>FR989939.1:5364733-10907935 GCA_905404155.3 Plebejus argus
GAGGGTACCCCGGGCCCTTAAGATTGGATACTTTTTACAACGACGTCATTAACATAATAATTTATGTATACAGTGTGTAACAAAAATAAGTGATAATACTTTAGGGTGTGTACGTGTTCCTTGTAGAGAGTTCACTGTGAAAGCGGAAGCGCTGAAAGACGATTTTTTTTTACTTTTGTATGGGCAAGGGCCCGAGCGTCACGAGTTTTCCCATACAAAAGTGAAAAAATGGTCTTTCAGCGCTGCTACTTACACAGTGAATTCTCTACAAGGAACACGTAGACACCCTAAAGAATTATCACTTATTTTTGTTACACCCTGTATAGAAAAGTAATATTTATTAACATTTTGATAACGATGGTGCACAAAATACAAAAAAAATATTTACACCATTCGCACTGTTCAAAATGTTTTTTAAACGGAAATATATTTAACGTTTCTCAGTCATGTAGGATTTAAATATAAATTCGCAACATTTTCTCCGCAGATAACGATATGCTAGTTAAATTTTATTTGCATGTTTTTCTCCATTCGTGGAAAATAACGTTTATTTTAGGACGGGTATTTCGGCGGTTTATCTCACTTTAAGCTAGGAACTAGGAAGAAGCTGTTTTCTCATTTAAGCATCCCAATCTATATTTTATAGCATCATCATCACATGGAAGCAATGTGCTCATTTAATCAGTTTTCATTGCCATGCGATTGCGATTTTAAATAAGGTATTCAATATTTAATAAGGCGGTCCAATACTGCACTATACTGCCAGTAATTCCGCCAATTAAATGTGAAGCTTCTTGAGTACTACATAAAGATAAGTTTCGAATGAATCAATAAAAATATCGCATCGCCTCGCATGGCCTCGTTACGTTACAAGTAATTGTCACAACCAATTTTCAAAAAAAGAGGTGGTTCTGTGTTTGGCTGTGGATCATATTTTTTTTATTTCAATTTGCCAAGGCTTATTAGCTCTTGTCCGCTTTAGCTATAATGAAAAAATCACTAGAAAGTGCTATCGAATCATCTCTGGTATGAATTAAAAATACCAACTTCATCAATTTATCATCAGATTCATTAAAAAGTCTTACGTGACCACATCCTGTTTCGGAGAAACTTTGAGGATATACAAAGTTTGAGCATTAGGTGACCCCAAATTATGTTGTTTCACGGATGAAATATTTTTCATTAATTTTCATTAAAAGTGACTACGTAACTTTGTGAAGTAGGTACCCTTTTAATAACTAACTAATAAGTAACTTATAATTAACATAACAATAGTAAATTAAATGTAACCATTTTATAGTTTAAATCGCGTAATAATTATTGTATTTTATTCCAAAATCATACTTTAACTTAACTTGCTTAATATTGTGTCGAGTAAAAATAAAGTTGCAAAATGAAAATGCCTTGCAACATTACCGTTGACTTCAAAGAAAATTAAATTGGAGGACATAACATTTTATAACATGAAAGCATTTAGAGGAAACGCTCAGTTGTATGACAGCGCATCGGTGTACTCCATAGCACAAGTGGGAAGTGGGCCGGGCACAATGCAGGGGAAACGGCGACGCATTGTGGCTTCGGAAGTCGCCATTGTGTTGTGTTGTTCGATATGAATTTAAAAATTTACATTTAGAACGTCACAAAGGAAAATAAAAGAAGTGTCCCGCGTTCCGCGAGATTATGCTTACTGTAATTTTTGATTTCTGAATATCAGTTTCAGGATCCTTAAACAGAAGTGCCAGATGTTAGCTTTAAGTATATTATGATACTGAGAAAATGAGTAGTATAGTAAGGCTTCGAATTGAGATTCCTGTGAAAACGCTTAGAGCTAAAACGTTTTTCCAAGAGCCTTTGTCTTGATGATTATGTTTCAAACATGCCAATTTCAGGAAAATAATCGTTTAACTGAGATCTTGCACCGGTATCTGTCAAAGTTAATCGTGGATAACCTTGTTGTTTCACCAGACCTACAATATTGAGCAAAGTCAACACAGCCACTCTGACATTGGCAACTCACTGAGGCCGCCATAATTAAAGAAGAAGATAGAGTGTAATAAAACAAAGTGCACTTGCATAGATATTCACTGTGAAAGTAACAGCGTTAGAGTTTCTTTTTTTTAATGATGATATGGGAAAATTTATGACATTGAGGCATGAAATCTGTTTAAGGGGCGCACACACGCCCTAAGGTATTGCAACTTTATTTTGTTACACCCTGTATAGTGTATACTTTAAAATATTGTGGAAAACACACAAGGGCGCGTTCAGGCGTGCGCGTTTTCTGCGCGCGTGTATGCAGCTCGCGTGTTTTCTCAAAAGCAGAAAACGCACACATGTGAACGCATCGTAAGGTATCCTATAGTATATTAATTATGATATTATAGCATTCTATGTAGGATGTCTAATAGATACTTATTCATACGAGTTCATTAACACTGGATCAAAAGACTTAGCTGCTAAGAGAAGAAAACACTTACGATCCGTATGACATATCCTCCACAGGCCCGATACCGTGTGTTTAGCGACCAACTCGTGCTTCCCCGTTCCATTGAACGCTGGGTTCAGGATGTTTTCCTGCGTGTGGAGCCAGTTGTTTGTTGTGACAGCGATGAGCACAGCGGCGACCGCGGTTCCTGCTGACAGGGGTGTGAGCAGCCAGAGACACGCGACCGAAGAGTCGATCTGCGCCACCAGGGTCGGCGATGGAGGAGTAGGTCTGAAAGAGTTTACGTATTTTAGTGGAGGCGACAAATTCTTTCTTACCATAATATACATACATATACATAGGCTGCTATTTATGTATCCGGAACTGGCCACTTACAAGAACAATATTTAAAAAGTAATTACAACATTTGAAAATATAACTCTTTGGTTGAAGAATACATTTTGTTTCATGTGACTGTCAATTATTTTTCCATTGTGGCGTCATTTTGAAAATTGCGTGTCTTCATTTGCCATGGGTTTAACGCGTGAACATTTTCGTGCAATGATTTACTACGATTTTCGGCGTGGGCTAAATCAACAACAGTGCTTTATTCAACTCACCGCAACTTTTGGAGATGAAGCACCATCAAAAACCACTGTTTATCACTGGTACAGTGAGTTTAATCGTGGGCGGTCTATGCTCACGGATGAAAATAAAGAAGGTCGCCCAAAAACAGCTGTTGTCCCACAAAATATAGATGCTGTGCGGGAACTAATAATGCGTGATCGTCATGTTACATATCGCGAGATAGAGGCGTCCTTAGGCATAAGTATGACGAGCATACATAAGATATTATACGAACATTTGGCTGTAAAAAAAATATGTTCGCGTTGGATTCCGCACAACTTGACAATCGATCAAAAACGGGCTCGTGTCGATTGGTGCAAAAAAATGATAAAAAAATACAACCGTGGTACGTCAAAAGCCGCTTATAATATCTACACAAGATATGAATCTTGGATCTATGCATATGACCCCGAAACTAAACAACAGTCAACGGTGTGGGTGTTCCAAGATGAGCCGAAACCAACAAAAGTTACTCGTGCAAAAAGTACTTTGAAGCAAATGGTCGCCTGTTTTTTTGGAATTAATGGACATGTGGCTACAGTGCCATTAGAGAATCGTAAAACGGTTAATTCTGAATGGTATACGACCATTTGTTTACCAGAAGTCTTTGAAGAAATAAGAAAGGACAACCGACAACGCAGAATCATATTACATCACGACAATGCTAGCTGTCACACCTCAGCTGAAACAACTCAGTTTTTGGAGGGTCAAAAGATCGAATTGACTGGTCATCCGCCGTACAGCCCTGATTTGGCACCTAACGATTTCTTTTTATTTCCATACGCGAAGAACAAATTACGTGGTCAACGTTTTTCGAGCCGCGAAGAGGCTGTTGATGCGTTCAAAATGCACGTTTTGGAGATACCTCAATCAGAATGGAAAAAGTGCTATGAAAATTGGTTCCAGCGTATGCAAAAGTGTGTCGATCATCGCGGCGAATATTTTGAAAAGCAATAAAACCATATTAAATGATATATGTTTGTTTCTTTTTTTAATTCCGGATACATAAATAGCAGCCCTCGTATACACCATACACTACATGTTTTAAAAAGAAGATTTGAAGATGTTACAATCTGGACAAAAAAAATTAGATAAAATGCTATCGACTTGACCAATTCAAAATTTGAAATCGTAAATTTTTCCAGGACAATTTAAACTAGCCTATGTTTTTGTCCTGTCTTCCGCGGGGCTTGAAATATTCAAAATATTCAAATCCAATTTTATAAAAATTTGTTGAGTATAGTTTTACCGTGAAAGTGTAGCAAACATTTACATGGTTTATAATATAAATAGCAAATAGAAATATATATAGATTGCGCGACTCCCTTTAGTATAGAAGCGGGCGGCGGCGGGCGATGAAGCCGCACCTCCACATTTACAATACAGACTGAACAGCCATGTATCATTATGGGCTGATGACGTAAGACTGGTATAAACATAATATTTTATTGTATTTATTAGTATTCATGTACCTGGGCGGGCGGCGGCTGGCGATGGCGCCGCTGAGCGTGGGCGCGGGCTGCGGCGGGGGCTGCGCGCGGGCGCGGGGGAGCGAGGCGTGCACGCATTGCGCGCCGCCGCCCCACATGCCTCTCCTGCGATTTACTGCAACAAAAAAGGTACTTTAATGACATGATAATAATATGTAAAAAAAGCGATTTCATATATTAATTCCTTCATGGGACCACCTTTGAAATCTCTCCTATCAAACAAAAAAAGAATCATCGAAATCGGCTAACGAATGAAGAAGATCAGCAAAGAAACAAAAACTGAGAAACCTCATCCTTTTTCGAAGTCAGTAAATAAAAACCCGACTGAATTATTATGATATAATACACAATAACCTGAGGAAACATAACATTCAAAACTAAATTATTAAAAAAAAAAACATCTTGGATGTTGCAGGTTGCTACAAAACAAAAATGTTACCAATTCCTGACCTTACAAAAATATTTTGAATGTTCCGTACAAAATAAATATTTAAATTTTCAAACTTCAAACAAGTTTACCAAATAGTTTGACGAGTTTTATTTGGTTGAATGTTAAATCGAAGTCCTTTCTAAATATTTTGTTATCGATAACTTTGTTGATTTAACTGTGGTATAAAATCCCTTACAAATATAATTTTCAAACAATGTCATTGATCACTAAACGACGCTCGCAACTCCGTTGGGCCTAAATTCGTTTATCGTACGGGAGTACATTTCAGGGGTGGTCAGCTCCCTACTATAGCCAATCATGAAACGGGGGCCAGACCTGGGATGCCAATGTAAAAATATTTTAAAACTCATAATTTTTTAAACTGGGCACCCCAATGAGTACTTAGCATAGTATAATAATTTGTGTAATATTGTCACAAGGAAAATGTCTGCCGTGTGTCTGCCATTGACTTTATTTTTTCTTGTAATCCCGTTCTTTTGTAATTATTCCAATAACTAAACTGTGCTCGCCAATTATTAACATTGAGTTGGGATTCGGTTCCTCCGTGTTTTGTGCTTGTCTCCGTGCTTTAGTGCTGTGAAAATTGTGTGATAGTGACTTTGCATTTGATGTGAACATTTAAGTCATAAATTCGTGTAAATAAGGTTGTAATACTGAAAGGGGTAAGACCAATAATTTGGTATGGAGATACTTTTGAGTCCTGGGAAAGGACATAGCATAATATTCATGATTCCGAATCCTTATTAAATTTATTTTCTTTCTTCTTCTCCTTCTTTAATCTTCTCCTCCTTCTTTTTTTAAAACAATGACTCCTTAATGAATCGCCAATGTCTTAACCCTAATCACTGTTAGAACTTTATAAGCATAATATATTCACCTGAGTCTACAGGTACATTATAAGAAATGAGAACAAAATATTAAAGTAACCGTGTATCTGAGGTATTTTATATTTGAAAATAAATGACTTTCATTTTATATGTTGTTTTTTTAGTAAGAAACTTAATTTGCCACAAGTTTCTTGCTAGTGTAAAACTAAACCTAATTTTATTTATTATTAAAATCTTAACGAGAACCCTATGAATTGACACACGTTCAAAATTCGCGGGCTCGTCAAATTGATGGGGGCTAGCCAATAGATGGCGTTGAAGTATCCGCTAGAATTTTTTGTACTAAGTCAATGTTCTTCTCCTCAAATCTGTTCTGTGGTACATTTTTGCGAAATAAAATAATCCTTAATTGTTCTTTCCCGGGACTCAAACTATCGAAAGGTAACCCAGCAAAATCGATTCAGCGGTTTGGGCATGAAGAGGTGACAGGCAGACAGACACACTTTCGCATATTTATAATATTATTATGGACGTAATTTTACTATTTCCACAAATTAATCTCGCAAAAACCGTATTTTTTGGGATAAAAACTTTCAGTGCCCGTGCTCAACTACCAAAATATGTTCACAGTACTTCCAAATATATATACCTAATATTTGTTCAATTTAGCGCAAAGAGATAATGATTATAAAGTAATTAATGCTTTGATCGCGATTCTTGGAAATCTATTGTTCTCGAGGCCGTATGTGGCCGCTTGGGATTTGAAGACATGCACAATAATTACGCTGGTCTGTTCCTTTAAACCCATTTTAGATATTACACGGTACTAACTTATGCAGAAGTTGTGTATTGCTGAGACACTAGGGCACTTTAAAAACAATTTCAGTCTAATTGACTTGTTTTTAAAAAAATCAGCCAACAGCCCCGAAATAAGTGTTTAGAACTAATTACCATAGTGACAAAATTAAGAATAATTTAATTTCGTATATTATGGTTACAGTGACCAATGACCATAATTATTATTAAATTAGAGAATAATTATTAACAAAATGTTAACTATCGTAGTTTGAACTATACAGTTACTAACACTTCACCTCAATTCCTCATGGAGTCCAATCTCCCTCGAGTCCCGACCGAGGAAACATGAATTTACGACCTCCCACTGATTCCTTGCTGTTAAATGTATTGTGTATAAGTAATATACAAAATATTACTCTGATACTGGAATAGAAAATGTATTGTTTTAAAGGATCATGGGAATTTTGGTATGAGTCTCAACAGAGATAAAATATATACCATTAGATAGCTCTTAGTGAGTAGGTAAAAAAGTTATATGACGCCCAGCCCCTAGCAACTGTACTATTTGAAATAATGTACAGTCAACGTACAAGGCTGGCGTTACCGACGTAGGTTTTATCGTCTATGTGGTAAGGTTTTTTTTAACTTAGAAAGGTAACAAAGGTAACGAATAATCATGATGTAGTGTAACGTGATGTTATCAGCATGAAATATTATATAAGCGCTGACGTCACTTTTAATATTTAACGTGGACTTTGTCGAGTTAACTCCGTACCTGGCGGCCATAATAATATAATACATAGTATGGTCGCCAGGTATGGCGTCAACTCGACCGAGTTGTACTCAAAATATACAACGAATCTTGACAAGCGCCCTATTGGTCATTAATGTTCATGGGTATACCTTCCAAAAAATATATAATAAATTGTTGTTTAGCCCTATATCAGAGCCCACACATTTTTGCCCATCATCATTTGATTCTTGAGTAATGTTACAAATGGTATATCATCCTGCAATTTTTAATGTGTCTTATACGTTTTATTGTTAAACTAGATGACATCCACGTTTCGTTTCAGAAACCGCTTTTCCGGGACCCAGAAACATTTTTCCGGGATAAAAATTCTCTTCCCGGGACTCAAGGTATCTCCATGCAAAACAGCAGTTAGTTCAGCGATTTAGGCGTAAAGAGATAACAAACAAATTAACGACAGACACACTTTCGTATTTTTAATATTAGTGTGGATAAAATTAGTCACTCAAATGTTTTTTTTTAAATTAAAATAACCGTGTGTTAACTAAACGTGTTCTCTTCAAATGATGAATGATGACGTCACAAAATCTCGTAGACCACGGTTTTCATAGGTGTTCATATTATTATGTGTAAATGAGATGGATACATTTTGAATGAAAATAGAGCGAGACAGTTGAGGCTTATGATCACTGGGCCCGGATTTATATTATTTGTAAATAGGTACATAATATTTTTATTTTACGCGATTTTCGGCCTAGAATGTGTTTTTTACACGAATTATGATGTTTATACTTTGAAAACCCAAGTTTTATTTTCCATATATTAGGGTTTTACAAAGATAAGTCCATATTTTGCAAGAAAATGTCACAATCATCCATAATTATTTATGTATATTCACAAAAACATAAAAAAATACGTTCCCGCCACCATGCGGCTTCGTATTTCGTTCCTATCGCATTTTATCGTCGTATTTTGTTTCCGAAAAAGATTATTGAAGAAATAGAAAACAAAGTTTCAGATGCTGAAAGTCCTGTTGCTGAACAAAAACTGAAGTATCCGCGCGGTGTATGTTTATATTTTTCTATGAACTAAAGTATGTTTCGGTCTTCGGGTAAAAAACTAAATTCTGTGCCGATTTTTGATGTGAATTGTGACGTGCAGAGATCATAATATAAATATTTTAGCTATTTTTGAAATAATAATTTCGCTATCTTTTTTATAGTTTTTATTGTAATGTAGCCGTAACTACTATGTAGGTACAGTAAATTTCCAAGACTTTTATTCTCAAACCAAAATATATGCACAGACAGCCAACATACCATATTTCTGGCCTCTATCTCCTTGTTATGCCACGAGCGGCTCTTTTCTTACTTATAAAAAAATGTTTAATTATTGTCATTTTATACTGAATATTTTTCAATATCTTCGATTTTTTCGTCCATATTTTAATTATGTACCATCGAGGAAATTGATTCTTATTCAGTTGACGGATCTGCGTCATTTGGTCGGCTTATATCAATTCAATGTTAGCTGTGATCGGTCGGACGGGTTTGACTTGACGCGACCAAAAAACGTAGGTCCGCCACCTGCATAGGAATAAACTTCTCTGATAGTACATAATATTTTGGATTTTTATACATATTTTTCCGGGCCCAAATGATGACCTATTTAATTATAATTCTTATTATAATTGGTTATATTATAAAACATTCATCCTGTCGTTTGTGACTTATTAATTGCGAAATTGCACCGCTTTTATTCCGCACATTATGGACCCCTACAATAAATTAATTTAACAGACATTTTTTATGTTATAATAACAATAAAAAACGGAATATCATGCAACATTTACTGGGTCCTAAATCCAATAATAAAACCGACACAAACAGTAAAATATTTAACCGACCAGGTATAAAAGATAATAATAATAAAATTACATTCTTGCAACACGATTCATAAAAAATGCTTTGATATATTTTTATAATTGAAAAATATCGTTACGCATAATAATTAACACTCGTTTGATAAAAGATTTCAGATTTCAGGATTTATTTATCTTAATTCTTATGAGTAAGTAAGTAACAGAAAATTATTAGAATGAAAATAACATACCATATTTTGTTTTTCTTATAGGATCTTGATAAAATATAAATAAAAATAATAGAATAGAAACAATGGAATAAAGAAGTTTTAAAGTTGAGGAAATGCGGCCTTTTAAATATTCGGTCAGCGTGTAAGGCATACTGAAAAAAACTAAAGGTTTTTCAGGGCACAAAAACCCACATCTAGCTGCTTTTAGTTCGGAGAGTATTCTGTGTATGTTCTAAAACTTTTAAATAAACTCGTACTGCCAACTTTATGATTACTGGGTATAGTTAAAAAAAAAACATATTTTGAGCTGTGACTTTGCTGATGGTTAATCCTTGTCGCAAGATACGTAACCACTCTGGTGGTTAGGTTACTTTCCATAAGTACTTCCACATTGGACCTTATAGAGTTTAGTATAAAATCAGCCAAGTGCAAGTCGAACACGCACACGAAGGGTTCCGTAACTTTATAGAGCAAAAGTAGGCCAAAATTTGTGTTTTTTGGTTTGGAGCCCCTCTTAAATATTATATATCTTTTATTATTAATTAATTATTACGATACACATAATAATTGAGAACTTTGTGAAAATTTAAGTGCCTCCCTGTTGTTATTATTGATACCGAGCAAAAAGGCAAAAAAATCATGTTTGTTTTGCCCCCCTTAAATATTTGTTTTATTTTGTTTTTAGAACTTGTTGTTAGAGCGGCAATAGAAATACACAATCTGTGAAAATTTTAGATATCAGCTAAGTGAGATACAGCCTAGAGACAGACAGACGGACAGACAGACAACGTAGTCTTAGTAATAGTTTTACCCTTTGGATACGGATCCCTAACAAGAAAACTTCAATTTAAATTTTAAAATGTTAAATTATTACTTCGTATTTTATTTAATTGGCAAAGGAGTACAAATGCGACTGATGTCGAAACTCAAGAATTAATACTTTTCAAGTTTACTCAAAGTTAAACTTAAGTAAGCTACGGCTCGTGTATATATACTGTAATTTGTTATAAAACTGATCTTGACTTAGTTGGCAAAGTATAAATTATTGCTCTAAGAGGCTACAATTTTTAGGCCAAGCGTTGAGAACTTAGTCTCAAGTAGAAAGTACCTTTGCTACAGTTTCGTTTTATTCTTCATTTTTAATTATAATACTAGCTTTTGCCCGCGACTTCGCTCGCGTTAAGAAGTATTATTATATACAAACTTTCATCCTCTAATTGAACCCCTTGGGGTGAGAATTTATCAAAATCCTTTCTTAGCGGATGCCTCCTTCATAACATCTACCTGCATGCCAAATTTCAGCCCGATCCGTCCAGTGGTTTGGGCCGTGCGTTGATAGATCACCATATCAGTCAGTCACCTTTGAGTTTTATATATTTAGAAGATAGATATATAGATAGATAGATTTAGATTTAAAGTAGCATTTACAAAGAAAACACTCTTTAAAATTCGTTCTCTATCTTACCGTTCATAGGAATAAAAATAGTACTATAATTGTTATCTACCTTTTTTTTTTGCGTTGGGGGAATGCATTTACGCATCCTGGTCTGGGGAAGGGCCGAGGTATGTGGGACTCCTCGGGGCGGACGTACATCCGCACCCGGGACTACCCACTAAAACCCCAACGGTGTTCCTGCTCCTGAAGGTGGGACTACGGGAAACGCGTGATACACGACCGCAGCATAATTGTTATCTACCTGCTAACTTTAAAATTACATTATCCAAGCCTGTATGGGAGCGTGGGGATTCTTTGTACAATCTTTCGTTCTAGTACGAAAATATTCATACTAATATTATAAATGTGAAAGTCTGTTTATCTGTTACCTTTTCACGCCCAAACCGTTGAACCGATTTTGCTGATATTTGGTACGGAGATACTTTAAGTCCCGGGAAAGAACATAGGATACTTTTTATCCCCGAAAAATTTTACGGTAACTACCTTCATTATGGATTAAATGACGCCCGCAACTCCGTTGAGCCAAAATTCGTTAATGACGCGGTACATTTTTCCGGAATAAAAAGTATCCTCTGTACCTTCCTGGGACTCAAATTATCTCCATACCAATTTTCACCAAAATCAGTTAAGTGGTTTGGGTGTGAAGAGGTAACAGACAGACAGATACACTTCCGCATTAATATTACTAGTATGGATTACTGTTAGAAACTGGAATTGCAAGGAAAAACCCACATGCAAAACTTAGTATTAAATGTTTCACAAAATTCGCATGTTGAAAACGGAAAAGGCGCAAAACACATGATTCTAAAAGCTTAAAGCACTGAATACAACTCAGATAACTGGCTGCATTATCTTTAATGTTTTTAATCTCTTCCCGGTCTTGTGTTAGAGTCAATGTGGTAACTTTAACCTACTTTTCAGTAGTTTTATGCGAAATTCTACAAAATCTGGGATAACTTTAAAAGGATTGGCACTGAATAGATTGTGTACTTTTTAAAAGATTATTTGAGGTTTTCGCTGTAAACTTACTAAGTATTCAAACTCTTACGATAATGCTCTCCTGTCCAGGACCATGTTAGGAAAGGTTTTTTTGTCGCTACCGAGCAAATAAAATAGGATTGTCAATGAAAATATTGGTTATGTATTGAGCAGCATAAAGCTTCGGCCAAACCTACGCGACCAAAGTGACTGCAAAGCGGGAGCGTCTGCAACGCGGGACGTTCGCGTCGGCAGAGCGGGCATAACCTACGGTTTCGCACCGTAGTCGCGCAGGTGTGTGCACACCAGTTTCGCGTTGCAGACGCTCCCGTCCCACGTCCCGTGTTTCCGACGTGTAGGTTTGGTCGAAGCCTAACACAGAGAGGACTGATTACACTCATCAAATAGAGAGTGTCGAGACAGTGATCTTGGCCAATCAAATTGACAATTTTTCACTCTCTAGCCACTCTACACGGTAGGTATAATCAGGTCCTAACGTGCAGGCTCGTAAAATATACAGTCCTACAAGATTCTTGTATCAGCATTTATGCAGGCGAGGATATGAAGCATCTGTCGTTCAAAATGGCTTCAGCGTCAGTTTTCAGCGTGATGCAATATTATGATCCTGACATGTTACAGGACGGCGTGTAAATCTTTGCCTCAAATAAAGACAATGATATACTACAGTGTATAACAAAACATAATACTTTAGGGTGTGCACGTGTTCCTTGTAGAGAGTTCACTGTGAAAGTAGCAGCGCTGAAATACGATTTTTTTGTCACTTTTGTATGGGCAAGGGCCGAGCGTTACACGTTTCCCCATACAAAAGTGAAAAAAAAATTGATCTTTCAGCGCTGCTACTTTCACAGTGAACTCTCTACAAGGAACACGTACACATCCTAAAGTATTATTATTCATTTTTGTTACACCCTGTATGTATGAATCATAGAGAGGAAAGGTTTGTTTGTTGCTTACATCGAATAAGCTCAAAAACCACTGGGCTAATTAGGATAAAATTTTGCACAGAATATGGAGTAGGGCGAGAGACAGAAGATACTGTTACAGGAAAGTTTTCGATACCCGCGGGATACTGTTTTTACGTGAGCACGAATCATTCCATACTTCTATTCTTACCAATATTTTTCTTACGAACTAACTATACTATACTAGTCGAAGTGAAGTTTGGCCTCTCTCAGGTATCGCCGGCAAATATCACAGTCCCGCCCCAAAGCGATCAGGGAGAGGGTACTGCAGATTCGCTTTCACCCGTTAGCACAATATTGCTTCCCAAAACTTTTGAAACTTTTGTATTTGTGTAGATAGCTGTTACTATACTACTATAGTATACTATACTATATTGTGCCTACACAGAATATATTGTACTACTGTACCTGCAGCGGGCTTACATTTTTCCAATCCAGTGATTTAATCCAGCGCCGGCACTGGAATACACTGGAACGCAATTGATTCATTCTAGTATCCGTTTACATTATTCCAGTGTTGGATTGCATCACCGAATTGGAATAATGTAAACCGGCCATCATACGTGGGTGCCAGGCAGGCGGTAAAACACACTGAACGACCTCTCATTAAGGCCGCATTACACGGAGGTCACTTAATTAAGCTCCTATTACGTTACCCGATGCTCTCGCGTCGGGAATAAGAAATTCTAAGCCTTCTTGTTTACCTTTTTACGTTTCCTTCCCACCGAGAACATGACTTGTATTTTGAACGCGGGATTTGGGGTTTATCTGCATATTCGGCACAGCCTGCTTTTTAACCCTCGACAAAAAAGAGGGGTTGATGTGTATGTCTGTCCATCCGTTTGTCTATCTGTGTGTGTATCCAAAGGGGTGAACCGACTTTGATTTAGTTTAGCTATAGTTCATCACCATCAGTCTGCTCTGTGCTGAAAATTTGGAGTTCAATGTATTAGCATTTTTAATTGGGTAATTTTAAATTTCTTAATTTAACGTTATTAGTTCTATATTTACTCAAAAACTTTTCTTGTTTTTGCTTTCTAAGCAAATGGTCGGGAGTATTATTAAAACTAATAAAAGTGCGCCTTGACAAGATTCTGATTAAAATATGAATACACTCGCGCAAACCGAAGAAATTTAGTTTCAATTAAAGGTTAAGAGCTAAATATCACTTCACTATTAAGAATATAGTTGTATCACTTTTACAAAATGGCTGAAATTTTTCATACCGGCCGCTGGGTTGTGTCGCCGGGCTTTGTCGGCGGCCCGGCGGGCTCAGTGTGTATTACGCTTAATATTGAGTCTGTAAATATTCCCTTATTACTAATTATTATGATGCTTATTTTACTAAACGTTATATGAACGAATATATTATAGTTACTGAAGCATAACTATAACTTTGCATGATATTCACAAACCGCGTTCAAGTATTAATATTATGGTATAAAATATTGCTAGAATGTAGTTTGTAAGCGGATAATGTAAGATTTATTCTACGGTCATACTATAAAGAAGGTGGTGCCGGATTTCTCAGAAAATAGTACAGTAACGACGCTTCTCAGCAGTATTAAATCTCCGAATTCAAAATTCTAACATTAAAATAACTTTCCAAGAAATTTTACTTACCTTACTTTAGAGGTATGTAATCAAAATAGAAATAATATTATTGTAAATATTAACCGCTTTATTAGACTGGGATAAACTTTTTTTTAATAGCGAGACACAGTATTTCATACTGCCATTTTGTTTATTAGTGAGGTTTTGTGCCTCGATTCGATATACACTGATTATATTATACGAATACTGTCTGCAATATTGCCTTACCATAGTACTTTTTTTTCTTTTGTTATTTCTCCAATAATGGATTGCCGAACGATTTCAATACCCCAATGCAATGCGACTGTTTTACGCGACATTTTCACCCAGAATGAACTAGTCACAAGCGATTTTTGTAGAACTGTGTAAATAGGGTGGCGATTCGGCTTGTAGTGACTAGTGACTTGCCGCACCGCTTAAATCGACCCCTGTAATCCACCATTAGCATTCTCTTCATCTTTTATTAATTTTTCTGATTACAACCAAATACAAAAATCAAAAAACACTTAACGCAGATCCAACCGACTTCCGAAAGTGTATTTTTCATTCAATTATACAAATGTTTGACAATCAATCTCAAGCATGTGCGGTCGAAGGAGGCCTCCACCAACCAAGATGTCAATATATCACGCTGACGTGTCATTTGTCCGAGTGTGGTCGTCCATAACAGATAACTAATTGCTTTGTGAGGAGGCAATGATCCGAGAGGATATGTCAAGGAAGAAAACACTTAACGTCATCAATTAATATCCATCGAATGTGTGGAAAGTACTAAAAGTTATACAAAAGGAATATAAGTTGATTTTATTTAGAGTTTTCCAAACTTCTGTCTACTGCCCGCTTTGAGAACAAATAATGTTTTAGCGCCCCCCATTTTAAAATGCATCCGGATGAAATCACCCCCCACGCCTCTACACAACGTCCCATTTTTTTCTGGTGCTACATCGAGCCGAAGTCTGCCGAACTGAAACGACGTTAGACGAATGTTAGATGTATTTCATTACGAAATTTCTTGATTCGGTCACCGCAATAAAAGCTATGTAAAAGCTTAAAAAAACTAACAGGTTATTATTTATTTATCTGGCACCCATACGACGAACATAACCAGATCTCTTACACCAGCCGTTTAGGCAAGGCTAGCTGGAACTAGCTGTAATAAGAATCTCACCAAAAACATACCTGTTAAAACGGGGCCAAGTTCCTATTCACTAATTGTTCGCCTTAAAAAAGAGTTGAAATCCAATTCAATGCCAAGTTTAGATGCACTTCCAAATCGATCATAATCATCTTCATCAACAGCCTGATCCTAAATACTTCTAAATTTGAACTTGGCAGGTTAATTTAATCACATAGATACTAGCATGAAAACCTGCCAAGTTCAAATTTAGAAGTATTTAGGATCAGGCTGTTGATGAAGATGATTATGATCGATTTGGAAGTGCATCTAAACTTGGCATTGAATTGGATTTCAACTCTTTTTTAAGGCGAACAATTAGTGAATAGGAACTTGGCCCCGTTTTAACAGGTATGTTTTTGGTGAGATTTCAATACATTTTTTAAGGAATCATACCAATTTGTTTCTTTCCTCCTCATCTTATTTCAGTTTTTTTTTTTTTTTTTTTTTTTTTTATTATGTAATTCGGGGCCGTCTATGGGCTATTCGCCCATATCCTTTGTTTGCTCTCTTTTTATATTGGTTTTTCGCACCAAGGATAATTATTGAAATAATATTATTAATGTAATTGTAGTCCATCACGCCATGGACTTTTTTTTTTTTTTTTTTAATTTTTTTTTTTTTTTTTAAATATTTTATTAATATACATAATATAAATATTATATAAAATATATAATACAACATGTTATATACTTACAGACAGATAATATTACTTATAATAATATGTCATAACAATATACATATTATATACACATATTATACACACATAACAATATAATATGATACTTCCCAGTGTGGCGGCTAGTAGATCCGACATTTTCCGATTTCCTTAGATATTATGCTGCTCCACCCTTTGCCTTTAGATGTTGTGACATTGGCTTGGTGGAGAGGGGTCACTCAAGCTGGGTGGAGTTTTTAAGGTGTTAAAAAAGATATCGTTCTATGTCGAATCTACCAGCCAGTGTGCTTGCCAGGACTTTTTTTTTTTTTTTTTTTTTTTTTTTTTTTTTTGCCGATTTTTTTTTTTTGCCGATTTCACAGTTCACGATCCGCTATTATATGGCTTAGGACTTTGTCGTTCCTATCTTTTATAGCCATTTTTATATTGTATTCTTTTATGTATTCGGTTGACACCTCCGTGGTTCTTTTTATGAAGCTTGCTACAGCGTCTCCATCAGTGTCAGTGTAGTAGACACAGGTGTTAGTGTGCCGGGATATAGCTACAACTGCATGAGGAACGCTGTCATGGATTGCCAGCTTTCGGGACTTGGTCTGTATTTCAGTTTATTTACTCGTACATATTAATTTTTATCTCAAATTCATAGATGAGCCGACTCACGCTTGACCAATTTCTCAAATTTCTTAATTTTTTGTTAATCTACATATAACAAACAACCTGTGTGCCAAATTTCATAACGCTACGACAACTGGAAGTGGCCTAGAGGTTTTGATTACCGATTTTTATCTCAAATTCATAGATGAGCCGACTCACGCTTGACCAATTTCTCAAATTTCTTAATTTTTTGTTAATCTACATATAACAAACAACCTGTGTGCCAAATTTCATAACGCTACGACAACTGGAAGTGGCCTAGAGGTTTTGATTACCGATTTTTATCTCAAATTCATAGATGAGCCGACTCACGCTTGACCAATTTCTCAAATTTCTTAATTTTTTGTTAATCTACATATAACAGACAACCTGTGTGCCAAATTTCATAACGCTACGACAACTGAAAGTGGCCTAGAGGTTTTGATTACCGATTTTTATCTCAAATTCATAGATGAGCCGACTCACGCTTGACCAATTTCTCGAATTTCTTAATTTTTTGTTAATCTACATATAACAAACAACCTGTGTGCCAAATTTCATAACGCTACGACAACTGGAAGTGGCCTAGAGGTTTTGAAGCCGACTCACGCTTGACCAATTTCTCAAATTTCTTAATTTTTTGTTAATCTACATATAACAGACAACCTGTGTGCCAAATTTCATAACGCTACGACAGCTGGAAGTGGCCTAGAGGTTTTGATTACCGATTTTTATCTCAAATTCATAGATGAGCCGACTCACGCTTGACCAATTTCTCGAATTTCTTAATTTTTTGTTAATCTACATATAACAAACAACCTGTGTGCCAAATTTCATAACGCTACGACAACTGGAAGTGGCCTAGAGGTTTTGAAGCCGACTCACGCTTGACCAATTTCTCAAATTTCTTAATTTTTTGTTAATCTACATATAACAAACAACCTGTGTGCCAAATTTCATAACGCTACGACAACTGGAAGTGGCCTAGAGGTTTTGATTACCGATTTTTATCTCAAATTCATAGATGAGCCGACTCACGCTTGACCAATTTCTCAAATTTCTTAATTTTTTGTTAATCTACATATAACAAACAACCTGTGTGCCAAATTTCATAACGCTACGACAACTGGAAGTGGCCTAGGAATTTTGATTACCGGTCAGTGAGTCAGTGCCAAAATTAGCTATTTTTACAAGGAAATATTTCAGGATCTAACAAATCTATATCTATGAAATTTGGTATATTGCGTAAGTACTAGTATATAATTAGGTAGGTAAAATTTTATCTTTGCTCTCGCAATAGGCACTGAGATACAAGGGGGTCAAAAGTGCGTCGAAACCGTTCGTGTAAATAGTGCACGGCATGCGCGCGGCCTGCTGGAACTTGGCCGCGCACTCCGTGCGCTTTGATAAGAATGACCACTACTAAAGTAAATCGTAGAATATTACGAGGCAGCTGTTCACAATCTCTTCTTTTAGTGAATCTAAGTATCCCTTTACAGTTTACATTTAGCTGCTAATATCGCTAATATTATATCGTTGGTGTCATTGGTATTATTTTTTCTACGCCTCTACGATGACATTCTTGCGCAACATCCAATTGTATATCTAAAGCAAGCAAAGCATGAGAATATGTGGTACCATTCCGATTTCAGTAATTCTTTTTTGTTTTACTAGGTATTTACGTAAAACGTACAATTTTGAAGTCAGTTTTATCTTTTTAAAATACAGTTATTTTCTTCCACTAATACCATGATCTTAAGAGTAAATATATAGTTAACAACAAAATTGTTTCAACTAGTGGAACATTTTAGCTCAAACTTAAAGAGCGTCTGTCAAAAGCCAGATTAACTTTGTTTAGCACTTGAACTCTCGGCCAGAACTTAAATTGTTAACTCGAAGTTAGTGTTAAGTTACAAAACTGCTAGTTAAAGTTAATGGACGATTATGAAAGGGCTCCAAAGTTTAAAGTTAAACAAATCACAGTAATCCTATTACGACAAACAAAACTTAGTTATTGAAATAAGTGGTCGCAGCGGTCTCTACTTTAATGTTTGTTTTAGAAATGCTTAGTTTCATAATATAGTATTTTATGACGACCTCTGTGGCTCAGTGGTGAGCGCGTCGGTAGCTCAAGCCGGGGGTCGCGGGTTCGAATCCCGCCGACGGAACAAAAAGTTTCAATGTTCCCGGGTCTGGGTGTGTATTAAATATTATGTGTATGATATAATAAAAATCTTAAATATAATATGTATAGCATAAAAGTATTAAATATATTTCCGTTGTCTGGTACCTGTAACACAAGTCCTTTAGGTACTTAGCACGGGGCCAGACTGACGTGGTGTGAAGCGTCCATGGATATTATTATATATTATTACGAGCTTTTGCCCGCGGCTTCACTCGCGTTAAGAAGTATTATTATAATATACAAAATTTCATCCCCTTTTTTAACCCCTTGGGGTGAAAATTTATCAAAATCCTTTCTTAGCGGATGCCTACGTCATAACATCTACCTGCATGCCAAATTTCAGCCAGATCCGTCCAGTGGTTTGGGCTGTGCGTTGATAGATCCCCATGTCAGTCAGTCAACTTTGAGTTGTATATAAGAAGATTAGTATGAATTATTACATATTAATATATTTGAAATCAAATTCGCCGACCGCGACGTTCCGATACTCCCTGAAGGATAGTTTGTATATCGCCATAAGCAAGCATGAATATGTATTGAAATGAATATGCATAAGTTTTGTATCAATTGTATGAGATCAAGTTTCTCGAATCCAATGTTAATACAATATTATCATCACCACCACTTAATTTAGTATCTAATAATATTATAGTAGCATTTAAATAAATTCAAAAACGTTGTGTTACTTATCAATTTTAAGTTATTGTATATCTTTTATCACGGGCTTTCAGAGCGGCCACCGAATCAAGAAATTCCTTAACGAAAAAAACCTAACACCCCCACTCCGACCGGCACAGCGGTTGTTAAAGTAATATACAATTCTGTGACAGCGGTGCGATGTTGAAAGCCGTGCATCGTCTAACATCGCGGCGTTTCAGTTTGGCAGACTTTGGCACGGTGTCGTTGTGCGTGCGACTAGACGTATTTGTGAAAGCTAGCTACTGCTATTGCATACTTTACCGCTTTACCGCGGCAGCCCCCGAGTGCAACACGTATTTTTTGCAACTGTAAGCTGCGCTGTTTGAAATTATTTAAATGAAATGAAGATACTTTAATTTAAGTCCATCGGCTTCCTGACAAATTTATGCCGCTTTTTTGCACGAATTAGCGGGGGCACTGACGTGCCCTCAGATAGAAGGCAAATTTTTAATGCATAAAATTCATAATCTCCTCGAACATTGAACTCCAAAACACTTACAAATTGTGATATTGGAGTCCGGAACAAAAATAGAAAAAGGACAAAAAAGCAAAAAGATATACTTTCTCAGTTACTCTCAAGGATTTATGCCTCTATGAAACAAAGGATTTAGCTTTTTTAGAATGTGCTTGTAGCGCCTCCTGCCCTCCATAATCTATATCTTTCTTCTAAATATATAAAACTCAAAGGTGACTGACTGACATGGTGATCTATCAACGCACGGCCCAAACCACTGGACGGATCGGGCTGAAATTTGGCATGCAGGTAGGTGTTATGACGTAGACATCTGCCAAGAAAGGATTTTGATAAATTCTCACCCCAAGGGGTTCAAATAGGGGATGAAAGTTTGTATATAATAATACTTCTTAACGCGAGCGAAGCCGCGGGCAAAAGCACTTTGATAATATTATTATTCCCTATTCTCTGAAATATCTTTTAGGCCTAGGCTAGGTAGAGCTACATATTAAAAGTCAACACAAAACATGTCTACATCACTAATCATCCTCATTCCTGACAGATGACAGCGACAACCAATAAACGTTTTAATTGCTATTCTGATTGATCTATCGTCGGATTAATTTAAAATTTTAACTCACAAAATCCCTGTGCAAAAATTGAAAAACTCCTCTCGAAGCAATCAAAAAGTTTCGTATCATAATCGTTGCTATAAACGGTTCCATTAGGTGTAATAACAAAGGATTTTACACCATAAAGATAATCTACGAATCTGTGACGGAAACTGCAGAACTTGTTACAAACTGGTTCGTACCGGGAACAATGGACATCGCTACGTAATTGTACACTTTACGCCGAAATTTTACATTTTGCGCTCGAATTTTATTATTACCTTTACACGTGCTATTACGTTTTATATGATTGCTATGAAATAGGCAGTTTCCATTTAACTTTTTGTTTTATTTCAGCACGGTGTTTGTGTGCGTGCGACTAGACGTAAATGCTATGCAATAGCTTTAAGCTTCGGCCAAACCTACGCGACCAAAGCGACTGCGAAGCCAGAGCGTCTGCAACGCGGGGCGTTCGCGTCGGCAGAGCGGGAATAATCTACGATTTCGCACCGTAGTCGCGATGGTGTGCAGTGTTGGTAAAAATTGCCTTAGCAATAATAATTAATTGTTAAATGCCCATTAGCAATAATTAAATTAATCGTACTTACATTAAAAAATACGATTGCTAATATTATCGTGCGTAGCAATCGTCTGCGATCATGTGAATCATGCGAAATAATACTCGACGGAAGCGGTGCGATGCGAACCGATAATTCACGATGCCGCGTTTTTAGCAAATAGCAAATCAATAATACCTAGCATGCTGTGACATCAAAATTAGCATGTTAATGAAATTAATAGAAAATAGCATTAATTTCCATTACTAGTGTGCACACCAGTTTCGCGTTTCAGATGCTCCCTCGCCCGTCCCGCGTTACTGACGCGTAGGTTTGGCCCAAGGGTGGACCGTGGATCCAGCTTTGGCGCCAGGGGGGGTTACATAGTCCTGGTCAAGATACAAGAACAATGTTTGTTGTATAACAATTTTACTTAATGGTTTACTTAAGACCTAGACCCAGCCCAGGGGGGGTTCATGACCCCCACGCCCCCCCCCCCCCCATGACCCGCCGTGGTTAAAATAGAGGATGAAAGTTTTCATATAATAATACTTCTTGAAGCAAGCGAAGCCGCGGGCAAAAGCTCGTATCAAATATACTAGAAATACGATCGTAATTTATACATATTAATGCTAAGTTAACGAACTGTGCTAAGCCAATTATTGTCCAGTGGTAACCGAGTATTTAGTTCAATAGAAGCCTTTGATAGTGTGCAGTGCAAATCAGATTGGTTAGAATTGGCCTCTTAGCTTCCTGATAGGTTGAAATTGGTATTATTGTTTGATAGGGTCCATGTACTCAAAGACTGTATTCTGGTCTAGTAGCTTTACTTGGCTTGAGGTTGGTAGGCTCGATTCCTACTCGTAAAATGGAACAATTAAAAAAAATACAGGATTGTCTGTAAAAGAAAACATACACTTCTGCTTTTGATATGATATTATAATCGTATCAGTTTATGTTGAGACTAATAGAATAGTTAATAGAAAGTACTACATGTTAGAATGAATCCTACGTAGTTTTATTATATCGGTTGAAACCGAAATTGGTCTGGGAGTTAGTATTAAGTATATTCAAAAACTATTATAGTTATTATAGACGATTATGTAAAAAGTGTTGGAGCTGTACAAAGTGGTTATACTGCCTAAGCGGGCCCGTAGACGAGCAATTTTATTACGCAATATCGTATTGTATATTAGGCCGTCTAGGGTTGACAAGAAACATCGCGCGTCTTCAATCTGATTGTCAAATAAACTGTTCAATAAAATTAAAGCGTGATATTGCACAATACAATTGATCGTCTAAGACAGTTTCTTCCAGACAACTGAATTTTATAGGCTAGATGTTAGGTAACTGCAAAATATAGTTTACGATCTAGGAACTAACTAGGCACTAAAATAGAGCCTATAAAACTCTCTAGTTGTGTTTAATTAAAACAAACTTCCCCGCAAAATTAAGTAAGGGAAAAATTACAAAAGATGGAACTAGAACAATTTTAAATGAAAAATAGCAGCGGCAGTTGAAGCGGACAAGCTGTCGTGTCGAAAGCTAACGGCTATTAGGTAACATAGAAATCATTAGCTACGACACACAGACAGACAGGGATGACCTTTATTATGTATAGTTAATAATATTAGTATTATGATATAGCCAGGGGCAATGATATCATATTATATAAAGGCCTCCGTGGTCCAATGGTTTGGAGCGTGGCTGTTGACTCGGGTGTCGTAGGTTCGATTCACGAGTTGGAAATTTTGATAGGCGCAGATGTAGTGTAGTCAATTCCACATCTGCTACTTTATTACGTTTTCCATACAAGATTCATGCAATATTTTATTTTGCGCGTTTATTTAGTATCGTGCGAAAAATTCAGTATTTTTTAAATTCAATTAGATCTTTATCCGGTAATTACTTAATTAGCAAACTCTATCCACGGAATAACCGCTGTGGCTCCCTGCAATTTATTTAACGCGGTCCGCCTACGCCTTGCAGCTTTTTTATTCGGCGTGATAATACCGTTTCATCTTATTGAGTCGTTTGGTTCACTCAAGGGAGTTCTTTTATTAAGTGACGGTGCTACACAACTCAGCTCAGGCGTTTATATTTATCGTCCGCTTAAGCGCTTTTTATCTTTTTTGTAAGGCTAAAGGAAGAGCTTACACTCGACTGGATGCAGACGTGATGAGTAATTAAAAAAATAGCTTGTCCGTTTTATCCGTTTAAGTAATAAAACTTTACAAAAACAAAAATATAGTAAGTTAATACATTTAAATTGAGAAGTAAATAGAATTATCTAGGGTTACAAGTATCCCAGTTACAAGTCCCTATAGCTATTTAATTTTGATTACTTTTAGATCAATTTGAATTTAAACTTCAATAAAACTTTTACTTGGTACTTATAGACTACTAGATGATGCCCGCAAATCCGTTGCGCCAAAATTCGTTTTCCGGGATAAAAAGTATCCTATGTCCTTTCCCGGGACTCAAAGTATCTCCATACTAAATTTCAGCAAAATCGGTTCAACGGGTTGGACGTGAAGAGGTAACGTAACAGACAGACAGACACACTTTCGCATTTATAATATTAGTATGGATAGAGCATGCATCTGCTATGACTGCTATAATATGTCTGAAAAATGTTAGAGCCATTTTAAATTTCGAAACGAACTTCTAAACCCTCCTCGTTTTAAAAAACATTTTTCTTTGTATCATTATAAAGCCGACATTTTTGCAAGTACTTAAAATTTCGGCTCGTGAGAGGCAAGGGACAAATTAAAACAGGGTCTTCTTATTAGAAAAGCAAACTGAGACATTTTTCCTTTATATTTGCATAGGACTCGTTAAATAGAAAAACATTATGTATTTAGGTTGTGACATTCAGTAATTTTAATGCTAACAAAGCAAAGAGTTTATTTTAACTTGTCCTTTTCCGGTTTTACTGGCTTTTGTACTGTGGCTGTTTTTGGTTTGGGAGTGAAATATTTTGGTGCAATTTTTTAGGAGAAAAACAATATCGAATGATTAATCACTATGAGCCACAGAGGTCAAAAAATGTTTTGGCGGCACAGAAGGATGTTAGTTGTTACCATTTTTAGGGTTCCGTAGCCAAAATGGCAAAAAACGGAACCCTTATAGATTCGTCATGTCAGTCTGTCTGTCTGTCCGTCGTCCGTATGTCACAGCCACTTTTCTCCGAAACTATGAGAGCTATACTATTGAAACTTGGTAAGTAGATGTAGTCTGTGAACCGCATTAAGATTTTGATGCAAAAATGGAAAAAATATAAAAAATTTTAGGGGTCCCCATAGGTACAACTAAAACAATTTTTTTTTTCATCTAACCTATGCGTGTGGGGTATCTATGGATAAGTCTCCAAAAATCATATTGAGGTTTCTCATATCACTTTTTTCTAACCTGAATAGTTTGCGAGAGAGACTCTTCCAAAGTGATAAAATGTGTGCCCCCCCCCTCTAATTTTTAAAGTAGTGATAATTCTAAAAAAATATATGATGTAGATTACTATAAAAACTACCAACGAAAATTGGTTAGAACGAGATCTAGCCTATCTATCTATCTAAATTTCATTAAATCGACTGAAATATAAAAATAAATCAAAAACCTTTTAATTTCATAAAAATAAACCTTATTGCTGCTGCGGAACCCTTCATGGGCGAGTCCAACTCGCACTTGGCCGCTTTTATTTATTGTTGTTACAAAAAAACCACCACTAAACCGATTTTGCTGAATTTTGGAATAGAGATACATTGAGTCCCGGGAAAGAACATAGGAAACATTTTATATTAAAAACGGTTACCGCGCGATAAACGAGTTTTGGCGCAACGGAGTTGCAGGCGTCATCTAGACTAGGACGTCATCGTATAATACACCCCTCGTCTGTCAAGTATACCGGGTCCCGGTCATATATATTTGTACAAAAATTACTACGTTAATAAAGGGTAAATGATTAAAGTCGTATTTTTACTCCAAAAACAATGTAAGGAGCTCAAAACTAATAAAAAGTTGAACCATAAAATATGACCTAAATTTTCGTCTTTATGCGCTTCTTCATAAAAATGTTTAAACCCTATTAAGAAGTTTACTATAATCGCATTTGCAATTTGGTTGCTATTGCTAATAGCAAATAGTAACAGTTTTGTCTATTGGTATCCTCCTTAATAATTAAAAAATTATGTCTACTTGTATAGTGACTTGTATTTATCTGGCACATAGAAAACGTCACATGAGACATGAAAGACAAATCCAGTGGAACTAGAATACTTTCGGAACTAGAAGTCCAGGGAAGGTTTTAAAGTGACACGAAGTTCACCGGGACAGCTACTAGTGATAAATAAATACAAAAGCCGGCTTTATTGCTTCCAAGCAACCGAAAAGCAGGAAATTATTTTATATAAAAAGCAAATAGGTAGTGTACAAAAATATTGGTTCTGTAAAGTACATAACGCCGATAAAATGAGGGAGATTAAAAGGCAAACTTTTATAAGTTGTAGATGCCAACCAGGTGGGGCATATTATATTATATAACCATGATTGTCACCATCGCAATGCTGTTTTTAACACAAACAATTGACACCATTCATGGGCAATCATAGACGAATATATTACTTTTGTTATCACATTGTAGTGGACCATCTTGGACCAACGTGGAGCAATAATACCGTTTATATTATAAACTGTACAATTTCTGTGCATTCATTTTGAGAAGATTAATTATAACTTAAAGTTCCTTGAAGAGAGGTAACTTAATAACCTCCCACGCCGTTGGTAGCCATTAAAATAAGTGGCAAGTATACTAATAATTAGTTTGAGGGTCAGGCTGAAACGGGACGTGACGGCCATTTTGATTCGTGCTGATGAATATTAATAATATTAATTACTTTCTTAAGCCAGACGGATAAACTCACGTGATAGGAGAGAGATCAGGCGCAGGACCGACATTTTACATGTTTATGCGACATGGATTATCTTTCTTGTCAGAAGATAATGTGATCAGCCTTATCTTTACCAAACTAAGAAACGCGGGTATAGAGCCCACGATCACCGAGACGAGAGCCACGATCTAAACATCGCAGAAGTGTTAACGTAAAAAAATGTTTTAAAATCATACCACATAATATTAGGCCGGCTGCATAATATATAGGTTTTCCGTATGCGATTTTTGAATTCAATTCATGGAATCAGAAGAAAATGCATTAACTGCCGCAGGCTTTCGTTTTTCTCCGTACGCAATGATTTCTGCACGTACGTACGTTTAAAGTGCAAGCCTACGCGTTCGCGCTTAAAACTGTACGTTTGCGATAGTCTCACGGAATTCCGAATAGGAAAAACTGATTCGGAAATCGATTATGGAAAACTTCTGCTTGACACCAGCTTTAAACTCAGTTTAAATGACAACAAAATGGTTTAAAATATCATATTCGTGGTAATCTCTATCCTCTTACGTAACATCTAGGATACTGCAATGTAGTCTCACTATTACTGGCTCAACCATACAACCAAATCAATTGGCTCAACCCTAATTCCTAGCAATCTACATCAAAGCTAGCGGTTTTAATTTATGGCTAAGCTTGCCGAATGCCTGTTAAAAGGAATATCTAACTAGTCATTCTAGTCGAGACATGGCACTAATTGCGCACATTCTGTGTAAAATTTGCGATTTTCCGACAACGCGCTGAATGAAATTATTAGAAGCTTTTAAAATGTTATATGTTAGATTACTAAGGGGCGATTTCACCAAAAAAATGGAACACGTTCAATGAACACTAAACCGGTTCAAAACGTATAAACGCGATTATAATGTCATCGAATTGCATTTCACCAACATAAACTGAACGCGTTTACAGCAAATCCGAGTTTTATTATCTGAACGCGCAAAGTCCGAAGTTTAACGTCATAAAACCCGTTCAAGCCCTGTCATGGCGGAACGAGAAACTTAGACAAAAGAAGTGTCAAGATGACAGTTTTGACACTTGCGTTTGGTTAGTTCATGTATTGTTTCTTGCTATTTTTGTTGTTAAATTAACGTAAAAAGGCTTTAAAATGATGAAAACATGTAAAATAATCACGTGACGTCACGTAAACTTAGATTTAATAATCGCGATCAAAAGAAGTTTGTGAAATCCCTTTGAAACAGAACGAGATTCATGTCACCGCGTGAACACGTTCAATGAGAACTAAGTTTTATAAAACGAAGTTTTGAGTGTGCTTGGTGAAATCACCATATTATGACTTTTAATCGTGGGTTCGACTTTTGTGTTGATAAAATGTTATTTCCAAGGTTCGTTAGGATAATACAGGCTGATCGCCAGATTGTTTGAGGAAGATGATCAATGACTCAGATAGGCAATAAATCGTATTTGTTGCCTATCTGACAATCGGGACACTATAAAATCACTCATGCACTGCTGGGTTTCAATGAAACTGGCCACCATCACTGAAACCAATGTGGCAGGCATTATTATATAATGGGAAATCTTATAGACCGTATGTATATCCTATTGATTTCCTTTACCACAAAGGCTTTATATTTAAATTAATGGAAATGTGATGCAATGAAGGCGTTGAGCCTGCCTACTTAACGATAGATCATCTCATGAATTTGCATAAAGAATACTTTATATCTTTACGGGTTTTTGCTCTGTTTTGTTTCTGCGTTAGTTTCGAATGTATTTAAAGTTTTCTTAATTTGTTAATCATAATGCATTCTTTTTTTAGGTCCCTTAGTATCTTTTGTTACGTGAAAATATGATCATTTCGATAATAAGCCATCCACTTTAATTTTAATTACCAAAGCAGCTTTTTGTTGAAAGGAAGTGTCTTACCATCTAAGGAAATTGATTCCTAGGCAGTTGACAAACCAACGTCATTTGGTCGGATCATGTCAATTCAATGTTAAATAGAGCCTATGTCCACATTGTGATTTGTGATCTGTCGGCTGGGTTTGACACATTTACCCATCCGGCATCCCAACATAATATAATACTAAACACCGCTAAATAAGCGTTCACTAATTCAATAGCTACTTTTAGTAATCACACCAATAGTAATACAACAACTGAAATGTTCACTATTTCGAGTAACAATAATTTCCGGCAATAGAATATTATATTACTGCAACGTTTTCAGGGTATCACTAGCACAATAAATAAAAAGTTTTGCTCCATGTTTGATATTATGTTTCTTTTAATGTTCTGATATGACGTTTGAATTGTGCAACATGTCGTATTTTGGTCGGATTATTTACTGTATCCGCTAGTACTTAGTAACGCGCTCTCTGCTCCGATTTTTATGCAATATTCCCTATTCAGCTGATAACCCACAAGTACAATACTTCCATCCTTCAATAACCACAAATATAATTTTAACTTTACATGAAGTTAACGACTGCTATTACCAAAGTTTGCTCGCTTTTTGTTGCTCGATCGGTCGGAACAAACTTTGATGGAGTATTTTACTGTGCATCTTATTTTTATGTCTTTGTTTTGAAACTAAATAACTACGAAATGTGTGAGTGAGTATAAGAGGTGGTGATGAAATGGATGGCTAGGTATAAGCCAGTTTGAGCACATAGCTTGACAACTGTGACAATTAGTACCATAAAAAATAAGCTGGCCCCAGTCTGACTTCGCTATCGTAACTAGCTGATATATTTTGACTAAGGGGCCAGATAAGTAAGACAGTTTATGCCAATTTAATGTAAGGCTTTATTTATATGCGTCCGCGTGAACGAGTGGTTTGGCCGCTCCACACCGAGGTCACAGGCAAATGTAACGATTTATTTAAATAGCGGCGCGGTCGCGCTGTCATCTACATACAATTGCTTGTGATCTCACGATGTATCCATCCGCCAAGCCGGTCGTTCGGGCGGACGCATAATATAAATCGAGTCTTAAGCTGCATATCCATTTGAGGCAGACTCAGGCCGAGCAGCCTTGAATTGAAGTAAACCGAGGCTGCTCACTCCGAGACATAGGCTCGAGGCACGTTACGGATCAAGGTGAGGCATGTCGCCTCACCTTGATCCGAAACCAGTGCCGCGATGACACCAAGACGCGCGCGCCTGTCTCCACTAAGTGCAAGGCTCGGAGTGAGGCTTCTATGAGCGCGCCCAAAAATTCGACAAAATATGGCTCGGCCCGCGGCAACGAATTTGCCTCATGGCGCGGCGTGCCTCAGCTTGAGGCAGCGTCTCCACTTGTGCGGCCTTCGGGTCAAGCGGCTGCCTCGCCCTGAGTCTGCCTCAAATGGATAAGTAGCTTTAGGCTTGACATAACTCGACCTAAGTAGGTCTGCCTATCAATTTCTCTGATACATAAGAAGTTTCGATTCGACGACTGGCCTATCGAACGCGATATTGCGTAACGCTCGATCATTCCCGGTCCATTATCATAAAATCTACCCCGGGATTAAATATTATAAGGTAGGGTGAGGGGGTCATACCCCTCTCTTCCCCCTGTGAGATAATGTATGGAATAGACTTTGATCGATGAGTTCCTCGCGAACACTGATAACACGTGTAAGTCAAAAATTACCGACCAATCCGAACGCGCTTGTCATGCTAAATGATATTAAAAGTCGTTTATAGCGTTATTACAGTGCTATTTAGATGTACATAAACGCATTGAAAATGTGATGTTCGTTTTGGTGTGATTTTATTTTATTAGTAGTTAATCCGGGAAACATTGTTTTGCCATATACGTAGTGGTATGTCGTAAGCTGTGGTCGTAAGCTTGAGACTCCCAAAGAGGCTTGTCATTACTGACGTTGTAAAAGGACGATCGTGATCCTAGTATACATCGATAGGCGCGATTCAAAATAGAACACTGTTTGATACGATACTTCTTTAATTCATGTATGAAAAATAGTTGATGTTTATTTTCAGAACTACGGGTTTAAGCAAACAAAGTGCCAAGAAAATCGGCCCAGCCTTTTCAGAGGCAACAAAATCCGCGACACGAGAAATATTTTATCACAGAAATATAATATAGGGCTTATAATTATAATAATATGTGCCTAATCTAGTGTTTATATGTCAGCTATCTGACATATTACTCACACATATTCACTTGTTTGATTTGTGGTTTAGCGGCAAATAGTTCATCGCATATTTGTTAATAATACTTAATTAGTTTATGACAGTTTGTGTACAGTTATGAGTATTATAATAATTATTACTGTTTATTGCAAAATCTATAATTCAAATGAATTCGCTATCTCGCTAAAACTCGAAAATAGCTGAACCGATTCGCCTAATTTTAGTCTTGAACAGCTATGGAAGTCCAGGAAAGAAAAAATATAAGGAGATAATTGACACGAAGTTTACCGAATCTAATATTGTTGGCCTATAATGGACAAATAGAAGCGATCACGATTTGAAAATGTCGACCACTGCGCAATCATGGTCATTGCTATCCATCATGGCAACGTGAAGATTGACCTTAAGATAAAGCACACGTTATATAAGTAATCTAGGAGACACTCTAGACAAGAAGCCGCGGGACTTTTGATTAATTCTTTCCCCCCAGCCAGGGAATTCTCGTAATGTGGTTTGTGAGAAAAATGACAAATAATTTGATTATAGGTTGCTGCGATTGCGTTTTATTGCAAAACAGTTATAGATTCTATATAACTTTTTTGGATTTTACATAACTTGATAATGTCAACAAAATGTTGTTTTAAGGATAATATGAGGTTGTAGGTTTATTTGAGAGCATCTAGTAGACTCTGTAGGGAGTAATATTAAAAATATCCACTACAAAAAAGATGATAAAAGTATATTATTGTTTGGCGCACGTCATTTTAAATATGACTCTGAGAATGCGATAATATTCAATTTCGACCATGTACTAAATCCATGTAGGTTTGTAACACTGTTACAAACATTTATTTCAACTTTTTAAATTTATTTTCAGTTATAAAAACAGCATTACAGAATTACAGAATTACAGACTACAGTCAAAAACCCGTCGTAATTATGAAATGTATTTCAATGTTGCTTTTCAAGTCGGATTTCAATTTGGAAATCTCTACTCTTTGACGGATCATTTCTTTTATATGCCTGCCATTAACACTTTAAATTAACCTCAATCTTTTATACGTAGAACCTACCTACCGAACCTAACCTTTCACAAACTCGATTTATACAGCAACGGTTCTAAAACCGTAGAAATCACGCGAAAATACTTTAAGGGCCTGTTTCGCCACTTTCTGATAAAGTACCGAATAGGCTATTCACAAAATTTTTGACAGATTCTCCATACTTCAACTGTCAAGTTAAGTGGTGGATAGCCTATCCGGCATTTATCAGGAAGAGGTGAAACAGGCCTTAGGCTCTATTTATATGCCTTCGCCCAAACGCGCGGTTTGGCGGCAAACATCGTGAGATCACATAAGCACAATTATTATTATTGTATGTAGACGACAGCGCGAATAAAGGTCAATTCAGACTGCAACGCGACGCGTCGATGCATTTCTTTTCAGGCTCACGAAATCAGCTGTCAATTCAATACTTTATGAATGCATCTACGCGTCGCGTTTTCTGAATTGCTTGTGATTATTCGTTATGTAGCGTTATTGCTTATGATTTCACGGTGGAGCGGCCAAACCGCTCGTTCACGCGGTCGCATGTATATCCAGCCTAACCATTGTAGCTTATCAATTATAGTGTACTCACACTAAAGCAGGTAACCGTGCATCGCAATATCGAAGACTAGTCGTTCCGCGCAGCTTCGCCCGCCTAAATTAGGAATTTCACAGACAAATTAGCCCACAAAAAATAGCCTATGATATTAGTATAGTGCCAAATAATAAAAAAATTGCTGCTGTAGTTCGAGGGATAAGCTCTTTTAAATAATTATTTTTCCCGTTTTTTATACTTTTTTCACTATTTCTTCGCTCTTATTAGGCTTAGCGTGATATTATATAGCCTTTCTCGATAAATGTGCAATCTAACACTGATTTTTTTTTCAAATTGTACCAGCAGTTCCTGAGATTAGCGCATTCAAACAAACAAACTCTTCAGCTTTATAACATTAAGTACCTATATAGATTTCTATTTTCTAATAACGTATAACATGACAGTTGAAATTAAAGAGGGCTTCGACCGAGAATACCACCTCGGTTAGAAAATCCTCCTTTGAGACTTCCGCGCTTATCCCAATTATAAGGGTGAATTCATATTGCAACGTCGTGAGGTGTTGTGTATTTTAAAATATGAACCATTCAAATTTGGAACAGACAACACAGTAAGTGATAAATCTGTATTTTCTTGTGTAGTAAATAAAATTTGATTTAACCATATTAAATAATATTGCATTGACACGTCACGCAACTGAAGTTAACTACTTTTCTTTTTATACCTCAAGTATAAAAAGAAAAGTAGTTAACTTATAACCCTACGTCTCGCCCGAATACAAGGTGTATATTATATAGTTATAGTATATTGTATAGTGAGGCAAGTGACCGCGATCAATGAAAATTCAAACAAAATGTCACTTTATGACCTAGGTCCTAGGCTATAGGTTTTATTTTCTATATTGGTGTAGCGATACTTGTTGGGGGGCGTCCACAAATTACGTGAGGTGTTTAGGGGAGGGGAGGGTAGTCAAATCTCATCTAATCCCACGTTGGGGAGAGGGGGGGTCTCGGCAAATCTCACGTAATTTTTTTCTCAACAAAATTGTCTACTAACAACTATTTTTGTCCATTTCATCCAGATTGTATGTGTGCTTAAGATTTAATCGTAAGCGTAATCGTTACACGATTAAGATCATTCACGAATTCGTTCGAAAGAAAATCTTCTGATAACTGTCAAACCAAACATTTACGTAAGAAACCCACATTTTGAAAATCTCACGTGAGATTTGTGGGGGGGAGGGGGGGTTGAATAAAATCTCACGAAATCTCACCAAGGGGGGGGGGGGGGGGGGGTCAAAAAATTAAAAAAAATACGAATACGATCTTTACAATACCCAAACGTCAGAATTAACGTTTGCAATACACGCTTTTGCTCTTAATATTAAATTATTTTGAAGTTTCTGCTGGGCGGCTACCAATTGATTGATATTCCATTTCAAAGATAAACTTGTAACATATTTCGTGAGGATTACGTTTCGAAGTTTGTTTCATATTTAACTTTATAATTGACCATAATCTAAGCACGCGGCGAGGATTTGTGGAGATTGTTACTTCGACCCTTAGAACCAATATTTATGTTCTATAAAAGATGTAAACGCGTTGAAATTAACTTTATTTCTAAAATATGTCATGAACTTTTCGTATTACTTACTCTAGTTATGGAATAGAAAAAATAACCTAACGCTAGTCTTTGGTTATATCAGAGTAGACAGAACTAAGGACTAAGGAGTACCTGGGGGGCTATTACGAGCTCTTATATCCAGCCAGTTTACAGGCCAGTTTACAGGCCGTTGCATAGACACGGCCTGTAAACTGGCTTTAAACTGGCTGGATATAAGAGGTCATAATAGCCCCCCTGAACCTCGAATTCAAACGAACGGGCATATACGCGAGTTGGGCGGGAATGTCACTTTCAACATGTTTCACAATGCTGGGTAACGCATTAGTACTGCGGGTACCGGCCGATATGTCTAACGTAAGTTATCTCTGCACTACACGCCACAATGCAACTAAGGCTTGACCGCTGTAAAGTCAACCCTCGTAGCATACTCGTAGCATACTACTAGGAGAGCAGTGGCTGTTGAGGAGGTGGGGTGAGGACCTGGCGCAGGCCCAGTACGGTCAACGTACTGCTCAGGCTCTGCGTCCAGTTCTTGCGGCGTGGATGCGTCGCAAGAGAAAACCCCTCACCTTCCGCCTTACACAGGTACTCACCGGACACGGATGTTTCGGTGCGTACTTGTGTAAGGTCGCTAGGAGAGAGCCTACGCCAGCCTGCCATGAGTGCGGCGCTGCGGAGGACACGGCCCAGCACACCCTTGAGGTGTGCGATCGTTGGGCCGTGCAGCGCCATGATCTCATGGCGGTGCTTGGGCGGGACCTCTCGCTCTCGAGCATGGTTCGCTGCATGCTCGAGAGCGATGAGGCATGGCAGGCGGCGGTCTCTTTCTGCGAAACCGTCCTTTCGCAGAAAGAGGCCGCGGAGCGGAACAGAGAGGATGACCCATCCTCCTTACCGCTCCGCCGGCGTAGGACGGGAGTGCGGAGGCGTCGTTACGCGAACCTCCAAACTCCCGTCTAATCCGGGGCTCCGGGCAGGGATGGGAACCTGTCCGGCTTAGCTAGTCCCGGCGCCGAGGGGAACGCTTTAGTTTGCCTAAGCGTTCCCTAACTTTGGTGGAAGTCCGGTCCCTATTGAGGTCTAGATCCAGGACATACCTCCTTATACGGCTGAAGGCGAACCGCAGGTGGTTTTAGTGGGTAGGAGTCCCACTATGTTTGCTACGAGTATGCTACGAGGGTCGAATTTACAGCGGTCAAGCTATAGCTAGTTTTAGGCTCGCTTAAAAAAATATTCCTGCAGTGATTTTCGACTGTGTATAATCAATAACCATGCGTGCAGTTTTTGAAACTTGCAATATTTCATAAAATTTCACTGCAGTATTTGAGCCCCGACGCCTGTCAATGCCACGTCCGGGCGAGCTTTAGACAGGTAATTTAATTAAAACACCCTTCAGTATCGGACACCATGTTGTTTTTAATACACTTAAAAAGCTATACATCACCCCAAAAACGACAAAGGGTACTTTAGAAGATTAACAACTATAATCGAGCAATTGAGAGCGGATTAAGCCGTTTTTATTTCGGGAAGACTCTCAGGACCCTCTACTTTTTACACAATAAAAACCCATTAGATATATATATAGGAATGACGTTAGACAATGCCTTTCGTCTATGCAGCAAAAAAAAAAATATGATGATAATTTTTGTTTCACACAATAACAGTAACGAAAATGATGGGTACGAAAAAGTTATAAGACACGTTGAATTTAAGATTATTATAGCTTAGTGGAATTACAGGGATATGAATTTTGGATTCTTAGCTGCCAGGACATGCTTATAAGTTACATACCTATTGCCTAAGAGTATTCAAAATTCTCTGAGCTTACAATCATACGAATATTTTAAATGTGCGTATGCCATATGACGTGCTCGGCCAAAATCAGAAACGTATGTTGTGTCACTTGAATACCAGCTATCTTTTGTTTCGCACCCGTGTCCTCCTGTCAATATCATCTAACTATAACACGAGGCAGTATGTATAATGAATAGGGAATATTACGCAAAGGTCCGAGCGAATGGTGGGACATACAGTAAAATGTAAATGATCCGACTAAAATTCAACATGTCGCACATGTCATATCAGAATATTGACATAAACGTCGAACAAAGCTTTTTGTTTACTGTCTGTGCTGGTGCTGCCACTAGCGTGAAAACATTGCAGTAATATATCCTACTAGCTGTTGCTCGCGACTTCGCCCGTCAAAGTAAAATAAATCTTCCTTATTTTTGGAAGTCGGTTAAAAAGTAGCCTAAGTTACTCCTTACTACATCAGCTATCTACCAAAAAAAGTCCCGTCAAAATAGCTCCAGGTGTTTCAGAGATTAGCCGGAACAAACAGACAGACAAGTATACAGATAAAAATTGTAAAAAATGTTGTTTTGGTGTATGTAGCGTATATTTATTCAGATACATGTAGTAACAAACGATTCTTTCAATATTACAAACAGACACTCCAATTTTATTTTTAGGTATAGACATGGACCAATTGTATAGATTATCTATATTATTGCAGTCGCTATTTTTATAGCTGTTTTTGCATCCACGCTTCACTATAATATTATCATAATATCCAAATGTCATATACCCATAAGTTCCTTGTAGCCCAAAATTATCTAAGAATCAAATTATTTTCTCAGAGAAAATACTTCAATTTTCTTAAGTCCTTACAAATAACGTCCTACTAAATCTATTGCACTTGTATCTGAAGTATTCACGAAGTACCTAACTATTCGAAGCGCGGTTGGAACTTCGTATATGTCCCACTGAACTCCCAGTAATAAGAAATGTTTCTTAGGATCAGGAAACTTCGTATTGATCTGATTTCTGATTCCAGTAGTTTCAATGTAAATACTGGTACATTAGTAGCGTAATAATTTTTAATGATTATTTTAATTAAATGACGATTTTTATATTAAATATACCTAATGATGATTATATGCTCTATAATTTGACCGTAATACATAAAAATTTTTCTTAAAAAATTTAAACGCATGATGATTCATCTTTTAGTTTAAATTTAATTCTGGTGACCATCACTCAGTTACATGTAGGTACAAAATATTATTATTAATATTTTTACATATTTTTACACTCAACAGATATTATTATTACTATTAATATTATTATAATTAATGCGAAAGTGTGTCTGTCTTTCTGTAACCTCTTCACGCCTAAACCGCTGAATCTATGTTAGTGAAATTTTGTATGGAGATACTTTTAGTCCCGGGAAAGGACATACAATACTGTTATCCTGAAAAAATGTACGACTTCCGCACGATAATCGATTTTTTGCGTAATAGAATTGCTGGTATCAACTGGTAAATCAAATTTTGCCAAATAATGTTAAGTGTCGTAAACATTTTAACATCATAAAAGTCAAAACCGAACCACAGTAAGACAATACAAAGTTATACCGAACTCCTTGTTTGCACGATTAGCGAAATAAACTGCGCTTGTTAGTATTCATGGTGTCTCATTCATTTTGCATTCAGCGCGCGAATGAAAATGAAATATGGAGAGTTCTCCGTGCATTCTGAACACAAGGTGACTGGGAATTGTCACGGCTCTAATTCATAAAGCCTTATCTTATTTATGTTGGAATGCGTCGGAATTAATTGTGCTTTTTGACACGATAATAGTTACTTTTGACGATCTTTGGAATATAATCTATATAATTATATGTATATAAAACTCAAAGGTGACTAACTGACATGGTGATCTATCAACGCACAGCCCAAACCACAGGACGGATCGGGCTGAAATTTGGCATGCAGGTAGATGTTATAACGTAGGCATCCGCTAAGAAAGGATTTTGATCAATTCCACCCCCAAGGGGTTAAAATAGGGGATGAAAGTTTGTATATAATAATACGCCTCTTCACGCGAGCGATGTCGCTGTCTCGTATTATATAAATCGTAAAAATATAATTATATTTTTACTAATAATTGTTAACGTTTTGCGTCAAAGTGAATGTATCGCACGAAATTGATAATTTTACCGTAAAAATACACATAAAATTCAAACTTTTTTTTCTTTGGTTTTTCTATATTTTGTTCCATGAAATTTATAACACAACATTGTATTCTACAAGTTTACGGGATCTTTTTTAATGTTCATAGAATATTTACATGCAAAGTACTGGTCACATTAATACTAATACCAAGAAAAAAATAAAATAGCTGCCATTCTACAACCGTGAGAGAGATATAAAATTTAAGAGTCAATTAGTAGAGAAGATATTAATTTGCGCACACGTTCGCTTTTTTCTAAGCGGAGCGCATTCCGCACATACGTTTCAATTGCAAGCCGGCCCGTTTGCGCGAAAATTCTCACTAAATTCCAAATCGTTATTCCACATTAGGAAATCGAATACCGAAAAATTGTTACATATGCGGCCAGCCCTTAAGAGGATACGCTAACACTTCTTCTTCCATACAAACGTATTCCTTAATTTCCTCTCTGGCTAATGGATCTCCGCCTCCGTGGTCTAGTGGTACAGAGCGCGGCTCTTGACTCGGAGGTCATGGGTTCGATTCCCGCGTTGGAAACATGTTATTTCCAAGTTTGGTTAGGACAATGCAGGCTGATCACCTGATTGTCTGACAAGTAAGATGATCCATGCCTCGGATGGGCATGTAAAAAGTCGGTCCTGCGCCTGATCTCTCACCGGTCGTGTCGGTCTGCCGTCCCACTGGGTTATGAGAGTAAAGGAATAGAGAGTGCTCTTGTGTACTGCGCACACACTTGGGCACTATAAAAATACTCCTGCGTAGCTGGCCTGGTTTCAATGAAACCGGTCACCATCACCGAAACCGGTGTGGGAGCTATTATTATTATTATTATTATAATGGATCTAGACAAATGATTTTTTTATACATTATTGGGATCTGTGAAAGCTATGCCTCTGCGTTCGATTTTTTTTAATTTACTAATAAATAAATAAAATATGACCCTTCAAAAATCGCCTAAAATGAATGTTCTGTACCCCGCCAACCAACCGACCATAAAACGAATTTGAAAGATCTTTTAGGTAAAATAAAAATGTAGAGGCATAGACTCATCCTTTCTGAAGATATTAAAAAAAATTAGATAGACTCTATTTTGAAGGAGGAGTCAGAGTAATACGTTACCTCGATTTACTGTATCTGTCTCTATCACAATACACATGCCAGCGCAGGTTGAAGCGTGATGGCAATAGTTTCTTCGTTCAAATTTTACTGTATTAGCGTTCCCTCTTAAAACAGTAGTATCCGATAATAACATTTTCACCGTACGTTTTGTCACAAAGGCTTATATTTATGCAAAATATTTTGAATGTCATCAAACGAGATAAACATGACATTTAGATATTACTCCGTCGTACGCGGCGCTGAACGGAATAACAAGCAGATAATGAAAGGTACGAGGTGGGAAAATATTTTTAACGCCACAACATGATCACTGAAATTTATGGAAAAACAACCTTTTGGCTACCTTAGAGAACTACAAGCCTTTTGCCTGTGAGGATATTATTCTATGGGAATCCACAAAATAAATAATAAAAACTAAGGCATCCATTATACGCTCATGCAAGCGTCAGTCAATTCCGTCAATCATGAATTATGTTTGACTGATGGACTGACGAATGTATCCAGATTTTCGTCAATCACCGTCAGTCACGCTCTTACACGGTACAGGTTACCCATCAGTCACAGTCATGACTGTTGTAAAACTGACAGCAAAACCTACCGTCTAATGGATGCCTATGGAAACGTAACTCCCGTACTTCAATCGTTTTGAATATTTTGGTTCTTTTTGCACAGGGCTCTATTCCACCGCGGCGCACGGAGAGACTACGCACGTGCGTCAAGCCTCGCTTTGTAAGAAAATGTATGTGACTGTGTCCACTGCAACCCACGGACACGCTACGCACGAATTGACTCAAGTCAAAGAAATAAATCCGTGCACGTCCACGCGTGCGCGTGGTCGTGCACAGCGTGCGCCGCGGTGGAATGGAGCCTTAAAATAAATGACAATAGCTACGAAACACTACATTCAAATTGACAAAATTAAGCCGTTGACAATAATCGCCACTTCTATAATTATTTTACACAAAATTCTTGCATGTATTCGGGTCTCTTGTTGCATAAAGTATGCATGTATTCGGGTCACATTTTGTAAAATCGGTACAAATTATTTGTCAACGTTACTCTTCCTTAGTTTTTATTATTCGTAGTTGGCCGAATAGTATAAACAGAAGCCTATTTAAGATGTTCGCCTAATGCTTTTTGCATAAAGTATCTTATAATATTATAACAAGGTGATGCACGTAACCACGTTGCGCCAACATTCGTTTATTCGATTCGCGGGAGCCGTACTTTTTTCCGGGGCTAAAAGCCATACATACATACAGAGAGACAGACACACTTTCGCATTTAAGTATGGAAGTATGGATCTTCAAAGATTCTAAAGAAAGGAAACTTACAGCTGGACAAAAAATGTAAGTCCGCTATCTGCCTTTCAATTTTTCTGATGGTACGTTAAAAATAATTGGTAAAATGCTTATAAATCAAATTGTTTAATACTATTGGTTAAGAAAAAAAAATTAAAATTGTTTAAGACTTAATACTATTGGTTTCGTTACAGTCAAAGAAATTCTTCGTTTGAAGCTTATTATTTTTTAAGTCTAATCAAATAAAAAATTCCACTCTCCTTCAACATAATAAATGAATTTTTATTTGTCGATATTATTTTTGTTGATAAAATATTTGAATTAGTGATGTCGACACAACTTGTTACTTAATCTTCGAATACGCTCACTGAGCCTGAGCGACCTCAAGCGGCTTTTGAATAATTATTGTGTTGTGCTATGGCAATCATTGTTTTCTTACGTCTTATCGCCCCTTGTATTTTAAGGACAATTTTCAAGAACATATTCGATGCTACATGTTATCTATTATGTGTGTAGTGGCTAGATCTGCGTTCATTTCTGGCTATGATGTTCAGATGACAAGCTGAACGCCCATTTTAGTAACGCGTGTTTACTATTATAATTATATACATTTTTTGCGCGAAAACGCGTGTTGGCGTGTTCTGTACGGTCTGAATAAAAGGTATGGTAGTTATGGTAGTTATGGGCATCAAAACGCGCGTTGAGTGCTTGTTATCTGAACATACTTTAGGAATTAGGCCCAATTTCACCAATGACCTTTTGTGCTAACACTTTGTTAAAATGTCATGTCTTTCATTCATATGAATAACGAAAGAGGTAATATATGATACCAATTAGCTATGTCATGACATAGCTATTTTTTATTGACATTTCGAATGTCAAAAGATTATGAAAATTGAAGATGAAAGGGCACAATGTGGACATAGCTAATCGAACATGAACTTTAACAGTCGTTAGTGAAATTGGGCCTTAACCTTTCGAATTTGCTAAACATAAGGCATCCATTATTTGCTCATGCAAGTGTCAGTCAATTCCGTCAATCATGAATTATATTGCTTGACTGATGGTGACTGAATTTTCGTCAATCAGCTTCATGCAACCGTCAGTCAAGCTCTTACACGGTAGTTTACAAATCAATCACAGTCATGACTGTGGTAAAACTGACAGCAAAACCTACCGTCTAATGGATGACTTAGACGATATTTTAATTTATACATTTGTTTTCTCCACGAAAATACTCTCACACTAACCACACTAGGCAGAAGTTACGCCTGCCTAAATTAAGACCGGCTGGCGTAAAAAATACGGACGGAACGCGAGGGATGACATACTATTACGTTGCGTTCCGTCCGTATTTTGTATGCGTTTCACATTTGCGGCGGAATTTACGCCGGCGTAACTTCGGGCTAGTGTGTTTAGACATTAATTCCCCTGATTAGGCGAAATAATGTTGAAGCTATTTTAGGTTTCGAGTATTTAACAGTAAGAAGGATCGACAGGCTACCCTTAGAGCGCCCTGGGGAGTAATAAAAATAGGGCAAATCCCTTGAGTTGTGGCGCGAAAATAGGTCCGTTGTTTTACAGGACTAATTTAACCGATGAGGATAATAAGTACCCCCCCCCCCTAAAAGGGCAAGAGGGGGCCAGCATTTGTATGAATCTTTTTTCTTTAATGGACTTACTTCATATTTACTGTGTTTTCCAACTAAACATCTGGTGTATAAAATCATCCCCCACCCCTCTTGCGGTAGGTACAAAAGAGGGGGGTAAGATTTTGTATCAACTGTTGAAGTAGAAATACTTTATATGGCAAAACAACATTTGCCGGGACAGCTAGTATGATAATATTACGGTTGTGATTATGCAATAGCTGCATTAAAATTAAATTTTTCAGTGGAGTTCTAGGTATATTGTGATTAAATTTTATCACCGAAAAACCGCATATTTTTAAGCTACTAAAACTCGTAGGTATGTACTAAAAGTCTGCCATTTAGATTAAATAATTTAATATTTTCTTTTGTAAATGTGCATTAAAACGATTTTTAGTTTCAATGTATAAAAAGTAAAACGTAAAATCTTTTTATATTTTTCATAAAAATATCGGTACCGAAAAACCGTGACAATTGTTTTGGATTCAATTGAGTATCAATAAAAATAGAGCTATAGTTTCATTTTTATTGGTAAAGAAAAAATATTTTAAGCGGCGAACACACGATGTGAATTCTAAATTTTCAAGGGTACTCCCAAACGCAATTTTACCCCTGTCTTGTGCAGTCTGCTGTTGATATGGGAATAACATTTTCCGTACAAGTACGAATGTTTTTGATACTTCTATAATACACTCATTTCGTATGAATGTTTCTTGGTGTTGGTGGTGGATACAGAGGGGAATATTAATAGTAATTCTTCTTCGATACCAGTTGATCCAAGAAGAACACGGTATGAGAATGAAGATCATCCATCTTCATTTAAAACGTGATATTTGCGAGCGATTGTTTCGATCAATCGCAAATAGACTGGTGTGAATTGACTTCTAAGGGTTCGCGCACACTTTGTCGGCGCGTGTCGGGGCTGGCCAGGGCGGGTCAGGGCGCAGTGTAGCGCAAAATGCGCTAAAGCACATTATTGCCGGGTCGGGTCGCATCGCATTGACGGATTTTAATGCTCACTGAGGCGGAGCATGCCGGGGCGTGCCGGGGCAGTACGGCGCGCAACGCATTGGCGGATTTTGAGTTGAGGGCCGTGGCTTGCCGGGCCGCATCGCATTGCAATCCACGCATTGCTTGCCGGGGCGCAGCGGGTCTTGTCGGGCCGTGTCGGCCCGTGTCGCATTGACGGAAATCCGCCGAGCAAAAATCCGCGCCGATGCGTCCCGGCACAGTGAGCGATACGCGCATCCGCCTCCATTCAAATTGTATGGAGGCGGATTTTTGCGATGCGCCCCGGCACGCTGAGCCCTGGCACGGCCCGTCTCAGTGTGCTCACTCCTTAAGGACCCAGGTCATAACTCATATATTATTGTGGCGGTACCCACATTCGCCTAACATTCCTGCATCGCGCTATCGAAGTTTTCTGAGCGCGTCAGTATATATATAACGACAGCTGATATGAATCACGTGGGCTCCGGCCTGACCGAGCATACCACCTCGCTCGGTCGGAAGATCTTCCTTTGGGCCTCCATGCATTATCCCCACATTGGTGACCCTCGACAGAACACGCCTCCTTCATCATCATCACTCCCCGCCCCTCCGCACCGCGCCAGCCAGCATCGCCTCATCGGGTACCTCGTCCACTAGCCGCAATGTACCGCGGCCTAGGCGACTCCGCATTGGCATCATCGGGCTTTCTTACTACACCGACCGGTCAGCAAGCAAAGCACATCTCTCCTGGTCAGCACGTAGCATCGGCCCCGCACGGGTTACGTCAAGTCAATTCTGCGTATGCAAAAGTATACACTTTACACAGAATTAAAATTTAATTTAAATAGTTCTATTTAACTAGCACGAATAAATAAATTATGAATTTAGTTTTCAATTCAATGCACCTTATTCAATACTGCATAGTTTTGAATGTCAAACTTTTTGAACGCATTGCACAATTTCATACTTTAATAAAGGATAAAGCAAAAGCATTTCAACGGGATAGTTAGAGTCGGTGCTGCGAAGTAAAAGAATTTATTGGTGTTTACATTTTTTAGCGTTTCCAGCTTGTAGTACAAAGTGATTACATTATTATCTCACTGTATCGGAAAAATTCAAGAGCTATTTCACCATTTTATAACTTTCAACGTTTTGTTATTTTCGCGCACTCGGTAAATTTCTGAATTGAAAATAATCTGTGAATTATGGATTCTATTTTTTTAATGCTCGTTATTAAATTTTTATACATACTTAAAATAATATTGGATGTTAAACTAATTTAACATCCAATATTATTTTATGTATAAAATGTTTAGACATTACTTGCTCTTGTTATATTTAAACGTACGTTTACACTAAACGCTTTAAGATTTTATATATTTAAGTTATAGTTTTATTTTTTCAAGCAGCAGAAAAATATTATTATAATATTATTTTTCGAGTACAACAATATTTTTTCAGGACAAATTGGGGAAAAAATACTCGAGATTAAAAGAGGTTTTTTTTTTAAATCTGGAGTCGTTTTTCCCTATCCTCCTGAATAATTTTCAATCTCAGATTTTTGGTGCATGGTTATAGTATACCTACTCGTTCTTTTAACATATATTTAGGTAGAGTAGGTACGTTATGGTGAAGGTCCCATGACTCGTGAAATATGGCAATTTGCCAAGGAGAACACAGGAAGTTACATCATGCATTCCTTGTAAAGCTACCCCATGTAGGGCTAAATTGCATCTGCAGCACTTTTAATATTGCAGATAGTCTGTACTCTAAAGAATGATGGTCATTTTGGTATATAGTCTCAAAAAAGATAATAATTATACACCATTAGTTCAGGACACCTTCCATTGAATTCCTTTGCGTATTTAATGCGTAAGACAGATTTTCCGAATCGGGAAATATGTAACAAAGTTGAAGACTTACATCACATACTAATGGAATGTGTCCGATACGCCACTGAAAGAAACATACTTGTATCAAAATTTGGCTTGAATTTACAAGATATGGGTGCTTTTCACGGTTTATTGTCCAAGCCAAAATCACTTGCTGCAAGTATGTTATTTACAATGTATTGCCAACGTAGATAGTATCAATGATTATGTATATTATTGTATAGGTTACGATGGGACTGACATATTCACACTGTGAAAAAAGTTCCTTAAATAAATTAGATTAAAAAAAATAAATTATACACCATTAGATAGCTCTTAGTGAGTAGGTAAAAAAGTTATATGGCGCCCATTCCCCTAACATTTGTACTTTTTGAAATAATGTACAGCCAACGTACAAGGCTGGCGTTACCAAGGTAGGTTTTATCGTCTATGTGGTAAGGTTTTTTTGACTTAGAAAGGTAACAAAGGTAAAGAATAATCATGCTGTAGTGTAACGTGATGTTATCAGCATGAAATAATATACAAGCGCTAATGTCACTTTTAAGTTCGTGGATTTTGTCGAGAGAGAGGAGAGAACTCCGTAGGTACCTGGCGGCCATATAATATATAGTATTGCCGCCAGGTACGGAGTTAACTCGACCGAGTTGTACTCAAAATATACAACGAATTTTGACAAGCGCTTTATTGGTCATTAATGTTCATGGGTATACCTTCCAAAAAATATATAATAAATTGTTGTTGAGCCCTATACCAGAGCCTATACATTTTTGCCCATCATCATTTAACTTTAATTCACAATATTACTAGATGGCGCCAGAAACTCCGTTACACCAAAATTCGTTTATTTGTCCGGGATAAAATATATCTTATTTCCTTTCATGGGACTCAAAGTATCTCTATACCAAATTTCATCAAAATCGGTTCAGCGGTTTACCCGTGAAGAGGTAACAGACAGACACTCTTTCACAGTCATAATATTAGTATGGATTACAGATAATAATAGTAACAAGATCAAATTAATGATAGTAGCCAAATTTAATGAATTGGATTTACAAATACAATCGTCTTGTTCAAGATATTTCACCTTAAATAGCTGTAATTCGTTGATCAAATTATTAATAGTCTGTCAGCTCAACATTAAGGGCACAAAAGCTTTCAGTTGTATTAAGAATCCGATTCATTAAAACACCAGTAATTATAAGTTAAGAGTTCGCTTGTGGTTTCTATTGATTTAACAGATACCTAACGAGTAAATTTAGGATTTGATGTTTGATGATTTTCTTGGTCTGTGGTTCAAGCCTTAAGAGTCAAATCGAATCAATATTTTTTATTCAAAGTTGGTGTAAACATGAACACTTTGAACGTTGAAACTATATTGGTGCCTACCACCGGTTCGGGAACTAACCCGCCGAGAAGAACCGGCGTAACTCCCTCGGGGCCACCTTTTACCAAAAAGGTGAAAAAAGACGAAAAATAATATACATTTTTTTCTTTTTTTAACTCGTTTCCAGATATTATAAACCCTTCGTTTCTACATACTTTTGTATATAATATGTGTCGCTCGTATAGAGTTCACTGTGAAAGTAGCGCTGAAAGAGTTTGTTTTTTTTTAATTTTTGAATGGGAAAATACTTGACGCTGGGGCGCTGCTCATACAAATCACAAAAAGCGCTTTCAGCGCTTCTAATTTTACAGTGAACAATATGAAACAATGTGTCCCTTTAAACTTTATAGGCTTAAGTATTATCACTCAGTTTTGTTACAATTTTTAACATTACGTTTACGTTTTGTTACAAATGATTCTCTACCTGTTTATTATAATTATTCTGATTATGTTGCAGGAAATTTGCTGCATTTCCAATCATACAGATCAAAGGAAAGAAGATTGAAAACTTGGCTTAGTATCATACACCTTAATCTTCTTGTGAATGTTATAAGTTGCTTCTCCATATTCTCGAAACTTCGAGGCTAAGGACTGTTGATATTTTAATGATGTTTGCCAAAAAATACAAAACACATGAGTTCGGACAAAATGTTACATAGAACTTCATATTATACCTAGTGGACTAATATATCTGTAATGATTATACAATAACAGCGCAGGAATAAAGTACTAGCTGTTCCCTGCGCAAAATAAAATCCCGTCGAATAAAATACACAGTGTATTTACTGCAACAAGCAGTAGTCAAAGTCATTTCCCGTTGAGTGTTCCCATCTTCATCTGTGCAAAATTTTATCATAATCGGCCCAGCAGCTGTGTAGGCGTAATGCTGTGAACAATGGAAATAACTATTCATTTTCAATAAGATGTTTCGTGGGGTAATTTGTCACAATCATAATAACCTCTAAAGTCAAATTTTTCGAAGCTCGCGCGTGGAGTATCGACGTTACTTCTTGGAAACAAATGTATTCACTTCGCATTACCTATCACATCGCCTGCAAATGGCATCATTGTTTCAGAAAAGGCCAAAATACAGCGGGCAATTTGAAGAAAAAGGCAAAAAAGAAATACAAAGCGGGAGCGAAGTGAGGAAGTATGGAGTGTGATACATCTCCATCACATTTCCATACATTTTTCAGCACAAGGGAGCTAGACTTCCAATGACGCATGATAAAATACATGCCCCAATACTCCAGCACTTATCATGGGTATATTATGTATGAATTTCCTCCGAATGTACCGGATTTTATGTGAACTGAATATTTTGAAATGAATTTAAAGACGGAGCGGAGCATGTGGATAGAATCGTAGCTATTTGACTCACATTTCTGCTTGGATTTAAATAAAATTCAGAGAATAGAGTGGACACTGCACTAATACTTACGCGCCAATTTTTCCAAATTTTTGCATCGAGCATTTTTTAAATTATATTATTTATCTTTGTTACTTCAACACATTAAGAGCATACGCTAACACTTTTTTTCCATACAAACGTATTCCCCAATTTTCTCCCTGGATAATGCGTCTAGACAAATGATTTTTTGATACAATATTGGGATCAGTGAAAGCTATGCCTCTACGTTCGATATTTTTTTTAATTTACTAATAATAATTAAAAAATATGACTCTTCAAAAATCGCAAACAATGAATGTTCCGTACCCCGCCAATCAACCGACGATAAAACAAATTTGAAAGATCTTTAAGATAAAATAAAAACGTAGAGGCATGGACTCATCCTTTCTGAAGATATTTAAAAAGAAATTAATTTGATAGGCTCTATTTTGAAGGAGGAATCAGAGAAATACGTTACCTCGATTTTCTGTATCTGTCTCTAACACAATACACGTGCCAGCGCAGGGTGAAGCGTGATGACAATAGTTTCTTCGTTCAAATTTTACCGTACCCGCGTACTTATATTATTATAAATGCGAAAGTGTGTCTTTCTGTCTATCTGTGTGTCACCTCTTCACGCCCAAACTCGATATAGCTACAACTTGGAGCTATATCGACTTGGAGCCTCCAAGTGCTATTAGAATTTAGATCTAATGTAGTGTTACATACACTATGACGTACAGTGTATACAATATTTTTTAACGCCTCCATCATGGTCTAGTGGTATAGAGCGCGGCTCTTGACTCGGAGGTCGTGGGTTCGATTCCCGCGTTGGAAACATGATATTTCCAAGTTTGGTTAGGACGATGCAGGCTGGTCGCCTGATTGTCTGACAAGTAAGATGATCCATGCGTCGGATGGGCATGTAAAAAGTCGGTCCTGCGCCAGATCTCTCGCCGGTCGTGTCGGTCTGCCGTCCCACTGGGTTATGAGAGTACAGGAATAGAGAGTGCTCTTGTGTACTGCGCACACACTTGGACACTATAAAATTACTCCTGCGTAGCTGATCTGATTTCAATGCCGGCCACCGTCACCGAAACCGGTGTGGGAGCTATTTATACACTATACAGTATTAAAATATTATCATGGATGCTTACTAGCTTCCTAAATCTTTCTTAAAAACTAGTAGTACCTAATCTACTAGCTAGGTTTTTGTCAACATTAGCATCATCCATAATTTACTTAATATTATAAATGCGAAAGTGTGTCTGTCTGTATGTTACCTCTTCACGCCCAAGCCGCTAAACCTATTTTGCTGAAATATGGTAAGGTGATACTTTGAGTCCTGGGAAAGGTCATAGGCTACTTTTTATCCCGGAAAAAATGGACGTTCTCTAGTACCCTCTACCCTCTCTACTAGTAGTAAATCTAGTATCCTAAGGCCCACTTGCGTAGATCTGGGTTAAAGTTAACTCTGAGTTAATACATTATGTCATCTCTATCACTCACTTGGTGAGTGACAGATAACATGATGTTTAACTTAGAGTTAACTTTAACTCAGATCTGCACAAGTGGGCCTAATAAAGCTACATAAAGTACCTAGCTATACATCATACTTTGGGGTTCGGTTATGTTATGTATATTCTTAATAAACAACCGAACCCCAAAGGAACAAAATATGAAAGGCTTTTAATAAAGTGTACCTACACTCAAACATAATCACTTTATTAAATCTCGTTTTGATCGATGAAAAGCGTACCCCGATAGATTTTGATTGATGCGACAAGGTTTCCCTAAACCCTTTTAAAATACTTTCATTTATCAAAATATGATGTGATATAAAAGTTGCGAACGTTACTTATTGAGACGTTTCCGTATTGGTGTTTTTTCTTTGCTTTTTTCGTTTGAATTTAGTTTAAAAGATATTTATTGAAACTCTAAGGGCCTGTTTCACCACTTCCTGATAAGTGTCGCATAGGCTATCCACCACTTAACTTGATAGATGAAGTATGGATAACCTGTCAAAAAAGTTGTGGATAGCCTATAATTCGGCATTTTATCAGGAAGTGGTGAAACCGGCTATAGATTATTTTTGTAATCATGCGCTTTGTTTAGTAAGGAAAATATTAAACATTTATATTTTGGAATCATAATAATTGCTTACTAATTTACTTTACTTCAATAAGCTCTAGTAAATGCCAGCCATTAACAACGTAAGAAGTTTTTGTTCAATCTGCCCATTGGTATGATCGTACTATGAAAGAACAGCATAAATGTATTTATGTATCATGATTAAAACACGGCTCAGTACAATAATTTTACTAATACCAATACAGAAAATGTTATTAAACGACGCAATTGATTTCACAAACTTTGAAACAACCGGAATTTTTTTACATTTTGTGTCAATTTACCCCAGTTTTTTTTCCCAAAACATATTTGTTGAGATCCTTTTCCCCACTCAACATCTCACGTAATTCATGGACGCCTTTAATAGGTATATTATGCTGAATCTCCTCATATTTTACACATTAAACTGCGCATTTCAGCTCACAATGCGATCAACGAGAGGTGTCATGTCGCCGGGCTCACAACAAAACAACCGCGAAACAAAAGAAGCACACGTACCTTGTCACACTGTATAAACAAGACATAGCCCAAGAGCCAGCGACAACCAGACTTTCGTCATTCGTACTAATCTAAATATATAAAACTCAAAGGTGACTGACTGACATGGTGGTTTATCTACGCACAGCCCAAACCACTGGACGGATCGGGCTGAAATTTGGCATGCAGGTAGATGTTACGACGTAGGCGTCCGCTAAGAAAGGATTTTTATCAATTCCACACCCAAGGGGTTAAAATAGGGGATGAAAGTTTGTATATAATAATACTTCTTAACGCGAGCGAAGCCGCGGGAAATAGCTCGTATTATTATAAACATGAAACTGTATCTGTCTGTCTGGCTGCCTGTTACCTATTCACGCCCAAACCGCTGAACCGATTTTATTGAGATAATATTATGGTACTTTGTGTCCCAAGAAAGAACATTGGATATTTTTATCGCGGAAAAATGAACGGTTCCCGCGTGATAAACGTATTTTGTCGCAAGGGAGTTGCGGGCGTCATCTAGTTTTATAAAAATTAAAAGTTTTCCTGTATATGACTCCTATAGAGATGAGAACGACAAGCAAATTACTGTGGATAGGAGTTTCGGTAGCGGTTACTTTAGGAGGTATCCAATTGTGAAGGTCTAGTCTTCGATAAAGTACAAACCTCATTTTTAGGGTTCCGTAGCCAAAATGGCAAAAAAAGGAACCCTTATAGATTCGTCATGTCTGTCTGTCTGTCTGTCTGTCCGTCCGTCCGTATGTCACAGCCACTTTTCTCCGAAACTATTAGAGCTATACTATTGAAACTTGGTAAGCAGATGTAGTCTGTAAACCGCATTAAGATTTTGATGCAAAAATGGAAAAAATATTAAAAATTTTAGGGGTCCCCATAGGTACAACTGAAACAAAAATTTTTTTTTTCATCTAACCTATGCGTGTGGGGTATCTATGGATAGGTCTCCAAAAATCATATTGAGGTTTCTCATATCATTTTTTTCTAACCTGAATAGTTTGCGAGAGAGACTCTTCCAAAGTGGAAAAATGTGTGTCCCCCCCCCCCCTCTAATTTCTAAAGTAGAGGCATGATAATTCTAAAAAAATATATATGATGTAGATTACTATAAAAACTACCAACGAAAATTGGTTTGAACGAGATCTAGCCAGTAGTTTTTTTTATACGTCATAAATAGTAAAGTACAACTGAAACAAAAAATTTTTTTTTTCATCTAACCTATGCGTGTGGGGTATCTATGGATAGGTCTCCAAAAATCATATTGAGGTTTCTCATATCATTTTTTTCTAACCTGAATAGTTTGCGAGAGAGACTCTTCCAAAGTGGAAAAATGTGTGTCCCCCTCCCTCTAATTTCTAAAGTAGAGGCATGATAATTCTAAAAAAAATATATGATGTAGATTACTATAAAAACTACCAACGAAAATTGGTTTAAACGAGATCTAGCCAGTACTTTTTTTTATACGTCATAAATAGTAAACCTTAATCTAAATTTCATTAAATCGACTGAAATATAAAAATAAATCAAAAATATTTTAATTTCATAAAAATAAACCTTTTTGCTGCTGCGGAACCCTCCATGGGCGAGTCCAACTCGCACTTGGCCGCTTTTTTTATTTCTTCGGATACCTTGGAACTTTGTCTTCCACACGTTGTTTTTACCTCTATAATGACATAAAAAACTGAGAGGTGTCAAAGGATACCCGAATGGAACGGAGTTATTTCATAAGTTAAAAAAATCTGTACATAATAATATACCCAAAATAAATATTTAAAAAACACCGTCTATTGACGCACAGGAATACTAAAACGTGTCACTGTTTATAGCGCCCTCTGCCCCTAACATGCAGGTACTAATAAAAAGAGTGTCGAGGTCAAATCAAGGTCAAATTGTGATCTGTCTAGTATACAGGGATAATTTCAGTTTTTATAAAACGCCGAAATTCTGTCGCTGGCTCTTGCTTTAGCAGGTTACTGGAAATTCGTCCAATATAAGACAAAGGAAGTCGTGAATAAAATACGTGCTACACGTGCGGAGTTTAGGATTTGTGAAATGCCAGTTTTGTCTCGTTACCGCTCTTGATATGTTTTTTAAGTGCTTCTTAAAAAAAATTGATCCCTATATTTTGTCCATATCCTTTTTCGCATTCAAAGGTTTATTAGTTTACACCTTAATCTCTTTTAAGTCCATCACTCCTCAGGACCTTTTTTAAGAGGTATGCAATAGCTCAAAACAACTCAAAACATTACCGCCGAATCGCTGCCGAACTTTACGCTCGACTCGGCTCGACGGAAGTTCGGCTCGCGACGGAATTTCGGCATAGTGTGTCGTCCGTCGCGTTCCGTCCGTATTTTTTGTATGAGTTTGAAACGCGGCGTAAACGCCGTATAATTTACGCCGGCGTAATTCGGCCTAGTGTGCTTAGACACATACTGTGCAAATTGATCACGGGTAAAGTGTCGGATAAATTAAATTTTGAGCTATTGCGTACCTCTTAATAACGTCCTGAGGATTTTTATTCTTGGTAATTGAACAATTAAATTCAAATTATGAATAAAGTAATTAACCTCTCGCTACTTGTCTCTTTTCCTCACGCACGAATAATCTTTTATTTTAAAGCGCGTAACCACTGTACATTCAGTTACATTTAAGAGTTAAGTATAGCTTGTCAATAATAGTATTTTAAAAAGATAAAACCGACTTTAAAATTGTATGTAATTAGGAATTAAAATTCCGTAAGTTTTTTCATAAACTACTAAACTGATTTTGATATAACTTGCACTATTCCCTAAGTTGAACCATATCTATATATATCTATATAACCATATCTAGAAGGTATACCCAGAAACAACCTTGAAAGGTATAATTATATTTCGCTAGGAGCGTACGTACTTAATAAGAGACGTATGCAATCAACGCAGCCCTAATTGCGCCTTAATGAAAGTACAACGAACGTGTACTTGTGGCTTAAGTGATATTGCGTTCGTTACAGTCAATAACGTGAGTGCTGTAATTGCGTGGCGACGTGTTATTTCGCCATGCTACTTGGGAAGTTGCTTCATAAGTGTATGAGCGATGCGTTACTTTGCTGCGTTGACTATCAAACATACATGGATACATAGTACATACACAACTACAAAGGTTTTATGGCACCAGTATGATATTTTATCTGGGCGGGGATGCAAAACGCATTTTAATAGAGGAATGCGTGTGAAACATGTCTCAAGAGTCATTTTACAAGATGGCTCCGTTTGTTTTTAGGGTTCCGTACCTAAAGAGTAAAAACGGGACCCTATTACTGAGACTTCGATGTCTGTCCGTCTATCTGTCTCCAGGCTGTATCTCAAGAACCGGTATAGTTAGACTTCTGAAATTTTCACAGATTGTGTATTGCTGGTTCCGCTATAACAACAAATACTAAAAACAAAATAAAATTACTATTACTCTAGCTATAGCGGTTCTTGAGATACAGCCTGGAGACAGAAAGACGGACAGACAGACATCGAAGTCTCATGAATAGGGTCCCGTTTTTACCCTTTGGCATAGACCAATAATTATACTATGAATAATTGGTCCATGCCATTGGGTACGGAACCCTAAAAAAGGAACCCAACTTCCATCACTTGCAAGAAGCATTGATGTCTAAATATATATAATATAATATTATATAAGTAACTCAAAGGTGACTGACTGACTGACTGACTGACATAGTGATCTATCAACGCACAGCCCAAACCACTGGACGGATCGGGCTGAAATTCGGCATGCAGGTAGATGTTATGACGTAGGCATCTGCTAAGAAAGGATTTTAATCAATTCCACCCCTAAAAGGTTAAAATAGGGGATGAAAGTTTGTATATAATAATACTTCTTAACGCGAGCGAAGCCGCGGGCAATAGCTCGTAAAATATAAATAAAGGAATAAATAAAATAGGGGATGAAAGTTTGTATGAAACTTTGTCAATTTTAAACCGATCGGGCTGAGGCTTTAATACCTAATTAATAATAATACTTCATAACGCGAACGAAGCCGCAGGCAAAAGCTCGTTAAAATATAATTTTACAATATGACACCTCAGATCAGAAGTTGATGAGTTTTTCAAGTATAAAACATTTTTAAAATGAAGCCTGAGTGGTTTGTTTTGTCATTACAGGCATTTCCCTCGCTCAAAGCTAAGCACTGACGCCATTTCAAAAGTTAAGTGCTTGTTTCAAGATAGCACATAAAATTTGTCTCGTCTATATTTTTTATACTCTGTCTTAATTGTCACCATTATAATAATATAAATTAGCCGCGATAAAAGTTAGAATACAGTTGATATTAACTATCAACTGTATTGTAACTTTTATCGCGGGCTTTGAGCGCCGTGACCGAATAAAGAAATTTCGTAACGGAAATAAATCTAACACCCCGTTCTATCGATAACGTGAACAATCTAACGACCGTCACAGCGGTACGGCGTTGCCGTGCATCGTGTTATGTCAGTTCAGTTTGGCAGACTTTGGCACGGTGTTCGTGTGGGTGCGACTAGATGTATCCGAATTGTATTGCATAAGTTAATAAAAAATGCGATGCAATAAGCTTTACCGTGGCAGTCCTCGACTGCAACACGCATTTTTCTTTACCATGATCCCGTGAAAAGGTAATATAGACACTAGACAGACAGACACACTTTCGCATTTTTAATATTATATAATATGCATTAACGTTCCTTAAATACGGTGCATACAATTTGATTACCCACACGAAACTATTTAGTTACCCGGGCGTGTGATACTCGACACCGATTTCCGCGGGAAATCCCACATTCATCATCGCCCTGCGGTGTCCTGACAAAGGCACATCTGACCTGGAAACTCGGAGATTCGCTGTACTTTTTGCTGAAGTGTCACATTACTTCAAGAAATCCCAACTCGAGTGCGGTGAAATATACTTTTTATTTCGGTCAATATTTGATGTTGGGTAAAATTAAGACGTATTATAAATGATCAAACGAACTTACCAAGTGAAGTTCGATCATTATTATATGAGTCGCTTCATTCAAAGATATATTAACCAAGTAGTCCTTTGTCTATCTGCTAGGCAATCGCGTTTTTTAAAGACGTTTGTAGGTAGTTGAAAAAATAACTTTCCATCCCGGCCACTCGCTCCTGGACGCGCCTCATTATGTTTAGAGAGAGGTAATGCAAAAAATCTTTCTTTCTTTCTTTGGGTACTGCAGCAAACATAGTTTCTTGCAGACTGGGTGGGAGGGAGATTATATCTTTGAATGAAGCGACTCATATAATAATGATCGAACTTCACTTGGTAAGTTCGTTTGATCATTTATTATATTTCTTCGCTTCATTCTTCGATATATTAACCAAGTAGATTTTCAGAGTAACGAAAGAAAGATTTTTTTACAAAATACTTAGAATTTATATATACAGTTTATATTATACATTATGAATAGTAATCATTATATTCGAGAATTTTTTTTTTTTTTTTTAACATTATGCCCATAAATAATAATAATAGTCGAAACAAAACTTAAGAGACCTCTATGGTTTTGTGATTCAAATGATAACGTACTGGGATCATGGTGATTAAGATTATATAACTGATTCAGCGAAACTTTGTTCGTCGATAAAATTATGGCTTAGGAAAATAGCGAAAGGATTGGAGTCACTAGTCCTGCCTGTCGACTGTCGTCTTACTAATAGGTCCAGTATCAATCCCCGTGTCGGCGCTCGACGTGTCGACGCCGCGCCGCTCTCGCACAGCACCTGCTTTATCCAGCGGCTATTACCGAATGGGAGGTGGCTGTTCTGTGCAGAGCGTTAAACCCGTACTGTAGCATTATCCTATTTAGTATAATCTTGAATAACCATCGCAGGGCGTAATAACTTAAATATTATAACTTCTTCTTCTTTTTTTTTTTTTTATAAAAGAGTTACATAATTTAAGAACATCCGATTACGCTCAGGAGTTTGTCTTTGTAATATAAATTTCGAATAATTTAAAAGTTAAAACCGTATTTTTTATTTTGCCGAGTTTTATTATTTGGCAGAAAGTTTTAAGTCAATGATCAGTATTCAGTAGGTACAGAGTGCAAGAAAAAACAAATAATTTATAAGTGGATCCTGGGTACTACACTAGGTACTCAGGTATGGGCTAGGAATTAGAATGTTTACCGGAAAGCTTCTTTCAAAAGACACTTTAAACATTCATCTAAGCCAATGTCACCATCCAATAATATCAACATTGTTCATAAACAATGACAGTGCACAGTGACATGGCTGTAGAAGATATCGTTTTACAGCCATTGTCAAATTGTTTGGCAAGGTTCTGATAAAGCAGACGAAGATCTCTGTAATAAGTCTATTAACTAATGAGATTGAAGAGAGTATTTACCTAAAATCTAAGTCGAGTCTAGCATTTTAGAATAAATTTTAAGGCGTCTACTGTTATAACTCATAACTGTGTCCGGCCCTGTGGTCGTCGACTCGTCGATAGTGTGATTATTGCATATTACAAATTACAATTACAATATGATTGAAATTAGAGAATATTGTGTTCTCGGTCCAGCAGGATAAATATTTATACTTACACTTATATTATTCAAGATTAAGTGTCATTATGTTATTGTATTTATCATTGCATTTATTTAGCATTAATAATTTTAATCGCTGAAAACCAGTTGCATTCCGCGACGGGGGTCAGAAATCAGGTGTCAGAACACCTATCAGTTGAGGTAGCTCACGAATAGTACACTGATTTAACTGTTCTATATTATTTCGTTTTTAATAGGCTTATATTATTATTATATAATATATCTAATATGTAGGTACATAAAATTCTCGTATCACGGTGTGCGTAGTTGAACTCGTCTGAGACGGCTCGACCGATTTTCGTGAATCTTAGCGAGCATATCGGCTAGGGTTGAGAATCGGACAACGTCTAATTATTTTTATATTGATGAGTGTATTTTTGAATAAATAATAGTAAAATGTTACAACTCGAGACTGACGGCGACCATTGTTTGTACGATGGGATAGCAATCATAGACGTCATGGTGACATACTTACTAAGTCACTTCAATAAAATAATATGGGCAAAATACTTTATATGGTAAAACAACATTTGCCGAGACATCTAGTTATGTTATAATAATATGTATTGTAAGCGTTAAGACTTAAATATTTACATATTTGTTGTGGATTTAATACACCCATGGCACTATTAACAATAAAACTTAAACAAAAAAGGGGCGCCTGAGGCTGCGCCTAGAACACTGGTATTGCGAAAGCGTGGTAAGGCTAGTAGTGATAAAGCCTTCTACGCCTGATCTGGTTTCCTTCTTTATATTTTTTGTGAGAATAAATGTAAGCGCACTGCGCATCTGATAGTCTGTACGTCAAGACTTGAGGCTTTAAATCTTTCAATCGAATAGTGAGTTAATAGGAACCAACAAGTAGCTAGCTTTTAAATCTATTTTTGACAGATATCCACTTTTGGATATTGCCTTGAAAGCCATACGGTAATTTTCCAAATTAACATGTAAAATAATTATTTAGAAATAAACTTACGAAGTGGATTCAAATTGAAAATAATTTTTAAAAAATTGTATTTAAAATATAATACAATATTTAATAGTTTGAAGAAAGGAAAATCTTTGAAATAAGGTAATCTTCGGTGGAGTTACACGAAGATATAGTTTTAAATTCTAATAATAATTTATTGATGTCATGATGTATAATACATTAAGCCAGTGGCCCCCAACCTGTTGTTGTTTTTGGAACGAAGTTCCCTATTTATTTATTTTTTAAGCGGGCCACAAACTTGTTTTGGTCTTGGTGTCGTGGGCCGCAACAAACATTTTTAGGTTTAAAAATAACGTTCAAAATCAACGATTTACTAGTGAACAAAAATAATTTACGAGTTACGACTTTCACGATTACTGCTGGTGGGCGTGAATTTCAAAATGCTTTAACATCACGCGGGCCACAAATAAAGTTCCGGTGGGCCGCAGGTTGGGAATAATAATTATAATAGTAACATCTATAAAATATGTATAAAAATGACTGTTAGCTGCACTACGGCTGCGGTGTTGAGCATTTGTTCGTCTCAACGTTCTTCGAACTCGAAGGGGGTTGATTGTAGCGTTACAATACTAGTGGCGCCAGCCGACGGTTACCACAGTCCACATCTCTCCCCCCCCCCCTCCTTGACGGGTAACGGGAAGGGTTTGTCAGAGCCCGAAAAGTACCCGATTGATGATGGAATGTACTAATTTGTCTCTGAGAACAAATACTGGAATTATCCAGCGAAACCATAATAATCTCGGTCTGATATAACAAGGCTTATAATCTTGTCTTGTCTGATAGTATATTATCTGATAAGTCTGATAATAATTAATATCGAGATAAGTTAGATACTGGCGATAACTGATAGGTCTTATAATTTCGAGACATTGTCAGGTGAAATCTATAATGATAATAATCGATCGAAATAGAATCGAGCTGCAACACTTATTAGCAGGAATGTTTTATAAGCAATAGCTTATCTTAATCGTCTTTGTGATCCTTTAAAATTATAATCTGGCGAACCCAACAAGGGTTCACCTAACGTCAGTAGAAGCTCTGGATCTATCCGGATCTGGTCCGGTGCCGGTGGGTCAGAATCGACCGTTGGCACCTGGTTTAGGAGTGGGAAAACTTCTGGTTTATTCGTAACCTGATCGACCCGTATATCGGTCACTTCAAATTATATTTCCCCGATAGTCTGGTCTTAGTGACCTAAAAAAATTATTGGGGTAGTTATATTGTTCGTTATAATCGACTTATTTGTCATATAAATTAATATTATGTTACAAAAAATATTGAGGGTAGTAACTATCACGTTACGAAGATATTAAATAAGTTTCGTTATACACTCGCGGTGTATCCCGAATCCCAACATTGGTGCAAAATTTATTTAATAATAATAGTTACGTACCGTCAGACATAATAAATTATAATCGTAGTTCTATATTTAGAACAAAAGGTGTGCGGGACGCGCATTGGTTGTTAACTGATAAGATTCGCAGTCAATGTAGTTATTAGCTCGAAATATTTTTGTATAAAATGGTAAAGATAATATTATAATAATTATGTAGTTCTATTTATAGAACAAAGAGCGCGGGGGAACGCGCGGTAGTTGCTCATTTTTATTTTTAAACATTATCGGAGACTCCCAGTTAATCCATACTTTATGTTGATTTAAAGAATAAGAATATATTTTAAATTTAACTAGTAATTAACTCGCAGTTAATCATCTCAAACCAGCCAACATATATTATAGTTCTATTTTTAGATATAACATCGTCAGAGACTCGCAGTCAATTCCGATGCATAAGAATTGCGTTTAGAGACTCGCAGTCAATCCACACATTATGGCGGTTTATAAAATAACTCGCAGTTGATTCAGACAAACCGGCCAATATATAGCTATTTTTATAGAAAAGCTGAAAAAAAAACATCGTCAGAGACTCGCAGTCAATTCCGATGCATATAAATTGTGTTTAGAGACTCGCAGTCAATCCACACATTATGGCAGTTTATAAAATAACTTAATATAATTAAGTACTTGCAGTAATTAACTTGCACTTATTTCCCCCAATCGGACAAACGTATAGTTCTATTTATAGAATAGGTAAAACATCGTCAGAGACTCGCAGTCAATTCCGATGCACATAGATATAGATTGTGTAAAAGGACTCGCGGTCCAAACACACTGTACTTATTGACTCACAGTCGCAGTACATGCCGGTTAATTAAATAATTGCAGATGTTTCCCCCAATCCGGCAAACATATAGTTCTATAATAATTATTATATTTATGGAACAGATGAAGCATACATAATATTATAGATTGTGTATAAAGACTCTCAGTCCAAACACATTGTACGTTTATTGACTCGCGGTCGCAGTACATGCCGATTAGTATTGAATATAATTGGCTCGTCTTGGCCTCGGTAGTGCCTACCGTTTATTTAAGTATTTAATAGTACTTACATGTATTTTCTTGTTACACGATAAAATAACACTGATTTTAATTACAACACTGACTCAATCATCTTAAAAAAATAACCAATTTTCGTCTGAGCGCTGCGCTTTGGCATGGTTACTTAGTATACGTGCACGCGTTGCCTCGCGTTAACAAAGAATGAGGCGCGTCCAGGAGCGAGTGGCCGGGATGGAAAGTTATTTTTTCAACTACCTACAAACGTCTTTAAAAAACGCGATTGCCTAGCAGATAGACAAAGGACTACTTGGTTAATATATCGAAGAATGAAGCGAAGAAATATAATTGTATTTAACGAAAAAATCGACTCAAACAGTATAATATTTTGCCTATCATTGAAATGCCCTCTTTCCAACAACAAAAGAATCATCACAAACGACCCAATTATTCGCGTAGAAATATAAAAAAGGTTATATTATCAATTTTAGGGTTGAATTGTGAAACCTCCTCCTTTTTGAAGTCGGTTAAAATGCTTAAATGTAGTTACTTATCTGCTGATCATAAAACTAATCTAATACCTACATAAATTTAATTGAAATTAAACAATACATAAGGTTTGCAAAAATGTACAATAATTTTTTTATAAAATCTAATATTGTCTCTTTTTGGGGAACGGAAGGTTAGTAAGACATGCCGTGTGCACACATTAAGATCCTAAAACGTTAATATACACTGGGCTTATCATAATGATATTACCACATTCTATTATTGGACGCACATTATAAAAAAGTATAAATATTTAGTATTTACTTATCTTCACAATGAATATTAAATAAGATAATTCAGGTCACAATAACATTTCAATTCCCCCTCCATTTACATAGCTTCCGTGGATAATTTTAATCAAAATACAATCGTAAATAAGCTGAAGTTATAGTAACAAGGCTTAATTACAGCTCGGATAATAATATTACAGTTTGAGTAATAATATTTAATTATAACCGAGAGCATCGTTAGCTTGGAGTCTCTCTCAAATTAGGCTATGTATCATGTTCGCACGATGTTTTATGTTTTAACAGTCATGATAAGCTTTGCAATTATTTCGTTGTTATGTTTTTGTGAATAATTATTTTCAATTATATTATAATATTAATTAAAAATGTCATTCAGTACATTCGGGTTACACATTTGAGTACGGTACTTAAGTGTACAAGCCTTCTTCTCTCTATTTTCTTGGGGCGAAAGTCTGCCAATTATTTTAATAAATAAGTACTTGTGGCATTCGGGTATACACGCATGCGTCTAGTTGAACGCACACAAACACAGTGCCTAAGTCCGCCGATATGAAACGACGTTGAACGTTGTGTTAGAGTGGGTTGCACCAACTTACTTAAACTATAACTTTAACTTTTAACTTTAACCATCATAGAAAGTAAAATGAACTGTCAAAACTCAAATCCCTAGTAAAAGTCCATTATGGACGCTATATTTGACGATAACCTTAATTTTAACTACGCCTCTGGTGCAACCCACCCTTAGAGTGGGTTGCACCAACTTGCTTTAACTATAACTTTAACCATAACAAAAAGTCAAATGAGCTGTCAAATCCCTAGTAAAAGTCCATTATGGACGCCATATTTGACGATAACCTTAACTTTAACTTTAACTACGCCTCTGGTGCAAACCACCCTAAGGGTGGATTAGACTTATTTACGTAACGGAATATTTTGATTCAGCCGCCACGCTCAAAGGTCGGCATAAAAGCTATGCAATAGCTTAAGCATGTTGAATAAAAAAATACTATTTTATGTAATATGTACAGTTGGAACAGGAAAATAACATAGACGTTATTCAGAAAGCTCAGTTCTGTGCCGAATAAATTATGAGCTACACAACAAAGTGATTATTTAACACAATAAGTTTGGAACGCGAAAAGCATTAGTAATGTGTAAACGCCAGCACACACATAATATACACATACACGAAGTATACACACACACACACAAATAAACACAGTACACACAGCTGTAAATGGTGGGCGTACACCGCAAACATGATTTATGTTGTCTTTCTTTTATGAAATTAGCTATGTTAAATATAAATAACCTTTGACCTTTAGAGATTTATGTTGTATAACATTATGTTTTGTGTTTAAGTGACTGAAAACTCTGAAGCGGGAATGTCAACGAATATAATATATTAAGTATTTATATCTTTAGCTTTTTTTCACACTCCTTTTTTTCTACTTTATTTGTTTATGGTTTATCTCGTTTACCTTTTTATGTTTAAGGTTATCCTAATTGTTGAAATTTAAAATTATAACGGGCGAGATCACTGGCCTCTGCAATATTATAGTTAACACTAGTGCAGGGGTAACTTCAGATTATTGTAAGAAGGTGTCAATAACGATATTTTTAAGCTATTCCTTTCGTCAACTTAAATATTTTACACTTTATTTTAAGTTGGTGAATGCAAAATCCCGCACGCAGTGTATATTTTACTTCAATATTTAAATATTTCTATTCCTAACCTAGAGTTCTGCTCTATGTCTGTGCAGAATTTCGACAAAATCGGGCATATTACATTATGAAGGCATAATATTAGCAAGACGACGTGTAAAGGTGCTCCCTCACCGGGAGCATTCGCTTGTAATGTAACGTTACAAAGTCGAGTTACATCAGTGAGGGAAGAGAACCGAGCATTACAATGCGCACCTTGTAATGATACAATGTGTAATATCTTGATACAACTTGTAACATCAATGCTAAGTGACAGTGAAGTCAGCTTGATATGGAAAGCTTAAAGTCCAATCTATAATCTTACATTAGAAGCGAATACTCGTCAGTCAGGGAGGTAGTAGTGTTAGAATTAGAACGCCGAACGAGTAATAGAACGCCTCCGTGGTCCAGTGGTCTAGAGCGTCGCTCGTGACTCGGAGGTCGTGGGTTCGATTCCCGCGTTGGAAACATGTTATTTCCAAGTTTGGTTAGGACGATGCAGACTGATCACCTGATTGTCTGACAAGTAAGATGATCCATGCGTCGGATGGGCATGTAAAAAGTCGGTCCTGCGCCTGATCTCTCGCCAGTCGTGTCGGTCTTCCGTCCCACTGGGTTATGAAAGTAAAGGAATAGAGAGTGCTCTTGTGTACTGCGCACACACCTGGGCACTATAAAATTACTCCTGCGTACCTGGCCTGGTTTCAATGAAACCGGCCACCGTCACCGAAACCGGTGTGGGGAGTATTATAGTGTTAGAATTATGTTGTGTGAATGCTCGCGGTAAGGGAGCACCTTAAAAGTATTAGAAAGTAAAAAAGAATTTAGAATTGCTCAATTAAAGCCTAACACACCTCAGCGTACGAGTATAATAGGCATATTGTGTGATAGCTCTGATTTTTAATCCTGGAAGACAAAGAGGCGTGTTATAATTTTGTTCTGTCTGTCTGTGTGTGTATTTGTCCATGGTACTGTATCCAAACGGGTGGACCGATTACAAGCAAATGATTAGCAATGCTAGGGCTTTAATGCTGCCTAGGAATTTAGAGATAAAAGATAGTGCAAGACGATGGTCCTCGATTTTTTAACAATACAGCATTAAATAGGTACAGACTTTACAAAAATTTCGCATAGTGACGGTATTGCATTACAGGTGAAGCATTATGAGGATAACCGTAGTCGTTGAACTTGAGATCAAACAGTAATCTATTCTGGAGGAATAACCATCAGGAGCAGGTGTACACACTACACGCTGTAATTGCGGAAAGTGAGTCTCACAAGTTTTTATTACGAAACCTGAGCAGCTCGTAAGAGGAGCAGAGCGAAGAAAGTGCTAGAGGTGTGCTAGTTTACCTGCTATAATTATACCCAACAGCCCTACTAGGAGGGATCTGGGATATTGTGTTTATAAGCCCCAAGTTTTTTGAGAGTGTACGTATGTGTAAATATTTGGTATATGCTCTGTAACCTTAACGGCTTGACGGGTTTTATAATAGCTTTGTAGGTGTCGTAAAATTCGTATTTTTTGTAAAAGTGTCACTGATTATTATCAATTTTCGTGTGGCGTTATTTATAAATGTTTTTTTGTTTGGCAGTACTATGGTAACTAAAACTTCTTGAAAACTTCTCGAAACAATTTTGTAGATTTCACGTTTCTTAGCACAAGCTATTGTTAAAAGACATAATAAGTAGTAACCAGTTTGGATAGAGGCTTTTTCAGTTTGAAAATGAAATGTTGCCAGTATCTTATTCAAAAAGTAATCTTTGTAAAACGCTAAATAAAATAATGTAATGTACTGTAACATGACATAAAATATTTTGAGTCACACAAAAACTTAAAGTTTCAAGCGTATAATATTGTGTTAATTGAGTGTAGCTATAATTTCTTGATCTATGGCACCAGCTTTGTCCCCTCAAAGTTGGCAGGATACGTTGTTTTAGTTAAACGCCCAACTTAAGGATTGCGACCACTAATGTATGAGAATTAACACGAGTATACACTCGTATGCCAGCTAATGAGTATTTAACTGCTGAAAAATATTTTGTTAAGGATTTAACATGGCTTATGAAGAAACATTTAATCAGATCACCTCGAATCGATATAGTATAGTAGCTCAATTTACGAAAATATATTGTTACGATTTTTGTAGATTTTTAATACTTATTAATTTTTTTTTATGAAATAAGGGCGCAAACGAGCAAACGGGTCACCTAATTTAAAGCAACTTCGGTCGCCCATGGACACTCGCAGCATCAAAAGAGCTGCAGGTGCGTTTCCGGCATTTTAAGAGGGAATAGGGTAATAGGGAAATAGGTAGGGATGGGAAGGGAAGGATTAGGGGAGGGTAGAGAAGCAAATAGGGTAGGGGATTGGGCCTCCGGAGTCCGGTAAATTCACTCACTCGGCGAAACACAGCGCGAGCGCTGTTTCACGCTGGTTTTCTGTGAGAACGTGGTATGTCGCCGGTCGAGCCGGCCCATTCGTGCCGAAGCATGGCTCTCCCACGTATTTTTCCTTATCCTTAATGAAGATCATAACAACAACATCTAAGTAAATGGAAAGAGAGACATCAAACATTTTTTTCGCTTTCATATAGATTATAGATTACCGAAAAGACCGAGTTTTGTTACCTTTGATCCTGGAACAAGCTTATAGGGGGAAAATCCCCGTAGTCAAATCTATATCCACTATCAAAATCGGTCCAGTAGTATCAGTTTGTTTACATTAATTTTTATATAATATGTACTTGATCTATACAGGGCGTAACAAGACAAAAATTAATGATGATAGGTATATAGGTTTAGTGTGTGTAACTTACATAGAGTTCACTTTGCAGCGCTGAAAGGCTAACTAGTTTTTAGGGTTCCGTACCCAAAGGGCTAGAACGGGACCCTATTACTAAGATTTCGTTGTCTGTCCGTCTGTCCGTCTGTCTGTCTGTCTGTCTGTCTGTCTGTCTGCCTGTCTGTCTGTCGCCAGGCTGTATATCAAGAACCGCTATAGCTAGACTTCTGAAATTTTCACAGTTTGTGTATATCTGTTGCCGCTATAACAACAAATACTAAAAACAAAATAATATTAATATTTAAGGGGGGCTGCCATACAACAAACGTGATTTTTTGGCCTTTTTTGTTCGATATCAATAATCACTTGAAATTTTGACAAATGCCTTTGATAATATATGTGTACTTTAATAAATAATTATAATATTTAAATAAAATAAAAATTTAAGGGGGGCTACCATACAAAAAACACAATTTTTGGCCTATTTTTGCTCTATAACGGTACGGAACCTTTCGTGCGCGAGTCCGACTCGCACTTGACCGATTATTAAATTTTTGCATGAAAAAATTCATGACGTGGCGCTGGGGTGCTTGCCCCCACAAACAAATTACTATCAGAGCTGCTACTTGCACAATGAACTCTACATAAACGACACGTCATAATATACACCCAAAAGTATTATCAACCAATTTGTAAACCTTGAATAAACAAAACTACAACTCGATTCATTGAGTTCTCAATGAAATGAGTGAAATATATCCGAAGTTACAGAAAAAACAAAGTGAAAAGTAACGTAGTGGTCGGGAAAGTTTGTCATAATAATTGTAATTCACGTGCGGCGCGGCCCGTAAATCTCCCGCAACTTTATTGACACAAACACAACTCGCATATTTCTTTTATATATGACATTGATGTATGATAAAATACAAGAGTTACTTGTGAGCGGTATGGGGACAGGAAGGTGCTGCGAGCTGGCGGCGCTAATCCGAAACGTGCTGTATTATTGACGACCTCTGTGGCTGAGTGGGTGACTTAGCTCAAGCCTCCGTGGTCTAGTGGTACAGAGCGCGGCTCTTGACTCGGAGGTCGTGGGTTCGATTCCCGCGTTGGAAACATATAACATGTTTCCAAGTTTGGTTAGGACAATGCAGGCTGATCACCTGATTGTCTGATAAGTAAGATGATCCATGCGTCGGATGGGCATGTAAAAAGTCGGTCCTGCGCCTGATCTCTCGCCGGTCGTGTCGGTCTGCCGTCCCACTGGGTTATGAGAGTAAAGGAATAGAGAGTGCTCTTGTGTACTGCGCACACACTTGGGCACTATAAAAATACTCCTGCGTAGCTGTTATTATTATTATTATTATTAGCTCAAGCCGGGGGTCGCGGGTTCGAATCCCGCCGACGTAACAAAAAGTTTTCAATGTTCCTGGGTCTTGGATGTGTATTAAATATATGTATACCTAATATGGTATAATATAATAAAAATCTTAAATATATGTAAAGTATAATAGAATTAAATATTATTTCCGTTGTCTGGTACCCCATAACAGTTAACATAAGTCCTTCAGGTACTTAGCACGGGGCCGGACTGACGTGGTGTGAAGCGTCCATAGATAATATTATTATATTATTATTAATATTTACTTGAAATGTGTTGCCACATATATTTTCTGTGACCTTCATTTGATCTTAAAGTAAATAGCCCGTCGATGCGAAGGATGGGAAAGTAAAACGTTATTATTGGGAGATTAACGATAAGTTTGTGCTTACTTTATCGAAGGTCAGTAGCTCTAATAGTTTTTTCTCAACATAATTTTTCTCCCAGGAAAATGTACGGTTCCCGCGCGATAAACGAGTTTTGGCGCAACGGAGTTGCGGGCGTCATCTAGTAAATAATGTTTTCTCTCAATCAACTTCTTTTCATCAAAACATATTGTATAAAATATATTTAAGCGAAAAATAACTAATTTATTTCTGACAAACGAACAAAAGTATAAAAGATAAAAATTTCCAATGTCATCGAAATACCTTTTGGGGAAAATAAGGTTTTACAGCGCGGACCTTGTAATAATATTTTGTGAAAAATAAAACGTTTCCCCTTGGGGAACTACTTGTCTATCCAATTTTACGCCGCAAATTATTCCTGTGTCAAAATTTCACATCGTTTTAGGCGTGAGTTTACGCAGCAAACAAAAAATATCCTTTGACATTTTTGCTATTGACCAGATTTATATAGCTGGTAAATCGGTCGAGATGTACTATCAGAGAAGTGGATTTCTAAGCAGATGGGGACCAGCTAGTACGTAGTTTGGTCGCGTTACGTCAAACCTTGCCGACAGATCACAATTAACATTGAATTGACTTAAGTCGACCAAACGACGTAGGTCCGTCAACTGCCTAGGAATCGATTTCCTTGATGGTACATCATAATATCCCTAACTAGGCTACTAATAGTAAAATATATAAAACTTAAGAGGTGTTAAGGGACACGCGAATGGAACGAAGTTATTTCTTATGTTCAAAAAACCTGTATACATAATACACTCAAATAAATTATTTTAAAAAACGCCATATTATATTGACGCCCAGGCATACTATCAACGCCTCCTGCCCTTAATATGCAGGTACTGATAAAAAGTGTCGAGGTCAAATATCGTTCTGTCTAGCCTCCTTTCGCAACCCCAAACGCGCCATAAGGAACTTCGTTCCAAATGCGAAAGTGTGTATGTCTGTGATATCTTCACGTTGAAACCGCTGAACCGAGTTTGATTAGCCTCGGTATACAGATATTATATTTTATGATGTACAGGGAAAGGACGTTTTTGTTGTGGAAAAAGTACGGTTCCTGCGCTATAAGCGAATTTTGATGCTACGTACTTTCAGGCGTCATTTTTTTTTTAAATAAGGGGGCAAACGAGCAAACGGGTCACCTGATGGAAAGTAATTTCCGTCGCCCATGGACACTCGCAGCATCAGAAGAGCTGCAGCGATTCCGACCAAAAAGAGGGAATAGGGTAGGGAAGGGTAGGGAAGGGAATAGGTGAGGGTAGAGAAGGGAATGGTGGAGGGTAGGGAAAGAAATAGGGGAGGGTAGAGAAGTAAATAGGGGAGGGTAGGGAAGGGAAAAGGGTAGGGGATTGAGCCTCCGGTAAACTCACTCACTCGGCGAAACACAGCGCAAGGGAGGTTTCACGCTGGTTTTCTGTGAGCCCGTGGTATTTCTCCGGTCGAGCCGGTCCATTCGTGCCGAAGCATGGCTCTCCCACCATCATGGTTTGAAATAAAGTTTCAAATATTATCTAAAAGTCTTAAAACGTTGGAAGTAAACTACTGAACCAGTCTTAATGAAATATACAGTAGGGCTATATGTTATATTACATACTGTATAACATAATATTATGATATTACGTAATATTGTTTATTACAAAAATATAGTGAATCACTGATTCGAGCATTCTCAAAATATGAAGAGTGCAGATGTGGTGCAGATACAATATAGTAACTAAGCGTCCATAGACAATTATGTAACTGTTCAGATGCATATTGTGCATAGAACTGTTCAGTTATATCAGATATCACTAAGGTGTTCAAATTACTACTGCCGTATATTGTGACAAGTACACACGTTAGTACCGCCCCCTGCGCCTGGGTGGTATGCGTAATGCATTTCCCCCTCCGGGGAAAAAAAAAAAAAAGTACACACGTTAGTACAACTATCACGTAAAATCATCAAGCCACTTTCACACTCTAAGTATCAAAGGTTTGGTTTAAAGATACGTTCTAGATACCAACCTTAATTAAAGTGAAGAGTTGAGAGAGTTTCAGATAAAGTAGATAACTACGTGTAAAGAATAAATTTCATAAATTTAGGGTGGATTTCAACACTGTATTTTTAAAGCTTAGTTCATAATAATGGCTTTCAGGGTGGCGATTTTTATAGAAGTAATGCCGGTAACGCAGGATTTTGTAAGTGTGTGCGCAATACACATTAGTCATGAACCACGGAGGCAGATAGTATTGGTTATAATAGTAATGATTAATGACAAATGGCTGACCCGGCAATTGTAGTTTTGCTATATACAGGGTGTAACAAATCTAAGTGATAATACTGTAGGGTGTGTACTGAGCACGTGTTCCCTGTAGAGAGTTCACTGTGAAAGTAGCAGAGCTGAAAACTAAAAAAAATCACTTTTGTATGGAGAAACTCGTGACGCTCGGGTCTTACCCATACAAAAGTGAAAAAAATTCGTGTTTCAGCGCTGCTACTTTCACAGTGAACTCTCTACCCTAAAGAATTATCACTTAGTTTTGTTATACACTGTAGATACTAGAGGTATGAAAAATTGGACGCTTTTCAGACCTACACAGGATAAGCATTAAGCTTTCAACAAAATCGGTCCAGCCATTTCATGTTGCGCGTTTCATCTCGTTTCCAAGTACAACCGCAGAAAGCGACAAAAACGGCATTCTAAATCGAGCCATTCAAAAATATCTCAACCGAAATGAAATTATTACAGTCATTTAAATGTAACGTTTATGTTTTTTGTTTTCCCCCGGGAAATCGACTTAACCTTAAAGTATGCACGAGGCCTTTATATACGGTTATTACAAAATCCCTGAGTATTTTAGACTTCTAAGAAATTCGAGTTTTCGTCTGGTGTCAGGAGGTATATTCACGGAAAATTAGAGTAACCACGAATTAATGTTCAAGGGATGTAAATATGTAGTTTTTTCCGATATGAATATTTTCAACAAACGCAATTAGTCCAGTCGGTGGATAGAGAGACCTAGGTCATTGATTAAATTATAATATTAAAGACTATTTCATTAGTTTCGAATAGAATACAAAAATATTTATTTATTAAAAATTTAAAATTAAGGACTAAACGACAATATTCTACAAAATCCTTTGGATATTTTAATACTATTAATTTAAGTTAAAAAACCAAAATATTGTTTAAAAGAAGACGTATTATTTTTAAGTTGTCACAATGTGCTAAGGTGTGAAAGTATACCAGGCGTGACGTTTGGGTACTTTCAGCTATCAAGTTACTTAGAAAATGCTAATTTATATACTATGTCATAGTATATAAATTAGCATTTTCTAAGTAACTATGATGATAAAGTTCATACCGGTTACTATTAATTATTACACTCATAAATTTATTGTTACAAGATTGTTAAAAGTACTTTTTTGTCAAGTAACAGCTTTTTCGCTGTAGAATAGAATGACCCGTATATATCATAATAACGGATAATGTTCAACACAGTTAATAAATGAGTAAACTAAATACTAAATAATACCTTTTTCTATTTTATCATGAAAATAAATTATTTTTAAACACATATTATTAAACATAACTTATATTTAAACATCACGAACCTAAAAGCTTAAACTCATTAAAACCGTATCCAAAGGATGTTTATATTTTGTGTATCAACATAAGGACTATATAGAGTGTTTCTATAACGACCGACCAATTTTGTAACGTACTCGTTATTTATTGAAATACTTGGAATTCCAGTTAACTGGCCGACCGCAGACGAAATATTATACTGGACAACAAAATTGTGTACAAATTTTTGGCTTGGAATGTAATTAATTAGTGATAGTGTATATATATCTACGTATATCTTTTGCAGGTAATATTAAAAATGTTTTTTTCTCTTTATGAATTTATGAACACAAATGTAAATGGAAGCTCATCAATTTTCAAGTACCGTCAGATAAAATTGACATCAAACAAACAAAACAAACAATTAATATACTTTATTGTGCACAAAATTACAATAAAACTTAAAATATATAAACAATTATAAATGAGACACAATTACAAATCATACAGTAGAATCAAAGAAACTTTTTTTGTATGTACATAGAATAAAGTCTTCCAAATTAAATAATAACCAAACGTATTGTTTTATCATAATAGGGAATATTACTCAAAGGTTGGAGCAGAAAGCGCTACCAGCACAATATACAGAAAATAATCCGATCAAAGTCTAACATGTTACACAGTCACGTCATTATTACCATCAGAAAATTGACAGAAACTTTGTCAAATGTCGAACAAATCTTTTTGCTTACTGGCTTTGCTGGTGCTGCCGTCGAGCGTGAAAACATTGCTACGTAATATTATATCCTATTTTCATAATACAAGAACATGTTCTAAAGTTAATATCGACACGTAAATAATATTCATCTAGTAGGTATGTAGTTGAATATTAAAAAAAAACAAACACTTTTTTAATTCACGTTACACAAGAGTGTGGGATTTTCAGGGATTATGGTAATATGTATTTCCGGGATGAAAGAAGCTTCAACAAAAGCTTTTTTTCTGTAAACGCATTGCCTCCGGTAAAAAAATTATGTGACAAAAATGCTGAAAGGATACAATAATTTGTCATGTATCTTTGTGCTAAACAATGGGGAATGAATAGGGGTAACAATTTGGTGCTGTGCATGTTCGCGTTAAAATTCATAACTTTTTTAACACCCTTTCCTTATAAGTCTTTACTATGGCGGGATAGAAGACCATTATGGTCACCATAGTATTTGAGCCAACTGTCTTTAATATGGCCAATCGATGGTGGGCAATAACATTATTTACAAACAATAAGCTCCTTCACGCTATCATAATCGCACATGTTTGTCCAAAATACGCGAACGGTTTATCTTAAAAGACTATTATAAAAGACAAAAATAGAATTTGATTCAGCTCTCTATTTTAATTTTGGTACATAACATATTTATCATTACAGCTATGAAGAATACTATTAAAATCACATTCTTAGCACCACACCAAAACACTACTGTGCTATAAAATCACTAATTAGTGAAAATAAAGTATAAATAAATGCTCAATTTAGCCTGTCTCAGACCTCAAATCTCCATTTATATTACCATTCACAAACTTTACACATCAAAAGTTAAATAAGCGATGTGTGTAAAATTTTCCTGAGTGTTCAAATACGAGAATATTCAAAGAGAATACGAGTGTTTTAATAAGTGTTCTATTTGTCTTATAATAATACGTACGAGCTAGAGTGTATAATTACTCGTGTGTTACTAGTTGAGCGTAAGACCACGTGAGCTCTGACAAGCTAAACAATTTTTTGTTATTATAAATTATTGTAACGAGCTGTTCCGTTTAGTAAATACTTTATACTATTATTATATATACGCGCGTATAAATATATTTTTATAGGTATTTATACGCGTGTATTATAATACATAATATTTTAAACCTTCCTCTTAAATCACTCTATCTGTTAAAAAAGCATTTAATTATGTTTCAGTTTTAGTTCTAAGCAAAATAATATAGGTACTGATTAAGCTTTAAGCGGTTTAGCACAGATAAATCTTACCGTGTATGGGGCCCTTTAGTCTTACGCTCAACACTCGCTGACAGTTGTCGCCAAAATTTATAAAACTGCGCAATAATATTCAAAAACGCTTCCCACAATTTTATACATCTCTAGCCATCGGCCGTGGCGGTCTCGTGACTGTTGATTTTACTCTTACCCTGACCACACACTTTGAAATAACATACACAAAAATTGGGCAGTTCTAGAAATATTACATACATACGCGTCGAATTGATAATCTCCATTTTTTGAAGTCGGTTAATAAGAAGCGCTCAACTGCTATATATTCAACAGCCTAAGATTATTTCAGTCGGCTGGCTCTGCAAACTACGTCACTAAACGCTACACGCCCGATACCCTTGTAACTAACGCGGAGTTTGAACATTGTTGCTCAATATATTAACTATTATCTAGGAGGTTAGGATAGGATATTTGTTTGTGGTTACACGTTGTATAATTTTGTCCTGTTTCTCTATGTTAGTTTTGTGCTATGCTATCAGGAGGCAAAAACTAGGGCCCGTATAAATGGTCAGTACTTAAGATGCGACCCGGTCTCAAGACACGATTCGGCTCCGTGATTAGTCCAAATTTTGACAGCCAACCAATCACAGAGCCTGAACCGTGTCTTGAGACCAAGATGCATCTTGAGTACTGACTATTTATACCGGCCTAGAAGTTGTTGCCGGATGAAATGTATTTAACGCTCGGGAACCGTAATTTTTCTGGGATAAAAACTAAAGTATCATTTTCTGAAACTCAGTTTCAGAAAATGTCTAAATCATGTATGTCTATGATGTCTTTATCAAATAGTTTCAAGCGTGAGTTGGTAATAGACAGACTGGCAGAGAGACGCGATTAAGTGTCGAGTGTAGTCATTAGGTGTCGAAACCGTTACGTCGAGTTCCCAGAAATGGTTACATGGTACAGACACATTTTAAGGTAATGCTTACTTTAATGTTTACTGCTCAATTTCACAGTCCTTGATTTTTTTTTCCGGAAAATTTATACAGTAGATGCGTGGAAAATCATCTATCCATACTAAATAACACTTTTATGACCCGGTAAACGTGGTTTTACCATATAAATTATTTCTAGCATCAATATAAAAAGAAGATAAAAACCAATTCTCACGCCTAACTAATGTACATGCAGAATTTCATTAAAATCGGTTGAGCCGTTTTGGAGGAGTTCGCGCACAATGACTGTGACACGAAAATTTTATAATAATATATTAGAGACTTTTAGTAGGATTTCTCAAACTAATATCGCCAGCACCAGCACCACAAGTGTAATTCTCGCACTTCCATATGTGAGGTGAAGCCTTAGCCGCAAAGCCTGAGACCCTACTTAGCCACCGCTAAGTCCTACGAGAAATTCCTTTTCAATTTAAACCAGCCAGCGAGGTATTATGACACAATATTAGCTAAGTTTCACACATTATCATTATGGCAGAATAGTAGTACAATCGAGATAAAATAACACTTTTGTAAATAGAATTCTTTAAATAAATAATAAATTGAAAAATAAACTAAACAAATTGATTGGTTGATCTAGAATAAGTGGAAAATTTAACTAAATTAAAAAAACAATATTCGTGTGATTAGTTCGTTTTTCAAATAAATATCAAAAAGTTACAAAGTATTTATTCTTAAGTAGACAAATGAAACTAAATAAATCAAATATTTAGATAAGTTAACCATTAAAACAAATCAAAATAGACGAGTTACTTTTAAAATAAAATTCTCAATAATCTTTTAATATTTTAACTTTTTACTGGAGTAAAATGAAGAATATTTTTGTACATTTTCGCTTTAAAATTGTAACTTATTTAATTGCAGGAACTTAGGTAGAATATACAATGATGTTTCTTCAGTCGCCCACAAGACTTTAATTTAAAGCGACGAACTGTTTACGTTTTCATAACTATCGTATTTTATGTTATTTTAGTTGCTAAATAAATCTTTATTTTGATTTTAAAATAAACTATTCAATTTTTTGCCTTTATAAACCATTATATCAGCATTCAGAACTTATACTATTTAACTGCAAAAGTCTTTCTGTTTTATTATAGCATAAAAACTTGATCAAAATCGCTCAAGTTCGAATGCTACGACGCCACGGACAAACACACAGAAAGACACGTCAAATTTATAACAGCAATCTTTTCGTCGGGGTCAAAAATAATAATTACTGTCAATATCGTTTGATGCTTATGCTTTAACCAGCTATAACCATAATCGTCTTTGTAACCACAACGCCTAGAATTCGTATAATACCATTTTAGGAATACCCTCGTGTTATGAAACATTCTCCTTTCCTATTTGGTTTTCCTCGAATTTCTCACTCGAGAGGTTTATTATGAACGAGTGATATTAAATGTCGCTTAGTAATGCTGCTTCTTTTTTGTTCTTTTTACGTTTACAAGCTGCGGGGCATAACGATAAGCATTAAAGTGTCCAATAAAAGTAAACATCTAGACACGCGGTAGCGTGTTAAGCCAAGTTCCAGCATAACAGAATGGCGAGCAGCACCGTGTGTAATATTACACGAACCATTTGCAGCTACTTTTGACCCCCTCATAATTCAGAAACTATTTCACATAAGCCTTTCAAATTTGGCTCATATAATGAGACCTGCAAGATAAATATATGCTATAATTTTCATGAGCACAACTCAAACGGTTATTAAGATATTAACGCCCGAAAATCTACTCGATCTCTCTCGATCAGCTCGATAATTGTGTGTAAGCGTAGGGAAAAATCAGAAAACAAAAAAATCGGTCAAGTGCGAGTTGGACAGAGCGAAACTAGGCAAAAATTGTGTTTTTTGTATGGAGACCCCCCTTAAATATTTATTTTATTTTACTTTTATTATATATTATGAAAGGAAAAATATAATTAAAGATTTTGTGAATATTTCAAGTACCTACCGGCTGCCATTATTGATTTTGAGCAAAAAAGGCCAAAAAATCACGTTTATTGTATGGGAGCTCCTCGTAAATATATTTTATTTGTGAAGTGCAAAACTTTAGGAAATGAATAGAAGGTGACTTTATGAAGTGTGTCTGTCTATCTGTTACCTTTTCACGCCAAAACAGCTTGTACCGATTATTCTTTAAATTTGGTATGGAGATATAGTTTGAGTCCTGGGAATAGACATAGAATTCTTTTAATACGTCTGTATGTCTGTCCGTCTCTTTGTCCGTTTGTCCGTCCATCCGTCGATCTGTCTCTCTGTTAGATAGCTATAATAATAGCTACACTTCCGCACAATAAGTTGTACCCTATAGTTAATGGTTGGAAATACAATTATTGTGTTATACCGTATAATTCCAATGCCTCCTGATGGTAGCTGCTTTTTCCATTCGCTTGGATTTTCTTTGTTTTATCCGTCTGATACTCAATAAGGCTTGGGGGCTGTTTCCCCACTTCCTGATATGTTTCAAATAGGCTATCCACGACTTACTTGACAGAATAAGTATCTGCCAGATAACTTGCGGATAGCATATTATCCGACACTTGTCGGGAAGTGGTGAATTAGCCCCTTAAGGTTGCGTTTGAATATTACTTATAGTCGAATATTATTATGTATGTTTGAACTGGGAAGATTAAGGTGTCTATTTCTTTGCTTTATTGAATATCTATAACTATTGATGTTATTTAAATAAAGTGAGATCTTAAACTAGATTAGATTTGACTTGGCTAGTTTTCATCAGAATTAAAATGTTTAATAACTTTATGAAATGACTGATATAATGAAAACTGGCCAAGTCAAATCTAATCTAGTTTAATTAAGATCTCACATTATTTAAATAACATCAATTGTTATAGATATTCAATAAAGCAAAGAAATAGACTCTATTATTTGTTCATAATGTTATTTGGTTCCTATACATACATATATTTCGATTTTCCATGAAACTTGGCACTTATTTAGATCTCCATCCATTTCACGGCGAAGACCATAGACAAGAATAATGTTTGTATGGAACTTGGCTCTCCATTTACATTTATGTTTTTGGTGGGATCATATTTTTTAGTTTCGTCTCGTTATTGCTATATTATAAAGTTTAAAAATCGTTGATAAAAATAAACAACAGCGTAATATTAAATACTTTGGATATATATTAATATTATAGTTTAAGATTAAAACTCATTATCCATATAATTATTTTAATATTATTATAAATCCAAAAGTATATAATGTATAATATATTATGTCTGTATGTTATATCTTTACGCATAAACCTCTGAACCGTTTTAGTTTAAAGGTATGTAAAAGAACTTATAACAGCTTTTTCGCAAAGAAATTTACCGCTTTTGGCATTAGAAACGAAACGCGCTTACATAATTGTTCAACAATAAAAATATGTATATTATTATGAAGACATGGATCAAGATATACAATACATTAGTGAACATATTAAGTTAATAAATTACTATCGTTATAGTCCGTACAAGACACAGGGTTATTAGTCATCCACGCCTACATAAGATTAGTGCCGAAGACTAAATAGCTGTAGATATGTCATAGATAAATAATCAGATCCTTCATTTATACAGAGTTTATCACAGATTAAGGATATATAGGTAGATGTAGTCTTAGCCCGTCATCGCGTGGCCATTTTGTGCTTATTTTCATACAAGTAGTGTGCGTTTATTTTCTTGAATATTCCTATTTGTCGATCATTTCGAAGCACATTAAATCCAGAAAAGAAAGTCATTAGTTCATGATATCGATAAACTATAGTTCAAGTAATGAGAATCCGTAAACACACGTAAAAAGCTATGCAACTTTTGTAGTCAAATTAGTAATTAATGTGACATTTTTAGCACTAATGCCTTACATAGCACGAATAAGGAATTATTAAACTTAAATATTATCCTTTTTAGCTTACAAAAATACCAATTGAAAAGTCCAAAAAACGTTGTTCAAAACTTACGTATTTAATGTTAAATCCACGTGTTTGAGGCATTCTTTGGCCATTCTTATGGTTTATAATTTAGCGGAACCATAGAACTCAACAATATCTAGCATAAAATGTTCAATAAAAACCTTTATTATCACTTTTATTACATGAAATATGCATACCGACTCCTTTGTTATGTCCTAGTAAGTAGGACATAACATTACACGCTTTTGACGCTTGTACACTGATATAAGGCTCTCTCCTGCTATAGTATCTCAATGGAGTTTATGCTATTGTTTCATCACCATAATTATCATCATCATCAATATATCACTGTTGACTGCTAAACTTAGGCTTCACCAACAAACAGCAACTACTCTATATAATTATTAACTATTAAATTATATAACTTTTAACCTATCGATATACAAAAAATCAGCTGGTTAGAATTCCGTTTTAGGGTTCCGTAGTCAACCAAGTTTAGTTGATTACAGAACCCTGAAACGGAACCCAACGGAACGGTTAATAGTTATATAATATTTTAAGAGTAACATTGTCCTACAAATAGAACAATCCGTATTTTAGAACCATCAAATCAAAGTATTAAATCCTTCCTGTCTCTGTTACCACTTTCAAGATTTTTCGCAAATAAAATTGTTGTTTGTCTTATCAAAATGAAGCTTCTCATAAAAATTTGCTTGATAGTAATAAAAAAAAATTTACTGCGGTACTCGGACTATCATTTATCTACTGCCACCTTTTTCGTCAAGTTCATCGATCAATAGGCCATCATTTTATTTTCACTACAAGACTCTTATTTTTTATCTAATACTAATAATGGTTGTCCTAATCGTGGTCACTACTCTAACACTTGTCTGCACCATCGACAGTCCGCCCTACAGACATAGTCAGTGTACTTCAGCGTAGTACTAAGAGCAATGTTGGTAAATTTGGTCCTCTGATGAATTACGCCGTCAAGATTTTTTTTCGACATACAAACCCTTTTCATTGCACGCTGAGCAGCCTTGGACTTATGCCTTAGCCCTGCTGAGTGTCGATGATTTAGTTTTGAACGATTATTACCGGATCAGATCCAGATCAAATCGAAATGGTTACTGTGCAACGTACACCATTGTATTGCCGAACATAATGTACTAGATAGAGAACTCCGTAGCGCTGAAATAAGCTTCTTACGCAGGGACCGAACACTTATCCGCAAAAAAACTATCCTGTGTTCTTTCCCGTCTCCTAAAGTGTCTCAACATTAATTTTCATCTAAATCGGTTCTGCCGTTTAAGCGTAAAAATGTTACAGATAGACACTTTTGCATTTATCATATTCAAATTATACTTTGTTATATACATACTTATACTATAATTCTTGCTTATCTATAATAATACTAATATTATAAATGCGAAAGAGTGTCTGTCTGTCTGTCCGTCTGTTTGTCTGTCTGTTACCTCTACACGCCCAAACCGTGGAAACGATTTTGCTGAAATTTGCCATGGAGATACTTTGATTCCGGGAAAGGACATAGGATACTTTTATCTCGGAAAATGTACGGTTCCCGCGCGATAAACGAGTTTTGGCGCAACGGAGTTGCGGGCGTCATCTAGTAACGATAATAATTTCGATTTCACATGACTTGATTAACAAACTTTTTGCTAAATACTCTGGGACTTAAATAACACTACATGTATAGTGCTCCATTACTAATTAATTACAAACATACTACGGTAATTAAGTTAGTGATATAACATAATTTATAACTTTAATGTGTGTTTTGTGTTTCCCGAAACTATTTATTTGATTAATTACTAAATGGTAATTGTAGATAATTATGTTACAATAATGTGTGTATTTGGAAATATTTGGAAACGAAACTTTGTTTCGTTATCATACTGCGTGACTGGTGAGACATGTTCAATACTCGAGGAGGTGATATTTGGCAATTATATTAGTTGGAAACAATAATATAAAAAAATAATATCAATTGATCACTGAGTAAATGTAGCTTAAAGTTAAATAATTATTTACCCAACGCATGGACACCGCGCGCGGGAGGGGTAGTTGTGTGATTAAGACCCTAATTTTATGACATAATTATAATGAGAATCGAGTACAGAGTACTATCCATAAGTATCGGTATTGTCTCACCAGTCATGTTGTAATATTATTATTACAGCTGAAAACAATATAAAGTATATAAAAAAACTAAAAGGGTGATTAGGGACAAGGGCTTCAATATAATAATATTATATTAATATATATTATATTATTTTACTGAAATATTAATTTATAATAACATATTTTGAACTTTTGTCTTTACTTTTATATTTTCTTGAAATACCTATTTTCTTTTCTTAAGTCGGCAAAAAGGCCTGACTTCTGACCTTTTTTCCGACTCTAAAAAGGTACTTATAATATGTTTTGCTACGGGAAGGCACAATAACTAGTCTGATTCTTACTCTTTCTATTAAAATGCCAAAAAGAGAGGAGCTCATTATTACAGATCACATTATACTGATCATAATAATTGATAAGTGAGTTTCCAAAAAAATTTAGTGATTTCAAAATATATTTTTTATAAAAAAAATAAAATATAAACAATATTTTATATCATGCATCTGATAATAATATTGTGATATTATTATACTAAGATTACAAGACTATAGCGCGTATATTTTTATTACAAACAAGACAGTAAAGTTATTCGAAAATTACGACAAACTTACGATGGATACAGGTCATAAAAATCTAGAATTTGTAATGGCTCAATGAAACAACTATGAATAGGTAATAATTATTTTTATCGTCTTTGTTTTAAATAATTATAAAACGGGCTAAGCAACAAGCAGGTAAAATTAAAATTTCATTAAACTCATTATTACTACCATTTCTTAGCTTAAAAATATTTATAAAATATTTTTCTTAAAAAATTGAACTCTTTAAAGTACTATGACTAAAACTTACCATACAAACAAGCACGAAAATTGAAAAGTTTCACTCCGTGGAAATGTTCACCATAATTTTCACCAACTTTGAAACCACTGTCTGTAACCTTAAGTTGCCTACGGCGTAGTCTCGTAGCGTCGTAGCGGTCGCGTAGCGGACGTGCGTAGCCCGTAGCCCGATATACACTGGAGTCCTGCTACGAATCGCACTTCCGAGTACTCCCGAGTCCCGCCGAACGCACACGAGGCTAAGCCGTGATTGATATCAAATGTAATGTGAGGAATGAGCAGTTCAAGGGCTTTTTGTTTTAAGGATTAGTTTTTCTCCGTATATATTGCGGGAAAAAATAATCCGGGGCAAAAATATTGGGATGTTTTCCTCTTGCGAACAAAGTGTTTGTGGGTGGGCTTTAAAAAGTTCTTGTGATCTTTGTAGTATCTATAAACTGAAAATAAATTTAATATCAAATAATCAGTAAAACCACTTTTCTATTTTAGATGTAAGCCAATGCTTTCAAATACATTTAAAGACTAACTTAGGTCAAAATATTTTTTTTTAAAGTAAAATGTTTACTTTTATTATCTGTAGGCGTTAATCTTATGTTACTTTTTAGGGTTCCGTAGCCAAAATGGCAAAAAAGGAACCCTTATAGATTCGTCATGTCTGTCTGTCTGTCTGTCTGTCTGTCTGTCCGTCCGTCCGTATGTCACAGCCACTTTTCTCCGAAACTATTAGAGCTATACCATTGAAACTTGGTAAGTAAATGTAGTCTGTGAACCGCATTAAGATTTTGATGCAAAAATGGAAAAATTATTAAAAATTTTAGGGGTCCCCATAGGTGCAACTGAAACAAAAAAAAATTTTTTTCATCTAACCTATGCGTGTGGGGTATCTATGGATAAGTCTCTAAAAGTCATATTGAGGTTTCTCATATCATATTTTTCTAACCTGAATAGTTTGCGAGAGAGACTCTTCCAAAGTGGTAAAATGTGTGTCCCCCCCTCCCCCTCTAATTTCTATAGTAGGGGCATGATAATTCTAAAAACAATATATGATGTAGATTACTATAAAAACTACCAACGAAAATTGGTTTAAACGAGATCTAGCCAGTAGTTTTTTTTATACGTCATAAATGGTAAACCTTAATCTAAATTTCATTAAATCGACTGAAATATAAAAATAAATCAAAAACCTTTTAATTTCATAAAAATAAACCTTATTGCTGCTGCGGAACCCTTCATGGGCGAGTACAACTCGCACTTGGCCGCTTTTTAAATATGTAGTACTTCTGGCTATAACCGAATGACGCCCGCAACTCCGTTGCGCCAAATATTATATTTACTTATCCGTACATTTCTCAAGGATGAAAGTATCATAATAATATGTCCTTTCCCAGAACTCAAAGTATCTCCATCCGAAACAGCGAAATCGATTCAGTGGTTTAGCTATGAAGAGGTAACAGACAAAAAAACACACTTTCTCATATTTGATAATATTAGCATAGATTTGCCCCTAATTTTAATGTACTCATGATGTAAAATATTGCCTATTAATTTGCAAGCCTACCATAATAATACATTTTTCTCTTTTAAGTATAACAATGTGGGCAACAAAACAAAACGGCCGAACAATTCCGATACAATAAAAACTAAAGTGTTATAGTTATACCCTTTTGTCGTGCAGTTTAATGCACGGCCATTTTCGGCCATTCCGCCGGCGTTGTGGCCATTATTGGACACTGGCTAATGAACACAAACGACTTAGAAGCTTCGCCTAAATGATTCCGTGCAAGTTACTTAATGTTATTGAATTATATCGTTACCGGGTGGATGTAATAATAGATATGACAAAAGAAAGAAAGGCTTCTCTTCAGGATATCAGGCGCCATTAAACATTTTTTAATTCTTCTTTACAAGAATGTCAAAACATTCTCGTAGAGTCATGTCATCATTTTAATAGTTTGCGATGACTTGAGTAAGACAGCTGTCAAGTGATCCCCGCGTTCCATATTTTGATGTTAAAAATGATCACAACGCTCAAAATAGGAGACATTTGAGCGTTTTGATCATTTTTAACATCAAATGGAACGCGGGGCATGTAGTAACATGCCAAAATAAAAATAATCCTTGTAGATATTATGTAGCTATGGCGTATTTTTTGTACAAGTTAAATAAACATAATATTTTTTTCTATACTATTTTAGAGTTATGGCGTTACTTTTTCTTGCTTATATATTTTTCTGTTAAATATCGTTATGCCATATCCTGGGTTTTGGAATCTTTGTATATCGTAGTTAACGTTTAACGGCATTGTTAACGTTACGCGTTTAGCGGTAAAATATTAGCTTTCATAACGGCGTGTGCTGTAAAAGTGAAGCTTTGTTACGTCTTCACCGACTTTACGGCTGTTAGTTTGTATTTTATAACGCTGTTAGCGATTTGGTTTTAATCCGCTGTTTGGTATTTCGGAAAATTGTTTTTCATTTAATACTTCAATCTATGTAATAGAAATGGATTCATAGGTAGATGGTGGACATAATAATTATAGTATCGTAATTTAGTCAGGCTATGTAAAGCCTCACCGACATAATATTATGTACACAACTAACATTGACTTGAAAAATTTGTCAAATGATGTGACGTCGACGCAATTAGTTATTACATTTAAGCCCGGCCGCACATTGTCCGAATTCTGATCAGAAACAGTAATTGAACTCCGCCGGACCGCCACCCCGCACACCATCCGAAATATCCTTCCAGCGAGTTCGAGCTCACTCGGCTCAGTACAAAATGTAAGAGACAGCGCGGACGTTCGACTGTTTCTGAACAGAAATGTCGTACAATATGCGGCCGGGCTAAAAATGACACATTCAAAACATAACTTTATTTTCTAAGCGAGAAAATTATTAACAGATTTGCCGCCCGCGTGTTGGGCTGTCACTCCAGTGTCCATTGAATGGCGAATCTAAAAATGCATCGCGATGCAATGCCAAATGTATGTTTAAGATTATTGACACTGCTATTTTATAATTTCAAAATGTATCGATACATTGCTGTAAGATCTCGTTACGTTCACATGCGAGTTCAATGTTTCGATATAAAGCAGAAATCACCTACGCACTGTCTGGGAGTCGTGAACCACGGGGGGTGAAAACCTAAAGGGTTTAATCCTCTTATCCCTACAAGGGTAGCACTTAGACAAATTCAATAAACGCAAATTACTATGTACTGTCGACCTGATTTGATAACATCGATATCAAATGGTTGTGGTGAATAGCTATTAGTTATGCTTCTAATTTATTATAATACATTTAATTATAGGTAAGTATAATATTATTTTTATGGAACCTAATATATAAATGAAAAGGGTTGCGCTTCAGAAGCGCCTCTAGAAAACGAAAGAGCAGAACAATCGACCAGGCATACATTTTCGAAGAAATGTGGGGATATTACTAATTCAATCTACTACGCCGCACCGACACGCGGCTCTCAGTCTTTCAGTCACCCCCCTAGTCTTACGATTTTTCGGTCATGTCACGTATCTGTTTAAACGGAACTGGAAATATGTCATTTTTACCCCTCAAGTGTAAAACGGCGCTAAAGTAGTTTTGACTTCAGTAACGACACAATATGAATATTGTATATAGACATTGAAAATCGCGATTGAAGTTACACATAGATAGAATAAATAAATGATTGGTATCACTGTATCCATGTGTGAAGTAATATCCTTGAAATCGACCAGCGGAAATACCTTGTTTTAAATATTTATCATCAACTAGATGACGCCTGACGCTCTCGATAAAAGAGTTTTAACGCAACGGGGTTTCCGTTGCGCTAAAACTCTTTTATCGCGATAAACGAGGAACCGTACATTTTTCCGGGATAAAAAGTATCCTATGTCCTTTCCCGGAACTCAAAGTATCTCCATGCCAAATTTCAGCAAAATCGTTTGAGTGGTTTGGGCGTGAAGATGTTACAGACACACAGACACACTTGCGCATTTATAATAATATTAGTCTGGATAAATCGTTTTATCAATTGGTGATGGGGTCTATGACCGGAATAGTATTTTTGTTTTTACATTTGCCGGCACTTTCAGAGTGTTTGTCTTTGAAACACATTAGTTCTACGACAAGATGATTGATAAAATATGTGTGTTGACTTAGTGAACCCTAAAAAAAGGAATATTATTCAATTAAAGTAAGTTTTATTATGTCTAAACATGTTCATTTTTAGGGTTCCGTACCCAAAGGGTAAAAACGGGACCCTATTACTAAGACTTCGTTGTCTGTCCGTCTGTATGTCAGCAGGCTGTAACTCAAGAATGGTAATAGCTAGAGGGTTTAAATTTTCACAGATTGTGTATATCCGTTGCCGCTATAACAACAAATACTAAAAACAAAATAAAATAATATTTAAGGGCCCATACAAAAAACGTGATTTTTGGCCTTTTTTGCTCTATATCAATAATAGCAACCAGTAGGTACATGAATTTCTTACACAATCCTTAGTTTTATGTGTACTTTAATATTTAATAATAATATTAATATCAAATAAAAAATTAAGAGGGGCCCCCATACAAAAACACAGATTTTTACATCTTTTTTCTCTATGGAACCCTTCGTACGCGAGTCCGACTTGCACTTGGCCTATTATTTTATTGATTAATATACGTAAAGAAAAAATTATCGAATCTATAATCTGAATTATACAGAAACAATAATAATGATCTCATGATATATTTATAATTCAAACGCGATAAGCTATTTTGGGTTTCAAAAATAAGTATATAAAAATTCTAGGAAAACTCCCTGTTTCATAAATAAATAATTACACATCCAAGCTTAGAAGAAAAAAATTTCTTCGAAGAATTTAATACCAATTAAGAAGATCATCAATAAGGCATCAAATTGTAATTCTGCTCTCGAGGAAAGTGTAAAAATGCGGAACACTTCACGTCATTAAGATTGTCGTTATTAAAAAGGGCGCTCAAATTAAATTAATTACTAAAGGCAAAGGTCCAAATAAAAACGTAAAAGGGTTTTGTTGTGACAAAAGGGCGATGTGATTATAAAGTGGTATTATAAGCACGCTAAAAATGGCATTCGCGAATCGCTATGTGTGTAATAAGTTAATGACTTTGTACACAGCAATGAACGCAGTTGGCGCGAAAGCACAGCTTGTCAAAAAGGAGTAGTCGCAGAACAAATTTTTAAATCAATTAAAATTAATCAAATTATCTATTAATACAGATAACATAACTGATAATGGAAGTCGGTTAAAATTTACCATTTTCCACCATTAATCAGTGGTTATTTTGTTATTTTTGAAACACCTTGGAGTACAAAATATTATTCTTTACGTGTTTTTGATTAGTTTAAGCCCAAAAACAGGCCGAATCTAAGAAAAACATAACAATCATAATGTTATTGTTACCCACAATCAAATAAGATTTAATATTTGCTTATGTAGTGAAAAATTTCCACGAATAAGGCACATATAAAATGACTCGGTAATACCCTCCAATGAAACCTAATATGTATGTTGATATGATGCAAAGCGAGCTCATCCTTCCTGCATTTGACGTGCGCCTACAATTGAAGTATTAAAGTTTGTTTGATACGTGCCAGCAACTTGCATTAAGCACGATAGTGTGTTATACTATCTATACATATTATATTATAATAAAACTGTAGAAATGAAAATTCGAAGATAATATTCAAAAAATAATAAGCTGGAAGTGTCACTACATCGCTATAGAAGCCAAAAATGTGGTTAGTTTTATGTCTGTCTGTCTGTCTGTATGTTTGTTCCAGCATCACACGAAAACTACTGATCCGATTTGAATGCGGTTTTTGCTGATATATTTTTCTTCTTCCAACTTAACAACTGTTGTATAAAATTTTTTTCCCCCACCCCCTCTTAAGGGTTAAAAGAAGGGGTGAGATTTTGTATAAACTTATGAAGTAGAAATAATTTAAATGGCAAAACAACGTTGCCGGGACATCTAGTGATGTAATAATATAGTACCAACTACCAAGCATCCAGTAGTTATTGTATTGAGTACAACTTCGGATAAGACTGTGGCATTAGGCAAGTAAAATTTTAACCAAAGATTAAATGAAATTACGACCCATTTTAAAAATCTTCGAATTTCTAAATTTGAGTGCGCTACATACGCCATTACTGCACAGATTAAAAGTGATTGCTATTTAGTGCCCACATATTATAGGTACATCACTTACAAGAAACACAAGTATTCAAAATATACGCACGACTGGCTACCAATCCTAATTGTATTTTTATAGTTTCTTGAACGTACTACTTTCTGGGTATGCAAGCTACTGGAATATTTCAATATAATATTCTTATGTCAGAGTCAAGAAAAGAATTTGTTATAAATTCATTGCTCGATTTATTATTCAAACTCTACAGTCAACCAAATAAAATTAATAAAAGTGTTCTTTCCATAGCGTTCCAGAAGAAAGTTTAATATTTTTCGAGTGTATATTATATGTAAGAGGCATCGGTAGCTGCGCTGCAGTTTTACACTTTTGTAGCTACCGGTGACTTATTGTAATTTTTATGGTAATTAACTTATGTATAATATTGTAATCCATGTTATTTTGTAATGTAAATTTGTTTCGTTTAAGCAAATAAATAAATAAATAAATATGTGTATAATACTAGATGTTCTACCCAACTTCGTTTCTTACAATTTCATCGTAATCTTATTTTTGTTTTCAGCACAATTTTTCTAAGTGGTTACGTCTGGGGACTCAAAGTGTGAATATTCATTCCAAATATTATGTAAATCTCTCATCTAGAGCTCTTTTTGATAAAACCGCTGAACTCAGTTTTGACAAACCGATGGACAATCAGACACAGTTTAGTGTTTACAACATTGCTTTGGATGTATTGTGTTTCTTTGCACGTACCTAGGTATAAAGTTTTTTTAAATCATAGTTATAATTATTATTATTACTACCATGACAACTTAAAAAGATAAAGGGCCTGTTTCACCACTTCCTGATAGGCTATCCACCAATTAACTCGACAGATCGAGTATGGAGAATCTGTCAAAAAAGTTGTGAATAGCCTATTCGGCACTTTATCAGGAAGTGGTGAAACAGGCTCTAAATGTTGTAATTATTCTAATATAATAAAGTGGAATAAGTGCAAGGAAAGTGTTACATAATAATTATTTAATTGAACACGAATTTCCACCAACAAGTTACAGTACATTCAACATCATATTAACATAAATAGAATTTCGGCCACGGAAGAATACACAAAGTGATCCATTTATTTCTAAAATCTATCAGTATTTTCTTCCACATAATATTTTATACTATTTATGCTGAGCCTGCAGCAATTAACTATTTGTAATTCAATTTTATTTTATGCTTCACCAGCAGTGATCGCACGTAGATCTATTTTTGGTGCATCAAAATTTTATTTTCCGCTGCCAAACGACATTTTAATGGTTTCGATCGTCGGATTATTGCGTCATATTAGGAATAGGAGTAAGCGAATCTGGCTATTACCAGCTTTAATATTTACCTTGGATTTGGAATAAAGTTTCATGTTAATAGGCATGGATGTATATAATTAAAAAAGCGGCCAAGTGCGAGTTGGACTCGCCCATGAAGGGTTCCGCAGCAGCAATAAGGTTTATTTTTATGAAATTAAAAGGTTTTTGATTTATTTTTCTATTTCAGCCGATTTAATGAAATTTAGATTAAGGTTTACCATTTATGACGTATAAAAAAACTACTGGCTAGATATCGTTCAAACCAATTTTCGTTGGTAGTTTTTATAGTAATCTACATCATATATTTTTTTAGAATTATTATGCCCCTACTTTACGAATTAGAGGGACAGGGAGAGACAGACAGACAGACGGACGGACGGACGGACGGACGGACGGACGGACGGACGGACGGACGGACGGACGGACGGACGGACGGACGGACAGACAGACAGACAGACAGACAGACAGAGTAGACATGACGAATCTGTATAGCCTACTGCCTACCACTATTTATGCTTGTGAGGATTAATGTCATATTACGTGTTTGTTACTTTACAGTTTCCAATTAAATATTATGTTATGGCAGTAGTTACTAGTTAGAGCTTTTATTGAAAAATAATTAAATAATTTTCTAGTTATTGCGTCTATAAAGGCCGTCACAGACTTAGCTATAATATATATTAATATACCGTACTAAACACACTGAGACAAGAAATATATATTATAGCTGAGTGTGTGGTCACGCGAAAATTGTATAGAAAATATATATTAATATGCCTAGCTATAAACATATTAATATATATTATAGCTAAGTCTGTGACGGCCTTAATATGTTATTATCATAATATATGCAGATGTTAGTAACCCATCAGACTTTGTTGTACTACAAAATTATATTTGTTGATAAGATTTGTTGATAAGACTACAAAATTATATTTTGTAGTCTTATCAACACTGCGTCGAAAACGTAATATATAATTTATTCAATAATAATAGTTATTATATTATACATAGATACTGACAATCTGTACGGAGTGTACCTACTGCCCGATTTTTGATGCAGGGGACGCGCAGCTCAAAAATAAACACAATTTTACGCAATTTAGACGAGCAATTTAAAATAAAATTGAAGGACATTAGAATGGTTCAAAGAGCTCACTCAGTGTAATGAGATTTAATCCCCAAAAATATGAGTTCCTAAGTTAGAAGACCGCGGGCGAGAGGTCTAAAATAAATATAAAATAAAAAATACATGTATTTTTATTTTTAACAAGGATCAATATATCAAAATTTGGCAGGAAGGTTTAATTGCACCCTGTATAATGAGCATCGAAAATTCAAAACAGACCTGACAATGACAAACAACGTGTCAGATGTTCACATTTTTTAATTTTCTAGCAGCTTAGCATCCATGATACTAATATTATACATCTGAAATAGTATCTGTCTGTCTGTTACCTCTTCTTAATTTTGTATGGAGATACTTTGGGTTCCGGGAAAGGACATAGGATACTTTTTATCTCGGAAAAATGTACAGTTCCGATTGCGATTAACTTATTTTGCAGGCGTCATCTATTAGTGTTAAAATAATAATGTAATTTATTCGACACTAGCAGCAGAGAAATTGCCGAGCGTGAGTCGTAGGTCGTGTGTTCGATTCCCACGTTGAAATGTTGCTTACAAGTTTGGTTTGGACAATGCAGGCTGATCACCTGATAGATTTGACAAGAAACTTTATCAATGCCGTGAACGGACATGTAAGAACTTGGTCCTGATTTCTCACCTGTTGTGTCAGCCATACTTCCGGATCACAAGAGTAAAGGAAGCAAGTTTTTCTGGACTGCGCTCACACTTAGGCACGAAACACGCACTCCTGCCCTCATTCCAAAAAAGTTCACAACGCCGCATAAGAACTTTTCACTTCAATTAAGCCATATTTTTTTTTATAAATAGGAGCAAATAGTAAATAAGGAGTATAGCTCATTCGATATCATATACGTTAACATTATTATGTTCCTGTTAATATTGTACGCTCTAGGCTATATATGAAAATACCGCCGATAGAATTATTTGTAACAATATCTAATATGTAACACGTACGGAATTCTGAAGGAATTTTGCAGAAATCCCGAACCTTAGTTGAAGACATAAGTGAATGAGGTAACTAACATTTCACAACATAAGAGCAGTAACTTTTTTCCCTTTTAATTTAAACAAATCTTGTAACTGATTGTTTAAATTAAAAGATTTTCAAAACCGCCTCTCTGCGTGGCAACGCTGAAAACTGTCCGATTTGATTTTAAAAGTAAAACATAATGCTTATAATTTGACCTCGTCTTTATTTTTTTTTAAATAATAATTATTTTCCAATATAATAAACATAAGGTGATTTCCAATTTTGGTGGCCTCTCGTCGACCTATTTTACTCAATATCTAGACCGATTTACAAAAAAAACTTGATATTGGAATGAATTTTTATCTTTATGTAGTCGTTTAATATAGTTGACTCTTGATAATATAATATGAATTTTATTGTATCTACTTAGTTCTGTTCGGACGTCCGAACGCTCAAGATCACGTCCGCGACTAAAGCAAGAAATACACGGTCGTCAACGGCAGTTGACGACCACGCAAAATCTATAATGAAAAACTGGTTGACAACACGTTGACAACAGTGTGGCTGGCAACGCGCATACTATTTTTTGATGTTGACGACCGCCGTTGACGACCGTGTATTCGGTGTTTTAAGTAAGACAATGGACACAGTTTAGTGCATTTTGTATTAATCAGATAGAAACAAGCCGATTACAAACGGCGGAGTAATCATTGAACATACAAAAACACAAAGTATAATATATCCGCATTTAAACAAAATATAACCTCTTTCTTTTTGTTCGAAAAATAATCTCTGACCTTCCAGTTTATAATATCAATTTCCACGCGCCGGAGCTCTTACAAGTGATTTTGATATTAGTCAATAACCTATGGTTATGAATACGTAACATTATAAGGGTTAGTTTGAACTTTGAACCCTTAATTCGTGAAGGTCTGCGGCGCGCCCGTCCGAGTTCTGCTAAGTGGGGTTAAATTGATAACAATATTATGAACTCAAGCCGAGCGTTAAAGGATGTGTTTGGGCGTTCGCTGGGATTGGGCCTTTATCAAGTTGCATTCCATTCAACATTGTATTGACGTAACAAAGTGACACGCATGCGAAAACTCGTCAAATTCTATAAACGGTGCTTCCTCACCGGGAGCATTCGCTTGTAATGTAACGTTACAGAGACGAGCATCACATCAGTCAGGGTGGAGAACCGAGCATTACAATACGCACCTTGTAATAATACAATGTGTAATATCTTGATATAGCTTGTAACATCAATGCTTTAAAGTGACAGTAAAGTCAACTTAGCTCAAAGTCGAATCTATAATGATTAATGTTACATTACACGCGAATGCTTGTCAGTCAGGGAGGTATTATTGTAATGTAATGCTCAAAGACAAATCTGTAATGTTATATTACACGCGAATGCTCCCGGTGAGGGAGCACCTTTACAGAAACCATTTGATAATACTTTTGACCATTTATTACATTAAAACTTTTTTACATAAACATATTGTAAAAATGGCTCAAAATCTTAATACCGGTTGAAACATAACAATGCCAAGAAGGTATTAGTTTCTTGTCATTCACGCGTACTTTACTTCTTCGGTTCAGAGATAATTCTGGCAACAACATTCGTGAGTTGTACATGAACAGCGGGCCTAAAGTGGTCGCTTTGTGGAATCATGAGATGAATCATAATATGATTATTTTTTTAAAAAACGCAAAACTGTGCAACTCTGCTTGCAATTCATTTCTGTATTTTTGTACTGATTTGACATAATATTTTGTCAGTTTGACAATTTCGACAATTCATTTGCTAAATTAATTGAGAGGAATTGCTTAAATGTGACGTTTTTCGCTAACAGGCGTACATGGAGACTCGCTAGATAAATTTCTCATTCGCATATAGTTCGTTAGTATATAGACAAAAATAAAATTAAACACATATAAAAAAAACAAAATTATCTCTAATTTTGACTACAGACATACGAGAAAAAATTTATGTTATGCTAGGGTCAGTAGAGATGAAGAGATAAACCAGTTAACATCGAGAAAACTTGTAGATAAAATTTTCTCGTTCGCGTATGCTAGCACGGCTGGAGCTCAAAGTATCTTCATACCTTTCAGCAAAATCGGTTTACCGGTTTGGGCGCGAAGAGGTAACAGCAGTATAGATTGACAGACGCAAAAGGCATAATTAGTAGATCATTCGGTTACTAGCATGTTAAATTGAGTTGTGGTTTGGTTTGGCGAATATCAGACAAATTAATTATTTCATTCTCATATTTTACCTCATCAGCACATTCCCTGTTGGTTTTCCTTCAATGGTTTCATTAACGGTATTTATTATTTTTAACAAAATACAATCCGAAACACGTGTATGGACCCCTGATATCAAACGGTTGTTAGGGTTCCGTACCCAAAGGGTCAAAACGGGACCCTATAAGACTTCGATTTCTGTCTGTCCGTCTCTAGGCTCTATCTCAAGAACAGTGATAGCTAGACCACGGGCAGTAATGAATATAAATCAAAACTACTGGATCGATTTTAATCATTTTTTCAGTGAGTGACATAGGCTATTAAACTATAATATTATACCGGTCGCACCGGCGCGGGTCGCTAGTTACAATATAAAACTATTTCTGAAGATTGTATACAATTTACAGGTTTTATATTTATATTTTTGTTATCTTCCAAGCCCTCAGACATAAAAATGTGCTTCAACTCTTTCAACACTCGCTCGTTTAAAAATATAATAATATTATAGCTGTTATTATTTGTTACAAAAAAAATATTTTATCGTTAATTAAAATTAAAATAATGTTGCATTTTTAATTTTAACCAGGCTTAGTTTGCTTGTTCACGTTGAGATAAGCATAACAGAATATTACAAACTTTATTTTTATCTACTTTTTATATTGATAAGTACTAGAAATAATGTATATGGCAAAACAATGTTTCCGGGTCAGCTACTTATAATTGCTATTATATTTTGCACGAGTAGCTGGTATGTTTTCTCTACGTGCATAATATAAGTAAAATTTATTGAAATATATTTTGCTACCACAAATGTTTCTATCAAAAAAACTCAACAAGCGCTTAGAGCAAATAACGCGGATATTTTAAAACATACACCGTCACCGACAAGTCAATTTGTAAGCGTGAAAATATTTGAATGACTCACCTTTTTTCACATCGGGGTCCCGAGTGTAGTTAGAGGTAACCCTGAAAGAGCTGCTCGTATGGTTGAACATGCCGAAAACCCACTAATTACAATATTTCGTACGTTATAAATAGACACTATAAAATAATCGTGTCAGTCCATCCGCCTGCATTCGGTTGCGGACGGCCCAGTTATGTTATTTTTGTTTCCACTCTCGCCGTGTTTATTCAATTTTGATAATAATATTCCCGTTGAAGTTTCCCCCAAAAATTCGTAGCGTGCTTTTAAATATAATGAAAAGCTTTTAGCCATGGCGTTTTGGCGCAGTATGGAGTTTGTAAGTCGGAGCTTTTGGCTTATGTGTTCAACAAACAGCCATTTTCATCATGTTCTATCGTGAGGGTCAGTTCCAATGGAAAATAGATTGAACGCGGTGCGTTTTACTTTTAAGATAGAGATTTAAATTGAAAATCTACCACGCAAAAAGATCAAAGATTCAATTCAGGAGTAGGTATAGTTAGAATGACTAATAAAATTGGTGAGCAATCGGACGTAGTACCAACTTAGTTCCGACGCGGGAATCGAACACACGACCTGCGAGAACCAAGCTCTGAACTAAGTGTGTAATGATATATCGCCTCTAGGTACTAAACAATATTAGCATATGATACAAACAACAATAAATCAGAAAACTTGTTTATACACCAAATGTACGGAAAAAAGACATTTCGCATGTTCTCATAAAAAGGGTTAAGATTGCGTACACACTTGAAGAACGAAAACGTCCTCGAACCTATTTGCCAAGTGCGAGGCGGACTGGAACATAAAAAGTTGTAGGTGAAACTGTTAAAATATTGGGAGCCACGTCCAATCTTAGTTTTATTATGTTTTATACAGTTATCATAGCTACTTAAATTCATCTGACGTGGGAGAGCCATGCTTCGGCACGAATGGGCCGGCTCATACATACATAATTCTTACAAATTTTTAATAATATCTGATACTATTTCCTTATAAAATATCGCCATCTCATTCATTCATATGAAACCCATTTTTGGTTCATTAAAAGATCCACGGAGGTGTCAACTGAACACATAAAAGATTACAACTTAATTATTATTTTTTAACAAAGAATTAAAACCAACTTCCAAGGTAAAAACGAAAGAAATATTCTTAAAAATATTCTAAAAAGAATCAAATAATTCCTATTCCTTATTATAGTGCCGTCTTCAGACTTAGCCTAAACCTCAACTATTTCTGTACTCAATCTTCATGCTTTTGAAGTCGGTACCAGCCCGGAAAAGTTCTGAGATCCTTGACATAGAACTTACGCTAAGGTAAGCTGCAAGTAAGGCACAATGTGGACAAAGCCAATGTGCCTTTTTTGTTCATCAAGGGCATGCGTTATAGCGCAGTCAACAGCGAGCGTGAGGCATGCCCGTGACGCGCGATAAAATCGTAGCGCTTGCTATGACACTTTTCTTTCAACTCAGGTGGATTTTGACGCATTCAATAATTATTGAATATGTCAAATGAAAGTTGAATAAAAAGAAAATGACGAAAATTGAAGATAAAATTGCATAATGTGGACATAGCTATGTGATTTCGCTCTTGTACATATTGTGTTAGGCGCCAACTTTCAGTGTTTCGTCACCAAGTGCGTCCGCACCTTCAAGATTACTTTCAGTTCATGGAATAACGCTCATTTGACTTTGTAATGAGTGTAAGATAAATTTCATAAGGCATTTGCTGATGACTGGTTCTTTCCCTTATAGATGCGTTTTTTATTCATAACCTACCTTTAAATCTTATCCTATACTATAGCATATTTTGTATATTACAGTATTTACAACTGTTTATCAAAATTATGTATCACTATATCTATATAAATCTATGGTATGGTGTTGCCCGCTAGGTCCCCTAGATAGTCCACTGGACTAAACTAAAAGAGCACTACCTTAACAAGGAATGCTAAATATATATTTTTAGTATTGTATTATTGTATTTAGTCTATTATTTAGTACTTATTTATGTTTTGTATTGTATTATTTTATCTCAATTGTAAATGTATTAATATTTAGTTATCTATATATTATTTATCTATATGCACACCCTTTTTGATATTTCCTATCATAATATTATCTCTCTCCGTAGGGTCTGCTGGAAGAATTAATCTCTGTTAGAGATAAGCTTATTAAGCAGTACCTGTTGTGTCGTCTTTCTTTTTGTGTATTATTTTCATGTAAAACTGTATGTGCAACAAATTGTTAAATAAAAAAATAAAAATAAACTGACTATGATTTTTGCAGTCGATGTCTTGATGCACTTGTGCCAAGGACTTTGTTGAGTCGCATTCAGGCCGTTATTTCTATTTTTTTTCTGAAGTTTCCTGTTTTTCAACTGGATAAATCGACAACGAAATGTTAGTACCATATTTATATAAGTTACCAATTAAAATGTTACTGAGATAGCTGTAGAGCTTTGTCGACATCAAATATAGCAGTCAAAAATCTTGAAAATCGGTCCACAAACGGCGAAGTGATCATTGAACATACAAAAAAAATATAAACAGACGAACATAATATATAACCTTCTCCTTTTGGAAGTTGGTTAAAAGTCGCCAATTCCTCAACAAAAACATATCAAAAACGTAATCCCCGTGCCGGGCAAGTTTGAAAACTAATTTCGCAGTTCACAGAGAAGTTCACGTATGCTGATACAAGCCGAAGGTATCGAACTCCACTCCAACTTGTAAATGTATTACTCCGTCAGTGTTCAGGAGGTAGATGAGACTTAGGTTGTTTGGCCTGACCGCACATTGTCCGAATTCTGATCAGAAACATTTGAATTCCGCCGGATCGCCACTCCGCACATTATCCGAAATATATTCCTTCCGGCGAGTTCTAGCTCACTCAGCTCAGTACAACATGTAAGAGACAACGCGGACGTTCAACTGTTTCTGATCAAAAATGTCGCATAATATGCGGCCGGGCTTATAGGTATTTATAAACTAGGTGACCAAGCAGACATCGTGCTATTACATAAGTTCAAATGGCTAGTCAAGGCGCAAAAATTCATCTATCTATGTGAAATTCTAAGCCTCGTTATTTTCTTTTTAGAATAAAAAAGTTACACGCTCAAACAAATTAAATATGTCAAGTAGATAAAGTTATAATAAAAGGCCGTATAGACGATCGGTTCCAACCACCAACAGAGGTCACCTTGGTAGGGTTGGAACAAAAATCAACCCTGTAGACGTTTGTTTTTGGTTGACCAACCAAATAACCTTCAATTACCTTGGTAGGGAGCGCATCCCTCACTACCAATGTCAATTAAAGAACATTGAGTTGAAACGCGACCGTGTAGACGCTTGTTGGCGCTTTCGCACATTGAATATTGATTCAGTTTATATTTTAGTCATAGTCATCACTCATCAGTCGAACATTAATCCATAGTGATTAGCTACTGAAAATGGCGGCACCGGCGCGCAATGAACGCGAAATTATAACTGAATTTATAGAAATTCATAGGAATTTGCCTACACTGTGGGATATTGGTTCCGATCTTTATAAAGATCGGGACAAAAAGAGTCAAGCGTGGCAGTTGCTTGTGGATAAATTAAAAGAATATGACCCTGAGGCTCATATTATTATGTCGATGGCAAAAAAGAAAATTGAACACATGAGAACGGTTTTTAAACGAGAAGAAAATTTACGTGAAAAAGTTGATTACGTGTAGACAGAGATTCAACTTTGTTGACCCAACCAAGGTGACCTCTGTTGGTGGTTGGAACCGATCGTCTATACGGCCTTTAAGACTAGCCGTCCCGGCAACCTTGTTTTGCCATATAAAGTATTTTGTCCTATTTTATTGAAGTGACTAAATAAGTATGTCACCATGGCAACGTCCATATCTGTTCCGTAGCATGTAAACAATGGTCACCGTCAGTCTCGAGTTGTAATAATTTACTATTATTTATTCAACAAAATGCACTCATCAATATAAAAAGTACCGAGTAGCCGATTCTCAGACCCACTGAATGCATATAAAATTTGGTTAAAATCAGTAAAGCCATTTCGGAGGAGTACGCTTAGAACTAACATCGTGACACGAGAATTTTATTTAATATAAGATAATTATATTACTACTTCTATAAGCAGATAGCAGCTAATCACCGTCATCCAGACGGTGGATGGAATGGATTCATAACTCAAATCGAAAAAGAAAAAGAAAATAGTAAAAAACCGTCCTTATTATTTCAGAATCAATAAAAAAAATTATAAGTAAGTATCTCAATTTTATACCCTTCAAAATTTTCAACTTATTTTCCTCTAGTTTTTCTTGCACATTATTTACCGTCCACATTTAAATCTTTACAGTATTAAACACAAGACCACTTGAGTGTCCTCCAGTGGAGACACTCAAGCGCAATGCAGCGTATATTTTAAAAATATCCTTTATTTATGGAAGAACAAAGACCTGTAAAAGGGGTGAAAGGGGTCAGTACAGTTGGACGATCATAATTTCTCACCTCATTAGCTACAAGGTGTCCTCACGTGTCCTGGATAAGCATCGAGCTTCATTAGGTATTCACTTTTAAACTAAAAATATGTTTTTCAAAACGTATTTTCGATAATGAAAATTATTTTATATTTTGCACTCTTTTAGTTCGTTCTTATAACCGTTTATTTAAATTTAACCACAGATGAAAAGGTATTTTTGAGCTCCATTTAGAAATTGTTAGACCTAGTCCCTGTCACTGTTTAGATGAAATTAAAAAACAAGAGTTCTGAGAGAGCCAGCAAAGGTTGAAAAGATAGAAAGAGAGGTTCTCCTACTCCGAGTTCGCGATTTACTCTCCTTCCGTCTTAGAAAAATCAACCTAAAAAAGTGCAACACCGCTAAAAAATCATATTTTACTTTAAGAACGTATCTGAAAGCCAATGTAAGCCATTGACGTCACTCGCACGAGGTCTACAAAACAAACATCTAACTAACATTATTTATAATGTAAACCGGTCGCTTTTAGTCTGTTTCATATCTTGTAACTCAATTTGTAATGCAACATTTAAAATGGAGCCACGGTCAATTGTGACGACAGTAAAATTAACTTTTCAACCTTGCTGAGCTCTTTTTTACCCAACTGCAATAAAGTTGGAAGGAGTTATGCGAAAAAGAGAGTAGAGAAAAGAGTCGGAAGGTCGGAGGTCGTAATTATTATTATTTTTCGATACTAAAGACCTGTTTTACCACCTTCTGATAAAGTGCTGAATAGGCTATTTACACCTTTTTTTTACAGATTCTCCATACTTCATCTGTCAAGTTTAGTGGTGGATAGCCTATTCAGCACTTATCAGGAAGTGGTGAGACAGGCCCTAAGTGTATTTAAATTAAGTGTTATTTATTATCTTTTGGTTATAAGTCTAAGCAAATCCTAGACAGAATAAAGCATATTTTGCTTGACAAAGAGGTAAAATCCATAAGTACCTTAATCAATTAATTCGGAAAACTTAAACCTCCCATCGCAGTCAAGTAAAAGGATCCTTTGACCTTTCCAAAATATTATATCAACTTTTATAATGAAGTGAATTTATTGATTCTCCCTCTTAAGTAAATGAAAGCCACCGTAAATAATATTGTTAGCTCCTAATGAAATTTATCAATTAGGAGTTCGATAGGTAAGGGTTCTCGGAGCGAAGGTATCAAAGTTAACTTTCAAAGTACTTTAAAGTCGAGAAATGCAAAAGAGGCTAAAGGAAATTTACATTAAACGGGTAAAATCCTCATTGAAACTGATATACCTATTCATTTTAAAGTTTAAGCGCTCGTTATTAATAATTGCACGGTTCGAATTTGACTTTAAGATGGTTGCCTTTATAGCGAATATTTCCTTTTATATAATGTTTACATTGCTAGATCGTCGGTTTTATTGCTTACTACTAATATTTTAATAGATAATTAATAATGCATACAAAATATATTAAATAGATCTTTTAAGAAATTTAATATAGCGAAGAAAAAAATTTCGTAACAAAAAAATTGTGGCAAAGAATTTTTATAAAAAAAGCAGTGAAAGTAGCGTTCTTAGATGAGGAAACACGAGGAAACACTAGGGCCGAAACACAACTCAAGCCTCTCTTAAATTTTTACTGAAAAAAGTACTTAAATCGGTAAAAGTTTTGGTGAAGAAATCAGGGGACAACAAATCGTTGATTTTCTGTTCAGAATTTTCAATTCAAGCTGTAGTTGTCTCTATCGCGCTCTGCGGAGAGAGGTTTGAGGTTAGGGAGACAGCAATAGATTTTACAAATACTTGTTTTTCATTTCTCTAGCCCTTGGTGTATCCTCTTAAAGCTCGATTTATAAGCGTCTGCGCAAACAAGCGGTTTGGCCGCTTCACCACGATACCAAATTTCACCAAAATCGGTTCGGCCATTACGGCGTGAAGAAGTAACAGACAAACAGACAGACATACACTTTTTCGCATTTATAGTAATATTAGTATAGATTTAACTCTAGCTTAACCCTGAAATGCACGTGTCGGCAACGTGAATAAAAAGAATTCTCATAATACGGCAGTCTTGATAATTTTGACATCAAAGCGAACGTTCGAGTCACTGGTTAACCGAAATCAACCGAAATTAAACCGCAGGTGCCAGCAAATTGAGCAGGGCCACGACAGATATCACATTATTCTTGAAGAGAATAATAATAATCAATGAAAACGCAAACTTGTCTTCGCCGACCGGACATTTTAATAAAAGAATACTGGCAAACTGTGAATTTTTATTAAATAATATGATAATATCTAAGTTTTAATTAATTTCAATTAATTTAATTATGTTGTAGTGAAATATAAAATATTAGTTAATGCCCCCAACGCCGTTGCGCAAAATTCGTTGATCGCGTGGAAACCGTACATTTTTCGGGGATCATTAAGTCACGCGCGATCACGATTAACTGTAATCGTGATGTTGGTTTGATATAACTCGACCAAATTAAATAGGTTGGAGTTAGGTAGGCTTGAATGTACCGATCAAATAAATCGGCTAGGCTTGACTGAAATCGACCAAAGTACATGTAGTTCGGGTGGTCGTGACATAACTCGACAAAAACAATAATATTATATAGATGTTAATCGTGATCTGACGGCTGGGTTTGGCACAACGCGACCAAATTACAAAGGTCCACCATCTGCCTATGAATCAACTTATCTGATAGTACATACGAAGATTAGTTTCAGCAGTAAATATTAGCTGGAGCAGTTGAAAAGATCTAAATTTCAGACCCGCATGGCACTGCAGTGGCTTCATTGAATTAGATCCAACTTTTGTTTGTATTTTAAAAGTTGATCGTTGTTTTATTACATCACTTCTCTGAGAGGATTGCGAATGCGGATTCGGTTGAATTTGTGAATAATTAAGTAGGAACACTGTAAAATATCTATGGAAAATTAAAACAAATCTCACAAGTTGCTTTCATCAGAAATTGTCTAATAGCTGATGATTAGAAACAACCTTCAGCAGGATGCAAAGTTATATTATTTAATATATTGTATCATTACCCCTATAATTGTTATCTGCTGTAAGTTTTTCCAATAAAATAAAATAGAAACAAAATAAATAAATATTAGGTACATCAACCCATAACATTATAAATTATTGTAGTTTCATTACTGTTGATACTATCAGAGTTATGCTGTTACAAAATTTGTTACCCATCACTAAAGACAAGAAACTTATTACCTAAGTAATAAAAAATATTGGATAAAAAATGTTCCCTTTCAATACCAAATTCGTTTACGATTTCGGTCAGAGTTCCGAATATGACAGTCATACACAAAATATAGTTTTATAGGGTATTAAGTTATTGTTGATTTATGTGTTATATCTGTCATTCATGGAAACAAATAAAAAATTCATATATAAAAATCAGTGAGTGAAAAGAGTAATTTTCTCCTCCATAAAAACAGTTACGCAGTTATTTATGGTGATACCAAAATCTATACAAGGGATTTCGCTCAGGGCAAGGCATTAACGATTATCAGGGGTTCCTTAGAAAAAATATTACTTCGTCAAATAAATTGCCAGTTCTCCCACACTTTTATCTTCCTCAAATTGTGAGCGTGGAATACGTTTAAATAATTATGTGGCTCATCCCTAAGTGTTATGAGGACATTAAAGCTCCGATACATGTTGCAATTTTAACACTAACAACTTAAAACAAGATTTAGATTTTGAAAAAAAAATTTTTGTTTGTGCACTTTTAAGTGCAAGTATAAAGATGAGTGAGCTCAACATTTTTAGTGCAATTCACGAGAATAATATGTTCAATTTTTATATTTTTTAAGAAAAAACGTCCTTATTTTTTTAACATTAGTATAGTTTTTTACGCAATGAGAATTACAAAACTTTAGAACTTATTGGTATCAATATTTTTGTAAGTGATTTTAACCATACTCTGCATGTAACCTTCTCGAAAATGTTAAATTGTACATTAAAAATGTATCGTAGCTACGTTCAGTATTTTTCAAATCTTTATATTATTATTATTATTTTATTTAGTTCTACGTAGAGTTCTACAATGGCTTGTGCAGGACAGTGCAGTGGGAGCCTAAGTCGTGATAAAACACACTAAGATTAGTCAGTATTAGGGTCCTACCGAGGACATTAGGAGTAGGTACTTTACAAAATGAAATAGTCGATGTTCCTTAAGCTCCTATCAAATTATAAGACTTTTCAGGCCTGTGATGTTTTTACTTCTCAAGACATTTAAAGAATGTTTGTATTTTTGAAGAAGCTACTCATGACTAAATACTAGTTTTAAATGTACGACAGAGGTGAAGTTTATTTGAAGTGTAAATCAATTTAGTGGTGTGTAAAATTTTTGTAAGAAATAAAAAATAATATCAAACTCGTGTCGTGGCCAATAATTCTTTATCGTACATATTTTGTGAATTAATCACTGAGTTAGTAACGAAACGGAGGAGTGAGTAACGGACAGTGTCACTTATGTATTCACTTTCATACAAAAGTGAGACTTTTCATTACTCACTCCTCCATTTCGTTACTAACTCTCACTGAGTTAGTAACGAAATGGAGTAGTAGTTAACTCACAAATGTGCGATACAGAATCGGCCAGCTGATCGAAAATTCGTAAGACGTAGGTAACCGTACCTGTAGGCCTACTACGAAACCGTTTTGAGACTCAAACAATCGGATGCGAATGCCGCGTCCTGCTCTTACAGCGAAATTTCTCGTTTTTTACAGTAGGACGCGGCATTCTCATACGATTGTTTGAGTCTCAAAACAGTTTCGTGGTACGGCCCCTGCAGCGTAGAAAAAGAAGTTATAATATCATCCCATGTCTCTTCTACCGTCTGAATGAAAGTTAATTTTCATTGCTTCTAATAGCTTTTTCAAAGATAAACGGCGTCAATCAGTTGACAATTTTGAATAATTTTAAAATAGTAGAGGGTGTGTTGAACATAACATATTTTAGAACCGATTTTAAAACTCAAAGTTTATTTCCTCCTTTCCAACTGTTTTACAGCAACAGCTCGGAAGCTACTATATTACGGGCTGATGAAACTTTTATTTGCAATTTGTTGCATTTATGTGGCGCGATAAAATCTGCGGTAAACAATCTGTATGCAAATCGCGACGCTCTAGCCTTTGCGATCGCCACGAATTATAATTCCACCGAATAAAAATTTAATAGAACCACGTGTGTGGTATAACATGAATTTATGATATACATTGTTGTGTTTTAGAGCGTGAATAGTTTGAAATATATAGGGAACAATCTAAATTCTAAAACTGATTTCGTTGAAAAGCTTACATTACATTTCAGTAAGAAACTTAGTCATAGTAATGAACCAAACCGCGACGAAAGTAACAGAAAGTGGCTAGTATTAATTCAATTTCTGTTCTTATATAAATGTGAATATGAATTTTCCTCTGCACCGTTCGAAGCAGTAATTTAATTTGCACAAATCCAGAAAAAGAATTCCGTTTGAAGATTTTTGAATAAAAATTCAAAGCTCATCACTGTGAAAGTTTCAGGTCATCATTTTGTATCCTGAGCTTTTAAGCTTTGTAACTTACACCTTTAAGAATTAGCGAGCCCAGGAGACTTTAATGTTATTTAAAAATACTTAGTCCTTTAATTACTATATTTAACTTTCAAGCAAAGTAAAAGTTTGTAGAATTTATGCAAAGAAAATACAGTTTAGTTTTTACTACAAATATTGTTAAAGTAATAAGCGATGTTTTTTAAAAATTGTGTAGAATATAACATGTTAAAAAGACACCGGCAATAATATTTAACGGAGCATAGTTAACAGTCGAAGGTTCACTTCAACTGCAGGTAGTTTAGGAAAATAAAATAGCTAACACATATTTAATTTAACGGATGTAACGAAACGGAGGATTAGTGTTATTAAATATTATATTATATCGTTGTATTTAGGTCCATTAACAATTGGTTTTATCAAAACCAGGCTTGCTACGCAGGAGTTATTGAAGAGTGTTAAGCTATAAGCTCTACCTTTACCCTCGTAAGCCAGAGAGACGAATGACCAACACAACTAGCAAGATATCAGGTATACCAAACAATTAGGTGATCAGCCTGCAATGGCTTAAATAAAGAAAATATATTACTTTTTCAACGCGTTAATTAAACTCATGACTAAGTAATGAGCCATGCTCTAATCCAAACACGGAGCTTATAATATACCCAGGAGGCTACACAAAACAAGTAACAAAACTACTATACTTAATGTGTAGTTGAGGTGTTCCCAATGTATTTACTTTTATTCCTGGCACACTGCAACACAGTCTGGTTCATTTGGCATCCTCCAGTTGTGAATAGAATCCGAATTACTTGAAAAATTCTCGCAGCAAGCCTTGCCCTGGTTTAATTCCCATTCTACATACATTGGATATTGAATTATGACGTTAAATGGACTGAATAATGAACGCTGTGAAAGGCTTATAAATTTTCAATTACTAATTAGTATGGTTTTAGTAAACATAGAGTGCATAAAATTATGTTATAGTCAAGTATCAATGACTATTGATTTTTGAATTTTTTAGACCCGTATTAACTTATATTATTATAACTGCTTCTTACACGTCGTCGTCGTCTGGTCAGGTTGGCCAACGTCATTCTGACCATCTATTATTATTATCAGCCGTGATGTAATGAGCCTTTTAGCATGTAATAGAATCAGTAGACTTTATCTAGAATAGACACATACATAGAATAGAATATAGTACTAATATAGTACGTACTCGTACTCTATAATATTGAGGATACATTTACGTCGTAAAAATAGTGCTTTCAAATAAAACCCTAAAAGCAGAATGGCCAGAAAACTAAACTTGAACTCTCGAACTTAACGATTGGGATCAAATATTTGCGGTGACAAACGAGACGCTGCTCTTACCGAGCTCTTTTAGAGAAAATCCATAAAAATCCAGTCGTATGTGCATTTTACTGCTAACGCGTATATCTGATATCGGGCTTAAATATAAGTCAAAGGTTTTGCTGCGGTGATCCGCGAAGCTACCAAAATTACCTTTGCTCCTTTAAAATTACAGAATTATGCTGCGTTTTCACTAGAGATGTGCTGCGAGGAATGTGTTTTTAGTTTTAGCAGCTAACACAGCAAACGTTGTTTGCTATTGTGGGAATAGGGGTTGTAACCAATTAAGGGAAGATACAATTAGACAAGATGTAATATTTTCCGTAACAAAACTGTCCTGCGATAATACCTATGTGAAAGATTTAAACGCCGAAATAGTTGCACAATTAAGTTTATTGTTTTACAGCAAAAATTAGTAGGTTCAACAACGCTAAAACGAGATCGTCCGGCACCGAAAAAAAAGGAATCTCCAAAATGGCGACGGCGCGGACGCATACCGCGCGGCGCGAGGAAGAGACGGAGCGAGGTGTGTAGGTGACAGCACGACTAGTGACGCGACAGCTAGTGTTGTACGTTACAACCTCCCCCTCTAGCACGAACACAACGTCCTCGCGTTCGTGATAGCAACAAAAAACATAAACACGTTACAACATACAGTATACTACGAAGTGATAAGAGAAACCCTACTGGTAAGAGTGTTAAGCTCATTTACGTCGTGGCCTACCCCTCCTACGCTTCTCCTGCACGGCCTCCTGGATGTCGCCAACCGCGGGGGTCAGCTGGGAGACGTGGTACTTCCCTAATAAGTCCCCACTCATGCGCTCCAAAAGGTAAGTTGTAGGACCGACAGCTTCGCGTACCCGGTAAGGTCCGTCCCTCCGAGGTATGAACTTAGTCGTCTGCCCTTTACCTGTATCGTTAGGGCCTTGCGTCTTCAGCAAGACCAGACTCCCTGGGTCGTAGTCGGGCGCGTCGCGGCGTCCGGCGTCGGCGGCCTGCTTGCTACGAAGCTGCGCGCGCTCGTGCACGTCGCGCGCGTGTAGCAGCGCAGTCGCTAGTCGTCGTAGGTAGGGTGTGATGCTCGCCAGCACGGGGTCGCTCTCGACGATGGCGCGCATGTCCGACGCTGCGTCGGCGGGCGCGCGGAGCTCTCTGCCGAAAGTCAAGTAAGCGGGAGAGTAACCGGTACTAGCAGTGGTCGCAGAGTTCATAGCGAATCTCACAGCAGGCAAAAATGTATCCCACGACGCATGGTCGCGTCCGACAAGAATGGCCAACTGTGGCTTGAGATCGCGATTTTTCCTTTCAATCGGATTTGCCTCGGGATGGTAATACGGCGTTAAGTTCTGCTGTATGCCGAGGACATGGCAGACTTGCTGCATCACTTCACTAATGAACTGGACACCGTTGTCGCTGATCATACGGCGTGCTACGCCGTAGCGTAGGAAAACCTCAGCGGTAAGCACTTTAGCGCATTCTACGCTCGTAGCGCTCTTCAGTGGGAACACCTCCACCCAACGCGAGCAGACGTCCTCGACAATGAGGATCCATTTATTGCCATCGGCTGTCTCTGGTAATGGGCCAAATAGGTCGACGGATACTACCTCGAACCTCCTAGTAGTGGCCGGTGTCTGGACTAATCCTGCAGGCTTCCTCGTGTCTACTTTATAACGTTGACAGGCGTTACATTTATGTATATGATCTGTTATGAAGCTACGCATACCTGGCCAGTAGTATCGTCGACTAATCCTCTGCAGGGTACGCTCGACTCCATAATGGCCGGCTGTAGGCGCGTCGTGATAATCTACGAGTATCTGTGCGCGCTCATGTTCGGGTACTACCAAACATGGATCATCATCATCGCTGTCAGGGGCGTATCTATACAACACTCCATCGGATATAATATAGCCACGGTCTGCCCACGGTCTCCCCCTAAATGGGGCGTCATCGGCCTCAAGGTCATCAATGATTTTACGTACCTCCATATCCTTTATTTGGTTCTCCCTTATGTCCTTAGGGCTCCTGGCAGGCGTGTCGACGACAGCGTAACATAGGTCACAGTCAGACTGTGTCTCGGTGCACGGCGGGCGTGAAAGCGTGTCGGCGATGACGTTCGATTTCCCGGGAGTGTATTCTATATTGAGACTAAATTCTTGTAAGGTAAGGGCCCACCTAGCGAGGCGGCCACTGGGTGACTTGGTACTCATCAGCCACCTGAGGGGTTGGTGATCTGTTTTGACTACTACTTGAGCGCCCTCTATGTAACCACGAAATTTGCCTACCGCCCATACAACGGCTAAGGCCTCCCGCTCTGTAGTCGTGTAGTTACGCTCGGCTGCGTTCAGTAAGCGGCTCGCGTACTCTATGGGACGCTCGTCAAACCCCTCCCCCTGCATTAGTACAGCCCCGAGACAATACCCACTTGCATCCGTGCGTAGTACGAAGGGCTTCGTCTCGTCGGCCTGCCTCAAGATCGGTGCTGACGCCAGCAGCGTCTTGATGCGCTCAAAAGCGTCGCTCTGCTCTGCTCCCCACCTCCAGGTACTATCCTTCTTCAACAGCTGCGTGAGAGGCCGGGCGACGTCGGCGTAGCCGGGGATGAATCGCCGGAACCAGCTGGAAGTTTGCAAAAAGCATTTTAAGTGCTTGAGGTTTGATGGTGCAGGCATAGCAGTTATAGCGGAAGTCTTTTCCGGGTCCATATGGATGCCTCCTGGCACTATCACATGTCCAAGGAATTTAACAGAATCACATGCGAAACAGCTCTTTTCCCTGTTCACTCTCAGTTTGAAAAGTGCTAGGCGGTCAAACACAGCCTGCAAGTCTTTAACATGCGTATCAAAATCAGGTGAGAGTAGAATGATATCGTCTAAGTAGGCTAAGAGTGTGCTGCCACTCAAGCTTAGGTTATTCTTAAAACGATCGATGAGCCTTTGGAACGTGGCTCCAGAGTTACGCAATCCCATGGGCATGCGTTTGAAGCGATAGGTTCCCAGTGGTGTGACAAAACATGTCTTATCTCTATCATCAGGATGGACACTCACTTGGAAATAGCCGGATCTCAAATCGAGCGTTGTCATGTAACCGCTTGTCTTGGCTGCATGCAACACATCTTCTATCCTTGGTAGAGGATAACGGTCTGGTTCCGTCACTGCATTTAATTTCCTATAATCAATACATAAGCGAATACCTCCAGTCTTCTTTGGAACGAGTACCACGTTCGCTGCCCACGGTGACTCGCACTCCTCTACGATGTCAGCTGCCAACAGCTTATCTAGCTCTACCTTCAGGGCTTCTCTCCTTCCCTGAGACAATCTGTAGGGCTGGCTGGCGATGGGCTCCTGGTCCTCGCTAGTCTTGATGCGATGAGCAGCGAAGTCAGTGGGTGGACCCTCCGGTGCGAACTGGTCTCTCCTATCAAAAATAAATCGGTTAAGCACTGTTTTCTGTTCAACAGATAGAGTTCGTCCCTCATTGCTCCTCAATGATAATTCATCATCGGTATCAGCGTGCATGAGCTCGGCCTTAAGGGGAGGCAAGCTGTATGAATGCACGAAAGCATATGACTCTTGAGGGGAATTTGTAAAACTCCAAGTGCCTTCTGGCAGATTAAGTGTTATTCCTGCACTCATAATAAAATCTCTTCCGAGTAGTGTACATGTATTAGCATCGGGGAAAACTAGGAAATCAGTAGGTACTGTATGGTTTTTTATGTTAACCAGAGCATTGCAAAACAAAACATTACGAACCTGCTGGGTACCATCTGCCAAACTTACTGTCTTCTGTACCTCGGTAAACTTCACCCCTTCTTCAATAAGAAGCCGGTGTAGCATCGGGCTCGCTACACAATGTGTGGCCCCTGTGTCTACCACAGCAACACCCTCACGCCCCTGTATCTGGACCTGTACCATGGGACGGGAGCCATCGGCACCAACACCACCTAAAGAATGAAATTCAGCACGAGTGGGAGTAGCATTAGTATCTTTACACTTACTACACTTAGATCTAACTACCCCGGGTTGACCACATCCATAGCAACTGATCCCCGAACTAGAAATAAGCTTATCACTCTTATCACTACCCTTATCAGACTTTTTCTGGACAGATTTATCACGTAAATTACGGCAATCATCGATATTATGACCATATGCTTTACAATAAGAACACCTAGATCGGATTTTCTTACCTTCGCGATCTAGTTTGACATTTGTGTTCGTACTAGAGGAGGGAGGCGAACCACTCGAATGCGGAGCGCTCAGCTTCGCGCAGTCGGAAACTTGTGCACTACTTACATGGTTAGACTCGGATAGTGAATCCTCTACATACCTCGCTCTCTCTAACAACACATCAACGCTTGTCACTTTATCACGCGGCAGTCTCTTGCGGATACGACGATCTAACAAACCGTAAATAGTGTCCAAGACGAAATCTTGTGGCATGTCGTAAGGCAACTTAGCGATAAGCGCTCGCACTCGCGGTATGAACGATTCAGCGCGATCTTCTCCCTGCTCCGACGCGTAGATCTCCCGGAGTATCTTGTGGGGCGGCCGCGGTGCGCCATACATGGCTCGTAGTCGCTGCACGGCGTCCCGCCACGTTGAAATGTCGTTCTTCACGCCTCGCCACCACACGGCCGCTTCACCAGTCAGTAGCATGGGTAGCCCACGGATAGCGTGGTCATCGCTGACTCCGGCGCATTCCTTATAAATTTCTATGGAGTCGATGAAGGCTTCCAATTCTTCCGCAGTGCGGGAAGAGCCGTCGAATCGGGCCGAACATTTTGCAAAGTTTCCTGGTCGCATCGCCGGCGTCCCTGGGACGAGTGGCGGGGATGGCGTCGCTGTGGGATCGGCGACCTCGGGCCTCTGAGGCAGCAACGAGGCAGCGTTCTTCATTACAGCCGCTAAAAGACCAGCCAAACGTTCTTCCGAAATAGTGATATCACTGGATCGGCTATCACTGCGTGGATCTTGTAAAATTGGTTTTTGTTCTTCTCTTTTCTCGGTGCCGGCCCGCGTGCCCACGCGACCGACGCTTTGGCACCTTTGCTCTTTCTTCATATTTTCTCCGTTCTCGTCTCCGTTGGCCCCACGTTGGGCGCCACTTGTGAAAGATTTAAACGCCGAAATAGTTGCACAATTAAGTTTATTGTTTTACAGCAAAAATTAGTAGGTTCAACAACGCTAAAACGAGATCGTCCGGCACCGAAAAAAAAGGAATCTCCAAAATGGCGACGGCGCGGACGCATACCGCGCGGCGCGAGGAAGAGACGGAGCGAGGTGTGTAGGTGACAGCACGACTAGTGACGCGACAGCTAGTGTTGTGCGTTACAACTATATATTTCCGAAACAAACCTTATCTAAGTATTTTAAGCTTAAATTATATCCACACGCAACAAAATCAGTTTACCGGTTTTAGTGTGAATACGTAAACATGTAGTCAGTTCTGCGTTCTTAATTATACAATTTTAATGTATCATAACTAACTATCATGACCATAACACTAACACAGGCGATGAACTTCGAAAAAACCACATTATCTATAAATCTGTCATGTTAATGTAACCTAGGCTTAACTAGACTAATTAAGCTAACCAGCTACATGTCCTAACTTTGTTTTAACTGCGCCATACTAACTTGTATTAGAATTAATTACTATTACTCTAAAGCGTGTTCATAAACCACAATAATACTGATACTTTTAAGTTTAAATTGTATATTTTGTGACGAAATATTTTACAGTATTTTAACTTTTTTACCATTTAGATATAACACGCCAAAGGCAACTTGGTATTTTGGAAGTAAGTGCCAAGTAAGTTTTTTATGAAATAAGGGGGCAAACGAGCAAACGGGCCACCTGATGGAAAGCAACTACCGTCGCCCATGGACACTCGCAACATCAGAAGAGCTGCAGGTGCGTTGCCGGCCTTTTAAGAGAGAATACGCTAGTCTTCTTATTGTACCAGCTATCTAGCAATATTTTCTTCAAGTAATCAATAATAACCAAAAATGTTCAAGCAATTACATTGTTTTATGCTTGAAAAACTAGTTCTAGCATCTTTTTGTAAACAAACATGATCAAACAATAGTAATGGGAATTAATTCTATTTTCTAATAATTTAATTATCATGGTTATTTCGATGTCACAGCATACTAAGTATTATTGCTTTGCTATTTGCTAAAAACGCGGCATTGTGAATTATCGGTTCGCATCTCACCGTCGCTCGCGTCGAGTATTATTTCGCATCGAGTGAAAAGTAACAAGCAACATAAAATAATTATTAGCACCGCCCGGCAGTGTGAAATAGCGCGGACGTGATTTTTATCGTGATCGCAGACTTTTGCTACTTACGATAATATTAGCAATCGTATTTTTAGCAAGTACGACTAATTACTGCTAATGAGTATTTCACAATTAATTAATATTGCTAATGCTATTTTTACCAACACTATCAAACAATTTTGTAGGCGGCTTGACCTAAAGTTTTTATAACGGGTACTCCAATCCCTACTGAGATTATATATGCGAAACTCTCTGTCTGTTTTTTTTTTAAATATGGATCCGTAAAAACGTACGGTTCTCACGCGATAAACGAATTTTGACGCAATGGAGTTGTGGGTACCGTCATCTTGTATATATAATATTTTCTTGTACGTTTTCTGTGCGACTTGTTTCGTAAACTATTCCAATATATTTTCTAGTTATCCTACGCTAGAATACGATCGATAGAAGACGTAATATCTTGGAGATCAAGTTAACAAGAGCTAAGTCTCTCGGTCAAGTTTTTCCAACGCTTTAGTAACACGAGAAAGGATTAGGGTTGGTATAGGGCTGTCGAAATCGAAATATCTGTCGAAAGTCTGAAAGATGAAGAGCGTTTAAGGACATATTAATATGAACGTTGATAACAAGTGTCAAATAAATGTGACAGATAAAAATTTCAAAACTTTCATTTTACAAACTTTTTTTTTTTCTTATTTATTAGGCTTGTGTCGAATCCGACAATGCTAGCCTCAATATTACAAACTTAAACAGGGTGCAATCAAACCTTACGGTCAAATTTTTATAATAATATATTGATTCATGTTAAAAATATAATAACGTATTTTTTCTTTTATATCGTAGCGCTGCATGGCCCAACGATCGCACACCTCAAGTCAAGGGTATGCTGGGCCGTGTCCTCCGCAGCGCCGCACTCACGGCGGGATGGCGTTGGCTCTCTCCTGGCGACCTTACACAGGTACTCACCGAAGCATCCGTGACCGGTGAGTACCTGCGTAAGGCGGAAGGTGAGGGGATTTTTACCACTGAGGCACTGCATAACTGGATGGGTTCTTGCGGCGTGGATGCGAACTGGACGCAGTGCCTCAGCGGTACGTTTAACGTACCGGGTCTGCGCCAGATCCTCTCCCCACCTCAGCAGCCACTGCTCTCCGAGTCTCCGGTACCGCCTGAACTCTTCCCCCTAAGGGGCTTCGCCATTCGTCCTCCCCTCAGTGATGAGGAGGTTCAACTCGGTGAGCACCCTCGCCGTGAGATAATCTAGTGGTCTGCTTTTGGCAGCCCTAGTAAGAAATAACGTGTAATCTCACAAACCATTTGGTGTTTGCTTTCTACGGCTTGTTGAAATATATTTAGATTAAAGTTAGATAAGAGTCCTTGTTGTGGTGCAATTTAAAAGGTTTCTCGCTTCCATTAAAATCTTACGTACTTTTACTTAAAATTATGGAAGTGACTTATATACACTTGGAACTTAAAAACTAAAATATTGTTATGAAAATAACATTTTAGAGGGCTGGTAGAAATATTTATTTTTATGTTTAACCATTTAAAATGTATAATCAACGTAAATAAAGAGAATTCTACTCAGGCAAATCTGCTCATGAACGCAAGTTTAAACAAAGATTAGAAAATTTAAAACGCTTCTTTGTATCGAGACGTTTTTAAAGCAATATTCTTCCGAGCCGACGAACATCAATATCCTTTTAAGTTCAGATAAAAGGACAACGATTAAATAATATTTAATAAATAAAATTTTCAAAGCCACGGAAATTGTTTTCGAATACTCAAACAGTCTGAAAAACTCCGTTAATCCAATACAATATTTAAACCCGGAAAGGGTTTTTATTGAACAAGAATATTCAAGGAGGTTTCACGCTGAACTTGCCATTCTGTATTTAACGGGACTAACCCCAGGCGAAAATAATCAAAAAGGTTTTTTGATTACAGATGAGCTCAATCGTCCGAAAATTCACGGGTGAAATGATTTCTGTAATTGGAAACAGAAGTGTCGCAACTCGCAGTAAGTCAGACCGATTGTTTACATCAGCGCATTTTAATGAATCAAAATGTGGCTAGTGCCCGTTTTCGGATGTTTTAGACAGAAATTTATTTTTGAAACGGCGTTGTTGATTGGCGGGTTGATTCAGACCGTCTGAATCAACCCGCCAGTGCAAGACGAGATTCCTACAGTTATCCCGAGGAAATTAGATAAAAAATTGAGGTTTATACTTGGTCGCAGGGTAGGTAGACTTTAAGAATTGGATAGCAGATATCTCCTAAAGTAACCGCGACCGAAACTCCATAACTAAGGAGACACTGCTAGTCGTCCTTACCTCTATAAGGGTCATATTATACAAGAAAATTTTCAACTTTTATAAAATGATAAAAATCTGGCTGTCGCTGGATCTTGGGTCATTAGGAATCGAGCAATAATCGTAAAGGTAAAGGTCAGGATACACCAAAACAAAACGAAACAGACCGCCCAAATCAGATGCACGCACACATTAACGTGATTTCAAATAACGGATTAAGACTATTACTTTTATCCTAGAAACTTTTTTGGTGTGCAGGTTTTTGGTGACGTGAGAGTGAGACGCGACGTGATGCCCTAAGGACGGATGTTTTTTGTCCTTTTGTCCTTTTTCTGGTGCCCCCTCAGACGTGATGCCCTAGGCAATTGTTTAATTTGATTAAGGGTTAATCCGTCCCTGCTTGTAGTTTCTTAGTTTCTGTGATGGTCGGATTCAATTTCAAGAACTTTGAGTTTACTGTATGATATTTATACTGTAGTAACGGCAGCATTGAAATATTTCAGCTTGGTAACTATGCTTTTAAGTTCGCTAAACTTGTCTCTTCAGTTCTTGCACTGGAGTGAAAAGTCCAATTAAAACAAAGTGCACTTCCTACTACCCTGTAACTGAAAATTATACATTCTGTTCTTAGTTACATTACTTTGAATGGCGCAGTCAATGATTGTAGATACGATTGTTTTTAGTTTCGTAAAAACTTGTGTATCTTTGAGCGCACATTTTGTACGTATACAAATGCACAATGTACACATATAACGTATTTCAAGATTTATCACATCTTCCGAAGTGAAATGTCTACATCTTATACGGAACCTAAGAGCAGGTACACATTGAGTGTTTTGAAGCGTGTGCTTCAAAACGCCCAAATCCCATTAGCTATTTCCACATTGTGCCCTTTCATCTTCAATTTTCATAATCTTTTGACATTCGAAATATCAATTTATAATAAAATTTAAATAAATAAAATAATTAAGAGGGACTCCCATACAAAAAACACAATTTTCAGTCTATTTTAGCTCTATTGTGTTACGGAACCCTTCGTGCGCGAGTCCGACTCGCACTTGGCCGATTATTTATTGAATTGTAAATATACTGTTACTTATTAGACAATTATTACACGGCCAGTCTGTCATCATTTGATTCTATTAATCTGAGACTGTCGCAGGATTTACATAATTATGTCTAAAAAATAATAGTCAATATTTTGTAATTTATTTTTTTATCTGAGGTCTAATTTTGACCATTGGGCGATATCTAGTATTATTAATATATCCTCTACATATCGTAGGTTGAAATTCGATTTATTAAATTTTTAGATAAATATTTTGTACTAAGTACATAACATTATTACATTACATAATAATTATATTCATAAATTTCTAAGCACAAGACACTAACTACATCTCACCACAAAAAAATCAAGATGCTTAACCACCATGATTGCACGTCGATCATGATTGCCAAGTAAGTACGAATTATTATTATTATTATTATTATTATTCATAATAATATAACTTCATTTAACAAGCAAAGCCACGGGCGGCGTCTAGCTATTAATAAAGTTTATAACCAAAAGGAGTTGATAGTGGAGTTAAGAGGTTTAGAGGATTACGCCCGTGAATGGTAGTTTTAAGGAAGGTCTTGGTCTGCGAGATAATATTAAACTTTCATATCGCTTAGTTAAGAAAGGCTTAGTACACACGCCATAATATTATCTCTGTTTTTGTATAAGATACACTTACCCTCTTACTAATTGAAAGTTAGACATCGTGTATAAAGGGTACATAAGATTTTTTCTACTAATAATCATTTTTTGACATAAACTCGGAAAAAATCACCCCCACAATTCGGAAGATTGAATAAACATTGATATACTTTGTAGTGCATTTCCATCCGGCATTACGGTAAAAGGTTTTCTGAATGATAGATTTCATCGGAAGATATTCGATCAAACGACAATTTCCATTACTTTTATTGCTGACGTCGACAGCATAAGAATGAATATCGAAGTAGACAGATCCTGAGCTGGTGTGACTTTATATTTACTGGTTGTTACCTTAACTTTGTTGCGTTAAAATTTAAATCGCCTATTGTGCGCAACCGCACATTTTACTAACCAAGACTATCAAATTTTTCCTAAATCGGCTTAGCAGTTCAAGCGTAAATTGGTAATAGATTGATAGACATATTATACACAAGCTATTGCCCGCGGCTTTGCTCGCGTTAAGAAGTATTATTAAATACAAACTTTCATCCCCTATTTTAACCCCTTGGGGGTGGAATTAATCAAAATCCTTTCTTAGCGGATGCCTCCGTCATAACATCTACCTGCATGCCAAATTTCAGCCCGATCCGTTCAGTGGTTTGGGCCGTGCGTTGATAGATCGCCATGTCAGTCAGTCACCTTTGAGTTTTATATATTCAGATTTTTATTGCATTTATAAAATATAATAAGTATGAATTTTATAGAGCCCGATGCCTCGCTGCGCAGTTAAAATTTTAATTGTATACATTTTTCTTTAATATTCTAAGCTATCATATAAATTAGTATTATACAAATTGTTCACCGCTAAATGCATTATATCGCGTCCCGTTTCGATGTAACCTCACTTCAAAACAACAAAAAAAAAGGATTACGCAGATTTCCGTCCGTAATAGAGCGAAAAGGCTATTTTTATTACGGCTATATTGATATCATACGTATAGCACGTGTTAATAATGTAACTGTCAAGGTGGTACGGGCTTGACGTGGGTCGAAAGGGGTCTATGAGGGGTCCAAGAGGGGTCCACAATAGCGTTTTGAGATCAGGTTACTTCGAGTATTCTGTCAACATTACGTATATCATACATTCCGGTGTTTGCTGTCGCACGGACACATTCCATATTGTTCGATTCACGATGATTTGTGTGACGTTTTATGTTCTATCCCTCTTACTAATAAAAAGTTACACAGCGTGTATAGAGGGTGCATAAGATTTTTTCTACTAATAATCATTTTTTGACATAAGGCCTGTATAACGATGCTGTCATTTCCATACTTTTGTATAGACCATCGTATAGACTCTGTGTAACGTGTGTGTAACTTAAAAACTCCTGTTTAACTATTCACACGTTGAACGCATGTTTAAGAAATTTTTATTAGTAAGAGGATATAACTATAAACTAGATAAGGGCAATTTGGAAGAGTTTTTCCGCGACGACGCGATGTATTTCAACTCAGCATAGAAAAGCATACAATGTGTTAAGTACCTTGCGGCAACACAACCAAACGCATTTCTTTGTTTTAAAGTGGCACACCTAGGTACTCAAAATAGAATTTTTAAAAATGATTTCATAAAAAATTAACCGTTAAAATTTTTATGATGTCATTAAAAAATCTATAACACAAACTTTTAAACAATCGTGGGTCGATAACAACAAATAATTATTTAAAATACAACTTATAGCAAATTGTTTCCAAATAGCACAAAAAATTTAATAACTTCTGAGAACATTTTAGTATCTTTAACTTAATAGTTCCAACATAATTTAAAGAATTAAAAATGTATCTTGAGGTAAGTAAGTAGTGGGACTGTAGAGGCTAAGAAAAAAGTAACAAAAGAAGAGGATGACACACACAATTTACCAAAATGTAAACGAATGAAAACATAAACAGAGCATAAGTAGAAAAGTTCGCCACAACTGAATTGCGCAACCAGAGATATTATTTTAAGTGCCTGCCGTCTGTTTGCCACAAGAATTTTTATTGTAATTCGAATTCAATTCCCGGCCCGCTGTCGGGCAATAAATAAAATGCAACTTCAAATGAGGCTGGCTGGAAATAATCCAACTCACTTGTGTACTTTTTGCTTCATTACACAGCAATAAATGGCCGAAATGAGGTACTATTTCAATAATTTATGTCTGCATTTGGCTTGGTCACGATATCTATGATAAGGTTTTATACGTAGAGAAGGTTTCATACTTTCAGAGTAGTGTTCACTGTTTAAGTAGCAGCGCTGAAAGAGTTTTATTTAATCCTGTATGAACGAATTTTAATTTATTCCCTTGTTGGGGTTGTGAAGAATACCATGATAATTATTATTATTGTATTTTCTTTCTAGCCTTCTTTTTTTTTATTAATTATACAATTTAGGTCGTCTATAAGTTTTTCGCCTATATCCCTTTTTGTTTTTCGCGTTTCGGCCGTTCGAAGATACATATTTTTCTTTGCATTTTTTAAACATGATCCTTATGACATTAAATCAAAGGTACCACCAGAGGTAATTTATCTAAGAATAGCCTGCACTGCCTGGTAAATAAATTAGACATTGAACGCAGGGTCTAGCGCAAAGTAATTATGGTCTAATAGCATTCTGCGCTACCTATTTTAAAATGCTACATTCATTACGTCTACACATTTACCTAGCTTTTCTTTAGAATTCAATAAAAATAAATCTTTAGAGAAAATTAGGTAATAAAATTTAAAGGCGTGTGTAAAAAACTGTGTGCAAGCGATAACTCTTGCACCGGTTACGGTGAGAGTGGCCGGATTTTTTGAAAACCAGGCCAGTTACGCAGGAGTAATTTTATGGTACCCAAGCGCAATACACAAGAACGCTCTCTTCTTTTACTCTCTTAACACAGTGGGACGGAAGACTGCCACGACTGGTGAGAGATCAAGGGACTGACTATAGGTAATTACATGCCCATCCGACGAAGAGATCATTGTCCTAACCAAACTTGGAAATAAAATGGTTCCAACGTGGGAATCGAACCCACGACCTCCAAGTCAAGAGCCATAGCTCTAAGCGAGGCCACCGGACCTCTGAGGCGTGCAAGCAAGTGAGCAAGTAACAATAAATATCAAAAGACACCTTTGAAATTTTCTGCTATTTACCACTGTTTTTAGGGTTCCGTAGCCAAAATGGCAAAAAAGGAACCCTTATAGATTCGTCATGTCTGTCTGTCTGTCTGTCTGTCTGTCCGTCCGTCCGTATGTCACAGCCACTTTTCTCCGAAACTATTAGAGCTATAGTATTGAAACTTGGTAAGCAGATGTAGTCTGTAAACCGCATTAAGATTTTGATGCAAAAATGGAAAAAATATTAAAAATTTTAGGGGTCCCCATAGGTACAACTGAAACAAAAAATTTTTTTTCATCTAACCTATGCGTGTGGGGTATCTATGGATAGGTCTCCAAAAATCATATTGAGGTTTCTCATATCATTTTTTTCTAACCTGAATAGTTTGCGAGAGAGACTCTTCAAAAGTGGAAAAATGTGTGTCCCCCCCCCTCTAATTTCTAAAGTAGAGGCATGATAATTCTAAAAAAAATATATGATGTAGATTACTATAAAAACTACCAACGAAAATTGGTTTGAACGAGATTTAGCCAGTAGTTTTTTTATACGTCATAAATAGTAAAGTACAACTGAAACAAAAAAATTTTTTTTTCATCTAACCTATGCGTGTGGGGTATCTATGAATAGGTCTCTAAAAATCATATTGAGGTTTCTCATATCATTTTTTTCTAACCTGAATAGTTTGCGAGAGAGACTCTTCCAAAGTGGAAAAATGTGTGTCCCCCCCCCCTCTAATTTCTAAAGTAGAGGCATGATAATTCTAAAAAAAAATATATGATGTAGATTACTATAAAAACTACCAACGAAAATTGGTTTGAACGAGATCTAGCCAGTAGTTTTTTTTATACGTCATAAATAGTAAACCTTAATCTAAATTTCATTAAATCGACGGAAATATAAAAATAAATCAAAAATATTTTAATTTCATAAAAATAAACCTTATTGCTGCTGCGGAACCCTCCATGGGCGAGTCCAACTCGCACTTGGCCGCTTTTTTTTTATTTACTTTATTGACGGTGACAAACTCTGAAAGTAACAGAAAATATAAAACGGTTTAAACATTAAGTGCACAATGAAGCCATTAAATCGTATTTCTCAAAACCGCTACAAAGTTGGTGCAAGCTCATAGATGTCGATAACGATGAATGGGCCATCTCCGGTGGCCCCAGATGGGGATACCGGGTCGTGCCCGGATGAGTACGGCCCCGGACGGCCCCGGATGGGCACGGGTGGGCAGGGTAGTGCCGGAAGCGTCCCTCCGAACCTCTTGCCGCCTTTTAACGCGTCATCTCTTTAAGGCTCATCCATAAAGTACGTCACACGTAAAGAAAGGGAGGGGGTTGATGAAGTGTAGTGTGACATGGTATGACAAGGGGTAGGGACTAGGGAGTGCTATGTTTTGTGACATCACATTTCGAAAATGAATTGAATAGCGAAAATTATTGAGGTACTAACTGGTCTGAAGTTAGTAACGAAAGACTGTTACTAACTTCAGATCAGGAACGAAACGGCGAAGCCATACATAATTTACTGGTATGTAGAATTTGTTGAAGTTAGAGTCAGTAGAGTTAGGGCGTGTAGATTCAGAAGCTTGGCTCTACATGAGATCTCATATTATAATATTTTTCACCCCCCTCTCCAACGTGAGAGTGATGGCGGCGGACTTGCGCGGACGCAGCTTCCTTTTCTTCTTTTTCCTTTTCTTGGGGACTGCCTTTTTGGCAGCCCCCGTCTTCTTCTTCTTTTTACTCCCCCGCGATTCCACTCTGGACCACGGGGGGTCAGTCGCAGGCGGGGCGGGTGTTTGAACCCTCGCCTGTTCGGCCTCTCGTGCGGCCAGCGACTTTTTCCCCCTCTTTTTCTTTTTCTTCTCTCCTTCTTTGGGCGGCGCATTGGGGGCGGGAGCCTGTGATGGCCCCGCCTCTTCCGCAGCCGCCTTCTTCTTCTTAGCCGGTGGTTTATTAACAGCCATCGGCGGTCCTCCTTCAGCCGGCGATTTCGCCGCTGCATCAGAAGCAAGCGGCGGCCTCCGTCTCGGTTCTGGAAGGTTCTTATGTAGTCGTCTCGGCAACATTTTACAAGAAATGTTTTGGTGGGATTAATTATTAGGTGTAACTTTGCAAATTTGTGACTTGACACTAGGGAAGGGGTCTCACAAAATATGTGACAAGTATTTCACTGTGACAAGGAGTGGAGGGTTCTAAAAATCCGGAAAATGGTGCGACGTACTCCATGAATGGTCCCGTATTGGAGCTCTCATATATTTGGACAGACTTTAAGCGTAAATTTTACGGTGAAATTTTATGTTCCTGCACATAACTGTCTCCGCGATAATTATCTTACGTCGATGTTATTAAGACCTCTTATTGTAAGGAACTTTTATTGCAACGAGCATATTTTAGGTTACGGAATTGAATCTTTATGAATTTTTACACTTTGAAATTGCACATCCAACTTTGATAACATTGTTTATGGATATATTTCGGGTACCGGGAATTAAATAATATGAAAATCTTAGTAGAGAAATGTATCAAATAGATTTTGTATTTAAAGATTTCCTAAGCCCTGCGGTTTATAGAGAAAGAATAAGGACTATAATATTTTCATTATGGTTCCGTAGGTACCCAAAGGGTAAAAACGGGACCCTATTACTGAGACTTCGATGTCTGTCCGTCTGTCTGTCTGTCTCCAGGCTGTAACTCAAGAACGGTAATAGCTAGAGAGTTGAAATTTTCACAGATTGTGTATATCTGTTGCCGCTATACCAACAAATACTAAAAATAAAATAAAGTTATTATTTAAGGGGGGACCCCCATACAACAAACATGTTTTTAATTTTTTAGCTTTTTTGCCCGTAATCCATAATGGCAACAGTTAGGCACTTGAAATTACAAAATCCTAAATAATTGAGGGGGGCTCTCATACAAAAAACACTATTTTTTCGCTTCATAATGGTACGGAACCCTTCATGCGCGAATCGGCCAAGTGCGAGTCTGACTCGCACTTGGCCGATTGTATTTATATAACACAAGCACAAGGACTGAACTCATAATATTTTGTGGCACAAATAATTTTTCCCGTTGTTGCTGAAACAAAACCTCTAGTGTATCAGACAAACGCATTGTGCTCGGACAAAGATTTGTTTTGTCTTTGTTTGGGAACTCGCACTAAACAACTTCGACGTTCAATCCTTTGTGGCATATACATTTTAAAGTTCAAGAGCCTCCAGTCAAGACGTTTACTGTATCGTTTATCTGTTTAGGCTGGCTGCATACACATGTTTTCCGTATTAGATTTCCTAATGCGGAAATTAGATTTGAAATTCCGTGAAATTATTAGCAAACGTTCGTTTTTCTTCACTCGCGAACGCGCCGGCTTGCTCTCGAAACGTCCCTTCGGAAAAAAAATATTTTCTTCTGATTCCATGTATTCAGATTTCCGGTTACGGAAAACGAGTTCGGAAATCGAATACGGTAAACGTGTGTATGCAACCTGCCTTATAGAATCATCGATCACAAATCACAATTTACTATGAGTCGAATGACGACTTTATTATATCAAAAGTTATGACAATTTCATACATTTTGATCGGCGATGCCATAAAGACAGGATGCCAAGATTGACAGGTGTCAAAAATCGCAATAACATCGTCTCTACGTTAATTTTGATTATAAAATAAAATACTTAAATAAATTGCATAAAAAGTAGACCAAAACAAGCAATATAACCTCAATATTGTGTACAAGTGTTTGCAAGGAATTTCCTGTGACCAGGACAAAACAGTAAGTAATTACCCAAAACTTACCTGCTGCTAGTGTTTTGATACCAGTTTTGCTAAAAAACCACTGAATAACTCGGAAAATAGCAATACAAACCCACTGCATTCACATACACATAAGCATCAAAACAAGAAAGTAAACTACAAATCATCTTCAATCAATAATTATAACATATTTACATCCGTAGTCAAAATTTTGAAAATTTAAACAATTAGATCAACGGATTAACTGCTACATTACTGGATAAATATTTACAAATCCACAAAATTAATTCGAAGTACCGTGAAAAATCTTGCAACTGACGACAACTGACAAATGACAGGCGACAGCTGACATATGAAACACCATAGATAATACATATATATGGATACGAGGTCGAGGACTAACTAAACGACTAAAAAAAAAAATCTTGTTATTTATAGATATTTTTAAGTTATTGATTGGGGAGGTCACCAGGAGTAGTTAATTTTATAGAAGATGGACGATGATTATGTAACTTTTAGGAAGCCTAGACGACGAAACTCGGACACGGATTTGACAGAAATAGAATATCAGGACAACACTTTTACTTCATTTTTGGAACAATCGATTAGTAGCGTACCTGATACCTCGTGTAACCATTATTCAGAAATTATTACGCTCAAAGAAAAAATTAACACCCTTCAAACTGAAAATCAGACCGCTCATGAAGAAATAATGAATCTAAATTTAGAATGTTCTAGCCTAAAACGAACTATAGAGGAAAAAAATAAACAAATAGACTTCTTAAGAAACGTAACAACTTCTACAGTAAAAAGCACACCGAAAAAAATATTTCAAAAATGCTTGACGCCAATAAGCACTAGAATTACAAATATTGGAATGAAACTATCGTTACATTCGTCAACATATAACCACTACAGGAGTTTGAGTGAAACACCTAGATGTCGCCCCCGTCCATTGCTTGATGAACTTCCAAAAATAAGAACATCACCATTAGAAGGTTTAGCAACAATAAAAAATCCCACATTACTTAAACCAGATAACTCGGAAATCGCAGTAGATCCGCTAGATGGCGGATCGTGCATTCAAAAGAAAAAAATAATGATAATAGGGGACCAACAAGTAAAAGGTCTAGCCTCACAAATGCAATATGATCAAGAAAAAAGAAACAACAATACGTACGAAATACTTGGAATAGCTCTTACTTTTGCAAATTGTAATAATATACTCCAGATTTGTATTAAATTAGCAGCCACATTAAATAAGAATGACATTATTGTATTAGCACTAGGTTCTAATGATAAAAATCCTTTTTCTTTTTTGACAAACTTAAGCAACATTTTGTATGTATTTCGAAGGCAACAAGTATTCTTATTAAAAACACAATATAACAATTTTTTAAACGTAAATTTACTCAACACTCAGATAGAATTAATTGCAAAAAATTATACTAATTGTCTATTTTTAAAAAAATTTAATAATCATAAGCACATAAATAGAAAAATGTTGATAAAAAGAATTAGTTTCATACTAAACATTGAATTAGAATTATTACTGTATACCAATAAGAATATATTGTTTAATAAAAGGGAGCCTTATATAAATAAAAATGATATAATCACACAAGATTCTCTTCAACCGAATCAATTTCAACATAGTTTCGATCAAAATTCGTCGCAAAGCATAGGCATAAATTACAAAAAAGGTACAATTCCCTACTACTTTTCAAAAACTAAAGTATCTGAACCAAATAAAGATAAAACGTTTTTTCTTGAATAAAAAAGACAAAAGTAGTAGTTTGACATTATTCCACCAAAACATTGCTGGTGCCATTAGTAAATCTGAAGAAATCGAATTTGCACTGTTGGAGTTTAAGCAGAAAAATATAGATATTGATGTGATTTGCTTATCAGAAACATTTATAAAAAAAGGAACGGAGTCATTACTTAAAATACCAGGTTATAAAATGACTTCTTCATATTCGCGAACCAAAAAAAGAGGAGGAACATGCATATTTACAAAAAATAATATTGAATGTAAAAGTTTAAACAGCATTAAAGAATTTTCTAGTAACTTTAGTTTTGAAGTATCGGGTATAGAAATTTTGTCGCCAAAAATCTTAATTTTATGTATATACCGAACGCCGTCTAGTAACCCTATTGTTTTTATTGAAAAATTAGAGTTGCTTTTATCAAAAATAGCTATGAGATTCAAAAAAATTATTTTATGCGGAGACTGGAACTTTGATACATTAAATCCTAATAAACATTGTCAAGACCTTATCAGCATGTTAAAAAATTACAATATAAAATTACACATTACAACACCGACGAGAAAAACGGCATGCCTCGATCAGTTTGCCAGTAATATTAAATTTTGTACCGCAGAGGTTCACCATCTAGCTCTATCAGACCACGAAACAGGCCAGTTACTTACAGTAAGGGTAAAAAAGAAACATGAACTAGTTTCGTGGACGAAGTCTGTTAGAGATTTTAGCAAAGATAATATAACAAAATTTTGTAACTGTTTATCATCATACAAATTTTCGGATGTCTATAAAATTAAAAGCCTGAATGAGGCTTTTAAGGAATTTCATAATACATTAAAATTATTCTTTGATCTATGTTTTCCAGTAATAATATGCAAACAAAACAATAAAAAGACAAATAAATTATGGCTTACTAAGGGATTAAGAAAATCATGCATTGTAAAAAGGAAATTGTATCTTAAATATAAAATGACAGGTGAAAACAAATCTAACAATTATAAAAAATATTTAACTTATTATAAAACTCTTAAAAAATGTATTTATAAGTCAAGACAGCTACAAAATAAAAAATATATAAAAAACAATAAAAATAAATGTAAAGCAATTTGGGACATTATAAACAATAACATTAATGACATAAAATCTAATCATGACATAAATACAATTTCTTATAATGACAAAGTTCTTACGGCTTCTAATGACATTGCCAAAGCATTTAACAAATACTATACAGAATTAACGAATAAAGAATTTAAATTTAAAATAAATGACATTGCAAAAACTTTAACAACACAAATAATAAATACAATTTTTCTTAGGCCGACCGATCAACATGAAGTACTTCAAACAATAAATAGTCTTAACAACACTAATTCAGTAGGAATCGATAACTTGAATACAAAGATTATTAAAGCTTGTGCGAAACATATATGTGATCCTTTAAGCTATATCATAAATCTATCTTTTGAAGAAGGTGAATATCCCGAAATATTAAAACAGTCTATAGTTAAACCTCTATTTAAAAAAGGAGATATCACTGACATAAACAATTATAGACCGGTAACCTTGATTCCAGTCATATCTAAAATATTTGAAAAAATTATGATAAAAAGGCTCTACGCATTTGTCACCACAAATAACATACTTACTCCAGAACAATTCGGTTTTCGTAAAAATAGCAATACAACTTTAGCTTGTTTTAATCTCATAAAACAAATAACAGAAGCGATAAATGACAAAAAACCAGTAGCAGCGATATTCCTTGATATGTCAAAAGCTTTTGACTTCGTAGATCATAAGCTGCTACTCTATAAGCTAGAAAAATATGGAATACGTGGCAAAGCCTTGGACTGGATTAAAAGTTACCTATCGGGACGAAAACAATGCGTTCAAATATCGAAAATTCATAAAGGGAAAGAATCTACTACCAGGTCAGACTTTTTATCTAATAATTTCGGGGTCCCTCAAGGTAGCATACTAGGTCCATTGCTATTTTTAATCTACATCAACGACCTTCCTAACGTAACAGATCAGTATACAATTTTATTTGCAGACGACACTACGGCTATAATAAAATGTAAAAATATAAATTCTTTTCAAAATGACATATATAATACAATAAAAAAAATAATGACATGGCTTAATAATAATAATTTAAAAATTAATATCAATAAAACTAAAATAATACAATTTAGAGACTATAGAACACGACCTATTGACTTGAATATTAATATTGACGGCATTGCTATAGAAGAAGTGAATTCCACAAAATTTTTAGGAATTATGGTAGATAGACACTGCAACTGGAAGGATCATATAAACCATGTATGCGATAAGATTGACAAATTTATATATGCAATCAAAATATTACGTTTAAAAGTCTCAACCGAAGCTGCACGTTGTGCATACCACGCATACGTTTCGTCTGGACTCTCATATGGGCTACTACTATGGGGGAACTCTGTTGAAATTGATAAGGCATTTAAAGTCCAGAAGAAGTGTGTAAGGGCAATCTGTGGAGCTTCTCCATTAGATAGTTGTAAACCAATTTTTCAGAAATTACAAATCCTCCCTTTGGTATGCTTGTATATAAGAGAAATTTGTGTTTTTGTTAAACAACATTCGCACTACTTTCCAAAAAACGCTGATGTCAATAATAGAAGTGCTACAGCAAGATACAAATATAAACTATACATGCCACACTGTCACATGGATGTATATAGGAAAAATGTGTATATTAATGCCATTAATATTTTTAATAAATTACCAGATAATTTTAAATCATTAAATGCAACTAACTTTAAAAGACAAATTACTAAATGGCTATTAAACAATTGTTTTTATACATTAAACGAATTTATGACATTTAAAGAAAAATAATGCAATGTATATGTATGTAATAAAATTAATTAAAGTTAACATTTCAAGAAAAATAATGCAATAATATAAATTATAGATGTAATAAAATTAGTTAAATTTGACATTTAAAGAAAAATAATGCAATCTAATAAAATAATTAAAATATCACAATATTATGACATAAATCAAATTAAAATCTATTTATAATTATCATTTTATGAGGCTTAAGTATTTATATATTTCTTTAATTGACAAATTATAATAATAATAATATATCCAAAAATTTTTAATATATACCTCGATATACCTTTTGTTTTGTTAAGGTGATGACATATTAATAATAAATAATTTTATATAAGTATGTTTAAACTTCATAATTTAATTGCACGCCATTGTTATGGCAGAATGTTAGATCTAAGTAGTTATTATAAGACCTGTATTTGTACAACATTCTGGCAATAAAGAGATTTGATTGATTTGATTTGAAGAACCGATAAAGAAAACGTTTTGGCTAAAGTTTCAGTTCAAGAAGGCTTCGCAAGTGACGGAGAGAATCGACAGCCGTTCGCCTTCCGTTCCGAATGCACGAGTTTTTGTCGAATGAGAAAATAAAGTTCAGTCGGTTTTAAATTGAGGTTTGTATCAGCCATGCCGAATATATTTTATAATCTTTTATCTCAAACCATCTTGTATATTTAATGTATTTGGTTCTACAGAAGTCGCTATATTTCCATTAGGATATTACATCTATGTATATTATAATATAAAAATGGATTTCCAATTGTGTTAGTAACGCTATAACTCGATAACGGCTGGACCGATTCTTATAATATTTTTAGTCTTAAAAATAATAATTATAATCCTTGAAGTCCAGGGAAGGTTTTTTAGTGACACGAAGTTCACCGGGACAGCTAGTGCGTGATAATAATTCTTAAGTATTTATAACAGTTTATTCACAAACGCTTTTGACTGACTAACGTCAATAGATTAAACTCATTAAGCAATAACATTGCTATAAAACGTGGATATCCACATGATATGGTATATTCATATGAATATGGGATTGAAATTATAGCCACCGATAGTATTTTTTATGTAGACAACAAACTTGTGCTCGTAAACAAAATATTATGTACGCGTAGCTGCAGAACAAAGAAGTCTTATCTAGACGTGGAATGTGTTAAAAAGCGCGTACAAAATCGTATTTACGCTGCGGAAATCTGAAATAGAACGATCTCGATAACATTAATAAAACATTCGAAATTTACCTTTCGCCTCGAAACAATTTATTCGGGGAAATTCAAAAGTATACGCACTTTCGCGCTTCACTTCCCGTATAAATACTAAAGAGCATCACAATCTCCCATAAGACGCTTCTCACTTATTCCCGGGATACCGCAGGACCGAGAAGTCGTCATTTGCATCCAAATGGCTGCTATAAATTCGTATCCGAATTTTCACTCCTTGGGAGCAATTAAGCACTTTTTTGGGGGCTAGAGCTTGGACGTTTGACTGAGGCTTCATTAGATTTCGACATGTTTTCAAATAAATGGTAATATCGGCAAATTTATTCGTAAATAATTCGCGAGGAATGTAAATCGACGGGGGAGAATTTGTTTTGTAAATGTTTAATTTGACCTGTCAAATTTTAGCAACTTTGCTGTCGTTTGGTCGGAATATTTTTATTGGTTCAGAATTTGTCGCTTCTTTGTTGATTGGTTATTGTGCATAGGTTAATAAACTTACAGTTTTAGAATACGAACAAACATATTATTCTTTATCTATCTATGTAAAAACGGAATACCATTCACGGATTTATCAAAAAATAACAGAAATTATAACACCTACAAACTTTGGCAAGTTGGTTCTAGGATGTACCTGCTAAGTAGAGGTTTTTCTTAGTTTCACCCCGAAGGGTGTAAAAAGAGGTTTAAAGTTAGAAGTTCGGTATATTATTACCACAGCTTCCTCTCCTACGTTGGAGATCTCTACCTCCGTCTTAGGGATTTTTGATCAAGTCACATGCACAACGGTAACGAAGTTTTAACTTAAAAAAACACAACACAAACCCACCGATCACCATAAATGATTTTCCTGACTCAAATGGAAACAACGAAATTACAAATGGGGAGCTACAGATAAATAAATTACATTAAATGGATTTATTTCTGCGGCCGTTAAGTCCAGGTTGTAATCGGGCCATTGGCTCGAAAATGATAAGAGTTCGACATAACACGTCTATATAAATTGCCAATAATATTTCTATGTTGCTAATTTTTAACTTGTGGAATATGTTATGGTGTAATAAATACCAAATTATTTTTCAAATATTTTGGATTGGCCGCAACAAAAATATCTTATATAAAAACGTGTCTTTCCAAAACAAAAATGTAACAGACACACTTTCGCATTTCTAATATTCGTATGGATTAGCAAGGATGATGATGATGAATCCTTAATCACATATATCGCGCAATCGGCTAGTGTGAATCCTGGGAGTCGAAGAAAGAATTATCGTTTGCGGATCGGGTCGCTGATGCGGCCGTTTGGCCCCAGGCCAGACATCTTGTAATTCACTCGCGCGGAACGAGATTAACATGACATCTGGTGGTTTGAGCACTTTTTCCGCAAACATAGAGAAGGAATCGATAACTAAAGGACAGGTAACTCAAATATAGTACTATTTACCTGTCAAATATTATGACAGTTGCTTTTAAGTCCCGGGAAAGGACAGAGGATACTTTTTATCCCGAAAAAATGTACGCGTGGGAAGCGCGACAAACCAATTTTGGCGCAACCGAGTTGCGTCATCTAGTATATTATTATCACATTTTCGAGAAACCCGGTCCCAACAATTTTGAACATATATATGAATGAACATACATTCATGAATCGTAATGTATTCAAATGGTAGAATTTATTTTAAATTCGTAATTACTAGCACAAGCTCCAAGTTGTTTATTTACTGAGCAACAACTCAATAGAAGCGAGACAGTTAGGCATTTTAACGGCTCAGTACTTCTGCTGCCTAATCCAAAGTTTAATTAATTTTAAGTGTAACTTTGGAGGCCTAGTTTAGTTTATTCTTCTATAGCTTTAAATAGCGTTTAGTAGTTAATTATGGTCCATTGATTTACACTTAAATTTATTTATTGACTTTGGATTGGATGATTTGTAAATTTTAAGCTGATATAATATTTAAGATGGCAGGATACATTTACTAATACGTCACTACTAGTTTTATAATCATAATACAATTTAAGTATGCTTTGTTATAATTACGACAAAAAATGTGAGCGACTCCGCGCACTTGAAAACCGCATCCAGCTGATTTATTTTCATACAATATGGAGTATATTATTGTCATTTCTCGTGATCTACTCTGTGTCTATGGCAAATTTAATCCAAATCAACCCAGCAGAGCCTCGGTTTATAATAAATATAGTAGCTAGTGCCCATTTACTGCATTTAGTACCTCATCTCAAATATCTCGAATATTAAAATGATCAACTGTGATTTATCAACGCTTCCAGTAATTAATAACACGAAACAAGCCGGCAACAAGCTCCAGTGTCTCAGTTATCGCCTAATTACTCACAGTAAGTGGTTTGTTCAGTTGCCAATAAAAACGAAGCTAAATTAATGGCGCGATTTGATTTATTTCGCAATATTATACCGCCATTTCAAGTAGTAATAGCCCTATTTGGTTACTAAACCTTTGTTATAAAAGTTATTTTGCGCCGCTTTTGTGTTCTATATTCGATTTTTTTATGACGACGAAGACATGACGTTAAATGAGTAAGATGGGGGTTCTCAGAATGGAATATATAATTAAAATGATAATTATGCCTACTTATAATAATAACTAGTGTAACTACGGCTTAGGGAATTGTGCATTGCTCTCTAATTATTATAAGTTAAATTCTAAATGTATAAATCCAATAAGGCAATGTACAAAAGCCGGACTGCAAATGATTTGTACTCCAAATGCATCCATCACCGCGCGAGTTTTAAAAAAATCATAAATCTCTATGATTAATGGTCAGAAACTCTTTCTGTAAATACAAATGAGGAATAAGGACTTGGGTCACTGCCAAAGTGAATCCTGATTAATGATTTTAGAAAGTTCCAGAATAAAAGCCACGTTTTTGAGCAACAATGCCGGGCAATTTCCGATGTAACAGTTCCGTGTCAAGTCGGAATTCCATTCAAAACGGATTTGTTCTCTAATTCCAGCGCGGAAAATGTTGGTTTAGCCATGTTCTATTGTTCCACCCATAATCCGATACGGCGATAATTTTATTTACACACTGTAATGCTAGTTGTTAGGATTGATTCATCCCGAGTTCATTGTAAACCGGTTTATTTCAACGCGTATTTTATTTTTCTGTATTAATTTTTACCCTTTTCGTTTCAATCCGTATTTGAGTTCATTTTTATTCGCTAATGTAAAAGACATAGTATACTATTATTTTTTTCATGTAAGTACATAAATAAATTTGAAAAGACACACGGTTTATTGTATTTTAACAACACCATAATGTATCTATTGTGTTGCTAAAATACATTTTTTGACAACCAATATAATATATCAACAGATAAAAATTTATAAGTTATAATAAATGATTTCATTGTAAGAATTACATAATTAATCCGTATTATAAGAATTCACAATGGCCATTATCGAACACTCAACTCAGTAATATGCCTAATTAAAAAACAAAACATAAAGCCAGCCGTAATTCAGCAAAATCTGGGAACGGCCGAACTAAAGTCAACATCGATTCTCCAATAAACAAGCTGCAGCGGCATAGCATTTTATTTTCCTCTGTCGGCAGTTTTTCTGACATAATTTTCGCTTTATTTCCATTCAATAATTTAAAAATCAAAGTTTATAACTTCCTTTAGGATAGGCGATTTCGTGCGACAATTACACACAAAGTCTTGTCAAATGTATAAAGTAGAGCGAAACAGCAGACAGGCACATATTAATATATTCATCATACACATACAGTGAGTACGGTTTATAATATCTCTTTCTACATTCGGTAGATTATATGCAACAGCTGCAAACCAATCTCCACCGTCCTGACGCAAGAAGGGTTACTTAATACTTATATTTTAAGCTATTGACATTAACGTAATTTATATCCATATTATAATTTTAATATTATAATGACGAAAGTACTACTGGAAGAGCTACTGGTATATGAAGATTGAAGACGCTGATGAAAGGAAAATTACCGATCTCCCTGAAGCGCAGACTCATCGATATGTGCATTGTGCATTCTGCCTGTCATAACCTACGGTGCACCAACTTGGTCATTGACCGATTCACAAAAGTCCCAACTCGGGATTTGCAAAAGAGCAAAGGAGCGCTACTGTGTTGTTAGAAGTCACAGATTTAGAAGTAAACTTCTGGATCTTGACAGAGTGGGCACCTGAAGACTGTCTGGGAAGAAGTTGGGAAGTCCTTGTAGGAGGCCTTTGCCCAGCAGTGGGACAGTTTAGGCTTATAATAATAATTAACAAAAGTGTGTCTATCTGTCCATCTCTCTGTCTGTTATCTCTTCACGGCCAAACCGCTAAGCCGATTTCGCTGAAATTTGGTATGGAGATACTTTGAGTCCCGGGAAAGTACTTACTTATATTATTATAAATGCGAAAGAGTATCTGTCTTTCTGTCTGTTCGTCTGTCTTTTACCTCTTCATGCTCAAACCAAAGAACCGATTTTGTTGAAATTTGGCATGGAGGTACTTTGAGTCCCGGGAAAGGACAAATAATACTTTTTATCCCAGAAAAATGTACGGTTCTCGCGCAATAAATGAATTTCGGCGCAACGGAGTTGCGAGCGTCGTCTTTACTAGACTTTATAATATTTTGTTACCTGAATTATTTTCTCAAAACAAAACCCAATAATAGTCACGTTATAATGTAACGTAAGTGAAACTATTTTCGTTATATCACTTTTCCATTGTCAGAAGTTCCTCAGCAAAACAATAGTTGGTTAGACAATAGCGCGGATCCATACACGTATATAATATCGTTCCTTTATGTCGCAAAAATATCGGTTGAGCGGTTTGGGCGTGAAAAGGTAACAGACAGACAGACACACTTCACATTTTTTATATTAGTTTGGATAAAGAGCATGGGAGTATACATAATAATTGTTATTTTTTTATTTTTTATTTTACCATTTATTTCAGGCATCTAGGCCCATAATACAGATACCTTACAGACTAACATACATAATATGATAATAAATACCTTAAGGACTAACATACATATTATTATTATACACTTAAAAACTACACTTTGTCACGTGTTGACGGCTACGTGACGCGCTTCGTTCCGGAGTCTCCCCCGGAACCTCCGATAGACCACATCTATCGGCCAGAACTCCGGCGCCTCAAAGGTCGAAAGAAGATTCGTCGGTACTCTCAAGAAGAACTAAAGTTAGTTTTGTGGCGAGACTGCAGACGCTCGACCCTCAGGCGCAGTGTCGTCTTCTTCTGGATGTAATCCACGACGTCCTCGACCTCCATGGATCAGTGCAGGCGGGATATGTACAGAGGCGTCGCGGGGACCTCGCTCCGCAGACGCAACTCCGGTACATAGGGTGCGGTGCCGCGATGGTTGCGGGCGGCGGGCTTCTTCTTCATAATTTCTTTCTAATAATATCATGTAGCCGCGTAGCCAGATGTAGAGCTGCTACGCGAGAGCTACGCAAGGGCTACGCGAAAGCTACGCGGGTACCTCCTTAATAAGGAGGTACGTAGTTTTCGCGTAGCTATAAGGAGTCCTTATAGCACGTATTAAGGCAAATGGCATAAACTTTTTAACTATTTTTGACCCCCTTCCCTGTATGGTAAGTATGTATATCGTGAACTTAATCTCGAAGATTATCTTATTATTATTATTATCTTAACTCGTTTATCGTGCGGGTACCATGCATTTTTCCGAGACAAAAAGTATTATTTGTCCTTTTCCGGGACTCAAAGTACCTCCATGCCAAATTTCAACAAAATCGGTTCTTTGGTTTGAGCGTGAAGAGGTAAAAGACAGACGAACAGACAGAAAGACAGATACTCTTTCGCATTAATAATAATATAAGTAAGTATGAATTTTAACAAAAATTATAGTATCCAAAAAATAATGGTACATATTCAAAAAATAATTACACATTACAAGTAGGTACTCAAATTGTTGTCTAAAATCAGTTTGCAGTGAATCGCCAGCAAAAAGTCTAAACTTTAAAATGCGACGTAAGGCCTTGTAGCTGCTACGCGCCAAAACATCTTTGTAGAATTATACGCCAACAAAGTGTAGCGGAAGTGAAACTTGTATCACTAATATGAGTGCGAGCAGCCGCCATTTGTAATTGTAAACAGTCCGCCCCAAATGAATAATGAATGATTTCATCCGCCCCAAATAAAAATCTATTGCTGAAAATATTTCTTTTATATTGGTGAAAATAATTAAGAATTTAATCTTGTCTAGATAAAATAAATGATTTTAATTTTTGTTACTCGACTACGGCTGAACCGATTTGGCTAATTTTAGTCTTGAAATACTTGTGAAAGTCCAGAGATGATTTATAATATGAGGAGGAAAGTGGTATTAAGTAAACCGAGTTACCTAGTTGTGAATGAAAGTATAGGTTTTTGTACCTCAAATTGTATTGAAAATTAATACCTGAATTAAAAACGGTATTAACATAGTGTTACGAATGCGGACACGTAGTGTCATCTAGCGGCAACTTAGCGAAACTATCATAGAAACACAGACAGCGTAAATCTTCTATTTAATACCAGATGCCGCTAGTTGAATGTTTTTACCTGCGTGCAGGCAGGTACGCGCTCATTCTCGAAAGGTTTGTTTATGTTCCCACGGTTGTTTACGTGCTTATGCAAACCGAAATTGTTCTTGGAAGTTCGCGAACTTTCTTTTATTCGCCTCGGCCCATATAAATACGCAGGTAGACAGGCCGGGAGTCAGTTTCGAATGAGCGATCATCAAGACGTCTTCGAAGTGAGAAACAAGTGATCAATAGTGACTTAGTGAGTGAACCAGTGATAGTGCTTAGTGTTTGGACTTAGTGCGTAGTGTTTGGACCTAGCGAGTTGTGTGACCTAAGTGTAGTGTAAATAAAGTCTTCAAGAGAGTCACCAGGTCTTTCTCTCCGAATCATCGAAACTTAGCACGTAACAACTGGTGTCAGAAGTGGGATTTGGAGATGCCATTGACTCCGAGAGAAGTCTTCAAGAGAGTCACCAGGTATTTCTCTCCGAATCATCGAACCTTAGCACGTAGCAATAATATAGAAAAACACCATTTACCCGCTAGGATTATTTAAATTATAATTTACGCTGTTTCATAGAGTTTTTATATGAAAACTGTAGTCTATAATCCGTCGTTTATATGAAGTTCAAGTTTGTTTCATGTACAGGGGTGATTAATATGCACGCGGGTGATTCGAAGCAGTGAGCTGAGAGATGAAGGTTGATCAAGAAACAGCCATTTTGTTAAACTCTAGGTTCCGATAGTTTAGCGCCTTTCGGCGCGGCTTTATTACATTAGTAAGATATTTAGGCAAGATTTTATATTTCTCATATTTTTTTTATTAAATAAGGGGGCAAACAAGCAAACGGGTCACCTGATGGTAAGCAACTACCGTCGCCCATGGACACACGCAACATCAGAAGAGCTGCAGGTGCGTTGCCGGCCTTTTAAGAGGGAATACGCTATCTTCTTGAAGGTTTGCAGATCATATAGGTCCGGAAATATTGCTGGTGACAGTTCGTTCCGGAGTTTTACAGTGCGCGGCAGAAAGTTACGCATGTAAATATTGTCTATTTTTCATGTAACTAATAGGTTTAGACCCGGTTAGTTCAAGGCGCTACGCGGCTACATGATATTATGGTTAAAAATATTATAATTTGGCAGTTTTGTAAAAATATACACTTCAGCTGCTAAGTTAAATGTTATTTTTTAGGAAATTTGTCAGATATTATGTATTTTTGTAACAAAATTTTGTGCTAGTTAGATAAGACTAAGTTAGAGAAATCATCTAGTGATAAGGTATAAAAACATTTTAAAGACCTTTTAAAATAGTTTAAAATCAAAATTTTAAAGGTGATAACATGCCTGCCAAAGAAAAACAAATAAGTGTTGAAGAGCCATTGAAAAAACATATTTTTACCACATTTAATTCATAACAATTTAAAAACCTATAATATTTATACCAAATTGTAATATTTTAGTTATAATAGCTGATATTCAAGTTAAGTATTCCAGCGCATCAAGTTAAGCATTCCAGAGCATATCTACTGCAGATTGAATGTAACAGACGCTTAAGTAAATAATGAATTAATTTTCTGATAGGTTTGTTGGATTTTCATTACCGTTTAGCAAACTACAACGCTCGTGCATCGCGTGTATCTCTTAGGTGCACAATGTTTATACCGCGATTTTGGTGTAATGATTGTTATTTGGTTTGTGAAATTAAATTATATAAAACGAAATATTCTCAGTAAGAGTTCGGCACGAATATGCCGGCTCGACCGAAGCTATACCTACTATTTTTAACCAATGATTAAAAGTAAAACTTTTTACTTAAAAAAGTGTTAAATTAACAAAAAAGTGTTAAAATACGTACTTAATAAAAAGTAGAGTGGATATAGCCAAAGTATGAGTATATAAGTAATACTGTGTTTTATTTGTGTCTATGAGTATAGCATTTCAAAATTTCTAAAAATGGGTACTTCTTTTGTTAAACATAAGACAAGTAAACGAGCAGGTGTATTGCCGGATTGTAGACGATTTTCATCTTCATAGACCTACATTTTTAGCGTATTAAGTATTTACATTTTGTAATTTGTAACATAATAATATCTATACAACAACAAAGCCTAATATTATGATTATTAAAATGCAATAATACAATCGGCGAATTGATTTAAATTGTAATCATTTGCACCCTCCAACCTTGATTGAATATTAATTAATATTTAATGATGTGATATTATCCGGATAAAATGACGGAAATAAAACACATCATTAACGGCACGGATAATGTGTGTAATATTGATGTAATATTTCACGGATTAAACAAATATTAATATTTTTGCGTTCATCAATTATTTGAATACGTGAAGCTCTTTATAACAACTAGCGATACGCCCTGATTTCACTCAAGGGCAAATAAATACAAGGTGTAACAAAACTAATTAGTGATTATTATTTTTAACAAAAAATTAAAACCAACTTCCAGGGTAAAAACAATAGTAATTTATAATGAACCAAAAGTATTAAGTAAATAATGCTTACTCTTTAAAGTGTCTTATGCATAATTCTCCTAAACCTCAACTATTTCTGTACACAATCTTCATTATTTTGAAGACGGTGCCAGCTAAGAATGTTGAGTTCTATGACAAAATATTTTTAATAATTAAGACTGGCATAGGAGTAAGGCATGAATTGGTCCATAATCATCTGGCTAACATATTATCTGGCTATACATAAAATCCAAATTTTCCTGGTCCTAAAGCTTCCACTTATGCGAAAACGACAATTTTAAAATTGTTCGTTTCCCGCTTTATCTATTTACGCCTTCTGTGATTAATGTGGAAGTGAAAGAAACACATAGTTTTTGGTGACAGGTCAACGTACGAATCTTAACGTTCTCGGTGACTGGACTCTATCAAACTCAAAAATCCATTAGCAAAACTGCCGTTGGCCAGTAGGCATCGAATGGCCTTCAATAATAATATCTCTTACGTCTTACATAAAAGCTTTCTAGTAATACGATAGATGACAAACATTGTGAGATTATATAAAAGTATCAAACATCGAAATATAATCCAGTATAGAACAGTAACTCATATACATCAGAAAAATAGAAGATATGATATATAATATAATTAATAACTTAAAATCTGACTCCTCAAATATCACTCTGGTTACAGTCTAACTAACCTACGGCATCAAAATTTGTATAACTGACCCAGTGCCGGATTTGCAGTCCTGGCCGATGTAGGCCCCAGGCCATGTGCCGCCCCTTTCTCAGCACTCATCATTACTAAATACATACTCGTAATGTACTCGTTATGTCTGTCTGTCTGTCCGTATGTCACAGCCACTACCGTATTTCACAATAGTATAGCTCTTATAGTTTCGGAGAAACTATAAGAGCTATACGTGGCTCGCTATCAAAATGTAGTGTCTGTCCAGTCGCGCCCATTGCCACTAGCTTCACACACTGAAAAAAATACTCTCCAACTAAGTAGTATTTTTTCTTAGTTGGCACCAAATTAATTGGAATAACCTTACTATTGTTCACAAAAAATAAGGTGATTGTTACAGCGAACAACTGGACTTAGTTTTAACAACAAGCTAAATTTAATTATAACATCAAAGAGGACATTTGTTAAATTGAAGATATCTTTTTATTAAAATGACTAATACTTCTTTGAGATTATACAGCAACCTAGTCAAATTAACTATAATCTTGTATTTGGGTCTATAAAGACCGTGTATTATATTAACAGTTTATGTTTTTAATATTAACTAGGCATTTAGTTGGAGTATCCACTAGATATGTTACATCACAGAAGCTGTGAAGTAGAATGAAACAAGATAAAAGTAAAATCTACAATTTACCCATATTAGCATCAACAAATTATTATCGTTGAAGCAATAAACTTAAATAATTACGGCAATCAATTAATGCGTTAAATTAAAAAAAAATCTTGAATATTCCGACAAACTTCTTAGTAGATTCTACTAAGCACTTGATTCGCATGTCCCCCGCCGCGCCGCGCCTTACCCTCCTAGAGAAGCGTCCACGCACGCCATTCGACCGACGCGACGACGCCATTTCTCTGAAGTGCGACTGAACACCACGCTACGCTAGTGATTTTTAATGGTTTCTGTGATTTCTTTTACACTTAATAGTGTTTCAATTAACAACAGTGGATCCCCAAGAAGATCAAGTGCATAACGAGCAAATATGCAAGCGACTTCGAGTGGCGGCAAAGAAGATATTATCAGTACCTTACCCTAATGGACGACGTCACTGATCATTTTAAAACATGGGAGCTTCCGGAATTAATAAAGATATTTACAGGTATGTCCTCCTATATCTACGATCTAACAGTTATTTACCATATTTTCAACCAATATCGCACAGCACTCCATTCCATCATATTATATAGATTATTATTTATTACATATTAAGACATAGGTAAGTACCTGCCTACTTACATTTCAAAATCCAAAATCCATAAAATTATAATTAGGCATGTAGGTATGCATGTTTTATCTATTAACTTGATTGTAGGTACTAAAAAATACCAATCTTTTAGAACAGCGCATAACACTCGAGGCTTTGTCAGCCCTAACCAACGAGTACTTGAAAGAATTGATTCCCCTGACTGGACCAAGAGTACCTTTACCTTCACTTTTTTTGTTAATATAATAAAACCTTATTGTTTTCAGGATAACTCAAACTATGAACAAGATGAATCAAAAGACCCAGAGCCAGAACCAGAACCAGAAAAATACATTCTATCTCTGTGCCATATTATATTATTATAAATAAATATTTACATTAATAAAAAATACCTAAATTTGTATTATTACACAAACCTTTTCAGGAAGAAAAGGTATTGAATTAAAGTAAGATTCTTTTTCTAGTATTTTGTTAAGTGGAGGCTAGTTCTAGTAGTTAACACAGGCACGCAAGTGCCTGTGTTAACTACTAGAACTATCCTTTATTTGGCAAAATACTAGAAAAGGGGTCTTATTTAAATCCATTACCTGTCATGACTACATCAACAACCATGCTTAGTAGATACAACTATTGACAAGTTGGTCAAATTAACTAAGACTTTAATTAAATTAATCAAAACTTATTTTTAATTTGACAACGGATAATAATCACACTACACAAGATTTTACTTGAAATGAATAACTATCATTGTTAGGCTAACTATTACCTTAGTTGATTGGAACTAAGTGACTTGGTTTAATGAAGCAAAATGTTAACTGATCTGAAGAAGTTTAATAATCAGGTTGAAAAAGAGTCTTAGTTGATGGAACTGTAGGATTATTTGGATCTACAAATCAATTTAACTAATACAATAAAGTGTCATGCTTGTACTAAACAAGATATATAGTTAAACTAACTAAGCAGCCTTTATAAGGCCAGTATAGTTCTTGATAGATGGAACTAAGACAGTTTAATAAAGTTCTCTTAGTCACAGCAACTATGATCTTGGAAGGCTCATATGGGTTCATGATTCATTATAGGAATAAACAAGATCTTGGTTGAAGCAAACATATTTTTTTTTCAGTGCACTTGCACCCATTACAATTTTTTGCACGATTTGCCGCCCTTTCTATCTGGCCGCCCTAGGCCGGGCCTTACTTACTGGGCCTTAGGGCAAATCTACCACTGAACTGACCCGAGTTTGAAAGCAAATAAAAGTATGAAAGTTCCACGAAATGCAGGAGGTCAACCAAGGAACAATTTTTTGACATAGTCACTCTTCCATAGTATTTGCTATTCGTATGGAATCGGATAGATGACAAATATTGTGAAATTGTATATTATTATCAAATAAGCAAATTAGTATAAGAAAAATCGATAGCCTCCCTTGTCCTTGTTATTCAGACATCAAAGTTTGCCGGCGCAGAGCGTTAACAAAATCGCTGTAAACACTGGCCCAGAAGCGAGCGAGCCCTCGACTTTGTTAGCCTTGGGATATAACACGTACACTTCGCTACATATGATGGACGGCTAATAAATGTCTTAAAATAATGTTATATTATTAAATTTATTCATAGAGTGAAGGCCGTCACAGACTTAGCTATAATATATATTAATATACCGTACTAAACACACTGAGACCAGAAATATATATTATAGCTGAGTGTGTGGTCACGCGAAAATTGTATAGAAAATATATAGTAATATGCCTAGCTATAAACATGTTAATATATATTATAGCTAAGTCTGTGACGGCCTTAAGGGTGCCGGTTGGCAGCGGACGACATGAAGCAAACGCAGAGGACGTGTCGTCGTTACACTACTGGTTTCTATGTATTTCTATAAAAATATACCCTACGCAGATAGCGATACGAAGCTAGCGACACTTTCATAGAAATACATAGAAACAGTAGTGTCGCGACGACACGTCGTCTGCTGCAACTTCATGTAGCTGGCCTCGAACGTGTACCTCTAAGCATAAAGTTTACTTCGAAAATAGCAGTGCTGTATAACTTATTTATCTTTTGTATGGGCAAATTCATGACGCTAGAGCACTTGAACACACAAATCACAAATAAATCTTTCAGCGCTTTTTCTTTCGGTTCGATTCGGTTTCGCTTTCACTTTCGAACTTTTGGGACACATACACACCCTAAAAGTATTATCACTTTTTGTTACACCCTGTATATTCTACAAACTACTAACTAATTAATACTCCTAAACTCATAATAATTCTTAGGGTCCGCAACGCGACGAGGCGAGGCGAGCCGCGGCTCGGCATTTGTAGGGATTTGACAGATTTCAAATGCGTAAGACGTCCTGCATATCTGTGAAATCCATATAAATTTAGAAATGCATACGTCGACCCTTAGATGTAAATGCGAAAATACATCTGTGTGTTTTTCTATCTGTCTACCACTTTCCGCTTTACGCTGAAACCACCTAGCCGAATTCAGTGTGAAGTCAGGTACAAGTTGGAAGTCAGCTACATGAAGTTGCAGCAGACGACGTATCGTCGCGACACTACTGATTTCCATGTATTTCTATGAATAAGTGTCGCTAGCTGCGGAGGGTGTTTCATAGAAATACATAGAAAGCAGTAGTGTCGCTGCGACATATCATCTGCGGTTGCTTCATGTCGTCCGCTGCCAACAGGCAACTCAATAATTGTTACATCAGAAAAATTATCAGGCTATATCACGCCCTACAGACAATCGAACCCGACCAAATAACCTAGAATCGCTATCTACCTATTTATCAATTTCTCTGATTGTTCATAAGAATGTTGTTCGTAAGTTTTTACTATACTGTATACAGTACCTAAAGTAATGAAAGGAATGTAGTCGTGACCGATTCAAAGAGCGACAATGCTTGTAACGAGTTTGTTATCATTCCGACGAGCCTCGTCCAAATTCGTCGCGGAATTTCCCCGACGAACTGTACACGACGAACTTCGGACGAGAATGTTTTTGGTGTATCGAGAACTTTACTACTATCAAGATTGAATTAGAGTCAAATTACGGCGTTGTTTATGCTAAACAATAGGTATTAGAACTATGTAACTCCAGTATTATTTGCGAAGTTGACTTGTCACATGGTAACTTTATAACTCTGCGACGACAAAACTTATTTAATTAGAGTTTTTGCAGTCACAATTTTGCTTATTAAAACAGTTGTATGTTAACATTTGACTATGTTTCTGTAATGATATTTTAATAAATGATTTCGTACAATACAGTTATGAATATTATATTTAAGTGTTGTATTTTTTTTTTTTGTTTGAAGATTTTTTCGCGTAGGTTTGAACGAAGCATTATGCTTCGTTCAAACCTACGCGACCACGCGACTGCGAAGCGGGAGCGTCAAGTTGTCAAATGTTGTCAAATGTGTTTTTTGAATACAAAACACACATTTGACAACATTTTACAACTTGACGCTCCGCTTCGCTTTCGCGTTGGTCGCGTAGGTTTGGCCTGAGCTTATTGTACTCTATTAGATTTAGTTTTGAAATTTTTACTATGCTTATAATAGCACAACACTTAATGTAAAACATTAATTGCTAAAGTAAATATTTAAAACGATAGACTTGATGTAGATTCTAGTTAATGAGTAATTATAACCCAATTTAAATTCGTCGAATCTTATTCGTATCAAACTATGAATTCCCAGTATGAATTTCATGAAAATTATAAAATAGCTACTCGATACCTCTTGGGTTATTAACATTCCTTTGAATACATAACTTGAATACCTTTTATCATCGATCATCGCGAAGCTTAAATAACGATTACCACAATATAATATTATATTAATATTACTATTATATAAATTGTAGTGATTATAGACTCGTGATTTCGTATGCGTAGAATTTCGTTTCTGGCCTGGAAAATTACATCCCACCAAAAACATAAATGTAAATGGAGAGCCAAGTTCCATACAAACATTATTCTTGTCTATGGTCTTCGCCGTAAAAAGGATGGAGATCTAAATAAGTGCCAAGTTTCATGGAAAATCGAAATATATGTATGTATAGGAATCAAATAACATTATGAACAAATAATAGAGTCTATTTCTTAGCTTTATTGAATATCTATAACAATTGATGTTATTTAAATAATGTGAGATCTTAAACTAGATTAGATTTGACTTGGCCAGTTTTCATTACATCAGTCATTTCATAAATTAGTTATTAAACATTTTAATTCTGATGAAATCTAACATTTTTTGGCCTTTTTTGCTCAAAATCAATAATGGCAGCCGGTAGGTACTTGAAATATTCACAAAATCTTTAATTATATTTTTCCTTTCATAATATATTATAATATATAATATATAATATATTTTTAGCAATTAAAAGCGGAAATAAATGAAACCAATATACCAAAAATACAAAACTAATCTTTATTCACACAATTATCAGATTCAGTTAGAACAAAAACATCTTAACGTTAAATCTTACAATTAAGGGCAAGTAAATTCTCAAACAACTTAAATTAGGTCACAGTTTCTAGAAAATAGAAAGACTAAATGGAAATACAAAATGGAAAAACAAAATGGCTCACGTATACCGAGTGACGTCGAGTAACCGATCCGAGCGCTGCCAGCCAACTAGAGGGCGAGCATCGCCAGGGTACGGTTTTTATACCGTCGACTGTCACTTGGTTGACGTATTTGACAGGTAACGTCAAAAATAGGCAAAGGTTTATTAAACATACATCTAACACGGCCTCTCCTGACAGGAGACCGTCCTCGGGCTCCCCTATTTCTGTGTCTGGCGGTCGGATGCAGGCAGCCGGGCCTGACACAGCAGTTAGGTCCATCGGAGACGATGACAGCGCCTCTCCAGGTGGCAGGAAGATCTGCGGGTGGCAGCAGTACGTCTGGCCCTGATGATGACTCGGCCGCTGGTAGTGTCGTAACGCCATCGAGAGGTGCTTCGATAGCAGTAGACTGGACTGGCGGCAGCTCGTGGTTGAACCAAGGACAACTCAATAGCTGCGAAGGTAGACCCCTCATCTTCAGAGTCTTTATCTGGCGAAAAGAAAAAAAAAACACACACAGCAGTACGACGAGATTATCGTAAATGCATAACGCAGAATACTGCCATTTTTGAACTTTGTTACTACCAGATAATGATAGTCGAAAAAAAATAACAACTAATCAGAGGCACAACATGAAGCTTACTTAGGGTACATTTAAGATAAAGGCAATACGTGAAGCAATATCTTAATCGAGACAGACCATTAAACCTCAAAGTAAGTAGCATACACTCCAGGGGACCATTTGCCCGCGCCGCGTCATCCTCCCACGTCGTCGTCGCCACTGACAAGCTTCAATCAGTGAGAGGGATGCAGGGACGGCGCCGCGGTGACTGCGCGGTCCGCTTCCCCGCGATGCTCGCGATGCACGCTGAGTCGCACCGGTGTTGTGCAGTGTTGCCGCTGGCGCTACAGTGGCGAGGTTTCGCCACCGGCGCTACAGCAGCGAGGTATCGCCACTGGCGCTGCAGCAGCGAGGTATCGCCGCTGGCGCTGCAGCAGCGAGGTATCGCCGCTGGCACTGCAGCAGCGAGGTATCGCCACTGGCGTTGCAGTCGCGACGTGTCGTCACCGCGTGACGTGTCGTCACCGCCTGCTACGTGACTCTTCAACTCTCGGGAGTGTAGCAGGATCAGCGAGGGCACTCGTCGATGCACCGGAATTCTCGGGGTTATCGTCACACTCATCTATAATGTTAAACACACGAATGTTAAATAGCCATAACATGCATGATAGTGCCTATTCTTTCATTCATCACTCTTGCGAGGCCCTCGTTCATCAAACTAACACAACATTAGCTAAGACACTTCTCTTTCAACAAACGTGCGTACATCTCATGCGAAATGTCCCAATCATAAACACTTTAACTTGTACAAGTTTTCCTCATGAAGGTAAACCAGCACTGCGGCTGCTAGGTCTGCGCCTGATAAATCCGTGATGATACAACAGAATCGCTGCAGTCAATTCAATTGCATCATCTCGGTTGCTTGGTTCTAAATTTGAAATTTCATAGAACGAAACACGAACGAAAAGCTCCGGATCCTTATCGTCGTGTCGCATAACATTATGCCCCGTAGCACGAAGCATCACAGTCGCTTGCCACGATAGGAGTGATCGAACGATCACCTCGTCACATACCACATGTATGTCAAAGGGTAAACACCCTTCAGCGAGCTCGCTAAACCAAACATAACCGGCCGAAACAAACTTTTGAGTTGACGTCAACTTATCAACACTCTCAAAGAAAGCTGCGCAGGCATCGGGTGTCCATTCGCCACGCCATCGAACATCGCCGCTGGCGCTGCAGCAGCGAGGTATCGCCGCCGGTACTGCAGCAGCGAGGTATCGCCACTGGCGCTGCAGTCGTGACGTGTCGTCACCGCGTGACGTGTCGCCACCGCGTGGCGCTGTAGTCGCGATGTGTCGCCACCGCGTGGCGCTGCGACGTGTCGCCACCGCGTGGCGCTGCAGTCGCGATGTGTCGCCACCGCGTGGCGCTGTAGTCGCGATGTGTCGCCACCGCGTGGCGCTGCGACGTGTCGCCACCGCGTGGCGCTGCAGTCGCGATGTGTCGCCACCGCGTGGCGCTGCAGTCGCGATGTGTCGCCACCGCGTGGCGCTGTGGTCGCGACGTGTCGCCACCGCGTGGCGCTGTGGTCGCGACGTGTCGCCACCCCGTGGCGCCGCAGTCGCGACGTTTCGCAACTTTGCAGTTGCGCAGGCGCACGCATAGAGGGCGCCAACAGCGACCACTCGGCAGAATGTCGACTGCTTTGTAGGGTTCTCGCATCCCAGAGACTAGCTTTCCTGTGGAGTGTACCGAGAAGTTTTAATTACGAACACAAGGTCATCAATTTGAAACTCGCGTGTTGCTTTTCACTGTTGATTGTCACGCCCATCTTGTTCAGTTTGATTTCTTTCCAGAAGTTCGAGCTCTGCTTCTGGAGAGTTCCCAGAGCGCCTCCCGTTTAGTGACTGGCCCTCAACAGTAACGTCCCGGACCAGGACATGGATGGCTGGAGTAGTTGCTTCGATTCCTATAAGAAGATTAGTGATGTCTGGGTAGTTTTGTGTTTTGTCACGTTAATGACAAGCTGCAGCTTCCGCAGTGTATCCGCCCATGAAGTTTTCCTGTGGTTGGTTTCCACCCGGATCATCACGAGCAACATACCTATTCGTATCCAGAGCGCCGTACTGCAACTTCTGGGGTAAGTTCAAGGTTTCCTCGTCACTTTGTAGAGAGGTGGGCCCAGTTACGAGGTTCCTGATTTATATTTACCTGATAACAAGCGGAGTTGCGGCCAAGGTTAGCAGTTGCCGCAGTTGTTTCACATTCTCTGGAGGTTTTGTGTTGACGAAAGCCCCAAATTTTCGTGGGCTCGGCCTTACCTGACTCTTCTACTCTAATCCTACCAAGGTATTCTACCTCAGTAACAAACAAATTAGCATTTGCGCGAATTTATAGAGAACCCCCCGCATTAGCTAAAGTTCTAAGCACTTTGCGGACTAGCTCAATGCCATCTCCTACTTTGTAAATGTCCCCGTTGGTTACAAGTAAAGCATTTAATTTTCCCTATCATGGTTAGCTGGCTTCGGCGAACGCAAAATAATTATGCGAGTGCGGCGGACGCACAGCCTAGCGTCTACAATCGCTTGCGTGAGGCTACTAGCTTCTGAACAGCATAAAACCGAGTCCGCGGTATTACGAGCGTCGTCAACAAGCGTATTTTGTTGTACCGTTCCTATCATCGGTGTGCCTAATCGCGGCGGGCCGTGATTGTTTTGTACGCGAGTCGCGACGAAGCGACGGCGGCGTCCCATGCGAATGGTCACGGCTTTTAGACGCCCTACGAGACCTATACGAGCGACGGGATTTCCGGAGCGATCTATCTCGCCGTAAAATACTACGCGAGCGGCGGACTGTACTTACGGTGAACGATCATCGCTACTTGTACAGGAATACGAACGCAATTTATTGCAACTACCGCGACGCTTACGCACGCGTTTCTTACGAGAACCGGAAGAATCTCGATTACGCGAGCCACTTTGATTTAGCGAACGACACGTATTTCGCGGCATTAGACCAATATTAGCACAATACACTTTAATGCACTACACAAATAAGCAAAACAAAGAAAGAAAAGAGAAAAAATCTAAATGAAGGTAGTTTGAGAATTACTTGCTGTTCGCGATACAAAGAAAATACAATTCCACTAAGCATGTGGGCAATGAATCCTTTATCCCCGCTTCTGATTTTAGCAATTAAAAGCGGAAATAAATGAAACCAATATACCAAAAATACAAAACTAATCTTTATTCACACAATTATCAGATTCAGTTAGAACAAAAACATCTTAACGTTAAATCTTACAATTAAGGGCAAGTAAATTCTCAAACAACTTAAATTAGGTCACAGTTTCTAGAAAATAGAAAGACTAAATGGAAATACAAAATGGAAAAACAAAATGGCTCACGTATACCGAGTGACGTCGAGTAACCGATCCGAGCGCTGCCAGCCAACTAGAGGGCGAGCATCGCCAGGGTACGGTTTTTATACCGTCGACTGTCACTTGGTTGACGTATTTGACAGGTAACGTCAAAAATAGGCAAAGGTTTATTAAACATACATCTAACAATATAATAATGATAGAGACGTGTGGAAGGAAAGAGGGGAGGCCTTTGCCCAGCAGTGGGATACAAATGGCTAATAATAATAATAATAATAATAATATATTATAATAAAAGTAAAATAAAATAAATATTTAAGGGGGGTCTCCATACAAAAAACACAATTTTTGTCTAGTTTCGCTCTGTCCAACTCGCACTTGACCGTTTTTTTTTTGTTTTCGGATTTTTCCCTACGCTTACACACAATTATCGAGCTGGATTCCAAATTTCAGCCTTCTAGGTCATCTGGAAGTGGGTTAGAATTTTGATCTATAGGTCAGTCAGTCAGTCAGTCAGTCAGTCAGTCAGTCAGTGATAAAAATGTAGATTTTCGGGCGTTAATATCTTAATAACCGTTTGAGCTGTGCTCATGAAATTTAGAGCATATGTTTATCTCGCAAGTCTCATTATATGAGCCAAATTTGAAACGTTTATGTGAAATAGTTTCTGAATTATGATGGGGTCAAAAGTAGCTGCAAATGGTTCGTGTAGTGTTACACATTACACACGGTGCTGCTCGCCATTCTGTTATGCTGGAACTTGGCTGGACACGCGACCGTGTGTCTAGATATTTACATAATGAAATCTAACTCTTGTCTTTCAGGGAGTCAAATCGATATTTTATATTATAGCCATTCTAAGCCATATCGGTCATAACTCATAATAATTATGGCTTAAAATGGCTTGGAGGAATATTAAAAATGAAAATCTGTTAATCGGTTTCTTATTCAAGCTGACGTACCAAAGCTATTTTGATTAAGTAATAAGTAGGTATATAAATAAATATACCGATATATCGATATCTATTTATATACTTATAATATAAAATATTAAATATATTGTAATGACAATCTCTGTGGCGTAGTTTATGTTACTCAAGCCCCCGGTCACTGGATTCAAAGTCAAAGTCATTTTTTTTTAATTCAGAATAAGTTTTTTCAAACACTTTCTGAACGTTGATGCTACTGGTGCCTACCACCGGTTCGGGAACTAACCCGGCGAGAAGAGCCGGCGCGGCGTAAGGAACTCGCAACTAAAGATTGAATTTAATAATAATAAAGAATCTTTAGACGTAACATATTAAACATAAGTTTTCCTACTCGTAATGGCTTTTGCATTAAAATCCGCTGCAAACACTTTGCTAATTGAACTATTACAAGCCATTTTAAACTCAAACGGAATCACATATCGCTTTCGGATTTGATGGGTTAAAATTGATTCGAGCCCTCTCTTCGCTAGGAGAGGCTTACTCCAGCTTAGCTCTCTTAATTATTATAGTCTCATATCCCCTTCCTAATCAACGCTGTATAAGCTTTGAATAGTTATTCAGTGTTTTGTCTTCTTCAATACAATTACAAATGTCACTTGTGTGACAGGAACAAAACACTGTATAACTATTCAAAGCTTATACAACGTTTATTAGTAAGGGGGTAAGTGTTTAAACACACTAGGCCGAATTTATGCCGGCGTAAATTCCGCCGCGTTTACGAATTACGCCGCGTTTCAAACGCATACAAAATACGGACGGAACGCGAGGGATGACACACTATTACGTCGCGTTCCGTCCGTATTTTGTATGCTTTTGACATTTGCGGCGGAATTTACGCCGGCGTAATTCGGCCTAGTGTGTTTAGACACTAATGCTACATCCAATGAATACGCATTTAGAGATCTTGACTTTATGACTAGTATTATACAGCATTAATTGTTAACGTTTCTGAAGATGGATGGATACGTCTTTAAATCATAAAACCTAGTAAACGGATGATACTTTTACTTACGAGTAAGTCCAAACGCCGAATTGAGACAGAAATGACATAAAATGTAAAAATTTATCTGAAATTCTGTGCCTCGTTATTATTATAATATTAATATTACAGTTACCTATTTTTCGCGGTGAAATTCGTTTTTCGTACGCGGTTAACCGTTAACTAAATATTTAATGTCGACCTCTCCGGGATTTCAAAGTTTCTTTACATGAAATTATAAAAAAAAGTATGAACTAAAAGACAGACAGAAGAAATAAGGAGGCAAACGAGCAAACGGGTCACCTGATGGAAAGCAACTTTCATCGCCCATGGACACTTGCAGCACCAGAAGAGCTGCAGGTGCGTTGCCGGCCTTTTACGAGGGAACAGGGTACTTAATAGGGTAGGGGAGAGTACGGAAGGGAATAGGGGAGGGTAGGGGAGGAAATAAGGGAGGGTAGGGAGGGGAAAAGGGTAGGGGATTGGGCCTAAGGTAAACTCACTCACTCGGCGAAACACAGCGCAAGCGCTGTTTCACGCCGGTTTTCTGTGAGCCCGGGGTATTTCTCGGGTCGAGCCGGCCCATTCGTGGCGAAGCATGGCTCTCCCACGGTAAAATACATATTATTATTAGAACGTAGCCGGGTACACTACATTTTTGTGTTGAGTATACTACATGTGTACAGCAAATCAAAGTCTAAATGGCAGATTGATATTGGGAGGTCTTTTCTCTTTTTTATTAATCGCCTTTGTAACAGCACATCAAAGCGAGCCCGCCGGCGCGATACGAAATTAAAATCGTTTTGTTGCAGACAACATTTTCTATTCCATAGATGCCACAATTTAAGTCAAACTTTATTGAAACGTTATGTTGATTATGTTACCATTTAATAAAAACTCGATGATGCCCGCAACGTAAACACTCAAATTTGTTTATCGCGTGGGGACCGTGAATTTCTCCGGTCTCCGGGTGATAAATATCCTTTCCCGGGACTCAGTGTGTTTATACCTTTCAGCAAAATCCGTTCAGTGGTTTAGGTGTGAAGAAGTAATGGATAAGATGCTGCAAGTTTATCTATTGCGCTGAAATTCTAAGGGCCTATTTCACCAATTCATGATAAAGTTCCGGATAGGCTATCCACAACTCTTTTGACAGATTCCTCATACTCTATCTGTCAAGTTAAGTGGCGGATAGCCTATCCAGCCCTTAACAGAAAGTGATGAAACAGACCCTTAAAGTCTTGATATTGCGTAAGCGTGAAAGATCATTTTTAGGGTTCCGTGCTTCCATCGGAATTCCATCGTGCATCAGGAGCTTCCATACAAAAACACAATTTTTTGTCTACTTTACTCTATACCGGTACGGACTACGGAACCCTTCGTTGCGGTAGGTTCTATCGTACCCGTTTCTGCCTTATGCGTGGAGTGGAGCACCATGGGGTTTTAGTGATATAAACGCTACACTCTACAGTCTACAGGGGACATACCCTGGCCGATATCACCAATCCGCAGGGGATTCGTTAATCATTTCCCCATATTATATAAAAAAAGGTTATTTTTAAATAATAATTAATCATTTTATTTAGTTTTTTGACAGGGGTCTAGGAAAAGGGTCTATTTTTAACCCGAATAAAAATTGTTTCTACAGGTAAATGAATTTTCGTGGGATTCAACCTAGTAAAAATCTTATATTATTTTCGAATAAACTTCAACATTTTGTTTACGGAGAAGACGAGGCCAGCTTGTAATTAACATAATAACTCTTAATTCTTAGAAATTTATTTTTAATCTTACTTTACTTGCTCCTAATGCGAAAACTCCCCAAGGGAATGTTATTAAAATATACTTAGAAATATTGAATATCGACGATTAATTTATTATTTTTATTGGATACTTTTATTAAGGACGCTATTAAAAATATCAGCGATTTTCCGGTACCCTATTAAAGAATTAGGAGTCAAACTGCGAGGATATTTTGGTTTCAAATGAAAGATAATATATTCATCTCCACGACTGTACCATAAAAATTCTATAGCCGCATACAAAATTTTCACATAAAATACGTTTTAACCATCACAATAATCGCAAAATATGAAAAAAATGGGGTCTGATTAGGTACCTTAATATCTAAATACACTGAACTGAGGAAAATAAATATACAAAAAAATTGTTGCTCATTTAGTCCTCTATAAAGTCCGCTAAAATTTTTATATAAAAATAAACAACTTTTCCAGTTATAAGAAAAATAAGAAAATTTCTCAAATTTTTTCATACATTTTCGCCATATCAAGAACGCGGCGAGCGTCGTAACCGCCACTGTACAAGGCGCGCTAATATGAATCTTATTTTAATATCATTAACGTCGATATTCGTACTGACAGACATCCGACCTGCTAATTAAAAAGTTGGAGCATTCTTAACGAATATTTCAGTTGGTTACACTTTATATTTAAATTGAAATTATAAAATCCAAGCCCTAATTAATATTTTTAGATTATGATTGATACTTGTCAGTTGTCATTTTAGGACGAAAGACTTAACTTTATCTTAGTATTATAATTTATAAAACTATCGAATACAATTCGACTTAAAACTAAGTATATCTATCATTCTAGACATCAAAGCTAGGGAAAGGCTATTTTCTAATATTAGTGAGACGTTTTTATTAATTGTCTAGTGGCTCTTCACCGTCTCAGCTTTGCGGGTCGAGACGTCGGTTCTGGAGTCGTTTGTAAAGGTTTACATTAGGCCAATTATTGATAGTGCGGGTCTTGGACTACGATCCAGGTGGTGAAGACGTGGCATTATAATTTCCACTTTTTTTATCAGGGCGAGCGAAGCGAGCCCTAGTATATTATCACACAACCTGAGCACTTTGGTACACTTTACGGAATGTGTTATCATTGGTAAGTCAAGGTTTGGTTACTTTAAAAATGTAAAAAACGCCGTAAAGCTTATTACCACGCAGAAAAACGACGCGAGCCCTCACATAGCTCGGCTTTTAGCGTGTTTAGCTGTTAATTTTAGTGTTTTTCAACCTGTGGGCCACAACCGGGGGGCCGTGTAACTACACAGAAACTTCTGTAGGTCCAAAAAGATCGAAAGAACAATAGAACTGGAATACCAATAAAAAATAATCAAGCTTAAACATATTGATTTATTGAGTAGGAAAATTTTAACAGAATGTGTGTTTAGTGTTTACACATACCTACATGATAAAAAAAGCGGCCAAGTGCGAGTTGGACTCGCCCATGAAGGGTTCCGCAGCAGCAATAAGGTTTATTTTTATGAAATTAAAAGGTTTTTGATAAAAGGTTTTTGATTTATTTTTATATTTCAGTCGATTTAATGAAATTTAGATTAAGGTTTACCATTTATGACGTATAAAAAAAGTACTGGCTAGATTTTGTTCAAACACATTTTCGTAGGTAGTTTTTATAGTAATCTACATCATATATTTTTTTTAGAATTATCATACTTTAGAAATTAGAGGGGGGGACACACATTTTAGCACTTTGTAAGAGTCTCTCTCGCAAACTATTCAGGTTAGAAAAAAATGATATGAGAAACCTCAATATGATTTTTGGATACTTATCCATATGCGAAATATTTTTTCACACCAGAGGGGATAAAAACATTAATTTATTTCCTAATACGATATTATACAGGTTGAGCACTAAACTACTATCAAACCATGACCAACGACGTGCCGTTGAATAGAGAAACTTCTGTCAAAAATCCTTAAAAGTGAAAAGTAATCTTCGTGTCTACATTATCACTTTCGTGGCTCCCCGGAGCGGGCAGGGAACTGACTATTCTGTACACACTACACAGCATTCAATGCTTTCAATACATACAAAGCAGAGTCAGATTACACGCTGACGATATGAGCTAACCTGTCCGGGGGCTAGTACTGGCCCATAAGCTGTCATTTACATATTGGTCTAGTGTTTATGTTTGTGCAGGAAGATCCATATCTATATACAGTGTGAAATTTTAATGGTTGTTTTCCCGCAGTAAAATGATTCTATCTTAGTAGTACAATAGATTTGTAAAGTTTTTGTTCAAATCAAAAAAAAAATCGGTCGGGTCCACAGTAACCCGGACCTAGCGGCATAAAGTTTCCATAGTACGTCATACAAAATATTTTTTATTTTCAAAAAATAACATCCATGGTTCGATAGTACTACCATAGGTAAATCTTTCTGCTGCGGGAAAACAACCACTAAAATTTGACGTTGTATATAAATGGATTTTCAATTGTGTTAGTAACGCTAAAACTCGAAAACGGCTATAGGGATTGGGCTAATTTTAGTCTCAAAATATTCGTAGAAGTCCAGGGAAGGTTTTAAAAGTGACACGAAGTTTTCCGGGACAGCTATAAGTTACCAATATTATAAACTAGATGACCCACGCAACTCCGTTGCGCCAAAACTGTTTTAGTACATACTCATAAATAAGGACTAATAAGGATACTTATCCTTTCCCGGGACTCAAAGCATCTCCATGCCAAGCTTCAGCAAAATTGCTGTAAAAGCACAGCGGTTTGGGCGTGAAGAGGTAGCAGACAATCAGACAGGCAGCCGGACAGACGGACAGATAGACAGACACACTTTCGCATTTAAAATAATGTTAGTATGTATTCGAAAGTGCGTCGATATATTCTGTTACAATACAAGTTGTGGGCGTCGTGAAGTGTTGTGTGGCATATTATAATAATGTGAAACTACTTATTATTAAATATTCAGCTTAAAAGAAAGGTGATATTGGTTTTGACATGCATAGTTTTTTATCCAAAAATATTTGACTTATGAATATACGGAATTAATAGCCGGACCATAAAGTTAATATACTACCTAGCGGAATAGAGCAACCAATCTCGAGCTGTCAAACGAAACCGAAATTGGTTTTCATCTGTGTGTAAAATATGTGTACGTATACACTTACACAAGCATGATTGAACATGAATTCTAAGGCAGAGGTTACACTATCAATTTTTCATCAATCTGATTCATCAATCCGATCCAGATTGACGAAAAATTGATCGTCTCCCACGGATGGATGGATTGATCATTTTTTTAATATTATGAACTTTTTCATAACCATCAATATTCCGTCAATCAGATTGATGGATCAGATTGATGAAAAATTGATCGTGTAACCTCTGCCTATGAGATTAAATTGTCAACGTGCCGATACGTGCCGACTGGACGTCAAAAAAAGAGTTCTGCTATCATGTATCACACGTCTCTTTTTACCGCGCAGTGTTACTGATAGTGACATCTCGCTTGCTCAGGCCTTTGTTTCTTTATTCCGCTAGGTATATTAACTTTATGGCTAAAACTAAATGTAGCTCTTAAGGTTTTAGCCATAACATTTATTAGAGGCATTATCAGTGATCCCAAGAACTAACTTATATTGTGTAAAATTTTAAAGGCACTCGTACAATGTAAATTACAATGATTAACATAAACATACTTCAACAGAAGAACCATATTAAAATTCTCGTCTTTATTCCTTCAGAACGATTTATAGTAGATTTTAGTAGATTTATCAGATACAGGGCCCTTGCTGGAAATTTTAATAGCTCGAGTATCGAGCTTGATGGACGGAATACAAATTTTCGATTGCTCGAAATGATTACTTTTCTCCGTCGGGTCCGGCGAGGGACGTGACGCGCAAAGATTGTCAAATTGTTATTCCGCCCGTGTTGACTAGGAGCTGCGAGTACGAAAATTGTTTCGAACATAACAGACCTTATGTGACGTCATAGACCAGAGTTCCGCAACCTTTTTAATACGCTTCCTCATTGTTGTTGTAACATTTAGTGTCTAAACACACTATGCCGAAGTTCCGCGGCGGAATTTCCGCATGATTCCGCCTGCAATGTATTTTAAATTACCGATGACACACCATGCCGAAATTCCGTCGCGTTATATTGTATGCGTTTGACATTTCTGACGTAATCATGCGGAATTTCCGCCGCGGAATTTCGGCCTAGTGTGTTTAGACACTTATTATGACGCCCGAAACTCCGTTGCGCCAATATTTGTTTATCGCGCGAGGGCCGTTCATCTATTCGGGATAAAAAGTTTCCCCGGGACTATAAGTAGGGGAAAGTATCTCAGTTCAGTCATCATACTTTCGCGTTTATAATATTACTATGGATTTGGTGTCATATTATACCAGGGTTTCGCAAACTTTTTTCATTTAATAGATTGACTTCTTGCCACAGGTTCCCTACCATTCTTTATGCAGCCCACTGTGATTAACATTGATATCTTCGTATAAAATAATAATACTATCTACTATTCCTGCTGAAATATATATATTTCTCTAACAAAATTATCGACGGTGTTAAAAAACTACTAAAGTTGCTGCACTAATAATCGATCAGCATACTTTGTATGAATATAAAATTTCCTAGTGGTTTTTAATTCACACAAAAAAGCTGTGTTATTTCATCCTTCACATATTAATTCTACGACTCCCTAGGGTGCCCCCGATTGGGAACTCCTGTCATATTGAAAGAGATTGTTTACTTCTTGATAGATTGCTGCAGGATTTTTCACGTGTTTTTCGGCACGCTCTGCTCATGTGATTTCGTGTATTTTTTTTTTTTGATGAAATAACGGCTCAAACGAGCAAACGGGTCACCTGATGGAAAGCAACTTCCGTCGCCCATAGACACTCGCAGCATCAGAAGAGCTGCAGGCGCACCTGCCTTTTAAGCTGCCGGCCTTTTAAGAGGGAATAGAGTAATAGGGGAGGATAGGGATGGGTCATGGGAAGGGAAAGGAATCGGGGAGGGTAGGGAAGGGTATAGGGTAGGGGATTGGGCCTCCGGTAAACTCACTCACTCGGCGAAACACAGCGCAACCGCTGTTTCACGCCGGTTTTCTGTGAGGACGTGGTATTTCTCCGGTCGAGCCGGCCCATTCGTGCCGAAGCATGGCTCTCCCACGTGTATGCTCTGATATTAATCATAATAAACTTAATCTTATTATTTCCGAATGAGTGTGTGACTCGCTAAACTCGAAAACGACTAAACCAATTTGGCTAATTTTAGTCTTGAATTATTTTTTTTTCATTTCAAGTTTGAAAGGGAGAGTTTATATTAGGTGGGAAGTGATCTAGTTTGCAAGAAACATCTAAACAAACTATACCGAAGCTATAAGCACAGCGGAAGTTCTGCGTATTCAACGTTCGGAATATTCGGCATACACACCAAAAGTGTCGATAACCTTACAAAATAACTTGCTGCTCGACTTACTTCCGACCGAAAAAAACACAACACCTTACCGGCATTACTTAACGTAGTCGCGTAAAGTCGACATAGTGTGCTTAGATGGATAAGACCAAAAATGAATAAAACTGTTAAAAACGAATTAATACCGTGGGAGAGCCATGCTTCGGCACGAATGAGCCGGCTCGACCGGAGAAATACCACGGGCTCACAGAAAACCGCTTGCGCTGTGTTTCGCCGAGTGAGTGAGTTTACCGGAGGCCCAATCCCCTACCCTTTTCCCTTCCCTACCCTCCCTTACTTCCTTCTTTACCCTCCCCTATCCTCCCCTACCCTATAATTACCCTATTCCCTCGTAAAAGGCCGGCAATGCACCTGCAGCTCTTTTGATGCTGCGAGTGTCCATGGACGACAGAAGTTGCTTTCCATCAGGTGACCCGTTTGCTCGTTTGACCCTCTTCATTAAAAAAAACTAATTTGGCGACGATTGTACCACAAAATTCACATCTAAAGTGACTAAAATGTAACAAAATATTCCACCCCAGCGAAGCGTACGTTTTGAAAAATATATTAGCCGAGATTCCGAGGTACAGTTAATGCCATAAGTGAATAATACAGATGCAACCGCGACTGTACCGCCTCTCCGTTTAAATGCTTCTTGAGACGCTGTCTTAAAATATAAAGCATTTTACTGGTACTGTCGAGTGCATCATAATATTCAAAGTATACTCATACATATTTTGGATTTAAGTGCTGGAGAAATGACTTATTACGTACCGACGAGCGCAAAATTGCTAAAAATAGTTTGTAAGAGATATAATAGTCGTATTTAAAATATAGTTTAAGTGTTCACTGTTCAATGCTCTTAATAATATTGTTTTGTGTGGTAAAGTTAAATATTTTGTCTTCTATTTGTTAGTGCATACAATGAAAAGGAATTGGGATGACGACAAAGTCAAAGATTAGATTTTTTAATAAAATAAAGATATAATGGTAAAAATTAAGTGTTTCCAAAATTTGAGTTTGATAACTTTTGTATTATTTTTTTGTTGCCCGCTTTTAACGTTAGATCTATAGACAAGTCGATTTCTTTTTAATCAATTAACTTAATATTTATTTACCACTAAATAACTAATACAATTTGAAACAACTTATGTTATGTGACCACTTCCAAAAACGCAATTTTTAATAAAGTTATCGAACAAAGCTCTCCCGCGATGCACACAAACTTACTCAGACGTGATGTCATAGTTTGCTAATATTTTGTATAGAGCGTTTTATGCTTAACGAGATTTTTGAATCGTCATATTATCTTCAAGAATTTTTAAGCTATCGGAGTCATTCTTTCACCGATGTTTCTATTTTTGAGAGGTCTTTTAATTATTATCAGTAACAAAAAAGTCATCATGCCTATTATGTTATTATATTTCGTTGCTTCATTCTCGATATAAAATATAACTAGGTAGTGCTTTTTTCCCACAGGCAACATCGCACGAAAATACTTTTCTTATCTGTAACTTTTGTAGTTTTTCCGGTTCTGTATTGGCCCGTCACTAGTAAGACGAGGCGCCATCATTCTTTTTTCGTGCGCGGCAACAGACGCACACTCCCGGTTAGCAATTAGTGATAATCAAGATTAAAACAGCTATGCCAAAAAGAAAAGGCAAGAAGTCGTCTTGTTTTGCTGAAAATAAGCGGCGCAGAATACGTGTTTTATCGTCAGACTCTTCGGAAGCGGACGAAAATGCAGGTTAGTTTTTCTAAATGTACCCTCGGAAAATAATATTTTTGATTAAACTTTAAAATATTTTCCTGGTGCAGCCGTGTGTTGCTACCAGGGTTTTAATATGGCCGTGTGTCATTTACATTTTACGACAAAATAATTTATAGATTGGCCGTGTGTCATTTCTATAAAATAATACTGGCCGAGTGTCAAAATGTAGTCATTCAATAAAGACTTATCTTTATTGTTGTAGATCCGAAATCTATACCTGGCGATGAACAGCAGTTCGAGGATGTACACGACGGCTTACTACCAGCGTCGCCCTCGCCGTGTGCGCCGACGCAAACGCTAATTACGTCGACTTCAGATAAAGCTTCGGATGATGGCCCTCACACACCTGAGTTACCACCGGAAATTTTATCCGCCCTTGGAGATTCGACGGACGACATCCCGGACTTCGGCGAGGATATTCATCCTAATCTAGCCGAAAGGTGGACCCCGATCCTGCGCAAAGGATTAGACGGCGATCTCAAGGCGAAGCTTATGGCGGAGTACAAAATACCCGCCAACTGCACGTTGCTCAAATCGCCTACGATAAATCCCGAAATTTCCGTTGCCATCACGGGAGCGCTGAAAGCGCGGGACAAAAAGCTGGAGACAGCACAACACCAGCTGGGGCTAGGTATCTCAGCCTTAAATAAAGCAATGACTTTGTTGCTTACGAGCGAGGACAAAATACAGGCGATCAGAATCTTGTCGGACTCATGTCGCATATTGCCCGATTTACACCATATTCGGACGGACCACCGGGTTAGTTTACTAACTCCGAGCCTCGATAAATCTTTCCTCGAGATAGTGGAAGGAAGGGAGAGAGATCTTACTCTCTTCGGTAAAGATCTGAGCGATAAAATAAAGACTGCCAAGGCGATCGAGAAACAAGGACTGCAGATAAAGAAGAGTGTCCTAACGACAGCTTCATCGATGTCTTCGGCATCTACATCTGGAGGACGCGGTCAGGGAAACTGGCCAGCTCCTCCCCACTTCTCTTCGAACAGGAGGGGGGGGCCGGGGAGGATACAGAGCGAACCCAACAGCAGCGAACCAGTACCCGCAACGCCGAGCGCCGCCGCCGCCGCCAGTCGCCGCCGCCGCCGCCAGCCGGTACCGCAGAGCTGCGAGCCCCAAGAACAACCAACGTGCTCCTCGGCGTCACTAGTTCAGGTTCATGCTGCTCGATTGCAATATTTTTATAGCTGTTGGCAGACGATTACCAATAATACTACAGTATTAAGCTGGGTACGAGAAGGTGTCACTATTCCTTTAAAAGATAATTTTATTTCACAGAATAGTACACCTAGTAATTATTATGTAATGCCTCAGATTTGAGGGACATGTCAACAGCTATCTGTAAATTATTACAATTAGACGCCATTTCATTGTGCGAGCCTAAAGCCGACCAATATTTATCGAGAATATTCTTGGTGCCAAAGCCAAACGGGGAAAATCGATTTATTTTAAATTTAAAAAAATTTAATAAATTTACCAATACACAGTATTGGTTCCGATTATAACGAATGTTATAAAAATGTACAAGACACTGTCAAACTTTTAGAATGTTTAGGTTTTGTCATTAATTACAAAAAGAGCTCTTTACAGCCTAAACAAAATAACACATTTCTCGGTTTTGTTTTTGATACGACAAGTTAGTATGACAATGTCTTTGACACAAGAAAAACGTTCTAGAATAGCACAGCTAGTGAGCAAATACAAGAAACTGTCTCGTTGTTCGATTCATGGACGTACTAAATACATGGACACGAAGTACCTACAAAAAAACGTGCCAATTCTTGTCGCTAAAAATGGCTGCCTTTGATAAGGGTTGTCACTTAACACTATTTTCCTAAAAATATTAGTATAATATTTTTTATAATAAAATAAAATTCTTTCGTGTTATATTTATTATTTTATGTACTTACGTGTAAATTGTAATATATATTATGTTACAAAATCGGCCAAATGCGAATCAGACTCGCGCACGAAGGGTTCCGTAGTCCGTACCGTAATTGTGCGAAAGTAGACAAAAATTGTGTTTTTCTCTATGGGAGCCCTCCCTAAATATTTATTTTGTTTTAATTTTATTATTAATTATTAAATAACACATACTTAAAATTATTACGGATGTTATGAAAGTTTCGAGAGCCTAGCTGTTGCCATTATTAATTACGAGCAAAAAAGGCCAAAAAAAATCACGTTTTGTTGTATAGAAGCCTCCTAAATATTAATTTTATTTTATTTTTAGTACTTGTTGTTACAGTGGCAACGGTTATATTATACGATCTATAAAAATTTTAGAAGGCTAGCTATAGCAGTTTTTAGAGATACAGCCTGGAGACAGACAGACGGACAGACATTGAAGTCTCAGTAATAGGGTCCCCGGTCCCGTTTTTAACCTTTGGGTACGGATTACGGAACCCTAAAATAGTGGCTACGAAAATTCTAGCTATTAGTTAATAGTATTGATTGATTACTTGTCTGTACTGAAACAAGTGTGTATAGTATAATAGAGACGAGTGACGACTCATACTACTAACCCATTATTATTTGTTAAAGCAAAGCATAAATATCGCTGTTGCACACGACCTTGCTCGTACTTTTACAAAATGAATTCTATCCTATTTGTTATTTATCATCCTGTATCAAAATAATATTATAATCAAATGTAATAACCTGTTATTATTTTTTACCAACTGTATAGTTTTACTTTTTTTCTATGTTTTGATTAAATTTAACGTTATTTGGTTGTTCCACTCTACTAATCGACCTACATAATAAAATAAAAAAGTAACAAAACAAGAAATAAAATAAAACAATAAGAATTAAAATAATTTTATTATTCGTTTCTGAACATTTTTCTTTGTGCCGAGGATTGATATTTTCCTCGCTAACAGCCGCTAACCAATTTCTTCGCAATCCTTCATTCTTAGGAAATCTATTAAAAAAGTATTTACATATAATTAATTTATTAAAATAATTTCCAATGAAGCACAACCCTATTTTACTATGAAAACAAATAACAAGAAAATATAGAATAATAGTACGGTTTTTACAAAAATAACATTAAATTTATATAATTTAAACATAAATTGATCGTTATGATAAGTTTCACTTTAGCATCTAATGAATTTTATGAGCTATTACTCCAAAACGAAATACAAACCTGTGATGCGTCAATTGGGTCTGATTTTTGGTTTTCCGCGAACCACACTGCAAAATGCAACAGACAGGCATATTGTTGCGTAAATTCTCCACACTCCTACGTAATTTGAGAATTTAACTCCTTGTATTTACTTATAAAATCGCAATTTTCAAAAACATAAACAACAATCTGACAGCAGAACTACCACGAAACTCCGCGCTAAAGATGGCGGATTGTGGCACGTTCCGTGATTTGGTAAAGCGCGTTGACGTTTGCTGTCATAATTGAAATCACATTGAAATATGTTTATCTCTTTCGTCAAGCGCAAATGTTTGCAAGAAAAAAAGAGACCGATATAGTTTTTCGGCTCTGGCGCTGAAATGCATCATATTTGTATAATTAAAAAATGTATATGTTGTTTGGGGCCACTCCATATTATCTATATATCTCTATGGTTCGATTAGAGAACTTTCTCAATTTATTGGTACTCTGGTTGCAGCATGTCCGGCTGTCAAATACGGTTGGCTATACACTAAACTTTTTGAAAGAATTAAATATCTAAATTTAAAAAAAGTTTAAGGATTATGAATGTAAAATACAATTACCCCAACATATTCTACCAGATTTGTTATGCTGGGAAAATATTATTTTTAAAACATGCACTTCTTTACATGTACCCGATTACAAATTAGAGATTTTTACAGATGCATCTCGGACAGGTTGGGGTGTATATTGCAACGGCCAACGTGCAAATGGTCGTTGGAAGCAAGATGAACTCGAACACCATATAAATTATCTAGAATTGATGGCTATTTTTATGGGCTTAAAATGTTTCGCGAAAGATCTTCGCAACTGTGCTATTCTGCTTAGAGTAGATAATGTAACAGCTATAAGCTATATAAACCGAATGGGCGGCGTCCATTTTTTACATTTAAATCAATTGGCCAGGGACATTTGGCAGTGGTGCGAAGCTCGTGAACTTTGGTTATTTGCCTCGTACATTAAGACCAAAGATAACTTTGAAGCTGATTTCGAATCAAGAAACCCAGATACTGAATTCGAATTAACTCAAACCGCATTTGAGTTTATAACTAAACATTTAGGCATACCTACAATCGATTTATTTGCTTCTCGTGCCACTGCCAAATGTCCTCGGTACGTGTCGTGGAAGCAGGACCCAGACGCTGTCGCGGTGGACGCTTTTACTATCAATTGGAACTCACATTTCTTTTATGCGTTTCCTCCTTTTCCTTTAATACTTAAGGCACTTCAAAAAGTGATTACAGATAACTGGAATATTTGTATTTCCCTACTGGCCGGCCCAGCCATGGTTTCCGCTTATTAAAAAACTTTTAATATCGGAGGTCATAGAACTCAAAGAGCCCCTTTGTCCTGGTTTCAGGGGTCGGGTACCGCCTCCGACTTCCCTGGCTGCCGGGATTGTCTCCGGATAGCCTTCTCTCGCCGGGACGTCCCGGACTCTGCACTGGATTTATTATTATCTTCCCTGTCCAATAATACTTTACGCCAGTACGGCGTAACCTACAAATTATGGTGGGATTATTGTCATAAGAACAACATTGATTTATTTAATTCTTCTATAAAATTAATATTATCGTTTCTCACAGACCGATTCAATAAAAATGAATCATACGGCTCCCTAAACAATCACCGGTCAGCTCTTTCTATTTTATTAGATGTAAATATTGGTCAAAATGATTTAGTGACGAGGTTTTTTAAAGGCGTTTATAAATTACGTCCTAATAATCCTAAGTATTCATATACTTGGGATCCGCAAATCGTTCTTAATACTATCTCACAATGGTATCCAAACTCGGAACTACCCTTGGAAGTTTTGACTAAAAAATTAGTTATGTTGCTGGCCTTGTGTACTGCACATAGGGTGCAAACACTGTCCCTTATAAAGCTTTCGAATATAAAAATTTATCATAACGAAATCAGAATAAATATCACTGACATAATCAAAACTTCAAAAGCTGGTTCCGAGCAACCCATATTACGTCTCCCATACTTCAAAGAAAATCCTAAAATTTGTCCTGCAAAAACTTTAGAGGATTACATGTCTGTCACTAGAAGTATTCGACCTATGAATGTCGATTCGCTCCTAGTGACTTACAAACGTCCTCACAAAGCTCCCACTGCGCAGTCGATCAGTCGCTGGCTGAAGAACGTCCTCCGCGAGAGCGGCGTGGACGTGTCGGTGTTCAGCGCGCATAGCACGCGCCACGCCGCTACCTCCGCGGCGCGCGCCCACGGGGCCAGCCTCGACCTCATCAGGCGGGCTGCCGGGTGGACGTCTCGATCGCAGACTTTCGCTAAATTTTATAATCGCCCTCTCGCTGACGGTGGAAGCTTTGCAGAGGCGGTTCTACTTTCGTAATCGTTTTATCTATAGTTGATTTATTGATTTTATAAATGATAAATAATTGTGATTTATTTACAATGTTAATTTATTTCACATAATATATTTTAATATTATAATCCTCTTGGATTTCATTTACCCCATATTTTAAATCTCTAAACATCTACCTAGTTATATTTTATATCGAGAATGAAGCAACGAAATATAATTGATGATCAAACGAACTTCTTGAAGTGAAGTTCGATCGATATTATATGAGTTGCTTCATTCGAAGATATAAAAACCCGTCCCTCCCTTAAATTTAGAAAATAAATTAATAAGTAAGTAGCTAATTGTCTCTAAAAGAATGATGGCGCCTCGTCTTACTAGTGACGGGCCAATACAGAACCGGAAAAACTACAAAAGTTACAGATAAGAAAAGTATTTTCGTGCGATGTTGCCTGTGGGAAAAAAGCACTACCTAGTTATATTTTATATCTTCGAATGAAGCAACTCATATAATATCGATCGAACTTCACTTCAAGAAGTTCGTTTGATCATCAAATGTCTTCTATTTTACTTTAAACATAAAATTAGAGAAAGAGCTAGGAAGTCTTGTTCTAAAATCTAAATCAACCGAATTCACAAAAAACATTTTCACATCAATAATTTTGTATCGATCGCGATAGTATATCCTACGAATAACAATGCCATCAAAACTCCGATATGTATGATTCATACAATTGTTTATCCATACACGAAAACAAACCGGAGCGGGCGAGTTTCCAACATTTGTAATTTAAAACTAAATAAGAAAATGCACAAGTTGGAGAAGCCACAGAAAGAAGTCTCCCGTGGAACGGAACGCTGAAAACAATTATGTGACACCCCGCAAGTTGTATACCGTACAAAGCATGTAATTTGTCTCGGTCAAATGGAAAAGATTTATTTATTTACCAAGTGTCTTACATTCAATTAAGTGGAAGAATGAATTTCATTTAAATAATCTAAGGCCCCCTTATATACTTATAAAATATTTATACAGCGATACAATATCTGTTTGTTTTTGTCTGGCGTATTGGAATGTCAAGAGCTGCCCATATTTTTATATTTAATATTAATTTATATATTCATGTAAATTTTTGCTAATATTATTATGACCTGCGAATTTTACTACTGACATAAAGTGTATATTCAAGTAAATAAGTTAAAATGTTAAATCAAAGGAATTTATTGGAAACAAAAGCATTCAGTAAACGTGGAATGTTTAATTTTATTGAACAAATTGAAACGAAAAATATTTCTCGTTTTTTGCAATCGAGAATTGTTTCGTCAAAATGTTAAGGCATGTATCGTCAGCTGAAAAGTATTAATTTTATTTTAATATTAATATAAAAATACCAAGATAATATTATTTTGTTATTGTTACTAGGTACTTGTTAAAATTATTGTAATACGATAGGGAATAGGCATGAATCCGCAAAGGCCTAGTATTTAAATAAATATATTTTAGTAAACCATTCACCAGTCAACATTTTTTATTATAAAATTAAAATTTACAAAGATAAAACTTAAAAACATTTAAACTAGTCAATCAGAAAAAGCAATTCGATATAAAACCGTGATAATATGTAATTCCAACTAAAATATTATAATGTTTAAATAAACACTGTATTATTTATCAAATGAATAAAAAATACTCATGCTTTAAATCAATAGCCGTGAAATAACATGTTTTTTTTTTCAAAATAAGCATCATTGATATTATAGTGTTTGCACATCGAGTCTACAAAATATATTCCTAACATCGATTCGTATCAAAATAATATTCTATCAATAGATAGGTAAATTAAGATCTTTTTTTTCTCCTTGTTCGACGTATAAAAAAAGAAATCTTATGAGGTTTTAAAACCAATACGTGCCACTTAGGCATACTTACGTGGGCCTTTTAACATCTAGAGTGAGTATTACTCAACAAAGTCTGTACAAGACGTTCTTTTTGTACATTTTTTATCTAACATTTTTCTTTTTTGTTACTTATATACAAAAACAAATATACTTATATTATTATATAAGTATATTTGTTTTTGTAATGATTAGCCTAATCATATAACAAAAAATATACCCCTAAAATCTAAGAAAAACTTTATGATATATTATTATCTCAAACTTAATTGTGACAGACCGATAAAACTTTATTAACATACACATACTTGAGTTTATGCTACTCTTATGCTATTTATGACTTATAGTATAAGTAGCAAAAGAGGAATTCTCTAAAACTTATTTAGAAACTGACTCGTCAAAACAGTCAAACTGACGAATTTAAAATTAGTACGAATTACTAGACAATAGACATGAATTGCAAGCAGAGTGACCATTTTGTGATTTTTTAAAAATGAATCATAATATTATTTTGATACATAATATTATGACTCTCCAAAGCGACCATTTTAGCCCCGCTGTGTCTCGTAAAGCAAAACAAATTAATAATGCTACGAAATCGTAGCAAGTCTTTCGTAGCAACCGCTACGAGGGCTACGCTTTTCGTAGACCCAAACGCGCGGCGCGCAGTACCATAAAAATAATATGATATTTTTACCGATGTAAAACCGATAAAAGTCTTATTAGCTAATACAATTAATATTTCCCTCGACTCCATTGTACAGTTGCGTTCAAAAGTCCAGTAGCAATCGAACGCAGCGATAGCGTCAACACTGAACGTTACTTGTGACCTTTTTCCATAAAGACAATTCACACACACACATACACTTTGTTTGTCTGTATATTCATATCGTCAATTTCGATGCGAGACGCGAGCACTGCCGTGGCATAGTGGTTTAGCAAGTGCGTCTGCTTTCTCATATCCATCAGCTAAATCGCGGGATCGAATCCGACGCACGTGTTACGTTGAACACTTTTTGAGAAATATTTATAAATTATTATGAACTATGAGTATTGATAAAATTACGTTTCTAACTAAAAGCACAGTAACTTTTAGTTAGAAACGTAACATTCTAGTCACAGCAAAGAAAGTGAGGGTAGATTTAAAAAAAAGGCTTGGAGAAAACAAAATATTAAAAATAATGTTGTTGGTTGGTGAACTCAGCTACGAGTGTTTGTGTTCTTACTTATCTTACTGTTGCGATTTACAATTTATCCAATATGCAAGCAAAATATATTACTATCGAAGCAAGAGCTAATATTGTGGCCCTATATTCGAATGGCCTGAATATTTCTCAAATTTCTAACGAAACTGGCTTCTCAGTAAGTAGAAATTAATTATATTATTGTGATGTGTATTTTTCATTGGTAAAAATCGCCTTTTACAATTTGTTCTTTTTTTTTAGAGAAATACTGTAAGTCGATGGGTGAAAAGATACGAGGAAGAAGGTGGCTTGCAGAGTCGTAAACGAAGTGGAAGGCCACTTCTTATTAACCAGACTCAGCGGCGTTATATGGCAGCGGAGTATGAAACGTGGGGTTTCATACCGACAAGACGTTTTGCCGATGAATTTAACACGTCATTGGTCACCGTTCGTCGTGCACTTCATGACGAGGGACTACATCACCGAAAGCCGGCGAAAAAACCGTTTTTGACTCAAAGGCATAAAGACGAACGGTTACGCTTTGCACGAGAGTATTTAGATTTTGATTGGGAAACAACAATTTTTTCCGATGAAAAGACTTTTAAATCCTCTCAAAAAGGAAGACTACATTTATGGCGTAAAGATAACACCCGTTGGTGTGAAAATAACATAGTGTCAAACACTGAATCTGGCAGAATAAGTGTGAACATGTGGGGATGGATAAGTGCGCAAGGGCCGGGTGAACTTGAATTTATACCTACGCGAGCCAACAGTGCAAATTATGTAGAAGTGTTAGAGGACATTATGTTGCCTACTGTGCGAAATGTGTATGGTGATAGCGAAATAAGTTTTGTGCATGATAATTGTCCAATTCATCGAGCCTCCGTAGTTCGCAATTGGTTCAGTGATCATTCTAATATTAAGGTTATTCCGTGGCCAGCACGATCCCCAGATTTTAACCCGATCGAAAATATATGGGGTTTAATGGTGCAAAGATGGCGAGCACGCGATGAAAGATGTCCGGAGCTGCTCAAATCCCATTGCATGCAGTTGTGGGAGGATTTACGTGGAACAGATATTTGTAAGAATATTGTGGCTTCCATGCGCAGACGTCTTCTTAATTATATAGAAAATAATGGAGGTTACACAAAATATTAATAATCATTAATACTAATTGTTATTTTAGAAATGTATTTTTATGTTGCAATAATTAGAGTTAATTGTTATAATATTTATATTTTGTAAGTTTCAATTGGGCATTCTGCAAAGGAACGTGCTGGCCAATAATTGGTAGGTTTAAGATTTTAAGTTTGAGGTTAAGTTTTAATCCTCTTTTCCTCGGAAAACGAATAATTAAACTATAACCTCAATAGCATGAAATATTGATAACACAATAGATAATATGTAATAGGTAGGTATTATTATACTAATAGATCTGTGGATCAAAGATTTTACCGTCGTCCGTCAATCAATTCAATTGTTCAGTAATTATTGTTACGTCATTGAAATAAATATATATTTTATTTTTTGAAAGTGTTGTTTTATTACACGTAACCAAAATATAATAATAAAATATTATCCTTACTTTAAAAAAAACTTTCAAAATAGTCATTTCATTAAAATAATAATATAATAATTATGAGTTTTTAAAAATCCTGATTGCTGAGATTGTAAAAACAATACGAAAACTTTATTATGACAACCGAGATTCGAACCGTGACCATTTCAATCTAGCTACGAATTGCGATGCGAGGCCAACTATTTACAGATGGAGCTACGAACTGTCTTACGTGTTGGACGAAATTTTTGCATTTATCGACACAGTGCAATGCATAAAATATGAAGATTGAAGAAGAATGAATGAAGAAGACAAACATATGTGTTATCTTTGTCTCTCATCGACTACACGCTTAAACTTTGTTGTATTGATACTGTACGACATTTAAGTGTGTGCACGGTAACACGGCGCACACATAAATACGCACTGTAGCGGCAAACGAATATGGTCGTTACGGTGCTACTGGACTTTTGAACGCTGACTGTACAAAAATACGTTCCAGAACCGTATATTTTTGAGCTATAAAAACGAAGTCTTCATAGGATTATTTTATATAGATAAAAGTAACAGCAAAATCTCACGTATCTCGAATAAAACTTAAAAGATCCGTTACAACAATCCATCATAATATTATAACAAGATAAAACTCTATCGAGTTTTTTATCGTATTTATTTGATTGGCAGAGCAAAGACAGACAAATAGGAGTGCCAATCGAACGGGGGAAATGGCTTGTAATCAAATAAAGCTTTCAGTATGACAGCGCTGCTACGGTCAAATGCGTTGATTACAATGGATCACTTTTAGGGTGAAGCCAAACGAGCGTAATTTGTGAGTCGTGAGTCGTAGAATTTCTGCCAGGCAGAATTTCTTTTCATACAAATCACGACTCACAAAATTACGCTCGTGTGAATCAAACAGGACTTTTGTATGAAACTGAATGCAGCAGAATTCTGCCCGGCAGAAATTCTGCGGCTCACGACTCACAAACTACGCTCGTTTGGCTTCACCCTTAGGGTTCACACTTCAAATACGCTAAAAATATTTAGATGGTTTTCGGGCTACGAATAAACCAATGATTAAAATATAAATCTCAATTTCATTTAAGTCAATCGTCTTCCGTAATGTATGTCTTTATGTTTGTGTTCGCATATCTCCGGAACTACAAGTACGATTTCAGTAATTCTTTTATTGTTGTACTAGGTATTGTTCAACTTGCCGAGCGCAGGAGAGAACGAGAGGCGCTCGACCCTTTGAGACGGCCGAGGAGAAGACGCACGCGACGGAGTGGCCGCGGCGACTTACATTAGCCAGGTACTCAGGGCGGTGGTGTGGGGACACCGCCGCCTATTGCACCGAGTCCTAGAGAGAGAGCCGTGATGCGCAAGGTGTTCCTGCGCATCGCGGCCCCCCGAGTAGCGGAGTGGTGTCGCGTCTGCAAAATGTAGACGATCGCTGGTAGAGTTGCGGTAGGTTCTATCGTACCCGCAACTCTGCCTTAAGCGATGAGTGGAGCACCATAGGGTTTTAGTGGGTAGACTACACAGGAGTCCCACATACCCCGGCCGATATCCCTAATCTGCCGGGGATGCGTGAAGCATTTCCCCATGTTAAAAAAAAAAGGTATTGTTCAACTTAGGAAACAGTGGAAATTTCATCAAAATAGGTGTTTTGGAGATAGGGAGTTTTAATTCTCAATTGCGTACAATTTTGAAGCTGGTTTTATCTTTTTAAAATACAGTTTTTCTTTGGCATTATTCACCCTTACCTCTTAAGTACAACTTAGTAAAATATACATAATACATAATATTTTAATCATCATGTTTAAAAATGTAGCTTCTTGAATAATATTCTAAAATAATAAATGAAAATCTAGTCTTGAATTAATTCGTTCAACCTCCATTCCGATAAATAAACAGAAACTCGAAATAAAATCGTGAAAATTTTGTATTTTCACATCCAACTTGGCCAGTTCTCCCAAAGAAAATATACAACTTAAAAGTTTTCCGACGGCCAAAGAATCTTTAGACTTAGTTCGAAGGTCTGGAGTAAGTATTAAAACATGAAAGGGTATTACTTTGCAAATTTATTCTAACCGATCTGAAATTTAAATTCGAGTTCATCAAAGTATGTGCTCCTTTGTAATATATGAGGAAATTACGACGAGCCCACGATCTTCTATTAATGAAGGGATAGATGCACCTAATCATGTTGTTTGCGGAAGGATATAAGATATCTATGCTATTATTATACAAACGTATTATGTAACCTCTTTACGCTTAAACGGTTAAGATTGGTTATGATTAAAGTAAGTCAGGACATATTAATATTATTTTCGTTAAGTTTAGTGAAAAACATATTATGAAAATTAATTTTGTCCGTGAAAAAAGGACTGCTAACGCTTTTATTAGCGAAAAATATATTGCGTCAGTTTGTATATCGGCTACCTCTTTATACTAATCATTTCACAAATTGTGATATCACATCTAAATAAACTAATATAACTGAACTAATAATTTTAATATTTTATCCGGCTAAAACGCGTGTATGGCAGAACCGATTCAGCTAATTTTAGTCTTGAAATTTTTGTGGAACTCCGGGGAAGATTTGATACAAACCGGATTATCTGGTTTATAATTAACTAATAATAAGGATGCATGATTCAAATAATATAGCTCCTATCTAATATGGCTTATGTGCTCTAGATGTAATATAAAGATGATAACAGATACGTAATTATCTTTAGAATATCAATGGCGTCTGAATCTAAGGCGCGGTTTGTGAATTGGGTACATTAAAATATCCGCGTATCGATTATACATTAGCTGTTCGTTTCACTGATATTATATCTCACAGAGGCTGTGGCAGAACGCTATTATCTGTTAAGTTTGTGACACACTGAGGAATGAAGTGGAAGAATATGTTTTATGTAAAAAAAGGTAAACGAATTTAATATTGTGTTTTTATCTATATGGAGTCATCAATTTAAAATAAGAAAAAAAAGATTTTGTTCAATATGATAGAATATTTAACCTATTAAGCCCCGTACGAGCACAGGTGATCGCGACACTAATAAAATACAATGGCATTTCCGAGAATCTCCGATCGACGGATATTGAATACATGACGTCCGCAACTCCGTTGCTCCAAAACTCGTTTTGAACCGTACATTTTTCCGGGATAAAAAGTATCCTATGTCCTTTCCTGGGATCCAATAGTATATCCATGCTAAATTTCAGCAAAATCGGTTCAGTGGTTTGGATGTGAAGAGGTAACAAGAACAGAAAGAACAAACAGACAGACAGACACACTTTCGCATTTATAATGTCAAATATGGATCGTATGGATTATTATCAGAAAATATTAGTTTTAGTTTAGTTTTTCAGAGTTGTCTATTCATTTTTAGGGTTCCGTAGCCACCCTGCCCGGTAGAAGAGCGCCCGGTGCCTCGGGCTGCTCCCCGGAGGTTCAGCAGCTAATAGCTCGCAGCGGAGGAGTCTGTACAAGCAGACACCGCTAACTAGGCTGCCGCAGATATCGCCCCCGTAGGCGAGTCCAGTGGCCCAGCAGCGTAGCGGAGGAAGGACGCACCGGTGCAGTGGGTTTTGTGGGTAAACCCAGGTGTTCCTTTACCGCAGCACCTGGGGAGTCCCACATATCCCGGCGGCCTTTCCAAGGGTTGCCGGGAATGCGTAATGCATTTCCCACCGTGAAAAAAAGGGTTCCGTAGCCAAATGGCAAGAAACGGAACCCTTATAAATTCGTGATGTCTGTCTGTCTGTCTTTTATTATTTCGTTGGTTGCGGAAAATTAAATATGGTTGAGGGTGGTGTTTTCACCATAGATGAAGCCGTGGGTCATATTTTACTCAACTGAATATAATTATTATCCCTCAAAAAACAATATTTTCATCTCATTACTACGTAGATTTGTCGCCGTTATTTATTTTTAAGAGCCGACAACTCGAAAATGGCACTCGTAATTAGAAGCGAGACGAAAAATAAAATTTACAATGCAAATTCTTAAAATTAATTTCCGTGATGAATCCCTCAGGAGTTGTAATCAAACTTTTAATATCTTTGTTTTAGGTGAGCAATCGACGCGAAGTGAAACGTAGCCATGTTAGCCCAAGAGCCAGCAACAGCCATTTTTTTTTTTTAAAGAAGGCAGGTCGCTGTAGCCCTGACGTCACTGCGACCCATAAGGATCTATTGTGACTCCTTCGCATTAGAGTATCATCCCCAGCCCAATACTGCTCATAAATTGAACGATGTGGTTGGGGTTGGTGTCACGAATTTCCTCTGTGGATGAGTATTCGTGGCAAAGCAACAGCCATACTTTCCTCATTTTATAAAAGCCGAAAGTTTAGCTGTATATGACCCCAAAGTGTGACAGTGGGAAAACCTGTAAAAATTTCCGGCAGTGTAAAACGAGATGGGCAAGCGCCCCAGCGTCACGAGTTTCACCGTACAAAAGTGGAAAAAAAATTGGTCTTTCAGCGCAGCTACTTTCACAGTAAACTCTCTACAAGGAACACATACACACTCTAAAGTATTATCAGTTAGTTTTGTTACACCCTGTATTATGATAAGTGCAAATAGAAGAAAATAAAATAAAAAAAATTAGCGTTATACTATAGTGAAGGTTACGTAAACCTTCAGAACTGGAAATTTTAAAGTAACCGTAACCGAAACTCCATAGTCGCTAGTCGTTCTTACTTCTATAGGAGTCATATACTTATACAGGCAAACATTCAGCTTTTTTAAAACAATACGACCTTCAAGAACAGAGTGTATTTCCTCTTTCTCCAGCAACGCACCTGCGGCTCTTCTGATGAAGCGAGTGTACATGTGCGACAGTATTAGCTTTTCATCAGGTGACCCGTTTGCTCGGTTGTTCCCTTATTTTATAAAAAAACTAGCTGTCGCGGCAAACATTGTTTTGCCATAGCATTTGGCTCATATTGTTTTATTGAAGTGACTAAATAAGAATGCTACTATATGGCAACGTCCATCGCTGTGAGCTGTCCCGTTGCACAAACAATGGTCGCCGTCAGTCTCGAGTTGTAATAATTTACTATTATTTATTAAAAAAATGCCCTTATCAATATAAAAAGTAGCCGAATCTCAGACCTACTGAATATGCATATAGGTAAAAATCAGTAAAGCCATTTCGGAAGAGTACGGTAACTAACATTGTGACACGAGAATTTTTTATATAAGATAATATGACGAAAGACTTGCTGTCGCTGGCTCCTGGACTAAGATTCGACATAATTGACTTTTACTCAATTTTCAAGTCATGTTTGAAGTTTTTAAGAGCCCCCGATCGCTTCGGAAAACATTTTTGTTACGTGTTCCCGCGTAATGGGATTCACGGTGTTTAAAGTTCTGTTTGGGTAATCGAATGTGAGGGGTTTTTGAGTAAGTATATTGAATTATAATGTTTTTAAGAACAACGCTAAGGGGAACTCGGTTTGCCGTATATTTTTCTGAAGTCACGTTCGTTGTGAGTGAAATCAGTACTAACATGATTAAAAAAATATATAGCTGAACATGAAACCAATTCCTCTTTCTTAAAGTCGGATAAAGCTATATTTTTTAAGGATAAGCGTGTATCACTGTGTTTTTTATTTTATTTTTATTTTATTTGGGAATCTTACAGCATTTCAAGACTACAGTAGGTTACATGTTACGAAGCGATATGCCAATTACAAGTTTCCACTAGTGTGGTTCTTCTAACTTATTTTGTTCGTTACTTTCGAACCAAAAACATAAATTAAATATATAATTTGTATATTGATTCCAATATGGAGCGGAGCGTCTTTGATTAAAGTATTATGTTCTATGATGGCTTGCTTTATTATCAAAATTGTTTTATAAAATTTTAACTTTAGGGCTAATAATATCATTAATGCCAATATAACAACAATATAAAAAAAACTACTTTATAAAAAATCCAGCCTATTATCCCGTAAAAATGCTGACTTTATAACAAAAATACATCGACATTACACGGTAAAAGGTAAACTTCTGGGTTATAAATTACTAGCGAGTCCACCTTTATAATAAACTTGGTGCTGTAGCCAGCAGATGGCGACAATGTGCCAACTTGGAGTATAAATCAACCCTTCTAATGCTGGCCCAGTAGGGTCAAGTAGGTGATTTACAGAAGTCATAAAGATACCTATTGATTCCCGTCACTGGTGCTACACCCCTGGACCCTTACATGCCGATAAAATTTATTTAATGCGGAGACAGGTGTCACAAACAATTTTCTCTTTGAAAAAGTATTGTTTCTGATTTACGATGCGATTGCTACTTTGTATTAAGTATGTCCTGTAACTGAAGTTTTTTGAGAGATTTTTTATAATTTATCTTTTAATATTGTTGTGAACTGGTCACGTTTTTATTAGCCAATCAAAAGAGCTAATAAATAGATAAATCACTGTCAAAAAACCTCAGAACCCGAACATTAAAATTATATCTGTTCTAATATACTTCAATATTGATATTCGATCTACCTATATATTATACTTATAATAATTTTCCTATAGTTTTTTAATCGTTAAAATATTCTTATTTATAGCCGTACATTGTTTTATATATGTTAACCCCCTGACTAGGTCAGTCAGACCCTTTATAAAAAGCGTTGTAGATAGATATTTTATAGGTTGTTTATTATAGAGGCAGCCTCAGGCGAAACCATTTTCTGCGAAGGCTATAATAATGTCTTACTTTATAATAACCTTTCGCTTAAAAGTACTACGCTTACCCTAATCTTACCCTCTGTAGGCGTAACGTTTTCGATGATAATGTTTATGAGTATTATTTTATTGATTGATATAAAAATATATAATACAAGTATAGGATCTGAAAACGTATTAAAAAGTCAGGTGTGGGCTTAAGAAATAGTTGCACCATTTCTCTAACTTACACATATTAAAAAGCAAGGAAGATCGTTTTCAAGACGTATTATTATAAAAAGATAACAAAAAAATACCTGACCTGAATTTTATTAGAGACTTGTAATTTATTTATATTCAAATCTACACAGCTGTACAAGATAGACTCTTACAAAATTTAAGAAGGTATTTTTAAAATGACTAGTGATTCAAGTGTTGTTCTCGCTCACAAAGACTGATGTAATTAACATAGCAAATGAAGGCTGGATCCGAAGATTTTAAAGTGTAGTGTGGCAGTGCATTTTCAAGTTGCAAAGCCAATATGGAAACAATGTTGGCACCGAGCATCTTAAACTTTGCCGTTATACCGCTGTACTTTGTTTTTCGTAGCGATTTTCAAACTTCGATCCGCGAGCAATTAAGTTTTTGCTTTTCTTCAATGATATGATGAAGCTTGCGGAAGACCTACAGCTATTAAGCCTTATTGCACTAATAATTTTTAATGTAAGAATCTAAGTAACTTATTTTACTAATGTGTATAGAATTCTCTGAAACTTGAGGAACAGAAATAGTTATAGATATATGTTTGTCTCTACTTTGTGTAAATTTCACTATTCCTATGGTATATTTTTTACATATTATTATTGTCTAACTAAAATTACATCCTTCTTTTAAGCCTCTACCTTAAATCTTGCTAACAACGCAGCAGCGTTGGCGGCGATATGATGACACAGCTTTTTAATACATTTTACAAATATTTTCTACACCTTTTTAAAGACTCGTCCTCAAAAAAAGGGACGCGTGCGGCTTAGGTCCGTTTTACTTGTCGCATTCGCGCCCGCCCCGCTCTCCGCGACATTCGAGGCAGCGGTCTTACAAAACCTTCAGTAGATCGTAGGACAAGTCACACCCCTTCGACCGTCACGCTGCAAACATATTTCACGTTTTAATATCATCGCATAACAATAATAGCTATCCCCTACACGGTATGCATAATTAAAATCAATCGAATAAGATCCTAGACAAAATGGCATGCAATAGGGACCGCGTATTGGAACGTGGAATTGATAATATCCATAGTACTATACTATGTATAGTATGTAATATATGTATGTATGTAAACAATCAGGCTTTATGTTTATGAAATAAAAGATCACGTTCTGAGGCTTAAAGAAAGTAGATATGTAGCTTTTTATCGTGGCAAAATATATGACTGTGTACTGTGTATATCACAAAATAATTATATTCTCTAACGAAATAATCTGTTTATTATTGTTAATAATAATGTTTAAGATAGTGTAGAATACTGGATGTGACGCAATAAATACGTCCCTTATGAACGAATCAACGGGAATCCTGTGTAAATATCCTGTAGGTACCAAAAAAATGTAATAAATAAAAATTTAAATGCGTCAAAATATCACCAAAAAGCCCGAAACAAGTACTCTACTTGTAGTCACAATAGATCCTTATGGGTCGCAGTGACGTCAGGGCTACAGCGACCTGCCTTCTTTAAAAAAAAAAAAAAAAAAAAACTCTACTTGTCGTGTGGTAAAAATGAAAATTTTTTGCACGACAAAAATAAACATTAATTAGACTGAATCTTTATACTAGAACAGGGGTCATCAATTAGTTTCGCTCGGAGTCCGTTTTAAGAAATGAAATGACCTTCGCGGTCCACACATTTAATAGAAAAAAATTTATTAAACATAAGTAGGTAATTACTAATTAGTAATTACACTTCATTATGAAAAGTGACCATTTTTGTAGCTAATTATCTCTCTGAAGTTTGAAGTGCAAGTTATAGACATTTCATCAGTAAGTCAAGACCGAAATAATTTATTTTTGAAAATGCTTGGTCCGCACACAATGGGTTGGTGGCAGTCTGGATGCGGACCGCGGTCCGCCATTTGGTGACCCCTGTATTAGAACATTCCAATCACTAATCAGACACACACATAAGTTAACGTGTATTCAAAATACTGGAAGTAGCAGTACAAACGAATTTGATTTCAAGGACACGACTAATCACTATAAATATACAGAACTAGAAATCGATGATGATAAAATTTCAGTTCTGCAATTATGCGGTCTATTAGACCCACAGATCGTTATGAGAGTTTTTAAAAGCCTTAAAAGCGACAATAAAGATATAATTACGGGTGAGGCGGGATATTGGATCGGTTTTTATCAGTCTCATTATTGGATTCGTCTCTGTCGGATAAGTAGAGAAAAATAAAGTACATTATTATAAAATTGTATTTCATAGCTTAAAAAATGTGAATAATCGGTTTTGATATTACCGTCTTCGTTTTCATTGCATCGTTACAAGGTGATGCGATGCATTTTTCATCAAAGAGCCACATTATAATAGGCAGCCGAACACCGCAGGTGTCAAATTTCTGAATTCAATCTGTATCTCATTATGTATTAAATAAAGGTCAGTTTTGATTAGCTCAATTAAATGCATCGCATCGTATAATCGCCGCAGCCATGTGTAAGGGTTAATTCAGACTGCAACGCGAGTCGTGACACGTAGATGCATTTCTAAATTTTTATGGATTTCACAAATTTGCAATACACGCAATTGAAATCTGTCAATTCGGTACAAATTTAGAAATCCATCTACGCATCGCGTTGCGGTCTGAATTAACCCTTATGCGTTATTCCAACGAAGCAAACCCAATAAGCCAATAACAAGCAGTACATTGTATCTTCAGTCCTAGGAGTTTCCGAAGTAAAAACGTACACAAGGAAACTTTAAAAAAGGTTTGATCGATCGCGTCCACCTGGCGCTCGGGTAATTAACTCAGTACAGAATTATTCTGCGCGATTGAAAATGAAATTATTGTAACGAAGAGCGCTGAAAGGGAGCCCTCTACTTAACGATTAATTTATCACAGCTACTCCTGCGTGATTCAATTTGTGACACAAAGGATGTGGATTGTAGGTGTATGTCGCGACGGAGCTGGCACAAAATATGAACGTTGAAACTATATTAACATTTTGTTGATAACTTTATGTTGTCTTTTATACTGTGTTAGTTTTATGAGACTTGGGATTTGATGTCTTTTAAACATTAACTGCCTCGCCCAGAACTGTTAATTACTTAACTTTACTTAGTTTTAAGAATGTCAGTCTTCTGAAATAATATGATCTGTGGAAATAATAGTGACAGACCGAATTTTGGTTTCGGCCGAACCTGAGAGGTAGATCGAAAGTCCGATTTCGGTTTTGGCTGAATAATCTGATCCGATACACAATCATACAACGTAAAGTGAACCAACGATTTATGAACCAACTATTTTCTTATGATCTGCCATTACCAAGGTGTCTTTTTCACACATTTCGATTATTCATAATGTCACAACCAAAATAAATTCCCCGTATCATTTCTTTTAGCATATTTTGTTCATAAAATTGGCAAAACTTGCTCCTATTAGGTACAGAATATAATTAAGTATGTATATCAAACGACTTATAAACACCATAATACGGGAAACTAGCAAGATGCCACGGGCTTCAAACGAGTCCTTGGGGGGAGATCGGAGCGTTGTTTTTGTTGCCGCGGGCGATAGGATAAACGTTAACGTTTAATGTGTGACGACAGTAATGCGAGAAATGTACCGGAAACATTCTACTGATACGGAAGTATCGAGATTCTTGGAACGTTGGAAAGTTCTTAGCACAGCGAGATATAGAGACAAAAAATATCCACAGCCGAATATAATATAACCTCCTCCTTTTTGAAAGTCGATTAAAAATGGCAAATAGCACTCTGTTGATACAGTGTCTTTTGTGGCTATAAGTTGCTTAAATTAAAAAGTTAAGGCTGGTTTTAGAGTCACGCTGACCGCACGCTGACCGTCAGCGCTGACAGCCAAAATGTATGAACCTCTAGGAAGCGTTTTAAAGCAACGCGTAGCTATCAGCGCGTACGTTGGTCAGCGCTGATCTGTGCGCGGGCGTCGCTCGTCGGCGCCGCGCAGCCGTCGGCGCTCACTGCCGCCCGCGCGCCTCTGTCTTCAGTGAGCGTTCTAGTGTCGCGCCGAGTGGACGCCATCAGCGTGAACAGTCACGCTATGGACACGCCAAAGCGATCAGCACGATACTGAAACGTCTCGCGCTGAACCTCAGCGCTGACAAGCTACGCGCTGAGCTGTCAGCGCCGATGGTCAGCATGACTCTAAAACCAGCCTAAGATACTAATATTATAAACGCGAAAGTGTATCTGTCTCTACCTTTTCACACCCAAACCGCTGAACTGATTTTGCTGAAATAATTTGAGTCCCGGGAAAGGACATAGGATACTTTTTATTCTGGAAAAAAATGTACGGTTCGCGCGCGACAAACAAAATTGGCGCGACGGAGTTGCGGGGGTCATCTTGTATTATAATAATGTGCAGATATTTCCAATATATTATTGAAATATTGCTAATAACACTAAAATCAATTAATTTACAAATTAGAACTGTTCTAGAGCTGTAGACATATCGCGCAATACTTTCCTCTGAAGATAATCTGGCATTTGGCAGCCGTGTCAATAGCTTATATCGGTTATGTGGAGCTCGGGGTGTTTATGTGGATCATTATCGTGCAAATTTGGCCACATTCGCCAATTTTCGTCGAAACCACATTGTAAAATGTTGATATAATTACCAACCCTCATGTGACTTAGCTTAATTTCCTAGTAGAATTCCGGATGAATTTCCCGAATTCCAGCTAAATTAGCCGCAAAATTAACCTAAAAATATATTATAAATCCTTCTTCTGTTTGAGAAAAAATATAAATTAATTTAATAATGAAATAATATGTAAGTCGATATAATATAAGCTAAAATAATAATAATATTATGTTTTGATCACTTGCCGATTTTGTCACGGAGCACTTTTTAACACACGCTCGGCTGCTTTCTAGCCGCGCCCGTGGTCACGGGTGCACTTAGGTGACAGACGTCTTCACTCCTTTCCATGCTATGAGCTTTTGTCTATCTTTTCTATACAAATTTAGAGTGTCGTTTGATTAACATGCTGGGAGCTTTGGCATCGGTCTTTTCTTAGTTCGCGGAAGTTTTTTAACTACCCGCAGATTCAACAATAATTATTTGTGTTTCGATCTACACAGAACGCACTCGCATTATCTTGAAACCGCGCTGTTTTACATATTATTCTTTAGTTTGTTTCTCACTAGGTCAGCCCCATTAGACAAAGTATCTTTCGTTAAAAACGATGATGTTTTTTATCAAAATGTATGCGGTTTGAATTTGACATAAGTCATCGCTAAATGACATTTCGCTTGCGAAGACTAATGTCAAATCCCATACATTTTGATAACGAATTTCATCATCGTTTTTAACGAAAGGGACTTTGTCTACGGCCCCAGGGCTCTCAACTACATAGATAGCAAAACACAATAAAAAATATATAACAAAATAAAACTTCATATTTTCAATTTCCAAAAACCCAATAGGACTGAAGGCATCGGAGTAAGTTTTTGGGAAAGTTAGATGTAATAATAATATTATGGGTAATGTTTTACTTATATTTTTAAGACAACAAATTATTGATTTTAAATCTAACATAAAATTAAACATTTTATAACCACTATTCATTATTTTATTAACTGCATGAATAAACTTTAAAACAAACAAAGTTTCCAATGCACAAACAAGACACGAATACAGTGACCAATTAAATAAAAGTTTAATGACGTCACAACAGAATCGCAGAACTAGTTTTTCTGTTGACATAAATTGTGCTCCCTTGGGAAAGGGGAGTCGGGAATCTCGCGATATTTATTACGTACAGTCGCTGACATAACACTTGTTATTGCGAATGTACATTGTACACTTATGTCGAAAGTGTGTAATGACTATATCAAAAACTAAGAAGTCATAGATGTAGATATTGTATAGACATTCCAAGACAAAAAGAGTACACAATAATTTGAGTTTTTGGGAAAATACAACATTTGACGTTAGGAGCGTACGTATCAAGAAGCTTTTAAATCAAATGTATTAAATAAAAATTTTGAAAGATAAATTAATTGTAATTTGTAATTAAATAGATCAACATACATAATAATATTTTCTGACCCACTGCTATTAAATTAATCTTAACTCAATGTGAAATATTATCATTAAATTGTGTTGCGAATAGAAATCACCCTGGCATCAATTAAAATAATTATCAAAATAGTTAAACACTTGACATTCTGTTTCAAACTGTTTTCCGCAATTATTATATAGGCACCCACATTCACAGATTGAAAAAAGATACATTTTTATCGACTACCTAAAAAAAACTAGGCCTTTGCATCCATTGTGGATGATTTATACGGTATTTTCAGAGCAAAGTAACCACTCTTCAAATACTGTAGTGCCTGGGACAGGATTTTTAAATGACCGTATGGTTGCCCAAGCGCATACGGCATTCTCGCAACACAGTCGGCCTAGTCCAGAGGAAAGAACTAGTCAATACGTCTGGGACCAATCATGTGCGGGTTTCCTCACGATGTTTTCCTTCACCGTACGAGCGTCCATATTATGTACTTGAGATCTGAAAATGTCTCATTGGTACACGCCTCCACCCGGGATCGAACCTGCACCCTCTGCGAGTGCGAACCAAAGGTCTACCCATTAGGCCACGGACGCTCATCGACTACCTAAATATAATATTAAATCTGTCCGTTAATTTCGCGTCACTACGCAGTACGCACACACTTACCAACAGACGGTGACAGCTCATTGGTCATTGTTTTATCTCGCTCTAATGACAGACATTTGCAGGGTTCACCCTTAATTAAATGGGCTCTACCGAAATTCTTTAACTGTCAGAGCCCCGTGTGAAGTGTATCTGTAAACGGAACTGTGATATATATTCAAGGAATTCAACAGAATATGAAACTGGAATTCGAGGAATGGAAAAATAGTTTGACTTTGAAATATATTTAATAATAATAACATAATAATAAAGTAAATATCTTTATTTCTCCCCAAAATACTAATTCAAAATATACTCAAGTACCTAAATAAAATGTAAAGAACTGGTTTCAATTAAATGTCGTACCTGTATTACGGATAACGTCCGCTGGTCCTCAAATCAAGGAACAGTATTATTTTGGTTGTATGATGATTTACTTATAAAACTTACCTGCCTACGTATCAAAATGGTTTTGTCACCATTTTAGGCAACATTTATAATAATAAATTAACCCGTCGATCGTAGAAAAACGAGACACAATAGCTTATCTTTTGTTATCGCGGTTGCATGCTACCACTTGGGGCTTGATGAATTAAGATGGAAACCTATGGCATCCATTAGATGGTAGGTTTCAGTTTTACCACAGTCATGACTGTAACTGATGGGTAACCTACCGTGTAAGACCGTGACTGACGGTTGCATGAAGCAGATTGACAAAAATCTGGATACATTCTTCAGTCCATCAGTCACCTTCAGTCAAACATAATTTATGGATGCCTATAATAAAAATCAATATAATACGACAGTTCGATATTTTTTCCCTTTGTTTTCTACAAGTCCAAAGTTCCATATAACTCGGTTTGTAGTGATAATTTTCAGTTTTCCGAATTTTTACCAACCAAACAAGACTGACTGATCACTAACATAATATGCTGCATACCAGATTCACAATGTGTAATTCGAGTATTACCGCAAATACGAGTAGTGTGCGACAGCCAATAAACGCGTGTTACGTCCAGCGTTGACCAATAACCGCGCAGTAAGATTCCGAATCCAAGTCAAACGGGAATTGTGAATACCCCTGACCTAATAACCCAAGAGCCAGCGACAGCCAGTCATTTATTAAACTAAAAGTTTTTCGGGTGTCTATAAGTGAAAAGCAACTACCAAAAATGCCCGGCAGTGGAAGACGAGATTTCTACAATTATCCCGAAGAAATGTAAACATTGAGCTTTACAATTTATCAAAGGTTTTAGACCTTCAGAACTGCCTCCTAAGATAACTGCGCCCGAAACTCCATGAATCTCCACGAAATTCAATGACGAAAGCATGGATGTAGCTGGATCTTGGGTTAGTCTTATTAAATCTCGACATAGGTAGTGATAAACTCCACTTCCCCTCATACTACCGCGCCGCTTAATCAGTGTGACTGGGGTAATGGAGCACATTAGTCCGACGAAGAAACCTCCCAAATATGGACAAGACATACAGAAATAAGTAATCGTAAATATGGCTGAGATTTTTATGTAACTTTTGGCCACTTACGTAATGATGAAACAATTTTGTGTAAAAACTGTTAAATTAACATCAGGATACAAGTATCCTAGACCAGATCAAGAAACGGTTAGACGCTGAGAAAATAGTTAGCATGCACCTGCTGCTTCATTTTGAGTGAAAACTGACTTTTTTCGGCCAAAAAAACATTTATTATCATACACTTTTAGCAATAAAATAAAATTGCGCTATATCAATAATGGCGTGAAGTTTATAAAAAAACTACGATTTGCCTATTTTCCAATAATGCTATATAGGTAAAATTATTATGTTCATTTTCTTAAATTATATATCTAATTACAATCCACATTGCGTTTAAAATATAACGCAATTTCAAAGCTACCAACGCAAAAACATGAAGCGCAATATCAACAAATCTATAAAGAAATTAATCATCCGCTATTCAAATTCAAGAAATTGATAAATGCCGTTTATCATTTGTGAAATGCAGCCAATAAGGGGCGATGCCAACACACAAGGGCAGATATACCCCATTAATTACGATATGCATGTGAAATATGAACCTGCACAATGGGAGTAAATATGCGGACAGTGTGGAATCAATAACTAATGCCGACGCCGTATTTTTACCGCAATCGAACCGGTTTGAGCTGATTATGACCGTATTTTTCCGGTTTTAGTTTTAAGGATTCTTATTTGTTTAATAAAATCTTATTTTCAATTCCTAATTGCAGTTTTTTGCTGTCCCGACGAGGATATAAACCTACTACCCCTGTATTGGGAACTACGCAAACTACTGGACCGCGAGGGTGCCCATACTAATATTATAAATGCAAAATTATATATGTCCATCTGCCTGTCTGTTACCTCTTCACGCCTAAACCGATTTTGCTGAAAGGTGTGGATACTTTGAGTTCCGGAAAAGAACATATTAAGATACTTCATATCCCGGAAAACTTTACGTTTCCCGCGCGATTTTGGTACCACGGAGTTGTGATCGTCATCTTGTTGTATATAAAACAAACCCTCTGTGCTTCTATTAACTCAAACCATAACATTAAACTGATGTGCAAATGAATCGGAGAAAGCGCCTATGAATTTTGGTCCGATCGCTGAAAACGACGCACGAATCACGGAAATTGAAGATTTACTAGAATCAGTCCCGTCAAAACTAAACTTAAATCAAATCGATTGCCCAAGTTATTACACGACTATAGTGAATTGTTGGTATTGTTTTGTGCTCGATGTTACTTGCCAGATATGAAATAATTTCAAATACTTTCATGGTGAATTTTGATTTTGTTGAAACTTGAAGAAATAAATCATTTTAATATTATTTCAACGACTTGTTTATTGTAATGTTCAAAGTAACTGCTATGGACTATGGTCACTCCCTATGGTATTTTCAGTGAACAATATTATGTTCCTAATAATTCCCATCAAATTATTATTTAAAATTTGTAAATACAATTACTATACTTAGATAGACCCTGTACCTATACCTAACAAGATTTTGATAGAATTACAAAAGCAATAAGCAATTTTTCGCTTAAGTCACAGGGTAAACAGGGAACAAATGCAATTTTGCCGCCTATTATTATTAGAAACTGAGGGGAAATCTTGTGAAGATTAAGCTCACCCCTAAAGATATCAACTGTACGAAGACGGTAGTAAGTCTCGACTGGAGATTATCAAGTTCGCTAAGCTCTGAGCACACTTAACCGAATCGATCATAACAAAATGGCTGCTGTGTTTCTGGTGAAGTAGAAGTTATTTACAAAATAGTGGGATTTTAAGCTAGAAATACATAATTTAAGTCTGTATATTTTAAGAAGGGATAGCTTAAGGAAATTACAATTTTCTTACTGTAATGAACAGCGCCAGTTCCAAGAGTTTCAAATATTCTGGCAGACTGAAGATTCAGCTATATCTGGTACCGACTTCAAAATGATGAAGATTGAGTACAGAAATAGTTGAGTATTAGCCGAATTCGGAAAAAGGCACTATTAGATATAGGAAAAATTATTTAAAATTTTTTAGTTCATATAAAGATGTTAAATTATTGTTTTTACCTTGGAAGTCGGTTTTCATTTTTTGTTAAAAATAATAATAGTAAGAATGTATATCCAATAACTTTATATCTAAATTTACAATAGCATAATAAGAATAAGTAATACCTTAGTCGAACTCTTCAATTTAAAAGTTGAATTCAAGCTCTTTAAATCTAGAAGTATACAACTCGAAAGGGTTTACGCAAGATACTCCCTAAAAAGTTGGCCAAAAACCATTATTAATAAGTAATAACCTAAATACATTGTGTAATCGTCAAGAAAAGTGTACAAAATATTTATGTTCGCAATCTCTCCGAAGTTTTTATTTCAGCTCTCACATAGTTCATGTGCCAAGAAAGGCTATAACGCGGGCGAATCATTAAAATTTATACACTGCCAACGACTTGTAATGAAAATGCATAAAGATTCAGTATTCATATTATAAAGTTTGAATTTAAAAATCTGGTTTTATATAAAAATCATATTTTCGGGTTAAAATAAGTGCAACTTACGCTAACTAAATTAGCATTGAATAGTTATTAAACTATGTTTTTAATGCCCTAACATTCATAAAGTGTGCATGCCTGTTTTTCACTCCTTTATACTAGAATCATGAAAAAAAACTTATTACCTACTATGAAATACAACATACTTTCAGTCCCGATAAAGAACATGATAAATTTACTACAATAATGCATAGAACACAAGATACACAAAAAACATGGAATAGTAGTCGAGATCGAATTTCTACGCTAACGAATTTGCGAGAAACGTCAGAAAATACTACAAACTTACTGATTATGGGCGATAACGAGCGCAATTTGAGCCGCAGAATTTCTGCCGGGCAGAATTTTTTTCATACAAATGACAACTCATTTTGAGTCGTCGTGTGAATCAAACATGACTTTTGTATGAAACTGAATGCAGCAGAATTCTGCCCGGCAAAAATTCTGCGGCTCACGACTCACAGATTACGCTCGTTTGGCTTCGCCCTATTGATAACGATACTTAATTGTAATTAAAATATTATTAAGATTTTGGCATAAGCCCAATATCTGTCAAAATCTTCATTGAATTACGATAAATCTGTGAGTGCAGCAGTTAGACAAAATTAAAATGAAGACTCTCCAATTACCTGTAAGTACTAAACATTTCTTAGAAAAACGGAACAAAGAGCTGGTTTTTATAATTTTCGCTTACAGCGACGCTGCGGTCGCTGTAAATGAAAAATATTGTTCCCTATTCACGTCCGTCCGGCGACGCCGAAACAAAGCCGTATTACATTTCATTAACCTTTAGCCGCTGGTTGTGGTCAGGTTGCACAGACGATAAATTCTCATTTTACAAAGGGACGAGTGAAAAAGTGATAAATAGTTCCAGAGATTTGAGGGAAAACAATCACTTATTTCATTTGTGTGGGTATACGCGAGTTTCGGGAATCGGAGTTTAAGGGTCAGCTGATGGAAATGTGATGAGGCGATTCGATGGATTTTTTAGGTAGCCATTTTGGAACAGGTAGCCCAACACCGCGAGTGGCAATTCTGTCAATTCAATGGGTAACCTCGGAGCTCGCACGCAAAGTTTAACACTTTCAAAATGACTTTCTGTAAACGTTGTTTCGATTTTCTCCTTTCTATGGCTGTTGGCGACGCGACCACCACCGTACTGCATTTTGCCACATTTAGGAAATGTAAAAAAAGTTATTGTTTATGTTTTGTCTATGGCGAAGCGACGCCGCGAAATTCAGTTTTTTTTGTTCAGTTGTTTAAAAGTGAATGTCGGGCGTCGGGCTTCGGCAGTTATAATTTAGTCTTAGTTTTGTAAAAGTGTATTTTGAGTTTTTCGTTAATATATCGGACTTTCTCGTGCATTCAAGAATTTTATTCTAAATTCCTCCTCCCGTAGCCTACAATGGCAGTGACCGACAATGTAAAGAAAGATTTCCCAAAAATAATAATTAAAACCTGTAATTTTACGTATTTTCTTTATTTCTACTATTAAACTATGGATGACGAAAATTGAAAATCAAGCACATAACACATTACATTCTACAATCCTCAAAGTTCTCACGAAAAAAAATAAACTGCGATTTTGAATTTCGAATACTCCGCCGTCTATTCGAAAGAGTACTTATTTGATTACGAAGAACTTAAGAAGGCAATTCCAATGTAGCGGTTATTCAAATATTGCAGTAGTAGCAATAAATTATTCAAAAGGTGCTTTTCTTAGAAACATCAAGGCCTTGCTGGCTGTTTATATAACGAAATGTAATTGTTTTTGTTCAGGAGTGAACTGAGGAAATTAACATTCGGAAAACTAGAACTATGAGGGTGTTCGATATTCGAAATTATCTTTGACATTAACGCAAAAATAGCTCTACAAGGATGGTTTTTGCGCGTTGAAGACATAATATGTCATGGATGGATGGCAGCTGTTAATAAATGACGAAAGACTTCTTCTGGCATACTTACACACTCTAATTAATTTCAAAACACAATCAATGTTCTGGAATTTGCCAATGTCAGAGTGTACCTGAGTAATAAAATGTTGTATATTGCTTCGATCGCGGATTCTTGGAAATCTATTGTTCTCGCGGCCGCTTGGGAGTTGTTGAAGAGATAATTATTATAGTGGACACTGGATGCCATTGAGAGTAGAGAGACTGAAATAGCTCTTCTCTTCTCGCTATAAAGTCTGCCTCGCAGAAAAGCCTTGTAAGTTGTAAGTCTGTATTACAATCAATTTATTTGACCCGAATATAATATCTTACTTATGAATTTGTATTTATTATAATTTATAAACTATGAAAATGCCCTTTTTACATTTAATTTGGTGGAATTATCTTCAGTGGAGCAGACGTAAACAAATTCTTTTCAATTATGTTATCAATGGAAAGAAAAATATTATGTACAAAACGATTTTATTAACCTTATAACAGTATTTTGATTATTTTTGAGGTTGAATAGAATATTAAAGGAAAAAACCGTCACTGTAACGAGAAATTCATAAGAAATGCACGCAGAAAGCGTATCTACGTTATTTGGTCAGGCTATGTCAAGTCAATGTTATTCGCGATTTGTCTGCGCATGCGCAATGCAGTAATTATCACACGGAGCAATGTTTTTGCTCAGTGGGTTATCCACAGTAGTCTGACCATAAAGGGTGTAACAAAACAAAGGGATAATAGGGTTTGTATGAGTTTCCTAAATAGAGTTCACTGTGAAAGTAGCAGCGCCGAAAGAGCATTTTCTTGTATTTTGTAAATTCATCAGAATTTGCCCATACAAAAGTTAAAAAAAAAGTTAGTTTTAGGATTCAGCGCTGCTGTGAAACTTTCAGTAAACTCTACACACTACGCACCATAAAGTATTATCATTTTGTTTTACACCCTGTATATTATGAAATCACAAACTCCTCTGAATAATCTCCGAGTTGAGAGGAGATGATTTTGTACATAAAATATTATGTACAAAATCATGTCCACCAAAGCAAATAAATCATCTGCAAACTGCAGTTTCTTAATCACAACTTGTAGCAATTATTATTAGTTCGGATGCAATACAAAATTCGTTTGCAACTATCACATCCTTTGAGAAAGTTGTTCGACGAAGTTTTATGACATCAGCCTCGGCCCGATGAAGGATTACAGTGAAGTTGCTAGTCGAGATTACCTCCAGTACTATTAGGGGCCGTCCATAAAGTACATCACACTATTGCACAGCTTTTATCGCGGGCTTTGAGCGCGGCGACCGAATCAAGAAATTCCGTAACGAAAATAAACCTAACCATCCCCACTCCAACCGGCACAGCGGTACATCGTCTAACGTCGTTTCAGTTCGGCAGACTTCGTCGTTTGTATGGCTGCAACTAGACGTATGCAAATTATAATTGCATAAGTTGTGCTATGCAATACTTTTTAATTTAACTGCAGCTTTACCGCGGCAGTCTCCGAGTGCTACACGTATTATTTATGATTTTAACACCCCACCTCAGTGTCACAGGTGGTCACAAATTAGCATCTTTTGTCCCCTTAGAGGGGTGGAGGGAAAAAAATTTATACACCAGATGTTAAGTTGGAAGAAGACCAATATATCTGCGAAAACCACATTCAAATCGGATCAGTAGTTTTCGTGTGATGCTGGAACAAACATACAGACAGACAGACAGACAGACAAAAAACTAACCACATTTTTGGCTTCTATAGCGATGTAGTAACACCCCCTGCTTATTATTTTTTGAATATCTTTAATGTACAGAATTTTCATTTCTACAGTTTTAGTAAATGTATAGACTAAATTTGAAGTGTGATATTACAAAACTTAGGACCGTGGGGGACCTACAAGGAAGTTACAAAGGGGGGACTCCTTGTCACACCATGTTACACTTTTTCGACTTAATTTCTACGTTTCTCATACTTTATGGACGACACTTAATCCACAGGCAACTTCGCTGATAGTTAGCTCGCTATAAATCCTGTTACTTTTAACGCTTACAAGTTATTAAGAGACGTTTCATGCTTTACAAGTTTGCAGTTATAAGTTACTGGATGTTATGTCGTTTATTTTGTAATTTAATATTGCTACGTAATATAATGTACTGCACATTGTTTGATGTTTATTAACGCGTAACAGCTTTTTACTTGTGGGGTTTCAAGAATAATTAGGTTCCTTCAGGCACAGAATAAAAAAATAATCACAGAGACACAGAGTATTTTAGATAGCAGTTTGTTTCATTGAATTCCTACAAGCATACGTAGGATGAACTTAACCCTAAGATCGCAACATAAATGCGAATGTCCATTCATTTACAATACCTAGAGAAAACTATTATAAAATAATGTTATATTTGCGAAGCTCTGGGGGGCTAAAATGGTTGCTTTGGAGAATAATATTAGGAATCACAATAATTAGATTAATTTTGTATAAATTACAAAATGGTCACTCTGCTTGCAATTCATGTCTGCAGTTGTTTAGTAATTCGTACTAATATTAAATTCGTCAGTTTGACTGTTTTGACAATACAGTTTCAGAATTGATTTTAGAGGAATTGAAAAATGCGACCATTTTTAACCCCACTGTTCGAGCGTTTTATTAGCAGATAACAGGCGTTTTTCATGTCAAAACTAACATCTATGGCCTTCATAATAATAAAGCTAACACCTTCATAAAGTACAAAAAATAATAACCGTTTCAGCAATTCTATATCACAAGTTAGGTCCGTAAAAGCGTGTAAATCATTTTTATAGTCGTATATGTCCATTTCATGGGTTATGTCAGCTAACCGATTTGTGGCGATTATTGTAATTTTATGGGTTATTGCAGTTTTGAAACGGCGATTTTGAAACGGCGGTTACAAATTGTTTGCGTAGCAGTTTTGCATTATTACCTGCTTACATATTTTGTAGAGTTATCATTGTGCATTACTACAGCAGTTTAGGAGACCAAACATAATGTAAACATGGCCGACTTCCAATCGGACGTACACGCCTCATCTAGGTTAGGGGTTCTCTATTTTGGTGGCATAATATATGTCACATTTTTGTCGGAATCCCGACAAAGACAAAACATTATATTCATAAAATATAATGTTTTGTCTTTGAATGAATTGTCTTCGTACTGCTGTCTGATGGTGATATTTCAAAAACTATATATTATAATATCGCTCGTGGAAGCCCGGCCAGGGCTCCGCGGAGCATACTTTGAGAATGGCTGATCTAAGAATATTTTTACATACCTTAACGACCATAGACCAGCCATTTGGTTTAATTTGTCGTCAATGTACCATCGAGGAAATTGATTCCTAGGCAACTGACAGTCATGATCCGACTTTGGTCTGTCGTCTGTCAACTGACAGACCAAAGTCGGATCATGACTGTCAATTCAATGTTAATTGTGATCTGGCGGGCGTCGGCTGGATATGACGTCGCGACCAAACTACGTAGGTTCCTCATCTGCCTAGGAATCAACTTCTCTGATAATAATAATAATACTCCCCCACACCGGTTTCAGTGACGGTGGCCGCCTTCATTGAAACCAGGCCAGGTACGCAGGAGTAATTTTATAGTGCCCAGGTGTGTGCGCAGTACACAAGAGCACTCTCTATTCCAGGGGTGGAATAGAGAGTGCTCAATGTGTACTACACACTGTTAGTCCAGTCGATCGTGGCCAGGCGAAAAATATAAATAATTAGACCAGACTACCAGACCAATAAGCTAAACAATGCTGTTTCATTTAAGATTTCGAGAAGTATGAACTTGATAGATCGCACAGGGTTTCGTTAGTAAACAGTAGATCTTAGGTCTAATAAAGTTGGGGCCACACCTGCTCTATTCCTTTACTCTCATAACCCAGTGGGACGGAAGACCGACTCGACTGGCAAGAGATCAGGCGCAGGACCGACTTTTTACATGCCCATCCGACGCATGGATCATCTTACTTGTCAGACAATCAGGTGATCAGCCTGCATTGTCCTAACCAAACTTGGAAATAACTTTTCTGATAGTACAATGGGTGTGTCTTGATTTATTAAAAGCAATTTTACTCTAAGCCTTTGGTTTTAATATCGTCAATTTGTCATATTTCCTGGTACCTTATGAATATTCTATAGAGCCTCCCGAAGCTTTTGAACGCGGACAATAAGATCGGTAAATCATTCGATAGTCCTAGCCTACGGAACCTTCATTAACATTAATATGTCTAATTGCATTTAATATTCGATTTTGCAGCTCGCTGGGCTTCGACCTCCAATATATTAAGTATCATCATCATTAGCTAATATAGCAAGAAAGGTTATAATATTAGCTGATGAAATAACATTAATAACAGGAAAATTATTATCGCCATCGTTGCCAATCGTCATTTTTGTTTGAAAATACTAGCCAATATAGTTAGTCCATTATTGGCATTCCTATTCCAGTGTGAACTAAGAAAGAGAAGGAGAGGGGGAGTAATTTAATTACGCATCAACGCTTACGCATACTTATATTGTTCGTATGTCATTTGGTCGGGTTATGTCAATTGAGTGTTGTGATCTGTCAGCTGGGTTTGACATACCTACCATATGCCTATGAATCAACTTCTCTGTTCGTACATCTAATGTACTATCAGGAGTATCTGGAAAGTTGATTCGTAGGCAGATGGAGGACCTACGTAGTTTGGTCGCGTTATGTCAAACTTAGCCGACAGATCACGATAATTAACATCGAATTAACATGATCCGACCAATTGACGTTAGTCTGTCAGCTGCCTAGGAATCAATTTCCTCGATGGTACGTGTATCAAATGTACCGTGTACGTTGACCGTTGAAAAGGCCGCTTAGAAAACTTGATAACTTCCCACGAGTCCTAATTCACTCGAGCTAAGTCGCGGAGAACGCCTATTATAACATAAATGTGTGTTCCTGCACTCGTTAGCCGTCAACTTTTAATGTAGTCATATATAACCAATGGTCAACCCTTTTCAAGGACATCCTAATGGTCACCGCTGACGTTTGGGCAAGGGTCTAATTTATCTGGAGGGTTATTATGAGCTCTTATATCCATTTATTATACGGGCTTAAATTGACTGGCTGGTAATTTGGTACTATGACCTCTATTTTCCAGCCAGCGAGCGGTCACGTGACACAAAACATACATCTCCATTGATAACTGAGTAGCAATTTCGTATTATGACAACACTAACTGACATAAGCTGGCTTGCTCAAACGTCAAAAACAGCAATTCAATAAACGCCAAACAATATTAGCTTTTACTGAATGGTTTTACATTTTAGTAATTTTATTTATCAATATTACATACTTCTTTAGTGTTAAGTTATATTGCTATTTAGTTTGTTAGTTACCTAATGAGTTATTTTAGTGCATAGAATATTTAGTATAGTAAAATAGTAATTAGTGTAAACTAAATATTCGAAGTATTCATTGAGAATGGAAGTGTTGGGGAAAACGATTATATTCTCAGGTTAATCACAAAGCGATACATAAGTAAAGACGCCTTAGAGACCTTAGTAATCCATTTAGTGTTAGTGAGCCGTGAGGTGTCATAATAACGTGAGGTGTAGTAACCTATAAATACAATATAGGTTATGTCAACAATAAGTTTTGTATTTGTGCGATGAACTAAGACTGCATTGGTTTAGTACACAAGGAACGCATACAAGTCATAAGGAAACACAAGTATTGTGTATAATTACTGTGAAATATGAACTTTCACCAAAAACCCATAGTGCAATCTATAGTTTTTGTGTTATTACACAAAACTATTTCCTTGTTAACCTGAAAAGTATTTTGGTACATATGCATGATAAACATTGCACCAAAGAGGTAAATTCAAAGGCACATTACTTACTTTCTCAATAACAAGCATTTTGAGATTGTGTTCTCGTACCATTGAAACTTTAGATTCATGTATAACATGCTCCGGATAAACATTGAAACACACCTAAATTAGAAAAGTTAAATTGAAAATATTAAATCCAAATTAGCTAAATTCTCATATTATGCACTTTTTCATTTATAACTTGACTGACTATTTAAGGCCCACTTGCGCCAATCTGGGTTAAAGTTAACTCATCGAGTATGAAGTATCTGTCAAAAAAGCTGCGAATAGCCTACTCGGCACTTTATCTGGAAGTGGAGAAACAGGCCCTTAGCGTTAGGTTGTGTAACAATGAGTTAAACATCATGTCATCTCTATCACTGAATTGGTGAGTGACAAATATGACATGATGTTTAACTCAGAGTTAACTTTAACCCAGATTGGCGCAAGTGGGCCTAAGGGTATTATTCAAAGGGATATTATAAAAAGAGGTATTACCTATAAAAAGTGTAACAGTCACTAAATTTTACTCAAAAATAAAAATAAAACCTACATAAAATTACTTTTCAAAAAAGACTTTACTAAAATTGCATAACTAACATACTTGTTCATAAAACATAATAATATTATCATAGGAACTTATATTATTATTACCATAATAATATTATAAGTATATAGATAGTTTTGTACCTCAATAACAATAATATTTATTTTATATAATATATTAAAATACTTCAAAACTTACAAGTTACAAGATAATAATATATTGTTAAGTAACAAATTTATATTATGTTTTAATTCTTAGGGATCGATCAGACAGAGAGTAGTCACATGTTCAAGCGTTCTGCATTTAAGCGGTCAGTCACACAGGAGAAATTCTGACGTGTTCAGAATGCCCCCTGTGTATCTCTATTTAACGTAATACAACACAAAGATCACAAAACTGATCGCTTGAACACTTGACCGTGTGACCACTCTCTGTCTGAGAGATCCAAATTTCCTAGTTTAAAGGCAGAGTTTGTAATTGTGTATTACTAATTGGTTTGGCAAATAAAGTCTGAAATTATAATATTGTTTTTATCTTTCATCAATAATAATCAAATATTTACACAATGGATGTTTTATTCAACTTCTTTGATTTCAAGTGACAAGGCAGAAACCTTGTTTAAGATTTCCGCTGTATAAATATTTCTATAAGAATATAAAAGAGGTTTAACACTTTACTATCTGATACTAGGTTGATAATAAGGTGATAAGACAAATACAGTCTGAAAAGATAAATAAAGCTGTGTATGAATATGTTATATTATGTATATGTAGGTATTAAGTGTATTTGAATGAGAAAATAAATGATAAAACATTTAAAAACAAGTTTTTATTAAATTTCTTCTAGTTTAAGCTTTTGAGTGAATATATTATCTTCCTTTTAGGACTTTGTCATCATCATCCCACTTGCAATTTATTGTTTTCTTCTCGAGCAATCCATTAACCTAAAAAATATTTGGTTTAGCGGCTAGCGCACACAGTAGGTACCAATTATATAAAATGCCTTACAAGGCATGAATAAGGGATTATTAAAACTTATAAATTGCCTTTTTATGTTACTATCAGTTACAATAATACCTATTTGAAAGCACAAAAAAACGTAGTTCAAGTTCAACTTACTTGAAAGTAAACTTTATTGTTGTATTGCATTAATGCATGTAATACACAAGTTTGATGCATTCCAGACTTTTTAAGGTTATTTAACGTAGGTATAAGGATAAAGTTTATCAATTTCTTACAACATATCAACTACATAATATTTTGTTCAAATTTTACCCATTTTTATTTTCTCTACTTCTTCTTCTTTTTTATAATGGTCGACTCCACAGACTAAGGATATAGTATCTCAATGGTCGACTCGGTAAGTTGCTAATGTCAGAGAACTAAAGAGAGCTCTAAAGTTTGTAGTTTGTACTAATATGCCGTAATATTATTAATATCATAGACTTATAATATATAGGTTTATGATTAATATAGTGTACTAAATCATACTTTATATTATAATTAATAAATAAACATTAAAATACTTTTGCCAATTGTTATAATTCACAAATTATTGAGAATCAGTGTTGCAATACAAATTTCAAATAATTTGAGAGTTTAAATTGCAGCCATAAATACTTACAGTGGGGAACACTACATTACAGCATTAGTAGTGCAACGAATCATCAATTTGTATAAATGATAAATGATAATTAATATTAGAAGAATATATTCGTTGTGTATTATAAGATTAATTATTTATGATAAAAAAATCAAAATCTTTTACAACTTGAGTTACAATTTTTCCGTTTACCTACCTATATTATATAAAGACAGTGTTGCAACATTTAAAATATTTACATTTGCCTTGCGCCTTTGCAAATAAACAATCTTTTTATTTAATAATATATTATTATACTTTAATATTTAATGTAATTATAAAGTAAAGAAATATATCCCATAAATATCATCATCATTGGCTATGCCCTTTATATTATGTGCGTTTCTTAAAAAAAAACATAATGTCGTTATGTCAAGTTTGAATTTTGACGTTTCCTAATGTCACCTACATGCTCGTCTGACGTATCAAATCCATTCATAAACAACCAAACTGGGTTCAAATCCAGCCAGAAGAATATGAGGTTATAATACAAATAAAGAACAAGGCAGTTGTAGATCGAAAACTGAACTGCCTGAAATCGTGCACTTTTCGTAAACGGTCATAATAGCCCTGCTGAGCAGTTCTCTTGGCAAGTTGCCCTTAATTATAGTTTAACTCAGTCGCGCAGCTGTATACTGTTACACTTCTGGCGTTCCTTGTAATTGATATGCATGCTGTGTACACTCGATGACAAAAATAATCATCTAACTACTTATTAGAAAATAAAAATTGCAACTTTCTTTTTTTTCTAATAAATTTAAAATTTGGTATTTTCCAGAATTGAAGACGTAATTGGATGAAATGGATAACTAATATTTTATAACCTAAATTTTTATTATTCGTAGAACATAAGTATATATTTTATTACTCAAATTATCCCGTATTATAATTTGATCAAACCTTGTAACTTATCTATACTTCATCATATTCTGGCTAAGATATAATTATCTGGTTATGCATAAAATGCACATTTTTTGATTCCAAATAATTTTTCCGGTCCTAAAGCCTCCATTTTTTACAAAAAAAAAAGCCAGTTTTTAAATTGTTATTTACCTACTTCATTCACTTAAAGTAATTTCGTAATAAACAAACACCTCATATTTTGCTGTGTAAACTGAACGGATAGATATTGGAAATAGGAAAAGTCCTTTTAATCTTATTTACTTGAACGAACAGTAAAGGGACAGACGGTACCGTCAGCGAAAACTTCTTTTCAAGATTCCCCTCGACTTAAAAGTTGTACTTTTTATTCGAAACGTAATTTTCAGTTTAATGCTGAATTGATTGTAAATGTTTAATTGATTACATTGACTTAATAATAATTGCGTCTGATCAAAGTTCGTTCAGTAGTTTTTGCGTGAAATAATAACAAAGTTCTTAATTTTGTCAAAAACTAAGGGCATGTATAACCACTTTCTGATAAGCGCCGAATAGTTAACTGTTAGTACTAGTAACACCGTTTGACAGATTTTCCACACTTAACTTGACAGATGAAGTGTGGAAAATCTGTCAAACGGTGTGAATAGCCTATTCGCCACTTCATCAGAAAGTGGTGAAACAGGGAATAAATCAAATCAAATCAAATCAAATCAAATGTCTTTATTGCCAGAATGTTGTACATATACAGGTCTTATAATAACTATTTAGTTCTAACATTCTACCATAACAATGGCGTGCAATTAAACTATTAAGCTTACACATAATATAATATAAAATTATTTATTATTACAGTATCATTTATATATTTAAAACATGTCATAGTATTTTAGAATAATATTAAATAATAGTAAGTTATTGATTTTTAATTGCACGCACGCACACTTTAAATGTCGTTTAAAAGTCGTGATGGCGGTTCCAAAAATATAGAATACTTTACAATTTGGTATTTCTCTTTCTCGCCTATCATCCTATAATAATAATTAAATATTAAGTCGTCTGAACATAATATAAATAAAAACAAATACAAGTCATTCATAAACAAAACCTACAAAATTATCGCGCCGGCTGTACCATTTTAGTTAAATACAATACCTAAAGAGAATTTGATAATGGCCAAACTTTGAAGCTTCGCGCCAATTTACAGTGGGTTTAAATGACAGCTCCAACACACTTCAACTCAGAGGTTGAGAGAACAGAGGCACACCTGAAAACTTGCGATAAAGGGGTGACTCCTTGGACGAATTATTGCCATTTTTACATCTTTATTTGTACTGTGACTGTAAGAGTGAGTTGCACCAACCTACTTTAACTATAACTTTAACTTTAACCATAAAAAATAGTCAAATGAACTGTCAAATCCCAAGTAAAAGTCCATTATGGACGCCATATTTGACGATAACTTTTAACTTTAACTACGCCTCTGGTGCAATTCACCCTTAAATTGGGTTGCACCGGCTTACTTTAACTATAACTTTAACCATAACAAAATGTGAAATGAACTGTCAAATCCCTATAGCAAAAGTCGCCATATTTGACGATAACCTTAACCTTAACTTTAACTACGCTTCTGGTGCAATTCACCCTTAGTAGAGTATGACATTATACTAATAACTAGATGACGCCCGCAACCCCGTTGCGCCAAAATTCGTTTATCGCGCTGCAACCGTACATTTTGAATTTTCCGAGATAAACAGTAGCCTAATATTATAGCCTATGTCCTTTCTCACTTCTCAGAAATTAAAGTATGTATATTTTATTTTTTTATTTGTGAAAACTTTATAATTGGCTCTATGTTTTTATAATTGTATCTTTACTGAAATTGTTTGCAAGCTGTTAGTTTTCTGAATAAAATAAAAAAAAAATATATGCTTACAGCAAAATAGATTTAGCGGCTTGGCCCTGAAGAGGTAACAAAACAGACAGATAGACAGACCTTCGCATTTTTAATATTAGTATGGAATGTAAGTTGACTATGAATGTAGGACTAGAAAAGTGCAATATTTATAAAAGGCCGAATAAGGTTGTTCAAAAGTTGTACTCATACAAGAACACTACCTTTAGGGCCGATTTTTCAATCGTCAGATAAGTTTTAACTAAAGAGTAAATATGACACGTTGACATTTTTTTCATATAAAATCTGTCAAAACGCCAAATTTATTCCAGAGGTAAAATTTATCTGACGATTGAAAAATCAGCCTTATCTGTCATAGTAGGACAAAGTGACGTAAGTGGAATATGCGTAGAAACAGACCTAATTTTTTAGGGTTCCGTACCCAAAGGGTAAAAACGGGACCCTATTACTAAGACTTCGATGTCTGTCCGTCTGTCCGTCTGTCCGTCTGTCTGTATGTCTCCAGGCTTTATCTCAAGAACCTCTTTAGCTAGACTTCTGAAATTTTCACAGATTGTGTATATCTGTTGCCGCTATAAAAATAAATTAATAAAGTTTATTTTTAAGGGGGGCTCCCATACAAGAAACGTGATTTTTTGGCCTTTTTTGCTCGTAATAAATAATGGTAACAGCTACGCACTTGAAATTTTCACAAAATCGTTAATTGTATGTGTACTTTATTAATTAATAATAAAATAAAAATAAAATAAATATTTAAGGGGGGCTCCCATACAAAAACACAATTTTTTGGTTTCAATTCGGCATACTTCGGCACGGTGTATAGACACCGTGCCCATAAGGGCGTGCGACTAGAGCCTAGACATATACATGTACCTATCGCTATGCGATAGCGATAGCTTTACCGCGGCAGTCCCCGAGTGCCACACGTATTTTTTAAATGAAAAGGAGCAAACGGGTAACCTGATAGAAGCAACTATCATCGAAAATGTATAATAATAGGTTATATAGGTAATTAAGGAACAACACAACAGGTACACGTTCACTTGTTTCATTTTCACTTCTGTGTGCTACCTACTATGTTTTTTTTACTCCTCTTTAAAATGTAGTATTATTTACATGAAATAATGAACAAAAGGTAAGGTACTATAAATAGATCTCCACAATTATAACAGAATCCAATATCAGTTTAGTTTTACACATGACGAGGGTTTCCTCGCTCTGTGACAAGCAAATATATTCCAAGAATTCGTTTTGTGTCTATTTATTTTGGGGAATCAGCACAAATAAAAAGTTGTAGCGAAATGATGGAGGTTTCGGGTGTTAAAATTGGAGATTTATTGCGTTATATGAAAAATGTTCTTCAAGATAGATAACGTTCTTGTTAGTGAATTTATCGCTTTCTCATTTTCGCTGTATATTTTGTGGTGTTTCGTAACATAGGCGTTAACGTTACGTACGATGAAGTATACAGACGTTATATTTTTACATCGGACAAAGTATTCCTGATAGTTACTTCCTTATCCCGGTAAATATACGATTCCCCCACAATAAACTAACTTCCACGCAACGAAGTGGGGGTATTATCTATAATTTAACTAATATGTAATATATTTTATAGTAATACGTGAATTGAAAATTGTAATGATTTAAGTAAATAATATAATAATTTTAATATAATTTGGAATGAGAACCGGGAAAGGACGTAGCATATAGTTCTAATCCAAGCCAAAACAGTATGATTTCACACGATAAAAAACAAAAGCACAAAAAGTTACGGGCAATATCAAGTGTTGAAATATTTTATTCAAATATCGTGTTGTTTGTATTGATATTAATTATTGTACTAATGCGAAATAAACACATCCTCGGCGCGTATTTGTCGGAAATGTTTGATTTGTTAATTGAGTTCTTTATTACACACAAATATTTCAGCATTTAAAACCGAATATAATATATTTTAGGCATTCATTTTGAAGCGTTCTTTATTTAACGTTTTATGTTATAGTTTTATGTTATAGAAGATAAGGGGACAGTAAAATTAACATGACGTGTGGGACGCTGTGAAGTTATTTAAAAAAATAATGACGTCCGCAACTCCGTTTCTTTTTTTTATTAAATAAGGGGACAAACGAGCAAACGTGTCACCTGATGGTAAGCAACTACCGTCGCCCATGGACACTCGCAACATCAGAAGAGCTGCAGGCGCGTTGCCGGCCTTTCGCCAAAATTGAGTTATCACGCGGAAACCGTACATTTTTTCGGGATAAAAAGTATCCTTTGTCCTTTCTCGGGACTCCAAGTATATTTATACCAAATTTGAACAAAATTGGTTCCGTGGTTTGGGCGTGAAGAAGTAACAAACATACACACTCTTAACTTACACACTCTTAAACTTCCACATTTATAATATTACTATGACTATGAAGTATGATATTATTATTTATCAATTAAACTTTTTTACAAGATATAATATAAAAAATAAATCTGCGAAAATTTGATTAAGTAAATCAACAAAAAAACCAAGCATAAAATCAACTCGATCACTTTACTCCAAAATATTGAAACACTGTTCAAACTTCGGCACTTAATAATGATACGCAAAATAATAAAGCCCGCTAGGAACCGATCGACTTTTGTTATTGGATGAATAGCGTAAAGTGTTATCGAGAGAAGTTTCTCGGTGAAGAATTATCGATGAGCCCAACCCTATTTATGGGGTTATTCAATATTTTTGTTTCTTCCTCCTAAACTTTAACCCTAATATTTACGCAGCGTACTATTCGGAGTTGTTATGATCTGTGATGACTGATGTGACTTTTCCAATGTGCCAGATGAAACCCAAATGAAATATTATATTTTATGGTGTGTAAATTTTATGAGGTATCAGAAATAGTCAAATCAAATGACGACCTGATTCATTTCAGTAATTTTTATCAAAAAAATACTCTGGCTCTACGCTAAATCCAAACTCGCCCTATATTATTGTTTTTGAGAAGATGACAATGGGAAAACATTCAAAGCACAGGGAGTAGAAATCCATATTAAAGGCCTTGCAGAATTTTTGAAAAATCAACATCAAAATATATAATAACTAAAAACAATAATTTATTTATTTATTTATTTATTTATATTATAATTATATTATATTATATTATAATTAAAAGTCCAACTCCTGTGATACCCAGTGGGTTCCATCTTTGATCAAACCAAGAGCGAACAAAGATCGAATTGATATACTACGAAAATCACGCTCGGTAACTAAAACGATCTTTAAGGAATCAAATAAAGGTGTCAAGGAAATTCCTCATTTCCTCACAATTGTTGTCACTTCTTTGAACTAACTCACGTATGGGAGTGTCCACGTGTTACAATAAAATTGGATTGGTAGTCAATTTATTGTACATTCGTGGCTTGATTACATATTGGATTGTGATTTATGGGTATTATGTGATAAGCCGGTAGTACCGCTGAGACGAGTGTATTTTACAAAAAAAGATGTGTTTTGGGGAGGTTCGGCTGTAGCATGCCCATGCATTATGGTCACAGTAAATATAGATACTCTTAAGTTTAAAGAATAATAATGGTAGACAGGGTGTGACAAAACAAAGGACTTTTAATATTATGCTGCTTGCCCTTATTAATTATTATTATATAGAGCGCCCTGTGAAAGTAGCTGCGCTGCAAAAGAGCAAATTTTTTCGGGATTTCTATGGGCAAGCGCCTCAGCTTCATATTGGTATAAGCAAAAAAATATATATTTTTGTAAATATAAGTTGCTCTACAAAAAGTCGCAAGTGACCAGCAACAACTAAATACTTAATTTCCGTAGTCATATTGTTATAGTTTTTAACTAAGACTTCTAATGCCATGTATAAATACAATTATTTTTATCTTTCATCGCGAAATCGCATGTCTCGCATGTCTGGAATGGCTTAACAAGATTCAGAATTCTGATAACGTTTAAAAGGTTTATAACTCTCTTAAATAACGTTAATGGCTCCCTAGAAGTTTTTCGTTGTACCCCTTAAGGCCATTAAGGGGGTATTTTACGATTTATTTCCCATTTATAGGCTTAAGCCTATACGAGGGTGTAAGGGATGTAGTTACATTAAATAGATAGACCATACAAATTACGCTTATCTGCATTTACTTTTGCGAATCTCGTAAACAGCCGAGATTGTAAGCCTTGATTATTTTTATGATACTGTCCAAAAGACTTTATTGTTGTAATATCGTTTTTTTAAGTATAACTAGATAACCCGCTAAACTTCGTTTCATTCCCTCCTAGTATGAAGTTTTCCTGGATTTCCATGAATATTTCAAGACTAAAATTACCCAAATAGGTTTAAACACATTAAAATTTATTTTTACTCGTATTTATACCGGGATTACCGGGTGTAACAAAATTATGTGATAATACTTTAGGGTGTGTAATGTGTTCCTTTTATTGACATTTTTAAACATTATTAGGTATTATTATACAATAATTAATTAATAATATGCTATAAACTAATACAATAATCACTAGACTACAATAAAAACGTAATATTATAATAATAATTAAAAAAACAGTTTAAATATAAAAAAGGTTGTCATCCAGACTGCAGCTGCCTTTAGGGAGAATGCCCAATGTGTTCCTTACATAGAGTTTACTTTGTGATTTGTATGGGAAAGTGCCCGAGTGACATGGATTTTCCCACATAAGTTAAATAAAAAACTCTTTTAGCGCTTCTACTTTCACAGTGAACTATATACAGGGGACTCATACACACCATAAAGTATTATCAGTGTCTTTTGCTACACCCTGTATATAAATTAATATAAAAATTCATTGTGATCAAGAAAGGTGTTTAAAGACCAAATCTGCAAGTGCCCAAAATTATAAACAATATTCGCATAAACCTAAGAATGCATAACACCTTTTTAGTTAAATCAACATGAATCTTTATAGAAGGTGTAACAAAATTAAGTGATAATACTTTATTTTAGGGTGTGTATGTAGACTCTACAATGTAGAGAGTTCACTATTAAAGTAGCAGTGCTAAAAGACCAACATTTTTTATTCACTTTTGTATGGGGAAACTTGTGACGCTCGGGCCCTATCCCATACCAAAGTGAAAAAAAAAATTAGTCGTTCAGCGATGCTACTTTCACAGTGAACTCTACTAGAATCACATACATAATATCCTATCACTTAATTTGGTTACACCCTGTATAATAGTGTATAAGTATTTTATGTGGAACATTCTCATTCGTATTGCTTATTCAAATAACTGAATAATGTAAGATATTCTAATATCAAATACTTGGCTAAACTTAGTAAAGATAGCAAAAAAAATCCTTGTTGTCCAAAACTTTTTCCGTGATTAATTCGAAGAGTACCTTAAAGTTTTCTGTCAACTGGAATCGAAAAAGGTCGATTTACTGTTTACGTAATCTATTCGAAAAGGTTAAAATTCGACCAAGTTCCTGTTTGACTAGCATGAAGGGTTCAGTACAAAACGTCGAAGAAATATATTCTTTATTTTTAGATGTTTGCCCGCAAGTTCCAAAATTCAGAATTCATTCATCGTATGGGAATCGTACGAGTATATTTTCCGGGACTTACATGACAAACATCCAAATTGATTTTGAGGTTAAATTTACAATTTATAGTATGTAATTGATTTATAATATAATATTCTTTTTGTAGTATTTGTTGCTATACCGGTGGCAACAGAAATACATGGATGAAAATTTCAGCACCCTATCACACTGTACAGCCTGGCGAAAGACAGACATTAAGAAACGACAAAGAATGGACTCTTCCAAAAAAAAATAAAAAAAATTCTTTAGTGCAGCAAAAATATACAGAACTTCCAAAAGACATTTATACTTACAGTGTTTTTTGCTGTTTAAAGTTACTAAAATGACCAACTGTAGCTCTCACACGATGATAACCTATGTCGTGAGAGCTGATATGATTAAGCCAAGAAAATTGAGCTCGGTACCACCACCTTAAAAAACAATGAGCAAATAAATAAATAAATAAATATAATAAAGTCCTATTTAATTTTTAAGTACGGAACCCCAGAAATGTTCATTTCCCCTAAAGTTCGCGACAAGATTTAAGGAATACCGAACACCGTGTTAAGGGATTTGGGACAAGGTAGTCCCAAATAGGTAGAGGTATAAAGACGTGTGCTAGACAAGAGTTAGGAGTAATAAAACACTTAAAGCTCAAACTTCTGTATAATTTCTGATAATTGAATCACAAGTTTGTTTGTCTTTGAATTTTTGTAGATGAGGAATAAAAATAATTTGAGGTTGGCTTTTTTCTGTAGATTGCTAGAAGAAAAATAAGAAATTGTCGTTGGCTTCTTTTTTCTGTAGATTGCTAGAAGAAAAATAAAAAATTGTCGTTGGCTCCTTTTTTCTGTAGATTGCTAGAAGAGCTTAGAGAAACAAGATGTGTGGTGACAAACCTTTCTCTTCTAGCAATCTATGGTAAATTACTAGAAGAAGAATCAAAATTGAATGATGGCTACTTTTCTGTAGATTGCTAGAAGAGGATTCAAAAAATATGAATTTTTAATCAGTTTCTGAATGTAACCTTCCTTCTTCGATATTTCCTATCAAACAGCAGAATATTAATTTTCTTACAAGGTAAACAAAAGATTTTTAAGCAGTATTTCCGGACAAATACGACAGATGCGAACCTTAAAAAAGAGAGCGTATTTCATCTTAAAGGCCGGCAACGCACCCGCAGCACTTCTGTAGCCCTAGCACGACGAACAGTAGAAATGCGAAAGTGTAGACAAACTGTGGACATAAACTTAATGTGCCGTTCCGATCTTTACCGCGGCTAATCGCGACCGACAAAAATTCAATTAAAATGCCACTTTATGACAGACTATAGTATATATGTCATAAAGTAGGATATTATTTGAATTTTTAGGACTATAGTCTGTCATAAAGTGGCATTTTAATTGAATTTTTCGGAACGAAAATAGATCGGAACGGCACCTTAAGTTTTCTCCACAGTTTGTCTATACTTTCGCATTTCTACTGGTCGCCGTGCATTAAAAAAAATGTGAACTGATCCTAATAGAATTATATGCAACATGGATAAAATATGAAAATATGAGCATATAGCTTCTGAACGCTACCTATGTGGAGCTTAAGTATAATGCGTCAAGAAAGTGAAGAAATTAAAAAGTGGCAACATCGTAGTGTCATCCCTTTCAAATCAATCCAAGAAAAAGGGATGACACTATGTTACCACTTTTTAATTTCTTCACTTTCTTGACGCACTATACTCATAATTTCGGACTGTATGAAAAATATGACCTAACCCTGATATTATGAGCATTTCTCCTCTGATGTCGCAGGTGTAATGTTTTGCTCGTATTCGGCCTTCTGCAAAAAAAAAAAACAAAACAACTGGCAATTAAAACAATTGTTTTTGGGGCGAGTGACCAGCACGTATCGCTCGAATCCTAACAAATTGAGAACCATTATGACGTTAACCGATTTTTACCCGAAAACAATTTTTGTGCCTTTTTTATTGAATCTCCGAGGCCCAGGTGTGTGTTAAATCGTTGCTTTCAATCTTTAATGTTGATAAATATTGTTTAAAATATATTTGAGCACGAATACAATATTGAAAGCCCTGTCCAATAATCCATAATATAATAGCCTGTTATATCACCTGTATGTCTGTTACCTCCACACGCCCAAACCGCTGAACCGATTTAGTTGTAATTTGGTATGGAGATACTTTGAGTCCCGGGAAAGGACATAATATAAAAAAATTTTATCTCGGAAAAATGAACGATTTCCGCGCAATAAACAAATGTTGGCACAACGGAATTCAGTTAAGACTTATTATAGTCACTAGCAATAAAATTGTTTATGCTGTTGAGCCCTAAAAGAAAGATCTTCGACCTATAGGATGCTTGACTGTCACCCAAAACAATTTGGAAGTAGTTGAGTGATGAGTTCCAATTTGCAACAGCATCCCAAGAACGATCTTCAAACATAATCTCGATGTCAATACAGGCCTAATTAGTCACCAAGATTATAACACTAATTGGTTTGCCGCACTCCCTTAAACCTATAATATTAAGGTTTCAAGAAAGCGGCTGTGACATACGGTCGGACAGACGGACAATCAGGTGGACGCCCGTCCGTCTGATTGTCCGTCTGTCCGTCCGTCTGCCCAGATAGAAAGACATAACGAATCTATAAGGCTTCCGTGCTTAGCCATTTGGCTACGGAACCCTAAAAAGAATCACTTAGCCGCTGATTGCGCAGATTAGCAACACGAAGCGTCGCTTCGCCACACTTCAAAACCTGACCGGTTATTTACAACCCCGTATTATGAAACTCGGCTTATGAAACATGACGGGAGACTGGCTCTCTGCCAGATGTCGATCGCTTATGAATTTTTACCACAGCCTTTTTAAAGCGTAAATAATGTAGATTGGCCAATTTTTTACACTAAACCAGATGAACACGAGTTTGTTTCATAGTTTTTAGTTCCATAAAAGGACATATAACTACCTTTATAACAAAAGAGCCAGCGTAAGCCAGATTTTCGTTATTATACAAAATGTGAAAATTTTCCTGTACGACCCTCATAGAAGTAAGAACGACTAGCAACTATGGAGTTTCGGTCGCGGTTACTTTAGGAGGTATCCAGTTCTGAAGGTCTTCCTGACCTTCGATAAAGTATAAAACTCAATTTTTTTTTTATTTTTTTTTCTTCGGGATAACTGCAGTAGAAATCTCGACTTTCACTGCCAAACACTTATGAACATTGCTTTCCACTGTGAGACCACCTCAAAATCAGTCAGTAAATACTTTAAGCCCTTTAAGGGTGTCTGTAGTATTAGCAATTTTGACGTTTCCATAGAAGGTGATCGCACTTTTACAAAGCCTCCGCGCCCGCCCCCACGCCGCCCAAACGGGCCGTATTTTAGAATTCGTTGTATGTAATGATGTGAAATGTGCAAGACATTAGTCCGCACCGTACAGCGCGTACGGCGCGGACTGATGTGCGATCAGCTTTAAAAGTGTTAGTTAATTTGCATTAAAAGCTAGTGTTAGTAAATTTGTACCGTGGGAGAGCCATGCTTCGGCATGAATGGGCCGGCTAGACCGGAGAAATACCCGGGCTCTCAGAAAACGGGCGTGAAACATCGCTTGCGCTGTCTTTCACCGAGTGAGTGAGTTTACCGGAGGCCTAATCCCCTACTCTTTTCCCTTCCCTAACCTCTCTTATTTCCTTCCCTACCCTCCCATATTCCCTTCCCTACCCTCCCCCAACCGATTACCCTATTCCCTCGTAAAAGGCCGGCAACGCACCTGCAGCTCTTCTGATGCTACGAGTGTCCATGAGCGACGGAAGTTGCTTTCCATCAGGTCGTTTGCCTCCTTTTTTCATAAAAAAAATTAAAAGCTAGTAGAATCGCTATATTTTCATTATAACATATCGCTCTAACGGCATGGAATCGGAATTAAATTGAACTCCCATTGCAGCTCATTAGCACCGGTTTTAATGTAACGACCAGCGATGACCAACGGAATTATACAATTAAACTGTTACTAAACTAAGGGTCAGTTCACATTGGAAAGTGGCGAGGCGATACGATGCAATTTTAACCGACTTTAAAAAAGGAATTTCGAGGATATCTTCGCCGTTTGTGAATTTTGATAGTACGTTTTTAGTTGAAATAAGGACATTTTACAGGAAATTATATGATAAGGAAATACTGTTTGAATTCGGTTTTTTATTATTAAAATCATAAAATAGGCCATTTTAATCAGGCAGGCCGAAACTGCGGGCGGCATTTCTGTCTATCTAAGGCGTGTCCCAGACAGACGCGGGCAGCGGTGGCGGTGGCGGTCAGTTGGATGACTTGAAAGTTCTAGGAACGACACAGACACACGCGGTGGCGGTCGCAGTACAAACAACTGACCGCCGCCGCGACCGCCACCGCTGTTCGCGTCTGTCTGGGAGACGCCTAATATGGGTTTCTTGTGTAGCAAGCAAATAAAATTCAGTCTTAAAAGTGCCATATAAAAATGCATCACATCGCATCTACGCGTCGGAGTCGCGTTGTAATGTGAAGTGATCCAAGTTTATATGTCAAAATGAGGAGAAGATCTTAATAGTCTAAGAGCGATGTCCATCATGGGCCATCGAGAGAACGCATAAAATTAATTTTAAGAAATTGGTTTTCAACTGCGGCATTTCTATGGGGGCAGGGAATTGGGCCTCCGCTAAACTCAATCAAATAACACCAAGCTCTGTTTCACGATGGTTTTCTTTGAGACCGTGACATTCATCCGGTCGAGCCCACCCGTGCGTGCCGAAGCATGGCTCTCCCACGGCAACTACGGCATTTAGCTTTATAATTTCTGGCCTTTTTAAATTACAACGAACGCAAAAAGTCGCAAAACGCAACATAATTGCGCTCTTTGCAATCAAAGGACTGAGCCGTCTGTAAAATCGATGAAATCATAGGAATTTTCAAAGGTTTTATTCACAATTCATGTTTGACATCCCTAAAATCCTTTGTCGACGGTTCCCCGGGTAAAAGCTTTTTAATACCTTTTTATATTACATTTCAACTTTCATAATTCAACGCTCGATAGCAATTTCGGTTGAATTGAATATCAATAATTGAGTTCTCATAATTGTTATTTTGTTCGTTGATTTTATATTTATTTATCAATCAGTGGATTGATTTTTAATATTCATACTACTAATATTATAAATTCGAAAGATTATAATACTATATTACCAATTTATAGAGGTAGGTAGGATAGTAGGTGAATTGCCCTATTAAAAAAAAACAATAATAATCTAGTAAGTTCGGTCATCGTCTTTCACACTTGTTATAATTTTTTTTATGAGCCTATACTATCCCACTGCTGGGCAAAGGCCTCCCCCAAGGTCTTCCATCTGTCTCGCTCCAACGCCACCGCAGGCCAGCCTGGCTTGTAGGCATCCAGTTCACCTCGCCATCTTTTTGGAGGCCGTCCACGGCAGCGTCGTCCGTCTACTGGTACCCACTCTGTGGTGACCTTTGCCCAACGGTCCGGATGCAGGCGGCTAGTATGACCCGCCCAGTCCCACTTTAATTTTGCAGCTTTCATGCCGACGTCTTTGACACCTGTTTTGGAGCGCAGCGTGTTATCAATTTTACAAACATTAAAACTTCTTTTTATGACATCACAAAAACATATTAACTATATTCTCAATAACGTTCGTGCAGAAATTTTCCGGTATAAAAACTGTCCTTCGTCTTTTCTCGAAACTACAATATTATTTTTATTATTAATCAAAATTAACACAGCATATATTAACCTTTCAAGCCACTAGCGGTCGCATGCGACCGCGATAACAAAAGAAGCACAAAAGATTCCGAGAATCTGTGATCGAGGATTTAAGCTTGAATAAACCATACAGAAATAAAATTATAATAATTCACATTTATCATTATATTGTAGAATGTAGTAGTAGGACAGGAAGGAAAGAATAAGAGAATGACTCGATGTTGGCAATTGGCATGCATGTCCGCAGTTGGCATTAATTCAAACAATGTACGAAAATAGATTAAAAAGTAAAACTTAAAGCAATAAACTGATATTATTTATGGCGTCTAAACTTTACGATGTAAATCTTAGCTATAAATGGTAACACTTGGTTGAAATTGCTGAACATTTTGTTGTGCGACCGATAACACTACAATGTAGTTACAAAAATGTAATCCATAATAATACAAAATAAAAGTGTGTATGTCTGTCTGTTGCTTGTACACACTCAAACCGATAAATAGATTTTGCTAAAACTTTGTATGTAGATCCTTTCAGTTCAATGTGCGGTTCCCGCAAAATTTAAAACACATGCGGTACCTCGTTTATACAACTGCGTTAAACGAATTTTGGCGCAACAGAATTGCGGGCGTCATCTAGTAAATATTATAACTCTTGTTAAGCTAACTATTGTGTATTCGGTATTACATTCTTTTCGAATAAAATAACTGACCACCCTGTAGAATTGTAACACTGTATACATAACTTAATACTTTGCGCTACCAACTTTACTTCCTTCTTGAACTTATTCTTGCGCGAAGTGTGTATGACATTTCTCAATCTTCACACGACCATAATATTGCGAACCTGCGGTTGAACTTGCAACTTTGATTTACTATGCTAGCACAGTATAAATAGCATACAGTAGAGCAATTTGGCGTAATCTATGAAAACAAACTCGCAAACACGAAACAAGTTTTACGCGACGTTATTGCATTGCTTGCGACTTTAAGTTACCTGAATTCACCACCGTGAATTGACCACATCGACATGTGGTCCTTTTTTTCGCTGAGAAAATGATATTTTACGTACCTTGGGAGATGGACAATCTAACTGAGAATAACTAAGCGTCAAGCCACTAGAAACTCAGTAATAGAGATTGTCTAACTTGAGATGTGTTGAGATGACATGCCCCACCACTTCATTAGTTGATAATATAAATGAGAATTTTTCAAGTACTGTAAATACGACAGAGGGGCGCGTCATTTTAAGTTGGACAAACTCTACTCCTACGCAAGTTGCATTGAAGGAGCCACGACGTGAGGCACATTGCGTCCGTGACTACCCCGACTGGTTTCAGGTGCTATAGTGTAATAATAATTAGTCTACTGTATTTATATTGTGATGCTAGTTAAATAGCGTTTTCACTTAGCAACTACGTATCCGGAAAATTAGTTGCAAGATGGAACACAAATTACATACAACTTTACAATTTCAACATCACGTGAATGACTATTTACGCGAAAACTCAAGCCCAAGCAAGATTGTGTTATAATTGGATGGTTGAGAATTGAGATGTTGAATGTAAGGATAATAATACTAAAGCTTGACCGCTGTAAAGTTGACCCTCGTAGCATACTCGTAGCATACTAAATGTATGCTACGAGTATGCTACGAGGGTCGACTTTACAGCGGTCAAGCTATAGGGATGGTTTATTAAGGTATTACTATCGGCTAATGAATTCTACATTTTGTTGGTCTCTCCAAAAATCGAGAACGGCTGCAAACCGATTTGGGTAATTTTAGGGCCCTTCCACACGACGTATTTTTTGCGCACTGTCGACGCGCGTTTTTGATGCGCTCGTCTTCTGTGCGTTTTCATCGCGTTTTTTGCGTGTTTAAAACGTGTCCGGCTTCCTTGCGTTTGCTGAGCGTTCAACTTGCGTTTGTATCGATACAAACGAGCGTAATTTTCATGGAAGTCCGTTTATTACACCCTGAATATTTATTTAACTATCTTGCTTTGTTATCTCATTTTCTGTTATTCATACTATAATTACAATTATAATTTAATCAATGCGAAAGCTCATAATCTGTTAGGGTTAAAATAATTAAATTGCTGTCTGTCTGTCATGTTTTCTAATGTGCCAGAAAATGACAAGACCTTGTATAATTTATACTTCAAGGGGATAGTGTCGAAGTATAAAGGTGACTTTCCGATCCTAGCGGCAAGCGACCGCGACCTACAAAAATTGAAACAAAATGCCACTTTATGAATTAAGCTAGAGATTTTATTTATCGGATCGGAAGTTCACCTTAACATTCAATTTTCATGACTATATTTCCGAATATACAATATTGTATAGATTCACAATATATTTCGTAAACACAATCTGGCAAGTAAATCATGACAAAGATCGAACGATTGAGAATTGAGATTGACCTCCTGGTAGCTAGCTAAACGATTTTACTTCCTAACTCGTACTTTACGTATTTACATTTTATAATACTTTCTTATTATTCCGTGTAACAAATATTCGAAAGTGTGTATCATGTCTATCGGTTACCTCTTCACGACCACAACGCTGAACAGCTGATTTGAATGCACGGTTTCCGCGTAAACCGTATTTTGGTAACCGTAATCTAGTAATACCCATGATGTATAATTAATAATAATATCTATGGACGCTTCACACCACGTCAGTCTGACCCCGTGCTAAGTACCTGAAGTACTTGTGTTACAGGTACCAGACAACGGAAATATATTTAATACTTTTATATATAACTATAAATATATTCAAGATTTTTATTATATTATACACATATTTAAAACACAAAACCAGACCCGGGAACATTGAAAATCTTTTTGTTCCGTCGGCGGGATTCGAACCCGCGACGCCCGGCTTAACCAATTGAGCCACAGAGGTCGTCAAACATATTATTATAATTTACAATATGTAATTGCCTTTTAAATAAATTTAAATAGATAAGATATTCTTTTGTTAGTTAATTCGCAATCTAAAAACCTATATACAAAAACAATAGGAAATATCCGAAACGAATTTAATACATTTCGCTAAACTTGTTACCGCGCTATAAAAATAAAAATACATGCGGAGACGTTATTGGCAATATAGGTTATTTACGCTGGCGGCAATACTACAAAATCTGATAGAAAAAGCCAGTCACGCTCCACCAATATACTTATAGTTCCACATAATATCCTTTCAATTTCAGAATCACCGGCCGATATACAAGGTGTAACAAAAATAAATATAATGTAACAAAAATAGTGATAATACTTTAGGCTGTGTGTGTTCATTATACTGCGTGACTGGTGAGACATGTTCAATACTTGAGGACGTGATATTTGGCTATTATATTAGTTGAAAAAAAAATATATATAAAAAAATAATATAAATTGATCACTGAGTAAATGTAGCTTAAAGTTAGATAATTAATTGCCCAACGCATGGACACCGCGAGCGGGAGAGGTAGTTGTGTGGTGTTTCTTTGGTAGCGCACGCCTCTGCACCGGCCGCATAGTATGCCTACTTGCCTAGCCGCGTAATTTACTTAGTATCCATGATTCATTTATTTTTGGGAAATTCGGAAAAATATTAAGTACCTAATTTTATTACATAATTATAATGAGAATCGAGTACAGAGTACTCTCCATAAGTATCGGTAATGTCTCACCAGTCATGCTGTATAGAGTTTACTGTAAAAGTGTATCGCTGAAAGAGTTACTACTTTGACTTCTATTTTCAGTTGTAAATGTAGTGTAAATGTCTCAACATCGTGAATTTCCCCATGCAATAATAATAAAGTGTACGCGACCACGCGATTTAGAATAACCATACACGGTTATTACATTTTAATGGGCAAAGCACAAGTATCCAGATGTCTTCCAGCCGCGTCATCTGGCAACACAAGAATGACGCTAGCAACACCGGAACTTCCCGACATCTTCACTTTTCTTCCATCCTAGGCCTAGGACGCAATAACCTTTATTTTAAAACGTAATAATTTATTTTTATTTTACATTATACCATATTATACAGTCCAGTTGAGTGATAAGTTCAAGTTATTAACACGAACATAAAGTGACTCTTTTAGCGCCGCGTTTACAGTAAACTTAAGGGATATACGCACCCTTAAGTATTATCACTTACTTTCATTACACCCTGTAGAGGCAAATATTTTCTATGGAGCGCACCGGCAAATATCATTTTTCAACACGGTCGGCCGCGTCAATAGAGCTAAACTCTGGGTATCTTCATCGCCATTTATTACAACTTTAGCCCTTAAGGATAAACTCAAGTTTGGCCCTTTATGAAACAGTTGACAGTCGTAAAATATAAGCCTATTTATACCAAGAAATATTAGGAGTAGCTCGGAAGTTGGTGGATACACTTTAATGAAAATTGCACTGATAAGTATCTGGGAAACACTGAGAAATGACTTAGCAAATTGTTAGAAATTATTAAGTTTTTCGCACAGATCATAAGCTCTTTGTCTTTAGTACATCTTTTACTTTATCTATGTTTTTTATCTCTTAAGAATTCTTCTTTCGCTTCATTCTTCAGTACTATTACTTACTAGGTGCTTACTCGAATTGCATACCTACTCTTGTCATAACGACGCGATGTTAGATACAAAAAAATATGTCTGGTTTTTTATATTATGGTGCAATCGCCACGACAAAGCGATTCTTTATGTCAAATCCCATATATTTTTGACATCTAACTTCGTTGTGAAAACTATCGAAAGCATAGTATGACTTACCGCCGAACTCGGAGACATATTTTAATGGTGATTGAACTTCAATTCAATGAAGAGTTTGACAGATAACTTATGGGGCAATTTTATGAAGAGTGCCCAATAGCGCACTAGCAGCCAGGTCGCGGCGGCCATCGAAAGTATGGTGTGGCCGCTGGCCGCCGTGCGGCCAGGTGCGCGTGGCCTATGGCGGTTTCATACTAAGGTATGTACCTAGATGGCCGCCGTGACCTGGCCGCAGTTGCGGCCTAGCCGCTAGTGCGCGCCTGGGCTTACAGATAATGCTTATGTCAAAATCTTCATTTCATTACAGCTGTCAGCAGTTAAGTAATTACTTGTCGTCTCGGAGTGCGACAGTCAGTTCTTTTTCTAAATCTCGCCTTTTATATCAATGGAGGAGATTCAAAGGCATCGCTATAGATTCAAAAGATAGCTCTATCTGTAAGGAAGTGTTGCAACTTAATTAGCATGCTATGAAAGTTATTTTAGTTTCAGTAGACTTTAACTACGTTTATTAAGCTAGTTTGTCGCGGCGTTAGTTTATGGATTAAAACTTGCGTCGCCGTATAAATTCGTTTAATAAAACTTTCGGATTTAAAATAAATCCGGCGAAAAGTTTCAAATGAGGATGAGCGAAATGAGGTTTGCTGTAAATTACCAGCTGTAATTCATTTTGATCTTAATACAAATAAGATAATAATACAATTAATTTAAAACATCACGTACAGTATTCAATAATTGTGTCCAAGAACTATCCATTGTTTCTGTGTTGTTAAAAATATAAGGCATAACGATTATATAATTTGGAAACAAATCTATTATAATTAAAAAAACAATTCCATGTTAAATTACAAAATATATATTATTATAGTATCATACATAAGCATTTTAAAAAATTACATAAGTATATAATAGCAAGTAGCAAACATTTCAACTAACTTTGATGACAATATTTTTTGTATGTGATGTAATTTTTTTTTCTCTATTAACAACGAATCTTTCAAAAGATACTAAGGCTTTTGTCACCATAATTTCACAATAACTATTTTAGTACAATTATACCCGTGTAAAGGTTTAATCCACTAATGCAGCCGAAGCGATGAACACCCTTATCGTTGTAGCGATAACTCACTAGGGTTGTCAGATGGTATAACGCGATACAAAGTATAATTTATTGGTTTGACGTATCCCATATGCCATAGATTGTCTTGCATAATCACATCTTAAATGATTCAGATTCATTATGATATAAACTTAATAGTTTATGACATTATAGATAAAAGTGTTATTGTTACCAATAGAGACTAAATAAGATTTTAGGATACGGAAAAATATTATGTTGGTTTATGTCAAAGATACTTAGCGATTTGAATGACTTCTTTTTGTATTGTAGTATTTTATATAAAATTAAGAGTGCAAAGGAGAAAACGGGTCACCTGAATATGGAAAGCAACTACGGTCGGCCATGGATTGCAACCTCAGAAAAGTTGCAGGGGCTTTGCCGGCCTTTTAAGAGGGAATACATTCTGATCTTGAAGATTTATTAATTTAAAGAGCTATTTTTTTCAAATAGCAAAACTACTTTTTGCCAGCCCTAGAAGATATGCGCGTCAAAGTGCGATGATGTATCAGTGCTGTTAATATGCGATCCTTATTACTGTAATGTTCACAATACCCACTAATAACACAAACACAATGAAACAATGCGCCTAATTTAAGTAATATGATAAAGTGGGGGGGAGTCTTTGTTATATGTGTGAGTGTTTACATGGGCTGAAACGGCTGTTTAAATGTTTGAACCCTTAAAAATTAGATGACACTTTTTGTTTGAGAAGTACTCAATGTTATTCTGACGACCGTTTTTCTACAACACAATTTTATTCTCTGGCATGTTCTTTTTTAACTGACTTCAAAAAAGGAGGTTATTAATTCGACGCGTATGTATGTAAAATTTCCAGAACTGCCCAATTTTTGTATATTCTGCTAGTCTATATCAGCATTTGAACTAATGTGTCAAATTTCGTATATCTCTGGAACTACCATTCCGATTTCAGTAATTCTTTTTCAAACGCACCTGCAGCTCTTCTGATGCTGCGAGAGTCCATGGGCGAGAGAAGTTGCTTTCCATCAGGTGATTCATTTGCTCGTTTGCCCCCTTATCTCATAAAAAAAATGTCATGTACTGCAATGTCTACTGTATATTAATTTTTATGTATTTATACCTACTAGTAAATAGTCTCGAGTTTATGAAATAATAGATTAATGTTTATAATTCTCCTGACTATATTAACAAGATTTCCTATGGAACATAGGTAAATAGTATCTCAATCTGACTAACAACTTAAATATTATGTTGTAATAATATCGAATTGAAAATTAGTTTCTTATGGAAAATACGTTGTTCGCCGACCTCTTAAGATATTTCAATGTAAATAATTCTAAGCAAACACAGTAACAGTCTTCATTGGATTTGACTTAACGTCCAAGAAACATGAGGTTTTACGAGTGTTTTATTTTATCACCGAATCGCGCTCGAATGCTAATGCACTCTTATTAGATGAATACGTTTGTTGATAAAAACGCGTAAGTCCCTATGTACAGAAACCATAAGAAGAAAATATTTTGAGGTTTTTTTACAGATATACGCCACATACCATAAAATATTATATCCATAGCCGACCATATAACCACCTCTTTTTCTAACTTGGAAACCGTTACAAAAATGTTAAATGCCGCGCAATTTAAGCGCTTCAAAACGGGACATTTGGTATTTACTCATTGACTAATCTTTGAAACACAATTGAAAAAATATAATTACTGCAAAAACGTGTAAAGCGATCGCTTTACTCCTAAAGAATGTAACCAACGCTTGTGATAAAGAAAACTCTATACTAGTATTATAATAGTAGTCTAGAGTTTTCTACTTCATCTATCTCTCATTTTGAGAATAGCTGGTAGCTATAATTCTCAAAATGTGCTTCGCGGAGGTGCTCCGACCGAAATATAATAATTTATTTTTATAAATTTCATCAGACACCAGCATGAAGACAATTCATTCAAAGATTTTATTTATATTTCGTCAAACATTTAAGGACGCTATTACAAATATCAGCGATTTTCCGGTACCCTATTAAAGAATTAGGAGTCAAACTGCGAGGATATTTTGGTTTCAAATGAAAGATAATATATTCATCTCCACGACTGTACCATAAAAATTCTATAGCCGCATACAAAATTTTCACATAAAATACGTTTTAACCATCACAATAATCGCAAAATATGAAAAAAATGGGGTCTGATTAGGTACCTTAATATCTAAATACACTGAACTGAAGAAAATAAATAAACAAAAAAATTATTGCTTATTTAGTCCTCTATAAAGTCCGCTAAAAATTTTATATAAAAATAAACAACTTTTCCAGTTATAAGAAAAATAAGAAAATTTCTCAAATTTTTTCATATTTTTTCGCCATATCAAGAACGCGGCGAGCGTCGTAACCGCCACTGTACAAGGCGCGCTAATATGAATCTTATTTTAATGTCATTAACGTCGATATTCGTACTGACAGACATCCGACCTGCTAATTCTCCGGTTAGAGCATTCTTAACTTTTTAAAAGTGTTCTGCCACCAGAAAAGTTTGAGAAACGCTGGTCTATAATATGGACTTTATAGATGAGCAACACTAACAGACGTCGGTGAAATTGGAACAGCTACTTAATTTAGTGGCCACTTTAATTAATAACACTCCGCGACGTTCCGGGAGTAGAGATTGATATTTTCGTTGAATATTTTCTCAGAAATGACTAAGAGAGATAAATGGGCCGGTTTCTTGGCAACCTAAAAAAGGTTTCTATTGTGTGGAGCAGGGTATATCATGCGATCAATTGGACTCCATGTATGAAGGGACAGTAATGGCATTGCGAGGGATACCCTGCAGAAAAATTATTGTTTAGCTGATAGAACAAAAGCTATTTATATGTGATTACTTATTATATTTATTGAATTGGTAACCCTATGGCATTGTAGACCTTTTCGGTTTTTACGTTCCGTTGTTTTCGATGATTTTCTTTGTATGCGGTGAGTTTACGATAAAGTGAGATAATTTTGCCGTATTGAGTAAATTAAGATGTTTTTGAACTATAAATATTTAAATACGTAGTCATTACGTGGCATTAGAATTCATAGTATGTATAAATAACCATATCCTCTTTACCATTTTAATCAAAATTTAAAATGAACTACGAGTATAAAGTCAAAAAATTGTAAAGTAATACATCGTACATACACTTAGAGCGCTTACAGACGAACTTGTCGACGGCGCGCGTTGACGGCAGTGGTTCATGTGTAAGAAGCCAGTATATTGAATTGACATGACAATATCGACTTCCTAATCGAATGCTTATGTCAATTCCACACATCTTTGATTATTTTGTTCATGTCCATCAGACGTAATAATACAAACATAAACATAATAATTGTTTGTGCATAAGCAACGCATCAATTCACAACAATATACCTTACATACGGGTTCTATTAAGTAGTTAACTGTAGTTTACCCTATTGCCTACCTAAGTGCCTATTCAGACCAACATAATCTATTTCTACGTGCAATTAATCCTGCAGCAATGGGAAAGTTTAATAGCTTACATAAGATGAATGGAAGCAGCTTCGAATGTATAAATTTAATATTATGTTACGTAATCATCTTGTTAAGCTAACATATTATGTTACTTGCATTTCAACCAACTATTAAGTTCCCATCAAAATATCTGTAGACACGACCATTTAGGTCTACAGATATTTTTAAGTGTTTGTAGTGATATTTTCTTTTTAATTCTATATATATATATATATATATATATATATATATATATATATATATATATATATATATATATATATATATATATATATATATATATATATATATATATATATACATATATATATATATATAGAATTATTATTATTAATTCTGAATGCTTAGTGCAGTACTTGAGTTTTTTTAATCAGTTGACTTCAGCACGTTGTTCGTGTGCATTTGCATCTATGTATATAAAAATAGATTTCCAATTGTGTTAGTAACGCTATAACTCAATAACGACTAAACCAATTCTGCTAATTTTAGTCTTAAAATAATCCTTGAAATCCAGGGAAGGTTTTTAAGTGAAACGGAGTTCACCGGGACGGCTAGTAAGTTGAAAAAATACTATGCAATAGCTTGACCGTGGCAGTCCTCGGGGACTCAGATGTCATACGTATTTTTTTATTAAATGTCTTAGATATACTTCTACCGCAATATTATTGCCATAACAATATCTGCCTTACCACTTTGGATCCTAACACTTTTCAATTCTATACTTCGGCTGGTGAGCGATACAGCTAAGCGGGCAGTTCCCGGATAAATATGGGGCCGCATAAAATTTGACCGGACAATTTCATGGTCGATTTAAGTCCGGAACCCTCACAATGTAATGCCGTGTCCAGTGAACACTTATGAATAGCTGATTTACATGGACCCTTTGACGGATGCGATGGAAACTAAAAGACAATCGCGAAAGTTCTTGGTTCCTATTTTACTGGCTTTGAAAGTAGAAAGTTAGAGACGGCGTATTCGCTTAACGATCACTTGGTTTCGATTAAACGACCAACACCGAGACTGGTGTGGGAGCTATAAATTATAAATTATATGTAATTATGAAGTAACTGATCGGGGAAACGTTGTTTGCCATAATATACTTTATTGCTGTGATATGAAATAAATATTGTCAATTTTTCAAACCAACTCGACATGTTAATTGTACATCAAATTCTAACAAAATCGGTCCAGTAGGGCTAGCATAACAACAGTAGACATGGGAAAGAATCGACATACTGAGTACTGACAGATTTTATCGACAAAATGGCGGATTTCCATTGTATATCTGACACTTTGTCTTGTCTGTCACCTTGTCTATTCTTCCCTAGAAAGAAACCGTTTCTATGGTGACCTTGCTACGCCTGCAGCCGTTACGGGAAAATTTGACAACGAGTATCGCGATACAGGATAGTTATAGATTTCGTATATAATGATGATTTTGTATAGATTTAGAATTATTTAAATTAGCTAAAAATTCGTCTTGAATTACATGAATTTACCACAAAAAGCATCTCTTAATCTCAGAATAAAGAACAAAAATTCACCTCAAATTAAGAGCCATGATAACTCGGTGAAAAACATCAGAGTTAATATCAGTGTGAAGTCAGCACTCTTAATCTACACGATCTAATAGTTGATCGTAACTCCAGCTTTACGACTTACTATAAGTCTGAGAATACGGTCTCAAAGTAACCTACTTATAATATTTTCTAAGAATTTACGACCAGGCTTAAAGTATCTTGTAATGAGAATTTTCTCTAAAGGAAGGCAACGGCAATTTTTTATAATTGTATAACGTGCTATGTATAAAAAACAGAACGGGTTGCACTCCGAAAGTGCCGAAATAATGGTTAGCCATTATTTAAATGGTTTTTGAACAAATCATTTAAAATGGTTTTTTCATAATAAAACTAAGTTAAAATCCTAACTATCACTTGAATGGCTCTTAAATAAAAAGACACGAACAATACATTAATCGTAGTTAAGTAATTCAGCGTTCCAATCGGCCGGGCGAGCTTGTTTGACAAAGCCCTCGGTTACAGCCAATCAGGTGCAATCTTTTATTCATGGCAAGCCTTTGGTGGCTCGTGTAAGACATTTGATACATTAGTTCCTATGTGATGATCTGTTGATATGGATGTGAGGATTGGAGCATGTCATACAAAAACTACTGGAAGAGTATGAAGGGTATGGTAGTAGTTTAAATTTCAGATAAAGTAGTAGTATGCTACGCTTTCCAACGCACTTAGGCCCACTTGCGTAGATCTGGGTTAAAGTTAACTCTGAGTTAAACATCATGTCATTTCTATCACTCTTTAAAGTGAGTGACAGATATGACATGATGCTTAACTCAGAGTTAACTTTGACCCAGATCTACGCAAGTGACCCTTAGAGACATGTTTAATAAAGGTTACTTAAAGAGTTATTTACTAATGTTTACTCTCAGTCTTCGTTAAATATTTTAATTAATTAATAATCCATAGAGCATGGAGCAGCAGAATTCTGTTTTAAGTAGAGCTGTTAAACGCTAATACTTTTAATTTTTTGTCTTATAGGGGATTCATAAATTGCCTTTCAAGGAAACTAGTTAATTTGCATATCATCTCTACATTTTGATAAGACGAACAACATTTTTATTTTCGAAAAATCTCGAAAGTGGTAGCTAACAGAGATAGAAAGGATTTCATACTTTGACTTGATGGTCCTAAAATATGGTTTGCTTTATTAATGGTAGGACAAGGTTACTCTTAAATAACATAACTATTAACCTACCAATATGTATACAAAAAATCAGCTGGTTAGGGATCCGGTTAAGGGTACAGTAATCAACCAAGTTTTGTTGATTACAGAATCCTAAAACGGAACCTTAACTAGCTGATTTTTTGTATATTGGTAGGTAAATAGTTATATTATTTAAGAGTAACCTTGTCCTACAAATAAAACTATCCATATTTTAGGACCATCAAGTCAAATTATGAAATCCTTTCTATCTCTGTTGGCTACCACTTTCGAGATTTTTCGAAAATAAAAATGTTGTTTGTCTTATCAAAATGCTACTCACAAAAAATTAGCTTGTTAGTAATCAAAAAAAAATTTGTTCTAGGGCACCCTGACTATACATAGTTTAAACATTTAAAGATATCAGGAGAAAAAGTTAAGCTAAACAAATTAATTATTAAATTAAGTATTCTTATTGGGATATTGGATGTAATACCTTACATATTGCAAACTAAAACATAACCTTACATTTAATTAAAGCACATAAACAACGCAACTTGTCCGGGTAATCCCTGTTTTTTCCGTAATAAGCCAACGTGCGGGACGCGGCCTACCCAGGCTTAGGGCAAAGCCCACACTTCCCCGTCTTACAATTTTATCACACAGTTATAGTTTTTTATTAAACTTGTAACTACTTTTGCTGTCACTGTAATACACTGTTAATTTAGTTGTATTACTTTAAGTATTTTGAGGTGATGATGTCTATACAATATAGAAGTCGTCTATAGGCAGTAAAATATTAGTAATACTTTTTTAAGCGTAGTTTACACAATATGATATACTATACCACGCTTTAAATAGTATTTAATCATATTTCACATCCTTTCGACACAAGTATTCAAATATTATATAATCGACTGCGGGGTTTTATTACATCAAGAGTATTCAAGTGGAACCGGGCAATCAAAGGTCGAAATCAGCGCGGTCCTTGGAACAAAGGGCGAAAAGTTAAATGGCCGCCATTTTATCTAAGCCCAGGACGAAGGGCAACAAATTGAATAATTATTCGGTGGTATTGTGCCAGTGTAGATTATCACTGGCCCTTTGTTCGGACGTGTAAAGGCGCCTTGAGGGTGCCATAATTGATTAGTGTCTAATCATATTTTATTGCCCAAGTTACTTTATTATAAAATTGTGATTGAGGGTGAATGGTTTTCGATTTAGCTCGATGGATCGGAACGACCCCAATTATTATTGGTCCTTGATTCTATCCACTTTGAACCAAAATTTTGAGCAGCTTTTAAAAACAAAATTGCTTTAAAATGATTGCCTTAGGAATATCTTCAAATAATGAAATAATTCTAGTTTGTAACACGATATTTACATGCTAAAATAACTACTTAAAAACATCACAATTTTGGTCACATTGTGTGTGAGGTCAAAATAAAGGATCATAATTTTGCTGTACCTTTAAGTATGTTTGATCCTCCATTGCGTCTATAACATATTATTATATGCCCGCCGCCCGGTTTCTAAGGTTTTTGTCTTATCTTTTCAACAGCGTTCTTGATTGGCTAATGTTTTGAATATAGCCAATCGAAAACGCTAGTAAGTAGATCAACTGAGCTAAAAAAGACTAGAGAAAAGCAATAATCGTTACTTATTAAAGTCGCACCCATCTTCCATTTTTCCTCACTCACATCACACATTTCCTTGCGAATATAATAATATTATGTTGATGCTTATCAGTTATCACTTTACATATATTAAGTGCGTGCAATTATTCAAGACGCGGGACACGTTGCGATGATCCAATTGCCACTGCCACCAATTAGTCACGTCTTTGTCACGCGTGACAGACACCGGCTATTCGATAAGGCGATTAATATCACGATAACACTCCCTGGACAATCGAGGTATTGTCTGTAATACCTTGATTGTGTAGTTCACAGCCAGGTAGCAACTAGCCGGGGCAGCGGTACGAACTGAGGAGACATGTCATGACTCTTAAGCAAGTCAAAGCATTTTTTTATGAAAAAGGGGGCAAACGAGCAAAGTACGGGTCACCTGATGGAAAGCAACTTCCGTCGCCCATGGACACTTGCAGCATCAGAAGAGCTGCAGATGCGTTGCCGGCCTTTTACGAGGTAATAGGGTAATAGTTTAGGGAAGGGTAGGGAAGGGAATAGGGGAGGGTAGGCAAGGAAATAAGAGAGGGCAGGGAAGGGAAAAGGGTAGGGAATTGGGCCTCCGGTAAACTCACTCACTCACTCGGCGAAACACAGCGCAAGCGCTGTTTTACGCCGGTTTTCTGTGAGCCCGTGGTATTTCTCCGGTCGAGCCGGCCCATTCGTGCCGAAGCATGGCTCTCCCACGGTGTAAATTATTTATTTTGTTTTGTTTATAATATTCAAACTGATGATCTTGTGATTGACAGTAAATTAGGATCGGGCAACGGCCAAGCAAATACTACTATAAATATAATATTTTATTTGAAATCTTATGCAGTATGGAAATATATATAATATCAAAAAGGGCATGAAACTAACATAAATATAATAGGAAGACGAGAAAATAAATGTTACAATACCCTTTCGTAAATAACCATACTAACATGATTCAACCTTTAGTATTAATATTATGTTCTAGAATCTAGGGATCAATAATTTTAGTTTTCAAACTTACCTATCGATGAAGCTTCACGGCAAGTGTAAGCTCAACGTTAAAATTGAAAACGATCAATTTACAACAATACAATTTGTAATAACTAATACCTGAACGTATTCTTTTGCAAGAAAATTAAAAACACCTTTCTTTCTTTTTACTAACTACAATAACACACAAAGAATTATTTTGTAAGATACTAAAAAATATTTACCTTGAAAAATTCACTGGCCAAAATGTTCTATCCAAAATACTTAAAAAAAAAAACAAAATTCACACAATTAAGATTAAATTATTCCCTTTCTTATCTTATGTCTTTTCTTTGTCGGTCGGCTCATAATAATTTTCTAGCCAGTAGAGATAGCGAGGTTTTAATTTATACAATTTGGCAAGATAATAATTCGACGGAACTTATTAAGTGTATTTTATAGACCCGACTTCGGACAATGTTACTAGACTTGGATGACAAAAATTAAACTAATTTTAAAAACATTTAATATAGACGAAAATAATTTTAAAAACATTTAATATTTCTAAACACAAAAGAAACCAAAAGCAAAAAATAAGAAAGATAATATACTTACCTAATATCTTATATACTTTCATTTGATAGTGTCTAGTGACTATATCTTTGTTTTTTTTTTGTATATTAATTATAATGATGATAGGTATATTCTTATGCTCAGTTTCCGAGTTTATTTAAAAAAGTCAATCTTTTAACTAGCGCTTTTATTCGGTTAGATAGCTTAAAAATAACCAATTAACCAAATAGATAAACTTCTGTCAAAAAATGTAAAGAAATATAAACAAAGAAACCCTTAAATACGTGCCTATGGTAATAGCTAAATTATATGCCTAAAATACCTATTGTAATATTTAAATAATACATTAAACCAAAAATATTCTCTCAACTTCTTCGTTTATTCCCTCATATTACAAGGAAGTTATCTTTTATGATAGTCATTCCCGAATGCCGGATTTGATATTCGAACGAGATTACTTAAATTAAATGTGGCATTCGGCATGCATATGCAAGTGGCATACAAAATATGCAATTTCCTATGCATTTGTGTTTTCTGACAGTCACTTATTGCAATAGATATTTAGTCTGAGTGAAAAATGGATATAATGTTGGTTAGGTGAGAAACCACACGTTGAAATACAAACCGTCACTAAACAAAATGTGCCTTTTAGTGACACTTTTTTAAAGAACGTTAGCGCAAAAACTCTAACGGTGGTATGAATAAAAAAATCTTAGTGAAGGTTTTAACAGTTTTCAAACTAAAATGTTCGCTAAAGCTAAAAACCGTCATAAAACACTCCATATGAATAAACGCTTGCTAAGCCTTCGCTAGCTTGAATACTGTTAGATGACGTTTTATAGTATTCTTTTTTTGGTAATGTTGGTAGTGTGCCAATTTATTGTGTTCAATCATCAATATTGTGTCAAATTCAATGAAATTCAATGAGTATTTTGTAGTAAAAAAAACTTGAGAGGTGTCAAAGGACACCCGAAAGGAATAGAGTTATTTCATGAGTTAAAAAAATCTACTCAAAAAAAAATATTAAAAAAACACCATCTATTGACAAACAGGAATACTATCAACGCGCAGCGCCCTCTGCCCCTAACATGCAGGTACTAATAAAAATATTTTTAAGTCGTCAAATGGATTTATTATTATCTTATTATATGTATACTTTTTGTCGACGAGGGCGGCTAGAAATTCCTTCAAAAATTGCAATAATGTCAGAAATCGCGATAATACTCGATATTTCGTCCATTTCAATCTCTTAAAATGGTCTTAAAGTAGGTCCGAGGCTTCACTAAAGTTAGCGAACTCCGATTTGACGTTTCGAGCCTAAACAACTGTTAGCAAACGTTTATTCATAACGATTATGCTTAAAATAGGTTTATATCAGGCTTATTATACATGCGCTAATTTTTGACAGCTGTCACCTTAAAAAGGTGTTAGAGCACTGTTAGAGAACGTTTATTCATATTAAATTTCACAACAGGCTCATAAAGCTGTTGTAAACCTTCGCTAAGTTTTTATTCATACGACCGTAATAGTTTTAACCTTAATAGGAGCGATATTTTAAGTGTTGTTGTGTTGTATATGCGTTTTACGAACACTGCACTCTGCATGCTTTCTTACTTAGTATGTACTTATAAATTATTTAAATAAAATAAAATAATTTAAACATGACGTGATCTTATTCCACAAAAAGGTATTACATGCTTAAATTTATCATGAAATATTGAATAACCTCTTGGTTTGGTTAATTAACTGAAATGAATTGCTGATATAAACAAATCGTTATATTTTATGAATGAATCATACATAATAAAAAAATTACATTTCTTGTCTACTCAACTCTTTTGTCGGACCACTAATGGAAAACAGACAGGTATAGTATCAAAATGAGAATGTATCGCCGGATTTTTGGCGGTAAAACCCCGATTTGCGCGCCGATCTAATGGAAATTTGAAATATGCTCATTACAAGTAGGAGGTGCGAGTGAAATCTGATTTTTCCTAAAAAAAATGAGTATTTTGGGGTTAACGATCAGAATTTTTCTATAACTAAATGAAAATAGCAGGTTTGATTATGCTCACGTTACATACTAAAATAACCAAATTAATTTTGGAGACGAAACATTTATTTTTATTATCATGATTATTTTGATTAGTACTAGCACTTCAAAGCAAAGAGAAAAAATGAGAAAAATCTAAATACAAGTCGGGATAAAAAGTATCTTATGTCCTTTCCCGGGACTCAAAGTATCACCATACCAAATTGCAGCAAAATCGGTTCGGTGGTTTGGAAGTGAAGAGGTAACAGACAACACTTACGCATTTCTAATATTAGTATGAATTTATTAACATTACAACTGAATCTCAATCTTAATACTATCAAACTCATTCCTATATTAATGAAACCTAATATTATATTAAAAGCTTTAAGTGGGTACATTTAAACGTGCTTACTAGTAAGTTTTTGAAGTTCAAATACTCTCTTACAGTCTTTAAAAATACTATGCAATACACTCTTTGTTTCTTTTAAGAAAACCCTATCTAGGTCCAGACTGAAGTTATTATACCTGTGTACCGGAATCCCAATAAACCGGGGAACACACTACCAGCTTACGAGAATAACGGTATATCCCACATCAACTGCAGATTATCTAGACACATTATACATTATGTATTTTATGATGCGCTTTAAAATTTTTGTTGGAAACTTCAGTATAAAGATGCTCTTGTTTCTGAAATATATTATAATGTATTATCATTTTGCATGCGTATATACCTTGGTATTAAAGAAAATTTTAAATTGGTGTGAAATAACACTTTCATTATTGTTTTGACCTTGTGTTACCCTTTTAATTATTCCGTATGATATCAACTGACTTAAATTATATATTTTGATATCCATCAAAACGATTTTCATGTTAATTACGAAAAAAAAAATACAACAAAAAGTCAACATTTTTTGTCTTTTGTTATAACTTTACGAGATTTTCCCCGAGGCTACGTAATAAACAGCCAACAAAAATCTTGATAAATCTGCGTACAAATCATAGCCGCAAAGGAAAGGTTCTTAAATAAATGAGCGGGTTTGTATTTCATTAGGAAATAACATTTACATCAATACTAATGAGCAACCATCATCATCAGCTATGATCTGACTATATGGCGCAAAAGTCAATAGTTTGCCTTTCAAGCCCAAAAGAAAAATAATAGATTTCCAAGAATCTTTGATCGAGGGTTTACAGAAGAAGATTGAAGTACCACATTAGACACTAGATGACGCCCACAACTTTATTGCGTCAAAAGTTGTTTACCGCGCGGGAACCGTACATTTTTTCGGAATAAAAAGTATTCTATGTCCTCTCCGGGAAACCAATATATCTCGGTCCTGTGGTTTAGGGCTTAGGGTTGAAGAGGTGACAGACAGACACACTTTCCCATTTATAATATTAAGTAACCGCTAAACCGTTTTTCCTGAAATTTTGTAATGATATACCAATGTCCCGGGAAAAGACTATTTATCCTAGAAAATGGTCAAGGTTCCCCGCGCGATAAACGAATTTTGCAGCGACGGAGTTGCGAGCGTCATGTATTATAAATATAATATTATACGGCTAGTTATTATAGTAATAAATATTCTACAATTATTTATTTTAAGAGATATCACAATATGTGATATTTGTTTTGATCCACCTCGTGATATAAACTTAAGACGCGTGGTGCATTTCATAGCAGCTCCGTAGAACTTTCGTAGCAGTCTTGTAGCTTGCTACGATTCTTGTAGCGTGCTACGATTCTTGTAGCGTGCTACGATTCTTGTAGCGTGCTACGATTCTTGTAGCGTGCTACGATTACTTGTAGCGTGCTACGATTCTTGTAGCGTACTACGATTACTAATTGTATGGTGCTACGATTCTTGTAGCGTGCTACGATTACTTGTAGCGTGCTACGATTCTTGTAGCGTACTACGATTACTAATTGTATGGTGCTACGATTCTTGTAGCGTGCTACGATTCTTGTAGCGTGCTACGATTCTTGTAGCCTGCTACGATTCTTGTAGCGTGCTACGATTACTTGTATCGTGCTACGATTACTGTAGCGTGCGACGATTACTGTAGCGTGCTACGATTCTTGTGGCGTGCTACGCTATGATATACGGTGTGGTGAAATCAGCGACGAAATTATTTACGGTGTACATAAGCTACAACATCTGCGGCTTAAAAATGTTGAGCCTTACTCTTGATCGAAGGTCAGATAGACCGTCAGAACTGGATACCTCCTAAAGTAACCCACGACCAAAACTCCATAGTTACTGCCTACTGGTCGTTTTTACCTCTATAAATATCATGAACAGGTAAACTTTCAGCTTTTATAAAATAACGAAAGTCTGGCTATCTGGTCTTTAATCTGTTTCTCACATACATTTGACAAAATATTTCTGTCACATCACCACAACGTATCAGGTGCACCGTCACTCGTATTACTCGCCCCACTATCACTCGTAACTCGTCCCACTATCACTCGTATTACTCGTCCTACATGTCCGATGGAATTTGTTCACAGATGGCGACTCTTTTATGTGCACTTTGTCCGTACTCTTAGTTTTATTGATCCCGTGTTAAAATGAAAATTCTTATTAGCTGATACTCGGGGATTTTGTTTATGGCGAGTAAAACAAGTTTTGGCTGCATAAATCCAGATGTTGATACGAAATTTTGGCGTAGGTATAAACTTTTCATTGGTTTTCATAACTTTGTTATATATCATTTTAATTAAAAAGAAGAATTTTCCATCTTCTTGGAAAAGGCAATCTATAATAAGAAAAACACCGTTTTTTTATTTTGTTAGTCTCGCTTTAACTTGAGAAAAGCTAGATCGATTTGGCTGATTTTAGTCTTGAAATATTCTTAGAAGTCCAGGGAATTTTTTTTTAGGAGAGAAGTGATATGAAGTTCTCCGGGTCATCCAGCAATATTATAATTATAATAAATAACACAAGCACACTCTACAATTTTAAAAGTCTTGTCTAATGTCTATTTTATTTCCTTTGCTAAATCGATACATCGAATAAGGTTCGATATATCGAATAAACTTTACGATATGAAGGTAGCAGTGGATTTTTAAGTGGCGTCGTCTAAGTGACGCCGGGGGACACATCCACCGCTATTACGTTAAAACGCCTTGTCCTTAGTTAATGTAATTTCTAAATTTCGCCTTAATACACTTACGATGTTTGCTTTTAAGACTTCATAAACGAGGTCCCTATACTTCTTAATTTATATCAATCATGTAATGGAATATGTATTTGTGTAATACTTATTTATCATAAATTGTAATAGTACAATTTGTACTATACATAAAAATAAAGTTTAAAAAACTAAAACCCGACTACTAAAACACGCTCTAAAAAGTACGAAACAAGAAAATAGTAAGGGAAGTTTAAAATACAGCCGTGGTCGTATGCTACCTACTATAGCAAAACAGATAATAACAAAATTAAAAGGGCATGCAGGTCAAAATCATAACCCTCCTTTTTGCTTCGCCGTAGTCGGGTAAAAATCGTTAAATACAATAAAAGAATAAGCATACTGTGTACTAATGGGGCAATTTATAAAATATTATTGATACTTCATTCATTAAAATTAGATGATAGCCAAGGCTTACATTGTACATCCTTCACAAGTTTTATAAATCTGAAAATATGCCTTTGTGTTACTTCTGCTTAGACACGCAGAAGTAACACAAAGGTTTTAGAGTTACCTACAACCTATTTTATGCGAGCAAACGTTTTCTCTCAATAATAACCACTTATAAACTAAAGTTGTAAACTTTATTATACAGGGTGCAATTAAACCTTTCTGCCAAATTTTGCTATTATATAGATCGTTGTTAAAAATAAAAATACACTTGTTTTTTCTTTTATAATCACTCAGTACTAAAATGTTGAGGAATAGCTCCCAAAAGTTATCCTAAAAAACACTACAATTAATGGACACTACTCGTCGCCCGCGCGTTCACGTACCTCCGCGCGCGCGCCTCGCCCCGCGTCACCCCCGAACATACCCTCCGCCGCGATTGACCGTTCTGCAACGATTTTAAATGGGATAAACTATGTCATCAAAAAAAACACCCAATTTTTTTTCGTTAAATGGACACTCCTAATAATACCTAAGCCCTGGAAAAAATTTTGCAGGAAGGTTTAATTAATTATTGCACCCTGTATAAAGGTATTTCATTTCAATAGTATTTTGGAGATCAGTCGTCGTTATAGTATTCGGGGGAATACCCGAGTGTCGGTTACGAGATATCAAGATGAATTCGACGATACCGGCCGCTGTATCGCCCATTAGAGCGCATAACCTCAACTGTATGTGCACACGGACTATTAATTAAAGCCTAGCATAGCCCAATACCTGGGTTACACGGTGCTGACAGGCGAGCTGGCCTAGTCAGTTACTCAGGTGCAGCTACTTGCACTGTGTGACCGCATCATACTAGTTATTGTCATGTGCGAGTGAGCTAAAGTAGCTCGCGTGCGAGTTACTACAATATTTTTTGTTTTCCCCCACCACAGATACAACTCGACTCAACAAATTCACCGGGGCATTATCTGTCTACTGCGACGTCAGCAGTGTATAATATTATGGTGTGACCCAGGCAGGCGAGTCGAGCTGCTCTCTTGCGCGTACACAGGCACAGCCTACTGTCACTTCAGCTGCTCGCACTGTGTAATCTATCCTTTGTTGTTATAATGTTTAAGGCAGTTTTTTATAGTAACTAAACCTTGACTGACCAATGGTAACACATCTAGATATAAATAAAAATTACTATGTTAAAGCACAAATCAATAGGCGTGATAGTTTTTCCGTAAAGTGTACCACAAAACTGCTCAAGTTGTGGGATATACTAGGGCTCGCTTTGCTCGCCCTGACTAGAGCTTTTAATTGGATAAGGTTAAAAACTATGAAGATCACTATTGAATAGATTTAAAATACCCGTCGAAAATCCTCAGAATCCAAAGCAGCATTTTGTAAGAATTCCAAACACTTACTGAAAAAACTGGGGCAGTCTTTAACGACGTAGTCAATAAAAATATGCTTCTCGCCCCGACAATCGTAAAATAATTGGACAGTTTTATTTGTACATCAATAAAAGTCCAAGTAAGTGTACTTTAAATAGGTGTTGTAAATTTCCCAATATCACCTTTACTACTTTTAATGCCTTGGAACTGACGTCGAAAATGAAGAACGAATTTACAATCTTTTGTACCTTTGTCAATGTTAAATTTATTTTTCTTTAAAGGGAAGCCTATTAGATAAATATCCAACTTCACAAAAGGGGGGTTATGTTTTCCAAGAATAATAAACTAAATAATGCTGTAGGGTGTGGACTCATTATGAAAGTGGCGGCGCTAAAAGAATTTATTTTGACTTTTTTCTATAAAAATGCCGCACCGTTATGAATTATTTTCCCATACAATCATTAAAAAGTAACCTTTTCAGCATTAACGATAAGCTTAAAATATTATATTATTGTATTGTAATACATCATGGTCCTGAGACACTGCATTTTTAGAAATTTGGGTTAGAACTTACACAAAGAAATTTATATTTTATGCTTCTTCTTATTGCGATAAACTAGGAAAAATTTCATTAGTAATAAAACTATTATATAGATTTTATTACGGTTTCATTTACTTAAATTTTTTCTCATTTTTTATTTCCGTAAAATTTTATTAGCTGAATTCCAAAAGTTGTTACCCGCATTATTGCATTTTGAGTTGAATGTTTAATAAAAACGTAACATGGTAATACAATCTTTCTTCATACATCATACACAAATGGTCATACCAGCCTTATTAAAATTGGAAATGTTGAGTGAAATTATTGTAAGAAAGCTTTACTGCATCGTTTTCTTTCCTTGAATTAAACCTACGCGGCATTTTGCATTGTAAAAACAATAAATTGCAACTACTAACTAGGAGCAACCAAGCATGAAGCAACAACTAGATTCGAAATCTAGTTGTTGCTTCATGTTTGGCTCCTATTTTCACTGATTTAACTTTGACAAAAGCAATGTAAACTTGTAATATGTGTACTATCGAACTTTTGACACTAGCAAGATAACTTTTGTACAAAAACTAATGCCACTAACATTAAAACTTAAGAAAACAAGCGTTCTATATTAAAAAAAATTTAGAATTTATGGTGCAATTAGCAAGATGGCCGCGTTTTGGCCGGTCAGCGGCGCGGACGTGTGCCGTTTACACAATCCAACTCTGTGGTACCACGTACAACATACCTTTACAATTTATTTCCCTTTTTTATCCTTTCTATTCACTGACACAAATGTTTTCTATCATTTTGAGGACGTTTCGGGCATTTTTTCTTCGTGGTATCAGAAAAGATAACCTTATCTGATTCTTTTTTTTTTAAGATTTAATGGCCTGGAACTTTATCTGATTCGATATTTATTTATTTATTTTTAATGTTGAACAAGACTTTATATGTTTTGAGCCATGGATAATATTATAATATACTATTCTAAATCTAGATTATCACATTTTTGCGAAAGATAAATATAATTTACACACACCTAGCATGATAAAAATATATCACCGAGATAATATGAAATAATGGAGTTAGAGGGCGCCCCATGAGAGTTTCAAAATTAAATTTTATGAACAAAATGAATTTATGAAGAAGTGGCGTTTGCGAGCGATAAATTCAAAGTTCTCTGCGCTTAATGAAAACGTACAATCAGGACTCATGTGATCTTTTTTCTAGGGTTCCGTTGGCAAAGGAAAAAACGAAACTCTAATATTATTAGGACTCCGTTGACTATCCGTTCGTCTGTATCACGCTAAATCTAACAAACTATGACACAAAGATCTTAAATTATAGCACTTGACTTACAAATTATTACATTCCTTTGCCACTATAGTAACCAAAACGAAAAGTAAATTGAGTGAGACAACGTCAGTCATTACTCATTAGCCATAACACACATAATATGATCCTTTGATGTTTTGGTACGGAACCCTTTGTGTACGTACGGATGACTCGTGCTTGGGCGGTTTCTTTTTTTAAATGTCCACTGAAAACTTTTAAGCCCGAACAAAGAATGGACATTGAATGTATCGCAATGCGAAAAATAATTTGACCAAAATATTATGCTTTGAGCTCTTTATTAATGTCAGTTTCACGAGCTGACATTAAACTACCTTTGTACTTATAAGTAATACTTATTTTTAAATTTTTCTGCTATTTCAAAATTATATTAAACAGAATTTATATTTTAATTACTTTATTAACAAAATCAAATTTTTTACTAACACAATATAGAAACGGAATAAATAGCGTAGCTACTTTCATAGTGAACTCTAAGGGGAGTGGGCTGTAGGACTCATACATACTCTAAAGTATTATCACATTATTTTGTTTCACATTCTGAAAAGCGATAAGCAAGCTATAAAACTTCATATTTTTCACATCATAATAAGTTAATGTTCACGACTGTACTACTCAAGTAAACCAAGCACGAAAATTGAAACACAAGTTTCTAAAATAGAATTTAAGACAGCCACTATTTATGCAATACTGTCTACAATTCTAAACGAGATTTATATGAACTGCATTCAAGATTATTCGTTTTATGAAGAAATTGGCAGCGTGCCAGATGGCTGCGTAATTCGTATCTTCGTCAATAGCTCTTGTAGTGCTTGAAATTAGGATAAAAATTAAATATAGTGCAGCTATTTGGGCTCCCACACATGACTGCGAATTCGTGAGAATTCGCATCGCAATATCATTTTTACTTAATAAGTATTTTGTCGCAGCTGATATTGCAATGCGATGCGAATTTGCAGTTTTGTGTGCCCTTTCTCGTGAAGTAACTTATGCTTTGTTAGAAGTTATAACACTACAGCTACAGGCGTACCCCATGCTAAGTCCTCGAAAATCTTGCGTTACGGGTACCAACTACCAGACAACCTCTTCTCATCCAAAGCGCTTCGTTTCAACGATTTTGCTCACAGTATAGCAATATAATATCCCTACAGTAGTGAAACGAATGTACTTGCGCAGAGCAACGGAGGGGTACCCGCGGGGAAGCGGGCGGCGCGGGCCCAGTCCGCCAAACTCTGCGAGTTTGAACGACTTCGCGCGCAGGTGTGACGTTGGCGCGTTTTGTGTTTTGTGTTGTAAAACGATAGCCTGTAACATCTTATTTTATAAACAATGGGATATAACAAGTGTTCAGTGTACAGAATATGTAAATCTGATTCAAAAAACAAAAAGGATTTAATTGTCATAAAATATAATATCGACTCACAGTTCACACTAAATTGTGTTGGCCTTGGTGGCATTTATTTGCAATTTGCATCTCTGTTTTATTGTTTACGTTGTAAGAAGTGTAACAAGGAGAGAAACAATTTATAGAATAAAAATAAAAAAAAACTGTCAAATACCCTGTTACATACTAATTAGTACCTACCTAGCTAGGTACACAGGGCCACACATCAAGTGTAACATTTTGACCTTTGGACCGCCCTTACCGCGCACGTAATAAGAGCGAGTTTTGAAGTGCTTAACTGTTACACCTGACGTGTGGCCTACCGTACCTGTAAAAACTGTCAAATACCCTGTTACATACTAATTAGTTAGGTAGGTACCTAGCTAGGTACACAGGGCCACACATCAAGTGTAACATTATGACCTTTGGACCGCCCTTACCGCGCACGTAATAAGAGCGAGTTTTGAAGTGCTTCTGTTACACCTGACGTGTGGCCTACCGTACCTACCAATTGTTATAATATGATTAATTATTGTTGGATATTTTTTTAATCCAAATGCGTCTTCATTATTTTAATAAATTTTTTAAATCCATACTAATTAGTAATTACTAATATTATAAATGCGAAAGTGTGTCTGTCTGTCTGTCTGTCCGTTACCTTTTCACGCCCAAACCGCTGGACCGATTTTGCTGAAATTTGACATGGAGATACTTTGAGTCCCGGGAAAGGACAAAGGATACTTTTTATCCTGGAAAAAATGTACGGTTCCCGTGCGATTAACGAGTTTTGGCACAACGGAGTTGCGCGCATCATCTAGTAAAGAACTCAAATCATCTAAAAATAAAGTTTCACGTAAATATCTGGCAGTACGACATAATATGTAAATATAACACGCTGATTAATTACAAGCACAATATTTTATTTTCATTTTATTTCCCGTTTCGTGGCAAGCGGCAACCCTGGCATATCTGCTTGGTACTTACACCGGTGGCGGCATCGTGCGACATCAAAGGCGTTTCGTTACTGTAGGGATATTATATTGCTATACTGTGATTTTGCTAAAACTTGATATGGAGACTCTTTGAATCCCGAAAAAGGACGTATAAAAGTTTTATACGAGAAAAATGTACGGTTCCCTAATCCCTTTATATAAACAAATTTTGGCGCAACGGAGTTGCGGGCGTCATCTAGTATTACTATTATACATCCATGATCTAGGAACATTAAAAACTTTAGCCCCTTCGGCGGGATTTGATTTCGCGACCTCCGGCCTAAGCGTCAACACGCTTACCAAATTAGAGGTTGTCAACAATATGTTGTTTTAAAATACGTAATCCATATATCCATACTTCCATACTCAAATTATAAATATGCGAAAGTGTGTCTGTCTGTCTGTATGTCTGTTTGTATATCTGTTACCTTTTCACGCCCAAACTGCTGAACTGATTTTGCTAAAATTTATTATTAAGATACTTCGCATCCCGGGAAAGAACATAGGACATTTTTCATCCCGGAAATATGTACGGTTCCGCGCGATAAACAAGTTTATGGCGGAACGGATTTGGGGGTGTTATATAGTAACAAATAAAGGTCATAATTAACAATTCAAGTACATGCTTAAAAGAACACTATGAGTGGGTTGCACCAGCTTACTTTAACTACAACTTTAACCATAACAAAAAGTCAAATGAACTGTCAAATCCCTAGTAAAAGTCCATTATGGACGCCATATTATTATTTGACGATCACCTTAACTTTAACTACGCTTCTGGTGCAATCCACCCTGTGTAAAAGATTGTGGCAATAGCACGCGTTTTTCCGTACCGTTGCCATGGTAACGGGCTAAATGGATTAGCGGCTTTGCCGACCAAAGGATACGGCCGCCGCAACTCGCAAGTGATGAATCCTAATACATTACATCCCCTTCATTTTCATATCCGTTTTATGTTTTAATATTATAACCTACTCGTTTAATACTGAATTTAACAAAACTAAGGGCCTGTTTCACCACTTCCTGGTAAGTGCTGGATAGGTTATCCACCACTTAACTTGACAGATAAAGTATAGAGAATCTGTCAAAAAATGGATAGCCTATCCGCGGCACTTTATCAGGAAGTGGTGAAACAGGCCCTAAGTGATAATACTTTAGGGTGCTTAAAGCGTTGCTATTTCACAGTGAACTCTCTCCCTTGTAGAGAGTTCACTGTGAAAGAGCAACGCTGAAAGAGTAACTTTTTTTAACTTTCGTATGAGAAAATGCACGACGCTGGGGCGCTTGCCCATACAAATAACAAAAAAAATATTTGCTCTTTCAGCGCTGCTATTTTTAGTGAACTCTATAAGAGACACATTATTATTTAGTAAATAGTTTTTTACACCTTGTATAATAATCGACGAGGATGCCATTTCTATAGCTTAGCCTTTATAATCTACTAGATGATGCGCGCAAATCCGTTGTGCAAAATTTATTAGTTAGGTACCTAATCGCGTTGGAAACATCCATTTTTAAAACGGTTCAGTGGAAATGTAACAGTCAGACAGACACACTTTCGCTCGCATTGATTATATTGGATTTAACGAGATTTGCGATTTTACAGTGGTATATTATTATGTACAGATCCAACATAACATATTTAATGCTCGGCCAAGTGCGAGTCGGACTCGCGCACGAAGGGCTCCGTACCGTTATAGAGCAAAAATAGGCCAAAATTGTGTTTTTTGTATGGGAGCCCCCCTTAAATTTTTATTTTATTTTAATATTATTATTATTTATTAAAGTAAGTACACATATTATATTTAAGGCCTTTGTGAAAATTTCAAGTGCCTACCAGTTGCCATTATTGATATCGAGCAAAAAAGGCTAAAAAAATCATGTTTGTTGTATGGGAGCCCTTAAATATTAATATTATTTTGTTTTTAGTATTTGTTGTTATACCGGCAACAGATATATACACAATTTGTGAAAATTTCAGAAGTCAAGCTATAGCGGTTCTTGAGATACAGCCTGGCGACAGACAAACAGACAGACAGACGGACAGACAACGAAGTCTTAGTAATAGGGTCCCGTTTTTACCCTTTGGGTACGGAACCGTAAAAACGATTCCGCTGATGGTACAAAGTACAAAAGCCATAGAAAATAATTCGATATCCAATACCGACCGCGTCAAATTGTCCGCGAATAAACGTTTTACAATAAAATGTTCCCAGTTTATATGCGACCCTTTAAACCCGTACGATAGTAGCAGATGTAAGAAAAAAGTAGACGTGGCAGGAATGTTTCCGGACCAAAACGACTGCAAACCTTCAAGTAGAGAACGTATTCCCTCTTAAAAGGCCGGCAACGCATCTGCATCTTTTGATGTTGCGAGTGTCCATGGGCGACGGTAGTTGCTTTCCATCAGGTGGCGCGTTTGCTTCTTTAATGCCCCCTTATTTTATAAAAAAAGGAAAAACTAAAATTTATCTATCGTTTTCATTTGGGATGTACCTACAATATACGAATACTTATCTGAATGGAAGCCGGCCACAGTATTAAATTCATTTCAATGGTATAAGTCTTCTAAACGGCCGGTGTATCCATCAATACTAATACTATATGTAAATGCGAAAGTGTCTGTCTGTCTGTTTGCCTGTTACCTCTTCACACCTAAACCGCTCAACCGATTTTGCTGAAATTTGGTATGAAGATACTTTCAGTCCCGGGAAAGGACATTAACATACTTTTTATCCCGTATGTAAAATGTAATGTAAAATTTCTGCGTGATAAACGTATTTTGATTTTTGGAACAACGGAGTGAGTGTATAAATCTGCACAATTTTAGCAATGATATGAAATTATAAACTGCCGTGTCTATGTTTATATAACTCTGCACGGCAGGAGTCGGATGGTAGCTGAGATTTTTAATCTCAAAGGAATAGAAGTAATGGCGCCGGCAGAAATGTCTGGAATGTGCGGACTTCCTCACTCGATGGAAGGAAATTCACACACTCAATATAGTATAACTATTTCTTACAAAGTTAGTTATCTAGATAAAGAAAAGGTAAGGTCAAGATTTTGGTTTCCATGGTGCAACAAAAATGATTTTAAAGTAAAATTTTGTTAAACTTGCATTAGAATACCTGACCTGAGACGTATTATTAATTACTTAACAGCTGTAATAATTAAATTTAGATTTTAACATAAGCCCCACATTTTGTGTAAATTTTTTTCATTAAATTGAAGTTTAAGTGCGGCCGTTAGAATATTAAGATTTACACGAAGACAAATGAAATTACCATCCTTTTGGAAATTAGTTGGTCATTCTATTTCCAAAATTATTAACAACTTTTACTGATTTTTTCTCTTTTCCCTTCTATACTATTTTTTCTTTCTAAATTGTTCTATTTTTAAATAGACATTGTCCATGTTGATTATTGTTTCGTTTGCATGAATACATTCGATTCAGCTCGACGCATCCTTTACATTACAGTCCGGACTGACATAGACGAGTTCCCTGTGTAGAAAATGCCAACATGGCTTCCATACACTCGATGCACGATGCGACAACTCAGTACAGTGAGTCAAATGTAAATGAGCCATAGAATTGGGTTGTAAAAGCGAAGAATTTTGGAATGATTATTTATTATAGGTCATAGATGCAAAAAAAACGGACCACGACTGATTCTGCCATTAAATGGTTTCGATAGATACAAAATATTCAAAGTCAGTAAGAGCTGGTTTACATTATCCTAATCCAATAACCAAATCTGGCGCTGGACTGCACTGAAATACAATTTTGCAAAAAGAGCGCTTGATTGAAATAATGTGGACCGGCCATCATAATAATTAGAAGTTATTATTTAGCTATGTTTGCTCCGTTAGTTCCGTCGTTTTGCGTATTGAGTTAATGACGTTAATCGTTCGTTTCAGTACATAAAATATAACATTGTTTCCTAATATTCAGCAATAATACAATAAAAAATTAATAACAACAGAGAGATATAAAATTTAAACCAAAATTCATGCAGATCAAACATAGAGGTATACCTAATTCTAAATTCAAAGCATATCCATATTACTAGTGTCCCAGTCTTCCAATTGGCAATAAATTCGAGAAGCACATCTCAAAGAACACCTTTATTTTCCTCCACAATAAAGAGCGAGAATATTTTTCGTTTAGAAACATTTACTACATTTGACGTGTGGGTATTTTCCGTGTTACTGAAATACTTTACGTCCAGTACTGGGTTAATGAAAGGGAACACGAAATTTCTTTTTTATTTTACCTCCAGCAACGCCTTTATTCCAACGCTATAAGGGTTAAAATCATCCAACTAATGTCACTCTGAACACAGTACGCGAAGGTGCCAACTACTGGCTTCATTACACTTTTTATTGGTCGTTCTTTTCTTTTTTGGGAATTTAGCACAAGTTATTTAGGTACGCTACTCATTACTGAAGTTAGTGCATTATATTATATTCGTAAAATAATCTCAGATTTATAAAAGAAAAAAAAATTGAGTAAGTACATGAATAAGTTTTGCCATCTGCGAAAAGCAGCCGAAACGTCGGGATTAATAAAAGTGCTCTGCGACAAAAATCCGTAAGTGTTAAAAACCTTATAATATCATGAGTGATACTTGCGTAAACTTAAGAAAACACTATCTGCAAAAATGTAAAAATGATTTAGCCATTTTTGGGGCCATTTTTTACAATTTCGACCTCGAGATGGAGCCAATCATATTTTAACCTTGCATTTTGCGTTGAGATACTAATTTGTTACATAATATTATATACGATATGTCTATTATAAACCTCTGTGAAAATATTTGATATTAGCTAATCAATAATCTTATTCAACATTTCCAAGACTACTAAAGTTACTATAAGAAACCGTTTGAACCTTTTGAATTTAATGAAAATACAAACATTAACGAATTCAATATAAACGAAAACATAAAAAGAGCAAAAATATACGATGAAGAGATAAATTAAATTTACGCACATAAAAGTACAACAGAACGGCCAAAGCATACAAAGTCAACATGAATCTTTTTAGAGGAAAAATCGTTTTATAAAATAAAGTAAGTCCAATAATTCAACACTTCGCCGCCTCTTAGGAAAATGGAGAAAAACGCCCCTAACTCAGTTTAGTCGGGTAGTCGGTTCAGTGGGAGCGAATATAATATCTATCAATTGATGGAACTTCAATAAACGAGAATAAAATTTTATAATCTTTTCACAGGCAATTTTGCGTTCAATCAACATCCAATTTGGTAATAATTTAAGAAACCATAATAGGCTCACTCAGAGATACGACATTTCGTGATTACATAAGAAGTTGTTTAAAGACGGCAAAAATGTTATTTGCCGTATAGTAAAATCATTAGTAACTATAGTAGCTCCGTATAAAGCGTATAGTCATTAAAATATTATATAATAAATATTATCTAAGTAAATGCCGGATGCAGCCCTGAGTACTTGCTTGTGTTATTATAAGAATTATATCTGGTTTTACGCAACAAACGATATTATTTCGTTTGAGATGAGTTTAAGTTGAGTTTTAAAGAAGTAAAGTAGAGTTGGGGCGGATTCCTATCAGTGCTTGAGCAAGAGTAAAGAGCGCTCTTAATTTTTGGCAGACCACAGTCAGATTGAGACACTTTATTGGTAGGCTATTATTAGGCATTAGGTACAAAATACAAATATTAAATAACCAAAAAGTGTTTAACATAATGCGATAATTGGATCCCCTAGGCGATGCCTGTCATGTGGGGACGAAAGAAAAATTTTACTGTGGATACCTGGAAAGTATCTACTATGAAAAGAATTTTTCAAAATTCCACCGATACGGGAGTTTGATAAGGGATCAAAGTGAAAGCTATTTTAAAACAAAATATTTGCCCCGATCACACTACCATTTTCATTGACATGAAATATTTTTTTGGAATAACGTGGACATTTTTAATAACAAAAAGCCGTACATCTGTGAATGCGACAGGCGACACGCATTAGTAGCTCAGTCCAATATGTGCAGGTTATTACAAAAAATGCGAATTTCACGTACTTTTAATACCATAGATCAGTGAACAAACAATAATTATAGGCATCGACAAAAGAGGAATATTTCTTTTTAAAAAATAAGGGGGTAAACGGGTCACCATCCAGAATTTTTTCAAATTCCAATTCCATCAGAAAGCAACTTCCGCTGCCCATGGACACTCGCAATATTAGAAGAGCTGCAGGTCGGCGTTTTTAAGGGGGAATACGCTCTCTTCTTGAAGGTTCACAGGTCGTATTGGTCCGGAAATAATGATTGAAAATGCTTGATTCTTTGAAGTTCTTATGGCATTGTACCTTATTTACTAAGCAATTGGTTTTTTTCAGTTTGTGACTTTTGCCAGCTGTAGAATACGAAATGCCTTGTTGGACTATTGCTAAACAGAGTGTAATGAAAGTACCTAAGTGATAAATACTATAGAGTTTGTAGTGTCTACCTGTTCCTTGATGAGAGTTAACTGTGAAAGTAGCAGAGCTGAAAGACCATTTTTTGTGATTTGTATGGGCAAGCGCACCAGCGACACGAGTTACCCCATGTCTCCTATCACTGCTACTTTCACAGTGAACTCTCTACAAGGAACACGTGCACACCCTAAAGTATTATGACTTTGTTTTGTTACACCCTGTAAAGCTCCACGGTGGCTCGGAATATTATTATTGTCAGTTTTTGAAAACAAGAGTACAAAACTTTATAATAATCGGCCGAGTGCGAGTCGGACTTGGGCACGAAGGGTTCCGTACCATTATAGAGCAAAATTAGACCAAAAATTGTATTTTTTGTATGGGAGCCCCCCTTTAATTTTTTATTTTATTTTAATATTATTATTAAATATTAAAGTACAAGTAAAACTAAGGATTTTGTGGAAAATTCAAGGGCCTACCTGTTGCTATTATTGATATAGAGCAAAAAAAGCCCAAAAAATTCACGTTTGTTGTATGGGAGCCCCCCTTAAATATTAATTTTATTTTGCTTTTAGTATTTGTTGTTATAGCGGAAACGGACATACACAATTTGTGAAAATTTCAACTCTCTAGCTATTACCGTTCTTGAGTTACAGCCTGGAGACAGACAGACGGACAGACATCGAAGTCTCATGAATAGGGTCCCGTTTTCACGGAACCCTAAAAATGATAAAAGTATGAAATTCTGTGTTCAGTCTCTGCTGTTATCTCTAAGTATTTTATATTAATATATAACTCAAAAGTGACTGACTGACTGACTGACTGACTGACATAGTGATCTATCAACGCACAGCCCAAACTACTGGACGGATCGGGCTGAAATTAGGTATGCAGGTAGATGTTATGACGCAGGCATCCGCTAAGAAAAGATTTTAATAAAGTCTATCCCCAAGGGGTTAAAATAGGGGATGAAAGTTTGTATGAAACTTTGTCAATTTTAAACTAATCGGGCTAAGATTTTGCATGCTCAAAGCTTCTATGACGTAGGCATCCCGGCTAAGAAAGGATTTGATAAGTTCCACCCCTAAGGGGATAAAAGGGGGATAAAAGATTGTATATAATATAAAACCGCGGCCAAAAGCTAGTTTTTATTGTAACCGTCTAACCCACTATAGAAAGCATATTTGGCCAGACCCAGACACATATTTTTAGGCTTGTAATAATATAATAAACTTTTATCACAGTCCACGGAAAATGAGTACAATTTTATTCTCAAATACTTTTATATAAGTGTAAATAATGAAGCGGCGAGTGAATTAAAAGTAATTGTGCACTAATTTCTCATGAGGATAGCTTTGTACAGCTTGAACTATGCCCCGACACCTCACACCGTACTTTTATCTTGAAATATGCTTTGTTTTTAATGTAATAAATGTTTCAAATCCGTAGTAAAACTATAACTAGCTTACCCAGAGCCCCCGTAAAGGCGCCTGTGTGCAAAGAAAGGATTTTGGCGCCCCTTTAGGCAAATTTTTTGGGTCCTTGGTTTTGGCGCCTCTAAAGATGACGATTTGGCGCCCTTAGAGGATGGCGCCCGTGTGCACTGCACACATTGCACATTAGATGGTAGCGGGGCTGAGCTTACCCGGCAACGTTATTTTGCCATATAAATTATTATTTATAATATCAATATAATATAAGGGAATAGGGGAGGGTAGGGAAGGGAAAAGGGTAGGGGATTGGGCCTCGGGACCTCGACGACCACAAAAGGTTTGCCCTGTCAAAAAGACATCAGATCTAATGTAGAGCCAAGCTTCTGAATCTACGCGGCCTAACTCTATCGATCCTAACTCCAACAAATTCTACATATCAGAAAGTATATATGGCTTCGCTGTTTCGCTACCGTCGTGACTAGTGGAGGTGAGGCGAATATTTCTGTAGCAAGTAACGAAACATGGCTACCTGTTGTTTTTTTGTCAAAAGACAGCTAAGTATGAGCCGAGAAGTGAAGACTCCCAAATTTTCTATTACACCATGGCAACATACAAATATTTCCTCCGACCATAGACAAAGTTTCAACTTCTAGATATAAATATTACAAGATGAAATAATCGGAACGCGTTCACTGCGCCACTTTGCATATCAAACACTTTCTTTGTAACAAAGTTCCTCTTGAATAAATGGAAATTGTTTCTGGTAGGAAATTATATGTGGAAAATTACACGTGTCTTTCAAATTTGCACCTACCGTGCAGGTGATAGGGGTGGTTTTCAAGATAGACGTTGATGTGGGAGCAATAATATGAGATTGTTCTATCGACACAAGTTCGACGCAAAGTGACGGGCACTTAGATATGCTGTGACAGTGCCCTTACGTATTTTAAACTTAAACGCTACCTGTATTTGAGAAAGTTTGCGTTTGTGATACGCCAAGACATCTAAAAGTTAGCACAATTTAGCATTTATTTGAAAAGAACTAGGAGCACAGAATAAATAATAGTACACTTAGAGTACCAATAAAATTATGTATATTAGGAATTAAAAATTTAAACTGTTTTAGGATCAAAAATAGTGCCCTTCTTTTTTACTGGCTTGTAGCCTGACTATATTATTATATAACTGTTAGGCTTAGCTTAGGCTTGTCAGAATATGGGTAACATAGGTATATTATTATTATTTGCTTAATTAAATCGAGATAAGTACCTACAAAATAAATTAAAGGAATTACTAGAAATAGTACGACGAATCCGAAAATCTACTAAAAGTGTACAAATAGCACAACATGTTCACAGTTCACACACACACACACGTTCTCACATACATATTTTTATTCTTCTATATTTTAATTTAATAAGGATTTTTTGTTATTTTATTTGTTTTCTCTATGTAAATAATTCTTTTTTTTGTTTCTGTTGTGTTAGCCGCATTTCTTACACCCTGTACTTTTTTAAATTCCCCCATAGGATAGGCCTCGCCTAGTTTGGGGGACCATCACTCTTGAAAATTGTAAATTACTTATTTACGGTAAATAAAGTATTTGTATTTGTATTTATTTGTAAAAATAAATAAAGACGCATCCATAACATCAAAGAAATTCAGAAGTACTTTTTGGTATAAAAGTTTAACTAGGTATTTTATGTTCAACAGGCATTAAAGTTACTAAAGCGCATTTTTTAAATAATGTCCACACACCACAGCACTTTATTTTCCATGTTTTTCGTGTCACCATCGCTGAAAACTTTCATATTTTCCAGTAAAATAATTGCGATTAATGCTTCGTTGCAAGTATATTAAGTTATCAACTTGGATGGCAATGTTGTAATTTCATTCCAGCAAACCCACTGCAGCCGGCGGACGGATTCAGGGTTCCGTCGTTGATAAATTCTAGTATTTCTTTGTCTGATCTCTGTACTATGATTTATATACAAAATGCAACAAAACTAAGTGATAATACCTACTTTCGGGTGTGTGTATCCCTTATATAGAGTTCACTGTGAAAGTAGCAGCTCTGACAGTGAATCTCTTTTTTTTCACCTGTGTATGGGAAACTCGTGACGCTAGGGCGCTTGCCCATATACTAAAGTGAAAAAAATATATTATATTATTTGGTCTTTCAGCGCTGCTACTTTTACAACTCTCTACAAGGAACACATACCTACACATCCTATAGTAAGTATTATCAGTGATAATTTGTGCGTTATAACTTATATGTATGAATTGTGATAATTTGTCACTTAGATTTGTACATAAATAAATTTTGGCTGTGCAAATATTTTTATTAGTAAAGGTCTAAATTATTAGTCTAAAATAAGTATAAGAACGCCCGTTATGCCCAATAATAATAATAATAATAATAATTAATTGTTTCTGGATACGCAGATGAGGCCAAAAATTATAGACATCACTTGTTTTTTATGTTAAGTTACAAAATAAAAGTAGAGTTACCTCTTTAAAATTGGTATAACAAGTTTACTTAAAATATAAGGTATCGAAAGAGTCTATGTAAATACGTACGACCTATTTTTCCGTAAGTAAATTCAATTTGTCTGAAACTCTTTACGTAAACTCTTTAAATCTTATTCTCATTGTGTATTTACCTTTATTACAAAAAAAATCATATTATATGTAAAAGATCATCATGGTACATAACTAAAATAAAAAACTAAAGCAACAAGGGCCCCTGGATTTTTGAATAGGATGTATAGGTGTATAGGTCGTGGGCTGTGGGCTGTGGCAGATTTCGTACATATGGGGCGGCGGAAATAAAGTGCCTACACTCATAAAAAATATAAATCCGGCACTGATTGTTAGTAAAAAATTACACAAGGTTACTAAAAATTAAAAAAAACTGCAGAACCAACTTCTGTAAGCGCAACGCACTTCGCCGCTTTGAATTCTTTGCTTCACTTGACACAGGCTGAACTTCGTGACACTATAACTTGTTTATTCACCTACTCAAAGCCCGTACTTTTCTCAAAAACCGAAACGCAAAGAAAATACGAGCTCCCCAGACTCTTTGTATCGTCAGTTATAATAGTTGCGAAGAACGTGTACGGAATATTAGTTTAGTTTCAGGGTTATTTTGTACTCCAGAGGCCGCGGGTTATGAGATTGCGAAATTAATAAGCTCCGTATAAATAGTTTGTTTTTTGGTTGATACGTTTTTAATATGGCTCTATATTAATGTTTAGCGGCTACGTACGTAATTATATAGCAATTTTTTAAAGGTTTATTGCAGCTAGTGACTTTATCCAAGCAGGCGTTTATGGTTATATTTACCAATTATTATACTTTATAGGGGCTACTAGCAGGGGCAGCATGATTTTTATTATAGTGCTCAATGCGTTTGTACACGAGGACTCTCTCTGCTTTTACTATCACAATATATTTATAATATTATTATATCCATACTAATAATTATTATAAATGCGAAAGTGTGTCTGTCTGTCGTCTGTCTGTCGGTTACCTCTTCACGCCCAAGCCGCTGATTTTGCTGAAATTTGACATAGAGATACTTTGAGTTCCGGGAAAGGATATATAAGATACTTTTTGTCCCGGAAAAATGTACGGTTCCCGCGCGATTAACGAGTTTTGGCGCAACGGAGTTGCGGGCGTCATTTAGTTATACAGCATGACTGGTGAGACACGACCGATACTTTAGGAAAGTATTCAGTACTCGATTCTCATTAAAATTATGTAATAAAATTATGTAGGTACTTAATTTTTAGGGTTCCGTACCCAAAGGGTAAAAACGGGACCCTATTACTAAGGCTTCGTTGTCTGTCCGTCTGTCCGTCTGTCCGTCCGTCTGTCTGTCTGTCTGTCTGTCTCCAGGCTGTAACTCAAGAACAGTAATAGCTAGAGATTTTATATTTTCACAGATTATGTATATTATCTGTGGCCGCTATAACAACAAATACTACTTATAAATAAAATAAAATGAATATTTAAGTGGGGCTCCCATACAACAAACGTGATTTTTTTGGGCTTTTTTGCTCTATATCAAAAATGTCAACAGGTAGGTACTTGAATTTTTCACAAAATCCTTAGTTATATGTGTACTTTAATATTTAATAATAATATTAAAATAAAATAAAAAAATAAGGGGGCTCCCATACAAAAAACACAATTTATGGCCTAATTTTGCTCTATAATGGTACGGAACCCTTCGTGCGCGATTCCGACTCGCACTTGGCCGATTATTTACCAAATTTACCTTTAAACAAATTAATCATGGACACTTAGTAAATTACTATGCGGCCGGCGGCGCGGCGGCATGCGCCCCGCGCCGCGCGCTACCCCTCCCGCGCGCGGTGTCCATGCTTTGGGTAGATAATTATTTAACTTTAGGTTGGTACTACTAATATATTATATTCTGTGCTCTAGCGACGCTCTATGCATGTGTAATAGCATTTCCCGACAAAAAAAGACCTCTATATAATCGAGAGGCGGAGGCGCACGATCCTCGGAGAACGCCGAGGCGGAGACCAAGGGCCAGACATGGTCACGACGTCCCGCCTTAGCAGGGGAGCTCGGGGCGTCGGCATGGGGCTGCCGTCGCCCATGACATCGAGTCCCGGGTAGGCCACGACGCTCCTTCAGGAGCAGGAACACCGTTGGGGTTTTAGTGGGTAGTCCCGGGTGCGGATATTTTACGTCCGCCTCGAGGAGTCCCACATACCTCGGTGGTTCTCCCCAGGCCCCGGGGATGCGTAAATGCATTCCCCCAACGATAAAAAAGGCCTCTATATAATAATTATATTTATTACTAATTATTAGTTTATTATTAGTAGCAAACAAGAAGGTATACGTACTAAATAAGCTGGTATGTAGGGTCCCACCATAAGCCACAGAAAAGTTTAATCGCCTTTCCTTTGATAGCTGTTATTGGCTTATAAGTTTGGAATAACATACTTACATTAAGTTACGAGGCAAAGTTTAAAATTAATCCCCTTCGTCAAAAGTTCCTGCTCTAACAAATTCAATTAATTATTCATATTAAGCAACCAAGACGGAAAAGAAGATTATTATTAACTTTATAAATTATAATAATTATACCCCTATAACTTAAATAACTATAAAAAAGTTATAATAATATGGTACCACTAGGTACCAAAGACCTGGTACCGACCTAGTTTCTCGGCACAACCACAGCCATCAATAAAATTAGCATTGTTAAGTAAGCACCTAGCTTACAAAAGCTGCTTAATGCATCGTACTATTTGGTACTACATTGACAACGACAGCGGCGTCTGCTCAAGCAGACGCCGCTAACTGGGCTGCCGCAGATATCGCCCTCGTAGGCGAGTCCGGTGGCCCAGCAGCGCAGCGGAGTAAGGAGGCACCGGTAGGTTTTAGTGGGTAACCCCGGGTGCTCCTCCTTACCGCAGCACCTGGGGAGTCAAATATATTATCCCGGTGACCATTCCCCGGGGCCGCTGGGAATGCGTAACGCATTTCCCACCGTTAAAAAAAACTACGGACACAAAAACCACAGCAGACTGCTATTACCTCGATAAGAAAATAATTAGTACATACTTAATATTAGTAATATTATATTATTTATATGATTTATACCTTCGTCCTTCAGAATAATAGACGTGATGTTCTAAGATCGTCAGTTGTGATAATGTAATATTTGGATATTGTCGCTGTCCATGAGCAACGCAATATTAATTTTTTGCGCAAACGCAAACGAGCAAACGAATCACCTAATGGAAAGCGATTATTCGCTTCCCAATTGATTCGCTTGCTACTTTACAGACGTTTCTACTTTACAGACGTTTTGAACATGACAGAGCGGGTGCAGCCTTTGTGAACGCTGACTTATTAAATTGTCAGTGCAAGCGTTATTGACTTGTTGTGATTTTGTATTATTTTCCTTAAATTGTGTTAAATTAAATTTTTAATATTGTGTAATATTGGTAGAATAATAACCATTAGATATAATTCGTTATCGTGCACAACGTGTAGGAAAGTGATGCAATAACCAGAAACGTGCTATTTTGTGTTAAAACTCCATCAAAAGTTTCAGTAAAGCGTCTACCACGTCTTTACTGAATCGACCGACTTCACTAGTTTGTGACTGTAATGACTTTTACTTAAACTTTGACTAGACTTTAGACCTAGAAAAACGATGCTGAAAATAATTATATTATAAAATATTGTTTTCCCGCCAATTTCCCGCCATGGTTTTAAAGCCGAAGTGCCTCTTCTTCTTTAATTATGGCGGCCTCAGTGAGTTGCCAACGTCAGAGTGGCTACCCGAAGTGCCATAATAAGAAAAAAAAAATTAATTCAGACTGTTGACAGACGTCAGTTGGATTATAAATGTGTTCCTTCATTTGACCAGTATAATAGTTCCTAAAGTTTGACGAGATTTGATTGGCTAATGAGACGTCAGATCACACTACATTAAACTGGGAACAGTAAAGAAACGCCTCTAAGTCAGCTGTCTAATTTGGCATTTGCAAATTGCACAGTCGCGGTCGCAGTGATACAATAATAATTATTGTAATGTGGTTTTGATTATAAATCTAGTTTCAACACAAGAAACTGACCTTGTGGTCGCATGTTATTTATTTTTTGTATCAAACAGTTACTAAAATATATTAGATGTCAGTGATAAATACAGCCATTAGCCAGTAAAGTTTTCGCGATAAAAATCTTTCTCACAGGTGAGTTCTTTAGAAATTCTTCTAGATTTATGTGGAATATTTTATTACTCATACGGAAATTATACGGAGCAGTAATTAAATCTTTGGTTTCGTTGAAAAAACCCGTCTGCTATGACGTCATCTTCTATAACGTAAACAATTTACTACCTACAAACTATTATTGTTTAATTACACTTTTATGTGACTTATGAACTCTTACTTTCCCTAGAGGCCTAGACTATATTACATCTAATTCTCTAGTATAAGATGTTCACTTTTATAACTATCACAAAGCCAATGTTATAAAATATGTTAATACAATGTTATTAAATGGATGTTACTTCAGGTGAAAATACAAAAAATCCCATATATAAAAGCAATCATTAAAATATCAGAGGAATTGCAAATGTTAAGTTTACATATTTTATATCTCTGTACAAATATTTTGTACTTAATAATTAATGTAATCAAATTGTAAATGTTCTGAATAAGAAATTTAACAATCATTTATATAGATATATATAAATAAGTTTACTACAAATTGTGTGAAAATAACAGTCTCATCAAAATGCAACTCATTTGCTTCTTCAATAAAATGTCTAAGAATAAACAAGTCTAGTTTGGCTTTATCCTGTTGTAAACCCTCGATCACAGATTCTTGGAAATCTTTTGTTCTTCTTTTGTTATCGCGGTCGCATGTGACCGCTTGGAGCTTGAAAGGTTAAATTGTAAACTCTATTTCAAATCAAGGAACCTGACCATATTAATTTGCCATTGCCAATTATAGGAACCTGACCCTATTTATTTATTGAATTTACTTTATGATTGCAATCTGTTCTATGAGCTCAAACACTTAAAAACACGTTAATTTGAGCGGGAACCGGGACTCGGCCGCCGAACCATTTGATGATGAATTTGTACTCAATTCCATATAAAAGGTGTATGTTTTTAAAGTGTTTATATTATTTTGTGTTTAAATTCATATTTCTTGGCACTCTCTAGAGCAGCCTTTCCCAAAGTGGGCGATAATGCCCCCTTGTGGGCGCTGAAGGTCTACAGTGGGTGGTGTAGGGCCTAGAAAAAAATGGGGGCATTGTGTAGAGGCTTGGGAGTTGGGAGTGATTAATTTCATCTGGATGCATTTTAAATTGAAACAATGGGGGGCGCTAAAACTTAATTTGTTCTCATAGTGGGCAGTAGACAAAATAAGTTTGGGAACCCCTGCTCTAGAGCTTTCATAGCTCATCACAGATTCTTATTCTTCTCTTTCTCACTAGATAACCCGGTGAAGTTTGTACCACTTCTCTCCTTATATAAAGTTTCCTTGGATGTCTGCAAATATTTCAAGACTATAATTAGCTAAATTGGTTCAGCTAATCTTAAGTTTTAATGAGAGTACCAAAATGCTAGGTCGATTCTTTTCCTGGAAAAAGACTTAACAAATTTCAGCACTATTGTTGTATTTGTTTTTCTTTTTTATCATGTTTCTTGTTGATAATTTTTCATTTTGCATATTAAAATAACAAAATACAATATGTATTCCAAATATACATATTGTATTAAATAAACAAACAATGGGATTTCCAATAAATATATCTACAGATGTGTTTGATGCCTGTCAAAGGTTAAAGATATAATTTATAATGTTGTTTTGCTTCATGATAATAATTCACTGACCATTAGTATGAAGAACAATAATAAGAAAGTTTCAAATGCTTCTAACTTGAAACTTTTCAAATTATTAATGTTTTATTGTGCTTTATTAAACATGGTTGTACAAATGTTTTTGGAAACCTTTGCAAATATTTAAAGTCATACGGTCTTACCACAAAAGATTTAAACACCTGTTGAACAGTTGTTTTGTGACATTTTTGTACTGAATTTTTCTCTAAACAACTGTTCAACATTGTTTAAATCTTTTGTGGTAAGACCCATACTGTTTATGATCAAATCAAATCATCTTCATTATTTAAGTACTTGACCAATTTTCTTATATGTAAACTAACACATAATAAGAGCATTCCCTCTTCCCCTCTAGGATAAATAACTGACACAACATCTGGTAAGTTCAGGTTCAAGACCAACTTTTACATGCATATGTAAAAGTTGGTCCTTAAGAGGGATCTACCCCGCTGTTTTTCCATACAAATGTTGTCCGTTGTTTCCTCCCTGGATAATACTGGTAGAGTTATAATTTTTTTCCTGAATATCTACGGCCACTAATACAATGTCCCTATGTTTTCTTTTTTTTTTCATAATTTAATTATTAAAAAAGATATGAACGTTCAAAAACCCAAAAAAATGGCCAGATTTTTCTCTGTGTTCAAATACCCAGAAAACAAAATTGGCTAGAATATACCAAAAAGGTAAAACATAGGAACACAGCTCAAGCCTTGCTTTAATTCTTAATGAAAAAAGTACTTAAATCGGTTAAGTTTTGGAGAAGGAATCAGAGGACAACGAATCGATGATTTTCTGTTCTTTTGTCGTGTTGTCTCTATCGCGCTCTGCGGTGGGAGACTTGAGATTGGTGAGACAGTAATACAACTGGTGTAATATGGATTACTATTTACTGATCATTTTCCTGCATAGTTTTGATGAAACTTTGCAGCAACATTTTTTGATGTCCTATGATACCCTATGCCGAATCGATATTACGACGGAGGCAAGAGAGCTTATCTTAATATAGACTTAAGATCGAAACATTTTTGCACGATTGAGCTTGTTTTAACAAATAGAAAATCAATGACAATATTTTTATCTATTAGGTACACCGTACAATAGTAACTTATATACTTTTAACTGTGATATTAAATGTGCAACCATACTTCATTTATAAAGTATTATAGGTCATAAAAACGTCTAGCTTTGTGAGGAAATACTTCCTTTTGAGTAGCAAATGCCCAGTGCCCGACATTATGGCGCTCTGCCAGCGACAGTTTGCTAATATCGCGGTAGACGAATAGATACAAGTCACGTTTTGCCAAAATGTTCAAAATAATGTACAGCAAATGAGGCTGCCATGGATGCGGGTAAACGAAATAGATATGGTACTGCCACAGTCTGATTATAAAAGACTATCTTCATACTAGACCGTGCTTGACAGAGTAAATCTTCTGTGGTGCTTGATCGACACACGCACACATAATAATGTGATTTCAGATTACTTTGAGTTGAGCGAGTTTGACTTCAAAGACTGATTCAAAGAAAGGTTTTGTGATGTGTTGATGACAAAATGATTTGTACGGCAATAATTATAAAATTTTGTGATCCATTGGCGTGTCCATAATATTTAAATATTTTGTTGCATCACGTTTGCCACAGTGGCAAACATACTGATAGGTTCGCCATCTCTAGCATATACGAGTAGCTAAGATGCGTACATAGAGTTTATGATGAAGTTGAGTAGTTTCAGAAGTTTATTAGAGTTTGCAGTTGGTCGGTATGTTCGCTTTGAGCAATACTGGCAGGTATACTTACGCCTACAATTTGTGTCTGACTATCTCTAACAGAAATCTCTTGCTTTTCATGCTTGTACCTGCTCTTATCTAGTTATAGTCCCGTATAAAACAAATAAAATCGGCCAAGTGCGAGTCGGACTCGCGCACGAAGGGTTCCGTATCGTTATGAAGCGAAAAAATATGTTTTTTGTATAAGAGCCCCCTTAATTATTTAATTTATTTTATTTTTTTTATTAAATATTAAATTACATATTATATACATTTCAAGTGCCTACCTTTATTTTGTTTTTAGTATTTTGTTGTTATAGCGGCAACAGATACACACAATCTGTGAAAATTTCAACTCTCTAGCTATTACAGTTCTTGAGTTACAGCCTGGAGACAGACAGACGGACGGACAGACATCGAAGTCTCAGTAATAGGGTCCCGTTTTTACCCTTCGGGTACGGAACCCTAAAAAGCAGCAAAATAGGATCTTAGATGAATAAAAAACAATAGGTATGTTTTCCTGAAGCATCTATTTCCTGAACAATATATTTACTTGCAAAATGAAACTAAATTGTTTCCTTTACAATAATTTAGAACTCACTCACTGCTTCAATTCTACACTATTTACAAAAATAACATACGGTCTCCATCATTTCTCCATACAAATATTCGTCATCAACTCCCTTTTCATACAATTCCCAAAAACAATTTGCGCCAACCGAAAACATTTTCGTTTCGCAGAATTTTGCATATGTAAGCAAAACTAAAAGCGATCCAGAAAGGTTTCGTATATTTTACACTATTCGCATGGAACTCTGATTTCGGCGTAAATTCCCGAACGCGACACTTATTCTAGTATTCCGAACAATACGTACATTTGTAAAACATGAGCTCATGCATATGCGAATATAATGTTGTTGCCATTGTATTCTCTGTTAAAATTATCTTGGTCTTGATGTAAACAAAATTTATGGTTATTATGCTATTCGACGAGATTTTCGCATATAAAAATAGATGAAGGGCCAGACAGTTTCTATTTATAACGCACGAGTTTCCTGCGAAGATTGAAAAACTTATGACTACGAAGTCAACTGTCAAACACATTGCAAAATTGTTAGAGAACAATACGTGACAATACAGTGATGTCCTTATGCGCCCTCTCTACGTTAGTCCATGGATCATGATGGACCAATGCAGGCGATTTTAAACATGAGACAATAATATATTTTGTCTATTATTGACAACGATCGACGTCGATTGTGATTTGTGCATAATAGAGAGCTTCCCAATCATGACTTCGATGACAATGGTAATATATAAGTCTATGACAATGGGATATTGTGGAAACCGCGCATTTTCGCCTGATTAAAAAGTAACAAAAATCCCAGTGGCAGTCTAGCTTTGCCAAATTTCATCAAATTCGATCCTATATTGTATAGGGCCTGATTGACTCGGTAGGTGTAACAAAAACAATGATTTGGTGCTTATTAAAACAGGCAAACAAGTAAATATAGACTTTTATATTTATAGGTACCTTGGTGAGTCGGAACTCGTATATTATTATAAACTAAGATAATATTAAAGAAAGAGAACTATCAGATTTCGAAACAAACTATTGCTCCACAAACTAACTGCGAAGTTAGCTGTTAGATATCGCTATAACTCATCTCATTTTACGCGGTTATCTAAGGTCAAGACGTTATAAGTCCTTCGTGAACATTCATAGCTTGTCTGTAGATTAATCTGCGACTCGTTCTACCGAAATTCGTCTAATGAAATTCCTTATTTTTTTTTCGATGAAAACTCAGGTTATGTCCTTATTGGGATTCGTAACTTTTATTCAAGTATTCAATGTCCCACCAATGGACATTGAACACTTGTACGCTAGTTTCTTGGTCCATTGCTTATATGAAACCTAATACAACAAAACAAAAAATTTGAAAATCGGTTCACAAACGGCGAAGTAGGATCGTTGAACATACTTACACAAATAAAAAAAATCTACAGCCGAACATATTACCTCCTCCTTTTTGGAAGTCGGTTAAAAAGAAGACTTCTATCTAAGACTATTACTCTTCTTCTCGTAAAAAGTATTGTACAAAAGTATGTATGACAAATAATATGTAACTTCGTAGTTTATGTATTATGTACACATATTTTATATACATTGTAGGTGGCCAACCATCTTGGATTTCTATTAGAAGTTTTCCTTGTCACGTTACGATAAACCAACGTATACGGTTTCAACTACTTTCCTGTCAATCCATCAATATCTTTGACGTGGGATTTGGGAGCTTTTCACGGTCCCGCTGATGGATATTTCATCATTATAACGAATATGAGCCGTAATAATGACAACGATGACCTTGTAAATAATAACAGAATGCATGTAGATCATGCGTTTGCTATCGATCGTATCGATGTATCACAAATTATAGTAGTTTTGCGATCGAACAGTGCTTTTACTTTTACCTGCTTGAATTACAGGAAATAAGTTGGTACCAGTTTACTTGCGATAGATCGAATCGATCAATTGCAGAGAGCAGCCCTTAGTATCGCTTTATTAGTTAGCAGCTTGAATAATCTTTACTTTGCCTGTAATTCTAAAGACACGATACAGCTACTGATTTAAGTGCGTACTAAAACCCAAATCTAAAAAATACTCTGTTAACCGCACGCCATAATATCATTAAGCTGAACTACGTCAGGTAATAAACTGGCTGACATAATACTCGTACTTTCCCTAGGCATTGGCATAATACAGAATTTAAGACATTGGTACAAACCACAACAAACCAATAATATGACGTCGAGATGAAAATGAGGTTATAATAATCGAATAAGACAAAAGGCACATTAAAACTAATAACAAAAGAATTTGACTGAAACACATGTTAGTGAGTACATAAAACACTTGCTAGTTTCAAATTATTACGCATAAGTCATAACTTCATAAGTCATAACTCATAAGTGATAACATGTATATTGTATACCTCTATAAAAATGCTCAACCAATATCTAAATGTGCAGAAAAATGACAATTTCGGAGGCGTACAGCGAAAACCATAGAACGGACAGACGGGCAGTTAACACGTAACTTGAAGTGATATATGAACATACGAGTGGCTTGGTGCCGCTGTCACTTCAGCGCTCGCAAAAAGATAAAAAGGACCAAAATGCGAATCGCAAGTGGGCTGGCGGAAATAGGGAATTTAGCGAGTGCGACTTTTTATGTCGGCCAATATATCTCCCGTATCTACCCCGTTCCTGCTCTATGTAATCTGCCATTTACATTCTAGTTTTTTTTTCAATCACGCTTCAGTTGGCGACTAGGTAATAGGTTTTGTTGAATTCTCACATTAGAAACGATTAATGATTAATGTGTATGTTGTTTTACCTTATGCTACATTTTGTCTTGACTCACATGCAGTATTTATTGGAATCGCTGAAGGAAACGACATTTATTCAGAAATTCAAGAGTTTCTGAATAAACGTCCTTTAACGTATGCATTAAGCTCCCAAACAAAATCAAAGCTATAAGGTGGAAGTCTCGAGATTCCTGGAACAGGGAGATAATTACGCAATTTATCTTATTAAGCACAATAAAGCTCCTCAGAATAATTACTGAGCTTTTATAACTATCTAAGTTAAGTTGCAATAAACACAATGGAACAAGAGTCAAGAGACCCGGGACCCTGTGGTAATTAGACTTTTAAAGTTAAAGCCTCATGCGGTATACTTACAGCGAGTTATGCGTTCCTTCACTTCCTGGTATAATGAGAAACTTCGATGAGTTCTAGATTTTAAGCAGAACTCATGCAACCCTAATACATTCTTAAAGAGACAGTTCTCGTGCGATGGTTGGGTAGATGTTGATGAAGGTAGAACTTGAAACTACGGAATTGTGCTCATGCGGATAGTTAGGTATAGGTTCGGTAACGCCTCCGTGGTCTAGTGGTACAGAGCGCGGCTCTTGACTCGGAGGTCGTGGGTTCGATTCCCGCGTTGGAAACATATAACATGTTTCCAAGTTTGGTTAGGACAATGCAGGCTGATCACCTGATTGTCTGATAAGTAAGATGATCCATGCGTCGGATGGGCATGTAAAAAGTCGGTCCTGCGCCTGATCTCTCGCCGGTCGTGTCGGTCTGCCGTCCCACTGGGTTATGAGAGTAAAGGAATAGAGAGTGCTCTTGTGTACTGCGCACACACTTGGGCACTATAAAAATACTCCTGCGTAGCTGGCCTGGTTTCAATGAAACCGGCCACCGTCACCGAAACCGGTGTGGGAGCTATTATTATAGGTTCGGTAAGGTTATCCAGTATCTTACATCGAGGTATCTTTTTGCTAGTGTTGGTACTATAATTGCCCTAAAAACGCGATTAATGCCCTTCGCAGTTCACATTCAACTCCGAAATCTCTAAAAATAGTTTGTTCCCCGCTCCCAAATCATAAATAAATTCCGGTCATCGCTTAGACATTTTATGGATCGGATTTCTATTAAAACTGGTGGCAATAAATATGAGGTTTTATTTAAAAGGACCTGCCGTTTCGGCTTCGCGGCGTGGCCAACCGTGGCCGGATTTTGGGCGACCCCTGGCTCTGTTCTGCATGATTTAATTTTATGTTTATCGCACCCCTTATGTCCGGTATGACATCAAATCCTACCTGGAGTGTTATTGCAGGTACTTTCGGAAGTATTACGTACTTACTTTATGCTGTAGTTTGGGCGATGATGGGTAACTAAGGTTGGGAAACTGTCACGCATGCCCAATGAAGTTTTTAGCTTGATTTGGTTCATGATGAGCCAACGTCAAGAAGCCGCCATAAGGCTATAACATTTTCTATGTACACGTTACAAATTACCCAGCTGATAAAATTCCAGAAACGACATGGGTATAAGTCAACAATGTATCGAATTGTAATCAAGTACGTTTAGTCGCAGACAATGAGTTATAAGAATATCACAATAATAGTATGTATGTGTGTCGATATAGTTGTAACTGGTAGTAATACAAAATATATTACTATTTATATCATCAATGTATACAGTGTGAAATTTTAATGGTTGTTTTCCCACAGTAAAATGATTCTATCTTAGTAGTACAATAGATTTGTAAAGTTTTTTTTTGTTCAAATCAAAAAAAAATCGGTCGGGTCCATAGTAACTCGCGCCTATCGGCATAAAGTTTCCATAGTACGTCATACAAAATATTTTGTATTTTCAAAAAATAACATGCATGGTTCGATAGTACTACTATAGGGAATCGTTCTGCTGCGGGAAAACAACCACTGTATTATATTACTCAAGTTTCATCCCATTTTTGCTCTGTCCTTACAGAATAAATTCGCTCAAAAGAAACTTGAAACGAATCGTGTTCAGGTTCATGATGATTTTGAAATTATTGATCCCACAAAATATGATACGCCAAGGCCATGTTGGCTAGAGCCTGGACGTTAGCTTTGGTAGCAAAGTAAATGTTATGTAATAAGCTCTCAATATTGGGTTTCAAAATTATTATCATTAGGTACCAAGAATTCTCAATGGCTTTGTCCACATTGTGCCTTTTTCTGTTCGTCAAGGGCATGCGTTATAGCGCAGTCAACAGCGAACGTGAGGCATGCCCGTGACGCGCGTTGAAATCGTAGCGCTCGCTATGACACTTTTCTTTCAACGCGGGTGGACTTTGACGCATTCAATTATTGAATATGCCAAACGAAAGTTGAATAAAAAGAAGATGACGAAAATTGAAGATGAAATTGCATAATGTGGACATAGCTAATATAACACATTCTGGTATATATAACGACTTACGACAGTGATCGTATCCAACACATCTCCGTGAAATTAAGATATATCCAACAAATCGTGAGAATCGACACAATGTTTTAGTATATTGCCAAAGCTCGAAATGATCGTATCATAATTATTCTTAACATAGTACTGGTTTCCTAAGATGCATATTTTCCAATTCTATTTAAGATCACCTCTCTCTCCTTCAAAAGGATCTCGTCTGATATTTCGCAAGGATTATCCTCATTGCAACTGAAACGGATTGCCGACTGCTGATGAACAAAAACAAGGAGAAACAGGTTTCAATAAGGACACAAGTTGGTCATAATCCGCAAAACGTTTACTTCCAGTAGTTGGTAACGAGGTTATGCGAACAGTTTCAGACGAAATTGCTCCAGGACTCCGGGTGTCATAAACTTGGCGACGGACGTGTGCAATACATGTGTCGTCGGTTAGTTTGTATGCACCCAGTGGCGTACTAAGGGTCAAGGTGTAGCGACGCCCGGGGGCCGCCAAATTTTTTATTTAGGTTCAATTCATCCATTGTTATTAAAATGTAGCTGTGAGTTGTACGAAGAAAATGAAATCAATACATTTTAGGTGTTTCGTAGCCGTAATTTTTAAGAGGTATCTTTGAGGATTTTAATTTGCAAAAGTTAATACATGGACCTAAAATTTATTTCTAGGCCTCTAATCAGACGACCTTTCTTTCTCATAGCCTAATACGCCTCTAGTCATACTAATCAGATTGCCCACATGAAATATACCTCTACGTCTTGCTAGTTCCATCGCCACTTGCCAACGATTGGGCACTATAACTTTATATTTTTAACCCGGATCCTCGGTAACCTAGCTACGCCACTGCATGCACTGCTCAAACTTTGTTAAGATGTTATATTAAGTTGGAGGTATTATTTAAATACAAGCATGTTCATTAGATGCTGACTTGTAGAAGAGGAAATATTTATCCATTCGTTAAAATGGAAGGTTTTCATCATGAAATTAGCAGCAGAGAAGCTTAAGAGCTAGATTAACTTGAGACAAGATAGTCTTAACTCTTAAGTATTACAATAGTCTGTTTAAACTCTAATACTATCTCATCTCAAGTGTCAGCAAGCATTCTTTTATGGCTTGTCTATCTTAAAATGGCACGCCCCTCCCTCGTATTCACAGTACAAAATATTGGTAGTGAAGTGGTGGGCCGCGTCATTTCAAATTAGACTAGCTCAACCAATGTTTGTAACCTAGGCTAGATTACTCAATTTCTTGTAAATTCTTTGCTCTTATTTTAATATAAACTACATAAAAGATGATAACAAGAGGTCTCTATTGGTTTATTAAAATCTCAGGCTCCGGTACGTAAAACATGCAAATTTAATTAGCAACTACTGCCTTGTTTTCCTGTAATCAATTGAAATGTAGCTCAAAATTGTTCAGCGTGATTGAAACTTGGAGTTGATTAACAAAACTTCATTCTTTAGGTCGATAATTCACTTTCGTGAGCAAGAATGAAGGAACGAAAATTGGAAACGCCTTAAAAAAATGACGAAGAATTTCACTGACTTGAGAGAATAGATAGAGGAGTCCAAATCAAAAATCTGATATGAATCGTTCTGTTTTCGAATGTAGAGTAATTTGGTGCTAGTAAAGTTAACTCTTAGCTCTAGTAAATAGTTATTATAAATTACTAACAAACACCTCTACGATAGATGCATTTTACGGAAACTCTATATTCATAACAACCATAATTCCTCGCGTCTTCGCATTATATGGCATTATCTACAGTCTACACGTGACGTTAGCTCGGACGTAATGTTGCCTGTGCGGTGTGCCTTAATCTCGGATTTTTCCCACATAATGCCACTTTTTGCTGGTGTGGTGGAGCGACATTTATTATGTCATCGGCAGTACTGTCCGTCGTCGCTCACAGCGATTTATACTCTCTGCTAGTCGTAGATTTATTCCTATGCCATCGCTCAATGGCTGATTCGATATTCAAGTGAACCAATCTGACACTGAGGAATGTACAACGCTGAGCGGCAATTATGTGACGCTGACGTTTTGTTTTCCAAACGCATGGGACGATCAGCAATATACTTCGATCAAATATTTCTGAAATATTATTTGATCGAAGGCAATATAGAATTTGGTCATCTTGGCGTTCATTGAGAGAGGCCTATGTCCAGCAGCGGACGAACATAGACTGATATGATGATGATGATGAATATAGAATTTAGTGATGATGGGTTATTTTTCTCGACGTTCGCACGAAACAATAGAGCTAAGTATAGATGATGATGTGATCCTTTTTTAACTTTGTAAAAAATATGCAATACATTTCAAGGAAAAATAAGGATGCTTACAGTGAACTGGGTTCCAAATCTTTCCAAGAATTATTGGTAAACTTGTGTAGTAACTATTGAGTAATCTGTGGACTGTGGTAAAACTCTCTTTACGATGCTCACATAATATCTCCTATGTTACCAAAATTACGTTTCTATTCTGTTCCGTAATGTAGCTTCTGGTTTCTAGCCACTTACCGGTGAAACTTTTGCTTTTGTAATGCAAAATAAGAAAACAAAAATATAGACACGGTTTGAATTCGCTGTTCACACTGTGGTTCCTTTGTAGCGGCGCTTTGAGTCTCAACGGGCGTAATATCACATCAAGACTTGTGCGAGGCCGGTTTAAGTGGAAATCGATATTACGTTCTCAGCCTTAGTCCCACTCCCAACGCAGAAGTCTTGTAGCGAAACCTGGCGTTTGTATTTTGATTAAGGTTTTATGCAGACAGTAATGAACATTTTATTTTAAATTTTCAAAAAGGATATTTGGCAGCAAGTATATTTGCGTAAAATTTTCATTTTAAAATTTCAAATTGACTCCAAACGACACCGAATTAGTCCAATGTTTTTACCACGCTTAACACTTTTTGCCTTTTCATGCCTTGTCCTTTGTATAATATTCATGAATTGCATTTTCACAACAAAGTTCACAACCTTACTTCGGCCTGGTTACTGAGGTTTGCTAACAAGCGTTTATTCAACAGCGTTATTGATTACTTAGTTATTTTTTTAACCATTAAAAAAATTACTACGGTCAAAAAAGTTAAAAAGGCAGGCAAAAACAGCTAAATATATTGTTGTTAAAGCTTATAGTTATATCTGCGTAAACTACGCCTTTTTGTGGCTTCTTAATGCGAAACATTTTCATTGTAGTTGCCTTTTCAATTCCAGATTCCGACGGAGGAAATTTCTTCTATTATAACTAAGGCATAAGCCGCAGAGGAATTTCCATTACCTACGGCTGGTATTTGAAAAATCTCTCGCTGGATACATTTTCGCCATGCTCTTTGCTAGTAACCGGAAGCTATATGGCGGTTGGCGTCTTATAACACGGATGCCTCCGCATGCCGCATACATTTGATATTGCCTCCTCTCTCTTTCTCTACCTCTCTCTTTCTGGTTGTCCTTACGTCAATGCTTTATTGCAATTTGCAATACCAGAAGACGTCCGCAACTTTATTTTATTTTTTTATTAAAATCGGTTCTGTGGTTCAAACGTAAAGAGGTAACAGACTGCAGACAGACGGACACACTTTCGCATTTATGATATTTTATATTATAATGGAAGTAAGAAGTATGGATTATATTGTGTGAAAATTGCATCCTTTGTCACAGAATACATATTAGCACAAGTACTTTTGTTGACTCCAATGCTAATATTAGCGTTACAATAACTTTTTGATTTGATGGATTGATAAGTTAATAGGTATAGTGTAACGATAGCTTATGTCACTGATAAAAATCGAATCGTTGTGGGCAATCATTGCCAAATAGGTAATGTCCTAAATTGTTTAATGTAGAGCAATAGAGATCTGTAGAGTCAACGTCTTTCTTTTGGTCGCTCAAGTGTCAACGTGGAAAGGCATAGTATACGGTATACGGTACACCCCACCTTTTGACTTTAACTATAGCAGTTAATTGCCTTTAATTATTATTTAAATATTTTCCGTACCCAGCACTCTATTCAATATCGAAAAATCTCCAAGGAATTTCCCAGTGGCGTTGATACTTAACAATTTTCAGTAAATTCAAACACGTACAAACTCTAAAGTATTGTCACTTAGTTTTGTTACAGCCTGTAGATGAGAGATAATTATATAGTACAGAGTCTACGGCCCGTAGAAATAGTCAGTACTCAAGATGCATCTCGGTCTCAAGACACAGTTCGGCACTGTGATTGGTCCAAATTTTGACAGCCAACCAATCACAGAGCCTGAACCGTGTCTTAAGACCGGGTCGCGTCTTAAGTACTGACTATTTATACTGGCCTACATGTCGCCGCACACGGGTCACACGCGACAGCCACAAACGCCGTCGCCCGCCACAAGAAGCAAGAGTGGTGACTGGTGTAGCCTGTGGCGGTCATCGGCGTCAACCGTGTGCGGCGAGTCCATATAAAATGTATGAAAACTACAGGAAATATGCCGGTAGCGGCGTTTTGTGGTTGTGGCCGGTGGCCCGTGTGCGAGCCCTACATCTTTCTTGTAGTGATCGTTCATGTGCCAACGTAGAGAGACATAAAACATCCCTTCTCCTTCTTAAGCAGTTGCCCGTCTTAATTATTTAAATATTTCCTGTGCCCAGCACTCTATCCAATATCGAAAAATCTCCAAGGAATTTCCGAGTGCCGTTGATACTTAACAATTTACAGTAAATTCAATCCGGCCGTTGCTTTTAATTAACAGAGACGGATTCTCTAACTTTTTCTCCAGACAAAGAAATTTTAAGATAATTAAACCCAACTTTGTTCGTTCGAAATTTATGTGTCAAAGTAAAATTGTTATAGTCTTAATAATTCGTAATGGAACATCAGTTGTGCTGTATAAACTTGAAACTGAATGCTGCAAAGAGATACAGTGTCGCTAGAACGTTATTGCAGGAAAAAGTATATTATGTCCATTCTCGTCATTAAGACGTATAAAAATTCTTTACCATTTCAATTCTTTCTCAATTAGTTGATTGTTTACGTGCACTTCACGTATAATATCAAAATATCCATAGTGCGTCTAGTATTGCGAAAGAGTGTATGTGTCTGTCGCTACTCGCTCTTCCCGTCTGAACGGATTTTAATAAAGTATGGTTGCAAATGCATAGAGATCCGGGAAAGTATAATATGGGATAAGAAAAATGTATGGTTCCAGTGCAATAGTCGAATATCAAACATCTATAATTTCTACTAATAAATGTGTTTTTGCAGTCGTAACATGATTTAAACTTTCAATTTGCAGGTACACCATGGACTGGAGGACTTCCTTACTTCTCTTCTCGTTATTATACTTCGCTGATGGATTTTCGAGTGAGTATTTTTTTTATGTAAAAGGGGGCAAACGAGCAAACGGGTCACCTGATGGACTTCCGTCGCCCATGGACACTCGCAGCATCAGAAGAGCTGCAGGTGCGTTGCCGGCCTTTTAAGAGGGAATAGGGTAATAGGGGAGGGTAGGGAAGGGAAGGATTAGGGTAGGGTAGGGAAGGAAATAGGGTAGCCGGTAGGGGATTGGGCCTCCGGTAAACTCACTCACTCGGCAAAACACAGCGCTAGCGCTGTTTCACGCCGGTTTTCTGTGAGCACGTGGTATTTCTCCGGTCGAGCCGGCCCCTTCGTGCCGAAGCATGGCTCTCCCACGTATTCTGTAATTTTAATAAAAGGTTGCTTAGACTTTAGGAGAGGCCAATTTCACCAACATCTATAATAGTCAAAATACTATAAGGTGGTATCAGCGGTCATTGAACTTTCTAGTCTAGGAACTATGTGAAAAATGCTCGCACACAAGGCGCAGACTATTTATAGATTTAATGGAAAACCTCTTGGTAACTCTTAGTATCTCGAACTATTTATGAGTTCAAAGCTCTAATTAATAGACAAAATCTGATCAAAACCCTAAATACCGGCCATTACTACTAAACCAGCCTATGACTTTCCAAATTAGTAATGTTGCTAAATTCTTAATATTCGCATTTCGCACTGAACATTACATTTCATATCTGTCGAGACTCGAGGCCTTTGAGTTAAGAAATAAATAGCGAAACAGGAAACATAGAGAACCGTGTTTTTAATCAAAGCCTTGTTGGCATGTATGTCCTCAAATATTGTTTTTTTTATTTTTTGCAGCAATGTAATATGCTTATAATTTATATATAGCATTCCTTTAAACTTTTTTTTTTTATTTTTATTTTTATTTCGAAATTAAATAAAATTCGAAATTAAATAAATTTATTTTTATTTCGAAATTAAAAAAAAATTATAACCAGTACCCCAATTCTGCATGTCCGCAAATGCGATGCAGCATTTGCCTAGTTCGATTCAGTCCGCTTCCTATAAAACTTTAAAATGGTATTCTGACCATACTTGATTTTACTATTTTAATCGCCCTTTAAAATAGCGGTCTTTAGAATAATCTTTTACCCACCATAAACATGAAAATATGTATTTTAAAGAAGCCAAGCAAAATGTTGCATAGCTATAGCTCTATGCAATATTATGTATTTCCATCGTAAAAAGTTTTCAGATCACATTCAAGCCAAGCCTTCAACTTATTTTGTAATTTAAATCAATATTCAGTGAATGCATATAGTGGCTTGGCAATGGCAAACAAAAATTATTTGGTAATGCGGTAAAAAACAGCAGATATTAGCTTATTTTTTGCTCTGTCACACTAGAAAATTACTGCTTCTTAAGATCTCGAAACATTTTTAAAAGAGCAAGAATCACTTGGTATACAGCACAGTATAGCAATATAATATTGCTATACTGTGGTATACAGTAAACAATTTCGATGCCTACTCGTGTTGGCAAAAATCGTGACTCAATTTAGCTCAGCCTTGTACATTGTTTTAGCTTCCTCGTAGCGTAGGCTTCATTTTCGTAGACTAGCCTATGTGAAACTAATTACACACATGAGGCAGAAGGTTGACTATAACTATGTATAATAAATGATGTTACATAGACTGTAGTGATAATGCTTGATAGGGGTAGGGGGAATAATTAGTTTCGCTCGGGGTCCATTTTTAAACATGAAATAATGACTTCGAGGTGCACACATTAAAAAATATATATTTATATTAATTAAAGGTAATTACGGAAATTATTTATACGTATTTAGATATCAATGTGAAAAATAACCATTTTTGTAACTAATAAACTTCCTGAAGTTTGGAGTGAAATATTGACTGCAAGCTATTATAGATTTTGACATTAAATCCTGGAGATGTTGAAGTACCGAGATGAACGAAGATCATCTTCGAACATGCCTGGTCCACAATTCCGCATACAATGGGTCGACCTTCCGGATGCGGACCGCGGTCCGCCATTTGGTGACCCCTGCTTTAGGGCGTTTATGAGTCTCTTATATAGAGTTTAGGTATTGTGAAAATAGCAGCGCTAAAAGAGTTACTTTTGACTTCTGTTTTTATGAGAAATGCCTCAGCATCGTGAATTTGAAACGATCGAAAAAGCAAACGAGTGATGGGTCATTCGGTGGAAAGCAACTACCGTCGTCCATGGATACACGCAACATCAGAAGAGTTGCAAGTGCGTTGCCGGCCTTTTAAGTGTGAATATAACGCTCTCTTCTTGAAGGTTTGCTGGTCGTAATATCTGTGCCTGTAGACAAGTGGCGAAACGCTAACGCTAACTCTAACGTTACAAAATGTAAGCGGTTTGACATAAGTCATCGCTTCGCTAGCGAATACTAATGTCAAATCCCATACATTTTGTAACGTTAGAGTTAGCGTTAGCGTTAGCGTTTCGCCACTTGTCTACAGAGTTCATTCCAGAGTTTTTTTTATGTTACTGTCTGTATAGTTTATATAATATAGATAGTGGATACCTATGTAACGTACCTACGTACGGCAATGTAGATAAACATTTCCTGTTATGTACTTGCGTCTCGTATTGTGGTCTCGTTATTACCTTGTGACCTTTACAATGACCTTTTGAATGAATTTAACATTGCCTCTTGGTATCTTTGTCCTTTTGAATCAAACGAAAGTAAGTACCTAGTGTGGTAGCTGTGACTTCGTTCCCGCTAAATAGGATCCCACAGAAACGGTACATATTTTTCCGCAATAAAAATGTAACTACTAAACTCCTCCACGTGGTCTACTGTACCGTAGAGTCATAGACTTATATATTACTCAGGACCGGGTCAATCGCGCGTTGCAATGATGCAGATTCGTAGGGGTCAAAACGCTCCGTTTGACTCCTACGTGACTTAGTCGTCTGTGGTCCGCAGAACAAATCAGGTGGGTCATCGTATGCCTTACAGTGCCATAAAAATGCCTAATTGTGTAGTAAAAGGCTGCAAAAATTATATTAAAAAAGTTAAAAAAGCACATGGAATATCTTATCATCGGTAAGTATCACAAACTGTTTGTTTATGTAAAGAAATAATTAATTTATAATTTTACTACCGATGTCGGCCATTATCCGCCATGGCTACTGTTTTACCGAGTAATGACGCAACCCCTACGTTCCACTTGGCGTTGAAAACGATCAAAACGCTAAACATAGGAGGCATTTTCAGCGTTTTGATCGTTTTCAACGCCAGGTGGAACGCGGGGTTCGTCGGTAAAACAGCATTCGCACGCGGCCGAATATTGTGTCGCACTACGTAGTTCAATCGATTTTTCATAGATGGCTCTCTATTTCCTTGTATGAAAAACCTATTAGCAAAATGTTCTCGTAGGCATATCCTGACATATAAATCGATGCGTAGAGTATAATATCTACGTCTCTGCGAAATTTCCTATAACCGTTTCTGAGTAGGGTACCGTACCCAAAGGGTAAAAACGCCTATTACTAAGACTTCGATGTCTGTCCGTTCTGTCCGTTTGTCTGTAATCTGTATGTCTCCAGGCTGTATCTCGAGAACCGCTATAGCTAGACTTCTGAAATTTTCACAGATTATTATGTAGTATAACTTTTGCCGCTATAACAAATACTAAAAATAAAATAAAGTTAATATTTAAGGGGGGGCTCCCATACAAAAACGCATTTTTAGTCTACTTTCGCTCTATACCGGTACAGAACCTTTCGTGCGCGAGTTCGACTCGCACTTGGCCGATTATTATAAGTTTGTAGTACATATATTGAATATTCTATAAGTTTACTGCATACATACATTTTTAGCGACATAGGACAAAGGTTTTATTGAAGCAAACAATTTCATAATGAAAATCTTGTTGCACAAGCTATAAAAGAGTAACATACTGCCGCACTCAGACGAATGCTATTACTTAGCTGTAATTAAATGAACATTTTGGCAGAAGCTCCATACATTATCTTTCAAATTAAAGAACTTTAATCATCAAATGTCCTGAGTGCGGCCGTAAGATGAAGATGATGATAATGATAAAATCAATGATCATATTAATCCCGACGATAAAAGGTGATTACGTCGAAAACCCAGGCATTCCATACCATTACTTGGCACATAAAGCGCGCGAACAAAACAATGAGTTATGGCGTCTTATGACACTTTTTTTATAACATTTTATTGCCTTCCGAGACACTTGCTGAGTTTTCACCCTCGTGAAGGCCCGAAATATATCACGCTGGGTACACTGTAAAGAATTTTTTACATTTATGTATTTTTCGTGTATTGGAAAGACACGTCCCGTGTTTATTGTTGGCGTAAGAGCGTTTGCGCATTAATCCTTCGATCGTGGATTCTTGGAAATCTATTGTTATTCTATTGTGTCTTGCTCACCGGTGAGCTTATGGGGCTTGATAGGTTAAAAGCGATGAAGTATAATGTTTTAACATTATTTTGGATTCCGACGAATATAATTGGCTAAATATTTTCACCAACCTCTCTTTAACTTTACGTGTCTTCTAGTAGTCTTTTAGGGTGGTCTTTTAGGGGCATGACTCGTGTATTTCGTAGTGTCCTATGAGTTATGGGTTATGAGTTATGACTTATGACTGACCGAAGCTGGGTTTGAAGGATTGGAAATACGCTAGTGCAGTGTAATCAGCTGAGCTAAATTGCGATTTAAAAATTAAATAATTATACACTTTCCTTGCACTTATTATTTGAAAAGTTAAAAAATGTTACGTCACATGTTACGTAAGAATTGCCCCAATATTTTTTAGGGTTCCGTAGCCAAAATGGCAAAAAAGGAACCCTTATAGATTCGTCATATCTGTCTGTCTGTCTGTCTGTCCGTCCGTCCGTATGTCACAGCCACTTTTCTCCGAAACTATTAGAGCTAGATTATTGAAACTTGGTAAGTAGATGTATTCTGTGAACCGCATTAAGATTTTGATGCAAAAATGGAAAAATTATTAAAAATTTGAGGGGTCCCCATAGGTACAACTGAAACAAAAAAAAATTTTTCATCTAACCTATGCGTGTGGGGTATCTATGGATAGGTCTCCAAAAATCATATTGAGGTTTCTCATATCATTTTTTCTAACCTGAATAGTTTGCGAGAGAGACTCTTCCAAAGTGGGAAAATGTGTCCCCCTCCCCTCTAATTTCTAAAGTAGGGGCATGATAATTCTAAAAAAAATATATGATGTAGATTACTATAAAAACTACCAACGAAAATTAGTTTGAACGAGATCTAGCCAGTAGTTTTTTTTATACGTCATAAAAATAAATCAAAAACCTTTTAATTTCATAAAAATAAGCCTTATTGCTGCTGCGGAACCCTTCATGGGCGAGTCCAACTCGCACTTGGCCGCTTTTTTTTTCCATAAAGAATGTAAACTCTTTCAACGCTGCTACGTTTACTGTGACCTCTACATGGAATACATAAACCCTTAAATATTTAAATATTATCACTCATGTTACACTTTGTTTATTAAACATAATATCCGCGTCACTGCACAAATTAAAAAATTGGGCAGCATAAATACGTTTTTGCAGCTGGCTTTATTAACTTCTTGCAAATCGTTTTACTTTCGAAGTTTTGAGGAGCGTTCTTTTGTACTCGCAAAAATAATAAAGAAACATTTTTATTTAGCCTCCCCGAGTTTCCTCAATCATTTAAATTATGAGTGCAGAGTGTAATTTACAAGTTCTGTGACAGGAACCTCTGTAATATACCAAGTTTAACGATAAGGGAGAAAAACAATTTGGTGGCGAAAACTCCTAAGTTCGGAAGAGATATTGGTCCAATGTACACGGAGAGTAATATCTTGAATTTGAAAAAGATCCAAAGGTTCTTGATATTATTATTGAGAATTCTGTTAATAGGTTTTGGAATGTTGTGAATTTTTGCTAAATAATAACGATTGTGTAGGGTTGGATGATGATGATGTGTATGATGAGATGAAAGAAAGTCCAAAGCACGAGATGACAAACAGTTTATTTGCACGATCACACAATATAAGTTCTCACTCACAACTCACACATGATAGTCCTACATATAACAGAAGGAATGAGTGTCCGAGGTACAGAAAGAAAGGTGATAGCGAAAGTACCAAAATCGCGGCGCAAGCGAAAGCATTAGCGTAAGGCGGTGATAGCAGCGTGAGCGTTCTGCCTACTATCTACTGAAAAATATCGAGCGCGCGACGCGCGGCGCGCAGGAGCGACTGCGAGCGCACTATATTGCTGTCACGTTTACTCGCACGGCCAGCGTGTGACGAAACGTGACGTAGCTAGGCCCGACCGGTTATCGATAGGTAAAGGAGTAGGGACTCGATATTAATGCGCTCGCGCGTCGATCTATTTTAACTACTAATAAGAACAGTATGTTTGTCTTCTGTTTGTAAATAATTAAATATTAATAATTAGTTGTACATATTAAATTTTTGTAAATATATTTAGCTTAATTATGTTATTATTATTATTAAAATAGGTTTGTAAATATAACTATATTATATAAAATTAACTGTAAATACTACAGACTAAAATTTTGAAGGGTGTAGGTCACTACATCACCCCCCTCCTGAGACCGTCAAGGGCGATAATAGTCTGGAAATTTTACACGACGGCCTGACCGCGTCGTTTTAATGATGTTATCATCGGCGGGAGGCAAATCTCGGCTATCCGCAGGAGTGTAGTGCTGGGTGTGTAGTGAGTGTGGTGTGTTTTGGCGCGTGGTATGTTGTGAATGTGGTGTGATGGTAGGGTCACTCAGTATGAAGGCCGGTTTTATACGGTCAACCGATACGGTGACCAGCTTGCCATTAACCATAATTTTATAGACTTTGTCACCTCTTTGAATGACCTTATGAGGTCCTGTATATGCTGGTTTTAAGCCACCACCAGTGCAGTCCCTCAAGAAAATGTGAGAAGAGGAAGATAAATCTTTATGGATGAAGGTTTTGAAGCTGCTGTTATGCCTAGCTGCTGGTGATGGGCGGAGCTTCCTGACGATACTTCGGAGCTTTGACAGGTACTCCGTCATATCGCCAGTCTCGTCAGCCTGAGGGTCAAAGAATTCGCCTGGAAGCCGTATCGGTTGGCCGTATACAAGTTCGGCCGCTGAAGCCTGAGCGTCTTCTTTGAATGAACTACGGATGCCTAACAGTACTAGTGGGAGAGATTCCACCCAACTGTCATTTGCATGGCATACGATCGCAGCTTTCAGTTGACGGTGGAATCTCTCCACCAGTCCATTACAGGCAGGATTGTACGCGGTGGTTCTGTGGTGTTGGAAGCCAGCGATCGAAGATAAGCACTTAAATAACGCTGATTCGAACTGCCTACCTCTATCAGTGACGATAGAAGATGGGCAGCCGAACCGAGCGATCCAACCACTCAGTAGGGCCTTTGCCACTGTTTCCGCGGTTATGTCGGCCAGGGGTATTGCCTCAGGCCATCGCGTAAAGCGGTCAACGGCAGTGAGGCAATAGCGAAAACCTTGGCACAGCGGCAAAGGGCCTACGAGATCAATATGGACAAATGCAAATCTCGATGAGGGTAACTTAAAATTACCCACAGGAGAATGCATATGTCTGGTGATCTTCGATCGCTGGCAAGCTACACAAGAACGAACCCACTCGCGACAATCCTTCCTGATGCTAGGCCAAACGTATCGTTCGGTAACTAGCCGTACGGAAGCTTTAGCCCCTGGGTGACTCAGGGAATGCAGGCTGTCGAAAATTGCCTTGCGCAATTCTTTAGGCACATACGGTCTCGGCGTAGTGCTGCTAGTGTCGCAGTACAGCTGGCTACGCGAGCCTGGTACCTTAAAAGGTTGCAAGCGTAATGAGGTAGAACCTTCTAGAAGATGCTCTAGCTCCTGGTCATCAACCTGAGCTGCTGCGATTCTTTCAGCGGGCACAGGCTGAGAAATTTCCTCAACGCGTGAAAGGGTATCCGCCACCACATTATCCTTTCCGGATATGTGGCGGACATCCGTTGTAAACTGGGCTATAAAATCCAGGTGACGGAACTGCCGTGGAGAGCAATTCTCCTTGCGGGAGGTGAAGGCAAAAGTTAGGGGCTTGTGGTCTGTGTAAATAACAAAATCACGAGCCTCTAACATGTGACGAAAATGCCTAACGCTCTGATAAATGGCGAGCAGCTCACGGTCGTATGGAGAGTACTTCATTTGCGCTGGATTTAATTTGCGCGAAAAGAATGCAAGAGGCTCCCATGAACCTGCATTGAGTTGCTGCAGCACAGAGCCGATAGCCGTGTCAGAAGCATCCGTGACCAACGCGAGCTTAGCGCTGCAATCAGGATGTGCTAATAACGCTGCTTGACAAAGGCTGTCCTTGCATTTCTGGAATGCCTCGTATTCCTGGGGGGAAAAATTTACTGGGTGTGAACCCTTAACAGACCCAACTAAAAGATTATTTAAGGGTACCTGAAAAGTAGCTGCCCCAGGGATGAACCTACGGTAAAAGTTGATCATACCGAGGAACCTCCGTAGCTCTCTGACCGTTTTGGGCACAGGAAAATTTTGTACAGCCTCGACCTTGGATGGTAGTGGTTTAGTGCCTTTGGCTGAGATATGGTAGCCCAAGAAGTCAATTTCCGACACGCCAAACACGCACTTCGAGCTGTTGATGACCATACCGTAATCTCTAAGTCTGGTGAAGAGTTGGCGAAGATGGAGCTCGTGGGTCTTCTGGTCTTTCGAGAAGACCAAGAAATCGTCCAAATATGCGTACGTAAAATCCAGACCCCGGACCATTTCGTCCACGAAGCGCTGAAACGTCTGTCCGGCATTTCGAAGTCCGAACGTCATGAACGGAAATTCGAAAAGACCGAACGGCGTTGTGATCGCGGTCTTCGGGACGTCTTCTGGATTCACGGGAATCTGGTTATACGCCTTCACCAAGTCGATCCTAGAGAACACGGTACAGCCAGACAGGCTATGTGCAAAGTCCTGTATGTGACGGATAGGATACTGGTCAGGGATGGTCCGTGCGTTCAGCATCCTGTAATCGCCACAGGGGCGCCAGCCGTCGTCTTTCTTCGGTGCCAGGTGGAGAGGTGACGACCACGGAGATTCAGATGGGCGACATGTGCCACATTGAATCATGGCATCAAATTCGTCCTTAGCGATTTTCAATTTGTCAGGCGCCAATCTACGGGGTGTGCATGATACTGGTGGCCCTGGTGTTGTACGTATGTGGTGTACAGTGTTGTGTTTGGGAGTGCGGTGTATACCTGGTGGACGAGTAATGTCGGGAAAGTCGCGTAGTATATGTGTGTAAGCGGAATCACCGAGACTCACCTTCACCGAAGACACATCACCGCAATGACGGGCAGGCGACGCCGGGGCGGAGAGGCTTGTATAGTTATCGATGAGGCATTGATTCCTGCAATCAATAACTAAATTGTAAAAAGATAAAAAATCCACGCCTATTATCGCCTTTGTAACATCAGCAACGATAAATCGCCAAGTAAAGTCGCGGCGTAAACCTAGATTTAAATTTAAATTAATAAACCCGTATGTAGGTATCGGTGTCCCGTTGGCTGCACACAAAAGGTAGGTGGTCTTCTCCAGTCGTCTAGGGATCGCCGATCGGGGGTAGACACAGAGGTCGCTTCCGGTGTCGACCAAGAACTGCACCTTCGACCTTCGATCGGTGACGAATATGCGACCGGTACTCGGGCAATCCTCGGCCGCCATTACAGATTGCCCCGTGAGTTTTCCGACTTGTGGTAGTCGCACGGCTTCACACATTTCCGGGCACGGTCTGCGTATTTGTGATGGTACCAGCATAGCGGGAACCTTCGGTAGCTGGATTCCGACCTGGTTGACAGAGACCGGTGACGGGTCCGACTGCGACTGCTGGAACGTCCTCTGGGGCGGGACAGTCGTTCCATTTGGCTTGTCAGCTTCTGTACCTGTTTAGTCAGCGCGGCAATCTCAGGGTGAACACTCGAAGAAGGTGGTGGAGCAGCTACAGCAGAAGACGAGGGCATCTGGTTGCCGACGACATCGTGGATCCTGTCGGCTAGTTCCGCCAACTCAGGTAAGCTAGTCTTGGACTGCGAGGCTACGATGGCTTGGGTGCCTGCAGGAAGACTACTGCTCCAGATGCTCCGCAGGAACTCTTCGGGTACTCCCGGGCCAGCAAGGTTCAGCAGGTGGCGGTAAAACTGAGACGGTTTTCGGTCGCCGAGCTCCTCGTGCATGAGTAATTGTTTGAGCTTTTTCTCACGCGAAGCCGAAAGCCGTTTTATGAGCTCACTTTTTAATTTCTCGTACTTGCCAGTTGGTGGAGGATAGGCTATTATGTCCTCCACTTCAGAGGCGTACTGAGAGTCCAAGTTGCCCGTTACATAATAAAACTTGGTTTCATCCGATTTTATGCTGGATAACATAAATTGTGCCTCCATCTGGGCGAACCATAATCCCGGTTTTTCTGGGTAAAATGGAGGGATTCGCACGCCGACACGAAATACTTCATTTGCCGTGGCATCGGAGCCGCCATTTTGATCGCGGCTTACGTTCTCCGCGGCCGGCCTCGTGTTTCCGGTTGCAGCTGTAGACGCCTTACTGTGACTCGCATATTCTTCAGCCTCGGACATCCTGTGTTCTCGGGGGTCACCACTTGTAGGGTTGGATGATGATGATGTGTATGATGAGATGAAAGAAAGTCCAAAGCACGAGATGACAAACAGTTTATTTGCACGATCACACAATATAAGTTCTCACTCACAACTCACACATGATAGTCCTACATATAACAGAAGGAATGAGTGTCCGAGGTACAGAAAGAAAGGTGATAGCGAAAGTACCAAAATCGCGGCGCAAGCGAAAGCATTAGCGTAAGGCGGTGATAGCAGCGTGAGCGTTCTGCCTACTATCTACTGAAAAATATCGAGCGCGCGACGCGCGGCGCGCAGGAGCGACTGCGAGCGCACTATATTGCTGTCACGTTTACTCGCACGGCCAGCGTGTGACGAAACGTGACGTAGCTAGGCCCGACCGGTTATCGATAGGTAAAGGAGTAGGGACTCGATATTAATGCGCTCGCGCGTCGATCTATTTTAACTACTAATAAGAACAGTATGTTTGTCTTCTGTTTGTAAATAATTAAATATTAATAATTAGTTGTACATATTAAATTTTTGTAAATATATTTAGCTTAATTATGTTATTATTATTATTAAAATAGGTTTGTAAATATAACTATATTATATAAAATTAACTGTAAATACTACAGACTAAAATTTTGAAGGGTGTAGGTCACTACAATTGCATAGCAACATGCACTGAAAAACTTCTAAAAATTGCGTCTCGGAAGCTATTTTGAATTTTGATGTATGTGGTTTTTATCTTTTTTTTTTTGGACTGTGCAAATTGACACTCAGTGAAACTTAATGATCACTTAACTTGAATATATTATTGAAGATTGTGACATAAGTTTACTCTTCATTAAAGTTAAGTAATCGTTATATCTCTGAATGAAGCCGTAATTTTATTATATCGTCAAACTCTTTCGTCTCTTCGCTCTGCATTATCTTCATCGATACTCCCGATATAGTAATAATGATCTCTATAATTTGTTCTGAAAATGTCCTTTCAGAATGGCTCCTCTGTTCGTTGCCCGTGTAATATTAACTCGCGGCGCGAACCCAATCTGGTGTATGCAAATTTTCCTACAAATTCCCAGTCACGGCAGCAAAGGAATTTTTTTTCAGGAAATAAAATATATTCATGATACTCCGAAGGTGGATCTCGGTTATTCCGAACACGTTATTGGAAATAATCCGTTTCAAATGTGATTACTATTTTACATTCGGAAATCCGAATGCATACGGGAATTTAGAATTGGAATTATTGGATCGGAAATTTTGCGAGATTTTTCTTTTTTGATTCGTCGGTTTCATTATCCGTTTCTTTGGGCCATAACATTTATTGTGATAAGTTATTGTTCAAAAAGCAAACTTATTTAATTTGTCATATTGATGAAGAATGGATAATAGACTGATATAGTCTATGTTTTAAACAATACATAGTAATTAGGTATTACCTACTAATAATAAATTGGGCCAAAGTTCCAATTTTGCCGACGCCTGTTATTATCAACCACTTGAATAGGTACATATTTTGTAGGCCTTCTCTCTCAATACGAAGAACAAGAAAGATAGCCTAACCATGAATAACGTGTGATGGTAAAATCGGATAGGAGCAAAGTTTTGAAGTTGAAATGCCTAATTATTAATTAAACATTCTTTCTTTTTTCCAGAATATGGGCGCACTTGCAGAGACATTGGGTGTCTTAATAGCGAAGTGTGTGTGTTAGCAGAGGACGCGTGTTCTTTCGGACAGACCTCCAACTGCGGAACATATCCCACTTGCAAAAAGAAGTCCCAAGTGGAAGGTAATTGGTGACTTTATCATATTAGTCTGTGAGGTGACTGAGGTCAAGAGACATGATGCCTACCACCGGTTTAAGTAGACCTGGCGAGAAGAGCCGTTGTATGAAAATGCTCGTTGTAATTTGATGTCGCATTACGCATAGTCATCTCGCAGCAAAATCTGAAAAAAATGTATTAGTTTAAAACCTAATAAGATTTGAAGTAGTTTTAGCTTGTCGTTATGAAGGTGTGATGTTCTTGTCATTTAACAACTCTACAAAATAATGATGACGCAGTTTGTTATTCAGTAAATTGCGATGTGCTAGTTAGCTGTAAGCTCAATTACTAATGGTTTGGGGTGTGGGTTATAGCACAGAAGTTATAGGCTATTGAGGTGAGGTGATGCCTTGAACCAATAACATGAATCTATTCGACAGAAAAAATACAATGCAAAAGCTTTTACCGTAGTAGGTCAATCGAAAGATGTTCACTAAGGTAAAACCTTATCATACTACGGTCGTACAAGTTCATACCAATGTTGGCATTGGAGGCATGGTGTTGTCTACCCTACTTACTCGCATTTCGCAATCATAAGCCAGCCCTGGATTTATGTATAGGCAGTTTAGAGGACAGTATTAAGGCCATGCCTATACTGTCCTCTAAACTGCCTGGCTATAGCGTCCTAGGATGACGGCAGAGCTCTCGTACATTGGGGTGGCCTATAGTCAAAAAATATATAAATCCGGCCCTGTCATAATATTACAATATATCTGTTATACATAAGGTTTTTCCAACTTTCAGGATCGCACTCCGAGCCAGCTAAGCCGTCAGCTCCGAAGCCAGTGCCGCAGTCACCGACTAGAGACGACTCTCCGCCACACTACCCCGCCCCCGCCCCGCCCACTAACAACAATAACTCACCGTATGGTGGCAGCGGTGGGAGCACACACGGTGGCTCCAACCCATATGGTGGCAGCGGGGGAAGCACTTTCGGTGGCTCCAACCCCTATGGTGGCTCCAACCCCTATGGTGGCTCCAACCCCTATGGTGGTAGCAACCCCTACGGAGGCAATTCACCGTATGGAGGTCATTCTAGCGGCGGAAATTCTCCATATGGAGGCAACTCACCCTATGGCGGCAGCGGCGGCTCCACTTTTGGAGGCTCCAACCCGTACGGTGGCACGGGGGGATCAACATTCGGAGGCTCTAACCCCTACGGTGGAAACTCGCCCTATGGAGGCAGTTCCCCGTACGGTGGGTCCTCGAACCACGGAGGCTCCAGTTCCCCTGGCGGTTTCAGTTTCGGAGGCTCCGGAGGAAAGAGTCCAGTAGACAGCATCCTGAACACGCTGAACAACTTCGCCAAGGGCCAAGGTGGCCAGGGCGGATCCCTCTCCAGCATCTTCGGCAACGTCCTCGGTAATTTGTCCAAAAGCGGCAATCTGAATAGCCTCTTCAATACCAGGCCCATCATGGAGAATCCCAACTACTCGTCATACTCTAACCCCCGAAATTCTCCATCAGGCAACCCGCCGGTGCAGCAGCCCAACCAGAATAAGAATTACAACAAGAATTACGCCCAACACAGTGGGGCCACCACTAATAAGCCGGTTTCCTACGGCTGGAACGTTGGGTAAATACCCCGTGTATATGGCGAGGCTTCTCTATCCACGCATTGCATGATCTGCTTAGACTTATTTTCCACTAATTTTAGGACAGCCAAGTATTCTGATGGCGAACCTAGCTTTATTATCTATACAGTAGTGCTTATTTTTGTTTTTTTTTTCTAGTTTTTTTATTTATAAGTAGCACAGAAATGTAAAAATCTGTAAAGCTGCAATATCATTTCGCTATCAATTGACTTGCCTGTTTACACTCTAACTTGGTGAAGTGAAAGGTAACAAATTGTAGCACTAAAACAAAATAACATGGACTTCTGGTTATAAAATATATAATAACTTTGATTTTATAAACTAATATTGTAAAGGTATAATATGAAGATATCTTAACAGTAATATTTATAGTATATTTGAATCTCAAAGGATCGAAATTTTTTGAACAAGCCACTAGCAAAAATTTTTTTTAAATAATATGTATTTTAATTTTTGTGTAACTTGCCAAATAAGTTTGTCGTGTTTATATGCCTAAGTTATTTTCTAAGTCTAACCAATCAGTAACAATTATCAATGTCTTTTCCTATATAGCAATGCTAATGTGAATATTAATAAAAATGTATAATTTTAAAAGTAAGTAAAAATATCACTTGCAATATTTACTGTACAGATTTTTATTATCAAAGGGTACAGAAGCACTGCAGGTAAATTACACTTACAATTATTTGCAACTAGCTTTTGTTGTTGTCAAATCTGCACTGTATATAATTTTAATAAGCACGAATATTTTGTTACAATGTTAATTTACTAGTAGTATTTTTAAAAATCTGAATATTTTTATATTTGAATCGAGTCTTATATTTTTAAGAGATTATTTTAAACTACAAGATTTCTGGTCACAAATATTAGCACAAACTTTTTTGTATGACTTGAATTCAAAAGTGCAAAAAAGATAATATCTTTATTTATTAAATATAAATTCATGGAAATAACTTTGTTACCAACAAGAGAACTTAGTCCTTACTAGAAAAGGGTACTAATCTTGCTGTCTTTGTTTATTAGGCGCTTTGCAGACGAAGGGGCGGGGCAGGCCGGTCAGTTTCGCCGCGTACGATAGCACAAAGGGAATCCTATATTACCAACGCACACGACGGGCAAAAAGACCGCACCGCAGGTGCCCGGCGGGCACTGGCGGCGCATGTCCGCGGCTGCCCGCCGTGGATCACACAAACCAGTTTACATGCAGTAACGCAGACGGCGTGTGCTTTGTGTACTCAGCGCGGGCAGCCGCAGACATCGACAGGCGGACGCGGCGAAACTGACCGGCCCGCCCCGCCCCGTCGTCTGCAAAGCGCCTTAATACACTTGTGATCTTATTTTACAAAGACAGGGAATAACTTATCCGATATGTAAATAATTTTATTAGTAAGGGGTTAAGAATTCCAAATAAGAAGCTTTAATTGTAATACTCAATACTTACTCAGGTGCCATGCCTAATATCATTATATTGCATTTTTTTCAGCGTGACAATGCTTGTGACGTACCTCATACAACAGTACTTCCAGTGTCTTACCGTCTGATCTATTTATTGTGCCTTCACATTGTTTAAATGTTCTAATAAATGTTACCATAATTATATACCAGTGTTGTTACTAACTAGCCCAAGCCCTACCCTTTAGTAGTTTGCCTGATTTTAAGTTTATTTTTATTAGAATTAAAAAAATAAATGCAGTAGCTGGCTGCATCCAACCTAAAAATATCACAGCCAAAATCCAAATAAAAAAAAGATAGGTTATAACTTATATAAACACTTAACCTAGAAAATAAAATATTTTAAAATTTATCTTGACATTTATTTCTACTTATAAATATAAAAATGTCAACTCATGATCCATTAAATGCATTATATAAATGACAGTGTATATTGCGAAAATATTACAAACTAGCTGTCCCGGCAAACGTTGTTTTGCCATTTAAAGTATATTTTCTACATGGGGGGGATGTTGTACACCAAAATATGTTAAGTTGGAAAACACAGTTAATCTAAATATATAAAACTCAAAGGTGACTGACTGACATGGTGATTGTCATGCAGGTAGATGTTATGACGTAGGCATCCGCTAGGGGATGAAAATTTGTATATAATAATACTTCTTAACGCTAGCGAAGCCGCGGGCAATAGCTCGTACCTAATATGAAGTAAAGAAAAAAGTTGTATACTATATCTGACCCCTCTTTGGTCCCCAGAGAGGGTTGAGGGGGGAGGGGGGAGAATTTTTATACACCAGATGTTGAGTTGGAAGAAGACAATTAATATACATATATTATGTGAAAACCGTATGCAAATCGGATCAGTAGTTTTCGTGTTAAAAAAAGTTTGATACAAAATCTTACCCCTCTTTTGTCCCCTTAGAGGGGTGGGGGGGAAAATATTTATACACCAGATGTTAAGTTGGAAGAAGACAAATATATCTGTGAAAACCGTATGCAAATCGAATCAGTTGTTTTCGTGTGATGCTGGAACAAACATACAGACAGACGGAAAGAGTGACAGACAGACAGACAGACAGACAAAAAACTAACCACATTTTTGGCTTCTATAGCGATGTAGTGACAGAGGTGTAATGTCGGGTGTCATTTCATGTCTTCAGAATTTTCATTTCTACAACAGATTGTCTTCCTGCCGCACGCGCTTTGGTGACGCCCACTATCGTAATATTTTAATTTCGCCATAATTTCAAAACCAAACGTCCAATTTTAATCATTCAAAGACCAAATATTATCTACATAAACTGTACTTAGTGATAAAATAATTTATTTTGATAAGGATTAATAGCGTGAGTAAAATATATGCGTTTAAATATAGTCCAAAAAAAAATCAGGATTTTTAAATAAAAAAATGGTTATTGTGCCTCACTCGACATAGATAGAAAATAAAATGTAGCCTATGTTCAGCAGAAATAATGTAGGATTCCAATAGCAAAAGATTTTTTCAAATCGGTCCAGTAGTTTCGGAGCCTATTCGTCCCAAACAAACACACAAACAAACAAACAAACAAACAAAAAATCAAATCTTTCCTCTTTATAATAGTAGTGTAGATTACAAATTACAATACATACAAGTCATACAAAATACACAATATCTTCGTTCAGACAAATATGAATTGCATGTTTATCACTAATTGAGAAACGTTAATTTTAAGTTAATAGTTGCAGGTAACACCAAGTAATATTATAGTAATATTAATATTAGTATGGATATCCAAATGTTTAATAAACATCGTAAACAATACCAAATGCCATTTTACACTGGCAACACCAAAATATTTGATGCCAGTTATGAGCAAAGGACTTGTTTCCAGCTCCCAATAAATAAATAAAAAATGATGCCAGTTAAGGCCGTCACAGACCTAGCTATAATATATATTAATATATTTATAGCTAGGCATATTAATATACAGCATGACTGGTGAGACATGTTCAATATTCGAGGACATGATATTTGGCTATTATATTAGTTGGAAAAAAATAATATAAAAAAATAATATCAATTGATCACTGAGTAAATGCAGCTTAGAGTTAAATAATTATTTACCCAACGCATGGACACCGCGCGCGGGAGTAGTAGCGCGCGGCGCACGCCGCGCGCCGGCCGCCCGGCCGCATAGTAATTTACTAAGTGTCCATGATTCATTTGGTCAAAGGGAAATTTGGTCAAAAATCAAGTACCTAATTTTATTACATAATTATAATGAGAATCGAGTACTGAATACTCTCCTTAATTATCGGTATTGACTCACCAGTCATGCTATATAATATTTTCTATACAATTTTCGCGTGACCACACACTTAGCTATAATATATATTTCTGGTCTCAGTGTGTTTAGTACGGTATATTAATATATATTATAGCTAAGTCTGTGACGGCCTTTATAGTCTGTAAGTCATGACAGGCGGAAAAATTTTTAAATGAAATAAAAAAATATGAAAATTTTATGAGCAAGGTGACAATATTTAAAATGTGACAGACTATACAAGTTTTGATTTTAACTCACCAACTGTATTCGTCAAACATTTCTTTTATCCCGCAATAATAGTTTATAATAATACAACCTATTATAAATTACATCATACCTTTAATACGTTATGAAGTTTTGACATTATACAGCCTGGCCAAAAAGTGTAAAAATTATTTAAAGTGGAACTAGAAATTTTTCATACAAAATTGTTGCCATACTTAAGCATTTAACGTCAAAAACAACAAAAGACACTACCGCCTTCATATTTGTTAACTCTGTAGCCAAGCTGTAAATTAAAGTGCTCCAAGGTTTTAAATGAACGTGGACGGGGCGGTGCTGGTAAAGGAGAACTGTCAAAAATGACGTTTTTGTATGAAATAAGCGTTAGTTCCTTTTCTCGCCACGTTCATTTAAAACCATGTCAAGCTGTATAAACCTTATCTTAACATTACATAACCCTACACCTTTTTTCTGTAGCCACATCTTATAGATTTCAAATATCGAAATCTCAATACCCCACGAGCCTTTTATTAACATTTAGTATGACAAAGGATAATGGATAAGGATACCTAACAATAATTGATTTGAAAACTCCCTAAATTCATAAATTATGTAGCCTTATAGACTATAGTCTTATTTTAACCTGTAATCATTCTTACGTTTCCATTATTACATATATCAGTTGTCATCCCTTTTATATTAAAATAATTTTGTCACAACTTTACATACAGTACAATAATATGACTTATGAGGTGCTGTACAAAAAATCAACAGACTCAAAAATGATAACAATTTCAAATTAAGAATTTATAGTAGTAATACATGTTTTGGCACACTACTCTAAGGCATTAAGTAAATTAAACTTTAGTAAAACAACGATTAAAATATAAATAATACCGCGTCTTGTTTATTTACATTATTAAAATATAATGTTTAATTGTCACAAAATACAGACCTTGAAAGAGATATGATAGCATACCCTTATTATCTGTATAGAAACAATAGAATTAGTGCATAATCCGAATTTGCACTACCAACGCACCCATGATTTCTAATATAATAGTAATTCATGGAGGTTTCGGATCAGACTGAGATTGTACCCCATTTCTAAAACCTAAAGATACCGCTCCGGTAATTCAAATAAAATGCCACTTTATGACATAGGCTGTAGGTTTTATTTTGGTCTACGCCACTAAAAGCAGCGGCGACATAGGTCATGGACATGGGCCAATGTCGGTAGGAAACGAAACCTATTCGGCCATGTCATTAAGTTGCATTTTATTAAAATTTTTGTCTGTCGCGGTCACTTGCGGGAAAGATCACCTTAAAGGACTGAGCACACTGAGACGGGCCTTGCCGGGGCTCAGCGTGCCGGGGCTCATCGCATAAATCCGCCTCCATACAATTTGTATGGAGGCGGATGCGCGTATCGCCCACTGTGCCGGCGCGCATCGGCGCGGATTTTTGCTCGGCGGATTTCCGTCAATGCGACACGGGCCGACACGGCCCGACAAGACCCGCTGCGCCCCGGCAAGCGACGCGCGGATACGATGCGATGCGGCCCGGCAAGCCCCGGCCCCCGCCACACCCCGCCGTCACTCGTCGCGCAGAGCATGGCAGAGCGTTGCGCGCCGACCCGTCCCGGCCCGCCCCGGCACGCTCCGCCTCAGTGAGCGTTAAAATCCGTCAATGCGATGCGACCCGACCCGGCAACAGTGTGCTATAGCGCATTATGCGCCGCGCTGAGCCCAGCCCCGTCCCGGCACGCGGCGACCCGCGCCGACACAGTGGGCGCGAAGCTTAATACTACCCTATGAAAAAGTCCCCTTGAGCTTTTGGATTTCCGAAAAGATCCAATCAACCATTAAAATATGATTTCAATGCGAAAAATATGTTTTACATAAATGAAACAGACCCATAACATATAAATACGGATAAAACTAGAAAACAAAATCGTGTCCTGAATTTAACCCATTTAAAAATGTGTTAAGCCACGTAAACTGTTGCATTGATTTTGTTGCAATAAAAACAAATTAAAATATAAGTCTACAAAAATTATAACGAAAGAACTCTGAAATAAAAAAATAACAACATAAATTAACAAGATTTGAACACAAGTTAAAAAATTCATAAAAAAATATACAAAAAACTCACGATAATTATAAACTCAGGAATTATTTTAACTCTTAAGCCCTGTGTACTTTCTTCAAAATCAGTCCAAGAATAAGGAAAACGAGCCACACACCATACCAATAGTGGTACAGTGAAGAATAGTATATCCATATACGGTCAAATGTCAGAAGCAGGAATGCCGCTGCTTGGTACGACTCGGAGTGGGAACGCAGGAACCACATTATAAAACCGATGACCTTCTTTTTCTGCAATAGAAGAAATAGGTTTTGAATACATGACTTTTTTTTAAAGAAACTAAGGGCCTATTTCACCACTTCCTGAATAGGCTATCCACCACTTGACTTGACAGATGAAGTATGGAGAATCTGTCAAAAAAGTTGTAAATAGCCTTTGGCACTTTATCAATATACAGGCCCTAAGTTAGTTTAACTAAGTTAGTTTCTTTAAAGGTGATCCCTCACCGCGAGCATTTACGTGTGATCTAACATTTTAGAATCGACTGAGCATTTATACATTACATGTACAATACTACCTCCCTGACTGACGAGCATTCACGTGTAATAGATTCGACTTTGAGCATTCCATAGCAAGCTCATTTCACTATCACGTAGCATTGACGTTATAAGTTGTATCAAGATATTACACAGTGACAGTGTATCGTTATAAGGTGCGCATTGTAATGCTCGGTTCTTCTCCCTCACTGATGTAATGCTCGACTCTGTAACGTTACATTACAAGCGAATGCTCCCAGTGAGTGAGCACCTTTATTCTTTTAACTATTATTATTTACAACCTAGTTTCCTTAATTATTACGTCAATTCAGTTATTTAACTATATTGTCCTGAGTGCGTAGTGCGAGTTTTATTCGATCATACTCATCGAACACGTTAACGCGAATTTGTATGGGATCAAAGCAGCGCCACCTACTGGCTTACGTGGATACCGCTTTGATCCCATACAAACTCCCTTTAACGTTCTCGTTGAGTATGATCGAATAAAACTCGCACTACGCACTCTGTTTGTCCACATCTGTTAAAATATTCGATATAGTTCTAACGCAGGCATCTAACGGCCGTTCCCAATATTTGATCTATCTCTTACTTGAGATAGGAATAGCTCACATTAGACATTAGCTCCATATATTTTATGTCAATTCTATGTCAGCTGCGATCGGTTGTATGTCAAACTAGAGATAGATTGAATATAGGGAACGGCCATAAGACGATATGCAACAAACTAATTTTGACGCAACGGAGTTGCGGGCGTAATCTAGTGTTTAAATATTATGAGAATACAGTGTTTCCAATATAAACACTTTTAACAAATTCAAGGTAAAAGTAACTATGTCTTCAATGTCAAACCGATATTAAAACCAGTAATTATTATGGACACGATAACTACAATAGTATGTCGTGATTGTAAATAGTTTATGTAACAAATCGTGCATTAGCATTAAATAGATATACATCTGCTAAAGTACGGTCACGGAGCATCAAGAAACTCATACATTACCCTGATCTATGTGTATATCACAAACAAACAAAAAATACGTGTGGCACTCGGGGACTGCCGCGGTAAAGCTATTGTATGGCATTTTTTATCAATATGCAATTATAATTCGCATACATCTAGTCGCACGCACGCAAACACATGCCGAAGTCTGGCAACGCCGCACCCACGCCGCACCGCTATGCCGGTCGTGGGGCGTGTTAGTTTTTTAGGGTTCCGTCTTCGATCACATATAAGGGTTCCGTACTCAAAGGGACCGGATCACTGAGACTTCGATGTCTGTCCGTCTGTCTGTCTGTCTGTCTCTCTCCAACTCTCCAGGCTGTAACTCAATAACTGCTATAACTAGACTTCTTAAATTTTCTCAGATTGTGTATTTTTGTTGCCGCTATAGCAAATACTAAAAACAATAAAATCAATATTGAAGGGGCCCGCTCCCATACAACAAACGTATTTTTTTTTTGGCCTTTTTTGCTCGTAATCAATAATGGCAACAGCTAGGCACTTGAAAGCCCTTAGTTATGTGGCTACTTTAATAATGAATAATAATATTTAAATAAAATATTAAGGGGGGCTCCAATACAAAACACAATTTTAGCCTATTTTTTCTCTATAACGGTATACGGAACCCTTCGTGCGCGAGTCCGGCTCGCACTTGGCCGATTATTTTCGTTACGGTCTTTCTTGATTCGATCGCCACGCTCAAAGCCCGCGATAATAGCTATGCAATAACTTAATAAACTGCTACAAACCATACCAAACCAAACCATACAAGCAAGATTGCTGCAATACATTTATATGCAAGCAAAAAATAATCTTTGTGCAAATGAAAAAGACAAGAAGTGATAGAAGATACAATAGTATCACAAAAACAAGACAAAAAGGAAATACGAACCATCCCAGTAGCATCCTTGTAGTACAGTTTGTAGAATATATCCTCGGCCATCAAGTAGAACGGACAGAAATAGATGCAGAAGAAGTAGCCAGCATGGAAACCATGCCAGATCACAGAGACAAATAACGCAGCATGGATTCTGAAAATGGAAATAATTTGTCATGTTATCATAATGCATTGATTTTTATGTAAAAACATATTGGCTTCATAATTATTCATTTTTTGTATTCACTTACAAATAAATCAATAATAGTAACATATGCATTTTACAGCAGGTCGTCTAATTCCCAGTGACATAGCAATAATTTAAAATACATACTTATATCAAAAAAATTTGGCTCAAGACAAAAATCTTTTTTCCACGTACTATTGGGCTGAGCCGATTTATGCTTATGCTGTGTTAGTTTACTATGAGTTACTTACTTCAATGGCACAATAGGGAACCGTTTGTAGACGACCATAGCGACCCAGTATTGCACAGCCTTGTTCCACACTTTCATGGAGTCGCGAAGGGTAACTACTGTCTCACAACCCCACACATCCATACACTCAATAGTGTTGAAGTCGTATTTGGTTACTCTTGCTTCTTTATCAGACCTGAAAAGAGGATTTTTGTGTTAACAGGGGTCACACATTATACAAATATGCAATAACATGAAATAACAAATGTTTATTGCCACGAATAATAAAATTTATTATTTGTAGGTTTATTGTATTGTATTCTACATAATGCTAGGGTTGTCACTAAAATAAACAAACATCTAAACCTCATAAATTTTTTCTCAGTTTCAAACAATGACGTAACTAAGTAATCCAAATTAGAAAACAACAGCAAAAGAAATCAATATTAACCCGTCGATCGTGAGAAAAACAACTTATCTATTGTTATTGTGGTCGCCAGCGACTGCTTGGGGCTTGATGAATTAAATAAAAAAACTACAATAAAGAAACATTAACTTACATATTCTTAAGTTTCATATATCCAACTGTAGGGCCATGGCCAGACCTGTTCCTGCCATCAACAGGATATGCGCCCAAGCCAGACGCAGTACATACACACTCAGCCAATGTCATACCAGAGTAAAGACGGGTACGGAAAGTAGCAAACAGCATCCATGGATACATTATACGGTAAAAGAATGTCCTGTTTGCATACTCATCTGAGAATACATACTGAAATGAAATAAAATTATTTGATTATGATATGATATGTTTATGTTTATAAATAATATATTGATATGTTTAAAACTATTATTTTTTATTTCGCAGCTGCAATTGATATAGAAATATAGAAATAGAAATCAAAAACAATACAATAATACATCTATTACTTGGCTACAACTTCAAGCACAATATTGTTTATCGCGCAGGAATTCAATTCATTCATTTTCTTAAATAAACCGATCTCAATTGAAACCAACCAAAAAAACCATCTCAAGTTTGAGAGGATGAGGAACAAACACACATTTGGGCATTTTAAATAATATTAGTCTAAAATTACACACAGAATATTATGTAAATGGCTTGGCATTACAACATTTTAGCAATTTGCTTTGCATAATTTATGTAAAAATAATGAAAAAAATTGTAGATATGTACTGTTCATTTTGTAACTTACTTCAAGTGGGAAAAATTTGGCTAATGCGAGATATAAAGTGACATACAAAGGAACAATTCTCAAATTCTTAGTGGTGAAGCCCATATGGTCAGCATACTTGCTGTATGGTCGATAGAAATAGTCATTGAATGTGCGGTATCTATAGTATGGACCTGAAATAGAAATAAATATGCTCAGAAATTTACTTTAAAAAATTATGAAGTTCAATGAAAGTGAATTTTGAATTGTGTTAACATTTTACATTATCTAAACTAAATAAGTAATATCACTTCATATAATATATTTTTTACTGAATCATTAGCATAATTTACCATACAATGAGGTTCCAAATCATATTTACCGGTCAGTAAGCCTATGTAGTTGAAGCAATAGTGAAGAAGGTCTTCTAAATTTGGATTTATCAATTCCGGAAACTCCTCATCTTTTCCATCCTTATTCTCCACATCTTTTCCATCCTTTTTTCCCTTATCACGTTGATTAGCCGCTAACCAAGAGCCATTCATTTCAAAAGCTACCCCCACAACTCTCAGCACAATAATCATTTCAACAAGATTTGTATGGCCGGAGTGAGATTTCATACCAAACTTTTCTCCAATTCGGAACACAAATAAGTAACTGAACATGAAAAAGAAGGCCACCACATGACAAGATCTGTAAAAAAAAAACAAAAATAATGAACCATTCTGTTAATACAAAAAAAAAACAATATATTTTAGAGCTAAGTTAGAGATAAATTATATATAAATAGCGGAACAAAGTGGCAATTAACTTACTTAATGTGTGAGTTTTTCACAGCGAACATTCCCAAAGCCCCTGATAAAATAGGATGCGCGGCATCGTAGCCAGACACCGTGATTATCAATAAAAGGCCCAACGCTGTGCCGATCCATTTCTTGGAATCAGCTGTCTTAATATTTCTATAAACAGGTCCAATAAAAATGCTAAATAAGAGTAGCAGCAAATAAATAATATCGTTTTTATTTTTTAATATGAACGCGAGCATGATTGTCTTTCTAAATCACAATTTAATATTTTAATAGTCCTTCATTAACTGAGATCCTAAAGGATATTTCTAGAAGATTTTTCATGAAATTCACATCACAATATTAAAATCAATTACAAAAAAAAATTATAAATACAGTACGTTCGCAACCTTCTCAGCGTCGAGACGCCAACCATAGACAAATATTTTTGACATTAAAAGAAAAGTCTCTATTGACATTATTGACATAAGAGCAGTGGTGCCAACTGCCACGTGCCAACTTTGGTTTAGGCTGCGCTTCCACCAGATGTGTTGCGAGTTGCGACTTGCAAGAAATGTGTTTTTAAGGGGCCGGGGTACCCTCAAAATTCTCATACATACCACAGTATAGCAATATAATATCCCTACAGTAACGAAACGCCTTTGATGTCGCACGATGCCGCCACCGGTGTAAGTACCAAGCAGATATGCCAGGGTTGCCACTTGCCACGAAACGGGAAATAAAATAAAAATAAAATATTGTGCTTGTAATTAATCAGCGTGTTATATTTACATATTATGTCGTACTGCCAGATATTTACGTGAAACTTTATTTTTAGATGATTTGAGTTCTTTACTAGATGATGCGCGCAACTCCGTTGTGCCAAAACTCGTTAATCGCACGGGAACCGTACATTTTTCCAGGACAAAAAGTATCCTTTGTCCTTTCCCGGGACTCAAAGTATCTCCATGCCAAATTTCAGCAAAAATCGGTCCAGCGGTTTGGGCGTGAAGAGGTAACAGACAGACAGACAGACAGACACACTTTCGCATTTATAATATTAGTAATTACTAATTAGTATGGATTTAAAAATTTTATTAACCTATCAAGCCCCTTAAGCTCACCGGTGAGCAAGATACAATAGAATAACAATAGATTTCCAAGAATCCACGATCGAAGGATTAAAATAATGAAGACGCATTCGGATATATAAAATATCCAACAATAATTAATCATATTATAACAATTGGTAGGTACGGTAGGCCACACGTCAGGTGTAACAGAAGCACTTCAAAACTCGCTCTTATTACGTGCGCGGTAAGGGCGGTCCAAATGTCATAATGTTACACTTGATGTGTGGCCCTGTATACCTAGCTAGGTAGGTACTAATTAGTATGTAACAGGGTATTTGACAGTTTTTTTTTATTTTTATTCTATATTGTTTCTCTCCTTGTTACACTTCTTACAACGTAAACAATAAAACAGAGATGCAAATTGCAAATAAATTCCACCAAGGCCAACACAATATTAGTGTGAACTGTGAGTCGATATTATATTTTATGACAATTTAAATCCTTTTTGTTTTTTGAATCAGATTTACATATTCTGTACACTGAACACTTATTATATCCCATTGTTTATAAGATAAGTTATCGTTTTACAACACAAAATTCGTAGACAACGCGCCAACGTCACACCTGCGCGCGAATTCGTACAAACTCCGCGAGTTTGACGGCGCGGGCCCGCGCCGCCCGCTTCCCCGCGGATACCCCTCCGTTGCTCTGCGCAAGTACATTCGTTTCACTACTGTAGGGATTATATTGCTATACTGTGTACATACTTATTACCAAAATCATTTTCTCATACGAAAATATTTAACATTTTTGAGTTATTTTTCAGCTTAAAATAGTAATTACCTAGGTTCCTGCACAAAATTTATTTTTTAAATATTTAAACAAAAAAAATTTTTGTTTAAATATTTTTTTTAATTTACTACTAAATATTAAAACACTAAAAATAGAGTACAACACAAAAAAATATATAAATAAATAGTAAATTTACTACAAAATATATAAATACTAAAAAATATTTTTTAAATATTTTGTAGTAAATTTACTATTTATTTATATATTTTTTGTGTTGTACTCTATTTTTTTGTGTTTTAATATTTAGTAGTAAATTTACTAAAAAATATTGAAACAAAAAAATTCTGTTTAAAGCCTGACCAGAAATATAAAAAACCTGCGCTGAGGGCGCTAAGTGAACTATGAATATGGCAACAAATAGTACAGTCATACACTTACGAATTGGCTAGTGTACAATTTTTAGCTGGTGTTCAATTTAATAATTTAGACATAATATTTTAATATAGAATATTGCAGAAATAATTTGATAAACGCATAGCCAATCCAATAGAACCTAGACTGTACTATTTGTTGCCATATTCATAGTTCTTTTAGCGCCCTCAGCGCAGGTTTTTTATATTTCTGGTCAGGCTTTAAACAGAATTTTTTTTGTTTCAATATTTTGCTTTGCATAATATTATGTAAAAATAATGAAAAAAATTGTAGATATGTACAGCTGTTCACTTTGTAACTTACTTCAAGTGGGAAAAATTTGGCTAATGCGAGATATAAAGTGACATACAAAGGAACAATTATCAAATTCTTAGTGGTGAAGCCCATATGGTCAGCATACTTGCTGTATGGTCGATAGAAATAGTCATTGAATGTGCGGTATCTATAGTATGGACCTGAAATAGAAATAAATATGCTCAGAAATTTACTTTAAAAAATTATGAAGTTCAATGAAAGTGAATTTTGAATTATTGTGTTAACATTTTACATTATCTAAACTAAATAAGTAATATCACTTCATATAATATATTTTTTACTGAATCATTAGCATAATTTACATACATTCTTATAATTGGTTAAGTCGCGTCCGTCAGCCGCAGCTTACGGACGCGACCGATAGCAATTTGTTCCCAGCTTTCAACGGTTTCTTGGCTGGGTTCTTGGTTCTGGGGACTGGGTATCCAGTAAAATTTGTGAAAAAAGTTATAATGTCAATTGTCATAGACAGACCCAGAGAAGAAGAAGAATAATAATTACAACTCAGCTGCAAAAGGATTCGATTTTCGGGAGTGGCGGGAAAAGTTGAAAATTTTTTCAGCACTGAAAATTTAATTTGATTTTTATTGTAAAAAGCTGTATAATTGTAGAATATTGGTCGTATTGTATATATTTTTTAATTGTATATAATTATTTCTTCGTTCTGTTGGTAAATTTTTTAATTATATAAAAGTCCCTTCACGGGACCAGGCGCGCCGCGATGTCTCAGCGGCCGTCCAAACGGAAAAAGAAGAGACTAATATCGTCTAGTCCGGTGGATGATCAGGCTGAGTCGAGTAGCTCTGAACAGTCTGAGCCCACAGAGGAATGTAACAAATATGCTCCTTATAGAGTCAATGATTACAGCCGTCGCTATCCAGAGGACAGCGCAGCTGGATTTGAATTTGTAGTTTTTGTAGAAAGCACAGGTGAAACTCCTATAGGTACTCGCGACCTCATGGGTTTAAGTCGTATTTTCCAACAATCGATTAAGGGAATATCTTTCTTGAGAAAAATTAATAAATTCAAAGTTGGAGTCTATTTTAATCGGCCGAACTTAGCTAACGCATTTCTTGAAAACACTACTTTTTTACGAGACCAAAATTTAAAAGCAAGCATTCCAGCTGGTAGCACGGAGTTGACTGGTGTCATCAACTCCGTACCGACCGAAATGTCCAATCAAAAAATTTATAAAGCAATTTCGAGTAGTACAAAAAGGGTAATATGTGTACGTAGAATAATGAGAAAAGCTAAGGTTAACAACAGCTTTGTGCTGCAACCAACACAATCAGTGGCAATTACTTTTTCGTGTTCTACATCATTGCCTGAATATGTTTTAATAAATATGTGGCGATTTCCTGTTACGACATATATTCCACCAGTGAAACAGTGTTATAAATGTTTAAGATACGGACATTTAGCAAAGTATTGTAAGAATGCAGAGCGTTGCTCGATCTGTGCCGAGGCTCACAATTATAAAAATTGTACCCAAAGCCCAGATAAAGCTGTTTGCGTACATTGCAAAGGTAGCCATTTATCTATATCTGGAGAATGTAGAGTTAAAAAAATGAAAATAGAAGAAAATAAAAAAAAGTATACAACTACATCATATGCAGACCTTTTTAATAATAAATTACAAAATTTCCCTTCATTAAATGAAAACACAAATAGTAAAGACTTATTAAATGTACTTCTCTCAAATAAAAACGCACTTACGTTACTCACAGAATGTTTAATTAAAGCTATTACTCTGAACAAGACTCAAAATGCAAGCATAAACTCACAGCTTCTCTCAGAAACAATAAAAGAAACTATAAAAGAAAAAAATAATAATCTTTCACATTCTCTGCCCAAGTAAATATTATGCAATGGAACAGCCAAAGCTTGCCAAGTAATAAATATGAACTACAAAAATTTCTATTAGATAATTCCATCCACATTTGTATAATTAGTGAAACGTGGCTCAAACCACATATCACATTTAACATGAAAGGATACTCTATTGTGAGAAATGACTGTGGTAATAATCACAATGGAGTAGCCATATTAATTCATAACACTATAGTCTATAACAAAATTAATACATTTTATGATGATTCTTTACAAAATATTGTTGTTCAGATTCAAATTTTTCAGAAACAAATTTCGATTGTAAGTTTTTACAGCCCAGGAAGCTGTACTCCTGAATTTAATAAGAAAAAATTTAATGATTTAATACAGACTATTCCGAAACCGATAATTTTTGCTGGAGACTTTAACGCGCATCATACTTTATGGGGTTGCGGCAAGGTTGACGCGCGAGGGAGAGATATTGTTGATGTCGCTGATGAGAATGATTTGGTTCTCTTGAATGATGGACGTCCAACCACTGTAGGGTCGCATAGATGGAAGCCAAATGCACTAGATCTGACTTTTGTTTCGGCGTCGTTAGCGTTATTCTGTGAATGGCAAGTTTCTTCAGACTCATTAGGTAGTTATCATTTACCAACTCTGACAACATTGAATCTTTCTCCATCATTCTCTTCCCATAGTAACTTGTCACAGACATTTGAAAGTTTTCCTCTTCACACGAATCTGAAAACAGTAAATTGTGATTTGTATGAAAAAACTGTTAATCAGAAACTAAAAAATTTTCAAATTGAAACATGCGATTTAATCGACAGTTATAATAGATTCTGTGCGCTTATAATTCAAACTGTTGATAAATGTGGCACATTTGTCAACGGTTTGAATAAGCCTAAGTTCTGCACCCCAACTGCTAATTCTGTTTCTCAAAGTTCTGCCTGTAGTAACAGTAAAAAAAAAGTTAAAATTCCATTAGTATGGTGGAATGAAAAATGTTCCAAGGCTGTACATGATTGTCGTCAAGCCTATGCGCGATTTAAAGCGAATTCTTCTATTGAAACTTTTGTTGAATTTAAGCGTCTTCAGGCACATAAAAAACGCATATTGAAACAAGAGCGAAGACTTTCTTGGGAAAACTTTTGTAAATCTGTTAGTAGATTAACTCCTATGAGCCAAATTTGGATGAAAATTAAAAAATTCAATCGAAGTTATACACCTAGAAGTAGTTTCATTGATAGTGAATGGATATTACAGTTTTTAAATAAATATACTCCAGATACAGTACCAAATAATTATATGAACAGTAATTCCAATGTGACAACATCTTCAAATTCTTTTTTAGTAGAGAGTTTTACACTTGAAGAGCTGAAAGCAGCCATAAAATCTCGTAAAGATTCTGCTTGTGGTCTAGATTGTTTATCTTACAAAATGTTTAAATTGTTAGACACCAATAATATGAAGTTGTTTCTTAAACTATTAAATTCATTGTGGTGCCATTCCATGATTCCTGAACAGTGGAAAACAGATTGTCTCGTTCCAATATTAAAACCCGGAAAGGATATAAATGTTGCAGATTCATATAGACCTATAACTTTAAGTTCTTGTGTTGGCAAAATATTTGAACAGCTTATTAAACAGCGATTGGAATTTTTTATAGAAAGAAATCATATTTTACCTAGTAATCAGTTCGGTTTTCGGCGTGGCCGTTCGGCTAGAGAGAGCTTGAGTCATTTTTGTTTGGACATTCACAATGCTCTGTCTTGTAATTCAATATTGGTTGGTATTTTCTTTGATGTTGTTGGCGCATATAATAATGTCAATTTGGAAAAACTTTCAAATATTTTAACTTCTTTACAATTACCTGAAAAATTGGTAAATTGGGTGTATCATTTTCTTAGTGGTCGTAAATTATATGTGAAATTTGAAAATAAACTGATTGGTCCAAGGTACTCCTACAAAGGAATAAGTCAAGGTGGAATTCTCAGTCCTTTACTATTTATTTTGTATATATATAAGTTAAATATTGTCTTAGGTCAAAACATTACTAACCTACAGTTTGTAGATGACTTAACTATATATTGTACTGCAGACAACTTGTCTGCAGCTATTGAAAATCTCAGAGTTGCTCTCCTCGGCCTTAAGGCCTATTATGATGATCTGGGCTTGGACATCAGCTCTGAAAAAAGCAAAGTTTTAGTTTTTTCAAAAAAACCTAGCAAAACAACAAACATTGTCCTACATTATGGAGATAGTAAGTTAGCAGTTGACAATACTGTTAGATTCTTAGGTGTGATTTTTCAGAACTCCTTCAAATTTAATAAATATATTGATTACTTGGCAAACAGGGCTTTAAAGGCTTGCAATATATTAAAGTCTTTAGCAGGCACATATTGGGGAGCTGATCCAAAAATTTTATTAATTCTTTACAAGGCTATTGTAAGAAGCCATTTTGAATATGGTTATGTATGCTTTGCTTCTATTCCACATTTTGTTGATAGACTAGATAAAGTTCAAAATAGGTGCTTACGGATTGTGCTTGGTGCGATGTGTTCCACACCCATAATATCAATGCAGGTTGAATGTAACATCCCTCCTTTGAAAATTCGCTTTAAATATTTAACATACAGGTTTTTGTTGAGAATTTCATCCATAAAAAATCATCCTCTCCTTGTAAAATTGCAGAGTGGTTCTTCTTCCTCTATTTTATCACATTACCTACCTGAAATTGTAAAAATAAAGCAAGACTATAACTCATATGAAAGTGACTTATGGCCTTGCTATATGAGCACATTTAGCTCTAAATATTTTCCACTAAAAATTGTAATTGATAATTCTTTGAAGTGCAAAGAAGATGTCTACCTTTTACTAAGTAACCTAGTTGGTTATCAACAAGTCTATACTGATGGTTCAAAGACTTCTGAGGCGGTATCAGCAGCCATATATATTAAACAGGATAAGAAAGGATATGGTATTAGGCTTCCAAATTTAACAAGTATTTTTACTGCTGAGTGTTTAGCAGTTCTGTCTGCATTAGAGTATATCGAAACTCAAGTTTATGATAAATGGATTATAGTGTCTGATAGTCTTAGCGTTCTTCAAAACTTAAATAACCCCAAATTTTGTGCTACAACTAACTATATTATCTATGATATTAGAGAAAAATATACAAAATTAACAACATTAAACAAAAAAATTATAGTTTTAGTCTGGTCACCGTCACATATTGGTGTTAAGGGAAATGAACAGGCTGATTTTCTAGCAAGAGCTATAACCACTTGTTCTCAGGAGCATTGTATTAAAAACATATGCCTTCCAGAATCTGATGTTTTAGTCAAAATAAAAGAAACCTTTAAAATCGAATTTACAAATTTTTGGAAACAGACCATGGAAACCAAAGGAAAATGGTATTCTAAGATTAAACAGGAGTTGTCAGTCCCATGGTTTACTAAAGGTGTTTCATTTCATGACAGGAAATTTTATTCTACTATTTGCCGTCTTAGACTTGGTCACTGTCGATTTAATGCTCATCTTCACAGATTGAATATATTGTCTTCACCCGTTTGTAATTACTGTAATCATTCTGAACAAACCTTGGATCACATTTTCTTTACTTGTAACAGTTTTACTCTTCAAAGATTTATTTTTATTAATCACTTGATGGATATCTTTAAAACTGCTGAAGCCATCCCGCACTCCCTTCAGCAGCTTCTGAAAACACCCGATTGTTATAAACCAATATATGAGTACGTCCTTTCTACTATTGGTGATATATAAATAGAATATAAATACTCACCAGTCATTATCTATATATCTTGAGATTGTATATAGTAACACAGAGATAGTTCTCTGTAACGGTTATGTGTTGTAAATTTCCTAAATATATATAAGTACTTTGTGGATGTAAATAATTCTCTTTTATTTTATATTTGCTGTTCATCTCGTTTTTCTTAGTTTTAGTAATAAAATATTGTTTATTGTACATAACTTTGAACTGTTTACTAGCAGACTTTTTAGGTTAGGCATCTGTCAAGAGTCAAGACCACGTCAACAATGACGTCAACACAATGAAGACAAACAATGATCAATGACGACAATTTATGTCAAATTGAAGAAGGGACAGTAAAATACAATCAAAACATGAGAAATGGCTTCGGCCTGATGAAAAAACTTATTTCATATTATTGATATCAAAGAATTGGCTTCGGCCTGACGAAAACTCTATTTCAGATGGTTAATATAAAAGAATTGGCTTCGGCCTTCACTATTATTCATTGAATAGAGAAAGCATAGAAATGGCTGTATGGGCAACGCTCCCTTTGCCTGTCCCGACCGGGACGAAATATTAAAAAAAAAAAAAAAAAAAAATCAGCTGCAAAATCCAAAAATTTTTATCAAACAAATTCTAAATTATGAAAGAATAAAAATTCAATGGGATTTTTAAAAAATACTAAGTGACTAAACAGGTTTTAAATTGACAATAAATAAAAATGAAGGGATTGTGTGAAAAATCTAAGCAAGACATAATACAAGATGTTAATTTTAGAATTGGAAATGATATTAACAATTTAACTAGTACATTGGATTTGGAAAGTGAATTGGCAGAGCAAAGAAAACATTTGCAAAGCTGTGTAAGTCATATTCAAGATTATTAACATATTAAGTAATAATAAGTACCTACAATTACTTTTAAACTTACTGCATACATCATAGGTAGTAGGCAGGGGCGGATCCAGGGGGGGGGGTCATGGGGGTCATGACCCCTCCCCTGGGCTGGGTCCAGGTCCTAGGTGAACCACTAAGTAAAATTGTTAAACATACTGATTTTATAGATTTCGACTTGACCACGACTATGTGACCCCCCTGGCGCCTAAGCTGGATCCGCCCTTGGTAGTAGGTACACTATATTATAATACTGTTTTCTTTTCAGCTTCATGCATGTAATGATGAAGTTCCAACAAAATTGTCCTCTGCTATTAAAAAAGCAGAAAGTAATTCAAAGTATATTGAAACTCTCAAAGAAAAGAGTGTGCTGTTGAAAGAAAAAGTGGATGACTTTATTCAAAGAACTGAACCTATAATGGGAGAGTTGGATAAAAGGTTTACAGCCATGGCAAAATTGGAAGAAGTTTTAGCTTACTTGAAATCATATGCAAGAATTGAAGAACTATGGTAGGTTATTTTTTTAAATAGCTGTTTTTTTCTTTCAGGACTCCTATTTTGAATTATCGATATGAACGGATAATACCCTAGGCTAGGCTATTATACAAGTTGTGGTCCAATTTTAAATTTTCAACTAACACAATTTTTTCGAGTATTATTTTCTCCTTGGTAGATTTATTTTTTATTCACAACTCAGTAAACCTAAGTATCCCAATTCTTTTTAGTGCACAAATGAAACAATGCAAGGACGATGAACAACTTGTGGTTCTCTACGGGGAAATGAAAGCTATGTGCAATAAATACAAGTATGGACACAGGGGCACATACATTAAAGACTACACACACTACTGGCATGATATATTAAAAGAAAACCTTACTAAGTAAGTTAGATACTTTAACATTAATAGACTGTAAAATTTAGAAAACATGTCCCTAGGCCCAATCCCCTACCCTACTCCCTTCCTTACCCTCCCCTATTCCCATCCTTACCCTCCGTTACCCGATTACCCTTTTCCCTCTTAAAAGGCCGGCAACACACCTGCAGCTCTTCTGATGTTGCAAGTGTCCAGCGACGGAAGTTGCTTTCCATCAGGTGACCCGTTTGTCCCCTTGTTTCATTTAAAAAAACATTAGTTCTATAAGCAGTTTCTAGTTGCTGTTATACTGTAAGTTTATGTGTGTCTAGATGACACCCGCAACTCGAACGAACACACACACGAAGTATGTATTTCCATACAGAATTTCATTAAAATCGGTTCAGCAGTTTGGGCTTCAAGAGGCAACAGACAGACTGACACTTTTGCATTTATAAAATTAGTATGGATTTATAGATTGTTATTTTTGAAGTTATTCTTTTTCAATATATAGATACATTTTTACATATTTTTCTCCTAATGACATAAACATTGTATTTTTACTTATTGGGTATTTCTACTTTTAGGCATTATGAAGAACATCTGAAAGTGATAAAGTGGCCTTTAACTACTTCTGCAGCAGAGATTTCGCCGTTGCCAAAAGAGGTTATGAACAAGTTTACAAATCTTACAAGACACTTGTTTCTTATACAAGAGCCGGAAGATGTTAATGCTACATTACCTACTGATATTACACAAGGTAAAAACAAAAAATATTCATCTTGAAATTCTTTGTGAGGCAATAAGTATGTAGTCAATGTAATTTAACATTTCACTTTTGTACATTTATTTTAATAGTGACTAGTATTTAAATTCATAAATAAATTGTAGACTAGCTGCTGTCCTGGTGAACTTCGTAAGACTAAAATTAGCAGAATTGGTTCAGTCGTTATCGAGTTATAGCGTTACTAACACAATTGTAAATCCATTTTTATATATTACTAGCTGTCCCGATGAACTTCGTGTCACTTTAAAACCTTCCCTGGACTTCTACGAATATTTTAAGACTAAAATCAGCCCAATCCGTTCAGCCGTTTTCGAGTTTTAGCGCGACTAACACATTTGAAAATCCATTTTTACATATAAGAAGATATAGATGTTGTAACCTACAACTTTGTTGTGCATGATGTAAGCCGCAATTTGTTTGCTTGGATCTTGTAATTTCCTGGATAGCCAGTAGGTATACTATGCCCTTTTGAATTGTGTTAATATTGTAATAACTTTTTTTTTTTCAGATCAGAACCCGAGCTTGCCAATCAGGATCCTTTTACGGCCATTAAAGAAGAGATTTGCGTTCCATTTCACTGGTTCTAGACAGACCGCCCGTATAGACAGACCGGAATGGTTTCTAACTCAGACACTGACTTGGATAAAGGATCATCAGGCTTTTGTCAAAAATAATGTCCAGCCGGTTGCTGATAAGCTACAAATGAAACATATTGATGTTGTAGTAAGTAGTGTTAACAATAACGGTTTAAATATAACTAGATGGCGCCCGCAACTCCGCTGTACCAAAATTCGTTTGTCGCGAGGGAACCGTAAAATTTTCCGCCATAAAAAGTATCCTATGTCCTTTCCTGGGACTCAAAGTATCTCAATACCAAATTTTAGCAAAATCAGTTCAGCGGCTTGGTCGTGAAGAGATAACAGACAAACACACTTTCGCATTTATAATATTAGTATGGATATTAAACGTTTACTAAACGCGTCTGCGTGTTTCGTATTGAATTTTCAAACCTAATGTAACCTGTCTAATGTCTTTGTCGGATGTTGGAAAAGGCAACTATGATACTTTAAATTTCTCTACAATTATATGCATGTTATGATTATTGGTATCTTATCACTTCATATTATATTATATGAAAAGCGCTCTAGTATATAATAATATAATATTTTCCATAAAGAATGCCTGCAACTGAATACAAATCATGGTCTGTATTAACTTCTTTTTTTACGACAAAAACTTTATTTACAGAATGAATTCAACACAGGACTCATAGCGTTAGCCGCTGAGAGGTTACATACAGTACTCGCAGCGTATCACACACAAGGGTCGAAAGGTGGTGTGGACGTTGATGCTGCGTTTGCGCACGCTGTGGATGAAACCCTGGGATTCCATAGAGAATTGATCACGGTGACGGGCAACGAGGCTAGCAATATATTATCTGTGCTGACCAAAGCTGAAACATTCGTGCATTGGCTCGCCGTTGAAAGGAAATGTAAGTTTAGTGAAACATAAAACTGAACAATCCCTGTCGATAATAATGATTTCTTAGGCCCGTATAAATAGTCAGTACTCAAGATGCATCTCGGTCTCAAATTGATTGGTTGACTGTCAACATTTGGACCAATCACAGACCCGAACCGCGTCTTGAGACCGGGTCGCACCTTAAGTACTGACTATTTATACAGGCCTAAGTTAAAGTATATTTATATCTATCACTATTATTTACATGGAGATTCTAGAAGGGTGTAGAATTGCGTACTTACATTGACCTATCGCTATTTAATTGCGATAAAACAGAGAACGCAATTCTACTGTGTTGCTAAAGTATTGCTCAGATCACAGACCAGTAATAATATTTACTGCAGGGCTAGCATAACAACAGTAGACATATGGGAAAGAATCGACATACTGACAGATTTTATCGACAAAATAGCGGATTTCCATTGTATGACTGTCACTTTGTCTATTCTTCAGTAGAAAGAAACCGTTTCTATGGTGGCTATGCTACGCCAGGTCTGTGGCTCAGATATTAAATTTTAATCTCTCTTGAAATACATGCGTACGCTCATGTAAAAGACACTAGAATGACATTAATAGATATGACTGTTCATTGCGAACAATGAACATGTAGGTTTCCCGCATGTCTTTTAAGCGAATGTGTTCGATCAGACTGTGGCGGTACCCACAATTCGCCTAACATTCCTGCATCGCGCTATCGAAGTTTTCAGAGCGCGTCAGTATATATACGACAGCTGAAATGTATCACGTGGGCTCCGACCTGACCGGGCATACCACCTCGCTCGGTCGGAAGATCTTCCTTTGGCTGCCACGCATTTATCCCACAAGACTTATTATCTTGAGCTACCAACACGTCACAAATCACCAGCAAAATATACTAGTTAAAGAATATTTTACCTGTTGTACCAACAGACGCTCTGGCGAAGATGGACGATATATTGGACAACGAGCAATGGACGGAGCCGGTGGCTGCGGGTGTGGGTGCCGCGGTGGGCGCTTTACTGTGGGTGCCCCGCGGCGCTGACTGGTTCGTGACATTACTCAAGACTGTGGAGGACCGATATGCTGCGCTGCCTCAGCCTGGACATAGGTCAGTATAGATTTTTTTTTTTTTTTTATTAAATAAGGGGGCAAACGAGCAAACGGGTCACCTGATGGTAAGCAACTACCGTCGCCCATGGACACTCGCAACATCCGAAGAGCTGCAGGTGCGTTGCCGGCCTTTTAAGAGGGAATACGCTCTTTTCTTGAAGGTTTGCAGGTCATATAGGTCCGGAAATACTGCTGGTGACAGTTCGTTCCAGAGTTTTACAGTGCGCGGCAGAAAGTTACGCGAAAATCGCACTGTGGAAGACTGCCACTCATCAAGGTGATGAGGATGGTATATTTAGGTTTTAATACCTAGGAAGTTATCAAATGCAGGTTATAATACCTATTTTAACCTTATTAACTTTCAACTTTTGCTCGTCCAATAACTGGTTTCAATATCTCAAATTTTGTCTAATAACTGGTTTTTTCCTGCTCTGCAGTTTTCTATTAAAACTAAAAAACGCGTTCATTCCATGTTTGCATTTCATGTTTGCATATCTAAAGTTAGATAAATAATAATTTATGTACACTAAATTACATTTCTTTATGATACTAAATATTTAATTTGTAAGACCTTTTTCTGTAAAAAATTGCTGTCCAACAACTGGTTACTTACGGTAATAATCATTAAATCTCTCCGAGAGTGATTGTAAGTTGTAACTGTTTAGGTACATGAATTATTTATTTATTTACACTTTATGCAATTCACAAAGGCGGGCTTAATGCCTAGTGGCATTCTCTACCAACCAACCTTAGGGTGATACTGAGAATGTATAATACAGGCGCATTTTTGTAAAGAGGCAAAACGATTGAGGATAAAATAAATGATTTATATAGTATAAATTATGATGAATAAACTATACTTATCATATAATAAACTAACATAAATACATAGACACATAATATAATACTAATAATGAAATAAAATAAATAAATTCATAAACTATACATATTATACCTTGATTTACACATTGTGTAATACACAACATACACCCTGATTAGCTCTCCCTCTACAAAACTGGTTGCAGGTTGCAGTTCTTGGAACTCCAGTTGTGAATTTACCCTGTAACCGAAATAATCCTGATTAGCTCTTAGCTCTAATAAACTGTTTGTCTCCCAGACTGCAGTTCCTGGAGCTCCAGTTGGAGCTGGTGGAGGAGTGGCGCGTGCGGCTGACGCAGCTGCTGGGGGCGGCGGCGCAGGAGCTCTCTGCTGGTGGGTCCCCGCCGCTGCCCGCCATCGTCAACGCGGCGCACCACACGCGCGCCGTGCTGGTGCAGTGGGCGCACTCCCTGGTAACTGTACTTTTTTCCTGAAGGTAGGTTATATTTTGTAGCCCTGATGTCACTTGTGGATCTATTGCGATTCCTTCGCATTAGAGTACCGTCCCCAGCTCAATGCTGCTCATGAATTGAACTATGTGGTTGGGGTTGGTCCTGTGTGTATGAGTATTTGTAGCGACCAAGATGCCTGGTTCTGATCTGTAGTAGAGCAGGACAGTCACTAGAAATTGTACTTCTTTTTCTCGCCGCGAAATTCTGCATTGGGAGCTCCCACCACGTATAATATGCTATATGTTGCGAGTGTCCATGGGCGACGGTAGTTGCTTTCCATCAGGTAACTCGTTTGCTCGTTTGCCCCCTTATTTAATAAAAAAAAATGTAGGATTACTTGCACTCGAAGAAGCGGTAAGTGGACGCAATACTACCCACACACGCCTCAGCTAGCGAAGGAGCTAAACTTCAGCTGATAATAAAGGCTTCGGTATAAGGTCGGTACTGTTGCAGTATTCAACATTACTGACTTTGCCGAAGTCGTGGGAACATCCTTCGCGACTACGGTGATGGTAACTTTAGTTAGCCTAACTCAACTTGGACAGATGATTTAAATATCAATACTTCTTTCATTCTTTACAACAATATTTCTACATAGGAATTCAGAATCGAAGTATGTATTTATAATTTACTAGCTGTTGCCCGCGACTTCGTCCGCGTTAGTACAGTAGATCACGTCCCAAGTATTATTTTTCAAAAATATTCAATGTACAGAATTGACTTTCCTACGATTTTATTATTATGTATAGATGACTTAGTTTGTTCCTACAAAGGATAATTAAGACGCAATACAAACTCCACGATACCTTTTAATTATGAACAAAAGTTTCATAAGGAATAAGGGGGGGGTTTGGGGGGGCGCAGCCCCCCCAAAACAAACGACACTGGAAAACCGTATGTGTAGTTTAGTTTTTAACTTTGTTCTTAAAAAAGATGTATAACGCCGCAACACCGCTTTGTTGAAGCAAAATTTGGGGAGGTGGGGGGGGGGGGTTGTGGGGGGGGGGGCGAAGCCCTCCCCCAAGAAAAGACCGATGCCAAAGCTCCCAGCATGTTAATCAAACGACACTCGAAATTTGTATAGAAAAGATAGACAAAAGCTCATAGCATGGCAAGGAGTGAAGATAGATACAAAGTGTGAAGGACAAATTTGTAGGAAATTTTATGGGCTTTCATCACGTACCGGACATTTTTTCTCTACAACGCACCGTTTTAGCGATATGAGCAAAAAACTAAAAATATTGAAACTTGAGCCCCTCCCCCCCGCCCTAGGTGATATCGTCATAATATATAGCCTATGTGTTGACCCGACCTCTATATAATATTCGTGCAAAATTTGAAGTAAATCCATTCAGTACTTTCTGAGTTTATCCCGGACATACATACAGACAAACAGACAAACAGACAAAAATTCTAAAAACTATATTTTTGGCTTCTATATCGATTGTAGATCACGTCCCAAGTATTATTTTTCAAAAATATTCAATGTACAGAATTGACTTTCCTACGATTTTATTATATGTATAGATATTTCTGACTATTAGGGTAAAACACCCAATCATTATCAGCAGTTTAAGAGTTTATACTACAAAAAATCCTATTTCTAGCGTCCCTAGTATTTTTAAACAAAAATCTAAACGTGATCGCCCATTAGTCCGCACCAAACGCGCCGTACGCGCCGCACGCGCCGTACGTGCCGCATGCGCCGCATCCTCTGGGATTCGTTGTATGATTGCACGAAATGCGGCGTGTACGGTGCTGATAAATATGCAATCAGCTTTAGGTGCAAATAATAGGACTCCAATTATTATAAGTCTTACAATATGTATTTATTAGTGAATATTTTTTTTCTTACAGCATTACCTCCAGCTGCACTACTACAGGCGCCAGTTTCAGCATTTCACGCAGCAGCAGCACAGATCAGAAGACTCGCCCTCCACCGTCGGCAGCGTCGTGCTAGAAGATGGCAGAGAAGGTAAACCGTCAAGTTATATTATTATGTGTGAATAGTCTGTTCCCTAGCAGCCAATAATGAAAGCCTAGTTTTAATAAACTTCAATATAAATACTTATTTAATATTTTTTTTAATATTTGAATACACTTTCAGAGCCAGAAATAGCAGAAACCATGTCGTTGAGTGAGGTGGAAATTCAAGCGAAGCGATTAGCTCTGAATGAGGTTACGAGGAGGAGTTCTGCTTTACCGGACACTTTGCAAGAGCAGAATGAACAAAATGATGTGGTAAGTACCATCCAATCGAAGAAATTGATTCATAGACAGATGACAGACCAACGTCATTTGGTTGGATTATGTCAATTCAATGTTAATTAGCTATGTCCACATTATGTAATTTCATCTTAGTTTTTCGTCATCTTCTTTTTATTCAACTTCCGTTTGGCATATTCAATAATTGAATGCGTCAAAATTCACCCGCGTTGAAAGAAAAGTGTCATAGCGAGCGCTACGATTTCAGCGCGCGTCACGGGCATGCCTCACGTTCGCTGTTGACGCGCGCTATAACGCATGCCTTTGATGAACAAAAAAAGGCACAATGTGGACAAAGCTATTGTGATTTGTCAGCTGGGATTGACCAAACGCGACGAAATTACGTAAATTCGCCATCTGCCTATGCATCAACTTCTCTGATAGCATAATATTTTTTTAGTTTGTTTTATAAGTTTTTTATGTAGATTTCTTCAGTGTAGCATATGAGAAAATCTAATAGGGAAAATGAAAGTTTTATTTAGGCTCGAATTTAATTAATCGCATTTGATCGATCATACTCGTAGTAAAAATTAAAATACGTAATCAAATAAGTAATGCAAAATTTTATCGTTTCACGCCGTATTTAAATTTCGAAGCGTAAACGAGAAGTGACATCCTTTTCTAGAACGATAATGTTCAATACAGATAACACTCTTTCCAATTTATTGCAAATGTGACTGCGATTTGAGCAATTATATAGCTATTAGACTCTCCGCGCGGCTTCGCCCGCGTAAATTAGACATTTCACAGACAAATTATTCCATAAAAATAGCCTATGACCCTTCACGTGGTCTACTTATCTGTGCCAAATAACAGAAAAATTGCTCCAGGAGTTCGTGAGATCGGCCCTTTCAAATAATTTCCCCCGTTTTTTCCACATTTTCCTCTATTTCTTCGCTCTTATTGGTCTTAGCGTGATAAAATATAGCCCATAGCCTTCCTCGATAAATGGGCTATCTAACACTGAAAGAATTTTTTAAATCGGACCAGTAGTTCCTGAGATTAGCGCGTTCAAACAAACTAACAAACTCTTTCGCTTTATAATATTAGTATAGATAGTAGTTACTAATACACAATGACAATTATTTTATAGTAGCAGAATAAAAGTTTAATTTTATTTTTCAGTGGGCAACAGACAGACTGATAGCAGAACAGATATTAAACGTGGATACTACAGCCGAAGACGATTTGGACGATGACGGCGCGTTCGCTGAAGTAAACGGTCTACTAGCACACCTCCGAAACGCCGGCCTAGCGTTGCTAGCAGAACACATTATACTGGAGTTCAAAGCCACTATACGGGATTATAAGAAGCAGAAGTAAGTTTAAACAAATTTAGTATCCGACGACGGCGCGTTCGCTGAAGTGAGCGGGCTGCTAGCACATCTCCGAAATACCGGCCTAGCGTTGCTAGCAGAATATATTATATTGGAGCTTAAGGCTACTATAATATATTTACTATTCAAGATTATAAGAAGCAGAAGTAAGTCATAATTTATAGTGGTATTTTATATTACTTCTTGGCCGCGCCTCTTTATTTACTCCATTAGAACACTACGTTATCGCCTAGCTCTGTAAATTGTTATTCTTTCAATAAACATATTGTAGTAGCCCCGATAGGTTATTCTTCGATCTTTGAGTGTCTTAACTAACACTCTTTAATTGAATTGACGACCTCTGTGGCTCAGTTGGTGGGCTGCAGTTGGTAGCTCAAGCCGGGGGTCGCGGGTTCGAATCCCGCCGACGGAACAAAAAGTTTTCAAAGTTCCCGGGTCATGAATGTGTATTGAATATGTGTATCATATAATAAAAAGCTTAAATATATGTATAGTATAAAAGTATTAAATAATTATATTTCCGTTGTCTGGTACCCGTAACACAAGTCCTTCAGGTACTTACCACGGGGCCAGACTGACGTGGCGTGAAGCGTGCATAGATAAAAAAAATAAAAAAATTCCAGATGGCACGCCATGGTAACGGTAGAAGATTCCGCTCTCTGCGTGTCAACGGCGCTATGCGGGCCGCTGGCGGCGCTGTGTGCACGCACCACGTGCGCTGCGCGTGCGCTCGCCCCGGCCCTGGCGGCGAGACTGCGTGCAATGTTGGCGGATCACGTGGATAGACATTTGTACGAGGTAAGTTAGTTACGCACGATTGGATCGGGGTTAAGTACTACAGCGTCGAAGAAAATATAAATATAATAGTTTTCTTCGATAAAAGACGTACAAAAGACAACAAAGTATGTCTATTATGTGTAAAGTATAGGTACTTAAGTAGGTTAGGTTAAGTTCAGCAAATATCTAGATGGAATATAAAGGATTCCATCCCAGATATAAACGGTGCTCTATGGGCCGAATGTTAGTATGTTTTAACGTTAAAATAATTTTTGTGACCATTTAAACCAAGGGTTCCCAAACTTATTTCGTCTACTGCCCACCACGAGAAAAAAATATTTTTAGCGCCCCCATTACAAATCACTCTCAAGCACCTCTACACGCCCCATTTTTCTGGGTCCCACACCGCCCCCCTTTAGGCCTTCAGCGCTCACAAGAGGGCGTTATCGCCCACTTTGGAAAAGGCTGATTTAAACTAAGATGTTATGCGACGCAGTATATCACTATCTACCTATGTATTTGCGGTGATGTACCCCGCGTTCCATTTGATGTTAAAAACGATCAAAACGCTCAAAATGCCTCCTATTTTGAGCGTTTTGATCGTTTTTAACATCAAATGGAACGCGGGGGTAGTAGGTAGTAGGTATCGCAAACATTTTGCAGTTTGTGAAGTTTTAAACTATGTCACATATTACCTGAAACAAAATATTTAAATCCTATATCATTGGTAGATGTATGTCTTTCAGTCATATTAACAACGCTTTCCTTTGTTCCCAGGAGGTGGTACTAGAGAGCTGGTTCAACACGGGCGGCACGCTGCAGCTCACTCACGACGTCAAACGGAACCTCGTGCCGGCCTTCGCGCCGCCAAACAAGAACGCACAAAAACTTAAAATACTGCCGAGGTACGAAAAACTTTATCATAATAGTGTTAGGATGTATACCTTTATATTTAAACGCATATTGCTTTTAAGAAGGGAAACTATTCTATAAGTATAAAATTGAATTGAATTTAAAAAGGAAAACTATAAGGAGAAGGACCGTTCCTGACTTGTCCTCTTGTTCGCCGAAATATCTTTTGTAATAACTAATAAGACTCGCACAACTTGGCATCTCTTGGCAAGAATAAAAGGGAAAGGCGGCGTGCAATTTTTAATTCGGTCATTGATGTTCTTGAAATTGCCTCGCACAATACAGGTCTACTTTATTAAGGGCCAGTTTCACCACATCTTGATAAAGTGCCGGATAGGCTATCCACCAATTAACTTGACAGATCGAGTATGGAGAATCTGTCAAAAAAGTTGTGAATAGACTATTCGGAACTTTACCAGGAAGTGGTGAAACAGGCCCTAATCTTTCAAGTTATGTGTTGGATAGCCTATTCAGCACTTATCAGTTATCAGGAAGTGGTGAAACAGGCCCTTAATAATATGAAATCCAAACTTTCAGATTACAAGAAGCGTGCCGTATCCTCAACCTAGACTACGAGGACGCGCGGCGTGTTCGCACCGCGCTAGCTCGGGGGCCCCTGCCCGCAAGGGCCCCCCCAGGGGCGGTGCCAGGGGCGGAGCTAGCCGCCACCATAACTTTACCAGCCCCTGAGGCGCTCAGAATCCTCAATCAACGCACGGACTTGAGTGACAATGCGACCCCGTCGTACGTTATGGAGCTTTTCTGAAATTTCGAAGGGGGAGGTGTGTAAACCTCCCGTCTTCTCTGGAAATACGCATTGCAATAGTAAGTAGATTTTTTTGCAATATACTTAAAGTATACAAGGTGTAACAATACTAAGTGATAATACTTTGGGGTGTGTATGTGTTCCTTATATACATAGAGTACATTGTGAAAGTAGCAGCGCTGAAGGAGCATTTTTTTGTAATGTGTATGGGCATTGGGCAAGCGCCCCAGCATCAGGGATTTTCTCATACAAAAATGTAAAAAAGTTGCTCTTTCAGTGCTGCACTTTCCCAGTAAACTATGCAGGGGACATAAATACACACCCTAACTAAAGTATTAGTTTTGTTGCACCCTGTATAATATGTATCACAGTCAGTAGTAGAATTTTTGTCTCACAACATACTTAAAGTATAATATTATCTTGATGCAACAAAATGACCGTTAAAAATGGTCCAAACCATAAAGTTAATATACCTAGCGGAATAGAGCAACAAACTCGAGCTGTCAAACGTAACCGAAATTGGTTTTCATCTGTGTGAAAAATATGTGTACGTATACACTTACACAAGCATGATTGAACATGAATTCTATGAGATTAAATTGTCAACGGGGCTGATCCGGGCTAATGGACGTCAAAAAAGGAGTGATGCTGTCATGTATCGCACGTCTCCTTTTACCACGCAGTGTTACTGATAGTGACATCGCGCTTGCTCAGGCCTTTGTTTCTCAATTCCGCTAGGTATATTAACTTTATGGTCCAAACACTTGTAGAAAGAGATGTTTTAAATAGGTATTATTTTTGTAGGAAGTACGTATTTATTTAATCACTCGTACTTTATTCCAAGAAAAGCTTGAGAAAAATAAATGTACCTAAAATACAAATTGATATTTAAGTCCCTCTTAAAAAAGACTTTTGCTGATGAAAAATGTTAAATTGATAATCCATACTACTTAATATATTATATCATAATTGCGAAAGTGTGTCTGTCTGTATGTCTGTTACCTCTTCACGCCCAAACCGCTAAACCGATTTTACTGAAATTTGTTATGAAGATACTTTGGGAAAGGACATAGGATACTTTTTATCCCGGAAAAATGTACGGTTCCCGCGCGATAAACAAATTTTGGCGCAACGGAGTTGCGGGCGTCATCTAGTTTCGTTTGGTCAATAATTAATTCGTAATAACATTCCAGTGAAGAGAAGTAAACGTAATTATAATATGTACGAAAAAATAATATGTACGAAAAATCGAATAATCGATCATTTAATATATTATTCGAATATATTCGGTCACGTAAAATGCAGACGCGGTTGCAGCCTGAAATTTTGGAGGGAGCCACTCACTATACTAAAAATTTATTGGCAAAAATTTCATTTTATTATGTGGCAAGATTTTGAGATTTTTCAATTTGACCTTATGTTTTGGGGGAAGTCATGTCCCCTGTGACCCCCCCACCCCCACCCCTTCGGACCGCGCCTGGTAAAATGTCTTAATGTCTTGCAGCTTGCTTCTATTAATTCATCAAGTCCCAAGCGGTCGCATGCAACCGCCATAACAATATATAAGCTATTGTGTCTCGTTTTTCCACGATCGACGGGTGTAAAGGGAATGTCTATAAATAGTGCATTTAATTAAAATGTTGTATCGGAGATGAGAATGGAATGAAATGTTTGGACTTTGGATATTTATATGAATCTTTTGATAATTTTGTTATTGGTTAATATATTTTTGTTGTAATTTATAAAATTTTATTTGCCTCGATCGTTTATTATTTTTTTATTTCGTGAATAAAGTGTGTTATAAAATGTAAAACTTGAATGACGAAAAATTGGTGTTTAAATAAAATTATAAACATATTTTAATATTTTTTATTTAACATCATAATATCAAACTCGACAGTAATACAAAATATGATCTATTATCTCAGACAATATTTAAAATTATAAAAATAATATCTAATTACAGTCAATAGGAATGATTATTTAAAGTCAAACAAGCGTTGATATTTCGTAAAATGAGTAATTTGTTAAAAAATATAGCCATAACATTACTTTAATGAACCTAACTGCCTCTAACAACATGTTATTATGTAAAATGTTTTTTAATAACAGTAATAATGGTTTTGTATAATTTTGGCTAGTTTTAACATCTAGCGCAATAATATTACAAAGATTTTTTTAATGAAAAAATATATAAAAATGCAAAAATGTTCACAGCCATTCTAATAATATAATTTCATATCATAAAATGTGAACAAAATATCTGAAACTTCTTCTAATCTTCTAATAAATAATAATAATTGAACAGTAGTCCCTTCTGTTGGTAAGTTAAAAATGATGGTGGGTCATTTCTTATTGTTTTTTTTTTCTTTTTGTTTACTTAAGATTGACGCTTTGTAACTTGAACTTTAGTTTGTACTCACTCAATTTACAACCACATGAGTAAAAGTATTGACTTTTTTAATCTTACTTCAATTACACCTAATAGATAATTATTTACAAAATACTCACACATTCATACACACTACTAATACTTTACACAACTCTGTATTCACATTATGTAACTCTTTCAAATAAACAGCTTTCACTGTCTGTGTTCAAGTTTTCTTAAGCCCGCTGGGGGGGCTATTACGAGCTGTTATATCCAGCCAGTTTACGGCCAGTTTACAGGCCGTTGTCTAGACACCGGCCTGTAAACTGGCTGGATATAAGAGCTCGTAATAGCCCCCCTGTTCATATTGGGCCAACGTGTGGAATATACAGGGTGTAATATAACACTAAGTGAAAATACTTCAGGGTGTGTGTCCTTTATATACAGTTCAAAGTGAAAGTTGCAGCTCTGAAAGAGCAAATCCTATTTGTGCTTTGTATAGGCAAGCGCCAAGCACCCGTGCGTCTATACATAATATAAAGTATTATCATTTATCAGTTTTGTTACACCTTTTATAATGTTGCTCCTAACTTATAGCCAAGTGTAGTATGTATATCACATATGTGTACAGCGGGCTTTATTGGATCTACCAATCAGAAAACTTGTATTTTTTTTAATCTCAAACAATCTTATAATACGTATGACAAGTACTTCGATTCCGCTATTTTAATGCAATATTAATACAGTTTTGATCTAGTCCGAATTTTATCAGCTAAGTATAATATAGTATTCCCATATCAATTTTATTTGTCATAAAAAAACTGTTGTTTTAATATGCACAGTCTGCATTAAACTAAATTTGTATTATTATAAGATAAAAGATTATTTGGTTGCTGTTAAGCATTTGTATTAACCCACAAAAAGTTATTTTGAATACAGTCTTGTTCTAAATGATCAAATTCATAACTGAATACGTAATTTTTTGTGGGTTAGTACATGAATGCTCAACAGCGTCGATTTGGCAGAATCAAACTACAGAAAAATAGAATAATTATAAAATTACCTGTAATAATAATTTAGTCAAATGAATATTATCACAACTCACTGTACTGTTTATACTTACTAACCTACATACACTTAACCATACCACGGAAGAGATACAAAATCTACATCCTCTTAATAATTATATTTACAATGGCATTGAAAACAGTGCTCTGATTCTTCTTATTTAATACAATATTAATGCAGCATCGTTTCTTCAATAAGAATTCGTTCGTTTCATATGAAACAGTTAAATCTTTATGAAATGTCAAACCAAGCTAATAAAAATATTTGCATATCGAATTATCTATACAAGGTCCCGTCATGACTCATGACAGACATAATATTATAGAAACGGTCCTTGAATACTCTACAATCTATATAAAATTTATTTCTATTAGTTAGGAGGTTTCACATTTTACCCAACTACGGCTAACCGAAAGAAGTGTTGTGAATTGTGATTTGAGTTAGAATGACGATACCTACAGGGTATCGTCATTCTAACTTCTAAACTAGTTATCATAATTATTTCGAAGCGTCGCTGGAAACCTCCTGATTGTCCGCTAGTTATAGGCTGAGTGAAGCTGCATTAATGTTACATTAAATTGTTAGAATCAGTGTACCGTATTAGTTAATATTTGCACTGACAAAAAGTATAGCCTTGTACTTACACGTTGTAAAACACTTAGGTCTCTTCCTATTCCTATCTATTAGTACGGAAGTATTTTTTATTAGAGTTATTATTCTGATATTGTATTTACAACATATAGAAAAGTTTGGGAGCCTCTTCCAATTTTATCAAAATTCAAATAGCATCAAATTTTTAACACCTGGCAACATAACCCAAATTCATACATGGCTACAATATTTTGTACAATATTTTGACAGAACCATAAAGTTATTATACCTAGCGGAATAGAGCAACAAACTCGAGCTGTCAAACGAAACCGAAATTGGTTTTCATCTGTGTGAAAAATATGTGTACGTATACACTTACACAAGCATGATTGAACATGAATTCTATGAGATTAAATTGCCAACGGGGCTGATACGGGCTGATGGACGTCAAAAAAAGAGTGCTGCTGTAATGTATCACACGTCTCTTTTTACCACGCACTTTGTTACTGATAGTGACATCTCGCTTGCTCAGGCCTTTGTTTCTCTATTCCGTTCCGCTACCCGCTAGGTATATTAACTTTATGGACAGAACACGTTCAAATTTATTTTACCTCGCACCTTTACGAGATGGCCCTTAAGTTCTTGACATAAAGGTCCTTTTTGAGGTAAAACTTAATTATTCTTAGATGTTTCACAGAAACATTAGTTTACTCCAGCACTCTGGAGTTGGTTTATCACACTTTAACTTCGTTCGTCACTGTGGCCGTTGCTGGGGCTGCGTCGGTTTTGGCCTGGGCCTCCTTTCTCGGGTCCGTTGATGATGAGTTCCACCACTGTTCATCACCTGATGCCCAGGCGACGTATACCAGGTTGGTGATGATGAATACGGCTAGTGTGATCCAGAATACTAGACGCCATTGTACTAAGGTGCTCTGAAATAAAAATTGTTATATTATAGTTTGTGCGTTATAAGATGATATGCGTGACACATTATAATTGACACTAGTAGGGAAGTTACCTAAAAAAATTATTCGATAATTTTAAAAATATCGAATCACTTCGTAAAGGAATTGCAATCGAAATTATCGATTTCGTACTGACGTTTCTTCCGCGCCGGCGATTTAAGATGGCCGCTCTTTTTATCGACTTGATTTCGATTTAAACTCACTAGGTGACCGCTTACCCTAGCTGTCAATCAAAACTAAACACATTAGGCGTCATCGAAACCAAACGAGCACACTTACATCAGGCGTCAGCAGTCCAACTAAATATGGTGCAATGATGCCAGTAATCGCGCCAATGCCGTTGACGATCGCCATGATGGTACCAGCGTAGTTGCTGCTCAGGTCCAAAGCGTTGACCTTCATCCCAGGATAGAAGGCGCCCATCAGACCCATGGAGGCCGTGAAGAGAATCACCACGGTCTCCGTGTTGCAGCCGGAGTAGGAGGCTAGGATCATGCATATGCCCGGACCGATTGAGGCTGGAAGAAGATGGTGATGTTAGAAGCGAAGTCCGAAGTAGCTTTGACTAGGCTAGAAGAGCGTTGAATGAACTGTTGGCACTATTTTCGAACCAAAACGTCAAACAACTCCAAGAAACGTACGACTTTTGTAATGGTTATGGCAAGGCTATTCTTTTGTGGAATTTGAGCAAGTCTTATGGCTCAAACAGGGTATCATCACGAAGATTATTTGCGTTTCTTATCTTCTCTTACACATAATATTATAGGTAGTCTTTCTTAAAGCTTCTGTCTATTGCCTACCCTACGCAGTCACGTATAGTCGAGTCTACGATAGAAATCTGAATACCCATAACCTTACAATGTTAGTGGGTCAACCACGAAAGGATATTATCGAACAATAAGTGTCAACATGCTGGTTTCACTTTTATTTGTGCCACGCTTTTTAGGGCTGCCAGCTGGCGTCTTGAAATAGCCTTGAACAGTAAGTTCTCTCTAATGAACCTTTGAAGGGATATTCGTCTTTATAAAGTATTTTAGATATAAAAAACAGGGTGGTAAGATCTTGCCTTGATGTAATTTTTTCTCCTTTTTTGAAGTCGGTTAAAATACTCTGCAAAGACAACACTAACCAATTACTCCCTTGGTCACGTATGAGCTTAACTTTTAAGCTCATGCTCAATAATTCATAACTCCAAAAAGAGCGTTAAACTATTGTGTGTTTTAGCCAGGACATTATTTGTCTGACATTGGCAACCCTGTTGATTCTAATGAGAAATGCCGGAACATATCACAGGTGTTATGACACGCTTTCAAAGTCATTTGTATTCCAGCCCTTGAGCGTGATCCGAGCAGCAATTTTGGATTACGTGGTCGTCCCGGACTTGGATTATGCAGTTATCTGCAGAATGTACGTTTGTCATGACTCATGGCAGAAAGTTGCCTATGAAAGTAAATTTAACTACCATCATAGGTAGAGAATAGGGACTCTGTCGTTGTTGGACTTCTTCATAGTTACTTACCTAAAAACTGACGTAGTCGAGTAATTTTTAAACGGGCTTTGGCCCACCACACATTCCCACCACTGTATCTCCTGTGTCGCCAGGATCGACAGCGGTATCCAACCACGAAAACCCTTTGATATGATCTCAGGGAGCCCGAGGGACATGCTAAAACTGTCTTGGGACCCGCAACGAAATTAATCAGAAGAAGAATAGGAGGAGTAGGAAGAATTCCAGATTAGTACTATATTACTCGACGTAGTCTGGTGATTTACCAGAACTTTATTATGGAGAAATGAGTATACCGCGTGGAATCAGTATTTTTGGTATAGGTAACTGTCCCCCAACTGTATTACCCTGTACTTAAAGTAGCTCAATTTCCATGTTTCATCAAAACGTATACAGTGGTTCTAAGTTCTAACGTCTAACACTGCAGTTACACACAAATTTTCGAATTTATACCTATATCGATATGGATAATATCTATTGTAAAACTTTAAAAAATTTGCATTACGCCGTATGATCCGCACTCTAAAAACGCCCTCAAACCAGAGCCTCAAGAATCAAAGACCCTTACCAATAGTAGTGAAAGTCTTCCTAGCATTGGTCACGCTCATCCAACTCCTCTTCACCATCTTGTCGCAGATCCATCCGAAGACGATGGAACTGACCCACATAACCACGTAGGGTAAAGCAGCCAGGGTACCCGTACGGTGGATGTCGAACTTGAGAACACCCGTCATGTACTTGGGTAGATCAGTCACCATGGTGAAGTAACCGTAGTCGTGGCCTATCTGAAATGGAGAGAAAGGCTTAGTAGAATTAAGAGGATTTAGTGATGTTATGGGCATATGACTGCCAGTGGAAAGATAGATGTGAACGAAAAGAAACAGAAACGCATAAAACTTTGAGGTGCTGAATAGGTTCAGTGAGTGCAAAAACTTTTGTTTCAAAAATAAAGTTTTGGAATTGATTCAATCATGGAGAATGGATTTGTTCCAATCAGTAGCTCTTTTTAAGTGCGTTACTGGTTTGTTGTGGTGTTTGCCGCAAGCCATTTAAAAACGCAAGTTATAATATTCTGTTAATCCACAGAAATCCGGGCATTAATCATAAGATTGGGGTGATGCTTCCGCGTTTCAGTGATTAGCAGAGCAATGGTTGTTAACGATCCGAAGTTAACGATTCTCGAGTTGGAATAAAATTGGGTTGATTCCAAGCCATGTTAATAAAAGATATATGTATAGGTTCTAAAATTATTGACAGTTGTAACAGAGGACACTGAAAATAGTTGAACATGGTTCCACTGATTAACCAGGTTATTGTCATAACCATCTATGTATTTGCACGATTATTGTATAAACAGGTGCGAATTGTTTCGCGAATAATACCTTATTATATCCATACAATATATTTTACAATAAGTTGCCAGTCAAAGGATATAGCAAAAGTCAATTGTTTTAGGAAAGACTTATAATATCATCTTGCCACTACAAAATTCTACTGACAGTATCTAGGAGGAACTTTAGTCCAAGTTTAGTCCATTAAAGGCTAATCACAAAATAAGTTTTGTCACTTGTCTCATTGATAGGCCATAGCTTTCTGACTTGAGGTTGAGACTTACACAGCAGACAAAAAAATATTATTGACTAAACACCCGCTTTGGAGACTCGACTCTTACCCCGAAAACCCTACACTTTGCAAGTGGTGATCGCAATGCATTAATATTTCAAAATAGTATTTTTTAATCCCCTTCGTTAAAAATTAGGTTTCACAGGGTTATGATTAATAATCTGTTGAAGAACAATGTTGATGGTTAATGTTTTGACGTTAGCCAATCAAACATTTTCCTTTTAAGGTAATCTGTATTTGAATCATGTAAAGCAAAGTACCTGTGCACAGACGAGAGCCCACAGGGGCACGGACATGAAAATAGCCTTCCACGGTATGGCAGATGGCTGAGTATTGTGGTGCCTTCCCAGAGCTTCTTCCAGATACTTCTTCTCCTTGTCGGAGATGAACGGATGGGATTCAGGGTCGTTGTAACAGAGTAGAGCCTGAAAATGAAGGTATAATAATAATATCCATCGACGCTTCACACCATCAAAGTCTGGCTCCGTGCTAATTTCTTGAAGGAGTTGTGTACAATGGAAACTTTTTCCTTCACCGGGATTCGGCCCCCCAGCCGTCAGGTCGTCAAATAAATTTCAAATAAGATGATTATTCTGTTAGATTGTATGTTATCTTCCAACGAATAATAAGATATTATAGAGTTTGGAATACATTGGTGTGACGAATACACGTTACAACATTTTAACATCTGGGTTTTAGTAATAATGCTGATAATAACAATAATAATACGTACCCATAAAATGAACCACAGAATCCCGATGCTGCCAAACAGGTAGAAGACGGACTGCCATTCACCCGTCTCCTTGATCACCAGTCCAGAGAAGTAGGTGCCAGCTATGTTGCCTATCTGAGCACCACCGAAGACCAGGGAACCCATACGACCTCTTTCAGATATGGGTGCCCATCTGGCTAACATGGCGTTAAGAGCGGGAAAGGTTGTGCCCTGAAAAACATGGTTAGGTAAAAACTAGAAGACACTCGCAATTCGGTTGCGCCAAAATTCGTTTCGGAACTGTACATTTTACGGGATAAAAAGTACCTACCCTATGTCTTTTCTTGGGACTCAAAGTATCCCCATACCAAAGTTCGGCTAGATAGGTTCAGCCGTTTAGGCGTGAAGAGGTAACAGACAGACATACTTTCGCATTTATAATATTGGTATGGATTTTATGCTCATGGCTTGTCTAAGGGTTTACTATGTTTCCTCTTATTGAGAGAAGTCGACAAGAATATGTAGCGGCACGCAAAAATAAACCTTTGTTAAAGAAATGGACACGGCACGTAACTCATTATTATTCAAGCAGCGAAGCATCTGATAAATAGAAACATAATATTATTTCTTCTTCGAATATTTCTTGTGAAAACTTTTAAAGAACCATCAACAGCAATTAGTATCCTTGTTCGCTATTATTTATCCACGTAGATGTTTCAAATCCAACATATTATCTCCGTGGAACTTGTATGTCCCGTGAAAAGAAAAGTAACTCTAGTCATGCTCTAGTCTAGCCTCGACTTTCGTCAACTATCTAAGGTCAAAATCGGTCTAGTAGTTTTCTTTCTAATAGCCTTTATAATAATAGGCAATACTCTGCCCTATGGACTATAGACAATAGAATATAGATACTGTTTTAGCTCTTGGAGTAAAACCTACCTCGCCAAGTCCCTCCAGCACTCTCAATATGATCAGCCCCGTAGCCCCACCAGCGCTGACGACCCACGGAGTGAACAACGTGAACACAGCAGTGCTGAGGACTCCGAAGCCCAAGGAGTATTTCCCTCCGAACCTCTCAGCTAGCATGCCACCAGGTAAGTGCGTAACTATGTAGCCGTAGTAGAAGGAACTGAGGATAATCCCTTGTGTCTCTTCATCCCAGTTATAGCCGTTGATTTCCTGAAAAAAAAAGTTGGTGGAAATGACAAAAATGTGTGGGTATTTGGTAGAGTAACGGAGTAAGGCTGCGTTTCCAACAGAGATGTGTTGCGAGGAATGTGTTTTTAAGATCCAATAGAAGCGATTCTATTGGTTCTCAAAAACACATTCCTCGCAACACATCCACTCTTGTGGAAACGCAGCCGTAAAGAGAAACATTGAAGAATGTCTTAGGAATAAGTACTTGTGATGTCTATAAAATTTCTATAAAATGCCTTTAAAATTTCTACGGAATATGCTTACATTTCCGAGTTTTTAAGTGGGCTTAAAAATATACAGCAAGCGCCGCTCTCGCAGTAAACTTTTTGTTTTAGTGTTTATTCAATGCCGCAATCATAGCGGTATTTCGAAACTTTTTTCTTTAGTGCACTCCGCAGTCCGCTCTTAAAATAAATTACAAATCACAAAAAACAGTAGCAGGCTACTTGGTTTTTTTGGAACAACATTACAAGGTGTCCCTCAAGGTGACATCTTATGCCCTACTTTCTTTGATATTTTATAAAAGTGTAGTTTTTATGATTAACTTGATGACGCGTTTTCGCAATATATTGATTTTGCAAAAAACATAATATTCTTATCACTTTTTAGCCAGATTATTTTATATTTTATAGTATTTTTGTAAGTGTTACCATTTTAGGAAAGCGATTAAGTATTGAGATCGTCATGTCTATAATTAAAAACTTTGAATTTACCAAAGCATTACTAATTTAACTAATTATATGCCAGTAATTATGATTTCCTGAGTTGCTAAACTTATTTTTAAATCTAAGCCAACTCCGGAATAAAGTGCAAATCATGCTCGTTTTGGAATGTTTGTTTAATTAAAAAAGTTAAAATAATAGAAGAAAGAGAAATAAAATAAAAATACGAGAGAGAGATCTTCTTCAGTCTAAGCAATATTAATATATTGCTTAGACTGAAGAAGATCCGAAGAAGTGAGAGTGACTGACACAACATATCAAAGGTGAAAGAAAATCTAAGAATTGGCTTGCCAGACAGCTTGTCGCCTGAAGTAGGTAGCTATCTAGGTTAGGTATTTAATATTCTTAGGCCCACTTGCGCCAATCTGGGTTAAAGTTAACTCTGAGTTAAACATCATGTCATATCTGTCACTCACCAAGTCAGTGATAGAGATTACATGATGTTTAACTCAGAGTTAACTTTAACCCAGATTGGCGCAAGTGGGCCCTACAATGCTACTGTACGGTCCGAACAATAGCTGATAAAGTTTCATATACAAATTTTTTAATTGAAAAATACAAGATTAATTTTGTAGAATACTTAGGCCCACTTGCGCAGATCTGAGTTAAAGTTAACTCTGAATTAAACATCATGTCAAGTCCGCCTTAATCAGCAGACTAAAATAATACTATGTTATGGTTTAATTTTTGTGAAATCAAGAATTTGTGAATTGTGCGCCAACTAAGCTTGTCGATACCAAAATCTTTACGATTTAGGATGTGGATTAAAATCTCAGTGTTTCCGGTCATTACTTTTAAATACTAAGCTAGAAATCTGAAATAGTAAGCTAAGTTATTATGTCAGGGTTGTGCTCACATACTTTCGATTGAGATTGCAATAATGTTATGTTTTAAGTTATAACCCACATCATATTTATTCAAATTTAAGTCCTAGGTAGCAACGTGATTAATTTATTACCATGGGTGTTTATCGGAATGTCCACTGTTACCGCTTGTTTCAAAGAGGAAAATTGTAAAGAAATTAAGATTAAATAACGTTTTGATTTCTAGTTAAAAATAGAGGAAATAGAACAAGTTAATTTCTTCTTTCTTTTGTCTTCTCCAATTTGCAAATAAGAGCATTGCTTATTGATAGCATACCTAGTACCTTTTTTTTTTTTTCCCGGAGGGGGAAATGCATTACGCATACCACCCAGGCGCAGGGGGCGACCCGAGCGGTGATGTACTGCATACAAGGCAGTATCTGGTTATCGCGGTAGAAATTTAATAAATACTCTATGTAATTGAATATCTACCGGATTAGCTTAATTTACCGGACGGTTAAGAAGGTAGACATAACTGTGTTTGCGTCTTAACTTCTCTATAAGTCTCTACTTAGAAAATTTTGGTTAAAAAGGTTAAAAAGGTTGGTTAAAAAGCCATACTCTGTTTTGAGTCTCTACTCTCTATAGGCACTAGTCTCTTAGGATAATATTTTATTGAAATGAGGTAAATAATCGTGCAAACAATCGTCATCAGGTTAATACTTTCAATCCAGTATACATACCGTTACATCCTCAAACGCCTCATCCACATCAGGCGATGGGCAGGATCCGTCTTCATACCCTGGCGTGAGAGCATGGCGTCGCACCATCTGCGTGATGGCCAGGTTGAGGCAAACCCTCATGGCGTACGCGTTGGCCACCGCCAGGAACCCCATGATGGCCATCACCCATCGTTGAGGGATCACGAATACTGGAAAGAAAGAGGCATGTTAATAGAATATGTTGAAGGTTTAGACCCAATTCCACCAATGACTGTTTAAAGTTGACGCTCGAATTAGTATAACGTTTCATCTTTCGTTTTCCATATGAATGGAATAGAAGACATGACATAATATGTATTAACAAGCTGTTAACACTAACAGACGTTGGTGAAATTGGGCCCTAAACTCTAAAGAGTTTTGTTTTTCAGAAAATGAGTACAACACATTAAGTCTATTGAAAATACAGCAGAAGTAAGGAAAACATGTTTATAAGTAGTTTTTGTTAAGATACGTTGTTAATGTAATTCCAATATCAAATTTCGTTAATTTACACTTTTAAGGTTTCTGGGAAATGATAATAATTAATAATTATTATTAAATAGAAGGAATAAAAAATATTGCACTAAATTATTGTTATAGAGTCTAATCAGTCTATAAATATTAAATACTAATAATCAACTTTATGCAAACAACAGTAGATCGTTAAAACTAGAATGTAAATACGAAAACGACACAGTAAAAGCAATGAAATAAGATATGATCAAGGCCGTTTATTGAAATCGGCCAATTAATGTTTCATAGTGGCCTGATGTTCTGATAGAGGCTCTATATATTATATTATATTTGCTATTTGGCCTTTGCCCAGCAGTGGGACAGCATAGGCTAGGAAAAAAAATTGCTTTATTTTATAAATTTAATGTAACAAGAACTGTTGTTATTTCTTATTATTTTATTTATTTATTCACCAAGTAAAATATATACAATTATTAAACTTAAACAGCATTTAAAACGTTATAAAACGTTAACGTTATAAAGATAATAACGTTAAACTAGTTTAAACCTCAAATTACAGAACAGTGAAAATTTCCCGAATCTTATCGATATTTATCGATATTTTTATTAAATTTGGATCATTAGACGTAATCATTAAAGCTATAGGATCATTAAGATCATTAGAGCAATTGTTAATCGCATAGACGTAATACATAAACAATGCCATATGGACACGGTAATTGCTGTAACAGACAATACCGGTCAAGTCGAAGGTCTGACGCTGTCCATCCCAGCGTGACTAGCTCTGACTAAATCGGAAATATTGCGATATCATCCTACGTAGGGAATGCAAATGTAGCGGGATTGGGCCCAGGCGAGATCACGCGAGTTTATGAAATTCAATCTCGCGAGATGTCGCCCTTTTTTGATCGAGATCAATCTCTCTAGAAAAGGCCAAAATCTCACCAAAACGAAATTACGCAAGAACGATATTGCATTCCCTAATCCTATGGCAAAAGTTGAATAAATGAGGTGCCAAAAAGTTCAGGATGGCTGCCACCCTGCACCCAAGCAGCATGTTTAAATTTCAGCTAATACAATTATTAACTCTTTAGGAGATTAGAATTAAGAGCTCTAGATTTATATAAAGAATGGGTTATTAATTAGAATAATTTAATAAGCTGATCATAAGCATGAATCACTTCTTTATGAATGGGCAAGGGCTGGGTCTAATAAATTCTTCTTTCGTCCAAAACAATGAACACTTTATTTGGCCACCGTGTTTGGTGTATTTCCGTTTTAGAACTAACACAGAATAATAACAATGGTGTTTTCCGTTAGTGTTCCCGTTGGCTGAAGGTCGATTTTACGGAAGTGGGTGAATGAAGTGCATTCTTGCAGTGATGCAACGCATTGTTGTGAATTGGTTGGACTGTGAAATAAATATCAACAACGATATTATAGCCGGAGGGAGTCTAATATTTACCGATCAAACAAAACATTGTTGATTTTTATCTGTCTTGCAAAAATCCACAACCAGCTTGAACAAAGAAACACCTGATGATAAGTGGTTATCGGCGCCTATAAAAATTCACAACATCACTGCAGGAGTTACACTCCTTTCATACGTTCCTGTTTAAGTCTCTCCATACTAAATTTCAGCAAAATCGATTCAGTCGTTTGGGCGTGCAAAGGTAAGTAACAAACGGATACACTTTTGCATTGATAATATTAATACGGATTTAATCATATAAGTAATAAGATTTTCTGCTAGGCTATGGTATTTTTCCGCTTCAGCTGACCTTTCTAATATGAGTAATATGTTTTGCTTTTCCATGCAAATTAGATAAATTTAATCTTCGAAATTATCTTAATTGTAATTCTAATATAATAAGTATGTCCTCAGACTATACCATCACAGAAAAACAAGGCCACAACATCTTTGTGTCTTTACTCTTAACCGTCGTTGCCCAAAAAGTTGTTAGCAAGTTTTGTCCTATCGAAGATGTCCGAAAAGAAGGTCTCGTAAAAAACCTCGCGAATAACGAGGCAGAATATTATGTCTGACAATGCGTTTTCAATATGGCGGGGCACGTTTCAGCGGGTTACCTAAATTGGCGGCATTGTGAAACCTGTTAGAACTTTTTGTCGTTCAGATTTCTATTGAACTGGACATTCCGTCATCGTACGATTCTCGACACCGGCCTAGGGTTGATAGCACGTAGATAATTCGAATATTACTTTGAGAAGAAAGAGTAGAAATTGAGTAGCTGCAGCTGCAGCTGCACTCAGACTTTTTTATTAATTACTTTTACTAAGGGTGGGTTGCACCAGAGGCGTAGTTAAAGTTAAGGTTATCGTCAAATATGGCGTCCATAATGGACTTTTACTAGGGATTTGACAGTTCATTTGACTTTTTGTTATGGTTAAAGTTATAGTTAAAGTAAGTTGGTGCAACCCACTCTTAATTATTGTAATTACATGAAGAGTTTAAAAGATAGTAAATGGATTTTTTGTCAAAATCTTCATTTAACTACAGTTAAGTGTTCGTTGGTGAGTGCGGCTGTACCAGAGGAAAACCTGGTAATGATTAATCGTCATAATAGGTAATAACAAATAATAGCAAATTAGCAACTTCTAACTGCACTGTTGTAATCTTAGATCCTCCATTTCTTGTAAATAGTTCGTTGCATTCTTATGTTGATTTAATATATTATGTAGAAGAATGTAAATTGTACACATTTGATAATATTATGTAAATATACTTCTATATTGAATTAACCCCAAAAAAGGCTTATAAATATAAACTCAAGAGTCAAGACGACCAAAATAGCCAAAATATATCGTCGTTGCGCTTGCCAAATGACAAATCCTCTGTGTATTTAGTCAAGTTTTCATGGGTAAACAATAAACTATTTAATTTAATGAATGGTGGACTTATCAATAAATTCAAAATGCAGTATGGTGGCAAATCTTGAGACTTTTTAATTTATTGATAAGCCCATCGATATAGTAATTATACATAGGTAATTATAGGTAGCTACTGAAAATAACATTTTCCATTTGATCCCAAAACTGCCCATTGCCAACCCTGGAACCAGTTCCGCTGATTCCCGGTACAATTTAATGGGATAATGTTTCCAGGTACACTCCCCAGACGCGCCATAATCGTCAAACAATCAAGACTAATTGACTTGGAAATGAGAAGCTTCTGCAAAGTCACAATTTTGGACTTTTTTGCAAACGTTACCAAAGATTGTTTAACACCATTAAGAATAAGAATAAGAATAAGAATACGTTTATTTTGTCCACACACAACATACACAAAACAGAAGAAATAGTAATAATAATAATAAAGGACATAAAAGCTAGATTTGTATATATTATGTCATGTCAAAATTGGCCCCAGCTCAGCTATACGCAGCAGGCGAGCCCACTGCACTGGTATTCTGCTAGTGATGTTAGCCAAAAGATAGAGTACCTAATGATGTCCTCTTATCTGTGTTTGTTTATTCCTCTGTAGCATCTAAACTACTTATTCAATTTTAATTAATGAACTTTTAATAAGTTTTTATTCTAAAAATTCAAGTAATCAATTTCGTAGTAGCGATAAAGAAGAATGTATAATGTAAGTATAATATTAATATTGCGCGTACCTATACATTTAGTTGAAGCATCTACACTGTGAACTGTCTCGCTTTTTATTTGAGTTACCTACTCGTATATTATAATTTATAGTTACTTAATTAGTAGGCTGCATCTATTTGTCCGGGTACCGTACGAATAATTTTAAATTATTCGTCCGGGTACCGTACGAATAATTCTAAATTATTCGTCGGGGTACTGTACGAATAATTTTAAATTATTCATCCGGGTACTGTATGAATAATTTTTAATTATTTAATTATTATCTTTAATTTTTAATTATTCGTCCGGGTACCATACGAATAATTTTAAATTATTCGTCCGGGTACTGTACGAATAATTTTATTTTATTGGTCCGGTAATCTGGGGGCACGGCAGACAGCAGTGCCCCTGCCTTATACGGTACCCGGATTAAGATTGAGTTACTTGTACTATTATCTAGTCTGTGATTGAGTACAGAAATAGTTCAGATATAGTCGAATTTAGAAAAAGATACTAATGAAGAATAATAATTATGTGATCCTTTTGAGATAATTTTTAAAAGTATCACTAATGTTTTTACCTTGGTAGTCCGGTAAAATTTTGAACCTACTACCTACCTACTTGTGAACCTTAAGAATTTGTGTAGTCAACGTAAGAAAATAAAAATCTATATTATCCTTGCTTATTTATTTAAAAAGACCAACTACACTTAATATAATAACGATAACAATTAAAGAAATGAGTAGATTAAGCTAGTAACTAAATAATTAATTTTACAATATAGGAACAATTACTCAATATTTCCCTTATAATTTGAACAAACTTTTTAACTTACCTACTTAACTTCATCATCTAGCTAATACGGGGGTGTAACAAAACTAGGATGTGTATGTGTCCTTTGTTTAGAGTTCACTGTAAAGGTAGCAGCGCTGGAAGAGATTTTTTTAGTATTTGAGCAATAAAAACATTTCTTACAACTTTACGTATCTTTATTGCATAGGTTAATATTTTTCAATTTAATGCTCATATTTTCCAAATATCTGTATCTCTTGGCAAATGAATTAGCTGATATATGATTATTATAAGATTCTTGGCTGATATAATATGTAGTTTAATTTGAAATACTATAATATTATGACGTTCTATTATTTATCAGTCATTAATGTTCATTTGTGTGGTCAAAGGGAAAAGTTATGTCTGTAGCATAGACCATAGCCCTTTCACTTCATTAGATCATTGTAGTTTACAACTAGTATGTAAATTGAAATCTCTAACACTATAAATATGTAAGAACTTTGGGTTCTCTACGTACAATACGTCTATATATTTTGCTCTGAGAGAGATTTATAATTGATAACTTTAATTTAACAAAGTGACAGAATATGGACAAGAGTAGGTATATAATATTATAATATTATGTCAAAATCTTCATTAAATTAAAGCAAAATAATTTAAAAAATGTCTCTGGTTACGACAGTTAATTATAATAATTTAGGAATCTATTAACTAGGTATTATTGGCACGTAATTTGTATTCTTTTATAATCATAAAGTTAATATACCTAGCGGAATAGAGCAACAAACTCGAGCTGTCAAACGTAACCGAAATTGGTTTTCATCTGTGTGAAAAATATGTGTACGTATACACTTACACAAGCATGATTGAACATGAATTCTATGAGATTAAATTGTCAACGGTCAGCCCCGGGCTGACGGTCGTCAAAAAAAGAGTGATGCTGTCATGTATCACACGTCTCTTTTTACCACGCAGTGTTACTGATAGTGACATCTCGCTTGCTCAGGCCTTTGTTTCTCTATTCCGCTAGGTATATTAACTTTATGGTTATAATATTAATTAACAATTAAAAACATTATCTTAAGTGAGCCTACTCTATCTAATCATTTTTATGTAAAAGTTAAAAAGTAAGCTTTTACGTAAAAAGCTTTATATATTACCTACCATTATTTAAATGCTTTTTAGGCCTCGTCAGACTCAGTGTACAGCTACTTTTATAGAGCTTATATTTTTCGCGACACCTATTTAAATGGTAATTAATTCATAATATTTCAATATTATAATACTTACTACAAAATTAATAATACATAATGGAAAATTGTAGCGTATATTTAATTTTCCATTAATTAGTTTCGTTTTGTTGAATGAAAAAATAAGTAGTTAAGTAGATAAAATTTTTATGTCTTCAACATTTCGGTAGTTTCATAAAAAATGCAGCACTGCTGCAGGAGTCTGGACATGATTTTGAAGTTTATCTTTGATATTGGTTTTGGGGCTTACAACCTAAGATAAACTAAATAATAATTAATTTTTAGCTTTTAAAGTATTTTAAAAATTAAAATTTTAGTTGTCAACTCACATTTAGACAAAAGTAACTGCCACCCAGACAACATTTTTCACACCACAGTCACAGTCAATAAATTAGGAACAATAAAAAAACAAATTTTATGTTTTTAATTTTTCACGAGTTTCAAATTTCGAACTAGAATGTCAATCGAACTCTTCGCGCGCTCACCATGCGCGCGTCCACCATACGATTAGGCGCACGCGCGCAAACCTCGGCTCTATATACCGTTCGTGGAACCCGTATTGCTGTCAATTGCCAAGTACCAACAAACCTCAACATAATTGAGATAAGAAAGATACCATTAAATCACTTCATTCCGAATTATATTACAGTTTGCAGCTATTATCTGAAATCGGAAATCCTATATCTTATCGGAAATCTTATGAGATTTCCGTGCAACTTGCTTCAGAAGTTGTCCATAATATTTTGTTCCATGCTCTTTTAAGGCGCTATATTGATAGTAATTTTACCGCAAGGGCAATTTTATACTTAATTTGTATGACTATAAAGTTGTGAATAAGCTGCGGCCAGAAGCTATCGGCTCGCTCGGAAAACATGCGAAAAAACATAATTTTGTTTATTTAAACAATAACTAGGAGCATTTAAGCAAAATGCACCAAGAAAGGGTTATATTATTTTATTTGTCTGAGCCGATTTTAATGTTCGGCACATGGCATAAAGTAAGCCACTAGGTATGATAGAGAAGAAAAACTGCTTTAAATATTTCTGGCGGCAAAATGTGTGGTTCGTTTTCTATTTTCAAATAATGTTCATTCAGTAAGTAGTATTTCTCAAACTTACGCAAAAATAACGGTTTTTATAACACAAAAATGTGTAATATTATTTACATTTAGTCTGGCCATAAATACTGTGAGGTCACAAAAAAATTGTATATACGGATGAGATTTTTTTACAATTATGCAAGATTTTAACAAACAAAATGGTTTTATTTATGCTTGAAGTTCTAAGGAAGCTTCCCGATTGGTCGACAGAGTGCAACGTGGGCACTATCCGACGCCAGTAATGGTACGGTGGGGTAGCATTAGCTATGAAAGAGTCTCTGAACCATACTTTTGTGAAAAAGATATCTGAAGATATAAAACATTGGCACAAGTGTATGAAGATACCATTCTTGAGAAGGTAGTGAAGCCCCTTAGCAACATCAAGTTCAATAACCAAGAATGGTCCTTCCAACAAGGCTCGGCGCCGCCGGGTCATAAAGCTCGGTCCACGCAGTCTTGATTGGAAACAAACGTTTCAGACTTCATCAGAGCTGAAGACTAGCCGTCGTCTAGTCCCGATCTTAATCCGCTGGATTATGATTCTTTCTGTGATAATTTGGAGTCACTTAAACAATTGACGTGGGAGAGCCATACTTCGGCACGAATGGGCCGGCTCGACCAGAGAAATACCACGTCCTCACAGAAAACCGGCGTGAAACAGCGCTTACGCTGTGTTTCGCCGAGTGAGTGAGTTTACCGGAGGCCCAATCCCCTACCCTGTTACCTTCCCTACCCTCCCCTATTCCCTTCCCTTCCCATCCCTACCCTCCCCTATTAACCTATTCCCTCTTAAAAGGCCGGCATCGCACCTGCAGCTCTTCTGATGCTGCGAGTGTTCATGGGCGACGGAAGTTGCTTTCCATCAGGTGACCCGTTTGCTCGTTTGTCCACTTATTCCATAAAAAAAACCAAACGACTGGCAAGTGGCAGTGGAGAATTTTCCCATGGAAAGAGTCCGTGTTTCTAATGATAACTGGCCACAAATTTAAAGGACGTTATTGCAGCCAATAAAAGCCAATTTGAATAAGCTTTTAATATTTTAAATTGTTTTATATTTATATATTAAACTAACACACTGTGAAAGTAATAAAATTTATTTGCAATAGAAAAAAAATGATTTTCTTTATTTCATTATAAATTATGGCAAGACTAGGTACTGTAGGTCCAACTCTACATACTCTCTTCAATTTGGATTTTTCGTGCAATACAAATAGGCAGAAGCCATCAGGCATCAATACAAGATCTTGTTAATAGATAAAATATACGGCCGGCAAAGTATTTCACTGTATTAGCAACCAATATTTACTTAGTTTTGGTTTCTCGGAAATGTATTATGAGCAAATATAATAGGATGTTAAATAGGATGTTAATAAAAATAATATTGTACGATACTTCATAATACGTAATTACAAGGTAACACAATAAATTATTGTTTTTGGCACTATAAGGCCCACTTGCGCCAATCTGGGTTAAAGTTAACTCTGAGTTAAACATCATGTCATATCTGTCACTCACCAACTCAGTGATAGAGTTGACATGATGTTTAACTCAGAGTTAACTTTAACCCAGATTGGCGCAAGTGGGCCTAAGACGGACTTGCGTAGATCTGGGTTACTTTAACTCAGATCTGCGCAAGTAGGCCTAAGAGTTATGAAGAAAATCCAATTATTGCTACTATTGTGTCAATAATGGGATGACCGCCAATGACGGAGTACTTTCCTCTACTTACATAAAACATTCGTATTTTGGTCTATACTCTATGGCCCACTTGCGCCAATCTGGGTTAAAGTTAACTCTGAGTTAAACATCATGTCATATCTGTCACTCACCAAGTCAGTGATAGAGATGACATGATGTTTAACTCAGAGTTAACTTTAACCCAGATTGGCGCAAGTGGGCCTATAGGTACTTTAGGTTATACCAGTAACTTACTAGGATTAAACGCACTTCCCCAGTCATTAATAACTTGTCCTATTTCTGTATAATATTTAAGTGTTATGAAGGAAGTAATTAGTCGTTGAACTTGACCGAGAATTACGTGGGTTTTTGGAATATCTAATGACTATACTAAGTTACTTTCAATGGTACAAAAGTAGTATTAATTTGCGTACATGTTTGTCATTCCTATATGAATTGAGTAACTAACATTTTACAACATAAGAGTCTCTTTTTTAGGGTTCCGTACCCAAAGGGTAAAAACGGGGCCCTATTACTAAGACTTCGATGTCTGACCGTCTGTCCGTCTGTCTGTCTGTCTCTAGGCTGTAACTCAAGAACCGCTATAGCTAGACTTCTGAAATTTTCACAGATTGTGTATATCTGTTGCCGCTATAACAACAAAATGTACTAAAAACAAAATAAATTAAATATTTAAGGGGTGCTCCCATACAACAAACGTGATTTTTTTGCTATTTTTTGCTCGATATCAATAACGGCAACACATAGGAACTTGAAATGTTCACAGAATACTCAGTTGTATTTGTACTTTAATAAATAATAATAAAATTTAAATAAATGAAATAATTAAGGGGTGCTCCCATACAAAGAACACAATTTTTAACATAATATTTTTGCTCTGTAGTGTACGGAACCCTTCGTGCGCGAGTCCAACTCGCACTTGACCGATTTTATTTAGGGTTCCGTATCCAAAGGGTAATTACGGGACCCTATTACTAAGACTTCGATGTCTGTCCGTCTGTCCGTCTGTTCGTCTGTCCGTCCGTCCGTCTGTCCGTCTGTCTGTATGTCTCCAGGCTGTATCTCAAGAACCGCTATAATATGTAGACTTCTGCCTGGAGACAGACAGACGGACAGACATCGAAGTCTTAGTAATAGAGTCCCGTTTTTACCATTTGGGTACGGAACCCTAAAAAGAAGGACATACAATGACATGATACTGCAAGGATGTAAAGTAGGTACTAAATATATGAACAGTTTGTAAGTATAATATTTAAATTGGCATATTCCACGAACTAATGAATAATGGGTTGATAATTTATGTTATTTGGCTCAGATATACAGGGTGTAACAAAAATAAGTGATAATACTTTAGGGTGTGTACGTGTTCCTTGTAGAGAGTTTACTGTGAAAGTAGCAGCGCTGAAAGACCAAATTTTTTTCACTTTTGTATGGGGAAAATCGTGAGTCGTGACGCTCGAGCCCTTGCCCATACAAAAGTAAAAAAAAAATTCGTCTTTCAGCGCTGCTACTTTCACAGTGTACTCTCTACAAGGAACACGTACACACCCTAAAGTATTATCACGTCTTATTTTTGTTACACACTATAGAGTATAACCATGGGGAAGGACATCAATAAATACATTTTTGGAGGAAAATGTACCTAAAAATTTAATTAGCTTCATAATAACTGTCTTGGAAGGAATAAGGATTAAGGATCCCAAGTGGCAATAAGATAAATGGATTTTTGTACGTAAGCTCTACATCTTGGCAATATAGTCATTATCAAAATGAGAAATTTCAATTATAACAGATCACATTATAAATTTTATAAACAAAAATAAAAAAAATACTGTTATTAATTAATAATATGAAAACAATTTAACACAAATTATTCAATACCGGAAATAATTCCAAAACAAACAAGGTGTTCCTAGGAATTGGGAAAAATACATATTTTCGCGAATTTATGAATAGGCGATACAATAATGTAAACCGGTTGTCAACTTGATTCATTCGAAATAAATATATTTGCTAATCACTTGAAATTTAAAATAATATTTAAGTAGTGAAGTTCCGGCATTAAGTTCAAGACCGCAGGCTCTTAAGATTTTAGTACCTACGTTTGAACAGGACGCATACTAATATTATTACGGTAATGTTTCGACGAAATATTAGAAACTTCATACGAGTAAATTTCAATATCGGGGTAAGCGCTTGGAGTAGAATAGAAAATTCTTTAAACACAATATAGGAAAACTATGTACAAATAGGATATTTTACAGCGGTTTCTGCTAGACAACCTTATTACCAACTCTACCGCCAGACCACCTCAAAATCTAATACCTTTCAAGCTCCAAGCGGTCGCATGCGACCGCGATAACAAAAGAAGAACAACAGATTTCCGAGAATCTGTGATCGAGGGTTTACGGCCCTTTATAGGTCTCTGGCAGTGGAAAGCAACTGTCAAAATTGTTCGGCAGTGGAAGACGAGATTCCTACAGTTAATAGTTATCCTGAAAAAAAAAGATAAAACAATAATAATTGATCTTTATACCGTATCGAAGATTAGGTAGATCTTCAGAATTGAATACCTCCTAAAGCAACCGCGATTGAAACTCCATAGCTCCTTGACGTTCTTGTCTCTATGCGAGTTATAATTTATTATATACCGATAACCTGTTAGCTTTTATATAAAATTTTCGGCTACATGCAAAAATGCAAAACGATACTTTTTTGACAGGAAGTTGACAAAATACCGAAGTGTTTCACCCTCAGGACGATTGAGGATGAAACAGCTCTCTCAAGTGTAAAATATTAGACGTAAAAGTAGAGTCAAAGGAATTTTTCCTCCTTTATTGCATGCGATAGGAAAAACACAGCTTGAAACGATTTTAAAGCTCTTGACATAGATTGCATAAAGTGACCAGTTGTTCAGTTATTTTACGAGATTGGTAATTGGAAATTTTATGTCGTGTGTGTTGAGTGTATGGTAAGGATAACTTTAGACTTAAATGAGTGTACGAGTTATATCGACGGCTGGCGACCAAATCGTCGTCGTCGAATATCTTTATTTATTTTTATGCTAGTACTGTCTATATTTTTCTAAAATTTATGTTTATTCCATACAAAGGAAAGGTTACTTGTTTGCATATGGCCTTAAAACCACTAGATCGGATTTTATTTAAGTCACAGTTTGAAAGACTACGTGGAAAGGAAATTTCCACTTTTTATCATCGGAAAATTTTACGTGTCCCTTGGAATACAGCCATAGAGCAAAGACTAGTTTGATATTATAATCTATACATTTATTATAATAAAATCGTAGGAAAGTCAATTCTGTACATTGAATATTTTTGAAAAATAATACTTGGGACGTGATCTACAATCGATATGGAAGCCAAAAATATAGTTTTTAGAATTTTTGTCTGTTTGTCTGTTTGTCTGTATGTATGTCCGGGATAAACTCAGAAAGTACTGAATGGATTTACTTCAAATTTTGCACGAATATTATATAGAGGTCGGGTCAACACATAGGCTATATATTATGACGATATCACCTAGGGCGGGGGGAGGGGCTCAAGTTTCAATATTTTTAGTTTTTTGCTCATATCGCTAAAACGGTGCGTTGTAGAGAGAAAATGTCCGGTACGTAATGAAAGCCCATAAAATTTCCTACAAATTTCTCCTTCACACTTTGTATCTATCTTCACTCCTTGCCATGCTATGAGCTTTTGTCTATCTTTTCTATACAAATTTCGAGTGTCGTTTGATTAACATGCTGGGAGCTTTGGCATCGGTCTTTTCTTGGGGTTTGTATTGCGTCTTAATTATCCTTTGTAGGAACAAACTAAGTCATCTATACATATAATAAAATCGTAGGAAAGTCAATTCTGTACATTGAATATTTTTGAAAAATAATACTTGGAACGTGATCTACTGTACTAACGCGGACGAAGTCGCGGGCAACAGCTAGTTTATTATAAAAGAGTGACTCAGTGATTTTGCAGCTGATAATCATGTAAGTACTAATACAGCTAGTACTTGACCTACCCAGTACACAAAGTAGAGCATTTTAGATACTCTTGGCTCTACGGTGGTTGTGATTTTATAGAGGAGTAAAATTAATTTACAAAAGAATATCCCACAAAAAACATTTTCATGTAAAAATGTTGCCAAGATGAGAACATAACATTATTATAGTTCGTGGTGTCAAAAAGTAGTGAAATCTCATGTAGAGCCAAGTTTCTAACCTTACATACTTAGCCCTAAATCTAAAAACCTTAATTTTACACCAAAGCGCGGCAAAATATTTGATAATAATATAATGTGTCAGCCGAACGAGAAGAATCTAAAAACTCTACACATTAGTCAAAATCGATAGCCTGGCCATTTTTCTTTAGTTAGGGTATATTAAGTTCAAAGCCCTGTCGAATAACAAAATGGCCAAGACACCGATTTTGACTAATGTGTAGAGTTTTTAGATTCTTCTCGTTCGGCTGACACATTATATTATTATTATCAAATACTTTGCCGCGCTTTGGTGTAAAATTAAGGTTTTTAGATTTAGGGCTAAGTATGTAAGGTTAGAAACTTGGCTCTACATGAGATTTCACTACTTTTTGACACCACGAACTATAATAATGTTATGTTCTCATCTTGGCAACATTTTTACATGAAAATGTTTTTTGTGGGATTTCATTTCTTTTTGTAAGTTGGTTTACGTTGTTTTTTTTTAGTTCATTTTTTCTTTCTTTTTTTTTTTGGTGTATTTCTTTTAGGTTTCAGTACCCAGAGGGTAAAAATGGAACCCTATTCCTAGACTTCAGTGTCTGTCAGCTGCCCGTCTGTCTGTCTGTCTATCTGTCTCTTGGAAGTATCTCAAGAACGGTAGTAGCTGGAGAGTTGAAATTTTCATCGATCATGTATTTCAACAAAATAAATTTAATATTTTGCGGGGCTCTCATACAACAAACGTGGTTTTGTTTTTTCCTATTGATAATTGATAATAATTAATAAATAATAGATGTCGCTGCTGGTCGTCTACATCGCATAATACTTGTAAATGTACTCTAGTCAATAAGAGATTTCACTGTTAGGTATCTACATCGCACTATTGTTTGACGTGATTATGTTTTAGCCGTTTAACTTTTAGGCACAGGTTTTTTCTTTGAACTAACCGATGTTGTTTACATCCTACAATTAAATATTTGCAAAGAAATGCTGAGACTACGACTATACTTTGAACTTACATATTTTTAAAATGATTTAAGGTCTAGAGTCTGCAAAGTAAAGTTATTAATAATATACTTAAGGAACATACAATTATAATATACAAGCTGTTGCCCGCGAGCCCGCGACTCCGTCCGCGTGGACTTCAGCTTTAAATAGCGCGCGGTAGTACCCATCATAAAGCAACTTCTATTATAATATAATAATATTATATGGTAAGTAGTTCTCGTTGCTACATTACTGCAAATTGCATTTGCACGACAGACATACGACAGACTACAGGTGCTTCCGGGGGACGCTTACTTCAAACTTCAATGTTTACAGACAGACAGAAAACATTTCTTACATATTTTAAACTAGCTGTCCCGGCAAACGTTGTTTTCCCATTTAAAGTATTTCTACTTCATCAGTTGATATAAAATATTACCCCCTCTTTTGTCCCCTAAGAGGTGTGGGGGAAATTTTTTATCAACAGATGTTAAGTTAGAAAACACAGTTAATAATATTATGAAGTAAGTCCAAGAAAAAAGTTTGATACAAAATCTGACCCCCTCTTTGGTCCCCTTAGAAGGGTGGGAGGGTGGCATTTTTATACACCAGATGTTGAGTTGGAAGAAGACAAATATATCTGCGAAAACTGTATGCAAATCGGATCAGTAGCTTTCGTGTTAAAGAAAAAAGTTTGATACAAAATCTGACTCCCTTTTTCGTCCCCTTTGAGGGGTGGGGAGAATTTTTTTTATCACCAGATGTTAAGTTGGAAGAAGACAAATACATCTGTGAAAACCGCATTCAAATCGGATCAGTAGTTTTCGTGTGATAGTGGAACAAACATACAGACAGACAGACAGACAAAAAAACTAACCACATTTTTGGCTTCTATAGCGATATTGTAGTAACACCCCCCGCTTATTATTTTTTTAATGTTATCTTTATTGTACAGAATTTTCATTACTATAGTTTTATTATATGTATAGATATAGATTTTTGCATAGGGGGTTATTCACAGCTGGGGAGTGGGGTCGAAGTCGAACATCAACTCTTAAATACAATATATTTCAAATATTATGTGAAACATCAAATTAATCGAAAACAGTATATTCATCCTTACCACCTCTTATAGAAATACGTTTGGGTAAGCGATAGTGCGATGTAGAAGACGCGCGGCGGCGGCGCGGCGCCATCTATTATGAATTTTTGGAACTAACTTTATTTGAACTTTACGCATTTTCACCCCCTTACAATTCGCATTTATAAAATTAGTAGGTATAGATGTAATATTATTTAAAAGGAGGTACGGAATGATTCTTTGAATGATGGAAAAATTACCACATAAATTATTACGTTTTTATGAAATTAAGGAGCAATTAACGAGGATGTGCACTCGCAATATTAGAAAAGTTGCAAGTGCTTTGCCAGCCTTTAAGAGGGGATCTGTTATATAAAATTAGGAGACAAATGAGCAAACAGGTCACCTGATGGAAAGTAAGTTCTACCGTCGTCTATAGACACTAACATCAGAAGTGTTGCAAGTGCGTTTTCGGTCTTTTTATGAAGGAATAGGCTAAGGGAATCAGCAGAAGAGAACAGGGATAGGGAATAAAGCTTAGGGTACAGTTGGGCCTCCGCTTAACTCACTCACTAAGCGAAACACAGGGCAAGCGCTGTTTCACACCGGTTTTCTGTGAGAGCGCTGTTTCCCGCCGGTTTTCTGTGAGTCTATGGTCTCTCATGTCTAATACGTATTATAGATTTTTGCATAGGGGTTATTAACAGCTGGGGAGTGGGGTCGAAGTCGAACATCAACTCTTCTTAATACAATATAATATTTCAAATATTATGTGAAACATCAAATTAATCGAAAACAATATGTTCATCCTTACCACCTCTTATAGAAACACTTTTGGGTAAGCGATAGTGCGATGTAGAAGACGCGCGGCGGCGGCGCGGCGCCATCTATTATGAATTTTTGGAACTAACTTTATTTGAACTTTACGCATTTTCACCCCCTTACAATTCGCATTTATAAAATTAGTAGGTATAGATGTAATATTATTTAAAAGGAGGTACGGAATGATTCTTTGAATGATGGAAAAATTACCACATAAATTATTACGTTTTTATGAAATTAAGGAGCAATTAACGAGGATGTGCACTCGCAATATTAGAAAAGTTGCAAGTGCTTTGCCAGCCTTTAAGAGGGGATCTGTTGTATAAAATTAGGAGACAAATGAGCAAACAGGTCACCTGATGGAAAGTAAGTTCTACCGTCGTCTATAGACATTAGACACTAACATCAGAAGTGTTGCAAGTGCGTTTTCGGTCTTTTTATGAAGGAATAGGCTAAGGGAATCAGCAGAAGAGAACAGGGATAGGGAATAAGGTTTAGGGTGCAGTTGGGCCTCCGCTTAACTCACTCACTAAGCGAAACACAGGGCAAGCGCTGTTTCACGCCGGTTTTCTGTGAGTCTATGGTCTCTCATGTCTAATACGTATTTTTTTTGGCACAAGAATTATTTTATACTCTATTTTTAATTTTGTATCTAGCACAAGAAACGGGGGTATCTCATACTAACATCCCCTCTCTATATCAAGGGGATGGGATAGGTTAGGTTGGGTTTGATAATTTTTTTGTTGTTTCTGTACTAATAGTATGTCACATACCAAATTTCAGCTTTCTATGACTTCAGGAAGTACCCTAACAATTTTGATGATCGGTGAGTCAGTCCATTATTGTGGGGTTTTTGGACCCCTATAAAATCTAAAGTATAATAGTAACAATATTCAAACTTTGCGCATTTAATTATTATACTCATGTCATAATATCTTGAAAATTTCAACTATCTGGCATTATTCAAACCAAAGTTACGAGGGTGCAAAAATACGGCGAAACGTTTCGAGAAAAGGTAGGTAGTGCCCGTGCGCGCTTCGCTTGGCTCATCTTGGCGGGGGCACTCCCGTGCCCCCAGATAACTATATTGTGTGTATAATTGGTCACTGTTAAGCATTTGTGTCCTAATCTCCTAACCCACAAAAAATTTATTTGTTGAAATATAATTAATGCAGTCTTGTTCTAAAATCTAAATGATCTAAAGAACTTAATATGTTTTGCAGTTATCTGCATTCATAACTCAATACGTAATTTTTTAGTGGGATGATAAACAAAATAGGCTTAACAGCGTCAATTTAGTGACAGCCATTTATTCTAATCCGCCGCATTGTATAGATTCGCATTATACGTTACGACTAGCTGTTTCCTAAAATTTTGCCGTTTTGAAATAAGACAGTTTAACGATTAGCCGGATTTTCATACACGGTGTATTTGATAAATAAGGGACGGATTCACTTGGCGTATAAACATAAAGCCATATAGCTGAGTCTCGTGAAAGTTATTGACTCATCTTAGTCGTTAATTAAACATTAACTTAGTGCTCTCACTTACATCCGAACTACTACCCACGTAGCATACTTGATAATGCATTAAAAGTGCTTCTATATAGAGATATAGATGTTGCAAGCAACTTTGTTGCACTGAAATTGCTTCCCACTGCCAGACTACTTGAAATTATTTAAAACCTATATAATATACGAGCTTTTGCCCGCGGCTTCGCTCGCCCGATCCGTCCAGTGGTTTGGGCTGTGCGTTGATAGATCACCATGTCAGTCAGTCACCTTTATATATATATATATAGGCAGCACAATAGTGATATTGTGTCCGGCAGTGGGAAACAACTGTCAAAAATGTTCGGAAGTGGAAGACGAGATTCCTATTCCTAAAACGTCATTAACATTGTTTGCGCTAAGGGGTTTACCGCGAAGATCATATTGTGGTATTTGGACACAGATTGATAAATTACAATGACGAGGAAAACCGTAATGAAAATTCAAAGAAAAACAAATTGCCTCAATACTGTAACGGAAAGTATTTATTATTTAATTGGTGTTTTAACGATTTATTTGGTTTTTCCGGCCAAACATTTCCATATTTGTAGAAACTGGATTCTTTAGTATCTTAAATAAGATTAAATGCAATATAAGTATTCTGATATAAGTACCTACAAAATTATACCACTTATGAGTTATTACTTATGAGTTATGACCTAACAGAGCAACCAAACTGGGGACTGCCTCGGCAAGAATAGGTTGCCTTAACCGGATTAAAACGACGGTCTTGGAGAAAACTGGCGCGAAATTTTTGTGACTCGACATTTATATACTGTACTCGGCGAAATATGGCGGTAGCGGGCGGTACAAAGCCGCGGATTGAAAATGACAAGTTTTTGACAGAGAGTCAATGACCGCTACCGCCATGTTTCACCGAGTACAGTAGAAGAGCTAAGGTATCTCTACATTCTATTGTATAATAATAGCTCTCACACCGGTTTCGGTGACGGTGGCCGGTTTCATTGAAACCATGCCAGCTACGCAGGCGTAATTTTATAGTGCCCAAGTGTGTGCGCAGTACACAAGAGCACTCTCTATTCCTTTACTCTCATAACCCAGTGGGACGGCAGACCGACACGACCGGCGAGAGATCAGGCGCAGGACCGACTTTTTACATGCCCATCCGACGCATGGATCATCTTACTTGTCAGACAATCAGGTGATCAGCCTGCATTGTCCTAACCAAACTTGGAAAATAACATGTTTCCAACGCGGGAATTGAACCCACGACCTCCGAGTCAAGAGCCGCGCTCTATACCACTAGACGAAGGCGTTCAATAATCAATTCTATAGTATATGACGTATTATATACGTACAATATGTAATATGGATAGGTTTCAGCAAATATAAAAATATTGCTATGCCGATACTTCCATAACACAATTTATACACTTATCCCACAAGAGGCATTTTCTTTCAACATTATTAAGTTGAATAAAGTTATTGAAAAATAAAGTTGTTATTCCATCTAATTTTACAGTAAATATTGATTTAATCCTGAAAGTGATTTTGTATAAATTTTTAACAGTCTGCTAAACATCAAGAAAAACATGTCAATTCAGAGAATCGATTCGGCGAGGCGCGGAAAATTCTATCAGCTAAAGATGTAACAAAAGAAAATCGTGACACATGACTTATGAAAATGGGGCCGTTTTATCAGCCTCTCCATGTTGGCTCATGATCAATACAAGTAATTGCGAACGTGTAGACATATTCGTATACGATTGCACATGATTGAGGTCGATTGTGCATGCTATAGACAACTTCACAATCATGTTGGAAATCATCCATGGTAACCAAACGATAAGACGTAATCCATACTTATATTTACTAATATTATAAATGCGAAAGTGTGTCTGTCTGTATGTTACCTCTTCACACCGCTCTTCAACCCAAACGGCTGAACCGAGTTTGCTAAAATTTGGCATGGAGATACTTTGAGTCCCGGGAAAGAACATAGGACACTTTTCTTCCCGGAAAAATTTACGGTTCCCGGGCGATAAACGAATTTTGGCGCAACGGATGTGCGGGCGTCATCTAGTTATGATATTATATAGGATGAACGACTGACTGTTGAAATGATGAATAGCTTTACTGTGTCAGCATTTTGACACCAATTGAATATAGTCGATTATCTAATACTTAATTAATAGCTATACGCTATTGGCATAGCCTCTGCATAAGAAACATCTTTCTTTTTTACAAAATTAGGAAGCGAACGAGCAGACCGATTACCTGATGGAAAGCAACTACCGTCGCGTCGCCTATGGACACTCGCAACATTAGAAGAGCTGCAGGAGCGTTGCCGGTCTCTAAAGAGGGAATAGGTACGCTTTCTTCTTGAAGGTTTGACTCAGCTATAAAAGTTAATCCTAAATCGATAGGAAACTTGGGAATCTATCTATCCATTGAATCGGCAAACAACAATGACATCCGATATTTCGTCAACAATATTTCAGGGTCAATGCAGCAGCCTTGCCGGTGTTTCTAAAAGGAAATCAACACAATTACCGTTGTGACTTGTGACACAAAACTATATTGCGACATTTGTTACACTTAATCACATAAACAAGTCATTACGACAATCAATAATCTTTAATTAAGTATTTTTTACAAAAAGTTGATTCGGTTTGTAAAAATTTGCAAGTGAAATCACAATTTTTTTAAAGCCTTCGGTGATTTCGATAGGATGGGATTACAATAATCATGACGTGGTCGGTGGTGTAAGTACAAACATCTAAGGCCCACTTACTTAGATATGGGTTAAAGTTAACTCTGAGTTAAACATCATGTCATATATTCTATCACTCACTTTAAAGATTGATAGAGATGTCATGATGTTTAACTCAGAGTTAACTTTAACCCAGATCTACGCAAGTTCCCCGTGATTCAATATTTTGCAGTCTGATTCCTGTTACCTACTTATTAGATTTTTGATTTGGGTGGCGGTTTTTTTTTGTGGGGATTTTGGTACAGACCCCGGTGGTTTTTTATTTCAAATTTTTTTACAACTTTAGTGATATCAAAGGCGTAGAAGTGCTCCCTCACCGGGAGCATTTGCTAATCGCTTGTAACGTAACGTTACAGAGTCGAGAATTACATCTAACATCAGTGAGGGAGGAGAACCGAGCATTACAACGTGTAATATCTTGAAACCTACAACTTATAACATCAATGCTACGTGACAGTGAAGTCAACACGCTATGGAAGGCTCAAAGTCCAATATACACGCGAATGCTCCCGGTGAGGGAGCACCTTAAAACGAAACTCACTTGGTGGCCATTGATTAGTGAAGGTAAAGGAAATCTTGAGGCTAATCGGCGTTCTAAATACATGGAAAATGTGCTTCAACCTATGTTTATTGATCATGCCATTGCATTAGTACGAAAGTGAGTAAAGAGCAAGGAGATTTCTCGTAAGGTATCCTATATCTTGAATTGTACTTGAATACGGAATACCGTACCATATAAGTACCTATCATTAGTAAATTATAATATAATTCGAAGGTTCTGACTGACATAGTGATCTAGCAACGCACAGCCCAAACCACTGGACGGACCGGGCTAAAATTTGGCATGCAGATAGATGTTATAACGTAAGCATCCGCGCTAAGAAAGGGTTTTTATCAATTCTATCCTCAAGGGGATAAAATAGGGGATGAAACTTTGTATGAAACTTTATCGATTTTAAACTGATCGCTGAGATTTTACATGCATAAATCTACTATGACGTAGGCAGCCCCTAAGAAAGGATTTTGATAAATTCCACCCCTAATGGTATAAATTGTTATCATACTAATATTATGATAACATGGACAAAGTCGCGGGCAAGAGCTAGTTTGTAAATGAAATACTCTACACAAGATACCTTAGAAGAAGGATGTTATTAATATGAAATTAACAATCACAGAACTTCAAACTTCAAAGGCACAGAAAAATATGTCTTCACCTTTTTCTAAAGATTTCCCAGTCTTAGAGTATAGAATTATTTCTGAAAATTTTAAGGGTAATTTATCTCAAAAGGCAATATACTATATAGCCTTAATATTTCACAGCTTTATTAATTTGATTTGATCTCGCGTAGCAAAAGAAAAATGTTAGGTATTAAGTAGGTACATTTTAATTAAATAACTTAATACTGTGTTTTAAATTTAAAACGATTAAACCACGAGTTAGCACTAGCTATCATATTCTAATAGGCAATATATAGCTCTAACTACGCATAATTTACTTAACTCGTTAGAGGGAAGTACCTAAAGAAATGCAGTAGAAAATCATTATGTAGCCATGATGGAAACCTGTCCGTTCAGGTTTATTTTTCACCTAATATAACCTTTATACCAACGATATAGATACTAAAACCCCGAAGCAAACGTAGAGCCTACCGGTTCGGGTGAGGCAGACAGCCTGGCTGCTCTTCTACTTTCTTATAAGGCAGTACACTCGAGTAAAAAAAGTGATTTATTTCTACAAGTGGCGAGCTGTGGGATTTTCCTAAAGCTAGACTATTTATCTGCTGGAATGTACCATGGTCAAAGACAACCTCAGAAGACCTACCTTTTTTGTGCAGGGTTATGTTAATCCCAGCTGTAGTCTACTGGAAGTAGACGACTCTCACAACTAACATTGACATAACTCGCCCAAATAACTTATGTCCGCTCTGCCTATGAATCGATTTCTCTGACGGTATATTAATCTTAAAAAATATCTACGTAATAGAGGTCACTTTTGCATGCACGGTGTATTCAGTAAAAAAGCTCACAAAAATCGTGTATTGACGCAGGTCATTTACCACCTTTTTATGGTTGTCGGGAAATTGCAATCATGACAATTCAAAATATTTCATTACAATAAGATCCGTCTTCATGTTGGCCCACAATGGACCAAGGCGATAACAGTTAATACTATATTTATGAACTAGATGATGCCCGCAACTCCGTTGCGCCAAAATTCGTTAATCGCGCGGGAACCGTACATTTTTCCGCGATTAAAAATACCTTATGTCCTGTCCCTGGACTCAAAAAATCTCCATATCTTTCAGCAAAATCGGTTCAGCGGTTTGGGCGTGAAGAGGTAACAAACAGACAGACACACTTTCGCAAATAAGCAGCTTCACAATCATGATCATGATGTTAATTATAATCATGGCCCTTTAAGGTGCTCCCTCACCGGGAGCATTCGCTTGTAATGTAACGTTACAATTCAAGCGAATGCTCCCGGCAATGCTTACGTTCGAGCATCACATCAGTGAGGGAGGAGAGCCGAGCATTACAATGAGCACTTTGTAATGTGTAATATATTGATACAACTTGTAACATCAAGTGGCTATGGAATGCTTAAAGTCGGATGTTACATTACACGCGAATGCTCGTCAGTCAGGGAGGTAGTATTGTACTGTGATTTGCTCAAAGTCGAATCTTTAATGTTACAATATCACAATTTACACGTGAATGCTCTTCGGTCAGGGGGGTATTTTTGTAATGTAAAGCTCAAAAATAAATCTATAATGTTACATTACAAGTGAAAGCTCGCGGTGAGGGAGAACCTTTAGAGTTTTGACAATTTTTATTAAACAATTCTAAGAAAAAAATTATCTTTCCAGAGAGGGGAAAAGTGAAAACTTAACGTCAACGATGTTATTGGTTATGACTTTATGAGTTAAAACTAATAAGATAATGATATTGACTTCCTATTTATATATATATATATATATTAAGACTACCTTTGCCCAGAGATTTTTTTGTTTCCTCGGTAGTTTCATGTATAATAAGGTAAATGAAATTTTATCAATTTACCACGAAAACAAAACTAAGTGCAAACAAAAAGTTACCCGCTGGCTAGTAACCCTAAGTTATCAAGATACTGAAAATCTTTTTCCGCGACGAATATAATTAGTTACGTATAAAATATTATAATATAGCATTTAATTTTAAGCTAAAAGGTTAAATAAGTTAAATAAAAATACATTCTTTTAATACTTAAGTTAAGTCTGTGAGGGGGGGCCTGGGGCACCAATATACAGGCTTTGGCTTAGTTTGGGCTCCAAGTCTCCCACAAATTACTACATTGTAATTTTGGGAGAAATAAATAAATATTATTATTATTATTATTATTATTTCTAGGAAACAAATATTGAAAACCTAAATACTATATTTTTTGCGTTCAATAAAAACCTAAGTACTAGATTCGCAACAGTTAGTATCAGTGGAAAAAATGTTTCCGTAGTCTAAAATTAAATCGATCGTCATACTACACTAAACAATTATATAAAAAGTAGGTAATTCTTTTATTTACAAACTAGAATCGTTGAATTATTAATAAATAATCAAAAGTATATTATAATAGTTTTAAAACATATTACATACACATACCAATTACAGTACACTGCCTAGCTTATACTGTTGTACATAAATTAATTTTTTTTTTTATTAAACACTGGGGCCCTTACTAATAAACGCTGTATAAGCTTTGAATAGTTATTCAGTGTTTTGTCTTCTTCAATCCAATTACAAATGTCACTTGTGTGACAGGAACAAAACACTGTATAACTATTCAAAGCTTATACAACGTTTATTAGTAAGGGAGATAATAATTATTAATAATATACAGGGTGTAATAAAACTATGTGATAATACTGTAGGGTGTGTATGTGTTCCTTGTAGAGAGTTCACTGTGAAAGTAGTAGTGCTGAAAGCCCAATTTTTTTTCACTTACCTATGTATGGGGAAACTCGTGACGCTGGGGCTGAACTCTCTACAAGGAACACGTACAGTGTTCCTTGTAGAGAGTAGTTTTGTCACACCCTGTATATTATTATGAAGTGTGTGTGTTTAATAAAGAATTCTTTTTTTTTTTTTTTTTTATTAAATAATTCTAATTTTAATACTATAGATATAGAACAAAATATATTTATTGCACCTATAGGTAAGTACTACATACTAACTTTTTACAATAATCTCACGGACTGTGTTGATCTACAGCCTAAACTACTAAAATGCCAAACACTTTTTGGATGAAGAAGTAACAAGGAAAATTCTCTATACTGTTGACTCTACTAACGTAGTAACTATTTAGTAATCTGTGACTTTACGGTCAACAGACTAGTGTACTAACGTCTCCGTGGTCTAGTGGTATAGAGCGCGGCTCTCGACTCGGAGGTCGTGGGTTCGATTCCCGCGTTGGAAATAATATGTTATAATTCCAAGTTTGGTTAGGACGATGCAGGCTGATCACCTGATTGTCTGACAACTAAGATGATCCATGCGTCGGATGGGCATGTAAAAAGTCGGTCCTGCGCCTGATCTCTCGCCAGTCGTGTCGGTCTGCCGTCCCACTGGGTCATGAAAGTAAAGGAATGGAGATTCCTCTTGTGTACTACGCACACACTTGGGCACCATGAAATTACTCCCGCGTAACTGGCCTGGTTTCAATGAAACCGACCACCGTCACCGAAATCGGTGTGGGAGCTATTATAGTAAGTACTGACTCTACAGTCTAAAATCTACAATAATGCGTAACATTACATGTTGTTTTTTTTTTAAAGATAATTTCTAGAAACTCTACAGTGTACTTGACCAATATTTAAAGCGCTATTAGTATGATATGTATAAAAAATCGCAACCCAGATTTAGTAGTAAATAATACTAAATAAAGAAATAAAACTAAAACATCGTTTTTATGAGCACGCCATTGACACCTTATTAATTTTAAATTTCCACAACAGTAGAAACTCAACAGATTGTAACTTGTTGCATTTTGCGACATGATATTGTCGATACTTAAATCATGGTTTGAAAGTTGACTATCTACTACGTAATATACCTAACCCTCTATGATTATTATAGACTGACTAACCCGACAGAATTAAGTTGTCCTGTACTGCACGCATCTTTAATCTAGAAGCATTCAGGAATAAGTTAATGCAATATAGACTATACAATTATTATTAGTTAAAGAAACATTATCTATAGTCGATCAAATTGTAAATCAACTTTCTCGATCCCACTAGAACACACACGAAGTCGCATCAAAATCTATCCCGCTGTTAAATATTTTATCATTAATGAAAACTAAAAAAGCTGTTTTCAAACAAAAATAATAATATTGAAGACGCAGAGTGTTTTGAAAAACAATGAAAACTGGTTACGTCAGTAATATTCCAATGATTAAGTTATGAGTTTATGACACAATAAACAAATCAATAAAACTTTCATTACCATTAATAGATGACGTTTATTTTTATCAGCACAGCGCGTCATTGGCGAAAAAAATGTTTTTGTAGCACTATTACATTTCATTGTAAATAGTGCGCCATCGTTAGACGCAATTAAGCTGATATGGGTGGATAAAGGGGGAAAAGCTAACAATTTGAAAACTTTTTAGAGTTCCGTACCCAAAGGGTAAAAACGGGACCCTACTGAGACTTCGATGTCTGTCTGTCTGTCTCCAAGCTATATCTCAAAAACGGCTATTGCTAGACTTCTGAAATTTTCACAGATTATATATTTCTGAACAAAATAAAAAACAAAATAAAGTTAATATTTAAGGGAGGCTCCCATACAACAAGTCATAGAGTTATTATGTACCTACTACATTATGTAGTACATTATAACTCTAAGCAACAAATTATGTACCTATTTTTTGACCTTTTTTGGCTCGTAATCCATAATAGCAACACTAATTATTATACGTATACTTTAATATTTAATAATACAATTAAAATAAAATAAATATTAAGGCGGGCTCCCATACAAAAAAAAAACACTATTTTTCCCTACTTTCGACGCTCTATAACGGTACGGAACCCTTCGTGCGTGAGTCCTATTCGCACTTGTTTCTTTTTTGCATAAATGGAGGAGCTTTAGGACCGACAAAATGATTTGAAATCAAAATAATGTGGATTCTGTGTAATTGGATAGGACAAACTGGATAGGACAAACTGGCCATTGAGGAAGTGAAGTACTAAGCAGTATTAGAATTACATCTCTACTCAACCTTCGGTATTGATGTTATCATGCTAATAGGATGATGTTATGCATCTGTGCGTAATGCGTATAATATAGGTTACTGTTACAGAATAAATGCCATAGAATAATTACATACGCTATTAACCTACAAGCCAAGGTTACATTCCAGATCGCCTTACGCAGGTACTCACCGGGCACGGATGCTTCGGTGAGTACCTGTGTAAGGTTGCCAGGAGAGAGCCAACGCCAGCCTGCCATGAGTGCGGCGCTGCGGAGGACACGGCCCAGCATACCCTTGAGGTGTGCGATCGTTGGGCCGTGCAGCGCCACGATCTCGTGGCAGTGCTAGGCGGGGACCTCTCACTCCCGAGCATGGTGCGCTGCATGCTCGAGAGCGATGAGGCCTGGCAGGCGGCGGTCTCTTTCTGCGAAATTGTTATGTCGCAGAAAGAGGCCGCGGAGCGGGACAGAGAGGACGATCCCACCTCTCTGCCGCTCCGCCGGCGTAGGACGGGAGTGCGGAGGCGACGCTATGCGAACCTCCTAACTCTCGTCTAACGGGGCTCCGGGAGAGGATGGGAACCTCCCCGGCTAGCCAGTCCCGGCGCCGAGGGGAACGCTTCAGTTTGCCTAAGCGTTCCCTTACTTTGGTGGAAGTCCGGTCCCTTTTGAGGTAGACCGGCCAGTCGTGGAGGGAATCCCGTGTTTGTTAGATCCGGGATATCCCTCCTTTATACGGCTGAAGGCGAACCACAGGTGGAAGGTTACAATCCAGATAACCTACGTCAAAGGATAAATCCCTAGACAACAAAATATAAAGGTTGGAAATTGGACTTCGGATAACAAATTAAAAAAAAGCAATGAAAACTTTTTTCGACAAAATAAAAAAAACTAAAAAAGGCCTGTGAAATATACCTACACAGTACTAAAACATTTAAAAAGTATTCATCACATTTTAATATTATTATAAATGCGAAAGTGTGTCTGCCTGTCTGTCTTTTCTGTTACCTCATCACGCCCAAACCGCTGAACCCATTTTGCTGAAATTTGATATGGAGATACTTTGAGTCCCGGGAAAGGACATAGGATACTTTTCATCCCGGAAAAATGTACGGTTCCCGCGCTATAAACAAAATTTGGCGCAACGGAGTTGCGGGCGTCATCTAATAAAGAATAAATACTTAAATTAATATTAATATTGTTGTAAATACTTACAATTTCTTGCATTCTCCTCATTCCTCAATAATGGTGCGCGTTCAGCTGCATTTCTTCGAAGCACTATTATTTTTGTTATTATATAATCCATGCCTGATTTTACTAGGAAAAAATAAATTAAACACATAACCGAGTGAAAAAGGTCTAAAATAATACCAAAGTATCACAATGACCCATAAAAATAATAATTTTATTAATGGCACTCAACATACACTCAACAAAAAAAACGACCGTTTAAATTTCGAATAATATTTAAAAAAAGAAATTGTTGTCATCTCAAGTGTACACTCGATAATGATTTCGTAATGCATTGAACGATGCATAACACTGATAACGTAGTTACTGGGCCTCATTATTTAATTACATATTATGACTTCAAAATAAGGTCGACGAAAGATACTGAGTCCAAGTTCAGTGTCCTGCTTTTTTAAGTAAAATCGTAAACACCTTAATTGCCCTGTTTTGCACGCAACTGAATTTTTTTAACATTTCATTTAATTATAAAACAAAAGATCAGAGAATATTTGCAAAAATTTATTCTGAATAAAAAAAATGAGTTTGAGTTTGAAAAAAAGCATTCATAATTATTAATATGTTAGTTTATAGTCACTATTAAATCGTCACATCCACATAGTTTTTATTATTCGTAGACATTCACATCACTTTTTTTTAGTACTAATTTCAAAATATGCAAAGGGGCATTTCCTTAAAATAATAAGAATATAACATTTTAAAAAAAAAAATAAAAAATAAAAATAAAAATTGTTTTATTTCTGAATAGATTTTAAAAAAATGCTTTCAGAACGTTGATACTACTGGTGCCTACCACCGGTTCGGGAACTAGCCCGGCGAGAAGAACCGGCGTAAGAAACTCGCACGGGGCCCACTTTTTTACCAAAAAAAGTGAGGAAAAATTAATCTTTTAAAATAAAATTTACAATGCTGTAAACTTAAAAATATACAATGTCAAGATACATACATAATAATAATTGTAAGTCAATACAATAGTGTAGAAGTAGCCTTGCAAGAAGCCATCCTACTCCCAAGATGTGCCATCGTTTATGAAATCATTGACCTTATAATAGGCTTTGGCACACAAACGTTCTTTGACTACTTTTTTAAATTTATTAATGGAAAGATTTTGAACGTTTTCTGGGATTTTATTGTATAGGCGTACACATTGACCTTTAAAGGATTTACTGACCTTACTAAGTCTGATCACCGGCATATCTAGCTTATGCTTATTTCTAGTATTTCTACAGTGAGTGTCACTTTTAACTTTAAATTTACTTATATTTTTTCTAACGTATATTACATTGTCTAAAATGTATTGAGAAGCAACAGTTAGAATACCAATTTCTTTAAATTTATCTCTCAGAGATTCTAAAGCAGACATTTTATAAATAGATCGTATGGCTCGCTTCTGCAGCACAAATATTGTATTAATGTCGGCGGCGTTTCCCCATAAAAGGATTCCATAGGACATCCTACTATGAAAATAACTAAAATATACTAATCGTGCCGTGTCTTCATCAGAAATTTCTCTAATTTTTCTGACTGCATATGCTGCAGAACTGAGCCTAGCTGCAAGATTAGCAATGTGAGGACCCCACTGTAATTTACTATCTAGGGTAATACCTAGGAATACAGTGTTATCTACCAAATCCATCTTCTCATCATTTAATAGTACATTGGTTTGGACTTGCCTAACATTGGGCAAAGTAAACTTTATACATTTAGTTTTACTAGAATTTAAAAGTAAGTTATTAACATTAAACCAATGTACTATTTTTGAGAGAGCACTGTTTACCTCGTCATAGTTCGACTGTTGTCGCTTCACCTTAAAAATAAGTGAAGTGTCATCAGCAAAAAGCACTATCTCATTATTATTATCCTTTACTAGATAAGGTAAGTCATTTATATAGATGAGAAAAAGAAATGGGCCTAATATAGATCCCTGTGGGACACCTAATTCTATTTTGGTTCCATTTGACCTTTTACCATTTACCTCAACCCTTTGAGTCCTATTTTTTAGGTAAGAAGTCAAAAGGCTGAGAGCAGAGTCCTTTATGCCGTAGTGGCGCAGTTTCCTGATCAATGTAGCATGCTCAACACAATCGAAGGCTTTGGAGAGATCGCAAAACACACCTAAGGCATCCCGCGACTCTTCCCAAGCTTCAAAAATACTACAAAGAAGTCCTATACCAGCATCCGTTGTGGATCGACCCTTAGTAAATCCGAATTGGTTATTATGTAGCAAATTATTTGAATTAAAATGTACTAGTAATTGTTTTAAAATAATTTTCTCAAATATTTTACTAAAGGTCGGTAGAATCGATATAGGCCTGAAATTCGTGGGATCCGATTTAGTTCCGGCTTTGAATAAAGGAACAATCTTGCTATGCTTCATCAAGTCAGGAAAAACACCATTTTTTATGCAGTCATTAAAAATCATTGCTAGATGAGGAGCTACGATGTCAATTATTGATTTAATAATTTTTGTAGACATGCCCCAGAGATCAGCAGTATTTTTAATATTCAGCAATTTAAAGGTATCAATAATATCTCTGGGGTTAATTTCTCTAAATTTGTTATTTTTTTTTTGTTTGTATATATTTAGAAGTGGTTCTTTTAATAAGGTAGTAAGTAATTACTAATTAGTTAACTACATCATCAGATTCCCGTTCGAAAAATCAATGAACAAGAGCTTACCTACTAAAATCATTAAATGCCGGGTTTTGAGGAAAAAAGGCACCTAGTACCTACAGGTACTTATTATGTAAAAAATTATGCAAATTTAAATCGATTCCACGCATAGCGGTTCGAATTTCGAATGTGAATAATTTAAAAATTGGCCAAATACGAGTCGGACTCGCGCACAAAGGGTTCAGTACCGTTATAGAGCCAAAATAGAATGGCCTGTGGCCTATTTGAATGCCTTTAATTTTTATTTTATTATAAGTTATTAAATTACACATAATATAATTTTTGTAAAAATTTCAAGTGCCTATCTGTTGAATGATCTGTTGCCATTATTTGATCACGAAAAATGACGTTTGTTGTAAGTATCGGAATATTTAATTAATTTATTTTGTTTTTAGTATTTGTCGCTATAGCGGCAACACAAGTATAGAATCTGTGAAATTTTCCGAAGTCTATAGCGTTTCTTAAGAAACAAACAGACAGACAGGCGGACAACGAAGTCTCGGTAATAGGGTCCCGTTTTTACCCTTTGGGTGCGAGACCCTAAAAACGATAACGGAACCAGTATACGCCAATTTGTAGAATCAACACATTTTGCCAATAGGGGTATATAATGCAGGCAATTTTCATATCTGTCCTAGAATGAAGAATGATTTGGTTTTGCATAATATCGTCCATTGTGGCGGTACAGGCGTACGAAGAAGTGGTTGCCGATTTGATTAAGTCATTTAATGGCCCTAAATCAGTTATAGGAGTGACATGCTGGCCAGCGAGTGAGTACTGACAGCAGCTCCAAAACTTTGATAATACAAGAGAGCGTAACGTTTTTAGGGTTCCGTACCCAAAGGGTGAAAACGGGACCCTGTTCATGAGACTTCGTTGTCTGTCCGTACTCCGTCTGTCTGTCTCCAGGCTATATCTCAAGAACCGCTGTAGCTAGAGTTCTGAAATTTTCACAGATGGTGTATATTGGTTGCCGCTATAACAACAAATACTTAAAACAAAATAAAATTAATATTTAAAGGGGGCTCCCATACAACAAACGTAATTTTGTTGACCTTTTTTGCTCGATATCAATAATAGCAACAGGTAGGCACTTGATATTTTCAAAAAGGCCTTAATTATATGTCTACTTCAATATTTAAAAATAATAATAAAATAAAATAAAAATTTAAGGGGGGCTTCCATACAAAAAACATAATTTTTGGCCTATTTTTGCTCTATAACGGTACGGAACCCTTCGTACGCGAGTCCGACTAGCACTTAGCCGATTTAATTTTTTCGTTTATGAGTATGAATTTTAGGTTAAGGCTCAATGAGATCAAAAACACTAGTCTAAGTGTTCTTCAACACTCATCCCCTCAAACACCAAAACTAATATTATGAGTAAACTTATTTTATTTATGTGGCTTTTACCCTACTTTAAAGTTTAAATACTAAGCAAAAATGTAGTATTGTTTGATTTTACAGGCAAAAAGCTTTCATTCTACTCCAGACTGGCTGAGCAGAACATTATGATGATATTCACTAATTCTACTGATATTGTTGACAGCATTCACGAGAAGCAACAAATAATTTACCTGCTGGACCTAGACTGTCATTACGTAAGAGGAGATTTGCTGTCGGTGGGATTCTTAAAAATATTTTAAAAGTAAAAGTAAAATAGGCCATACTTGAGCTTTTTGGCTCTACCTGCTAGAGTTCTTTCTATATGAAGTCTACCTGTCACCAGACCTCCCTTCGAACTTCGAAACAAGGCCTTCGAACTATTAAACCTCAATAGGTTCTAGAGAAACCTTCGCCCGCCTATAAAAATTTTATTGTTCCTTTTAATCACATCTAATTTTAACCAGGATCTGACTGGTAAAGGATACTTATTATTTAAGTATGGTGTTTTTCTTGTTTTTAGAACGAGATTATTCGCTCCCCATACCGTTGGATTATTTTTGGTGACAAAACTGAAAATATAAATGACTTTGCAGTTAATATACCAGTGGACACGGAAGTACTTGTCGTCAGTCAAACAGTCGATTACTATGATATTTATTATAGTGAGTATAAATTACATATTAGACTAAGAAAATTATTATAGCTTCAAAATCGTCGATCAGACCGAATAATTCGTGTAGTTTTGAAATTTGGTACAGCTGTTCCTAAAGGTGTCCAGATGAATATACTAAATGTCCTCGAGGGTGGGACAAGAGCCGGCGGTGGGGGAGGGGGGAAAGGTCTCTTTTTCAAGGTTTTTGCTTGTAACTCGAAAAGTATTTATAATATCTCGTTAATAACTTCTACATTAATATCTAAATTAAATTTCCTATAAATTACGTCTACGCATTTTTACTGTACGATCATTACTTTAGGAAATACAGAGTATTAATAGGGTACGCTAGCACTGTTTTGCCATACAAACGTATTCCCCAATTGACTCCCTGGACAATGCATCTAGACAAATGTTTTTTTATACAATATTGGGATCTATTAAAGCATGCCTCTACATTAGATTTTTTTGTAAAACTGAAAATATGTCCCTAAAAAAATTGCAAAAAATGAATGCCCCCGTACTCCCGCCAATCGACCGACCATAAAACTACAATTTATTTTTTACTAATTGCTAAAGATTTTGCGATCAGTGGGTGACCCAGTGTTGTAAAAATATGTAACATAGATCACTTACCTACTTTTTAGAGTTCCGTAGCCAAAATGGCAATAAACTGAACCCTTATAGATTCGTCATGTCTGTCTGTCTGTCTGTCCGTCCGTATGTCACAGTCACTTTTCTCCGAAACTATTAGAGCTATACTATTGAAACTTGGTAAATAGATGTAGTCTGTGAACCGCATTAAGATTTTGCTGAAACAAAAAAAAATTTTCATCTAAGTAACCTATGCGTGTGGGGTATCTATGGATAAGTCTCCAAAAATCATATTGAGGTTTCTCATATCATTTTTTTCTAACCTGAATAGTTTGCGAGAGAGACTCTTCCAAAGTGGTAAAATGATGTCCCTCCCCTCGAATTTCTAAAGTAGGGGCATGATAATTCTAAAAAAATATATATGATGTAGATTACTATAAAAACTACCAACGAAAATTGGTTTGAACGAGATCTAGCCAGTAAAACTTTTTTATACGTCATAAATGGTAAACTTTTATCTAAATTTCATTAAATCGACTGAAATATAAAAATAAATCAAAAACCTTTTAATTTTATAAAAATAAACCTTATTACTGCTGCGGAACCTTTCATGGGTGAGTCCAACTCGCACTTGGCCGCTTTTTATGGAAATTATTTATTTAGTTTACAGAATTAATTCATATGGACCATGGATTAGAGAGAATTACGGTTTTTGGACGAAAAAAAATGGATTGGAGGTTTTGAATTTGGAACAAGTGGATGCGGCTCGGAGGCTCAATCTTCGCGGAATTGAATTAAGAATATGCTATGTACTGACCAATAACGACAGTATTAATCATCTGACTGACGGGAAGTAAGAATTTTGGATATTACACTGTACAATGAACAGAACTTGCAAGAGTGTAGAAGAATAAAAAAAATTAGCGTTCTAAACATTTTTTTAAGTTATTTAGATCTATATTATATCTTCGTCAATTTCAAACCTTATGTGCTTATGCCTTCAAACGCTTGAAAAGGCCTCTTTATGCTATCCTATTATAAAAAAACCACCAAGTGCCAATATGATGGGCCACTAGTGACTAGGCACCATGATTACGACGCACTCTTTGTAGGCAATCATTGACTGTGGTAATAGTTAACACCACTATGTAGAGATAACTGTGGTAATGTTGTTTATTAGGTCCCAACTCTCAACTATGAACTACCTAGGTCCTAGGTAGATACGTAGACTAATTTACAGGTTCGACCACATCGACACAATAACCAAAGTGAACTTTCCAACCACGAATCATTTGATCGACTTCTTGAACGGTACAAGGAAGTACGTGTTCACGGAGACGTGGGGGTATAGGCAGGCTAATAACAATTGGAATGGCATGTCAGGGTATCTGGCTAGAGATGAGGTGGATATTGGAGGTAAGTACATACTAACATAGAAAATTATTACTCTCTAGCCTAATAAGAAATTGATTCATAGGATATGTAACATCTACCTATGAATCATATCATGCCATCTGGCAGACCTATAAGATTTGGTCGAACTATGTCAGCCTTTCCCAAAGTGGGCGATAACGTCCCCTTGTGGGCGCTGAAGGCCTAAAATGGGGCGGTGTGGGACCCAGAAAAAATAGCCTCTACACAACGCCCCCATTTAAAAGTAGGTGAAACAAGGGGGGCGCCAAAAAGATTTTTTTCCCAAAGTGGGCGGTAGACAAAATAGTTTGGGAACCCCTGAACTATGTTAAACCCAGCGAAGAGATCGTGACATTACATGATACAATCTAATTAAAAGTAACTCGACTTGGCGGGGGCACTGCCGTGCCCCCAGAACTGCTTACGAATAAATTTCTCTGACGGTACATAGGCTATTATATTAGTTATAAAAACTACCACTCAGTGGTCGAGTCTACCCAATGGTGCCGCATCATGGCTCTCTTACATTTTCATGCTGTCTAGTAAGTTATAGAGTGTAGACTGTAGAGTCTAGACTAAGGGCCTGTTTCACCACTTCCTGATAAGTGCCGAATAGGCTATCCACCACATAACTTGACAGATGAAATAATATGGAGAATCTGTCAAAAAAGTTGTGGATAGCCTATCCGGCACTCTATCAGGAAGTGATGAAACAGGCTCTAAAAATTGTGGATTCCCTAGTTTATAAAAGAGATTGATAACAATTAACACATACATTGAGATTGGCATTCAATATTATAGATTCAACCACCCTCGCTTTTATCATCAAAACCGATTTTTTTCAGGTTCCCCAATGTTCTTCACATCTGAAAGGTTATCCATAGTCGAATACATCTCAAGTCCAACACCGACTCGGTCGAAATTCGTGTTTCAACAACCGAAGCTGTCGTATGAGAACAACCTTTTCTTATTGTCCTTCCAAGCGGCTCTTTGGTATGGTTCCTCTGCGCTTATCTCTTTGACCTTTCTGGTGCTCTTTGCCGTTGCCGTATGGGAGTGGAAGAAATCTGGTACTGAAAATGAGAAGGTACCTTTATTGCTTATAACGTCTCAAATGTCTGCTGTTTAGCACAAAAGTGTCATCATGTCTGAGCACATTTGTATGAATCAACTTCATCTACATGCTGAATGGTACTTGGAAGTTGGATGTCATTGGTGATACTAAATGTAAAGCATTTAATTTAGAATTTATATGGTACCGTTAGTTTTGAACACAATACTAATAAAAAAATCTGTCTATAGGCCTACTACGAAACCGTTTTGAGACTCAATCGAATGAGAATCCTCCTGTCCTTTTCTTTTTTTTTTTCCCGGAGGGGGAAATGCATTACGCATACCGCCCAGGCGCAGGGGGCGACCCGAGCGGTGATGTGGGACTCCCGTAGCTAATGAGACCACGGTATACCCACTAAAACCCCCCCCCATCTTCCGCCACGCCGCCTTTTGACGGGGCCACGGGAACGATACACACATCCGCGACCCCGCCAGCGGTCCGAAGACTCCACGATGGGCGCACAACACGTGCGCCCTCCTCCTCGGCCCCCACCAGGGCTGTAGCAGACGCCCCCCGAGTCTGCTACTTGGAGGCCATGTGGCAGATCAGGTCTGTGGCTCTGCCACCGACCACACCTCGGCCGCAAAAGATAGGGCAAGCGGCGCACCGCAGTACCTACTTGCCTCTACCTCTGCGGCCTCACCTCGGTGCGCATCCGCAGCGGACTCCTCCAGTTCGCTGGGAGCGCCCTCCTCGGGCCAGGCGGCGACACCGGCCGGCCCTGGTTGCCTCTTCGCTTCACCGCGGTTGTCCAAGCCGCGGTTACTAGAGCCCCACCGCCACGACAAGGCGAGCAACCATCGGGGGGAGAATCCTCCTGTCCTACTCTAACAACGTTTTTAGAGTTACGATTTCTCGTTTGTTATAGCTGGACGCGGCATTCTCATACGATTGTTTGAGTCTCAAAACGATTTTGTGGATGGCCCCTGAACGTGAAACATCGTGTCTCTGAAGTCTCATTTTCCAAAATGGTAGCCCTATTTTTGAAATATAGAACACATACTTACAAGGCTGATTTTACGACCACGCGCAAAAACAGCCTTGTTTAAGTCTGTTTTCGCACTAATTAAATAGATTATAGCTAGAGCTCTATTCACATTTCACAGCAATATTCGTTATGTCCTTAAGTATATCCGCCATTATTAATTTTGATAATAATTGGTTGTTATTAGCGTATTAAGAACGCCGGCATTCTAAGGCCGAGAGCGGTGGACGTGGCTTTGTTGACGTTTGGAGCCACCTGCCAACAAGGAAGTCATGTCGAACTTAAAGGTAAATGGGTACAATAATGTTATGATAGTTTATTGTTTAGGCTACTGTTGTCAAACTCTGTGCAATAGGTAAAAGACATACCTATGAGCAGCCATATTAAGGTCACGATCAGTGTTCACCCAATGGCACATTTGTTTCTTAGTTACATTGCCTTTGTGTGTAACCTTATCTTACTTCCTCGTGTCAGAAATCTGAATGGGCTGAAATTTTGATTTAGACCTGCGGGCGCGGTCCGAGAATCTTCTGGGGAGAGGTAATTAGGTACGTTAAGTCGACAATAAGGGGGATTTGATTTATTTCCAAGTTGATATGTGTGCAGTAGCCATTAGAATACTCAAGTTTTCAAGATTAATGTTTGTATTAACTCTGTTGTATAAAACTTGTTTTATTTAACACCTTAATTTTTCAAAAAGTACAGAAATTCACAATTTGGATTAAGCAAACAGAAAACATCTTGTAACTCATTTCATACATGTCACTGAATTTGAATACACTTTGGGAAGAATGCCGTATCACGAAAATACCGTGACGACTGACATAAATTATGTATCGAATCGTGAAGCTAAATCGTAAATGTTATGTTTACTTTTTTTGTGCTCTCATTGACGTATTGACTTTTGAACGTTGCAGTGCAGTAGACGCGCAGCAGAATGAGCCACATCAGAGTTCTAACTTTTGGTGACAGCCATGTGGCAGCCATTTACCCATTGCAAGGCCCCGGATGGAAGAACTTTGCAAGACCCTGGGCGGCAGTACTTTGCGAGGTTCTTTGTCTCACGAAAAATACCTTGTGAGGCCCCTGCAAGAGCGAGCACCGCCTGATTGCCGCCCTATTCGCCACCAATAGGGCCACCGCCCACCTGGTGCGAGCCATGGACTAATGACCATAGCCAGATCATTTTCAGGTTCGCTCGGGCGTATGGTGCTTCTTCTACTGTTCGTCTCTCTAACGTTCCTGTACACGTCGTTCTCGGCTAACATCGTGGCGTTACTGCAGTCCAGTTCTTCGGAGATCAAGACGCTGTCAGACCTCCTCAACTCGAGGATCAAATTTGGAGTACACGATACGGTGTTTAATAGATATTATTTTGCTGTAAGTTCTTACTGGAGAATACAAGATCCTAACTTATCTTTAGGGTAATCTTAAGGCCACATTGGGCGATGATGGGTGATTATGATTGCGAAGCTATCCATAGTATTGTACAACCGATTATGGGCAATCAAGGATGATCGTAATCACTTGCAATAGTCCATCGTTATAGGCCAACATCAAGAGATTGCATTTAACTTGAAACAATTAAAATTATTGCTTTTGTCTACCTCTAGCATTGGATTTTCAGCGCTAGATCTGCAGTTTCAATGTGTAAACCATTTATACATTATGTTTAGAAAGTGAATTTTTTGCCACTTATATGTATAAAAAAAAAAGTTGAGTTTGACACATGACATTTCCGCTTCCCCGCTTTTTTTCTCTCTGGCCGCCACCACCCTGTGCCTGTGCTAACATTATACGAAAAGTGAAAAATATACAAAAACTATTGTAAAGTGAGTAAATAAAACTAAACAAAACGAAACTCTTTTATTCATGGTGCCGAAACCCGGGACAGTCAGTGAGCTATTGAGATTCACAAACAATTTACGCAGTGCTGTGTGCTGTGCAGTGACCACGTTGCCATCTTGCCATTGAAGAACTTTTCAACTTCTAAACTCGCTATTAAACTATAACAGAATGGCCAACGAACGGATAATTTTTCAAAATGAGTTATACTCCAGACTTAAAAAAGCGGAGACTAACTACAAAAAGTCTCCGAAGGAGAGATTGACGCCGGCTTACATAGAAACTAGGCTACAAACTTTGGAAGAATTGTGGAAAGAATTCAAAGATGGCCACAGAATTCTAATATCTACAGTGCCACAAACAACACAGGAGACGCTGTCCTACTTCAGAGATGATCTGTATGAATCATTCTACGAGCAATATACCAGTTACAAAACATTGTTAACATCCTCTAAAAGTCAAAAAACGGCAACTTCAACTGATGAGAAACGTGAAAACTCTGATCAAGAAACAATTCCCTTACCCAGAATTCAGTTGCCAATATTTAACGGCAGATATGAAGAATGGCAAAGCTTCCATGACATTTTTGTTTCCCTCATACATAATAATAATACCATATCAAAGGTACAAAAATTACATTATTTGAAGTCCAATTTAAGAGGTGAGCCCGAGGTTTTGTTGAGGAATTTTGCAATTATTGAAAACAACTATGATGAAGCTTGGAAACAGTTAATAAAACGGTATAGCAACAAAAGATATAACTGCAGCTCTATTTTAAAGATATTATTTGAACAAAAGAAGATTGTGAATGCATCCGCTACTGGTTTAAAGCAACTTTTGGATACAACAACCTCATGCTTGCAGTCGCTGAAAAGTCTTGGAATTGATATAACATCCTGTGATGCTTTTGTAATTTTTCTTGTAACTTCTAAGCTGGATATGGAGTCACACAAACTGTGGGAGCAAACCTTGAGCTCAACGAGTCAAAATGAATTACCTTCGTGGACACAGCTTACCGAGTTCTTAGAAAACCGATTCCGGAGTCTCGAAATGCTAGAACCTTCCAAGTCAGTAGCAAAATTACCAGGTAACAACAAATTCAACTTGTTTAAGCCAAAATCATTTTATTCAGCACTAAATCAAAATGAGAAAAAATCAAATATCAGTTGTGCATATTGTAATGGGAGTCACTACATATATCACTGTGACAAGTTTCAACAAAAACCTGTAAGAGAGAGAGTTGATTTTGTGCAAAATAACAAACTGTGTTATAATTGTATGTGTCCAAATCACACAGTAAATAAATGTCATCGACATACGAGTTGTCGACACTGTTTTAAGAAACATCATACTTAGTATAGTGTGTATAGTATGTAGTAGTATAGTATGTAGTACATATCGAGAGAGAGCAGACTACACAAAGAGAGAACAACACACAAAGAGAGAACAATACACAAAGAGAGAACAATACACAAAGAGAGAACAACACACAAAGAGAGAACAACACACAAAGAGAAAACAATATACAAAGGGAGAACACTGAAACAAGAATAGTATCTAATTTTTCACAAGGTGTAAGGAGTCGTACCTGCAATGTGCTATTAGCAACAGCATTGATAAATGCTCATGGAGACAATGGAGTGAGATACAACATACGGGTTCTTTTAGATCAAGGTTCACAAGCATCGTTTATAAGCGAATGTACTGTACAATTACTTAAACTTAAGCGTAACCCTGTAAGTGGCGTGGTGTCAGGAGTAGGTGACAGGGAAACTAGAATTAAGTATTCAGTATCTTTACTATTAGAGTCACGCTACAATCCGAATAAAAAATATTATGTAACAGCTTATGTTTTAGGTGTGCTATCATCGATACTACCAACTAATAATGTGCAGGCGCCAACAAACTGGATGCAACTAGAAGGATTGCAGCTAGCAGACCCAGGTTATACAACACCAGGTAAGATAAATATGATTTTAGGAGCAGACATATACAGTGAAATTCTACAAGGGGAAATGATAAAACATCCAGAAGGAAATTTAATTGCTCAACACACAACATTTGGATGGGTGTTATCAGGGAGAATACAAGACGGTACAAACAAGAAGATGATAAGTATGCACATACAAATGAAAAGTGATGATATACTAAGAAAATTTTGGGAAATTGAAGCAGAACCAGATTTAATAAACAAAAAACTAACTGAAGAAGAAAAGAATTGCATAGAATTTTACGAAAAAACAACTACACGAAATGATGAAGGAAGATTTATAGTAAGATTACCGTTCAAAGTCAAACAACCACAATGTCAACACGGAGACACGAGAAACATAGCAGAGAGAAGACTATTATATCTAGAGAAACGATTACAAAAGGACAAGTATTTACAAACAGAATATGAGAAAGTTATACAAGAATATATTACATTGAAACATTTGGAGTTAGTCCCACACAACGATTTAAATAATTCACGAGCAACTTATTTACCTCATCATGCTGTTGTCAGGGTGGACAAGGAGACCACTAAAGTACGAGTTGTTATGAACGCATCTTCCAAAGGATCTAACGGAATATCTCTTAACGATGAATTGATGGTTGGGCCTAAAATACAACAAGACCTAAGACATATTTTAATGCGTTGGCGTTCTCATCCAATATGTATAATTTCAGATATAGTAAAAATGTATAGGCAGATTGTCGTAAACGAAGATGATACCAATTTTCAACGCATATTGTGGAGGTCTAGTCCAGACATGCCGATTCAAGAATACAGACTTACCCGACTTACCTTTGGAACTGCTTGTGCTCCATTTATAGCAATCAAAACATTACATACACTCGCTGAGGCAGAGAAAGAAAAATATCCTGTTGCAGCTGAAATAACAAAGAGAGATTACTATGTAGACGATTTAATGACAGGCTGTGAGACAGAAAATGAGGCGATAGAGATATACAATGAAATGAATTTACTTATGAAGAGTGGAGGCTTTCAACTACAAAAGTGGAGTAGTAATAGCAAAAAATTATTACAATACATAGGAGAAGATCAACGTAACAGAGAAATATCAGTACCAATCAAGAGTGATAACATGTTAAAAGTTTTAGGAATATGTTGGAACAGATCAAATGATAATTTTGAATATTCAATCAACTTACCTGAGATAGGAGGAATTGTGACAAAGAGACAAATATTGTCTGACATTGCTAGACTATACGACCCACTGGGATGGATTGCACCTGTTGTAATCAAAGCTAAAATTATTATACAAAAGGTTTGGAAAGCACAAATAGATTGGGATGATGAGTTACCTCAAACCTTATTGGAAGAATGGTTGACATATAGACATGAACTAGTAGAGACAGAAACTATCAGTATTCCTAGATGGTTAAATTGCAGAAAAGGAGACAAATTAGAATTGCATGCATTTTCAGATGCATCTACTTATGGATATGCAGCCGTAGTGTATCTTAGAGTAATAGATAAACACAAGAATGTACACTCATCAATTGTGTCAGCTAAAACAAAAGTTGCCCCAATAGAAAAGGAACTTTCAGTGCCCAGACTGGAATTATGTGGCGCAGCTTTAGCAGCTAAATTAATTTCTGAAATTTCACAGGTAATGAATATTCCAAAACAAGATCTTTACGCTTGGACAGACTCGACAATTGTGCTGGCATGGTTGAAGGGAGGCGCATCACGATGGACTACTTTTGTAAGTAATCGAGTATCTGAAATATTAACTATTTTAAACTATGATCAGTGGAGTCATGTATCGACACATATGAACGCAGCTGATTTGGCCTCACGTGGATCCAGTGCAAAGGAATTAAGGGTTAACACTAAATGGTGGCACGGACCTGAATGGCTGTGCGATGTAAACCTGAAAATAAAACATGATGATATACCTGAAACACAAGAAGAACAAAGAATTAAATCTATGATAATACAAGAGAAAACTGAAGAATATGAGTGGAGTAAATTTTCCAATTTAAACCGAATGTTGAGAGTTATTGCATACTGTAAGAGAGTTTTACACTGGAAAAAATCTAAGGAAGAAAGAGGTAAATTAACTAACTACATAACAGTACAAGAAATTAATGATGTATTAAACATGTGTATTAAACAAGTACAAGAATTTCATTTTGACGAAGAAATTAGGAGTTTACGAGACAGAGGCCATGTACAGAAGAAAAGTGCTCTACACCCTCTTTACCCAATTTTTGATAAAAATGGTGTCTTAAGAGTAGGTGGTAGAATAGATAATGCGCACTTGAGCTACGATGAGCGACATCCAATTGTATTACCATCTAAGAGTCACCTTACATGGCTACTAATACAGGACACTCACTACAAAACATTACATGGAGGACCTCAGCTAATGTTGAACAATTTACGATCAAAATACTGGATTATACGAGGTCGAGAACAAGTGAAAAAATACTACAGGACATGTACAACTTGCAAAAGATATTCAAACATTACAAACACACAACTAATGGGACAATTACCGGAGGTAAGACTTACACCGAGTAAAGCATTTAAATCAGCTGGAGTCGACTACACCGGCCCAATCAACATACGATTTTCGCCAGGAAGAGGTTCAAAATCATATAAGGGCTACATATGTTTGTTTATATGTATGGTAACCAGAGCAATCCATATTGAGGCAGTATCTGATTTGACATCTAAAGGATTTATTGCAGCATTTAAACGTTTTACATCAAGAAGAGGACATTGTCAAGACATATATAGTGACAATGGCACTAATTTTGTTGGTGCAGATAAATTATTGCAAGACATGTTTAAGAAAACCAATTCACAATATACACATGATATTGCTGAAGCTCTTGCACTAAAAAATACTAACTGGCACTTCATTCCTCCTCATGCTCCGAATTTTGGCGGACTATGGGAAGCTGGAGTTCGTTCTGTGAAAACACATTTGAAAAAAGTTATCGGTGAGACGACACTTACCTTTGAAGAGCTGTCTACGGTTCTAACTGAGATTGAGGCGTGCGTAAATTCGCGACCATTAACTGTTGTTAGTAATGATCCTAATGATCCCGTCCCACTGACACCAGGACACTTTTTAGTAGGTGAACCTTTACTTAATGTCGTAAATAATGATAATAATGATGTAGTCAATCTTACTGATAGATGGCAAATATGTAACAAGATTGTAAGACACATATGGAATAGGTGGAGTTCAGAATACTTGACTAGTTTAAGTAATAGATATAAGTGGTCAACTCATAAATTTGAACCTAAAATAGGAAATATTGTAATTTTAAAGGAGGAAAATTTACCTCCTGCGAAATGGCTTTTAGGCAAAGTCATTGCAACTCACCCAGGCCCAGATAATATTGTAAGAGTAGTAACTGTAAAAACATCAAAAGGAATTTTGAAGAGAATTTGTAGTAAATTAATATTCTTACCTACTAATAGGTCTTAAATCTTAACTTTTGTTATTTGATACAATTTTGTAACAAATTGTACTATTAATTTAGTTAAAGTATGTTATTGTAAAGATTTACTACTTAGTTTAATACTTAGATTGATTTTAAATATTTAATGTTACTTAGGTATGTTCAGTCACTATTGTAAAACTTACTTTTTTAGTGATTCATACTACTAGGTGGTGAGCAACTAGATTTCAATAATTATTGTTATCTGTAACTAAAATATGTAAAACTTGTAATACTTAGTGTACCTACATAAACAAAGTTATTTCATACTATAGTTTCATAATTTGAATTTCAACTTAAACAAAGTTATTCATACTGTACTTTCACAATTTGACTTTCAAGAAACTTAAATTGTTATAGTTTATTTTTGTCATACTTTGAGCATACTGCTACCTAATCTTAAATCATCTTGAAACTTCATGTAATACTGTGTATTTGTACATATTTTGTAAGGTCATGGTGGGCGGTAGCTATTAGCTTTACCATTTGTTATTAATTAATTATCACACTTGTACAATGTAGATTGAAGAACATAGTTCTTGGTGGGCGGAATGTTTAGAAAGTGAATTTTTTGCCACTTATATGTATAAAAAAAAAAGTTGAGTTTGACACATGACATTTCCGCTTCCCCGCTTTTTTTCTCTCTGGCCGCCACCACCCTGTGCCTGTGCTAACATTATACGAAAAGTGAAAAATATACAAAAACTATTGTAAAGTGAGTAAATAAAACTAAACAAAACGAAACTCTTTTATTCACATTAAGAATTAGGAATAAGATTTGACCATAATATTACAATTTTAACGATATAATCTTTGATACATTTCTGGGTTCTTCATTCAAAACGATGGTTAGACAGCGAAATCAAAATTATGGCGCTCAGGGATTTCGTGAAGTTATTTCACTAGTGCTGAAACATAATAGGGAAATAGTAGAAAAGTTGAAACTGTATTCTATGAATTTTTACATAGACGGAGAGCGAGCCAATTAGACGGGCTATCTACGAGAAGAAAGTGGCACCGGCGGGCGCGAGACCACGATTTATGGACATGGAGGACGGCGTAAAGGAAATGAGAAAGGTAGATAGTTATCGATAGTAATTACTACATGTAAGTACTACAGGTAAGCTTGCAGTGAGTCGTGAAAATTTGTCATTAAAAGCCATAAGCATCGGCTAAACGGTAACGATTCAGTTCAACATAAACTGTTGCCACATTTAGTCAAATCGGATACCTAAATAGTATAGGTAGAGCCACAACATAAAATTAAAAACTTTTGTTTTTTATTTAAAAAAAACATAATATTTTATGAATTTTTCAAAAGGCCATGTCATTTACCTATTAGGTAATTATTTGTTTCGTCAGTTTCAAATTGGCACAATTTGACAAAAATTAACTACACCCTGTATTATTATAGTGAACGTGGCAAAGCGCACCTACCCGGCATTAGCTATACCTAATTCGAATGGAATCTCTAATCATCAGTAATTTTCGAATTAAAGCTCTATGGCGTACTTTGCCACACTCACTATATCCATACTACTAAATTATAAATGCGAAAGTGTGTCTGTCTGTCTATTACCTCTTCACGCCCAAACCGCAGAACCAATTTTGCTGAAATTTGGCATGGAGATACTTTGGGCTGCATTGGGTCCCAGGAAAGGACATAGGCTACTTTTTGTCCCAGGAAAATGTACGGTTCCTGCGCGGTAAACGAGTTTTGGCGCAACGGAGTTGCAGGCGTCATCTAGTACTATTAAGTAGAGTTAGATCTTTAAAGTTTCTTATGCTTTGCATGTAGAGTTAAAACTTGAAAGATCACTTGGCACTGCATTGTAGAGTTAAGAGCTTACTCAGGAGGACATTATTGTTATTTTTTTCAGGGTCTATTCGCGTTCCACATGGAGACGGGTGTGGGATACAAGTTTGTGGGGAAATACTTCGAGGAGGGGGAAAAGTGTGGGCTGAAGGAGATACAGTATCTGCGGGTCATTGACCCCTGGCTGGCCGTGAAGAAGGATACGCCTTTTATGGAGATGTTTAAGATCGGGTAGGTTTGTGGACTTTTCATATAAATAACTGGGGTGCACGGCCAATTCGTTGCCGATGGAAGTCACGCGGTTTCGTAACCAATCAGCTACACAGAAGACATTGTTAATATATTACACTGTGCAGTACTTTTTACATGGTAATCTGACGTATAGGTAGTTCTCACGCATCTCTTGTCAGACAATCGCGATTCGTCATTGGCTGCATTATTTTTATTTATTTATTTAAACACTTCATGCAAATATTTACATAGGCGGGCTTAATGCCTAGTGGCATTCTCTACCAGCCAACCTTAGGGTGATGATGAGAATAAAAAATAGGCGCATTCTAAAGCAATATGAGCTAAAATATGATGTAATAAATAGACATTATCTAAACAAACTTAGAAACAATATTTATTTTTGTTCCCAAATGAAAATGTTGTTCCCAAGTTATTTGAGACAGAACACGGCCTAAAACGAGGGACACCGGCCAAGTTTATAACTACTGGACCGCTGAGACATCCAACTTCCAAGCTCCAATAATAGTAGGTTTTGATTCGGTACTCAATAACTATAATTTATATTGTACAAAGACGAAAGCCTAGGATTACTTTTATGTAGCAGATACATATATATTCTCTAGTCAGAACTCAGAAGTTACAATTATAATTTATAACCCGTATTTCCAGAACAAAACGTCTGCAAGAACATGGTCTACAGCAGCGAGAGAATCACCTTCTATACGCCAAACGACCCAAATGTTCAGGACGCCAAGCTAACTTCGTCTCTGTCAGCATGGTGGATTGTTACCCTGCTTTACTAGTGTTATCTTATGGAGCACTTATGTCAGTGTTCGTGGTAATCCTAGAAGTTCTGGTAAAGAAACGTGAGATAGTGATGAAGATTAATGGAAGAAGGGATCTACCTCAGAATGGTTGAAGAATATGTGCCTTTATACAACGTGAAATTTTAGTGGTTGTTTTCCCGCAGCAGAACGATTTACCTATAGTAGTACTATCGAACCATGCATGTTATTTTTTTAAAATACAAAATATTTTTTATGACTTACTATGGAAACTTTATGCCGATAGGCGCGAGTTACTATGGACCCGACCGATTTTTTTTTGATTTGAACAAAAAAACTTTACATAACTATTGTACTACTAAGATAGAATCATTTTACTGCGGGAAAACAACTATTAAAATTTCACACTGTATACTTGAGTAATTGTCTTGTAGAGCACTTTTAGAGTTATATCCGAATTCGTAATTATAATAAAGGAGGAAGAAAGAAAGAAAGGAATTGAAGATATATACTTTAATCTAATGTATTTAGATTATTAAATTAGTTAAGTGTGTGCTTTTGATTGTTTTTTAACCGAATTTAGAAAAAGTTTATGGAACTTAGAAGCCTATAACATAAAAAGATTGAAATATTTTTGTATTATTATTTAGGTATTTCTAATCACGATGGCAGATTATAGTCCAGGGGGAAGGGGGCTAACTTCTATAGATTATTAGGGTATGTTACAGACCTAGATGACTCAATAAATTGTCATTTTTAAAACGTAATCGGAAAGAGAGCCGTTAGGTAAAGAGTTACGTAATGTACGTTAATATTTTTGAATATTGAAAAGAACAAACGAGAAAAAAGCAAACACGTAGGCAAAGGAACAAGACGTAAATGAGTTCAACTTCAGATGAGCGAAGTACAATTTAGCTCGGCTATAAATTCAAGTTTATGATGAAAGTTGTTGCAACTCGCTACTTATACTTAATTAATACCTTGTTTACAATTTTCCTCGATAGTCGATAGTTGCTAAACCAGTAGCCGTGTGGTCTAGCGCTGCAGCCAGGCTGTCTGTTGATAGAGGGCGTTTTCATATAGTGGTTTTTATATTAGATCTATGTAGAAGTAGGTACAGTGTGCTAAATAAAAATGATATTATGAAAATTCGTGACTGCAATTTTAACTTTATGCTTTCACCTTAAGACTTTAAGGCCGGTATAAATAGTCAGTAATCAAGATGCATCTCGGTCTCAAGACACGGTTCAGGCTCTGTGATTGGTTGGCTGTCAAAATTTGGACCAATCACAGAGCCGAACCGCGTCTTGAGCCGGGTCGCATCTTAAGTACTGACTATTTATACCGGCCTTAAAGTGTTAAAAAGTTGGTATATTTCAGTAAGAATTACCAAAAAATATTTATATGAATTATGCCTACAGATAAATTGGAGACATTGTTCGTTCATGCATTCATGCCATACCCACTATTAATATTTTAATCACTATCGAAAAAACATTCGTATCGTTAACGTAAGCATTTTGTATGGAAACTTGAACAGCGTCTCTGGTGTGACCGTGTCCGTGAATGAAATTAATTTCGACCATTATTGGCATGACATGCCAATAATACCAACTTACCACTTATCAGTATTTTGCTTACAATAAGTAGTTTAATAAGCTTTCGTAAGCAAGAAACAAGTTGGCGTTTCTTTTTCTAATGCACATCCATAACAACATACCTAGCTTTACAAAGACATTGCCAATGACGACAAAACCAGAAGTTTGATAAGGGTACTATAACAGAAGAAGAGAACCCAAGAGGGCCAGCACCAGATAAGTTGGAAGTTGTAACTCCACTGCTGCTATGATTGCCACGAATTACGATCAGGCGCCTGCTCGTTTTTTGTTAATGTCATAAAAGTATATTTCCGTAACCATCCCTCATTCTTGGCCTCGCCCTAGACCCTAGTCGAGTAACCTATGTAGGTTTTAAAGTCCAGGCGATGGGAGTAAGCAATGCGATGCCGTTAGTGCAATGGTAATTGCGGTAATCGATTATTCAGATAGCGGTGATAAACGAGGGCCACTGCCCCCACTGGAGCTGCCATCTGTCGCCCGCAACTGTCATACGGTTAAATGAAGACAGACACTGTGACACTTAGATATATGTGTACTTTATTAAATAATAATAATATTTAAATAAAATAAAACTTTAAGGAAGGCTACCATACAAAAAACACAATTTTTGGCCTATTTTTGCTCTATAACGGTACGGAACCCTTCGTGCGCGAGTCCGACTCGCACTTGACCGATTATTTCTACGTTCATGGCTTTACCAACAAACCTCTGCACCTTCATAATCGTAAGTAGGTACTTCCCAGTACAAACTTCTTCAAAGGAAGTGCGCTACTATTAAGTATTCAAATTATTATCAATGCTCTGATTTGCGATAATAACTAATTTAGATACAATGATAAGATAGGTGTAAGTATCATAATATTATTTTTATTATAACCAATGAAACACAATTGATTAGTTCATGTTTTGAAAATGGAAGTGAAAATTGTTTTGTTTCTTCTATTTTGTGTTGTGCAAAGAATAGGGGGTATGTAAAGCAGATTTATGTAGAACTACATGAAAGTCTCAAACAAATTATAATATGATATTATAGATTAGAAAGAGAAAGTCGCAAAAGTAATATGTATGAATTTATATGACGTACATGCGTACAAAGTTTTAAAAGTTGAACTGTTAATTTTATCACGTCATGTAGATCTTAAATTCATCGTGACTCTAGTGCAGTGCGGACTAGAGTTTAGTCTCATACCCGCCCCGCCCCTGCCGCCCCTAGGCCGTGCGGCTTCCAGGGAACTCGGGCTGACGGTATGGGGATGCCGCCACTCATTGCACCGAGTCCCCGAGAGAGTCGCGATGCGCGTTGTGTTCCTGCGTATCGCGACACAAAGAAGACGACCGGCCTATGCAAGCCCCCCATGTAGGGCTTCTGTTCGGCCTAGGGGGACAAGAAACCCCAACAGCGCGGGCCTGCTTTGGGTGAGCAGGCGAGCGCGGACGGAAGCCACGGAAGACATGTAGCAGACCCTCGCGTCTCCGTCCTGCGCGGAAGTAGGAACACGGTCGGGTTTTAGTGGGTACAGCTGCAGCCACTACCATCTCTTCGGCCGTAGCAAGTCCCACATACCTCGGTGGTCCTTCCCCAACGCTGCCGGGGATGCGTAATAGCATTTCCCGACCCAAAAAAAAAGGCCGTGTGGCTTATAACGGCCTATTTATAAATCCGGGCTGCATAAAAGTGACCAGCGCCGAAACCAGTGCTGCTAGCGCAAGTAGTCGCAGGGCCGGATTTTAAATATTTTTATGGGTATAGGCCACTTTAATTTTGCCGCCCCTATGTACGAACTCTACCGCCATCCTTGGACGCTGCCGCCCCCCCCTAGGACGCCATAGGACGCTGCCGCCCATAGACTACCTATATTATTGCCTAAACTGCCAATACCTACATAAATCCAGAGCTGAGTAATCGCCGTGGTTTTCAGGTCAGCTGCGGTGCTACGCCTGCGGTTTCTCGTCCGTGGACTCTGACAGGTCCTGTCTCACCATTACCGATGACACACCGATCGTGGACTGCCGATACACTTATTGCACAATATTGAGACAGGAGTTTCAGGTAAGTTTTGTGGGGTTAGACGCATACAGAAGAATGTGACCAGAGTTTTCATTTGAATAAGGCCAAAAATGGATTAAAACAAACGATCAGATATTGATGGATGGTGATACAGTATCACGATCCATCATTCTTAGTATCACCTGCAGTGCTGAATTTATATTTTATAAGAGTGTACCTTGTACAGTGTGTAGTGTGTATGCCACTTTATTTGCGTCGCCCCGTGTACGAAATCTCTCGTCCTACAGACGCTACCGGCTACCGCAGGCTCTATGCCGCAGCCTATACGGCCTGAAAGGAGATAATATGTGCGTAATGCCGCGGCCGCATATGCGTGGTGCTTCGCGCTAAAACCGATACTATATTGGACGATCTGCGTGTATCGTCCAATAGTATATCGTCCATAGCACGAAGCTTCGGACGATAGACGCAGATGCGGCCGGGCCGTCGCGTAATTATTACACAGTGTGTAACAAAAATTAGTGCTAATACTTTAGGGTGTGTAGATACGTGTTCCTTGTAGAGTTCACTGTGTAAGTAGCAGCGCTGAAAAACGAATTTTTTGTCACTTTTGTATGGGCAAGGGCCCGAGCGTCACGAGTTTCCCCATACAAAAGTGAAACAAAAATTTGGTCTTTCAGCGCTGCTGAAAGACCAAATTTGGCTGTGAAAGTCACAGTGAACTCTCTACAAGGAACTCCCTGTATAAATAGGTAATACTTGTTAACTAAACATGATGCCAACTATTTATACGGGCTTTTCCTTCAATTTTCTGTAAGACCGTCACCTCAGTCAGTAAAAAATAAGTCGTGTTAGTTATGAAGTAAGACGATGTTATTTCATATTTTTAGGACCCTATTGGTGTGGTAGCAAGTTTCACGAGAGGCTGCGAGGAAGTACCAGACTATCTCAACCATGACGTCGTTGACCCCACATTCAAGACTTACTACAGAGCTTGCACTACCGATCTTTGTAATGTTGGTAAGGATTCCAATTTTACCTGAATATAAAACTTCCCAACTTGACTTTTTCACTAGCGCATTCGAATAGAGTTAACTGTAACCAATGATTTTATATGAAAAACTCAAAGAATGTAGAATATAATTGACTGTATAAGCTATTATATTATTATCTATCTATTATTATAAATGCGAAAATGTGTCTGTCTGTCTTCTCGTCTCAACCGGTGAACCGATTATGCTGAAGTTTGGCATGATACTTTGAGTCCCGGGAAAGGACATACATAGGATTGATAGGATAATATAGTTTTTATCCCAGAAAAAAATGTGCGGTTCCCGCGCGACTGCGTTGCGGGCGACATCTAGTATCTAGATAAATACATAAAAGAGAAAAGTGGACAAAGTACAAAGTTACAAACTTTTACTTATTTGGCAACCGGGCCATAGAAAGAAGACAGAGAATACGCTCTACATCTTTTTGTTTATTTTTTTTAACCGACTTCCAAAAACGAGGAGGTTATACGTTCGTCTGTGGATATTTTTTTTTTTTTTTTTTTTTTTTTTTTTTTATGTATGTTCAACAATTACTCCGCCGTTTATGAACCGATTTTCAAAATTTTTCTTTTGTTATATTAGGTTCCACTCCAATTTGGTCCCATTTTGTCAAAAGTGGTGATCTGATGATGGGATCCATGAGTAATCGAGGGAACTCCTCAAAATTCAAATGGAAACATATGTTTTTTTTGGTTTCATATGAAGTATTCCAGGCATATGTTACCAAAAAGTAAGATTTTGCACCAGGATTTACCATGGTTCGAAGGTGGTGAACAGAACTCCGTACTCCTTATAGATACATGTTTGGGGGTTTCGGCGTTGTCTTAAGAACTGAAAGCATATACTACTATACAAATTTAATTAATCATCATCATCATCACCACCATTCCACCATAAATCCGTGAGTAATCGAGGGAACTCCTCCAAATTTATATGGAAACTTATAATGATTTCGATTTTATAAGAAGTATCCTAAGCATATGCTACCAAAAAGTAATGTTCAGAAAAGTGGTGACCTGATGATGGGATCCATGAGTAATCGAGGGAACTCCTCAAAATTCAAATGGAAACATATGTTTTTTTTGGTTTCATTTGAAGTATTTCAGGCATATGTTACCAAAAAGTAAGATTTTGCACCAGGATATACCATGGTTCGAAGGTGGTGAACAGAACTCCTTACTCCTAATAGATACATGTTTGGGGGTTTCGGCGTTGTCTTAAGAACTGAAAGCATATACTACTATGCAAATTAAATTTATCATCATCATCATCACCACCATTCCACCATACATCCGTGAGTAATCGAGGGAACTCCTCCAAATTTATATGGAAACATAATATAATGATTTCGATTTTATGAGAAGTATCCTAAGTATGTGCTACCAAAAAGCAAGATTTTAAAATTAGTCATACCATGGTTCCGAAGGTGCTAAGAGAACTCCGGATTCCTTATATATATACAAGTTTGGGGGTTTCGGAGTTGGTTTAAGAACTGAAAGCATATGCTACTATGCAAGTTACATTCATCATCATCATCACTACTACCAGTCACCACACCATGAGTTATCTAATTATAACCCTATTATTGTTACTTTTAATCGTCTTTAAGAACAAAGCCCGACTTTGTCGAACGATTTAAAAAATTATAATGTTATTTCAATGTAAATTGAATGACCTTGGTGTTTAGGTTAGCAACTTGATCATAAGATCTATGAGGAAAGTTATTCTTAAAATGTATAAGGACGATTTTAGTTATATTTGAGCATCCATACAAATATTATAAATGCGAAAGTGTGTCTGTCTGTCTGTCTATCAGTCTGTCCGTTTGTTACCTCTTCACGCTCGAACAGCTGAACCGATTTTGCTGAAATTTGGCATGGAGATACTTTGAGTCCCTAGAAAGGACATAGGATAGGATATTTTTATCCCGGAAAAATTTTAAGTTTCCGCGCGATAAACGAATTTTGGCGCAACGAAGTTGCGGGCGTCATCTAGTAATGTTGAGTTGTTTTCATGAGTGTAATGATAGAAAGTCACTGAACAGAACTTTAGAGCCTTTAAAGACAGGCGTATAAACATTAATTTTATTATTGCTTGATTAACGCCAAGCATATACATTAGGTATACAGTGGTATATGCTTGGAGTTAAGTAAGCAATTCTGAAGTAGTGATATCAGACAATGAGTTCTCATAATATCATGAAAGTTATCCTGGACCCAAAGTAACTAAGCATAACACATATTAGTCTGTGCAGAAAACCAGCTTATAAATCACTCAAAAGAGTGAAATTATTATTTTTAACAAAAAATTAAAACCGACTTCCAGGGTAAAAACAATAATAATTTATAATGAACAAAAAAGTGTTAAATAATTCTTACTCTTTAAAGTGCCTTATGCATAATTCTCCTAAACCTCAACTATTTCTGTACACAATCTACATTATTTTGAAGTCGGTACCAGTCTTAAATATTAAAAATATTTTGTCATACAACTCAGCATTCTTATAGCTGGTACCGTCTTCAAAATAATGTAGATTGAGTACAGAAATAGTTGAGGTTTAGGAGAATTATGCATAAGGCACTTTAAAGAGTAAGAATTATTTAACACTTTTTTGTTCATTATAAATTATTATTGTTTTTACCCTGGAAGTCGGTTTTAATTTTTTGTTAAAAATAATAATTTAATGAAGAAATTATACACAATATTTTATTTATTTTCTAAGTAAGTAGGTCCGGGCCCTAAGATATTGTCACGTTTTCAGGGGACGGTATCCAGTCGGTGACTGGTGGAAACCTCTCACCAACTCCGGAATACAACGGTCTAAACTTATTGGTGCCGGGTACTGGAAATGCAGTGAACGTAAAAATCAATTTAGCCCTATTGTTTTCATTAGTGTTTTGCATGTGGTTGTTTATATAAAAATATTTAATAAATACTTTTACTCAACTTTTACTACTTTTAATACACTGTGCTACTATTGTATTATCTATTTATATCATAATATTATGGTGTAATATAAGTCGTATTATGCTGTCTACAAGTTCTACAACTCTACACACCAAAGCCGCCGGCCCGGCGGCATAACCCACCGGCGGCCAGGAAGGCCGGCGGCCTCATTTTGAAAAAATCTTTGTCAAAATTGTTTCAAAATAAGGCACGGCCGGGGCGTCGGGTATATGCCGCCGGGCCGGCGCGGCGGCTTTGGTGTGTAGAGTCTGTAGACATCATTTATTTAGCATTTAGCCACGGGCACTGACATATTATGTATTAAAAGTACTCTGTATTACGTAGTACTTATTACCTCAGTGCATTTAGCACTGAAATAACACGCTATATTATACTTATCCATAGTATGTTATATTTTCGTTGTCGACTTGTCCCACGAACGATGTTGAATGACTGAATACTAAATTGCAAATTTGCTCTGGTGCCTCTGATCTCTAATATACAAGTACGCGTACTTGTATATTAGAGATCAGTGTCTGGTGGCTGGTGCACAGCTGTGTGAGTTTGTGTTTCGGTTTTTCCCAGTTTTTCCATAGGTGTTGTCATAGTAACAGATGTTTGAGGTACGCAAGCACTGAAAAACAGAAACAAGTCATTTTATTTTTCCTAGAGGCTAGAAGCGTATTTTGGTTTTATTAGATTTTTCTAACATTTTTAGTCGTGAGATTTTTGAACGAATCTGAATGACAGTTTCAAGAGTCAAGACTTCAAGAGATGACATCTGAAAGATGTCATTGATCTTTTTAGGTTAAGTTGTCTATATTTAGGAAAAATGTAATTAGTAACTTAAAATAATAGTGATAGTGATTTAAAACCGAAAATGACCACATCACCCACTAGGACCAAACAAAAATTATCACTGCGAAAGCGACTGTTCGTGAAAAAATCGCCGAAAGTTGGATGCTATGTGGATACTGATTCCAATGAAGAACTCAGTCAAGCCACATCTCGACCTATGTCTCCTGCTGATCCATTTTTAGCCCAAAGTGTACAAAACTCTGAGCTAAATACAGATCAATCGAATCATCATGTCAATTCGAGTTCAGACCGTGTCAGTGCCAATTCTCATCAACATATCGATCAGAGCTCGAATGAGGACGACAAAAACGCTAAATGCTGCAAAACCTTCTTCAGAAGGTCCCGACCGAAGAGTTTATTCGACGGCCAGTCATCAAAAGAGGAATCTTCGGGCCATTTAAGTCCAGCGAATGATTCAAGTAACAGTTTAAGTGACAACACAGCGAATAACTCTCATTCGAAATCCAACGACATACCTAAAGTAACCGTGAATTTTCCGAAGAGTGAGGAGACGAAAAAGTATTTCGAACATTCTGGTTCCTTTGAGGGTATAAAGCCCAAAAGTAAGTTGTTTGTTAAAAGACTATCGGCTGATCATCTGATATCTACTGAAACAAAACCTCTGTTTCGTTCCTCATCTCCTGAGAGTGATAGAAGCAGCTCATTAGATCGTAAAAGAAGGTATGTATTAAACGACTCTATTGGAATTAATATTTTTAAATTAATTTTACAATCTATTATGTGACTGACAATAATTCTGTGTTACATAGAGCCTAAGTCTCATTTCATCTCCATTCATATCCCTTGCTTTAAAACATATATTAAGTTTAAGATTATTATAGTTAAGACACAAAACAAATAAGTTTGAGATTATATATACCAAAAATATATGTTTTAGATTAAAATGTGATCTAAATTTATAATAATTATACTATGATGTTTTATGTGGTGGTTGGTAACCCTATCATTCAACTCACTTCATCATAACATTTTGTGCTTTTCCATATAGGGCGCAATCAACAATTACACGATCTATTTCAAGGGCTGGGAGCACAGATAGCTTGGTCCGTAACTCGCTGCTTGCCGCACAGGTTCTACGACTCATACCCACACAAGAAGCTAGGCAGAGGTTAGCTCTATTCATATTCTGTTCTGTGTGTCTCCTACAATATCTTTGAAAAGTTGCATTTCAGAATAGTTCATTGGGTTCTGTACTCCGTTTAGATCCATCTAAATACTCTATAAAGATTTCATTGAATCAGCAAAACTGCTTTTAATTAAAGCAATGTTGCAACAATTTAATTAAGTTTAACATATTTTTATTAAATTTATTCTGAATAAAGCATAAAGTTAGAGATGACTTTAAAACGGATAAGTGATGTTGCAATACAACACTTATGTCATAAAGGATATATTTATCTGATTTCTATGTAATTGAATAGTAATTGCAGATGCAACTTTGAATAATTTAAAAGATTATTCAACATCATTAACACTCATACTAATCTTTGAAGCTAATTGACAGTATAATTATCTTGTGAATAAAATGTTACATGGAGTTTTTCTGGTACAGTCACGAACATTACCTTTAAACGACACATAAGCCTTATTGCCTAAATAATAAGGGCTTGTTTTTTAGGAATTATTTATATGGAAGACTAGCATCACACTCGCTGCTGGGGGCTGCTGAGTTAGAACATGTGTTTCCAGAGAGAGAAGTTAAAATATTTGTTGGAACATGGAACATGAATGGTCAAGCTCCACCAAAGTATGTATTTTACTTTAAATTATAAGAAAGGCTAAAGAAGTTTACTGGTAAATTTTTCCGTCATAAAAAGGGAAAGCCTAATGTGCCTTTCAAAAGCCTATGCTAAGCCTTCTCTGCATTCTTTTAATAATTGTGTCAAAATGGATCAAAATTGTTTCAGTGACTTTTGACCTTTTTTATGTAATCACTACATAATTAATTAATTACTATAAGAACAAGAATACAAATTTTCAGTCAACAGCTAAACATTAGAGAATATTTTTTTTATACGAAACAGAGAATATAGTACTTTATTAATTTCTCTCACTTATCTGTCTATCTTTGCAGGGAACTGGCAGATTTTATATTTCCAAATGAAGTGAAGCATGTACCAGACATATTTGCTATAGGCACTCAAGAGTCTTACTCCGAGAGAATGGAATGGGAGATCACAATACAAGAAGTACTGGGACCTTCACATCTATTGTTACATTCTCATTACTTAGGTAAGTTACCTCATTAAGAATGTAGTGAATCATATGTCAAAATCCATAAATTTTCTATTAAATATGTCTGCCTACCTTATGCTCAAACAAGTAGAGCAATTTTCATGAAACTTGGTACAGACAATATAATATGGAGTCTCATGAAAGGACATGGAAAAGATTGTATCCCGAAAAATGTACCGTTCATAGTTGCTAGAAGTGTAAGACAAGATTCTTAATTTCTAAATTCATTAATTTTTAGTTTGTTTGGCCTTGGTCATTCAAAATATATTTTTATCCCATAAGAATGTAGGATCCATAAAACGGACATTTTTATTCATTAAGTTTATCTACTTGGCCAGTGGTGGCGCAAGACCTAAATTTTATGTGGGCGAAATATATTTTGCGAGGCCCCTTATGGATGATACAAGAAGACGGATTTTGTTTAAAGATTTTTTTGATACTCATAAATCCTAAAAAAAACGCGCTGTCCAAGGGGCACGAGGCCCCTAGAACGCGCCCACAACGCCCACGCCTTACGCCGCCTCTGTACTTGGCCTTGGACATATAAAATGAGACTGAGATTGGCCTGATCTTGGATTTGGATTTATAGCGACAATGGTTTCCGCCGCGAGTGCCGCGACAATCAAGATATTATGTCGTTTCTCAGCATAAAGATCCAGGATATGCTCATAAGATAGAATTACATAATAAATATTTAAATTACATAATGCATTATTCATATCGTGTTCATATTATGTCATAATTACACGAGCATTATAAACCTGACACACATGCAAAACCATTCAAGCGTTATTAAAGCTGTAATGTATTATAACATGTGTCATTTTGATATTCACTCTACTGTGCTCTACTGTAATAGCTTGAAAATTCTTAACGAGACGACATATTATTTTTAACCGACTTCCAAAAAGAAGTAGCTTATATGTTCGTCTGTTTATATTTTAAATCAAATATTAAGGAGGCGAGGGTGCTATTTGTGTAGTCACTCGAGCGTCATGGACACCTAGTAGGTTTTTGCATGAGGTAAAACTGATAAAAAAATAATATGAGCGTTTTTTATTTTAGCGGTGGGTTCAGAAACTGCAGCCATTTTAAAGTTTTGAAAAAGAAAATTTATTCAGAAAATTGCTGATTTAGGTAAATTATGAATATATTTTAGACAACAAGGACTAAATCATTTAGTTTAGTGCAAAATAAAATATCTGCAAAGCTTAGGTAGTAAAATATGAAGCTTTATACTAAACATTTATACTAAACATATCTTAATCTGACAGATCCGATGACATTTCAATATTCAAAAAAAATTTTTTAACCCACCACATGAGAAATCTGATTTCTATACCATGATAACTAGACACATGTCGGAAGCCTATACAAGCTTAATCTGACACGCTCGAGCTACCCCGAAATCCCCTCTTCCCCTCCCCAACTATAAGAACATGCTGCAAAAATTAAACTTGTAAAGATGCTAAATTTATCATAAGGCCAATCGCTAATATTTGGAAAATTCAACAAAGACTTTGCCTTTGTTTAGTAAAAAAAATCTGGAAATCTTTTAAAAAAAATTTGATGTTGGCTAATTTTTAACTCATACAGCTGCTATTGCCCTTAACAGACTTTTTATCTAATTTACAGGTACAATTCACCTCACAATATTCATAAGAAGAGACCTGATATGGTTCTGCTCGCTCCCCGAAGATGCTAGTCTGTCTGTGCGACCCGGGACTGCTTTTAGAACGAAAGGAGCCGTAGCTATATCTTTCGCTCTATTCGGTTCTACTTTCTTATTCGTGACAGCGCATCTCACTGCCCATCAGGAGAAAGTCAAAGAACGGCTCTCAGACATCAAAAGGATTATACGGTCGATAGACTTGCCAAAGAATTTACCTTGCAGACATAGAAGTAAAGGTAAAACAACTTTTTGATTGCAATATTAATTTTAAAGTGAGCCATATCCTACTGATTGCCCCAATTAAATACACAATATTAAATGTTGTGTTCACAGTATGTAATTAAATAATTGAGATATAAAAAATATTATATAAGAGTGAACTGAAACTGCAGAGGCCGGCTTTTCAAGTGTGTGAGCCACACACACCACATTATATTATGACCTATACATCGCGACACCTAGACTAAAAAAGTCAGGCATAGTTTTGTTACATGGGTGTATGACACTGTGTTGAACCGTCCTCCGTTTGTAGTTCGCAGAACCAGTGGCGGCCTTACCTATTGCGAGGCCCCTGCAAGTGCGTGGCCCCGGGCGATTGCCCTAATTGCCACCCCCTAGGGCCGCCATTGTGCAGAACTATGTCTTCAATTTATATCTCTGTAGATATAATACGATATATGTTTTGTTATGATTTTCAGATGTTACGAGTAACTTCGACTATGTGTTCTGGTGTGGTGACCTAAACTTCAGACTGGGGGAGCCGCGAGCCGCCGTCATGAGGTGGATAGAACAGACGCAGGTATCTATCAAGATATTCTGTTTAATAATTGATATGTTAATAAAAAGGGATATTTCCTGCAAGCTTTGAATGAAATATATTATTGAATAGTAACACAAACCAAATATTTGTACTCATTCTCCTGTATGTATTTGTATGAGCAAATTCATGATGTTGAGACATTTTTCATAAAAATATATTATAGTCTAAAGTTTCTGTTTCAGTGATGTTACTTTTACAGTAAACTTCATACAGGGACACACACACACACACAAACATACACACACACACAAGGGCCAGGCCACAAGTCCACAATACCGCTTTGCGGCATACGAGATTTTTACGATGCGACGCGACGTGGAAACTTCCCTGGGCGAAATTTCTTCGGCGCCCTAAAAATAGGGCGGCGCCACTTTTTTTGCCTTCGGTGCCCCTTTTTATCCGGCGCCCTGAGCCGTCGCCCCCCTAACGCCGCTACTGTTTCCAGTTCCCCCTGCCCCCGCACCTGCCGCACGGGCTGCTGCACACGGACCAGCTGACCGCCGTGCTGGAGGACGGCGCCGCCTTCCGCGACTTCCGCGAGGCGCCCGTCACCTTCCCCCCCACTTATAAGGTGATTTAAATAGGGTACAAAATCGGAGATGGCTTATGGCACAAAATAGCTTCACCGATACGATACCACGATAATTCGTGGCACGGGCGTTGATGACTTTGAGCTGATCTAAAGATAATTGAAACAAAAGAATGACTTGAAGAAGATACCCGATAAAGATTATTATTTAATAATGTTCTATTGCGTCAAAACTACCTCATTATTTGTACTACTATTATATTGAGCCGATTATAATACTTTTTTATCAAAGGTTGTAAAATTAATAAAGTTACACAATAATCATTACAATAGGCTACTTTTTTTTTTTTTTTTTTTTTTTTCTTCCGAGTATTATCTGCGATCAATCCACGGATTATAAGCAGATGTGGTGAACAGATGTTGGCGGTTCAGAGATTCCTATCCAGTGACAGGAACTCTACATTATTTTTATTCTCTGAATCTCTTGTCAAGGTCTAGAATGTTATGACGTTTCAGTCGTTTGTGACATCTTTTATTCAGAAGATTCTGAGCAAGATCGTTGGGATGGATATCCAAGCGAAGCTTGTATTTGGTACAAGACTGAGATATTTCCTCTTTGATGGTTGGAATTTTTAAGACTTCGTGGATTTCGCTGTTACGTATAAACCAGTGTGAGTTGGATATCGTTCTCAGAATAATGTTTTGATATCTTTGTAATATTTGTATGGGCTACTTGACCTAATTTTTTTCTTCATGCTAATCGCTTCTTAATCATTAATTTTCACGAAATAAACTAATATTTTATTATTTTACACAGTAAAAACCCATAAAAATGTTGATTGAAAAATACGCCTTATAAATGGCGCCGAAAACACTGTCCGCCATAGTGTGACGTCATGCTGTTTGTATTTTAGAGTCTCTTTATTTAACATTTTTTTATGTGCTAAATGTACGAGTCATAAGGTGCCCAAAAATTATAAAAGAATTAAATAAGAAATTAGAAATCATTTGTAATGTTGAAAACTTTTGGAGAAAAGTTTTGGCCATTTCATTTCCCGTCTACAATAAATGGAGATAATATATAAAACTGGTGTTTTATTTGAATTACTCAAGAAAATATATTTTGCAAATCTTTCTAGGCTTATTCTTATTATTTATGTACAAATAAACTTACACATAACGAGCGCGATAAATAAAAGATATTAAATTACGAACATGATGACGTCACATCCAAATCGGAAGTACTGCAAAAGCGTTTTAGTCAGTACAAATCATATTTTCATAAAATCATATTTTCAAATCGACTTTATTTATCAATCATAAGCTTTTATTTGATGATAAGGGTGAAATACGGTTTCCTACGCCAAGTTCTACTAGAAATATGCATTTGTTCAATGAAATTGAATATAGGTCAAGTAGCCTATAATAATAAATTATTGGTCTCTGTCTTACAAGCGTTTTTTTTTTTAATTTATTCGACCGAGGAACATTGTTTAGCGTATTCTGCGTTGTATAAATATTTTCGACATTAATTTTTATTTTTTAATAAAAATAAAATTTAATGTAATATTAATTGTAGTACGATCCTGGCAGCCAGCAGTTTGACACGTCTAGCAAGCAGCGCGCGCCCGCGTACACCGACCGCATACTGTACAAGGCGCGAGGCATGACGTCCAACAACAACTCCGCGTTTTCAGGTGAGATGTCATTTTTTTTAATTCCTTATGGGACTAATCGAGACAATATTTTGACAGTCTTAAATAAATAATAATAATAATAAAATAAATAAAATCATGTTTTATTCTAAATGGGTATTTAGAACATTTTATGAACGTCGAAACAATGGTGCCTACCAATGGTTCGGGAACTAGCCGGCGAGAAGATTCGGCGTCAGAAATTCGCTAAAGACAGCTGACATACTATTGATAGACATCAAACACAAAATGCACAAAACGCACAAAACAAAAACGCAAAATATTGTGCATACAAAAACAAACATTTAGAATTGCAATAGTCTGGAATTGCAACAGTCGAAGTTGTTTAAAAACTTGCCTAGGTGTAACTTCAGACTTGCGGTGGATTGATCGTGTCCGTAACTTTGCCTAAGCGAGGAGTGGAGCACCATGGGGTTTTAGTGGGTAGTTCCACGGAGAGTCCCACATATCCCGGCCGATGTCCCCAATCCGCCGGGAATGCGTAAAGCATTTCCCCATGAAAAAAAAGGTGTAACTTCAGACAGTTGTTATTTCAGAACATAAAACTTAACACCGTTTGTCCGGACTCGAGACATCTAGTTAATACATACAAGCATAAGTTTAATAAGTAATAAAGTCCCTCTGAAAATACATATTATTATATCGACTTAAAATGTTTATACTGCTGTAGGTCTACGTCGCCTGAGCGCGGCGCCCATGACGGTGGGCGCGGTGCTGCGCTGCCTGGCGTACAACTCGGTGCAGTCCGTGGTCACGAGCGACCACAAGCCCGTGTGGGCGCTGTTCTCCGCGCCGCTGCGCCCGGGGACCGACGTGTGAGTATACATGATCGTGGTCACTAGCTCCATCTTGTCTGAGCGCGGCGCCCATGACGATGGGCGCGGTGCTGCGCTGCCTGGCGTACAACTCGGTGCCGTCCGTGGTCACGAGCGACCACGAACCCGTGTGGGCGCTGTTCTCCGCGCCGCTGCGCCCGGGGACCGACGTGTGAGTATACGTGATCGTGGTCACTAGCTCCATCATGTCTGAGCGAGGCGCCCATGACGGTGGGCGCGGTGCTGCGCTGCCTGGCGTACAACTCGATGCAGTCCGTGGTCACGAGCGACCACAAACCCGTGTGGGCGCTGTTCTCCGCGCCGCTGCGCCCGGGGACCGACGTGTGAGTATACATGATCGTGGTCACTAGCTCCATCTTGTCTGAGCGCGGCGCCCATGACGATGGGCGCGGTGCTGCGCTGCCTGGCGTACAACTCGGTGCAGTCCGTGGTCACGAGCGACCACGAACCCGTGTGGGCGCTGTTCTCCGCGCCGCTGCGCCCGGGGACCGACGTGTGAGTATACGTGATCGTGGTCACTAGCTCCATCATGTCTGAGCGAGGCGCCCATGACGGTGGGCGCGGTGCTGCGCTGCCTGGCGTACAACTCGATGCAGTCCGTGGTCACGAGCGACCACAAACCCGTGTGGGCGCTGTTCTCCGCGCCGCTGCGCCCGGGGACCGACGTGTGAGTATACTAATAGAAAAAGAGAGGGAGAGATAGATATTAAATATTATTATATAGGTTGTAAATGCGCTATAAAATGATTATAATAAGATTCTGTATGGCGACTCGGTGTAGTTCGTGATCACGGGCTGCTCGTTTAAAGTCCCGCCCACCATGTGCGTAAGACTACACGTCTAACTATAGTTTATAGTAAGTGAAACTTTTAATAACCAATTGTTACTTATTTTCAGTGTGCCCTTAGCAGCTGGTCTGTTTAACCGCGAAGTCTACTTAGAAGGTATAAAACGCAGAAGAGCGCTGCTCGACCACGCCCCAGGTACATCCGCCATTTGTTCTATACAGTAGCTTTTGCCGCCAAAATATATTATATTAAAACTAAAAAATATTTTAGTTGATAAGAAATGATCTGGAGGCCTATAACAAAACCGTTTTGAGACTCAAATATTCTAATACCGGCGCCACACATAGCACAAATGTTTGAACACAGACTTTGTCACACATTTGAACACTTGTATGTTGAACCTGCCAGACATGTTTCACAGAGTTTCACATACATTTTCACTTCACAGTTGTTGCAAGGACGCCAAACAAGACGGACGACTGATTTGACGTGACAACTGACCACAGACAAGAATTTTTTTTTTCTTATTATGGCACTTCGGCTTTAGCCATGGCCAGTGTCGAGCATAATATAATATGGCAGGAAAACAATATTTTTTATTTCAATTTTCAGCATCGTTTTCCATATTATCAGGTCTAAGGTCTAGTCAAAGTCTAAGTAAATGTCATTACAGTCAGAAAGTCAAGTCAGTCGATTCAGTAAAGTGGTAGACGCTTTACTGAAACTTTTGATGGAGTTTTGGAGGGAACACAAAATAGCACGTTTCTGGGTAGTTATTCCATTACACTAAATTTAGAAGTTCTAAATAGGATTCTAAAAAGAAGACAAATTAGAAGCTACTTATTCCACTTGTCCTAATTTAGTAACTAAATCAGTTGCACAGATTAAAAATCAGTTGTGACGACGCGGCGATTTTGGCCAGACGTTTTCATAATGGCTCCAGTTCTGTCAAACCAACAAAAAATCAAAATAAATATAAGGCGAAAAAGATGGTTGAAAGAATTTTTGCTCCACGAAAAATTATGAATCATGAACTTTCTGAACTACTTGGAACCAGCAGACTTTAGAAATTAATTATGAATGGATTCCAGATCGTATAACATAAAATATATTGACTTTAATACAATAAAAGGTTGAAACCATCTGGCAACACTGATTTTGTCAGTTAGAAGTTAGAACTTAGAAGCCACATTTTTGCCGATTTAGTACACTAATTAGGATCCTAGCTTTCTAAATGTTATTCCACTTCACTAAATTTAGTGACTAAATCATTTAGATTTCTAAATTTAGTGTAATGGAATCAATACTTAATGCATCACTTTCCCACACGTCTTGTGCACGATAACGAATATCTTAATGGATAATATTCTACTGCCACGGCCGCATATTATGCGTAGTGCTTCGCGCTAAAACCGATTCTGTTGGACGATCTTCTTGTATCGTCCAATAGTAGGTATCGTCTCATAGCAAGAAGCTTCAGACGATAGACGCAGGTGCGGCCGGGCCCTTAGCCCTACCAATATTACACATTAAAACCCAATTAACACAATTTTAGGAAAATAATTATACAAAAACACAACATCACTCTTTCACATTCCCGGCAAAATACTTCGATCAACCACAGACTACATGACATGTAGTCTGTGGTTGTATATATTGTATTATCTATGGACTACACAGAAGTGTCAAGTGAACTTTGCGCTATGTGTAGCAGGTAAGCAAACATTTGAACATAGATCTTTGAGCTCTTTGATGTGCGCCAAAAAACCGACATCGAATGGCAAAGTGCAAATGTTTGTACAAAGCTGTGAACAAAGTCTCAAAGTCCCGTGCTACACATGTGTACAAACAAGTGTTCAAATAAGTGTTCAAATGTTTGTGCTATGTGTGGCGCCGGCCTAATTAGAATGCCGCGTTCTACTCTAACAACGTCATTTCACATTTGTTAGATAGAGTGGGACGCGGCATTCTGGCCTTGTACCATGAAACTGTTTTGAGACTCAAACAATCGGATGAGAATGCCGCGTCCTACTCTTAACAAACGTGAAATGACGTTGTTAGAGCAGGACGCGGTATTCTCGTCCGATTGTTTGAGTCTCAAAACAGTTTCGTAGTAGGCCTACAGATTCGTATGTTTGAGTCTCAAAACGGTTTTGCTGTACATCCCCTAGATTCACATTGATTATCAGATTTCTAGATTGTTCTTTAACAAAACAAGTTGCAGAAACGAGGTACTAGTCAATGATTTAAATCAATAGATACGTCAATTCAAATTGCACTAGTCAATTAACAGTGTTTTTGATGGTCAAACTGCAATCTTAGAAATATAAGATAATGGTTGTAAAATTTCCATGTAATTTTCAAAAGTTATTTAAAGAGTATAAATTTGCCAAATGTAAGCTTAAGCTTAAGCTACATATTTGAAAGAAAAGTTTAATAAAAATCTATTGATTTAAATTTTTGACTACATGACAAAAAATATAAATAAGTATTATAATCATACGAGTTATGCCTAGTCGCAACGTATAAAGATATTTTTGTTATTTTTTTGTACTTTTATTTTATAAAGTAAAATTAATAGTCCAAACATTTCCATCACAAAGTAAACCAGCCAATACTATAAATAAAAGTAAGTACATACTTAGCAGAATTTGTAAATTGTAATTAAAATAAAATATTAATAAAGAAATAATAATAGTCGTGCTCTATACAAATAGATGATCAAAAGTGAATTTTTAGTGCAATTTAGTGCAATTTTGCTTTTAATAATATAATGATTTTAATGACATTATGTATTTAAAATAGTATGGTTTACTTTATATAAATTATTTGTTAACTTGCTTTATATTATTGTTTTGTTTGAATATTTTTCTAAATTAAATTATAATATTATACTTGTGTTCAATCGGCTAATTTAAAAGTTCAATAAATTGAGCTTTATATTGCGTTAAGATGTTTACTATATTATTATCATATTGTTATTTATTTTTGTTGGATTATATATTAATTAATAATTAGTTATAAAATAACTACCCTGTGTTGTAATGTTTGCATACCAAAAATGACTAGTCAAAGAAATGTATTCAGTATTCCATATTTTAATTATTATAAAATATTTTTAGTTATTACAGTAGTTCTAGTTTTAGTATATTTATCATAAATGACAGAGTATTTATTTGCTGTCTTTGGTAGAAAGCTTATAAAACACAATTTAAGTAAGTATTAACTATGTATTAAATGTTGCTCAAAATGAAAATTACATCAAAATATGAATATATTTTGATTCAGACACGTACGAACATTCTAGATCAGTGTTTCTCAACCTTTTTTCACCACGGACCCCTTCGAAATCAGGCACAGTTTTCACAGACTCCCTTTTATAAAACAAACATCTAAAAATTCCGTTTATGTATGGTCCAGAGATGACACCGCGGACCCCCATACATATGCTCGTGGACCTCAGGGGTCCGCGGACCACAGGTTGGTAAACGCTGTTCTAGACAATAAACTGCGTAGTTTAAGCCCTAGCGGCCGTACTCAGACATAATATTTAATGATTAGTTTATTTTAATTTAATGATGAGTTTGATAGATATTATATGTCAAATATCTAAATTGTTCATGTCAAAATTCAATTAAAGTTAAGTGTTTAATAAACCTTTCTGAGTGCGTCACATTAAAGGACTTTGTTTGTTGACTTTCTCAGAAAAAAAGTTACTAGTCCAATAATCGCACATTTAAAACGAAATTTGTAGGGTGACAATATTTTATGAGCTTCTAAGGATTGGTTATAATCCTTTTCAAGTAGTATGTCATTAGTGTTCTTATTGTATAATTCGTATATTTTATTGAGTATAATCACGTTTAGGTGCCTATAATTATAACGGATTACCAGTTCGGTTATAAAATATGTATTGTAGTGTCAGAGAAATTGATTCAATACATGTAATTTGGTCGGGTTACGTGACTTACATCAAATTCAGTCGACAAACTACAACTATAGACCTACAAGAATCTTAGGCATCCATTATACGCTCATGCAAGCGTCAGTCAGTTCCGTCAATCATGAATTATGTTTAACTGATGGTGACTGATGGACTGACGAATGTATCCAGATTTTCGTCTATCAGCTTCATGCACGCTCTTACACGGTAGGTTACCCATGTCACAGTCACAGTCATGACTGTGGTGAAACTGACAGCAAAACCTACCGCCTAATGGATGCCTAATGGTATTTGGGTGAGACTGTCATGTCAGATGCGAAGCAGCTGTCACTCTTAGTGCAACAGCTGTCTTTCAAGCGACACTTAAGCTAAAAACAAATTATCTGGCGTTTTCATTAGTCGCGGCTGATGGATGCGGCTTAACAATGTGCACGGTTCATCCGCGGACGTCCGCGGATGCAAAAACATTCGGCCAGCCAGATATATTAGTTTTCCGTATTCGATTTCCGAACTCGTTTGTATTCGGAAATCCGAATGCATGGAATCAGTAGAAAATACATTAATTGGCGCACACGTTCGCTTTTGTCCGAACGGAATGAAATCCGCACTCTACGTTTCAAGTGCAAGCCGACGCGTTCGCGCGTAAAAAAATAATCGTTTGCGCTAGACTCACGGAAGTCCAAATTGTAATTCCACATTAGAAAATCGAATACGAAAAATGTCAGCCTATGGCCCCGTAAGTTCTGATTTTGGGTACATACCAAATAAGCCTTGTAGATCTGTATCGACATAACCCAGCGAAATTACATAGCCTGTATGTCAGTGACGGATGTCTCAATTTCTCGGCATATCTCCTGCCTTACTAACTGTACTCAGAATGTTCTGAACATTCACATATAGGTGCTGTGATCTCCTAGTCAATGTTATATTGTTGTACATTCATACTTTTATACGATCAGCCATTTTCTACCGATGCCGATTAAAACTTGAAGACTGGCCTTCTCTTTGAAATATCTTATACTCCATTATTGGCACCTTTTTGTTAAAGACAGCCCCTAAACCTACAATAATATTGAACAATATTTTATTGTACAATAAGATTGTAAGGTGCGGCAACGTTCAATATTAACCCTAAACCGTCAATAATATTGCACAATACGTAATATTGGCCAATAAAAATGACCGTCTAGGGTCCGCCTTAAATACAAGAAATGCCAATAATAGGGCTTTCAGTACCATTAACTCTAGTGCCAATAATAATTGGTTGTTATACCTTACCTTAGCAGGAACAATATTTGCAGCTGCTAATAGAATATTATTTTAATTACGTTACAAATACGTAGCTGACAAAAGTTCCTGTTGAGCTTAAACATTAAAATAGTAACATTTTCTAATATTATTTGTAAATGTACGATGATACAAAGGTAAATGTGTGTTTAACAGTTTGATTGTCTTCATAACTTAATCGGGTTATAATTTGATAGTAAGCGCAACAATTTCAGAAAATTGAAGTCTGAAAATGTAGTCTAAAAGTATAGATATGGGTAAATGTAAGCTGTGATTAGGATGACATTACAAAAAGTAGAACATCTTGAAAAGGAAGATCACATTTTAATGTGCTTTAGAAAGATTAAGGGATTTGAAATCATGAACATTAGATAAAATAAATATTTATCCCACAAAATTGGACCTTACATTCTAAAAAGCTGTTGCTTTTAAGGAAGAGTATATTAATCTTTTAAGCGTTTTCAATGATATAATATTATTATATCTAGGAAATACCTATTATTTCCCAACCACCTTATTTGACTAGTTATAAAATAACTATTAATAAATATGTTGCAATAGTTCATACGTTTTCACGTCTGTCAAGTGAATTCACCATCGTATTCAGATTGTTATTAGTAAAGATGTTAGTAGATATATTTTGTATTTATTCATAGGTAATTTTTGGCTTCATTCCACATGGTTTTTATAGTGTTAATGATTTAAGACGATATTACTTAATATTAGGAACGTAGTTTTGATTTAAAAAATATTGATTTTTTGACTTTATGTCCATTTGATCAAAATATAATAGTATTAAGTATTCAATTTCAATGCTATGATTTTTGGAAAAATAGCAGTTGTGTATTTTTTTATTCTAGTCCACTTAAAATAGCAGTAATATTTTATTGAAATAAAAATAAGAAATATTAGCTGAATAATGTTGGATGTGAGATGTATTTTTAATTTTTCTGTTGTAGTTATATTATGTGTTCATAGCTTAGCTTATAATACAAAAGACACTTTATTTTATAACACAGAGGTTGTGTTACGTTCCTTTTGACTCTCATACTGTACTTATGTACTATCAGGGAAATTGATTCATAGGCAGATGGCGGATGACCTACGTCATTTGGTCGGATTATATCAAACCCAGCAGACACAAGAGTACTCACAGAGTAAACAGAACTAAGGAGCATCTCGACTTCAAACAAACGGACGAATATACGCGAGTTGGGTTGGGCGTGACTGTCACTTTTGAAATGTTTCACAATGCCTATAGTAACGCATTAGTACTGCGCGCGCCGGCCGATATGACATACTACGTCAAACGTATTTAAATTTCGAGATCTCTTCTGAGTCGGCCTACTCGTTAGTTCTTTACTGGTACTCACGACTAACTTGACATAAAGTAAGTCCGCCACCTGCCTATGAATAAAATTCTCTGATGGTACTCGTAATATGAATTTATTGCTAGGCTTACATTATATCCGACTGTCTTCCATGGTCTACATCTTAAACATTTTGTGTTCTCATAGAATCATGGTTGTATTTTATTTGCACATCGAGTTGTCAAAAAAATCTACTTTTTTAGCATAGGCTATAGCAGTAACACACATTTTAATTATAAGCTACATCAGCTGTGAGTGATACTTAAAGATATCTGAATTGTACTTTAAAATCACGTTTTTCCCTGCACAAGTAAATATTTTGTTAAACCTATGTCTTTAATGGCTAAAATTGATGATATTTTTTAAGAATTAGCAAGTCCTAAAAAATACCTGTATTATGGACATCCAAGAGACAATGTAAAGATTAGCTATAGTATATACCATAGACTACGTCCGAAAATTGTGTAAAATAAGATTGTAGAAGACCGTTAAGTACAAAACTATAAGGGCCAACACTAAAACTCGCGTGTGTATAAATGAGAATTATTATTAATATGGGCAGCGTTGTCGCCCGCGTCCGCGCTCCGTCGCACGCACCTGTGTACCGAGTGTGAGTTTTTGTTTCACATTCGAATTTCGATCGTGAATGAATTTAGCGTTTACTAAGATTTTGTGTGGGATTTGTACAGCGCCACCTAGCGATGCTCACGGGAGTGAGCCCAGCCCAGTGAGTAATCCCATACAAAATCTTAATAAACGCCAAACGCGTTCACGATCGAATGTGAAACAAAAACTCACACTCGGCACACTGCTGCCCATACTATTTTTCATATTTTGTACACAGGCGAGCGTGCGCCCGCGCGAGTTTTATCGTTGACCCCAAGGTTATTTTGGCCAAGCAGATGCTTTTTTGTTCATGTATTATGAGATTCTACTCGTATAGTTCTGAGTACTCTGTACGTTTAGAATTATTTGATATTATCTGCCATAATCTTTATATCAATGACATAAGATTGTCATTAAATTTTAGTAGTAAAATAACTTAAAGGGAGTGTAAAATGACTGTTCTGTCCCATTTATCAATATGCTCGCTGGCTAACTGCCTATTTTTATAATGCCACCAATTTTCGAATACTAATCCTTTATACGGCCTTTTCACTTTGGCCCATGATGGACAAATATTCGTCTATTTTGCATACATAGTATAATCATGGCCACAATTGGTTATCCATGATGGTTTAACGCAAAGCTTTATGAAAAGGACTTGTTACGTGTATATTACTTTTAGTGCAATGTACCTACTCTGTATAAAGACAATCGCTAGTCCATAGTCCTAATAATTTGTGCATTAAGTGTTTATTCTGAATAGAACATTTCCTGCATTTAATGTGTTTTATTTTACCGACTATAGCAAAGTTAAGGAAAGTAAGGATAATGCACTACCGAATCGATTCATAGGCAGATAGCGGACGTACGCTATTTGGTCGGGTTATGTCAAGTGTCAGCCGCCATCTGTCGTTTGTGCTTATGTCAAGCACTGGCATTGGCATGACCACGTCATGACTGTATTCACTTTGATTTGAGTGCAGGTGATTAGGAGAAAATAAAGAACTTGCAATATGAGTCCACACTTGCTTTCTCCTGATTACTAATCACCTGCAATATTCCACCTGCACTTATCACTAATCAAAGTGAAAAATGGCCTTAACCCGACCATATTACGTAAGTCCGCCATCTGCTTATGAACCTATTTGTTAGTACGGTATATTCTAGTTTCACAGCTCCTACTGACCAGATTGATAACACATACCTTACTGCTAGTTAATTTTAAAGTTTGAAGACTAACGAAATAAAACAGCCCAATAGAAAAATAATAAAATTATTAATTAATAATAGCATACCAAAAATACAATTAAACATTATTATACTGCCATTCAACACAGGAGACACCCCTAACCCCGTTGATAACGACGTCGCTCCATCTCTCGTATATCTTGGTGTCTCTCTCTTTGCCGATATAGAAAGAGTCTTCGTCGAAAACTTGTACTTGAGCTACGTAGAATTCGCCACCTGTGCAATAAAAATACATAACATGGTAATGATTTACGAATTACATTATTTACGTACCTAAAAGTGGCAAGGTAACAGTCAACAGAATATGTAATCTCATCTGGATTAAGAAAAATTAAATCATTTCACATTTACACTCACACGTGCGAGCAGGATACCAATATAATATTAGTGCGCGTGTGAACTGATTAGTGATGAGCAAAATTAGTCTTGGTCTTGCAGTCTTGGTCTTGGTCTTGCATTTTTGCAAGACCAAGACCAAGACTACCCTAAGACTAGCAAGACCAAGACCAAGACTAGGTGTGCAAGAACAAGACCAAGACCGACTAGATGACGCCCGCAACCCGTTGCTCCAAAACTCGTTTATCGCGCGGAAACTATACATTTTTACGAAATAAAAAGTATCCTATATCCTTTCCCGGGACTCAAAGTGTCTCCGTACCAAAATTCAGCAAAATCGCTTCAGCGGTTTGGGCGTGAAGAGTTAACAGACGGACACTTTCGCATTTATAATATTAGTATGGATTTCTTTTATTCTTTATAATTTTATGAAATAAAAAGCACGCGATCCTTAGCACTTTACTCACCAGCTTCAAAGGTGAATCCGTAGTCTTTGGGCAGTATCTGATGTTCCCCGTGCTGGTATAGCTGGAAGTCGCAGCTGTCTACGGCGCACACGGTCTGGTCCTTGCGGCACACGTAGCCTATGGTTAAGCTGGAAATTGATAAATAGCTTGATACTAATGTGCTGTTGTGATTAGTGACTGGTAAGGATAGATGTAACGACAATCAATGCTAGTATAAATAACAAATTACCAATTTATTTTAAATTAAGCCTGGCCGCACATTGTACGACAGTTCTGATCAGAAACAGTTGAACGTCCGCGCTGTCTCTTACATGTTGTATTAAGCCGAGTGAGCTAGAACTCGCCGGAAGGATATTTCGGATAATGTGCGGGGTGGCGGTCCGGCGGAATTCAACTGTTTCTGATCAGAATTCGGACAATGTGCGGCCGGGCTAAAAGTCTAGTCAACGGAAGAGCGGGAAGGCGGGAACGAACCTAGCCACAGTCATTTTCTTAGCCTCATAACGCGACAACAAATTTTCAACTTTATTTTCTAAACTGGATTCCAGCTGTAGTCATCTGCATGGTATGAGGTATCAACGTAAACGTTCACGGCGTCTAGAAGAATCTAGATAAATGTAGCTAGATAGCTGTGTACAGCACAAACACACAAACGTGTACGTTTACATTGTGGCCCACTAACGTATCAATATAGATTCTATTCGCTCTTGACTCTTCTACCACTATTAAAATAACACTTACTGTGACAATATGGAAGGCTGTGACACACTACCAACAGCCATGCAGTCCCCGTTCTCCAGGAATATGAAATGCAGCACGTATCTGTGGAAGTTGCGCCACTCTCGGATTGTTGCTGTCAACAAAAATTAACCCTCATTTTTCGATCGCGGATTCTTGGAAATCTATTATTCTCGCGGCCACATGTGGCCGCTTGGGAGTTGAAGAGTTAATAAATAAGCAGTGTTGAACTTGGTTGAACTATTCACATAAAACTAATCAAATCAAAATTCGTCTTTGTCTGTAATGTGACTTTTACAGCTTGCCAGATATATAGAAACTTGTACAGACAGTGTACAGTAATTGTTCGCTGTTGTATACCAACTTACTATCAGAGAAGTTGATTACTAGGCACTAGGCAGATGGCGGACCGCGGACCTAAGTAATTTGGTCGCGATAAGTCAAACCCATCCCAACCGTGATCCGACCGATCACAATTCACGGTTAACATTGAATTGACATACGTCGACCACAATATGTGACATGACGTAGATCTGTCAACTGCCTAGGAATCAATTTCCTCGATGGTACTTTATTAGCAAAGTCGCAAAGTAGTAGCAATATAGCAAAGTATGACGTACGTCGTACGTAATTGTGATCGGGTTCAACGACCCGTATCCGCCAGTCCGCACTCCGCACCCTAGGTTAATCTGTAAACCAACTAAATGTAGTTGGGTTACAGATGCTTAAGCTATCCGTAACTTTTTGAGAGGTAAACTGTATTTAGTTGCGGTTTCATTTAGGACAGAGATAAGCACTTACCACAAGTTCTATCTCTGACACAAGGCATATGTATCTCATGGGATTTCCCGGCGATGGTGACGGTACCAGCTATGAATCCCATTTGTTCGTAATGTTTCTGATGCAATCTAAAATTATAATATTACTAAATTACATTTAGGCAACGATAGTAGGTAAACGGATAGTGTAACACTTTTGCAGTAAGGCGCTTTGCAGACGACGGGGCGGGGCGGGCCGGTCAGTTTCGCCGCGAACGATAGCACAAAGGGAATCCGGAATCCCATGTTACCAACGCACACGGCGGGCAAAAAGAACGCGCTGCAGGACGTGCCCGGCGCGCACTGGCAGCGTGGAATGTCCGCGGCTGACCGATCCGCCCCGCCCTGTATGTGTAGGGCTTCTTCGACGCGTGCCGTTGACTGTAAGTGCTCTAACTGGAAATTGTGATATTGATGTGAATAATACTCACTTCTGCAGCAGCTGGAAGTAGTCCCGCGACCAGGGCTCCCTCGCCATGTCCCGCGCCATGCTGCGCGCCGAGATCTGAGTGTCGTACTCGAACGGCGCCCAGCCAGCAGACCACGTCAGATTTGATACCACGCTCACTGTCTTGGTTGGGTTGTCACGGGACCTAGAATGTGGATTGATTGCTTTGTGGAAAACTGTGATGTTGATGTCAAGGTTTCATGCTTAATCTATACTACTATTATAAAGAGGAAAGATTTGATTTTTTGTTTGTTTGTTTGTTTGTTTGTTTGTTTGAGTCCAAAAGGCTCCGAAACTACTGGACCGATTTGAAAAATTCTTTTGCTATTGGAATCTTACATTATTTCTGCTGAACATAGGCTACATTTCATTTTGGAAAAAAGTAGGGTTCCGAAGATATTTGAGTTTTTCGGACGCAAGGTGTAAAAAATCAGCTAGAAAAGTTACTTATTTTGCGTACGCTGCCTAAACTATAAAAGATAGAACCATAAAATGTTCTAAGTAATTGTAGATCTTATAAATATCTACAAAAAAGTCCGCGACACACTATACCTATCTATGTCGAGTGAGGCACAATAACCATTTATTTATTTAAAAATCCTGATTTTTTTTGACTAAATTGAAACGGATATATTTTACTCACGCTATTAATCCTTATCAAAATAAATTATTTTATCACTAAGTACAGTTTATGTAGATAATATTCGGTCTTTGAATGATTAAATTTGGACGTTTGGTTTTGAAATTATGGCGAAATTAAAATATTACGATAGTAGGCGTCACCAAAGCGCGTGCGGGAGGAATACAATATTCTGTTGTAGAAATGAAAATTCTGTACATAAAAGATGTGAAATGACACCCGAAATTACACCTTTGTCACTACATCGCTAGAGAAGCCAAAAATGTGGTTAGTTTTTTGTCTGTCTGTCTGTCTGTCACTCTTTCTGTCTGTCTGTATATTTGTTCCAGCATCACACGAAAAATACTGATCCGATTTGAATGTGGTTTTCGCAGATATATTTATCTTCTTCCAACTTAACATCTGGTGTATAAATTTTTTTTCCCCCACCCCTCTAAGGGGACAAAAGAGGGGGTCAGATTTTGTATCAAACTTTTTTCTTTAACACGAAAACTACTGATCCGATTTCCATACGGTTTTCACAGATATATTATGTTTGTCTTCTTCCAACTCAACATCTGGTGTATAAAAATCCTCCCCCCCCCTACCCTCTCAACCCTCTCTGGGGACCAAAGAGGGGTCAGATTTTGTATACAACTTTTTTCTTTAGTGTTTTCAACTTAACATCTGGTGTATGACCTTCCCCCCCACACCCTCTTAGGGGACAAAAGAGGGGGTAAAACATGTATCAACTGATGATGTAGAAAATATACTTTAAATGGCAAAACAACGTTTGCCGGGACAGCTAGTTAGTGATAAAGTTGATTTATTTGCAATTTAATCAAAAGGTAAATAATGCACAATAGCCCACTTTTTCTAAAGCCAGACTGCCAAACACGTATGAATTAGACCATTGACTTTTTGTCTCTTTCAGTTTCAGCAGCTTGCCAAATTTACTTATTTATGAACGACCAACTACTGATCGATCGAATATTATTATTATTTATATTCATCCATCCTTAATTTAACAATAAGGCGTTTTGCAGACGACGGGGCGGGGCGGGCCGGTCAATATCGTCGCGAACGATAGCACAAAGAGTACCCTATATTACAAAAGAACAGTACGGCGGGCAAAAAGCACTGGCGGCTTTACTGCTTCGCGGACAAAAAGCCCGCCCCGCCCCGTCGTCTGCAAAGTGCCTAACAGTGTCAGCTGAATATTGGACGTTCGAGCTTGCACTCGATTCAGCTAAATACATATTTCGTTTCGCTGAAGCGTTATTGAGTAGTAAGATCCACCCTAAGTATAACTTACTTCATCTCCCCACTATAAGAGACTTTCCAGGTGCGCATAGGGATGAAGTTCTGTGCCGAGATGCCCTGCACCTTGTAGTCATCACCGTCTTCTGGCGTCTGGGACAGGTGTGAGTCCGGCAGTTTAGGAGATAAGAGTAGCTCGCCATCTTTCACCTGCAGAGATAATAAAAGAAGGGAGAGTTTTGTTTTCTGCCGGGAATTCATTTTTCCATTCATTGTACCTTTCGTAGATTGTATGTCAAAATCAAGGTGTCGAGGGCCGTTAGCTACTTGGTTTTTCAAGCACTACGCAGAGTATTGAGATAAGTAATTTCATTAGTTGTTTAGTAAAATAGTGTTAGTATGTGAAGTTTTTTTTAGTAGAACTGAAGAACGACTTAGGTGCGCTTACGAAACAAAAAAGAGCCAAAGTTTCAGAACAGTTGTAATTAATCCGAGAAGTTCGACGACGTGAATTCTGCAGATGACGTCCGCAACATCGTTGCGCCAAAATTCGTTTATCGCGCTGGAACCGTACATTTTTCCGGGATGATAAGTATCCTATGTCCTTTTCCGGGATTTAAAGGATTTAAAGAAGTAAAAGACAGATAGACAAAATATTTATAACACTAGTTACATAACGGAATTTATAAGTATTCAAGTATGGATTGTTATGACTTATAGTGGTAACCAGTAGGTAACCGCGAAATAGCAACTGACCTTCAAGTAGAGGAAGGCATCACATGCTTGATTCGGTCTCCTAGCCACTCCGCACACCACGCGGTCACCTTCCTTCGACAGTCCGTTGAAGTACACTGCGTCTACTGACTGAAAAAAATAAGTTAGTATAAATATATAAATATAAAAAACTAGATGCTCGTTGATCACGCGGGAACCGTACATTTTTCCGGGATTAAAAGTATCCTATGTCCTTTTCCGGTACTCGATATATCACTTGTAAGTTGTATACCAAATTTCAGCAAAATTGGTTCAGCGGTTTGGGCGTGAAGAGGTTACAGACAGACTTTCGCAAAATACGGTGCTCTACGGTCCTAGTATCTCTCTTCTAACGAAAGATACTAGGAATAAGATTGTTAAAGTATGGCCGCGGAGAACGTGGAATTTCTTACTAGGCTGTACCACTACCATTATATTAAGGTTATCTAGTTGGCGTTAAGTTTCTAATAACAGCTAATCAAATAGGTTGGTAAAGTATAATCAATCGCACGTAAATACCTTAGGGAAACTGCCAAGATCAAACTTTTTTTCAAGCTCCAAGTCATGCTCTTGGACGTGTATGGTCCCACCGGTACCATATTCCGATGCAAGACGCGACACATAGGTTTTCAACTAAAACATAAAATAGTAATAATAATTGTAGTTATAACATGAATGCAGAGAGCATTGATAGAATAATAATTACAGAGAAATCCTACACCGATTTTAGATTATCACTAGGTAATGCCAGCAGGTTTCATGGAAATAAAGGGCCTTTCCACACGACGTATTTTTTGCGCATTAACGATTGCGTTTATACCTAACGATATACAAACGAGCGTAAAAAAACGTCGCGTGGAAGGGGCCCAAAGACCTAGCTACAGAAGTACAATCTCCAAGGATGTGCATTGTGCATCCAGGGAAACGTCATGTTCGTTTACTTTTATATCCCAGTGGGACAGGTAAACCGTAAATGACCCATAGGTCAATGGATTGGTCACGATACCAGAATAACATCAACATTGATTGCATTCTTACGTTCTTTTTTCAGTCATCCATCTTTAATCTTTAAAAAAAATGCATCTACTTTCGGCGTGTCCTAACAAAGGAATATAGGTATTTCCGGTAGCCTAACAAAAGATTAGCAATGAAAGGAATCTTGTCAGATAGTTACATTCATCGACTTATATATTACTGTTACATTCATTTGTTGCGGTGGGTTGATCGTGCCCGTAATTTTGCCTAAGCGGGGAGTGGAGCACCATTGGGTTTTAGTGGGTAGTTCCTCGGAGAGTCCCACATACCCCGGCCGATGCCACCAATCCGCCGGGGATGCGTAAAGCATTTCCCCATGTAAAAAAAAATTACATTCATTTGTAAACTTATAAGAAAAGTGTTGTATTAGCACGTATCTGAAGAGTGACTTATCATCACAAATAAGCCGGATTTAGACTTAAGAATTCCTGAAAAACGAGATAACGACTAATAATAATCATTGTCTACAGATAAATTGAGCTTAGGACACCTAAAACATCCAGTATGCAAAGACAAATTCCAGTTTCCACCTACCTGCTTTAACTTTAAAACGGCATACATAAACAAGAATTTAGGCCAGAAATTTTTGTTTTCCTGCTGATATATCCCGAGTACAGGCGGCTTATATTTCGTATTAATATATCTAAACACTACTACAACACTCGCAGAAATAAGAAATGATAAAAGTAAGGAAAACATGTTTCTTTATCGACGGCAAAGCTACAACTAAATTATTGATTACCTACTTTTTAGCAGATAATATTTATCTACACTCTTTTAATGAAGATATTACAACACAATATGTAAAAATACCTACTGGCTACCTATAGATATTTGAAAGTTATGAAATCTTATAAATCTTCTTATTATACATAAAAATGGATTTTCAAATGTGTTAGTCGCGCTAAAACTCGAAAACGGCTGTACGAATTGGGCTGATTTTAGTCTTAAAATATTCGTAGAAGTCCAGGGAAGGTTTTAAAGTGACACGAAGTTCACCGGGACAGCTAGTATTTGATATTGTAGACAGAGGCGGCGCAAGGCGTGGGCGGTGTGGGCGACCGCCCACGGCCTCGCAGTCTAAGTTGCCTCGCGCCCGGCCCCTTGAATCAGGAGGTTTTTTTAAGGTTTTATGAGTTGTGACACTCAAATATTCATAAATAAAAAGTTTTACAAATAAAACTCGCAAGAGATATCTTGCCCACATAAAATTTAGGTCTTGCCCCGCCACTGATTGTAGATCGCAAGTCGCAACTCGTAATAATTGTCGTTAAGTTAAATAACATAGCGGTAGCCAAAATTATAAATTAGATGACGCCCGCAAGTCGCAACTCCGTTACGCCTAAATACGTTTATCGCGCGGGAACCGTCGATTTTTCGGGATCAAAAGTATCCTATGTCCTTTCCCGGGACTGAAAGTATCTCCATACCAAATTTCAGCAAAATCGCTTCAGCGGTTTGGACGTGAAGAGGTAACAGATAGACAGTCAGACACATTTCGCATTTATAACATATCAGCTATGTGCTAATTATTATATTGATACTGCCTTTTGTCTGCGGATTCGTCCGCGTAAACACAGTATCTGACTGTAACACTATATTTTTCGTAGTAAATTATAGATCGTCTTAATCCAGAGACCAAAGTACTGCAATGCTAATTTTCATCAAAATCCGTTAAGTAATTTTTGTATTAAAGGGTATAAACTATCAAGTTATGTAATAATGGTATGCAAGCAAAAGTTAAAATTCATTTACGAAAAATAATGGCTGAATTAATAAAAAATAAATATTATATTATTATGAAACATTGAGACTTACCGCGACGTCTTGTAAAGGCATTAGGCAAGTATATTATTAACCCTAAAACATATTTAACACTAATAGAAATTAGTAGCAATAAAAGACTTAATATTATAAAGTATTTATATTAGTGCTAATAAAATTAGGTTTATTTAGAAGTTGATTATTTTCATATAATTTTATTCAGCAACAAGCAAATGCTTGTGGACGCACTCCTCTTTGTTGATGAGATGTGTAGTCTTGTTGACGAGTTGCATAAGAGTGTTCAGGTTGCTGGACCATTCGTTCAGACGATCCGATGCATCCATGTTCAACCTGAAACAGTAAATTTATTAGTTCCATTGAAAAATTGGAATGGAATAAGGCAGTCGATAGACCTACGTCGTTTGGTCAGATTATGTCATTTCAATGTTATTCGTAATCTGTCGGCTGGGTTTGACGTAACGCGACAAAACTACTTAGGTCCTCCATCTGCCTTCTCTGATGAATCAACTTCTCTCAGTCATAGTACAATAACTTTAAATGGTAATAGACGGTGGACCTACGTTATTTGGTAGGTCAATATTAAATGGATTTGGCTGCGCTAAAAATAACTAAAATACGACACGATCTACCAACGACCATTCTGATCGACCAATAACGTAATCGCGTGCGCGTGCACTCAGATCTGTCCAATCAAAGAGTCCTAAAACTCGAACACTGTACATTCCCCTTTTAGTTTTGCTCAACGATTTTTAAATAGTGTGTGGCACTACTTAAAAATCATTCTCTCTACTGTTTTGTTTATATTTATATCAAAACTAGCTGTGCCCCGCGGTTTTACATAGTTTATTAGTGAAAATAAATTGTGATATTTTCCTACAGTAAAAAGTAAACTCCATATTTTATTTTATTAAAATCGCTCCAGCCGTTTAGACATGAAGACGTAACAAACATACAAACTCACAAACTTTCGCCTTTATAATATATCTTATAATTGTGTGATAAATTTAAATAAAGTATGCCAAAACTGCCAACATCATTTTTTTTAAAACAAATAAAAAATACAAACCTGAAATGAACGACGCCTGCAGGCCTGTCGATCTTGGCCTTTACAACCCCACTGACTACCAGCTGGCTAAGTGCCTCCTCCGTCTCCGTCACACTCAAGCCGAGCAACTCGCTCATCCTCTTGAGTGTTATACGCGTGTAGTACATTGACATGATACGGATATTCTGTGGATAGTTGAAGTTAAAGTATAGAATCTAATTAGTAATTAGGTAATAATATGCAGTTAAACTAAATTTCTGTGACCGAATAGAGCAACATGAACTAACACTGCTTTCACCCAAAAATATTGATATGTATCTGGTTTTCATGCACATGTTATGTAAAGTGAAAAGACATGCAGCTATCGCCTATCCATGGTTGAATTTCTTTCCTCACAACCACTCTGTTTATCTCTTCATCTTAGATTCCAACTTCCTTTTACCGTGGTCTATATTCTAAAAAATACATAACACAAGTACTTACATGTTCTACAACTCTGTTCTTAAGATCATTCCAACGTTCTTGTCCCTTTTCATCACTAGATTGGAAGTACGGAGTCTTCTTCAGCATTATCTCATACGTCTGACATAGGTTGTTCCATCTGATGATTTCAGGGTTAATGAACAGGCCCAATAGTTGTCTGAAAAAAAAATGAGCTGTTAATTTTTGAGCCTTTATTTACTTGTGTAAAAAAAGTTCTCATAACTATTTACTAAATATTAGTCTGTCAAAAAAGTGAAGAAATTAAAAAGTTGCAACATTGTAGTGTCATCCCTTACTTAGTTAATTTTAGATGAGCAACTTATTACTTAAAAACTTGCCACACCTTCACACACAGTCTAGAATATGTTTTGCAGCCTTGACAATATGCAATTTAGTAATTAAAATTTCACATACAAAATTCTAAGGATGTAACTAACTCTAAGAAATAACTAAATAACTTACTTGTATTCAGGCAGTTTTTCCAATTCCTTTTCCTCATTAAGCCTATGTGTCAAATCTGACTGTTCATTATCGTACGGTGCCAGTACAAGGAAGATGACACTGCCAATGAGAGCTTCTGAGCCTCCCGCTGCTCCGAGTGCACGGAAATGTCTACAGACGGATAGATACTGGCCATTGTGTTGGTCTACAGCAATCATTATACGGTAGAATTTTTCTTTCAATTCCTGAAGTAAAAATACAATGTTGTTCTTAGCACACCTTCTAGGAAGTTATACAATCGAATTTGAAGTAATATGGATATGACCTCAAATATGTAGCATGTGAGGTTAACTACAAAAGTAGCAAAAGACAGGCATCCCTAGTGTGGGGATCCATTATCGCATTAATTGTCGCATGTTACATTTTTTTGGTCAATAAATAATTGTACATACAACTCTGAATTACAAGATTGTATCTTATTAAAACCATTCGAATAAGAAGATTCATGACTATGTATTGGTGTAATTACATGACACACCATTTTAAAGAAATACAAATTCTGTTTTGTTTAAAATGTTTACCTGTGTATTCTCCTCCTCAAAGAATTTCGTGTTGATTTTCTTCGAAATGATTTGTGTACGAATATAGTCTTTGATAGCAAGACACAGCCTCATTTGTTCCAAAATGAGTTCAACCTTCTCCCTCTTATCCATAGAACCGTAGGTCTCTACTTGCAGCTCCTGAATGATCTTAGCCGCTTCGGCAACATTGCCTTCACCTTCACGAATTTTAGCCAAAATGTGAGTCAGTCGTGCTCTTTCTACTTCCACATAGATTTTGCCTTCCGTAATGGACCTCAATGTTTCAATGAGCTTTATTTTCGTCTCCTTGTCTGGTGTTTTGTCAACATAGGTGTAACATTCTTGAACCATTTTCACCACTGCCTGTTTTAGTTGGGACCTATAAGTGATTGTAAGTAATTATTGTTAACAAGGAATTCAAGACGTGAGTGGAAGAATAAGGTAAGTAACATGAAAAACTTCCCGTTTTTTTGCTTAAATAGAGGGTTTAGGGCTGGAAAAATTATTTGAAATAGAAAAACTATGGATTATATGTGTAGCCAGATACATTAGCTAGGTTATGACGTAGATACCTAAGTTACAAGTTTTATTAAAATAATTAGGGAAAAAATTAGTTATTGTCCGACTGTTAGGAAATGTTACTTGTTCGATTATTCCACTCACGTCTTCAATTATAGCTTACAAGTACAAAGGAATTTGTTATAGAAACACAACATTGCCAAAGTGGACCTCAGGCAGTTACCGAGTATAAATATCGATGGATCATTAGTTCCTTTTAGCCCATCCGTTAAAAATCTAGGGGTTCACTTCGATCAAACTCTATCATGGACAATTCAAGTACAAACGCTGCGCAAAAAGCTGACTGCCGCCACCACTTCCCTCAGACGTCTTAGCAATTTCCTTCCTATCCAACTAAAATTACATTAGCTCAAACCTTATTATTTCCTATTTTAGACTATGCAGATGTGTTACTGCGATCTCAGTGAACAGCTCCTATCTTCTATCGAACGCCTACAAAATCTGTGTATCCGCTTCATATTCGGTCTTCGAAAATACGATCATGTATCGGAATACCGGGCCAAACTGAAGTGGCTCCCAGTCAAGATGCGTCGGAATACTCACATTCTTCATCTTCTATACAATATTCTCTTCAATCCAAATTCTCCACACTATTTAAAAGATAAATTCACCTTCCTTGGACATAAAAACCCTACTCTTCGCTCATCCAACACTGTTTATAATATAATACGACTGTTCTTTTACCATATCTGCTACACGTTTATGGAACGCTCTTCCCGAAACCATCCAAAGATCACCAACAATTAATATTTTAAAAAAATGAGTCAAAGAATATTTTCTGAAACTGTCACGTTAACTAGCATTCTACTTCTTTCATTTTGTATTAAATTTATGTAGTTTATATAAATATAAATATTTTATGTATCTTTAATATGAATATTATGGTATATAAGTAAGATATATTATTATGTAGTATTTTTAGCCATAAGGATTTTTTAGATTGTTTTGTTTTTAAATAATGTTTTATATTATTACTTCAAGGTTGTCTGGAAGAAACCGCTATAAGCGGTAAGACCACCCATTTGTACATATTCCTATAACTACATATTGTTTTATTTTAAATTGTAATTTACTTCAAGTTGTACAAATAAAGAATTTTCTATCTATCTATCTATCAACATGTCTAGGCAACATTACGGTATTGAAAATTTGCAGAGTTTTTAATAGATAACCTATTGTAAATATTATTTGTAGATCAACAGACACTGAAAAAAAATTTAAAATATTTGTCATTACCTTCTCTTGGAAAGCAGTACAATATATTCATTGAGTGCAGCCCAGTTTTTGGCTTCGTAACAAATCTGCACAATAGTTACTAGAATTCTAGCAGTGGATCCCATATCAGCTCCCTGGAAAAAGAGATGAGTTGAATACTCGTTCTTTGTTTACTTGGTTATAGTTTCATGGCAAGTAAATATTATACACTTTAAAAGGTTTAAATAGTAATACTTACGGTTCGGGTTTGTTTTTCTAAGGCTAGAAGCTGGTCTATTGCTTCTTGGACCCTTCCACTTGAAGCCCAAGACTTCCATACTGGAATCTTTTCGTCGCAAGTAGCACTATAGTCTACCTGCAAAGAATAAGGTTTATCTTTTGTACCACTAGTGTATAGGGAAATATACAGTATTGTAGCTAAGAAACTCTACTTACTTCCATTTTAACTATTTTGCCAGTGGCATCGTGACCACCAATATCACTGCCCGACATTTTTGTTATTATAAAGCACACAAACTATTTTTATAACTTAAATAACACTTTAATATTGTACACGTATGTAATATCTAGCAATTTGGTGTATTTTAAGTTTTTGTTATTCTATAAAACTCGAAATCAAATAAATCGCTGACAAAAAATCTGAAATGCAGTATCATTTGGATTGACAGCTAGATTGAGTGTTGCCAGCTGTGAGCTGCTATTATCTTCTATTTCAAAAAACGTAGTGATTATAAATGATTATAATCTCTTTGTTTCTAAAATAGTTGTCTATGGACCTCATAATGCTGGCATTTCCACTGATCTCTATACAAGTACGCTGGATTGCTAATTGCCTTTGAAATGACAGTTATTTTTTGTGCCTATTTGAAGCGGAATCAGCGCCCCCATTATTCAGGTAGAGAACTAAATTTGACGTAACCACAACCAATAACAACAGCTGTTGTCATCACTAGTATTAGTCCCCTCTAAATTTTTATTTTATTTATTAAAAAATAATATTAATTATTAAAGCACACATAAATGTAAATTTCAAGTGCCTACCTGTTGCCATCGAGCAAAAAAGGCCGAAAAAATCACGTTTGTTGTATGGCAGCCCCCCTTAAATATTAATATTATTTTGTTTTTAGTATTTGTTGTTAAAGCGGCAACAGATATACACAATCTGTGAAAATTTCAAAAGTCTAGCTACAGCGGTTCTTAAGTTACAGCATCAAGACATACAGACAGACAGACAAACGGACAGACAGACAGATATCGAAGTCTAAGGGTGAATTGCACCAGAAGCGTAGTTAAAGTTAAGGTTAAGGTTATCGTCAAATATGGTGAATTTACTAGAGATTTGACAGTTCATTTCACAATTTGTTATGGTTAAAGTTAAAGTTATAGTTAGAGAAGGTTGATGCAACTCACTCTTTGTAATAGGGTCCCGTTTTTACCCTTTGGGTACGGAACCCTAAAAAGCATAATAATTTTTTTTACAAGTAGCAACACTAAATTGTGTAACCATAGACAATTTTTATTGATCACTTGCACTGATTTATCCACAGATTAAGGATATATAGGTAGATGTAGTCTTAGCCCGTCATCGCGTGGCCATTTTGTGCTTATTTTCATACAAGTAGTGTGCGTTTATTTTCTTGAATATTTCTATTTGTCGATCATTTCGAAGCACATTTAGATCAAGAAAAGAAAGTCATTTAGTTCATGATATCGATTAACTATAGTTCAAGTAATGAGAATCCGTAAACACACGTAAAAAGCTATGCAACTTTTGTAGTCAAATTAGTAATTAATGTGACATTTTTAGCACTAATGCCTTACATAGCACGAATAAGGGATTATTAAACTTAAATATTATCCTTTTTAGCTTACAAAAATACCAATTGAAAAGTCCAAAAAACGTTGTTCAAAACTTACGTATTTAATGTTAAATCCACGTGTTTGAGGCATTCTTTGGCCATTCTTATGGTTTATAATTTAGCGGAACCATAGAACTCAACAATATCTAGCATAAAATGTTCAATAAAAACCTTTATTATCACTTTTATTACATGAAATATGCATACCGACTCATTTGTTATGTCCTAGTAAGTAGGACATAACATTACACGCTTTTGACGCTTGTACTTTCATATATATAAAAAAGTACTCTGTGGCTTGTACACTGATATAAGGCTCTCTCCTGCTATAGTATCTCAATGGATTTATCCTTGCCAGTTGCCAGCTCCCACTGATCTCTATACCTACAAGTACGCTGGATTGCTGATAGACTTTGAAATGACAGCTATTTTTGTGCCTATTTGAAGCGGAATCAGCGCCCCCATTATTCGGGTAGAGAACTAAATCTGACGTAAAAATGACGTTTGAAAGCCGCCATATTGGCGCTGATAGCAGTAGTGAGAGTATTTGGAACTAATACTATTGATGACAACTGTTGTTATTGGTTGTGGTTACGTCAAATTTAGTTCTCTACCCGCATAATGGGGGCGCTGATTCCGCTTCAAATAGGCACAAAACATCAGTGCCAGCTCCACTCCACTCTCTCTTTTTCTTTTGTGTGCTTTTTGTCATTGGCCATCTGTTTTTGACTCGCAAAAGAATGGCGTAGTTGTGTGTTGATTTGTTTTTACGTTTTGTATATAATTATTTTATATATTTTAAGACGTAAATCTTCGCGATTTATTGATTACATTAAGTAATCCGTGTTTACAGTAATTAATGTGATTCGTATACGTGGTGAAAAAGAGAAAACGGATAGCCTAATTTAGCTGTGTTGACTTTTGACTGATAACGCTATATGCAAATAAACTTAGAAGTAATAATTAATGTCCGTGACTACCATGGCTTCAAGTAAAAGTATGGAAGACTCTGAAGACGGGAATATACCGGGCATTAGAAGTAATTCGGTAAATGGTACAGCTAGTCCTAGCTCGTCCATAAAAATACCATTGCCTCCACGTTTGTGGATGGGAGGTAAGTTTATTATGCAATGAAACATATTGTGTCCTTGTTCTAAAACACTATAATTTTATTATTTTCATTGTAAGGTAGCTTCGTAGTAACTTATAATATACTTCGTAGTATATACTATATTGTGTAATTAACTTATTTACAAACAAATAACTTGTAGATTTTGATGATGAATCCTCTGACGAGAATGGTGCCAAGGAAGACGGTGCCCTAGATAGAGTTAAAGTTCGTGCAAGGTACCGTCACCACAAACGTGGGACCACTGTCCCAATTGGTATATTTTGGGACATTGAAAATTGTCAGGTAAAGTTGTATGTCATATTTCACATGGCCTTTTTTAAGGCACAATATTATTTGGTTTGGCATAGGTCCAGAACCTTACTCCTGAGTTCAATAAACCCTTTTGTATTTTGTTACACTGACAGTTATAGGTATTTATTATAAGTATTTTATAAAATTGGTTTCTTTATAATAAGTATGTCAGTGACTTTAGCAATATTATAAGTTATTTAACCCGTCAATCGTGGAAAAACGAGACACAATAGCTTATCTATTGTTCTCACGGTTGCATGCGACCGCTCGGGGCTTGATGAATTAAACCACCCAGATGTATTCATTTGAGTTTTCTTTGTGTAAATTGTGATTATGGTAGAAATTTTTATAATAGGTTATAATAATTATTTTTGATTGCATGGGTTTTTAAGATTCATTGCATTTATAAAATATTTTGTATATTGTATGACAAGCAATTTATTACATTTTATCAAATCATTATAGTGAATCAATCTTGAGAAAAAGTGTTATCATAAAAGTATCATATTACTCATCAAAAGCAAATCACCCATTGCTGCCGCTGTTTGGGATGTCCTTTGACTTTGCTGTAAAATAAGACAAATGACAAAAAAGTTTAATAAGCTCTAAATCATTTACAATAAGATATTCAGAACTGTATCAGTATTGTGCAAGAATTTTCATTACACAAGTTTATCAATTAATACAATATCATGTTGTTAGGTTATATATTATGAATTTGATGGATTGCTTTGCTTTGGTGAACACTTGATACTTATAAAATACTAGCTGTTGCCCGCGACTTCGTCCGCGTTAACATAATGTAATAACAAAGAAGGATAGTTTACCCCTTTCTGTGGTTGCTTATACAAAGGTTAAAAACGGGGCCCTATTGAAGCGAATGTCAAACGCAAATGTCAATAAACTCATGTTTCTCACTTTCAACCCCTATTGTGTAGTAGGGGTTGCATTGGGTCGCAGCATCAGAAGAGCTGCAGGTGCGTTGCCGGCCTTTTAAGAGGGAATAGGGCAATAGGGGAGGGAGGGCAGGGATGGGAAGGGAAGGATTAGGGGAGGGTAAGGAAGGAAATAGGGTAGCCGGTAGGTTATTGGACCTGCGGTAAACTCACTCGGCGAAACACATGCCGCTTTTCTGTGAGAATGTGGTATTTCTCCGGTCGAGCCGGTCCCTTCGTGCGGAAGCATGGCTCTCCCACGTATTATGGATTTTCCCCGCTTTTTTCACTTTTCCTTTGTTTCTTCGCTCCTGAAATCGACAGCGTGATGTTATACATATAGCCTATAGCCTTCCTTGATAAATGGGCTATCTAACACCGAAAGAATTTTTCAAACCGTTCAAACAAACAAACTCTTCAGAATTATAATATTAGTATGGATATGAGCATGATTCTCCCTGAAAATATATTTTCCTACTGCCATTCATGAGGAATATTATTGAGGTAAATGATTATTTTGTAGGTCCCACGAGGATGTTCGGCCATTGATGTGGTGGCAGCAATCCGGTCCAAGTTCCTTTTGGGTAGACGTGAGGCTGACTTTGTGGTTGTGTGTGATGTGAGAAAGGAAGCTGTTAATAGGTTACAAGAACTTAATGATGCTCAAGTAAGTTTACTTTGATTCCAAATAATTTTACTGAGAAATTTTAAGTTTTTTACTCGGATACCAAGAACCTACTGCAGTACATTTAAATTTTTTTAGCATACTTTGAATTTGATAGATTGCTTTTAAAACACATAAAACGATGACTATATCATATAAATCAATGTATTGTTTTCATTTAATTTTTAATATTGTGTTTGTCAATTCTTTTACTTAACTCACTTCTGACTTCTCTCAAAATATTTATTTTATATTGGCAGAATGTACAAGGACAATATATTAATTAATGTTAAGACCTATGTAACACTACATTCTTGCAATAAAAATATTCTTATTCTTATGTTCTGTGCCTTTATAGAAATTTGAGCTGTTTATTGGTTCATTAGAATAAAACACCCATTATTTTTGTATGTAATTTTTAGGTTAGTCTTATACATGTATGTGGTACGCAAAAGAACGCTGCGGATGAGAAGTTAAGGCAGTGTATGAGGAGGTTTGGGGAGCTCCACTCGAGCCCCGCAGCCCTACTCTTGATCTCAGGAGATATTAATTTCGCAGCTGATCTGAGTGACTTTAGACATAGGTTTGTAGGATTTTATTTGATGAATAACTTAAAACGAATAACATAAAAAAGTCGTGCCATAGAAGAAAGAATAAACGAAAGTAATACTAAGTTAATTTTTACCTCTATAATCTTTTCTCAGGTTGTTCCAATTTGAAAGTCCAATATTGCCATTGCTTGCAAGTTGCATTAAAGTATTATGTTGTAATTACAACATCTTCAAAATGTGTCTTTTGCCATTTAAAGCGCTTACAGACGAACGGTATTAATTGTCGACGGCAGTCGACACTTGCCATCGACGCGTGCCGTCAACATGTGCCTTTCGTCTGTAAGAAGCCTTAGGCCGGTATAAATAGTCAGTACTCAAGATGCATCTCGGTCTCAAGACACGGTTCAGGCTCTGTGATTGGTTGGCTGTCAAAATTTGGACCAATCACAGAGCCGAACCGCGTCTTGAGACCGGGTCGCATCTTAAGTACTGACTATTTATACCAGCCTTAGTTTTTAAGAATCAACCTCAGGTAACAATAATTTTACAAATATTAAAAGTTTTGTATTTACAGGAAAGGTATGGAAGTTATATTGGTGCACAAGCAGAACACATCATCAGCACTAATAACATGTGCGTCAAATCATTACTGCTTCAATGAACTAACAGCAGACTTGCCAAGAAATCCAAAGGTAATCATTTTTCATTCATCTGTTTATATAAAACTCAAAGGTGACTGACTGACATGGTGATCTATCAACGCACAGCCCAAACCACTGGACAGATCGGGCTGAAATTTAGCATGCAGGTAGATGTTATGAACTTATGACGTAGGCATCCGCTAAAAAAGAATTTTGATAAATTCCCACCCCAAGGAGTTCAAATAATGGGGGATGAAAGTTGGTATATAATAATACTTCTTAACGCGAGCGAAGCCGCGGGCAAAAGCTCGTGTTACATAAAAACTTATTGCTATACCAAGCGAATTGAGATGTACGAACTACGAATAATAATTCATAGCCATACTAAACACGTCATGACAAATCACAAAGTAATAAGTATTTTGTATGACAAGACCGTGACTGACAAGTAGGGAATGTTATTATTTGATATTATATTGATATTGATATATTATTTAAATACGAATAGATATGGATGTGGATTTGATAATTATATTATATTCCTATACTATATATATTTTTAAATATGAGAATATACATTATACATATATTTGAATAATAATATTCCCTACTGACAAGTAAGTGCTTGGTGTTTTTCCTCCATATTATCATGTAAAATATTATTTCTTCTACAGGTAGCTAATTCTGACGAATATGAGGAACCGACATGTGAAATGGAAGTGACAAACTTGCCAGTGGACCAACCGAAAGAACGAGTGTCTAGAAGACTGAGACGTCTGTCAGATAACTGCGGAGGAAAAGTGCTAAGGGTGACTGCGTCTACGGCTATGCTTCGGTTCCCTACACCTGATCATGCTTCTAGGTGAGTAATTTTTTATTTTATTTGTACATATAAACTTACAGTTAAACAAATCTGAATAATGACAAAATTGAAATTAATAGCCATTAAAGATAAGTAACATTGTCGTGAGTATGTTAAGAGAAGATAATAGAAGCAAAAAGAAGTTGACATAAATGTTTAAATATTTGTAATTTGTATCTGTTCTTTGCCCAGCAGTGGGACACTGTAGGCTGCTTATAATAATAATAATAATAATAATCTGTTCTTGTATATTTGTGTATGTCTAAAATTCTTATTTTATGTTAAAATACTCTACAGTCTACAGCTATAATTGTTTTAAACATTTGTGCATGTCTAGAATATTATTTTGTAACCAATAGGTACAGTAGGTCAGAGCCAACATAACTGTGTATTGCATAAAGCATTTCTATGGTTATTGTGATGTAACAATATTGTTATATGTCTGACATGAGGTTGTTTACTGCTAGTATGAATATTGGACATGATACATGTATTTTAGGCCGGTATAAATAGTCAGTACTTAAGATGCGACCCGGTCTCAAGACGCGGTTCGGCTCTGTGATTGGCCCAAATTTTGACAGCCAACCAATCACAGAGCCTGAACCGTGTCTTGAGACCGAGATGCATCTTGAGTACTGATTATTTATACCGGCCTTAGTTACAAGACCATTTTATCATCTACTATCTAGTATAGTCTATAGGACTCCTTTAAATACTTTAACAACAAAGGACTTATTTCGAATACTTTCAATACGAAGTTATGGTAATATAATAATTTAAATAGATCGCAAATTCAGTTTTCGCCACATACAAGAAATAAAAGTCCACACGCCACATAAAAGTCTCAAACACAATAATTTTATTATTAAAAAATTATGACATAAATTTTGCGTAAAACGGAACATATTTTTGCGCGCGAAAGTCCACATGGTTCACAGACTGCAATAAATAGCCACTAGGCATTATCTTCCGTTATTTTTAAATTTTATAAGTACCCTCAAAACTTTTTTTTTTAATGAATCAGCGAACAGCTGATCCATCGTCCATTTTATCGTCGGGCACAAGCAGATATACACCTAAATTATATTTAAAGAGCATTTAGTTATTAAATTATTTATTTATTTAAATTATTAGTATAATAGTTAAGAGTTTTAGTGAAATATTAAATTGAATGTGATTTGATAAGCAAGATGTTGATTTCTGGGTAAGTCTTTAAAAATCGATCTTATTTCAGAATTATTGTTAAAAATTATGTTAAATGGTGCAATAATTATTCATATTGCTTCAAGAGTAATGATTTGAATCGTGAAATAATTTTAAATATGTAATGCTTTTCATTCATGGTGGAAAAAATATTTGACAGAAATTCAAAAATTAGTACCTAACGGAATTTTAGTTTTTTAATTTTATTCCATTTTGAATATTTTAATAATGCCAAAAATACCTTAGACCAAAAAGTGAAATTGATTCATAATCGCAATTTTTTATTGAGGTATTTAATAGATTAAGTATAGATAAAAAATAAATAAATTCCTAGCCAGTAAATTACGTGACAAAAAAAGTACTAAGTATAATGTAATGTATTGTTCATAAGACACGCTTGTATATTCAATAGTAGTAATATGGATAATGAATGCTAGACACTGACCTATGCTAGAATACTAAGAAATATAACTATACCTAGGGCATCTAGGAATTAGAAAATGGGGGAAAGACAGGCACATGGATGCTTTAGCCGTTATTTTCGTTTGAAATTTTCTGTTTAAATTTGCGAATGGAGAAGTGTATTGTATGTTCTATAATAGCACCTAAATTACCTACTTTTTAGTTACCTGTGGTCTAAACTATTTTGTTAACTTTTTAAATAAGGTGTCAATAGAATTGGATAATAGAAGCTCCTCACTTTAGTAATTGTTTTCACTCTTGCTAATAAATACTTATAATAACTATTTTATTGTCTGTCAAGACTCGAGCCTTTCTCGTCAATCGTCTTTATAGTTTACTAGATAACGCTCGCAACTCCGTTGTGAAAAAATTCGTTTGTCGCGCTGAAACCGTACATTTTTTCTGGATATAAAAGTATCCTTTCTCGGTACTCAAAGTATCTGCATAACCAGCTAAATCGGTTTAGCGGTTTGGGCGTGAAGAGGTAACAGACAGACACACTTTCGAATTTATGATATTATGGATAACAGATGGATATTTGTATACAACATATTATTTTATTTAAAGTGCACGTCTGTTTTAGTAGGTATTCATCAAATCATCACAATAATAATAACGTATGTACTGAGTAGGTACTGACGTAAATTTAATCTTTGCGATACGATTAAACCGGTCAATAATTCAATATTGTTATTCAGCAAGCCCACGTTAGTCTTTGTTTTACCTCAGTCTTATCAGTTCATATCTTTTGTTGTGGTTATTTGTGTGACGCACACGATAACTGAATTTGTTTTAAATTTAAATAATGATTTGTAATGAAAGAGTTGCTGCACCTGTCTTCTACCTGCTTTTGATAGACGTACAAATATACATCTCCCGTTTTTCTAAACCAAGAATATGCATGCAGTCTGACCTATCATTGAGATCAGTAAATAACTTTAATTTATTATTCCTTGGATAGCTTAACTTTTTAAAAGTCCATTGAAAACGTAAGTGTTATACTATTCAAATAGGTGGTAGACAACAGTAATGTATACTTAATAATATTTTTATCATTTAATTCATCTGTGTCATGAACTCATGAACTAGGTTTTTTTAGATTCAGCGTTGATTCATATTAGTATTATGCGAAAGTGAGTCTGCCTGTTACCTGTTGTTGAACAACTAAGGCAATTTAGGTGAAACTTAAAATCGAGGTTAGTCCCCGGAATGGACACAGTATAGTTTTTATAACGTTGAAATGCGAATTTTACTTCAACTTTCACAATTTTTTAAATGAATAATAAAGTAGTTAGTAGACTTGTAAATATAGAATACTGACAAATAAAACTAGTAGTAGCTCTTGTATTTACTTGATCTACCAGCCAAGGAATAATCATGACGTAATACTTACTAATATTTATTGAAATGCTCCGCTAATCATAAATTTAACACTTCCATTTCTTTCTAAAAAAATACGTGTGGCACTCGAAGATTGCCGCGGTAAAGCATATTGTATGGCACTTTTTAGGGTTCCGTAGCCAAAATGGCAAAAAACGGAACCCTTATAGATTCGTCATGTCTGTCTGTCTGTCCGTACGTCCGTCCGTATGTCACAGCCACTTTTCTCCGAAACTATTAGAGCTATACTATTGAAACTTGGTAAGTAGATGTAGTCTGTGAACCGCATTAAGATTTTGATGCAAAAATGGAAAAAATATTAAAAATTTTAGGGGTCCCCATAGGTACATTTGAAACAAAAAAAAATTTTTTTCTACTAACCTATGCATGTGCGGTATCTATGGATAAGTCTCCGAAAATCATACTGAGGTTTCTCATATCATTTTTTTCTAACCTGAATAGTTTGCGAGAGAGACTCTTCCAAAGTGGTAAAATGTGTGTCCCCCCCCCCCCTCTAATTTCTAAAGTAATTCTAAAAAAAATATATGATGTAGATTACTATAAAAACTACCAACGAAAATTGGTTTGAACGAGATCTAGCCAGTAGTTTTTTTATACGTCATAAATGGTAAACCTTAATCTAAATTTCATTAAATCGACTGAAATATAAAAATAAATCAAAAACATTTTAATTTCATAAAAATAAACCTTATTGCTGCTGCGGAACCCTTCAGGGCGAGTCCAACTCGCACTTGGCCGCTTTTTACCAACTTATGCAATTATAATTCGCATAAGTACGTCTAGTCGCACCACTGATCTCTATTATACAAGTACGCTGGATAGCTGATACACACCTGCTTTTTGTGCCTATTTGAAGCGGAATCAGCGCCCCCATTATTCGGGTAGAGAACTAAATTTGACGTAACCACGACCAATAACAACAGTTGTCATTAATAGTATTAGTTCCAAATACTCTCACTACTGCTATCAGCGCCAATATGGCGGCTTTCAAACGTCATTTTACGTCAGATTTAGTTCTCTACCCGAATAATGGGGGCGCTGATTCCGCTTCAAATAGGCACAAGTAATAGCTGTCATTTCAAAGGGAATCAGCTATCTAGCGTACTTGTATAATAGAGATCAGTGAGTCGCACGCACAAACACGTTAAACGATGCAAGGCAACGCCATACTGAGTACTGACCGAAGTAGGGTGTCATTTTTTAGGGTTCCGTACACAAAGGGTACAAACGGGACCCTATTACTAAGACTTCGATGTCTGTCCGTCTGTCTGTCTGTCTGTATGTATGTCTTGATGCTGTAACTCAAGAACCGCTATAGCTAGACTTTTGAAATTTTGACAGATTGTGTATATCTGTTGCCGCTATAACAACAAATACTAAAAACAAAATAATATTGATATTTAAGGGGGGCTGCCATACAACCAACGTGATTTTTTCGGCTTTTTTTGCTTGATATCAATAATGGCAACAGGTAGGCACTTGAAATTTACACAAAGGCCTTACATTTATGTGTACTTTAATAACTAATATTAATATTTAAATAAAATAAAAATTTAAGGGGGGCTCCCATACATAAAACATAATTTTTGGGCTATTTTTGCTCTATAACGGTACGGAACCCTTCGTGCGCGAGTCCGACTCGCACTTGGCCGATTTTATTTTTCATTACAAAATTTATTTATTCGGTCACCGCGCTCGAACCCCGTGATAAAAGCTATGCAATAGCTTAAAACTTGTTATACCTATAGTGTCAGTGTCTTCTCATTTGTTACTACTTGCTATTGTTAACGTAAAAGTTAGGTACTAAACGGAATTTAGGCTTAGGTTATGGCTCTGGATTAAAGTCATGTACCAGCTACTTTTCCCATATAACTACAGTTTTCCCATAAAATATTGTATTATGATCAAAGCCAGTTATAGTAAAAACATAGGTTTACAGAAAATTACATACAATAATGTGCGTTACGTTATGTAAAAATCAAGGACGTGATCTTAGATAAATGATTGGTCTCGCGCTCGGCGCGTCGCGTCGTAGCGCCGAGCGCGAGATCAATCATTTATCTAAGGACGTGATGAACTAAAACTAGAGATGACTTTTAAATTTTAATTCTTTACCTCAAATTATTTTACGAAAAAGGATATGGTTGCAAAGCCTATAGGCAAATTATTTTTTATAAAAAAATAATGCCAAATTTTGTCCACAGAGCTTTAAAGCGTATGGACGGCGAGGATGTGTTCGGTCGCAAGATCAGCACGCGGTACGCTCGCAGCGCGCTCCAGCCGACATACTCCAGCGACGAGGGTTACAGCACCGCCGCCAGCGCGCAGCGTGCGTACGCGCCGCAGGTACGTGCACGCACACGCAAGATGGCCTACGCGTGACCTTGATTATTATTTGGTCGTAGTTTTGAACTTTTAAGTAATAGAAGACGTAAATGAATGAAGATACAGCACCGCCGCCAGCGCGCAGCGTGTGTATACGCGCCGCAGGTACGTGCACACACACGCAATGTGGCGTACGCGTGACCTTGATTATTATTTGGTCATATTTGTTGAACTTTTTATAAAAATAACTAGCTGACCCGGTAAACGTTGTTTTTAAGATAAAAACCTATTCTCAGGCCTAACGAATGTACCATTGAGGAAATTGATGCATAGACGGACCTACGTATGACGTAGGTTATATGTCAATTCAATGTTGTTCGTAGTCTATCGGCTGGGTTCGACATACCACTACAAAAAATATAACGTAGGTCCGCAATCTGCACATGAATCAACATCTCTGTTAATTAACAATAATAATATAAAGGGTAATTACTAATTAACAATTAAAAATGCTAGTTTTTTTTTTGCATAAATGAAAGCTTTAGGACCTGGAAAAAGATATTAATTTTTTTTATGTAATGTGTAGCCAGATACTTTAAAATAAATGACTAATGAGCGATCTACGTGACATTAATATGAAAGGCCTTTTTAACGAATATATTCCTACAGCAGGCGCCTGTAGCGTGCGGCACGCAAGCGAGCGGGTCGTGGGCGCTGGCGTTGCAGGCGTTGCCGGCGCAGACTCCGCCCCCGCTGGACTTCTGTCCGCCGCAGGCGCCGCGCCCGCGCAAGATCACCGGCGCGCATGGTAAGTGGACAGTAGTATAATATTTATATATTTATATTAAATATGTATGCGAAAGTGTGTTATCTTCTTACTCTGAAACTGCTGAACCGATTTTCACGGGTTTGCAGATACTTTGTGTCCTGGGAAAGGTCATAAGATAGATCACGAAAAAAGTTAAGAGTCCCGCGCGATAAACTACGGCGCAACGGAGTTGCGGCCGTTATCTAGTTACAAAAAATATATTATTGTGTATAAAAAAATGATGTTTATCTAAGTTAGAGTGAGAGTAAGAACTTACCTGACTTCATTAGTAATATCTTTCGAGTGTATGTATGTTGTCATTTCAAAATAAATAAAAAATCGGCCAAGTGCGAGTCGGACTCGCGCACGAATACCGGAATAGACCGAAATTAGACAAAAAATTGTGTTTTTTGTATGGGAGCCCCCCTTAAATAATTATTTTATTTTAATTTTATTATTAATTATTAAAGTAAAAGTATAATTAAGAATTTTGTGAAAATTTCAAGTACCTAGCTGTTACCATTATTGATTACGAGAAAAAAATAGAAAAAAATCGCGTTTATTGTATGGGAGCCCCCCTTAAATATTTAATTTATTTTTATTTTAGTATTTGTTGTTATAGCGGCAACAGATATACACAATCTGTGAAAATTTCAGAAGTCTAGCTATAGCAGTTCTTGAGTTACAGCCTGGAGACACACAGACAGACGGACAGACATCGTAGTCTTAGTAATAGGGTCCCGTTTTTAGCCTTTGGGTACGGAACCCTAAAAATTGAAATCTTCGACAACAACTGTCGGTACAGTCACCAGCTCGTAATTGTCGGTTGTAAAATACCTTAGTTTGGAAGGCCTTAAAGTCCATAATTTCCCAGGTTCCGTGAACCTGGACCGGTCGGGGTGGTCGTCCAGCGCGGAGCACAGCCGCGCGGCGTCGCCGTGGAACTCGTCGGCCAGCTTCAGTGAGCCCGAGCCCGACCTCGACACCGCCGACCTCACCGTCACCAATCTGCCGCCCTACGAGCCGGCCGTGCTGCAGGTACACCCAGCAGCTTGCCCAGCTTCCGCTGTACAGTAGGTGGCTGCCATCCCTAGGGTCAGCCTACATGGACCGGCCACAGCCGCCCGGCGTCGCCGTGAAACAGGCGTGCTGCACTGTGTGGGGGCCACTGAAGCTTTTGGCTCAATGGACGGTTTGATGGGATTGACACTAGAGCATTTAAGCCTGCCTGAAATAAAATTGCAACTTTATGACAAGTAACTTACTTTTCATTGTCATATTTTCTTCTTGTTCTTTAGACCTTTTAAAAGCCAAAATAATCTAGAAGTTTGTTATAAAAGAATATTTGTTACAGGACATGCTCACGAAGCTATTCAATCAGTATGTGCCGATCATACGCGTGACGGTTTGGGCGGCGGGGGAGGGGCCTCTGGCGACTGTCGTACTGCGTTCCGAATGGGACGCTCGCATCGTCATAGCTCGCATACACAAGAGGAGGCTTGACAACAACTGGGCCGGGAGACGCCTGGAGCTATCCCTAGGCAGACCTAACCCAGCCCCAAACCTAGACGTCCTAAGAGCCAGGCTGAGGGCAATTCTGCTAGACCAGAAAAACTACACCCTCCCCCTCCTGAGATTAAGAGATGCGTACGCCAGCCGTCATTGCTGCGCCCTAACCACGTCTGACATTGCCAAGGTCAAGGACACGGTGATCATCCACGAAGGCTTCGGAAGAATGGTCCAGTTGATTGACCACACCCCGGTGAACAGTTCAGAGATGGAGGAGGCACCGTGGAAGTGCCACATCCATGCCGGATTAAGCACCGGCCACGAAGATGGCAGTAGGATCCTGCAGCCGGTGTTCATGGAGATCTCGATTTTGGCCAAAAATGTGAATATGCTGCTTGAGAACCATGGAGGCATTTTGCCATTGTTGAGGTTAGATTTGTATCTATTTATACTTTGATAGTTATTTCTTTTAGACAAGGCATTTGTTCTATATACCTTTGGTGTTTTCGTAAAAGTATGTTATCATTATTAGCTTTGAGCCTATAAGTTTTATAGCATTTCATATATTTTCTCTTAAAAACGATGTTTAGTAGCTAGTATTGCCAATAATCGATTTTGCGCTATTATTTGATGTGCCTCTTAAAATATGAAGTCTGAGCCTAATTAGCCGTCCACATGACAAAATGTTGCGCCTAAAGTTTTGTACCAATTTACATAAATTATGTGTCAATTGACTCATAGTAATGGCCTTTTACTATTTTATTTATTTATTTATTTAACAATTTATTGCACACATAAAACATTTAACAAGATATACTTATAAAGAAAGACGACACAACAGGTACTGCTTATCTCTAAAGAGATTTCTTCCAGCAGCCCTAAGGAAGAGAAATTTGATAAAAAAACAACAGATAGGGCGTGCACAGACTTATACAGAAATGAAATAAAGTATTATAAATTATTACCTACTAAGTTATACTGTAATATTTTAATATATTTTACTATTTATTTTTTACTATATATTGGCAAAAATTTATAAAGTAAAAGTTTTCTGGGCTAATATATGTATAAATTGGTATCGTTATAAACACATAATCAAGCTTTCAACAAATACCATTATAGTCTGAGTATTAAGCAGTTTTTAACATCCCCCCTGTCCCTCCCTCAGTTTCGTGGAGTGCTACGAGTCAATGTTCCCCGCGCTCGTGACGGACAGCCGGCACGGGGTGGCGTTGGAGTTGCTCCTCCGCAGCATCCCAGCTGTTGAAGTGAAGGACAGCCCCTCGCGACACCTGACGTGGTCTTCGCGGCCGCACACACCTCATTTGTACCACAGTGAGTATCAGTTGCTACTGTAGGCCTACTATAAAAACCTCAAACCGTTTTCATTTCGAAAAATAGACATCAATAATTCTTTGTCCAAAACCATTTGTGTGGCATGTTGTAGAGCTGATTATTGAAAACTTTTCATTAGGAAACAGTGAAGTGCATCCATTCCAATTAACGGTATCTTTGGAAACGCTTTATATTTTACCACGAGCTTTTGCCCGCGGCTTCGCTCGCGTTAAGAAGTATTATTATGTACAAACTTTCATCCCCTATTTGAACCCCTTGGGGTGTAAATTTATCAAAATCCTTTCTTAGCGGATGCCTACGTTATAACATCTACCTGCATGCCAAATTTCAGCCCGATCCGTCCAGTGGTTTGGGCTGTGCGTTGATAGATCGTCATGTCAGTCAGTCACCTTTAAGTTTTATATATACAGATGTAACTGTATTATTTTACCATATAACTAAATTGTATGTAAACTGTACAGGCGAAACAATCCGCTCCAACGGTGAACGCGAGAAGCCGCGTACTGCGCCGTCCCTGGAGCCCATGTTGGCGCTGTTCGAGCGGGAACTGATAGATCTGCTGCGCACCGCGCCGCGCTGCTCCATACCGTTCAGCAAGTGAGTGTTGACATAACACAAACGTCAAATTGTGACATTTTTTTTTAATTTAAGGGCTTTGACTTTCATTTTGCATGATATGTTAATGCTTACCTACAGTAAACTTTTTGCACACAAATAAAAATATTTTTACGTTAATGTTTACGCTGTATAACATACTTACTTTTTTAAGTTATCTGTCGATGCAGATATTTTGTCAAGTCGTGCATTAAAATTCAATGTTACAGCAAGAGCGATGTAATAATAATTTTAAAAAATATGCCAATCATTTTACCCTTTCAATGGGATACTTTTTAAATATAGTTGCGTGCCTAGTGACTTTAAGACACAATAAAGTAACTTACTTTTAATGCTTTTAAAAAATAATTAATTTAATGTATCAGAAATCATACCGCACTATCATGCCACATCATTAATCAGAATAACTCACTATGGCTTATTAATAGGCATACAAAAAATATTGCTTAAAACATGCATCAAATAGTTTTATAGCTGCGATTGTAACTCAACAGCCTGCCCGATATGATATGGCCTGGTCCTCCCAATGCGTGAGTATTGTCCCTGGGGCCTTACTACGAAATCGTTTTAAGCCTCGACCATAAAGTTAATATACCTAGCGGAATAGAGCAATAATATCGAGCTGTCAAACGAAACCGAAATTGGTTTTCATCTGTGTGAAAAATATTTGTACGTATACACTTACACAAGCATGATTGAACATGAATTCTATGAGATTAAATTGTCAACGTGCTGATAAGTGCCGACTGGACGTCAAAAAAAGAGTTCTGCTGTCTTGTATCACACGTCTCTTTATACCACGCAGTGTTATTGATAGTGACATCTCTCTTGCTCAAGCATTTGTTTCTCTGTTCCACTAGGTATATTAACTTTATGGACTCGACCGAACGAATCAGAATGCCGCCCGCGTCCAGCTCTAATAACGTTATTTCACGTTTGTTAGATTATAACGCGGCATTCTCGTTAGATTGTTTTAGTCTCAAAACGGTTTTATGGTAGGGGCCTACTGAATCTAGGTAGAGTGGTCCTTGAAAACCAAAGTTTAAAAATAGCTGTTGTTTGCATTATTATAATTCATGACAAGGTTAAAAGTTTGCCAACTGCGAGTCAGTAGAAACCAAGCACGAATACACCATGATTGCTATTATAGTTTTCTTGTTGTTAAAAGCAAGCATCTGTAAATATATGAACTGTCTAGCTATCAGTGATCTTATCATCATGCCATAAGACGTAGTTAGGATGGTGAAGTAAATAAAAAAATATCTTGCAGGCTCATCCCTGCATTCCATCATCACTTCGGTCGTCAATGCAGAGTTGCTGACTATGGGTTCACCAAGCTACCTGATTTGTTGGCCGCTCTCAGTACTTCCATTGTTGTAAGTATATTATTGAGAAGACAGTATAGTAAACAAGTGAGCTTTTGTAAATAATAGCAAACAACTGAACAAAAAGTGAAGCAAAATAAATTATTCTCGTTGATAATATTATAATAATTTTAATTAATTATAAACCATTTTTTTGAAAAAAAAAATTATGAACTAAATTCAAACATCAACCTATTAAAAACAAATCTACTATAAAACCATGAAGAAGTTTTGCGATTTGTGTCTGGAAAGGAAAAAAAATTACATTTCATTTACATTTCAGTATACTTTTCTGAAACGTTGTTTCCTTAGTCTCCCCATGACACTAATATGTTTGTCTCTTTCTGTCACCAGGTGCTAGGTTCGGGGTCGTACCGCGTGATCACGATTTCCGCGACCGCTCAGAACCGGCGTTGGACGTCCGATCTCATCAAGCTGCTGAAGGCTCAGCCCGGCCGAGCGGTCATGTTGCACGACATACCACAACTCTACCAAGCCACCTTCGGTCGCCCCTTCTCACCAGTGGACTATGGCGTGTGCACTGTAGAGGAGCTCCTAGAGAAAGTCGCACCACAAAGCATTATAATGGCCGATGGCATGCTATCCCTCCCCCGTCGCACCCCAACACCAGAGGAGCAAGCGAGAACAGTAGAGTTTGCCAGCCAAGCCGTCGAACTTCTATGCTACACGCCCAATTTAAGGATGGAATTCTCCCGCTTCGTGCCCGCCTACCACTCCCACTTTGGAAGGCAACTCCGCGTCGCCCACTACGGCTGCGTTAAATTGGTCGACCTATTCGAGCTGATACCCGACGCGGTGTCGGTATACTGCGAGGCCAATGGAGAGAGAAGCGTCAGATTGACCGCCAAAGCGGCGCAAGCGGTTATGTCTCAACGAGTCAAGTCATTAGCTCCTATAGCCTTGTCGTTATTAACTGCTAGATACACCGCTCAGTACGGCGCGCCCCCGTCTCCTGATGTTCTAGAAGTGAAGACGCTCGAAGCTATGGTGTACGCTTGTGGAGGTTACGTGCAAGGAGGGATAGTGCATATGCCCGGGGAATCCCCTCGCTGGGCCAGCGCGGCGTTGGCTGCCTGCGCGGTTCTATCCGCGGATCGGAGCGTAGCGCGGGGCTCCACTGAGGAGTACTTCGTGAGCGCGTTCCGGGCTTTGGCCGGGGCGGAGCCTGATCTGCCGGAGTTGGCTGGGGCCGGAGTCCTGGAGACAGCCGGACGCCATGTCCGTCTGTCCAATACTTGGCGTTGCGTGTGGCGCGTCGCTCAAATGCTCAGCGAGCGCTCGCCCATGTCCAGCAAGGATATATTCGTGGAGTTCTCTAAGCGCTACGGACCGTCCTTCCCGAAGGCTGAATTGGGTAAGATTATGCTTTTGTATTTTTTGTAATTTTTTATTCTAATAAGTTTTTATTGTGGCTCAAATTCTATAATCGATACCACGAAATCACTTAAGAATAAAAATTGGTTTCTATTGCACAAGTCATAAGTCCCTCAGGTACTTACTGCACTACATGGCAAGGCAGACGTTGTGCAAAACGTCAGTTTCTATACACGTCTAATAAAAAGTCGAAATCTCTAATTTAAAAATTCGTCAACCATAATATCATAAACAATTTTGCTTACGTGTACGGTGTATGTAACTATTTATCTTTCTTCCAGGCATAGAAGCGGTCGGTGAGTTACTCCGTCAGTACGCGGTTATATTCACTGAGAGCGGGGATCAGTGGTCGCTGTGCGGCGGCGTGATGCCGCAGCGCCGCGACCTCGTCGCCAAGTGTGTGGAGGACTACTCCGTGCACGACACACCGCCCGGACAGAAGGTACGACATGTTGACTGTCTGTGGGAGAGTCGGAGTATAATGCCAGTACGCGACTATATTCATAGATATAAATATATAATATAATAATAGCTCCCACACCGGTTTCGGTGACGGTGGCCGGTTTCATTGAAACCAGACGACCGGCTACACAGGAGTATATAGTGCCCAAGTGTGTGCGCAGTACACAAGAGCACTCTCTATTTCTTTACTCTCATAACCCATTGGGACGACACTCATATCTGGATTTTGAATTATTGTATTTAACTCATGTACTATTGTATACTAAATGAAGAGAACGAAAAAATGTAACAAAATAGCCAATAAGAAAAAATGTAAAACAAAAGCATAAAACGAGCCCTGACTCAGTTAGGGGGGTGGAAATTAAATAAAAAAAAACCCAGTTCGAGGCAGACCGACACGACCGGCGAGAGATCAGGCGCAGGACCAACTTTTTACATGCCCATCCGACGCATGGATCATCTTACTTGTCAGACAATCAGGTGATCATCCTGCATTGTCCTAACCAAACTTGGAAATATTATGTTTCCAACGCGGGAATCGAACCCACAACCTCCGAGTCAAGAGGCGCGCTCTATACCACTAGACCACGGAGGCGTTCGATGTCGTGTATATCTTCATTGACATATTGTCGTGTTATGTTCAGGGTTCCCGCGTGTTCGAATCTCCAAAGACGGCTCTATGGTGCTCGCCGCCCGCCAGCGCGCTGCCCGCGCCCACCGCGCTCCTGGCGCAAGATAATAAACGTGAGTTAAATTCATTAGTTAGAGACACCTAAATCATTGTTAAAGGGAGGAAGAATCTAGTGACTTTTTTTATACGGCTGAGTTTTGGAGTCTTGACCAATCAGAACGCGTTAGGGTCAATTCAAACCGCAACGCAACGTGTAGATGTATTGCATTGACAGACTTCAATTGTGGGACGCTAGTCTGTCAATTCAGTACAAATTTAGAAATGCATCTACGCGTCGCGTTGCGGTCTTAATTGACCCATAGACGTTATAAACATTTTATGAATACCATTTTGTTGTTTTCTAGGCTAAGTCTAAACCGAAGCTGTATGTGATGTAATAATAAAATGTTTGTATGTCCGCAGGTCGCACTCGTCTGGCGGCGCAGTTCGATGCCGCTTAACTCATTCCCGACCAACGAGAAGCATTCCTCATGCATGTTCCAATTCTACAGCTCCTCAACTTTTACCGTTCAGACAAATAAGTGTCCTATGATTGTGATGTCTATAACAATAATGGTTTAAGATGTTATATTATATTTTTGTGTTGTTTCTAGGCTAAACGATGTATATCGTTGGAAAAATGTTTCACACCTCTGCAAAGTGTGTTCTGACCACGCATTTATTTGAATTTTATGAATCAACTTTTATTTGTGTATCAAATGTTATTTTTTTATCCCCTTACTAATAAACGCTGTATAAGCTTTGAATAGTTATTCAGTGTTTTGTCTACTTCAATCCAATTACAAATGTCACTTGTGTGACAGGAACAAAACACTGTATAACTATTCAAAGCTTATACAACGTTTATTAGTAAGGGGGAATATCTTTAACTGTGAATTTGATTCATAATCTTCGTATGCAGTATTACATACTTAAACTACATATCATTGTTTTGAGCTCAAATAGTGTAACTTACGTGTAAGTTTATTTTATTGTTAATATTATTTTTGTATTTATCTATCCGTTGTGTGTTTTACTTGAGTATCGTGATTTCGGAGCAACTCTTTGGCCAGGTGTAGGAAACATTTTTCGAATGTTCACTAAAGTACAATAATATATTGTAGTAGATGTTAGTTTTTGTATAGTGTTTTATCCTTCGATGTGATCTCCGCTGATTCTAAGTATTTAACGTGATTCGATCGGCTTTAAATGACTTAATTGAAAAATATAGTTGAAATTCATGTACCTACTTAATATAACGTTCGTAAAGATGTTTTATGTTAAAGTATTTGGAATCGGATATCTGCGAGTCTTGAAATATCACCAATTCGAATTTATTATTTTAGATAACATTTATGGAAACTCAAAAATTTATATACATGTGTAAATGTTTATAAAATTCTTAAATATTTTTAGTGAGGCGACTGCACGGTCGCGAGTGGAAGTCAATTAAAGATGTTCAAATGTTTTATAAAAGTATTCGATGTACAATTGTATACATAGCTTGTGCCTGATTTTGCGAGGATATGTTTGCAACACTGATCTCTTGTGGGGTCGAGGCACACTGAGACACGAGGACGCGCGTACACTTATGAAACGCACACACGTAAAACCAACGGAAAATGCATTTGAGAGATTTCGAGCTTCGTTTTAAATATTATTTATATTTTAGACTTAGTTATGATAAAATAATTCTATCGTGTCTCTGTGTGCTTCGACTAAGGTTATATCAATATGCGCCAAAAATTATATTTGTAAGTAACTATCGCACTTACGTTGGTATAAAATTATTTAAAAAAATGTATTTTCGGAAATTGTGAAATGTTTGTGCGATAGTTTGATACTAATTTATTGTATATGTCCACTACAAGTAACGAACCTACCGGCCTATTTTGTATATTATAATGTTTGCGCATGCGCTGTTTTGATCCGCCTTTCAAAGAATCTAGTCTTACAAAATCGTGCTACACTTTTCGGCTATGTAATTTCTGAATGTCTAAATTATTATTGTGAAATTGATACTACTATTTACATAGCTACACGCCAAATTTGTAAGATTATGTAGATGGCGCGTGAGCAAACAGAAATGTTAAGTTTAACGATTATATTTATACATAGAGCAAACGATTGCGTTGTCTAGTCGCTTTGTAAGGTAAATTAACAATTTCATGAAGCGAGAGCTTGTGATCCTTTGTGCTCGAACGTATTAGGTTTTATCGTTGAATAGTAAGAAGCCTAAAGCCTATCGTTGAGTTGTAAAAACGCAGCGTCGGTCGGCACCGTGTGTCGCCACCCTTACAGGGATCAGTGATTTGAACAGTCCCAGCTTGCCGATCCATCCCGGCGGGCTGCCGGCCGCGCAGCTTATCTGTTCCCCGCGCGCGCCGGTAGTGTGTACCCGCCCTTATTTTACGCCCTGACTTATATTCCAGATTATTTAGCGTTATTTCAGTAGTGTTAAGTATTTGATAAGAATCATAAATCATTTTATTTATTAGCTTTATTCATTTTTTTTGTAAATGTGTACATTTTTAATTTTTTTTGTTCATCATTAGTTCTGTGATATTCACGTATCGGTTAGGATCACTAACGAAAACAATCAGAGTATAATATGTTAACGTGAACATAGTCGATGGTACAAAATCACATTTATTTACGTTTGAGTGACTCGAATTAGAACAGTATTAATGTGGAATTTTCTTTGCAATATTTCTATGTATCTATATGTGAGCGGGGCCTTGCATATAATATAAATTGTTTTAGGCAATTTTTCTTTTAATATGCGAAAACACTGCCATCCCGCATTTAAGTGGCTTAATTGTAAAATTAAGTATTAAGTTGAAATATATATAATGTGACAAGTTAGAGCTGTATTACTTGGAAAGCGAATGCAATGAGAAATATTTAATTACCATTATTTTGCTGCTTCTTATGAATTTTTTCTTAATTCTTAAGACTAGCGGCGTCGAGTATTTTAAGTCAATGTTTTTATTTTGTGACCAATTAAAAGAACATTTTATAAGTAGTATATGTAATAGTTTTAAGGTTCTTCAAAGTGCAGTAATAGAAGATGTTAATTGAATTTTTCTACGTCTTCGTAATTCTGTGATCTTTATTTCTCGTTGTAGTTTCAACTAGCGAATATGAATGGATGAATTTGTATCACGTAAATATTGCATGAAAATGAATGTAGCTGTGGAAAATAAATGTTATTTTTTCAAAGGTTTATTTTCTTTACTTTTCTTCCTTGCTCATCTTGTTTTTTAAGAACTATTATTCATCATTTCTAATTTTTATTATACACTTATCTAAACTTTATTTTTATTGTTACTAAAAATGTCATTAAAATCACTTAAGAAGTTCAACAACACTTAAAAACAATTTAAATAACTAAGACAACTTAAATTCAATGTATATTTAATTCTACGTATTTAACAAGGCAAACAATAACTTCACTTGGTGAGGTCGGACAGGGGGCCGTTACGTCTCTCCCAGATCAGACGATGCTTCTGCTTCATGTAAGCTTTGCGAGCATCACCGTTGGCACCAAGGTCACCGTCTGCAATGAAATTGGGAAATCTTATAGCACATTTTTTGGGGTCTGTACTTTGTGGGGTCACATTCTTATACTCTCATGAGTGGTCTATATTATGAGTAATTACACCTCTTAGAGCGACTGCAGACTTACAATTTCAAGTTGGCTAACTACAGTCAACTACAATTTTTAAATGAAAAAAGTAATATGAGAACTTTATTAATTCGAGATAAAAATGTGCAAGGTGACAATATTTAAAATATAATAAGCGTTCTCTGTAAAAATACAAAGAAAACAATACACCTTTTAAGCGTGATTACGTTTAGAAAATTTTCCCACCTGTCATGACTTTCTTGACAGACTGTAGTTGTACAACTAGAAATTGTATATCTGGGGGGGCTCTTATAATGCTTCTAAAAAATCTCCAGGTGTCAGAAACTTCTTCTTTTAAATATTCTCAAGAAACTTACAACTTACAAGTTAATATAAATATTATAATAGTAATACTGCACTTACTTATTAAAGTATCCCGTGAGGCCAATATTTTTCGGGGTATAAAAGCGAATATTTTTCAAAACCTAAACAACTGAAGACATGAGTGAATGAAGTGGCAAGTAAACATTTTACATAATTACTCAATTTTTTTCCCCTTATTTGAACAAACCTCGTAAGTCATCTATTTCATTATCTAGCTTTAAGGGCCCGGGTTACCCTCGAAATTTTCATACATTCTTATTTATATATTTTTTAGTGTTTTTGTCTATTTTTTGGTGTTTAAATATATAGTAGTAAATTTACTAAAAAATATTTAAACACAAAAATTTTTTTTTAGTATTTAAATATTTTGTAAAAAAAATTTGTTTAGGACCCTAGGTAATTACTATCTTAAGCTGAAAAATAACTCAAACATGTTAAATATTTTCGTATGAGAAAATGATTTTGGTATTAAGAATGTATGAAAATTTCGAGGGTAACCCGGGCCCTTAATCCTCATTTTTTAGGGTTCCGTAGCCAAAATGGCAAAAAAGGAACCCTTATAGATTCGTCATGTCTGTCTGTCTGTCTGTCTGTCCGTCCGTATGTCACAGCCACTTTTCTCCGAAACTATTAGAGCTATACTATTGAAACTTGGTAAGTAGATGTAGTCTGTGAACCGCATTAAGATTTTGATGCAAAAATGGAAAAAGTATTAAAAATTTTAGGGGTCCCCATAGGTACAACTGAAACAAAAAAAAATTTTTTTCATCTAACCTATGCGTGTGTGGTATCTATGGATAGGTCTCCAAAAATCATATTGAGGTTTCTCATATCATTTTTTTCTAAGCTGAATAGTTTGCGAGAGAGACTCTTCCAAAGTGGAAAAATGTGTGTCCCCCCCCCTCTAATTTCTAAAGTAGAGGCATGATAATTCTAAAAAAAATATATGATGTATATTACTATAAAAACTACCAACGAAAATTGGTTTGAACGAGATCTAGCCAGTAGTTTTTTTTATACGTCATAAATAGTAAACCTTAATCTAAATTTCATTAAATCGACTGAAATATAAAAATAAATCAAAAATAATATAATTTCATAAAAATCAACCTTATTGCTGCTGCGGAACCCTCCATGGGCGAGTCCAACTCGCACTTGGCCGCTTTTTATTTCTAAATCATTTTCTTAATTCTAAAGCCTCCACATATGCAAAAAAATAAAGCAAAAATAGGCAAAAAATTGTGTTTTTTATAATATGGTAGTAGGTAAAATTCAAGAGCCAACCTGTTGCCATTATTGATATAGAGTATAAATTATAGAGCAAAAAAGTCAGAAAAAATTATAATTGTCGTATGGGAGCCCCCCATAAATATTATTATTTATATTTAAATATTATTAATTTGTTTTAGTATATTTTGTTGTTATAGCGGCAACAGAAATACACAATCTGTTAAAATTTCAGAAGTCTAGCTATAGCGGTTCTTGAGATACAGCCTGGAGACAGATGGACAGACATCGAAGTCTCGGTAATAGGGTCCCGTTTTTACCCTTTAGCTATGGAACCCTAAAAAACATCAGTTTTGAAATTGTTACTTACTAACTTCATCCACTCACTGTCAAATTAAATTTTATCAGTCCATTTAGTGTTAATGTGAAGCAACACACGCATTTGTGGCATTATGGCAATTACAAAAATGTATTGGAGAATGGAGGTCTAACTGTAACCAAACAACTTACATTTAATAAACCAGGCTTCTTCCGCATCCTTATATTTCTCCCACAGTGCTTTGCAGGGAGTGGCATGATCAGGATTTTCATACATCATGCAATCCTCGAAGCGCATACGAAGAATATTCAGAATTTCCGAGTCCACAGCCCTATTATAAACGGAATTCTAGTTAATTGTAGCCAAATTCTTTTAAACTTTTAACAATAGTTATTATTTACATGCAACAAATGAATCTGCTAAAATATGTAATAATAGTTTTAACTCAGATTTGGTAAAGTACAAGTACAAAATTGTATTTTTTATAGGCCAAAATCCAAAAAATATGTTTGGTATTTGATTGACAAAAAAAAGAATATTATTTTGGTATGATCAAGATTCAGGACCTGATGGACTTGATCTAAGGTTTAATTAATGTAAATATCAGATTCAGAGTATTGGTTACTATAAACTATAAATTGTCCATTGTAGGTTGTAATTTGAACTAACTTATCACGTTTGAACTGATGATTTGCTTCAAAGTCGCAGACTACGTCGTCAGAGTAACACTGATCAATGGTTGGTACCCTGGGGTACTTTCTGTGATACCAAGGATATTGCTTCTGGTTCGGTTCGACTACTTTCTCTGTAAAAGAAGTGAATATTGATATCAATAACACAAAATAAGCAAATAGGACTTACATAACAAAATGTTTATAAAGGCAATTTACCTCGGAACCAAGTTACTGGAGAGTCAATGGTGTTGTACATAGCCTTGGCGAAAGCCCTAAAAATATTGTCGTCTTCTGCTACCATTTTTAATGTGCTCAAATATTAATTTAACCAAAAACACAATAGAAGTCCGGATCACGTCCGGATGGTCCGCAGGACTGACAGTTGACACATGCCACTGTCAAGTCAAGTGTCATCGGGTTTTTTTTCTTATTATGGCACTTTGACTTTAACCATGGCCAGTGTAGAGTATTATAATATTATGGCGGGAAAACAATATTTTATAATACAATTTTCAGCATCGTTTTTTAGGATTCCGTACCCAAAGGGTAAAAACGGGACCCTATTACGAAGACTTCGTTGTCTGTCCATCTGTCTGTCTATCTGTCTGTCTGTCTGTCTGTCGCCAGGCTGTATCTCAAGAACCGCTATAGCTAGACTTCTGAAATTTTCACAGATTATGTATATCTGTTGCCGCTACAACAACAATTAACACTAAAAACAAAATAATAATAATAATAATATTTAATTCCATACTTAAAACAAACGTGATTTTTTCGGCCTTTTTTGCTCGATATCAATAATAACAACAGGTAGGCACTTGAAATTTTCAGAAAGGCCTTAAATATAATTGTACTTTAGTAATTAATAATAATATTTTATAATTTAAGGGGGGCTCCCATACAAAAACACAATTCTTGGCCTATTTAATTGCTCTATAACGGTACGGAACCCTTCGTGCGCGAGTCCGACTCGCACTTGGCCGATTTTTATTTATCTATATTGTCAGGTCTAAAGTCTAGTCCACGTCTAGTCAAAGTCTAAGTAAAAGTCATTACAGTCAGAAAGTCAAGTCGGTCAATTCAGTAAAGTGGTAGACGCTTTACTGAAACTTTTGATTTTTGATGGAGTTTTGGTGGGAACACAAAATAGCACGTTTCTAGATATTGCATCACTTTCCCACACGTCTTGTGCACGATAACCACTGATCTCTATTATACAAGTACGCGTACTTGTATAGAGAATAGAGATCAGTGACGGTAACGAATATCTATAAATGGTTATTATTCTACCAATAACATTAAAAACCCAGTTAACACAATTTTAGGAAAATAATACAAAAACACAACATCACTCTTTCACATTCCCGGCAATTAAACTCCGTCAGAAATATTGAAAAGCTTTTTTAGGGTTCCGTACTCAAAGGGTAAAAAGTAGAAGTTTATTTTTTAAGATACTTACCACTACTTAAACAAAAAAATGGATCTGTTCCCGAGGTGCTGACGCCTAGAGAAAGTGTGAGAGGAATATCAGAAACAAGAAAACTGCCAAACTTCTGCCTTCTCATAAACTTACATTCTGGAAGAATACCAATACTAATAATATAAATAACGAAGAGACTGATTAATGATTAGTTTTTAGGGTTCCAAATCCGTACCCAAAGGGTAAAAACGGGACCCTATTACTAAGACTTCAATGTCTGTCCGTCTGTCCGTCCGTCTGTATGTCTCCAGGCTGTATCTCAAGAACCGCTATAGCTAGAGTTCTGAAATTTTCACAGATTGTGTATATCTGTTGCCGCTATATATAATAAATAACATAAGGTTTATTTTGGGGGGCTCCCATACAAGAAACGTGATTTTTTTTGGCCCTTTTTGCTCGTAATCAATAATGGTAACAGCTACGCACTTGAAATTTTCACAAAATCCTTAATTTTATTTGTACTTTAATAATTAATAATAAAATTAAAATAAAGTAAATATTTAAGGGGGGCTCCCATACAAAAAACACAATTTTTTGTCTACTTTCGCTCTATACCGGTACGGAACCCTTCGTGCGCGAGTCCGACTCGCACTTGGCCGATTAATTATATCTACTTTTTGATCTCTCATAGATGTAATGTTTTTGATTTCATTACAATTAAGTTTTTGATAAATATTTGATAATTTAAATATTTTATTTTGAATGTTATTTTTTTAATTACTTTTTTTTAGTTTTCATATATTTAGTTACGGTAATGTACCAGAAATTATTAGGGCTGAAGTCAGTAAGAAAGTCTTGATTGTTAAGATGTTTAACGTCGTTTACAATAATTTATTACCATATTACCAAATAATAAATTAAGCATTAAAGTTTCTTTCACAAATAAACAACTTTTTTTGATATTACAGTTTTATTTCTGTCAAATTTAATATTTTTTTGCTGTTGTATTTTTGATCTAACGGTCTTTTCAGCTAATGACTAGAGTTATTTGAAGTGAAATACTTAGTTAAAATACAGTTATTAAGTGGGCAGTGCATTTGACTGCTTTCTTATTTAGTATTATACTGATAACTTTTAAACCAATTTTGATTAAACTACTCGAAAATGCCGTTGACGTCACATAATGGCGTTTTTAGATTGATGAATCTGTTTCTTCACAGTTATGTAATAATCTATAAAGCAGTTAAGCGACATAGCGGCATTTTTTCGTATGATTCATGTAAAAAATAGGTATATCAAATTTTTAAGACAAAAATCATACGCTAAATGGCAGTTACCGTCGAGGTAACAGCGTTTTAACCTAGCAGCGTGAATGAAAGAGTTATTTATGTGCTAAGCTGAATCAGAAATTTGTATTTTAAATTACCTTACAAACATATTATATAGAAAAGGAGAACATGAAAATATTCTACGTAAGGTCACTTATTTTAATCAATAATTAAATCTTAACTAATCATAATACTTTTCAAGAAATCTCTTTTCCCGCTATTTTTGTCAATTACCAAAAGTTGCGTTTTGCACGTAGCGGTCTTTTCTGGTATCAGGACAGTATACAGGAACATTGAAATTTTTTGGTTCCATGTGGCGGAATTCGAACCCCCGAACCCCAGCTTGATCCACCACAGGCTCAACCATTGAGCCATAGGGATCGTCAAAAGTCAGTGACTGAACGGCCGCTTAGATGGATTCACACCATAAAAAATAATATCAAAATCATAAAGGCTGGCTTCCATCCAAACGGACATACGTACCTAATGGTGTGGGCTTTGAAACTCTACTCTATGGTACCTACCAACTTTATAAGGTGACGCCATGTTAAAGTAAAAAACCGTGTTGGATGTGTTTGAGATTGCTTGTTTTCTATGCGAGGCTGGCCCGGCCTCTCATAGAAAACAAGCAATGGAACAGCAAAAAATTGAAAGGGCGTAGCGACAAAATGGTTTTTGTCGCGTAATTTAAAAACCATTAATACATTTCATATAAGCTATGGACAAATTAAAGTGTATACTAGAACCAATAATTTATGTACAAATTTTGGAAGCTTTGTATGAACATACGCCATCTTTATTAAAACATCATTGTTTAAATCACTCTCCTCTGTTGGCAAAATAGGAATCCCTTTTTTTACAGAGGTCTTTTTGATTGATTATTCTGTGTTATAAAAGTTGACCAATCGTGTTATGCTATGGGTAATTCAAAGACAAAGACATGATGAATACTGACAATGAACTTTAATTTCTTAGCTTTAGTCATTGCTGAGAAAAATGGACATCGCTACAGCCAAATTATCAAGGCGTCACCTTATAATATATTTTACCCGAAGACGGCTATCAATTCAACCTGTATGTATATTGTAATATTTCCGAAACTGCCCAGTTTTAGTACTTATACATATTATGTTAGTCTATAGTGTAGCCAAAAGTGTATGTATGTATGTTTTTATGTTTGTGTTCCCTGTTCGCATTTCTCCGGAACCACAAGTTTAGGTAATTCTTCTTTTTTATTATTATTTTAATGTATGATTTGAAATAAAAATTATTATTATATTAATTATTATTATTTTTTGTACTAGGTATTTTTCAACTTAGGGAATAATTACTGCAAGTTTCATCAAAATCAGTCCAGTAGTTTTTGAGATAGGGAATATTTAAACAACAATTATATAGAACCTCCACCTTTTTGGAAGTCGGTTAAAAGCTCAAAACGGAACGAGTTTTTACCATTCAGTCTAAACGAAATGAATGTTCCTCTCGTATTTTTGTATACTTATTAAAAACGAAAATCTGAAAATACATTGCTTAAAAATGTATACCAACCATAATAATAATTTACGTTTTTATTTCGAGTTTTCAAAGAAGTTTGTGAAGATTTTTTTAAATCCTCTTAAACGTGCTTAAGCAATATGCTTAGACGGATTGTTGCTGGGTGTTTGTTTTGAAAACGATCGTAGATTCTATGAGGGGATTTGGAGCTTTCGTACTCATTGAGCGAGGGCGGGCGGTGCATGCGCGATTCGCCCTAGCACGGTGTTGCCAAGGTTTGAGTGGTGCACGAATTTTGGCAAAATGCTACGTGTCATTGGTTTTAGTAGCGATAATAAATTAACATTTATCACTGTTCACATAAAATATATTTTTAGGGGTTTAATTTAATATGTAATGTTATTTTGTTTTATGTGTAGGTTAGGTATATTTAGATGTCTAATATAAGTGATTGTGGTGGCACAGCTTACACAATTTTGAATTTTATTAACACTGTTTTGTAAACAATTAATCTTAATTTTAGATTGAAAATATATTATGTATAAAGCTTTAAGCTAGACTAATAAACATTCAATTCCTTTATCATATACTTAAGAGTTTTTTTATCTGTATAACATAAAACATCACGTAACCGTAACTAGTTAGGTTCGTAATGACTCAAAATATACACGAACGTTATCAAAGCGAGCACACGGCTACCGTGAACCGTCTCAAATCGGTTGACTAATGTTTTTTAGTTCTATATTCTAAAGAATATTTTCAACCAAACGTAATAATATTTATAATTATCAATTCCTTATTTAATTTTTTGAAAAAAGTAATTTAAAAATTTCGACACTACGTCCCTTTTTTTGGGATTTTTATTAACACTTTTTTGAAGTCGTCTTTTAAATAATTCATTTCAAAACATTGGTATTTCGCCTCTTTTTTGAGATTTTCTTTACAGCTGTTAGCAACTCACTTAGCAATTTAACTTTTTGGTAGTTATGTAAAAGCATCTGTGTTTCGTTCATTTTCGGCTACGGGCTAATTTTCATTCACGTCTATAGCAACACCGCGCTCGCTGTCACTCATTGTTGATCAGTTCGGGAGGTGCGTCGTGCTCCAATGACCGAGTGACGGTAACATAACAACAGTGTGCCCATGATAGTGTTCCATCATGCGGTGGAAGCCGCGTGTGGCTTCCCGCGCGAAGGAGAGAGCCAACATCAGCTTCTTCATCTTCATCATGTTTTTCGCTGTGTTTGGAGTGATTGTCCTCACTGAGCTGCTGTTGCTGGAGAGACCGTCGCCGTCCAGCAGACTCCGCTTCAATGAAGATGTCCAGGTTGGTCATAGGCCATAGCCATAGGCAATAGGCAAAAACGCCGTTCCTGATAATTCAGAGTTCCGACAGATTTCTGTTAGTCAAAATAAAATAAACAAAAATTTTTTGCACGTTTTTGAGGTTTTTTGCTTACCTATAACTTAATATTTTACTCGTATTGTATTACTATATTTTTATGTGAAAAGCATAATGTAATAACAAAAATATTGATGTTTGAGTGTAAATATAAATAATCAGCCAGTCTGTAGTTCCGGCGATATCAATTTTCGTCATGTTTTCGTCCTAATCAATAGCGAATTTTGGTTTCTGTTTGTTCTCCGATGAAATTGTACAGCTCACAGCTGTTCGGGAAGTATCTGTTTTGCGTCCGTCTTATTTATTACATTGTTTCACTATTTTTAATACAATCCTTTACCTATTAAAGAAAGACTGCATATAGACCGATAGGACTAGGTTTTTTGGTTTCAAAAATTCTAAAGTTTCTAATTTTTTGCGTATAGTTTTGGGACCACTAGGTAAACCTAAAAAATGATTTTGTGTCATTTTGGTCGACAGCTTCCAGAGATATTTCGGGATTTTGATTTTTGGTCGCTATAGGCCGAAAAAAATATTAAAGTTTAAAATTTAGCTTTTGTGATATTGCTAGGGTAGTAACTGATGTGCAGACACGTTTTGTGTCAGATTCATCCACGGGTTTCCCAGTAATTAGCAAATATTAGAAAGGTCGCCTAATTGCGTCGAAAAAATATTAGAGTTTGTAAAACCGGTATAATATAGTTTAGTATGTTGATAACTGCTACTGTTAAAGTTTTGTGTCATTTTCATCCACGGGTTTTGAAGAAATTTATATTTTTGCTTTCAACATCCCGTAAAAGCTACAAAAAGTAATTAAAGTTTTTAGAGTTTACATATTTACAATTAAAAGGTCTATTGCAAACCACATTTCAAAATTTAGTTCCTTTTCAGCCCCGATTTTAAGAAAAATTGACGATCGAGTAAAGCGAAATTGATTTTTATACTTGTTAATAGGCCACAAACCATTTTATTTTTAAACATAGATACAACATCATATTTTGAAGGACTTGTGTAAGAGAAAACACCATATTTTATAATTTTTTCGATGGGAAAGAAATAAAAAATTTGCATCTTATTTTCACAAACACAACTTAATTTTGAAAACTTAAAGCTCAGTCAATATTTTAATATGTACCTACTAAAAAATCTACCATTATGATTTATTAGTAGTTTTTTAAAAGTTTATGTATTATTTTAAGTTGTTGAAGAAAAACAACTTACTACGTCATCCGCACTAAATTCTCTTGTGTTCACTGTTCAATGATTTGAATTTTATTCTATTTGTAAAATAAAACTGACAATTTAAATTGGTTTGAGTACCTTTTCAAGTAGGGTTGCCATCAGGCGTTTGGATAAAGCTAAGTAGTTTTTTTAATACGTCATAAAGCATAAGCCGCAAATCGCAATTTACCTTTTAAGTTTTACGGTTAAAGCTGCGCGTCCACTGGATCGGAGCGTACGCATCGCGGCAGCGGCATTTCGTCTTACGAAATGCCAATGGGGTGCTTCCACTGCATTCGGATTCATCATAGGCAATTAATTTGTTATTTTTAGTCCGTCATAGACTGTTAACGTGAATTTGCGTTATAGAGGATATTGTTGTAACTAGTTGTATTTTATCAGAAGAGGAAAAGAGAAACTTCCCAATTTCATCCCAAATATTGTCTGTCCTCAGTTGGATAAGATGATGTTGAAGTTTTAGATTATAAGGTTCTTCATATTTTTCTACAAAAGTAATAATTAAAATATCGTCATTCATCGTGAATAAGTATCTAACACGCCAGAATTTGAAATCTTCGGAATCCGAATGACGCGTTCTCTGCGGGAGACGTCTTCGTCATAAATACCGGCCAGTATCCAGTGGACGCAGCAGTCAGTACCATATAAATCAATACAAAGTAACAAATCCGTACGCTGCGTATGCTCCGATTCCGATCCAGTGGACGCGCAGCTTAAATTAGACCGCAACGTGACGCGTAGATGCATACTATTAATAATAATAACTAAACATACTGTATGGTTTTGACAGATCAACTACGTAAGACTTTTTTTATAAAATAAGGAGGCGAACGAGCAAACGGGTCATCTGATGAAAAGCAACTTTCGTCGCCTATTGACACTCGCAACATCAGAAGCGCTGCCAGTTTGTTACCGGCTTTTAAGAGGGAATAGGGTTAGGGGTCCCTCCCCTAACCTATAACCCTATTTCCTCTAGGGTTGTAGGGGATTAGGCCTCCGGAAAACTCACTCTTTCGGCGAAACACAGCGCCTGTTTAGTCTGTTTTCAATTATTAAAAACAGTAAAACTACTTAAATGTGGAACCCAGACACGTTGGTGCAATTGACACGCTTTGTTCATCCCAATAACTACCCCTGGCACTTCACACATGGACACTTTATGGAGGACATGGGTCTGGTGACTCCACTGGCTGGCAGCTGGTAGGTTCGTCAAAAAATGATATCTTATTTTTTGACGAACCTACTCTACATCTACATCTCATAAAAACTACCAACGAAAATTGGTTTGAACGAGATCTAGCAAGTAGTTTTTTTTGTACGTCATAAATGGTAAACCTTAAGAGCCTGCTGCTAAAACGCTAGCCCCGCCTACACATCCCGCTATCCTCCAATCGTGATACAATGATTCCATGAATCGTGCTCCCGGGCAATGTGCTTTATGCTGCAGCTAATAGTGAACAATATTGCGCAACAACGGTCCCCGCATTATAGCACGAAAGTAATGGTCGTAAGTCCCAGAACTGTTTTTTGGTGATTACTTAAAAACTAAATACAATACAAATATTTCCGCTAGCTATTATTTTATAAAGTGTGTGAATGTAGTAGTGCAATATGTTATTTAATGATAGTAACTCAATAAGTGTAACAGATATTCGTTGAAAAGCCAAAAAATATTCATAATTTCGAAAAATAAATCTATCGAGTCAAAATAAGTGAATCGTGTTTTCCGTAAGTTAAATATCAGATAAATATACAATGATTAAATAAATCTTAATTTCATTGGAATCAATCGTCTTCCGGGAGTGTAATACTTAGTAGAAAACACAGCAAAAAATGACAACCCGGTCTTAAGGTACAATTCCGTGCATCGCGACAGTCGTCGGCAGCGCGCGGCTTACGACTGTCGCGATGGACGGAATTGTACCTTAAAACAAAAAAAATATCTAACCCATGCGTGTGTGGGGTATCTATGGGTAGATCTTCAAAATTTTCCATCCAAAACCATCAAAAATGTCAAATTTGTACAACCTGAACACGAGGCACATGTCAAACTTGTGAAAACCAACTTCACTCTGGACCGGGTTGGCGCAATCTGTAGAAGTCTTTAGACAAGATATTCTAGATTCGCTGCTAGGGGCACATGAGTATTGTCAATGAAAAATATCAAAATATCAAATTGTTTTATTTTTAATGCTAAAATAATGCAATCGTGAAAAACATAATATTATGTCTTATACTTAATAATATCATAATATTATTTGTAGTAGGTAATATAAAATATTATTTAATTTGTAGGTAACAACCCTGGGAACGAACTCTATACTCGAACTCGTACCACCGACCACAATAGACATAACTACCAGTAGTTCGACTGCAAAGAGATGGACAGGTTTTAATATCTGTTAAATTCGTCAGGTTTCACCTGACAATTTTAATCGCATGTGCCAAAACATAAACAACAATACGACCAAAGCGGAACACGTCCAGCGAATATGTCATAGTTTTAAATTCGTAGATCAACCCTAGCTCTTAGTGAAACCCGACGAATTTGACAGATATTGAAACCTGTCCGTTTCTTTGCAGTCGAACTACTGGTATTCTATCTGTCTATTGTGACTCTGACGAGGATTACGAGAGTTATTTTATTACAAAATTGAAAAATTTTGACATTTTTGAATGCGTTGGGCGAGTGCGGGGGCCGGGGTGTGAAGTGTGCGGGTGAAAACTATTAGTATCACTATCAGCGTAGCGCGCGGAAAAACATTATTACTTATTTTGCTTTTGCGAAATAGATAATACACAATTTCAAAAAATCAGAAGTATATCCATAGTGGATCTGTATGTCTGTCGAAAGGCTGTGTATCTCAGACAGCCTGAAGACAGACATACAGACGGACAGACATCGAAGTCCCAGTAATGGGTCCCGTTTTACCCTCTGGGTACGGAACCCTAAAAACGGTAGGACAGAACTACTCAGAGATCTGTCTCCCACTGGCACTCGTCCTGTTCTTTCATACTGTTCATATTTTTGTCTCTAATTTTTAAAGCAATTGGTGAAAAGGACTCAAAATGAAAATATAAATTTCTTACTTCTTTAGGATGTTGAATATGTAAACGCCTTTAATTAAAAATATCTTTTTCGTATTGTTTTGAGCTTGCAAAAATAAAAATGATTAAAATCTCGAAATATCGTGGATGAATCTGACACAAATTTATTCTATGGCTTTATTTAATAAACCTGATCCCAATTATTGTGATTTCAGAAACTCTAAAATTTTTTTAGATAGTGTTTTAAATAACTGGCAATATTTCGGGTTACAAGGGGCTAAAATGGTTCAAATTAGGTACCCACAATCCGAAGACTAATCTAGATATGATGGTATTGTTAAATTTAAGTTAAGTTTTTGCTAGCTAGTTTTATACAAATTTTAAAAAATCGACTACAAAATTTTGATTTTCTCAAAAACCTATTATCAGAAATGACACAAAATTTAAAAATAACCTACTAAGACATGACTCCATCCATGTGCAAAAATTCAGAAACTTTAGAATTTTTGAAACTTAACACCTCAAAACAAGCTAGTCCCGCAGGTCTAATACCCGATTCCTTTTGATTTTTGAATTTAATGACATTATTACCAGTTACCACTACGTTTTAGTTCTATGCCACTACCATGAACGTAGAAAAAAAGGAAGAGGTTTTTCACTTTTGCATTTATTTCGCCTTTATAAAGCCGAGGTATTACGTGGGAGGTTTGAGAATTTTATAAATATTTTATTTTAATTCTTATATAAGCGTAGGTCTGAAGAAAATGTAATAACGTAAATGTAGATGATTATTACTAAATTACTGAGTTCTTATTTTGTCGACGTCATGTTCGTTCGTATCATACTCACACACGATATGATAGTCCATTTAAGCCAAAGAGTCTGTTAAAGTCTTAATTTTAAACTCCAAAAGCCATACCTATTCCTGCACGATGTACGAAGTTTCGAATAATAATGACGACCTCTGTGGCTCAGTGGATAGCACGTTGGTAGCTTAAGCCGGAGGTCGTGGGTTCGAATCCCGCCGACGGAACAAAAAGTTTTCAAAGTTCCTGGGTCATGGATGTGTATTAAATATATTTATCATATAATAAAAATCTTAAATATATGTATAGTATAAAAGTATTAAATATATTTCCGTTGTCTGGTACCTGTAACACAAGTCCTTCAGGTACTTAGCATGGGGCCAGACTGACGTGGTGTGAAGCGTCCATAAATATTATATTATTATATATTATAATATCTTATTCCAATAAAAATAACAAGATTTATTTCTGTATCACAGAATAGATAATAACTTGGCTGTATTAAGTTTTACGAGTTTCTGTTCTCCGCATACAATAATGTTTTCATAGCTAAACACAAAACTGTAAACATACGTAGATACACGGTACGTAATACTTTTGATATGGTAAACAATTTATGAATAAATTCTAGGTAACCTAGTTTTATTTTAAATATTAATCATTGCAAGTAAAACAATATTACTGAAACAAGAACAGCTGAACCGAACTTAGCAGAGATCGAGTCGTATTGGATATTTCGTATTTAAAATACTGTGTAGATTGAGACTGAATCAACACAGTATTTTTAATGGATCATTCAGTCCTGGATTTTTAATAAGCCGTATGATAGGCCGCAGCCTAGTGAGTAGTGGCAGCAGCGTCCTAGGCGGGCGGCTGATTTCGTACCGGGGGCGGCGGAAATAAAGTCGCCTACACATAAATAAATAAAAAATATAAATCCAGCAGTGCTGTGTAGGTTGAAAAAAATTAAACACTTCAGGGAACTTTCGAATTGTCTGTAAAATACTATTTATTATTCGTAGGTAAAATACATATTCTCGATCATGAATCATGACTGTCACTGACAGTCATGATCGTCTGTCAGCTTCTAACAAAAAGACATGAAAATCCGTTCTTACGATGCGATCGAGGAGCTAATAGGTACTTCTAAGCTCGGAGTTGGTTCAATTCAAGTTTGGTAATATTCATTATTTTTTTATGAAATAAGAGGGGCAAACGAGCAAACGGGTCACCTGATGGAAAACAACTACCGTCGCCCATGGACACTCACAACATCAGAAGAGCTGCAGGTGCGTTGCCAGCCTTTTAAGAGGGAATAGGGTAATTATACGGGAGGGTAAGGAAGGGAATAGGGTAGGGTACTGGGTAGGGATGGGAATAGGGGATTGGGCCTCCGGTAAACTCACTCACTCGGCGAAACACAGCGCAAGCGCTGTTTTACGCCGGTTTTCTGTGAGCCCGTGGTATTTCTCCGGTCGAGCCGGCCCATTCGTACATGCATGGCTTTCCCACGCAAGCATTCATGCGATAGGATATGCAAAACGTCGATCATGTATCTCTCGTGTTTTCAAATAAAAAATCTTACACATTTTCAATTAAAGCAGCCACTGTCACCGAACCCGATATGGGGGACATTATTGTTATCATAATCTTTATTATCAGGGAGTAGGCTTCATTAATTCTACTTCTAATCTATTCGTTGGCGGATCGGCAGGACGTCGAGTTTTTTGGACTACTTACTAGTAACTACTCCTATTTTCTTGTGATTTAAAAATCATTGCGGGTCCCAAGACAGCTTTAGCATGTCCCTCAGGCATGAGATCATATCAAAGGGTTTTTTGTGGTTGGATACCGCTGTCGATCCTGGCGACACAGAAGATAGTGGTGGGAATGTGTGGTCAGTGGTAGGCCAACGCCCGTAAGGGCAGCAAAAAAACGTACAGAAAACGCGCAGGTCTAAACGCGCTAATATAAGTCGTAACACTATTAGCATAGCTATTAGTTTTAAACAATATTTTATAATAACTTGTATTTAGTCTGTGTAAACTATTTTATGTTACGTTACTTGTACTATTGTCTATTCTGTGGTTACGGTTACGGCGAATATATTATAGTGACCTATAACAGGCTACAAATGAGATTTGCAAACAAACGGTCAGTCCGATGCCTAGTTTTGTTGACTCTCGGGGTGCAATGGCCGCTTTGATAGATATATTTCGCACGTCTGTAGATCAGATTTATTATCTTTAAATAGCTAGTTAAGTTTAGAAACATAAGGTTACTAGATGACGCCCGCTACTCCGTTGCGTGAAAATTCTTTTATTGCGCGGGAACCGTACATTTTCCAGCATAAAAGTATCCTATATCCTTTCCCAGGACCCAATGTACTTATACCAAGTTTTAGCAAAAATGCAGCTTGGACGTAAAGAAGTTACAGACAAAAATAATTTAGACAGACACACTTTCAAATATTTTATAATACAACATTTTATGGTTCTATCTTTTATGGTTTCGGCAGCGTACGCAAAATAAGTAACTTATCTGGTTGATTTTACACCTGGCGTCCGAAAAACCCAAATATCTTACGAAACCCAACTTTTTCCAAAAAAAAAATTTTGCCTATGCTCAGCAGAAATAATGTAGGATTCCTTGGCTTTTGCTTGGAGTAGTTTAAATAAGCCAAAATCCTCAAACTTTTATCTATAAGGATTCAAAAGTTCTGTTGGGTACCTTCGGAGCCAGGGTACATCCTGGTGCAAAATCTTACTTTTTGGTAGTATATGCCTTAAATACTTCTGAAAAAATCGAAATTACCATATATGTTACCATATAAATTTCAAGGAGTCCCCTCGATTCCTCATGGATCCCATCATCAGACCACCACTTTTCTGAACATGGTACCAAATTTTGGTTATACCCTATACAATAGCGAATAAATTTCGAAAATCGGTCCACAGACGGCAAAGTAATCGTTGAACATACAAAAAAAAAATATATATATAAACAGACGAACGTATAACTTCCTCCTTTTTGGAAGTCGGTTAATAAAAGGAAGTCTGCGAGTAATATTCCGATGTTTACGCCTTGTAATAATGTGTGTGTGGGTTTCATCAGTAGTCAGTCCCCTTATTCTGCTATAATATTATTGCAACACTGATATAGCTTCTTTGATCTATTCAGTTTTCCATCAAACTACAAAATGGTATTCCTATTTATGTAGTTATAACAACTCAACGACAAAAACTTTCTGATTGGTTACATAATATTATAAATCCATACTATTATACCTATTGTAAATGCTAAAAATGTATCTGTCTGTCTGTTCAGTGGTTTGGGCGTGAAGAGGTAACAGACAGACAGAGAGACACTCTTATGAATTTATAATTTACTAGCTGTCCCGGCAAACGTTGTTTTGCCATTTAAAGTATATTTTCTACATCATCAGTTGATACATGTTTTACCCCCTCTTTTGTCCCCTAAGAGAGTGTGGGGGGGAAGGTCATACACCAGATGTTAAGTTGAAAACCTAATATGAAGTAAGTCCACTAAAGAAAAAATTGTATACAAAATCTGACCCCTCTTTGGTCCCCAGAGAGGGTTGAGAGGGGAGGGGGGGAGGATTTTTATACACCAGATGTTGAGTTGGAAGAAGACAAATAATATAATATATCTGTGAAAACCGTATGCAAATCGGATCAGTAGTCTTCGTGTTAAAGAAAAAAGCTTGATACAAAATCTGACCCCCTCTTTTGTCCCCTTAGAGGGGTGGGGGGAAAAATTTTTATACACCATATGTTAAGTTGGAAGAAGATAAATATATCTGCGAAAACCACATTCAAATCGGATAAGTATTTTTCGTGCGATGCTGGAACAAAGTACAAACATACAGACAGACAGAAAGAGTGACAGACAGACAGACAGACAGACAAAAACTAACCACATTTTTGGCTTCTATAGCGATGTAGTGACAAAGGTGTAATTTCGGGTGTCATTTCATATCTTCTAAGTACAGAATTTTCATTTCTACAACAGAATATTGTCTTCCCCGCACGCGCTTTGGTGACGCTCACTATCGTAATATTTTAATTTCGCCATAATTTCAAAACCAAACGTCCAATTTTAATCATTCAAAGACCAAATATTATCTACATAAACTGTACTTAGTGATAAAATAATTTATTTTGATAAGGATTAATAGCGTGAGTAAAATATATCCGTTTTAATGTAGTCCAAAAAAAATTCAGGATTTTTAAAAAAATAAATGGTTATTGTGCCTCACTCGACATAGATAGGTATAGTGTGTCGCGGACTTTTTTGTAGATATTTATAAGATCTACAATTACTTAGAACATTTTATGGTTCTATCTTTTATAGTTTAGGCAGCGTACGCAAAATAAGTAACTTTTCTAGCTGATTTTTTACACCTTGCGTCCGAAAAACTCAAATATCTTACGGAACCCTACTTTTTTCCAAAATAAAATGTAGCCTATGTTCAGCAGAAATAATGTAAGATTCCAATAGCAAAAGAATTTTTCAAATCGGTCCAGTAGTTTCGGAGCCTATTCGACTCAAACAAACAAACAAACAAACAAACAAACAAACAAATCTTTCCTCTTTATAATAGTAGTGTAGATTAATATCAATTTTTAATGTTATTTTTAATATCGGGTAAATTTTCATAACGTTATGTATGCCCTTGAAGCAGTAACGTTATGAAAAAGTAACGTTATTTGAAGCCCTGCTTTTTGGTCGTATTATTGTATATGTTTTGACACATGTGATTAAAATTGTCAGAATCTAATTTTGAAATCTCTATTTAAAAATAAATTATGTCAGCTAGCGTGAGGCACATTCCTTATTCCATTCATAATCTTAATGAAACCCGACGAATTTGATATTATAATATATTGAAACCTGTCCCATCCTTCTCTTTGCTTTGCAGTTGAACTACTGGTAGTTATGTATATTGTGGCTAGTCAGTTTTGTCGTAGATGTGCGCGCTTGCATACATTTCAAAGGGAAGTCGACAGTCGTTAGTCAGACTTGTCGTGTGTCGCATTAGTCAACTTTGTCTATTAGACGTCTTGTCTCAGATGTGCGCATCTAGTGCATTTTACCATGCCATAGTCTGTCTAACTACAGTCTTGTCTCAGGTGTGCGGTCGCACTTATTGAGGTGACTAAATAAGTACCTATGTTACCATGGCAACGTCCATCGCTATCCCGTCGCACAAACAATGGTCGCCGCCAGTCTCGAGTTGTAATAATTTACATACTATTATATATTCAACAATTAATGCACTTATCAATATAAAAAGTACCCAGTAGTAGATTCTCAGACCTACTGAATGTGCGTATAAAATTTGGTAAAAATCAATAAAGCCGTTTCGGAGGAGTACGTAACTAACATTGTGACACGAGAATTTTATATATATACCTACTAGCTGTCCCGGCAAACGTTGTTTTGCCATTTAAAGTATATTTTCTACATCATCAGTTGATACATGTTTTACCCCCTCTTTTGTCCCCTAAGAGAGTGTGGGGGGGAAGGTCATACACCAGATGTTAAGTTGAAAACCTAATATGAAGTAAGTCCACTAAAGAAAAAATTGTATACAAAATCTGACCCCTCTTTGGTCCCCAGAGAGGGTTGAGAGGGGAGGGGGGGAGGATTTTTATACACCAGATGTTGAGTTGGAAGAAGACAAATAATATAATATATCTGTGAAAACCGTATGCAAATCGGATCAGTAGTCTTCGTGTTAAAGAAAAAAGCTTGATACAAAATCTGACCCCCTCTTTTGTCCCCTTAGAGGGGTGGGGGGAAAAATTTTTATACACCATATGTTAAGTTGGAAGAAGATAAATATATCTGCGAAAACCACATTCAAATCGGATAAGTATTTTTCGTGCGATGCTGGAACAAAGTACAAACATACAGACAGACAGAAAGAGTGACAGACAGACAGACAGACAGACAAAAACTAACCACATTTTTGGCTTCTATAGCGATGTAGTGACAAAGGTGTAATTTCGGGTGTCATTTCATATCTTCTAAGTACAGAATTTTCATTTCTACAACAGAATATTGTCTTCCCCGCACGCGCTTTGGTGACGCTCACTATCGTAATATTTTAATTTCGCCATAATTTCAAAACCAAACGTCCAATTTTAATCATTCAAAGACCAAATATTATCTACATAAACTGTACTTAGTGATAAAATAATTTATTTTGATAAGGATTAATAGCGTGAGTAAAATATATCCGTTTTAATGTAGTCCAAAAAAAATTCAGGATTTTTAAATAAATAAATGGTTATTGTGCCTCACTCGACATAGATAGGTATAGTGTGTCGCGGACTTTTTTGTAGATATTTATAAGATCTACAATTACTTAGAACATTTTATGGTTCTATCTTTTATAGTTTAGGCAGCGTACGCAAAATAAGTAACTTTTCTAGCTGATTTTTTACACCTTGCGTCCGAAAAACTCAAATATCTTACGGAACCCTAATTTTTTCCAAAATAAAATGTAGCCTATGTTCAGCAGAAATAATGTAAGATTCCAATAGCAAAAGAATTTTTCAAATCGGTCCAGTAGTTTCGGAGCCTATTCGACTCAAACAAACAAACAAACAAACAAACAAACAAACAAACAAACAAACAAACAAATCTTTCCTCTTTATAATAGTAGTGTAGACTAGCTGTCCCGGCAAACGTTGTTTTGCCATTTAAAGTATATTTTCTACATCATCAGTTAATACATGTTTTACCCCCTCTTTTGTCTCCTAAGAGGGTGTGGGGGGGGGAAGGTCATACACCAGATGTTAAGTTGAAAAACACAGTTAATACCTAATATGAAGTAAGTCCACTAAAGAAAAAAGTTGTATACAAAATCTGACCCCTCTTTGGTCCCCAGAGAGGGTTGAGAGGGGAGGGGGGGGAGGATTTTTATACACCAGATGTTAAGTTGGAAGAAGATAAATATATCTGCGAAAACCACATTCAAATCGGATCAGTATTTTTCGTGTGATGCTGGAACAAACATACAGACAGACAGAAAGAGTGACAGACAGACAGACAGACAAAAAACTAACCACATTTTTGTATTCTATAGCGATGTAGTGACAAAGGTGTAATTTCGGGTGTCATTTCATATCTTTTATGTACAGAATTTTCATTTCTACAACAGAATATTGTCTTCCTCCGCACGCGCTTTGGTGACGCCCACTATCGTAATTTTTTAATTTCGCCATAATTTCAAAACCAAACGTCCAATTTTAATCATTCAAAGACCAAATATTATCTACATAAACTGTACTTAGTGATAAAATAATTTATCTTGATAAGGATTAATAGCGTGAGTAAAATATATCCGTTTTAATGTAGTCCAAAAAAAATTCAGGATTTTTAAATAAATAAATGGTTATTGTGCCTCACTCGACATAGATAGGTATAGTGTGTCGCGGACTTTTTTGTAGATATTTATAAGATCTACAATTACTTAGAACATTTTATGGTTCTATCTTTTATAGTTTAGGCAGCGTACGCAAAATAAGTAACTTTTCTAGCTGATTTTTTACACCTTGCGTCCGAAAAACTCAAATATCTTACGGAACCCTAATTTTTTCCAAAATAAAATGTAGCCTATGTTCAGCAGAAATAATGTAAGATTCCAATAGCAAAAGAATTTTTCAAATCGGTCCAGTAGTTTCGGAGCCTATTCGACTCAAACAAACAAACAAACAAACAAACAAACAAATCTTTCCTCTTTATAATAGTAGTGTAGATAAGAGTGTCTCTCTGTCTATATATTATATTAGCATCCAGGATTATTTTGATTTATTTGGCTTGAAACGGACTGAGGCTTGAACAAGGATTATGAAACAAATAATATAAGAAGAATCCGGGTACAGGGCTGTACTAGGGCAAGCACCTACTAACTAATGGTCCCTCACATTACGCAGGCCGTTAGTGTAATGTTCTCGAATATTCGATTTTCGTCCCTAATATGATTTTGTTTTACCAGCTTATCTAATAACGTAAGAGAGAAAAATATATGTACCTAAGTATAGGCAAAGGAAAAAGTATGGTATCCTTTTTTGTGGTTTTTAGGGTTCCGTAGTAAACAAGGAACCCTATAGTTTCGGTCTGTCCGTCCGTCTGTCCGTCTGTCAACGTCGATTATGCATGCCTATTGTCTACTATTAGAGCGACTGCAGACTTACAATTTCAAGTTGGCCAACTACAGTCAACTACAATTTTTAAATGAAAAAAATAATATGAGAACTTTATTAATTCGAGATAAAAATGTGCAAGGTGACAATATTTAAAATGTAATAAGCGTTCTCTGTAAAAATACAAAGAAAACAATACACCTTTTAAGCGTGATTACGTTTAGAAAATTTTTCCGCCTGTCATGACTTTCTTGACAGACTGTAGTTGGCCAACTTGAAATTGTAAGTCTGCGGTCGCTCTTATAGATAGCATGGCAATCATAAATAATTATCCATCATGGACGACGTGAAGAAGAGCCTTAATTATTATTATATTATGTACATCAATTTTGTACAATGTACTTACATGCTTTAGACGGCATGATAATAATTGTGATAATAATGGTGTATGTAATATGTTCGACAGATGATATACGCCTCCGTGGTCCAGTGGTCTAGAGCGTCGCTCTTGACTCGGAGGTCGCGGGTTCGATTCCCGCGTTGGAAACATGTTATTTCCAAGTTTGGTTAGGACAATGCAGGCTGATCACCTGATTGTCCGACAAGTAAGATGATCCATGCGTCGGATGGGCATGTAAAAAGTCGGTCCTGCGCCTGATCTCTCGCCGGTCGTGTCGGTCTGCCGTCCCACTGGGTTATGAGAGTAAAGGAATAGAGAGTGCTCTTGTGTACTGCGCACACACTTGGGCACTATAAAATTACTCCTGCGTACCTGGTCTGGTTTCAATGAAATCGGCCACCGTCACCGAAACCGGTGTGGGGAGTATTATAGATGTTATACAATAAGTTACAGAGTACAGACGGCATGGCAATCGTGGTGTATTATAATATGTTGGCAATAGTCATCCATCGCTGATTAGTCATCAAGATTTTTTTATTTGCATCATAATAACACTTGAGAGTTTTGCCACTCAATAATATGGTATTTCGATAATGCCGATATTCGAGCGATATTTAAGCGAATCTTCTGGTTGAGTTGCATTTTATTCTCGTTCAAAGGTGGATATTTTCTTGACGTCTCTCCAGGGAGCTGCGTTGCTTAAATTCTTAAACGTGTTGTCGTTGAAAATAGTTATCTTTTTAAACTTGGAAAGGTGTTCGTTTTATTACATTCAGGATGCTATTTTTATTCTTGCACGGGTATTAACTTTATTAGATTCAGGAATGGAATGGATTTTAAAGGAAGTGGTATTTTTATTAGGTAAGAAATTCACATGGTACGCTGTTTGCATTTTTATAGCTTATCTATGATGTATCATATAAGTAGATAAGCTATAAAAAAGCGGCCAATTGCGAGTTGGACTCGCCCATGAAGGGTTCCGCAGCAGCAATAAGGTTTATTTTTGTGAAGTTAGAAGGTTTTTGATTTATTTTTATATTTCAGTCGATTTAATGAAATTTAGATTAAGGTTTACCATTTATGACGTACTAGCTGTGCCCCGCGGTGTTACCCGCGGTTTAAGTGATATATATAATAAAATACTATGAAAAGTAAGTACCAATAATAGGGTCAAACGGGACGATACATGGTTCTATAATGGTTTATGGTAGTGATGATGATGATGATGAATGTAATTTGCATAGTAGCATATGCTTTCCGTTCTTAAAACAACGTCCAAACTCCCAAACTTATATCTATAAAGAGTCAGAAGTTCTCTCAGCACCTTCCGAACCATGGTATACCTTGGTGCGAAATCTAACTTGTTGGTAGCATATGCTTAGAATACTGCTCACGAAACCGAAGTCACCACAATATGTTTCCATATTAATTTTGAGGAGTTCCCTCGATTTCTTATAGATCCCTTCATCAGGTTCATCACTTTTATGAGTATGATATCAAATTGGGATGATAAACTATACACCAAAAGAAAAAATTTGAAAATCGGTTCACAAACGGCGGAGTAATCGTTGAATATAAAAAAAACGAACATAACACCTCCTCCATTTTGAAAGTCGGTTAAAATTGTAGCCTATGTGTTATTCTGATGTATAAGCTATATTATTGTACAGTTTCAATAAAATCCGTTCAGTAGTTTTTGCGTGAAAGAGTAACATACATTTTTTTTTATTAAATAAGGGGGCAAACGAGCAAACGGGTCACCTGATGGTAAGCAACTACCGTCGCCCATGGACACTCGCAACATCCGAAGAGCTGCAGGTGCGTTGCCGGCCTTTTAAGAGGGAATACGCTCTTTTCTTGAAGGTTTGCAGGTCATATAGGTCCGGAAATACTGCTGGTGACAGTTCGTTCCAGAGTTTTACAGTGCGCGGCAGAAAGTTACGCGAAAATCGCACTGTGGAAGACTGCCACTCATCAAGGTGATGAGGACAGGACATACATCAAGGACATACATCCATACATCCAAACTTTCGCCTTTATAATATTAGTAGGATAAAAAAAAACTACTGGCTAGATCTCGTTCAAACCAATTTTCGTTGGTAGTTTTTATAGTAATATACATCATATATTATTTTTTTTAGAATTATCATGATCATACTTTAGAAATTAGAGGGGGGGGGGGAGGGGGGACACACATTTTACCACTTTGGAAGAGTCTCTCTCGCAAACTATTCAGGTTAGAAAAAAATGATATGAGAAACCTCAATATGATTTTTGGAGACTTATCCATAGATATCCTACACGCATAGGTTAGATGAAAAAAATTTTTGTTTCAGTTGTACCTATGGGGACCCCTAAAATTTGTAATATTTTTTCCATTTTTGCATCAAAATCTTAAGTTCACAGGCTACATCTACTTACCAAGTTTCAATAGTATAGCTCTAATAGTTTCGGAGAAAAGTGGCTGTGACATACGGACGGACAGACAGACAGACAGACAGACATGACGAATCTATAAGGGTTCCGTTTTTTGCCATTTTGGCTACGGAACCCTAAAAATGCAAACTCATTTACGTCAGATCGTTGCGTCAGGTGGTTGCGGTGGAGGTATTTGTTTCTTATTTTTTTAACCGACTTCAAAAAAAGGAGGTTATCAATTCGACGCGTATGTATGTAATATTTAGAGAACTGCCCAATTTTCTTATAAGTTGGTCTATGTCAGCGCCTGAACTAATGTGCCAAATTTCAAAAGTGTATGTATGTATGTATGTATGTATGTATGTATGTATGTATGTATGTATGTATGTATGTATGTATGTATGTATGTATGTATGTATGTATGTATGTATGTATGTATGTATGTATGTATGTATGTATGTACGTATGTATATATGTATGTTTTTGTTTGTGTTCGCATATCTCCGGAATTATAAGTCCGATTTAAGTAATTATTTTTTTGTTGCACTTGGTATTATTCAACTTTGGGAATAGTGCAAGTTTCATCAAAATCGATTAAGTAGTTTTGGAGATAGGTAGTTTTAATTCTCAATTACGTACAATCTTGAAGTCGGTTTTATCTTTTTAAAATACAGTTATCTAGGTTACCTGTTCAGTGTTCATACCCTATCGTAGCTGTTGATTTTATTATGTCTTTATCATTGAATCTTTCGTTTTCTCTGAATCTCTCATTCAGTAATCAGTAGTTATATTCCTGAAGTAGGTCCTGCGCCTGATCTCTCGCCAGTCGAGCAGTCGTGTCGGTCATCCGTCCCACTGGGTTATTATGAGAGTAAAGGGAGAGGGGTGCTCTTGTACAGTGCACACACTTGGGCACATAAAATTACTCCTGCGTAACTGGCCTGGTTCCGATAAAACCACGGTCACGAAAGCGAAACCGGTGCGGGAGTTTTTATATTCTTGGGAATTGGGATTAGGATATTATTATTATTCTGATATAAAGACACCTTAAAGTTTAAACCTATTTATAGACATTAGACCAGACATGATTGGTCCATGGTAAGAGCGATTAAATTTAGCGTCATCGATAGGATTACTATCAGAAGTTAATTTTCTCGGAATCCCTTTAGTAAATTGAGTTTCATTATAATATTATTGCGACCGATCAATTCATCAAGACACAAAGCCTTCCATTAATTTTATTAAGAAAAACGCTGCCCACGCCCATCGATAGGAAATTGTTTTTTTTTAAATTGCTCATGCCATGACGTGTCATTATAATTATTATTATACTTATATTATTATAATGACACATCTCTAATTGAATTATTATTATATCCTCTCAATAAAAAAATGTTTTTTGATGTGGTGAGTTGGTGACGTAAGGTAATTGTGGCGACCCCCTTTTGTTATTTTTTTAGTGTAGGGGTTTAGACTTAGAGAGCAATTTTTAAAGTGGAAAAAATGGATACTGATATTAGGTATTATACATATTAGGTCCAATATTATATTACATTCATATTTTAGGAAGACCTAGCTCTTGTTCTCTTTTTTGAGCTTTCGTTACATTACATTTTGAATATTGAGTTAATGCTCCAACTTTTTAATTAGCAGGTCGGATGTCTGTCAGTACGAATATCGACGTTAATGACATTAAAATAAGATTCATATTAGCGCGCCTTGTACAATGGCGGTTACGACGCTCGCCGCGTTCTTGATATGGCGAAAATGTATGAACAAAGGAGATTGACCGTTTTGGACCAAGTGCTGCCCAGTTATGGTTTTACTTCTATTTTTATCCTTACATTAATAGACATTAAAAAAAATATTAAAAAAAAAAACATCCACGGAATTACAAAATACCTACAAACTTATATTATGGCATTTTAGTGTTTTAAGTGTTGATATTTAATATATTTCTTTAATGTTTACGTTAAAAAATATTATTCTGTGACATATTCTATTCCTGGGCCCGGTTCCGACATCGCTAGTCTCGATAACCATTTTTTTTTTACTACGAGTTGTCGGCTGCACAACAAAATCACAGCGAGAGTTGCGAGAAATAAAAAGTCTCGCTTGCTCATATTCATGGGTATGTGTCTATCTCTTTCACACACGTTGGGCTTGTCTTTACCTGCCTGCGCGCGCGCCCCTATGTTTGTATTGCATCGCACGCAGTCTAACATCACCCTTACGGCATACATTGTTATATCTGTATTGTATAATTATGTTGTTAAATACTATGATATTATAAATACTATAATATCTACAATAATTACTATCGACAATGATGTGGATAATGATTGATTATTTTGTTGATTGATGTCAATCATATTATGACAAAAATAATATATCCCCTTTGATATGCTAAACATAATAATGTATGCCATGTCATAGGGAATAAATGTTTGTCATATGATATGACATCATTCAACAAAATAATCAATCGTCATCCACATCATTGTCGATAAAATAAAATTATTTATATCATAGTTCATACATAGCGAATAAATGAAAGATTAATAATATGTTTGATTGGTAATAATTAAATCCATTGTTTATAATCCCTGCCGTCTTTTTTTTAATAAATCACCAGTAGATTATAATGATTTTGTCAATGTAAAAACTATAAAATAAATAATTTTTTTCTCGATACTCCTCGGATAGATTTTGAAGCGCTCTGGGTTACGGACTAGTATTATAGTAAAGAACATTATGCAGTAGGTTTCAATGCTGGGCAGCACTTGGTCCAACGTCCATACTAAAATGGTCAATGTCCTTTGAAAAATTTTCTTATTTTTCTTATAACTGGAAAAGTTGTTTATTTTTATATAAAATTTTTAGCGGACTTTATAGAGGACTAAATAAGCAACAATTTTTTTGTATATTTATTTTCCTCAGTTCAGTGTATTTAGATATTAAGGTACGTAATCAGACCCCATTTTTTTCATATTTTGCGATTATTGTGATGGTTAAAACGTATTTTATGTGAAAATTTTGTATGCGGCTATAGAATTTTTATGGTACAGTCATGGAGATGAATATATTATCTTTCATTTGAAACCAAAATATCCTCGCAGTTTGACTCCTAATTCTTTAATAGGGTACCGGAAAATCGCTGATATTTGTAATAGCGTCCTTAATACATGGAAAATATTATAACTTAAACTGGTTCTTGTAGAAAATGTTCTATTTCTTAATTTTTACCACAGGACTTTCCTCGACCATATCGGGTAAATAATAAACGTTATTTAGGGTTCTTTCTTCGCCCTAATGAATTTTAATTACCACGACGGAAAGTGCGGAAAAACCCCTAAACATCATTTCACATTTTCTCCTTTATTTACTTTAGTGCTTTTACCTCGGGTAAGGGCGTGAGAAATGTGGGAATTTTGAATATTTTACGTCGAAAACCTGAAACAACTCTAATTTTGTATACTTGATCGAGTTTTAAGGAATTAATTTATGAATATTAAAATGTAAATGGTTCAGTTCAAGGTTATATCGTTTTTACCATTGTGAATACCATTTTGTCCACGAAACTTTTTTGTTTAATATAAAATATTAAATAAGTCAATATTATTATTGTAGAATTCAAGGTTATTAAGTTTTTAAGTTACAAACTATTAAATATAAATCGCATTTTAATTATATTCTTAGCGCAATAAATGTTTTTGGAATCCATTATTTTCCTCGAAAGCCACATTAGGTAATAGATCTTATTTCCGTCTCAAAGGAGCTTATAAATTTTCTCATTCTTCTTGGAAATTGCACCGGGCTGCACTGATATCCCCTTACTAATAAACGCTGTATAAGCTTTGAATAGTTATTCAGTGTTTTGTCTTCTTCAATCCAATTACAAATGTCACTTGTGTGACAGGAACAAAACACTGTATAACTATTCAAAGCTTATACAACGTTTATTAGTAAGGGTGTAAATGATTAAGGATCATAAATCATAATACCTACCTATATTGGCAAGTGAGATTATTAGAAAATTATTTTCTTTGCTAAGTTCTAAGAGCTGTTTTTGTCAGAATTGCTTTCACCATCCAGTACCTACATACCTTATGTACTTACTATTTTTTTATGACCTCTGTGGCTCAGTAATGAGCGCGTCGGTAGCTCAAGCCGGGGGTCGCGGGTTTGAATCCCGCCGACGGAACAAAAAGTTTTCAATGTTCCCGGGTCTGGATGTGTATTAAATAATATGTGTATGATATACTTAATAAATATCTTAAGTATATGTATAGTATAAAAGTATTAAATATATTTCCGTTGTCTGGTACTTAATGTAACACAAGTCCTTTAGGTGCTTAGCACGGGGCCAGACTGACGTGGTGTGAAGCGTCCGTAGATATATATTATTATTATTATTTTAGCCTCTCTATACCTATCCTATCTATCGTAACATCCTAACGGATATAGTCAAGATATTATATTTGTTTAATTATTTTTATTCTATTCGGTCAGATATTGGATCAGATAATGTTGTGAAACTTGCACAAATTATACCACCATGCCTCGGTGTCGGGCAATTCTAACTGGCTTAATCTTTGGTGGTCCTCGGTCCGAAGGATACCTTTATCTTTTCATCCCCTTTTCCTTATTACCCGCCGTCTTGCAATAGAACCGCGAATCAGCAGTCTGACGAACTTTACTGACCATTACACTTTTAGGGTTACGCAGACAACAAGGAAAATGAATTTCGTCTGTCAATTTAACTGTGTAGATGCAGGATCTTATTCGTGTCCCAGAGATTCTAATTAGCGAAGAGGTCGGAAGTGAGACAAAATTAAAATTCTTCTATAATCTTATTTCACTAATTGTTATGATCAAAATTAATAAATAATAATTAATAACTATAAACCTTCGCAAATAAAATCGTTACAGCTGTCTATTAACATCTTAATAATTAATAATAATTATCAAAATCGTGCCAGTAGTTTAAGCGCTACAGTGTGCAACATTATATCCTTTTTTTATCTTCGTAGCCGAGTGAAAGGTTTATTCACACCAGCCAAAAGTTACGACTGATAACGAGAATTGAAAAACTCGGAAGTAGTTGAAAAGGCGGCGTGTAAATCCCATCACGCGCGGCCTTTCTATCACGAGGGATGAGGAATCAGGTTTTATTAGAAGTCGAGCCTTGTAATGTGGGAACGAGGAGGGAATAAGATACGTCATATTATTACCATCGAATATTATGTAACTAAAAGGATAAAATTTTATGCGGTTTAGGGCAGCTGTTTCACCACATCCTGATAAGTGATAAAGTGCTATCAGCTAGGCTATCCACAACTTTTTTGACAGATTCTGCATACTTTATCTGTCAATTTAAGCGGTGGATAGCTTATCCGGTACTTATCAGGGAGTGCTGAAACAGGCCCTTAATCCCTACCTTTTGGCCAATCTTTACGGCCTCAAAAATTACAAAATTATTTTCCCATGATCGAATACAATATCATGGTATCTATTAGCTATCGTAGTGGCAATCAGTTATCCAGCAAGGCCCAGAGTAAAGATGGACCTTACACATTATAACCTGACCAACGACTGGTAAAGATAATGCTCGAATTAGTATCACGTTACCATGAACGTAGAAAAAAAGGCGGACGGATTCTTATGCGACGTTTACACTCAGCCACTGCCGCTGCTACTCGCGCTGCCGGCAATATTGTCCTGAATACTTCTGGGGCAGTAACGACGCGAGTGAGCGTTTACAGTCAGCCCTCTACATATTATACTCGGCGCGTCGGGCAGCGGCAGCGGCATGACGAGTGGCAGCGCGAGTCACCTATTTACATAATATTCACGCTGCCACTTCCCTCCCCACTTCCCTGTCCAACAGGGAAGTGTAAATGAGGGTAAATGAGGGGTTATTATGAGTGTAAATGAGGGGTTATTATACACAGAACTGTGTCTTCAGAGTCGGCCACGCACGTCGCACACAATATTCTTACGCCTGTCAAATGGTATGGACTAGCGAAAGAATGTGTGCGTGCGGACCGTGTACATACAGTCAGCCTGGCCGACTCTGAGGAATGAGGACACAGTTCTCAGATTCAGTATAATAATTAATAAGACTCCGTCCGCCTTTTTTTCTACGTTCATGCACGTAACACGTGACTTCGTTCGTTTTTCGTATGAATGAAAGAGAAGACATGACATTTTAACAAGCTGTTAACACTAAGTACTAACAGACGTTGGTGAAATCGGTTAGCTTTTCAGCAATCGCTCTTTTATGATACTGCGAATTCGTAACTTCCTTGTAAAAATGCGTTCCTTAATTATTATTGTACGTAAAAGTAACAAAATATGTGCCATCAAAGGTAGGTCAATGATATTCAGATAATATGCACTTTTCAATTAAAAATGACTCGGAATCACTAGAAAATACAATAAAATCGCGGATGTCAAATTGATTGACGATTCGTGAATACTGAATAATTAAAAAGCGAGTGTCTGCACTAAAGCCGGCTGCATACTATCGATTTATGATTCGATTTGCCAATTTATTATTACTATTTTTTCCGATTTATAATTCTATTTCCGTGTATATAAAACTACTACCTGTTGCCCTTGACTTTGTCCGCGTTAACACAATATTATAATAACAAAGATGAATCGTTTTTCCACATTTTCCGCTGATTCTTTGCTCCGGATAAAAAGTACCTACCCTATGTCCTTTCCGGGGACTCAAAGTGCAGCAAAATCGGTTCAACAGTTTGATCGTGAATTTCGCATTTATATTATGGATTAGTATGGACGTTTAACTGTATATAGATTTTCTACGCCGCCGGTGTTTCTCGCCGGGTTGGTTCCTGAAACAAGTAGAAGACTGAAAACATAATAATATTATTATTATTTCACAAATAAAATAATTTTTATTTCTTTTTTTCAACTGTGTACCTATAATTAATTATATCTCATCACTTCACAATAATTACATGAGTGCGTAAGCTTGGAACATCTTCTCGCGATAAAATCTGCATGGATTTTGATCAAAGAGTACTTTTCTACCGAAACGATACAGTGTATCTACCTAATAGGTACTTGATTTTTTTAAAGTTTAAACGACAGATCTTTTTTGAAATCTAATTACGTCCAAGTGTGTAGCTAGCCTTAAAACGGTATTGAGAGTTGAGACAATCAACCATTCGATGGAAGCTTTATTCTATTGGACGCCAATCAAGGGAAATATTTCAATGGCACTGGCGTAATTGAAAACCTTCATAAATTCACTCTATTGAATGGCCATAGTGGAAATCTAGGTGCGACCACAACCCACATAGGGATACGAGCAGTTTGGTAACCAGGGCCGGGGGGGCTGGATAGGGGGAGGCAAATGCGATCAAGCTATTCAAGCTAAGTATTAATACAATACAACTATCAGAAAAGAAGTCAAGATCTACAGCCAATTCTTTGGTCCCTTTCAGATTTCAAATCAATAGATATTATGACAGATTTTTTGACATGGAGGTAAATCATGCAGGTGATCTGGGTTAAAGTTAACTCTGAGACATCATGTTTAACTTTAACCCAGATCTACGCAAGTCCGCTTTAAGTGATGAAAGTTGAATAATAACATGCTAGAGATTACACCCGGACCCGGTGACTCTGTTGCGCCAAAACTAGTTCACCGCGCGGGAACCGTACATTTTCCGGGATAACAGTATCTTTTGTCCTTAGCCGAGGGCCGAGACTCAAAATATCTCCATACCAAATTGTGCAATGTCATCGGTTCAGTGGTTTGGGTGTGACGAGTTAACATACAAATAAACACACTTTTGCGTTTATTAGGGTTCCGTAGTCAATAAGGAACCCTTAAAGTTTCGGAAAAGCAGACAGACAGACAGACAGACAGACAGACAGACAGACAGACAGACATGACGAATCTATAAGGGTTCCTTTTTGCCATTTTGGCTACGGAACCCTAAAAATGTATTCGTACTTCGTAGAAGTACAAAGGAACTTTTCGTTCAACGTAACTAAGATGATGTTATTAGTAGTGTAAAACACGTTATAAATGTGCATTAATTTACCAAACATTATCAAAAACGCTAAGGTACTACGGACCCCATATTGCGCGTGGCACGACACGCACTTGGCCGGTTTGGATTCACTCCCATGGTCAGAAAATTTATTGTAGTATCCAAAGTTCTCAATATATTCGTAAGACCATTTATTTACCTTATTCCGTTCAGAAAAACACGTTGTGTTTGGAACTGCCAAGGGTTCAAATGAGAGGGCTTAAGCTGTTAAGTTGTTGGAAATAGCTTACTAGAGCTTATCGTGCTATTTATTGTTGAGCCTGAACTAGGCTGACTTGTTTTTTTACGCTCGAAAAAGTTTTTATATTTTCTCGGTTGCCAGTTTGACAAGTGGTTTACGCTTCACGAGATGTTAAAAAGCGGTTGTTTTTTTATTCTACACATGAAATATGTTATAATTATAATATTGTATTGTATTAATGTGATTTTTTAAAATATTTGTAGTCCAGTATGCTCTTAGTTTTATGAATATTATACTTATGATATTATAATAGCGCCTCTACAAGATGGCCCAGCGTATTGGGCCATCACAATGGCCAAGCGTGGGGAGGACGTAGTGGTGTAGGATGACTGATGGCGCCAGCGATGGTCGTGGGATGGCGCGGGCGCCGTCATTTTTCGATCACAGCTGAACGCGGCCATCATGTAGAGGCGTTCCAGCCATCGCATGCGCCATTTGATAGGCCAGCGCTGTCCCATCATGTAGAGGAGACATAAAATCTCGGTAGTGCAGTTTTTGGTACATGATATACTCAACACTACTGTTTTGTCAAATTAATTTAATTTCTGCTGGTCATTTCGATTTTCGACCAAGGCTAGCTTAAATCGATTTTAGATAATATTAGGTTATAACAGACTTATAGGTTATAGGACATTCACAATAACCCTCATATTTTGACATTGGAGTCCATTCTACGTTGATTTTATACATTAGCACTTGTATTAATTTTATATTACCTAATGCTAGGCTTTATTTGATCGATATTTCATGCGGAATTATTTACCTTAAAGTAAAAACATTGCGCAACTAAAAAAGGCATGGACTACCTACTTCATTAATGATTATAATACCAGCTATATAATAATAATATTATTATCATCCTAATATTTTTATTTATCTATGCATATTAATTCTGTTTATTTTTTAATCTTCCGTGTCAGAGAATACACAAATATAATATAAATAGCTATTGCAGGTTACCTAGATAAGGTTTAAAAGTTTAAGGGCCTGTTTCACCACTTCCTGATAAAGTGCCGGATAGGCTATATTATTTTATCACGGAAAGACTAAAAGGAGCAAAGAAACAGAGGAAAATGTGGAAAAATGGAAAAAAATATTTGAAAGGACTTATCTCACGAGCCACTGGAGCAATTTCTATGTTATTACTTATTTGGAACAGATAATGTAGACCACGTGAAGGCTACTTTTGTGGGCTAATTTGTCTGTGAAATTCCTAATTTAGGTACGCGGGCGAAGCCGCGCGGAACATCTACTTATTGCAGATATCTAGTAATTATGGCAGAATAATCACGTTTGTTGCATGTATGCGTTACTTTTAGGCACTGCACAAGCATTTCAAACATAAAAATACTTTTGAATTATTGTCGTTTTTTTTTTTTTTTTTTTTATTATTATAATAATTAGGGTCGTCTATGGGCTAGTCGCCCATATCCTTTATTTGTCTCATTGTTATAATATGGTCGCGTACCAAGATTACATTTCCTCTTAATCTACTGTAAGTCCATCACGCCTTGGACCTTTTAAACTTATACATTATTATACTATTGATATTATTATGCTTAATACTATTATTATTTATATAGAATATTACCTAACTTAATAAATATTATATATATTTATCACTATATTATAATATTTGATGCCCTGAAGGGGCGTATGTGGTCCCAGTATAGCCAGTAGATTCGACATTTTTGGATTTCTTCGGGTATGGTGCTGCACCCTTTGCCTTTAGATGTTGTGGCATTGGCTTGGTGGAGAGCGGTCACTCAAGCTGGGTGGAGTTTAAAGAGAATTATTGTCGTTAGGTCTGTTTGCAAAAGTGGGACAATTTTGGCCTCGCAAAGCGGGACTGTCCCGCCCAAAGCTGGACGTATGGTCACGTTATGTACATGACCCTCTTTTGTAATTTGTGAATAATTTTCATTAAAACACACACGTCGATTTCCGACAATGGGATCGAACGCTAATTATTGTCAGCCCGCGCGTGCCAACCTATGTGCCAACTAATAGACAACCATTTTCTATACACAAAGGTTTTTTTAATTCACATGCTATCATGCGGTCAGCGGTCACGCCATGCCAATTTGGTTAATGTCAAAGTAATATTCTGTTTTTGTGTACAAAATAGGTTTAATGCGATTAGATTGTTGGTAGTTATTAAAATATTCCACCAAAAACATAAATGTAAAAAATAATAAAGTCTATTTCTATTTGCTTTATCGAATATATTCTATAACAATTATTATTGCTGTTATATAATGTGAGACTGAGATCTTAAAGTAGATTAGATTTCACTTTAATTTTACTAACGTTTGCATATTAAATTATATAATATTACACAATACACAATGTGGACTTTTTGTTAGTAAATAATCGGCCAAGTGCGAGTCGGACTCGCGCACGAAGGGTTCCGTACCATTATAGAGCAAAATTAGACCAAAAATTTTGTATGGGAGCCCCCCTTAATTTTTTATTTTATTTTAATATTATTATTAAATATTAAAGTCCAAGTAAACCTAAGGATTTTGTGGAAAATTCAAGGGCCTACCTGTTGCTATTATTGATATAGAGCAAAAAAGGCCAAAAAAATCACGTTTGTTGTATGGGAACCCCCCTTAAATATTAATTTTATTTTGCTTTTAGTATTTGTTGTTATAGCGGCAACGGATATACACAATCTGTGAAAATTTCAACTCTCTAGCTATTACCGTTCTTGAGTTACAGCCTGGAGACAGACAGACGGACAGACGGACAGACGGACAGACATCGAAGTCTCATGAATAGGGTCCCGTTTTCACCCTTTGGGTAGACCAAAAACATCACGTTTATTGTATGGGAGCCCAATATTAATTTTATTTTGTTTTTAGTACTTACCTAAGTATTTGTTGTTATAGCGGCAACGGATATTATACACAATCTGTGAAATTTTCAACTCTCTATAGCTATTACCGTTCTTGAGTTACAGCCTGGAGACATACAGTCTACAGACGGACAGACGGACAGACAACAAAGTCTTAGTAATAGGGACCCTATTACGTTTTTACCCTTTGGGTACGGAACCTTAAAAATGACTAAATATAAAACTACATATTTTTTATCTCTTGAAGCTCGTAAAATATTTAATCAACAAAATGCTTGCGACGTATCAAATCATTACAAAACACAAACTTAGATTTTGAAATGTAAACAGAAAAGGAATCCTCAAGTTTTCCCGTTCGCTAAAATTATTTACTTACCCTAGTTTATTTTTTAATTAAAACGGGGAAATATTTTTTACTAAATTAAAAATTTTCGTCGACGTAAATCTTTATTCAATTTTTCATATTTATCCCCAACAGGAGAGTCGGGCTGGTAAAGATATTTTTTTCTTTGACCTTTTAATCTTTTGAAGCTGAAACCAGATACAGTCGTCCGTTTTTTCCGAGCCATATTTTTTGTACACAGTTATTAAAATGAGATAAAAACATATTTAAAGTCACAAAATGTTTTGTTAAAAGCTCAACTTTGTGACGAAATATTTTAGTTCATCACAAAGTTACTTTTACGGAACTTTTTTACTTGGTTTTCTCTAACAATGGAACAATTTTCGTACCAAGTCAGTATTCCGGGTACAGTTCCTAAAGTTAATAAATAAATAAAGTAATTAACACGCAACGAAAACGTAGGAGTGTTATAATAATAATTATAAGCTTGACATGTCTGCTGTGCAGTATCCAAACGTTATTTGAATGGTTCAATGTTTTGCCTCCTGACCTTGAGTTTTTTTTTAATTTTTAATTTTTTTTGTTCCAGGGTTGGGAGGGGCGGACAGAGACGGCGGGCGAGGGGGAGGGCGCCCCCCCGCCGGCACGCGCCCCCCTGGACGCGGTATGGCAGCCGGTCGCCGGTACCAGGTGAGCAGTGATCGATGGGGGTTTTTCGAAAAATTTGGCTTAGGTATTAGGACTCCTTTACACGCCTAAGGCGATTATAACCATTTGAGAGGTGACGATATTGTGTGGTGATTGGAATTTAAAATTAGAATTCTTCTTTCTTATTTAGTAATGAAGAATTATTCTAATCTTAAAAATTATTGTGCTATAATGTAAATTGTTTTTTTGAAGGTGATGCACAGTTTTGATTGGCATTTTCCAGGATTTTTTTAAAAACGACGACCTATGTGTATATGCAGTTTTCAAAAAGATGTCCAATTTAGTATTATATTAACACCAGCGAGTTACATTCCCATATTTTCCTCTTCATCCCCTCTATAGATTAAGTAACAGATCATTTTCTGAGGTCAAAGTACTGCAGTAACAATACTCGGTACCGGGCCCAAAAAAATAAACACCTTTAATCCAGAATCCAAATTAAAGTTAGTAGTTAATTCGCTAAAACTGTATAACCGCTGGCAATTATTGTATCAACAGAGGCGAATATTTAGGAGGCTTTAAATATTTACAGCGCTGGCAGAGCGCCAGCACCGCGACAACGCACGGTTTGGAGAGCTATTTTTAGAGTATTCCCTAATATTGCTCCCTTGTTTCTAGACTTGAAGTTAAGGATTATCGACAGTTGTGGTGAGGAGATTTTAGGCTCTTGCTTGGGAGAAATAATTTTGGTAAATAAGTTATCGTCAGTAATTTTACTTTAAGATATTATTGTCTAAAGTTTTTTGTTAAATTAGAAATTTTCCATGAAGTATATGTAAAATCCCTTAATATCAGTTTCAGTTTACTTTTTTCTTCGTTTGTAAAATGTACATTAAATATAATAAGGCTATTTGAAATTAAAATTTAAATAACAATATTAAAAGGAAAGAAAAAGTGCATGGAAAAGTGTGTATTTCTGTGAAACAAAATTAACAGCGGAAGAGAAGGTCTCACAGTTAACAGTCATGATATTATTATGATAGCTGTAGGCTTTCTTACTTATGTTTTTTTAATAAGATTAAGTTTAACTGGTATTTAAAAGGAAAAAAGTTAAGCCATCGTTTAAATATTTAAGCGCTCTTTCAAGAAGTCGAGAAACTTTCAGCAGAAGCTGATGAATATTAAACTCTCAGACTCGTGTTATACCGTTTTGATGTAGATCTGTTTATCACTATAATAGTTGTTACTTACTTAGATTAATAATATGATATTTATAAGAATTTTCTGAATTTACAATATATATGTTTAGTGTTAGGGCCTTTCCACATCTCCACGTGCTTCCGGTCACGACGTCATCAACGTGGAACGCCGAACGGTGCATGTGCGGTAACGTGCTTTTTTACGACGTTGACGTAAATAGTTTACACGTCACGTCAACGTACCATGCCACGTTACCGAATTTTTAGGAATGAGCAGAATCCTTCTTTTTTACGCTATGTCGAAAGCTTTTACTTTACACATGAATTATTTTAAAAGGTTATTTATATCCATTATATATTCGTTCAATAGTTTCATATCTAACTTATAATACTTACCATAACATAGGCGGAATGCTTACCGCGGCAGGAATTTAATAAAATAGATCGCTATTCACTGGAGCAATTTTCTGCCCGGCATAGGCTGTTACGGCGTAGGTACCTAATTCCTTTTGGTCCTTGTATTTTATTTTTATACGCTTTTTATTAGCTTCACCTGTATATTTGTTTGTAACCGACTTCTTTGGGCGCGATTTTGACCCACTTTAAACAGCCAGATTTCGTTCAAACTTTGTAGATTTATCGAGGACCGATGACAATACACTAATTTGATATAATTATTCCATTTTTTCAATTTGTATGTTTGTATGTTTGTTTGTAACCGACACTTTATATAAAAAGCGTGTTTTTAGTTTTTTAAATTTTAGCAAGACTTTCAACGTCAAAATATCTTACTTTGCTTCAAAGCTTTTAAATTCAGTAATGAATTTATTGCAAATAGAAAGTTTAACAAATTACAAGCTTCAAAATAGACATGGTGGACTAATACAAAAAAAAAAAAACAATAGATACGCCATAAAATATTATTTAAATATTAATCTTAAATACTATGTTTTGTAGATAAACCTATAAAGCGCGTTTTCCAATATAACAGACACGGGCAAAATATGTAATAGCTTTTGCAGTGTTAAAAACGTTTTATTAGTAAGGAGGTAAGTATATTTTACTATCTTTTGCACTCAATCTAAATCATCATACTTATTAATATCTCCTTAACCGCTACAAACAATTTAAATTTAACCTCTAGCTCTCATGTTAGATTTTCAGGCACTTTGCCATTTACGTTCTAGTATTTCTAGTACTCAAGTTGCTAATGGTTACCCCCGCTAGGGTACATTAGCATAATATCATGTGTAAGAGTTTATGAGGTAGCATATATTATGGAGGTATTAGTGTAGGGAGCTGTTGTAATTACTTTTGAGATTTCTGGGTGTGATACCCAGAAATTCTAGATAATTGTATGGAAGTTAGGAATAATAACAGATATTTTGTTATTAGTATTTTACTGCGATAAAAATATTATTATATCGCAAATTCAGTTACTCTCAAACTACTCCTTAATCCATATACGTCTTTCTCATTTACGTCAAACAAAAAACGTAGACGTGAGTCGGGACCTAGTAGGTATTTGTATTCTGAATACTGTTGTCAAATCTTTGAATGCTGATTATTATTAAAGTATAAAATACAGTCATAATAGCCACAAATTAAAATAAAGACGTTTTATATCATATACATTAAGATACTTTGGTATTCTTCTCACACGAGGCAAAAGTCGACGAAGATTTGAATAGAGGCTGACACAGATAGACTATGTAATGTATTAACATATTATGCGATACATCATCACTGTAATACGGTCCCTGAGGAAAGAAATACATAATGTTATATGAAATTATACACAAGAGTCCTTTTCATAGCGTTATTGAATAGGCACTTACTAGGAAATTGAATTTTTATCGCGATAATGTAGTAAAAGCATTATTACATATTATTAAGCATCTCAATGTTATTATACCGGCGCCACACATAGCACAAATGTTTGAACACAGACTTTGTCACACATTTGAACACTTGTATGTTGAACCTGCCAGACATGTTTCACAGAGTTTCACATACATTTTCACTTCACAGTTGTTGCAAGGACGTCAAACAAGACGGACGACTGATTTGACGTGACAACTGACCACAGACAAGAATTTTTTTTTTCTTATTATGGCACTTCGGCTTTAGCCATGGCCAGTGTCGAGCATAATATAATATGGCAGGAAAACAATATTTTTTATTTCAATTTTCAGCATCGTTTTCCATATTATCAGGTCTAAAGTCTAGTCAAAGTCTAAGTAAATGTCATTACAGTCAGAAAGTCAAGTCAGTCGATTCAGTAAAGTGGTAGACGCTTTACTGAAACTTTTGATGGAGTTTTGGAGGGAACACAAAATAGCACGTTTCTGGGTAGTTATTCCATTACACTAAATTTAGAAGTTCTAAATAGGATTCTAAAAAGAAGACAAATTAGAAGCTACTTATTCCACTTGTCCTAATTTAGTAACTAAATCAGTTGCACAGATTAAAAATCAGTTGTGACGACGCGGCGATTTTGGCCAGACGTTTTCATAATGGCTCCAGTTCTGTCAAACCAACAAAAAATCAAAATAAATAAAAGGCGAAAAAGATGGTTGAAAGAATTTTTGCTCCACGAAAAATTATGAATCATGAACTTTCTGAACTACTTGGAACCAGCAGACTTTAGAAATTAATTATGAATGGATTCCAGATCGTATAACATAAAATATATTGACTTTAATACAATAAAAGGTTGAAACCATCTGGCAACACTGATTTAGTCAGTTAGAAGTTAGAACTTAGAAGCCACATTTTTGCCGATTTAGTACACTAATTAGGATCCTAGCTTTCTAAATGTTATTCCACTTCACTAAAACCGATTCTGTTGGACGATCTTCTTGTATCGTCCAATAGTAGGTACCGTCTCATAGCACGAAGCTTCAGACGATAGACGCAGGTGCGGCCGGGCCCTTAGCCCTACCAATATTACACATTAAAACCCAATTAACACAATTTTAGGAAAATAATTATACAAAAACACAACATCACTCTTTCACATTCCCGGCAAAATACTTCGATCAACCACAGACTACATGACATGTAGTCTGTGGTTGTATATATTGTATTATCTATGGACTACACAGAAGTGTCAAGTGAACTTTGCGCATATGTGTAGCAGGTAAGCAAACATTTGAACATAGATCTTTGAGCTCTTTGATGTGCGCCAAAAAACCGACATCGAAGGGCAAAGTGCAAATGTTTGTACAAAGCTGTGAACAAAGTCTCAAAGTCCCGTGCTACACATGTGTACAAACAAGTGTTCAAATATGTGTTCAAATGTTTGTGCTATGTGTGGCGCCGGCCTTAAGCAATTGTCGTAAAAGAAATGCATAATAATTTTATGCCGCACTGAACGTGTTATGACAAATGAAGAAAACGGGTGATAAAATAAATTAGTGTACCACTACTCCACATTGATTAATTGAATAAAATATACATATGTGATCTTTACTTCTTTAATATTACTTGTATGTTATAAAATATGTGAAAAATATGCGTCTTTCTGTCCGTCTATCTGTCGGTTCACGTTCGTTTTAAGTTTTAACCACTGAATAGATTTTGATGAGGATATAATATTATGCAGTATAATAATTTTCAATGACACATAGGATAATAATTTGTATCCCGAAAATGTGAAGCTTTAGTAAACATTTAGTGATTCCGTTTTTTAACGATCATAGACTTATAGACATATAAATCGATGCAAAGAATCAATATAAAGAATGAGTTATAAATATAATACACAGCTATATGCTATCCACTTAAAAAAGGCCCGTATTAATTAATTATGGTAATAATATTCATCTCTTTGTCACAGTTAAGTGTCAGCGGACGGGCGAGCGATGTCAAAAGTAATGTATTTATAGTATCGCATCCTTTAAATGCTTTATGAGACCTAATACTAAGCCACGAGGTGTATGATTCGACGTTAAAACACCACAGCCTTTGGGCCTGTATTCAATTTGATTAGTGCGAGTGCAGGTGATTAGTGATTAGGAGAAAGTGAAGAACTTGCACTAATCAGTCACTGCCCACACCTACTGTGTCCTGATTACTAATCAGCTACAATAATTACCTGCACTTATTACTAATCAAAGTGTATACATGCCATTAGGCCAACTGGCCAAGTAGTTCCCCCCGATGGTTGCTCGCCTTGTCGTGGCGGTGGGGCTCTAGTAACCGCGGCTTGGACAACCGCGGTGAAGCAAAGAGGCAACCAGGGCCGGCCGGTGTCGCCGCCTGGCCCGAGGAGGGCGCTCCCAGCGGACTGGAGGAGTCCGCTGCGGATGTGCACCGAGGTGGGGCCGCAGAGGAAGAGGCAAGTAGGTATTGCGGTGCGCCGCTTGCCCTATCCTCTGCAGCCGAGGTGTGGTCGGTGGCAGAGCCACAGACCTGATCTGCCACATGGCCTCCAAGTAGCAGACTCGGGGGGCGTCTGCTACAGCCCTGGTGGGGGCCGAGGAGGAGGGCGCACGTGTTGTGCGCCCATCGTGGAGTCTTCGGACCGCTGGCGGGGTCGCGGATGTGTGTATCGTTCCCGTGGCCCCGTCAAAAGGCGGCGTGGCGGAAGATGGGGGGGGTTTTAGTGGGTATACCGTGGTCTCATTAGCTACGGGAGTCCCACATCACCGCTCGGGTCGCCCCCTGCGCCTGGGTGGTATGCGTAATGCATTTCCCCCTCCGGAAAAAAAAAAAAAAAAAAAAAAAAAAAACTGGCCAAGTAGTTAGATCCCTAATATGATGATGAAGTTAGAAAGCCAAAAGGCTTGCAGCGTAATTATAGTTGTAGCTGATAAGTTGTGGATAGCCTATCCGGCACTTATCAGTAAGTGGTGAAACAGGCCCTTACTAAAGTTGCTGGTATATTATTTTATTGGTTCGTCACAACAAAACGAAATAAACAATAGTTATGTCAGTTTGCGTATCGAGTGGGTCCTCCGTTGTAGGGCCCTCGACCGCTCTCCGTCTTCGCCGCAATACTTCACGTGAGTGACTCTCCTACTGTTTCGTCTGGGGAAACGCCTTTTATAGATTTCCAAGTTAATATTACCTAGGATATATTATAGAAAGCTCCCACACCGGTTTCGGTGACGGTGGCCGCCGGTTTCATTGAAACCAGGCCAGCTACGCAGGAGTAATTTTATAGTGCCCAAGTGTGTGCGCAGTACACAAGAGCACTCTCTATTCCTTTACTCTCATAACCCAGTGGGATGGCAGACCGACACGACCGGCGAGAGATCAGGCGCAGGACCGACTTTTTACATGCCCATCCGACGCATGGATCATCTTACTTGTCAGACAATCAGGTGATCAGCCTGCATTATCCTAACCAAACTTGGAAATAACATGTTTCCAACGCGGGAATCGAACCCACGACCTCCGAGTCTGTGCCACTAGACCACGCAGGCGTTACCTAGGATATATTATACCAATAATATGAGGTAGAGAGCAAGATTCTTGATGGTTTAGTTTTGGGATTAGTTAATCGGTCAGTGCCTTACATTTTTTTAAGATGTAGAGTACTGACTTACTGAGTAATACATTGATACGTTTCTTCATTCATTCATTGAAAAAATTATGTAGCAGTCGTTCCTTATCTCATTTCATCTCATCTCGGCATTGCGTGCCGTATTTCACCTGTCAATATGTTACTAAGGGCCAGTTTCACCACTTTCTGATAAGTGCCGGATAAGCTATCCACCAATAGAGATAAGGATAAGATATCCACAGATAGAGTATGGAGAATCTGTCAAAAAAGTTGTGGATAGCCTATCCGGTACTTTATCAGGAAATGGTGAAACAGGCCCTAAGTATTGTTTGTTTTTTTATTTTAATGTGTCAGATAATATTATGTTGGTGAATCGTAATAAATAAATAAACACCATACTTTCTGAAGATGTTCTTGGATTTGTGTCTAGTATCTGAAGTTCTGTGACAGGATATAATATTTTTAATGGCGCTCAATATTGGCTTACCTTAATTTCTAACGGCTTAGCCAAAATTAATGATGTCATAATTGTGTTCAATTATATATAATAATATTATGGATAAATTTCTTACTTATATTATCAACCACCGCAAATTGATCATTATTTTAAAGTACTTAAAGTTATGATTCTAATAATTGGTGAGGTAAAGACACGAAGAAGGTTGCCTACAAACCTAACTAGGTCATTTCATGGAGCAGGCTACACATTTTTGGAAGTCAATTTGACTACCCATCAATTTTCCTACGGCAATTAACCTTACAGACCAGAATAGCGTTCAAACGTTCCTTGCCCGGGACTCAAAGTATCTCCATGCCATACAGCAAAATTGGTTCAGCGGTTTGGGCGTGAAGAGGACAGACAGACAGACAAACTTTTGCATTTATAATATTAGTATGGATTGTGACGAAGCGAAGTTTGGGAAATGCTTCCTCCACATTCTCTATGAGTCTTCCTGCAATGAATATCCACATGTCCATATTATGAGCACCTTTTCAACGCTTTTCTCTCTTCCAGGTTCAGATTCTACGTGTACTCGGCGTACATGGAGCGGCGGACGGTGGGTGCGGTGCGTGTTATAGCGGCGACGAAGACGCGAGGTGCCGACCCCGTCGTCTGCCGCCTGTTCATGCCAGATAACAGGACCATCACGCTGAAGGCTAGGGTTAAGGTGAGACATGGGAATAGGCTTGGATGCCATAGTTTAGGTGGATCCGATAAAATAAGATCCGTTCTAAGCATAATAATATATTGTTGAGTAAAGCTTGTTGCACATTGTGATGGGCGCAGCGCAGCGTTCCAAAATTTCTTGGTTTAAGGACTGCGTGTGCGATAGGCCATTTAAACGCTGTATAAATAAGTAATAGTTAAAAAAACTAAAAACACGCTTTTTATACAACGTGAAATTTTAGTGGTTGTTTTCCCGCAGCAGAACGATTTACCTATAGTAGTACTATCGAACCATGCATGTTATTTTTTGAAAATAAAAAATATTTTGTATGACGTACTATGGAAACTTTATGCCAATAGGCGCGAGTTACTATGGACCCGACCGAATTTTTTTTTTGATTTGAACAAAAAAACTTTACAAATCTATTGTACTACTAAGATAGAATCATTTTACTGCGGGAAAACAACCACTAAAATTTCACACTGTATAAAGGGTTACAAACAAACATACAAACATACAAATTGAAAAATGGAATAATTATATCAAATTAGTGTATTGTCATCGGTCCTCGATAAATCTACAAAGTTTGAACGAAATCTGGCCGTTTAAAGTGGGTCAAAATCGCGCCCAAAGAAGTCGGTTACAAACATGTTACAAACAATATATATGTACAGGTGAAGCTAATAAAAAGCGTATAAAAAAGTCGAGCACGTATTCCTACGGCAGCTACCTAGCGACATCGACAGCTTTGCAACAGACATGTGCCGAACTTACATAAAAGTAATCATTCTTAAGGTGGCCATAAACGAGCCGACTGTCATTCCAAATCAAAAATCGTTCCAAACAATTTCCAAACGCTCTTCATTATTAGTTTTAGTCTCACATTAAAATATTAGATTTAGTTTCACATTAAAAGATTCATCACATCGAGATCAATGTTATCTTAGGCAAGTTTCCAAATTCGCCCTTGTAAGTCCTTTGGCCTTGAAGTGTTCTCCAGTGTGGAAAATTCGGAAAAATCCATATTTTAACATATTATTATTCTATATTCAAATTTGCTTCTACGGCAATTATAATATTTAAAATCGGGATTTAGGTCGTTTTACGTTCGTTCCCCAATTTAAAATTTATTGAATGCGTCAAACCAAACAGCGACAAAAAGTTTCTAAACTAAAACGAGGCTAAACGAGAACTGCCAGATGAACTTTTCAAAACAGGCGTCGAGGATTAAAATATTAGGATTAGTTCACATGGCGACGTGACGCAACGATGCAATGCGATACGTTGTTAAATGACATAATATCTAAATGAAATAAGGAGGCAAACGAGCAAACGGGTCACATGATGGAAAGCAACTTCGTCGCCCATGGACACTCGTGGCATCAGAAGAGCTGCAGGTGCGTTGCCGGCCTTTTAAGAGGGAGTAGGGTAGTAGGGGAGGGTAGGGAAGGGAATAGGGTAGGGGATTGGGCCTCCGGTAAACTCACTCACTCGGCGAAACACAGCGCAAGCGCTGTTTCACGCCGGTTTTCTGTGAGGACGTGGTATTTCTCCGGTCGAGCCGGCCCATTCGTGCCGAAGCATGACTCTCCCACGTCACTTTCATCAACATCGCAACGCCTTGAGACGTTGGTCTACGCTACGACACTTCAAAGCAGCGGTTGCATGGGGTAGCTAGACCACTGTCGGTAGAAAATAGCCTCGGTCATAAAGTGGCCTTTGGTGGAAGTCCGGTCCCTTCTGAGGTAGACCGGCCGGTCGTGGAGGGAGTCCTGTGTTTGTTAGATCCGGGACGTCCCTCCTTTATAGGCTGAAGGCGAACCGCAGGTGGTTTTAGTGGGTAAGAGTCCCACATACCCCCGGGGTGCTTCAGCTTAACTGAGGAACATCCCCAACCCGGGGGACCCATGACGGGTTTCCCCTGCAAAAAAAAGGTCATAAAGTGGCATTTTATTTGAGTTTTTGTCGTTCGCCTTCAGCCTATAAAGGAGGCACGTGGAGATGTGGATAGGCCGTTAGAGTTCGAAATAAACGTGAAACTTCAAAAGTTTTACTCGACTTGCCGGCAAGTTAATTCTGTTTGACTCGCGATTATCTTATTTAAAAGTTGCAGTTAACTATTTACCTAACTTTTTAGCTGTGGTGATAGCTGGCTTATTTTGATGAAAGGCACAGACATAGAGTCTACTCTCCCTAATTTTTTTTTAATTTTCGAGCAGGTCATGTGTCTTGATGCGATTAACATACCCCTCTCAAACGCATTTTTTTCACTCCATATCCTTATTTCTTTAAGCCTCGTACCTCATGTGCCTTTGCTGCACCACATACTCATTAAATAAAAAAAATAAACTTCCAAATTAAAAAATATTATTTCCAGCCAGTGACTTCCAAATTCAAAGTAGGTACCTATTATTTTCAGCCAGTAACTTCCAAATTCAAAATTCCAGCCGATCCGCGAGAACTGGAACCTCAAGTACAGTGCGACATACGTCCTGTGCCTCCTACGGGATTCTGGCGTGAAGGCTCGTGATACTGTCGGTGCTGCCATATCAGTCGTCGCTGCTGCTGCGCCTAGCCGCCCGCCTACTAACCTGCTGACTGTATTAGATACTGATCCGAAGAGCGGGATTGAGGTGAGGTCCTAGTTGTATTGATTTTAGCCTTTAGTAATGTACAATTTTAAGATCGCTCAAAAAAATTTGTCCCACCAAGAGCCATGTTTTTCTATTTATACTGATCGGTCATAAAATTGTGCGTGGCTTATATTATCTATTCACGATGTCACAACCAATACAATTTACGAAATTGTAGTGGAGCGTATTTGTTTATGATTTTCCATTTAAATTGACATGTAGTGGGGTCTGCTGTCCGCTCGAACATGCATAATATTAAGATAGAAATCGTTCATACAAAGTAGACACTACAGACGAAGTGGACACATACAAAATTTCACTTAGCATCCTTGTTTAATACATTAAAACAGATAAACCAGGAACTTTATAAATTTAAACATTAAATAATAACCACCGATGAGGATAATTTTCAATCTGGTAGCCATAAGCCAACTAAATATTATGATCACAAATTAATCAATGCACAATTAAGCCTTAATGATTGGACCGGGTGTCGATAACGTGCATCCTATATCGATACCGAATAAGAATTTATCGACATTCGATATTGAAATAGAATACAGTATAGAACAGTCACCCTCGTTAGGCCGCTCAAAATGGCTCCAATTACTGTCATAAACAGTGAACGAAAATTGTATCACCGATCTGAGTTTGATAATCGTAAAGTATGAAAGTTCTACGAAATTCACACCTAGGTTTACATTGAGAGCTCTAACACACGGTGACTTTTTGAAGGGAGGCAATCGCGATACTATCGCGGGCTTGTCAATGCAAACCCGCGATAGTAGCGCGATTGCCTCTCTTTTACACAGCTCGCGATTGTATCAATAATACAATCGCGAGCTGTGTGCCCTACCACACGGGGCGCTCGTTTAGTCGCGACGCAAACGCCATACAAATAATAAAACGCCATACAAACGATACAAATGGGATTCAGTAACGGTACAAAAATACCTAAAAATCTCTCTCCGTTTTCTCCCGCGGTCACCCGCCGGGGCCCTATACAGTCGCGCGTTTGAATTGCCTACAATTGCTATGTTTGCATCGCTACATTCGTGCGTTGCAAACGCGACTGAAACGCGCGATTTGCATCGCTGTTATATTTTGTTAATACTTGCTGTATTAGAAATTATTGAATTATTAACAAATAACAGCAATGCAAATCGCGCGAAACTACAAAAAGTTGCCGAGTGCTAGGGCTCTTCTTTAATAAACAATCAACGAAAATTATTGTATTAAACCAATCTGTGTTTGACAACAGAAAGTTTGCATATTTTAGTGGAACCATTTCTGTGACCCAGTAACTCTTCTATAGTATTTATTATTCTTAGGAATCGTAGGTTTTACAGTATTTTTAATTAACAGGAACGTACGTAAACAAGCTTCTCTATTACAGGAGGGAAATTAATGATAAGATAATAATTATAGTGGCACTAGTGCTGCGAGCTGTCGATAATAATCTGTGTTTATTCGAGCTTAGTTTCTAGATAGTGTTGATTGCGTCGATATAAAGTTCGTAGATTAATATTTTTATTTTATAACAAAAGGCGATGTTTGTTTCGCAACAATTAACAAGTAATAAAGTATAAAGGCCGTCACAGACTTAGCTATAATATATATTAATATGTTTATAGCTAGGCATATTATTTTCTATACAATTTTCGCGTGACCACACACTCAGCTATAATATTATATATTAATTCTGGTCTCAGTGTGTTTAGTACGGTATATTAATATATATTATAGCTAAGTCTGTGACGGCCTTAAGATTAATTTGTTAACGTATCAAGGGAATTATGATTTTATGTGTATTTTCAATTTTGATAAATTGTAAAAAATAAATTGTATGTCGTTAAAAAGTCAACGACATGCAATTTAATTTTGTTGCGTTTGTAGATACTTTGGTTGCCTATTTTATTATTATAGGTATTACTTAGGAATTTTACTGGAATACCTTATTTACCTTTGCACTTCTATTGAGAGAAGTCATTAGTATCTAGTAATAAACCTTTTTTAATGACGAATGTGCTCAAAATAGTCGATATCGATAAACTCGTTATCTCAATAGTGACGTGATGAAGTCGAAAATTGAATCGATAAACACGATTCATTTACTCGTTATACTCTAGAGTAGAGGCACTCGATTCAATAAGTCACTGAAGTGGTCTTCAGACATTCATACTAGTTCATTGAGTCATAACACTCCGTTTACGTGTAGAGCGCTTAGAAACTGTCGAGTATTGGTGACTGAGAATTGAGTGTTAGAACTTAGAAAGAAATGAAGGTAAAAAAATATTAATATTTTTGTTGTATATTTTGGAACAGGATAAAATTTTATAATACCCGTGTAAACTTCTTTTGCCAGTTATAGTCGCCGGGTCAGCTGCCGTAACGCCGAAATTCATTTATGTATAAAACTGTACTTTTTCGCAACAAAAATTATCTTATATCGTTTCTCGTATCTCTCAGTATGTCCACACACAATTTCACCTAAATTGGCTCAGACGTTTAGGCGTGAAGAGAAAACACACTTTCGCATTGAATATTAGTATTTAGGAATAAAAATACAGTACTATTTATGTATCAATGCCGTTTATAAAGGCCGTTTATAATTAACAGTAAATTCATATCATACATACAGGAATATCTAAGCTGAAGTTCCATTGAAATTCCAATTAGTAAGAGTAAAGTGATTGCATTCGAATCGGACGCTCTCAGACTGTGAATTGGATTTTTTATGAAGCCGGACTTCACATTTTTTTACTCTACCCGTAAATAGTCTTTCACCTATAGATTAAAACTATTTATGAATGTTTTAAGTGAGTCTTAAATACGGTAAATGGGTATTAAAATATTTTAGTTTCTCCCAACTGAATAGTATCATGAGTTTTATCAACAAAGTAGCGTAGTTTGATGCATGTGTGTGCGTAAGTGCGTGTACACTGTACATAGCTTAAAAAGCCTAGCACTATCAACATTTACATGACACCCGCAAATTCCGTTGCGCCAAAATTCGTTTATCGTGCGGAAACTGAACATTAGTACCTATATTATGTCCTATGAAAGTATCCTATGTCCTTTCATTGCACTCAAGCTTCAGCTGTTTGGGTGAGAAAAGGTCAGGGGGGTTATTACGACCTCTTATATCCAGCCAGTTTCCAGCCAGTTTACAGGCCGTGTTTATGCAACGGCCTGTAAACTGGCCTGTAAACTGGCTGGATATAAGAGGTCGTAATAGCCCCCCAGGACGGGCAAACAGAAAAAAACTGATAGACAGATGAGACAGATAGTAGACAGGTACACTTTCCCATTTATAATAATATTAGTATGGATTCGAGCCTAACTAGACAAGACGTTTTTGTAATTACAGTCAATTATGGTCTCCGTAATAAAAAAATAGCGGTTCATGTGAGTTCATGTCCGTTTTTCGTGCATATTTTTTAAGCCGGCTCATTCGAGTTCAATAGAAAAAAAATCCACCATATCCGGATTTACCACGCCTACTTAAAATTCATGAGTGTAATGTCGATAGCACAACAAAATCAACAATGGCGTATAATGTGTGCACACGCCTCGTTAGCTGGCCGGAACGGATGGACATGTGAATTTTTTATGTATATCTAGTCCTAGGGCTGCCAGGCAGGCAGGCACAGTTTCGGGTTCCGTAGGCGACCTGCCTGAGTTTATAAAAGATAATAACACAATAAAATCTATCGATAACTTCAAAGAAAAGCAAAGTATGACTTATGGAGGGTATAACAAAACTAAGTGATAATACTTTAGTATATTGTGTATATTGTGATTTATGTCCCTTACATAGAGTTCACCGTGAAAGTAGCAGTGCCAATAGAGATAATTTTTCTCTTGATTAATTGTATGTGCAAGCGCCCCTGCGCGGCGTAATGAATTTTCACATACAAAGGTAAAAAAAGTTACTCTTTCAGCACTGCTACTTTTACAGGGAACTCTACATAGGTTTTATAGTATCGCTTGAGTATATTATGTACTAGCTGTTCCGGCAAACGTTGTTTTGCCATTTAAAGTATTTCTACTTCATCAGTTGATACAAAATCTTACCCCCTCTTTTGTCCCCTAAGAGGGGGAGGGGCATTTTATACACCAGATGTTAAGTTGGAAAACACAGTTAATAATATGAAGTAAGTCCATTAAAAAAATTAGTTTGATACAAAATCTGACCCCCTCTTTGGCCTCCTTAGTGGGGGGGGGGATTTTTATACACCAGATGTTGAGTTGGAAGAAGACAAATATATCTGTGAAAACCGTATGCAAATCGGATCAGTAGTTTTCGTGTTAAAGAGAAAAGTTTGATACAAAATCTGACCCCCTCTTTCGTCCCCTTAGAGGGGTGGGGGGGAAAATTTTTATACACCAGATGTTAAGTTGGAAGAAGACAAATATATCTGCGAAAACCGCATTCAAATCGGATCAGTAGTTTTCGTGTGATAGTGGAACAAACATACAGACAGACAGACAGACAGACAGACAGACAGACAGACAGACAGACAAAAAACTAACTACATTTTTGGCTTCTATAGCGACGTAGTGACACCCCCTGCTTATTATTTTTTGAATATCTATAATGTACAGAATCTTCATTTCTACAGTTTTATTATATTATGTATAGATCGCTCGAGTCATGTTTATTTTTGATCACTATTTTCTTTTATTTTAATTACGTTTCCGGCTTCCGGAATCCTATTTTCCGATAATCTTTCCGGCTGAGTCGAAAGCTTATCTAGTTTTCGGTAACCTTTCCGGTTTAGCCGGGAGATTATCTGGTTGGTTCGTAGCCCTATCCGGGACAAAGCCAGGGAGAGGCTCTAATTACGGTGATCAGCGAGTCTGGCTACAATGGCAGTTGTGTTTTGGACGGTGTAGCTAAAACAAAAGTGCGCTATGAATATTGAATAGATATTATGTTTGTTAAAATAATATTAGCTAGATAATTGAGGTCGTTTATTTTAAAATTAAAGTCTGATAAATAATAAATATTTAATAAGTTTATCCACACTAATTGTTAAGAGGAAAAGTTTGTTTGTTTGCTTGTATCAAACAGGTTTCGAAACTACTAGGCTAACAGAGATGAAATTTGCCATAAACAAAGAGTAGAAGCTTAGAACACAATGGAAGTAGGGCAAGGACAAAGGATATTTTTTATCGCGGAAAAATATGAAACACTATAGGCGGGCAAAGCGTGCATCATCAAAAAAAGTGAGCATCAGCTAGTGTACAATTATGTCATGATCACACCTGCCGAGTAGAGTGGCAAGACAGTTCTCTCAGCCGAGCACTCGGCACGTTTAATATGGATGGTACTCGGCCGAGGGCACTGTCTCGCCACTATACTCGATAGTTTTATTCAGGTCCGTTAGTTACAGGGTTAAAATACAATTCTATAACCAGATGTGTCGAACATTAAAACAAATTATAGCTACCTAATAAAAAAGGATTAAGTACTTAAAGATTCATTAGCTTTGGTAAATTTCGTTAAAACCGTTAATTTTACCGTCAAACATTTCACGAAGATCCTTTTGTTTTCAGCGTTTATTTGTTCGAAGCGTATTTTAAACTCGAAGAGCAAATAAGGAATTTTATTTTGTACTTGAACATAAAAATTAGGTCAAACGGGTGATATCTTAACTCTGAGGCCCACTTCCGCAGTTCCCGGTTTAAGTTAACCTAGGTTAAAAGATCTGTCTTTCTTCATATTTATGAAAGAGACAACATGGCTTAATCCATGGTTAGCTCTAGCTTCATTCAACATCACTGCAACATAATTTGTTCGAGGCTTAGAGTGAGTTGCGTCAACCTACTTTAACTTTACTGTAACTTTAACCATAACAAAATGTGAAATTTACTGTCAAATCCCTAGCAAAAGCCGCCATATTTGACGATAACCTTCACCTTAACTACGCTTCTGGTGCAATTCACTCTTAATGACGTTACTGTCAATAGATGTGCGACATGTCGGATTTTGATCGGATTATTTTTTGGAACCTATGACCTATGCGCAATATTATCTATCATAATATGGATCTCTTGTTACATATAAAATTAAATAATGGTAGAGATAACAGGATTTAACCAGCGGTTAAAATTAACCCAGATCCGCGCGAGTGGTCAGAATTGGGTCAAATAATCATCAATATTTTATACTTTAATTTACTTGTACCTTTCACCCTTCTATTTTTTGTAATTACCCTTTGACATGCGTTTGCACTTTACAAGCTATTTGTGAGCCGTTTAACGGCCATAAAATCCTATAAAGTATGGTATTATAGCTTTATTATTGTCTAACCTCCTTGCGAAAATGTAATCCCAAAATACATTTTAGGAGTCCATTTTCATAAGGCTGTCTTAGGTCTTAACTCTTACCCCCTTACTAATAAATGTTGTTTAAGCTTTGAATAGTTATACAATGTTTTGTTCCTGTCACACAAGTGACATTTTTAATTGAATTGAAGAAGACAAAACACTGTATAACTATTCAAAGCTTAAACAGCGTTTATTAGTAAGAGGGTTAGGGTTCGTGTTTACCTAACACACGACATTTTTGCGACAGACTATTGAAACACCAAATTTTATTTTGTGTTTCAATAGTCTGTCGCAAAAATGCATGTTTGCGTATATGCATCTTTATGTGTTTTGTTTAGGAATCGGCTGTCTTATGACTGTTGTGTCTCAAGTGAGTGAGAGCCTGTTCACGCGTTCATGCGTGGAGTCATGGCGTAGTTTTTTGATCAATTCTCATAACGTATTGTGAATTAGTGTCCCAGCACAATAAGTAATTTGACTTGGATTCGGAAACTTTATCGCGCGACATCCAATAAAAGCTCGCCGCGCTAGGCATTATGCGTGTCCACACAGAGCGAGCAGCCTCGCGAGGTATTCGCCGCGCGAAGAAACTCGGTTATGCAGCAGGCGAATGCTTCGCGAGGCTGCTCGCTCTGTGTGGACGCACCTAGACCGTAACCGCACGGTAAAGTTTTCAAATCCGTGTTGAACGGGAATCGTGAATCCTGCTGGTCCTGGTCGTTACCATGTTGACTGTCTCTGATTCTTAATATCATTTTTACTTATACTCTTATTACATTTTTCAGGAGACCCTCCACGTGTGCGTCAAACCGTTCCACTACTCGTACTCTCGGGATGAATGGCTCATAGAGTGGTTCGAGCTGAACCGTCTGCTCGGCGCCAACCACTTCTACATGTACAATGAGTCGCTCAGCGCCCCCGTGTCGTGCCTCCTAGAGCATTACCAGAAGCAGGGGCTCGTGACGCTGCTGCCATGGAAGCTGCCGATTGTCTCCAAGATTGAAATCAGGTAAATTACCATTGAGTGGTCTTTATAGGGAAAGCCGAGACAAGTAGGGAATAGAATGATCTTAAAAATTTTTCTAAATTGGTAATTAGGTAAAACCAATATAATGCAGTTTTTGGAACTATATTATGCTAGTAATCAGTAGAGTAAGTGATTAACCTTGTCATAATCGAGATTTTGATGTTTACAATCAAGAGCCGATCTTTTAATATTGAATCATGATGGACTAATTTGAACAAGCGATGGTAAAGGTTCGGAAACCTACCCCAAAATTGATGGGGAGCGGGGGTGAGGGGCGAGGGGAGGGGTAAACACCCCCGTACCAAATCCACACTGAGAAACTCACAGGTATCTATCACGGCCTGACGTAAAAAAGGATCCTAGATTCTGCGCCGTTGAGTCCATTCTGTCGAATCTTGCATAAAAACCATCATCACAAGTCACAATTACTCACATTCCAGGACGGAAGGGCAGTTCGCGGCGTTCAACGACTGCCTCTACCGCTCCATGTCGTCGGCGGGCTGGCTGCTGGTCATCGACGTGGACGAGGTGATCCTACCGCGCCGGGAGCGGACGTTGACGGCGCTACTGACGGCGCTGCGAGCGGCATACAACCCGCCGTCGAAAGCGCCTTCCGCTTTCCTGTTTAGGAACGCGTTCTTTTATTTGCGGTGGGAGGTAAGAGTTATAGCGCACTCAGAGATATTTAAGTACGGTTTAATAAAGTATTTGTACAAAAAAATATGGAGCGTTTGTCAAAATCTATATTACTTATACAATGTGTCCCGACACTGATGTCCGATCCTTTAAGGTCATAATATAGGGCATATTTTATCGACAAATTTTCTGTCAAAAAATCTCCCTCTATTGTGAAATGGCACCCATTTTAATTTTTTAGTATCAAACATCCGGGCTCTCGTACTAATTTGACCAGTACTTCTTATGTATATGTCCTATGAACATAAAAAAGATGTCATTTGATAGCTGAAATTATTGTCTTCAATTTCACAAACATTATGTTTTAATTTTCGTGGAATAAAACATAGAAAAACATAGGTGAATTAAAAAAAGTTTGGATTTTTTTCGTGTCTTTTTTATTTATTTGCTTTTTGTGAAAAATTTAGCAGATTAAACTGGTTATTTTTTTATTTTGACAAGAGTCATGAATATGCGAATCTGGGGGCATGAAGACGAGCCAAGCGTAGCGCAAGGGCACTCCGCACTACCTACCCTTTCTCGGAAGTGTTTCGTCGTTTTCATAATATTGCATGATAATGAGTATTGAGTGTCCCATCAGGCCTTAGACATTTTTTTCTCATAAAAACCCCTACACACGTTTCAGGATGACGCCGAAGCGCCGGCGCCTTTAGTCACGGCGCGGAAGACGCGTCGCTGGGCGGCGCCGCACGCGATAAAAAACCGCAGCAAGTACGCGTTGCGACCGCGCGACGCCGTCGAGTTGGGGAACCATTTTGTATGGGAGCTCGCGCCGGGCGCCAGCGCTGTAGGCGTGCCCACCGATAGGGCATTGTTACACCATTATAGAGTAAGTACCTGGAAACCTCCAAACTTCCGTCTAATCCGGGGCTCCGGGTCAGGATGGGAACCTGCCCGGCTTAGCTAGTTCCGGCGCCGAGGGGAACGCTTCAGTTTGCCTAAGCGTTTCCTTATTTTGGAGGCAGTCCGGTCCCTTTTGAGGTAGACCGGCCGATCGTGGGGGAGATCCAGGACATCCCTCCGTATACGGCTGAAGGCAAATCGCAGGTGGTTTTAGTGGGTAAGAGTTATATACCCCCAGGGTGCTTAACTGAGGCACATCCCCGACCCGGGGCACCCATGATGGGTTTTCCCTGCGCATCAAAAAAAAAAGTACCTGGAATCGAATGTTTAACACGCTGAAAGTTATTTTAATTAAGGCATGAACCTTTCATAACGATATAAGATCTAGTTGCGTGTACTATTAGGAAAATTGGTTAGTAGGCAGATGGCGGGCATATGCAATTTGGTCGGGTCATGTCGGGTTCAACATTGGGTTCAACACGATTCTGTCTATAAATAAATTTATTTTGTGGTTTGATCTATGCCGCTGACTTGCGGGTGGCACTAAAATTAATTTATTACTTTCAGTCTTCTCAGCCTCAGATTCGATAATAATATGAGTATTTACAAATGTTAAATAAGAGCAATCAATAATAATTATTATCATCGAAGTCATTTTGGGTATCTTTGAATTGCGGTTTAATCTCCGTGGGTTTAACTTTGCAGTTTGCACAGTACATTATAATATTGTTCAAAGTTTAACCGCAATTCAAAGTTACCCAAAATGAGCGTACATAAAATGTGCACCATTTAGTAAACCTATTACTTACAAAATTTAACCTGATTCCAGATCGCATGCGAGTACGGCGGCATGCAGTGTCTGACGGTGCCGTCGACGGTGGACCGCACCGCGCACCGCTGGGCGGAGGAGCTCATGCAACATGTATCGGCCGAGAAGGAACAGATCTCCAAAATGTGCCTCGCCAACTGAAAATAGCTCTACCTTAGTATCGTCACTCATCAGGACGGCAGCGCGATGCTGTTGATATGGCAATGTATAAGGTAACTCATTTTGCTACCCTGGCAGTATCAATGGATGGTTACACTCGAAAGACATTTAATAATTACCTATTTTTTCTGACAATCTTTTCATTAAATGATTTTAATTTAATGGAAAGGTTGACAGAAAAATGTGTATTGTAATCATTAATTATTATTGTCTGCAAGTGCGGCTGTAAGATGCCGAGGTGACGTCGCGCGATGCAGTTATAGTGCGTCAAGAAAGTGAAGAAATTAAAAAGTGGTAACATCGTAGTATCATCCCTTTTTTCTTAGATTGATTTGAAAGGGATGACAATACGACGTTGCCACTTTTTAATTTCTTCACTCTCTTGACGCACTATAATATTATTGCAATGTTTGTCACTCGGTAATGTTGATAGTATAAATAATATAAACTCGCCGTCTACCACTTACATGGTCTGGTCATCAAACATTTTAATACAAAATTGTATAAGCAAATACAAAGTTTGGATAAGTAGATGACAGACCACAAAAGAGTATTATGGCGTATTAGTGAGTTGGGGCCCTTATATTTTCGTTAGGACAATGAAATGTTAAAAAATAATGCCAAAATTGACCAATCACACTTTAGTATTCAGAGTTTACATCAACCAACATAATAACCATTTTTGTACAAAACACAATATGATTTATTGACATTTATTGTCTTAAGGCGAACATACTATAATATTAAGGCATGCTCCTATGCGTAAAAATATAGGGAAGCAAATTTAATGTTGTCACGAAATTTGTCTCATTTATTACCAAAATAATATTATTATCATAATATAACCGGTACATGGTGGCAAAAGGACGAATTTTTGCCTGCATGATTTTGATGAATGAAACGAGAGAATTTTACTTTTTAATTTTTATTTGTCCTTCTACTAGATATTATATTTTTAAATATAGCTGTTATGTGAGATGGTAAGATCCAATTTGTTCCATCTCGTAGCCCTAGTCAGACATAATAATATTATTATTATGATGAAATAATAATTCATCACGATGCACGCAACGCGATGTTATATTATGAACACTATACTAAGTTTTAGAAAACTTAGATACGAAACATGATTTTAGTTCGATAAATTGTCTCTTTTAATGCATAATATCATATTATATTAATTAATTAAGTGAAAGAATTTATTATGCTAAGTTACCTAGGAATACTATAAAGTTAATTTTCATTGATGACACTTTCGAATTTTAATTATCAATAAATGTTTATCTTTAATTCTTAGGTTGTCATATTAATTTAAGAAGTTGTCATATTTTATTAGACATAAAGCCTGTTTCACCACTTTCTGATAAAGTGCCGAATAGGCTATTCACAACTTTTTTGACAGACTCTCCATACTTGATCTGTCCAGTTTTAAGTGATGAATAGCCTACTCGGCACTTATCAGGAAATGGTGAAACAGGCCCATAAACACTACACACAGAGTAAACAGAACTAACGAGTAGGCCGATTCAGAAGAGATTTCTTTTATTAAGCGCAATACACACTGAGCCCGCCGGGCCGCCGACAAAGCCCGGCGACACAACCCGGCGGGCGGCGGCCTGTTTTAAGATGACGCCTTGATAATTTGGCTGTAGCGATGTCCATTTTTCTCAGCAATGACTAAAGCTAAGAAATTAAAGTTCATTGTCAGTATTCATCATGTCTTTGTCTTTGAATTACCCATAGCATAACACGATTGGTCAACTTTTATAACACAGAATAATCAATCAAAAAGACCTCTGTAAAAATATATGTATATTCGCCCGTTTGTTTGAACTCGAGGTACTCCTTAGTTCTGTCTACTCTGCTACATACATCGCGTGTTGATGTCAACTCAACTCTCAATCCTAGAAAGGAAAGTGTCCTATTATGTAATTGTTCCCACCCTTGTTGTTTGAAACAAATGTTTGCTACACTCTGTTACGCTGTATATATTAGTTCGAAAGTTCGAATGCGTGATATTTTTATAATGCCTAATTTTAATAATTTATTGCCTATTACTTTTGATAGCTACTTACGCAGTACTTATGACTTGTCCACAAGGTGTAACAAAACTAAGTGTTATAGAGGTCACTGTAAAAGTAGCAGCGCTGAAATAGCATGAATTTTCCCATACTTACTTTCACAACGGACTCTACATAGGGGACCCATACACATTACACACCTTCTAAAGTATTATAACTTAGTTTTGGTTACACCCTGTAAAATGAATTATTCCTAAAAACGAGTGAAACTATATTTTAAGACACTGTCCTGCCGTCTAAAGTTATTTCTAAACTATTTGTATTTACTTTGAAGTTTGGTCGTACTTTTATACATAGAGGTAAATGGAATTTAGTTTTTTTACTGTTGGTGCAAAAACATTATTTTTTATGACTAATAAAAAATAAAAATGCGACGTCATTAGAAAATCCGATTATTAATTAAACAAGCATAATATTTTGTAAGAACGCCTGTTGTTTTCTATGCATCTTTCATTAGGACTCTTCATTACATGGGAGGCTGATTGAATTTGATAGAACTGACGCTGGACGACCCATAAAGTTAATATACTTACCTAGCGGAATAGAAAAACAAAGGCCTGAGCAAGCGAGATGTCACTATCAGTAACACTGCGTGGTAAAAAGAGACGTGTGATACATGACAGCATCACTCTTTTTTTGACGTCCATCAGCACGTATCAGCCCCGTTGACAATTTAATCTCATAGAATTCATGTTCAATCATGCTTGTGTAAGTGTATACGTACACGTCATAATATTTTTCACACAGATGAAAACCAATTTCGGTTTCGTTTGACAGCTCGAGTTTCTTGCTCTATTCCGCTAGGTATAATAACTTTATGGGACGACCTTACTAACGCGAAAGGCAAAAATTGAAAAAAAGGGCTACCTAATGAATTAAAAACTAGAAAATTAAACCTATAAGCAGGTTTCATTTTCTACTGACAGCAAAAAGCTACATTCTTATATGTGTACACGAGTCCGGTCCAATTGACCTGCGTCACTTCGACCGGATTCGATCGGCCTCCAGTAAATAGGGACCTTTATGATCAGCTACGAAAAAAGTTTGTAACAAAAATTTTATAAAATTTGATTTTGCTCATTTAACTTAATACTGAATATTATACCACCAGTTAAAAATCATTAAACAATCATTATAATCAGAAGCACGTAGTAAAATCTTGTGCCAAGAAAATTGTTTTTAAATTTTTAAATACAATATAATAACTAAAATATTAGGTATTATTTATAAAAGAAAAATATACTAATTGGAAAGTAGATAGAACTTTTTTGTTTGTAAAAGGATGTTTCTGCTCGAAGAAGTATTCTTGCAGATTAATTTAATATTTTAAAAGTAATACTAACATAGAATAATTTCATGGTCCAATGCACAAAATAAAGCACGAAATTTCGTTTTGAATATCAAATTTTGTGATAATTTTTGTGAGTTGTGACAAACCTCTTGGTTCGGATTCAGAACACAGATTTTAGAAACTAACATTCTTGTTTTGCCTTTTATATTTTGTGTATTTCTTAATATTTTGTAGTGATCTAAGGATTCTGCAATGAACTGTTAATTAATTGCAAAATTAAGTGTTAAGTTGTTTTAATTTTGTTTTATTGTAGAAAGAATATAAATAATATTATTATCTTAACTGTTTATCACTAATGTTACATAGTACATGCATGGACATTGGCGATGAAAATTTTGTATTTTAATTCGGAAAACTAATTTTAATTAATATTGGCATACAAAAAAAAATATGCCAACATTTATTAAAATTAAGTATATTATGTGATCTCTATTCTCTAAAACATTGCTTGAAGTTTTCCTATTCAAAACTTAAACTTGGAATAAATTTTGTTTCACAAATTATATGATACATATTGGCTATTGCATACTTATTAACGTAACATACATTTTATAACTCAGAATATGCCAGGGCATATTTGAGAAAAATCTTATAGTACCTACATAATTTTGCTTTTAATGCCAAAATGGCCCAAACAGCATCGAAGTGGACTTATTTGATGCTATATCTATTACAAACGTCTATGGCCTATATGTAAATGTAAAATTTCTGAGATATCGTCAGATAAAAAAATAACCTGCGGAATAAAAGCACTGAAATAGCCTTTTTTTTCAGTTTCAGACGTTCAGTGTAAATAAAAAATTTTCAAGATTGTTTTAGTTTTGAGTGATTTTTTTAAAATTCCTATCGAGCGAGGTCATAATATTTCTTTGTAGGTGCGCTGCTTCGTCGGATTAGAATAAGGCATTGTATGCCACGGCTGCGTTGCCACGACGCACAACACAATACAAAAGACAGGGACAGCGCAACGTGACATATATTCTGTCACTTATTTCGTCATTTGATTAACCTCTAAAGACCGAAGCAAATTTTTGCTGAGTACTAATTATCACCGAACGTACTTTCAGAAGAACAAACTTTTCATAGTCGGTAACGCCGAGCATTTCACATGATGTTTTTTTTATGTTAGCTATTTTCTATCGTGCTCATATTTTTAGGGGTCTTATATAATAGTGTATAGAATATATTTTAAGCAAAAATACTAATATTTAAAATAACTTTTAAAAGAACACTCGGTATTTTCGACTTTAAAATGTAATAAACAAGAATATTGTTTTATTCTAGTTAAAAATCCAGTTCAAGTGTAAACATTTGAAAAAACCAATAGTTTAGAAATACGTTAATATTAGAGTAATAATCTCAATTCAACAAAAGCAAAGGAATTACTTTAATTTTGAATTTCATGATATTTTGTTCTTTTCAGAGAACTGTCGGTCTTAAATTATAGAAATATACTTATGATTCGAATATTTTTATTAAAGACATCGTGAACCGCGCGCAGCAACTGCACGCCGCAGTGTTCTAATTGCAATATCAAAATACTATGTCTATACGTTTAGTAATAAAATGAAACCATTAATATATTTTCATATTTTAGAAAATAAAATAAAAGCAAATCTTATATAGTAAATACCTAACGTTCTTTGCAACGAACTATCAATTTTCAAATGAAAAAATAACTCACTCAACAACTTGTAATCAGATTTTTTTTATGGTAATATGTTTAGTAGTATTTAGCCTATTAAAACACTAAAAATATTCGCAAAAAAACAATTTTAACTTTAAAAACAAGGGAAATTGCTTACCGCGTCGTCTCGTGCGCACCATCTTGACGGAGAGAAATTGTCATATTTCGTTTATAATTATGTTTTTTTATGAAAACTGATTTTGGATACACAGAGCTTATTAAATTGAAGTCATAAAGAATAACTTTTTATTTCACATGGTCCAAATTTTTGAACTCAAATCGATCGCTAAAAATTTTGTTCCTTCTGAGGCACGTCCGGTGTTTCTTACAAGTTGCTTTCATAAAAGTCTCGGCTGTAACGACTATAAAATAAATTTCCTTTAAAGGAACATCCGGTCTTTAGAGGTTAAACATCGCTTGACGCTTCAGAATCGGATGGCGACGCAACGCAGCAATGTGGCGTATCAAAATTTTATGTGAAACGGCAATATTCTCACTTTGCTTTTATAAACTTTACTAAGCAAGTTGTGTCTCGGTGTTCTTTCACTATACTTACAGTAGATAATGTTTGAAAAATATACGTAAAATTAAATTATTGATGTATCACCAACGTTTTTGTAATTTTTGCAACAAAAAACTATTGAATGTAAATACAGTGTCTGTGTAAATATAGAAGTAAAATATTATAATAATATCAACTGTAGTTTTAGTAAATTATATATCTCAGGAGAATAAGAACTTCTTACTTATTTATATTATTATTAAAAAAGTTATGATGTAAAAGTTTTGGAATTAAGTATTAAAGTTAAGCCTTATTTAATTATGATTTTTTCTCATTTAATATTATGAAATTTGTACCGTGTTACCAAATAAAATAGTTGGAAGTAAATCTATTTCCTTCAATATTTTTTATATGCCACATGTTTAATAATAATTATTAATTGTTCAATAATTTGATTGCAAATTGTAGAGAAAATGTAAAAATTAGATTACCGGCTTTATATTTGGAACAATTAACAAAAGATTTGCTCATTGTAATTTGTATGAAAATATTTTGTAAAAATCAGCGTGTAGGTACTAAATGTGTTATTGTTTTTCTAGCCAGATTATGTTTAAATTGTTACGCTAATGGAACATACGCTTTTAAGGCCAAATGGCTTATAAACAGGAAAATATACAGTTCTCTGTTCGCAATATTTGGTATATTTTTTCCTGTACATGGCCTTAAATGCCTTTTTCGAAGTACCATACTACGGCACTTTGGGAGTGACACTTAGGAGCCTTTGGAAGTGGGTGGCGATCTTAAGGTCTAACGATTACGCCGACTTAATCCTATAATCTAAGTACCTAATGAGTTATTGTAAGTGACATTGAAAGTCCTAATAATATATTTTGTAAATAATAATTATACTTATTTTTATGCCACGACTTTTTTATAAAACATGTTCTTAATTTTTATCTATATAAGTATCTATGCGATGAAGATGAAGTAAGCTTTAAATTTCCATACTTCAACCTAACCGTCCATTTTTATATTTTGCAATATTATGCCACTTGGAAATGTCGGCGTAATCTGAAAAGACCTTATTAACACGTTCAGTGCCACGCCAAAAATATAAGACAGATGGCCGAAATTGAAAAAAAAATGTTATTACGTTCCCGAGTGACCAAAACAAATACTGAAAGTCAATACGCTACGGCCATCATTCTATACCCTAAACACTATTCTATGACACCATGACGCGACGTCGTGTGCTGCGGCATTGAACGTGTGAAAATAAAATCTCATTTCATTCCTTCACTTTTCATGTTTTTAAGTTGTTTTCTACCTAAAAAATGTAAAGAGAATTGGGAATTCTACTCATGTGTGTTAATTTTAGTTTTTGCTATGTGGCAATAGATAAAACGAACCAGCGGGCTGACTTAGGGTCAATTCTGACGCGTAGATGCATTACTTTTGTATGGATTTGACAGACTTTAATCTCTCGCAAAGTCTCACGCAGAGACGTCTGCCCGCAAGTCTGTCAACTCAATACAAATTTTTCGCGGTCTGAATTGAAGAGTTGTCGAATACTTTTGACATTGTATCACTACTAGTAGTATGGGCCAGTCCACAACACTGCGTTGTGGCGTCGCATCGTAAAAATCTACGACGCCGCAGAACGCATCGTGAAAATTGGCGATGCGACAAGGACATTTTCCACTGTGCGCTCCGACATCGCATCACATTTCTGTGCAATGTCGTTTTTGCGATACGACGTCGCAACGCAGTGTTGTGGCCTGGGGGGTGAGCCAAAATGTTTTCGTTTTAGCTTCGTTATAGAATCGCCGATGAAAATGTATGGAATTGACTTAAGCGTTCGTTAATATGACATTGACGTTCGACTCGTCTTATATCAATTCCATACATTTTGATCGGCGATTCTATAACGAAGCGAAAACGAAAAAGTTTCGGCTATAGGCCCTGGCCCTATGTCATATCGGCCGGCGCGCGCCGTGACTCTGGTCTCTGCGTTGTTCAGCCTTTGGAGTTCGTAGCATGCTTACAAGTTACAGCGCGGCGGTACTCGCGGCGATCTGTCATTTTGTTTGAAGCCGGCCTACTGGTTCGTTCTGTCTATTATACCATGTGGATGTAAGCAAGAAGGAATTAAGTTGTTCTTTTAATTGTGAAGATGTACGGGGAAACATTTGATTTTTATTTGCCAATAGTTTACCTGTATTTTATCTGTGATGTCTACTTTAGAGAGAACATTAAGTTGAGTGATCTGTTATGATCTGATATCTCTTTTGTAAAATTAATAAATTATTGATCCACTGGGTGTTGTTTTTATTTGAACAAAATTTAAAAGATGCCATGTTTACTGACTTATGATAGAAAAGCAAACATCATCTGTGCCAATGCAATGGCGGAATTTTCTTAAAAATAAGCTTAGGCTCGATTTTACTTCCCTTGCGAGCGGTTTGGCTGCTACACAAGTACACAGCGAGATCATAAGCAAAATGTATGTATGTTATATCTCGCGGTATAGCGGCTAACTAGCTGTTTGCTAGTTCGCGCTGACCTAGAACCTTAGCTATTATTATACAGGCTAATTAATAACAAAAAAAGCTATGATGACAATATAATATTATAATCAAGAATTAAGCATGAGGTAACGAAGGGTTACAAGTTCTTAGTAGGAAAAGAATCTATACAATTTTACATGGACAAAAATGAGCAGCTACGAAAAAGCTATCATACCTCACAACTATCTAACAACTAGGGTTATAAAAAGTCTTGGTAAGATTATTATACATAGATGCTATTGAAAGAAAATATAATTTACGAAAACTAATAATTTATTTTGCAGCTTTTTAGGTGTTTAGTTGCATGAACTCTGCCAAGATCCTTTAGTAGGTACTAAAAGTGCAAACTCACTACTCATCCACATCAAGGTTTTTTCTTTTTATCATCATATCACATATAAGCATTAAAATACGCCTAATACTTTAAAATAAATTATACCAACTGAATATAATGTTTATACGATAAGTTTATATCTTTATACGTGGGAGAGCCATCCTTCGCCACGAATGGGCCGGCTCGACCGGAGAAATACCGCGTTCTCACAGAAAATTATCATGAAACAGCGCTTGTGCTGTGTTTCGCCTGAGTTTACCGGAGGCCCAATCCCCTACCCTATTTCCTTCCCTACCCTCCCCTAATCCTTCCCTTCCCATCCCTACCCTCCCCTATTACACTATTCCCTCTTAAAAGCAACGGCAACGCACCTGCAGCTCTTCTGATGCTGCGAGTGTCCATGGGCGACGGAAGTTACTTTCCATCAGGTGACCCGTTTGCTCGTTTGCCCCCTTATTTCATAAAAAAAATATAAACATAAATAGCAAAAAGGCCCAAAACACCAAATAGCAGACGGATACGGGCCGGGCCGCGGTAATGTTTATCCTAAACAAATTTATAACGGCCCTAATTTAGGGGTCGTTCGGGCCCCAAATAAAATAAACATACATCGTTGACATTGCTCCCACAAATATTTGTATATAATTCAAGTCGGTGAAAAAGTAAACAGCTAGGGGCTTGACCTGGCAGAGTTAATAGGGGACATTAGTCATAGCCCCGGCGTTATCATAACGTGATTTGTGTCCCTCTGAACTTCGTAATGACACAATACAAGTGTATACAGTAGTGTATAGGCCGTACATAATTTTAAGATCTTCGGGGAAACTGGACATAAGATATATAGAGAGAAGAGACAATAATCATAGCCCCGGAATCACTATGGTATGATTTGTTTCTGCCTCTGAACTTCGTAATCACACAAGTGTTTATATAATAAAGTAAAGGCCGAACACAATTTTAAGATCGCTCGGCAAAACTAGATATAGGGGACATTAGTCATAGCCCCTGCGATATTTTAACCTGATTTGTATGCGCATATGAACTTTGTTACGACAATACAGTGTATAATACCGTTTTCGTCGGTAAAACAGGAGGCTTCCAATAACGTACTTCGTGTTAGTTTACTTCTCATCGACTCCTTCCCACTTAAAAGTCACAAAATAATCTAAACGTAATGGTTTTTTCCGGCAATCTCAAAGTAGTGCTTTGCCTATAATGCCTAGTAGCATAATTCTTAGTCGTATTCTTGAAATTAATATCGTGCAATACAGAGACAAGTTTTCAGTTCGCAGCGTAATACTATATTTTTCAGCTGTTCTCTAAACTTATCTATAATAATAATTATGTTTGTGTGTGCGTAGTGCGTACACAGCGTACACATTCGGGTACATTGGTATGATGATAGTCTACTGTTTATTATTTAAACTGTGGTAATAGCCTAACTAAGCTTAGAACATTTTCGTTCTCTTTGAGACCGGGATCAGAAGAGTTTTAGGGAATCATTAATCATCATCATGTTTGTTGTAGATATTCTACTTGAAGAAGTGTGAGTATCCATACTAATATTTTTTATTTATTTATTTAGCCTCATTTATTCCTTAATTATTACAATAATGCATGACAATATAATATTATAAAATTACAATTATTTGTTTTTATACAATTATTTTTATTAACAATTTAAATATTAAATTATTTTTTTATTAGCAAAAAAAAAATAATAATAATTATGTTCACATTATATTTAACAGAATATTATCATGTTTTTAATTAATTTATTTAAATTATTAGGTTTCTAGTTATTAAGGACCTCTCTACGAGTATAGGCCTCCTCCATACTTTGCCATGTATCTCTATCATTTGCCTTAGTCATCCAGTCTTTTCCGGCTATTTTTATTATATCGTCCATCCATCTTGTTCTTGGTCTACCTTTCTTTCGTTTGTATTGTGGTCCCGTCCAGTTAGTTACTTTGTATGTCCATTTCTGTTTATTCATCCGCGCTATATGTCCTGCCCATTTCCACTTTAGTTTTTGACAATGTTCTAAAGCATCAATAACATTTGTTATTTCTCTAATATCTGAGTTTCGTTTTCTATCCTTTCTTTTTATATTTAAAATACTGCGTTCCATGGATCTTTGGCAAATTTGTATTTTATTTTTTATAGAGTTATTATATATCCAGGTTTGACTGCCGTACGAGAGACATGGAAGTAAGCAGGAGTCTAGTACTTTCTTCTTGAGAGATATAGGCAGATTGGATTTTAGTACCTCTTTATAGCTCCAAAACTTGTTCCATGTGATGTTGATTCTTCTTGTTACTTCATCTAGCTGTCGAGACTTAGAGAAAGATATTTGTTTTCCTAGGTAGACATATTCTTGTACATATTCCAAAGGGGTGTTGTTTACTCTTATCGGCATAAATGTAGAGTTTGTCATAATTTTAGTTTTAATAGTATTTAGCTCTAATCCAACTTGCTGACTTACTGTGTGCAATTCGCAAATCATTTTTTCCAGTAGGACAGCAGATTCTGCGAAGATGATAATGTCGTCTGCAAACCTCAAATTGCTCAGATATTCTCCTTTAATATTTATACCCTTTTTTTCCCACTTAAGTTTTTTCATTATATTTTCCAGGACACTGATAAATATTCCCGGCGAGAGGGGGTCACCTTGACGAGCTCCTCTGCAGATTTTTATCTGTGAGCCTTTTGTTTCCATTTTTACTCGGGATGTGCTTTTGCTATAAATGTCTTTTATAAGGTCCACAGTTTCTGTTGGGATGTCACATTCATATAGAGCTGTCCACATACTGTTATGGGATATTGAATCGAATGCTTTTGCGTAATCAATAAAAGCCAGGTAGAGTGGACGCTGGTGTTCTTCGTACTTCTCGATTATTTGGTCTAATACGTAAATATGATCAGTTGTTGAGAAATTTTTCCTAAAACCTGCTTGTTCTGGTGGTTGGTGCTCGTCAATATATTTTTCTATACGCTCTGCTAAACAGGTTGCGAAGAGTTTGTACATATTAGGTTGTAAGCTGATTGGTCTATAGTTAATTATGTTTGCCGGATCTCCTTTCTTGTACAATAATATTATATCTGATTTAGCCCAGTCAGAAGGAATTATTTTTGCATTTAAAATCATATTGAACAGGTTGGTTAATAAAGGTGCTAAAAGTACTTTACCAATTTTTATTGCTTGATTGGGGATGCCATCTGGTCCATTGCTTTTATCACATTTAAGCTTGTCTATTTTTTTAATAATTTCAGTACATGAGAACCTGTCCAGGGTGGTAGAGTTGCGGTTGACGGGTTCGATTTCTGGTTGTTCGTCGGTTTGTGCTGAGTAGAGTTTTTTGTAAAAAGATGTTGCTGTCTCTATTATCTTTGCTCTTGAGAAAGTCTTGGTGTTACTGTCCTTTTCTTTTAAGCAGGGTATCCATTTTTTGGTGTTCAACAGCGCTTTGTATCCTTTTTTTATGCTTCCTGTCGACCTTAAATGTTTTTCTATTGTTTTTATTCTATACTCTCTATGTTCTTTTTTAATAAGTTTTGGTATGTTTTTATATAAATAGCGGCGTTCAGATTTTTCATCTTTGTTAAGTTTTTTCTTGGTCGTAAGTTCATGCCTTCTTTGTATAAGATTTTTTATATCTTCTGTAATAATAGCGTATTTCTTTCCAGATCTGCATGTGTTGCAGTGTAAGCTTTCTAAGATACAGCTTTTCAATGTATCATATAAGTACTCTACATCTTCGCATTCGTATAAGTTAGCTGTGACAATTTTTTGTTCTAGGGTTTTTATAAAGTTTTCTTGATTTTTCGGTGTTATCAATTGAGTTGTTATATGTTTATAACTTGCTCTGCTTTTTTTAATTTTTGACAAATATACCGTGCTTCGGATAAATCTATGGTCACTCGGAAAATGAAAATTATTCAGTATCTCTATATTTATAATATTTTCTTTATGGTTGGATAATATATAATCAATTTGGCTTCGCTTGTTTTTTGGAGACATCCAGGTCCATAATTTTTTCGGATTCTTTTTGAAAAGACTATTTATGATGAAAAGTTTATGTTCCCAACAGAATTGAAGAAGAAGTTCGCCTCTATTATCTCTTTTTCCATAGCAGTAGTTTCCTAAGATTTTTTCTTCTCCAGCTAGGCGTTGTCCAACTCTTGCGTTATAAATGCGAAAGTGTGTCTGTCTGTCTGTTTCCTCTTCACGTCCAAACTGCTGAACCGTATTTATATTTTAATTTGGTACTTACGTAGATACTTTGAGTCCCGGAAAAGGATATAGGGTACTTTTTATCCCGTTATCATTAGCTTACCTATTATATTATCTATTATTTAATATTTATTATTATCATTAATTAAGGGCCAGCGGAACGAGCCCTATTATATCCCACAACCTGTACTGAGCACTTTTGTGGTACACTTTACGGAAAAACTATCACGCCTATAATAATTGATTTGTGCTTTAACATAGTAATTTTTATTTATAATATGTAGATGTATGTTCATCGATCAGTCAAGGTTTGGTTACTATTAAAATATTAAAAAAAAACTGCCTTAAAGATTATTACCACGCAGAAAAATGACGCGAGCCCTCACAACGCTCGGCTTTTAGCTAGTTAATTTAAAATTTTCATTAATTTCTGATATTGTATAAACAAAATTCTTCAGTTAAAAATTCTTACGGCGGCGTCTTAAAAACACGGCTTCTTCTAATTAAGCGCGACCCAATTATAAAATTAAATTAAATGTTTTACAGTAAATTGGAAACTTGCTTTTCAACGAAAAAGTAGATTTTAGTCACAATACTTTGATTAAAATAGTCCAAGCGATGGCCGTTAAGTGAATTTACTAAATAAGTTTTGAATTTTAATGAACTTTACGTATTTTAATACAAGCTTATTATCTTAATTCTAAATAAGCTTAATTCCGGAATTAGCACTTTCAAAATGGTATTATATTAATATATTGTGTATCGCGTACACTGGAAAATGCCCGCAATTTCATTGCGCAAAATTTCGTTTATCGCCCGGGAACCGTACAGTTTTCCAGGACTTTAAGTATCTGCATACCAAATTTTATCCAAATTTGTTTAGTTTAAGTTTTAAAACAACAGGTAGAGCAATTTCGCATCCATAATAGAGTATGGATGAATGTTACCAGGTACACGTAAAAAATTGCGTACTTACGATACTTTATATTGGTCCATACAAAGAAAAATTTCTTACTTTGTATTAATATATTATCTGTCTCTACCTTTGGGACAAAATAATATGTATGCAAACAATTTATTTTGTTACCTGTTCTATCAGCACTGTTTAAATTATTCTATAACATTATGGCGCGAAAAAGTTATCGACGCCCCGACTACGTTGGGGATGATTTTGGCAGCCTGTAATAATTTTACTATGCTTTTTGTTATAAGCTACTGATTTTGTGTGACATACGATTCGTCCTAACAGCCTGGAAATGCTATTAAATAACTAAATTCTAATAATTTCGAATAACAAATCGCTGTTATTGAATAAGGAAATCAGTAAAAATATTTTTACCCCAATTATTTATACTTATAAGTTTCGAAATATTTCCTGTAGCTACGTTTCGCCAAAATTTGTATATCACTGCAGTTGTACATGTTTAGTCTAGGGAATCGTATTTTTTACGGATAAAAAGTATCCTGTATCCTATGCGGGATTCGTTAAAGTATCTTCAGGCCAAAATTTCATCAAAATTGGTGAATCGGCTGACCTCGTGGTTTGAACTATAACCCCGTGTCTAAATATAAGCCGAAGTTACGCAGTGTAAATTCCGCATGATTACGTCTGCAATGTCAAACGCATACAATATACGGACGGAACGCGACGGAATAGTGTGTCATTGCATCGGTAATTAAAAATACATTGCGGGCGTAATCATGCGGAATTTCTGCCGCGTAACTTCGGCCTAGTGTGGTTAGGCACTAACTAGGTAACGGATAGACACACTTTCGTATTTATACTATTAGCATGGATGGATTTGTAATAAACTTAATGATTGTCATTCAAACATGCCCAAGACACAATTGAAATGGTTTCTCAAAACATTTCATTAAGTGTACCGTAATACACTAATATTTCAGACCATTGTTCGCTTCGGTTTGTTATATTTAAAATAAAATATCGGGCGTCGTTAGGGACAGGAGCAGAGAAGAATTAGATTCCACAAACAGTTAGCACATTCTTTGTTTGGTTTCCGAGAATAAATGCTTTGGTGAAAAAGTACGGTAGGTATTTTCATTTGTTTTCTAAATAATGTTTCGGTAAAGGTAAAACGTCTTATTATTTCGGAGTAAGAAATTGTTTTTGGTAGGATCATTATAATGTTTCTACTAGTTATAATATTATGTTTTTATGTGTTTATGCTTTACACACTAATTTACAAATATGTTTAAATTGTTTGTATCGACTCAATCCAAAGAACTGATTTTGATTAAATTGGATAACAGAATATGTGGAAGAATTATTTTTCGTCGCTGGAAATCGTTTTTACAAGAAATAATTTATTCACTAACATTTCAAACGGGCTAAGTTCTAATTAACAAATCAATGACACTGTTGAAAAGAATAATAATACAAACTCCTATCATAAAAGTAATTGACCTGGTCGGGGTGCAGTCAAGGTGAACCTGACCGGGCAGATCGGCCTTCGGTCAGTGCGACGGTGCGACCGGATTAATCGGCCTTCCCGTATATGAGAACCTTAAGGCTGGCCGCATACACAAGTTTTTCGTTTTCGTTTTCCTAAAGCGATATTTATATTTGGAATTCCGTGAGACTAGCGCATACGTTCGTTTTTCTTCACTCGCGAACGCGCTGGCTTGCACTCAAAAAGTACGCGCGGAATTCGGCCGGACATGTGAGTCATTTAACCCATCAATCCCCAAGCGGCACTCGGCTGTCGCATAACAATTGAAAATATACTGTGTCTGCGATTAGGTACCACGATCGAGGTATTAATGTATCTTCTACTGCATGCATTCGGATTTCCGAAAACGCAAAACGTGCGTATGCGTACCCAAACGCCAAACCTTATCCGTCAAATCGTTCAGATTGACGAAAACAATTGAACAAATGATCACAAATGGACAATTTTTAATTGAGCAAGTGTCTGAGTATTTTTGGAATGAATTTTCCGCCTGCTCCATTCATCAGCTCGGCAATTACCGGCGTGACACGACAGAGCGACACCGATAGACGTTACTATATTTACCGGTAATACGATTTTACGCTTCGAATGTTCGGTTTCGGTAAATGTTCATAAATTTGTTTACAGATGTAGATGTAGTTAAAGTGATGGTGATACTAGGTTGCTGATGAGCACTTCGTTTATGCTAATATATTATGGATAGCGACGGTGTAATGGTGTGTCAAGGCGTGGTGTGGTCGTTTGGAAGACGTTCTAACGTAACAAAAAACAAATTAGCCGGCTTCTATCCAAACAAACGGACGTACGTAAGAAAATTTTACGTACGCTTTTAGAGTTGACCGTCCATTTCGTTGAGTGGATATAAGGTGAATTCTTACTATACTAATTTCGAAAGGTCAAATATGCAGTCTATGATGCCAGTAGTCGCAAATAGATAGTGGTCATGATAATATTGTATAATCCTACAAAAAGAGACAAGAGTATCCCAGTGGGATAGTCTAACGTATCCCAGTTTTCATCGGTTTTTATCAAGCGATAGTTTGGTGCTAATAATTAATTGTTAGCCAATCTATTTTATTATGAGCACTTATCGCCTACCTTTGGCACAAGTATCCCATCAAGAAAACAAGACCATGAATTTACCCACTGTTTTCCGGAAATAAGCTATTAATATATTTCTAGTTAAACTCGTAAAAATAAACTCGTTGTTTTGACCTTATTTGTAAAATAAGATGAGCAGCAATCAGTAGATTTTTTTATGAACTTGTAAAAAGGGCTTAAGAGCCCTAAAATTAAGCAGAAACTAGTAATGTGATGAAAGGTTAAAAACATTGCAACGTCATGAGGCTTTGCGTTGCATTTTTTTATTGTAAATCTAGCTGCCTGTAATAATATGATTTATTACTTTTCATAAAACCCTCATCGTATCAAATCGAATTTCGAAGAAAAAATCGTAGAAAATACTTAGATTTACATGAATTTTGCCAAGAATTACGTTCTAATAACTGATACTCGTTGAAGTGTGACGATTGACGGAGTATCGCGGGACGCAGTCGTCCAGAAATACGACGAAGGACTCAATGATGGGTAAGAGCGTTTATTGTAGTTATTTAACGACATATTTTTTTGATCCGTTCCCAGAACTATATGACGGATCCGATCGGATTTTAGATGGGTATTTTTATTTCTAGAATGCTGTATTTGTAAGATGTTTGCTGATTTTTGTATGTTATATTCTAAATTGATGTTTTCTCTCTTTTTTCATAAAAAATGCTTAGAAGCTTCTTCAGATTATATCACTAATATTATTATACAACATTTTTTGAATTTTTGCTACAAAAACTAATAACATGTGTATAATTCAACATCAATATTATTGACTTTTTAATCCTGTAGAGGTGCTACGGTTCTCGTAGCACCTCTACGAATAATTGTATTATCCTAACGTGACGTTTTTATGCGTAAAGCGCAATACACACTGAGCCCGCCGGGCCGCCGACATAATATTATGTCGGCAACTTTTTGTCGGCGGTCTAGTTGGCGGCTTCACATAATACAAGTCGGAAGATTTTGTCGGCGGCATGTCGGCGGCGGCTTGAGATGACAAATTTATTTGCCAGTCAGTGATTGGTCAGTGATTGCCGCGTGTCTATAAAGGTTGTGTCGCCGGGCAACGCCGCAGGCGTACCCAAGCCGCTGACATGTCGGCGGGTGACACACGCGGGCGCATGTTTCCGACATCATTATTTTTATACCGGTCGCCGGGTTGTGTCGCCGGGCTTTGTCGGCGGCCCAGCGGGCTCAGTGTGTATTGCGCTTAATAAAGCGTTTTATATTAGAAATTATGCTTATAGTATAAGAGTGAACCATTCACTATATTGTATTTAGGCCGTTTTAACAGTTATTAAAGTAGGAGCAGATGTGTCGTAGATATATTTGCGGGAAGACAATAGGGGGGAATAGTGACAAATACTCGCTCCGACTATTTGTACAAGTGACATCACATTATCTACATATGTATACAGGGTGTAACAAAACTAAGTGATAATACTTTAGGGTGTGTACGTGTTCCTTGTAGAGGGTTCACTGTGAAAGCAGCAGTGCTGAAAGAGCAACATTTTTTTTCACTTTTGTATGGTGAAACTCGTGACGCTCGGGCCCTTGCCCATACAAAAGTGAAAAAAATAATCGTCTTTCAGCGCTGCTACTTTCACAGTGAACTCTCTACAAGGAACACGAACACACCCTAATTAATTATTATCACTTAGTTTTGTCACATACTGTATATCCTGAAGCAGCTACAGACCAAGTATGTTATAATGTCTTAAAGTGAACTTCTTTAGGGGCGTTGCTTTATTACAAAACTTATTTTTTTTTAATTACTATTGACCATAATAATTATTAATTACTACTATTTAATGTATGAATTATCTACTTCTTGTCTAATTTTAATGTGCATACAGCAAATATATTATAAGGTCAACTTATCTCTCTGTTTATTAGAAAGAAAGATTTTTTATAATAATTAATAACTGGATATTTTATTTCAATGTTCCCCAAACCCAAACTTACAACTTATTATAAATTATGCCACTTTATTACGTATAACACTAACCACTTACCGTAATATTCACACAACAATATCACCGCTAAAAGTTCTGACATAGACTTTATTTTATATTGGTTCTATGAGTCGTTCGCTGAACATTCGATACTTCCATTTATAAGGGAATTCCTTTTAGGCCGACCCAATACGAGTTTTCCTCAATAGCAATATTACTCTAGCGCACCTGGCGCCAATAAAATATCCTTTTTTATTCGCGAAAAGTGATTAGCCAGGTATTCGCACTGATTGTTTATGACGTGTGTATGATCATCAAGTCCAAATCCATACTTAATTTTATGTATTATAAATGCGAAAATATATCTCTGTCTGTCTGTCTCGCTTTCACGCCATATCTACTGAACCGATTGTAATAAAATTTTGTATACAGATAGTCTAGAGCCTGAGAAAGGACGTGGGCTAAGTACTTTTGAACTGGAAAAAGGTTTGTAAGGGGGTAATCGAGGGTTAACATTTATATGATTTTTGGAGTGGGCTACGGCGCGGCTGTTCGTATATTATGTCAATACTAATAGCTATATCAATACTAATAGGCTATTTGTGGGCAAATTTGTCTGTCAAATTCCTAATCTACGCGAGCGAAGCCGCGCGGAACGTCTAGTTTATATTTATATATTTTTTAATATCTATGGACGCTTCACACCACGTCAATCTGGCCCCGTGGTAAGTACCTGAAGGACTTGTGTTACGGGTACCAGACAACGGAAATATATTTAATACTTTTATACTATTAACTATACATATATTTAAGATTTTTATTATATTGTGATAAATATATTTAATACACATCCATGACCCAGGAACTTTGAAAACTTTTTGTTCCGTCGGCGGGACTCGAACCCGCGACCCCCGGCTTAAGCTACCAACGTGCTATCCACTGAGCCACAGAGATCGTCAAATATAAATAGAAGTTATATTTTTGTTTCCGACACTTCATTTTTCGCTGAGTAGGTAACACGTTTTTAATTCCCACTTGCCAGGAAAATGGTAATTTTTTAACTTACAGAGGGGAGGGGGGGGGGCACCTGCCCCCCTGCCCCTACCTGGGTACGCCTATGGGCATAGGTAACTATAATAATTTATTTGTCTACTATCACCTTCCTTTTGAATCTGTATAATATTTAAACTCGATAAGTAGTTCTATGCACCAGAATAATGAGTTAAGAATTTTAAAAACAATACTAGATGACGCCTGAAGCCCCGTTGCGCCAAAATTTGTTTATGACGCGGGAACCGTGCATTATTTTGAATAAAAAGTATCTTAAGTCCATTCCGAGAATTCAAAACATCTCCATACCCAGCAACATCAGTTCTGCGGTTTGGGCGTGAAGAGGTTACAGACAGACACACTTTCGCATTTATAATATTAGTATGAATTTACCAAAGAAGTTGATAGAGCTGATGATGACAGTAGAAATCTCTATTAAAACCATCTCTTCGTGAAATAAGTTTAAATGGCTCGCCTTGGAGATAGCTCCGTGCTATAAAGTCTAAGTACACGAAATAAATTGCAGCTTAATGAACTGTCTTCTCTAGGTAGCTGTAGGCCGCACGATATTAATAGTGTTTAACAATGTAATGTTATATTGTATCAATGTAGCGTGCATCGGAACGAAGGGACCGGCTTGATCTGATACATGGCTTTATAGAAAAACAACGTGAATTGATGCTGTTTTCGGTGAAAAAATAATAAGATGACGATTTCTTAAATAATACGTTTTCCACAACTTGGTGCAGAATTTTGCCACCTAAGTCTTATAATAACTGGAGCAGTAGGGAAAAAAATGCATTACAAATTTTAAAGTTAATTTTTGACAACAATTTATTAATAAATACTTTATTGAGACATTAATTGTAGATTTTCGAAACATTTCGTTGTTTCTGCCTACTTTAGCATTTTTTTTCCTACTGTCCCGGTTGATTTGCAAGGAAAAGGGTCCTATTCAAATTGTTATAATTCCTCACCTATCTGACCTAGAGCTAAGATGTTCAGGGATGTATGTTAGCTAATAACTTCCTCTATTTTTTGAAAATAAAAAATAACTAGTTTAAATTGCTAGATTTTTCACAAAAAGCAAATAACTAAAAAAGACACGAAAAAAATCCAAACTTTTTTCACTTTACCTATGTTTTTCTATGTTTTATTCCAAGAAAATTAAAACATAATTTTTGTGTATTTGTAGTGTATAATTTCAGCTATCAAATGAGATCTTTTTTATATTCATAGGACATTTACATAAGATGTACTGGTGAAATTAGTACGAGGGCCCGGGTCTTTTATACAAAAAAATTAAAATGGCTGCCATTTTACAACAGACGGAGATAGAAAAAATTTGACAGCAAATTTGTCGATAAAATATGCCCTATATTATGACCTTAAAGGATCGGACACCGGTGTCGGGACACATTGTATAAAAATGATATTGTATGGCACACGGCGCTGTACAGTGTACGGTGCACTCCGACGCTGCACCACACGCGCATCGAAATCGAGACGAGGCGGGGAGTGATGTATGTATTGGTGGAGCTCGAGTCCGTCGCTGGCCGCTGCTACGGTACTGCAAAACGTTGCGGCGCCGCACTCACCGTGTGGCGTGGCTCTAACACTACACACTTTCACATAAACAATTGTTCAGCGATGGGATGGGTTAGGAGGGAGAGATAAACTTTCATAATATTACCATTATAGAATATGGATAAAGTTGTTGAAAATTACATATTAATGTTACAGCTAGTCAACCTTTTAAATCATGAATATTAGTTCTCGTTCCGGAGCCGCCTACTCACAATCCCACGCCCTTTACATCCACTGCACGAGCGAAAAAGTAAAAACAATAAGGAATATTATACAAAGGTCAGAACAGAGATCGCTACTAGCACATACAATAAATAATAATCCCACCAAGCTCCGACATGTTGCATAGCATACCCACGGAGCAAATACAAGCATACCTCATAATAACTAAATATTGATAGAAATGTTGTTAAACGTCGAACAACACTTTTGTTTACTGTATAATGTCAGTCGAAAATCCGGATAATTGAATGTATTTAAAGCAGAGGTTCCCAAACTTTTTTTGTCATAGACCACTTTAAACATTTTAATGGATCCGGTGGACACCCTGCAGCTACCTCCCCTCCATCCACAGTACAAGGAACCAATAAGCTTCCACTTCGAAGTGGTAAAAGTTGCAATAGAAATTTTAATGGGAGGGATATACTTGGTGAACTGACAGCAAATTATATCAATATTTGGCTAGAAGTATAACCGTAAATCTCCTCGCTCTGTAATATTTAATCTGTTAATATTATGATATTGTCTACCTATATTCATAGGAGAAGTCAAGTCGGGTCACTTATTTTAATAGACCCCCGTTAACGGCTCGTGGATCCCCATTTTTCTTCCACGCAAGCGTAGACCCCTGTCGGGCTCCCGTGGACCCTTGGTCCACCTGGACCACTTTGGGAATCAATGATTTAAAGAAAAGCGATTTCGGTTAATATTATAGACTTAAGACAGCTGATGTAAAAGCTGAAAAAAATGTAATTGTATCCTAACAAACGACAAAGCTTGTCAGGTGTTTAGCACCTTTTTAATCGGAATTTTCTCAAATTAAACACAAAAATGAACTAGCGAGATCCCCTTTTGTCGCTTCACAAAACCCGCTCTGTCGCCGTAACGAGGGGGATAACAAAATGTTTTTTCATTTTCTTTGATGAATACGTCATTCAATTCCGCAGAAATAAAAGAGTCAACAACGTGGAACGGGTAAAGGTATAATAGGAGATATAATGGATCGCTGGGACGATTTCCAATACATGTAAAGGAGGGTGATGTAAAAAGGTTGGTGTACACTGGATTTATCTTTTGTTATATCAATTTTGGGTATAGTTAATAGTGGCTTTTAAATAACAAATCTATTCTAATATGGTAACTGCGATAGTAAACAAGGTACGAAAAAAGTCTTTCTGTACCGAGCCACGCCTAAACCACTGAACAGTTTTAATGACATTTGGTATCCAGCTTTGTCGGTTCCCACGTCATAAACTTTAGGCACAACGGAGTTGCAGACATCAACATTAGATTGTTAATAATTATAATATGAATTTGAATTAAAAAAAACAAAGTTTTTGTAAGGATTTCTGAAACGTATTAAAACGGACTACGCAGTACGCAGTGTTGAGCAAGTTTTTATGTTTTTACCATTATTACGAGTCATTTCAAAATTTTGTTTTATTTTAAACCAAAAGGGAACGTGAGAGCCTTTTATTCGTAAATAAAATCTCAAACATAGGAATTTTTATAGTTTAATGTTTATCATACTATTACTATGTCGTATCCGGTCATGAATACAGACACGAAACGAAGCGCAAGTGCGCCACCAAGCGGCGAATTGGTGCAACTTAGAAATGGCGCGCTTCGACAGAGTCGTAAAGCCTGGTGGGGCGGAGCGTCGTTCACTTTCGCTCCAGCCGTCGACCAGTCAACAAGTGCTTACGGAACTGTCCTACGTTTCGCTTTGTGTCTGTGTATAGTGTAGTGTACAGTGAAGTGTTCTTGTATAATGTTGAGTGAAAGTGTACAGTGTTATAATTTAGTGATCTGATTTGAAGACTATTAATAAACAACGTCTTGATTTTTACAAGTTTTGTTCTTTTGCACGATACCCATCTAAGCCCACAATGTTTGAAGGTTCTGATCTAAGCTCTGACCATCCGACAACTATTATTTTTAAAGAAAATTATATTATGTATAATATAATATATTACTTAACATAAACAGATTTCAATTAATTTTCACCTTTATTTATCTCATATAAAGTCAAATTTATCACAAATTAATAAGAAAGTGTGCAAACATTTTAATAAAAATATACTAAAAAATGTTTGAATGGAATCATGACAGGATCGAAAGTTTTCTAAAATAATAAGCTGAAGTAAGTTAGTTTCTGCTTACTACTCAAAGCGTAATTAAAACAAATTTGTATGGGCAAATTCATGATGCTGGGACGCTTGCCCATTAAAATCACAAAAAATACCCTTTTAGCACTGCTACTTTTGCAGGGATTTCTTTGCAAACCACACGTTATCACTTTGATTTGTATATTTGTGAGTTTTTTTAACACTTTATAGAGCAGCGGGTGTAATCCAGTTTCAATAATGATTTTGCCGATACTGTATACAGATTAATATAGTATATATCTATAACAGAGCATATCTATATTTGATTTATGGGACTATAAGCTAAGACATAATTTGGTATGCACATTCCAATAAGGCAATAACACAATAGACAGAACGAACCAGTAGGCTAAGTTAGGGTCAATTCAGATCGTAACGCGACGCGTAGATATGTATTTCTAAGTTTGTATGGATTTGACAGATTTGCAAGACGTCTAACGCAATTGAAATCTGTCTGTGGAACGCGAGTAATCTACGTTCGATGTTTTAGTGCGGGGAGTGCAGGGCAGGGGACCTAAACCACGCCCACACGTTCAAGGTTATATCGAGGACTCTATGCGCCTTAAACTGACAGATTTTCGTGAGACGTCACGTTGAAGTCTGTCAATTCAATACAAATTTAGAAATGCATCTACGCGTCACGTTGCGGTCTGAATTGACCCTTAGTAGTGTTCTCGAAATTTATTCGTTCGACGTAGTATGACTTATCGGCCGGCTCGCGAAGCGCCATGACTCTCGTTGCTTCGTTCATAGCATGCTTACTTCCGCGCCTTTCGTTCGTCAGTTTGTATGAACTATGAAGTCAGCCTACTGGTTCGTTCTGTCTACTATGGCAATAATATTGCTATGATCAAACTGACGTACGCACAAATGGTTATCTGTGGCCGACAGATTCTATGAAGAGAACATCCGATTGCAGACAGCTACTAGAATTCTACTAAATTATATACTACGAGTAGTTACTATATAGCAGTATTTTGGTATATTCGAAAAGTGTATTGGTAGCTAACTGACTGACTATTTCCAAGAGTGTGATATAATATATTATGTCGCAGTCATCTAGTTCAATCTGCGGTTCGATTGAATGACTAGCGCATTCATTGAATGACTCCATTCAATTGAATGACTCGGCCGAACGTTGATTGAACAATCGTCACTCAACGTTCAACTAGTTAGCGATTTTTATCATGGCCCTTTGAAGAGAGCGGATATGAAATCAGTCAGGTAATTGAATGTATTTATTTTTAACGGAATAGGAAATTATAAGAACAGTATATAATTCTTAGATGATTAAATATAGCAATGTATTTGTCCGTCCGTCCAATACGATTGGATTTGGTTAGGTTAGATGGCAAGGCGGTTGCTACGAAGGTGGGGTGAGGATCTGGCGCAGACCCGGTACGGTAAACGTACCGCTGAGGCCTTGCGTCCAGTTCTTGAGGCGTGGATACGCCGCAAGAAGAAACCACTCACCTTCCGCCTTACACAGGTGCTCACCGGGCACGGGTGCTTCGGTGAGTACCTGTGTAGGGTTGCCAGGAGAGAGCCAACGCCAGCCTGCCATGAATGTGGCGCTGCGGAGGACACGGTCCAGCATACCCTTGAGGTGTGCGATCGTTGGACCGTGCAGCGCCACGATCTCGTGGCAGTGCTAGGTGGAGACCTCTCGCTCCCGAGCATGGTGCGCTGCATGCTCGAGAGCGATGAGGCCTGGCAGGCGGCGGTCTCTTTCTGTGAAACCGTCCTTTCACAGAAAGAGGCCGCGGAGCGGAACAGAGAGGATGATCCATCCTCCGTTCCACTCCGCCGGCGTAGGACGGGAGTGCGAAGGCGTCGCTATGCGAACCTCCAATAACTTCCGTCCCACGGGGCTCCGGGTCAGGATGGGAACCTGCCCGGCTTAGCTAGTCCCGGCGCCGAGGGGAACGCTTTAGTTTGCCTAAGCGTTCCCTAACTTGGTGGAAGTCCGGTCCCTTGTGAGGTAGACCGGCCGGTCGTGGAGGGAGTCCTGTGTTAGACAGATCCAGGATATCCCTTCGTATACGGCTGAAGGCAAACCGCAGGTGGTTTTAGTGGGTAAACCGAAGTCGGGAGTCCCACATACCCCCGGGGTGCTTCAGCTTAACTGAGGCACATCCCCAACCCGGGGCACCCATAAAGGGTTTCCCCTGCGCATCAAAAAAAAAAAAAAAAAAAAAAAAAAAAAAAAAAAAAAAAAAAAAAAAAAAAAGATGGCAAGGCGCGGAGCTCCCGCCTTAGCCATCGTGGTTATTTTTTTGTAAACCACCCAGAAGTAGCCGTCGCCTCATAATTGAACACAATTTCTAGATTAAACTATTATTACGCCACCAACAAATATTTAAAAAAAATCATAGCATTCCATTTAACGACTTCACTATCGTTACAGTCAACGTCTTGACTAGTTGTCCTTCAGTCATTCAATAGAACGGTGTCATACAATGAATACGCTAGTCATTCAATTGAATCACAGATTGAACCAGATGACTGCGACATATATATATCCCCCATTTCAGAAATCCTTGAATTAAATAAACAATACCTATTTATGGAGTGAGCCTGGCGCCGACTTCAAAATATTCCCCTCCAGAATAATAATTTTTATATTAATGTTTTTCTATATTAACTAGCTAACTTACTACATAAAATTATATAGCCAAATATCCTATGTTTTTGGCCATCTGACCTGTAATTCTATGTTACTTACTATTACTCTATCTAAGTATAAGAATAATTTGAACCAAAACTGTAATTATTTCAATAAAGAGGAGCTTTCTTTTATTTATTTTATCTTCAAGAAAAATTGGAGTTTTAAATGTAACGCGTTATCAAATATTTTTTATCCAAACATTTTCATAATTGTTTCCTTTTTAAGAAACAATTTTGATACTAATTAATTATTAACGGCACCAAAAGGTTGTACACGTGTTAATTTTTCTTACAAAATTAGATCTAAATCATAACCACCGTGTTCTTAATACAGGCAATAAATACGAAGAAATAATAATCAATAACTTACTAAAGACATTGAGGGTCATCGCTCACATAAGGCACGATAGTTTTAAGACACACTATAGGTATAAAAATTACATGTATGTTGTATTATTATATTTATAAATATGTCGTATTGCAGTAGTCAGTTTTAGGACTGTCCTATCTCAATTGAGCGAAAAGATCAAAGACAGCTTCAATTTATAACATGATCCACGATTGTACATTGAAAATTTTCCGTTTAAAAATGAAACGCACGGGCAAATGCTCTAAGCTCTACAGACATTTTTGTTGGGCAAACAATACAACTGTCCAAATGTAAGTTTTGGCACGACACTACGAGTATACAAGTACACTTCCCAAGTAAGGGGAGACTTGGTACAGTTAGGTGCAAGTTTAAAGTCAGGATTTGGGAAAGCGATGCTCAAAGTTTTATAGCATAATATACATAAACACTTACGGCACTAAATAATATGAGTTTTCACTTTGTAAATTATGAGTTATGTTTAAGTACTTTGGTATGGTACCTGAGTGACTTCATATTACAATATTTACTATGATAATATTTTCTCATACAAACATTGCATTTTTAGTTCTACAAAAACATGAAAAATAGCGTATGTGTTAAACCAGGGCCAGAAACTATATACTCATAAATAATATTATCTATCCATTTGTTTTTGCGTGAAGAAGTGATAAAATAATATATTCATACTGTTGAATTGATCTTAAATAATAACCATTATCTTATTGTTAGTGCCATCTAGTAGACTTGTTTGTCAACTTATATAATTATGTATGAATTACTAAGTAACAGATTTGCATTATCTGTGGTCATAATCATAATGTATGTATGTTAGTTTTAAGGTATTTATTATAAAATTATATGTATGCTAGGTTTAAGGTATTTGTTATATGGGCTTCTGATGCCTGAAATAAATGTTTTGATTTGATTTGATTTGATAATCTGTGGTTTCATAGTCTTTGAATAAAGTTAGTTCTCTGTCAAACTCCATACGGTCGTTTTACTTCAGAGGTTATTACTTCAGACATACACACACATTTACAAACTTTTGTCTGTAGAAATGATAAAGACAAAAGTTTGTAAGGTTTTTACATTACACTAAAAGAGTGAGTGTGAAATATACTGGAAATAGTGCAAGTAAATTGTGTTTCATCAGTATTGAACGAGAATTAGGTACCAGGTACCTACAGTAAAATCACGTACACTGAAATTGTTTAATAATATATATTTGAAATACATTAATATAATGTATTTCAACAATAATTAACTTTGCAAAACTCTTACCTCTATTTTAATTTAAGCTATTGCTTTAATCGCGGGCTTTGTGCGTGGTGACCGAATCAAGAAATTCCGTAACGAAAAATCCTAACACGCCCCCACTCCGGTTGCAGCATCATCGTTTATCGTGTTTGTGTGCGTGCGACTAGACGTATGCTAATGGTAATTGCATAAGTTGATAAAAAATGCAAAAGATTTGCCGCGGCAGTCCCTAAGTGCTGTACGACGTACGTATTTTTAACTGACTTCCAAAAAGGAGGAGGTTATATGTTCGTCTGTATATATTTTTTGTTTTGTTGTTAAACTTGCAACAAAACGAAAATGGAGTTAACACGCAAGTTTTGCATTGTTGATCTCCGGAGACGAATTAGAGCAGCTGGAATATTCGTAACTACATTAATTATCCGTGGGTTACCCTTACAACATGGCCGCTGGCGGAACAATGTTTTGAGTGTATCTCCATTAATATGTTCACAGCATGTATTTGTGTTACGTCTATTTTAATTACCATACATACGTCGTTGTATGAGCATAATGGATGAGCGGGGAAGTTCAATATTAACTTATTATGTGTGGGTTGAGGCCTTTCTGTATTTTAAAGGGAACAGACACGCGAATGACCCTTTGTAGACTCATATTTTTTTTGTCGGTAGCTGTAGTCTGTAGCCATAGTCCAAAGAAAAACGAATGTAAAACTGTTATTGTTATGATCTTAGACGCCTTTGTCTTATATTTTGGCCAGTTTAAAAATCTGATAGTCTTAGAAGTAACAACCACTGTCCCGAAGGATTTTGTTCACAGTTTTTAGATCTCTGCCAATCTACAGTATCATACACGTATTCTCTTATTTATGAAATAAGAGGGCAAACGAGCAAACAGGTCACCTGATGGAAAGCAACTTTCGTCGCCCATGGACACTTGCAGCATCAGAAGAGCTGCAGGTGCGTTGCCGGCCTTTTAAGAGGGAATAGGGTAATAGGGGAGGGTAAGGATGGGAAGGGAAGGGAATAGGGTAGGGAATTTGGCCTCCGGTAAACTCACTCACTCGGCGAAACACAGCGCAAGCGCTGTTTCACGCCGGTTTTGTAAGCATTGCTCTCTCACGTCAAACGTCTCTGTCACCTGCATTCTTGATGACGGCCTAGAGGCCGATACTGTGAGTTATTCTCTTCAAACATAATTTTGTGACCTTCAAACAAATTACCCATATAATAAAAATAACTGGTTTTATATACCATCTAAGAAATTGATTCATAAGCAGTTGACATACCTACGTCATTTTTATTAATTAAGTCCACTATTATATAAGTCGCCCTCTATCGGCTGGGTTTGATAAAACGCAACTAAATACGAAGGACCGCTATCTCCCTATGAATCATCAATCAACTTCCCTGATAGTACATAATATATCAAGGAATTCCACGTTTAAAAAGAAAGTTACCCAGGTTAAAACCGCGGTATGTTTAAAGTTGGGTCGTAAGTAAAGTGTGCGATTACCGCGACCCGGCCCCGCGAGAACACTCTGCAACACCCTGATTTACATCCCCTAATACTATTAATGGTCTTAAATATTTCTGGTTGCATTTAAAAACTACTGTATAGTTATTATATGAGCAAAAAGTCTTTTATTTAGAAGAACGTTTATAATAGTAATATAATAATATCTATGGACACTTCACACCACGTCAGTCTGGCCCCGTGCTAAGTACCTGAAGGACTTGTGCTACAGGTACCAGACAACGGAAATATTATATAATTTAATACTTTTATATTATACAGTATACATATATATTTAAGATTTTATTATATTATTATGATACACATCCATTACCCAGGAACTTTGAAAACTTTTTGTTCCGTCGGCGGGATTCGTACCCGCGACCCCCGGCTTGAGCTGCCACACACTCAACCAATTGAGCTACAGAGGTCGTCAAATTTTCATAATTAATACTTCTAAAAAGATTTTTTATTGGTTATCAATTGGCTAAGAAATATATTTTTTTTTTAATAAGTTTGGTGACAGTTGGTTGTAAATCCATATTTTCATAATTTCGAAATGCTCCCAATTTCCCATAGCATGCCGGGTACAATACTTTAATCAAAAAATAATTCATGAGTTTTCACTCCTAAAAAGCATTTTACAGCCATGTCAACTAGTCCATTTAGCAATAGTTTAGCACGTCCTCAATAGCGCACAAATAAAACGCCATATATTAAGACAATCCAATACCGCGGCAATTTGACACGGCCGTTCGCCGACAATGTGTACGAGTGAAATGTTGCCAATAAAAAAGGTCGCCCTCCCATATCTCACCTGGTGAACTCATTTGTTGAATGGTAAGTTGTGATATTATCTATGGATTGTTAGTAATAATTTAAATATAGAATGTATATTTACTACGTTTAACTGGAGCACAACAAATTTGAAGTAAATTGAGAGGGTAACCAAAATATAAGCTAATTTTTTCCTAAAGAAATAAATGTTGATTTGAAAGCCGGCCCCCCTAGACGACCAATTTGTCAATATCACGCTTCAATTTTATTGAACCGTTTATTTGACAATTAGATTGAAGGCGCGCCATGTTCAATATCAACCCTAGACGATCAATAATATTACGCAATATCTGATATTGCGCAACAAAATTGCCTAGCCCACTTAGCTTACATACATTTTTCACATACTATTTTTAACCTATTTTTTTTCTGATCTTATTTAGCTTACAATCCTTATCTTCATGTATATTGAATATTATACCTAACTCATTATGTGCGACGCGACACTAAACTAATCTATTTTATGGTAGGTTCGAACCTGCGGTGCGTAAACAAATAGTGTTTACAAGTAATTTGCAAGGCATTTCGTAGCGCTACGAACTTCGTAGCGATTAGTGCTACGAGCTACGCAGCGACGTAGAACATCGTAAAGCATCGTAGAGCGCCGTAGACAGACGTAGAGAGACGTAGCGAAGTTTACGCTACAATCATTACTGTAATACGTAGCTGTTAGTATTAATGTGAGTTTGTTGCGCTTTAACGCCTTAACTACTAAAGTCATCATGCAATATTGTACAACAGTTGTCGGGGGAGGCGTACGAAATGTTACAATATGTTTTATTACAAAGCTGAAATAAAGTTGAAATTGTAGTTACACAAAGAAAGTTTAGTACAACAAAGAAATAAATCCTCATTTAAGTAATATTTAAACTTCGATTTTGCTTCAAAAACTGACAGTATTTACATTAAAATCCAGCGTAAAAACCTACGTAAAAATAATCATACTACAGCTAAATCCTAATCAGTACAGCGTTATAATTACAGGTCAAAGATATAAATTTTTCAAATTCAAACATTTCTATTTACAATATAGGAAATGGAGCAAACTGATGTTTAAGGGAGGAATTGCAGCGGCAATTCTGCACACGATTAATTCTTTTTGCGAGGCGAGCGGACCATTAACGAGCACGAAAAGCCTATCAAACTGTTTTCTGATTCAAAAGAGAGAAACTTTGCCGATTTTCATATATTATTCTGATGGTTACTTCTCGGAAAAATCTAAATACTCATTTACTTTTATGATGGTAAAGTTTTTTTGGTTGTTTATAATTCTTATATCTCTTACAATTATTATTTAACGCTCGTCAATGAAATGAGGAGTTAACACATTTTTACTGTCTTTATCTAATAGGTTGGAAAAGTCGCGTCACCAACAAAAACGACAACTTTATATAACTGAAGCATAATATTGTACCATCGTGGAAATTGATTCCTAGGCAGTTGACAGACCCACGTCATTAATTGGTCGGCTTACGTCAATTCAATGTTAGCTTTTATCTATCGAATAGGTTTGACGTAACGCGACCTTGTACTATTATATTCTATTCTGTGACCAAAGTACTTAGGTCCTCCATCTGCCTAGGAATCAACTTCTCTGATAGTACATGTACTATTGATATATTTATTAGGGTGGTTATTATTTAAAGTGTCAGAGCACTTTTTTAGCTTTTATCAGAAGTCACTCCACATTTTACTCACAAACTATTAACGCATAAAACACTAATGAACAGTAGTAAGTGTTACACTGCACTTGATACCATGCATTTTACATCATAAAGTTATTTAAACCCTAATTGTGTAAACACGTTCATAATGAACTCCTTACACGTTTAAGTCATTGGATAAAAAACGCGTTTAGGTGTTTTTTATGGTTTTTCAAACTTTTTACAACCGTAGCATATTTAAAAATATTATTATTTGTTTAAATGTGAATAAAATAGTTTGAAAAACAGTGAAAAAAGTTAATTAAAGATAACGATAAGTTAATTAGTAGGTAATATTTTTGGATTGATAAGGATATAATCTACGATATAATATGAAATAGACTAGCTGACCTGGCAAATGTTGATTTGCCATATTATACAACTTATTTCTGGTATCAATATAAAAAATAGATAAAAACCTTTTCTCATACCCAACAAATTAATGAATATAGTGGAATAAGTCTTGCATTTTTTATACTAACTAGTCGGTCCCAAAATTCTGTCATTGGCACATAATTTTTAAAATTCGAACATAATTTTATAAAAATATTATTGCATTCTTTTTTTGAATATTTGACTATTATTTTAAAACAAAAAACAACCATTTACCGCGCTTTCTCATGATCGAGTGGACGTTAAAAGAAAACCGAATAGCTGTTTTAGCGTTGCATCGCCGTGGGCACACGCCGAGTACCATTTTCAAGTTGCTCAAAAAATTGAATATTACGCTTAGGTTTGTGTATCGTACTATTTATAAGTACATTGAAGTCTCCAGTGTTGAGGACAAGAAAAGAACTGGCCGGCCACGCTCCGCAAGAACACCAGCAGTGGTCAAAGCTATCAAGGCGCGCATAGCAAGAAATCCAGTCCGAAAACAGAAGTTGATGGCGTTGCAGATGGGCGTCAGTAGAAAAACAGTAAAAAAGGTTTTAAATAAAGACCTTTGTCTACAACCATACAAAAAATAAAGTGGGCACTTACTTAATAATCGTCTAAAAGCAATAAGGCTTAAAAGATCCCGGGAGATGTTAAAGCGGTACGCGAAGAACCGACACCATGATATCCTCTTTACGGAGGAAAAAAAAATCGATATTCAAGGGAAGTAAAACAAACAAACTGATAGAGTGCAGGCTAAGAGCTCTGAAGAAGCAGCAAAAAAAGTTCCGCAGGTGTAACATGGCCATCATCCATCATCAGTGATGGTCTGGTTGGGAGTGTCCTATTATACGGCCCAACTGAGGTTCATTTTTGTGAAAAGGGGGTCAAAACCAGTGCAAAAGTGTATCAAGAGACGGTTTTGGATAAGCTTGTCAAAGACCTGCCCACCACGCTATTTTCCGGACATCACTTCGTGTTCCAGCAGGACTCTGCGCCTGCACACAAAGCCAAGAGCACTCAATCCCGGGTCTGAGCGTCAAAACATCGACTTTATTAGGCATGAGGTTTGGCCTTCCTCCAGCCCGGACTTTAATTCTTTGGACTATAAAATTTAACAGGCCTTAGAGGGGAAGGTCCGTCATAAATCCCATAAAAATTTGGAGAGCCTGAAAGAATCTTTACGAAAAGCAGTCGCTGAAATAGACTTAAATATGGTGCGTGCTGCGATACATGATTGGCCGCTGCAATTAAGGGCCTGTATCCATACTATATACTATATACTTTATACTATATACTATATACTATATACTATACTATATACTATATACTATATACTATACTATATACTATATATATACTTATACTATATATACTATATACTATATACTATACTTACTATACTATATACTATATACTATATAATATATATATATAATATATAATATATAATATTATAATATTATAATATAATATTATAAATGCGAAAGTGTGTCTGTCTGTCTGTCTGTCTGTCTGTCTGTTACCTCTTCACGCCCAAACCGCTGAACCGATTTTCCTGAAATTTGGTATGAAGATACTTTGAGTCCCGAGAAAGGACATAGGATACTTTTTATCCCTGGAAAATGTACGGTTCCTGCGCGATAAACGAGTTTTGGCGCAACGGAGTTGCGGGCGTCATCTAGTTCAAAATAAGGAAGGATATTTTGAATAATTTTAAGTTATTCTGATTTCTTTTTACATGTACTTTAAATTGATATATAATTTATTAATATCTGATAAGTACTTTTGTAATTATCATTATTTTAATTAACCCCCGACCAAAAAGAGGGGTGTTATAAGTTTGACGTGTCTGTCTGTCTGTCTGTCTGTCTGTCTGTCTGTCTGTCTGTCTGTCTGTCTGTGGCATCGTAGCATCTAAACGGGTGGACCGATTTTGATCTAGTTTTTTTTGTTTGAAAGCTGACATGACGGTGAGTGTTCTTAGCTATAGTTCATCATCATCAGCCTGCTCATTGCTGAAATATCACGGTATATCTGGTTCGTGATAGGACGATTAGCAACTTGCAGTCGTTTGATAGGTTTTATATTTTGCATCCTGGTTCGAGACACTTATGAATATATACACATTATTGGAAAGTTGACCTGGTGGTGCAGCATCACCTGGTAATCAATAGGATACCCAACTCCTCACCAAATTAGAGCAGAGGTTTCGTGTTTGGGCTCATTTTAATTGCGACAACCAGTAAGACGTAGATAAACAGTAAATATTTGCATGCTGCTGCTGCAGCATCACCTGGATTCTATAAGAGCCAAGCTCCGTATGAACCTAAAGTGGAGGTTTCATGTTTGGGCTCATATTGATGGCCTCATCCAAGAGGACATATTTTATAGATGGTATTCATTGGGATATGATCCAGTTGATAGGAATTATTCTGCACAAGTTTAAAAAGCATACAATAAAATTAAATTAAGAAATTTAAAAAAACCCCCGCCAAAAAACTTTAAAAAGTAATGAAATAACATTTCCTGACTTTAAGTTTAAATCATTCCTAAGAGTAAAGTAATATTTTAGTCCATAATTGTTGTCAAGGTGTGTCGGGGGACCGCTAATGTAGATGTTTGATTTCACATAACAATATAAATTAAGGGTCTGTTCACAGCGACCCGAATCGAGAGAATCAGCGACTATTATGGCGATACAAAATGCAAAAGTCGCTGTTGTGGTAGTTTACTTAGCGGTCCCCCGACACACCTTGACAACAATTATGGACTAAAATATTACTTTACTCTTAGGAATGATTTAAACTTAAAGTCAGGAAATGTTATTTCATTACTTTTTAAAGTTTTTTGGCGGGGGTTTTTTTAAATTTCTTAATTTAATTTTATCTATGACAGAACTTTGGGACCGACTAGGTATATTCATTATTTTATTTTTATAAGATATATTGCAAGTTTAAAACAACCAAACCATATTTTGAACGTGTGTGGCCAGCATAAAGAAAACAGTATAGTTGGACTAGCATTAGCAGCTATAAGCAAAATTGCCCCATGCTATTGCCATAAAATTATCAGAATTATTTTCTTGCAAATATTACAAAATATAATGTTCTAAAAAGTTTTTTTATAACATAATATCTACAATTATTGTAGTCTAATATGATTATTAAATATAGGAGGCTCTCATATTAAAATATATGAGCACCACTTAAATCGGTAACCTCAAAATATATTATAATATGATCTGCTGGCAATTATCGGAGATAATTTAGTTAAATTTGGAACAAATAAATTAGGCAAATATTAAATTTGGCTAAATTTGTACCCTACTTTATATCGTATGGAAAATTGTAATTATTTAATTATTATATTTTGTATACTAATTAGAAGTTGTCGGCAATTTTCGAGCGTTTCGTTTAGTGCCTACCTACCAGAAGACCACCTCTTTTACAGAATTTTTTTATTCTTTTTCGTTTTTCCGGAATACAAAGTAGGTATTAAAAATCACCTTCATCGATTCAGCGATTTAAGAGTAAATAGGCAGTCACGCAGACAGACAGATAGGTAGACACGCAGATAGATAGATAGACATACATAGATATTAGTGTAAATTAGCTTAAGGTGACGCCATGTTAAAGTAAAAAACTGTGTTGGATGTGTTTGAGATTGCTTGTTTTCTATGCGAGGCTGGCCCGGCCTCTCATAGAAAACAAGCAATGGAACAGCAAAAAATTGAAAGGGCGTAGCGACAAAATGGTTTTTGTCGCGTAATTTAAAAACCATAAATACATTTCATATAAGTTATGGACAAATTAAAGTGTATACTAGAACCAATTTATGTACAAATTTTGGAAGCTTATATCACTCTCCTCTGTTGGCAAAATAGGAATCCCTTTTTTTACAGAGGTCTTTTTGATTGATTATTCTGTGTTATAAAAGTTGACCAATCGTGTTATGCTATGTGTAATTCAAAGACAAAGACATGATGAATACTGACAGTGAACTTTAATTTCTTAGCTTTAGTCATTACTGAGAAAAATGGACATCGCTACAGCCAAATTATCAAGGCGTCACCTTAAGCTATCATTGTTATTTTCCATCTTTTTGGTAAAAAGTGGACCCGTGCGAGTTTCTTACGACGGTTCTTCTCGCCGCGCCGGGTCAGTTCCCGAACCGGTGGTAGGCCTCATGTAGGCACGACGTTCTAAAAGTGTTAACTTTGTTAACCTATTTGGAAATAAAATATTTTGATTTTGATTAGACATACTCATTAATTATGATATTCAATCGTGAGCTTAAATTAAAAATTATTATTGATGCAATTACAATCTCGAAGTAAAATTAACAGATGTTTAATAATGCTTTCGGCCGGACTCAGAGACATTTAATGATGATTAAGCAATTTAATGAAGAGTTTAACAGATCATAATCTATGGGGTATATGTCAAAATTTTCATTTTATTATATTTAAGAAAATTGTGCGGCAATAAGTTAATTTTTTTATAACTAGCTAAAAGCCGAGCTTTGTGAGGGCTCGCGTCGCATCTCAACTTGACTGACTGATGACAACACATCTACATAATATAACAACCTTAACTGACTGATGATAACACACCTGTATATAAGTAAAAATTACTATGTTAAGATGAAGTGGTAGGGTGCGCATCGCGTTTCTGAGGGGGTGAGGTATGAACGTGGCGGGAGCATGCGCGGGGCAACCATCTTCCGCCCCGCGCTTTCTATGCGCACGCCTGGTAGTAGGTGCGTAGCGTAGAGGTAGCGGCGACCGGGCATGCGAGTTCAATATTTTACCCTCTTATTATCTTCTTTTAGACAAATTTTTTCCTTAGTAGGCATAAATGAGAATAAGGGTCGCCGCACACTTGACCGGGTATAGTTATAATTGGTATTATATGGTTTTTGAAAAATTTTTTTCTTAGTTGGTATTGTATGAATAGAAATAAGGGTCACCGTACACTTGACCGGGTATCGGTATCGGTATTATCTTGTTTGAAACACATTTTAACCTCAGTAGGTATGAATGAGTAAAAATGAGAATAAGGTTTACCGTACACTTGATGTACACTCTTATCGGTTGATTGTACAAGAGAATACCGATACTTACCTCATTAGTAACCGATTCCAAATTGTCTCGAATGCTTCCGTACGCACACAGATGCTCTTTAGTGCTGGGCCCAGACCCGTAGCCGTAGCCCATACCTATCCCTAATTCCCGTGACGAACGTGAGTAGGTAAACTAATCCCTGGCTAACTTCAGGCAAATTCTTTTTACAAACAAACAAACATAAATAAATGAATGAATGATATTCAAAGTACAAGCCTACTTGACATACGTTATGTGATAATATGTCATATTTATTAGGTTATTATGTCAGAGTATACAATAGTCAATTTATTTATAAAAATACATTTATTAATTTTTAGGGTTCCGTAGCCAAAATGGCAAAAAAGAACCCTTATAGATTCGTCATGTTTGTCTGTCTGTCTGTCTGTCTGTCTGTCCGTCCGTCCGTCCGTCCGTCCGTCCGTCCGTCCGTGTCACAGCCACTTTTCTCCGAAACTATTAGAGCTATACTATTGAAACTTGGTAAGTAGATGTAGTCTGTAAACCGCATTAAGATTTTGATGCAAAAATGGAAAAAATATTAAAAATTTTAGGGGTCCCCATAGGTACAACTGAAAATTTAAAGCAATAGATTTGGATTTAAATTTCTCCAAATGTGAACTTTTTTTTAACGGCCCAATCGCACAGCCGCATGACGTAATAATGTCTAAATTTAACAATTTGGCCCCTAGTATCAAAATTCTCAGTAAAAAATTCCTCCGCCTTCTAGGTGCCCCTATATTCAACGACGGTTTTGAGCCTTACGTTTCGGAACAAAAACAAAAATTCGTAGTATCTTCTGGCAAACTCGTCGCAATAAAATCCCATATGGCTTACCAAATAATTCGTTTTTGTTTGTTTGTGCCCCAATTCACATATTATGTCCTGAGGTGCTGCCCTCTATGGGAGTACCCCAACCTTCTTTCCCATTTAGACACTATTTTAAAAGACACAATAATTAATATTTTCAACTGCCAAATCTCTGACACCTCTTGGGCCCTAATAATTATTATTATTTATTTATACACTATTTTATTTGAATACTACGAATATTTATTCGCCGTCGACACCTATATTAATGCATAATAAATTATGTGTAAGTCTCACCCTTCTAAAACTTGAACAGAATTATCTGAACATTTTTTTTTATATTTGGTTGCACAACCATAGCTCGATATCTGTAAGAAACATAATAACATTCTTTTTCATTCTATCTCTTCGGTCTTCAAAAGCAAAAGACAAATCAAAATACACATTACCATCCTATTTGTTAGGAGTCCCTAAATGTGTTGTTCTAGTAACTGTTCAATATCGTTATTGATACTGGACAATACCCTTATTCTCATTTCTACTCATTCATACCTACTAAGGAAACAATTGTGTCAAAAAAATATTATAAGTATCGATACCCAGTCACGTGTACGGTGACCCTTATTTCTACTCATTCATACCTACTGAGGAAAAAAAATTTAAAACAAGATAATACCGATACCAGATCAAGTGTGCGGTGACGCTTATTCTTATTTCTACTAATTCATGCCTATAGAGGAAAAGAATAGTCAAAACAAGATACCCAATACCCATATCGGTACCCGGTCAAATATGCGGTGACCCTTATTCTAATGCCTACTGAGGAAAAAAATAACGTCAAAAAAAGATAATACCGATACTCAGTCAAGTGTACGGTGACCCTTATTTCTTTTTTTTCCCTTAACTCTTCTTTTTTTTTGAATTATTCTTCTTTTCCGCAAAAGGGATATTTTTTTTCCTCTGCAGTTTTTATTTCCCATTTTCACATCAAATTCTCGTAAAGAGCGGGCCGACGAGTAGTACGTGTCTGCTTGCGACGAGGCTCCGCGGCCGACTGAATCGCCACCCCGCATCCCCGCCGCCCTCATACAGTGCGAGCGTTATAGGTATTATTTTATTTTGAATGACTAACTATCATTTTAGTGAAAACCATAAATACTACCTTATGGGATTTGATGAAAGGTTTATGAAAACATAAATTTTTTACTAGAATTGTATCTAAATTCGCCGTAAAATCGAAAAATTGCAATAAAATGGCAATTTATGATGATTTTTACGATTTTTTTCTATCGAGGCAAATTACTATAATCGTGTTTCGAAGAATATAACGTTATTAGGCATATCTTCACCCTTACGCCGGTATGAATAACATTGTATGAATTTTAGCGGTTGATATCTAAAAACAGGTTCAAAGATACCCTAGATCGCGATATTATACGCTTCTGGCCCTACCACTTCATCTTAAGGTAGAAATCAATAGGCGTGATAGTTTTTTAGGGTTCCGTACCCAAAGGGTGAAAACGGGACCCTATTCATGAGACTTCGATGTCTGTCCGTCTGTCTGTCTCCAGGCTGTAACTCAAGAACGCTAATTGCTAGAGAGTTGAAATTTTCACAGATTGTGTATATTTGTTGCCGCTATTACAACAAATACTAAAAGCAAAATAAATTAATATTTAAGGGGGCTCCCATACAACAAACGTGATTTTTTGGCCTTTTTTGCTCTATATCAATAATAGCAACAGGTAGGCCCTTGAATTTTCCACAAAATCCTTAGTATTACTTGTATATTAATATTTATTAATAATATTAAAATAAAAATATAAAAAATTAAGGGTACAAAAAATAAAAAATTAAGGGTAATCCCGTACAAAAAACACAATTTTTGGTCTAATTTTGCTCTATAATGGTACGGAACCCTTCGTACGCGAGTCCGACTCGCACTTGGCCGATTATTTTTAATATAGGTTGTGGGTTAAACTAGGGCTCGCTTCGCTCGCCCTGATAACTCTCATTTTTCGACACTAAAATAAACGCATCTTGACTAAATACCCACGCCAGTATGAACATTAGCGCGACAAACGCTAACAAATCGTGTATTTATCACCCGATAACCCGCCATCCGACACTGCTCGCCCGCGATAGTCGCCCGATTGACTCGTAATTCGATACAAATCCAATACCATTTAAATATTGCACATCGTTTCATAACAATTTTAATAACTTCAGACACCTTCAGACCCATAGATTTAGCGTTTTAGTATAAAACAGCTGATTGTTTTTTAGATTAGTAAATAAGCGAAACGTGGCATAAAACTCTATTTTGTGTATCGTACTCTACTTTTCTTCCGACGGTATTAACTGTACAAAATGTATGTAAAAGAAAAATATAAAATAAAAAGAAATACTTTTTACACGGTTCCATTATCCCATTATTACAATGTATTCTTTATATTACTTGTGTTTAGCCCCTAGACCAGGGGTTCCCAATCTTTTTCAGCCTGCGGCGCACTTACAATACAAGTCAATATTTTGTCACGGCGCCCTACTTTACCTAGCTATTACAAAAAGATACATAAATAAACACCTGTAATGATTATAGTTAGGTTAAGCAAGTAAATAATAATAAACCAATAGGTATTTAATCATCTGCCTGCTTTGCATAATTCATATTATACTTAATTTAATTTTATAATATTTGTGATTTCGGATAATAATGGAGGATCGACTCACGGCGCCCCTCTTGCCTTTCCACGGCGCACCAGGGCGCCGCGGCGCACAGTTTGGGAACCCCTGCCCTAGACTCTAGAGCCTAAACAACAAACATTCATCCATTAATCCTCAAAGTTTTTAACATTCTTGTTTTTATTTTATTTTCATTATGTACTTTAGCCGACGAGCCGTACAAATATTTTGTACAATGGTACATGTAACTGACTTAAACGTTTCTTTAAATTTAATTTCACAAAAAGGCACTCGAAAAATATTCCAGGGGTCCGTCGGAATAGTGCTGACATAAAAACCGTTCAAAGTTATCTTACCTCGGGATTCCTATGATATTGAACCTTACTGCTACGGCATAAAGGGCTTGTCATTGATAATATAATACAACGCTGGCCGAGCTATACCGTACACATTTTACCTTGTACACGTCAATAAAGTCGAGTATAAAGATAATTCTGTAGAAGTATTTGTAAAAGAATGTCGATGCAGGCAATTGTTGGAAAAGGATCGGCGGAAATTCGGACAGGAATGTAGTAATATCGCCCGTGTAGACCCATCTCATGTTTCAATAATATTATACTCAAAATAGATAAAGTAAATTAATTAAAAATCAAAAAACCCGACTGCAAAAAATTTTAACTAAAAAGACCGAAACAAGACCTAATTCTGCCGGAAGCTTCAAGCCATGTTTAAATTGATACGACCATTGCTTACGAGATTCATGTCAAGATGAATAGAAGGCTACATTGAAAGATATAGAAAAAAATGGAGTACAAAATGCAGTCGGAGGCATATTTTATGATTTTATTAAAAGGTTTAAATTGGTGCGACATGCCTCCGACTGCATTTTGTAGTCCATTTTTTTCTATATCTTTCAATGTAGCCTTCTATTCATCTTGACATGAATCTCGTAAGCAATGGTCGTATCAATTTAAACATGGCTTGAAGCTTCCGGCAGAATTAGGTCTTGTTTCGGTCTTTTTAGTTAAAATTTTTTGCAGTCGGGTTTTTTGATTTTTAATTAATTTACTTTATTTATGTCTTTTTAGTTAAGAAAGATTACGTAACCGGATTAATTCTTTAAATGAGTTTATGTCATGTGGTTGCATCTGGATCCTATGCTAACTTCATTCTATCTTTTATTTTATCAAGGCGTATTTTACGTGAAATAGGAGATTCTGTCTTCTCTTTTGCAGCCTTAGCTCGTTTAGTCTTGCGGGATAAAGCCATGTTAGTTAGCCAAAAAAAAGTAAAAAAAAAATTGGAATTCACAACACAAACAAATTAACAACAAATACAATAAATTGAATTTTTAAGACAAATCTCAGCTCACCTTAACTTAATTAATCCTATTAGTTTTGGTAATCAGTACCAAACTACAATAATATAATATAATATTATAACGCCCCTTACTTAGGGTAGTTACTACTTACTAGTTTCAATTTTCAAAAGTTAATTCAAAACTAAACCTTAAAGATAAAGATAAATGATAATAGAGAAGTATTTTTAGAAGAAGAGTTACGAATTAATTAAAGTTTCAACTTACAACTAATGTTTCGAACGAAATGGTAAATTTATTTATTTCTTCTTTAATCTTTAATTATTTATAATTTATTTTTTATTTATAATTTTATTTATAAGATATTTTATTTTTATACACTATTATATATTTCAATTTTACATTTTTCATTAACTGTAATTTAGCACGGACAATTATTGTTACATCAAAAAAAAAGCGGCCAAGTGCGAGTTGGACTCGCCCATGGAGGGTTCCGCAGCAGCAATAAGGTTTATTTTTATGAAATTAAAATATTTTAGATTTATTTTTATATTTCAGTCGATTTAATGAAATTTAGATTAAGGTTTACTATTTATGACGTATAAAAAAAACTACTGGCTAGATCTCGTTCAAACCAATTTTCGTTGGTAGTTTTTATAGTAATCTACATCATATATTTTTTTTAGAATTATCATGCCTCTACTTTAGAAATTAGAGGGGGGGGGACACACATTTTTTCACTTTGGAAGAGTCTCTCTCGCAAACTATTCAGGTTAGAAAAAAATGATATGAGAAACCTCAATATGATTTTTGGAGACCTATCCATAGATACCCCACACGCATAGGTTAGATGAAAAAAAAATTTTTTTGTTTCAGTTGTACTTTACTATTTATGACGTATAAAAAAAACTACTGGCTAGATCTCGTTCAAACCAATTTTCGTTGGTAGTTTTTATAGTAATCTACATCATATATTTTTTTTAGAATTATCATGCCTCTACTTTAGAAATTAGAGGGGGGGGGACACACATTTTTCCACTTTGGAAGAGTCTCTCTCGCAAACTATTCAGGTTAGAAAAAAATGATATGAGAAACCTCAATATGATTTTTGGAGACCTATCCATAGATACCCCACACGCATAGGTTAGATGAAAAAAAAATTTTTTTGTTTCAGTTGTACCTATGGGGACCCCTAAAATTTTTAATATTTTTTCCATTTTTGCATCAAAATCTTAATGCGGTTTACAGGCTACATCTGCTTACCAAGTTTCAATAGTATAGCTCTAATAGTTTCGGAGAAAAGTGGCTGTGACATACGGACGGACGGACAGACAGACAGACAGACAGACAGACAGACAGACAGACAGACAGACAGACAGACATGACGAATCTATAAGGGTTCCTTTTTTGCCATTTTGGCTACGGAACCCTAAAAACGTAAAGACTTTATACAAACGTGTACAGACAAGCGATAGCGCGATCTAAAGAAAGCACAGCGAAATCTATTGACGGAAGTTGGAACTAAATGTCGCTTTAAATACAAATCTATCCTACTATCCTACTAATATTATAAAGGCGAAAGTTTGGATGTATAGATGTATGGATGTATGGATGTATGGATGTTTGTTACTCTTTCACGCAAAAACTACTGAACGGATTTTAATGAAACTTTACAACAATATAGCTTATGCATCAGAATAACACATAGGCTATAATTTTAACCAACTTTCAAAATGGAGGAGGTGTTATGTTCGTTTTTTTATGCTCAACGATTATTCCGCCGTTTGTGAACCGATTTTCAAAATTTTTCTTTTGGTGTATAGGGCATTATCCCAATTTAATATCATGTTCACAAAAATGGTGATCTGATGAAGAAATCCATGGGTAATCGAGGGAACTCCTCAAAATTTATATGGAAACATGTGGTGACTTTGGTTTCATGAGAAGTATTCCGAGTATATGCTAACAACAAGTAAGATTTTGGACCCAGCAACACCCACCCATGGTTCGGGAGCTGCTGAGAGAACTCCTGACTCTTCATAGATATACGTTTGAGAGTTTCGGTGTTGATTTAAGATCGGAAAGCAGATTCTACTATGCAAATTACATTCGTCATCATCATCATCATCACTACCAAGTACCATTTTTTTTAAGAAAAAAGGAGGCAAACGAGCAAACAGATCACCTGATGAAAAGCAACTTCCGTCGCCCATGGACACTCGCAGCATCAGAAGAGCTGCAGGTGCGTTGCCGGCCTTTTACGAGGGAATAGCGTAATAGGGTAGGGGAGGATAGGGAAGGGAATAGGGGAGGGTAGGGAAGGAAATAAAGGAGGGTAGGGAAGGGAAAAGGGTAGGAGATTGGGCCTCCGGCAAAGAAAATATACAATACGCGAACCTCCGGTCAACTCACCACTCGGCGAAACACAGCGCAAGCGCTGTTTCACGCCGGTTTTCTGTGAGCCCGTGGTATTTCTCCGGTCGAGCCGGCCCATTCGTGCCGAAGCATGGCTCTCCCACTGTATCGTCCCATGATACGTTTCATAGTCTTTTAGATCGAGACTCGAGTTTGTCAATCGATTTAAAAAAATTTATATCTACTAATATTATTTAAAACCTGAAGAGTTTGTTTGTTTGTTCGAACACGCTTATCTCAGGAAGTACTTTCTGGTCCGATTTAAAAAAAAGTTCAGTGTTAAATAGCTTATTTATCGAGGAAGGCTATTTATTATTACTTACGCTAAGACTAAAATATATATGACCGAAGAATCAGAATAAAATGTGGAAAAACCCGGGAAAATTATTAGAAACTAGAAAGGGTTTATCTCACGAAGTACTAGAGCATTTTTAATATTATTTGTCACAACTCACAGATATAGAATAGACCACGTGAAGGGACAGAACTTTTTGCGGGAAAATGTACGGTTTTCGTAAAATTCCTAATTTACGCGGGCGAAGCCGCACGGGACATCTAGTACATAATATAAATGCGAAAGTATATCTGTCTGTCTGTCAGTCTGTCTGTCTGTGTCTGTCTGTCTGTCTCGCTTTCACGCCAAAACTACTGAACCGATTGTTATGTAATTCTATTCACAGATAGTCTAAAGCCTGGGAAAGGACATAGGCTACTTTTTAACTGGAAAAAGGAGTTGTAAGGGGGTAAAATGCGTAGGTAAATTTGTTCGAATTAAGTTGGAGCCGTGTGTCTTCTACATCGCACCATCGCTTACCTAAACGTGTTTCTATAAGAGGTGGTAAGGATGGAGGAATCTTTTCCGATTAATTTGAAGAAATGTTTGAAATCTTAAGATGTCAATGTTCGACTTCGAACTCTTCGAAGTTCGACCCCACTCCCCAATAATTAACCCCCTACGCAAAAATAATAAGTAAGAAGAGTTTGTGTCTGTCTGTCTGTCTGTAAACATTGAAGTTTGAAGTAAGCGTACCGCGGAAGCACCTCTGTCGTGCAAATTTTGTAATTTGCAGTAATGTAGCCAATGTTCTTATTTTTATAGATTGTATATTTTATTCATGCAGGCGGGTTTTTACCTGCACAGCTGATTGTCTAGGTAGACAATCAGCATGGACGGAGGTCCGTCCATGCTTCCTCCCGCACGCGCACCCCCGCCTTGGTGACGCCCACCATCGTAATATTTTAATTTCGCCATAATTTCAAAACCAAACATCCAATTTTAATCATTCAAAGACCAAATATTATCTACATAAACTGTACTTAGTAATGGAATAATTTATTTTGATAAGGATTAAAAGAATTAGTAAATTAAACACGTTTAAATATAGTTAAAAAAAAATTCAAGATTTTTAAATAAAATAATGGTTATTGTGCCTCACTCGACATAGATAGGTATAGAGTGTCGCGGACTTTTTTGTAGATATTTACAAGTTCTATAATTACTTAGAACATATTATGGTTCTATATTTTATAGTTTAGGCAGCGTACGTAAAATAAGTAACTTTTCTGGTTGATTTTTTACACCTTGCGTCCGAAGAACCCAAATATTTTACGGAACCCTATTTTTCTCCAAAATAAAATTCAGCCTATGTTCAGCAAAAATAATGTAGAATTCCAATGGTGAAAGAATTTTTCAAATCGGTCCAGTAGTTTCCGAGCCAAACTAACAAAAAATCAAATCTTTCCTCTTTGCACTATTAGTGTAGATTTATCGTTCAATTTAATAATAAAACTGCAAGTTATATACATATTTAGAATCAGTGTTTAAAATCCTTTATTTTGATACCCCACTCGATATGCTTGGTAAATTTTTATTTTTTTTTACCTCACAATATGGCGTCAAACGTCCACCATTTTGGTTTTTTCTTCATGTCACCTATCTAAGAACACTTGGGCCATTAAGACAAATCTAACGATACTTCAAATATGAAAATCCGCTTAGCGGTTCTGAAGATACGAGGTAATAAAGAATATTACAAACATACAAGATACGCGCCAAACACATAACCCTCCTGGCAGTCGGGTAAAAATACAGGCTGTATTGACTTGACTTAATACATACTTGCTTTTTTCATCAGTAAATTTTTGTTTTGTTTAATTTAGAATTCTAATAAAGATGTAAGTGATATAAAAAAGCGGCCAAGTACGAGTTGGACTCGCCCATGAAGGGTTCCGCAGCAGTAATAAGGTTTATTATTATGAAATTAAAATGTTTTTGGTTTATTTTTATATTTCAGTCGATTTAATGAAATTTAGATTTAGGTTTACCATTTATGACGTATAAAAAACTACTGGCTAGATCTCGTTCAAACCAATTTTCGTTGGTAGTTTTTATAGTAATCTACATCATATATTTTTTTAGAATCATCATACTTTAGAAATTAGAGGGGGGGGGCACATTTTACCACTTTGGAAGAGTCTCTCTCGCAAATTATTCAGGTTAGAAAAAAATGATATGAGAAACCTCAATATGATTTTTGGAGACTTATCCATAGATACCCCTCACGCATAGGTTAGATGAAAAAAAAAATTTTGTTTCCGTTGGACCCCTAAAATTGTTAATAATTTTTCCATTTTTGCAATAAAATCTTGATGCAGTTCAGACTACATCTACTTACCAAGTTTCAATAGTATAGCTCTAATAGTTTCAGAGAAAAGTGGCTGTGACATACGGACGGACAGACAGACAGACAGACATAACGAATCTATAAGGGTTCCGTTTTTTGCCATTTTGGCTACGGAACCCTAAAAAGGACTTAGGCTTCATAAAGACGAACGGCAGTCTGCGGTTGGTAAGACGTGCCGTTAGTCTGTAAGAAGTCTTAGGATTCAAAATGGTATTGTAAATAAATATTATGTAATTTTTAGGGTTCCGTAGCCAAAATGGCAAAAAAGGAACCCTTATAGATTCGTCATGTCTGTCTGTCTGTCTGTCTGTCTGTCTGTCTGTCTGTCTGTCTGTCTGTCTGTCTGTCTGTCCGTCTGTCCGTCCGTCCGTATGTCACAGCCACTTTTCTCCGAAACTATTAGAGCTATACTATTGAAACTTGGTAACTAGATGTAGTCTGTAAACCGCATGAAGATTTTGATGCAAAAATGGAAAAATTATTAAAAATTGCCTTGTTGCTTTGGTCATACATAATACAATCACAATGTAGTTATTTTATTTATAACGCCTCCGTGGTCTAGTGGTATTATAGAGCGCGGCTCTTGACTTGGAGGTCGTGGGTTCGATTCCCGCGTTAGAAACATTTATTTCCAAGTTTGGTTAGGACAATGCAGGCTGATCACCTGATCTCTCGCCGGTCGTGTCGGTCAGCCGTCTCACTGGGTTATAAGAGTAAAGGAATAGTCGAGAGTGCTCTTGTGTACTGCGCACAAACTTGGGCATTATAAAATTACTCCTGCGTAGCTGGCCAGTTTCAATGAAACCGGCTATCGTCACCGAAACCGGTGTGGGAGCTATTTCGTCTGTAAATGCCAATCAAGTAGTGCTTTTTACTTCGATTTATAAAATATTTTTCGGCTGCTCTAATATAAACATGACTAACATAATTTCCACTCGCAAATTAAGGCTTATTTATACAGAATATATTTAACTTTTTAATGAAGTTAAACAAAAGCTTCAACGGAAAGGAAAAATTTGACCTTTCAATTCACAGCCCTTTTTGCGAGGGAAAAAAATAAATTATACAGCAAATTCATTTGTGTCGCGGTTACAAATTCGACCCCTAATTTATAAATAAGTAATTACTTACTTGTTTATAAACAGGGGAAAATCTCCGTTTTTCAGATTTTTTAAAACGTAAAATAATTTGACTTTTATTTATTTGATATTGTCCGAAACTTTGTACGAGATAGACTACAGTCTACCTCGGACCTCGTAGATCATAATAATATTTGTAAAGAAGTCATCAAACTAAGTACGAATTATTATCTCATGTCCTTCTACGTACCTATGCGTTTCTTTTTATTTAGAATCTGTAAACGCGAAGACAGACAGTCGACAGACGTACTGTATTTATATTATGTATGGATTTTTTGATGATTTCTGTATTTAATATTAAATATAATTTCAAGAGAATCACGTAAATACGATCAGAGCTAAATGCCGTCGTGTTTGGAGTGGGGCTTAGAACACTATGTTTGCGGATTTAGAAGCGCCTAAAACTCTCCAACATACAAATTGAAAATTCTCAAAAATATTATGTAGATTTCAAAATATTACTAATCCTCTTATTTTATGTGGGTGGAAGAATCGTTAAAACTTATATTAATTTTTACTTGATTTTGTAAGTAAAAAAAAAATATTTTGTGACTTTTTACATCATTAACATCATGTAACGTTGATAATAAATTTATTTCAATTTGTATTATTTAAGCACTGTAATTTGACCACTCCGCCTTATGGCTCAAATTATCATTATTTGTATTAATTTTTAATGATAATGACACTATTTCACTAGTTTCATGAATATTGTATTGGAGAATGGAGGTCGCGTATATTGTATTGATATTATCATTTAACATTAAATATGCGTATGTAAGTTATTATTTCATTCTTATTTTCAATATTTTTTTAATTTAACAAAGGGCACTATCGCGGCAATAAAATATTGAGCTTTATATCTCTATCAAAAGTCAATATTATATTTTTAGTAACCATTATGTTAAAATTTAATCGTAATACGATTAAATCAAAGTGTGAAAATATTTTAAAGTCATATCACATAATATTATGGTCCTTTAGTCAATACTTTTTCTTTATCGCTTCTTTGTAGAATCTAATGTAAATTCTATACATTTTGATCAGCGATTCTATAAAGAAGCGAAAAAAAAATGTCTCGGCAACAGTTAAATTACATTTTGGTTGCGTTTTCTTAATATGACTTACCTGTATGTACAAAATCCCGCACTGATAAAAATATTGCTGCTACAGACTTAAAGTCATTTTAGTTTACACAATTTTAGACAAAACATTATTGTATAAAATATATTATAAAGTCTGTACATAGTATGACACACCGTGTATTTTGATCGTAAGGCGGTGAATGTTTACCCATTTATTTTTGGTTTTATGTGTCCGAACACGGAACACCTATTCCCATGTCCGTCTGTATGTCACACCCGTTTTACTGAAGATTTATTCGCAGTCTGCAACAGATACATCGGTGTACCTTTTGAACGACGGACATAAAATACCGACCGTCGCTTTGGGGACCAGTCTGGGACATTTATCTGATGTAAGTACGTCCTTTCTAACCACATGTTTTTATACTAGCTATTGTGTAATAGTGTCAAAACAAGTGGGCATTAAGTTATTATGGCCAATACTTATATATTCCTGGCATATTGTACTTTTCAAATGTGCTGTTGATGTACCTATGAAATACGTTATTAGTCTTATTTGTGTATGAATTGTAAAGCTTTCATGTGTGAAAAAATATTATATTTGTGTATGAAATATTGAATGCTTTTACTATCGAAAGTTTCTAAAAACGATCTAGTTAATGCTAGCTGCATATGAATATAGAGATCTGCAAACACAAAAATGGAAATAATATATTAAATAATTTACTTACAATTCATATACCTATCGGGTATCGGTTTATTCACTTTTAAAACCTGGGCTGATTTTTCAATTGTCAGATAAATTTTACCTCTGGAATAAATTTGGCGTTTTGACAGATTTTATATGAAAAAAAAATGTCAACGTGTCTTAATTATTCTTTAGTTAAAGGTTAACTGACGAATGAAAAATCGGCCCTGTGTTATTAAGCTTTTTAAACGAAACGAATAAACTGTTGTGAAATATTATGTAGATATTGCATTTAAAAATTATAATAATATAATAATTATAGTCCATATTTAGTCAGATTCAATATCAAAGAAAATAGCGAATGTTGTATGAACAAGCACTCTGTTTCAAATATACAAAAAAATAACATGCAGTATATACCTACAATAAGACCTATAAGATGGTCAAAATTCGTCAATAAAATACACTTAACCCTACACAGGGAACACGGGTACTCCCAGTCAACCATTCTCTAGCGCGCGCGGTACAATGGGCGCTGGAGGCCGGGTACAGGCACATAGACACCGCCGCGCTATACAGGGTTGAGGACGAAGTCGGCCTCGGTGTACAACACTATATCGAGGACAACAACGCGACAAGGGAAGACGTGTACATCACTACTAAGGTTGGTTTCTTGTTAGGGAATCTTGGAAGTATTTTCAAGGAGTTACGTTGCAAAGGGATGAAGTGGTGTGATGGATGTTTAAATTAAATATTTAAAATTGGAACAGGCAGCCCGATACCGCAGGTCAAGACAAACCAATGAAGTTAAATTTTCATTCATTTTTGAATTTAAAAATAAAAAGCGTATAATGATGTAAATTGTATCGCCTCTTCATGTGAAACGTTGATAAAATTATATCCATAGCATAACGATGCTATAGATATAATGAATAAATGAAGGAAATGTCCTTACGTTGCAATGTGAAAGAAGAAATATAATGCCCGAGTGAAATTTTGTCTTAAGACTTTTTAATACTCGCCTGAATGTAATTTATATGACTACAGCACTACTATTTTAAATACAAGACAATACCTTTTTTCTAACATTGTTGGATAAAATATAATATTATATTTTATTTATACCATCTTCCCTTCATTATCGGTGGATGAATTACAAAGCAACCGAACCGTTGTAAAGGTCAAAGTTTGTTGTTTTCCCGACAAGTCGGATGGAAAGGAAAAAATAAAAGAAAATCCACGTGAAAAGCCTAAGATTTTTACCGTCGATGAATCTTTATGTAGTATGTATGTAAAAATAATGTGTTCATAATATTATTTTGACAAGATATCTCTACGTGTAATACAACATTTTACGTTATGGTTATGTCGCAGTCATCTAGTTCAATCTGCGGTTCGATTGAATGACTAGCGCATTCATTGAATGACTCCGTTCAATTGAATGACTTGGCCGAACGTTGATTGAACAATCGTCACTCAACGTTCAACTAGTTAGCGATTTTTAACATAGCCCTTTGAAGAGAGCGGATATGAAATTAGTCAGGTAATTGAACGTATTTATTTTTAACGGAATAGGAAATGTATAAGAACAGTATATCATTCTTAGGTAATTAATAGCAATGTATTTGTTAAAGTTTCAATAAGTTCAATAAACGAGACAGCCAGCGCCATCTCTTCGCTGGCTTGGACAACAACCTGTACCATGGACAGTGGACACCTCAGTAGCTGACAGGTGACAGGTGACAGATGACAGCGGGTGCCGGGTGACAGCTGACACTTGACAGGTGTCCATCGGCGCTCTTCCGCCGGCCGGCGGGGCGGCCGCCGCCATAAATCTCTCGTCTCAACATACGTTATTATCCCTATGTAGTTTGTGATCTCAATTTTGCAATAAACGTAATCAAGAACAACAAATTTTTCCATACACCCTGGGATCCTACCGGAACGTGCACATGTGGACCTTCTGCCGGATGCCGAACTCTGCCGAAGCATAACCTCGAAGTCGCCTCATCACGTGGAGATTAAGCAGCGAACGGTCAGGATCCTTATTTTTCCTACTCCCCTTTGCTTCGAACTGTGCTAAAACCGTATAACTTGTGTTTTCAGTGTCGTGTAGCTGTCCGCAAGCGGCCAAAAACCACGCCCGTCTTAACAAATTACACGTGAGTACCTACCTTGCCGAGGGCCAACATGAGTGAGGAGTCAAAACTGACGGTGCCACCCCGTTCTCCTACTAAAAGATCGAAAGAGGATTATATTGTAGAATTGAAACGCCAAAGGGGGAATTTAAAAGGGCGGTTAACGCAGTTTAAGAAATTTGTTGATTCCTTAGAAAGTGAAAAGTGTCTAACAAAGTTACAAATTTCCGAGCTAAAATTAAGATTAGAATCGGCTAGTGACATATTTCAAAGATTTCACGTTATTGAAAACGAATTAGAGTTACATTCTTTAGAGTCAGACCTTTCTAGCAACTTAGAGTACACAGAAAACTTTGAATCCTTATATTTTAAAACTGTGGCTAGCGCTAAGTGTCTAATTGAGTGTTCTGAGACTGAAGACAGCTCTGTAGGTGATGCAAAGTGTGGTGCAACAATGAAACCAACCCTTTCAAACGTAAAATTACCTGAAATTAAACTACCTAACTTTGATGGTTCTTATGACCACTGGCTGGAGTTCAAAAATTCTTATATAACCATGATTCACAACCGCTCAGACCTTGATCTTATTCAGAAATTTCACTACTTGCGTTCTTCACTTAGTGGCACTGCGTTGCAGGTGATCGGTGCATTAGAGTTCACCGCGCCTAATTATGCACATGCGTGGGCATTATTAGAGAATAGGTTTAACAATCACAGGTTACTTGTACACAATCATGTAAAGGCTTTGTTTAATATTACTCATATAAAACAAGAATCTGCTACACAAATTAGAAAATTAATAGATACAGTTTTGAGAAATTTGCGGGCACTCAAAACATTAAATGAAGCAACGGAGTCCTGGGACACATTGGTAATACATTTGGTTGTTAGTAAACTAGATCCTTCTACAGAACGTGAGTGGGAGAATCACCAGGGTTCTTTAAATACAAGCGTTACAAATAAGTTAAAACTAGATGACTTGTTATCATTTTTAAGAAACCGTGCAGACACACTAGAAATGATAAATATTACAAATTCTAAACCACAACAAAGGAATCCTATCTTAAATAGTTATAATATTGTGACGAGTAGCAATATTAATAAGAAATTCAATAGGAAACAAAATCATAAGGTTTGTGTTTTGTGTAACAATAATAATCATACATTATATTCATGTTTTAAGTTTTTAAATATGTCCATTCCAGACAGAATAAATTTTGTGAATACTAAGAAGTTGTGTCAAAATTGTCTAAGAGCTGGGCACTCAATTAATGACTGTTTATTTAGTTCGTGTAAACAATGCAAAGAGAAACATAATAGTTTACTACATTATAATAGTGCCTCAGTAGGTAACAAGTCAAACTCAAGCAACTTATTGTCCGAGCATACAGTAAATGCACACTCTAATAATGAGTTTATCATTAATAACAGTGAATCAATGCATTCACACACTTCATTACAAAGGGTTTTATTATCTACAGCACTAGTGCAAATAGCTGATTCTAATAATTATTTTCATAAAGCCCGTGCCTTGTTGGATAATGGAAGCCAGCACAGTTTTATGTCAGAAAAATTATGTAAACGTTTAAATGCGTCATGTATACAGTCCACTATTCGAATATCAGGCGTTGGGAAAAATGTTACACATTCCAATCAAGTATGTAGTATTTTAATGCGTTCCTGTTCACAGGATTTTATTACACGTTTACAATGTGTGGTCTTGCCACATATAACAACACGTTTGCCCGTGACACCTATAGATAAGATTATACGTATTCCTGAGAATATTCAGCTCGCGGATCCAACCTTTGATGTACCATCAGATATCGACTTATTAATTGGTGCGGACAAGTTTTGGGAGCTTTTACTCGAGGATAAGATTCGTTTGCCTAATGGACCTTATTTACAAAGTTCAAAATTAGGCTGGCTAATTTCAGGGCCAATTTATTCAAATAAAATACAAATAAACGAAACACAGTGTAATTTTACACAAGACTTAAACGTACAACTCCAAAGGTTCTGGGAACTTGAGGAAGTTTCTCATGCGAGTGCTGCCCCCTCACAAGATGAACGATTTTGTGAGGAACTATTCGTTAATACTACTAAACGTGATAAAACTGGGAGATTCTCAGTTCGAATTCCGCTAAGAGAATCAGCTGACTCGTTAGGCGATTCTTATACGTTAGCGAAAAAGCGATTTTTTACTCTAGAACGAAAACTAGAAAGTAACCCTACTTTTAAACGTATGTATTGTGATTTCATGCGGGAATACATTGAGTTAGGTCACATGACTCGTTTAGATAATTACAGTGAACAGTGCAGTGAACCTAATTATTTTCTACCACATCATGGTGTTTATAAAGAAAGTAGTACAACTACTAAATTACGCGTAGTATTTGATGCAAGTGCAAAAACAAGCACTCAAAAATCTTTAAACGATATTCAGTTATCTGGACCAGTGTTACAAAATGATATTTTTTCTATTTTATTACGTTTTAGACAATATAAATACGTGGCATCTGCAGATATTATGAAATTCTTTAGGCAGGTACTTATTCAGCCAGATCAACGATGTTTGCAATTAATCGTTTGGAGAGATAATCCCACAGATTTATTAAACGTTTTTCAACTTAACACGGTCACATATGGAACCGCTTCGGCTCCCTACTTAAGTATGAGATGCATACGACAACTAGCTCATGAGTGCAACGATGATGTCATCAAGCGCGTCATTACTAATGACCTGTTTGTTGATGACTTAATTACTGGTCATGATGATCATGAGATTTTAATATCAATTTGTGAAAAGGTTTCTAATATCTTAAAGTCTGGATGTTTTCCGTTGCACAAATGGACCTTTAATTTTGATAAAATTCAGGATACTTCAGGGATGTTTAAAAATGATTTAACACAAAGTAAAACTCTTGGCCTAGGTTGGTTAAATGATAGTGATGAGTTCTATTTTGACATAAAAATAAGTAGTGAATTTGATTCATTCAATTTAACTAAACGTATGATACTTTCAACAGTTTCACAGATATATGACCCGTTAGGTCTTCTAGCACCGTCCATTATTATTGTTAAAATGTTATTACAAAAATTATGGCTTAGCAAATTGGACTGGGATACTCCGGTGTCCCAGGAGATAGTTGACATTTGGAGGAGTTTTCTTAAATCATTAGATAGCTTAAAACAATTAAAATTGCCTCGTCATGTCAGAAGTTTTTATAATTTTACAGAATTACATATTTTCACAGACGCATCACAGAATGCTTATGGAGCGTGTGCTTATATTCGAACATATGATAATAATTCTCAATTTAGTGTTAATTTGTTATGTGCCAAAAGTAAAGTAGCACCGTTGAAAACAATCACTATTCCCCGTCTAGAGCTTTGTGGAGCATTAGTGGGTGCTAAGCTTTACAAAAAAATTATAGACTCGCTGAGGCTTACATTTAATAAAGTAATTTTCTGGACAGACTCTACTATTGTTATGGGATGGATACGTATGGCACCACATCTCTTAAAACCATTTGTTCAAAATCGTGTTTCAGAATTGAATGAATTGACAAGAGAGTCACCTTGGTTGCATGTAAAGAGCGAGAACAATCCCAGTGACCTGTTGACCAGAGGCATCCACTTTGATAGATTAATTAATTGTGAAATCTGGTGGCACGGCCCCTCCTTTCTACAAACCTCCACTTCATTTACAAGTTTAGAGTCAAATTATAATAATTTTAATATCACTGAAGATTTACCAGATATTAAAAAGGTAACTTCATTGAATCATGTATGCTCATTAGAGGCTGATTTCATAAACTTTAAAAATTATTCGTCTTTTCAAAGACTAAACCGTATATTTGCCTATGTGGTTCGGTTTATTAATAACACTCGCATAAAGAATGAATGTAAACTTAACCGTCAAACCGGTTCATTATCAGTTGCAGAGTTGAATGAGTCGCAGCGCATTCTTATTAAATTTTCACAGATGCAATCGTTTCCTTGTGTATACAATTGTCTATCGAATAACGAGCCTTTAGATAAGTGTCATAAAAACAAAAAAGAAATTAATCGTGTGTTAGGGCTTAATGTATTTTTGGATGATAATAAATTGATAAGAGTCGGTGGTAGACTAAACAATTCCACGACTTTTGAGTATAATAAAAAACATCCTATCTTATTATGTTCTGGAAATCATTTTACTGTTTTACTTTTCAGACATAAACACAAACAATTGATGCACGCTAGTCCACTTCTTTTGTTATCTCACATACGTGAGCATTGGTGGCCCTTAAGGGCAAGAAACTTAGCCAAAAAAATAGTAAAGGAATGTGTCACTTGCACTAGAATTAAAGGTAAGACCTTAACTCCTATAATGGGAAATTTACCAAGCGAGCGTGTGGATCCTGGTTATCCCTTTCTAAGATGTGGAGTCGACTATGCCGGACCTGTCTTCATATTGAATCGCAAAGGTCGTGGGGCTCGCTTGTTTAAAGCCTATATATGTTTATTTATATGTTTCATTACACGTGCAATACACCTTGAACTTGTCACTAGTCTCAGTTCAGATGATTATATTTTAGCACTTAAGCGTTTCCTAAGCAGAAGAGGTAAACCTCAAGTTATATTTTCTGACAATGGGAAAACATTTGTAGGGGCTGAAAAGGAATTTCAACTGTTTCTAAATAATATATCAAAGGAAGTTATTGATTATTCAAGTAATAATGGCATAGAGTTTAAATTTATTCCGCCTTACTCTCCTCATTTTGGTGGCCTTTGGGAAAGTGGTGTACGATCGTGTAAGTATCATTTAAGACGTATCGTAGGGAATGCTAGGTTAACTTATGAGGAATTTTATACGGTTTTGACACAGGTCGAGGCAGTCCTAAATTCTCGTCCTCTGTCACCCATGTCCTCTGATCCTCAAGACCTTCTTCCCCTCACACCTGCTCACTTCCTGATCGGACGCACGCTGACGGCCACGGCGAGCGACGACATGATGGCAGTACCAGCATCCCAGCTGACTCGCTACACCAAGCTGGAACAACTAAGACAACACTTCTGGCAGCGCTGGTCTCGAGAGTACGTGACGGAGCTGCAGCAGAGGACTAAATGGAAGACTAACCAGCCCGACATCAGCCTGGATACGTTGGTGATCATCAAGGAAGATAATCAGCCGCCTCTTCGGTGGAAAATGGGCCGCATCGTCAAAACGTTTCCTGGCCCTGACGGAGTGTCACGCGTCGCTGACATTCGCACCGCTACGGGCATCATTCGTCGTGCATTCTCCAAGATCTGCCCATTACCATTACCAGAGAAGGAGGAGGAAGGTGTTCCCGTTACCTTTTGAAAGCCGGTGCTTTCAAGGCCGGCGAGAATGTTAAAGTTTCAATAAGTTCAATAAACGAGACAGCCAGCGCCATCTCTTCGCTGGCTTGGACAACAACCTGTACCATGGACAGTGGACACCTCAGTAGCTGACAGGTGACAGGTGACAGATGACAGCGGGTGCCGGGTGACAGCTGACACTTGACAGGTGTCCATCGGCGCTCTTCCGCCGGCCGGCGGGGCGGCCGCCGCCATAAATCTCTCGTCTCAACATACGTTATTATCCCTATGTAGTTTGTGATCTCAATTTTGCAATAAACGTAATCAAGAACAACAAATTTTTCCATACACCCTGGGATCCTACCGGAACGTGCACAGTATTTATTACTTCGTCTGTCCAATACGATTGGATTTGGTTAGGTTAGATGGCAAGGCGGGAGCGTAGCGCAGCGAAGCTCCCGCCTTAGCCATCGTGGTTATTTTTTTTGTAAACCACCCAGAAGTAGCCGTCGCCTCATAATTGAAGTCAGTTTCTAGATTAACCTATTAGTACGCTACCATCAAATACTTTAAAAAATTCATAGCATTCCATTTAACCACTTCACTATGATGACGTTTAGTCAAGACGTTAAACGTTACAGTCAGCGTCTTGACTAGTTGACCTTCAGTCATTCAATAGAACGGTGTCATTCAATGAATACGCTAGTCATTCAATCGAATCACAGATTGAACCAGATGACTGCGACAGTTATATTACACGTACACCAATCAACAGCACTAGTAAATAAAAATAATAGAAAAAATCTCAGATATCGGAGAAACCGGTAATCATCAGAATATTATAGATAAGATAACATTTTAAACTTTCGCGTTGCATTATAATTAAAACTTATTAATCGGGACTTAACGCGACTTATGCTAGTAGCACCTAATGCTATTTCGAGAAAAAGTATGTACTCGTAGTAACATTACTAAAAGCATAAGTCGCGTTAAGTCCCGATTAATAAGTTTTAACCAGAATATTATGGTGATAAAATTAACAAGACACTAATGAACTTTTCCTCATTACCTTGTATCAAAAAGTTACTCTAATTTGGACACTGCTGTTTCAGAAATTTCGGAGCGGATTTTTTAGTATAAATTGGAGCACAATAAATGTTACAACCGCTTTAAAATTTGTGCAAAGATTTTTTATTACCTTCAGCTCGAGCGTTTCCGTTCGTTAAAATAATATCAGACTTTTTAGTTTCGGTAGGTTATTCATTTAAGAAATTTAGTGTTATTTAATATTTTCGGATGTTTTTAATGAGGTTCATTAGTTACTTTACGAGTGCTTTTCATTCAGTTTGTTTGGGCCAAAATTTTGGACTTTATGTACAAAATCAGCTTTATGGAAGCTATAATCTGATGAGGTCGCTTTTAATAGGAATAGGTGGATGATATTCCACAATGCGCAAAACAAGAAAGATAATATAATATAGGTACAGGTTGGTTCAAACCTGTTAAGAAAAAAACCAATGATATTTTTAGTGTAGATAATAACATCGTTGAAAAAAACAAGTGCTTTTATAAAACAGATAGAATTTTATCGGTACCAATATGAAATACAATTTCGCTAAATTATATTGAAAGTAATGCTTTTATGGTATCGAATGTAATATGATAAACTAATAAAGTGTATACGTAGACGTTGCTATACAGTTACAGTTTACGTTTTACAGTAAATATTTAACAATCACTGAAATACGTAAACACTATTTAATAATCCTTATTGAGAAAACTTAAGAGACTGTGCTCCGTTTTTTTGAGAACATTTTTTTCAAGATTTTTGCGAGCTTTCTGATTTTAACGTATTTTTTAGTTATGGAACGACGCACACGAAATCGACGAGGTAATTCCTGCATTGAACAAGTCTTTGGACGATTTGCAGATGGACTACGTTGATCTATACCTGATGCATTACCCTATGGCTTACTCTGTAAGTATTTCAAAAGGCAGCATAAAAATAGAGTTAATCACACTATCGTTAGCAGACAATATATTTGTTTGAAAATTACTTAGAATAATAATTAGGATTTAGGTATTGTTGTTTGAAACTTTAATTATAATAATTAGGGGTTTTAAACATCAGCCAAATACTAGCATATTACAGTTCAGTTTTAAATTCGTTCATTTGCACAATAATCATAATATTCACCTTTTTCTGGACTACATCGGCCGGGGTATGTGGGACTAAAACCCCACTAAAACCCCATGGTGCTCCATTCTCTACAAAGGCATAAGCTTCCAGGGCCCTGGCACGATCAAGCATACGTATCACGGCTCTCTCTGGGACTCGGTGCAATAAGCGGTAAATTTTTCTTAGCGTAATATCAATATTGTTCATACGTTGCGATCGGTGGTAGGCCCCACGTCGACCTGCTAAACTGTTAACTTAAAGCTGTTTACTTTGGAAATCTTAATTAATTTGAAATTAAAATATTTTTCGTCCCATTTTGTACCACTTTCCTGACTGTACGTAAGCTACGATACAGCGTTTCATCAATGTAAATAAAAGTTGTGTTTCTGTCGAGTTGTTAATACATAAGCAAGCCCCTAACACAAACAAAACAGTAAACCTATTAAACTTTACAAGAACACTCTGATTGCGTAGGCGTAGCACTTTTCACGGGAAACGGCAAAGATTTTTAAAGTAAGGATAGGCTTTAACATACATTTGACAGCCTTTAGTCAAATTAGTTAAGATAAAGCTACAAAAAAATATTATGGGTTTTGACATAAGGCATTAGCGACATCCATATTTGAAATATATGAATATAGCTGCATTAACAACCGAATGAAATAAAACTATGAATTCGTTTCAGTCAGAAATTGTGTCACTTTTGTAAAATTGAGACTATGCTAGGAAAAACTAAATTATTTTGAAGCGTAAAGTCATATTGGTCCGCTTAATCTTTTAAAGATTATGTGGTGGTTAGGGTTAGCAAGCATATATTTTATACTGCTGTGCAGCATGTAAATTGTAACAAAACAAAGTGATAATATTTTAAAGTGTGTATGAGTACCTTATTCTTTATAAGTTCACTGTGAAAGTCGCAGCGCTGAAAAAGCAAATAACATTTTTTGTTATTAATTGTGGGCAAGCGACTCAACGTCAGGAATTTGCACATAAAAATGCTACTATTTTATCGCCGCTACTTTCAAATTGAAATTAATACAGGGGAGACCCTATGGTATCATTACATTTGTTTCGTAACACTTTGTAGAAATATTGTCCCTACTATAACTATTTTGTTCCTGCTAAGTCTAAGTTTACTGAATGAAATATGAATATTTTTGAGGTGCAAATTATATTGAACAAGCAGCTTCAGAAAATCCAAGAGACGTCAATAACTTGCGAGAAACTATCTTGAAATTGAAACTCTAGTCTGAAGAATATATTAAGCCACGACGTTTTTAAATTCAAATCAATTTTATATAAGTGGCTTGGATATTTCCTATGCGAGCATTTTATACATACCTATACTATGAACTATTCCCTTACTAAAAAGTAAAAACGATTTATTTTATTTATTATTTATTTTATTTTTACAGAAAAACTTGTAAAAGTAAAAACAAATAGTTTTGACCTTGTCAACCTATTTATTTATTATTATTCAATGATATTATAGTTATCTTCAAAGATTCAGGACTTAGAATAGACGTCGTATATTTTGGCAGAAAAATTATTATTCATACAAGAACTGAATGCTTACGCAATTCCCGTCCTACCTTTAATGGCCTATCGCCTCCGTGGTCCAGTGGTTTAGAGCGTGGCTCTTGACTCGGAGGTCATGGTATCGATTTCCACGTTGGAAACATGTTATTTCCAATTTTGATTAGGGCAATGCAGGCTGATCACCTGATTGTCTGACAAGTAAGATGATCTATGCGTCGGATGGGCATGTAAAAAGTCGGTCCTGCGCCTGATCTCTCACCAGTCGTGTTGGTGGTCCGTTCCACTGGATTATGAGAGTAAAAGGAATAGAGAGTACTCTTGTGTAATGCGCACACACTTGGGCACTATAAAATTACTCCTGCGTAACTGGCCTGGTTTCAATGAAACCGACCACCGTCACCGTAACCGGTGTGGGAGTTATTATTATTATTTCCATAAATGACAGAATGGCCAACGAACTGAGACCACGCTTTAAGCCTTGATATGCCATAATTTTATACACGTCTATCTCTTACAATCTTGATTCTATAATTATTTGCTTCCAAATCTAATCACATAAAAACAAGCTCCTTAACATCATCATATTTACCGTAAAAAGGGTAAAACGCATAATAAAAGATCCCGCATAGATAAAATGTTATGTTTACAGAAAAATGGATCAGTAAAGAACACGGATTATGTAGAGACTTGGAAGGGTCTGGAGCTCGCTAAGGGGCAGAACCTAGCGAGGTCAATAGGTGTGTCTAACTTTAACATAACCCAAATGAAGAGGCTCTGGGAGAATAGTATGGTTAAGCCCGCCGTACTCCAAATTGAGGTAAGCCTGAATATTTTATACCAGTCAAGGGCTTAGATTATAATGGACTTTTTTTTATTTTTTTTTTATTTTTACTTGGAGATTCAAGATTTCCTTTGCATGAATTATGAAACTTAGAAAAGGAGTTCACGCTTTTCTTGTGGCCGATATTTGTGACTATCTCATTATACAGTGGTCAGTGTGTAACAAAAATAAGTGATAATACTTTAGAGTGTGTACGTGTTCCTTGTAGAGAGTTCACTGTGAAAGTAGCAGCGCTGAAAGACTATTTTTTTCACTTTTGTATGGGCAAGGGCCCGAGCGTCACGAGTTTCTCCATACAAAAGTGAAAAAAAAAATTAGGTCTTTCAGGGCTGCTACTTTCACAGTGAACTCTCTACAAGGAACACGTACACACCCCAAAGTATTATCAGGAACTATTTATGCAAGGAACAAAACATAACAGAGAATTTAATATTGTATAGGGTGTAACTTCCGAGCACTTGATTTTTACAACGATGTATATTGTTTATTAAATTGAGATAAGCACAAAAAGCTCCGTGGATAACTAAGCAGCTTCCAGACTGCTGGAAGCTCATGAAAGCTTTTAAAACTTTACAATAATAAAGTTATTTTGTGATTTGCACACTAAAGCTGAGCTATAAAAACATGAAAACGGGGATGCTTCAACAACGAAACATTGTTTAAATAATGCTTTGTGTTCTCATTTGGAAGACTTTTACTGCCACTTATATAAAATATAAAAATATTACTAATAAAGCTGGTCATAACGTAAAATGAAAATTAAAAATTCAGTGCGGGAAAAAAAAGAACTAGTATAGATTGATAAGACATAATATTGTAATAAATATGCAGGCATAGACTTATTGGCAAATTTTTAAGCAATTGCATAATCGCGGGCTTTGAGCGCCGCGACGTAATCAAGAAATTTCGTAACAAAAAACACCTAACATTCGTCTAACGTCGTTTCAGTTCGCTAGTTTTAATGACAATTTATTTCTACAACATATTTTAAGGATATTTTCATCGTTCATCAACTAATGGAACTTCAGTCCCCAACTACATTAGCTGTTACTTAAAACTTTCAATAAAACTTATCACTTTTGTTCGCTTACAAGTTTTGTCGACGTGTCCTCACTACGTCGGTTTACAACTCGATCTAATTGCGAAACTGGCGCTTTTATGTGGCTCGATTAATTTGTGAAAAAGCCACAAATGTCAGTCAGCGTATTCTGAATGTCTGCTGTTTAATCAGAATTTACTATGTGATTTTTATGTTATCAGAAAAATATGCTATTAGGTTGAACTTTTTTCCGTGTCCTCGGGTTTTGGACCCACTTGATCTTGAAATCAAAAAGTCCCTAACGGCCGCACCACCCAGCCTCACTCACTCATAGATTTTTAATGATTATGGTGCTGGCATGAACGAAGAAAAAAAGGCGGACTGAGTCTTATCATACACAGAACTGCGTCTTCAGAGTCGGCCACGCACACATTCTTACGCCTGCCAAATGGTGTGGACTAGCGAAAGAATGTGTGCGTGCGGACCGTGTACACTATACATGGACACAGTTCTGTATATAATAAGACTCCGTCCGCCTTTTTTTCTACGTTCATGCCAGCACCATAACCATTAAACGTCTATGAGTGCAGCCGTAAGATCTTTGTAATGTCATAAAATATGATAAACTAGATGACGCCCGCAACTCCGTTGCGCCAAAATTCGTTTATCGCGCGTGAACCTTAATTTTTCCGGGATAAAAAGTATCCTATATCCTTTCCCGGGACTCAATCCCCGTACCCAATTTCAGCGAAATCGGTTCAGCGGTTTAGGCGTGACGAGGTAACAGAGAGACATACAGACCAACAGACATATAGACAGATAAATATATATAATCGTATTATTGAATTTCAGTAACAATAGCACCACATAATATATACTAAAATATTAATTTTTACAATTTTGGTTATTACTTGTTTCAGTTGCCAATAAGATGATACTGAATAAGTAAGAATTAATAAATTCCCAATATTCCTAAAAAGTTTTCATCATGTTATAACAAATTACAGGTAAATCCAAGTATAACCCAGGTGGAACTGGTGGATTGGTGCAAGGAACATGGTGTGGTGGTGATGGCATACAGCCCTTTTGGTGGTATACTCGGTAGGAAGAAAGACGCACCACCACCTCACGCAGATGACCCGACTTTAGTGACTCTGGCAAAGAAGTACAATAAGACTGTACCACAAATACTATTGAGGTATTTGGTAAGTAAAATGGTAGATTTTGACACGTTTATATCTTGACACGACTTGCGTGTGATGAATTTAGTAAGGACTTAAGGAGCCATTGTTGTGATTATTGTTTATTTGGATTTTATTTTTTAATTAATTAATATTTATTTTTTAATTAATATTTAACTGTGATTGGTTTAGACAAACTTGAATGTAAGTTACGAAGCCAAGTTTTTAGCGGATTTAAGATTGCCAAAGTCGAATTAACGTCGTCAAGTAAGCTTAGCATTGTTATATTAAAGGATAGATAATACTGACAGATTATAGGGACCTAAAAAGAAGAGAAACAATAATATTCTTTCGCAGAAGAAAACCTTTTCTATGGCTATGCTAAGCTGCAATTATAATTATCACATTCGGTATGGTACATACTGCAAACGCTATAATACACTTTTACTTCAAAATGTAAGCTAAAATTTTTTTCAAGTTTCCGTCGCATTTTAGTCGAATGACTTTTATAGATTTCCTTTGTAATTTCCTTTGCAGCTCGATCGTCAGTTGGTAGCCATTCCGCGATCAACAAATAAAGATCGAATAAAAGAGAACATTGACATTATGAATTTTTCCCTGACTCCGGACGAAGTTGAAAACTTGTCGAAATTCAACAGTGATTACAGATTACGAACACCTGTCAAATGGTACCCCCATCCAGAGTTCCCGTTCGAGAAAAAGAACCTTACAGACACAGAAATAAAGTACATTATCGAGCACAGCAAGGAAGATTGAGCAAGAAACGAAATGAATGAAGACGTAATGAATATAATTTCAATAAATTGTTATGTTTGAACGAGTCATTATTTGGAGTCCTAATTGATGACATTGGAAAGTCTTGATTAGGATTATTTTGACATCGAAAATAATAATTTATCTACGTACTATTTACTCCTGATATTTAAATAATCCGCCAAGTGCGAGTCGAACTCACGCACGAAGGGTTCCGTACCGTTATAGAGAAAAAAATCTGCCAAGTGCGAGTCGGACTTGCGCACGAAGGGTTCCGTACCGGTATAGAGCAAAAGTTGACAAAAAATTGTGTTTTTTGTATGGGAGCCCCCCTTAAATATTTACTTTATTTTAATTTTATTAATAATTTATTAAAGAACAAATATAACTAAGGATTTTGTGAGAATTTCAAGTGCCTAACTGTTACCATTATTAAATACGAGCAAAAAAGGCCAAAAATCACGTTTCTTGTATGGGAGGGAGCCCCCCTTTCAAATTATTTTTATTTTATTTTCAGTAGGTATTTGTTGTTATAGCGGCAACCAATATACACTATCTGTGAAAATTTCAGAACTCTAGCTCTAGCGGTTCTCGAGATACAGCCTGGAGACAGACAGACGGACAGACAACGAAGTCTCATGAATAGGGACCCGTTTTCACCCTTTGGTTACGGAACCCTAAAAATAGGCCAAAAAATGTGTTTTTTGTATGGGAGCCCCCCTTAATTTTTTATTTAATTTTAATATTATTATTAATAATTAAAGTACACATAAAATTAAGGATTTTGTGAAAATTTCAATTACGTACACAGGTACGTATGTGGCAACAGTGCCATTATTGATTACGAGCAAAAATGGGCAAAAAAATTTTAGAAGGCTAGGAGTCGTACTTATTTTTTAATGTTAGTTTAATTTTATTATTAGTAATTAAATTGCACATTTAATTGAAGATTTCGTGAAATTTTAAAGTGCCTATCTGTTTTGCCATTATCGACATAGAGCAAAAATGCCAAAAAATCACGTTTATTGTATGGGACCCCCCCTTATAAATGTCAACCTACCACGTTTTGTTATCAAGCTAAAGAACTTAATATGATGGGCGTTCACTTAACCTACTAATATTATAAATATAAGTTTATACACTTTATATTTTCTAAATTATTCATTTATGTCTACTTTATTGTTATAACTAGGTATGACCTTGTTTGCTCCATACAATACACTGTCTGAACTAAGGGTCAGAACTCAAAGACGATACGCTAAGTGTTTTCAGATGTAGACCCTTTAATTGTTGTTTGGGTTTCGTCCCTTTTGTGGTCACTTTCCTAGTGCAAAGCGGTTTCACATCATCAGTTATAATTAAAACTTAGTTGCCAGCTTAGAATCAAATACTAAGGGCCTCGTTTCACCACTTTCTGATAAAGTGCCGAATAGGCTATTCACAACTTTTTTGACAGATTCTCCATACTTGATCTGTCTAGTTAAGTGGTGAATAGCCTATTCGAAACTTATCAGGAAGTGGTGAAACAGGCCTTTACACTACCAAATTGAAACTACTATTTTGTATGTAGGTTTTTTTTTAAAGAAAATAGAAAATAGCTGTTTGTAACGTCAATTTTAAGAGTAAAGTTATCATAGGTAAGTCATATCCGTAAAGTTTAGATACGAATTGCATTCTAGATAAAACCAAAATAATTTCGCTTTGTTTCCAGATGTATCTATGGGATATATTAGCTGTAGTATGTTTTGTGTTGTAAAAAATATTGATTTACGTCTAGACATAGATATATCCTGCTCTAATATCGCCAGGCAAAAGCGGTCAACCCCCAAGCAACCGTCTTCCAGAGCACACCTAAGACTGCAGCTGCATTAAGCGCTTAAGCTTGCTAACGAATCCGTGATCCGGTGGCTTAGAGCGTGGCTCTTGACTCGGAGGTCGTGGGTTCGATTCCCGCGTTGGAAACATGTTATTTCCAAGTTTGGTTAGGACAATGCAATGCAGGCTGATGACCTGATTGTCTGACAAGATGATCCATGCGTCGGATTACGGTTAGGCATATAAAAAGTTGATCGTGCGCCTTATCGCTCGCCAGTCGTGTCAGTCTTTCGTCCCACTTGGTTATTTGAGATAAATCATAAAATGAAAAGAGTGCTCTTGTATACTGCGCTGTGTGCGCTTGGGCACTATAAAATTACTCCTGCGTAACTGGCCTGGTAACTCAAACACCTGATGATGATTATATTATCCATTAATCTCGTACACTTGCTATTAAACAGTGTTGTGTTGTGAAAGTACATTCAGTTACCATGAGGTCAGCAATAAGGACGGACGTGAGACGCACATGTCTGTTAATTATTGTTACCACATTGAGTTCGGTGAGTTTTTTTATTACTTATTGTCTTATGTATACTAATTGCTGCCCGCAACTTCGTTTCGCCTAAATTCTTTTGGGAAGGTAACATTTTACCGCAACAAAGACTATTCTGTGTTCTTTCCGGTATTCCAAAGTAAAGCCTTACCAAATTTCATCTAAATCGGTTCAGCCGAGAAGCGTAAATAGGCAACTGCAGAGAGACAAACAAGTATTTTTGCCTTTGTAGTTTAATTGATTGATTCATTGATTTCAACAACAGTTCCGAGTACCTAATTGAATAAAGATAGTATTTTGAATAAGAAAAATCGATCTAGCTGTATAGTTTCATTGCTGCAGTATCCACGTAACCAGAGTTATTGATACCAAAACTTCGAAACTTTAATTCCCAACTTAGGGTTGATTCAGACCGCAACGCGACGCGTAGTAAAATATAGATTTGACAGATTCTTAAGACGTCTCACGCAATTGAAATCTGTCAAATCCATACAAATTTATGCCGCTCCGCGCCTGAATTGACCCTAAGAGCCAGTACACACGGCGTGCTGCGTCGGCCCCCCGATGGTTGCTCGCCTTGTCGTGGCGGTGGGGCTCTAGTAACCGCGGCTTGGACAACCGCGGTGAAGCAAAGAGGCAACCAGGGCCGGCCGGTGTCGCCGCTTGGCCCGAGGAGGGCGCTCCCAGCGGACTGGAGGAGTCCGCTGCGGATGCGCACCGAGGTGGGGCCGCAGAGGAAGAGGCAAGTAGGTATTGCGGTGCGCCGCTTGCCCTATCCTCTGCGGCCGAGGTGTGGTCGGTGGCAGAGCCACAGACCTGATCTGCCACATGGCCTCCAAGTAGCAGACTCGGGGGGCGTCTGCTACAGCCCTGGTGGGGGCCGAGGAGGAGGGCGCACGTGTTGTGTGCCCATCGTGGAGTCTTCGGACCGCTGGCGGGGTCGCGGATGTGTGTATCGTTCCCGTGGCCCCATCAAAAGGCGGCGTGGCGGAAGATGGGGGGGGGGGGGGGTTTAGTGGGTATACGGCGTGCTGCGTCAGTGTTGTGTAGATGCAGCGCTGCCGTTGCGTTTTTGTACACACGGCGCGGCGCGCTGAGTCGTCGCAACGCACACAATATGACGGACTTTGTAATAACGCTGCAACGGCGCAGCGCCTGTGTAGTGTGTGACCGGCTATGCGTCAAAATATTTGCGTTGCGACAAAGTAACGCAACGCAACGCGCCATGTGGACTGGATATTATGTAACCTGTATTATACTGCGTGACTGGTGAGACATGTTCAATACTTGAGGACGTGATATTTGGCTATTATATTAGTTGGAAAAAAATAATATCAATTGATCACTGAGTAAATGTAGCTTAAAGTTAAATAATTATTTGCCCAACGCATGGACACCGCGAGCGGGAGGGGTAGTTGTGTGGTGTTTCTTTGGTAGCGCACGCCTCTGCACCGGCCGCATAGTATGCCTACTTGCCTAGCCGCGTAATTTACTTAGTATCCATGATTCATTAATTTTTGGGAAATTCAAAAAAAAAATTAAGAACCTAATTTTATTACATATTTATAATGAGAATCGAGTACTGAATACTCTCCTTAAATATCGGTATTGACTCACCAGTCATGCTGTAGTTAGTTACAAATATTGCAAAACTAAGGCATTATCTTATGTCTGTGGCCCTAGTGAAAAGGGGTTTAAGTCTAAAATTACAACTTTACAGGAGAGGCAAAAAACATTCAGCGCGCAGAAATTTCGTGTTTGTCCTCGTGTAGCTTCTTTAAACTGCTAGCTAAATAATACATGTGATATTTTTATTGGTAAACAAATCTCTTTATTATTATTAAGTTGTTTTTTATGTAAATTTAATATTTTTCGAGATAATGACTTATACCCACGAAAAAATAAATTCCTCAAGGGTATAAAATAACTTATACCCTTTATCACATAAGTAAATTGTGAATTCTGTTATGTGAAAAGGAATACGCATTTGGAATAACTTTTATGATAAGTAAGTAATTAAAAAAATATTTAATGGCTCACTTAATAAAAAGTATACAGAATTTGACTGTGTACTTTAATTCGACTCAAAAAAAGTCAAAATTATGAAAAAAATATCTTAGCGTCTTTTTCACAATGATTTTATTCGTGGCGTGTGGTATATGATATATCTAGACTTATATCAACTACTTTGTGCAACTTATATCCATGATTTTAACAAAAAGAAAAGAAAACAAAATTAATATACTTACTTATATTTTGATATTTTACAAAATAATTAACTTAAGTTAACGAAGTTAAGTAAGTCTCTTTTGTAGTACAATAGAAAAATAATTTGAGAGTAACTCGCATTTCTCTCAACTAAAAATAAAATCAATGTTATTTAAATTAATGGCCTGTTTCACCACTTCCTGATAAAGTGCCGGATAGGCTTATTTGACAGATTCTCCATACTCTATGTGTCAAGTTAAGTGGTGGATAGCCTTATCAGGAAGTGGTAAAACAGGCTCTTACACTCACAAAATCACAAAATGAGTTGAAAACAAAAGACAAAATTCTCCTGAAAATGTTTTTATAGTACTTATCTATAACCGCTTAGTGTAGAAACGATCCGTGTAAAGGATAGTGTCTGAAATTATGGAAAAAGCTAAATAATTTCGTAATTTACCGTATTTAAAGCCTTACAAACTCATTATTTGAAAGCTACAAAGTTATAATAAAAATACAACAATAATCTTCAGTATATCAACATTCCTTTCCCCGTTTTATTTTTTATATTTTTGTTTATTATAGGTGCTCATGATAATATGATCTTCTAAAGTAAAACCAATTTATTAAAATTTAAGCATACATTGAGCATCCCCTTAGGATTTACAAATTACTTTTAATTGAAACACACGCCAATAGATCGACAATATCATAAACTACACATTCCCCGTTTTTTTTAGGACAATTTTGAACTAAGATGAATAAAAAAATAGGATTTTGGTGGGATCTCGGCAACGCGGCAAATGTATGGCCAAGGTCGTTTGCTCGGGGGACGGCCTTAAGTTACAACAGTCATACTTGACTGTTGTAACTTTAAAGTAAATTACAACAGTCAAAAGAGTAAATTTTCATATTGATTAAGTTTATATGGAAAATTATTTATAGCAAGTTGACTAAATAAAAATATTAGGAAATCTCATCTGAACAGTCATCATTAAGAAGAGGATGCTGATCATCGTTATCATCACTTATGTCTTATTAGATTTAGTAAGTATAAAAAGATCTGACACTCATGGGTTTATTAATGGGAGAAGACTAAGTCTCGCTTTTCTCATTAGAAATTGCTTTCCACATTTTCAATAAAATACTGACTAAGAAATGACCAATATAGAATTGAATGACATATCAATTTCTTCCTGTTCTATCGTTGTATGTGGAAAAGAGACCTACCTGTATAGCACTGTATTTGTTACAGGAAATCCCCTGAAAGACTTCGCACCTTTCTGTGTTGCCAGTTTTGAGTTCTGTAGGACCCAAGAGGTTTTTTATGGCCTTGATACTTGCATTTTGGATTATCATGTAAGACTGTTCCATAATACCGATTTTCTACCGAAATCTACTAAATGATTTTACACTACTAACGGCCGAACCCAATATACGATCCTAATCCGTTTTTACCAATCCAAGATCGATATTTCAATCCATATTTGTGTTTGAGTGTGCCAATAATGTATCCACAGATTGAAATTACAATCTGTGGTTGCAAGCCATCCATGGGAGGTTCGCTCTATGATTTCGGATAGCCCTCCGTTTGAAAATGACAGTTCGAGTGTATTCATAACCTATCTCACAATTTTGACGTTTCTTTCGATCGGTTTTATGATCCAAATCTGCAATCTTAGGAATTTCTCGGTTTTACTGTTTAAAATATGGATTTGTCTATACTCTCAAGCAGTGATAGTAGTGATTTTGAGGATCTCATACTGATCGTGCGCGAGTCCGACTCGTACTTGGCCGATTATTTTTTATTAGTTATAATTACCAGTATTGGACAAGCAACAAAAAAGCGGCCAAGTGCGAGTTGGACTCGCCCATGAAGGGTTCCGCAGCAGCAATAAGGTTTATTTTTATGAAATTAAAAGGTTTTTGATTTATTTTATGTTTCAGTCGATTTAATGAAATTTTGATTAAGGTTTACCATTTTTATGACGTATAAAAAAAACTACTGGCTAGATCTCGTTCAAACCAATTTTCGTTGGTAGTTTTTATAGTAATCTACATCATATATTTTTTTTAGAATTATCATGAACTTACATACTTTAGAAATTAGAGGGGGGGGGGACACATTTTCCCACTTTGGAAGAGTCTCTCTCGCAAACTATTCAGGTTGGAAAAAAATGATATAAGAAACCTCAATATGATTTTTAGAGACCTATCTATAGATACCCCACACGCATAGGTTAGATGAAAAAAAATTTTTTTATTTCAGTTGTACCTATACCCCTAAAATTTTTAATAATTTTTCCATTTTTGCATCAAAATCTTAATGCGGTTCACAGAATACATCTACTTACCAAGTTTCAATAATCTAGCTCTAATAGTTTCGGAGAAAAGTGGCTGTGACATACGGACGGACGGACAGACAGACAGACAGACAGACAGACAGACAGACAGACAGACAGACAGACATGACGAATCTATAAGGGTTCCTTTTTTGCCATTTTGGCTACGGAACCCTAAAAAAGGGTGCGCTCGGTGCGCCATGATGACTGCCTGCTGCCGGCAGGTAGAAAATGAGCAATGGCATGTGTCAACTGTCAGCTTATAGCAAGATAGCGCGTAAAGTTTGTTTGTCAATTGTCAGTGCCATTAGAATTTAACGAAATACTCCTAAATCCGAATTTTGCGGATATATGTTGTCGACTCGAAATCAATATTTTTTTATTTTCTATTATTCACATAAGGTTTCGATCGAGTCTATCGTACCCCTGGACAGAGGGAAAAGATCGCAGGCAATCCGGCCAGAAAAAAGATTGCAGATTTCAATTTTTATTATTGAAACGTGGATTGGAGATCGATCTAAGGATTGGGATCGATCCGAGATTGAGTTCAATCTATGCATAAGGATCGAATATTGGGTTCGGGCGTAAATCAGTTCAATTTACCTCCAATCAAAAAAAGTAGAAATCTACTAAAAGTTGTCACGCTGGCGCGGGCGCACCGCGCAATGCACCCTCCACACACCCGGTGCGGACCAGTCCCCCGCATCGACGCTTTATATCGTTTTACACGTAAAATGAATACCATTCGTAGGATAGCGTATTGTGAATACTGATCTAAACTGAGTTATACTGGACTTTTGTCATTTATTTTGGTGAAAACAGATTGATGTCCAGTAACATCATTACTCACTAAGTCATTTTTAAGGACCAACTCTTGTTGTATTGGTAAACACCAAATTTTATAAAAAGGTAGGTAGTTTATGTTAATTTAGATCAAAAAACACATTTTTTTTTTTATTTTTTCAGTTTAAAACAATACAGATGTACTTGGATCCAACTTATGTAGTTTTTTTTGTGTTAGTTAGACCCATATACACCAAGAAACTTTTTTGTTTTTAAAGATAGCTTAGATCCGTTTACACCAATCGATAGAGCATTTATTTCTCATCATTTTGGTATAATAAACTCATTTTCGACAAAATCGGACTTGTACCCCTTTTCACTAGGGCCACAGATGTGTCGAGACAAAGCTGCAGGCAGAAACTAGAGGTACATAACAATAAATAAATGTATGTAGGTGAGCGCGGTCCTGACATATCCCCTGAACGACGGGGGCGAGATCCCCGCGATTGCTCTAGGGACGAGCCTGGGGCACACCGCCGACGTAAGTGTTATATTTTATACTCTTTATCACTTAAAATATGGCGGCATTCAGACGGTAAATATTATATGAAAACTTTCGTGTTGTGAGTACGTGTAATGTTATATTTTTATGGAGTATATTATCATCTTTCGACACGGTGTAAACGCTACGAAACGTCTGTTATTTTAGATGTAGTGTTTTTTAGATCTAAAATGTAGCTTCTACTCGACAGGTTTTTTATTACCTAATTATTATTATAGTCCTGATTTATTTATTAATAAAACTGCTAATGTACTAGGCCTTCACTACTTTTTCTAAGGCCTTTAAGTATAAGTTAAAGTCCGTTTTTCACCAACTACGCGCGACGGTAGAGGAAATGTAAGGGTAATGGTTTTGGCAATCTCATCAAGTACATAATTTATAGCGACTGAAGTACAGGTCCGATTTTAAAGTTCGAAGTAACACCTGATTCTATTATCTATTTAACAGCTAGTAATGTCATATTTTTTTTTCATTGAAGTTATAATAATTTTTAAACTTGTACGTTGTTCAGGGTAGGCGAATACTCTCAGCGAACCACTCGCTCGCTAGGGCGGTGCAATGGGCTCTCGAGGGGGGATACAAGCACATAGACACTGCGGCCATCTATCAAGCTGAGGAGGAAGTGGGACTTGGGATACAGAACTACTTGAGAGACAATAATGCCAGTAGAGATGATGTTTATGTTACGACTAAGGTAAAGTGATCTCTTTACAAGTGTGAAATAGAAGCTTAAGGGCCTGTTTCACCACTATCTGATAAAGTGCAAACTCTATCTGTCAAGTTAAGTGGCGGATAGCCTATCCAACACTTATCAGGAAGCGGTGAAATAGGCCCCTAAACGAATAATATCAGAGGAAAACTATGAAAGTATAGGTTTCATAGTTTAGCAAAATGACAAGAGGTAAGGTAGTAAGTACCACAGCGTAATAAAGATCCATAGACTGTGGTAGTACTCTGAAACAGTTTTTAGCTACTGTGGAACAACTGAAGAGACGTGAAGCTTGGTAGTAGTTGTTAAACTAATATGTATTTCTGTGGTAGTAGTCAAATTCACAATAAGAATTAGTTATGGTTGCTGATGACAAATATGTAGATTTTTTACTGTGTATTTTATATTATGAGATAGAAAGTGTGGATGAAGTTGAAGTTAACATGTGCTGTTGATAAGTCGTTCTTAATGTTTCAGCTCAAGATGATTTAGGAAACTGTCGGAGACAATATTTGTGATGATAATAAAAATCTTGAGCTGTAAAATGTTGTCCACGATTTCAATGGTAGTGATGATGATGATTTTGACTTATTTTAGCTATGGAACACTGAGCATGAGGTGGATGCGGTAGTCCCGGCGCTGCGGAAGTCACTCGCTGACCTGCGCATGGACTATATAGATCTGTACTTGATGCATTACCCGATGGCTTATACGGTATGTAATTAACTCTTGACTTAAATGGATACGATAATATTATTATTATGGCCTTAATTGACACTATCGTATTTGGATCTCTGGTAAATTTGTATAATGAGTTTTAGTTAGATTTAGACAGCTCTACAAGTGATAAATTAACCCTCAATCAAATTTAGCAATTGCCTAGGCCCTAGGGAATCTGAGGGCACCAGAAAAGTAAAGGTTCAAAGACCGATTCTAGTTGAATATGGATAGGGGGGTCCACAGGCATGGAATGCTTAGGTCATCAGGTAGTCTTAATCCGTCACGGAGCTCTACCTAAGGCTCCATGCGGCAGTACGAGTTCTAAGTATTTTAAAATACAAATAAATGTATGAAATTCAAAAACTCTTCCTAGAATGTCATACATTTCGGGCCATCAGCGCCAACACGGGACGGAGCGGTCAGCATGACATTAAAATCTGCCTCAGTTTACTACTTAATTAGAACAATTTGTTATTAAGTTCATGAAACACACTCTTAGGGTGAATTGCACCAGAAGCGTAGTTAAAGTTAAGGTTATCGTCAAGTATGGCGACTTTTGCTAGGGATTTGACAGTTCATTTCACATTTTGTTATGGTTAAAGTTAAAGTTAAAGTTAAAGTAAGCCGGTGCAACCTACTCTTAAAGGTCATATACATAAAATATATGAAATAAATCAAAATTAAAAAAAAATCAATTTTATGTTACAGAAAAACGGATCTATAAGCGACACAGACTATTTGGAGACGTGGAGGGGAATTGAAACTACGAAAGATACAAAGTTAGCAAAATCAATAGGCGTGTCTAATTTTAACATAACCCAAATGAAGAGGCTCTGGGATCATTCGAGAATAAAACCGGCGGTTCTGCAGATAGAAGTAAGCAAGTTTATTTTACACATTATGACGTCATCATAATTATTTATATTCATCCTTTTATACGTCTTTATCGAAATAAACATTCAGAACAGTTTTAACAAAGCGTAATTATAGAGAAATTAAAACAATCGAGAAAAATGAATATTTTTTAATTTTTGTTGGTAGGTACTTGGCTCACTGTAACGGCCGTCACAGACTTAGCTATAATATATATTAATATGTTTATAGCTAGGCATATTAATATATATTTTCTATACAATTTTCGCGTGACCACACACTCAGCTATAATATATATTTCTGGTCTCAGTGTGTTTAGTACGGTATCACTACATAGTATAAAACAAGGTCGCTTTCTCTGTCCCTATGTCTCTTTGTATGCTTAAATCTTTGAAACTACGCAACGGATTTTGATGCGGTTTTTTTTAATAGATAGAGTGATTCAAGAGGAAGGTTTATCTGTATAATAACATCCATTAAATAGTGGAGAAGTACTGTTATTTTTGAGGTTTCTAATGTGATGTCGTAAATAATTACATTTTTTCCGCTTACATTGCAAACGCAGGCTGAACCCTACGAGTTTTATCAAAATAATGTACTAAGTATTGTACACATTGAAAAGGTCTACAGAAAAGTCCGTGATGGTATATGTCTATCTCTTATGGATAACCCACAATAACTTTTTTTTGTCATTTACTGTTAAAGTTTCAATAAGTTCAATAAACGAGACAGCCAGCGCCATCTCTTCGCTGGCTTGGACAACAACCTGTACCATGGACAGTGGACACCTCAGTAGCTGACAGGTGACAGGTGACAGATGACAGCGGGTGCCGGGTGACAGCTGACACTTGACAGGTGTCCATCGGCGCTCTTCCGCCGGCCGGCGGGGCGGCCGCCGCCATAAATCTCTCGTCTCAACATACGTTATTATCCCTATGTAGTTTGTGATCTCAATTTTGCAATAAACGTAATCAAGAACAACAAATTTTTCCATACACCCTGGGATCCTACCGGAACGTGCACATGTGGACCTTCTGCCGGATGCCGAACTCTGCCGAAGCATAACCTCGAAGTCGCCTCATCACGTGGAGATTAAGCAGCGAACGGTCAGGATCCTTATTTTTCCTACTCCCCTTTGCTTCGAATTGTGCTAAAACCGTATAACTTGTGTTTTCAGTGTCGTGTAGCTGTCCGCAAGCGGCCAAAAACCACGCCCGTCTTAACAAATTACACGTGAGTACCTACCTTGCCGAGGGCCAACATGAGTGAGGAGTCAAAACTGACTGTGCCACCCCGTTCTCCTACTAAAAGATCGAAAGAGGATTATATTGTAGAATTGAAACGCCAAAGGGGGAATTTAAAAGGGCGGTTAACGCAGTTTAAGAAATTTGTTGATTCCTTAGAAAGTGAAAGGTGTCTAACAAAGTTACAAATTTCCGAGCTAAAATTAAGATTAGAATCGGCTAGTGACATATTTCAAAGATTTCACGTTATTGAAAACGAATTAGAGTTACATTCTTTAGAGTCAGAACTTTCTAGCAACTTAGAGTACACAGAAAACTTTGAATCCTTATATTTTAAAACTGTGGCTAGCGCTAAGTGTCTAATTGAGTGTTCTGAGACTGAAGACAGCTCTGTAGGTGATGCAAAGTGTGGTGCAACAATGAAACCAACCCTTTCAAACGTAAAATTACCTGAAATTAAACTACCTAACTTTGATGGTTCTTATGACCACTGGCTGGAGTTCAAAAATTCTTATATAACCATGATTCACAACCGCTCAGACCTTGATCTTATTCAGAAATTTCACTACTTGCGTTCTTCACTTAGTGGCACTGCGTTGCAGGTGATCGGTGCATTAGAGTTCACCGCGCCTAATTATGCACATGCGTGGGCATTATTAGAGAATAGGTTTAACAATCACAGGTTACTTGTACACAATCATGTAAAGGCTTTGTTTAATATTACTCATATAAAACAAGAATCTGCTACACAAATTAGAAAATTAATAGATACAGTTTTGAGAAATTTGCGGGCACTCAAAACATTAAATGAAGCAACGGAGTCCTGGGACACATTGGTAATACATTTGGTTGTTAGTAAACTAGATCCTTCTACAGAACGTGAGTGGGAGAATCACCAGGGTTCTTTAAATACAAGCGTTACAAATAAGTTAAAACTAGATGACTTGTTATCATTTTTAAGAAACCGTGCAGACACACTAGAAATGATAAATATTACAAATTCTAAACCACAACAAAGGAATCCTATCCTAAATAGTTATAATATTGTGACGAGTAGCAATATTAATAAGAAATTCAATAGGAAACAAAATCATAAGGTTTGTGTTTTGTGTAACAATAATAATCATACATTATATTCATGTTTTAAGTTTTTGAATATGTCCATTCCAGACAGAATAAATTTTGTGAATACTAAGAAGTTGTGTCAAAATTGTCTAAGAGCTGGGCACTCAATTAATGACTGTTTATTTAGTTCATGTAAACAATGCAAAGAGAAACATAATAGTTTACTACATTATAATAGTGCCTCAGTAGGTAACAAGTCAAACTCAAGCAACTTATTGTCCGAGCATACAGTAAATGCACACTCTAATAATGAGTTTATCATTAATAACAGTGAATCAATGCATTCACACACTTCATTACAAAGGGTTTTATTATCTACAGCACTAGTGCAAATAGCTGATTCTAATAATTATTTTCATAAAGCCCGTGCCTTGTTGGATAATGGAAGCCAGCACAGTTTTATGTCAGAAAAATTATGTAAACGTTTAAATGCGTCATGTATACAGTCCACTATTCGAATATCAGGCGTTGGGAAAAATGTTACACATTCCAATCAAGTATGTAGTATTTTAATGCGTTCCTGTTCACAGGATTTTATTACACGTTTACAATGTGTGGTCTTGCCACATATAACAACACGTTTGCCCGTGACACCTATGGATAATATTATACGTATTCCTGAGAATATTCAGCTCGCGGATCCAACCTTTGATGTACCATCAGATATCGACTTATTAATTGGTGCGGACAAGTTTTGGGAGCTTTTACTCGAGGATAAGATTCGTTTGCCTAATGGACCTTATTTACAAAGTTCAAAATTAGGCTGGCTAATTTCAGGGCCAATTTATTCAAATAAAATACAAATAAACGAAACACAGTGTAATTTTACACAAGACTTAAACGTACAACTCCAAAGGTTCTGGGAACTTGAGGAAGTTTCTTATGCGAGTGCTGCCCCCTCACAAGATGAACGATTTTGTGAGGAACTATTCGTTAATACTACTAAACGTGATAAAACTGGGAGATTCTCAGTTCGAATTCCGCTAAGAGAATCAGCTGACTCGTTAGGCGATTCTTATACGTTAGCGAAAAAGCGATTTTTTACTCTAGAACGAAAACTAGAAAGTAACCCTACTTTTAAACGTATGTATTGTGATTTCATGCGGGAATACATTGAGTTAGGTCACATGACTCGTTTAGATAATTACAGTGAACAGTGCAGTGAACCTAATTATTTTCTACCACATCATGGTGTTTATAAAGAGAGTAGTACAACTACTAAATTACGCGTAGTATTTGATGCAAGTGCAAAAACAAGCACTCAAAAATCTTTAAACGATATTCAGTTATCTGGACCAGTGTTACAAAATGATATTTTTTCTATTTTATTACGTTTTAGACAATATAAATACGTGGCATCTGCAGATATTATGAAATTCTTTAGGCAGGTACTTATTCAGCCAGATCAACGATGTTTGCAATTAATCGTTTGGAGAGATAATCCCACAGATTTATTAAACGTTTTTCAACTTAACACGGTCACATATGGAACCGCTTCGGCTCCCTACTTAAGTATGAGATGCATACGACAACTAGCTCATGAGTGCAACGATGATGTCATCAAGCGCGTCATTACTAATGACCTGTTTGTTGATGACTTAATTACTGGTCATGATGATCATGAGATTTTAATATCAATTTGTGAAAAGGTTTCTAATATCTTAAAGTCTGGATGTTTTCCGTTGCACAAATGGACCTTTAATTTTGATAAAATTCAGGATACTTCAGGGATGTTTAAAAATGATTTAACACAAAGTAAAACTCTTGGCCTAGGTTGGTTAAATGATAGTGATGAGTTCTATTTTGACATAAAAATAAGTAGTGAATTTGATTCATTCAATTTAACTAAACGTATGATACTTTCAACAGTTTCACAGATATATGACCCGTTAGGTCTTCTAGCACCGTCCATTATTATTGTTAAAATGTTATTACAAAAATTATGGCTTAGCAAATTGGACTGGGATACTCCGGTGTCCCAGGAGATAGTTGACATTTGGAGGAGTTTTCTTAAATCATTAGATAGCTTAAAACAATTAAAATTGCCTCGTCATGTCAGAAGTTTTTATAATTTTACAGAATTACATATTTTCACAGACGCATCACAGAATGCTTATGGAGCGTGTGCTTATATTCGAACATATGATAATAATTCTCAATTTAGTGTTAATTTGTTATGTGCCAAAGGTAAAGTAGCACCGTTGAAAACAATCACTATTCCCCGTCTAGAGCTTTGTGGAGCATTAGTGGGTGCTAAGCTTTACAAAAAAATTATAGACTCGCTGAGGCTTACATTTAATAAAGTAATTTTCTGGACAGACTCTACTATTGTTATGGGATGGATACGTATGGCACCACATCTCCTAAAACCATTTGTTCAAAATCGTGTTTCAGAATTGAATGAATTGACAAGAGAGTCACCTTGGTTGCATGTAAAGAGCGAGAACAATCCCAGTGACCTGTTGACCAGAGGCATCCACTTTGATAGATTAATTAATTGTGAAATCTGGTGGCACGGCCCCTCCTTTCTACAAACCTCCACTTCATTTACAAGTTTAGAGTCAAATTATAATAATTTAAATATCACTAAAGATTTACCAGATATTAAAAAGGTAACTTCATTGAATCATGTATGCTCATTAGAGGCTGATTTTATAAACTTTAAAAATTATTCGTCTTTTCAAAGACTAAACCGTATATTTGCCTATGTGGTTCGGTTTATTAATAACACTCGCATAAAGAATGAATGTAAACTTAACCGTCAAACCGGTTCATTATCAGTTGCAGAGTTGAATGAGTCGCAGCGCATTCTTATTAAATTTTCACAGATGCAATCGTTTCCTTGTGTATACAATCGTCTATCGAATAACGAGCCTTTAGATAAGTGTCATAAAAACAAAAAAGAAATTAATCGTGTGTTAGGGCTTAATGTATTTTTGGATGATAATAAATTGATAAGAGTCGGTGGTAGACTAAACAATTCCACGACTTTTGAGTATAATAAAAAACATCCTATCTTATTATGTTCTGGAAATCATTTTACTGTTTTACTTTTCAGACATAAACACAAACAATTGATGCACGCTAGTCCACTTCTTTTGTTATCTCACATACGTGAGCATTGGTGGCCCTTAAGGGCAAGAAACTTAGCCAAAAAAATAGTAAAGGAATGTGTCACTTGCACTAGAATTAAAGGTAAGACCTTAACTCCTATAATGGGAAATTTACCAAGCGAGCGTGTGGATCCTGGTTATCCCTTTCTAAGATGTGGAGTCGACTATGCCGGACCTGTCTTCATATTGAATCGCAAAGGTCGTGGGGCTCGCTTGTTTAAAGCCTATATATGTTTATTTATATGTTTCATTACACGTGCAATACACCTTGAACTTGTCACTAGTCTCAGTTCAGATGATTATATTTTAGCACTTAAGCGTTTCCTAAGCAGAAGAGGTAAACCTCAAGTTATATTTTCTGACAATGGGAAAACATTTGTAGGGGCTGAAAAGGAATTTCAACTGTTTCTAAATAATATATCAAAGGAAGTTATTGATTATTCAAGTAATAATGGCATAGAGTTTAAATTTATTCCGCCTTACTCTCCTCATTTTGGTGGCCTTTGGGAAAGTGGTGTACGATCGTGTAAGTATCATTTAAGACGTATCGTAGGGAATGCTAGGTTAACTTATGAGGAATTTTATACGGTTTTGACACAGGTCGAGGCAGTCCTAAATTCTCGTCCTCTGTCACCCATGTCCTCTGATCCTCAAGACCTTCTTCCCCTCACACCTGCTCACTTCCTGATCGGACGCACGCTGACGGCCACGGCGAGCGACGACATGATGGCAGTACCAGCATCCCAGCTGACTCGCTACACCAAGCTGGAACAACTAAGACAACACTTCTGGCAGCGCTGGTCTCGAGAGTACGTGACGGAGCTGCAGCAGAGGACTAAATGGAAGACTAACCAGCCCGACATCAGCCTGGATACGTTGGTGATCATCAAGGAAGATAATCAGCCGCCTCTTCGGTGGAAAATGGGCCGCATCGTCAAAACGTTTCCTGGCCCTGACGGAGTGTCACGCGTCGCTGACATTCGCACCGCTACGGGCATCATTCGTCGTGCATTCTCCAAGATCTGCCCATTACCATTACCAGAGAAGGAGGAGGAAGGTGTTCCCGTTACCTTTTGAAAGCCGGTGCTTTCAAGGCCGGCGAGAATGTTAAAGTTTCAATAAGTTCAATAAACGAGACAGCCAGCGCCATCTCTTCGCTGGCTTGGACAACAACCTGTACCATGGACAGTGGACACCTCAGTAGCTGACAGGTGACAGGTGACAGATGACAGCGGGTGCCGGGTGACAGCTGACACTTGACAGGTGTCCATCGGCGCTCTTCCGCCGGCCGGCGGGGCGGCCGCCGCCATAAATCTCTCGTCTCAACATACGTTATTATCCCTATGTAGTTTGTGATCTCAATTTTGCAATAAACGTAATCAAGAACAACAAATTTTTCCATACACCCTGGGATCCTACCGGAACGTGCACATACTTTTTACGACTAATAATGGCTAATTTTCGAAGCGATTTTAACCAATACAGCATTAATCCTTAACCAATTAAATACCTTGAATACATTGTTCATTTAATATAGATCTATATGGCCCTTTATACCGTATGATTTAAGTGAATATTTTCGAAGATATTACAGATTTAAAAATTGCGGGACGTAGCGTTTGCGGCGGTACCGGCCGGCCGCCCGGTGCGGCAAGAGCGTGCCTATAAATAGCGCGTCTGAGGCCGCGGTTTTCCCTATAGCACTTTGAATTTAGCAGCGATCGGACGCGTTTATTAAAAAACGTGCTTTTCAGCGCGACAACGTATCAGTAATTATAAGTAAGTTAAATCGCACTTATAGTAATTATAAGTACCTACATAAGGTGATATAAGATTAGATTAAATAAAACCATAATTTATGGATTGCAATTTATCAAAACTACTGAATCGATTTTAATCACGTAGGCTATATATTTTATACCCGTGCGAAACCGGAGCGGGCCGCTATGTTTTTACATACAACGTTCACAGTTTTTCTGTAGTGTATTTAGTATCAGCATTGCAGCACCCGTGCGAAGCCGGGGCGGGTCGCTAGTATTAATATATATTATAGCTAGGTCTGTGACGGCCTTCATGTTAGGTTATCTTAAAACATCTTGTATATGCTAATAATGTCAAAAGAAAGTAAAAATATAAAGTAAAGTTGAATAAACATACTATACCATTATATTATATTATCATTATGTTAAATCACTTAAACATCTGCGTTTTAAAACACGTCACTACAGTTAATATTTGTATGCGTCTGCAGGTAAACCCTACTATAACCCAATCTGAGCTCATCGAGTGGTGTCAGGAGAAAGGAGTGGTGGTGATGGCCTACAGCCCCTTCGGAGGTATCCTGGGTCGAAGTGATGATGCACCGGAGCCACACGCTGATCATCCAGTGCTAGTTGGACTGTCTGAGAAGTATCATAAGACGGTCCCGCAAATCCTGCTTAGGTATTTGGTAAGTTACGGTTGGTGATAATACATTTTGTCTACAGACCATGATACATGGTCTATAGACAAAACATCAGTTTATCCGTACAACTGTTATAGGAGCAATAAAACAAGTAACTCGCTTGTACTATCAGGGAAGTTGATTCCTAGGCAGATGGGGAACCTACGTAGTACGTAGTTCGGTTGCAGTCAAACTCAGCCGACAGATACCAAATATAGTCCGACAAGGCTTTATATGAATGTGTCAATGATGTCAAAAGGCGCTGCTGGTAAAGGAGAACTGTCAAACACATGTCAAAAATGACGTTTTTGTATGATAGAAGCGTTTAGTTCCTTTTCTCGCCACGTTCATGTAGAGCCTTGTCGAACTATAACATTGAATTGACATGATCCGAACAAATGACGTTGGCCTGCCAATTTCTTCGGGAATTCATTGCACTTTTGCATTACACTATACATATTAGTTATAGCATCTTTTGATGAAGCAAAAAGTATCGCTTCGCTTAAGTTTCAACAAGCTTTTTCGACCTAAAATGTACGGACCGTTAAAACTTATAAGCGTTTGGTCACTAATTATTACTTTGAGAAGTTGCATTCGCAAATTGTAATTGGAAAGCGGGTCAATGTTTGTTTCTCAAGCGCCAACTGTGGCGCAAACTGGCGGACTAATCACAGAATATGTTGGTATACGACAGCTATATAAGAAATTAGTCACACAATTTGGGCTAGCCGCTTAAGCACGTTTTCCGTAATCGATTTTAGAATTCGTTTTTTGCATTCGGAATTCCGTGAGACAAGCGCAAACGTTCGTTTTTTTCACGCGCTTGCACTCGAAACGTATCTGCAGAATTAGGTGCATTCGGTCACAGAATATATTATCATAATAGTACTCCGGTTCGGTAAGGCCCTTTGCACACGACGGGGCGGGGCGGGCCGGTCAGCCGCCGACATGCCGCACCGCCAGTGCGCGTCGGGCACCTGCAGCGCGGTCCTGCGGCGCCACTGACGCACACGTTCGCTTTTTAGGCGCTTTGCAGATGACGGGGCGGGGCGGGCCGATCAATTTCGCCGCGAACGATAGCACAAAGGGAATCCTATATTACCAACGCACACGGCGGGCAAAAAGACCGCGCCGCAGGTGTATATGTCTTTACCTATACACCTGTATAATATGTCTTTACCTTTTTTTCAGCTGGATCGCAAGCTAGTTCCCATACCAAGGTCAACCAATAAGGACCGAATTATACAAAACTTGAATATATTGGACTTCTCCCTCACTCCCGAAGAAGTTGCGACTCTATCAAGCTTCAACAGTAACTATAGAGTGAGAGACAGAAAGAAATGGTATCTTCACCCACACTATCCTTACGAGAAGAAAAACGTCACCGAGGAAGAAATAAAAAAAGCCTTTGTAGTTAGCAACGAATAAAGTAGTAATAATATGAAGAATGTTTTGTACTTGATATTTATTAAATTTACATTAACGCACCACCAACTCAACTTGCAATTTGTGGCTTCAATGTTTTGCACGAAAGTATTATAATAAATAAATAGGCAAAATTATATTGTGTACATTGTTCTGGGATAATAAATATCCTATGTCCTTTTCCCGGAATTGGTAATGGAGATACTTTGAGTCCCGACTTCAAGTATCTCCATGTCAAATTTCAGCGAAATTAGTATTAACTAATTTCTCTGAAATACACAATAAATACACAATCATGTGTGGGCGTGAAGATGTAACAGACAGACAGACACACTTTGAAAATACGCATTAATAATATTACTTACTAGATGACGCTCGCAACTCCGTTGTGTCAAAATTCATTTATCGCGTGGGAACCGTATACTTTTCCGGGATAAAATGTATCCAATGTCCTTTCCTGGGTCTCAAAGTATCAATATACCAAATTTCAGCAAAATTGGTTCAGCGGTTTGGGCGTGAAGAGGTAACAGACAGACAGACAGACGGACAGACAGACAGACACACTTTCGCATTTATAATATTAGTATGGATAATACTTATCCAATTATTCTAGATTATTCTAGACTTGTCTAGACAGTCTAGGTAACGTTTTCTAAACGACTTTAACCATAATATTATTATGTTTTGTTTGCAATAAAAGCATTCATATTAAAATTAGGTTACATTGAACTTGCTGTCCTCTTTCCTGTGATTAAACTATTTATAATTAAATCACAGGAAAAGATTCAAGAGTCGAGCTGGTAATTAAGTTCCTTTTAAATTCTTTCCATCTCGAGCACTTGTTTAAAAGAATGAGTTCTTTATACCGGGCTGCCGTAGGCATTATCTAATTAGTTTCATATTTAAATGTATGAGATTGTTGTAAAAAATATTTAAACCCGCAATGAAAATTAATACAAAGGCTCAACTCACACTTGGACAGAGTCGAAGCGACGCGACGCCTCATGTCTTTTGTTTATAGCATACTTATAGATGAATACCCGCAACTCTGTTCCGCCAAAACTCGTTTATCGCGCGGGAACCGTACATTTTCCGGGATAAATATAGCCTATGTCCTTCCCCGGGACTCAAAGTATCCCCATACCAAGTTTTAGCAAAATCGGTTCAGCGGTTTGGGCGCGAAGATAGAGGTAACAGACAGACAGACAGACGGACAAACATACATACTTTCGCATTAACAATATTAATAATAATAAATAATAATATTATAATATCTATGGACGCTTCACACCACGTCAGTCTGGCCCCATGCTAAGTACCTGAAGGACTTGTGTTACAGATACCAGACAACGGAAATATATTTAATACTTTTATACTATACATATATTTAAGATTTTTATTATATGATACATGTATTTAATACACATCCATGACCCAGGAGCTTTGAAAAACTTTTTGTTCCGTCGGCGGGATTCGAACCCGCGACCTCCGGCTTAAGCTACCAACGTGCTATCCACTGAGCCACAGAGGTCGTCATATTAGTATGCATTCATCTCTGTTGTTTCATTATTTCAGTAAAAATGTTTGTTGTGTAAATAATATTATGGTAGCGCGTGTAGACGCGCATTCGCTCTTTGACGCTTAAAAATTTTCATAGCAGATAATTATGTGTAGTTAAATTATTTATTGAACCATAAAGATGGATATTGAATATTTCTGCTGCTGATTTGGCAAAAAACATGACACGTCGCAGTTGCGACTCTGTCCCAGGTCAGTTTGAGTTTAGCCTTTCGAAAGATAGAGTAATAAAGATATTAAACACAAAACCTTACATTCATGATCTAAAACAGATTTATTTGTGAGCGTGGGTAGTCAAATATTATTATTTACACATCTGGCTCGTTGTCATGGCAACACGTGAAACACGTATGTTGTTCGCATCCTAATGAATCCCCCAAAGTAAATATAACTAAGCGCGAATTACAATATCTAATTAAAATACAATACAGTGTGTATTTCGCTAGACGTACAATGTACCGTTAGAGAGATTGATTCATAGCGAGTCTAAGTTATTTGGTCAGGTTGTGTTAAGTTATTGATGTTTGTCCTGACATATTTTAAGTTTTAAAAAATTATGATGTCTTAACGTTAGTAAACAAAATAAAAGACTTTGGGATTTATGAATATGATTTGTTTTAACTGAATTAAACAGGGAAACTTTTACGAGCCAAATGAAAACACTTGCAGATAATTATTATATAATAACTCCCCACACCGGTTTCGGCGCCGGTGGCCGGCTTCATTGAGACGGCCAGTTACGCAGGAGTAGTTTTGTAGTGCTCAAGTGTGTGCACAGTACACACGAGCACTCTCTATTCTTTTTACTCTCATAACCCAGTTCCCACTGGGAAGACCGACACGACTGGTGAGAGATCAGACGCAGGACAGACCTTTTACATGCCCATCCGACACATGGATCATCATACGTCTTGTCAGATAATCAGGTGATCAGCCTGCAGTGTCCTAACCAAACTTGGAAATAACATGTTTCGAACGAGGGAATCAAACCCATGACCTCCGGATTAAGAGCCATGCTCTAAACCATCTGGCGTCCATGGCTCCATGCGTTGGAGGGGCATGTAAAAAGTCGGTCCTGCGCCTGATCTCTCACCAGTCGTTTCGGTCTTTCGTCCTACTGGGTTATGAGAGTATAGGAATAGAGAGTACTGCGCACATACTTGGGCACTATAAAACTACTCCTGCGTAACTGGTATGGTTTAAAACCGGCCACCGTCACCGAAACCGGTGTGGGAGTTATTCAATTTTGAAAACGATATGGATTCAATTTAATAACAAATAAGTATTGGTAGCGTATAATGTAAGTAACTACTGAAACTACCTAGGTATACATTAAGTATTGAGCTAATTATAAACATTAAACAACCCTTAAAGGTAGCTCCAAATAAGCATTTCTTGTATCTTGATATAAGCACAGAATACCTTTAAGATTTGACCAACCGTATTTACGACAGAAAGCTTTCCCGTTCCGAAAATAAATGAAACGGAAAAGACAGTAATTAATTGGTATCTTGAGTCCCTCATTTCAGGAATTGTTCAAATTTCATCTTCGTTTGCCCGTAAAATATTTTTTTGGAATATACCAACAGTACAACGTTAAGACGGTCGCATACATACGTATTCCGTATTTATTTTCCGTATTCAGAAATTCGAATACATGCAATATGTAGAAAATAGTAAATACATTAACTGCCACCATGTTCGTTTTTCTTCGTACATAAAGAATTCCGCACGCAGTTTCAAATGCATTTTGTGCGTTTGCGGCCAGCCTTAGACAAACGTCGTTTATTCGTCGTCTTGTAGAAAGAACAATCTTCCAAGGCTTCGAGACATTATTTTTCTACTCTCCGGGCGGAAAGCGGCAACTTTCGGCCCCCTGCCACAGTATATATAATAGTAGGTACTCCGTACCCCTGCGCGAAATTAAGTTGCAGCTTTCCGCCTCCGTCGAACAGAATAAAGTATACTCACCTTCGGCACTCGGCAGTATTATAGGTCTACCAGAATCTGATGGCAAGTGAGAAAATAAATTGACTCTAGCAATATCGGGGTAATTGGAATAAAAGATTTTTATCCTTTTTTATTCCTTTAGAGTTTAGCGGCTTATTTTGTGTGTGAAACATGCAAATATATATAAAAATTTATCCAATAATCAAGGATATTTTTTGAAAATCTGCTGTCAAAAATTGCCATCAGATTCTGGTAGATCTTAAAATAAGAAAGCCTCAGATCACAAAATGTTTATGCATAATAATATACTTTAATTACAATATGTAATCTGAGATATTTCTTGCATTCCTACTCTAGGTGTTTAACCATAGTAGGTTAAACACCTAGGGTAGGAATGACCAAAGATGCACTTCGGTAGATTGTGGATCTGCGTAATAATTTTGTGGAGCTATTTGATATTATAATTTAGTCATCTTGATCTAATATTATGTGGGTGTGATAATGAGTTTTCTTTAATATTAATACATTATTAATTTTCAATTTTTATTATTTAGTTTTAAATATTAAATACCAAAAATCAAATATACGTTGATGAATCGAATCGTGCAGCGGCCTCTTGTGTTTATGAACACTCGAACAAGGCAAGAGTTAATATCTTCTGGCGCTGTTTGACGTTCGGTCGCTATTGGAAATTGTATATGATACCGGCGCCACACATAGCACAAATGTTTGAACACAGACTTTGTCACACATTTGAACACTTGTATGTTGAACCTGCCAGACATGTTTCACAGAGTTTCACATACATTTTCACTTCACAGTTGTTGCAAGAACGTCAAACAAGACGGACGACTGATTTGGCGTGACAACTGACCACAGACAAGAATTTTTTTTTTCTTATTATGGCACTTCGGCTTTAGCCATGGCCAGTGTCGAGCATAATATATGGCAGGAAAACAATATTTTTTATTACAATAATTTTCAGCATCGTTTTCCATATTATTATCAGGTCTAATGTCTAGTCAAAGTCTAAGTAAATGTCATTACAGTCAGAAAGTCAAGTCAGTCGATTCAGTAAAGTGGTAGACGCTTTACTGAAACTTTTGATGGAGTTTTGGAGGGAACACAAAATAGCACGTTTCTGTTTATAATATATGTTTCTGTTTATAATATTTAATAGTTTCGGAGAAAAGTGGCTGTGACATACGGACGGACGGACAGACAGACGGACAGACAGACAGACATGACGAATCTATAAGGGTTCCTTTTTTGCCATTTTGGCTACGGAACCCTAAAAAGTCACTGACTTGATTCTTTGACTGTATCAAAGAATCAAGTCAGTCGATTCAGTAAAGTGGTAGACGCTTTACTGTTTTGATGGAGTTTTAGAGAGAACACAAAATAGCACGTTTCTGGATATTGCATCACTTTCCTACACTTGTGCACGATAAGGAATATTGGTTAATACTCTACTGCCGCGGCCGCATATAAGCGTAGTGCTTCGCGCTAAAACCGATTCTATTGGACGATCTGCGTATATCGTCCAATAGTATCATCTCATAGCACGAAGCTTCGGACGATAGACGCAGGTGCGGCCGGGCCGTACCAATATTATACAATAAAACCCAACTAACACAATTTTAGGAAAATAATTATACAAAAACACAACATCACTCTTTTACATTCCCGGCAAAACTCCAAATAATACTTATTACTTCGATCAACCACAGACTACATGTATATATTGTATTATCTATGGACTACACAGAAGTGTCAAGTGAACTTTGCGCATATGTGTAGCAGGTAAGCAAACATTTGAACATAGATCTTTGAGCTCTTTGATGTGCGCCAAAAAACCGACATCGAAGGGCAAAGTGCAAATGTTTGTACAAAGCTGTGAACAAAGTCTCAAAGTCCCGTGCTACACATGTGTACAAACAAGTGTTCAAATATGTGTTCAAATGTTTGTGCTATGTGTGGCGCCGGCCTGAGAATATTATTCCCACAAGCATAGATGCTTCAATAATAAGTTGGGAAATAATCCATACTTACATACCAATATTATAAATGCGAAAGTACTGTGTCTGTCTTTCTTTCTCTTATCTCCTCACGCCCAGACTATGGTTCCGATTTTGCTGTAATTAGGTACGGATATTGGATATTATATGTACTTTTAGTCCTGGGAAAGGACATAAATTATGGTATACACCACCATGGTATAGACCGTGTGTACACACGGTGGACGCGGATTTTTTTTGTCCCCGCTTTATGTCTAGGGGAGGTACCATAAAAATGATTTTATGTACCATTTTGTCAACATCATTAATATTATGTGCATTCATGCCGAATTACAGCTTTGTAGGTCCTATAGTCTCTGCGCAAAACCGCGGTCAGATAGACAGACAGACAGAAGAACAGGCGAAGGGACATAACGAAACTATAAGGATTCTTTGTTGACTACAACGGAACCCTAAAAAAAGACTCTATAATAACAGATTCTAGAAATCCAAACAATAATACATAAAAAAGATATTCAGAAACGTATTTCCGAACAATATTTCGATTCTCCGCTGAATATTAAGATAAAAATGAGCAACCATTATTATTCCTGTAAGGGCACGCGAGATTACAGTTCACTTCAAGAGGAAAGACATGAATGCTTGAAGTCATCTCAAGATTTCCTGCGGACTAAACTTACGTGATCTGCAAATAAATGAACATTGGAAAAATATTTTATGTTGAATTAGAAATGGCGAATCGAGTTTTAGGCCGCGTGTCCACTGCCGTCACGGGGACGTCAGCGATAAAAATTAAAATCAAAGTATTTTTTTTTATTCAGAGTTAATTTTTTACAAAATCCTTTCTTCTTCGAAACTATGGTAACCCGGTTTCATTTTCTACCGATATTGGTCTAACCCATATCTCCAATGCTTTGAAATTAAATGAAAAAGTTTATTTAACTAAGGAACTCACGTTGTTAGCAGAGGCTTATAAATTATGTTAGTAACATCAAATTTAGGTAAAATTAAATAATAAATTATTAACTACATTGTGTATCACCTCTGCTCCATGCCGTTAGATATGGCGCAGAAGTCAGCACATAAGGACAGTCGAGTCGACGGGCTATTATAGTAAAAAATATTATGTTGTTGGTACTTGCCCTCACTCTGCGAACTAAAGTGTGCGCTCTTCTTTGTAGAGCGTAGAGCAAAATGAAACCTATAGCCTAGGTCCTAGGTCATAAAGTGGTATTTTATTTGAATTTTTGTCGGTGACGTGCCGGTGACTGGGGCGGTGGACAAAGAGCTTTACCATGCGTTCTAACTTCTATCGGACGGCTGTTATTTTAAAATTATTTGAAAAATATTAACTTTGCTCTCGGTACGTTGTGATTTCAGTTCTGTTTCAGCGATACTGGAATAATGATAGTAAAATCGGAAAGTTTTTGTGATTTAAATTTATTTATATCGATGTATTATACTATATTGTTTTTCTGATTTTTATATCCCACCTAGTAGTAAACATAGATTGCTAAATTGCAAGATTAGTAAATAAATAAAAACATTTTTTTTATTTCTATTATGTAAATGCACTTCCTCTATCCCAAATTTCAATTTTCATTCGTCAGGTGTGCATTTTTTACATCCTATGTCACTCTAAAGTTATATTTTATAGGTAACAAAATCTAGCGTAGGTAGGGTAGGTGTAGGTATATAGTGTAGTGGTCGTGCCGAGCCATCTATACGCCGACGCCCCATTAGTTCGGCTTAGTTTTGCTTACTTAACATATTGGGTAGCAACAGTATTGGACCGTATTTAATTACGTTTGTCTAACGTCTAAGTATGATATATTGTGTTTGGCCTTTGTGTTGTAAATGAGTGTTGTTCTTGGGTTGTATCTGTTTTAGATGTTGGCTGATGGAGCTTAGAGTTGAAGTCAAAATATCTTTAGCCTCACTGACTTAATATTTTGATGTAAGTGATTGAAAAACGTTGAATTTGGTTTTTGTAATCGCTTGTTGGAGTTTTCATAAAATTTTTGTAGCCCATTTGACGGATTCTTTATAAAACAAACTTATTATAATTTTTTTCTTTCTTATGTAAAAGGCTATCTTATATTATATTATTAGCCTTAAATTAGTCATATATTATTAATATCAGCCCTACGATAAAAAGCTGAAAGATAAATAAACTTACATGTTTTAAAAAGAATAAAAATTTACTGCCAAATAACCTACCCAAGTATTTTACACAAAATTTTAATAAAATTCAAATTAGCAGAAATCCAAGTAGTTAAATTGCTAAGGTGCTTGATTGACTCCTTATGGCGGTAAATTCCAAAGATACTTCATTTATTTCGTTTCGATTTCGTTATAAATTGATTCGAGAAAGTCCTAATTGTGTTTTTAACCACGGTGTTTTACAATTAATACCACAATAGTTGTTTAATGAAAACATAGCCTATAAATTAAGAAATAAAATATGTGTGGCACTCGGAACTTCGTCAAATTTCTGTTATTATGATTGCGATTAAAAAGGTTTAAAAAATAATATAAGTTAAAATACTTCTGAATAATTTTTATTGTCTTTGTATCATATTTCACTGAATAGCTTTCCTCGAAGGACTATCCAACACAAAAAAATTGCAATTTGATCTAGCAGCTAAGATCTGCACATGTAAATAAATAATGGAAGCATTTAACATGACTTAGGTACACTTGCGCAGATCTGGGTTAAAGTTAACTCTGAGTTAAACATCATGTCATCTCTATCACTGACTTGGTGAGTGACAGATATGACATGATGTTTAACTCAGACTTAACTTTAACTCAGATCTGCGCAAGTGGGCCTTAACTAAACAATATTATATTCAGCTCTATAATAGCTATTTAGTATAGAAGTGTAAACACAAGCTGCATCGGAAGTTCGGCTTGACTCCGACTGCAATGTATTTTAAATAACCGATGACACACCATGCCGAAATTCCGTCGCGTTATATTGTATGCGTTTGACATTGCTGACGTAATCATGCCGAACTTCCGCCGCGGAACTTCGGCCTAGTTCGTTTTTCGCTCTTGCTTAGAAAACCATGCGCCTGCCGCGTTTTTGAATTGGATAAAATAAAGTGTTTATTTGATTATTATTGGTACACTCTTTTTTTATTCGATTATTGGCACCATAGATAATATATTGTGTAAAACCCCTTAACATTCATTAATATTGGCTATACCGCCTTAAAAATATGTAGGTGCGATACTGCGATAACTATATTCAGCTAGTTACACAAAAATGGCGGGGTAAATTTTTTTCGCTCAGAATACAAATTGCCGTCCCAAAATTTTAAACTTGCGAAATTTAATTATTTGGGATTCGCGATGGACTGAATGCCGAAATGAAATCAAAATATTTATGAGTTTGAATATAGGAATACATAACGAATTCCTGAAATAAACTGAACGAAGACATAATTTCATTGGGCTGTATTAAGATTTTTATAAACGGTATTTGATTGTTGAAAATAGTTCTATCAAGTACTGTTAAGAAATGAATTTATAGGATACTGCTTTTGGTCAGGTTAAATCAACAGATTGAGACTTCATCTTTCAACTTAATTGCAATAACCCAACCAAATTACGTCGGTCCTCCATCTGCCTAGGAATCAACTTCCTAAGTACATCGGCAATACAATTCTTAATTATCCACCGATAAATTACGGGCTTCGGCCATGTTTTGATCAAAAGATTTAACCGACATTTACCAGCATTAATTTTAAAGAATCTTTTCAAACTGCTTATGGAAATTCATGATTGCTCTAAACATGGAGAAAATTATTGGCAAAGATAGAAAGTTCAAAGATTAAGGGAGTTTTATCGTGCAAATGATTTATATCGGCCTAACGACTAAAAATGAATTATGTTACCTCAGAAAATTACCCCAAATTTAAATGTAAAAATGATGTTATCCAGGTGGCGCATTGTGCGTAATCTGAGTAATGAAATAACCATTACAATTATTATTAATATCATAGACATTTTTTGGGTAGAATAATATTCAATTACACATTATTGTAGCTTGATTTGAAGCATAATATTATGCTTGATAATATGAATGAATATTATGCTAAAGACTATAGCGCCGAAATCACGAGGTTATTAAAAAAGTCCCTCTTAAAGTAGGTATGTAAAATTTCATATTAAATTCTGTACTTGTGTGGTTTATACCTAATCCCTTTAAAGTTTAAAGTCTAACGTGAACTCTACGAGGCAGTTTTGGTGCGTGACTTAAATCAAAACTAACAGCGCCATTTTGCAGAGTGTATTTTTTAATGAAATTCGCTAATGCTGATTTCACTTTGAGTAACAGATTCTTCCTAGCCTCGACCCAATATAATATGATTACTAATATTATAATATTATTATGAATGCATAAGTGTGTCTGTCTATATCACTGTCTGTTACTTCTTCACGCCCAAACTTTGTACAAATTTTGCTGAAATTTGGCATTTCAAATTAAACGAACTCCCGCGGGACTAAAAGTATCTCCATTGAGATACTTTTAGTCCCGGCTTTCACGCCCGCGATGATGACATTTTTCGGAAAAATTTCGGAAAAATTTCATCATTGCGGGCGTTGTCTAGTAAGACTATAAAATCAACTACAGATTCTTTAAGCACATGATCTAGAATTCGCGTTGTGTCGATAACCACGACAAACTTCTTACTTTATGAGTTATGACATTTTATTTCACTGAGCATTTATGCTCACCCAGTAAGTTCCACAAGTTATTTGTAAATAACTATAGTATCAAAGTACAAAAACTCATTATCAAGTTACAATAGTAAAAAAACCGCTTAGCTACAGTTAAAACAATCTAGTTCGTCCAGTATTTTTGTTGACAATGTAATAATAATAATAATAAATGTAAACTAGTTTGTGAGCTGAAGCTGACAAAGCTTCGCCAGGATTTTCCGAAGGCCCTTTTAGCCTAAAAGCGCATCCGGCGCTAAATCTAATACTGTGTTTCATGTCAAAATAATTAATAGTTTTTGCGTACCAACATTTTGTGGTTTGTTATAAGTTTATTGTTCGTGTATTAAATAATAATATTATATTGTTAGTTAAGGCTCCATTCCACCGCGGCGCACGCTGTGCACGGCCACGAGCACGCGTGGACGTGCACGGATTTATTTCTTTGACTTGAGTCAATTCGTGCGTAGCGTGTCAGTGGGTTGCAATGGACACAGTCACATATATTTTCTTACAAATATATTTTCTTACAAAGCGAAGCTTGACGCACGTGCGTAGTCTCTCCGTGCGCCGCGGTGGAATGGAGCCCTTAAGATAATGTATTTTTCTGGCCCAGCCGGCCTAGCATACGCCAACGAGATATCTCACTCTCGAGATAATTAAAAACTACTCGTCTCATAATGTCAAAATCTCGACATTATCTCGACAAAACTCTATAAAAATGTGTTATTTCGATGATAGATCTACGCGAGAAAAAATGTTTGTCATGCTAGGTATGGAAAAAATGTATGTCAATAGAAATGAAGATACAAACTATCAAACATCGAGAAACATGTAGAGAGAGATATCTCGTTGGCGTATGCTAGGTCGGCTTAACACGGAGTTATTTACAAAACGTCTACGGATAGCGACAGGGACAGAGGACATATTTTAGAATATAACAGGGTATAACGAAACAAAGTGATAATTTATAGTCTGCATTTGTCCATTAAATTGAGTTAATGTTGAAAAAAGTAGCTCTGAAATAACAAAAAAATTGTTATTTGTTTAGGCAAGCGCTCCACTCCACTGTCATAAAGTTTAAAAAAAAGTTGCACTTTCAGCGCTGCTACTCTTACAGTCCACTCCAATCTCCATACTGGGGACTAATACACACCCTAAAGTATTATTACTTTGTTTTATTACACTTATTATTCATTATTTTCATTAGGTTGTATCAATTTTAAACACAAACAAACACAATATTATCTTCTTTGTTATTTATTACCGTTTTAATCCTAAACTCCTCCAAATCAATTAATTCTGTACTTCAAATCCAACTGCTTTATCTAGAACCAATAAAACTTAAGTCATTAAAAACTTTCTTTCTACTGGCTTCTTACTGGATGTAGTTTCCTATAGCGCTGAGTTCTTTCATAATTATATTTTTTGGGTTCCGTAATCAAAGGGTAAAAACGGGACCCTATTACTAAGACTTCGTTGTCTGTCCGTCTGTATGTCAGCAGGCTGCAACTCAAGAACAGTAATAGCTAGAGAGTTGAAATTTTCACAGATTTTGTATATCCGTTGCCACTATAACAGCAAATACTAAATACAAAATAAAAATAATATTTAAGGGAGGCTCCCATACAACAAACGTGATTTTTTGTTGCCTTTTATGCTCTATATCAATAACAGAAACAAGTAGGTACTTACTTGAATTTTTCACACAATCATTTATAGTTTTATGTGTACTTACTTTAATTATTAAGTATTACTAATATATATATATACTTTAAGTATTAAGAGGGGCTCCCATACAAAAAACACAAATTTTGGCCTAATTTTTCACTATAATGGTACGGAACCCTTCGTGCGCGAGTCCGACTCGCACTTGGCCGATTTTTTCATTATCATAATAACTAACTTATAACAGCTAGTATGCTCAGTATCCATACTAATTAAAATTATAAATGGGAAAGTCTTTTTGTCTGTCCTCCTGTTACCTCTTCATGCCCATACCGCTGAACCAATTTTACTGTTTAGTATGGAGAGGAGTCATTAACATCTAGACTAATATACTTTAACTATGAGATGAGTCCTAGGACATAGGTACGATACTTTTCATCTCAGGAAAATGTACGGTTCCGCGCGATAAGATACTACTACTCGTTTCTAAAATTTATTTCAGTTTACGGAATTATAAATTCAGTTTGAGAAACATCGTATGCCAATATCCCTAATGGATTCTGAAACAAGAACCAGTTATCATGTCAGCAGGGCTATTATGACCGTTTACGAAAAGTGCACGATTCCAGGCAGTTCAGTTTTCGATCTACAACTGCCTTGTTCTTTATTTGTATTATAACCTCATATTCTTCTGGCTGGATTTGAACCCAGTTTGGTTGTTTATGAATGGATTTGATACGTCAGACGAGCATGTAGGTGACATTAGGAAACGTCAAAATTCAAACTTGACATAACGACATTATGTTTTTTTTATGAAACGCACATAATATAAAGGGCATAGCCAATGATGATGATATTTATGGGATATATTTCTTTACTTTATAATTACATTAAATATTAAAGTATAATGATATATTATTAAATAAATAGATTGTTTATTTGCAAAGGCGCACGGCAAATGTAAATATTTTAAATATTGCAACACTGTCTTTATATAATATATTATAGGTAGGTAAACGGAAAAATTGTAACTCAAGTTGTAAAAGATTTTGATTTTTTTATCATAATTAATAATTAATCTTATAATACACAACGAATATATTCTTCTATTATTAATTATCATTTATACAAATTGATGATTCGTTGCACTACTAATGCTGTAATGTAGTGTTCCCCACTGTAAGTATTTAAGTATGGCTGCAATTTAATTTAAACTCTCAAATTATTTGAAATTTGTATTGCAACACTGATTCTCAATAATTTGTGAATTATAACAATTGGCAAAAGTATTTTAATGTTTATTTATTAATTATAATATAAAGTATGATTTAGTTCACTATATTAATAATATTACGGCATATTAGTACAAACTACAAACTTTAGAGCTCTCTTTAGTTCTCTGACATTAGCAACTTACCGAGTCGACCTATATACTCTAATCTGTGGAGTCGACCATTATAAAAAAGAAGAAGAAGTAGAGAAAATAAAAATGGGTAAAATTTGAACAAAATATATTATGTAGTTGATATGTTGTAAGAAATTGATAAACTTTATCCTTATACCTACGTTAAATAACCTTAAAAAGTCTGGAATGCATCAAACTTGTGTATTACATGCATTACTGCAATACAACAATAAAGTTTACTTTCAAGTAAGTTGAACTTGAACTACGTTTTTTTGTGCTTTCAAATAGGTATTATTGTAACTGATAGTAACATAAAAAGGCAATTTATAAGTTTTTTAATCCCTTATTCATGCCTTGTAAGGCATTTTATATAATTGGTACCTACTGTGTGCGCTAGCCACTAAACCAAATATTTTTTAGGTTAATGGATTGCTCGAGAAGAAAACAATAAATTGCAAGTGGGATGATGATGACAAAGTCCTAAAAGGAAAATAATATATTCACTCAAAAGCTTAAACTAGAAGAAATTTAATAAAAACTTGTTTTTAAATGTTTTATCATTTATTTTCTCATTCAAATACACTTAATACCTACATATACATAATATAACATATTCATACACAGCTTTCATCATGACTGTATTTGTCTTATCACCTTATTATCAACCTAGTATCAGATAGTAAAGTGTTAAACCTCTTTTATATTCTTATAAAAATATTTATACAGCGGAAATCTTAAACAAGGTTTCTGCCTTATCACTTGAAATCAAAGAAGTTGAATAAAACATCCATTGTGTAAATATTTGATTATTATTGATGAAAGATAAAAACAATATTATAATTTCAGACTTTATTTGCCAAACCAATTAGTAATACACAATTACAAACTCTGCCTTTAAACTATAGGAAATTTGGATCTCTCAGAGAGAGAGTGGTCACACGGTCAAGTGTTCAAGCGATCAGTTTTGTGATCTTTGTGTTGTATTACGTTAAATAGAGATACAACTCATACACGGGGGGCATTCTGAACACGTCAGAATTTCTCCTGTGTGACTGACCGCTTAAATGCAGAACGCTTGAACATGTGACCACTCTCTGTCTGATCGATCCCTAAGAATTAAAACATAACATAAATTTGTTACTTAACAATATATTATTATCTTGTAACTTGTAAGTTTTGAAGTATTTTAATATATTATATAAAATAAATATTATTGTTATTGAGGTACAAAACTATCTATATACTTATAACAATATTATTATGGTAATAATAATATAAGTTCCTATGATAATATTATGTTTTATGAACAAGTATATGTTAGTTATGCAATTTTAGTAAAGTCTTTTTTGAAAAGTAATTTTATGTAGGTTTTATTTTTATTTTTGAGTAAAATTTAGTGACTGTTACACTTTTTATAGGTAATACCTCTTTTTATAATATCCCTTTGAATAATACCCTTAGGCCCACTTGCGCCAATCTGGGTTAAAGTTAACTCTGAGTTAACTCAGAGTAACATCATGTCATATTTGTCACTCACCAATTCAGTGATAGAGATGACATGATGTTTAACTCAGAGTTAACTTTAACCCAGATTGGCGCAAGTGGGCCTTAAACAGTCAGTCAAGTTATAAATGAAAAAGTGCATAATATGAGAATTTAGCTAATTTGGATTTAATATTTTCAATTTAACTTTTCTAATTTAGGTGTGTTTCAATGTTTATCCGGAGCATGTTATACATGAATCTAAAGTTTCAATGGTACGAGAACACAATCTCAAAATGCTTGTTATTGAGAAAGAAAGTAATGTGCCTTTGAATTTACCTCTTTGGTGCAATGTTTATCATGCATATGTACCAAAATACTTTTCAGATTGACAAGGAAATAGTTTTGTGTAATAACACAAAAACTATAGATTGCACTATGGGTTTTTGGTGAAAGTTCATATTTCACAGCAATTAACACAATACTTGTGTTTCCTTATGACTTGTATGCGTTCCTTGTGTACTAAACCAATGCAGTCTTAGTTCATCACACAAATACAAAACTTATTGTTGACATAACCTATATTGTATTTAAATAATACCTATAGGTTATTACACCTCACGTTATTATGACACCTCACGGCTCACTAACACTAAATGGATTACTAAGGTCTCTAAGGCGTCTTTACTAAACTTAATATGTATCGCTTTGTGATTATCCTGAGAATATAATCGTTTTCCCGAACACTTCCATTCTCAATGAATACTTCGAATATTTAGTTTACACTAATTACTATTTTACTATACTAAATATTCTATGCACTAAAATAACTCATTAAGTAACTAACAAACTAAATAGCAATATAACTTAGCACTAAAGAAGTATGTAATATTGATAAATAAAATTACTAAAACGTAAACCATTCATAAAAAGCTAATATTGTTTGGCGTTTATTGAATTGCTGTTTTTGACGTTTGAGCAAGCCAGCTTATGTCAGTTAGTGTTGTCATAATACGAAATTACTACTCGGTTATCAATGGAGAAGTATGTTTTGTGTCACGTGACCGCTCGCTGGCTGGAAAATAGAGGTCATAGTACCAAATTACCAGCCAGTCAATTTAAGCCCGTATAATAAATGGATATAAGAGCTCATAATAACCCCACAGATTTTAAAAATGGAAATCCAAATTGGAAACGGTTATTTTGAAGTAACCATTTTGTTGAATCGTCGCTCTTAAAAAAAGTGTTTGTGAATTGTTGTTCCTACCGGTTATTTTCGCATTATTTTTGTGATTGTGCAATGTGCACGCTCTATATAATATCAGATCTCACTTCGTAAGGCAGCTCTGTATGAAACTTTAGAAATAAGCGGTTTCTTTATGTTGTCTATGTCAATTGTTATGTTTATACCTTAGTGTACAGTAAATGTTAAAAAAAATATGATGATTAAATTATGAAGGATACTTACCGTATTTGTAAATACACACACTGGCAAAATTAGCGGAACATAGTCAAAAAGGGGCACAACTTGAACTCAAGTGGGTCAGGCTGTCTGAAATCCTTTTATATAGTTTCTAAGCTCATTTAAGAAATAAAATATTGAACAAAACTGGCAAGTTGACAGATTTTTATAGCAATTATGCCCTAATAAGTGTTTTTCGATGACTGACGTTTTAAGTGTTTCTGATAAGAATGGCGTTTTTAGCGGGGTGCAAAGTATGCCAGCTCATTTGATTGTTTGGTTTTTGGAAGAACACATTGCTTAGATACAAAATTAGTGATTTCCCAGCATCTACGACAGCTAGAGCTGTAACCACGATAGAGAAAGGTCACACCTACCGTTCGGTCAGTCAGGCCTTAGGTGGGTCAGCTTCCGTGGTCCATCGTAACTTTCAACGCTACAGAGAGACTGGATCTTACGTCTGGAGACGAGAACAAGGCAGATATCGGGTGACATTGGTTCAGGATGACCGTTTTGTTAGGGTACAACCCTTAAGAAATCGACCTCAAACTGCATTGCATACACGAAACCTGTCGGAACAGATCCGAGATGTACGTGTGAGCGATTGTACAGTAAGAAGAAGACTCAAAGAAGTTAAATTAAACTCAAAAGTGCCAGCAAGGGCACCAGAACTTGAGACAGGACACCAAAGAGCTAGGCTAAGATATGCGCGTGAACATCAAAATTTGACAAGTGTATGAAATCGTATGCTGTACAGTGATGGGAGCAAATTCTGTGTAAATTTTGTTGACAGGCGATAAAGAATGTGGATAAATCGTAAGGAACGCTATATACCATCAAACTTAACGGAAACAGTGGCCTATCATGCAGGCTTCGAAATGGTTTGGGGTGGCATATGACTTGGAGCCCGCACGGAGCTGATGATTGTTAATGATGGTACTTTGACAGTACACGGCTAAAGCACAGATGTCCTAGAACTGCATGTTGTGCCTTTTACACAAGTTTAGGCAGTAGCTTCAATTTTATGCGTGTCCATAGAGTAAAAAAATCAGGCATTATTACCTAAATTATGCTGGCGTAGCCTAGGTGGAGAGGCCAGCACGGTCTACGGATATGGATCCGATTGAGGACGTGTGGCACATCAATGGGTGAACGGTACGAGTTAAACCTCCAGCTCCAAAATCTGTTCAGGAGCTCGAGTTGGCGCTACTGGAGGAGTAGGAGAATATTCCACAGGAAATGATTGACAATCAAAATGCAAGCATGGAAGGGCGTATCCAGGCCCTCTTGAGATCCATAGAAGGCATTAAATGCTTTTAACATGGCATTTCTTAAGTAAAAATGGAGAATTTAACTTAAAAAATTACTGCTGTAATTTCAAAGATTTTCTTAATTTTTGATTTTTGCTGATTTTTTTTCTTTTTACACGATTTCATGCCCTAAATTTATATAAGTTTTATTTTTTAATCATCAATTATTAAATTAATAAATAAATATATACAAATAAGCGAATAATTTACAAAAAAACTGAAAATTTTGTTATGTTCCGCTAATTATGCCGGTGTGTATATTTTCGGAGTAGCCTCTACATTCTTCAGTTCAAATTTCATTTAAATCAGTTGGTTCAGTGGCGGCAAACTGAGAGGCGGACAACATTTCTATATAATATATTGCATTCACAAACTTTTAACAGTATTTCAGTGTGCCTCACACTGTAGTTTTCCTTACAAAATATAGGATACATATCTGAGGGCACGTTATAATAATATTATTACACTTTATCTACAATATTGTACCGTTTTGAAGGTCCTGACCCTTCTACTATCTTGTCCATCGCGCCCCATCTTCCCCGGCTGTTTCTTTTCTCATCTCCTCAATAAGGGCCGATTGTATCACATTGAATTCAAACATTTTAATACATTTGCTGCGTTTTTATTTTTCAGTATCTTTTCATTCGTGGCTTAGCTATGAAGCTATACAGTATAATGGGATTTTATGTGTCTTATATGTTACTGACTTACTGCAGAGTGTAAATAACCAGCTACTATTAATGGTTCTTGTATGAAGAAGAAACAAACACTCTCAGAAGGTTTCGTCCTTATATTAATATTAGTATGATATTGTCTATCTAGTTTTCAGATCAGTTTTTCTATCAGTGTTAAAATATTTATGTTTGTCTGAAGTTAACGAAGATTGTTTTTGTAAATAGAACCATTTTATTCACTAGAAGCAAAACTTCTATTAGTATAGGGCTTAAAGTAACTTTTAGGCATTTACGTATGAAAAATGTGAGTACAACCATAGAATTATAACTTTTGCTACAGTTTTGAAGGCGTATGCCATATCCAAGTCTTGACATCGTTGAGTACAACATCATAGCAAAAGTATTTTTTAATCATTTTTATGTTTTCCGCCTTTCCATAAACTTTCGTCGAACTTTTTATCCACCTACTGTAAAATAATATAATATAAATGAAGTCGTATAAATTATTTTTACCTGAATGTAGGAAATGTATTGTTTGTTAAATAATATATAATTATTTCTCTTCTTATGTTAATGTTGCTGCAACTAACTTCATTGCGCTAAAATTGGTTTATTGCACGGAAATTATTCATATTACAAATATGTATTGTTACGGCCTAAACCCTATTCAAAGGATTTGGAGAGAAAGACCTGCTGACTCTTATTAAGACTTTAATCACTAGCACTAGGTCTAACACAAAGCACTAGGTCCAAAGCACTAAGCACTATCACTGTCCTAGGTCGTAAGGTCGTAACCAAGTCGTAGGTTTCACTGGTATCACTCTTGAGCACTTATTTTCACTTCGAAGTTACCACTAGGACAGCTCAAACTGAACTGATTCATTGGCCCGTCTCCCTGCGGCTATTTATTATGGGCCGAGGCGAGTCCCAGACTGTTCCAAAGAGTTTGTTTCTAGAACGTATCTGACTCGCGTAAACATGGGTTGAATATTTCTAGAAAATATGCTACGTAATCGTACACCTAATGCCATCTAGTATCGAGTAGGGGATTAATGTTTTCTGTGTTCCCCAAGTGATTCCTCTGGTTGACTCTAGATGGCACTCTGTGTTGTTAGTTCGTAACAGTATAATTATATTCCTGATATAATATGAATCCTATGTTATTTTCCGTGACCCAAAATAAGCAAGCAAATCTCACCAAAATCGATTTAGTTGGCTAATCATGTAGACATACACATTATCGCGTTTATAATAATATAAGAACAAACTTAGTAAAGTTGTAGACACGGTAATGCAAACTGATGATAATTAATTGCAAGAAAAACTTTAGATTTGGACCGGAGTTAATTTGGGTAGTGATTGCGGGAGCAAAAACTTTGATATTAAAGAATCAATTTCAATTCGCGTAGATCCATCCTTTTTCATTAGCAGTGAAGTTCCGCAAGTGTGAATAAAATTGATGAAGAACTAGAGTTATGATGGAATTGTGAATTTGTAGGAATTAATGTAGGTACCATCAGAAAAATTTAATTAATTGGTCAGGTGAGTTATGACATTTGAATGATCATAATTTTTTTTAACATAACCCGATCAAATTAGGTACGCAATCTGTCTATGAATCTGCAGTTTTATGATATTATAAAGTGTTTTCTTTTTTTGATGGGTTATACCCAATATTATGACGGAAGGACAGTAAGATGCTGGTGATGTGTAGGAGAGAGTATCCTCCTCTCTTTCTACCCTGTGGTGAAATTGTATACTATCACTGTCATTACGTTTTCATATTTGCAAGTAGTTCCAGAATGCAATTAAAGACATGAGTGGATGTATGCAACTAAGATTATACAATATAAGATTCATATTTTCCCTCATAATTTGAACAAATCCTTCTAACGCAGCTACTTCATCATCTCCTTGACATATCTGGCTATGTACATAGAATCGTATTATTTTAATTCAAACCATTTTTATGGTCCTAAAGGCTAAAGCCTCCGGTTATGCAAAAATACGACAGTTTTCAAATTGTCAGTTACTTAATTCATTTTTTAACAATAACATTTAAATATAACAGTTTTTTAACAATATTAATAGGCTTGATACCTTTTACGCACAGTAAACTTCCATAGTGTAATGAAATAATTTATATTTCTTGCGTAGACAAAGAAAATTAGTGCATATTGCGGTAGACATTTTAAAATGTTACAATTATTCTACTGACATTTTAATACCTATCTTGACAGTAAAATATACTTCAGTAGCAACGCGCTTAACTTTACAGTATATTTAAGGAAATATATTCATTGTTTTTGGCCTTTTTCATAAAGTATAAACTTGGCGCTAATATTGTTTCACCATGGCGGCAAAATTATTCTCTGCGCCGTCGCTGGAACAACAAGATATGAAGAATTCGCATTTTAAAGACGAAACTTTAAAGTAATTTACATTACTAGACGTGGAATTTGAATTGCAAGAATGGACCGGAATTGTCTTACGGCCTAACTTTCCTTCACAGTTACGACTTGAAGAATTCAAATTGGTTAATGTTTATATATCTGATACTTACTGAAGTTCGATGGGTTTTGCTGTCTAGCTTGATTTTTTTCTATGCCCGTAGTGAGCAGAAAAGCAAATTATTATAAAATATTTGAAATATAATAAAAAAGTTTTAAAGGAATTTGGGTTTTTGATATTCTATTGGCCATCAGGTGCCGTGCCGCTATGTTGTCTTAGGTATATCGTGTCAAATAGGCATATTATTGTGACATATGATAGCAGATTGACACGATAGAGACCCCATAGAAATAAATCAAGATAGAACGGCGACGCGCGTGCGTTACTAAGGAATCGCTCGTGTCAATTTTAGCTTTGCATTTAGTTTGAACAAATAAATTACCCGTGGAAAGAAATACCTCCTTTTGACTGATTCACTTTCGAACTTCTGTTTTTACAATTAGACACTGCACAATGAGGCATTTTTGCACAACCGCTCCGGTGTAATCGAGTCGAGACGTGCGTGCTGACTGAATGAACGTTCAACGAATCTTGCACACTTGTGCACACTTGTGCAAGATTGAAACACGTGTACTCCACCCGATTAGCCGTTCTATCTTGATTTATTTATGTGATAGACCCTAAGGCAATATAGCGGTACATGATTAAAAAAAGAATATCAAAAACCCTCATAATATTTAAACCAAGATTTAAACTATTAATTTTTAGCCAACTACGACAAAAAGAGAGTTATTTTTGAGTATTGTTATGCTCAAATATCATATTAAACACAGTGTCACGTTTATGACAGTATCACATTCGGGTTTTTTTTAATTAATTATAGATTATTGGCTAGGTTCCATTTTAAATTAATATTTCCGTTCAGATTATATTATTATCTACAAACTAAAAAAGCGGCCAAGTGCGAGTTAGACTCGCCCATGAAGGGTTCCGCAGCAGCAATAAGGTTTATTTTTATGAAATTAAAAGGTTTTTCATTTATTTTTATATTCCAGTCGATTTAATGAAATTTAGATTGAGGTTTACCATTTATGACATATAAAAAAAAAAAACTACTGGCTAGATCTCGTTCAAACCAATTTTCGTTGGTAGTTTTTATAGGAATCTACATCATATATTTTTTTTAGAATTATCATGCCCCTACTTTAGAAATTAGAGGGGGGGGGGGGACACACATTTTACCATTTTGGAAGAGTCTCTCTCGCAAACTATTCAGGTTAGAAAAATATGATATGAGAAACCTGAATATGATTTTTAAAGACCTATCCACAGATACCCCACACGCATAGGTTAGCCGTTAGATGAAAAAAAAAATAATTTTGTTTCAGTTGTACCTATGGGGACCCCTAAAATTTTTAATAATTTTTTTCATTTTTGCATCAAAATCTTAATGCGGTTCACAGACTACATCTACTTACCAAGTTTCAATAGTATAGCTCTAATAGTTTCGGAGAAAAGTGGCTGTGACATACGGACGGACGGACAGACAGACAGACAGACAGACAGACAGACATGACGAATCTATAAGGGTTCCTTTTTGCCATTTTGGCTACGGAACCCTAAAAATAGTAGAATACTAAAACTTGTTCCATATTCCCTATGAAATAACGTTTCATGAGCTATAGATATCGTTCAGTGACGTTAGACGTTAGTCTGTGATTGGAATAGCACGCCGCCGTTATACCGTAACAAATGACTGCGGCTGCAGCTTACTACAGCTTAATAGCACATCGAAGTATATTTCAGATTCCTATGTAAGGACTAGTGTAGATGTTCAAGTTTATCAATGATATTCTATTATAAAAAAAGGTAGATATCGCACTAGCGCGTACAGTCTGAGGCGGCCAAATGTACCTAATTAGTGTCTTTTGAATTAGTTGAATGTTGGCAGCGAGTGAGCGATGAGGTCTGACGTTTTTGATTTAAAATGCCAAACTGTGTATTCAGAAAATACAAAAATATAATTAAAAGGTAAAAAAAGATGTAGGAGTTACGTACCACATGGAAGTATATGAAAACATCTAGTAATTACATTTTATTTGGGTATTTTCCAAAATTTTTGAAAACTTATTCAATGCTTTATGTTAAGCTAAAAAAGGATCGAGAATACGGACGACAGCTGCAGTGCGATAAGGCCAGATAGTCGCGTGTCATAGAATAATCCACGCATGCGCCTGTCAAGTGCAACTCAAAACCATGTCGTAGGAGAACGAAATCTGAGGGCCAATTTGTATGAACATACGCCATCTTTATTAAAACATCATTGAAGTTTATAATGTGGGACTTTTGATACTCTATTCGCCACCAGGTGCCGCTATGTCGTCACCTTAGGTTCCATCGTGTCAAATTACAAATAGGCAGCTGACAGCTATATCGTGAGTCGTGACATATGACAGCAGTTTGACACGATAGAGATATAAAGGCCGCCACTGACTTAGTTAAAATATATATTAATATGTTTATAGCTAGCCATATTACTATAATATATTTTCTATACAATTTTCGCGTGACCACACACTCAGCTATAATATATTATACTAGCTGTCCCGGCAAACGTTGTTTGCCACATAAAGTAAAGAAAAATGTTTGATACAAAATCTGACCCCCTCTTTGGTCCCCTTAGAGGAGGGGAGGGGGGGGGGATTTTATACACCAGATGTTAAGTTGGAAGTAGACAAATATATCTGCGAAAATCGTATGCAAATCAGATCAGTAGTTTTCGTGTTATAAAAAAAAGTTTGATACAAAATCTAACCCCTCTTTTTTCCCCTTAGAGGGGTGGGGGGAAAAAATTTTATACACCAGATGTTAAGTTGGAGGAAGACAAATATATCTGCGAAAACCGCATTCAAATCGGATCAGTAGTTTTCGTGTGATGCTGGAACGAACATACAGACAGACAGACAGACAAAAAACTAACTACAGTTTTGGCTTCTACAGCGATGTAGTAACACACCCCGCTTATTATTTTTTGAATATCTTTAATGTACAGAATGTGTGTTTAGTACGGTATATTAATATATTATATATTATAGCTAAGTCTGTGACGGCCTTAAAATGTAGTTTGTTATTATTTTCAGCAATATTCCATGAAATAAACTTCTACCTTTAAGTAAAAGAGTAAGTGTACACATAGGCATGCGTACAGCACCTCCCTCCTCTCCCACACTGCCTATGCGTACACTCGCATGCAATAACCTGCAAACACCACCACCATTAAGCAATAATGTTGGCAAATCCGTGCAAGGCCCCTCACCACCATGCAGGTTGAAAACCTCGATGCGCGTTTCGCCCCAACACCGGAGCATCCTCAGGATGTGGACTCTACAAATAACGTCCGCCAACGTAGTTTTTTTTTTGTACGAACGTTTGAATTTAAAAATAATTATATGAAATTTAATAATAATCAAAGAGACAAATTGTGACCACAGTTATGATTAGAGATGCAAGGGGATAACAATTTGGGTACCAAATTAATAAAAAATAAACTACCTACTACATAAGATTTTAAGACATAATAATATAAATATTGCTTTTAAAAGGATTTTAATATTAGGTATATAGCCGATTTGGTATCTTTCTCCTTTCGAACACAAATTCGGCATCATACCTAGTATTATAAGCATTTTAAAAGCAATATATGGATAAAATTGTTCGGCGTGCATCCGTTTTCTGATTGCCATAATACAAGTTTTACTTAGTTTGGGATTAGACGACGTGATGTACGCTACCTTGCTTTTATACTATTGTATATTATTGAATGATTAATAAAGAATTTGAATTTGAATTTGAATTTGAATTTGAATATCTAGTTTTAATATCTAAAATTAAAGCCTTAATTATACCATTACCCAAGCCTAAAACAGGCCCCATCAATTCACCACTCTTAGACACTAATGGGAGGGAAAACAATATTATTTCATTACTATCTAACTTAACCGAAATCGGTTAAAGTGGTTAATTAGAATTGAATTAATGAAAATGGGATTTTCTTAGTACATTGTTGTTTATTGTGCTTCAGGGACTAAAGTTTTGCACTTAGATAAATAATTAGCTAGTCAGTCTAAAAGTTACACCCGCAAATGAATTATTCAAAGATTAATTTGAATTTATGCCAGACAGGGACGATCAAATATTAAAGTAAATAGCTAAGTAACTTTTTCAAGTTTGTCTTTCAACGATGAGATTGATATAGAAATAATTGTAAGCGCTGTGATTGATGACCGAGATTTTTATTTTCTCTATGTTTACGTTGCACGGTTGCATGCACAAAGCATATTATTATTATTAGTAACTTGTTGATGCCCGAAACTTCGATGCGCCAAAAAATATTTATGCTGCAGGAACCGTACATTTTTTTCGGGAAAAAAGTGTCCTATGTCCTTTCTCGGGACTCAAAGTATCTCCATACTAAATTTCACCAAAATCGGTTGAGTGGTTTGGGCGATGAGAGGTAACAAACAGACACACTTTTGCATTTATTATATTAGTATGGATATGCTCTATATTTAATGTGCTCTTCGAGTGGCAATGTCGGAAAAATATAGCACGGCGTGAAAATAAAAGAAAGGTCACGGAAAAGATACCCTCAGACTTGAGGAACATAACTTTAAAACATTATCAGGGTAGAGGTTTTGCCTTTGAAGCTGCAAGTCAAAAGTCAATTCATTGTTTCATGTTTGATTTTTTTGAGATAATTTTCATTATGTGGACCAATTATGCTCAGTCATTTCATCAGTTTCTTAGTTTAAAGTCCTAACCTTTGTTTTGCCTCAGTTGCATCTCCAGTTGCTAGTACTGCTTTGGCTGGACCAATCTTAATAGTTAATATTAAAACCTCTCTTTCTCTTCCCCTCCCGTGCCCTCTCTCTTGGACGGAGAGTTTGTCTATAAAGAACTTGTATTGGACTACTAAAGAATAATTTAATTATTTTGATTACGTTCAAAAAAATATTTTTTTTTTCATTTTTACATGAATAGGCTTTTATACACTGGTTATATGGCAGCATTACAGGGCTACGTATTTATTGCTTCCAGAAAATCATTTTTTCGTTCGAAAATAAAATGCGATGATCCATAAGCACCCGATGAAACTGAAAATTTAATAAATTCGCTCCCCACGCAATTGATGCCACTCGTGTAGCTTCGAGTAGTATCAGTTTTTGCGCCGCTGATTCTGTAATAGTTATGGTATTTGATATTTTCATCGAAAAACATCGAAACAAAGTGAAATTAGTCTAGATACACACATTGCAGCTAATTCTATAAACTATAATACTAGCTTACATAGTAGACGTAATTCTTAACGTGTTCATTTATATAATTTAGGTAAAGGTTTCATTAAAACAAGCATTCCTTGTTGTACCTCTTCTGTTAAGTACTGCACACACTACAGATAATAAAGCCGACATGTCCAATGTAATCAACATGAGAAAACAGACATTAGAATATAATTTCTACATAAATAATATAGTCCATTTGACTTTAGTTTCTTGTTAGACAATAGTGCTATGATTGAGGAATACTAAGTTCTAGACTCAAAAAATAAATTAGTCAGTTTATAAAAAGAAAGAAGAGATGGGTTGTGATAAAATGTGTTTGGCATCGATGTCTGAATTTTTTTTCCCGAAGGCAGGTCACTGCGTCCCTTGAGGATCTATTGTGACTCCTTCATATTAAAGTAAACTCTGAACAATATGTTAAATTACATAATATTATTGTATCACATTGACGTTAAATTAAAAGTATTCATCACATTTAAATCCTAAAATACTTTTTCAGTAAGCGGCCGAAGCGTGACAAAACAAACAAATCAAACACCGCATATGCCACGTAATCAGTTTTCCGCGGAAATAGTAATAATCACCCAACAAGTTAACTAGAATATCCATTAAACATGTACCTACGTGCGAATAAATTTCGAATTTATCGTCGGCCATATTTCAAACGGCAATGAACAAGCTATAAATATTTTCCATTAAGCGACAATGAAAAGGATTAAAGTAAACCGAGACAATGAATTTTCAATATGAGTCAACATTAGCCGGCACCTGTACCGTGGCAAAGAGTATCGTGCAGAGTACCCACTACCCACCAAATGTTTCCAAAACCGGGTTGCTATCTGAGGAGTATGAGAGAAGTGAAAACGAAACAGCAGTGCACGCACACATTTTGTCTTTGGAGAGAAAGTGGGATTATAGGTACGTTGCGCCGGCGATCTAGTCTATCTCCGTCTTACGAAATTTTAGTTGGAAAAGTATAATATTATAAACAAGAATTTAAAAATTTTTCGCATTCCGGAAACACATTGCAACACGCAGCTAAATAACTTTCGCTAAATAAATTGGACCTCGACCAAATGAATGCAATCATCGGGTAATGTGCAACATTTAAATAAGTAGCCATAGAGCATTTGTCCAAAGCTAATAATAATTTAATTATTGTAAAATATACAAGTGTTTTAATGTAAAATACGTAGAATCGGTAACAATCATTAATATTGGAATAATTTATAATAATAATATGGTATCACATTAAACAAAATAGAATCGTTAGCACTATACTACATACATAATATTGTGTTGTTAGTTTACACAAAATTTATTTTATTCGATAGCTGTAAAGCTAGTTAGCTTAATCGATGTTCAAGCCGACTTTAAGTGGATTTTATACTGTCTTCACCACTCGGTAATGGTAATGCGATGTACGAGTATATTTTGTTCGATAAAGTTGCTCTACTTTGGTAATTAATCTTTGGTCTACTGCGGGCGAGACTATTAACAACTGATTTCAGTCGGAATTATTAAGCAAAAGGTGCTATGACGTTCACAATAATTAAATTACAACAATTTTAATTTCCTTTATTACAATAAGGAATACACATTAACAGTTATGGGTGCCCAAATTGTAACAACGGGACCCTGCTTCTGACGTTTTTAGTGTTTTTTGAAAGTATTTTATAGGATGTAAGTATTGTCTTTGACGCTGCTATCGAAATGGTTGATGATGATGATCGATAGATCGCAAACAATCGAAAAATAATAAGAAAGGTTTCACTTCAAAATTATAATAATATGTGAGTCTCAATAATTCCATCTTTTGAAGCTCATATTCTTATACTGAATCTCTTAAACAGGCTGTAACAAAAATAAACTGTGATAATACTTTAGGGTATGTATGGGTCCTCTACAAAGAGTTCGATGTAAAGGTTGCAGCGCTGAAAGAGTAACTTTTTTAAACTTTTGTATGGGAAAATTCAGGATATTGGGGCGTTAGCCCATACAAATCGCAAAAATATTTGCTCTTTCAGCGCTGCGCTTTCACAGTTAACTTTATGCAAGGGACACACACGTCACACACACATATAATATAGGGACCCTAATTATTATAATATCTTAGTTTTGTAACACCCGGTATAAGTCATGAGAAGTATACGGTGTACAGTCTGTACACCCACTCGAAATATACATTCTATTTATTAAACATAAAGTAATTTAAAACCGCAAACATTCCAATACATTGTCAATAATGAAGATCTGAGAGTATTTATTTTATGGAGAGGAATAAAGTCACGACTTTTAGAAGTCGGAGCGACATTTTGCAAACATAAAAGCTCTCTTATGTTTGAACTTGGAATGTTTAAATAACTGATTACATTGAGTGTCTTTCGGCGTTTTTATTTAAGGCTTTATGGAGGACCTACCTCGATTTAGGACGAGTATTAGTGAACTGTAACTAAATGCAGTATTTATTTTATAATATAAATAAGAGCTTGAGCAAACACAGACTATATTCATCTTGTGTCTTTGTGATGTTTTGTCATATCCATTCTAATCTACATTCAATTCTTGCCGTGAAACAATTAGTTTGGCGAGACGTAAAATGTAAACATATTTTTATGTAATAAATAGATCTATACATATAATAAAACTGTAGAAATGTGAATTCTGTACATTAAAGATATTCAAAAAATAATAAGCGGGGGTCACTAGATCGCTATAGAAGCCAAAAATGTGGTTAGTTTTTTGTCTGTCTGTCTGTCTGTTTGTCTGTCTGTCTGTCTGTATGTTTGTTCCACTATCACACGAAGATCCGATTTGAAAGCGGTTTTCGCAGATATATTTGTCTTCTTCCAACTTAACATCTGGTGTATAAAAAAATTTCCCCCCACCCCTCTTAGGGGACAAAAGAGGGGGTATCAACTAATGAAGTAGAAATACTTTAAATGGCAAAACAACGTTTGCCGGGTCAACTAGTTTAAAATAAATCTAGTGTGTCTATCTATTAACTCTATTATCTTTGCAAGAAACAATCAGATTTTGCTGAAATTTTTTATGTACTTTGAGTTCCGGGACTCTGACCAAGATCGACCCACGAGACGGTCCTATAACGCATCGTTCATTGAATATTCAGTGCTTAACTCTGAACGGGTTAATCTTCGTTTCAGACTTAGATCCTTGGCCGACGAGCGCTGCCTAACCAAATTTTTACCAAACAAAGAAAATCTTAGAAGTTACATAAAAACATTTACATTACCTATTATTTTAAAAATTGCAAACCTTCAAGAAGAGAGCGTTCTTTTAGGTCGACAACGCACTTGCAACTCTTTGCGAATGTCCATGGGCGACGGTAGTTGCTTTCTATCAGGTGACCCGTTTTCTCGTTTGCCCCCTAATTCTATGAAAAATAAAAAAAATGGTTGAATAAAAATCAAACCAAAATTTCAATTTAATTTTTGTTTCAATAATTTAAACATGATTTGTATTTTGAAAATTGATAATATTATAGCAATGAAATCTGTTCATGAAGCGAGCATTAAGGCCAGTGTAGCGGTTTTTTTTTTAATTTTGTTCTGCATTTAAATGTCCATACATTGAAAACACATTTAGGAAGGGCTGATACCCCAACTGAACAAGTAAAAATAAAAATTTTACGTTGGAATTTTGTAACAGCTGTTAAAAATCTTTTATTATCCATTTGTTAAAAGTAGATAGACATACTAAAAATTTTCAGATTTTAGTTGTGTGGTGTGTGCTTGAAACTTTACTATATTTTGTTTAACAAGTGCTAAGTTATAAAAAAATATAACTCGACTAGGAAAAAATACAAAATGTCAAAAAGTGGGTCACTAAACTAGCAGTTCGATTTTAACATAAAATTAAAATTGAACTACTAGTTTAGGCGCTACGAAAACACATCAGCATAATATCAAAGACAATCAAAATCATTACCCTTCCTTTTGGTTTCGCCGTAGTCGGATAAAAAGTGTAACATAGTATAACCGTTGCGGTTGTAGATAGAAAAAATATAGCAACGAAATCTGACTGCAGCCATTTTAATCCCGCGGGGAAACTGCTGCAAAACTCTACAACGCAACTTGTATTCGATCCCGTAATGGAATAAAGAAATGGTTTAATAATTATGTTGAAATATATTAGGCATATCTAATATATAATTTTCACGTAACAAACTATACGAAGTGTTATTATCAATTAGCCGTTGCACGAGACTTCGTCCGCGTTAACATAATAATAATAGCTCCCACACCGGTTTCGGTGACGGTGGCTGGTTTCATTGAAAGAAGGCCAGGTACGCAGGAGTAATTTTATAGTGTCCAAGTGTGTGCGCAGTGCACAAGAGCACTCTCTACTCCTTTTACTCTCATAACCCAGTGGAACGGCAGACCGACACGACTGGCGAGAGATCAGGCGCAGGAGCGACTTTTTTACATGCCCATCCGACGCATGGATCATTTTACTTGTCAGACAATCAGGTGATCCGCCTGCATTGTCCTAACCAAACTTGGAAATAACAATATTATGTTTCCAACGCGGGAATCGAACCCACGACCTCCTAGTCAAGAGCCGCGCTCTATACCACTAGACCACGGAGGCGTCAACATTGTTTAATAACAAAGATGGATGGTTTTCCCCTTTTTTGTGGTTCGTTATACCTATATAAAAAGGGAATTTTCATAGTCACTTTCAAATTGTTGTTAGACCCACAAATTATTTTATAATGTGTGTGTTAAGTTCTGAAAGCTCATTCTAGCTCCTAATCTTATGATCAGTGGAAGGATTTTGAACCATGAGCAAGTTCTACACCGAAGCCATAAAAATGTAATTGTGTCCATAAAAATATCTAAACTAAGCTATCAGAACTAGTTCAGTATTTTTTGCGTAATTAAGTAACTAACATTCTGACTTTTTTTTAAATTGCCGATTTTTACTTTGAAATCTTTCTTGTGGACTACTTAGAGATAGATATTATAATATAGAAGATTGATGTACTATCAGGAACTTCATCCATAGCCAAGTGGCAAACCTACGTAATATTTTGGTTGCGTCACATCTAACCCAGCCGACAGCTGATCACGACCAATACTGAATTGACATAACTCGACTCCAAATGACGGTAAGTCCGCCATCTATGAGTTTTTTCGATGGAACATTCAATTTTGGATGTATGAGGCCGGCCTAAATTCAAATAAGATTATGAAGTCTTTAAACTTTTAACTGATTCTCAAACAAAATGAAATCCAATTATTAACCATCGCGAAACTACTAACAAAAGCATCGAAAATTAAATTGTATGAAAACTTGTGCTTAGAAAATGATGTAAGGGATTCATAATATTATATGGTCAACAGAGAAACTATCAAACACAGGGAGTATCCAGTGATGAAACTATCAGCTAACGAAGTTCCGAACTTCGCGCAAACGGTCAGGCTTACATAAATTAAAGGTAGTTATACAAAATTATTAAAATTTGAAACTCCATGCCTGATATTTTATCCTGGTACTTTAGATAGTTGTTATTTAGAAAATAGTATTGATTTTTTTTATTCTAAAGTAGAACATCTTTGATGATAATTGATAATATTATGTTAGTTTACGTATAATCTGAATTAATAAAAAATAATTTTAAATTTTGTTAGTCTCTCTAAATTCGAGAACGGCTAAGCCTAGGCTAATTTTAGTCTTCAAATGTTCGTGGAATTTCTGGAAAGGCTTTTTATTAGGAGGAAAGCTGTTTATTCATCTATTTATATATTTTTATACAGTAATATAAAACTATAATTTAGACAGACATAATAATATATTACAGAGAAAAATATATTAAGGAGCATTCTGGACAGTTTTAATACGAGTAATAATCGGCCAAGTGCGAGTCGGAATCGCGCACGAAGGGTTCCGTACCATTATAGAGAAAAATTAGGCCATAAATTGTGTTTTTTGTATGGGAGCCCCCCTAATTTTTCAACAATTCAAGTACCTACCTGTTGGCATTTTTGATATAGAGCAAAAAAGGCCCAAAAAATCACGTTTGTTGTATGGGAGCCCCCCTTAAATATTCATTTTATTTTATTTTTAGTATTTGTTGTTATAGCGGCAACAGATATACATATTCTGTGAAAATATCAAATCTCTGGCTATTACCGTTCTTGAGTTACAGCCTGGAGACAGACAGACAGACAGACAGATCGACAGACGGACAGACAACGAAGTCTTAGTAATAGGGTCCCGTTTTTACCCTTTGGGTACGGAACCCTAAAAATGAATTACGGCTTTAATTTTTGTCAATTATGTAAGCACGAAAAAATATTTTCCAGAAATCGCTAAAACGTAAGATAACGTAATTTTCAGACATTTTAAGTCGTTTCATGTTACGAAATTCCGTAAAATTACTTAAAAGCAAGTCCTCGGCAAATAAGATCACTTCTGATTTGAGACTGGGGCATGTGAAAGTATCATAATGATAAGAGTTTCAAAGACAAATCTGTTTTAGGTCATTCCGTCGTTCGGAAATTCACTTAGAGGGAATTTGTATTCAGTAAGCACAATTTGCAATCAGCGAAGCCCGTTAGCGAGCCTACCGTGGGCTTAGCATGAGCAATTGACAGCTACGTATTAGAAACGTATAGAATAAAAATAATAATCATGTGCTTCATGTACATGAAGTTTGCATTTGAAAATATGACTAGGGTTTCATTTTTTTAAGTAAGAGAGATAATGATTTATCATCATTAATAATTCTTCTTTGTATATTTTATATTTATTCATTGTTTACAGTGGATGTTGAAAAATAATATCCCCTTTGAACATTATTGAAATATTTACAAAAGGTTAATTTTGACTTTCCTACTATTTTTTTGTCTCAAATGCCGTTGTTTCGTCAATATTGTCGTTAAAGTGCTACAAGTGATACAACCCTTTAAGGATGTTTTGACAGTACTGGAAATTATATTATACGCTTTTTATTAGCTTCACCTGTATATTTGTTTGTAACATGTTTGTAACCGACTTCTTTGGGCGCGATTTTGACCTACTTTAAACGGCCAGATTTCGTTCAAACTTTGTAGATTTATCGAGGACCGATGACAATACACTAATTTGATATAATTATTCCATTTTTCAATTTGTATGTTTGTTTGTAACCCTTTATATAAAAAGCTGTTTTTAGTTTTTTTAACTATTACTTATTGTAAAGAGTAACTTGGGAGTTGGGAGAGAGAAATGTGGATTGTGACTCTGACCATATTTTAAAGTGTTTCATCCTCTCAAAAACATCATTGCAGCTAAGCAATCGTCAAATACTGAACAAAAAAAAATAATGTCAACGATGGTTGACAGATTTTTTTTATGGTTCATATTACAATGAAATGACTCCGTTCTACAATATTCTAAATTATGAAATAGCGAATATGAAATAGAAACAGCATACGGAGTTGGTCGTTTCAGTACCGCGTTCATTAGTAGTAGTGCATTTGAATATTACTCCCTATTTACTATTTAGCCCACTACAAATGAGAAGGGTTTGATTTGGTATGCATTTTAGATGACCCGTCCAGAATACAATGGAAATAATAAGACTCATTCGACCTGTAATTATTTTACGCTAGATGATGCCCGCAACTCCGTTGCGCCAAAAGTCGTTTATGACGCGGGAACCTCACATTTTTGAGGATGAATAGTATCCTTTGTTTTTTCCCGGGACTCATAGTATTTCCATACCACAGCAGAATCGGTTCAGCAGTTTGGACATGAAGGAGTAACAGACAGATATCCATTTATAATATTATTATAATAGTACGGGTTTAGATGGCTAGATGATTCATTATAGGAAATTATCCAAGAAACAAGCTGTGGATGACCTGATAGTGAAAAACTAACTATCAGGTAGTGATATCGGACTTACCTACATGTGAAACTCATCAAGTATTATTGCGTTGTATTATGTCCTCCATCCATTAATATTGTTTCATATTAATTAAGACCAGTTTTACATATTATATTTATTTATTTCACTTAAAAAAGAGATTAAAAAACAAAATGTAAATATATTAATAAAACTTGCATGCATGCATGCATGTTTTATTTCGAATGTGTAACTATATAAGTAACGAGCTTTTGCCCGCGGCTTCGCTCGCGTTAAGAAGTATTATTATGTGAAAACTTTCATCCTCTATTTTAACCACTTGGGTTTGGAATTCATCAAATTCCTTTCTTAGCGGATGCCTACGTCATAACATCTACCTGCATGCCAAATTTCAGCCTGATCCGTCCAGTGGTTTGGGCTGTGCGTTGATAAATCACCATATCAGTCAGTCACCTTTGAGTTTTATATATATATAGATATATATTTTTAAAAGTCTACATCATGTAAGCCAATAATAATTTATTCATCGAGTGAATATTTTGGCAAATACATTGTGCATTTTATCACCATAATCCTTGCAATCTAGGGGTTTTATGTCAACAATTTATGATCTATCAGCGAACTATGAAAATAAATCTTTACATATTTACATCAATCATAACATTTAAAATAAATCAATACTTGTCGTGGATACTGGATAGGTTATTTCATAAATTTTAACCGTTACCAGATTACTTAGCCAATATAATTCACCCCAAGTTTTGCAGGTAGATAATGTTTTATTTTACACGTAAGTAAAATTTTCAATTTCATAACAAAAAAAAATTAACAACAACAACATAACTACTGACATTTATACTTAGAAAATTATTTGTTCTATTACTTTTATTTTTTTTTTTTTTTTTTCATCTATGGGTTGTCCGCTCATAATATTATCGTTTCCTTGTCTCTTTCATTATTACAATATTCCATTTTCCCTGAGTCGAGTTATTTGATAATTCAACCACTAATTAATATGGCCGTGCGTCATAAATCATATTATGTAATAACATAATTCAAGGAAACGAGAGACACTGACGGCGTGAGTATTGTTGCAGTTTGTATTAATGGGATCACAACTATATATCACGCCTTCCGTTCCGGTTGTTTCGGTGTAGAATAAAAACAGATATGGCCGACAGTTGATGAAATAAATTGAGACGGTTTTGGCTAACTTTTTTTGGAAACAGCATGCTAATGAAGAAACACAAGGGACGTAAATAAATTTAGAAGAACTATTCTATATAATTGAAGACGTGAGTGGAAGAATCGAATAAGTAACATTTCGTAACATACGGACAATAACTCATTTTTTCCCTAATTATTTCAATAAAACTTGTAACTTATCTACTTCATAACCTAGCTAATATATCTGGCTACTCATACAATCCATAGTTTTTCTATTTCAAATAACTTTTCCGGCCCTAAAGCCTCCATTTAAGCAAAAAACGGGAAGTTTTTTCATGTTACTTACCTCATTCTTCCACTCACGTCTTGAATTGGCAAAATATGCTTACTGGAATAACGCTTTTAACGGACATATTTTTAAGTAAAGTATTAAGTAAAATTTTGATAATAATAATGTGTAAAATAATAGCAAAGGTAAAAGACAAAAAAGTACACAGGAAAATAACTTTTACCACTATCAAAATTTTATTGCCATCAAGTTATTGGAGATAAAAAATCAAATTTTTACGTAGCATGGCATGTCTAATTATAATACCTTTGACCTCCAGTTCAGGCTCTCAGTCCCAAACGAATCACAATCTAATAATAGTAATAAGATTGGCTGCGCTCTGGGGCCGTAAGAGATACATCGATATGAGGTCAGAGTTTCAAGTCTACTTCAAATGCTACGAAAATATTTGTCAAGATGTCCATCACTTCATATCTTAGAAAAATATTAAGAGGACCCTTGTTTTGCCTTAGGGCTTTCGTAAAACCTGCCTGGCTTAGCCACTTTAGGCCTAAACGCAAGCCAATGAATTTTTCGAGAGTAAAGAAAAGAGTAATTAAGAAAACAAAGGAAAATTCATTGCAAAGGAAATAGTAATAAGGATTTAATAATATTTATTAAAAATAATGAGACGTCGTACAAAACGAAAAATCCACACATTGTTCAATTCTAAAGAATATCATGGATTATGATATCCAAGTATGCTAAATCCTTATATTTGTGCAGTCAAGGCTCAAGACGAAACTTCAAAGCCACAATAATTACACTGAATGTTGCCATCGTAATAAAACTCGATAATAACATACGCCAACTTTCTCGCAACAGATTATAACTCAATTGTTTGTCAACTCATTTCGAAATAACTCGAATTGTTTATTTAAGTCTGGGGGCGATAAACAAAATCTTTACAACTCAACCCTTCTTTTCACCCGCATGCCTATTCAATGGTAAACAAGAACCCACTCACTAAATTGCAGTACATTGTCATTATCAACGAAAGTTTTTGGGATGTAAAGGTGGGAATTCGTTTATAATGTTATGTTACATAGATTTTATATAGATAGATATTATTTAGATAAATTGTGTTTGTTTAAATTGACAGTCTCACTGCTTTGAGCGATTTCCTCCAGCTTACATAGCAACAGTAAAATAGAATTAGAAATGTTAACAATGGACACTGAAGTGTGTGTTATAATTTTCGGTAATTGCATAATTTTGTAAAGTCAGCTATATTTATGGCGTGGCGATATAACTCCTGCAGGAGTCAGTTGAGTCGTCTGCCCATCGCCAACTTGTCGTGCAATAAATTAGTGATTGAGCGCATCAAGTATTTAATTTGAAGACCAGCCGACAGATATTTGTAGACAGCCATTGATCATAACAACTTGTAATGCAATAGTTGTAATATACAACTTGTAGCATCTGCTACGCCTCGCGTGAATGCTTGTATCAATGGCGTCAGTTTAATTTCGGTAATGTGCCAAAATATCATTTTACTATCTATCGAATTATTTATTATTAGGCAGATAGTAAACCTACGTTATCTCTTCAAGTTGTGTTAAGTTAGTGCTAAGCTGGGAGGTTGGGCTTAAATTGTAAGTTTTGACATGACTAAATTACGTAGCTCCACTCCTTAAATTTTTCAAACTTTTGAATCAATTTCTTTGAAAATTCGTTTGAATTTTCACTGACGAAACTACAAAAGTGATGTCATAGACACGGAGATTTTCATTGAGGTAATAATACTATAGGAGTCCGCCTTATATTTTGACAGCTGATAATGTTACTCTTTCTAACTAACGATGTAGTAATTTGGGTGAAAGAGAAAGCTCATATCGGTGTGTAAACGTCAAAAGCCTGTAATGTTATGTCCCACTTAGTAGAACATAACAAACGAGTAGGTCTGAATATTTCATGTATAAAAAGTGGTAATAAAAGTGTTTAGTGAACGTTCAATGCAATATATAATTGTGTTTTGTGATTCCGCTATATAATAAACCATAAAAACGGCCAAGGAATGCCTGAAACACGTGGATTTAACATAACATACGTAAGTTTTCAACAACGTTGTTTGGGCTTATCAATCGGTATTTTTGTAAGCTAAAAAAGAAAATTTATAAGTATAATAATCCATTAATCATGCTATATAAGGCATTAGTGATAAAAATGTCACATCAAGTAATAATTTGGCTGTAAATATTGCATAGTTTTTTACGTGTATTTTAGGGATGCGCCTTACTTGAACTATAGTTTATCGATAAAAATAATGTCATGGACTAAATGATTTTTTTTTCAGGTTGAAAATGCTTCAAAATAGACGACAAACAGATATATATTTTAGACGCAAGTTTCATGCAAGTTTTTAATCCTTACTCCCTTATGAAGGCATCACAATATTGGAATTTGGAATTATCATTTCAAACGTAAGTTTGAAACAATGATTTTATTGAAATAAAGAAAGTTCTAACGGAGAGTAAAATAATTGCATGATCAACAGCTCTCACACCTCCCCCCTGTAAGTACTCAATTCGTTACTTAAAGATACTTCTTGAAATTTTATCCTGGCATTAGGTACTCTTTTTTAATACCTAAGTAAAATGTAAAATTTTATTAAGGCTAAAGTCATAATCATTCAATAAAATAAATTTAATACCTCAATCGTCGAATTCCAGACACAATATATATTTAGTTGTTATGCGGCACCTGGGTTCCGCTTGGGGCTGGATGGGTTAAGCATGGAAAACTTACATAAAGCATATTGCCCCGTATACAATATTATGAATTATGTGTATAATATTTTATAGTATGTAGTAGTATAGTACATATTTTATTAACACTAAACCATTTATTTTTTTCAGGTCATTGGAATGCTCATAAAGAAGAGTTCAATATTATGGTGGTGACGGAGAGACCTATAATGAAGATAATAATTATTTTCAACTATTAATTTGATAATAAGATTGAAAGTGAAGAATAATATATGGTTTAGTGCTCTATGATTTTGATTGCACACACCGTGATATTGCACAATAAAATTGATCGTCTAGACTCTAGAGTCCTACTTAGGTTATTAATTATTATTATTATAATATCATTATTCAGGGGGCGTCGAAGTATCTATTTTAAGTCTTTTTCTGTATAAATATTATTACATAATTATATTTTAATAGGTAAAGAAATGCACCTAAGCGTTTTTGGAATTACTTTAAATAAGTAGGACTGAGATTCATTCTTATATTTCTTTGATAATAATATTTGTTATTCTACAAAATAGTTGCTTAATAGTAAATAGTAATTAAGTTTAATAAAGTATAATATATTTTGTTCTTCTGTTATGTTTTATAAAAACTGTTGATTTTATTGATATTAGCTATTACACTCCGGACAAGCTTTCGTGGCTTATGGAGTATACATATTATGTATATGTTTAACTATTTGTGTAATTATATACTTAAATATTTTGTTTATACAGGGTGCAATTAAACCATCCTGCCAAATTTTTTCCAGGGCTTAGGTATCATTAGGAGAGGTCATTTAGCAAAAAAAAATTGGGTGTTATTTTTTTAATGACATATTTTATCTCATTTAAAATCGATGCAGAACGGTTACTCGTGGCGGTGGGAATGAGCGGGGGTGACGTGGGGGGGAGGCGCGCGCGCGCTCACCCGCCGGCGACGCGTAGTGTCCATTTTAATTGTAGTGTTTTTTAGGACAACTTTCGGAAGCTATTTCTCAACATTTTAGTACTGACTATATTAAAAGAAAAATACGTGTATTTTTATTTTGAACAAGGATCAATATATCAAAATTTGGCAGGAAGGTTTAATTGCACCCTGTATTTAAGTATTTTCATACACTTAATAAATAGATAAAAAATACCTTTTCACCAAATTGAAAGCGGCTTCTAATTTAATGAGCATAATATATCCTAAATTGAACATGCAGGTTGAATTGATATCCTCCTTTTTTGATGTTGTTTAATAAAAATCTGTAACATAAAATTATGGTCGCCTTGGTCGATAGCTGTAGTCTAATTTTATATTTTTATCGATATACGCCATCCCTACACGCACACTACAGCAATTGCACACAAGCATAAAATGGCCACGCGCTGGCGAGCTAAGAATCCATCTATGTATACTTAATCTGTGGAGATTTTAATTCACTATTATTCTGCCAAACCAATTTCAAACCAGCGCCGGTCGGACCGCAAATCAATAATGTCCGGTTTACCATCGGATATTTTACGTACCTAAAGCTATTTTTACGTCCATATCCCAATTTCAACCCTTAACTTCATTTGAGAATATCCAACGTACGGGGCTTTTTACGTCGCCAATTTGAAAATCTAAACGCTACATATGGTAAGGCGAAAATTAATTTGCTGGGGCTCGTAAAAGCTGCTTACATAATATAGCATAAATAAAAATGAATTTTTAATTTTTTTGTAGTCTTGCTAAAACTAGAAATGTTTCTGGATGTCCAGGGAAGGTTTATATCAGGAGAGAATTCTAGGCATCTAGTATTAAATAAGAAATGAAATCAGGAAAGAAAGGTAAAGTATATTTGAGTAATCAATTAAAATTTATAGGCAGTTTATAGTGGGCTCATGTTATTTGTTCAGGCTATAAAGGCCGTCACAGACTTAGCTATAATATATATTAATATACCGTACTAAACACACTGAGACCAGAAATATATATTATAGCTGAGTGTGTGGTCACGCGAAAATTGTATAGAAAATATATATTAATATGCCTAGCTATAAACATATTAATATAATATATTATAGCTAAGTCTGTGACGGCCTTAATATCAAAAACAGTCGGCAAATCACAAACAACATTGACTTGACATAACCGGACCAAATCACGTAGGTCGAATCAAGTTTGAACAACTTCTCTGACGGTAATCAATATTTTCGATAAACGAATAGCTGAGCATCAAAGTTGCGAGAAATATCTAGTCATAGATAAAAATCTTTTATTAAATGCTAAGTTCTTCATTACTATGACAAATACTTTCCTCTATTATTAAAAATACAAAGTAAAACTGGCAAATGAGGTCTTCAAAGTACAAACATGTGTTATTAATGTTGGTACCTTGTAATTTAAGACTTGGGCAAAACATAATATAATAGACGAACGAGGTCAAACGTGCACTTATAAAGGAGTAAGGTATTTGGTTTAGGCCTAATTGAGCCTTTGATGTCGAAAGCCTATTCATGTTCATAAAAAATGTAGCCTACCCAATACCCATTATTACTAGCAGATTTACGTTATATAATACTATTATAAATGCGAAAGTTTGTCCGTCTGTTATCCTCTTCATCCTGAAACCGCTGAACCGATTTTGATATTATTATGCAGATTAATAATAATAGCTCCCACACCGGTTCCGGCGACGGTGGTCGGTTTTATTGAAACCAGGCTAGCTACGCAGGAGTAATTTTATAGTGCCCAAGTGTGTGCGCAGTACACAAGATTCTCTATTCCTTTACTCTCATAACCCAGTGGGACGGCAGACCGACACGACCGGCGAGAGATCAGGCGCAGGACCGACTTTTTACTTGCCCATCCGACGCATGGATCATCTTGCTTGTCAGACAATCAGGTGATCAGCCTGCATTATCCTAACCAAACTTGGAAATAACATGTTTTCAACGCGGGAATCCAACCCACGACCTCCGAGTTAAGAGCCGCACTCTACACCACTAGACCACGGAGGCGTTATATGCAGATTGCAGATATATTGAGTCCCTAAAAGAGGACATAATATTATGATATTATACAGGAAAAATATACGGTTCTCTTCACACCTGAACGCTGAATTTTGATGGAGATACTTTGAGTCCTGGCAAAGGACTATATATGCAGAAAAAACTAAAATAATGAAATAAAATTCTGTCCAATAGAATTGCGGGCATCTACTAGTGTTTATACAAATGTAATGCAGTAAGATTTCTATGATTTCTAGGAAAAATTCTAATAAAATCATAAGAAAACAATTTATTTGAATATTACATAAAATTAAGAGTTAACTTAAAAAGCCTTGTAAAAATCACAATGTATTAAATTACATTACATTATTGTAAGCAAACAAACCTAAATAGTATCGTGCCATAATCAAATTACGCAAAACAATGTTTGCTGCAATAAAAATTGTGTAGCCTAGAAAAATAGATTAGGTCTTCCTAAATTACGAGTCTGGCAATTACTGGATGCCAGTGCCACAGGGTGCCTGGCACGACAGTTAGGCTCTTAAACAATTTGCCAGTAATTATATAAGTTTGGCTAGATATCCCCGCTCCCCAGTCTGATATAGCGAAGATAAGCACGCGCAGCATACTTTGTGTTGTGCTCGACTTAAGCTAGTTAGGAAAGAAATAATGAAAGTTAACAGATTTATAATTATCACGAAGATGTTTCCCGCATTTCAAGATAGAATTATTGTTTATTTTCATCAAAAAATATTCTTAATGTGGCTTTCCAATCTTGGTTGCGAGCGACCACGGCAAAAAATTAAACAATAATGACACTCTATGGCCTAGGTAGATTATTACAACGATTTATTTTGATAGCGGCGCGGTCGCGCTATCATTTACATACGATTACTTCTGATCCTCGTGTATTATATAATATCATCCGCAAAACCACGCGTTTCAGCGGACCCATAATATATTATATCAGGGGACGTGGCCAACCGTTCGATTGCGATTCCAGTCGATCGCGGCCAAGCAAAAAATATAAATAATTAGACCAGACTGCGCAATGACCAATAAGCTACACTATAATGCTGTTTCATTTTAGATTTCAATAAGTATGTAATTATTAGGGTGCTTGGTAGATCGCACAGGGTTTTGTTAGTAAACAGTAGATCTTAGGTCTAGCCAAGTTGGCCACCCGTGTTATTTATTATATCGAGCCTAAAGGTCAATTCAGACCGCAACGCGACGAGACGAGGCGAGACGCAGCGCGGCATAAATTTGTATGGATTTAACCGATTTCAATTGCGTGAGACGTCTTGCGAATCTGTCAAATTCATATTTTGCATCTACGCGTCGCGTTGCGGTCTGAATCCACCCTTGGTCAATGAGAATCTTGTTATATTATTTGGCAAGTGATAGTTATCATCCGTAATAGGCCCGCGGATATACAAACTTTGCCAATAAATAAAATGAACTTGAATTCACACATCAAACTAAGTTGTGTGTTCAAACAAAAAGCAGATAAGCGCCTCCCGCGTCACGCCATCTAAATTCAAAGTTTCAACTTTATACACAATACACACTAATGTGTACAACTTTACAATTACCTTTCATTATAATACCTCCCACACCGAAATCGGTATCATATTATGGGATTTTATAATATAAGATTAGACGATTATACACAATACACAGTAATGTGTAAATGGAAATACGTACAAAATGACATGTAACACTTTGTGATAAATGATATTTTTTTTTGTATGTATTGTAGTTCCTCCTTAATTAAAAGACTGTATTAATGATATTCAATGAACCTAAGATAACTTTAAACGGTTGTGACTAAATATAATGTCATTAAATAAAAAAATATGATTGAAAAATAAAACACCCTGTAATTTTGTCCGTACTTCCCCTATAACTATACACAATTATTACTTTAAATAGTACGCTTCCCACAGAAATATTTGTGGTATTACGAAGGTAGGTGACTATTTTTATTGAAGCCTGCCTTCCTACGCTGAATTTTATAGCAGAAGGAGTGTGAGCGTCCAATAGGTATATTATGAAGAAATAATCAGATCGATATAATATTATCAAATACTAATAACAAATGTCAGACCTTATTACGGTTGTATAAATCGTATTTCGTGGTGGCAATTTCCCCCAATACATTTCCAAAGACGGTCACCTAATCTATAGCAATACAATAAATTCCTTGTATTGGGCGCCGGCTGTTCCCGATGTTAAGTGGCCCGGGTTTATAGACAGCGAGAAATACTGAAAAAAATGTCACAATAAATTATGTAATAAAGTACTTACTATGTGTAAGTATGAGTTGGAACTCCAAGAGTACACAAAATCATAATATTATTATGATTTTTATTGGCATTCTTAGTGTTTTCAAACAAAAATCCCAAAATCTCAATAATAGGAAGACTACCAAAGATTTGGTACGCTACAAGTCCTTATTTTCTATAGTTACGTTAAATCACTTTGTTTTTTTTTGGGCTTTTGCGTTGCACTGGCGCGGTATAGCACACTTTACAGATACAATATTATATTACATACATTGACAATAATAATTAATTATCATTATAATTTCATTACAAGGCCCGATTGAAACTATGTTACTTTAGACGAAATTTACATATGTTTTTTTTTATATTATGTTAGACTAGTCTTTCTGCGGGCAGATTATTATAAGTTTGTTTTTAGGGTTCCGTACCCAAAGGGTAAAAACGGGACCCTATTACTAAGACTTCGATGTCTGTCCGTCTGTCTGTCTAGAACGGTAATAGCTAGAGAGTTAAAATTTTCATAGATTGTGTATATCTGTTGCCGCTATAACAACAAATACTAAAAACAAAATAAAATAAAAAATTAAGGGGAGCTCCCATACAAAAAACACAATTTTTGGTCTAATTTTGCTCTATAATGGTACGGAACCTTTCGTGCGCGAGTCCAACTCGCACTTGGCCGATTATTTACATTCTACTTAATTAGGAACATTTTCATTTCAAAAATATTTTTCGCTTAGATAATTTTGTATTTAGCTTTATATTGCGAGCGTATCCAATACAATTAAAGCTCATAAAACATAGCGCACGTGTAAAGCCCGCCTTATCCATAACCTAAACGACTTAACGACCACAAAAACAATACACTCCCACCAATATATCACCCAGAACACCTGAACAACAAAGAAATAATAGCTATTGTAACATAACAGTTTTTATGGCTGTTTCGTTTAAGCCTGTTTTTTATTTCACATGTAATTCTCATTAGAGGTGTTTTGAATTTTAATTTCGTAATAAAATGAACATGACGGGTATTGCATATTACTATTATGATGGAAAAATTGATTTATTATCTATTACACCGACTGTTAATTATTAATGTTAAGTAATTAGTATAATAATAATTATTATTATATTATATACTAGCTGTTGCCCGCGACTCCGTTCGCGTGGACTTCAGCTTATTTGCCAGAACATTTATATTCTGTACTTAGATAATATTATTATTAATTGTTAATTGACCGTTTCAACTTGCCTGATTCCTTAAAGTGTATATTGTGTTAAAGTGTATAGTGTATAGATGTAATGAATGATGTGTACCTATATAGATTTAAACTCGGAATAAGTAAAACAATTTAAATTTAACAAAGCGATATGTGATAACTATTATAGTTCTATATTATACAACCAACATATTTTGCATATAAATTATATTTGTAATGAAATATGTAAATCGATTATCATTATTTTTGTACGTTTTATTAACATTATATATGCACGGGAATTAAAATCGAGCAAATTATGTTCTGTTTGACTTGCAATTTTCAATTCAGGTTAATTTGCATTTTCACTTTTCACCTTTGAACGAAAATAACTTTTTGGATTGTTTGTTGATTTCTTCATACGATTTCATTGTAGATTGCTCAAACGAGCCAGCTGCAATCTATTAACCGCAGGTGTATCATTACACCGATATTATGATACCCTTCACACCGGTTTTGGTGACGGTGGCCGGATTCATTAATCCCATTACAATGCAGGAGTAATTTAATAGTACCCAAGTATGTGTGTAGTACACAAGAGCACTCTCTATTCCGTTGCTCTCATAACCCAGTGGGACGGACGACCGACACGAGTGGCGAGAGATCAGGCGCAGGACCGACTTTTTACATGCCCTTGGATTATTGGAAATAACAATATGTTTCCAACACGTGAATTTAACCTACCATCTCCTAGTCAAGAGTCACGCTCTAAGCCACAGGACTACGGAGGCGTGCCCGATATAATTTATACCGGCCGAAGGGTCCGACATGTTTATTTATAAGCAGAAACTAAATTCCATAATTTCAACTTTAAATTCATTACATAATAGTCTGAATTTTACTTAAAATTCTTTTGCGAAATTGCCTTCTAAGTTTACGTAATAGGAAAACATGATATCGGCTAAAATTAGGGATTTATTTCGCATTCAATTTAACAAAGCTTTGCCCGAGTCAAAGGATTTTCAAATAGGTAAAAGAAATAGAACGCGATTTGCGTTCGAATTTAGTAAGCTGGTAGGTTTTGGGAAATATCGGGTTTTATGTTGCATGTATAACCAAATCCAAACCATGCGATGGTTACATTTAAAATTGTGCTATATAAGTATCAAAATTTGAATAGAAGTTTGTGATTTGCACGTGGTTATTTTGATGTAAAAAATCAACATACTTAAGGCAAAGCCTGCGCGTCAGTAACGCGGGACGCGGGACGCGGGACGGAAGCGTCTGCAACGCGAATCGACGCGCGGAACTGGGCTTGTACCACGAAACCGCTTTGAGACTCAAACTATCGAACGAGAATGCCGCATCCTACTCTAACAAACGTGAAATGACGTTGTTAGAGCAAGACGCGGCATTCTCGTTCGAATGTTTGAGTCTCAAAACCATTTCGTGGTAGGCCTACAGGTGTGCAGTGTGCAGTGTGCACATCTGTGCGACTACATTGCGAACCGTAGATCCCGCTCTACCGACGCAAACGTCCTCCAACGGACTCCAACGCAGCTGCGAGAGTTGCGTTGGAGAGAGAGTGGGTTTGGCTGAAGCTTAAATCTTCCGCCAAATCTACGAAGGCCGAAGCTTTAAGGTTAAACGTAGGATGGGTGCTATTTATATAGTATATACTATAACTTTTCCTTATTTCATATTCTCCTAACATAACAGTACTTTTTAAAACTAAATTAACAGCTAAAACCAGCTTTGTAATGATACAAAGCTGGTTTTAACTGTTAAGTTAGTTCATGGTAAAAGGTATGAAACTTTTCTATAAACTTCATTTAACGATACACTGAAAAAAAAATATAGATATTAATATCATAACATAATATATTCGGCATATCCAAAATTTAAATTTTAACCACTTACATATAGAATTCAATTTCGTACCGCAACATCGGTGTGTCATTCTAAATTCAGAAACTTTGCATCGCTTTAAATAGCTCTGACACAATTTTAGATAGTGTTGATTTAAATTACAAATATAAATGGCGAGTCCCCATGGCCGTTGAGATTATATTATTCATAATAGACCAACCCTTTTCACCGACAGCGGCCATAAATCAAAATCCGCCATCCTTTCGATTTCCTGACCGCGACAAAGATATTTCATAATACGGAATTAATATTCTTGAATTAATTTTGCGCTTAAACGAATTGTGTTTTAACGTTATCTTTTTGTAGGGATTTTTGATCCATATTGTTTAGTATTAAATCGATTATTAATCCTGAGTGGGCAACACTAGAAGCGTCGGCTCACGCGCATCCCTAGTAATCGATGATGATTCGAGTTGTAACAAAATGGCGGTATGTTGCCTTTAGTTTTTCAAAAGCGGAGTATCACAAATAAAACTTATTGATGGAATACTGAGGGCCTGTTTCACCACTTCCTGATAACCGACAAGAATTTATTAGGAAGTGGTGAAACAGAATTAATTTGACAGAATATAGAGTATGGAGAATCTGTCAAATAAGTTGTGGATAGCCAATCCGGCACTTTATTAGGAAGTGGTGAAACAGGCCCTTATGTACATATTAAAAATGCTTCCCACATTGGTTTCATTGACAGTAGCCTGTTTCGTGCTACTTCCTTCCCTTACTATGCAATTATAGGTGTCTGTTGTCTCTTCCCCCTAAATTCTAATGAAATTTGCAATATCAAATTTCATTAGCATTTTAGGACATCAACGTATGTCCATATTATGGACATACGTATATCCATATACAGGACATACTTACTACTGGACTACAGGATAGACTACTGGACAGGATACCTAATATAATGGCGGAAATTTTACGATTAACGATAATTCTCGACCTGAGACGCATTAGGTCGAATGTCGACATCAGAGTAAAATAACTTTAATGGTCAGCTAAAACCAGCATCTCGCGCTCTTTCTATGCATATTAAAATCATAGTTCTATCTCTTTTTGTTCTCATAATAATACAAATGCATAAGGTCGAATCTGTCGAATTTTCAAATTCATATTGTGGAATAAGGCTTAATAGCTAGTACAGTATTTATGCTTAAAATTTTTATTTCATTGGAAGGTCTAACAATGACTTCAGCTTTTATGCTTTTCGATTATTTTATGCGTAACGAAGGGACTATTTTGTCATTCGACTTTATTCTACATTTTAATTATTAACCAATTATTGTACGAACATAGTTCCACCATTTTACACTGTAAAAGTGTAAAACTCTACTTTAAAGTAAGTAAAGCTAACACACACTATCATTAAAAAAGAACGGTCGATTAGTCAATTCTGACAAACGATTACTTGTTACCCAGAGGTCTTAAAAGTAACCTAAAAATACAGTATTTTTACAATAATCTTAGTCAATGTATAATATTTAGAAAAAAATTTTACGCCCACAGATCACTTATAAACATGAAATAGCATTGTTATTATGAAATGTCATGTTTGTTGCTGCGTGGGCGGTACCTAAGCCCGAGGGTCTTGGTATTTTATAATAATATCGGCCAAGTGCGAGTCGGACTCGCACACGAAGGGTTCCGTACCGTTATAGAGCAAAAATAGGCCAAAAATTGTGTTTTTTGTATGGGAGCCCCCCTTAAATTTTTATTTTATTTAAATATTATTAATAATTATTAAAATACACATATATAAAAGGCCTTTGTGTAAATTTCAAGTGCCTAACTGTTGCCATTATTGATATCGAGCAAAAAAGGCCGAAAAAATCACGTTTGTTGTATGGTAGCCCCCCTTAATTATTAATATTATTTTGTTCTTGGTATTTGTTGTTATAGCGGCAACAGATATACACAATCTGTGAGAATTTCAAAAGTCTAGCTATAGCGGTTCTTGAGTTACAGCATCAAGACATACAGACAGACAGACGGACAGACGGACAAACATCGAAGTCTTAGTAATAGGGTCCCGTTTTTACCCTTTGGGTACGGAACCCTAAAAACTAGCTATAGTCTAGAAATAATAATTGCCTTAGTAGTCTAAGTACCTATACTTCCTAAAATTATAAAGAAGAATATTCGCATCATATTCCAAAGCTACTAGACCAATTTTGATGATCAATTGGGCACAAATTCAGATTCGAGACAGGACAAAGCCTGATTTTAGGAGAAGTTCTATTACTTTGTAAAGATTTCGTTTTGGAAAGTGTTACAACTTACATAGGTACGAACATGAGACAAAGATTTATATTTATGAAGATAAATAAGTAGAATATCGCATGATGATAAAGAAGTGCAGTGGTACTTAAAGAAGAATAAAATTGGACAAGTGAGACTTGTACTTTGCACAAAGGGTTCCGCACGATTGACTGACATCGAGGAATAAGTAGGCAATGGTTCTTTATTTATTTTACTTGTAGTTTTCATGGTAATGTATTACGTACCATCGAAAAAATTTATTTCTAGGCAGTTGATAGACTAACGTCATGTGGTCGCCTTATGTTAATTCAATATTAGCTGTGACCGGCCGTTTGGGTTTGACATAACACGACCAAATTACTTAGGTCCGTCAACTGCCTAGGAATCAATTTCCTCGGTAGTACATTATATTATACTATTTTTAGTTTAATCAAATTAATTGTATTTTTATCCAAATTTCCATTTATTAATATACCCTAAAGTTTTTATTTATTTAGTTTAAGAATTCGAGTTGGGGGGCACACATTTTGCTACTTCGGGCAAAAATTCAGTTCAAGAGTAAAATATAATAAGAACTTATTTATCTCACACGTATGTCTTTGCATGACGAAACGATAAGGGTCCCTTTTATTCATTTGGCTACGGAACCCTAAAATGTACTTTCGTCTATGGCCACTCGGAATACCACAATAAAAGTTGCTTTCCTAGTCCTCAAACCCCAAGCCTCCATAGACCAAAATTAGTTTCTCTCAGTCTAATAAATGGTGAAAACACAAATAAAACTTAAAGAAATATAGAAGTTATTCGCTAGTTCTAGAAATATAATGAGGATTTTAATTTTAAATGCGATTCAGAGTTTCGGACTGCTCTTATCACGACCACCAGCCGCGGAGTTCAGGAGTGCCAGAATTATTTATGACTTGTTTAATTTATTCCACTAATTACATTTACTATTTTTGAAGAAGTCAGCAAAATGACAGTAATTCTGGTGGTCAGATAAAATAGTCCATACAAGTGTGCCAATTTTTTTGCGCTTAGGAAATGTGCGTTTAAAAACAAAAGGCGACTATGTGTCACAACTTTTTAACCGACTTCAAAAAAAGGAGGTTATCAATTCGACGCGTATGTATGTAATATTTCCAGAACTTCCCAGTTTTTGTATAATTATATTAGTCTATTTCAGTGTCTAAATAAAATATGTGCCTTTCAAAAGTGTATGTATGTACGAAACATTACGACGATTCAGTAGTTTTTGAGATAAGGCAATTTAAATTCTCAATTACGTACAATTTTGAAGTTGGTTTTATCTTTCTTAAATACTATTATTAAACTTATCTACGAGTATGACTTCTACTGAGAGAAATTCCAGAAAGTCTAATGCTGTCATTTACAGGGGTAAAAATCAAAGTAGGTGACGATAATGTATTTCCAGTCCTTACTCTCAATTAAAACATATAAATTTTAGAATGTAAAAATATAGGAAAGTAAAAGAAAATCAAACTTTATTCAAATTGGAATAAGACCGAATTTTGCACAAACTCGTCACGTATAAAATCAAATTAGAGGAGATACGGTGCGACTACAAGTTGTTCATAATTGAAAGCAAGTTGACAAAGGCTGAGACGAATAAGACAAATTGTATTAAAAGGGGATATAATCGTAGTAACACAAAATTTGTGTTACGCTGCACAAAATGTAATTTAAAACTAAGTAACTGAATTTAATCGTTTATTTCATTAGTGCTAAGAAATTGAGAAAAGGTACTTCATCTACTTAGATAAAGTACTTAGACAAGTAAGACTTTCTTAAAAGACTCTATGTCTACTAATTAGATTATGATTGTAAAGACTTATATTATACTAGATGTTGCCCGTAACTCCGTTGCGCCAAAATCAGTTTATCGCGCGGGAACCGTACATTTTTCCGAGATAAAAAGTATCCTATGTCCTTTTCTGGAACTCAAGGTATCTCCATGCCAAATTTCAGCAAAATCGGTTCAGCGGTTTGGGCGTGAAGAGGTAACAGACAGACAGACACACTTTCGCATTTATAATATTAGAATAGTATGGAAGTATGAATTGGCACTGCAGGTCTGTTCTGCTTCTGTAGACACAGAAGAAGGTACCTTCTTCTGTGGCTGCAGAAGCAGCTGTACTCTATCCTTATAATATGTGGAGGCATTTACAAAATGATAAGATCGCGATGGTTGACACTCATTGGGGGAGGCCAGCAGTGGACGGAAATACGCTGATTATGATGATGATGAATTATAAAATGGAAACCGTGAAAACAGCTAATTAGATAAAAGATGGTCTTTTATATGGTTCAAAATAATATGATGAATATTGGACTCGGAGTCCATGTCAAGTTGAAATAGTGAACTTGTAATTAATTTGAGGCATGTGGAGGACAATAGGCCTTTGTAAACGATCTTTTACTTTGAGCATGCAGTAACTATATGGCTTAGTAAGTTGTAAGGTTGCTCAGAACTTCATAAAGGTAAATTTAAAAATTCTAATGCTGAATTGTAACCGTCCGTGCACCACGTGGATAAAAGTTACACCGCGCACAACGTGGGGCTTGTCAAATCCCAAGACTTATCTGGGCAAGGAATTCGTGAAAGCGCTTATGAGAACCTCCAGTATTCATGGATTATATCTTTGCGATTTTCAAACCTTCTTCTATCATTCTTAAGTTCTTAAACCTGTCCAGAAATGCTAATTAAGTCAAAACAAATTCATATCCCTCAAATATAGATTTTTCATATTCCACAATACGATGTCTACATAACTTTTTGACGACGTCCTGAACTACGTGGGGTTTGTGGGACCCCAGCGCACTTTGTGCATGTCTATTCTTTGCATCGGCGACACAAATGCTAAACCACTGTCATCAAACGGTAGTGCAACTCCAGCTACTTAAAGAGTCAATAAAATCACACGAATTTGCAAAAAGTTATGAAAGTTTTAGTACGTCTGGGGCTTGTCAGACCCCACGTGGTGCACGAAGGGTTAATATAATATGAGAATCGAGGTTACTGTGTAAGAACTGCGCAATGCGTTTACACGAGAGTAACAGTAATTATACATTATAAGTGTTGTATTATTAATAAGTAGGCCGCGATGAGTATTTGTAGATTTAAATTATTTTAATTGTACTCTTGAATAAATGAGATACCGTCTGTCAACAAGTTTTATCAACTCTTCAAAAGTAATGAACCTTTCGCATAATTCCTGTTTTTGCTCTTATATTTGAGATGAATTTTACGTACAAATTAATATTGTATTGAACAACTTTCTCGTAATAATTTAAGTGATTTTTACTGGCACGGCATTTGACAAGACACGTCCTGTAACACTTCTTTTAAACCGACTTAAAAAAAGGAGGTAATGAATTCGACCCGTAATATTTCCAGAACTGCCCAGTTTAAGTATATGAAGCTGAAGCACCCCAGGGGTATGTGGAACTCTTACCCACTAAAACCACCTGCGGTTCGCCTTCAGCCTATAAATGAGGGATGTCCCGGATCTAACAAATACAGGACACCCTCCACGACCGACCGGTCTACCTCAGAAAGGACCGGACTTCCACCAAAGTTAGGGAACGTTTCGGCAAACTGAAGTGTTCCCCTAGTTTTCGTATATGAAAGTTTAGTCTATACGTCTGAACAAATGTATCTTTCAAAAGTATGTATGTTACATGTAGGTTTTTATGTTTGTGTTCGCATATCTCCGGAACTACAAGGAGCTTTAGTTCTGTAAATTTAATAATTAAAGTGATACTTTCATTGTTGCACTAGCTATTGTTCAACTTAGGGAATACTGCAAGTTTCATCAAAATCGGTTCAGTAGTTTTTGAGATAGGGAATTTTTATTCAATTACGTATATTTTAAAGTCGGTTTTATCATTTTAAAATACTATTATTCTGTTTTTAAAATACTATTACTATTGTGATTTTGGTTAATGTTCTTTGGTTATCTTATTTTCTAAGCAAAACAAAACATAATCGTCGTAGTACCAAAAGTAGTTCGTAAATTGATATTGTTTTGTTAGTATCTGGATTAAGAGAACAACCAAATAAAATGTAATCATAATAATTGCAAAACTTTCTCATATCTAAAAACTTACGAGGCATATAAAAGCTCAGATATTGTCCCTAATCCTCTGTGAATCACAAAAAGCTCATGACATTTCCAACGAGTACAGGCGAGCTTTTAAAATAAAACAAACAAATTTTTAATACTCAGCACATTGTAATGGCTACTCAGTATAAAAGGATTTTTTCATCCAACACCAGCCCCGAAATGCTCTTTGTTATAAATTATAGAACAACGCTTTTGGTGTTCGTTTAAATATATTATTATAAATATTCATAGAGATTTCGCCTAATAATTCAGAGATCTACAATGTGCGTTTGTATTCACAGTTTCGATATTTTTTTAGTAAACTCGCTTACACTTAATAAAATTGTGTTAAGAGCGTTTACACCTTTCACACTCAATTTGGCTTAAAACTATACTTTTCAAACTTGAAAAAATCATCAACCACTTATCTTTATAAAAATATTGGTAACTTATTTTTATAGGAAATTTCACTGTCTATATAGTTAGCACTTAGCAGAGAAAAAATAGGACTTCTAGAGTATATTTTGTACATTAAATCTCGATACCTTAACAGAGGTTTTCTTAAATTCCGTTTTAGTATCAGTTTCGAAGCTTTTAATTTACGAAACCAGCGATAGATCTAATTAAAAAATAATAATAAACTATTGACAAGATCCTTAAGCAAATAGTTATCAGAAAAAAATATTTCGTTTAGGTAGCTTCATATTATCATAGAAGAACACTTTAATTTAAAAAATTGTTCTTAAAATATTATCTACAAATCTTTTGTAAATTTTTTTCTACAAATATTTTAAAACTACTATAAATCGCTGCACGCAAAGCAATTCCAATAGTCCGCCGCAGGTTTGTATGGAAACTTGAAATTAGGTGTAAACGCTCTTAAGTACAAATACCTACAAATAGGTAGTTTGTCACCAACATAATATTAATTACTAATTGTTAACAGCTGAAATAGTAACTGGGATGGGACCTTTGTATTTTTATTTACACAGTCTTTTAGGTAAGAACATAGCAAAGCCCTTTTTTTGTTATATTTTGTAAATTCTGACACAATCTAAACGATTCGTAATTTTTATTTTTCTTAACAGACGCCCTATTGCGTAGAAATAATAAAATATTCAACGGTACGTTTTACCTTTTTTAAATCCGTGCAATTCATTTTTTACGATCAGAGTAATTTGAAACGTCGACGAACGAAATTAAAAAAGAATTAATAGCTTTCACAATTTGTACCTACGGTGCTTAAACGTACGTCCCTATTCTAGGAAAAATCCGCTGTTAAAATATCAATATTCATCAATGGAAGGGGACGTATTTAGACCACAACGCGTAAATTTTGAATTGGATTGACAGATTTGCAAGACGTCTCGCGTAGTTAAAATCTGTCAAATCCATACAAATTTAGAAATGCATATACGCGTCGTGTTGCAGTCTGAATTGATCCTTCATCACTTGTGTGAAAATATAGTTAAAGCTAACGATCTTTAAAAATTGACAATATTTATGCTTACTTTTCTTCCTCGTATGTTATACATTTTCTAGCCACTATTTTTACTTGTACTTTAAAATAACCACAATTATTATTACAGTACAAATAGATAATCTAACTTTAAATAGTATGTTTTTTTTAAATGTATGTCTACTGTTTCATTTTCTCTTCTGTTTTTACTTACAAGTTACAGACAGCAACGAAAGCTGTTTAAATGCCTGAGAAACAGTAGAGCACATTATTTCCAAATTGGTTTTACCCCACCTTTAAACTGTCTTGCAGACTTTTCTCAGTAAAACGTAGGTTTAGTTAAGTGTGCTGGTGCCTTTTTATCTCTAAAAATATCTCTCCAATTAATAATCTTAATCTACGGCACCTCCTAATAAGTAATAAGTTTTAGGATGGGAATAAAAATGTTTAAAATAATTTTTAACCACGTCTAACTTCTACGTTATTTTAATTTCATGAACATATTATGTTCCCATAACCACTGTTCATAAACTAAACTAAACGTGGATAAGATAATAAGTTTAGGGTCCGCCATGTTTTTATCATATACGGTCGTTCGGCACCACTGAGTGCTTAATGTCGGATAATGGAGTGTATTAACTCTGTTTTTGCTGGAGCCCAGAACATCGAAGTGCCACAATATGGAGCGTAAATTCGACACAGCCATGTATTTATGTCTCCACTTTTTACATTTTGTTTGTCTGGTCAACTTTGACCGTGCCAGAATTTTTTCAATGCATTACTTTGGTGTAAGTATATAAAAGTCTACAACCATTATAAGCCTAAGAAACATATTATAAGATTCGTCAAGCCATGATTAAAAAAATGCATTAGAAATAATGATATGGATATAATATAATAGGGCTGGCTGGCTATATCGTGTTACTAATAAGTTCATAGCAGAATAATTCTGAATATGAGATAATGATCCTGACGATGAAAACTTGATCTAGCCTTTCATGTAAAAGATAGAAGTCTTGCGTAAAAACTTATAATCCATACTTACATACTAATTTTATAAATGCGAAAGTGTGTCTTTTTGTCTGTCTTTTATCGTTACGCCCAAAGCGCTGAACCGATTTTTCTGAAATTGGTATGGAGATACTTTAAGTCCCGGGAAATGACATAGGGTACTTTTTATCTCGGAAAAATGTACGGTTCCCGCGCGATAAACGACCTGCGGCGCAAGGAGTTGCAGGCGTCATCTAGTGATAATTCGATTTATATCATAGTTAAAGGAGTTTATAAAACATAGTACAGTCATAAATAATATTGTACGAATTAATCTCGACAACCCTATTGGCTATTACTTTATTTCGTTACGCTCTTCTTAAGGTGACGCCATGTTAAAGTAAAAAACCGTGTTGGATGTGTTTTAGATTGCTTGTTTTTTATGCGAGGCTGGCCCGGCCTCTCATAGAAAACAAGCAATGTAACAGCAAAAAATGGAAAGGGCGTATCGACAAAATGGTTTTTGTCGCTTAATTTAAAAACCATAAATACATTTCATATAAGCTATGGACAAATTAAAGTGTATACTAGAACCAATTTATGTACAAATTTTGGAAGCTCATATCACTCTCCTCTGTTGGCAAAATAGGAATCCCTTTTTTTACAGAGGTCTTTTTGATTGATTATTTTGTGTTATAAAAGTTGACCAATCGTGTTATGCTATGGGTGATTCAAAGACAAAGACATGATGAATACTGACAGTGAACTTTAATTTCTTAGTCATTGCTGAGAAAAATGGACTTCGCTATAGCCAAATTATCAAGGTGTCACCTTAAAAAGTGCGTTATGTTTTATTTGAAATACTTCCAGGAAGCCGGGCTTACTCGGAGCTTAAAATATGAAACAAGTTTTCAATAACTGCCCACTTTTTCCATGAACAATGAAATATGCTCCCGCGATATTGTTCGAGTATTTCTTATGAGACCATTAAGAGTGGATGTGGTATAGAATCCAAGTTTTTACAATTATTTTTAAAAATATATTATTTCCGTATCGTTCAAAGTATAAAGAAATATAATATTTTCAAGAAGTAAAGAAATTCGACAGAAATATGATATTTCTTTTTCTTGCTTTATCAATTTTGCCAAATCGCTTCGGATTTTTCGCAATGCGCTATCACGATTTTCTTGGTTCAGCAAATTCTTAGCCGCTTGTAATGTTCTTATGTTCAAATATTTGATAAAACTTATTTAGCTTTAAACATAAGAACCAATGTTGCATCTATATTTTTATTTAAAGCTGAACTTTCTTCTAATTTCGTATTATTTCAGAGAAAATTGTAGTTTAGCAAGCAAATACTTTAGTAATGCCATGTCAGTAATTACTTATTAGCTATACCATGCATAAAGAGGAGAGTACTTGATTATGCTTAAAGAGGTAATAGGCTGCCTAGCCTCTTTATTATCACCTCTTTAAGCATAACTTGACGCCCGCAACTTCGTTGTGCCAAAATTCATTTATCGCGCGGAAACCGTAGATTTTTCCGAGATAAAATGTATCCAATATCCTCTGAAACGTAGCTTAAACGTAACTTTCCAGGGGCTCAAAATATTTATAATACCAAATTTCAGAAAAATCGCTTAAAGAGTATTGAGCGTGAAGAGGCAACAGACAGATAGACAGACACATTTTTGAATTCATAATATTAGTTAAATAATCAAATAAGAACGTATTTGATTACATAATCAATTACTTTCTTATTATATACCTATACGGACGGTATACATATACCTATACGGACCAGATTCAGATTTAATTTTGTATGAAGGTACTTTGAGTTCATGTTTCATGTTTCAAAGATATAAAACTTAACGTACTTATAATATTTTTCGGGATTAAAATATGTATCTTTTAGCCAAATTGCATCAAATCCAGTTTAGCGCATTAAGGGGCCGGGGTACCCTCCAAATTCTCATACATACTTAATACCAAAATCATTTTCTCATACGAAAATATTTAACATTTTTGAGTTAGTTTTCAGCTTAAGATAGTAATTACCTAGGTTCCTGCACAAAATTTTTTTAAAAAATATTTAAACACTAAAAAAAATTTTTTTTGTGTTTTAATACTTTTTAGTAAATTTCCTACTAATATTAAAACACTAAAAAATAGACTAAAACACAAAAAAATATATAAATAAATAGTAAATTTACAACAAAATATTTAAATACTAAAAAAATATTTTTAGACTAAATATTTTGTAGTAAATTTACTATTTATTTATATATTTTTTTGTGTTTTACTCTATTTTTTAGTGTTTTAATATTTAGTAGTAAATTTACTAAAAATATTTAAACACCAAAAATTTTTTTTTAGTGTTTAAATATTTTTTAGAAAAATTTTGTGTAGGAACCTAGGTAATTACTATTTTAAGCTGAAAAATAACTCAAAAATGTTAAATATTTTCGTATGAGAAAATGATTTTGGTATTAAGTATGTATGAGAATTTCGAGGGTACCCCCGCCTCTTAAACATGAAGGGGTGTAAGATAGACACGTTTTCGCAATTTTAATATTAAGTTTAGCACAATTTTGAAGGTTGATACAGTTTTTACTAAAAATATATCCATATTATATTATTATGTAGTTTCCTTCTCGGTTGTTTGTAAATACCCTTAGAGCTTGAGGGAACACAAATATTGGTGGAACGTGGAGCTGGAACGACCCAGTTTAACAGAGTTACCTTTCAAAAGAATATCGGATATTCTCAAATTATTAAACGTTTTGATTTTGTTACAACGATGTTTTACGCTAGTTGGTTGAGAGTTAAAAATACTAACAGAATCTTCTTGTATAAAAAATGGATTTTCAAATGTGTTTGTTAGTCGTGCTAAAACTCGAAAACGGCTGAACGGATTGGGCTGATTTTATTCTTAAAACTAGCTGTCCCGCCAAACGTTGTTTTGCCATATAAAGTATTTCTACTTCATCAGTTGATCCAAAATCTTCCCCCTCTTTTGTCCCCTAAGGGGGGAGGGCGATTTATACACCAAATGTTGAGTTGGAAAACACAGTAAATAATATGAAGTAAGTCCATTAAAGAAAAAAGTTTGATACAAAATCTTACCCCCTCTTAGGTCCCCTTAGAGGGGTGGGGGTAAAATTTTATATACCAGATGTTGAGTTTAAAAAAGACATATCTGCGAAAACCGTTTGCAAATCGGATAAGTAGTTTTTGTATTAAAGAAAAAAGTTTGAAAAAATCTGACCTTTTGTCTCCTTAGACTTTAGAGATGTTAAGTTGGAAGAAGACCAATATATCTGCGAAAACCGCATTCAAATCGGATCAGTAGTTTTCGTGTGATGCTGGAACAAACATACAGACAGACAGACAGACAGACAGACAGACAAAAAACTAACAACATTTTTGGCTTCTATAGTGATGTAGTAACACCCCCTGCTTATTATTTTTTGAATATCTTTAATGTACAGAATTCACATTTCTACAGTTTTATTATATGTATAGATATTCGTAGAAGTCCAGGGAAGGTTTTAAAGTGACAGGAAGTTCACCGGGACAGCTAGTCTTATATATAAAAATGGATTTTCAAATGTGTTAGTCGCGCTAAAACTCGAAAACAGCTGAACGGATTGGGCTGATTTTAGTCTTAAAATATTCGTAGAAGTCCAGGGAAGGTTCTAAAGTGACACAAAGTTCACCGGAACAACTAGTTTGATATAAAAATAAATATTTAAAAATAAAACTAAGGTTTAATAATAGTTTTAATATAACAAAGAAAAGTCAATAAACTTCAGAAAAGTAGGGGTTTGGGCGTAGAGATAACACAGACATGGTGACAAAAAGACAGACACGGTTTCGCATTTATAATATTAGTAATATCACAGCGTAATAAAGATCCATAGACTGTGGTAATATACATAATATAACATAGTTAACATATTATTGGTGTAAATCCCGTCAGAGAATATTTTATGTGATGATATTTTGAGGCATCTTCATCATTTAGAGGTTTTAAAATAAGATGAAACGTAAGAAGATTAAATGTAAAATATCTAAATGAAGAGCGGATAATCTCCTTTTACTTTGAAATCCTTTTACTCATATCTTTACTCGGAATTTTCAAGTTTTGCCAAAAATTAAATACTTCGTATTTTCGATCACGACATTTAATATTTAAGAAGTATTTAGTATTAAGCCGCCATAAACAAAATTTTGCATACTTTGTACTTTCTATAGGTAAGTATTTAGAATGTACATATTAAATTGTTTTTCTTCATACATAATGTAACAAAACTAAGTGATAATACTTGAGGGTGTGAATAAGTCCCCTATATAGACTTCGCTGTGAAAGTAGCAGCGCTGAAAGAATAACTTTCGCAAAACTCTATACAAAGGATACGTACCTAACCTTTAAATATTATCACTTTTTCGTTGCATCTTATATATTAACGAGCTTTTGCCCGCGGCTTCGCTCGCTTTAAGAAGTATTATTATGTACAAACTTTCATCCCCTTTTTTAACCCCTTGGGGTAGGAATTGATCAAAATCCTTTCTTAGCGGTTGCCTACATCATAACATCGACCTCGATGCCAAATTTCAGCCCGATCCATCCAGTGGTTTGGGCTGTGCGTTGATAGATCACCATGTCAGGCAGTCACCTTTGAGTTTTATATAATATACAGAAGATTTAACCTTCAAAAGCTTGTCGTATTTTAGCTTAGAGGCATGGTTGTCTAGGTTCGCAGTGGTTCTCACAGCGATGCAGCTAAAGTTAACAGAGCTATTAGACAAGTCGTGAGAAATATAATACGGAATGCAACATAATAAAATACGACGTGCAAACCTTTCAAAATATTTGCCGTGCTTTTAAGTATTCCCTTTTAAAAGAACGGCATTGCACCTTGAGTTCTTCTAATGTTGCAAGTGTGCATGATCGATTTTAGATGCTTTCCATCAGGTGACCCGTTTGCACTTAACTAAAAAGTAAAAGAAATAAAAAAGGTTAGGTTATTAAGTAACCAGGTCAAACCAGCAAAGACATTTTTTTTAAACAGCTTAATACCATCGTCTACGGTTTTACAGTCTAACCTTACACGTGATTAGAGAGTCTGACGCGGATATATCGGCGGCAATACGTGGTGCGATGGACCAACAAATTATTGTCGCCCGGGGAGCGAGCCCCCGCCCCACCTCACCGCACCTTGATCCGCCGAGCCAGGGCTGCCAACGTAAAAAAATAATAAAAAAATTAAGAGGCTTTTGGCCAGAAAGTGGGACAGTGTATTATGCTAAGAACATTTATGGTAGTGAAAGCGGTAGGTTTTTTTAATTATTGTCTTTTTCTAAATTACCAATAGTGTACAATGGGAAGCCAAGTGGCTACATAGATTAATAAAGATTTTATTACATTTGTAAAAATAAGACCAAATAATTACATACTTAATACATACAACTACATACGTAGTACATACTCAATGTATTTTTAAAAGTACAGCGTCCTATGAGTTTTAAAACGCTTCGAATACCTGCAATACAAACACTTTAATAGTATTTTAAAAAGATAAAACTGACTTCAAAATTTTAGGTACGTAATTGAAGGATTAAAATTGCCTTATCTCAAAAACTACTGAACTGATTTTGATGAAACTTGTAGTGTTCCCTAAGTTGAACAATACTTAGTATAATAAAAAAAAATACTTAGATCGGACTTGTACCCCCAGAGATATGCGAACACAAACATAAAAACATACATACACACGCTTTTGAATTATTTTTATGATAATATTGACTAACATATTATACAAAAACTGTGCAATTATTGAAATATTACATACATACGCGTCGAATTGATAACCTCCTTTGTTGAAGTCGGTTAAAAATCACCTCGAGTAAAAACAAAATAAAACACGCATCGTAGCTTAGCTTACGTCACCGCGTAGCACATGTCATAGAGCTTCGTAGCACCGTAGCACACGTCGTAGCGCCGTAGCACGCGTCGTAGCACCGTAGCTTTCACGTAGCATTAATAGCTAAGTTTTTAAGCCCCTGTCAGTATCGCTATCACGCGGACTCCTTATCGTCACAATACTTTATCCATCGGACTTAATGTTATAATAGCAGCGAGAATAAAAAGGCTTTAATATTTTTTTATTCGGAACAAATGCAGCGATTTTATAAATCGTCATGCTATCCGTATTTTTGTTTTCATACAAAAGGGATGAAAATAAATTACGAATTATTATTATATTCGTTTACTCGTATGTGAATGAATATGGAAGAAACGAAATGTTTTCGTTTTGGTATGAAACCAAGTTGAGTGTTACCATAGTATCGAAAAATAACACCAAAATCTAAAAATAATTGCCATAAAGCATAAATAAATAGTAGCAGGGCAACCCTAACAAGGATGTGATATATCTTCTTGATATCTTCCCATCTATGAAGGCTGAAAATTAAGTTATATTCTTATACCGCATGTAACCTTATCCTGTATACAAATAACTTTTGCTTGCGGCGCTACCCGGATCTTGTTCATATAAATCAAGATAAAATATTATTAACTCAATATGAAATAAGCTCTACGTTAAAATATATCATATTATTATGATAAAGTATGTAAGGTTATATAAAAAACGTTACAGATAAAGCATGACACACGTTCTATCCTACTTAGGGTCGGGACACATAAACACGATACGACGTCGTGTCGTACCACGATGTGGCGTCGTTTCACGATGCGACATCGCGTCGTGGGAATCTACGACGAGCGTCGTAAAAAACTACGTCGCGACATCGTGGTATCTACGACGCGACGTCGTGCCGTGTATTGTGGCAAATGTGTTCCCGGCCCTTATATCGAAATTGATTCAAATGTTAGTTCAATCACGTTATTTGGTAGGATGATAAGTTCAGTCAACAAAACGAAATACCTAATCAAATAAAGCATATTATGACTAAGTGTTTCCTTGCAGAAAATGGGTGCAAAATAAAGATTAAATTAGATATTAAGATCATCTACTAGATATTGAAAAAAAAGGAAGTTAAATGCCTTTCTTGAACTTCTTATGAAAGTCAGAATATAAATGAGCAGTAGGCTCAATTAATCTCAAATTACTGGTTTACTTATATGGAATTTCATTACTGAAAAAAATATTGGGTTTTCAATATTTTGTATAGTCGTTTAAAGTATAAAACTCTAAAAAGCTATTGAAAGTGACTGAAGACTAAGCTACAAATTTTTATCCGCCGAATTTTCGTGTACGAGTACGGACGACCGAAACGTTCAAAGGAAAAACATTCTAACCGTATAAATCGTTGTTAACCCCTTATGCCGACCTCACACTGTTTCCAATATTTGAACAACCTATTCGAACGTCGCTTATAATAATCTTTTAAAGTTTTTTGTCTCTTTGCGTTATTATAATATCCGTTCTTTCAATATCACAAAAAATAGCTAGCACTTTGAAGCAAAGCTCTTTTAATTCAGGATTGAATCTAAGAAAACATTTTATTTTAAATTTTCTGTATCGTATTTATTTTTCGAAATGTAATAAAGGAGTGAATACATGAATTAAACAACACACCATGCTAAAACATACTATGAAAATTCAATTTTTCTGATTTAGAAATTGCTAATCGGGAAAAATTGGTGACACGTTTCGTCAATCATCATCATCATCATCAAAAACATCTAAAATTACTTCAGTGGGCTTCTGAGAATAGCACCGTAAGTAGAATCTTCCTTTGTAACTTGGCAACGTATTCTTACAAGTTAAATGTACTAAATATTTTGCTAAGCTTTAGTGAAATATTTGTACCATCAATGAACTTTATTCATAGGCAGATAGCGTCTATGCCCTAGCGTCTAGCGTCCCTCATTTCGTTGGGTTATATCAATTTAATATTAGCCTATCCGATCTGTTAGGATTTGACGTAACACGTCTAAAATAAGCTTCCTCATTTAGGGTCAATTCAGACCACAACACAACAAGGTGAGGCAAGGCGAGGCGCGGCGCGGCATAAATTTATATGGATTTGACAGATTTCAATTGCGTGCGACGTCTTGCGAATCTGTCAAATTCATATAAATTTAGAAATGCATCTACGCGTCGCGTTGCGGTCTGAATCAACCCTTAGGGTCAATTCAGACCGCAACGCGACGCGAAGATGCATTTCTAAATTTCTATGGATTTGACAGATTTTCAAGACGTCTCACGCAATTGAGATCTGTCAAATCAGTACTTTAGAAATGCATCTACACGTCACGTTGCTGTCTGAATTGACGCTTAGTCAAAATATGTTTACAAAGTTCCTATGTTCGCGTATGTAAAGCTGGCGTAACGGGACGTGCTTAGATACGTACGTATCGTTTTATTGTTTCATCCCCGTGCCACTCTATACAATGCTGTTAGTCAAAATACATTCTGTATTTAAATGTTTTCGATTTGCACCCGTTGTGAGTGTTGAGTGTTTTTCATTATTTTCAGTGCTTGAACTAGATGCCTGAATATTTATTGTTCAAATGTGTTTAGTGTAAATTTCGTATTTACGTGAACGTTGTAATCAACGTAAATGATACTTTAGCGGATTAGAAAGACCTGTTTTTTATTATTATTGCGGATTGCTTTTGTATTATTTTTTGGTTGTGTAATTTTTTAGGATGGGTAAAAATGTTTAACTTGCGTCAAGAGTCTCGATGCGAGTTCAACTTTTTCAAGACTACTTATTTATACTATAGCATGGATTTTTAAAACGAATTCTGAATATTTTTATGATATTATAATTATGCTATTATTATCCATATTATTATTTAATGTAATTACACTTCCACCACCACACATATTTAATAGTTTATTTTTTTACATTCTAAGATTATGAATTTATGTTAAATTAAATGAATGTATTTTTTTATCTAGTTTTTAATTTAATATACTTAAGCTGTGTGTTGTATAACTGTCAAACGCCTGGCAATCACAAGGATCCACATAATACCAGGGATCGTGGTACAGATATCCTGTACCATGATCATTACCTGAATGGAGTCCTATTCAACAACTTTTCGCACTGCACTGCCTTATACCGAAGCACTCAATCCGCGCCGCACCACAAAATAATATAATATAAGTAAAATTACTTGTACCTAAAATGTAAAATATTAAAGGCACCGTTAAAAATTTAATTAAGTAATTAGGTTCTCAATTTCTTTTCTGTCCTATGTGGCTAGGCTTAGTACGCATGCCTTTTTCTCTGTCTTTATTGTTGTGTGCTTTGATTTATTGTAGTGTACTGTGAACTTTGTTGAATAAATGTCTATTAGGTATTATTAATATTAATAACTGCTCTCTTTTATAGTTACGCAAAAGTTCTCTTTTTTTTGTTTTATGTTGGTATTGATCATGAGATCAGTACCAATACAACCCTAACGAGTGCACATAATACTTTAATCTTATCTGTTCATGTGAAAAAAAAAACAAGTATAAAAACCAACAGAACTTTACATTTGATATCATTCAAATTTCGAATTCTATCTGGCTCAAAAAGTCTATAGATCTGAATGAATAGAAGGCATTGAAATATTCATATATTCGTAAAAAAATCAATAAATCCGTTCAATTAGTGTCATATTCCGCCAAAAAAGAATATTGATTAAAGGGCGTGCTCAGACTTGGTGGCAAAAATACTCGGCGCTGCATAAATTTTTTTCGTAAGAAAATGACTGTATACTGTTACAATACAAGCAGCTAAAGTTACATTATACTATGTACACTTATTTATTTATTTACCATTGGGTGATGGTTCAAAGCTGGTGTTAAGGCAAGAAACATACAGTAGCTTTCTTGTTCGTCTATTGAAAAACTATTTTTTTCGACATACTAAAAAAAACATCAATAGGTTTCTCGCCTTTCTATTGAACCTAAACGACGTAACTAGCATATCTCGTTGGCTGGTCATCAAACAAGTCGCTTAGTATGCACGCACACTTAAGCTGGCATTGTCACAGACGGTATATCATCACTGCGGAAATTCAAAGGACGGAAGCACTTGATTTATGAGACCAGGTCGCGTGTACGTATTAAAATTTTCATAAAAACTGTCTTATGTGGCTCCACGTCGGCGATTTACCGCAGGTAATAACTCCGCGACCCGTTAAATAGACCATGTTTCACTTTATATCGAGTTAAATTGAAAAACGTTGAGAAAAAATTCCATATTACAAATACGAAAGTGTGTCTGTCTGTATGTTATCTTTTCACGCCCACACCACTTGAAAGATTTTGCTAATATACTTTGATTCCCGGGACTTTTTCCATACCAAATTACATAGATAAGGATACACAATATCATATCATATCATAATATCATATCATATCATCTATACATCTATACATAATATAATAAATCTGTAGAAATGAAAATTCTGTACATTAAAGATATTCAAAAAATAATAAGCGGAGGGTGTCACTACATCGCTATAGAAGCCAAAAATGTGATTAGTTTTTTGTCTGTCTGTCTGTCTGTCTGTCTGTATGTTTGTTCCACTATCACACGAAAACTACTGATCCGATTTGAATGCGGTTTTCGCAAATATATTTGTCTTCTTCCAGCTTAACATCTGGTGTATAAAAATTTTCCCCCCCACCCCTCTAAGGGGACGAAAGAGAGGGTTAGATTTTGTATCAAACTTTTGCTTTAACGCGAAAACTACTGATCCGATTTGCATACGGTTTTCACAAATATATTTGCCTTCTTCCAACTCAACATCTGGTGTATAAAATTCCCCCCCCCCCTCCAAGGGGACCCAAAAGGGGGTCAGATTTTGTATTCAATTTTTTCTTTTATGGACTTACGTCATATTATTAACTGTTTTTCCAACTTAACATCAGTTTTCCCCCCACCCCTCTTAGAGGACAAAAGGGGGGGGGGGATACGATTTTGTATCAATTACTGATGAAGTAGAAATACTTTAAATGGCAAAACAACGTTGCCGGGTCAACTAGTATCATATTAAGACAGTGCCACGACAATGAACAAATTATTATTATCGTTACATAAGCGATGGTTAATTCCAAGGCTTTCAAAAAATATACATAAATCCTTAATCCATAACAGGTTTTATTGATTTCTAAGTACCTATCTATGGACCCATTTCTAATCTGTACTCGGAGAATTTATTTCGACTTTGGTGCATTCACTTTTAACGCCAAGCGCACAGAGTAATTGAGTGCTGTTCCGAGAGATTGCAGATTCATTCAACTTGTCTCTAGTAGTGATTTACTCTGCTAACTAAAAGCACGGCTTTGTAAGGCTCGTAAATTTTTTACAGAGTATTCAGTACTAAATACGATTGGAAAGCAATGTCCATAAAATAGGTATTCTAACGCTATAAACTTCAGCTATTTTCTAGTCACGATTCAATATACTTAGCTAAGACCACAATACGTACTAAATATACAAAATTCTGTCTGTCACTTCTTCTCGTATAACTTTGATTTACTTATATATACAAGTACTGGAGTAAAATTTAACATACACAGTTAACATAAAGTTGCGTACCAACTGCGAGTCCTCTAATTTCAAACCATAAGTTCCAAACAAACAATTTGAAACAACGTCAAAAATAACTGACGCAGTTATTTACATATTTTCTTTGTTTTACATTCGCAAAGGATCCAACGGAATTAGTTTCTGGACTGTCTACATACAAAGTTTGTGAATAATTTACTACGTGTACCAGGGTTATAGAGGAGCGAGGATGTGAGGCTCTAAGATTTAATGGCCACTGCGTGGCCACTAGAGATATTCTCATTTCAACGGGGATTCCCCGTCCATACATTACCGACGACCTTTTTAGTTATCCAACAAAGGAATAAATTACGATTTACGTATTATATTGTCACTAAAATACCCGTTACGTATCCCATATTCGTACCTATTTTCTCTCGTAGTTTCAAAATCTATTTAATATTTATGTATTCTTGTATTTTTTCTGTACATATTTCAAGTTTTAATATTGTTACTATACCAAACATGCTACGCATAATAATACTATTTTATACTGTATTTAAAACATTATTTCGATTATTGTATTTTTGTATCAAATATTATCTTTAAATCAATAAAACCTTTAAATCAATATTGTAGCATGGATAGGAAGGTGCATCGACACTCTACTTACTTTGAATGGATTCACAAAAGAACGTCTTTTTTCACCATCGAAATACAATACACTATGGAACGATAACCCTCATATAACATACATACATAAAAGTGTTTCTAAAGCAACGAAAATTGTATGACCAACCTGACTGAAGTACCATCGAGGAAATTGATTCTTAGGCAGTTGAAAGACCAACGCCTTATTATTTTAATCGGATTATGTCACCTGGATTTGACATAACGCGACTAAGCTACGTAGGTGCCCAATGGGGGCTACCAAAAAATAGTAGCTTGAAATTCACATCGCGGTACTATCAGAAAATTGATTTTCTGATAGTACCTCGGAGTGAACTTCATGCTACCATTTTTAACACAATATTATACTCTTCTAAAATAACGTATTTAGATGTTCTTCGTCTTTTGTTTTAAAAAATTCAAACCTTTATAGGATGAATGATTAAAAATTAAATTTTGCTTCCCGATTTAGCTCCGATGTGCAAGTTTTATGAGTTTATTTAGTGAACGATCGCCGGTCCACGGAGTTAAGAGCACTATTTGTAACCCCCGGTCGTCGGCGATTTGTCTGTCTTATCTGGACCGCTTGTGGCCACTGATAATTATACTAGATTAATTGTCTTACTGGACTTGTTTTGGCTGTTTTTCGTACCTGGCTGGTTTAGCATGACCAGAGACCAGACATACTAATATATTTACTCTATATGGCATGACCCACATTTTGGGAGTTTACTGTTGTCGTTATAATGTGAAAAAATTATAGGTGTTACTAGCTGTGCCCCGCGGTGTTACCCGCGATTTATCAGCTAAACTAAATTGTGTTTTATTCGGTAAATAGCTATTGGTATAGAGACAAAACGAATTGAGTTTGATCGTCGGAAACAACAATTTTGATGACTAAGAGATGGAAGTTGTTTGTGCTCTGATGCTATTTATTGTTTTTAACCGATTTCCAAAACGAAGGAAATAAAAAAAATATATTTAATGTTCAGATGTGACTTTTGATGATAAATTAATATTTTGTCGATTGTGAAAAGTAGAAGACGGGACGAAAGCCTATTAATCAAATATGATAGTCGAAATCTGTATGTTTAGTTTAGGTAAGAATAAATTAACTTTAAATAAATAACTTAGTTTCTACCTAAAAAGGAGAATATAAAACTCAGCACTAACGACGCGACACCATTTAGCTAGCAAAAAGCAACACAACAAAGAGGGGGGGGGGGTTGGGGGGGGCGCAGCCCCGCCAAGTAGAAAACGGGACGAAAGCCTATTGATCAAATGACACTCAAAATCTGTATGTTTAGTTTGGGTTAGAATAAATTCACATATTTTATGATCAATAACTTACTTTGTTCCTAAAAAGGAGAATTGAAACTCAGCGCTGACGACGCGACACCATGTCGTAAAAAGCAACACTTCCAGGGGGCGCAGCCCCCCTAAGTAGAAGACGTTACGAAACCCTATTAATCAAATGACACTCGAAATCTGTATGTTTGGCTTTTCAGGGGGGGGGGTGATTGGAGGGGGGGGGGGATGGAGCCCCCCAAAACGATTTGGATGAAAAGATTTTGAATATCGATTCACAAACGGCAGAGTAATCGCTGATAAAAAATTTAAAAAAATTAACAAAACACCTCCTCCATACCGGAAGTCGGTTAAAAATGTAAATTATTTTTTGATCCAGGATGTAAGCTACCTGATTGTAAAATTTTGTCGAAATCGGTTCACAAACAGCGGAGTTATCGTTGAACATAAAAAAATAATAAAAACGAAAATAACATACCTTCCATTTTGAAAGTCGGTTAAAAAAGTAGCCTATGTGTTAATACAAGATGTCAGGTACCTCCACGTAAAATTTTGTCGAAATCGCTCCAGCCGTTTAAGCGTGAAGAAGTAACAAACATACAAACTCACATACTTTCGCCTTTATAATATTAGTAGGATAGATAGCTCTTAACCACGACTTTGTCTGCGTCTATTTCATTAATGTATTCATTTCTTTAATGTATTCATCTCACATTAATGTATTCATTATTGTGAGCTAATCTTAAAATATAGACATACCTACCTACTATCAAGGACATTTTTTGTAGATCATTTAAAGAGGAATAATAATTGGATAGTTTACGCGCAAATTATAAAAGCTTATTGTGTGGGAACCGTACATTTTTCCCGGATGGGAAAGGAAGGGAATAGGGGAGAGTAGGGAAGGGAATAGGGTAGGGGATTGGGCCTCTGGTAAACTCACTCACTCGGCGAAACACAGCGCAAGCGGTTTTCTGTGAAGGCGTGGTATTTCTCCGGTCGAGCCGGCCCATTCGTGCCGAAGTATGGCTCTCCCACGTCAAAATAATTGTTGAATAACCTATCTCGTTATACAACAAAATTACAATGATTATGTCAGTGTGTAACAAAGATAAGTGATAATACTTTAGGGTGTGTACGTGTAGAGAGTTCGCTGTGAAAGTAACAGCGCTGAAAGACGAAAATTTTTTTTGTAAAAAAAATTTTGGTCTTTCAGCGCTGCTATTTGCACAGTGAACTCTCTACAAGGAACACGTACACACCCTAAAGTATATAGAAATAATATACCACCCACACCTAACCGAACGAAAATAAATTCAATATTTACAGGGACTGACAGCGAGAACAATTAAGGTTTATTAATGAAATACATGTTCTATCTTGATCATATTTCAGTAATTGATTGGATCACGATTCGTTATTGTTTTTCATTGTGTTGTGCTTCCATTTTTTTTTCAATCATTAATAAACATGACATGGAAATAATAACATTGAATAAATTACAAATGAATTAATAATTGTACATAGAAGTATCTTGTTTAATGTGGCTAGTTTAATGAATGTTTCTTGTTGTCTTTATTTGATTATTGATTTTTTTTCTAAATGTTCTCTATCTATCACTAGCATAGTGATAGATAGAGAACATTTAGAAAAAAAAGAAGTGATGTTTTATTTATTTACTAATCGGCGATTTTAGATACAAATTTATCTAAATATAAAATAATAATACTTAAATGCTTACGCGCACCACTTGTAATTTTTAGACTAAGTAGAAGCTGCAAAGTTCACGTAACATTAAGGCTAACACTTAGAATCAGGTGATCCACATCCTTATTTTGGATGATTATAATCATCAAAAAAAGGAGGTGGATTATGGAATGCATCTACTATCCCTCGGTATAACAAATTTTTGATCACGTGACCTGGTGGAAATTCAACATCCTTTTTTACCCAAAAAGTGAACAAAGTCACAACCAACGATGCTATTATTTAATAATTAATCACAAGTTCATGATAACTGAATTCGAAGTTGGGAGTACGTGAACTGGGAATATCATTTACATAAGGGGTGTCACATAACAAAGGCAGCGCAAATAAGTAACTTCGAACAAACACTATTAACTGTTTTGGTAGTTTAAGAAATGGTTTTAGTTAACCCTTGGCTTAATCTTGTTAATGCTTAATCAAAATTCTGGGTCAGGGTTTGACTCGTAACGACAGATTAAAGCGTTGATGGCTTTACACCTAGATGCCTTTATGATTACCTTCGACAAAGGACATCGTTGTTTTACTAGGTAATAAAAGGATCATTTATAGCTAAGATTAAGTACGTGTTAATACGTCATGATCGAATTAGTTTCTTACTTATGAAACAAAGAGAATGCAGCGTATTATTCATTTAAAGTTTACTTTATCTGTTATCCAACGTTTGTCTGACAAAGAAAAGCAGACTTTGTATAGATAGCTGTTTGCTGTGTAAATATTTTATGTTATGTGAATATAATCACAATAGATCCAGAGTCGTCGTAGAAAAAGACAGCCATTCGTATAGTTATTCTCCTTACAATGTTATGTGTTTATGATTTCATTCTACGAGAGTATTATGAAATCATGGTTTCAAATATTTTTAGCATCCTTTGGTAATGCAACTAGTAAAACAAATTTTGATGATTTGTTGTTTAATTGATACAAAACGTAACAATTCCCAGTCGCCGCACAGAATAAATTTAAATTACAGAACAAATCACACTATCTGTTTTTAAAGTGGCATAATTAGTTTCATTATGGCCGATATTAAATATTTAGTTGCCTCTGACATATTACATTCGGCCAATAAATGTTTTATTGTAATTACTATTAATAAACTCGTTATTGCATTATTCAATTAAAACGCAATGCTATTGATTATTTCCGACGTTATTAGATTTTGTCAAAATGGATACTAGTTGTTTAGATACAATTACTCCAATCATACATTTATTTGTACCTACGTAATTACTGTGGCGTATATATTTTATAACATTGAGATCAAACAAATATTGTTATCATGCACCCGCATGCAGAAAATTCTCAGCCCGCTATCATTCATCAACTATCAACGCGCGAGTGTTCTTGAAAAAGTAATTTGGCGGAACGGAGGGCCTTTGATTCTGTATTCCGACGCAAAGTACATGAATGTTGATACACGGAATATTTTGGGGCCGTATTTAAAAATTCATATTTCACGTGACCTTTGATTCCGGAGTCAAAATCGGCGGGCCGTCAAAAATTCAACATCCGCGGCGGTGGAGGGTTAAAATTTTCATGAGCGCGCCGGCCACCTCGAGTGAAGTATGGCGAGTTCATAAATTAGTTACTTTACGAGGGAAAGGTCGCGCGACGGAGCGGCGGGTTGAGCGGGTCCGCGTATAATTTTCATTTAAACACGCAGCCACAGGTCCTGCACATAAATCAGTACTGAACGGTCGCCCCTGAATCTCAGCTGTGACGCGCCCAACACATGCATACATATTTTAATTCGAATTAGAACTCGAAATTTGAATTTAAAATTTCGTTAAGTTTAAAATTAGCTTTAAAATTAGCTATTAAGAATTCTAATAGATAAAATTTACTTTTAACAATGAAAACGTAAACTCAAACATTTGCCTACAAAAGGACTTAGTAAAAACCTTGTTTATAAATTATATTATGTCTGAACAAGAATCCCCTTATATACAGGGTGTAACAAAACTAATAATTGTTAATACTTTAGGGTGTGTATGTGTTCCTTAAAGGTAGAGAGTTCACTGTGAAAGTAGCAGCGTTGAAAGACCAATTTTTTTTTCACTTTTGTATGGAGAAAATCATGACGCGCGGGCGCTTTCCCATACATATCACAAAATAAATTTGCTCTTTAGCACTGCCACTTTTACAGTGAACTCTATTTAAGGGACACATACACACTCTAAAGTATTATCACTTAGTTTTGTTACACCCTGTATAATATTTGAGCTTTTGTATTTTGTGTTTGTTTAAGCAGCCATGGTAGGCTTTGTATTCTTTAGAACGTAACATTTTATTTGTCTCGAGTATTCTAAAATATTTTTTTTTTCAAAAGTCATTACTAAACTAGATATTACCCGCAAATAATGAAGCCGCGAAAAATATGATAAAATTGTTCTCATTCCCGGTAATAAAAACATAAACATAAAGAACAGTCAAAACAAAACCTCAGATATTTCCAAACCTCTCTAATACAAAACCTTAAACAAAGCCGCGCCTTCATTTGTTACGTGTGCAGCTGGCTTTAGAGAGAGGCCACATCGCTCACATGCTTTGCGGCGCGAAGCGTTATCAAATCGGAATAGTCCATTAGCTATGTCCACATTGTGCCCTTTCATCTTCAATTTTCATAATCTTTTGACATTCGAAATGTCTATGTCCACATTGTGCCCTTTCATCTTCAATTTTCATAATCTTTTGACATTCGAAATGTCAAAAGATTATGAAAATTGAAGATGAAAGGGCACAATGTGGACATAGCTAGAGTGTGACAAAATATTGCTGCGTTGCGGTGACGCGTGACCACACTATGTCATTCGTCCCACAAATTTGTGTGTGTTCCAAAATTTAACTCACTATACTGGCACTTCAAGATGTTTTGAATCTTATTACTGAATAAGATTCAAAACATCTTGAATCCGACGTAATATTGAATTGATGTGCCATTGAGACAAATGTCGTATTATAATGACATCCCAACAGGCGTGGAACTGGAACAAATCAACAGCATGGCGTTGATAGTAGACGTCATGAGAACTGGTTTATATTATTTCGGAACTTACCCTATGTGTCTCCTATTCGTCATCGCGTCAAAAAACTTTTTGCAACGATGCAGTACATGTAGCGTCGTTAGTGACATATCATTAAAAATAAGTATATTATGAAGCGTCGTAGCATAGACGCATCGTAAGGGTCAATTCAGACCGCAACGCGACGAGGCGAGGCGCGACCCGACGCGACCTAAATTTGTATGGATTTGACAGATGTCGTCAGCGTGAGACGTCTTGCGAATCTGTCAAATCCATACTAATTTAGAAATGCATCTACGCGTCGCGTTGCGGTCTGAATTGACCCTAACGCTACAGAACAACGCGACGCGTAGATGCATTTCTAAATTTGTGTAGATTTGAAAGACTTTAAATGTGTCAATTCAATACAAATTTAGAAATGCATCTAGGCATCGCGTTGCGGTCTGAATTGACCGTTACGCTACGGAGAAATGTGGCTTCGCTCTTACGCGTTTACTTATTCTGGCCGCGTATAATTTGGTTTCTGCTCGAAAAGCCTTCAGAACCGACAATCTTCGAATATTCGAGTAATCCTCAACTTGTAAATAGCATAAATATGCAATGGAAGCCTGAAAAGACTAATAAAATAAAAATATTACCAATAAAATCAACTCTGAACAGTAAAAAAATCACAATAACGCTTAACGAAAGCATAAAGCAAAAATCATATTGTGTGTAACATTATTATTTTCTCTTAAATCTAGTATGACAATATAATAATCTAGTATAACAGTGAAAACAAGGAAACACGGGAAGCTGGTGCTTCAAAGAATTTTGGGGGCCGATATTAATATGGCTAAAACTATATTATATATATAATACTCCTGACACAAAAGCTAAAGGTCGTCTGGGGATTAATTCAGTGTTCAGATAAAATAAACGCATGACAATTTTTAAACGCGTTTGTCGCTTCACCGCTACGTAAGACGTTTCCACAGCGTAAAGGTACCGTTCCGATGTTTGTCGCGAATAACCGCTACCGACAAAAACTCAAATAAAATACCACTTTACGACATATGCGGTTTTATTTTACTCTACGCAGTGGCGGCATGCCGCATGGGTCGCTGGATCAATGTCAGTAGAAAATTAAACCTAGATGATGGCACCGGGCACGTTTATGATTTCTTCAGAATTGGCACGTTGATATCAACGCCAGGTGCTATTCATTTTTTTTTGTGATTCGGTGCGTAAAATTTGCCTCATTTGGTGCTCACTATGCAGATGTGATCTATAACCTTCATTGTTGGTAAAATTATAATTTCGATACTAGTTTTGCGACCAGTAGCGTGCTTTAAATTTAATATCATATGCCACTGGTAGCACGTGTGCCATGGTTAGCCATCCCTGGCCTATTTTAGTGGCATTTTATTTGAATTTTTGTCGGTCGCGGTCGCTTGTGGCAAATATCGGAAAGTCACCATAAGACGTTCCCACTGAAGCGTAATAGAGCATTGTTTGTGACGTAAATTCCACTGCTGAATATGCAAAACACCGCGTCGACCTCACGAGAAATATTGCGAAAGTTAGACGAATTTTTTTCTGGAATTTCGAATCAGTTGCGAATTTTTATTGAAGTCGTAACCGTTTGATAATGTACTGTAAACGTTCGGATTGAAAAATGTTGCTGAGTCGTGCGTTGTTTCGAACAGTTTTGTGCTTATTGCTTTTGTGTTAAGTAATTCATATCCACACTAATTTTGTGAATACGGAATTGAGTCTGTTACTTCTTCACGTTTAAATCTCTAAACAATTAAACAGTAAATAAAGACATCTTATTATAGGTGTGTCTTTCTGATAAAGCGATTCAGATGATTTTTGGTAGTTTTGTCATGGAAAAATAATAATTATAGCTGCTATGTCATAAGCAATTTTCTGCGTAAAACAAGTTGCAGGCAACCCACGTTACTTAAAATTGTCAGTTCATATTACAACATACCGAGGCAATACCACGCATTTCTAACCATCGAAAAAAAGAGGTGTTATAAGTTTGACGTATCTGTCTGTCTTTCTGTTTGTCTGTTTGTCTGTCTGTCTGTGTATGTCTGTCCGTGATATCGTAGCATCTACAAGGCTGGAGCAAATTAGATCTAATTTTTATTGTTCGAAAGTTGACTTCATCGAGACAGTTCTTAGCTTTAATCAGTCATCATCAGTCCGCTCAGAGCTAAACAATTTGGTTTTATCAACTTCTGAATTCAAATTAGCCATTTGAGCAGACGGCCCAACATTGTCCAAGTCCTTTTAATCCAACGTGTATTTTTTTTGTATAGTAAATAATCTTTCAATTCTGATTACAAAAACATCTCATCGCCGCATTACCTTGCAATGCGATGTAGTGGTAATCTCACAAAACAAGTGCTGCATACATTAGATTGTCACTCTCAAGTTTGCACCCACGAGTATGTAAACAAGTTAGCTGGCGAGAATTTTTAAAAGCCGTAAACACGTCTCGAGTATTATCTTTAAAAGCCTTCATTTACCTTAATTTCTCACTTGTTTTTGCGGCGGTGTCTTGAGAGAGTTCCTACATTGATAAAATTTAATTTTTTTCTGCATATTCCACAGGGCAGTAAAGTGATAAATGCCTAAGGGCCTTGTTACATCTTAGTATTTGATTGGCTGAGAGTAATGTCTCATCACTGTCTCGCCACTTTACTCGATAGGTGTAATAAAGTATGCTTAAGGGCCCGGGTTACCCTCGAAATTTTCATACATTCTTAATACCAAAACCATTTTCTCATACGAAAATATTTAACATGTTTGAGTTATTTTTCAGCTTAAGATAGTAATTACCTAGGGTCCTGAGCAAATTTTTTTTACAAAATATTTAAATACTAAAAAAAATTTTTTTGTGTTAAAATATTTTTTAGTAAATTTACTACTAAATATTTAAACACCAAAAAATAGACAAAAACACTAAAAAATATATAAATAAATAGTAAATTTACTACAAAATATTTAAACTTTAAAAAATATTTTTTATTATTTAAATATTTTGTAGTAAATTTACTATTTATTTATATATTTTTTAGTGTTTTTGTCTATTTTTTGGTGTTTAAATATTTAGTAGTAAATTTACTAAAAAATATTTTAACACAAAAAATTTTTTTTTAGTATTTAAATATTTTGTAAAAAAAATTTGCTCAGGACCCTAGGTAATTACTATCTTAAGCTGAAAAATAACTCAAACATGTTAAATATTTTCGTATGAGAAAATGGTTTTGGTATTAAGAATGTATGAAAATTTCGAGGGTAACCCGGGCCCTTAAATTCATTTACTTGAATTGAGTTAGCAAACAGAACAAGCTATAATCCGGGTTACCTAGAACATTTTTTTATTACTATCAAGCTAATATTTCGTGAGTAGCTTCATTTTGATAAGACGAACAACAATTTCCTCTGCGAAAATTCTCCTTCTTCTCCGTTTTAGGGTTCTGTAATCAACAAAACTTGGTTGACTATGACTACGGAACCCTAACTAGCTGTTTTTTTTAATAGGTTAATTATTATTGTTATAATTATTGTCAAAAAAGAAAAGACGCCAAATTATAGCCTGGTACAACAAAATGAATTACTTTTAAATGACTCGCAGTTCCGGTGATAATTTATATGCAAACACAAACCATACACACACATATAACAATATACTTGAAATTTAGTACATTAATTGTCGAGACACTGATAAAGAGTAGCATAATACGAAAACTGCACAGTTCTGGAAATAATATTATATTACATACATACTCCTTTTTGAAGTTGGTTAAAAAGCTCCTAGCCGGTGCACATAACATTTGAGATACGTTATGAAATCTTATTTGATTTATGCATGTTCGTTGCTTATAAAGTATTCACATAAAATGAGTATGCTTTTCGTGGAATGAGAAATTCGAAACACAAATAATGTTATCAAAAAAGATTTTTTATCTTTATTATTTGTCTGGGAAAATGAATGTACGAAAGTGCTAGGTTTAGTTTATCGCAGCTTTTATTCGACAGAGCACTACGAAAGCTTTATTTTTTTATACCGTAGTGTATTGTAATTAAGGCCGGTATAAATAGTCAGTACTCAAGATGCATCTCAGTCTCAAGACTCGGTTCAGGCTCTGTGATTGTTTGGCTGTCAAAATTTGGACCAATCACAGAGCCGAACCGCGTCTTGAGACCGGATAGCATCTTAAGTACATTTATACGGGCCTAAGTGTGTGTGACTCGCTTAAGGTGACGCCGCGTTTAAGTAAAAAACCGTGTTGGATATGTTTTAGATTGTTTGTTTCTTTTGTTCTGCCGGGCCGGCCTCTCATAGAAAACAAGAAAATATGGAACAGCAAGAAATGGAAAGGGCGTAAGCGACGAAATGGTTTTTGTCGCATAATTTAAAAACCATAAATATATTTCTTAAAAGATAATTATATTGTACAAATTAAAGTGTATGCTTGAACCAATCTATGTACAAATTTTGAAAGCTTAAATCCCTCTCCTCTGTTGGCAAAATCAGAATCCTTTTTGATTGATTATTCTGTATTATAAAAGTTGACCAATCGTGTTATGCTATGGGTAATTCAAAGACAAAGACAATATGATGAATACTGACAATGAACTTTGATTTCTTGGCTTTAGTCATTAAGCCTTAAGTGTTGGATTTTTTGATTAGTTCTTATAAAATAATTTGTCATATTTGTGTATAATAATCTCATAATAATCTATTATAATTAATCTACGTACCATTTAAAACATTTAAAGTCATATTTTACTTTTGTATCTCGTATTTTTTATTTGTAACTGAATATTTTAAAATTAAATTCCAACAACATCATAAATTATTGTTTTGTATTTTTACTTACCAGCGACTTGTAAGTAAAAGATAATCCCATTATATTTTAATCCCATTATTTCCGAAAATTTTGCAACAACAATGAGGATATTGTCTTTGTAATCCGTTGTCCATTTTTATACGATTTAATTCCATCAAAAATCAAAATTCAACAGACTGTATAAAATCACCTCGGTTTTCTTTCATAAAAATATAAATCTGTCGTTATTTTTTTTATAAAATAAGGGGACAAATGAGCAAACGGGTTACCTGATAGAAAGCAATTACCGTCGCCCATGGATACTCGTAACATCTTAAGTGTTGCGGCTTTTTAAGAAGGAATACTATCTCTTCTTTAAGGTTTGCAGGTCGTATTGGTCCCGTGATAATAGCTCCCACACCGGTTTCGGTGACGGTGGCCGGTTTCATTGAAATCAGGCCAGCTACGCAGGAGCAATTTTATAGTGCACAAGTGTGAGCGCAGTACACAAGTGCACTCTCTATTCCTTTACTCTCATAACGCAGTGGGACGGACGACCGACACGACTGGCGAGAGGTTAGGCGCAGGACCGACTTTTTACATGCCCATCCGACGCATGGATCATCTTACTTGTCAGACAATCAGGTGATCAGCCTGCATTGTCCTAACCAAACTTGGAAATAACATGTTTCTAACGCGGGAATCGAACCCACGACCTCCGAGTCAAGTGCCGTGCTCTATACCACTAGACCACGGAGGCGTTAGTCCCGTAATAGTGCTAGCGACAGTTCATTCCACAGTATTATACTGCAGTGTTACTGTACGCATTTTTATTTGGGCGTACAGCAATGGTTATCGGTAGGTACTGGATTATATTTATATTGGCAGCTATTGCAAACAATAATGTATTGTTCCCTCTCATTTCACCAAGAGCGAAAAAAGAACTTTATGTAGCGCGAAACCTGTATGAGTATTTTTTTTATTGCCAGGTTTAAGTTGGTTATGCAGACTCGTTACCCGACCTGAGCAAAGACTTTTAATATTCAAAAGTAAGGAACGTGGTCGAATGCGCCATTACCACTGCTAAGTACTGCGGTACAACCCCCGTTTATTCAAATTTGGAAACATAGCGCGCGGTGATTGGTCAACGTTGACTAGCGACTAAGCGTTAATAGAAGCAGGATAAGTTACCGAATTCGAGTCTAACGGCAATTGTGAATACAGCCTGTGATGAATTATAATACTACTGGATAACCCGGTGAACTTTGTATTACTTCTCTCCTAATATAAACCTATATAAACCTTTCGTGGACTTCCACGAATATTTCAAGACTTAAATTAACCAAATCGATTCACACGTGCTCAAGTACTAACGAGACTTACAAAGTTTTAAATATATTTTCATTGAATATTTTGGAAAAATAATACTTGGGACGTGATCTACTATGCTAACGCGGACGAAGTCGCGGGCAATAAATAAATTAATAGGCAGATGACGGAGCTTCGTAATTTGTTTGGTTTATTTTAAGTCCTGCAGTCGTCTAAATATTAACTTGACATAACCTTTCCAAATAACCTAAGTCCGCCATCTGCATATTATAGTACCAAGTACTTAAAGCAAAGATTTAAAATTTTTATCACCGATTTCCTAAAAAAAAGAACAAGTTAATAAAATTTAAAATAGAGTTGAATTATATAATATTTGTGGCTCCGACTACTTTTAAAACAAGTTAGAGGCGTACTTTAAAAGGATAATCAAGTTCGTTAGAAGTCTGAAATGCTAGCTTCACGATCACATTAGCTGCTTCGCGAGTTTGTAAATAATGTAACAGCTTTTAACTCCGCACTGTAAATGTAATAAGCTTTAAAAATAAGCGAGCTTTCGAGTGTCACTGATTTCGGCTTATCTGCTTTTGACTGCATGTTATATAATTATTTACGATACCGCATTTTTGCGGTTAAGTTTTCCTACCACTTGAATCATTTTAATGCCGTATTATTTGATATTTATTACTTTTCATACGCTATCGACGGCACGGGAATAATGGATTATTGTAATAAATGATAAGTATCTACAAGTTTTAATATAAAGCCCATTTATTGAGTTTCACTGATATCTTTGCTCTTAATACGTCCATTCAAACGATTCAATTATACGATGAGCCGCTCCGTAATCGACGCACGTTTAGAAAAAAGGTTTATCTACACAAAAACTATATCATTATGCTTAGCGTTACAGAAATGGACAATAACGGAGTCGTGAACGATAACGAAACGAAAAGTTAGTTCGGCAACAATCGAGTGGGTCACGTTCGCCTAATATTTGAACGTCCACAATCAGCCGTTGCTCGGGCGTTAATGGCCGTTTAGGCAATCTACATTATTTAGTCAGTACGAAAGGAAATTAGCGTTTTCGAGTGCATACAAAACATCCCTTGATTGCGTAGTGCGTTTCCAACGATAGTTTACACAATGTTGATGATCTTCTACGAATTGTGTTGTTAGTTTAATGTATTTATAAAAATACAGACTACAGAATTTATCAGAAACTAGCTGTCTCGGTGAACTTCGTGTTACTTTAAAACCTTCCTTGGACTTCTACGAATATTTTAAAACTAAAATCAGCCCAGTCCTTTCAGCCGTTTTCGAGTTTTAGCGCGACTAACACATTTGAAAATCCATTTTTATATATAAGATAAGATTTGGAAAAATTTAGGATGCATTGTTATAAAAATGCATCAATGCAACGTCAGAGTTTTTTTCAACGACGCTGGAGCTAGCGAGTTAGAGAGATACAAGTAGGTAACAATCTCTCAAGAGTCGCAAACGTAATGCATGTAAGCGGGAAATTGTCTCCAACCCAATTTTTTAAATATTGCGAAATAAATAAGTGCGAATAGAATAGATAATATTCAGATAGATGCTACATGCAGCATGATAGATATAGGCGACGAAAATATCTTATCGACTTTGAGCATTATCCTTGTGATTCAGATATAGGTACTTTTGCAAAGATAGAAGAACGGTTTGGTCTTAGTGCACGAAGTTACGGACATCTAGTTTAATATTTACAGGGTCTAGTTTGCACGATTGACCCGTCTAGACAGCGGCAAACGAAACTAAATCACCGCCCTGGATCGCGCTAGCAAAGTTTCTCAAGCTGTGCACACAAAGCCTCAGATAATTTAGCTTCTGCTTGGCCAGACACAGCGCTCGCCTTGCGGAATAAATATTATATACCCTATGTACAATGCATAGTACATAGATTGCTATTAGCATATAAAGTAATGAGGTTTAAAGTTTAAGAAAACGGTCTTCAAAAAATGCGTCATTGTGATAATATTATTAAAATTACTTTTGTAATCTTGATTCAATAATAGGACAATAATCACGCACTTCCTTCTTTAGGTAATATCTACATTTTTTGTGTTTTCTGGAAAATAAACTTTTCCAACATTAATTACTTTCTGTAGTGTACAAAATAAAATACAACTCAAAATCATAAACGCGTTATGATTTTTCCACACTACAAAACTAAAGTTTTGTGCAAGTTTCATACTTTCTCGCGTCAAACATTACTTTCAGACGCTTACGCATTATAGGTATTTCAGTCTAGTTTGAAACTAGTAACATATTCATAAAGCTAAAACATTAAACTGTAAACTAATGCCGAAACTTCGGGCCTTGTTTCGAATACTCAATCTGTTTAGGAATTGTTACTAATTATGAGCATAAGGTTGTTCATTAAAAGTTTAAGCGTTTGTTTCATCGAATTCGGATTTTACGATCCGTTACATCAGCTTAGGGTAAGGTTACACTGCTCTACGAAAAACGCATGCACAGTGCAATTACAAGATATTATGTCTTTTTGAAACATTTTTTAATACAGTAATATGAATCTTCTTTGGGCTTTTTAAGCCCCGACAAAAAAGTGGGGTGTTATAAGTTTGACGTGTCTGTTTGTCTGTCTGCCTGTCTGTGTGTGTGTCTGTCCGTGGCATCGTAGCATCCAAACGGGTGGACCGATTTTGATCTAGTTTTTTTATCCATAACCTTTGTCTGTCGCTTTTATACGCTTTTTATTAGCTTCACCTGTATATTTGTTTGTAACGTTTGTAACCGACTTCTTTGGGCGCGATTTTGACCCACTTTAAACGGCCAGATTTCGTTCAAACTTTGTAGATTTATCGAGGATCGATGACAATACACTAATTTGATATAATTATTCCATTTTTCAATTTGTATGTTTGTATGTTTGTAACCGACGCTTTATATAAAAATCGTGTTTTTAGTTTTTTTAACTATTATTTACATTGTGTATAATATTTTTGTGTTAGGTACAAATTATTTATAACGTCATATTTTCATCTCAAGTCCGACGTTCGTCGCGTCGAGTTAAGCCAATAGCTATGTCCACACTATGCACTTTCATCTTCAATTTTCGTCATCTTTTTTGTATACAACTGTCGTTTGGTGCTTGCAATAGTTGAATGCGTCAATGAACGCAACGCCAACATTGACGTTTTAGTTAGTTAGTCAGTCAGCAGTTAGTTAGTCAGCTTATTGTAACATGTGCAACGTGAACATTTTACTAGGTGGAATATGTGCGGCTTATTTGGTCGAAATTCCAGAAAAAAAAAAGAAAAAGCGAAAGTTTTGGATACGTTCAGAGCGCATGCGTCGCGGGCATACCTCACGTGCGCTGTTGACTGCGCTATGACGCATGCCCTTGATGAACAAAAAAGGCACAGTGTGGACATAGCTATTCATGGTTCAATAGTGAATATTACGCAAAGATCCGGAGCACAAGGCGCTGCTAGCATATACAGTAAGAGCGACCGCAGACTTACAATTTCAAGTTGGCCAACTACAGTCTGTCAAGAAAGTCATGACAGGCGGGAAAATTTTCTAAGCGTAATCACGCTTAAAAGGTGTATTGTTTTCTTTGTATTTTTACAGAGAACGCTTATTACATTTTAAATATTGTCACCTTGCACATTTTTATCTCGAATTAATAAAGTTCATATTATTTTTTTCATTTAAAAATTGTAGTTGACTGTAGTTGGCCAACTTGAAATTGTAAGTCTGAGGTCGCTCTAAATAGCCCGACATATTGCACACGTCATAACATAAAAGACGTATCATTTAATCATGAATACAAAATAATTAATAATATTATTATTTAAAGTTTCGCATGATACAAAGTAACATTTTATCACATTTAAAACAAAACGTTCATCCTCATATCTGTAATGTACGAGTGTCGTAAAAACAAATCTGGGCTAGGTCGTACACCACATTAAAATAAGATAAACTTAACATACATTGTACTGCCTCTTTATGCATTATAGTTATTGCCTATTATGCGCATAAAAGGGAAAATAATATGAAACCGTTACTATAATGGATAGGTAAAAATAAAAATAAATCCTATGTCCTTTACCGGGACTCAAAGTATATAATATCAAATATATAACATACCAAACAACAAAATCGTTTCAGAGGTTTGGGTGTAAAGAGGTAGCAGATAGACACACATTCACATTTAAAACATTATTATGGATTAGAAAAAGTACACAATGAACTACCCTTGTATTCTGTTTCCTTAAAATTTGCAAACTCGTCAATCACAGATGATGCTCGTGCGATGTGACAATGTATCGTTTTGCTCTCTTCATTTTATGTGCATAATACGTTTAAATGCGCCAATAGCTATGTTTTAGGGTGTACTTTTGTTGAGTTATAGGTACAGTATGTAGACATATAATAAAACTGTAGAAATTAAGATTCTGTACATTAAAGATATTCAAAAAATAATAAGCGGAGGGTGTCACTACATCGCTATAGAAGCCAAAAATGTAGTTAGTTTTTATCTGTCTGTCTGTCTGTATGTTTGTTCCACTATCACACGAAAACTACTGATCCGATTTGAATGTGGTTTTCGCAGATATTATATTTGTCTTCTTTCAACTTAACATCTGGTGTATAAAAATTTTCCCCCCCACCCCTCTAAGGGGACGAAAGAGGGGGTCAGATTTTGTATCAAACTTTTCTCCTTAACACGAAAACTACTGATCCGATTTGCATACGGTTTTCACAGATAAATATGTCTTCTTCCAACTCAACATCTGGTGTATAAAAATCCCCCCCCCCTCTAAGGGACCAAAGAGTGGGTCAGAATTTGTATCAAACTGTTTTATTATGGACTTACTTCATATTATTAACTGTGTTTTCCAACTTAACATCTGGTGTATAAAATCCCCCCCCCTCCCCCTCTTAGGGAACAAAAGAGGGGGTAAGATTTTGTATCAACTGATGAAGTAGAAATACTTTAAATAGCAAAACAACGTTTGCCGAGAAAACTAGTAAAATAATAAAAATATTTAAACAGTAGGCTATCTTCAAACTATAATATAGTTTACAGGAGGCTATTACTTGAAGAATTTTACAGTACAAATAATACTCTCCATAACAGACGCAAGGAAATTTGAATTCTTTAGAGAATTGAAATGGTTCATGCATATTTGAATATTTTGCGAGACGTTTAGCTATTTCCGTCATGGTAATGAGTGAGTATGGGATGATTTGTTGTGCTTATCATACCTTGGAATGTTACTGTTTTTGTCCCTTGATCTAGCTCTCTTGGCTTCGAATGCTTACTATAATAGAATGTATAACAGTAAAAACATTTTAATTTTAAACCAACAATTTTATGTGGTATTTTTTTTAGTTATTATCGCCATGATTGTATTACGATTGTGAGTAGCACCATAAAAATAGAAAATACAGTAGAGTACTACCTGTATATTTCATTTTTATTACCCAAAAAACGAAGCACTTTTCTAAAAATCTAAAATCTAGATCGTGAAACACAGAGGCAAGTTTTCAAGATCGCGCCATTAACAGCTATACCATTAATTGTTATTAGTAATTAGTTATTACTTATTAGCTTTACATACAAAAGTATTAAAACATGAAAATTGCTCAACCAGTTTCATAAAATATATTTTGATCATATTTTGTACCGACGCAATTTGGTAATATGAACAAGGTTGGTATAGGTGTAATAAAGATTATTTCCAATTACATAATATTATGATATAACTGTTTGGCCATAGTAGTGCTATTTTAATAGCGTTATTCACTGAGTAAGCCCCTGACATTACTCTATATTTTGTTTAAATGTTGTTTGTTCAAATCATCATTCGCATGTTATAATTGCTAATTAATTAATTGTTTTCATGTAAAACACGAATAATAATGAGCATTTCATAATTAAATTACTTGAAACAAATTATATTTTAGACATTACGATATTTATATGATGATAACAACGCCTATAATCTATATTTATAATGATAACTATAAAATAAAGTTAGTTACTTTATTGGTAGATACATTTTTATTGGCACTTTAATCTCAACTTATGTAACTTATACTTTACCTCTACCTAACTTATAATTACTCAAAGTGATTTTATATCGTTTAGTTAAGATAACAACCATAACAAATACCTATATTTTTATAGTACTTCAACTGAACAACAAATTATTTCTTAACATCAAGTATTACATCACACCTTAGTGCCCGCAAACTTTATAACATTAAGGGCCTGTTTCACCACTTCCTGATAAGTGGCGAATAGGCTATCCACCACATAACTTGACAGATGAAGTATGGAGAATCAGCCAAAAAAGTTATGAATAGCCTATTCGCCACTTTATCAGGAAGTGGTGAAACAGGTCCTTACTGATAAAGCCTATAAATTAGTAAAATTGAGTTTTATATTTGGAATATTATAAAGCGGGCTATCCCTGTTGGGGTAGGCAGGTAAACGTAAAAGAAATTGTTGGACTCTCTAATTAAATTAATACGGTCTGCCAAACAGTTTTGTATAGGGACTGCGATAATCAACAGGAGAATAAAAATATACTCATTCAACATAAATATTCAACTACACAGAGAGATTCAAATGAAAATAGTTGGTTAATGAGTAAAGTTTAGAATAACGAAATTCTGAATGAACTGTAATCCTTTGGAGAGCGAATTGAAGAATTTCCTTTGTAACCGAAGGCAATGAAAGTGAAAAATAATTCACATTGTTTAATAATAATATTAATATCTATGGACGCTTCATACCAGGTCAGTCTGGCCCCGTGGTAAGTACCTGAAGGACTTGTGCTACAGGTACCAGACAACGGAAATATTATATTATTCAATATTTTTTCCATACAATATAATAATATATTTAAGATTTTTATTATAATATTATGATAAGTACACATATTTAATACACATCCATGACCCAGGAACTTTGAAAACTTTTTGTTCCGTCGGCGGGGTTTGAACCTGTGACCCCCGGCTTGAGCTACCAACAGCACACCAATAGAGCCACAGAGGTCGTTAGTCAGTATTTCGGCTAGAAAGAAAGGGGGATATTCCTTTCTATACTACACCGCGCCAGCCGTGTGCTCTCTCTTCATCTTACGAATTTGGTCATTTATCCTGACGGGAATATAATATTTTTTAGCGAAAAGCATATAACGCCGCTGAAGAAGAGTAGGTGCACATAAAAAGGAAAAGGTTTTAACGTGCACATGTATGCTCAGCATATTTAAGGGTGGGTTGCACCAGAGGTGCTGTTATAGTTAAGGTTAAGGTTATCGTCAAATATGGCGTCCATTACTGACTTTAACTAGAGATTTGACAGTTCATTTCACATTTTGTTATAGTTAAAGTAAGTTGGTGCGATCCACCCTAAATCAGTAGTATACTCAGAGACAAAACACTAACATCATACAACGTCGGCATTCTATGAGACCATGGTATCGCTCCAGGCCAGACTATTCACGCCGAGGCTTAACAAAATCACGACTTCTCGACGACAGCACTGCTATTTAACAAAATAATCCAATTTTTACACTGCATTTTATCGTTTGGTTTTAAAAGTTTTGTAATTCAATATGTGCCCAGTTTTATGAATACCGAATAAAATGAAAATTGAAATTTCTAGTAAAAGCCAAATCTACGTATTTATTTATTTTGGAAACGTAATAAAAATACCGTACTTTGTTTATCGTCCAGGAACCGTTTATTTTATAATATTATAATACTTATCTAATAGTTGCGTTAAAATTAGTTTATCGCGCGGGAACCTTAATTTTTTGGAATAAAAAATAAAAGTATCAGCATAATTGGTTCAGCGGTTTGGGCGTGAGGAGGTTACATACATACAGACAGAAGGATAGACAGACAGACAGATAGACAAAGGGACAGACACATTTTTGTATTTTTAATATTAGTAAATATTATGGAAGTATGGATGGATACGGATTTGTCTATCTTACGTCCTTTCCCGAGACTGAAAGTATCACAATACCAAACTTTATATCAAAATCGGTTCAGCGAGCGTTACAATAATTCAAGATTTTGACTATAATACTTTAGAATGTGCATAGAAAATGACGCCTCAGATAATTTGGTTAGCTACAAAATTATACTTAACTAGCTGTCCCGGCAAACGTTGTTTTGCCATTTAAAGTATATTTTATCATCAGTTGATACATGTTTTACCCCCTCTTTTGTCCCCTAAGAGGGTGTGGGGGGAAGGTCATACACCAGAATATGTTAAGTTGAAAAACACAGTTAATACCTAATATGAAGTAAGTCCACTAAAGAAAAAAGTTGTATACAAAATCTGACCCCTCTTTGGTCCCCAGAGAAGGTTGAGAGGGGAGGGGGGGGAGGATTTTTATACACCAGATGTTGAGTTGGAAGAAGACAAATATAATATATCTGTGAAAACCGTATGCAAATCTGTGAAAACCAATATGCAAATCGGATCAGTAGTTTTCGTGTTAAAGAAAAAAGTTTGATACAAAATCTGACCCCCTCTTTTGTCCCCTTAGAGGGGTGGGGGGAAAAAATTTTATACACCAGATGTTAAGTTGGAAGAAGATAAATATATCTGCGAAAACCACATTCAAATCGGATCAGTATTTTTCGTGTGATGCTGGAACAAACATACAGACAGACAGAAAGAGTGACAGACAGACAGACAGACAAAAAACTAACCACATTTTTGGCTTCTATAGCGATGTAGAGACAAAGGTGTAATTTCGGGTGTCATTTCATATCTTTTATGTACAAAATTTTCATTTCTACAACAGAATATTGTCTTCCTCCCGCACGCGCTTTGGTGACGCCCACTATCGTAATATTTTAATTTCGCCATAATTTCAAAACGAAACGTCCAATTTTAATCATTCAAAGACCAAATATTATCTACATAAACTGTACTTAGTGATAAAATAATTTATTTTGATAAGGATTAATAACGTGAGTAAAATATATCCGTTTAAATGTAGTCCAAAAAAAATTCCGGATTTTTAAATAAATAAATGGTTATTGTGCCTCACTCGACATAGATAGGTATAGTGTGTCGCGGACTTTTTTGTAGATATTTATAAGATCTACAATTACTTAGAACATTTTATGGTTCTATCTTTTATAGTTTAGGCAGCGTACGCAAAATAAGTAATTTTTCTAGCAGATTTTTTACACCTTGCGTCCGAAAAACTCAAATATCTTACGGAACCCTACTTTTTTCCAAAATAAAATGTAGCCTATGTTCAGCAGTAATAATGTAAGATTCCAATAGCAAAAGAATTTTTCAAATCGGTCCAGTAGTTTCGGAGCCTATTCGACTCAAACAAACAAACAAACAAACAAATCTTTCCTCTTTATAATAGTAGTTAATTAATTAATTAATTAATTAATTAATTAATGACAAAACGACATAAGATGACGATATGGGGTGAAATTTTTCATTTCGCTAATGCTTCTGCTAATCACGCTAATTCTTCTTTCTAGGATTTCAAGGACACGAAATGTTTTTAATTTTAACTAATACTTTTTTTCCACGATAAACTATCTAATCAATAACCATTCAGGTAAATAAGCCTCTCGTGAAATTTTCTACAAAAATTAGGGATGAAACCGCCATAAAACATAGCGCAAGCTATCCGTTTTCTGATAAACAGAGCCTGTTCGCACGCAGGGCCCAACTTATAAGCACAATTTATAGTGGCGCGTATGTGATGAAATAACCTCACGCAATATGCAGACCCTGACCGGGACGTGCACGTAAAACATGCGATTATACTGACGTCACATGGTGGAATTGAAAAAAAAAATCTGATTTAAATTTGGAAATTCTAACAATCTTTTTTCAAATTCATGGCTGTGTGACGATTTCATAGTTCATACTAATATTATAAATGCAAAATTGTCTGCCTGTTGCCTCTTCACGGTCATACCGCTAAACAGATTTTGATAAAATTTGGTTTGCAGATACGTTAAGTCCCGGCAAGGGACAAAGAATAGTTTTTATCCCAAAAAATGTACCGTTCCTGCGTGATAAACGAATTTTGATGCAACGGAATTGCGGGCGTCATCTAGTAAATGTAGAACAAATTCATGGAGCATAATTTGTAAACATAATAATATGTGTTAAATATGCGAAAAATAAATATGTGACGTCACAATATTATGTTTATTATGGAATTGGAAAAAAAACGAACTCACTTTTGGAAACTTTTTCAAAATATGTTTGGCGTCATGAATAAAAAGCATAATAAAGAACAAATTCATGGAGAATGATTTGTAAATATAACACGTAAAATAAGCGAGGAATAAACAAAGACAATAAAAATATTGGAATGGGAATAAAAACGAATTTTGAAAACTTTTTTACTTTTAAAATTTTTGATGAGCGTGAAGTATTAACGAAAATGATGGAACAAATTAATGGAGCATGTTAGTCATTATTTAGTTTAAAAATCGTTTTTAATTAGCTTAAAAACTGAAAAGAAAATTTTCGTTAAATCGTGATAAAATTAATTAATATTTAAAAAAGAAAGTACTTTCAAAATATCTCGTTCAAAAAGTATCTTCGTTTATGCTACGAAATACGAGACCCTTGTACAGATACTATACAGACTATTTGTAGCATGAAAATAAAAAGCCACAACGAATATAACTTTTTAAAAGCAAAGCTTGACACAAATCAAGGTAATTAGTTGTGGATAGTATTTATTTGAGTTGGAAAACGCTAGAGGAAAAATATTAATTGACACAAATTTAAAATGGAGGCTAGTGCTGCGCTCCAAATGAAATGTTGATTTTATGTACACTTAAAGGTGCTCCCTCACCGAGAGCATTCGCGTGTAATGTAACATTATAGATTCGACTTTGAGCATAACATTACAATACTACCTCCCTGACTGATGAGCATTCGCGTGAAGTGTAACATTATAGATTCGACTTTGAGCATTCCATAGCAAGCTGAATTCACTGCCACGTAGCATTGATGTTATAAGTTGTATCAAGATATTACCACATTGTATCATTACAATATGCGCATTGTGATGCTCGGTTCTCTTCCCTCACTGATGTAATGCTCGACTCTGTAACGTTACATTACAAGGGAATGCTCCCGGTAAGGGAGCACCTTTACATTGTACCGACGGCAGATGAAACAAAATACACGTTCATTAACGCTGCCGAGAAATTGTGTTACCGACAGTACTTGATAACGAATCACTGGATGCTGTATTAAAATTATATTGCGAGTCTTAAAACACATTAGACTTTGTTTCAGTGCCGAATTAAAAAAAAACGTAGAGAGCTGTCTTAGAAACTATCTTAAACTAGGTAAGGGTCTACACAGACAGACTGCAATCCAACCGCAAATTTCAGTTCAAGTGCAGTTTGCGGTTGGATTGCAGTCCGTCTGTGTAGACCCCTCAGACCTAAAAGCCGAGCTTTCTGAAGGCTCGCGTCGTTTTTATCTTTAAGGCAGTTTTTTACATTGATAGTAACTAAATCTTGACTGACTGATAATAACAAATCTACGTAATATAAATAAAAGTTACTATGTCAAAATACAAGTAAATAGTCGTGATAGTTTTTCCGTAAAGTGTACCACAGAAGTACTCAGGTTGTGGGATTGTATACTAGGGCTCGCTTCGCTTGACCTGATAAAGAAAATTTGACTTTGTGACATTCAATTTTCACGTAGTTACAATCGATTTTTTACAACATTAAAACCGATAAAGACAGCTGTTTTGTTCCCACGAAGGTACTCATGATAATGTCATTTAAAGTGCCGTAAAATTATTGTAAAACTGAAAATAACAAATTAACAAAATAATTATTATGACATCAAAAACATTATGATTATACTTAATAATACTTTAAGGATAACTGATTCATATTATAACTAAGGTAAGAGTAATTATGTCGTTACAGCAACTATCTGTTCTACATTCTACCAAATATTATCTTTATTGTTGTGAAATTTGATGACAGTTACAAATTAGTGGATTGGTGTATAATTAATGCAATCGCGTGTCAAAGGCCCATAATGTTTATTAGGGTTCCGTACCCAAAGGGTAAAAACGGGACCCTATTACTGAGACTTCGTTGTCTGTCCGTCTGTCCGTTTGTCCGTCTGTCCATCTGTCTGTCTGTCTGTCTGTCGCCAGGCTGTATCTCAAGAACCGCTATAGCTAGACTTCTGATTTTTTTACAAATTCTGTATATCTGTTGCCGCTATAACAACAAATACTAAAAACAAAATAATATTCATATTCAAGGGGGCTCCCATTCAACAAACGTGATTTTTTTTGCCTTTTTGGCTCGTAATCAATAATGATTAATGATAAGAGGTAGGCACTTGAAATTTTCACAAAGGCTTTAAATTTAATTTTACTTTAATAAATTTTATTTTATTTATTTATTTATTTTATTTCATTATATCTAAAGTTTACACTTCTGACAGATAATTGTCTTTAACCCGTAACCGAGTTGTGTAGACAATATACAAAAGGTTCTCATATTTTACAAGATAAATGAGCTACAAAAGGAAGACAAGCATTAAATCTACTACTATCCTACGTATTTAACAAAATTATAAACTACACAAACGACAAAACATAACAATAATTAACATCTAACAACATATACAAATAATAATAATATTTAAATAAAATAAAAAATTAAGGGGAAATACAAATACAAAACCCATACAAAAATACAATTTTTGGCATATTTTTGCTCTATACGGTATACGGTACGGTACGCTATACGGTACGGAACCCCTTGTGCACGAGTCTGATTATTTTATTATCATTTGTTTGCCGAAGCATTCATTGCGCATAATGACAATTTAAATTGCCAAATTGTGAATTATATTTTTAGCCGGTAGGTGACGTGTTGCTATTGCTTATAATAACTGCTATGGCAGAAGGGACAATATTATAAAATTTTATAAATATATAATAAATATTTCATGTCGATGCCTTGAATCTCAGGGAAGACATGGTTTGGGAAGAAATATATAAAAAGATAATCAAAATTAGGTGGCTAATCGTGAAGAGGTAACAGTTAGATCGAGATTATTTTTTATGAAATAAGGGGGCAAAGGAGCAAACAGGTCACCTGATGGAAAGCAACTTCCGTCGCCTATGGACACTCGCAGCATCAGAAGAGCTGCAGGTGCGTTGCCGGCCTTTTAAGAGGGAATAGGGTAATAGGGGAGGGTAAGGATGGGAAGGGAAGGGAATAGGGTAGGGGATTGGGCCTACGGTAAACTCACTCACTCGGCGAAACACAGCGCAAGCGCTGTTTCACGCCGGTTTTCTGTGAGGACGTGGTATTTTACCGGTCGAGCCGGCCCATTCGTGCCGAAGCATGGCTCTCCGATGTCAAATGCACTTTAGCCTTTACAATCATACATGTATAGAGTACGGTTTTTTCGATTCACAATGGTTAACAGTTTTACAAAAATCCTAACAAATATTTTTATCTTTAATCTCTAAAGACTCCAAAGGTAATAAGTGTAGTCTTTGTAGGAAAATGACTAACAACGCCTAATGATTCAACTCCGTACAACTTAGAAACAAATTTTCTTTTTATTCTACAGTTGATTCTCTCAAGAAAAAGCTCAGTCAAGAGTGCAAAGACTTGAAATGAAAAGTTATGTTTATACTCCTTTATACTTTCTAAGATGTTGTGCAATTAATTTCAAGCAAATGTAACGTTTTAATTAAATTAAATTACATTTTAACGTAATTTCTTACTTCAATTACTATATTATTGTGATGCAAAGCAATAAGAAACATTATTTTTGTTTTCTTTTTCAGCAGTAATTAGATTATAATATTATATCAATTAAGGTAATCTTTCTACTAAAATGAGTATTTTAACGGTGCTTTATAGTAATGCGTGAGCTTAACAATGTTCTTCTTAACTGTTACGTTGAGAAATATGCTTTATAGATATGAAAGAACACTATACACCGTATGTGTAACTATAATATCATATTTATTAGTAATTAATGTGTAAAGACGTTCTTACATTTTTCTTTCCTTGAAATTACTAATTGGATAAAAGTATTCATAGGTGGTACCATACTAATATTATAAATGCGAATGTGTGTTTGTCTGTCTGTTTGTCTGTTATCTCTTCACGCCCAAACTGCTGAACCGATTCTGTTGAATTTTGAGACCCGGGAAAGGACATAGGATACTTTTTATCCCGAAAATGTCTGGTCGAAAAATTTAATAGGCATTACACCACTTTTGTACTTTATCCATAGAGTGTAATTAGTAATTACTAAGTAAATATATCCAAGGAAAGTCCTGTTCTTATATTTTAATACAAAGCTGAGACGCTAATTATCTTCATTATGAAGATTTAGCTGCAAATATGAAAACAAGATGGCCGCTGTCAGTTGAGAGTCAAGAGGTGATATGAAACAGAATCCCCGGCTTAATCCCGGGTAATAGCGTCGTAAAATGTAAGAGGTAACGGACGTGCGTGGAGCACGTAACTTTCTAAATAGTGTATTATGACTTAAGTATATACGAGTACTTGTTCTTTACATTGAGTGCTCTTATAGGGATTATGATTGTGTGTGATTTGCGCGGATTCGCACTATCGTCGGGGATGGTGCAAATCCGCGTAACTAGCAGTGGATAATTCCGCGTATCTGACAAATGTATCTAATTAGAGTGTTCGCTGAAAATTCGTTCGCTAAAACTTGATTGGTCGCTACTGTGCTGATGTGAGTTTCGTTTAAAGCTCGTTCTATAACGAATAAAGTTTCGTTTGAAGCCAAGAGTGAGCATAAAATTAGTTGAAATAAACAGCAGCCGCAAAGCTCAAGCTCGGCCTTTACTGGTACACCCAGAGGCATATTCAGCGCCCGTTTTCCGTCAAAGCCTTTAGTGACGCCATATTAGGCGGGAATAAGAAATTTATTGATAAGAATAAGACATTAATTATTTTCCTCCGTAAATCCAGACTCACTGCAGATACGCGGACTTTACGTACATTTGCGGATTTGCTTTATTCCCGACGAATTTTGAGAGAACTACCCTTACAAATACTTTTAATGCGTGTCGAAATTTTAGAAATCACGTGGCTTATTCACCGCTAAATCAACTCCCGTCGCTACCTAGCTACAATAATATGCAGTTTATTTTCGTTTGGCGGAATAATTATAAAACAGAATCTTAAAATAAAAATAAACAACATGTGTCTTGCCAAAAGATAATTCGCTAACATCATCCCGGTTAACTTCTAGCCTGTATCTAAAAAGATTCCCCCGGGGCTATGTAACGCAACCATTATTTATTCTGGTAAAACGTTAAAATTTTAGCTTAATTTCCGTTCCGTCTTTGTTTTATGTTTTTCGTTTATTCCCGTTATAAACATAGAGCAAATTTCCGGTAGTTCACACGTATGTTGGTTCCACAGTTTATTATACAGTAGAGTAACTCAGCTACTTGCTAGCTTGATATCAATCATAAAGTTGTTTTGACAAAAATCTCTTAACCCAAAAGTGTTTAGCACGTGTTAGAAAAACTTTGATATAATAATACAATGGAGCATCTTTAAACTGCATAATAATTATATCAAAGTTTTGATTTCTACATGAATTTAAATGTTATATGAAATATCATACAGTAGAGTAAATAAGCCGTGTTTTCTATCTATACATCTATACTTAGAATAAAATTGTAGAAATGTGAATTCTGTACATTAAAGATATTCAAAAAATAATAAGCAGGGGTGTTACTACATCGCTATAGAAGCCAAAACTGTGGTTAGTTTTTTGTCTGTCTGTCTGTCTGTATGTTTGTTCCACTATCACACGAAAACTACTGATCCGATTTGAATGCGGTTTTCGCAAATATATTTGTCTTCTTCCAACTTAACATCTGGTGTGTAAAAAATTTTCCCCCCACCCCTCTAAGGGGACGAAAGAGGGGGTTAGATTTTGTATCAAACTTTTGCTTTAACACGAAAACTACTGATATTCACCGTATGCAAATCGGATCTTGTTGGAAATAGTTGGAAGAAGGCAAATATAATATCTGCGAATGCAGATATATTTGCCTAAAACTTCCCCCCCCCCAACCCTCTAAGGGGACCCAAAAGGGGGATCAGATTTTGTATTAAATTTTTTCTTTAATGGACTTACGTCATATTATTAACTGTTTTTATAACTTAACATCAGTTTTCCCACCACCCCTCTTAGGGGACAAAAGGGGGGGTAAAATTTTGTATTAATTACTGATGAAGTAGAAATACTTTAAATGGCAAAACAACATTTGCCGGGTCAACTAGGAATATAATAAAACTGTAGAAATGAAAATTCTGTACATTAAAGATATTCAAAAAATAATAAACGGGGGTGTCACTACATCGCTACAGAAGCCAAAAAGTTTTTTGTCTGTCTGTCTGTCTGTATGTTTGTTCCAGCATCACACTAAAACTACTGATCCGATTTGAATGCGGTTTTCGCAGATATACTTGTCTTCTTCCAACTTAATATCAGGTGTATAAATTTTTTCCCCCCCACCACTCTAAGGGGACAAAAGAGGGGGTAAGATTTTGTATCAACTGATTAAGTAGAAATACTTTAAGTGGAAAAACAACGTTTGCTGGGACAGCTAGTCTAATCTAATCTGTTTGTTACTACACTAATGCATAATATATGTGCGCCAGATTTCAGATAACTAATATCAATTAGTTTCAGTAGAATTAAAACAAATAGGTCGGTCACACTGAAATAAAATTATATTAGATAACATCCGCAACTTCGAAGCGCCATAATTAGTTTATCGCACAGGAACTTTAAATTTTTTCCGGGTAAAAAGTATCCTATGTCCTTTCTCGGGACTCAAAGTATCTCTGTATCAAATTTCAGCAAAATCGGTACAGAGGTATGGGCATGAAGAGGTAAACAGACACGCAAACAGACAAACGGACGTGCAGACAGAAATAGAAATTCGTATTCATAATATCGGTATGGATTCTACTGTGTACATTAATACTATGTTTGAATGTATGAAACATCAGTCGCAAGTTTACTCACAACCGAATATTAACTTCAAACGTAGATATGTATTTTGCTTTGACGAAAAACAAATTGATGCTATTAGGGGAATACTCTTGGAATGTCTTAAAATATTCTCTTAATTTTCGAAGTAACTTTCAAAGCGCCAATTTTATTTATATCTTTGGAGAAAATGTGGAATTAATAAGCCTTAACCTGAGAAGATTACTTAGAATATTAACCTAATTTTGTAATTAAACTATTAGGATTATTGCTCTGATAATATTATAATAAAGCTTAGATTAGTTATAAGGAACAAACGTTTATGTTATGTTATTTTCGTCACATTTTCTATCTTTTTAGGGTTCCGTAGCCAAAATAGCAAAAAAGGAACCCTTATAGATTCGTCATGTCTGTCTGTCTGTCTGTCTGTCTGTCCGTTCGTATGTCACAGCCACTTTTCTCCGAAACTATTAGAGCTATACCATTGAAACTTGGTAAGTAGATGTAGTCTGTGAACCGCATGGATCCCTTCATGGGCGAGTCCAACTCGCACTTGGCCGCTTTTTTTCTTACTAGAACGGATTTTGATCAAAATATTTGAGCTGATGGTGTCAGTTTTGACTCTGAATTAATGCGCAAGATATTGTTAATCCCTACACGTACACTGTTTTTGTGGAATATTGTGATTACTAGTCTTATTATATTAATTGATTCAGAAATCACATTCCGGGACTGCTAAGATTTAGCTCTTTCATATTTTTAGAAGCTTCTTTTTCCTACTAAAAATATAGAAACCGGTCGTGTATATTATAATTCTGTAATAAATCTATTAAAATAAAGTGGAATAAGTGCAAGGAAAGTGTATAATCATTTAATTCATTTAATTAAAAATATTATGTACACATAAAGCAGTCTTTTAGGACGCCTTTTTAGCCCCCAAATAACTTACGTAATACTTCGTACAGCGCAATGCACAAACGTTTTGCGGGGAAAATATTATTGTAATAGCTTCATTATCTGTCCCAGACCTGGCGCGTTCCGTATTACACACGGTCGGCTACATTAACAATACAGACACCAAAATAGACCTTTCTGAATACCTCGTTTACGTACATTTTAGAAATTCTGATGTATTTAGCCATTTGTGCCAGCTTTTAGCTATTCAACGTGCCAAAAACAAAGCGAAAAGAATTTACTTTAAGCATAATTAATCCATACTAATAATATTATAAATCCGATACTATGTCTGTCTATCTGTCTGTCTGTTACCTGTTCACGTTTAAAGCACTGAACCGGCTTTGATAAAATTTGGTATGTAGATAACTTGAGTCCAGAAAACCTTTCCCGGACATAAGATATTTTTTGTCCTTCTTGTGTTGAAAAACGGTTCCCGCACCATAAGCAAATTTTGGTGCAACGGGGTTGTAGGCGATATCCACTTAGAGATAAGTATTTTATGGAATTACAGGAATAGTCTCGATTATTGATAATATAAAAGACCCCTCTCTAGATGAGTTATTATGGATAATCTTGATTGCGATGCTGGCTAGCTTGCACAATTATTATTGTTCATCAGCGGCCATCATAATAAAAAATGAAGTAATATCTATGGACGCTTCAGACCACGACAGTCTGGTCCCATGTTAAGAACCTGATGGACTTGTGTAACGGGTACCAGATTTAAGATTTTTATTTTAAGATAGGTACACAAATAAATACACATCCATGACCCAGAAGCATTGAAAACTTATTGTTCCGTGGGCGGGATTCAAACTCGCGATCCCCGTCTTGAGCCGCCACACGCTCAACCATTTGAGCAACAGAGGTCGTAATGTGCGTGAGGAGGCAGCCTATGGATTATGCTTTATGAGGGTTTCTACATACAACACTTATACACGCTTTAATATGATACAAAGCTAGATGATTTTTAAAATTTCAGTTTGTATAGCTCGCGCCGATAACAATACTTCAGGAGAGTTAACGTTAACGTTAAATACGGCATGGATTTAATAACAATATTTTTTTTAATTTTTTTTTAATTTTTTTTTTCTAATAATTTTTAAACTTAGACACAAATAATTTTAATGTACATCACAGAAAGTAGTTCTACTTTGACCAAAATTATATTTACATAATTCGTTACATTTCATTTTATAAATATTTCTTCATTATGTAAAAGTTGAGAAACAAACGCAATTCTACCCTCTAAATCCACTTTTCATGGCCTATGAAACTTTTTAAGCCTCTGGGAAATTTATATAGAATCTTTAAAGAGCTAGACTCATTTCTTTCTAAAAGAAATTTCATAAATATTTTATTTCTCGTGTATCTACTTAAGAATTGCTTTACTGATTTTATACAAGCAACGTTCAACGGTCAAATTTATCAATGCCTGAAAATTGTTCTATTTTATTTTGTGCGACTATGAAATATTATGTTATTTATTTCTATTGTAGTTTTACTTACATTTTTATACACGTGTAATGTAAAAAATAAAGATAAAATAATCCCTGAAGTCCAGGGAAGGTTTTAAAGTGACACGAAGTTCACCGGGACAGCTAGTAAAAGATGTTTTATTCAAAGCACTGACATAATAATTATTACAGTGTTGACAAAGTTTGTACTGTACCTGTCTTAACGGTTTTCTTTTGCAACATTAAGGGTCTGTTTCACCACTTCCTGATAGGCTATCCACCAATTAACTTGACAGATCGAGTATGGCGTATCTGTCAAAAAAGTTGTGAATAGCCTATTCGGCACTTCATCAGGAAGTGGTGAAACAGAATTCAGTTTGTGACATTTCAAGATTATGGGTATTCTTGAAATGTCACAAAATATTAATTACGTATTTAATGGCAATACTTCATCTCTCATAATTTTCGTTATTTAAAATCATTTTCGATGTTTAAGTTAATCTTCCACTACCAGTGCGTTTTTCGCGTAACTTTCTGCCACGCAAACCTCTGGAATGAACTATCGCCAGTAGTATGCGACCGGACCAATACGACCTGCAAACCAAGCCTAACCTAAGCCGACAACGCACCTGCAACTCTTCTGATGTTGCGAGTGTCCATGGGAGAGGATAGTTTCTTGTCATCAGGTGTCTCGGTTGCTCGTTTGCCTCCAAATTTCATAAATAAATAAAAACAAATGGTGTCGATTCTACTTACTACCACTGGTCTGAGAGTAAACGCAATCAAAAGATAAAGCCATTTATTTTAAAGGATTACCTGTTGTGGTAATTGTAATTAAAATGTTAATTATTGTACCTTTAGTTCGTTTGAATAGCCCTTTTGGCGTTGTGGCTAGGCCTGAGCCGATCTTGATAATGGTGATGTATGATGTTGTCAAGAGTAGCGTCGCACAGTATAAGGTCTACAAGCTGTAACAAAACTAAGACGTGATAATGCTTTAAGCTGTGTATGTGTCCCTTATGCTCACTGTGAAAATAGCAGCGCTGAACTAGCAAAGTTTTTTGTGATTTGTATCTAAGGCAAGCTCGCGTGATGAGTTTTTACATACAAAAATGAAGAAAGTTACTCTTTCAGCACTGCTACTTTCACAGTGAACTCTATTACACACTAAAGTATTATCACTTAGTTTTGTTACACTCTGTATACAGAAGTCGATTATTTTAATATTTTTCTATATCTATTTTATTTTAAATACAAAATTTTATAGTGAGAAAAATACATAATATTGTTATTGTACCAAATCGGCATTCGGCACATTAATTAATTAATTTGGAAGCTCTACATTTATGTTTTGGCTTCTTGAAAAACGTACCTTCGTACCCACAAAATATAAGTAACGTCTTATTTTTAAGGGCATAGAAAATATAAAGTCTTGTAACTCTAATGACCATTGCCTGCGAAACTCTCGTGTATTTAAATTCTAAATAATTTAACAGTTTATAATTAATGTTGGAAATAAGTGCACAGCGCATATATTCGGTCGGCCCGCATTCACTGCCGGGTATTTCACAACCACACACTAATTCTCTCATAATTCTACAATGCATGCGACTATTACATGGTTAGTGAAATTAGATTTACTTTTAGCCGATGTTTTGGTGCAATAAATTTGTTTGTACGAAGGACATAGAAAAATACAATAAAATATAGGTACTATAGCATTTTTCTTGTTAAAAGATTCCGGAGAAAAATTGTCTGTACTTAACAAGTGACTGTAACTTTTACCTTCATGCCTTTACATAATAAATAATCCAAAACTCAATTAAGGAAACACCTACGGCTCAATTTATATGCGTCCGTGCGAACGAGCGGTTTGTTGAAATAGCGGCGCGGTCGCACCCGCGCTGTTTACATACAATAATTATTATTGCTTGCGATTTTGCAGTGAAGCGGCTAAACCGCTCGTTTTCGCGGACGCATATATAAATTGAGCCTAATAATTGAAATCGTTACATCACTTCGCGAATACACAAAATTATACAAAAGTAATAGCAGAATAATGTGTAATAATTTACATAGTCTAAACAGAAACGCCACATTACATGAAGCCGTGGGCTTTAAATGAAACATGGCCGTCTCGAGACGCACATTCTAGAATAAATGATTCATTATTCCTTCTAGGTCAAAGTCACTTTAGCATGTGTTGAATAAGTTATGAGCCGCGTAAAATTCGTTTCAAAATAAAACACGCTGCACAGAATCTTTAGACAGTAGAATAATTTATTTGCTAGTCCATAAATTAATATGTTTAGGCGTCCATTACACGGTAGGTTTTGCTGTCAGTTTTACCACAGTCATGGCTGTGACTGATGGTTAAGAGCGTTTACGTCGAACGCATAATGTCGAGTTTCATGTAATTCAGTGCAACTTTATTCACACAGAAGCAAGTGCGTCTGTGTGCGTGAGTTGGTTCATTAAAGTCAAATCAAAAGATTTTGATCCGTGCGGAATGCGGATGCAATGTCGATGCGAGTCGGTTTATTATTATTGATTTACCACTGCATTTTAGCATACTATTACTATTAATCCTAAATCCACTAATGCATTATGTTGAATGTTTTATGTTACTTTATAAAACATAAAATGAGTGATATGAAATTTTGGGCAAAGTTGTAATTTTATGTAGGTACAATAAGGTGATTGTCATAGTGAGACACAATTATTATCAAATGTTTATCATTGTATTAAAATAAAAAAATTGGATTTATATTATTTATTCAAGTGTAACCCTATTAATATTATGTACGCAAAAGCTTGTATGCATGGACATATTTTGTTATTCTTTCACGCAAAAACCACTGAATGGATTTTAATGGAACTTTACAACAATATAGCTTTAAATACATCAGAATAACACGCAACAATTTATAAACCACTGATCTCTACTATACAAGTACGCTGGATAGCTGATATCCTTTGAAATGACAGCTATTCCTTGTGCCTATTTGAAGCTGAATCAGCACCCCCATTATTCGGGTAGAGAACTAAATCTGACGTAAAAATGACATTTGAAAGCCGCCATATTGGCGCTGATAGCAGTAATGAGAGTACTTGAACTAATACTAGTGATGACAACTGTTGTTATAGGTTGTGGACTGTGGTTACGTCAAATTTAGTTCTCTACCTGAATAATGAGGGCGCTGATTCCGCTTCAAATAGGCACAAAAAGCAGGTGTGTATCAGCTATCCAGCGTACTTGTATAATAGAGATCAGTGTTATAAGCACATCGTGAAAATCCAAGATGGCCGCCGCTGTAGCCGGCCGGTAGTTGTAAGAAAAATTGCAGATTACACATATTTCTTATTACTACCTCAATATGGATATCAAATGAAAGGACTTGATTGGTAGAGAGGTAAAAAGCGGCCAAGTGCGAGTTGGACTCGCCCATGAAGGGTTACGCAGTAGCAATAAGGTTTATTTTTATGAAATTAAAAGGTGTTTGATTTATTTTTATATTTCAGTCGATTTTATGAAATTTATTAGATTAAGGTTTACCATTTATGACGTATAAACAAAAGCTACTGGCTAGATCTCGTTCAAACCAATTTTCGTTGGTAGTTTTTATAGTAATCTACATCATATATTTTTTTTAGAATTATCATGCCCCTACTTTAGAAATTAGAGGTAGAGGGGGGGGGGGGGGGACACACATTTTACCAATTTGGAAGTCTCTCTCGCAAACTATGCAGGTTAGAAAAAAATGATATGAGAAACCTCAATATGATTTTTGGAGACTTATCCATAGATACCCCACACGCATAGGTTAGATGAAAATTTTTTTTTGTTTCAGTTGTACTTATGGGGACCCCTAAAATTTTTAATATTTTTTCCATTTTTGCATCAAAATCTTAATGCGGCTCACAGACTACATCTACTTACCAAGTTTCAATAGTATAGCTCTAATAGTTTCGGAGAAAAGTGGCTGTGACATACGGACGGACAGACGGACAGACAGACAGACAGACACATGACGAATCTATAATGGTTCCGTTTTTTGCCATTTTGGCTATGGAACCCGAAAAAAATGATAATATATTTTTTTATTTCGCAACATAACTGAACGAAATGCAGGCAGAAATGAGTGTAACCGAAATGGTATAGAATAATTATTTAAAAATCAAAAGCACAACAGCTTTTCAATAGGTAAACTTTTTTATTTATGTTATCAGCTACATATTCCTTTTTTTCTTTTCAATTTTCATCCACTATTACGGAAATCGGAGGTTTGCATGATTTTTACGCTCTAGGCATTCCACTATAAGCCCAATAAAGGATTCTGAAAAAAAAGGGAATTTATTTGATATATTTTATTATGATTAATGACGGCATAGCAAAGAAAAAACTGCCATTAAAATTTAAAATACGTTCAATTCAAGGTACCTTTTCTTAGTGTTGATTTTCACATTCATCTAATATTCTTATTGTTTTTACCTTGGAAGTCGGTTTAAATTTTTTGTTAAAAAAAATAATTTCACCCTTTTTAGTTTTTTAAATATTAAATAACATAAATGTCAGTTGCAGATACATATAATTTAGGCATGAAACTAGCACCTATTAACTGTACTTAATTTCGGAAGTCGGAAGTCGGTCAAAAAAAAAACTACTATTCAAATACAATTCAAGGCACCTTTTCTTCGTGTTGGTTTTCACATTCATCTTTTTCCGTTGTTGTTTCTTCAGTTGATTTACTTTTATATTGCCTGAAATAAAAACACAAATAGAAAGCACACAAAACACGCTATTTGTAAGTAATTAAATGAAAAAATAAGTTGAAGTAAGGATAACAGTGATAATAGCAACCTTTTAGCTATTCTTGCCTTTTCCAAGTTTTCCAAATTTTCTACATTTTTGCGCTTTCTTTCTTTCTTAAAAATATATTCGTTTTGTTTCCCATTAGTTCTGTAATGTGTTTTAATAGTAAAATTATTTTCCGACATAAAAATACATACATAAAATGTATTATATTACTTACTAACAAAATAAAATATTTACTTACCAAACAACCAAGATTTTTCAATCACGCTATAAATGTTCACTACTCTAGTATGCGCGACAAAGGTCAACAAAGTTCATGCGCAGCAGGGAGCGATACGTCCACCCTCCAGCAAGCCTCGCGGCGGTCTGATTTCAATTGCTTTGCGCGCAGCGATTTATAGTAAGTTTTAAAATATTTGTAGAAAAAAAATAACAAAGTATTTGTTGATATTTAAAAAGTATACTTTTAATTAAAGTGTTCTTCTATCATATGAAGCTATTATTATATTGAAATAAGTAAGATAAATAGGTAAAAATAAGGTTTTAAATCCTTGATATTTCTCATTCTTTGAATTTAAATTACTTATAGTTAAATACCTAAATGAAATATTTTTTTCTGATAACTATTTGCTTAAGGATCTTGTCAATAGGTTATTATTTTTTTCTAATTAGATTTGTCGCTGGTTTCGTAAATTTGAGGCTTCGAAACTGATACTATAACGGAATTTAGGAAAACCTCTGTTATGGTATCGAGATTTAATGTACAAATACTCTATAAATCGTATTTTTTTCTCTGATAACTATATAGACAGTGAAATTTCCTATAAAAATAAGTTACCAACATTTTTATAAAGATAAGTGGTTAATGATTTTTTCAAGTTTGAAAAGTACAGTTTTAAGCCAAATTGAGCGTGAAAGGTGTAAACGCTCTTAACCTACCGTGTAAGAGCGTGACTGACGATTGCATGAAGTTGATTGACGAAAATCTGCATATTTTGATTTTTGCTCCATGCGACCATCAGTCATGAATTTTGAGCGAACGTAGTAGAGTATTTAGACGACCTCTGTGGCTCAATGGTTAAGAGTGAGTCGCAGCTCAAGCCATACTTTTCATCCCGGAAAAATTTACGGTTCCCGCGCGATAAACTAATTTTGGCTGGAGTAAAACGCAATGAAGAATTAATGTGATTTCCATGTCAAAGATGGTCTACTCTGTATTATTTATATTGTGTCTGCAGGGAAGTAAAAGTAGCAGGTGCATCTGATGATTTTAAAGCGCTCTTATAAAGTATACTCGGAATTAGACTTTCCGTATTTATGTCGTTTTGTGTAGTGATCTTGCCTTTTAGGAGTTATATTTATTTGAATAGTGGCTAACATAAATTCTTTCTTCTTCCATTACTAATATTCAAATGCGAAAGTGTGTCTGTCTGTATGTCTGTATCCTCTTCACGTCCAAACCGCTCAACCGATTTTGCTGAAAATTAGTACGAAGATACTTTGAGTCCCACGAATGGACATAGGATACTTTTTATCCCGGAAAGATGTACGGTTCCCGCGAGATAAACGAGTTTTGGCACAACGGAGTTGCGGGCGTCATCTAATATAGTATCTAGTAAAATATAAATGCAAAAATAAGTACTTCTTATTTGTTTAATGCCAATTTATTTTAATGCTTTAAAAATTTCTCAAAAGTTCTCAAATCGTTAAATGAAAAGTATTTAGTAAAATTTTCGTAGGCTGAAATATCCCATGTTTGCTGTATTCCTTACCTTGTGTTGTTTTGTTTATGGTAATACGAGCTTTTGCCCGCGGCTTCGCTCGCGTTAAGAAGTATTATTATATACAAACTTTCATCCCCTATTTGAAACCCTTGGGGTGAGAATTTATCAAAATCCTTTCTTAGCGGATGCCTACGTCATAACATCTACCTGCATGCCAAATTTCAGCCCGATCCGTCCAGTGGTTTGGGCTGTGCGTTGATAGATCACCATGTCAGTCAGTCACCTTTGAGTTTTATACAACGTGAAATTTTAGTGGTTGTTTTCCCGCAGCAGAACGATTTACCTATAGTAGTACTATCGAACCATGCATGTTATTTTTTGAAAATAAAAAATATTTTGTATGCCGTACTATGGAAACTTTATGCCGATAGGCGCGAGTTACTATGGACCCAACCGAATTTTTTTTTTGATTTGAAAAAAATAACTTTACAAATCTATTGTACTACTAAGATTATAATAATATAAAAGAATCATTTTTTAAGTTTTATATAATAATATTATGTAAAACTATCTTCTTATATATACAGTGTGAAATTTTAATGGTTTTTTTCCCGCAGTAAAATGATTCTATCTCAGTAGTACAATAGATTTGTAAAGTTTATTATATAGATTGTTCATGTGCAAAATAAAGAATATTTTATAAATGAATATCCACCACCTGTCCTTATTGTGTCTATTGTCTGTCTGTTTGTTATGTCATCACGTCTAAACCATTGAACCGATGATGATGAGTTTTGTATGGAGATACTTTCAAGCCCGTGAAACGACAAAGGATAGTTTAAAATGCTACAAAATGAAGGTTTTCCCTGGAATAACAGAATTATTAAGCAGAGGAGTTGCAGACATCAAGTAGTCGAAATATAAATATAAATTGTTACAAAACTACTTCTTGATCTATTTCAAACTGATCGTTGGGAAGTTCCTCAGTTTTTTATCGGTAAACTTAAGGTAAGACCTGAAATAGCTGGCTTACAGCTAAAACAATTAAACATATCCAACAACATCGGTGTGGAAACGATTCCGGATTGACTATGATTAAATACGATGTACTCGACTAGTGAGGTGTAGATTCATCGCATTATAACACCAAAACCGACCGCATATACACGTTTTCCGTATGCGGTTTCCGAATGCATGGAATCAGTAGAAAACACATAAACAGGCGCATAATATGTTCGACTTTTTCCGCACAAGCCGAATTCCGCATGTATGTTTCGTAGTAGAAGCCGGTGCGTTCGTGCGTGAAATTAATAAACGTGTGCGCTTTAGTCTCACGAAATTCCGAATACGGAAAACGAATTTGGAAATCGCATACGGAAAAATTGCGTATGCGGTCGACCTAATACTACTAAGTTAGCTAGTAAGTATGATTCTTGTTCACATAAACACTACCCAAAAATTGTGTTTTTGTATGAGAATGTTATTATTAATCATTAAAATAAACATATAATTACATTTGTGGATTTTGTGATTTTTTTTTAAATTTTTTGGAAATCTGTTATAATATAAATGCGAAAGTGTATGTCTGTCTGTTACCTCTTTACGACCAAACAGCCAAACCGAGTTTTGCTGTTTGCTATGGAGATCATATTTTGAGTCGCGGAAAAGCACATAATATAATACTTTTTCTTGAAATACATTCTGAAGACAGACAGATAGACATACAGACAAACGCGCAGATAGAGAGACTGACGGATAGACAACGAAGTCTTAGTAATAGGGTCCCGTTTTTACCCTTCAGGTATGGAACCCTAAAAATAACACTTTCTACACATTACAAAAATCGGATATTGGATATATATAATATATATCCTATACCCGATTCCACTAATACTCGGCACATCCCTATTAGGAACTATCGGGGCTTATCTTCACAATCAATTAGAACGAGATATTAAACAAGATCTAATTCAATTGCTACATCACGTATCGGTTTATTACCGATCCTTCGTTAACGATATACCTATTAGGAGATGAACCCGCAATTTAAATTGTAGATCCGTGCTTTAAAAAAATACTCGTTACTTTTTTTATAAAAAAGGGGGAAAATGAGAAAACGGGTCAGATGGTGGAAAGCAAAAGCTACCGTCGCCCATGGACACTCGCAATATTAGAAGAGCTGCAGGTGCGTTGCCGGCCTTAAGGCCTTATAAGAAGGAGTACGCTCTCTTCTTGAAGGTTTGCAGGTATAGGCGTATTATTCCGGAAATACTGCTGGTGACAGTTCGTTCCAGAGTTTTTCAACCTGTGGGATTCGAAAGCTTCGTAGGGGAGTCGCCAGAGGTAGAAAACGCTTTTTCAGTATAGAAAACATAGATTACAAAGAATGAGTATTCCCAAACATGCATGATAAAAAAGCAAAGGGGTTGCAAAATATTTTTTCGTACTAAAAGGGGACATTTTAAAAAGGTTGAAAAATACTGCTTCTACCGCTACCGACCGGTGACGGTGGTCAGTTTTATTAAAAACAACTACGCTAAGGTTCTTAAAGTTTTTAAAGTTCTTCAGAGTGTGTGCAGAATACACACGACGCTCGTGTATAACACTCTTTACTAAACTCTCGTAATCAGTGGGATTTTAATAAGATCCAAAGGAATATATTTGTAATCCCTCTAAAAAGGCCGGCAATGCACCTGCAACTTTTCAGATATTGCGAGTGTCCATGGACAGTAGTTGCCTTTCCATCAGGTGACCGTTTGCTCGATTGGCCCCTAATTTTATTAAAAAAAATTAATGATGTAATAAAGAGTTTTTAATTTATGTGTAAAGCTATCAACAGAATGTCACCTTAATTAAACTGCATTATGATTAGAATGTTTACCAAAAATAAATTACAACGACAAAAGCGCTGTGATTAAAGCCCTAGGTTGTTATTGATTTCCGCCAAAATACATGGCGTATTTAAATTACGTTGGTTCTATAGTGGCGATGCTTCGTTTTATTTTCTATAAAAAAAAATTAAATTTATTTGTAAAAATTTAAATATCTAAAAGTCGAAGTAACAGAAAGAAACGCTTTCGCATTTATCAATTATAATTTTTATCAGTATGATGTTTTAATTAAATAAAATATAAACTGTATTTATGCAACTACATTAAAATAGAAATAGTTTTCTGCAGTTGAAACAAAAGTTTGCGGGAATACTTTGGTATTTCTTTTGAAATTGGGCAGACAAAATGAGGAATTAATTTATGGCGAAGCAGCGACTCTGTGAAACGGCAAATTACCCGGAAAAAACGCTCACGTTTTGGTAATTGAAATGTCAGATTGTGAAATACTTTGATATCACTGACCATTCCGATGAGTATTAGCGAAAGCTGCTTATGTTACAGTGTATGGCATAATAAATAGTATTGAATTTACAAACATTGCACCGGTAACTTAGTATCGCCTACAATTTCATTTGTGCAACAATTGTATTATTAAAAAATTTGTAATAAAAAATATAGTATTATATCCCCAGAGACCCAAATAACCTGTCTAGTTAGTGGGTCCCTATAAATTTTCATCCAAATCGATCCAGCGGTTCAAATGTGAAGAGATAATACACAAGAGTACGAATATGAATAAAAGTGCGTAATTCTTAGAAAATCTCTAAACATCAATGCTGCAAAATAAAAGAAACAAAGCCGTCAAGGAACTTGGCTCTTCGCTACTTTACAGGTCGGTAGATTCGTCTAATTTTGAGACAAAAAGTTTATGTACGTCGTCGGCTCCCCAGGGAAGAGACCACAACGAATTACTGGCAAACAACTTCGAAATAAATTAACTCTCAACTTTTAAAGCATTTTACTTTCTATTTGTTGGGAAAAACAATTTTCCTTTGTGTTTCGTTTACTTTGTAATGTGCGATGAAAATCGGGGAGTTGATAACTAAAATACTAGTTCGGTTGAAACTGGCTGCTTCCAGTATTTACACATGCAAATATTTTTTTTTACTTTATTGATATTAAAAGTTGTGTGTTCTCGTTTTTGGTTCCAATAAGAAAAAAAAAACTGTTTTTGTGTGCGAGTTCTTCGCGAGTGTTTCTGTTTCTAGTCTGCTATAAAAATAATATTATTATTTTCAATGGTTTTACAAAACAAAGTGATAATACTTTGGGGTGTTTATGTGTGATGTGTATGTGTTCTTTAGTTGACGGTAAAAGTAAAAGCGCTCAGAGTGCCGAGTATGAGTTTTGTTTGACATTCGATCGACGCGTTTGGCGTTTACTAAGATTTTGTATGGGATTACTTCACTGACATAGGAAAAGTCCTTATTCATTGGATTACTTACTGGTCTGGGCTCACTCCCGAGAGCATCGCTAGGTGGCGCTCCGCGCTGTACAAATCCGATACAAAATCTTAGTAAACGCGAAACGCGTTCACGATCGAATGTCAAACAAAAAACTCACACTCGGCACTCAGAGTAAACAGAACTAACGGGTAGGCCGACTCGGATAGAAGATATCTCGAAATTTATACATTTGACGTAGTATTGCGAAACATGTTGAAAGTGACACTTGCACCCAACTCGCGTATATTCGCCCGTTTGAAGTCGAGGTACTCCATAGTCTATAGTTTTGTCTACTCTGCAGCGCTTTTTTGTGATTTGTATGGGCAAGCGCCCCAGCGCAGGGTCATGAATTTGCTCTTACAAAAGTGGCATAAAGGCCGAATCTTTATGTTTTCGGTGACGGAGGATTTACAATTATACTGCTGTTGGTATGATGACTTCGCTGCTCATTAGCTATCAAATAATGACGACTTGTCTATTTCCCATTCAGTGATTTACCAAATGAACGCAAAACAGACAATATCAGAATATCAAATATTATCCAACGGACGTGGATAGCAAATGTGTTAAAACACGTCTAAATTAAGTTCTACGTAATAGAAATATGAAACAGTTACGTTTATTTTGGGGCTTGGAAATGAAATGTTAATCTATACATTTAATAAAACTGTAGAAATGAAAATTCTGTACATTAAAGATACATCGCTATAGAAGCCAAAACTGTGGTTAGTTTTTTGTCTGTCTGTCTGTCTGTCTGTCTATCTGTCTGTTTGTTCCAGCATCACACGAAAACTACTGATCCGATTTGAATGCGGTTTTCGCAGATATATTGGCCTTCTTCCAACTTAACATCTGATGTATAAAAAAAATTCCCGCCACCCCTCTAAGGGGACAAAAGAGGTGTCAGAATTTGTATCAAACTTTTGTATATAACACGAAAACTACTTTTTTGATTTGCATACGGTTTTCGCAGATATATTTGTCTGCTTCCAATTAACACCTGGTGTATAAAATTTCACTTCCCGACCCCTCTAAGGGGACCAAAAGGGGGGTCAGATTTTGTATCAAACATTTTTCTTTGACTTACTTCATATTATTTACTGTGTTTTCCAACTTAGCATCTGGTGTATAAAATCCCCATTCCCCCACCTCTCTTAGGGTCAAAAGAGGGGGTAAGATTTTGTATCAACTGATGAAGTAGAAAATATATTTTATATGGCAAAACAATGTTTGCCGGGACAGCTAGTGTAACATAAATAAATATTTTCATACTAATATTATAAATGCGAAAGTGTGTCTGTTGGTTACCTCTTCAGGCCCAAACCAGTGAACCGATTTTGCAAAATTTCGTATGGATAATATACATTGAGTCCCGGGACATAGGATACTTTTAATCCCGGGAAAATTTATGGTTCTTGCGCCACAACGAATTTTGGCGCCACGTAATAATATTATGATGAGTATAACGACGATATTAAAATTACGAATCCAGATTAATATTAAAATAAATATTGCCTATCTATAAACGGAGATCGATTTTTAATCATGCTTGAGCTGAAGCTTTATACTGCACTGCAGAATCGAGGCGTATAGCCTTATTTTTTATATTAAATACGGATTATAAAGTACTGAGTTTTTTCCGTAACACTATCCTGATTATATTACTAACTATAGTAATAGTCAGAAGTGTGCCCTTTCAGATTCATAATGTAGTAATCGTACATTTTTCCGCGGTAAAATCTGTATCATATCATTTTTCTGAACTCGAAATACCTCCTTTCCCTCAAAGTCTATTCAGTAATTTTTGGTTGAAAAAGTAACGCACAACGATGCACCTAGCCATCCTCACAAACTCAAATAATATGAGACGTATTTACGTAACATAACTTATGTATTTCATTTTTTTATCAGGGATTCGTACTTAGTTAATACAAAACTTCACAAGATTCAAAACAATTGTGTCTGGGCCTTTACGCTGGTTACTGCAGACTGCAGGTGTAAGCCGAGCATAAGAATGCAGTAGTGTTCTTTAGAAAAGCGCCCTAAGTACTCCTCTCGCCTGTATTAGGTGAAACAATGGATTCAAAGCTTTGTCATTATTTCACTTTGAAATGAATCGGGATTTTACAAACAGAAATGTTTTCTGTCCAATTTTTCAACGCTTGAACATATATTTGTGAAGAAATTTAAGTAAAAGAATATTCGAATCAATTAATTTAAATTGCCTTTATAATTAATTCAGTGAACGAACAAGAGAACAAAAAATTTTAATTTCGCGTCTTAAAATGTAAATCATTTATTCCACTTGTGGAGTTTACGTTTTAAATAACGTGTTCGGTGCCGAATTCACGGTGGGTTTCAGCCATTCTTTCGCCACTTTGAAATTTCTTTGATGCAAAAATATTTATTATACGGAAGACATAAAAACTGGTATATTTTTTACTTTTAGGTCACGGTATTCTTTCATACTTGTGAACGCATGCATAATTGCATGCCATGCAAATTACGTCCTCTCATCGTGCATACCATGTCTGCTGGTTTAGTGTACATTTTGCAATAAAAATTACGATAAAACTACGTCATTTCCACACCATAAAATCTGATTCTAATAAATTACACGCGGGACATAGAATTCGCATAAAGTGTTCATAAATATAGATGCTATTACAGATGGGTACCAGAAAGATTAACAAAATTTCGTAGACTACTAAAAAGTTAATATAAACAGGATTTTAGGCATAAATATTATTAAACACGATAAAATCAAGTGAACAAAATCACAAAAGGAGCTTATGAGCATTTAAATTTTAACACCTCACCGGCTTTGTGCAGATGGAAAAATAAATTATAGTACAATTCTGGTTTCTACAAAATTAGACATTCAAAACTCAATTTTCGGCCAAGCGGCCAATTTTGGCTGCAATTTACGGCTAATTAGACTGTTAAGTACACGCTTCGGTCCTTACAGCCTCGTCCCAAGGGTGCCAATGGCTTTGCCAGACGTAACGCCTTAAGAAAACCCGAATCTACATTGCAAACGCAACAGACATTAAAAACTATAGGATGTTTTACATTAAGCAGCAGAAGTTTGGAATAGAGGTTTTTTTTTCAATTGGAGATTTTAGGTTAAAAATAATACTTAGTCAATATTACTTACAGAAAAAATCCGACATCGTGTTATCGAAATGAATGAAGTGAGCTTCAACCTCAGGTTAGGTTCACACTGCACAATTATGAACGCTTCCTGCACGTATTTTTGCAGTATACGTAAGTAACTAATAACTGTATTTTAAAAAGATAAAACCGACTTCAAAATTGTACGTAATTGAGAATTAAAACTCCTTATCTCCAAAACTATTTATATTATTGACCATATCTATACATATTATAATAAATCTGTAGAAATGAAAATTCTGTACATTAAATATATTCAAAAAATAATAAGCGGAGGGTGTCACAACATCGCTACAGAAGCCAAAAATGTGGTTAGTTTTTTGTCTGTCTGTCTGTCTGTCTGTCTGTCTGTATGTTTGTTCCACTATCACACGAAAACTACTGATCCGATTTGAATGCGGTTTTCGCAGATATATTTGTCTCCCTTCAACTTAACATCTAGTCCATACTAATATTATAAATGGGATAGTGTGTCTGTCTGTCTATCTGTTACCTCTTCACGCCCAAACCGCTAAACCGATTTTAATGAAATTTGACATGCATATACTTGGGAGTCCCGGGAAAGGATATAAGATACTTTTAATCCCGGAAAATGGACGGTTCTTATGCGATATAGCGATTTTAGCGCAACGGAGTTGCGGTCGTCATCTAGTACTGTTATTATATTTTTCTAATACTTTAGAAAGTCTAGATATCATCACTATCATATTATTCTATAATATCGGTTGTGTGGAAGAAACCGCTTATAGTGGTAATAACGCCAATTTGCGCAAATCCTTTATTTTTACAATATATTTTGTAATAATTTGTTTTAATGTGCAAATAAATAATTTTTATTATTATTATTATTATTATTATTATTATATAATAAATACCTATCTACCAACAAAAATATATTAAACCTTTTGGAGGACTCACGAAAACAATAAACAAAATCTGAATTTAACAACACCAATTATAATACCCGAATACGAATCTTGATTCAATAACGCCAATCTGGCGCGCCAAAGTGGCACGGCAATTATTTTATTTGAAATAAGGTCATGATGTTTAGGTGCGCTAGGTGTAGGCTTTTCAGCTAGATTCTTTTGTGACTGAGTGCGGCGTAGAGAGCTCGCCCCTCACTGTGACCCTATGACGTCTCACAATGCTTTCTTGTTTCGCAAAACATTGCTAACAAGACAATAATTATTAACATGCAAAAAAAAAGTAATAGTCTGTTAATTGAATTAAGTTGGATTAAAGAGTATTGTTTCTAAATTATGAACTTGAGAAAACAATATAATATTATTTTACTAAGGACTTTTGTAATATCCTTTGTGAATTTGACACAGCCCTTTCTTATGCATAGCATTATGTATTATAATTCAGTAATTTGCAAACGTATCAATAATTATTTCTCATAATATTGTGACTATCCCAACCAAGCTACTCGTATGACAGACGAATTGCATTTACTATTGCTTATTTTTCGAATATTTCTGTCAATATCAGGTGTTTGATTCACAAAACAATATAACTTAAGAACCTTGAATAATTAGTAATAATTGTTTTATTTCCAAAAATTAAATTGCCAATAATATTCTTAAGTTAATGAAAATATTAGTCAAATGAATTCGCCACTCGAATGTTTTAGCGAGATATTAAAATGCCTATTTAAATTTAAGCCATGCCGAGTACAACTCCTTCGATAAAGCCATTTTAGAATTTAATTAATTAATGTTCGTGGAAGTTATAAATCTCAGTTAGATAGGTACGTGCTTACAAAATATTAATTTAATAATATCACGATTAGCATAGACACCCTAGAAAGGTTTCACTTCTACGAATAAAATATAATATCATTTCTACTATGGTCAATATGCTAAGTTGTAATAATTTTGTAGCATAAGATATTGAAGACATGGAATGCATGTACAATATTTTTATATTAAATTATCTTTATAAGTACCACTTTGAAAATGCACCAGTTTTTAGATTCGTATTTAGATTCATCTTCTCTTTTTTTTCAAATAAACTTTATTTATCCTTATATTACGAGTAGTTTTTCTTTCTTATCTTATATATATTCTTAACCTGTTTTCTCTATACCAGAAAAAAAAAAAAACAGCTAGTGTTCCTTTTTAGTTTTGGCACTTTACACATTCATTGTTAAAATTCACGACGCCTTCTAATTAAGATTGTGTCAAAACAGCTGCACCGTGTAGAAATTACCAAAATTTGCGCTTGGAATATTGAATCGAGGATTGCAAGTTGATATTATGTATTATGTATTCCTTTGAGTTAGTAATTGTAGCACAGAGCTTTATATCAGCGGAGTTGGAGTGTTTCGTGAATACATATTACCGGATGGCTGGATTTAACCAAGTTACGTGTAGTTATCCATTATTATATACGTAAACTAGCTTTTAGTGCATGGCTTTGCTCGCGTCATTAATTAGGTATCAAATTCTCAGCCCGATCGGTTTAAAATTGAAAAAGTTTCATACAAACTTTCATCCCCTATTTTATCCCATTGGGGGTAGAATTGATCAAAATCCTTTCCTACCTTTGCCTACGTCATAACATCTACCTGCATGCCAAATTTCAGCTCGATCCGTCCAGTGGCTTGGGCTGTGCGTTGATAGATGTCAGTCAGTCACCTTTGATTTATATACATTTAGATTATTAAACTTCTAATGAGGAAAAAGGTACAGGTAGTAGGTATATACTTTTGAAAATGTTTAGGATCATTTTGCAAATTTAAGAAACAGAGTAGTATTTTAGAAGTATTTCTGAAGACGTGTTATTTAGGTACCTATTATATTTGAATTCACGAATTATTTTATTTTTCTTTTCACCTAAATTTACAAAATTATTTTTGACAAAACATCGATGAAAAAATATTATTTCTTAATATTGATAACTATAATTTTATTAAACAGAAGTTGTACAAAGAGTTTTCCTTTTCGACGCTTCAAACAATTTTTTGAACTTTTATTTCTAATTTTTCTTAAGTTACTTTCAACCACCTCAACCATATTTGGTAGCAATTATTTTCATTGCTATTTTGTTATTTATTTTCACCTGTATCGCTCGGATATTTGAAATACCTTGGCTAGGGAAACCTTAATTAATCTAGGTGTCTTAAATACCTTTAACCTGTAGAATATAGCATGATTAGTCTGTAACAACGAAATAAAATATTTTAATTTAGGGAGCGTTAATATTGTAAAATGTAAAGAGTTATCTCAGAGTGCAAATTTTTGCTCTCCTGGACTTCCACGTTGCAAGAAAGTGAGCTATAGGCATTATCACGCATATCCATTTTCCTCTACACCAGATCGTATCTTAACAGATAGCAGATATAATGCATGAGTTACATGCGAAGTGAGACATCGTATGTACGGGAAACATGCATTAGAGGAGCCCAAGGGAGTGCACAGCTTTTCCATCACAAAATTGAATTCCTAACCAGCCGGGTTTTATTTTTGAAATATGGCAACAATTTTTAGTATCAAAGGTAAGGTTTAGTAATGAAATGCTCGCTATTTACATTACAATCAGACGCGTAGCTCTCTATTTATGTTTGTTACTGACGTACTTACGTCGAGTAGTTTCTGCTAAGTAACAGAAACTCTGTAGTTCTTTGGAAGGTTTGTTTAATTTATAACTTAAATTATTTAGTTTTAAGTGTTAAAATAGATTGATTAACTATGACTGTTACGGCCGCACTCAGTTTAGAGGCATTTAATGACAATAATTTAACGTAAAATGATTGATGATGCAATAAAGACGTATTAGTACAGTAATTATTCATTCAAATACAATAATTACAAAATTTACGTCCAAGTGAAAATTTCAACTCGTTACGTACAAACGTTCTGTCTGATTCCCTAGTACAAATAAATTGAAGTTAATGGTTGAAATTGATATTACGACAGTAAATTAACAAATACTCGTATATTATGTTGTGTTAAGGTATGACATAATTGTACAATTACGATAAGTTTGCGGTGGCGTGTACCAGGCTTACATGGAAGCCAACAATTATCTGTGTCACGCAATGTGTTAATTATCATCACACACGCACACATACATATGACACAAAAATTGACATTTCTGCTTAACAATTTAAACGTTGATTATACCTGTCTGGAAATCAGAAGTACAACAAATGTTCGTTTAAAGTTAAAGAAATAAATTAACTAGAAAAGTTGTAAAATATTGTACCATGACAGAAGTAATGAAAAATTGACTCTAAGTAGATCCAAGAAGACTAGCCAATCTTCTAATTGACTGGATTGTGGATGTATCAGTGTATAGATTAAGTTAATTAAATGAAATCTAATTTTTTTACTATTTGCACCTTCCATTCCAAGTGAAGCATCTACATGAAACATTCATAGTGCCTTATGTAGTCAAAGAAAACTTACGCATTTTTTCGAGTAAATCGTCCTTTACTTGTCCTTACATTTAAGTAACCTCATTTCAAAAATGTTACATAACATTTAGTCTTACGTTACCAAAACTATCATAAACACTAATTCACAATTTGTCCACGTTCAAAAACATCCACATCTAATTAAAGAGTTAGTTTAAAAAAAATAAGCACTGACGCGTTACACGTTAAATAATTTTTATCTGATTTCTTTGAAGAGCTCTAGACGGAGCTACTGAGAGTAACAGCACATTTGTAAAGTAATGACCCAGTAAAACTAGTTGTCAATATAAAAGGCAACACACTCGTAATAACCATAAAACACAGAGTAGGATTTAAATGGGAGTACAGATGCCTTGAAAACAATGTATTATTATAGATAATATTTCAAAGTAAAGTACTCGTAATTGGATTTGTAAATGCGTTAAACGTAAAAATGTGTAACGTAACGTTAAAAAAACTACGAAATGTTTTTTTTAATTAACTTTTGATTTAATGTAGTAAAAACAGAACTATCAGAATTATCACTTTTTCACACCAACTTACGTTGAACGAATACAAGCGTTTTCAAACTTGTAAACATTATTATTCACAAAGTTTATTGTGCATGCTAAAGATAATTTAATAATCATGGAAGCAACCTTGGTTTTTCATCGTCACCCAACTTGGACAGGGACATTAAGTAAGTACATTATCTTGTTTGTAATAAGACAAAAAAGTGTAACTTTAATTATCAACTTAGAGTCTCAAACCACAACGACAAACTAAATTAAAGAAAACTCATCCTTAATGAGTTGTTCTAAAATGTGCAACCGTTTGTTCATTAATCCCGTCTTGAAACTGTTTCCGGATAGAGTTCGCTTATAAATTATTCAGACTTCGAGTTATTTTGGATGCGACTGCGCAGAACTGAGCTCCAACAATATCTGTACTCTGATTCTAAAATGGCTATTTTAAGCCTGACAAAAAAGGTATATTACAAGTTTGATGTGTCTGTTTATCTGTGTGATTGTGCCTGTCCGTGGCATCGTATCAATAATTAAACAGATTAATTATTAGAAATATTTTTTTTTGTTTAAAAGCTGATATTATCGAGCATGTCCTTAGCTACGCTATGCTATGCGGAACGCATTACAATGACATCAAAAACGAAATCGAAATCAGACTCGTATCAAGTTGATATATGTTTCGGGAGTAAGGGCCCTGGTTGGCCAAAACTCCAAAAATATATTAACGTCTATTCTGCTGATCGATGGGACCTAGATGAAAGCTGTATCAATGTTAGGTCAACTACTAGAATCAGAGTACTAAGCTCTAACAATACCGATCGGCCTAGCCGCAACTAGTTCGATTTTAAATTGACTTCTGAACTTAGTTTTCATGTCGATCGTTTACATATGAATTTCGGAATTGTTTTGTGAGCGCAAACTGTGATATTTTGTAGTTGTGCTCCGGATTTGCTTTTATACCTGACCTGTTAGAGTTGCAAGTCCATCCCGATATAGTTCGAATTCAACCTAGATACGTGTTTGAACAACTTGCTTTTTGGACTATAAAAGGATCTACGCGGTAGTGTGTCCAGCCAAGTTCGGGATAACAGATATATTATCGAGGAGCAATAATATTAAATACACATCCGATGATTTCGCCTAGATTAAAAGAACTAAGTGATAATACTTTAGGATGCGTATGGGTTCCCTGTATAGAGTTCACTGTGATAATAGCAGCGCTGAATACGCATTTTTTTTTAATTTTGTATGGGGAAACTCGTGATTCTGGAGCGCTTGCCTGTACAAGTCGTAAAATTTTTAGCTCTTTCAGCGCTGCTATACACACTCTCACACACACATTTTCACAGTGAACTATACACGGGACACATACACACCCTAAAGTATTATCACTGAGTTTTGTTACACCTTGTATACGTTTAGTTTTTGAGTGTTTTTAGTGTTTTAGACTTTAGTATAATTAGCTTAAATAATTATAAGTAATAGTTATACTTATGACTTATACTGCGTGACTGGTTAGACATGTTCAATACTCGAGGACGTGATACTTGGCTATTACATTAGTTGGAAAAAAATAATATAAAAAAATTATATCAATTGATCACTGAGTAAATGTAGCTTAAAGTTAAATAATTATTTACCCAACGCATGGACACCGCGAGCGGGAGGGGTAGTTGTGTGGTGTTTCTTTGGTAGCGTACGCCTCTGCACCGGCCGCATAGTATGCCTACTTGCCGCCGCGTAATTTACTTAGTATCCATGATTCATTTATTTTTGGGAAATTCGGAAAAAAATTAATAACCTGATTTTATTACATAATTATAATGAGAATCGAGTACAGAGTACTCTCCATAAGTATCGGTAATGTCTCACAGTCATGTTGTATAATATCATGTGTAAAGTAGTTAAAAGATTAGTTTGTATAAAGATGTCATGATTAAATAATGCTTTGTCCGATAATTAATTGTAACATAATATAATGTAAGCACTGTATAGATATTCTATGCATAATAAGAGAGTTAATGTATTTTCGAGTTACATTTTTAATAGACCATCTTCCATTGCCATAGAAAAATAATGATAGCCAATTGCTGCCAAGTTAATGTAAATTACCAATACTTCTTACGAATATGAAAATTGGCATTTTTTATATGTTTTTATAGCATAAATAAATTCTTTATTTTCTACACACCAACATTGATTTTTTTGGTTGACGGAAGTTGCTTACCATCAGGTGACCCGTTTGCTCGTTTGCCCCCAAACACTAAAAAAATTACAGTTACTTAATAACAGAAGTAATTACTTACTTGAGTCTGAACCTTAACAAAATCGTTATCTCAATACAATTACTACCCAATTTCTTCGACCTGGCAACTAATGTATAATCACCTTATCCCTAAGTGACGTCGCATTTATTTTATTCGTACTATTAAGGTTTCTGAGACAAATTTCCTCTTTTTCTTCCGACACTTTCCCTGTTTTTGCGACAATGAGAGTAATGGCAGGGACTTCAATTTAATACTTCCTTTGCCGTAAACAACACAATGTTTAAAACAGACTGACCGACAATACGACAAAGAAATCAATACGAAAAACCTTTTTAGAACCCCAATCGAATTGTAGTTTATTTTGGCATAATATATTGCATTTTTTAAATGTTCAATTAAAACAATGCAATAGCATTTTATATCAATATCATAATCATTGTCATGTTGTGTAAAATAAGCTTATAAGTGAATAAAAGTAATAGTTAAAAAAAACTAAAAACACGCTTTTTATATAAAGCGTCGGTTACAAACAAACATACAAACATAAAAATTGAAAAATGGAATAATTATATCAAATTAGTGTATTGTCATCGGTCCTCGATAAATCTACAAAGTTTGAACGAAATCTGGCCGTTTAAAGTGGGTCAAAATCGCCCCCAAAGAAGTCGGTTACAAACATATTGTTACAAACAAATATACAGGTGAAGCTAATAAAAAGCGTATAATAAAAAGATCTGTGTTGAGTGAATTTAACACTTAACAAAAATTTGATAGTATGATTCCGATGTATATGAACATTTTCTCAACGTTTCATCTCAACCTGTTAAAATAATAATCACTTATGCACAAACATAACATATCCCACTATCACATTTATGGAGATTAAGCGGGAAATTAAACGCAATAAATTTTAAATCATTTCATAATAATTTCACCGCTAAATTCCTTTCAATGATTGAAGCTAAACTGTAGGCAGTTATCGATAAGGGGATTATATGTAGATTTAGGATAACAATAGATTGACGTGCATAGTAATTGTGATATTCATACTCATTGTAACAATCTGACGAACAATGGACTCAATTTATACCCTAGCAAATATTATACGAGCTTACATTCATGATCAGCATCTCTATTTCCTTGCAAGTTACTTCAGCTTGAAAAAAAAGTCCTGTAGCAAATCCAAGCACATATTGTGTAGCGCTAACGTAGCATTATCGTAGCACCGGCGCAGCGTAGCATTATTATAGCCGTACCAGCAATCAGCATAGCATTATTATAGCTGTACCAGCGCGGCGTAGCATATCGTAGCACCTGTGCAGCATTATCGTAGTACTGGCATAGCATTATCATAGCACTGGCTTAGCATTATCGTAGCACCGGCGTAGCATTATCGTAGCACTGGCTTAGCATTATCGTAGCACCGGTGTAGCATTATCGTAGCACCGGTATAGTATTATCGTAGCACCGGTGTAGCATTTAATAGTAGCACCAGCGTAGTAGCACTATCGTAGCACCGGCGTAGCACTATCGTAGCACCGGCGTAACATAACCGTAGCACCGGCATAGTATAATAATAATAATTGTAAGTTATAACACCAGCGTAGCATTATCGTAGCAGTGCCGGGCTAAACTGGTCACATTTAAGCAATTCCTCTCAATCAATTCGGCAAATAAATTGTCAAAACTGTCAAACTGACTAAATATTATGTCAAATCAATACAAAAATACAGAAATGAATTGCAAGCAGAGTTGCATTTTGCGATTTAAAAAAAATTTAATCATATTATGATTCATCTCATGAGTCCACAAAGCGACTATTTTAGCCCCCCTGGTGTATTTAATCGTAGTTCCAGCGTAGCACAATCGTAGCACGGGCGTAACATAACCGTAGCACTGGCGTATTTAATCGTAGCACCAGCGTAGTTTACTCGTTGCACCAGGGTTGCATAATCGTATCACCATCGTAGTATAATCGTAGCACTAGGGTAGCATGGTCGTAGCACTATCGTAGCACCGTAGTAGCATTATCGTAGCACCAGCGTAGCACTATGTTTTGGAGACGAAGGTGGTTAATTATGCTTGTTTTAATATTGTACATTCTACGTCGAATCGTCGTCGATGTGCTCCGTTTGCCTAACAATAATTTAACTTTCAAGTACAAATCGCTTCAGGTACAACTATTACAGAGGCCTGTCAAATCATTACGGTATAATGTCGGTCATTACTCGCCCCACTATCGCCTCACTAATAGGACCCCATCCAAACTTTGTCACGGCCGATCACATAAGTATCAGCTGTACTAATTGTTGCCTATCAAGATATTTATCAACTTTAATGGATGTACATTGTACACGCCGTGTCGACTTTTCAAAGACACAAAAGTTTTTGTACACAAAAGCACATTTTAGTATTTAATTACATTTACAACAATTATTTTTTAAAGAACTTTAGGTAACTTTTAAAATGGAAGATAGAAAGAGAAGAATATGGCTTCTGTGGGCTCTAGTTCCTCAAGAAATGTCGAGCGACATCGCGTCGAGAAATGATTTGTAAATGATGACTTGTAAATGTAAGTTGTGATCTGTTGACTAGATTTCTTATAACCCAACTAAGTTAAATAGGTTCACAATCTGCCTATAATAAGCAATCTATTTTCAGAGAATAGATTCCTTTGATGTTAAATTTAATAATGATAAAACAGCTATGCAACGCGCAATAGAACATAATAAGCCTTTTAAAAAATAAAATATTCAAAATTTGATTTTACAATGTGGACAAAATGCGGCTCTTCTGTGGGACATATACTAATAAGGCCTTTCCCAGCCACAAAGAACTTAAATCTTTTAAAGCCCGTACTATTATTATCTCAGTAATGCATGAAATATACTGAATTGCGATCTGCAATACAGCCTTTATAGTAATTACAGCTCTGTGGCGAACGCGGCAAAATGAGTGCTTTTATTTCGCTTCTGATACAAATATATGGGGTAACCGTGTTTTATAAGAATGAGCATAAATATAGCTATTTTTATGTGGGTGACTATTTTTATGTAAGTCTATATTTACTAGCGCCAAAATTAATCAAACACGTGCATTAAAACGCACAAAAATTCCTACACAGAATAAAATGAAAAGGATTATCACAATTATGTCCAAAAGCAATTTCCCGTTCATAAAAAAATTAATATTAAATACACGAGCGAATAGCATTATTATAGCATTCAAAATTTTGATTAAAACTTTTTAATAACGTGCGTACATATAAGTGAATCCGAGCTTAAGTTGACATAAAATTTTCAAAGAGGGGAACGGTGTTTTGATACAAAATAATGACACGGAGGCTTTATTTTAAGAGCCTTTATCTCAAGGCGGAGCCGCCGGCGAAATTAAATCTTAGTGTGGGACGGAGAAGTTTTTAAGGCCGCACTCTAATTGCCACAAAACTTATTCCACGTCAGTGGAGAGCACGTACTTATTCAATTAAAATAAATTAACAGCAAACTCTGATCTTTTGAAACACGTTACATAATCTGTTTGTTTCATATTGCAGTTGTTTTGTTTTGTGACTTAAGTGGAAAGATTTCTTTCTATAGAAAGTTTACTTTTAAATTAGTCTTTCCCAAAGTGGGCGATAACGCTCCCCTGTGGGCGCTGAAGGTCTAAAAGGGGGCGGTGTGGGACCCAGAAAAAAATGGAGGCGTTGTATAGAAGCTTGGGGGGTGATTTTATTTCATCTGGATGCATTTTAAATTGAAACAATGAGGGGCGCTTAAACAAAATCTGTTCTCAAAGTGGGCGGTAGACAAAATAAGTTTGGGAACCCCTGTTTTAAATAGATCGTGTGTTTTATTGTAAGCAAAGGATATTGATGACTAGAAATCAACTCTCAAAGGTGAGATTTAATAATTTATATAAAAAAGAAATGTAACTGCATGTACAAATTTTATTTATCATATTAATTGTATACAATTAGAAGAAGGTCTCCGAAATTTAAATACATACAATATGACGTTTTAATGTATTAACTTACAACTAAGTCGACTCAAAATCAAGAGAATTGAGAAATGAAGCGTAAACAAAAACCCTAGTACAAAGAAGCAGACGCACAGGCTCATGAGTGGTCGTGACTCGTGAGTGTCTTACACGTCACACACTCAGACCCCACGTCTAGCCTGGGACTTACTCACCTAAGCAATTATATGCACTTTATTTGAAGTCGCTCTCCCGTTTAGCCTGGCTCTTGTAATTAAATACATCATTATGACAAGGATGCGTAGCGGGTACAAAATTATGATGGCCGTTGACTTAGGTGTGTAAAAAACTCAAAAGCGTAGAATTGGTGAAATTATTACTTGTGATGAATTAAAATTTAACAATAAAAATATCAAGGTGATACTAGCTTTTGATATTAAATTTGCAATGTGGCTTATACTCATTTATATTTATCATTATAATTTATATAATTACAATATAATTTATATATTGACTGTATGAAACGGAAATACAAAATTTAATAATAATAATTTTTAAAATTAATAAACCCTTCATGGCAGCTTTCATTTTATTTTGGGATATTTCCTGAAACAAAAATCACTATAATAATATATATCAGTATGATAATATTATATTTCATTAGTAATTGTAACACATCGTTAAATCAAGTAGCTAGACTATTTAAAAGGTTGTTTTAACTCAAATGTTTCCAAACTCGAAGACTACTAAAAGTTGTATTGGGCGTAAAACTACAGCAATCCGCCTTTGCACAGTTTAAAAGTACTAGCATTGAAAGAATTTAGTACAGCGATGGTTCAGTAGCACCATGACATCAATTTAATATGTTGAAAATCTCTTTTTATAAATATAAGGTAGGTAGATAATCCAGGCCCATATCCGTGTATAATTACGTTAATTTCCCCTTGAAAGTTTGTAATCATAATAGTATTGGGGTTAAAATAACGCAACGCAAATATCATAACAATTAGCAATAATTAAACTTGTTTTAGATAAATACCTTTTTTAACATTCGAATTAAGCTTACAAGACGTTCTAAGTGAGAATGAGGCCCGGGCCAAAGGATGCCTACATGACTGTGATATGAATACGAAACAGAATTAAGCTGCTAATGTTATTACAAAATTCTTAATAAGTATCACTTATATTATAATTTGCTTATAACACAGTAAGGTATCGTTCACACTGACACTTTTCACAGCGACGCCACTATGACGTGTAATGCTGAGATTTTGCTCGATAGTTTTACTCCAAATCGTGTAATAATACTGTGTAGACCGCAAAACTCGGAGCACGCAAAATACAGTACATACTATACTATACTTTACTAATATTATAAATACGCAAGTGTGTCTGTCTATCTGTTTGTCTGTAATCTCTTCGCGTCCAAACCGCTGAACCGATTTTGCTGAAATTTGGTATGGAGATACTTTGGGTCCCGGGAAAGGACATAGGATACTTTTTATCCCGGAAAAATGTACGGTTGCCGCGCGATAAGTGATTGTTGGCGCAATGGTGTTGCGGGCTTCATCTAGTTTTACAGTAATTTTAATTCACAGCTTTCAGCGGTCAAATTCATAACTAAGCCAGCTATATTATTGTATGTGGTGCCGGAAGCGGCAAACGCTGCGGAGGACGCGGTTGCATGCTACCGATCCCGCTCCTTTTGCTTGTAGCGTTGAAGAGGGCACGGGGGGGTTTTTGTCGGTACACCTCTGCGGAGGGAGTCCGACATATCCCTGCCCCTTCCCCCGAGGGGGCGGGGGATGCGTAATGCAAATGCATTGCATTGGAAATCCAAAAAAAAAAAGCTATATTATTGTAGAGACAGTAACACTAACCTCTTATACACAACAACTTAAGTCACGCCCAAACAGGACCTTACTATTTTTTAAAGTTATTTTTTAAAGTTAACACGTTCACTTTTTCTCATCTCCATTCCTTTCTTCCGTTGAAACAACGCAGTTGACAATGCAAGTCGCAACACATGAATATTATAAATCTTAAAGCACTTATACTGTATGTATGAACGTTTAAACGTTGGCATTGCGGCGACACACCCGAACACAATACAGAGCATGTAATTTCGCAGAGCAGCAGACGCGTATTCTTGGTCGCTTGTATGTGCTAAACCTTAAACAACGTGGCCTTCCCACGCGAGCTTACCGACATTACCTCACCGACAAATCAATTTCAAATTCTGTGTTTAATATGGAAATTACTCCTACATTCACTTGTTAGTAAAATTAACTTACGGTAACGAGCATATTTGCCTGCCTCTTTACGAGCTTTTCTTTTCCCACAATTTCTCAACATTCATGATTTATGTTAGATTTTTACGTTCAATGGACGTTTGTTTATGACCTTTATTCAAAACAATAAAAGTATATCAAGAAAACGTGACAAACCCCGGCGGGCGTGAAGAAATATGCCAATTGAACTTTATTGCCTATAAAAATACATCACATGCGCCTTAATCCAAATAAAAAATAACTTCCCGTTTTTATTACCGTTTACATAATATTATTATTGTTCGATTTAAACTATAATCAGAAAAACAATATTTTTAATGAATACTTTACATTGAATAAAAGGTATGATAAAGCATAGCAAATCTTATACTAAACACACATTAATCAAACTAATAGACGAATAGATAACGAAAAACTACAGCTTCACAATATATTATAGACAATAAGACAGATAAAATGGCCCAGGTGCCTCAAAGGTAAGCTGAAAAACGTGTGACCGCGAGCCTCCGTCAGTCTGACACAAGGCGCGGGCGCGGGAGGCCGCTCTACTCCGCTCTCACAGCTCTCGCCCGCTCTCGGCGCACTCAACTTTAATATGTTACTCGTTAATGAATTACTAGTGCAAAGATAGTGATAATGGATGTATAGTTTATTTCGTTTTGACGTGTTGAACTTCTGCAGTTGTGATTATGAAATGTGATTAATTCGTTTTTCGTAAGTACTTTAGATTTTTATATTTTTTCTTCTTAATTTTATGTCATTACTAGCTGTCCCAGCAAACGTTGTTTTGCCATATAAAGTATTTCTACTTCATCGGTTGATACAAAATCTTACCCCCTCTTTTGACTCTAAGAGGGGCGGGGGGGGGATTTAATACACCAGATGTTAAGTTGGAAAATACAGTAAATAATATGTAGTAAGTCCAAGAAAAATGTTTGATACTAAATCTGACCCCCTTTTTGGTCCCCTTCGAGGGGTGGGGGAGGGGAATTTTATACACCAGATGTTAAGTTGGAAGCAGACAAATGTATCTGCGAAAACCGTATGAAAATCGGAAAAGTAGTTTTCGTGTTATATACAAAAGTTTGATACAAATTCTGACCCCTCTTTTGTCCCCTTAGAGGGGTGGGGGGAAATTTTTTTATACACCAGATGTTAAGATAGAAGAAGACAAATATATCTGCGAAAACCGCATTCAAATCGGATCAGTAGTTTTCGTGTGATGCTGGAACAAACATACAGATAGACAGACAGACAGACAGACAGACAGACAGACAAAAAACTAACCACAGTTTTGGTTTTAATGTACAGAATTTTCATTTCTACAGTTTTATTATATGTATAGATAAAATATATTTTGTCTACATATTGATATTAAAATAAATACATATTATAATTATTCGTTAAAATATAACGGTTGGCCATTTAATTATATAGGTAAATTAGATTGAGGCTTGTATGAGCGTCAATTATGCTTTTGGAGAGCCGGCTCGGCGAAAATACAGCGACAAACAAGGACTAGGAAATAATGTCAAGTAGTTAGGACTGAAAGGAAAAAAAATCTTGACAAATTACTGCTCACTCCAGTTAGTTCGGCCCGTAATTAGTTCTTTTATATGAGGCGGAGCTTTCTGTGTGCTTATTATAACTTTATGGTAAAACGCTTTGATTATTTAAGGATTTCAAGAGTTTTACATTGGTGAAACAATAGGAAAAAAAGATGTATTCAGTACAGCCACGGTTATATAAGAAAAAACTATGAAACGTAGTAGTTGTCTTTATTAATTAGACACTGAGCATTGGTTTACCTCGTTTCAGCTATTATTTTTTTATTATCGTCTATATTTAGAAAAAAATATATAAAACTTTAAACCTTTTTATATGCATATACATTCTTAATTGTCAAACATAGTTTTTAGTTTTATATAAAATATTTTAGGAACTTTCGGGTATCATCTAATGTTATAATATTATATAGCATTTACATAATTTACAAAAGCAATTTTACAGCTATTTTAAAACCCAGCAGCAAAAGATGCAGATATAGAATATTATTTATTCCAATAAGTACATTTATATGCCAATATTTTCTGGTATAAGCATTGCAGAGACTTGCTTCCTTTGGGGACAAATAGAATATTTAAACGAAGCTCTTTTAAAGTTGCTAAAATGGAATCCAAATATAAACCAATGCTCATTTTGACTTTAGAGTTCTTGAATTTAGTTAATATAATATACTAGATGACGCCCGCAACTCCGTTGGGCCAAAAATAGTTTATCGCGCGGAAACCTCACATTTTCCCGAGATAAAAGTATCCTATGTCCTTTCCCGGGGCTCAAAGTATATCCATACCAAATTTCAGCAAAATTGGTTCAGCGGTTTGGGCTTGAAATGGTAACAGATAGACAGACAGACACACTTTTGCATTTATAATATTATTAGTAAATTAGTAATATATCTATGGACGCTTCACACCACGTCTGGCCCCGTGCTAAGTACCTACATATTGAATACACCATTTATTTTGAAAACTTTTAAAAACAGGAATTTTAAAAACTTTTTGTTCCGTCGGCGGGATTCGAACCCGCGACCCCCGGCTTGAGCTACCAAAAGCCCACCAACTAAGCCACAGGGGTCGTCAAATTACAGTAATTATACGTTACAATAATGATATACAGTAATTAGCTAGTATATTAGGCAAGTATGGATTTTTAACAATAAAAGAGATTACTTGAGCTACCACCAGCGCTAGCAGTCGCGCCGTCATTTACATAGGTACAATTTTTTGTAATCTCGCGGCTTAGCCGCCAAAGCGCGCGTTTGGACTAACGCCTATAAATCGAGCCTAGGTATATTTCTCTGGCATCTGCATCTTAACAAATTGTCGCATTATCAGCTTGAGATACATATTATCTCAAGCTGATAATCCTTCAAATTACATCATTAGATTAGTCTTAGCGACAACTTTATTCTATTAGCTGCTATTTCTTAAACCGGTGTTTAAATCATCAACTCTCTAGGTTCAAGGTGTGCAGCCGACTTTCCGAATTGAAAAAAAATACTTTGACTTTTGACTATAGATGAAGCAATAAGTTTTAAATAAATCTCGATTGTCTATAATTAATTAGCTAAAAGCCAAGCTTCGATGATAACACATCTATATATAAATAAAAATTACTATGTTAGAGCACAAATCAATTAAACATAGTAATTTTAACGGAATTATTAATAAAAACGGAAAAACGTTATATACGTATAATAGGCCTGATAGTTTTTCCGTAAAGTGTACAACAAAATGTAAAGGTTGACTACTAGAACTCGCGTCGCTCGTCATGATAATCAACTATTTTTATTCAAATTCAAGTTTGAATCTGCAATTGATTGAAATAGTTCATATTACTCTCAAGCAATCAGTTTCCCCTGTATTCAATTACACTCGAATATGCTTGTAACTTGCGAGACGCACTTGACACGATTGAGCTGAACTGAGACAAAAGTTGAGACTTTTTGTTATAACGTTAGGTTCAAGATAACCTCTTTATATCTTTCTATACTTAGTTCCAATTCATTTTGATCTATATTACTGGGACGCTTGGAAAGTAATTTGTTTTTTCTTGTGAAAATGAATGACTGTTTTCGTATAATAAACTAATTACTAATTAATTAAATTACATATTGGCCGTTCTGGTCCAACACCTTTTGTCATCTTTCTGGTAATAGTACGATTCCACGCTTATAACATTTTTGGTATTTGCTGGCAAAAAACAGTAAGATAATAATATTTAATGCTGCATTGCTCTTCATTATCTCCAAATTTAAAAGGGCACTAACCAAAAACGACTGCGTAGAATTAATAATTGTAATTTTTCACACACATAAGAGCTCTCATATCATATGAAATTTATACGGCTTACATGTAAAGTTGGGTGTAAAAAATACAATAATCCTCTTTCAGATACTCTGACCTTACTTTCCGAACAACCTTTCACATTGAGATAATGAATACCGCCTACTAACATACCACACAGGCCACAGCAGATTTTTACTGTTTATGATTAAATGAAAAAATGAAAAAAAAAAGAATTTTGCTACATCTATAGATTAAACGGTAATTAAAGTACTTTATTTTTCAATCGTTTAGTTCTTGATAACTTACATATTATTTTTTAAGCTAAACTTCCTTAGGCGCGTTCAGAGTGCAATTTCAAGGTCGCATCATTAAAAAAAGAGTCACGACACCATTAGGTTTTTGAACAGAACACTTCTGACACATGTACTCAGTACACATTACACACTTATTTTTTATGTATGAAGGTTTGGTTTACAACCAAAAAAGCTTCATAGCAATTACCTTTGCATAAAAAAATAAACGTTGTCAGCTAATACTAAATCAAAATTTAATCTACGTGACAATCATAGCAGGGTTAATAGAATATTAAATGGCAAACAAACTGACTAAAATTAACTCATTGTTAATTACAGTTCATGTGCTCGTTAACCCCCCGGGTGCCTCCCAGATGAACATCACAACAATTGATTAATTACGTTCATCAAGACGTGTTGTGTTGCCATAATAGCGCAAAACTGTAGTGTTGCTGTGGATAGAATTCAGAAAAATATAAGGTTCACTGTTCAGAGTGCATTGTCAAAATGCATTCGTCGGGTTTGATAACGAGGATAGAGGTTAAAAACATTTTCGACATGTTGTTGGTTTTAACTAGGTTTGAAGGTTTTTGGTTTTAACCACATTGGTAAGAGTCATGACGCTTTCGACGCACTATGCCGAATCGAATTTTTGTCATTTAACTTGGATATCGTTTTACCGGTGATTGGTGAATGCTTTACTCTTAAACTTAAATTACTTTACTCTCTTATCTTTTCAATTCAATTCAATTCAATTTATTTATTTGCAAAATGTGTGTTAGTAAAGATGTTAGTAGATTTCACAATGGTGGTTTCACACATTTGCCCAAATGGGCACGCAAATGTTTAGTTGATAAACTATACCTAATTGCTACAATATAAAATTTGAAATACATAATAATATTATAAATATCTACTCTTACAATCTCTTTTTGAATTGAGATTTAAAGAATCATTTTAAAGTATCGGGGATACAAGTTTAATGCTTTAAATTCACTGTCGTCATTGTTGATATTCCCTCGTCTATCACTGTTTTGATTGTCAGTTTTACAAGTGCATAGCTACGTGATACATTTAAGTCTTTAATATTAGATTGTATAATATAGAGAGCACTCTAGACTAATGGGATGTTATAAGTGCTTGATAGGCTATCCACAATTTATCTGACACATAAAGTATGGACTATCTATTAGATAAGTTGTAGTAAGCCTATCTGACACTTAACAGGAAGTGGTGACAGAGCCCTAAGTTTAATATGTTGCAAGTTGCAACCCTGTTTTAGTCAGAGCTTCCACCATTCTCCTACACACATTTTACGCCTCATTACTTTTTACTGTAAAAAGGTATATTGACCGTTATCACACGACAGTTTTCATATTATTTAATGTTTCGTTGAAAATGAACGCACTTTGATATTTTAGGCAAAAGGTAAACTTACTCCCACGCTCATAAAATAAATGAAAGTACCGGGATTACACTTGTAGTATCTTTATTATTCTTTTTTTACATACTATTTATTATGCTTTCAAAGTTAAGATTTTTTATATTAATATATTATTACTATGTAAAAGCGAAAGTCGTTTAGAATGTAAAATTCTAATATTGCAATGTTAGTTGTTAAACTCCTCGGTAACGCTGGACCGATTGTAATGTTTTTAGATCCGTGTGACACAAAGAACGTCTCCATGGAAACGTATGTAATAATCGGCCAAGTGCGAGTCGGACTCGCGCACGAAGGGTTCCCTACCATTATAGAGCAAAATAGGCCAAAAATTGTGTTTTTTGTATGGGAGCCCCCTTTACATTTTTATTTTATTTAAATATTATTAATAATTATCAAAATACATATAAATATATTTAAAGGCCTTTGTGAAAATTTCAAGTGCCAACCTGTTCCCATTATTGATATCTAGCAAAAAAGGCCGAATAAAATCACGTTTTTTGTATAGCAGCCCCTTAAATATTAATATTATTTTGTTTTTAGTATTTGTTGTCATAGTGGCAACAGAATATATACACAATCTGTAAAAATTCCAGAAGTCTAGCTAAAACGGTTCTTCAGAATATACAGCCTGGCGACAGACAGACAGACAGACAGACGGACAGATAACGAAGTCTTAGTAATAGGGTCCCGTTTTTTACCCTTTGGGTACGGAACCCTAAAAATTAACAATGAGCTCAAGCGTGTCGCACACGTTACCGCAGAACTACTTTTGCCGGAAATAGCTATTATATAGTATTTTTTGGAAATTATTAGAAAAACATTAGTAAATGTCATTATTGTAGGTAATGATCGTATCACAATCCTTGAAAACAAAATTGTAAATGTACAAACATAATGAATATCGTATTTCGAGCCACGTGTTTGTTCCCATGGCCTTACCATCGGCTGATGAGTCCTGGCCGTTTTCCGCTTGGCCTGATTATGTGGTTCGATTCATATTACACACTGTTTCGCAAGGATAACAACGTCAACTATTTTTGTCACAAATTATATCCATCTTTGAGGGAGAAATTCCATCTTGTTGGCAACCCTGTCGAGGGTCTATTTGCTCTCAAGGATACATTTTCTTTGGATTTCCTTCCTGCATATTTTTGGTCAAAGAGAAATGGAGCAAGTTCTTCACTACGATTATCCCTTAACGCATAATTGCTTTAAGCATTATTGGAATGATCATTGGGGAAAACTAGTTGTAGCGATTAATCGCAATTGAGGTCAACAAATTGTTATGTTTTTATACTTACGTAATATTATGATACGTATACAGTGTGTAACAAAAATAATTAGTGATAACTGATAATACTTAAGGGGGAGTACGTGTTCCTTGTAGAGAGTTCACTGTGAAAGTAGCAGCGCTGAAAGACAAAAATTTTTTATTGACTGTAGATTGTACTGTACTTGGATTTAGATTGACTGTAGTTGGATTACACTTGTAGTATCTTTATTATTCTTTTTTTACATACTATTTATTATGCTTTCAAAGTTAAGATTTTTTATATTAATATATTACTATGTAAAAGCGAAAGTCGTTTAGAATGTAAAATTCTAATATTGCAATGTTAGTTGTTAAACTCCTCGGTAACGCTGGACCGATTGTAATGTTTTTAGATCCGTGTGACACAAAGAACGTCTCCATGGAAACGTATGTAATAATCGGCCAAGTGCGAGTCGGACTCGCGCACGAAGGGTTCCCTACCATTATACAGCAAAATAGACCAAAAAATGTGTTTTTTGTATGGGAGCCCCCTTTAATTTTATATTTTATTTTAATATTATTAATAAATATTAAAGTACATATATAACTAAGGATTTTGAGAGAAATTCAAGCACATACCTGTTGCCATTATTGATATAGAGCAAAAAAGGCCAAAAAATCACGTTTGTTGTATGGGAGCCCCCCTTAAATATTAATTTTATTTTGTTTTTAGTATTTATTGTTATAGCGGCAACAGATATACATAATGTGTGAAAATTTCAACCCTCTAGCTATTACCGTTCTTGAGTTACAGCCTGGAGACAGACAGACAGACAGACGGACAGACGGACAGTCAATGAAGTCTTAGTAATAGGGTCCTGTTTTTACCCTTTGGGTACGGAACCCTAAAAAGCATTGGTTGTTTCTATTTCGCCTAAATTGAGTCGAGTTGTAGTCAAACTGGTCAAACTAAAAAGCTATTGAGATTTATTTAGTGTTAAAACAATATTATTATAATAGTCACTTCCTTTACCACCATTTTTAGCCTCAAAGTTACATACTACTTTTATTGAAAAGGAAAACATAGCGAAGCCTGCGTGTCTTGGCACATTAACAAAATATAACAAAGCCTCCTTAAATTTTCCACAGACATAATATTCTCCTCCTTATAGAACCCGTGGCGCCATGATATGGATATATTTTTAAAAGCCTTCTTATGTTATAAATATGTGAAAGATTTTCTTGTACGATCTAAATGTTTTGAGCAAAGGTGAGATTCCCTATGACAAACTGAGAGAGGGTAGAAGAAGTATTGGACAGCTAGCATGCCTTCAATTAATTTAAGTTTTATTTTAGGTTAGCCACCGGCCTATGAAGCAAATTCTCAAAATGATAGTTGGTACTTGGTACATAGGCCATATTTAATCGCGACGCAATAAAACATCCACGCTTTTCACAGTATTTTTAAAAGTTTTTATTTAACTTGCTCTGTATGTATATAAGTATGTATGTTAAGGTGGAATTTTGGAACTAAATTTTGAAGTAGATAATAATATATTTATTATTTAACCGATTGAGCTGAATTTTTTTTATCATAAAATCGAGCAACAGCTTATCTAAAAGCACAAGCAATACCATGACAAAGTTTTATCACAATGTGGTTTCGCAACGGGCGTAACAAACTTAAAGTTATATTTATAATACACTGTTTCAAACTCTATTTCGCCGTCTTTAAAGACTTTGTGCAATATTTGGTTCTGTATACCGCAGCGTAGACTAAAATATTAATATGCCTTACCAACTTTAAGTGGTTTGATTTTGCTGTTATCCAGTTTCGCTTTACGAAATTGGTTCGGTATTCTGTAGCAAAAACTTCAGCAAAGGCTAGAATGTTTTATTCCAATTTAATTTAACCGGACTTCCACTATCGACAAGCATCACATTACATTACATTACAATTCAAGTTACCATTCGGTAAATTTGACAGCGAAGTTAGAAGTAAAAAATGTATTGAATTTAACATATTACTACAATATAGTATAAATAGTATATTATATTGAAGTCGGTACTGGCTAAGTTCTATGTCAAGTATCTTAGTTCCTGGGCTGGTACCGACTTCAATGAAAATTGAGTACAGAATTCGTTGAGATTTAGTCGAATTTTGAAAAAGGCAATAATGAAGGATAAGAATTATTTCATACTTTTTAGCTCACTTTAAGAATATTGTTCTTTCATTGGAAGTCGGGTTAAATTTTTTGTTAAAAAATAATAATAATACAGTACCCATTTTGTAATATTCCTAACCACTCAAATCTTCTAAATTTTTAGACAATATCAAAATAAAGTTAGTATTATCTACCTGAATAACATTATTGTGAGATAAATTTATTAAGTTTTAAGACTAAAATTAACGCCCAGACTCTGTTTCATACATATGATATTTTAGATGCACACTTAGGTAGGTAAGTAGTTACACTACACACACACAGCAAAGGCATCCTTACAGTTATTTTATGGAAGTTATAAATTTCGAAACATTGGAATTCTATACCGCTATCGCAGCGGGCAGCGGCGCGCGTTTCGAATGTTTTTGACAGTTTCCTATCTAATCTCATCTCGCACGCCATTTGGAAATTAAATAGCTAAGAGTTTCACCGGCACGAATAGGTCGACTTGAGAAGAGACCTCTGGAAACTGGTGGTTTACACTAAATCTCTTAGGCCCGCTTGCGCAGATCTGGGTTAAAGTTAACTCTGAGTTAAACATCATGTCATATCTGTCACTCACTTTGAGGAGTGATAGAAATTACATGATCTTTAACTCAGAGTTAACTTTAACCAAGATCTACGCAAGTCTGCCTTCAGATGAAGATGTTTACGTCATGTATTCAAGGTCCGCCTTTATCTGTCACGTTTTCAATATGCTAGATAAAGACAAGAAGACCTTGTATAGTTATTTAATATTAGTTTTTAGCAGGGAAGTTTATGTTTGAGGTGAAGTTATACTCTAATAAGACCAGTACTAAAAGATAGAAAACGCATTTTAGTTCTGGGATGGCGTCAAAAAAGAATCGCACCTTATGAAATCAGGAGATTTGCGTTCTTATAAAGTCCTTGCCCGTCTATTACATAATAATACTAAAAAGCAAATATCTTAGTTAAAATATTTAAGCCTTGAGGACTGGCACAAAAGCGCTACCTTCTTAGTGAGGATCTTAAATAATTCCTTGGATTCCAGAAGGAAACTGTTTATTTCCTCGCATTACTTCACTTTGAGCCCAAAGAATGCGAGTATTTACTAGGGCTGTATAATCCTTAGCAAATATTGTTTCTGTATAAAATATAACAAAATAACACAAGTGGATCGAGTATTTTATTTATTGACGCGTAAAGAGCCAAGCGAAACGTAACAAAACCTGACTTACAAACGAAAATAAAGTAAGATAGGTTGTATTCTCTTCGCAGAAAATTCTTTTCAAATATAGAAAAAATATATTAACATACCTACCAAAAGACGCATTATAATTAATTTGTGCTAACACCAACCTAAGTATTTGACACAATATACAAGATTCACTGGGCAAGTTCCGAAATTTTACCCAGTATACTGGCCATAGCTTGTGACGTCTTAAATCGACAGTTGATTCGTTTCGAAATGTATGCTGAAATATACAAAGTATACCCCAGTACATTGACGTATGACATTGCGACTTTGTTAGGATGTAATTATTATAATCATCAGCACAGTAAGATGTCAGATACCAAATAAAAGTGCAATCCCTCTATATTCTCTATAGTTTCATCATTCGTCTTCCATTTCTTGGTTACCACCAGGAAAAAGCTTAGATTGATGGAAACATAAACTGTAGTACCTCTTATTTAAATGTTCTCAAACATCTTAAGTACCTCAATCACACTGAGAGTGCAACGGTATTAACTTGAGTGAGACTCGGGGGATAAAAACCCTGAGTAAATAGCCCTCACGCGACTTGGCCCGGAACATCTTAAGCTCAGCGTATATTTCTTGTTTTTTTAACACGCTTATGTTGGCTTCACTTGTAACTATGTTTGTGTAAGAAAATCTTGGAATCTTAATTTGACCCACAGCTGTCTTCGATTAGGATGAAATTTTGCGCACGTTCTGAGTTCTCATGACAATACATGACTAGCTAAGAAACGTCATTACAAATCCAATATGGCGGCCCCCCCAAGATGGCGGACAGGCTATTTATGAAATCCACGCCCACGACACACTTTCGCATTTATAATATTAGTATGGAAGCTACTTGGTTTTCATGATTATAAAAGCACGATTTATTTTGACAGGAGTTCTTCGATTAAACAGTGTTTTTAGTTAATGTCATGTAGTTAATCAATTAAACGTTAATTAACACATAAGCTGACGTCAAAAAACCTCAGCTATACTGACCATTAATTATTGTTCTTAAGTATCATCATAAGAGTCATAAGACATAATATTATAATATAATAGTCATCACGATTTTTTTGTTGCATTTTTAATTTAAGCTTAGATAGTAGAGTATCTTCTATGCTATTATAATATTATAATACGGGCGAGCAACAGCTACTAAGCTTCATCTAATTACTTAATTGTAATTAGATGAAGATTTTGGCGTAGCCCCCTACATCATCTAAAATGTCAGACTCTTCATTCATTTTAATAGAAGCTGATGAGTTAATGTGTTTGAGTGCGGTTAAAAGGGGTTAAAAATAGCAGTACCTAGTACTAAAATATTGACTGTAAAGACTAGAGTGTGTAGGTAATTAATTTTAATTTTACATACAAACACGTAGCTATAGCGTAGAAGTCAAATTATTAACTTTTATTCCCGTGGTGCTTCCCATTCCGTTCTTTGACTTTCGGTCATTGTAACTTTGTGCTGTCTCCCGCTTTGTATGGGGAGGGAATCTGGAATTCTTCCTACTCCTCCTATTCTTCTTCTGATTAATTTCGTTGCGGGTCCCAAGACAGTTTTAGCATGTCCCTCGGGCTCCCTGAGATCATATCAAAGGGTTTTCGTGATTGGATACCGCTGTCGATCCTGGCGACACAGGAGATACAGTGGTGGGAATGTGTGGTGGGCCAAAGCCCGTTAAAAAAATACAAACACGTAATTATTAGATTAAAAACTAAGCGCAACTCGTACTACGGTACATAAATTATTATAAACACAAAATTACTATTTACTCCACGTCATGTTGATATTCCCAATACAAAATTTCATTTGAAAAAACACACGGAACTTGCTACGTATTAAAACCAACATAATAATATAGTTAGCCCCGAATAAACCGTACCAGATATAGCGGCAGCTAAGTGAACAAGGAAGTATTTTTTTAATTTTCCACACAGTGTAAAAAGGGAGGGAAAAGAAGGAAATAATAAGAATAAAAAGATAATAAAATAAATGGAGACAGAAAAATACAGAACCGTTTTAAGCTTCTATTTCAGAATGAAATCCAGCGGGTTATTACATGCAAGTAGCTAGTTTTGGTTAGGAATACACTGGCAAGCAATTGATATTGCAGATTTAAGAAATTGTATTACGTATCTTTTGTAAAGAAAATTACACAACTCTTAGTCATCAAATTACATTAAAATATAATTTCGACGGCGAATTATTAATGAGAATGAGATCTGACATGATGTATAGCCAAGTGACATGGCGCTGGTGAAGCCTTCAAGGAGTAGTCACTGTATGGGCCAGTATTCACTTTCATTAGTACATGATTAGTGATGAGGAAAATATAAAGGACTTTCACTAATCAGTCGCTGTCCATACTTGCTTTCTCCTGATTAGTAATAACCTACAATAATCACATGCACTTATCACTAACCAAAGTGAATACAGGCCATAAGTAATCAATATTTTGACAAGTTATTCTAATTACAATTAAATTCTACGATACACACAAAATATGTCTTTTTATACGCTTTTTATTAGCTTCACCTGTATACTGCGTGACTGGTGAGACATGTTCAATACTTGAGGACGTGATATTTGGTTATTATATTAGTTGGAAAAAAATAATATAAAAAAATAATATCAATTGATCACTGAGTAAATGTAGCTTAAAGTTAAATAATTATTTACCCAACGCATGGACACCGCGAGCGGGAGGGGTAGTTGTGTGGTGTTTCTTTGGTAGCGCACGCCTCTGCAACGGCCGCATAGTATGCCTACTTGCCTAGCCGCGTAATTTACTTAGTATCCATGATTCATTAATTTTTGGGAAATTCAAAAAAAAATTAAGAACCTAATTTTATTACATATTTATAATGAGAATCGAGTACTGAATACTCTCCTTAAATATCGGTATTGACTCACCAGTCATGCTGTATTTGTTTGTGACATGTTTGTAACCGACTTCTTTGGGCGCGATTTTGACCCACTTTAAACGGCCAGATTTCGTTCAAACCTTGTAGATTTATCGAGGACCGATGACAATATACTAATTTGATAGAATTATTCCATTTTTCAATTTGTATGTTTGTTTGTAACCCTTTATATAAAAAGCGTTTTTTTAATTTTTTTTAACTATTACTTATTATTTTATGATCTGTATTCATTTTGGGGCACAATGCACCACGATGGAATGTATTTCTCAAAAACCAATAGATGCTAGTCGCTATTTACAAAAAACCAGTTGCTATCGTCAACATTACGTAATAGCCACTCCGACTATGTGAATTTCACGTGTAAGCTCTATAGTCAGGGTCATTGCAGCGCAGTCTTTTCGGCGTATTTTCATTTCACCCCAAAGCTTTGTGTTATTAAGGAAATAAATATTTTTAAAATGAACTACAAACCGGTATACTCAAATAGGTAATCATGTGATAGCGTAGCGTTATTTAAATTATCGTTATCGTTTTAAACAAAATTACTTTTATACAGCTTTTAATAATGAAAGAACTATTTCCTCAGGATATAAAAACAAGGTAAAAAAATATAAGGACGATTTTTCGTAAATGTATCTGAATGACATAGCAATATCGTTAGTACTATAAGGGTCTTAGCAATGTTGTAAAGTTCGTAAACGTACCGTCACATCTCGTCTCCGCTCCCTTTGATCGCGACTAAATTTTATTCGGGATCAAAGGTATGCTTGTTGTTATTACGCTGCCTAATTCAACGTTGATGTTATTATATTTTTTAATGTGCTACTTTCATAAATACTTTACAATTGAAGATATGAGTAGAAGAAGCAGGTAAGTATATTATAATATGGAAATAATTAGAGGTCCGGAAAGGACATTCCGAAAATATTTTCGTACCATTTCGGGATAAAAACAAACGAAATTGATATCGATAAAGATGCACGGTTCGCATGTGATGAATTAGTTTTGGCATAACGCCGCCCTAGTGCTTGAATGGCCAATCGACCAGTAAGCAAATTTTACAGGAGACGTTTTTTTTTAAATTACTTATGGATATTATTAAAAATTTATTAAACTTTTGCTGAGTTAGAAAAATGTAGTATTTCTTTATATGTATAGAAATAGTAATTGAAAATAATAACCATAGCACTCATTATATTTCAATTAATTATTGGAGATTGGCCAAAATTCTTCCGACATAATTATGTATATGGAGATCGAGCACAACGACATGGAGATAGTTCTCTAAAATAACGTGCCAGTTTAGTGCTTGTTTGTCCAAAATACCACCATGTTCGCTATACAGTATGTTTAATTTTTTTTATAAAATTATTAAATAATGTATATGGCCGTGTATATGTGTGTATGTATATATGATATTTGTTTGTCCGCAATTATCGCTCGTTTGGCTGAAACGATTCTGATGCGGTTTTCAGAACAAGATTTGTCACATTTAGGGTCAATTTATATTAGCGCAGAATCGAAGCGAATTATCAAAACTGAACATAGCATTTTCAACCTTAACTCCAAGGCATAAAGCACACATTACTTCTGCGAGGCAAATCAGCCTTGGTCGGGCGCATTCGCGCGAATTTGCGCGAATTTGCCCGAATGCTTGTGCCTATTTAAATTCTCAGAAGTAATGTGTGCGTTAACGCTTTGAAGTTAAGGTTGAATTTGCTATGTTCAGTTTTGGTAATTCGCTTCGATTCTGCGCTAGTTTAAATTGACCCTAAATGTGACAAATATTGTTCTGAAAACCGCATCAGAATCGGTTCAACCAAACGAGTGATAATTGCGGACAAACATAAATCATACATACATACATTATAGAGGTCAACCTGAAAACCTACTTTATTTTATTAAGTATTTATTAAGTACTCACAAAATATAATCACCCTGTATTTACCCTAAAGTAACTTCGAATACTAAAACAAAATTGAAACAAAAGAATATATCAAGAAACTGGCAACGTACCTTTCCAAATCAATTTAGATCAATTTAAAATCCATTTTGTTCATTGTTACAGACATTTTGAAGCATATAAAGTATTAAATTTGCCGTACTAAGCAAATAATAAGTAATAAATAAACAAAATGGCGTCGCGTGACGTGCGTGTGACCTTCGAAATACTTGACCGTGATTGGTCAGTCGATGGATATTGGACAAACAAGACCGGAGATGGATATTTGGATGCGTTCATTTGAGCAAAATATGGAGTTGGACTACTCAAGCACTTAAAATAGTTTTTATATGGGAGATTGGATATTTTATTTTTGCTAAAAAAGCAAGTTACATGCAAGCAAAATAAAAAATGTTTATATTGTAAAGTGCGTAATCAGGGTTACTATTAGTTTGAAATAAAAAGTCTATTTTGGTAAAATTGGTCGATTGGCCATTCAAGCACTAGGGCAGCGATAATGAATCTGTGGACAATATCCAGTGATAATAAAAAATACTTGATAATGCCCGCAACTCCGTTGGGCCAAAATTCGTTTATCACGCAGGAACCGTTCTTTTTTTCGGAATAAAAAGTATCCTACGTCCTTTCCCGGGACTCAAAGTATCTCCATATCAAATTTCAGCAAGATTTGTTTAGCGGTTTGGGCGTGAAGAGGTAACAAACAGACAGACACACTTTCGGATTTATAATATTAGTACGGATTTCTTTTCTATACAGATATAAAAATATGAATAGCTCTAGCTCTACTTATTTAACCAGGTAGTTGGTAAGCTCTTGCGATTTTAACCCATGTACCTCTATATTAACCCTCCAGCTACTTTTGTTAATGGCCAGGCTTTTACGCGTATAATCAAGATAAAACATACGCCAAATTTTAGGTTGGAACGTCGCGCTATTATGAACTCTAAACAGCTTATATCATTAATATAAAAATAATACGAGTATATAATATTATGGACAAAGAAAATAATATGCTTATGTTAAAAAGGGGCGGAATATTGTGGGGTCTGTACTTTGTACCCTGTTTGTAAGTGTGTGAATGCTGACGCGTGCGAGTTGCAATTGTGTACATAGGCTGCTATTTATGTATCCGGAACTGGCCACTTACAAGAACAATATTTAAAAAGTAATTACAACATTTGAAAATAGAACTCTTTGGTTGAAGAATACATTTTGTTTCATGTGACTGTCAATTATTTTTCCATTGTGGCGTCATTTTGAAAATTGCGTGTCTTCGTTTGCCATGGATTTAACGCGTGAACATTTTCGTGCAATGATTTACTACGATTTTCGGCGTGGGCTAAATCAACAACAGTGCTTTATTCAACTCACCGCAACTTTTGGAGATGAAGCACCATCAAAAACCACTGTTTATCACTGGTACAGTGAGTTTAATCGTGGGCGGTCTATGCTCACGGATGAAAATAAAGAAGGTCGCCCAAAAACAGCTGTTGTCCCACAAAATATAGATCCTGTGCGGAAACTAATAATGCGTGATCGTCATGTTACATATCGCGAGATAGAGGCGTCTTTAGGCATAAGTATGACGAGCATACATAAGATATTACACGAACATTTGGCTGTAAAAAAATATGTTCGCGTTGGATTCCGCACAACTTGACAATCGATCAAAAACGGGCTCGTGTCGATTGGTGCAAAAAAATGATAAAAAAATACAACCGTGGTACGTCAAAAGCCGTTTATAATATCTACACAGGTGATGAATCTTGGATCTATGCATATGACCCCGAAACTAAACAACAGTCAACGGTGTGGGTGTTCCAAGATGAGCCGAAACCAACAAAAGTTACTCGTGCAAAAAGTACTTTGAAGCAAATGGTCGCCTGTTTTTTTGGAATTAATGGACATGTGGCTACAGTGCCATTAGAGAATCGTAAAACGGTTAATTCTGAATGGTATACGACCATTTGTTTACCAGAAGTCTTTGAAGAAATAAGAAAGGACAACCGACAACGCAGAATCATATTACATCACGACAATGCTAGCTGTCACACCTCAGCTGAAACAACTCAGTTTTTGGAGGGTCAAAAGATCGAATTGACTGGTCATCCGCCGTACAGCCCTGATTTGGCACCTAACGATTTCTTTTTATTTCCATACGCGAAGAACAAATTACGTGGTCAACGTTTTTCGAGCCGCGAAGAGGCTGTTGATGCGTTCAAAATGCACGTTTTGGAGATACCTCAATCAGAATGCAAAAATTGCTATGAAAATTGGTTCCAGCGTATGCAAAAGTGTGTCGATCATCGCGGCGAATATTTTGAAAAGCAATAAAACCATATTAAATGATATATGTTTGTTTCTTTTTTTAATTCCGGATACATAAATAGCAGCCCTCGTATGTAAGATATGACGTGTGAACGGAGCTTAGAATAAGTTAAATATTATTTTAATAAATAGTTGGTCTACCACTCTCGAGCCTTTCACTTCTGCTCTCCTGCTACTGCTCCGAAGTCTTTACTCTGTGTCCTCTGTACACCACCATAGACAAACACTAAAGACCTAACACTACTTACACAAAATATTTGAAAAATACGTCATGTGGCACTCGAGAACTGCTGCGCTAAGCTTTAGCATGGCATTTTTATTAACTTATTCAATTATAATTCGCATATGAACTGACACGACGTACCGACCGGCACAGCGGTGCGGCAACGCCTGTTCCGGTCGGCGTGAGAGGTGTTAGTTTTATTTTCGTTACGGAATTTCTTGATTCGGTCGCCGCGCTCAAAGCACGCGATAAAAGCTATGCAATAGCTTAAAAATATTTATATCTTGCGTAGCAAAAAGTAAAGAAAAATTTGCCTGTCTTGTTAATTAAGAATACTAGAGCTACCATTTTCATTACACAGTTATATAAGGGATGACTGACGGACGGACGGACATTAAAAAGCTTTCTTTGGTTTCATGATGACTAAATTATCAAGCCCTAAATATCATACAAAATATTATTCAGCTGACAATACAACCTTCTCGTTTTTGGAAGTCAGTTAAAAATAATGAGGAAAACATTTTTTTAAAAACCAGTAGTAAGTACTAATATTACGTACTATCTTCATCATGAAAATATAAAACAAGTAGTATTTGTATGCTTTACAATATGTTCGTCAGCTTTTGGTTGTACGCTTCTGGTAAATATTCTGGCTGAGCTCAATGTTATGAGCAAGATTGTCTGCGCCGCAGGACTTGTGGCAAATATTGAGCATCTTACATACAATAATAACTTCGTGAATAGAGCCGCTAAATAGCGCCAGCAAGCATATTATTATTATTATATAATATATTAATTTGCTACTAGAGATCACCCAATTGTCGAAATTCGACCTCAAATAAAAAAAATAATTTTAAGTTTCTTTCCACGCTTTTCTATTGATATTCTATTGTCATAATTTATATATTGACTTTATTATTTTTTGTCTAAAAAATAATAAAGTCAATTTCTGAATATAATATATATTCCTGCGACAGTCTCAGATTAATCTCTCTCTCAAATTAATGATACCAAAATCAGCCAGATACAATTGGTATAGCCCAAGAGATTTTATTACAAGTTCACACATACTATAATGCGAAAAGACTTTCTAGCCGACCTACTATAACACCTTCTACGAAAATTTAAAACTTTTCCATGAATATATCTTAATGCGCTTAATTTTATGGAAATATCAGGAAATACATTTTATAGCGTACTAAAATTTAGCGCATATGTTAGCGCTCATACGTTTGATGACCATTATATACGGGCGAGCTTAGCTTTAAACTAGCAAAATTGCATATTCCAGGGATTACCCAGAAGCCGCGTTATTAGAATAACCTGCGTTTGTATTTAATAGAGATCATTGATCATATTGTAATCACGCATGTTTATAGGTATACCATAATAAAATGACGAGATACTGAACTTCATACTTTTGAAATGTACTTTTAAGATAATATCTCTAACTACTCATGAATTTAATTAATGCTACTACATGCGTGTTTTTCTGCGAACCGCTAACTAAACATGGGATAGGCTGCGTACTTCGTAGAACATTTTTATAGACTTCAAATAACTGAAATTCGAAGAATTACCCACCTAAAATCTAAAAATAGTCGGGAGTCAGGATAGAAAGTGAAATTGGTTTAAGTGGTCTAAACTTTTCTAGTTTGGAAATCAACATGTGATTAAAATGATTTTATTGTTTTTTTTTTCTATTAAATACTATTAACGTGTAGAGAGTAGAGTAGAGCAGAGTTTGATAAAATCAGTGCAGCTATGAAATAAGTCACGGAAAATGAAGAAAAAGACGTGAAAAGAAGACATTTAAAGAAGTTGCCATATTATTATATCAACTTGTCTATACTAACATAATTAATACAATTTGAAAAGGATGAAACTGACTTTAAAATCATTGTACTTAATTAAGAATCAAAACTCCATATCTCAAAAACTACTCAACCGATTTTGATGAAACTTGCAGTATTCCCTAAGTTGAACAATGCCTAGTAGAAAAAAAAAGAATCACTAAAATCGGACTTGTAGTTCCGGAGATGTGCGAACACAAACATAAAATCATACATAAATACATACACTTTTGAAATTTGGCACATTTATTCAGACGCTGATATAGATTAACATAATATACGAAAACTGGGCAGTTCTGGAAATATTACATACCTACGGGTCCGAATTGATAACCTCCTTTTTTGAAGTCGGTTAAAAAGACGTGAAAAGAAGAGTATTAAGACGCTATATTGATAATAATGTCCTTTTTGAAGTAATACTATAGGACCCTCAGAAATGTTACAAATCTGGTAATGAGATATACATATCTTCATAGCCTTATCTAGGTTTGAGAAGAAACAGAAACACGATTAATGTATTTTGCCTTGATACATTTCTCGATCGAAACGATATCTTAAAAATACGAAATTTTAAGATTATTTTTAAACGAGAATAGATGTATTGTAGGAAATTAGTCTAATTAATAGACAACTTTGTAATCCAAAATCGTATAGAGGCATTTTGCTTAAATGCTCTTAGCTATTGTTTAAATAAACAAAATTACTTTTTTTCGCATGTTTTCCGAGCGAGCCGATAGCTTCTGGCCGCAGCGCATTCACGACTTTATAGTCATACAAATCTATACATATAATAAAACTGTAGAAATGTGAATTCTGTACATTAAAGATATTCAAAAAATTATAAGCGGGGGGTGTTACTAGATCGCTATAGAAGCCAATAATTGGATAATTTTTTTGTCTGTCTGTCTGTCTGTCTATCTGTCTGTCTGTCTGTCTGTATGTTTGTTCCACTATCACACGAAAACTACTGATCCGATTTGAATGCGGTTTTCGCAGATATATTTGTCTTCTTCCAACTTAACATCTGGTGTATAAAAAAATTTCCCCCCACCCCTCTAAGGAGACGAAAGGGGGGTCAGATTTTGTATTAACCTTTTTTCTTTAATGGAGTTACTTCATATTGTTAACTATGTTTTCCAACTTAACATCTGGTGTAGAAAATTTTCCCCCCACCCCTCTTAGGGGACAAAAGAGGGTAAGATTTTGTATGAACTGATGAAGTAGAAATACTTTATACTTATGGCAAAACAATGTTTGCCGGGTCAACTAGTTAAGTATGAAATTGCCCTTGCGGTAAAATTACTATCAATATAGCGCCTTAAGGAAGTTGCCATAATATAATACCAACTTTACTAACATATGAAATACAAAAAAGTTGTTTTGTTAATTGATTTTGAAACTACCGGAAAAATTTTGCTAAAAATGTGGTTTGAATATAGACCACAAGAAAAATATTCCCACGTTCTCACAATATGACTGTTATGCGTACGAAGTTGCGGGATACATCTATAGCAAATAAATGATATTTATTTTGTCTGCATTAATTTTTATAAAAGCTTTTCGCTCAACAGAGTAAACAGAAAAACTAATTTCGTACAGAGTAAATAAGTAGATTAAATCAAAGCTAATATAAAATTGCATATATTTTATTAAAAACTTCATAACGCCCCTGCAGAGCTGACGCTTGCTATAATTTAAACGTGCTCCAAAAACGGAATCGCTTTATAAAACGTTATTTTATTTAAATGTGGCTTGTACCTGTGTATGCAATTTAAAAATACTAAATGACCCAATATACTTTGCATCACTTTCTTCCTAATTTTTATTATTTAATCTTCCCTGGACTTGAAAGAATATTTAAAGACTAAAATTAGTCAAACGGCTAATTGGTTTAGCCGTTATGAAGTTTTATCTACATTTACAAAATATAAAATTTATTTTTATTTATGTAGATATTACATATCTATATTGACTTATGTCCAAATTTCGATTCTCTATCACTGTGTCTCTTTTCCACACATTTATGCTTTTTTTATCCAGAAAAATTACTATTTCGTGATAAACTTTAGGGAGCAGAAGAGTAGATAGGAGCTAGTTTAAAAATAAGTTTTTTGTATTAATTCGGCTGAGAGAATCAAAAACTGTTTGAAGGCTATAATAAAATACATGCCATTGAACATAAACTACAGTTGTCCACAATCTAAAGTAGCCACTTAGTAAGAGTACTCGTTGGCTCGAGGGCTACATTGCCAACTGCGGGAAAAGAGGCCAAATTTTTGTAAAATACAGCCACTACAAGCGGTCAAGGCTAAAAATTGTGCACTTTGTTTACTGCAGAGTAAAGGCCAACCCACACGTACCATAACTACATGACAACTACAACCACACCACAACCACATCACGTGATCGGGCGTATACTTCGTATTGTAAATGAATTGACTGTTTACTCGTACCAAATTTTGCAGTCGTTGTTGACCACTTGTGTGATACCGGCCACATCGCAACCCCTCCGACTACATCGCAACCACAACGTTGCGTCGATGCAACAACAGTGCGCGAACACCGCCCGCGCTCTTTCCCCCCTACGTTTAATTGACTTTCGTACGTAACCACATCGCAACTACTGGCGACAACGCTACCACATCGACATTTTGTCGGTACCACAACGCAACTACAAAAAGCTGCAGCGACACCATTCACACGATACCACTGCTAGGCGACATTTTGTCGTCGCGACGTGGTGTGGTTCTGGTACATGTGGGTTGGCCCTTAGGCTCTAAATGCAGATGGAGTGCAATATTTTAGCAATATTTACTGCAAGTTGTTACCCACTGAGAATAATAATTTCTAGTCATACCATAGATTAATTTTATACAACGTGTGCAACATATTACTATAATATTTTGCCTAGAACTTCGTAGCCGCAAAAAGTCACAGAAACTCGCAGGAGTCGTATTTTTTTGCCACAAAACTTTGTCTTTTCGCGGAACTCTGCAATGTGTCATTAAATCGGTTCAGAGAATGATGCGTGAAGAGAAAAAAAAAGACAGATATGTTTACGCATTATTATATCTAAAACGTATGAGATGATATAGACACAATATTATAAACTACTAGCTGTCCCGGCAAACATTGTTTTGCCATTTAAAGTATTTCTACTTCATCAGTTGCATTGATACAAAATCTTACCTCCTCTTTTGTTCCCTAAGAGGGGTGGGGGGGGAAAATTTTTATACACCAGATGTTAAGTTGGGAGAAGACAAATATATTTGTGAAAACCGCATTCAAATCGGATCAGTAGTTTTCGTGTGATAGTGGAACAAACATACAGACAGACAGACAGACAGACGGACAGACAGACAGACAGACGGACAGACAGACAGACAAAAAACTAACCACATTTTTGGTTTCTATAACGATTTAGTGACACCCCCCGCTTATTATTTAATGTACGGAATTTTCATTTCTACAGTTTTATTATATGTATAGATTATGGGAATCCCAAAAGTACTAAAGGAGAGTGGCTTTAGCGGAGTCACATAAGTCAACTTGTAATATTTTATATAATGCAGTCGCAACTTTAAAAGTTCACAATTTACAATTTTGTTACCGAGTATAGCGTTCAGTATGCCCTGGGTTTCGCTTAGCCTGAGGCGGGAGACGTGCTACAAAATATACCAGAGAAACAACGATGAATTATCTTTTATGTATAAAAACAAAATTTTTCTTCATTAAGCCATAAGTATTAAGCTTTGTGAAGTTCCTACAAAGTATTTAGTTTACTAGAGAAACCGTGGTGCAACTCTTTTCTTTTACAAAGAATATTCAGAAGATCTTTTTAATGATATTTTTATACAACTAGTACCCCTTCAGACAAACTTTAGACGCCAATCAAAAATACGTGCGTATTTACGGGCGTACTTATTTTGTATCAACGACGACGATCTATGTAAAGATGATGACGTATAGCTTGTACTTATATTTATCTAACAATTACATAGTGCAACATTGTTACAATATATTTTAGATTAGTTTTTTTTTTAATTTTTGAACTGCTTATTCACCTTAAATCCAAAGCAATTTACCTTTTTATGTGGCTCCAGGTACAATTTATAGTTATTCATATAAATCATACTAAAGGTTCGTGTAATCAAGGGCTTTCTCGACATAGGGGAAAGAGCCCTTTCTATCTTTTTTCATGAAGTAGCCGTGAAAGATTCCTTGAAATATGTTACCGCCAAGCTAAAATAGACACCATCAAATATGAATTAGGACAATAATATCTTAATTCCTATTTTAGGTGGTAGCTTATATCTACGATGGAGATTTATAACATCTAGTTTGTACTGGGTACATTTTATTTTAATAAGAGATTTTGCCCGCGGCTTCGCTCGCGTTGAGAAGTATTATTATCTACAAACTTTCACCCCCTATTTGAACCCCTTGGGGTGGGAATTTATCAAAATCCTTTCTTAGCAAATGCCTACGTTATAACATCTACCTGCATGTAAAATTTCAGCCCGATTCGTCCAGTGGTTTAGGCTGTGCGTTGATAGATCACCGTGTCAGTCAGTCACCTTTGAGTTTTATATATATAGATTTACTATTAAATAAATTATTCAGCATAAAGTAAACGAAAATAACGCAAACAAATCCACGCGCTCTAACTGTGCCAGCTAGTCGTGTTACGTAATACAGATTAGCGGGTATCAAACAACAAATCTCACAAAGTGAAAAGGCTTGTTATTTTTTTATATTAATATACAATAAATTCAAAAACTGCCTCACAAATTGCGATAAATCCGTGTTCTACATAATTTCAACATTCGACAGTTTCGACCGTGTTTTGTTTGACATTTTTGATCGTCGTTAACAAGTTTCATAATTTATGTTTGTTAATTTGAATCGTTAAGTTAAGTTAAGAATCGTTAATTGACACTGATGTTACAAATCCATACTAGTAATATTATAAATACGAAAGTGTGTTTGTTTGTTAAGTTTTCAAGCCCAAACAACTGAACTGATTTTACTGAAATCTGGTATGGAAATATTTTGAGTCCTGGGAAAGGACGTACGATACTGTTTATTCCGGAGAAATGTACGATTTGCGCGTGATAATCGTATTTTGGTGCAATGAAGTCTGGGGCGACATCTAGTGCTGAATATTCAATAAAAAAGGTCTTAAGTATTAATTAAGCGGCGTCGCATATTGTAACAAGACAATAATAATCTAATGTCATTGTCGGCAACGTACCTCTAGCTCTTCTGATATTGCGAGTGTCCATGGGCAATGGTAGTTCCTTTCCATCTGGTGACCCGTTAGCTCGTTTACCCCCTTATTTTATAAAAAAATGTATTTAGCCGTCGTAAAAAAATTGTAGATAATATCCTTTGTGTTTATCTACTGCATTTGATTAGCAGTTTACAAATTTTTCCTGTCGCGTAAAAACATAAACGTAATAATATAATAATTGTATCGTAATAATAATTGTATCTAGCGTTTATCATCTTTAAGTTACTGCGCGTATCAGTGGCGTAACTATAGGGTGGCAGGACAGGAAAAATGCCTCGGGCCGACTCAAAATTATACATTATTTTATTATTAGCGTGATGATTTTCACTGATAAGGCCCAATCGATTTGCTGCGGGCCCCGGATCTTAGTTACGCCACTGGCGCGTATGGTTCAAGTACACTATTTCCGCACAAACGAAGGGGTACCATCTGGCTTACATAATACCAATTGCCAGCTAGAGTCTCATTTTAATCAGCGCGATAAGCAAAGCACTGTTAGATAAAACCAAATGGGACGTTCCCAATGCTAATTTCGAAGTGCCCTTAACCTTCGGGGACAAAAGGGCTTTCAGGGCTGTTCCTCGTGTTAAAGGTATAAGTAAACTCTTTTATTAAAAGATCATGGGGCCGTATTAGTTCATGCCTAAATACATAAGGGCCGAAAGTTGGGATATTGACTTTTTGCTCAACTGTCCGAGTTTAAGGCCTGTAGTTTATAACACAGGTTTTTTTATTTAGCCTTTTAGTACACGATATTTTAGTGCTTTGTAGTATAAGACATAAGTTATAATGTTACTAATTGTAAGGAGGAGTTACAACATATATTAAAAAATGTCATAACGTCCAGGTAGAAGAAATAATATTAATTAATGCATCTTGTCTCCAAGTTCTCATCCATAATATTATAATTCTTTGTATCTACCGCTCACCATCAAACAAAAATGCTGACAATTTTATCGACTCCCTAAATAAACATTTAGAAACGATTAAAAATTATGAAACAATACTAATAGTTGGGGATATCAATATAAATACTTTACCTAGAGACTCTGAAATAACTTATGAGATAAATAACAGACAAAACTACTTAAATGTACTTTTGTACTCTTGTCTGGTCATAATCTTCCAACAATAGAAAACGCATGTCTAGACCATGTCATCTTAAAACTAAAGAAACATAAAAACTCTGCAACTATTGCTGTAGTTAATACGTCGATAACGGACCATCTAACAGTGTTAATTAATATATCTAAAGTACAAAGCAATAGCTCTTTAACATATAGAACAAAAACAGACTTTGAAAAATCACTCGAATACTTAAAAGAACTTAGTTTTGTAGAATTCCTTCAAAATGATGATCCAAATTATTTATGTGATAAATTAATATCTACTATACAGCAAATTCTCACTAAGCATACAAAAAAAATCCATGTACCTAGAAGTAAACAATTGATCAAACCATGGATTACCCAGGGCATATTACGTTGTATTAAAAATAGAAATAATATGCAAAAAAAGCTACGGAACAATCCTAATGATGAAATACTTAATATAACATATAGAAGGTATAGAAACTTTTGCAACAATTTAATTAAAAACCTAAAACGTAAATATAATGGAGATCAATTACACAAAAATGCTAAGAATAGTAAAAATCTCTGGAAAACGATAAATGACATCACTCAGTACAAACCTACAAAAACACCAAATACCCAACTCCTTCAAATTAAACCAACACCTAATGAGTCTGTTAACATGGTAAACAAGGTTTTTGCTAATATTGGAAAAAATCTAGCTCAATCTATTGGTAACCGCAGTGCGAATCAGTCCTTAAGTAATACCTCTACACTTGTAACACACAAACATACATCTTCGTTTGTCTTGCTAGAAACAGACCCAATTGAGGTGAAGAGAGTCATAATGAGTCTGAAATCTGAAAGTGCGCCTGGCCTTGATAACATACCTACAACTTTCCTGAAGTTTGCTAAGGATACTCTTGCACCAATCTTATGTCACCTGGTTAATGTGTGTTTTAATAAAGGCGTATTCCCAAGACAACTCAAAAAAGCTATTATAACACCGGTATTTAAGAATGGGAATAGAGACGACATTAATAACTACAGACCAATTTCAGTGCTTTCTTCAATTTCTAAAATACTAGAGAAACTTATAAACATTAGATTACTGTCCTACTTTGAAAAATTTAATTTATTCTCAAACTCACAATACGGTTTTAGAAATGGCCGCTCAACTGAAGACGCTATTGCTGCTCTAACCAAGCACATTGTTGATCAAGTAGATCGTAAACAGAAATGCCTAGCCGTTTTCCTTGATTTGAAGAAAGCGTTCGACACCGTCTCTATTCCCGTTCTTATAAAAAAACTAGAAAACAAAGGTATAAGGGGAAGGTCTCTAGATTTGTTGTCTGACTATCTTCAAGAGCGAAAGCAAAGGATAAAGATTGGTGAGGTCGTTAGCGAGGACGAGGATATTTGCTATGGGGTTCCACAAGGCAGCGTACTCGGTCCAACCCTGTTCCTCGTCTACATTGACGACCTCTGCCGACTCGAACTTAACAACGCCGAAATCTTCTCCTATGCAGATGATACTGCTATTGTTTTCACTGGAAAATCATGGGAAGAAGTTAAACGAAAGGCTGAAGCTGGGCTCAGACTAATATCTGAATGGCTCAATAACAATTTTCTTACCCTCAATGTTACTAAAACCAGCTTTATGACTTTTACAAAGTACAATAACACACAACCCACCACTAACTACAGTGTAAAAATTCACTCATGCAATCATAATGCTCCTGTATGCCCCTGTCCTGAAATCACTAAAGTTAAGACAACCAAGTACCTAGGCATAATGATTGATCAGCGATTGTCATGGCATGCACAGATAGAACTGCTGACGGGTAGAGTAAGAAAACTTATCTGGATATTTAAAGGTTTGAGACATTCCGCTTCAAAACCTCTACTAAATCAAATTTATACTTCCCTAGCCGAATCAGTAATAAGCTACTGTATAACCGTTTGGGGGGGAGCCATAAAGAGTAAATTAATAGAAGTGGAAAGAGCACAAAGGTCTCTCATTAAAGTAATGTACTCTAAACCATACAGATATCCAACTCACCTGCTTTATACTGAATCCAAATTGCTTACGATCAGAAAATTATATGCTTTACACACAGTCCTAAAAGTTCATAAGCAACTAAATTATAATAATAGCAAAACAACACAGCGAAGAAATAAAAACATTATCAGTACAGTCACAGTAAGATCCAACTTTGCTGCAAGACAATATGCATCTCAATCCACCCACATTTACAACCTAATTAATAAAAAACAGAATATTTATGGCTTAAGCAAATATAAATTGAAACAGACACTAAATAAATGGCTACTACATTTAAGCTACGACGAAACGGAAGCACTGTTTGATAGGTTATGTTAGGTTTTCCGTATCCAAAACTATAGTTGCTACCCAGCATGAATATTATATCATATAATTATCGAACATCGTCAATCACGCACACACACACACACACACACACACACACACACAAAACACACACACCCATATTCACCTACAGAAGTACATACGCGCTCACTTTCCGAATAGCTTTTAAAAGTAATTATTAAAAAATAAAAAATAAAATAAAAATGTAATAGTTAACTTTATACTTCTCCTTGTAATAGCCTCACATAATATACTTGTTTTTTGTTTTCGGCAGAGCGAGATTCCCCTAACACAGGTAATTTACTTAAAAGGGGGTCTCAAACACTGTTATTATATTGTATTTTAAGTTTGTGAATAAAGATTTTTGTATTTTTTGTATTTTTGTAAAAAGTCGGTCCTGCGCCTGATCTCTCGCCAGTCGTGTCGGTCTTTGCACTGGGTTATGAGAGTAAAGGAATAGAGAAGTGCTCTTGTGTACTGCCACAGAATATATTATATTAGTAGTACCAAGTACTGCGCACATACCTGGGCACTATAAAATTACTCCTGCGTACCTGGCCTGGTTTCAATAAAACCGGCCACCGTCACCGAAACGGATGTGGGGAGTATTATTATTATTATTACTTGATTAATAATTTCAAGTGTTAGTTAATGTTGTAGTCACTGGCAATCCTTAAGGTAACTATGAGTACGTTCAGGTGTATATGACAACCGTTGAAGTGCCTACGAAGCCATACTGACGCCTATCAAGATAGGCCCGTAGAGATATCTACGAAAAATTTACGAAAACTAAAAAGACTATAGAGAGTCCAACAAAACCAGCAGGTTAAGATGCCTATGAAAATCATACAGAAGAATTATAGCACATATCAATACTGCAGGTGTATAGTACGAAAACTGTACAAGGTGATTACGAAAACCGTAGAGATCGCTACAAAACTTTTCAGATCCTAACAAAAGATGTACAGATACAAAAACTACGGTTTTTACAAGTGGTCTACGACAACCTAATAACTGTCCATGAGAACTGTACTGGCCCTTTAGCTAAGAACTTTTCCTAATGGCTTTTTTATAGAATCGCCGATCAAACGCATTCATTAATATGACGTTGACGTTCGACTCGTCTAATGTCGATTCCATAGATTTTGATCGGCGATTCTATAAAGAAGCGATAAAAAAGGTCTTGGCTACAGGCTCAGATCTCTACGAAAACCGTACTCCTACATCTATAATTAAAATATTATCATCCATTCTAGATATTTATAGAAAAAACTTTTAAATATCTTTAGGAAATTTGTATAGACGTATCCATTTATAACACTTCAGCTAACAAAACGTGGTTGTTTAATATCGTCAAAAATTTTCTCGTTTTCTGAAACAGTTTCTCGGCGTAATTTCCTCCGACGAGCAGCATCGACATTATCAAGCAAGGAAATTGGCTGATGTCGTTTGCTCTGGATATACTATTATGTTGCGATTTTGTCAAATGTACTATGATTTTTCACTTTATATTCACTTAATCGCGGATTTCGAGCGCGGCGACCGAATCAAGAAATTCCGTTAAAAAATACCTAACATTCGTCTAAAGTCGTTTCAGTTCGGCAGACTTCAGCTCGTGGCTCGGGATGTGGCACTCGCCCGTACCGTTTTCCGGTCGGTGCGGCGTTGCCAGACTTCGGTATGGTGTTTGTTTGCGTGCGACTAGATGTAAAATATAATTGCATAAGTTGATAAAAATGCAATGCAAAGCTTTACCTCGTGCAGTCCTCGGGTGCCACAGGTATATTTTTGTTGACACAGAAGACCCTTTATGGGTATCCCGGGTCGAGGATGTGTTTCAGTTAGTAGAAGCAGCCCCGGGTATGTGGGACTGGTCGTCGAGAAGCGCCAAAAACTAACCACTAACGCCACCTTCAACTTACCTACTTATATAATATATATATATATGTTCCATCCCAGCAGTCGGCAATCATTTTTCTAGCATACGATGTGTATAAAAATGTTTCCGGAAAGATTAAGGCGTCTCCCAGACAGACGTCAGTTGGATGACTTGAGAGTTCTAGGAACGACACAGACACACGCGGCCACGCGGCCAAGTCATCCAACTGACCGCCACCGCTACCGCCACCGCAGGCCGCGTCTGTCTGGGAGACGCCTAAAATAAATTTTTCATTATTTTGTGAACTGTTTGTATACAGTTTCATATCTTTGACGTGGTGATTTGAATCTGTTACTCTATAATAAAACAATCAAAGACTTAATTTATAAACGTTACTGTTTATTTGTACCAATTTGTTTCTTGTAGCGACGCGTCACTCGCCAAGCTTCACCAGATGCCAGTAGCCATGAAAATTTATTATAATGCTCTCAGCAAAGCCGTAGAACCTCCGATTTATTTCATGGCTGAGTACTTGAAACTTTTATTTTTTCGTCTCAAGCACTCTCCTTTACGGCCGTTTTACTTTTAATATCTTACCTCATTGTCTTGAGTTTTTTTCACAGTTCCGCACCTCACCTAGTTTACAGATATTTAAATAACCCGGCGTTATTAAAAAAGACGAGTACTTGAGCTGCGCTCGACGATAACAAGCCGGTGTAATGATATTATATATAGTGGCGCTGCTGCATTATTATGTCCATGAGAATAAAAAAGCGTTTGGAAAGTAGCTTTTTAACGGCACAAATACTAGTACTGGGTTGTTTGTTTATTGCGATTGTTTCGTTGAAATAGCAATCCATACTAATAATTATCATAAATGCGAAAGTGTTCTTCTACCCACACCGTAGAACCAATTTTGATGGGCGTGGAGATACTTTGAGTTCCGGGAAAGGACATAGAACACTTTTTATCCCGGAATAATTAGCGATAAACTACGTTTGGCGCGCCGGAGTTGCGGGTGTCATGTAGTAAGCTAATATACATTCCTATGAGACAAAGCAAAATTTTTGGGGGAACAATGTACTATCAAAGAAGTTGCTTCCTAGACAAATGAGGGACCCTCGTAGTTTGGTCGCGTTACGCCAAACCCAGCCGGCAGATCACAATTAAGATTAAATTGACATGATCCGACCAAATGACGTCGGTCTGTCAACTGCCTAGGAATCAACTTCCTCGATGGTACATTCCCGCGTGACGTTTAGATTGTGCGAAAAGGCTGGAAGCAACATAGAAAGCCCAATAGAATTAACTGTGATACATTACATAATATTTTATACAATATGTTTTCCATAATTTACAGGTTTGGCCTGTTCGATATTCCCTTTCCTTCGGTTTCCATGAAACTTTAATATAACTTCGACGTCCTAATTGTTTTTACCGTAATTGCTTTTCCTAGAAATTAACTCGTGCATTTCTCCCCCTTAATTGAAGAGCAACTGGCAATAATTAAAACGAAGAAGAATGAATAATAGTTTTACTAATATTAATAAAAAACACGTTTTTCTTAAAAAAATTTTTAATATTAACAAATTATTCCATTGTCATTGGCCCCTAAGGGTTCATTCAGACCGCAACGTGACGCGTAGATGAACGCATCTACCCGTCGCGTTTTGGTCTGAATTGACCATAATACGTATGCAAAGTTTCGAATTAGACTATTGGAGATAGGTAAAAATCATGCTCAAAGATTCAATTATTCAATTATATAATATATTCAAAATATTAATCTTTATACTTTCAATTAAAAAAGTACGCTAATTCTGCGTATAATAGTCCAAAAAATTATTATTCATTAATAATAATTTAATACTTATGCAGTATTTTTAGAGCGAAAATTAAAAATCGTATGCGTATAATACTTAGTCCAAAAAGTATTATTAATGATGTATTAAATAATTAATTATTAATTATTTTTTACTAATACACCTTCAACGATTGTGATCGAAACCGTTAAACGCGTTTGCATCCATTGTGGATGACTTATGCAGTATTTTTAGAGCGAAAATTAAAAATCGTATGCGTATAATACTTAGTCCAAAAAGTATTATTAATGATGTATTAAATAATTAATTATTAATTATTTATTACTAATACACCTTCAACGATTGTGATCGAAACCGTTAAACGCCTTTGCATCCATTGTGGATGACTTATGCAGTATTTTTAGAGCGAAAATTAAAAATCGTATGCGTATAATACTTAGTCCAAAAAATTATTATTAATGATGTATTAAATAATTAATAATTAATTATTTATTACTAATACACCTTCAACGATTGTGATCGAAACCGTTAAACGCCTTTGCATCCATTGTGGATGACTTATGCAGTATTTTTAGAGCGAAAATTAAAAATCTTTATACTTTCAATAAAAAAAGTACGCTAATTCTGCGTATAATACTTAGTCCAAAAATTATTATTAATTATTTTTAGAGCGTTCTTGAGATACAGCCGGAGACAGACAGACAGACGGACGGACATCAGAGTCACAGTTCTCAGGTTCTCAGGGTCAGGGTTCCGTTTTTAACCTTTGGGTACGGAACCCTAAAAAGTTAAATCGGGTTACAAGATTTAAAATTAATACGAACAAAATGGCGATAATCCAACTTCGTAATTTTTTAATGGATGGCTTTAGAATATAATTTATTCGTTAATTCAATTAGCGGTATCCTTTTTAATTCGCAGCTTCAAATCTGATTTCCTCCGTTTTAATAGATTAAGAACTTTTAAATTATTGGTCGTAAATCAAAAAGTTGGCTAAGTAGAAAGTATCCGAGAACACACTAAAGAAGGCGGAAAAGTTTTTTATGAATTACGAATTTGCAATTAAGTATTCTGCTTATTAAGTGGGAAATGGCTTCTTTTTAATGAAAATGACGAATGTATAAAAAATTTTTGGTTAAAATAATCTGTGTGTGACGTCTTCATGTTTTATACTTTGATTGGTAACAAAATAATGTTTATTCATTTTTGTAATAATAGCCATCTAGTTACTTTAAATGCTTTCCTTTTTGTTTTTGCAATTAAAAAATGTAACAACTAGCAAGAAAATATCGATGGATATATTATTTGCATGTCTTTTTTTAGAAAATTAGAGAGCAAACGAGCAAAGGGTCACCATTGGAAAGCTACTACTTAGAAGGGAATACGCTCCTTTCTTGAAGGTTTGCAGGTCTTATTAGTAAGGAAAAACTATTGGTGACAGTTCGTTCCAGATCTCTAGGTAGTTTCTAGTTTTAAATGTGATCGCAAAGCGCAGCGAAGCTTACTCTCAACGTAGCATGAGTGGCCTAATTTTTAATACGAATTACACGTCATATTTTACAACTTCATACAGCGTATATAGGTCCCATAAACTCGACTGTAACATTAAATTTGTCAGGCTGACACGTTCGTGAAATTTTACGATCATAAAAATATCATATAAGCTCAAAACGGTATATACTTCTATTCCTTTGAATTTTTAAAAGCATAGCTTTTTCTATTAAATAAAAAATAAGAAATCTGAGTGAAGAAATGTGCCGATTTCACAACTCGGAAGAATCTGATATCATTAACTCTCAAGCTGTATTCAGTGTGCCAAAGAAATATACATACATGAAGAGGTTATAGGCAAACATACATACATATTTGTTCTTTTACTGATAGTAATTACAGGAAATATTCATTTAATTTATTCTAACGCAACTAGTAAATAAAAATACATATTTACTATCATAAATAAGCAACGTAGTAATGCACATTGACTCTTTTTCTTACATCTAGTCAAAGAGGCTTTTGGCGCCCTAGCACAATATTATAACGCCCTAGACTCTATAGCGTCGCACACTTAGAGAATCCCTTTACAAAACATGTATCGTAAAAGTTAAGAGGTTTCTAATGGACGCCAAAGTGGGCACAGGGGTGTTGTTACAACTATAAACTAAAATTTACGTTAAAATATAACGAACGTAATTATATTTTAGCAAACATATATTTTGTAGAATGTCATAATATTATAAGTAATCGTCATAATAATTTTGGAAGACATAATTTTATCTTTACACGAGCTATTGCCCGCGGCTTCGCTCGCGTTAAGAAGTATTATTATATACAAACTTTCATCCCCTATTTGAACCCTTTGGGGTGAGATTTTATCAAAATCCTTTCTTAGCGGATGCCTACGTAACATCTACCTGCATGCCAAATTTCAGCCCGATCCGTCCAGTGGTTTGGGCTGTGCGTTGATAGATCACCATGTCAGTCAGTCACCTTTGAGTTTTATATAATATATAGATAGCATAAAAATTACTGAAGAAATCCATATTGATATTCTAAATGCGGCAGTATGTCTGTCTGTCTGCTATCTCTTCACGCTTAAACGCCTGGTGATATGGGGATAATTTAAGAGTCGGGAAAGTACATACTTTTTGTTGCGGAAAATGATGCGTTTCTGATGATAGACGTAATGATTTTTCTACTATGAAATTGCAGAACCATTGCATCTTTTATTATAGGTAGCATAGGTACAGTTTACCTATACTACATATTATAATAAAAGATACTTAGTATAATAAAAGACTTTATTGTCGCTTACTTAAGGACGCTATCACAGTTTTTTACAAATATCAGCGATTTTCCGGTGCCATTTTAAAGAATTAGGAGTCACACTGCGAGGATATTTTGATTTCAAATGAAAGATAATATATTCATCTCCACGTTTGTACCATAAAAATTTTATAGCCGCATAGACAATTTTCACATAAAATACGTTTTAACCATCACAATAATCGCAAAATATAAAAAAATGGGGTGTGATTAGGAACCAGTATAGCTAAATACACTGAACTGAGGAAAATAAATATACAAAAAATGTCGCTTATTTAGTCCCCTGTACGAATAGCTAAATATTTTATATAAAACTAAATAACTTTTCCATTAATAAGAAAAATAAAAATCTCTCTTTGTTCATACATTTTCGCCATATCAAGAATGCGGCGAGCGTCGTAACCGCCACTGTACAAGGCGCGCTGATATGAATGTTATTTTATTGTCCTTAACATCGATATTCGTACTAACAGACATCCGATCTGCAAATTTTTCTGTTATAGCGTCCTTAAGCGACATTAAAATTAAAAGGAGTATTATAGCTTTGTACGCATGGATCGAAATGATGGATCGCAATAGTGACCGTTTTATAACGGTAGTGCAAAAATATAACACTAATATACCGAAAATCGTATAAAATTTTGCTTTAACACACAATTATAAGATTTAATGTACAAATTCATGTTCCACAGCAACTATTCGCTTTTTTAATGTCTTGTTCCACATACATGCTAATATTACAAATGCGAAAGTGTGTTTTCCGGTCTCTTTTCTCTTCACGCGTAAAATGCTAAGCCAATTTTGCTGAACTTTGAATAATACTTTTCATCCCAGAAATAGTTGCAGGTGACACCTAGTTGTATTATATAAAAAAAAATGTATTACGGATTCCTGCCTCTTTAAAATCATCCTCAAAATAATATATGTATGAGAAAATGAATTGAAATTTCGCACAAATGAAATAAACGACCCAATCCCCTAAGCGAGGGACACGATTAACAGCCAGTCTCATCCGAGACTTGGCAAGACACTTTGGTGAGGCGCCAGAAAAGGTGAAGCGTTTGTTACACTCTAAAGTAATTTAGGAATCACATCTGCTCATTTCATAAGTTTCACTTTAATTTCATCCCATTAATTATAGTGAAAGTTTTGCGAGTGTTCTGTAAAAACTTGTTATTAATTAAAGCAGTTTATATTAAGTTTTAAGTTAGAATAGCTGGGCAGCTAAGTGTTATAAGTTTGTACTTTACGTTTTATCTATATTTATATTATAAAGTTTATTTGAACGCGCCTATCTCAGGAACTACGGGTTAGAATTTAAAAGTATATTTTCTGTTGGATAAGACATTTAGGTCTACTTGCGCAGATCCAGGTTAAAGTTAATACCGGGTTAAATAGTGTTTTATCACTAACATTCTTTATAATATATTCCACGAAAGAGATAACATTTAATCCGGAGTTAGCTTTAACTCAGATCTTTGCAAGTGGGCCTTATAGAGTAAGGATGGCCATAACATTAAAAGCTAGTTCAGGAGATCTGTAAAAAAGGTTTCACATTTTTTATAAAAATATTATATTTGACGTTTACTACAAAGAAACGATAAAATGATTCCCATTACTATTTGTCTCAATCTGAAGTAGCCCTTCGACAATCGTTCTGAATAAAATACACCGTATCAATATTAAATCCTATATCTGTGATATAAGTACAAACAATGTCCATAAAAAAGGCATAAATCCACAAAAATATGTCTTTCATCTCGACGGTCGAGGTCTCATGAAATGTCCTAATAAACTTAGCTTCTACATAAAACAATGCCTACGTATTAAAATAATGTTTTACTTCAAATGTGAAGCGCTACATTTTGTGGTTATGACTTATTTTATGGTTTAACGCAATTAAATTTCTTACTTTATTTAAATGAACTCGTAAAATGTTGTGATGATTCAACTCTTAAATACAGTGAAAATTTTTGCCTTGTGAAAAATGGAGATTTTGAGCCTGTGGCCAAAACATTAATTTCTCTATAGAATCGCCGATCAAAATGTATGGAATTGACCTTAGTTGAGTCGAACGTCAACGTCATATCAACGAACGCGGCTTATGTCAACATTTTGATCGGTGATTCTATAACGAAGCGATAAAGAAAATGTCTAGGCTAAAGAGCTTAGTTACATAGTTCCAAACTACAAAAATAGATACATAATAATATTTAGTATTGAATAAGAGAATACAATATATTTTATTTAAAAGTTGCAAACTATCAAGAACGCGTTTTAGCGAAGTTATAACTTTCAAATATCGTTTGTTCACATTTTCTGCTCTGTCATTATGAAAGGGCAATAAAAATTAATTTCGCCCGATATGCAAGTCAGTAGTAAGTACACCCTTGTTAGTACTTGTAAATAATTACGAATGCATGCGTGATTATACGCTATGGGTTCGTGCTGCCGAATGCCGATATTATGTTGGGCTTAAAGTGGGCACATTCTGACCGGCCACTGGCCAGCGCATACCGGAGTGCGCCGATGGCACTTTGCGGCTTTAGTCATTTGCACTAAATATGGTTTCATACTACCCAAGTTGCGAGAAATTTGCCGAATTTTGTGATCTCGGGGAATTAGTTTTCTTAGTAACTTGGTACTTGTTGTACTTGGTACTTGGTACTTAGGTACTTGAACAAAATGTTGTCAAGATTACATAACTCATTCTAAATCTATCCATATCAGAAGTAATATTTATTTTTATAAATGCGAAAGTGTGTCGGTCTGGCTATTACCTCTTCACGACCAAACCACTGCTGAAATTTGATATGGAAGTACTTTAAGTTCCGGGAAAGGATAGGATACTTTTTATGTGAGAAAAATGTACGGTTCCCGTTCTACGAGATAAATGGATTTTGGTGCAACGGAGTTGCGGGCGTCATCTAGTCAGTATCTAATATATAATTGTCAGTGTTGCAAGAGAAATAAAGGGCTTTAAAACGTTGCGAAGTTTTTATTTCTTCAAAATCGAGTAAAAAAAAATTAAACATTTCAAAGGAAAAATTGTGGCTCGAGGCTCCAAGAAAAATAATTCACCGAAACGTTTAATATTGAATAGCAAAATCTTTGATATCGTTGACCTGTAAAATTATACAAAATTGTTCTCCCAAAGGCTTCAAAGGGATTATTCTGATGGGGCCGAGTACAGTCAATAGCTTAAAAGGTACTGTAAGTACCAGTTAATTTTAAAAAATGTTAATGCCCATATTACATGAAGTTCATTTAAAATGAAACTAAAAGACATTATGTTAATCTATAATAATATTATGTTTATGTGAATTTGTTGATGCTGATGACTATGTTGCAAGAACGCCGTAAGTGGGCAACCATGCGAACATTTAAAATCTTATCGAGTGGTTACTGGTTACTATGCTCTAAAATTACTGTCTAAATCATCTACAACAGATTGAAAGGCCTTGTTTTTCGAGAATTTGCAGTTACTTCTTATTTGAAACTTTTTCTAAGGCAGTTTTATAGCTGAAAATATTGTGCGCTATTTCATTCTAAGTGCCTCAACATCTAAGCACATTTGTATGGAACAGCTCACTATATAACATTAACCCAGCTGGTAAATATGTTATTTAACTATAATTATCTATACATATTATAAAACAAAGTCGCTTTTTTTCCCTCATGTCCCTTTGTTCCCTTTAATCTTTAAAACTACGCAACCGATTTTGATGATTCTTTCAAGGTTAGATAGCCCATTTATCGAGGAAGGCTATAGGCTATATTTTATTAAGCTAAGACTAATAGGATTAAGTGGAAAAAACGGGGGAAATTTTTTGAAAGGGCGTATCTTGCGAACTACTGGAGCAATTTTTATGTTATTTGGCACAGATAAGAAGTAGACCACGTGAAGGATGGCTATCGATTTTAATTATTATTTCAGTGGCTATATTATATTTTATACCCGTGCGACGACGGGGCGGGTTGCTAGTAATATTATACAGTGCTACTATTGGGGATTTTAGTAACTGTATAAAATCTGAGTTTAAAATTGCGTTGATGTCGGCCGCGATAAAAGTTTTGAAAAATCACGAACTTCTATTTTTAACGTCAATTTTATTTTCTACGCTACGTGTCCAATTTCATAGGGATTCGTTTCTAATAATTTCAATACCTACTCTGGTTTTTTGAAAAATACTGTTATTTTTTTTAACTAATTTAAGTAAATTGTTAGAATGTTTATTATGTCAGCATGCTTACGTGTACCATGGCCACCATAGTATGGGGTTCTGTCTACGGTAAAGCAGACAAAGTGACAGTTTGACAGAGGAAATTTGTCAGCTTGTCCCTAAGATGTTTCGCTATTTCTATTTCATATTGTGACCATGCTAAGTCTGACGTTATGATGTAACCTTATGAGGATGTAACAAACATTAATCACTTTACCTATACTCATTTACATCAGAATGAATAAATATTTTACGTAAAATAAAAGACCGTATAAGAAATTCTTAGATTTCAATTACCTTCAACTAACTTAGCTTTAAAATTAAACCTATATTTTCTTGTGCTCGAAACTAATAATAAGAGTTCCATTACCATAAAAGTTATAGCAATCGAGATTTCTAAAACACACTTACAGCGAGATATTAAAGTTTACTCCGCAAGACGCTATTGATGTAGATCGTGAGTCCCTTTTATATGTGAGCTGGGATTGCGAACGAAGAAAACCACTCATTCGACTCGTGTTTAAATAGTTATGAACACATTACTTTCAAACCTTTCAGTCTTTATAATGTTTTACATGGAATATGACTCTCTTTGCAGAATATGTTCAACTAACATCTGCAAAGAGAACTGTAAGGGCCTGTATTCACTTTGATTAGTGCGAGTGCAGGTGATTAAAGGACTTGCACTAATCAGTCGCTGTCCACATGTACTTTTTCCTGATTACTAATCACCTGCACTAATCACTTGTACTTATTACTAATCAAAGTGAATACGGCTGGATTTATATGCGGCGGCGCGAACGCGCGGTATTGCCATACACCGTGAGATCACAAACAAACAAATTATGTAACGATTTATTTAAATAGCGGCGCAATCGCGCTGTCATTTATATAATTATGTCACCGTACGATTGTAAAAACCGCGAGATTATAATAGAGTATAGACTAAGAGATGGATTGTAAACAACCAGTTTTCCGGTGGTTTTAAATAAATTATTTAGTACTTACCTAAAATAACTTCAATTGCCTGAAATTTTGATGTATAAAATTTAATAAAATTTAGATATATTTAAAGTGCAGTTTTAATTATAAATAAGGTTAACTTAATAACCGAACATTCAAACAGCACTTTAAATAATATATCTCATTTTATGTTACACATCTCATACCATTGGGCATTGAAGTTATTTTAAATACGAAATAATGAATTTAAAATCACCGGAAAACTGGTTGCTTACAATCCATCACTTAGTCTCATTACAATCTCGCAGTGTTTACAATCGTACGGTGACATAATTATATAAATGACAGCGCGATTGCGCCGCTATTTAAATAAATCGTTACATAATTTATTACACAGGTGTTTACAATCTTACGGTGACATTATATATAATATACATTAATTGTTTGTAATCTTACGGTGTAGCCGCCAAACCGCGCGTTCAGACGGGTGCATATAAATCCGACCTAACAAAATCCGACTAAATAATTATAAAGTTGCGATTTTTTAAATGTAGCAAGTTCAGATAAACATAAAACCCGACACATAAAACATACAAAAATGTTTTTTTGTTGTAGAAACACTAAAACTCTGCATGTAAGGGCTAATTTAACAACTCTAATAAAATGCGCGCGGCGTGCATAATAAAACATTTTGACCAATATACCGGAGTAATTGTGGAGAGCTATGAATACATAAAATATAACCCCATTCCATAAAATCTAATTATAAACAGTGTTGCCAGCTCCGCATAAAATATCTGCGGAGTCTCCATCAAATATTCGATAATAAAATATTTTTATGCCTTTGCATACTTCCATATGCGTAAAATTTTAGTGACTTACAAGTTCACCATAATTTATTATTATTAATAAATTATTGGCTTCTTTTTGTGAGACGCTTTTAGTGCTTAATTTAAAATAAAATAAAGTAACAACAGAATACGCTTAAAATATGTATTTTATTGGATAATAGTTTTGATAATATATCCAACATAAAAATTTTAAGATTTAACGTCAATATTATTATGTTGTGTATGTATTTATGTATGTAATTCATATCCATTACATAAGCAAGCCTAAACAAATTTATACAATTTTATGTATTCAGATAAAATTAATTTAATTTAAACTCACTTAAAAATAAAATATGAATATGATATTATGTACATTATTATAGCACGGATATTAACATTCATACAGGCATATTAATATATTTTTAACGCTCAATGTAATCTGCCTTAGGAGCGGCTTTTAGCTGCATGTAATATGCAAACAGGTCGCTACTCTGAATTGCTAATTTTCCGCGCGGTCTCGATTTTTCTAATATCTTTTTTTAAATCGCAATTTTCTGAACGACTAATCTGATTATTAAGAACAAACTTTTACACGCGCATGCAGATTGAATTTTTTGTTCAATCAAGGAGAGCTTTTCTGCCACAAAATGCCTCAAAAATCTTTCCCCTTATTAGACCCCACCTTGCCTTCTCCCAGCATGGATTTGTTAGTGGAAGGTCAACAGAATCTAACCTCAACGAATTCATCGACTACGCTGTACAGCTATGGACAAGGGCTACCGTGTAGATGCCGTTTATACCGACTACGCAAAGGCTTTTGATAAAATTTCTCATAAAATACTTATAAAAAAAATTGGCTTACTTCGGTATTCATGGTGATCTCCTGCGATGGATGGAATCTTACTTGCGTAATAGAAGCCAAGCTGTTGCAACTAAGGATATACTTCTAATTTTGTTCCTATCACTTCAGGGGTTCCCCAGGGATCTCATCTGGGCCCATTGATGTTTAATATATTCATTAATGACGTGGTAAGCTGCTTCAAGCACTCAAGAGTTCTTTTATTTGCCGACGACAAAAAAAATCAAATTGATATATCTATACATAAAATAAAACTGTAAAAATGAAAATTCTGTACATTAAAGATATTCAAAAAATAATAAGCAGGGGGTGTTACTACATCGCTATAGAATCCAAAACTGTGGTTAGTTTTTTGTCTGTCTGTCTGTCTGTCTGTATGTTTGTTCCAGCATCACACGAAAACTACTGATCCGATTTGAATGCGGTTTTCGCAGATATATTTGCCTTCTTACAACTCAACATCTGGTGTATAAACTTTCCCTTAGAGAGGTGGCCTCTAAGGGAACCCAAAAGGGGGTCGGATTATGTATCAATTTTTTTCTTTAATGGACTTACGTCATAATATTATTAACTGTATTTTCCAACATAACATCAGTTTTCCCCCCACCCCTCTTAGTGGACAAAAGGGGGGGGGAGGTAAGATTTTGTATCAATTACTGATGAAGTAGAAATACTTTAAATGGCAAAACAACGTTTGCCGGGTCAACTAGTATTATTATAAATGCAAAGTGTTTACGCCCAAACCATTCCACCGATTTTGCTGAAACTTGGTATGGAGATACAACAATGATTCCCGGAAAAGAACATATTTTTATCACGGAAAAAATTGGGTTCCCGATAAACGAATTTTGGCGCAACTAGTTAACTATACTGAAACGTATAATATGTCATAGCACTCATAACATATGAGTGCTCACTGCTCACTGCTTATTGCATATTGTCTCCAACGTTACAAAGCCTTGATGTCTTGGAATTAACTTAACATAAATTTTCTATCTATTTTTTACTACGCGAGTATATAATATTATTATACTAACTTTGTATCCCTTTTGACAAAAAATGTAGGAAACGTAGGTGAATGAAATTTTGCACAGTTGGAGTGAGCACAATGAGACGGGCCGTGCCGGGGCTCAGCGTGCCGGGGCGCATCGCAAAAATCCGCCTCCATACAATTTGTATGGAGGCGGATGTGCGTATCGCTCACTGTGCCGAAGCGGATCGGCGTGGATTTTTGCTCGGCGGATTTCCGTCAATGCGACACGGGCTGACACGGCTCGACAAGACCCGCAGCGCCCCGGCAAGCGACGCGCGGATTGCGATGCAATGCCCCCCGGCAAGCCTCGGCCCTCAACTCAAAATCCGTCAATGCGTTGCGCACCGACCTGCCCCGGCACGCCCCGGCATGCTCCGCCTCAGTGAGCGTTAAAATCCGTCAATGAGATGCGACCCGACCCGGCAATAGTCTGCTATAGCGAATTTTGCGCTGCGCTGCGCCCCGACCCGCCCTGGCCCGCCCCGGCCAACCCCGGCACGCGCCGACAAAGTGTGCGCGAACCCTTATAGTCTATATGGTGAAGAAGTGCATTGAGCTAATATTATTTTGAAATTATGCTTTTATCATATATTTTTTAACAAATAAAACATTACACACACTACAACACACACACTAGGAAAGATGACAGATTTTTGAGTGACAAGCCTATAGGTACTTACTTTTGTTGTAAGTTGACAAATTGAAAATGGATCAAGTATAGTTTTTTATTGAATCTTAGATATTATTATAAAATGCACACGGTCAGTCTGAGATTAGCTGAGAGTGCTGAGACCCAGAGACAAGAGTTGAAAAAAATATTATAAAGTCAATATGTTTTTACAAAATATAGGTAGTACTCGTGTTGTCGTTGAAACTAAGATCGAAATTTGACCATTGGGCGTTTTCTAGTAGCTAAAATTACTCTTAAATTCTGTTAAAATTCATTTTTGAAAATTTTCAAAAAAGCTTTACATTAATTTGGTAACCATTTATCAAACCAATAACATTTTGTACATTCTTTCATATTAATTTCACAAAGCAAAACGTGATAAAATATGCTACCCCTTTATTCATAGCAGTGACTAATTGCAAAGGTGCAGTAACACACCAGCCTACTCCACGCTGCCAATAAGACGTACAACAGCTGGTGTGTTATTAGTTATTACCCTAAATGAAAATACGAAAACTGTATTGAATCAAAACTAAAATTCAAATATTATCAAATTAATGGTGTACTATAATTATTGTAATGTTACCATTGAAGAGTGAATCGCGCAGTGAGCGAAAAAATAGCTGACAATGCATTGCGGTTTGAAACAGCAAATAAAATTATATCAGTCACGATATTATTATGTAATTTGCTTTCGATTTATCAATAATGTTATGAAAATGTCACGACACAAATTTGGCAATCTTATGGCTCTATACTATAGCCATATTGCCAAATTCACTTTACACTTTACAGTATTATAACATTTTTTAAGTAAAACTATTGCAGTATTGTTTGTTTTTAGGAACAAAATGTTTAACTCGCATCAGCCTGCCTAGCATACGCCAACGAGATATCTCACTCTACATGTTTCTCGATGTTTGATAGTTTGTATCTTCATCTCTATTGACCCTAGCATGACAAACATTTTTTCTCGCGTAGATCTATCATCGAAATAACACATTTTTATAGAGTTTTGTCGAGATAATGTCGAGATTTTGACATTATGAGACGAGTAGTTTTTAATTATCTCGAGAGTGAGATATCTCGTTGGCGTATGCTAGGCCGGCTGGACACGTGACCATGACCGTGATCAGATAGAAAATTCATTAGACGGAGAAAAAGAAGCCCGCTAGCGTGGCATATGAGAGAAACATAAATACGAGTATATCCCTCTCTCCCACGCGGTGAAAATGAATGCCTGCACTGTTTTATCGTTTTTAATTTTGCTGACATTTTCGAAGTTTAATTAACCAATACTCAACCATGCAACGCGTAGTTTTTGTCAATGAGTAATTTTGATATTTTTTTATACATTGTTCTTGGACAATATGAAAACATGCAAGAAACATTTGCAAAATGTTAAACAACTACCCATAACTGGACAATAATTACAAACCAAAATGTCGCTATAATATGCCATCGTTGTAATTATGTATGCTAATGTGTATTCCATAAACTGTCCCCTGTATTATGGCACACTCGCTTGGCAAACAACAATGTGTAGTTAGGGGGGTCTAATTAAGGGAGGTATTTTGACCCCCACCTCCCTTGATGAGACGTAATAAGATGACGTGCAATGTGCATACACTTGGTCAGTTCTTTTGCGTGGATGTTGTATGTATTAGAGGATTGTAGTGTACCATTAATCATTAATCAAGTAGATCATTTAAATATAAATAATAGATTACAAAATACATATTGTGTACTAATTACTGAAAACGAAGAAAAAAGTTTTTTTTAAATTGGAACTAATAAGTACCGTATCGTAATTTAAATGCGCACGTGACTGCATCGCATTTTTTGAAATTCGAAATCTTAACTTTCGAAAGAGACAGAGAGAGTGGATTTTTCGAAATTTGTATTTCCGAACGGCACACTAACAGCGTTTTCGGCTTTTAGAACTGCCCCGATGTAGGACATGCCGAATGGATACGAAAATAGCCGAATTACTACCTTGCACTACGTATCGTGAATCACCGGTTTTGTTTAGCTGTTTCTGTATCCATTCGGCCTGCTCTGCTTACCCTGCCCGGGGCAGTTCTACATGCCGAAAATTACCCTTTTCTCACTTTATCAATGGCAAAATGCACCTCCGTGTCAGTGCCAAAAACCCCAGAAGAAAAACCGTTTCTCTCGTTGACAGTGATGGTGTTGGGTGATGCGTGGTCGCGGCGGTCGCTGCAGACGGCTGTGCTGTGTCTGCTGGTGGGCAGCCTGGCGCCAGAGCGGCTGGAGCCGTGCGCCGGCAGCCCGCTGTGCTCCTGCCGCGCCGCGCACATGTCCTGCACCGCGGTGCCGCTGCATAGGTTCCCAGGTGAGGGAAAGATAGAAATGGCTCTAGGCCGGCAACGCACCTGCAGCTCTTCTAATGTTGCGAGTGTCCATGGGCGACGGTTGTTGCTTTTCATCAGGTGACCGGTTTGCTCGTTTGCCCCATTATTCAATAAAAAAAAAGAAAAAGAGAGAGAGTGGCAAGTCAATTGTATTTGGTCTCGTTAAGCAACCAGACCAAAGGCAATGAACACGGACAGTATCCAAACTAAAATTAATTAATCTACTATCATAGGTACTCGAACAGCCTAAAATAGTTGTTTCCACGTCGATGATTAGTTCATAGATTATTAGTTTATTTGCAACGTGACGAGGCGATGCGATTCGTTTTTTAATGAGATATAAAAAATTGGAAAAGGCAGCCTGAGTCTGTGAATTCATTTAGTTTTCGTAAACTTGTATAAAGCTGATCGCACATTTGACAGCACCGTACGCGCCGAACGCACTGCGTAACTTACACGAAATGTGGCGCGTACGGTGCGGACGAATATAAGTTACGGACGAATATAGGACGACTATAAGGTTTTAAATCATTTCATACCTGTCAACGAATCCTCAAATGCGGCGCGTACGGCGCGTGCTTGATAAATGTGCCATTTTTGTGCTTATTAGTCATCCAACTCAATGAGTCACGATTGTAAAGAAAACAGAGATCCTTGTCATAAGGACAATAAAAATAACACTGGCATTAGTGAGGCGTAATTGCTTCACCTACATATTATGCAATATTAAACAATAAAACCGCCATAACATAATTATTGGCATAATATACGTCTAATCACATATTTTATACCATAAAAAGCGGCCAAGTGCGAGTCGGACTCGCGCACGAAGGGTTCCGTACCGGTATAGAGCGAAAGTATAGACAAAAAATTGTGTTTTTTGTATGGGAGCCCCCCTTAAATATTTATTTTATTTAAATTTTATTATTAATTATTAAAGTACAAATATAATTAAGGATTTTGTGAAAATTTCAAGTGCCTAGCTGTTACCATTATTAATTGCGAGCAAAAAATAGCAAAAAAATAGCGTTTGTTGTATCGGAGCCCCCCTTAAATATTTAATTTCTTTTGTTTTTAGTATTTGTTGTTATAGCGACAACAGATATACACAATCTGTGAAAATTTCACAAGTCTCGCTATAGCGGTTCTTGAGTTATAGCCTGGAGACACACAGACAGACGGACAGACGGACAGACGGACAGACGGACAGACATCGAAGTCTTAGTAATAGGGTCCCGTTTTTACCCTTTGGGTACGGAACCCTAAAAATGAACATTAGCAACTATTAGCATAAAGTATAAATTTTATACGAATATGAGCTTTACTGGGTATTTACTATTTAGTCATGTGCAGTTGTAAAAATAAGGTATAATTATTTCCTCGCTAATAAAATTATTCTGATGAGTAATTACATTGATTCATATAAAATATTATATTAAAGCATATTTTGGGTCATGTAAGGCGTCATGTCAGGCAAAGCATTAGATATTTTAATCTTTGCTCGTATAGTCTTTGTAATATTTTATTACGGTTAAAATGGTTAAAAACAATGTAAGAAAATGTTTAATGATGAATTGAAGAAGCCAATAGAATATACTGTCAGAGAAGTTCATTCAAGCAGATGGAAGATCTGCGTAATTTGGTCGCTTTATGTCAAACCCAGCCGACAGATCGCGAATTACATTGAATTCGTATAATACAACCAAATGACAGAGGTCTGTCAACTGCCTATGAATCAATTTCTTCGATGCTACATTCAAAGAAATCACTTAATAGGCAGGTAACGGACCTTCGTCATTTGGTAGATGTGATCCATGATAGTCGTATATTTATTTATAGTGACCAGTCTGAGACATAACCTGACCAAGTTACATAGGTTCGCCATCTACTTATGAATAATTTTCTCTCGTGGTACAAGCTAACCTCGCAACACTGTTGAGGTATCACGGGCATAAAAGTTCACCTAATTCCACATTCATCGCTGCGAAAAGGGTTAACAAGGTTAATTAAAAGCTTGCTATTAACATATTCAAATATAATAAGTTTTCCCCAAAGATTGAAGTAATGAATGATTTAAATCTCCGCTGTCGGCAACAACAAGATATTATTAATGGAGTAAAAATTAAATAGCGAAAATTTCGTTTACGATAATCAGATATTGTGTATATTTATTTTATACGACTGTCGAACAAATTTATTATATTGTATCGAGACCAAATTCCTTATTACACACACATTATAATTAACACTATAAAATAGTATGCTATCATAATATGTATTATGTATTTCCATAATTTTTGTCCGTCTGTCTATTATGTACCTCTTCATGTCCAAACCGCTTGACCGATTTGCTGTACGGAGATACTTTGAGTCCCGGGAAGGGGCAAAGGATACTTTTATTCCGGAAAAATGTAGGTTCAAGCGCGATTAACGAATTTTGGCGCAACGGAATTGCGGGCGTCGTCTAGTAAACTCTAGTAAAATCTCTTTTAAGGTGACGCCTTGATAATTTGGCTGTAGCGATGTCCATTTTTCTCAGCAATGACTAAAGCTAAGAAATTAAAGTTCACTGTCAGTATTCATCACGTCTTTGTCTTTGAATTACCCATAGCATAACACGATTGGTCAACTTTTATAACACAGAATAATCAATCAAAAAGACCTCTGTAAAAAAAGGGATTCCTATTTTGCCAACAGAGGAGTGTAACGTAGTAAATCGTTAAATAATAATTAATATTTAAAATGGTACTATTAACGCCATCTATTGAAATGATTTAGAATTAAAGTTTCCTTATTGATCTATTTCTAGGAAATTACGATCTCTTTTTAACATTAAAAGAATTTAAACTAGATATTCAAATATTTTAAATGATAATATATTCATATTTAAATAATTCTTTTAATCAAATTTAATTTTTGAAATTCCCGCGTTTTACTTCTTAGTTTTGACTTTTGACTTTTAAAAAAATATTCTAGTATAAAAGCTAGGGTGAACTGTCATCGGCCTTTTTCTACATTTCAAATACAAAATGTAGTTTTTCACGTCTTGCTTTTTCCCCAATAATGGTGAGTTTAATTTGTGTGTCTATTTAGTTTTCTTATAGATTCCTAATTGTGTTGAAAATTACAAGGTTTCTTTGATATATTAATGTTATTCTATTGTTCTAAAATACTTAGCTGACTATATTATGTTCGGCAAACTTTTGTTTTATAGTTTAAGCCCTTTTGGCTAAGAAATCTTTCTTTATATTTATTTAATTCTTTTTATTTTAGCAAAATCCTAAATGTAACATGTTCCAAATTGTTAAAAATCTCGTATTTTCGTAATTTTGGATAATCTTAATATACCCTCATTCTAAATTATTAATTGTTCATAAACTGTATTTTTCTTATTTCTTTTATTGTAATGGACATGCAACCCGTGGTTTCGCTCCCTAAAGATGTGGACCACGTGGTTGTCTGTCCATTCCTCTTTTCTGAAACTCTGGAATGGTTTTTCAGGGGACCCATACTCGGGTTGGACCCATACTCGGGTTAGACCCATGCTCGGGTTAGACCCATATTTGGGATAGACCCATGGAGCTATAAATCCAGTCTTGGGTTGCGGATGGCCACCGCCCCGGGCTGCTCTACCACCTGAACACTCTGCGAACACCGGCTGCTGTACACACCCGGGACGTCCGAGCACCAGCGACCACCTCCGGACGACGCGAAGGGGCTGGAGCTCTTCACACCGGCTAGCTATCCTCCAGTCTCCAAGCTAAGTGCCATGTGGTCCTAGACGTCCCCCATACCCTCCGAGTGCACAGAAGGCTGAAACCAGTGTAGCACAAACCCACTCGACCCTTTGATGAATATTTTTAATGATCAGTTTACGTTGTGGAGTCTCTTCTCTCTATTAAAGTAATTATATTATATTTCATTACAATAAACTCGTTACTGATTTTAAATATTTCATTTATCTCTCTCTAGTAGCGAGTAGTCAATTACTATTATGTCACAATCTCTCTTTTTTTTTCCTTTTTTTTATACGTGACATTGGCGCCCATACACGTGGTTTTACCTGGTTTTGGCTGTTCTGTATATCTCTCTCCTCGGGTTTGTGTGTTCAGTATTTGTGTTTGTTGTGATGTTCTTTATTTAGTGTCTGACCGTTCAATCTTTTGTCTTTTAACTTATCTTTAAATTTTACTTAACTTTTGCATTTAATTGACACTTTTAATGTTCATTAAATCTAATTTTTTCTAGAATGGTCAGGTACTAACTGTAGTATCTTAATTTTGAACTTGTTATTGTGTAAGGTGTTTATTATTTATAGCACTTTATACAATTTTTATTTTGTAGTTGTGTAACTTGTAATTGTATACAACTATTTTATGCCTTTGTATTTTCAACACATATTTTCACCAATATTGGGCTAAACTTAAACTATAGTTAACTTAAACTTAACTTTTTAAACTTTGACCTTCAACAACTTAAGTTTGAACTTTTAACTAGTTTAACTTTAATTTTTTTTAATATCGCGCTGTTTTTTTTTTTCTTTTCTTTGGAATTTTGTTTTTATTGGTTACAAGTCCTCTTTAAAACACCTTAATTTATTAATTTTTTTGCCTGGAAAAATAAAATTTTCTTTTTAAATTTTGATTAGGACTCTGTGGTTAGTCCTGTTGTATTTTGAATAGGACTCTGTTAGTTCTGTTTTGATTGGGACTCTGAGGTTAGTCCTGCTGTCTTTTAATTGGGACTCTGAGGTTAGTCCTGCTGTCTTTTAAATGGGCTCTTTTATAGTCCTGTTGTATTTTGTTAGGGACTCTGTGGTTAGTCCTGTTGTACTTTTTTTTACCTTGCTCACTCTTTGAGTAATGGTAGGCATGATGCCTGAAGACGGTCAAGCTTGGCTTCCGGTTCTTGTCGGGCAGTGTGCTATTTTGTTTTGGAAGGCTAGTAGGTTTCCGCGTTGTAGGTTTTTGCTGTACATTATTTTAATAATAATGATGTATAGTTTGACTTGCGTTGCTGTACCTCTATTATGGACGGCAATGCTTGTGTGATAGGTTAGCGTCTTGGGTCAATCTATATTGTGACCAGATGCACAATTAGAGAGGTGAAGTATGTATGTGATATGGTGTGTGCATAGTATGCAAGGGTAGTCAATTTTATCTTTGGCGCGTGTTAACTTAATGCTGGCATCTGTATCTTCCAACCTTTTTGGCAATTTTTAAGTTTTATTTTCCCAGGCTTGCTTTCTTTCTTTCTTTCTAATATTCTTAATTTTGTATATGCTTGCATAGTCAGGATTTTTCGTGAAAGCACTCAAAATCCTTGGGTAGCAGCGGGGGAATTGTAACGTAGTAAATCGTTAAATAATAATTAATATTTAAAATGGTACTATTAACGCCATCTATTGAAATGATTTAGAATTAAAGTTTCCTTATTGATCTATTTCTAGGAAATTACGATCTCTTTTTAACATTAAAAGAATTTAAACTAGATATTCAAATATTTTAAATGATAATATATTCATATTTAAATAATTCTTTTAATCAAATTTAATTTTTGAAATTCCCGCGTTTTACTTCTTAGTTTTGACTTTTGACTTTTAAAAAAATATTCTAGTATAAAAGCTAGGGTGAACTGTCATCGGCCTTTTTCTACATTTCAAATACAAAATGTAGTTTTTCACGTCTTGCTTTTTCCCCAATAATGGTGAGTTTAATTTGTGTGTCTATTTAGTTTTCTTATAGATTCCTAATTGTGTTGAAAATTACAAGGTTTCTTTGATATATTAATGTTGTTCTATTGTTCTAAAATACTTAGCTGACTATATTATGTTCGGCAAACTTTTGTTTTATAGTTTAAGCCCTTTTGGCTAAGAAATCTTTCTTTATATTTATTTAATTCTTTTTATTTTAGCAAAATCCTAAATGTAACATGTTCCAAATTGTTAAAAATCTCGTATTTTCGTAATTTTGGATAATCTTAATATACCCTCATTCTAAATTATTAATTGTTCATAAACTGTATTTTTCTTATTTCTTTTATTGTAATGGACATGCAACCCGTGGTTTCGCTCCCTAAAGATGTGGACCACGTGGTTGTCTGTCCATTCCTCTTTTCTGAAACTCTGGAATGGTTTTTCAGGGGACCCATACTCGGGTTGGACCCATACTCGGGTTAGACCCATGCTCGGGTTAGACCCATATTTGGGATAGACCCATGGAGCTATAAATCCAGTCTTGGGTTGCGGATGGCCACCGCCCCGGGCTGCTCTACCACCTGAACACTCTGCGAACACCGGCTGCTGTACACACCCGGGACGTCCGAGCACCAGCGACCACCTCCGGACGACGCGAAGGGGCTGGAGCTCTTCACACCGGCTAGCTATCCTCCAGTCTCCAAGCTAAGTGCCATGTGGTCCTAGACGTCCCCCATACCCTCCGAGTGCACAGAAGGCTGAAACCAGTGTAGCACAAACCCACTCGACCCTTTGATGAATATTTTTAATGATCAGTTTACGTTGTGGAGTCTCTTCTCTCTATTAAAGTAATTATATTATATTTCATTACAATAAACTCGTTACTGATTTTAAATATTTCATTTATCTCTCTCTAGTAGCGAGTAGTCAATTACTATTATGTCACAATCTCTCTTTTTTTTTCCTTTTTTTTATACGTGACAGGAGAGTGATATAAGCTTCCAAAATTTGTACATAAATTGGTTCTAGTATACACTTTAATTTGTCCATAGCTTATATGAAATGTAATTCATGGTTTTTAAATTACGCGACAAAAACCATTTTGTCGCTACGCCCTTTCCATTTTTTGCTGTTCCATTGCTTGTTTTCTATGAGAGGCCGGGCCAGCCTCGCATAGAAAACAAGCAATCTAAAACACATCCAACACGGTTTTTTACTTTGACATGGCGTCACCTTAATAAGACTACACATTAAATATTACTTTATTGGAAGGAAGTTCCTTATCGCGCGTTGCGCCTTGCGGGGGCTAGACAGAAAAAGTTGTAACGACAATGTTTTATTAGTAGGGGCTGAGAGCGTTGATGGTTTAGTTTTTATTTATATTGAATCTTAAATAATGTTAGAGTGGGTTGCATAGACATACTTTAACTATAACTTTAACTTTAACCATAACAAAATGTGAAACGAACTGTCAAATCCCTAGCAAAAGTCGCCATATTTGACGATAACTTTAACCTTAACTTTAACTACGCTTCTGGTGCAATTCACCCGACAAATAATACACGGCCAGTCTGTCATCATTTGACTTAATTAATCTGAAACTGTCGTAGTCGATGTCGTGAGTCGTTATGATTTTTTATTTGAAATCGAATTTAGACTAATTGAGCGATCTCTAGTATCGAGAAATAGACTCCTATTAATTATAACTTCGTTCCATCCGGGTGTCACTTAACACCTCTCAAGTTTTTTATAAGTGAGAACCTACTAGTAATCTGTGCAAAGTCATATTTACTTTGTTAATGGACAAAGATCCAGAACTAAATAGCCAATTTGTAGTCATCTCTGTAGGCCGATTTAGTTGCGAATATTAATTTAAAGTTTGAACCGTTTACTAAAACAAAGCCTTCAGTCCCCTGGCGAATGTAACAACAATGCATTGTGTTCCCGAAAGAGGCGTTCGGATAAACTTTTTCAACCAGCCAAATCTGTCCCCTGCTTCTATATCACACGTCTAAATTTTTTTCTGATTCGCTATATACATACAATAAATTATAATAAATATTTTTATTTAGAAATAAAAATTAAATCTGTTTTGTTTTGTATTATGGGTATGGAAATCTACGTGCGAGGGTCCGACTCGCACTTGGCCATTTTTTTTTACTTTACGTGAAAGCTCAATACGCCAAGTAAATATACAAGTCGTTGGTATTTTTTAACGTTACAAGATAGGTACTACGTGTCAAATAAAAAGCGGCCAAGTGCGGTTGTACTCGCCCATGAAGGATTCCGCAGCAGCAATAAGGTTGATTTTTATGAAACTAAAAGGTTTTTGATTTATTTTTATACTTCAGTCGATTTAATAAAATTTAGATTAAGGTTTACCATTAATGACGTATAAAAAAAACTACTGGCTAGATCTCGTTCAAACCAATAATTTTCGTTGGTAGTTTTTATAGTAATCTACATCATATATTTTTTTTAGAATTATCATGCCCCTACTTTAGAAATTAAAGGGGGGGACACACATTTTACCACTTTGGAAGAGTCTCTCTCGCAAACTATTACATATATACACAAACAGACAGACAGACAGACAGACAGACATGACGAATCTATAAGGGTTCCTTTTTTGCCATTTTGGCTACGGAACCCTAAAAAACGAAAGAGATAGAATATGATAATATTATTATATTATTACTTATAGCACTCATAATATTATATTACTTACTAATATGTAACAAACTGTTAACAATTAAAATAGCAAGGTTAAAGAATACCCAGAAAGTCAAATCCGAGACAAAGGTCGCAAAATTCAGTCTCTGTTAAATTCAATTATTATCGCCATTTAAGTTTAAAAGTCAGACGAAAAGTAAATTCTCATTAGGTATTCAAATATTAACATAATTTTGTAGTAGGTACTAGAATATTTAAAAGATAAACATAATGTTAATTTTTTCACTGTCTACATGTGTGTTGTTGCCTGTTGGGCTGATTTTATAAACGAAGTAATTGCTTTGGTCATAAAGGTTTTCATTTTAATATAAGTTTACTAGCATGTACTTTATTTAAACATGACTGTGTACTTATGACTTATGTTTAAGTACCTAAGCGATTTTAACGCACTATGCTTAACGGTACAAGTTGGAATCGAGCGACACGCGACAACTGCAGACGACGTGTCGCCGCGACACTAGTTTCTATGTATTTCTACGAACAAGTGTCGCTAGCTTCGTGCCGCTAGCTGCGGAGGGTATTTCATAGAAATTAAAATAGAAAAAAAAGTATTGTCCTTTGTGTGTTAATAATCAATGTTACATATTTGTTTGAGAATCAATTATATTTAAATATTTTGACTGTTACTTTAGTGGATCCCATTTATTGTAATATTTGCATGCCATTAAAACGGCAAAACATGTACTGTTTTATGCTAATCTGTAACACCTTTTTATCATGTTTTGTGCAAATAAAGATATTGAATTGAATTGAATTGAAATACATAGAAACCAAAAGTATCGCGACGACATGTCGTCTACTACCGCTTCATGTAGCGGGCTTCCACCTTGTACCTTTATGAGAAACTAGCTGTTGCCCGCGACTTCGTCCGCGTTAGCATAGTATAATAGTAATTAATAACGGAGATGGATAATTTTTTCACCCCCTTGGGGGTAGAATTTCCAAAAACGCATAAATATGTATCCATTTATTTTTTATCAGTAGCCCAAAAATAAAGTTTCATGTTTCTAACTCAAGAAATGACGGACTTTCATTAAAACTTTCAACCCCAATTTCACCCCCTTGGAGGTAGAATTTCCAAAAACGCTTAAATATACTGCGTGACTGGTGAGACATGTTCAATACTTGAGGACGTGATATTTGGCTATTATATTAGTTGGAAAAAAATAATATAAAAAAATAATATCAATTGATCACTGAGTAAATGTAGCTTAAAGTTAAATAATTATTTACCCAACGCATGGACACCGCGAGCGAGAGGGGTAGTTGTGTGGTGTTTCTTTGGTAGCGCACACCTCTGCACCGGCCGCATAGTATGCCTACTTGCCTAGCCGCGTAATTTACTTAGTATCGATGATTCATTAATTTTTGGGAAATTCAAAAAAAAATTAAGAACCTAATTTTATTACTTACATATTTATAATGAGAATAGAGTACTGAATACTCTCCTTAAATATCGGTATTGACTCACCAGTCATGCTGTATGTTTATTTATTTTTATTCAGTAGCTCAAAAATAAAGTTTCATGTTTCTAACTTAAGAAATGACGGACTTTCATACAAACTTTCAACCCCTTTTTCACCCCCTTCGGGGTAAAATTTCCAAAATTCCTTCCTTAGTGGGTGTCTACTTTACAAAACAACTCTACTCACCAAATTTCGTGGCTGTAACTTTATCAGTTTTTGCTCGGCGATGATGAATCAGTCAGTCAGTCAGGACTTGCAATTTTATATATATAGATTATACCCCAGTATGTGAGGACTTTGTCCGGGCTCTTTTAAAGGTCAAAATCAAAAAATATAAGGTTTTATAATGACGAATGAGTAATAATTACCAATTGGTTTCATGTTAGCTTTTTCAGTAAACAATAACAATATTATTACAAATTTTGATTATTTATTAGTGATTTAAGGTACAGGTTAATTAGTTCAATAAGCTTAGGGATGTAATTTAAAGAAATCCCTCTTGTTTGCGAAACTTTAGGTTATAACCCTTTGGAACTTGCGTGCGTTAAACAATATTGAAAGATAACACTTAAAATCGTCCATAAAAAGTGACTATGAAAATACCAAGTTCAAATGTTAACAGGAATATTTGATAAAATGGTCACGTCCACGTCTCTATTGGATTTAAAGTTTGGCAAGTAGTTCAATTCAATTTACTATCTTGCATTGTTTTAATTTCATTGTGTCTCCCATCCAATTTTACAATGGAATTTACTTTTTAATTAGTTTTAAAAGAAAGCATAGCCTTTTATCTTCCTGGATTTTGTTAAATTGGAAGAACGATGAAGAAAAATGGAAGGATTTGTTTTTCGACACGTATGCACTATTTTGGGTGATCATTGATTGATCCTTTATGTTGAATTAATTTATACGAAATATAATATTATAATTTAGTAATATACTTTGTCTTTGTTGTAAAAAATATAAAGATGCTAATTAATAGAAACGCTGTTAAGCTATTAAGCAGCTAATTACTGCTAAATTGTCATTGAGTGGTTTAAAAGTTTGGCGTGTTGTTCTCTGTCTTGGTCATCTTTTTTGGTCTGGTCATTAAATAAGTAAGAGACAAAACATTTAATATTAAAAAGGTAACATTAATTGGTATTATTAAACAGGTTACATTATAGCTGACACGGCAAACGTTGTTTTTCTGTTTAAATTATTTCTAGTATCAATATAAAAAAAAAAGATAAAACATTATTCTCAGGCCTTACAAATGTACTATCAGAGAAGTTGATTCCTAGGCAGATGGGGGACTTACGTAGTTTGGTCGTGTCAAAACCTGCCGACAGATTACAATTCAAGACGTGAGTGGAAGAATAAGGTAAGTAACATGAAAAAACTTCCCGTTTTTTCGCTTAAATGGAGGCTTTATGGCCGGAAAAGTTATTTGAAATAAAAAAACTATGGATTGTATGTGTAGCCAGATATATTAGCTAGGTTATGAAGTAGGTAAGTTACAAGTTTTATTGAAATAGGGGAAAAATGAGTTATTGTCCGTATGTTACGAAATGTTACTTATTCGATTCTTCCACTCACGTCTTCAATTAACTTTGAATTAGACATGAACCGACCAAATGACGTTGGTCTGTAAAGTGTCAACTACCTAAAAATCAATTTCCTCGATTTCGTATACAAAATTTCATCAAAATTGATTGATCCGTTTTGGAGGAGTTTGAGCACAAACACTGCGACACGAGAATTGTATATTATATTATTAGACAAGAACGTTGTATAAAAGGTTGTTTTACAGACGACAACCAAACATTAATTATTTTCTTGAATAACAAAGCACCGACACAAGTACATCTCTCGTTGTCTCTTATATTACTGTTACGTACAAAATCTCAATGTTATTTGTCTTCCCGCCCATGCCAATTCAATTATTATTCGAGTCGAGTCCTCCGCGTGCGGTCGTATTTTTAATTAGGATCATGCCATAATTAAAATTAATTTCATTCTTACTTTAAAAATGTATGGACGCTGTAAAAAGTCAGTTAAATTTTTGAGTATTCACTTAATATTAATATTTTATACATGTATGTGATTAAATAAAGTTCCTTAGATACCAAGGCATAAAATTATACTTGTTATCTTTCCGAACATAGCATTAGCACAAAATTAATGTGATACAGTAAAGTAACTCAGTCTTGTTTTTGTACTTAAACTCCATAACACAGAGACAAGTTTCAGGCACTCGACGCAATACTGATAATGGATAATGGATTATGTCAATTCAATAATAGTCGCAATCTGTCGGCTGCCAGTGCGGCTGGGGCCTGGGTTTGACATAAAACGACCAAATTACGCAGATCCGCCATCTGCCTATGAATCAACTTCTCTGATAAGTACAAAGTCAACGACATTGCCTATACAAATCCATTTTTAAATTCCCAATAATTCTTATTTTCTTCTCATTCCATTGGCAATAAGAGGCTAAACAGCCGCACTAATGATATCGCCGGCGCCCAAAGATGAGGTCTATTCTGTCGAAGCAATCAATATACTAACCCAGATCGCACCGATTGACTACGAAAATAATGACTTCAGCCACAGAGCGATATAACATGCGACTTGCAAACAAACTTGCAATATTATGTAGACGCTCGCTTACACAATATAAAACTTTTGAAGAATGTACGGTCTCATCTCCCTCCTATACAGGGTGTAACAAAACTAAGTGATAATACATAAGACAGACTCTTAATGATATTGATCCCTTATAATATAGAGTTCCCTGTGAAAGTAGCAGTGCTGTAAGTGTAACATTTTTCACCTTTTTGTGTAAAAATTCATGACGCGGGAGCGCTTGCTAAGGTTATTCAAATATAAAGGTGATTCGAACACATATTTTAATTAGACTCCCGAAGCCTGCACATTGCAAACGTCATTTTGCCACCTCCGTGGTCTAATAATAATAACTCCCACAACGGCTTCGGTGACGGTAGCCGGCTTCATTGAAACGCAGGAGTCATTTTATAGTGCTCAAGTGTGTGCGCAATATACAAGAGCACTCTCTATATTTTTTTAACTCTCATAACCCAGGGACGGGCGACCGACATTACTGGCGAGAGATCAGGCGCAGGACTGACTTTTACATGCCCATCCGACGCATGGAATATCTGACTTGTCAGACTATCAGGTGATCAGCCTGCATTGTCCTAACAAACTTGGAAATAATAACATGTTTCCAACGCGGAAATCGAACCCACTACCTCCGAGTCAAGAGCCACGCTCTAAGCCACTGGACCACGGAGGCATTCAGGCGTGGTCTAATAGTTCAGAGTGAGTGTTTTATCTCGGAGGTCATGGGTTAAGGGAAGAGAGCACCCCTGTACTGCGCACACATTTGGGCTACAATTATTACTCCTGCTTCTCTAAGCAGGAGTAATTGTAGCCCAAATGTGTGCCCAGGCCCCCTGGCCTGGGTTTAATGTAACAGGGCAAATTTACAAAACCAGTGTGGGAGGCTTTATTATTATTTCCCGCATTATTTCACGCTCCCACTACAGCCTGCCAGCTCAGCTCGAAGCGACATTCGAATTATGAGAATAGACCCCTATGATATTGTTACGAATGCGGACACGTAGTGTCATCTAGCGGCAACCAGGCGAAACCATCACAGACAGCGTAAATCCCCTATTCAATACCAGATGCCGCTACTTGCATGTTTTTGTTTATTTGCGCGTACACTCTGGAATTTTCCCACGGTTGTTTACATGTTGATGCGAACTGTGGAATTTTCTCGTACGGTCTAGAGCTCGCCTCGACCCGTATAAATACGGCAGGTAGACGAGCCGCGGAGCCAGTCTTCGAATGTTTTCGAGTGAGCGATAATCAAAGCGACTTCGGAAGTGAGAAACAAGTGACTTAGTGAGTGAACCAGTGATAGTGCTTAGTGTTTGAACTTAGTGCATAGTGTTTGAATCTAGTGCTTAGTGTTTAGACATAGTGATCTAGTGTGTGTAAGTGTAGTGTAAGTGTTAAGTGTAGTGCAAATAAAAGTCTTCAAGAGAGTCACCAGGTCTTTTCCTCCGAATCATCGAACCTCTTAGCACGTAACAATATTTTCTTTTTGTACTCTAAGCGTTTTTATTAATTATTGTTACATTATTTCACGCTTTATTTAGTATTTACACCGTTTTACACTTCACCTAATATAAATTACACTATTTATAAATTTTAAGCTATGGATTTCTGCAAAGTAACTCCTGATTCTAATATATTATTTATTTTACTTTTCCGAACTTCTAATTCTATATAACATTTACACCCAAACATAAGTTTATTTATAAAATAATTATTATAAATTCTTAATAATTGAATTGAAATGGTTCTTGGAATTAAGCTTCGCAGTGAAACAAATGATAAAGATTCAATCAACTAAATATAAATTCGTAGAAGCTGAATTAAATTATTTCTAGCATAAAACTCAAAGACTTTAGAACCGTCTTACGCTAGCAAAAGTAATCAAAACCTAAATTATTACTTTAGGCTGGGGGTCGTATCGATCCTTTCATAAATCAATCACAACTTCTAGTTTACCGATACAATATAAACTCGGCTTACGAACATCGTGAATATTGAGCCATATTTTACTCCACATGTATATTTAGACTAAAATACGTAGGCTGGAGTAATAAAATATTGAATAACCGATCGAGTTGTGTTATTGGATTTGAGGCTGTTCACGGATCAAGATTAATTTTATTTTTGTCAGATATAGAACAGTGACGAGTTCAATCAATAGGTACCCTTTTGAATTATCTTTATAATTATTATATTTCACTAGATTGCCATTAGAACCCGGGAACCGAAAATGTTTTCTGTGTTAAAAACTATCAAAATATATCTTATAATGGGACTTATAGTATCAGCTTCATACAGTGAAATGTCTTCATACAGTTAGTATACGTAACAGACAGACACACTTTCAGATTTATAATGTTAGTATGGATGCTTAAGACATCTAGTTAGTATTTATGTCTAAAGCTTCGGTCAAACCTACGCGACCAATGCGACTGCAAAGCGGGAGCGTCTGCAACGCGGGACGTTTGCGTCGGCAGAGCGGGAATAACCTTCGCACCGTAGTAGCGCAGTGTGCACACCAGTTTCACGTTGCAGCCGCTCCCGTCCCACGTTACTGACGCGTAGGTTTGGCCGAAGCCTTAGGGTTGGACCTCATCTGGCAGCACGGAATCGCCTTTTTCCATCGCCCTTTCTCTTTCTGTCGCTTAGAACTGCCATTTGCTAAACCGAGATAGAAAGCATAATGTCGATCGCCTCGAGGATTCCGCCGCGTGCTATCGCATTATGCTTTCTGTCTCAGTCTAGCAAATGGCAGTTCTAAGCGACAGAAAGAGAAAGGGTGAAGGAAAAAGGCGATTCCGTGCTGCCAGATGAGGTCCAACCCTTATACTTTTATATTGTTACAGAATGGCCGCGCATGGAGCTCCAGCACCTGGACATAAGCATGTCGAACCTGGAGGTTGTGTCGGAGAGCGCGCTGGACGGCCTCAGCCTGCAAACGCTGGTGCTGGTCGCCAACCGCCTGCATTACATTGAGATGCATGCGTTCAGGTAATTCGTACTAATATTGTACTATAAGAGAAGTTCATTTCTAGGCAGATGACCTACGTATTTTACAGTTTTTAAAGCTAATGGGTATACGATTACCCATTAGCTTTAAAAACTGTAAAAAACTGACTTGTCCTTAATTCGAAATTGCACTAATGCTTGTTTTTTTTAATCTGAAACGTTCTTTTAAGTTTGTTAAAACTTAAAGCAGTGATTACTAAGTAGTAGGGAGAATTAAGTTGGCAGAGCTAAGCGGATTAAGTTCGGGACATGAAACCCTAAATTGCTAAAAGTCCCTGATGAAGTAGACGTTCTCACGGAATATTATTAATTACGTGTATTTGACACTCAGATTTGTTCATCATGTTACCATCACCTAGGTCCTAGATGTTATAATAATACTTTTAATTGGTGGTATATATTGTGGGACATATTTTATAGTGCGGATGTTATTTTAACACCAAAATATAAACTTAAGCTTTGATATTTTTACTGTTGCTTGCAAAAATTTGTAAACTGCCTCTTTCAAGAATACGCCCGGTAAAATACAAAACAATTTGTTTCATAAGAGGATAAAGATAAAACCGACTTCAAAATTGTATGTAATTGAGAATTAAAAAGAAATCTATCTCCAAAACTACTGAACCGATTTTGATTAAACTTGCAATATTCCCTAAGTTGAACAATACCTAGTACAACAAAAAAAGAATTACTAAATTCGGAATGACAGTTCCAGAGATATGCGAACACAAACATAAAAACATACATATATACATACATACATACCTACATACGCTTTTGAAATTTGGCTTATTTGTTCAGACACTGATATAACTATAGACTAGCATATTAAAATATACGAAAATTGGGCAGTTCTGGAAATATTAAATACATACGCGTCGAATTGATAACCTCCTTTTTTTGAAGTCGGTTAGTAAAAATATGGTATTAGACAATTTTTATGTGCATTATCTTTAGTTTATATGTTTGTTGTAATATTTCCTTGAGCTGCTCTTTCTTTAGTTAGTAATGACGTATCTGTACAAAGTACAAACTAAGATATGTTTCCAATTTTCTAGTAACCTACCTACAGTCGTATCCGAGTTATTATGGTTTTCTTTTTTTTTCTCCTTTATTTAAGGTCGCTTTGAACAACGAGGTTATCAGCGACCACAAGTTTATGTATTTATGATGTATTTTGTGATATTTCCTTCAAAATTTGATGCTCCTCTTAGTTTATACCTAAGGCTTTGTTTTGATCCTCTCTGACACGGTCGACACTTGCGACAGATCTCCTTACCAGCCGCGAGCAAATGTATTCTGACCCGTCCCAACCATGATTTATTTACAACACAAAAGCCTCTTTGAATATACGTCAGCTAATTTTTATAATAAGCACTCTAAAGAGGAGAGGTTTCGAGCACTCTCTAATATACAATGTATCATTAGTTTGTTTCATCAAATGTTTCAACCTATAAAATCAATGCTTATTATTGTTACAAACTACACAATCTATCCTATGTTTTTATTAATGATAAAGTGTCGCGTATTACAATAATTATGTTATAATTATACAGTTGTAGTCTATACATATAAGTCAAATTGAAGTGTCTCTTTGTTATATTGAAATTGAATATCTATATTTTTATTTGTTTGTTCGCGAATAACTCCGCCTTATGTAAACCGATTTTAATTTTTTTTTGCATAAGACAGTGCGGATTTGGTACCATAATCACAAAAGTGGTGATCTGATGATGCGATTTGTGAGAAATCGAGGGGACGGAATTACACGCATATTATAGCTACTACCAAAAATAAAAATTTCACTGAAGTATACCCTGATTCCGAATCCTTAAAGATACAATAATATAATACAATCATATCCCTTTATTGATGTGAATAATCTGAATTTAGGTACTATTATCATGCTAACCCATGTATAAGCTACCGGTCAAGTATTTTTTTCGGCGTTTGAAATAAAAATAGCAACATGAATAAATTGGCAAATGTATGAAGTGAAAATTTTTATCAATAAGGTGAGGGTAGAACTTTTTGAGTATAGTTTTTTAGATAAAACTTTTTTGTTACAGTTCCATGTCCAACACCCTGGCGTCCCTGGATCTCGGCTACAATGAATTCACCGCAATACCTGAGCAGGGGCTGAGGGATCTTAAAGTGCTCAACTGGCTTAATTTACAAAAGTGAGTGTGTTTTCGGCTAAATTGTTATAGCCTTTCTCATTTACCGTAAATACGTTCTTCCAAGTCGTTGAAATACAAGTGTGTTCAGTTCTTTCAAAGTTTTGTCTGTAACTGTCAAAGTTTTCTAACGGCAAAAACTAAACATTGTATAACCGTCTATAACAAACGAGACGTCTACACAAAGTAAATCTTTTCCATATACAGTCCAAAAATTAGGATAACATTTTAATATCTCGTACAGTTTTTTTAAGGTTAACATTATAATAAATAATAAATTCTAAGCATCTAAATTGTAAAATTTAATTTATTGTTCATGTTTTAAATAAGTAAACGATATTCAGCATCAATAGCTAGTCTTTAGCAGCGAAGCAAACGATAACTCATATCTTTATTTCCAGCAATTACATATCAGAAATATACCCTGAAATACGCTGGCACCATATGGAGGATACGCTAACAAGTTTAACTCTGAGCAACAATCAAATAAATCAACTGAGATCGAATGCCCTGACGTCACTAAGCCATCTGCTGCAATTGGATTTGGAAGGAAACAGCATCCGAAGCATAAGCGTGGACTCCCTGCCGCCCTCCCTCACCGTACTCAAGTTATCCAATAATTTCCTACACAAACTCTCCTGTGATCTAATATTTAACCTTCCTAGGCTACAAGTTTTACATATACGTCATAATTTAATCACGTTCGAGTCGAACGCGACCGACTCGACCGACAAGAGCAAAAAGTTAGAGAAGCTAGACTTAAGTAACAATAAAATAAACGACACCTCAGACATACTCATATTCCGCGAGGTCCAAATTAGACAAATTATATTAGACCTAAATGATCTCACAGTCGTCCCTAGGTTATTGTACACTAACAATAGAGTAGAGAGGCTATCTATTTCCTATAATAAACTCAGCTCAATTTACAAAGAAGTGTTTATCACTCTGAAGAATTCGCTGGAGCATCTCGAAATCGAACACAACAAGTTATCTCACTTGCCCGACAGTTTAGCGCAGGTCAATCGCCTGCGACATTTGTCTCTGGCTCACAACTTGCTGGAGGAGGCGCCCGCCCTCCCAAGCCGTATTCAAACCCTCTCGCTTGCCGGGAACTTTTTAACTTCTGTGCCCTCCGCACTTCAGGCGCTCGAGCCCGGTTCGATTCGTTATCTTGACTTAAGTTACAACAGAATATCCATTTTGCTTCCAAATGAATTCCGAGACTGGTCCACTTCTCTCGGCACTATCAATTTAAAAGGCAACAGGATTTCTCAGATTTATAAGAACGTTTTCCCAGTCACTATGCCCGTAAAAGAGATTAATTTGAGTTTCAACGATTTGTACTACGTTCATCCTCAATCTTTTTCCAATTTGACGGGGTCGTTGCACGTATTGGAATTGTCTTCGACGCTTTTTAGTGGCTACTTCCCCTTCGAAATAGACGATAGCTTGGAAAATCTGAGTTGGTTGTCGTTCGATAACAACGATTTCCATATATTGCGGTTGTCCGAGATTCTATCGTTTCCTAATTTAAAATATTTGAATTTAGACTACAATCGTATAGTCGATATCGTGATCGACGACGACGGCAACAATGCGTCTTTATCTCTTAGTAATTTTAGAATGTCGTATAATTTTCTAAGTTTTCTTCCGACTAGAACGTTCGTGTATATGCCAGAGTTGAGAAACTTAGATTTATCTTATAACCGTATCAGTAACTTGACTAAGAATAGCTTCGCCAACTTATCCAATTTGAGATATTTATCTTTAGCGGGTAATATAATTGACTCTATAGAAAGGGAGGCATTTTCGAACCTACCGAAACTAGAGATATTAGAACTCCAAAGTAACAACTTAACTAGCTTATCTCTGGATTCTTTTTATAACATTTCTAATCAATTTATTATTTTCACCCTAAACATAAGTAGAAATAACATACGAACCATCGAGGGCGAGGTGAAATTTTCTATCAATATATTCGACGGTTCAAAAAACGATTTCCATGAAGTGCCAAGCGTTTTATTCGTCAGAATTAAATCCTCGATAAGACAGATTATTTTGTCTCATAATAAAATAAGTCACATTTCCAACGAAGCGTTCGGCCAATCAGTTTATTTAGAAATATTGGATTTACACAAGAACAAAATTAACATCATAAAACGAAAATCTTTTACCGATCTCGTCGCTCTCCAAATCCTCGACTTGTCTTTTAATTCGGTATATCAGCTCTCGGTGGAGCAGTTCTCGAATCTGCGCAAACTGAGATACTTGAAAATAGACCATAATAATCTGAAACTTCTGCCCCGAGACGTATTTAAGAACACGGTCATCGAGCACTTGGATTTGAGTTTCAACGAAATATCATTATTTCCCGTGACTGCGCTCTCGCAAATCGGATTTACCCTGCGCCATCTCGACGTCTCTCATAATCGCATAGAGTACCTCGACAGTAGTATATTCCGGAACACGCAGTTCCTCTCCAGTCTTAACGTCGGTAATAATTTATTGACCGTCCTCTCTGATAACACGTTCTCAAGTCTCGGCGGTCTGCGGCGCCTCGATCTCAGCTTCAACTCCATAAAGGCGAACTTCAAGGAGCTCTTCCACAACCTCCCCAACTTGAGGCACCTGAATCTCGCGAATATAAGTTTAAAGTCAGTGCCTTATCTGCCTTTGACCAACTTGACGAGCCTCAATCTTACTCTGAACTACATTAGCAGCTTCAAGGAGACCGACGTCAGACGGCTGAGTAACCTTCGCCATTTAGACCTTAGCCACAACCGACTAACCTCCATAGTGCCAAAGATGTGGATACACCTACAGAACTTAAATAGTTTGGACGTATCCTACAATCCTATAATAAGACTAACGCCCAGCAGCTTCAAGTGGCTAAGCAACTTATCGCATATGAACCTGAACGGTTTAAGATACTTAGATATAGTAGACCAGGATACTTTCCGTCCCCTGCTTTCCCTTCGCTCCCTTCACTTGCAAACGTGGTCCACGATAAATCATTCAACCTTTCGTTTAGCAAACATTACGTGCTCCCTACCATCGCTTCATAAATTATTGATTCATTGGACGGACGAGGCTCTGGACGATCAGCTCCACGGGATCGACGCGACTAAGATAAGATACGTGGAGATAAAGGGAACTAATTTGAAGAGAATATCGGACAATGCGTTTGAGCCGTTCACTGGAAATCAGGAGATATTTATTAGAATTAGCGAGACGTCAATAAATAGGCTGCCCACAACGTTTATGAAGCATCTCGCGCAGATCCCACAGCTGGGCGTGGACCTCAGCTACAATCAAATCACGCGCCTCGACCCCGCCATCTTTTACCCTAATTTCACGAGTTGGAGTCACGTCGCGACCAAGTTACTTTCAGGTACGTATTAATAACGTTATACCGTAACTCAATTTACGAATGAACCTTAAATTTTGTAACTTCGTATTCAATTATAGGAACAATTAAGTCCCGGCTTAAGAGGACTATAATGTTGAGAAGTAATTAAAACCAAAATGTTATGTAGATGATATTATGACTAATATAGATGTTGAAATAAATAACAAAATATATTTAAATTTTTATGTAAATTATAAATTAATTTTAGTGCATTAAAATAAAATGCTAACGAGCGTTGTTTGAAGCTTCGGTGTACGCCTACCCTCGAGTCATTATAATATATTTAGTTGAGGAAAATCATACATACTTAAACATATAAAATGATGGCACATTTATTCGAAAGCGTGAACCATAACATATTAACGTCTTTGAACGTGGCTGTAGTTATTGAAGACTAATTGGAATGGTGTATACGTTGTAGCCTGTGTATAAAATACTGAGATACAAATTGCGTTTAAATTATTTAATTTGCGTATTAAGTAAACATGTGAATAATTGAGTTTCTAATGACTTCTGATCGAGTATAATTACCAAATCTAAGGTTTTATCGTACTGTTTACAACATCACTGATTAAAATAGCACTATTTCGACTATTTTATGTAGCAAACTTATTTATAAGATTTTAGTTTCAGTGTATAAAATGTTATTTCGAATTCTGCTCTCCTAGATTCAATTTCAACACAACACAACATAATGCACTATTAAAAATGTAGAGTAACCAGGTGATGTAAAGAGAATACTGCGCACATTGTTTCCTTAACAATATTTCAATCAAAAGAATATATTTCAAATTAATGACACAGCGCGGCCACAAAGAACTCCGACTAATCACTCCCGCGTAGAGAACAAACGACAACCGCGTGCAGACCGCTACGGGAACGTTAATAATGTAACAGTTTTCTCATCTTCCGAATGAAATTTAATTTTTAATGCCATTAGTAACTTTCGGTGGGTCTGAGAGGTACTGAATTATATATCGTGTGTGTAGGTGGTTTGATCCTGACGGGGAATCCTTTGAGATGCGAGTGCGAGCTCGCGTGGCTGGGGGCGTGGCTTCGGCGGTGGCTGCAGGAGAATGAGGCGGGTGGGGAGCTGCGCCGTGCTGTCAGGGCTGCGACCTGCAAGGATCAACTCGGGCGCCGAATCCCGCTGCTGCAGCTCCGAGCTGATGAGGCGGAGTGCCATGCCAGCGCCCTCTCCAGCGACGCCCAGCCGAAGTACACGAACTACATCTACATACTGACTCTCACCACCTACACGCTCCTAATTAGATGATAAAAATGAGTAGTAGATAATGGGGATTTTACGCTCGTTCGGATCTCGAGTCACTTTTTTAGTTTTAGGTTTTAGTGGAGACGACGACGCGACCTATCGAAGAAATTGGTTCTTGATGGATGTACGTTATTTGGTAGTTATGTCAATTTTAACGTGACTTGTCGTCCGTGACGTAACGCGACGAAATTACGGTTGCACCTATGCACCAATTTCTCTGATGGTTTTATCCCCGTAGATTAGTCAATTGTAATAACGCAAGTTGTGAGCATCTCTAAACTCGATGGACCTGTATAGATACTTAATAAGTATACTTTTTCCATTACCTTTTTATATTTTCGATAAAATCAAGCGTAGGATGAAACAGTCTGATGGAATTACTCGCGCCGGCACACTGCGAAGCTGATTGGATGTCCTGGACTGAGTTTTAATACGCTTTTTATATTTACAAACAGCTGTGTCCATAAAATTGCATTATAATTTGTAGGATAAAAACTTCAATAGCATTTACTCGATTCGCTGTAATGAAAATTTCAGAAAAACTATAACGAACATCGATGTATTTTTAACTTGAAAAATGTATAATTGTTGGATGGCTATGTAAATATGTAAATATTAAATATTTTTCCAAAATAAAAGTTTCATTTATTTAGACCACATACTCAAAGTCAGTAGATAAATTTTCGAAAACACGTACTTAATATTAACCTTACCAGAACATATTACATTAAAACTTAAATAAACTATTTCGTATATACATAAAGCATAAAGTCTGTACCGAACTACGAATAATAAGAACTAAGGAAACGTAATAACTATCTCCCATACTTCAATCGTTTTGAATTTGTTTCTCTAGGTTCTTTTCGCACACTAAAATAATAATATAATGGCAATATAGCTACGAATCACTACATTCAAATTGACAAAATAAAGCCATTGACAATAATAACTGTCGCTTCTATAATTATTACACACAATTTTTGCATGTATTCGGGTCTATTTTTGCATAAAGTATGCATGTATTTGGGTCTCATTTTGTAGAATCGGAACAATTTTTTGACACAGTTACTCTACCTTAGTTTTTATTATTCGTTAGTACCAAATAATAAATATAATACCAAGATGTTATACTTTATACATCCACTTTACTAAATCATACCATTATTCTAAATTAACACCAATGTCGCCAGACGCACGTTTGAAATTTCAACAAGCCGTAAAATTATTATACACCGAGAACGCTCGGAAATTTGCGCATTGCATCAAAATGGCAGCTGTGAAAGATATATATCTGTTTTGTGCAACTGAAAAATACCTCCGTATACGCGATAAATCTTACTATAAGGACCACTGGTGTACTTTTTGTTGGTCAGATCATAGGATGGAGAGTATCAGGAAAATACCGTTACTTTTACGTTACGGTAAATCTGCTCAGTGTTTTTGGAAGTATTGTCCAAAATTTTTGCACACGAATAGACAGTTTGACACTGAAGTCTGAATGTTCAGTTTGAGGTTCAGTTGCACTCAGAGATATTAAAATTTAAATGATTAGTTAAGGAGTAACTTATTAATAAAAAAGTTTTGACATAAATTTTAAACATTTTCTGTCAGTCTTTATTAAATGACTATTTAAATAATAATAAATATCTCTAATTTGGATCGTAACAGTAATCTCATCCTACATCATCAGAAAATTAAAACAATAATTATTTAGACACATGATAATTACTAAACTTTAGACGACAAAAACTCAAATAAAAATTAGTACGGCTCCCGCACAATAAAAGAGTGTAGAAAATGTTTAATTCAAACAACATCAGCTAAAGGTAGTATATTGTACCACTTTATGCCGGAAATACTTCAGAACTATCATAAAAAACAAATGACAAATATGCTATTTGTCATTATTCCATACCCATCAATATAGGGCGCGTTCCACTTGGCGTTGAAAACGATCAAAACGCTAAAAATCGGAGGCATTTTCAGCGTTTTGATCGTTTTTAACGCTAGGTGGAACGCGGGGATAATATCAGGCATGCAATGTAGCTATTAATACGTAAGTATGTTCAACATTGAAATCTGTTCTCTATTCCTGTTATCGAGATTAATTTATGACTACAATAAATGCTACACAAATAATTAACAAACCAACGTCTGATTGGTCAAAACTTCAAAAATAAATCGTTTGACTTTGATTTGACGTGTATCAGAATAGTATTTAGTGTTCGAGTACGATTCAAACTGAATCAAAGCTACATCCAATTTGGATTAAAATGGCAGAAAACTGTACTTAATTTTTCGTCGACACAATCGCCCAACAATCGCAGGAAGGCTTGAATACTTCATTTATCCTAAAAAAGGAGGAATTAGGAGAATTTAAAATGCGAAATCCTTTCCGCCTGCGGACATTAGATACCTTTTATATTACTTGTTTCTTTTGCGACAAACTTTTTATTGCTCGTAATTTAGAACTCCGGAGTTATTTGGAACGAAAAACAAAACTGAGGCGGTAATTAAAAAATCAATAGTCATTTTAACGTCATTAGCCGCTACAAATATTTGGCTACTAGTTATAATTACTTTATCAACGTATTAATTAAATTTCCAAAACTGTCTACGTTAATCGACTAAATGGATTTTAGTTTTAAATGGATATTGAAATAATAAAATTACCGCCTAAATAAAAATAACTAACCTGTTCTAATGTTTATATTAAATTATGAAACAATCAGCGAGCCTTATAATTTATAATATACTTAAATATTTGTAGGATAATGCAATGGAATTTAACTCAAAAATAGTAAATAGTGGAAAGTGAATAAACGGTTCATTGAACTCTGTGGTACCTAGCAACCACGAAGCTTGTTTTAGCAGGCGTGGGCCACGGCCCACTGTACAAACAGTCAAACATGTCCTACATTTCAGCCACTATTCAGCACAAGGCCTGCCACGGTAATGTGGGTGCAAATTTTTATGACAATAACATTACTGATATTATGAACTAATGTATTAACGTAACACACAAAAGTTAACTAGGCACCTCGTTATAAGGAAACGCTATGAAGGCAGGTGGCAAGTTATTTTCTGCGTGTTGTAACACACTTCCATGCTAAAATTATTGTAAATGCAAATGATTTTGTTACCATTTCACGCATATGCTGCTGCATCGATTTTGATGTAAGGAATAGAGAAACGATGAGTTTAAAAAAATTGTTGTTTTATCACAGAAAATGTACGGTTCTAAGAGATTACAGCTTCTACGCAACACAAATAAAACATAGTGGAAATAGGAATACATAGAATATTATGTTTAAAGGCGTAGCCGAGATCTGAATTACTAACGTCGCCATTTTGTAAAGTGTTTCATATGACAACATTCACACTATTGCGTGCTAATGCCCAAGTCAATATTGTCATTGAAATCATCATTTTTCATTGCGTAATTAAGAGTGGGCTGTCAATTTTCGCTGTGTTTTCTTATAAGTATTACGATCCCGGAAGAATTAATGACCTTAATGAAATTAAGATTTATTTAATCATTGTATATTTATCTCATATTAGCCTAACGGAAAACACGACTCACTTATTTTAACTCGATAGTTATATTTTTCGAAATTACGAATTTTTCTAGGCTTTGTAACAAATATCTGTTAAGTATACTTATTGAGTTACTATTATACACACGTATTGAGCTATGATAGTTCTGACAGCCCGCTCTTAAAGCTAACACTTAAACCATTTTGCGTGTTAGCTAACATAGTCCATTCATAGCTACAAGGATAACATCCTACAAGGATGTTATCCTTGTAGCTATGAATAGACTATGTTAGCTAGGATGTTATCCTGGTAGCTATGAATGGACTATGTTAGCTAACACTCAAAATGGATGCAGACTTGGCTGTGGAGCCAAGTCAATCCCAGAACGAGGAAAACTCTCCATCACCATCACAACGGCGATCAAAGACAACCTAATTGCTGTAAATGAATACGTTTATTAGCAGTTAGAAGACATTTCACGGAATATTTTGGAGCTACTAATGTGGTATAATTAATATAATCGGTTGAGTTAGCAACTTTCCACATTCAACAGCTGAGCTTGCTAATTACATTCCGTTTTTATCTCCACTTTAGCGAACATCGAAGTAATAAAAATGAATAAATTCACCAATATCAATCTTGGGACATAAAATTCCATGTTATTAATATCACTGAGATTATAATATAATGAATGGTCTACATTTTGATTTGAGTTCTATCATGAAGTTGCTACGCAAAATAAAATATAATACATATAAGAGGAAACAACGAAAATGTGATACGACACCAAGGCAACGTCTCTATTAAGATCTCGAACGTTATAGTCAAATTGGAAGATTTGACAACATATTAAATTGGTAGGTTATGAAAATGTTATTATTTTTAATATTATTTACAACAATAATAAGGTACTTCCATTCGATAATTTCGACAACGACGAACGAACTGTTATATACTAGGTTAGTATATAATAGTGCCTAGCACTACTCTTTCCATTTGATATATAATCCCTGCATTCGGCCCGAGTCCCTCAGTTCCTGTCCATCTTTCTACATCCGCGCGCGGCATTTGCCTGGCTATATTTTAAAATCCATTTCTATTTCTTATTGTGAATAATTTCAAGTGTGTTTAAATAAAATCCTTTTTTTAAAAAGAGGTTTATAATTGACCGTCTAACATTGGTGGCTACGCGGCGGGATACCGACTTGGTATCCGTGGAAAACGTCTCCTTCTGTTTCCTCGTGAATAGTGTGTGTAAAAAGAACAAGAATCGTGAAATCAAGTGAAAAATCAAGTCAAAGCTCAAAAGTGAAAATAAAAATAAATCAAAATCAAAGTGAAAGTGTTCCAAAAAGTAAAGAAAAGAGTGTTGGTGTTTATCCTGCTATCAACAGCATTATTTGTGCTGCTTGCTCCGTGCTCGTGATGTTCCTGTATTCTTCGATTTTCATCATTGTGTCCTGCCAACTGTGAGTGTTAGAGAAATAATAACTGTCCTTTGGGGTCTACGAGTGCATCTGTTTTGTTTAAAGACAATTCTAAGAACTAGCTGACTAGCTGATAAGCGTATTGCATTAACTACTGCACCGTGGCTGTCTATTACACCGATATATTCATTTATAATAATTTTAATTAAATAATGTCATCACCACAACCACAACAACAACCACAACAACCACCACCATTAGTCCAAAAGAATACAAGGTCCCAGACACAGATTCAAATTTCGAAAATGGAACTAGATATAGGTATTCTGTTTAAGTTCATAAAACCCTTTGACGGGTCCAGGGAGAAATTAAATTCGTTCATAGCAAACTGTGATAATTCCATGAAATTGGCCACAGAAGACCAAAAACACATATTATTCAAATTCATATTATCACAACTTGAAGGTAAGGCAGAATCTACCTGCTCTATTAAGGAATTCGAGTCATGGGAGCAATTAAGTGTTTTCCTAAATACGCAATTCGGAGAGCGAAAACACTACGCTCATCTATTAACTGACTTACAAGAATGTCGGCAATTAAATAGTGAACCAGTCAATAAATTCGCGTTACGCGTAGAAACATGTTTGTCAAAATTGTTAACTGAAATTACTCTGTCAAATAAAAAGAAAAGCGAGTTGCAAGGTCGCATAAGTGCAATGGAAGACCTAGCTTTGCATACATTCTTGATCGGCCTTAAGCCTGAAGTCTCTAACTTAGTGCGTAGTAAAAGTCCCGCAAACCTAAATCAAGCTATTAATGTAGCTTTATCCGAAGAAGCAATTATAAATTTATTTAATAAGCGTAATCCACATTCATCATCTTTGTCTCAGCGTCAACCTTCCTCTAATCGATATGTCCAAAAATCTTCTTATCCTAACCAATTTTCTAAGCCTCAAATGCCAAGATTTTATGAGCAAAACATACAAGGTCTATTTTGTAGGTATTGCAAAACCCAAGGACACACTATTGAACAATGTAGAAAGCGTGAGTTTAATAATAACAGATTTAAAACTAATACTTTCCAATCTCCACAAAGACCAAATCAGGAACCTTTTAAGCCTAGGCCCGCGCGTATTAACTACGTTGAAAATGACAATACATATTATGACGAGTCTCAACCATCCACTAGCTTTGATTCTCCAAATAATTATAATGAAAATGATACTTTAAACGAATAGTGGGCTCACGAAGGTGTCTCGTGAGACCCAGCCATCAACCAACAATACCCACATCTACTAATGACACCGCTTCTAAATCCAAGGACCACACGGGTAACCAGCCCCAAGCAAGTGTCCATTCTTCTAAATCCAAGGACCACACGGGTAACCAGCCCCAAGCAAGTGTCCATTCTTCTAAATCCAAGGACCACACGGGTAACCAGCCCCAAGCAAGCGTCCATTCTTCTAAATCCAAGGACCACACGGGTAACCAGCCCCAAGCAAGTGTCCATTCTTCTAAATCCAAGGACCACACGGGTAACCAGCCCCAAGCAAGTGTCCATTCTTCTAAATCCAAGGACCACAAGGGTAACCAGCCCCAAGCAAGTGTCCATTCTTCTAAATCCAAGGACCACAAGGGTAACCAGCCCCAAGCAAGTGTCCATTCTTCCAAATCCAAGGACCACAAGGGTAACCAGCCCCAAACAAGTGTCCATTCTTCCAAATCCAAGGACCACAAGGGTAACCAGCCCCAAGCAAGTGTCCAGTCATCCAAATCATTAAATCCTGAAAAAGAAAAAATTCGTGAAGTATATGAAATACAATGTTTACCTAGTAAAGTATCCTTACCTCATATAATGTTGCAAACCTCCGTTTCCAATAAACCGCTTTCCTTTCTTGTCGACACGGGATCTTCAATTTGTCTCCTCCGGAAATCTGCTGTTGAATCATTATCTAAATTAAAATTAAAAAATAATAATATTAGTCTCAAAGGTATTGATATTACTGATGACCCTGTTCCTACCCTAGGAAGCTTAGACATAAATCTGATAATTGGCAGGGAATCAATACCCTTTACATTTCATGTTGTAGACAACATCAATCTTCATTATGACGGTATAATCGGAACTGATCTGTTCAGCAAATATCAATGTTTCATAGATTATAATAGACAAATATTAAATCTTAGTAATAATAAAATAAAATTAAAATTCTCAGAACCTGTTTATGAAATTCCTCCTAGATCTGAAATCACCCTAGAGTGTACTGTGAAGAATCCAGAATTAAAAGAAGGCCTAATCCTAGATCAACATTTAAGCGAACATTTATATGTTGCTAATTGCGTAGTAAGAGTAAAAAATAATAATCGGGTTAATTTAACAATACTTAATACCTCAGAAGAATCAGTTTCAATCAATTCGGATCTTCGACTCATTTTACACCCAATCGATCAAGCATGCTACCAAATTAATCATTCAAATACACAATGCTTAAATAGAACTAATGAAGTTTTAAAATTACTCCGAGTGTCACATTTAAATGACGAAGAATGCAATGCCCTTTATGAAACGTGCTCTAAATATTCCGATATTTTTCATTTGCCAAATGATACACTTACTTCTACTGATGCCATCAAACACGAGATACGCACTTCCTCAGACCAGCCAATAAATGTAAAATCCTACAGATTTCCTGAAATCCATAAACAAGAAGTTAAATCCCAAATCCAAAAAATGCTTAATCAAAAAATTATCCAACCATCCTTATCCCCATGGTCCTCTCCAATATGGATTGTTCCAAAGAAATCTGACGCTTCCGGACAGAAAAAATGGAGGATCGTAATCGATTACCGTCGCCTTAATGACATAACAATCGGTGAAACTTATCCTATCCCTAATATAGTTGAAATACTTGATCAATTAGGCAATTCAAAATATTTTTCCACCCTCGACCTAGCATCTGGCTTCCACCAAATAAATATGTCACCAAATGACGCATGTAAAACTGCATTCAGTGTCCCACAAGGCCATTTTGAATTTACCAGGATGCCATTCGGTCTTAAAAATGCTCCTGCTACCTTTCAACGTCTCATGAACAATGTCCTCACTGGGCTCCAAGGAGAGCGCTGTTTTGTATACCTTGATGACATTGTTATTTATTCAAAAGATTTGCTAACTCATATCCAAAATTTAACTTCTATTTTTGAAAGGCTTCGCTCTTTTAACCTTAAACTACAGCCAGATAAATGTGAATTTTTGAGAAAAGAGGTTGGGTATTTAGGTCACACAATAACTGAGGATGGTGTCAGACCAAATGAAGATAAAGTTAAATCCGTCCAAGAATTTCCTATACCTAAATGTCCAAAGGATATCAAATCTTTTCTTGGCCTTATTTCCTATTACAGACGTTTTATCCCTGACTTTTCCAAAACTTCTAAGCCCCTTACGTCACTCCTCAAAAAAGATGTTCCCTTTGATTGGACCAACGAACACCAATTAGCGTTTGAGACTTTAAAAAACAAACTTTTGACCGCACCTGTCCTTATTTATCCAGATTTCACAAAACCCTTTATCCTTACCTGTGACGCTTCCAATTATGCGATATCCTCTATTCTATCCCAAGGTCCTATCGGTAAAGATCATCCAATAGCCTACTCATCCAGAACCCTAAATAAATGTGAAACTAATTACAGCACAACCGAGAAGGAATTATTAGCCATTGTCTGGGGTTGCAAGACCTTCAGACCATATTTGTTTGGTCGAAAATTTATCATCGTCACAGACCACCGTCCACTAAAGTGGCTATTTAACCATACTGACCCCAGTAGTAAACTACAACGCTGGCGTCTTCAACTTTTGGAATATGAGTATGACATAGTATATCGAAAAGGAAAACTTAACTCAGCAGCAGATGCACTATCCAGATATCCTGTAAATCCTGTACAACCTGAAAAAACCGATTCACTGTATCCTAATCCTACTGAGAGTGATCCTAATAACCTAGATAAAGACCTCATGGATCTTTTAGTATCCCCTACCTCTTTTCATTCTGATGAACTTATAAACATAGATGACTTGAATCTCGACACTTCTGATCCTTTAGCCATTGAACCATTACTTGATATAGATCCATCAATTGAACCGCAACCGTCAACAAGCGGACAGAATACTTCTGATCCTTCAGCTACTGAACTATTACCTGATAATATAAATCCATCACTTGAACCGCAACCGTCAACAAGTGAACAGAGCAATGTTCCACCTATATCTCCCAATGACAATATCCTGGCAACTCCTCCTCCTATGTTGGTTGAGTCTCCGACAGCACCTCGTGAACCTGAAACAGAAATAAATGATATTATAAACGAAAATAATACTAATTGTTTAGCTGATACTTACTCCGAATTCTTGAAAACTCCGTCATCTGTAAAATATAATACTGATATAGTCGAACATAATGATAGCATAATGAAAAGCCAACAGAAAACAATAATAATACCTACATCACTTGATCTTGACGAATCCAATCCATATGTAGAAGAAATTCTTGCAAATTACACAGACTCTGAAACATTCATAAACTCAGAAAAAGAATTATTTACCTATAAAGAAATCAATTTAATGAATAGAACGTATTATTTCTTATTTTACAAAGTCCATCACTTTGATACATGTTCTTATAAGGACATCTTTGTGTCCTTATGTAACCTTAAAAATCATTTAATACTAAGAGAGAATAATATAGACAAAGTGAGTATTACAGATTTTAAGAATCCTTTCGACAAACATACATATATTAAAATTTATACAATGCTTGCCCATTTATTTCATAACACGAAAATACAAATAAATATTTATAGAAATAAAATTTATTACCCGAGTCCTTCTGAAGTCACGAAAATTCTTCGTGAAAATCACGATATACCGATATCCGGACATCTTGGTTCCAATAGAATGTATAACAGGATCCGTGAGCAATACTATTGGAAAAATATGCGAAGCGAAATTGAAAAATACGTAAAGAATTGCACTTCTTGCCAGACCAATAAAGCCCTTAGGAAAATAAATAGAGCTCCAATGCAGATAACTTCAACCTCCACTGCACCCTTTGAAAGAGTATCCTTAGACATTGTTGGCCCCCTTCCTGAATCCGGTACAGCTAAACTCAAGTATATACTTACCCTACAAGATGATTTAACTAAATATTCAATTGCTTATCCTATCCGGAGCACTACAGCTGAAGAGACTAGCGACTGCTTAATACATTTTATCTCATTATTCGGTATTCCAAAAACTATACTAACAGATCAAGGAACCAATTTTACGGCAGACATGTTTAAAGAAACTTGTAAATTTCTTAAAATTAAGCAACTGTGGTCTTCTCCCTATCACCCACAAACACAAGGTGCTCTAGAGAGAAGTCATTCGACATTAAAAGAATATTTGAAGTCCTATATTTGTGAAACCCAAGATAACTGGCCTAAGTATGTATACACAGCAATGCTGGCTTATAACACAGCCACACATTCAACAACTAACTATACTCCTTATGAATTACTTTTCGGTCACAAAGCTACCCTTCCTAACTCTCTCTATGAACCCGCTCTAGACGCTACTTACTCGGATTACATCAGGATGCTTCAGCATCGCCTGAAAACAACTAGAGACAAAGCTATTGAATGTATAAATAGATCTAAAATTGCTTCTAAAACTTATTACGACACGCACACTCGACCTGTCACTTATCATGCAGGTGATTATGTCTATTTGAAAAATCACCTTCGTATGCGAAAAGCTCTTTCGCCCATTTGGAAGGGCCCATATAGAGTAATTAAGATTAATGGTAGAAATAGTCTTACTTTATTAATAAATAGAAGACACGTCACCCATCACTATGATGAGGTTAAGTTAGCCTGGCGTGGCGATTCTTAGTTAAAATAACGATTAGTTTAGGATTAGTGATACTTATAGTATCAATTATTATTATTATACAATGTAACGTATTTTATTATTATTTTACAGTTTTCAAAGCTCTGCACAAGAAGCATTCATCGATACATCTATGAATACTTCTGGGATATATTTTGATCCAATCGGATCACTCAAAATAATAGATGGACATCTTAATGTCTTAATACCAATAGATATATCTTTCATACAGCCAAATATTAAGAACCTGAACGGTGTAATAGGTAGCTTGGAGATAATTTGTAAACAAAGTACTCTCTATGCAGATATCGAATGTCATAACTTACTGGGACCGTTGTCAGTCAGACTGAATGATATCATTCGCGACTTTGATTCAATTTCTCATTTGATCGAAATTAGATCTAAAAGATCTGCGTGGTTTGGTGCAGTTGGCACAGTATCCAAACACTTGTTCGGCACTCTGGACGAGGATGACGCCCTCCGTTATAATTCGGCTATTCAAATTATTGAACGCGATCAATCCAAACTATCACAATTGGTAAAACAAAATATTTTGGTCACCACCTCAACCCTGTCATCTTTAAACGAAATTATAAATAAAATAAGCGTCAATGAAAAACACATAAATAAGGCCATTCAGGCTCTAACTCTCGGTCAGCAAAATTTAACAGCTGTTTCAAATAACTTAATAATAAAATCTAACTTTAATCAATTGCTAAATACCCTAGAGAGTAGTTTGTTAACGTTATCTTTTAAATTAGAAGATATTATTAATGCAATTATGTTTAGTAAGTCGAATGTTTTGTATCCCTCTATAATAACCCCGACTCAATTATTTACTGAACTTGTTCAAAATTATAGATTTTTGGCTAACTATCATCAGCTCCCTGTAACCCTTTCCATAGAAAATATATATACACTGCTAAGTATATGCGAAATAGCTTCCTACTACAGTAATAATAAATTAGTATTTGTATTAAATATACCCCTCGTGAATTCAAGGAATTATTACCTGTATCAAAACATTCCATACCCTGTCGTAATGGCTAATAAAACATATAGCACAATAGTACCGACTACTAAATATATAGCGCTAAGTAGAGATAGGAGTTTTTATTGTAAGTTAGATAGTTTAAATAGTTGTAAGTCCATGTACTATTCAAATTATATCTGTAATGATGTTGATGTCTATTCTAGCTCAACATCCCCTACCTGCGAATCAGAAATTATTACAAAACCATTAAAGTCTGTGCCCAATATTTGTGAAACAAAGTTTTTTGTTGGATTTGTAGATATTTTTCACCGTTTGTCAAACAACAAATTTTTATATGTAAACACAGATGCTACAAAATTGTCAATAGATTGCAAAGACTCTGTTACATCAGAGATTGTACTATTTGGTACAGGAATATTCAATTTACCTGAAAATTGTGTCGCCTTTAAAAAAGATTTAAAACTCATACCTGTAAATTCGCAAATAATTAAAATACAACCGATAATTATGAATTTTAGTTTGTTAAATGATACCTGTTGTAATTCTGTTATGTTTAATAAGATAAAACCATTTGTTTCTATTTTAAACCTATCTGATATTAATTTGGACTTAAGGAAAATTTATAAAAATGTAGAAATTAACCATGATATTGTTAAAAACTTAAATGAAATAATTGATAAACCTCATATAGTTCAATATGGGCAATATTATTCATACTCTACTATTATAATAATTTGTTTGATTGTAATTTTTATTTTTATCGAAATTTATCGTAGATTTGTAAAGTCAGGCACATGTCGAATAAACTTTTATAAACGTAAATTTGAAATAAATAACACTCAAGAACTCCCAGATGTCTCACCAGATACCCATAACGAAATTCCACTCGAAACCATTAATGAAATTCCGCTTCCTAAAATCCGCTCTTCTCTTCCATAAACTTAACCCTTTAGGGATAAGTTTCTTCCTAACCCTGGGGGCTGTTATATACTAGGTTAGTATATAATAGTGCCTAGCACTACTCTTTCCATTTGATATATAATCCCTGCATTCGGCCCGAGTCCCTCAGTTCCTGTCCATCTTTCTACATCCGCGCGCGGCATTTGCCTGGCTATATTTTAAAATCCATTTCTATTTCTTATTGTGAATAATTTCAAGTGTGTTTAAATAAAATCCTTTTTTTAAAAAGAGGTTTATAATTGACCGTCTAACAGAACGATCGAATTTCTTCATAAGTCATCGCACGAGTCATATTGGCCTTGTCCACATTGTGCCTTTTTCTGTTCGTCAAGGGCATGCGCTATAGCGCAGTCAACAACGAACGTGAGGCATGCCCATGACGCGCGTTGAAATCGTAGCGCTCGCTATGACACTTTTCTTTCAACGCGGGTGGATTTTGACGCATTCAATTATTGAATATGCCAAACAAAAGTTGAATAAAAAGAAGATGACGAAAATTGAACATGAAATTGCATAATGTGGACATAGCTATTGTCACGTTTAGCGAGACATAAAGAAGTTATTTAAATCTTTTTAAAATCCTAACTTCACAGCTGAAATCGTTGAATAAATCTGGTCTAACTACCCCTCATCAATGCCTAGTATGTTTTCAGTTATACAGGGTTCAGTTCAGTTCAGGTTCAGTTATACAGTTATTCAGTTATACAGTTATAAGTGATAATACTTTAGGGTGTGTAAGAGTTCCTTGTAGAGAGTTTACTGTGAAAGTAGCAGCACTGAAAGACCAATATTTTTTCACTTTTGTACGGGGAAACTCCTGGTGCTGTAGCGTGCTCCCATACAAATCACAAAAAATGATCCTTCAACGCTGCACTTTCACAGTTAATAGAGTTAACTATGAACACGTACACACTCTGAAGTATTATCATTTATCACTATGTTTTGTTACACCCTGTATAACTAAATATTATAAAATAAGAATAATATCAATGAAAAATAATAATATTATTTAGTTATTGCCAACCCTAGCCGTATATGGCACACGAGTTAACCTGGCAACAAAACCATTCGAGTCATAGCTGTGTTCGCAATTATCCTGTCGACCTCAGAATCACCCTTGTCTGAGAACACGTTTATATTAGTACAAACTTAATTAAAACCACGCAGATAGGCCTGCGGTAGCCACAATCAGCGATCGCGATAAGCACAGGATGTGTATGGGTTATAATTGTCATCATGTTAGAGTGCAGCCACATTGCCACACAACGCAACGCAGCAACGTAGCGTCGCCAATACCGCCAATAGGCCAAAACCGTGGGTACCAAGTCCTTTGAAATTCAATCTGTTTCTTCTTGTGTAGTAAATAAAGTTCAGTTTTAAATGGTATTAAAAAATGTATCGCATCACCTTGTCACGTTGCAACGTGAACTGACCCTTACATACATAGTACTTATTTAATTGTACTATTTTTTGTCGGAACGACGTGGTGGACAAGATATGACTTGGGAAGGTAAGTAACCTGTGTTTCCCTAAGCGTTCTCTAACTTTGGTGGAAGTCCGGTCCCTATTGAGGTAGACCGGCCGGTCGTGGAGGGAGTTCCGTGTTAGATAGATCCGGGACATCCCTCCTTTATACGGCTGAAGGCGAACCGCAGGTGGTTTTAGTGAGTAGGAGTCTCACATACCCCCGAGGCATACCCAATGGGGGACCCATGATGGGTTTCCCCTGCGCATCAAAAAAAAAGGTAAGTAACCTGTAGGCCTACTACGAAACTGTTTTGAGACTCAAACAATCGGACGAGAATGCCGCGTCCTGCTCTAACAACGTTTGTTAGAGTAGGACGCAGCATTCTCGTCCGATTATTTGAGTCTCAAAACAGTTTCATGGTACAAGGCCAGTTGCCCATTCAAATGTGGTATACAAATAGTATACGGTAAGACTTAGGTGGGATTTCACCAAACACACATAAAACTTAGTTTTATAAAACTTAGTTCCCATTGAACGCGTTCATGCTGCGACGTAAATCTCGTTTTGTTTCGATGGGATTTCACAAACTTCTTTTGATCGCGATTATTAAATCTAAGTTTACGTGACGTCACGCGATTATTTTACATGTTTTCATCATTTTAAAGTCTTTTCACGTTAATTTAACTACAAAATAGCAAGAAACAATACATAAACTAACAAACACATTTGTCAAAACTGTCATCTTGACATTTCTTTTGTCTATGTTTTTCGTTCCGCCATGACAGGGCTTGAATGGGTTTTATGACGTTGAACTTCGGACTTTGGGCGTTCAGAAGATAAAACTCGGATTTGCTGTGAACGCGTTCAGTTTATACTGGTGAAATGCATTTCGATGTTATAATCGCGTTTATACGTTTTGAACCGGTTCAGAGTGCTTTGAACGCGTTCCATTTCTTTGGTGAAATCGCCCCTTAAGGTCCCCGGTACGGGGAGGCCGATCGATCCGATTTGACTGATTGCAGGCCGACATAGGTGATCTAGGAGTCTTGCAAAAACACGGAAATATAGAGTTTGAGGAATTTTTGTCCGACGAAGCAACGCACCGCAACGCACTGGAGCAATGTGGCATGCTCTTAAAAGAGTTTTCAGACAACACACATTAAATGAGCAAAATTATTATTATGACCTTGTTAAAGTTTAATTTCCTACGAATTTTTGGACAATTTATCTGAGTACATAAAGGCAGAAAAATAAATTAAAAAATGAACATTGTGGATTTCAGAATACTATACATTTTACATGTTTCATAGGACACGGACTGAAATAAAGCTGTTTATGAGATTAAAATAGAGTAATCGGACTCTGAATTTCATCATGCTATACTCTGAACAGCTGCTGTTTGAATGATAACAATTATTATATTCTGGTACTAGCTGTCCCGGCAAACGTTGTTTTGCCAATTAAAGTATTTCTACTTCATCCGATCAACAAAATCTTGCTTCTCTTTTGTTCCCTAAGAGGGGTGGGGGAAAAAAAATATACACCAGATGTTAAGTTGGAAAACACAATTAATAATAATATGAAGTAAGTCAAAGAAAAAATTTTGATACAAAATCTAACCCCCTCTTTGGTCCCCTTAGAGGAGGGTGGGAGGGGGGATTTTTATACACCAGATGTTACGTTGGAAGAAGACAAATATGTCTGCGAAAACCGCATTCAAATTGGATCAGTAGTTTTCGTGTGATAGTGGAACAAACATACATACAGAGTACAGACAGACAGACAAACAGACAGACATACAGACAGACAAAAACTAACCACATTTTTGACTTCTATAGCGATGTAGTGACACCCCTCGCTTATTATTTTTTGAATATATTTAATGTACAGAATTTTCATTTCTACAGATTTATTATATGTATAGATTCGATCTCCGACCTATTAATGACAAGTAAACACTAGACGTTAATAACTAGAACAGCACGTATGTGCGGTGTAAAGGCCGTCACACACTTAGCTATAATATATATTAATATACCTTAATATACCGTACTAAACATACTGAGACCAGAAATATACATTATAGCTAAGTGTGTGGTCACGCGAAAATTGTATAGAAAATATATATTAATATGCCTAGCTATAAATATATTGATATATTTTATAGCTAGGTCTGTGACGGCCTTAAGGCTGGATTTAATACGTCCTCGCGAACGAGCGGTGTAGCAGCTAAACCGCTCGGGTTTAGCTGCTACACCGCGAGGTTACGAGCAATAGTATGTAATTTTTTTTTATATTGGCGTGGTCGCGATCTCACTTACATACAACTGCTTGTGATCTTGCGGCATAGCCGCCAAACCGCGCGTTCTTGCGGACCTATATAAATCGATCCTTATAGATGACACGTCAGTATGTGCGGTGTTGGATTTGGAAATAAGAGGTAAAAAACAATCGGTTGAAGCAACCAGTTAGTGCCAGCAGCAGTGAAAACGAAACAGCAGAAGAAGCAAGCCTCTAATGAATTTTGACCAGTTCTTGACATGTCTTTCCCAATTTTGACCCATCTCAAATAATGTACCGCCAAAGAAATTTTTACTTCAATAATTCTTTTAGGTGGTTTAGTGACAGGTCGTAAGTTTTTAGCATTTGTGAAGGGCTTATGAGGGCCTGACCATGGATATAAATTACTTGAAGGTACGTTACGTAACGTACGTGCGTACGTCAAATATTATTTCCTTTTAAGGCACATTTTTTTAGAATAGAACTCATTCGTGTTGATGACAGCACGGCTACATCAGTACCAAGGCTTCACAGAAAATCGACGGAAAACAACATTTTGTCGCTCTTATAACAGCTGGTTATAGCAATTATCATAAAGTCTGGAAATAGACTAACATTTATCATTTATTTTGTAAATAGACTAATTTGATACCCAGTAGTGCTATTATTTTTTTTCCTAAATAAAAATGATAGAAAGAGTCGAAGATAAAAAGAAGGTCGCGAGGTCGCGGTCTAATCTCTATCTTACGAATTTTTAATCAGGGGGTGAGCCAAGATCTTTTCTTTATCGCTTCTTTATATAGAATTGCCGATCAAAATGTATGGAATCGACATAAAACGAGTCGAACATCATCGTCATATTAACGAATGCTTATGTCAATTCCATACATTTTGATCAGCGATTCTATAACGAAGCGATAATGAAAAAGTATTGGCTTAGTGGCCAGGGGGTGTAGTGCGAGTTTTATTCGATTATACGCATCGAACACGTTAACGCGAATTTGTATGGGATCAAAGCAGCGCCACCTACTGGCTTACGTGGATACCGCTTTGATCCCATACAAATTCGCGTTAATGTTCTCGATGAGTATGATCGAATAAAACTCGCACTACGCACTCTGGTCTCGTGTTACCCCAAAAAGTACACAATACCGCTTTAGAAATTTTCACTTCAATGTAATCGTTAATAGCTTAAATGAACATACGGCAATGAAACATCTAGCACGTAATGGTTATCATTAAATAATGCCATGTAATTGTTGAACACAAAAAGCGTATATTAATATTCATAAAAGTAAAATTAATCTGACAGGGCTCGGTTTGTTCCCAATATTGATACATTTGGTACACCGCCGCGGCTTTAATTACGAGAGCGATGTATTAATTCAATATGGAATCATTTTTAAAAGTACATATTTTGGTGACGTTTATCCGACGGGCATCGTTTTTCATTTCATTCTGCTCAAGTGCACGTTTTAGCCTAGATTTAAGTACACGCGCGAACGCGCATTTATAATCGACTTTCAAAAAGAGGAAGTTATAATTATATTCGGCTGTGGATATTTTAGCCACTGCACCTTTCTTTCTTTCTTTTCTTTCTCTTCGTTTTTGGCAACTTGACACAAAGTATGTGTATGTTGTGCCACAGACAAGGTAAAAAGGTAAGGAATATGGCGGGAAAACCGTATTCCTCCTATAATAATTTTCAGCAACGTTTTCATGTAATATCGTCAGGTCATTTAGTCTAGTCAAAGTCTAAGTAAAAGTCAATACAGTCAAGGAGTCATTAGTCAAGTCGGTCGTTTCAGTAAAGTGGTAGACGCTTTACTGAAACTTTCAATGGAGTTTTGGAGGGAACACAAAATCGCACGTTTCTGGATAATGCATCACTTTCCTACACTTGTGCACGATAACGAATATCTAATGGTTAATATTCTACCAATATTACACATTAAAAACCCAACTTAACACAATTTTAGGAAAATAATACAAAATCACAACATCACTCTTTCACATTCCCGGCAAAACTCCAACACTGCACCTGTCATAAGCAATAGTATGTACTATGTACCAATTATTTAAATAGCGTCACGGTCACACTATTTTTTACATAATAATATTATGATTGCCTGGCAATCATAATAATATTATGATTGCCTGGCAATCATAATATTATATTATTGCCTGGCCTCAGAGGGCCTAGACAAGCGGCAAGCGAGTATTGTAAACGCTAACGCCACAAAATGTATGGGATTTGACATTTAGTATTCGCTAGCGAAGCGATGACTTATGTCGTGTTTTTGGTGTTAGCGTTAGCGTTTACGATAATCGCTTGCCACTTGTCTACTAGGGCAGTGATCTCGTGGTGTAGCCGCAAAAGTCTACGATCGGGCGGATACATATAATTATATCGAGCCTTACATTTCTAGGTGGGTATTTTAAGGTACTATATAAAATATAATTTACTTTACTTTTCTTTTTAGACCGACAATCTGCATTAAAATCGGTCCACCCGTTGCTATGAATTACGATGCCATGAACAGAAACGCGTAAACGACACGTTAAACTTATACTGCGTGACTGGTGAGACATGTTCAATACTCGAGGACGTGATATTTGGCTATTATATTAGTTGAAAAAAAATAATAAAAAATAATAATATCAATTGATCACCGAGTAAACGTAGCTTAAAGTTAGATAAATATTTACCCAACGCATGGACACCGCGCGCGGGAAGGGTAGTTGTGTGATGTTTCTTTGGTAGCGCATGCCTCTGCACCGGCCGCATAGTATGCCTTCTTGCCTAGCCGCGTAATTTACTTAGTATCCATGATTCATTTATTTTTGGGAAATTTGGAAAAAAATTAAGTACCCAATTTTATTAAATATTTATAATGAGAATCGAGTACTGAATACTCTCCTTAAGTATCGGTATTGACTCACCAGTCATGCTGTAGAGGTAATAACACTCTGATTTCGTTGTGAGTAAAAAACAGTCCGAAGTCAAATAATGTCAATTTTAAAAATCTATTTTGCTGGTTGTGACTTTCAAAGATCTATTTAAATGTGTTTTAAGTAGCCTTAGAAAATGCTATTCATTTAGTAAAGGGAGAGTAATCTAACTGGACCGATCAAAAAAACTTTCCCCAAAGGCTTCAGGCTGCAGCTTGCATAGCTTGTCTTTGAAAAGGGTCCCGACTCCCGAGCAACAGGAAATTGTCAAGTTAGTTTAGACGGTGTAAAGCGACTGCTTCTATAGAAGCTGGAATCAAAAGATGATTACTGGAAATCACAAGTTTGCGAATCTTGAAAGTCTCTAGTTTACCCTCTCTTAAGAAATACATAATCTATATAATGTCTACTTTTCCGTTCGTTTAGGCATACGATAAAAATCATTTAGCAGTACCGTTACGTCATAATTGCATAAAGTATGTACAGTTATATTTGCATACAATGGGATTCGATTTTTATTTTTGAACGAGCTTTTGCCCGCGGCTACGCTCGCGTTAAGAAGTATTATTATATACAAACTTTTATCCCCTATTTGAACCCCTTGGGGTGAGAATTTATCAAAATCCTTTCTTAGCGAATGCCTACGTCATAAATCTACCTGCATGCCAGATTTCAGCCCGATCCGTCCAGTGGTTTGGGCTGTGCGTTGATAGATCTCCATCTCAGTCATTATCTATATATATATATATATATATATATATATATATATATATATATATATATATATATATATATATACTGCGTGACTGGTGAGACATGTTCAATACTTGAGGACGTGATATTTGGCTATTATATTAGTTGGAAAAAAATAATATAAAAAAATAATATCAATTGATCACTGAGTAAATGTAGTTTAAAGTTAAATAATTATTTACCCAACGCATGGACACCGCGCGCGGGAAGGGTAGTTGTGTCGTGTTTCTTTGGTAGCGCACGCCTTTGCACCGGCCGCATAGTATGCCTACTTGCCTAGCCGCGTAATTTACTTAGTATCCATGATTCATTAATTTTTGGGAAATTCGAAAAAAATTAAGAACCTAATTTTATTACATATTTATAATGAGAATCGAGTACTGAATACTCTCCTTAAATATCGGTATTGACTCACCAGTCATGCTGTATATATATATATATATATATATATATATATATATATATATATATAGAAACAATTCGGGGCCTATTTTCAAACAAACATCGAAATCTCGGTAATAGCTGTTTTTACTCTTCGGGTATGGAACCCTAAAAATATCCTTGTAACTTTGTATTTGTACGTGTGGAATAACAATGAGATTTGACTTTTTATTTTTTTAACGATGCGTAAAGCCGTGTGCCGCAGATACTACACGCCATAACTTTCCCACAAGTGCAAGCTATAACTTAACGGCTTTATCGCAATCGGATAAATGCTTTGGCACCGCGTGAAATACGAACAAAAACTTTTATAATAAAACAAGATTTGTTTCTTGTAATACTAACTTTGTTCCGCTGACGTTAAAGTATTGTATTAGTAATATTTGGTTGCCTTTTTTTATTAAATAAGGGGGCAAACGAACAAACGGGTCACCTGATGGTAAGCAACTACCGTCGCCCATGAACACTCGCAACATCAGAAGAGCTGCAGGTGCGTTGCCGGCCTTTTAAGAGGGAATACGCTCTTTTCTTAAAGGTTTGCAGGTGGTATAGGTCCGGAAATACTGCTGGTGACAGTTCGTTCCAGAGTATTACAGTGCGTGGCAGAAAGTTACGCGAAAAACGCACTGTGGAAGACTGCCACTCATCAAGGTGATGAGGATGGTATGTTTTTCGCGTAGGATGATGGCGAAAGGTTGCAGGTGGTATGATTCCGAACAATTCCTCAGAGCACTCCCCGTGGTACAACCGATAGAGGATGCAGAGTGAAGCTACATCTCGGCGTAATTCCAAGGGGTCCAAGCTGTTTGAAACACTATGGCAGTCAACAATTCGAGCGGCCCTTCGTTGGATACGATCCAGAGGGAGCAGTTGGTATTTTGGCGCCCCTGCCCAGAGATGAGAACAATATTCCATATGAGGCCGAACCTGCGCCTTGTATTGCCTATTGAAATATTCCATTTCTAACGCTGTTTTTCAATTTTGAAGCTTTAGTATGCATATCTGATACAAATAAATTCGCTAGATTTGATAACGAAGTTAGATATTATCAAAAATTTCTCATAAGTCATAACCATAAAGTTAATAGGTATATTAACTTTATAGGCATAACGCATCGCAAAGTGTCATGGCGCTTGCAAAGAGCCATGACACTTAGACACACTAAACACCCAAATTTTTGATGTCTAACTTCGTAACCCAAGCGTAGCATTATTCGTAGCAGTTCGTAGCACTGCTACGTCACGGCTACGAATCGCTACGACTTAGCTACGACATGTCTACGTCGCTACACGTGATAGTTCATTATGAAAATGATAAGGCAAAAAACTAATTACTTTGTTACTTCATCCCTCATATTCATTTATGTCACATCTAATGCATTTTTTACATCTTAACTAACTACTAGTCGAAACTAGCGAACGCGTTTTGACTGAGTCTTCGAGACTATTCAGAATACAATTTCTTGTAATCGCGTAGTGTAGCGGCTGGACCGCTCGGTCGCACGGACGTATTTCAATCGAAACAAGATTAAAGTTGAATTAAAAAGGTCACACGATTTCTTTGTAACAAAAATTGGTCCCTTCAAGATCGTCTTTACTTACAAAGTTCAAGCAAAAGATAAGTGATTTTACAAACAATAAAACAAAAACGAAATCAATCTAAGTAAGTTGAAATTATTTCGCTCAAAACGAATCTTGTAAACGAGTTGCGATAGAAAACTTGTTCCTACAATCTCACTTATTCTATCCAAGGAGCACGTGTCCCGCTCGATACAATTTATAGCCCAATTCGAATTTAAGTTAGGAGCCGAACAATTTTGCTGATCTCAAACAAAGTTTGCGATGACTCACAAAGGTATGTTTGTTATTGTTACAATTGAAACATTCAAACTTTTAAGTATTGATTAAAATTGGTATCTCGTGCTTGGAAGACGCTTTAGAAAATTATTTGAACACTAGCTGTCCCGGCAAACGTTGTTTTGCCATATAAATTATTTCTACTTCATCAGTTGATACAAAATGTTACCCCCTCTTTTGACCCTAAGAGGGGTAGGGGGGGGGGATTTTATACACCAGATGTTAAGTTGGAAGACACAGTAATTAATATGAAGTAAGTCCAAGAAAAAGTTTGATACAAAATCTGACCCCCTTTTTGGTCCCCTTAGAGGGGTGTGGGAGGGGAATTTTATACACCGGATGTTAAGTTGGAAGCAGACAAATATATCTGCGAAAACCGTATGCAAATCGCAAAAGAAGTTTTCGTGTTATATACAAAAGTTTGATACAAATTCTACTTCTTTTTTGTCTCCTTAGAGGGGTGGGGGGAAATTTTTTTATACACCAGATGTTAAGTTGGAAGAAAACAAATATATCTGCAAAAACCGCGTTCAAATTGGATCAGTAGTTTTCGTGTGATGCTGTAACAAACATACAGACAGACAGACAGACAGACAGACAGACAGACAGACAGACAGACCACACACCCCCTGCTTATTATTTTTTGAATAATATCTTTAATGTACAGAATTTTCATTTATACAGTTTTATTATATGTATAGATTAATTTTATTTCGGAATCGTTATATTTATTCTGCACTAGATGACGCCGCAGAAACTTATTTATCGCGCGAGAACCGCACATTTTGCGGGGATAAAAAGTATTATAAATCCTTTCCCAGGACTCAAAGTATGTCCATACCAAATTTTAGCAAAATCGATTCAGCAGTTCGGGAATGAAGAGGTAACAGACAGACAGACATACTTTTGCATTTATATTATCAGTTTGGACGACCAATAAATAAATGCAAACACGCAGATTTTCCGCAAGGCCACAGTATTCTATTCAACCACTGTACCATTCTCTACAGTAAAAAGCATTCGTATGTGCATTTTTTTACAAAACCGTCCATCCGTTTCAGTACAAAAGTTTTTCTGTCGTATTACATACACTTTTGCAAAGTTTGTTTCCCTCACAACCACGATAGTAGGGTGAGTCTTTTCACGCTTACCATGCATCGGAAACTTACATTGCTCGGGAAAAAATGTGTACAAATATGTAAACATTAACTGCTGACAAACATAATATTATTACAATATTATGATATTAAATCTACTGTAACTATTTGTTGGTGGAAATTAATATTTGACAATAATAAATATACTTTTCTTGCACTTATTCCACTTTATTATATTTTAGTTTTTTTTAATTTACTTTTTTACAATTTTTCAAAAATTAATAAGTTTAATAAGTGCACGAAAAGTGTATATTTTTACTGTGAAACATGACTTTTACACCCATAAACAGTACATTCAACGTCGTTATGTGCTAAAACGTATAATGACTATACATAACTAAAATTATGATATTCAACCTTTTTTTTCAACAAACAGCAGTTTCAGAGTAACTGGAATTCCTTTGTTAGGAACTCCAGAATGGAATACTTAAGTAGCTCTTTGCACACACTCTAAATCATTATGTTTTCTTAGGATGGTATTAAAAGTTAGATATGAATAATGAAAAAGTGTTGCTCTCGTTTACAGTGTCGATTAGAGTGAAAGTCCAAAAGGATGGATTTATACACTATTGACTATACACTATAGCAAGCGTTTTGGCCGCTCCAGTGCGAGATCACAAGCAATTAGTATGTGATTGATGAATGACGATTTATTTAAATAGTGACGCGGTGTCGCGGTGAAGCCGCCGAACCTAGTAAAAACTAGGGATTTGACAGTTAATTTGACTTTTTGTTATGGTTAAAGTTAAAGTTATAGTTAAAGTAAGGTGGTGCAACCCACTCTAATAATGCAAGTTTCGATTGGGGTCATATTTAACCAATCTAAAAATAAATCAAAATATTTTCTTTTAGTGAAAAGCTTTCAACTGTCGCAGTAAAGGCGCGTGCACTGACCTGAATTCCGGCTCTCACTTCGAATATTATATACGCTCCTCAAATATAACGTATTTTATAGGAACGCTTATTATAATGCAGTTGTGGTTATTGTTAATCGTTCTAGATAGAATATTGTGTTTCTTTAGGGGGTGAAAAGGTTTTAATGTTATTTTTCAACTAGCTATCCCGGCAACGTTATTTCGCCATTTAAAGTATTTTCTACTTCATCAGTTGATACAAAATCTTGCCCCCTCTTTTTACCCCTAAGAGGGGTGGGGGGAGGGGATTTTATACACCTGATGTTAAGTTGGAAAACACAGTAAATAATATGAAGTAATCCAAGTAAGTCCATTAAATAAATTTTATACAAAATCTGACCCCCTCTTTGGTCTCCTTAGAGGGGTGAGGGGAAAAGTTTTATACACCAGATGTTGAGTTGAAAGAAGACAATTAATATATCTGCGAAAACCGTATGCAAATCGGATCAGTAGTTTCTGTGTGATGCTGGAACAAACATACAGACAGACAGACTGCAGACAGACAGACAGACAAAAAAAACTAACCAAATTTTGGCGTCTATAGCGATGTATTGATGACACCCCCTGCTTATTATTTTTTTAATACCTTTAATTCAATAACACGTTCTCTGCCGTGTAGGTCACCGGTGACCGGATCCATACCTGTATCAAGCCGCCAGGTAGGGCACCGGTGACCTCAGAGCAGACCTGTTTTTGAAACGAACTCGTAGGCCATAGGACACGTTTATCGTTTGTTTTCTTTTTCATTTTGTTATTCATTTCTCTGTAGTATGTGACCGGTGCGGTGCTGTAGAGCAATACTCTCACATATGTTCATTATATGTGAACATTTTAATGCCGAAACACAAAGGGCTGAAAAAAATAACTGTTTCTATGACTTCTTATTCATTTATCAATTGTATTATCAATTTCACTTATCTTTTAATCAGTATTATGTTGTATATTAAGTTGCTCTTAAATAATAATCGGCTAAGTGCCAGTCGGACTCGCGCTCAAAGGGCGCGCAAAAACCCTTTGAGCGCGAGTCGGCGGTTATAGAGGAAAAATAGGCGAAAAATTGTGTTTTTGTATGGGAGCCCCCCTTAAATATTAATTTTATTTCAATTTTATTATTAATTGTTAAACAACAGATAAAATTAAGAATGTTTTTAGTATTTTTTGTTATAGCAACAACAGAAATATATAATCTGAAAATTTCAGAAGTCTAGCTATAGCGGTTATTGAGTTACAGCCTGGCGACAGACAGACTGCGGTGACCGAAGACGGAGCGGCGCAGTGATAACGATTGCGTAGGTACTTTACCGTACAACAGCGCCGCGTAGGTCACATGTGACCTCAAGGGGTTTTTTATTATATCTCAGGAACCCTGCACCTCATCGAACCCTAAATGATGTCATAGTTTAAGTCTTGAATACATCTATTTCGACCAAAAAGTTTTTTTGTGACCGGGAAAACCGGTGACCGAGACACAATAGAATATCTATTGTGTCTCGTTTTCCCACGGTCGACGGGTTAATGTACAGAATTTTCATTTCTACAGTTTTATTATATGTATAGATGTTTTTATCAAAACTCACATAATATTGAACATGTAAACGATTTTACACACACGTCGCTCACATTTTTTTGATATAGGGTTTTTATTCCATAAGTGAAAGGAATATAATGTTAGCCATAAATTTGCTAAGTATAATAATAACAATAGCAAAATATACTTATTACATAAAGAAGGGCTTACTTATAAACATAGAAATTTAATTATTCTTGCCTGTATACAGATTTACACAGCATTTAGCAACCTGACCGCTGATAGTGTTAGCGAGTTTCGTTAGGTATAATTATTAACAAATCATAATAAAGATTTATAAATAACGCAAAAAGAACAGAACTCGTGCAGTGTAATGCCATACAAAACTCTCAAAAGTATTCGTCCAACGATTGGAAAGCGCAAGGTATAATACCTTCATTAATTCACGAAATTTGTAAAGGTTCGATAAAGATGATTACAATAATGGCCCACTTCCAGCAGTTACAGGTTAATAACGCTCCTAATACCCGAATTAAGTTATTAATTTTTGATTTTAGTTTCCTTGATAACTCCATTAAGCCTCGAAATTGGTAATTTCGTGAAAATCCGGATTATGCGTGGAACGGAACAACAAACAGCAAAGTGTGTAACACGTAATATTGTGTACAGTGTGTATGTGTGTGTGAGCTTACAAGGATTATTGTGTAATGAAGCTAACCATAGATTAAAGAGGAACTGTAGATAAACAACTGCATAATACAAATTTAATTTATGTAAATAAATAATATAATATTAAGATGACTAAAAAATCGACCAAGTGCGAGTCGGAATCGCGCACGAAGGGTTCCGTACCATTATAGAGCAAAATTAGGCCATAAATTGTGTTTTTGTATGGGAGCCCCCCCCCTATTTTTTTATTTTATTTTAATTATTAAAGTACACATATAAATAATGATTTTTGAAAAATTCTAGTAAGTACCTACCTGTTGCCATTTTTGATATAGAGCAAAAAAGGCCAAAAAAATCACGTTTGTTGTATGGGAGCCCCCCTTAAATATTCATTTTATTTTATTTTTAGTATTTTTTGTTATAGCGGCAACAGATATACATAATCTGTGCAAATATCAAATCTCTAGCTATTACCGTTCTTGAGTTACAGCCTGGAGACAGACAGACGGACAGACGGACAGACAACGAAGTCTTAGTAATGGGGTCCTGTTTTTACCCTTTGGGTACGGAACCCTAAAAACTATTGAGGTATTACTTTTCTCGCAACGCAATTTTATTTAAAATTAAAATTATTTTATTTCTAAACGCTATTAATTTAAGGGCCTTACCAGTAAAAATTCTAAATTAAAAGTAAGTATTAACATTTTTCTATAGGGATTTGACATGGGGTATTTTAAATGACATGTCACTTTATCTTTAAATAAAGTTAATCTGCATAGCACCGTTATTGGATCACTATGCTTATGACAAAATCTTATACATTTTAAATTTCGAATCTCAAATACGACATTTACGCATCCTGGCTAAGAGCCCTCGGTGTATAATTATGCATAGAACGCCATCCTAATTAGGCCTCCAGCTTTTAGCAATACAATGGCATGTCATACGTGTGACAGTAGTAAAGACATTAGGCGCCCAGGGGAATCCCGACATGCCCCACTTACATATCGAATGCCGCAGCCCTGTAGACATGAGCAAACACGTACAATTCTATTTTCAAAATAATTATTTCTTTTTTTAAATCGTAATTCAGCTCAGATTTCAAAACTCAGGACATTGACAGGACCGACTGAAAAAATCTTTAGACTATCTGTACATGTTCCGCGAAGCTTTGTCTGCCCAAATAGGGAATTCCGCGTTCACCGTACATTTTTCCGCAAGAAAATAGTTAACAAGGAACTTTTAATTTTACTTTATTTATCTAGATACTACATAAAGATTAGGGTACTCAAGTAATATCCTGAAACAAGTGGCCTGTTCATTTTCGAGATTGAATCGAGCTCTTATTTCGTAGTTGGAGTATAAAGTCAGTAATAATATCGGAGAGCCCTTGTTACTAATAGAAATAGTTCCAAGCGCAGACGATTACAGTATCGTTCATGACGATTTCGTTTCAATTCCGCTCAAAATGGACGTCTTATTACTTACAGTTTAACTCAGTTTATTAAATATAGAATTGTAACAAAATTGTAGCAATACCAATATTGAACGATTTCTATTGGATCACTTGTTTTTATTTATTTTATATTTAGGTTATTTTCGTTTGGCGATCGGAGTTGTGTTGGTGTACTGGAAAAACTCATTTTCCCACAAATACAAACAATACTTTCGTTTAAAAGCAGTTTTGTTTCAATAACTGTTTGTACACTGAAACTCAAGGTTTTACATTAGGTATTCCAAAATGATTTAACATACTTTATACTTATATTATGTACTTTTACAAATACATCATCATCCTTATTTTTAGTTTGATGTTTATATTTCTGTACGTCTGTCTAGCTGACGCTTTTTAGCCACTAATACTTATTTTATAGCCACTAAATAATAAATTAGAGGATTAAGATGAAATTAGTTATGGAGATAATATTCAAAGGCCAAGAAAGGACATCATTATTATGATAGTTTTTGTAGCAGTGCTAGGTGTGTGCAGAATAAAATCTTCGCTACGCAGAAATTATTTTTAGTAGATTTATAATTAAATAAAACTGTATTTTAAAAAGATACAACCGACTTCAAAATTGTACGTAATTGAGAATTAAAACACCGTATCTCCAAAACTACAGAACCTTGCACTATTGCCTAATTTGAACAATACCTAGAACAACAAAAAATAATTACTAAAATCGGAAAGGTAGTTCCAGAGATATGCGAACACAAACATAAAAATATACATACATATCTACATACATTTACATATAATATACATATTAAATAGGTACATACACTTTTGTAATTTGACACATTTGTTCAGACGCTCATACAGACTAACATATACGAAAATTGGTCAGTTATGGAAATATTACATAGTACATACATACGCGTTGAATTGATAACTTCCTTTTTTGAAGTCGGTTAATAAAACTCAGAAACAACTGAATAATTCGAAAAAGTCAACGTTAAGATTACATAAATATATGCAAAGATTGTGTAAACATTTCTGAGAATTCCATTCGTTTCTCGTACAGGAGTATCGAGCTATTGATTTAGCGAAGTAAAAACGCCTCCGTACAGCTTCGAATATCAAAAGGTTGAGTCAACAGACTTAATTATTACACCAACTCATTTAGCGGGACCAAATTAATGGACTAAGTTAGATAAAGTTTGTGAGTTCACTCCTCTTACCAGCTTTTAATATGAAGCCAGAATTTCGGATAATAATTACCCATTTTCCTCAAGTTTTTTAATTTGTATTGCTGTAAAAATTGTGTTTAATTAAAACGTTTTCGTATATCGCCTACACAAAATAATTTACACTGACAAAAGAGGAAAGAGTTCAAAATTTTGAGTCTACTAATAAAAATAATATAAATATAAATTAATAGTTCTTCGACATACTTAAAGGAGCAGATCTCGACTATTCAATACGTTATTATGCTGATTTTTAATAAAAATATTGATATTTGGTCCCATATAAACAAAAATGACTAAAAAATTTTACGTATTAAAATTAACTTCGTCATATTATAAGGTATGATCAATTTGAAATTTAAAAACTGTTTAATATAAAACACCCTTAAACGTTTGTAGCTAAAATAATCCTTACTTTCGGTACTTTTACTAGAAAATTCAATTTTCTACTCTCACTAAAAGCCCGGAGTAGCTAAGCTCGGTTCCAATGATAACAACTGGTAAACGCACAACGTTCCAAACTTGCAGAGGGGTATTAAGTTGCTAATTCATGGTATTACTTGGCATTTAACAAGGGTATTCGTATGACAAAACTTCCTTAACATTCATACTAGTAATATAAAGCCGTGTGTGTGGCTGTATGTCTCTCCGTTACTTCTTCACACTCAAACCGCTAAACTGATTTTGCTGAAATTTGGTACGGAGATACTATGAAGACTGGGAAAAGATATAGAATACTTTAATTCATCAAGCCCCAAGCGGTCGCATGCAACCGCGATAACAATAGATAAGCTATTATGTCTCGTTCTTCCACGATCGACGGGTCCGATAAAAAGCTAGGGTTCCTACGGTTACTTTATTGCGCGGGAGCCGTACATTGTCCGAGATAAAAACTATCCTAATATTATGTCCTTTCTCAGGACTTTAAGAATTTGCATACTAAATTTGATCAAAATCGGTTCAGCTGCATATAGATAATATCAGAAAGACACACACACTTGCGTATTTATTATAATAATAAGTACTATATGCATGCCACATGGATTATATTTTGATATCATCATTCATCGCCAAGTTGTTGTGATAAACTTTTGATGGAAACTCGATAGTTATTATAATAATATATAAATATCGATACGTTTCATCTAGTTTTGTAATTTTTTTAACAAGAAAAATTCTCATGATAAATGATAAATTTTGAACGTTCATGTTCGTACATTAAAGTTGAAAAAAAAATACTAGCTAAACCAAACTTTACTATTCTTCAACCACTTTGTATCTAGCTTGTAATTCCAGCACTGTGCTTTCTGGTTAATTGAAGCAAAGGTGAATTATTCCGTGTAAAATCTAGTGAGCCGACAATGATCTGGCCCATTGAGCAGTAACTGAACACGCCAAACGTCGTGACACAGAGACAAATACCCCCAATGAGAGCATCAATGGACGTAATGAGCAAATCATATGAAATTAATTAGTCATCGCCAGCCATCCCGATTACGGATAGCAATGACAAATGATTAATTATAATATAGTATACTGCGTGACTGGTGAGACATGTTCAATACTCGAGGACGTGATATTTGGCTATTATATTAGTTGGAAAAAAATAATTTAAAAAAATAATATCAATTGATCACTGAGTAAATGTAGCTTAAAGTTAAATAATTATTTACCCAACGCATGGACACCGCGAGCGGGAGGGGTAGTTGTGTGGTGTTTCTTTGGTAGCGCACGCCTCTGTACCGGTCGCATGGTATGCCTACTTGCCTAGCCGCGTAATTTACTTAGTATCCATGATTCATTTATTTTTGGGAAATTCGGAAAAAAATTAAGAATCTAATTTTATCAAATTTTATTACATAATTATAATGAGAATCGAGTACAGAGTACTCTCCATAAGTATCGGTAATGTCTCACCAGTCATGTTGTATTATTATCATTTCCACGTACAGTCTCACTCTAGCATACTAGCACATCACTCCAATAATTTTTAATTGCAATGCTTTGAATTATTGATAGAAACAGACTTGTTTAATATAAAAAAAAGAATGATCGAATTTAAATTATTTTAGAGTAATATGTTCTTTTTTTACCGCCGTCGAAAAGTTGAGAGTTCATCTGTCTGTGCATGTCTGTATGTGGTAGTGTACCTACTATGTAGCATAAAACGGATGGACCAATCTTGATCAAATTTTTAAAGGAACACCTTCTTCACCACCACCTTCTGTTTGTCATGCTATTATATTCATAGATAACCATTTTTAGGGTTCCGTAGCCAAAATGGCAAAAAACGGAACCCTTATAGATTCGTCATGTCTGTCTGTCTGTCTGTCTGTCCGTCCGTATGTCACAGCCACTTTTCTCCGAAACTATTAGAGCTATACTATTGAAACTTGGTAAGTAGATGTAATCTATAAACCGCATTAAGATTTTGATGCAAAAATGGAAAAATTATTAATAATTTTAAGGGTCCCCATAGGTACAACTGAAACAAAAAAATTTTTTTTTCATCTAACCTATGTGTGTGGGGTATCTATGGATAAGTCTCCAAAAATCATATTGAGGTTTCTCATATCATTTTTTTTCTAACCTGAATAGTCGGAAGTCGCAGAGAGACTCTTCCGAAGTGGTAAAATGTGTGTCCCCCCCCTCTAATTTCTAAAGTAGGGGCATGATAATTCTAAAAAAAATATATGATGTAGGTTACTATAAAAACTACCAACGGAAATTGGTTTGAACGAGATCTAGCCACTAGTTTTTTTAATACGTCATAAATGGTAAACCTTAATCTAAATTTCATTAAATCGACTGAAATATAAAAATAAATCAAAAACCTTTTAATTTCATAAAAATAAACCTTATTGCTGCTGCGGAACCCTTCATGGGCGAGTCCAACTCGCACTTGGCCGATTATTTAGTTTGATGGAAAATGAACTGGATCTAACAAGTAACGAAGCTGCGTTATTTCGCATTCCAGAATCGGCAAACAGAACAATTTATAAGCGGTGCATAAAAATGTCTCCGTGGCCCATTTTTCGTAACATTAAAAAGCAATAAAGTTACTGGCAAAGAACCGCAAACGGTCTTGGCACAGGACCCCACTCTGAATTTGGCAAAGATTTGTGTTGTCGAGTATACTTAATGGTTATAATGGATTCTATTCTGCGTAGATAATCCCGAGCGAAGAATTTCATATTTTATCGCGTTAGACAGGTGTCGCGTCGCTTAATTTCGTTCTAGGGCCTACAAACAGGTGCTCAAACGATGCGTCTAATCCCCAACGTCGCATCGTATGAGGTACTGTGAATAATACAGCCGGCTCATGCTCAACACGACCATGTAGAGTTGACAGATCATACCACTTTTGAACCGTATTACTACGTAATAAGGCTGGTCACGATACGCCGGATGGCGACTGCATATTTAGATATTTAGAGTGGTGAATAGTAAAACTTCTTGCAGCGTTGATGTACATGTATTAAAACGTTCCGCGCTCCTCGTACAATGTAAATTAATAAACTTTGTAATTAATTGGAAGCAATAAGCATTTACCAACATTGTCTAGTTATTTAGTTCAGGTTGCGAAATGATTAACCCTTTATACGCGAGTTTGAAACTTTCTTTAAGGTTCAACAACAATCTTGTTATGATATCATAATCTCCTGTTCATTTCATTATGTGAAAAAATAATATATGCAATACACATCCATGCTTCCATACTTTACTAATAATTTAAAATATGTGAAAGTGTGTCTGTCTGTGTGTCTGTCTGTTACCTCTTCAAGCCCAAACTACTGAATAACGATACTTTTTATTCCGGAAAAATGTCTATACATATAATAAAACTGTAGAAATGAAAATTCTGTACATTAAAGATATTCAAAAAATAATAAGCGGGGGGTGTCACTAAATCGCTATAGAAACCAAAAATGTGGTTAGTTTTTAGTCTGTCTGTCTGTCCGTCTGTCTGTCTGTCTGTCTGTCTGTCTGTCTGTCTGTCTGTCTGTCTGTCTGTATGTTTGTTCCACTATCACACGAATACTACTCGATCGATAATACTTATTCGAAAATTCTTCCTGTGAAACCGTATGCACCTTTAAATATTTACTTAATTTTCTTTATCAGAAACTGTTCTTCGTTCTCGAGCACACGATTGGAATATGTCGCGTGGATTTCAAAGCATTCTGAATTTCTAAATCGATTTTGCGTTCCATTTCACCGCTCGTATCCAACGTTACAATATTTTGAAGGATATAAGCCGCATTATGTGAGTACTGAGAAAATATTTTAAGCAGCCTTAAATTGAATTTTTTGGATGAGTCTTGTAAAAATAAAAATCTCTGCGGAGGTGTCTAAGGCAGTTGCTTAAAATTATATTTCTAACTAGCTATCCCGGCAAATGTTGTTTTGCCATATAAAGTATTTCGCCCATATTATTTTATTGAAGTGACTAAATAAGTATGTCACCATGTCATCCGTCGATATCCCGTCCCAAAACAATGGTCGCCGTCAGTCTCGAGTTGTAATAATTTACTATTATTTATTCAACAAATGCACTTATCAATAAAAAAGTAGATGTTGTCCGTTTCTCAACCTTAGCCGATATTCTCGCTAAGATTCACGAAAATCAGTCGAGCCGTTTCGGAGAACGAAGAGATATTAGATTGTTAAGTAGTTTCAGCTTTTAGTTCCTACTTCCTACTACTCGTACCTATTTAAGGCGAGGTAGTACAAGAAACAGGTGATTTTCAAGATTTAAACGGGACAGGAGACATAAAAATATAGTAATTTAAATTCTGAAAAAAATATATGTTTTAGTTAAGGATCTAACACATTGGAATTCATATTCCATTACACAATATCATGAACTTCACTCGATAGGAAAAAAATCCCAAAGTTACCTCTTTTTTTAACGAAATTGCCATACTATGTCCAAATTGTTTGGAATTTTCAGATAATTTTTGTACTGAATTAAAGACAAAGAATATATCTAGGGCGGATTCGAGTCAAAACTCGATTGATTTGATGTATTAAATTACGACGATCAAAAAACTATAAAATTGCAGGCGCAAAGTGTGTGACTGAAAGCCTTTGCGCCTGCAATTCAAGATATTGTGTAGTGGAATATGAATTCCAATGTGTTAGATCCTGAACTAACACATATATTTTTTTTCAGAATTTAAATTACAATATTTTTATGTCTCCTGTCCCGTTTAAATTTGAAAATCGTTCGTTTCTTGTACTCCCACCTCCCCTTAAAATGAAATTATAATATTATACTTTTTTGTAACCAAAACACATTCTGTTTTATTTAAATAATAAAATAAACAAGCTTTTATCAAGTAATAACATGACTATATTTAAATAACGAATTGGTTCTTTACAAATAATAAATTCTCAGAAGTAGACATGAATTTTAACGCGGATTCTAGGAATTGCCATTGTATTCTATTGTTATCTCGGTCGCATGCGACCGCTTGGGGCTTGATAGGTAAAATCTTTACAATGTCTAAACAATGTATGATGCACGAGATTGTCAAACAAACTACATCTTGTGCGAAGGCATATTATTATAACTAACATTACATGCCTTGGATGCCAACGATTCCAAGAAAATATTATGGTCTTGGTTCTAAAGAGTAGGAGAGTATTGTGATGACGAGTATGTAAGTAAAAAGATAAAATCAACTTCAAAATAATTGTACGTAAGTAATTGAAAAAAAATTAAATTTCTCTATCTCAAAAACTACTGAACCGTTTTGATGAAACTTGCAGTGTTCCCTAAGTTAAAAAAAAGAATTACTCAAATCGGACTTGTAGTTCCAAGATATATGCGAACACAAACATAAACCTACCTACCTACATACAGACAAATACACACTTTTGAAAGGGGTTCGAACATTTTTGTATGGAGCCTGGCATATCTAGCCGCCGCCATCTTGATTTTTCTTTCAAAATTTCCGAGCAAAAAAAAACAAGATGGCGGCGGCTAGATATGCCACAAAGGTTCATACCCCTTTGCTACATTTGTTCAGAGTTCAGACGCTGACATAGACTAACATAATATATACGAAAATTGGGCAATTCTGGAAATATTACATACATACGGGTCGAATTGAAAACCTCCTTTTTTGACGTCGGTTAAAAATAAAAAAGGCAATCATACTTTAACAACAATAATATACAATTAAAGGCTTTTCACGCTCACCCCTGGCCCCCAAAAATATTACTTTGAAATAACACTCAATCTAAAGTATTAACAGTGTCCAATTTATTTCAGAACAATTGTATTATCATTGGATACAATAAAATATTGTATTGATATCCTCCAAATCCGGGTGTCGTCAGATTGATTGATAACACACACACACATCATCACAACCACACACACTCACACATCCACAGAGTCATCCACATTAACAAATAACGGTCATAAGTCTCTGCCAAGATAACGCTCCCCAGGTATGTGATCGAGTTTTTGTTTGGGAGGTGACAAAGAGAAAATTGATAATTCATCAGCAAACATCCCCCCTCTACCATTGTCGAGCTCAATAACCGATTCGCAAGTGCCAATTCATTTCGACGTTCTTTTGTTTTTATGGAATAATGAAGCAATAAATATCGTCGGTACAGCGTGGATCGCAGACCGCAAACTAATCGTAATTCGAATGCTTTATGCAGTTTGATAGGTAAATAGCTATGTACGATCATTACGATCATTTAATAGAATAAACACGGTAGTACAATACGATAAACATATACAATATAATAAACAGACAAGCAGGCAAATCACGTCTATAAAAAATTCGTTTCATTTATCACTATTAGAAAGAAGAGAGAGACTATGTGCCTGTTTTACCACTTCCTGATAAGTGCCGATTAAGCTATCCACAATTTATCTGACAGATATTCCACTCTATCTGTCAGATTAATTATGGATAGCTTATCCGTCACTTATCAGAAAGTAGTGAAACAGGCGATAAACCTAAGTTATGTTTAACACATAAAACACAGTTTCCAACTTCTATTTAAAGCGTCTCCCAGACAGACGCGGCCTGCGGTGACGGTGGCGGTGGCGGTCAGTTGGATGACTTGAGAGTTCTAGGAACGACACAGACACACGCGGCCACGCGGCCAAGTCATCCAACTGACCGCCACCGCCACCGCCACCGCAGGCCGCGTCTGTCTGGGAGACGCTAAATCGAGCATTTCATTCCAAACAGTACATTGATAGAAATAGCATAATTAAATTGAGTGAGTTATATTACAGAATGCATCAAGACTGAGATAAAAGGCTCCCGTCTTGTGAAATGTATTAAGTGGCTCCGAATAAGCAATGCCAGGCACGTCAGACGAATCAGAGCTAACGTATATTTTGGCAATATAAACTAGATAACGCCCGCAACTTCGTTGCGTCAAAATTCGTTTATCGCGCAGAAACCGTAAGGGTCTATACAGACGGACCGCATTTCAACTGCAATCCATGCGGTCCGTTTGTATAGACCGTAAAGCTTTCCAGGATAAAAGGCCCCATGTTCTTTCCTGGGAATCAAAGTATCACCATACCAAATTTAAGCAAAATCGGTTTAGCGGTTTGGGCGTGAAGTTTAAGAGGTAACAGCCACAATTTCGCATTGATAATATTTGAACAGATATAATGTATTTGAAGGTGTACCTATCTGCATGTCTGAACACAGGGTAGTTATTATTGCCATTTTGGCAACAATTTTTGTTTATGATGCAGGAACCGTACATTCTGATACACGGTTCCTGCATCATTATCAAATGGCGCAAAACAGTTGCGGGCTCTACCTAGTTTTGATAATAAACTTAACAAATTATTATGAGCGGCGCAAAAATAGTCTTCTCAAATCCATTAGTAGATATCTGTAAGTTTTTTTCTACTCTTTCGATTAATGCATTTGTTTTAAATCAGTAAAAGCTCTTTCGAAGGGGATGAAAACGGAATATGAACGAGTGTATCCCGTAAGTACGGAAAAGTATTCTCATCAGTACTTTAATAACGCTTTAAATTTTAATAATAAAAATTAATAACTTTTGTAAACTATCATAATACTTACTACTACATAACGGCCGCAACTCCGTTGCGCAAAATTTGTTTCTCGAACAGGAACCGTACATTTTTCGGGGATAAAAATTATGATAATTATGTCCTTTTCCCGGACTCAAAGTAATACCAAATTTCAGCAGTTCAAAATCGTTTCCGCGGTTTGGGAGTGAAGAGGTAACAGACAGTCATACCATTTTTAGGGTTCCGTAGCCAAAATGGCAAAAAACGGAACCCTTATAGATTCGTCATGTCTGTCTGTCTGTCTGTCCGTCCGTATGTCACAGCCACTTTTCTCCGAAACTATTAGAGCTATACTATTGAAACTTGGTAAGTAGATGAAGTCTGTGAACCGCATTAAGATTTTGATGCAAAAATGGAAAAATTATTAAAAATTTTAGGGGTCCCCATAGGTACAACTGAAACAAAAAAATTTTTTTTTTTCATCTAACCTATGCGTGTGGGGTATCTATGGATAAGTCTCCAAAAATCATACTGAGGTTTCTCATATCATTTATTTCTAACCTGAATAGTTTGCGAGAGAGACTCTTCCAAAGTGGTAAAATGTGTGTGTTCCCCCCCCCCCCCCCACTAATTTCTAAAGTAGGGGCATGATAATTCTAAAAAAATATATGATGTAGATTACAATAAATACTACCAACGAAAATTGGTTTGAACGAGATCTAGCCAGTAGTTTTTTTTATATGTCATAAATGGTAAACCTTAATCTAAATTTCATTAAATCGACTAAAATATAAAAATAAATCAAAACTCGTTTAATTTTATAAAAATAAACCTTATTGCTGCTGCGGAACCCTTCATGGGCGAGTCCAACTCGCACTTGGCCGCTTTTTAATATTTTTAGTGTAAATTATTCTTTATCTAGATGTTTTATTAACGATAGTGTTAGTACATGCAGCCATACATTTTTTGCAACAAAAAATATTTTAAAATATCCCAACAGTGTAATATTATTTAGCTAAAAGTTGTAATATTTGCAAAAATAAAAAGAAATAAAAGACTATCGTAGACGGAAAAAGAAAATGTTACTAGCGGAGCTACGAAGGGTCTTGTTTTAAGGGCCTTTCATCTATATTAATTAGAATATAATGGATGGATGGGAAGATGTGCCCTATTTTATTAGACAGCCGCTTTCTAGTTTTCCTACTGAAATAAAATTTAGATAACATTTACGTTAACTCTATATTCACCGATTTTAGTAATCCATAAAAATAATGTGAAACGCGGGTGTCTATCTCTCTGTTTTCTATCTGTTACTTTTTGTCGATTAGGTATTCCGCTGATTCGATTATGGTGAAAATTAATTATATACAGCAATGCTAAAGTCCCAGGAAAAATTTACATTTATACGTAAATTTTTTTGCACAAACCGTGTTTGGTCAAATTCTTCTATTGACGAATTGGTGCAAACATCTTCTTTGCAATAATTTAAAGAATTAGTTTCACAAATATTTTGTCACTTACTAACGCACTAATCATGATTAGTTTAATTAATCAATTCATACTACCCGTTTAATATTACAGCCGCATAGAACTATCGTATTTCGTAATAAGACAAACAATACACGAGTAAGTGAGTTAAGGTATGTTCTGTAATAGGATTTGATCGAATTCCATCTAGTTTCACAGATATATTCCCTCAGTAATAAACAATACCTGATATTCCTTTGAAGGTTATGTTCCGACTGGCTTTGTTTACAAGCACTGGCGAGCGTGCTTTTGGCGTTTTGTGTAATTTGTTTTGAGAATGATAACATATTTAAAGCGAATTTTTAATTTTAGAAAAAAGGAAGAATTACATTAGTAACAATTCTTTGACTGCTCTACTACTTATTGATTTTTGTTAGAACGTAGCTTGGTAGTAGTTTTACACATAAGGTGCCTTTGCATGAATCTGTGAAACCACAGATTAAAAAAATAATATGCGCTTTCGTCCCAATAGCATAATTGTAATTATTATTGTGCATATTTCCTATTACGTGACATTATTTACCCACTACTTAGTATTTTTGCACACTGTATGCTTGTAGTAGGAATGAAAATTAGGAGGTACAACTCGGTCGAGTTGTATTTTTACTCTGTCATTACCCATAACATAAAGTACCTAATCATAAATTACGAGTCTCTATCAATTTTTATAAGGGACATAAATGAAAAACGAAGCATAAAATTAGAAAATAAGGTCCGATGTGATTCCGTACAAAAGCTATATTGCGGTTGTTTATACAAAGAAATAAGAAAACGAAAGTCATCCGACGCTCATTTCGCTCTGCTTCCAGGTCATCAGGTTTAACTGGAAGGGAAAATAGGAAAATAACTACCTATTTTTTCTATACAATAATAAAATATACATTTGCGATGGGATTTAGGAATAAAAGATAGGGATTTGAGATCGGGGGCCATTGTAATACATTCACGTTACCCATTGTGTATGTTTATTAGCGAGGTTTCAGTGTTGGGTCGGATCGGATTTTTTACATCCTTATTTTTAACCTTCTTCAAAATAAGAAGATCAATCTGACCCGTAAGTATAGTATATTTCCAGGACTGTCCAATTTTTGTATAATATGACGTACTCGTATTCTAAATGACGCGTCTGAGCAAATGTGAAGTTTCTAAAGTGTATGACTGTATGTATGTTTTTATGTTTGTGTTCGCACATATCATGAAAAAATACACCTTTTAAAGGTCACATTCAAAGATATTCAAAGATTACTTAACTTTTATTTAATGAAAGCTTTGACATAAACTAGTAAATTTTAATAACATAAAATTAAACTGCCAATTTTCTAAACCGTAATTTTATCAACAGCTAAGCCGAGCAAGCCTTCTTTGGTAATGCAAACACCAAAAGAATACCTACATCACTTATCATAATAATGCCTAAGTGTGCCCAATGTGCAATATATTTCACAAAGCTGGGAAGAAAATTGCATGAAAATTCTTGAAAACAGCATCTCTGCACAAAAGCATGCCAAGTCAGCTACCTGGCTTCGACCGCATTGTTTGAATTCACGACCCGCTGATCATACTGTGATCAAAGGCGACTTATTAACTCGATGTAAACAGATCGCATCGGACTGTGCTCGGAACAGCGACATGTGCAGTTTAAACTGCGGATCAAACGATCGTGATGATAATTAAACGATCCTTCAACAGGACAGAAGGTTAACCAAGTGTTTGATTATTATTTTTTAACAAATAATTGAACCCGACTTCCAAGATAAAAACGATATTCTTAAAATGATATAAAAGTATATAGAATAGTTCTTGTTCTTCATTAGTGCCTTTTTCAAAATTCGTCTAAGCCTCAACTACTTCTGCACCCAATTTTCATTCTTTTGAAGTCGGTACCAGCTCAGAACTGAGATCATTGATACAGAACTTAGCCGGTACCGGTATAAACATGGTACCAAATTTGAATTTTTTAACCGACTTCCAAAAAGGAGAAAGTTACTCAATTCGACCGTATATAACATATATTATGTTCTTTACAATATTGAAAAAAATCTTGAAAATCGGTCCACAAACAACGAAGTGATCTTTGAGCATATAAAAAAAATAGAAACTCTTTTGCTTACTGTTTGTGCTGGTGCTGCCTCTAGCGTGAAAACATTGCAGTAAAATCCTATTGAGCCTATAAGGAATCTTTTATTTGGACTGTAAGAACAACAATATAGAACACGAACTACGGAGTTATTTGAGTGATCCTAGTGGACATTCCTCATGAAACATGCATGAGTAGCGATTGTCAGTGTACGGGCATCTCCGCAAACTCACTAATATACAACAGGCGATTTATACATACACAGTTCGCTTTGCACGGAAACTGTTATATTTCGATGCAATATTTGAATTTAATACTGTGTTCTCACATGAAAAAGTTTCACTAAATACTTAGCTGCATATATAGAGAAATATAAACATAGAGAAATAAACAATACAAAAGAGAACTGTGAACATAGGAGAAAGAAACAATTGTTTGCTTAAATTTTAGCTTCGAAACTACTACTAATACTATACGAAACTACTCGATTATAGTAAAATTTCAGCTTAAAAGTAGACAACGTGAAATAATATCTTTCTTTTTTGATACAGTGTTGTCCTTGTTGTTGTACGAATAATAATTTCCTAACTGTTATTCCTATTATTTTTCCTACAACAACCTGTATTGTTGTAGGAATAACAATAGGAATAATAGTAGGAATAATAAGTCGGTTACTGCGTATGATATTTACATGCACAGTAACCGACTTTTTAGGGTTCCGTAGCCAAAATGGCAAAAAAGGAACCCTTATAGATTCGTCATGTCTGTCTGTCTGTCTGTCCGTCCGTATGTCACAGCCACTTTTCTCCGAAACTATTGGAGCTATACTATTGAAACTTGGTAAGTAGATGTAGTCTGTGAACCGCATTAAGATTTTGATGCAAAAATGGAAAAATTATTAAAAATTTTAGGGGTCCCCATAGGTACAACTGAAACAAAAAAAAATTTTTTCATCTAACCTATGCGTGTGGGGTATCTATGGATAGGTCTCTAAAAATCATATTGAGGTTTCTTATATCATTTTTTTTCTAACCTGAATATTTTGCGAGAGAGACTCTTCCAAAGTGGTAAAATGTGTGTCCCTCCCCCTTTAATTTCTAAAGTAGGGACATGATAATTCTAAAAAATATATATGATGTAGATTACTATAAAAACTACCAACGAAAATTGGTTTGAACGAGATCTATCCAGTAGTTTTTTTTATACGTCATAAATGGTAAACCTTAACATAAATTTCATTAAATCGACTGAAATATAAAAATAAATCAAAAGCCTTTTAATTTCATAAAAATAAACCTTATTGCTGCTGCGGAACCCTTCATGGGCGAGTCCAACTCGCACTTGGCCGCTTTTTTAAAACATAAATTGTTGAAACATAAATACAAATTTAACATTACTTGATAATAGAAATAGTAAGTCATGAAAAGGTAGCGGATAGACTGATAGACTCACTTTATATAATAAAATAATATTACATTGATTGAAAAATTTTATGGGTCAAACGTAAAACGAATTTGATGATCCAAGCTATCTCGTAAGATAGGTCGCGATACTACGAGGCCAAGAGCCCTCCACATGTCATGACCCGCCAATTTCATATTGTTCAATACTTCCAATACGGATAATAAGATCATTGAAAAGTGCTTCACCAAAAATAAAACTACCCTTTTATTACCACACTAGATGTAGGAAATTAGGGGGTTATTATAGATAAGAATTAGATTAATGCATTTATTTTTAGCATCACACAATTATACATCATAATATTTAGTCAGTGGTAAAGTTAGACGATAATATTGTCACAGGTTCTATAAATGGCTGATAATGTTGTGTGATACCAAATATATGATAATATCATGTTTGATTAAACATATTTTATTTAACTGCCGTGTTTCTTGAACAGTTTACTAAATACACTTATGTTCTAATGTCCTATTTCTCAGGTTTTATGATAGAAGTATGTCTTTTTAATAGCGTTGTATGATGGCTAACGCTTCGGGCGCTATAGTAATTAGATAAACTTATGTCAACACACTCAGAAATGTGGCAAATTTTATTTGATACCTTGTTTAATATTTTGATTATAAAACAAAATGTTTAGAGTCCAGTAGGCCTTAATGTTAAAATTAATTTATAATCTTTTCGTAATATAGCTTCACAAATAAAAATATGGTTCTGATATTGGTATTCTTATTAAGGACCCAACTGTTAACGTGTTATAATTGGTCAAAACTCTAAATAACAAGCCAATAATTCAAAGAGAGTAGTTTAAAATAATCGGTGTATTTAACTTAGACTATGTAGATTAATACCCGTATCTTTACTACAAGAGATTAAAGTTAGAAACGATTCAAAGTTTATTGCACCGCAAAATACATGTGCGATGCATGTGGTCCATTCCTGATCCATTACCGGAGTTCCAGCCCCGATTCATTAGCGAGCCATTCAGCTGTACGTATTAACGGGAATACGTACAACTACAACAAAGGCAACGACTTTTAAAGGACTTTTCTCAACGGTAAGCCAATACTTATAAGATTTCGCCGCGTATTTCATAACTTGTATGCTTGAAAGTTTATTGTGGTACATTTTGAACAACGATCGGTATTCGGTTGATGATAAACGCTTGCCTAAAATACCACATTTGTGAATCTGTTGATATGATAATAAGCAATTGTTTCAATTCAATTAATTGGATTTCAAGGAAGGCTACATTCTATAGTTATTCAAAAGACAATAAACATATTTTATTTATTAACGAAAGTGATAGTCAGCATTTGAAGATGGATGCACCGGTGTACGGACAAACCCTGTATACGGACAAAACCTACGATGGTTTTTGTGACACCGAGTTTTGTTAGGGTTCCGTACCCAAAAGGTAAAAACGGGACCCTATTACTAAGACTTCGTTGTCTGTCCGTCTGTCCGTCTGTCCGTCTGTCTGTCTGTCTGTCGCCAGGCTGTAACTCAAGAACCTATATATAGCTATAGCAGCTAGACTTCTGAAATTTTCACAGATTGTGTATATCTGTTGCTGCTATAACAAAAAATACTGAAAATAAAATAAAGTTAATATTTAAGGGGGGCTCCCATACAAGAAACGTGATTTTTTTGGCCTTTTTTGCTCGTAATCAATAATGGTAATATCTAGGCAGTTGAAATTTTCATAAAACCCTTAGTTATATTTGTTCTTTAGTAATTAATAATAACGTTAAAATAAAGTAAATATTTAAGGGGGGCTCCCATACAAGAAACGTAATTTTTTAGCCTTTTTTGCTCTTAATCAATAATGGTAACATCTAGGGACTTTAAATTTTCATAAAATCCTTGGTTATAATATTTATACTTTAGTATTAAATAATAAAATTAAAATAAAGTAAATATTTAAGGGAGGCTCCCATACAAAAAAACTCAATTTTTTTAGTCTACTTTTGCTCTATACAGGTACGGAACCCTTCGTGCGCGAGTCCGACTCGCACTTGGCCAATTTTTTTTGTATTAATATGTATACTTTTGTGAAGAAAATAAATAAATAGCTGCAAAATATCAAAGTATATATACTGTGATGGTTTTACCCAATTTCTCAAGCTTGCTTTGTGTACGTATGAAAATCTAAAGACGCGCACTGCTCGAAATCATATGCAGTATGCAGCAATCGATACACAATATTTAGTCCAAAGCGTGTCAAATAAATATAACCCATATTAAATATACACGTGAAGAACATTAAGCTCTACATTTTCTTTATACTTCATTAGATGACGCCCGCAACACCGTTGCGCCAAAATTCATTTATCGCGCAGGAACCGTGCATTTTTCCGGGATAAAAAGTATTCTATATCCTTTCTCGGGTCTCAAAGTATCCCCATACCCATCAGAATCGGTTCGGCGGTTTGGGCCTGAAGAGGTAACAGACAGACAGACAGACAAACGGACAGACAGACAAACACACTTTCGCATTTATAATATTAGTATGGATATACACAGTGACACATAATTACATTGAACAAACTTGTGCTCCATTGTTACTCATATGACAAAGCTGGCCCGACCTCGAACTGCTCAGACACCACTCATCGTAATGAGAATGCATAAGTCGCATCTCCGTTATCCACAGTCAGAAGCCGAATCTTCGAGAAAGTAGGAACTTCCTCAATCACCCAAGTGTATGTACTTTATATTGAACAGATTAAACGTGAGAAAGAAATACACGGGAGAGTTAAGGTGTCTAAACTTTTGACGTCAAGTCTCGAACTCGAAACTCGAAAGTGATTTTCTTGTTTGTTTATTCTTTATTCGGAAGTTTTCGGAAAGTTATTAAAAATCCGTTGGAGGACTGGTAATAACGTTGGGCATTAAATTGAAATTTGAAAAAAATGTTATTCTTTTAGGTCAGGTTCTAGTTGCTCGCGACGCAGACTTTCTTATTTGTATACCAGATGTGAACTCCGTTGGGCCGAAATTCGTTTATCGCACGGGACCTTTACAGCTTTCGGAATAAAAAGTATCTTTTGTCCTTTTCCGGGATTCAAAGTACCATACCCATCAAAATCGGTTTAGAAGCTTAGGCGTAAAAATGTAGGAGAAAAACAGACACCTTTTTATAAATTCGAGTATTGCGGCAAAAGTACAGGTAGGTTGTGGTGGGTTTGTGTTGCATAAGCCTTCACAAATGAATTCGTGGAGACGCCTGCTCTCTTATATAATTCTCAAATACCTGGTAATACATACGAACCACAAATGCTTGAAGGTGTCAAAATTTGAATCGAACTTTAAAAACAATGAATTGTGATTAGAAGGAATATGAGGTACTAGATGACGCCCGCAACCCCGTTGCGCCCAAAATCGTTTATCGCGCGGTAACTGTACATTTTCCGGGATTAAATTATCCTGTGTCCTTTCCCGAGACTCAAAGTATCCCCATACCAAATTTCAGCAAAATCGGTTCAGCGGTTTGGCCGTGAAGAGGTAACAGACAGACAGACACACTTTCGCATATTTTATAATATTAGTATGGATGAATAATGAATATTCTAAGCACTGTGACTGCTGCACTTCGAGACGAATATTTATCACTTAACTTTAATTAATTGAAAAGTTTAACAGTTAATGAATTAGACTTGTTCCAAAATCTTCATTTAATTACAGTTAAGTAGTTAATATTCGTCTCTGAATGCGGCTGTAAAAATACTATAAAAAAATTCAGTATAATCTACCAAAAAAAAAAGCGGCCAAGTGCGAGTTGGACTCGCCCATGAAGGGTTCCGCAGCAGCAATAAGGTTTATTTTTAACCCCCGACCAAAAAGAGGGGTGTTATAAGTTTGACGTGTCTGTCTGTCTGTCTGTCTGTCTGTCTGTCTGTCTGTCTGTCTGTCTGTCTGTCTGTCTGTCTGTCTGTGGCATCGTAGCATCCAAACGGGTGGACCGATTTTGATCTTGTTTTTTTTGTTTGAAAGCTGACATGACGGTGAGTGTTCTTAGCTATAGTTCATCATCATGAGCCTGCTCATTACTGAAATATCACGGTATATCTGGTTCGTGATAGGACGATTAGCAACTTGCAGTCGTTTGATGGGTTTTATATTTTGCATCCTGGTTCGAGACACTTATGAATATATACACATTATTGGAAAGTTGACCTGGTGGTGCAGCATCACCTGGTAATCAATAGGATACCCAACTCCTCACCAACTTAGAGCAGAGGTTTCGTGTTTGTGCTCATTTTAATTGCGACAACCAGTAACACGTAGATAAACAGTAAATATTTGCATGCTGCTGCTGCAGCATCACCTGGATTCTATAGGAGCCAAGCTCCGTATGAACCTAAAGTGGAGGTTTCATGTTTGGGCTCATATTGATGGCCTCATCCAAGAGGACATATTTTATAGATGGTATTCATTGGGATATGATCCAGTTGATAGGAATTATTCTGCACAAGTTTAAAAAGCATAAAATAAAATTAAATTAAGAAATTTAAAAAAACCCCCGCCAAACTTTATAAAGTAATGAAATAACATTTCCTGACTTTAAGTTTAAATCATTCCTAAGAGTAAAGTAATATTTTAGTCCATAATTGTTGTCAAGGTGTGTCGGGGGACCGCTAATGTAGATGTTTGATTTCACATAACAATATAAATTAAGGGTCTGTTCACAGCGACCCGAATCGAGAGAATCAGCGACTATTATGGCGATACAAAATGCAAAAGTCGCTGTTGTGATAGTTTACTTAGCGGTCCCCCGACACACCTTGACAACAATTATGGACTAAAATATTACTTTACTCTTAGGAATGATTTAAACTTAAAGTCAGGAAATGTTATTTCATTACTTTATAAAGTTTGGCGGGGGTTTTTTTAAATTTCTTAATTTAATTTTATTATGAAATTAAAAGGTTTTTGATTTATTTTTATATTTCAGTCAATTTAATGAAATTTTGATTAAGGTTTACCATTTTTATGACGTATAAAAAAAACTACTAGCTAGATCTCGTTCAAACCAATTTTCGTTGGTAGTTTTTATAGTAATCTACATCATATATTTTTTTTAGAATTATCATGTATTTAGTTTATATAGTATATATATATATACAAAATACTTTAGAAATTAGAGGGGAGGGGGGACACACATTTTCCCACTTTGGAAGAGTCTCTCTCGCAAAAGGTTAGAAAAAAATGATATGAGAAACCTCAATATGATTTTTGGAGACCTATCCATAGATACCCCACACGCATAGGTTAGATGAAATTTTTTTTTGTTTCAGTTGTACCTATGGGGACCCCTAAAATTTTTAATAATTTTTCCATTTTTGCAGCAAAATCTTAATGCGGTTCACAGAATACATCTACTTACCAAGTTTCAATAATCTGGCTCTAATAGTTTCAGAGAAAAGTGGCTGTGACATACGGACGGACGGACAGACAGACAGACAGACATGACGAATCTATAAGGGTTCCTTTTTTGCCATTTTGGCTACGGTACCCTAAAAACAATCACATAAGCTACAACAGAATTCAACAATATGTACTTAATTAAGCACTAATTACAAGTTATTTGTATGCGAACACAATTTACATTCCGAATTTATGAATTCCATAAAATATGACGTGTTCTTAATTAATTTTTCAAACATTTCAATTTTTGCATGTGACAGTAACTGTTTTTGTCGTTCCAATAGAATATATTTTGATTGACGTGGCATGCAGAACGCTTCGTATATTTTTTGGTGGAAACTCACTAGACCAAACAATAGGCAATCGAAATACCCATTGGGTTTTAGCTCGTTTTATTCTAAATTACTATTTCATTTTCTTTTGAGTCTGCTTCATAATGCGATATTGTATACAGCATGACTGGTGAGTCAATACCGATATTTAAGGAGAGTATTCAGTACTCGATTCTCATTATAAATATGTAATAAAATTAGGTTCTTAATTTTTTTTTTGAATTTCCCAAAAATTTATGAATCATGGATACTAAGTAAATTACGCGGCTAGGCAAGTAGGCATACTATGCGGCCGGTGCAGAGGCATGCGCTACCAAAGAAACACCACACAACTACCCCTCCCGCTCGCGGTGTCCATGCGTTGGGTAAATGATTATTTAACTTACTCAGTGATAAATTGATATTATTTTTTTATATTATTTTTTTCTAACTAATATAATAGCCAAATATCACGTCCTCAAGTATTGAACATGTCTCACCAGTCACGCAGTATATTTTCAGTATTTATTTTTCACATTATTGCAGACTAGTTAACGGCCGCAACTGCGTTGCGCCAAAATTCGTTTATCGCGCGGAATTTTTCCGTTCCGTTTTAAAAAGTAGCCTCTATACTAAATTTTAGCAAAATCGTTTGAGTGGTTTGGGCGTGAAGAGGTATCAGACGAACACATTTGCGCATTATAAATGCGCAAATGTGTTCTTCTATACTAGCTGTCCCGGCAAACGTTGTTTTGCCATTTAAAGTATTTCTACTTCATCAGTTGCTACAAAATCATACCCCTTCTTTTGTCCCCTAAGAGGGGTGGGGGGAAACATTTCATACACCTGCAGATGTTAAGTTGGAAGAAGATAAATATATCTGCGAAAACCGTATGCAAATCGGATCAGTAGTTTTCGTGTGATAGTGGAACAAACATACAGACAGACAGACAAAAAACTAACCACATTTTGGGCTTCTATAGCGTTGTAGCTGTGACACCCCCGCTTATTATTTTTTGAATATCTTTAATGTACAGAATTTTCATTTCTACAGTTTTATTATATTATGTATAGATAAGTATGTATAGATAAGTATGTATAGATAAGTATAGATAAGTGGTCAAAATTAGAAGGCAAGGTACAACAAAACGTTTTATTTGATCCAAAGAGACCCAACTCAAGATGATAGGAAGCAATTATTGTAATCAAAAAAGTCTGGTACTTATAATCGTCAAGAACTATAAGCATAGGACAATAAGACAAGAGGATTTCAATTCTTTTCAGAAACAGGACTCAGCGGGATGAAAAATATCTTAACATATGCAATCATTTTACACCACTCCAGTGCATATCTGTAGCTGAAGGCTGAAGCGTGACAAACGCACAGAATAAACAGCAACTTTCCGCTTTGTGAGGAAAGTACGAGCCTCACGATCTACCTTATTACAACTACATACGGTTTAAAATGTATGTAAGTGCGCTTGCCTACCCAATATCCGTCGCCGTGTATTCAGCCGCGAAGTTAAAGCAGACGATTGTCTCGCTAGCGCGATAACACAACTATCCTCGCGTGGAACTATTTCACACTGGTATATTCCTTTTTGTTCGAGAATTGTTGGGGGTACTCGTTTTGTAGTTGACATTTTGCTTTACGTTGGAATATTTGAATGAATAGCGTGTAACACATGGCAAAGACACAAAAAGGTTTTCTTCTAATATATTCTTCAATCTTCTCGTATCTATCTTCGATGTATGCGACGCGATCTCCGTTGGCCAACGAGGAACCAATGAAAGTGGTTACGAACGTGTACGTTAGTCTGTGATCGACATTGATTGTGTAATGTGCATGCTACAAACAGCTTCACAATCATAGCTATCCATTATGCAAATTTAACAGGGACCTTTAGGCAAATGCTGAAGGAGCCGGTACAAATATTTGGCCTACCCAAGAGCATACACTCAATGATAAATCCATAGTTACATTCTAATATTGTAAATGCGAAAGTATGTCTGTCTGTCTATCTGTCCGTTTGTCTGTTTGTCTGCATGTTACCTCTTCACTTTTGGTACTCTTCAAATTTGGTATGGAGATACTCTGAGTCCCGAGAAAGGACATAGGATACTTTTTATCCCGGAAAAATGTACGGTTCCCGCGCGAAGTATTATAAAAGACCGGCTGCTTAAAAAAATATAAAATATTATGCTCTCAATTAAATTATATTTATGTTTACCTGATATTCAACATGTTCATAAATCTCTGTGCCTGTTTCACATTTGGAGCAATCGTACCATTATATTATGTTACAGGTGTATGAACCGGCTGCAGGGCGGCCAACCACTAAAGCCACGGGCAGGCTGCGTTAGCCACTCTACCAGTGCAGTAGCCCGTTTCAATATTATATATAGTAAAATGTTGGTTTAGTTTTGTTAATACTGCGAAATTTAAGCTGATAGACTAAAACTGCCTGACCTGCAAACCTTCAAGAAGAGAGCATATTCCCTCTTAAGAATGCTCCAACCGGAGAATTAGCAGGTCGGATGTCTGTCAGTACGAATATCGACATTAATGACATTAAAATAAGATTCATATTAGCGCGCCTTGTACAGTGGCGGTTACGACGCTCGCCGCGTTCTTGATATGGCGAAAATGTATGAAAAAATTTGAGAAATTTTCTTATTTTTCTTATAACTGGAAAAGTTGTTTATTTTTATATAAAATTTTTAGCGGACTTTATAGAGGACTAAATAAGCAACAATTTTTTTGTATATTTATTTTCCTCAGTTCAGTGTATTTAGATATTAAGGTACCTAATCAGACCCCATTTTTTTCATATTTTGCGATTATTGTGATGGTTAAAACGTATTTTATGTGAAAATTTTGTATGCGGCTATAGAATTTTTATGGTACAGTCGTGGAGATGAATATATTATCTTTCATTTGAAACCAAAATATCCTCGCAGTTTGACTCCTAATTCTTTAATAGGGTACCGGAAAATCGCTGATATTTGTAATAGCGTCCTTAAGCGGCCGGCTATGCATCTGCAACTCTTCTGATGTTTCGGTAGGTGACGGTCGTTGCTTTCAGATGACCCTCTAATTAGTTAGCCTCCAAATTTTATTAACAAAGGGAATGCCGGCAAATGTGTAAGAGATAAAGTAGGAGGACGCACACTTGTACAAAAAGAGAAGGGCATAATATAATACTTCATGTTGTACATTATGCAGGTATACTCTACCTGATTCTTGTGCATTTTCTACAGTTTAGATCACGTGACCTGATTGGAGTATATCGATTTTTACCCATCCAAAAAAGTACTGATGTCGCTTAAAAAGTCTTTACTTCAAAACATGAAATTGATTTAATTATTTGAAAGGGTGCTATTCATTTACTTAAATAAATTATTTGATATAATTTATTTAACTAAATTATTTAATAAAACTATTAATTAATATAAAATTATCTACATTAAGCTATACAATATAAAATTATAAAGTATGTAAAGGAAAAGCAGGAATACATTTTCCGTGTTAGAGCTTTTATGGTGATTTTCTACCTACGTTGACAAGACGGCGGAAAGTAACAGCTATAAAAGTTCAGAGCAAAGTGCATTTTAAGCTTTTTTATAGATTGTGATAAACAAATAATTGCACTAATATACATTTTAATAATTATTGCTAATGAATTTTGTAATCTTATAAAACTGCAATTTTTTATTTTACTAGGTATTGTTCAACTAATAGTGGAAGTTTCATCAAAATCGGTTCAGTAGTTTTGGAGATAGGGAGTTTTAATTCTCAATTACGTACAATTTTGAAGTCGGTTTTATCTTTTATCTACGCTCATGATGAAAGCATAACTGAAATAGCACGGTTCCTGTGCGATAATCTACATGAATTATTATAATAGGCTTGATGACTATTTTTTTTTTCTTATTGGTAATTGAAAGACCCTTAAAAAATAAAAACATTGCTGAAAGAATGACTTTGATAGCTTAAAAGTTCACTAAGATAATATGACAATTCAAACATCTCATAAAATAGACCTGCCCGAAAAAGCTCCATACAAAGTGCTACGAAAGACTGACGTCACTCTTTCTTAGTTTGTACGCATCGGGAGAGTACTTTGTTCGATAGGTATATTAAATATTGCGTTTATGAAAGTGGTTTCATAACAAAAGTTGCTTTTAATTGCATAAGCTGTTATCGAATGGTATACAAATATTGAAAAAAAAATCGACTTGAATATCCAACTTTGAAGGCTCATAACAAAAAAAATACAAATGCTATCGAGCTGAAATTTTGGGAACATTTATTTTTTACCGTTATTTCTTTATTTTCTTAACAAAATTATTCGCTAATCTTTGACCTTGTCATCATCCCTATTATTTTGGTTACATCCCTAATAGATACAATATACATATTAACAAACTAAAATAGTTTTAAAGTGATAACCATGTTGTAAGTAGATTTTACATACATTGTATACTCTTCCTAAAATGGTCAGGAGCACGATATTGATTTTGGCGAAAATAGTCGCGCCCGAAATATCAAAGCGGGGCAGGAACCGTATATATTATACTTTAATAACATTCCTGTCTACTGTGAAACCTAAAATGGTATAGTGATACATGATACATTAAAATGTTCTAAAGTAAAAGTTTATTCGTTATGAATTTAACTGAATTTCATTTTTTGATTGTACCGACAAAAACATTTGATGAAACACAACTTATGTGACGGAGTATCTAGGGTATATTCTGTCAGATAAGTAGTGGATATAGATTATAGCCTATAGGCACTTATCAGTAAGTGGTGAAACAGGCCCTTAGATTATTAACTTATCAAAGAGATAAACTGATTTATAACATTAGAAAAATAAAGTCCATATTCCCATCTCGAAATGTTTTAAGTCATTTGTACTCATGCAATGAAGTATTTAACATTACACACGACACAGTTTAAAAAACTCTATATTTTTAAATAAACCAAAAATTACAGTTATGTCTTATTGTGTCTCATCTCCATAACAATGAAGGTTAATATTAACCACATGCGCAAACAGAGGCGGCTCTGTCAAGTTCATAGTTACGTTGAAAAATTTCAAAACCACTCGCAAAGCTCTTAAGACATTAAGCTGGAACAAGACAATATGTGTGCATGTTAAAAGATGATAAGGAACTCGGGGGGAGTTGAGAGCCGAGAAAATCCTACCAACTAATTACATTGTAACACGTCCAAACTTTTGGGTCAACCAAACTTCGCCCTAGTGGGGCTTAGTATTTTTGTTCAAACTGACAAAACAGATTTCTTTAATATTTATCCACTAACTGAAACACTGGTGCCTCATTATCACTAGCAGAATTGTGGTTTTGTTTTCGCTACAAATTTTATTCGCGAGTAAAATTATGTCAGTATACAATTAATGGCCGTTCCCTATATTCAATCTATCTCTAGTTTGACATACAACCGATCGCAGCTGACATAGAATTGACATAAAATATATGGAGCTAATGTCTAATGTGAGCTATTCCTATCTCAAGTAAGAGATAGATCAAATATTGGGAACGGCCGTATGTGGATAGGTCTTAAAATATCAGCATTCTTCCGTCTGATTCTACTACTATTATACCAATGGAAATACAGCTTTAATTCAGTTAGAATCCAAAATTATAATAATAATAATAAGACTCTATTTCTCATAAAATAGTTATACCAATTTATTTCAACAGTACAAGGCGAGACGCCTCCGTGGTCTAGTGGTACAGAGCGCGGCTCTTGACTCGGAGGTCGTGGGTTCGATTCCCGCGTTGGAAACATGTTATTTCCAAGTTTGGTTAGGACAATGCAGGCTGATCACCTGATTGTCTGACAAGTAAGATGATCCATGCGTCGGATGGGCATGTAAAAAGTTGGTCCTGCGCCTGATCTCTCGCCGGTCGTGTCGGTCTGCCGACCCACTGGGTTATGAGAGTAAAGGAATAGAGAGTGCTCTTGTGTACTGCGCACACACTTGGGCACTATAAAAATACTCCTGCGTAGCTGGCCTGGTTTCAATGAAACCGGCCACCGTCACCGAAACCGGTGTGGAAGCTATATATATATATATATATATAGCTCCCACACCCACAAGGCGAGAAACACGTGTAACAAACATAAATTGAATGATACAAACGGCAAATTCGTCACTATGTATGTTACTGACGTTCATATTAATTTGTCTTCTACATTTCACATTAAACATTTCAATACCATAAATACAGGAAAAAAAATGCAAGTTGACTTTTCGTCGCAATAAATTATACAGGATTATATGGGGAAACTCGTGACGCTCGGGCCCTTGCCCATACAAAAGTGAAAAAAATATTTGATCTTTCAGCGCTACTACTTTCACTGTGAACTCTCTATGAGGAACACGTACACACCCTAAAGTATTATCACTTAGTTTTGTTACACACTGTATAATGCAGATAACGCTTTTGCTTTACGCCCACTACTTCTCTCCAAAAGATCTCTTATTCTGTACACTCTAACTACATGGACAGGGACAATTTTGTCCCTCGTGCGTTAATGCTAACGAGTATAAAGTAAACCAACTAAGCAAACAAATCTTCACAGCACTCACAAGTTCATTTACATTCCTGAATCAAAATATCGTAATTATTTAGAGGTTGCTTTCTGGAATTTAAAACGCTCTCCCTCGGGTTGTTAGTTCACCTGTAAAGTGGACTGTGGCCTTATTTCGTATTCCTCACACAATATCAATCTCAGCTTCTTACTCCATAAAGTGTGGATTTTTGCTACATTCTTTGCCGCCTTAAATGTTACAGAGTTGTTGGTTTTAAGGAATTAAAAAAAAGTAAATTAAAACCTTTCAGTATTATTTTGTAACGCTTACAATTTTTATATATCCATGATAGACGATGGACCAATACAACAAAGAGGCCATTTGTTTTCTTCTATAAATACCCCGTTGTTATTAGGATTAAAAACTCAAACTACGTAATATAACACTCTAGAAATACCAAGTAAAATAAGTATTTAAAAATATATGGCCATTAAAAACCCTGATAATATACTCTCATATAATTAATATGTTCATATGAATGTTTATAAGTAACTAGCTGTCCCGGCAAACGTTGTTTTGCCATTTAAAGTATTTCTACTTCATCAGTTGATACAAAATCTTAGCCCCTCTTTTGTCCCCTAAGAGGGGTGGGGGGGGGGGATTTTATCAACAGATGTTAAGTTGGAAAACACAGTTAATAATATGAAGTAAGTCCAAGAAAATAGTTTGATACAAAATCTGACCCCCTCTTTGGTCCCCTTAGAGGGGTGGGAGGGGGGATTTTTATACACCAGATGTTGAGTAAAAAAAAGACAAATATATCTGCGAAAACCGTATGCAAATCGGAAAAGTAGTTTTCGTGTTATATACAAAAGTTTGATACAAATTCTGACCCCTCTTTTGTCCCCTTAGAGGGGTGGGGGGAATTTTTTTTTATACACCAGATGTTAAGTTGGAAGAAGACAAATATATCTGCGAAAACCGCATTCAAATCGGATCAGTAGTTTTCGTGTGATGCTGGAACAAATATACTGCGTGACTGGTGAGACATGTTCAATACTTGAGGACGTGATATTTGGCTATTATATTAGTTGGAAAAAAATAATATAAAAAAATAATATCAATTGATCACTGAGTAAATGTAGCTTAAAGTTAAATAATTATTTACCCAACGCATGGACACCGCGAGCGGGAGGGGTAGTTGTGTGGTGTTTCTTTGGTAGCGCACGCCTCTGCACCGGCCGCATAGTATGCCTACTTGCCTAGCCGCGTAATTTACTTAGTATCCATGATTCATAAATTTTTGGAAAATTCAAAAAAAAATTAAGAACCTAATTTTATTACATATTTATAATGAGAATCGAGTACTGAATACTCTCCTTAAATATCGGTATTGACTCACCAGTCATGCTGTACAGACAGGCAGACAGACAGACAGACAGACAGAGAGACAGACAAAAAACTAACCACAGTTTTGGCTTCTATAGCGATGTAGTAACAGCCCTTGCTTATTATTTTTTGAATATCTTTAATGTACAGAATTCACATTTCTACAGTTTTATTATATGTATAGATAAACAAAATAATGGATTAATGGAGCACAGGTTTTATGTAGGTCATTATCTTTCATACAACAAAGAGATGAGGCTGAGCTTTTATTTTAAAAGCACAAACACTAATGACTATATGCTTTGTTATTGTTGTATTAATAGTGGCTTTGAATGTATCACATTACTAATTAAACCATTTTAAGCGAGCTCTACACTCGTACATCTGTATCATCTACAAACTAGTCCTCAGACTATACTAGAGGCTAGTCTAATTATGAAGGTTGGTGAAGAACCTTGTGGTTTGAACTATAACCCCTTAGTGACTGTGGAAGATTCAAGTTAAAAAGAACTACATACTAGAATACCAAAAAATACTGTTATTAAAGATATCAGAACTAGTGGTACAAACATAAATATACCGAAAATAAGATAAATAAAATTAATATCCACAAGCACTAGTCATTTTCATTTCAGAAATAAAATAATAAATTTTTAAGTGAAAATCGGCGCACATTTTAGTAAAAATCCATAAGCTCTAAAGTAATTTATGTGCTGTAGTTTATCGAAGACCGTTAATTCAGGTCGCAAAGTTTTTTTTTGTTTTATACTCTACTTAGTGATTTACTATCGCCACACTTTTAGTGTTGCCAAATTTTAAAGAAGTAAAGGCACAAAAATGAATGCCCCCTAAAGAAACAATACGTTAAAAAACGTAACATAAGCTACACAAATATTTTAGAGTACATTAATAATAAATTATGATATTTTGTTATATGTTTAAGCACAAGTAACAGACAGTTAGTCTGTATGTTACATAATATGGCTTAAATTTTTGAGTCTCAGGACATGAAATAGTTCTTTTTACAGCAAAGTTGATGTGTATACTGTATGCAACGTGAAATTTTAGTGGTTGTTTTCCCGCAGCAGAACGATTTACCTATAGTAGTACTATCGAACTATGCATGTTATTTTTTGAAAATAAAAAATATTTTGTATGACGTACTATGGCAACTTTATGCCGATAGGCGCGAGTTACTATGGACCCGACCGATTTTTTTTTTTTTGATTTGAACAAAAAAAACTTTACAAATCTATTGTACTACTAAGATAGAATCTTTTTACTGCGGGAAAACAACCCTTAAAATTTCACACTGTATATGTGTGGTTACTCTATCTAGCTAGCTACTCGTAGTGGGTACAAAATGCTACATACAAATAAAATCTTTAAAAATTAATATTTCAATAACAAATTATTGTGAGGTATATTCTTGGCGCATTATCATTTTCAACCGACTTCAAAAAAAGGAGGTTATCAATTTGACGCGTATGTCTATTATAATAATATTTCCAGAACTGCCCAGTTTTTGTATAATATGTTAGTCCACAGAACAATAAGTCTATATTAGCGTCTGAACAAATGTGCCAAATTCTAAAAGTGTATATTACATACACATGTATGTATGTATGTATGTATGTAATGTATGTTTTTTTCAAGTTTCATAAAAATCGGTTCAGTACTTTTGGAGATAGGGAGTTTTAATTCTCAATTAAGTACAATTTTGAAGCCGGTTTTATCTTTGTCTTTATTTATTTCATGATACTTTCCGGTTTGAAACATCTTTGAAGATACGAAGTTTTCTTGATGTTAGAAGTGGGTTCATAATCTTGCGATTGTTAGCTCGCAGGATCGGCGCGTGGAGCCCCCGGAATATCTTAATCTAGGTCTTGATGAAATTGTTGCTGTTACGTAAGTCAAATGCAAGGGTAGAACGTTTATAATATTGTAACGACAAAGGTATTCAGACGCTATTATGTATAATGAAAGTAACGTTTGGACGTCAGAAATATTATGAAGTTATAATGTTCCAGCATTACAGTGAAAATAGTTGGTAATGGATCTCGGAAATACCCATGTTTATTATTCATAGCTATATTATGTTTAAATAACACAAAATCGTAGGACGGTATTATAACCACAAAATCAATATAAGATTTTGTGGTTATAGTCCGGTTTTAACAATAGTCAAACAGGTTTGCTGTATCTGATATTTTTTAAATTAAAACTGCAGAAGAATACAATATTCCAATTTTAAAACAAGTTATTTAAACATCGAACGTGCTTCAACTTCCGACGCATCAATAGCATCACAAAATGGCAGAATATCAAAAAAATACTTTCCCAATAATCCCATTTCCGTTACTCGCAAGATAATATCTGAATTTCATATAATATCAAATATCAATACATTTGAAACGCAATAAAATCGATTATCGAGTCGAGTCGAGTCACATTTGCGTCCCAATCATACATCAGCCCTGATCCAACGCGAGTTTCTTATTTATTATTTTCTTCGATACCTAATCTTGCGAATTTCAAATCTCTCGGATTGACTACAGTAATCTCTGATATCAATTGATATTTGATATCAATTATTACGTATAGCTCCAGCTAGTTTCAGCTATATAACTTTGATTACCTCATAAATGTATTGACATTTTTGAGTACTGGTAGTATAAATACTAAAATATGTATGTGGATGGTTGAACCGCTTTCTTGACGAACTTTGTGACTACTTGACTGATGATTTTTATGGAGTAAATGGTGACATAAGATTTTTTTATTGGTAAAATGATAAAATAAACGGTATTCGCCCAATAAACTGATTTTGGCCTACGTGATTATTACGTGATACGACATTGCTGGAAATATCTAGTTTTGATAAATCAGTTTATCTTACCAGTTACGTTTCTTTATTTTCTTAGCTTGTTTTACTAGGTAGGCAAAATTCAATCAAAACCCAACCGAATAACGAATTAAATTAATAGTTAATTACAGCGTAAAAATGCGTTAAAACGTACAAAAAAATGTCAACAAAAGGAACGTCCCTAAATTTCATTACCGCAAACATTCATTGAATCCAATCAATACGAAAATATTTCAGCCAAAGAAAAGCCCACGGCAATAGGAGAAACGGAAATCAAAAACGGAACAACTAATTTATATAGAAAGAAGGTCAGGAAAGCCTTATCCATTACCGACTCCTGATTTGTCACGGTAGCTGATTCATTAGACGGGCATTAATCTTCTGCCTCTAGACCGTTCTGGAATATTCCTTTATAGTCTGAGAGCTACGAGATACAGGCTAGAGTCTCAAGGCAGGAATTTAATTAACCTAAATTTGTCGTTTTGCTTCCGTAGGCCTGCACAAAGACACACGTTAATAAATATTGCAAACTCGTACACAAAACACAACGTACAGTCGACAGACGTGTACAAGATAAAGTAACAAGACAATAAATGTTTGATAACGACCTACATAATGATCCTAATTTCTGTAACAACTCTATACTTTTTAAAATGGATGGGTTGCACCAGGAGCGTTGTTATAGTTAAGGTTAAGGTTATCGTCAAATATGGCGTCCATTATTGACTTAAACTAGAGATTTGACACTGTTATAGTAAGTTGATGCAACCCTAGTAGTCTATTTAGGGGTTAGATTTCTTTGGACTCCTCAGTGATTTGTCACTTTGGCAAATGGCTTCGCAAAAATAATATTTGAAGACCTATTTCACCTCTTTCTGATAAAGTGCCGAATAGGCTATTCACAACTTTTTTGACAGATTCTCCATACTTTATCTGTCAATTTAAGTGGTGAATAGTCTATTCGTCACATATCAGGAAGTGGTTAAACAGGCTCTGAATCTTTTAAAATTCAAATTTTGAAAGTCAAACTTGATAATGGGTACAATTAAGTGAAATATGATGTTCTTAGTTTACGCTTACTGTTACAAAAGAGTAAATTGGTTGCGGAAAAAACTAATCAGCTGACAAATCGGTAAAAGCTCTCAAAATTATTTACTTACGAACTGTAGAAGAACTGACAGTTACCATTACCTGTTATTATCTGCCGGGCTGACATTGTGGGCGACCAAATTATACGTCTAGCAGATTCACCGTGTCCCAGACAGGCACTTATAGTACGTCAAAAGAATTGCGTACGGAGGATTGAAATATTACGTTATGGATAATAGCATGAAATGTTTAACTCGCTGCAAGAACTCGCGTTTTGTTCATCACTGCTTCATTTATATTTCAACCGACGATGAATTCTGACGCTACATTGTGTATTTAAATTTTTAACGTTTGAACATTGACGTTTTCCAGTGTGAAATAAAAATAAAATTTTATTAAATTGTTACAAATTAAGAACGAATTAATTTTTTTGTGTTTATTTTGACAGATTTTCGTGAAAGAATGCTGAAATCTACATGCTGAAATGAATAACAATTTTATATCATTTTTCCATCAGTTTTTTAGTTAAAAACCGCCTTTATTTGTTTATGTTACTTTCCATAAAGGTTGTAGTTTTTAATTTAAATCAAATAAGATACATAGGCTGCTATTTATGTATCCGGAACTGGCCACTTACAAGAACAATATTTAAAAAGTAATTACAACATTTGAAAATAGAACTCTTTGGTTGAAGAATACATTTTGTTTCATGTGACTGTCAATTATTTTTCCATTGTGGCGTCATTTTGAAAATTGCGTGTCTTCATTTGCCATGGATTTAACGCGTGAATATTTTCGTGCAATGATTTACTACGATTTTCGGCGTGGGCTAAATCAACAACAGTGCTTTATTCAACTCACCGCAACTTTTGGAGATGAAGCACCATCAAAAACCACTGTTTATCACTGGTACAGTGAGTTTAATCGTGGGCGGTCTATGCTCACGGATGAAAATAAAGAAGGTCGCCCAAAAACAGCTGTTGTCCCACAAAATATAGATGCTGTGCGGGAACTAATAATGCGTGATCGTCATGTTACATATCGCGAGATAGAGGCGTCCTTAGGCGTTCGCGTTGGATTCCGCACAACTTGACAATCGATCAAAAACGGGCTCGTGTCGATTGGTGCAAAAAAATGATAAAAAAATACAACCGTGGTACGTCAAAAGCCGTTTATAATATCTACACAGGTGATGAATCTTGGATCTATGCATATGACCCCGAAACTAAACAACAGTCAACGGTGTGGGTGTTCCAAGATGAGCCGAAACCAACAAAAGTTACTCGTGCAAAAAGTACTTTGAAGCAAATGGTCGCCTGTTTTTTTGGAATTAATGGACATGTGGCTACAGTGCCATTAGAGAATCGTAAAACGGTTAATTCTGAATGGTATACGACCATTTGTTTACCAGAAGTCTTTGAAGAAATAAGAAAGGACAACCGACAACGCAGAATCATATTACATCACGACAATGCTAGCTGTCACACCTCAGCTGAAACAACTCAGTTTTTGGAGGGTCAAAAGATCGAATTGACTGGTCATCCGCCGTACAGCCCTGATTTGGCACCTAACGATTTCTTTTTATTTCCATACGCGAAGAACAAATTACGTGGTCAACGTTTTTCGAGCCGCGAAGAGGCTGTTGATGCGTTCAAAATGCACGTTTTGGAGATACCTCAATCAGAATGGAAAAAGTGCTATGAAAATTGGTTCCAGCGTATGCAAAAGTGTGTCGATCATCGCGGCGAATATTTTGAAAAGCAATAAAACCATATTAAATGATATATGTTTGTTTCTTTTTTTAATTCCGGATACATAAATAGCAGCCCTCGTAGGCTAGAGACATCACTAGCCTTATAACGTTTTACTTTGTGACCGAAACTATTCTAAACACATATTTACTACTCGGTATCAAATAGCTCTCCCCTAGCTATTAAAAGTACTTAAGTCTGAGCACGTCGTTTCAAACAAAAAGTATAAAAGTACCTACACTTTTTGCGTCGATGGCAAAAGAAAATCATACGTAACAGTGCCCGGGGCATGAGGCATATAATGCAATTACGTTACGTGAATTACGTCGTAGGGAGAGAGGGGAGGGGGGGACATAACTTCCTTATCCCTGAGTACAGCTGGATCCCAATTATTAGGGTTTTTGAAGAAATCCTTTGAATCTTTACGATATACGTCTCGGTTTTGTCGTATTTCGTTATCGTCTTGATATCATTCTTATTCGAATCGTGAATCGAATTAAAATTGTTTCTAATTTATAAAAGTTCGTACGTGTTTGTTGCTTAGCAAAATAAAGCTTCTGAATGGAATTAGACCGAAGATAGTAGTAGTAGGTAGTAGTTAGGACTCAAGGTAAAACATAATTTTGGTCCCGAAAAAATAAACTTTCCGTGGGACACTAATATTATAACTAGATTTTACGGGTAATAAATATTCGTAGAATCTACAAAAGGCCAGTAGAGCCCTATAACTGGGAGAGGGCTACTTTTAAAACGGCTTTATACTTAAGTTAACAAAGTGGAGTGTTAATCGATCGCTACGAATTTAACCGATAGTTTATTTAATTCGGTGAATTTAGCACACGTTAAAGGCACTTTACTGCTGCCCGCCAGCCATTGGCCGCAGTATTTATGGTTTACTCATTAACTGCAGCTGCAATTACACTCATCCGATTTATAGAGATTTAATCAGAGTTTAAATCAACGTTTAAAAATACTTGCGAGGGTCAGCTCACGGGCGCTACGATGCATTTTTAAATGAGTCATTCTTTGCAACAGACAATCCGTTACCGTAAACGGTAAATTGTCAAGTCAATATTGAGTATCATCTTGTGTAGGTAATAAAGTTAAATTTTGAATGGCCCTCAAAAATGCATTGCATTACATCAAAGCGTAACTTTGCAACATAATCTGAGCCTATACGCCGGTACCTGTTATACTGAGGACGTAGCATGGTAATTTTTCATGATTTATTTAGTATTAGAATTAAAAAAGATGTTAATAAGTCACTTCACAGTTCACACCCAGAAGCAGCGTCACGCATTATTTTAAGGTAGAATTCAGTTTTAAACTTAACTTTTCTATCCTAGGACGCAAAGTAACTAGAGATGCATAGACTAAATTTTATGAGAATCAATCCAGCATTTTTAAGAAGAGCTTACAGATAAACACATTTCGCATTCAATATTACAAACATAGCAAGAATGTAAACGTACAATTTTGCAATACCTTTCTTTTTCTACGTTCGTGTGATAAATTGACTGAAACTTTTAGGATAACACGCCGGTATAGAGTGACAAATCCGCTTGCGGTGTCGGGGGCACGAATCTCGACGCGCTTCGGTTAGCGACTCGCAGTCTAGAGTTGCGGCGTACGAAGCCCTATACGAATATTCATCCTTTAAAATATGCAGAAAGTTATATACTCTGGGCCTATAGCCGAAACTTTTTCGTTTTCGCTTCGTTATAGAATCGCCGATCAAAATGTATGGAATTGACATAAGACGAGTCGAACGTCAACGTCATATTAACGAACGCTTATGTCAATTCCAAACATTTTCATCGGCGATTCTATAACGAAGCGAAAACGAAAACATTTTGGCTAGTATAGGTAACGAAGGTAGTAATCGCTTTTAATGGGATTATCATCTACCATAGGATCAGATGATGGATTTGATCAGATGATTGCATGCTTTGTTCCATTGCTTATAATCTACGTTATTTAACATCTCCATGGTCCTGTGGTTTAGAGCGTGGCTCTTGATTCGCAGGTCTTGGGTTCGGTCGGTTAAAAGATGACGATGGAAATTGTTAAATTATTTGATAAGAAATATGATAAACGCGTCAGATAGACATGTAAAAAGTCGGTTAAGAAAGTAAAGGATGACAGTGCTCTTGTGTACTGCGCACTATAACAAAGCACTATAACACGCCTGGTCTACTTAGAGCATTGATTTTCAAACTAGGGGGCGCGCCCCACTAGGGAGGCGCGAAGACATGATGAGGGGGGCGCGGGCGCCGGCGGCGGTTTTACTCCAGACGCCCGCGCATTCTCGCGACGTACGCGAATTGGAAATCTTTTCAAAAACATGCAAGCTCATCCGTCACATTGATTCTTCTTAAGAGGGCGACTAACCCAAAAAATATATATACAACATTTTAAAATCCGCTAGGTCGGTTTCTCAATGATAGAATTTTTACAATATTGTGTTAAAATATTAACTGACTTTAATGCACGGTTATGGCAATATAATATTATGAAAAATTCGTTAAAATTAGATGCATCTTTGCGAATATCGTGTTTTTGCTCAGATCGGATTCTTGGAAATAATATGTAGTATTTAGTTTTAGAAAATGAAACAATTCGGAGCTTAATTGCAAGTATAACAAAGAATTATAAAATCGTCAATTTTGGGTTAGTCGCCCCCTTAAAATAAGTATGTAAAAGCATAATATTTTTATAATGAAACATCTGAAAATGTATTTTTGGTCTTTATTATTTTATTTTACAATAGCTTGGCGAGCCTACTTGCCACTACTTGCTGGGCCCTGGGCCGAAGGGAGGCGTAAGCATGTTCATTTTAAGCAGTAGGGAGGCGTGGTACTTATAAGTTTGGGAACCTCTGACTTAGAGCGTGGCTCTTGATTCGCAGGTCTTGGGTTCGGTCGGTTAAAAGATGACGATGGAAATTGTTAAATTATTTGATAAGAAAGATGATAAACGCGTCAGATAGACATGTAAAAAGTCGGTTAAGAAAGTAAAGGATGACAGTGCTCTTGTGTACTGCGCACTATAACAAAGCACTATAACACGCCTGGTCTACTTAGCTGCTCTTGTTTTTAAACAACTTCCAAAAAGGAGGAGGTTATACGTTTGGCTGTGGATATTTTTTCGTAAAACCGCCACCGCCACAGAGACTAACGTCAATTAAGAATTTGAATCTGAATCAGCCGACATCTTGAACAGAGAAGATCAGCTGATTCTGGTCATGTCGGTCCACCTTACGTCACGGACCATTAATAGCTTACCCTATCAATCCACGTAATAACCTCACATAAATCTTCTTAATCAGAACAGACCGTAGATTATCTAAATACGTCCCATACTATGTAATTTGCATGCATCATACATAATGCACAATCAAATCTATACGTGCAGTATAATGTGATGGAAGCTCGAACAAGACGATACTATCGGTGTTGCCAACTCTATATTAAAGAAACTACTAAAATATCATTTTATAATTAAATAAAAAAAAAACAAATCAGTAAAAATATAATAAGATAAATAAGTTAAAAGTTTGTTAGTACCTTTAAATAACAATTTTACTAATAAGAAAAAAGCACATTTAATAGAAATACGAATAGGTAACATACTGCCGATAAACAATTCTCTATTAAAACACCATCTACTAAATGATAAACTAAAGCGGCTAAAACCACTAAATTGGTAGAACTACTAAACTGGCAACACTGGCAATACATCGGAAAGCGATTGAATCGCGCTAATCGTTGTGATTGTTCGCCGCTCGCAAACCTTACAGTTTAATAAGCAACTGCAAAGCGACGGATTTAATTAACTCTCTAGGTAAAACAGTCCGTTTAAGGTAGTTAGTAATTCATTAAATGTTGTAATTAAGTGCTATCTTAGTACTGAAACCTCGTTATGTTTATCCTTACATAACATATAGATATTATCATACGTAGCGTATTTAACTATGCAAAATCCGCAGTCTTTGTTTGTCAAGTTACTTGAAAAGAAATGTGAGTAAAAGCTAGGCATATTTTGTATAATCCATGAGTAATAATAATTATATTTGCAAATGGGGTAAGAATATAATATAGATTTTTTAGCCTTACAGATTTAGTCAGCCATCAAATTGTGCATATTTTGAAACTCTTATAAGATGTAAAAATTACAAAAAACTGTAAAAATTGCAATTTATGATGGGTACAAGTGGGTACAATCCTAAACTATAGAGAACGCCTCATGAGTTCTACGTAATCGTACCGTTTCAAATACCGACGTATTCGAATGTCAAATGTATATTCTGTCAAAAACTTTTGACGGTTTTCTACTGTATACCTATTCCGGTTAATCGGTAACGTAACGATATTGTAGAATTCATAGCCCCTCTGAAGGTGAATTAAGTACCGCAAAAGCGACCACAGTAACAACGATGTATAATTTGTAATGTAATTTTGTTTTAGTAAATACCATTTATTAATCCAGTCATTCCTTCCAAAACCCAAAAGCTGCTCAATAATTACAACATACAAAACAACTCATTAACGAAATCAGTCATTCATTCATGACTCATTTACTCAAGAAGAAGAATTGAACTCGAAAATCAAAAAGCGGGATTGACGTACACACACGTTACTTTCCAGCGTATATTTTACCTCGGATTTTGCTATGGTGATCTTTATGTCATTGAAATAATGCTCCAATAGAGGTAAAACAAACCGAACCGAACCGAACGTTCTGTACATATCAACAATAAACTCCCACTTAACCCCCGGGATTAAAATTCTCATTTCATATCAATTTAGTTGAACGAACGAACGAATGAAATTAACATGTTTATTTAAATTAGAGGGGGCGTACGCAAAGTGTGCAAGATTGATGGCGAAAGGATTACTTAGTACATTCGACGTTGTTAGCATTCTGTTGCGCTGTTTGCAACACGAGCAACAGAATGTATTGTTGATTTACGCTCTTGCAAAGAAAAATATTATGTGAAGTGCATACGTAAATTTTTTGTTCTTGTCAACAAACATTGTTTAGCTACGTTTAGTTATAGTTCAAAATAATGTCTATCAAGTCACCTTAGATGTGGATAAAATATGTGTAATAATAGATCGATGGGAAAAGATTTCCGTTGTCCAGAAACATAATATTATGCAACCCTGGCGGTCTCAAGTGCGTTTTAGGGAATACAAGTTTTTATTCAGAAAATTACAAAACAAAGTAACAATACTTAAGGGTATGTATAAGTCACATTTATTGAGCTCACTGTGAAAGTGGTAGCACTTAATTTTTTTTAACTTTTGTATGGGAAAACTCATGACATTGCATTGGGGCGCTAGCCCATACTAATCACAAAAAAATGCACTTTCAGCGCTTTTACTTTCGCAGTATATAAGGGACACATACGTACATTTTGATTTGTTACGCCCTCTATAGCGTGTCTTCATTCTTTGAAAAGTCGAATGATTCAAACTTTGAAAGGGCTTACAAACTAAACAGTTTCTACAGATTTAAGTTATCCCCAATGGATTTAAGAGAGCAAACAGTCGACGATTAAAAACACTGCTTACCCGGCGTCGGATAACTAATTTAAACGCTAGCTTGTTGAGGATTTTTGTAAAAAAAATGATAAATTAGTGTGGCTGCAGCTTAATAAAAGCAGTAGATTAAACAAGCAAATTGTTTTCATTTTAATTAATCAACGCTTTTAACAAACATAAAATATTTTAAGTTCTTTATATAAGTTAAGATTGTGGAAGCATAGTCAAAGCTTCTATAATTATTGCTGTAATAACGTCTCGGAAATCTTGCTTTGAGTAAATAATTTTTTACTTTTATTGCTTTATCCTTGAAAAACAATTGCTTGAAATCTTGCTTTGTGTAAATAAAATTGACAAAAGTATAATTGTAGAAACTTTAAAAGGTAAAGAATGATTAACATTAATTTAAATGTAACGGAACAGCACGCCGGTGAAGGAAATCATTATGTGCACGTTATTTCACTCACTTCATTCAGTAATATAAAGGTCAGCACACATAAAGCCAGAAACGGATCGTCACCGTATAAGCCGCCGCGCCGCACCGTCAATTTGTCTACGGCTAGGCGAAATCGCGCTTACAACACATCGGGCACTTGTTTAGGCTCGATCTATATACGTCCGCGCGATCGAGCGGCTTAGCCGCTATACCACGAGATTTCAAGCAATAACGAATAGGTCGGCTATTTAAATAAATCGTTACATACAACTGTTTGATCTCGTTGTGTAGCTGCCAAGCCTCTCGATTGCGAGGACGTGTATTAAACGAACCTTACATTTGAATCGGCTAATTGTAACATGGGCAAGAGTGAATAACGAGCCGTAAGTGCGTAGACGCTGAGCCGTAAGCGAGCTGAGCCTGAGGCGAGGCGATTTTTTTCGATTAGTTTTTTCGATTTTTTATTTATTATTTTCGATTAGTATGCGTTGCGGTATGTAGTTTCATATATAATGCATTTATACGATACATTTATAATACACTAGATGACGCATGCAACTCCGTTGCGCCAAAATTTGTTTAACGCCTGGAACCCAAAATTTTCCCGGGATAAAAAGTATTCTATGTCCTTTCCCATGACTCAAAGTATCCCAGCTATACCAAATCTCAGCAAAATCGGCTTAGCGGTTTGGGCGTGAAGAGGTAACACACAGACACACTTTCGCATATTTTATTATACTATTTGTGTAATCAAGGCGATACGGTTACGATGCGTTTCCGAGAAGTTGTGTGCTGTGACCCTTAGGGTCAACCGACCGTTTAGACCGCAACGCGTAGATGCATTTCTAAATTTGTATGGATTTGACCAACGTCTCAGGCAATTGAAATCTATATCCAAATTAAGAATCTATCTATATACAAAACGAGCTTTTGCCCGCGGCTTCGCTCGCGTTAAGAAGTATTATTATATACAAACTTTCATCCCCTATTTGAACCCCTTGGGGTGGGAATTTATCAAAATCCTTTCTTAACGGATGCCTACGTCATAACATCTACCTGCATGCCAAATTTCAGCTCGATCCGTCCAGTGGTTTGGGCTATGCGTTGATAGATCACCATGTCAGTCAGTCACCTTTGAGTTTTATATATATAGATTAGAAACGCATCTACGCGTCGCGTTGCGGTCTGATTTGACCTTTACTTGTCCAGTCCGAGAGATGTCCTTTAAAATGTAGATTCAAAATGTGCACGTATTTTAGTTGAATATTTCATAGATGTTCTCCTTGAAGTACTCTGTCTGCTGGATAATGACTTATTACAAATGTAACGAAGTAAGTTTTCTCCGTTCGTATTCGACTTCACAAGATGGTGGAATATTCTGACTTTATTTCTAACGTCCCTAATCATAAATTTTAAAATCGCTGTGATTTAATTTAAAATTAAACTGAAGCAAAACAAGGCAAGTAATTTAGGCGTTAATAATAAATAATTGTATTTCTTATTATTTGTTATGTAAAATTAACTATTATTTTGTAAGGTGCTTCTAAAAATCAAGAAAAGTTATACAGCATGATTGGTGAGACAATACCGATAATTAAGGAGAGTATTCAGTACTCGATTCTCATTATAATTAGGTAATAAAATTAGGTACTTAATTTTTAACCAAATTTCCCTTTAAACAAATGAATAATGGACACTTTATAAATTACTATGCGGAGGGGGCGCGGCCCACCCCGCCCCGCGCGCCGCGCGCTTCTCCCGCGCGCGGTGTCCATGCGTTGGGTAAATAATTATTTAACTTTAAGCTATATTTACTCAGTGATCAATTGATATTATTTTTTTTTTCAACTAATATAATAGCCAAATATCATGTCCCCGAATATCGAACATGTCTCAACAGTCGTGCTGTATTTATACCTTATATTCATACTTCCAAAACTATATTATGATTCAGAAAGTCAGTCTTTCTGTCTCTCTGCCTGCGACATGCGTGACTTCTCTTCTTCACACTTAAACCACTGAACCGATTTTGATGAAATTCAATGTACTTTAAGTCCTGGGAAAGGACATAAAATACTTTTATCCCGGAAAAATTTATGATTTCCACGCGATAAACGATTTTTTGTGGGACGGAGTTGATGGCATTATCTAGTTTAATATTATGTTGTATATTCAAGGAAGTTTGCTTGAGGTGAGCCGCAGTAACGCCTACACAGCCTGCAACATGTCCTCGTTAAAGAAATGCGTGGGTTCAAAGGTCATGAATGCGAGATGTTCAGAAAACAATTTATGTTTAATGGCACACTTTCTTTTTTTATGTAAAATAGTAGAGAAAGGTTTTAGCTTAGTTCTAAATGATCAAGCTCCATCAAAGTGAACTTAGAAATAGAATAGTTATATTTCAACTTTCATATTTTTTTATATTTAAATATATATATAAGAAGTAACACAAGACAAAGATATTAGAGAAGTTCCAATATATTATGCATTGTTAACAAAACTAAGTGATAATATTTTAGAGTGTGTACTATGTGTCCCTTTATAGAGTTTACTGTGAAATTAGCAGCGTTGAAAGAGCATTTTTTTGTGATTTGTATGGGCAAATGCCCCTACGTCGTGGATTTTTCCATTTAAAGGAGAAAAAAATTCATATCGAAGACCTATACACACCCTAAAGTTTTATCACTTAGCTTTGTTACACCTGTATACGTATCTAGTACGTCTACTTACAAATAAATACTGTAAATTTTCCACGCGCTCAACAAAAAATCACTGAATCGACGTCATTTATTCAGGCTCTATCAAGCCACTATTGTCCTAAATACCTACATAATAGGAGCTGAGACGGCGTGGCTACCCACTCCACACATCAACGGATAGACGATTGATTGAATAGGGTTAGTTTAAAAGCCAGAGAGTAACACAGGTTAATGTTGAACCCGAAACACAGTCCCGCAGGAAATCAAAATAAACCTGCCTTCCAATATTTACGTGTGAGCTATGGCGCTGGATTTTATCTAATTTACTTAAAATGTGAGGAAGAATAAAATATATTATGTACATTTGTAGACGTATCTCCGTAGTAGTGGAGCGAGAGTGGTCAGAATTTCGAATCAGAATAATTATGGTTGAAACCACGAAAGTGCACTTAAATATAGAGTTGGGTTAATTTAGTATTAAGTTTTTTGAGTATATTGTTGTAATATTAGATGCTACTTAAGATAAAATTTCACCTTATTATTTTCACGTTAGTTAACACTCCGCATTTTATATAGGTCAACTGGAAATAAATACCCAAACCGTGACAATTTGAGTCCCGGAAAAGGAAATAGAATACTTTTTCTCCCGGAATTATGTACGGTTCCCGCGCGATAAATGAATGTTAACGCAACAGATTTCGGGTATTATCTAGTTACTTATGATATTAAATTAACAATAAATTCTTAACAGTAACGGTATAAAAATAAGAAGTTTTATCACGATGTTAGTATCTTTCAAGTCCGACCACAGTGCAGCGAAGTGGTTGAGTTGAAAACAGATGCAACCTTCAAATATCGCTTTATCAAAGGAAAACTTTATACTCAAATTAATGAAGTACTTGGTTATAAATATTTAAACTTCTCGGCTGTTTACTGTTCTGTGATTCAAATAAAACTGTGGCTAAGAGTGAGTTGCATCAACCTACTTTAACTATAACTGTAACTTTAACCATAACAAAATGTGAAATTAACTGTCAAATCCCTAGCAAAAGTTACCATATTTGACGATAACCTTAACTTTTACTTTAACTACGCTTCTGGTGCAATTCACCCTTAATCAAGCAATGCCATTTATGAATGAACGAAATTGAGTTATAAAAATTTTAATTAGTTGATACCAGCATTAGCAAAAATTATGTTTAAAGTAAACAAAACTAAGTAAAATTCAGTAATACTTTGATTTCTAATCTAATAAATAAAACGCACAAAAATACGGCTAACAGCTAAGTCTATTGGCTTTAAATCTATTTCACAGCGGACCAAGTGGAGTTAAACGCTTCAACAAACTTTTATTTGAATCAAATCATCTGATTTCACGGAAAACTTTTGTAACCAATAAAGCAAATTTACCTTCGATATTTCATTAGCCATTAAACAGAAAGGTACATCGCGAAGAGAGTTCCGGGAGCCGGTAGCTCTTCTGCGGGTTAACGAAGTTTTTTTGTTCAAATACTTGGTCATATGGGAGCGAGCCGCAAAAAAGACTATTCAGAGCAAAACTTGAACGTAAAAGCCGGTCGATTCGAATTCGAACTTACCGTGGGTAGGTCCCGGGCGGTTTGGACCATGTATTGTTAGGGGGTATTATCGATCCCGGTGATCCTCTCGATATTAACGTGACTCACAATTGTAACGATATAATGTAATTATGCTAATGGCCGCCTCCATGGTGATATAACGCGAATATGGAAACTAACATATTCCCATGGTTCTCGTAAAGTTTCAATTACGGTACGATATGAAAGAGGTTTTTTTGTGTGTTTCAAGGTTCTATGCGGTAATATACGAGGTTTATTTGTGAGGGATGAAGTAACAAAGTAATTAGTATTTTGCCTTATCATTTTCATAATGAACTATCACGTGTAACGCCGTAGACGTGTCGTAGCTAAGTCGTAGCGATTCGTAGCCGTGACGTAGCAGTGCTACGAAGTGCTACGAACTTGTCTGTGGGCTATATTTCACAGGGTAACATTAGCGGCGCAACCAGTCACCGCTACCACCAAAAAAAAAGCGGCCAATTGCGAGTTGGACTCGCCCATGAAGGGTTCCGCAGCAGCAATAAGGTTTATTTTTATGAAATTAAAAGGTTTTTGATTTATTTTTATATATTTCAGTCGATTTAATGAAATTTAGATTAGGGTTTACCATTTATGACGTATAAAAAAAATACTGGCTAGATCTAGTTCAAACCAATTTTCGTTAGTAGATTTTATAGTAATCTACATCATATATTTTTTTTAGAATTATCATGCCCCTACTTTAGAAATTAGAGGGGGGGACACACATTTTACCACTTTGGAAGAGTCTCTCTCGCAAACTATTCAGGTTAGAAAAATATGATATGAGAAACCTCAATATGATTTTTGGAGACTTATCCATAGATACCCCACACGCATAGGTTAGATGAAAAAAATATTTTTTGTTTCAGTTGTACCTATGGGGACCACTAAAATTTTTAATAATTTTTCCATTTTTGCATCAAAATCTTAATGCGGTTCATAGCCTACATCTACTTACCAAGTTTCAATAGTATAGCTCTAATAGTTTCGGAGAAAAGTGGCTGTGACATACGGACGGACAGACAGACAGACAGACAGACAGACAGACAGACATGACGAATCTATAACAGTTCCTTTTTTGCCATTTTGGCTACGGAACCCTAAAAAGGTGTCAATTTGGTAATACTCTAATAGAGTATATCTACAGTCTTAAGAGTATAACCAAACTGACACCTTTTTTGGATAAATTTCTTTACTAATAATCACTTGAAAAGTGTCGTTTCGTTAGGTATAGGAAAGTAAGACTTAGTGCAGTTTGAAGTTGTAAAAAAGTAACTGCGTGCGATTACAGCTGAATGCGCAATATATCAATTACTATTAAAAAAGAACTTGAGAGGTGTCAAAGGACACCCGCATGTAACGAAGTTACTATCAACGCCCTCTGCCTCTACTATGCAGGTACTAATAAAAAAGTGTCGAGGTCATTTAGTGTCGTTCAGTCTAGCCTCCTTTCGCAATGCCGAACGCGCCATTAGGAACTTCGTTCCAAAATCAAATTCCAATCCTACTAAGCGACTTGGTTAGATAGCCAATCAAACTTTTTATGCCAGGAATACTACTAGACGAACGCCGCAAAAAACTAGCGCAAAATATACTTTGCAAAATTTATTATCAGAGTCTCTTTAAATAGGTAACTTCTTCCAACAAAGAGCTCAGAATAAAAGTAATGTAGCCTAAATTTAGTGCGACACTACGTAAGTTTACGAGAGGGGACATAAACAAAGTAGAGGTTTATCATGTTGCGGCGGTGCCTCACTCCAGATTAATGGCCGCCTAATGAATCAGCTCGTGACAAATCAGCGCGCGATAATGGATAAGCCTTTGTGTGTTCTTCCCCGACTTCCTCGCTTCCCGAACTTCCCACTTCCCCACTTCCCCGCTTCCTCAGATTTATAATGGATATTGGGAATGCATATCAGTTTACGGCGTGATTGATAGCGCGACGGTTACGCGGCGGTATTGACTTGTTACTGACTCGTGATGTAACAATCTCGCCCCATGAACGTAGAAAAAAGTCGGACGGAGTCTTATTATACACAGCACTGTGTCTTCAGAGTCGGCCAGGCTGACTGCATGTACACAGTCCGTACGCACACATTCTTATGCTAGTCTGGCCATTTGACAGGCGTAAGAGTGTGTGCGTGGCGGACTCTGAAGACACAGTGCTGTGTATAATAAGACTCCGTCCGCCTCTTTTTCTACGTTCGTGTCTCGCCCGTAGATACGGCGCAGCTAATTGATATTAATTTCGTAGCAAATTGATCTTTATGACCTGTGAGATATTGAAATTGGAGATTGGAAAGGTTTCTAGAATTTCCAAATACACAGATTATATTAAAAATATCTAATAAACTGTGTATTTGGAATCCCCAATTTCGCTTATAAATATTAAAAGAAATATCTTCTATTATTTATGAGTGTCTGCATAAAACGTCGTTCGGGGTATGCCATGAAACTAAAGGTGACTAAACAAACCGGAAACAAACATAACTTCTTTCTAAAATCCATAGAAACATAGTTGTTGTCAAATTAAACATTATTTGCGGGTTGGATATAACGAGATGCAATACTAAGAAATATTGTAAAGGAACTCTAAAGAAACAAACCCCTTTCAATTCCCACCCCACAATGTTATACTCAAATTACAAAATATATGAGATTTTCAAGAATTTTCATGAAGTTTCCTTTACTTTTCATCATCACTATCTGCAGTAGTCGAGTAGAAAAATTGATTCACATGGCAGTACTACGTTATTTGGTCGTGTCATGTCAAACCCAGCCAGCTAACATTGACATGACATAAGCCGACCAATTTCTCTGTTGACAGAAAAACTGGTCTGACAGTTTTTCTGATTCTTTGTAAGAAACATTCTGCCTAACGCATCATCATCATTAGCAGCCTATTGCCGTCCAATGCTGAACGTGGGCCTAGCGCATATTATGATAATATGATATTGGCACTAGTTTTTTTGAAAATACAAAGGCATAAAATGAAAGAATACCTTCAAATAATAATTGTACAATAGCATAAATTCTTCTCACTCAGTATTTCATTTTTTAATACTGTGAATGTGAATATTATACCGGGTGCAATTGCACACCGCATTCCGCATTTCATAAAAGGTATGTTATCTTATATATAAAATTCTCGTGTCACAGTGTTAGTTAGCGTACTCCTCCGATACGGCTTTACTGATTTTCACTAAATTTTATATGCATATTCAGTAGTCCTGAGAATCGGCTACTAGCTACTTTTTATATTGATAAGTGCATTTGTTGAATAAATAATAGTAAATTATTACAACTCGAGACTGACGGTGACCATTGTTTGTGCGACGGGATAGCGATGGACGTTGCCATGGAGACATACTTATCTAGTCACTTCATTAAAATAATATTTATATGGCAAAACAACTTTGCCGGGACAGTTAGTATTCTATAATTTTTTAGTAAATAACTCTATTTCATGTAACCACTTAGAAAATGTGATGTTTTATGCAACGCACGCCAAATATTCATTTTTATTCCGGCGACGGCTAAATCCTTACATAATATAACTAACAAAATATATAATATTATGTTGGATAGGTTCTCTTTTCAGTTATTATGAGAATTTATTATGAGAATCATAATTTCCATTTGCACACAACATAACAGAAAGTAATGGAGTTTATATCAAAATCTCAAAGAGTTAAGTAACCAAAAAATTTCTCCGAGCACATCCGTTAGTCGTTTCAATATAACTTAGTTCAACAGATTTCATTCAACAAAAAACAGATTCTCGCCAAGTTTCCTATTAATGTGTATTCCTAGAATTTACGAAGAGCCAACATGAGTTATAACTTATATCGCGCCTAGGCCGTGACGTCATGACTATCTATTATTCTAATCCGTTCCATGCCTCTTGTCAGGCTAGCGGATATTGAAATATTGTCACTGTACAGACACAAAGGGGTAATAAGATCTCATAAACGGTAGGCGGTATCGATTATACGCCAAATTTGAAATATAGAGCCTTAAATCATACTTAACGTTGAGTACGCATATTCTACTTGGAAATTTATTGGCCGATAGTAAAATAGGTATCGGTATAACCACAATGTAAATTTAAATACGATATACAGTAATGTAACTCAGCAGTATTCTTGTGTCAAATTCCTGATAGATATAATTTTACGTGCGCGAAAGAGATACTGCGTCTTTTTGTCATCTAATTTATATTTAATCGCATGTTAGTGAGTATTTGTAATTCTTGTGGTTAAGCCTAAAGATAATCTACTGTATATATTATGCATACTGTGATATAACTCATCGCCTAATGCCAGTCTATATAGAGCTTAACATTTAATAAGATGAGAGATTTAGAAAAGCGTTCGATCAAATTTTATACGCAGTTATGCTAAATTACGGACTCGGGTATGGAATAAGAAAAATTTAATATAGTTGTCGGGAGTGAAGTTTATTTTATGATTTTATGAAGGATTATAAGTTATGAGGTAAAAAGTTAAGATTTTTCCCCGTTTTACTCACTTGCCTATGATACTTGTATAAATACATACTTTTAAGTAAAACTTTCTGGATATCATGACTTACTAATAAAAAGAAATAACTGTATACAGCGAATAACTATACGAAATTTGCTTGTCTTTGTCTCGTATATTGAAAACGTCGTACAGACTAGGGCAGATGGCTTTTTTGGCAAATTTTATACGTATGAATGAGTGCTTATTACAGTATACGAGGAAAATCTGAAAGTTATAAAATTGCCAACTCAGCTGTATACACGAGCTACAAGTATATCATGTAAAAAGTACCTTGCATTCTTCTTCAATAAATACTTAATTTACAAACATTACACTTAGAATTATACTAAATTGAATTTTACTACTATTTTAACTATTATTAACAAACACACTTAATACACAATTGACACACAAACATACCCTTATATTATATAAATTATATAATATATTTTACACACTCACAAAAATACATACACTTTCCTATAATAATAATCTACTCTCTGCTCTCTAGATCTCTATTTTTTCCCATACTAATTATTCATCTGTGGTCACCGCCGTTGGTTTTGCATTTAGTAAATCTTATAAAATTAAATGTAATATAAAATGTAAGATTGTTGGAGACCCCAATAAACGAAAATAAAATAAAATATATTATCATGTAAAGCAGATAAATAGATTTCACGTTTATAAGTAGGTGTATTTGATACCTACAAAGTATCTATTCCCTTCTGTGTAGTGCCATAAAAGGGAAAATTCAACAGAAAGTGGATTACATCTCAAAATATAGTTTCATTTGTTCAAAAAATTGTATTATTTCGAGGTGATGCTTACGTGTTATTGAAATATGAAATAAAACTTTCTCTCTGACATGATAGAGTCTTAACGTAAGCCTTCTTTACGATATTCAATTTCTATTTTGGGGGCACCGAAGGCTTTTTCAATATCAACTGTAATAGAATTTTCTCAATAATAAGGCTGTTGTTTTAGCGCTAAAATATAAGTAGGTATAGGTAACGTTTTGAGCTCCCGTTGTGCTCAAAACATCCTAATATAAGTTTTGTCACTATTAGTGCAGCGAAGTTCCGCCATTTTAAATGCGAGCTCGTTTTTCATATTAAATATTAACGTGAGTTTTCTTCGCAAATTGGCGTGGAGGAGAGAACTATTAGTTGTGAACTTATGAGAATATTAGGCATACTTCTGGTATTGTCCAAGTTGGCGGTGGCCAATTAAGGTCGTGGAACTTTACGCGCCTCGAAGACCATGCGCAAGTGGGAACTTACGAAGAATGGTTTGCTTCATTAAATGCTAATATTAACTTTACTTTATTGTTAACTTTGTTACTTTGACGTAGAATATCTTTACTTACTAATACCTCGAGTAAGATAAGATCGTTTTATTGAATATAAACAGCGAAACTATGAAAATAAATTATTATTTATTAGCTTCTTCCCGAACCTGTTATAGGTCAACACGTAGACTTTCTAAAAATATTTGTTTCTTTACTCAGAAATAAAACAACTTTTATTTTACTTCATTAGGTATTTTATTTTAATTACACTCTACGCCGTGCCAAAATGTTTTCGAAATTGGTAAACAGGGAAGCTGCTACTAAAAGTTATAATTTCGTAAGATACCTTTACGTGCTAGCGAAGCTTATTATTATTATTATATGTTTTGTGTACAATGAAAACTAGAAAAATTAATAATAATATAATAATAATAATAATATCTATGGACGCTTCACACCACGTCAGTCTGGCCCCATGCTAAGTACCCGAAGGACTTGTGTTACAGGTACCAGACAACACTTTAATACTTTTATACTATACATATATTTAAGATTTTTATTATATGATAAATATATTTAATACACATCCATGACCCAGGAACTTTGAAAACTTTTTGTTCCGTCGGCGGGATTCGAACCCGCGACCTCCGGCTTAAGCTACCAACGTGCTATCTACTGAGCCACAGAGGTCGTCATTGGAACTTCTAATGGGATAAGAGGCTAGGATATACTTAAAATTAGGTATTGGACAGTGGTAGCAGTATTTATGAAATTTCAAAGAGCAACAGAAATACTCCTGCCACTGTAATGTCCCATTAAAATTACGTCTTACGAATTTACATTAAGGACGCTCCAACTTTATAATTAGCAGGTCGGATGTCTGTCAGTACGAATATCGACGTTAATGACATTAAAATAAGATTCATATTAGCGCGCCTTGTACAGTGGTGGTTACGACGCTCGCCGCGCTCTTGATATGGCGAAAATGTATGAAAAAATTTGAGAAATTTTCTTATTTTTCTTATAACTGGAAAAGTTGTTTATTTTTATATAAAATTTTTAGCGGACTTTATAGAGGACTAAATAAGCAACAATTTTTTTGTACATTTATTTTCCTCAGTTCAGTGTATTTAGATATTAAGGTACCTAATCAGACCCCATTTTTTTCTTATTTGCGAATATTGTGATGGTTAAAACGTATTTTATGTGAAAATTTTGTATGCGGCTATAGAATTTTTATGATACAGTCGTGGAGATGAATATATTATCTTTCATTTGAAACCAAAATATCCTCGCAGTTTGACTCCTAATTCTTTAATAGGGTACCGGAAAATCGCTGATATTTGTAATAGCGTCCTTAATAGGATTGGTTGACAATACTCAAAATATTCAAGCGGCCATAACGCAGCAAAGTAACAAACATAAATAGAAATAAGTCACTCAACCTTAAATGCCATTATTTCAAAAGGATATTTAAAAACCAAAACCGCAGCTTACAACTCGACGGCGATTTCAAATACAATTCAAATACTTTCTACTTAGTGACTTCTTTAATTTGTATAAAGTTTGAAACGTTCGACTCAGTTAAGTTAGGGTTGAGGGATTGTCAATATTTCATCATTTTCTTCATTAATGTTCGTCCATTAGGATATTTGAAGTAACTTTTTGCCATCTTTTCACGCGAAAAATCATCATCATCAGCCTATTGCCGTCCACTGCTGAACGTAGGCGAAAAATACTAATTTCATTTTTATTTCTATAGAAAACGTTATGTGTGCGTGCATTTATTGATATGGTACGAAGATCTACTGTATATAACTGAAGCACCCAGGAGTATGTGGGGCTGACCGGCGAGAAGCGCCAAAGCTACCACCTGCGATTTGCCATCAGCCGTATAAGGAGGGATGTTCTGTCAAACACAGAACTACCTTCACAAACGGCAGGTCTACCACAAAAGGGGACTTCCACCAAAGTAAGGGAACGCTTCGGCAAGATCTACTGCATATAATAATTTATACCGTGTCAACTGTTAGAGAACGAGCTTTTTAACATTCCCAGTTACCTTTGTCACCGGCGCTTTGAGTCGTGCTCAATTATTCAGCGTAACGTTAGCAAGTTAGTCCTCGCGCCGGACACGTAAGTGGACTATTTTGATTAGCAGCACGCTGTCTGCATACTTAAACACTCAATAAAGCTGCTATAGAGCTCTATAGTGACATCAAAGCGTTTGTCAGCTGATTAAGTGAGATGTCAATGATTATGCCTAGTTTCAGAGCTTTTTAAGAGTTTTTCAATACCATCATTGATTTGTTTATTACCATAAGCGGAATGTAAAAATTCTTCAAAAAGTTTTCTCTTTTAAAGATTTATAAGAATACGAGCTTTTGCCCGCGGCTTCGCTCGCGCTAAGAAGTATTATTATATACAAACTTTCATCCCCTATTTGAACCCCTTGGGGTGAGAATTTATCAAAGTCCTTTCTTATCGGATGCTTACGTCATAACATCTACCTGCATGCCAAATTTCAGCCCGATCAGTCCAGTGGCTTGGGCTGTGTGTTGATAGATCACCATGTCAGTCAGTCACCTTTGAGTTTTATATATATAGATATAGATTGTCAAAAAATGTTTGTTATTGTGAACTGCTTACTTAAATATTACGCCTTTTCTTTTATTAATGTAAAGAACAAAAAGGATAATGGAATCAACGAACGATTAATTGTTATAGGAGTCGATGAAATTAGCTATATAAAGTACAGTCGCAGTGGGTAGCTGACCTAGCAAACATTATTTTACCATACACCACTTATAAACCTTATAAACATTGTTTTATTAGTAGGTACGTTATTTTACCATATAAGCACACAAATTCCATCAAAATCGGTCAAACCGTTTTCGAGTTTGAGTTTGGCAAGTGTTTCTTGCTTAACTCCAAACCCTTCGATGAGAATTTTATATATTAAAAAGAACCATAATGTACCACGAAAAAATATTCATTTTCCTATTAGAGCTCACTACATAAAATGAGATTACAGACCATTCTCAGCAATATCATTATTGCAAACGCTAATGCAGGCGCATTCTAAACCCTGATTTAAATTTGTAATGCGCCACGAACCTTTGAAATGCGATATTCATTTAGTCACAAAAGTTCGCTCCCGCTAACGCAATGCAGTAATGTTAATCGAATCAACCGGTGATTCAGAAACACGAGTAATTGGCGTGTTAGCGGAATGTAAACGAAATTTACAAAGGGCGGAATAACCGGCAGAGATTGTCGCAGGATAATGCGTAATGCTGATTTGTGTTCGATTTAATGCCGTTTGTGTGTGTCTGTATTCTTGTGTGTTTTGATTAAGTTAATATTTATTCATTAAAAAAATCGTAATAGGTATTAGGTACTCTTATAAACAACACGTAGTTTTTAAATGTTCTCTGAACCTTATAAAATGTACGTAATCAATTATTATTAATCATCGATTTATATGTACGCTAGTAATATATATAAGTCTATGTTATTAATCTATATAAATACAAATGAATTTCAATTATGTTTTGATTTGGCTAATTTTACACTCTTACTGCACGCAGAGTGGAACATTAATGTAATTCATTCAAAATTTACACATAATCTTCATTAAATTGAAGGTTAATCATAATTAAATGTCTCTGAGTACGGCGGTTAGTCTTGTAATATTCATGGAAGTCGAGGGTTTATATCAGGATTGAAGTAACACGAAGTTCACCGGGTTATCTAGTTTTTAATATTATAAGTATATTTATCCAAAAATCGTAATACTCTTCTTGTACAGAAGAGAGAGAAGAGTGTAGTTTTTACAAGTTTGCTATGTCTTAATTAATGTACCATCGAAGAAATAGATTCCTAGGCAGTTGACAGACCAACGTCATTTGGTCGGATCATGTCAATTCAATGTTAATAATTGTCATCTGTCGGCTGGGTTTGATGTAACGCAACCAAACCACAGAATATATAATCCGGGAGTTGACAACTTTTTAAAAATAGTTTTAAGCGCTTAAGTAGTTTACAATAATAACTGTAAATTAATATTTTATTCATTATTATGCCCTTGAATGAGTTAAAAAATGTTTTAAATATTGAATTCAAAATATGTCACAAAAACGGGGCATTATACTCACGTGATCACGTGTGACGTCATTGTTCATGAAACAAAACAACAAGTAATGACTTTGTCAACTTAAGTCATAACCTAAGAACTGTCAATTGAGTTTGACAATGAACGATGACGTCACTGCTTCTGATCGGCGTTTCCAATCACGTGACTTACAGTTAATAAATCCAATTTTTTTCAATGTAAAATAAAATAAATCAATAATTATTTTTTCGTTATTTGTATTGTTTTAGACTTTTAATAAATGTATAAAATTTAATAATTATTTTAAAATTTTAAACATACTGTCAACTCCCGGATTGGTAGCTTACGGTAACGAAACTACGTAGGTCCCCCATCTGCCTAAGAATCAACTTCTCCGATAGTACATAATATTATTGGCAAAAATAAATTCATATAATAATAATAATAATAATAATAATAATAATATAATAAATTCATATGTTACTAAAACGAGCCCATATTCATAAAATGCGCAAATAGAGCATAAAAAGTTAATTCCGATAGCAGCGAAATTGTTCTAAGCATGAAAGTTTTTACTCTGTCCACGAAATAGTCTTAATAAGTGACCCCAGCTGTGGCCTAGATACGCTAAGAATGTTATCTCCTATCTAGCATCGGTCGAGCTGTGCTCGTGTGCTAGTATAGTCTTATATTACATTTGTACACAGCGGTTGTATCAAACTTTTGATTGTCCCTAGTTTTTGAGCTCCATTTTTAGATAACAAAGTTCATCTGCAGTTTTCTCTGTTTCTTTTTATAATAAGAGCCAGTTAGAGCTCATATAAAAGATGCTACGTTAGATATAAGTTTTAAACAATAAGTTTTAAAAATATATTTTCACTGTTGTGTATTTTTAAGTGCATTTTGTTACCGTTTTTTTTAATAACTAATTACCCTCATGTAGGGGTTGAATAGGTACGTTACAAACCCCTCGTGACCACGGCCGTTGCAGCACGGCCGAAACGTCGAGAAAAAAGTATGTCCTCGTTGTAGCATTACTACTACAATAAGTCGCGTTATTAAGTCCCGATTAATAAGTTTTTAATGAATAGATACAGTCGGAAACACTGGTTTACGCGTTTTCGTCCATATTATTTTGGCAATAAGGTTTACAAGTAAACCAAATCTCGGCGGTACATAAAACATCTCAAGCGATCTCATCTTAAAACGGGAAATGATTAATACAAGATACAATAGGTCTTTATTTTCATAAATTGAAACGAAAATGCTCCTTTATTTTCTTCTAAAATAGAATCGCACAATGAATCCTTTTCTTGGGTTTATAGATAGTCCAAGTTCTCCGCAGACCATGCGATGTTATCATTAGTCTTATACTCTACATGGTGTAACAAAACTAACTTATAATACTATATGTATAATAATAGCTCCCACACCGGTTTCGGTGACGGTGGCCGGTTTCATTGAAACCAGGCCAGCTACGCAGGAGTAATTTTATAGTGCCCAAGTGTGTGCGCAGTACACAAGAGCACTCTCTATTCCTTTACTCTCATAACCCAGTGGGACGGCAGACCGACACGACTGGCGAGAGATCAGGCGCAGGACCGACTTTTTACATGCCCATCCGACGCATGGATCATCTTACTTGTCAGACAATCAGGTGATCAGCCTGCATTGTCCTAACCAAACTTGGAAATAACATGTTTCCAACGCGGGAATCGAACCCACGACCTCCGAGTCAAGAGCCGCGCTCTATACCACTAGACCACGGAGGCGTCATGTACATGTGCGTCACTATATTATGTATATGTATGGGATGTATATGTCCCTTATATGGTCACTGTTAAGTTCTACATTTTTTGTTGAGTTATGAATGCAGTCTTGTTCTAAATAATTTAAAGAACATAACTGCATTTATAACTCAATACGTAATTTTTTGTGGGATGATATACAAAATAATCAGCCAAGTGCGAGTCGGACTTGCGCACGAAGGGTTCCGTTTATCCGTACTGTTTTAGAGCGAATAAGTAGTGTTTCTGTATTGGGAGCCCCCTTTAATTATTTATTTTATTATAATTTTATTATTAAATATTGAAGTACGAATATAATTAAGGATTTTGTCAATATTTCAAGTGCCTACCTGTTGCCATTATGGATTACAAGCAAAAAAAGCCAAAAAATCACATTTTTTGTATGGGAGCCCTCCTTAAATAATTATTAACTTTATTTTGTTTTAGTATTTGTTGTTACAGTGGCAACAGATATATACAATATGTGAAAATTTCAGAAGTCTAGCTATAGCGGTTCTTGAGATACAGGACAGACATCGAAGTCTCAGTAATAGGGTCCCATTTTTACCCTTTGGGTACAGAACCCTAATATTATACTTAACAGCGTCCAATTATACAGTTCACTGTGAAGGTAGGAGCGCTGAAAGAGCATTTTATTGTGATTTATATGGGTAAGCACCCCCGTGTCCAAATCCATACAAAGGTGAAAAAATAAAAGCTTTTAAATAAAGTTACACTTTCAGGACTGCACTTTCACAGCGGACTCTATATAGGGGACTCTTATTATACTTCGTTGCTGCATCCTATGAGATTTAATAAACCTGTAGTCCGAATTTTGTGGTACTGCATCATCACACGCCATTTAGATATTATTTATTTAATTTAAAACTGAAAAAAGACAATCAATTGGTTTTATAGTACTTCCGCCTTGCTTTCCTAGATGGCGGTGTTAGTTCGTCCGTCATTCGTTTTTCGTGTGCGGCATCGTCAACACGCTATCCTTTTTAAATTAATTTCTACAGTGTTAAAGTGTTATAATTAGTGTAAATCGCCGAATAATATTGGAAAAAGGAAGAATAAGGATGATTACGAACATATTCGCCGCAAAATACGGCGATTGGAAAGTAAATTACGCTGCAACAAAGGAAAAGGTACCAAACTACCCGCATTAATTTTTAAAAATATTATGAATTTTTTCTTTGTTCTCAGCTATGGCATGGTAACGATACGTTAAAAAAGGACTATCTTAACGGGTTAATACGTGATATTAACCAGATAGTCAACCTTTTGTACCTTAATGGGGTAATACGCGATATTATCCAGGTTACAAACTGAGTCGTGATGATACGTGATATCATCCTGAAAGCAACTTTATGCTTTTGCTTATTCACACCGGACAAGATCCGAGTCATCAGCGTCTTCCTCCCGGGAAGGCCGCTGCGATAACGAGCACTCATCCGACGACAAAAGGCGCGATGCAGACATCGACGCGCGGGAGGCTCAATCTTGCTGTGGAACTCCACAATCTTTAGCCGACGTCGAAGACGTGGATTATATGGAGTCGGCCGCGCCTGCACCGGCGTCGCCGCAGGCCGCACCGCCGACATCAGCGCCGCTGAGCCAACCAGAAGCCACCGTGCCAGTAGATCCTAACCAAGAATCTACTCCCAGGTTACCACTTGAAATACTAAATATTCTTGGCAAGGCCAATAAAACAGAGAAAGCCCTAGGCGAACGCATTCCCACCGAACTCTCTGAACGTTGGGGTAAAATCTTGGTCGATGGTTTGGCTAAGGAATACAAGGAGTCGCTTGTGGCGAAGATTCTTATACCGACTAACTTTTCGCTGGCACAAGCGCCTAAACTCAATCAAGAGGTAGCCGCAGTTCTACAGCAGGCTGCAAAAACCGATAAATTATTTTTATAATACAATCCAAGGCGTAAAAAGCGACGTCTACCTTTTCGGTGAAAAGCGCTAGCAACAAGCACTGCCGGGCAACTCCCGAGCTCCTCCTCGTCAGCAGTACGCGAGGCCAGCGCCAGCAGCGCCGGCCCGCCCGCACGAGCCGCAGCCGTCGACACATCGGCGAGGAGGGCCCAGCAGCCCCCGCGCCGCGGCCGCCCCTACGCGAGCGCCAGACCGAGCAACGACAGGAGACGCCGCTACTAGAGGTACCTCACGCTGGCCGCATCCAATTCTTTTTACGCAATTGGCTTCTAATAACCTCCGACAGCACGGTGCAGTGCTGTCTTATGCTAAAGGATATTATAAAATACCCTTCTGCATTGAGTTATAAGTCCCTTCTGTAAGCCACCTTACCAACGTGTGGAACCAAGTAATCCACCCTTTACAAAGAGTCAGATGAGCAAAGCAATAAGTGAACTCAAACAATTAGGTGCTATTTCAGTATGTAATGAAAATTTGCCAGACCAATTTATTTCATACATTTTTCTTACACCGAAAAGTATCGGTGGGTTAAGATTTATATTCAACTCAAAATTACTTAAATACATTTTTAATTTGCACGTAATCAACTTTTAAAATGGAAGATATTCGCACTGCTATAAAATTGGTCTTTCCAAATGCCTATATTCCTCATATCTCAATCTCAAATCTCAATCGATCTCAAGGAATTGCTTGTGCGGTGTGCCGATTCATACATTACATAAATTTATTATTTTATTTCTTTTTGAGATTTCGATTTCATGATAATCTTTGTGAATTTAACTGCCTTCCTGTACGGCTTAAGTTCTGTGCCATTTATATTTGTAAAGCTTCAAAAGCCTCTTTTTATGTGGTCAAGAAAGCAGGGCCATCTAGTGGTCGAAATTCGAATCGAAATCTAAAGATTATGCTACTATATAATATTATATTAAGGTCAAAATTGAAACAATTAGGTTTTATTATCAACTTTGAGAAAACTAGTATGACGCCTTCACAACTTTGTAGATTTATTGGCTTTGACCAATGATATTATATTAGCTTTGACATAATATTAAATACTCAAGTCATGCAGTTACTCCAGAAATTTTCTAACTAGCCAACGAAAGCCATAACAAAGCGCGATTTCGCGAAGTTCATTGGCACTTTAATTTCAGCATGACCAGCAATAGCATACAGCCGTGTAGTTGTATATTCTTTGATACAACTGGCCGCGTACTAAATACTTTGAACGAGATAAGTTTTTAGCTTCACAAAAATGTAATAATAATTTTGATTCCATCATGCCTGTAAAACCTTATTTGTACCACCAGTTGGTGGTGCAATATTATTTTTAATAGAATAAAGTAAGCTTTTTAATAGAATAAACACAAGTTTATACGAGCTGGAGATCTTCACAGACTCGTCACTCACCGGCTGGGGCGCCGCGTGCGACGGAGTAGTAACTAGATGCCATTGGTCTGCGGATGAAGCTCGCCATCATATCAATTATCTCGAATTATTGGCTGCCTAGGGATTGAAATCATTTTTCATTTCATCGTTGTGATAATATTTTAAATGTCTTACTAAGAATAAATAATACTACTGCCATAATTATATTATCTTATATTAATATTATAATGTGAAGTATTCAATTTCATCATCTCAATGAAATCGCGAGAGATATATGGCAGTAGTGCGAGAAACAACGCATATATAATTTATTTGCTTCTTATAATTTGTCACACAACAAGACAGATCGAGGCCATGAGGGGTTCAAGCCGTTCAACATCGATTATATAAAAACACAGATGCTGACCAGGCGTCTAGGTACGTAACGTAACGATAGGAACTTACTAAAGATCTTATTGAGCTTCGGTCAACCTGACAACCTGATGGCTGATACCGTACTTACTCGCGTTGTGCTTTAGTAATAAGTGCTATATTATTATCTGCTAAGATATTATGTCTCTTGGAAACAAGACCCAGGTGCCTTCATCATCCTTGCTTTTACAATTTCATGGCACGATTATTTTTTCTATGCCTTTCCGCCATTCGCGCTCATACTGTCTTAGGAAAATTATAGAAGAGGAAGCGACTGGTAAATTAGTCGTTCCGTACTGGCCGTCATGTCTCGGCCGTGTTTTCCACTGTTTTGATCGCTTCTCAAATCTGACGAGATTTATTTTAGGCCAGATAAAACCTTCTGGCGTGCGCAGTATTGTGCGGAAAGTCTACCTAAGACGCCGAATACCGGAGATGTCTATTGACAATATCATACTAAAACCGTTATCGGGAGGTACAATTAATCAGTATGATACAGGATTAAAACATTGGTTTAATTTTTGTCAAATTAATAATAATATTGATTTGTATTAAGGATTCGTAGCTGATATAATATTACGAATTCTTAAATTTTAACAGAAAAACTTAATGAAAAAGCAAGTTGCGGAATGTTTAATTGTTATAGGTCTAGACTCTAGTTTGTCTCTAATCATTGGTAAATCCCGTTGCAATAACGATCCTAAGATTTTTGAAAGGAGTTTTTAGGAGTAAGCCCAGCTTCCTAAAGTATTCATTTTTAAGGGAACCTTATAAACTTTTGGAGTACGTATCTAAATTTTATCCGTAAGATTCTATACTTATTATCATATTGTAACTCTCATTCTAATATTATAATAATTATATATAATAATTCAACTCGTTGTCGACGGGACAACGGGTGCAGACGTTATCACTCATAAGAAAAGAAGACGTTCATTCCGAAAATTCACGTATCGTAATCACTATTAATAATTATTCATCAAGCCCCAGCTAAAGCTTTATCTACCTAGATAAGACAAAAGAGCTGAGAAATGGCCCAGCTACTGATAAGCTCATTTTAACAACTAGAAAGCCTTTTCATAATGCCAGTTCCCAATCTATAAGTCGCTGGATAAAGAGTGTCCTCAAGGACAGTGGCATAGAGATTGGCGTTTATTCAGCGCACAGCACGCGACACGCCTCCACGTCGGCGGCGCGCCGCGCGGGAGTCTCCGTCGACATCATCAAGCGATGCGCTGGCTGAGCCGGCTCATCACTTTGTTTTGCTAAGTTTTATAACTTACCTTTACCAGATTTAGCACAAGACAGAGCTTTCGCAGAAGCTATTTTTAATGTAAATTCAGATTCATAGCATATCCAAACTAATTAAGTAGTATTATTATTTAGAAGTACAATACTTTACTAACTAAAAATTGTTATGATGTCTATAATGTTACATCATTTTAAATTCCGTAATTAATTAACTTAATGTAATTAATCTGGTATTTTATCATTCCGCAATTACGCGCTGAACATCTACAGGTTTATTAAATCTCATAGGATGCAGCAACGAAGTATAATTTATGGTTAATTGAACTTACCTTAAGTGAACTTCAACCAAAATTATACGAGTTGCTGCATCCGTAGAGATTTAAGATCCCACCCCACCCACTTCTCTTAGTTTGTTGCCCCTATTCTTTACTTGCGGAATGATAAAATGTTATGAATTATCCTCTCTAAAAAGAATGACGGACGAACTAACACCGCCATCTAGGAAAGCAAGGCGGAAGTACTATAAAACCAATTGATTGTCTTTTTTCAGTTTTAAATTAAATAAATAATATCTAAATGGCGTGTGATGATGCAGTACCACAAAATTCGGACTACAGGTTTATTAAATCTCTACGGATGCAGCAACTCGTATAATTTTGGTTGAAGTTCACTTAAGGTAAGTTCAATTAACCATAAATTATACACCCTAAAGTATTATCAGTTAGTTTTATTACACTCTGTATATCTGAACTACGAAGACGAAACAATATTGATATTGGGTAATGGAAAAATAGCGTGCAAGTGGGGAATTACTTCCGAACAAAATTGCCATTTCCTTCATGTTCTATCAAACGTCTCGTACTTAAAATAGATAAATATTATTGCGTGCCGCTGTATGTTTTAACTTTGAAATCTTATTTCTATATTGGTTGACTGTAATCTGAATATGATTAAAAAACAATAGCATAACATTTGTTCTTGATAGGTATATAATTAGGTAGTTACTGATGAAATTTGTTTTTATGTATCTAAGGGCTTGTTTCACCACTACCTGATAAGTACCGGATATGCTATCCACAACTTATTTGATAGATTCTCCATACTCTATCTGTCAAGTTAAGTGGTGGATAGCCTATCCGGCACTTATCAGGAAGTGGTGAAACAGACCCTTAATCTTAATCTAAGAGGACTTAATCTTTTTAATATTGCGTTGTTTATTAATCAACTGTTTAACATCCGTCAAGCAGAAGCGCTAGAAAAAAACTCGTGGCAAAAACCCCAAGAAACAAATACAATTTGCGTAAATTAACAAACAATAAATACAACGTTAAAGCTGCTCATCCGTCGACATTGGTGTCCTAATTCGCGACAACCGCCGCGGCAGGATTAAACGCCAGGCCCAGCTGCCACATAACTCAGTACCGACATCTGCCGACACTAAGTTAATAATGTCACGAATTACACCAGTAATTACGTCAACTGCTTAGCAAACACCCGAACTATAAATACTGACCCAAATACTAAGCTTGACCCGTGTAGACTAATACAAAATTATTTATGCTCATATCAGACTTTAGTGTTGATCATTTGAATCTATTATTTGGTTAAGGTATCTGAACAAAGAATGAAAAATTAAAGACCCTATAACGGCCAATATACTTGATTTACATGATGGATAACTTAATTTTCTAGGCAGTTATATTATTCAAATATAAACTACTTTTGAACATATGAGTTAAAACTGCCTAGAAAATAACAATGTTTAATTAATAATGTTCAATCTTGAAGCTTCGGCCAAACCTACGCGACCAAAGCGACTGCAAAGCGGGAGCGTCTGCAATGCGGGACGTTCGCGTCGGCAGAGCAGGAATCTTCTATATATATAAAACTCAAAGGTGACTGACTGACATGGTGATCTATCAACGTACAACCCAAACCACTGGACGAATCGGGCTGAAATTTGGTATGCAGGTAGATGTTATGACGTAGGCATCCGCTAAGAAAGGATTTTGATAAATTCCCACCCCAAGGGGTTCAAATAGGGGATGAAAGTTTGTATATAATAATACTTCTTAACGCGAGCGAAGCCGCGGGCAAAAGCTCATAATTAATATACGGTTTCGCACCGTAGTCGTGCAGGTGTGCACGCCAGTTTGGCGTTGCAGACGCTCCCGTCCCGCGTTACTGACGCGTAGGTTTGGCCGAAGTCTTATTATAAGAAGCTGAAAGAAATTCTAACCCATCATATTTAAAAAAAATAGTGATTCTTATATTATGCTAGCTAAAATTTAGAACATCAAATATTCACAAATTCGTAACGTCTGCGTCGTAAACACAGGTCGTAAACTTACGTATACCTCCGAATTGGAAAATCTATTCCATTTTTGAAAACGGGCTAAAATACTTACATAAATGGAACTGTTTTTCGATAAATTTACTAATAACTAGTAGCCGTAAAATTTTCCTGCTTACAACTGTGGTAGCTCAAAAAAGAAAGCTGCCCGATCATGATGGCTGATAATCCAACGTTAAAAATTATTATCGATCAAATATAAAAATTATTTTGTACATGCAATTATTTTACGGTACGGTACGGTACGGTGAAGCATACGTACAATATACAGTTAACACACTAATGTAAAACCTAACAAATTTTTCCTTTTGGATAAGCGATAATGTTGAAAAAGCATAAAAACTTATCACAAACGTAAAACAACTAATTACTGTGCTGAAAAGAAAAATATCATTACGAGCGTCTCAGCCGTGCAAGTTTTATATTGTGAGCTCAATTCCTGAGTTTCCCATTAAGAAGAACGAGGAAGCACTTGTTATATCTTCACGGTAGATTTATCACCGTACAATGAACTAATATGCTGACGATAGGACACAGACACCTGCTGCTCGCGAAATGGAAACTCTTTGGAATGGCGTATTTTTAGCTAAAACCTTTTCTGTTGTACGATTTGTATTAATAAATTAGGATTTTCTTTAAATATACTACATGACTATAATGTTATTTATATGTAAATTTGAGATTTTTAAATATTATTTTGGCAAGTACACAAGACACTTTCTTATAAAATGTTATTTAGTAAAACAACCACCTATAATTTTATTATGATTTTATGAAAATCGCATTATATCTTTTAAGTATTTAATAGATAGACAGACAGGCTTTACTAAATTACGTCGATGCAATCTCTTAAGATATCACTTTTTTCTTCTACTCCGATAGTAGTCGGCGACAGCCCCAACTAAATCCAACCAAATTTTTAAAAAAGCTTGTATTTTAGCTCAAACGTGCTTGTGTAACAGCACGAGTTTAATTTAGCTCATGGTTGTAACTCAGAGTCTGGAGATTTCTTAATATAAAACCGTGCGGAACTATTTTCAGAGCTCCTTAAGTGACACCAACTCTAAGCGGGATAACTAACTTGGGAACTCCGCTCGCTACATACGATGTACCTATTACTGATGCTAACTTTCTAGTGATACTAATAATAGCTTTTAGCTTAGTTAATGCTCGCGTATTAAAGTTTAATTAAATCTCGTTAATTACGGCAATGGTTGCAGCGTATTTTTGGTACTTATAGGCTCAGCAGTAGAAAATTTTGATGTCACATTAATACGATGATCATGCGCTTTTTTCTATAGATTGATCGCAATACACTGTTGAAAAACAAAGCTATGGCTGCGTTTCCACCGGAGCTAAGCTAAGCTGCGTTGCGAGGAATGTGTTTTTAAGAACTAATAATAATCGGCCAAGTGCAAGTCGGAATCGCGCACGAAGGGTTCCGTACCATTATAGAGCAAAATTAGGCCATAAATTATGTTTTTACTTTTTTATTTTATTTTAATATTATTATTAAATATTAAAGTACACATATAACTAAGGATTTTGTGAAAAATTCAAGTACCTACCTGTTGCCATTCTTGATATAGAGCAATAATCGGCCAAGTGCGAGTCGGAATCGCGCATGAAGGGTTCCGTACCATTATAGAGCAAAATTAGGCCTATTGTGTTTTTTTGTACGGGAGCCCCCCTTTTTTTATTGTATTTTAATATTATTATTAAATATTAAAGAACACATATAACTAAGGATTTTGTGAAAAATTCAAGTACCTATTGACGTATATTATAAGTCTATGCTATTGACATACTGTTGACATTTTTGATATAGAGCAAAAAAGCCCAAAAAAATTACGTTTGTTGTATGGGAGCCCCCCTTAAATATTCATTTTATTTTATTTTTAGTATTTGTTGTTATAGCAGCAACAGATATACATAATCTATAAAAATATCAAATCTCTAGCTATTACCGTTCTTGAGTCACAGCCTGGAGACAGCAAAAAAGGCCAAAAAATCACGTTTGTTGTATGGGAGCCCCCCTTAAATATTCATTTTATTTTATTTTTAGTATTTGTTGTTATAGCGGCAACAGATATACATAATCTGTGAAAATATCAAATCTCTAGCTATTACCGTTCTTGAGTGACAGCCTGGAGACAGACAGACAGACAGACAGACAGACAGACAGACAGACGGACAGACGGACAGACGGACAGACGGACAGACGGACAGACGGACAGACGGACAGACGGACAGACAACGAAGTCTTAGTAATAGGGTCCCGTTTTAAACGCTTCATTTGTCTGACCAGGTTCAGCGTAACGATTCTATTGGTTCCTGTAAAACACATTCCTCGCAACGCAGCTTAGCTCAGATGTGTTGCGAGGAATGTGTTTTTAAGATACAATAGAATCACTGCGCTGAGCGAGGTCACGTCAATGAAGCGATTCTATTGATTCTCAAAAACATATTCCTGGTGGAAACGCAACGCAACATCTCTGTTGGAAACGTAGCCTTAGACGAGGCAAACGCATGGCAATAAGTCGATTTCCGCAACATCTTGGAAGGTGTATCGTTCCCATATTATATAACAGAAAACACAATTAAGCCGCGTTAGTTTTCGTTAATCTGTGCTCGTGCAAATATTTGATTAAACGTGAGGGATTATGTTAAATTATTAAGCCTACATACAAGTCGGTAAGCCGTTCCTATACGACGGGCTAGAATTAATAAATTCGAGTATTTCCGCAAGCGGTCGAGAAGTTTCCGAGTGTTCGGAATATTAACACGGGGTCAGAGCGAATTAATTTATACGATCCAATGTCTACTTTACACAAATTTTCTATTTCAAAATTCAGCTCTCGTTCGGTATGAAATCATTGTCATTGGCCTACAGAATAGCCTCGTTCATACACAGAGCACGGACGCCGGTAATAAAATAACTATGTTCAAACTTAGGTATTGGGCGTGGGGCTTGGCACTTTATATGAATGGGAATGATTGTATGATTTTAGTGGATTTTGATGCAAAATATGCGAGAGTCATTTGGTATGGTTACAGCCATACACGATACAACTTAATTATTCTAAAAATCTAGGCTTTACATACTTTGTATTGTAATAAGACCTAACTGTTATGTAAGAAGAGATTTTATTTATATCTAATATCATAATATTATAATAAATTTTATCAGCCAAGTGCGAGTTGGACTCGCGCACGATAGTAGAGCAGAAAAATGGGAAATGGGAAAAATGGGGAAAAATGTGTTTTTGTGTGAGAACCCCCCCTTAAATATTAAATGCTGCCGCGCACTGTAAAACTCTGGAACGAACTGTCACCAGCAGTATTTCCGGACCTATATGACCTGCAAACCTTCAAGAAAAGAGCGTATTCCCTCTTAAAAGGCCGGCAACGCACCTGCAGCTCTTCGGATGTTGCGAGTGTCCATGGGCGACGGTAGTTGCTTACCATCAGGTGACCCGTTTGCTCGTTTGCCCCCTTATTTAATAAAAAAAAAATGCATTTTGTTTTTAGTATTTGTTGTTATAGCGGCGACAGATATACACAATCCATAAAAAATTCAGAAGTCTATATATAGCGGTTCTTGGGATACAGCCTGGAGACAGACAGACAGACAACGAACGTCTTAATAGTAGGGTTTTACTCTTTGGATAGGTACGGAAGGCACGATGCATATATATATGTCACAGTCATCTGGTTCAATCTGTGATTCGATTGAATGACTAGCGTATTCATTGAATGACACCGTTCTATTGAATGACTGAAGGACAACTAGTCAAGACGCTGACTAGAACGTTTAACGTCTTGACTAAACGTCATCATAGTGAAGTCGTTAAATGGAATGCTATGATTTTTTTTAAGTCTTTGTTGGTGGCGTAATAATTGGTTAATCTAGAAACTGACTTCAAATATGAGGCGAAGGCTACTTCTGGGTGGTTTACAAAAAAATAACCACGATGGCTAAGGCGGGAGCTTCGCTGCGCTACGCTCCCGCCTTGCCATCTAACCTAACCAAATCCAATCGTATTGGACAGACGGAGTACTAAATACATTGCTATTAATTACCTAAGAATTATACCTATACTGTTCTTATACCTATTCCGTTAAAAATAAATACATTAAATTACCTGACTGATTTCATATCCGCTCTCTTCAAAGGACTATGTTAAAAATCGCTAACTAGTTGAACGTTGAATGACGATTGTTCAATCAACGTTCAGCCTAGTCATACAATCGAATGGAGTCATTCAATGAATACGCTAGTCATTCAATCGAACCGCAGATTGAACTAGATGACAGCGACATATACACAGTTAACGACTACTATAAGTCACATTTTAGTACCAACACGAAATTAATTTTCAGTGGAACTACGTATAAAAGTAGTTTACACATGCTGGATCAATATTCAATAACATTTTGACCCTTACCTCACCGCCCTGAGGATGACAAGTTATTAAACCAGCTTTGTCGTACACAGAATACTGCTAGAAGCATTTCTAATAAACAAATCTCATTATGTGCTTACGAGAAATCTGATTTTCGAGAGATAATGTAAATAGCTGACGAAAGGTTATTAATATGGATCACGACAATATAAGGTTACTTTTTGCTTTATTAAGATTTCAGATAATATTATTTTTTAGATTTTCAATACCTACAGTACCAAGACGTGTAAGTAGGTTGTAAAAAAGGTTCAATTATTCAAAGTGATAGCATACCATCGAATATCTGCTAAAATCCTAGTTCATAGTCTTATGGCTGGTTTACACGTATTAAGTAGATAAGTAGTCAACTAAATTTTAACTTATGACTTTATACTTACTTAACTAAATTAAACTTGCTACTTGCTACTAAACTTTGTGTTTACATGCAATTAATATTTTTAAAATTAAGTTAAAATTTTGTTAACTATACGTCTTATCAACTTGTGAAAAAAAGTATGAAATTTTTCACACAAAAGCTTATATTTGCATTTGCAGTTTGCCTAGATATTTTGCATTCTCTTCCTTAGTAAATATAAAAAAAAAATTAACTTAAGCTTAACAACCTAAAACTGTTGCTGTTTTGATTGTTTTTTTTCTTTTGGATTCGATCTGTTTAAATATTATATATTTTATTGATGTAGTAATATATATTTTGTATTGTAGTATTATAAGTTTAGCTTGCATGAAGTTTACGATTTAGTTTATATTTTCGGTATTCGGTATTTTGTACGTTGGTAAGGATCATATTTTAATATCAATCGTGTGGATAAACTTTATTGACCTTTATACCGTATTATTTAAATATTTTAGACTATAAGGTTGTTGTTATCTCAATAAAATAAAAAAATAATAAAAAAAACTTAATACGTGTAAACCATCCATTATATGTAGAGTGTTTTTACAGGCAGTAGATGCATACAAAATCGAGGTACTTACACCCCCGTGAAATAGTTACACAAATGCCACGAGATCTTTGGAAGATATTACCATGTCCCATTATAATGTCTTTGTCAAAATTGTCTAAAGCAAAATAAACACCCCGGACAGTTGACGTCAGCAGGTGATGATGATGTCTTGTTGGTGGACGTTACGCAAGTCGCAAACAATGACAATAGACCAAGAGTCTGCGACGGCCAGACCTTCCTCAGTATGGGAAAGCTGAAAGTTTACCTGTTTGTAACCTTTACAGAGGTAAAAACGACCAGCAAACATGGGTATCCGGCACTGGGATACGAGATTCCTCCAATTACCGCGAAGAATCTACGCAATAAAATTGAGTTTTACTCTTTCTCGATGGTCAGGTAGACCTTCAGAGCTGGATACGGTCTCCTAAAGTAACCACGACCGAAACTCCATAGTTGCTGATCATTCTTACCTCTGTAAAAGTCACAAACAGGTAAACTTTCAGCTTTACGAAATTGAGGAAGGTCTGACCGTTGCAGGCTTTTACTTTACAAAGCTTCAAACGGATCCTCTCATCCCAGGCGTAAACCTCCTCAGATATCCAGTAACCGGGGATAAAATGTCACTAAAAAGGTTTAATGTTATACAAAATACACCAGCGGTTACTGAGCGCGTCGTGAAAAAATGCCGACAATTTTTACGCTTATTTTGTACCTTTTTTGTTCAAGAATATTAAATATACCAGTTATAATATATATTAACGTGTAGTAAATAAGACCCCAACAAAACTATTTCTTGGTATGTGATAAACAATACCAAGACTGCATAAACCCAGCAAACAGTTCATGACTAAAATTTACTTGAATTTACTTGAAGGCCAAAAAAATCACGTTTGTTGTATGGGAGCCCCCGTAAATATTCATTTTATTTTACTTTTAGTAGCGGCAATAGATATACATAATTTGTGAAAATATCAAATCTCTAGCTATTACCGTTCTTGAGTTACAGCCTGGAGACAGCAAAAAAGGCCAAAAAATCACTTTTGTTGTATGGGAGCCCCCCTTACATATTCATTTTATTTTATTTTTAGTATTTGTTGCTATAGCGGCAACAGATATACATAATCTGTGAAAATATCACATCTCTAGCTATTACCGTTCTTGAGTTACAGCCTGGAGACAGACAGACAGACGGACAGACGGACAGACAACGAAGTCTTAGTAATAGGGTCCCGTTTTTACCCTTTGGGTACGGAACCCTAAAAATTATAAGTATGTGAATAATAAAAGTTACGAAGTCGAGTTTGCGAACCCTTGTAACTTTACAATAAACCTTTTATTTTCTGTTATTGTTGCCGATCGTTTGTTATTCTAGGCGGAAGCCTAATATATCGTTAAGTTTATCAACTTTCTCTAAACTCAGTAAAGTGTCAGTATTTTTTTGTTATCTTATGACTGACTGCCGCAGAAAAAGAAAATTGATTAAATTTCAACCTAAAATCATGTTTTATAGTGTTACTAGCGACCCGCCCCGGCTCCGCACGGGTATAAAATATATAGACACTGAAAAAATGATTAAAATCGATTCAGCAGTTTACCGCCGCAAAAGCTACGTCTCGCAATTTTTAAATATGTACTTTATCATTGAAAATATTCATTTAAATCATATGCTGTAAAGGGCCATATAAATATTAAATCAACAATATTATATTTAAAGTTGGTTAAGTTTGTTGTTTGCAATGTTTAATTGAAGGATTAATGCCGTATTGGTTAAAATCTCTTCGAAAATTAGCCATTATTTGTCGTTAAATGTATATGACAAAAAATTGTTATTGTGGGATATCCATAAGAGATAGACATTTATACCATCGCGGAGATTTCTGTAGACATTTTCATTGTGTACAATACTTACATTATTTTGATAAATCTTCTAGGGTTCAGCCTGCGTTTGCAATGTAAGCGGAAAAAAATGTAATTATTACCATATTAGTAACCCTAACAATAACAGTATTTCTCCACTATAAACATACACCCTTTAACATTTATAATATTACAATTGATTGTTATAATGCTAACAAGAACGCGCGACTAACGCGTACTTCTGAGAAAGGCTTAAATCGAATACATTTAAAATTGAAGCGAAATACGGTAATTGACAGTGGTTGTATAAATGCTGGAACTTTTTACAGCGCCATAAACAGAAGATGAAATTATATCCTAACGACCTAATAAACTGGAAAACTCTCCTCCACTCGTTATTGTATGAAAGGTTCCGCTTTTTATTCGCCGGCCAGCAATTTTCTTATTTACGCACCTTTAAGACTCTAAAGATTGAAATATAAAATATCTTTCGTTTACTCTTACTTTAGTGCAACCAATTTAGTTGGAAGTTGCTTGCTGGTTTTTTCTACGTTAATGATGTTACTCTTAAAAATAATGGATAATACGATAGTGTAAATATATGACTAAACGGAACTATGACTATGGTTTGTAACAAAATATTTTTTATACTACAGCCTCCGAAACTAATATCAATCTGATATCAGATTTTTGACACTTTAACATTCTATTTCTTTATATTTTAGATGTTTAAAGTGTCAAAAATCTGATATAATCAGTTTGATATCAGTTTCGGGGGTAAGGCTGCTGATCTTTCTTTGTTGTTTTTAGAGTAACAGAAATGAACCTATGTACATGACCAATGCCCTAACATTATTATTCGTTTATTGTGAGGGAACAGTAAATTTTCCGGAATAAAACTGTCCAATGCCTTGGGACTCAAAGTATCTCCATACCTCAGCAAAATCGGTTTAGCGGTTTGGGCGTGAAGAGGTAATAGACGGACACACTTTCGCAACTGACGGCTCCTGACGACTCGAGCCTGCAATAGGTTCGGCGAACGTACCACTAGTTATATCGTTCCGCGCCTTATCAATGAGTTACCTAAAGATGTAATGAATAACATAACTGAAAATAACATCAAATACAAACTAAAAACCTATTTTCTTTCATTAAACAATGTTTAAGCATTTAATTATTATCTATGTTGTTCCTTAATGTATGAAATATGTAATACCAACTTATTTATTGTATAAATTAATATTATGTGTTACTTTATAACCACACAGATCTGCGAATAAGACTATGACAGCATTGCACAAACCTCATTGGTTTTTAATGCTGTTTTAAGTTAAGATTTTATAATTGTATAATATGTTTTATTGGTAATTAAAAAAAAAAAAAAAAACTATAATATTATTAGTATGGACATAGAGTAAATTTAAATATTTTCCTTTGTCTATGGTATGGAATTATGGATTGTCGCCATATAGCCGACGCCCCTGCTACTCGAAAGGAGTGAAAAGGCTCTAAGAGCTAATTCGAAGGTAGTACGAGCACTTTACATTTTAATTGCATTACAATGAAACTGTCGAGAGCGGGTATAAAAACAAATGTAATTGCAGCAGCCAGTCATTACCCGACTTCAGTTACCTAACGAGTGTCGCTATTAAGATTTCCATTTTAAAATATAATCAAGCTCGCTCTAAGTTCGCGGTAAAGGAACTGGATTAATGGGGTATTCCTCTACAAACAGAAGGAAACGATATTCTTGCTTTTTTATCGGCGTTTTTATTCGCTGTTGTATAATTTTATGTTTTCCGCTAGCTTCTTATTGCCGCGCTAAGATAAGTATTGTTCGCTATTTACACTTTACGTAACTTAGCTAATTTATACAAAATCAATATCTTATTTGTTTATATTATGTATGTTTATGTATTCTTAAGTGTAAAAAACAAAGTGATATTATGATACAAGGTGTGTATTAAATATTTAACTTCAATGTTTCTATGAAAACCGGCCAACGTCATGAATTCACCCATACAATGTTTAATATATTAAGGTACATCACTTTTTTGGTAGAAAAGTGGGCCCCGTGCGAGTTTCTTACGCCGGTTCTTCTCGCCGGGTTAGTTCCCGAACCGGTGGTAGGCAACGTAGTTTCTACGTTCTTTCTACGACTTTCAAAAAGTGTATCATGATACCCATTTTGAATAAAAGATATTTTATTTATTTATTTTATTTATTTAAGGCAGTTATTACAGCCCTGCTACTTTTATAGTAGTCTCTATAATATAGTGCATAAGGGGTACATACAAATTACACACCCTCCCCACCCACTTCACTTTGTTTTGTGACATTCTGAACAAATAAAGGATATCGATATCAACAATAATTTGTATTCGTTCAAATCCATTCAGCAGTTGAAAGCCAAATAAACAGTCGCATTCATATTATTTGGTTCATCAACACGCCGAAGTGCGGCGGCGACAGATTCGATATCGTTTTTCGATTTTATTTCTATAGAAATAAGGTTTAAAAGTTATAAAGTGAATATTTCTGCAGCGGTACAGTCGATGGTATCAACGCGTTATACGCTCACAGTTCACAAGCAATTAATTTTCGCATCCCCGTGACTGTAACGCTGCATTGCGCTTAGACTCTTTGATATGACGCCATTGATTTTTGATGTCACCACTGAATAGGAGCTAATAATAACTAGGCCTATAATTATTATAATGTATTGTGGTAGTAATATGTACCTATTAAATTAGCTATGTTCTTTGAAGGAAGTTGATTAGCACATAACCTACGAAATTTGGTCGCCTTGTGCCAAAATTTGCCGACAGATCACGACTAGTCCCGTCATAGCGACTTGGCCGCTACACAATGAATTATATGCAAAATATACATATATGCGACGATTTATTTTAATAGCGGCGCGATCACGTTTCTATTTACTTACGTACAATAATTGCTTGTGATTTCGAGACACATATCAATCGAGCTCATAAAATCGACATAACCGCCATCGCCACCATCTCGTATAAATCGATTCGATAGTAATTTGTATTATAAGATTATTATGTTATATGCACGTAATTATGTTTCTTTTCATCCCCGCCTCGAAAAACTCAATAGCACCTACTTTGCTGGTAGCTAAAAACTTTCAAACTGCGAGTAAGAAATATGAAGTTTGAAATTAAAATCTGATAGGTAGCCGTGGCCGTTCTCGATAGCTGTGGAATAGCTTGCCAAATAACTTTGAAAATTAAAAAGTGTTCTGTTAGGGAAAATTATCTTCCACTCCTGTGTGGCGGCATCTTCGCGTTGGCTAATGATGGACCAATAAGAGCTACTACAAACCTGAAGGGGTATATTCATGTACCTATCACTGGCTGATTATGCATATAGCCAACTTCACTTTCATGGTTAATCGCCAAAGTAGGAACTTGTGAAATTAACCTTGAGATTTTTGGGCTTCTCGAAACAGATGCATCATCGAGTTTTCATTGACAATTAGGATCGATTTATATGCGTCTGCCGGAACGCGCGGCTTAGCGGCTATACCGCGAGATCACAAACAGTATGCAAATTGTATAGACAGCGCGACCGCGCCGCTATTTAAATAAATCGTTATATGCTATTGCTTGTAATCTCGCAGTGTAGCACCAAACCGCTCGTTCGCGTGGACGTATAGAAATCCAGCGTTAAGGCGCCGCGCCGGTTGGCAGCGGGCGACATGAAGCAACCGCAGACGACGTGTCGCTGCGACACTACTGGTTTGTATGTATTTCTATGAAATACCCTCCGCAGCTAGCGACACGAAGCTAACGACACTTATTCATAGAAATACATAGAAAACAGTAGTGTCGCGACGACACGTCGTCTGCTGCCGCTTCATGTAGCCGGCTTTAACACGGTTTTGTGCGAAATATTTCCGAAAACGTATATAATGCATGTACAAATTAATTACAATTATGAACTTTAATTGCCGCAAGGTAAATAAGAATTAACATATCAGCTCCCGTAGAATAAACAAAAATTACGTAGGGCCGAGACTCTCGAATAAAATTTAAGCCACAATTAATTGGTTACGGACCACCAATCGGATTAAAATATTTATCGTCACGAAAAGCAATTTTGGGAGTTCGCCGCACAATATGCGTCAAAAACAGCTTGGCTCCGCAGTACCTGGGTATGCACTATGCAGTATGCAGCTTACATACTCAGCTACTAGCGGGGGTAGGGGGTCCAAAAAGTCATCACCCCTAATTAATAGCCATGGCCCCCAAAAAAAACTAGTGACCTCTTTTTAAATTTCAGGTCGCAAATAAGACTATGCTGCGTGCTGATTACGCAAGGAATCCCGACGAATATTTAATTCTTTCATAATACGATATTAAGTAGAAACAGATATAATAATTGAATGAATTACATAGTACATAACGCAGAGATAGAAATTAGCAGAAGGTTAGAAAGGGATGTATACCTACATACACAAAAGGATCCATTTATTTATAAAAAAATTGATATAACACGACTTGATAGTCCTCCTACCACGTAGCCAAGTGCAAACGCGCATTCATTGAAAAGTTATTCCTGTAAAAACTCATTGAAAAAATCTCTATCAATATTGGATACAGCGATTTGAACGAACCACCTAACTATTGCTAGGAGAATTTGATTAAAACTCATTCAAACATGAATCTATTCACAACAAATTACTTTTGCCAGACATTTACTAGTAATCTGAATGCCTACGCGAAATTTAATATCCTTTGTAGCAGTTATTCCCAAAGTGGTCTAGGTGGATCCCCCAGGAGTCCAAAAGGGGGACTTGATGGGTTGGGCCTGACTTTGTTTGCAGCGAAGAACTAAAATGTTGGCTTGATTTCTCTTATCAAAAAGCATAAAATATAAAAATAATATGTTAGGATCAACTATTGCTAAAAACTCTAGTATATTTCATAGATTAGTATCATACGTACCCCTCCCTAAAATTATATAGGGGGGCTACTGCAGGGGTCCACCGGATCCACCAAATATTGAAATGGTTCTTCGAATGGGTTTGGAAAGCTCTGCTTTATAGTATCACTTTATTAAATATAAATTCAATACATATTTGAAGACCTGAGTAGAAGAATCGAACAAGTAACATTTCGTAACATACGGACAATAACTCAATTTTTCCCTAGTTATTTTAATAAAACTTGTAACTTATCTACTTCATAACCTAGCTAATATATCTGGCTACACATACAATCCATAGTTTTTCTATTTTAAATAATTTTTCCGCCCCTAAAGCCTCCATTAAAGCAAAAAAACGGGAAGTTTTTTCATGTTACTTATCTTATTCTTCCACTCACGTCTTGATTTGTATTTTTACGTTTCTAGAAATTAATAATGCGTATCGAGCTCGTTCAGAATTGATATAATGATTGTAATATTCATACACTGTATTGCGAAGATATTTATAGGGAAACATTTTTAGTTCGGAGCTTCGTAACCATGAATTTTTTATTGTGATCGAGTACACTGACTTAGGATTCCTACGTCAAACTTCAAAGTGTCTTCACCCGCAAATTGCAACGCGACGTAATAATAATATATAGCTCTTTACACAGGCTTCATTTACAGTAGCTAGTTTCATAAAAAGGGACATCGAAATGGTACATACTTTATAATCCTTATTATGTTCATACAAGCATTCTTTCTTTCTCCACTTTTGTAATCTATTTACACGAATAACGACAGGACTTGCGTGACAGGCGTAAAATTAAGCGCATGACTGTCTTTTTAGATGCCCCTACTACGAATTGATTATCTTGTTTTAAATCAGACAATCCATACTAATATTATAAGTACGAAAGTGTGTCTGTCTGTCTGTTACCTCTTCACGCCCAAACCGCTGAACCGATTTTGCTTAAATTTGGTATGGAGATACTTTAAGTCCCGAGAAAGGACATAGGATACTTTTTGTCCCGGAAAAATGTACGGTTCCCGCGCGATAAACAAATTTTGGCGCAACGGAGTTGCGGGCGTCATCTAGTCTTACATACTTTGATTATTGATTAATTGAATGTATTTTACAAAAAAAAATCGACTTTATATTCCTCCCATACAAAACGCCAATTTCATAATGTTAACAATTTATGTAAGGACCTAATATACAACAAAATAATACAATGTAGTAGTACGAGCACGTCTAGACTATAATGTAGAATCCAATCAAATTGAACAAAACATATTAATTAACTTAAGCGACAATCTCAGGAATCAAAGTAAACTTAACTTTGATCGATAGCACGCCAATTTATTTCCAGACAAAGCCAATGGAACAGCTGAAGATTTCTGAGAAACGTCACAGTACTAGTGAAGTGAAGTCGTTAGTGGATGAAGCGGGTAAGTCACAGTAAAAAAATTACCGTTTTTTGCGTAAATGGAGGCTTTAGGGCCGGAAAAATGATTTCAAATTAAAAAAACTATGGATTTTATGTGGCCAGATGGCGAAGTAGATAAGTTACAAGGTTTGTTCGAATCACAAGGGGAAAATGAGTAATTGTTCTTATGTTATAAAATGTTATTTACGTGGTTCTTCCACTCACGTCTTCAATTGCTGAAGAGCGTTTCTATTTATCTTGGGCGAGATAATTCTCTGAAGTGACGTGGGATAAGGGTAAACATCTTACAATGATTAATTGTCATACTTATTTGTAACCTCCTACAGGTAACCTCTTTGTGTACGTGTCAAAATATGGGCGTATTACAGACGCGGACGTTCAACCTCAAATATGTTTAGGATTTTATAGGCGTGTACGCGGATAATAAAGGATTTCCTAAAAATATGTCAAGATCTGTTTCGTGGATAGTTTGTTTGTTGTTTTTTTTTTTGTAAGAACATTAATCATTACATATACATTAAAATCAGAAATATCTTAGATATAGCTCCCCATTCACGGTCAATCATGTTTTATTCGAATGTGTAAACTATGTTTCTGATAGACAGATGTTTAACCTTTGTAGTGACAGATATTTAATTTTACGTGATCCTGATATGTGTTGTAATGTTCTAAGTTTCCTCGAATACTGTAATATTTATAATTTGATATAAATGATTGTAATTGTTGTGTTTGTGGTCGCTGATAACCTCGTTGTTCAAAGCGACCTTAAATAAAAGGAAAAAAAAAAAGACTCAAAGGTGACTGACTGACATGGTGATCTATCAACGCACAGCCCAAACCACTAGACGGATCGGGCTGAAATTTGGCATGCAGGTAGATGTTATGACGTAGGCATCCGCTAAGAAAGGATTTTGATAAATTCCCACCCCAAGGGGTTCAAATAGGGGATGAAAGTTTGTTTCTTAGCGCGAGCGAAGCCGCGGGCGAAAGCTCGTCATTACATATACATTATTATTTTTAACAAAAAATTAAAACCGACTTCCAGGGTAAAAACAATAATAATTTGTAATGAACAAAAAAGTGTTAAATAATTCTTACTCTTTAAAGTGCCTTATGCATAATTCTCCTAAACCTCAACTATTTCTGTACACAATCTTCATTACTTTGAAGACGGTACCAGATAAGAATGCTGAGTTCTATGACAAAATATTTTTAATATTTAAGACTGGTACCGACTTCAAAATAATGTAGATTGTGTACAGAAATAGTTGAGGTTTAGGAGAATTATGCATAAGGCACTTTAAAGAGTAAGAATTATTTAACACTTTTTTGTTCATTACAAATTATTATTGTTTTTACCCTGGAAGTCGGTTTTAATTTTTTGTTAAAAATAATAATTTCACTCTTTTTAGTGATTTATAAGCTGGTTTTCTGCACAGAAATAATAATTTATACATAACATACAACGAGCGTCCGTGGCCTAATGGGAAGACCTTTGGTTCGCACTCGCAGAGGGTGCAGGTTCGATCCCGGGTGGTGGCGTGTACCAATGAGACATTTTCTGATCTCAAGTACATAATACGGACGCTCGTACGGTGAAGGAAAACATCGTGAGGAAACCCGCACATGGTTGGACCCAGACGTATTGACTAGTTCTTTCCTCTAGACTAGGACAACTGTGTTGCGAGAATGCCGTATGCGCTTGGGCAACCATACGGTCATTTAAAAATCCTGTCCCAGGCACTACAGTATTTGAAGAGTGGTTACTTCGCTCTGAAAATACCGTATAAATCATCCACAATGGATGCAAAGGCCTAGTTTTTCTGCACAGACTAATGTGTTATGCTTAGTGACTTTGGATCCAGGATACACTTTCATGATATTATGAGAACTCATTGTCTGATGTCACTACTTCAGAATTGCTTAAGCAACTCCAAGCATATACCACTGTGTACCTAATGTATGTATATGCTTATTGCTTGGCGTTAATCAAGCAATGATAAAATTAATGTTCATACGCCTGTCTTTAAAGGCTCTAAAGTTCTGTTCAGTGACTTTCTTTCTATCATTACACTCATCACTCATGAAAACAACTCAACATTACTAGATGACGCCCGCAACTTCGTTGCGCCAAAATTCGTTTATCGCGCGGAAACTTTAATTTTTTCCGGGATAAAAACTATCCTATGTCCTTTCTCGGGACTCAAAGTATCTCCATGCCAAATTTCAGCAAAATCGGTTCAGCGGTTCGAGCGTGAAGAGGTAACAAACAGACAGACTGATAGACAGACGACAGACACACTTTCGCATTTATAATATTAGTATGGATGCTCAAATAATATAACTAAAATCGTCCTTATAAATTTTAAGAATAACTTACCTCATAGATCTTATGATCAAATTGCTAACTTGGTAACCTAAACACCAAGGTTGAGTCATTTACATTGAAACAACATTACCTATAATTTTTTAAATCGTTCGACAAATTCGGGCTTTGTTCTTAAAGACGATTAAAAGTAACAATAATAGGGGTCATAATTAGATAATTCATGGTGTGGTGACCGGTAGCAGTGATGATGATGATGATGAATGTAACTTGCATAGTAGCATAATATGCTTTCAGTTCTTAAACCAACTCCGAAACCCCCATACTTGCTTTTTGGTAGCACATGCTTAGGATACTTCTCATAAAATCGAAATCCATATAAATTTGGAGGAGTTCCCTCAATTACTCACGGATGTATGTTGGAATGGTGGTGATGATGATGATGATAAATTAAATTTGCATAGTAGTATATGCTTTCAGTTCTTAAGACAACGCCGAAACCCCCAAACATGTATCTATAAGGAGTAAGGAGTTCTGTTCACCAACTTCGAACCATGGTATATCCTGGTGCAAAATCTCACTTTTTAGTTTTGGTAACATATGCCTGGAATACTTCATATGAAACCAAAAAAACATAGGTTTCCATTTGAATTTTGAGGAGTTCCCTCGATTACTCATGGATCCCATCATCAGGTCACCACTTTTCTAAACATTGCTTTTTGGTAGCATATGCTTAGGATACTTCTCATAAAATCGAAATCATTATAAGTTTCCATATAAATTTGGAGGAGTTCCCTCGATTACTCACGGATGTATGGTGGAATGGTGGTGATGATGATGATGATTAATTAAATCTTAGGATACTTCTCATAAAATCGAAATCATTATAAGTTTCCATATAAATTTGGAGGAGTTCCCTCGATTACTCACGGATGTATGGTGGAATGGTGGTGATGATGATGATGATTAATTAAATTTGCATAGTAGTATATGCTTTCAGTTCTTAAGACAACGCCGAAACCCCCAAACATGTATCTATAAGGAGTAAGGAGTTCTGTTCACCACCTTCGAACCATAGTAAATCCTGGTGCAAAATCTTACTTTTTGGTAACATATGCCTGGAATACTTCATATGAAACCAAAAAAAACATATGTTTCCATTTGAATTTTGAGGAGTTCCCTCGATTACTCATGGATCCCATCATCAGATCACCACTTTTGTCAAAATGGGACCAAATTGGAGTGAAACCTATTATAACAAAAGAAAAATTTTGAAAATCGGTTCATAAACGGCGGAGTAATCGTTGAACATACATAAAAAAAAAAAAAAAAAAAAAATATCCACAGACGAACGTATAACCTCCTCGTTTTTGGAAGTCGGTTAAAAATCAGAAATAGTCTACAAGATGCATGTACCACGCTGCGCTAGCGCGGCGCAGACGTTACACAATTTCCTCAGGAACACTCAGTACGCGGCGCTAGCGCAGCGAGTACGCCTCTGTTATGCGCGTTGTCGCCGACTCTCTACTGGAACAATCAGTAGATTGTTCCAGTAGAGAGGCGGCGACAACGCGACGCACGCGCCGCGATGTCGCGGGGTCTGCGCCATAGTCTGCGCTGCGCATACGTTCATCGAACGCCTACGCTGGACAAACGCTAGTGTGAAGGCAGCCCCAATAGGTGACAGACACAGCATTTACAATGATAAGCTTATGCAGAATATTATAGCACTACAAAAATCAAGTTACTTAAAAAATAATTTACTTTGTATCATTATCTGAATTATTGGCATGTGTGTGACCAATACCTTATTACTTGTACGTCATTACGTAACTTATAAGCATTTCCTCATATGGTTCAAAGCTGGGTGTTCTGTTATCTCAAAAATATACAACTGGTACAACCTCCCAAGGAAATCTTTGACCTAAATGTAACATTTTCCGAAACGGAGAAACGCCAAACGTAATTTACTTTATACTGAAGTTTGAAATACAAAAGTAAAACTAACATTCGGCGAATGTTCAAACAATATGCAGGACGCTAGTTATAAAAGTTGAAAATTTCATATTATTCGCTAACAAAGAGTCAAGATGCGCACCTGCGGCATGTGGAAACACCACAGATGTAGAAACTGGAACAGATATGGCATAACTAGGCCGACTTTGATTACAATTTTGGTTTGCAGATTCTAGATTGTCGGGAAAAGTCGGAGAACAGATATATTAAGGTTTTGTAGTGTAGTAGTGTAATGCGCGATATATTATTAATTAATTCTCGAAGAAAGTCGTTGACAACAGTAGTCTAGTTTTATGGAATGCATTATAACATTAATAATGTTATTGTTTATAAGCTAACTATTTCGAGTCCTTTCTATTAACCTCCTACTTCTTTGTGCAACTGTTTTGTGTGACAGTTCTGCAAGCGCACACATACATACACGTCAAATATTAGTTTAGAAGTGAAAAATAGTTTCACCTTATTTTTGGAATAGTTTAATATGTGTAAAACTATAAATTACACTTGCATGAGCGGTGGGAAATGAGAACGGAAATTCAAACCTAGCGCATTTGTGTAAGCTAATCTAGGTATTTCAGTATTTCTCTATACTGCTGCACCTAGGCTATACCTATAGCTGCTCTATATGTATTAGATATTTCCCGCTATTCCTTTCTAGTAGAAACTACACATTTTGCCTAGATAAAAACTCTTTGTGTCCAAGGGGGTAAGCTAAGATCTTTTCTTTGTTTGTTCTTTAAAGAATCGCCAATCAAATTATATGGAATTGACATAAGACGAGTCGAATGTCAACATCATATTAACGAACGCTTATGTCAATTCCATACATTTTTGGTTGGAGATTCTATAACGAAGCGGTTTAAACGAAAAAGTGCGGCTAAATGGCCTGTCCTATGGAACAAAGTATCTTTATTTATATTATATAGTCCATCTTAATTAGTTCAGCAGTTTTAGCGTGAAGAGATAACACAAAACTTAGAAGATAATGCTAGCTAGATAAGTTAAGGGAATGTAATTAATTATCAATATGGATGTGTATCCTAATAAAATAATCTTTTTAGCTAAAGTTAACTTTCTTGTGTTTTGCTAAATTCAAGTCATCTTGAAGCGCTTCGCCTGTAATAGTCTGTACGTGGACAGACTGTGATTTTAGCTCGGAAGGTAATGTTGTATGATTTTTTCCGCCAAGTCATTTAAACTAAATATTGGCGAAACAGACGGCTGGAGCTAAATCATCTATTACTATTTCATACCTCACTGGCTTGGCTTCAGCTCGGGTCAAACGTGCCTACATTTTAAACTAGCAGAAGCCAAGATAAAACATAAAGCCGTACTCAAAAATAATTTATAGTTAAAAACTTATTTACAACTTTACCCTCTTATTTCACATCTATATTTAGAAATGCCTGACACGATAGCGTCAATATTGAAAAGAGAAGAACTAAAAGAAAAGAATAACAATAGTAATTAAAACTGTACTAAGCCGATTTTTTAATAGATAGGAATGAATATATTATAAAAATACTAAATGATTAGGTGAACTTTGCAACACTTCGCTCCAAATATAAGCCTTCCACTTGCAAGAATATTTCAAACTAAAATTGAATTGGAGGCATTCTCGAGTTATAGCTAGACTAATAAAATTTTGAATTCATTTCTATTTGTAACACACAAGAAGTACAATTTCATCGTAATTAATTTTTCATAACTTCCCGAACAATAGCTATTGGTTGAAAAATTTGGGAATTTACGGTCCTCTTATAGTTTATACCGTGGATTAACATAAAGACCACTTCTATCTCTACGAACCCAAACGTACCCGAGGGATAGTTAAATTTGAGGACAGAGGTGCCCGGCCCGAACATGAAATACAGAAAGATTACATGAGATAACTGACGTTTGTCGTGCGGTTTAAGTGGAGATAAAGTGACACTTACATTCTGAGCCAACTGGAAATAAATATTAACTCATATTATGCTCATATTTCTATTTGACTTAAAATTATTATAAATGCTACGAGTACAGTGTACACACATGCCTAAGTGTGCACGTGTAGTTTAATTATAAGTTTCCAATTTTACTATTATTATTAAATCTCACTTCTTGAAATTTTTTAGCTTCTGAACGTAGATGTCTCTAATATGACGTAATTCAAACTCAACTAACGGCCGTTCCCAATATTTGATCTATCTCTTACTTGAGATAGGAATAGCTCACATTAGACATTAGCTCCATATATTTTATGTCAATTCTATGTCAGCTGCGATCGGTTGTATGTCAAACTAGAGATAGATTGAATATAGGGAACGGCCAATAGTCAACACAAACACTATAAAAACATTTAGATGAACTAAAAAAAGTTTGATTCTAACAACTGTATTGGTGTATAAAGTTTATATTGGTGGTATCGTTGCTGACTGATAGTCTACTTATGCGGTAATATATTGCTTACTCATTCTGCGATAGATCGTAAAGGATTAAACTTCAATATACTGCAAATTAAACATTAAAGTCAACCGTTGATGTTCGAAAACAATGTTCTTCATCGTAAGTGATTGTAAGACACAAATTATTATAGAAGTAAGTAGAGCAAAAGATGGAGAAATATATTTTATGACAGACATGAGTGCTAGTACTACTATTATAAATGCGCAATTTTTTGTAAGAATGAATTTTTGATACTCTTTTACGAAGAAACGACTGAACGAATTTAATATGATATTTAACTAACCTGTCAACCGTTAAAAATTAAATGTTCGTTTGATAACGATACTTTGTTATCAATAGTCCGGGACAGGTTCAATATGCGTTACCTGTTTACAATCTTTTTTTATACATAAACACAAAAATTTTGCTAAAAATCTTGATCGGGTGACACAACAATGCATAAAAAGCTAAATTGTGCTTCCCAGTTAACAAATCCGCCTTGACAAGGGTTCCGCAGCAGGGAAGTACAAATAAGAAGGATAATGCAAAACCCCGCTAGATCGGGATCAGCGTCTTGGTTTTTTTCAATTTTAGGACATAACAACATTGTATACGTTTAAATAATATCATCATCGTACTGACTCAACTATCCAGTGCGAAGGCATGAGTCCCGGGACATATTACTATTTATCCCGGAAAATGTTCGGTTCCCGCGATATACGAATTTTGGCACTACGGAGTTGCAGGGGTCATCCAGTATTATAATATATTATTACACAATATAATGTGGTAATTCCAGTGAAATGGTTGAACAATCAGCCCTCATCGTGGCCCTCATCTTTAAGATAAGCAGGACATAATTACACAGCGATATTGAATTAACTACTGCTAATATTATTTTGAATGTCATGATATAAAATTCAAAGTATATTTGCGCAAAATTCTGTTCCAATCTTTATCTAAGGATCTGTTCACATAAAAAGGGGCGTAGCCGTGCAAAGAGATAAATTTTTGGCTTGTTTTGTTTATTTTTACTATGAAATTGTCACAATTAAGAAATATTATGTCAATTATTTATTTTTATTTACAATTCTCTGAAAATAATAACACGGATTTATTATTTATTTTGAACTTACTGCTTTTATCGCTATTGTTTTAATTAACCAATGAAAGTAGTGTGCTTATATTACTAAACTTCTTAACCCCTGATTCATACAAACGAGAAACTTAATCATGATTGATTTTTTGTGGGAAATAGAAAACACAATTCGCAGAATAAAATGGAAATCGCGTTTTGAAACCGGCACTTCAACCTTTCCGTCTTGTGATGAAGATAAACGACAAGTCGCGTGCTCGCGTAAAACGTCGCAAGCCTCGGCGTGATAAAATTCGCACCAAAGTAACGAGCTGTAAATGTTGGCCAATGGTCGTAACTCCAAGGACCACTATAGGACTATTATACCACCTTCAGTATGAATTAGGGAATTGGGGACAGTATAATAAAAAATTGAACGCCTAGTGCAATATTCGTGAGCCGACTTTTTCTATTACTAGCTAAAAGCCGAGCATTGTGAGAGCTCGCGCCATCACACCTTTTTTTTTTTTTTTTTTTTTTTTTTTTCCGGAGGGGGAAATGCATTACGCATACCACCCAGGCGCAGGGGGCGACCCGAGCGGTGATGTGGGACTCCCGTAGCTGATGAGACCACGGTATACCCACTAAAACCCCCCCCCCATCTTCCGCCACGCCGCCTTTTGACGGGGCCACGGGAACGATACACACATCCGCGACCCCGCCAGCGGTCCGAAGACTCCACGATGGGCGCACGACACGTGCGCCCTCCTCCTCGGCCCCCACCAGGGCTGTAGCAGACGCCCCCCGAGTCTGCTACTTGGAGGCCATGTGGCAGATCAGGTCTGTGGCTCTGCCACCGACCACACCTCGGCCGCAGAGGATAGGGCAAGCGGCGCACCGCAATACCTACTTGCCTCTTCCTCTGCGGCCCCACCAATGCCGTTCAAACGGAACGGCCAGCTCGCAGGGCGGGTAGGGAAAGCGGCAACCTACCACAATGCCTCTCCCCCCCGCGATCCGTCCTCGGCCGCAGAGGATAGGGCAAGCGGCGCACCGTAATACCTACTTGCCTCTTCCTCTGCGGCCCCACCTCGGTGCGCATCCGCAGCGGACTCCTCCAGTCCGCTGGGAGCGCCCTCCTCGGGCCAGGCGGCGACACCGGCCGGCCCTGGTTGCCTCTTCGCTTCACCGCGGTTGTCCAAGCCGCGGTTACTGAGCCCCACCGCCACGACAAGGCGAGCAACCTTCGGGGGGCGCGCCATCACACCTTGACTGACTGATGATAACACATCTACGTATTATAGATAAAAATTACTATGTTAAAGTACAAATCAATACTGCGTGATAATTTTTCCGTAAATATACTGTGTTAAATATACTGTGTGCGGCCTCCTCACGTTTGCTAGTGACGACCCAATACAAGTTATTACCAACGTAAAGACGGGCATAATATATTGTTTCGTCTATCCATGGGTAGAGGTGAGGGGCATGTCCATGATCGACGTTAAGTGTGCTTGATGTAGAAAAGTTTGCCAACACGGTGGCATAATACAATGGGTCTTAATATCCTACAAAAATTCTTCGTATAATAAATTTTAATCATGGGTAAATACCAAAAAATATAATAAGAAAAGACGTCGTCACTTTTTCATTACAGATATTCGCGTGTACGTTTGTCAGCTGGAGATTTTAATTCAAAATGTAATAATCTTTTGACTGACATAATTTTGCATGACATTTCCAAAAAGGGAAGGTGAATACGATAGGTTCCTCTTATTACCAGCGCGACCCTTGTCAAGAGAGATTTGTAAGCGAAAAGGCCTCTAATTTGGACTTGTGTTTTGACATGTCATCTAAACGACGTGATAAGAAGCACCACAAGATGCTCACAGACGAAGATTAATTCGATTCCAATCTTCGGCTTAGTACTCGTGGTGTGAAAAGGTCCTTTATTTGAGTGCCAGATGCTACCGCTTTCGGTTTTTCACTTCCATTTCGTGTAAGTTGGCTTAAAGGGAATTGCACAGTTCTTTGTTAATGAAAGTTCATTTTATATTAAAGCACATTTCTAATATTTTTTTGTGATATTTATAGGGGTGAAATTCTGTAAATGTAACAAAAATAGTAACGAAACAGATGCATTGGTAGGTCCCATTGTGTAACTTTAACCACTTTATATTAACTATAGTATTATAGTAGTTTGTTATTTATATTAGTGAGGGACAAAACGAATAGAGTCACTCGTGATGGTGTAAGCCTGTAGACAAGTTGTATAATTACGTTACTATGAAAATTGTTCCACCTCAAGTCTTCCCTCGTAAAATAGCGTGAATTAACATAACTTATTTTATTACTCCATTTGCCACCTTCACAACGTTATCTCTAACTTTACTACCTAATCCGATGTAATCAAATCACCCTCGGCATTCATTAAGTTTTATATCATAAATCAAAGTTTCAACTTTTCGTGGTTCGATCACTGATCACTGATCACACTTTGCGTTGTAAAAGTCTAATAACGGCAAAAACTTTTGACACGCCTGGGCTGAAGTTAGAATGTATTCAGTTATGTAATCTATACTTACGCATTACATAATATATATGTGGCAGTGTGTCTGTGTGTCAGACATTATGTCTGTAATCTCTTCACGCTTTAACCACTGAACGGATTTTATAGTTATGGAGTTACTTGTGTCAAGAAAGAAATGTGACAGTCTTTACCATGAATATATAGTGGTCCCGCGACGCAGTTTTCAGAGCAACGAAATTGCGGGCTACATCTGTAAGGCGTCTCCCAGACAGACGCGGGCAACGGTAACGGTGGACTGCACACACACCACGTGTGTCTGTGTCGTCCCTAGAACTCTCAAGTAATCCAACTGACCGCCACCGCCACCGCTGCCCGCGTCTGTCTGGGAGACGCCTAATGAACTATAGTGCGTCCAAATATACGTGCATGCGTCATCAGAATATTGTGTTCGAGTGTCATGTACCGATCGTGTGACCAGTCACAGTCACCTCACGCTAACTCCTTAAAATAATACAGCTTATACTAGGTTTTCTAGAGACGATATTTCTATTGCAGAAAGCTAAGATTAGAGATATTTATGATAAAATAGCGCTGTTTTTATTTGAGGCTAGATAGCGAAGCCTCGATCAGCCGTTGGCGCCCCGCCAAAAATTATGTGTCGATAATTTTGTTGACCTTCATTTATTTGCTTTTAGCTTCCATAGTGAATGGAGATTTTCGCTTCAGGCGAGCGCCGCGTTAAAATATTTCACATTGAAATTGACGCAACCCTATTCGACTCAAAATGTGCGAGAAAATGCAACATATTGTGCACTTAACACAATTCACCCAACGATTTTGTGCTTTTCACGAGTAAAACCGTCCTTACACACTGTTTTTACACAATAATGTCTTTTTTGTACCCTGATTCTACTTTTTTCATGTTAAATTAATACAGCTTCATCCCTTGTTCGATCCAGTTCGATTCGTAGCTATAAGTGCTTAGTTAGCACAAAAATCTTCTTAAAAATTTCTAACGTCAAACGTGTTTTGATTGTGATTAAAAAATCGTATATAATATGTGTGCACTGTGTTAAATAAAACAATAGATCAAATAATTAGTAACAAAGCTGCTTTAACGTTAAATTAAAATATCAAATTGGCGATGTTCTCTACAAAACTTTATATTTTCTTAGGCAAAAAACCCTTCATATCCTAACCAGTCTCCCATATTGCAATCTACGCACTCCAAGGAAATAAAAGTAAGTTATAAAATCACATCCCTATCGAAACATAACTCATATGACATATTGCACGTTTAACGCGCACCGTAAACCTACAGTCGTAACATAACATCAAAACAAGATAAGGAAGTTGGGAGGGCCGAGGACAAACTCAGAATATTCATCACACTTAATTACTTCACTCTTTTAACAGTTCCCGGGAAAGTTGAAGACACTCGCCGTGATTACCCTCTACAATTCCCAATTTTCCATTGCCAATTTAAACTTCATTACTAGACCTTTCGAATGTTAATTAACTTTTTATTGTCGAATAAAAGTAATAGGAGATAATTGCAATTGTTTATTACTTTTTTTAATCACATAAAATAAGATTTTATTTCGAGAATAGTATTTAGTATTGTACCGTGTATTATAAAAGTTTTAAATAAAATAAGTAATAAGTATTTGTTGTTTTCTACATTTGCAATGTTATAACGAGATAAAACTAATAAGTAAGGTAAAAGAAGCAAAATAAATCGCCTTTGAGCGAGAAAAAATACTCCCTGTCATTTCAGGTTCTTGTTATTTTTATAAGATATCAAATTCTGCCTTAGCGAAGTTTTACGAAGGAAAACAGGCTAAAAATAGTGAGACATAATCTCTACAAACGGAAGACTGGAAAATATTAACATAAAAGGGAAGGTACAGTTCCTAGCCGTCTACTGTCTAACTTATTTTAATGGCGACGAACCAAACAAGATTTTAATTATTCTTATAGAAGTAGATAATTATTAAGATTCAAAAGTAATAAGTACTTAATTTCTTAATTATACATATTTGGCACCTATTTAGTCTAAAATAATTTTATGTTGAATTAAAACATAAACTTATGTTTATGTTTTACTTTAAACATGTTACAAGCTTTATCCATTATGTAAATTATATTTGTATGTAGTATTATTGGCATGTCGATTTGTTAGTTTTTTGCAGTAAATGCTTCGTATTTTCTCCCACATTTCGGGATCGGTATTGATCTAACGGCAACACCGCGGGTCCATAAACGTTACTAATAACGCGCGTCAATTGTTTATCCGGTCAGTGAGCGGGCATTTTATGCGGGCCTGAGTGGACACGTTAATCAGATTCGGTTGATTCGGCCCAGGTAATCCCTTGATCAAGACGGATGGGGTGTCGCAGGGGTTTTCGATCCTTACTTTATTAGACTTAAATATTATTTTCGTGTATCTCGAAAGCGGAAAGTTTTATCGACGATTCATACGGGATGTTTGTTTTACCAATTGAGCTGAGCCACTCCGTAGCTGAGCCCTTAGCCCGTGTTTCAGCTCGGTTGTTTGTAAACGAACATGAAAGCCTGAGGTTAAACAATTTTATCTGCTTTAAATCTATACTAATATCGTAAATAAATTTGAAAATGTTTGTCGGGCTGTCACTTCTTCACGCTTCGGCCGCTAAACAGATCATTATGACGTATAGTATGTACTATCAGATAAATTGGTTTAAAAGCGTATGTCGAATCTACGAGTACGTTATGTACGTTATTTGGTTTATGTCAACTCAATGTAACTCGTAATCTGTCTAGTGTCTACTGGGTTTTACGTAACGTAACAAAATTACGTAGATTGTGTTTCTGAAAAGGACATACAATAGTTTTTATCTTGAAAAAATGTCCGGTTCCCGCGAGATAAACTAATTCCGGGACAGCAGGCAATCTCTACTTCTACATTTGTGAAAGTAATATTTTTACAAGCAATAGCTTCACTTAGGCTTCTTATAGACAAACGCCACTTGTCGACGGCGCGCGTCGACGGCAGTCAACGGCCGTCAACTGTCGACGGCTGCCGTCGTCTGCCGTCGACGCATGCCATCCTCAAGTGCCGTTCATCTGTAAGCGCTCTTATATTTACGTACCTTTCGTATATTAGAAGGGTTGTGCCAAATTAATTAAATTAGGATCTAATGACGGAGGCAATAAGGAAACGGCGGGACTCGTCAAATTTAAGCGCCCATGTACACTTCTACTACCAATTAGGATATTCAGCATCATCACCGCAATTTTGGCGCAACGGAGTGGTGGGCGTCATCAACTTTACATACGTTTACTTATGTTATGTACTTAATACATTGTCTTGTTTGGTGTTTGAAATTTATATAACATACTAATAATAAACTTAGGGCCAAATCAGACCGCAACACGACGCGCAGATGCATTAATTCAATTGCATGAGACGTCTTGCCAATCTGTCAAATCCATACAAATTTAGAAATGCAACTGCGCAACGCGTTACGGTCTGAAATAAAAAGTGGCTAGACAAGAAGGAAAGTTACTTGTCAGATAAAAATAAAACATTGTACTACTTATATTTAACCTATGTACACAATACACATTATAGATGTGGATATTCAAAAATTCTGAATTACTCATTCGATGTACTATATCGAATTAAATTAATAATATGAAGGCGTAATAACTGAATTTATTTAAATTTGAAATAATTAAATTGATCCATACAATCATGAAATTCTTTATTAATCGGGCATAACTGAAACCAACCTATAGAGAATAATTATTAAAAATTGATTCGCATAATATTATGATTTCCATTACGAATACTTCACTATAATTTTCCATGTAATTATAATAAAAGTCCGTAATTTACATTTCATGTTGGTTATTATAAAATCTATCGTGAGCCATCGATTTAAATCCTTATACATTTTTAATCAAGCGTTTTCCGAATCGAGCTTTGTGTAAGTGATAATGTCGTCGTGGAAATTATTTTAAAACGTTAAATATTGATTATTGTGTTTTATTTTCTCCTACTATAATAATTGCTAATTAAACAGATTACGTAAGTGCTTATTGTCACAAAAAACTGCATTTCTAAAATTTTACTCAATTAGGGTGAAGCCAAACGAGCGTAATTTGTGAGTCGTAAGCCGCAGAATTTCTGCCGGGCAGAAATTCTTGTCATACAAATGACAACTCATTTTGAGTCGCCGTGTGAATCAAACATGACTTTTGTATGAAACTGAATGCAGCAGAATTCTGCCCGGCAGAAATTCTGCGGCTCACAACTCACAAATTACGCTCGTTTGGCTTCGCCCTTAACAGATTTCAATTGCGCGAAGCGTCTTGCAAATCTGTCAAATCCATACAAAATAATTCAAAAAGTTTGCATTGACCCTTAGTTGCGAAAGCAGCCAGAAAATGCAATGCATTCTCATTATGTTTTGTAGATTTTCCTTTTTGTATCCACAAAGGTTCATTAATTCATAATTCTGCCTAAAGCACAATAAAACTTAGTGACATTGAAGAAAGGCGTGTGAGTGTTGCACATTACTGGTGCTAATCATTTTGATTTCAGCCAACGCCAAACATTCTGTAAGATTGTATTAGTCAAAGCAATTTTCAAAAGACTTACTTACCCGTAATAATTTATACAGGGTGACTTCGTGTTAATAAAAGGGTTTTATTGATTTTGAGCTCTAAGTAAGTGGAACAAAACGCAATGTCTACTGAAGACCGAAACGGCTTAAAAGTTTTTGGGTATGGACTAGTTTTACAAACTTGCGACTTTTGTGTGTCTACGTGTTTTAGTTACAACTCAATCCCTAGACGTAACATAAAGTAGCAAGAAAAACACTTGAATCAAACAAGTCAGATCTGTACTAGTATTATAAAAAGGTTTGTGACTTTGTGACGTTGTAAACTTTGAATCATAGGGTCAATAATTCATACCGCAACGCGACGCGTAAATGCATTCCTAAATTTGTAAGGATTTGACAGATTTGCAAGACGTCTTACGCTTGTGTCTGTCAATTCAGTACAAATTTACAAATGCATATTTACGCATCGCGTTGCGGTCTGAATTGACCCTAATAACGCGATTTTAAAAAAGATTTCACCAATCGAAAACCACGTCTAATGGCTATTCAAAATTGAAAATTTTACAAAAAAGCATTGATCATAATTCCACCCGGATGGATGTACTTATTACTAAAGTTTGTATGTCAGGAATGCTATTTCAAGCCAGCGAAGACGCGTAAAACGCTAGTTTTTAACATTCTATCGAGGCCCTACTGTAATTTGAATTTGGGTTTCATATATTCCAAGAAACTGTATAGCATAGTTTTAAGTTTATATATCGATTTACTGTTCAAAAATATTATATTAAAATTCACATCGTGGAATCCACTTTAAAATATATTTTTTAAAGTATTGAAAGTCAATAACAATATCCGGGTATGAATGTGGAATATCCTTGCGTGGGCCGCTCGGTAACGGCTTATAAAACGTCTGCGAGACCGTGTTTATTACACACGTGTTACGACCGGCAACTGTTACATTCAGGATACTTTCATTGTTCAATCGTGATGTGAAAAATCATCGAAGAACTAGTGGTAGATTTTTGGGCATTGAGCTGACGTAGCTAACGTTCATGAAAAGAAACACTTGGAGCTCAGTAACTTTTAGTGTTTTTTTAAGTAATTGCATAGCTTTTATCGCGGGCTTTGAGCGCGGCGACCGAACTAAGAAATTCCGTAACGAAAAAGACCTACAACCTCCCAATATATTTTATTTATCGCGCGGAAACCGTACAACTCTCCGCGATTAAAAGTATCCTATGTCCTTTCCCGGGACACAAAATATCTTCATACCAAATTTCAGCAAAATCGGTTCAGTGGTTTGCGCGTGAAGAGGTAACAGACAGATAGACATACGGACAGACAGACACACCTTCGTATTTATAATATTAAGTATGGATAAAAATGCTATGTAATGCTTTACCGCGGCAGTCCTCGAGTGCCACACATATTTTTTTTAGATTTTAGTCAATTAACAAGTCTTGAACTTTTTATATTAACTTGTTTCATTTTATTCTCTTGCATAGCTATATATACCAGTAATTTCGTTTGTTTTAAGTCGATTCTTCAACTTAGCTGGAGCATATCCCCGATTTTAGAGACAAGTCATCAGTTTTCAACAAATCATCAAAGCGAATTTCAGATCGGAAATCAAAAATCAGTATTGCATTATAAAATCAAACTCGATCGGCTCGGCAAAGGCGGCAAAAATTGTACTCGTCAAACGAAAGCATACAAAGTTTGTTGATAAACGAATTCCCTAACGAGTCGATGGGCGATGCTCGGTGACGCGGCCCTCTTCACAACTCACTCTCTCTATAGAAATAGAGATAGTATAGAGACCCATACTAATATAAAAATGCGAAAATGTTCTGTCTGTTAGGTAACAGTAGGTGAAGAGGTCTTCACGCCTAAACCACTCAACCGGTTTTTCTAAAAGGCATGAAGATACCTTGAGTCCCGGGAAAGGACATAGGTTACTATTTATCCCGAAAAATTTTATAGTTCCCTCGCGATAATAGTCAGGGTGCCCTAGAACAAATTTTTTTATGATTACTAACAAGCAAATTTTTTGTGAGTAGCTACATTTTGATAAGACGAACAACATTTTTATTTTCGAAAAATCTCGAAAGTGGTAGCTAACAGAGATACTACTTTTTTTTTACATGTCGTGTGTCAGTTAATGTGTCGTGGACACATTAACTGTTATTTTTCGATAATAAGTGTAACATCATATTACACAAAAAACCCTACATCGCACTTCATTTACACCCGTTGTAAACAAACCAACTCATAAAATACAAAACATCGCAAAGCGTAGTAAAAACCTTCCATTCGTGGAACCGTTATCGGCGTCACACAGTGGTCGCAGTTTAGGGCTTAGAGAATTACCTGGCTGTCAATGCGCCACAGGAGCCAATTGTAACGCCCGTGAATTTATAATGGCCGCTGCACAAAGCACCTTTGTGTTCGTTTTGTTAATTAATTTTTTTCAACGTCAACAATATCTTGTATCGGTTACGCTTTAAGGAGTAAAAATTTAAATAGCTTTTTAATGAATTTATCGAAGTTTCTAAATGGATTTTTAAGGATTATGGACGACGATGCTTAAAAATGCTCTTATTTTTAAGCTAAGCGTCACGTCGCATTTACCCTTTTCAAAACGTATCAAGGATCTAACGTATCAGACAAAGACACCACATAGCATATGTGTTGCGTAAATAACTTTATATTTATTATATGTAAACGTTTGATTTCGGCGCCTTTAAATATATTTTACACAGAATACAGACTTCCAAATTGAGGCTACCATTACAGCAATCGTCAATCGTCATAGAAGTTACCATCGGTAGTTGTCGATAAGGCCCGATGGGATGAGGATTTTAATATATCCTCAGCATTAACTTTCCAATCTTTATGATATCGATAAAATTTTCGCCCTTTACTATAAACCAAAGTCGATAGTTTTTCTTCGGATTTATTTTATCTCGAGCATATATTTTATTGATACTAAACTTTAGTTCGGCTCACAAAGAAAATTAATATAATTTCTTGGGTGAGATTGTAAGTTAGAGTTCTACAGCAAGTTTTAACGGTTCAAAATGAGTTTTTTTTTTTGCATTTTGAGTTACTAGAAAAGGAGAGCGGAAATTATATAATGAGAAGATATCTTCTAGATAAAATAATAATATGTAGACACTAGACGGCCGCCTTGGTTTTGTTGTTACTTTGTTTTGTTTTAAGTACTTAAAAATGGCGTACTTAAATTTTATAATAACAGACACATATACGAAGTGAAGATTTAGATAATAGTAAGATACATTTCATTCCGTAGTAGTATAGTTACGTAGTTTCAAGCTGTATCGCGCAGCTTAGCGCCACGAAATAAAACGTGCCTCTTCTTGTGTAGAAAATAAAGTTCGTTTTTATATCTACCTTAAAGATACTACATCGCCTTTCGATGTAGTTGACTTTACAGCATCCTTTACGTATCAATTGTGAAATACTATGATGCATAAAACTTTTATGCGTTGTTTCGAAGCCGCAGGAGAAACTTTTCCCCCGGGAAATCGAACCTAAAGAGAACATCAAATCGCAATTAATGACTAGGGGAACAATAAAGGCAGTGATTTAAAACATTCCCACAGTTATTGCTGTCGTATTTCACGTGGGCTCGCGCCTTTATATTTCATAAATATCCCGTATTTCATTGAATACGTGGAATACGATATGCGGCAATAATACAGGTGTAACAAGTCTTTACACGACATTATTTTTATTACTTTTCCACTTGAATATTGTCGGTAACATTGTATACTACTCCGTATATTCTATGTAACTATTATCAACGGAACTAACCACTGTATTTGCTGCACTCTGAAAAGAATATCAATTACTTAGCTTTCATTGAATAAGGGTGGATTGCACCAACTTACTTTAACTATAACAAAATGTCAAATGAACTGTCAAATCCCTAGTTAAAGTCAATAATAGACGCCATATTTGACGATAACCTTAACCTTAATTACTATAACAACGCCTCTGGTGCAACCCACCATTATGTAATTCATTTTTACCTTAGGACCTTAGTTACTAAAAGCAATGCAACGAAGGTATCCGCGAAGGTATCGTCATTTTCTGCCAATTATGGCGAATATATTATTCTTTATCGCAGCTTTTTAAATCGTTAAGCAATATTTTACACTGTGACAGGTGACAGGCGCTCAATCATCTGTGAATCTCACCGCTCATGGGCATTAACATCTCCCACCTTAAGACTCTTCTGAAGCTCAGAGAATTTCATGTATTAAATTGCCATAAAATGTGTAATTCTGATTAATTAATATGAGATTATTCGGCTGGTTTTATAGTTTATATAACAGTTTTCTTTTGTTTTGATCAGAAAAATATATCTACAGAGTGCAACAACTAAATAATAGTACTTTAGGGTGTTTTTGTATTCTTTATTAAAGTTTTATCACTTAGTTTTGATACATCCTGTATAATTCTATTTTAGATATTAAGTAAGAACAAAAGTGCTTCTATTTTTTCTGATTAATTTTTTCAAGAAATAGAAGGACAACTAAAAAAATAAAAAATAGTGCAATTGGTAAATATTTAAATCTAGAGAAAGGTGAGGAAACTACCTGTCAACGGGTTAAGTACAGATAGAATGAAAATACGTTTAAATGGACGTACGTCCTCGATCCTCTGGTTAATGGTTTCTAAATAAATAATCGCATACGACTTCCAATATCTATTGCGATCAGGCGATATAAAATCACAATGAGACCATATAACCTTCGTCACCTATCTTATGGACCGTTACTATTTAATATTTTATCCTTCGTAGAGGGGCTACGGCGTAGACGTGCTACGGCGTAGAGTTGCTACGTCGTAGAATACAAAGTGCTACGTGATATTTGTAAAAGCGATTTTTTATTATTATTAATTGGATTAGTTTTTTTGTAGTTTGAGATAATTTTACCATACGGTAGTTATCATTATCATTACACCTTTATTTTTGTTGGAAAATTTAATCAAATCATTATTTTAGTACTATTATACATTCCTATAAAGAAAATAAAGTTTCGATGGCTTAACATGTTTGGATAAGGAAAAAAATCCTACTTTCAATAAAAGATTGGCAAAAATTTGTAATAACTGAAAGAAAACAGCGTGTATCTGTGGATCACAAAAAGTGATTGAACAGTATAATAAATAGGGGATATTCTTTGTGCTACATAATATATTTACCGTTCAGTACCCCAATTCTGGTACTTTAACATTAGTACAGCTTCGATATCATTTGGATCCCACCTAACAAAAATGTAGTAATTTCATGTATATTCAATTATTCAGAGAAGTTGATTTCTAGGCAGATGGCGAACCTATATAATTTGGTCGCGTTACGTCAAACCTAACCGTCAGATCACGACTTGTATTGAATTGACATAACTCGACCAAATGACTGCCTAGAAATCAATTTCTTCGATAGTACAATCAGAGAAATTGATTAATAGTAAGTACGTAATTTTGTCGGTTTTTGACAAACTCGATGGACATAGCCCGATAAAATATCGTAGGTTCTAACCTCTGAATCAGTTTCTCTAATGGTACACTAAGCCAATGACGATTTTTGGATTTCCGATCAACCAGATCATGTTTGACGTTCTTTGAAATCTCGTAGTTTTATTATATTATCGAGACTACATCGAAACCATATCGAAGCTGTATAAATGTTGGATTATAATAGCAGCATCGGGGTACAAGGATCAAACGTCGCCGTTGGGCGGAAACACACGCAGCCAAAACCTTCGGCCGGATATTGCCTCTCACAATCGACGTAAGCCAACGTACCTGGAACTTGGGGCTTAGCCAACACGTTTTCTTTATCGCTTCCTTATACAATCGCCGATCAAAAATTGACATAAGCTTTTGACTCATCTAATGTCAATTCCATACATTTTCATCGACGATCCTTAAAAGAAGCGGTAAAGAAAACTAAAAATCTTGGCTACGAGCTCAGTTCACTTTGTAACGTGATGCGTCGAAGAAGCGAGATGCATTTTTAAATTACCTATTCTAAACACAACTTTATTTACTACACGAGAAGATTACTAACATACGACACAATAATTTACCGTGATGCTAACTGTGTCGGGCCGCCTTATAATGATTTACAACTATTACAATTTGAAAACAGTGAAACAACTTCTGAAGTGAACCTTTTACATGGACATAATAACTTACATGATACAAAATACATAGGAATCGGTAACCTAAAGGAGGTACCAAGAGAAGGTAGGTAAAAAATACAATAAATTCTGAACAGAAAACAAAAAACCGACAACCCTTCCAAGCTATCAAATTTTGTTAAAAACTCCCCGAAAAAGATTTTTCCGAAATAAACGTCTTACCCTTGACTTATTCACAGCCTTTAATAAAATTCATAAAAGCATTACTTTCGATCATCCATAATAAATAATTGCTTCAAAACTCTTTACCGACGAAAGGTCCCCCAGTAATTATATTTTGTACTTAATTACAGAATAAAATTACCAATTTACCTCCTTAAAAGTGCCGTTACTTTGGGAATAACGTCGTAAAGATTCAAGCTTCAGACCGGCTCTTTAGCAGATCTTAAATTGTTTTAAACATTTGATAAAATGAGTATTACTCTCAGATTTATATATTTTTTAGGGTTCCGTAGCCAAAATGGCAAAAAAGGAACCCTTATAGATTCGTCATATCTGTCTGTTTGTCTGTCTGTTTGTCTGTCTGTCTGTCTGTCTGTCTGTCTGTCTGTCCGTCCGTCCGTATGTCACAGCCACTTTTCTCCGAAACTATTAGAGCTATACTATTGAAACTTGGTAAGTAGATGTAGTCTGTGAACCGCATTAAGATTTTGATGCAAAAATGGAAAAAAATATTAAAAATTTTAGGGGTCCATCTATGGATAGGTCTCCAAAAATCATATTGAGGTTTCTCATATCATTTTGTTCTAACCTAAATAGTTTGCGAGAGAGACTCTTCCAAAGTGAAAAAATGTGTGTCCCCCCCTCTAATTTCTAAAGTAGAGGCATGATAATTCTAAAAAAAATATATGATGTAGATTACTATAAAAACTACCAACGAAAATTGGTTTGAACGAGATCTAGCCAGTAGTTTTTTTTATACGTCATAAATAGTAAACCTTTATCTAAATTTCATTAAATCGACTGAAATATAAAAATAAATCAAAAATATTTTAATTTCATAAAAATAAACCTTATTGCTGCTGCGGAACCCTCCATGGGCGAGTCCAACTCGCACTTGGCCGCTTTTTTTATATTTATTGATATTTTTTATTTCAAAATTTAGCTGACTTTTAATATGTTTGGTAGTTGGTAGAGATTGGGTCTACCGAGCCGATCATACCTAATAGAGTATTTAATATTTTTCTAACACTATACGGCTTCCTCAAAAATGTTTTTCTTCCCCGTACAAGCGCCCGTATAATGTACCAACTTGTCTGAAAATATCTTGGTAGGTCACCAATACCCGGAATTGAACCCTGCAATTGTCGAGACTCGAGTGTGAATCTAAATGTTTTCACACAAGGCGATGCAAGACGCTCGATTTTCCAACTATTTTTACGTTATTTTTCGTATATTTTGTCATCACTCATCAGCTTACCTTGAACGTACTATAATGGTAGCAAACATTTATTCTCCCCTGTCCTACATTAAGATTGATATCATTTGTCTGTCTGCACATAATTGCGTTCAGCTTTGTTTGCAAGATATATTATAAGTATTATCTTAGTACATAAAAATAGGGAAAGTGCGTTACGAGGTTGCTGCGAACTGATATGGCCAATCCGAAACATGTAGAGCTTGTCTAACTTAAAACGACGCGCCCTCCCTCGTATTCGCAGTACAAAATTTTTCATTTAGGGCCAACCCACACGTACTACAACCACACGACAACCACACCACGTGGTCGGGCGTATATTTCGTATTGTAAATGAACTGGACGTACGACGTACTTCACACGTACCACATTTTGCAGTCGTTGTCGACCACTTGTCAAATACCGACCACATCGCAACCACGGCCGACCACGTCGCAACCACAACGTTGCGTCGATGCAACGACAGTGCGCGCACACCGCCCGCGCTCTTCCCACTTTCCGTTTCATTGACTTTCGTATGTAACCACATCGCAACCACATCGCAACCACTGACGACGACGCAACCACGTCGGCATTTTGTCAGTACCACAACGCAACTACAAAAAGCTACAGCGAGACCATACACACGTAACCACTGCTCGGCGGCATTTTATCGTTGCGATGTCGTGTAGTTGTGGTACGTGTGGGTTGGCCCTTATATAAACTAGTGAAGTGGTGGGGCGCGTCATTTCAAATTAGACAAACTGCTGCTGCTCTACTAGATTATTTATTTGACAAGTACTGCCACATATTTTTCCGCACATTACAATTAATATAGTGCTGCCTCTGGCGTTAAAAATTGAAAACTTTTTATTTACTTTTCATTTGCTGCCTATAGTTTCTCCACATTCCCTATAGCAGCCAACCTATTTTTACTTACAAATTATGACACAATATTATATCTAAGTCGCTATTCGAATATATTCGAATATATACATCGATAATATCAATCACAGACAATATAGGGAGCAAACTCAGCAAGGGCTAACTGCGATCTATTAATATAAATGTAGTCCATACTCCATATTGAGCCGAACCTGGCCGTATCCGGTATCCATCAATTACTTAAAGGTATCACATGACTACAGTGCTAATGATTTCCTGGACCGAGAACTAAACTCGGTTAGGTAAATACGAAACACTAAACTAAATTCCATTTAGCTACAAATGTGCGAATGCGTTTAAGATGACGCCGCGTTAAAGTAAAAAACCGTGTTGGATATGTTTCAGATTGCTTGTTTTCTATGAGAGGCCGGGCCGGCCTCTCATAGATATAATATTATGATGTCTGACAATGAATACTGACAATGAACTTTAATTTCTTAGCTTTAGTCATTGCTGAGAAAAATCGATATCGCTACAGCCAAATTATCAAGGCGTCGTCTTAAATTAATATAAGCTTTGCGTACGTAGAAGTAAATTAAAATATATTATTGTGGATGACAATATCAGGTAGGTACAAGTTACGATACTTTAAAAGAACCGAAAGCTGTTTTTTTTCCTCTATTTCTACAAAAAGGTCTAAACAAAACTTTCTTAAGTTGGATCATAGACTAAGGAAACAAAATTCTGAATTACTTGATAGTTGATATTCGAAAAAATAAAATACCTGTTTATCTTGTAAGGACAGTGGTACCGTGGGTACCTACTGAATTTCAATAATAAAAATAAATTAATAATTTTAAGGCCCGTATAAATAGTCAGTACTTAAGATGCGACCCGGTATCAAGACGCGGTTCGGCTCTGTGATTGGTCCAAATTTTGATAGCCAACCAATCGCAGAGCCTGAACCGTGTCTTGAGACCGAGATGCATCTTGAGTGTGGTGTATTGATAAATAAAGATGAACGCGCCTACACTATGGCGAGAGTGATCGGCCGACGTCAGTGACGTCTGCGGTTGGTCGATCACTTCCTTGACAACCACCGCCGAGAGTAGTACAGTGTTCAGTTATACAATAATGCGTGTTTAATTTACTGGCCCATGTACATAATAATTAATATACCGTACACAATAATATTGTGTACAGTATATTATACACAGGCACACTAGCCTGCAGCTGTAGTTGACGACAGCACAAAATGGCAACGAGGAAAAGTACGTAAGTGAATTTTTATATTATACGACTAGCTGTCCCGGCAAACGTTGTTTTGCCATTTAAAGTATATTTTCTACATCATCAGTTGATACATGTTTTACCCCCTCTTTTGTCCCCTAAGAGGGTGTGTGGGGGGGGGGAAGGTCATACACCAGATGTTAAGATGAAAAACACAGTTAATTAGGTATTAACTGTGTTTTTCAACTTAACATCTGGTACTTTAAATGGGGTAATATGAAGTAAGTCCACTAAAGAAAAAAGTTGTATACAAAATCTGACCCCTCTTTGGTCCCCAGAGAGGGTTGAGAGGGGAGGGGGGGGAGGATTTTTATACACCAGATGTTGAGTTGGAAGTAGACAAATATAATATATCTGTGAAAACCGTATGCAAATCGGATCAGTAGTTTTCGTGTTAAAGAAAAAAGTTTGATACAAAATCTGACCCCCTCTTTTGTCCCCTTAGAGGGGTGGGGGAAAAAATTTTATACACCAGATATTAAGTTGGAAGAAGATAAATATATCTGCGAAAACCACATTCAAATCGGATCGGTATTTTTCGTGTGATGCTGGAACAGTTTATACAGACAGACAGAAAGAGCGACAGACAGACAGACAGACAAAAAACTAACCACATTTTTGGCTTCTATAGCGATGTAGTGACAAAGGTGTAATTTCGGATGTCATTTTCATATCTTTCATATCTTTTATGTACAGAATTTTCATTTCTACAACAGAATAATGTCTTCCTCCCACACGCGCTTTGGTGACGCCCACTATCGTAATATTTTAATTTCGCCATAATTTCAAAACCAAACGTCCAATTTTAATCATTCAAAGACCAAATATTATCTACATAAACTGTACTTAGTGATAAAATAATTTATTTTGATAAAGAATAATAGCGTGAGTAAAATATATCCGTTTAAATGTAGTCCAAAAAAAATTCAGGATTTTTAAATAAATAAATGGTTATTGTGCCTCACTCGACATAGATAGGTATAGTGTGTCGCGGACTTTTTTGTAGATATTTATAAGATCTACAATTACTCAGAACATTTTATGGTTCTATCTTTTATAGTTTAGGCAGCGTACGCAAAATAAGTAACTTTTCTAGCTGATTTTTTACACCTTGCGTCCGAAAAACTCAAATATCTTACGGAACCCTACTTTTTTCCAAAATAAAATGTAGCCTATGTTCAGCAGAAATAATGTAAGATTCCAATATCAAAAGAATTTTTCAAATCGGTCCAGTAGTTTCGGAGCCTATTCGACTCAAACAAACAAACAAACAAACAATCAAACAAACAAAAAATCAAATCTTTCCTCTTTATAATAGTAGTATAGACTACAAAATATCCCGAAGCTATCAGACAAAGGGTTACAACAATACTATTACGCATTTCATTTTCTAAAGGGGGGAAAAAACATATTAAATATGTCCTAAATTTTACAACTCAGTTCAGTAACTTCCTACCTTAATTTTGTTTACAATATTATATTATTTGATTCATGCTCGAAATCGTAAGCGAAGCGTCTGATAGCCAAGGGTACATGAGTTAACGTAGTCGCAAGTGTGTTGCTAATATATACCTAGTAAAGTGGTATGTATGGTCATGGTACCAATTTATTGACAACGTAATACTTACTTACTAAATACTAAGCTGCGCTGACTCAGTGACCCGAAGTAAGTCTTGGGCCTTGGCCGATAGCGTAGTCAATGTTTACAATATCGGTCGTGGATCAGATTCCCGCGGCGAAGGACAAACACTGTGTTTGTTCTACGTCTAAGCATAGTAGACCGTATACATATTATTAATGTGGCGTTCATGTCACTTAAATGCCTAAAAATTAATTACCTCTAAATTAGTAATATGAATTTCTTATTATTACCTGTTACTTGTTAATTGTGTACTTACTACATCTTTTTAAAATCTTCTAATAATAATATTATTGTGCTAGTACCTGACCATACATACAACAAAGTTGTGCCTGTATATATTAGCCAAGTCGGAGTGTACTATTTTGGTAACCCGGCCGAGTAAAGTACACCGTACAATGAGTGAAAACTCATCAAGTTTACATAGACTTACATTTTAATGTAATAATGCATTTGGAATGTAATTTCTATGCAATTAGTTTCTAGTCCCAATTTTGATATTTAGTTTGCTTCCACTTTACAGATTTAGAATCAAATTTCAAAATTCTTCAAATTCCTTATTTAACATACAATATACAATAGTATAAAAGCAAGGTAGCGTACATCATGTCGTCTAATCCCATGCTAAGTAAAAACTTGTGTTATGGCAATCGGACGACGGATGCACGCCGAACAATTTTATCCAATAATCGGAGATAAATATTCACAACTAGCTGTCCCGGTGAACTTGGTGTCACTTTAAAACCTTCCCTGGACTTCTACAAATGTTTTAAAACTAAAATCAGCCCAATCCGTCCAGCTGTTTTCGAGTTTTAGCGCGACTAACACATTTGAAAATCCATTTTTATATAATATATATTTAAGAGATACTCTATAGGTACTCTTGACATTAGAAAAAATTCAGGGAATACAATAATTACAATACAAAATTATAGTGGAAGCAAATCTCAATCGAGACTGTCGAAAGACAGTTGAAAGGATTTCAAGGAAATCTATGAAAGTGCAATAATAAAATTGGGACAAGCAACAAAAGTATGCGGTGTACTAGTGTGGAAATGTTATCACGACAAGTGACTATTACACAAATGTGTTGCAAAAGTGGTCTTAAAGGACACAAACAAAACTTAATTGAGCAAAATTTGCAAAAACTGTGGTCTTAAAGGACACAAACAAAACTTAATTGAGCAAAATTTGCACAAACTGTGGTCTTAAAGGACACAAACAAAACTAAATTGAACAAAATTTGCACAAACTGTGGTCTTAAAGGACACAAACAAAACTTAATTGAGCAAAATTTGTACAAACTGTGGTCTTAAAGGACACAAAGTAGTAAGTACATAAATGTGTTGCAAAATTATCACGTTAAGTGACTAGGTATCACATAAATGTGTTGCAAAAGACAAAAAATTTGCACAAACTGTGGTCTTAAGGACACAAAGTACACCAATCCCTGATGGTGAATTAATTTAAAATCGATCAGAATTTCGGATAGAAAATTGTATTTCATTAATGGCGTGTTTTCATTAATGATTTCAAAAGTTGCAAATGAATCTGAAGATCATGAAACTCAGGTTAGACTGCTCAATTAACAGTTTATTTAATATTGAATTATCTATAATTAGAGCTACCAACTTGCATAACTCCTAAGTCCAATGGTGGCCAAGATGAAAATCAAGTAGCGAATCCGGACAAAAGGTTTATGACCTATGTACCTAGTATTAAGCCCGTAGTAGCTTGGCAAGGATACTAAAATAAAACTAAGAGTATTGAGATTTGGATTCCATGAATTATAAATATGTTCAAATCCACATAGCCAGCGATACAAGCTACAAACAAGGTTACAACCACCAAAACAGCCCCTCGACCTTGTCACAGAGTCACCTTAAAATAAATGACTTACTTAATAGAATTGGATACCTATTATTGAGCTAGTTAATGGCCATAAGGTTGGATTTCTCCTCTAGTTTCGGTATTTAAAGGGGACGTCAGAATCTGTGTAGACATTAGATATTAAGGCAGGTTAATCGATCCATTATCAGAAAATATTATGTAACGTTACCAACTGTGGAACAACTTTTTCCAAGATTTAAAATGCAAAAGGTTTGTCAAAACTTAACCTCAAAATTGTTTTCAACAATTTGAGTTAACTATTAAATGAGCATATATAAATTACAAATATCTTTATTGCTACAATGTTGTTGGTATAAAGGTCTTATTAACTATACCTACATAATATTATAGTTCTAACATTCTGCCATAACAATGGAGTCGGGGAGTGCAATACAATTGACTTCACCTAAAATAGTAGTAAACACAAGATGGTTTTGGCGTAAAGATCAAGCATAAGCATTTAGTGACTTAAATACAGCCATTCACTAAAGATTAGGTATAACTGTGCTTTTATTTTATTTGTGCAGAAAAACTTACAGCTACCTAAACAAATCCTAATAATTACTAATTTGAAAACAAATGGCCACTTACAAGTTTTTACATATAAGTAATATTCTAGTGCTCATAATATTATTATGTTAAAGAAGATAATAGAAACATAACCAATTTACAATAATTGCTAAATTTTAAGAATTCTATTAGCATTCGAAACGTACATGAATGAAATTTTGCACAGTTATAGTTTAAATAGTATTATGGTGAAGGAGTGCATCGAGCGTTTATTGTTCGAAACAATTATGCTTTTATCATAAAACGCTACAATATGCACACTACCATCTTTTGAATGACAAGCCTATACCTACATACGAAATACGAATTATACTCTTTTGTTTATAGTGCTCCAAGGCTTTAAAAGTTACACACACTTACTATCTGTACTTGCGAGCGCTATGATATCACCACAAAATTGCACTCATGTTATGGTTTCATAACACAATGCAACTTCACATCGGCCCGATATTCCGGACTGGATGCCAAGACGATAATTTGCTAAGATGGAACTGTGCCTTGCTTTGAGACTTGAGGGAGTCAACAACCCAAACACAAGTAATTTTACATACTTACCAACTTCCAACTATTACACAAATAAATGTTAATAAAAATGTCAAATTAAGTCAAGATTAGAATAAATGTAAAAAACTGAAATGTAAATGTACAATATTATGCATCAAGAATTCTATGTAATAAAAATGTAAAAATATATAATGTATAAAAGTGAATGTAACATAAAAATTACTGGAAAAAATTGTGGTATAGATCAGTGATAATAAAGGAAATATTATATAAATCAGGTAATGAAAATAATTAATGTAAAATTTGTTAAATATATCAATGTTGTTGAGAAATTCTATGTAAATTAAGGTGTACAAAAGTGAATGTATTATAAAAATTAATGTAAGAATATGTAATAATATATATATCAATGTAAATGTAAAATAATAAATGTAAAGCATAATAAAATTTTAATATTGTAAAAAATGTAAAAGGAATGTAATGTTATGCTGTAAAGGAATTGAAATTAAAAATAGGAAATGTACAATTAATTAATGAAGATAATATAAATTAAGTTAAAAATGTTAGTAAATAAAACATAAAAAATTAATACAAATGTAAGAATGTAAATAAATGCAAGCAATTGTCCCTTCTTACTGAAAGGGGAACGAGAGGTCCTTTAAAAGGGGCCTATATATATATATAAAAAAAAAAAAAAAAAAGCTGAGACACGTTATTGGCAAGATGATAATATTTTCTTAAAATAGTACACTTCTCTAAGGGCAAGTTGCACCAGAGGCGTAATTAAAGTTAAGGTTATCCTCAAATATGGCGTCCATAATGGACTTTTACTATGGATTTGACAGTTTATTTGACTTTTGCTATGGTAAAGTTATAGTTAAAGTAAGTCGGTGCAACCTACTCTTACACGATAGTAGTAGGTACGCCAGCAGAGTTGTTTTACGGGCGCCATTTTAGAGACAAATTGCCATCAATAATAGTAATAGATACAGAGCTTGGTGGAGTGGACTCGAAAACAAAAGGAAGAGGATACGTTGACAGGAAGATACATGTAACAGAATCTACTATTGGAGTTGGAGATAAAGTAATATAATTATTATATATGAAAGAAATGACGAGAGCAAATAAAAGTTTCTCACAATGGTGGTAAAATATTATATATGTTTCTGACAATGGTGATTCCTGTAACAACAATTCTGTTACTGGTAGTACTTATAGCTCTGATGATTTGTAATTGATTGCAAAGTATAATTATGTCTAGTATCAAACTGTACTTATTATTCATGATTGTACTTGTCTGTTCTTGAGGCACATATAATTTAATTGTAATTATTTGTGTTATAATAAACGATGGCACACCTTGGGAGTAGGGTGGCTTCTTGCAAGGCTACTTCTACATTATAATAGGACTTGGATATTGTATATAATATTAAGTTACAAAATTGTAAACTTTATTTTAAAAGATTAATTTTTTCTCACTTTTTTTGGTAAAAAAGTGGGCCCCGGGCGAGTTTCTTACGCCGGTTCTTCTCGCCGGGTTAGTTCCCGAACCGGTGGTAGGCACCATGTAGGACTTTCTGAAATCAAATTTACTTTAAATTTTGATTTTGATAAAAAAAAAAAAATTTGTAAGAGGTAGATGTGGTGTATTGATAAATAAAGATGAACGCGCCTACACTATGGCGAGAGTGATCGGCCGACGTCAGTGACGTCTGCGGTTGGTCGATCACTTCCTTGACAACCACCGCCGAGAGTAGTACAGTGTTCAGTTATACAATAATGCGTGTTTAATTTACTGGCCCATGTACATAATAATTAATATACCGTACACAATAATATTGTGTACAGTATATTATACACAGGCACACTAGCCTGCAGCTGTAGTTGACGACAGCACATTGAGTACTGACTATTTATACCGGCCTAAATATTGTAGATGAGAGTATTAGGAATAATACTGATACCATATTAACAACAATAACAAATTGTTTCCTTTGAATGAGAAGAACGTAACTCATTCCTATTTAGCGCTATAATATGACGATTTATACGCTCCATTGAGGTTATATCAGCGGTTATATTGTATGTGACGCAAGCCATTTCATTTAGCCGCAGCCGCGGGGCTCAACACCTTTGGGGGCATAATGTCATGAATTGAAAATTTATTTCAACTTTCCGTGTTGGGTGGCAGTGTATCAAATGGAAGGGCTATAGCTCCTAAAGTATTTTCTATAGTTTCTTTGGCGTTTATTTGGTAATTGGTACTACTTTTTAATATACCTGTGACACCTGTAACACAAGTCCTTTAGGTACTTAGCACGGGGCCAGACTGACGTGGTGTGAAGCGTCCATAGATATTATTATTATTATTATTATATTGATAGGTGTGAAAGTAGTGCGCATGGTAAAAAGTAAGAAGAATACAATTTAATACTACAAAAACTTTGTTATTTATTCCACAACATTGTTACTTTAGAAAAAATTATGAACCATTATTCAGCGGATATAAAGGAAGTAGGTTTAGCGGGCCCCTAGACGATCCATTATATTGTGCAATATCACGCTTCAATTTTATTGAGCTGATTTGACAGATCGAAGGCGCGCGATGTTCAATATCAACCTCAGGGGGTAGACGACGGTCAATGATACGGCGCAATACGTGTTAATGCACAAGAAAATTGATCGTCTATGGGACCTGCTTAAAACTAGGTACCTATTTCATAATATTAATATATAAATAATACATTACCATTACGTATCGAATGTTAGAGATTTCACAAAGTGACATATTTTAAGTTTCAAAGGTTTATTTTGTTACGTTATCAGTTATCACTCATAAGCGTCTTTCTGAAGTAACAATAGATTTTCAAACTACCGGAGCAACTTTGAGACAACATACCTAATATAGACAGACTTTTTAGGGTTCCGTACCCAAAGGGTAAAAACGGGACCCTATTACTAAGACTTCGTTGTCTGTCCGTCTGTCCGTCTGCCTGTCTGTCTGTCTGTCTGTCTGTCTGTCTGTCTGTCTGTCTCCAGGCTGTAACTCAAGAACGGTAATAGCTAGAGATTTGATATTTTCATAGATTATGTATATCTGTTGCCGCTATAACAACAAATACTAAAAATAAAATAAAATGAATATTTAAGTAGGGCATACAACAAACGTGATTTTTTTGGCCTTTTTTGCTCTATATCAAAAATGGCAACACGTAGGTACTTGAATTTTTCACAAAATCCTTAGTTATATGTGTACTTTAATATTAAATAATAATATTAAAATAAAATAAAAAAATAAGGGGGGCTCCCATACAAAAAACACAATTTGTGGCCTAATTTTGCTCTATAATGGTACGGAACCCTTCGTGCGCGATTCCGACTCGCACTTCGCCGATTATTTTTATTGAGCAACATGTAGATAACTCGTGACATTTTGTTTAACGCTCACGTAGTCTGCAGTCTACACCTACATTCGTAAAGTGAACGTGTAGGTAATAATGAAAGGCGTGGTAATTACAGTACACAAGACGCTGAACATTCCACCATCTTCAGGTCGGCGGCTGCATGCCTCAGCTAATTACTAATTAGTTCTCGTGAGACTGAGGTGAAATATATTAAAGTGTGATTCAACATAATATTATACGTAATACATATTAATATCTAATTATCCATACTGGATACTGTATACGTTTTTTATACGAAAACGTAGGTATGGCTGGGCTATAAAGTGTAAAAATTAATAATGGAAAATGATATAGTCTGAAAAGGCGGCGGGCGAAAGTCCATAGTAACTTGGGCCTGAACGTTACATTAATGATTTTAGTGTTATTAAATAGAAACTATAATACTTTAACCAATACAGAACAATTTGCATAAATCCTCCATGGGAAAAAAAAGTTATAAGATGATATTGTTAAATATAAAATAACCTCAAAAACGTTATAGCCACTCATTAGGTACTTGTATTATAAGATATACATATATTTTATATGTGGGAGAACCATGCTTCGGTACGAATGGGCCGGCTTGACCGGAGAAACACCACGTTCTCACAGAAAACCGGCGTGAGGTCGTCGAGTAGGCAAGTTAACAAAATCCGTTGTGAGAATAGCGTCAGTCGTGTTTGCTAGCAGAAATCGTCAGAATCCTTTAAACGTAGCGAAAGTCGTAAAATAAAACTAAAAGATCGAACAATAATGCACAAAACAAAATCCAAAAATATCCACTGCCGTAAGTTGCAAACAAAACAAACAAAATGAAGCGAATGCGGAATGACTTTGACATTTGTTTTTTTTTTGCGCTTTCGATTGCCACTTGAAAAAATAACGAGTCGTTTTAAAAAAAATAGAATCCTATTTTTTTAAAACAAACCATTGCAAATCATGATAGCATGGCATACTATTATCATGTAATAAACTATTACGTAATCCAACACCTTCAAAACAAGAAAAAACTGAAAAAACTAATCGGTAACCAGATAATTCCTTTTTCTTACCTAGCAACATTTTAGTTGTTTCCTCAGGACACGAAGTGCCATAATTAGAAAAAAAACTTACAAGGTAGAAAAAAGCACTAGTGCACAGGAAAACAAACGTGTTTCCATTTATTTATCAATTTCACTATCCCATTGTAAGATAACGAATCGTTTCGTCTTTGGAAATGAAAAAACTGAAAATGAGTATTGATGAATATTTCAATGATGTAACAGGCATTAAAGTTCAGGCCCATTTTCGCCCGTCGCCTTTGTTTCAAAATCGTAGATCAGACCAAATACTTCCTGTGGTTTTGAAAGTTGGTACAGTTATTCATTTAAAAGGTGTCTAGAATCTAGATGAATCTGGACACCTGATGTAACAATCGTTTCTCATCTCATTTCATCTCATCTCATTTTCAAATTTATCCAAGGAAATCCGCCATTTTCACTAAAATCTGTCAGTATACTCCATTCTTCCCGTTTCTATTGTTGCTATGCTCCTTTTTGTCTGCCTTCGGCGGTCCTTATCATCCGGCGTCCTGGGCGGTCGCCTAGCGTCGCCTAACTTCGCTACTGAGTAAAAGCAAAAAATATAAAATCACACAAAGCGCGGAGCAAGCACATAATTGCAACTCGACCATCAAGAAAACATTGTAAACGGTCAATACTTATGCTTGAAGCAAGCAAAAATCTACGTGCTTGCCGCCAAGCTGCTCGTTCGTGTTTGAACCCCTTTACATACCTAAGTACCTATCTATTGTGTTAGTCTCCGAATTCATAATAATAATATTATTATGATTTTATATCGGATTTTATTATTTTATATTTATATTATTATTTTTATTTTATACCAATATTGAAGTTAGATTCTAGCAGGTGGCAGATTATTTTTAAAAATTGCGTAAAAATTAAAAATGGTTCAGAAAAATGTCTACAGCCGAACATAGAACCTCCTCCTTTTGTGGAACGTTAATTCATACTTCCATAATCCATACTAATATAAGTACCAATAATATTATAAATGCGAAAGTTTGTCTGTTTGTCACCTCTTCACGCCCAAAACGCTGAACAGATCTTGCTAAATATGTATCTTAAATACTTCTACTATATAGATACATAGTTTTTATCCCGGTAAAATGTATAGTTCCGCACGATACGATATGACGAGTTTTGAAGCAACGGAGTCGCGGGCGACATCTAGTAACTAATAAGTAACGGTGATGGCGGAGTCGCCATATGCATAAAACAATGCTTTTTGGTAAGGCAGTATTATTCTTAGCAATTCCACAGCTGTAAAAAAGGGCGTACAAAATAAATAAAGATTAAAAATTAACGTGCAACGTACACGATGGGAATTCGGACTTTTTATGTCTGCAGAATTATTAACGTAGGATCCGCGGGAAATCCCCAGTAGGCGCAGGTTCGATTCCAATTCGAACGTCTGTTATAAAGATTACAGCGTCTAGTCCAGGCCGGGCCAATCCGTTTGGAAACGTGCAACGAGTTGGCTGAATTAAATTCCTCTATTGAAAATTTTTTACATCCGTTATCCTTTTTACCTAGAGTATTTTTTTGCACCATCCTATGTAATATAGTAGGTTTTCACTTACTTTTCTTAGTAAATAATTGCTTAATTATTTATATTTACATAGTAAGAAAGAATCATGTCTGTCTGTTAACTATTGATTCATAAATTACTAAAACTATTTTGGTTGGTATGGAAATACGAGTACCAGGAAAAGACACAGGAATTGACAATGGCCCACCACCCATTTTTATTATATTCAAACCACCTCCCATAACTGAGTCAGGGCTTATTAACCGACTTCAAAAAAAGGAGATTATCAATTCGACGCGTATGTATGTAATACTTCCAGAACTGCCCAGTTTTTGTATATGTTAATCTATAACAGCTTCTGAATAAATGTGCCAAATTTCAAAAGTGTATGTATGTATGTATGTATGTTTGTATGTTTTTATGTTTGTTCACGCATATCTCCGGAACTACAAGTCCGATTTAAGTGATTCTTTTTTTGTTGTACTAGGTATTGTTCAACTTAGGGAACAGTGCAAGTTTCATCAAAATCGGTTCAGTAGTTTTGGAGATAGGAAGTTTTAATTTTGAAGTCGGTTTTATCTTTTTAAAATACAGTTATTTTCTGTTATACTTTTGCCCACCACGCATTGTCACCGTACTTTTAAACCTTTAGCATTATGGATCACTACAGGACCCTAGGTGCGCTTCCCTAGTCCGGGGGAACCAAAGTGTTTAATATTTATCTGCGAAAGCCCCACCGTACCTGTTAAAAGATACATTACTCGTTTAACCTTAACAACTCAACATTACGGATCTTTAAATTTGGCCCCTTATTTATTATTTAGGCGCGGCACCGAAACCTTGGCCTACTATCTACAGGTTAAATCTACGACTACCTATAGTAAATTCGTAGATACCTTTTTGTGTAGATACTTTGAACATGGTGAAAACCACGACGCGAGGCATTAAAAGTTTATATCTAATAAGTAATAACGAACAGTTTAAATACTGTCAGTACTATGTGTTTCAACTATACAGGGAACTATAATCTAAGGGCCTGTTTCATCACTTCCTGATAAGTGCCGAATAGGCTATTCTTATTCACCACTTAACTTGACAGATCAAGTAGGTATGGAGAATCTATCAAAAAAGTTATGAACAGCCTATTCGGCACTTATCAGAAAACAGGCCCTAAATAATATAATAATTATATCGAGCTATTGCCCGCGGGCCGCGACTTCGCTCGCATTAGGAAGTATTATTATAATATACAAACTTTCATCCCCTATTTCAATCCCTTGAAATTGAACAAAATCCTTTCCTACGTCATAACATCTACCTGCATGCCAAATTTCAGCCCGATCCGTCCAGTGGTTTGGGCTGTGCGTTGATAGATCACCATGTCAGTTTTGAGTTGAGTTTTTTATATTTAGATAAAACATGACTATAATAGATTAAAATGAAACGCGTCGAATGTCCTTTTTTGCACTAGATAGTTGAAGTGTGCTCGATTCTATACCTTTAAAAGTTCTGTAAAGACCCATTCCTATCCAAGTTTTCCTTTGTGAATCCCGGCGGATGCTCTTCGTAAAAGGACGAATAGATATTATGCTCATACATTATGATGTTTACCTAAGCTTGTCGTCATTATTTAACAATTGTTAACTGACGCGTTTCTGGTACGGGTTTTCATTATTTTTTCTCCTTACTTTTTCTACTCATGATTTTCTCCGTGTAAGAAACAGAAGAGTCATCGTGCATTGCCTGCACACTTGGGCACTAAAAATAACTTCTGCGTTGGCTTGAGTTTAATGAAAAATCAAAAAAAAAATCAAACTTACAGAAATACATATTACATAACGTAAACTGTATAAAATATTTGATTCACGAGTCACGACTAAAATCATATTATGTTCGGGAACTAACACAATAGATAGGTAGGTATGTAAAGGGGTTCAAAGACGAACGAGCAACTTGGCGGCAAGCACGTAGATTTTTGCTTGCTTCAAGCATAAGTATTGACCGTTTACAATGTTTTCTTGATGCTCGAGTTGCAATTATGTGCTTGCTCCGCGCTGTGTGATTTTATATTTTTTGCATTTACTGAGAATAATTTTTTAAATACAATTGTTTCAAATATTAACAAAAAGATACCAGTTACAGCCCTTTACATGGATATTTCCAAAGCTTTTGACCATGTACGTCATGACATACTTTTAGAAAAATTAAATAGATATGGAGTAAGAGGTAATGTCCTAAAACTTATTCACAGGCCTTTCCTTTTTCTACGTGCAAATATGAAATACTCAACGTAAATGTCACAGCGACCAAAGGGCCAGGCCACCACATTTCGATGCGGCGTAGCATCATGAAAATCAACGACGCCGCAGAATGCATCGTAGAAATTTTCGATGCGACAACGTTGCAGTTTTTTGTACGAGCCTTAAGTTGGTTAGCTTCTTATGTTATAAGGTCGTATCCGATTATTTTTTTACGTTGCGACGTTACGTCGTATTTCTGTGCGTGTTTTTGCGATACAACACAGTGTTGTGGCCTGGACCAAAGTATTTGAGTAGAGTTAACACTCGGACGCCTTTTTAATTACGGCAGAAGCGGACTGTTATTATAGGGCGGCCGACAAAACCTGACTCCGTACAAAATAAATAACGAAATAAACTACATCAAACGAGCTTCCTAGTTCCGTTTCACTTGCGAGTGGAGGTGAATTTTTGAAATGACGATCTGTTTTATTTAGATTTGGCATAATGGGAAAGGAACCCATGATATACAGCCTACAAGGTGTAATAAAATAAAGTGATAATACTTAAGCATCTTCAAGTTATACAGCTGTCGCTTGAAGATGCCTAATGTTATTAATAATTATAATTATAAAGTGTAAATTGTTATTTATCATGTTTGGTGTAACCTTTAACGCGACATTCTGAAGCATGGTTATAGTAATGCGAACACAAGGCGTGTAGTTCATATTATTATTACTATAATTTTACTAATATTGTAAAGATTCACACTCATCCCTCCTACAGAAACATTCAAAATTCTAATCTACCCTTTCACGACAAAATCATAATGATAGAATACTAACATTAAGGTATGTTAAGGCATATGTAACATTAGTTAATAATAATACATGTATATTTATATTTTACTACTTATTATCATTTTGCATATTGCACATTGCCTAGACTCTAGAGAATATGTGTATGGTGTGTATGGAAATCAGTGGAAATATGTATCTATTGATTTAACTTTTTAAGTGAACTCACTCTAGAAATAGCAAATTTTCTACTGGCACAAAAACAAAATGGGTTAGTTACAACACCTACTTTTATGAGGTATTTTGTTTAAATGCATCTTGAAACTTTATTAATATTTTGAGTAATTAAGTATAAAAATTAACTTTAGCTGTTACCTGTTGTTACCGAATATTTGTTTGTGTGTAGTGTGCGGCTTACCTCCCTCCTATATAAGTTAGATGTAATTAGTTATTAAGTCAGTTAATATACAACATTCGTGACAATAACTCTTTTAATTAGTCTCCCCTAAGCCTGCACCTTTGCATGGCGACCCTGCCAGTGCTGCCTCGTGGCAGCGCTGCGCAGACGGTACAGGGACTGTTAAAGTGAATAAAAAACGGACTTAAAATTCTATTAAACTAAAATAAGACTATAATATTATTATGTTGAAAGTGAATTTTACAGTGACTGAAAATGTGGACAATAATAATTATAGTGGTAAATGTGGACAATAATAATTATACTTAGTAGTAAAAATATGAACTGAACGGCCGTCAGTTAAATAAGAAATAATGTAGGATTAAAAAAAATATTACTTAGATAGTGTAGACTAAAATAAATACAAATCTGTTTAAGTGCAAAATAAAATTGAATGCAGATTTTTAAATCAGAACTTTAACTAAAAAAAAAAGAGTTGCAAGAATAATATCTATTAAAAAAAATATTTGCCGAAAAATAAAAATCGTTGGAGAAAAATAAATATTTTTGGAGTGGAGATAAAAGCAGGCAGCCGGGAGATGATGGAGTCAGATGAGTGGAATATTCAGGCAGCCGGGAGATGTTGGAGTCGGATGAGAGGAATGTAGAGCAGGCGGCCGGGAGATGTTCGTGTCGGAAGTGGATGCAGCTGGGAGAGAAGAGAAGAGGATAGAAAAATGCGATTGGAGCAGTACTTGTTTTATGTCTAAATTTTTATAAAATAAATAATATTATATCGTATATTTGTAATTCAACAGCGGTATGTATAAAAATTTGTACTTGTAATTAATTATGTTTAAAAAAAAAACTAAATTTTAATTTTATATTGATATAAAAGTTACATAGAAAGTTCCGTTCAGGAAAAATAAAATATGATTTCAAGAAATTTAACAAATGTCAGAAAATAATGATCGTAGAACGTAAAAAGTAGTACTAGTAACTAACTACATTTTCATTTTATAATAATAATATTTTGATTTAAATTAATTTTCAATTAAAATAATTTTAACATTTTAGAAATAAAGAATTCGATTAAAGCAAGTATTAAAGTAAGAAATTAACAGATTAATTATTATTTAATGAAATGTCAGATTGCTCAATGAAATAAATAGATCTTTCGAAATTTATTAATTTATAGTTTAAAATATTGGTCATATTTTGATAATGTTATAGTTACTTTTTTACAGAAATCTGAATTGGCAACATATGGGAATTAATATAAAAGGAAAGAAACTATCACATTTAAGATTCGCTGACGACATAGTTCTTTTTAGCGACAGTTATGAAGAACTGCAATGCATGATATCTGCTCTACACAGAGCAAGCTTGGAGGTCGGCCTAGAAATAAACTTATCTAAAACTAAAGTAATGACAAACAGCATTCAAAAACCGATAAAACTTGAAGACGTCACTTTAGAATATGTAAACAGTTATATATGTCGGAGCAGGAGAGGCCAGAGCAGGAGTATCAGGGCGTTCTTGGTCCTCGGACATCTTGATTTGGGGGAACAGACAAGATTCTTGGTGGCTCTTCTCGGTGGCTATCCTTTGGTAGGCTCTCGAACAGAATGTGTCTGAATCTTTTCAGTTCTCGAAAAAGTTAACACCCAAGCCCGCCAAGAAGCATGTCCAAGCTTTTTCCAGCTTGCGTTCCACCAATCATCACAAACTTTACCTTCTGTACCAACTTAACAAAATCTAACTTTACACAATCTTTCAGATCTGATTGGCTAAAGTGAACAGGTTTGCCAACATATCAACGTAAAGATCATAATCAAATTCGCAACTATAATCAAGCTTTACAACATGGCTGAATTAGTAAAAGAAAGTCAAATTAGTAACTGTGTACAAGCTCACCAATCATGATCAAGCTAATGAATCAAATCAGTAACCGTATTCAAATTAAAAATCAAAATAAAAGGATGTTAACATCAAAACACCTTCCGCATGGCGCTTCTTGACATAAAGCGCCCTCTCTTAGCGAGAATTGCAACTAATGGTTAATAGTGAATAATTGAAAGTGTGCAAACTCCTGTCAGCAGATGGCGCTATATGTCTCGATCCGACACGGCCATCATGACATTCACACGTCCGCGTGTGACTAATCTGTAAACAAGACAAAAAAAAACATAGACAGTAATCTGCTCGGCTATCCTGCCACAATATATTATCAATTAGAAAGTTAAGATTTCTTTTACTCGAAACAAACAACATCACCCAACCTCAAATGTAACGTTTTATCTCAATGCTTTTAGGCTACTGTAACAATTAATCATCAAGACACCACGATCAACACAGTTGTCACGATAAAAGAGTCTTAGTATTCCTTTTAGTATCATGATTCATGAACCTTAACAAACAAAAATCGCCAGTACATCGGCATTGCTAGTCCTTCGGGAGTGGTATTGCCAGTACATTGGCATTGGTAAATCCTTCGCCAATAGTGTCGCCAGTACATCGGCATTAGTAAATCCTTCAGCTGCAGTGTAATGCCAGTACCGTCGGCAGTGCCAGTCCTTCGGCAGTAATGAGATGCCAGTACCGTCGGCAATGCCAGTCCTTCGGCAGTAGTGAGATGCCAGTCCATCGGCAGTGCCAGTCCTTCGGCAGTAGTGAGATGCCAGTCCATCGGCAATGCCAGTCCTTCGGCAGTAGTGAGATGCCAGTCCATCGGCAGTGCCAGTCCTTCGGCAGTAGTGAGATGCCAGTCCATCGGCAATGCCAGTCCTTTGGCAGAAGTGTAACGCCAGTACGTCGGCAGTGGCCAGTCCTTCGGCCGACTAAGAGGTTAATTTATAACTTTAAAAGGTTTCCTTTCCTTATTTTCAATAAAAACTAAATCACTAACTACGCATTTCTGGATTAGAGCTTTATTACAGTGTCAAATCTAGCTTCATCATAACTAGCACTTTGGGCACACGAAATATATCGGGAAGCTCGTTCTCTCATTACATCTAAGTCAATTGCTTCATTATTGTCATCAACAGTTATTGAATCAAGGGGTTGAGCAAATCTTTCGGCCAGTAACTACAGCCGACTCGCCTTAGTGACACGCGAAGTAGCAAAACCTGTTAAAAATGAGCCTCTAAAATCCGGCATAACCGTAGAGTTACCGTGGGATGCAAATCCTCTGGCGTAATAATAATAATAAACACTACAACCAGTGAGTGTGCGCAAGAAGAATTAATTGCGATCAATTACCTATACCAAACATCGACGTGCTACCGATAGCGCGATGTAGAGGACGGACAGCGCCATCTGTTATCAAATCGCGGAACTAAATTTACTTAAAGCTTTTCAGAAACTTATCAGGCACTATATGAAATAAAATCTCTAATTTTAAGTTATTAATTGCAACTTCACATAAAATCTGTTTGGTACTGTATAGAGATTATGTTTGTCCAATACCAGTCAAAGTCACAGTATTACTTTGTCGCTTTCCCGAAAACTTAAACCAAAAACTTAGATGCAATAGATTTCTTTAATGAGAGAACATTCTGTGCCCGAATCGTAAGGAACATTAAAACGCTCACCAGAAAGGCTTAGTTACCCAGCAGGGTCGCTGGTGCAGCACAGGTCCACCCGACGCTGGCTGCCGAAGTTGGAGGTCGCGCTGGCTTCGCTGTCACTGGGCTCGCTCGCGCCGTCGTTGTTGCCACCATTCTTCCTAGCAGTCGGAAGAGGAGACCGGGGACACTTGGATGCGTAGTGTCCGAAGATATCACACCTGTAACATCTAACGCCGGGCGGGTTTGGTCTTTGCTTGGAGACAGTAGAAGCAGAAGTGTTGGAACGATCGCATGACCTTTTGGAGTCCACGGAGCGACAGTCGGCACTACGATGTCCCAGTCGTCCACATCGGAAGCATTGAGGAGGGGCGGGCGCGACGGACGCTCTCGATCGCTTCGATATGTCGGCCACGTGGTCTTCAGTCTTCCTCTTGGGATAGGAACACGCTTGTAGTTCCCTCTGCATTTGCTCCCGGCTCTTGATTTCAGTGGTAAACGCGATGCGTCTCAATCTCCCATCAAACTGAGACACGTGGGCTAACACCACGGATAAAATGATCTCTTCCGCAGATGAGTCCTTAAATCGGGCCATCAATGTGGTGAATAGTCGCGCAGCGTAGGACGCCATATTTTCGTCGACTCTGGGTGTGTCGTTCTGAAGATTAATCAAACCTCCGGCGGGCGTCTCTATGGATCCGTATCGGGATAGGAAAATTTCCTTAAAATGGCGCCAAGTCATACCCGCAAATGAAATTTGGGATAGCCACCGTGACGCGTTCCCCTTGAGAGCACCACTGAGGGCAAGAATAAGTGCACTACCCTCTCGATCTTTTTCAGATACAATTCTGCGGTTGTGCACCACGCACGTGCGTCGGCGTCAGGTTTATCAGGATCGAACTCGGGTAAAATAACTTTGCGGCTACTCACGGGGCACGTGGCGTTGATGAGGGCCATCATATTCTGGTTTTGGGCTTCCAGCAGCGTGCGCAGAAGATTTTCGCTCACCCGTGAATCTTCATTAGATGTCCGGTTGAATCCCAGTTCTGATGTCGGAGCAGGAGAGGCCAGAGCAGGAGTATCAGGGCGTTCTTGGTCCTCGGACATCTTGATTTGGGGGAACAGACAAGATTCTTGGTGGCTCTTCTCGGTGGCTATCCTTTGGTAGGCTCTCGAACAGAATGTGTCTGAATCTTTTCAGTTCTCGAAAAAGTTAACACCCAAGCCCGCCAAGAAGCATGTCCAAGCTTTTTCCAGCTTGCGTTCCACCAATCATCACAAACTTTACCTTCTGTACCAACTTAACAAAATCTAACTTTACACAATCTTTCAGATCTGATTGGCTAAAGTGAACAGGTTTGCCAACATATCAACGTAAAGATCATAATCAAATTCGCAACTATAATCAAGCTTTACAATATGGCTGAATTAGTAAAAGAAAGTCAAATTAGTAACTGTGTACAAGCTCACCAATCATGATCAAGCTAATGAATCAAATCAGTAACCGTATTCAAATTAAAAATCAAAATAAAAGGATGTTAACATCAAAACACCTTCCGCATGGCGCTTCTTGACATAAAGCGCCCTCTCTTAGCGAGAATTGCAACTAATGGTTAATAGTGAATAATTGAAAGTGTGCAAACTCCTGTCAGCAGATGGCGCTATATGTCTCGATCCGACATATATATCTTGGCAAACAAATTTCTTTTAGCTCCGAAAACAACCAACAAGAAATAGAAAGAAGAGCTCAAAAAACATGGAATAAATTTTGGAGCTACAAGGAAGTACTGAAAGGTAATTTTCCCGTTAAATTAAAAAAGAAAATAATGGACTCGTGCATCTTACCTTCCTTGACATATGCATGCCAAACATGGAAGTTCACCCATAAGGCAAAAAACAAAATTAAGACCAGTCAAAGAGGTATGGAAAGGAGTATGATGAAAATAAGCAAATTACAAAAAATACCTCACAAAGTCATACGAGAGAAGACTGAAGTTACTGATGCCGTCAAGCACGCCCAAAAATTAAAATGGCAATGGGCAGGTCATATAGCCAGAATGACAGATGACAGATGGACCTTACGGACAACTATTTGGCCAGGACCAACAGGTTACAGGAAAAGAGGCAGACCACAAGCAAGATGGGCGGACGACATCACGAACGTAGCAGGACCGGATTGGGTAGAAGTAGCGGGCGATAGAAATATATGGAAATCTCTGGAGGAGGCCTTCACCTGAGAAGGGGTTCTTGCTTACACACTATGATTAAATTCTATATTAAAAAATGTATCAAATTACATGACATACCCAATAATAATAATTTGACTTGACTAATGTCATAACTTATGTTTAATTTTAATGAGTAGTAGGATTTATTTAATAATAATAATTTGACATGATTATGGTTATGACTTGTTTAATTTTGTAATTAATTATTCAATATGATTTAATTACCCTATTGCTTATAAATTTAATAATTACTAGAATGTGATTTGATCGAGCAAATTGTAATTAGCAAGAAATAAAAGGCTTTTTTATATTTATTTTTATTTTTATTTTATTTATAGTTACTTTTTAGAATTTTCCAATTATTAATTAGTAGAAAGTCAGATTGCTTTATTAAATAACTAAATTTTTGCAAAAAAAAAAATATAATATCAATTGTTATATTTTGAGAACGTTTTACAATAATTGGTTTATTGGAATTTTGAAGTCTTTACAGTTGATACTTATATTTAAGATATTTACTAGTATTTTTTTTGTGTGTGCATGTTTATTTTGTTTTAATGGTCATAATATTAGATATCAAATTATCCTAAATTATTTTTGGAAAAGATTTTAAGACAATGGTAATAATTAAGTATTTTTGAATATCTTTAAGTCATTTATTTAATGTTTTGAGAGTAAAAATAAATAAATAATGGTATTATTCTGCAACTTAGCTACGTGAAAATTTTTTCGTATTGAAAGATAAGATTTAATTTAATAATGTCAAAAGAAAAAATTATATAAGTAAAAGAAAATAATGTTAATTGAAAAAGTATTCAGCAATAATTATTTTTAATTAAGATTGTGGATTTGATAAGTTGTTAATGTGCTGTCGTATAATAGAAAAAGTGAAAAATTTAAAAACAGGGTGTTGACGATGAATTTTATATAATAATATTATGGAATAGGTTTTGGTACAAGTAGTACAAAAATATTTTAGTGTAAAAGTATGTGTACTGTATAATAATAATAAATAAATACTGTCTGGTATGACAAAATAAATTTTAAGGTACCTAGATAATGTGGAAGACAGGTAATTTTATAGAGTTGAAAGGATTTTTAAATTTTGTTATTGGGACAAAGGAATACATAGTAACTCATAACTAATCAAATATTTTGCGCAGTTGGTTAAAACAGGTAGGTAACACCTCAGGTAAGTTCCACGGTATGCAACGCCTTTGTGGGAAAAGCGTCAAAATGTCCGCGGTGCCAACTCAGCATTCGCGCAACGAAATGTAAGTAGAGACTTTTTCTAACCGACTTAACAAAAAGGAGTAGGTTCTTTGTTCGGCTAAATATATTTTATTCATAGTGTTGTACCGAATATAATTTTTGTTGAAATAATTTTAACTAACATAAATTCTTTAAATTGGTTTAGATTTCTTTGCAAGATTTTCTTTTAGGAAAAGATTTTAGAGATTTTAACTTTTCACAAAATGTTTCGTTTTAAATAAGTCCTTAATTGAACTAAAATAGATTTATTTTTAATCGCTTTTAATTTTAATAGTAACAAGTCGTAAGCAACAAGTAAAATCTTTGGTATTTTGTGTGTAGTTACTTATTTTTCAAATTTTAGTAAAAGTAGTTAAAGTTTCAATTGCAGATCACTAGAGTAGGTCAAAATTAAAATGTTGAATTTATTTTGTTGTTATTAGTAAAAATGCAAAGTATTTTTGTTTTGTGTTACAGCCATTGTCAAAAATTTAATTAGTATTTACTGTACAGTCTTCAATATGGGTGGTCCAAAAGAGATAATCATATTTTGGTTTCGCATAACAATATCATAACATTTCGTGCATCATTTTTGGTACAAAGGTAAACATAAGAAACGTGATGCAATGAGTTTATGCATCCAAATATGTCATGTAAGCGCAGTCCATATTTATGTTTGAATATGATTCCAGTAATTTAAATCCAGTACCTAATTTGTTGCAAAACTTACAATCGTAGTCAGCATGCATTCCAGGGCATGAATTTTATTAAATTTTGAGAAACAATAGTTTAACAAGATGTTTTTAAATAACATAGTATAAAATTAGTTAAAGAATAAAATTAACTCTCTTTGAGATACATTTAATTTGCTAAAATGATTTTTTTTTGGTCACTCTAAAAATTAAATATACTTACGTTACGCAGTTGATAAATTTTTTTTTTAAATTAGGTAGTTAAAATTTTATTTTTTTTTCATAAAATATTAACTCGTTTAAAATTGTTTAATTTTTCAAAATTAATTATGAAGTGTGAAGAATTCCTTTTGAATTTTATTTTCAATAGTTATTAATGATTACACATTGCTTTTTTTTTTAGGTGTCAATTTATGACTAATTCATAATTAAGTAACTGAAAAAGCGCAATAATGTAATTAAGTATGATATATAATTTAAAGAACATACTTATTATTATTTTCATGTAAAAAATACTAAATTTAAAGAATACTTAATATTTAATATAATATTTTAAAATGTAAAGGATAGAATATATTTGTAATAACTATAATACTAGGTGCATTTAAATAGCGTAATTAAAAATTAATATAAAGGTGATGATTCAATAAAAAAGTTACAAATAAATAATTTTGTAATAATAAAGAATACCTAATAAACAATAATTACTTAAATATTTTAATAATATTAGACAAAAGAGGCATAATTTGTATAAAGAAGATAAAAGGTACAATATTAAATAATTAATGCGAGTAAAATAAATTAAGTGATAAGTATTAGGATGTTATGATTTAATAGAATTTTATGTTGCTATGTATTCCAACCCAATTAAACTCAATAAGAAGATAGAAAGTTAGAGGCAAAATATTGATAATTTTGAATTTGTTATAATTCCATGGTTACTTTGTGGATCGTAATTCGCATTGTAAAATAAATTAAAAAAGTAGAGTCAGAAAAACAAAGAAAATAGTATACTTAATAATTATTACGTAAGAAGCATATTGTTATAAAAGGAAGTTGAGTAAGTATATTTTAATAATAAATAAGTAAACAAATTAAAAATATTATGTTTTAAGTGAGTTAAAAATAGAGAAAAGGAGGAACAATTCTTGAAAATGTATTAAATTCTTTTTAACTACTTAAAGTAAGTTGATTGGCTACATTTTCTAAGAAATTACACTGGACATGACTTACACGGATTTACAAAAAAATATTTACGTTCATACTATGACGTAATATTAATGTGAAGATGGATTAGGAATGTGATATTTGGTTTGCAAAATAGCTGAAAGCTATTATTTAGGTATAGAAATGGTTATTTTGATGGTTATTTTGAAGTTAGGAATATGGATTTTAGGTTATTAGAAGGTATTTGTTTGAAATAGGTATGGTATATAATATATTAGGATAGGGTTGCATCGATGTTTAAAATATTTGGTAGCTGTTGGCCTGATCACCCGATGGTTAAGGATATTTTAAATATTGATTGCATAAAATTATGGAATGGGTTTCTTTGTTAGGAATAGGAATAGAATAGGTTTAAAAATGCCATAGAGCATTAAAAAATACTAGCAAGAATGCTACGTATATTGAGAAAAAATGCTAAAAGCATTAAAATAAAATACGCAAGGGAATCCTTCATTCGATCATGGTGTAAACGAGTTTTCTCTGTGAGAATAGTTGGAGGTCAAGTAGCCTTAAAAGAACCTTGGTATTATATGGTACAAAATGGTACAAAAGTAAATGGTACTTAGAGCATGCTCGGCGGGAACAATCCTTCATTTAAGTAAAATGGTTGGAGACATTTTTTTTTGGTGGTTAGTCTTAAAAAAGGTCCCGTTAAATGGTGTATAAATAAAATATATTGTACCAAATAAAAGTGCGCACATGAAGTATATTAAAAATAAATATGTACCATAAAAATAAATAAAAGAGTCGACTATAAATAAAAATATTATAAAAATATAATGTACCAGTAATGTTATGAAAGTAATACAAATAAATGAAAAGGCATGCAAGAATGTAGCATTGACAAAAGGAGTTAAAAAAAAGAAGAAATTAAGGTACCTGAAAATGAAATGTTACGAAATAACAATTTAAAAAGTAAGTGACTGGCCAGTCCACTAATCAAGGGGATTAGTAAAATATTTATAAGTTAATTAATGAGTCATAATGAATAATATGAAGCTAGCATTTAAGGTGAAAATTTTGAAAATGAATTTTGAATGATAAAAACAATTATATCGAATTTTGTGTATTAGCGAAAGAGGTTTTATAGAGGTAGAAAAAAAAAAGAAATATCAAAGTAACCATGTAAAAAAAAAAAGAAAATTAGTTCATTTTTTTTAATCAAAAAAAAAAAAATCATCGTCAACAAACCTTCACTAATTTCTAGAATAACAATAACAAAAATGTATCAGCACAGAGCAGATTTGTATTTAAGACGTAATAGAGTAAGATTAATGATTGTAAGAATTAAAAAAAATAACAAAAGTACATTAAAAAAAAAATGTGAGATTATTAGTTAAGTAATCATTATTTTAGTATTATTAAGTATTATAAGTCTTATAAGAGTAAAAAAAAAAAAAACTAGTGTTTAATTTTTTTTTTTTTTTCAAAAAACGGGGGAGGTGTAGTGTGCGGCTTACCTCCCTCCTATATAAGTTAGATGTAATTAGTTATTAAGTCAGTTAATATACAACATTCGTGACAATAACTCTTTTAATTAGTCTCCCCTAAGCCTGCACCTTTGCATGTGGAATATCACATTATTGTCTTATGCCTACAAACATAATTTTTTCATGTAAATAAACTTATGAAATTAATATTAGAGACATGAATTAATGTATAGTTGATAATAATGTCTTAAGGATTCTAAATAAAAAGATTCTGATATCAACGAACAATAAATTTAATGCTTAACTAGATTAATTAAGTGTATCTACAAATTATGCCTTAAACTAAAAGACTCTAGAGAATATGTGTATGGTGTGTATGGAAATCAGTGGAAATATGTATCTATTGATTTAACTTTTTAAGTGAACTCACTCTAGAAATAGTCAGCAAATTTTCTACTGGCACAAAAATAAAATGGGTTACACCTACTTTTATGAGGTATTTTGTTTAAATGCATCTTGAAACTTTATTAATATTTTGAGTAATTGAGTATAAAAATTAACTTTAGCTGTTACCTGTTGTTACCTTAAGAATATTTGTTTGTGGAATATCACATTATTGTCTTATGCCTACAAACATAATTTTTTCATGTAAATAAACTTATGAAATTAATATTAGAGACATGAATTAATGTATAGTTGATAATAATGTCTTAAGGATTCTAAATAAAAAGATTCTGATATCAACGAACAATAAATTTAATGCTTAACTAGATTAATTAAGTGTATCTACAAATTATGCCTTAAACGACTAGTATATTACATTATTTTATCCGACGAACCCTCTGCAAGGAGCTCCCTCTCAGCCGCCTCTTTAGCGGCTTGAATTTTAGGACGTACTTGTGTAAAGTACCTGTAGCCATGGTTAGCGAGAAGCAGTACTCCATACGCTGTTAATCCCATGCAACACACTACAGCTCCTTTATGTAGTTTATCATATAATATGTTTCGAGCGTGCTTCTTCATTTTCCTGAAAAATTAAACAGAATTTTAGGTTATGCAACTATATGCAATAATGTGGAATGTGATGTAATGGTTGAATAAGAAAACATATTAAATTAATTACGCACTATTACTATTCAGTCCTTTCTTAAATAATATTAGAATATTATTTATTTTTCGGGTCCAAAAATTTCAATAACAAATTGACAATTAATGACAATGACAGTTAGGTAGTGTCAAATGTCAACAGTCAAATTGATGGCTGCCTTTTTTTCCTAAGAAATTAAAGGGTGCAAACAGCACACATGAAAATGATTTATAAATTAAAATAGGTTTGCCGTTTGATACGTCATATATATTGCTATACTGTGGATAGTTGGATACTGGATACTGTGGATACGTCAAGTGAGTAGGTAATAGCCATAAACCTATAATGCATAGACGAACAAAGAGTGCGAGAGAGAAGAAAATCCTTTATGGAATTATAACAAGATGAAAAGAGAGAGGCAGTTTAATGTGAACTGTAACCACTTTTATTTGACAGGTCGTCACAAGTCGACACGCGTTTTTGTGCCCTTTCAGTATTTGAAATTTATTGTTTAAATCGTTTGTTATTTTTAACAAATTCTATTATATATAGCAATGATAACTTGTTCTGTGAGTGATTGCAGTGTAAATCATAGGAATAATCCTGAAAAATATACATTTCACAGGTAATTAATCTTCATGTCCTAGTTGCTACGATGTGTTTATTTTTGCTATATTCTGTCTTTAGTTCTGTATTTCAAATAAAATAATATCAATCCTCCCTTATTTTATTTCATATTTTGCGTAACTAAAGGTACTATTGTTCTTAAATTACACAATTTTTGAAGAAAAATTTTTCATAAAAAATTTTTACATATACGCTAGTGCTTGAATCAAATTTATCGATATACTTATCGGTATTTAACAATAACATAAAACCAATCTAAAAATGTAATAGGTGTGTAAGAGTATTATGATATGTATTTAATTTAAGAATAAATAAAAAGTGTGTTGTTTACTTTCAACATTATATTTGCATTTCTAATAATGTAAGGGCTGATTTTTCAGATAGCTTTTACCTGAGTAATAAATAAGTAACTTTATAATGTGTATATTATTTACCCTTATAAGAACCTCATGTCATAACATATCCGACGATTGAAAAATCACCCCAAACGACAATGTGTGTCTTAGATACTTTTCAATCGTCACCTTTTTTTCTGCCAAATAAAATATATGGTACCTAATTTGAAATAGAAAATCTGCCAAAGTTGTATATTATTTATTTCTCATAGAAACTCAGGTAAACTAACTCGAACGCACAGTGTATTTTTTGTCCAAAAAATTGGCCATGCCATTTTTATTACTTAATTTTATAGGATTTGTGATTATAAATGCAGGACGAGAGTACCTGACTGCCCAATTCCTATAGAAGAATGCAAATTAGTACTTGAAAAAAAATTCTATGATTTCCAGAAAAAAACATAGAAACAGTTATAGCTCAAAAGTTTGATATTCCTTTAAGAATTTATTAATTGGTCTAAATAGTGTCTTAAAAGCCCTACGATAGCGAAAAACATCCAGGCTTTATTTGTTCAAGATAACGTATTTATGTTTTAATTTTTTTAACGTCATGTCTTTTCATATTTGGATTTGAAACTAAGACTGAAATATTCTTTTTATTGATACTTATAACCCAAAAAAAATGGGATCCAAATGAGGCGGGGCATCGGAGTTATTCAATTTTATATAATTTTGGATAGGGTTGTCACCGCATAGTTCACATAGTTTAATAATATTTGAAGTAGGTTTTTATAATATGCTCAAAAAAAACAAAGTTCAAATGAGTAAAAAATGTTGGTACAGAAATATTGACAACCCTAAAACCATAGTTACCAAGAAAACTTTAGAAGCCTTTAACTTCGGTGCCCTTTATTATTTGGATCTAAATTTTTTTACACGAATTCTTGTACATTTAAGTAGCAATTCTGTAAAATCCAAATAATTAGAAATACGTTCATAATAAATTAAAGAAAAAAAAAACATAAATCGTAAGTAAATCTTTAAACACTTATTTAAGAAATATGTAAATCAGGTTAAATTGTGTTTTTTTTTTTATTATTGTCGATCAGAATAATCAAGAAGACAATTAAGTAAATATTTAAAAAGTTATGGCAGTTTTTAATTTTATTGAAAAAAAATTAAAAGTGTTTTTTTATTGTTCATAATAAGAAATTAACACATGTAAATACTAATAAATTACTTACATAACATTTCTGTTCAAGATTTCCAAAAAAAAAGGCATGGCCAATTTTTTGGACAAAAAATACACTGTGGAACGGACTATACTATCGATAGTAAAAGATACATCACTAGCACACGCACACATTGACAGATCGAAAATCGTCACGCATTTTCGGGTTGTCAGGTGGTCTTTACGTCAGTATATTATAAGTCTATGGTAATAGCTATGTCCACATCACAGGTCCACATTGTGCCCTTTCATCTTCAATTTTCATAATCTTTTGACATTCGAAATGTCAAAAGATTATGAAAATTGAAGATGAAAAGGCACAATGTGGACATAGCTATTAGGTATTACATGGTATTACGCATAATATTGTTACCATTGATTGTTACCTACTCATGCATTTTTTGTAACAATTATCTTTTTCCCGTGACTACATGCTTTCCAAGCATTAAGATTTAAGCAGCCGAAATGCCGGAAATAAGAAAAGTGCTTCGTGACTCGTGAGAATATCCGTAACTTCGTAAGTGATTAAAACTTAGGTCAACTTAAGTCATAATTATTATTACAGCCTAGCCGTGGCCCGTGGCCGTGGGCCGTGGACGTAAAAGGGCCCATTCACGGCAGTCCGCCGTGCAGGACTGCAAATGGACATACGGCCGTTCCCAATATTTGATCTATCTCTTACTTCAGATATGAATAGCTCACATTAGACATTAGCTCCATATATTTTATGTCAATTCTATGTCAGCTGCGATCGGTTCTATGTCAAACTAGAGATAGATTGAATATAGGGAACGGCCAATAGGCATTAGGCCCTGAGTCCTGACTCCTGCATGGTAGACTGCCGTGAATGGGCCCTTTAAAAGAGTCCGCATTTTAAACAACCAAAGTAGAAAGTCCTATGTCATTTGCACAGGTCCTCAACATAAATAAAAAAAAAAAAAAAAAATATCCACAGACCACAGATTAAGTATACATAGATGGATTCTTAGCTCGCCAGCGCGTGGCCATTTTATGCTTGTGTGCAATTGCTGTAGTGTGCGTGTAGGGATGGCGTATATCGATAAAAATATAAAATTAGACTACAGCTATCGACCAAGTCGACCATAATTTTATGTTACAGATTTTTATTAAACGACATCAAAAAAAGGAGGTTATCAATTCGACCTGCCTGTTCAATTTAGGATATATTATGCTCATTAAATTAGAAGTCGCTTTCAATTTGGTGAAAAGGTATTTTTTATCTATTTATTAAGTGTATGAAAATACTTAAATACAGGGTGCAATTAAACCTTCCTGCCAAATTTTGATATATTGATCCTTCTTCAAAATAAAAATACACGTATTTTTCTTTTAATATAGTCACTCAGTACTAAAATGTTGAGAAATAGCTTCCGAAAGTTATCCTAAAAAACACTACAATTAAAATGGACACTACGCGTCGCCGGCGGGTGAGCGCGCGCGCGCCTCCCCCCCACGTCACCCCCGCTCATTCCCACCGCCACGAGTAACCGTTCTGCATCGATTTTAAATGAGATAAAATATGTCATTAAAAAAATAACACCCAATTTTTTTTGCTAAATGACCTCTCCTAATGATACCTAAGCCCTGGAAAAAATTTGGCAGGATGGTTTAATTGCACCCTGTATAAACAAAATATTTAAGTATATAATTACACAAATAGTTAAAAATATACATAATATGTATACTCCATAATCCACGAAAGCTTGTCCGGAGTGTAATAGCTAATATCAATAAAATCAACAGTTTTTATAAAACACAACAGAAGAACAAAATATATTATACTTTATTAAACTTAATTACTATTTACTATTAAGCCAACTATTTTGTAGAATAACAATTATTATTATCAAAGAAATATAAGAATGAATCTCAGTCCTACTTATTTAAAGTAATTCCAAAAACGCTTAGGTGCATTTCTTTACCTATTAAAATATAATTATGTAATAATATTTATACAGAAAAAGACTTAAAATAAACTTCGACGCCCCCTGAATAATGATATAATAATAATAATAATTAATAACCTAAGTAGGACTCTAGAATCTAGACGATCAATTTTATTGTGCAATATCACGGTGTGTGCAATCAAAATCATAGAGCACTAAACCATATAATATTATTCTTCACTTTCAATCTTATTATCAAATTAATAGTTGAAAATAATTATTATCTTCATTATAGGTCTCTCCGTCACCACCATAATATTGAACTCTTCTTTATGAGCATTCCAATAACCTGAAAAAAATAAATGGTTTAGTGTCAATAAATGTACTATACTACTACATACTATAAAATATTATACACATAATTCATAATAAAACTGTTTTGCAATACAACAAAACAGATATTATATGGACAAGAAACACATAATATTATTATTATTGAAGAAAGCTGTCCTATTCATTGCCTAATATGGTCAAATATCTTCTGATTGGTCAACTTACCCGTGGTGTTTTGCTATCTCCCTCGCTCTCATGGGAGATCTTGGTTACCTTTCTCTTTCATGATGCAGCCAGCAGCGCTTCCGGCGAGGGCTTCCTCATAGGAGTCTCCAATGAACCAGCAAGCGCTTGTTCCATAATATTATGTGTTTCTTGTCCATATAATATCTGTTTTGTTGTATTGCAAAACAGTTTTATTATATGTCCTACGAAACACATAATATTATTATTATTGGAGACCTGTTTGATTTCTGCTGGTGAAAGAGTAGAATTGATTATTCTTATCTACTAAAAAGACGCTATGTGATTCTGAATTCAATATTTAATAAAATGTACAATGTCCTTGACCTTCTTCATTCATCCTTGAACCTCTTTAAAGCAAAAATAATGTTATTTATCCTCTAATATTATATTCCTTAGCATCCAGATTCCTTTGAAAATTTGAAGATAAACATGGTAAACACTAAAAAAGGGGAGAAAATAATTTACATAACTGGTAACCTACTACCTATTATGTTCCTAAAATCCTTCTGGTCCTCTGCTTATTATTCCCTTATATTCGAATAATTATTGTTGTCTCTTTAATAAATACAATACTTACCTACTATTTCTAGTTTTATTATTTCAATCTCCTCTTCTATCTGAGATTGCGAAATCTTAATTATTTAACTACTCCTCATAATGTTAGTTTACGAGGTAATTTTTTATTTACTATATTAATTATAAACAAAGCCTTCTATTGTTATTGTTTAGCAGCCGTACTCAGAGTGGGACATAATTACTTAAATGTAGTTAATTCAAAATCTTGACGCAAGCCCCCCACATTCTCTATCCAACTCTTCATTCAGCTGAAGGTTAGTCACGATTAAATGTCTCTGAGTGTGCTGGTAAGGACACATCTTGCTCTTTCCGTGCTACACTCGGAGTGGGACATCAATTAGGTACTTAAAATATTGTAATTATTTCAAAATGTTAACCTAAGCTCCTTACCTATCTGTCAAACTATTCATTAAACCGAAGGTCACTTATAATTAAAACTCTCTGAGTATGGCAAATAGGACCGTGGTCACCTAATATTATTAGACTAGACAACCTACTATTTTTCAAATGGTAATTGAAATAAAATAAATCAACATTCAGCAGTTATAAATTTTGAAAATTTTCTCTTGGTAGATTCTCACTACCCTTGTCATTGTCTCAACTCATTCTGACATTGGCAATTCACTAAGCAGCCAAGTTATTTAAAAAGAGGAAGAAGAGGAACTACTTTACAGAGTACTTCTTCTATTTATTATTATATTTATTCAGCCAACTCTTAGAGGCAACTGCGGGTCTGAATGCTACCTGTAGGAGCCGCTGCATTTACCTCTTTGAAAATGTATCTGATCCCTCTTGCTACTATTGATTTAGTCGCAATTTTAATCTGACCTGATACGGTGGCTACCTGATCTCCTCAGGATTGTGTAAGATTTATTAGTCTTTCAATATCTATAACTTACAAGACCTATTTCAGGGCTTTTTATAACTTACAGGATATATTAGCTTCTTTAATAGCCTGATTATGTCCATAGGACTCTGTCCTAGGGCTAACTCTAGGCCACACTGTTACTGTGCCCCTCCTAATGAAACAAAAATTTTCCTCTAGCTACCTCAAACTGTTGGGTCTTGTAACTGTCTGCCCGATACTAAGAGTAATATTAGTTGTTACTCTTTAATGTTCTCTTAGATATCTCAATTAGTGTTTCTTTGGAGAGTTCTATTATCCCTGTAAATAATATTATGTTAGTGTTCCAAATAAATAATCTTTTCTACGTCTTGCTATTGCCCCTAGTAATCTAGTTTATAAATGTTTACCTTATATAAAAAACCCCTTTTGGTAGTATTTATGGAGCCCTAGTACAATAATAATAATATCTTTGTTTCAGGCCAAATAGCCCATATTGTATCCTAACAGTTACGGATTATTACTTCTTGTTACAATTTAGTTTTTGACTCAAGATCTTCTCTTTTAGGTATAAATATGCTAGGAATCCAGCTACATCTTTTCCACCCTTTGGTATGGGTGACCCTGGATTTACCTGTTATATGCGACACCAGTCTGTACCTCCTTGTATTAGTGCTCTGTATGTCTTTAATGTTTATTATATACGCAGAAAATCTGAGTTCTTTTTAAGGAATGGAACCTGACCCAACTGCCCCCCCCCCCCCCTAATTTTCCAGGCTATTGTTGTATTATGTCTGCCTGAGTGGGGGTCTATTGTGCAAGTCCTCATATGGGGGATAGTAATCTTAGGTGATATCTGGGTCTTAATTATGGATGTTGCCCCAAGAAGCATTGCTTCTATTGAGGAACTATTTCTTTGGCACCTTACCTGTGTTGCAGCTCCTAAGGTATTAAAGTACTATTTGGGAGATTGGTGAAAATATCCAAACTAATGGTGCTGCCCTCTTTGCCTAGAGGTATCACAAAATGTTACAGCACCGTCTCTCAAGTCCCATGCAACATGTAATTGCATCATGGCTGATCTTCTCTAAGCGAGCAAGTATAGCCGTTGGGACACCCCATATTGAAAAAGGCCTCCGAGGCCTGGGGTAACAAGTGCCCTTCCGGCACGGGTATGTTATGAGACATCTAACCCTCTTGCCACCCTATATCGAGAAAGGCCTCTCAGGCCTGGGGTGACAAGTGCTCCTGCGGCCTGGGTTTGTTGAGAGATAGGATACCCCTTTCTCGCCCCCTATTGAAAATGGCCTTCGAGGGCTGGGGTAACAGGTGCTCCTCCAGCACGTTTATGTTGTGAGATAGCCACCTTTATAACACCCCCTCTTAAAATGGCCCTTAAGGCCTGGGGTAACAAGTGCACTTCCGGCACCGGTTTGTAATGAGACTGTCTGTCTACTCTACTGCTGTGTCTGTCTGGCAGAAAAGCTGCTGTTAATGTTATTTTTAACAATATAATATAATCTTGTAGTTAAAATTAGTAATTTTATAATTAAAACTAAATTTAATTGAAACTAAATTTACAAAATCTTTTGCTTTTCTGCCAACCTTAATGTCAGTTTTAACAAGTCTAAGGAATGGGTCCCTCCCTCATCTCCTCTGTACGCTATGAGCGTCCTGTTGTATGACTAAGTAAAAGTATAGGAATAGCATATGTATGAGTAGTTTCTGACACTTTGTTATTGCTACCAAGCTGCATACATTTGCTGCCCCTTTTGTCTGAGTGCCACCCTCTCCGGTGTGGTCACCCAAAACTCCTGATTACTACTTCTGTTTTAGCTTGGCACCTCAGCTTGTGTCTGCAGCATCCGCTGTCAGAAAGTGGAATACCTCCCTTTTTATAGTGGTTTATAGGGCTGATTTTAGGGCCTGTCACCCTGTCGCTGATGTCGCGGCTGCTCTAGTATTTAAAGCATTTGCCTTAATCTGTTTTCCTTGAATTTATTAGGAAAACCCATTGATAGGGTATTTGACACTGTAAACGGCTCTGAGGTGTTGAGATGTTTGCAAGTGTAGAGATCCCCCTGGGGATTGTAGTTCTCTAACAGTACAGCTATTCCTGTTTGTTAATTGACTTATGAGTCTGCTTACCTTTATGTCTTTTCTGCTAACAGAAAGTTAAATTCCTAAGGTGTCACTCATGATCATTGACCTAAGCTCACAATGCACAACCTCTTATATTTGAACCAAAATCTGTCTAGGTCTTGGAATTGATCTTGCGGCTTAAATTTGTTCAAGTTTCTATTACTCTGGGAATATTTGACGCTACGTATAGTGTCACCTTGTTTAGTATGCCTAAACCTAGACCCCCTAAGTTTAGTATGGGTCCCGAGCTGCAGTCTAGTTTTCTTATTAACTACTAGCCCCCCTTCTAGGATATATCAGGGGTTGCCCTGTTTTGAAATTTAATATTAATAATTTTGAGGGAAAATACCTAGGTGATCTGACTTTTTTTTTTTTTTTTTTTTTGTTAGGGAATGTAAGATCCTATAAATAACTATAGTATAACTTTGTTGTCACCAAGTGTATTCCCTGCGACTCTAAGCTTTCTATAGAGCAGTCCCTCCCCCGGAACTTTTATGGCTATTTCTGTTCGTGTTCAGGACCTGGTTTATTCCTTTCTAACCTGGTTATTATTGTGGGGTGAGGAATTATTACTCTTTATAATTTGTCTTGAATTATTTACCCTATTAGATGTTGTTGATTATGTAGGTATTTTTATATCCTATCTATTATATACCTGTCCTGTCTAAAAGTCGCTAACCCTTCTTGTGCGCCTCCTAAAGACTGTCCTAATGGTTGCAGTTTCTCCTGACTAAATAAATATTCAGCTCTTCTACTTAGGTACCTAGTGACTAAATTTCGGAGTTAGGGTTTAGATTATGTACAGCCCAGTCTACGAAATTCTGCATGTCTTGTTTTTTATTAATCTTTAACGCCACAAGGGTTCGAGTGGCAGAGTACGCCTCTTAGGCTAGATCTATAGAGATCCTCTATACATTCTGTTCTCGCCTCTGGTATCCTGTTCTAAACTTGTGTGTTATTACAATTTGTTCTAGAGTTTACCAGAAATGGCTGAGACTAAGACGTTGTAGGTATACTTGGTTGAGGTGTAACTCACCTATTTCTCTAGGTTATTGACATGGTCGGAGTAACGCCAGCTTTTGTGCCTGGGGCTGATGTCTGAACAGCCATCCTCCGAAGACCGAGGACGATGAGTTCTGACTCTCGTCACTCCACTTGTATCTCGAAAGAACACCTATCAGCTATCACTCACAGAGTTCTTTAACCACTCGCGCCACTCACCTGGTGACCGTCGATAGGTCACACTTGAGTGGTATTTGCTCATCACCACGTGCACCGCTTGTTTACAAACAGATGAGCAAACCAAAGTGAGATAAAAATTAGATTCACTTTAAATTTCTATAAAAAGGAATTGATTTAATTTTACTTTAGGTAATTTACACTAAAATTTTAACAATTTGACCGAAAAAGGCGAAATTCGATGTTCGCCATTGCAATGAAAAAGACGCTATGAGGAAGCCCTCGCCGGAAGCGCTGCTGGCTGCATCATGAAAGAGAAAGGTAACCAAGATCTCCCATGAGAGCGAGGGAGATAGCAAAACACCACGGGTAAGTTGACCAATCAGAAGATATTTGACCATATTAGGCAATGAATAGGACAGCTTTCTTCAATAATAATAATATTATGTGTTTCGTAGGACATATAATATTGTATACGGGGCAATATGCTTTATGTAAGTATTCCATGCTTAACCCATCCAGCCCCAAGCTATTACTATGCAATATTTATAGCCAAATTATTACTTGATGTGACCTTTTTATCACTAATGCCTTATATAGCATGATTAATGGATTATTATACTTATAAATTTTCTTTTTTAGCTTACAAAAATACCGATTGATAAGCCCAAACAACGTTGTTGAAAACTTACGTATGTTATGTTAAATCCACGTGTTTGAGGCATTCCTTGGCCGTTTTTATGGTTTATTATATAGCGGAATCACAAAACGCAATATTAAATTGCATTGAACGTTCACTAAACACTTTTATTACCACTTTTTAAACATGAAATATGCAGACCTACTCCTTTGTTATGTTCTACTAAGTGGGACATAACATTACAGGCTTTTGACGTTTACACACCGATATGAGCTTTCTCTTTCACCCAAATTACTACATCGTTAGTGAGAAAGAGTAACATTATCAGCTGTCAAAATATAAGGCGGACTCCTATAGTATTATTACCTCAATGCCACAGACGAACGTATAACCTCCTCGTTTTTGGAAGTCGGTTAAAAAGTATGGTTGTCACTTGTCAATGTCATTAAAGTTGGATTTTTGAGGTTAGTTGTTTGGATCTTGTTTTGATCAGTTTCGATTCAAAAAACCCTTCTAAGAACTTTGTTTTCAGTGTATCAGAAATATATTTTAATTAACAGTTGAAAAATAATACATAGGTATTACTATGAATTACAGGCCTATTTGTAGATCATATAAGTTTCTACTGAAATCAAAGCAATATAGTACCAAAGTACCACTTACTCCTAATACAACATTAGAAAAAGACGTTAATAAAGAAACAGTTACAGTAAATGAAGGTACTATTGCATTGCTCGAAAGACTATCCCTTGTGAAGTTTGATACCAAAGATGGAGTAAAGGTTTTAGAGGACTCCATTAATTTTGCTAATAAAATCCTTCACATTGATACCAATGGTGTTGAACCACTATACACAGTATTAGAAAAAGAGTAAGTAATTTTTGTGCCCATATTCTTTTAATGAAATAGTGTACATACCGTCTGTTGAGTACACAATCAAATATACCTAAATATAGTTTTGAGTGGTTCTGAAAATAAATTTGACTGTTGTATTTTTAGGAACCTAAGTTTAAGAGAAGATAAAGTTACCCAAGGCAACTGTCAAGCTGATATATTGAAGAATGCTATGGTGATAGAGGATGATTATTTTGTAGCACCACCCGGAAATATTCCATTGCATGAGATTGAATGTGAAGAAAAACAAACAAGCATAAAAAATGAGTGTAGAGATCAGAAAGATTCTAAGCAAATGTAATTTCTTTAGACCAAAAGTAAAAGATGCACTAACCTCTGTGTCATTAGAAAAACCAAGTTTGATTCTTCTAAATAATATTCGGTCGCAGTATTTACAGTTTACTTATGCCAAAACAAGTAAAAATATTCCCATTTATTTCAAGAAAGTTGACAAACAGGTGCCATATGGATTTATAGAACTAATTTCAAATCCAAATAAGTTTGAACTGAAAGAGAATGATAATGATTACGACATTTTAAACCCAACTGCACTGAAGCTACATTTAGTATATCCAAAGAAAGATATTATGCAGTATTTTATAAAATGGCAAAGGTATCGAAAGTATTGGTGGAGCTCTGTAAGTGAATTTCTTTTTTTGTCACAATATTTCCTGCATATCATATTTTATCAATATTGTCATAGAAATGCAATGCCATTTGGACTTGTTGCCACTTTATAGATCCATTGAACCATCGAGGAAATTGATTCCTAAGCAGTTGACAGACCTACCAGTGGTCGGCTTATGTCAATTCAATATTTGCTGTGATTGGTTGGATGGGCTTGACGTAACGCGACCAAATTACTTAAATCCTCCATCTGCCTAGGAATCATCTTCTCTGATAGTACATTCCCACCCTCTTATCAATTCAATCTCAGTATGATTTTGCGTTTGGCTAAAATAATAACTAAGCAGTATTTTAATTGACAGTTGCTGCATTACCCACTGCACAAAATAACCTTACATGTATATTTTGTTGATATTATACAGATTATTTTTTTCAGATCACTACAACTCCTAGTCTATTCTCAATCAATGATATGAAACAAGAAGATAACTTTATAAATGTCAATATTGCAGCCAGTTTTCCGTGGGGACAGCAAGTTGTTGAAAGCATTAAGTTAAACAGTGATGTAAGAATCAAAACTACTTAGTTAGATACTCAACAGCCAATATATATTATGCTGCAGCCGCACATGCATCGTGCTTTGTGCTTGAGACGATACCATTGGACAATATGAGTGTCATCCAATGGTATCGTCTCATAGCACGAAACTTTGTGACGATAGACACATGTGCGGCCACGGCACTAAAGAAATACTTAGATTTTAGATAGCCAATAATATTATTTGTGTTATAATTTTTTCATTTAACCAGTATAATTTTATTTCAGAAGTCAGATAAATCATGCCTGGTCTGTAAAGTGGGTCTGGAAACAGCTCTACTTACAATAATGCTGGATGCTGCATCCAATGGAACAAAAGAAGGATATGTGAGACTACATAATAAATTAGCACCTTATAAATTCTCTTTTGCTTTTAACCTACAAGGTAAAAATTATTAATTTTCTACTTATTATAATTAAAATTGAATATTGTAATTTATTATAATAAAAGTGGTTAAAAATATTGATTAAAAGAATAATAAAATATTGTAATTATTATTTCAGATGACCCACAACAAAACCAGACAATGGTAGATTTAGCAAAGCTGATAAATTATAAGTTGGCACTAAAGAAAATATCTATTTGGCTGCCTGAATTTTCATTAGATTTACAGGATCAGGTAACAATGAGTCTCAAATTTATAAAGTAATGTTGCAATAACATTTTAGCTCCACCTGTGGAAGGAATTCGCCATTAATTATAATTTTAAACTCAAAGTTTATATTATGGACTCTTTTGCTTTATCTCTCATGAGTCATGATAGTGTGAGTGAATCTATAATAGAGTACATTGTAAAAATTTGATTAAATGAAATTGATAATAATATAATTAATCAACTTTTTCAGATCAAAGAAAACTTGCAGTTGGGTATTCCCTATACAATTTTGTTAGATGGTTTCACATTAAAAAATGGAATATTGCATTTAATGAACAGTAGTACCATGTTAAAGGTAATAAACATCATTGATATGAAACAAAACAAAGAGTACAGTACTCATATAATGAGTTAATATCTTATCTATATGTCTTGGGTTCATATTTTTATAAATATAAATTATAATATGAATGCAATGGCCCATATATAATAATATATTGACCATGAATACACTATACAGATGTTATAGTTGAATTATTAATAATGTTTTGTCCTTGCTGAGCCACTTTTCTAACATATTAAATCAATAGAAGGCAAACATTGTATTATTATCATTTGTGTGTACGTACACAGAGCACAGTAGTGGATAAATTCATTGATAAAGGGCTAATAACTACAGGTGTAACGAAACTAAGTGATAATACTTGAGGGTGTGTACGGGTATCCGATACAGAGTTCGCTTTGAAAGTAGCAGTGCTGAAAAGGTAACTTTTTTTACTTTTGTATGGGAAAATTTATTACACTCCGGTGCTTGCCCATTCAACACAAGCAAAAATTTACTCTTTTATTTTAACGCTGCTCTTCACAGCGAACTCTATATACTATGGGTCCCCATACACATCCTAAAGTATTATTACTTAGTTTTGTTACACCCTGTATATTACAATATAATTTTAAAGGATTTCCTTATTTTTCAGGAACAAATCCACATTGCTGATCTTGAATCATATGCCCAAATTCTTTGCAAGAATTGAAGAGTAAGGTTGCGTTTCCACCAGATGTGTTTTTGAGAACCAATGGAATTGCTTTAGCAATTTAATTGGATCTCAAAAACACATTCCTCGCAACACATCTCTGGTGGAAACGCAGCCTAAAGCCTGGCCTTTATGTTGTTAAATATTATTATGGTTTCAACATCTTTCAGATTATAGAATTTAGAACATTAATGAAATAAATACTTTAATCAAGTCGATCTTTACATTTATTTTATTAATTTAACGCTAACAAACAAATGTATGAGGGATGACTGATGAGAATAATACACAGATACTAAAATTAAATATTTATTACTGCAATAAAATTACAGCATTGTTTCTATATAGAATTATTGCAAGTTATAATTTTGTTGTTTTGTATAAAATAATAATAAACATACGATTTGTATGTTTTAACTAGTTACAAAACACCAAAAGTTATAAGGTAGAAATACGATTAACCTAAATGCTTTAACAATCTAAGGCCCGCTTACGCAGATTTGAGTTAACTCTCATCATGTCATCTCTATCACTCTTTAAAGTGAGTGACAGATATTATGACACGATGTTTAAAATTAACTCCGAGTTAACTTTAACTCAGATCTGCGCAAGTCGGCGTGAAGTCTAAAAACTAGGGTTATGTTATAATCATACGCAATTTGATAGGTTAGAAATATTATATTAATTTATTTTCTGACACACAAGACGCAACACTTGAAAATTAATTTTATATACAGCATTATGCGGATTGTAGCCCCTTTTTCAAAAGTACAAAATCATCAAACTATTATAATATTATCATTACATTATGACAAATCTTTAGCTAATGATAGGTGGTAAACCAAAGTTTGTTACATAATTATTATTGTAAATCTAATATTACATTAAGCCTCCATAACAAAGGGAACCATTTATTGAAAATTTTGTTGAAAAAAACAGATACTACACTTTGATCTTAGCCAAAAGGCCGAGAAGCTATAAAAAAAATTTGTTCTGATGTCAGACATTAACCCATCGATCATGGAATAGCTTATCTTTTGTTATCGCTGTTGCATGCGACCGCTTGGGGCTTGATGAATTAAATAGCTGATTTTATGACTGATAGAAGAAACAATGCTCATTAGGTTCACTTTTGCACAGAGGGCTTTCTAAACTGCTGGTATAAAATATACAAAGGAGAGACTTAATAATAAATGTTCTCACAAATGTATAATCTAGATCTTAGGTAATTATTGACTTATAATCAACTTGCATACTTTCAAATAGTTCTATTGCACCACACGATCTATGCTGGCAGCTGTAATTTTTTCCCCTTCAATACTGAAAGAAAATAAAAAAAGAACATTATATTTCAGTTAATCATGTTAAAAATACAAATTAGCAGTAACGGGTATCAGTAAAATTTTTAATAATATTAACCGCAAACAGCCTCAAATAAAATTTTATTCAGAGCAAAACGAGCAAGAGACCTACCAGAGTCACCCTTTTAGTAAAGAATTTCTAATAATACTATTATAATATTATCCAGTTGTTACGGAAATAAATTGTGATTGGACCATCAAACTTATTGCATTGTATTTAAATGTAAAATTTTATTACAGAAACTTGTTGCTTTAGGAAAAGTTACAATGACTATAATGGTCATTGAAATTTTTCTTAAAGTACCTAATTCCCAAACTTTTGAAAATACACTTTCTAAATTAGAATTTAAAATTTATAGAAATATAATAAAAAGGGCCAATATTATGCATAATTATTTACCTTTTGTGATATAGAGATAAAAGAAGTCGCAGTACAAAACAGTTTGTACAATTCCAGCAATAATGGCTATTGGCTCATAATAATCCTCCACCATGTAACGGTAGATCTGAAATGAAGAAAATATTATGGTTAACAGTGTTAAATATCAACACTTGTTCAAACAAATGTAAATGCATTACATCATTTAATACTTCAACTCCCAAGTGGTCGAATTTGACTGTGTAAACAATAGATTTCCACAAATCCACAATCGAGGGATTAATTGTATGCTTTGTTGTTGCAAAATCGTTTTGTAAATATAAATTCAGTGACTCTTACCCAGTTAAGTATATACAGGCCTCTGTAGGAGCCCAATGCGAACAAGTAGTGAGATGTAATACTTTCTGCCTCCCCAGTTTTGGATACCAAAAACAGTTGCGGCAAAATGGCAACAGATTCCAAATAAATGGAAAAGGTCCACAAAACCTAAAAGAAACACGTATTAGTTAAAGGTACATGTTAAAAGGCATACAATACATATTATAGGGGTACAATTTATATTATTTCAACGTCCTTGTTTATATGCTTATAAAATAAAAATTACTAACCTCCAAAACAGTAAACTGACTGTTAATAAGCAGAGCCAGAATCAGCGATGGTATCAGGAGGAACTCAATCCTGAACGTATCGTGATTATGATCGTAGGTCGCCTTAAATTTGACATACATCAAGTACACTGTCGCATAGGATGCAGCGATAAACACCATCTTCATTACCGTATTATATGCCGACACGTACGTCGTTAAAAGGTCCAAGTAACGCGTTGTATATACTATAGAGAAAAGTATCTGCGATTTTCCAGATATTCCTGTAAAAAACAAGCAGTTTTATAGACATGATTGCTGATAAAAAACACATACAAAGCGAGTCTATATGCCGGGTTGTATTTACCTGCACATGATCGTGTTTTCCATATTTTTAGTAACAATATAATAATAGCTAATAGATGGGACAAATCGGCAAGCAATCTGAATATATTCATCGTTAAAATCTCAAAAACAGCTCGCCAGACGCCGCGTAAACGAACACTCAAAAAAATCTCAATCAAGCAAAAATGACGTGGCTGTCCACAGATTAAAGTATTATTGATGGCTGTCTGACAATGGTAAGCAGTGTTACCAATAAAAAATAAATTTAGTTAAAAAATCTTAGTAGGTTTGTTAAAAAAATAAAGTGTCAAAAATCTAATCAAAACATGTCAATGTCATTTGCAAATCACATGTGATGTCAAAAGTAAAAACCTGTGAATTTTGTGGAATTTTTAATTTTTATTATTTTATCACATTTCACAGAGTACATTCTTTTAATTGGAAATTAATATTTTTTAGTTTCCGTATAAATTCGTTCGTGAATAATAAAAATGTTAATAATTAGTGTTAGATAATTCATAATGTTTTATTAGAAAACTACATACCCATGAACTGTTTAAAAATTAATACCACAGAAGAAGCTATTTCGTAAAAGTCATGGCAAATGTTTTCAAGTATTTAAAGTCTTATCAATATAATATAGCGCTACTTAAAAGGTATTTGGATTGTATACGAAGCTGTAAACAATACTATTTTAAAATATAAGCAACAAGCAACAAAAATTTCTATATTATAAAAAAGTTATGTAAATTAAGGATATATTTTATTTTAGTGCAAGGCGAGCTTATAGCAGTACAGTAGACGTTGAAAAATTTAGAAACTTCAGTATAGTAGCACATGTAGATCATGGCAAAAGCACACTGGCAGACCGTCTTCTGGAAATAACAGGTGTCATTAAACCCGGAAATGAAAACAGTCAAGTTCTGGATCAACTTCCTGTGAGTTCACATTTTTATTTATTCTTCAAGAGTTGAATCGTGAAATTGAGGAAGAATTTGTGTTTTACCTAAAGTCTACTACTGCCCACTTAAATATTAAATATAAAGGCACATACCTACACACCACTCACTCTCCATATAAGAATATAATTATTATTAAAGCAGGTGATGATTGCTTATTGCAGGTGGAAAGAGAGAGGGGCATAACTGTGAAGGCTGTTACTGCCTCACTAAATTATAAGTATAACAATGAAAACTACTTACTCAATCTTATAGATACTCCAGGCCATGTTGATTTTTCTAATGAGGTAATTAAATAAATCCAAAATAGTAATAAAAATATAATAATAATCCTTTATTTTATTTAACTTAATTACGCAAAAATTATCTCCTATTTCAGGTTGTACGCAGTGTAACAGCCTGTCAAGGAGTGATATTATTAGTTGATGCAAATGAGGGAATCCAAGCTCAAACAGTAGCTGTTCATTCACTCGCCAAGAGGAATAACTTAATTATAATCCCTACACTGAACAAAGTTGATTTACCGAGAGCCAATCCTGAGAAAGTTAAGCAACAAATGAAGTCTCTATTCAAAATTGATCCAGAAACAGTGCTGAGCATATCTGCTAAGAAAGGTTGGGGGGTCAAGGAGTTATTAGAGGCTGTTATTACAAGAATTCCTCCACCAGTTGTGGATAAAAATAAAGAATTGAGAGCAAACATAATAGACACATGGCATGACAGGTACAGAGGGGTGTTGTGCTTAGCGTCTATTGTCAGTGGAACCATACAGATGGGGCAACAAGTACGATGGAGATCAGATTTGAAACAACAGACTGTGAAGCATTTAGCTCTGTTACGGCCCAGTGAGGAGCCAGTTGAAATGGCTGTAGCTGGTCAAGTTGTAATGGTAGGTAAGTTATTAGTATGTTTCATAACTATAAATATTTGCAAAACTGTATTTTTGTCTAAGAAATAATTTTGTTTGAATATTGTTTTGTTATTAAGGCGTGCATAGGTGCTTACAGTAAATCAGCTTTGTGAGTTTGGTACCATCAAATGCAAACCTATAATGTTTTTTGGGAATATGTCAACTCAATGTTATTGTATTTTTATATTTAAATGGTTTGTGTTTCGATATATTATGATTATGAAATCAATTTTAAATTTGTCATCACTAATTACATTACATGTAACATTACAGGTTGTGGACCAAAAGGTGGCGGCAGTGTAGGTGACCAGCTCATATGTGCAAAATCAGCACTTAACACCAAAGAAGCTTCTGCCCCCACAGTTAAACATATGGTATACGCTGGCATCTATCCTGCCGACCAATCTCAACACCAACAGCTCAGTGACGCTATAAAGAAACTGGCCCTGAACGATTCTGCTGTCAGTGTCACTATGGATTCTAGGTATGTGTTGTGTTAAAAAAATTGGTAAAAATGAATGGTCTGTGGAATCGAACATGTTGTTTTTTAGTTGTAGTAGTAGCAAAGTAGCAATTTGATAACTGTGCAGGAACTGTACCTACATATTAGCGAGATATAAATCATCTCATGCTAACTGCCCCCTGAGACGAAGCGGGAGAGGCGTTGACGTTACCTTACGTGTTGACTTAAGACTGCTTCGTAATATGACGAAGAATGCTATGACTCAGCGCCCGTGTGGCCGGCTTTGCATCAAACGGCAGCGCTACGTCGACGCAACGCCCGTATGGACATGGCATTTACAAATGTTCAAAGAAACTATTTTTTTCAGTCCAGCATTAGGTCAGGGATGGAGAATTGGATTCTTAGGACTTCTACATCTAGATGTGTTCACTCAGCGTTTATTCCAAGAACACCAGGCAGAGGCTATATTCACTGCTCCTTCAGTACCATATAAAATCAGGTGAGCTTAGATTCTTTGACCTATTAAAAAAATAATGTAAAAACAAAATTCTGTGATATACAAAGGCTAATTAATCTAATTCTAGAACAATTGTATGTCGAATGGGACATTAAGTAAAGGTGAAACCGCACTAGTGCGACACGACAGGACGCGACTCACGCGGCACATCACTTCCATAGAACTGACATTTTTCAAACATGAATTTAAGTATAAAATACACGGTCGCCAACGGCGGTCGTCAACAGCAAAAAATAGTAATGCGCGTTGCCAGCCACACGGTTGCCAACGTGTTGTCAACCAGTTTTTCATTATAGATTTTACGTGGTCGTCAACCGCCGTTGACGACCGTGTATTTCTTGCTTTTACGTTTTACAAATGCGAATCTGACGTTTGTAAAACGTCAGATTCGCATTTGTTAGCAGTTCGCAGGGGTTAGTGCAGGTTAGTGCGAGTCTTATTCGATCATACGCATCGAGCGCGTAAACGCGAATTTATATGGGATCAAAGCAGTATCCAACGTTAGCCAGTAGATGGCGCTGCTTTGATAAAATTCGCGTTTACGCGCTCGATGCGTATGATCGAATAAAACTCGCACTAACCCCTCATTTCTATGGAAGTAAAGTGTCACGCCGTGTCGTGTCGCTACTCGCTCCAGGCTCCAATGCGGTATTACCTAAGTTATAACAAGCAAAATTACAACACATCCGTAACGCAACTAAAATAAATCTTGTCCATCATTATCAAGGAAATAACTTTAACACTAACAATTTTGATTTAGAGTCAAAGGAGCAAAAAATATAAAACAATACAAAGGCGAAGAAGTTTTAATCACAAATCCAGTACAACTACCTGAATCACAAAATATTGCTGAGTATTTTGAACCATTTGTTAAGGGTAAGTATTTTTCGTAAAAGCATAGACACTAGATGTAGATTGTAATTTGTACCATATTATCACAAAATGTGTTATAAAAATTGTGTATTATTATCACTGTGGTAGTAACTGCCATAACTTCGACAATATTTAAAGGGGCGTTTGCAAAAATATGGTAGTTACAATAAGACATGGTACAATGTGAAATGACGATGGTAAAATTTCAGGAACAATAATAACACCCACGGAGTACATCGGTCCAGTTACAACGCTATGCGTGGACCGGCGCGGCACACCACTACCGTCCAGCGCGGTTGATGACAACATGACCATGATGCAATATATCCTGCCGCTGTCAGAGGTGGTGATGGACTTCCATGACACGCTGAAGAGCATTACGTCAGGATACGCGAGTTTTGACTATGAAGACTACGGGTTTCACTCCAGCGCTTTGGCGAGAGTAAGTAGTCGTATTCGTTTCATTTTTCAATGCGCATGTGCAGCTTTCGCGCATGCGCAGTAATATAAATTATCACATGACAGTGATGACACCAAAACTGACACTAATCATTAACTTTGCGTGTGCGCAGTAGCGGCGTTAGGGGGGGGGGGGTCGACGCTGGGCGACCGCCCAGGGCGCCGGATAAAAAGGGGCGCTGAAAACAAACAAAAGGGCGCCAAATTTTCTCAAAAATCTCTAGTGTGCTAAAACCGGCCCTGGCAGTGCGCATTACGGTACTCAATAAACATTCCAAAATAATAAAAAAAGACGCGTTGCACTCCGGGAGTGACGGCAGAAGTCAAAACTTGATTATTAACCCATTTTTTATGAAAATAAACTTAAAAAGTCGATTTTTTTAATTAATCGAAACCCTTACAATCGATTGAAAAATATCGACCATCGAAAAAAAACAATCGATTGTTCGATTAATCGATTTCGATGTTACCACACTACTCTCCAACCGTCTTACGGTTTTTCGATCAGCCCACGCGACCTGACGCGAGTTTCACAGTTTTTACCCATCCCACAAAAGTGCTCAACGCCGCTAAAGAAGTTTTCACTTCAAAAAAATCTTTACAGATGGATATTCTGCTGAATGGTGTGCTTGTGGAAGAGTTGTCTACCATCGTGCACGCCAGTCGTCTAGAATACACCGCGAGGCATCTCACTGGGAAACTAAAGGAAATGATACCAAGACAGATGGTGCAGGTATGACTTTTTATTGTTTTGCATAAATTTGTAATAAAAAATATTTTTAATGGACACTATAGCTGTGTTACCAATATAAAAATCAAGAAATTACTTTTTTCAGGTTGCGATACAGGCTGTAGTATCTGGAAAGGTCTACGCTAGAGAAACTTTGAAGGCATACAGAAAAGATGTCACGGCAAAGTTGGTAAATATCTAGCAATAATTATTGTCTACATAATATAATGTTACTTTAGTCGGTATATTTTCATTAGTCTATGGTTTATTTAAAATGATATTATGTATTAAACATTATCAAATGATTTATTTCAGTATGGTGGAGACGTCACGCGAAGGAAAAAATTGTTAAAGCAGCAAGCAGAAGGCAAGAAGAAAATGCGTAGTGTTGCCAACATAAAAATACCCAGGAACACATTTATAGATGTGCTAAAGAGATGATGGCAATAAATTGAATATTTTGTAATAATTATTAAGAAAACGGTTGTTGTTATTACAGTGGACTAACAATATTAAAAGCCATAAAATTATTTCTGAAAAAACTTTTATTACTTTACTGTTATTGTTGCCGATTACAAGTCAATTATCAGTAAAATACAAAAATAAATTCAATCTAAACAAACATTATGTAGTTTGGTCATCTAAAAGTAAACTTAATAACATCAAAATAGCATAATAGTGTAATTATACAATTATATTTTCTTATTTCCATTCCATCAGGTTAGGATAGAGCAATGGAAACCTAAATCTCAACTTCATTTTATACAAACACTTTATTTCTATCGCATGTAATTTAAAAAATACACAAGCTAAAGTATCGGATCATACGTGATAAGCAAAACTTATAATATTATTATATCACGGAATTGAAAACAAATAACAACTATGACATAGTTTTTTTTATCAGTCATTCCCTGTGAGTTGTGACGCCGCGCTGTTGTCTAAAGAATCGCAATTCTTGCATTTATTTCTTACGGTCACGAATTATTATAGCGCCGATGAGTAAGACAGTGCGTCGAACGAAACAGAAGAATATCACTGTGTCGTTTACATTCAGCCACTCATGTTCATAGCAAATATTATGTTCCATCTCATATAGTTTACCAACCGATATGTTTCGTTTCGTCTTTCACAATTTTAGATTTATTCAGAGTTATTATTTCCTTTAAACTGTACAATATTAACAAAGTTGGTTCTAAAAGTCAGCTTTTGTATTTGGACGCCACAAGTCACAACATATTATTACAAACATAAAGCCACCACAAAGTGCTAAGCGATTTACAAGTCATGACCGGTAGAACGCCAACATTATTGATATCTATACGTATACGTGAAATAATAACAAACTGATAAACATGATGTTAACGAAAGAAGGAACAAAATATCTAGAAAAGCGCGCACATGCCTCTTGAGCAGGGCCCCCGCTACCATATGTGCAATGTGTGTACCTAATGCACACGGGCGCCATCCTCTAGGGGCGCCAAATCGCCATCTTTAGGGGCGCCAAAACCAAGGACCCGAAAAATTTGCCTAAAGGGGCGCCAAAATCTTTTTTTTGCACACAGGCGCCAGTAGCCCTTACGGGAGCCCTGCTCTTGAGCTAGGCGAATACAGATTCTACTGTTACAATAGACTCAAGTCTCAACTCACACTGGCGTAATGTCAATTTTTCGCTGTGTAAGTATAGAAGCGCGAATGAGCAGCGAAGAGCGAATGCGTGAGCTTTCAGTTTTCCTCCTCCAGTCGCGTTCTTCATGTCTCAAGGTCGTGACCTCCCCCTTCCCTTCCTTCTAATGGTCTCACGCCAGCTGTTCCTATCCTCGGCCTCGGTGCGGATTTGATCGGACCAACGCATGGGACTACGACCTCTTTTTCCCTCAATCTTGCCAGTTAACAGAACAGCTGTAGAGGATGAATATTATGCTGCAGGCGATATATTTTATAACGCTTCGCGTCGTTTCAACTTTGCGCCAGTGTGAGTTGAGCCTTAGATTAGAGCATAATAAAATTGAATAATCTCAAGAAATTTCTCAAATATAGTCCATGATCATGAAAATGTATTTTGTATAATAGTTAAAAGTATGTCTGCGCAAAAAATAACTTTACATGGTATTTGAAAATACAATTATTACAATATTTTAACAATATTACGATTAGTTGAAACGACTTTTAAAAATTAATTTACTTCATTTACTTTTACAATTGTTTTGTCAAGCAGTCTCAATGTACTATCAGAGAAGTTGATCACTAGGCAGATGGGGGATCTACGTAGTTTGGTGGCGTAAGGCGTTACGTCAAACCCAGCCGACTCTCGACAAATCACTATAGCTATGTCCACATTGTACCCTTTCATCTTCAATTTTCATAATCTTTTGACATTCGAAATGTCAAAAGATTATGAAAATTGAAGATGAAAGGGCACAATGTGGACATAGCTAATAATTAACAATGAATTGACATGATTCGACCAAATGACGTTGGTCTATCAACTGCCTAGGAATCAATTTCCTTGATGGTACACACGTGGTTACATAATATACCAAAAACAATTTAATAATGATTTAAATAATATAGTATGCAATATTAATTGGTGAATTGGTATCAACGAACAAACATAATATCTATTTTTATTGCTACTAAATTAGGTTCTAGAAGTAAAAAAAATATTAGGTATGCATCTTAATTCAGTGAGCAACACTGGAAATATGAAAAGTGCCATCTAGCGACGAATCTGAAGCACTATCTCTGTATTAAGCTCGGCCAGCAAAACAGTCTTTCACGCTCTTAATACAAGGAGCCAATCTTAAAATAATTCATTTGAAGATATAATATTATTATGTCCCTTATGATAAAATATATTCAACAAAATTTAGACAACATCTAAAGGTTTAAAAAGTTACTACCATTCTTTTCAGTCAAAGCAAGAGTTCTAACATTTGAGATCTACACCTTTGAAATCAATAAAATTTAGATGTCACTACAGGACACTAGAAATACATAACCATTTTAATAACATCATAAAAATTTTGGCTTTTTATTATTTGAAAAAGATCAAATCCTTGGACAAAATGTACAATATTTTCACTCTTATTGATAATGTGCTTGGTCTGCCATTATAAATATAATATCAATTATTATGCAACACCTACTAAAAATTTGATAATATTTACAAATCAATTTTTTAAGCTTTAACAGCCTTGACTGATGAAAAACAAGACTAATTAATGTGCCTGCCATTGTCTGTTAAAAGGCTTTTCAAACATGTAAGGTAAAGACAGCAAACATGCATTAGTAATTAGTCCTGCCTTATTCAGTTCTTCGTAAGTCAAAAAATGTAATAAACGCAATAAATATGAAGTTGTAATAATTTGAAAAACAAAAGACTGATAAACAAATAATTATGTAAGATCATGGCAGTATGTTCCGATTTGTTTGAGCTCAATAAATGTTAAAAATAAAGTAAGTAAAATTTTGGTACCACTAAACAATTCATTGTATTGAAATTGATATAAAGTTATTTCAATGACTAGACCTAAAACATTCATAATAGCCAAAATAAACCAAATAGAATCAAAAATTCATAAATTTTTCGCTAAATTGATTCCTGTTTCTTCTACAATCTCCTTTTTTAATTTGAGATATTATATAAAGTATAAAAACTTCAATATTTTTACACCAGTGACAACTTTATAGAAATGGTATTGTTCTTAGGGTCTTACAATTTCCTTTATCTCTCTTCCGAGATTTCTAAGAATTGTGCATAAACATCTCTTGTATGCTCACCCTTCTCGTTAAATTTGTATTTGTAGTAGGACCCATCAGCACATATTACTAAAACAAAAAGATTATGTGAGGTTAAAAGATTAGTATAAACTGGTCGATTGATATTGTAACACTAAAATAAAATGTTTTCTAAAGAAAACTTGATTAAAATAGACAAACTTATAACAAATTATATTGAAACGTTTCGTTAATTATTATTATTAATGTAAAATACTTTGGAAATAATATAAGAAAACTCAAGAGTATAGTATGCAATCACAACAGACGCTGTTAAGGGCCCGGGTTACCCTCGAAATTTTCATACATTCTTAATACCAAAATCATTTTCTCATACGAAAATATTTAACATGTTTGAATTATTTTTCAGCTTAAGATAGTAGTTACCTAGGGTCCTGAACAAATTTTTTTTACAAAATATTTAAATACTAAAAAAAATTTTTTTCTGTTCAAATATTTTTTAGTAAATTTACTACTAAATATTTAAACACCAAAAAATAGACAAAAGCACTAAAAAATATAAAATTTTTTTTTAGTATTTAAATATTTTGAAAAAATAATTTGTTCAGGACCCTAGGTAATTACTATCTTAAGCTGAAAAATAACTCAAACTTGTTAAATATTTTCGTATGAGAAAATGATTTTGGTATTAAGAATGAGTGAAAATTTCGAGAGTAACCCGGGCCCTTAAACATGACGACCTCTGTGGCTCAGTGGTAAGCGCGTCAGTCGCTCAAGCCGGGGGTCGCGGGTTCGAATCCCGCCGACGGAACAAAAAGTTTTCAATGTTCCCGGGTCTGGATGTGTATTAAAATATGTGTATGATATAATAAAAATCTTAAATATATGTATAGTATAAAAGTATTAAATATATTTCCGTTGTCTGGTACCTGTAACACAAGTCCTTTAGGTACTTAGCACGGGGCCAGACTGACGTGGTGTGAAGCGTCCATAGATATTATTATTATTATTATTATTAGTGTACCAACCCACAAAAAAAATTACATATTGAGTTATGAACGCAGTTATGTTCTTTAGATGATTTAGAACAAGACTGCATTCAAAATTTAGCAACAAAAAAATGTGGGGTGAGGCCTGAGGACTCTAATACGTAACAGCGACCAACTGTGAAATATGCATTTCCACCAAGCACCTGCAGTGCAATCAATATTTTGAATAATCTTACCGATAATAGAACTTTTGTCCACTCCAAAAGCGCAAATACAAGGCGGCCCATTCGGTATAGTGAATTTGCAGAAACTCCAATTGCTCGAGAAATATTTAGGCAAGAAGTTGACAGTTGACAATGTTGATTGCTTGTTTAGTTTATCATCTTCCAAGCTGAAGATATGCACTGTGCCATGGTCGGATGTTACACATAAGTTGGTGCTTGTGTGGTTGAAATTAATACAATAGATTGTTGCCTAAAAATAATGCAAGAGTTGTTTAAAACATTTTTCACACTTATTTTTTATTGCTTGATTTTTAATTGTTGGTAAAATGCCATAAGTATTTTATTGTTATGGCATTTTACCAACAATTACTAAAATTGTTTTTTTTTAAATAGACATTGTTTAAATACAATATTTTATTGTTTGTATTTAAACATTATTCTATTTAAAAAAAAAACAATTTTAATATAAATTTAAGTTGGACAGAATAGATGTCTCTTGAAAGGGTAAATATTACAAAACCAAATTATTATATTACATCAGTTACATAAACAAACCTGGTTAGCTCCTCTTCTCAGTTCTGCTAGTTTTTGTCCAGTACTTGTGTCAAACACTCTTATGAGAGTGCCTTTGGTAGAGGCAGTAGCTAATCTGGTGCCACCAACATTGAGGCTCAAACAGCTAAGTGGTGCCTCATGAGCAGCTATTAGGTGACGTTCTGGGGTGCTGCTAGAAGATCCTTCTTGATTTGTCAATTCTACCAGCTGTAATAAAATAAAACAAGAAGTAAAGAATTTAAAAATATAAATAAATTATAAATTATAAAAGAGTCCTTTATTACCTCAATATGACTTTCTAAAGGAATGAAGTATTGTGTAAAGTGTTCTTTATAACTATTTTCTATCTATACCTCTATTTTAATTTTTAACTAAGCACTTACTAGCATCAATTTGGAAGCTCTGCCATAGATTGGGTCATAATTACAATAAATAGATGAAGCTGAGCAATGCAATGGTTCAATGATGATTGAGCAAATCAGAATATTTAAAACTTTACTGAGATAATTATCTATGAAGAACATCAATTGACTTTACCTGAACATGGCCTGTTTTGCGGCTAGGATAGGCCAGTAGCGCATTGTTGCTGTGCGAGCACACTACGCACAAGCCTTTACTGTTCTGACATGTTTCAAATACATGCAACAACTGCGGCTGAACAGTAAAAGTGTACACCTTTATCAAATTCTCTGCAAAAGAAAGATATATCAGTTATAATGTTTCAGTAATTTTTATAATTTTTTCAGTAATTTTTTAATAGCTATTGTATTCAATAAATATAAAACCTACATTCAATTTATGAATGTTAAATGTTTTAGAATATTTGTTTCACAATAAACCGGTCCCACCTTATTTATGCATTATTAATATTGTAAATCATAAATTTAAATTAGTGTTTATTAGTCAAAAGATATTACAATTTCAAATGTTATATCTTATTATATAATAAGATATAACATTTGAAATTAAAGTGATTACCAAAAAAAACTATTTAGTGAATGTAAAGCACTTCCTCCTTTACAGTTTAGCAACAACAATGACATTACACAATAACTTTCACTTTAGTTTACTTCAAAGCAAAAGCTATATGAATCAAGAAGATAATTGAAGACGTGAGTGGAAGAATCGAATAAGTAACATTTCGTAACATACGGACAATAACTCATTTTTTCCCTAATTATTTCAATAAAACTTGTAACTTATCTACTTCATAACCTAGCTAATATATCTGGCTACACATACAATCCATAGTTTTTCTATTTCAAATAACTTTTCCGGCCCTAAAGCTTCCATTTAAGCAAAAAAACGGGAAGTTTTTTCATGTTACTTACCTTATTCTTCCACTCACGTCTTGAATTATCAAGTATTTAGATGTATAACATTATATTATGAAAAGTGTTATATTATATTACATTTTCTTGCCCACAAACTAAAAGGGGTCCTATTGGAAAAGCAGAATTATAAAAAGTTATTCAGCATAGAAGAGAAAGATTGAGAGTTTGCTGTTCCATACTGATAAGACCTAGACAACAATAGAATATTGAAAGTATCGTACCTAAGACCACAACAATTCTATCTCTTCTTAATTTAACAGCTTTGACAGGGCTGTTAAAATCCAATGAAATAGCAGAGTCTTTCTTAAGGTCGTCCCAAATTATAACTCTATTTGGTGGATACACCGGAGTCTTTCCTCCTCCTACTAAGGCCATGTAATTGCATCGAAATAACATTTCTACGTAAGACAAACCACCTTCCGCAAAATTTTGTCGTTCTTTTTCTTTGAGAGGATCACTATTGAATACTCTAAATCCATTTTCCGTTCCGCAAGCGAAGCATCCTACAAGATTAATCAGTAAATTATATAAAAACAACTAAGATAGGACAGAATTAATTGGTATTGAAATGTTTTGGCTCACCTTGATCTTGATTGAATCCTACATACAACAGGCCATTATCAAAATTGTTGTCCTCCGAAAGATTCATGATTTGGTAACGAATTATGTTGCAAAAATGTATTGTTTAGCTTACTTTATCAGTAAAAACAACAGGTATTTGCATAAACAACCATAATTTTTGTTGCGGCAATTTGACACCTGATACTAAATATTGCCAGATCTAAAAAAAATAAAGAAAATATTTTGCCAGAATTTAATTTTTACTGGCAACTATAGGTCTGATATTATGGCAGCAGATTTTCAAAAAATATCCTTGATTGATCATTGGATAAATTTTTAAATTTGCATGTTTCACACACAGAATTAGCCGCTGTAAGGGAAAAAAAAGGATCAATTTCTTTTCTCATTTTTTGCCATCAGATTCTGCTACAGGCTAGAGCCTAGACCTAATAATGACCAAGATAATGACCTTTATTATCTGTCTTGCTTATTGCTCTTGCAGTCAGAGGAAAACACTATGAAAACACTGATCTCTATTATACAAGTACGAGGAAAATAATATTATATCGGGCTTTGATCTGTGTGTGCAGCATTCTGCACTATAATAATATGGCCTGCAAGCTGCAAGCCGTTAATTCATGTGATCTGCATTATGTCTAGTAAAATATAGGCAATATTGTGGCGGTACCCACAATTCACCTAACAATCCTGCATCGCGCTATCGAAGTTTCGGAGAACGGCAAGATATATACAACGTCTGAAATGATGTCAGTGGGCTTCGGCCTGACCGAGCATGCTATCTCGCTCGGTCGGAAGATCTTCCTTTTCCGCCGCCACTAACATCGCTAAATTGGTGACCACCGACAAGAACACGCATCCTTCATCATGGACATCACAGTATAGCAATATAATATCCCTACAGTAACGAAACGCCTTTGATGTCGCACGATGCCGCCACCGGTGTAAGTACCAAGCAGATATGCCAGGGTTGCCACTTGCCACGAAACGGGAAATAAAATAAAAATAAAATATTGTGCTTGTAATTAATCAGCGTGTTATATTTACATATTATGTCGTACTGCCAGATATTTACGTGAAACTTTATTTTTAGATGATTTGAGTTCTTTACTAGATGATGCGCGCAACTCCGTTGTGCCAAAACTCGTTAATCGCACGGGAACCGTACATTTTTCCAGGACAAAAAGTATCCTTTGTCCTTTCCCGGGACTCAAAGTATCTCCATGCCAAATTTCAGCAAAATCGGTCCAGCGGTTTGGGCGTGAAGAGGTAACAGACAGACAGACAGACACACTTTCGCATTTATAATATTAGTAATTACTAATTAGTATGGATTTAAAAATTTTATTAAAATAATGAAGACGCATTCGGATTTCGGATATATAAAATATCCAACAATAATTGATCATAATATTATAACAATTGGTAGGTACGGTAGGCCACAGTCAGGTGTAACAGAAGCACTTCAAAACTCGCTCTTATTACGTGCGCGGTAAGGGCGGTCCAAAGGTCAAAATGTTACACTTGATGTGTGGCCCTGTGTACCTAGCTAGGTAGGTACTAATTAGTATGTAACAGGGTATTTGACAGTTTTTTTTATTTTTATTCTATATTGTTTCTCTCCTTGTTACACTTCTTACAACGTAAACAATAAAACAGAGATGCAAATTGCAAATAAATTCCACCAAGGCCAACACAATATTAGTGTGAACTGTGAGTCGATATTATATTTTATGACAATTTAAATCCTTTTTGTTTTTTGAATCAGATTTACATATTCTGTACACTGAACACTTATTATATCCCATTGTTTATAAGATAAGTTATCGTTTTACAACACAAAATTCGTAGACAACGCGCCAACGTCACACCTGCGCGCGAATTCGTACAAACTCCGCGAGTTTGACGGCGCGGGCCCGCGCCGCCCGCTTCCCCGCGGATACCCCTCCGTTGCTCTGCGCAAGTACATTCGTTTCACTACTGTATTGATATTGCTATACTGTGATGGACATCAATCATCAACACTCCCCGCCCCTCCGCACCACGTCAGCAGACATCAAGCATAACCGGGTCGCCTCGACCATAAGCCGCGTTGGGCGTCCGCGCCGGTCGAACCCGGTCTGGCTTGAACGGGGCAGCCATAGGCTACAACGACCGGTCAGCAAGCAGAGCACGGGGTCCCTCTCCTGGTCATTGCACGCGTAGCTTCGGCCCACACCTGACAACACAAGCGCATTGAAGAATACCACAGGTCTTCGGGGGGGAGTGGTGTGGCGGTACCCACAATTCACCTAACAATCCTGCATCGCGCTATCGAAGTTTCGGAGAACGGCAAGATATATACAACGTCTGAAATGACGTCAGTGGGCTTCGGCCTGACCGAGCATGCTATCTCGCTCGGTCGGAAGATCTTCCTTTTCCGCCGCCACTAACATCGCTAAAATAATGTAAATCTGTTGGAGTACTATTATATTATATTCTGTGCAATAGGTACTGTTCCACACTAGCATAGAGATACATGGGGCAAGCAAGATTTTCTTTCACTTATAAGTTATAAGTCTTATAACTTATAAGTATAACCAATGGTTTTATTTCCTGAAAACGAGCATTCAAAATAAAAGTTTTTAACTTAAAAGTTAAAAGCTTATGAAAAGACCAAATAAGATAGAGTTTTTATTAAGTACCATACTAATAAACAACAATTAGGCACTTATGGATACAAAAATTGTAATATTATACAGTTACATAAAAGTAACCAGACTAACCTATTTATTAATACAACTAGCTGTCCCGGCAACATTGTTTTGCCATTTTATTTCTACTTCATCAGTTGAAGTTGAGTTGGAAAACACAGTTAATAATATTATGAAGTAAGTCCACCAAAGAAAAAAGTTGGATAAACAATCTGATCACCTCTTTCGTCCCCAGAGAGGGTTGGGGGGGGGGGATTTTTATACACAATATGTTGAGTTGGAAAAAGACAAATTATATATCTGTGAAAAGTGAAAACCGTATGAAATCGGATCAGTAGTTTTCGTGTTAAAGAAAAAACCACCCCGCCTTTGTGACGCCCACTATCGTAATATTTTAATTTCGACATAATTTCAAAACCAAACGTCCAATTTTAATCATTCAAAGACCAAATATTATCTACATAAACTGTACTTAGTGATGAAATAATTTATTTTGATAAGGATTAATAGCATAAGTAAAATAAACGCCTTTAAATGTAGTCCAAAAAAAATTCAAGATTTTTATATAAAAAAATTGTTATTGTGCCTCACTCGACATAGATAGGTATAGTGTGTCGCGGACTTTTTTGTAGATATTTATAAGATCTACAATTACTTATAACATTTTATGGTTCTATCTTTTATAGTTTAGGCAGGATACGCAAGACAAGTAACTTTTCTGGTTGATTTTTTACACCTTGCGTCCGAAAAACCCAAATATCTTACGGACCCTATTTTTTTCCAAAGTAAAATTTAGCCTATGTTCAGCAGAAATAATGTAGGATTCCAATGGTAAAAGAATTTTTCAAATCGGCCCAGTAGTTTCGGAACCTATTTAGGACAAACAAACAAACAAAAAATCAAATTTTCGTCTTTATAATAGTAGTGTAGATAATTCACTTATATGTTATAATATATTATTATCCTTTTATAAAAATACAAAACATTATAAAGCTACAATATTTAAGTATTTTTGGTATCCATTAAAGCTGCTTATCCATTTGAGGCAGACTCAGGGCGAGGCAGCCGATCGACCTGAGGCCGCACAAGTGGAGACGCTGCCTGAGCAGGTCGAGGCTGCTCGGCCCGAGGCTGCCCCAATGGATACGCAGCTTTATAGTGAAGCAGAAAAGAAATTGTGTATGTATAGAAATAGAGTACTGAGGACAGAATAACATTGATATTATAATTTTTACCTACAAGGAAAAAAATAAAATCATAATATCCTAATACAAGTATTATCTACTTATTATACTATTATTATACATAAATGATTTAAGAGCTTGCTACTTGTTTTAATGGGCCTTCTAAGTATTGTGCAATAGCATTAATCTTTTCTTTTAAAATACCAAACCCCACAGTTTCCTTAGCATATAAACATAGTAGTAAATTCGCCACTTGTGTTACAGCTATTTTGCCATTAAGACAATCCACTAATATAAGATGTAGTTTGTCTTCTTTAAAAACATTTCTGCCATGTTTTTCATAAGCTGACCAAACATTGCTGGCTATAGCAGCGGTGACTCTAGCATCCTTATCGTTGTACCCAGAATATGCAAGAAGAGCGCCTTGGTGGTTCAGTAACCTGTAAATATGATAGTAAGTAAGATAAACTATACCTAAAATGAGAAAGAAACCCAAAATGCAATAGGTAGGTAATATTATTATTTTACAATGTATTTTCTACTCCTCCAGTGTTAGCTTGGCTTAAGACTTGTGTCAGAGCTTTCGGTTTTAACATTTTGACTTATTTGTTGGAACAGTAATTTCAACCACTTAATTTTTTGGTATTTTTTAATTTAATTCGAAGAAACAAATTGTAAACAATTTGTTTTTGTGATTCACGGATTGTATGACACATGTCATTGTCAGTGTCATCAAAACGTCAATAAGTTGTTTTTTTTTTTGTTAGAAAGTCTGCAATATACACTCTGACATTGGCAACCCACGAGACTGCCATTAAAGAAGAAGAAGAAGAATTATGGAGGGACGTGTAGAAAATAGAATATTATGATAACTCCTACCAACGAATACTATACTCACAAGGAGACTCCCTACACCGATTTCGGTGACGGTGGCCGGCTTTATTGAAACCAGGCTTGTCACGCAGGAATAATTTTATAGTGCCAAAGTGTGTACGCAATACACAAGAGCACTCTCTATTTCTTTTACCCTCATAACCCAGTGGTACGGAAGACTGACACGATCACACCATATCCCTTAGTAGTCTGTGGATCACACTCACAGACCAGAATTTACTCCTGTGTTTATTCTAAGTCTTATCACACTACTGGCGAGAGATCAATGCACGATGGACGCACCGCGCAGGCGGCAGGACCGATCTGACTCATGGATCATCTAATTTGTCAGACAATCAGTGGTGATCAGCCTGCATTGTCTAATAAACCAGGGCTTCCCAAACTGTGCGTCGCGACGCCCCGGGGCGTCGCGACACTGTCCCAGGGGCGTCGCATGTCAAACGAATCGAGTGAGCGCCGCGCACATTATAGCATTATGTCATTCATACATCCCAATTCCCGGGCAGTCTTGTGGGAATAAGGAGAATAATATAATAAGGAGAGATGTGCTCTGCTTGTTGACCGGTCGGTGTAGTGAGAAAGCCCGATGATGCCGATGCGGAGTCGCCCAGGCCGCGGTACATTGCAGCGGCTAGTGGACGATGTAACCGATGAGGCGATGCTGGCTGGCGCGGTGCGGAGGGGCGGGGAGTGACGATGATGAAGGAGGCGCGTTCTGTCGAGGGTCACCAATGTGGGAATAATGCGTGGAGGCCCAAAGGAAGATCTTCCGACCGAGCGAGGTGTGCTCGGTCAGGCCGGATTTATTTTACATTAGCCAGCCTAGTTGTTAGTTGGTTTATGTCTTTCATAAATACTTAACCAAATAGTGTTTTTATGATAACATAATATGTAGGCTGGTTCTAAAACTGGAAAGTATTTTTGGGGGCTGGCTTGAGACTTGAGGGGCGTCGTAAAAAAATGGCAAAGTCCCAAGAGCGTCACAGTACAAATAAGTTCGGGAAGCCCTGATCTAAACCAAACTTGGAAATAACATGTTTTCAACCCTCGAGTCGAAGTCAAGAGCCACGCTCTAAACCACTGGATCAGGGAGGCGTCAATTTCACCCTTATAGGGATGAGAATTGGGATCATCATGTAAAAAATCATTAAAATATGTTGTACAAGGAATGATTTATCATATTATGTACTACTTCATATTATATTCCAAAACATTTCCTTCCAAAGTAATAGGCATGATGACTATTTTTTTTTTCTTATTGGTAATTGAAAGACCCTTAAAAAATAGAAACATCGCTGAAAGAATGACTCTGATATATATTCACCAAGATAATATGACAATTCAAACATCCAATAAAAATAGACCTGCCCGAAATGCTCCATACAAAGTGCTACGAAAGACTGACGTCACTCTTTCTTAGTTTGTACGCATCGGGAGAGAACTTTGTTCGATAGGTAATATATTAAATATTGCGTTTGTGAAAGTGGTTTCATAACAAAAGTTGCTTTTAATTGCATATTTTATCGAATGGTATACAAATATTAAGAAATTTAATAGAAAAAAAAATCGACTTGATTATCCAACTTTGAAGGCGCATAACAAAAAAAAATATAAATGCTATCGAGCTGAAATTTTGGGAACACTTAAACACTTATTTTTTACCGTGATTTCTTTATTTTATTAACAAAATTTGCTAATCTTTGACCTTGTCATCATCCCTAATATAAGGATTTTGATTAAATTTGAATGAATTGAAGGTTATTGGTAATTATATTTTATTTATTGAATGAAGATTTAAATAAAAACATAATCATTTAACGCATTTTCTTTTGCTTTATTAAATAATTCCTGAAAGCAATTTGTTTATCTTTAAATGATCTTTTAATTTTCCCCTTTGCTTTATGTTTGATCATCTGATAGGATTTGGTTTTCCTTTTCTCTCTGTTAGTTTTTGAACAGTTAACATTCTTTCTTCTATCCTTATATCCAAACTTGTCCCTTTCTTCTCGTCCTTTTAGTACTGACTCAAGTCTAGCAGATTTATCATGTTTCCTCTTTTTGTGAATGTTCTCGATGGCTGATAATTGTACAAGTTCAGTAGACTCATTTTCTTCTTCTACAACACTTCTATTACGTTTTACACCACTGACATGCTTTTTGAGTTGAGCAGCCTCAATTCGTTTGAAATCTTCATCAGTAAATATTTTATCCATAGCTATCTCTCGAGCTACTTTGATTTTTTCTTCCCTTTCTTCTTTAGTTATGGAACGCTTTGCCTTTAAAACTTTTCTAGTATTTTCTTTACTCTCTTTATTTTGATTGGAAGTTTCATTTTTCTCTGTTTCAGCTTGGTCTTCTGCATTTGACTCATTTTCATCAGAACCATCATCATTCTCTTCTTCATTTTCTCCTTTTTCAGATTCTTCTTCATCACTTACTTCATCTTCATCACTGTCGCTTATATTTATTTCTGAGTCTGATGAAGCTACATCAACCCATTCATCATCACTGTCATCATTCTTTACTGTTCCTTTTTTATTTGCCTTCTTACCCTTCTCTTTTATTTCTTCTTTTTCGAGCAGTACTTCTGAACCTGGAATATAGTCCTTAATTTCCATCTCACCATATTGTTTTGTCTTCAATTCCAAAGATGCTTCAGATGGTCTTCCTCTGTCTTTTTTATGTAATAAAGTAGGCATGGAATGCCTGTACAGTTGTATTAATGATCTTGCAGCCATCATTACAGACTTTTCTTTGTAAGATTTGTATTGAACTAAATCTCTCAATAAATCCTCATTAATTGCTAGTGGACACCTGGCACAAATTTCTCGAACAGCATTAAGCCCTACTGCCATTACATCGGTGGAATTTCTCTCAGTGATAAAGTTGTTTGCTATGGCCTTCATTACTGGCTCTATGACTTCCGGTGGCACGAGTTCGTGTGCTGCTTGTGCGGCAAACTGCAATATTCTTGTGACCTCCCTCTGATGAGGCATCAGCAACCTCGCTACGAATGGGTAAAAGTTAAATAGAAAGAGGTCATGCAATCCAATCAATCTAGACACAACATCTAAAGTCATCAATTTGACTTCAAATCTATCATTTGATGCTTCAACTTGTTTAAATAATTTTTCTGCAAAACCTTGTGGATTGTTGACAAGGTGTAGGGCAGAGAAGTTGAACACAGGTGCTTTTTCCTTTCTCTTTTTAATCTTCTTTGCTGTTTTCTTCACCTTCTCAACCATCTTTTCTCGCTTCCTGGTCTTTTTATTGAACTTGTTTGACATCATTGTCTCCTTGGGATCAACCTCATCATCACTGTCTTCCTCTTCTTTTTCCTCCTCATCTTTACTCAAAAAGAACTTGAGAGATGCCACCATTACTTTCATTATTTTAGAAAAGCATCCAACCTCAGCAATGATGTTTACAGTTTTATTATCATTCCATATATTTTTGTGGTACAGTTCAATCAAGATATCTATTGACAGTTTTGCAGTTTTAGCATTGGAGTCTTTCAACATAGAGAATATGAAGTTTTGAACAGTTGTGTTCAGTTTCATATCTTTATGTTTCATATTCAAGTTTTTGATGTCTGTTATTATATGAGTTTTGAGATATTCCCTTAAATTCTTGTCTTGACATTTTATCAGAGAGAAGAATATTTCAAGCAGGTCAAATGCAGAAATAAAGTTCTTGTTTCTTAACAGGATTAAACATTTGCAGAGAGATAGGCGCATATCATTGTGTAACATGGTGTTATGAATTTTCAACACATCAACTATTTTCTGTGGAAAGTTTTTCATCTCATTTTGATAGCACTGAGTTACTTGGGCAAGGAACATCGCCTGTTCGTCCAACTTCTTACTATACTGTGTGGGATTCAGGTTAAATATTTCGAGAGTAGTCTCAAAATGAGCGAGCTGCTGCCGAAATTCATCTTTGTACGATGTAGGATCTCTTTTGATGAGATTTTGCAATTGGGTCAGATTATTCGGTAGCTGATTGTTGTGACGCACCATTTTGATTTACTTGTTTTATAAAACTTCAAATACTTATTTATTCAACATTGAAAAACACATTTAGGTCTTTATAACCTATAAATTACATGATTTCATATATATAAAAAAGTACTCTGTGTTACATGAAAAGAATTTGAGACCACGGGCACGATATCTGTCAAGTGTCAACTCAGTTCTGACAGCTGACTCATGACATCGACAGATATTTTTTTATTAGGGTTCCGTAGCCAAAATGGCAAAAAAGGAACCCTTATAGATTCGTCATGTCTGTCTGTCTGTCTGTCTGTCCGTCCGTCCGTATGTCACAGCCACTTTTCTCCGAAACTATTAGAGCTATACTATTGAAACTTGGTAAGCAGATGTAGTCTGTAAACCGCATTAAGGGCCCGGGTTACCCTCGAAATTTTCATACATTCTTAATACCAAAATCATTTTCTCATGCGAAAATATTTAACATGTTTGAGTTATTTTTCAGCTTAAGATAGTAATTACCTAGGGTCCTGAACAAATTTTTTTTACAAAATATTTAAATACTAAAAAAAAATTTTTTGTTTAAATATTTTTTAGTAAATTTACTACTAAATATTTAAACACCAAAAAATAGATAAAAACCCTAAAAAATATATAAATAAATAGTAAATTTACTACAAAATATTTAAACTTTAAAAAATATTTTTTATTATTTAAATATTTTGTAGTAAATTTACTATTTATTTATATATTTTTTAGTGTTTTTGTCTATTTTTTGGTGTTTGAACATTTAGTAGTTTTACTAAAAAATATTTAAACACAAAAATTTTTTTTTTAGTATTTAAATATTTTGTAAAAAAAAATTGTTCAGGACCCTAGGTAATTACTATCTTAAGCTGAAAAATAACTCAAACATGTTAAATATTTTTGTATGAGAAAATGATTTTGGTATTAAGAATGTATGAAAATTTCGAGGGTAACCCGGGCCCTTAAGATTTTGATGCAAAAATGGAAAAAATATTAAAAATTTTAGGGGTCCCCATAGGTACAACTGAAACAAAAAATTTTTTTTTTCATCTAACCTATGCGTGTGGGGTATCTATGGATAGGTCTCCAAAAATCATATTGAGGTTTCTCATATCATTTTTTTCTAACCTGAATAGTTTGCGAGAGAGACTCTTCCAAAGTGGAAAAATGTGTGTCCCCCCCCCTCTAATTTCTAAAGTAGAGGCATGATAATTCTAAAAAAAAATATATGATGTAGATTACTATAAAAACTACCAACGAAAATTGGTTTGAACGAGATCTAGCCAGTAGTTTTTTTTATACGTCGTAAATAGTAAAGTACACTGTACAACTGAAACAAAAAAATTTTTTTTTCATCTAACCTATGCGTGTGGGGTATCTATGGATAGGTCTCCAAAAATCATATTGAGGTTTCTCATATCATTTTTTTCTAACCTGAATAGTTTGCGAGAGAGACTCTTCCAAAGTGGAAAAATGTGTGTCCCCCCCCCTCTAATTTCTAAAGTAGAGGCATGATAATTCTAAAAAAAAATATATGATGTAGATTACTATAAAAACTACCAACGAAAATTGGTTTGAACGAGATCTAGCCAGTAGTTTTTTTTATACGTCATAAATAGTAAACCTTAATCTAAATTTCATTAAATCGACTGAAATATAAAAATAAATCAAAAATATTTTAATTTCATAAAAATAAACCTTATTGCTGCTGCGGAACCCTCCATGGGCGAGTCCAACTCGCACTTGGCCGCTTTTTGTTTTTTAATGAATAGGGTAAGTGACTAGTAGATTGGACAAAGCACAAAAACACAATATATAATTAATCTTGCTTTAAAAACTGCCTGTTTTTAAAGTAAAAGAACGTCTAATTTTAAAGAAAAACAGGTAGTTTTTAAAGCAACCTCAATAAATATAGTGTTTTTGTGCTCTGTCCAATGACTAGTACTGTCCAATCACTAGCCATGTTCACCCCAAGGATAAGCCACTGATCTCTATACAAGTACGCTTTCGGCATCTGAAGTCTGAATTGCTTAGGTAGTTAGGTACTGCCCCGGGGCAGGATGGCCGATGGGCCGACAGGATACGGAAACATCCGAAGTTTAAATTTAAAAGAATATAAACCCACAGATTAAGTATACACCGTATTTGAGACCGTATTGCCATGTATTGCACTAGTACCTACCATGCAATACGTAGTTTATGTTCTTAATTTAAACTTCGGATATTTCCGTATCCTGTCGGCCTTCCCCCCGGGCACAGAATATATAATAGTATTCCGTACCCCGGGGCGGTTCAGATGCCGAAAATGCTATTAAGTAATACTTAATTTAAATCCTAGGCTCCCAAGCACCCGAATCTTCAAAATTGCTGTGAGAAGTAATTTAGGGCGCTTTGCACACGACGGGGCGGGGCGGGCAGGTCAGCCGCGGACATAACGCGCCGGGCACCTGCAGCGCGGTCTTTTTGCCCGCCGTGTGCGTTGGTGATATAGGATTCCCTTCGTGCTATCGTTCGCGGCGAAATTGACCGGCCCGCCCCGCCCCGTCGCGTCGTCTGCAAAGCGCCTAAGTGCTTGTTTAGACTATGTTTAGACACAGGGGAACCGCTTTGCTCTGTGACTGTCTTTCCAAAAATGGTTCTTTTACAAATGGGTTTATTCAAGAAATAAAATAAAGCTAAAGTTCAGTTTTTCTTTTTTATATAAATAATATTTACAGTTTGGACGGATATCAACTGCTGCATGCACCACGTTGTTAACATAATTGTCAGGAATCAGTCACAAATCACAATACTTTCGATTTAACATTTTTAAACTGTTTCCTCTATGCTTTGGTCTGGAGTTGCTTCGTCTTCTTCCGATGGTTCTTGTATAGATTTCAAGCGTTCTTCTAATCCTATGACAAACAAAATAAATTGTTATAGAATAATTTATATTTGAAATACATTTTATATGGCTTTTATTTTCTCAAAAATGAACCCAGCAAGCTAACCATTAGATGTGCTAGCCGATCCACTCATACCAAAGCATTGTTCTCTCCAGCATGTTAGGGCAACTTTTTGCAGCGATCGCACGATTTGCATAATATTTAGTTGAGTATTTAGTATTTAGTGAGTTTTAAATTTGCTAACACCATTACTAATAGTAGACAAAATATTGTATAATTATGCAGACTACGAATCTAATAAAAAGATTCGTAGTCTGCATAATTATACAATATTTTGTCCTTGTTTCTAAGCCCGACCGCACATTGTCCGAATTCTCATCAGAAACATTTGAATTCCGCCGGATAGCCACCCCGCACATTATCCGAAATATCCTTCCGGCGAGTTTGAGCTCACTTGGCTCAGTACAACATGTAAGAGACAGCGCGGACGTTCAACTGTTTCTGACCAGAAATGTCGTACAATGTGCGGCCGGGCTAAAGCCACTTATACCTTTGTATATTGTATTTTTTATTATTAAGGGGGTAAAACTTTTAAAGTCATTATTTTAGGATAATAAAATACTAACGTTCTCTTTCTGGTCCCTCTGGTATGTGCTGCAGCAGTAGATTCAAAATTTTATCCTCCGAAAGTAGACCAGGCCGATCTAGTCCACGAATAAGTGCGTAGCCACCGCTTACACCTGGAAAATAATAAGTAGCATTACATAATATAATGTTTATGTATAGGTAACGTAACGAGGAAATTCGTGGCACCAACCCCAACCACATCGTTCAATTTATGAGCAGTATTTTGGGGATGATACTCTAGTGCAAATGAGTCACAAGATCCTTATATGGGTCGCAGTGACGTCAGGGCTACAGCAACCTGACTTCTTTAATAAAAATAGGTAACGTTCGCGACGAAGGTACTGCGAACTTATGTACCATCGAGGAAATTGATTTCTAGGCAGTTGACAGACCAACGTCATTTGGTCGGATCACGTCAATTAAATGTTAATATTAATAATTATTGTGATCTGTTGGCTGGGCTTGACGTAACGCGACCAAAGTACGTAGTCAGCCTAGGGAATCAACTTCTCTCTGATAGTACTTTTGTATGACAGCCACCTATAGTTACTACAAGTTAATCGTTATCCGTATCGGAATATTTTTCAGTACTTAACACTAGCCTGTTTTGACGTCTCCAGATTCCAGGGATTTTTTCACTTCCATAAATCGTTGAATAGTAGAGATTTGTTCTTGTATAGCCATTGTTTGTGCGCCTGAAAAAAGATTATATTTGATGATGAAGATTTCTATATTATTATTTTCAACTGTCAGTGGTCGTTTTATGATAACAACAATATTAAAAAATATACTACTATATATACTACATACCACTTTCCGGATCAGAAGATTTTGCGATGCACCTCATTGCCTCGTTCAGTGCTTCTAGTGCCTTGTCGTAGTTCTGAAATATTTTTTTTAAAGTATATAATTATGTAATTAGGTTTTTAATTTTCTTTTCCATAGTCATACCAACGAATACAAGATTGTAACTATAATAATTCGATGAAGATAACGATTAATACGATCGGAAATTCTGGCTAAAATGAGTAAAACCATAGACAAAGGAAAAGTATGTCTGGTCTCTGCTAAAACACATAATATTGACTGTTGACATTAGCAGCGTCGCGCCGTGCAGCGGTGTGCTGCTAACATTTGACATAATATATATTACAAACTTACATTATTGTCGTCTATCTCCATCTTGGCGCACTCGGCGTAGAAGGCGGCCATCTTGTTGTGCGCCTTCGCCCGCGTGTAGAAGTGTAGTATGTGTCGTGTGAGGTCGGGTCGGGAGCGCCAGGGTGCTTATGACTTATGTCCGCAGATGAAATGATTTAATCTACTGCCAACTTACATTATAATCGTCAATCTCCATCTTGGCGCACTTGGCGTAGAAGGCGGCCATCTTGTTGTGCGCCTTCGCCCGCGTGTAGAAGTGTAGTATGTGTCGTGTGAGGTCTGGTCGGGAGCGCCAGGGTGCTTACGTCCGCAGATGAAATGCTTTATTCTACTGCGAACTTACATTATAATCGTCAATCTCCATCTTGGCGCACTCGGCGTAGAAGGCGGCCATCTTGTTGTGCGCCTTCGCCCGCGTGTAGAAGTGTAGTATGTGTCGTGTGAGGTCGGGTCGAGAGCGCCAGGGTGCCCGTGTCCGCAGGTAGTCGGCCGCCATGAGCTGCACCGCGCGGTCGCGACTTGCTGCCGCGAACGTCGCGATGCGGTCCACGTCGCTCGACCGCATGAGCCAACGCATCGCGCCCGCCTGAAAGAATTAAATTACGTCTTTTACTACCTCGATCGTGGGAAATTGAGACATAATATATATTCAATTGTTACGTAGCTGCCGGTGGCCGCTTGGGGCTTGATGGGTTAATAAGAGCACCTGCAGTTATAAAACCTGGGATTTTATATAGAAATAGAATATGGTCAGACTGGCAGCTGTTGTGAGTTATTATTAATTGTTGTATCGTAAGCTATATGTGAGTGATTACGCTAAATCTGCACTAGGTTATGATTTTTAATCGGTAAAATAAACATAATTTGCTCGTAACTCTTTTTCGTTAATAAAATATGTCGTAAGTCGTAACTTAAGAACAAATGGCTAGTTGACGACTAGTCGAGTAATCCCCAATTGGCTGTCTACGCGGCGTAGGTTGACTCTTACGTCACAAAACATAAAGATTAACTACATTAAATGCTGCTGACTGGGAGTAGAGTCAGTGTAATGTGAGAATGTACCAAACTACTGGCTGACGTGTAATTTTTTTAAACTTTATTTTTATAATATTTCTCTTATGACGCCATTATCTTGACGCGAATAGACAGCAATATACCTTATCCCCGATAGCAGCCAGTCGCTTAGCGGCGTGATGGTACAGCCCCCTAGTACCGAGCACGTCGGCCAGGCGGCGCAGTAGCGCGTCGCGGCCGCGCGCCCCCGCCGGCGCCGCCAGCCGCTCCCCCAGCGCCGGCGTCAGCGGAGCCCCGGACTGCTCCACTATGTCTAACGCCTCCTCGTACTGAAAAAGGAGTTTATTAATAGTTTATTAAAGATAATTTGAGTCCTGTTTAAATATATTATTTTATTGGAGTTTTTATCTTAAAAAAGTAACGGCTCCGTAATATGTGAAATTGATCGTAATGAAATTATGAGCAACATCTAGTATTATTAAAGTTTACATTTTAAGCTTTCACGTTGCATTATAATTATTAAGGGCATGTTTCACCACTTCCTCCTCATAAGTGTCGAATAGGCTATCCACCAATTAACTTGACAGATCGAGTATGGAGAATCTGCCAAAAAAGTTGTGAATAGCTTGATGAAACAGGCCCTAAAACTTATTATTTATTCTAGTAGTAATGCGTGGTCACGAGGGGAGCCCTCGGAAGATTCGTGACCACGCATTAAGTACCTATATGAGTTCAACTAACCTTGCCAGCAGTAGCCAGCAATGCCGCAGCGTGCGAGTGATGGTTGCTCTTCCGTAGATGCGCAGCCAGCGTGGCCGCCAGCTGAGGGTCTACCGTGTCCCCGAGCGTCTCCACTGCGGATATCATGGCGGTTGTATCGCCGGAGCTCAGAGCCAGTTTGAGCGCCATGTGAGTTTTACCTGCAAGCGAAAATGAGCTTTATGTGGTTTATAAACATTGGTAAGAATTAAAACTTTGCTTACTTTTTAGGATTTTGTACCCAAGGAGTTGTTGTTCAAATAAAATAAAATCAAATAAAAACTGTTTAAAGTGCGACGTGGGCGTACGGCCGCGAGAACAATAGATTTCCAAGAACCCGCGATCGAAGAATTTAAAAATGACGATAGTCGATAACCCACATACTGTCATAGATTTCTCACGTATTTTTGCGTTTGAGATTATTTTGTGTTAGAAACCCGAAAGTTCGAAGCTTAGCCATGTGTTTTACATTTGATTTTTATAAGAAGCTAATAATATGACCTTATTCAAAGATAAACCTACCAGCCTTCTGGTATAAAGCTATAGCTTGCTCCTTCTGTCCGGCGTTTTCCAAGATGGACGCTGCGTATAACGCGTGCTTCGTTGAGGTGGAGCCAGCGCGCCACACGAGGTTCCAAGCGCTCGCTTCTGTAGCTACTCTTATAGCTGATGATATTGCACCACATTTTATATACATCTGAAACATACAGGATTCATAATATCAAAAAACCTACTAAGTAATAGTTAAAAGTTTACACAGCGACAATAGAAAATGTTTATTAGAATAAAATGGGAGTCTTGAGATATTTTTTTACCTTGACAGCATTTTCAGTTTCATTAGCATTCATTTCCAAATGTCGTGCCATCTGATACAGCGACGAAGAAGTTTTCCGGCACACATTTTCGGCTTCTTCCATTCTATCCATGTGACATAACAGTCTGGTCTGTTCTCCATAATCTTCTGCTTTTACGTACGCGTCTAAAGCGCCATCTAAATCTCCGATGCTCTCAAGGTAGTGCCCCCACCAGGTTATCAGAGCTTTGTCCTTTGAAGTGGCCACGTACTGGGCTAGAACGTTCGCCTGACCTTGAACTATTAGCATCCTTGGCACGTGAGGCACTAGAGTGCCAGCGCTTTCGAAGAGTTTAATCGCAGCAGCGGTATCGCCGTTAGCCCATAACACCTTCGCCTGCTTGTGCTGAGCACTTTTAATCAACAGCACATTCTCTCCATCCTTGTCTCCTTCGATGATTTCATTCAGTCCATTATCTTTCGCCGATATCAACCGTTGGACCAAGTCCGATCTTTGCGCTTCATGATACAGCGCTTCGGCTTCCTCAATCATACCAAGATTGACAGCAAGAATGCCAACTCTACACATATTTTCCATCGTGTCGTCGTCTAAAGCTTTGCGGAGCATCATTGCACCCTTAATGTCTCCCATGTTAGTGAGACAGACTGCGCCGACGTCAGGCCGTCTTTTGAGTACGCACATCTTGGCCAAGCTATCCCAAATCACGGAGGTTTTGCTCCCCGTGATGCTCGATCCTATCACTACTGCCTTCTCAAGATTCCCCGTCGTCATATAATACAGGAAATTCAATATCTGCCTCAGTTTACTACTGTCTTTGGACTCCTCGAATTCCTTAAAGGCAATCCTCTGTATGTTTTGCTGTGTTAAGATTACCACATACGGTGCATACAAGGAACAGAGAGTGAAATCAGACTGTAAATATTCCGCATTATTAGAACACCAATTTTTGTATTCGAATAGGCTTCCCTCGTTGCAGAAAAACAAATGAATGGAGTCTAATTCGGCAGATCGCATGTGCACAGCTAGAAGTCTAGGGTCGTTGCAATCCCACAAAATTGCGAGTGGTACACTGTGATATGGCGGAGATTTGGTGTTGTCCAAAGAAGTGTTGGTTATTTTATCATTTGCAACATCCCACAAGTAGATTTTAGGATCTGGTGCTAAGCCAGCATTGGCTATACTGAGGCAAATGTAGTGGCCAGTGGCGTTAACAGATGACCTCATTATTTCGCCGAAATCTTCTATCATTTGGTAGCAATTTTTAGAGGGGTAAGGCATTCTTAGGCCTTTCTTTGATATTTCAGCTACTTTAAGTGTGCCGTCTACAGTTGCAACTACAATATATTTATTAGTGTTTGTGATAGCAATGATTTCACCTTCCCCTTCAGTGCTTGGGAGAATTCCTATCTTGTCTCCAGACAAACTGTAACACTCAATATGAGGCTCGACGACTCCTATCAAAGTACCACTGTATAAGAAAATCACGTCAGTTTTCCAAGAAAAACTCCGAATTAATGTAAATTGTCCATCATTGTCTTTATTGTAGGCCCATACCTAAAACAAAAAGAAAAAAGGGGTATACTTTTAAGTCAAACACTTATTTAGTACATATTATTAAATATGTAACATTTTTATTTACAGTATTTTAAGGTGAACCTACCTGAACATCTTTACCGTCCCCCAATACCACAGTATTATCTTTGAAGACAAAAGCTTTAATACTTATAGTAGTACTAATGCTTAGCTGTGTACTCTCAGAGTTTGTTACACTGATATCATGCGCAGATTTTTGCACCATCCACATATTAGGTGAGTAGCCCCAACATACATGCTGTTCTCGGAGTATAAACGCATTTGTTATGCAGTTAACAAATAAGAGTGGATTCATTAATCCTTCCGATCCCCAACAGACTTCTTTTATTGTTCCTTTAACTGCAGATTGGCTTATAAGCTTCCAGTTATGTCTGTGATCTCGTCTCCACAGATACAAGTTACCTTGAGACGTGCCACAGCAGAGAGTGTCACTCAAGTTACAATAGCTTATGCTGGTGAAAACATCACTGGGTACTGTTTCCTCCCCTTCATTTGGTAGCACATCATTGTCACCTGTATCGCTGTCCCATATCCTAATCATGTTGTCCCCATTAATTACTGCAACTGATACATTACCAACCAGAACTATAGACTGCCCGTTCCTTGCTGACATCCTAACATGAGTGTCTACCGTCAAGGATCCGTCATTTCCCATCACAAATCTCGATAAACTTAGTGCACCACCAGTTTCCCAGGCTAATAATAAATAATTGTTAGCCAAAATTCCTAAAAAAGCCACTGCACCTGGTGCATTGAGTACTTCTGAGCAGGCACCGGTGTGATCAATGTACAAGATGATTCCATTGTCTTGAGTTGCATAGCAGCAATGATTGTCAGGTTGCTGACCATCCTTAACCCTGGCTGTGGTCCTGGGTCTCCACGCTGCTAGTGTGTCTAAAGCGTTTTCGTCACCTGCTACAGCCGCCCGAGCGAGACCTCTTATTGATGATTCAAAGGATGGCTTAGGAGGGCAAAATTTTAAGTGAGTTATTATGTCCCCAAGTTGATGGTGAAAAGATGTAAGCGGTGCCCCTGAGTTTGAACGCCATCCTGAGAGGGATCCTGCGGCATCTGATGCCAGTAATCTACCGCCACCGGAGCTGAAGTTGAGAGTTGTTATTGCTGCATTATGAGGTGCTTCCAATCTCGCCCACGAGTACTCGAGCCAAATGTATAGTTCGCCACCATCCCATCCGACTACGAGTAGCTTTCTGGTAGGATGCCAGGCTAAAGCTGTTACTTGATTAGACAGTAATACAGGCCAGTCGCAACCTTCTAAAGCCTGACCCTGAAATTAATAATAATAATAATAATAATAATCATTTATTGCAGGCAATAAACCCATATAAAATATATAAAATTAAATTAAAATTAAAAGTTAGAATTAAATAGTTGTGAAACAAATTTACATAATAAAAGATACAAAATAAAATGCTACATAATCATTTACGGTTACTGTCGCGATGCACCGATAACCAGTAGGCTGGAAACAAATTCTCCGGACACCCGGCACACACACCGAGGATTTCGTTACTAGAGGAACGCACGCGGGCCCAGAATTCCGCAACTCGTGCCCTTACGACGGCGAAGTAATCGGGAACTCTGGCGTCGGCAAACATGCCCGAAGCGCTGCAGTATTTTGGCAGTCTCATCAGAATGCGGTATGCGTTATTATACTGCACTCTGATACTGCTCCTTACAGTTTTAGAGCAGTTGACCCAAAGCTGATACGTATAAAAGCATTGACAGTATGCCCTAAACAGTGTCAGCCTTGCCTCAACGCTGCAACGTGCAAAACGGCGCGCGAGCATGTTACACCGAACGGCCATTGCCCGTCTCTCACGAACAATGTCCTCATTGTCAGACAGATTCTCGGTCAAAATGTGTCCCAGGTATCGGAAACGCTCGACTCGCTGCACTACTTCTCCATCTAAATAAACCGGCGGGACCCTCTCCGGACCCTTGTCAGCCCTAAACACCATCATCTGCGTCTTAGCCACATTATATTTGAGACCATGGCTTCTAGCATAGGTCTCACAAATGCCGAGAAGACGTCTTAAATTGTAAACAAACTCATTACGACCGGTAATTGAAAAAGTTTGAAACTTTATTCGTAAATCCCGCTACGTACAAACCAAATCAATTTTAAACTTACATTTTCCTGAAAAATAGTAACAAATCCTCCTTTTTCTTGATTATATGAGCCAACAGCCAAAAGAGGCAGTGATAGATGCCAGCTAGCTACTGTTGATATCACATTTGAATCTACAAAATTTAATTTTGTATCGATGTATAGGGTCATTTTCAATTTATTTACATGTACACTTAGGTTTCTAATACCAATCTAATTTTTGTGATAATTCAATTTTTGTAACCTATCTTTTGTTTACATTTTTGGTTACCATAGAAACAAAAAGCACCGATCACGGATCATGAGCCAATCACAAATCACCATAGAGTATAGAATTATAGACTATCCTCTTTGCCATAGACATACATTTCCACAGATTAGGTACACATTTCCTACAACAGTACAACCATAGACAACCAAAGATTGACCAAAGACAAAAGAAGAAAAAGAAGAAGGGCAAGCTTTTAATACTCTAATCTGTGGCAAGCTTGCACTTTGCTTGACTCTAATCTGTGTTTGCTTGCAGTTGCACAGAACAGATTTACTCCTGTTTGCTTGGCTCGTGTTTGTACTTTGTGGTCAATGTATAAATCGTGTTTGCTGAGGTGTTTGCAAATAATTATAATATTTACCTAAATATTGATAATATTAATACATTATATCGTGATAAATAAATGAAAGAAATTATAAATTCAAAGGACTGCTTTATTAGTGCATGAAGACTTCATACTTTCGTGTACTATCATTCATCGAAGATGTGGTATTTAACTGCTACAAACGACAAAAGGACGATTTATGTTCTTTCTGGGACTAACATAACGATTGGGAGAAGCGTTGATCCTCAGTTTTGTAACTTTGCCCTACCCGACGATCCTTCAATTAGCAGAAAACATGCAACATTGTTTGTCTCGGACTCTGAGTTGTTCGTTCAGGATTTGGGATCCAAATACGGGACATTTATCAATGAAAGTACAGAAAAGTTAGAGCATAACGTTAAGACTAAGTTAAATCAAGATGATACTATTAAGTTTGGTAAAATGAACAGTGTTTGGAAGGCCAACAAAATTGACCTCATTACATGCACATCCACACTCAAAGGAGATCACCTGCAAATTTTAAAGAGTATTTTGAATAATGTCGGGGGACAATTCAAGAGTGACTGGGATGAAACATGCACTTTTCTTACTATGCCCTCTATTACTTTGACTATCAAAGTTGTTTTGGCGCTAGTACAGGGTGCGCATATTGTTAATATTGAGTTTTGGAATACATGCATTAATGCCATAAGAAGTAACACGACTATGCCAGATCCACAAAACTTTGTGCCTCAAATATTAGAGTCAACATTGAACAAAGAAAATGTATCTTTCTTACCATTGAAAGATAGAAAAATTCTGTTTGCTGGGAAACAAATAGTTTTCTTTTCTCGCCGTCAGTTTGAAATGTATAAAATGCCTATACAAAACAGTTGTGGCACACCCCTACTGCTAAGTGAAACTAAAATGACAAAGGCAATGTTGTGTGAAGATGATGTCATTGTGATTCAATATAACCTGACTTCAGCAAGTGCCGAAACTCAGTCACAGAAAGATCTAATCAATGAGATTGCAGAGTACCTTAAATCAAAGGGTAAAAGGATGATAGCAGATGCTGAAATCGGTTTAGCAATATTGTATTGCTCCCTGACAAAATATTGTAACCCCAACTTCAGTTACTCAACGGAAGTCATTAAAAATGTTCCCGCCACCAATAAACAGACCAATGTCCTAGCTCAAGAAACTCAGGAACAGTCTCAAAATATTAAAAAGGAAAATGTCATCATTGATGAAAGTTTGACACAACAAAATATTGATTCTTCTCTAACAAGTCACAAAAGGAAATTGAGTGATTCTGAGAATTCCGGCAGTTCAAGTGCTATAAAGAAGTTTGCATTAGATGATACCAGCTCATCTGTGTCAAATAAAAGGTCAAATGAAGATATTGATGAAGTGGTCCCATCAAAGAAAATGAATTTAAATGATAATGATGACATGTTTAACTTTTTACCGGCTCCTGAAACAAGCAATGGTAGTGGAGATACAAATAAAATGCTTAACCTGTTTAAGCCTTCAAAGAGGAAACTAGATGACAGAGACAATGAAGACAACCTGTTTGACTTTGTTGAGAATCAGGAAACTTCTGCAGCCAATTCTAAGGTGGAGAAGAAAATTAAAATTGAGAATGGTGTAGATGAGTCTAACCACACAAGTGTTATCAATGAGAAGGTTGATGTGGAATCTCTAAGAGGAAGCAAGCTCCAAGAGTTAATGCAGCTTAATGAAAATGTGCAGAATACTGTCAAAGCAATTAAAAAAGAGGAAACCGAACTTGATGAGAAATTCAAAGATTTTAATTTGGGGTCAACTACGCTTGTTGTCAACAAAGGTTTGATAGTCAAGAGGGAGCCATTATCTGTAATAGTCCCTAACACTGGGTCAAGAAACTTTAAAAAGTTCAAGAAGGTATGGCCCGTCAAGATGCAAATTACAATATTGTCAACTTCATCTAATAATGGTGAATCCGTTGAAGCAACACATGAAACAACTTCCGTGACGGCATAGTATGCTAAATTGATCTTTATAACATTTATATAAAAACAAAATGAAACATGTTGATTATAGGAATAAGATTTTTATTCAATAATGTTTAATGAATATAAAACTTTTTAATTTCATGAAGACTTAATTATTTATTCTCCATCCTCATCCTTTTCTTCAACCTCTTCATCTTCTATGTCACTGTAAGAATAAAATTAAAGATTATAAAACATTTTTTTTATATTAAAAAAAATACTAAACATAATATTCACTATTTGAATATATTGTAATGTAAAAGGAATTATTATCATTTTTTATAATATACTAGGTCAGGGCTTCCCAAACTTATACAGTACAACTGTGACGCCTAGTCTAAAACTAGTCTACCCAACATAGGTTATCATAAAACACTATTTGGACATATATTGTTACATAATATTAGGAAATAATGACCAAATCAAAACACAAGCATAAAAATTTAAATAAATATTTATGAAAGATATTAAAGCCAGCAAGGCTGGCTAATGTAAAGGATGCGGTTGCTTTTCTGAGCATAGCTTCTGAAACCGGGGATTTAGACTGCCCGGGATGTAAGAAAGACATAATGGGCGAGGCGTTTAGTCGATTTGGTTGTGTTGACATATTGCGACGCCCCGGCACAATGTTGCAACGCCCCAGGGCGTCGCGACGCACAGTTTGGGAAGCCCTGTACTAGGTTATTGTTTTCATTATGAAACTCACAGATTTGGACATGTGCAATAAGTGGTTTTCTTCCGACGCTCGGGGGAAAAGATTGTTGCTGAACAATGACGAAAATTTCTATGCGCATTATCACTTTGGGAGCACTGTATAATATGTTTAACTATTAGCATGATAGTTATACCTGTTATCTCCTTTCTTGTCACTTTTCTTAAGTCTTACTGTACCGTCCGGAGCCACTCTGACTAAGCAGCCTGGATTTGTGGACAGCTCATCCATGAAGTCTACATACATCTTGGGCTTCGCAGATTTAATCTTGGGCGCTAAAATACTGTTGGATGATCCTGTAAGACAAAATTATTATATACATTTTTTTTCCTTTGTAAAATATGCCATTCGACTTTGTTATAATCAGATGTTTTGATGGCTTTCATGATTTTAATTATTTAGTAATGATATTATTATATATAATTTTTATTTTAAGGCCATTTGGGCAAGGTAGGTAAAGTATAATAATATCATAATCTTTGAGAGTGCACAGAGTGGTACCTACTGGTGGTTTTTATTTGATAATATATAGGTACTTCCATACTAATATTATAAATGCGAAAGTGTGTCTTGTCTGTCTGTTACCTCTTCACGCCCAAACCCCTGAACCTATTTTGATGAAATTTGGTATGAGGATACTTTGTGACCCGAGAAAGGACATAAAATACTTTTTTCCCCGAAAAATGTACAATTTTTTTTTCCCGGAGTGTAAAATAGAAAACAATTAATACTTACGTAGGGTAACATACAAGGGTAGAGAAAGTGATAATGGAAGTTTTATAGATAAAGATCTGACATTTGCTTCACCCCCTGGGAATCTTTCACTCAGTTTCTTCACTAATGCTAGAATATTCTCTTTGATATCATTCTGTGACATACCAGAATGGCCAATAAGCACCGTTGAGGTTTGTCCCTCACTTAGCCTCAGCATCACGGTTCGTAAACCAGTATCAATATCTTTTTTTACATCTCCCTTTTCATTTATTTTCACAGGAATCAACATGTTGTGTTTCTTGAAGAAGATTTTTCCGAGTAAGTGGGAGACGTGGTTGAGAACTCTGGTATCTACCATTATAAAATCATGTAGAGTTAGTAATCTACGTTTTAATTCATACTGATCATATTCCACCCTCAATTGTCTCATAGGTAACACTGTTTTTACCTGAAAGTTGTAAAAACATTGTACATTTTTATACATTTAAAATAATTGAGCATATTTTGTGATTTATCCTATATTATTATAAATAGAACAGAGTAAAAAATTACATACTGAGGTTACACCGGCATTTCTTAAAAGTTCTTCCCAGTGATCCACAGATGGTTCATGATCTGATTTCTTGCCCTTTTTCAAATCTGGTGTTATTAAACAGACTTCCCCATTAGAAGATACTGTACTATGTGGTAAAACACTGAAAAGAAAGTAATTAAATTATTATAAGTACTAAGAAACAGAATTACATTAAAAAATACATGGTATAGAGCACATTTCTACTTACAATTTAATGTTTCCCTTTTTGTCTTGTACTTTGATACTGCGTATTTCCATAAATATTGGAAGTTCGTCCCCAAATATAACATTTTTGTTGTTATAGTTTTCAATTAATTTTTGTAAGGCGGTTAAGCACGATGACACCAAACTTTCGGTGACGTATTTAGATGGTAATACGTATTTAGTCTTCTTCTTTATCTGGGTTAAGTTACCTGCTTCAGCTTTTATTTTAATTTTTGGTTCCTCGTCCTTAGTAATAACTTGTTTGGATACTTTTTTCAACTTTTTGTCACTTTTCAAGGGTTCCTTGTTTAGTTTCTTCTTCTTTATCACTTTGGATGATTTATTTATGGATAACATTTTGAACACCACGTGTAAATAAATAAAAATTAATGTTTTTGCGACTGAGGCAAGTTGAACATAACCTAAAACACCAACGTCCAACACTCGACAAAAGCGCAGTGTTGCCAGAGTATACTCAGCCCAGGTTGCCATTTGTAGGTTCAAATGTTGCCATTTGAAACCAAATGTTGCCATTAGAAAAAAAAACCAGAAAAAAAAACGTTCTGTTATAAAAATATTTATAGTACCTACCTATTGACATTGAGTACTGTTTTACAAGTCTGTCAAGAAAGTCATGACAGGCGGGAAAATTTTTAAATGAAATAAAAAATATGAGAATTGTGCAAAGTGGGCAAAGCAATATTTAAAATGTAATAAGCGTTCTCTGTGAAAATACAAATAAATAAATACACCATTTAAGCGTGATTACGTTTAGAAAATTTTTCCGCCTGTCATGACTTTTTTGACAGGCTTATATTGCTCTGCATTTTGGTTGATAAAAATTTAAATCGAATCATGTTTTAAAAAAATATTAATTCTTTTGTTAGGAAAAAAAATTTGTGGAATCAATTATTTATCAAATAATTATTGATTCCACAATTTTTTTTTCCTCTTAAATTTAAAACGATTTAAAAACAAAAGTATTAGAAAACCACGAAAAAAAATCCTTTTCCAATAGATTTAAAACCACAGATTAAGTATACATAGATGGATTCTTAGCTCGCCAGCGCGTGGCCATTTTATGCTTGTGTGCAATTGCTGTAGTGTGCGTGTAGGGATGGCGTATATCGATAAAAATATAAAATTAGACTACAGCTATCGACCAAGTCGACCATAATTTTATGTTATAGATTTTTATTAAACGACATCAAAAAAGGAGGTTATCAATTCGACCTGCATGTTCAATTTGGGATATATTATGCTCATTAAATTAGAAGTCGCTTTCAATTTGGTGAAAAGGTATTTTTTATCTATTTATTAAGTGTATGAAAATACTTAAATACAGGGTGCAATTAAACCTTCCTGCCAAATTTTGATATATTGATCCTTGTTCAAAATAAAAATACACGTATTTTTCTTTTATTATAGTCACTCAGAACTAAAATGTTGAGAAATAGCCTCCGAAAGTTATCCTAAAAAACACAATTAAAATGGACACTACGCGTCGCCGGCGGGTGAATGCGCGCGCGCCTCCCCCCCCCCCCCCCCCACGTCACCCCCGCTCATTCCCACCGCCACGAGTAACCGTTCTGCATCGATTTTAAATGGGATAAAATATGTCATTAAAAAAATAACACCCAATTTTTTTTTGCTAAATGACCTCTCCTAATGATACATAAGCCCTGGAAAAAAATTGGCAGGATGGTTTAATTGCACCCTGTATAAACAAAATATTTAAGTACATAATTACACAAATAGTTAAAAATATACATAATATGTATACTCCATAAGCCACGAAAGCTTGTCCGGAGTGTAATAGCTAATATCAATAAAATCAACAGTTTTTATAAAACACAACAGAAGAACAAAATATATTATACTTTATTAAACTTAATTACTATTTACTATTAAGCAACTATTTTGTAGAATAACAATTATTATTATCAAAGAAATATAAGAATGAATCTCAGTCCTACTTATTTTAAGTAATTCCAAAAACGCTTAGGTGCATTTCTTTACCTATTAAAATATAATTATGTAATAATATTTATACAGAAAAAGACTTAAAATAGATACTTCGACGCCCCCTGAATAATGATATTATAATAATAATAATTAATAACCTAAGTGGGACTCTAGAGTCTAGACGCTCAATTTTATTGTGCAATATCACGGTATGTGCAATCAAAATCATAGAGCACTAAACCAAATATTATTCTTCACTTTCAATCTTATTATCAAATTAATAATTGAAAATAATTATTATCTTCATTATAGGTCTCTCCGTCACCACCATAATATTGAACTCTTCTTTAAGAGCATTCCAATAACCTGAAAAAATAAATGGTTTAGTGTTAATAAATGTACTATACTACTACATACTATAAAATATACACATAATTCATAATATTGTATACGGGGCAATATGCTTTATGTAAGTTTTCCATGCTTAACCCATCCAGCCCCAAGCGGAACCCAGGTGCCGCATAACAACTAAATATATATTGTGTCTGGAATTCGACGATTGAGGTATTAAATTTATTTTATTAAATGATTATGACTTTAGCCTTATTAAAATTTTACATTTTACTTATTAAAAAAGAGTACCTAATGCCAGGATAAAATTTCAAGAAGTATCTTTAAGTAACGAATTGAGTACTTACAGGGGGGAGGTGTGAGAGCTGTCACAGTATAGCAATATAATATCCCTACAGTAACGAAACGCCTTTGATGTCGCACGATGCCGCCACCGGTGTAAGTACCAAGCAGATATGCCAGGGTTGCCACTTGCCACGAAACGGGAAATAAAATAAAAATAAAATATTGTGCTTGTAATTAATCAGCGTGTTATATTTACATATTATGTCGTACTGCCAGATATTTACGTGAAACTTTATTTTTAGATGATTTGAGTTCTTTACTAGATGATGCGCGCAACTTCGTTGTGCCAAAACTCGTTAATCGCACGGGAACCGTACATTTTTCCAGGACAAAAAGTATCCTTTGTCCTTTCCCGGGACTCAAGTATCTCCATGCCAAATTTCAGCAAAATCGGTCCAGCGGTTTGGGCGTGAAGAGGTAAGAGACAGACAGACAGACAGACACACTTTCGCATTTATAATATTAGTAATTACTAATTAGTATGGATTTAAAAATTTTATTAACCTATCAAGCCCCTTAAGCTCACCGGTGAGCAAGATACAATAGAATAACAATAGATTTCCAAGAATCCACGATCGAAGGATTAAAATAATGAAGACGCATTCGGATATATAAAATATCCAACAATAATTAATCATATTATAACAATTGGTAGGTACGGTAGGCCACACGTCAGGTGTAACAGAAGCACTTCAAAACTCGCTCTTATTACGTGCGCGGTAAGGGCGGTCCAAATGTCATAATGTTACACTTGATGTGTGGCCCTGTGTACCTAGCTAGGTAGGTACTAATTAGTATGTAACAGGGTATTTGACAGTTTTTTTTTTATTCTATATTGTTTCTCTCCTTGTTACACTTCTTACAACGTAAACAATAAAACAGAGATGCAAATTGCAAATAAATTCCACCAAGGCCAACACAATATTAGTGTGAACTGTGAGTCGATATTATATTTTATGACAATTTAAATCCTTTTTGTTTTTTGAATCAGATTTACATATTCTGTACACTGAACACTTATTATATCCCATTGTTTATAACTTTTATAAGATAAGTTATCGTTTTACAACACAAATTTCGTAGACAACGCGCCAACGTCACACCTGCGCGCGAATTCGTACAAACTCCGCGAGTTTGACGGCGCGGGCCCGCGCCGCCCGCTTCCCCGCGGATACCCCTCCGTTGCTCTGCGCAAGTACATTCGTTTCACTACTGTAGGGATATTGCTATACTGTGGAGCTGTTGATCATGCAATTATTTTACTCTCCGTTAGAACTTTCTTTATTTCAATAAAATCATTGTTTCAAACTTACGTTTGAAATGATAATTCCAAATTCCAATATTGTGATGCCTTCATAAGGGAGTAAGGATTAAAAACTTGCATGAAACTTGCGTCTAAAATATATATCTGTTTGTCGTCTATTTTGAAGCATTTTCAACCTGAAAAAAAAATCATTTAGTCCATGACATTATTTTTATCGATAAACTATAGTTCAAGTAAGGCGCATCCCTAAAATACACGTAAAAAACTATGCAATATTTATAGCCAAATTATTACTTGATGTGACATTTTTATCACTAATGCCTTATATAGCATGATTAATGGATTATTATACTTATAAATTTTCTTTCTTAGCTTACAAAAATACCGATTGATAAGCCCAAACAACGTTGTTGAAAACTTACGTATGTTATGTTAAATCCACGTGTTTGAGGCATTCCTTGGCCGTTTTCATGGTTTATTATATAGCGGAACAACAAAATGCAATAATATATTGCATTGAACGTTCACTAAACACTTTTATTACCACTTTTTAAACATGAAATATGCGGACCTACTCCTTTGTTATGTTCTACTAAGTGGGACATAACATTACAGGCTTTTGACGTTTACACACCGATATGAGCTTTCTCTTTCACCCAAATTACTACATCGTTAGTTAGAAAGAGTAACATTATCAGCTGTCAAAATATAAGGCGGACTCCTAAGTATTATTACCTCAATGTTTAAAACACTACGTATTTTATATTTTATCTGTGGTCACAAACTACAAAGTTTCTTCCATTTTTGTTGTAGAGTCCGACAAGGCTTTATAAATTATATGCTGGAGTTTTGTCGGGAATGTGAAAGAGTGATGTTGTGATTTTGTATTATTTTTCTAAAATTGTGTTAAGTTGGGTTTTTAATGTGTAATATTGGTAGAATATTAACCATTAGACATTCGTTATCGTGCACAAGTGTAGGAAAGTGATGCATTATCCAGAAACGTGCGATTTTGTATTCCCTCCAAAACTCCATCGAAAGTTTCAGTAAAGCGTCTACCACTTTACTGAATCGACCGACTTGACTCCTTGACTTTATTGACTTTTATTTAGACTTTGACTAGACTTATGACCTGACGATATTACATGAAAACGATGCTGAATATTATAGGAGGAAGACGGTTTTCCCGCCATATTCCTTAACTTTTTACCTTGTCTGTGGCACAAATACACATAATTTGTGTCAAGTTGCCAAAAACGAAGAAAAAAAAAAAAGGCTTTATATGAATGTGTCAAAGATGTCAATTGGCGCTGCTGGTAAAGGAGAACTGTCAAACATGTGTCAAAAATGACGTTTTTGTATGATAGAAGCGTTTAGTTCCTAATCTCGCCACATTCATGTAAAGCCTTGTCGGACTATACATAAAATTACTTTTATCTCTAGCTTCACCAAAATAGACCTTTTGTCGGTAAAAATATGGGTACAATTTGTTTGTCTATTATATAACTTATAAGTATTGTTTTCATTTGGGAATAAAAATGCGTTCAGTTCATCTGCGAAATATATTCGATATTTTTTTACCGATGATCGCGCGACAAGTCGGAAAGTTGCCAAAAAGTTGCCATTTGAGCTCGGTTGCCATTTGGTTGCCACGAAGGGTCAAATGTTGCCAAAATGGCAACCAAAGTTGCCAAATGGCAACGCTGCAAAAGCGGTTGTCCGTTGTCAAATCACAAATGTCAAAAACACGTTTTCTTATTATGGCACTGCGGCTTTAACCATGGCCAGTGTCGAGTATATAATATTATGGCGGGAAAACAATATTTTATAATACAATTTTCAGCATCGTTATTCTATATTGTCAGATCAGTCTTTATTATGTGTATAAAATCCCCCCCCCCTCTAAGGGGACGAAAGAGGGGGTCAGATTTTGTATCAAACTTTTTTCTTGGACTTACTTCATATTATTAACTGTGTTTTCCGTCTGATGTATAAAATTTTTCCCCCCACCCCCTCTTAGGGGACAAAAGTGGGGGTAAGATTTTGTATCAACTGATGAAGTAGAAATACTTTAAATGGCAAAACAACGTTTGCCGGGACAGCTAGTTTATAATATTAGCGATATTAGTATGGAAGTATGGATAATATTATAATAGGTAGTTTATATCCATGTGCCGGTTTTAGCACTACTGCTCTGAGCGAGACTTCTTCGGCACTCAGGTTGCTGGTACTGCAAAACCTCTACCCTTTTTTTGTTTGCCTCCGGCGCCCGGTTTTATCCGGCGCCCTGGACCGTCACCCATTATCGTCCCCCCCGTAACGCCGCTACTGCTTATATCTTTCAGTTTTACGGTCAGACGCCATGCCAAAGTTGCAGAATAGCTGCAGTCGCTTCCTCTCGAAGCATTTAGGTATATCGTTGAGATTGCCAGTCCGTATCAGCTTGTCACAAGTTACCTTGTAGTGTCAATAAGACTTTATTTACTATCTAGGTGCCTACATCAAATCGTCCTATGTATACTTTTCCTACGAGACACTAGTTCTTCAGGCAGTAAATATCATGGTAGGTTACTGCCTCTGATTAGCCAAACGGCTATTAATTTAATGTCAGTTAAGAGCGTATTTAGTTAATTATATTTGAAAAACGCTCTTATGTAGACGAAGAGTCTCTACTTCAATAAGATGCGATATCGTATCGCTTATCGGATTAATAACGTGAAAACGCTCGTATATACGTAGCGAATCGCCAAGGAAAAGATGGAATGTGCTAACTGGACACAATACGTGTTACCTACAGAATATGCAAATACAACAAATTCAAAACAAAATATTTTAAAAACAATACCAAATTAAGACTTCGTAAATAATATTTCTGTATCAAAAGACTTTAATATTATTTCTATTTACATTGTGCAAAACTCAATGCAACTGTATGAAAGACCGCCAGCAAAACTGCGGTCTACCGTGCCGTAATTATCTAGGTGTGATGTAATTCCTTTGAATGCTTGGCCGTGATCCAGTGTTTAGCCTCGTTAATACTATTAATTGGCGAATAGTATAAATCCTCCCAGACAATATTAACTATTAACTTAATAGTTAATATTGTCTGGGAGGATTTATACTATTCGCCAATTAATTTGGACTGACTTTGTTTACCTATTCTACATTAGCTTGTCGTAACTACGATCTGTGCTAACGCGTATGTTTTAAGTACTTACCTACTATTAAAGTGGTTTATGGTCCTGTATTGTACTTTATAGTCTCTATAAATGTCTGTTATAAATGTTCAAACATCACAAACAGTTTTTAAAGACATTATTATACTTCGTTGCTGCATCCTATGAGATTTAATAAACCTGTAGTCCGAATTTTGTGGTACTGCATCATCACACGCCATTTAGATATTATTTATTTAATTTAAAACTGAAAAAAGACAATCAATTGGTTTTATAGTACTTCCGCCTTGCTTTCCTAGATGGCGGTGTTAGTTCGTCCGTCATTCGTTTTTCGTGTGCGGCATCGTCAACACGTTATCCTTTTTAAATTAATTTCTACAGTGTTAAAGTGTTATAATTAGTGTAAATCGCCGAATAATATTGGAAAAAGGAAGAATAAGGATGATTACGAACATATTCGCCGCAAAATACGGCGATTGGAAACTATGGCATGGTAACGATACGTTAAAAAAAGACTATCTTAAGGGTTAATACGTGATATTAACTAGATAGTCAACCTTTTGTACCTTAATGGGGTAATACGCGATATTATCCAGGTTACAAACTGAGTCGTGATGATACGTGATATCATCCTGAAAGCAACTTTATGCTTTTGCTTATTCACACCGGACAAGATCCGAGTCATCAGCGTCTTCCTCCCGGGAAGGCCGCTGCGATAACGAGCACTCATCCGACGACAAAAGGCGCGATGAAGACATCGACGCGCGGGAGGCTCAATCTTGCTGTGGAACTCCACAATCTTTAGCCGACGTCGAAGACGTGGATTATATGGAGTCGGCCGCGCCTGCACCGGCGTCGCCGCAGGCCGCACCGCCGACATCAGCACCGCTGAGCCAACCAGAAGCCACCGTGCCAGTAGATCCTAACCAAGAATCTACTCCCAGGTTACCACTTGAAATACTAAATATTCTTGGCAAGGCCAATAAAACAGAAAGCCCTAGGCGAACGCATTCCCACCGAACTCTCTGAACGTTGGGGTAAAATCTTGGTCGATGGTTTGGCTAAGGAATACAAGGAGTCGCTTGTGGCGAAGATTCTTATACCGACTAACTTTTCGCTGGCACAAGCGCCTAAACTCAATCAAGAGGTAGCCGCAGTTCTACAGCAGGCTGCAAAAACCGATAAATTTTTTTTCATAATACAATCCAAGGCGTAAAAAGCGACGTCTACCTTTTCGGTGAAAAGCGCTAGCAACAAGCACTGCCGGGCAACTCCCGAGCTCCTCCTCGTCAGCAGTACGCGAGGCCAGCGCCAGCAGTGCCGGCCCGCCCGCACGAGCCGCAGCCGTCGACACGTCGGCGAGGAGGGCCCAGCAGCCCCCGCGCCGCGGCCGCCCCTACGCGAGCGCCAGACCGAGCAACGACAGGAGACGCCGCTACTAGAGGTACCTCACGCTGGCCGCATCCAATTCTTTTTACGCAATTGGCTTCTAATAACCTCCGATAGCACGGTGCAGTGCTGTCTTATGCTAAAGGATATTATAAAATACCCTTCTGCATTGAGTTATAAGTCCCTCCTGTAAGCCACCTTACCAACGTGTGGAACCAAGTAATCCACCTTTTACAAAGAGTCAGATGAGCAAAGCAATAAGTCAACTCAAACAATTAGGTGCTATTTCAGTATGTAATGAAAATTTGCCAGACCAATTTATTTCATACATTTTTCTTACACCGAAAAGTATCGGTGGGTTAAGATTTATATTCAACTCAAAATTACTTAAATACATTTTTAATTTGCACGTAATCAACTTTTAAAATGGAAGATATTCGCACTGCTATAAAATTGGTCTTTCCAAATGTATATTCCTCATATCTCAATCTCAAATCTCAATCGATCTCAAGGAATTGCTTGTGCGGTGTGCCGATTCATACATTACATAAATTTATTATTATTATTATTATTATTATTTTTTGAGATTTCGATTTCATGATAATCTTTGTGAATTTAACTGCCTTCCTGTACGGCTTAAGTTCTGTGCCATTTATATTTGTAAAGCTTCAAAAGCCTCTTTTTATGTGGTCAAGAAAGCAGGGCCATCTAGTGGTCGAAATTCGAATCGAAATCTAAAGATTATGCTACTATATAATATATTAAGGTCAAAATTGAAACAATTAGGTTTTATTATCAACTTTGAGAAAACTAGTATGACGCCTTCACAACTTTGTAGATTTATTGGCTTTGACCAATGATATTATATTAGCTTTGACATAATATTAAATACTCAAGTCATGCAGTTACTCCAGAAATTTTCTAACTAGCCAACGAAATCCATAACAAAGCGCGATTTCGCGAAGTTCATTGGCACTTTAATTTCAGCATGACCAGCAATAGCATATGTATGTGTAGTTGTATATTCTTTGATACAACTGGCCGCGTACTAAATACTTTGAACGAGATAAGTTTTTAGCTTCACAAAAATGTAATAATAATTTTGATTCCATCATGCCTGTAAAACCTTATGTGTACCACCAGTTGGTGGTGCAATATTATTTTTAATAAAGTAAGCTTTTTATTAGAATAAACACAAGTTTATACGAGCTGGAGATCTTCACAGACTCGTCACTCACCGGCTGGGGCGCCGCGTGCGACGGAGTAGTAACTAGATGCCATTGGTCCGCGGATGAAGCTCGCCATCATATCAATTATCTTGAATTATTGGCTGCCTAGGGATTGAAATCATTTTTCATTTCATCGTTGTGATAATATTTTAAATGTCTTACTAAGAATAAATAATACTACTGCCATAATTATATTATCTTATATTAATATTATAATGTGAAGTATTCAATTTCATCATCTCAATGAAATCGCGAGAGATATATGGCAGTAGTGCGAGAAACAACGCATATATAATTTATTTGCTTCTTATTTATATAAAAACACAGATGCTGACCAGGCGTCTAGGTACTTACGTAACGTAACGATAGGAACTTACTAAAGATCTTATTGAGCTTCGGTCAACCTGACAACCTGATGGCTGATACCGTACTTACTCGCGTTGTGCTTTAATAATAAGTGCTATATTATTATCTGCTAAGATATTATGTCTCTTGGAAACAAGACCCAGGTGCCTTCATCATCCTTGCTTTTACAATTTCATGGCACGATTATTTTTTCTATGCCTTTCCGCCATTCGCGCTCATACTGTCTTAGGAAAATTATAGAAGAGGAAGCGACTGGTAAATTAGTCGTTCCGTACTGGCCATCGTGTCTCGGCCGTGTTTTCCACTGTTTTGATCGCTTCTCAAATCTGACGAGATTTATTTTAGGCCAGATAAAACCTTCTGGCGTGCGCAGTATTGTGCGGAAAGTCTACCTAAGACGCTGAATACCGGAGATGTCTATTGACAATATCATACTAAAACCGTTATCGGGAGGTACAATTAATCAGTATGATACAGGATTAAAACATTGGTTTAATTTTTGTCAAAGTAATAATATTGATTTGTATTAAGGATCCGTAGCTGATATAATATTATTACGAATTCTTAAATTTTAACAGAAAAACTTAATGAAAAAGCAAGTTGCGGAATGTTAAATTGTTATAGGTCTAGACTCTAGTTTGTCTCTAATCATTGGTAAATCCCGTTGCAATAACGATCCTAAGATTTTTTAAAGGAGTTTTTAGGAGTAAGCCCAGCTTCCTAAAGTATTCATTTTTAAGGGAACCTTATAAACTTTTGGAGTACGTATCTAAATTTTATCCGTAAGATTCGATACTTATTATCATTAGAAATTAAAAAAAAAAAAAAAAAAAAAAAAAAAAAAAAAAAAAAAAGGTAACTCTCATTCTAATATTATAATAATTATATATAATAATTCAACTCGTTGTCGACGGGACAACGGGTGCAGACGTTATCACTCATAAGAACAGAAGACGTTCATTCCGAAAATTCACGTATCGTAATCACTATCAATAATTATTCATCAAGCCCCAGCTAAAGCTTTATCTGTGTACCTAGATAAGACAAAAGAGCTGAGAAATGGCCCAGCTACTGATAAGCTCATTTTAACAACTAGAAAGCCTTTTCATAATGCCAGTTCCCAATCTATAAGTCGCGGGATAAAGAGTGTCCTCAAGGACAGTGGCATAGAGATTGGCGTTTATTCAGCGCACAGCACGCGACACGCCTCCACGTCGGCGGCGCGCCGCGCGGGAGTCTCCGTCGACATTATCAAGCGATGCGCTGGCTGGGCCGGCTCATCACTTTGTTTTGCTAAGTTTTATAACTTACCTTTACCAGATTTAGCACAAGACAGAGCTTTCGCAGAAGCTATTTTTAATGTAAATTCTGATTCATAGCATATCCAAACTAATTAAGTAGTATTATTATTTAGAAGTACAATACTTTATTAAATAAAAATTGTTATGATGTCTATAATGTTATACCTATCATTTTAAATTCCGTAATTAATTAACTTAATGTAATTAATCTGGTATTTTATCATTCCGCAATTACGCGCTGAACATCTACAGGTTTATTAAATCTCATAGGATGCAGCAACGAAGTATAATTTGTGGTTAATTGAACTTACCTTAAGTGAACTTCAACCAAAATTATACGAGTTGCTGCATCCGTAGAGATTTAAAATCCCACCCCACCCACTTCTCTTAGTTTGTTGCCCCTATTCTTTACTTGCGGAATGATAAAATGTTATGAATTATTATCCTCTCTAAAAAGAATGACGGACGAACTAACACCGCCATCTAGGAAAGCAAGGCGGAAGTACTATAAAACCAATTGATTGTCTTTTTTCAGTTTTAAATTAAATAAATAATATCTAAATGGCGTGTGATGATGCAGTACCACAAAATTCGGACTACAGGTTTATTAAATCTCTACGGATGCAGCAACTCGTATAATTTTGGTTGAAGTTCACTTAAGGTAAGTTCAATTAACCACAAAAAAATATGCAGAAAACTAGATATACTAACTGTAAATAAATAAATTGATTGACCTAAAAATGCGTTTTTACACCTAACTTTAACAGCACTTGAAAAATACTGGAGCTTTTAGACCCATGAAAAATAGGTTTAAAAAACAAACGTACCACGATTTACTCTTAGTTTCCTGTGCGATGTTTTATTCAAGGGATTCCACTACCCTCCGTGTTACTCGGTGAAAAAGTCCAAATAAATTATTAAGGGTAAGACCTCGGTAAGGCCATCTCTCTTCTCCGCTTTGTCATCTGTGGAGCATTGTCATTTAGTGAATTTTAAACATAAGCCAACATCTCTGAAATAAAAAAGAATTAAGGAACAATTTCTGCGTCTTTGAAGATTATTAATATAAGTGCGAAGTGTGTGTCTATGTAGGTATATAATATGGGTATTACAAGAATAAAGATTTACGTTTCAACTTCGTAGCGATTTAATAAGGTAATAGCATTGCAAATTTTATCTTCAAGTGCTAAATTCATAACAAAAAATATATTATAGTTACATTGTAGTTAAGTATAATAAGGGAGTTATGAATATACGCGCTACAAATGTTCGCTGAATCGTGCTTAAATGAGAAATGGCATGTGTCCGCTTAAATATGAACGTAGCAATGTGTATGAACGGTTTAATTTCATTCCAAGCATCACTAATCACTAAACATTATTCCACACAACTGCAAATAGGTGCCCCCTTGTTCTACAAAGGTCTATCCATACTAATATTATAAATGCACAAGTGTGTCCGTCTGTCTGTTACCTCTTCACTCTCGGAAAAAGACATATTCTATGTACATTCCCGGGACTCAACTTTTTATGCCGGAAAAATGTGTATTCACTTGCGAATTTTAGCGCAGGCTTTTTACACATTGACTCTTTGAAAATGCGCGTGTTATATGCGGGATGAGGTAGCAACTAGATTGATGATTTACAAGTAGCTCGGCAGATTCCACGAGACTTGGCAGATTCCGAGAGGCGAATTCCTCGGGCTCTTGCGGATTCCATGTGGTTTCGTAATTAGATAACTATATTTTGGTGTAGGTAATACGCGTGAGATGGATTTCGAACGCGTATTTGAGCGGTGTCCATTTTAGTCTTTTCCAGGGATAATAATTCTTATGCAGAATTATAGTTAAGTGTAGTAGAATTAAAATTTCCTAAGTATTTCAAAAACTACCGAACCGATTTTGATGAAACTTGCAGTACTTATACCCTAAATTGAAACAACAAAATAAAAGAATGACTTTAAAAATAGGACTTGTGATTTTGGAGATATGAGAACACAAACATAAAAACATACATACATACGCACATATACAGGGTGCAATTAAACCTTCCGGCCAAATTTCATCAAATCACCTCACACCACCTAATCACTCAAATTCAAATCACTCAGTACTAAAATGTTGAGAAATAGCTTCCGAAAGTTATCCTAAAAACACCACAATGATGGAGACTACGCGTCTCCCCCGCGTCACCCCCGTTCATACCCACCGCCGCGAAGTGACCGTACTGCAACGATTTTAAATAGGATAAAATATTGTCATTAAAAAAAATAACACCCAATTTTTTTAGGTTAAATAAACTCTCCTAATGATACCTAAGCTCTGGAAATAATTTGGCCGGTAGGTTTATTTGCACTCTGTATATTATACTTTTGAAAGGCGCATTTGTTCAGACGTTGATATTATAGACTAACATAAAACCGGTCGAACTGATAACCTCCTTTTTAAGTCTGTTAAAAAATATGAATAAGCACGGTTTGTCAAGAGATGGCTTGTTGTATCATCATTGCTCTCCTCACAACGACACTCCACTGTACTTCGACGCCCCGGAGTACCCTCTTGGTTGTAAACACATTTTTCTCGAGTGCTCTAAAATTTAAACATCGAATTAAGGTCGTAAAACGCCGAAATACTTTTGTACAGTTTGTTTTGGTACTTACTATAATAATATATCGGCCATTCTACGAAGTGGCCAAAATCCTGTTCGCTTTATTTATCTCCTTTTTAAACATAGTCACATTTTAACAAAAGTGTGTATTTTGCTTTATTTTTAGTTTCCTATCACCACATGATTCAACTAATATCCAATCCCTCTTATTTATTAAAAATTTGCGCTTTTCCTGTAGACAAAATCACGTCCTGTCGACTGTTCGCGGCATAGGCTGCCAGATTCTGATATATTTTAAAAATACTCTCCTATGTTTGAAGTATTTAATGTGAATCTGTCATATTACAAATATAATAAAGTAAATTTTCATGTAATTTAAAAAAAAAACTAATGTCATTATTACAAGTTACAAAATATTCTACAGTGTTCGTAAAAAACTAATCACACCTGTAGACAAACATAAAAATACTGATATTTTTATAAATATTTACAACAACAACACTGTTTTGTGTTGCTAGCAATCACTGGAACAGTAGTGTTTTTGTGTAACCGTTTTCGCTGGCGGAGAAAAGCTAATTACCCAGTTTTTTAATAAAATTGAGTGATTCTACGAAGTGTAAAAGTTGCTGCGTCACTTCTAAAGTGGCCAATAAACAGTGAGTCCTTAATCCCAAATTATAATTTTCATTTAGTCTTGTTAATTAGATGTAAAATAACAGAACGTGATTGATGCCGCGGCTTATAACCTCAAATATTCGCTTCGGCATGGACTAAAGTAAGTATTTGTACATCACATCTGTCGAACTCACTTCTGTAGAAAGGGTTGTCTACAGATGTGATGAATGCCTACAGATGTGAGGCTTTTAAGAAATATATCTTATTGCTATTTAATAAAGATTCAAATTCATTTTTAAAACACCTTTGCTGCGTAAATAATTTATTTTTTAGCTCAATATTATGCGTTTTTTAGCTTAGTTTTGTACAAAATAAAAATGTGTATACAGAAGTGACATATTTCGACAGATGTGATGTTGTTCTGTTTTTTCATAATTATTGTGATCACAATTTTATTTTTAACTAAACCCTTATTCATATGTTTGTATATTTATCGTGTACTTGAAGCATTATTAATACTTAATATGATTTTGTGCGAAAAATATGCAAAGCAATATTTGTCTACAGAAATGACATCTGTCTACAGATATGATTTGGCGCTTTCATTTTTTTTCCAGGAGGTCGATCTTAATTGTAGGAATGGCGAGGAATAAAACAAAAATTATTGAATAAGAAAAAAAGGAGCGTCGCAAAGAACAGAAAAGGAGATAATATACAAAAGAAGACAGAAAATGTCGGAAGCTGAATTAGAGGAAAGGCGCAGAAAAGACAGGGAAAGATACCAAAAGAAAAAAGCATCAGGAGAGATCAAGACGATTAAAGAACAGACTTCAAAAGAACAGCAAAAGACTATACCTACTTGACTGATTTATTTCTTACTACATTTAATTTTAATTGTTATTATATTATAATGTCTACAGAGGCGAAGTCACATCTGTAGACATAGTTATTACATTTTTTATTGTGTAACCCTTGGCTATTTTCATGTTGATTATGTTCTAGAAAGTGAGAAGGCAATTTTTTTTATGTTATTCCTGTTTTTGTTTATAAAGGATTGTATTCATTTTCGTTATTTTTGTAATATTGTCTTTTCTGTCGACAATGGCATCACGCCTGTCGACAGGAAAAAAGCTCAAAAGTGCCGTAAATGGTCATATTGTGATTGATGATCTCTAAAAGTATTTTTAGATTTAATTAAGATATATTTTAATTCGTCCTACGTCAATAAAACCACAGAATTATTAATTTTGTTTTTATTTATTTTTTTTATTGGCTTCATAGAATGGCCCATATAAAGTTTATGTACCTAGTTTAGAATATGCAGTAGCTTAATAATCTAGAATTGACAGATTTTTAAGCTATTGCATAGCTTTTATCGCGGGATTTTCAGAGCGCGGTGACCGAATAAAGAAATTCCGTAACGAAAAAAACCTAACACAGCCCATGACCGGCACAGCGCGCAGCGGACAGCGGTGCGGCGTTGCCGGACTTCGGCACGGTGTTTGTGTGCGTGTGACAATACGTATGCAGATAAGTTGATAAAAAATGCTATGTAATAGCTTTACCGCAGCAATCCCCCGGTGCCACGCGTATTTTTTAAAATTTTAAATGCTGAATCGATTGTGTGAATGTAGTTTTTGAAAAGGAACTTCGGCGACCTTCGGTAAAATAATAATTAATCAATATATTCGGTGAAACCTTCAGCTTGAGAGTAAATTATTTATACCATAGGTTTATTTTTTATCAAATCAAAATTATTACTAAACGTCAAAACAAAGATTTTTATGTATTACACAATGTTACATATTATAATAATAATTTGTAGTCACTTTAAACATTGAAAATGAAAATTTTAATTTGCAGCTCCTACACATATTATATTATAATATCTATGGCGTCGACAAAAAAACAATTTACTTTCTTTTTCATAAATTTTATCTATATCCACTCCTGCCATTATAGAGTTTTCATGGCATACCCATATTTATCTCGTGCGCATGGATCCCTAAAACTAGTTTTATTTACGTTGTTTAGTTTAATGATAAATGTGTGTACTTTGTGAAATGTACTAAGCTTGTTACGAGTAAATGTTGTGCCCAGAATTTAGTTACAAATGAGTCAGAAGGTTTCAGCCCTTTGCATCTAACGCCTCTAACAGAGACAAATATGAGGGCTACAATAGTAGATAGCTGCGTACTATGTACTTATATTGACAGAAACATTTACAGCTGTCCATAGCTGATAAGTGATAAGCATAATATTGCGGGCCACACTTTCCACAATTATTTTATAAAATGACTTTTGATTTAAACGCCTCCGTGGTCCAGTGGTGTAGAGTATGGCTGGACTCGGAGCTCGTGGGTTCGATTCCCGCGTTGGAAACATGTTTTTTCCTAGTTTGGTTAGGACGATGTAGGCTGATGCGGCCCACACCCGTCACAATGTGCACTATCCTTTATGAGCACACTCATAAAGGATAAGGCCATGATCGTAGAAAAAAGGCGGACGGAGTCTTCTTAAACACAGCACTGTGTCTTCAAAGTCGGCCACGCACACATTCTTACGCCTGTCAAATGGCCGGACTAGCGTAGGAATGTGTGCGTGCGGGCCGTGTACATGCAGTCAGCCTGGCCGACTCTGAAGACACAGTGCTGTGTATAATAAGACTCCGTCCGCCTTTTTTCTACGTTCATGGATAAGGCCTGCCTAGACAATAGACATACTTGCGCCAGGCTAGACTATTACATCCTTATTGTAACTCAATTATAGGACATACATAAACTCTTCACTTATTTTTATAATATAAAGTTATTCTTTTATAAATGTAGTGAGTAGGAAGAAACAAGACGGCTAAGCAAATTATAGGTCCCACAGGATTTGACGTGGGAGTGCGTGGGAGTGCGTGGGACGTTCGCAGAAATTCAACCCTGTTCTTTGTTTACACTTTAAAAGAATAATAACCTACTTTTGTTCTTAATTGAATAAATATTAGCTTGTTTAGAAATAAAATACTGGCTTTTGTTAAATGGGTACCCCTTAGGAAATAACACGATACGTTTCAAATATGGTGTACGACCAAAATTTGCCCATAGTCAAATTTTGTCTCAACAAAATAGTCACTGAAGATACTGGAATGAATTATAATACACTATATAAATGTAACAAGTTATCAAGTCATATAAAGATGTTCGAAAAGGTACTATCTTCTTTGGAGATAGATTAAGTACTTATTGTTAGATATAATTGCCAATAATTATAATTGAATAAGCTTGCTGATATTATATTAGAAGATATATCAATAAAAGATAATATATCAATAGAGTAGGTACCTAAATAAAGAAAATAAATATTATTTAAGGCAGCACAGTAATTGTAATATTCCGATGTTACTAAACTAAAATGTGTTTCCTTAAAATTCACCGAGAGCGACTTAGTAAGCGATTATAAATTTCGATCCTCCACCATCCGTTCAAACATATTCTACCTTTGATAGGACTTTGAGATCGAAGGAATAAGGATCATTATCATCAAAACTCGCGGGTAAAATAAGTCTGCACAGACTATACTTATCGCTTGGTGGCGGCCTGAAAATTTGCATTAAATATTCAACATCGCTCACTACTTTACGGAAGTAGGAAGTTTTGCTCACAAATAGTTTAGCGAAATCCATTTCGAGACCGGCTTATAAATATCATGTACTATTTTTGATCTGCAGCTAGCAATTCCTGGGTTTTGGATGCAGAAAACGAAAATGGTCCCTGAGCTCTGCAGAAAACAAAAATGTACGGTCCCTGGGCGGTCAACAAATAGGAGCCAGTAGGTAGTAAACAAAAGCTTTCCTGTTGGATTTAAATCATGTGCTTTCTCAAATATTGGACGTAAAATACTATCTTAAAATTAGTTTGTCGCGCGGGAACCGTACATATTTCCTGGCAAAAAGAAAAAAACCGTACATTTTTCTGATGCTGCGAGTGTCCATGGGCGACGGAAGTTGCTTTCCATCAGGTGACCCATTTGATCGTTTGCTCCCTTTTTTCATAAAAAAAGTATCTTATTTCCTTTCCGGGGACTCAAAGTACGTCCAAACCCAGCAAAACCGATTCAGTGGTTTGTGCGTCATGAGGTAACAGACAGAGAGACAGCAATTTTTTTGCATTTATAATATAAGTATGGATATGTTTAACGCCCCCGTGGTCCAGTGGTCAGAGCGTTGCTCTTGACTCGGAGGTCGTGGGTTCGATTCCCACGTTGGAAACATGTTATTTCCAAGTTTCGTTAGGACAATGCAGGCTGATCACCTGATTGTCTGATAAGTAAGATGATCCATGCGTCGGATGGGCATGTAAAAATTCGGTCCTGTCGTGTCGGTCTTCCATCCCACTGGGTTATGAGAGTAAAGGAATAGAGAGTGCTCTTGTGTACTGCGCACACACCTGGGCACTATAAAATTACTCGCGCGCGCGTACCTGGCCTGGTTTCAACGAAACCGGTGTGGGGAGTATTATTATGGATATGTAGACAATAGACATGTAGTATTATAATTTATAGCGTTTGATTCTGCAGATCAAACATGTGGAGAAACCTAAAGCTTACGAGAATAAGCAAATATCTCGAAGTGAACTATAGACAAGAATATTCTCAGAACCATCTATTATGTTACTTCTATTATGGTAACAGAGTAAGGATTACTAAAAGTTCACTTTGAAGTATAGCTAGTTATACATCAGTTAGGGTGAAGCCCCTGGGCGGCAGCTACTGCCCTGGCGGGAGACCCGCCGTGGGAGCTGGTTGCAAGGGTCTTCACCGAGTTGCACCTCTTCGCTTCAGAGAGGAGGTCGCGGGGCAAAAACCTGCAATGGGAGGAGCTCCGGCGGGTCCGAAGGCTAGGAGAGCAGTGGCTGTTGAAGAGGTGGGGTGAGGACCTGGCGCAGGCCCAGTACGGTCAACGTACTGCTCAGGCTCTGCGTCCAGTTCTTGCGGCGTGGATACGTCGCAAGAGAAAACACCTTCCGCCTTACACAGGTACTCACCGGACACGGATGTTTCGGTGCGTACTTGTGTAAGGTCGCTAGGAGAGAGCCTACGCCAGCCTGCCACGAGTGCGGCGCTGCGGAGGACATGGTGGCATGAAGAAATACCACGTTCTCACAGAAAACGCTGTGTTTCGCCGAGTGAGTGAGTTTACCGGAGGCCCAATCCCCTACCCTATACCCTCCCCTTCCCTTCTCTACCCATTACCCTATTCCCTCTTAAAAGGCCGGCAACCCACTTGCAGCTCTTCTGATGCTGCGAGTGTCCATGGGCGACGGAAGTTACTTTCCATCAGGTGACCCGTTTGCTCGTTTGCTCTTATTTCATAAAACAAAAAAAATTACCTCTTTTTTATTCGTTACTTTATTTATTATACAATTTTAATATTAGTATTGATACACTTACCCTACGTATGCGGCCGTAAACCACGCAGAACCACTGGAATATGTCAACAAACTATGGTTAAAAACCGTTTGTGTTTAAATAAATTTATATAAATGAAAAATAACTACTTAACAAGTTGTGATTTAATTTCAAGTTGAGATTGACTTAACCCTGTGAAAGGAATATCAAGATGCGTTTGAGCGGAGACGGCGGGATGGCCGGCGCCCAAGTGCAGATATTAATCCCATTACGACCACGCCTTTCCACAATTTTAGGGTTCCGTACCCGGATGGTAAATAATATAATGAAATGACTTCAAAATTGAAATTTTTGAAGTCGTTTTATTAATATTAAAAAAATTGAAGTTGAAAATAAAAAAAAATTGAATGCGAAAATTTACTCACCTACCTATCTTTAGAAATAATATAACAGAACTAGAAAGTAAAACCTTTAAAATTTACTATCTCAAAAATCTGCCTATCTAATCTATCTTTTTTTGATAGTACTTAGTGTATGGTAAGGAACCCATCGCGTGCGAATCCGACTCGCACTTAGTCAGTTTTTCTGAATTTGTGACGAAATAATTAAGAATATTTTGCGAGCATTCACGGCTCGAAATCCGAGCAAAAACGCGCTGTTTGGTTTCAGCTACTATCCGTTTTAATGAAGGTTTTATTCTAGATATTTAAGATTAAAAGAGAAATGTTTTTCATTTCAGAGCTTTAAATTTCGTAAATTTTCAAATAATAAAAAAGGTTTTTAAACTTGTGATCATATTATTGTGACTTGTAAATCCCTGTTTACTATTCTTAGGACCTGTTTCACCACTTTCTCATAAAGTGCCGAATAGGCTATTCACAACTTTTTGACAGATTCTCCATACTTCATCTGTCAAGTTAAGTGGTGAATAGCCTATTCGGCACTTATCAGGATTCAGGAAGTGGTGAAACAGGCCCTTAGTCTAATTCCTTTCGATTCAGACGATCGACTTGGAAGATATTCTTGCAAGTGGCACCAGATGAATAATGTAAGTCATCTAATATACAACAAATTTAAAAATTATAATATACTAAAAGTTTTACTTTTCCAACAAAGAAGTTTTTTTCTTTTCACGACTTAAATTCTCATTTTTAGTATTGAACTTATCGTATTTTAAGGTAAAGCAGGTTTTAATTGCCTTAGTAACGCTGTTAAGCTCGCATAGCTTTTTAATTGGTATGCAAACTACATCAGCGTAGCTATTGTCTAAGGCGTAGCGGCGTAGAGCTGCTACGGCGTAGAGCAGCTACGAACTTGCTAAAGAACTTTAGCGCATAATATTATAAGGATGTTTATTTTTAGATTTCTAATTGGTCTCTTTATGCTAACCGTAAGTCAATCATGGTATCTATGAAAAATATAAGGCGAATAGTGTTTAAAATGAAGAGACATGAGTGGATGAACTGGGTAACTTACAATTCTAAAAAGTTCATTTTTTTTGCACAAATGAAGCCTTTAGGACCGGTAAAATAATTTAAAATTAAATAAATGTGCATAATATGTATAGAAAAAAATATTAGCTAGATGATGAGTAGGTATGTTACAAGGTTTGTTCAAATTATAAGGGAAAAAATAAGTGATTCCTCGTATGTAAGTACGTACGTAGTAAATTAATGTTAGTTACTTCATTCACTCATGTCTTTAAATGTGGTGGAATATTTTAAACAAAGTGATAACATTTCCATATCATTAATTTAGAATCTTCTAAAATGTTATTTCGAATATTTGTTTGGAAATCGAAATTATAATTGATTGCGATTGTTTCGATATTTAGCGATTATTTTTGTCAACTTTTTCAATCATCCGGACATATTGTGTGGGAGTTGTTTGTCCCGGGAGACAAAGGGATATGACGCCATAATATATAGTTAGAGAAATCGTGTCTTAAATGAATAAATATTGATTTATTCGCGCCTTCAGAATTACACACTAAACAACTACAAAACAAAATTTTGGTGCTACGATAAAATATTATATTATAATATTATATTAAAATATAATTATATAATGTAATAAAACAAACTTCTAATTTAGCAAACTACTAAACTATTAATAATGTGCTGCCGTAACCAAAAAACTATAAAACTACGTATTATTATTGAAAATTAAAAAAATGTGAAAGAAAATAATATTTGGTATAAGTATACAACATATTATTGTATACTAAATTTGTTGGCATTGTTGATTATTATTATTATTTCAAAACTTACCCACTAGAAAACATGAAGAGGAAACAAATCAAAATGAAAGTGGTTCGATGAAGGCCAAATTTCGTAGACCTTTTCGCGTCTCAATTAATTATTATTGAATAAGCCCTCAAGGATTTGTAATCTAATTCTCATCTCATTGTTACCTCACATGAGCTGAAATAGTAACAAGAATCCATACTTATATTATACTGGATGATGCCCGCAACTCCGTTATAATATAATAGTTTATCGCGCGGGAACCGTACATTTTTCGGGATAAAAAGTATCCCATGTTTTTTCACAGAGCTCTTTGGTATCTATTTTGGTAATTTCAACTATGTCTGTTTAATGGTTTGGCTTTGGACGTGAAGAGGTAACAGACGAATTTTAGCGCAACGGAGTTGCGGGCGTGGCTTCGGGTAGTGAAAAATATATTTTGCTCCCATGAACGTAGAAAAAAAGGCGGACGGAGTCGGCCAGGCTGACTGTATGTACACGGTCCGCACGCACACATTCTTACGCTAGTCCATACTTTTTGAAAGGCGTAAGAATGTGTGCGTGGCCGACTCTGAAGACACAGTTTTGTATTTAGCAAGACTCCGTCCGCCTTTTTTTCTACGTTCATGTTAGCTCCTTGTAAAAAATATTTTCAATCGTTTTGAGTATGTTGTGAGCCTTCAGGAAAAGCATAAAGTTATTATAGCTGAATAGAGCAACAATCTCGAGCTGTCAAACGAAACTGAAATTGATTTACATCATTCATTCCCAAGGTGGTCCAGGTGGACCCCCAAGGGTCAATGGGAGCCCGACAGGGGTCTACGCTTGCGTGGAAGAAATGATCCAGCAAAATGTTTAAGGTGGTCTATGACAAAAAAATTTTGGGAATCTCTGATTTACATAATTATGTAAATCAGTGTGTAAAAATGTGAGTACGTATACACTGACACAAGCATCTTTCTATGAGATTAAAATATTGTGAACAGCAGAACTCTTTTTTTGACGTCCAGTCGGCACGTGCCGATACGTGCCGACTGGATTCTGCTGTCATGCATCACACGTCTCTTTTTACCACGCAGTGTTACTGATAGTGACATCTCGCTAGCTCAGGCCTTTGTTTCTCTATTCCGCTAGGTATATTAACTTTATGGGTAAAAGCGTCTATGGATTTCTTATCGAGGACCTTAATATGCGATATATTTTGTGATTTGTTTTTGGGACATTTTGTGTGATCTATCATTTTTGTGTCCATTATTTTAAAAATATGCTGCAAAATATACATAACTATTTAGGGTATAAAATAAAAAAATTATAGTTTAGACTTTAGGAAGAACTGAAATATATAACTTTCAAAAGTTAATTCTCGTTGAAGAATACTTTTCTGAGGTGCAATAAGAATTATTTTCAACAGAGACGAATTGCAAATGCAGCATGAAATTTTCGAATAAGTTCTAAAATGATGAAAGTAGACAATGTCTTTTTTACATAGTCAAAGAATCTCTACAATATTTTTATACTTACTCCCTGTTTTATTATAGTAAGGGCCTGTTTCACCAAACGCCTGTTGTTCCTGATAAAGTGCCGGATAGGCTATGCATAACTTATTTGACAGATTCTTCATACTCTATCTGTCAAGTTAAGTGGTGGATAGCTTATTCGAAACTTATCAGTAAGTGGTGAAACAGGCCCTTAGTATCTAACGTAGATAATACTAGATAATACGCATTATTTCGGATATGAAATATAAATAAAGAACGTGTGTCCAACCGTTTTCACACAACTACCAACAAACGTGATGCTTGTTGCGAAACTTCTTCGTGAAACGGCTAAAACGATTTTGATGAAATTTTGTATGTATAGTGGTCTCTATTACACAGTAAATAGTAAATACGCATTTATAACTTCGATAAAGGCTATACCCATCATATAAATAACTCTGATAAACGACACCTATGCGAATCCAACATTATGTAATGAATAATGATATATAATTTATTTAATACTCGTGTGTTTGTTCATTCACAATTATTAATGATTTCGTTCAATTCCGTATAGATATTATCTGCAACTTCAACCGCGCTGAAATTAGCGCGAAAATTGTACAATGTACATTTTGCGGCAATAAACCTGTGGTGTCTTTTTACGGAAACACAAACATCTGAATCGATTCATGGGTATGAGCGTAAAGAGGTATTAGATAGTAAGACGGACAACATTTTTCACTTTTTAATTAGAGTAGATGTCTGTAAAAAGTAGTTTTACATTATTAATAATTATTATTAATAATGTTTTTAGTCTCAACGTAAATGTAACGAAATCATATAACTTTAATAATCTTTAAAGAGACCTTAAAGATAAAAAGTAAAAATTTGTATAAAAAGCTTCCTGAAATTCGTATAAATTGAATCTGTAATTTCAATATTTCCTCGCTAATATTGATAGAACCTACAATCTTCATGCATAAAGGTGAGGCCGCATTGCTTTGTTGAGTTGATTCATCGTAGCGCCGACGCTGCAACGTTTTATTTGCATATTTTTTAACAATTAAATTGATGCGTTGCTTCTTTGGAAGCGAATTTTTAACCAAACTAAGATAATATGAAATACGGTGGGAGAGTAATAACGTGCTACGCTGGCACAGTCACGACAATAAAATCGTGCGTTGACGTAACGCAGTTGTAGCATATTTTATATTATTCTGTTGCGACGATGCTAAGCACAGGAGTGATATGGCCTCGTTTGTATTAGGTTGGATGGCCGCTACACCGATAGATCACAAGCAGCTGTATGTAACGAATTATTTCAATAGCAGCGCGGTCGCGCGTAGCCGCGAAACTGTTCGTTCAGGCGGATGCATATAAATCGAGTCTAAGGGTCAATTCAGACCGCAACGCGACGCGTAGATGCATTTCTAAATTAGCATGCATTTGACAGATTCGCAAGACGTCGCACGCTGACGACATTTGTCAAATCCATACAAATTTAGGTCAATTCTAAACCTAAAGGTCAATTCAGACCGCAACGTGACCCTACGGGTCAATTCAGACCGCAACGTGACGAGGCGATGCGCGACGCGACGCGACCTAAATTTGTATGGATTTGACAGATGTCATCAGCGTGAGACGTCTTCCGAATCTGTCAAATCCATACTAATTTAGAAATGCATCTACGCGTCGCGTTGCGGTCTGAATTGACATATATGATGTAGCGCGTCGTCACAACACACAAGTAACAATCAATCATGTCGATGTGACCCACTGGGGAAGTGTTGCCTCACTCATATCCTCATATTATATTAAAGCGCGTCGACGCAACACATGCTGTTTTAATTGCGTTGCGACAACGCAACGTGGTAATATGGCCCCGCTATAAAGTGTAACATTTGTACAGCCTGCGCCGTGCTAATGCACGAGAGTGTTAGTAACCGCTTCTAATATTGCGAAGTGCAAGTTCATTTTCTTTTTATTGTCGTGTTTCAGTCGAAAAATACACTACATCGCGCGAGGTGGTGGATTTTATAAACTGATTTCGTGCAAGTATATTGTGAACGTTTCAGATGTTACAAAATACTATAGATTGCAATAATAATAACGGAATTGAGTCGTGAATATTACTACAGTATTAAAATTTATATATAGAATTTTTAATTTGATTAAACTGTCCCATTGCAGGACAAAGGCCTACCCAGAGTCTTCCATTAATTACATACCTATCGACTTTAACAATCAGAAGTGTCTCTCAATAGAGTACATACCTCAAAGTTAAAAATACAAAAAGCAAGCATGCAGTTTTCTTATCGCCGTGCTTAAGATCTAAGTAATGTCTTAAAGCGCTTTTATCTCTTTTATATGGCTGGATTAGAAATGGCTTGCTCAATGGCCGTGATATGCAACGCCGCTTGATTAAATTCCTTACAAATATCTATCTCTTGTAATTCCATAAGTTCATATTCATTCATACATGTTCATATTCGATTGTTATAATAATATTCTTCTTTATTATAATTACTAGATGTCGCCCGCAACATAAATTCCTGGATAAAAACTATCTATCCTGTGGCCGAAAGTAATATTATATTCTTTACAATCGGCGGCAAAATCTTCTCGCCGGGTTAGTTCACGAACCGGTGGTAGGCATTGTAGTTTCTACGCTATTCCCACTTTCAAAAGTGTATTCATGATACCTATTTTGAATAAAAAGATATTTGATTTTTTTATTTTATTTATTTTACAAAATGTCATTTAAACCATCTGGTTCAATTTAGGTATAAGCATCAAAAGGGAACAAAGAGACAGAGAGGTACGTTTTCACATTTAAAATATTAGTGGTATGATTGGATTCATCTGTTGTATACAATTTATATAAATGTTATATTTAGTGGGTTTTAGGTAGGAAAAGCGATTGATTTAGTCTCAGCGAATTTCCCGTATCTATCTACCATAACTTTCCATGGGATTAGACGACGTGATGACTGCCTGCTAAGTGCATAAAGAAATTATAATTTGTTTATGTTACTTTTTGAGAAATTGCATTAACTACAATCTATATCAACAAAACCCCTGGGGTTGATTAATAAAGTTCAGAACAATCTGTCCAGCAATGTGAGATGCTCGAGGCCGGACGGGCGGATGCCATGCCGGATTAATTATTCGCTTTGTCGGCGGCCGGTCAAAAAGCACTTCTCTTGATCTCTGAGCACGATCCCTGTACACAGACTACTGCAAAGGTATTTGTGTGTTGACGGTAGAATTCATAATTGATCACAAGGTTAGGGAATATGAATTTATGGTTAATATTGTATTTGGTCAAAGACAAACCAACGCAATCATTATGTAGGTACTAGCCCCCTAACTAATTAAGATTTTTTAAAATAAAATATGGAAGCAAACGAGCAAAGTTGGAATTTCCCTGAGAGCAACTACCGCTGCCCATGGACACTCGCAAGAGAAAATATTATGCTCTCTTCTTGAAGATATGCAGGTTTATTCAACCCCGCTGTCTTGGTCTGTCATGTGACTTTTTCCATGCACCGGACAAAGGCCAAACTTATCTCATTCGTTGTGTAAATGTTTTTATTAGTAAGGAGATAGTCGGTAGACCTGCATTGATAACGTAAAAGGTAAAATGTGTTATTATGATCATAAAGAAAGTGTTTGTGAAATCTTTCAAAATTTTGTAGAGCTAGAAATTAGAATCAAATATTCAATATGTATTATAATAGTCATTTTTTTCTTATCACATGATAATATCACAAACGTATGTATATTTATGTGTCAAAGTATAAGAGAAAATGAAAATACTTATGTCAGGGAATTCCTTCATGAATCGTGCGGACCCTTGTGTTTATTCCGTGTGCAAATTTGGGCAAAAGTTAGTGACTTATGACGTCATTTTATTATTCGTTTGTTTCGCCAAAAGTTACCTAACCGTATCTGTTTCAAGTTTGAAACTAAAGTTTTCTTGCCGTGCCGGTTTTTGGTTGTTTACCGTACTGTGTAAACTTCCATTCACCTCCAGCACCCTTAGGGAATTTCTCTTGCTGGGGAACGAATGTGTTGTTTTAATTCAATAACGTTCACGATTTTCTGTTGGATATAGTTTTCTAATTAAAAGTATTCGGTCTAAGTTGAGTCAAAAGTTCTGGATATATACGAAACATCGATCATAAACTCGAACATAACATACTGGTCGTAAACATATTGGAGTTCTAAGTGCAGTGTAATATATCACAGGAATGTCTGACATAATATATTGATATGATAATATATTGTAACCTATATATCCACCACTTGAAGGCTGTAGGTTTGGGGTCATCCATACAGTATGTCAAACGTGAGGGGGAGGGGGCGACGAAGTATGACATGGTGTGACAAGGAGCAAGCTCTTTTTGGAAACATCCAATTTCATAAGTTGAATAGCGAAGTTTGAAATATTTAATTTTTAAGCCCCCAGTACACAATGGCCCACGATGGCCGACTGCAGGCCATCGTGAGCTATATACCACGATCACTTGGTGTTAAATACAATGGCGCACGGCTCATTGCTCCCTGGCAATCCACTGGCCATCATCCGCCTTCATACACCATTACCCCTTCTACACAATGGTGATGGCTTGTAGTATGAGCCAGCATGGACCATCGTGAAGAGGCACCTTAAGATGTAAAATTATAGTGACATCCATGGACGTATAAAAAAAGGCGGACGGAGTCCCACCATATACAAAACTGTGCCCTTCAGAGTCGGCCAGCTGACTGTATGTACACGGTCCGCACGCACACATCCTTACGCTAGTCCATACCATTTGACAGGCGTAAGAATGTGTGCATGGCCGATATATAGTAAGACTCAGTCCACCTTTTTTTCTACGTTTATGGTGACATCATACTAGGGTGAAGAGGTCTCACAAATGTGAACACCATTGACAAGTAGGGCGGGGGTCTTAAAGTCATGAAATTAGTGTGGCATAGTTTATGGATGATCCCTATGCTGCTTCTGTGATTACCCGCAACTATGCGGTCATGCGGCTCGGAATCTGCTTTAATTACAGCTGATTTTTATATTATTTGCAGCATGCGGTCTGTGGTCTACGAGAATGCGCCAGCTTGTATTATTGCTGATAATTATTTTTATTTTGTTCAAATGCGACATTGTTCATTATGAAAGTAATATAAGTACCATCGCGATTGGTATTTCTTGCTACAAATAATTTTTGCAATTACTCGATGTATTTTTAATTTTTTGTCTATTTTAGTCTGTCCGTCGGTCTGTCTGTCTCCAGGCTGTAACTCAAGAACAGCAATAGCTATAGAGTTGAAATTTTCACAGATTATGTATATCTGTTGCCGCTACAACAACAAATACTAAAAACAAAATAAAGTTATTATTTAAGAGGGGCTCCCATAAAACAAACATGATTTTTTTTTGCTTTTTTTTTGCTCGTAAACCATAATGGTAACAGGTAGGCACTTGAAATATTCACAAAATCCTTAGTTATATTTGTAATTTAATATTTAATAATAAAATTTAAATAAATTAAATAATTAAGGGGGGCTCTCATACAAAAAACACAATTTTTCGCTTTATAATGGTGCGGAACCCTTCGTGCGCGAGTTCCACTCGCACTTGGCCGATTATTTAGGGTTCCGTAGTCAACTAGGAACCCTTATAGTTTCCGTCTGTCCGTCCGTCTGTCTGTCCGCGGAATGTACATATTAATAGTGCCGACAAAATGGTATATTATAAAATCTTAAAAAAATATTTTTTTATGGTACCTCCCCTACACATCAAGCTGCGGGGATGATATTTTTTTTTCGCGTCCACCCCACCATGTGGGGAGTCGTTGGATAGGTTTTTAAAAATATTACGAGTATTTATACGAAAAAATACCTTGTAGAATATTAAATGACCTTGTATTTCAGTGCAGTTCAAAACTTTGAAAAAAAAACACAACATTATATTAAATTTGTGACTCATCTCGTGGATTGGACCATTGATTGGTGAGGTGACAATGGATTCTCAGTGTGGCCTCGATCGAGTCGAGTCTCCTGTTTTCATTGAATCACCATGACAAAGATTTTTGTGGCCTGTATTCGGAGCGCGATCAGATATTTAGATGAACCGTGTTAACCACTGTGTGCCTGTATAGTTTTGCGGTGAGCTTTAAACTTGGTGAGCTTTGGAAGCACTTATTATTTACTGACAGACTTCACGCAGTGACATCATACGCACATTTCATGAATGTACTATCAGAAAAGTTGATTCATAGGCAATCTATGGTGGAATAACGTATTTTGGTCGCGTTTTATCAAGCCCAGCCGACAGATGGCGACTTACATTAAGTTGACATAATCCAACCAAATGACGAAGGTCCGTCAACTGCCTATGGATCAATTTCTTCGATAGATACCTTCAAAGATATTGATTAATAGGCAAATGACAGACCTACGTCATTTGGTCGGGTTATATCAATTTAATGTTAGTCGTGATCAGGCTGGGCTAGACGTAGCGCGAAAAAAATTCCGTAGATCTACCATTTGCCTATTAAACAATTTCTTTGATAGTAACATCGACTTCCAGACACAAAACTGCTGACACTCGCACATGGACACATACGTGATACGTCGCTACAAGATTTTATAGTAACACAAAGGTTACCTTATCTAGTAGTTGACGGTTTGAATTTTCTATCGATAAAGGGTTAAATTTATTTGCAATCATTATCACTATAACTAATATTGACTCTATTTAAAACTAGATGACACACGGTCAAAATCATAGGCTAGACTACATAATCGAACAAATTAAGAGCCACTTAATTTAAGTATCGGTAAGTTATTGAGTGGGAAGCTTCTAAGTCACAAGTAAACGAAATAGCACTTTCTAAACAACAATAAAAGAATAGCATTGTCTTTATTGTAGGGAGTTGTCGAATAACGACTTCGAATGTACGTGACGAACTTAGCGTTAGATGTTTCTATAATATAGTTCTTTGATCTATAAATAAATCGTTGATTCCAGTATTATGTGCTGTCAGAGAAATCTATTTATAAGCTGGTTTTATATGCGTCCACGACCCACGTGATATGTATGTTTGGCCGCTATACACAACGAAATCACAAGCAATTGTATTTAAATACAGTCATTCGTGTAACAAGATATGAATTATGTTTATCTTTCACTCATGCGAAAGATGCAATTAATCAACACTTAACTTAAAAACGTTGGTTTAATACTTAGCCTTCTTTATTTTACTGCAAACATCCTCTTCATACATGTTGAATTAGAAGCGACCAAAAGAATTGAAAGTCATAATATAAAAGATCTCAACAGTTTTAGAGCCACCCTTTTTGAATTGCACGCATGCCCTCATACATGTTTAAGAGCTTGGACGTTTTACTACTTACCATATTGCTATGTAAGTACATATGTGTGCGGGAATGTACTATCAGAGAAGTTGATTCACATGCAGATGGAGGACCTACCTAATTCGGTAGAGTTATTTTAATTCAATATCAGTCGTGATTTGACGCGTAGGTTTAACGTGCCGCGACCAAATTATGTAGGTCCAAATCAACTTTGCGCATAGCTCCTTTGTACTAATACACGCAAATTAAATAAACAGGCTTTTTATTTCTTAAATTGTTCTGTGTTCCTATACAGAGCAATTTAATAAAAAATTCCTGTTTTATTTTAAGTGTCATGATTACATATTTTAAGCTTAAGTTTAGTCTCTTTTGATTAGAAGTCTACTATTACTCTTGCGTTTTTAAATGTAAGTTATAAAACGAGAATATTGCAATGATTCCAAGTTTTTACGTACGTAAGCTAGCTTTAAACTTGCAGTGTAAAAATCGTAAGCTTGGTAAAATACAAAAGGAGTACAATGTACATAATTTATAAGCTAAGGGTTATTCTCTGTTCTTTACTGGTTTGAAATAGTTTAAATATTCAAAAGAATCGAATATGTTTCAAGATTAAACAACATAGATGGGTAAAACGGAGGACCAATGCCAACCGCAAAAATAAAATATTAACCTGTAAGAAAATTCGCACAACTTATAATATGCATTGTACGCATTTAGAATGTACGATGCTATTCTATCTATATTTTCTAATCCTTTGACTCTGATACACAAAAACGAAATCCATGCTTGAAATGTTCAAACTGAAAACAATCGGGACGTGATACGTAAAACTTATAGAAAATTAAAATTTATTTAAATTATTGTTATTAGCACTGCAGTATGTGTACTGGACCTTTATACCCTACACAAAAAGTATGTCTTTGTCCGTCAGCAGTCAAACGGGCCAATAGAAAATACAGTATTAGTATTACGTCGATATAAATGTCATTTTAGATGTTTCGTACCAAATTTTTCCAAATAAACGTTCTTATTCTTGAGTAATGATGATGGATTGGTGGTGTCGCGTACAGTTGTTCAATGTTCGGTGCGACTTTATATTTTCAGCATGACTTCTATAAATTAGTCTTTTTATAAAATGCATCTATTTTTAACCGACTTCCAAAAAGGAGGGTTTCTCAATTCGACCGTATATATTTATTTTATTATTATAGATCACAATTTATAAGGAATCTGTCTATACTTTGGAATCCTTATAGCGTGGAATTTGGTCAAACCGTATTTTTTTCGCTATTGTTTCTGGCAATTGTCCAATGAAACCACTGTTGTGTAAGCCTCTTTGACCTTTGTATTAGCATTTCTTGTGTTGCTTTTAAATTTACGAGACGGTCTGAATTTGAAATAATAATAATATCTATGGACGCTTCAAACCACGTCAGTCTGGCCCCATGCTAAGTACCTGAAGGACTTGTGTTACAGGTACCAGACAACGGAAATATATTTAATACTTTTATACTATACATATATTTAAGATTTTTATTATATGATAAATATATTTAATACACATCCATGACCCAGGAACTTTGAAAACTTTTTGTTCCGTCGGCGGGATTCGAACCCGCGACCTCCGGCTTAAGCTACCAACGTGCTATCCACTGAGCCACAGAGGTCGTCAAAAATGTGAAATTAATTTTACCCGCCTATAATCTCCTTATAAATTTTATCGTTTGAATAAAATACCAAGACACAAGTGTTCGTCTAATTTTTTAACGCGCAAATCTTTTATTAGCTATTTCCACATTGTGCACTTTCATCTTCAATTTTCATCATCTTTTGAAATTCAACTTTCATATTGTCGCATTCAATAATTGAAAGCGTCAACGAACGCAACGCCAACATTGTCATTAAAGAACAAAGTGAAAGTTTTGGATACGGTCAGAGGGAATGCGTCGTGGGCATGCCTCACGTGCTCTGTTGACTGCGCTATGATGCATGCCCTTAATGAACAAAAAAAGGCATAGTGTGGACATAGCTATTGTGCTTGTTAAAATCATGTCATGTTATGGCTACGCTAACAAGTTGTTCATTTAGTTACACGGCAGATTGCGTTGCCATGACATGACAACGCAATTTAAATATTATAGAATAGGACCTCAGGACGTGAGCGATATGAGTATATAGAAATAGAGAAAGATATGAGTTTTTTCACACGGGCGATTCATTCGCCGATTTATCTACAAAAGGAGATTGCTCGTTGCGATGGAGATAAGCCGCCGCTATCACAGTGAGAGCGGTCTGCAAATATTACTCCGTGGAGCTATTATGGTAATATTAGAAAATCATAGTAACGCTGATCGCTTTTTATTGACTCCATTTTTATTATCCAGTGAAGGACCGTTCCTTCACCGTTACACTTCTTTTGATGACTATTTGAGTAGAGTTGATAAACTGTTTCATGTAACTTTACTTGCCATCAGGCTATGCCTCAGACCCTTTTCAAATAAAAAAATGTCATTCATGTCGTTCGTCGTTTGTCATTTTTAGTTACAAACTAATGGCCGTTCCCTATATTCAATCTATCTCTAGTTTGACATACAACCGATCGCAGCTGACATAGAATTGACATAAAATATATGGAGCTAATGTCTAATGTGAGCTATTCCTATCTCAAGTAAGAGATAGATCAAATATTGGGAACGGCCGTAAGTATGTATATTGTATATAGCTATTATAAAGTTATAAAATCCCAACTTCCAAGTCTAGACAAATTTGACTACGTATATAAATCAAGAAATTAGATTCGGCACCCAAATTACTCCTGCACTTACAAAGCTATTATACCCAGCTGTTATATTGTAAAACTTTTACACTTCATGCCTTTTGTAGACACAAATTTGAACCCTATATTTTAATTACAATAAGATTTAATTTAATTTCAATTAAATAGTTAAACACTTTCCTTTCACTTATTCCACTTTATTTTAAGACCGGCCGCACATTGTACGACATTTCTGATCAGAAACAGTTGAACGTCCGCGCTGTCTCTTACATTTTGTACTTCGCCCATGGACACTCGCAACATCAGAAGAGCTGCAGGTGCGTTGCCGGCTTTTTAAGAGGGAATACGCTCTTTTCTTGAAGGTTTGCAGGTCGTATAGGTCCGGAAATACTGCTGGTGACAGTTCGTTCCAGAGTTTTACAGTGCGTGGCAGAAAGTTACGCGAAAAACGCACGGTGGAAGACCGCCACTCATCAAGGTGATGAGGATGGTATGTTTTTCGCGTGGGACGATGGCGAAAAGTTGCAGGTGGTATGATTCCGAACAATTCCTCAGAGCACTCCCCGCGATACAACCGATAAAGGATGCAGAGTGAAGCTACATCTCGGCGTAATTCCTTCGTTTGATGCGATCCAGAGGGAGCAGTTGGTATTTTGGCACCCCTGCCCAGAGATGAGAACAATATTCCATATAAGGCCGAACCTGCGCCTTGTAGAGTTGTAGGCGTTGGTCCGGACTGAAGTACAGCTATCTCGCTCTGTTAAGAACACCAAGCTTCTTCGAGGCTAATTTGGCCTTACCCTCTAGAATTCTAGATGATATCGGAACTGGACTTCGCTCGATATGTTGATGCCAATATCTCAATGCTAGGGGAGATGGACTCAACAAGAATGGATTGTATATTTTTAGGAAGGTATACCCATGTACATTAATGACCACCAAGGCGCTTGTCAAGATTCGTTGTATGTTTTGAGTACAACTCGGTCGAGTTAACTCCGTACCTGGCGGCCATACCATATACATATATGGCCGCCAGGTACGGAGTTAACTCGACAAAATCCACGTAAAAGTGACATCAGCGCTTGTATATTTCATGCTGATAACATTACGTTACACTACAGCATGAATATTCGTTACCTTTGTTACCTTTCTAAGCTCAAAAAACTTTACCACATGTACAACAAAAACTACGTCGGTAACGCCGGCCTTGTACGTTGACTGTACATTATTTCAAAAAGTACAGTTGCTAGGGGCTGGGCGTCATATAACTTTTTACCTACTCACTAAGAGCTATCTAATGGTATACATTTTATCTCTGCTGAGACTATAATATACCAAAATGCTCATGATCCTTTCGAAACGGATTTGCGGGCGTCATTCTTACTTCCTCATTAATACTAGAATGCGAAAGTGTGTCTGTCTGTTACCTTTTCAGCAAATTTCGGCACAGCAAAGTTGCGGGCATCATCTAGTCTATGGTCAGGACATTAAGGTGGCACCAGTGGTCATTGACCTTTCTAGTCTAGGAGCTATGTTGAAAAATACTCGCACTACGTTCTGTTAACTTAAGAATAAAATTGAATTCTTGGAAAGGAACAGAATAGTTTCATCGGAAAACGTCTTGGTAACTATTCGTATGATAATCTCCAACTTTTTATGAGTTTGAAGTGATATAATTCATACTGTGTTCACATCGTGTATGTGTAAAACACGATATCGCCCTTAGACTAGAAACATCTGTCACTTCATTGCCAATCGCGCTTTGTATAGAAAACGATGAAATATTTAATGAAATAACCGCTACAGAGTACAGACAGAATTCCGCGATTTGCGAATAGTGTAAAATAAATGTATCGAATCGTAGTTTACGCGAGCAATAAAACAGAACGTATTTCCAAATTCGGGTGTAGGATTAAAACTTAATACGGTAATTAAAGTTGGACGTACTCTGTCGGACAATGCTTCGGTAACAATGCATGCTTCGTCCAAAATAGAACTGCGCAAACTTGAATAATTTAGCGCTGACGTGTGAAATGAACCGCGTTCGATTTATCCTACGCCGCAATTACATTAGACCGATGTGCAGGATTTATCCATATTAATATTATAAATGAGGAGGTTTGTCTGTCTGTTACTTATTACACTTAAACCTAAAAAACTGACTTTAAACTGAACCGAGTACAGAGAGAGACGAGAAAGGAGATAGGATACTTTTTTTAACCGACTTCCAAAAACGAGGAGGTTATACGTTCGTCTGTGGATATTTTTTTTTTTTTTTTTTTTTTTTTATGTATGTTCAACGATTACTCCGCCGTTTATGAACCGATTTTCAAAATTTTTCTTTTGTTATAATAGGTTTCACTCCAATTTGGTCCCATTTTGACAAAAGTGGTGATCTGATGATGGGATCCATGAGTAATCGAGGGAACTCCTCAAAATTCAAATGGAAACATATGTTTTTTTTGGTTTCATATGAAGTATTCCAGGCATATGTTACCAAAAAGTAAGATTTTGCACCAGGATTTACTATGGTTCGAAGGTGGTGAACAGAACTCCTTACTCCTTATAGATACATGTTTGGGGGTTTCGGCGTTGTCTTAAGAACTGAAAGCATATACTACTATGCAAATTTAATTAATCATCATCATCATCACCACCATTCCACCATACATCCGTGAGTAATCGAGGGAACTCCTCCAAATTTATATGGAAACTTATAATGATTTCGATTTTATGAGAAGTATCCTAAGCATATGCTACCAAAAAGCAATGTTCAGAAAAGTGGTGACCTGATGATGGGATCCATGAGTAATCGAGGGAACTCCTCAAAATTCAAATGGAAACCTATGTTTTTTTGGTTTCATATGAAGTATTCCAGGCATATGTTACCAAAACTAAAAAGTAAGATTTTGCACCAGGATATACCATGGTTCGAAGTTGGTGAACAGAACTCCTTACTCCTTATAGATACATGTTTGGGGGTTTCGGCGTTGTCTTAAGAACTGAAAGCATATACTACTATGCAAATTTAATTCATCATCATCATCATCACCACCATTCCAACATACATCCGTGAGTAATTGAGGGAACTCCTCCAAATTTATATGGATTTCGATTTTATGAGAAGTATCCTAAGCATGTGCTACCAAAAAGCAAGTATGGGGGTTTCGGAGTTGGTTTAAGAACTGAAAGCATATTATGCTACTATGCAAGTTACATTCATCATCATCATCATCACTACTACCGGTCACCACACCATGAATTATCTAATTATGACCCTATTATTGTTACTTTTAATCGTCTTTAAGAACAAAGCCCGAATTTGTCGAACGATTTAAAAAATTATAATGTTGTTTCAATGTATAAATGACTCAACCTTGGTGTTTAGGTTACCAAGTTAGCAATTTGATCATAAGATGAGGTAAGTTATTCTTAAAATTTATAAGGACGATTTTAGTTATATTATTTGAGCATCCATACTAATATTATAAATGCGAAAGTGTGTCTGTCTGTCTGTCTATCAGTCTGTCTGTTTGTTACCTCTTCACGCTCGAACCGCTGAACCGATTTTGCTGAAATTTGGCATGGAGATACTTTGAGTCCCGAGAAAGGACATAGGATAGTTTTTATCCCGGAAAAATTTAAAGTTTCCGCGCGATAAACGAATTTTGGCGCAACGAAGTTGCGGGCGTCATATAGTAATGTTGAGTTGTTTTCATGAGTGATGAGTGTAATGATAGAAAGAAAGTCACTGAACAGAACTTTAGAGCCTTTAAAGACAGGCGTATGAACATTAATTTTATCATTGCTTGATTAACGCCAAGCAATAAGCATATACATACATTAGGTACACAGTGGTATATGCTTGGAGTTGCTTAAGCAATTCTGAAGTAGTGACATCAGACAATGAGTTCTCATAATATCATGAAAGTGTATCCTGGATCCAAAGTCACTAAGCATAACACATTAGTCTGTGCAGAAAACCAGCTTATAAATCACTTAAAAGAGTGAAATTATTATTTTTAACAAAAAATTAAAACCGACTTCCAGGGTAAAAACAATAATAATTTGTAATGAACAAAAAAGTGTTGAATAATTCTTACTCTTTAAAGTGCCTTATGCATAATTCTCCTAAACCTCAACTATTTCTGTACACAATCTACATTATTTTGAAGTCGGTACCAGTCTTAAATATTAAAAATATTTTGTCATAGAACTCAGCATTCTTATCTGGTACCGTCTTCAAAGTAATGAAGATTGTGTACAGAAATAGTTGAGGTTTAGGAGAATTATGCATAAGGCACTTTAAAGAGTAAGAATTATTTAACACTTTTTTGTTCATTACAAATTATTATTGTTTTTACCCTGGAAGTCGGTTTTAATTTTTTGTTAAAAATAATAATTCGAAATAATGTACGGATTCTGCGCAAAGGAGTTGCAGGCATCAAATAGTTGTTAATACTTCATATTGTATTAATTACTCTATAATCTTTGTTATTATAAATGTTAAGTTATATTTGTCTGATAGTACCATAACAATTAACATGCATAAACCACAATCATAAACTGCACAAGTGACAGAACCGATTTGCACTTCGAGACCCTTAGGCTTCTTACACACGAACGGCACTTGTCGGCGGCAGTCAACGGCAGTCGACGGCACTTGTCGGCGGCAGTCAACGGTAGTCGACGGCACGTATCGGCGGCAGCCGACGGCAGCCGTCGACAGTTTATGACGGTTGCAGGGGCCTACCACGACCTTTCCTAAAACTATAATGTTTCTAGAACACTTTATTGTAAGATAACAATAACATTACCGTACTTACTTTTCAAATATAATAATTTTACTAAAAACAGTAAGAAATGCAAAACATTGCTAAATAAAGTAAGCGCTCTTTAATAGGCATAGTTTAAATCGCACCCAATTGTACGCACGCGCGAACGCAGTTTACTGTTAGGTACAAAAGTATATTTTAAATTACTAAATTGCCAAACACACAAATTTAATATAACTGAAAACAAACTTATATAGACGTACTATACGACAGTTTGAGAAAAACAGTACGACAAAAATCGAAGGTTCTCATCTTAGTGCGCACAGGTGTCTTAAACTTTTTATGTAAACTATGTAGTAAAATTTTATATACCTCCATTGAGTGTTTTATGAAATTTTCAATAATATTATGCAGGTCTTGTAACATAATATTGTCTTGTGTCGTAAATTACGCAACCGCTATATTCTGCCGCATCGTCTGCCAGCTGCAACACTTAATAAAGCGTATATAAATAATATTTTAAACCGTAGATAATAAGCGGTAAAATGAAAGTTAAAATAAAAAATGTAATTTAATAAAGAAATAAAAGTAAAACAATAAAGAGATAAAGTAAATTTTTTTATTGAAAAACGTTTACACCGTTATAACCGCATTAGCATTGTCAATAATTAAAGTAAGGTATGATTATATTTTCCTTTTCTTTACCTTCCATTAGGTTTTTGATATTATTGACTGCATAGTCTATTCGCTAATGCGAATACGTCTTCTTCAGGCTGGATTATAGTACGCGTCCGCCCGAACGCGCTGTTTTGCGTCTACATCGCAAGATCACAAGCAGATGTATGTAACGATTTATTTAAAGTAGCGGAGCGGTCACGCTGTCATTTACATATTTTGTAACAATAATTACTTGTCATGGTCTCGCGGTGTAACCGCGCATTCGGGCGGACGCATATTAATCCAGCATAATTGACTAGTTAATTATGCACCATGGGAGAGCCATGCTTTGGAACGAATAGGCCGACTCGACCGGAGAAATACCATGGGCTCATAGAAAATCGGCGTGAAACAGCGCTTGCGCTGTGTTTCGTCAAGTGAGTGAGATTACCGGAGGCCCCTACCCTTTTCCCTTCCCTAACCTCCCTTATTATTTCCTTCCCTACCCTCCCCTATTCCCTTCCCTACCCTCCCCTACCCTATTACCATATTCCATCGTAAAAGGCCGGCAACGCACCTGCAGCTCTTCTGATGCTGCGAGTATCAATGGGCGACGGTTGCTTTTCATCAGGTGACCCGTTTGCTCGTTTGCCCCCTTTTTTCATTAAGAAAAAATACAATGCATAAAATATATTGGAATTATTTTGAGTAACAATAGTTAATGTGAACACGGCCTAAAAGGACTATACCTTTTGAAATGTCAAGTACTTTTTCGTGGAAAATTAGGGCTCCTCGTGCCAGCCAGGTTACTTCAATTTGGATGGCCATTACTCAAATATGCCACTTGAGGTTGGTCCATCAATATCTCAAGTGAGATCAAAATTTTCGTGGCGAAAATCACCTATTAGTATTCTGTTGGATGAAATCTGTAATTTTTCAAAGCTAATCGGAATAATCAAATAACATATTATGAGGTTGTACTCCGTAAGCTTCTAGGAATTTTAAGAAATGTTTTATGGGGTAGTTTCCATTAATTAAGCGCAGCCTTAAATCACCTCAGTCCTCGATTTCTGAGAGCTCTCGCACAGATATAGAAATGAATAGGATACTTTTTTATATTAATTTTTTTTTTTTACAAAAACACTACACCAACAGAAACAACGAAATCTTTTTTAAAAATCCGTTTCCATTTATTTTTAAATCACAGTCAGCTTATCAACACAAAACTTTTGCCAACGTTCGACTCCATTCGTTTTTTTTCATGTAACACTAGTTAGCGTTCGACGTGCTATGAAAAATTAATTGTCCAAAGCAAATTTAATTGAACTGTCGTCGCGTTCGGATAATTAGACGGCGCTTTTAGTCGGTTAAAATAACCGCATTTACCTCTAATGAATCGAGAATTTTGCCATGTAAATTCGCCGGATCTGGTATAATTTTTAATGAAAATGTCGTATGTAATTCATAGCTGATAATGGGTAAGTCTTTGACTTGATGTATAATATGCGTCCGTGCGTACGTTTCGGCCGCCACCACAGAATATAATAATAGATAATATATAATAATATAAAGATATGTATCTTGAATAAAACTGCAGTTACACTAATAACTAACTATTCATTTCAAAAGATCTACTTAACATTAATTAAACATTATGATTTATATTAATCGTCTACTTAGATCTTAAGAGATCTAGAGAAAAACAAGCTGTTAAAATTATTAATCTTCATATTTATTACTTCATTATTTACTATAATAATGATGAGATTTGTCAACAGTAACAAACCACGATGACTATAAGTGTAGCTTCACACGGCATGGTCCTGCACTTTTTTTGCAGTATACGTCTCAACTTTCATACGCCGATTGTACCGTAACAAATGTGCAGTATAATCGACGTGTGATGGCTATATAATATGTGTATTACACATTGTATGCGCCACAGAGTTAAGACGTATACCGCAAAAAACGTGCAGGAAACGTGCAGGATTGTGCCGTGTGAACCAAGCCTTACTCTTATACGCTCAGTTACTCTTATAACGACACTTTTAAAGGTTACCGAGATCATTTACCTCGATCCATTTATAATATTATTAAGAATTCACACTTTATATAAAAAGAAATAAAGCTCTGCACGATCACAATGCTATTATCATAAGTTCAGTATGCACTATTTGTCACCAGGGGTTTGATTCTTATATTTTGAAAGTCGCTTCGATTGTTCGAGTAAGACAGTCTGAGGCTGAGCGAGGATTTTATTTCACTCGTAACGTAAATAAGATTCGAGTCTGGGATCGAAGCGACATTAGATTTATGAGAATTAGGCCCCTAGAATCGTATACTTTTACGATCATTGCTTATTCGGTTAGTGCAGAATACCAAGTCGGGGAAAAATATTCATAATCAGTCTCGGCTGTGGGAATAGAGTGCCCTGTGGAAATATCATTTGCATTGTACTAGCAGTAAATTTTTATCAGACTTTGTATATATGTTTGTATAGTAAATCTACTCTTCTAATATTGCGCTATTAATTACATAATAATATAATCTATACATATAATAAAACTGTAGAAATGAAAATTCTGTACATTAAAGATATTTAAAAAATAATAAGCGGGGGCTGTCACTACATCGCTATAGAAGCCAAAATTGTGGTTAGTTTTTTGTCTGTCTGTCTGTCTGTCTGTCTGTCTGTATGTTTGTTCCACTATCACACGAAAACTACTGATCCGATTTGAATACGGATTATGATCGCAGATATATTTGTCTTCTTCTAACTTAACATCTGGTGTATAAAAAATTTTCCCCCCACCCCTCTAAGGGGACGAAAGAGGGGTCAGATTTCGTATCAAACTTTTTTCTTTAACACGAAAACTACTGATCCGACTTGCATACAGTTGCATATATTTGTCTTCTTCCAGCTCAACATCTGGTGTATAAAAATCCCCCCTCCTACCCCTCTTAGGGGACCAAAGAGAGGGTCAGATTTTCTTGGACTTATCTTAGTTCTTAGACTTACTTCACATTATTAACTGTGTTTTCCAACTTAACATACTTAACATATTTTGTTGATAAATTCCCCCCCGGCCCTCTTAGGGGACAAAAGAGGGGGTAAGATTTTGTATCAACTGATGAAGTAGAAATACTTTAAATGGCAAAACAACGTTTGCCGGGACAGCTAGTTACATAATATGGCCGGTTTATACGGAGTAAGTAACTGACGTCAGTGCCGAGACAGTGCTGACGCCAAAAACTGTCACCTACCATTTACACGCGGTCAGTAGTGAAAACAGCGCTGCCGACAGTACTGAACTATCTTCGAAATCGGTTTACACGATGGCAGTGGCACGTCAGCGCTGTCTTGCCTGTGCAGTGTGCACTGACGTCAGTTACTCCGTATAAACCTGCCATTACATGTTAATTGCTTGTGATCTCGAGGTGTAGCCGACAACCACGCGTTCGGGCGGACGTGTGCATTCTTAATAGTCGTACATTTGCGTTTATATCTATGGACGCTTCACACCACGTCAGTCTGGCCCTGTGCTAAGTAGCTGAAGGACTTGTGTTTGCACTATTTGTCACTGGGGGTTCGATTCTTATGCTTGGAAAGCCGCTTCGATTGCAGTCTGTCTTTTTTTGCGCACATAATATGATGTCTCACGTTCGAGTAAGACAGTCTGAGCCTTAGCGAGGATGCTATTTCACTCGTAAGTAAGAGTCGAGTCTAGGATCGAAGTGACATTAGATCTTTATGTATAATACATTGTTGAGAATACATTAATTAAATGTGATTTTCTACCAGAAAATGAAAATGATTGACGTGGTTCATCCACGACAATCAAGCTTAGAACGTTACGAAAATATCATATCGATATTTCCACATACTTTCTTATAATAGAGCTAGAGGGATAAATGTTAACATTTATTTATACCAGGAATTGACCCAGAAAATGTTTATATCAGAGCGGGTCCCTCGATGACGTCACGTAGGGTAGCGGTTATAGCAGTAGGGTTTCTCTCCCCGGTTATATAGAAGACGTTAAACGTTATAACGATGACGTCATTCATATTCAAATATCTATAACGCAATCTTAGAGTTATTAGGCTTTTCTATATTAAATGTAATTAAGCGAATGTCTTAGCGATACTATAGGATTGAAGACTAAAAAGAACACGTTTCGACGATCGATGACGATCGTTTACATGTAGCTTGCACAATCGTGGACAAATAGACGTGGAATATGCGCCCTTACACATTTATAATCATAATTACACGGGCCATACATAACGTGACCATTTTTTTCAGAGCGATACATCTATGGTCCCCCCCCCAAGTATTTTTTTTTATTTTATTATTAATTATGAAGGTATAGAGGTAATACAATTATTAATTATTTTGTGAATGTCTAGTGCCTATCTGTATAAGCAAAATATGCCAGAATAACCACATTTATTGAATGGGAGTGCGTTACTTCCAGGCATTCAGTGGGACAGACTGCCTGAAAGCGGGATTGTCCCGCCTAAAGCAAGACGTATGGTCACGTAAACCATATCACATCATGGGAACATTAAGTGCCAACCTGAGGAGGCAAAAGACTCATCGGCGTAGACTAAGTAATACGATTTTACTACATTCTATTTATACTCTCCCATTTCGTCCAGTAGCTCTAATGGAAAGATCACTTCATTTATTACTCAATATTTTTCATTTAACGCTATTAAAGTATAAAAATAGATTGTATCATTAATTACCGGCTATGGTCGTAAAGGCGTCGTAAAGTATTTATCGTTGGGTGTTATTAGCAATCCGCCTGCCAACAGTGAGTACAGTCATAACGCTTTTATGTCCGTCTCCATTAAAAGGTCTGGGAGAGCGCATCGTTTTTTGCTCTAATATGAAACCTTTCATTTTATCGATTTATGGCTAGATAGTTTATCCTGTATTTTACTGTGTACTAGCTGATCAGGCAAACGTTGATTTGCCGTATACGTTGTGGCAATATGATTAAAATGCCTGAACGTAAGATCTTTCGACTGAAGAAGAAGTTTCCATTTCATAAAAAAGAAAGAATTTTGTACATCTGCATAGAACATCTATCTGTCGCTCTGTCGCGGCGGCACAATCGCGGTGCCACGCAGTCACAGTCACGCAGTTCCCTTTGAAAGGCTACCTTTACTTGCATAATATTATGTCACGCCAACTTTAGAAACTTCAACTGGCGTGATATGTTTGGTATGCTGCAACGTTTTTTTGAGTATGAAAAAACTGACAGAATATGCATCACAAAATTTCCACAACGTCGGTTCAGCCCCCTTAGACAATGTATCTTTAGTTAAAAACGATGACGAAATTCGTTATCAAAATGTATGCGATTTGACATAAGTCATCGCTAAATGACATTTCGCTTGCGAAGACTACATTTTGATAACGAATTTCGTCATCGTTTTTAACGAAAGGGACTTTGTCTACGGCCTCAGTTTTCGGAAGAGGTCTAGCTTTCTGGAACATCGTACGGACTACGCCCTGAGTTAGACTTTTACAAGGCAGTAGTTCTGTATTTTTATGCCAGGAAATTTATATATATTTGTAGTAACAAACGTATATCAATTTTCTGACATAAAAAAGAAAATGAAGCCCAAAAGCAAGAATATGATTAATTTTGGATTTTAATATGACTAATCAGCAGTACACAGTAGGTAGGTAGGTGCCATTAGTAATGTAATGTAGGAAACATGTACACAATGTACTCGTATTGAAATTTCAATAAGAAACAAAACATTAAAAAAGCAATATGGAAGGTAATGAAAGCGGGGAGATAATAAAACATAATATATAATATTTATTCACGAAACTGTGTCAAACACAAGGTATAAAGGAAACCTATTGAGCGTAAATTCTAAATCGAGATGAAATTTATATTTAAAGTACACTTTGTGAGAGCTTTAATGTTTTATATTCATTGGAGATCGATTTTGTAACAAAGGATAATAATTTGGTATCGGTTTTTATTATGAGATTTGTTTTGTTTATATTTTGACTGAATGGCTACAGTAATCTGTAATGGCGATCGAATAAATGTTCCATCGAGAAATTGATACATAGGCAGATGGTAAACCTACATAATCTGGTCGGTTTATGTCCAATCTATGTTAGTCATGCTGGTGGTTGGCTTTGACATAAATCTACACAACTAAATAACGTAAATCTACTATCTGCTTGTGAATAATTTTTACAGTACTATTAAAAAAAAAACATAACAAAACGTTTCACTTAGATAACAGAACATCATACTACAGTAATCTTTTGGACTGACTGCTCATATTTTATGAGTTTTTAAATTCATTATTTATAATTAAAACCGACTTCCCTTGCAATTCAGAAAAAAGAACAGTTATGTCTGAGCTCGGTGCGCTAACAAGGGAGTAAGTTACTAATGAGATGGCTTTTGCCCTGCATCCATTACAGATAAGTGAATGACGCTGAACTTCCTTCAACGTAAATTATAACATCAAAGGACGACCGGGATTAAAAATTATCGTATAAGCCTTTGTATGGAATTTCATTTGTACGCTTTATTTTATACTAGATATTGTTCGTAACTGCGCAAAAACTTATAAAGGATGTCTGCAAATACTAGTATTACAATCCATTCGGAAAAAATTAAATGATTGATTTTATCCTGAGTAGCTTACTGTACTTTATAACCTTACTAGAAGACGCCCGCAACTCCGTTGCGTCAAAATTCGTTTATGGCGCAGGAACCGTGCATTTTTCCGGGATAAAAAGTATCTTATGTCCTTTCGCGGGATTCAAAGAATGTTCATGCCAATTTTCAGCTAAATCGGTTCAGCGGTTTGAGCGTGAAGAGATAACAGACAGACAGACAGACAGACGGACAGACACACTTTCGCATTTATAATATTAGTATGGATGTAACATACTGTTTAGTATATCACTTACAAGTGCCTTTAGTAGTTACGTCGGTATACAATTTAATCTCTACTTTACACCAGGACGCTAAAAGTTTTCATGAATAAATCCAGTGCTATTTAGGGCGACATGCATTCACTTACTCAGAATATTCGGTGGAGTAAAACCGCACGTTCTCAAAAATCGAGCTCGGTTCGTCCAAAAGGAATTTTGCACGTAAATTGTCGTTTTGTGAATGAGAAATTATGTTCTCACGTCAATGTTTACATATTTAAAGCTTTGTTCGAAAGCTTCATTAAAATGTGAAATGATGCATTCTGCACTTTTCGAATGGCAATTCAAAAGTTTAGGTCAAAGCTTTGCGAGTCGCGTCGGCAATAAGCGTAAATGCGATCAAGTTTGAGCGTTATCCGTGACGATTGCGCGCTGATCTCAGATTAAATTTTTTGATTGAACCGTGCGGTTCAAATATTTGATCGTTTTCTAATAAAAAATCTAAAAATCCTATCACTGCACAACTTTGTTAGAAATGGGACTCCTATTGCAATTTTCTTAGAAATGAGCTTATTATTTTCGTATATAACATTAGATAAACTGTTTCGAGACCAAATGGCAAACCTATTCTAGTTGGCTATTATTTGGAATTTAGCCCTCTGAAGACAAAATAACAAGGTGTCTGCCTGATATAATATCAAGAAACCAATTCATAGGAAAATTGCGGGCCTATCACCCAGCCGACGAATTATATTAAGACAATCATTGACTTGACATAACTATCACATACAAATAAGGATTTCCATCAGCCTATGAATCAATTTCTCCGATGGCACATTGAGATTCGAGAGATGTAAGCTTTTGTATGTTTAAGCTTCGAAAGTGTCATTACATTTTAAGTATATTAAAGCAATCAGGCTTTTCTCAGACTGGTTTTGTTTTTCCCAAAATATTTCGTAGCTATTTTCTGCCATATCTATTGAATTTTCAATAAAGTGGCTTAGCTTACGTTAAAGCCGACCAAACATGTAAATTGCAGCTCGATTGGTTAGCGATAACTGTTCCAAAACTCAGTTGCATTTGCCCTAAACCAACCACAAATACTGCAAGTCAAATAATGGTTGGAAAAACCACCGTTGAAAATTCAGGTGATTTTTTTAAGCTACAGGTGAATCGGCTAGTCTGTTAATCATCATAGTCCGTTGTACTTATAAAGTTACTAGCTGTTGCCCGCGACTTCGTCCGCGTTAGTATAGTAGATCACGTCCCAAGTATTATTTTTCAAAAATATTCAATGTACAGAATTGACTTTCTTACGATTTTATTACAATATGTATAGATGACTTAGTTTGTTCCTACAAAGGGCTGCGCCCCCCCAAAACAAACGACACTGGAAAACCGTATGTGTAGTTTAGTTTTTAACTTTGTTCTTAAAAAAGATGTATAACGCCGCAACACCGCTTTGTTTGAAGCAAAATTTGGGGAGGTGGGGGGGGGGATTTGGGGGGGCGAAGCCCCCCCCCCCAAGAAAAGGCCGATGCCAAAGCTCCCAGCATGTTAATCAAACGACACTCGAAATTTGTATAGAAAAGATAGACAAAAGCTCATAGCATGGCAAGGAGTGAAGATAGATACAAAGTGTGAAGGAGAAATTTGTAGGAAATTTTTTGGGCTTTCATTACGTACAGGACATACATACAGACAAACAGACAAACCGACAAACAGACAAACAGACAAACAGACAAAAATTCTAAAAACTATATTTTTGGCTTCCATATCGATTGTAGATCACGTCCCAAGTATTATTTTTCAAAAATATTCAATGTACAGAATTGACTTTCCTACGATTTTATTATATGTATAGATTTGTTCCTACAAAGGATAATTAAGACGCAATACAAACTCCACGATACCTTTTAATTATGAACAAAAGTTTCATGAGGAATAAGGGGGGGGGTTTGGGGGGGCGAAGCCCCCCCCCCCCCCAAGAAACGACCGATGCCAAAGCTCCCAGCATGTTAATCAAACGACACTCGAAATTATAGATTTGTTCCTACAAAGGATAATTAAGACGCAATACAAACTCCACGATACCTTTTAATTATGAACAAAAGTTTCATGAGGAATAAGGGGGGGGGTTTGGGGGGGCGAAGCCCCCCCCCCCCCCCAAGAAACGACCGATGCCAAAGCTCCCAGCATGTTAATCAAACGACACTCGAAATTTGTATAGAAAAGATAGACAAAAGCTCATAGCATGGCAAGGAGTGAAGATAGATACAAAGTGTGAAGGAGAAATTTGTAGGAAATTTTATGGGCTTTCATTACGTACAGGACATTTTTTCTCTACAACGCACCGTTTTAGCGATATGAGCAAAAAACTAAAAATATTGAAACTTGAGCCCCTCCCCCCGCCCTAGGTGATATCGTCATAATATATAGCCTATGTGTTGACCCGACCTCTATATAATATTCGTGCAAAATTTGAAGTAAATCCATTCAGTACTTTCTGAGTTTATCCCGGACATACATACAGACAAACAGACAAACCGACAAACAGACAAACAGACAAAAATTCTAAAAACTATATTTTTGGCTTCCATATCGATTGTAGATCACGTCCCAAGTATTATTTTTCAAAAATATTCAATGTACAGAATTGACTTTCCTACGATTTTATTATATGTATAGATTTGTTCCTACAAAGGATAATTAAGACGCAATACAAACTCCACGATATCTTTTAATTATGAACAAAAGTTTCATGAGGAATAAGGGGGGGGGGGGTTGGGGGGGCGAAGCCCCCCTCCCCCAAGAAACGACCGATGCCAAAGCTCCCAGCATGTTAATCAAACGACACTCGAAATTTGTATAGAAAAGATAGACAAAAGATCATAGCATGGCAAGGAGTGAAGATAGATACAAAGTGTGAAGGAGAAATTTGTAGGAAATTTTTTGGGCTTTCATTACGTACAGTACATTTTTTCTCTACAACGCACCGTTTTAGCGATATGAGCAAAAAACTAAAAATATTGAAACTTGAGCCCCTCCCCCCGCCCTAGGTGATATCGTCATAATATATAGCCTATGTGTTGACCCGACCTCTATATAATATTCATGCAAAATTTGAAGTAAATCCATTCAGTACTTTCTGAGTTTATCCCGGACATACATACAGACAAACAGACAAACCGACAAACAGACAAACAGACAAACAGACAAAAATTCTAAAAACTATATTTTTGGCTTCCATATCGATTGTAGATCACGTCCCAAGTATTATTTTTCAAAAATATTCAATGTACAGAATTGACTTTCCTACGATTTTATTATATGTATAGATTTATGATTATGTTAATGTATTCAGTATTCATATGTGTTCGGGAATCTGTTATTATTTCACGCAATAACTACTGAAACACTTGATTAAATTCGGCAAGGCAATAGGCCTTTCAATTCTAACACATTTTTATCCCGATTAGCTATGCAAACTGTGCCTTATATTAAAAATATGTTGTCAACAATAAAAAGCCTAAAAGGAAGAAAGACCTACTCAATTTTTACATGATTTTAAAAAAGTTAGTCGTGATTGTACATCAGAACAAACAACATTTAAGTAAAATGAGCGTAACAAACATCCATAATCTCGCATCTCAGACGTGTTTGCACTTTGCTGCCGTTCACGCACGTACCCTGTACCCTGCCTGTAACCCCAGATAGCTGTCGGCGTTTTCGGTTCCCAACATAACCCTTATGTCGAAGACATAAAGATCACTTTATGTTAAATGGCCCTTAAGTTTGAAATCGTATTCAGCGAGACTCAGGGTCTTTATGTCACTTTTAGAATATAAGGTAGCCTACTTTACCAGATTCTTGAATACCAATCATAAATTATTGCTACATTGGTTGCATTATCATACTATTTCTAATCATATGCCATATGCAATATTATGCATGCATATGCATGCATGCACTAGTAAGGATTTTCAATGACAATAGCAGACATTGGCAGATATACTTGTATCTACCAAGTATATGACTTGTTCATAAACTTTTCTATGTTGTCATGACTACTCGTGGCCAAGTGTACCTTACTCAACAATTTGTGTATTTTAATTTTGAAAGCCTAATAATTTAATATTAATTCTTCCTAATAGGTCTGCTGTAAAAAATAAAACAATATATCATTGTATTACATTTATTTGTGACAAATGACATTAATATAATATTCTAAACATTATGTTGAGCTTAAGTTTCTCAATTCCTCTATCAGCCAGCGAAGCTATAGACCGGCATGTGACATGCGGTACATCGCGTATTTACAATATTCACAGTAGATAAGGGTGCTGCCTCTAATTTCACGGCGAGCGGCGCGGCAGCGACCGCGACAGCGGCACAGTGACAGCAGAACGCACGCAGGCGCTATAGTCAACTCTCGGTAGGAGATCAATTCAGTAATACAATAAGTAGGGACTATCGCACCGACGCTTACAAGACGCTGCTTTTGAAGCAAACGCTATAGTCACCGCTACAGTCAGTGAGTAAAACATTGCCGCGTAGGCGGTAACGCCGTCGCCGCTGTTATTGCCGCATTACTCGCTGCAAAATTGCAGGCACTGGCCTTAGACGTATACACGAACTACAAAATCACACGAAAGTAGTAAAATAACAGACGAATATCTATAAAATTGTAATTAATACTAAGTGTCTAAAATAACTGGAAACGCTTACGGCAAGCTGTTCTATGTAACTACTACTATGCTAGTCGTCAATCAAGGTGAGTTATATCGAATGAATCTACGACAAAATGAAGTGAGCAACCACAGGTAAATCATACGACAATCGCCGCTAACTTAACTCTAGTCTACACTTACATATACAATATATAAAAATGTTGACTATTCAGTCTGTTCCTTATATACTATACGAGTATTATCAGATTCAAATGTTACTGAGATGCGACCTTTTGGATTTGCGTTGCGCGACTTTTATTTTATTCGTCTCTAATGTATCCCGTGGTATCTTCAAAGTGTTTCTATTGGTCGCTAACGCCACACTAAGTCGCTCCATTTCAAAAGGTCGTATCGTAGCCGCATTTGAATCTGATAATAATTATGACAAATCGACAAAGTTCACCCCTTAATTTAGTATCAAAAGACTACCGAATACCCATACTTACTTTATCAGTGCATAACAAAACATTTCACTTATCTCTCTCTACATTCATTTAATGTAACATTACAAAAGTCTATAGCGGTTCGCCCATTTTCATTAACTTACGATTCGTAATTAAAGAAGTCAGATAGTCGTATGTAATTACAAAGAAGATTTATGAGATTGCAAATAAAAATCAAAGTTTGTCACATTTTTCCAAGTTTACACACATACTTTAAGATTTCTAATATTTACATTATTCAAATCCGGTAAATATTAAAAATAATATATTAAAGAAGAAAGAAGTCAAAGCATATTCTATCGACAAGTGTAGTGTTTAAAATCTTGCTACCTCTTTGTGTTCACTGATTTAATTACAAATCTTTAGCATAATGTAATTAAGCATGTTACAAAGCCATAGAAATGTTACCGAGCGAAGTCAGCCGGGCTTTATTTGTTGAAATATCCGGAGCGAAATTTATAATTTACGAGGATCATTTTGGCGTAATGTTGTAGCGGCGCCCGTAATGTAGGTAGCGTAGGTGTACACTCAGCTTTAAATATCAGGGAACGGCTATAAAAACTGAGCTACTGAAGTTTTGTGTGGAGATTATCTTTATTTTATGATAAGATCATAAATAATAATTTATATATACCTACCCTCCTAAAAGAACAGGTAGTAATATACTTTTGACACGCAAATAACGTCAGGATGATAATCTACGAATGAGGTAGGCTGTCATAGCAAGTTGTTACGGTTAAGCTACGTTGTCGTAGCATGATGCTACTATCCCTACGCCGTCGTCGTAGCAAAGTGATACTGTGGTCCTACGCTGTCGTAGCAAGATGCTACGATAGAGCTACGCTGTCGTAGCGAGATGCTACGATAGAGCTACGCTGTCGTAGCGAGATGCTACGAAAGAGCTACACTATCGTATCGTAGCAAAGTGCTACGAAAGTGCTACGCTGTCGTAACGAGATGCTACGACAGAGCTACGCTGTCGTAGCGAGATGCTACGAAAGAGCTAATGAATTTCAAGCATAAATTATGACGTTTTATATAGTTTTTATAATCTTTACTACCTCTCGTAAAATTTCTACCGTCTTTTTAGATACAACTGAAATTCCTTAGGATATTTTACAGATACAGTATATTGTTCCGAGCGAGTAAGTTTTCGAGGCATACTGCGATCGCTACATTGTAATATTTCGCCCGGAGCGCAGCACGTATTGACTTAGAGTTTGCTTCACTAGCTTCCTAAGTACACGTAATTAATTTCAGCAAAGTAGAGCGTTAATAGCTTAGTGTGAGCACTTTGGAAACGCAAAGTCCTTTAGATGCATTAAATGTAATTTTGAATTATTTGCTCGTAAACATGTTTAATAATAATTATAAACTAGCTAAAAGCCGAGCTTTGTGAGAGCTCGCGTCGTTTTTCTGCGAGGTATTAATTGTTAAAGCAGTTTTTACTTTTTTTTATATTTTAATAGTAACCAAACCTTACCTGACCGATGATAACACATCTACATATGAATAAAAATTACAATGTTAAAGCACAAATCAATAGATGTAATAGTCTTTCCGTAAAGTGTACCACAAAATGTACAGGTTGTGGGAAATTTGCAAGAGCAGTGTAAATTATTGTAATTGTGATAATGAAATGAAGAAAATACAATGCGAAGTTATTTTTGCATTTCATAGATATTTAAAACATCATATTTAATATTTTTTTTATTAATAAGGGGGCAAACGAGCAAACGGGTCACCTGATGGTAAGCAACTACCGTCGCCCATGGACACTCGCAACATCAGAAGAGCTGCAGGTGCGTTGCCAACCTTTTATGAGGGAATACGCTCTTTTCTTGAAGGTTTGCAGGTCGTATAGGTCCGGAATCCGGAATATATTAAAATCCAAATTATAATGAATTTGACGTGGTTTGCCCACAAAGTTAATATACCTAGCGGAATAGAGCAACAAACTCGAGCTGTCAAACGTAACCGAAATTGGTTTTCATCTGTGTGAAAAATATGTGTACGTATACACTTACACAAGCATGATTGAACATGAATTCTATGTGATTAAATTGTCAACGGGGCTGATCCGGGCTAATGGACGTCAAAAAAAGAGTGATGCTGTCATATATCACACGTCTCTTTTTACCACGCAATGTTACTGATAGTGACATCTCGCTTGCTCAGGCCTTTGTTTCTCTATTCCGCTAGGTATATTAACTTTATGGGTTTGTCAGGGGCCCAAATATATTCTCGTAGCTCCGATCTTTGTTAGAGGCAAAGGAATCTGTGACCCAATCGGATAGTTTATATCGATAGTTCGGCAGTTTGACATTCATGAATACACGAGTTAATAGTCTGTTTGTAGTAGTATTTTTGTACGAAATTATTCTAGTTGATTTTCCACGAGACTACGTCTGTTTGACGTTATGACAATATTCCTTTTATGATTTAAAAATACCGACAAGCTTTGCGCCGAAAGTTGATGGGGTGCCTCAAAGCGACGTCGAATCGTGTAACAGCGTCAGAACATGACGTCATAGTGACAGATTCACCATGTCACTGGGTCCTAGTGACACCAGGCTTAAACCGAGCACTAGAAAGTCATGTGACACCTATTCGTAACCTATTTGAACCGGGAAACCTCTCTAAAGCTTTCAGAGTTGAGTTGGGAATTTCATGAAATTTAATACTTCGAGAGCTCAATTAGTTACGAGGTCAAAGACAGTTCGAAATTATATTTAATGACCTAAATATGTGGTCTTTCTCTGTAAAATGCTTAACCATTTATATTATACGGCTGGTCCGCATACACACGTTTTCCGTTTTCAATTTTCTAATTCGTTTTCCGTATCCGGAAATCCGAATGCATGGAATCAGTGGAAAATACATTAACTGGCGCATACGTTCGTCTTTTCCGAACGGAGCGAATTCCACACGTACGTTTTAAGTGCAAGACAGCGTGTTTGTGCGTGAAAAAAGAACGAACGCTTGCGCTAGTGTCACGGAATTAAAAATCGAAATTTCACATAAAGAAAACGAATACGGAAATCGTTTGTATGCGGCCAGCGTTAGATCTAAGGTTTTCGCTAGTCTGGCTTAGGCATAATGTTTTTACACAAGATAAGCAATAAACTAGATGTCACAATTCACCAAGATACCTACGTTAGGTACAAAGGTTTTAAGATATTTATTAGTTTGTTTGTAAATTGCCTTATCACAAAAAATCTAGCACAAATGACATGAATGACATTTATCTAACCAGATATCACGAAAATACCTTAGTAAGATAATATAATACTTTGTTTGTGAATTGCCTTATCACAAAAAATCTAGCATAAATGACATTCATCTATATATTTATCTAATGAACGAAGTGAGCAGTCATTAAGTTAATTTTGCCATAGATGATAATTGATTTGTTTTTGTAATTTCACTGCTCAATGTAGAACACTTACCTCAATTTACATAGTAGGTACATGTTAAATAAACACTAAACAGCTGTAACGCCTTGAGCATGCCATGTGTTGTTGGAGCGAAATAGAAAATTACTTGCACGTTTACCTTGAGCAAAGTAAACAAAAATTAATATCTTAATTGAAGTCAATTAAAGATTTTTTTTGTTTTATACGAGCTTTTGCCTGCGGCTTCGCTCCCATTATAAGTATTATTATATACAAACTTTCATCCCCTATTTGAACCCCTTGGGGTGGGAATTTATCAAAATCCTTTCTTAGCGGATGCCTACGTCATAACATCTACCTGCATACCAAATTTCAGCCCGATCCGTCTAGCGGTTTAGGCAGCTGTGCATTGATAGATCACCATGTCAGTCAGTCACTTTTGAGTTTTATATATATAGATATAGATTGAAGAAACACAAATTTATAAGTTTGTTCTAAAATTCAAAAATATATAAAGCAATATAATATCAATAAAAAAGGTTTATTTTTCATTTACAAGAGAAGTGATTTCGTTGGACTACTTAAATTATTAATGTAAGTAAACAGTAAAGTGCGAGAATTTAAATTAGAATATTTATTGTATAACTTAAGACTATAAATAGTAGAAACAGTAGTAAACAATACGTTGATATACTACTATCATGGTATATACTATTTGCGGTTGCTATTAACCCCTTCAAGTTAGAAAAATCGTATCCTACTATTATATCTACGCATTTATTTATCTAAAGACTACGACTATTGATTTCTGAATGTTTACTGGATTGTACATGAAAATGATATCAGTATTCCTTTGTAATCTGTGGCAATATTTTTCCTAACTTATCATGTGTTCACATTTATATGAAAATGTTATACTATATTGGCTATAAAAAATTTAACACTCTTGTTAGGGAAAAACTTCGGGTCCTTTACGGAAGTCCTTTGAAGGCTCGAAAGTTACGACATTAGAACCCTGGCAGTGCGCCAATACCGAATACGACGAACGACGAGATAAACAACACTTGTTTTTAGTTTATCCTAATTCTAAGGGTATTATTTGTTCACACTTCGTTAAAATTACAGCGTCCTATACAGAAAAATGCAATTACAGGAAAATACACTTTATATAATATATATTAAGTATCAGTTCAGCTAACCCTGTGTCGAAGAAGTTTAGCGGTAGTCTACCGTCTCAAGATTTTCTTTTACAAAGAACGTCTTTATCGGAAATGGTCGTCGCGCTTTGACTACATAGAAGTTAAGATTTTTAAAGCACCTACACATTCATCAACATGATTTTTACATATATAATATGAAATTCGCGGTTTACAGAGTAGCACACGTTTATTAATTATTTATTTATTACAATACACACGTTTTTTCTTCGAGAAAGTGTGTGTAATGATGTATGTACAATTTATTACTTTAACGTAATAATTTAATGTCCTTTCTCGTAAACTTATCTGACATCTAAGACATCATAAGAATTCTTTCTCATAGTAAATCAGGAGTGTGCATGTGATACAGTATTAAATTCTATTAACTTATTTATTAATATTAATAGTTATTTATTAATAGTAATATACAATTACTATGAAATAACTTAATTTTATAAGATTATAATATAAAATGTGTTCAAATGAGTTTTATGAAGTTATTGGAAGAGGTTATACGGTCAATTTTTCATCAATCTGATCCATCAATCTGGTAAAGATTGACGTAAAATTGACCGTCTAACGCGCGGATTGATGGATTGATATTTTTTTTGCTTGCACTTTTTTATAACCATCAATATTCCGTCAATCAGATTGATGGATCAGATTGATGAAAAATTGATCGTATAATCTCCGACATTAACAATGTGATCAGCAATCAGTTAAAATGACAGAAGTGAATGATGATCGATGAAGCCTCCAATTGACGAAAACCAATTATACGTGAAACTTTTTCATTCGTTCGTTCGTGAATGTTTTATATTGTGTTCGTGGATTATTACAACAAATGTTTAATGCAAATTGTGATGAGTGAGCATTATTGTATAATATATATTAAACTGTCCATTTCTCTAAATATTTATTTTATATTTGTTAAGCATAAAAGCAACGGTGAAGCGATCTACAACACGTAGACATCACTAACATAGATTAACTCCGTACGTAACTAGAAATAAAGTAGCTAAGTGTATGAATTATTCAACTGAAATCGTGTATATTACCATTACAAATTTTACTCTAAGTTATTAAAATTACATACTCGTATTTAGAATTACACGTGGTACATTACAGGTACTACTCGGTAGATGTGTGACTGTCGTGACGTGCCGCTCGTGCGATGTAGTGACAACTCTAGCGATCCCGACAACAGCTCCACAAAGCCTGATATCAATTTTACAAATTCAAAATTTTTATCAAAATTCTACTTCGAATGAAGTCACCGTGTCGTTGTCATATTTCGTACTTATCTTAACTAGAATGGCTTCCGTTCAATTGACGCACTTTCGGAGAAGGTTTTGGTCCGAAACCGTCGGGCCGGCTCCTACCGATATACGAAAGCGAAATCTTGGGGCTCTTCCGTTTTAAACCTATTGTTAATTACGTCCCTTTCGAAGTCTATAGAACGGTAAAGGCACGGTCATGATGTGTATTGCACGTATAACGCGGGGGGTCCAAACGAGCAGACGAGAAATATCTCCTAAAGGGATCAAAATACGCTCTAACCTACGCGTCCGAGAAAAGCGTCTCAAGGCACATACTTTTAGACAGGGGCGAGCGAGAGTTCGAACCGGAGCGACCGCTAAAAACTTACAGCGAGAGAGACGTTACACGTGTGCTATCCTACGATGCCGTACACACATCATAATATTATCGAATTTCACGAAGCTCGTGTCCACCTCACACACGGTCACTAGTCGTCGTCTGCATCGACGGCGACGCTGTGGCCATTAGCCTTCTCGTGCAGCCGGCAGGGGGTGCGCGGCGCGGGGGGCGGGGGTCAGAACACGCGGCGGTCGCACGGCAAGCAGTGGCCGCGGCACAGGCGGCGCGCGGCGGTGAGCAGCGCGGGCGCGCGCGCGGCGGGCGGCGCGGGCGGCAGCACGGGCGACAGCGAGCCCTCGCCGGGCGCGGGCGGGCTGTCGGACGGCGGGCGCTACACGTGCGTGCACGCGCCCGCCGCCACGGGTCAGCCGCCCGCCAGCAGGTCCTCGGGCTCCGGCGACCAGCAGTTGTCCGACAGCCAGCACCCCACCACCACCGTCACCACGCCGATCAGCAGCGCCAGCACTATGTACACCTCCGCGTTCCCTACACAGTGATAAGTAAATCATTTTTTTAGCCTTTTATTGAGGAAATGCTATATGCATCCTCGGCGGGTTTGGGACATCGGCCGGGGCGTGTGGGACTCCCTCGGAGTATGGTCTACCCACTAAAACCCCACGGTGCTCCTCTCCCCGCTTAAGGTAGAGTTGCGGATACGATAAAATCTACCGCAACTCAGACAAGATATACTTGAGCCTACCGATTGTGATTAACGAGTACTTGTTAAAATGCATTCGCTAGTTTCGAAAGCGAAGTTAGATGACAAGAATGTATGGGATTTCACTTAGCGAATCGCTTATCATAGCGTTTGTGATGCGATATAATATGTCAAATACTATAGATTTTTAACATTTAAATTCACTAACTAATTTAATACTTGTTATGTATATCTAACTGAATTTTGATTAGGTCTGGACATGAAGCAAAATAATATTAATTATTAAAGATGTATATTTTATTCTTATTCAAAAATAATTCAATACGTATTTTTAAATAAGTGGAATTTAGAGTGGACTAACTAACGAACACATTGTATGCAAAATATAAATTACTAATTAAAGTGAGCTTAAAATAATATAAAAATATTCTGGTCGAATCTTCAACTGATCACTGGCATAAAAAAATTAAATTAAGAAATTTAAAAAAACCCCCGCCAAAAAACTTTAAAAAGTAATGAAATAACATTTCCTGACTTTAAGTTTAAATCATTCCTAAGAGTAAAGTAATATTTTAGTCCATAATTGTTGTCAAGGTGTGTCGGGGGACCGCTAAGTAAACTACCACAACAGCGACTTTTGCATTTTGTATCGCCATAATAGTCGCTGATTCTCTCGATTCGGGTCGCTGTGAACAGACCCTTAATTTATATTGTTAAGTGAAATCAAACATCTACATTAGCGGTCCCCCGACACACCTTGACAACAATTATGGACTAAAATATTACTTTACTCTTAGGAATGATTTAAACTTAAAGTCAGGAAATGTTATTTCATTACTTTTTAAAGTTTTTTGGCGGGGGTTTTTTTAAATTTCTTAATTTAATTTTATTTTATGCTTTTTAAACTTGTGCAGAATAATTCCTATCAACTGGATCATATCCCAATGAATACCATCTATAAAATATGTCCTCTTGGATGAGGCCATCAATATGAGCCCAAACATGAAACCTCCACTTTAGGTTCATACGGAGCTTGGCTCCTATAGAATCCAGGTGATGCTGCAGCAGCAGCATGCAAATATTTACTGTTTATCTACGTCTTACTGGTTGTCGCAATTAAAATGAGCCCAAACACGAACACACCTCTGCTCTAAGTTGGTGAGGAGTTGGGTATCCTATTGATTACCAGGTGATGCTGCACCACCAGGTTAACTTTCCAATAATGTGTATATATTCATAAGTGTCTCGAACCAGGATGCAAAATATAAAACCCATCAAACGACTGCAAGTTGCTAATCGTCCTATCACGAACCAGATATACCGTGATATTTCAGCAATGAGCAGGCTGATGATGATGAACTATAGCTAAGAACACTCACCGTCATGTCAGCTTTCAAACAAAAAAAACTAGATCAAAATCGGTCCACCCGTTTGGATGCTACGATGCCACAGACAGACAGACAGACAGACAGACAGACAGACAGACACGTCAAACTTATAACACCCCTCTTTTTGGTCGGGGGTTAAAAACTTTTTCAAACAAAAAGCTGCGATACTTCAAATAATGATGAGATATTTATAATGATTTTTTCCTGGTTTTCGATTTTGTATTCCGTGTCACTGCGACAAGTAAAATAATAATACGAATATGTATTAGGTATGCCTTCATTAATTTTTATTTGAAATTTTCAATTTCGAATTTCTTCCGATAATAATTATTCAAACTTATTTACAGCTTAGTATACATAATTTATAAACTACAAAGTTCCAAACCAGCGATTCTTTTGAATTTAAAATATCCTTAGTATAGAATTAAAGTTCGTTTATTTGTAGCTCTGTGGTACGATAGTGTTGCCAATTAAATAGGAGAAAACGAAATAACATATCGGTTCGTTGTTTATGCAAATTAAAGGCGGGGCGGCTCGGCCGAAACAAAGGAAAGGTTAATAGAGTACAAATAAATAACACTATCGAGTTTTCGACGCTAACTATGTTTCTCTTATAGAAAGAGAGGCCAACGAGGAAATATATCACCTGGTGGAAAGCGATTACCGTCAGAGTTACCTTTTGGTGAGTACGCTTTTATTGATTTTGATTTCACAGATTATCTCTCAATAGAGTCCGCCTGCAAAAAACTAAATGCTGTTTGGAAGCTTATCTACAATAACACAATATTATGTATTGTATCTACATAATAATATAAGCATATACTAAGACCAGCCTAAGCTACACTAAGCCTAAGAAAGTCTAGAACACTCATCTATTATCCTATACCAACATGGAGGATGTATGTCTACTGTGACCTCGATTCGAGTATAGACATTGATCTTAAAAGTGTTTGTCTATGGCGAGATACAAAACCTCTCAATACTTTTACTTTGCCGGCCGATAGTCATAGAGCTCTTTAGAAAGTGTCAACTTACAATGACTAAGGGTCAATTCAGACCGCAACGAGACGAGGCGAGGCGCGACGCGACGTGACCTAAATTTGTTTGGATTTGACAGACGTGAGACGTCTTGCGAATCTGTCAAATCCATACTAATTTAGAAATGCATCTACGTGTCGCGTTGCGGTCTGAATCAACCCTAACAGCCTAGCCGTTCACAGCTATCATAATAAGTATGACACTTAAGGGCCCGGGGTACCCTCGAAATTTTCATACATTCTTAATACCAAAATCATTTTCTCATACGAAAATATTTAGCATGTTTGAGTTATTTTTCAGCTTAAGCTAGTAATTACCTAGGGTCCTGAACAATTTTTTTTACAAAATATTTAAATACTAAAAAAAAAATTGTGTATAAATATTTATAAGTAAATTTACTACTAAATATTTAAACACCAAAAAATAGACAAAAACACAAAAAATATAAAAATAAATAGTAGAGCTGTTTTAATAGATACTAGCAAAGTAAGTAAAATATTAATCGGGGGAATTTACATTTGCCTTTCGGTTAATGTTAAAATAATTTTTTACTTAAAAAAATTATTATGTTTCTCAGGTTTTTTTACATTAATTAAATATTGAGAGTTGTTAATTGGTTAAAATTGTGACACTAGCCAATCAAAAGCGTTAGTAAATAGAATATAAACCAGTTACAAAACCTCAGAAACAGTTAGCCTAACAAGTTTACAGGCCCAAGATATAAGTTATGTAGCGGTGATTTTCTTATTAATCCCAGCGCAGCAATTTGCATCCCAAATTACTAGAAGTGGATAATAACGAGTTAAGCTGCTAAGAGGACACAAGTCGGGGGTGAACTCACCCAGCTGTTTCCGTATGCCGAGCGGCTGCCGGCTGCGCCACAGCGAGTTGATCAGCGTGGGGTCTCCCCGCGTGCGCCAGTCCCGGTACCCGCGCCCCCTGGTGTATTGACTGAACCTGCGACAAACACCACCTCTCACCGACCAAACAATCTCCTCCTTCTACTATTTACGAATCGGTAATAAACTATAATCTGTATAGTACCAGCGGAAAAATTTTGCCAACATACGAAGCCAATGAGAGAGTAGCGAAACCATACAAATTCGAGTCTTTACTGGTAAAAGCTTAAAAACGAAATTGAATTGTTCCAGTTTCCGTCTCTAGGATTTTATCGCAGTCGTGCAGGATGCCTATGCAATGTGTACATGCGGATGCAGTCAACTACCGTGACACTCGAATCTGACTAATGCTAGCTCTCCGCCATGATTAAATAGTAAACAACGCGGATACGAGGAAAACTTACAAGCGTATTTTAAATACGGAAATGCATTTCTGCGCAAAATATTTTTACGAGTATATCTAAATCTGACAAAATTTTACTCGGTGAATGAACGTCTAAACAATTCAATTTCGCAACACGGTTATGAGTTAGTCTAAATATCGTTTCGATATACAAGTAAATATATTAAGTCCGTCGTTGGCGGTAAGCGGAGCTCCTGTAGTACCTACGTCGTGTCAAACGTGCAGAAGTCATGCAGTGGTCTACCTACTAGAACCATCGACATACACGATGATTCGCAAGACGTCGCTCGCGTCTTGTGCCAATACTGTACATGTTGAAAAGTAAAATACTTACATTAGCTCGGCGGACCCCTCGGTGCGGATGACAACATATCAAATATAAGACAACTTACATACATTCACGACGGTTAAATAGTTTATAATTAAATTTAAGTTACACATTAGCGTGTATCGCTGAGCGTAAATTATTTATTTGACGTTATTTAATCCTGTTATGTCTTAGTACAAGCTAAACGATATGTTTACGTTAGGATCGAGTAAATAAAATAATGTTTTAATATTATGGTTTTTATAAATGTGAAATACAACACTTATATGAATGAATATGAAAACATTTATAGCTCCGACGATAATGTGTTTCAGATAAAATTCTAAATGAAAATGCCCGAGAGAAGAAGCGAAGTGCGTGCGAAGTTTGCTGTAAACGTTTTTATTCATTTCAGTTTATTATGGTAAATTATTGTTTCATCATATCACGAAATATCGCGGCAAATGTGCTCGTTTCATGTTATATTTAAATCGTAGACGTCCATATAAATTATGACAAAATGTGATTAATATTTCCATTGGCACAGATGAAAACGGTAAAAAGTTGTAATGAAATATCGTCCCATGGGTCGCGTTTAATGTTGATGAATAAATTCCTTTCTCAGACTCGCCTTTATAACCTGAGACTGCAAGAGGGGTATGTTCTTAGCTTATACGTAAAATTACCTTGTGTCTCAAGATAATTGTATACTTCTATTCTATGTCTTACATATGACTAGTATTTCATACATATCGTGTGGCTTATGGCTGGTAAAAATAAAAATTATTCTTGATCCTCTAAGCGGTCCAGTTCAACTGCTATAAGAGTTCATCCTTCTCTTTTTTTGTAATAGGACAATAACTATTATGTAATAACTCATAGAATTATTATATTCGACGTTGAAGGAAGCACTTGCCACAACAATTTATTAGAACATAGGAAACCACCTCGCAGAGTATTAGTATTCAGAAATATCAGCGTGCGACGTGCTCTCATCTGAGTTTATTCTAAAACTATCCTTGTAATATGAGCAGCAAGTCTGCATTTTGCTTTTCACGTGATATTGCATACCAAAGTAGCCAAATGCTAACTGAGGTCTCTGGTCTCAGAAGTTTGAAGTATTAGTTAGAGTTTACAGAAATAACATTTTTCATTGTATAATGAAATTGAACCTTAAGAACGAAAAAATTTCTGAAAAAGTAGCATGGGATAATAAAGTGTATGCTTTGGTAAATGTAGATAAAACCTAGACTCAAATGGATAATGACAATTTGTAAAATAAACAAAACAAGTAAAGCACCTTTAGTTTTATTTTCATGAATTAAAACTATAGTTTTACTTCATTAATTTAAGCAGCGCAATGCCGTAGTAAAATGTTTCCGTTATTTGTCGTAATATTGTTATGAATAAGGTACACCATCAAATAAGGTAGCAGAAGGAACTTAACACTAGAATTACAATATGTACCTACCATTTGACCATTGTTATATATATTTCTGATAATAATAATATTGGTAATCTGATAGCTTTGGTAAATTATAAACAGTGCCCAGGTTCCCGCAAAATTATATCACCGGATTCATGTCGCTTTATATTTTTAAAGGGAAAATTTCGTAAAGGTTTCACTAGACATTCCACTAACTGACTAACACAATGCCTAGAGTCTAGACCGTAGACAAGCACTTTATTCAATGTTTTATGAATGCCCACACAAGGCAGGTGTCTGTACTAAATATTCTCCACTCAGGGCTGCCCCTTCAAATTTGCTTGGTTCAACTTTAAGAGCGTCTCGGGACCCATGATTTACAGCTAGGGCTTATAAGTTCTAGGGTCTCATATTAATCAAAGTTTACTATATGAAATATGGATGTAATGTATTAATTGAGTCACTGTTTAAGTGTTCATTGAGACTCAAAAAATCTCCCGATAAATATAACGTTCATTATAATTTCAATACTTTTTACTAACTTAGGGGCTGTTTCACTACTTCCTGATAAGTACTGAATAGGCCATCTACAACTTATCTGACAGATGGAGTATGGAGTATCTGTGTTGTGGATAGCCTATCCGGAATTTATCAGGAAGTGATGAAACAGGCCCTAAGTATTTTTACTTAGTCTTTTACGTACATATAGTATGCTCTCCTATATTTTCCATTATCATAATAATATGATGTAGATTGTGAGACTAGAGGTGACTCTAGTATCACAATCTACATTGTTGCTGTAAAAACTACAGCAACATCAGTTTTAAGATTTGGCTTTATTAATTTAAGTTAACAATTACGCGATGATGACACCCCTATTACCTGTGTATCCTCTACCTATATGTATTGTAGTTGCTCCTTTATATTTCCGACTTTATGGCGGTAGTAAAAATACTCTCGTAAATATTTCGTAGACCGACGTTTAAAATTGTATTTCACATCGCAATTTCAATATGTTCGACTCAAGTGATATTACTCGCTTATCCATAAAGCGCTATCTATGGGAGCTTCTATTTAGAAATTATTACCATAATTTGTGCATATTTTTAAGATTGCTTAGGAGAGATGAAAGAATGCGCAGTTAAAATTTCAGTTCTTATTGATGGGGTGAGCTGTTTTTACTGCAATTATATAACATTATACACACTTATTCTTAACGGATACGGATAACGGCTACGACTACGACATAACATCTACCTGCATGCCAAATTTCAGCCCGCTTCGTCCAGTGGTTTGGGCTGTGCGTTGATAGATCACCATGTCAGTCAGTCACCTTTGAGTTTTATATAATTATATAGATTTACTAAGTCAAATCAATGTTTAGGCAAATCAATATTCCCATTTATATGTATCCTAGACGGAGCGCCTAAAGTGTGTTTTGTCTATCTACATTGAATAAAAGATTTTGGAATAGAATTCGAAAGCTGGCTCGATACTTGTAACGCCTTTAAAAGTTCCGAACGGTGAACTATTTTACGGTGAACTTGCCAGAAAATGTTTTAAAAAGCTGATTTGCCATTGAGTAAAATAGAAGTATCAAGTAGGTCGATACCGATTTTATTTGATCCAATATGAAATAACATTTTTTTGCATAAACATTTTAGGCCTTTGTTGAAATCTAATAACAATTAATTGGAATATTCATAGAATACATAATATTCTCTGAGTAAAGAATCAGTGTAGAATAGTGAAGAGTTATTAGGGTGGGTTGCACCAGAGGCGTAGTTAAAGTTAAGGTTATCGTCAAATATGGCGTCCATATTGAACTTTTAGGGTGAATTGCACCAGAAGCGTAGTTAAAGTTAAGGTTAAGGTTATCGTCAAAAATGGTGAATTTGCTAGGGATTTGACAGTTCATTTCACAATTTGTTATGGTTAAAGTTATAGTTAAAGTAGGTTGATGCAACTCACTCATAATATAGGGTTAGGAGACAGTTCATTTCACTTTTTGTTTTGGTTAAAGTTACAGTTAAAGTAAGTTGGTGCAACCCACTCTAAGACAGTTAAATAAATATCTGAATCTGAAACCAAATTTGTAACAGTAAAATATAGTTTCTAGTTCAAAATTATCTATTAATTCATAATTATTTTGCTGTATTAATCGGGGATTAGATTCTATTTAACTCGTATTTTACAGCCTCAATATGCAAATTGAGATATGAACGTACATAATTAAATTCTACGATAATTTATGATCGATCCGATGAGATTATGAACAAAATGGTTTTTAAACGCAGAATCTCTATGTGATAATGACGTTACAGATAAGACAAAAATTTACAGACGAGAAAAAAGATTTAAAAAACACGTTTATATTAGCGTAATTACTGATTACAGATAAAAATAAATAGAAGAACAATAATTATATAGTAACGCACGGATCTGAAACTATTATCTGTGTTGAGCGAGTCTGTATGACATTTACACCGTGCGGGCACTTTGAGACGTCGCGACACGGCGCTTCGTTTCGTACAGTGTGGTCGTACCTTAAGTATTTAATTAGAAAATTATCCAGCCATCACTGTCAAGCGTTAAATAGCCGACGTAAAATTAATTCCTTTGCCAGAACATCATCGTCTAATTGTGGGGCGTTGATCGAGAGAAAGTTTTATAGAATATGGAGTTGATAAAGTGATTTCTTGGGCGCTTAGAGAAGCCATTTAAACCTTAAACGTTTTGCTGTCAGCGACAAATTACGGCAATCAGAACGGAGGAATTCTTTTTATGTGAAGTTTCTTTGGAGAACACGTTCTAAGATAAACGATTGCTCTCAAACAAAACGCCATCTACAAGTTCTGTTGCAGTCCTGCTGTAGTACTTACAAAGTTATATGTGGATAGGTGCAGTGAACCCTCAAGAGCATCACAAAATGTTTTCTCATACGATATCAGACTGAATTTCACATTTTGTGATTTAACGAAATAAAATTTTGTATGGTTGGTTGGTGAAGAGATGTTTCTTTAACCAGACATGACCCAGGGTCATGGATCTATTATAATCATTTATTTATCATTATTTACCCCATAGTAATTTAGTTCCAGACCCATTTATTCAGAATAAGAACGGATGTGATAAAGAACAAAGGTATTGTGGGGATTGTTTTACCATATTTGTTTTATTTTCGATAACTAAAGAAAAATGTAGCAATATTATCGTTGAAAATAGTTGCGAATATGTTGGATACATTCTCACAACCGGAGAATTCGTGTGTAAGAAAGATAAATTGGTTTTTGGTGAGTCATTATTGCCCACAGAACACAAAAATTACTTCTCATATTATTGCCGAATCGTTATAGACATCTGAAACACATTATTGTAGGGTAAACTACCCAATCGTTGACACTATACTAGTGCCAACAATAGGGTAGTGGCGTGATATGAGCGATAGAAGTGTTAAGGTGCCGGTTGGCAGCGGACGACATGAAACAACCGCAGACGACGTATCGTAGCGACACGTCAGGTTTGTATGAATTTGTATAAGAACTTCAACTACGAGGGGAATTCCATACAACTCCATAGAAACCAGTAGGCTAAACCCATACTGACGACGAGTCGAAGCGAAGCGACGCGACATTATAATATTTTTTTGCCTACAACAACAGAGATGAATATGCTCATCTCTGTTGTTTTATTATTTACGTCCAAATTTCTGCTATGAAAATATGGAAGTGCAAATGAGCTAGGAACTAGGAAGGGCGAATGCAAAAAGCGAAACACGTTGCACGCACTTCTATATTATTTTCTTAACAGATTGTACTTAAATAATAGATGAGTATAGGTCATCTCAAACCGCAACGCGACGCATAGATGCATTTCTAAATTTAAATGGATTTGACAGATTTGCAAGACGTCTCACGCAAATGAAATCTGTCAATTCAGTACAAATTTAGAAATGCATCTACGCGTCGCGTTGCGGTCTGAATTAACCCTATGCTTGTAAGCGGAAAATAATGACGCGTCGCGTCGCTTTGTCTCTGCTCCAGTTTGAGTTGAGCGGTAGTGTCGCCGCGACACGTCGTCTGCGGTCGCTTCACGTCCGCTGCGAACCGGCACCTGTATGCAGCGGTCGTACCTGCGGACGCCGCCGACGCCGGCGGGCGGGGCGGTGGAGTGCGACACGCCCGGCACCTGCGCGCCGCCCTGCACGCTGCCTTGCGGCGCGCACACACAGCACCCTGCACATCATGATGATGAGTAAACTTTTATTTGTTAGAATTGCACTATCAGAGAAGTTGATTCATAGGCAGATGTAATTTGGTCACGTTATTATGTCAAACCTATCCGACAGACCACAGCTAAGGGCCTATATTCACTTTAATTAGTGCGAGTGCAGGTGATTAGTGAATAGGAGAAATTAAAGGAGTTGCACTAATCAGTCGCTGTCCAAACTTACTTTCTCCTGATCACCTGCAGTAATCACCTACACTTATCACTAATCAAAGTGAATTCAGGCCATTAAATTGAATTGACATAATCCGACCAATTGACGTAGGTCCGTCAACTGCCTATGAATCCGACGAACATTTGGAAAAGGGAGACATTATCTGTGAAACATTCAGACATCATGGACAGGGAAATTAATAAAATATTTTGCAACAACACATAGTCCATCAATTCATCACAGAAGTATCATGGTTTATTCGGACGGACCACTTGTTTTTAATATTCAAGAGAAAATCTTCATAGCTGTTGGACAGTGGCCATTTGTTTCTATAATAGTTTATTTTCATCGTAAAACTTTAATATGCAACTTATGATACAGGAGTGCACTTAAGAGAAATAAAATGTCACACTTATTTTAAACAAAAAGTAGCACTAGAAAAGATTGCTTTCATACTTTGGCTACTTAACGAAAACCCCTCGGGAGGAGTCAATGGAAAAAGAACGAAAATTTCGAGTCCATTAAAAGAAACAAATAATTAATTCAATCTCAAATTCAATATTGGTTAAAATATGGCCGAGAATCGCCAATTACCTTCATTAGAGTCTTTCGAATGTCATAAGCTAAAATTTCCGGCTCCGTGCCAGAAAATACAATGATTTATTATTTATTAATTGCCGGATTGAGGGAGCTCGTTAGAAATCACTTAGATTAGTTTGTGGGGCAATTGATAACCTTCAGCGGGTTATTTTTTGTAATCTTTGAGTGTCTGAAATACGTTACGTTTCATAATCTGTTTAAATGAAACAGAAGTTTGTGGGGAGGCACTTTTTTCAATGATTTATTAAAAGTGATCATTTTAGCTGCTGATTCGCAAAAATATTGTCAAAGTAATATCTGTATGATGTATAGTTTTGCTATGGTAAAAGCTACGTGCATAAATAATAAGAATCTTTTCAATTGGCCATATATTTTGTTGTTTCTTATAGATATATTGTGTATTGTACAGCGAACTTGTTATTAGCAATTCGTAAACACTGACACCATGAGCAAAGAAGCTCCTGTGCAGTGTACGGCGTACGCACACCAAAATTTTCACTTAAGTATCACTTTTTTGCCACTCTGTACAGGCCTACAGACTATAGTAGGTAACACTAATACGTGTTTTGCTGTATCTGTCCATATCTTGCTTAAACGTCATCTGGTAACAAAAACCATTTCATTGACGATTTTTTTTTTAAAGAAGGCAGGTCGCTGTAGCCCTGACGTCACTGCGACCCATAAGGATCTATTGTGACTCCTTCGCATTAGAGTATCATCCCCAGCCCAATACTGCTCATAAATTGAACAATGTGGTTGGGGTTGGTGTCACGAATTTCCTCTGTGGATGAGTATTCGTGGCGACCAAGATACCTGTTTCTGCTCTGTAGTAGAGCAGGACAGTTGAGGAGAAGGTGAATAGGTGAATTTCATTGACGATAGTCTGTTAACATTGCAGGTCATAATTACGTCAGTATTTCTCTTCCTATTTTCCTTTCATTGATTAAACGAAGATAATGGTCATAGCCGTAATAAGTGACTTTAAAGCATAAATTGAATGAGGGAGAAGCCATCATTGTTTCAGCTGAAAGGCGATTGTTAGATAAGTGAATAGATAATTATTACGGAAGCTTCGCTAAGAGAATTTGAAGATGGAATGATAATGTCTGAATCGAATATTGGGTTGGTTGGAATTGGAAAGGAAGGAGCTGGGCTATCTGAATTCATATATATGCTAACTGCCACACTCAGACGAATATTAATTACTTATCTGTAATCATGAACGTAGAAAATATCGGCCAAGTGCAAGTCGGACTCGCGCACGAAGGATTCCGTACCGATATAGAGCGAAAGTAGACAAAAAATTGTATTTTTTGTATAGGAGCCCCCCTTTAAATATTTACTTTATTTTAATTTTATTATTAATTAATAAAGTACAAATACAATTAAGGATTTTGTGAAAATTTCAAGTGCGTAGCTGTTACCATTATTGATTACGAGCAAAAAAGGCAAAAAAAAAAACGTTTCTTGTATGGGAAAATAAACTTTATATTATTTTTAGTATTTATTGTTATAGCGGCAACAGATATACACAATCTGTGAAAATTTCAAAAGTCTAGCTATAGCGGTTCTTGAGATACAGCCTGGAGACATACAGACGGACGGACAGACGGACAGACATCGAAGTCTTAGTAATAGGGTCCTGTTTTTACCCTTTGGGTACCCTAAAAAAGGCGGACGGAGTCTTATTATACACAGCAGTGTCTTCAGAGTCAAGTCCTAGAACAATAATTTTTTTTTTGTGATTACTAACAAGCTAATTTTTTGTGAGTTAACATTTTGATAAGACGGACAACATTTTTATTTTCGAAAAATCTCGAAAGTGGTAGCTAACAGAGATAGAAAGGATTTCATACTTCGACTAAAATATGGATTGTTTTATTTGTAGGACAAGGTTACTCTTAAATTATATAACTATTAACCTACCAATATACAAAAAATAATTAAGGGGGGCTCCCATACAAAAAATACAATTTTGAGTCTATTTTTGCTCTATTGTGGTACGGAATCCTTCGTGCGCGAGTCCCACTCGCACTTGGCCGATTATTAGTTCATCATCTTTATAATTATTACTCGTGTCAATAATGCTTGTTTTATTTTATTTCATATGTTTTAATGAATATAATAATACTCTATTTAATTGAAACATTTGAAATTCAACAGTTGAAATATGTATTAAATCATTATAATTATTGTAAAACGTTTTACGTTGAAATGGAAAATTTAGATGTATCAAAGCCTTTTTGGGGAGTAAAAAGTCAGCAATTATTATATTATGTATATTGAGAGCAAACATTTACATACTGTGTAAATAGTAGTTAAATAGTACTATCAGAGATATTGATGCATGTGAGTGAACGTGATCGTGACTGAGTTTGATATAACACGACTAAATGATGTAGGTCCACCAATTTACCTATGGATCAATTACATCAATCGTAAAACGTAATACTTTGCTTCACTTTCTCGATAGTTCGCGTCTTTAGAAGCATTAAAATGCTCAATTCCTTAAACGAATGACTCTTCTGCTCTACTTGGAATGTTAGATAATCTGTTTTTAAAATAAACACAAAACTTTAGCATAAAAGTTTGTTAGCTATTGGTTCTTTTCAATAAAAGCTCTATCTAGAGCTCGTCTTTTGTCTATGTAACTTTATCATGTTTTATAAAACATTTTAAATTAAATTAATTTAAGGAATATTATTATGGAAGAAGCACCTACAAAATATTAATTTAAACGCCTCGAAAAGTTTGATTCATATTAAAAGCCGGATTTTGTATACTTAATGATAATATTATTATTTAAGCCTATGGAGGCCGCCACAATACTTTTCGTATCGTTTATTGAAAATGGCTTTAGGTATAAACGTTTGTAATATTTTTTCATTATATTGTGATCTTTTTTTGACCTTTTGACTAACAAGATGTTTTGATAAATAATAATAATAATAATAATAATCTGTTGAATGCCCGGTAGTCTGTTTTTTACTAACTTCTTTATCACAGCAACCTATTCAGAATATTAAACTTGTCTAGCACAATTTATGTTTTATTTTATTTTATTTAAAAATAAAAATAAAACTTATGTAAAAAATACATATCAGTCATTAAATAATATACATTAATAACACAAAAATAATTAAAGACGTGAGTTGACATCATAAAGTTAATGTACCTAGCGGAATAGAGAAACAAAGGCCTGAGCAAGCGAGATATCACTATCAGTAACACTGCGTGGTAAAAAGAGACGTGTGATACATGTTATTTCCGCTAGGTATATTAACTTTAAATAATTGCAAAAAACCTTGTAACTTATCTCTTTCATCACCTGGCTAATACAGCATGACTGGTGAGTCAATACCGATATTTAAGGAGAGTATTCAGTACTCGATTCTCATTATAAATATTTAATAAAATTAGGTTCTTAATTTTTTTTTAATTTCCCAAAAATTTATGAATCATGGATACCAAGTAAATTACGCGGCTAGGCAAGTAGGCATACTATGCGGCCGGTGCAGAGGCGTGCGCTACCAAAAAAACACCACACAACTACCCCTCCCGCTCGCGGTGTCCATGCGTTGGGTAAATAATTATTTAACTTTAAGCTACATTTACTCAGTGATCAATTGATATCATTTTTTTATATTATTTTTTTCCAACTAATATAATAGCCAAATATCACGTCCTCAAGTATTGAACATGTCTCACCAGTCACGCAGTATAATGTATCTGGCTATATACTGTATAATATGTGTCTTTTGTCGAAAACTTATGTTAAACTGTAAACAAGCAAGTTTGGATTTACATAGAACTTCTTTTTAATACTGCCTACGATACGCGTTACCTGTAGATCTTACAGACCGCGCACATTAATTCTTAACCGTCCTTAAACCTTTTTAAAGGTTGTTAAATTGAATTTTAAACGTTTTTAATCCACAAAAAATGGAATACATATTTAATACAGCGGCTTCAATCGCTGGAGCTCAGCCGCTGCCACGTAAACAAAAAGTAACCTATAAAATTCAATATCCTTTTTGTACCGGACGCTTTGTTTTATTCATCGAGCGAATATGGAATTTTGATTACGTATAGCGATATTTTAAGCCGTTTAAGTATTTAAACAAAGGAATACATATTATAGTTAGTTTCACCCGACTGCATTGGGAGGGATATGTTTTTCGACATGAAAATTAAACATGTATTACATGCACGTCGTGGATGTAATAGTGTGTTTAATTTTCATAATCTAAACTTGAGTTTTCCTAGAATCTTATTTCTTGGGAGTCACATTAGGTCAGGTTCGGTATAAATCGCCGACTTTTATATACCAGTTTTGCACAAAAGTGACATCATAATTATATCCGTCAAGTTGTATAACTTGGCAGATATTATGTAACTTTATTACAAAATTTTCGAATTATAATGTTACTAGAGCTTTGATTAATTATTATTATAACAAAGGGTATCTAATCACCAAGGCAACAGGTGGCTCTAGGATCAGTAATTATTTGACAGGCGGGTTCAATCCTACAAGCGTTAACATCTCCAATAACGATAGTCGATAACTAATACATTCAATAATTTGCTCCACCCTCTGCCAAACACTTAGTTTTATGATGTTGTAGATTAGTTTCATATTACTGTACTACATGACGCCCGCAATCCCGTCGCACCAAAATTAGTTTATCGGGAACCGTACATTTTTTCGGCATAAAAATTATCCTATGTCCTTTCCTGGAACTCAAAGTATCTCCATACCAAATTTTAGAAAAATCAGTCCAGTGTTTTGGACATAAAGAGTGAACAAAGAGACAGACAGGCACATATTCGTATCTATCTATGTATATAAAACTCAAAGGTGACCGACTGACATGGTGATCTATCAACGCACAGCCCAAACCACTGGACGGATCGGGCTGAAATTTGGCATGCAGGTAGATGGTATGACGTAGGCATCTGCTAAGAAAGCATGTTGATAAATTCCCATCCCAAGGGGTTCAAATAGGGGATGAAAGTTTGTATATAATAACGCTTCTTAGCGCGAGCGAAGCCGCAGGCAAAAGCTCGTTGGAATATAAAATATTAAAAAATCAGACGCATCCCTCAAAGAATTGTCATTCAAACGAATGTTAAATTTTTCTAATACCTTCATTAATTAAATTTTGTACTTAGACATGTTACTATGCAAACAATTCGGAATGAAGGTCATATTATAAAGGATTGGTTATAAGTTTGGTTAAAGTCAGTAGGTATTAAGAGCTTATTTATTTAGCTAGTAACAATGCGTCCACTAGTGCCTAGCTCGACTCCAAACCGGAGTTAGGTTTCTTTGTTTCAAACACTATTCAATAGACTGCGGTGGAAATGTCGATCATTTCACATTCTATGTCTACTTCATTTATGCTTCTACGAACACTTCATTTATATTCTTTTTTTTTTTTTTATTATTATAATAATTAGGGTCGTCTATGGGCTAGTCGCCCATATCCTTTATTTGTCTCATTGTTATAATATGGTCGCGTACCAAGATTACATTTCCTCTTAATCTACTGTAAGTCCATCACGCCTTGGACCTTTTAAACTTATACATTATTATACTATTGATATTATTGTATATTATATTATGCTTAATACTATTATTATTTATATAGAATATTACCTAACTTAATAAATATTATATATATATTTATCACAATATTATAATATTTGATGCCCTGAAGGGGCGTATGTGGTCCCAGTATAGCCAGTAGATTCGACATTTTTGGATTTCTTCGGGTGGAGTTTCAAGGATCTTAAGAAGATATCGTTCTGTGACGAATCTACTAGCTACTACTAGTGGGGTCACCAGAACCATGTTCCCCATTTTTTTTTTATTTTTTTTAACATTTAATTTTTGCCGACCTTTGAAGACTGTGCCTCGCTATACGGCCTAGGACTTGGTCATTTCTGTCATTCTTTTTTCTTCAATTTCAATTGTCTTCATTTATATTCACAACAGCTTCCCGCGACTGTGCCAGCGTGAAATAGTACCTACTAGCAGTATTTGATGCTCGATTACATCCACTTACAACTGTCTGACTGAAAGTTAAGGACGCTATAACAAAAAAATTTGCTGGTCGGATGTCTGTCAGTACGAATATCGACGTTAAAAACATTAAAATAAGATTCATATTAGCGCGCCTTGTACAGTGGCGGTTACAACGAAGTGGCGGTTACGGCGGCGAAAATGTATGAAAAAATTTGAGAAATTTTCTTATTTTTCTTATAACTGGTAAAGTTGTTTATTTTTATATAAAATTTTTAGCAGACTTTATAGAGGACTAAATAAGCAACAATTTTTTTGTATATTTATTTTCCTCAGTTCAGTGTATTTAGATATTAAGGTACCTAATCAGACCCCATTTTTTTCATATTTTGCGATTATTGTGATGGTTAAAACGTATTTTATGTGAAAATTTTGTATGCGGCTATAAAATTTTTATGATACAGTCGTGGAGATGAATATATTATCTTTCATTTGAAACCAAAATATCCTCGTAGTTTGACTCCTAATTCTTTAATAGGGTACCGGAAAATCGCTGATATTTGTAATAGCGTCCTTAACCTTAGGTTAAAAAAATCTTGTTGCTTTATTGCTGGTATTTTATTTTCTATGGACGCTTCACATCACGTTGGTCTGGCCCCGTGCTAAGTACCTGAAGGTCTTGTGTTACAGGTACGAGACAACGGAAATATGTTTAATACTTTGATACTATACATTATTTGCCACCCAACGCGCTTACCCACTGAGCCACAGAGGTCGTCAAATAAATTTATGAAAGATAATGCATAAAATTTAAGTAGGATTAACTGTAATTTATATTGGCTCTAGTGGGCCTTAGATGTGAAATTTTTGGAGGAACACTTGTGCCAAGTTTCTTGCTCCAAGTGATACGTCTATGATTGTAAAGTATTCTAAGATATCTGCATGTTGATAAACTTAATTCGTCTGATGAAGCTGTAAAGATATCTTATAAAATTACATTTACAAGATAAAAATAGCTTCGACTTTAATGGCGCTATTTCGAAGTTCTTTAAAACTATTTCTCTGCTCGAATATTTATACGTGTGCAACTGAAATAGTTTGGAATTGAACTCGTTCGGCGTTCGCATGAGTTTTGAAATGTGAACGAATCGAGCTACGAAATTTTAAAGTATTGCAACAAATTCATAAAGCGCGTGAAAGTTTTTAAAATTTTAATTGACGTTATTAAAGTAACAGTCATACCGAAATGAGATGTAATATCGCGCAATTTGGTGATGCTTAAAGTGATAGAAAATTGAAATGTGAAATAGCATAACACAGCTTGGTATTTTAATTTATCTGTATTGCTACTAAGCGTAGTAGCGTTGCGTGTAGTTAAGTCTCTATTAAACTGACTTTAGCATTTACACCATTAATGACATTAAAACCTTTTTGATAACAACTATTATCCTAGTTACAGATTATTCTAGTCTAAAGCTTGAATCATTCAAGACTTTATACATTGTTGTCTAGTTTGCTTTCACAAAAAAAAAAGCATTAAATTAACGTAGTTACTCCTGATATTAAACAAACACACTTTCCTAAACCTAAACTTTAATGTTATTTCCAAAGAACAATCCAGTAATCTTATTCAACGAAAACAAAGTAAATAACGAAAGAAAATTCGACCACCCGTGAACAGAGTGGGGGTGAATCCGGACAAATTAATTATTCTCCACAAACAGTCCGACATGTACATGTAGTATTAGTACTATTGCTTGTTTATGATGATGTTACATGATTTTGATACGATTGTGTCTTAGAAAAAATATTGGTTATACATTACATATGAGGGAATATGCGCCGTGATAATGTTGTTGGGATTTTCTGGCTCGGTTGGTACGTCGTCTTGTTTCATTTTTTTGGTATTATAGTACAAGTTCCCAAGAAAAAAACCGTTGTAGAGTTCTGTTAATAACGAGTCGTCGTTGACTACGGAACCTTAACCAGCAGATTTTTTGTAAATTGATAGGTTGATAGTTATATAATTTAACATTGTCCTACAAATAGAACAATTCATATTTTCATTTTCGTTCCAGTTACCAAATAAGCACACCATCTTTTACCTCTATAACGCAATAATCCAATTCCTTATTAAGCAAAGTGGTACTGAAATGTGCCTAAGCAGAGAACTTTTATTTAAAAATTCAAAGTAACTTTTCAATAAAGTACAAAGCAAACATTTTAAAGCAAATTCAGGTCGCCGCAGGTTAAAGAGTGGTTCGCAAATTGTCGTATGGCTGGGTATTGTGCATCGCAGTTATGATACGGGATTGAGTGTGCTCCGCTGGTCCCGTGTATATCAGGGTCCTGATTCTCGTAACTTGAATATCGAATATAATAATTAATCTTTGGTCGCAGCATATCTTGTCAGACATTACACAATATTTTACTAAACATTAGATGACGCCCGCAACTCCGTTGCGCTAAAATACGGTTATCGTGTGGGAACCGTAAATTTTTCCGGGATAAAAAATATCCTATGCCCTTTCTCGGGACTCAAAGTATCTCCTTGCTAAATTTCAGCAAAATCGTTTGAGCGTTTTGAACATGAAGAGGTAACAGACAGACAGACAGGTAGACAGGCAGACAGACAGCCAGACAGACAGACAGAGAGACAGACAAACAGACTGACAGACACACTTTCGCATTTATAATATTAGTTTGGTTATAATATTGTCAGTTAGACATCTATTACAATATGGACTAAAATTCAACCTTTTTTTTTCACGCCGAAATTCTGTTTACAATCTAGCGAGGAATTGATATCTTACCTACGAGTATGTGGATCTTTACTGCGTTAAAAGATGATAATGGACACAGCTCCTTTCTAAAAATCGGCGGTAAGTAGTAAGAACTCTACTCAACGCTGTGGATTGCATGAGCCTACAGCACGACTCCGCTATTAACGCCTGCTGTTTCACACACGAATGAAACAGCCAGTGGAATTTACATTCGAATTATAAGAATCGAGACCCTGTATAGAATCTGGTCCCGTGACTCCGGCCATTCAGACAAGCAATCAAATTTCGCGATCGTTGCGTTGCGAAGTTTTTTTAATCACTTAATGGTCACGACGAGTGCATCTACAAATCTTTGTTTTACGTGATGCCATTTAATAAAAGTTCTTTTTGGTGTTTTTAAATACAGATTGAAATGCTGCGGCTCTTTTTCAACATGAAGGTTTGTTTTGGGTTATTTGCGGAGTCATTTAAAAACCAATATTTGGTAATGCTTCAACCAGATGGCTTTGAAATGCCTGTGTTATAACCTTTTTCGTTAACAAATCAACGTATTTACCTCAATGATTTCGCTCTTGTCTAGTTCTAGTTTTACAAATTACTACAGCGTAATACCCGAATAGAGTGGCAATTGATTCGAGTAGAACCGCATTGAGTACTGAACAAAATTGTATTTGGTACCTTGATTGTGCTATTTTAATCCAATACAGCTTCGATGCAATCCGGATGCTATCAAGTAGTAAAGTATTGTACTTAGGCCCGATTTATATGCGTCCTCCCGAACGCGCGGTTTAGCGGCTACACCGCATTCAATTGTAAGTAAGTCTTTTGATCTCGCGATGGCCAGTTGCTTGTGAATTGTGATCTCGCGGTGGCCAAAACGCTCGTTCGCGCACACAATATCAATTAACGATCAAAACGCTCAAAATGCCTCATATTTTTAGCGTTTTGATCGTTTTTAATGCTAAATGGAACGCGGGGATATTATAATAAATCTAGTCTTATAAATGTCAAATGTAAAACGATTCTATTTTTGGAGTTTTGACGGGGAGGGTCCTTTAAAATTTAGCTGTAGATATAATTTATAATAATGAGACCATCTTGAAACCAAATTAAAGTTATATTAATGTTGGATCACAGCAGAATCGGGGTAGTATATTTTGTCGGTATCATTAATTAATAATTACTCGACTTGATTTGATGAGCGCTTTCATGATTTATGTGTGAGTGTGACCGCAGGGTGTGTTCACCGAATGGATTGTTATTAAGAGGAGATTAGGGACTCTGTGACGTCATGCGATGTCGTGGGTTGAAATTTGAATAATTGACGGGATTACATACTGGCGGACCACCGAAATAGTGAGCATTTTGTTCGGATTTACGTATGCGGTTTTATTTAGATATATGCGATACTAGATTTTTCCCTAAACTCTACAGAAATTTGTCGCTCTGTAATAATAATAGTAATACCCCCACATCAATTTTGGTGACGGTAATTTCATTGTAACGGTCAGTTACGCAGGATTAATTTTATAGTGTTCAAGTATATGCGTAGTATACACTCTCTCTTACCTTATTCTCATAACCCATTGGGACGGACGACCGACATGACTGGCGAGAGATCAGGCGCAGGCCGACTTTTTATATGCTCATCGACGCATCTTACTTGTCAGATAATCAGGTGATCAGCCTGCAATATCCTTGCCAAACTCGGAAATAATATGTTTCGAACGCGGGAATCGAACTCACGACATCAAGAGCCGCGCTCTAAACCACTAGACCACGGGGGCGCACTGTAATGCACACTATGCCGCTATAAAAACTATTCGATGTCTTCTCCCGCGTTTTGAAATGATTCATACCAAATGTTGTCTAAATCGGTGTAGCCGTTTAAATGTAAAATGGTAACAGACAGAAAGACAGATATTTATAAGCATTCCCGTCCCGTCGATCGCGGAAAAACGAGACACAATAGCTTATCTTTTGTTATCGCGGTTGCATGCGACCGCTTGGGGCTTGATGAATTATTAATGCAAAGATGTGCCTATTTGTAAGGATGTTTTATATTAATGGGTATGTTACGTGGTAACAAACACAGCTGTGATAAATTAATACTATGATTCTTACATAAATAGTTACAAATATTATAAATCAATTTAGCTTTTCTTTTAGGGAAAATTCAATTTTAAATTACAATACTTTTATTACAATGATATACGAAAAGAATCCTTCAGTCGAATTAATGGCGGCGAGCAAACACTTTGAAACCGCCATTTTTCAAGATTTAACTTTTCTCTGTTGCTAAGCATAACTTTGTTTGCTGAAGTAGCTAACAAGGGGATATATCATCTGATATCGTGTTTGTCGCCCATTAAATTCATCTGTGCTCGTAAAAAACGAGAGAAACATTTCCTTATTTTCTGCTAATATTGAGATGCTTATGAGACTTTTATTTTCTACCTGATAAATGATGATGATGGGAAAGTTTCCCTAGCTTATAATAGCTGTGGTAGATCTTTTTGCTGCGATGTCATTGTGATGTCTAGAGGTTTATACTGCTATAGAAAATAGATCTAACGAAATTATTTTATTAAAAGTGTTTACATTTTCACAAAAGACCTTTTCAGTATGATTTCCCTTTGTGCGAAATCCCTTTACGAATAAATGTGCAAACGCATTCATTACTTAGCGTCAGTCCTCCAGAGGTTTCTTGTTTCAATGCGAGAAGGCATATATCATATTTGCCGTTGAATAACTTTGCGTATTCGACTTACTTAACATGATCAGTTCTCTTTGAGTGTTATGAAATATTTTGATGAATGAGGCTCCCATCAGAATCGTGGTATAGCATAATAATTATTTATTTATTACAAGCGTTGATAGTAGAGCCTTATTTACCTTAATTTAAGCTTCTTATGTGGTTTCTGTTTGAAGAATTAACCGTCTACGTAGGTCTTATTCGTTTCCCAACAATATTAAGTAAGTATATCAAACTATACTAGATGACGCCCGCAACTCCGTTGCGCCAAAATTAGTTTATCGCGCGGAGTACATTTTTTTGCGATAAAAAGTATTCTGTGTCCTTTTCCGGGATTCAAAGAGTCCTTAAAGTGTCTTTAGCCATGCCAAATTTTAGCAAAATCGGTTATGTGGTTTGGGCGTGAAGATATAATAGAAAGACAGACACTTTGGCAATTATAATATTAGTATTGCTGAAACAAAATAAGAAATGCGTTGTAATTTAAGTTCTGTACTTTAATTATAATTTGGACTAATGGGTCACGAAAAAATGCGGGTCGGTCGAAACTTTTTTCGTGTTCCGTCACAAAACATCGAATGCGCCGTGGAGTGCCGGGGATTCCGGACATTTTCACACCGGACAATAAACTGAATAATTTAAAGTTTATCACTTACGACGTTTATTACCTTTTGTTTTATGTGCGAGTAACACCTTGCCCGGATGAAATAGTTTCCTCTATTTCCCCTGCGACCGGCTCCGTAATACGGGACACTTTTTAAGGAATGTCGTCTGAAACTCCTGCAAATTTTTAGCTCGATTCGTATAAATCCACTTCATCCATGTGTATTAAAATAAAACAATATTTTCTGTAAGTTTTAAAATAAAAAGCTCGAACATTTTTATCCCTATCGTGAGTGTTTGCAGAACCCTACGTAATCCTATTTTATGTGAGCTTATTTTACATTTCGACTGTTTTTTTCTTTATTTAAGTATTTGTGGCAGCTGCTCCCTTGTATTTAACTGGGCAAAACATTTTGTAATCACGTTCCTTCGATTTTGTCAAATCCGCAATTTTATATAATGTGATTGGATTTTAATACATTTTTTTATTTTCTTATATACAAAATTCTCGTGTCACAATGTTAGTCCGCGTACTCCTCCGAAACGGCTTTTTCTGATTTAACCAAATTTTATATGCATATTCAGTGTGTCTGAGAATCGTCTACTGCAGGGTACTTTTTATATTGATGAATGAAGTGCATTTGTTGAACAAATAATAGTAAATTATTACAACTCGAGACTGACGGCGACCATTGTTTACATGCTTCGGAACAGCGATGGACGTTGCCATTTAGAATTTTAGTATAGTATATATTTTATTTCCAGGAAATTTGTAACAATGGTTCTTATAATTAGGTACAGTATCAAACTTTGGTGACATACTTATTTAGTCACTTCCATAAAATAATATGGATGGAATACTTTATATTGTAAAACAACGTTTGCCGGAACAGCGAGTATTTTATATAATTTACATGATGTATTTATAAAGATATGTACTGTAATGGCCGATTTACATTCATCCAATCCAGCGCTGTATTGGATTAATGGATTGGAATAGGATAAACGAAAAGAGAATAGATTTTATTGTAATTTGTGTTTTATTTCACTTCCTGCATAATATGTTATAATTATCTCTGTCAATAGATAGTTTAAATAAGGTTACCAAAATATCTGTAAGTACTACTTTTTCTATATACTTATTCTATATACTTCCTTCCTACTTAATTGTGGGTTAAGTTAGGTACTGCTGTGTATGTTTAAAAATAAGCCTCCTTATTTATTCTCAAATTTTAACAAAATATTATGAATATGTTAGCAACTTTTCAACGTCAGACATCATGCTGTTATGTTCCGTCATACAATTTAATATAAACAATTACAGCAGTTCATTCCGAACTTTTCTCGTTGTTACATTACTCCAGATTGTTTGAGTATGCGGACTGGAAATGCATTTTTCAACTTTTGCGTATGCGAGAGCTCGTGTTGAAAACAAAGTTTTAGAAGTACTTGTACGCTTCCTCTATTGGATGATGTACCGTACAATTAGTGATACTTTAAAGCTTACGTACTAATATTGCGTTGTTTCTCCGAGTGAAAGGACGGGACGTTACTTTTTAATCAGATATCTGGCTTTGCCGTATAGTTAAAATTCTAGAGTTCTTAAAAAACAGTTTATAAGTAGGTAAATATATAATAGAATCATATCTATCACAAAATCATCATATCAGAAACCTCCTTCTTTTTTGGAAGTCCGTTAAAAATCCTAATATAACAATAATTTACAGTATAAATTAGGAGTGCCCAAATTAGTTTCTAACTATTAAGTTCTAAGCCCAGCCCACAGTAGCACAAAGCATGGAATTTAGAAATAACATTGATTTAAATACGAGCAGTTATCGCAGCCCAAACACAGTTACAAACACCAGTATCAAAGCTGATACTTGTGTTTGAAACTATATTTCGGCAGCAATATGCGAGTATGACGTAATGATCAAACTTACTGGCGGGTATAAGTTTGAATGTGGTTTGTACGAGAATGCTCGTTGCTCTATTTTGATCGACTTTCTATTACAATATTATAGCTGACCCGGTAAACGTTGTTTTGATGTAGGTATGCCATGTCGGGTGTGAAATGAATGTTGGAATTTAAACCTCATCGATATGCAAAAAAATATTTTCAAAATCAGTTCAGCCATTTTGGAGGAGATTGGCAACAAACACCACAACAGAATATTTTTTTATATTAGATGTTCTTTGGCAAATAGACGTGTGTATATTATGAAAATATTAATTTGTAAAGAAGACATTACCTATTCTAAGCAATATTAACACCTGTTGTTTAAAAATTTTAATTGAATACCACATATTTAGTACTTAACAAAAACATTATGATAACACTGTTGGTAAATTACACCGTACATTTTTATTATTATGGAAATGAATCACTATGATAACTTCAATAGTCATAGAATTTTTAAAGATCCCGCCGCCGGCAGGACGCCATTACAGTTTCAGTATTCTGATTTCTGGTCTGACTGGTTTGTCTCATCTCGACTATAAGTCATTCAAGATTCAACTTATTCATGGAGCAGTTAGCGGAATACCAAGATTTTCAATGAACATTTAAGGGTTAGTTTAAATATAATCTTTATCCAATATAAAGAGAGATATATTATCTTCATCGATTTCAACGTTTCAAATAATGTTGTTTTACATAACTTTGAAACGTGTTTGAAACTTATCAAGTTCTATCATACTAGACATTACGCACGGCTCCGTTCACGTGTCTAAGGTATTTATCAGAAACCGTACATTTTAACGCAAAAAAGTATCCTATCTGCTTTCCCGTGGTCTATTATCTGCGCCAAACAACATAAAAATTACTGCAGTAATTTGTAAGATTTAGGACGATGCAATAAAAGAACAATTGAAGGAAAATGTCTAAAAAAAAAGGGAAGGTTTTTACACATTTTCCTTCAATTCTTCGCTTCTATCGCAGCATGATATTGTAATAATAATAATATAGCCTCAAGTCTTCCTCGATAAATGGACTATTTAACACATTTTTTTCAAATCGAATCAGTAGTTCCTGAGATAAGCACGTTCAAACTAATAAACAAACTCTTCAGCTTTAAAATAATATAAGTATACATGATGGGATATTCTAAGTGTGATGTATCAAAGAAAGACTCATTTTGACTTGCATCTCACAGATTCTCTTACAAACAAAATGTACCTTGGCAAAACAAATGTTCCGAGTTTCGTGATAGAGGCAATCCAATTATTTATCCATCGCCGTCGTAACTGACAAGATGATAACAAATTACCCTCCCGCTAACTGGCCTTCACTGCCTTCCAGCTTCGAGATGGATGTAACTATTACTTAGGTATAGAGAAACTATAAACTATACTTATATACCCATAAAACAGCGAATAACTTGCATAACTACAATAATACTTTAATGGGGGGATAGTCTTTTTACATGGGCTTTTACCCACCACACGTTCTCACCACTACATCACCAGAACCGACGGCGGTATCCGACCACGAAAACTCTTTGATACTTCCTACTCCTCCTATCTTCAGAAGAAGATAGGAGGAGTAGGAAGTAGTCCAATATTCCCTCCCCATAAAAGGAGAAAGCACAAAGTTGCAATGACCGAAAGCCAAAGAACTAACTGGGGCAAGAATGATACTCCCTGCTTAAATCATGAGCGATAGGTAATTTATAATGCCATATGTGATATGTTTATGTACGCGGGGCGTTCCACCTGGCGTTGAAAACGATCGAAACGCTGAAAATGCCTCCTATTTTTAGCGTTTTGATCGTTTTCAACGCCAAGTGGAACGTAGGGGAAATGATACTTGGAAGTGACACACGGGTATAAACAGCTGTTTCTCGTGTAACACTTAACAACTTGATGGCATTGATTAATTCTTAATAATTTAGACCACGGCACAAAACATCTTTGTGAGATTAAAATATTATATTAATCCAAAAATATTTCAAGTTCAGACAAATAGTTAAAAATATTTCAAGGTTAATAAAAGGTTAAGCAGACTTAATTAAGCTTAGTTTAATCCCGAATTAGGCATAAATCTTAAGCTGTAAAGCTTAGTTTTATCATATTATTACCAAGCATGTGACTACTAAGTATGCTATTTTTACTACGTATAAACTACTACAAGTTACAACTTTATGAGGGCTATAAAACTGTAATCGAATTTACAAAGTTGCTTTTTGAATAAAGCGACATTTTACCCTAACTTCAACTTCAACGTTGGCAAAACAGCATTAAAGGAACCCTTAAAAAGAAGAAGTAAAGTGCAAACGTACAGTGTTTTCTGCGGAAGAAAGAGGGAACATGTAAGTAATACTAAAATCTAAGCTGTTAGCTTATTTTTTTCCAAAAACGAAATATATATATTTTTTAAAACTTTATGCACATAAAAAGTACAAAGGTGGACTTAATGCCTAATGGCATCTAAATCTATACCTTTGGGCGATACAGGAACAAAATTGTGTAGGTACCAGTCAAGTTACAAAACAGGAAAAAAGAAAAACTTATACTTAACTTATCAAATAAATTATATTTATCACTCTTCTCCTTTTTTCTAAGCCCCAGTTCTGGAGTAAAGACTCAACTCACACTGGTAGACTTGAGCCTCGACTCCAGCCGAGCGAAGTAGCGCTAGCACATTTTCGTAGCAGAAGTTTGTATCTTAATAATATACCAATAGAGGTGATATTATGCTGTAGTCGCAATACATTATATGCGCCGTGACGCTTCGGCTCTGCGCCAGTGTGAATTGAGCCTAAAAATGGACTTCAAGTCCTATAAATATGAGAAAACAAGTGTTCTCTCTATACTAAAAGTCTTCTGAAGTTTTCAGTTATCCAAATGTGTTAAAAGCAGTGTCATAGAAACTCCAAGGTAAAATACCAGTACTTTAGTCATGCTCAAGTTTGTGATACGGTGGAAATATCGATAACTGAAACTATGCAGGCGCGATAAACCCGTCGAATGGAGGAACTCCCCACATAATCCCGTCGAACTGCGACAGACTAACAAATATTTTCTGTGTGATTTTATGTGCCCAATGTCTGGTTTCACAGCAATTTTTCGATATCTTCTTCAATCAGACGAATCTTTACCTGACATGTTTCACCACTTTCTGATAAGTACCGGATAGGCTATCCACCACTTAACTTGACAGATGAAGTATGGAGAATCTGTCAAAAAAGTTGTGGATAGCCAATCCGACACTTGTGAGGAAGTGGTGAAACAGGCCCTTATAATAAAAAAAACCGTTTACCGGCGAGTGCTGTGAGAGCTGCCAACGTAAGGAGGGCGGAGCGGCTGACTGCCATGTCAGCAGGACATGGCGTGCGGACCACGCCGCCTCATCGCCGCATCCCTCCTCCACCTGCTCCACCTGCTACACCTGGCCACCTGCTGCACCTGCGGAAACATCATCATCATCATTAACGTCGTCGTCATCGTCACAGTCGATTATTATAAAAATGTGACAAAAGTTATAAATAAAGACCTTTTTAGGGTTCCGTACCCAAAGGGTAAAAACGGGACCCTTTTGTAAGATTTCGATGTCTGTCCGTCTGTCTGTCTGTCTGTATGTCTCGAGGCTGTAACTCAAGAACCGCTATAGCTAGACTTTTGAAATTTTCACAGACTGTGCATATCTGTTGCCGCTATAACAACAAATACTGAAAACAAAATAAATTAAATATTTAAGGGGGGCTCCCATACAACAAACTTGATTTTTTTGCTATTTTTTTCTCGATATCAATAACGGCAAACAATAGGCACTTGAAATATTCCAGAAATACTCAGTTTTATTAGCACTTTAATAATTTATACTAAAATTTAAATAAATAAAATAATTAAGGGAGCCCCCCTTAGCATTATCAATTCAAATATTATGACAATAAATCAATTATCTGTTGCTAATAAAACTACGAACGCGAAGCGAATACTATAATCTATTTGCGTTAAGAAAACAGAAAATTTCAAACACGTCAACAAACCTATAAACCTGGATCATAATACACTTTAAGTCGTTTGGTCGTAGTTTCAAAGGACGTAATGTGTATTCCTTAGTCTATTATTTTTTTTTATCATATTTCAAAGTGCATCTTTACAGTGTACACGTATTTCTAAATTTATTGTACTTAGAAATACACCTTGAGCCGAGTAATACTATATACTACTCTACAATAAATCAAGCTCCAGACATAATCTCTCTATTCACAATTTTATTTATTGTGCAATAAAACCACGACGTTGGGACTGAAACTTCACGTTGCTTTATATTTTCCAGGATCATAACAATGGAGAAATTAATTAGTTGCTAGACTTTGTAAGGTACGAAATGGTTAACAAGACCACTCTAGCTGTAAGGCGTCGTATCTTTTGAAAGTTACGGCCAGTGTGCAGCGGACGTGTCAAAAATTGTTGTTGTAGTATTTTCCTTAGATTTTGATCTGATAATAAAACCATGGACAGTTTTACTAGTAATATAAGCAGGCAGATTTTGGTGAAAAGTTCAAGAAATTTCCATAGTTGTTGATTAGTATAAATTGATAAGTATAGTATCTTTTACTGACGTAATTTTGACCTTAATTCCTGCGCTCACTATTCGTTCCTTTTATAATTTACAAATACTTCCATAAAATACCATAAAAATTTGTTTTAGATTGATTTTATTTTAGTAAGTACCTACTAGAAAATTTACCTATTTTTATTACTATAAAATATATTGTTTAAAATAAAATTCTATAAAAGGAGATCTATATAAAGCGGTGTCAGTTAGTTTTCCCTATTGCCGGGGATATTAAAAATAAACAAGTCTGAGTCCGTCCGTCGGCCGGACGTTAGATCTGTCCCAGTTCTCACAATATTCCCCTATCCCCTACTCCCGGTTCCGCTCCCTACTTTAGCAATATACATTATCTTTATACATAAAAATAAAACCATTTTCCTAAGACAGACTTCACGCCTCATACGCTTGAACTACTGCACAGATTTTGATTATTTGATTTACTGAGTTTCGATTGTTAGAAAGTTAGTACTATCACAGAATACATATTAGTAACAAGTATTTTTGAGAGTTTTTATCACAATAGTGCTGTATTAGTCCTGGAATATATTTTATATTTTCGCCAATATACTACGGGGGTTGGGGAAGAATAAAAGTTACTCTTAATTGAGAGAAAATGTACGATTACTACCCGATTTTACTTTGTGTATTCTTCGTGGGGACGGTGGGGAACAGGTAGTACGAAATATGAAGCAATGTAATTTTAATAACACATTGCTTTTAATGCAAAATGTTGCATGTTGGTTAATTAGTAACCGTGGATGGAGCACTTATCCGAATGTTATTATATTATCTGTAATGGTACGTTTCATACGAATCAAAAATACTATGTTTAATTAAAAACTCTATGAATTATTATTCATTTATGTAATTTTGACCGACTTTATCCAATGTTTAACCAAGTTACAAAAATGTTTGAGGTTGTATTGTTGCATGTTTTTTGTTAATTTATTATAAAAGTAGTTGACACTGAGGAGTTAAAAGTCATTTCTAAATGTCTGCGATACTAGTTACTAGTATAAACACAAATAATAAAACCATAATTAGCTACATTATTCACTAAAAAAGTGGGTGTGACAGACAGAAAGACATGGCGAATCTGTAAGAGTTCCGTTTTTTGCCATTTGGCTTCGGAACCCTAAAAACTGATGCTTTATTTTACTGAAAGTACAATTAACTCTAGTAACAATTTTTAATGATCAAACATTAAGTTAAAGTAAGTTTCTCTTACTATTGCTGAATTGAAAATATCAATAGACGATTCTGCAGGATTTCAGAAATTTTATAATAACCTATAGTTTGTAGATTTTCGATTGAGATAGTCGGATGGTTTTATCATTCATGCAGGGCTCAAGCGCCATTTCATTAATTTTATACTTACTTTTGAACCCATTATATACTATCAAACATTAAAATGTAGTAAACGTTAAGCATGAAGTAAGTAAGACAGACAGAATGATAAGAAACCACTTTCACGTTTGTAATACATTTATAATACTGAATGTATTTTAACTTTATTATAGCTTTAAGCATCAATATCACTAACGAAGCCGGAAGTTACGGAATATTACAAAAATAATGAACGCGATCTATGACCGCATCTGCTTATTCTTGACCTGTAAAGTAGAAAACTATTTTAATATCCAGTCCAGTTATAGCTCAACAACTTATCAGATTGGGTTGGTCGTCTCAAACATATTCTATATGACAAAACAGACAGGCATACATACTTTCACATGTATATTGTTTAATATTAGTATGGATAAATTATTAGATTGGATTAGTCGTCTGCAATACGTTTTAGAAATATTATTTAAAGAGTGATTCTTAAAGCCTTTGATAGAAAAGGGGAATAGAATAAACGTGCGACGGAAATGGTTTTGTATTATGCATAAAGCGAATGTCTTGTCTGAAGATTAAAAGAACATTCAGAAACAATGAAGGTTTGACTAGAACACAACTAGAACAAAATCTTTGAAATGTAATGGCAGCCTTTGTGTATCATGTTAAAGTTGAGGCTTCATAATATCACGTATTATGTATTAAAATGTTTAAAAAAGTTGCTAAAAATTTTATATATTATTGTTAAAATATACAGAAGAAATTGCAGAAGTTTATGAAGAAGCATATTCTCAGAATTTGGGTGCACACACATTCTGAGTGTTTCTGTTGAATTTTAAATCATTAGTCTATATTATCCATACTTCCATACTAATATAATAAATGCAAAATAATATATTTGTCTGTTACCTCTTCACGGCCAAACCACTCAACCGATTTTATTGAAATTTGCTATGGAGATACATTGAGTACCGGGAAAGGATATAGGATACATTTTATCCCGAAAAAATGTACGGTTCCCGCGCTATAAACGTATTTATTGCAGCGTCATCTAGTTTTGTATAAAAATATGTATTTTAGAACAAAGAAACCTAGCTGGTATTACACGTAAAAGGAGTGACAGATGGATTGCTACGTGGTTACGGCGAAGCGATCACGTAGCGACCGTAGCGCTATCACTCCGATAACTAATAAAATGTCTATCTTTTTCTCTTCCTTTGCAACGATATTTTATTATGTTAATTGCAAAACGGTAATGCCATTACTATAAAATCCACGTAATACATAACATTTTATAATGTTATCGAATAGTAGCAGTCATCAAAATCCAATTACTGGTTATTGTGAACTGTGAAAAAGTTAAAAACATACACCCACACTTTAAGAGTGTGTGTGTACACACATTAAAACTGTAGCCTTTTAGCCCGGCCGCACATTATCCGAAATATCCTTCCGGCGAGTTCGAGCTCACTCGGCTCAGTACAAAATGTAAGAGACAGCGAGGACGTTCAACTGTTTCTGATCAGAAATGTCGTACAATGTGCGGCCGGGCTTAGTGTGGGAAAACTGATAAATAGTTTCCGAACTCGTGCATCAAACTTTAAAACTCTTTATACTGGATTCGAAACTTTTTTCACTTATTTCAGTATTTGAAGTGAATGCATAAAATATTAAAGTTTCTTATTCTCGAACAACTTAATCAAAGTGTTGGAAGAGCTTTAAGGTAAAGGACTTTAAAGTAAGGCGCTAAATACCGAGGAACCGAACAAAATTCTACTGAATAATTGACTCTTGGACTGTTGAAGAGTATAAAACTTTGATCTATAAATAAATTAAAAATTGTGTGTTAACTTTCGTATACAGAATATACTCTTAAAATATACTAAAATATTATATATACAGATTATTTATATAATAATAATAATAATAATATAATAATGTCTATGGACGTTTCACACCACGTCAGTCTGGCCCCATGGTAAGTACCTGATGGACTTGTGTTACAGGTACCAGACAACGGAAATATATTTAATACTTTTATACTATACATATATTTAAGATTTTTATTATATGATAAATATATTTAATACACATCCATGACCCAGGAACATTGAAAACTTTTTGTTCCGTCGGCGGGATTCGAACCCGCGACCTCCGGCTTTAGCTACCAACGTGCTATCCACTGAGCCACAGAGGTCGTCTTATAATTAATACAAGCTTTCTATTTTTTTATCTGTGATGTGATTTTTCCAAGTATTAAAATAATAATTGTTTCTTGAGTAAATGAAAACGTAAGTGGTAACTAAAACTTTGATTTACGTTTTTTTGCATAAATGGAGGCTTTAGGCAGGACCCCTGTAAGGGCTACTGGGCACTGGCGCCTGCGTGCAAAAAAATTATTTTGGCCCCTCTTTAGGCAAATTTTACTGGGCCCTTGGTTTTGGCGCCCCTAAAGATGGCGATTTGGCGCCTCTAGAGGATGGCGCCCGTGTGCATTGCACACATTGCACATATGGTAGCGGGGGCCTTGGCTTTAGGACCGTTAAAAATGATTTGAAATCAAAAACATGTGGAATTTATGTATTGTCAGACATATTAGCTATATTATGATAAAGTACGTAAGTTACAAGATTTGTTCAAAGAGAGAAAATAAAAGAGTAAATGTTAAAAAAAATTAGCTATCCACATCATCCACTTATTTCTCCAAATATTTTTCTTTGTAAAGGAGAATATATGAATAGATTTATTAAGGGGACGACTAACCCAAAATTGTCGATTTTATAATTCATTTTTATACTTGAAATTAATAAGCCCCAAATGGTTTTATTTTTTAAACATAGATACTACATTATGTTTCCAAGAATTTGATCTGAGCGAAAACACGATAATTTCTCGATACAAAAAAATGACAAATATTGCATCTAATTTTCACGAATTTTTCATAATAATATATTGCTGTAACCGTGCATTAAACCAAGTTAATATTTAAACACATTGTATACAATTCTATCATTGAGAAACTGACCTGGCGAAATTTTAAAATGTTATATATTTATCGAGTTATTAAGAAAAAACTAACTCGGCGATGATTCCGCGTCGTCATTTTTCACCTGGCATATGAAAGACGGGCGTGAGTGTGAAGAGAGAAGGACGATGTTTGATTTTTTGCGTTAGTCGCCCTCTTAAGCAACTATGTTAGCAATCACAACTTGTTAACGACACTCTGCAAGGAACAATTAACTTGAGAAACGTATATCGGGAGTTTAGTCGAATAATTTTGAAATTAATTTCAAGTTGGTTCGTACGAGCCATCTACGGTGGTTACTAGCAGCTATGAGCTAACTATGTTATCGGGTGTCAAACATAGTCTGATATATACCCTACAGTATTCGCTATAAAAGCTACATTGTATGTTACTGGTAGGTATATCAAAATTGCTCTTAAAATATTCATGTTTGTTGAATATCTACTATTATAAAGTTACTTTCAAAAATAATACCGTTATTTTTATATTTTCATTGTTAACACCACAATGAGTTCCCAGCTTAATGAAAATACAAATAATTTGACATCAAAATCGCTCGTTAGTAAATATACAATGCAAGGTAAAATTCATTTATTATTTTTATATTGTTATTCAACAACATGATGGGCTATCAGAAAGATGAAAAGTTAAATAAAAATCGGTCTACAAATTCTTAACAAACTAAATAATAAAAAAACGAAACAGTGAAATGCAATATCTAGACCATAAAGTTTATTTACAGAGTGTTCTCTCATTGTTTGTGGTTTGGTAAAAAATTAAGGAGTTCAAATGCCAGTCCAAATAAAAACCATAAAAAGCTTCTGCGAGACTGTCTCGACAAATCTCAGATGAAAGACTCGTACACACTTTTGCTCTTGTTCTCTCTATTTATAATACAAGCTGGATCGTTACATAGAAATATTTCTATATTTATGGCTAAACTAGATGATGGCCGCAACTCCGTTGCGCCAAAATTAATCGCTCGGTAACTGTACATTTTTCCGAGATAAAAGTATGTCATTTTCCGGGACACAAAGTATCTCTATGAAGAGTTAACAGATAGACAGACAGACAGACAGACATATTAGGATGAATATCTATACATATAATAAATCTGTAGAAATGAAAATTCTGTACATTAAAGATATTCAAAAAATAATAAGCAGGGGGGTTACTACATCGCTATAGAAGCCAAAACTGTGGTTAGTTTTTAGTCTGTCTGTCTGTCTGTCTGTCTGTATGTTTGTTCCAGCATCACACGAAAACTACTGATCCGATTTGAATGCGGTTTTCGCAGATATATTTGTCTTCCTCCAACTTAACATCTCGTTAAAAAAATTCCCCCCTACCCCTCTAAGGGGCCAAAAAAGGGGTCAGATTTTGTATCAAACTTTTTTTTATGAACTTTAATCTACTTCATATTATTAACTGTATTTTCCAACTTAACATCTGGTGTATAAAATTTTTCCCCCACCCCTCTTAGGGGACAAAAGAGGGGGTACAAGATTTTGTATCAACTCATGAAGTAGAAATACTTCAAATGGCAAAAGAATGTTTGCCGGGACAGCTAGTTTTATAATACGGCCACGGAAAATAATTAATGCTAAGTAAAATAACGAGTTTGCAACCACATAGCACAATACAGCGGTTTACAAAATGTCGGAACATTTTAATTTTATCGCGAGTGGCGAAAATACTTCATTATGACTTGAACTTGGCGGAAATAATGTAAGTAAAATGTTTGTTTTATTATGCAAACGGCAACATAATTATAAGATAAGCCGGTGATTAAATTGCAACGTGATATTTTAATTAAATTTTCACCTTGCATTTGTTATATCTATTTAAATAATAATGGTCTTACCACAAAAGATTTAAACACCTGTTGAACAGTTGATTAGAAAAAAATTCAGTACAAAATGGTGTCAAAACAACTGTTCAACAAATGTTTAAATCTTTTGTGGTAAGACCATGTGTTTCATGCTTGTTTGTTCCTGTTGTTATGTACCTTTTAAAATCGTAATTAGATAGAATAGATACAACCTCTGAAGGGAGGTTGGGACCTTTGGGTACGGTAGAATTTATTTTACCGTACCAACAAAACGTGTCAAACAAATAAGCGATCATGGTATTTATATCATTGTACAATTTGTGCACTCTTGTAGGACGAGTAAATTAAACACAGAATACTGTATTACTAAGCACTACCACTCTGGGTGGTGGATGATCAAGAAGGGAATGTCGGGCGACCATTCCCTTTCTATCATCCCTACCACCAGTGGGCGTGTCTCATGTCTGTCTTTATTTATCAATACACTACATATTACATGATTGCCAATTTATCTACAGCATGCACAGTATATCATAAATAGTAACAATGTAATTGACTGGAACGCGGAAAAGCCGCAAGCATAATTATGTATAGGTTCCTTCTGAGATAGTCATAAGCAGATGGTGGACCTACATTATTTGGTCGAGTTATATCAAGTTAATGTAAGCCCTTCATATAGTATAAATCAATTTCTCCGATAGTACAATCCAAACACAAAAATCATTGGTTTAGTGGAACAAGGGGATGTTGAGTGGTGAATCGGTGGAGAGAAATGAACCAGTAATTTTACGAGTGCTCGCGCTGAGCAGATTAACAACTGTAATGATATTCCACAGCCAGACTGTTCTTTGTTCCAATCGATATGAGGGCTTTTATACATATTATGTTCCCGTCTTATACTATTTGTTGGGCTTAGTTGGATTTTATATGACTTTGAAATTCGTGATACTGATATTATTAAATAAAAGAGTTATAATTTATGTTCCATTATTTGTGAATCTAAACCATCTGGGGCGCTACCCAAAGGCATAAAAAAATTTTTCAAGTCGATTCAACTGCCCAAGAGTAGTTTAATGACAAACACAGTAGAATCATGTATAAGAAGATGTTGTTGATAGTATAGGTAGGACTGATGCTCGCACTAGCCATCAGATATCTTGTATATTCGAGTTTTGAGCTGAGAATACCAAAAAAATTGTTAGTGACAAAAAAGAAATGTATTTTACTACTAGCTGTTGCCCGCGACTTCGTCCGCGTTAGTATAGTAGATCACGTCCCAAGTATTATTTTTCAAAAATATTCAATGTACAGAATTGACTTTCCTACGATTTTATTATATGTATAGATGACTTAGTTTGTTCCTACAAAGGATAATTAAGACGCAATACAAACTCCACGATACCTTTTAATTATGAACAAAAGGTTCATGAGGAATAAGGGGGGGGGTTTGGGGGGGCGCAGCCCCCCCAAAACAAACGACACTGGAAAACCGTATGTGTAGTTTAGTTTTTAACTTTGTTCTTAAAAAAGATGTATAACGCCGCAACACCGCTTTGTTTGAAGCAAAATTTGGGGAGGTGGGGGGGGGGGGGTTAAGGGGGGGGGGCGGAGCCCCCTCCCCAAGAAAAGACCGATGCCAAAGCTCCCAGCATGTTAATCAAACGACACTCGAAATTTGTATAGAAAAGATAGACAAAAGCTCATAGCATGGCAAGGAGTGAAGATAGATACAAAGTGTGAAGGAGAAATTTGTAGGAAATTTTATGGGCTTTCATTACGTACAGGACATTTTCTCTCTACAACGCACCGTTTTAGCGATATGAGCAAAAAACTAAAAATATTGAAACTTGAGCCCCTCCCCCCGCCCTAGGTGAATATATCGTCATAATATATAGCCTATGTGTTGACCCGACCTCTATATAATATTCGTGCAAAATTTGAAGTAAATCCATTCAGTACTTTCTGAGTTTATCCCGGACATACATACAGACAAACAGACAATCAGACAAACAGACAAACAGACAAAAATTCTAAAAACTATATTTTTGGCTTCCATATCGATTGTAGATCACGTCCCAAGTATTATTTTTCAAAAATATTCAATGTACAGAATTGACTTTCCTACGATTTTATTATATGTATAGATAATCTCAGTAAGCCCGGGTGCACTGCCATAAAAAGTTTTTGCTATGCGTACATACAAACAACATCTAATACTATGAAAGTTTCTATGTAAGCCGTCGGGCTTAGTTACAGGAACGAGTCGAGTCTTTTCAAGTTTAGAATAGTTCGCAGCTGTTTTAAAATAAAACTTATTGTGTGTAATAAAAGCAGGATCAAAAGTTATTTCAACACAACGTATTGCTCACAAATGGAATTTATCGTGTTATTAGAAAATTATATTTGTAGTCTTAATTTAAAATTAAGATATTAATGTAGTCAATGCTTTTATATTAAAACTACTAAACTGTATTGTACATAATCAATGGGAAAAGTTAGTTATGCTATATAATATTATACAATACCTAGTACTCTTTTACATAACAAAATATAGACCGTACTTGGCCATAGACTCCTCTGGTGCCGTGAGTTTAAAAACGATAGAGAGAAGCTTTTAAGACAATCTGTTTATCTGTTTTCTCGTTCCCTCATAATTATGTTTTAATTAAAAAAAAACACAACCACATCTACGACAGCCGACAGGTAATTCAATAAACTCAAACAAGTGTCCTCTACTCACTTTCAGGCTAAGTATCTTAATATTGAAACGTGGCTAATGAAGCGACCTTATGAAAATGCAGCGAGAGAGTCATAAAACGTAAAAATAATAAACGCAGCGAAAATAATTACAAGAGAATAAGGCAAGCTCATTCCGCGACTCAAGTTTGACGTTCATTTTCCTCATTAAGGCAAGTAAATACCTTGTACTAATGAAAGCAGGCAAGTAGAAGAGTCACCAGAATATGTAAGCTCCAGCTGCAGTCTATTTCATTGACAATAAAATATCTTTCTCGTAATTAAAAGCGTTAGTCTTTTCAGCTTTTTATTAACTAGCCAAAGATGTAAGCATTATTTTGCATACAAATTAAAGCCTTCCATATAAAAATTTTGGATGTTTTATTTATTACGTGTTTCTTCTTCCCGGTTGCTTTCTTAAATAAGTAAAAGTTACGAGTCCAAAATTACTCATAATACATATACAGTATGTAACAAACCTAAGTGATAATACTTAGGGTGTGTATGTGTCCCTTATATAGCGTTAACCTGTGACAGTAGCAGTGCTGAAAGAGCTTTTTTCCTATACAAAAGTTTAAAAAACAGTTACTCTGTCAGTGCTGCTACTTTCACAGTGAACTCTATACATATGAGGGACACATTCACACTCTAAAGTATTATAACTTAATTTTGTTACATCCTGTAGAAATTTCAAAATTTAAGTAAGAGTTAAGACATGTATTTGTGTGTGTGTGTGTGTGTGTGTGTGTGTGTTTACCAAGAAATACACTCATTGCACAGTTTATAACAGTTCTTTCGCTATCGTCTATTCCTGGCCAGTTACAGTGCAATTTCATCGGATTGCATTACGTTGGGAATGGCTGACTTGGCCCCGAGATACTTATTATGGCGAGGACGCGAACACTAGGACCTCGTTACTGTGTTTATTTTATTACCATTGACGTACAATAGGGAACGTGCAGGAACTATAGGGGCAGCAAATGTTCAAGCAAATACACAAGAACAACTTCCGGAATGACGAAAAGGAATTATTGTGAAACATTTTTCGAGGGTACAATCAAACTTAATGAAAAGTATTTTCTTTACTAATACTTTCACAATGAACGCTATACAGGGTGTAACAAAAATAAGTGATAATACTTTAGGGTGTGTACGTGTTCCTTATAGAGAGTTCACTGTGAAAGTAGCAGCGCTGAAAGACCAATTTTTTTTCACTTTTGTATGGGGAAACTCGTGACTCTCAGGCCCTTGCCCATACAAAAGTGAAAAAAATATTCGTCTTTCAGCGCTGCTACTTTCACAATGAACTCTATACAAGGAACACGTGCACACTGCACACCCTAAAGTATTATCACTTATTTTTGTTACACACTGTATAGGGGACTCATATTACACACCCTAAAGGATTATCACTTTGTTTTGTTACACCCTGTATAAGAGAAAATTTTTGTTTAAAAGTTTTATAAAATTCTAATCGCTATTGGCAATGAAGGCATCTTTTAATCTAGCGTTATCGGGGCAGTAACTTATCTGCGTCAGCACGTGTAAGAACTGCCGGCTGTGGCTCGAATGCGCTTTTACGTTATGGCTTTTCAGATAATAGATAATGGTAAAAGCATTCGCAATTTGCCATTTAAACAGTGTTTGACCAATGAGGTAATTTGGTAAAACTACTAGGGCAGTAAAGATATTTTATATAGGTCTTTTTAAATTGGTATACCGGGTATAAGTACCTTAGTATATTTTTTTTGTATGCGATGTTTTATCTTGATCTTGTCAAGCGACTTCTGTTTTTCAGTACCCAAAGGGTAAAAACGGGAGCCTATTACCGAGACTTCGATGTCTGTCCGTCTGTCTGTCTCCAGGCTGTATCTCAAAAACCGCTATCGCTAATCTTCTGAAATTTTCACAGATTGTGTATTTCCGTTGCCGCTATTACAAACAAATACTAAAAACAAAATAAAATTATTAATTATTAAGGGGGGCTTCCATACAACAAACGTGATTTTTTGGCCTTTTTTGCTCGATTTCAATAATGGTAACTATTAGACACTTGAAATTTTCACAAAATCCTTGATTGTATAATGTGTACTTTAATAATAATATTAAAATAAAATAAAAAATTGAGGGGACTCCCATACAAAAAACACAATTTTTTGCCTATTTTGCTCTTTATCGGTACGGAACCCTTTGTGCGCGAGTCCGACTCGCACTTTGCCGATTTTTTTTATTGTTATTATGATATAGTCGTTTTTGCCTAACAGAAGCCAAGAATAAGTTGCGCGAAATGATAAGGCCAAATCACACAAAACCACTATTATATTATATTGTAGTAATTAATATCTAAAGAGAAATCAGTACAAATCGAGTTTCGTATGGTTTTGCTACTGCAGAGTGCAGATACCTAATAATCACAAATTAGCTGCAAAACATTTCATACAGCTTGAATGCTCTACAAAATAATTAGGCTTAAATATCTAGATGTTACAGTGTTGCCTACATACGTACATACGTATATTAACATTCTCAAAGTCCAAACATAATATCTCGACAATGCCCGCTATAATCGTTATGAGCCAGCGTGTACTGAATTTATACTGACATAGTAATCGTTATTTACAATGACTATAACGATTATACTATTGATGTATACGGTATACCGGGCAACGGTATACCGTATACATCAATAGTATAATCAGTAATGGCAATTGCTCTAGAGTTAATTGACTAAATCTCGTCGAGACATGGTCGAATTTTCATAATAACTTTATTCGCATAAGCCGCGTTTGTGTCGAAAATATATTGAAGGATTTTTAGAGACTTAAATTTAAGTAAAACTTTGTCATCACTCATCATCCTAACATCTAAGATTAGTACGGTTAAGATCTAAAATAAACAGAAAAGGTTTTTATACAGATGAGCATTTAGAAAGCATCTACCTCCAAAATCTGATTTGATTTGATCACCCATTATTAAAACTAAATGGTTTTTAGATATTTTATGCTGTAATGGGTTATCTATCTACCTAATTTACTAAGATTTGAAAAATGTTTGTTCTTGCTTGATACGTTATATAGAAAAGACTTGACAGACATTGCGTAATTTTTATTAGTACTCTACCTAAATGGCAATATTTAAGCCGTTTTCGTTATAAGCTTATCTGTAATAATGCTAATATTGAACAGGTATTCGGCCGTTGTTAATAAGATTTTGCGATAACTTCCTTAGTTATCTCGAAAATATCCACAAAGCAACGACTAATTTGACTATCCATTGTTATATTATCACGCCTAATTCAATGCCGAATTGAGGGTATAAATAGATGAAGTAGGTAACTAACATTTTTGAAAGTGTTAGTTTTTTGCATAAAATATGGAGACTTAGGACCGGAACTGAAAAACATTGATTTTATGTATACTTTAGCATTTAAAACATGCATATTTTTTATTAAAAAATAACTTTCCTGGTCCTGAAGCTTCTATTTGTGCAAAAAACGATGACTTAAAAATGTTAGTTCTTCATCCACTTATGTCTTCAAGTCGAGCTGTAACCAAAACTTCCGTCAAATCCTTTCGCATCTTTTCAAAAGAACGCACTTAGCTTATGTTCATTACTTCATGCGGCTTCCTTTAGCTTTCTTTTGCAAGCTGAAGTACTCGTAACTTGGCAAGTACAGTAGTAAGTAGACCTCCACGAACATTTCAAGACTAAGATAAGATAAATCCGTTCAGCCGTTCTCGAGTTTTAGTGAGACTAACGAACAGCAATTCATTTTTATATATATAGAGTAGATAGATAGATATACAAGTGTAACAAAACTGATCATACTTTAGGGTGTGTACGTGTTCCTTGTAGAGAGTTCACTGTAAAAGTAGCAGCGCTGAAAGACTTTTTTTTTCACTTTTGTATGGGCAAGGGCCTGAGTTTCCCCATACAAAAGTGAAAAATAATTGGTATTTCAGAGCTGCTATTTTCACAGTGAGCTCTCTATAAGGAACACGTACACACCCTAAAATATCATCACTTAGTTTTGTTACACCCTGTATACTTCGTTTCTGTTAGTATCATGAAATAATCTCGCTTCGACCTATTAATTAGAGCCATTATTAACAACTTGAAAATTAATTAATGTATTGTCGAGTTGATCAAGTGCTGTGTATATATTTTCATTAATTTGGCTCACAAATATTATGCCCCGAGTTAAATGAATTTCAATTACCAAGGCTTGTGAGTTGTGGGTACGATATTATTTGTAGTTTTTTGGATATTATTGTCGACTAGACGCCCATCATTCGTACATTTTTCCGGGACTCAAAGTATCTTCATATTCATATCCACTTTTCAATGAAATCGGTTCAGTAGTTTGTACGTGAAGAGGTAACAGACAGACAGACTTTATAATATTACGAGCTTTTGCCCGCGGCTTTGCTCGCGTTAAGAAGTGTTATTTTATACAAACTTTCATCCTCTATTTTAACCCCTTGTGGCGAGAATTTATCAAAATCCTTTCTTAGCGGATGCCTACGTCATAACATCTACCTGCATGCCAAATTTCAGCCCGATCCGTTCAGCGGTTTGGGCTGTTCGTTGATAGATCACCATGTCAGTCAGTCACCTTTGAGTTTTATATATATAGATGTATGAATGATGTAGGATTTCATAATTTTAATGTAACTAACAGCCCACATACTGCGTGACTGGTGAGATATGTTCAATACTCGAGGATGTGTTAATTGGTTATTATATTAGATGAAAAAAAATAATATAAAAAAATTATATAAATTGATCACTGAGTAAATAATTATTTGCCCAACGCATGGACACCGCGCGCGGGAAGGGTAGTTGTGTGGTGTTTCTTTGGTAGCGCACGCCTCTGCACCGGCCGCATAGACTATACTTGCCTAGCCGCGTAATTTACTTAGTATCCATGATTCATTTATTTTTGGGAAATTCGAAAAAAAATTAAGTACCAAATTTTATTACATAATTATAATGAGAATCGAGTACAGAGTACTCTCCTTAAGTATCGGTAATGTCTTACCAGTCATGCTGTATACGAGGAGGCCGATCGGTCCGGTCAGAGACCAGAGTGATCACAGACCGACCTGACCGACTCGTTTTGGGACCTATCAGACAACAGTCAAGTGGTCAAGCGTGGGGACCCGCGCGGGTACCCGCGACGAGCCACTTTTGTATGTACCCGCGTGGGCGCCCGCGTAACACAGTTTACGCCCTTAGGGCCTATTTCACCACTTCCTGATAAGTGCCAAATATGCTATCCACCACGTTACTTGACAGATGAAGTATGGAGAATCTGTCAAAAAAGTTGTGAATAGCCTATTCAGTACTTTATCAGGAAGTGGTAAAACAGGCCCTTAGACTCTTAAAGTACTGATAAACGTATTTTTTAAAATATGTATGGCTTTTAAAATGTATTAGACTAGGACGGATCATTGATTGAGATTTAGAGTATCAATTAACTACATCAGTGTTTCCCCCAGGGCCTACGTATAGGTTGAAAAACACTGACCTAAATTAATATTTGTACACATTACACACCCACGAACATGGATTTTAATCATCAGTCAATAATGATTTATAGAGGCATCTAGTAGGTACATTAGTAGTATTAAGTACGTATCAACGAGCGCGGTCCGCAGGGATAGCACTAGGTATGTACTCGTACGGTTCACAGCACCGTGGCGTGCTACGTTAAACCTAATTTATACCAGTTTATTTTCGCTGCGTATAATATCATTATATTTATACCCTCTTGATTCTAGAATACTCTAAATATATACTGATAGGGACTGGGCAGGAACTATAGATGGCTCCCCCCGATGGTTGCTCGCCTTGTCATGGCGGTGGGGCTCTAGTAACCGCGGCTTGGACAACCGCGGTTACTAGAGCCCCAATGTTGAGATTGGCTACACTAGTAAGCATCACTCCCGTTACGCACGTTCGAATTATTTGAAGCCACTTTTCTATCACACAAGGACAAAACAACCATACTTAATATTATAAATGCGAAAGTGTGTCTGTCTGTCCATATGCCTAACTTTCTGTCTATCTCTTAGCGCCAAACCGCTGAGCCGATTTTGCTGGTCATGGAGACACTTTGAGTCCCGGAAAAAGCCATAGGATACTTTTTATCCCGGAAAGGTTGCTTATAAATCATAACTATAGAGTATAGCGTCTGTACACAATGTGAATCTGTTTATAAGTAAGGTGGTCTTCTAGACCTCTTCTGTTTTATGTAGTCTTATTAAATTATTCTTCTATTCTAACTTTTTTTGTTTATGCGAAAGTTACTTTGACAACAAAGTATGTAAAAGAAGTTTATTGCAATATATTTGTCCCAAAATTCCGGCATTATCTTTGGCATCTAGATATTAAATTCTTCGAAAGTATTCACAACAGAAGAGACTACTAAAGAGCTATAAATTAGTAACAATATATATTAAAAATTTCGGTATAGTTTGATTTCTAAGCCTGAAAAAAGATACGCCTCTTGCCCCTACAAAAGTCAGATGGATTTAAATTACTTGTTATATTATTACGAAGAACTAAGTTATTATTTTAATATGGCAATGGTAATTAGAGCAAATTGCACTCCTTTATAATGTTTGGAGTCAAAATAATCATAAAATTTAATTCATAGAACGAAAATAAAATAAAAACTACAATTATACATAGCATATTATTTTTCATCCCGAAAAAATGTACGATTCCCGCGCGGTAAACTAGATTTGGCGTAACGGAGTTGCGTCATCAGGTTATTTATTTCATATTTTCTCTATGCTCTTTATTATTAAGATATTATATTATATGAATTCGTAGTTTCTCCTCAGAGGATTCCAAATGAGACCCAAGATCAGTTTAATATTAAAAGCCCCTCTAGTATTTATATTCATAAATAGTATATTTAAATATTGCTTGCGACGAAGTAAATGCATTTAGATATTTTGATTATGATTGATGTTGTGTAAACAGTCTAAAAAAACCGAACAGAGCAAAAAGTATAATTTAATCTAAAATCGTATGCTTTCATGCATTGCAATATGCAATGCATGAAAGCATACGATGCGTGGAAGTTTAAAAATGATCTGTGTCAATAACAGAAAAATAAAAACATTTTGTAAATAAATATGTTCTGTTAGGACATATTTTTTATTTTACGTCCAACAACAGACTCCAACCGCAGCAAATAAATGGAAAATTCTGGAAGACGTGAAAACCAAAAGGCTGCGCCGTCAAAAGCGTTAAAGCTGTATTGTTTCTCGAAATCATTTTCTGTTCGGATTGCGAGATTCTGTAATCAATATTCCTTTATCAAGCCGCAGAACGTCGCCGTGAAATACGTTTCTTTCTCCCGCCCCGGGTGTCTGTGCTAATGAAATATTAGCAGTAATTTGCTCTGCCTGTAGAGGCGCCATTTTAAAAGGTTTTAGAGAAAATAGAAGCTTGTTTGCGAGTGAATTTTTTGCTTGCAATACTTTAGAAATGTTTGAAAAATGTTTAAGATGTTAGTGTAGTAATTTCAGACCAATAGGCTCATTTCTCTATCTTCATAGATGTTATGCGACTTTGAAATATTTACAAATAAATTTTTATAACTAGGCAAAAGCAGTTGATAAAAATTAAATACGCAAAAAATATCTTCGGAGCGAACAAGCAGCTAAAAATAAATCACCAAAATGAGGCTCACACATTTGTAAGCTCGCGTTTTATTACATTTAATCCTGTGACACTAAACTGAAAAGTAACTAGAAATAAAAACTCATATGGAAATAAAAAGTGCCAACCAACACTTTGAAATAAATGGCAGACGCCTGGAGCTATGTCTACGATCCAGTTTTAAAATTTAACCAGTTTAAATAAAACCCTTCATATATTTTAAAGAAAAGTGGACGATGTTCAAACAATTTTGAAACCAGACGGTATAGTTCGGTACATACTTACTTGAAAATATGTTCAATTACTTAATGACAGGCATCAATAATTTTCCAAAAGGTATGGGAGTTTATGGTCAGGGAGCCCTAAAACAATTTTTTTTTGTGATTACTAACAAGCTAATTTTTTGTGAGTAGATACATTTTGATAAGACGAACAACATTTTTATTTTCGAAAAATCTCGAAAGTGGTAGCTAACAGAGATAGAAAGAATTTCATACTTTGACTTGATGGTCCTAAAATATAGATTGTTTTATTTGTAGGACAAGGTTACTTTTAAATTATATAACTATTAACCTACCAACATACGAAAAACCAGCTGGCTAGGGTTCCGTTTTAGGGTACATAGTCAAACAAGTTTTGTTGATTACAGAACCCTAAAACGGAACCCCAACCAGCAGATTTATTGTATTTTGGTAGGTTAATAGTTATGTAATTTAAGAGTAACCTTGTCCTACAAATAAAACAATCCATATTTTAGGACCATCAAGTCAAAATGTGAAATCCTTTCTATATCTGTTAGAGCCTACCACTTTCGAGATTTTTCAAAAATAAAAAAATTGTTCGTCTTATCAAAATGTAGCTACTCACAAAAAATTTGCTTATTAGTAATCACAAAAAAATTTGTTCTATATGGCTCCCGTACTATTACATTTAATTGAGTACATTTCAGGTTTTGATTTCGTTTTCAAATTATATTAAGCACTCTTTTGCGTTCAATTAATTAATATTATGAATGAAATGCTTACAACCTGAAGAGATACAGACAGACAGATAGACTCACTTAAACATTTATACGGTATAAGTACGTTTTAACTGACGTAGGTCCGCCAACTGCCTAGGAATCAATTTCCTCGATGGTACATTGTGCAAGAAATGTAAAATAAATAAATAGTTAAATTGGAGCATCTATCCAATATCCATCTTAATCTATAAACCGATCATGTTGCAATCTGTGTGTACACAAGCTTCACCTGCCATCAATTCGAGCTCGTTTTCCAATTACTGTGAGATTCGTGCGTCTATACAAAACCACGATCAATTCGAGGTTTCAAGGGCAATCGAGTCGTCTATACACCAAGCTTACACGTTCATATTAATACACGGATTCACATTTACATATCTCTGAGTTTCCAATATTTTTTACATTTTACAGATATTGCGGTTACGTGCTTTCAATTTCTGATTTGCAATTCATACAGTTTAATATTAAAAATTCGATAGTGTATCTCTCTGTCTATCTGTTACCTCTTCATGCCCAAACCTCTGAACAGAGTTTACTGTAATTTGGTTTGGAGACAAAGGAAAAGACATAGGATACTTTTTATTCAGGAAATATTTACGGTTCCCGCGCGATAAACGCATTTTAGCGCATGGATTTTTTCATTAGCATCATGGTTTTTAAGTTTTGTTACTACATATATCTAAATCTCGAGAACGGCTCAAATCGATTGACTAATTCATGTCTTTAAATATTCGTGGAATAACTAATTTTGGCACAATGGAAATTAGGGCGTCATCTAGTATTGTATAAAGCAACCTTCCCCAAAGTGGGCGATAACACCCTCTCGTGGGCGCTGAAGGTCTAAACGGGGGCGGTGTGGGACCCAGAAAAAATTGGGGGCGTTAATGGGCTTGGGGGGCTGATTTGTAATTTCAATTCATCTGGGTGCATTTTAAATTATTGAAACAATGGGGGTGCTACAACATAATTTTTTTCTCATAGTGGGAAGTGGACAATATAAGTTTCGGAACCCCTGCCTTTTTTTTTCCCCAGAGGGGGAAATGCATTACGCATACCACCCAGGCGCAGGGGGCGACCCGAGCGGTGATGTGGGAAAGCTAATGAGACCACGGTCTACCCACTAAACCCCCCCCCCCCCCATCTTCCGCCACGCCGACTTTTGACGGGGCCACGGGAACGATACACACATCCGCGACCCCGCCAGCTGTCCGAAGACTGAGACGAGAGACGAGACGATGGGCGCACAACACGTGCGCCCTCCTCCTCGGCCCCCACCAGGGCTGTAGCAGACGCCCCCTGAGTCTGCTACTTGGAGGCCATGTGGCAGATCAGGTCTGTGGCTCTGCCACCGACCACACCTCGGCCGCAGAGAATAGGGCAAGCGGCGCACCGCAATACCTACTTGCCTCCTCCTCTGCGGCCCCACCAATGCCGTTCAAACGGAACGGCCCCGCCAGCTCGCAGGGGGGGTAGGGACAGCGGCAACCTACCACAATGCCTCTCCCCCCGCGATCCGTCCTCGGCCGCAGAGGATAGGGCAAGCGGCGCACCGTAATACCTACTTGCCTCTTCCTCTGCGGCCCCACCTCGGTGCACATCCGCAGCGGACTCCTCCAGTCCGCTGGGAGCGCCCTCCTCGGGCCAGGCGGCAACACCGGCCGGCCCTAGTTGCCTCTTTGCTTCAACGCGGTTGCAAGCCGCGGTTACTAGAGCCCCACCGCCACGACAAGGCGAGCAACCATCGGGGGGTCGGAACCCCTGCCTGCCTAGCATACGCCAACGAGATATCTCACTCTACATGTTTCTCGATGTTTGATAGTTTGTATCTTCATCTCTATTGACCCTAGAATGACAAACATTTTTTTCTCGCGTAGATCTATCATCGAAATAACACATTTTTATAGAGTTTTGTCGAGATAATGTTGAGATTTTGACATTATGAGACGAGTAGTTTTTAATTATCTCGAGAGTGAGATATCTTGTTGGCGTATGCTAGGCAGGCTGGTATAAAGCCATGTCTATATTTAGTTGTTACTAGATAGCAAAATAAGAGCTATAAATCATTCATGCGTCTAGTTTTGAATATGCATTATTTAAGTTTTAATTCACAGGCTAGATTCGCGAGTAATGTAAATATCTCCCTATATGCTAAATGCAGCTCCCAGTAAACTGTGGCCGTACTTGAGCCAGGAACATATTATGCAGGGACTCATAACGCATTGTGTTGAGGTATGTTTTGTAAAATGAATGCATTCTTCTAGCACAATTGACGCTACAAATGTTTAAAGTTTTTTATGTCCTATTCAACGGACGCGTATTATTATATCGCATTTGGTATAGCGATTTATAGTGGAAATTAAAAAAAAACTTCTGAGATGCTTGCTTGTAAATTCATTTATTAATCTGCGATATTGCTTGCAATCTCTATCCGGCCTCAGAAAATAAATGCAAAAATATGTCTGTCACTTCTTCACGCTTAAACCATTGAACAGCTTTAGGTGAAAATTTTTTTTATATAGGTATTTATTCATTTCAAAAAACTTATAAACTAATACATTCAAACCTCGCCAAACCGAAGTTTATCGGCGAGATAGAGTAATTTACATCTTTGAGAAATAGATCATGTCACTGGAGAAGACATAGGTTAGTTTTTTTTTGCCGCAAAATGTATAGTCACTGTGCGATAAATTAATCTCAGCGTTAGATTGCAATATCTTCTAACTGGCAATGAGCGTGACATTCTACTTATATCGCAATAATAGAAGCCCCAAACGATAAGGATAAAGAAATTTTCTTTACAATGCATATTCCATTTTATTGTCTCGAGCAACTGACATGAATGACCGCGTTTAAACTTTCGAACACGTGACAATACTTCGTAAAAAGTTCAGTCAACTCTGCCATATGATGCCAGAGGTCTGGCGTGCCAAAACCCCGCAATGGCAACACCATGTTCAGCATCATTGTGGCAACTTTACAAACCGTGGTCACGTTCGATTCTGGCTAGATGGGCAGATGGCCAAATATTATTTATGTATATTATGACGTCGTATGTTAAAAACTTTTTAACAAAACAGGAGCACTTATATTTTTCTTGTATTTTTTCGAAAGATAGGACCGAAGCAAGTCTGTTAATCTGATTATTAATCTGTCTAGTTAAGTTGTGGATAGCCTATCCAGCACTTATCAGAAAGTGGTGATACAGGCCCTTAGTACATATGTAAGATTAATGATAGCACTAAAGGAAATATGCTGATGTTGTCTGTGACAAACGGAATCGCTGGTGTGAGGAGACCTAAGGTAACTAGATATAAGCTGGGATCCAATTCCACTGCACTTAACGCTCACCACGCTCCAATCACTGCGACAGCTCATGCAGTAGATTACAGATGCGTCGGCGAACTAATCGTCTAGCAACTGAATAATCGACCAAACAATCAGGATGGTAATAATAATGTTAATTTTGAGAGATGATGATGAGCAATCATCCCATAAAATCACTCTCAAACACAGAAAAGACATATACAAATCGGTCCACCCGTTTGGATGCTACGACACCAAAGATAGACACATACACATAGACAGTTTGCCTGTCTATGTGTGTGTGTCTATCAGTGGTGTCTTCAAGACGTGCAACAAACTTTTAACGTCTCTCTTTTTTCTTCGGGGATAAAAAAATCTAGAGAAAATGTTAAAGTTGATAAATTGATCAAGAATGTCCAACAAGCGCCATCAGTATATTATGAATTCTATCAGAACTAGTTGATGCCCGCAACTCCGTTGCACCAAAATTAGTTTATCGTGGGGAACCGTACATTTTTCCGGGATAAAAAGTAGCCTATGTCCTTTCTCTCTCTCGAAGTATCTCCATACCAAATGTCAGCAAAATCCATGGTTTAATGGTTTAGGCGTCAAGAGGTAGCAGACAGACAGACAGCAGCTTTTCGCATTTATAATATTAGTATGGACATTCATTAATATTTTTATAGCCCTTCGTTTTCTCGACATTTTTATACAACATAAATAAAACAGAACGAGAAACGCATCATCTTGTTAAAATTCATGTTACATTATCATATAGGATGTTTAGATAGAAGCAACTTGAACGGACGCCAGAAAAGAAATCATATTTTTTGAAATCGCATCTCACTATTGCAAAAGCAAATGAAGATGTATGTGGATAAAGTGGGTAACTAACTACCTTAGTACCGTAGTAGGGCAATAACTGATTTTTTCCCTTATAATTTGATCAAACCTTGTATCTTACCTATTATACTTCATCATCCGTGGTCCAGTGGTTAAGAAAGTGGCTCTTGACTCGGAGGTCGTGGGTTCGATTCCCGCGTAGAAAACGTGTTGCTCCAAGTTTGGTTAGGCGGATCACCTGATTGTCTGACAAGTAAGATGATCCATGCGTCGGATGGGCATGTAAAAAGTTCTGCGCCTGATCTCTCGCCAGTCGTGACGGTCTTCCGTCTTACTGGGTTATGAGATTAAAAAGAATAGAGAGTGCTCTTGGGCAGATACTGCGCACACACTTACGCACTATAAAAATTACTCCTGCGTAACTGGTCTGGTTTTAATTAAACTGGCCACCGTCATCGAAACCGGTGTAGGAGTTCGGTGAGTATAATATATTAGCCGGATTCATCATCCAGTTAATATATTATTATATTATGGCTGTACATAAAAATCTCATTTTTCACATTTCAAATAATTTTTACTATCCTAAAACCTCAATTTATGCAAAAAAGGAACATTTTCAAATTGTAAGTTACTCCATCCATTTTTGTCTTCGAATCAGAACGTAGTATGGAAATCGTTACGGAGTCTTTACGCCGGGGAAGAAATATCACCATAATGTTTTGAATTTACATGAACATGCATTTGCGGAATAGAATTATCATTATCATTAGACTCTCCTCCATCCTATCGTGAGTAACGAGCTCATCGTTTACACTTTTTATTGTTTTTTAGGGTGAATCCAAACGAGCGTGAGTTGTGAGTCGCAGAATTTCGGTCGCGTAAAATTATTTCATTCAAATCATGACTCACAAAATTACGTTCGTGTGAATCAAACGGACTTTTGTATGAAACTGAATGCAGCAGAATTGCTGCCAGCCGAAATTCTGCGACTAACAACTCACAAATTACGCTCATTTGGCTTCACCCTTAGGGTTACATAAAACAGTCTTATACCCAGTTTCTGAGTTTGTCTGACACTTATGATAAATGGAGCCATCTTGATTAGTTAAGAGTTAAGACAGACTAGGCAAAGTAAAATATTGAAACATAATACGTCCTGTATAAAACAGAGGATATATTTTAACTCAGGATTCTAGTATAAATACCGCTATAGGTCGACCTACACCCAGCTTACACAAAATTTTCTGGACTGAAATTTTCTTAGATAACCCATTTGGAATACATATTTTATTGTCCTATTATTATTAATAATAATAATTATTAATGTAAAAAATTATCATCGCCATAACTAGTCTATTGAAAGTCGACATATCACAGGATCTCGTAATATAATTAATATAATATTATTATAAATGCAAAATTGTGTCTCTATAATTACTGTCACCTCTTCATGCCCGAACCGCTGAACCAAATTCAGTATGGAGTTACTTTAAGTCCCGGGAAGAGATACATTTTTATTCCTGAGAAATGTACGGTTTCCGCACTATAAACGAATTTGCAGCCGTCATCTAATTAGTAATAAGACATATAATTGACGAAAGTGGGTCTAATTGAAACTATAACAAATATGTTACAACACAATGACTCGTGATTGGGCGGCAGGCTGGAGTGAATTATTGTTTAATGTTCGAGATCGCTGAGACAATTTGTTCATGCAACAATATAGCTCAATTAACGACCAAGTAAATACCAGCTGAAATGCACGACCAAATGTTACATATTATACAGTTGCACTGGATTGTGCATACGGAAACTTTGTATATGGGTGAAATAATTTTATGCCTCCAGTTTTGGTTTCGGAGCAAGCAGTTTTTTTGGAGGGGGTTCACGGATAGATTGGCTTAATACCTACATGTTTATTTTTTTACTATGGAAAACTTGCACCTAAGTAACGAAAGTGGTAGTCTTAGCTCTAGTAATGAGAATGTCTGTATGACGAAATAAAACACTCGCATAGAAATTACATAGATTTTGGAGTCGATCGTATCCCAGCTAAAATCCCCGGACACACATAGGCAGATAGACAGAAACGTCAAAATATGTAAAACTTCGTATTTGGTCGGGGGCAAAAAAGTAAAGATTTTATGTGTTGTTTTTTAGGGTTCCGTAGCCAAAATGGCAAAAAAGGAACCCTTATAGATTCGTCATGTCTGTCTGTCTGTCTGTCTGTCTGTCTGTCTGTCTGTCTGTCTGTCTGTCTGTCTGTCTGTCTGTCTGTCTGTCTGTCTGTCTGTCTGTCTGTCTGTCTGTCTGTCTGTCTGTCTGTCTGTCTGTCTGTCTGTCTGTCTGACGAATACATATGTATACATGTATACGTCATAAATAGTAAACCTTAATCTGAATTTCATTAAATCGACTGAAATATAAAAATAAATCAAAAATATTTTAATTTCATAAAAATAAACCTTATTTGCTGCTGCAGAACCCTCCATGGGCGAGTCCAACTCGCACTTGGCCGCTTTTTGGGAAGATATTGAATTATCGTAGATAATAAATATATGGCTGCTAGATATAGTAGGTATTATGTATACCTGAGGAAATCGATTCCTAGGCAGTTGACAGACCTACGTCGTTTGGCCGGCTTATGTCAATTCAATGTTAGCTGTGATCGGCCGGATGAGTTTGACTTAACGCGACCAAATTAAGGTCCACCATTTGCCTAGGAATCAATTTCTCTGACAGTACATGGCAGAATCATTTGTTATTATAGGATCGGATCGTATACGGCTACAGACTACAGTACTACAAATTAAACCTAATGGCTTGCACCTAGGTTGTGCTAGTCACTTAGAGAAGCCGTACAATGTTATTTATAACCTAAAGCCTAGCCCGAGAGGAATAAAGATGCCGGCTTTAGAACTATTGTACTTGATATCTTTATCTCTACCAGTGACAAGTATTGTGTTCTTTACGGCACTCCCGACAGAAATAAAAGCGATAATAAATATAGAAAATAATAAATTATTTAGGTTAGGTAGCGAGCGGCAGCCTCATCGAATCAATAATCTTTTAAGAGTCAGCTAAGTACCTCGTTATGGTATGGGTCAGCAGAATTGATGCTCTATTACCTTCCAACGGTGAACAACAAATTACGATTCATGTTTTTACTGAAAAGGTTCACTATTCTTAGGCCGCAGGGCTTTAATTTGGGTGCTTCAATTTTGCGTTACATGCTGATGTTTTTTAAACTACCACCAGTACCAAAGTTTATGTTTCTGAGTCATAGATGTATAAAATTTAATATACATCTTTAATTGTATAAAAGTATGGTTCCCGTAACATACGTTCTTCAATACTACGGGAGTCGGGACCCGACGGCCGACTGACGTGGTTTGAAGCGTGTATTAAAAAAAATTGGAAATAAAAAGTTTATTTCATCAGCTTGTAATAAACATAAAAACTTGTAAACATGTGTCGAACAACTTTTAATAAAAATATAGTTTGAACTTCGAACTTTATTATTTCTAATTTCGAAGCTATTTCACCTTTGAGTTCAACACAGGACGTGTTCGATTGAATTTAACGAACTAAAAAAAAATAACAATTTCACAACACAGCATTCTAAATACAAAACCAATAAGAGAGTGTAAAACTGAATGCTAGAAAACCTGCGATCTATGCTACTACAACAACTCTACAATGATTACGCGTTGGGAATTTTTGCTGAATTTCATAGATCATATTTCATTTTTATGTTTTTCGTTTTTATCGCGGCATAACACCAAATGCACCATTCTTTAGAAAAATGGAGAGAAAGCACTTCTTTATACTCTATGAAACGGGCAAACCACACGCCTGTGGCTACTTCATATTTTCACTACACTGAAATTATAAAAGCGCTGAACCCTATCGTAGCACACTTTTCAGGATAGGTTTTATCCAGAGATAATAATTAGGAACTGTTTAGAAATTATTCTAAGGTAAATTAAATTTTTAAAAAGAGATTATTTTCAACTAGATAATTCCCGCAACTTTGTTACATACATTTTCCGAGATAAAAAGTAGTTTCCCAACTCAAAGTATCTCCTTACCAAATTAAAACATGAAAAAGAAGAAGGGTAGAAAAGAAGGGTAAATACACAAATTTTGCCTTTACAATATTAGACGGATGGATGGCCAACATATTTGTATTTCTTTTTTTACAACTAAATCATATTATACCTAATTTGTATTTCTTAATGAAGGCCGACGACGGACGATTTGGGCACAGAAAAACTAAGCAAACATAGGCTTATTTTTTCCGTTAGTTATTTAAAGTATTAAGCTACCAAATATTCGTTATATTATCTTGAAGCCGATTCCTGAATGGAAATGTAGTTGGCAAAAAACCAATTGAAAGTTCAGCGTGTTTGCGAAAGGCGCCGCGGTAATAAGAGCGGTGTTTGATCAAAGAAATTGGATGCATTCATCAAATGTCCTAGCACTCTCCTAGCCTAGGGAAAAGCTATTTTGAATTTGTTTTTGATACACCTAAAAACCTAGGGAGTAAAGAAGGATAGTGTTACTAATATTCTAGTAATCGTACTCGTAATAAAGGAAAAAATTCGTGTAAATTTAGATGTTTTTCGTGGGAAAAGCTGCTGAACTGATTTAGGTGAGATTAAATATACAAGAACATTTAAGCTATGGTCTACCACTTATAATTCCAATAATCTGGGGAGTAAAAAATAGTTTTGCTATTAATTCTCTTGTAGCCTAACTCTGAATGCACATGTTTCTTTACAAAAAACGACTAAACTGATATTGATGAGATTTGGTATGATAGTAGAGTTCAGCCATAGATAATAGCTACTTGGTCGCTGTTAAGCATTTGTGTATTAACCCACAAACAATTCGGTGTTGAATATTATGAATGCAGTCTTGTTCCAAATGATCTTAAAGAACATAAGAACATTGAGTTGCATTTATAATTCAACACGTATTTCTTATGGGATAGTTACATAAATTCTTAACAGCGTCCACTTATAATCTCAAAAATAACAGTGTTCCCGGGGATAAAATATTGATACAGTTGTATCTGCATGCTAGCGCTTGTTGATTACGAAAATATATAAGGGTGAATCGATGACAAATCAAAAAACTGTATAAGGTTTATATTTGCAAATAAAATACTTTGTAACTTTTGCCCTGAAATATCTAATAGATCAATAATAATAATTAAAGCAAAAGCAAAACCTAGTTCAGAATAAAAGCTTTTAATTTCGGCATATTAAACTCGTACGCGAACGTAACACGCAATTTATTTTATTTGATTGTCGGCATTCACATATAAAATGAAACAACAAAAATAGTTGTCGAAATAATTTGAAATGGAACAGTCCTGGAACTAAAGAGGAGTGCGAAACTTAAAAGCCTAATTGTAATTGTGTTGCAAAGAGACATAATAGTAATAAACTGAGACTCGCCCCGACTTGCAAGGATGCAATACTGATATTTAATTTGCTCTTTATTGCCTCTATAACTATAGTTATAATACTGTAAGTATTTCTATATATTATATATTATAGTATAGGTGATAGCACGCATGTTCCACACCTTTAGAGAAAACCGTATCAAAATATGTTATTTGTAAAATTTAAGTTTTAAAGCTGATATATAGCGTATAAAAAGAGAGAGAGAGAAGGAAGTGTGTTTTACGTGTTCCTTTCTATATTGTAAGACGCCTTCAGCAAAAGTTTTTAGGCGTGAAGATGTCTTCACGTCTAAACCACTGAACCGATTTTGTTGAGGTTTGGTATGGAGATACATTTGTGGCCCGGGAAGGGACATGAGATAATTTTTATCCCGAAAAAAGTATACGGTCGTATACAACGTGACATTTTAGTGGTTGTTTTCCCGCAGCAGAACAATTTACCTATCGAATCATGCAAGTAATTTTATGAAAACTTTATATACTTATATTATACTATGACAACTTTATGCCGATAGGCGCGAGCGCCTATGACCCGGCCGAATTTTATTTATGATTTGAATAAAAAAAACTTCACAAATCTATTGTACTACTAAGATGTTCCCGCCAAAGCGGGACGGATATAGCTCGGCTGTCATCCACAAGCGTCGGCTTGACAGTGACACAGTCCGCTATCCGCTCTTGCGACGCGTAGTTCGTTAAAATACAAAATACGAAAATCTCTCGGTAGCCGATCGGCCCATAGTACGCGAACTAATCCGTGATAAATCCTAATAACTCAGCCCAGTGAAAGTGATTATAGACTCAAGACAAAGGTGACAGTGTCGTGACCACGAGCATCAGCGTCTCAACCCATCTCCGCTACCTACCTCAACAACCCACCAGGTAACCCCCAAATTTTCCCTTCTACAACGTTGTAGGGCTTAGCCCCTACATAAGATATAATCATTTTACTGCGGGAAAACAACCAGCATTATATAATAATAATGACTGTCCTAGAATAATTCCGAAAATCCTCGACTCTACCCCATATATCATAATAATTAGGATATAATATAATGAAATCGCCCAGTAATCTGCAGAACGTCTGTTACAGCATGTAGCTGTACAGTAGAGTAATTAACTTACAGCGCTACTTGTAATGTTACAGAACTCAATTCATTACAATGCAATGTAGAAAATAGTCGCATAGTTTCAAAAGGCTTAAAAGTTTAGCTGGATTCGCAGATTTGGATGGATAGCCCGCGACTTCGCCCGCGTCAAAGTAAAATATATCCTCCTTCTTTTTGGAAGTCGGCTAAAATGTAGCCTAAATTACTCCTTATTACATCAGCTATATATAAAAAAAGTCCCGTCAAAATAGCTCCAGCTGTTTCAGAGATTAGCCGGAACCAACAGACAGACAAAAATTGTAAAAAAAAGTTGTCTTAGTGTATGTAGCGTATATATTATACTCATATGCATGCAATAACAAACGGTTATTTCAATATTACAAACAGACACTCCAATTTTATTCATATGTATAGATGTATAGATTTTAATTACTACGTCGAGATTGTATTGTGTCCAGATTCTGAGTTATTTTCATAAGATTTTATTCTGAGTAATTGGAATAAATCATAAATAAAAAAGAGGGGAGGCCTTTGCCCAGCAGTGGGACACTGTAGGCTGCTTATAATAATAATAATAATAATCGGAATAAATAGTTGTATTTTGAATGGCTACGGCTTAAACATCAACTTTTAGATAAGGCTGTTAAGATAAAATACAGTTAAACAACTTCACAAAGACTATGACTATTATTACTTTTACATACCAGCTTAATCCTATCTCTGATTAATTCCATTGAATCTCAATATGGTATAATAATGTAATCCAATATGGTCTCATAGATAACATAATATTAAATCTTTGAATTTTTTCAACTTGACAAACGAATACACTTTCACATCAATCGAAGACATAAGTGGAGAAGTAGCAATTAGATAATTTTTAGCATTATAATAGTGTGGAATATTTTTAAAACATATTTCCACTTTTTACCAATTCAGAACCAATAGCAATACTCACCCAAAATCGCAAACAAAAAATCTACTTACTCCACACAGAATAATATAAGCAAAACGGACGAGCGAGGAAATATTCTCTTTATTCATATTTTCATAATATATCTTCCAGCAAACCGTTCGCAAATGATTTCCTTATTTCCCTGTGACCTAAAAATAAACTTCAATAGAGAATGATATGCAAAAACCCGTTGCGCTTTTCCGAGGGTAGTGAACTATAATTTTGTTGTGACTACACTTCATAATGTTACCTGAATACAATGATGCCAAAATAAAGTATTATCTGTACTTACTTATAATATGTTTGTTTTTTACCGTAGCGGCTAAGCTACTGGTCTAAATTCAATGAATGTGGTGTTAGTAAATTCGTAAATTATTATTATAAATCTTATCTCATTGATGTTACATTTTTTATTTTCTTAGTAACGTTACAGTTTGTTATTGTGACAATATGTTTTGCTTTTGTTTCTGAGTTTTTTTTACTTTATCTGTTGAATAGAGCTTTCGATTGGCTAATCTCGAATACATTAACCACTCAACAACTCTATTAGAATTATAATACCCTGTTAAGTAACTAATAAGACCTGTTAAATAACTAAGAGAAAATTTTGAAGACGTGAGCTGAAGAACATGATAACTAACATTTTTTAGCATACGGATATTTACTCATTTTTTCCCTTATAATTTGAACAAACCTTGTAACTTATCTACTTCATCACCTGGCTACACATAAAATGCACAGATTTTTTATTTCATATCATTTTTCCGGCCCTCAAACTTCCATTTGTGCAAAAAACGGCATTTTTTTCCTGACATTACTTATTGTGTTCCTCCACTCACGTCTTAAATTAAATTTGAAAATTACACTCGAAACCTACGAGTAAATACTGCGTGAATGGTGAGACATGTTCAATACTCGAGGACGTGATATTTGGCTATTATATTAGTTGGAAAAAAATAATATAAAAAAATAATATCAATTGATCACTGAGTAAATGTAGCTTAAAGTTAAATAATTATTTACCCAACTCATGGACACCGCGAGCGGGAGGGGTAGTTGTGTGGTGTTTCTTTGGTAGCGCACGCCTCTGCACCGGCCGCATAGTATGCCTACTTGCCAAGCCGCGTAATTTACTTAGTATCCATGATGCAGTTATTTTTAGGAAATTTGGAAAAACATTAAGAACCTAACTTTATTACATAATTATAATGAGAATCGAGTACAGAGTACTCTCCATAAGTATCGGTAATGTCTCACCAGTCATGTTGTATATAACTACTGACCATATATTTTTAATGTTACGTAATATAAAAAAAGAGTAGAACTTGGCATACATATCAAGTAGTATCCTACTCAAGGCTCAATACGGGCTTGATTGACGTTTGCGTGGGTAGTCGACAGTCGTATCTATTTCGTTTAGGTTCGGCCTGGAACGTAATTATTGTTTTCCGATAGAGTGACAGACAGTTTACTGAGAGCCTGGCACTGTCAAAGGTTACCTTCCTGAACTAGAAGACTGATGATGAAACTACAATCTATTACATGGTCAAATCGACTAGGCGATACACATTTATTAACCTCCTTACTAATAAAATATTTACTATATAATTATAAACTAGATGATCCAGTGAAATTCGTATCACTTCCTCTAATATCTTCCCTAGACTACAACGAATATTTCAAGACTAAAATTGGCCAAATCGGTATTGCTGGTCTCGAGTTAGAGCGAGACTAATACAATTAATAAAAATTTAATTTTAATTCAAATAGATGAGGTAGGTTTTATTGCGGCAAAATGCATAATTTCCGGCCCTTAAACAAACTGCGACAGTTGCGGACTACTTTTTGTTAATTTTGCAAAGATTTAGACGATATTATTACCGCAAAATCAGATATCTGTTTGCAGGCGCACGTAAACCATAACATCTAACTTAATGTTCAGCTGGTCGGAACCAATGGGCGTTGTTAAAATGAAGTAGCTGATCCAATGCAATCGCAGATACTATAACCACAGTAATATCATACTGTGTAGTGTACACTTAGCTAGAAACTCGTTCAACAGAAACTCGGACGTAGAAATCTACGTGGTGCAATGTGATATGTTGTGTGACTACTTAAAATAATTTGAAATTACGGTAGAATAGCTTCTATAAATTCGTTTATCGCGCGGGGACCGAACTTTTTTTCCGGAATAAAATATTTAAGTACATATATAATTAGTAATTACACAAATAGTTAAAAATATACTTAATACTAGATGACGCGGCCGCAAATTCGTTTCGCCAAAACTCGTTTATCGTGCGGGGACCGTACATTTTCCCGGGACAAAAAGTAACTATCCTATGTCCTTTCCCGGGACTCAAAGTATCTCCATACCAAATTTCAGAAAAATCAGTTTAGCGGTTTGGGCGTGAAGAGGTAATAGACAGACAGTCGTATCGTATTTATAATATTAGTACGGATACGGACAACATGATAATTTATTCCGTAGGTTTTATACAAAGTCTTATAAAGCATTTATTTGCGTTTGTAACGAGATTACGTTGTAGGGTTCTAAGCTCGGAGTCATTGTTATTTTATGTTTGTCCCCATGTGAAGGAGAATTATTTATGGAGGAAGTGAAACGATCCCTCGGACTGTATTACTGAAATCAATATAGGCCATTTCTATTTTAAAACTGATTTTGTGGAAGCATAAAATTTTTTTTTAAGAAATGACAAAAATCGTTAGGGCTTATGTATGCAAGTTTAGCGGGTTTTGGATATCTTAATGTAGGTACCAACATCTTAATGTACCAATCCAAATCCCAAAAAACAGAATTACATATATTAGAACATTTAAATGTTGCCGCTTTAAACTGTACACTTAACGTTCAACATTTTTCCCGAACCTGAAAGTCCATTTTTAATAAATTTACTATAAGAAATCTTTAAGAAAATTTCTTAAGAAATGGACCATTGGACCAACATTTTCACCGCGAAGAAGTGACAGACAGGCACATTTTTACATGTATAATATAAGTTTGTACTGATTTTTTCAGAGTCATTGATTCAGTCGAAAACCTAACTCTACATTCGATTCAATTGACACAACAATCACTTACCATCGAATCCGTGGGCTCGTGTGCACTCAAGTTTAAAAAAAAACATGTTGACCTCAATACAGATTGCGAATACTTGATATAAATATATAACTGTTATGATACCATACCATGCATGGTGCGGATTAGTGCGTCTCCCCTCATTTTAATCGAAACTTATTGTTTGCATATTTTATGTTGTTGACATGGTGATATTGGAGACACTTTAGAATTTAGATTTAAGATCATCTCTCACTTTAAAATAATTTTTAATCGATAATAATTTTATTATTGATTTTAGTTTTGTATGAGGAATCGTTAAAAAATCAGATGTGTAAACTGTTTATCATAAAGAGTTCAAAATGAAATCTAACTAACATTAAATTAAAAATTTTGGGTCAAGATTTTAGCAGCGAAACAAAAGTTTTTAATAAGGCTCATTTGGAAGCACCGACATGAAAATCTTTGCGTAAAAGTTTAAATGCCGGCCACGAAGCCTCGGGAATCTTCAATATAAGCTTTTCCAAATTAAAATATGTAATAAAAATGTGTTAAAAAATGTAACAAGTGCTTCTAAAAAGGCAGAAATTACTCACAATTCGGGCGTGTGAATGCTGGTAATCCTCTAAACGGAGCGCACCACGTATAGATATTTAACTTTCATTTTTTTAACTAAACCACTGCACGGTACAAATTGATATTAAAGATTCATGGTTTCGCCGGGTGCGATGCGCAGGTCTTGCGCCACCTGTCGCTGATGCTGGGCGGACGCGGCGTGCGGCGGCGGCGGAGCCTCGCGAGCGACTGCTGCCGCCTGCCCGGGCACGTGGGCCCGGCGCCGGTCGCCGCCCAGGTGCACTTGCACCCCCACCCCCCGCCCCCACCCAGAGCTAGGGCTGCGAAGAGAACGGAAATTGACATAAGGGGAGTAAATTTGACTAATAAAAATTTAGTTTTTGCCTAGTTTTTACATTACAGCTACTGCTATTAAAAAGACACTTTGTAGTCGACATAAAAATGGTGTTCCAACTGTTGAGTACTAGAGTTGCTGCCGCTAGTGCTATGAAGAGAACGGAAATTGACATAAGGGAAGTAAATGACAAAAAAAATTGGTTTTTTAGCTCGTTTTACACTATTGATTGTTAGAGTAAGGCCTTACTAACATTGTAAATACAGATAAAAGTCACTTTGTAATAGTTCATAGACATAAAACTGGTATCGCAAAGCTGTTGAGTGTATAGGTATAGTCCAAATTTAATTTGTCGGTTTGGAATATTTAATTTATGATGTATGACAAAATATTTTTATGGTCTCCCGACTCAATTGTAAAATTCTGTCTACAGGACTTAAGGAACTGTTGGATCAACTGTCAATTATTATGACTACGACTCGAGCGGCACTTAAATATACTGTTTACTCTTCTGACCATTAATGTCTACCGAAATTGAAGGTCTACTGGATATCAACTGTCAATTCTGACTGCAACACTCGTATACTGCTCTTCTGACCATTCATGTCTTCAGGACATAAAGTCTACAGACAGGATCTGTCAATTCTGACAGCTCCGCGCGCCACTACCGCGTCGACGCACTCGCTGCACCCTCCGGCATTCTGTCTGTACGTTCATACCCCATTTTAAAATAAAACTCTAATTAAAACTGCGTACATTAAAATTTTCTGCTCGTTTTTGCCCCTTTTCCATATATTTTCGTTTTTGTTTTACGCTTTTTACATCTTTAATTACGCGTAATTAAAAATAAAATCGTATATCATAAATGATTTATCAAATAAGTTGAATAACATTAAACATAAAAGAAAATATTAGTACAAAAACTTAACTAATTTTCTAACTGTTGCAATAATTAAAATTAATCTACTTTCATCTGATATTATACTATCACACCAAACATGGATCTACATATAGACAGTTTGTCGATCCACAATTATAAATAAAGTATAAGCTTATCCTATCCTATTAATAAAAGTATAAGCCCTAGTATTAAGTATTTATATTAGATAATTTCCTAACTAGATGACGCCCGCAACTCCGTTGCGCCAAAATTCATTTCCTTCTTGTATATGTCCTATTTATCATTTTCTAATTAAATCTATTCCTAAGTAAATCCTATGTCCTTTTCCGGAACTCAAAGTTTCTCCATACCAAATTTCAGAAAAATCGGTTCAGCGGTTTGCACGTGAAGAGGTAACAGACACTAGACAGACACACTTTCGCATTTATAATGTTTGTATGGATATTGAATATCTGTATATTTTATAAAACTCAAAGGTGACTGACTGGCATGGTGATCTATCAACACACAGCCCAAGCCACTGGACGGATCGGGCTGATATTTGGCATGCAGGTAGATGTTATAACGTAGGCATCCGCTAAGAAAGGATTTTGATTTTCCACCCCAAGGGGTTCAAATAGGGGATGAAAGTTTGTATATAATAATACTTCTTAACGCGAGCGAAGCCGCGGGCAAAAGCTCGTATATAATATAATTATAATTTATAAGTATGGATATAACCCAGACCACGGACACGGACTAAAAGTTTTAGATTGAGACTTGGCGCTACGCGGTGCTACGGCGGCTACGAACTTCGTCCTCTACGGTCTACGAAGTGCTACGCCATTTGAACACGTGACCACACTAGTTAAGTTTGTATTTTATTCGGACTTTTTATTCGGACTTTATTCGGACTTTATTCGGACTATTTTTACCACCGACGAAAAAGGGGGGGTGTTTGATGCGTCTGTCTGTGTGTCTATCTGCTATTTGTTTGTGTGTGTGTGGCATCGTAGCATCCAAACGGGTGAACAGATTTTAATCTAGTTTTTTGGTTATTAATCGACACTTTTCTCAGTAATTATTCATCATCAGCATACTGGAAAATTTATGAATTTCATGAAAAGTTGTAAGTTTTGCCCAGAGCCCAGAGATTTGATCGGCTCTATATTTTTTAGATCGATTCCTGACACTTCTTCGAGTTAGAATCGGGGTTGTCTTTAAGTTACTTGATTTTATAATTTCCGGGGGGGCTATTACGAGCTCTTAAATCCAGCCAGTTTACAGGCCGTTGCATAGACACGGCCTGTAAACTGGCTGGAAACTGACTATAAGAGGTCGTAATAGCCCCCCTGACATGTTTTTTATTTAGCTATTTTCTTTTTTTTTATTACGACTGCATAATGCTTGTAAATACAATAAGGTGTTTTACGAGTGTATACTTAATATACGCGAGTTATAAATTTTTAGTATCTCAAATATTCATAAAATTACTTTACGGTTCCACGGATTTCAATTTAATATTTTACAGATGAATTTAGTCTGCTTATTTATAAGTACGTTAAAATATTCTTATTTTGTGAATCGACTAGAATAAAATAGTTGAATAGTTGTCTAGAATATCTCTAATCTTAACATTCTTGCGGTGGTCTCTGAATAATACTTCAATTAAACTGTCGAAGAAAATTATATATCGATTTGATCATTTCTTTTTCTATGTTATAGAATATCTGAAGTATTTAAAACTTGTAATTTTGAATTTTCTAATATTATATACCTATTTTTCCAGATTTTTTCGCCGGGTTAGTTCCAGAACCGGTGGCAGCCATCTTTGTTTCGACGTTCTCTCTAAGACGTTCAAAAAGTGTATTCAATATTCATGATACCTATTTTGAATAAAACGGTATTTTATTTATTTATTTATTTATCGTACTTAAAGATATTTTAATGCAGTCAAAATTTATCGAATAAAAATTCTTCTTTATTTACAGCGTTTAATTTTCTTTCTTTGCGCCGATTACTTTTATTTACGCTATAAAGCTGCGGAAAAATGAAGCAAAATAAGTCGTTAAAAGTCTCAACAGTTTTTATTGTGCAGCGTTCGTCGGAAACGAACACAAGAACCGGACAGTTTTAATCTTCGTTAATTAGAACAGACGTAAACAAGGATTATTTTGATTAAAAACTTCGTTGTTTTTTCGTAATAATTAAAACTACGACAGTAACGTTAATCAACCTATACCTTTGACTAAAATAACCTTAATACAAAGTTGAAGTTTCTAAATATTTTGTTTTATATTTAATTAACAAAATACACACGGTAAATGTGGTTGAAAATAAATTTATCATACCTCATTAGCAAATAATTTATTTTTGTAACGCATGATGATAAAATTATTATGATTTAATTTCGATAGCGAATGTAATATGACTAAGCTAAGTAATCCTTATGACGCTATATTGATAATAACGTTCTTTTTAGGGTTCCGTACCCAAAGGGTAAAAACGGGACCCTATTACTAAGACTTCCTTGTCTGTCCGTCCGTCCGTCTGTCTGTCTGTCTGTCTGGCTGTAACTCAAGAACGGTAATAGCTAGAGATTTGATATTTTCACAGATTATGTATATCTGTTGCCGCTATAACAACAAATACTAAAAATAAAATAAAATGAATATTTAAGGGGGCTCCCATACAACAAACGTGATTTTTTTGGCCTTTTTTGCTCTATAACAAAAATGGCAACAGGTAGGTACTTGAATTTTTCACAAAATCCTTAGTTATATGTGTACTTTAATATTTAGTAATAATATTAAAATTAAATAAAAAATAGGGGGGGCTCCCATACAAAAAACACAATTTATGGATTGAATTAGGAATTAAAAAATAGCTTATTATGGCACGGAGAAGGCTCCGTGCCAAATAACATCAAAATTGCTCCTGTAGTTCGTGAGACTTTCAAATAAATTTTCCCGTTTTTTTTTTCACAATTTCCTCTATATATTAAATATTTATCCTATTCGCAGTCGCAGCGTGATTGTATAATATAACCTAATAGCCTTCCTCGGTAAAAGTCTATCCAACACAAATAGATTTTTCGATTTGAACCAGTACTTCCTGAGATCAGCGCGTTCAAGGAAATAAACAAACAAATTCTTCAGCTGTGTTATGTGAACTATTATAATTTATAGATTGTACATATACATAACATTTCGTGCAATATATTACTCAGTTTCATCTTACACAGACCTAATAACGATTTCGAAGGAAATCAATTTTAAGTGTGAGACCTTATATTATACGCTGAAAGCGGTTGAAAGCCTAAAAAGTCTGGCAGCCGTCCAAGATGGTCCAAGTCTAGGGTGCAAGTTGGTCGGTATTGGAGTAATGGTCAGTGGAAGCCTTACTCTACAAAAGGTTAAATATAAGATCTGCTGCGTCGAACATGCTTGATCATTTTTGTTCGTAATCTTATTTTTTGATATACTGTTATCCAAGGACTTTTGTCTGATGTTTCACGACAGTGTTTAGATAAAACTTAGATATATAAACCCTCCTACAAATAGAAATATTTACTTGCATGTCATAAAATAGTTTCATATAATCTATACATATAATAAAACTGTAGAAATGAAAATTCTGTACATTAAAGATTATTTTTACCAAGATTTTTACCAAGATTAGGCTTTACCTAAATAAGATTAATCTTGTAAGTTAGTTGACTGTTGAGGTGTACCAAAATCTGATAGCAAATTATATATTAAGTTTAGCAGTTTTTCCGCGGGACATTGTTTGGTGGCGCAGACTAAAACGTAGTGATTATATTCATTATTCTTCAGACTCTACAAGCATTAACGCGCAGCGCGATGCAAGTCCTTGCACATCAATCTAACTTGTTTTTGTATGAATAAAAAATATACATATTGTCCTTTTTTTCTACGTTCATGCATATTATATTAGGTAATTATTTTTATTTTAAAAAATATAATGAAATAATGATTAAACACAGGTAATTACTATACAACATTCGTAGTACCTATACTCTCGAAGTTGTTGTATAATGACAATGTTTACGTTGCGTTCGTTGATGCATTCAATTATTGAATGCGCCAATATGAAAGTTGAATAATATCAAAATATGACGAAAATTGAAGATGAAAGTGCACAGTGTGATAGCTAGTGGACGTTATCCATCCCAAACAAAATCTATTAATAATATTGGTATTATAAAGCTGAAGAGTTTGTATGTTTGAACGCGCTAATCTCAGAAACAACTGGGTCGAATTGAAAACTCTAATGTTGTGTTCGATAAGTCCAATTTATCAAGAAAAGCTTTAGGCTAGTTGGTCGCTGTTAAGCATATTTAGTCTTATTTAATTATTATCAATATTCTATTAAAAAATATAGAGTTGACCACATGAGCCACTTTTTTGCGGGACAATGATTGTAGGTATCACTAGGTATGGTTTGACCTTTTTTGGTCGGGAAATGCCATTAATCATTATGCATCCCCGGTAGCACTGGGGAGGGCAACTGGGAGGTATGGTTTGACCTAGTGCGAGCCTTTAATAATAATATTATATAGTTAGGATTTCAATTAAAATTGTATAATATTTTGTTTTATTTACATACTTAATTATAAAAATATCTCCTAGTCCTCTCCTCTGTACTACTTACTACCTCCTACCCTAACCTCTCCAGTCTCCACTCCCTTATTCTCTCGTCCTTCAACCTATAATATCTTTTATTTAAAACTGTAGAAATGAAAATTCTGTACATTAAAGATATTTAAAAAATAATAAGCGGGGGGTGTCACTACATCGCTATAGAAGAAAAAAATGTGGTTAGTTTTTTTGTCTGTCTGTCTGTCTGTTTGTATGTTTGTTCCACTATCACACGAAAACTACTGATCCGATTTGAATGCGGTTTTCGCAGATATATTTGTCTTCTTCCAACTTAACATCTGGTGTATAAATATGTTTCCCCCCACCCCTCTAAGGGGACGAAAGAGGGGTCAGATTTTGTATCAAACTTTTTTCTTTAACACGAAAACTACTGATCCGATTTGCATACGGTTTTCGCAGATATATTTGTCTTCTTCTAACTCAACATCTGGTGTATAAAAATCCCCCCGCCCACCCCTCTAAGGGAACCAAAGAGGGGGTCAGATTTTGTATCAAACTTTTTTCTTTACTGGACTTACTTTATGTTATTAACTGTGTTTTCCAACTTTACATCTGTTAATAAATCCCCCCCCCCACCCCTCTTAGTGGACAAAAGAGGGGGTAAGATTTTGTATCAACTGATGAAGTAGAAAATATACTTTAAATGGCAAAACAACATTTGCCGGGAAAGCCAGTCCTTAATAATTGATCTCTTTCTCATAAGTAGACATCGGATTTTTAGGCGATAGTGCATATTTTGGCATTTTTTCGTTGATAGTGCATATTCGGCCATATTATGCCCTCGTAGTCTTCAAACTAGCTATCATAATGCACACCGAGGCCACGAAACAGAGGTATGATAGACCAAAATACTTCAAATATGTGGCCCACCCTTGTTTAAAGACTTCCGCAATACACCCGATAGGTACAATATCTTTCTAGAAACAAAATGTTTCTTTGTAGTTGGCCACATTTGAAAAAAAATGAATAAAGTTGGTAATGAACTTCCATGGGCACTAAGATTGTAATCGGAAAGAAGAAAAAGTCATGGATTTAATGGAATTATGAAAATTGACGCATTTATTAAGAGCAACACCGGAAAACTCTTTAAAAAATAACACATTTTTATAATAAGTGACTTTTGATTGTGCATATTTTGTGCATATTTCGGCCATTTTTCGTGCATATTTGCATGCATATTTCAGCACTTTCATCGTGCATATAATCCGATGTCTACTCATAAGATCAAGCGAATTTTGCAAATAATACTTATTTTATAAAATACAAAAACTTATGCTGGCACTGCGTACTTGTATAATAGAGATCAGTGCTGGCACTTCACATGGCTATTTGTACTTGCGTATTTGATGTAAGTATTCGCCAAACAATCACCATGTGCAGACGGAATATTTGACAAAGTATTGGCCTTATTTGCCTAATTGACAAATATGACCAATACCAACCTCGCGTTCCACCTGGCGTTAAAAACGATCAAAACGCTGAAAATGCCTCCTATTTTTAGCGTTTTGATCGTTTTCAACGTCAAGTGGAACGCGCCCCAAATAATACACGTATCCGTACCTTTGTCGGTTTTTGACGCACAACAAAAGAGTCAAATACTGCAAGTAAACAAAATCAAGAAAAAGTTCGGCATTTGACGTCCATGTGTGGAAGGTCTTCTTTCTTTCTTTCTCTTCGTTTTTGGCAACTTGACACAACTCGGAACAATAACTAAAGGGCCGTATAGACGATCGGTTCCAACCACCAACAGAGGTCACCTTGGTTGGGTCAACAAAGTTGAATCTCTGTCTACACGTAATCAACTTTTTCACGTAAATTTTCTTCTCGTTTAAAAGCCGTTCTCATGTGTTCAATTTTCTTTTTTGCCATCGACATAATATGAGCCTCAGGGTCATATTCTTTTAATTTATCCACAAGCAACTGCCACGCTTGACTCTTTTTGTCCCGATCTTTATAAAGATCGGAACCAATATCCCACAGTGTAGGCAAATTCCTATAAATTTCTATAAATTCAGTTATAATTTCGCGTTCATTGCAAGCCGGTGCCGCCATTTTCAGTAGCTAATCACTATGGATTAATGTTCGACTGATGACTATGACTGAAATATAAACTGAATCAATGTGCGAAAGCGCCAACAAGCGTCTACACGGTCGCGTTTCAACTCAATGTTCTCTATTTGACATTGGTAGTGAGGGATGCGCTCCCTACCAAGGTAATTGAAGGTTATTTGGTTGGTCAACCAAAAACAAACGTCTACACGGTTGATTTTTGTTCCAACCCTACCAAGGTGACCTCTGTTGGTGGTTGGAACCGATCGTCTATACGGCCCTTAAAGCATGGAAGCCGGGCTAAAATAGCTATACAGTGCATATATCTTGATCTTTTTTTGCTTACGGTATTGATAGTGCGCAAGAAAGAGACAATAAGTAATGTTCTGTTTCGTTATTATGCAGGTTGTCACAAGTTAAGAATTTTGCTAGTGATGGGTATATATCGATATTAGGTTAAATAATATATATTGATGTCATCAATTAATTAGATAAATCCCATAAAGTTAAGATACCTAGGTATATTAACTTTATGATAAAACCTTACGTGCTATAACTCTGCTAACGTATAAAACTACATGATTTTAGCTAAAGATCTATCCTATTTTTATAAATATTATAAACGCGAGTTTCTGAGTATGGACCATGGATGTTTGTTACTCTTTCACGTAAAAACTACTGAATGGATTTTAATGAAACTTTACAGTAATATAGCTTATACATCAGAATAACACAAAGGCTACTTTTTACCACTTGACCACGGGAAAAATAAAGCAGGCGAAGCCGCTGGGTCGACATCTAGTATACCATAATAAGTCACGGCTTTATCGTTAAGGAGTGTAGATGGTGGGCTTTGGCCGCCACCTCGATCGGGGGATGCTGCCGGTTCGATACTCACTACGTACCAATATGTTTTCTAAATCATATATAGGTTTATTGGACGCTCTTTGGTTGAAGGAAAACTTCATCATGATACTTGTACACGTCTATGAAAAAATTCAAAGGTTGTGTGTGAACTGTGAAGTCGACCAACTCGCACTGGCCAGCCTGGTCGACTGAACGTGTGTTTCCACTGTAGCGGAGTGGAGCTTAGCGGTGCATCAATTGACCATTTGACCTATCACAAATCTCCAAATCTCCGCTCTGCGTCAGTGGAAACAATGTGATCGGAGCAGTGGCGGCGCAAGACCAAAATTTTATGTGGGCGAAATATATTTTGCGAGGCCCCCTGATGGATGATGCAAGAAGACGGATTTTGTTGAAAGACTTGTTTTTTGATACTTACTCGTAAATCCTAAAAAAAAAACGCGCTGTCCAAGGGGCGCGAGGCCCCTAGGATCGCGAGGCCGTGGGCGGTCGCCCACACCGCCCACGCCTTGCACCGCCTCTGGATCGCAGGTAAAAGGAACTTCATGTAAAATATAGGGGAAAGTGGAGGCGAGCGTAGTGGGAGCGTGGTGGAGCTGGGCGGTGAGGATCAGGGTGGAACGAGATGGAGCGGAGCGGTACGGATCAGGGTGGAACGAGATAGAGCGGAGTGGCGCGGATCAGGGTGGAACGAGATGAAACGAAGCGGAGTGTGACGATGATAATTAATTTCTTAGTAAATATTAAATACAAGGCGAATAAAATGGACAATATTTATTTTGCGACTTTTACTTCACCATACAAATTACATTTAAGTACAAAAAATAATCATTGCAATTTTCATATACAAAATGTTAGTGTAAACACCGTTATCCTTGAAACCATCAAATGAGCCCGTCAAAATGAACAACTTTTTCTATGAGAATAATGCTGGGAACTCAAAAAAAATAAATATAATTGCCGATCTGGGCATCCGTTTGGTATTAAGACGGCATATTTTTTTTCGAGTTCCCAGCATTGTTCTCATAGAAAAAGTTGTTCATTTTGACGGGCTCATTTGATGGTTTCAAAGATAACGGTGTTTACACTAACACACTGTATATAGTCTGTCAAAAAAGTGAAGAAGTTGAAAAGTGGCAACATCGTTGTGTCATCCCTTTCAAATCAATCTAAGAAAAAAGGGATGACACTACGATGTCCCAACTTTTTGATTTCTTCACTTTCTTAATTAACGCACTACCTATGCTTAAAAAGGTGAGGAACTAATATTGATTTTATTATGGCAATCTGTGCTCGGTCCTGCCAGGCTATAATTTGTTTCTGCTGGTGGTAAAGTTTCCTGAAAACAATTGTAACAATTAATTTTTTGTTAATGATATTATAGTCATTATAATAGACAGTTATAAAAAATTATATAAAAAAAGTCCATAGGTAATGAAAGTGATTTAGGTATGTCTATTGTCTTGTATGGTGTGTAACATAAATCAAATAAGTAGGTACTTTTACTACATACTTACCACAATGAAATTGGCTGTTTCCTTGGGTATTTTATGTAGGAATAGCATCTGATTTTAGCCGTCTCCATTTTTTATTTTCATTTGGCACAAATTAATCATTGGTAAAATGTTGTGAACAAATTCAGCTGTGCTTTTTTGGTGTCCAATTGGGCCTGTTAATGCATTGAGTCCACTTAATCTTCATAGCCTCATCGTTAGGAAATCTGTAATAATATAAATGTGATTACTAATTGGTAAAATTATCGACATCCATTTTTACAACACTAATAACCTATACTTGCAACAATTTTATTTAACAGAAAATACACACAAAACAGTAAATACGTGAATCATTCTGTATATTCAGACATACAGTAATACTTTTTCTTACATATTATCACTTTTATATTTCTATTAAGTTATTAGAATGAAAAATATTTGTCTTAAACTTACCGATGAAATGTGAAAGATTCATTCTCATTTTCTTTCCTCGAACTATGGGCTTTACACCCGCTAACAACACAAGACATTTTATCCAGACACTAACACTGTCTTTTCACCACACATTGATAGTTCCAGACCACGTTTTCAAAGTGAAATTAATAAATTTTTCTCACTTTCTAATCGACAATGCACGCTCCGTATCAACAAATCATAAAACTACAAAATTATGTTGACGATACGACTCATGAATTTTGACACCTTGGATAGTACTTTTTAAATTGTTAGTATTATAAGATGACCAAAGGTAACCATTTGACGTTTATCGTTTTTATCCTAGTGACACGTTCAAAAATAATAAGAACAAACAGCATTGTTCTGTTTCACTCACACCTATGACATGCTAATTGACAATATTACATAAAATATAGGTGGCTCGGCTTTTATTTTACTCCGGCTTCCATGCCATAGACTTATAATATACTGACGTAAAGACCACCTGACAACCCGAAAATGCGTGACGATTTTCGATCTGTCAATGTGTGCGTGTGTTAGTGATGTATCTTTTACTATCGATAGTATAGTCCGTTCCACAGTGTATTTTTTGTCCAAAAAATTGGCCATGCCTTTTTTTTTGGAAATCTTGAACAGAAATGTTATGTAAGTAATTTATTAGTATTTACATGTGTTAATTTCTTATTATGAACAATAAAAAACACTTTTAATTTTTTTTCAATAAAATTAAAAACTGCCATAACTTTTTAAATATTTACTTAATTGTCTTCTTAATTATTCTGATCGACAATAATAAAAAAAACACACAATTTAACCTGATTTACATATTTCTTAAATAAGTGTTTAAAGATTTACTTACGATTTATGTTTTTTTTTCTTTAATTTATTATGAACGTATTTCTAATTATTTGGATTTTACAGAATTGCTACTTAAATGTACAAGAATTCGTGTAAAAAAATTTAGATCCAAATAATAAAGGGCACCGAAGTTAAAGGCTTCTAAAGTTTTCTTGGTAACTATGGTTTTAGGGTTGTCAATATTTCTGTACCAACATTTTTTACTCATTTGAACATTGTTTTTTTTTGAGCATATAAAAACCTACTTCAAATATTATTAAACTATGTGAACTATGCGGTGACAACCCTATCCAAAATTATATAAAATTGAATAACTCCGATGCCCCGCCTCATTTGGATCCCATTTTTTTTGGGTTATAAGTATCAATAAAAAGAATATTTCAGTCTTAGTTTCAAATCCAAATATGAAAAGACATGACGTTAAAAAAATTCAAACATAAATTTATAAAGTCAGTCATAAATACGTTATCTTGAACAAATAAAGCCTGGATGTTTTTCGCTATCGTAGGGCTTTTAAGATTTCAAATTAGGTACCATATATTTTATTTGGCAGAAAAAAAGGTGACGATTGAAAAGTATCTAAGACACACATTGTCGTTTGGGGTGATTTTTCAATCGTCGGATATGTTATGACATGAGGTTCTTATAAGGGTAAATAATATACACATTATAAAGTTACTTATTTATTACTCAGGTAAAAGCTATCTGAAAAATCAGCCCTTACATTATTAGAAATGCAAATATAATGTTGAAAGTAAACAACACACTTAGTATTTTATTTATTCTTAAATTAAATACATATCATAATACTCTTACACACCTATTACATTTTTAGATTGGTTTTATGTTATTGTTAAATACCGATAAGTATATCGATAAATTTGATTCAAGCACTAGCGTATATGTAAAATTTTTTTATGAAAAATTTTTCTTCAAAAATTGTGTAATTTAAAAACAATAGCACCTTTAGTTACGCAAAATATGAAAGTAAAAGGGAGGATTGATATTATTTTATTTGAAATACAGAACTAAAGACAGAATATAGCAAAAATAAACACATCGTAGCAATTAGGACATGAAGATTAATTACCTGTGAAATGTATATTTTTCAGGATTATTCCTATGATTTACACTGCAATTACTCACAGAACAAGTTATCATTGCTATATATAATAGTATTTGTTAAAAATAACAAACGATTTAAACAATAAATTTCAAATACTGAAAGGGCACAAAAACGCGTGTCGACTTGTGACGACCTGTCAAATAAAAGTGGTTACAGTTCACATTAAACTGCCTCTCTCTTTTCATCTTGTTATAATTCCATAAAGGATTTTCTTCTCTCTTGCACTCTTTGTTCGTCTATGCATTATAGGTTTATGTTCCATGCTTTAGTTATTGTTCCGAGTGACACAAAGTATGTGTATGTTGTGCCACAGACAAGGTAAAAAGGTAAGGAATATGGCGGGAAAACCGTATTCCTCCTATAATAATTTTCAGCATCGTTTTCATGTAATATCGTCAGGTCATAAGTCTAGTCAAAGTCTAAGTAAAAGTCAGTACAGTCAAGGAGTCAAGTCGGTCGTTTCAGTAAAGTGGTAGACGCTTTACTGAAACTTTCAATGGAGTTTTGGTGGGAACACAAAATCGCACGTTTCTGGATAATGCATCACTTTCCTACACTTGTGCACGATAACGAATATCTAATGGTTAATATTCTACCAATATTACACATTAAAAACCCAACTTAACACAATCTTAGGAAAATAATACAAAATCACAACATCACTCTTTCACATTCCCGGCAAAACTCCGATTAGAGTAATATAGAGTAGACTCCTGTGTGGAAGGTCGTCTATTTGTCTTTTAATTTTATTTTTTATTTTATTTTTTTTTAGATTTTTTTTTTTTATTATTAATTGCTTGTTAAAAGTCATTTTTTTTTCCAAATGCAACAAATAGCCAATAGCAAATACGAATAGCCATGTGAAGTGCCACCTTAATAAAACTGGCAATACTTGCTTTTACATGTCAAAAAAATCGCCGTCATCACGGAATCTAATTTAGAAAGAAGAAGAAGAAAATAAAAAAAAAATAGGAATTTCGAAACGCAAATCCTTGTGTATAAATTAATATTTTACTTGATTTATAAAGCATTCATCACAATTGAGTGATTTTAGTTACTTATTTAGAAATGGCTACGCGTGGTGAAAGAGGGGTTTCGAGAGTAAGAGATAAACTAGAAGCATCTGTCAACTCTGGTCAATACTATGAAGCACATCAGATGTATCGAACTTTGTATTTTAGGTAATATTTCCTTTTAATATACATAATACTGTTTATTGGCATAGAATTGCTTCGTTTCCATACAAAAGGATTGTTCATTTCCAGGTATTTAGGTTTAAACAAATATCCTGACCTCTTGGACTTACTATACAATGGTGCCACACTGCTGCTTCAACGTGATCAACAAGGCAGTGGTGCTGACCTGGCTGTACTTCTTATTGACGTGTTAAATAAATCCGAAACCAAGCCCTGCCCAGAATGGATCGAAAAGATTGCAAAGTTGTTTGAAATCATGAGTCCCAGTATACCAGAGAGAGAAGCTTTTCTCACCTTGTCAGTAAAATGGTCGATGGACAGCAATAGAAAAGGGCACCCACTACTTCACAAGGTAGTTATTTAATAGTATTTTTTATATAATAATATTTTGTGATTATCCTACTGATTACATACCTATTTGGATCAACTATAAAATATGTCAACAGTCGCATAGGATTCACCTTACTCCATTCCAATTTGTTCTCCTCTAAAATTGTTGAGACCATTATTCAAATTCCTACCTATATCCGGCATGAACTCCCAAGCGGAACCCGGGTGCCGCATAACAATTGAATATCTATTGCGCCTGTATTACCTATGATCGAGGCATTACTATACTGACTTGCCTTAGCCAAAACAAAATGAGAAGATTATTTCTATAAATTGTTAACAATTTTTTTTTACCAGAAAATTGCCGAAATATATTGGAAGGAAAAGAAATTTTCTGCTGCTCACAGACATTTCTTACACTCAAGTGATGGTGCAACTTATGCCACTATGTTAATAGAACTGCACACAACACAGGGACTTAAGTCGGAAATTGACCTGTTTATAACTCAGGCTGTCCTACAATGCTTGTGCTTGCGGAACATCCAGATGGCCACAGATGCATTCAATAAGTACACAGCTTCACATCCTACAATAAAAAACGACAAAGGACCTCCATATCTATTTCCTCTGCTAAACTTTTTATGGTTCCTCCTAAAAGCAATAGAACAGTAAGTATTATTTAATTATTATTTTAGGTTTATCATTTTAATGATCGTGATTTTTTTTTCAATCTTGTAATTTGCTATCGACGACGTCATAATCAGATGTTTTGGCTGTTAGGATTTCTTTTTTATAGGGGCATTTCAGCATTTGCCTCCTAGGGGTTTTCAAGTTAGAAGTTTTCTAGTGATGTTTGTCAAGTTCTAGGTGATCGAGGATGCGAGGATGATCATAAAGAAAATTATTGTGTCGATAATCGATATAAGTACATAAAAATAGGCACACACTTATTTTGTATGATTCACATTTTCAAGACATTATATTGATTGAGGTAAAGAAGATATTAATATAATTAATAATAATTATTCCTTGTTTCAGGAAACATACTGTTCAATTTAAAATATTGAGGAACTGTTATGCAATAAGTATCAAGAGAGATCCAAATTATTCTGTGTATTTGGACACAATCGGCCGTATCTGGTTCGGAATTGAGATACCCCAAGGAAATAAAAACTCAAACTCGCTGTTAGGAGGACTTCTCAACTCTCTGATTGGAAATCTTGATACTTCTGATGACGAAGACGCTGTTGATCATCGCTCCACAGCACCAGAATTGGATTAATAGATTTTAAGTGCTATACATAAAGTAACATATCAGCAAAAGCTGTTGTGGTTGTTTTGGGGTGACTAGCTTAGTGATAAAGTTGTCCTAATATTGAGTCAAGGCGATATTAACCACCTTCCTCCTTTTGTAGATAAGAATACTAATAAGAGCTAGATTACACTCATTTGGGGCCCGTGGCAAATTGATGGGGCCCTATCAGTATATATCGTCCCGTTAATAATAAAACCGTTAACATTTAACAATCAATGTATTAAAAAATTCTGACCTCACGGCCTCTTGGGTCGGGGCCCGTTTGGGTTGGGGTCCCGTGGCATTTTGCCAGCCCTGCCACCCTATAGTTACACCACTGATTACACTTAACAACATTTACAACACTATCACTAAAGAGAGTCACCTGAATCATTTGGTCTTAAATATAAATGGAATGCTGTACATTTATTTGTAAAAATGCATAATTTTACCTAAATGGTAACAATAAAAGTAAATAACATAATTATTTGATAATAGAAACTTTTACTGGAAACATTTTCAAAAAAATTGTCAAGTTTCAAAGTAACATGTAAAATATTAATTAAAAGTTTTTTTAGTATACAGTTGGTAGAGAATATTAGAAAAAAAGTTTAAACTACAACAAGCGGATACTAAAGTTTTAGGTATCATGCAATAATATTAATGTCTTTGTGTCTACCAGCAATAGTTATGTGATATAGAGAACCAGTTTAGGCCACTATGTTAGTAGGTACTTACATATTTTTATAATCAGCATAAATTCTATTGATGTGCAATTTTCTTTTTCCAATTAGGTACATATTTAAGCTTTTTAATATTTTTACAAGATATTGTGTGTGATCAGCATAATCACTGGAAATAGCAACTAACATTATTTTGTAACTTATTTTAAATTTAATCTAGTCTCATTTGCTAAACTCAGATTTCCAGTCTCGACTATTGAGTAGATAATAAACAGGTAATATGGAATAATGAAAAGTTTGCACATTACACATATTTTGGCTTCATCAATTATTATATTATAATATAACTTTAACACATTCATTACCACTACGATTTTCACGATGTTTACTGGAATGCCGCATACATTTTACGTTGGACTCGCTAGGCGAGTCGCCGGCGCTGCAACACGAATTGAATCGACTCGCCACGCGAGTTCAGTGGCATTGCGTTAGGGTAAAAACAATAATATGTTATTTTTGTGGCCGTGATAGTGTACGTTACGTGTTTAACGCAATTAAAAATTGTTTAACTGGTCTACGGTGTAATTTAACATACAAAAATGGCAAGAAACACTATAAATAATAGAAAAGGTTAAGTTTGTTTCGTAATATATGCAGTGGCTGTCAATCTTTTTATTTTAATTGCGTTCAAATTTTTTTAAGAAGTATCTGATATATTTTTAGTGACATTTGTACCAAAAACAGAACCTTACGACGACGATATAACTCAGATGGAGGAGGAGATGGAACTAAAAAATAATGTCCATTACAAAATGAACCGTCAAAAGGGTTTAATTTTTTTGGAGAGCTTTCCACAAATCCAGTAAATAAAGTAGGTACCTAGACCGCCCGTCTTTTGTTTTGCCGGCTATTTTTTAACAATGCAAAGGTATCCTCTTTCAATTACAACTCTTAATTTAATAGACCGAGAGTTGAGTTTGTGTTTTTTGTACGTTTCTTTCAAAAAAACCGCAAGAATACACTCAAACACTTACGGCGGTTTTCAATATCCTATCTATCTTAATATTTTCTTATCTATCTTGAAATTTTGACACATTTTCTTACAAAATCTGTCAAAATTTTAAGATAGATAAGAAAATTTTAAGATAGATAGGATATTGAAAACCGCCGTTAGAAGTCTAAACAGAAAATTAAAAATATATATATATTTATATATATATACAACCGAACGTATAACCGCCTCCTTTTTTTGAAGTCGGTTAAAAATAAAAGTATGTCTACCATATAAATTTTTCATTAATAAAAGTTTGAAAATCTATGACAGTGAACTCGCCTAGCGAGTTCAAGGCATTGCAGAATAATTTATTTTCTTTCGATTATAAACTGGGTCTGCACACCCGGCCCACCACGTAATTCTTTAGAATAGTGTATGTTTAGTCTTCAATATTATTTTAAGCAAAAAATTGCAATGCGTTTTGGAAAAAAAAAGGAAAAACACTGAACTCGCCGGGCGAGTCTACGGCGTTGGAACAAAATTTACATGGACTCTCCGGGCGAGTCGGTGGCACTGAATGTGTTAAGGCCCAATTTCATCAATGTCTGTTAAGTGTTAACACCTTGTTATAATGTCATGTCTTCTCTTTCATTAATATGAAAAATGAAAGAGGTAACTTGAAACTAATTCAAGCATTTAACTATAATAGCTGTTGATGAAATTGAACCTAAAGCTATTCACTAATTATAAAACTGATGGTTTTGTGTTTTTTAAAACAATGCTTGTATAACAATGAAATCATTGAATATAATTTTAATGTGACATCACATTGCAAGTTGAATTATACTCGTAATACCTAGAATGAAGTAAAGCAAAGATTTTTCTGTATAAATAATAATTTTATTTATTGACACTAAGATACATGTCATACATCTTAAAATATAAACGTTTTCTTGTTATACACCTTTATTTTCATCATGTCTGTATTTCTATCCCTTTGAATCATTTTGTACTTCAGCCAATCTTCTCAATTGTCTATAATATAAATTATAGTGACTTAATAATATAGCTATTCATTATCTACCAAACTACAACCTTAGCATAATTTGTTTTCACTACTGCAGCTATCCTCTCTTATCCATATGTCTTCCACAGTCCACAGCCACATCCATTGACCATTCGACTAGTACTACTTGCATAATAATTATAGTTTCTAAGTATGGCAATAAGTTATTACTTATTTAAATATTATGTTCTAACCAATCCTCATTTATTTACACAAGATCTATTGAAATGGTATCCACAATTAATCTTCTATAACAAGAGAAGTGATATCTCTCGACCATGTCGCAAATTTTAAATTAGACTTCTTCAAGTTCAATTTCATTTTTCTTTCTTTCAAGTCTAATGCTTGTCTAACAATAAACCGGTTATATTCATGGACATGGGGATGATTCAAGTACTCTTCGACACTCATCCACTTGCAATCTCTGATTTCTATGTCAGATTTTGTTATGTTATGAGATTTTGCTTTTAACATCACAACAATGTAAACATCAGAATTTCCGAAAGCCATTTTATGGGTGTGCCTCAGGGTAACCAAAGATTCAAATTCACTATCTACGCCTGTTTCTTCCTTGACTTCCCTCATAGCTGCATCCTTAATATCCTCACCTTTAAACAAAACAAGTAATAAGTAACAATTAATATCTACACTACTATTATAAAGAGGAAAGATCTTTTATATGGCGGCGCATGGTAAAACTTGTATAAGCTTATATTGCACAGCTTATCATTGATTTTGTAACTTTTATTGATAAATAAATGATTAAAAAAATATGAGGCAACAAATAAAACATTTGTACTCATGATTATCAATAAAACATATTTGTACAAGTTGGCCTTGTCAGATTACATGTTATAAAAAAAATCTTGAAAATCGGTCCACAAACCACGAAGTGATTGTTGAACATACAAAAAAATATACAGACAATTATATAACCTCCTCCTTTTTGGAAGTCAGGTAAAAACTTGAATAGTAACAGATAATTGCAGTACCTCTTTCCACATATCCACCAGGAAGTTTCCAGTGTGGGTAGTCAATATGTTGTTCAGATACTACTAGGATTTCATTGTTCTCATTAAAAACAAGACCACCTACGCCGAGGTTTGTGTGGCAAGCAGGAGGTAGATTTGGTGACCGATCTGTTGGCAACCATTTGTACATCACAACAAATGTATCCCTAGAGTGATGAAAATTGAATCCCTCCTAAACAGAAAGTAAGAAGTAATAAATGTTTTGTAAAAATATTGTGCAAGTAATGTCAGTAAGAATTAGATAATTACATTTGCAAGAAGAGGTACCAAGACAGCATCCTTAATGTGTACTTTGAACCATATGCATCTCTTGTTTTCATTTGTCCATTTAGATAAGGAACCTAAAATAAAAATGTAAACAGGCATTTAGAAGCTTGTATAACATAATTTCTGAGCTTCTCAATGGAATTTTCTGTCTTACTTTTGAGGCGGTTTTTAAAGTCTTGTGGTTCACATGGCTCATCGTCAGAGGTAACTGTTACACCATTATATTTGTCGATAACTCCTTGAAAGAGTTCCATTGTCAAGGTTTTACGTCCAACACTTAGCAATCCACAATACTACTTTTACGCAATGATTTTACAGAATACGATGACGCTTTTCAAACGTTAGTACTATTGTAATATGTCAAGGTTGCTGATTATATTAAAAATTATCTTCTCATTGCAGATAAGTAAGCATGTAATAAATATTTCAAATAGCTGACTTGTGCGCTTTTCAACTCTTGTTTTTAATGTAATTGTTATAATAATTTCAATTTAAACTCGCTCAGTTTTTAGATTTTTGTAATTTACGATAAAATAATATAGAAAATACATAAAACATTTGAATTTATGAACCTAAAACTATAAAAACAAGAAATTAGAAACTGAAAATATTTTTAACTAGCTGTTGCCCGCGACTTCGTCCGCGTTAGTATAGTAGATCACGTCCCAAGTATTATTTTTCAAAAATATTCAATGTACAGAATTGACTTTCCTACGATTTTATTATATGTATAGATTGTTCCTACAAAGGATAATTAAGACGCAATACCAACTCCACGATACCTTTTAATTATGAACAAAAGTTTCATGAGGAATAAGGGGGGGGGGGGTTTGGGCCCCCCCAAAACAAACGACACTGGAAAACCGTATGTGTAGTTTAGTTTTTAACTTTGTTCTTAAAAAAGATGTATAACGCCGCAACACCGCTTTGTTTGAAGCGAAATTTGGGGAGGTGGGGGGGGGGGGGGGGGGTTGGGGGGGGGCCGAGCCCCCCCACCCCACCCAAGAAAAGACCGATGCCAGCTTTGGCATCGGTCTTTTCTTGCATGTTAATCAAACGACACTCGAAATTTGTATAGAAAAGATAGACAAAAGCTCATAGCATGGCAAGGAGTGAAGATAGATACAAAGTGTGAAGGACAAATTTGTAGGAAATTTTATGGGCTTTCATTACGTACCGGACATTTTTTCTCTACAACGCACCGTTTTAGCGATATGAGCAAAAAACTAAAAATATTGAAACTTGAGCCCCTCCCCCCGCCCTAGGTGATATCGTCATAATATATAGCCTATGTGTTGACCCGACCTCTATATAATATTCGTGCAAAATTTGAAGTAAATCCATTCAGTACTTTCTGAGTTTATCCCGGACATACATACAGACAAACAGACAAACAGACAAACAGACAAAAATTCTAAAAACTATATTTTTGGCTTCCATATCGATTGTAGATCACGTCCCAAGTATTATTTTTTTAAAATATTCAATGTACAGAATTGACTTTCCTACGATTTTATTATATGTATAGATAAGTTGACATTGACAGTTGACACTTGACAACGTTTTGACAGTCAATTATTTTTCCAAAATATGCCTCGGTCTCCAGACTATGCACTAAACATTATCATCCAAATTTACACCATCCTTATTTTTATTGCACCCGCACCGGCTCGGCTGGTCTTTATCGTTCAGTACATTTTGACTTCAAACGTTTGCTTAGCCAAGCAATAACGAATTAATATTAACAGGGCTATTAGGGTAGATTGGAAGGGCCTTGCAAGATCGAACCACGTTTTAGGGTTCGCGCACACTTTGTCGGCGCGTGCCGGGGCTGGTCGGGGCGCAGCGCAGCGCAAAATGCGCTATAGCACACTATTGCCGGGTCGGGTCGCATCGCATTGACGGATTTTAACGCTCACTGAGGCGGAGCATGCCGGGGCGGGTCGCACGTCGGCGCGCAACGCATTGGCGGATTTTGAGTTGAGGGCCGAGGCTTGCCGGGCCGCATCGCATCGCAATCCGGGCGTCGCTTACTGAGGCGCAGCGGATTTTGTCGGCCCGTGTCGCATTGACGGAAATCCGCCGAGCAAAAATCCACGTCGATGCGCCCCGGCACAGTGAGCGATACGCGCATCCGCCTCCATACAAATTGTATGGAGGCGGATTTTTGCGATGCGCCCCGGCACGCTGAGCCCCGGCACGGCCCGTCTCAGTGTGCTCACTCCTTTACCAAAAGGTAAGAAGAATGTACTGAGGTCTGAGGGTAATCTCTTTCATCAGGTGATCCCTCTGCTCGTTTGTGGGTACTGGGTCTTTTGCGAGTTTTGAGTTGTGAATAGCGACTTACTAGACTAGTAGTAGACTAGTCAGAATCTAGGAAACAGGGTCAAAGAGGGAAAACGTAGAATTATCATTTGTTTAATTATTGTAATTTTAATAAAAATGTCTTTTGTATTCCAAAAAATAATATTATGACTTGATTCCTGTTTTGGTTATTCCTAAAGTTTTATTTTCTATTCTTCCATCCCACTTTCTGGTTCTGCCTGCAAATAAAATTGTTAACTGCTTATTGTTATTAATTATTATTACATAACACTATTAAGGGATCTTGAGTCTTGACTATTTCCAAAAAAATTCTAAAATCTAAATGGCTACCTTCCACAGTATAGCAATATAATATCCCTACAGTAACGAAACGCCTTTGATGTCGCACGATGCCGCCACCGGTGTAAGTACCAAGCAGATATGCCAGGGTTGCCACTTGCCACGAAACGGGAAATAAAATATTGTGCTTGTAATTAATCAGCGTGTTATATTTACATATTATGTCGTACTGCCAGATATTTACGTGAAACTTTATTTTTAGATGATTTGAGTTCTTTACTAGATGATGCGCGCAACTCCGTTGTGCCAAAACTCGTTAATCGCACGGGAACCGTACATTTTTCCAGGACAAAAAGTATCCTTTGTCTTTTCCCGGGACTCAAAGTATCTCCATGCCAAATTTCAGCAAAATCTGTCCAGCGGTTTGGGCGTGAAGAGGTAACAGACAGACAGACAGACAGACACACTTTCGCATTTATAATATTAGTAATTACTAATTAGTATGGATTTAAAAATTTTATTAACCTATCAAGCCCCATAAGCTCACCGGTGAGCAAGACACAATAGAATAACAATAAATTTCCAAGAACCCACGATCGAAGGATTAAATTTAAAATAATGAAGACGCATTCGGATATATAAAATATCCAACAATAATTAATCATATTATAACAATTGGTAGGTACGGTAGGCCACACGTCAGGTGTAACAGAAGCACTTCAAAACTCGCTCTTATTACGTGCGCGGTAAGGGCGGTCCAAAGGTCAAAATGTTACACTTGATGTGTGGCCCTGTGTACCTAGCTAGGTAGGTACTAATTAGTATGTAACAGGGTATTTGACAGTTTTTTTTTATTTTTATTCTATAAATTGTTTCTCTCCTTGTTACACTTCTTACAACGTAAACAATAAAACAGAGATGCAAATTGCAAATAAATGCCACCAAGGCCAACACAATTTAGTGTGAACTGTGAGTCGATATTATATTTTATGACAATTAAATCCTTTTTGTTTTTTGAATCAGATTTACATATTCTGTACACTGAACACTTGTTATATCCCATTGTTTATAAAATGATGTTACAGGCTATCGTCTTATGATGTTACAGGCTATCGTCTTACAACACAAAACACAAAACGCGCCAACGTCACACCTGCGCGCGAAGTCGTTCAAACTCCGCGAGTTTGGCGGACTGGGCCCGCGCCGCCCGCTTCCCCGCGGGTACCCCTCCGTTGCTCTGCGCAAGTACATTCGTTTCACTACTGTAGGGATATTATATTGCTATACTGTGCTACCTTCACTGTTTGTACATAAGTAGCAAGTGAACTGGCAATGTGTTCTAAAGCTGTTGCCATTCTTCCATGAGCTACGTCCTCAATAGCCGCAGCCAGCCTATTGGTGGCTTGTGCCTGTTCGCTGATTGCTCTTGCATAAGAATTCTCTATCCTTTCTAATGTTGCTTGAGCAGCTTCTAGTGATGTCTGAGCTGATTCTATTGAATCGTTGTATCCTTCTGTAAACATTACCTATAATAAACAATTAAACACACAAAATTTAATATGACATAATAAGCCTAGAATTTTGTTTGTTTAATTATTTTAAATAGCAGTAACCAATCAGGTAAATTTTCCTATTTATGATGGCTTTACGATTTTCATAATACAATTAATAATGATTGAATAAATTACCTATATTACGTTACATTTAAATCATAAGAATATTATAGCTTTAAATTCGATCCTAGTCTTCCTACTATTATTTTACTATAATAATATTATATTACTTATCATTAATTATTTTACTATGTGTGATATAGACAAACAATGAAAAAACGGATGAAGATAAAGTAAAAATAAAAGTACAGCATAATACTACCTTCTACTGGTTCAGGCTCTATTCGAGGCCTCTGTCTTGGCGGCTCACAAGCACACAGAGCCTCATAGCTGTTAGGCAATTCGACTTTTTGGGCCTTTATGTCCTGAAAAAAACCTTAAATATTTTTATTGCACCAAAATAACTTATATTTTCTATAAATATTAATGTACTTAATATTTCACTTACAACAAATGTATTAAAATGAGGTGGTGTTTGTTGGCAATGTGAACTCGTCTCTGGTAAGGGTTCCTCCTGAACTTGAGGGTTTTTAAGGACTTTATATAGTCGTTCTTGTAGGGGTGTTATGACTATTCGTTTCACAGGAATCTCACCTTAAAATATTATAAAATTTTTGTATGTCAAATTCCTTCACAGGAATTATAAGTACATTAGTATAAAAGAATAATAAATAGCTTACCTGGAGCACATATTTCTCTTCTTTTTAACTTTATTTTTTTCAATGTTTTTGCCTTATACTCATTGTAGAACTGAAATAATTAAAATATAAGGTTAGTTGTTATCATTTTAGGTACGTCTTATCAAGATAATATTAAATTTTATTATCAGAGTGATAAATGACTGATAATAATAGGTAAGTAGTATTTAAATTAAAATTAAACACAGATTAGTAGGTAATATTATTTGCTTACTGTGCGCCACCCAGCAGCGGATTTTGTGGGCCCACCCCCTGCGGTGTTATTCAATATTTGGGCACAATTTGCCCATAACTTTTTGGAGAGTGTTCGGCCTTCGGTTGAGCGGCTTAAATTACCGAGTGCTAGATCCCTGTGCTCTTCCATAAAGGCTATCAAAGCGGTTAACTGTTCACACACAACCATAATTTTTGTAATTTTTAAAAGAAAGTGTATTAAACCTTCAGGCCGGCGCCACACATAGCACAAACATTTGAACACATATTTGAACACTTGTTTGTACACATGTGTAGCACGGGACTTTGAGACTTTGTTCACAGCTTTGTACAAACATTTGCACTTTGCCCTTCGATGTCGGTTTTTTGGCGCACATCAAAGAGCTCAAAGATCTATGTTCAAATGTTTGCTTACCTGCTACACATATGCGCAAAGTTCACTTGACACTTCTGTGTAGTCCATAGATAATACAATATATACAACCACAGACTACATGTCATGTAGTCTGTGGTTGATCAAAGTATTTTGCCGGGAATGTGAAAGAGTGATGTTGTGTTTTTGTATAATTATTTTCCTAAAATTGTGTTAATTGGGTTTTAATGTGTAATATTGGTAGGGCTAAGGGCCCGGCCGCACCTGCGTCTATCGTCTGAAGCTTCGTGCTATGAGACGATACCTACTATTGGACGATACAAGAAGATCGTCCAACAGAATCGGTTTTAGCGCGAAGCACTACGCATAATATGCGGCCGTGGCAGTAGAATATTATCCATTAAGATATTCGTTATCGTGCACAAGACGTGTGGGAAAGTGATGCATTAAGTATTTATTCCATTACACTAAATTTAGAAATCTAAATGATTTAGTCACTAAATTTAGTGAAGTGGAATAACATTTAGAAAGCTAGGATCCTAATTAGTGTACTAAATCGGCAAAAATGTGGCTTCTAAGTTCTAACTTCTAACTGACTAAATCAGTGTTGCCAGATGGTTTCAACCTTTTATTGTATTAAAGTCAATATATTTTATGTTATACGATCTGGAATCCATTCATAATTAATTTCTAAAGTCTGCTGGTTCCAAGTAGTTCAGAAAGTTCATGATTCATAATTTTTCGTGGAGCAAAAATTCTTTCAACCATCTTTTTCGCCTTTTATTTATTTTGATTTTTTGTTGGTTTGACAGAACTGGAGCCATTATGAAAACGTCTGGCCAAAATCGCCGCGTCGTCACAACTGATTTTTAATCTGTGCAACTGATTTAGTTACTAAATTAGGACAAGTGGAATAAGTAGCTTCTAATTTGTCTTCTTTTTAGAATCCTATTTAGAACTTCTAAATTTAGTGTAATGGAATAACTACCCAGAAACGTGCTATTTTGTGTTCCCTCCAAAACTCCATCAAAAGTTTCAGTAAAGCGTCTACCACTTTACTGAATCGACTGTCTTGACTTTCTGACTGTAATGACATTTACTTAGACTTTGACTAGACTTTAGACCTGATAATATGGAAAACGATGCTGAAAATTGAAATAAAAAATATTGTTTTCCTGCCATATTATATTATGCTCGACACTGGCCATGGCTAAAGCCGAAGTGCCATAATAAGAAAAAAATAATTCTTGTCTGTGGTCAGTTGTCACGTCAAATCAGTCGTCCGTCTTGTTTGACGTCCTTGCAACAACTGTGAAGTGAAAATGTATGTGAAACTCTGTGAAACATGTCTGGCAGGTTCAACATACAAGTGTTCAAATGTGTGACAAAGTCTGTGTTCAAACATTTGTGCTATGTGTGGCGCCGGTATTAGGCAGATATATTTGGTTTACAACTTTTAGCACGGGCATCGGGCGACCAACGAACACTATACTCACAAGGAGCGGGCGACGGTTCCTCGTCCACTACACCACAGATTAGAGTATTATAGAGTAGATCACTACACACGGTCCATTCAACCGGAATGACATTTGTAAAATTGTTTTCAGAGTTTAAACTCTATGCAGTTGTAATAAAGTTCACAATTCAAAAAAGGCTTCTTTTCAGCAACGTTTTCATGTAATATCGTCAGGTCATTTAGTCTAGTCAAAGTCTAAGTAAAAGTCAATACAGTCAAGGAGTCATCAGTCAAGTCGGTCGTTTCAGTAAAGTGGTAGACGCTTTACTGAAACTTTCAATGGAGTTTTGGAGGGAACACAAAATCGCACGTTTCTGGATAATGCATCACTTTCCTACACTTGTGCACGATAACGAATATCTAATGGTTAATATTCTACCAATATTACACATTAAAAACCCAACTTAACACAATTTTAGGAAAATAATACAAAATCACATCACTCTTTCACATTCCCGGCAAAACTCATTGTACATAGTTAACACAGCTACGCACCAATTTGACAGCTGTCAATGTCATCTACGCCTACCAATGCCTAACTTCTGCATGGACCGGGTTCCTCCGTCTGTAGAATGTAGAAGCCTATAAGTTTCCAATTCCAAAAAGCTTCTTTTTCTTTAAATGTTACCAATTGTGAAAGAAATATTTTCGACAATTGCAAATACAGTGGTATTTGCAATTTAAAGCATAGCTGGGCTGGATACAAAATATCTGTAAGACGTGAGTAGTCTGTGAATCTGTGTTTGAATTTAATAATTGTTATAGTCCGTTAGTTCCTTTTCTCGCCACGTTCATGTAGAGCCTTGTCCTTGTCGAACCATATATTATTATCTGTTGTATGCACCTACATATCGAAGTAGTTTTTTAGGAAAATATCCTGATTAATTAAAATTTTACTCGCTTAAGAGCCGGATCTGAAATATCAATATGAAGCCACTAGAAACTATTCGAGAAGAATTTCGAAAAATATCCAGGGAAAAATCACAAGATCGTATGTGGTGACAAGAGCTGCATTTTTATTTTGCATGTAATTGCATGCAAATTATACTTTTCATGTATTTTGCAAATTGTAAGACCGCTTTTATTTATCGTTTTTCTTCATAATATTATTGTAGTTTAGTTTTTGTACAAATAAAAGAAAACTGTTATATTCTAAAGCCTCAATTATTTTAAAAGTAAAGACAGGGGTCGTAACTCGCAAGCAATGTTTTGCGTTATGTTTAATACAGTAAATATTTCCATAATTATAGGCAGATATTTGTTTATTTGGCAGCACTTAACAGACGTGTCAAATTTGATGGTCCGCGGTGTCAAAACTGTCAAAAGTGTAGAGAGCTAACCACAGATTAAGTATACATAGATGGATTCTTAGCTCGCCAGCGCGTGGCCATTTTATGCTTGTGTGCAATTGCTGTAGTGTGCGTGTAGGGATGGCGTATATCGATAAAAATATAAAATTAGACTACAGCTATCGACCAAGGCGACCATAATTTTATGTTACAGATTTTTATTAAACAACATCAAAAAAGGAGGTTATCAATTCGACCTGCATGTTCAATTTAGGATATATTATGCTCATTAAATTAGAAGTCGCTTTCAATTTGGTGAAAAGGTATTTTTTATCTATTTATTAAGTGTATGAAAATACTTAAATACAGGGTGCAATTAAACCTTCCTGCCAAATTTTGATATATTGATCCTTGTTCAAAATAAAAATACACGTATTTTTCTTTTAATATAGTCACTCAGTACTAAAATGTTGAGAAATAGCTTCCGAAAGTTATCCTAAAAAACACAATTAAAATGGACACTACGCGTCGCCGGCGGGTGACGCGCGCCTCCCCCCCACGTCACCCCCGCTCATTCCCACCGCCACGAGTAACCGTTCTGCATCGATTTTAAATGGGATAAAATATGTCATTAAAAAAATAACACCCAATTTTTTTTGCTAAATGACCTCTCCTAATGATACCTAAGCCCTGGAAAAAATTTGGCAGGATGGTTTAATTGCACCTTGTATAAACAAAATATTTAAGTATATAATTACACAAATAGTTAAAAATATACATAATATGTATACTCCATATTAAGCCACGAAAGCTTGTCCGGAGTGTAATAGCTAATATCAATAAAATCAACATATCGCGAAGACTTTCAATTCATTTTTTATTGACATGGCTCAAAATTTTAACACAATAACTACTGATACAAATACTGATAATATAAACCACATTCCTAATAATACTAAAACAATATATTTGACCCCAGTTACTAACGCACAAACATGCAAGTTTATAGACGATTTAAACAATTCTAATTCTACAGGATACGATGACATTAAAACTAACATTATAAGATTGTGCAAAAATTCTATAGCTACTCCACTAACCCATATAATAAACCTATCAATTTCGCAAGGTATATTTCCGACGGCTTTAAAATACTCGATTGTGAAACCCATTTTTAAAAAAGGCGATCGTACAAATTTGAACAACTACAGACCAATTACACTCATACCGATATTCTCAAAAATATTTGAAAAATGTATGCATGATAAATTCTATAACTTCTTCACAGAATGTAAAATATTGAAAACAGAACAATTTGGATTCAGGAAAAAAACCTCAACCGTACATGCTTGTTTCACGTTAGTTAAGAAAATCACAGAATGTTTTAATTCTAAATCTTTATTAGCAGCAATATTCCTAGACATGACAAAGGCTTTTGATTTTGTAAATCATGCTATTTTACTAAATAAACTATATCGCCAAGGCATCAGAGGCGTAGCCTACAAATGGGTTGAAAGTTTTTTGTCCAATCGCCAACAATGTGTGGAAATAATTGAAATAAATAAAAACTGTAAAACAGTCTATAGATCTCCATATATGTTAAATGACGTTGGTGTACCTCAAGGCTCCATATTGGGCCCGTTATTCTTTTTGAATTACATAAACGACCTGCCAGATGCATTGGACCACGAATCTATACTGTATGTCGATGACACCACAATACTCGTCGAGGGAAATAATCCACCGGTCATCGAGGCTGAAATAAATAATGCAATCGCTAAAGCAATGACTTGGCTAAAAAAAAACAACCTAAAAGCTAATATATCTAAAACGAAACTTGTAAAATTTAAAACTCGAAAACAATCACATAGTAATCAAAAAATATGCTATGAGAATTCCGAGATAGAAGTAGTAGATTCAGTAGTTTTTCTAGGCATTACCGTGGATAGTCTATGTAATTGGAAAGATCACATTAATAACATATGCAATAAGCTAGAAAAATATATGTACGTTGTTAAAAATATTAAAAAAACTGTAAGTACATCTGCAGCACTTCTTTGTTACCACGGCTACATCGCCTCCGTACTGCGATACGGTTTAATTATATGGGGAAACTCTGTTGACCAAATAAGAGTGTTTAGACTCCAAAAGAAATTTATTAGATGTATATCCAATGTCAGCTACATCGACCCCTGTAAACCTTTATTTAAACAGTACAATATACTACCGCTACCTTGTCTGTACATCTATGAAATGTGTTTATTTGTGAACAGAAATGTAGACCGCTTTTTTGTAAAAAAAACTGAAGTAGCCACCAAGAGCTCTAGACATAATTTTAAATTAGTTGTACCCCACCAAAGACTAAGCATTTGCAGTAGAAATGCTTATTGTATGGCAGTGTCCATATACAATAAGCTCCCTGATCTCTTTAAAAAACTCCCTGAGAGAAAACTAAAAAAAGAGCTACATGCATGGCTACTTCACAAAATGTATTATACAATAAATGAATATTTTAATGATGAAATGGATGACGTTAAGACTTAATATTCTGACATTATTCTAAATTTATTTCAATTGTAATAAAACATTAACATAATATATTTGACATGATTAGTATAATATTCATTAATTGGACAACACATTTTAAGAATAATATAGTTAATAAATAAAATTCAATAACATGAAAAATTATAGATACTTACAATGACAATATTTGCACACTATGTTAATAGTAGAATATGTATGAACTCAAAAAAATGTAAACATCTACTGTACCATATTCTTAGCAAATAAATAAATTTGAATTTGAATTTGAATTTGAACAGTTTTTATAAAACACAACAGAAGAACAAAATATATTATACTTTATTAAACTTAATTACTATTTACTATTAAGCAACTATTTTGTAGAATAACAATCATTATTATCAAAGAAATATAAGAATGAATCTCAGTCCTACTTATTTAAAGTAATTCCAAAAACGCTTAGGTGCATTTCTTTACCTATTAAAATATAATTATGTAATAATATTTATACAGAAAAAGACTTAAAATAGATACTTCGACGCCCCCTGAATAATGATATTATAATAATAATAATTAATAACCTAAGTAGGACTCTAGAGTCTAGACGATCAATTTTATTGTGCAATATCACGGTGTGTGCAATCAAAATCATAGAGCACTAAACCATATATTATTCTTCACTTTCAATCTTATTATCAAATTAATAGTTGAAAATAGGTAATTATTATCTTCATTATAGGTCTCTCCGTCACCACCATAATATTGAACTCTTCTTTATGAGCATTCCAATAACCTGAAAAAAATAAATGGTTTAGTGTTAATAAAATATGTACTATACTACTACATACTATAAAATATTATACACATAATTCATAATATTGTATACGGGGCAATATGCTTTATGTAAGTTTTCCATGCTTAACCCATCCAGCCCCAAGCGGAACCCAGGTGCCGCATAACAACTAAATATATATTGTGTCTGGAATTCGACGATTGAGGTATTAAATTTATTTTATTAAATGATTATGACTTTAGCCTTATTAAAATTTTACATTTTACTTAGGTATTAAAAAAGAGTACCTAATGCCAGGATAAAATTTCAAGAAGTATCTTTAAGTAACGAATTGAGTACTCACAGGGGGGAGGTGTGAGAGCTGTTGATCATGCAATTATTTTACTCTCCGTTAGAACTTTCTTTATTTCAATAAAATCATTGTTTCAAACTTACGTTTGAAATGATAATTCCAAATTCCAATATTGTGATGCCTTCATAAGGGAGTAAGGATTAAAAACTTGCATGAAACTTGCGTCTAAAATATATATCTGTTTGTCGTCTATTTTGAAGCATTTTCAACCTGAAAAAAAAAATCATTTAGTCCATGACATTATTTTTATCGATAAACTATAATTCAAGTAAGGCGCATCCCTAAAATACACGTAAAAAACTATGCAATATTTATAGCCAAATTATTACTTGATGTGACATTTTTATCACTAATGCCTTATATAGCATGATTAATGGATTATTATACTTATAAATTTTCTTTTTTAGCTTACAAAAATACCGATTGATAAGCCCAAACAACGTTGTTGAAAACTTATGTATGTTATGTTAAATCCACGTGTTTGAGGCATTCCTTGGCCGTTTTTATGGTTTATTATATAGCGGAATCACAAAACTCAATAATGTATTGCATTGAACGTTCACTAAACACTTTTATTACCACTTTTTATACATGAAATATGCAGACCTACTCGTTTGTTATGTTCTACTAAGTGGGACATAACATTACAGGCTTTTGACGTTTACACACCGATATGAGCTTTCTCTTTCACCCAAATTACTACATCGTTAGTTAGAAAGAGTAACATTATCAGCTGTCAAAATATAAGGCGGACTCCTATAGTATTATTACCTCAATGGAGCTAACACAGTTACGAACTAATCTGACAGCTGTCAATGTCATCTACGCCTACCAATGCCTAACTTCAGCATGGACCGGGTCCGTCTGTCTGTAGAAGCCTTTATGCCGCGGTCGCATATATTATGGCCCACAGACAAGGTAAAAAGGTAAGGAATATGGCGGGAAAACCGTTTTCCTCCCATAATAATTTTCAGCATCGTTTTCATGTTTTTTCATCAGTAAAGTGGTAGACGCTTTACTGAAACTTTCAATGGAGTTTTGGAGGGAACACAAAATCGCACGTTTCTGGATAATGCATCACTTTCCTACACTTGTGCACGATAACGAATATCTAATGGTTAATATTCTACCAATATTACACATTAAAAACCCAACTTATCACAATTTTAGGAAAATAATACAAAATCACAACATCACTCTTTCACATTCCCGGCAAAACTCGAAAATTGTAAAAAATATTGTTTTCCCGCCATAATATTATACTCAACACTGGCCATGGTTTTAAAGGTGAAGTGCCATAATAAGAAAAAAAAATTTGTTGCTGTCAAGCTTTGTCAAGTGTCAATCTCATATGATTTTTATTTACATTTTGATAAAACGTATTAATTCATGTTATAAATTATGAAACTTTTGCTCTGTCTACGTTATTATGTAATAAAACATATTACACCGTTTCCCCTAGCCCATTACTTAGTAATAAGGCTAACAAGTGAATTTTATTTAAACAGTCTATGAGAAAAAGAATATTATCTGCTCACCTCTAACTAAAATCAAACTAATTATCAATTACAAAATGCAAAGAACCATGAATTTAATATTTACAGGAAGTATGAACTCAAGTCACAAAGTGTTACTAAGGTATTTATTTGTTTGGCGTAAAATGTGCTTCATTGATTGCGATTGATTAGAATTTTGGATAGGCTCACAGCAGCCAGTATAATATTTTCAGGTGGCTTTCGAGCACTCCAAGCAGATCTTCCAGTGTAGTATTTAAGTTTTCAAGTGATATATTCAAGGGCGTGACTGTGGACACAAAGGACTTAAACTATGAGGAAATTCACTTTCAAAATGTATTAAATGGTAAGAAACTTTTGCTGTTCTATTTGGTTAATTTAGCTGAAGGTTTCCTAGTTCAAATGAAATAAAAAGTGCCTGACGCCGATGAAATAAGCAATAATATTAAATATCATAGTAATAAGTTGATAATGATTATGATGATTTCAAATTTTACAAAAATATAATAATTACCATCCATGTTTTCAGAGTCATTAAGCCAGTGGAAAACGGAAGGGAAAAAATGTGTGTGGTTTAAAGTGAATATAAAAAATTCAGTCTTCGTGCCTATATTAGCACAGGTAATAATAAATTTATTTAAAAAAAATTGTGGTTTAATCTTATTTTATATAAATATGAACTTATTCTTAGAAAGGTTTTAATTTTCACCATGCCAGAGATGACTTTGTTATGATGTACAAATGGCTGCCCGTTGACCTTGAGCCAAACTTACCACCAGCATGTCATACTAATCTTGGAGTTGGCGCCTTGGTGTTGAATGGAAGAAATCAATTGCTGGCAGTCTCCGAGAAGAATTATGACTACCCACATTGGAAGTTACCTGGTGGTTATGTTGAAAGAGGTTGGTATCTAGTTTCTAATTCAAATGAAGTAATTTAAATATTCATTTTATTTTAGTTTTAACTGTTTGTTATTATGGTGGCAACAGAAATAATAATTTGTGAAAATTTTAGCTGTCTAGGTATTGCAGCTCTTGTGATACAGACAGACCTACAGACAGCAAAGTCTTAGTAATATAGTAGTAATAAAAAAAAAAAATGGGACCACCATTTTTTCCCATTGTCTATGGGGCCCTAAAAATGTTTTGAATTGTACAATTTGCTATTTAAAAAATACTTACCCAATTTTTTATTCATAAAATTTTCAGGTGAAGACATTCAGGATGCAGCAGTGAGAGAAGTGAAGGAAGAGACAGGAGTGGATTCGGCTTTTGAATCATTAATAACATTCAGACATACACACAATATGATGTACGGCAATTCCGATATTTACATGCTGCTGCTTATGAAAGCTGTATCCGATGAAATTAAACAATCACAGAGAGAGATCAAGAATTGCCAATGGATGGATATTGAAGAGTACACCACACACCAACATGTTCATGAATTTAATAAATTAATTGCCAAAAAGGCACTGGAGTACAGGGACAAAAATCTTAAATTGGATTTGCAAAAGAAAACTGTAAAGTATTCTAAGTATACTCGTGAAATGAACTTTTTAACTATAACAGATTATAAGGATTAGCTAGGAGTTGGTAATAATATGTCTATAAGAAATTCAGTTTGCTAAATAGTCTTCATAATTTTTAACCAACTTCAAAAAAAAGGAGGTTATCAATTCGACGCGTATGTATGTAATATTTCCAAAACTGCCCAGTTTTTGTATATGTTAATCTATATCAGCATCTGAACAAATGTGCCAAATTTCAAAAGTGTATGTATGTATGTATGTATGTATGTATGTATGTTTTTATGTTTGTTCACGCATATCTTCGGAACTACCGGTCCGATTTGAGTGATTCTTTTTTTGTTGTACTAAGTATTGTTCAACTTAGGGAATGCTGCAAGTTTCATCAAAATCGGTTCAGTAGTTTGGAGATAGGAAGTTTTAATTCTCAATCATGTACAATTTTGAAGTCGGTTTTTAAAATACAGTTATAGTTTCTCAATATCATCTGATATTGTATTGGCAAAATGTTTTGATACCTGAAAAGTGAAAACCATCACAAAAATGACACTGTTGTTAGTTATGATTGTTATTTTATTTATTTATTTTATACCTTTGTTATAATATAATAATTATATTGATGAAATATTATATAAGGTGACATCATTGTTAATTTTTGTAAGTGTAATGGAAAAATACTTTTTGTATTTTAGTATAAATTCTATAATATTTATTGTTATATTTTTATTTTATAATTTCTATGCAAATTCAAGTAAGTAAGTATATATTGTATATTAATAAAAATAATTCTCATAAATCATGATTAACAATAATTTACTTACATAAAGCTCTACATTTTACACTGTAAATATTATATATTGTATTAAAAGTAACATAATTTTGTGATAAATATACAAGTACAAAATCTTTATTTCTAAATAGTAATATTTTCTTCTTAATTCATTATTGCCAAGCCCTTGGCATAGGCGTGGTATTTTGTATATTACTTATTAATATGTATTAGCAGTATACAGTGCTACAGCTGCTTGTGGCCATTTTGTCATCAAAAATAAATAAAAAATGTAAATACAATTGCTACCAGTATACAGTTACTTTTTAGGGTTCCGTACCCAAAGGGTAAAAAATGGACCCTATTAGGTACTAAGACTTCGTTGTCTGTCCGTCTGTCAGTCTGTCTGTCTGTCTGTCTGTCGCCAGGCATATCTCAAGAACCGCTATCTAGACTTCTGAAATTTTCACAGATTGTGTATATATGTTGCCGCTATAACAACAATTAATACTAAAAACAAAATAATATTAATATTTAAGGGGGGCTGCCATATAACAAACGTGATTTTTTCGGCCTTTTTTGCTCGATATCAATAATGGCAACAGGTAGGCACTTGAAAGTTTCACAGAGGCCTTAAATATATAATTATGTGTACTTTAATATTTATTTATTTATTTATTTATTTAAAACACTTTATGCAAATATTTACATGGGCGAGCTTAATGCCTTGTGGCATTCTCTACCAGCCAACCTTAGGGTGATGATGAAAGTTTAAAATAGGCGCATTCTAAAACAGAATTAGTGATAATATGACATAAATAGTTGTATAAAATATATTAATATTTGGTAAACAATATCTTAATAAATAATTTTATCATAATAGACTTACATGAACCGTAATGACTACATACTAATACACAGTCACTATATTAAGATAATACGGTACATAAGTTATACATATATAATATATAATTAATAATAATATTTAAATAAAATAAAAATTTAAGGGGGGCTCCCATACAAAAAACACAATTTTTGCCCTATTTTTGTTCTACATAATTATTATAACTCGTGTGCTAGTCCGACTCACACTTGGCCGATTATTTAATAATAATAATAATCATTTATTGCAGGCAATAAACCCATATAAAATAATATATAAAATTAAATTAAAATTAAAAGTTAGAATTAGGTAAATAGTATGACATTACGATGCGATGCGAATTCGCAGTTTTGTGCGGGAGCCCTTATAAATGCGAAGTATGAACCTTTAGGCATATTATTGATCTAATTTATCTTAAAATACATTGTAATAATATTATGTACTAAAGCTCTGACTAAAACTAATAATATATTATACTTACAGGGGTGTAACAAAACTAAGTGATAATTCTGTAGGGACTGTCCCGGCGCTTTGCAGACGACGGGGCGGGGCGGGCTGGTCAATTTCGCCGCGTACGCCCGTCGATGTCTGCGGCTGCCCGCGCCGCGTACACAAAGCACACGCCGTTTGCGTAATAAGTTGGCTATGAAAGTGGCAACGCTCAAAGAGCAGTTTTTTTATTTGAATAGGCAAGCGCCTCAGCGTTATGAGTTTTCCCATATAAATGTAAAAAAGTTACTCTTTTAGCACTACTACTTTTACAGTGAACTCTATAAAGGGAGCTATACACAACCTAAAGTATTATCACTGTTTTGTTAATTGTTACACCTTGTATAATATTATGTATAACTAAAATAGGTATCTAGTACAGTGGAAATAGAACCAGTGTAGCAGTTTTCTCTGTTGGCGACTCTGCCTCATCGTAAATTATATTAGGTACTTATAATATATATATTTTTTTAAAGTCTGATGTGAAGGTGCAATACTTTTATGACTGTATTTTAATAGGTTGGCGAATGGCATCATCTTGATAAGATAACATTTTCGTATTGCATTTTCATATTCTGAAACGAAAAGCAATAAAATGTAATCTGTACAAGTTACAGTAAATGTATTTTATAAAATACCAAACATATTAAATACCTTACCTTTAGGAACTTATTTTGGACGAATGGGCGATTTTTAAGACACTTCAGTAAAGACGTAACGATCCATAGATCCTTAGATAGTTTTCGGAAAACTCGAAACTTTGGGCATAAGAGATCTGGTGATTTGCTTCCATTTCAATAGCATGTCTTGTTTCATCTCTTTTGACTTTGAATCCTGAAATTATATAACTTAGAATTAAGATTTGTTGTAAAAGTTATGGCTAACAATAATAAGTACTTAATTAGATTGATTAATAAGAGTAGGGCAATAGATACTCTATGAGACTTATGACCTATGTAGTGTTCCAAAGGAAATTGCAATTATTTTTTATTACAATTCTAGATAACACGGTGAACTTAGTATCACGCCTCCTAATATAAACCTTCCGGCTTCCACGAATATATTTTCAAGACTAAATTGAGCCAAATTATTAGTTCAGCTGTTCTCGAATTTTAGCAAAGTACCTTTTGCAATTTTATATTATGAAATTTAATTTTGTTAGTAAACTTTAAAATTATTTTTTATTTATATTCTGCTTATTTTATAATATTATATCCAACATGTAATAATACAGTCATGTGTATAGGTAATAGTAGACATTGACAAATACTGGCTCACAACAGGTTATTTTTTAAACGTTTATAATCAGGTACTTTTTCTCAAAAATATTTTGTCTCTCTCTTACCAACATAATCGAGCACGAGTGAGACAGAAAAGTAGCGAATTAGCTATTTTAGCACTATTGTCACTACGTGTGTTGCGACCATTGCGACCGAACTTCAATGCTTTAGGTACAATAATATTTAGTCTAAGTCTTAACTCTTGGCAATGCAAGAAAATATAAAATTTAATCCCGAGTTAGAAGTTAACTCAGAGACAAATTATTTAACCCTGGAACGTGCAAGCGGCCCGTAGTAGGTAAATTAGACAATTTTCTTAGTCCAATACTTTGAAAATAGTTAAAGTCTTGTTTGTAGGTAACTATTATCAAAGTATTTTATTCCTCATAACAATGTTTTACTAACTATTGTTTATGGCAAAGTAAGTTGAAAACGTGACCGAAACAGAAAGTTAAACTGTATTGTGTAGCGAGTTAGCGACTAGCGAACTCTATAAAGTGAAAACAACGGTGCTCAATCGGCTATAGAGGCAAAATGTTCATTTACCTACTTGGAAATCAAAAACTATTAAGTTATTTAAAACTGGTTTACGGAGCTAAACAAAAGAAAAACACGAATCGTGTTGATGAAATTGATTTTTTTAAAAAAATTCAACAATAAATAATAATAATATGCATTTAGTAATTGACCACTTACATGAATCAACACGTCTCGTTTATTAAGCCAGACAAAAAACAAGAATCACGTAGGTAGAGTAGACTTTATAACTGAGGCTAAGTTTAACCAAGTCTTATTATAACTAAAGTTAAAGAATACCTGATCATCCTTTCCAGTGGTTTTCAAAGTGAATATCAAGGAGAAGCTCAGGAATAATAGCTTCATGGTGATAGCAACAGATACCACGATAATAAACGGAGTCATCTTGTTTTTCGAGTTTGGCCCACGACCGCGACACGCGAACTGCGCCGACCACCACCGCGACCAACTTGCTACAACACGAAGACTTGATAACTCGTAGACAGCACGCAGAAATTAAATAGCACCTGCTCAAAAGAGTTTCCCTAGCACGAGGTACCTAGTTAATTCCCGCGTGTTATTTGTTTGTCCTGACAGGAACTTTTTGCGTATTACATCTATTTAAAAATCAGAGGAAAATGAACCTTATTGATTTCCTCCTCGCTGACCCCGATTCTGCTACCTCAATCTAATATAATTAATATTATACAGCTTCAATCCACCCCCCTACTCTGCTATTAAAAAAGAATATAGTTTTTCTTTGGTTTGACATTTTATGAGATTATCATTTTGTACTTTAGACTGCATCACAATTATTGTAATATTATTATTGTAAGATTCTTTCTCACACTGTTCCAGCATGAACGAGACAGCGAGACCAAAACGGGATTGTGTCGTAAATACCTACCTAGTTACCGGAATTGGTGTTCAGGATAAATGTACGGTCACCTCCAAGGATCAAACGAGGTTAAGAATTAAGATTTTCCTTAAACATGTTCAGTCTAATGTGAAACACTAACTACAGCTGGACTATGAGTGATATCTATTCATTTTATCACTAAAATTGAATCGACGGATCCTCCGATAATAATAATACAATCAATCTTGGATGTCTCCACTATCTACCGAGTATTTATTTTTCTAATAAATAACAGTCTATCAGCTGTAGCCTGTAGGTACCTATTTTTAGGGTTCCGTAGTCAACAAGGAACCCTTATAGTTTCGGTCTGTCCGTCCGTCTGTCCATCTGTCTGTCCGTCCGCGGTTTTGCTCAGAGACTATAGGACCTACAAAGCTGTAATTTGGCATGAATACACATATTAATAATGCCGACAAAATGGTACATAAAATATTTAAATCCATCCCATCGTGTGGGGTGTCGTTGGATAGGTTTTTTAAAAATATTATGAGTATTCATAGATCATTTTTCGATTTAGGGATCCATTTGTGAAATATTAAGTTTTAAAGTGGAAAAAATCGTTAGAGTCCAGTGTCCCCCCCTTCTACCAGCTAAACGGTTGCTTCTGGAAATGTGAAAAAATTCACGGGAGTAGGAAATATGCTGAATTTAAAAGGAAAACTATCACGGCTAAGAAAACTTCATAAGTTATTGAGTAATAGTCGATCATCTAAAAAAAAATGTATTCGGCGAAGTATAAAGGAACTTTTCGTTCAAATTCCTTTGAAAGTAACTGAGATGATGTTGTTAGTAGTGTAAAACATGTTATAAATGTACATTCATTGACCATACAAAAATTTTCAAAAACTAGCGGCGCTACGGAACCCTATATTGCGCGTGGCCCGATACGCACTTGGCCGGTTTTTTTACTTAACACATAGAAGACCATAATATTATTTATCTTGCACCATGGACACTTCTGTGAGACGTTTAGGCTACATTTTTTACTGGCGTGGCCCCGTAATAACATTCACTCATTGTAATTGAACCAATGACATTGCTTTGTCGAGAAGCGATTTACTAATTTTCATTTTCGTATGAATAGCGAACTCGCTGGTTTACGTAACAACTGCCCTGTAGTTTCTAAACGTTGAGTGAAGCAGATATTGGTATAGGACTTCTTTAGGTATTTAATAATAATAATCAAATAAAAAATACGTTGAAAGCGTCTCCCAGACAGACGGCTCTGGCGGTCAGTTGGATGACTGCCACCGCGCGCGTCTGGGAGACGCTTAATGTTTTGAACAAAGCAAAAAAATTGACGTGACCAAATGAATGTGAAATTTAATTCATAGATAGAGATTGTTCTTCTGGAATGAACTTGACTAAGATAATTGAACACGGATGCGTGTTTTATGTACTAAGTAGGTAAATAAAATAGAAGACAAAAATATAAGAAAATAAGCAAACAAATAAGGACCTATAAATTACAATCGACAATTTAAATTTTATAATAGAAGTGGGTTAGATGGCTCGAATAGAAATAAAGATAGAGCAACCGCCTACAATCAGATACCTACCTAGATATAGGTATTTTGATAGATTTTATACTTAGATTGATAGAACATTACATATTTGGTAGATTGGTATTATAAGTATAACTTATGGATTGACTATGCAGTAGCGGTGTTAGGTGGAGGGCAACGCTGGGCTATCACCCAGGGCGCCGGATAAAAAGGGGCGCTGAAGGCAAACAAAAGGGGCGCCATATTTTTCAGCAGTACCAGCACTCTGGGTGCCGAAAAAATCTCGCCCAGAACGCTGATAGTGCTAAAACCGGCACTGTGGCTATGGTAGAGAATAAAATATTTAATGCCTGTCTCACTGGAATAAGATTTTGGTGGCAGTGCTCAAGCATTTTTGTAGACAGGAGCGCTCTCTATTCCTTTGATCTCGTGGCTCTGTCACACGACTGCCAGAGCTAATTAGGCCCAGGGAGGTTATTACGACCTCTTATATCCAGCCAGTTTCCAGCCAGTTTACAGGCCGTGTCTATGCAACGGCCTGTAAACTGACTGGATATAAGAGCTCATAATAGCCCCCCAGGACATTTTTTTACATGTGCATCCAATACACGCGTCATCACCATTACATTTCAAAGAAAACGTTCCACGGATTATTTTCCAAAAACTAACTCTACGTGCTTTTTTCGAGCCAAAGAGCCAAGAGGCCAGTGGTTATTATTATCATCAGTCGCAGTATTTAAGACTATTATGATACAGTACTAATGGCTCGTCCCATTAGATAATATTATCATTATGTAAAACGAGAGTGCTTGACTGTTATCTCTTATTGTCTGTCACTTAATATGTAAAATGAATTGGGTCAAGGTTTAGGGCGGCCATTCGGATATCGTCATTTGTCAGGATCGTTTCGATCTATCACCAATTATAGGTATGAACTGGTTTTTCCGTCTGTCTGTCTGTCTGTCCAGTCTGTCTGGTCCTGTTATCTCTTCACGCTCAAACCTCTGAACCGATTTTGCTAAATTTGGTATGGAGATAGTAGATACTGATATTGAGTCCCGGGATGGTCATATTAGAATACTTTTTATTCCGTAAAAATTTACGGTTCCTGCTAAGTATAGAATAAATCTATGGTTCCCGCACGATTAACGAATTCTGGAGCAATGGAATTTCGGAACTCTAGTAAAAATAAAACAGTAACAGACAAATTTAACTTATTTAATTAGTCTGTTCTTGTTTTACATTAGTAATATCACTGTCTGCAGGTAAATTGAATTCAAAAGTAACTCACGTTGATAATTCGCTTACGATTATGAAAATCACGTTTGATACCAGGCAAACGTGATTCTTGGACTTGTTTACTTGTAACGAAGTGCACCATGCAGATCATGTAATAGAAAGTGTCTGCAGGAACATGTCTTAAGCTCTACTCTGGCCAAAGTATGTGATGTTAGATATACTTAGTTATAGAAATAAAGTTATAAACATTATCACTATGTTTCGTAAAAGATAGAAAAAAGATTGACTCTTTGTTTCTATCTTTTTGGAAACGGAATAAAAAACAACTTAATATTATCTATGGACTATGGACGCTTCACACCACGTCAGTCTGGCCCCGTGTTAAGTACCTGATTTTTTAAAACTTATTTCACTTTAAGTTTTTATGAGAAGTATTTAATAAGTTTATTATTGTCTCCACAGAATATTGTCTCCTCCTCGAAAGGATTAGCGTAGTATAATATAATATATTTTTTAATTTGGTGTTCCGGTAGAGTTAATTACACTGACTTATCAGACAGGGACAAAACTAAGGACCTAGCTGTTTCACCACTTTCTGATATAAAGTGTCGAATAGGCTATTCACAGCTTTTTTGACAGATTCTCCATTACTTCATCTGTCAAGTTAAGTGGCTGATAGCCTATTCGGCACTTATCAGGAAATGGTGAAACAGGCCCTTAATCGTCTCGGTGTTGTTACTCATGAAAATATTAAGGGTTTTTCAAAATAATTAATTATTATTTACGAGGAAGTTGACGAATGTCTATGACGCAGTGATATAGGTACCTGTTATCAGTTATCACTTATCTACATAGGTAATGCTTACGCAGAAATATTGATATTTTTCGATAAATACAACAAATAATACAATCAGTACCCACTACCCACTCGCTCAAGTCTGAGTTATCTTCAATCGATGGTCAAAATATTGTGCTTTCTCTGTCATAAATATAAGGAAGGAGGGAGATAATATGATAATTTAAAACTAACTCTAACCTGGCCTGAGTGGGCCTTGGTATTTAAACATTAGTCTCGCCTTTTGAAATTGGTATTTTCACTCAAACATGTCGTCGTATCACACATTGTTTTTTATTTTGATGTGCGTATTTCTGGGGTTGAATATCCTGTTTATGATTGGATCTATCTTCCTGACGCTGCATTATGAAAAAACTGTAAGTTTATTTTCTGGAAAATCAATTGATTTTAGCAATGTCGGAGTACTATTATATATTCTGTGGCAATGTCTACAAAACAAAATTGCCTTCTATCTTTGTTAATTGCGGGTCCCAAGACAGTTTTAGCTTGTCCCTTAGGCTCCTTAAGATCATATCAAGGGGTTATAAGTTATAACACAAGCTTACCGGAGTTGCTGTGGCGAAATTTCGTAGTGTGCCTCCTTGTTGAAAACAAACATTTCTCCCAATAAAACCTTCATTTACAGGAGCGTAAGAAACAAGACCTGGAACCGGCTCCGGCTCGGGAATCAGTCCGCAGCGAGAACCCACGGTCCAGCCTGGTACCACAGGCTATTATATACAACGCCATAGTCGAGTCCAGAAGATCAACCCTCTCCGCATCCGGAGCACCTGGGTTACCATAATAAGTTGGATCACTAAATGGCACCATCGAGGAAATTAATTCTTAGGCAGTTGACAAACTGACGTCAATTTGGTCGGATCATGTCAATTCAATGTCAATTGTGGTCTGTCGGCTGGGTTTGACGTAACGCGACCAAACTCCGTAGGTCCCCCATCTACCTAGGAATCAACTTCCTCTGATAGTACATAACCCGACTAAATTAAGTTATCCCCTATCGGCCTATGAGTCTTGTATTATGTTACTCAATATTTAAAATAAATTTTGTAAGACTTGAAACTAACGTGAATCTTAAAATGTATGATAAACTTAATATTTACCAACAGTTTTACTGTTATCTAAGGTTATAAAATATGTTTATGGTAAAAAGCAATTGATTTCTGTCGTGTTACAAGTTACAACGGTTACAATATGTTTATAATAATAACATTATTATAGAATAGATATTTTCTTGAACTGAACGACATAATATTCATTACTCAGACTTCAATTATTGAGCCCACATTTCTGATCCGGTGCCACCAGCGCCCCTGGGCGAGATTTCTTCACCGACCAAGGTACTGCTAGACGTGCTAACTTTTTGACTGTCCTTGGTGCCCCTTTTGCCTGGCGCGGCGGGCAGTCGCCCAGTGTCGCCCCGTTAATTAATTAATAGATAATTAGATATAATTAGATATTAACAGAATTAAAAATTATTTTGTATAATAACTGCGTATGTGATTAATCTGTAAAATATTGTTTTTAAATGCTTGTACGTGATATGAACCAAAGAATCTTATCAGTTATCACAATTACAATATATTGATTGTAGATAAAATATGACTGTACGTGTAACAAATTAAACGATTTTGAATATTAATTGAATTACACTGCTAATTATTATATTATAGCTAGATGACGCCTGCAACTCCGTTGCGCCGACATCAGTTCTTTTTAGGGTTCTGTCTGTCTGTCTGTCCGTCCGTATGTCACAACTCACAACCACTTTTCTCCGAAACTATAAGAACTATAATATTGAAACACGGTAAGTGAATATGTAGTCTGTGAACCGCATTAAAATTTTGATACAAACATTTTAGGTAAGTACATCTGAAACAAAAATTTGTTTTGAACGAGATCTAGCAAGTAGTTTTTTTATACGTCATAAATAGTAAACCTTAATCTAACAATCAACTGAAATGTAAAATACGTATACATAGATACATAGAAAAACCCGACCGTAATCTGGACCAACAAATTAATGATCTTAATAATGCTTATTAATCTTGGAAATATATTAATATCGATATTACGTTATTTAATCAGCTATTTATCATAATTCGCGCATGCTCGCGGTAAGAGTCACCTTCGAGGGTAATCGTCCTTGGCCTTAATGCATATTTTGTATCTAGATGAAAAACCTGTGCATTTAATTATTCACATACTCGTTTTATCGACCGCTTTTAAATATTATTTTGAATTTACATTTCTCTACGAGCTAAAATTTGGATCACTAATGACGGCATCGCTATATATAATTAAAATGGTAAATTGTATTATTATAAAACTATTTTATAAAAAATGTAAGTAGGTATCTGATAAGTAAATAAAAATAACATAGGTATATATTATCGTGTCGACCGTACTAATGAAAATTTGACCTGTTAATCTCTTTATCATAGCTAAGTAATTGGTAAAATTATATAATATTATCTCTATTATAGCAAACTTATTAAAAACGTAGTCCCGAAAATGTGCTACGGCCTACGCCGTAGGCCGTAGAGGCTACATCCCGTAGGCGTCTACGGGACGTAATAACCCGTTTTTTTTACTAGGGGCAAACGAGATAACGGATCACTACTTAAGCTACGGTCCCCTATGGATACTCAGCACATCAGAAGAGTTGCAGGTGCATTGCCGGCCTTTTGAGGGAATAAAACGCTCTCTTTTAGGAGGTTTGCAGGTCGTATTGGTCCATATATAATATAATTAAATTCCATATGAGAATTGAGAAGGCAATGTGGTTTGTTCTAATATGTTACTTACTATGACATAATTTGTAGGCGTTTTAAATTTCAATAAGTACTTAGAATTTTCACCTGATGGCGCGGCCTACAAATCATACAATTCTACTTTTCTAACAATAACTTTAGTCCTTTTTCTTTACTTATATAATTTATAAACTATCGTCAGTACCTATAGCTAGTAACGCCTATAATTAGCGTTTTACAGTATAAAATACTACAGTTAAATGAGTTAATATACTTAGCGGAATAGAGAAACAAAGCCCTGAGCAAGCGAGATGTCACTATCACTGCGTGGTAAAAAGAGACGTGTGATACATGACAGCAGAACTCTTTTTTTGACGTCCAGTCGGCACGTATCGGCACGTTGACAATTTAATCTCATAGAATTCATGTTCAATCATGCTTGTGTATACGTACAAATTTTTTTACACACATATGTAAATAAATTTCGGTTTCGTTTGACAGCTCGAGATTGTTGCTCTATTCCGCTAGGTATATTATCTTTATGGTTTAAGCACATCCTTATGAGTTATGACATATTTTAAATAGTAAACTCTGATTGTACCATCGAGGGAATTGATTCCTAGGCAGTTGACGGACCAAAGTCATTTGGTAGGATCATGTTTTAATGTTATTTGTGATCTGTTGCCTGGGTTTGACATAACACGACCATCAAACTACGTAGGTCCCCCATCTGCATATGAACAACTTCTCTGATAGTACAAGCGAGTAAAATCCCAACACGCCATAAATAGCTCATTCTGCTCATTTTTGCGACTGAATATTATGTGATTGGATCATTGGGAGGAAAATAATGTTATAGATCATAGCAAGGACCATTACCGAATGCCAGGCGTGTGTTATTATGGCAAAATATGCGGCCTCGAGATTAGTAATTTAGTTTGTAAATGTTACTTGTAGTTTATTCATGGACGTAGGGTTGTTAGTTGTTGGAAAAAGCGGCACTGTCAGCCGGTTCGGGTCTCCGGCCAAAATTAACCGGAGTCCGGATTGTTTTGTAGAGTTTTGCATGTTTAATTTTATATGAATCCTATACCTATCTCTATTAATGTTGAACGATTTAACGCCTTATTGTTGTTGTGTTCAGTACTTTTATACAAACGTCCAGCTGCTATCGGGCTGGCTTTCCGACCTACGTTTAGCGATCTGACAACCCTACAGGCAAGAGGCTCATTTGCGTTTAATAACTACATTATTAATTATTGTTCTCCAGTGTTGCAAACATCCTTAGTAACAATATTAAGGTTTACTTAATTACCTGATAACTCACATAATTTACTTTATAGTACCATTAAGTTAACTTGTATGTTAAACTTGAATTGTGATAAAAAAACACTTGCAAACACTTTGACCATTAAATACAATGATCACGGATTAGTTAATCGTTTGTTAAAATAACTAGATTTTTTTTAAAATACGTATGATACCGGATATGTAGAGCTAGAGAGGTAACCCGATATTTAGGTAATTCTCGATTGACTAGAATAGGTACTGCAGATTGGAGCAAACGCACTTTAGTTAAAGTCTCATATTTAATCTATATATATATAAAACTCAAAGGTGACTGACTGACATGGTGATCTATCAACGCACAGCCCAAACCACTGGACGGATCGGGCTAAATTTCGCATGCAGGTAGATGTTATTACGTAGGCATCCGCTAAGACAGGATTTTGATAAATTCCAACCCCAAAGGGTTAAAATAGGGGATGAAACTTTGTATATAATAATACTTCTTATCGTGAGCAAAGCCGCGGGCAAAAGTTCGTTTTATGTGCAATAAAATGCAAGAAATAAATTACATTATGAAATTAATAAGGAGGAAAAATCTTTATTAATTATTGACCGACTTCCAAAAACGTTCGGCGGTTTAATACTATGTATATTTTTTTTTACTAGATGATGTTCGCAACTTCGTTTCGCTTTAATTTATCGCGCCAGAACCGTATATTTTTTGGGTTAAAAGTATCCTATGGCCTTTCTCGGGACTCGAACTATCTACATATCTCATTTCATTAAAATCGGTTCTGCGATTTAAGCGTGAAGAAGTAACAGACAGACACTTTCGCATTTACGATATTAGTATGGATTAAAAAATGAAACTAGAAAAATCGGCAAAGTGCGAGTAGGACTCGCGCACACACAAGGGTTCCGTACCGTTATAGAGCAAAAATAGGCTAAAAATTGTGTTTTTTGTATGGAAGCCCCCCTTCAATTTTTATTTCATTTAAATATTATTATTAATTATTAAAGTACGCATATATTTAAGGCCTTTGTGAAAATTTCAAGTGCCTACCTGTTGCTATTATTCATATCGAGCAAAAAAGGCCGAAAAAGTCAAGTTTGTTGTATGGGAGCCCCCCTTAAATATTAATATTTTTTTGTTTTTAGTATTTGTTGTTATAGCGACAACAGATATACACGATCTGTAAAAATTTCATAAGTCTAGCTATAGCGGTTCTTGAGATACAGCCTGGCGACAGACAGACGGACAGATAGACAGACAGACAGACGGACAGACAACGAAGTCTTAGTAATAGGGTCCCGTTTTTACCCTTTGGGTACGGAACTCTAAAAAGAAGAGATGAGGGTTGAGTATACTCTACAACTTCTTTCTCTTTGTTTACATCTCTTCAAACGCGCGTGTCACATCGGGGTTTCGGAGGCTCTCATCGTGGCATGAACACACGTCACTACCGAGCCTTCAGTCGCCAGTCGCCAGTTAGTTGTGTGGTGAGCGGTCGCGTACTCTAACTCGGAGTTTAGTACACGTTACAATTTCTAGTGGAAACACTTTCGCTATCTGATCATCGATAATGCAGTGAAATTCTACCTGTTTCTTTCCCGTGGATAGACCACGGCGGGATTACAAGGTGAGTTACGTGGAAAGTGAAAGGCGAATTCCTTATTGTATTTTGAATGTTACATATTACGTTAGTCCAGCGTAAAAGTTGGTAAATCACAGTAAAATCTACTAAAGTATATTAGGTAGTTTATTGTGTATTAGTTGTATATATTTAAGTAGTTCAAAATATATTTTATCACCTCAAACCAGCAAAATATGAACTAATAACTATATTTAAATATTATAATAATTGCTAGACGCTATAAGTATGTAGTTATAATAATAGCTACTGCTATTTCGTTTCAGTACAAAATTATTTATACATTTAAATGGACACGTTTTATGGTGGTTTTAAAAATCGATAGAATACATGACGGAATTGTGATAACGATAATGTTTTATCATAATATTTAAAAGCACATCATAAATTATAGGTGCAATAAAGAGTAGCATCATAATATTTTTAATTTTTAATGATTTTCCTTGATAATTATTCAATGTAATAATCACATATTATACCTAATATCTCTTGCGAAATTAGTATAAAAATTAAAAATATACATATTTACATTATTCATTCCTTTCGGTATAAATTATAATATACTGTGTAGCGTCTAAAAGATTTACTATAAAAATACAAAAATAAACTATTTTATAAATAAACACTAATATACATACACTATAAGTAAAAAATTAAGTCACGCTAAGTATTTACATTTGGGCATTAATTTTCTTCAAGTTTTAGTAGAGTTCGCTTCCTGCTATACAAATTTTATATCTTTTAACTTAACCATAGTTTCTGGTCCTCTTGTATATTTTATTAAAATAATAAGAATAATTACCTCTAGATATCTAAACAATAGGAACATATTTAACGCTCTTCGTACAAAAAAATTAAAATAAAATAACATTTTACGTTATCTTTAAAGAACAAGTTTCTTCTTATTTTAAGAGATAGAGTACCTAAATGGTAAAATTAGGATTGTGACTTTCTAGCCACAATTCTAATTTTACCTTAGTAAATTTTATTTAAAAAAGTCAATGATTAATGTTACAACATCTATTGCATGAGGAAAACTATTATAACAATAAAAAAAATATGGTAAATTTAAAGAACGTCTGATTCTCACGTTAATGTATGTTAAATCAATTACAATTTTATAATTTCCTAAAATATTATTATTTAGTAGATGAATCGTATTAGTACTTAGGTACTAATTACTATAAAATGAAATGAGAAGTGTCAGATTTTAACACAGGCATAAAAATACTATACGTTTTATAATTTTTCTTCACCATTGAGACTAAAATGACTTGCGTTAGTTTAATATAAATGGAAAGTGAAATAATAATGAAATTCAAATCTAAGTGATTAGGTTATCTAATTGCCGACGAACAAGTTTAGATTTATGCGTCAGGGTTAGGAACTTAGGAAATAGTTGTGCTTAAATATTAACATGCTTTTAACCCTTTAAAAATAATATTAAGGGCATGTTTCCACTTCCTGATAAGTATCGGATAGGCTATCCACAACTTTACTTGACAGGTAGAGTACGGAGTATCTGTTAAATAAGTTGTGGATAGCCTATCCGGCACTTTACCAGGAAGTGGTGAAACAGGCCCTTTATCTTGTAAATCATTTTATTTCTGACTAGATGACACCCGCAACTCGCAAGCCCGTTGCGACGTATTCGTTTATAAAATGTATCTTATGTTTTTTACCCGGATTCAAAATATATCCATACAAGACGAATATTTATTAAGTTTAATAGTTATTTAACTAATATTTTCCCGTGCCCAGTGCATGGCAATAAGTTTGCGTTATAACTGTACATATTTTTCGCCTTAACTCTGACGCTGGCAAGTTCTAAATGGGGAGGCTCACGCCAAAAGAAGAAGAAGAACTAATATTTTGACATAGGACCCGTACATTATCTGTCAAAACCATAATTTAATTCATATTTAATTACAGTTAGGTTGCTATTTAGGTTTTAATACTTATATAAGTCTTTGATATTTTATGGAAGGTAGTATAACAGTTAATTATTGTTTAGCGTACTAAATTAGAGAAGTACATAATATGTGTGTAAAACCTTTCTACTATACCGCCTTGGTAGAGTCAGTTACTTTCATTTTCATAGTTTTATTTTACCAACTCCGAAAATGGAAGTCGCTTTGTAAATATAATCATATACTTGCATTCAAAATTTCCCACCTATGTACTTGGTGTTACAAAAATTATAATATTGTAATCCAAATTATACTAAAGTTTTAATTTTAGTTAAAATAATATTATCTATGTTTGCGACTGGGTTTTAGTTTTAATATTCTATAATATTTAATATTTTCAACCATTTTAAAAACATAGGAGGAGCTGGTTATATAATTTTTGTGATGTTACACTGTCATTTGTCGACAGTTTTTGTTGTAAAGTTGTTAATAAAAAACCAAAAACAGTACTTTATTATCATTTTATTATCGTGGGAAATGCCCTGATAGAGTCCCGGGAATATTGTAATAATTGTAGATACTCGTATAATTATTTTAAACTGTAATTTTCCCATCAACTTTTATCAATTATTGACTAGATGTGCTTATCTACACTACTATTATAAAGAGGAAAGATTTGTTTGTTTGTTTGTTTGTTTGTTTGTTTGTTTGAGTCGAATAGGCTCCGAAACTACTGGACCGATTTGAAAAATTCTTTTGCTATTGGAATCTTACATTATTTCTGATGAACATAGGCTACATTTTATTTTGGAAAAAAGTAGGGTTCCGTAAGATATTTGAGTTTTTCGGACGCAAGGTGTAAAAAATCAGCTAGAAAAGTTACTTATTTTGCGTACGCTGCCTAAACTATAAAAGATAGAACCATAAAATGTTCTAAGTAATTGTAGATCTTATAAATATCTACAAAAAAGTCCGCGACACACTATACCTATCTATGTCGAGTGAGGCACAATAACCATTTATTTATTTAAAAATCCTGAATTTTTTTTGGACTACATTAAAACGGATATATTTTACTCACGCTGTTAATCCTTATCAAAATAAATTATTTTATCACTAAGTACAGTTTATGTAGATAATATTTGGTCTTTGAATGATTAAAATTGGACGTTTGGTTTTGAAATTATGGCGAAATTAAAATATTACGATAGTGGGCGTCACCAAAGCGCGTGCGGGAGGAAGACAATATTCTGTTGTAGAAATGAAAATTCTGTACATAAAAGATATGAAATGACACCCGAAATTACACCTTTGTCACTACATCGCTATAGAAGCCAAAAATGTGGTTAGTTTTTTGTCTGTCTGTCTGTCTGTCACTCTTTCTGTCTGTCTATGTTTGTTCCAGCATCACACGAAAAACACTGATCCGATTTGAATGTGGTTTTCGCAGATATATTTATCTTCTTCCAACTTAACATAATATGGTGTATAAAATTTTTCCCCCCACCCCTCTAAGGGGACAAAAGAGGGGGTCAGATTTTGTATCAAACTTTTTTCTTTAACACGAAAACTACTGATCCGATTTGCATACGGTTTTCACAGATTTGCATACGGTTTTCACAGATATATTATATTTGTCTTCTTCCAACTCAACATCTGGTGTATAAAAATCCTCCCCCCCCCTCCCCTCTCAACCCTCTCTGGGGACCAAAGAGGGGTCAGATTTTGTATACAACTTTTTTCTTTAGTGGACTTACTTCATATTAGGTATTAACTGTGTTTTTCAACTTAACATCTGGTGTATGACCTTCCCCCCCCCACACCCTCTTAGGGGACAAAAGAGGGGGTAAAACATGTATCAACTGATGATGTAGAAAATATACTTTAAATGGCAAAACAACGTTTGCCGGGACAGCTAGTCCTAATTATAATGCTATTTATAATAAGAATTAATAGAAATATTTTTCAACACTAGATAACACCCGCAACTCCGTTGCGCCAAATTTGTGTATCGCGCAGGAACCGTGAATTTTTCCGGGATAAAAAGTATCCTATATCATTTCCCCGGATTCTATACCAAAATTTCAGCCAAGCCGGTTCAACAGTTTGGACGTGAAAAGATAACAAACAGTTAATAGACATACATACTTTCGCATTTATAATATTAGTATGGATTACCATAAAGCAAAATGCCGAGAAACTGTTACTAATGTAAGAATAACAAAAATCACTTCAATTTGGAAAAGAAATCAAGGATCAATAATAATAATCTGTAATAACTGCTTAACGCATAAGCACTATTTTGTATCCTCATTTCTAGAGAGGATACATTAAGCTTAGGTACAGTCAGGGAAACCCCGAAGTATAATCTTGAACTTTATTGTGAAAGAAATAAGATTGAAATGTGATGAACACTTCATGTCAGCGACTGTATGCTACTCTATATAGAGCGTGAAGATTGGTGATTACGAATGACATTTCCTTAATATCCAATCATTAAGCTAGGTGCTCACGTAAAATATGCTTAATCATTGCAAATTAATGATTCCATTCATCATAGGCTTACTATAATGATGCAAGGATTTAGCTATGCTGATTATTATGCTAAGAAGTAAAAAGTTAACTAGATGACGCCCGCGAGCCGCGACTATGGTCTATGTTGCGCCTAAATTAGTTCATTACGCGGGAACCGTACACGCTAAAAACAACCCTATGTTCTTTCCGATCTCTCAAAATATTTACGTACCAAATTTTATCTAAATCGATTAAGCCATTTATGCGTGAAAAGACAATTACAACAGACAAGTATTAAGATCTTCTACAGTTAATAATTTAAACTTTTTAACCCACTTCCAAAAAAGAGGAGGTTATTATGTTTGCTTGTTTATTTTTGTGGTTTACCACTACTGTGCCTGATAGCGACGGTGTTCATGCAGAAATGGCGGAAGTGGTACGTACTACAGTTTGTAGATATTATATTGTGTGTTATCTGACAACTTTTACAAACCTTGTAACATTTTAATCAAAAGCAATAAATGCCGTCCGATTATAATATTGTCCGTAACACAATTTTAATATAACGATTATTGTTTTGTTTTAAATAATGACAATTATTATGACTTGTAAAAGGTATAACTCTATTATATTTTTAGGGTTCCGTACCCAAAGGGTAAAAACGGGACCCTGTTACTAAGACTTCGTTGTCTGTCTGTCTGTCTGTCTCCAGGCTGTAAATCAAGAACCGCTATAGCTAGACTTCTGAAATTTGTGACTTGTGTGTTCACAGATTGTGTATATCTGTTGCCGCTATAACAACAAATACTGAAAATGAAATAAAGTTTTTTAAGGGGGGTTCCCATACAAAAATTTGAATTTTAAGGGGGGTTCCCATACAAAAAACACAATTTTTTGTCTACTTTCACTCTAGATACCGGTACGGAACCCTTCGTGCACGAGTTCGACTCGCACTTGGCCGATTATTTCTCTTTGTATTTCCACATAGAAAGCTTAACACTATTTTCACCTTGCAAATTTTTATCTCGATTGTATTAAATCGAGATAAAAATGTGTTGGATTTCATATTTTTTATGTGATTTCAAAATTGCGTACAGCGTTTACAATTTTTTGACAAGCTATAAGTACTATTATACTGTTTAATCAGCTGATCGTGTGCTCGCGTGTTGATTGTAGGGGTTACATACTCGTATGTAACACTTGCATACACTCACGTACGTTTAATAATTCATGTCTGTTGCCGTCTGCGTTATATTATTAGTATCAATTATTATAGATAAAACGAGCTTTTGCCCGCGGCTTCGCTCGCGTTAATTATATACAAACTTTCATCCCCTATTTGAACCCCTTGGTGTGAGAATTTATCAAAATCCTTTCTTAGCGGATGCCTACGTCATAACTCATAACATCTACGTGCATGCCAAATTTCAGCCCGATCCGTCCAGTGGTTTTGGCTGTGCGTTGACAGATCACCATGTCAGTCAGTCACCTTTGAGTTTTATATATATAGATATAGATTAGGGAAGCAATCGCCTAGACTTTTGAGAGTTATCGTAAATTGTTTCAGTCAAAGTCTTGAAGCCGGATACAAATTGTTTACACTAATTTACTAAATTTCTATGAAAGCGTCACGTACCTCGTACTTATTATGTTTTGACTATATAAAAATTCATAATTATTACTACCAACATAACACTGTAGTCTGTATTTATAGAGAGTAGAGACTAGGTAGCGAGTGCGACAATTTCTAAGATAATACACTTTCATAATAATAAATATTATTATAAGCATTCGTTAATTACACCGGTCTAAACTGCATAATAGTTCAATTTACCTTTAAAGGCTTACAATATACATATAATTTTATAATAAGAAAAGTTCTTAAGACCTATATAACACAGTAAAAGTAAGTTATTAAAACATCAACTGAAGTGTTGATTAATAATTCATTCATAATTAATAACTCCATTTAAGTAGTAGCAACGGTATATTTAAATTTTAGAATGGCGTGCGGAGGATAGTTGTGATTACTGATTAGGTACATTATAGCAATATCCGCAAAGTAAATTAATGACTTTTGATTAGCTTCCTCACAGTTTTTTAAGGAGGCGTCCATATATTGGGGGATAGAGGGGAATGTTATAATACTAGGTGACGCCCGCAACTTGCACCAAAATTCGTTTATCGTGCCGTACCGTACATTATTCCGGGATAAAAAGTATCGGATGCCCTTTCCCGGGAGTCAAGGTATCTCTACCAATTAACTTCAGCAAAATCGGTTTAGCGGTTTAGGCATGAAGAGGTAACAGACACATGATACACTTTCGCATTTATAATATTATAGTATGGAAGTATGGATATCTATACTTTTAATTGAATACAGTGAAAATCTTCTTCTCATTGTGTTTTTTTGTGATGGGTAAAAATGACAAACTCACGACAGGACTCAGGAGTCAGGACTCAGGACCCGTGACGAAAACTCTCACTCGTTCGTACCCGGAGTAGGAGAGAAAAATTGCCTCATATCTTTTCAGACCATGTTGTATTTGTTGTATGTTGTATGTTGGCTTTTCCCTCAAAAGAGGGACCATTTTTTTTAATACTGCAGCAAGCTAGCAACACACACAACAGCCGCACCTTTCGCCGATAATTTGCAATACCTGCAGTTTATTAATTTAATAAAATTAACACGTCTAGAATTTAAAATTTAAATAGGCGTTGGCAACACGTTGGTTTTGGTTACTGGAGTGTGTTGCAAGTATATGAGGCATAAGTTAGATACATTCACTTGAGTCTTGAACACTTACAAAATCTATACTAATATAAAATAATGATGTGAAAGTGGGTCTGTCTGATTGCCAGTCTGCCGACTGTCTACAGGGTGTAACAAAACTAAGCGATAATACTTTAGGGTGTGTACTGTGTATGTGTTGCCTGTAGAGAGTTCACTGTGAAAGTAGCAGCGCTGAAAGACCAAACATTTTTTGTGATTTGTATGGGCAAGCGCCCCAGCGTCACGACTCATGAGTTTTCCCATACAAAAGTGACAAAAAACTTCCGTTTTCAGCGCTGCTACTTTTACAGTGAACTCTATACACATACACGTATATAAAGTATTATCACTTAGTTTTGTTACAATCTGTATAGTGTTACTTCAGCGTCAAACCAAAGAACGCGCGTTTTTGATGACTGGTTAATTTTTACCCGACTGCCAGGAGGGTTATATATTCAATGGTTCGTAAAATCGACTGAAGCCCTAAATATACAAATTAGTGATAACTATGAAAATAGGGAAGATTGGATCAGAGGGCGCTACTACGACATACAGTAAAGAAGCTGACGAAAATTCAACATGTTCCAATACACGTATATTCAGTATATTGACAGTAATGTATGTTGTCAAACGTCGAACAAAACTTTTTGTTTACTGTCTGGTGGTGGTGCTGCACATCTCTATATCCTATTCGCCTCTGTCGATAGTCTCTATCCAATATTATTATTAGTTCCAGTGTAATATTGTAATCTACTGTTATGAGAACGGCGTGTAGTATGTAGTATGGTAGTACTCGTGTCGTAATATGAGAAGGGATAAGTGATAAGTCGCCATGTTTCAATATACAAAATAATTACATCCCCTGAGACTTGGCCTACATTCGCTGACGTCTGCTTATTTACTACTAGCTGTGCCCCGCGGTGTTACCCGCGATTTAAGTGATATATTATAATAAAAGACTATGAACAGTACCAATAATGGAGTCAAAACGGGACGATACATGGTTCTATATAATGGTTTATGGTAGTGATGATGATGATTAATGTAATTTGCATTGTAGCATATTATGCTTTCCGTTCTTAAAACAACGTCGAAACTCCCAAACTTGTATCTACCGATAAAGAGTCAGCTGAGTTCTCTCAGCACCTTCCGAACCACGGTAAGTATACCTTGGTGCAAAATCTTACTTGTTGGTAGTATATCATGCTTACAATTTATACTGCTCACGAAACCGAAATTACCACAATATGTTTCCATATAAATTTTGAGGAGTTCCCTCGATTTCTTATGGATCCCTTTATCAGGTTACCACTTTTATGAATGTAGTACCAAATTGGGATGATAACATAAATACATCAAAAGAAAAATTTTGAAAATCGGTTCACAAAAGGCGGAGTAATCGTTGATCACAAAAAAAACGAACATAACGCCTCATCCATTTTAAAAGTCGGTTAAAATTGTAGCCTATGTGTTATTCTGATGTACATAAGATATATTATTGTAAAGTTTCATCAAAATCCGTTCAGTAGTTTTTGCGTGAAAGAGTAACAAACATCCATACATCCAAACTTTCGCCTTTATAATATAATATTAGTAGGATAGGACTCAAAAGTACTGCTAAATATTGTTATGGCCGCCTTGTCTGGGTTAGAGTTGGTAGTTCTCTCGCTCGTATTTCGCATATAATATGAAAGAGAAGGCAAGACTTAATAATAAATAATGAGCAATTATAATACCACAACACCGACTGCTATAAATGAACGTAATAGAGAAAAGTAAAGCAGCGAACTATTATTTTGGTTCTTTCTTTCGGCGCAATCCATTAGAATTGGGCATAAAAGGACATAGGGTTCATTCTATCCCTGAAAAATGTACGGCAACTGCACAATATACTTTTATGATTTGCGTTTAAACTATTCAATCGATTTTAATGAATTTTGGTATGGATATATTTTGAGTCTCGAGAAAGGACTAGGGATACTTTTGGTCCCGGAAAATGTACGGTTCCCGCACATTAAACTATTATGATTTTCGCCTAAATTATTTAGTCTATTTTGTTGAAATTTGGTAATGAGATACTTGTCTCGGGAAAGGACAAGGGATACTTTTTGTACGGTAGGTACGGTTCCCGCACAATAAACATTTATGATTTTCGCCTAAACTATTTAATCTATTTTGATGAAATTTGGCATGGAGATACTAATTTTAATCTATTTTTTTCTTCATTATACCAATTCGAATTAAATAAGGACAAATTAAATAGGACGTCTGTCGGGTCAGCTAGTTTGCAATAAAAATATACCGAAGATTCAATGATAGCACACGCCTAGAGAGGCACTAGGGAGACACCTTGTTCACCTAAATATGACCTTACTAAAAATCATAACATAGCAACATCAAAATTAAAATGTTTTAATCGGAGAGTAAAATAAATTAAATATTACATAAAGCTTGAACTTTGAAGTGAGAATCTAAATAGTTTAAATTTTTTGTCTAATTTATACTTAGCAAGAGTTATAAATAATTTTATTTTTATCTAGACAATTATATACATTGAAATATAAACTCTTTTATTACAACTACACGTGAACGATATTATAGGAGAGCGTGTTTACTGTTTAGTAAATATTGTCGTAAAATACTTCCATTATACTTCTAAATTCTATTCAAATTAGTAGTGTTGAGTCTACAATAGAACTAATTACCTCCTTCACAGTTATACAGCATGACTGGTGAGACAATACCGATACTTAAGGAGAGTATTCAGTACTCGATTCTCATTATAATTATGTAATAAAATTAGGTACTCAATTTTTGACCAAATTTCCCTATAAACAAATGAATCACGGACAATTAAATTACTATGCAGCCGCGCGGCGTCATGCGCCCCCCGCGCCGGCGCGCTACCCTTCCCGCGCGCGGTGTCCATGCGTTGGGTAAATAATTATTTAACTCTCAGTGACCAATTGATATTATTGTTTATATATTTTTTTCCAACTAATATAATAGCCAAATATCACGTCCTCGAGTATTGAACATGTCTCACCACTCACCAGTCATGCTGTAGATACCTACTCGTAACACTTACTCTACATTTTTGTACAACATAATATTACATAACTAGCGTTTGTTCGCGGCTTCGCTCGCGTTAAGAAGTATCAATTAATCAGGTATCAAAGTCTCAATATCGGACTGAGACTGGTTTAAAATTGACAAATTTCATCCCCTATTTTATCCCGTTGGTAGAATTGGTCAAAATCCTTAATTGCCTACGTCATAACAATATCTACCTGCATGCTCAGCCCGAGTTTGGGCTGTGTGTTGATAGATCACTATGGTAGTTAGTCAGTCAGTCTGTTATAAGTGATCACCTTTGAGTTATATATTAGGTATATTTAGATACTTCTCTCTCCGTCCGATTCAGACTGTTTCTAATCAAACAGCTTAATTGTATCCTCATTTTTAGGGTTCCGTACCCAAAGGGTAAAAACGGGACCCTATTACTGAGACTTCAATGTCTGTCCGTCTGTCCGTCTGTCCGTCTGTCTGTCTGTCCGTCTGTCTCCAGGCTGTAACTCAAGAACGGTAATAGCTAGAGAGTTGAAATTTTCACAGATTATGTATTTCTGTTGCCACTATAACAACAAATACTAAAAACAAAATATAATAAATATTTAAGGGGGGCTCCCATACAACAAACGTGATTTTTCAAACATTTTTTGTTCGGTACCAATGATGACAACAGGTAGGCACTTGAAATGTACATCAAATAAGGGCGCTCCCATCCAAAAAACACAATTTTTTACTAATTTTGCTCTATATTGGTACGGAACCCTTTTTTGCGCGAGTCCAACTCGCACTTGGCCGAATTTTTCGTATTTAAGTAAAACCAACGAATGCGTTGCAGTTGCCTTGGTCCGACATATTTTTACGAGAACTACTTCTTTGTTTGGATTAGGAGTTAGGACACAGATTGGATCGAACAAATAATGAAACTGTGATCAAACGAAGGTCCATCTTAATTAATATAATAATGCAATGTTATATTATTTAAACACAAGGCATTATAACATTAACTTTTTTATTTTTGTATTCAGGGCAAATTCATGACATTGGGGAATTTCTCATAGAAACATCTAAGTTCAAAGTTACTTTTTCAGAGCTATCAGCTACTACTTTCAGAGTGAACTCTATATACGTAATACGTATAGGTAAGGGACACATAATATTATAGGTACACCCTAAAGTATTATCACTTATTTTTGTAACACACTGTATGAGGCAATGAGGCATATTACACGCATCAATATTATTACGATTCCGTGATAATATTGATGGTGTAATAGGCCGAATCGCAGTATCGCAGTAGTACTTGTGATACGCGTGATACTAGAATCGTGATTATATTGACGGTGTAATACGCCCCTATAAGTAGTAAATTATTAAGTTATGATTATTATTTTATAGGTGTATTTATCGATATTGTCTGATGCAATTACCGTAACAATGGTATCAAGTGGCCCAGCTCTGAAGGTGAAAGTGTGGTACCGAAGGTCGCGGCGAACGAATTCGACCCGTCGTGATACCCAGTCGTGATTTCATTAGCGATGCGCAATAGAAAGAAATGTCAACATAGTGAAGGGATAACCGATAATGAGACGACTCAATCAACGTCTTGAGATGTGCTTGGAAATAGGTCATTTGTTAACACAAACTAGATTTAAATTAGGATGATATGTGAAAAGTTCCTTCACAAGACACAAAATATCAGAAAAAAACATAACACACCAAATTTCCGTCGGTGTTAAAATGTCTAAAATCGGACCAGTAGTTTCAGAGATTACCTCCTACAAACAAAATACAAACTTCACCTCTTCATTACTTAATATTAGTGTAGATTAGATAACATATTCAACGAGTAGAGATTTAGACATCTAGTAATATATAACTCTAACACTACATAACTTTATTTACTATAAAACATTTATAATACGAACTATATTTTTACCTTCCTTCGAGGGAAAGGACGCTATTACAAATATCAGCGATTTTCCGGTACCCTATTAAAGAATTAGGAGTCAAACTGCGAGGATATTTTGGTTTCAAATGAACGATAATATATTCATCTCCATGACTGTACCATAAAAATTCTATAGCCGCATACAAAATTTTCACATAAAATACGTTTTAACCATCACAATAATCGCAAAATATGAAAAAAATGGGGTCTGATTAGGTACCTTAATATCTAAATACACTGAACTGAGGAAAATAAATATACAAAAAAATTGTTGCTTATTTAGTCCCCTATAAAGTCCGCTAAAAATTTTATATAAAAATAAACAACTTTTCCAGTTATAAGAAAAATAAGAAAATTTCTCAAATTTTTTCATACATTTTCGCCATATCAAGAACGCGGCGAGCGTCGTAACCGCCACTGTACAAGGCGCGCTAATATGGATCTTATTTTAATGTCATTAACGTCGATATTCGTACTGACAGACATCCGACCTGCTAATTCCCCGGTTGGAGCATTCTTAAGGTTTCGCGTAGTGTACATATTTTCTTTATTAAGGTGTAGGTAAATGTTGTTGGCAACTCTCACACACGCAACAAGCAAATGCTTCAAGCCCCAAGTAACACCCGGGTGCCGCGATAACAATAGATTTCCAAGAATCCGCGATCGAAGGATTAATATTACATTCTAGTTAAATTGTAACGAAACTTAATTTGAACACAAATGTGTTGACAACTTGACTTGAGTATTGACACTGAATAATATCCCATTTGCTATTTGATTGCAGTATTCAAACGACAAGTAGCTTTTCTGAGCTTTTCTAGCTAAAGAATTCTCAGTACCACGCCTATCTGTCACAGTATAAATACTATAGAGTAGATTATCTTAACACCAGATCGTTCGAATCACGCATTTATTATGCTGATTTCATATCTTAAGATAGCAAAACAAATATCTAATATAAGCCGCCAATATAAATAAACCCAGCCTTAGCAATAATAATATAACAGATCTGTAAAAAAATGTGTATCCAGATTTTTTTTTTTATTAAATAAGGGGGCAAACGAGCAAACGGGTCACCTGATGGTAAGCAACTACCGTCGCCCATGGACACTCGCAACATCTGAAGAGCTGCAGGTGCGTTGCCGGCCTTTTAAGAGGGAATACGCTCTTTTCTTGAAGGTTTGCAGGTCATATAGGTCCGGAAATACTGCTGGTGACAGTTCGTTCCAGAATTTTACAGTGCGCGGCAGAAAGTTACGCGAAAATCGCACTGTGGAAGACTGCCACTCATCAAGGTGATGAGGATGGTATGTTTTTCGCGTGGGACGATGGCGAAAAGTTGCAGGTGGTATGATTCCGAACAATTCCTCAGAGCACTCCCCGTAATACAACCGATAGAGGATGCAGAGTGAAGCTACATCTCGGCGTAATTCCAAGGGGTCCAAGCTGTTCGAAACACTATGGCAGTCAACAATTCGAGCGGCCCTTCGTTGGATACGATCCAGAGGGAGCAGTTGGTATTTTGGCGCCCCTGCCCAGAGATGAGAACAATATTCCATGTGAGGCCGAACCTGCGCCTTGTAGAGTTGTAGGCGTTGGTCCGGACTGAAGTACTGTCTCGCTCTGTTAAGAACACCAAGCTTCTTCGAGGCTAACTTGGCCTTACCCTCTAGATGATATCTGAACTGGACTTCGCTCGATATGTTGACGCCAAGTATCTCAATGCTAGGGGAGATGGTTAAAGATGTGCCCTCGAAACGAGGATATATGACCATTGGTGACTTTTTAGTGGTGAACGCGCAGACTTGTGTCTTGGCGGGGTTAAATTGGACTAAGTTACGTCTACCCCATTCAGAGACTTTCTCCAATGAATTCTCTATTTTAGACACAAGTTCGTTTCGACTCTCAATGACATTTTGCCGAGAAATATTGCGGGAGCCGGTATATACAGCATCACCTGTACATTTCATATACAGCATCACAGAATTTTGTCAGATATAGCAAATATGGTGCAATATACACTGTCAAACGCCTATTGCTTGCTTGTCGCAAGACTTGGGTCGCCCTGTGGATCTTCATCAGTCCTCATCCGTAGAGTTACGCTACTGTATATATTGTACAATATCCTACACTAGTTCCTGATCTACATTACGTTGCTAGGTCTAGATTTGTCACAAGTTTCGCCTAGTTAGTATTACCACATTCGGCCTTACATGCTATAGAATGCGGTCATCTGTTTCGCAACTGTAAAAATTGTTGCAGTTCTAATTACTGTTACTTTTAGATAACAGTGTCTTGGCTACTACCCGTTTTTGTTAATCCATGCTAATATTATAAATACGAAAGTGTGTCTGTCTGTCTAATGTCTGTATGTTACCTCTTGACGCTTAACCCGCTGAACCGAGTTTGACGAAATTAGGTAAGGAGATACTATGAGTCCCGAGAAAGGAACAAGGATACTTTTTATACCGGAAATTCGCAATAACCAAAAGTCCTTTCCCGATATTCAAATCTTCATAACTTTCATCCAAATTAAATCAGTGGTTTAAGCAGAGACAGACAGACGGACACACGTTCGTACTTACATTATTACAAAAATTATTATAAAGTCACCATACATAATAATTATTATAATGTGCACGAAATAAGACTTTTTATTATTCACTCTCACTCTCAATGACATAATCTCAACAAAACAAACCACACTTAAGTCGTAGGATGACCTTAAAATACGGTTTTAAATGTCACAAAATGTCACGGATATTAAAACCACTTGATACGTCAAAAAAACGCGTGAAATACCGTACTAGAGCGACGAAATGTCCATTATAGCGAACCGGCCTTTCTTGTTCTGACATTGTAATACTGAATAGTGAATACATTATATTATACTGTTAATTCAGACATAAGTACAATGTTTAACGCCTCCTATATCGTCCAGTGGTTTAGAATGTGGCTCTTGACTCGGAAATCGAGGATTTAATTTTCGCGTTGAAAAAATTTTATTTCTAAGTTCTATGATAATGCGGGGCTGATCACTTGACAGTCTGACAAGGATTATGATCGAAGTGTCTGATGATCATGTAAAAAGTCAGCCGCACCTGATTTCTGATCGATTTTATCGGATTATCCACTTCGGATTATCCACTGGGCACCGAGAGTCTTCCCATAAGAGACTATTGTGTACTGCGCATTAACTTGGACACTTTAATTTATTGCTATCTAGCTGGCATAGTTTTAGTGGAGCTAACCACTGTCACCGCAATACAATCTATACAACGTGAAATTTTAGTGGTTGTTTTCCCGCAGCAGAACGATTTACCTATAGTAGTACTATCGAACCTTGCATGTTATTTTTTGAAAATAAAAATATTTTGTATGAAGTACTATGGACACTTTATGCCGATAGGCGCGAGTTACTATGGACCCGACCGATTTTTTTTTGATTTGAACAAAAAAAACTTTACAAATCTATTGTACTACTAAGATAGAATCATTTTACTGCGGGTAAACAACCATTAAAATTTCACACTGTATATATAAAACTCGACTGACATGGTGATCTATCAACGCACAGCCCAAACCACTGGACGGATCGGGCTGAAATTTGGCATGCAGGTAGATGTTATGAGGTAGGCATCCGCTAAGAAAGGATTTTGACAAATTCTCACCCCAAAGGGTTCAAATTGGGGGGTGAAAGTTTGTATATAATAATACTTCATAACGCGAGCGAAGCCGCGGGCAAAAGCTCGTATTAATATATAAACCAAAAATTATAAGTATCATTTTCTTTATGACTATGTGTAATGTGCTCTCAGTTTTATTTCTGGGGCCAAAACAACAGTTATATTAATATAATACTTTTGAGGCGAAAGATGTGATTAAATCACAGAGATTAAATCAAGTCCTAAATAGTATGGGCCATTTCAAATCATCAAAAAATGTATATCTCTGTGCGTCCGTTACAGAATTACTTCGTCGCAGTTCAATGCACAACTGAAGTTTCTAGATTTCAAGGGTATTTTTGATAAAAATATTTGACACCAACTAAAAACAATTTTATTTAACATTTTTATTTAACCAGGTGTCTACAGTGAGTAGTGACGCACTAAAACCTCTACGTTGAACAAATAGTTTGAAATATATTGAGTATTGACTTTTCAATAACAAATCGATTGTTAGCGTGCACCTGAAATAATTCTTTATTTTTGTTAAATTATAAAAAGTGTTAAAATATGGTCGTTTATTAAAGTATGTATTTCATGTTCGAAATGAGCAATCTTTTATTTATTTATAAAAATAATTTTGTGTATAACTATATTATACAAAAGATATTATATAATATGTATGTATGTACGACTTTATAGAAAATACTATTATTATAGCGAGTGTGGCAAAGTGCGCCTAGGCTGCATTTTGCCACACTGACTATTTTATATGTATTAAAATGTTATGTTTATAAAAATATTTTACAAACATAAAACACATTACACAACATGATGAAATAATTTGACAAAACATTATTTTACTGTGAAAAATCAATCCTTACGCGAGTTCTACGAAGACTTTGCCACGTAGTAGGCACGTAGCTCGCAGCTACGTCGTTCGTAGACGTACGTCACAAACACTGAAACTCCTTACAGCGACCTATTGAAAGCTTAGGCCAAACCTACGCGACCAATTACGCGAAATGACGTCAAAAGGTGCAGTTGTTGTATTATTATGGCTTTTATGGAAACCTGATGAAAGTGATGGTAAAAAATTATTATTTTCTAGAAATTTGGTAATTTGCCACAAACCACCATCTCAAGGATTTTCGAAATACAGGGTAGAATACTTATTGACCTAAGGACTTTGAAGTCCTTTACATTGTCTTTTTTAGGTATAGGTTTGACTATAGCTTGGTGTCACAATCTAAAGAGCCAGTTAGAAGGGAGGTGTTTATAATTTTAGTTACGGTCTTGAGGAAGATATCAGAATTTTACGTACTCGTATATTACTAGGTAAGTATTTATTTCTTTGTCTTAACTTCTTTACTTACATAATATGCTATATTTAAATCGATTTATCACACCTTATAATAAAAAATTTCATATTAATCAAGACGTGAGTGGAAGAATAAGGTAAGTAACATGAAAAAACTTCCCGTTTTTTTGCTTATATGCAGGCTTTAGGGCCGGAAAAGTTATTTGAAATAAAAAAACTATGGATTGTATGTGTAGCCAGATATATTAGCTAGGTAATGAAGTAGATAAGTTACAAGTTTTATTGAAATAATTAGGGAAAAAATGAGTTATTGTCCGTATGTTACGAAATGTTACTTATTCGATTCTTCCACTCACGTCTTCTTATATTTCAAGCTAATGTGTCCAGATAATAATATGAGATTATTTCAACACCCCATACATTTCCTTAAAAAAACACTACGATGACGGAGTATGTGTCACCCTAACCTCTGACATATTAAAGCCGTCTCACGCAACAACCTGTATATAGATACACTATAACACCCTGTATGGCGCCGGACAGACGCCCGCCATGTCGTTATGCCAGGGTTTTTCAACCTTTTCATAGCCAGGGACTGCTTAAATTTTAATTTTCTTCACGAAGCGTTAATAGGTCACTGTGTGATCAAAACTTTTAAAAATTTTTTATCTTATGAAAAAAATCAATAGGAAATGATATTAAAAAAACAGTATTAGTGGAATTTCCGAGCTTGCATTATTTTCTCTTCATCTCTTCAAGTCAGGTTCAGGTCGCCGGTCTGCCATCCTAGGACTAATATTGTTTCTTAAAGCTTAATTTAAAATCATTCGCGGACCATATCATATTATCTTCCTGCGGACCACTGGTTGGGAACCAATGCGTCACGCAGACTCTGCAACAAGTCGCTACGCCTATAATTTGTTTTCAATAACCTTATAATAAGATATTCAATAGTCTTATAATAGAGTTCATAGTTTATAATAGTGATCGGGTTCCTAGTTTCTAATATAGTTTGGACTTTGGCATCGCCCGCGTTTAAATCTTTTACACTATAAATTCGATTTTCTATGAAGATTTTTTGTAGACATACAATAACGATAATTCCCGGTTTTAGAGTTTGTTTTTATCAACAAAAAAAGACGGGTTGCACTCCGGGAGTGCCGGCAGAAGTGAAATCTTGATTATTAACAACACTAATCTCCAAGTTCTCCAACCGTCTTACGGTTTTTCGATCAGCCCACGCGACCTGACGCGAGTTTCACAGTTTTTACCCATCCCACAAAAGTGCTCAACGCCGCTAAAGAAGTTTTCACTTCAAAAATCATTTGGCTTTATGATATCAAGATTCAAATACATAATATCTTGATGTCACAAAGTTTTCTGCCATAATAATTTTTCGTTCAATAACTGATAGCATTTGGTCGCAGTAGGGGGTTAAAACGACACATTATTGTTTCCTGGAAATTCAATTAATAACAATTCAGTTGCCAGTTTAACAGGGTTATTGGCAACTGGTACATAAATAAAAATACTTTTAAAAATTAAATAAGAATATTATTATGCTTAATGAATAATGTTATTAGCAATTGTATTGCTGCAAACGCCATAATAATGTTGTATTTGTCAATGTAATATATTTTGATTTTAATATTATGTACTGGTTGCAAAATGCAAATAAAGTTTGAATTGAATTCATCCATAAAGTATGTCACACGTAATAACGCGGTGGCGGTGCCGCTGCCGCTGCGGCACCGTGTGTAAACAGCCTTACTTCTAAGTTTTGTGACATAACATTTTAAATAACGAAATTAATAATTATAAATACTGAGGTGGTTTTATTTTTAGATGCAAAATTGCAAATTTTGTGACGTCACACTATGGACTTAAATAACATGAAGGACTGTACCCTTTTTTATACGTAGTAAATATTATTTTTATATAAACTAATATTATAATTCGGAAGAGTTTGTTTGTTTGTTTGAACGCGCTAATCTCAGGAACTACTGATCCGATTTGAAAAAATGTTGTCTTAGATAGCTCATTTATTGAAGAAGGCTATATAGCATCACACTGTGACTTTTAGGAGCGAAGAAACAGAGGAAAATGGGGAAAAATGAGGGGAAAATTATTCATCTTTGAGAGTTTGCGTTGCGTGCGCTGCAAAAACGGTCCAAGATACCCAAAAAATAGGTATGGAAGAATTATTCCTCTTTAAATGATCTAAAAAATGTCCATGATAGTACATAATATGTCTATCTTTTAAGATTACCTTACAATAATCGTTTTTATAATATGGTCTAAGAATCAAATTTGGTCGAAATGAATGCAATTGATTAATGAAATATAGGTAGATGCGCGACGAAGTCGTGGGTAACAGCTATAATTTATAAAGCTGAGGAAGCCAAAATAAATATCATTGCCCTTAATAACTATTCCACGCGAACGAAGTCACGGGCACAGCTCGTTTATTTATAAAACATTAATATAATGAATATTTATGAAGAAAGCCTCCAGCCTCCTGAGTCCTGAAATCGATTTTTGATTACTCGTAATAGACAGGAGACAATTACTAGTTATTTGTCTGAAGTAAACAATACAATTAATCTTAATCTTTCAGACATTTTCGGTAATGTTTTCAGAAAGGTTTTAGAAGTTTTTAAACATTATTGCTTATCGTATTTAAACTTGAAGCTTAGTAAACAGTAAGTTATTAAATGTCAACTTATTAATTATTAGTTACTATATATCGTCTGCAACTCCGTTGCGCCTAAATTCGCGTGGGAACCGTTCATTTTTCCGGTTTGAAAATTATTGTATGTCCTTTCCCGGGACTCGAAGTATCTTCATACCAAATTACAGTGAAACCGGTTCAGCGGTATGGACGTGAAGAGGTAACGGACAGACAGACAGACACACTTTCACAGTCATATTTTATAATAATATTAGTATGGATGCATCGTTGATCTATTTGCAGTTATTTTATACCATACCTTCATATGATCAAATAATAACCTATCGGGCAGCAAGTGGCAACAAATAACAATACATTTTGCCGCAATAAAACTATCCTTTCCCGAGCGCCGAAGTTCTTCAATTTCTCATTGTATCCAAATCGACTTAGCAATTTGAGCACGAAACAGACAAAAAGAGTGATAAATTATTTTCACTTAACATTTATTACAATTATTATTTTAAAACTTATACGATAATATGATTATCTTATTATTTTCAACGCATAAAAATTTAGTACGTAATCGTCATAAGAATAAATTGGAAAATGTAGGAATTTGATTTCATAATATTATGTACTTACCTACTTACCTTATCTACCTTTGACGCAGTCCTGCTCCTGAACATTAGATAGATTTTTTATGAAGATATTATATATTATTGCTATACCAGAATACTAATTTTATTCTTAAATCTACACTACTATTATAAAGAGGAAAGATTTGATTTTTTGTTTGTTTGTTTGTTTGTTTGTTTGTTTGAGTCGAATAGGCTCCGAAACTACTGGACCGATTTGAAAAATTCTTTTGCTATTGGAATCTTACATTATTTCTGCTGAACATAGGCTACATTTTATTTTGGAAAAAAGTAGGTTTCCGTAAGATATTTGAGTTTTTCGGACGCAAGGTGTAAAAAATCAGCTAGAAAAGTTACTTATTTTGCGTACGCTGCCTAAACTATAAAAGATAGAACCATAAAATGTTCTAAGTAATTGTAGATCTTATAAATATCTACAAAAAAGTCCGCGACACACTATACCTATCTATGTCGAGTGAGGCACAATAACCATTTATTTATTTAAAAATCCTGAATTTTTTTTGGACTACATTAAAACGGATATATTTTACTCACGCTATTAATCCTTATCAAAATAAATTCTTTTATCACTAAGTACAGTTTATGTAGATAATATTTGGTCTTTGAATGATTAAAATTGGACGTTTGGTTTTGAAATTATGGCGAAATTAAAATATTACGATAGTGGGCGTCACCAAAGCGCGTGCGGGGAAGACAATATTCTGTTGTAGAAATGCAAATTCTGTACTTAGAAGATATGAAATGACACCCGAAATTACTCCTTTGTCACTACATCGCTATAGAAGCCAAAAATGTGGTTAGTTTTTTGTCTGTCTGTCTGTCACTCTTTCTGTCTGTCTGTATGTTAGTTCCAGCATCACACGAAAAATATTGATCCGATTTGAATGTGGTTTTCGCAGATATATTTATCTTCTTCCAACTTAACATATGGTGTATAAAATTTTTTCCCCCCACCCCTCTAAGGGGACAAAAGAGGGGGTCAGATTTTGTATCAAACTTTTTTCTTTAACACGAAAACTACTTATCCGATTTGCATACGGTTTTCACAGATATATTATATTTGTCTTCTTCCAACTCAACATCTGGTGTATAAAAATCCTCCCCCCCCTCCCCTCTCAACCCTCTCTGGGGACCAAAGAGGGGTCAGATTTTGTATACAACTTTTTTCTTTAGTGGACTTACTTCATATTAGGTATTAACTGTGTTTTTCAACTTAACATCTGGTGTATGACCTTCCCCCCCACACCCTCTTAGGGGACAAAAGAGGGGGTAAAACATGTATCAACTGATGATGTAGAAAATATACTTTAAATGGCAAAACAACGTTTGCCGGGACAGCTAGTATAATATAATCCTAATCTAATGATAAATAATACCACATCATAAACAATAGTTTGGCTGCAACTGACTTCGCGCAGAAATTGGATTATCGCTCATTTAGGTATTTTTGGCGTCAAAAATTATCTTTATATTCTTCTCCCTGAACAAAAAGTACTTCCATAACCTAACTTAAACAAAATCAGTTCAATGGTTTACGTATGACAGACAAAGATTTTCGAATTATTATTCCAAAAAATATTGTTAAATATTTTTTTCATTTTCAGTTTCAAAAATGCCGCAGTGGGCGAGCGCGGAGGGCGGGGGGTCGGAGGCAGCGGCACCGGACCAGATGTTGTGCTATGAAGACGAAACCTCAGAGTATTGTGAGAAGAACGGGGAAGATTTGAAAATCGAACAGGCTGGTGGTTAGTATTCTTTGTACTGGTATCATTCCTTGTTTTTTTTTTAACGGAAAATAAGTTGGCAACAACGGGATGTTGCAAGTTTTCTCACAGTAGGTGTAATGTACAGCTACAATAATAAAGAATTAAGAATGAACAAACAAACTTATATAATATTATGACGTCAGAATGAGATGTGTAAGAAAAGTAGAGTTGGTAGGTTTTAGGATCTTGAAGTACATGAAGAAATTAAGAAAAGTCCTTTTTGGGTGTGCTAACTATGCTAATGTGGCATTGAAACATTGCCTCCCTATACTAAGCTTTATTTACATTTAGATCTAAATTAATTCAAACAGAGTTTTACGTAAAATCTAACTTAAACGATTTGACTTCTGATATAAAACATGCAAACATTTTGTTTAATGCTAACCGGTACTTACCTGTCTTGGCGTAAGATTAGTGTCACGTTCAGTGAAAGTGAATCGCGGCTGCGTAATAAAACCGCAAAGGAAATAAATTAACTAATTTAAATACCACATACCACTAACTTTGCTTAAGAACACTGTATTTATTATTATAATAGTTATTCGTTATTACGTGTATCTAACACGGAAGAAGGACACGGAAGAATACTTATACTAACTAAAAGCCGAGCTTTGTGAGGGCTCACGTCGTCACCCTTTTACTGACTGATGATAACAGTTAACACATCTAAATATAAATAAAAATTACTATGTTATAGCACTTGAAATCAATAGGCATGACAGTTTTTCCTTAAAGTGTACCACAAAATGTAGGTACAGGTTGAGGGATATACTAGGACTCGCTTCGCTCGTATGGAATTTGGAAGTTATACAAAAAAGTAAAAACGAAACCGTGATCAGCTATTAAAACGTCAAGGGCCTATAAGAGTGAAAGGCAAAGCTTTTTCTGCCTCTTTTAGGGTTCCGTAGTCAACAAGGAACCCTTATAGTTTCGGTCTGTCCGTCCGCCTGTCCGACTGTCCGTCTGTCCGTCTGTCCGTCCGCGGTTTTGCTCAGAGACTATAGGACCTACAAAGCTGTAATTTGGCATGAATATACATATTAATAATGCCGACAAAATGGTACATAAAATATTTAAAAAATATTTTTTTTATGGTACCTCCCCTACACATCAAGCGGGGTTGAATTTTTTTTTTCGCGCCCACCCCATCGTGTGAGGTGTCGTTGGATAGGTTTTTTAAAAATATTATGAGTATTCATAAATCATTTTCCGGTTTAGGGATCCATTTGTGAAATATTAAGTTTTAAAATGGAAAAAATCGTTAGAGTCCAATGTGAAAAAATTCACGGGAGTAGGAAATATGCTGAATTTAAAAGGAAAACTATCACGGCTAAGTTGTCTTCATAATTTATTGAGTAATAGTCGATTAACTAAAAAAAATGTATTCGGCGAAGTATAAAGGAACTTTTCGTTCAAATTCCTTTGAAAGTAACTGAGATGATGTTGTTAGTAGTGTAAAACATGTTATAAATGTACATTCATTGACATTCACAGAAATTTTCAAAAACTAGCGGTGCTACGGAACCCTACATTGCGCGTGGCCCGACACGCACTTGGCCGGTTATTAATATAATAAGATCGTCCCACTTTGTTGCAGACTATGGAGACTGACGACTGTATGTCTTCAGACAGCTTTTAGCACGGTATATTATGATAAAGTTATTTTTTATCCAGTCTACTGTCCTCAATGAAGTCGACAGTTCCTTATCGTTAACCACTGAATCTTAGGAAATTGCAAACTTTATCAATAACGATTTAGCATTTTGAATCAACAAACGAAATAAGCTAACTTTACATTTGAACTGACTCCCAGTAAACTTGACACAAAAAGTATTTTAGCGAGTATCCACCATAACCAATCTTTAAACAGTCCATAAAACGTAATAAATAACAAATATTCCTTATCTTTGTTGCCATAAAAGTTATCTGTGTTATAATAAAAGGCTTTAAGTAAAAACATCAGAAATCACCCGTGGCGGGGCGTTAAAATCGATTAGTTCGTTACGCAAATGCTTTATCAAGCGAGCAGTCGCTTGCGTCACGAGTCACGACTTTCATACAGTAGTCACCTAATCTCAATTTTCAAGTGGTATGAACATAATATTGCAGTTGTCGTAGGTTAAACTTGATCAGCGTTTAATTGCAAAATATGAGCTTAAGTTAACTGCAATATGACTACTCAGTACTCTCATAATCATATAAACTTATTACATATATTATAATAAAACTGTAGAAATGTGAATTCTGTACATTAAAGATATTCACAAAATAATAAGCGGGGGGTGTCACTAGATCGCTATAGAAGCCAAAAATGTGGTTAGTTTTTTGTCTGTCTGTCTGTCTGTCTGTCTGTATGTTTGTTCCACTATCACACGAAAACTACTGATCCGATTTGAAAGCGGTTTTCGCAGATAGGTATATTTGTCTTCTTCCAACTTATCATCTGGTGTATAAAAAAATTTCCCCCCATCCCTCTAAGGGGACAAAAGAGGGGGTAAGATTTTGTATCAACTGATGAAGTAGAAATACTTTAAATAGCAAAACAACATTTGCCGGGTCAACTAGTATACAATACTAATCTTGTCTGATATCTTCTAATCAGTCTTAAGTTGGGCTTAAGGCTTTATTTCATTATTATAAGTTTAATATCGGAGTTCAGCAAATAACTCAAGGTTTGACCACACTTATTACGCCTCTCAATTAGTAACAGTTTGATAGCACAGTCGAGTTACAGATTCATAAATATACATAGTCAATTCGTCAAAGTGTATCAGTACAAGCACGTCTCAAGAATAATTTTGGGCATAATCTTAGCGTAAAACCAGTTTATTAATACGGGCTATTGATTAAACGATCAAACAAACGTCAGCTTCTGGTACAAAATGCGACGATAAACATAGAGGTACATTAAAAAAATCCAAAGCCGATCAGATATAGCCTCCTCCTTTTTGGAAGTCGGTTAAAGACTATACGCCGTCGCCCGTCAGTGGGTGGAAGAGGCAACAGTGAATCAAGAATCAGTTCTGCATTATACGGAAAATTTATTTCATTCTAATTACATCGTGTTACAATAACTATTTTATTGTATCCCGTTTTTTTTATTTATTATTATTTTTCACGTTTTAATCTAATTACCAACTTGGCTCAGTTGTGTAATTTGCTCGTGATCAGGCAATAAAATCACTTCAAAACGTGTTTAATTGTTACTAATTACGTATAACGTACCTACTTAAAATGTGTTTTATGATTAGTAGTCACAAAAGGTTATATAAAGTCTTTCTAAGATAGCAAACGAAATATAAAACATAAATAATTTGTTTACAAACCAAGCATTAATTAAGTCTTAGAACATACAACCAGTCTGTGAGTGTCGTCTCCGGAATGCTCTAGGTCTTAGAATCTGAATCTTAGAGATTTAATATTACGTGTAGTGTATTCTCCTTTGAGTGCTTTGTAAAACTGAACATGTCTTCTATAACATAAAAATAAAAAACTTTTTGCTTGCGTTAGAAGCTAGATCTTTTCATTTCAAACTTTCATTTCACATCAACCTATTACCTAACCTAACAAGAGAAATTTATCAGCCTGTATCGACTTTCATTTCGCCTAATTACTGGTGAACGTTCTAGATTTCTACGACAGCGGCAGCGGCAGTGATGAGCAGGTACCAAGACGGGTCTGCCGGCCTCGTCGCACTCCCGTCAGCTCCTCATCATCAGGGACAACTAGCATCTCAGGGCCCGGCAGACGCCGCCGATGTGGAATATCAGCCCGGGAACGGAATCTGCGACGGTTGGAAAGCAATGAGCGGGAACGAATGCGCATGCACTCACTCAATCGCGCGTTTGAGGTAACTCTCGTGAGGCTATTTTAAATTATGTAATCCAGTATGATCGCAACTCATTTATTTCATTTTTTTTTTATCTTTTTATTTTACAGAGGCTTTTAACACTCAGTGTTAATGTCAGCCTCGTAGGTGAACACAGTGACTCATTTATTTCTTGCACGGCAAGAAATTTGCGGCATACGTCTTGGGCACTATAAACTCTCGCGTATCTGGCCCAAATGGATCTGGCCAATGGCTACCAACACATAAAGATTGTTATCTAAAAGACAAATAATTTTAAAGTCACATCGATATAAATAAAAACAAGAATAAAATATGTATCTAGTTAAAACATACAATATTATCTATCTATATTAGCTAAGAAGCACAGCGCAGCTACGCGTAATCTTATGTGAGCATAATTATTGTTTTCATTTCCTACAATTATCGTATCTGCAACTTTGTTTCAGGATTTACGGCGGGTGATTCCTCACGTGAAGAAGGATAATCGTAGTCTCTCTAAAATTGAAACTTTAACTCTTGCCAAAAATTACGTGAAAGCCCTCACGAATGCGATATGCACGATGAGAGGGGAGGTGCCACGATACCAGTAAGTAGAATATAAAAATCTTATAATAATTAATAACGCGCGACGACTAAAGACTTTTCGGCCGAGAGTTTAGCTTTAGTCGAACGCTAAATCAGTATGAAGATGCTCCCTGGATAGGTACATTTTCATTCTCATTAAAACGATCATCGACAAACCATCGGCCGACTAAAAGTTTGCAGTCTGCGGGGCCTTTAAAAGACTGCTTAACTGCGTAATTTTACATAAGTATTTATGAAACAATGAAACTTTATTGTATTTTATAGTCTATTTTCAGCCTCGTTAGAGGCAAGCATTCGACTACAGACATATTGTCATGTCGAGGCAAAAAGTGTGATCGAAAAAGTGAACCCCATATTGGGGCTGGTTTGGGGCTATTTTGATCCCAAATCCCAAAGAAATATTGACAATTTTTATCTTGTATGCAGATTTTTTAAACAATTAACTATAAACTTAACTGTGAAGAGCAATTTTATTGAAGGAGTTTTTTTTTTCAACTTTCAGATTCAACAGTGAAGATGAAAATGTTGAACCAGTATTTGTTTTAAGCAGAGATCAAGAGCAGAACAATAATGTGCCAAACGACCAAGAAGAAGATCCGTCGAGTCCGACAAATAGCCTCTGACATTAGATGGAATAAGGGCGAACGCTCACTTAAGACAATACAGTTTTAAGATAGACTATTGCAAGACTAAATTTTGTTTGTGTGTGTCTATAGTCTGCCTCAAGACTATCTTGTCTCAAGTGAGCGAGGGCTCTAAAATCTACGCTAAAAAGACAGAAGCTACTGAAGAAAAGACTTGACTGAGGTCCTTGTATTTTAAATACTCTGTTTCGATAGCGATTGCATGCATCATCCAGAAACTCAGCCAATTTTTTTTTATCTGAGTAAATCCAACCCTACAAGGATGTTTTGGCGCTTTAAAGTTTGACTTATCGGCGTCATAATAATGTATGGTTACAGATTCTGGTAGACCTATAATCTCGCGGTGTTTCGGCCATATCCAGCCCTAAGTGTTTTTGGGAAACGCCTGTCAATATTAACTTCTGTGATCTCACACATTGTCCCCTTTAGGCTTCATATTTATTAGCCTACACTTGTAGAGGTACAATCAAGCAGATAAAATCGAAACTCGGTATTTTAAAATCATATGGCCCTCTGACCAAACTATGGCAACGAGTAAATACCTATTTATATTATTGTTCGCTTAATGTACTTAATAGCCTATCTTTGTTGTAATTTGTCAAACATAATATAAACTATTTTAGAGGAAAATTTATAAAAACATAAGAAAAGAACAAAAATGATGCGCCTAGTCTTCGTTGGGTTAAGAAAGGTACGGGCTTATGTAATCTAACGGCTGCACTCAGAGACAATATTTAACGATGATTAAACTTCAATTTAAGGGGTTTAACAGATAATAATGTATGAGGCTTATGTCAAAATATTTTAATAGATATGTAACCAATATTAATAATGAAGACGTGAGTGGAAGAATCGAATAAGTAACATTTCGTAACATACGGACAATAACTCATTTTTTCCCTAATTATTTCAATAAAACTTGTAACTTATCTACTTCATAACCTAGCTAATATATCTGGCTACACATACAATCCATAGTTTTTCTATTTCGAATAAATTTTCCGGCCCTAAAGCCTCCATTTAAGCAAAAAACGGGAAGTTTTTTCAAGTTACTTACCTTATTCTTCCACTCACGTCTTGAATTATTGTCTCTGGGTGCCGCTGTAAAAGTTTTAGTGGTTGGTACCTTAGAGTATACATTAGCATAGCTTGCTATAATCTATACTCTATGGTTGGTACCTATACCTAAATATTTAGATTTACCCTACTGCCTGGCTATTATAACAGAGTACAAAACGTTCTTATTTTATGAATGTCAAATTCAAGTGCAAGGCTGGGTGTCTCATAAAATATCATAATATAACACTCTATATATTTCAAGCTCTGCCAAACCTACCTACAGCCAAGTTGTTGCTTATTAGGTCTGAAGATCTCTCCGATGGTGCCAATATTATTAGAATAAATTAACATTCCAATAATTATGAATAATGCTAATTATTATTTTAGGGATCAACTATGATCTATGTACGTAGTCAATTTGTTTATGTCAAATTACCTCTATTTTACAAGTTCCACATTAAACATGCGTACCTATTATAATCAAACATATATACCTAATATCAGGCAACATTAATATTATGTACCCAAGATTTTATTAATATCAACATGGCCACTAACGTTTTTGTTTTAAGTTTTCCTAAGAATGAAAAATTCAGGTCGAACGCAAAGGCATGCGAAAGGAATCCATAGTATAACAGCTGTCATATATTTCTCTACATTGGTATCCATACAAAATACGCAATACCACACATATGTGCGTGCCTACAACTAAAAGTAAAGATTAAACTGCACGGGTGAGTTATAAAAAATATATAATATTATGTTTTGTATAGAAGCCAACCTTAAGACCTATTTAATTTAATAATACTTATCTATACATATAATAAAACTGTAGAAATGAAAATTCTGTACATTAAAGATACTTATTCAAAAAATAATAAGCGGAGGGTGTCACTACATCGCTATAGAAGCCAAAAATGTAGTTAGTTTTTTGTCCGTCTGTCTGTCTGTCTGTTTGTTCCACTATCACACGAAAACTACTGATCCGATTTGAATGCGGTTTTCGCAGATATATTTGTCTTTCAACTTAACATCTGGTGTATAAAAATTTTTCCCCCCACCCCTCTAAGGGGACGAAAGAGGGGTCAGATTTTGTATCAAACTTTTTTCTTTAACACGAAAACTACGGATCCGATTTGCAAACGGTTTTCGCAGATATATTTGTCTTCTTCTAACTCAACATCTGGTGTATAAAAATCCCCCCTCCCACCCCAAAGAGGGGGTCAAATTTTGTATCAAACTTTTTTCTTGGACTTACTTCATATTATTAACTGTGTTTTCCAACTTTACATCTGTTCATAAATTACCCCCCCACACAAAAGAGGACAAAAGAGGGGGTATGATTTTGTATCAACTGATGAAGTAGAAATACTTTAAATGGCAAAACAACGTTTGCCGGGAAAGCTAGTTTTAAAATAAGAACGTCCGTGGCTACACTGGCTAGGAATTAGGATAACTAAACACAAAAGTCAGGCCGCGGCCGCGCAATCATTTTAAGGTAGAGCTACCCTAGCTCTACCCTACCCTAAAAAATCTAAAAGAAACAAACTTTCAGACGTGAAGTGTACATCCGGTCCTAAGTATACCTAATTAGTAAGTTACCTACGTTGCAATCTCAGTTCCAGGTTACCGTTGTATTTTTTATAAGTACTTATAAAAATATATTAGTTTAAAGTAAGTCAAATTATTGCATTTTGTCTGATCCTATTATAGACATTACAATATGTTAAAATTTTATATTTTATTGTACATTGTGATTTAGATAATTTTAAAATATAAGATCTTATGTACTTATGATAATATTGTTATATTTTATAGTGTAAAATATGAGAAACATTACCGAATTTATAAAAAACTTCATTATTTTTATGTGTAATACATTTAATACACTTTAAGCATGATTTTGTGTTTTCTTTTGCTAAATTCTCGCTTAAACAAATGGCATTCCGTAATGACCGACATTAATTTTAGATACCTACAGAATAATTATGTACTTATTGTGGTAGTAAGTACCTACCTAAGTACAATACTGTAATAATAATACTCGCCACACCGGTTTCGGTGACTATGGCCAGTTTCATTGAAACCAGGCTAGGTACGCAGGAGTAATTTTATAGTGCCCAGGTGTGTGCGCAGTACACAAGAGCACTCTCTATTCCTTTAGGTACTTTCATAAGTCATAACGCTCTAGACCACTGGGGGCGTAGTGCGAGTTTTATTGATCATACGCATCGAACACGTTATCTAGCTGTATAGTCCGACAAGGCTTTAAATGAATGTGTCAATGATGTCAAAAGGCGCTGCTGGTAAAGGAGAACTGTCAAACACGTGTCAAAAAAGCGTTTAGTTCCTTTTCTCGCCACGTTCATGTAGAGCCTTGTCGAACTATAGTTAAGTAGTTTTTCCATTACACTAAATTTAGAAATCTAAATAATTTAGTCACTAAATTTAGTGAAGTGGAATAACATTTAGAAAGCTAGGATCCTAATTAGTTATGTATTGCAGTGCGGTCGATGGTAATATATTAAAAATCATCTATTTTTCCTTGTGTCAGTCCCTCATCAATTACTGCATCTTGGCTTGGGGTGGGTGTTCTTCAGCAACTCTTATTCCGCTCGAGCGAGCGCAAAGAGGCGTATTAAAGGTAGCGTTGGAGAAACCTAAGAGGTACAGCACAAACAAACTTTATGAGGAGACTAGGGTTTTAAGTGTTAGAAAACTATATTATGTTAGGGTCATTGAATCAGTACACAAATCCGTTACAAAATCCAAAAATACTTATGAACAAATGTTAAGCAGACGACTTTTCAGAATTCCCAGTACCCCCGTTAAGACAACCTTTGCCTATAGATTCGGAACATTCTTATATCCCTTCATTTACAATAAACTAATAAATTTATTTGAATTAAAGCAGTATTCAGTACAAAAGGCTAAAAAAATACTATCTAAATCCATACTAACCTGGTCATACATGGAAACAGAAAATTTAATTAAAGTGTACAAATAACTCAAAAGACATACACACACACACACACACACACACACACACACACACACACACACACACACACACACACACACACACACACATACACACACACACACAATTATAATATAGAATATAATATAGAATATAATAATTTAACCTAAGATTTTTAATTTTTGTTGTGGTATTTAGATTATATTAAGTATTATTATTATTATTATTGTTAATTTCGTCTGTTTTTATTGATATTTGCACTCTATTTATTGTAATTCGGTAAGAATTCCCCCATAGCACAGGCTGCGCCTAGTTTGGGGGACTGCCACTTGTTTAAAAATATTGTCAATCAATTTATGGAAATAAAGATTTGTATTTGTATTTGTATTTGTATTAAAGTCAGTTAATATGAAGCCACTATGAACTATTCAAGAAAAATTTCGAAAAATATCCAAGGGAAAAAAATCACAAGATCGTATGTGGTGACAAGAGCTGCATTTTCATTTTGCATGTAAATTATACTTTGCATGTATTTTGCAAATTGTAAGACCGCTTTTATTTATCGTTTTTCTTCATATTGTAGTTTAGTTTTTGTACAAATAAAAGAAAACTGTTATATTCTAAAGACCCAATTATTTTAAAAGTAAAGACAGGAGTCGTAACTCGCAAGCAATGTTTTGCGTTAAATTTAATACAGTAAATATTTCCTTAATTACATGCAGATATTTGTTTATTTGGCAACACTTAACCCACGTGTCGATGGTTCCAGGTGGACCATCAAAACTGTCAAAAGTGTACATAGTTAACACAGCTACGCACCAATTTGACAGCTGTCAATGTCATCTACGCCTACCAATGCCTAACTTCTGCATGGACCGGGTTCCTCCGTCTGTAGAAGCTATAATGCTATAAAGCTGATTCCCTTTGAAATGACAGCTATTTCTTGTGCCTATTTGAAGCGGAATCAGCGCCCCCATTATTCGAGTAGAGAACTAAATTTGACGTAAAAATGACGTTTGAACTCGGAACAATGTTCCGAGCGTTTGAAAGCCGCCATATTGGCGCTGATAGCAGTAGTGAGAGTATTTGGAACTAATACTAGTGATGACAACTGTTGTTATTGGTTGTGGGTACGTCAAATTTAGTTATCTACCCGAATAGTAGGGGCGCTGATTCCGCTTCAAATAGGCACAAAAAGCAGGTGTGTATCAGCTATCCAGCGTTTATGAGATCAGTGTATAATAGAGATCAGATCATCAGTGTGGGTAGATCATAGACAATAGAACAACGAATGAACGTCATCTTTTCTAATCTGTGCAAGATCTGAGACATCGAGTGAGAATGTGAACTGTGAACGAAATGAGAGTGAGATTTGACTGATACAAAAATTATTCTCGCAGATGCATGTGTAAAAAGAATTTTCTTTGGTGTACATAAATTTGTGAAGAAACTTTTTACATAATTATCGTTAAATTATCGAAGAGGAATCGATTGGAATAATAGTGGTATTAGGGTTTTTGTACCGTCATAGGCTAAAAGTTACATCAAGTAAAGATCTGCGTCTCGCAAATATGGCCGTCCTGTAATGAATCGGTGGTCAGTGTTATTATAGTTATTCGTCTCATGCAGAATTTCAAAATGGAACTTCGTGTTGGTAATAAATATCGACTGGGTCGTAAGATTGGATCGGGATCATTTGGTGACATTTATTTAGGTAAGTTTATATTGAAAATACGGTAAACAAAGAAAGATGAACTAGGTATTGTAGGCCAGCTGCATTTTTTATTTCGAAATAGTTACGATTCTATAAATGGGTAACCTTACATTAAAAATAATTTCATTACCATCGGCACATTAACTCAAAATAACATGGTTTATGAATTTAGCCATAATAAGTGTATCAAAAACATGTGATTGTCTATAAAATCCATTCCAGTGTGGTAGTAATCTGTCTTTGTCTACAAATTAAATTAGAGTCAGAGTACCACCTAAAGTATTTCCAATAAAATCATTGTTGCTAATTATTGTATTATCAAGTAACTATTGGAAAAATCCTTCATGGTGAACAGACCAAAGCTTTGTTATTTAGACAGTAAGCTAATAAATGATATTGATTTTAGGAACAAATATCGCTACAAGGGAGGAAGTAGCTATAAAATTAGAATGCATAAAAACAAGACATCCACAACTACACATAGAGAGCAAATTCTACAAGCTTATGCAGGGAGGCAGTAAGTATCCTACCTATTATTGCAATTTTGCTCTTGTGTTTTTTTTCTAGTGAAATATTTGGCAACTGTCATAAAAATGTTTTTTTTTTCTAGTTGGAATACCGGCAATAAAATGGTGTGGCTCAGAGGGAGATTACAATGTCATGGTTATGGAGCTGCTCGGCCCATCTTTAGAAGATCTGTTCAACTTCTGTTCAAGACGTTTCTCCCTCAAAACTGTGTTACTACTCGCCGACCAACTCATAACTCGCATTGAAGACATACATGCAAGAAGCTTCATCCATAGGTAAACATGTTTTCACAACTTTTATGACTTTGTACTCAAACAATATACGGTGTTACATGTCTCCATGCTTAGAGTCTTTAGAGTCCATAGAGAGGTTTTGAGCTCTATCAATTATAATTAACAATAAGTTATATATTTGTTTCCAACTCTTCATTTTTTGCTGAGTAGGCAACACATTTTTAATTGCCACTTGCCAGGAAAATTGACAATTTTTTTTATTTTCCCAGGGGTACTGGGTACGCCCATGACTGATTACTCAGAGACAAATATTATTTACTGTGGTTTAATTAAAATTTTAACATAAGCCCCATACAGCTTGAGAATGTGGTAATACATAACTAAGTCTAAAATGTTTCTCAATATTATTGCAAATATTATATAATTAATGTGCCAAAATATATTTTGTATGAAAAAAGAATACTTGGTCAAAAAATTAATTAGTTCACTCACAATAGCTATAATTTAATTATCTTTTAAACAAATAAAGTGATGTTTGTTTTTATTAATGACACTGTTATGATCTATTGTTGGTTTTTTTAATGGTTAATATTAGGAGTTAAGTGTTTTGTGTTAACAAAAGCCAAACTAATAGTTTTGCACTTGAGTATATTAATTAGCAAATTAATATACTTCAATGTTTTTAATAACAATTGAGTTTAAATAATTTTGACAATTGAAGACCTGAGTTGAAGAATACAATAGCTATGTCCACATTATGCAATTTCATCTTCAATTTTCGTCATCTTCTTTTTATTCAATTTTCGTTTGGCATATTATATTCAATAATTGAATGGGTCAAAATCCACCCGCGTTGAAAGAAAAGTGTCATAGCGAGCACTACGATTTCAACGCGCGTCACGGGCATGCCTCACGTTCGCCGTTGACTGCACTATAACGCATGCCCTTTATGAACAAAAAAAGGCACAGTGTGGACAAAGCTAATAAGAGATATTTGTTGTTTACAAGAATACACTAAAACTGTGTCTAAACTGTTGAAGTAGTTTACATTTACTATGTTATTGCTTGAATGAATTGTATGTTTTAATGTTCCAAATGATAATGAAAGTGGCATATAACAAACATATAATAATATGTTCATTAATACATTGTAAATAACTATAGTATGTTGTGCAGGTCAAGAAGGTTGATAATAATATAATACTCTGATTCATTTCGATCTAAACTTAGGGTTGCCATCACCTAAATTGCTATCGCCGGTCAGGCACGACAAAATTCCCGGACATTTGGCCAAAATATGGTTAATAATAATAATAATAATAATATCTATGGACGCTTCACACCACGTCAATCTGGCCCCGTGGAAAGTACCTGAAGGACTTGTGTTACGGGTACCAGACAACGGAAATATATTTAATACTTTTATACTATACATATATTTAAGATTTTTATTATATGATAAATATATTTAATACACATCCATGACCCAGGAACTTTGAAAACTTTTTGTTCCGTCGGCGGGACTCGAACCCGCGACCCCCTGCTTAAGCTACCAACGTGCTATCCACTGAGCCACAGAGGTCGTCAATATAATTAAAAAAGAGGTTATTTCCTCGGACATTATTTTACGATTACGTCTTGCCAATTTTTTAGTTTTTAAAAATCTGATTATCTCAAGTCCGTGCAAGAAACCGCTGCATGACTAAATACTCGAAATAGTTCTCTTCACAAAAGTGTCTGGATTTCACCCTGACACTTTTCAAAAACCCGACCAGATGGTCCCCGGACGCCCTCCAAACTAGGACAAATCCGGGGAAATCCGGACGGATGGCAACCCTATGACCTATCTAAACTGGACCAAATTAATACGACGTTGTACTACTTCATTATATTGTGACTAGATGAAGCTCTCAACTCCGTTGCGCCAAAACTAGTTTGTTGCGAAGGAACCATACATCTTTCCAGGATAAAAAGCGTCTTTTCCCGGGACTCAAACTATTATTATATACCTCATCAAAATCGGTTCAGTGGTTTGGGCTTGAAGAGCTATTATTATATACCTCATCAAAATCGGTTCAGCGGTTTGGGCTTGAAGAGGTAACAGACAGACACACTTTCGCATTTATAATATTAGTATAGAATGTAGATGAATAGATGACATTCATATAAATATTGTATATCATAATAATTCATAGCTGGCTATACCGATATGCCTCATCTTTTATTAATAAAAGTGATAACATGATACTGATTTAACTATATCCCTTTGACCTAACACTGCCTACCTAAGTTTTCTTGAGTTTACCAAGTAACTAAGTAATTTGGTAATGACTAATGAGTAATGACTAATGAGATATTATCAATCTACTTTGGTAAAAAAAGTGTCACCATGTTTTCTATAATCCACATAAACTCAGTAACATTTTTATTCTTTCCTTTCCACAGAGACATAAAACCTGACAACTTTCTGATGGGTCTCGGGAAGAGAGGAAACTTAGTGTACATAATAGACTTTGGACTAGCCAAGAAATACAAAGATCCGCGCACCAATCAACATATCCCTTACAGAGAAAACAAAAATTTGACAGGTGAGAAAATTAAGATAAATATTATAACAGAATAATATACAATATATTACTACAATGTATTCACGATAGACGACAGAACCAACAATTTGAGATTGCTGTATATTTTTCTCCTGGGATGTTCTTTATTTTTAACCGACTTCCAAAAACGAGGAGGTTATTATCCACACTTTTTTGTACGTCTCTTATTTCTCATAATAATTATGGCTTACAAACCTTAATAATATCGAACCATTGGTCTCTTTCTCTTCTGTATGGCGTTTCCACTTCACTTTAGTTTCACATAGTTTATTCAATATATTATTATATAATAACAATACTTTATTGTACTGTAATACATATTATTTTTTTATCAACAAGAAAATTTTTCAATCTAAGCCTTAGAAATTATGAGGATTTTGATAATTTATAAAACAGGAGATACAGTTGACTGTAAAGCATTTGATCCATATTTAACACTCTTCTACATAAGTCTAACTTATAATAATTGGAAGTTCAGTTTTATAATCGCGCATTACTCTTATAATATGCTGTTTATATTACAGGCACAGCAAGATATGCTTCAATCAACACTCATTTAGGTATTGAACAATCCAGACGTGACGATTTAGAATCGTTGGGCTATGTGCTAATGTATTTCAATCGCGGAAGTCTTCCATGGCAGGGACTGAAAGCGGCCACCAAACGGCAGAAATACGAAAGAATATCCGAAAAGAAACTATCCACACCTTTTGACGAGCTCTGCAAGGTAAGCATTTAGACCAATCACATACATTTTGCAGGGGCGGCGTAAGGCGTGGGTGACGTGGACCACCGCCCACGACCTCCACACCACAACCAGATTTTTTAAGGATTTACTAATTTTGATACTCTTTATAATAAATTTATAACTGAGTATTAAAAAATCTATATCTTTATTATTATTATTAATATATTATGCTTTTGCATCCGTTCAAAAAAGTTTATTTCACTCATAAGTGGCCGATTTGTACACGTAAACAGCTTCTTCAGGCAGCTGAAACGTTAATTTTGTGGAACATAACAAACCTTCGGGCTCAAATCAGTCAAGTTTTGGGGTCACAAATACATCTTTGTTTGACCGGCGATGTGCGAACATGCATTGTCACGGTCATCAGGATCATTCGACGTCTTGAATTGTTTTTCGAAATTCGGTGATGGCTAATGGCAAACAAGCTGTGGTATACGAGTCAGCGGTAAAAGTGCTCGGTAAGCCCATGACGCCCATCATCGAGGATAAGCTGCCGAACGGCTTCGATATTCTCTTGCGTTACGGCGGTTTTTGAACGACCTTCACGTGGCTGGTCACTGAGGCTAGGGTTTCCACTTTAAACTCCTAAATACCAGCGTTCTATAAATCTAAGACATGGTGCTGCATCACTTAATACAGAAGTGATCTCCTCGATACGCTAAAATTCTTTTGTTTTTGAAATCAAAATACAAGGAGATTAAAATCCCATGTGGTTTTTTTTTTTCAATGATTGCGGGAAGTTTACAAACAACACAATTTAAAAGGCAGCCCTCGTACCACTTGGTCTCTGTCAAATTGACAGAATGTTCAGCTCTCACCAGATGAGTTTGTATTAAGAGCAAGTCAGGATTAAATTACTTGCATGTCTATAGAGTGAAGAAAAAATGCAAGGCAAATGTTTTTTTTTTCTAGAATCATCCAATTGAATTCCAACTATACTTGAAGTACTGCCGACGACTCCACTTCGAGGACAGGCCGGACTACCGCCACCTGCGTCAACTCTTCCGTACATTGTTCCACAGACAGGGATTCACATATGACTTTGTCTTCGACTGGAATATGCTGAAATTTGGTAAGTACTAAGTAGCATTAAAGCTGTATAGGTCTACCAGAATCTGATGGCAAATTTTGACAGCAAATTTTCAAAATATATTCTTGATCATTGGATAAATTTATATATCTGCATGTTTTACATACATAATCAGCCGCTAAAGGAAAACAAAAGGATCAAAATGTTTTATTCCAATTACCCCGGTATTGCTAGAGTCAATTTATTTTCTCACTTTTCGAAATCAGATTCTAGTATTAAAATATATAAAATACATTTAACTGCGGATGATGTTTAAAACTCTTAAACTCTAATAACCATAAAACAGCATATAGAAATTTGGCTAGTCATTTGGATGTTTTGAGGTTACTATAGTAAATAATTAATGTCTCAAATAATAATATAATAATATAACTATAAAGTATTTATTAAAATTTTTAATTAAATTATGCTCACAGGAGTGCAACGAGGCAATTATCAACCTGGTACCAATGATAGAACACTAAGGCGCCATGAGCAGACTCAAGAGCAAGAAAACTGTAAGTATTTTAGAGTTTGTTTCATTGATATGATGCAATAAATTATTTAAAAAGACTTTGACAAAAAAAAGCAAGTTAAGCAGTGACATAACAATAATTAAAGTTTGTGAATGGAGTAAAGTTTTTGATTGTAGGACATTGAATTGCTTCAAACGTTTTTTATCTTTCTTTGTCCTTGGCTCGCAAACAAAATAATGCGCAATATTTTTATCTTCTGACTGCTAAATGCTTAAATCGAATGAAATAAACAAGTTCAACAACATTTAATTACTTTTACATTAAATCCTAGCCTGCTTGACTGGAACAAGCGAGAAGGATAATATCAAAATACAGAATATGTTGTATGAGGTTACTATTCGTGACGTCTGTTGCGTCGCTGGTGTTAACTGCCTCAAGACATCACATGTATTATACAAATACGCAGCATATCATGCTAACTGAACGCCTCTGTGGTCCAGTAGTTTAGAGCGTGGCTCTTGACTCGGGGGTTGTGGGTTCGATTCCCGCGTTGGAAACATGTTATTTCCAAGTTTGGTTAGGACAATGCAGGCTGATCACCTGATTGTCTGACAAGTTAGATGATCCATGCGACAGATGGGCATGTAAAAAGTCGGTCCTGCGCCTGATCTCTCCCCAGTCGTGTCGGTCTTCCGTCCCACTGGGTTATGAGAGTAAAAGGAATAGAGAGTGCTCTTGCGTATTGCGCACACACTTGGGCACTATAAAATTACTTCTGCGTAACTGGCCTGGTTTCAATGAAGCCGGCCACCGTCTCCAAAACCGGTGTGTATCAAGCTAACCAATTCCTTAGCTAATCCGAACTACCGTTAATTTGCAGCGGGCGCGAACAACGTGGCAGGCAGCGCGGCGCAGCCGAGCACGGCGGTGGCGGCGGTGACCGAGTGGCGGTGAGGCGGCTCGCAGCACCGCAGCCGCGCGCGCCCGCACATGTGACGCGAGCCGTACACCCGGCGCCGCTCGCCCGCGCCCCGCCCCCAGCCCCGCCCACACCGCATGCCGCAGTGAAGTGATCTAGTGCTAGTGCCCCGGTTATAGTGGACGATTACGGGCCGCGCCGGCGAGTGCTTTTATATTAGATCAGATTGTGTTATCGTTTTGACGCTACATTTAATAGTTTGTATACACATATTGTACAATGTTTTAACTAGGACGAGTCTAGTTCGATTTTAGGAATCGAATTTCTTTTCGATGCATGATCGATGCTCGGTCACCTCGTGATGAAGGCCTACCGGTTAAGAAATTATTGACTAAGTAGTTTCATGTCGACTTTGTCTATGTGACCTGCCATTAGTGAAGATAAACTGACTCGACGAGTACTAGATGCAGTAGTGAGGATACACTGTCTTTCTTACTAAAGGGCAGTGTTTATTGTCATTTATTTATCTATGGCTAGTTTCTGCGATTAAGGGCCTGTATTCACTTTGATTTGTGATTAGTGATTAGGAGAAAATAAAGGACTTGCACTATTCCGTCATTGTCCACACTTGCTTTCTCGTGATTACTAATAGACTGTGTGCCTATCATGCGCGTGCATCGAGATATCTCACTCTCATATTGTCGATATCTACATAATATCAAAATAATTCTTTGACATTATGTTGATAGATTTTGATGACAGATCTACACGAGTAAAAATGTATGTCATGTTAGGCTTAATAGAGATGAAGAGACAAACCATCAAACATCGAGAAAAGGCCGGCTGTACTAATCACCTGCACTTATCACTAATCAAAGTGAATACAGGCCCTATGCTCATGCATATGATGAAGCTGTCGTTTTTATAGAAGAGATGCGGTGTCGGTGGAGCGAATGTGTAATCTGTTCATACTATGTGAGAATCGGCATTGCAGATTTCATTATATTTGTGACATAGCATGCACGGTGTCGGAGGAGTATTTGATGTTACTAGTAAGAGTTTTGTAAGCGTTCATGTTACATTTCATATATTGTAAATTATTTTTAGTCTAAAGAGTGGGATGGACTAATTACTTTCGTGTCTAATTATAATAACTCATTTGGCGTAGCTGGTAAGGGCGATCCTCAGCCCGGTCTTGTACTTTATGCTCAGTTATATTACAGTTTAGATGTAAGACAGGTGAACCATGTTGACATGTGTGCATTCATGTTTGTGCTACGTTAGGGCCAAAATATTAGATACACATAATACAATTAAAAAACAAAAAATATCAACAACAAAATGCACTTAAATGAATGATTGATCATTAATATAATTCAGTTATAAAAATTATATTTTCAAATTGTATTCCAGTCAATTCTTTTGATTCTTTTAACAAATTGTACTAAACATTGTTTATTTTGTAGTGTATATTATTGCTTATTTAATATTTGTGCAATAATTTTTTTCCCTATAAGAGAATAGATTGTCTTCCATACAACAATGTAACAATATTATTTCAATATTAATTGATGGAAATGCAAAGGAAAATTGCCAAGAAATAATTCAGAATTCAATAAGTAGTTACCACACATCTACAGAGAAGTATCAGTAAAATGGATCTGAAATTATTAAGAACTTGTTCATAATTATTGGGTGAGGTTATTAATATAAAGATTGTTTTGGTACAATTTAAGTCTGATGTAATATTCCACAGTAGTACACCGTACATCGGTGCAACGTCCTGACACTGCCATAGGTTAAACGAGGTTGCTGCATACTTTTGTATAAGGTTAAACTTTTCAGTTAAAATGTGAGTCAATAATTACCATGGAAGACAATTTGATATTGAATGTGTAAATTCATTTTCCTTTTTAACATTTTGTCTAACTTTGATCTCATGTTATTTACCAAAACATGTTTCAGAATTTGCTTTACGCCATTTATTAATGCTTGCTATGTACCTCTCAGGGATTAAAGAATTTATTTTACCTACCAATAATTCTTAGTTTGAAATAAATAGATGAATATGTAGGAAACTATGTAATTAAAGAGATTTAAACTGAAACTTAATGATATGAATAAGTAACTTATGTATTTCTTAACAGTAACTGTTAATAAGAGTAATGAGTATGTAGTTTAATTTCCTTTACTTATTTGGATCATATTTTTGTTTAGTTTTCTATGCAACTTGAATTTTTGTTACAGCAATAATTTCTAATTTTCTCAATCCTTTACTTTCCTCCTTTTAGAAGTTTGCTGCACTCAAAACTATCCCAGATTGGATGTGTAATGTGTACGTATCTTAGTGACCATCCTATAATATGACTGAGAATTAGGTTCAACTTTGTAAATATTATATTTTAATATTGTTTAAGATTCGGTGTAAAAAGGCAGGTCTTTAAAGTCCTGGTTTATTCATTATACATAATATGTATAAGATTTAGTTATAAATCACAGTAAGGTTAAGTTTTTTTTTTACCTAGCACATCGAAAAACTATAAAATAGTAAAATTGAGCTATCAGTGCGTGTTGATATATTGATACATTTGATATCTAATAAAAAACTTTCCTCCCAATAAGTTTAGTTTATATTTAAGTATATTTAGCATTTTAACGACTATAAAATCGTTCAAGAGTTACGGCCTGTGGCGTCGTCTGCCGAAGGTGGGTGCCAATTGTATTGTGTTGGCATGTATGTAAGTACGATCGATAATTGATATTTTAGGATGTTTGTGTATTAATAATACCCAAATATATATTTTAATGATATTGTTTACTAATGTTAGAAGTGTTACGTTAGCCGATATCCCGTCAAATCCGTGACTCGAGGAGAATGCACGTCGTGCAAGTGAAAATATTGAGAACATAAAATGTACCATTTTGTTTGTCCCTTTGAGATACGGTCGTGGCTTTTTGGCAGTTTTGTCCGCTCTGACGAAAGACTAAACTTAATTTTTGTATATAATAATTATTATAAGATAGGTGAACCGACACACTGTTTTTATAATATCTTAGGTAATGGAAACAAATACATAACTGTTGTAGTGTTAAATCAAATATTATTTGGCTTATATTATTGTATACAATTTTAATTGTCGATAATATCCTATGTAGTCGAGTGTCTTGCTCATATTATGTCAGCAGAGTATCACAGCCTAAAAGGACATTGGAAATTTAATTTTTGGTTAAATCATATGTATACTCTACAAAATCGACGGTTTTCAGCTTAAATCTTTTGGATTAAAAAAGGAAAGGAATGGATTAGATGTAGGGTACTAGGAAATACGATGGCTTTTATTGGATATAGAAAGAATGTAAGAACTGATCGTGTTCTCTCTATGTTGAAGCGACATATGACCGTATACTTTGGTTGACATTGTGGTCGTGTTTAAAACCCGTGCTGGCCGATGTAGATTAGCATAATATGCTTTACATTATATAAATTTATTATGCTTGCATTAATTTCCACGTCCAGTATGTATTGATTCATTTGGCACAATAAACTGAATAAAATAAATGTCTTTTTTTTAATGTTATTTTATTGAGCACCTCCACGTAGCCAAGTAACCTCCGTCCACGGGCAGCTGAGCGCCAGAGATCATAGTGGACTTGTCGCTCAGTAGAAACAATATAGCGTTCACTACCTCGTGCACTTCACCGAATCTGTAAGAAAGAAAATATAGTGGGAAAGCCGGCCGTATTCTATGGTTTCTCGATCTATATTCAAAAAAAAAAAATGGGTCATGTATTTGATCCATAGGACTTTTATACGGCCGGCTCTCGGACTAATAATAAAAAGTAAAAACATGCATAGGTAGTAGTTTTCTACTGTGTGCTTTGCCCTTAGTTTCCGTCGCGTACCGTTAACTACACTAGTAGAGGCAAACTCTGAACTAGAATGAACTGTCGTCAATTTCCTATTTTCACCTATCTTAAAATGCCAACATCGCTTGCAAGTTGCAACACCTCTGATATTGTGGATATCCATAGGTGCTGAATTACGTCTGATACTTCATTGCCATCAGGTTCTCTTTGCTCGTTTGCCCTAAGCTTTGCTTTAACTCTCCACCAATATTTCATCTTAACGAGTTCAAAAACCAAACTAAAATCTAATTTCCAAGGGAGGATATGAGTGATATCTACTATTCTATAATCTGTCCTGGGACCTGCAACGAAATTAATCAGAAGAAAAGGCTTCTGATTAATTTCGTTGCGGGTCCCAGGACAGATTTATTTTCTCCCTCGGCACCCCTGAGATCATATCAAAGGGTTTTCGTAGTCAGTTACCACTGTTGATCCTGGCGACACAGGAGTTGCAGTGGTGGGAATGTGTGGTGGGCCTATTGCCCGTTTGAAAAAAATACCTTCCAAGGGGTATTTTGGCCAGCATAGCTCCTGACTTTTCCGGGCAAGCCCACACCCTGCGGCCCAGCTCTGTCATGACCACTGTCGGGTTGATGGTATTGACCCTGATGCTGTGAGGCCCAAGCTCCAACGCCATCACACGAGTCATCGCGTCCACGGCACCTTTTGAAGCGCAGTACGCAACGTGGTCCTTAAGAGCAACCTACGAAAATAAACATGGCGCAAGTTTTCAAACAGCAAAAATCTTAGTTTTATCACGTTTTATCTGCGTGACAAAATACGTATCTAAGGGTTTGCACACTTAACTGCGAATTCGCATCGCATCGCAAATATCTTCGACAAAATTCATAATAAAAATGACATGTCGATGCGATACGATGCGAATTTGCAGCTTTGTGTGGGAGCCCTAAGTCACAGTTTTAATAACTTTGAATATTGGTCAGTTTACATCGAAACGCGACGGGATGCAGCGCTGCGTAGTTCTTACAAAATAATTATGTACTTAATTCAAAATTAACAACGCGCTACGAGACGCAGTCGCATTTCGCAGTAACTGACCTTTACTTATTATGTTTAATATTTTGTGGTGTCACGTAAAGTTACTTACCATTGATGCTTGTGAGGAAATATTAACAATTGACCCTTTAATTTTGTTCGCTATCATTTTCTTAGCAACAATTTGCGAAATGTTGAGTATGGCTGTTGTATTAACTTGAATTGTCCTGAAAATTAAGGTATTGTTAAATGCATATACAATAGTAAGTGCTAGAGTATGGACAGGACACTTAACTTAGGTAATTGAGAAAGCCATCAAGTTAATAATTAGGTAAGTACCTAATCCAACTATGTAGTAACTATTCTAACTCGCCGCCTACTTGGCGTTTACTTTAACATCCTCGGGTAAAAATCTAAAAATAACTGTATTTTAAAAGATAAAACCGACTTCAAAATTGTAGGTACGTAATTGAGAATTAAAACTTCCTATCTCAAAAACTACTGAACGGATTTTGATGAAACTTGCACTGTTCCCACTGAACAATACCTAGTACAACAAAAAAAGAATCACTTAAATCGGACTTGTAGTTCCGGAGATCATATGCGTGCACAAACATAAAAAACATACATACATACATTGTATACACTTTTGAAATTCGGCACATTTGTTCAGAAGCTATTATATATTAACACATACAAAAACTGGGCAGTTCTGGAAACATTACATACATACGCGTCGAATTGATAACCTCCTTTTTTGAAGTCGGTTAAAAACTTACTGTTCAAAAATATCAGGCGAGCATTCTAGAAACGGTTGAGTGATTATAAAACCGGCACAGTTCACAAGCCCATCGAACACGCCTAAGGAGTCAACGACCTCTTTCGTCTTCTCCCAATCTCTGAGGTCGACGCAGGCTGTCTCAATGTCGTACTCCTGTTTAAGTTTCTCTAGGCTATCGGCTTGATGGGACAGTGCAACAACGCTGGCACCACAACGACATAGTTCCGTTGCTGTGCCTTTTCCAATTCCTGTACAAAATAAATTTAAAAGTAATTATAATTAAAGAGCGTTGGTCACCAGTTTTCATAATATTGTAATCCATAAGTATTTTAGCTGTAAAAGAGTGGGAGCCGCCGCCGTGGGAGCTGGTTGCAAGGGTCTTCGCCGAGTTGCACCTCTTCGCTTCATAGAGGAGGTCACGGGGCGAAGACCTGCAATGGGAGGAGCTCCGGCGGGTCCGAAGGCTAGGAGAGCAGTGGCTGTTGAGGTGGGGTGAGGACCTGGCGCAGGCCCAGTACGGTCAACGTACTGCTCAGGCTCTGCGTCCAGTTCTTGCGGCGTGGATGCGTCGCAAGAGAAAACCCCTCACCTTCCGCCTTACATAGGTACTCACCGGACACGGATGTTTCGGTGCGTACTTGTGTAAGGTCGCTAGGAGAGAGCCTACGCCAGCCTGCCATGAGTGCGACGCTGCGGAGGACACGGCCCAGCACACCCTTGAGGTGTGCGATCGTTGGGCCGTGCAGCGCCATGATCTCATGGCGGTGCTTGGGCGGGACCTCTCGCTCTCGAGCATGGTTCGCTGCATGCTCGAGAGCGATTTGCTTTTTCCTTGCCATGTGTTTCGTATGCTCGTTTACAAATACAGAAAACAAACTCACCCGAGCAACCTCCAGTGACCAGAATCCTTTTCCCCACGAAACATTTAGCCATTTTCGTCAACGCAAACACTTTTACTACCAAGTTATAATATAATACTTCATGTATTTGCTATCTTGTTATGTAAGGGAACAGTCGTACAGTAGCTATTTATCAAATGAGTTCAAAACAAATGATGTATTAATAACTTTGTGATAAGAATGTTTTGCATGCGTAACTTTAAGTTAAAGTTTCTACTAGTACTACAACCACTTATGTGTTCTGAAGTTATCAAGAAGCAAGAACAGATATTTTGGTATAATAATATAATTTTGTAAAGTAGGCAAATGTACAAATAAATATAGATCACAATAATTTAGAAGTATTTTAGATATAAAATTTTGTTGTTAGATCGTTTTTAACATAAAAACAGCTCAATATATTTTTATGAAAATAGCCTGCAAAAACAGGCATTAATTCATTTATTTAAATATCATTAATATTAAATAATAATATAGATTAAAGGAGAATATTTTTATTGTCAATCAAAAGCCGCTAAATTAAACGAAAGTAATTTATTATATTTTGCACTTTGCATTAAAGTAATAACAGATTGCTTGTTATGCATAATCAGTTTGAAATTTTGAATATTGATAAGTAGCACTTTTTAGCGAATTAATTTAGTTTTTCTTAAATGTTAAATTGTTTTTATCCACGATTAAGTATATTATCTATAACAGGCATTGAGAAAACAATGGCTACATACAGTAACTACTAATAAAAGTTACACAATTGGTAAGCTACAAGTAATATGTTTATATTTCTTCAACAAAAGACTTTTTCAACACAGCAGACAATGACACAACATTCTGCAGCATAGCCTTTGAGTAAGTTTTATTAGTAAGGTAAAGGGTATGTTATTATAACATAATAATATTATCATACCCTCATTATTTGTTTAATCTGTCTTGTATTTAAACAAGCTACTAATTTACAATGGCAATTGCTTTCATTTCTTTGGTACTACTTATAATTATTATATAAAAATATTAACAGATCTTAAATATACAAGAACCTCTTGTTCTTAATATCTTTGGTATGGTTTGGGGATTATGTAGCGAGGAATCCTCCATCAATGGGCAGTTCTACTCCATTTATCATGCTGGCCTTGTCACTCAACAGGAACAAAACAGTGTTCACCACTTCAGAGACTTCGCCAAATCTAAAAAGTAATATTTAAAAAAGGGTTATTTTTATTAGCGTTTTACAAATACACCGACGCATAGAGGATAACAAAACTAAGTGAGTTTTTTTACTTTTGTATGGGAAAATTATGACACACGGGAGCTTGCCCATACAAATGGCAAAAAAATTGCTTTTCCAGCGCTGCTACTTTCACAATGAACTATATAAAATAACTAAGTTATAACACTTTAGGGTTTGTATAAGGGACACATACAAACCCCTAAGTGTTATAACTTATAAGTTATAACTTAGTGTTATTACACTTTGTATACTTAATAATTTTTCTTTTGCATTTATGAAATTATTTGCACATAATATATATTTTGTAATGCATGGCATGTATTTGCACAGCTGAAAACAGCAGTATAAAAATAATACAAGCGTTAAAGACAATACTAAAGAATGAATACAACTTATATTTTTGTCATTAAACAAAATCTATACTAATATTATAAAGCTGTTTGTTTGTTTGAACATGCTATTCTCAGGAACTACTGTTAAGATTTTAAAAATTCTTTCAGTATTAGATAGTTTATTTATCGAGGAAGGCTATAGGCTATATTATATTAATATCATGCTGAAACTAACAGGAGCGAAAAACAGAGGAAAATGTGGAAAAAAAAACGGGGAAAATATATGAAAGGGTATTATCACACGAATTACTCGAGCAATTTTTATGTAATTTGGCACAGATAAAAAGAAGACCATGTTAAGGATCGTAGGTCATTTTTTGTGGGCTGATTTGTCTGTGAAATTCTTAATTAACGCGGGCGAAGCCGCGCGGAACATCTAGTGTTATTATATTTTACCTTCCAAGTGGTATTTTGGCTTTCATTTCTGAGCTTTTCTCTGGGTCGGACCAGCCTACTTTCGCCATAGATGTCATTATCACAGTAGGGTTAACGGCATTCACCCTGATTCCATGAGGGCCCAATTCCAGAGCCATGGCTCGGGTGAGGGCATCCAATGCGGCCTTGGAAGCACTGTATATGGCATGGTCTTTTAATGCGGCCTGAAATTATGAAAATAATATTCTACAAGTTTGCATAAAGTTGTAAATTTGTCCTAATAGAGTTTGCAAAATTAAATTGATAATACAGTTGAATCCGTTTATAATGACATCGAAAGGAATTGATAAACACGTCATAATAAGCGGACGTCATACAAAGCGTTTTGTAAAAAAACCTTTTTAAGTAAGTAAATATGTATACAGTATTTTTTTAGTATTTTAATAGAGAAACATAGTAACTACATTTATATAGACATATTAAATCAAAACAAAAATTGCACGTAATAAGTACATTAAATACACACAAATGTATTTATCTGCTTTTGTTTTTTTTTTAAATTTTATTGTAAAAACAGTCTCTAATACTATTGTGTTGTCAAATTATCATTTTCACATTATATTATACCTACAATGAAAAACACAAACGAAAAACAATGCGTGACTTTGAAAAACGAGCCACGTGCCAAACGTCATCGGGAATCAACGAACATTACCGAGCACCCGGAGGTGTAAAGAATCATGTGGGTGTTTATAACCCCACATAATAATTGATTAAAAATAGGTCATAATAAGCAACATGTCACTGTAAGGGAAGTCATTATATCCGACTTTTTTATAAAGAATTTCATATGAAAACCAAACTTCGTAGTATAATGACGTCATAATAAACGGTTGGTCAATATAGGCGGAGTCATAATAAACGGATTCAACTGTAGTATAGATTTGCATTTTATTATCAATCTATATTTTTATCTTTTTTCTGCTTTAACTGTAAATGGTATTACGTACACAATTTTGGTTAACATTGATATTGCAATGAAAATTTCTTATCTTGCAGTAGATAAGCATTAAATTGCTGTCAGAACTCAGAACACATGTAATCCACTCAATGTTGGTAATTATTATAGAGATAAAGAAAAAGTGATAAGAATATATCAATATAACAAGATGAAGCAATAATTGTATGAGAATTGAAGGTAATTTCATTCATTTGCATGTCTTAAGAATAAAAGCATGAATTGCAAATTTTTTCCTAAGAAAAGATTTTTTAATATTAACTTACTTTTGATGCCTGTGAGGAGACATTCACTATGGCACCATGAACTCCTTTCTCTATCATTTTTCTGGCAACTACTTGGCTTATATTTAACACGGCTTTAACATTGACATCAATTGTCCTGCAATACAATTTAAACAATGATGAGGTCAAGAATTATTTATGGCATAAGGGCTAATATTCTGAACATGTTTTCTCTACATTTTTTTTAATATTTACAGATAATGCAAAATACAATCTTCTTCTTCTTCTTTAATGGCAGTCTCGTGGGTTAATACAATCTTACTTATCAAATGCATCTGGTGAACATGTCAGGAAGGGCTCGCATATGGCAATAGCAGCATTGTTTACTAAGGCATCAAAGTGTCCCAGTGATTCAATAACCGCGCGCGTCTCATCCCAATTGCCGATGTCTGCGACGACGATATCTATCGAAGGGTATTCGCTCTGCAAAGTCTCTAAATGAGCTCTGGTTCTCGATAGTGCGACAATATTTGCCCCGGCTCGCCATAACTCTATCGCTATGCCTCTTCCGATGCCTTGAAATAAGAATTTAGATGAATAGAGGTTGAAGAAACGTTATTCATGCATAAAATTAGCTTAATTTCATTATAAGTAATCCTATACGAGCAATAAAATTAACAAACCTTGTCCTGCACCGGTAACCAGAATTCGCTTGCCTTTAAATGAGATTTCCATTTTCCACTTTTATAGCCTCTTAAATATTTAAAATAATATTCGCTAGTACAATTTAAAAACTATACAAGTGATATTATTACAACTAAAGATAAAGTGTAGTTTTTTATTTTTACAAACAGGGTTTTTATCAAAAACTCGAGTGACATTTATTGACGTCTGGAAGTGTTTGACACATGAAATTTGACAAATGACACTTATTATGGCACTGCGGGAATAAAACCATGGTCAGTGTCAAGTAATGGCGGGAAAACAATATTCTTGTAAAGCTAGAAGTATTTAAGTAAATGTTGTAAAGCCTGACTAAAAAAATAAAAAACCTGCGGACACGCTCCACAGTATTACCTCGCCGATTAAAATCGGTGCGGTACATAGTATATTTTCGATTGGACACGTAAGTCGTAAGATGGATGGTAATGGGGGGGGGGGGATCCGGACCCCCAATACCTACCTACGTCTAAAGATCACTCGAGAGTTGAGATCTCGCATTTATAAATAATAATATATTCATTTGGCTGCATATTTTGGCATAAAAAAGGTAGGTACAAATTGAGTACACGTTAATTAAAATTTACTATGGAATGAGTTATATTTTGTTTTATTTTAATAATTACAAAATAAGTTATTCGTTTTCTTATTTATTTTATTTCTATGTAGCTAGAAATCCTCCATCGATAGGTAGCTCCACTCCATTTATCATACTGGCTTTGTCACTGAGCAGGAACAAAACTGTATCAACTACTTCACTGACTTCGCCAAACCTGCAACAAAATGAGGCAAATTAAAATTAATAGTAGGACATGGGCGTAGCGAGGATTCTATATAGGGGGGGGGCCATAGGTCTTGGGGGGGGGGGGGGGTAGATTAAGAAAATCCTAAACTTCGAAAACATATTATATTATAACAATAGTATTGAAGGTGAAGTAAAAATTAAAAACAAAATATGAGCGAGCGAAATGGGATTGCTCACCCCGCAACTCTCTCCGCTCCACGTTTAGGTATGACACTGGTGGTCGGGGGCATGCGCGCGCGCCTTTTAAAATTCTCAGATGTAATGTGTGCGTTAACGCTTTGGAGTTTAAGGTTGGATTTGCTATGTTCGGTTTTGATACTTACTTCGTTTCGATGCGCTTCGACTCTGCGCTAATATAAATTGACCCTTAGCGACTGATCGCTCTTCTAGGGGGGGGCAGCTGCCCCCCCCTGCCCGTACCTCGCTACGCCCATGAGTAGGTAGCTGCAGGTGGAAGACGTCATCAGAAGAACTCTGTTTCGTAGAGCTCAATAATTCTTCTTATATGGAGACACGAGCCCTATGAGTGAAACTGTAATAGTAGTGACTAGTGAAGGCCCTAAGACCTCAGTGCTTTTAAAAATAGGTACTTAAAAGTAATAAGTGTTGTAAGTAATAACTTTACAACATGACTGGTGAGACATTAGCGATACTTATGGAGAGTACTCTGTACTCGATTCTCATTATAATTATGTAATAAAATTAGGTTCTTAATTTTTTTCCGAATTTCCCAAAAATAAATGAATCACGGATACTAAGTAAATTACGCGGTTAGGCAAGTAGGCATACTATGCGGCCGGTGCAGAGGCGTGCGCTACCAAAGAAACACCACACAACTACCCCTCCCGCTTGCGATGTCCATGCGTTGGGTAAATAATTATTTAACTTTAAGCTACATTTACTCAGAGATCAATTGATATTATTTTTTTATATTATTTTTTTCCAACTAATATAATAGCCAAATAACACGTTCTCGAGTATTGAACATGTCTCACCAGTCACGCAGTATAGTATTTGATAATTCAAAAAGAGTCATTACCTGCCCAAAGGTATTTTTGACAGCATAGTATTGGCTTTGACGGGATCCGACCATCCTTCCCTGCCCATTGCCGTCATAATAACTGTTGGGTTGACAGAGTTTGTCCTTATCCCGTACTTCCCAAGCTCCAAAGCCATGTTTCTGGTTACCGCGTCCAAACCAGCTTTTGTAGCTCCATAAATTGTGTGGTCTTTTAGGGCTGCCTGAAAGGAACAAAACAAATATTAATTTATTATTGCAATTTGCATCGGGTTACCAAAAAAAAATACCTAGGTAATGAATGCTCACTTTAGATGCCTGCGAGGAGATATTGACAATAGAGCCATGTATCTTGTTCTTGATCATGTTTCTAACGACCTCTTGACTGATGTTGATAACAGATTTGAGATTTATATTTGTTATCCTGGAACATATAAAAATCATTTTAAAACGATACCATTACATACCTACTGATCTTTTTGAGAATACCTCTATTAAAGTTGCGGGATAGATCTAGTACTCTATAATTTTGTATCTCTTAGGGCCGATTTTTCAATCGTCAGATAACTTTTAACTAAAGAATAAATATGACACGTTGACATTTTTTTCATATAAAATCTGTTAAAACGCCAAATTTATTCCAGAGGTAAAATTTATCTGACGATTGAAAAATCAGCCCTTAGTAACTAATTTCATAGGTCTCCAACGGTTGCTCAGAGTCCAAATTGGCGTCCATAATCGCTAACCACCTTGCAATCGTTTATTTACAAATACAAATACTTTATTTACCGTAAATAAGTAATTTACAATTTTCAAGAGTGATGGTAATTTAAGGTACTAGTTGACCCGGCAAACGTTGTTTTGCCATTTAAAGTATTTCTGCTTCATCAGTTGATACAAAATCTTACCCCCTCTTTTGTCCCCTAAGAGGGGTGGGGGAAAAAAATTGTGTACACCTGATTATGAAATAAGTCCATTAAAGAAAAAATTTGATACAAAATCTGACCCCCTTCTTGGTCCCCTTAGAGGGGTGGGGGGAAATTATTTTATACACCAGATGTTAAGTTGGAAGAGGACAAATATATCTGCGAAAACCGCTTTCAAATCGGATGAGTAGTTTTCGTGTGATAGTGGAACAAACAAACATACAGACAGACAGACAGACAGACAAAAAACCAACCACATTTTTGGCTTCTATAGCGATCTAGTGACTCCCTCCGCTTATTATTTTTTGAATATCTTTAATGTACAGAATTCACATTTCTACAGTTTTATTATAAGTATAGATTTATTAATTGACTATTTAAAAAGGAAAACGATCACCTCCGAATCAATTCCATATTCAAAAAAACTTACGTATCAAACTCCTCTTCGGTTATATCGAGAAATGCTTTGGAGTGGCCCAAAGCGGCGTTGTTGACTAACGCATCGAAAGCGCCCAGAGACTCTATGAGTTTCTTCGTCTTATTCCAGTCTCCAACATCGATATCTACGATGTCTATGGTCGGGTACTCCTTCTGTAGGGTTTCTAGGTGGGACCGGGTCCGGGATATAGCTACGACTTTCGCCCCAGCTCGCCATAGTTCAATAGCTATGGCTCTACCGATGCCTGCAAAAACAATAATTAACTAATTTGATTACGGGCTGTACTAAGTCTCGACTTAGCATGGGAAAAATAACACAAAATCCCACAAAAAGCGTCAGTTTTCTCGCAACCAAATATAGCTAAGTAATAGTTTCTTCCGACTCTATAGTCTATATTGAGTGCTAAGTTTTTATCAAAATAGTTTCAGCTCTATATCTCGTTCTTGAACGATGATGTGATACGATGATACCAAGGGTAATTTTGTAACCAGTAAGTATAAAAATAAATAAATATAATATATTGTACATTAAAATAAACATGTAAAAAGTTATTAGAGAATCTTACTGATTGTACTTAAACCTAATTTAACTGGCACTTACCCTGCCCAGCCCCGGTAACCAGCACTCTCTTATTCTTGAAAGAAATTTCCATTTTGTTGGTTATAAAACTGAAATTTAATTGTTTTATTTAAATAACACATACGATTTTTATCAGATTTGGCGGTAGAGTCATAAGTGTAACAATTCGCTAACTACAAACATAAGCTGATAAGCTGAACCGCGGAGCAATGTGATAAGGCCGGCCGCATACACACGTTTACCGCATTCGGTTTCAGAATTCGTTTTCCGTATTCGGAAAGCCGAATGCATGGAATCAGCATAAAATGCATTAAGTTACGCACGCGTTCGCTTTTCCGAACGGGACGAATTCCGCACGTAATTTTCAAGTGTACGCTGAGTGCTGATGCGTTCGCGCGTGTAAAAAAAATAGATAGTAATTCCACATTAGGAAATCGAATGCGGAAAACGTGTGTATGCGGCCAGCCCTAACCTTGGATAAAATTATGTAATTTAATTTTAAGTAAGTACCTGTTTGTATACGAATACGTACGCCGCGCCGTAGCCCGTACCTACAAATAATTAATATGTATGTATTTTTATGAAAAGATAAAACTAGCTGGCCTGGCAAACGTTGTTTTATTGTTATTACGTAACTTTGGGTATCAATAATAATGTTGGCCCATTCTCAAACCTACCATAATAATTAATATAGCAAAACAAAGTGATAACACTTTAGAGTGTGTACTGTGTACTGTGCAATGTGTTTTTCGGCAAGCGCCCGTCGAGCGTCATGAATTTGCCCATACAAAAGTTTAAAAACAAAAGTCACAAACTCATACACATACCACAGAATAGATAATTAATAGTACATACACATACCACAGAATAGATAATTAATAGTACATACACATACACACCTTTTCAGGTAATACTTTAGTACTATCACTTTGTTTTATTACTGTCTGTAGGTATATTCGCAAAATCGTAGGTATTTCATTTTCATTCTCAATTTTTCAATTTACCATAATAATAAAATTAGTGCTAATATTTTTACGTACCTTCACTATCACAAACACAGCAAACTGACTGAATTATATAGTTTTTAAGCCGTAACAAAACACCGGCTGAGGTCAAGGTAAACGAGATAACTTTATCAAAACATGTCAAAACATAAAAGTTATAAACAACACGTGTATACGACGACAGTCGTAAAATATTAAGTACTATATCAGAGAAGTAGGCCCATGACGGACCTACGTAATTTAGTCGCGTTATCTCAAACTTAGCCGACAGATCACGGACATAATGCGACCCAAATGCGAATCAATTTCTTCGATGTTACAGCTGTGATGCGACGTCGTGTTCTGTCATGGCTCAGTGGTTAGCGCATCAGAGCGCTCATTAGTAGGTTCAAATCCCGTCTAGTAAAAAAAAATAACACCAAAACAAACTGACTTGTAGGTATTAGTCAACTTGCATTACTAAGGACCTGTTTCATCGCTTTCTGATAAAGTGTCGAATAGGCTATTCACAGCTTTTTTGATAGATTTTCTATACTTCATCTGTCAAGTTAAGTGACGGATAGCCTATTCGGCACTTATAAGGAAGTGGTGAAACAGGCCCTAAATATAGCTTGTTGTGTCAGCTGCTAAACGCATTCATAGTAGGCTTACAATTACGAGCTTTGTTAAAATAAAAACACGTTAATTATTATTAAATTTTATTAAAAAACTATAATATTAAAATATTTTTAAAATAAAAAATAAGTTAATCACATGATTACAACATTCATATCCATCATTATCACTTACTTTCATGAAACTTTCATGATTAGTGAGTCTATAATTGTTACTTTTTCAGTTTTCTATGCAAATTAATCGTTATTTAATTTTATGTCCCAGTCGATGTTTTTACAGTCTGTAACGAATTTTATATTAATTTAGATTAATATTATAATATGGTAGATACTTACAAATGCTGCCTTTATTGAAAAATTTTAACGCTCAATATAAGTTATACTTAAACATCCAGCCTATTAATGTTTTAACATTGCAAAGTTTTAGCCACGTTTGAAATGGCATAAAATATAATATAGCATCGACAGAATACAACAATGTCTAAATATAATTAATACATTAAACAACTGTCCAAGTAGTAAACACTTTAAAGTTTAAACAGTGTGCTTTGTGCAGATCTAGCATTTCATGTAGTTATGTACTTAGATTGTATTTTTTAACTTTTATAATATTGTGCATTGATAGTTGCGCAGATCTTTATAGATTCAGTTACTGCTAAGTTATACAATTTTCATTATCACTGAGATTCATAATAATTAAGTATTAGATAAGTCATAAGATAAAAAACACTCTACTTTGAGTGTATGTGATCTTTTCTTGTACTTTAGGTACATTACAGTTTAAATATTTGGCAAAAATGCTCGCTAAATAAAAAAAGTACAATTTCAAATTTGAAACATTTCTTCATAAGGCATCATGTAAGGCACTTTAAGTTAAGTCCAGTAAGTTTACAATAATGGTTTATCGCTTGTACGGCGCCTTGCGGTACCTCCCCCTCTCCTCTTCATCACGGATGTCCAAGTAGTGACTGAACACCACCGCCCATAAGTACAGGTAGATGCCTGTAAAAATGTGTAAAGTTTTAAAATAATCGGCCAAGTGCGAGTCGGAATCGAGCACGAAGGGTTCCGTACCATTATAGAGCAAAGTTAGGCCATAAATTGTGTTTTTGTATGGGAGCCCCCCTTATTTTTTTTATTTTATTTTAATATTATTATTAAATATTAAAGTACACATATAACTAAGGATTTTGTGAAAAATTCAAGTACCTATCTGTTGCCATTTTTGATATAGAGCAAAAAAGGCCAAAAAAATCACGTTGGTTGTATGGGGGCCCCCCTTAAATATCCATTTTATTTTATTTTAGTATTTGTTGTTATAGCGGCAACAGATATACATAATCTGTGAAAATATCAAATTTCTAGCTATTACCGTTCTTGAGTTACAGCCTGGAGACAGCAAAAAAGGCCAAAAAATCACGTTTGTTGTATGGGTGCCCCCCTTAAATATTCATTTTATTTTATTTTTAGTATTTGTTGTTATCTATCTAAAATATACGAAATATTAAGGTACTATCAGAAAAAGATGATAATTTGATCGTGTTTTGTCTTACCCATTCGACAGATCACAGTCTAACATTGAATTGACATAATCCGACCAATTTACGTAGGTGCGTCTACTGCCTATGAATCAATTTCTTCGATGGTACACTGGCTCTATCTTATTCTCTACATAACTTCGGAACATTGTTTTATAAAATATACATAATTTTAATTACCCAATGCAAGACTAAGAAAAACCAATGGGCCATAATGCCTAGAATTTGGGACAATATTTCGTAACGTACCTACTAATAATAATAATAAATATAATTTAAAAGCGGGACTACAAGGAAAACCAATATGACATAATGCTTAGAATTTGGGACAATATTTCGTAAAAACCACAAAATTGCATCCGTCATAACTAGTTAATTTTAGAGAATCACCCGCCTGTAGAGTTTTGGACTTCGAAGCAATTTCATGCTTATTAATAAGCTACGGTCCGTTAGCAGGCTATGGTCAATAGCGTGAAAACGACTTGTGTTTCCTTGTTAAAAAATGTTATGTGAAATGTTAACGACGAATAAAATAGTATTATAGACTAGGATAATATTATGCAATTACTTCCACCCAAAGATTCGACGTAAAGGCCGTCACAGACTTAGCTATAATATATATTAATATGTTTATGGCTAGGCATATTACTATATATTTTCTATACAATTTTTGCGTGACCACACACTCAGCTATAATAATATATTATATTTCTGGTCTCAGTGTGTTTGGTACGGTATATCTATACATATAATAAAACTGTAGAAATGTGAATTCTGTACATTAAAGATATTCAAAAAATAATAAGCGGGGGGTGTCACTAGATCGCTATAGAAGCCAAAAATGTGGTTAGTTTATTGTCTGTCTGTCTGTCTGTATGTTTGTTCCACTATCACACGAAAACTACTGATCCGATTTGAAAGCGATTTTCGCAGATATATTTGTCTTCTTCTAACTTAACATCTGGTGTATAAAAAAAATTCCCCCACCCCTCTAAGGGGACAAAAGAGGGGTTAGATTTTGTATCAAACTTTTTTCTTTAACACGAAAACTACTGATCCGATTTGCATACGGTTTTCGCAGATATATTTGCCTTCTTCCAACTCAACTCCTGGTGTATAAACTCCCCCCTCCAAGGGGACCAAGAAAGGGGTCAGATTTTGTATCAAATTTTTTCTTTAATGAACTTACGTCATATTATGAACTGTATTTTCCAACTTAACACCAGGAGTACACAATTCCCCCCCCCCCCTCTTAGGGGCCAAAAGGGGGGGGGGCTAAGATTTTGTATCAATTACTGATGAAGTAGAAATACTTTAAATGGCAAAACAACGTTTGCTGGGACAGCTAGTTAATATATATTATAGCTAAGTCTGTGACGGCCTTTACACTTAAAATATAGAAGTTACAGGTTTGTATTCTTCTTTCAAATTCCAAACCTCCAATTAAATTCCTTCGGCGACACTCTCTGCTAAAGCTAGTATTGTGTCAGAGTTTTACTTTTCATCCACACCAAATTAATTATCCAAACCACTGAACCGATTTTGCTGAAATATGTTATGGAGATACTTTGGGTCCCGGAAACGGACATAGGATACCTTTTTATCCCGGAAAAATGTACGGTTCCCGGGCGATAAACGAATTTTGGCGCAATGGGGTTGCGAGCGTCATCTAGTCTAAAAGAATGTTTTTGTCTGTGATACTCACACAAGTAAATAAGCCCCCCGATGAGTATGACGGTGGCGTACAGGTTGTGATCAGGTATGTCGTCCAGGTAGTACGTGATGGAGGTGTGCAGGATGCTGATGAGCAGGCCGATCGCCAGCACCACTCCCAGGACCACGAACGGCAGCATCAGCCATGACCGTTTCTGGAAATGACGGGGTACTTTGGTGAGCCAAACTCTAAAGGTAGAAAATGAAAATTGGATGGAATTATGGTGAACATTGTCTTGTGTGGCTTTTTGTGGAAATGTACTTAGGTCTACTATTTTTGTTAAAGATAAATGCTACAAAGATTTCATGTTCACTCAGGGTAAAAATACAATATCCGAAAACGTAGAAATACTAAAATTGTACTATCAGAGAAATTAATTCATAGATAGACAGATCTAGTGGTCTACGTAATTTGGTCCAGCTATGTCAAACCAAGCCTTATTATTACAATTGATGTTGACTTAACATAATCCTGCGAAATAACATAGGTCCGCTATCCGCCTATGAATAAATTTCTCTGATGGAACACTTGTAATGGTAAAAATGTAAATATCTAAAAATAAACTATAATTAAGTAAATAGTTAACAGGTGCGATATACACGACACTATAATGGGGTCGGTGACAGGCGGTGCACTTGGGTGCTGAAAAAACGCGCCGAAATAGACACGTGCCGGAAGTGGGTGTTAGGTCGTCAATAATGTGCAACGCGGTGTATGACGTGGCTAAATCCGTCGCAGGTGCAAATAAAGTTTCAGTTGCACATTTCCAGGTAGCACACGCTTTGTTAATCCTGTTTCAGAAACTTTATTTTGACAGTTCCTGAAACAAAATTGTTTTCGGAACTGTCTAAACTTTTGAGGTACCTAATAATATGGTGAAACCTGTCTTTCTGCTTAAGATTTAGCTTAGTCATATTTGTAGATCTAAAAATCTATGCAGATCACTTGACAAGACAATTTAAAACAAGGTCTAAAGTCAACAATCATTCATTGATGCAAATTATATTATGACATATCAATCATCTAACAATCTAAGGCAGTGCAATTATTGTAATTTATTATGTTTCTATGTATATGCGCATAGTCTACCGACCAACTATAGATTTATTATATTATAATTATATTCTTACCGAGTAAGAAGTCTGGACCCCGTCATAAAAAGAAAAAAGTTATTAAAATACATATTATTATAATGACCTAAATATAATACGTTTGCTTCGACTTAAAAGTTAAACCAGAGCCCCTAAAAGTTCAAAGCAACTTTAATTAGTAATATTATTTAGCTAAGGAACTCTGATATGAGATATTAATTAATTATTATAGTTCTCTATATTTTGGTTGTCATCTCGCGTTGTAACTTGTAGCCGCCAAAACGCGCGGCGGCAAAATTGATGTAATTGTATGAAAAAATTAAGGCTCCTTTTTTATACTTTTAAAATTTTAAGTTTTGGGTTACTGTTTAAAATATTATGTACATACCTTTAGTACAGCTACGATCAGGAGGCTGCATATCAGTATTGTAAAACATAAGTTCACCGTCAGGATTATTCTTGGAACTGAAATGATAAGATGTTTGTGTTACTGGTAAATTGACATGACAATCTATAAGTGTTTCTTTTGTTAATTACCAATTATTGATAAATCTGAATTAACCCTAAGGTCGACTAATCTTTATGATGTATGGCCTTTATAAATTAAAGAATAAAAAACACTTACTATCTAAATCCGACATCTTCTTATCAAAATCCGCGTCGAAGATGAACGTCCTGTAGGAGATATTGTGCTTCTCCATCACCCAGATGAGGATGATGGTGATGATAGAGAGGATGATGCCCAGGGCACCTGTGATGATGGACCCGGTCCGCGTGGACGCGCAGCAGCAGCATGTCCGGAGACGACCCATCTTGATACTTGTGTAGTTCAGTTCCTTCTCATAGTTTCTGTAACCAAAAAATGTAATATTAGATACTAGCTAAATGATTGCTGAAAGATGAGAAGAAATTGTGTCTCTAGTAAACTTTAAAAGTAACTATAATACTACTAGTATTATAGGTCTACCAGAATCTGATGGCAAAAAATGTAAAAAAGAAATTGACGCTACCAATACTGGGGATATTGGAGCAAAACGTTTGATACTTTTTTTTCCTTACGGCGGCTGATTCTGTGTGTGAGAACTGATACATGCAAATGTAAAAAAATATCCAATGATCAAGGATATTTTTTGAAAATCTCTCATCCATCCATAAGAGTCGTCCATCCATAAGAGATCGTAAACATAGAAAGTAAGTATTGTAAGTATGGTGCAAAATCATAATAATATTATTGACTGGTGTTTTAACTGTTACTTATTTTAAAAGTATCTATTTTCCAAAGAGAATTTGAATTTGAATGTTCATTGAATATTGGAGTAGTTGCCAGGCCTACTCCAATATATCCATACCAATATAGCCGTATTATTTACAGTTACGTATTTTATATTGATCTGTCTTAGATTCTTTAACTTCTTATTTTTGTAGTTCAAGTATTACTTATGTTGAACTTATGGAACATGAATCATCAGTTCGAGGCAAGTTCTTCCCACTTAACTCTACTAATCGTTAAGTTTATAAAGTTCATAAAATTAAACATATTCTCATGACTAATAAAAATGTGGGTTGTTAATGAATTGTTAATGTACTGTAAAATATTAAAATGCCCGGAAAAGATTAGAATCGCATAAAATACTTTATAGTTTACATCCGGTTTGTCACCGTCGTGTCGTCATAAGTTAAGTTTGTTGTTGAATTTTTTGACATAAATTAAATTAAAATATGATCCCGTTCCCATATGAATTATTCTTTTATCTGTTTGAAATTTTTATTCTAGAATCCATACTCTTATTATAAAATATGCATTTAAGTTTGACGGTCGCTTTCACGTCTTCACGCTTGAGTTTAGAGAACCTGGATACTGGATATTAATTGCAAGTCCCGGGAATAGATTTCTGGTAGTTATTAAGAAAAATGTAATCATCACCATCATCAGCCTATTGCCGTCCACTGCTGAATGTAGGTCTCCTCCAATGAGCGCCAACCATCCCGACCTTAGGCACCCCTCATCCATTCGCTGCCAGCCACTTTCTTCAAATCGTCGGTCCACCGTGCTGCGGGACGTCCTACACTACGTTTGCCTAAGCGTGGTCTCCACTCTAACACGTCTTGTCTGCTCTATCTACCGTTTTCCCGTCTGTAGACGTGACTTCCACTTCATCGTGCTAATTCTATGAGGGATGTCGGTGACTTTAGTTCTCTGGCGAATGACTATATTATGTAATATAAAAATTTTAAGAAAAATGTACGGTTCTCAAAAACGCAACAAAGTTAGGGGTAATATAATTTAATAGTTTCCAAAGTGCCAATAAATAACGTCAAACGGTGGCTCCGTTGAGTCTGTTCATGGTAAAAGAAAAGTGTACGGTTCCCGCGTGACAAACGCAACAAAGTCGCGGACAATATTTAGTAGCTTACAAAGTAAACATAGCCAAAATATAATGTCAACCAGTGGCTCCGTCGAGCCGCGCCTAAACCCGTGAATGATGCCTGTGTCGTAATATTCGGCTATTTTTGTTTTAAAATATTCCGCTTCATAATAAGTTCCTTACGACGGCGCACGTGCGCAAATTAAGAAACTATCAAAGACAAAAATAACAGTTCCATATAATTATTACGCTGCCTTTCATCTGTTTGTTATTTATTAACATTATTCTTTAGATGCTTACAAAATGGAATAAGTACTAAATAATTTTTAGGGTCCCGTACCCAAAGGGTGAAAACGGGACCCTATTCATGAGACTTCGATGTCTGTCCGTCTGTCCGTCTGTCTGTCTCCAGGCTGTAACTCAAGAACGGTAATAGCTAGAGAGTTGAAATTTTCACAGATTGTGTATATCCGTTGCCGCTATAACAACAAATACTAAAAGCAAAATAAAATTAATATTTATGGGGGGTTCCCATACAACAAACGTGATTTTTTTTTGCCTTTTTTGCTCTATATCAATAATAGCAACAGGTAGGCCCTTGAATTTTCCACAAAATCCTTAGTTTTACTTGTACTTTAACATTTAATAATAATATTAAAATAAAATAAAAATTAAGGGGGGCTCCCATACAAAAAACACAGTTTTTGGTCTAATTTTGCTCTAAAACGGTACGGAACCCTTCGTGCGCGAGTCCGACTCGCACTTGGTCGATTATTTGACATTAGCAGTAGATCAAAAGAATTATTAATGCTCTAGCTCTAATAAGCATAATTCTAGAAAAACTACTACTTGATAATAACAACAGATTTAAATGCAGACTGTTGCACATAGTATTTATAAATTATTTCAAACAAATGTTTGATTCCAATCTGAATCAGCATCTAAAAGTGTTGCTGACGATTATTTTGAATGAATCTTGCGAAATTTTAATGTGTTTCCGATCATTACATAGCCACGAGCCCGTTACACAATTTAAAAATGGAACAATATTGTTACACAATGTGTATGATCGATACGCGCCAATCAGTTCATTCACTGCCATGAGAACGCCATCCATTATGTTATATTTATGTAATAAATAACTATAATATTTACGTCCGTATAATGTTATATTTATGTTTCTATATATTTGTTTGATGTGCTGGATAGATAAATTCATATTAGATGTTGCTACGATTATTGCCGTTATTTTTTATAATATATTTTCCGATTGTATATTTTGATGTATTTTTTATAACAGTGTGCACTAGACTAGCTTAGACATAGAGTCTAGGATAACAAAATAGGTTATTAAAAACGCGAAAGTTTGTCTGTCTGTCTGTTACTTCTTCACACTTAAATTACTTTAAAACCCCGTTTTCATTCCGGAAAAATATATAATCTACTATTTCCACGAATTTCGGCACAGTGAAGAAATTACGGCCCGTAACTTCTTCATTGCGCTGAATTCGTACGGGCAATATAATAATAATATTATCTCGTGGGAATCATTATCCTATGTACCCGGGACCCAAAATATCTCCATACCGAATTCCAGCAAAATCGGCTCAGCGGCTTGGGCGTGAAGAGGTAACAGACATACAGACAGACACACTTTCGCATTTATAATATAATGGATAGTATATGGAAGTATGGATAATAATATAGTATAGCTATCATGTTATCATCTATGTAAACATAGCGGGATAGTTGCGACATTGACCTGACCTACATGGCGGTGTGCTGGTAAATGTCTCTACTATCTACCGCGTTTTGCCACACCTTACCCTTTTAGCTCAATTTCAACGGCTACCCGCCTGCTAATGTAACGTAAATATTTTTTCCCGTTTCATCATCAGCGTAATGAGAAAATGTATTAGAATTTTATATTGTTTAGCCAAAGTACCGTACCTTTTAAGTTGCACTCATCATTGTTTTGATTTAGCCATTCTACAGCAGCTATAGTTCACAATGAAACCAAATGAAACGAGTCAATTTAGCTTTGCTTCGTTTCATTTGGTTTTCTTGTGAACGTAAAAGCAACAAAAATAAAAATGTTAAATAGCATGACGTCGGCCGCTTGACATCTCAATTTGTATCGCTAGCATGCATCATGCATCGTCTCGTAACGTCTTCTTCTCTAAATAGTCTAAGAGCGAGTATTCGGCAGACTAGCAGTAAAGTAGCAAACTGTCAGATTTACGCGGGCGAAGCCACGCAGGAACCCTCTTTGGGAATAGGGAATGCCCATTGCACCAACGGCAGATAAAAATATAGTATAGTACCTGGCATTAACCCGTCGATCGTGGAAAAACGAGACACAATAGCTTATCTATTGTTCTCGCGGTTGCATGCGACCGCTCGGGGCATGATGATGAATTAATATGGAGTTTGCTACTTTTTTGTAAGTCTGCGGAACACTCTCAGTCTAAAAGTCTGAAGGGCAATGATAGATAACCATCAATCGAAGCTGTATTATAGCCTGCGCAATCGACGTAAACCAATTATTATAGGCAATCATAGACAAAAATTATACCATGAATGGGCCGCCACAACTGTAAGTTATTAGGAACTGTGACAGTTTTCGTTTCGTTCCCTACTGCTGCAGTTCCCGCAAGTTTCAACGACCTTTGTCACCAAAATATCTCGTAGTCAATGGCAAGAGCACTTGGCAATATTTGATACATATATGATATATCGCTCTCAGAATAGCGTCCCTCTATTATTACAACTGACTCATTTTTGTTTTCTTTTATCTTTGGGTCTTAAAATAAGTCTGGAAATAAAATTACATAATTATTAAAATACTTTCGAGTAAGTGTGCTCTGAAACATTCATTCATCATTTGAATACAATGTAACTAAGAATAAAAGTTTAATATTATTACATCTTAATTTATGAATGAGAAATACACATTATTATATTTTACTGCATTTTACTACTTAGGTATAAGTTCATCAATCAAATAATAAGTTGAATAAATAGTACGTAAGAAGTACTGTACGAAAGAAACTTAATATGTATTTCTTTTTAAAAGAAGAAAGCTGAAGCTTCGATTCGCTGAAGCTGAAGAAAGCTTTTAAAGGTAAAGAATTCAAAACACATTCAAATTAAAAAAACTATAATATTATTTCGTTACTAAAAGAACACACACAATAATTATAATTGTTTAATAATTAGGAACGCGACGTTGCAATACAAATTATAACTAAGTATAAATTATATTATGTATTTATATTCTAACTGCTGAACTAATGTGCATTGTGCAGTATTTGCAGACGTTTCATAATTGCGGCATTAGTCGCTATAATGTGTGTCTGTAAGTGAAAACTAACATCTGGAACTCTTTAGAAGAGGTTTGATATCTTCGCATTTTAGAGCAATACAAAATGTACTTTGCTGTTTGCAGTGCAAGACACAACTTACAAGACGTTATTATCTTGGCAGGAACTGCACATTTTGCCGAAAGGTAGACTATAAAGTATAATAGTTAATACTAAAATAGTAGTTATATTATCATCAACATCATCAATACAATTTTCTTTGACTGTTACTATCATATTAAGATAACATGATGACATAAACTAAATGAGCAATTACAAGTTATTACTAATCATACCGCCTATTGTTTAGGTTTCTAGATAGTTCTGAGGTATTTTGCGACCTACACGACCTCTTATAATCAGCATCATTCGCCACACTGATTGTAGTCTGTGAAGTACAGTCAAAGGCATTTTCTTTTTTGCACTTCAACCTTACTGATATAGAAATAAGGTTCATAGCTGCAGCTGGTTAAAAGCAAATGACGTCGACTGTACATTGCACACAGCTCTCGTACATGCAAAATTAAGGCCACATGCGGTATACATTTCGTAGTAAGTGGTACCTGAGTAATATGATACATAATGCAAGAGTCAATATTGAGAAATGCACGGATAAAATAGCTGGCTAGATCATAAAATGTCATACCAAGTGCGAGTATTACAGTTAAGTTATTCCTTCGTTAAAATTCTTCCGTACCTAGTCTAAACATTGTTTTTTTAAACAATGTATGCATTTTCAGCATTCTACAGAATTACTACCTTTTTTTGCGCAGGGGAAACCCGTCATGGGTCCCCTGGGTTGGGGATGTGCCTCAGTTAAGCTGAAGCACCCCGGGGTCGGGGGTATGTGGGACTCTTACCCACTAAAACCACCTGCGGTTCACCTATAAAGGAGGGATGTCCTGGATCTAACAAACACAGGATTCCCTCCACGACCAGCCGGTCTACCTATCTCAGAAGGGACCGGGACTTCCACCACAGTTAGGGAACGCTTCGGCAAACTGAAGCGTTCCCCTCGGCGCCGGGACTGGCTAAGCTGGGGAGGTTCCCATCCTCTCCCGGAGCCCCGTTAAACGAGAGTTAGGAGGTTCGCGTAGCGACGCGACGCCTCCGCACTCCCGTCCTACGCCGGCGGAGCGGCAGAGAGTTGGGATCGTCCTCTCTGTCCCGCTCCGCAGCCTCTTTCTGCGACATAACAATTTCGCAGAAAGAGACCGCCGCCTGCCAGGCCTCATCGCTCTCGAGCATGCTGCAGCACAGAATTACTACCTAGTGTAATGTGTTATAACCAAGAAGCTTTTAATCAACGAATATTATTTGTATTAGCTAAAATCTTAATAGTAATATTTAAATTACAATAATATACATATTATAATAGTTAGTTCCAGACTTCTGATTAAGCGAAATCCACACTTGCACAGCTATGTTATTCTTACGCACTTTATGTCACCTTCCTATGCGCAACAAAGACAACCGAATATTATGTATGTTAATAGTGAAGTACAAGGAAATACCAGACCGAAATGGGCCAATCTGGTTCAGCCAATGAATACAGATTAATTATTGATACATATTTTAATTGTCCATCATCTGCTGAGTACCGGCTACCGTGTAGGTTCTCACTTCTCACAGTAGTCAGTACTCTCAGTCGAAAATTCATGCTATTTGAGCCCTATTACCAAAGAAAAGTACCTAGTTTACGTAATACCTAAATTATAGAGTTAAACTGGTAGTAGAGGTAATACTTACTTATTACTTATTATATTATTTTCTAGGGAAAGCAGTTGAAAATGTAGTCAAATCTTTAAACGTACGATATTTTACTAATTACTTTCTAATTTTTTACGCCTCCGTGGTCTAGTGGTATAATAGAGCTCGGCTCTTTACTCGGAGGTCGTGGGTTCGATTCCCGCGTTGGAAACATGTTATTTCCAACTTTGTTTAGGACAATGCAGGCTGATTACCTGATTGTCTGACGAGTAAGATGATCCATGCGTCAGATGGGCAAGTAAAAAGTAGGTCCTGCGCGGTGCGCCTGATCTCTCGCCCTTCGTGTCGGTCTGCCGTCCCACTGGGTTTAAATGAGAGTAAAGGAATAGAGAGTGCTCTTGTGTTCTGCGCACACATTTGGGCACTATAAAATATTATCAGGATACAAAAGTTACAGTAACATTGACAACCTCGTAAATTCTTTTCTCAATTTCGATAAACGACTAGGCTGTATCAGTATTTTATTTTATTAGGTATTCGTCGCTCTATGTCCACACTCCACATAATAAATATATAACAAGGCATCTTTGTATTTACAAATTAGGATCAAGACGATCGTTATTTAACCTAGGGTTGGCGAACATGGCTTTTTAATTCATAATATATTATTTATGAAGCTCTCAATCAAATTATCAGTATAACATTGTATATTATTCTTCGAATTTCAAAGGGTTTATAGAGTTATTTATTAAATTATGTTATCGCCATTGCTTCTCTGACATTCTCAGATATCGGAAGCTTAAGACATGTTTAATTAAAGCAAGGAAATAAAGATTATTTCCTTGCTTTAATTAAACATATTGTCTCCTTATTCTGTTGTTGTCATACGTGTACTTCCTGAGCTGCGTCGCGGGCATGTAAACCGGTTCGTTTGGACATCCTTGCTCTACGTCCAAGGTAGATTACGTCATAGTCTCGATTCATCTCGCGTCGACCTTCGCAGCTTTGCATCGTCGGGGTGAAATTACAGACAGTATTTATTTTATTTAGTTCGATATTTAAATATATCGAATTTTCAAAACAGAGTTTTTTTTTATGTGCCAGTAACTAGGTGGCTCTATCTACATACAAAATACAAAACCCATACAAAAACTTCTTTATCACTAAGTTTTTAATTATAAGCATGTTATAGGTCTACCAGAATCTGATGGCAATTGTTGACAGCAGATTTTCAAAAAATATCCTTGATCATTGGATAAATTCTTATAATATTTGCATGTTTCACATACAAAATAAGCCGCTAAAGGAATAAAAAAGGATAAAAATGTTTTATTCCTATTACCCCGGTTTACATTTCTCACTTTTTGCCATCAGATTCTGGTAGACCTATATATTAGATTAGTATTCTAAATGTTATTATTATCATGTTTGAATAAAAACTTTGTATGCGTTAGATATGTTTTATCTTTTCTTAGAAGAAAGGTAAAATGTTTTACTGTCTATTGTTATCTTTCTAATAAAATAATAGTTATCTATGGTTGCAGAACATAATAATAATTGTAATAGGAACAATGGTTTATAGTTGTTGATAAACATGATAAACAGTTTATGACCTAATGTTTGAATTTTGAAATGTTTATGGGTTAAGTTAAATTATTATATTCTGTATCATCGTTCCCCAATCCCCTCACAAAGTTTTAACTAATAACTGTGCTGACTGCTGTCAAAATATTACTTGAGGATAGCAGGTCGTGAATTGTGATCCTCAGGTTTCGGCAAAATAATAATAATAATAATAAAATAATATAAGTAATAATAAAACTGTTTAAATCCAAGTGTGGATCCCGGACTAGTCAGCGGGATCGACAGACCCTCGTCCTTTCCTGGCGTTTCACATATTGCAACATTAGGAGGGACAAGGTACTGGCGATCCCACTTGCTGGCATCTGGTAGATTCGACACAGAACGATATCTTTTTAACACCCTAAAACTCCACCCAGCTTGAGTGACCCCTCTCCACCAAGCCAATGTCACAACATCTAAAGGCAAAGGGTGGAGCAGCATAATATTATCTAAGGAAATCTAAAAATGTCGGATCTACTGGCCGCCAGGACACTGGGACCGCACCGTTCAAAACATTCAGTTCATAATTATTATAAAATATATAAAAGATAGGAAAATATGTATTGTTATTACATATAATATGTGTATATATTATATTCTATTCTAGTAATTAATTTATATTTTATATACTATATATTTATATATTATATATAAAAAAGGTCCATGGCGTGATGGACAACAATCACAATATATTGTAAGTAATAAATTATCCTTGGTGCGAATAAACTAAATTAAGATGGCAAAAAATGGATATGGGCGGATAGCCCATAGATGGCCCCAAATTGTAAATAAAAAAAAACTATTACTTGAGACTTAAGAGGCTGTTTTTAAATGCTACAGTCTACCCTTTCTTATTTCTTAATATCAAAGTGTATCATACAATGTATCATCCAAGATTTTAAGTAGGAGTGGGAGAGTGGTTTATAACTGTTGGCCTAAACGGTCTACCGTCTACGTACGACTAATATGTATTCATTCTGTGGTACGACTAACGACTCACGATCCGATCAAAGTGATTAACAAAACAATAAACGTACTGTATACAATAACATAATCTCTCATTATTTCAATAACCTTGATTTTAAACTTTCTGACTATTTCTAGATGACGTCCGCAATTCTGTTGCGCCAAAATTCGTTTATCGCGCGGGAATCGTATATTTCTTCGGGATAAAATTATCCTATGTCCTTTCTCGGGAGTAGGGAGTCGGGACACAAAATATATTGGATGTGAAGAGGTAACAGACAGATAGACTATTAGTAGTATAGATTTAAAAGTACGAAAGCCACGTATACGTCATTATTCGTCATTCGGCAGTTGCAAAACCCATATAATATGGTCATGGACCTTGCGCGCTTGACATTGACAGCCGGGCGAGGCCAGCCACAGTCCCCTACGGCTAGCCGGTATAATTAAACTCGATTATTATTAATTATTAATTTATTATTATTTAATTGAACTTCATTACATACATAGTTAAATAGATTTTTATATTTTTGCGACATTATGAATATGGTACTCAATCTACCGTAAAGCTGAGTAATGCTCAAGTATTGAGTAAACCTTAAACTAAAATAACTGAAGGTATCGTTATCATGTTTCTTGGAATAAAGTTCTAGTGACTCAATTTCATTTCATTGAACTTTTCGATGATGTCATTGTTTGAAATCAAGAGTAACCGATTCGTTTAACGCTACTTAATGTTTTTGGAACGAAGTTCCTTATCGCGCGTTGTGAAAGGGTCTAGACTCTAGAGTCTAAACGAAAAGTGTGTGTCGCGTGTTTCTCTCTCTGTCTCTCTTTCTCTGTCTGCCTCTCTCTCTCTCTCTCGCCTTGAACAGTGTGGTGTAGCGACGATATTTTTTGGTTCTTTTTTTGAGTGTATACAGATTTTTGTACATCAGAAATAACTTCGTTCCATCCGGGTATCCCTTGACACCTCTCAACTCTCAAGTTTTATTAAGTTTAAATGTACCTTGTTTCTTCACCAGTCCTGCAATATAGAGCAAAGTCCTACCAAAATCACTCTGACACTGGCAACTCACTGAGGCCGCCATAATAAAAAGAAGAAGAAGAACTGCTTAAACTTTTTTGTACTCGTGGTTAATATATTCAAGGCAGGAATATAATTTAAAATTTAAACCATAAGTTTAATTAATTTAAACATAAGTTGCGCCTAGTTTCCTTATGAACGAACCCTTATTTACATTTACACGCACTGCCGCACTCAGAGACGAATATTATTTACTTAACTGTAATTAAATGACAAATTTTATTATAGGTACCATGGACACATTATCTGTATAAACCTTAATTTAATTACATATTAAGTAAAATTAGTAGTTATTCGACTCTGAGTGCGGCAGTAAGTTTATAACTTAACCAGTAGTTACTTACTTAGCCTTAGTAGAGGTTACTAACCAGTAATAAATAAACCATTCTTCCAAAACAGGGTTATCTAATGGGAGAGTAAACTAAGCGGTAACCGTTCTCTTTTTAGGCCACTTTCGTAATTGGTGATAATTTTTATTTTAGTGCTGTTTGATTTTCTTATCAGCGTTGAGTTTTATTAGTTCACGTTATTTGTGTAGACTGTAGAGTCAGCAACTTGTTATATAAAATGCGTTTTCTGTGTATATTTATTTATTTATTTAAGGACTAATTAACGGCTAATAATATTTATAAAACTAGCTCAACTAAAAAAACACATTTTTCATAGCCAACAACAAAAGTCAAGTTTAATTAATAAAACTTGTTATTTTTTTGCATGTTCAGCTACATTTAGTCGACTTTACGCTATTTAGATTTATTATGTTGTAAGCGTCGATTTATTATTATAGGCAGACACAGGTAATAAAATAGCTATCTAGATTTAAAACTTTACGTTACGTATTTTAAAACTTTACATTACGTACGATTTAACCTACCTTTAACCTTGATATTTCCTTAACGTAGAGCTGACATTCTTAGTATTTATAATACACAACTTTTATTTAATAACTAAATGAATAGGAGGAAAAATACTGGCTTTAATGATAATATTAATTATATAATATTTAAGTCAACGTTTTCTGGTTCTTTAATCCAGTGTTTATTATTAAATAACCCTAGAGCTTGTAAGTAGCAAATATAATAGATACATATAATAGATACATAAAATGTATATCGATAGTTTATTGTCTGTCTAGTTCTCTGTTTGTTTGTTACCTCTCATGTTTAAAATGTCAAACTGATTCTACTAGTTGTTCTCCGAGAAAGTGCATAGAATAGTTTTTATTACGGAAAATGTCTGACTTAATATGTCTGGAAGAAACCGCTGAAAGGTAAGGCCGCCTATTTGCTATAATCCTTACATTGTGTTGTTCTTGTTTTTGTTATGACGTAATACTGTTTATATGCAAATAAAGAATTTATAAATATGTATATTAAGAAAATGGACAATTTCCATGCGATGAACGAATTTATGCACTGACAAAGTTGCAGAAAACAAGTATTTAATAATTATTATGTATTTTTCACCTATACTACATATAGGTGAAAACTATCAATACACCTGTGTCGCCAATTTCATCCACTGCTTCCACTAGTGAAACCTCTGGCATGCAATCACGTAGGGGATTGGAAAGCACGGATTGTTTGTCCATCGGCACTGGCAGGTACCGCGGCCATGTTTGGACACTAGGAAGACGACGTGTTCACACGCCTAGAATCCCACACGTCCACATAAGGCAGCGTTGACACCACATAGCTTTTTCGTACAAGATTAACGGAACTAACAGTTGTTTTCGAGATAAAGCTCTAAGAATAATATAGGAGATGTATTTTTTTAATTGGTAGGTGCAGGGTACTGGAAATCTACGATGAAGTTAATGTTTTTCTGCAATGGAATTGCGATGGTCAAGATTTCTCCTAAAAATATATTAATATTTACAGTAAGTGATAATTTTCCACTCAAATTGCTTTATATAATAGTGAGTAAGGAACTATCAAAGTTAAAAGTTTGTTTTGAGATTTAGATCAACATTTTAAAGAGTTTAATGATGATGTAGAGGCAAGTCAAAAGCGACAAAAAAAATCATAATCGTTCGCAAATCGTTCGATTATTCGATGTAAATAAGCTATCAAAGTGAAGCAACAGCATCTTTTAGCGTCAGATGTTTCGATAAAATCTTGAATTTTGTTCAATTGAATGATAAATAACAGACTATCAGCGTGGGCTATTTCTCCCACACCGAACTTCCCACTGCCCACAGAGTAAATATTTCTGTTATAACACACGGTATCACTACTACCGGTTTAATTTTTTTTTAATAAATTAAAATACAGTATAACTTTGGAAACAGATGTACGATTATTTACGTAGCTCTAAGAGCCTATGAACCAATTTATCTGATAATAACAATAAGTTATGTTTTGTACAGAATTAGACGTTGCCCGTAACTTCGTTGACGTTGAAATACGTGTATCGCACCCTAATAACCGTACATTTTTCCGCCGCGTAAGCCATCCTCTGTCCCAAGACTTAAATTATCTCCATTCTCCTCACCAAATTTCATAAAAATCGGTTCAACGGCTTTAGTATGAATAGGTACTCGTATTACAGATAGGTATTTGGAAGCTACAGCTTGTAAGATAATATTATGTATTATATAACAAGTTAATCAGGTTCTACTGAATTATTAGTTTTGTTGTCATCTTCATCACTATTATTTATATTTATTTACACTGTATTTTATTATATTACACTTTTAGTTGCTATGCTATGACATGCTATAGAAATAGCAGAATATGACAAATGTAGAGATGTGTTTAAAAACAAAATGTTATAAATCAATGTAGATAATGACGCGACTCAAATAATTACTATTAAAATGTTGCTGGACCCCTAGGCTGTGAAACCTTTAAGAAAGTCAGAAACCTTCGTAGATAAGGAAGATCAGTGCCTTTATTAAAGTTTAACTGCCGCATTACATAGAGACGTATTAATTACTTAATTGTACTTAAACGAAGATTTGACATAAGCCCCACAAGTTATCTGTCAAACCCTTCATTAAATTAAAGTTTAATCAACATTAAACGTCCGGTCCCTAAGTACGGCCATAGCCCGTAAGTGTAACAAGATTATTATCATTATATAGATTAAATTTTTAAAATATAATAATAATAACTAACGAAAAAAGTTTCAGCAGTATTCAGATAATATAAAATTCAAATCTATGACATTGAAAAATTCGTGTTCGACTATTTAATACGTGTATCTGTTAGTTACTATACAAGAAAAAATAATAATTTATTCAACTAGATAGGTAGAGTATGATAGAACATAATATTGTATTCGGTGAATAATTGAATATAACATAACCAGGTTTTAGTATGTCAAAACTTCTCTTATTAGTTACGTCTATTAGACAAATTTTGTCTTGAATGGGAATAGTTTTTTAATAGAGTTATTTCTACTGACTTTCATAAAATAAAATATTCTTTACTAAAACATTTAAACTAAATTATTGCAGACGTTTGCTCACTAACCAGTTTATCTGAAATGCCAGAATGCAAAATATAACATAGTAATCAATCGTTTATGATTAAACACATTGTACAATCTTCGTAGAATAAAAATATGATCGAATTGTAGAGTAGATATTTATTTTCATAAGCGATAAAAGGGGTGACGCTATATGAAAAGCGAAAATAACCAGCGAGTCACACTTCCCAAGGTAAGGAATAAGGACGCAACCTATATAATGCATTCAGATATAAACCAAGGTTACGATTTACGACTAGCCAAATTTTCTTTACGTTTCACGAGAAGGGTTAAAAAAAGAAAAAAAATCTTACCTATACGTCCAAAGATAAAAAAAACTCCGTACACACTTTTACACAAACTTCAGAACAGTTTTACAATGACGCCACAACTATAATGAAACAAACGCGCGCTTTGCCCGAGCGCCGAAGATCATCTGTTGTGAGTAATTGTGATGCCGCGTGCTCTACCGCTCTACATACAAATTACAATGAAGCCGCGAACACAACCAATTTTACTGAGACTTTGTTACGGAAATTAATATTATAGTTGAGAATCATTATATTGTTTGGGTAGAATACCCCGGTAAGTTAAGCATATAAGTTAATAGTTATAACTTCCAACACACAAGTTAAGTAGTTATCCGCAACTTAGTTGCGCCAAAATTCGACTAGCTAAAACCGTAAATTTTTGGGATAAAAAGTATGTACTTTCAAGAGACTCAAAGGGTAATAAAAATAGATTTAGTGATTTAAGCGTGAAAGGGTAATTAAACAAAGACGAATTTAGGAATACGAGCTATGAATAGGGTCACATTTTGAGACAATCGAGGCCTGCCTCGATTACGTGATGAGTACGACGTACCCTGGTACGTCGTACTCATCACGTAAGCCTTGTCTATGATGAATGATGAGAAATATCCAGTGTGGTGGATCAGGTGGATGTAAGATCATCCAATGCCAATAAATATTAATTGAAATGTCATAAGTCATAACTTATATTATGTATGTCTTTTTATGTTGGGGGAATGCGCACCACTGAAGTATGTGGGACTCCCCGGGGTGGACGTAAGATCCGCACCCGGGACTACCCACTAAAACCCCAACGGTGTTCCTGCCCCTAAAGGTGGAATTACGGGAAACGCGTTATACACGACTTGACCGGAGTCCCAACCATAAAGTTACTATACCTAGCGGAATAGGGAAACAAAGGCCTGAGCAAGCGAGATGTCACTATCAGTAACACTGCGTGGTAAAAAGAGACGTGTGATACATGACAGCAGCACTCTTTTTTTGACGTCCATCAGCCCGCATCAGCCCGTTTGACAATTTAATCTCATAGAATTCATGTTCAATCATGCCTGTGTAAGTAATATTTTTCACACAGATGAATACCAATTTCGGTTACGTTTGACAGCTCGAGTTTGTTGCTCTATTCGGCTAGGTATATTAACTTTATGGTCCCAACCTCCTCTGCCTCTTTGGGCTCTACTCGTGGAAGTACCACATTAACATCACTCCGCGACGATGCGCTGGAATATTATGTAATATGTATGCCTGCTAGAAGTTCTGTGTTATGATGACTAGGTGAGGGATACAATGGTATTTAGATAATAGATAGACCCACGGTTTTATTTTTTTATGATCTATTTTAACGTTCTTGAACAAAAAAAAAACTTGTTTAAAAAAATAAGTATTATGTCGAAAAATGACAACATACTATAATAACGATTCATGACATAATGTAATCGGATTCTGAAGATAAAAAATAAAAACATGTAATAAATAAAATAAAAGATAAATTATACGAACATGGTGAACATACTAATATACGCGGGCTTCAACGTACAAAGTGAGGTGTGTTTTTGGGCGGTCCTTGGAATCTTACGGACGATTTTAGACGCCAGTGTAGCGTTCAAAGTCAAGTCGAATCTAAAACAGGTAAATTACAAACTCTGCATAGGTTCTAAACAATTTTTAATTTAATTTTGGGACGGGAGCATCATGGTAATTTTGTGGGTAGATCCTATCCGGGGAGGTCCCACATACCCCGGCTTGATGTCCCGAATCTGCCGAGATGCGTAAAGCTATTTCTTCATAGTCCATGCAAAAAATGCAGGTTCTCAAATCTAGAGTAGAGACTATACGTCTTATGAACGAAAAAAAGCTAGGTTTGGAAAGCTTAGCCAAATTAAAAATTAACAAAATTCACTACAATAACTATCGAAAAGCAAGTGAGTAAGTAACACGTAAACACCAGAAAACAGATGACCTTATCTCAAGATGACGAAAATTTCAAATGTGAATTCCTCCTAAAAAGGGTTTCCCGGGGGTGGAAGTGGCACGGGGAGGTTTTTCTCACCCAAAACATCCTCCCTCAACCCACATATGACCACTAAAAAATTGGGGTAGGTTAATAAGTATTGTTTTAGTATGATGGTGAAAAATATTGATCTCTGTCTCTCTCTCTATCTCTTGTTTGGCAGGCTAGTGTCTGGTTGAGTGCCTGCTACGATTATAAAGCAGTTGAATTGTTGGCCTTCTGCTATTACATGGTGCAGGCAATTTAAAGGGGCTATAGTTAGTCGATACCTAACCTATAAGTGCTATTAGACAATAGAAAATCAATTCTGAATTTAATAACTTTCATGTTGTTCCCCTTTTGATATACTGGTGCACGATCCAGGGAGAATTCTCGCCATCTCATACTTTCCAATATAATAAGAATATTATGGAAACGTCTTTATTTCTCTTTTACTGTTAGCTATTTAATTTTGACCATTTACTAACCATAGATATAACATTATGTCTAGATATGGCAGATGCGTCTACCCTCAGAGCTGGACGTGCGTCTACAGCGGGTGCTGCGCGCGATGGTCTCAGGCGTGATGGTGGTACAGTGCGTCTCCGTCTACGTCTACCTAGCCGCGTATATTGTTCTACTGTATCCGATATTCTTGGTTGGTCCTTTGGAAAACATTATAACCTTAAAATACAATGAAGTTACAGGTCTACCAGAATCTCAGGGCAAATTTGGACGGGAGATTTTAAAAAAATATCCTTGATCATTGGATATTTTTTACATTTGCATGTACACACAGAATCTGCCGCTATAAGGAAAAACAAGTATCAAACGTTTTGCTCCAATTTGCCATTGGTAGCGTCAATTTCTTTTTCCCATTTTTTGCCATCAGATTCTGGTAGACACCTATATTTAACCTCATTGGAAGGTTCTAAATCTGTTCTGTCGTTGAACAGGAAAGGTCATGGAACACAGAACATTTTTAAAGATGCCTAAAGCTACTCGTACCTATAACGAGTATGTCGTACTCGCGCATGAAAACATTGCTAGCTAAACGTTAAACACTTGGAAATTGGCAGCGTGAGGCTAGGTTTTTACGAGGCGTTATTTTCCCGGACAGGCACACAATGGGCCTAAGATTTTGTATCTAAGGAGGTAGATTTACATGTAAAAAATAAGCATACGGCTAACATACATAAAGTTACTGACTACATTTAAAATTTTCACAAAAAATGTATTTTAGGAGGAGAAGCCGCCGTTAGTCCTTCCTTGGCTGTTACTGTCACTGATAAGGTTGCTATGTGAGCTGGTTAACTTGTCCATCGGGCTGGCGACATGCGTGTTGCTCAGCTCGGGAAAGCCACCCTGCGTTAAGTTCGTTGTGTCCAAGATCACTAAGATAGCGCTATCGGTTTACATGTGGAAGTTGGTGCATTGGTATGTTGCTATTTTATTTAAGAAGGCGCGAGGTGATACATCTTACAATTTGTATATTATTTTTCTTCTGCTGCTTGCGTATTGAGCTATAATGCCTTAAGTAGAATGGGGATCATAAATATATTATCAGGAATTAAGTATTAAATTTAAACTATTTTCCTTACGTACGTCTATGTAGACAGTAGAGTCTGAAGACGTAACGGTAGATGGCCATATTATGTATTGAATCATTAATTAATACTAATTAATATAATTAATACTTAATAATATAATTAATAGGTTATATCAGATACTGCAAGCAGAAACATATAAGCCAATAGCAATGGTATTGCCGGCTCCAAAACCTGATGATGAACGTTATAAACGTGGCTTGGAACTTGCCATACGAAGACGACGAACCAAGTCTTTGTTGAGCGAAGAAGAGCTGAGACAGATCATCTTATCTGATTTGTAAGTCCTATGAAATACTTTAACAAAACAGAAAAAGGTTGAATTTGGTAATTTTAAGAGCAAAGGTAGAAATAAAAAACATATTTTTTAAGATTTGATAAAGCCCTTTGTTAAATGACATGTCATTAATTGCAACGTGCTGTCAAAATTATCGCTTGCAACTAGTCTAGGTACCATGTTTCTAGCTAATTATTATGATCGACTAGTTTCAAAATATTATGTCGTTATATTATTATATTGCAAAATTCTAATTTATTACTAGGACCTACTTACTAGGCGCCTTACTTTGCTTGATGCAGCAATTCGAATTAGTCGATTGGCAACATTTTGCACTGTAATAGCTTTTAATATATGCCATAAAATTGATTTATTATGGTCAGGTGCCAGGAGAAGACTCAAGCTTTGAGAGGAACTTCTTTTTACAAAGAAGCATGGTTTTCCGGCGCTAGAAATAGTGAATTCAATGATCACATGGATGTATTTCAAAACTTACCCATGACTTCCAATAACGTCGTCGATACCAACCCAAACGATGACTGCATCAATATTGAAGTTGTTACACCTAGAGATTCAGATCGTGTACTCGATCAATTCGTCACAATGATACTTAAAATAGGAATTTACCTAAAAATGGGCCTAAATGATGAAAGTTTACATCAAATACAAATTAATGATAACTCGGATAGAGATGTTTCTGATCTGAATGTTAATCAAAATACAATACATTCTGATGATGTAGAATCTCCACCATCTATTACAAGTCTTTCGGCAGGCAAGTTTTCTTATATCCATGACTATCCCGGAATATTCCTAAAAGATAAATCTCAAAGGAAACTTCTGCGAGAAAGCACAAATGCATTAGATAAACAGAATGGCCGACGCTCAAGAATATCCGTTGTCAGAATGAATAGTGATTCAAATAAAATGAATATGAGTCTTGGAAGTGATGGCAGTTCTACATCAGAAGGTAAAAACAATAGTAAATTAACTGCACCTGAATATTCTCCATCATCATTTGGAAATGATGAAATTATTTCAAATGGTCAATTAAAAGATGATGACGATGTTGGAAGTATAAAATCAAAATCTAATACCAAAGGTGATACCATAAATGACAGCACTTAATATATTACATATTTTCTTGTGTAAATATAATATCAAACACAAACTACGACTTTTAAAAAAAGATTGAGGAAAATATATTATTGCAGGCAGTTAAATTTGGATAAAAATGGAATAATTGATTCGAATAAAAATACATAAAGCTTTTAATGTTATTTTATTTTGTTTCATTGTAGTTAAAATTGTGATATTAGGTAATAAAATAATAATAATTGAAGTTCGACGCTGCATTCAAGTGGTTTCTTAAATTCACTTATATAAATTTTATACTAGTAAGTTTCTAAATAAGTAATAAAATCATCTTAATAATATGAATATTTACAAAAGCTAAACCCGTTATTATGATTGCTGTTATTACAAGAGTTGAAAAAGAAGTTTATTTATTTGGCATTTACAGTGTTTTCTTAATTTTTATCATATTGTAATACTTACTTACCCTTAAACTGATAGCGACTACTAGCTTTGACTAAATTATTTATTTAGTAATAATATTGTGGGTCACACACCGTATTCTGAATTGCCAACGTTGGATGTAAATAAATAATTCTAAAGTTGTATTCATTTGGATTCAGCAAATTGAACTGGTACATGGGCAGTCTGTTGGATATAATCCAAATAACTTGAGGAGACTCGTGATCTATACGGAGGTCATTGGGGAATACCAGTGTGAAGTTGTTTCTCGCCACGACTCCTAAATTCTGCCTTCTATAGTCGGTTAATGTATTCCAACACGCAATACTGTCTTGTAATACTAGGTTGAAAAACATGACGCCATTGGCGTCGATAGCCGCGGCTGAGACCTGTCCTATTGCGCCACGATTTTCTCCTAAAAGCTTGAATTCGTCGACAGAGTTGTCCACGCGAGACGGATCTCGTATCACAGAAGTGCTGACTACGAACTCGTTCGCACTAGACATGGAGTGGTAGTACAGAAGATTGTTCTTCTTGTCCACTGACATGCCAAAGATTCCGTCCGGCCACTGGAAGTTCACGGCGTGGAGAGTGTAATTGGACAACAGGGGCTCGGGATAGAACGTGTAGTGGTTAAATCTCCAGAAGGAGGCGTCGGAAACCCTCAATACGATGAGTCCGAATCTGCGGACATCTGCGATGTAAATGTGTAGATCTTTGCACTGAGGGTCTCTCGAGTCGGTTACGATGTTAGTAATCAAGGAGTCTTGGAGCACAAATCGGTCCGGGAGAGGAAACTTCGCCAGGACCGTGTCTGTTGCCAAATCGATTGCGAATACCGTCGGTGAGCAGATCTGGCGCGGCGACTCGAAGCCTTCCACCTGGCCCGCGTCTAACGCCCACATCACGCCGCAGTCGTCGATGCTCATGCGGAATATCGACGTGAAACCGGAACAGTTGCCTGAAATCAAAAATAGAAGTTATGTAACTTTTGAGCAATAACAATGTAGGTCGATATCTAATCGCATTCGTATCTCACATTAAAAACTCATCGGTTGAATAATAATGCGGGTTTTGATTTAAAAAAAGTTGATACCTGCTGACTGCCATCCCCAGTTGGGGTATGGGACTAGGAGGGGTGAGTCTTGTTCAGCCGGTACCGGCAGTACCGACAGGGTGGCGGGTATGCCCTTCTTCCAGCGAGGTGTGCTGACGAATACGCGGTTCTTCCAACGTTCAATCCCCAAGGGCACGACATTGGGTTGAATGAAGTCGCTGTAATAGTAATTATATTTTGTAATCAAGCTGGTAGTATTTCGCTTTTAGTAATTAGTTTAGTAAATTACCTAAATTCTGCCCTTAAATGTACAAAATTCAGAAGCTTTCACTAAAAATAGAATAAAAATATTACTACGAACAAGTCTTTCCCAGAGTAAAACTACAAAATAGAAACTAAAACTTGTTTATTTACAAACTTAGTTTTCCTCGTTTGGTTATTTTAAAGTATGGCACCAGGACAAACCCTTGTTGGGTTTAATGGTGCTGTGATTATGTTTAAATATAATTTCTACATGTATCTTATGCTTAATAAAAAAAAAAAAAAAAAAAAAAATATCAATCTAAAAACACCTACGTCCCATTTTTATAAAATGTTTAATTCCTTACTTTGCATGTTTAAGTTAACAACAATCACTCCTCAATGATATAAGTTGTGACAGAATTATCTAAGAATTTAGCCTTGTAAAGGTAGGCGACCTGCTTTACGTTTTTAATTCATATTATTCAAATATAGTCTCAAACTTTACATACCCATTCTGTATTGCAGTTTGGCGTTCTTGCTCACTGGAGTACGCAAAATCTATTTGCTTCCATCGGTACAGAGTGCCTATAGCATTTTTGTTCGTGCAATAACATTTTGTGTTGCTCGTCAGTAGAATAGCCACAACTAAATAAATAGCAAGCATATTGCTATATTCTGCAAAACAAATATACTTATACACTTCGCGAGCGACTTTTAAACGCTCTACTTCGAAACTGCGGACGGACTAAAAGATACTTAAGGTTCTCATATTGCTTAAATATTAAGTGAATACTTGATCGGAGCCTCGGAACCAGTTCGCCTGCGGTAATTTACTTGAGGGCAACAACAAATCTCAGCGACCGCAAGTCGCAACTGATCTGCAACCGCCAGAGGAACTGGCCGTGTTATGAGGACACAGGATACCAAAGACTGATATTATAGCAGGTATTCCAACGTCGTTGAATGTCTTAAATAAGAATGGACATGATTATAATTAACGATATTATGACTAGATGACGCCCGCAACTCCGTTGCGCCAAAAATCGTTTATCGCGCAGAAACCGTACATTTTTCCGGGATAAAAAGTATCCTTTATCCTTTCCCGGGAGTCAAAGTATCTCCATACCATAGCAAAATCGGTTTAGCGGTTTGGGCGTGAAAAGCTAACAGACAGACAGACAGACACACTTTCGCATTTATAATATTAGCATGGAAGTATGGATAAAATTGATTATAAATATTAATGAATAATGATGTTTAAATATGGTTGAGCCTACGTTTTCTTGGAAGGATAAGTATAAATTATAGTATTAGTTATTCCTATCCTTTTTCTCATTTATACTTGTGTAAAATATTCTTACCTGTTCAACAGGTACAAGAGACGTTTGCACTACAAGTTACATTCACTTAAACTAAAAATTAATTAGGCAAATAAATGAATAGTTAATTATTGACCACGCCTTCATAACTTATCACTGACGTATGACCTTATAGACTTTTTTGCACTGCCACACTCCACTTACGCTGCTTTACACTTCACCGATATTTTAAATTTAAAATATAATGTTCAATAAATTATGTTCACAAGGAACTTTGTCAGGTGAATTTCTTGGTCAACCAATTTTTTTACAGTTTGTAACAGCAAAAGAGGCTTAAGAGACGACCGCTTCTTCCAGCATTGCATGCTAAGAAGTGCATTTTGATGAAACTGATGATAACATACTATGTTACGTATACTTAGTTCCACCCAGTTGTAATGGAATGTGGTTAGCGGTTACATTTCGTATACTTTTTACTATTATTTTGCTATATTTTGATCCAATCGTCCGTAATTTCTCAAATTATGCAGCTTTATTAGTACAGGTATATCTAACAGCTGTTATTATTTTGGAAAATGTTTAGACTATTTACACTTTTAAATTTAAATTGTTATGTATTTGCATGCTATTTTAGACATAGCTAAAAGTGTTAGACTATAAGATCTTTATCACCACCTACTGTATTTACCACTTTTAGAGCAAATAAATGAATTGAATTGAATTGAAAGTCTAAACAAATGAAAAGCAGTTTGTTATGTATCTTATATTGTTGAAACACTAAATTAAAAACAGCGTTTTTAAAAACATTCCTAAAATGCGACTAGTTACATTAACCTATCTACTAATTTGTACATAATATGATCTGATTAAGGTCATTTTGTGGGACCACCACCTTGGAGTATGGATCAAATTATTGAGCTGTTCTGAATTTGCAGTTTAGAAAATTTTAATGCTTAGCTTAGCTTAGTATTACTTTAGAATTCCATCATTAGGTGCTAATTCAGTAACATCAGTGACGCCATCTTGAATGACTCCATAGAGTAGGTGCTGATGGAACAGTTGGGTCACACACAGTACCCCGTACTGCCTGTGTTGTGTCTGCATACAATATTCGATAGTTGAAGTCCTCGGGATCCAAGGAACCGTCTTGAAATATTGGCAGCTTATTTGATATCACCCAAATATTTTGTTTTGTTTCTTGGTCAACTTTTATGTCATTAGGAAAAACTAAGGTCTCCACGTTCTTAGCTACGATACCCAAATTTCTTCTAAGATAAGGTTTTCGCGTATCCCAGCAGCCAATTGTATCTCTTGTTACCATTCCATAAAACATCACACCGTGCCTGTCGATAGCAGAAGCAGACGACTGCCCCAATGGTCCTCTGGTTTCGCCAAAACTTTTGAACTCTTCAGCGCTACTATTCACACCTAAAGGGTTTTGTAGAGTAGAAGTCTTAACGAAGAACTCTCTATCACCTGACATGGAATGGAAGAATAGAAGTCTCTCGTTGCTGAAGTACGTGGGAGTAAGTGCGAGTCCAAAAATACCATCTGTCCATTGAAAATTTAGGCCATGTAAGGTGTAGTTGGAGGAAAATGGATCGGGATAAAAGTAGTGATGTGTAAACCTCCAGAAACTGGCATCGCTTTCTCGAAACACTAGGAGACCGAATCGCCATGTATCCGATATGTATAAGTGAAGATCAGAGCAATCGCTTTCTCTTGAGTCTACAATGATGTTAGAAAATAGGGAGTCCTGTAGAACATACTTCTTGGGTATGATGTATCTTGCTATGATCATGTCGGTGACTAGATCAAAAACGACGATGGTAGGTGGACAAAGCTGCTTCGGTTCGTTTTGTGAGTCGATTTGGCCAGAATCGAGAACCCAGAGTCTTCCACATTGATCGACGTTTATTCGGAAGACGGATGTCAGCCCAGTGCAGTTGCCGTTTTTACCTGGAATTTATAAAACAAATGGCATATTAAGTTGATCTGATTTTTGTGTGTGTGTTTGAACCGTGACGGAGTTATCGAGCTAAGTCTTTAGTTTTTTTTAACCTTATTATTGTAAATGTGTATTGTGCATTCTTATGAGGAGAGGTCCAAGATCATATTTTCAAAATTACTTAAAACAGGTTACTTTTTAGCATATTTGGGATCTATAAATACGATTATTGTAGATTGTTACAAATGTTGTATGTTATACGGAGGTCACTGGATGTAGCAAAAAATACAAACTTAGCCTTCGATTGACAGTGATTTATTTATAATGGCCAATTAAATTAAAACAAACAAGTTTGTACTTACCGGAAGCTCTATGATACTTCCAGTCTGGATATGGTTGGACGAGAGGAGACTCGATGCCTTCTATTCGTGATACCGTGCCCAGAGTAGCGGGGACTCCCTTCCGCCAACTTGGGAATGTCACCCATATTCTTGATCCCCAAACCTCCAAACCTAATGGCAGAACGTTCTCGGGTATGTATGCTCTGAAACGATACGTTTTAACTAGTTTTAATAAAAAATGTAACTATGTTTATCTAAGAAATTATACACTACATACTTTGGTATGTTTTTTGTAAATAGCTATACCTGAAACTACCGATATAGATATAACACAATACCTATTTACATGTACTATCAAAGAACATGATTCATGGTATAGACCATAGAAGTATAGACTATAGTTATGACGTCACTTTACTGTGGTTTGGGTTTGACCATCACACGACCAAATTACGTAGGCCTATAAATGAATCTGCTACAGAAACAATTTTTCTGATAGTACAATTATTGTACATAGAGAAGGCCATGGAAAAGTCTCTCTTTTTAACAATTTTATGAATATTGAACATAACTCTGGAATGAACTGTCACCAGCAGTATTTCCGGACCTGCAGTACGCTTTACGACCTGCAAACCTTCAAGAAGAGAGCGTATTCCCTCTTAAAAGGCCGGCAATGCACCTGAAGTTCTTCTAATGTTGCGAGTGTCCATGGGCAACGGTAGTTGCATTCCATCATGTGACCCGTTTGCTCGTTTACCCCCTTATTAAAAAAAAAAAACAATTACTCTGATTGTATAGCATTCCTCCGGTGACTATCCGAGAGGAAGTGGAAGTCGATCTGCTTCCATCTGTACAGGGTCGCGAAGGGTGGCGTGTCTAGCGTCGGCCAGGTGTTGGTTAACCCTAACATGGTCATCCACAGAGTCACTCCGGTCAGGCGAGCTCGCTCTGAAAATTACACTCTCCAATAAGAATATATCATGTAAGTTGATGTAACAGGTATTGTAGAGTAAAAACATTCTGCTGTTGCAGCTATAATAATATTATCATACAAATATTGTCATGTTGGAGGAAAAATACTGTATATTTTATCGTAGAAAATATTAAAGGACGTATAGTGATGTTGCTGTCGCATATAAATAAGACATTTTGATTACTTTGTGTCCATAATTAAATAGTGATTGTGACATAAGCTTCATACATATTTTGCTGTCAAACTCTATGCTCTTCAATAAAGTTAAGTAATCAATAAAAATATAATATCTGAGCGCGGCCGCACGTATAGTATAAGGTTTTTGTTTTTCTTTAATAGCGCCTTATTTTGTTGAAAACGCGATTGCTATCACATTTGTTAAGGCGCTTTATTTTATATGCGTTTTAGCTGTCTGCTCAATGCTAATGCCAATGTTTTGCTATTATAATATATTTTATGACTTATGTGCCTTACAGGCACCTAAAGAAGTAAAGACTTAGATTAATGTAATAAAACAAAAGGCTTTGATTAGAGATTGTTCTTTATTATATCTAACAATTCATCAGATAATAATAGTTAATCATGACAATATATTACATTGCTTCATATTAGGTATATATATATCCTTGGCCTAATCATCTCATGCATCAGTGATCAGATTAAATATAAGAAAGATTTTATTACATAATTATTTCATTTTAGGTATAGATTACATAATTCTTTTACTGCTAAAGATTTTACTTTAAATTTAAGTGTGTCTATAATTACTCAAAACCTTACCCACATACCAATTCATTACATCAAAATATTTACGGAAATAATCATAATTATGTATATTACGTATATATAAATTAACGAAATATATTTTTTTAATTCAAAACTAATTATTCGTTTTCATTATACACAATTTGTAACATTTATGATTATAATATTAATTAATGAATGCTTAAGCAATTACTTTTCACTTTAATTTTTAACGAGTTTTTAATAGGGAGTTGAGTTTTTAGCGGGCAAATTGATTATGGTAATGCTTTTATTCTAATTATTGTTGCTGAGCATTTGCAGAGCATGACTATTGACTAGTGACCACTTTCCACAACAGTCATAGATGAAGTGACGTAACGAATAACGATCAAAAGGCAATATTGATCTACGTGTATAATATTTAGGCGATATAATATATACTATAGAGTATAGACTGTAGAGTATTAAAGAGAGATATTATATATTCTATTTATAGGGTGTATAGTTTGATATTATAATATCTCAACAATTTTACCTAAATAAAAAGTATCCTATGTCATTTCCCGTTACTCAAAGTATATCCACAACAAAATTTCTCCAGCGATTTGGGCTTGAAAAGGTAACTAACAGACAAACAGTCAGACAGACGCACTTTAGCAGCTATAATATTAGTACGGATGTTGTCCAAAACTTCGCTGCGCCGAAACTTTGTATTCGCACGACTCACACGAGAGCTTTATGCACTTTCCCTATCTCCATACCAATATGTGTTCAGAGGTTTTAGCGCGAAGTAGTAACAGGCAGATAGGCAGACATAATATACTTTCGTAAATGCAATCTATACATATAATAAAACTGTAGAAATGTGAATTCTGTACATTAAAGATATTCAAAAAATAATAAGCGGGGAGTGTCACTAGATCGCTATAGAAGCCAAAAATGTGGTTAGTTTTTTGTCTGTCTGTCTGTCTGTATGTTTGTTCCACTATCACACGAAAACTACTGATCCGATTTGAAAGCGGTTTTCGCAGATATATTTGTCTTCTTCCAACTTAACATCTGGTGTATAAAAAAATTTCCCCCTACCCCTCTAAGGGGACAAAAGGGGGTCAGATTTTGTATCAAACTTTTTTCTTTAACACGAAAACTATTGATCCGATTTGCATACGGTTTTCGCAGATATATTTGGCTTCTTCCAACTCAACATTTGGTGTATAAACTTCCCCCCCTCCCCACCCCTCTAAGGGGACCAAAAAGGGGGTCAGATTTTGTATCAAATTTTTCTTTAATGGACTTAATTCATATTATTTACTGTATTTTCCAACTAAACATCAGGTGTACACAATTTTTCCCCCCACCCCTCTTAGGGGACAAAAGAGGGGGTAAGATTTTGTATCAACTGATGAAGTAGAAATACTTTAAATGGCAAAACAACATTTGCCGGGTCAACTAGTGTTAATAATATAGATAAGTACCAACTATAGGAACTAGCTTAGAAGTATGATTGATGAGGCTTGGCAAATGGCAATAATGTTAAGTGCCAATTTACCAACGGCTGCTGAAGTTAATGGTCGATTTAACATCATGTTATCTCTCATGTTATTTGAATGAAATGAAAGAGAAGGCAAGGTATTTTAACAAGCCATTATCACCAACGTGTTGATTAAATTCGGCTTCGGCAAGTGTGTGCGTGCCACTAGTAATGGGAGTTAATGCTTTTTTCAATTAATTTCATTAACATGCTAATTTTAATGTCAAAGCATGCTAAGTAGTATTGCTCTGCTATTTGCTGAAAACGCGGCATCGTGAATTATCAGTTCGCATCGCACCGCTTGCGTCCAGTATTATTTCGCATCGAGTGAAAAATAGCATTTCATTAACAGTTAGCAGCGCGGTGCGAAACAGCGCGGACGCGATTTTTATCATGATCGCAGACTATTGCTACGCACAATAATATTAGCAATCGTATTTTTAGCAAGTACTATTAATTTAATTATTGCTAATTGGCATTTAACATTTATTGCTAATGCTATTTTTATCAACACTACGTGCGACTAGTCCCCGATTCGAGTGCCACACGTATTTTTACTCCAAATTTTGGAATATTCTTAAAACACCATACACACGAGACGTCGATCAATATGATGTAAGGTAAATTGATATTCTCGGTGTACACCAGCACGTGCTTGACCGCCGGTGAAAGTCAAGTCTATACACCTATACTCTATACTGTACGAGTTCCCAAACTTTTGATATCAAGGGACACCATATTTTATTCCTTTGCGTAAAGGAACTTACGGGATTTTGTGGAATTTGCGAAATAAAAATATAATAATATTTATTAAAGGTTAATAAAGGTTATTATGGTTAATTATTGTTTTTTGCATCAAATATTATGAAATAGGTTTGTAAAACATAAGTGAATCGTCTCTTTATGTATTTTATGGAATACTGGATGACGCTAAAAACTCAGTTGCGCTTCGTATTCGTAAAAAAATCGTTTATTGTGCGGAAACCGTACATTTTCCGGAAAATCTAACCTTTTTAGATTTTTAAGTAAAAGTTCAAGCGTAAAACCTTTTGAGCGCTAAAGAGGTAACAGTCAACAGACAGACAGACACACTTTCGCATTTATATTATTAGTACTATGTATTATTAAAAAAGTAATGAGTTAAAAATGTTAACGACGGAAACCTCAACTGGTGAGTTTTCTGCAAAACCCCTCGATACCGCGGACCAAACTTTGGGAAACCCTACTCTACACTAGAGGTATACAGCTCTAGTATATGCGGAAACTATCTGCTAAATGGTCACAATAATTAATTGACCATATAATATTTATCTACTGGATTTTATTTTGCAAGAAACTTTATTGCCGTACGTAATACGGAAAGTTTTTGCAATTCTTTTCGCTTGTAGAATAGAAATTAACTGGTGGATGTTCTAAGATTGAGCAGGTTTGAGTTTGAAAATGCTTCTCTGAATTTTTCTTGTTTCACGTAAAAATAATTATTATAAGTTTTTTGTATGACATATTTTATTTGTTCTCTTTGCGTACAAAAATGTATTAAGCAAAAAAGGTAACCTATATATTGAAATTGCCTCTCTATGCCGTTGTAGTTTTTTCCAACTTCGTTACATAAACTGCGACTCTGATTTTTTCGATTATTATTTTCGAATCTTCTTCAGAGATCTGCCTGTGAGTAGGGACTACTTGACAAAAATTCGCTTTTTAGTTGAGTGTCTCGAAAAGGATTTAGTCAATTAATTATTATAATTATTATTACCTACCTAAAATTTTGTTAGCCAATTTTTTGTTTATTATTCAATCTTCTACAGATTTAAATTAAGCCTCTGAAGTCATTATGCGTGAAAGTGTTGATGACTTCAAACAATCGTTCGGGTGGAAAAAGTAAAATCGGAGCCAAGGGCCATAAAGTATGGTTCAAGAAAGTTCAAGATTCGGCTTATTTTAATTAATACGCTTCTTCCATTTTTAATTTTTTCATGTGCCGTCTACCAACAGCACATTTTATATTATTGAATTAAATGATAAAAGTATTATTGAAAGTTAAGATTTTGTTGAATAATTTACTATGCCTTTTTTATTTAAAAAATGTGATAAATAGAAAAATAATAATTTTACATATTATTGAAAATAGGTTTAGAAGACTTACCTTCATTTTCAAGTTTACTCCTATAATCCTTATTAATCTGTGTCCTCTGCCTGGCTTTTTCACTCAAATATTGTGTTTCATATCGCGTATCTCGCAAACTTTCGTGTCCAGTGTTAAATGTGTTGATGTTCCATTTGGAGTCAATATGCTGGTACTCTCTGCTGATGTCAGCTAAAAGTATAGGAGGCGACGACCACTGCACAAACCAGTGATGGGACACAGCCATTTCTCACACACAAAAAAGTTATTTCATCATCGCTGTTAAAAAAACAAATAAAAAAACAACACGTCTAAATTTTTGAAATAAAAAAACGCACACGTGAACTCAATAACAATTCCAAAGTTTGTCTGTTATTTGCTGAACACCGGACGCAGCGGTTAAGAGCTCTTCACAGAAAACTCCGCTAAAGCCTTTCTAATGTCGACAAGTAAAGCGTATATGCGGGAAGGCTTTATTTTATCCCTTTTAATTTACTATAACAATAAATTAATACAATTGCCTCATCGTAAAAAAATAATGATGCGGTAAGGTCAATGTTTGGCAAGTGGAGACTGGTTTTCTGAAATCGGTGTTTTTTTTTTAGAAATAACGTGTTTACTTTCAAAGAAGTAGGATTAAAATCTTCTAAATACCTCTTTTGCTAATAAGACAGAAGAAGTTATTCATAGAGAAATATAATCATATACCGGAAGTTATTTCTGTGACAATTGTGTCAAGATCAAGGCCAAAGAGAATATAATCACTACGTTTTATCAAGGCATTCATATTATTAGTTTACTTTGCATAAAACAGAGTTTATCAATAATTATAATTACAAATATTTATTATAGTTATGATGGGGCTTTCTTTAAAGCAGATTAGACAACAGGCGATTAACCTTAGCAATGCCAAAGGCGGGAAGAAAGAAAATGTTCTGATACGAACAAAAATTCAGGAGTTCCATCGTGAAATAGAAATACATACTCGTATAAAAGATGAACTGGCAGAATACTTTAAGCAAAAAGTTTCTAAAATAAAGGAGCCTGTTCTGAGACGTAAAGTCGAGTCGATGTGGAAATCGTTTGAAAGAATGCTTGATAAAAAGGACCATCAAATACAGTACATTACGAAGTTGATGACTATAGCCGAAGATCAGTTGCAATACGCAGTTGAATTCCATTGTTCTGCTATAGATAACATGATAAACTATTATTTTCAAGCTCTAGAAGCGCTCGCCGAAGAGAACAAAAAAATATTGAAGAAGCGTTTTAGACGTGAAGAATATTTTAATGAAAATATAATATCTATTAGCCAAAAATTAGCAGAAACCCACCTCCAAATACTGATTTATGATGCCGACTCTAAAGCTGAATCTCAAAAATGGACTCAGAGAGGCATACATTCAATGACGGAACAAGATAAACGTAAGAGAAATGCTAATCAACGCGTGATCATGCATCGGTATTTCTTGAAAGCGTTCTTCGAAATGTGGAACGAATATAGAGGTATTTTTAGGTCTTATGTTAATAATACTACCGATATTAATAAAGAAGTCTGGAAGTTAAGAGAAAAAGATAAAGTTATGGCAGGAATTATAGCAGCTCAAGAAGTACAATTGCAGCAGAGCGATAGCCTGATAATACAACTCCAATCAGAATTGCAAGCTATAGAATATAATATACAACGGACAGAGCTACACGCTCGTATAAATAATTATAGGGATGCGTGTAAACGACTGAAAATAATATTAAGTGAAGTTTGTAAGTCAGATGATAAGCAGATTGAGTTTTTAGTCAGTGAATCTAATAGCGCAATGGATTGGCTGGAATCCGCGCGCAAAAAAGGTGAAGTAATATTAAAACTAGCAGCGCTATCCCGGAAATATGAAACACAGAGAGACAAAGTGATACATTTTGCAAAAGTACAATCACTCAATCAATCTGAAGATTCAACACATGAACTAGAAACACAAATGAAGTACACTTTAACAAAGAAAGTTTTGGCTAACAATTGTGGCTTGACGAGATTATGGCAAAGACTATCAAACGCTAAACTATCGTATAAAGCTCTACATCACGAAAAATTATTATTAGAATATGAAAATGCAATATTGTCTCAAAAAGTTCGAGGAAACCTTAACAATGGTGAAATAAACAAATATGTTTCTGAGCTCAAGAATAGTAATAAGTCAATTGTAACTTTGAAAGGAGTTTTAGAAGTACAGAAATACACAATATTAGAGTGTGATAAGGAATAGCTTTATAAAACGACTTTCAAGTCTTAACTAGGATTATATTATAGTTATATCTATTTATTAATTATTATTACTTAATTAGAAATTTCTACGTCACTCCACTACAATTTAACCAGAATTAAGCTTTATTTATATAAGTTACGATTATATTGTAATAGTAAATTATTATTAAACACCCAATTTGTTTCACTTTATATTGGTTTGTTTCTTTAATCAATTGTAACAACGGAGCATTTAGACAAATTACATTTGATAACGATTGAATTAATAAAGATGTGTTATGATAAGTTCACAGGTGACCGTGAAACTGTCTAGAAAAACTTAAATATTTTCCCTAGACATTTCAGCACTGATTAACTCTCGTAGGCCCATTGTTATACAAAATCATTTCATAGCCCCGTTTTGAGGCTAATTGCTCAGACCAGCCCAATCAACTGCAACCGAGTGGCCGATACATAAAACTACGATAGTACACTTTCTAGCACCTTTTTATTTAGTTGCACTCAAAATGTACGAATGTGTGGTATTATTATGCCTGGTGGTTGGATCTTCAGCGATTTATCCATACTTTGATACTCAAGATTTTATATACAATGTCCCAAAAGTGTATAGAATATCACTTAGCCTCGACAAACTATTGGAGTACTACGAAAAGAAGCCTTCAAAAGATCCTGAATGGTACATATCCTTGGGATTAGCCAGAGGTAAGTTTTAGAAAACGTTAGTAAAAGCTTTTAACTCAAATGTTGTTCTTACTTATATACTTTCTTACATTGTCGTTGGACAATGTAAGAACGTATATAACTGTTTATATAACTGTTTTTATATCCATGGAGATTATAGGTAATAATCAATTTACTACTTAATGATTTGCTTATAGTAATGAAAGTCTGTGGTTTCCTAGTACCTTATACAAGTTTAATGTTGGGCTGCACTACCTATTTAGATATGTTTCTTTATTTGAATTTCGATGTAGCTTCATAGTGAGTCGTAATTATTATTTTGTTTATTTTATTTAACCATTTATTGCAATTATCTTGACCCTTATGTACAGGTGCTCCTAGCTCCGGCATCAATAAAGTTTAAAGATATTTTATGCTTTTAGATAATAGCAGAAAGCTACGCCCATCCATTACAAACCAATGATTTGCTCACGACTCAAACTATTGTACTCATTGTTGCCTTAAAATATTACTCAACGGCAGATAGGCCAATTAATAACTGTATCATATACCATTCGTTCTGACACTAGAAATTACGTTTGATGTTGTAACGTGGTCTGATAGCCTCTCTTCACGGTGAAGAATGAGGTCTGATGGATGAATATCATCATGATTGCGAAGCATAGAACGTATAAGTATAAACGAAGTCGACTATAGGAAGCCTCAGACAAACATGCCCCTGGACATGTTAAATGTTTGATTGGACCATCATAGGCCAAGAGGGACCGCATTAAATTATTGAAAAATGTTATTTCAACAATAGGCCAAATTCTTTTAAAACATTTAAAGCCTGTTTCACCACTTCCTGATAAAGTGCCGAATAGGCTATTCACAACTTTTTTGACAGATTCTCCATACTAGATCTGTCATCTTTTTCCGCGACGAATATAATTAGTTACGTATAGAATATTATAATATAGCATTTAATTTTAAGTTAAAAAGTTAAATAAGTTAAATAAAAATACATTCTTTAAATACTTAAGTTAAAAAAGTCTGTGAGGGGGGGCCTGGGGCACCAATATACAGGCTTTGGCTTAGTTTGGGCTCCAAGTCTCCCACAAATTACTACATTGTAATTTTGGGAGAAATAAATAAATATTATTATTATTATTATTATTATTAAGTTAATTGGTGAATAACCTATTCGGCACGTTGTGAAACAGGCCCTAAGTATTTTTCCATATTTTGTAGATCTACGTGTTGTGCTGTGTTGTGTAAACTAATGTTTTACAAACACATAAAATTCATGGAGCGTATAATGCTTAGATAATCAAATTACCTATCCTCCGCTTATTCAGCCATCAGCTCTAACAAACGTATCTCTTTGACCTTAATCGTCACTTGCAAGAGTTTTTGAGCAATTGCTCTACCTATGACCGCAATTTCGCTACCTCTACGCATAATGAATTTTGATTTCTTTATACGCATTAAAAATCTACTTTCGGGGTCAGTGTGGTTCCTATTCTTATAACGAACATTAGGACATGTGTATCGGTTATTATTTATTATTTTAGTAAATTAAAAACTATACATACAAATACCTTATACTTATACTTTATAGCATATTAATACCTTATACTTTTAGCATATTAACTTACCAGTCAACCACTCACAGGAACTATAAGCGCCAGTCAAGTTATAAGAATAAAAAAAGGAAGATAGTTACATATCACTCTTTGTATTCAACAGGAACTTTGGAATACACAATAAATGAACTGGACAAGTCGGTGCCGGAAAAGCTGAAAGAAAACTTACAGAACATCACCAGACGTATGGATAGAATCAGAAATAGCACCGACCTCAGCAAAATGGTTTATCGCAGCAAGGACTACGAATATGGTAAAAAAAAACAGTACTAATTTTTAATTTAATTTTTATTAACTCCAGGTAAAAAATAATGTCAAACCTGACTTAAATGTATAATAAGTCCAGGCCTCAGGGTGGCATGCCGCATTTCATCTGCGAAAATTAAAAGGATTGACTTAGTACCCAAGGGGTTGTTCTAGCCTACCCTATGTTTTATCTTGGTAACAGTTAGGATATTTATTAGGTACCAAGATTGTTGTACATAAAAAATAGATATTCTAGATCATTTCTACACATTTTATCCGTTTCCTCATTATCAGTCGCAAAAGTAATATTTGAAAACTTGGAGATACTGTCTACGATAATGGAGCCGCTAACTCTCGGCACGATGGGCACGCAGAAACCTTACCGTTTTGACTTCGAACAGTACGTCCAGGAAGCGAGGACTAAAATGCCCAGCAGAAAAGTTGCAGGTAAAAATATAACTATTTTCTTAACTTCACAAATGCATTTATTTTATTTAAGAATTCTCTCACAGGTCATTAAAGCTATAAAAAGATTTGGCTTTCAATGTAAATTGCGTGCTTGCAGTCGAAAATTGTTTCACAAGCACCGCCCATGTAAAATAGAGACGTGCTTTATTTGGAATGGTTGGATAATTTAAATGTTCTGCTTACAACCGTCAACCATAATATTATATTCAATAATTTTTATTACTGATAAGAAACGTGTGTATGCAGATGCCTGTATGATGCAGCTGCTCATATCAGCCATGGAGACTCAGAGTATGCAGGGCGACGACGCCTGTGAGCTGACGGCGGAATGTAAGGCGCAGATCTTCGACGGCTCCGGCCTCGCTTACCAACAGACCAGCAGAGTTCGCGCTATGGTCCTATCACGCTTATTCGGTTGTATGGAAAACGTGGACATATCCGCGAAAATATACAAGCTATGTATACAGATATATAAGGAAACGAAATCGTTGGAGAGATGGGACCATCCGCCGGGCACGAGGACGCTGTTTATGCAACAGAGTATGTATAGGCCTTGTTATATTTTTTTTATATTTTGTGATTGCTATTCAATTTAGTATATTTTATGGTAAACGTTTTGTACACAATTGCTTTTCAAAATAATCAGGGTAACACTTCTGTGATTTTACAAGTGATTTTTGTAGTCTGTACCATATCCTTCTTTTATCTTTTTTCGTCTATTCTTTTAAGAAAAACGTGTAATGTAGGTATGTGGCTTACTTACTTAATGCATATTTACAGATAATAGTATTTTATCTTTAAAATGTTATATATTTTTCAGTTGCATTATGCGCCTCTCAAGGATACGGCGAGTTCATAAAGCCGAGATGGATGAACAAGATAATATCGTGGCAGGAGCCTAAGGGCTGCTACTCCGATGATCGCCAGCCATTTCTCAAGTTGACTGGCTTTGTTGGTCCCACTGCGGCTGTACCACCGAAAGACAGAGAGGTAGGGAAAACTATTTTTAGTTAGTCAAATGAAATATTAAAACGAAATGTACTTACAATGTATGTTTTAAGAAAATGGAGACTGAGCAATAATTGAGCATTCACTGCACGGCAGAAATGAACTAGGTACGTTCTAACAGAAACTCAGCGCTTTTCGCTGAGTAAAAGTTCCGGAAACGCTTCGTTTACTGCATTCGACATATTTTGTTTATGCCTTACACCTATCTGAAAATACGTCATTATAAAGATGAAAGTTACTACCATAATAATATTATGTGCTATTGAGTATTGACCTAGTGAGACTGCGTACATTCATTGGATGACAATACCCCGTGTGATCGCAGCATATCTGCTCCTTTTCCCAACACAAATGTGACAAATGGCCAAAATATATTATTTCAGGAGGAATACCGTGTGAAGAAAGTAGCATCATCCGAGGGTGGGACGTGCAACTCCCTGTCGTCAGCGATGGCACTACAAAGTCTAGTGATCTACATGCGAGCGCTCATGGAAACTGATCAGGCCTTCCAGTATGACGTCTTGGAGTAAACTAAGTATTTGTAAATAAAGAAATTGAGAAGAAGTTTATTCATCTAATAGAGAAGAGTAGTTTTTTTAAGATGCAGGAATTGTGGCGACATGTTATCAGATACTACTTAACAGATTCATTTTTAGGGTTCCGTACCCAAAGCCCAAAGGGTAAAAACGGGACCCTATTACTAAGACTTCGTTGTCTGTCCGTCTCTGTCCGTCTGTCCGTCTGTCTGTCTGTCTGTCTGTCTGTCTGTCTGTCTCCAGGCTGTAACTCAAGAACGGTAATAGCTAGAGATTTGATATTTTCACAAATTATGTATATCTGTTGCTGCTATAACAACAAATACTAAAAATAAAATAAAATGAATATTTAAGGGGGGCTCCCATACAACAAACGTGATTTTTTTGGCCTTTTTTGCTCTATATCAAAAATGGCAACAGGTAGGTACTTGAATTTTTCACAAAATCCTTAGTTATATGTGTACTTTAATATTTAATAATAATATTAAAATAAAATAAAAAAATAAGGGGGGCTCCCATACAAAAACACAATTTATGGCCTAATTTTGCTCTATAATGGTACGGAACCCTTCGTGCGCGCGATTCCGACTCGCACTTGGCCGATTATTATTTTTATACAGCATACCAACATAATTATTATACTGTGTGTCCAAGTTCATACAGTCTATCAGAGAATATTACGAATAATCGAGAAGAGAAATTTTACTTGTTTTCAGATTATTACAGGTTTGTGCGTAGTCTGTGGTACTATAAAACTATAACCACAATATTTCAAAGCATACAACTTTTTGTAATTTTGTAAATATTTAATTTAAAATTACGAAAAACATTATTAAAAACTATGTAAGTAAGAAACTGTTAAATATATAAAAACGTACAAATAGATATGGCCTAAGCTAACTTAATACTAGTTGTACTAAATCTCATTACTGTACAGGTTATACAATACTTATGGCCGAACTTACAGACATTTAACAATTACTTTTTAATTTAATGAAGATTAAGGGCCTGTTTCACCACTTCCTGATAAAATTGCCGGATAGCCTATCCACAACTTTTTAACAGATTTTCCATACTCTATCTGTCAAGTCAAGTGGTGGATAGCCTATCCGGGCTCCGGCACTTATCAGGAAGTGTTGAAACAGGCCCTTAGTCAGAAAACATACATTTTCTGACAACCAGTCATTAAATTAAAGAACAAACATTAAATCTCTCTAAGTGCGGTCGCCATTCCTATATGACCAGTCGTACCACATGATGCTGCTGAGCATATGGTCGGCCAGCGCCTGTATCTCTAGAGATACGATGCAGCGCCATACTTGAACACCAAAGGATTCGTGATGATGGGGGATATTTGATCCGCATGGTAATCCGGGCCCTGATGCTTTGGGTGGTTCAAGCACTTGTCCACCAGATTGGAGACCTTCTCGGCGTGTATCCTGTAGTTGATCCTATCGGAGCTCATGGATCCGGTCATGACTCGCTGGAAGCTCGACGTCAGAATCCAGAGCTCCTCTTGATTCTTCAAGTTGGTGACTATTTTGACGCCGCTCGCGAACTGAAGAGTCTCCTGGTTTACGGCGATTTGGTGGAAGTTTTCCGGAGTGTACTCGGTGCGGGAGTTCCAGCACCAGATGCTGGGTGGATTCATCATACCGAAGTAGAGGATGCCGTTGCTGTCCATCGCTTCCGCTGCGGATTGGATGGGCCGACGGCCGGGGAATACCTGTCAATGAGTTGATGTATTTATTTAGGTCTACCGTCTACACTCTAGGTATTAGATACACGGTACACAGGTTATACAATGTAAATAATGCAATGTAATGCAAATGACGTAATTTCCACTGACTAAAAAGTTTAGTGCGTACAAACTAAGTTAAGACAAGTTTTTAGTTTTATTTTGAATTTTGTTACCGCTGACGGCTGAACCAATGAATGAATTAATTAATGGATCCTTTATTGCATTTACACACATACATATAACATAAGTATTATACAGAAATTCAAACTTAGTACTATTAAAAAAGTGGCTGTGTCATACGGACGGACGGACGGACGGACGGACGGACGGACGGACGGACGGACGGACGGACGGACGGACGGACGGACGGACGGACAGACAGACAGACAGACAGACAGACAGACAGACAGACAGACATGACGATTGACGAATCTATAAGGGTTCCGTTTTTTGCCATTTTGGCTACGGAACCCTAAAAATACCAATTATACAGAGTGTAACAAAACTAAGTGATAATACTTTTGGATGTGTACCAGTCCCGTGTTTAGAATTCACTGAAAAAGTAGCAGAGCTGAAAGGGCATTTTTTTGTATGAGGAAACTCGTGATGCTGTGTTGTATATGGGCACTTGCCCATACAAATCACAAAAAATCACAGTTTTCTACAAGGAACATATAACATACGCACTCTAAAGTACTAAACTTAGTTTTATTACTTCCTGTATAATGTATATTATGATGAAATTTATATGGGCCTGCTCCTTGCACAACAGTTTCAGTGTACGTGGCTGATAGCGAAGTACCCAAGTGCAAGCTCTTTCCTCCTTAACTCTCATAAATCAATGGGACAGATAACTGACTTATTACAGTCATGGTCAAAATACTCACGTTAATGGAATTAGGATCAGCATTAGAGTCAATGATGAAGGAGGCGTTCCGGATGACGCTGGTGCGCACCACGTTCTCGGTGGTGGAGGCGAGCGAGTGGAAGTACAGGTAGCGCTCGAACCCCTTCTTGTAGGGAGATAGAGCCATACCAATCACGCCGTCCATCAGGTCGAAACTCTCGCCTGTAAATTGATAAAAAAATATACATGATAGTAGTTTAGGCATGTTTCACAATTGACATGTTTCACAATTACTTATTGATATTTGACTGTAAATTGTAAATTAAACCAATAATGTAATCCAGTAATTCGAATTAGCTATGAAATATGTAAATTATAGATAATATTATTTAAGATGATTGACCATTAAATCATAAACTTAACATTTGCACGTCGAGAAAATCGACAAAATATGTGAGACACTGTTTGATTAGCAACACCTTAATGTACCATATTTATGCAAATAAAGAATATTATTATTATTATTATTATTAGGCTGTGTATGTCTCCCTGTATAGAGTTCACTGTGAAAGTAGTGGCACCGAAAGAGCAAATTTTTGTTTGTGATTTGTGATTATAGAATGTCGAGCGACATATTTGTCTAATGTAACCTATGTGCATGTTGTATTATGCATGTTACAGACAGACACAACTATGTTCTACCATGGCAAAACGTAGAATTAAGTTCTAAAATATAATAGCTCTATGTAAGTCAATGGTATATTAATTATAGAGTATCCTTTCCTTTACTAATTATAACTAATTCGAAGGGAAACCATAATTATCCTAAAATGATGATAATGAAGATCACTGATCATTAATTACCAAGCCATCTAGAAATAAAACAATGATGAAAATAGTGTAATTAAGTCGTTAGGTTGAATGGTCAACTCGGCATTGAGGAGGATTTCCTTAATAACCACAATATCTAGTTGTAACTTACAATACGTTATAGTTTGTTGTAACGTTTAGTTCATAACATCCATACTAATATCCATACTAATATTATAAATGTGGAAGTGTGTCTGTCTGTCTCTCTGTCTGCATGTCTGTCTGTCTGTTACCTCTTCACGCTCGAACCGCTAAACCGATTTTGCTGCAATTTGGCATGGATATACTTTGAGTCCCGAGTAAGGACATAGGATAGTTTTTATCCCGAAAAAACGTACGGTTCCAGTGCGATAAACGAGTTTTGCCGCAACGGAGTTGCGGGCATCATCTAGTTTACAATATATGCAACAATTTTAAAATTACTGTCAATTTAATCACAAAAATCGGCCAAGTGCGAGTCGAACTCACGCACGAAGGGTTCCGTACCGGTATAGAGCGAAAGTAGACAAAAAAATGTGTTTTTTGTATGGGAGCCCCCCTTAAATATTTACTTTATTTTAATTTTATTATTAATTATTAAAGTACAAATACAATTAAGGATTTTGTGAAAATTTCAAGCGCGTAGCTGTTACCATTATTGATTACGAGCAAAAAAGGCCAAAATATCACGTTTCTTGTATGGGAGCCCCCCTTAAAAATAAACTTTATTTTATTTTTAGTATTTGTTGTTATAGCGGCGACAGATATACAAAATCTGTGAAAATTTCAGAAGTCTAGCTATAGCGGTTCTTGAGATACAGCCTGGAGACATACAGACAGACGGACAGACGGACAGACGGACAGACGGACAGACGGACAGTCGGACAGATGGACAGACATCGAAGTCTCAGTAATAGGGTCCCGTTTTTACCCTTTGGGTACGGAACCCTAAAAAAGAGGCTTTTTGGCATTGGGCAAACCTGTTTCATTATATCTAACAATGTCGGGAGCCCAAATGCTAGAAAACAAAAGAAAGATAGTTATCATCATGCCAAATTGTTTGTCTATTGCGATTCGCGAATATCTGCGCAAAGACGCCGACAACATCAGCTGTAGCCAAAACGGTGTTTGTTTTACCAATATGATTGTCGTGTCCTGTCTCACAGTTTTCCCAACTTACCATCGATGGTGAAGGTCCCGTACGAGGGGAAGGGGTAGAAGAGGCGGTGCGTGACGCGCCAGGAGCGGTTCCGCATCACGTCCACCACCAGCAGCCCGTAGCCCGTCACGTCAGCCACGTACACGTATGTGTCACCGCAGGATTCCCGCACATCAACCACCTGGGATGGAAATGGGTTATGGGTTACATGGGTTAACGCTGCCTTAACGAAAGAAATGAGCAACATAACGCTATTGTTACTTACTATATTTTAGTAATCTATGGTTGTCGGTCGGGCCTAACTTGGAGACCGATCGGTTAAACATTTTTTATTGTATGCATAATGTGTCAAAAGCTCGATGGATAAAGGCCGTCACAGACTTAGCTATAATATATATTAATATACCGTACTCTAAGGGGGTGTCCACAAATTACGTGAGGTGTTTAGGGGTGGGAGGGGGTCGAGTCAAATCTCATCTAATCTCACGTTCGGGGGGGTCTCGGCAAATCTCACGTAATTTTTTTCTCAACAAAATAATGCTATTTTCGTCCATTTCTTCCAGATTTTACTGCTGTTAAGATTTTATCGTAAGTGAAATTCTTTACAAATTCGTTCGAAAGAAAATCTACTGACTGCCAACCACCAATATAATATTTGTTTTATCCACCCGTAAAAGTTTTTACGCAACATTTCGTAACGTACACCTTAATGCTATTTCAATAATACTTATTATTAAACTAGAGTCTAGACTATAATATTATAGGTAAGCCCTTTTCTCAAACTAATATTAAATTAATTTAACAATCCAACGCGTTTACGTAAGAAACCTACATTTTGAAAAATGTCACGTGAGATTTTGGGGGGGAGGGAGGGGGGTTGAATAAAATCTCACGAAATCTCACGGGGAGGGGAGGTCAAAAAATTCAAAAAAACACCTCACGTAATTTGTGCTGAGACCAGAAATATATATTATAGCTGAGTTTGTGGTCACGCGAAAATTGTATAGAAAATATATAGTAATATGCCTAGCTATAAACATATTAATATATATTATAGCTAAGTCTGTGACGGCCTTAATTATTGTGTCGGTATCATCGAAGAAATTGATTCATAGGCAGTTGACGGACCTAAGAAATTTAATGGCCATCCGGCAAACCCATTCGACCGATTACAGACCAAATTAGGTCCGTCAACTGCCTATGAATCAATTTCAGCGATGGCACAATATTTACCAATAACAATTTGGCCTTTATAGGGCTGATTTGAATTTTCTAAGATCTGTATTGCAAACTTACGGGAGTAATAAACAGAGACGTTGGTGTCTGGGCCTTGTCAACTTTGTGTCGGAACACTAGGCGGTCGGTGTCCAGGTCGAAAGCCAGCAGCTGCGGGGGACACCGCGCCGTGTCCCCAATCTTGCCTGCGTCCATCACCCAGAGACGGTTGCATTTGTCTATCTGTGAACAATACAAAGCCGTTAGATGCTAAATAACATATTCTATCGGATAGGGTAACGTAGATTTAACTTTAACTAAAACCTAAGATTATTCATTAAGTTAATTAAAAGTAATTAGTCATTAAATGGAGTTTTTTACCCAACTAACTACGTTTAGAAAGATATTAAGGAAGGAAGGGTGATATTTTCAGACTTTCGTTGCAAAAGAAGATATAATTATGCTTGTTGCTTGTTCCATGGCACCTAAGCTGATCCGAATTAAATAAATACAGTGGCAAGAAGAATTAGTACCAAATAGTATTTTATTGAAATTTTCGAAATTCACACCAATTATAACTTACAATAACTATTCATAGCTGCATAGCTCAACCAAACTTGGATTAAAAGCAGAATTTGGGTACTCTTATATTATTCACATATTTCTCATTTACGTTGAACTCAGTACTCACAGCGATTCTGAAGACGGAGGTCATGCCGTCGCAGTTGGAGCCTTGGTTGTCGTGCCAGGAGTAGTCGGGGTAGGGGGAGATCTTGCCGCTGTCCTCCGCCACGCCAAGCGTCACCGGCCGCCCTTCGTCGAACCGCGGGATCGTCACGAACATTCGAGATTTCTGGGGCGCTGAAGAGTGAAAAAGGTTATATAGAATTTTTCGGTAGACAAATTAAAAAGCCCGTTAGGGCCCATCCCCACGAAGTTTTTACGCTCGTTTGTATACAAACGCAAGTTGAACGCTCAGCAAACACAAAGAAGCCTAAAGTTTTAAACTTTATATCTGCCAATACGCGATGAAAGTACGCGCAGAAGACGAGCGCATCAGAAACGCGCGTCGTCAGGGCGCAAAAAAAACGTCGTGAGTCGTGTGGAAGGGCCCTTAAATATACTCAAAAATATAAGGCGCCTTCAACGTTACAGTTAGTATGGAGGGCTGACAGTACTCACGTAGTACCAAATTCTTTAGTAGGTAATTTGTGCTAGTACCCAATTACTTAACATTAAGGATCTTGACTTTGTGAAGTTAGCTGTGAAACCACAGAAGAGGTTGTTTGGTTTCCATTCCTTTCCTTTCCTTTCCAGAGAAGGCTCTGTAGTCAATATCCTCACATTAATAATAGAGAAGACTTACTTAAGGATAAGTTAAGTATATATCTATAGCCAAATACTTTACCAGCAATTGGGTCAGAAATTTAAGTATGACTTGACTAATGTGGCAAATAAGTGTTATTATTCTTCAGAAATTGTGTCAAACTCGTGGGTCTATAACACTATGACTATAATCTGACTCTAAATGCAGACAATTCGGCCCTACCGAAGATATTTAGGCTGGCTATGCTACATACTTAATACTTATATTATTTTCTCATAAGCTTTTGTAATTCCTAAGCAATTCGATATACGACCATTTTCAGATTCGCCTTAACATTCCGCATTTAAATAGAATATTAATCGAGTGTTCTCATATGGTTGTAATTTATACGTTTCTGCTTATAGCTATTACTGAAATAATTGTGACTATTAAATACGTATTATACAATGTTTTAAGAGTGTTAGTTCCCACAGAAACGAGACGGAACGAAACGAGGCGATGTAATTTTAATTAATAAGCTATTTTAAATTGATCTTTATTTTATAAGCAAGAAAATCAACATTCATTGGGATAGTTGAAATGCCAAAATATGCACCTTTTGTAGAGTAAATTTAAATCAGTATAAATAATAGAGAAACTTTAAAGAATTACCACAGCGAAACGTTACGGTGTGCGACGTGGCCCATAAATCATAATAATATTATATTTAGTTTACCATTGGAAAAGATAATTATTGGTCCTAGTTATCATGGCGCGAATCTATGAAAAAATACACGAACCCTTTCTTGGAAGGTGCAAAAAAAATCCTGTAGGTACAATGTAGCAACATAGTCCATAAAATACAGTTCCCATAATGTGCTATCAGAGAAGTCGATTCCTAGCCAGATGGGGGACCACCTACGTAGTTTAGTCGTGCTACGTAAAACCCAGCCGACAGATCACAATTAACATTGAATTGATATAATCCGTCCAAATAAAGTTAGTCTGTCAACTGCCTAGGAATAAATTTCCTCGATGGTACATTAAACATTTATTTACCTCTATATGAAATCCTAAAACCGTGGGAAAGCTATGCTATTGCGCAAATGCCCGAGCAGGGTTCGAATTTCGGTTCTACGGTACGTACGACTAGGGTAAATATACAATATACATAGCCTTAGAATTGATAAAATAGAACCTCCTCCTTTTTCGGAAGTCCGTTAAAAATTAATTTTGTTTATTATTTCGATTTGACGACTAGGCGGTTGAATATATAGGTACCTAGTTTTTTTATGTAAAAAGTCGTAAATAAAACTAATACTCAATTAAAACATTCATGAACTATCGGTTTTTCGTAATTTACTTGTGGTGTAGGACGTCAGCAATAAAATAACTGCTTATCTTGTTTTTATGTTAAACCACATCCTTATAAAAATAAAAATACTTAAAAAAACCGGCCATCTTTAAAACACACCCAAAAAAGTTCGTCTCCAACAGGCAGTATTTAATCTTCTCAATTAAAATATTATATAATATTCGTTTTGATCTTCTATTTTTGGTTCTTATACTACGTGCTGGTAACGACCAGTTTTATGATTATTTCCTGTCATATTCAAATAGATAGCTTGTTCATATTTAAACCGTATTAAATTATCCTTTTTGCCTACTTGGATATTAGCGATACAAATTTGAAATTTTATGCTGTATCAGGCTATTTGACATTTCAATTTTATATTTTCTAAGTTGCATCGTCAAGACTTATGTCGCGCCTGGTTTCGGTGTAAGCTGACCCCTAGTATGTGTTAATAAGCTCTACATTAGAAGAGAGGAGGAGAGACAGATACATTGACTTGAAAAGATAAAATGCTTGTAGGTGTTTCTATAAATAATGGTTGAAATTATTGAAGGGTAAGGGTGAAGCCAAACGAGCGTAATTTGTGAGTTGTGAGTCGCAGAATTTCTGCCGGGCAGAATTCTGCTGCATTCAGTTTCATACAAAAGTCCTGTTTGATTCACACGAGCGTAATTTTGTGAGTCGTGATTTGTATGAAAAGAAATTCTGCCCTGTAGAAATTCTGCGGCTCACGACTCACAAATTACGCTCGTTTGGCTTCACCCTAACCGGCACCATAATGCCGGTTAGGGTATGGGCTATGGGCGGTGGGTATTTATCTAAATACATAGAATTGAGATTGACCAAAATAGAGAGTATAGTGCGTTAAAAAAGTGAAGAAATTAAAAAGTGGCAACATCGTAGTGTCATCTCTTTTTTCTTTTGAAAGGGATGATACTACGATGTTGCCACTTTTTAATTTCTTCACTTTTTTGACGCACAATACACACAAAATATAATATTATGTACCAATTTAATCATCGAAGAAATTAATTCATAGGCAGATGATGGATCTACTTTATTAGGATGGGTTATGCATAAGTCAATGGCTATGTCCACATTATGCAATTTCATCTTCAATTTTCATCATCTTCTTTTTATTCAACTTTCGTTTGGCATATTCAATAATTGATTGCGTCAAAATCCACCCGCGTTGAAAGAAAAGTGTCATAGCGAGCGCTACGATTTCAACGCGCGTCACGGGCATGCCTCACGTTCGCTGTTGACTGCGCTATAACGCGTGCCCTTGACGAACAGAAAAAGGCACAATAGCTATGTCCACATTGTGCCCTTTCATCTTCAATTTTCATAATCTTTTGACATTTCGAATGTCAAAAGATTATGAAAATTGAAGATGAAAGGGCACAATGTGGACATAGCTATTGTGGACAAAAGCCATTGTTAGTTGTGATCTGGCAGTTTGACATAACCCGACCAAATTACTAAGGCCCTCCATCTGCGTATGAATCAATTTCCCTGATAATACATTAGTACAAAAAACTTACCAGGTCTATAATTCATATCAACATCAATAGGTACGGAGGCGCCGGGCACATAGAACCTTCGACTCATGGCGATATCCCTGTCAGCATCGCTTGGGAACTCGAAGTCCAGCTCAGCCCAGCCCCGTAGTATCCGCAGGCTGTCTTTGCCTCGGGTACCGGACCAGCAACACGCCAGACAGTAAGTCAGCAGGAAGAACCGTTCTACGCCGTAAGCCATCTCCGCTTTGTAGAAGTCCAAGATTTTCGGATCTGTGGAGAGAATAAGGTGATATAATAAAGCTCCCACACCGGTTTCGGTGACGGTGGCCGGTTTCATTGAAACCAGGCCAGCTACGCAGGAGTAATTTTATAGTGCCCAAGTGTGTGCGCAGTACACAAGAGCACTCTCTATTCCTTTACTCTCATAACCCAGTGAGACGGCAGACCGACACGACCGGCGAGAGATCAGGCGCAGGCCCTACTTTTTACATCTCCATCCGACGCATGGATCATCTTACTTGTCAGACAATCAGGTGATCAGCCTGAATCGTCCGAACCAAACTTGGAAATAACGTCATGTTTCGAACGCGGGAATCGAACCCACGACCTCTGAGTCAAGAGCCGCGCTCTATACCACTAGACCACGGAGGGGTTCATCAAAATAAGGTGAGACAAGGTGACTACGAATGACTAGAAAAATTTTGTGTGCGTTACCCCAGCTAGATGTTATCGATGTCTTAAACTTAAAACCTGCAATTACAGCACAGGCTTCTTTCTATAAATGTGCCCTAATTTTCGACGTGTCAGCCTCAAAGTGAAACAAATACATAATATTCGTTTTAGCCTGTATTTCTGCGCTGCAAGACGTTGTGAACAACATACTAGGATTTTTTGAATTAATAAGTAGAATAAATAATCATGATTTTACATAATAATATTATGTTTCCATGTCGAAACTCGAATGCTTAGTCTTTTGACGCGCAGTTTTATTTACGCATCAGTTGCAAACAATATAGTGACAGAGTTCATTGATCTTGTAATGAACGAAAAATCATTATCAAAGTAAGTATTAATATTTTTTGCAAGTTGTTTTTTTTTTAATTAATTTAAATTTTAGTTGATTTGATATCATTATACGGTCTTGGATGGTCCAAGATAAATAATAAATAATAATGTCAAGGATAATCAAATAAGGATAAAGGCCGTCACAGACTTAGCTTTAATATATATTAATATACCGTACTAAACACACTGAGACCAGAAATATATATTATAGCTGAGTGTGTGGTCACGCGAAAATTGTATAGAAAATATATATTAATATGCCTAGCTATAAATATATTAATATATATTATAGCTAAGTCTGTGACGGCCTTTAGTCCATCTTCAGAGAACATTGACAGAATGTAATACAAAGATGTAAATATAAGTATTATCAAGTTATAGTTCATTTACTAATAAAATTAAAATTAACTCTAAATTTTTCAGTTGCGGAATGCACATTTTCTTTTACACATAAGCAAGATTAGATGCGTGAGCTTAAAAAAGTTGTGTAATAATATTAAATTTTCAAAATTGATAATTTAATTATTCGCAGTTTAGATATTTTCATAATAATATTATATCAATAATATCAATAGCACACGTACCATATTGACTCAAAAGAGCGTTGCAGATCTGATGTTGTCCAGGTCCCGGTCTCATGGTTGAGTTTTTTTATTTAAACAATTTCAGGAGTACTATTTAACTAATATTATTAATCTACACTTAAAATAAAAATGTCGCTTTAGCGTTTTTTAAGTTAATTAGTTTGTAATCAAAAGCTTTTAATTTAAACTAAACGTGCTACAAGTTAAAGCGAACTTAATTGACGAGACGTGACTAATCACTAATTAGACACGTTAGTTAACGGACGCACTTAAAAATAAACTGAAAGAAAGGCGTCCTATAGGTCTTATAAGTCGGCGACGAGTAGGACTCTCAGGCGATTCTTAGCCGCTAATTAATGGTGGAAAACAACGGTTTTTGTATAATAATTATATCATTGTTGCGAGTTCGTGATTGAGGCAAAATATTATGCGGGTTTTGTTAGAAGATAATAGCTACCATTCACGGTCGTGTGATGGTGGTTGAAACAGTCGTGACATTGAACTTGTAAACAGCTTGGCGCGAAATGTACGCAATTAGGTGTTAGCTTGACAATCGCATTCTAAATTTAATTTGCGTGACTTTTCTTGTCATTTCCAGCCAGTTCACTTTCTAGCTACTAATCATTCTTGTCCTAAACTAAAAAGTGTCGGAAACTCCCGATACTTCCACTTGGGTACATAATATTGCCAATCGTTTATGAACTTATATTAATGTAGATATTTTTAAATATATAATATTATTATTAAAACGAGAAGAAAAATTAATGGTATCAGAATTATCAGAATTAAAATGTTTAATAACTTTATGAAATGACTGATGTAATGAAAACTGGCCAACTTAGATCTAATCTACTTTAAGATCTCACATTAATTAAATAACATCAATTGTTATAGATATTCAATGAAGCAAAGAAATAGACTCTATTATTTGTTCATAATGTTATTTGGTTCCTGTACATACATATTTCGATTTTCCATGAAACTTGGCACTTATTTAGATCTCCATCCTTTTTACGGTGAAGACCATAGACAAGAATAGTGTTTGTATGGAACTTGGCCCTCCATTTTTACATTTATGTTTTTGGTGGGATCATTATAATTAAACCATTTACATTTCATGAGAATATCATTTTTTACTTTGATGGGAAATTAACTATATCGAACAATTACTGTATAATAATGTATTAAATGAAATTGGGGTTTACAAAAAAGTAAAAAAAAAGAATCAATAATAACGGTTTTTAGAGCCATGCAATATTGGATGACCTTATAATATTAATGTAAGTGTAACATTAATTGAACTCTATCAGTTAAGTTATTAACATAATATTACAAGTTCCATAAACTGTGATATTACCTAGTAAAGACAAAGATGAGCCACGATTATCTATAATTATCTTAATACCATACAATAATATTGTTGCATAATCATTAATCAGCATATAATTTATAAACACGCTTGTCGTCATACTAAAATGTACATTAGGTCATACCGGAGTACTAAATATAATATTATATTCTGTGGTCAATTGGTCATACTTTGTATCTACCTCACAATTTATACATTTATGAGAGTATTATAAAACTCTGTAAGATTAAACACGTACGCACCGCTGCACTGCTTACTATTATATCTACACAAAAATTATAAATGCGAAAGTGTGTATGTCTGTCCGTTACACACGTCACGCTTAAACTGCTGAACCCATTTTGGTATGCAATTACTTCGAGTCCTAGGAAAGGACATAGGAAAACGTACGGTTCCCGTAGTTGTATATTATGTTTTTCTTTTTTCTTGGGAAAGCCTTTTATTAAATTCCTGCTGGCCTTGTGACTTTAGCCGGCACACTTTTCCGGGCGTGAGGTCAGGAACGCTACAACGATAGTACTCATTCTTACTTACGATTTGTCGCAAGCCTCTCTAGGTAGCCCTAGCATGGCCACGAGTAGAAATGCGAAAGTATAGACAAAATGTGGACATAAACTTAAGGTGCCATTCCGATCTTTACCGCGGCTAATCGCGACCGATAAAAATTCAATTAAAATGCCACTTTATAACAGACTATAGTATATGTCATAAAGTAGGATATTATTTGAATTTTTAGGACTATAGTCTGTCATAAAGAAGCATTTTAATAGAATTTTTCGGAACGAAAAAAGATCGGAACGGCACCTTTTAAGTTTATCTCCACAGTTTGTCTACACTTTCGCATTTCTACTGGTGGCCATGCTAGGGCTACAGGGTGGCTACGGGTCTCCATGTTATATGACAAATCCCTGCATACATTTTAATGGGACTCGTCACTCGTGCAAAGAAGGATGGATTCTTAGTCTGCGAGCCCATGGTATTTTCTACTAGTGCGTAGTTCATTTTTAGGGTTCCGTACTTAAAGGGTAAAAACGGGACCCTATTACTAAGACTTCGATGTCTGTCCGTCTGTCTGTCTGTCTGTATGTCTTGAGGCTGCAACTCAAGAACCGCTATAGCTAGACTTTTGAAATTTTCACAGATTGTGTATATCTGTTGCCGCTATAACAACAAATACTAAAAACAAAATAAATGAAATATTTAAGGGGGGCTCCCATACAACAAACTTGCTTTTTTGCTATTTTTTTCTCGATATCAATGACGGCAAACAATAGGCACTTGAAATATTCAAGAAATACTCAATATTATTAGCACTTTAATAATTTATTATAAAATTTAAATTAATAAAATAATTAAGGGGGGCTCCCATACAAAAAACACAATTTTCAGTCTATTTTTGCTCTATTGTGGTACGGAACCCATCGTGCGCGAGTCCGACTCGCACTTGGCCGATTTTTGATATTTAAAGTACTTCACTATAGTATCATCATGACGTGTATATTGTGTATATCTCAGTACTTAGAAGAAAAAGTCATTTAAGGGTGGTTACTTTATGCTTTTCTTAGAAATCACTAGATTACTAATCTTTTGTTGCAACATAATTATGTGATTACAATCTGCTGTAAATTATCGTGGCGAAGATTTTCATCGATACTATCCTCATTGTTTTAACAAGGTGATGTTGTATACAGGGTGCAATTAAACCTTTCGGCCAAATTTTGATATCAATATATCAAAATTGTTAAAAAAACGTATTTTTTCTTTAATAATCACTCAGTATTAAGTTATGTAAATAAGCTTCGGAAAGTTTTCTTAAAAAATACCATAATTATGGACACCACGCAGTACGCGCCATGAGCCGCCATCTCGCTTACGCATTCATTGATAGCAGCGCCGCCACCCCCCGCGTCACCCCCGCTCTTCACCTACGTCATACGTGCGTAAACCTAGTTTACAGTCACAGAGTACTTTATTATATTATATTGTTTACAGTGAACACTGTAGGTTGTCGAGAGGAAAAGTAATATTTGCATTATGCAGAGACCAAACTACTACCATGTCGATCAAAATCAGCTTAGTAGTGTTTGCGTGAACAAGACGTAACAAACATACCAACTCACAACTGCTTCGCTAATGTTGTATGTTAGTGTGATTAGAAGTTTATTATAAACAAAAGTAGCAAAAACTAAAAAAATATATCGAGAAAGCTTATCTGCGGAGTCCCATAAAAACCGATGGTAAAAAACGAAAGAAAGTTGTTGGTTTTAGTCACGGGCCGCGGCTGCCATCAGCCCAGCCACCATAACCAATTCCCTATTGCAATCAGCCATTCATAACACCGCATTACTTTAATTTATGAATCTAATCTCAGCACTGATGAGGAAAAATTTGTTTCCTTACTTTTTAGATTAAAATGTTCGTACCTGAATTATGATGGAGCCAAGAACCCAGGACGAATTCTGAGCGGTAGCAAATAAGATGCGAAAAAATCTAATACTCTGCTAATACGAACATTTTCGGCGTACGATTCGGACGTGTAGGCAAAAACTTAAATATTTATAACTTAAATATTATTTATATAAAAACCATTCCACCTTTAATGAGTAGGACTCTTCACATAATATGTTTTACTTGTGAATGTTTTTATTTTAATAACAACGATGTTTTAATAATATGGATGTAGATTCTTTTCACAATGATTTCGTGATATAGTAACCGCCAAGTAACCGCGCTATGATGGAGCGTGTCAAATTGCATATTAATATGTATTTTCCTGATATATTTTTTAAATATAATACTAGATGAATGACGCCCCCAACTTTGTAGCGCCAAAGTACATTCTTCTATACATAATATTATAAAACAAAGTGGCTTTTTTTCCCTCATGTCCCTTTGTTCCCTTTAATATTCAAAACTACGCAACGGATTTGGATGATTCTATCAGTGTTAGATAGCCCATTTATCGAGGAAGAATTTATCACGCTAAGACTAATAGGAGCGAAGAAATAAAGGAAAATGTGGAAAAAATGGGGAAAATTATTTGAAAGGGCTAACTTGAACGCGCTAATCTCAGGATCTACTGGTCCGATTTGAAAAATTCTTTCAGTATTAGATAGCCCATTTATTGAGGAAGGCTATATAGGCTATATTTTATCACGCTAAGACTAATAGGAGAATGTGGAAAAAACGGGGGAAATTATTTGAAAGGGCTTATCTCGCGAACTACTGTAGCAATTTTTATGTTATTTGGCACAGATAAGAAGTACCACGTGAAGGATCATAGGCTATTGATTTTAATCATTTTTCAGTGGCTATATATTTTAAACCTGTGCGACACCGGGGCGGGTCGCTAGTCTGGGATAAAAATTTCCTATATGCCCTTTCCCGGGACTCAAATCCCCATACCAAATTTTACACAAATCGGTTTAGCGATTTGGGCGTAAAGAGAGAACAGACAGACAGACAAACTACAAAGACACTTTCGCATTTATCAATGTACCCAACAGGTTCATCTAACTCTTGTCGGTATAAATCAGGTTATTATTTATTCTGAAACCCTTTTTACGGTGACTAGGTACCCAAAAAGTTAAGTCGACATCATAATATAATTTATATGCCGGAAAATACAAGGAGAATGGAATTATGATGATCTTAACCGACTTCCGAAGTGGGATGTTATTAGGATGATAATTTGACACGCACTCAAATTTAACAAGTGACATTCTTATAAGGTAAAGTCATTCTTCCTAATCGCTTAGTTTTGATGGGTTGGATGCTTGGTGTGACGTAGGTACCGTATACTAGGTAGGTAGTTATGGTGATTTGTAAATGAGTGGTAAAAAACCGTCCAAGTACGAGTCGGAAACGCGCACCTAGGTTCCGTACAAAACAGCAAGTAATAACTGTAACCTGAGGAATTTGGGGATAGATGTATTTGTTACTCATTAACTATATTAGATTATTTATTTATTTTTGTACTTAATCAGTCTACGGAAAAACTATCACGCCGATTGATTTGTGCTTTAACATAGTATTTTTTATTTTTAAGTAGATGTGTTATCATCGGTCAGTCAAGGTTTGGTTCCTATTAAAATATAAAAGAACTGCCTTAAAGATTTTTGTGACAAGAACCACGCAGAAAAACGACGCGAGCCCTCACAAAGCTTGGTTTTTAGCTAGTTTAGTGTATTTGCGTCAAAAGAAATACAATAATAGGTTTACCTATTATAATTGTATGTGACTAGCTAGAACATTGCTTTGAACTAGTGCTAGCTTAGCACAGTTCGTGATAGACAGACGAACGGTTTCTACCTGTTGGATACGTAACCCGAAAAACGTAGAGCTAAGAATAATAAATAACTTCTTATGATGCGGTTTTATGTTTTCCATCATTGAGTCTGCGTATATAAAAAAATAAAAATAATGAATCGACTTAAGTCTGACGTGTGGTCAGATTTTTTGCGAGGTCAAAATTAATTATTGACTATTTAAAGTATCTTCTGACGTAAACAAACGTAGAATACAAATATACCTATTTCTCTTTTTTAGCGTTAAAAAAAAACTTAATGAAGCTTTTATGTTCTACCATAGACCAAGGAAAAAATGCCTAGTCTGTGGTTCTAGCTAAGCTTTTAAACTAAGCAACCGATAACCTAGTTGCAGTTTAAATAATAACTCCCACACCGGTTTCGGTGACGGTGGCCGGTTTCATTGAAACCAAGCCAGTTACGCACGAGTAATTTTATAGTGCCCAAGTGTATGCGCAGTATATAAGAGCACTCTTTATTCCTTTTACTCTCATAACCAAGGGGACGGACGGCAGACACGACTGGCGAGACAACACATGGACCATGGAGGCGTTCATGTGTATTTATACTAACTATAATAATTAATAACCCAAGAGCAAGCGACAGTCCAACTTTCGCAATTTTATAAAAGCTCAAAGTTTTCCGATATAAGAATATGTCGTTCTTAAATCTTACCCCTAACATTCAGAAAAACTTTCAGCTTTTCTAAAATGACGAAAGTTTGTCTGTCGCTGGCTCCTGGGCTATAAATTATAATGACTACAATAATTAGTCATAACGACTTTAAGATTTTCTACATTAGAGCTTTAATTAGGTACCAAATACACATAATTTTCATAATTACACAATAATTATAATAGGCCTAATTTCTATGTTACAAAGTATGTCAGTAATTTTAGTACATAAGTAGTTGCAGCCAGGAATTACCCACTTCCGTTGACGTCACCGATGATGCATCGATAAACTAAGTTTGTGATTTCAAGTAAGGTCACTGACCTTTAGTTTCGCTGAGTGACATATTCGACCTACGACTTTGGGTTGTTTGGGTTTGGACCTAAAATTAATTTTAAAAAATCTTTTAAGGCCTTAAAATCTTACATACTAATAGTAATTTTAGTAGTATTTCAATACTATTACTCTAAAACAAAAAAGTGTTTGTCTATTTCTCATCCATTTACGGCAAACTTTAATTTTCAATCAAAATGCTTCATTTGATTTTGAAGATAAATTAGTTCAGATTAATCCCGATTCCCGGGTAGTGACTACTGACAGGGATAGTTTTTCTATTTATTCGACTAGAAAAGAAAATCTTAGAAAGTCCGTAAAATATTTATACTTTACTTTCAGTATCCAGATCCAGTGGCAATGTTTCATGACATAGACAGGTGAAATTTTACACGGCAAAGTTCTAGGTTCGACTACTTTTTTTTTAATAATTCGAAAAACAGTATTTAACGTTAACGACAAAAAAACATTGACCTTTAAATTTTTCTGACATTTCACTATTTATATCCGATCCAGTAGCTTTCGGTAGGTATTCGTATATGTGTATCTGTTATTTTATAAATATATATTAATCTTATTAGCCTTTTTATAGGAAATTTATTATACACCTCCGTGGTCCAGTGGTCTAGAGCGTCGCTCTTGGCTGTGGGTTCTATTCCCGCGTTGGAAACATGTTATTCCAAGTTTGGTTAGGTCTTAGGCTCTAAACACACTAGGCTGAATTACGTCGACGTAAATTCCGCCGCGTTTACGTCGCGCAATGTCAAACACATACAAAATACGGACGGAACGCGACGCGTTCGTGTGTCGCGTCTCGCTTTCCGCCCGTATTTTGAATGGGTTTGAAACGCAGCGTAAACGCGGCGGAATTTACGTCGGCGTAATTCAGCCTAGTGTGTTTAGAGCCTTAGGACAATGCAGGCTGATCACCTGATTGTCTGACAAGTAAGATGATCCATGCGTCGGATGAGCATGTAATAAGTCGGTCCTGCGCCTGATCTCTCGCCAGTCGTGTCGGTCTTCCGTCCCACTGGGTTATGAGAGTAAAGGAATAGAGAGTGCTCTTGTGTACTGCGCACACACCTGGGAACTATAAAATTACTCCTGCGCACGGCCTGGTTTCAATGAAACCGGTCATCGTCACCGAAACCGGTGAGGGGGAGTATTATTATTATTATTAAAAAACACCTCAAAAAACCGTTAAAACTTTTGTTTTATATTTCACAAGTACCTATCTTTTCTAAATATTTGTGAATTAATTTGTTTCATCATTCAATAAAAGATTTTCTTTTTAGAGACGAATAATATTATAATTATACAATTTGTTTTTATATCACAATACTGAAACTCAATGGTAATTACGGAAAACTAATCTACAATTAGTTATCATGAAAATAGTGACTTTCATTTTCAGTAATCAGTTTTCACTTGTCACGGAGCTTCGCCCGCGTTTAATTCTTTAGTTCTATTATACGTTTGACCTGTAACCCTGTAACCTTCCGTAGCAGAATTTTTGAAAGTGTAACTTAAAGTAACTAGCTCAACTTTTTTGTATTTATAGCTTTATTCATGCTCGATTAAGGTAAAGTGTGAGTCGGGTTTTGACGACTCGAGGGATTCCGCATGAAAGTACAAAAAATCTCAAAGTTATTCCATGGTAATAGTCGGTTCGTTAGATCAAATATTATTAGTATACCTGGACTACAAATCCCGGAAACGAATAAAGAATAGTTTTAAACATTATCTACACTATGTACCGAATGTATACGTATGTACCGTAATCATAATATACGAATTTTGGCCCTTATTGGACAGCAGTTGCAATTATGAAGATTTTTTGAGTTGGAAATTGGGAATAACTCTTCTGGGAATACTTTTTGTGGCAAATAGTCACGAGCTTGAATTGTAATTAAAAAAATGAATTGTATTAACAATTAATAATAATTGAAGAATAATTGAAAGGGATTAATTTCATTTCACACGCATGATATAAATGAACTAAACCATTAATTTATTGTTTACGTTCATATGCAGGAAAATATATATTAAGTATATTATGTGTAATGTTTATAATCTAAGCATGTCAATGTCAAACTCATATTGGCCTGTGGTCAACAGTATCATAATATGGTACTTATTTAAATATTTAACAGTAATTAAATATTACTAATATTCGTTATATTGGATAACAATACCTTAATATTCTTTTCGGACAAGCTAATACTTACCAAAATGTTATCAAAACGCGAAAACAATTTTTTTTATTCCAAACCCTCTATATTTCCAGCACTTTTAGTCACAAAATACAACTAATAATCACGTACCTCTATTTCGTATGAACTTTAACAAGTTTTAATTTAAATTAAAAAAATATAGAAGCGTCTCGGTTGAAGGACGCCGGCGTACTGTGGCCGGACTCGTCTCGCTTTTCTCAACGCCGCTTTTATATAACAAAATATGTTATCACTAAGCTACCGTATATCGCAGACAATAATAATAAATATCAGTAATTCACTTGCATAGTTATCAGTAACTTTCGTAATTCGAATTTAAATATTTTTGAAGTGAAAACATTTTTTAGCGCCAGGTCATAAATGCGATGGGAAAAACCATTCAACTTGAGACTCGTTGTGCAGTAAGTTACGTGTCAAATTTTCCTATGCGTTTTTAGGGTTCCGTAGCCAAAATAGCAAAAAACGGAACCCTTATAGATTCGTCATGTCTGTCTGTCTGTCTGTCTGTCCGTCCATATGTCACAGCCACTTTTCTCCGAAACTATTAGAGCTATACTATTGAAACTTGGTAAGTAGATGTAGTCTGTGAACCGCATTAAGATTTTGATGCAAAAATGGAAAAATTATTAAAAATTTTAGGGGTCCCCATAGGTCCCCATCACTGAAACAAAAAATTTTTTTTTCATCTAACCTATGCGTGTGGGGTGTATCTATGGATAAGTCTCCAAAAATCATATTGAGGTTTCTCATATCATTTTTTTCTAACCTGAATAGTTTGCGAGAGAGACTCTTCCAAAGTGGTAAAATGTGTATCCCCCCCCTCTAATTTCTAAAGTAATAGATATAATCATGATAATTCTAAAAAAAAATATATCATGTATTTTACTATAAAAACTACCAAAGAAAATTGGTTTGAACGAGATCTAGCCAGTAGTTTTTTTTATAGGTCATAAATGGTAAACCTTAATCTAAATTTCATTAAATCGACTGAAATATAAAAATAAATCAAAAACCTTTTAATTTCATAAAAATAAACCTTATTGCTGCTGCGGAACCCTTCATGGGCGAGTCCAACTCGCAATTGGCCGCTTTTTTTAAATATAATATCATAGAAAAAATAATTATCTGGTCTGTGATAATAATATCTAATATTGTAAACAAACGAACTTCAGTAGAATGGCTAAAATATTTTTTTAAAAGGATTATGTTAAATGGTTAAAATAATCGTAAATTATGAGATGCATTTAAAAGGTCATATCGTTTATTTAATTAAAAAAACGGCCAAGTGCGAGTCAGAATCGTGCACGAAGGTTAGGGTACTGTACCATTATAGAGCAAAAATAGGACAAAATTATTTTATTGATAATAATTATAAATGTATACATACAATTGAAGATTTAACAAAAATTTCAAGTGCCTTTCAAAGAGAAAAAGAGGCCAAAAAATCACGTTCGTTGTATGGGGCACTCAAATATTAATTTTATTTTGTTTTTAGTAATTTGTTATAGCGCCAACATAAATACACAATCTGTAAAAAATGCAATTTAACTATAGTGGTACTTGAGATACAGCCTGGAAACATACAGACAAACATACATCAAAGTCTTAGTAAAAGGATCCCGTTTTTATCCTTTAGGTACGGAACCCTAAAAATGAAATTAAAAAAATCTAACGTTCCGCAAATAACACACAAAATGATTAGTGAAAAAACCGGCTTGTTGATACCTGATTTTGGTCAAGCATTAAAACCATCTTGGAAGTTTTTTTAACGTATGTTACTAAATTTAATTTAATAGAAAAGGCTTATTTGGATAATATAGTAGAATTTTGCTACTACTCTGCGAAATGCGTCGATTTTCTACGAAAGCCAATGAAATGAAAAAAAAGAAGCCAATTCTTCTGTAACATAACTACCTACTCAACATAAACAAAACTCGTAGCATGCTGGCAGCACTCCGAAAGTGTATTTTTTCACTTTCGGAGTGTAAGCAATACCGAATCGTTAAGTTAAACTAACTTAGATATTATAATAAACTAGTTTAACTTAACGATTTTGATGGAATTATCCAGTAACTTAAAGTTGACCTTAGGTTTTATCGCGGGAAAATGTACGGCTCCCGTGCGATAAACGAGTTTTGGCGAAACGGAGTTGCGGGTGTCATCTGGTTGTTGTATAATAATTTTAACTCTATTGTAAACACGAATCTATCGGACAAAATTTTGACCTTTGCAACAAGGTGATCTGGTTCATAGACACAATATTATAATAGGTGTTAGTATGAAAGTAAAATCATTTCGCTTCTCTACTTATTCTGAATCTTCCCATGTACACACGTAGTGCGCCCCTAATAAGATTAACAAAACGTAAATCTTATTAACCTAGTACGTAACACCTATTTGTATAATTGTTTGTATAAAATATAATTACGATTAGAAATAATTTTCTCAATTTCAACTACCTACTTTTATTCTCGTATAAACTAAACAAATCAACTCTATTACTATTTCCATGTCGATTATTTCTGTTAGATACTGTCGATATGCAACATAGAGCGGAAGCAATTTTATATCAGTTTAATTCACTGCTTTCATTAGCTTTAACATATCACTTTTCATTTCACAATCACATAATGATAGGCCTCATGTAGACGTACAAGTGTTAATTTTTACCAAATTAAAAGTAGAATATTTTATATTTTCAAATATTTTAGAAATAGAACAAATTCAAATCAACGTCGGGCAAAGTCGCGGCGCGGCTGACAACTGCCTAACTTAAAAAACAATAACCGGAGGTATACGCAATAGTTCAAGACATTTTGCACAGAAAATTCAATATTGACATACTTTAGTATTTAATATATCCCAAGGACGAAGATAACACCTCTCACATAATTTAAGTTAATGAGAATCGTGAACGTTTAAACACATTAGCTCGCGCGATTAACCTTCTTTTCGGAGACGCTTTGAAATCATTTTAGTTCTCGTTATCAAATTATTTCTAATTTTCTACTATTATTTAACAAAAAAAAATGTCTCATAAGTTAACTTAAAAAATAAGTAATAGTTAAAAAAACTAAAAACACGCTTTTTATATAAAGGGTTAAGTACAAACAAACATACAAACATACAAATTGAAAAATGGAATAATTATATCAAATTAGTGGATTGTCATCGGTCCTCGATAAATCTACAAAGTTTGAACGAAATCTGGCCGTTTAAAGTGGGTCAAAATCGCGCCCAAAGAAGTCGGTTACAAACATGTTACAAACAAATATTATACAGGTGAAGCTAATAAAAAGCGTTTAATAAGAGGTCCTTTGCTGTGTAGCCCAGAGAAAAAAACAAAACAACTTTAAAAATAAAAAAACTTTTGTTGTTACGGAGAGTTGTTGTATACTTGTATATTATTTCTTTATTTTAGAAAGAAATATTAGATTTAGCACTTAATATATTATACCTAGTCTTCTTGTTGACAAGAGCTATATTTTTGGTCAAGTTTACCCACCTCAACCTGCTGTGAAACAAATATATTCCATACTTAATATTATAAAATCCGAAAGTGTGTCTGTCTGTTACCTCTTTACACCTCAAGCGCTAAACCGATTTTGATGAAACTTGGTATAGATATACTTTGAGTTCCGGGAAAGGATATAGAATAATTTTTATCCCTAAAAAATTTACCGTTTTTGCACGATTTTGGCGCAACGGAGTTGCGAGCGTCATCAAGTCATATTATAATATAATATTTTCTCATAACTTCCCACCGTCCCCCATGTTGTTATGGCTTACCTAATACGACGCGGCTTACTTCTAGCCAGTTACCTGTCATGGCAAATAATTTAGCAGAGTATTTATGCATGTTTTTATATTACTTTACACAATAATTTTAATATTTATTAAAATTTTCGTAATTGACTGTGAATTGATGATTGTTTCGAGTGAGACAATAAGGTATTATAATTTCAACGTGACCATACTGTAATTCAATAGTAACGTAAACTCATAACGACGTGAAGTGTTAAGATATGAACTAGTTCTTGAGGATTTAAAATAGCTTCGTCATATTTACGTCTACTCTTAATATAAAAACGTAAATATGAGTATTTAAAGTACTAATCTTATTGTTATTTAATACTTGTAACTGCTTACTTAAATAAAATTACGTTACGACTTTCAGTACTGTTGCTAATTTAATGGTACGGAATCCCTCTATCTGGGTGTGTCTGTCCGTCTTCGCAACTGTAGCTGATGATAAGAGTTACAGCTATTTCGTTTCTGATGACTCTGCGTGAGTATAATAATCATTACATTTAAATTTTAATGAATGTATTGTGATTTGTGATCTATGTTAGGAGAATCGTACTTAGTCTAATGTCGTTACTCCACTCAGCAAATATTTGGATAGAAACAACCGTTTACTATATAGTCAATACTAGCTGTTGCCCGCGACTTCGTCCGCGTTAGTATAGTAGATCACGTCCCAAGTATTATTTTTCAAAAATATTCAATGTACAGAATTGACTTTCCTACGATTTTATTATATGTATAGATGACTTAGTTTGTTCCTACAAAGGATAATTAAGACGCAATACAAACTCCACGATACCTTTTAATTATGAACAAAAGTTTGACAAACGACACTGGAAAACCGTATGTGTAGTTTAGTTTTTAACTTTGTTCTTAAAAAAGATGTATAACGCCGCAACACCGCTTTGTTTGAAGCAAAATTTGGGGAGGTGGGGGGGGGGTTGGGGGGGCGAAGCCCCCCCCAAGAAAAGACCGATGCCAAAGCTCCCAGCATGTTAATCAAACGACACTCGAAATTTGTATAGAAAAGATAGACAAAAGCTCATAGCATGGCAAGGAGTGAAGATAGATACAAAGTGTGAAGGAGAAATTTGTAGGAAATTTTATGGGCTTTCATTACGTACCGGACATTTTCTCTCTACAACGCACCGTTTTAGCGATATGAGCAAAAAACTAAAAATATTGAAACTTGAGCCCCTCCCCCCGCCCTAGGTGATATCGTCATAATATATTATAGCCTATGTGTTACCCGACCTCTATATAATATTCGTGCAAAATTTGAAGTAAATCCATTCAGTACTTTCTGAGTTTATCCCGGACATACATACAGACAAACAGACAAACAGATAAACAGACAAACAGACAAAAATTCTAAAAACTATATTTTTGGCTTACATATCGATTGTAGATCACGTCCCAAGTATTACTTTTCAAAAATATTCAATGTACAGAATTGACTTTCCTACGATTTTATTATATGTATAGATTATATATTTGTATTATGTGACGTGTACGAATTACAATAGTCAGGATTTCTAACGGACCATGTTATTTGGTCGGGCTATAGCAATGTTAGGCCGGTATAAATAGTCAGCACTCAAGATGCATCTCGGTCTCAAGGCACGGTTCAGGCTCTGTGATTGGTTGGCTGACAAAATTTGGACCAATCACAGAGCCGAACCGCGTCTTGAGACCGAGATGCATCTTGAGTACTGACTATTTATACCGGCCTTAGTGATCTGTCTGCTGAGCTTGATACATAGTAGTTTTACTTTTAAGTCCGTACAAAACTGTGTTGTAGATTTTAGTAGTGTCACATTTAAATCTCGTCCCATTTGGCTCCTCAAGTGGAGATACAACACCACATAATATTGCCACAACTCACAGTAAATAAATCGTTAAAACGCCTGATAGACATTTCATAGCAAATAAAAATTTACACAAGTTTATATTTTTACGCATTAGAACATGTACTGCAGCCTGCAAGTAACTCTATACAATGCCAGTGATAATATCAGTGTCTTTTATTATTTGGTTAAGGTGTATTTACTAATTTTAAGATACCAAAAAATCAGTTACTTAAACGTAAAGACTAAAGAATTTATATCACCTGACTAGCGAAGCATTCCTGAATAGTAAATTATAGACTAAAGATCTAGAAAAGAAAATAAGAAATATATAGCCACACCATATTATCAGAAAATAATATTATATTATACTACTTATGTAGAGTATTGCTGAATCTCACAGTATTTAAATAATTGTTTATAAAATACTATTTTTAGCATCTCCATAATTAAATTGTTATCGCGGTATATTTCGCTGTGTAATTTATTATTTAAGAGGAAAGTTTTTTCTAACCCTTGACATAGATATCTTCGATAAGATTAAAGCGGTGATTGGGGAAATCCTAAGACATAGAGGTCGTGATATCGATTTATGAAGTGACTTCATACTTGTTTTAATGAACGCGTAATATGCGTTCATAAGCACAGTATGGGAAATACAAAATTACCTGTAAAATAATAAGTTGTAAGATAGGCATCACGTTTTATAATAAACTGAAGAGAAAAACCATGTACTGCAGTAGTTGCATTGAATATGTGTGATAATAGGTTTTAAGAACTTGTAAAAACAAGGTTTTGCTGTTCTAATAATTATTTTCTAGGAAACTAGGTAATTCTTACTAGATTGTTTGCTATAGATCGAAACGATCAAGCGCCAATAAGTTACTGCCCGTTGATACCTGTGAAATGTGAAGAATTGGATAATAAACAATCATTTTATTATTAATTATTATTATAAAAATGTAAAATTTTACATTGTTATACACACATCCATCTTTTAGAACTTACACAAAAATAAATATAAATTACAAAAAATAAATACAGCTGGTGGTAACTTTATTCTAGGAATGTAAGAGATTTTTTTAAATTTGCTAAAATGATTAAGTGCTTTACAAAAAGAAATGTAAAAATATTTAAAAATTGTCAAAGCTGTGTAACTTTAGTTAAACCTGAATTTTTGTTAAAAATAATTTCTAAAAATCATAGAAAATTAAATTATTATTTTATTAGACTAGAGTCTTTACGTTAGACGGTGTTCTCTGCTAACACTCAGTTTGGAAATAAAATATAAAATACCAAAAGTATTTCTAACAAGAGGTCAAGACAGGAAAGCTTAAAAACTATGTTTTTAGTGTCTCAGGTCTGAGCCTTAATACATGCTGTATAATAATTAATAATGTATACTATAATTATCCTCTATTTGATTTATTAATTGCAGGTAATGCCCTCTTATTGTACATAGCTGCTAATTGTTTTATGAAAATCTAAGCACGAATTTTGACACTGCCACATTAAGACACTATAAATTAATTTAGACTATTTTTAAATATTTAAAATTTCTCGATTAAAATTGGTGCTTAGGTTCGGTAGGCTGATAGTCTCTATAAAATTTACTGTTACATCGCATTTTACTTTAAATATTTGTTTCTTATGTACCTATGTATAAGTATTATATATTTCTTCATAATAATGCCCCTCTTATTGTACTATTTACCAATTAACATGCATAAACATGATATTCATTAAATCTAATTTAAAATTACAATCATTAACATTGTAATTTACCCGGTATAGAAGCGAATAAAAATATATTGATGAGTGGGAGAATTTTTTGTTTTTTTTTTTAAATAATTTTTTAGAACTTTTGAAAAAAGTGTTTTTGGTAGTACTTTAAAAGCGTAGGAGGTACCCCTTGGAGGTACCTAGTATTTAAAAAACGAGTGTTAAAACTTCCATGACAATAAGAGGTTATAATATTATGTGCTATTCAAACCACATCAAAAACTATAGTCTACAGAAAATATTATAAGGTTTAGAAAAAGTAAAAATTACATTAAAAAATTGCTTATAAAATTAAGTACATAATATTTACATGAACTTCGCTTCACATAATCAAGGACTAACTTGTATGTGGTGGCTTCTTGTATTTAAGATTTTGGCATTGCTAGCCATGATCTATTTAAGATAAGTGCGAGCATTTTCAGTTAATGATGGAAATATCTACACTACTAGTTACAGTTTGGTGGAGTCCAACTGAAGATTCGGCTTCAACTTCTGTCATCTTCAGCCAAAATGATAATGTTCGGCCAAATCTTGGGCTTCATACGAATGATTTGGCTTCGGCTTCGGCCGCTTTTGGCAAAAATAATAAGTGTTCGGCAAAAGCTTTGATCTAAAATTAATATGGCTTAAGTTGAAGTTCCTTAAAAGGTTCAATTTATACAGGGTGTAACAAAACGAAGTGATAATGTTCCTCGTAGAGAGTTCTCTGTGAAAGTAGCAGCCGCCGCTGAAAGAAAAAAAATCACCTTTGGGGAGACTCGTGACGCTAAGGCGCTTACCTATACAAAAGTAAAAAATGGCCTTTCAGCGCTGCTACTTTCACAGTTAATTCTCTACAAGACATACACACCATTAAGTATTATCGTATTATCACTTAGTTTTCTTACACTTTGTATAATGTATCCAAATGGTTGCTATTAAAATATTTTAAGTCAATATTAGATGGTTTTTACTTTTTATGATCAATTTCAATTATTTAGTAATACAATATTTCCACTCGCAGTCAATCTGGAATAGCATTCGTGGTTGTGGTGATCACCGATTACTCAACTTCATCTTCAGAAAACAAAGAAAAAGCCCTTCGGTTGGACACTACAGTGCTACAGTTTACCTAAGAATTAAATGAGTATGATATTCGAGCAAGACTCTTTTTAAACACGGCAGTTTTGAAGATTCACAATATGTAACTAAAATATACAGACGTAAAACCTTCTCCTTTTTGGAAGTCGGTTTAAGAGAATTATCTACAAGACGAAAATGTACCATCGAGGAAATTGATTCCTAGGCAGTTGACAGACCTACGTCATATCAATTTCATCGATCATGTCAATTTAATGTTAATTGTGAGCTGGGTTTGACATAACGCGACCAAATTACATAGGTCCGCCATCTGCCTAGGAATTAACTTCTCTGATAGTATAATGACTGGGACTTAGTAGTAGGACGTGTAGTTTGTAGAGCGGCGTAGGACGTGGGCGGGGAGTGGGGAGAGCGGGGCGCGGGGGGCGAGCGGGGCGCGCGGGGCGAGGGGGAAGCCGTTCCCATAGCTGTCTTCCACAATACGAATGATACGGACGTTGATCTGGAACGAAAAAATTAATTAAATTAAAATAAAAATAAAAAAAATTATCGATGAGCAACATATTGAACTAAGCCCTGTGTTATTTGGGGAGGTACGGCACTACTAAAAAGCTGGCATCGTACTCTATCTACAGTAAAAATTTAAATAATCTCCTTACTAATATTATAAGTGCGAAAGTGTATCTGTCTGTTACGTTTGCACGCCCAAACCGCCAAACCGATTTTGCTGAAATTTGGTACGGAGATACTTTGAATCCCGGAAAAGGACGTAGGACACTTTTATCCCGGAAAATGTACGGTTTCCGATAAACGAATTTAGCTGCAACGGAGTTGCAGGCGTCATCTAGCCATTAATCACTGGCAGCGTTGGGGAGAAGCAACTGGAGTGAGTGACACTCAAGTGCGATGGTGCAACCGTTTAATACTGCACTTTAACCCCGTAGTGAATCTCGGAATCGCTTTTGGCGGAGACACAGTACTTCTAAGTAGCTCGCATCATACTCTATCTAGAGAAAAAAATTTAAATAAATTTGAACTTATTGTTATGAAAATATAAGTACTTAACCTAAAACTAAAATTTGTAAATCATGTAATGCTACTTAAAAAACTAATTTCGGGCACTTCTTGGTGGATGGTCGATATACTTTCTAATGGATTGGTTTTCGTACCAGAGCCACTGCAGTCAGCGGTGCGTTGAGGAAGCATGGACCATCGCGCTTCCGACATACCTAGTCACCAGTCACTACTGAGAATAGCTGACTGTTTAGCCTACGTGTAGCTTGTGGCGTAACGATAGCACGATAGGTATTGTTAAATACTTGGCTATGATTAAGGAAAAAAGCGTGCAAAAGAAAGACGTTGGTTGTCTTCGGAATTAGATTTTGGACGGAAACCACCGATGACATCTAGATACCGCTATAGAGGGAATTTCCGAGGCGGTATTTTTCTCTAATTCCTTGTAAGACAATAAGCGCAGCAACGTAGGTACATGACCATTGTAAAGTTTCAAAAGCGGAGAATGAATTATTTGCTGCTTATCGAAGCATTTCTATCGAGAAATAATGTTTGACTTGAATGAGTAATCCCTGTCTGTATAGTGTATAGGCATGTATAGGCTTATTCAAATTAAGTATTATATCGATGAATATGTATTAGATGTAATCCAATTAAATATTTAATCAGACAACGCCCAGACGTCTGTTGCATGCTGGCTGTTATCATGACGACACGGTATGATGAACGAGGCATGTACCAACCTAACGTGTTTGCTATCGTTGTTTGTTTTGCTAATTCGATATTGATACTTGGATATCAATGATATTGTAAGCATTAAACACCGGTGCTATAATGTAAACATCATTGTTCATTAGTATTGTTGTAACTGCATTCATCACGGGCTTGCTACTAGATGCTGGGCTGAATCGAAACATCTGCTAGCCAAGTTTAAATTTATACAAAGCTAGTCCAACACTAAAGCCATTAAGCCAATTAATGCTGGCACACGCTTCTGTCAAAATGTAAATCAGCATTGAACTCAAAATAATGCCACACTGAACCCGTAACTCAACACATGACCTTGAAACTCTTTTTTTTCTTTATTTATTTTTTTATTTATTTCAAATAGTGCTTCTTCAGGCGTCTAGCCTGAAGAAGCACTATTTGAAATTTTACACACTTTGTAGCATATCTTGCAACAGCTGGCATTTAAGGTCTTTACCTACCTCATTTTTAGACCGTACACTAATACTGAACTCGTAACTCAACGCATGTTGACCTTGAAACTCTTCACTCGCCTAAAGTTAGTAGTTTAGTACCATTAAAAATTTCGCATACTTTGTAGCATATCTTACAACTGGCATTTAAGTTCTATACCCACCTCATGTTTAGACACAGTGCGCTTGAAGAACTTGTGGAAACGGGTGGAGAGGACCCACACGGCGCCATTGTCGCGCTCCGCCCACCGCACCTCCGCGCAGAACTGCAGCTTCTCCGGGTCTTGGGCCAGCACCCTACAACAATAAAATTATGTTATTAGTGGATTGGTTAAAAATTATATCGAAGAACAAAAAAACAAGTTTTTTTCCTTAAAGCATCAGTCAAGCAAAGCAGTAAGTCTAAAGAATGGCGAAGTTTCTTTGGCAAAAGAGAAGATCTGAGTATCTGCAATATGTTGTCCATTTCTTATAGCAGAGTTACGACAATTGAGTATTTAATATTTATTCACCGCTTCTGTAATTTTGCTTGTATGATTTTCGAAAGTATATAACTGCATATAATACTTTATATTATAACCGTTTAAACTAAATAATTTATTATAAAAACCGGAATTCCGTTTTGGTGCAGGGTGCAGGAGTTGTTGCGTGATTATAATTTTAAATTAGTGCGTTTTTGCACTGGATCGGGTGAGAAGTATTAGTTACGAATAATCACTCGTGCCGATTACGTACGCGTGTATTAGCGGGTATAAACAAAATGTTTGTGTTAATCACATCCGACATGCACTTTATATGCAGTAATATATCATCCGACCGTCGGAAATGTTATTAATTCTAAGTAATATAAAAATACCTTGAATTATCAGTAAATGCAGGTCATTTGCAAAATCGGGTTAAGCCTTTGGCACATACACTAATTCAAGATGACCTATTTACTTATTTTATACATTCGATGGCTTTATATTCTGTACAATTATAAACTTTATACAAAACATTGCATAATGTATCTACTGGGCGATGGTTGTAGTAGAAGTTAGAACGTACAGAATCATTCTCGTAAAAAGTACAAATGCGCAGGACAGTATTAATTGTAATAATTACTAAGGTTAGTATATACCTACGTCTCTTTCCTAAGATTTACCTGTGCGAGTTGCTGATGGGGTTCCACGCGGCGACTGCGGTCTCAGTCATGGGGCTGAAGATGATGGTGTCGTCTCTGGGGTCCACAGCGATGCCGAGACCCTGCGAGGACTTGCGGCCGACCAGGTTGACGGGCAGGTCAGCACCCTCTGCCGGCGGACCGGAAGCCAGCACTGCGGTTGACACGCTGAAGATTCTGCAAGATAGAAGTGTCCATATAGTGGTAATTTCTTTAGTAACTTCATAGATAAGGGAACGATTGCCACTGCCTGTAGTCACACGCATGACTCAACACTAGATGAGACACTTATTCCTAGAGTTACATAGGTACTTTTGTTGGTGGCCTTTATAAACTTCAAAACGAAACACTCAAATAACAATCAAATAGCACATAACACACACATGTTCACAGTTCACACACACACACACACGTTCTCATACCCACAAACACACAAACACACACACTCACACACACACACCATCCACCCATACATATTTTTATTCTTCTATATTTTAATTTAATAAGGATTTTTTGTTATTTTATTTGTTTTCTCTATGTAAATAATTCTTTTTAGGGTTCCGTACCCAAAGGGTAAAGACGGGACCCTATTACTAAGACTTCGATGTCTGTCCGTCTGTCCGTCTGTCTGTATGTCTCTAGGCTGTATCTCAAGAACCGCTTTAGCTAGACTTCTGAAATTTTCACAGATTGTGTATATATGTTGCCGCTATAACAACAAATACTAAAAATAAAATAAAGTTTATTTTTAAGTTTATTTTTCTCCCATACAAGAAACGTAATTTTTTAGCCTTCTTTGCTCGTAATCAATAATGGTAACAGCTACGCACTTGAAATTTTCACAAAATCCATAATTGTATTTGTACTTTAATAATTAATAATAAAATTAAAATAAAGTTAATATTTAAGGGGGGCTCCCATACAAAAAACACAATTTTTGTCTACTTTCGCTCTATACCGGTACGGAACCCTTCGTGCGCGAGTCCGACTCGCACTTGGCCGATTATTTTGTTTCTGTTGTGTTAGCCGTTACACCCTGTACTTTTTTAAATTCCCCCATAGGACAGGCCTCGCCTTGGGGGACCATCACTCTTGAAAATTGTAAATTACTTATTTACGGTAAATAAAGTATTTGTATTTGTATATTTTGTAATTAGGACTATAATGAAAATAAAGCGTAATTTAATAAGCGAATAAGATAAGCATAACATGATATCTATCAATGCCTGGCGCAAGCAGATATTCTATAATTATATTCTACCAAATACTTTTTTTTTCGAAAGGGTCTAAGCTACTGGTCTGGTTAAGACCATGGTAGTTTAATCGTGGCTATAACTAGTCTGTTGCTAGTTGGCTTGGAGATAATCAATGAGGGGGCCTGGCCCAGTCTCCTAAAGTCACATGTGTGACATTCTAATCGGGCAATATTGGGGAGAGCTACGAAAATAAGCTATTTTCATCTGACGTGGTACCAAATACTGTTTTTACCAATAGTATATGACCTAGTTTTCCATTTAGAGATCATAATGCGACTCAGTGGCGTACAATGCCGAATTACCTATGCTGAAACTACTTTTCTGTCACAGTTGGTATCCATTGCACGCATTAAGCGAAAACACTACTTTTGATAGTGCTCGATTGTGCGAAGCGGTGTTGTTGAAACATTCAACACTAAGCATTATGCCGCATAATGCGCTATAATGCTCTTATTAGAAAACGCCCGGAGTCTGTCGTATCAGAAAGTACGTTTTACCAAAAATGGAAAATTACCATTCGGGCATTATAAAACATCTGTGACATAGTCAAACCTCACCTGTCAGTAGCCAAAGGCTGATAGTACAGGAGGCCCTGTGCAGGCGAGTGAGCTAGACCGACCACGCCGTCCATAAGGGTGAACTTCTCCCCCAGGATGTCGTACTCGCCCAAGTCGGGATCGGGGTACATGGACGCGTGGGTGACCCGCCATGCGTTGTCGCGATGACCATCGTACACTATGATGCCTGAAAGAGAGAGGAGATGAGTGAGAGTGATAGAGAAGAGTAGTATGGCAACGCAAAGAAAATTCTTAGTAACAACATAATATTGTATGATTAGAATAATGTCTTACAGTTCTTAAATTGTTTTTAAATGTATTTTCACATTAAAATAAACGTCTTAATATTAAAAACTAGATGTCCCGTGCGGCTTCGCCCGCGTAAATTAGGAATTTTACGAAAACCGTACATTTTCCCGCAAAAAAAATCCTTATGAGTTATGTCCCTTCACGTAGTCTACGTATAGAGTGTGTGAGATCTGTGACAAATAATATCAAAAATGCTCCAGTACTTCGTGAGATAAACCCTTTCTAATAATTTTCCCGGTTTTTTCCACATTTTCCTCTGATTCTTCGGTCCTATTAGTCTTAGCGTAAATAATAATAAATAGCCTTCCTCGATAAATGAGCTAACACTGAATTTTTTTTTTAAATCGGACCAGTACTTCCTGAGATTAGCGTGTTTGAACTTTGAGCAAACAAACTCTTCAGGTTTATAATATTAGTATATTTTTTTTTAAATCGCTTGACAAACTCGAGTCTCGATCTAAAAAGACTATGAAACGTATCATGGGACGATGCAGCTTGATGGTATAATATGGTAGTGATGATGATGATGATGATGACGAATGTAATTTGCATAGTAGCATCTGCTTTCCGATCTTAAATTAACGCCGAAACTCTCAAACGTGTATCTATAAAGAGTCAGGAGTTCTCCCAGCAGCTTCCGAACCATGGGTGGGTGTCACTGGGTCCAAAATCTTACTTGTTGTTAGCATATGCTCGGAATACTTCTCATGAAACCTAAGTCACCACATATTTCCATATGAATTTTGAGGAGTTCTCTCGATTACCCATTGATTCCTTCATCAGGTCACCATTTTTGTGAACATGATACCAAATTGGGATAATGCACCCTATACACCAAAAGAAAAATTTTGAAAATCGGTTCATAAACGGCGGAGTAATCGTTGAGCATAAAAAACGAACATAATACCTCCTCCATTTTGAAAGTCGGTTAAAATTATAGCCTATGTGTTATTCTGATGTATAAGCTATATTATTGTAAAGTTTCATTAAAATCTGTTCAGTAGTTTTTGCGTGAAAGAGTAACAAACATCCATACATCCAAACTTTCGCCTTTATAATATTAGTAGGACTAAACAGGATTAACTAAAGTAGGTAATTTATTGTAGTAGTAAAAGTAAAATTATTGGTGTCATGTTGTCAAAAGCTAATTTCCGTGCAAAACTAATTAAAACGTGAGTTTCATGTTTTTGATTTATTCAGTTTATTATGCAAAACATAATATTATAGCATTTATAGCTCCATCAATTTCATCTAGAGATGTAATTTTATTAAATGAATAGTTAACATATTGTGTTGCAAGGAATGTGTTTTGATCCAATAGCATTGCCGCGCTGAGCGATGTCATGGAAAGCTCATGTCAATGAAGCTATTCTATTGGTTCTCCAAAAAAACATTTCTCGCAACACATCTCTGGTGGAAACGCAGCCTTAAGCAGTCACCATGTCAAGACGCTTTAAATAATTCACCATCGTAGTTCGCTACTATAAATTATAATGGTCTTTGCACTATAATATTATACACAACTCTTGTTAAAACAACTTTTAATGCTAAGTACTCACATTTTGCTCGATAGTTTTAACTTCAAATCGAGTAGTAATATTAATTACTGTGTGGACCGCAAAACTCACAGCTCGAAGGCTCGCATCGAGCCGGCTCGATGGAATTAACATAATTATATAATATCGATTTAGAATAAAAGTATCGAGCAGTGCTGAATGTGTGGACAAAATCCCGAGCCGCGGGTTTTGCTCGACGTTAAGGCGCTATATTGATAGTAATTTTACCGCAAGGGCAATTTTATAATACGCTGCGGCCAGAAGCTATCGGCTCGCTCGGAAAACATGCGAAAAAACGTAATTTTGTTTATTTAAACAATAACTAGGAGCATTTAAGCAAAATGCTTCTATACGATTTTGGGTTGCAAAGGTGTCTATTAATTAGATTAATTTCCTACAGTACATCTATTCTCGTTTAAAAATAATCTTCAAATTTCGTAATTTTAAGAGGTCATTTCGATCGAGAAATGTATCGAGGCAAAATACATTAATCGTGTTTCTGGTTCTTCTCAAACCTAGATAAGGCTATGAAGATAATATGTATATCTCATTACCAGATTTTTAACATTTCTGAGGGTCCTATAGTATTACTTCAAAAAGGACGTCATTATCAATATAGCGCCTTAATGCTCGATCGAGTAAAACCGTATGTGAGTACTTAGCACAACACAATATTATGTTTTCGTTATTTTCCATAGTGAAAGCGTATGTTTCATTCTTGTTATGAGTATGGGTATAATTGTAGACGTCAAACCGCTAAACCTCGATGCGCACGTAGTAGGTAAGTAAGAAGTTAATATTACTGTGTTGCTTACGAAATATAAAGTAGATTAATCGCGTATGTGTGTTATAGTACAAAAGTTACATAAAAAATAGACAATCCCACGTTGTTTTAATTAAAGATTATGCCTACGATTATTCAGGTAACATCAGAGAAATTTCCTTACCAGGCAGATTAAGCACACCTACATTGGTCAAACTATGTCAAGTATAGCCGATGTTAAGTACAACACAACTCATTATCCCCGCGTTCCATTTGATGTTTAAAATGATCAAAACGCTAAAAATACCTCCTATTTTGAGCGTTTTAATTGTTTTTAACATCAAATGAAATTCGGGGTATGTGTCCTGACTCCTGACCAAGTTGATAGTCGATTACAAAAGTGTAAAGGCATATTATTCGTCTTTGATTGCTACGATCAACGTCGATTGTGCATGGTAAAGACAAATTCACAATATCGTTGTCAATCATGGTCATTCATCATATCCGAGGGTTGAAGAAGAAGCGTAATTCATAACTCTACTAAATGTTTAACTAACATTTCGATATAATCAGTCGCATACTTGAAATTCTTATTTACACCGCAATTAAATTTCAATCCAAAACAAGATACTTATCTTAAAGCTCTCACTAATGACCAAAGATTTCACACCTGATTAATTGGACAATGTGAAAACAAATTAATCAACAATAACACCCCGAAAATGCACACACACGTGCTAATTGTGTTCCACAAACAACACGCAATCGAATGTTTGACACAGTTTCCGTGTGAGAAGTGGCTGTGACACCTTACGTAACCACTGTATCGAATTAATAAAAACTGTTCTCGCTGTGTCTATTGTTTTATGTCTATGCAAATGGTTGAAGTTTTTAAGCTGGAAATGCATAAAGACTTGGATGGGAAAGAAGTTATTTAGCCATAGAAATGTTTAAAATTTATTTTTTACCAGATGTTGCGGCCAAAATTCGTTTATCGAGCGAAAACCGTACATTTTCCGGGATGAAAAGTATTCTTTGTCCTTTTCCGGGTCTTAAATTATCTCCATACCAATTTCCAGCAAAATCGGTTCAGCGGTTTGAGCGTGAAGAGGTAACAGACAGACAGACAGACGAACAGAAAAATACACTTTTGCATTTATAATATTAATAATAATATGATGTATGAAAGTATGGATGTCATAGTATGACTCTACCTTGATTAAGAACAGATTTTAGTGCTTTAACATTTGACGATAGTCCACTCAATGAAGGAAAAATAGGGGAAATAATTCGTGTAAAGCCAATTTTTGGTATAGTTGTTTGGAATGGTGTCTGAAGCAATATACTCAAAGTACTGATGGGTGGGGGTGAAGCTAACGGGTAGGGGGGGGTGTAAAGGTCCCTTTTTCAGGTTTTTTTTCGATAACTCGAAAACGGTAGCTCACGACAAAAAATGATCTATTATTCAAATAATCTACATAAAATTCTCTCCAAAAAAGGTTATAAGCATTTTTTTGCTGGGATCAATATTTGATGAGATATGAAGGAAAGAAAATGGTCAATGCTAAAATGAACGTATATTTCTTTTAAAAAAATCTAATTATCTTCTAAATCTAAAATATCATCATCGTCGACGATGTTTTCGATGGGAGTTCCATTAGTGCACGAGCCGGAGCATACACCGCAGACACTGGAGCAGGCAATTCCCGCTTTCCGGCAGCCGCATCGCACCCCACACCCAGTCGTGCATCGGCAAAATATGGTGTTGAGAATGGAGTCAGGTGCCACAGGATCGTTAGTTGTCACTGGTTTTAGGATGCCATCGTCTCCTCTGGCCCAGCCCCATTGAATGGGTGGTAGGGGGTTGCCGAGCCATTGTTGCATCTGTAAAAGTTAGTAATAAGACCAACGTAAGTATTTAGCTCAAATATATATTTATATTACAGTACTAGCGGCCGCCTCTGAATTTGTACGCGTAGACTTCACGGTGATAGATATTATGTTAATCCAGGACATGATTTATCTGTGTGCTAAATTTCATTGAAATCAGTTCAGCGGTTGAAGCGTGAGAGTAACAAACATCCATCCATACATACAAACTACTTAACACTTAACTTTAACAACTTATGTAATTAATATTACCTGTAGGTAGACTCTCATCGAGTGCTGCTTCGAAGCTCCTCTGGTGGGAGGAAGAGTGGCCAGATCTGATTTCGGCTTCATCGATGCTCTCAAAAAAGCTGAGTACCGGTATTTATTGAGATTTTGTTCCTCGGCAGGCGCTTGGTAAATAGCCAGAAACAGTTTCTCGCCGGCCTGTTCAATACTCTCAGGTGATGTTGACAGCCCGACGATGCCACAGGAGCGCGGCATGCGTGCTACCAGTTTGATTTGAGCCAAGACGTTAAATGAAACGTGAGAATTGATCATAATTAACATTTCTCCTTTAATAAACTCGTTAATTATTGATCCTAGCGAAAAAATGCTTATAACCTTTTTTGGAGAGAATTTTATGTAGATTATTTGAATAATAGATCATTTTTTGTTGTGAGCTACCGTTTTCGAGTTATTGAAAAAAAACCTGAAAAAGGGACCTTTACACCCCCCCCTACCCGTTAGCTTCACCCCCACCCATCAGTACTTTGAGTATATTGCTTCAGACACCATTCCAAACAACTATGCCAAAAATTGGCTTTACACGAATTATTTCCCCTATTTGGCAGTTTTTGGTCTTCATTAAGTGTACTACGATACGATATCGGTCCGATAGACCAAAGATGTTAAACTTTCAAGTTCCAACCACTTTTTTAAACTCGTCACTTACCAGGAGCGACGGTGTCACTAATGTAAGCGAAGATGTTGTCGCACGTGGCAGAGTGGCGCGCGGAGCGGGTGTCGTCTAGAACGATGTTGGTGAGCAAAGACGCGGGACGCAGCAACTCGCGCGGGAAATACACGCTTCGCACCTGGAAATAAGGGTTATTTTAGCAGAGCTATCAGCGTCTAATAGGTCTCCTTAAGCGAGTCAAGGATCTTTCTTACAGTTTTTCTTGTATCTACAATATGGGATATGGATATTATGTTATATATCCCATATTATGTCGTAATACCTACTCTTGTTTCTTATCTTAATAATAACTGTTAGCAATAAACTATACAATTAAACCAAAGGGATTTTAAATAGAAACTTCATACTTGGTTGGCAATATTATGTAGTTAAACTCTTTAATAGAGCTGTTATAAGGTTTTACAACCCACCGCATACCGAACTTGATATTATCATAAGTGAATTGTCAACTGCACGATTAACCTAACCTTCACTGTAAGTATTAATAAATACTGATTAGTATTTAAATATGTAATTAAGCATGAACAAGGTGATATAATCCGTTCAAACTTATCTTACTCCGTTTGCATATGAGATTGAACTTCATGTCGCTAGCATTAAGGTGCTCTCTCGGGTTAAGCAGCTTAAACGCGTTAGCTTAAGCGTACTGTAATTCATCGTGAGAGATCTTACCTCTGACATTAAAAACCATAATACAAATAAATACAGTATCTAAACTCAGTCGCATCCTTAAAATCATATTCGTGCAATACTCTGACAAGATTTTCGCTCGCGTCTGCATTATAATTATTGTGCTCTCTAATGTTATCTATATTCTATAATCATGATTCATGCCTATGTGTGCGTGCACCTGATTCGGATATTGTAGTATGAAGCTCTACTGTATAATATAATGTACACTGTGGTAATGAGCGGTTAGCTACCGGAGACACGTTGTTAGACCATTATGATGGATGACCGAATTGTATGTTCGCTACCGATCATATGTAATCTAGTTCACTTAGTTCAATATCGTAATGAGCTGTTATATTATTTCATTATATTATTATTATCATTTTTTATGCTGCTAATATAGTTTGCGATGAGGAATGTTCAATATAATTATTATTAAAATGTGATATGTCGCGAGTTGTAAATAGCTTTTTTCGAATACAATATTGCAAGTTACATTGCTCCAGGTTTTGTTGTAAAATTTATCTCCTGTGCCTTAATTTTATTTTCTTTGAGTGATGACGTTTTCATATTTGCAAAAACACTGGCCAATTAGTATGGGTAATATTAATCTCTCGTTTTTATCTATTGAGAAATTATGTGTACTTATACATTAATTAACATGGTAATTTAAGTACTTACTCGTATATTGCAACATCTTTGAACCCTATCCATGTCTAGTGTTAGTACAGACCTAAGTTTAAGTAATAAGTAAGTCATTTAATAAGGATCCATTTCGCTCGGACCTACAAGGAAACTTCGTCTCGATTTTCAGGTTATTTCGTTTCCTTTCACTTTTAAACTTAAATATGCTATAATGGGTAAGTACTGACCTTCAGTTGATAATATTACACAATAACAAAATACCTGGAATGCTTGGATTAATAAATTACTTAAAAAAATAAAAATACTTACTCAGTAGCAAACCCACAACAGAACAGACGAAGTTTTATGTATGACATACAGATTTTACCACATTAATGAGTAACAGAGAGACGGGCATACTTTAGCATTTATAATAATATAACTTTGGATATGAGCAATATAAATTACTTACTAGATATTAACGCCCGCAATTCCGTTGCGACAAAATTCGTTTATCGCGTGAAAACCGTACATTTTTCCAAAAAAAAAAATATCTCAAAGTATCTCCATACCCAATTTCAGTAAAATCGATTCAGCGATTTAGGTGTGAAGAGGTAACGGACAGACAGGCAAACACACTTTCGCATTTATAATATTAGTATGGATATGGATATGGATTGATTTAGATATTTATAAATTTAAGGACGTATCACGTATCCTTAAGTAACTAAATTACCTAAACTAGCTATTTAATAATGGATCAAATTACTTAAATGCTTGTTATTTGTGTGCTAGTATTGATCTTTGCACTATCATACAAGAATAGAGCTCTATCTACACCATAGTGGATGTGACTTTTACACCGACCGATATCATTTCAAATTAACATTAAACTTCGAGTATATTTTATGTAATTAGGAATGAAACTCTAGACATTCCTCTTACATTAATGAAGGAAAGTATATTATAATTTACGACAAAGATAATAATACTGTTTCTACCTGTTTCACGCTAACAAAGTATAGTGACCATTTATTTTTACATCCTTCCTCTATTCAACAGAGGAAGGATGTAAAAATAAATAGAGTCTATTGGGTAGGAATATTTTATTTCCTAGACATGAGGGAATAGCAACTCTTAAAGCACTTATTCAGTTACAAAACCTATAAAACATTGTCATTATTTATATGAAGTACAAGGTCTATAATCTATATTACAGACCTATATAATATATAGATTATAGACGTATAATGAATGCCCCTGGGTCGATTTGTGCCCACAATAAACTGCCTCGCCCGTCAACGCAATGTTACGTTCCCAACACTCCTATTGCCATTTGCCACACTTTAATACTATAGTTATTGAAATCGAGCCAGTAATTGTATTGTGATCGACAGTTTATAACTTTAATCATTTTGATTGCTTAACCTTTTAACTTTTGTCACCTAAAAATGAAATCTTAAATGTAGTTTTGGTTTAAAAAACTACGTAAGAAGAGTTTTACACTTTTTTTTATTAAATAAGGGGGCAAACGAGCAAACGGGTCACCTGATGGTAAGCAACTACCGTCGCCCATGGACACTCGCAACATCCGAAGAGCTGCAGGTGCGTTGCCGGCTTTTTAAGAGGGAATACGCTCTTTTCTTGAAGGTTTGCAGGTCATATAGGTCCGGAAATACTGCTTGTGACAGTTCGTTCCAGAGTTTTACAGTGCGCGGCAGAAAGTTACGCGAAAATCGCACTGTGGAAGACTGCCACTCATCACTTTTTACACTAATAGCTATGTAAAGGCGAAAGACGAATGTGTATGTTTGTTTCTCAACAACTACGAATGAATTTGATTAATGCGTGTAGGCGTAATAGGCCCTAGATTAATTAAAATACAGTCAATTTTAAATATCAAAAAGTGCAGTGATAATAGGAACACAAACATAATAATTGGTAATAATCATTGGTACGTTTTATACAGAGCCGCGAGGAATATAATGAGGTTGTAACGTGGTTAACTTACAAATTTCGAAAATAGCATCAAATTCTGCTTGATCATTTTAACAAGTTACGCTTATTTGACCAATTCGTTCCTTTTCTACATTATGATGTAAATATTCATTCATTATTTTCTACAAACCTTTCTCATTTTGCTCTACTGTTCCTATTTTGGTACTTGGCAAAAAATGGTGTAACATCGAGCGCGTGGCCAATGGTTTGACGAATGTCAGTCACGGAAGACGGAATGACGGCCTTGGGAAGTGGAATGTGAGAGTCAAGTTCCTCTCGGTGCATAATACCTTATGACCTTGATACGTCATCACACGTCATAATATACCACTACTTCTGGCGCCTTTTTCTTTTCTTTTCTATTATTATTACAGCCGTAATAACCATTCCCTTCATAATTTTTTTTCTTGTAACATTCGGCTTATTACAAACACTGTCCATGTGGCTTTTTATTTGTTTCTCGAGTCATTATGCTCCAGTCTGTAGCTTAAGCCCTTTACGTTTTGTATCCATGTCCAATAGTTTCTCCATCTTCTATTTGCTAAAGTGTTTATAAAATGCTTTTTTAATTTTTTTCTAATTTTTAGGGTTCCGTACCCAAAGGGTAAAAACGGGACTAAGACTTCGTTGTCTGTCCGTCTGTCCGTCTGTCCGTCTGTCTGTCTGTCTCCAGGCTGTAACTCAAGAACGGTAATAGCTAGATATTTGATATTTTCACAGATTATGTATATCTGTTGCCGCTATAACAACAAATACTAAAAATAAAATAAAATGAGTATTTAAGGGGGGCTCCCATAAAACAAACGTGATTTTTTTGTCCTTTTTTGCTCTATATCAAAAGTGCAACAGGTAGGTACTTGAATTTTTTACAAAATCCTTAGTTATATGTGTACTTTAATATTTAATAATAACATTAAAATAAAATAAAAAAATATGGGGGGCTCTCATACAAGAAACACTAATTTTGCTCTATAATGGTACGGAACCCTTCGTGCGCGATTCCGACTCGCACTTGGCCGATTATTATTTTCTTCATTACATCATATGGTTTGACCGGTGCACTGCTCTACATTCTAGATATTTTTGCACTTCCCAATGTAGGTATATGAATGGTAATTTTTGTCTTCCGTAATAACCACCGTAACGATTTCTATTATGATTGAAATCTATAATATAGGTAATTGAAGTTCAACGATCGAGGACCTTGAAAACAAATTGCCATATCGTTATCTGTCTTGAATTGTTTTGTGGCAAAGTTTTGAACTGCGATGTTTTATAGTATAAACCAAAAACCATCTGGACATGCAGGAAATCCAGTGGCAACCATATCAAAATTTTCAGATATTCTTAACGTATGCCCAGTAACCGCAATATTTTTATTTGCAAATTCGTTTATTACGCGGTAAAGGCTATTATATTATATTCTGTGGTAAAGGTAAATTTGACGCAACGAAAACTACCCTATACGTCCTTTCCTAATGTCCTAACTCCCAAAGTATCAAAATCGAAATTTCATCAAAATCGGTTCATTGATTTGTGCGCGAAGAAGCACATAGACAAACTTAAGAATTTATAACATGAGTATGGCATGGTTGAATTAAACGTTATTTCGTATTCACAGTCCACACACAATTATTATTATCTAAGTATATACATAATATAATAAAACTGTAGAAATTTTATACGTGGGAGAGCCATGCTTCGGCGCGAATGGGCCGGCTCGACCGGAGAAATACCACGTTCTCACAGAAAACCGGCGTGAAACAGCGCTTGCGCTGTGTTTCGCCGAGTGAGTGAGTTTACCGGAGGCCCAATCCCCTACCCTATTTCCTTTCCTACCCTCCCCCATTACCCTATTCCCTCTTAAAAGGCCGGCAACGCACCTGCAGCTCTTCTGATGCTGCGAGTGTCCATGGGCGACGGAAGTTGCTTTCCATCAGGTGACCAAAGACTTCTATTCAAACTGAGGTAGACGGGCCATACGCACCAAATGTTCCGCCGTTCCAATGGAGCTACATTCACACCATTGCAGTCAGTGTTCACTGGCGCGCTGTACGCGACGGTCATATGCGAAACCACGAAAAAATGACATTTTAAGTGTAATAGGGGCTGTATTATTGTCTCTGAACGTGTTTAAAGTATCAATACGTGACACATGTTGATTTTACCGTAAGTATGGACAATTATAATTTTAGTTTTTAATAATTTTCAGCCATTACTATGTATTTATATTTTTTAAAACTAGGAAGCCTCAAACTCAATTCTACGCAAGGTCTGAACGTGTGTACGGTTAGCAAGCAAATTTTTAAAACAATATTTATTTTATTTTCAGATAAAAATACAAGGCCTTTACAAGAGCATTCTTTACAGCAACCAGCTACGTCAAATCACAGACTACATATTTTAATAGCGGTTATTGACAAGTATTTACTTGTAAAAACACACCACCTGCATGCCACAAATTATAAAAAAAATAATACTAGCAAACGCCAGAAGCTCACAAAGTTAATATTATTCGAGGGTAACTAAAGAAGCAACAATACAATACACTTTATGTCGAACGTAGTATTTGTCATATTTGAAGTAGTTGTCAATTAAGAAAATATTATGAAGAGCTATGTAGAGATTCGTACAATAATAATGTAAATAAATGTTTAGAAGACCTTTGGTGTTTTCTTCATGGTCATTCTTTAGCCGGATGAAGAGTTAGAACTGGATGCTATGGATGTACAGTTAATGAGAGTTCTTTAATATAGAAATAAAGCTAGTTATAAATGGTAAGAAAATTCAGACTAGTTGCCTTGGCGACACATAAACAAGAATTTGAGAAAATATTTTAAACCGGAAGACATCCTGAAGATATGGAGGGGCTACTACGTATACAGAATTTTATTCAGAATTCAATAGTTAAGGATCATGCAAATTTTCAAGGGTTATCTAGGAGTACATTAACGCGATCTTGGGTCAAGGTGAGACTTGAAAGCTTAGATAATACATGGTCACAGTTTGAGAGAAACCATTATGCGTTATTGAGTATGGACGAGTTTAGAGATGACTGTGAATATCTAACGAGCATGGTCTATGATCAAGTAGAAAAAGTATTCTTGGAATACAAGAGTGAATTATGGGAGGCTCTCTCATTAATGAAAGATATTGCTGCTACAGATGGTTTGGCTGAAAAACGAAAGGTTGAGCATTCAAAGTTTATTAATTTGCCAACAATAGAAATACCAGCTTTTTCTGGGAAATACACAGAATGGCCTACCTTCCACAATTTGTTTGACACACTGATACATAACAACTCTGATTTAAATAATATCCATAAGCTATACTATCTTAAAAGTAAAATTACCGGAGAGGCCGAGCAGCTATTAAGTCATATCGCTATCACAGAGAACAACTACGAAAAATGTTGGAGTTTATTGAAAGCAAGGTATGGTAATAAACGGTATTTAGTTAATAATATAATGAATCGTTTATTTGGCCAAGTCAATTTAAAATTTGAAGACAGCAAGGGAATAAAGCAGTTACTAGATACTACAAACGAGTGCATAAATGCTTTGTCTAATTTAGATGTTGACACTTCGACGTGGGACATTATAATTATTCATCTTGTATCCGAGAAACTCGATCAAGAATCGAGAAAACAATGGGAGCAGAGAATCAGTTATAATTTTATAGATAATTTACCAAGTTTAAGAGATTTTTTACAATTTTTGGAAGCTAGATTTAGGACTCTGGAATATTTAGAGCTAAGAGAAAAAAAATCTAAAGATGATCGAGCGCAAAGGACACATGTTTTTGCAACAAAATATGTTACTGTAACTGCCAATAAGAAATGTCCGTACTGTGGAGGAAGTCATGTCCTGGATCAATGCCCTGAGTTTTTTAATCAAGAGCATATTGATAGGGTTGATTTTATACGGAGTAAGAAAATTTGTTATAATTGTTTTGGTGCCTATCATAAGGCTAAAAGATGTAGGCATCACAATGCCTGTCAGAGGTGTAATCGACGACATCACACGTTGCTACATGCGGAAAATAGTTTGCCAAGTTCTAAAATTCGAAACCGTAATTATGATTATAATAAGAACACTAATAATGGAAAACCATCGATCGGTAGCAAGAATATTAACAGCTTTTCGAACTCTGTCGCACCCGTAGACGATGTAGAAGTAATATTGCCTACTGCGTTAGTAAGAGTAGACACGAAGAAATCTTGTGCATCTCTTGGAACCTTACTTGATCAAGGATCGCAAGCCTCACTTATATCCGAGAAGGCTGTCCAGTTGTTGGGACTTCGCAAGATTCCTGTAAAAAGAGTCCTGTCAGGAGTGGGGGGAGAGGAACAGACGTTGTCAGTCGAACACATGGTCGAACTTACGATACAGTCTACTGCTAGAGAATTTTGTTGTAATATCCAAGCCTGTGTTCTAAATAGTTTACCTTCAACCCAATCCTCAAACTCTACTAACAGAATTAAAAAGAGTTACTGGCCAGATTCATTATTTTTAGATTTAGCTAATCCCAACTATGATAAACAGACTAATGTAGATTTAGTATTAGGTGCCGATGTGTATGGACTTATCTTGCAAAATGGCATCACTCGTGATTCGTCAGGCAATTTGACCGCTCAGAATACAAAACTTGGTTGGGTTGTATCGGGTAGAGTACCAGCCAAAACTAAGTACACACAATATGCTCGGGAAGGTAGAAGGTACTTTTGATACTAATTTTGAATTGTTAATTTTTAGTATATTGTTATAATTGTTCGGGATTTTGTGTTGGTTAATAAGTAATGTTAACATACACTTAAGGTTTTATTTATATCAATTATTGTACCATGTAGAAAGGTCTCAGTTTTGTTTGTTACCTCTAAGGTAAATTAGGTAGATTGTGTAACGATTTTATTATTATTGTAATGACGTACAATATAGTCTACAGTCTACACTGTGCAGGTATCATGGTGGGCGGTTTAGGAGTTATGAATATAATAGATACATTCATGGTGGGCGGAATGTCGAACGTAGTATTTGTCATATTTGAAGTAGTTGTCAATTAAGAAAATATTATGAAGAGCTATGTAGAGATTCGTACAATAATAATGTAAATAAATGTTTAGAAGACCTTTTGGTGTTTTCTTCACTTTATTCTATAGAAAAATTTATTTATATTTTAAGTTTACTACAGTCATGATTGAATTTCCAGGTATTTAGAAATTCATTTAGAAATAAATACCAGTTAATTGTAAGTTGTAGTTTAAGTTTAATTAATATTATTATTAAAAACATTATAAAAACGAAAAAATTTTCTTAATTTGTAACTTTTTTGCAGTCAGTACTTGCGGGCGTTTGTTTACCTGCTTTCGGGTTGCTACGCTTGCGTTCGGTATGACCGAATACCATAGGCAATCCTTGTCACTCTTGTTACAAAATAATATTGTCATCTCGCACTTGACTACGTAGATACTTGTAGTTTGTGTGTGTGTAATGTTTTGAGTGTATTGTTTTAGGATTGCTTTTCAAATGACATTTCGTAGGGCACACCACGTCTACCTCAGTTTAAATAGAATTAGTCTTTGCAGGTGACCCGTTTGCTCGTTTGCGCTCTTATTTCATTAAAAAAATACGAAAATGATATTCAAAAAATAATAAGCGAGGGGTGTCACTATAACAGTCTACATCGCTAAGAAGCCAAAAATGTGGTTAGTTTTTTGTCTGTCTGTCTGTCTGTATGTATGTTTGTTCCAGCATCACACGAAAACTACTGATCCGGTTCAAACCGCATTCAAATGCGGTTTTTGAAGATATTTTTGTCTTCTTCCAACTTTATTAATATTTGGTGTATAAAAATTTTTCACCCCACCCCTCTAAGGGGACAAAGGAGGGGGTCAGATTTTGTGTCAAACTTTTTTTCTTTAATGGACTTACTTCATATTATTAACTGTGTTTCCCAACTTAACATCTGGTGTATAACTTTTTCCCCCCATCCCTCTTAGGGGACAAAAGAGGGGATAAGATATGTATCAACTGATGAAGTAGAAATACTTTAAATGGCAAAACAACATTTGCCGGGACAGCTAGTCATTCAATAATCTAATTCCAATGTCCATATTTACGTTAAGTTACCCATACACCACAATCAATAGTTCTCACAATGGCGTCACACCCCACTGCGGCGCTGTCGCAACTCCATTCTTATCTTTCACGAACAATTATTTTTTCCACATTTATCGGCAGAATGTGTTCCAGTTACGGAGGGTATGTCAGGATGTGGCGAAATCTCGCCCATCACTCAACGTGTCACACCTAGCGTTCTAGACCACGTATTGGGTGAACTAATTTCGAGCGTTTTTATTGCCATTTGCCAGCAATTAAAAATGATGAAAAATGCCTTTGAAAAAAAGTTGCCACGCCTAAGATTTATTGCCAGCAATTAAAATATAATATGCCTTAAAAAGTTGGTTAATCGAAGTGTTACACATTCAAATCATTCATTACAGGTTTTGGAAAATAAGTAGATTAAATAGATTGCAATGCAATGCAAAAGGATCCAAAATATAAAATCGTGATTCGCAGTACATAATGTGACATCGCCAACGCTTCTTTTACTATACTTTTCCATTTTGTGACAGTGTACGCTAAAGTAAGTAAAATTACGCATCTCAAGACGACAACTCCCTAAATCATGATATATGCATTACGCAATACGCACCAGCGTAACTCACAAAATCTAAATATGAAAGAGCTCATTCTACCCATGCAGAAGCTGAAACAAAATAGCTTAATGCCTATCATTGCACTTACCAGGCGATCAGTGGTCATGTCGAATATGAGTATCTTGGGCGGGCAGACTCGTCGGAAGTCGTCGAGGCTGGTGGTAACGCCGGCGTCGAGGACCCACAGGCGGTTGCAGCGGTCGGCGCGCACGCGGTACACCGACACCAGCCCCGTGCAGTTGATTTCGCCGCGGCCCGCCGTGTGGTACGACCAGTCAGGGTACGCCTAGAAAAAAATATCAATAAACAGGTGCTGCAAGAATTAGACTGCGGGCCTCTAGAGTCTAGACGATCAATTTTACTGTGCATTGCACAATACGTGATAACGTATTATACAATATTACTGACCGTCTAGGGTTGATATTGAACGCACTCGCCTTTCAATCTTATTGTCAAAAAGAGGAGATGTGAGGAGAGGAAATTTAAATTGTTGTGGCGATCCGTGACGTTGTGAATTAATTCTCTACATCAGTATTGTAGACTGCAACTTGCCACGTTAACGACGAAAAAAAGGTTGGAAGAAAAGTGTATGAAACATTCCACAAAATATATATAATAAGCCACTCCTACTCCTTATCTATATATATAATAAGATTGAGGTCTTATTGCTCTTATCTAGATATTTTCTTGCATTAAAATTCAATTGCAAGAGAAGTCAACTCGCAAGGACTCAGACTGACAGTCACAAGCTATCTGATTTTATCTGTAAGCGTTTGGCAATAAACACAAAGGTATAATACTGCAGTTTATTCTGTACTCGTAACGCGATACGCAAAAGAATGGAATTTACAATTCATTATCAAACTAAAAGTAGATACGACATCACAGTCATGACAACTTAATAAAACAAAAGAACCCCAATAGTTTCATTATTAGAAAAAAATATTTTATTATACTTAACTAGACCCTAGAACCTAGATGTCCGACTTTGTTTGTCGAAAAGATTCTTATATCTTTTGCTAACCACGTACCGTACGTTTTGCTAAATAAAATTATCCTTAGTGCTTTAAAGTATCTCTATACCATATTTTATCTAAATCAATTTGAAAGGTGAAGAAGGACAGACACACTTTATCATTAATAATATTAGTCATCACTTCATCAGTACGGATATAATATTATCAAATTTCAATGAAGCTCGCCGTATTCCGACACAATTAATCACAAAAGATTAATGAACTTTTCGTTTGACCATTCCAATTTGTCACTTAAAAAACCATTAATATTAGGCCGCCAAATTAAAACAAATGCCACATACCAAGTCTGCCATTGACTGGCAAATTAGGTAATTAATGGCAGTAAATTCGAGCACTACGATTAATATGCCAAAGTGGCATATCAAATGGCAAACGCCATATCTGCCAAGGCCTTACGTTACCCTTCACGCTTTCTACAGTCGTGCGTCGTGCACCGCGACTCGGCTCCAAATAACAGGGCTGCCAACTACCAAAAACTTTGACTAACTATCTCGATGTTGCCCGCAACTTTTTGTTGAAAACAATCATATTGTGATAATTTTCAACAAAAAGTTAGATTGGTATAGAAATTTAAGCATGAAGAAACAACAAACAGACAGAAACTTTACATTCACTGAGCTAACATGCTTGTTTTTTGCAACAATAAAAGACAGAGCGCGTTTACGTCTAGTATTAATCATAGAGATGGATCCTTTAATCGAGAAGTTGTTTTTAATGTAAGGTCATGGCAATACAAAAAAAAATAGGTTTATTCTTATTTTATATCCTATATTATGTCCAAAAATATCTAACGACTAACGCACAAAGGTCGCTCATTCGTTATAATTGTTATCAAAATGTTGTTACGCTTGTAATTCATTTTAGTAGGCTTGTAATGTCTTTTATTGCATCTAATTACTTAGACTGATCAGATCACTGAAAAAATTAAGCATTGTAGTAAAAACCTTTTTTTTAGATATTAATTGTCTTCTCTGTCTCCAAGACTTTTTACCCAAGACAGTTCTTTTTCTCGTAATGTTTACTTAATCGCACACGATATTAGATTATAAGATTACTTTTATATTGAAAGCAAAATAGTACCTAGTCATAGTATAATTTTATTGTCGGTAGTTATTTCTATACACTCTTTAAGTTATGCTTCCTATATAATGTTAGGATAAGTATTAAGTATAGTTCATAAGTTAGTAAACGTTTTTCGGGAACAATACATCATCTCCTGAAGCCTGCACATTGCCAGGCTATTGCAGTAGAGTACCTGAAATATCTCGTAACTCGTTGTTTGTAAATAGTAAATACCTTTGTGTTATACATTGTAAGATTCTTATTTAGAATGCAGCTCAGACAACTTGATTTCTATTGAATACAAGTAATGGCTAACGTAGCATTGTCTGAATACTTTGTTTTCTATAACAATATTGTGAATGAGAATGTTTGTCTGCTTGTCTACTTATCTGTTAGAAATTCACGCTTACGCTCCTGAAAAAGTTATAATTTTTTGAGGAGTAATTTTAAATTTCGAGCTCGAGCTCTAGTCGTTATTTTTATTTAAAAAATCGCTTTATTTGTATTAAAATTTCAAGCAGTTTACTTTGCTAATGACTATGTCTTTTTAGATAAAAACAATATTTTTTTACTATTAGTAAATGATTTACTATTAGTGATACATATTTTTAAGACTATATAATTTACAACGAACTATTTTTTGAGATAATTCTATCAAACATTAATTTTATCCGTGTCGTCGTAGCAGTTGCGAGCGCGTTGATGTCTTTTCCTAGGCTAGTTTAATTGTATGACGCAGACTCATATTTTTAAAACAAAGGTATACAATCATAATAGCATTGTAATTATAGCTATTGATTTTATATTTTTAGCTCAACTCGTACTGTGGGTTTATAATAATATGCACCCTTCTAATTCTCAATGAATGCTAAAGAGAATGTGCAAAATTTATTTTATTGTAGCCGTTTTGAAATCGCGTACAGATCTACAATCTACAATAATGCGACAACATTTTATATCTAAGCCCACTTGCGCAGATCTAAGTTAAAGTTAACTCTGAGTTAAACATCATGTCATTTCTATCACTCTTTAAAGTATGACATGATGCTATGTATGACAGATATGACATGATGCTTAGCTCAGAGTTAACTTTAACCCAGATCTGCGCAAGTGGGCCGGGTTACAAACTAGTTGAAATTATACTTGTAACCAATCAGTAAACATTTTCGGGACTGAGATGTTTTGTAAACTAATTAGCTTATTTATAACTGTATTACTGTTTGTAAACTATACAGGGTGTATAGTAACAAAACTAAGTGATAATACTTTAGGGTGTGTACGTGTTCCTTGTAGAGAGTTCACTGTGAATGTAGTAGAGCTGACGGTGCAAAAAACAATGTGATTTGTATGGGCAAGCGCCCGCGCGTCCATATTTTTTCCATACAACGATGAAAAAAGAAGTTACTCTTTCAGCGCTGAAACTTTCACAGCGAACTCTATTATATAGGGAACCCATACACACCGTAAAGTATTATCACTTAGTTTTGTTACACCCTGATTCTAGGCCTGATAATCCTGTAGCTGATTTCATCAATTTAAAATACAAAGGGTCTGTTTCACCACTTCCGGATAAAGTGCCGGATAGGCTATCTACAACTTTTTTGACAGATTCTCCATACTCTACCTGTCAAGTAAAGTGGTGGATAGCCTATCCACCACTTATAAAATAAATAAACTTTTTATTTGGTACAATATGATATCAGGAAGTGGTGCAACAGGCCCAAAATATTACAACAGAAATAGCATGATTTTACACTTGGAAGATTATCCAAACATATAAGCTCATTCGCCTTTTACGTCATCTCTCCAACCACGCATATTATAGCACTATCATTATATGCCGGAAAAGCGTGACGTGCGATCGGAAACTACAGTAGCAAGTTATGTCATTAAACTTTATGTTTATACAAATAAGGTTGATTATACCTTCAACACGGGGTCTGTCGCCTGGAGGCAGCGGGACCTAGGCCAATATGGCGGAACTTTAACATGTCTATGTAAATAGCTGGGTCCACACCGGACGATCTGTCTTGGAGCGGCGATCCCGCGATCCGCGATCCAGGATCATGGAGCGTGGTTCGCGGATCGCGTTAGACCGATCCAGGAACTTTAACTGCGATCCTGAATATGCGCTCCAAGCGATCCTAAGGCGATCCGTTATTCTGGAGTCAGTCAGTATCTTGCACGATATGGAGTCACACGTACAGCGGCGGCGAATCGCCGTTGCAGCAGTAACCTTAATTTTACTTAAATTATGGCGCAAAAAAATTACAAAAACAAAAAATACGGTTCTTGGTAAAAAAATATACAAAAATCACTTGGAATCTGGGGCTCAGGTTTACACAGAGTCTTTTGGGTCCCATAAACATTATATTATAGCGATAAATTATAAAGCTTATAAAGCGATTATAAAGCTATATCAGACGGCGACTTTGCGAAATATCCATGGTGTGATGGATCGCGCGAATCACAAACAACCGTCCACACCACGCGCGCAACGCAGCTGAGGTGCTTTTGAAGCGGGCAAAAAAACCGACAACGTGCGGATCGCGAGCACCAGGGAGCGCGTGCTCCAAAACTTGCGCATGGATCGCGCGCGGCACGTCCACACTAAACGCTCCGTGCAGCGAGCTACATGCCGCGCGCGATCGGAGCGCGTTAGATCGTTTGGTGTGGACCCGGCTAATAAGATTGAAAATGCCTGCAGAAACGGCGACGGGACCGCAGTACTAGGGTTCCAATACGGCGTGTCTATAATACTTGTGTCTATGGTAATAAGGTTGATTATACCTGCAGTACGGGGCTGACGCCGGGCAGCAGGGAATGCATTGCCCAGGCCATTAGTCTTTCAACCTTATGTCTATGCAAATAAAGTTCATTTTACCTGCAGCACAGGGCTGACGCCGGGCGGCAGTGACCGGGGCACCCAGGCCAAGGTAGCGGGTACACCGGCGCGCAGACGCGGGATACCCACGTAGATCTTATCCCATCCTAGAAAAGAAATATGATTGATGAGACGTTTCGAGTACATATAATATATAAGTTTTGATAGTTAAAAGACGGGATATAGCATATTATAGAGATCAAACAATTTAGAAGAGTCATGACCTTACATAAAACTGGCTTGAAACAACGGTTAATTCCCGCCGAGTAGAAAAGCTAGGTAACCAGAAGCCTAAGGGGGTTGAGGATTTTTAGCAATAGAAACGCACGTCGCAACAAAGGGTGTTACAAGTGTTAATTTTTTATTTCTATGTGTGTCCATCTATTCTCGTCAGCTCGCTATTGGATATTTTCATTTAAAATATTGTAACTCTATTTTTGGAACTATAACTTTTATTGGTAAAGCCTAGAAGTTCTCCTTGTGCCAAAAAGATCTAACGTACTCCATAATATGCAGTATACCTCATAAGGTACTCCAACTCGCAACGTTATAAAAGACATCTTCCCACTAGTGTGTCAGTGGCTTAAGGATGCTATAACCGCAAAATTAGCAGGTCGGATGTCTGTCAGTACGAATATCGACTTTAAAGAACATTAAAATAAGATTCATATCAGCGCGCCTTGTACAGTGGCGGTTACGACGCTCGCCGCGTTCTTGATATGGCGAAAATGTATGAAAAAATTTGAGAATTTTTCTTATTTTTCTTAGAACTAGAAAAGTTATTTATTTTTATATAAAATTTTTAGCTATTCGTATAGGGGACTAAATAAGCAACAATTTTTTTGTATATTATTTATTTTCCTTAGTTCAGTGTAGCTATAATGGTACCTAATCAGACCCCATTTTTTCATATTTTGCGATTATTGTGATAGTTATTTTAATAAAACGTATTTTATGTGAAAATTTTGTATGCGGCTATAAAATTTTTATGGTATAGACTAGACGTGGAGATGAATATATTATCTTTCATTTGAAAATAAAATATCCTCGCAGTGTGACTCCTAATTCTTTAAAATGGTACCGGAAAATCGCTGATATTAGTGAAAAAATGTGATAGCGTCCTTAAGGCCGGTCTTAGATAATTTAATGAAGAGTTTAACAGAACAGAGCTGAAAATCTTCATTACATCAAGGTTAAGTTATTAAATATCTCTGAATGCAGTCTTTAGTATACCTCGATAGTCGATACTGACGATACCTATGTATTAAACTGCGATAGTTACTGTAATAGAACCTTGTCCGCAGTGTTCGTTATACACAAACTATATGCTTCACGTGAAAACGGCCATAACTTACAACTTACATAACAAGTCCATTTACTGCTTTCCTTACCACAATGTTGTCGTAGTCAAAAGGAGACAAAAATGTTGTTTACAAATATTTTGATCAGTTGCTTGATTGGACAATCACAATCATCTTACCCTTCATTAATTTAACGAACGACGTATCTGGCCAAGCTTTAAAGAGATTCCAACATCGAAATTGGTGCTGGAGCTAAATATTATTCTTGCTAGCTAGTAAAAATGACAAGATATAATTCATACCTATCTGTAGCCACAGTATTCTCTGACTGGAATTTATCCAACAGGTCCAGAGAAAAGTCGAACTGCAGCAAGCACGTCGCGACACCACCTCCACGGAATAAAATGGAGCTAATATTTACTATTTTCTGCCATACAAAAGACATTCCTATCTCCAGTCCAGTGGGTACTGTATTCTCTAGCTAAAACTTATCCAACAGCACGAGATGCAGTGTAAAGTGGAACTGCAGCAGGCAACCACAGCGACACCACATGCACGTAATGGGCATAACTAAAATATTGTTTACTATTTACTGCCATACAAAAGACATACCTATCTCCAGCCCAGTAGGTACTGTATTCTCTGGCTGGAACTTATTCAGCAGCACGGGATCAGGTGGGAATTCGAATTGCAGCAGGCTCCACTGTGACACCACCTCCACGGAATAGGATGGAGCTAAATATTGTTTACTATTTCCTGCCATACATAAGACATACCTATCTCCAATCCAGTAGGTACTGTATTCTCGGGCTGAAACTTGTCCAGTAGTACTGGGTCAGGTGGGAAGTCGAACTGCAGCAGGCTCCACTGCGACACCACCTCCACGGACGCGCGCGCCGCTGCCGCGCACGCCAATAACGCCACCAGACGGATGTACATCTGTCGTTTCACCTAGAAAACAAAAAAAATTAAGAACAAATTTTTGAGGGCAATAAGGAGAAGGAGACTATTTCTGCCGCCAGAGACAAATATTATCTCCATTTAAAGCCCCATACATTATCTGTCAAACTTTTCGAGAAATTGAATTTTAATCATTATTTGAGTGCGCCAGAAAGTTCACTCCCTATTTTGCTTTCAAAATTTGCTTATTCTAATACATATAAACTTCTAAGACAATCAGCTTGTATGTCATCGGTTTCTTCACGAGATTTTAAAAGTACGAGAAAACTTTCTTGCTAGTTCTTATCGCTAGTACGCGGAAGAACACCATGCATCCTCCTCCGTGAGTAGCGTTGAAGAAGAGCACGGGGGGATTTTAGTTGGTAAGCCTCCGGCGCGGCGTACTGCGCTGGAGACAGTCCAACATATCCATGCTGCCCTCTCACGTTAGGATACATTATCCTTTCTCAAATAAAATGTCATCGCTGGAAAATCCACATTTTTGAGTTATTTGTTTTTTTTTGCTCGTTCAGTCTCTCAGGTAGCATAGTTTTCAATTCAACTATAAATAACACAATTGATCCAAATAAATCATGAGTTAAATCACGAAGTGGTAAATCTTGTTCCAGTTGGGTGTAGAAGGGCAGAGCCTGACCTACACTACTGAATATAAACCAAAACAACTGGTTCTATAGTTACAAGGATAAAACGGATGCAGACGGATTCTTTAACAATGATTCATACAGGATTCACCCTGGATGAATTATTGAGGAAAATCAAGAACTCTACAACACATCTTTACTTTTTTCGATGTATAAAAATAAGTGACATTATTACGATTAAGGTCGATTCCACTAAATGTGGCAAAACAATTTTTCTTTCCTCAAATATTTACTTCACTTAAAGTAAAATAAACACTATAAAAACCTCTTGCTTAAAATCTTCCGAACTTTAAACTTCTTAAACTTAAATATTACAAATAGCTAAAATAACATAAAGATCATAACATGCTTTATTTGAGCGTTTACCCAAGTGATATTACAATTACATTATTTTATATTATTTTATATAATTAACCCCCGACCAAAAAGAGGGGTGTTATAAGTTTGACGTGTCTGTCTGTCTGTCTGTCTGTCTGTCTGTCTGTCTGTCTGTGGCATCGTAGCATCCAAACGGGTGGACCGATTTTGATCTAGTTTTTTTTGTTTGAAAGCTGACATGACGGTGAGTGTTCTTAGCTATAGTTCATCATCATCAGCCTGCTCATTGCTGAAATATCACGGTATATCTGGTTCGTGATAGGACGATTAGCAACTTGCAGTCGTTTGATGGGTTTTATATTTTGCATCCTGGTTCGAGACACTTATGAATATATACACATTATTGGAAAGTTGACCTGGTGATGCAGCATCACCTGGTAATCAATAGGATACCCAACTCCTCACCAACTTAGAGCAGAGGTTTCGTGTTTGAGCTCATTTTAATTGCGACAACCAGTAAGACGTAGATAAACAGTAAATATTTGCATGCTGCTGCTGCAGCATCACCTGGATTCTATAGGAGCCAAGCTCCGTATGAACCTAAAGTGGAGGTTTCATGTTTGGGCTCATATTGATGGCCTCATCCAAGAGGACATAATAATATTTTATAGATGGTATTCATTGGGTTATGATCCAGTTGATAGGAATTATTCTGCACAAGTTTAAAAAGCATAAAATAAAATTAAATTAAGAAATTTAAAAAAACCCCCGCCAAAAAACTTTAAAAAGTAATGAAATAACATTTCCTGACTTTAAGTTTAAATCATTCCTAAGAGTAAAGTAATATTTTAGTCCATAATTGTTGTCAAGGTGTGTCGGGGGACCGCTAATGTAGATGTTTGATTTCACATAACAATATAAATTAAGGGTCTGTTCACAGCGACCCGAATCGAGAGAATCAGCGACTATTATGGCGATACAAAATGCAAAAGTCGCTGTTGTGGTAGTTTACTTAGCGGTCCCCCGACACACCTTGACAACAATTATGGACTAAAATATTACTTTACTCTTAGGAATGATTTAAACTTAAAGTCAGGAAATGTTATTTCATTACTTTTTAAAGTTTTTTGGCGGGGGTTTTTTTTAATTTCTTAATTTAATTTTTTACACTAGCTGTTGCCCGCGACTTCATCCGCGTTAGCATAACAATATAATAACGGAGATGGATAATTTTCTCCTTTTAAGGTCCCTTACTCAAAGGGTAAAAACGGGACCCGCAGCCAAGTAGGCACATATTAATCAAATGACACTCGAAAATTGTATGTTTAGTTTAGGTTACAATCTTTAATATTTTTAGTTCAATCAGTCGAATAAGTCTAAGAAAATTTCTAAAAACTTTCATCCCCTATTTCATCCCCTTAGGGATGGAATTTATCTCTCTATATATTATATGGTCTCTTTGTGCGATAATCTCCAACTATTTATGAGTTTGAACTTTGAAGTGATATAATTCATACTCTGTGTCAGTATATTATAAGTCTATGCTCTGTTCACATCGTGTATGCAAAGTACGATATAGCCCTTAGACTGTCACTTCTTGTCCATCGCTATGACGAATTATGACAAGTTATTGACAGGGAGTCAATGACCGCTGTAGACAGAATTCCGCGATTCGACTTTTGAGAATAGTTATCTTTATTTGAAACTGTAGATGTTGGCTACAATCTTGTTGCGCCAAAGCTTGTTTATCGCTCGGGAACCTTTTATTTATCAGGTATAAGCACCATCATAATAAATAACCTTTTCTGGGACTCAAAACTAACCGATTTTATGAAATTTTATACAGAGTGGTTTGAGCATAAAGACATACCTAACCGACAGACACTTTTGCACTTACTATATTAGTATGGATACTTTAACTAGCCTCGGGGCTTACACCATAGGTCTATCTAGTTAAGCCCAGCTGTTTTAATGGTAGTTTGATGGACGGCGGCTATTTACCTGTCAGTGCTGTCCTCTCCTAGTTAAGGTAATGCGTAAACAATAGAATTTGTCTCGTCCAATTACTCTGCGACCTTACTCGTTAGTCCATGTGACTTCTTAATATTAGGACAATACATCAGCGGAAAAAAATGAAGTGATTACATTGTCGTCATTTTTTAATGTAATGCTAGATGCTACCCGGGTCTTTATGCGGATCCTACAATAGTCTAATTTTACGGAAGTATAATCGACTTTCACTAATTTGATAGTGCCGTACGACATTACTCACGATATCGTATGAAACAAGCGGGATAAGAATACGGTCCTTGGGCCCTGACTCTCATAGTGTGTTGAATTCCTTTTCGTTCTAAGTCTAACTTATGTGTGAGAGATGCTGCAATTGTATACGAAACTCTGAATAGATGAATCGACCCCCTCGTCAGTCGTCTTGAGTTGATGTAATAATAACTTAGTAAATTATACCCCTCTCAGCATAATACCCTTTAAACAATGTTTAAGCCAAATCGCTTTATTAAAGTGCCAACCAAATTACAGCTTACATCAGGATCAGTTTAATCTCAATGGTTATCTCGTTGCAGGGAAAGCCAGCGGTTAACGGTAATTGTTATACTGTAGTACCTATTATATATTCTGTGGTAGTACTGTGGTAGTACAAGTTACAACGGAATGTTAAACCAAGGGCACGCAGTCACCCGTGCCCTGTGAACTGCCCAGAGCCTTTATATGGATATTTTAATCTAACGTGGTCTAGATTTTTAAGATCGTAATTTGAAGCCTTAAATAAAACTTTGTTTATTTCAAACTAGATGATGCCCGCAACTCCGTTGCGCCAAAACTCGTTTATCGCGCGGGAACCGTACATTTTCCTGGGACAAAAAGTATCCTATGTCCTTTCCCGGGACTTAAAGTATCTTCATACCAAATTTCAGGAAAATCGGTTCTGTGGTTTGGGCGTGTCAGAGAGAGAGTTCAGCTGTGACCGTAACTTTATGATTAAAATATAAATAGGCCAAGACAAACTGAAGGTAACACAAATCGTATCTGTACCATGTCCGTGACCTTCGCAATTTCGCCGCACTGTTCCGCGTCACGAAAATGCAATAAAATTATAATTAGGATACCTATGTAGTAATTTATGTTAAATAGTAATTTATAAATTTAACGTGTTTATATTACTGTAAAAATAATAGGCTTATACTTTGTACTGCAAGTAACAACTCATTTGTTACATTAGGTTACGACTTGCAACTAAAATTGTGTGCTTACAAGTACTTACCATTTTTACTCTTTTGGAAAAATAAATAAATAAATAAAGTAATCTACACTACTATTATAAAGAGGAAAGATTTGTTTGTTTGTTTGTTTGTTTGTTTGTTTGAGTCGAATAGGCTCCGAAACTACTGGACCGATTTGAAAAATTCTTTTGCTATTGAAATCTCACATTATTTCTGCTGAACATAGGCTACATTTTATTTTGGAAAAAAGTAGGGTTCCGTAAGATATTTGAGTTTTTCGGACGCAAGGTGTAAAAAATCAGCTAGAAAAGTTACTTATTTTGCGTACGCCGCCTAAACTATAAAAGATAGAACCATAAAATGTTCTAAGTAATTGTAGATCTTATAAATATCTACAAAAAAGTCCGCGACACACTATACCTATCTATGTCGAGTGAGGCACAATAACCATTTATTTATTTAAAAATCCTAAATTTTTTTTGGAATAAATTTAAACGGATATATTTTACTGACGCTATTAATCCTTATCAAAATAAATTATTTTATCACTAAGTACAGTTTATGTAGATAATATTTGGTCTTTGAATGATTAAAATTGGACGTTTGGTTTTGAAATTATGGCGAAATTAAAATATTACGATAGTGAGCGTCACCAAAGCGCGTGCGGGAGGAAGAAAATATTCTGTTGTAGAAATGAATATTCTGTACATAAAAGATATGAAATGACACCCGAAATTACACCTTTGTCACTACATCGCTATAGAAGCCAAAAATGTGGTTAGTTTTTTGTCTGTCTGTCTGTCTGTCACTCTTTCTGTCTGTCTGTATGTTTGTTCCAGCATCACACGAAAAATACTGATCCGATTTGAATGTGGTTTTCGCAGATATATTTATCTTCTTCCAACTTAACATCTGGTGTATAAAATTTTTTCCCCCCACCCCTCTAAGGGGACAAAAGAGGGGGTCAGATTTTGTATCAAACTTTTTTCTTTAACACGAAAACTACTGATCCGATTTGCATACGGTTTTCACGGATTTGCATACGGTTTTCACAGATATATTATATTTGTCTTCTTCCAACTCAACATCTGGTGTATAAAAATCCTCCCCCCCCCCTCCCCTCTCAACCCTCTCTGGGGACCAAAGAGGGGTCAGATTTTGTATACAACTTTTTTCTTTAGTGGACTTACTTCATATTAGGTATTAACTGTGTTTTTCAACTTAACATCTGGTGTATGACCTTCCCCCCCCCACACCCTCTTAGGGGACAAAAGAGGGGGTAAAACATGTATCAACTGATGATAAAATATACTTTAAATGGCAAAACAACGTTTGCCGGGACAGCTAGTCCATAATATAAACATGTCATTTCATAAGAAGAAGTGAGGGGTCTTAGTCGGTGAACCTCCAAACCGGAGGGAATCCTACATATTCCTGCTGCCTTCCTCCGAGGGCGGTAGGTATTTCCCCTCCTTAACAAAAAAGGCGTCGTTCTCATGTACTTAATTAAAACCAAAGCCAAACCCGAAATATTTTTTCAGTTTTGTGAAGTGCATTGTTGTTATTAGCATAATAGTTACAATATTCTTCATAAGTTGTACAGTGGTACATAAACAAAGAAAAAAGGATTAACTTTTCACAAGTTTTAAAATGTTTTTAAATTGTTCTAGGTATAGCCATAGTGGTAGCCTTCTATCAATCCAAATGCCGCAAACGCAGTACAAAATCCAGTTTACCAAAGAAACACTTTTTAGGGTTCCGTACCCAAAGGGTAAAAACGTATTACTAAGACTTCGATGTCTGTCCGTCTGTCCGTCCGTCCGTCTGTATGTCTCCAGGCTGTATCTCAAGAACCGCTATAGCTAGACTTCTGAAATTTTCATAGATTGTGTATATCTGTTGCCGCTATAACAACAAATACTAAAAATAAAATAAAGTTTATTTTTAAGAGTCGCTCCCATACAAGAAACGTGATTTTTTGGCCTTTTTTGCTCGTAATCAATAATGGTAACAGCTACGCACTTGAAATTTTCACAAAATCCTTAATTGTATTTGTACTTTAATAATTAATAATAAAATTAAAATAAAGTAAATATTTAAGGGGGGCTCCCATACAAAAAACACAATTTTTGTCTACTTTCACTCTATACCGGTACGGAACCCTTCGTGCGCGAGTCCGACTCGCACTTGGCTGATCATTTATTTGCGCGTGTGTAGGCATTCTTAAAAGACAGCTCATCAAGCGTGTAAAGTTAGCCACGTCGGTCTAGCACGGTGTTAATCGTGGAATATTCTACATTTTAGAAATGTAGATAAACATTAATATGTTCTTTAATTGGTATAAGATATCTGAACCTGCGACTCCCCGAGCGGTTGCCTTACTTATTGTATAAGTCCAGCTAAATAAGGCAGACATTTACTTCCTAGAAAATTGAGCCCACCTCTCCAAGGCTTTGAGTATTTTAATTAAATTATACAACTGATTAACTCTTAGACAGCTAATGTTTATTTAGCTGTCTCGGAGTTAATCAGTTGTATAGCAATTAAATAATAATTAAAAATGTAGTTGTATTTTTTAATAATAGTATTTGTCCAATATAAAAAAAACACATCTAAGGGACCAAATAGAGGATTCAAGTTTGTAAAAAGGAAAAATTTTTGAAGCGGGCGAAACAGCAGGAAAAATGTAGTGAATTCAATGAAAGAACAAAATACATTAAAATGAAAACAGAAGATGATTTTTAAGAGAAACTGAAGATTTACGATTACTAATAACTAGCTGTCCCGGCAAACGTTGTTTTGCCATTTAAAGTATATTTTATCATCAGTTGATACATGTTTTACCCCCTCTTTTGTCCCCTAAGAGGGTGTGGGGGGAGGGGAAGGTCATACACCAGATGTTAAGTTGAAAAACACAGTTAATACCTAATAATATGAAGTAAGTCCACTAAAGAAAAAAGTTGTATACAAAATCTGACCCCTCTTTGGTCCCCAGAGAGGGTTGAGAGGGGAGGGGGGGGGAGGATTTTTATACACCAGATGTTGAGTTGGAAGAAGACAAATATAATATATCTGTGAAAACCGTATGCAAATCTGTGAAAACCGTATGCAAATCGGATCAGTAGTTTTCGTGTTAAAGAAAAAAGATTGATACAAAATCTGACCCCCTCTTTTGTTCCCTTAGAGGGGTGGAGGGAAAAAATTTTATACACCAGATGTTAAGTTGGAAGAAGATAAATATATCTGCGAAAACCACATTCAAATCGGATCAGTATTTTTCGTGTGATGCTGGAACAAACATACAGACAGACAGAAAGAGTGACAGACAGACAGACAGACAAAAAACTAACCACATTTTTGGCTTCTATAGCGATGTAGTGACAAAGGTGTAATTTCGGGTGTCATTTCATATCTTTTATGTACAGAATTTTCATTTCTACAACAGAATATTGTCTTCCTCCCGCACGCGCTTTGGTGACGCCCACTATCGTAATATTTTAATTTCGCCATAATTTCAAAACCAAACGTCCAATTTTAATCATTCAAAGACCAAATATTATCTACATAAACTGTACTTAGTGATAAAATAATTTATTTTGATAAGGATTAATAGCGTGAGTAAAATATATCCGTTTAAATTTAGTCCAAAAAAAATTCAGGATTTTCAAATAAATAAATGGTTATTGTGCCTCACTCGACATAGATAGGTATAGTGTGTCGCGGACTTTTTTGTAGATATTTATAAGATCTACAATTACTTAGAACATTTTATGGTTCTATCTTTTATAGTTTAGGCAGCGTACGCAAAATAAGTAACTTTTCTAGCTGATTTTTTACACCTTGCGTCCGAAAATCTCAAATATCTTACGGAACCCTACTTTTTTCCAAAATAAAATGTAGCCTATGTTCAGCAGAAATAATGTGAGATTCCAATAGCAAAAGAATTTTTCAAATCGGTCCAGTAGTTTCGGAGCCTATTCGACTCAAACAAACAAACAAACAAACAAACAAACAAACAAATCTTTCCTCTTTATAATAGTAGTGTAGATGACTAATTAGAAAGCCACAAAACCAAACCACGACATAAGTACCTTTACTACCTAATGGCTTTGTCCACATTGTGCCTTTTTCTGTTCGTCAAGGGCATGCGTTATAGCGCAGTCAACAGCGAACGTGAGGCAGCCCGTGACGCGCGTAGAAATCGTAGCGCTCGCTATGACACTTTTCTTTCAACGCGGGTGGATTTTGACGCATTCAATTATTGAATATGCCAAACGAAAGTTGAATAAAAAGAATATGACGAAAATTGAAGATGAAATTGCATAATGTGGACATGGCTAATAACAAACACCCGTAGAGTGTACACTTATCGCAACTGCTACAAAATAAACACCAGTAGACTTATAATAAACCTAACGAAACTAGATCTCATTAGCATTCTGCAAACAAATTAAATCAGATTGAATTTCCTTTCTAATGCGGAGACAATGCAGTTTACAGCGCCGTTAAATTGCAGAGTGTCAACACCGGTGTGGCAACATGCCATCGATCAATTGTCACAGTCCGCTCCACACATGACACATGTTATTAATAACCACTTAGGGTTAATTCAGACCGCAACGCGACGCGTAGATGCATTTACTAAATTAGTATGGATTTGACAGATTCGCAAGACGTCTCACGCTGACGACATCTGTCAAATCCATACAAATTTAGGTCGTGTCGCGTCGCGCCTCGCCTCGTCGCGTTGCGGTCTGAATTGACCCTTAGGCTTGCTTCGCACTGCGCACAATGTCAAATTCAATCGTCACAAAGTGTGTATTTTATGGTGTAACTTACAATACTAAAAAAAACGTAAACATTATTATTGGTTAATAAAGTTTGATTTCAGAAAACCTGAAGTAGAAAAACAATACAGTATCAGGTGAACACGCGCATTAAACTTATAATGTGTTGAGCGAGTTAGATTTTATCGATACGATTGAGTTACAGTACTAGAACTCCACGAATTTACATAAGTTAATGTTGCAATGCATATTTATCAAACTTATGATATCCTAAAATTCAAGCTAATAAATAACTCAGAAGCGTGCAAAAAAGGGGCTTTTTACACCTTTCCCTTTTGTCTACATCCTACCTGATTAGCCTTGACTCTAAACTAAAAATAATGTTTCAATCCTCTAGCTTCAGTTTTGTATAATATTAGGTATATCTGCTAGAGTCTAGCAGATGTTATACACAACTATCTAACACGATGTGATCGAAGCTTTACTTTCGTGTAAGGTGTGTCAGGTTAAATTTTGACCTACTCTTACCATGAACTATACAATATTTTGAATGTCGTTATTAGAGCGAACAGCATATTAAGTTATCTGTAATTATAACAATCATAATCTCATTAAAAGCCCTTAAAATTTCTTGGGTATGTTCTTAATACAACCCAGTATAGAGGCCAGTGTTTATGACGTCTAAAATCGACGTTTTACTGTTGATTCTTTCTGAATATATATTTTTGTATGTTTGTCAAGATTCCTTGTATTAATAGATAAGTAAACAGCTAAGTTGGTTAAGAATAACTAGTATTTACTTTCACTGTACACATAGATTATATATTTTACTGTTTTGAGGTTTAGACCAAGAATGGCAAATATGTGACTTAAATAAGGAACCAATATCAACAGCGTTGAATATTGACCCTACGACTTTTTACATAATTTCAGGATTAAATCGAACATTCAAGTTTGCGATAATTCAAGTGTCACTACGCAACAAACAGCTGATTCACGGTAAAACAAGAAAATTATATAAAACTAGAAGCCATCTAGTTTCTCTTAAAATACGTGAACAGCATGCGTTACGACTTACGAGATAGATCTTATAAGAATAGCGGATTAATTGTATACATGAGAGGATGAAGTGGGTAATTAACATTTTACAATATATAAGTAATTAGGTACTCTTTTTTCCCTTATAATTTGAACAAATCTTGTTACTTACCTTCTTCATCATTAGCTAATGTATCTAGCTATACATAGAGTGCCCTTTTTTAGGGTTCCGTACCCAAAGGGTAAAAACGGGACCCTATTACTAAGACTTCGTTGTCTGTCCGTCTGTCCGTTTGTCCATCCGTCTCTCTGTCTCCAGGCTGTAACTCAAGAACCGCTATAGCTAGAGTTCTGAAATATACACAGATTGTGTACATCTGTTGCCGCTTTAATATTATACTAAAATCAAAATAAAATTAATATTTAAAGAGGGGCTCCCATACAAAAAACACAATTTTTGCATGCTTTCTCTCTATAGTACGGAACCCTTCGTGAGCGAGCCCGAATCGCACTTGGCCGATTGTTCTCTTATAATTTGAACAAATCTTGTCACTTACCTACTTCATCATCTAGCTAATGTATCTAGCTATACATAGAGTACCCTTTTTAAATCATTTTCCCGGTCCAAAAGCTTCCATTTATGCAAAAAAAACCGTCAGTTTTCAAATTGTTTCTTACTCACTTCATCCACTCATGTCTTTATTTCTTAGTACACTTTCTCCGAACAGAAGTAGTCGAATTCTCACAATTACTATGTTTTTAACAATTATGCGTGACGTAAGTAGAGGAATTCCTGTCGCTTCCACGTCACAACGTTGTATAATGAGCCTTATTACGACAGTGCAGTGTGCATGCACTATTCCGGACACAGTGTTCATCATACCAATAAATGCGAAAGTGTGTCTGTCTGTCTGTTTACGATTAAGCCGCTGAAGTAATTTGTAGGTATAGGTGTCGCTATCAACTTACTTTGAGTCTAGGGAAAGGATAGAGGATAGTTTTTTATCTCCCGTTTGTTAAATTAATATGTATTCTGTGCTCCCGTGCGATAAAATTAATGCAACAAAATTTCTAGCTGCATTAGTCAGTATACGTAATATGTTAAAGCGCTTACGAAGCCTTGCATCAAATCATGTGAAATTTGATATCTCACTTCCTTGTCTGTTGAATGCAATTTGTTTCTTTATACCCAGAGTTGACTTGAGGGCCTACCAGTCCTATAAGGTATTTAAGACAACAGTTCTGGTAACCGGATGACCTTAACAAAAATTGCTGTACCAATTATAATAACTTTTTGCATGTCCATTCGATTGGGACATTAAACATGCTGACCTATAATTAAAATATAAATATATTTATGATTTATCTCATGTCTATAGACTGGATTAGAGACTAGACAGCTATAAAAAGTTAATTGTTATTTAGCTATTTGTATCAAGGATTAATATTATTTGTGCGTTCAACAACCATAGCTTAGTACAGCTTGTTTTTAGGGTTCCGTAGCCAAAATGGCAAAAAAGGAACCCTTATAGATTCGTCATGTCTGTCTGTCTGTCTGTCTGTCTGTCTGTCTGTCCGTCCGTCCGTATGTCACAGCCACTTTTCTCCGAAACTATTAGAGCTATACTATTGAAACTTGGTAAGTAGATGTAGTCTGTGAACCGCATTAAGATTTTGATGCAAAAATGGAAAAAATATTAAAAATTTTAGGGGTCCCCATAGGTATAACTGAAACAAAAAAAATTTTTTTTCATCTAACCTATGCGTGTGTGGTATCTATGGATAGGTCTCCAAAAATCATTTTGAGGTTTCTCATATCATTTTTTTCTAACCTGAATAGTTTGCGAGAGAGACTCTTCCAAAGTGGAAAAATGTGTGTCCCCCCCCCTCTAATTTCTAAAGTAGAGGCATGATAATTCTAAAAAAAATATATGATGTATATTACTATAAAAACTACCAACGAAAATTAGTTTGAACGAGATCTAGCCAGTAGTTTTTTTTATACGTCATAAATAGTAAACCTTAATGAAACAAAGAAAAATTTTTTTTCATCTAACCTATGCGTGTGTGGTATCTATGGATAGGTCTCCAAAAATCATATTGAGGTTTCTCATATCATTTTTTTCTAACCTGAATAGTTTGCGAGAGAGACTCTTCCAAAGTGGAAAAATGTGTGTCCCCCCCCCTCTAATTTCTAAAGTAGAGGCATGATAATTCTAAAAAAAATATATGATGTATATTACTATAAAAACTACTAACGAAAATTGGTTTGAACGAGATCTAGCCAATAGTTTTTTTTATACGTCATAAATAGTAAACCATAATCTAAATTTCATTAAATCGACTGAAATATAAAAATAAATCAAAAATAATATAATTTCATAAAAATTAACCTTATTGCTGCTGCGGAACCCTCCATGGGCGAGTCCAACTCGCACTTGGCCGCTTTTTTTTTTTGGCACACAAAACATACTAGTTTTTTTACTTACAAAAAGTCCTTGTCTTTCTATTTCATTTAAAAATTTATTTCGCATTGGAAATATGTGATGATTAAGAAAGTCGACACAAAAGTTCTGCACATTTCTAAAAATAACAAACTTTTGCGATCTATGTTAGTTTTTAAGGTAGTTATTGTTATATTTTTAACTAGTTGACCCGGCAAACGTTGTTTTGCCATTTAAAGTAAGGGGGGGATTTATACACCAGAAGTTGAGTTTGCAGAAGACAAATATTATATCTGCGAAAACCGTATGCAAATCGGATCAGTAGTTTTCGTGTTAAAGAAAAAAGTTTTATACAAAATCTGACCCCTCTTTTGTCCCCTTAGAGGGGTGGGGAGAAATGTTTTTATACACCAAATATTAAGTTGGATGAAGACTAATGTATCTGCGAAAACCGCATTCAAATCGGATCAGTAGTTTTCGTGTGATAGTGGAACAAACATACAGACATACAGACAGACAAAAAATAAACCACATTTTTGGCTTCTATAAGCGATCTAGTGACACCCCCCGCTAATTATTTTTTGAATATCTTTAATGTACAGAAATCACATTTCTACAGTTTTATTATATACAACATGACTGGTGAGACAATACCGATAATTAAGGAGAGTATTCAGTACTCGATTCTCATTATAATTATGTAATAAAATTAGGTTATTATTTTTTTCCGGTTTTCCCAAAAATAAATGAATCATGGATACTAAGTAAATTACGCGGTTAGGGAAGTAGGCATACTATGCGGCCGGTGCAGAGGCGTGCGCTACCAAAGAAACACCACACAAGTACCCCTCCCGCTCGCGGTGTCCATGGGTTGGGTAAATAATTATTTAACTTTAAGCTACATTTACTCGGTAATCAATTGATATTAGTTTTTTTTTATTATTTTTTTCCAACTAATATAATAGCCAAATATCACGTCCTCGAGTATTGAACATGTCTCACCAGTCACGCAGTATGTATAGATTTAATGTACAGATGTATAGATGTATAGATTAATTACTATATTATTATAATAGTGTGTTTACCAGAACCAAAAACGTACATAATTGGTTGTTACATATTCTACCACATTTTTGTATAATTTTATTTACCTGGCCCATAACATTGCATAGTTACAATGAAACAGTGCGTAAAGAATAAAGGTCGCAAGTATAATTTACAAAATATACAATACAAACTAACGAATACAATATTATTTTTCGTTCATTACAGATATTATTTCGAGATATTGTTATAATTAGTCGGTTTAATGATATTAATTAATGTAAATTGAGATTAGTTACGAATTTCATATTAGTTAAGCAGCGGCGTTCATAACAATTTATTCCTAATTTGCAACGAAATATTTTAATGAGGTAGGTATATGGATAAAAAGAACCATGTTGGAATTCTCGTTTATTGTTTACAAAATTTTAATTATCTCGGCTAAAAGAAATAGTTTTGCATCCATTTACTACAGTTACAGTATTGTTTTCATCACATAAGGATCAGCCACTCTGAAACGTGACAAGGCTAGGCGTTAATACTTAAAATATATCATGTCATCAGCGATTGCCATTTGAATAAATGGTAATGTGTTTGAACGCATAATTCATTGCTGCTTCACGCCTAATCTCTTTCAGATACTGTGTGACCTGAACCTTAATGATATCCAAAATCTGATTAATACTGATCGCATACTACCAAACAAATTCATTTACAAGCCGATAGCGGACCTATTTCATTCGGGTGCGATTATTTTGACATGAGCCGGCCGTGTAGATACGTCATCTTACTATGAATCAATTTCTCTGATAGTACATCCCAAAATCGCAAGTGGCGAATTCGATGGCACAAGTATAAAAGTGGTTACACAACCACAATTTGTTAAAAAAAAATTGGTTGTGGGAAGTATTTAATTATTCACGTTGCATTATATTCGCCAAGGTTTCCACGTGTGGGGGTTTCGTGTTCATTGTAACAGTTGAGATTGTAATCTATAGATGTTTCACACACTACTACTCATATTTGTAATGTATTCTTCAAGGGTCTTAAAAACGAAGCGGTACCGATACCGTTCCGGGCAACGCGAAAAGCGACCACGACCGACAAAAATTCAAATAAAGTTTATGCCTCGTACTGATTTTTGGTACATTCAAAATTAGAATAGGGAACGTGCGAAACGACGGTACTGTGAACCTGGTGTCGTCAATCCGAAACATGTTCTCGATTATTTACTGGAAATACAATGCCACCTACAGTTTCTCCACGTTCTTTTATACAAAGAAAGTGCTGCTACCAGCGTCTAAAATCTGAAACTTGTGCTGTATAATTTGTTATTGGATGCTCCCTATAGTGATGAATGAGTTATGCTAGTTAGTCTCGACTTATTTTATAAGTAGCTCTTAATAGTGTTGTTAGCGTGAGACAACCAATAACATTATATTTAGGCCGACAAAAGTAATTGCTACTATCAAGTACATATTACTTTATTAGTATTATCGATGAAGTTAATATTGCAAATTGCAATGCTATTAAAAAAACTAGATCAAAATCGGTCCACCCGTTTGGATGCTACGATGCCACAGACAGACAGACAGACAGACAGACAGACAGACACGTCAAACTTATAACACCCCTCTTTTTGGTCGGGGGTTAAAAATAAGAATCAACCACCTCAGCTATACCTGAAAATCAACATTATTAACTAGTTTAGTATTCAGTTTTTCATTCCACTTACACCAGTACATAGACCTGGGGGGGTGAGCCAAAATGTTTTCGTTTTCGCTTCGTTATAGAATCGCTGATCAAAATGTATGGAATTGACATAAGACGAGTCGAACGTCAACGTCATATTAATGAACGCTTATGTCATTTCCATACATTTTCATCGGCGATTCTGTAACGAAGCGAAATCGAAAACATTTTGGCTCACCCCCCAGGTGTCAATATTTCATGTTTTCTAACAAAGAAGCTTTACCTCGAGACGGCCCTAATATGCCCCAGCCTGTAAAAAAATAATATTATGGTACTTACATATAACATAGCTGGTTTAAAAAAATATAACAATTTAATTCGCATTTCAAACTATATGTTGCATTTTTTTGGTAGCTATAGAATAGGGCATGAAAACTATACGTACTACTATACTATAATTAATAATTACAAATTTTTGTTATACTGTAAGCAAACCTTCTTGTTTATACATAGCGTTACTTCATTATGAATGCAAACAAAATCATAGGTACTCGACACTTGTTACATAATTTCGTAGTTTACAGTTATTTTGTTTATAACATTACATAAGCCAATGAATATATATTATATTATTCTGTGCTAATGAGAAGTACAAGATTTTAACCTCGCTAGACTCTACACGATATTAGTACCATGTACTAATATGTATTCTGTGATGATATTAAAAATCGAAGTTTTAGTTCCGAATTTTGAAAACGAATGGGTTTAGAATTTATTTAATTTTTAAATTGGTATTCATATTCATAGTCACATTTCTTTGACTATCTTAACGAAAACCTTTTTTCGTAGGAATGAGTGTAAATCTGATCCAATCCATCGATCCAATGCACTTTCATCCAATTGCATTTGATTGCATTACGTTGCCCGTTTACATTATTCCAAATTCCAATAGATATCCAGAACTGGATTGGAATAATGAAAACCGGCCATTACTCTATTTTACCTACTATACAACACAAACTAAATATTATACACCAATTATTTCGAGCAAAACATAACTTTGGGTTGTATATGGTCATTAAATTCAGGTCATTGTCGCCATTCAATTGTTTATGTAAGATAAAAATAATACGCCTACTGTACAAAATAAACACCAAAGAGAACGCCCAATTGATAAAGAGGAGAACACTATAATTATTGTAGAGTTCAAAAGAATTTCGGCTCTAGATAACAAAAGAAATGCGAAATAATTTACAAAACGATATCCATTTTATTTTAATTATTATTTGCAGGTTAAATAAAGAATGTATTTATTATCAAAACATTAATAGCGTCTTTCATACGAAACCGCTGAAAGGATATTTTGATTGAACTTATGCACATATGTTTATCATAATAACCCCGACATGTCTCTGAAAATTAGGATTTCAGAGGGTCTTTGGAGGGGAGATAACTGTTGGTTATTTGTTTTTGATTGAGCTATATAACAACTTTAAACTGCACATAATATTATTACAATTTAAAATCTCTTCAAATATAGAGTTCCTTATTTTAGTTCCAAAAGGACAAAGGTAGTAATGGAAACTATACAGTAATATTTAATATACAGTAATATTTAATAATAATTATTATTTATATCCTACATCCATATACTTACTTTAACTTACTAATATTATAAATGCGAAAGTGTGTCTGTCTATCTGAATACCTCTTCACGCCTAAGCCGCTGAACTGTTTTTGCTGATATTTGGTATGGACATTTTTTGAGTCCCAGCCCCCAGGAAAGGACATAGGATGCTTTTTATCCCGGGAAAATGTACGGTTCTCGCGCGATAAACGAGTTTTGGAGTAACGGAGTTGCAGGCATTATCTAGTATTGTATAATAACGTTATTTCTATACTCGAGTACTAGTCATAGCTTATATTGTGTACTTATACATAAGCTATGACTAGTACTCGTGTATAGAAATAACTTCCTCTGGCTGTTAGTAATCGGCTCATTGTTCCCAGACGTATATCGTATAGTATACAAGAAATATTACACAATACCCCATTGTGTATGTTTGGTTATTAGCCGATAGATTTAATTATAACTTTGCCTAAACGAATAATTATGGGTTAAAATACATACAATCTATATAATTTAACAGTCTTGCACGTATGCAATATGCATGAATATAGTAGTTGACGTAGTAGTAAATGCACTTTTATATAATTTTATTTTAATTAAATTTATTTTATTTTAATTATAAGGACGATAAATATTATACCTACCTATCATTTTAAATGTTACAGTAGTACCTAGTTGCAATGGCTCTTGATGAGAGAAAAGAGTCTTGCAAATTACGATTAGCATGTTTTTGTCTTTAATTTAACAACAATTTAACACTAAGTAACAGTGGATAATGTTTTCTTAAAACTGCGTTCGCTACTACTTATTCAATGTTTTCTTTGATCCTTCTTTTTATGGGTGACCCTAACCTGGGTGCTATGCACTAAGTACCTAGTAAACCACATGTTACCTAAGATATAAACATTATACAATTTATGTCCCATAAACATTAATTGGCCAATAAATCGTCATACTACATGTAGAGTCAGTAAAAAAGTTGCGTAGTTACTTAGATTTGAATTGAAAATAATACATAATATTATAAACCTGTGCAAACAGTAAACACTTACAGTATTGATTTTATGATTTTTTCCATTAAGTACGAGTGCTAGAACCATTAAGAAAGAGTAACTGCAATATTAGGATCTCCTGAAAGTTTACGCATACGCACTCACTGAAAAACACACTTCACTCCTTAAATAACAATTAGGACAATATTTAAATTAACAATAATTGTGCTTAGTGCATTTAACAAGATTTAATATTTGAAAGCGTGCAGTTACTGAAACTGGTTTGAATGTAATTGTTTAGTTATCGATTTAACAAAGTGCAATTAATGAGTCACATTCGTAACTAGCGTATAAAAATTCAAAAAGTTAGTCGATAAAACTAAGAACAACAAGTCTTTAAACACGACTATAACAGTAATTCTTTAATTAAATAAAGTATTAATAATGTGCCAGAATTTACTTATGAGCATAGCACTGTAGTCTGTAGACTGCAGTTTCAGTCGGTTACGGAAAACTGTAGAGATGACATGACCGAGATGCATATATTTTTGTTATTATATTTTGACCTACTTACCGATACCCAAATCACTTTATAACTATATTTGAATACGCAAAAATGTAAATTCACATCATAGACAAAATACTTTTTAAATAAAATAATTTAAATGAGATTCAATTCCTAAGTCAAAACCCGCCACGTAAAAAAAAAACAACATGTCAAAATACCTTATTCGAAATCCAAATAAATGTTCGCGGCGTAAGTAATCGAACACGCGTATCGGCGCGTAACAGAAACGCGAGTCAATCACGCGGCCGCACTGTAACTACAGGAGCAATACTAACAACGTGCACTAAAATCAGTCGCCCCCCTACAGTCGAAGTTAAAAAGTAAAAGTGCCCCCTGAAGGCGTGGTCCGACTCTTTGACAGCCTTACTATATCGAGATAAGCGACATGTTATATCATTGTTTGTGCGTGAGTAGAGTTCGTGTCAGACGTTTAATTATTTTCAAGGTCAATCAGCAGGATTTGACGATTGTGAGGACAGCAAATTAATTTCCTATCAGCACTCCTAGAAATGTAACCTCTCCTTGTGAGTATAGTATTCGTTGTGTAACCTACTCTAGGTTATTACTATCAAATAGATAACGTAGAGCAGCTGTGCTCTATGCTTATTTAAATTTTACATAAAGCTGAAATTAACGCCTCCGTGGTTCACTGGTTTAGAGCGTCGCTCTTGACTCGGAGGTCGTGGGTTCGATTCCCGCGTTGGAGACATGTTATTTCCAAGTTTGGTTAGGACAATGTAGGTTGATCACCTGATTGTCTAACAAGTAAGATGATCCATGCGTCGGATGGGCACGTAAAAACTCGGTCCTGCGCCTGATCTCTCGCCAGTCGTGTCGGTCGTTCGTCCCACTGGGTTATGAGAGTAAAGGAATAGAGAGTGCTCTTGTGTACTGCGCACACACTTGGACACTATAAAATTACTTCTGCGTACCTATCCTGGTTTCAATGAAACCAGCCACAGTCACCGAAACCGGTGTGGGGAGTATTATAAAGCTGAAATAAATCTTAATTTTGAAAGCAAAAACTTATGCCGGATACACCGATAAGATTATATAATAACGAAGGACGTGCAGGACTCTTTAATAAAGATATAGTACTTATCTACCTCAAGTATCAACTCAGTTTCTCATGTGGAATGTTGTTTACGTTTTTAACACTACTAGCTTTTACCCGCGGGCGATATCTATGAAAATATTCGATTGGAATAGTAGGTATTCTACTATGACTTATTACTTTGTTTAATTGAGAGCCTATTTACTACTACAATACAATGCGAATTTTCTTAATAGAAGTATGTTCAAACAAACTTTCACCTTTTCTTTTAAGTATCTATGACAATGAAAATTTCAATATATTATAATTATTGCGTCTCGCAGATTCTCTCCAATCCAATGATATAAAAAAATATTCCAAAAAATACATAAACATCTAGAACCGTTATTCGCCTCTAGCAACTAAATGATCCTTAGAAAGACCTCTGTTTTATCAACATTTTACTGCATCTAGTTACACTTCAATTATGTCCTCAGTAGGTACCTATGTAAGCTTAATTAATGTCCAGTTTCAGAAATTTTGGACAGGAGTTTATCTCTTGGTTAAGGTGACGCCTTGATAATTTGGCTGTAGCGATGTCCATTTTTCTCAGCAATGACTAAACATAAGAAATTAAAGTTCACTGTCAGTATTCATCATGTCTTTGTCTTTGAATTACCCATAGCATAACACGATTGGTCAACTTTTATAACACAGAATAATCAATCAAAAAGACCTCTGTAAAAAAAGGGATTCCTATTTTGCCAACAGAGGAGAGTGATATAAGCTTCCAAAATTTGTACATAAATTGGTTCTAGTATACACTTTAATTTGTACATAGCTTATATGAAATGTATTTATGGTTTTTAAATTACGCGACAAAAACCATTTTGTCGCTACGCCCTTTCAATTTTTGCTGTTCCATTGCTTGTTTTCTATGAGAGGCCGGGACGAGGACATCCAACACGGTTTTTTACTTTAACATGGCGTCACCTTAACAATTAATATGTTTGACGTTATAGAAAAGGGCATTCAGTATTTCGCGGACGCGCCTGCTACTGTATCAATTGCATTTAACTCATTTCACTGGTTAGTGTTGTTGGCTTGGTAAAAATCCTCTCTTTCATTATTATCTATTACACATCCATACTAATATATGCGAAAGTGTGTCTGTCTGTCTGTTACCTCTTCACGTTCAAACCGCTGACCCGATTTTGCTGAATAGTATGTAGATACTTTAAGAGGATACACTAAGAGCCGTTTTTCCACACAAACGTTGTCCCCTGTTTCCTCCCTGGATAATGCCGGTAGAGTTATAATTTTTTTCCTAAATATCTATGGCCACTATAATAGCATGTCCCTATGTTTTCTTTTTTTTCATAATTTGATTATTAAAAAAGATATGAACGTTCAAAAACCCAGAAAATGGCCAGATTTTCCACCGTGTTCAAACATCCAGGAAGCAAATTTGGCTAGATTATACAAAAAAAACATAGGAACACAGCTCAAGCCTTGCTTTAATTTTTAAATGAAAAAAAGTACTTAAATCGGTAAGTTTTGGAGAAGAAATCAGGGGACAACAAATCGTTGATTTTCTGCAGTTGTCTCTATCGCGCTCTGCGGTATAGGCTTGAGGTAAGGGAGACAGCAATAGATATTACAAGTACTTTTTTTTCATTTCTCTAGCCCTTGGTGTATCCTCTTAACCGGAAAAATGTACAGTCCCCGCAGTCCGCACGATAAACGAATTTGGGCTCAACGGAGTTACAGGCTTCATCTAGTTAATATATTTTAGCTTATTTCCTACCTTTAAGAGTCGTTATTTTTAGACCATGGCAAATGGACAAGAAGTCTATTTTTGCGCGGATTTTCACAATATTGGAGTTATTTTCAGTATGCTAAAACGGGCACATTACTTATAGCTTGTTACTCAACAGTCTAAGAAAATAAATTTTATGGGTATGTTGTAAAAATGTTCTATTGTAACAATAATTAACACCTAGCTAATTAATATAAATATATAACAAGGTCCGACATTTCATTTTTGTGTGTTTACACTTTACAGTCACACTAATAGATCTGTTCACGAAGTATTTCGTAACGGATAGACTATAATTATAAGTAGGTAATTAAATATAAATAATAATAATACTAAGAAATAATTGTTTCGTTTAGCTTAATGATTGGCGGCTTATTAGGCGGTTAAGAAAATTTTGTTTTAACGAATAGTTTTTGCAACAATTAATATGAAACAATGTGTTTCTAAAACATGTTTTATTTATAAGACCCTAATGGGTCAAACAAAAATTTTCCATCACATTATAATTTTTATAATCTGCACACTGTTAGAATCTCTAGCAGTAGGGAAAAGGAAAATTCCAAAAAAAATGTAATAGAAAATTATTATTGTTTAGCTGAAAGGATGCTATCATAAAAAGATAGGGCTAAGTTTTTACTGTATTCCAAAGATAGACAATAGACATACCTACTTAATTTAGTTCCTCCATTTTTCTCAAACTTATTTGGTGGCAGAACCCTTTTTAGAAATGAGATTTTACGGACCCCCAAAAAATCTTTAGTCTTATAATGAATATTTATTGTCTCCATGCTGATTGCTGGTGTCTGATGATATTTCTAAAAACATTTATAAATATTTATTGTAAAGCCTTAGGGTTCCTAGGAGCACACCTTGAGAATGGCTGCTCTTTAGATTTTAGAGTAATATAATTCTGAACGCAGTGTAGCGACATAATATAATTTCAATTAACTTGAAAATATGATCTGTTACTTAGGTGTATGATTTACCCACCGTAAAGTGATGGTCTAATAATACTTAAGCATGTTAGCACACTTCCGTTTAGTTATTGATTGTGATTATATTTTTAGACCAAGGTCTAGTATAAGTTTATTTATAAGATAGGAGCTAATACTTATTTACATATTATTGAAACTATTTTTGGTAATAATATGTAGCTGCTTACACAGTGCACTACTTTGATTACACAATAAAATATTACATAGGTTTTATTACAAGTAATTGAAAGTGTTTCAAAAACTTGTAGATTTAATAAGAAGTTAGAATCTTGTAATAAGTATGTAAAGTAAAGTTAAATAGTACCTAAATACACAAAATACTGTACAGTAAAAACGTCAAGAAGAGAGCATATTACCTCTTTTGACGGTAGCTTTCCATCAGGTGACCCGTTTGTTCGTTTGCCCCCCTTATTTTATAAAGAAAACCCAATTTGGTTTATTTTAGTCTTGAAATATTCGTACAAGTCCAGGAAAATTTATACGGTAAAAAAATTCAGGATTAAGTGATACGAAGTTCACCGAGTAGTAATTTATACATGCTATAGTAATAACTTAGATATCTATCATGATTAATCACTATGACCCAATGTTAAGAGTTTTTGGCTTCGATCAAATATTTCTGAAATATTTGATCCAAGGTCTTTGGGCGAAAATTCCTGTTGAGTGTTGATCACAATGAAAAAATATTTAAAAGTTACTTAGCTAATTGCTTAAGCTTTTTCGAAAATGGAAAGGACATACCTACAGTCGATTTCTAAGGTTTTTTTGAACTTGTAAACCTTACAATTTCTGTCTTATACATCTTAGCAACAGGACTTTTTAGTTAACAAAGTTACGAAGTAACTTTATTGTGATATCATTATTAAATTGTAATTTTCTGTATTTATTTCAAAAATATAGACCCTGCATTTTTTGTTTTTTCCTCTGCTACGATTTGCGAAACAAATAATCTAATGGTAGTTTTTAATATCCTAGTATCTGATTAATTTTTAACTTACCTACATACTTTTTAACGCAGTTGGTTAAAAATATATGCAAGTCTGTCATTCGCGAAATAATTCAAAGTATGATTACACTTCACAACTGGAAAACTTGCAGAAAATGAGCTTCAAATGCAATATAATCAGTCATTGTTAAAAATTAACATAACGCTCTCATCGAAAATGTTAATCCAAATTGTTATAATTTTCGTTCTTGGCCGGTCAAGTTTGGGATTTCCTAAAAGCCTGGTTTGGAATGGGGGACCCTTGCATTCTGAGTGTGAACATAGTCCAGATCTGTGGGCGTCCAGAGGACAATACGTGAAAGAGAACATCATCGCGACTAAGGCTCTGACGCACAATGATAAGATATTCATTGTAACTCCCAGGTATGATTTTAACTTTTTGTCTGACTGCTACAGGAGGATTATACAGGATGAAACAAAAGTATGTGATATTAATACTTTAGTTGGGGTGTGTAATGTGTATGAGTGTGAGAGTGAGTGAGAGAATGATGTGAGAGAGCGGACTCGCGCACGAAGGGTTCCGTACCGGTATAGAGCGAAAGTAGATATATATTATTATTTACTAAAGTACAAAATATAACTAAGGATTTTGTGAAAATTTCAAGTGCCTAGCAGTTACCATTATTGATTACGAGCAAAAAAGGCCAAAAAAATCACGTTTCTTGTATGGGAGCCCACGCTTATATATTAACTTTATTTTATTTTCAGTATTTGTTGTTATAGCGGCAACAGATATGTAACAGAATCTGTGAAAATTTCAGAAGTCTAGCTTAAAAAGTTATAGTACGGCATCTAGCTGGATTTGTGTATCACATTCAATGTCACATATAATTACAGTAATGAATTATGGTTATTACAAAAATATGGCTGGGCATGTTTCCTACGTGCCCCAAACTTACGGCCTTACGGAGCAGAATATTTCGCAAGCAGTTTGAAAGAAAATTGCGATTTCATCACAACCTGCTTGCACTGGTTTTCGCAAAACGCACAAAAATGTGGTTTAAAGTAGCTTTTTGTTAATTGGTTAACAATACTCAGTTTAATTATTTAGATTTAAAATCATCCTGATTACGTTTAAAAACTCTACATAATGTTACCTGTAGGCCGAAGGAGCGAAGATTGAAATCTTATTTGTGACCAAGGTTTTTTGATAATTATTATTCTAATCCCACCACAAGGGTTGTCAACCCACAGAGCCTAATTTTATTCTTATTTCTTAAACGCTTCTTGCGTTTAAGAAATAGGAATAAAGTAATAAAGGGTTAGTTAACAAAGTTACGAATTAAGACTCACGATAGACAATTGGGATTTAAACACAATTTCTTGAACTTTGAACTTTGAAAATATTATAAGTTTTTGTTTTTTTTCGTCGTTTATCAAGAAGATAATACAATTCAGACCCCTTAACTACTAGATAAACATAAACCCAATAGGAGCTTAGCTGGCCCTCGGGAAAGGCAACGGACACGAAGGTTCTTCGACAATAATCATTGTGTTTATGTAGTTCGACAACTTTTGCTTGACCTAGCTTAAATCACACAACAGCTAAACGCCAGATTATATCTGTACCGTATAATTTCTTACTAGATTATGTAATCTAGGTCAGAAAGTTATGCGATTTTATTTGTAGTTTGATTCGAATAAAACAGTATTGTAAATTGTTATACCAAAATAATATTAATATGTTGTAAAGTAATAAGGTATGATATATCCGTACACCGTTTACTTAAATATATTGGGAGTATTTTGTATATTATAAGTTATTACATTATGCACGTATGTAAAGTTATGCATTTATAGGGGGTAAGGTTTTTCGGCCATTTCGACCATTTTGAATGTAACGCTGCTGCGCTGCTATTGTAGAATGTAGACTTGTAGAGTATATGGTAATTGACGTCGATTGTGTTTGTTATAAACATTATGACCCAACGTTGAGAGGACTCTAAAGCCCAGTACACAATCAGTGGTGACTGGTGGCGCAAGACCAAAATTTTATGTGGGGAAAATATATTATTTTGGAGGCCCCCTGATGGATGATGCAAGACGAATATCGTTGAAAGAATTTTTTCTCATACTTACTCGTAAATCCTAAAAAACGCGCTGTCCCAGGGCCGCGAGGCCCCTAGGACCGCGAGGCCGTGGACGCGGTCGCCCACACCGCCCACGCCTTGTGCCGCATCTGTACACAATGGCCGACTGCAGGCCATCGTTATCTGTAGACCACGATCACTTGGTGTTAAACACAATGGCGTATGGTTCATTGCTGACTGGCAATCCACTGGCCATCATCCGCCTTCATTCACTTTTACCCCTTCTACACAATGGCGATGGCTTCTAGTGGGCCAGCATGGACCATTGTGAAGAGGCACCATTACGGTTTTGACCATACATAATGCAAAGTTGGTTGTGTTACGAATTATTATAGGAAATCTCAAAAGAAACTTACCTTATTGCATCTCGTCTTGAATGTTTCAGGATGAAGCACGGAGTCTTGGCAACGATTTGGCAGATATTACAAGTCGACGGGGTCGTTGAACTCCAGCCCTTTCCGAATGTAAGGGCGCACTCGATAGCAGACTGCAGTGCTGTACAAAACGCCGTTGACTTTCACATCGATCATCTGGTAAAAGAAAATCTTTAAATATAAAAGTCATGTCAGTTACACGTATGCCGGTTCTTCTCGCCGGGTTAGTTCCCGAACCGGTGGTAGGCAACACATGTAGTTCAACGTTCTGAAAACATTTGATTCAAATTTATTCAGAAATAAAACAATTTTTATTTATTTTATTTTATTTTACTAGTTACGTCCAGAGCGGCTTACCCGATTTGGATGAAACTTCTAGAGGAAGTAGAGTCAGTAGACGACTAGAAGATTTTGTTCAGCGTACATTAGTATAGAGTGGAGTAGAGCAGGGTAGCTCTAGACTAGAGCAGGGTAAAACGGACTAGACAACGACTATAGTCTGCTGCTTTAGCCTTATCTACCTTGTAAGTTGTATTAGCCCGCCCTCGTCTGCTTACGGCCGCTCTATCTAGCTCTAAGACAATTTAACACAGTCATGACAATTTATCAGAGTAGAGTAGAATAGAGTCTATCTTACCCTGCTATAGCTCACTCTACCATGCTCTTTTAAGTTTTAGCCTTATATAGGGGTTAAAATGTGCACCTCCTTCACTGACGCTTTTCCATTTTATTCCAGGGTCAACTATGGGTTCTTGACAGCGGAATTGTTGACACAAATGACGAGCCGCAGTGCACGTGTCCACCGAAGGTCGTAGTCATCAGTATATTCATGAGAAAAGTGATCAACCGCATTGACTTGAGCTCTCTGACCAAACCCTCGACCCAGCTGCAAAGTATAACAGTGGAGTATGGCATAGGAGGAAAACCATTTGTGTAAGATTCAAGTTTGTACGGTTCAAAGACCGAACCTGGTTTAAAGACCAAACCACTATCTGCCAATCTTTACCTTAAATCATATGAAACGTATGACTTGCCAAGTGGTTTAGACCGTAGTGCTCAGTTTGTCATCTGTAAAAGATTACGTAAAGATCGGTCAAAAAGCAAGATAAAAATCGTACATTGACCCGACATAACTTGTCAGTTTGAATCTTGCAGATTGCTATTGCGTTTTCACGGGAAATAAGAACACACTTAGCATCATTTTCAAGCACAAGTGAAACACAAAAAGTAGCTATGTCAATATACGCACTCTTATGAGTTTCATGGCCGGACTTTATACCTACAACTTATTGCACTCATTTTCCAGGTACGTATCGGACGCATCTCGTGGGGCAATTCTAGTGTACGATCCGATAGAAGACTCCGGGTGGATAGTCCTTGCTTGCTCCCCCTCCGCGGGCCTACAGCTTGCCCTGGTCAAGCGAACCTTGAGACATTCAGTGCTGATCCTAGTGAGGTTGGAGTTTGAAGGGATCATTGAGCTGGATACCACAGTCTTGAGGAGAAAAATGTCGCCGTCCACAGTTACTGGTAACTTTTGCGATATATTTTGTAGAGATGATATTCCTTCGATATTGATGATATTGCTTCTAAAACTTGCCATAATATACGTAAGGATGTACGTTGATAGGCTTGTACAGACTAGATACATCTATCAGTTATATGTTATCATAAATATATTATAACCGATAGATGTATTATTTATATAATAAATCATAATAATATTATTAACTCTTTGGCTATTTGCACTTACAGCAGTAAAATCTGGCAGTTAGGTATTATACGGTCACGTTTTTAGCTAGTTTAGTTTGCTATCCGTTCTATCACTCTACATTGGCTTGAGCATTTACTAATTCCTTAGTGGTTTAACTGTTTCACCACTTCCTAATAAGAGCCGAATAGGCTATCCACTAATTAACTTGATAGATCGAGTATATAGAATCTGTCAAGAAAGTTGTAAGTATAGAGCCTATTCGGCACTTTATCAGGAAGTGGTGAAACAGGCCCTAAAGCTCACACCATATTATATTTTCAGTGCTCGGCGCCGACACGAAGGCGGTAACACTTCTCGGCTCGGACGCGCATCACATTTACTTCCGACATCTAGAATGTTCCGACGTCCTACGTTGGGACACTCGGGAGCCCTACGAGGCATCCCACCACAAGGGCATCCATTCCCCTGGCCCTCATTTAGTACCCACGTCGGTCGCTTCCGACCCCCTCAAACCCTACTTGCTAATACTAGAATCGGACTATGGAGACACGATTCTTGGTAACTGTCCTACGCATCATAGAATTAATTTCATCAGTGTTTAAAGGAAATAAATATTTTGATGTTGTTATTTTTTTGCCTTCGCGCTTCGTTTATCAGCCTTCGTTGTGTGCATATTGAAACCCATTAGCGCCAAAACTGATATTCTAATTATTATAAGTAATCATTTATTTGGCCTTAAACTGTATTAGATACTGTACTAATTTAGTAATATATTTTGGATTTTTTTGCATACTTTTTGGTTGCGTTTTGGAAATAAAAAAACCTTATTGGTGCACAATAACACTTATATTTTAACATAACGTGATTTATCTGAAATAAACATTTTAAATTAAAACAACGAACTTAATACAAGGTTTGGAGAAAAAACGACCAAACAGTACATTTAGCGAGAATTCGAAATTGTAACTTAGATGGTTGATAGTAAACATTTGCATGTTTTAAAAGAATATAAATACAAAATATGTATCTTTACATAATTATAAGACTACCAGAGCATTATGTAAAGGAAAAAAAAATACTTACAGATTATACACCGAAAACTAGAACTAAGGTAATAAATAAATAAAAAAAAACAAAAGTAAAGAATTTGAAACCCCATTCATACAAGCGTAGAACAAAATTAGATTAGGTTAGGCGCGTTTGAATGGATTTCACCGAACCTCGGACAATTATTACCTATGTAAGTATTTTAAGGAGCATTGAAGGCACAGTACGGTACCATCGAAGAAATTGATTTATAGGCAGTTGACGGACCTACGTCATTTGGTCGGATGTCAATTAAAATTTTTAATAAAAATAATATTAATAAAAATAATAATAGTCGTGACTCGTGATCTGTCGGCTGAGTTTGATATAAGGCGACCAAATTACGCAGATCCAGCATCTGCCTTCCCTTCCCTTCCCTCAACTTCCCTGATAGTACATACTACATAATATTTTATTTAATCTACATCGATCGGTAGGCACGCCTTGTATCAATGGGATATCGAAGTCTGATCGTTATATTTTCTAAGCACATTTAGGGCCAATTTCACCACATCCTGATAAGGTGCCGGATAGGTTCTCCACAACTTTTTTGACAGATTCTCCATACTCTATACTCTATACTTATATCTTATACTCTATCTGTCAAGTTAAGTGGTGGATAGCCTAACCAACACTTATCAGGAAGTGGTGAAACAGGCCCTCAGTCGAGAGAAGCTTTTTATACAGTATAAAAGATAAACGTTATAAACCCATTAGTTTAGATTTTTAAATTCTTTCAAGTGAAGTATAATATTATGTTAACATTCCTGTGTAGTATTCTTATTGTTGTTAACAATGTTAAAGATAATGTTTCTAGTCAAACCAGAAGCCAAATTCTAGGAACAATAATTATTTATCTCACTCTTTCATACGCAATAAGACGCATGTGTGAATACGACACCACGACTCGACATTGAAAATGGAGTTTGCTATTGCAAATTATCTACAAGATCGTTAAACATCAGATGGATTTCCTGCTGAATGAAGCATTGGTGCCAAATATTTAAAAAAAATCATTGGAGTGAGTTGTCATATTGCCATAATATTTTATATGAAATATTGTTAAGGAAAAACTTCTCCCGACTGTACAATATAAAAAATAAAGCCTCAAAATAATGACCGTTTACTCCAATAACATAAACAAAGTGAGCCAGCCATTTCCACTTAACATTGTAATATTGAGTACAAAAGTTCATCACAAAAACATCACCACCAATGTTTGTAGATTACACGCGTTGGCTTTCTGTTGGTGTATTAACAGAATTAGGATTTAATAGTTAATACCCCGTTTTGAGGTTTTCTGACAGTAGCTTAATCTATATTGGTGTTGATTGGTTCTGAAGTTATCCAATCAGAACCGCTCTCTAGAGCTTTTGATTAGTAAACTTTATTTTCCGTTTGGTGATTGGCAGATAAACTTCTGTCAAAAACTTCAAAACCCGGCCATAAGTATAAATAATTGTAAAGGAAACTCAAAGAGCACAGAACAAAATATTTCATTCGAATAAAACTTAATTTTTCACGATTACTATATCTCTTTTATTATGCGCGGGTATAAATATTGTGTTACAACTTACAAGCCAGAAAGCCATCCTTTTAAATAATTTATAAAATATATGTTTTAAATAAAATTAAATCTTAATATATTGTCTTTCGTAATGGTAAAATCATATTATGATACTATAACACGCAGTTTTGGTATTTACAAAACTTTTCAATATCGTTTGGTACAAAAATCATATCTACAATACCAAAGCACTTTTTATTCTAAAACGTCCTCAAGTTTATTAATCCATATTATCAATTTAACTGCTCCACACTCTGACAGATTTAATTATAGCATAACATTAATGATGATTTTGACACAAAATTCTTACATTTTTTGTCAAACTCTTCATTAAATTAACGTTAATAATTATTATTTATTTAAATAAATAATTAAATAATTAATCACTTAATGTCTCAGAGTGAGGATATAAGGCTTTTACAAGTCGTGCAACTGCTATATTGGCCGTTAGCCCGTTACACAAACCATCGACAATATACAAATTAGCTGCAACTTTTTTTTTACATTTTGTGTATTGCCTTAGAATAATAATCAAAAGGACGTCGTGTGATATTAAAAAAATACAAAGCCAACTTATATTTACATAGACAGGTCTTATGTATTCTCTCATTATTTGCGGCTATCGTTACGATATCCATCAAGGCTAGACCTAGACGTAGGCCTAATACAACTTCGAGTTAATTCTTTTCCCTTTTAATTAAATAAAAAACATTTACTTAACGCTACGCTAATTATATTGCTGTCTTTATCTGACACACAGAAAAGCCGCATGTTAGACAGTGACAGCAATATACATTACCGTAAGCGTGAAGTCAATATTATTCATAACGGGAGTATAAGTCAATGGTAAATTATAAAATTACATGTTGTATTATTTAACTGTTTTAGAAGTTCTTGGTTGGCAGTATACATGATTATTGAACGCAATGTATTTAGATATAATATTGAACTTTTGATTACACTTACCTACCAGTTCCGCTGTCCACTGTCCATATCAAAGAATTTTTTTCTTTTCTTTTGATTTCCCTTCATGCTATGAAATTTTTAAAAGCACCATAATACACTTTCGAGTTAAATAATACAACGTGATTGTATAAATCTGCAAATGAAGTTCATTAAATTCTCTATTAATTCGTCAAAGGCCATTGTCACATTTTTGTATCAATTATGTTTTGATATCTAATTCGGCTTCCGCAAGCGGCTCATGATGAAAAATTTATTCGATCATGAACCTCTGAGGCCTATAATCGTGTTTAATTACCCATGATCGATCATACTGCGCCATTATGGTTAGCAGTCACGATCCTGGATGGTTTGTTATACATTCAAACCAATTCGCAAGTATGCAGTCAATTATATCAATACTTTAGTTATGCTCTCACAACTTTCACAAAATGTTTTGTCGACGCGAGCTATAAGCTGCGTCGTCAGTCTTTAAACATGAGTCAATCACAATTCAAAAATAGATGTGTGCCATATATGGCACAGTCTGTCTATCTTGTGCCACATATGGTCCTCACTGACAATGGCCTTTGCCTGTAACAATGAATTAAATTCCTTCGAATATAAACTTTAGAAGCAACGTTCTAATATAAAATGATTACAGTATAACCACTCAATGACTTTCGACAATCTTCACCCTTCATTTTTCCGCATGTGGCCTGGAGCCACCACAATGATTTTTTTTTCTACGGAAAATAGGCAAAGTGACTTCTAGGAACGATTTATCTGTAATTTTGTCCCCAGAATCTGTCAGTATCATAATCCTTACGCATGTTTACTGCGGTCTATCTAAGTATGCTGACAATTCTATGTAAAAACGAAAGATTGTCGAAATCTAACATGGTTTTACTGTACATATCGTTATATTCTCAATAACGTTGGAAAATATCCTATATACATTCCTTATCTCAAAGGCACAAGTGTGGTCTTGTTGACTCAAATTCACTTTCAATCATACTAAGATCTATCTAGCATATAACAAAATCTTCGAGTATAGTACCTTATACTATCGACTACTGTATGAAGATTATATTTTCACTTATATCGAGTTAACATTTAACGGTGGTTTTTCTTTTTTATATAAAAATGAACAAGTCAAGTCTGAAAAAGTTGTGGGAAGCTCTTAAGACCTTGAGATAGGTACAAACATGATATAGGCCACAGTATATCTGTACCAGTCTGATATAAACTTAAGTACGGTCGCCAGATAAGAAAAAGTCGATCATTGAACTATAGCTGCATGTCTTTTTTACACGCACGAAAATATTCGTATCACTTTATCGCTCACACGTTATGCGAGAGCAAAATTCGGTGCGCGCGTCGATGGAATGAATTTCTCACTATCGGGCGACCGGACTTCTGACTGGTACAGTAAGGTCTCAGCGCACTAGTAATTTATTATTATTTATCGTGATTTTTCGCATTTTTTGCCATAATACATTGTCTGTCATTTCCATAAAAATGTCGAGCACTATAACAATATCCTATTCTGTATGTCTGTCAGTCATAATATTTCCTATTGATAAATTTATATTATATTATTATTAACGATATAAATACTATGAAGTGTTAAACTACCAGTGCACCGAGAACCTTAATAATGTGACAATTTTATATAGGGCTTACATTATTGTATAATGAAGGTCGCGTTACACTAGCGTGGAACTACATAATTCATTTTAGTCAGATCTAGTCAATAGTTAAAGGTAAACTCCTTACTAATAAAACATTTACACAATGAATAATTGACAAACAAGGACAAAGCTTAGTCATTGATACATTTTTATTAGTACATATAAGGGAAAAAGTATAATATTATTAACGTAAACGTAGGTAATAGTAACAAGTAGTCCGAATAATAATATGCATATTTCGGCATAATCAATTTGACATAATATTCTAACTGTATACCTTTGACTACTGACCAGATAGACTCGTTTACGTCAAAAGTCTATTTTATACATCAACTACAAGGAAACAGATCTAAAATTAAATGGAAAATAAATAGAGTGTACTTATGTACGAGCAGCGGCGGCACCTGCTCTCATGTGGATATTCGAGTCTTCCATATCGACTTCTCACCTAGAAATAAAATCAATATTATTTCATTATTGAATATTAATCAATACTTAATAATATTACAAATGCGAAAGTGTGTCTGCCTGTCTGTCTGTCTGTTTAACAGACAGACAGACAGGCGTGAAGGGGTAACAGACTCTGTTACCCCTTCACGCCCATACCGCTGAACTGATTTTGCAAAAATTTGGTATGGAGATATTTTAGACCCGAGTAAGGACATAGGATACTTTTTATAGCGGAAAAATATACGGGCGTCTTCTGGTACAACCATAATTTAAAGTTCAAGTTCATAATCATTCAATCAAGTCAGTTTAAAAAGTGGGGTGGCAATATTTAAAATTATACACATTTAACTGTAAACCAAATGCAAAAACAGAAATAAACACAGTTTTCTTAACATTAGGATGGCGATACCTTGAGTCATGTGACGTCACAGTTCAGCACAGAAGCCAATCAATTTACGTGAAATTGCACAATGGTACAACATTGTTATAGTTTTGGAACACACCATATGTAGTTTGGGAGCGTAAGTCATGATTGTGGCCTTTTGGATGCCCGACAGATTCAATATAGCTGAATGCACATAAAACTATATCCTCTATTTCCAACTTAATAAAACAAACTTACCCGTCGAATGAGATTCGCCGGACATATGTCTGGGGACTATATACTTGGACTCCTGGAACATTGACAGCATTAAATCCTCCGTCGTGGGATGGTATTCTACACCGTTGATGCTGGTAACTAGGGGCGAACTCTCGTAGCTTCTGTCCGAAGGAGATTTACTGCCGCGCACGGGGTAATCTACCGAGCGGGGCCGTCGACTGTCTATCGGAGTCATTTTAGGGTTAACATGAACATCCTTATGTATGTACGGCTCGATCGGCAAACTCGTTTCGTTCTCGTAATCGCTTAAATCCTCTGTGACGTCATTGACTTCCACTATCAACGGCCGCTGCAGCGTCGGCGATTGGATTATGGACGCGTTTTCGACGATTTTAACCTGTTTGACGGGACTGTTTTCAATGCTCTCCTTCTTTGGAGATACCGAGTTCGGCGTCTCGATTTCGACACTCTCCGTCGACTTACAATCCTCTATAGTATCCTCTTTAATCTCAGTAATCTCGGTCAGACTTTCCGCTTTAAGGTACTTGGGCATTCTTAGTGCCCAATGCCCGTTTTCGTCTGAAGAACACGAATGAGTGACTTGAGGTTTTTTCCGTCTGTAGAACAGCATGTAGGCGTAGTTATTAACTAGCTCACTATTTATATTTTCATCGTCGACAGGGGTTACTCTGGAGTCGTCGAATTTATACCAGTGGTTATCGTAAGGATTTTTACAAGCTGCCGTGTAGTGTCCCGTTTCCAAATCGTCGCCGTGATGGTAGCATATCGCGTATAGATCGTAGATATTCTCTTGCGGGTTGGTTGGTGTTTTTGAATGTCTTCTGCGTGGTGATCGCGAGTGACTCGGTGATTCTACGTTTGGTGGAGACCGCTGTACTAAATGTGGTGTCATGTCGAAATCGTTGATCGGAAATTCTACCATGGTCGTCAGTTTCGTACTCGTTCGACCTTTAGCTTGCCTACAAAAGAGTATACCTCGATTAAAATTTGCTTAAGAATCGACATATTTTAAACTTTACAAATACCAACCAAGTACTATGTAGAAGCCTATAAGGTTTTAATTCATAGTAACAATAACTTACTGTCTAAATCTTTTGAGGTGTATCACGAGTATATCCGGCAGCGACCATAAGCCAAGAGTTTTCACGACTGGCATGTATCTCTGACATTGGGGACATCTGCAATGATAAAAAGGAAAAAAAGGTCAAAGTATTTTATTAACTTTTAAATTTTACTGCCTACGCTACACTTTTATATATACTGTCTGAATATTGCCTGCAGTCTTCAATCTTTCTAAAAAAGTGCATAGAGAATACATTATAAAATTGTAAGTGTGTGTGTGTCTATCAAACATCTTCTTCAACTTATCAGGTAAGTGTTAAGAACAAACTTACATCGTCTGTATACAAATTATACAGTATTTTTTAAGAAATCGTTAGTGACTTTATAGACATGTCCATCGAATGTTTTTGTGATTCTGGTTTAAAGACTATCCCCAGGTCAATGAAAAATTGAAGCCCACATAGCTGTTGTAATTAGTAGAGATCCTAAATAAGTATTGTGTCGTGTGCCATTAATGGAACACGTGCCAAAGGTTTTTCATAGTCTAGTCTACTGTATTATTGTGTACACCATCTAAAATCTCTAAATTACACTGTACTAACCGCCAGGCGTCCTCCTGCGCGAGATGTTCGGCGCGCGTGTAGTGCGCGAGGCAAGCCCGCAGCGTGAGCGGCGCCGCCGCGCCCACCGCCGACACGTGCGTCTCGTATGCCTCGCCCGACGAACGGATTATACTGTGGACGAAAGTAGCGCTATTGCAATAAGGTTGACAATCCAGTGTATTATTTAAAGACCTTTGCCGATAAAAATGTTTATGCAACAGATAAGCGATTCAATGTTTTGTATTTGTTTCATACATTAGAAAAGTCGCTAGAAAGACTAAGACAAAAAGTTGAATAGTTTGTTCAGTGTGTAACTTTTTTACAAATGGGGTATAGTTTTTATAGTATTACCAGCCATAAGGCTGGTTTACACGTATTAAGTTGATAAATAGTTAACTAAATTTAAACTTAATTTTAAGTTGTTAATTGCATGTAAGCACAAAATTTAGTAGCAGGTAGCAAGTTAAAATTTAGTAAGTACTAAACTAGATGACAATTAGAATTTAGTTACTACTTATCTACTTAATACGTGTAAATCGTCCATTATACACAACAAAATCTGGTACTAATAGTTCTGGAAATGTGGATTACAGTACCTATCCCTGTGGGCGGGGTCCCAGAGCAGTTCCAGCCGCAAGTGGGGGTACTTGTCGTGCGCGCACAGAGCTTGTTCTACATCCAAAGAGAACAGTGGATGTGGGAGCTGAAAACAGTGATTATTCGTTACATATTATTATCCAACGCCTCAACTTAACGCCTCCGTGGTCCAGTGGTCTAGAGCGTCACTCTTGACTCGGAGGTCGTGGGTTCGATTCCCGCATTAGAAACATGTTATTTCCAAGTTTGGTTAGGACAATGCCGGCTGATCACCTGATTGTCTGACAAGTAAGATGATCCATGCGTCGGTCGTCGGTAAAAAGTCGGTCCTACGTCCAGGGCCTGTAGACAAGTGTCAAAACGCTAACGCTAACTCTAACGTTACAAAATGTATGCGATTTGACATAAGTCATCGCTTCGCTAGCGAATACTAATGTCAAATCCTATACATTTTGTAACGTTAGCGTTAGCGTTAGCGTTTTGACACGTCTTGTCTACAGGCCCAAATCTCTCGCCAGTCGTAACGGTCTGCCGTCCCACTGGGTGATGCTCTTGTGTACTGCGCACACACTTAGGCACTATAAAATTACTCCTGCGTACCTGGCATGGTTTTTTTAAATGAAATAAGGGGGCAAACGAGCAAACGGGTCACCTGATGGAAAGCAACTTCCGTCGCCCATGGACACTCGCAGCATCAGAAGAGCTGCAGGTGCGTTGCCGGCCTTTTAAGATGGAATAGGGTAATAGGGGAGGGTAGGGAAGGGAATAGGGTAGGGGATTGGGACTCCGGTAAACTCACTCACTCGGCGAAACACAGCGCAAGCGCTGTTTCACGCCGGTTTTCTGTGAGGACGTGGTATTTCTCCGGTCGAGTCGGACCATTCGTGCCGAAGCATGGCTCTCCCACGTCAGCTATGGAAAATTCATCTGCTATGGAAAACGCGATACCAATAAGTTCGTGGATTTAGGCTCTTTTAGTCATGCTGACGTGGTCAACACTACATAGGCTGCTATTTATGTATCCGGAACTGGCCACTTACAAGAACAATATTTAAAAAGTAATTACAACATTTGAAAATATAACTCTTTGGTTGAAGAATACATTTTGTTTCATGTGACTGTCAATTATTTTTCCATTGTGGCGTCATTTTGAAAATTGCGTGTCTTCATTTGCCATGGATTTAACGCGTGAACATTTTCGTGCAATGATTTACTACGATTTTCGGCGTGGGCTAAATCAACAACAGTGCTTTATTCAACTCACCGCAACTTTTGGAGATGAAGCACCATCAAAAACCACTGTTTATCACTGGTACAGTGAGTTTAATCGTGGGCGGTCTATGCTCACGGATGAAAATAAAGAAGGTCGCCCAAAAACAGCTGTTGTCCCACAAAATATAGATGCTGTGCGGGAACTAATAATGCGTGATCGTCATGTTACATATCGCGAGATAGAGGCGTCCTTAGGCATAAGTATGACGAGCATACATAAGATATTACACGAACATTTGGCTGTAAAAAAAATATGTTCGCGTTGGATTCCGCACAACTTGACAATCGATCAAAAACGGGCTCGTGTCGATTGGTGCAAAAAAATGATAAAAAAATACAACCGTGGTACGTCAAAAGCCGTTTATAATATCTACACAGGTGATGAATCTTGGATCTATGCATATGACCCCGAAACTAAACAACAGTCAACGGTGTGGGTGTTCCAAGATGAGCCGAAACCAACAAAAGTTACTCGTGCAAAAAGTACTTTGAAGCAAATGGTCGCCTGTTTTTTTGGAATTAATGGACATGTGGCTACAGTGCCATTAGAGAATCGTAAAACGGTTAATTCTGAATGGTATACGACCATTTGTTTACCAGAAGTCTTTGAAGAAATAAGAAAGGACAACCGACAACGCAGAATCATATTACATCACGACAATGCTAGCTGTCACACCTCAGCTGAAACAACTCAGTTTTTGGAGGGTCAAAAGATCGAATTGACTGGTCATCCGCCGTACAGCCCTGATTTGGCACCTAACGATTTCTTTTTATTTCCATACGCGAAGAACAAATTACGTGGTCAACGTTTTTCGAGCCGCGAAGAGGCTGTTGATGCGTTCAAAATGCACGTTTTGGAGATACCTCAATCAGAATGGAAAAAGTGCTATGAAAATTGGTTCCAGCGTATGCAAAAGAGTGTCGATCATCGCGGCGAATATTTTGAAAAGCAATAAAACCATATTAAATGATATATGTTTGTTTCTTTTTTTAATTCCGGATACATAAATAGCAGCCCTCGTACTTATGTCCTTTCCCGTCTCTTCATACCAGTTCCAGTTCAGAAGTATTAGACCGACACACACTTTCAGATGCCCGATTCGCATGAAACTTAGCCGGCCCTAGACGAGCAATTTTTCAGTCAATATCACGTATTGTTATCAGTTACTTTGTACTTAATTACCCTTTTTTTTTGCAATAATATTGGTTTTTTGTTTTGTATCTTTTTTGTAATGTGCGTAATGTAATGTAAATGTAATGTGGTGTAGTGTGTATGTGTTGAATAAATGTTTATTATTATTATTATTATTATTGCGTAATATTATTGACCGTCTAGGATTGATATTGATCATCGCGCGCCTTCAATCTTAATGTCAAATAAACTGTTCAATAAAATTAAAGCATGATATTGACGATAAAATTGCTCGTCTAGGGGCCGGCGTAGGCCTTCCCTCACCTCTGGCTGCAGATATGCGGGGTCCCTAGGGCGGTGGGCCTCGGCGATGCGCGCACGGAATATGTCGGAGCCCTGCGCGCTCTCCAGCACGCGCTCCGCCACGATCTGACACATCTCCTTCAGCATCAGCTTCTGAAGGTCCTCATACGAGATCTCACGTGGGACTTGCATGGCGTACGGTGACCCTGTACAAACGGTGACTGTTCAAACGAATCCATTTCGGAACGAAGTTCCTTATCGCACGTTGCAAAAGGGGGCTAGACGGAAAAAAATAAGACCAAAAAGTTGGCATGACACTTTTTGCCATAGACATAGATCAAGATAGATAGCGCATGTGAATGTACTTCGCGGGACATGCGATATTTTATTATATTATTCATATTTTTTTTGTTTTTTTTTTCTCAGTGTATACAGGTTTTTGTACGTAAGAAATAACTTCGCTCCATCCGGGTGTCCCTTGACACCTCTCAATTTTTATTTTTTAACTTATACATTTGAACACTAGGTGTTACCAACAATTCGTTGGGTTTAAATTATTTTGTAGTACAGTAAATACATTTTATTTTTAATTAATAATAACTCTATGCTACATACCGAACCGCTCGCCGTCCAACAGGTTGACCCACAGCAGCAGCAGGTACGGCGCGTGCGGTGTAGAGGGCTGGATGAGCGGCGGCGCCTCCAGACAGTACAGCGCTCCCGCGTCTATGCCCGCCGCCTCCCAGCCACTGCGGGCCATGCACCACCCTGAAAAAAATTTAAAACGATACTCGCAACATATTATGCTACAATTTGTGCAGCAACTCTGCATTTTCTGCGAGAATACAATCCCAGGTATTCCAGACTAGAAGATTTCCAAGGGTCCTATTAAATTTTTGAATTTTATCTCCGTCACATCTGTGTTGTATAGATGTAAATTGCATTTGTAAGGATGTAGTGAATAAAATGTACCTGCGACTGTAACTTAAGACATGCTGAATTGCATAATATCAGCTGTGACTCGGTGACTAGTAATGGGGTTAATACGAAAAAATGCCGCCGGCCTTCTCAAAATTCAAGACAAAGAATCTTAGCCTAAGAATTTTCATAATATAATTTGGGCTAAAAAGTGACCCATGGAAAGGTACTGAGACTTATGACAGACAAAAACGAACTATGCCTATCAATGGGACATCAATGAATACAATATTGATACCTGTTTCATTAATTTCAGCGAGTATTATATGTTCACGATCGATTCCCGTGTCTTTGTGTAGTTCGGTTCTCAGATCGTCCATAGTTGAGTTCGGCTTCAACTCTACACCAATCCTAACCTGCCTCGGTTGCTGATTCACATACACAACCTGAAACAAATAAGATGGTAAATAATAAGTGTACTCTATAGCTGATAATACCATAATACAAAACAAGAATATTGCTGCTAGATGTTGCCTTGGGCAGAACTTAATTTATTCTCCGGGAACTGCACATTCATCGGAAACAAAACAATATGTCCCTTCCCAGGACTGAAAGTATTGTCATAACGAATCTTATCAAAATCAGTTCAAGTAACCGAATCATCAGTCCAAATATGAGCATGAAGAAGTAGCAGACAGACAGATAAACTTTCGCATAATATTTAATACTGGTATTTTTCACTTACATTGACGGGTAGAGGTGACGGCTGAGCGGTTGCCGGCCTTGTCGGAAGCTGTACACTTACACAGTGGAACGGATCAAAGGTGCAAGATGTACGCTCACATTTAGCACACGTCAGGGCTGACCTACAAACAAATTGTTGATACTCTTTAATATTAAATCCAATAATAATAATAATAATAATGTAAATAAACGAATAGTAATAATAAGTTATGACCGTACTCAGACACGTTAAATGATTACTTAATACTTAGCAAAGGTTTAATGAATTAAAGAAATACTGAAATAAATACAAAAATAATATATCTATAAGGGCCGGACCTCAACTTTTTTAGCAACAAAATAGTTTTATTAGTTTAAAGCACTTTGAACATCAAGAAGCAAAACACATTAATTTTATTAGTTCTAGGTATCATGTTAATTGACATGCAGATAAATCATAAACAATAACACATTGTTTCAAAAGATTTAGGTCAACAAATTAATATTTTTATTATCAATTCGAAATGCATGTGTAACAATTTGCATAAAAATGGCCATTACTCAACAATTACTAATTAGTAATGCTTCTGAGTAAACAATGTTGTAATACCTGTACTGAGCTTGAAACACAGCCTGGACAAAGGAACTGTTACGACGCGCGTGATTCGCAAGAGTTTCAGCCGCTACTACTTCGTCTGATTTGCCAACAGTGTTCTGAAATATAGAATAACATTTTTAATATTATATTTACTCTTGAAAAATCTAGATTTACTTACTCCATACACAACTTATTCTACAACATAATGTCACAAAACTAAAGGCTCTCAATTAAGAAATCACACTACATCATTTAAACTAAAGTTTACATTGATGTTTATTTCTTCTTAGTTGAATTTTTATCTTTGTTTCTGTGTGATACTGCAGATTTTGCTCATACGAGAACCACAGCTAAGAGCTAGTACAATAATATTTTTATTTCAACATACCTTGATAGTTTTATATTTCTTCTTGGTTGCTGTATTTAAGTCTTCGTGTACTTTATCAAGAAGCCAAAATAAGAACTCCTGAGCATCATGTTGGCTGCTACCTCTATACTGAGAACCATGTCTTTCAACTGCTGCCTAAAAATTAGAAAATTCATGAGTAGTAAAGATATTATCCATAAATCTAAAAATTTGTTGTAGAATCCCACATACAGATCAAAAATATACATACAGAACAAAAACTAGTGTTGATATGCATTTTTGTAAAAAGCAACTTACAAAAACTATTTAAATATAATTCATTTCCAGGTCCATTAATACAAACCTTAAATGCTATACTCATATCTGAGATGTAGCGACATGACCATAAAGCCTTTAAAATGGTGGCCAATTGTTCCGTTACTTCCCCTCGTGTTCCATACTTTTTTGAATTAATCTTATTCCTTTTTTGCAAATCCACCTAGAACAATAAAATTTTTAATTTACATACATTCAATTATAATGAAAAATTGAGACTATATTACTATATTTTCTTTGTGAAATACAAACAAGTAGTACAATTGAATGTGTAAACCATAACCATTTTTTTACTAAAAATAAAAAGAGTAAAAACTTTGTATTAACTGTTATGAAGCCTAACCTTTGGTTTCTCAGTACAATAGAAACAAGCTGCAAGTCACCAAATAAAAAAAATGGCCATGAAATTGATAGATAAGGCCTTCATACAGTTTATCTGTAGGAAGTCTGTATGACCTAGCTAATTTGTAAATATTGTACCAGGAAAATTATCTTTTTTTAAAAACCCATGAATAACTTAAAGCATTTAATTTTACCTCTTCGTATACCATGGTTCTCAGTTTCTAATTTAGGTAGGCAGCAAATAGTCACTGCATGTAGATTGCGATCCGGGCACATCCTATGTAACAGTTTTGGAGGAAAGTGGAGTCGCCCAACCGTAAGGTATGTGGTGTGCGGGATGATATCTACCACCGATTGATGGAGTGTTCCCGGAACGCAATCTTAAGAGAACAGCTGATTTTTAATTCTAAATTAATTAAAAGTAATATTGGCATATTTCATAGCATTTTAGCAGAGTCTTCTTCTGAGGCTGCTAGAATGCTATATAGTTTTAACTATAAGTCAGATTTATTGTAAGTTTTGTCATATTTAGCATAAGGTACGATGGGATTGACATCGTCTTTTTTGTACAAAAATCCCTTTAAATTAATATAGAAAAAAAAAATTAATTTTAACATTTCGAATTAAATTGTAACTTCTGTTAAATAGGTACAACCAAATTTGAAATTGAGGAGATAGAATAAAAAAGATAGGAAAGATAGATAGAAAGTGAGGTGCAGAGTTTGACTTTAAGATCTATTTGGTATAGCACAACTATAGTAGATTGTGATCAGCCAATAAAAAGTCACCAATGGTCGTATATCCTCGTTTTGAGGGCACATCTTTAACCATCTCCCCTAGCATTGAGATACTTGGCGTCAATATATCGAGCGAAGTCCAGTTCCGATATCATCTAGAGGGTAAGGCCAAATTAGCCTCAAAGAAGCTTGGTGTTCTTAACAGAGCGAGACAGTACTTCAGTCCGGACCAACGCCTACAACTCTACAAGGCACAGGTTCGGCCTCATATGGAATATTGTTCTCATCTCTGGGCAGGGGCGCCAAAGTACCAACTGCTCCCTCTGGATCGTATCCAACAAAGGGCCGCTCGAATTGTTGACTGCCATAGTGTTTCAAACAGCTTGGACCCCTTAGAATTACGCCGAGATGTAGCATCCTCTATCGGTTGTATTACGGGGAGTGCTCTGAGGAATTGTTCGGAATCATACCACCTGCAACCTTTCGCCATCATCCCACGCGAAAAACATACCATCCTCATCACCTTGATGAGTGGCAGTCTTCCACAGTGCGTTTTTCGCGTAACTTTCTGCCACACACTGTAAAACTCTGGAACAAACTGTCACTAGCAGTATTTCCGGACCTATACGACCTGCAAACCTTCAAGAAAAGAGTGTATTCCCTCTTAAAAGGCCGGCAACGCACCTGCAGCTCTTCTGATGTTGCGAGTGTCCATGGGCGACGGTAGTTGCTTACCATCAGGTGACCCGTTTGCTCGATTGCCCCCTTATTTAATAAAAAAAAATAGCACATTTTGGTAGGAACGGTAAATATCAATGGTACCCTCCAGTTTTACCAAGTATTCTTTTAATTTAAATTGATATATTCCACAATGCCTCATTATTTACCTTATAATGATCTAAGACAAAGTATTCAGCAATAACATCTGTGTGAGAAAGGCACTGTAAAACTGCATTCATGTAACAAGTGTTGCCGTGGTTTTTGATCCCTGTTGCGGCGGGAGTCGTGCCAGGAGGCCAGGGAGGTTCCCCGCTGCATGGTACACGATCGCTGTGTAGCACAACTGGCCCAGTCTTCACCTGTAAACATACTCTTAAATAATCCCAGCACTTGTCACATTAGTATGTACACTTGAGCCGAGTAATATACTTACACTAGAAACATTTACAGTGCTCATGTGCTGAGCGATCTTATTCAGGAACAGTTTCCACGATGGCCTTCGAAACAATTTTCTCTCCAAGCCACCTTCATCTTTTTGCGTTGTTCCCGTGACGGAACTTGCACTTCCCGATTTTTCACTTTCATTGATTTTAGTTTTGCTCGAACTGGGCCTGCTCGAGCCGAATGGATTACGAGGTAAGGTAAATGTTCTTTTTAATCGAGATCCCTCATTCTGTTTTGGTGCTACATTCGTATCCACCACTTCATTTATAAGTTCACTCTCAGAACATGATTTTAATACAGAAGATAAGTTATTTGTAGACATCATAAAACCATAGCGTGATCACAGTTTACACCAAAAGGCAAAATAATTGCTAATTGCTTCTCGAATTTACAAAAAACCAATTAGAAAACATTGATATGCTATTGACAGCTGCAGCGCCATTAAAATCCATAGAGTAAATCTGTTGACTGTTCTGTGAATTGTGATCCAGTGTTGCCAACTCTTCAAAACATTTTCCCCCTAATGCCTCCTTTACATATCGCGACGGCAGATGCATCCACAACCATATCTGCGGATAAATTGCGATCCGTCCACACATCTGTGATCTGTGAGTTAATCAGTCTGTGCTCAATCGTGAAAGACTTAACTCGTGCCACAAAAAATGGAATATATAGAGACAGTAGCGGCTGCTTCTAATACATACTTATATAATTAGCACCTATAATTATTATTACCCAGTATTATACCAAAAGAAGGTGGTGGATGCTGTCTATACACAAAAACAGATTAAAGTAATTGAAAATATAATTCAAAATAAATATTTTGGCAATACTAACTTAACTAACTAGCTCTCCCGGTGAACTTTATGTCACTTGAAACCTTCCCTGGACTTCTATGAATATTTTATGGCTATAATCATCCCAATCCGTTCAGCCGTTTTCGAGTTTTAGCGCGACTAACACATTTGAAAATCCATTTTTATATAATAATATCTAAGATAATAACATTTATTTAATTTTGATTAGGGCGAGCATGGAAAAGCAGCTTGCATGTTATAGGCAGGCGGCAGCCATTTCGACGACAAAACTGAGCACATACATGTCCACTCTCACTAAATTTCCGTCGAATACTGATGCATTGGCAGACGTGTGGACAGGCGCTGTGCGTCCGCGCTCGATCCCTTTGATCTGTGTCGAAAAACCGACACCAAACGGATGCGCAGCAGATGAATCGGCCGACGTCAAATACCTACCACAGACAAGCATAACCCGCCGTCTACACACCGACAGACGCATCCGCAGATACAATATGCCAACGCGTCCGCCGATATGTGGTGGAGGCATATTATAGCAACTTCAAAACCCACTAAATTTCAATCAAAACTTCCCAAAAAAATCAAAATATTTAAAATTACTTGAGGGGGTGTTCTACTAAGCGCTCAAAACGCTGAAAAACACCTTCAGCCGGTTTAAATGGCGATCGCGATCGTTTCGACCACGGTAAAAACGAAAAAAAAAGGCAGTCAATAATTATTTATTTATTTATCCGACAAAAGTACAAATTACACTACACATATTATTTTTATATATTATTGTAGGAATAAAAAAACAATTCAACATTCCAGAAAAGGAAGAATCAGTAAGCATATTTTATTATTAAAATGTTAATATTAATTTTTTAAATAAAATAAATATATTTTTTATTTTTAAAATATTATTAAATTCAATGGTTAAAGTTTAAACAATAGAGACGTCAGTGTTTTGTGCGGCAGTTCCATCTAGTAGCTGTTGCAGTATAAATGTTCTTTATAACATTTATTTAAAATTGATATACAATTAAAAAAAATATCCATTCTTCAAAAATTTTACCCCCAAAAATATCCCCAAGATATTTTACCCCCTAAAAACCCACTAAATTTATTTTTTCCCACTAAATTTAGTGGGAAATCCCCATAGTTGGCAACACTGCTGTGATCACTGATCAGTGATCACTCCACCTCATTGTCAGTGCGCAGATAAAGTACCTATTCAGTGCAAATTCAGTGTCACTGATCCATAGTGATTTTTTTTTAATTCGTCCCGGTCGGGACAGGCAAAGGGAGCGTTGCCCATGTAACAGCTATAGTGATCAAAATAGTGATGAAAACATTTTTCATATGCCGTGGCCGCATAATATATGCGTGGAGCTTCGCGCTAAAGCCGATACCTCATTACACGAAGCCTCGGAAGATAGACGCAGATAGATGTGGCCGGGCCATTAAACGATCCCCGGACCCCGCGTTCCATTAGATGTTAGAAACAATCAAAACGCTCAAAATATAGAAAGCATTTTGAGCGTTTTGATCGTTTTTAACGTCAAATGGAACGCGGGGTATGGTATAGTAGTACAGATTATACGGATTATAAAATACCTACATTACTTGTACTATTATCTATTCTGTGCCTAGGCCCTAGGTACATAAAAGTAAAAATCCAATGGGGAAGGGTGAAGAAGCCAGAAGGCTTTTTTGACAGGCTATTGACATTCCTAATGCCGCGGCCGCATATGCGTGGTGCTTCGCGCTAAAGGGCCGTAATGGAAATGTCAAAAGACTATGAAAATTTATACTCTTAAATCTTACGTCCCGGCCGCATCTGCGTCTATCGTCCAAAGCTTCGTGCAATGAGACGATGCACGCAGACCATCCAATAGTATCAGTTTTAGCGCGGCGGTATTGGACAGTGGACACCCGTCTGCGACGCACTCGGCACCATACACTACGCTGTACGCATATGCGGCCGCGGCATTAGTCAAACAAAACACACAGACTTTGACAGCTGTTGCCAAAATCCCAAAAAAAAATACAGCTGTCATCTCTAATATCTGTCATTTTGACAATCAGCATTCCGTTTGTCAAAGTCATATGAAAAACGAAAAACCTGTAATTTTTTAACCTTTTAATTTGCGAGGAAGGAGGGAGATTATTATTCGTAATGCGGTCGTTTGTTATTTCGTAGCGCTCAATATTTACTAATAACTAATAAGATATTATATTTATAAACTCCGAAAACTGTATAATATTTGTTTCGTTTTATGGTATAATAATACACAAAAAATATTTTATTGTTCTTAGTGTGTGTGCAATGATTAGGTGAGTTATTTTTGCATTTTATTTTCGATTATTTGCAAGAGCTTCAAAATAACTGAGTTGTAAATAAATAAAATATTTTAAAATAATTTCTTGATGTTTACACACTAACGATGTGATAGTTTCTTTAGTTTTGCTTATTTGTATGTATTCACTTCAGGCAATTTACATATTATATTATTTGCAGAGCTATAGAAATTCGAAATAATATTTTTCTACATATATTTATAACGTGCAATATTTTAGTGGCTCCAGAAAAAATGTCTTCATTTGAGAAATTAAAACTTCTCATTTGGAAGAACTTTCTACTACAAACAAGACACAAATGGCAGACTGCTTTTGAAATCGCATCGCCCGTAGTATTTTCGCTGTTTTTAATTTTGATAAGATGTCTCGTTGATCCACAATCCAATCCGGATGTGTCTTATCCAGCATTCCCACCGACATACTTCAATATAAGCGGAAGAGAGTTGTAAGTAAACCTTTCTATACTTTCCTATTTTTTAAACATGATGAGTGAATTCCATAAAATATTTTCGTTTATTATTGTAGCGGGAATTTGACATCTGCAAAAAGAGAAGGAACCCTAGCATTCTCTCCTGAGAATGCTCTCACTAGGAAGGTGACTGAAGATGCCATGGCAACAGTGGCTCTGGATAACCTTAATGGATTTATTGCTTTGCTCTTTGATACCCGAATGCTTCCTCAACCAAAGGGATATAAAAATTCAAGTGAAATGGAAAAAGCCCTCACTCAACCTAATGCCATGAATCGTATTTTGGTTGGCATTGAATTTGATGACAAAATGGCAAGTGAGTATATAAAGTAGTATTTGAATTAATTTATACATATTGCTTTAATAACAAGAAAGAAAGCGCCAAATAAACATCGCGCCGGCGACACACTCGAAAATTATGCTTAGTCATGACTATAAAATATAGCTTCTATGACAACAGCATTAATACAGTCATCTTTCAAAATTTAAAGTCAAGAAAAAACTGTTTTGTTAGTATAGAGTATAGACCAGGGTTTCTTTTCGCCATTCTTGGGGCCCAAGTTTGGTATGTCGGCGCCTGTACATGGGCGTTATTCGCTCCATGTCCATGTACGGAGCTCCGATTTGGGCTGGAAGACGATCGGCCGTCAACAGGCTTGTACTGGGGCGGTTGCAAAGAGTGATGGCGACATGCCTACTCGCTGGGAGTGTCCCGTGGGATATCGACGCAGAAGCTCTTGCCGACGTTTATTGGCGTTGCACAGTGGTCCGTGCGGGGGGCAGCAACCCCCTTCCGGACGCCGTGCGTCGGTGGAGGGCTGAGGCGAGGGAGATGTCGTTACACCTTTGGGCGGAGCGTTTGCAGGAACCGCTGGTAAGCGTCGCCCTGATAGAAGCAATCCGCCCACTATTTAAAGAGTGGGTAAAACGGAGACACGGAGCAATCTCCTTCCATCTGACACAGGTGCTGACCGGGCACGGCTGCTTTGGTCGGTACCTGTGCCAGATCACGAGGAGAGAGAGTGATACAAGGTGTCACCACTGCCTCGACGAAATGGACACGGCCGAACACACATTATCGACCTGTCCATCTTGGACGGAACAACGCGCGGCCCTTACGGCTGCCATTGGAGTGGACCTCTACCTGCCAGCAATAATCCGGGCAATGCTGAGCAGTGAGATTGCGTGGCAGGCAGTGAATGACTTTGCCCAGAATGTCATCACTGCAAAGGAGGAGGCCGAGCGCAGGAGAGAACGGGAGGCGTTCGACCCCTTGAGACGGCCAAGGAGAAGACGCGCACCACGGACTACGGAGTGGCCGCAGCGCCTCACTTTAGCCGGGATACTCGGGGTGGCAGTGTGGGGACACTGCCGTCCATTGCACCGAGTTCCAGAGAGAGCCGTGATGTGCATGGTGCTTCTGCACATCGCGGCACCCATGTGGGCTTTTCTAGGCCACCTCGCGTGCCGCGCGGAGTATCTGCGCTGAAAGCAGACGCCGCTAACTGGGCCGTTGCAGTTTTCGCCTCAGGCGGGTCCAGTGGCTCAGCGCCAAGCGGAGGAGAAGGCACGGACGGGTTTTAGTGGGTAGAGCTGCGGTCAATTTAACACCTTACCGACCGTAGAGAGCCCCACATATCCGCGGCTGGATTTCCCCGTCCTCCGCGGAATGCGTAGGAGCATTTCCCGTCCTAAAAAAAAAGGCCACCTCGCGTGGCGACCTAGAAAAGCCTGCATGTTTTGACGAGTCTGGCACAGACAACCGTTGGCAAATTTGCGGTGGGTTGATCGTGCCCGTAACTTTGCCTAGCGGGGAGTGGAGCACCATGGGGTTTTAGTGAGTAGCTCCTCGGAGAGTCCCACATACCCCGGCCGATGTCCCCAATCCGCCGGGGATGCGTAAAGCATTTCCCCATGTAAAAAAAGGTGTTCGCCATTCGATGGCAGGGGGTTCGCGACAAGATTAACGTTATGGTGGCAACAGCAGTCATTATTAGAAATGTCTATAGATGAGACTCTTCAAGCTGATTTCAAAGCGGTGAATTCCCTTTTACCCTTTGCCACAAAAAGACATTTATTTGGGCACTTTACGTGCTTTACGTGATACCTTTTATTTTTTCTTTTATTATTTTCTTTGGAGGGGGGGGGGGATGAATTTAATAAGTAAGTAAGTTTACATCTTGATTAAGATTAGATCTCAAAATAGCAAAGTGATGTGAAAAAAATATTATATGTATTCGTTAACATTAGCTTAATGTTTAATTTATTGTATTGGAAATTTGATTTATGGTCAACGGGCAATTTAATTAGCACTTTTTTATTTAACCTTTGTGAGTCATATATAACTCATGTCATGAGTCATGACTCATGACACAACATTGTGGTAATAAGCAGAAATATTATACGAACTCACTTCAATTAAAGTGAATTGTGATTTTAAGAGCCTGCTGCTAAAACGCTAGCCCCGCCTACACATCCCGCTATCCTCCAATCGTGATACAATGATTCCATGAATCGTGCTCCCGAGCAATGTGCTTTACGCTGCAGCTAATATTGAACAATATCGCGTAACAACGGTCCCCGCATTATAGCACGAAAGTAAAGGTCGTAAGTCCCAGAACTGTTTTTTGGTGATTACTTAAAAACTAAATACAATATAAATATTTCCGCTAGCTATTATTTTATAAAGTGTGTGATTGTAGTAGTGCATGTTATTTAATGATAGTAACTCAATAAGTGTAACAGATATTCGTTGAAAAGCCCAAAAATATTCATAATTTCGAAAAATAAAACTATCGAGTCAGAATAAGTGAATCGTGTTTTCCGTAAGTTAAATATCAGATAAATATACAATGATTAAATAAATCTCAATTTCATTGGAGTCAATCGTCTTCCGGGAGTGTAATACTTAGTAGAAAACACAGCAAAAAATGACAGCCCGGTCTTAAAGAATGTAGAACAAACATCATTGCGGAGCAAATAAAAATTTAATATAATGTCCTCTTTCTAAAACTTAAAAAATACGGACTCTCAAATTGATAACTCCCTAATATTTCTGCTTTTTCTTGCAAATCACCTTAGTAACTTTTTAATCACCTTAGTAACTTTTTAAATTATTCTCTAAAGTCTAATATAAACAACATTTTTTTATCCTCATCTAAGGCTTTCGTTCTTTATCGTAATCGATATTCGAGCGACTATGCGTGCCTTCACATCAAGTCGCCAGTAGTGCGGGATGCGGCAGCAGCGCGACTTCCATTACGGAATTAGGCGTCTCCCAGACAGACGCGGGCAGCGGTGGCGGTCGCGGTAGTGGTCAGTTGGATGACTTGAAAGTTCTAGGAACGACACAGACACACGCGGTGGCGGTCGCAGTACAAAAAACTGACCGCCGCGCCGCCGCGACCGCCACCGCTGCCCGCGTCTGTCTGGGAGACGCCTTACGGAATCCGCGATCGCGACATTTTAAGGAAGTCGCGCTGCTGCCGCACTATAACTGGCGACCTAAAGTGAAGGCAGTCTAAAACTAAAAGTAACCTGAATCCCGCAATAAAATTTTGCTTCGAAATGTAGTCTATCGTTTGTATCCTTATCTGTGATTTAGTATGTATCTGTGCATATAAAAAAGTCGTAATTGCTTCCGGAGACTATTAGAGGAGTCCACACAGCCGTTTTTCCATACAAACGTGGTCCCCTGTTTCCTCCCTGGATAATGCCGGTAGAGTTATATTTTTTCCTGAATACTTATCTACGGCCACTAATACAATGTCTCTGTTTTCTTTTTTTTTTCATAATTTAATTATTAAAAAAGATATATGAACGTTCAAAAACCCAAAAAATGGCCAGATTTTCCGCTGTGTTCAGACATCTAGAAAACAGATTTGGCTAGATTATATAAAAAAAACCGGAACACAGCTCAAGCCTTTCTTTAATCTTTAATGAAAAAAGTACTTAAAAAATCGATTAAGTTTTGGAGTTGCAATCGGTGCTACTTGTGCACTATGGTGCACCAGTAGCACCGATTGCAACTTAGTCGAATCTGTGATCAGCGTGATTACTGGCTGTTTTCGATAAGAACTTTCAAACGAGATGTTTATGCACTTGACCTAAATATGAAAATGACGTACATCGTTTTTATTGCGCCTAATATCTATTGCGTATTGCTAGTAAAGCTGCGTGTGGCTGAGATCGATCATATTTGCGATCAATTGTCCAGAATTTCGATCGATCGCGAACATAGTGGCTTCTTAGAAACCCCTATTAGGAAGTTCCCAAACCCTTCCTTCCAAAGTTCCTTATAACGTAATGCGTTAAGTGCCTAAAGCTAACTACATATTTTCATACGAGCACGAGGAGTCGCGTACATGGAACAAAATGTATGCGATTTGACATAAGTCATCGCTTCGCTAGCGAATACTAATGTCAAATCGCATACATTTTGTAACGCTAGAGTTAGCGTTAGCGTTAGCGTTTTGCCACTTGTCTACAGCGTTTGAACAATTTAGACAGTTAAACTTTCAAATTATTTCCATGATTTTGTATTCTACAAATTCAGTCTTCATTGGTTCTTTGCATTTAGCAATTAAAAAATCAAAAGATTCCAATTTCAAATAGAATTAAATTTAGACATGGCGCCACGAATAGGCACGGGCGAAACCAGATGACGCGTCTTGCAGAATGCTTTGCACGCGACATATTCCAATCGTGTGCTCGAGAACGAAGAACAGTTTCTGATAAAGAAAATTAAGTAAATATTTAAAGGTGCATACGGTTTCACAGGAAGAATTTTCGAAAGAATTTTCGTAGTTTTCGTGTGATAGTGGAACAAACATACGGTCAGAAACTTAATCGATAGTGGCAAGTATTCCCGCCAGCATCTATAGTTGCAACGGTCAATGACTTTTCGCCTGTGACAGACGCACTAACAAGTAACAACGACAATTCATAATAAATTTATTCTTTAATACCGTTAAGGGTCCGGGTTACCCTCGAAATTTTCATACATTCTTAATACCAAAATCATTTTCTCATACGAAAATATTTAACATGTTTGAGTTATTTTTCAGCTTAAGAGAGTAATTACCTAGGGTCCTGAACAAATTATTTTTACAAAATATTTAAATACTAAAAAAAAATTTTTGTGTTTAAATATTTTTTAGTAAATTTACTACTAAATATTTAAACACCAAAAAATAGACAAAAACACTAAAAAATATATAAATAAATAGAAATTTACTACAAAATATTTAAAAAATAAAAAATATTTTTTAAAGTTTAAATATTTTGTAGTAAATTTACTATTTATTTATATATTTTTTAGTGTTTTTGTCTATTTTTTGGTGTTTAAATATTTAGTAGTAAATTTACTAAAAAATATTTAAACACAAAAAATTTTTTTTTTGTATTTAAATATTTTGTAAAAAAAATTTGTTCAGGACCCTAGGTAATTACTCTCTTAAGCTGAAAAATAACTCAAACATGTTAAATATTTTCGTATGAGAAAATGATTTTGGTATTAAGAATGTATGAAAATTTCGAGGGTAACCCGGGCCCTTAAGAACTGATTATAAGTAAGTACTTATAACCGGAAAACCCTTGACTCAGCTACTAACAGATTTTTTCCTATTTAAGTGACAATATTAAATATTCTAAACAAGCCATATTTTAGAACAAGATTTCCTAGTTCTAGTCTTAGTCTGGCATACTAGAAAAGTCACATGATAGTCAAAAACATCGAACCATGAATACTTAGTTACACGCTGCGAAAATGTATCTTTAGTAAGAAGGGTAATGGCACCCCAAACAAATACCATTCGTTATCATTTTAGCTACCTCGAGGACTGTGCCATAGCCCATAACTTATGTTGGGTAAAACTTCACTCATAGACAAACATCGTTTTTAATGTTTTCTAACGGGAGCTTATTTTTTCAATAGTGTTATTGATTGGTAACGCATCCGATGCTTCCGATACCGATAAGTGGACGCCTACCTTAGCCCGGCGAGAGTGTGGCAGGGTATATCATACCCACCATGTTACTAATTTGCCTGCATTTTTTGACATTGAAAATTATGTTGTTGCTTTGAGTAGCTGCAGGTAAAGGAGTGCGGGATAGGATAGTGGTATGATCGTAGTGTTGCGGCATCTTGCACTTGAGTTAAATACGCCTGCAAACTGCGTTCGGGTATGTGATACCCTGCCACATAATATAAGTAGTTGGTGTAGGTAGGTACATATTTCGTGATAGAAATTAACATTGCCTTTCTGCTATTTTAATTTACTTTCTTTGTTTCATTGTAGATTGAAATTAAAAGTGGACGTTGATGTTTCAGAAAACCGACTTAGGTCAATTCTGAAAGAAATACTAAACATATTTTTTGTGAAAATCAGGATAAAACTCTAAGGAAACCGGTTTCATTCGTAACTTAGGCTTGATTTTAACTTACGAACTTAAAAGACCATAAAAGACCAAAGAGATTTTCTGACGTATATTTCGTCACATATACGTCAGAAAATCTCTTCCCCTAGGTACACGTATCTTTCACTCCAAATCTTCCTGCAGCCTGCTCTTATGTTAGTTGTAGAGATTGGCCATACAAAAAGGATTGGAAGAAAAAATATGCATGTGCTAGCTGTACAAAGGCGATATTGTGTATGGAGCTTGTTGCCTTTTCTTGCAAAAACTGTGCTGAACTGAGCTCCAGTACCTAAGATGTTCCTAAATATTTTTTATATTTTTTATTGGTTTATGTAGTTACTTATTTCATGTTGCAAAACAGCTTACTGTTTTTTTGATAAAAAAAATATTCCTTTTGAATTTCCAATGTGTTAAATTAATATAGTCTTATTATAAATAATAATGAATTTAATGCTCTTTCTTAAAAATCCGGTTTTACAGCAAATATTGTAAGCAGGTATGTCTGAAATCTGAATACCCTGCCACATACTCCTTGTTAAAGTTAACGCTCGAAGTAAAATCACCTTACCTCTTTTGTTTTTCTTATGAATGAAAGAGAAGACATGACATTTCTACAAGCTGTTAACACTAATTAACATACTTGGTGAAATTGGGGCTAACTTGCTACAATTCGCAGACGCAACAGAATGGCCGGACGACATAAAGGTGTCGCTCCGCTTCCCCGCCGTGATGAGGACGCCAATGATGGAGCATCCGCTGCGGGCGAGCTGGCGGACCAACCTGCTTTTCCCGCTCTTCCCATTACCGGGACCCAGGGATCCCGACGACATGTATGGCGGGAAGAAGCCAGGTATGTGTATTGGCAATAGTCATAATATAGAAGTTAAGAAATAAAATAAAATGTGAAAATTGCGGAAGACAGATTGACGGACAGACAGACGGACAGACTGACGGACAGACAGACGGACAGACAGCCAAGTCTCAGTAAGAGGTTTTTACCACTTTTTACCCATTGGTTCTCGATCATAATATCAGCTTTGAAAAAAAATATATTTTAAGTAAAAATGCCACTAATAGACAACAGTACGAGTACAACACACAAACAGACATACAGACACATCAAACTGATAACACTCCGCTGTTTTGTTTTGAGGTTAAAATGTGAGATGAGTACTGAGGTCTGAGGTACACAAGAATACTGTACACTTTGAACTCAACACACAGTAGAACGTAGTGTGCAGCTAAACCATTAGTACGGAGTACTATTATTTATTCTGTGCCATTAGCAGATGCTTATGTTTATGATAGATGCAGCTATGCCTCTGCCGACGTGAAAGGCGGCTTTAGATCTCTATATTATATATATCTGTATTATCTATGCTTTAGATCTAAATTCTGTTGTGAACTTCATGAAATGTCTCTGAAATTGCCTAAGGGGAAATATTACAATTTTATCAACCTTCCTTATGAATGCCGCAACTTATCTAACTATAAATATTATAGTCTGCCAAGAAAGTGAAGACGCGCGCGAAAATTTTCTAAATGTAATCACGCTTAAAATGTGTTTTTTTTCTTTGTATTTTCACAGAGAACGCTTATTACATTTTAAATATTGCCACCTTGCACATTTTTATCTCGAATTAATAAAGTTTTCATATTATTTATTTCATTTAAAAATTTTCGCGTGCGTCTTTACTTCCTTGACAGACTATAGTAATTGATAATTATACAATCGATCACAATTATATCTATCTTTGACGACCTCTGTGGCTCAGTGGACAGCACGTTGGTAGCTTAAGCCGGAGGTTGCGGGTTTGTATCCCGCCGATGGAACAAAAAGTTTTCAAAGTTCCTGGGTCATAGATGTGTATTAAATATATTTATCATATAATAAAAATCTTAAATATATGTATAGTATAAAAGTATTAAATATATTTCCGTTGTCTGGTACCTGTAACACAAGTCCTTCAGGTACTTACCACGGGGCCAGACTGACGTGGTGTAAAGCGTCCATAGATATTATTATTATTATAATATTATTATCTTATTTCTTATCTCAGGTTACTCCCCGGAAATGTTCCTTGCCGTCCAGCACGCGGTTTCCCAGGAGATAATTAAACAGAAGTCTGGAAAGCCTATAAGCACTAAAATATATCTGCAGAGGCTACCACAGAATGCGTATAGAGTGGACGATCTACTGGTGGCCATGGAACGGTTCATATCTATGATCATCATGATATGCTTCGCATATACTTTCGTCAATACCGTTCGTGTTGTTACCGCTGAGAAGGAAATGCAGTTGAAGGTAAGATTATGGTCATTTAAGTATAATCTGTGGTAAATTATTCTTCATTCATAATAAATTGAGTGCTTTGCCGCCTATGTAGAGAAATTATGAAATACCATTAGAAACTAGAAAATAACACTGGAATCAATGTAATTTAGAGTCATTGACCTCTCACTGCTGATACCAGAACAATTTTTGACCGACTTCCAAAAAGGTAATACGTTCCGCTGCCTGTAGGTGTGTTTTTTTTCTTATGCATCTATCTATACATATTATAATAAAATAAAACTGTAGAAATGAAAATTCTGTACATTCAAGATATTCATAAAATAATAAGCGAGGGTAGTTTTTTGTAAAACTACTGAGTACTGATCCGATTTGAATGCGGTTTTCGTTGATATATATAATATTTGTCTTCTTCCAACTCAACATCTGGTGTATAAACATCCCCCCCACCCCTCTAAGAGGACCAAAGGGGGGGGGGGTCAGATTTTGTATCAAATTTTTTCTTTAATGGACTTACTTACTTCATAATAATATTAATTGTGTTTTACAACTTAACATCTGGTGTATAAAAATTTTCCCCCCGCCCCTCTTAGGGGACAAAAGAGGGGGTATGATTTTGTATCAACTGATGAAGTAGAAATACTTTAAATGGCAAAACAACGTTTGCCGGGACAGCTAGTTTTTCACTGAATTATAAAATAATAATGATGTATAAGTAAGTATATAAAATAATATAATAATATATTTTGTTTATTTCCAAAGTTCCGCGCATCCTTATTCCTTGAGAAAAAACCATAACATTTTCGAATTTTTATCAATCAAAAATTTAAATTCTTAATTATACCTATTCAATATTATATTTTTCCTTTGTTCTTAATATGTGTAGTATGAATTTTATATTTCATGAATTAAACATTTTTGGCCTGCACACTTCTAATATAATATATTCTGTGCCTGCACTACGATGTTTTGAATTATAAGTTTAAGGGCCCGGGGTACCCTCGAAATTTTCATACATTCTTAATACCAAAATCATTTTTTCATACGAAAATATTTAACATGTTTGAGTTATTTTTCAGCTTAAGATAGTAATTACCTAGGGTCCTGAACAAATTTTTTTACAAAATATTTAAATACTAAAAAAAAATTTTTGTGTTTAAATATTTTTTAGTAAATTTACTTCTAAATATTTAAACACCAAAAAATAGACAAAAACACTAAAAAATATATAAATAAATAGTAAATTTACTACAAAATATTTAAATAATAAGAAATATTTTTTAAAGTTTAAATATTTTGTAGTAAATTTACTATTTATTTATATATTTTTTAGTGTTTTTGTCTATTTTTTGGTGTTTAAATATTTAGTAGTAAATTTACTAAAAAATATTTAAACAAATTTTTTTTTTAGTGTTTAAATATATTGTAAAAAAAAATTGTTCAGGACCCTAGGTAATTACTATCTTAAGTTGAAAAATAACTCAAACATGTTAAATATTTTCGTATGAGAAAATGATTTTGGTATTAAGAATGTATGAAAATTTCGAGGGTACCACGGCCTCTTAAATAAAAACATGTAAAAATTTAAACGAATTTTTATGTTGTTTTTACCTGAAGTTGGCTGAATTTTAAACAGATTGTAAAACGTATTAGATTAAGGCAATAACATAATGGATTTCAAATCTTTGAAAATAAAATGATTGAATATTCGTCAATTTTTTGTAACTTAATCATTTATTAAATAACCGTTATTTGTACACATAAAGACTAACATATGTACTTAGAAACATTTAATTATGATTAATCCCAAAAAATTATGATTAAATTGAATGAAGAGTTCTTCTTCTTCTTCTTTAAAAATGGCATCCCATTAGGAATAGCCAGTGTCAGTAATTTGATGAGGTGAATGAAGAGTTTGACTGATAAATGATAATGTATGGAGCTTATGTCAAAATTTTGAATTAATTACATTTAAGTAATGAATATTCCACTCTGAGTGCGGCAGTTTGAGAATTAAAACGCTATATTAGTTGTTGCTTTCAATCTTCAACTGAAACGATTGGTCTAAACTCTAAACTTTGCCACCTCTTTAATTTGGTAGTGCTATATTATGTTCTTTTGTTTTCATTGGTGATTGTCGAAACGCGTATAGCTCGTTGGCTATGAAACTTCATTATTTTACCATTACGGTAATAAAATGTTGTAGTTCAGTAAGGCAGTTTGTACACGGACGGCTCGTACCGCAAAAAAAAAGATATGCAGCATGAAAATGTTTTACAACATCTCGGAGTAATGAGTAATGACATTGCATTGAGAGAACGCTAAAAGGCTGTCTTATCATCTATCCAAATATTTAAAACTCAAAGGTGACTGACTGACATGGTGATCTATCAACGCACGGCCCAAACCACTGGACGGATCGGGCTGAAATTTGGCATGCAGGTAGATGTTATGACGTAGGCATCCGCTAAGAAAGGATTTTGATCAATTCCATCCCCAAGGGGTTAAAATTGGGGATGAAAGTTGGTATATATTATAATAATACTTCTTAACGCGAGCGAAGCCGCGGGCAATAGCTCGTCACATATATAAATAATCACATTGTAGGTGATTTTTTTGCATCATGCGTAAATAATTTAAGCGTCGCTAAAATTCATTGCAATAGCAATTTTGGACCCCTAAACTGGGACAAGTGACAACCCTATAAAATGCCAGAGACATTAAATATCTTTCTCTGTCACTCCTGTTTTGCCTTTTTCTATTCATGTAACTTTCATGTAATAATCTTCTATGTGTGAGACAGTCGACAGACAGATATGACAGACAATTATTATGTCAACTGGTTTTCACGGTGTATGCTCGTAGCCTTAGTCGTCCGCTTCCCCCGACCTTGACCCGTTATTAATTATCAGCAATGTTGTACCACATGCCACTTATCTCCGTGGACAAATACCGTACTATGAGTATTATTAAATAGTAAATATATGTAGAGATGACGCCCGCAACTACGCCGGAATCCCTTTATCGCGCGGAGACCGTACATTTTTCCGGGGTAAAAAGTATCATAATATGTTCTTCCCCGGGACTCAAGGTATTCCAATACCAAATTGCAGCAAAATCGGTTCGGCGAGTTGGGCGTAAAGAGGTATCAGAGAGACAAACTTTCGCATTTATAATATTAGTATGGAATAAGGATAGACGACCGCCGGCGACTCTACCCGCTACCCGATACAAGAGATCTATATTCTTTACGTACTAATATTATAAAGTAATAGGAAGTGGAGGCTCCAAAAGTACAGGACCAATTTTGATAACAAATATGTATATTCTGTAGATAATATTATGAAGTAGGTACAAGCACAAAAGAATGTCTTCTTTGAAGAAAATTAGTTTTTATATATTTTTTGTAATGTAATAATTTTGCCAAGGCCTGGTATATTCCATAGACGCAAGAAGCGAATATAATATGAGCACTGAGCACTTGTATACGTAAGACCTAAACAAATAAAGGCGTTTGAACCTTGAGTCTTTATTTAAGCTTAAAGAAGCTCTTTTGTTAGTAAACACATTTTATGCTTTCCGAATGAAGATGTACCTATGCACATGTAGAAATACCTACGTACAATGTAACAATATTTGTGCATATGGTTATTTATTTAAAATTCTGCTAAAATGTATGCATGTATTTACATAAGTACATAATTTTATTTGATTGTAGGTTATTCCTGACCGAATAGAATCAGAATTTCTTAAGTACAGATACTGTACTACTATTTGATGAATTAAATAAAATATCGTTTATAGTTCTAAATTTCTAACATTTCATTAAAAATTCTAAATTATGACCGTATATATACTATTTTACCTTTCACATTTAAACTGTTGAGATACTTAGCCATAGTTATTATGTGTATAATTACTACAGTAGCTAGAGATTTGTATTATGTCCATTAAACAGACATCCATCATTAAATCGAAAATTTACTACATAATGGTTGGCTACCTATGGTATAAAGTTTAATTTTACTACTGCGAATAGCAATAATAATAAAATTAATTATCTACAACTAGCGGACTAACGATAAAAAATGTAAATAACGTAAACTCCTGTGGTAAACTCATGCATACTTCCAAACAAAATATATATGAAAATGAGTGAAATGAGAAAGTGTCATCACGTTCAAATCATTCAACTGATTTTGATGAAATTTAGTATGAAGTCGTAGGAAAAGACGTGGGATAGTAACGCGCGGTCGGTTTCTGCGTGACAAAGGAATTTATTTAAAAAAATTCTCATGAAGTTATTTTATTACCTTTTGATTACAAAAGTAGAGTCTTATTGTATTTTCCAGTCGTTACTCCGATAACTTTTAACAAAATTAGAATGTGTTATAAAATACTTTATTTTAACGACTAATGAGATTGTTTGTTTCAGGAAACGATGACAATAATGGGACTGCCGTCATGGCTTCACTGGCTGGCCTGGTTCATCAAACAGTTCTCCTTCCTCCTCATATCCGTTATACTAATCGTGATATTATTTAAGGTAAGATTTAGAGGTAATTTTATAAAACTGCATGACGCCCGCAACTCCGACTCGGGAACCGTACATTTTTCCGGGATCAAAATGTCTCCTATGTCCTTTCCTGGGACTCATAAGTATTTTTAGCCAAATCGTTGTTGCACCAGAGGTGGATGGGTGGGTTGAATATAATATTACATAATATGTAACTACCCGTGTAAAGATTAAACGGCCTATCGAAGGCTGATGCTGAACATTTTATATATAAAATGTCAAAATCTTCAAAATTTTGTACTACATTTTTTATTATACTTACCTTAGTTTTATTTAATTTATGAGTAGACAGAAAAATGTCCTTTTAACATAAATATATATATTTCGCAAACACGCCTAATGACCTATTTTGTAATTTTGATTTAGTTTTGAATGTGATTTTGCGTAGAGTTTAAAAATGAGTCGGAAAATTTTAATGAAATTCGATAAGATGAAAATTCATTCTTAAAAATATTTTATTGTATAATACATGTTATAGGCACTGGTACTGTTATGGACTTCAGGAAGTATCATTTCAAATACACAATATACGTACATAATTATCCAAAATATACCTATGTATTTAATTATTTCTAATTTAATATAGTTTCGTAAGTAATTATCCATTTCGCGATCACAGATAACCCATATTTTTCTAAGGTAAACAGAATAAATTGCACTTTAGACATTACAATGTAGCATAGTTGCGTAAGCAAGTATAGCTACAATATAAATAATTGACTAATTACCGCGGTACACGTGCGTTCATGTCAATAAATAATAAAGAGCCAGTATAAAATGTATGCTTGATATTTTTATAGCAACGATCAGAAACATTCGATTAGATGACTCTATTTTTAATGAAACTCAACTTTGCCATAGAAACCATTTAAATTCATTCAAGTCAACAATTTTGCCACTGATCCAACTCAACTTGCCAAAGAAAACATGTGAAACAATTTTTTCTCAGACAGCAACCTCGCGACAGATACGGTTCAACTTAATTTTTCCACAAATACTATTCAACCCAATTTTGCCACAGACACAATTCAATTAAATTTTGCCACAAATACCTACTATTCAATTAAACTCATTGTTTGAACTCAACTTTGCCACAAATACTATTCAACTCAACTTTGCCACAAATACTATTCAACCCAATTTTGCCACAGACACAATTCAATCAAATTTTGCCACAAATACCTACTATTCAATTCAAGTCATACTATTCAACTCAACTTTGCTACAAATACTATTCAACTTAACTTTGCTACAAATACTATTCAACTCAACTTTGCCACAAATACTATACGACTCAACTTTGCCACAAATACTATTCAACTCAACTTTGCCACAAATACTATACTACTCAACTTTGCCACTAATACTATTCAACTCAACTTTGCCACAAATACTATACGACTCAACTTTGCCACAAATACTATACGACTAAAATTTGCCACAGTTACCATTCAAGTTAACTTTCAACTCAATACAATTCAACTCAATTTTGCCATAGATCCCATTCAACTCAACGAAGACCGGCGAGGGCTACGCGGTGCTGACGTTCACGCCGTGGTCAGTTCTGCTGTTCTTCATGGTGCTTTTCGTGATCGCCTCGCTGTCTTTCTGTTTCATGGTCAGCGTGTTCTTTACTAGAGGTAAGTTTTTAAGCTATTGCATAGCTTTTATCCCAGGCTTTGAGCACGGGGACCGAATCAAGAAATTCCGTAACGAAAACAACTAACATTCGTCTAACGTCGTTTTGTGTGCGACTGACTAGACGTATGCTAATAATTGTTATAATTGCATAGGTTGATACATTTTGTATGCTATGCAAAACCTTTAATGTGTCCTTTGTATAGAGTTGACTGTTAAAGTGGTAGCGCTGAAAGACCAATTTTTTCACTTTTGTATGGGGAAACTCGTGACGCTGGGGCGCTTGCGAAAAGTGAAAAGAAATTGATCTTTCCGCGCTGCTACATTCACAGTAAATTCTACAAGGAACACGTACACATCCTAAAGTATTATCACTTAGTTTTGTTACACCATCTATGGTGGTCATTATCGCCGAAGCTTGCTATTACCTTCAGTTTTATTGTCAATGTATCATATCAATCGTATTAAGGTGCTCCCTCACCGGGAGCATTCGCTTGTAATCTAACCTTACAATATAGTCGAGCATTACATCAGTGAGGGAGGAGAACCGAGCATTACAATTTACAATGCGCACCTTGTAATGATACAATGCGTGATATCTTGATACAACTTGTAACATTAATGCTACGTGACAGTGAAGTCAGCTTGCTATGTAATGCTCAAATTCGAATCTGTAATGTTACATTACACGTAATGCTCGTCGGTGTTGTAATGTAATGCTTAAAGTCAAATCTAAAAATGTTACATTACACGTGAATGCTATTATCAATGCATCGTGTCAGGTCTTACAGTTACAAATAAATACGTTTATCTCAGACCAAACAGTCCAGTTATACCACCAATAAAATATAAGTTCACTAGCCTCTTGTGACCCGCATTATGCTATATGAATTTTATCCAGAATCTCAAATATTTATTAACATAATCCATATCAAATGGTATCATATCAAATGGTATCACACCTTAGCAATTATAATAAGCAAATAATATAGTCATATGACGCACGAGAACATGATTCTATTAAAGAAATGGTGTTTTTATTATGTCTAGACTTAGGCCGCGTTTCCACCTGCAATTTATTGCTGCAATAAATGTCGTGCGAGAAGCTCGCGGATAAATGCTATACGAAACTAGACCGTTTATCTGCGGTGACCCGCAGCGAGATCTGTCAGTTACATATTTTATGACGACATATTTTATTGCAGCAATTAATTGCAGGTGGAAACACGGCCTAAAACATGTTGAAAATATACCCATACAAAAAAAATAAATTTTGTTAGTCTCACTAAAACTTGAGAACGGCTGAACCGATTTGGCTAATTTTAGTCTTGGTCAAGGTTTATATTAGAAGGAAATTGATACGAAGTTCACCGGGTCATCTACCTAGTAGGTACTAGGTATACAATAAAAATTGTAATACCTAGTGTAGTTCGTCTGTTGTTTCTTTGCCTGAACTTGTTAAACTAATAATATGTATTCTGTGCCTGAACGGAATTTAACCATAATATTTACTTTATTCAAATAGAATAAACAAAATAATACAATCATGTATTTTAATTTAGCTAATTTTGGATTAACCAGTGATATTGTACATTTACGGCCGTTCCCAATATTTGATCTATCTCTTACTTGAGATAGGAATAGCTCACATTAGACATTAGCTCCATATATATTTTATGTCAATTCTATGTCAGCTGCGATCGGTTGTATGTCAAACTAGAGATAGATTGAATATAGGGAACGGCCATTAACCGTTATCCTCTCAAGCTATATTTAGATTTACTCACATACCTACTTAATAACAAATAAAATATTTAGGACCTGTTTCACCACTGACCTGATATTAGTGCCGGATAGGCTATCCACCACTTAACTTGACAGATGAAGTTTGTAGAATCTGTCAAAAAAGTTGTGAATAGCCTATCCGGCACTTGATCAGAAAGCGGTGAAACAGGCCCTTAAATTCATAATTTAATAAAATATTATCAAGTATCAGCAATGTAATAATTCGCTGTAGCGTAGAATGTAGAAAATAAGAAACTAATATAGGAAGAGATAGATCAAGATTCAAGATAGGGGTTTGTTAAGCTCAGAACATTATATAATATTAAGTATACCTCTTGTTGTTGATAAGATAATATGCTCTATAGTCTATAACTCTATACCCTCTTACTAATAAAAACTTCTTAAACATGCGTTCAACGTGTGAATAGTTACAGGAGTTTTTAAGTTACACACACGTTGCACAGAGTCTATACATTAGAAATTTGTATGGAAATGACAGCATCGTTATACAGGCCTTATGTCAAAAAATGATTATTAGTAGAAAAAATCTTATGCACTCTCTATACACGCTGTGTAACTTTTTATTAGTAAGAGGGATAGTCTATACCTTATGTATCTTAACTTTCTCCACTTAAATTATTATTAGTCATTTTTCACTTTTCACCTTGTGTAGGTCATATGATATCATATCGGATTGTTGACGGGTGCAATAACCTTAATATTAAAATTATAAGTATTTTTAAATATATACACGTTAAAGGTTGTTATCAAAAGTTTGACTCTTACGATTACAAGGATTGTATAAATCTGAAAAATCTTTCCACAAAGTCCGTCATATAAAAAAATTGGGGGTTTCCAGAACCATTATAAGGACTCATTTTTTTGTCACAAAACATAATAGTGTAAAACTGCTTTCTCAACTACTATGCACCCCTGCTTTTTTGAGGTCGTTACATTCGTTATAATTGGATTCATGGTGAAGCTTAATTCGTTTTAACTTAAGTATTTAATGTACGTGTGTCACGCACACAGGTTGACGCACAAAGTATCGACTTTCAGGATTCGTACCAAGTACCGTTATTTTTGTTACTCGGTAAAAAAGTATAAATTAAAAATAAACAAGTTTTTTTAAATTACCTATACGAATTAGGAGAAAGTTCGGCATAGAAAGTAGCTTAAGTAGCATTGATAAGGGTTTCATTGTGTTGCAAAACATGTTGTTAAAATGTAATCGCTACATGCAACTTAAATAATAATATTATGCTAATTTAAAATACATAAAAAAATAAAACAATCAACATATTTATTAACAGTACAAACTCCTGTCAATTAAGAGGATACACCAAGGGCTGGGGAAATTGCAAATAGGTATTTTTAAAATGTATTGCTGTCTCACCAATCTCAAGTCTCCCACCGCAGATCGCGACAGAGACAACACGACAAAAGTTCTAATAAAAGAACAGAAAATCATCGATTCGTTGTCCTCTGATTTTTTCTCCAAAACTTAACCGATTTAAGTACTTTTTTCATCAAGAATTAAAGCAAGGCTTGAGCTATGTTCCTATGTTAAAACAAAACTGGCTAGAATATACAAAAAATGTATATTCTAGTCAGTTTTGTTTTCTGGGTGTTTGAACACAGAGAAAAATCTGGCCTTTTTTGGGTTTTTGAACGTTCTTATATTTTTTAATAATAACATTATGAAATAAATAAAACATAGGGACACGCTAATAGTGGCCATAGATATTCTGGAAAAAATATAACTCTACCGGTATTATCCAGGGAGGAAACAGAGGACAACGTTTGTATGGGAAAACGGCTCTAGAGGTAGCTCTTAACATAACCCGACCAAGCAACGAAACTAACCAAAATCGCGACTAATATTGAATTGACATAAGCCGACAAAATGACGTAGGTCCACTCTCTGCGTATGAATCATCTTCTCTGATGGTCATTTCGCCTTAACTATAACAGTATTTATTCAAGGCCTCCCTGGGTCCAGTGGTTAAAAGCGACGTACTCCGCACATACTTGGGCACTATAAAATTACTCCTGCGTAACTGGCTTGGTTTCAATAAAACCGGCCACCATCGCCGAAACCGGTGTGGGAATTATTATTATTAATATGTTAATTCAATAGCCAACACAGCGGCGTCTTTCATGGGTCTGGTGTGGTTCTCCACGTACGCGGCGTACATGCTGACCCAGATGCTGTACGAGGACATCAGCCTCACCACCAAGGCGCTGATCAGCCTCATCTCCAACGCCGCCATGGGATACGCACTACAGATGGTCGTCATGAGCGAGGGAACTTCTAAAGGTAAGGAAATTAGTTAGCTCTAATCTTGTCGATAAAGCTACAAGGTGTTACAACACTAAGGGCCTGTTTCACCACTTCTTGATAAGTGCCGAATAGGCTATTCACCAATTAACTTGACAGATCAAGTATGAAGAATCTGTCAAAAAAGTAGTGATACAGGCCCTAAGGGTCTGTTTCACCACTTTCTGATAAAGTGCCGAATAGGCTATTCACAACTTTTTTGACAGATTTTCTATACTTTATCTGTCAAGTTATATGGTGGATAGCCTATTCACAACTTTATAACAGATTCTCCATACTTTATCTGTCGAGTTAAGTTGTGGATAGTCTATAGGTAACTTATCTGACAGATGCTTCATACTCTATCTGTCAAGTTAAGTTGTGGGTAGCCTGTCCGGCACTTATCATGAAGTGGTGAAATAGACCCTTAAGAATGCTACAACTTTTTAATTAGCAGGTCGGATGTCTGTCAGTACGAATATCGACGTTAATGACATTAAAATAAGATTCATATTAGCGCGCCTTGTACAGTGGCGGTTACGATGCTCGCCGCGTTCTTGATATGGCGAAAATGTATGAAAAAATTTGAGAAATTTTCTTATTTTTCTTATAACTGGAAAAGTTGTTTATTTTTATATAAAATTTTTAGCGGACTTTATAGAGGACTAAATAAGCAACAATTTTTTTGTATATTTATTTTCCTCAGTTCAGTGTATTTAGATATTAAGGTACCTAATCAGACCCCATTTTTTTCATATTTTGCGATTATTGTGATGGTTAAAACGTATTTTATGTGAAAATTTTGTATGCGGCTATAGTATTTTTATGGTACAGTCGTGGAGATGAATATATTATCTTTCATTTGAAACCAAAATATCTTCGCAGTTTGACTCCTAATTCTTTAAAATGGTACCGGAAAATCGCTGATATTTGTAATAGCGTCCTTAATGATAATATAATTTTGTGTCTGTGTACTTTACTCTCTACAAGGAACACATTCACGCCCTAAAATATTATCACAATATAATATACTTTTGTTAAGCTCTGGTTTCCTCCAAAAGCGGCGCTGTCATGCAGCGGCCACAATACAGCGGTGAATGACGTCACTAGAACGTTGTCCATGGCAATATGGCGCGATTTTCTAGAGAACGGTAATAATTAATTGACACCGTTCTCTAGGAAACCGCGCCATACCGCCCGCATAGACAACGTTCTAGTGACGTCATTCACCGCTGCATCACAGCCGCCACAAGACAACACCGCTCTTGGAGGAAACCTGAGCTTTACACCCTGTATAATAATAGTTATGTAAATATTAATATGCTTTGAACATTATTATACCTAATAATGTTATAATAGTCAGTAACTTACCAGTTATAATAGTCAGGGCCTGATCTAAGAAGGGGCGAGCCGGGCAATTCGAAGCAGTATGTTTAGGTAATAATAATTGTAATATAAGGTTTAAGGTGAGAGTGTTCTGTTTTATATGTACAAAACAATATTATGGTAATATGACTGATTATTTTTGTGCCAACCCTACTTCAAAATTTCTTGCCAGAAAACAATGGATCATGAAAGTGGGACCAATCGCTAGATGAAAAATGTTAAAAATTCATATCTGGTCATTGGTCCCAGTGGGTCCAAAAACTTTGGGACGAAACACCAGAGTACTCAAGATTTTTCCCCCTTAAATATTAATTTTATTTTGTTTTTAGTATTAATTGTTGTTATAGCGGCAACAGATATAAACAATCTGTGAAAATTTCAGAACTATAGCTATAGCGGTTCTTGAGATACAGCCTGGAAACAGACAGACGGACGGACAGACATCGAAATCTCATGAATAGGGTCCTGTTTTCACCCTTTGGGTACGGAACATTAATTCGATGGAACATTTTGACATCAGTTTTATAATTCCTCGAAGATACACGCACGTCTTTGAATCCCTGAGCAACGATAAATTATTTTCGAATACACGAATACAACAAAAAATATCGCTCTTGACCTCGAAATCGCGTCCCATTGATGTTGTGAACAAATAACATCATTTATTACGAAACTCATTTCGAGGCAGTGTCACATTCAGCTAGCACGGGGCCCATAGCACATGAAGACTCCCTTTTTCACTTTCGATTATCAAGTTTAACTTGGCTCTACCAGGTCTAACAGTCCCATTTAGGACACATTACGATGCGATGAAATGCGAATTCGCAGCCATTTCTTTACCACAATTGAAAATGTGTCTATAAAACATTTTGACGCGATGCAGTCGCGGATCGCAGAAAATAGACGTTATAGCGCTAAGGGGCGTAAACCCTCGATCACAGATTCTTGGAAAACTATTGTTCTTCTTTTGTTATTGCGGTCATGGTTTTGGCATGCGACCGCTTGGGGCTTGAAAGGTTCACAGGGCACAGGCCACTTAGGTAGCACTTGCCGCAAGTGCTATAAATAAATATTGCTTATCTGGTCCTGTTAAAACGCTTATCGCCCTATAGCTACACATGTTGCCGATATTAATATTTTTGTATCTATCTGTTTACAAGCAAAACCTAATTTTGGGCGATAGTAGATAACGTGATACGTTATTATGTAATCGCATGCTTGACCTACGGCAGTACAATTTTATTATGTATTAAATACTAATTGTATAGCTAAACTGTGACGCCTTTTACACTGACCCCTCATTATTTATGGTGAATTGATAATAATGATTTTTTTTAATATCTCGTGGAAGTCTTAGGCCCGTATAAATAGTCAGTACTTAAGATGCGACCCGGTCTCAAGACGCCGCGCGGTTCGGCTCTATGATTTATCCATGACAGCCAACCAATCACAGAGCCTGAACCGTGTCTTGAGACCGAGATGCATCTTGAGTATTGACTATTTATACCGGCCTAATTGAATCAACATTCAACAGTTATCAATGCTTGCCTTCACTTTCGCATACTATTCTTAGCTTGGTATAAGGATAAGGACGAAATGAAAATAACTGTATTTTAAAAAGATAAAACCGACTTCAAAATTGTACGTAATTGAGAATTAAAACTTCCTATCTCCAAAACTACTGAACAGATTTTGATGAAACTTGCACTGTTCCCTAAGTTGAACAATACGTAGTGCAACAAAAAAAGAATCACTTAAATCGGACTTGAAATTCCGGAGATATGCGTGAACAAACATAAAAACATACATACATACATACATACACTTTTGAAATTTGGCACATTTGTTCAGAAGCTGTTATAGATTAACATATACAAAAACTGGGCAGTTCTGGAAATATTACATACATACGCGTCGAATTAATAAACTCCTTTTTTGAAGTCGGTTAAAAATAAGTCGTCTTAGCGTAGATTCACTGCGTTTTTCATTGCAAAATCGTAACTACGTATTTTGTTTGTAGAGTCAAGTACACATTTTCGCAAAAATCGGTGTAAGAATACTGTATAACAATATTTTACCTCAGCGCATCCAAAATGTGTTTGTTCTGATGGGAGAATTCTCGAAGCGGATCACACAATCATTGAGTTCAATTTAAAACGAAATTGTTTGAACATCGTCCGGCATGCTGCATTACAATTTAAACTGACGAATAAACGGGAACATACACATGGCACCACAAGTCCAGCATATCTTGATCCGCCACTGTGTTTGGATGCTATAATTACAGGCGAGATCATAAACTGCAGAGCTATGTTGCCTGGTGTACCCCGCAGAATGATTTAATTGATCATTGTTAGTAGCAATATATTGTTGTCGCATATTTACAATACAATTATTAGCCTCCTAGTTTATACCGACCGAATTAATGTCAGAGTTTGAATTACTATCTATTGTTGTGGCTCTAACACGTTTTTCAATATTGATTTTTAATTATTTTGCCGTGTTTCCGCGAAATTTGGTCGCAAAAAAGGTCATGATTGTATAGTTTTATGTTAGTCAATAATAGTTTTATGATATTAAGTAATTAATAATTATCTATTGCGTCTAGTGCAGTCTCACATATTTTACTCTACATTCCAAGTTAGTAGCACAATAACTCCTAAACGATAAGGGTAAACTACTGTAGAAACGGCTCCAAGCTTAACCTTGCTACTATTTTATTTGACTGATGAGCATAATAATTAGTTTGTATTATGCACGCTTTTATAACGATTAAAATCCATCTGTAAAATATTGTTTTGCTCTCCATCCCATCACAGTCATCAACTCATCACAGTATTTCAATCATAGTGCCCCATTTTAACAATAGTACAAAATTATAGGCTACACTACCAATTTGAATCCATACTTATTTTATAAAAGCGAAAGTAAACCGATTTTGCTTAGCATGGAGATACTTTGCGTCCCGCATAAGGACATAGGATTGTTATCCCGGAAAATTATACGGTGCCCGCGCGATAAACGAATTTTGGCGTATCGGAGTTGCCGGCGTCATCTAGTACTGAATAAACTTATTAGGTATTCGCTCTACAACTTTACAGTTATAAAATATAATATACTTTTTTTGGTAAAAAATGGGTCCCGTGCACCGTTTCTTACGCGGCGACGCCACGCGCCGGTTCTTCTCGCCGGGTTGGTTCCCGAACCGGGCGCAGTGGTAGGCACCATGTAGAAATTCTGAAAACATTTGCTTGAAATTTATTCAGAAATAAAACCTTTTTTAATATTTTCTTCTTTTCTCAGGCCTACAATGGGGCGATTTCTTCTCGCCGGTATCCTACCACGATCGCTTCACACCGGGTCACGTGGCTCTACTGCTGATATTCGATGCTGTCCTCTACATGCTAATAGCTATGTACGTGGAGAAGATCAGGCCTGGGCTGTACGGGGTACCCCTACCCTGGTATTTCCCCTTCACCAAGAGCTACTGGTTCCCTAATAGGACGAAAGTTGCAGGTAAGATGCTTAACTTGAGAGATGAAGTGCCAGGGTATTTTCCCATCTAAATACATCTATTTAGATGGGAAAATACCCTGGCACTATCTTTTAAAAAAATACCCTTAAGGCGACGCCTTGATAATTTGGCTGTAGCGATATCGATTTTTCTCAGCAATGACTAAAGCTAAGAAATTAATGTTCATTGTCAGTATTCATCATGTCTTTGTCTTTGAATTACCCATAGCATAACACGATTGGTCAACTTTTATAACACAGAATAATCAATCAAAAAGACAAGAAAAAAGCGGCCAAGTGCGAGTTGGACTCGCCCATGGAGGGTTCCGCAGCAGCAATAAGGTTAATTTTTATGAAATTATATTATTTTTGATTTATTTTTATATTTCAGTCGATTTAATGAAATTTAGATTAAGGTTTACTATTTATGACGTATAAAAAAAACTACTGGCTAGATCTCGTTCAAACCAATTTTCGTTGGTAGTTTTTATAGTAATATACATCACATATTTTTTTTAGAATTATCATGCCTCTACTTTAGAAATTAGAGGGGGGGGGACACACATTTTTCCACTTTGGAAGAGTCTCTCTCGCAAACTATTCAGGTTAGAAAAAAATGATATGAGAAACCTCAATATGATTTTTGGAGACCTATCCATAGATACCACACACGCATAGGTTAGATGAAAAAAAATTTTTTTTGTTTCATTAAGGCGATATAATGAAAATAAATTATAACGCAAGGGGCGGGGCCTATGCTCGTAGGGCGGAGAGCACCCCCGCGCAAAAACATCGCGCGCTTGCAGCTAGCGCGACCGTAATTTTCATTTTTAGAACAAGGGTCATTGACCTATGGAGTCGCAGTTTTATTAATAATTATTAGTAATTATTTTATATAAGGAATTACTATAATTGTAGAATATGATTGACGTAGTTAATTTATTAGCATACGTATTCTAAGTTTTCTACATAATTGTTTTACTCAGCTCCTAATATCAACTTTTGACCGTTGGAAGAGTGTGTATGGAATTGCAGGCGGTATTTTGGTCTGCGGGGCTAAAATGGTCGCTTTGTTGAATCATGATATGAATCATATTAATATGATTCATTTTTTTAAAAATCGCATAATATGCAAGTCTGTCTGCAATTATTGCAGGCAGAGTTGCTTATGAATTATTAATTTCTGTATTTTTGTACTGATTTGACATTTGTCAGTTTAACAGTTTTTACAATTCATTTGCTGAATTGATTGAGAGAAATTGCTAAATGTGACCATTTTAGCCCCGCTGGTCTTGTTGCTTGCCAGGCTGTTGAGTGATGAAGAAAACCATAAAACTCCCTAAGAGGCCGGGTGCCATCGAAATTCTCATACATACGTAATAGCAAAATCATTTTCTCATACGAAAATATTTAACATAAGTATTTGATTTATTTTTCAGCTTAAAATAGTAATTACAGGTTCCTGCACAAAAATTTACTACAAAATATTTAAACACTAAAAAATTGAGTAAAACACCAAAAAATGTAATATAATTAAATCAAAGCGCACGGGCCACGGCCGTGCGCGGCCAAGTTCCAGCAGGCCGCGCGCTCGCCGTGCACTATTTACACGAACCGCTTCGACGCACTTTTGACCCCCTTGTAGCTCAGTGCCTATTGCGAGTGCAAAGATAAAATTATACCTACGTAATTATATACTAGTACTTAAGCAGTATACCAAATTTCATCGAAATAGGTTCAGTAGATCTAGAAATATGTCTCTGTAAAAATAGCTAATTTTGGCACTCACTCATTCACTCACTCACTCACTCACTCACTCACTCTCTCACTCACTCTCTCACTCACTCACTCACTGACCGGTAATCAAAACCTCTAGGCCACTTCCGTTATGAAATTTGGCACACAGGTCGTGTGTTATATGTAGATTAACAAAAAATTAGGAAATTTTAGAAATCGGTCAAGCGTGAGTTGGTTCATCTATGAACTTTAGAGGCTACTTCCAAATATCCTAGCGTTATGAAATTTGGCACACAGGTCAAATTCAAATTCATTTATTTCATACCATATTACATGATCAGATTAGTTTCTACTTTGGGTCCTATATAATGTAGATTTAAAACAAAAAAATAATAAATTTTAGAAATCGGTCAAGCGTGAGTCGGCACCTCTACGAACTTTAGAGGCCACTTCCAATTATTGTCCTAGAGTTATGAAATTTGGCACACAGGTCATGTCTTATATGAATTTTAAAAATCTGTCAAGCGTGAGTCGGCTCATCTATGAACTTTAGAGGCCACTTCCAACTGTCCTAAAGTTACGAAATTTGGCACACAGGTCATGTCTTATATGTCATGTAGATTAACAAAATATTAAGAAATTTTAAAAATCTGTCAAGCGTGAGTCGGCTCATCTATGAACTTTAGAGGCCACTTCCAATTGTCCTAGAGTTACGAAATTTGGCACACAGGTCATGTCTTATATGTCATGTAGATTAACAAAATATTAAGAAATTTTAAAAATCTGTCAAGCGTGAGTCGGCTCATATACGAACTTTAGAGGCCACTTCCAATTGTCCTAGAGTTATGAAATTTGGCACACAGGTCGTGTGTTATAATATATAGAGTAACAAAAAAATTAAGAAATTTAAGAAATCGGTCAAGCGTGAGTCGGCTTATCAACGAACTTTAGAGGCTACTTGCAAAATATGCCTTAGCGTTATGAAATTTGGCACACAGGTCGTGTGTTATATGTATAATATTAAGAAATTTAAGAAATCAGTTAAGCGTGAGTCGGCTCGTCTACGAACTTTACTCTTTACTTAAAAATTTGTCTTCTATTGATAGTTTAACAAATACCACTAGTGGCATCTATCGAAAGTATTGTTTATATCGGGCGTAGCACAAAAAGAAAACATAGGTATGATTTCTTGAAAAAAAGTATTGAAATCCCACCAAAAACATACCTGTTAAAATAGGGCCTAGTTCCTATAGGCTAACTTTTGGTCTAAAAAAAGAGTTAAAATCTAAACCAATGCCCAGTTCAGATGCACTTCATCAACAGCCTGATCCATAATACTTCTAAATTTGAACTTGGCAGGTTTTTGTGATAGACGTAACACTGAAGGTAACACTTGATTAATTATGTAATTAGATAATATTTATAAAATTTAATTAACCTGCCAAGTTCAAATTAGAAGTATTATGGATCAGACTGTTGATGAAGATGATTATGATCGATGAAGTGCATCTGAACTGGGCATTGGTTTAGATTTATACCCTCTTACTAATAAAAACTTCTTAAACATGCGTTCAACGTGTGAATAGTTAAACAGGAGTTTTTAAGTTATACACACGTTACACAGTCTATACATGGTCTATACAGAGAAATTTGTATGGAAATGACAGCATCGTTATACAGGCCTTATGTCAAAAAATGATTATTAGTAGAAAAAATCTTATGCACCCTCTATACACGCTGTGTAACTTTTTATTAGTAAGAGGGATAATGTATAGACGTTATAATATACTAATGTAAAATGTATAGACGTGATATAATATATATCTAAAAACTAGCTGTTGCCCGCGACTTCACTGACCGGTAATCGAAACCTCTAGGCCACTTCCGTTATGAAATTTGGCACACAGGTCGTGTGTTATAATATGTAGATTAACAAAAAATTTGGAAATTTTAGAAATCGGTCAAGCGTGAGTCGGTTCATCTACGAACTTTAGAGGCTACTTCCAAATATCCTAGCGTTATGAAATTTGGCACACAGGTCGTGTGTTATAATATATGTCGCAGTCATCTGGTTCAATCTGTGATTCAATTGAATGACTAGCGTATTCATTGAATGACACCGTTCTATTGAATGACTGAAGGACAACTAGTCAAGACGCTGACTGTAACGTTTAACGTCTTGACTAAACGTCATCATAGTGAAGGTTTTGGAATTGGTTTAGATTTTATAATGTATAGACGTTATAATTTATTAATGTAAAATGTATAGACGTGATATAATATATATCTAAAAACTAGCTGTTGCCCGCGACTTCGTCCGCGTTAGAATAGTTAGATCACGTCCCAAATATTATTTTTCAAAAATATTAACAGAATTTACTTTCCTACGATTTTATTCAGTAACCCAAATCCTATTAAAGCGAACACCTTCATCATAGAAGCTCAAATCTTTAATAATTTGAGTTCAATCAGTCGAAAATCTAAGAAAATTTCTAAAAACTTTCATCCCGTATTTCATCTCCTTAGGGGTAGAATTTATTAAATTCCTTTCTGAGGGGATGCCTACGTCATAGTATCTTTATGCATACACAGTCTCAGCCCGATCGGTTTAAAATTGAGAAAGTTTCATACAAACTGTCAACCCCAATTTCACCCTCTTGGGGGTAGAATTTCCAAAGACGCCTAAATATATATCCATTCAATTTTAATTAGTAACCCAAAAATAAAGTTTCATGTTTCTAACTCAAGAAATGACGGACTTTCAACCCCAATTTCACCCCCTTGGGGGTAGAATTTCCAAAAACGCTTAAATACGAATTCATTCGTTTTTATTCAGTAACCCAAAAATAAAGTTTCATGTTTCTAACTTCAGAAATAACGGACTTTCATACAAACTTTCAACTCCTATTTCACCCTCTTCGGGTTAAAATTTCCTAAATTCCTTCCTTAGTGGGTGTCTACTAATTAGCACAACCCTGCTCATCAAATTTCGTGGCTGTAACTTTAACAGTTTTTGCTCTGCGATGATGAATCAGTCAATCAGTCAGTCAGTCAGGACTTGTAATTTTATATGTATAGATTTGAGAAATCAATCAACGACTCGACATTGAAAATAACAGCATTTTGATTTGATGGTTGTGTTTAATTTTACAATTCTTATGTAAACAGTATTTATTTAATAAGCTATACGGTGTGCATTACACATGACAATATTTTATACCCCCCCCCCTCTCCTCCTCCCACCCTCCTCATCGTATTCTCATTGTATCACTAGTACATAAGAATTTTTATCTATAATTCGTAGATGAGCCGACTCCCGCTTGACCGATTTCTTAAATTTTTAATTTTTTTTTTAAATCTACATATACCACACGACCTGTGTGCCAAATTTCATAACGCTAGGATAAGGACAATTGGAAGTGGCATCTTAAGTTTGTAGATGAATCGACTCACGCTTGACCAATTTCTTAAATTTCGCAATTTTTTGTTAATCCACACATAATACTCGACCTGCGGGCCAAATTTCATAACGCTAGGACAATTGGAAGTTTCTTCTATAGTTCGTAGATGAGCCGACTCACGCTTCACCGATTTCTTAAATTTCTTAATTTTTGTTAAACTACTTATAACACACGACCTGTGTGCCAAATTTCATAACGCTAGGACAATTGAAAGTGGCCTTTTAATTTCGTAGATGAACCGACTCACGCTTGACCAATTTCTTAAATTTCTAAAATTTCTGAATATTTTGGTAATCTAAATATAACACCCGACCTGTGTGCCAAATTTCATAACGCTAGGACAGTTGGAAGTGGCCTAGAGGTTTTGATTACCGGTCAGTGAGTGAGTGAGTGAGTGAGTGAATGAGTGAGTGAGTGAGTGAGTCAGTGCCAAAATTAGCTATTTTTACAGGCAGATATCTCAGGATCTACCGAAGCTATATCTATGACATTTGGTATGCTGCTTATGTGCCTGTATATAATTACGTAGGTATAATTTTATCTTTACACTCGCAATAGGCACTGAGCTACAAGGGGGTCAAAAGTGCGTCGAAACGGTTCGTGTAAATAGTGCACGGCAAGCGTGCGGCCTGCTGGAACTTGGCCGCGCACGGCCGTGCGCTTTGATATTCACATTTATTGCATTTGCATTAGTAGGAAACAATGTAGCGTAGATTGTATTATGAGAATAATAATTTCTGAGAATAAAAATATGAGAATAAAAATTCTTACGTGTCCGCAACACCTAAAGAAATATTATTATCAAGATCCAAGTCAAATACCGACTCCACTGGTGGTCCCTTGGATATTATGGTGGTGGTTCCTTGGATATTATGTCGGCGACAGTCGTAGATTTATGTTTTATCTTATAAAAGCGATAAAATAAATATCAATATGTGTATGAATATTGAATATATATCTTATATTCACATTCATTGCATTAGTAGAACACAAAGTAACGTAGATTGTATAATGATAATAATAATAGATAGGTTCTCACGTGTCCGCATGATCTATATAATACTACTATAGAATTATCCAGATCTAAGTCAAGTAGCGACTCCACAGGTCTCTGTTCTTTGGATGTGTGGTCAGTAGTAAATTTATATTTTCCACAAAAATAATAAAATAATCATAATAAAGCCATTTTACAAATAATAAAATAACCTCCCTTATCAATCAATAGAATAGGTAAGTACACACGCCCCCCGAAGGTTGCTCGCCTTGTCGTGGCGGTGGGGCTCAGTAACCGCGGCTTGGACAACCGCGGTGAAGCGAAGAGGCAACCAGGGCCGGCCGGTGTCGCCGCCTGGCCCGAGAAGGGCGCTCCCAGCGGACTGGAGGAGTCCGCTGCGGATGCGCACCGAGGTGGGGCCGCAGAGGAAGAGGCAAGTAGGTATTACGGTGCGCCGCTTGCCCTATCCTCTGCGGCCGAGGACGGATCGCGGGGGGGAGAGGCATTGTGGTAGGTTGCCGCTTTCCCTACCCCCCCTGCGAGCTGGCCGTTCCGTTTGAACGGCATTGGTGGGGCCGCAGAGGAAGAGGCAAGTAGGTATTGCGGTGCGCCGCTTGCCCTATCCTCTGCGGCCGAGGTGTGGTCGGTGGCAGAGCCACAGACCTGATCTGCCACATGGCCTCCAAGTAGCAGACTCGGGGGGCGTCTGCTACATCCCTGGTGGGGGCCGAGGAGGAGGGCGCACGTGTCGTGCGCCCATCGTGGAGTCTTCGGACCGCTGGCGGGGTCGCGGATGTGTGTATCGTTCCCGTGGCCCCGTCAAAAGGCGGCGTGGCGAAAGATGGGGGGGGGGGGGGTTTTAGTGGGTATACCGTGGTCTCATCAGCTACGGGAGTCCCACATCACCGCTCGGGTCGCCCCCTGCGCCTGGGTGGTATGCGTAATGCATTTCCCCCTCCGGAAAAAAAAAAAAAAAAATGGTAGGTAAGTACACACGACGGCACATCAGACTTATCACGAACTAACTCTTCATAGCGTTCTTTCTTTTCCAGTTTAGATAATACTGGTGTTTTCTTTTTCCCCATGATCAAAAAAAAAAAAAAACCATACAGCTGAACGTATAAGTAACCTCCTCGTTTTTGGAAGTCGGTTAAAATGATAATAAAAAGCCTTCACTCTAATACTAACTACTAATTAGTAATAATGCACTATTTATGATTAACTTAAAATAATTAATTAACTATACACACTCATTAAAAGTATTATTATTTACAACTATAACATACAAATTATCGCGGTAACGCCTGGCTAAAACTGACATAGGTCTATCCTCGATGAAAGCTGTATTAGCACTGAGTCTGCAAGAGAGCGGCTTCGCAATTAAACTTAATTTGTATGACTATAGAGTCGTGATTACGCTGCGGCCAGAAGCTATCGGCTCGCTCGGAAATTTCGACGTAAGCGACAAAACGTAAATGATCTATAATAAAATAACTAGGAGCATTTAAGCAAAACTGCTTTTGTACGAATTTGAGTTGCAAAGTTGTCTATTAATTAGACTAATTTCCAACAATACATCTATTTTCGTTTAAAAGTAATCTTCAAATTTCGTATTTTTAAGAGGTAATTTCGAAAATTAAATGTATCGAGGCAAAATACATTAATCGTGTTTCTAGGTCTGATCAAACCTAGATAAAGCTATGAAGATATGTATATCTCATTACCAGATTTGTAACATTTCTGAGGGTCCTATAGTATTACGTCAAAAAGGACAGTTTTTACCATTATATCGCCTTAAGGTTTACTATTTATGACGTATAAAAAAAAACTACTGGCTAGATCTCGTTCAAACCAATTTTCGTTGGTAGTTTTTATAGTAATATACATCATATATTTTTTTTAGAATTATCATGCCTCTACTTTAGAAATTAGAGGGGGGGGGGACACACATTTTTCCACTTTGGAAGAGTCTCTCTCGCAAACTATTCAGGTTAGAAAAAAATTATATGAGAAACCTCAATATGATTTTTGGAGACCTATCCATAGATACCACACACGCATAGGTTAAATGAAAAAAAATTTTTTTTGTTTCAGTTGTACCTATGGGGACCCCTAATATTTTTAATATTTTTTCCATTTTTGCATCAAAATCTTAATGCGGTTCACAGACTACATCTACTTACCAAGTTTCAATAGTATAGCTCTAATAGTTTCGGAGAAAAGTGGCTGTGACATACGGACGGACGGACAGACAGACAGACAGACAGACAGACAGACAGACAGACAGACATGACGAATCTATAAGGGTTCCTTTTTTGCCATTTTGGCTACGGAACCCTAAAAAGGTATTCTACGGCGCGGCGTCACCTTAACGCTGATTAATCCAAGAGGCCAAAACTCGGGCAAGAGGCAGAACCTATATTTTATTGTTTGACTATTTGACTTTGATGTTGAAACAAATTTGATTTTAAATGTATCATCAGATGGCCGACCTATATGATTTGGGAGGGTTATGTCAAGTTGTTGTGACCAACAACCGTCACTCGTCAGTTGTGTCTTGAGCCGTGACTTGTAAGTCTGTTGCCTGGGATTCTTATATCCGAATTACGTAATGTTGATGTGAAACAAATTCTTTAAGTAGCTACTTGTATTCTCGCAAAATAATAAAATATGACGAAACGCAATAATTGTAAAATTACAGAATACATTAAAATGTGCGATATTTCTTAGCTCCTCGAAATAACGATGTTATTATTATAATCATACAATCTTCATCTACACTACTATTATAAAGAGGAAAGATTTGATTTTTTGTTTGTTTGTTTGTTTGTTTGTTTGTTTGTTTGAGTCGAATAGGCTCCGAAACTACTGGACCGATTTGAAAAATTCTTTTGCTATTGGAATCTTACATTATTTCTGCTGAACATAGGCTACATTTTATTTTGGAAAAAAGTAGGGTTCCGTAAGATATTTGAGTTTTTCGGACGCAAGGTGTAAAAAATCAGCTAGAAAAGTTACTTATTTTGCGTACGCTGCCTAAACTATAAAAGATAGAACCATAAAATGTTCTAAGTAATTGTAGATCTTATAAATATCTACAAAAAAGTCCGCGACACACTATACGTATCTATGTCGAGTGAGGCACAATAACCATTTATTTATTTAAAAATCCTGAATTTTTTTTGGACTACATTTAAACGGATATATTTTACTCACGCTATTAATCCTTATCAAAATAAATTATTTTATCACTAAGTACAGTTTATGTAGATAATATTTGGTCTTTGAATGATTAAAATTGGACGTTTGGTTTTGAAATTATGGCGAAATTAAAATATTACGATAGTGGGCGTTACCAAAGCGCGTGCGGGAGCGCCGGGAGGAAGACAATATTATTCTGTTGTAGAAATGAAAATTCTGTACATAAAAGATATGAAATGACACCCAAAATTACACCTTTGTCACTACATCGCTACAGAAGCCAAAAATGTGGTTAGTTTTTTGTCTGTCTGTCTGTCACTCTTTCTGTCTGTCTGTATGTTTGTTCCAGCATCACACGAAAAATACTGATCCGATTTGAATGTGGTTTTCGCAGATATATTTATCTTCTTCCAACTTAACATCTGGTGTATAAAATTTTTTCCCCCCACCCCTCTAAGGGGACAAAAGAGGGGGTCAGATTTTGTATCAAACTTTTTTCTTTAACACGAAAACTACTGATCCGATTTGCATACGGTTTTCACAGATTTGCATACGGTTTTCACAGATATATTATATTTGTCTTCTTCCAACTCAACATCTGGTGTATAAAAATCCTCCCCCCCCCCCCTCCCCTCTCAACCCTCTCTGGGGACCAAAGAGGGGTCAGATTTTGTATACAACTTTTTTCTTTAGTGGACTTACTTCATATTAGGTATTAACTGTGTTTTTCAACTTAACATCTGGTGTATGACCTTCCCCCCCACACCCTCTTAGGGGGCAAAAGAGGGGGTAAAACATGTATCAACTGATGATGTAGAAAATATACTTTAAATGGCAAAACAACGTTTGCCGGGACAGCTAGTAATATTATAAATGGACGCAGACCGCTGTTAAGCATTTTTGTGTATCATCCCACAAAAAAAAAATACGTATTGAGTTATGAATGCAGTCTTGTTCATTAGATCAACTTTAGATTTTAAAACAACACTGCATTCATAAGTTCATAACTCAACTTGGTACTACTAATATATTATATTCTGTGACTCAACACCAAATTTTTTGTGGGTTAATACACAAATGCTTAACAGCGACCAAAATAATATATTAAGGGCCTGTTTCACCACTTTCTGATAAAGTGCCGAATAGGCTATCCACAACTTTTTTGACAGATTCTCCATACTTTATCTGTCAAGTTAAGTGGTGGATAGCCTATTCGGTTCTTATCAGGAAGTGGTAAAACAGGCCCTAAGTATAATAAGCAAATATAAACTTTACCCTTGAACGGAGCGTCTTGTAAGGTCGTGGTACATTAATAAATAAAAATTATCGACCGCATGAGGCATTTATAGATACCAATTATATTATAGTTCTTCCCACAGCTGTATTAGTACAGATATTAAAAGTGACGTAGTCGATTTAATACCCATCAAGAATATACTGACTATCAGGTTAAGTATTGGTTTTAATGAATTGTAAAGTACAATTATTAATATAATATGTATTATTTTATGATAAAAGTATAATATTATGTTACTTAATCTTTATTATTTTCTTTAGTAATTTAAATATTCATTACTGCAACGCCAATTTAAACGGATTTTTGTAATAATAGTATCCGACGTACGTTTGTATTTAAACTAAATTTTTGTATTAAAATCATGATTTTAATTACAATGATAATATAGATCTAATGATACTACAATAACTATTCTGATACAAACTACTTAACGAACATTCATTAAGATGAAGTGGTAGGGTGCGCATCGCGTTTCTGAGGGGGTGAGGTATGAAGCGTGGCGGGAGCATGCGCGGGGCAACCATCTTCCGCCCCGCGCACGCCTGCTAGTAGGTGCGTAGCGTAGACAGTGCGTGCGGCAGCGGCGACCGGGCATGCGAGTTCAATATTTTACCCTCTTATTATCTTCTTTTAGACAAATTTTTTCCTTAGTAGGCATAAATGAGAATAAGGGTCGCCGCACACTTGACCGGGTATAGTTATAATTGGTATTATATTGTTTTTGAAAATTTTTTTTCTTAGTTGGTATTGTATGAATAGAAATAAGAGTCACCGTACACTTGACCGGGTATCGGTATCGGTATTATCTTGTTTGAAACACTTTTTAACCTCAGTAGGTATGCCGTATGAATGAGTAAAAATGAGAATAAGGTTTACCGTACACTTGATGTACACACTTATCGGTTGATTGTACAAGAGAATACCGATACTTACCTCATTAGTTACCGATTCCAAATTGTCTCGAATGCTTCCGTACGCTCACAGATGCTCTTTAGTGCTGGGCCCAGACCCGTAGCTGTAGCCCATACCTATCCCTAATTCCCGACTCAAAGTCTATGCTAGTATGTATAGGCCGCGCATTGAACGTGAGTAAACTAATCCCTGGCTAACTTCAGGCAGATTCTTTTTACAAACAAACAAACATAAATAAATGAATGAATGATATTCAAAGTACAAGCCTACTTGACATACGTTATGAGATAATATGTCATATTTATTAGGTTATTATGTCAGAGTATACAATAGTCAATTTATTAATAAAAATATATTTATTAATTTTTAGGGTTCCGTAGCCAAAATGGCAAAAAGGAACCCTTATAGATTCGTCATGTCTGTCTGTCTGTCTGTCTGTCCGTCCGTCCGTATGTCACAGCCACTTTTCTCCAAAACTATTAGAGCTATACTATTGAAACTTGGTAAGTAGATGTAGTGTGTGAACCGCATTAAGATTTTGATGCAAAAATGGAAAAAATATTAAAAATTTTAGGGGTCCCCATAGGTACAACTGAAAATTTAAAGCAATAGATTTGGATTTAAATTTCTCCAAATGTGAACTTTTTTTTAACGGCCCAATCGCACAGCCGCATGACGTAATAATGTCTAAATTTAACAATTTGGCCCCTAGTATCAAAATTCTCAGTAAAGAATCCCTCCGCCTTCTAGGTGCCCCTATATTCAACGACGGTTTTGAGCCTTACGTTTCGGAACAAAAACAAAAATTCGTAGTATCTTCTGGCAAACTCGTCGCAATAAAATCCCATATGGCTTACCAAATAATTCGTTTTTGTTTGTTTGTGCCCCAATTCACATATGTCCTGAGGTGCTGCCCTCTATGGGAGTACCCCAACCTTCTTTCCCATTTAGACACTATTTTAAAAGACACAATAATGAATATTTTCAACTGCCAAATCTCTGACACCTCTTGGGCCCAAGCTACTCTCCCCATTCGTTTCGGTGGCTTGGGTCTTAGAAGCGTGTCCAGTGTGTCCCTTCCTGCCTTCCTTTCTTCAGCTCACAGCATTCATCCTCTTTTCATCAAAATCATCACCAATTCTTCTGGAAACGTAGGCATTGAGTCACTAGCTGAGGCGATCAACGCTTGGAAACGTGTTTGTCCTAGTGACGTTTCAGTTAACCCCAATATCCAAAAGAATTGGGATGAACCACTAATCAATTTGGCACAATCAGAAATTCTAAATTCCTCGTCCACCACAGATCGGGCGCGTCTTCTAGCGTCCGCCGAGCCGGAATCAGGCTACTGGCTCCAGGCTAACCCATCATCCAATACCGGAACACTTTTAGATAACCACACATTCAATCTTTCACTCAGTTTGCGACTAGGAGCCAATATCACCGAACCCCACCGCTGCCCCTGCGGCGCCGCAGTAGACCGCCAGGGTCACCACGGTCTATCTTGTCGACGCAGCGCCAGCCGCCAGTCCCGCCATGCCTCCTTGAACGACGTTATCCGCAGGGCCCTTGTCTCCGTCAACGTGCCGGCTACTCACCCGGCGTTCAATATTGTTATTGATACTGGACAATACCCTTATTCTCATTTCTACTCATTCATACCTACTAAGGAAACAATTGTGTCAAAAAAATATTATAAGTATCGATACCCAGTCACGTGTACGGTGACCCTTATTTCTACTCATTCATACCTACTGAGGAAAAAAAATTTAAAACAAGATAATACCGATACCAGATCAAGTGTGCGGTGACGCTTATTCTTATTTCTACTAATTCATGCCTACAGAGGAAAAGAATAGTCAAAACAAGATACCCAATACCCATATCGGTACCCGGTCAAATATGCGGTGACCCTTATTCTAATGCCTACTGAGGAAAAAAATAACGTCAAAAAAAAGATAATACCGATACTCAGTCAAGTGTACGGTAACCCTTATTTCTTTTTTTCCCTTAACTCTTCTTTTTTTTTTAATTATTCTTTTCCGCAAAAGGGATATTTTTTTCCTCTGCAGTTTTTATTTCCCATTTTCACATCAAATTCTCGTAAAGAGCGGGCCGACGAGTAGTACGTGTCTGCTTGCGACGAGGCTCCGCGGCCGACTGAATCGCCACCCCGCATCCCCGCCGCCCTCATACAGTGCGAGCGTTATAGGTTATTATTTTATTTTGAATGACTAACTATCATTTTAGTGAAAACCATAAATACTACCTTATGGGATTTGATGAAAGGTTTATGAAAACATAAATTTTTTACTAGAATTGTATCTAAATTCGCCGTAAAATCGAAAAATTGCAATAAAATGGCAATTTATGATGATTTTCACGATTTTTTTCTATCGAGGCAAATTACTTTAATCGTGTTTCGAAAAATATAACGTTATTAGGCATATCTTCACCCTTACGCCGGTATGAATAACATTGTATGAATTTTAGCGGTTGATATCTAAAAACAGGTTCAAAGATACCCTAGATCGCGATATTATACGCTTCTGGCCCTACCACTTCATCTTAAAACAGAAAATCTCTTACTGTCGCACTCAGAGATGAATATATTAGTTACTAATAACTGTAATTACGAATTTCGCACAAGTCATACATTATCTGACAAACTCATAATTAAATTGAAGTTTAATCGTCATTAAATGTATCTGAGTGCGGGCAGTGCGGCAGTAATGATGATGTATCATAATATTTAAAACTGTTAATAATGTCTACTGATTTTGAAAAAGGAATGTCTCATGTCTAAAGCCATTTGAAATGATGACACATTGATAATTGACATCAATTATATTCTGACGATTTTTATTGGAATGTGTTCTTCGTTTGTTTTTTTAGAGGTTTGAAGGCAAGTTACAAAATGGGTTGATAAATGGTAGGTCACATCGCTAATCATTATTTAGTTATGTTGAACAATACCTAGTAAAATAAAAAACAATTACTGAAATTGGACCGGTAGTTCTAGAGATATGCGAACACAAACATAAAAACATACATACATTACATACATATAACACTTTAAATTTGGCACATTTGTTCAGACGCTGATATCTAGACAAACATATATACGAAAACTGGGCAGTTCTGGAAATATTACGTATACAGACGCGTCGAATTGAAAAGTCGGTTGAAAATGACGCGCAAAGTAACTTTTTGTAGGATTAGGTACATAACAATAAATGACAGTCATTTGATTAATTAAACGCCAATAATACAGGTCTGATGGTATTTGCGGTTGCGTGATGAGTGATGACCAACTTCTACCAAAAAGATGAGGAAAAATATTCTTAATTCATCAAAAAATAATAATATGTCGTTAAATAAAAATCAGCCTAGTACGAGTTGGACTCGCGCACGAAGGGTTCCATATCTACCATCATTATAGAGCAAAGATAGGTAAAAAATGTGTTTTTTTGTATGGGAGCCCCCTAATTATTTATTTCATTTAAATATTGTTATTAATTATTAAATTATAAATACAACTGAGTATTTTGTGAACATTTCAAGTGCCTACCTATTGCCATTATTGATATCCAGAAAAAAATAGGAAAAAATTACGTTTGTTGTATGGGAGTTCCCCTTAAATATTTAATTTATTTTGTGTTTAGGGCCAACCCACGCGTACCACAATCACACGACATCGCAACGACAAAAAATGTCGTCGAGCAGTGGTTACGTGTGAATGGTGTCGCTGCAGCTTTTTGTAGTTGCGTTGTGGTACCGACAAAATGCCGACGTGGTTGCATTATCGCCAGTGGTTGCGATGTGGTTGCGATATGTGGTTACGTACGAAATTTCAATGAAACGGAGGGGGGGAAGAGCGCGGGCGGTGTGTGCGCACTGTCGTTGCATCGATGCAATGTTGTGGCTGCGACGTGGTCGGCCGTGGTTGCGATGTGGTCGGTATTTGACAAGTGGTCGACAAAGACTGCAAAATGTGGTACGTGTGAATGGTCCAGTTCATTTACAATACGAAATATACGCCCGACCACGTGGTTGTCGTGTGGTTGTGGTACGTGTGGGTTGGTCCTAAGTATATTTTGTTGTTATAGCGGCAACAGATATACAAAATCTGTGTAAATTTCATGAATCTAGCTAAAGCCGTTCTTGAGATACAGCCTGAACACAGACAGACGGACAGACAGACAGACGGAAAGACAGACATCGAAGTCTTAGTAATAGGGTCCCGTTTTTACTCTTTGGGTACGGAACCCTAAAAAGTAATAAATTTAAATCGAGAAAACACATTATAGAGTCTAAGGTCCACTCACTCACTCACGCAAATCTTGAATAAAGTTAACTCTGGTTTAAATTACAGGCTACTAAATAGTTACTACGTAAATTAAATAATTAAATTAATTATCATTTAATATATAATATCTATGGACGCGCACCCCTAAACCGATTGAGATGTTTATGCCGAAAATTGGTGTCCCGGGAAAGGACATAGGATAGTTTTTGATGCGGAAAAATGTGCGTTTTCCGCGCGAAAAAAGATTTTGGGGAAACGGAGTTACGGGCGTCATTCAGTAGATAAAATTATTATTTAAAATGATAATATTTTAAATCCAAATTTAACGCTATAATACCCCGGTTTGCACAATAGGACCTAAAAGTCTTCCTTCAAATAAATGTATTATTTTTTACAGCAATAACGAAACTAGATGGCTGCGATCAAGAGTACAAGAACTCTCTGCTCAAGGTGGTCCACGATGAGGAGCCCAAGGGGGTGCCAATGGGTATCAATATTGAAGTAAGTGTGTAATCCATACTAATATTATAAATACGGAATTATGTCTGTCTGACGCACAGATCATGAGTCTGACGTCTGTCTATCTGTTACCTCTTCGCGCCTAAACCGCTGGAGATATGGAGATACTTTGAGTTCCGGGAAAGGAGATAGGATACTTTTCATCCCGGAAAAATGTACGGTTCTGGAGCGATAAACGAATTTTGACGCGACGGAGTTGCGGGCAGTGGGCACCAACTAGTGACGTGTCCTTTTGACTTGTTTGTTTCTATGAGAAATGCCCCAGCGTCATGAATTTGCATAGGAAAACTTTTTGTAGAGACAAAAAGTAACTTTCAGCGCTGCTACTTTCACAGTGAACTGTATACAAGAGCCACATACACATTACACAGTACAGCCTACATTCTACAACTAGACAAATTGCAATAACATTTTAAACTTTCGCGTTGCATTATAATGCTAGTAGTAATGCTACTACGAGTACATACTTTTTCTCGACGTTTCGGCCGTGTTGCAACTTGCAACGGCGTTAAGTCCCGATTAATAAGTTTTAATAATAGACAAATTGCATTTTTAGCATTTTTATAATACGTGTCCCTCTACCTAAGCTTGTTATATAGGCAGAGTACGTTCACCTATAACATAATATTACATTGCCCTATAGCATTAAGTCCGCCATTGTACATTGTGCATAAAGTGTTAAATAAATAAATAAATATTATGTGTAAAAATAGAACCAGTCTATCCACTGGGAGTTGGGACCCTCTACATTTTATCGGCTAGCTACCAACTATTGTGTTATTTTTTTTTCATTCAAATCGACAGCAACACAAACACGACTGAATAACCGTACCTTGTAAAATCTTAGGGCCAAGCTTAGACCAGTCTGGGTTGGAGCCTGGAGGTAATCAGTTCTAAATATAAATCTTTTTTTAAGTTATTCGGGCTTTGAGCGCAGCGACCGAGTCAAGAAATTCCACTGATCTCTATACAAGTACGCTAGATTGCTGATAGCCTTTGAAATGACAGCTATTTTTTGTGCCTATTTGAAGCGGAATCAGCGCCCCTATTATTCGGGTAGAGAACTAAATCTGACGTAAAAATGATGTTTGAAAGCCGCCATATTGGCGCTGATAGAGTAGTGAGAGTATTTGGAACTAATACTAGTAATGACAACTGTTGTTATTGGTTGTCGTTACGTCAAATTTAGTTCTCTACCCGAATAATGGGGGCGCTGATTCCGCTTCAAATAGGCACAAAAAGCAGGTCTGTATCAGCAATCCAGCGTACTTGTATAATAGAGATCAGTGAGAAATTCCGTTACGAAAATAAACCTAACACCCCCACTCCGACCGGCACAGCGGTGCGACGTTGCCAGACGGCACGGTGTTTATGCATATTGCGAAAAGTTGATAAAAAATTCTATGCAACAGCTTTACCGCGGCAGTCCCTGAGTGCCACACTATTTTAGTAAAGTGAAAAAAGAGTGAAAACAGAAATTATATTAAATCTGACGCAAGTGAGCCTTAATATAATTTTTCTATTCACTGTTTTAACGCCTTAAACCTAATGAACGTCAGCTGAAGTAAGATTTATTTCACACAAATCGACGTTCCACAATCGTGTCTTCGGTTTCCTTCACCTTGTTTTTTACATGTCATTACCGCGGTAACCCGCCGGTATAATGTCGACGCTACGAGCAAATTGCTAGCCTCTTGAACTTTAAACGTGCAACAGTCATACCGATTACTTTCATTAATCACATACTGTCTACTGACATTGGGTATTACTAATGCTATTTTACACGACCGTGTCGGGAGGAGGGTTTTGATATAAACTGCGGAGAATATTGTTTAATGGATGAAATAAAAAAAAAGATACATACAGCCGAACGTATTACCTCCTCCTTTTTGGAAGTCGGTCAAAAAACTTGGTTGTTTACTCGAGGGAACTGTATTGACGTACTGTTTTGAAGATATTTTAATTAATTTTTTATCATACTTTATGCATCATATTTTGGGTTGCTCACTAAGAGTGTTGACTTAAATTACTAAAAGGGATACCCAAAAGAAACCCAGAATCGATTGAAATAAGCTGTTATGAACATATGAACAGCAAAGTAGAGAATGCATAGTAGATCGTACACAATTACACATATTATATTATATGTAACTCGTTTCATTCATAACCATTTTTGGTCATACATTTATGGGTATTCCCCTTAGCGACATTTTGAATGTATTTTTGGGAATGATATAAGTATGTATTGTCAAAAATGCTTGTCTGATTTAAGTTTGACCGGTTATAGTTGGTCTTTCGATTCGTCTTGGTCGTGATAATGAAGCGAGATTTCCAGTCGGGTTTTTTGTTTTAAACGGTTAGGTTATTCTATTGACGTGATAATATAATGACCTTAATAAAGGCTAAGTCGTAATCCTATTAACAGGCTTAGGAAATATAAAGCAGCTGACATTGTGCATTATAGACATAACCTTTATTGTGGAATAGATAAACAATAATTAATTAATGGAGACTACCTCTACCTACTTACCTAATAGACTGTACTGTACCGTATTGTACTGTGCCGAATGGTGTACAGTGTACACCCACACAAAGGCATATAACATTACATTCGTTTGAATAAGAACGCCATATTACAATTATAAAAGGAAACAGTAGAGCAACAATATTATGGAACCAAAAATTCAGACTTACCTATACTTCTTGCGGACAAGACGACTCCTTAAGCTTTGAACCTTGGGTGGTAAACATTCAGTACTTCTGAAAAACTATAGGTACCGTACTTTTGTTCTTCTGCAAACATAAAATATACTGTATCAAGTCATACAGTTTTTTTTTTCAGAACCTAACCAAAATGTACAAAGGACGAAAGAAGGCTGTGGATAATCTGAACCTGCGAATGTATGAGAATGAAATAACAGTGTTGCTGGGTCACAACGGAGCAGGAAAAACCACGACCATATCCATGTTAACAGGTAAATACTGTACGGATAATTACGTATATAATTGGGTTAAAGACAAGAAGATTCCAAGAAAAAAAAGCTTTTTCTAGATTTAAAATTTTAAGATAAAAATTGAAATCAGCGAGTGAAAATCTGCTTTATTTTTTATGTCATGGCCGTTCAAAATGTAGAGATATATTTCTCGATTAGTAGGTGCTATGCAAGCGTCGCGATAAAATAAATATAATTATTTTACATTCTTCTAAGAAGCAAGAACATAATAATTACTATAGGTATTAGATACTTTACCTAGAAGAATTATGAATTCTTATAGACATCGTTCTTTTGTAGTTTACACAAAAACCGTAGAAAATAGACTCTATTACTATAATTCTCGCTTACTCGCTAAAACCATATCGATGCATATAATACTTACTTAGGTATAATCTTGGGAAAGCAAGAAAGGTCATTTAAAGTATTTCTGCTCATTTAAAAAATACGAAATTATAAAGACTGTAAGTGTAAGGCCGCCATAGGAGGACCGCATCTTGCAGTCGGTCTCGACTTGCCTCGTTGCCGCACGGCGATCTGCAGGTTCTACACTAAATTCATATCCGCAATACACGGACTGCTCGAGTAGTTCTTGAGCGGTCGGAGCAGTCGCTCTGCGTTCGAGTTTCACCGTGAGGTCGAACAACGAAAATGTGTGGTCGACTGCATGATGTGTTGCAGTCGTGTACGACTTCAACGCGACCGCTCTAGAGCAGTCGGTTCCGATTGCAACTTGCGGTCTATGGCCAGTGTAAGTGTCTAAACACACTAGGCCGAAAAAACGCGGCTGAAGCTCGGCATGATCATGCCTGCAATGTATTTTAAATTACCGATGACACACCATGCCGAAATTACGTCGCGTTTAAATATTGTATGCGTTTGACATTGCTGACGTAATCATGCCAAACTTCGGCCGCGTATTTTCGGCCTAGTGTGTTTAGACACTAAGAACGAAACTAATAAGGGTATCGTTTCCAGGTATAATACCCCCCACTTCCGGTTCAGCGACCATCAACGGGTACGACATAGTCACGGAGACGGAGCTGGCTCGCCAGTCCCTCGGCATCTGTCCCCAACACAACGTACTCTTCCCCGACCTGACCGTGGCCGAACACATCATCTTCTACTCCCGGCTGAAGGGTGTACCAAGTTCCAAGGTCAAGGATGAAGTAGATCACTTCATGAAGCTTCTAGAACTGGAGGAGAAGGTTAGTGATTAAAGATAATAATATAGTATCTAATCATAGAGTTAAATCTCAGTCAACGAACGCATGAGCGCGTTGTTATAAGGACCCTTTCAATAACTCAGTAAAATCTGTCTATAGACCTACAAAGATGTTTTTCAGTCGCGCGTCGATGCTATTGTCATATTATTTTGTGTGTGGATGCATCATGCAAAGCAGCTATCTAGAAAAATAACGCCAGCGTAAGTTTTCATTTCGGACACAATATGTGGCTTCAATTTACACAAAAAAATTAATATCACTCAGTTTAAGATTTACGGCCGCACTCAGAGATGTCAATTAAGGCTTAATGCTCATTTAACATGAAATGTCCCTCTCAGAGATGACAATTAAAATCGCTAATTGCAGAGTTTGATGTTAAAGTTTTAGGTTATTGAATATTGAGGTTATTTCTTGAAAATTTTTCAATTTTTTTTTAAGTTGTTACAAGGATTCTTTTCAGGTTTTATCTGAAGTGTTAATGATTAATAATAATATTATTAACACCACAGTAAGCATAGAACTCCATAATTATTGTGATAGTACTAAAACATATTTTTTGTGCAATACCTACTGTATGTCTACTTGAACAGCTGTTTTTCTAATCTCTTGCAAATAAATAGAAGTATTTCACGTCAAAAATAATATTATATTCACAGTCATAGAAACTAAATATACGAAGAACATTGCCACCAAATTGTGAAATTATTGAATAGTTACAATTATGAAAAATTCCTAATAACAGCTAATAACAATGGTGTTATTATAATTAAAATGATAATAGTAGACAGGTTATTCACATAATCCAAATTATTGTAAAACTTAGAAATTTCTAAAGTACTTATGTATAATAAATATTATAAAAAACAATATAAAACATCTTTTATGTTTGTAACTGTATATCAACTGTAGTAGCTGGTACTGTGGTTTGAAATAAAGAAATTATTTTAGTAGTATATTGTTTATTATTATGCCCCATCAGTTTTGATTTCTTGTTTCTTTCTACTATTTTCTGCTTGGCACTGCTTTCACTTCTTCTTGTCCAATATTATAGCTTGCAATTCTGCGGTTACTTGATAAATTGTTAACTAAAATAAAAGTATGTGTTTTAAAAATTGAAACGGACCTACGAACATTGTAGATACACCGTACACGAAACCGAAAGATTTATATGGGACATAAATTAATCATTTAATTAGTATTGTCTCTGAGAGGTATCTGTTTTGAAAGCATTTAATTTAAATTTGTTAAATGATGTTTTGGGTTATTTTTTAATAAACGGCTCTGACGGCTGCAGTCACGGGCTCACGGCCAATAAAAAAATATTTTTGGAAAGTACAGTCTGTCACGAAAAGGTTTTCATAGGTATTTAATATGTGATTTATAAAAATTCTGTACAGTTTCTACATGGTTTTACACATTTTGACAATAAATCAAATTATACCACTTCAATCTGATACTGGCGATTCACAAAGGAGAATTAAAAAAAAAAGAAGAAGAAGAAGAACATACCCCTTTGACAGCAATTTCCACGATTAAAGACTCCAGCCGGTTAAATGGTGGTTTTTCTATATTTAAATTTATTCGCCATTTTGACATGTTAAATTATGATTATCTGACTCTGAGAGGGAATTTCATGTTTAATGAGCATTAAGTGTTGCAGTTTATATGGGCGGCGGTTAATTTTAATTTTTTAAATGTTGTTTAGCGCTAATTTAATCAACGACTCTGAGTGCGGCCGATTGACTGCTAAATATTTCCAATTTTTTTATGTACAATTTATGGAATATAGCACTAGTTTAATAATAGTAAAGCTTGTACATTTTAAGCTATTACATAGCTTTTTATCGTATATATTTATATAGTATTTTTTTTATCTATGGGCGCTTCACACCACGTCAGTCTGGCCCCGTGCTAAGTACCTAAAGGACTTGTGCTACGGGTACCAGACAACGGAAATATACAGGATGCAATTAAACCTTCCTGACAAATTTTGATATATTATTGATCCTTGTTAAAAATAAAAATGCACCGTACATTTTTCAGGATAAAAGTATCCTATGTCCTTTCCCGGGACTCAAAATATGAATGAAGAGGTAACAGATAGGCAGACACATTTTCGAATTTATAATCTTACTATGGATATAGATAAATAGTTATTAGTTAAATATAGCTAAGCCAATCTTATATGTACATAAAAATCTTATATATAAAAAATAAAAATGGATTTTCAAATGTGTTAGTCGCGCTAAAACTCGAAAACGGCTGAACGGATTGGGCTGATTTTAGTCTTAAAAATATATTCGTAGAAGTCCAGGGAAGGTTTTAAAGTGACACGAAGTTCACGGACAGCTAGTGTAGGTAATAACTAATAAGTATATATACGGCATACCTGTTAGAAGTCACTATAAAAAATGTCCGTAACCTTTGCTCGGTCGGCGAGGCAGTTGAAACCAAATTAAGAGCATACGCTAACACTTTTTTTCCATACAAACGTATTTCCCAATTTCCTCTCTGATAAACTGATCTCTGATGAAATGTCTAGAGAAATGATTTTTTGATACAATATTGGGATCTGTGAAAGCTACGCCTCTACGTTCGATATTTTTTTAATTTACTAATAATTATAAAAATATGACCCTTCAAAAATCGCAAAAAATGAATGTTCCGTACCCCGCCAATCAACCGACCATAAAACAAATTTGAAAGATCTTTATGATAAAATAAAAATGTAGAGGCATAGACTCATCCTTTCTGAAGATATTTAAAAAAAAAATTAATTAGATAGGCTCTATTTTAAAGGAGGAATCAGAGGAATACGTTACCTCGATTTACTGTATCTGTCTCTATCACAATACACGTGCCAGCACAGGGTGAAGCGTGATGGCAATAGTTTCTTCGTTCAAATTTTGCCGTACCCGCGTTCCCTCTTAATAATTATTATTAACTAGACGTTCCGCGCGGCTTCGCCCGCGTAAATTAGGGATTTCACAGACAACGCCCACAAAAAATAGCCTATGATCCTTCTCGTGGTCTACTTTTTATCTGTGCCAAATAACAATAATCGGCCAAGTGCGAGTTGGACTCGCGCACGAAGGGTTCCGTACCATTATAGAGCAAAATTAGGCCATAAATTGTGTTTTTTTGTATGGGAGCCCTCCTTATTTTTTATTTTATTTTAATATTATTATTAATATTAAAGTACACATATAACTAGGGATTTTGTGAAAAATTCAAGTACCTACCTGTTGCCATTTTTGATATAGAGCAAAAAAGGCCATAAAAACCACGTTTGTTGTATGGGAGCCCCCCTTAAATATTCATTTTATTTTATTTTTAGTATTTGTTGTTATAGCGGCAATACAGCATGACTGGTGAGACAATACCGATACTTAAGGAGAGTATTCGGTACTCGATTCTCATTATAAATATGTAATAAAATTAGGTACTTACTTATTTTTTTTTTCGAATTTCCCAAAAATAAATAAATCATGGATACTAAGTAAATTACGCGGCTAGGCAAGTAGGCATACTTTGCGGCCGGTGCAGAGGCGTGCGCTACCAAAGAAACACCACACAACTACCCCTCCCGCTCGCGGTGTCCATGCGTTGGGTAAATAACTATTTAACTTTAAGCTACATTTACTCAGTGATCAATTGATATTATTTTTTTATATTTTTTTTTCAACTAAAATAATAGCCAAATATCACGTCCTCGAGTATTGAACATGGTTAGGGTTCCGTTTTAGGGTACAGTAGTCAACCAAGTTTTGTTGATTACAGAACCCTAAAACGGAACTTATTTAATTCGGCAATCATACGAGTAGGAACTGGAAACATAGACTAAAAAGCAATTTTGAGCTCAATATCTAAGCTTGACTTACCTAGTCAAAATCGATTTCGGTTTACATGCTAATTTAATGCTATTATGCAGTATGCATATAGTTATTAACTTATTACAGTCTTGATGCAGATAACAATTTTGCACAAAAATTAGCTTATCTCGTAAGCAACATTTCTTTCGCATTATAATACTAGTATGAGTTTGTAGTTACAGAATTTTTTTTTGTTGGTTCGGCAGTCGGCACCCATGTAACCTAATGCAATAATTGTTGGTTTAAAAGTGATGAATTCCATAATTGTTATTTGCTATTTCAACTATTAATTTTCTCATGTTATATACTATGTATAACTACTGTAATAATTGGAGGTAATATAAATACGGTAAAGATTTCTAACACTTACTAACCTACGTAGTAGTTGTAGCGAAGTGAAAACGAAATTCTAGACCTTACCAGCTTTCACTTTCATCGGACTTTCTTGGCCGACACTGTGATTAGTTTGTAGTGTTATTTACTGAGATTAGTTATGTAATAGAACTACTTTTACTCAAAAAGGTATTATGTACTAGGGTACAACATAACATATCACTGCTTTTAGTAGACTACAGGGTGTAACGAACCTAAGTAATGATTCTTTTGGGTGTGTAAGAAGACGTGAGTGGAAGAATCGAATAAGTAACATTTCGTAACATACGGACAATAACTCATTTTTTCCCTAATTATTTAAATAAAACTTGTAACTTATCTACTTCATAACCTAGCTAATATATCTGGCTACACATACAATCCATAGTTTTTCTATTTAAAATAACTTTTCCGGCCCTAAAGCCTCCATTTAAGCAAAAAAATGGGAAGTTTTTCATGTTACTTACCTTATTCTTCCACTCACGTCTTGAATTGTGTATGTGTCCCTTCTTGACTGTATAAAGTAGCAACGCTGATCGAGCAATTTTTTTAAACTTTAATATTAGAAAATTCATGCTCTTTCGGTGCTGCCACTTTCACATTGAACTATATATAAGGCATACATACACATCCTAAAGTATTATCACTTAGTTTTGTTTCACCCTATCACACCCTTCGCCCTACTAAAATTTTTCTGTAGTCGATTTTCTGTTTAATAGTAAAATGCCAAGTCATTTTGATTTTTTCTTTATGTCTGTCTGTACTGTATCTCGTGAAGTATGTGTCTAATTATCTACTAAGCTAGATCGATCAAAAATTGTGATTATTATGTTAGTTGTTGATAAGCTAGAATAGATAAATAATAATAATAGTGCCGTGTATCGTTATCTTAATCTTATTATGGTCAATGTCTAGGACATATTTATTGTTATCTTATTTTTAAATGTGTGTGAAAAATTGCGGTACTGTATATGGTACGGGAGCCCTAGAACATTTTTTTTTGTATTACCTACTAACAAGCTAATTTTTTTGTGAGTAACAACACGGTACTCACAAAAAGTGGTAGAGTAACAGAGATAGAAAGGATTTCATACTTTGAATTGATGGTCCTAAAATATGAACTGCTTTATTTGTAGGACAATGTTACTCTTAAATTATAAAACTAATAACCTATCAATATACTTACAAAAAATCAGCTCGTTAGGGTTCCGTTATAGGGTTCTGTAATCAACAAAACTTGGTTGACTACTGAACCATAAAACGGAACCCTAACAAGCTTACTTTCAAGATTTTTCGCAGATAAAAATGTTGTTCGTCTTATCAAAATAAAGCTACTCACAAAAAATTAGCTTGTTAGATTACTACTTAACAAAAAAAAATGTTACTAAAAAATGTTCTAGGGCTTCCGAACTAATATATTAATTATTATTAATACAATATCAACGTCAAGACATCACGCGAAGCAACAACGTGCGAATAATTTTATATCATGATTCACGAGCAAAATAGAGTTGCATCATAATATTAGATAATACTCATGTAAATTAATAGAAGATTCTAAGCATTGTATGATTTTTTTACCATCACCAATATATGGTCACTTCAGGGGTTGAGACTACAGAAAGTAACGGTCTTACCACAAAAGATTTAAACACCTGTTGAACAGTAGATTAGAAAAAAATTCAGTACAAAATGGTGTCAAAACAACTGTTCAACAGATGTTTAAATCTTTTGTGGTAAGACTATAATATTTTATGTATGCAATCTTTTCAACTAAGATTGTGTGGTTGGTGTTTTTTCCCCAGCGTTTCTTAGTTTTGAGTTGCGAGTGGTTATAATTATTGTCTGTGAGCATCAAATATTTATGTACTTTGGGTCGTCAGTTAAGATCCTGTAATGCGTCGTATATAAGACCGCTTCTCCAATCTAAACTGCGTGACGTAATACTTGAACGCTCGTAGTTCAATTCTAGTGTATGAGTAGAGCGACATGTGGATATTTCTTTAAACGGGCTTTGGCCCACCACACATTCCCACTACTGTATCTCCTGTGTCGCCAGGATCGACAGCGGTATCCAACCACGAAAACCCTTTGATATGCCGACCTAAGATGCGCAAACGAGAAAATCTCGAGATATCTCATTCTCGTATGTAGTTATATTGTCGATAACGACATAATGTCAAAATCATTGTATGTCGATAGATTTTGACGACAGATCTACACGAGAAAAAATGTATGTCATGTTAGGGTCAATAGAGATGAAGAGAAGAGCCATCAAACATCGAGAAAACGTGTAGACAAAATTTTCTCATTGGCGTATGCTAGAGGGGATGATCTCAGCGAGCTGTCTTGGGACCCGCAACGTGATATGGACGTGGCGTATGAGCCAAGCAGCAACACTGCGTTGCGGCATCCCATCGTAAGACTCCACGTTGCTACTCAATGGTTATTTTTTCGATACGACGCGACGCCGAAACGCGATATTGTGGTTTAGCCCTATGATTTTTAGTCAGGTTATTGACCTTATATCGCATTCACAGAGACACGTGGTATCGGCGTATCTATCCGGCGGTCAGAAGCGGCGGCTATCGGTGGGCGCGGCGATGTGCGGGTCTTCGCGCGTCGTGCTGCTCGACGAGCCCACCTCCGGCCTCGACCCCGCCGCGCGACGCTCGCTCTGGGACCTGCTGCAGAGAGAGAAAAAAGGTTGCTCTCTCGCTCGCTCGCTCACTCACACACTTAAGGGTCGATTCAGACCGCAACGCGACGAGGCGAGGCGCGGTGCGGCATAAATTTGTATAGATTTGACAGATTTCAATTGCGCGAGGCGACATGCCAATCTGTCAATTCAGTACAAATTTAGAAATGGATCTACGCGTCGCGTTGCAGTCTGAATCAACCTCAAGGGGATACCGCACTAAGCGACACTGCGCTAAGAGCGACGCGATACTTCACGTCCCTGATAGTACTGACGTTTTTTGCGGCTTGCCTCATATAATTTAACATAAAGAATAATATATTTTGGCCGTGACAGGTCGTGTCGCTTCGCACGCTGCGCCGCACAAGACGGTAGCGGAATTACGCAACACTACACGTCAATAGTATGAAATATTAAGTGTCGCGTCGCTCCGCTACAGCGTAGTGTCGCTTAGTGCAGTCTCGCCTTTTAAAAGCTCTACCTATAATCATGCGGACCCACAGAATGAACATTAACTTTATCATCTCTTCATCCACAGGGCGAACCCTCATCCTAACCACACACTTCATGGACGAGGCGGACGTCCTCGGTGACCGCATAGCGATCATGTCGGGAGGCAAACTCCAGTGCGTCGGCCGCCCATACTTCCTCAAGAAACACTACGGCATCGGATACAAGATCACTATTGTAAAGGCGGATGATTGTAATGTTGAGGACGTCACGGCGTTCTTCCGGAAATACGTGCCAGAGGTGAAGGAGAATACCAATATTGGTAAGTAATTCTTAAGGCCGCACTAGGTGACTCTACGGTGCAGCGGAGCGACGCAACGCGACACAAAACGTCAGAAAAAATAGATTGCACTGATGTCTGATGTCGCTTATACAATTTCTTAAAAAATATTTGGCCGTGTCATGTCGCGTCGCTCCGCTGCCGCGCTGTAGAGTAGTGTCGCTTAGTGCGGCCGCACCCTTAAACTACCTTTAAGCTTGTTTAGTTCAAATGCGATAGTAATAACGTGCAATAGACTTAGATGCCAAGTGACTTTTTGCGTGTTGTAGCTACTGTCATTAATTAAAGTCTTCTTTATGCAGTCTATTCGCGACATAAAAGTAATGTCACCTCAAAATGTGAAAATTAGCCAATGATGTCGATACTGTCGTTGGTAATATCTTCTTAACATGAATATACTAGAGTGATAAATTACTAAGTTTAATCATACCTTAGTAATATGCACTTGAAATATTTTATAATTTATTTTAAGCGCGTGAATAACAATAATTATTACCGAATCACGGAATTTTTAGAATAGACATGATGACTATTTTTTTTCTTATTGGTAATTGAAAGACCCTTAAAAAATAGAAACATCAGTGAAAGAATGACTCTGATAGCTTCAAAATTCACCAAGTTATGACAATTCAAACATCTCATAAAATAGACCTGCCCGAAACGCTCCATACAAAGTGCTACGAAAGACTGACGTCACTCTTTCTTAGTTTGTACGCATCGGGAGAGAACTTTGTTCGATAGGTATATTAAATATTGCGTTTATGAAAGTGGTGTCATAACAAAAGTTGTTTTAAATTGCATAAGTTATCGAATGGTATACAATTATTAAGAAATTTAATTGAAAAAAAAATCGACTTGATTATCCAAATTTGAAGGCTCATAACAAAAAAAATACAAATGCTATCGAGCTGAAATTTTGGGAACATTTATTTTTTACCGTTATTTCTTTATTTTATTAACAAAATTCGCTAATCTTTGGCCTTGTCATCATCCCTATTGTTGTCATGCTAGATAAAATTATTTGTCATTTATTTTGTAAGCAAAAACAGCGATATTATCAGCTGTTTTGCATGCTTACTAGCTAATGCGACGTTACGCTAGAGTGGCTTTGTCGCTAAATGTAATAATACTCCTTTTTCATGTTGTTATATTGCAAGGTTAAGATCATTTATACTACCTTGCTTGAATAATCATTAATTTTACTATCAAAATATAAGAATTGTATTTTTGAAGTAATACCATGTAATACAAATATTTTGATGAGCACTTTTCTCTATTCGACGACAGGAATTTACAAAATTCACTTACGCCATTTCTGGTGGTCGCCATATAGACAGTCATCATTTGCCCTAAAATCATGGAAGACAATGACTTAAGCGCATTAGAAAGCACTAGGCAATTTAATTAGCAAAACATATTTTTAATTCTGCACCTATAACCACTTATATTGAATTCTTTTGTACCCCAGGATCGGAGCTAACGTACATTTTGCCGAACGAGCACGTGACGAAGTTTCCTGATATGCTTAAAATTTTTGAGGAGCAGAAGGATGTGCTAAAAGTGTCCAGCTACGGCCTGTCTGTAACTAGCCTTGAAGAGGTGTTCATGAAGTAAGTTGAATGAATGAAAGAATACTTTAGGCCCACTTGCGCAGATCTGAGTTAAAGTTAACTCTGAGTTAAACATCATGTCATATCTGTCACTCACCAAGTGAGTGATAGAGATGACATGATGTTTAATTCAGAGTTAACTTAACCCAGTTCTACGCAAGTCCGCCTTAATGTGCACAATCACAGTTACAATAACAACATACATAAAATAAAAAGACATAAAATGGCGAGAGCACACAAAGGCGGCCTTATTACTACACAATTTCTTCCAGGCAACCTTTGAAAGAAAGAAGTAAATTACTGGAAAAAGTTCTTGTAATTCATAGTTAATATTAGTATTAAAAGTCATAGTGATGTCTTGACTCTTGAGTGATACTGACCCCTGTAATAAAAAAAATTTAGTTTTGGTTTAAGATAGTGTCGATGGCTGTTATAGAGCGGCAAAAAACGATGACTCTGAGAAAACCAAACCACTGTGTTTACTTAATTATGTAGATTATTTAATATGTAGATTTGATTCCCATTTACAACTGTAAGCTCGTAAGGAAAATGATATTTATTACCAGACGCCATAGCTTATTATATAGCATGACTTGAACTGTAGGTCATTAGTTCAATCGTAACAGTCACCTTTAATTTAAAAAATTATGAAGAAGTAAGAACTTTTTGTGGTTATTGTTCTTATATTATTTTAATGTATTTTAGAGTTGGCGCCGAAGACCAAGATATGATTTCAGAAACTAAAAACAATCACAGAGCCAAACAAAACAACATCGCTATGTATCCTATTGACGGCCAAAATGGTGTATGTAAGTATTTACAACCCTTTAATAAAAAAAATCTAAGGCTACTTTCTTACCTTTTAAAAGTACTAAAGTGCCGTGGCTGGAAGTTTCGCTGCCACTTGCCAAGAAGTGCGTTAAATATCAAGCGATTTAATAAAAATAATCTGATGCGTAGCTTTACTACCATGTAGTCTTTAAAAGTGTCATGTTTGACGTTATTTTTTTTTCAGTGAGCGAGGAACCTATAGAGAAAGTGAAAGGATTCAAATTACTCAAGAATCACATAAAGGCGATGTTTCTGAAACTCGCATACAACACGACGAGGAACAAGCTGACGGCGCTCATACAGTTTATAACACCGATCATAAATATATCTATATCTGTACTGATATCTCGGTCTTGGAAGTTTATATCTCAACTGCCTCCCCTAGAGTTGAGCTTAGAGAGTGGGTACAGGAAGACTGAAACTCTCGTATCAGAGGGATTTAATTTGACAGAGAACAGTCTAGAAAGAAGAATGATGGTGGCGTTGAAAAGCTACTTCAAGAACGTCAGTGATCCCACGATGATGCTGAATGATATTGGGCATATGGATCTCGCGAAGTATTATTTAAAACTGGTAAGTTTATATTGTCCAATACTTTGTTTTTCTACTAAAAATTTTTACTGCTATGAGTAACAATTTCAGTTTAATTATGTTAGCAAACTATGCCATATCTATTGAAAAATAGCAACTGCGGCAATGAGTTCGTATTAGACGCACAAAGTGCGGAAGAAATGACACAATTTTGGGTTTAGAATTTCACTTCTGAGCTCTGACTTCTGACACATGCATTACATACATGACGAAGGAAAAACACCAGTATTGTTTTTAAAATATGTGATGCCAGCATTGCTGACATCACTTTCTTTATTTAAATTATTATCACATTCAGAACTCATGTCGTTAGAGTAGAAAAGCACTTCACCAAGTAAAACTCTTCTTAGTAAATTCACAAGCACTTTTATTTTCACTATTCTTAGCACAAATTCCAAATTTATTATTAAAACTTAGCGTAACAGCAATATTATTCGATCCTTACTGCTCAACAGCTCAAATCAAACAGAACCGATTGAGTGTTGTGCAGCAGGTTTTATAGGGTTTGAACTTGTTAACAAAATAATGCAATTTTAATGAAACAAATGTTATGAGTTGTAATTATTACATCAAAAATCAATATTTAAATTTACAAATTACTAAACTTAATTATTTTTATTATTTAAGCTAAACAGCAAATAGTGTTAATTCTAAATTGTTACAAATATTGTAATTTTCAAACAAACAATTATAAAAAGTAATAGCAATCATTTAAAATCATGTTTTAATGCAATAGCATTTAAAAATTATAATTAAATTTTACAAATCAAGAAAAGTTATAAATGAGACATTTTCATTTTAATATTAACACCGGAAGTATTTTATTATTCATAATTTTAACATTACAAAAATAAGAATCTACACTTAAAAATCAATAATTAATATTTTAATCAATAGTTCATTGTAATTTTAATTGTTATTAAATTGTAAGTAATTAATTGTCTATAGTTCTACTTTTATAATTTACTGTTGCGCCGATACGGCCATACTGACAGGCGGTGCGTGCTCTGCACCAGCCTTGTTGCAGGAAGAAGGATGATCTCGTAGTTTCTCGGGATTTCTCGTAGTTTCTCGTAGCAGCGACCTGTAAATACATGAATAATTTTCTGATGAGTAGATGATCTGTTTGTAATATGGTTTCAATAAAAATTCTATTTCCATGTAATAAATAAGAATTCAATTATCACTCAGATAAGCAATAATTTAAACGTGGTTTCTCGAAGATTCTTGAATATCAAAGCTTTAGAGTAGGTAATATCATTTATTAGCATCTCGGCGAGTCTCGTAGGATCTCGGAGCGTCTCGTAGGATCTCGGAGAGTCTCGTAGGATCTCGGAGGGTCTCGTAGGATCTCGGAGGGTCTCGTAGGATCTCGGAGAGTCTCGTAGAATCTCGGATAGTCTAGTAGATGTAAATCCAAATAAATAATTTAAAAGAGTAATGACAAACTTACCCATTATGTGTCATGATATTGGTTATTGTCAATTTATTCTGTCATCGTTTCATCTCGAGAAGTAGATGGAATAGGTTCGGTGGGGTTACCAATGCAGTTTTGTTGAGTAGGTAGTCTATTTTCTGGCGCCGATACGGTTATCTGATCACCAGGTTGTGGAGCTTTTCCGAGTTGATCGTGTGCTACCTTTCGAGGTCGACCCCTACCAACAACTTTCTTCACTAAGTATCTGTCATTATCTAAAACTCGAAAAATCTCAAAAGGTTCACTAAATTTAAGATCGAGAGACGTTTGATTACGAGTATTATTTTTAATTAGCACATAGTCGCCTCTTTGAAAATGGCGAATTTTAGCCTTGTGCTGATTAAACCTCCTTGTATCCTGTTCACTGGATTGAACCATTCTTTGCTGTACTTGTTGTGAAAGAGCTTCAATATTAATAGTTTGGTTATCAATATCTACTAAATGAAGTAGCTCAGGAGGTACGCAATGCTTTCGTTGTGTAATGAGAGTTAAAGGAGCTACTCCAGTAACCCGATGAGCTGTGCAATTCATTGCCAACTGAAGTTCCTCGAGAGCGGTATGCCATTGTTCGGTTTCGTAATTTTTTATTATAGTTAAAGCATTCTTGAGAGTTGCCACCACCCTTTCAACTTGGCCATTAGCTCGGCTAACTCCTGGACTGATTGCGTGAATTTCTATACCTATTCTGTCACAATATTCTTTGAACTCACCGAGGAACTCTCTACCGCCATCCACAATAATTTGCACTGGAGAGCCAAATAAATGTATTGTACGTTTGAGAGCACCCAATGTACTATGTGGGCTTTTGTTGCTGGTGAAGTACAGTAAAACATATTTCGAGAATGCGTCGATAGTTACTATCACATACTGCTGGTCTTGTGGAGTACCTAGTTTGCCAGTAATATCCATGTGAATAACTTGAAAAGCAGCCGTTGGTTTACGTATTGGATGCAACTGAGCTTGTATTGCACCAGATCTTCCTTTAGACGTTCGACAAATAACACAGTTGTCCACGAATTTTCGTACAATAGAACTCATTTTATCAAACCAATATGTCTCTCTTATCTTTTGCAGTGTCTTTTCCCAGCCAGGATGTTTGAGCGCTGTATGATACGAGTTTATGATACTCCATTGGAATGATTCAGGTACAACTGTACTAAGCTGCTGACCATGGACTGAGTCATTGACCTTCTTTTTTAAAACATTGCTTTCCAAAACGTAACCATCAACAGAAGTATTATTATCACTAAGGCTGTCCATGATTGGTCTTAGTTTCTCATCTCGTCGCTGCTCAACCTTGAGCCAATCTAAATCTCTTGTCATGACATTTACTGCAAATTCTGTGGGGTTCCTGCTAAAGAAATCAGCGTGCTGCAGGCGTTCACCTTTTCGGTATTCTATATCGAAGTCATAATTTTGCAGAAATGCCCACCAACGATGAATTCTAGGTAAAAGGTCTTTCTTATGTTTAGATGCTTTCAAAGCATTGCAATCCGTTATCACTGTGAATTTCCTCCCATTGTCGCATAGCGACATCTATTAGGCGATTTTTTAACTTTTACGCCTAACAGATTTAGAGCTAAAGATAACTCGAAATGAGGTCAGTAGCGCCATCTCTTGGATGATGGTGTAACTACTACAGTTTTATCGATATCCTTTTTATGCTATATTTTCCCCTTTTATTTAATTATTTCCGGATTAAATAAAAGGATTGATTATTATCAATAGCATCTGAAGTTATTTTCTTAAAACATATAATATTACATTAACTCGGAGTAAACTTAGACTTTCTATCTTTATTCCTTTAACACTTATTAACTGGCAACATTAAAAAAAATATGTCGTCCCGGAACTATAAAAACCGGGCGACATCTTGTAAATTGCTTTTTTATTAAAACTTAACCCCTTGATTTTGGGGAACTCCGTTTGGAACTCTGTTTGGAACTCTGTTTGGAACTCTGTTTGGAACTCTGTTTGGGAACTCTGTTTGGGCTACGAGAGCTCGGCCTACCGTCGCCTTGAGACGACCACGTGCACTGCTGCCAATGCCGTCTGACTGACGCCCCTACTGGAACACACCCTGGACCTGCAACCTCTACGGGAGCTAGGCCAATAACAGCCGGCCTCAACCACTGCGCGCTGTCGAGAACAAATTGGAGACCTGCGGAGCTGGAGTCCCGCTCGTTGCTGATTTGTGCGAGTTAAGTGCCGTGTCTTTCCCCGCGACCCGTGTATTAGAGATCTAGAAAGTGTCTGAGGCTAATCTTCCGTTCCCCGCGTACCCGCTCTCCGCTGACTAGGTTTATCTTATTTTAGTTTAAATAAATTGGTTAATTGTTAATAGTATTTTTATTCATCTCTCTCTACTAAATTTATTGCTCCCGTGCCCGGGCTACGGGACAATTGGCGCCCACTCGGTTTTTTTTTAACTTATTATATTAGCCTCAGTCGTTTCTTGGTCTCTGCGTGGTTGTGAGTTCAGTGTGTGTGTGTGTGTCTTGTGTTGTCCTACTGTACTGACTGTTCCAGTAAGTTCTTTTGTTTTTTTTAACTATTTTACTCTTATTCCCTGTATCGGCCCGGGGTAGAATTGGCCGCATTCTGCTGGTGTCCAGGTTGTGTAAGAGGCAGAAAAAGACACCTCTTACTACACAATATATTAAATTTATTTATAGTATTCTGTTTATATTTATAATCTTTTATATACCTTTTCTATATAAAGGTACATACTTTTTATAGAAATATACCTTTGCTGGTTATTTCTCTTTTAGGGAATATTCCCTCTTAACTTTTGTGGCACTGTTGCCTCTTAAATTGTTAAATATTTAAATTCTATATATATAATATTTACACTACACTACACATTTACACACCCCCTACACACCCTCACTCATTCATACACACATTTTCTTGCGCACACAGCAGTGTTACCTTCTGTAACACTTATGTGTTTTGGCTTTTTTTACTTTTTTTGGAATAAATTTCACCCTAACAAAGCATAACCTCAAAATTCTAAATTCTCTTTGCCTTTATTGTTAATATAATTTTTGCCAATTAACTTAAATTAAACTTAACTTTAAATTTTATTTTGTGGCACTTCACTTTTATTTTAAAATATTTAATTTTACTTAAACAGTCAGTCAGTCAGTAACTTGTTGTGTTCTGTTGTTCTGTTATTTTGTGTAAAGTATTAAGTTGTACAATACTTTATACTTTTGTTTAGATTGTTTTGTGATATCTACAAACACAGTATATCTCACTCACCAATAGGGTTCTTTTTATTGTTTTTAAGTTTTGAGAAATTTATTTTCAACTTTTCCTTTTTTTTCTCTGAAATTTAACTTTTTAAATATGTCTGCCAAAATTAAATTTATTTCACTCCAAAAGTCTGAGTTGGAGTATGAAGTACTTATTAGAAATGAAACACCAGCTGCTACTGTTGCTGACTTAAGAAAGCAAATTTCAAAACTGGTCGAGGAATATCCATCGGAGGACATTTTAGAGTCTACTGTTCCCGTCCGAGACGACCTGTTGGGAGTTGAGGCTACGCTTGACAAAGTCAAACAACAACTCGACTCTCACCCAGCTCCCAATGCGTTGCTCCGGGCGGAGAACTACTTAGTACATTTAGAGTATAGAATTAATAGAATTTCTATTTCTAATAATGATCCTTTTATTGATAGTTACAATAGTTGCCTTGATACTTTTCAAAATTATTTGGGTTTACTTAATAAACTTAAAAACTCTAGTAGTTGCACTGTTTTGCCTGGTTCTACTCCTTCTTCCACTGTACCTCCACTGAATATCACAGTACAGTGTGAGAATAAAAAATTATTTTCAGATCTTAAACTTAAATTTGATGGCAAGTCTTGTGTCCGTGCTTTCATATCTCGTGTTAATGAGTACTGTACACAACATGACGTTGATGATTCTAAAATTCTTTCTCATGCTTTTGACCTCTTTACTGGTGATGCCTTGCATTGGTACCGTAGCATCTACCGAAAAGTTAATAGTTGGGCAGAGCTTTTAAACCTTTTGTATGCTGACTTTGACAAACCTAGTTACGAATACAGGCTAATGAATGAGATTCGTAGTCGTACACAGGGCGAAACAGAAAACATCACTATTTATGTAGCTATTATGGAGGGCCTCTTCTCTCGCCTCACTAAGCCGGTCAAGGAGGGTGAGAAGTTAGAGATACTTCTCCATAATATTAAACCTTGCTACGCTAACATACTAGCTTCGTCTCCTGGAGTTGCTTCTATAGAACAGCTGAAGTCGGTCTGCAAAAACTATGAGGATGTGCAGTCTCGGTTAACGTTGTACCACGAACCTCCGAAGGTCACAACGGAGACTTTGGCACCGGACCTAGCTTATAAACCTAGTGGTGAAAATAAATCTAGTGGTAAACCTAATAATAATAATTCTTTTAATAATTTCAAATTAAATAAACAGTTTCGGCAACATTCTCATAATTTTAATTGTAATAATTTTAATTCTAATAATTTTAATTCTAATAATTTTAATAATAACAAAAACAAACAAATTTCTAGTCTACAATCGGTTCCAAAATTTTGTCTTCGATGTAAAGTTGATTCTCATACTTTTGAAGAATGTCCTAAGGATAGGTCAGAAATATTTTGTTTTGGCTGTGGGAGTCCAGGTGTTAAACTTCCTGCTTGCCCTCGTTGCCGCAAGCCTACTCCTACCGGTCCAAAAAACTAGTTAGTTCGGATCGTGTTCAGCCTTCTAGCCACACTACCGATCTAGAAGATTGGAAACAATGGCTCAATACTGTAGGCATGTTTTTTAAATACTATTCAGTGAACACGGTCCGGGATAATAACTCTGATTCTCGACCTTATGTCAATATACTTATAGACTCTTTTCGCATGTGCGGTCTTTTAGATTCCGGTTCTTGCATTTCTTTACTGGGAAATAATTCTCATTTAGATATTATTAATAGAGGTTATCAGCTCATAACTGATAATAATAATATTTCTATTTTTGCAGCTGGTGGTCAAACTTTAAAATCTATCGGTTATATAAATTTACCTGTTACTTTTGAAGATCAATTTCACTTATTAAAATTTTATGTAGTACCAGAGGTTACTAGCAACCTTATTTTAGGTATCGACTTTTGGCGTACTTTTAAGCTTTGCCCTAAATACCTTAATTCTATTACTAGCGCGGCTTCCGAACAAAATGTCACTTCTAATCCAGTGACCAAACCGGTTATCAATGGGTACGAACATCTTAACCCCTCGGAGCGTTCGGTGGCCGATGATATCATTCGACAATTTAAGTCGATTTCTTTTGAAGAGAAGGGCTTAGGGTTAAATTCTTTGATAACCCACAAGATTGACACCGGTGATGCGTTACCCATTCGCCAACGTTACTATAGGATGTCACCTGAAAAACAGCGGATTTTGGCTGAACAGGTTGACGAAATGTTGGCGATGGACGTGATCGAACCGTGTCAATCTGCGTGGAGTTCTCCTGTCCTAGTCGTCCCTAAAAAGACTGGCGAATTTAGGTTCTGTCTAGACAGTAGAAAATTAAATTCTGTAACTAAGAAAGACGCCTATAGCTTACCTTACGTTTCTGAAATCTTAGATAGTTTACATGACGCCCATTACTTGTCAACTATTGATCTTTCTAACAGCTTCTGGCAGACGGCTATTGAGGAGTCCGACCGTGATAAGACCGCTTTTTACGTTCCTGGTCGCGGGATGTTTAGATTCAAGCGTATGGCTTTCGGGTTGACCAACGCACCCGCCACGCAACAACGTTTGGTGGACTCCCTATTCGGCAGTTTTGGCCCTAAAACCTTTTGTTATGTGGACGACGTGGTTATCATTAGTGAAACCTTTCACGAGCATGTAGCTACGCTCCTGAGAGTTCTTCAAACTCTCAGAGAGGCTAACCTTACTATAAAATTTGAAAAGTGTAAATTTTTTAGGCCTCAGTTAAAATACCTAGGTTATGTAATCGACGGCAACGGTCTTCGAACTGACCCTGACAAGGTCGCCGCGATAGTTAATTTTCCTACGCCCACTTGTAGAAAGAGTGTTAAGCGTTTTCTCGGTACTGCCACTTGGTACAGACGGTTTGTGCCTAATTTTAGTACTTTGGCAGGGCCCTTAAATAAGCTTACGTCTACGCGTAAGGATGCCCCTCCTTTTGAGTGGACTTCAGAGGCGGACGCGGCGTTCACCAAACTGAAGGAGTGCTTGGTCTCCGCGCCGGTACTGCGCTGTCCGAAGTACGACGAACCCTTTGAAGTACATACGGACGCCAGTAGCTACGGTGTAGGGGCCATGCTCACCCAAAAGTTCGATGGCAAGGAACACCCCGTCGCCTACATGAGTCGCTCACTCACCAAGCAGGAGAGACTTTACGGCATCACTGAGCGCGAGACGTTAGCTGTTTTAGTAGCTTTGGAACATTGGCGCTGTTACTTAGAGAACGGTAAAAAGTTCACTGTTTATACTGACCATAGTGCTCTTAAATGGTTCTTGTCCTTGTCCAACCCCACTGGCAGACTAGCCCGCTGGTGTATTAGGTTGTCGGAATTTAACTTTGAAATTAAACACCGTAAAGGCAGCGACAACGTTATTCCGGACGCTCTTTCTCGCGCGGTAACTGTTAACGCTATTTCTACCTCTTGGAAAAACTATACCGGTACTGACACCTGGTATTTAAATATTTTTAACGGCTGTAATAGCTCGCCAACTTCTTTCCCTAACTTTTCTATTAAAGATAACAAATTATTTAGACTGTCTAAAAATAAGCATAGCTTAACTTCTGAGTTTTCTTGGAAAGAAGTAGTACCTAAAGAATTTCGTACTGATGTCATTCGCTCTAACCATGATGAGCCCACTGCTGGTCACATGGGAATTTTTAAAACCTATAGGCGGCTCGCTCTAAATTACTTTTGGCCGAATATGTACCGTGACATAGTTGCATATGTTTCGCAGTGCTCCAAATGTTTGCAGTACAAGTCCCAGAACCATAAAGTCCTAGGCGAGATGGGCCGACCTAAAGACTGTGCGCGACCTTTTCAGGTCATTTCTGTGGATATAATGGGACCTCTGCCTGTTACTAGGAGGCGTAACAATTTTATCTTAGTTGTTACGTGTTGCTTTTCTAAATTTTGTCTTATCTTTCCTATGAAACGTGCTACTTCTGATATTATTACTAGAATTTTAGAGGAAAACGTTTTCTTAGTTCATGGTATTCCTCAAACTGTAATTATGGACAACGGTCCCCAGTTTATTAGCAATGAGACTAATAGGCTCTTTAAAAAGTATAATATACCTAAAGTGTACTTAACCCCGCGTTATACTCCTCAGGTTAATACTGTCGAGCGGTATAATAGAACCATTATTACATGTATCTCTACTTACGTGGAAGACGACCATAGGTCTTGGGATTTACATATCCCAGAGATACAATTTGCCATTAATAACTCTGTAAACGAGGTGACAGGATTCACACCGTCATTTCTAACTTTCGGTAGGGAATTGGTGTCCTGCGGTTCTCACTACCTCGATACCGACAGCACCAACGACCTTATTTTTGCACCTCGCGACGCCTACGCAGAAAATCTTGGTTGTATGTCGTCAATCTTTGACAACGTACAGATGCGTCTTTGGCAAGCCCACGTTAAGAACACCTCGCAGTATAATTTACGTCGCCAGCCTGCCGAATTTAACGTAGGAGACTTTGTTTTTAAGAAAACTTATTTTCTTAGCGATAAAGATAAATACTTTAGTAAAAAGTTAGCACCTAAATTTATGAAATGTAAAGTCGTAGGTAAACGTTCTCCTTTAGTTTACGAATTGCAGGACATGCAAGGTAAAGACCTTGGTGTTTGGCACTTAAAAGACCTTAAATTATCTAAAAATTTTAAATTTTAATTAATTTCTTCTCATTTAACCTTAATTTTTTTTTTTTGTTTAATTAGGTAAGACCTTTTGTCTCGCGCCTTGCTTAGTTGCTGTATCGTTTGCTAAATCAAACGTTATAGTTGTGTACAGTACCATCTACGACCTTTTTTTGGGTGTTATCCTTCTCATATTCGTAGGATAATACTCGTGTGCTAGGGCGTCTCGCGTCTTTGTATATGACCGAGCTGCAAAAATGTAAGTTGATGTATGTAAGTGATTTATGAATCTCTGGTCAAAATTATTCGCGCGCTGACACAAGGATTGTCTCACCATTTTCCCATTTCACCATTTTCCCCAAATATTTTTTTTTTCTCCATTTTGGCCTCATTTTCCAAACTTTTAATAGTTTGTATTTTTTTTTTCCTCCTTTTTTTTCTAAAAGGTTTCTTTTTTCCTTTTTTCATAAAGGGAGGCTATTTAATTTTTTCCTTTTTCCAAAGGGCTGTATTTTTTTTTCCTTTATTTTCAAAGGGCCTTTTTAAGGGCTGCTGTTAGTTTTTTTTCCAAAGGGCTATTATTTTTGCTTTTTTTCCCTTTGTTTTAGTTTTTTTGTTTTCCCACTTTTTCTAGCTTAGCTATTTTAAGGATTTTTCCTTTATCATGAAAAATCCTTAGCTAGCGAGGGGGGATATGTCGCATAGCGACATCTATTAGGCGATTTTTTAACTTTTACGCCTAACAGATTTAGAGCTAAAGATAACTCGAAATGAGGTCAGTAGCGCCATCTCTTGGATGATGGTGTAACTACTACAGTTTTATCGATATCCTTTTTATGCTATATTTTCCCCTTTTATTTAATTATTTCCGGATTAAATAAAAGGATTGATTATTATCAATAGCATCTGAAGTTATTTTCTTAAAACATATAATATTACATTAACTCGGAGTAAACTTAGACTTTCTATCTTTATTCCTTTAACACTTATTAACTGGCAACATTAAAAAAAATATGTCGTCCCGGAACTATAAAAACCGGGCGACATCTTGTAAATTGCTTTTTTATTAAAACTTAACCCCTTGATTTTGGGGAACTCCGTTTGGAACTCTGTTTGGAACTCTGTTTGGAACTCTGTTTGGAACTCTGTTTGGGAACTCTGTTTGGGCTACGAGAGCTCGGCCTACCGTCGCCTTGAGACGACCACGTGCACTGCTGCCAATGCCGTCTGACTGACGCCCCTACTGGAACACACCCTGGACCTGCAACCTCTACGGGAGCTAGGCCAATAACAGCCGGCCTCAACCACTGCGCGCTGTCGAGAACAAATTGGAGACCTGCGGAGCTGGAGTCCCGCTCGTTGCTGATTTGTGCGAGTTAAGTGCCGTGTCTTTCCCCGCGACCCGTGTATTAGAGATCTAGAAAGTGTCTGAGGCTAATCTTCCGTTCCCCGCGTACCCGCTCTCCGCTGACTAGGTTTATCTTATTTTAGTTTAAATAAATTGGTTAATTGTTAATAGTATTTTTATTCATCTCTCTCTACTAAATTTATTGCTCCCGTGCCCGGGCTACGGGACACCATACAGATATTGCCGAAAATGTTTTATAGCTCTTACCACTGCAAGAGTCTCTAATTCATAGGAGTGATAACGGCTCTCAGCTTCCGTGGTCCTCATGCTCATAAAAGCAACAGCATGTTGACGACCATTGATGACCTGTACTAGAACGGCTCCAAATCCAAGGCTACTGGCATCTGTAAAAAGTTGAATAGGTGCTTCTTCTTTAAATATTGTAAGTACAGGTGTAGATGTTAAGCACTCAATGATTGTATTGCGTGCTTTCTCATGTTTTTCGGTCCACTCCCATTTCGCGCCTTGTTTAGTGAGTGAATACAAGGGTACCATTATGCGAGAAAAATCAGGTATGTACTTCCTAAAGTATCCTGCCAAACCATTAAATTGTCGAACCTGTTTGACCGTTTTAGGTATTGGAGACTTGACCAATGCCTCTACTTTTTGGGGACTTGGTCGAACTTGACCATCAGCTACTACATTTCCAAGGTACTCGACTTTCCTTTTGAAAAAACTACATTTATCAGCGTTAATAGAAAATCCTGAATCTTGAAGCGCTATAAGAATTTGTTCTAAATATGACAATCCTTCAGCAAAATCACTACTTTTGCTTAACACATCATCCACATACACCTGTGCATGTTCCAAGTAATGATTTAAGGGCTCTGTTAATGCAGCGTTGGTAAACAGAGCAGGCGTTACTCAAACCAAATGGCATCGTAAGGTATTCATACAGGCCATCTGGTGTGACGAAAGCAGTCTTTTCTATTGAATTTGCGGCAATAGGGATCTGGTGGAACCCTGCCGCCATATCCAGGCAGGTGAAGTAATGTCCATTAGCTAATTGATCAATTTGATCACCAATCAATGGAAGCGGATAATGATCACGTAATGTATTTGAGTTAAGTTCCCTAAAGTCCACGCAAAGGCGATCATCACCGTTCTTCTTCTTCACCAGGATAATGGGACTTGAATACGGTGATTTACTTTCTCGTATTATATTGTGTTCGAGCAGTTCTTGTATGATATTACGAACCTTTTCTCGTTCCACCGGACTTAAACGATATGGTCTCCTTTCAACATATTTATCAGGGTTTTTAAGTCTGATCTCTAATTCACCAGTATTTACTCTGGTTTTAGGATATCCACGGATAAATAAATGTTCATATTTATTTAGAAGTCCCTGCAATTGTTTGACTTCATTTTCATTAGAAAGGTCACAGTCCAAATCATTGAACAATGGTGAGTTCATTGTCATATTATTAATCACTGATTTGTGAATAAGTTCTGTCCCACTGGACGTAATGACCACACTCAAATTTGTTCCATGAATTAAATTCATACCAACCAAAATATCAGTTGACATTTCATAGTCGGGAAGAATAAAGAACTCCAATTCAACACTAATAGTGTTTATGGTACAAAGTGCCATAAGTTTAGTTAATGATAGTGCTGGAAACTGACCAATTCCCTTGAGGTAATTAACGGCTGAAACCCTTTGTCCAGGTAGCGTTGTAGCAACTGATTCCCGTATAACAGAACATTCTGCTCCGCTGTCAAAAATAGCCTGTAACATCTTTTCTCCTATTTTGATTGTAATAGGAGCAAGTTTATTGCTATCTACACAGTTAACATTAGAAGTCAGTGATCGTTCACGCTTAAAGCATGTGTCATAATTGTGTCCTGGTTTCTTACAAAAACTACAAATTATTGTTGGCGTTTTGATAGTTTTATCAACATTGTTATTTTCAGGTTTGTTATCCTGTTGTTTAAATCGGCAATCATTAGTAGAATGATTCGTTTTCTTGCAAATGCGACAGCTTGACGTTGATGGTGTATGGTCTGAGAATCGTGGGCGTTTATTTTGAATTGCCGAACTTGAATTGGGGTGAGAACGTTTCTTACGTATAGATGATGCAATAGATATTAGTTCAGGAACTGTAGATGCTCTCGCGTTCAATAATTCAATACGTAAACGTTCATCGTTAATACATCCAATGACAGCTTCCACAGCATGTTCATCTCCAAGTTTTTCTTTAGTGATTCTTTTCCAAAGAATCCATGCACGTGACAAAAATTCTGCAATATCTTTGGTGGAGTCATAAACATGTTCCCTAAACATGATGATATCACGGGAATATCTATTCTCTGGCTCAAAAGTTGTAATGAGGTTTTTACGCAGCTGTTCCCAATTGTTTGTGGTTACCATCCAATTATCGGCCCACATTTTTGCACGTCCTTTCAATAAACTACAAACTTTCATGCGTACGTCAAAATCATTTAATTTATATGCAATAATGGCTTGGTCGATATGTTGACACCACTCTCTTACTCCTACATGAGTATCTGGATCAAATGATGGTAAATATACATCACTGACCTTAATTTTTGATTCACTCGGAGCAGCACATAAGCGTTCCGACATTTTCTGCATCATTTCCATCATCTGCATGACGAATTGTGGTGGAATACCATCCATCTGTACTCCATGTTGAATATTTCGCAAAGGTTCATCAGCTGTCTCTTGCGCAATCATGGAAGGTTCCTGTATTTCAGTTGATTCCAGTTGTTCAGGGGCTGAACGATCTGACGAGGAAGTGGTTTGGATCGCACTTGTTTGCGATCCCACTTCTGATGACGAAGGAAAAACACCAGTATTGTTTTTAAAATATGTGATGCCAGCATTGCTGACATCACTTTCTTTATTTAAATTATTATCACATTCAGAACTCATGTCGTTAGAGTAGAAAAGCACTTCACCAAGTAAAACTCTTCTTAGTAAATTCACAAGCACTTTTATTTTCACTATTCTTAGCACAAATTCCAAATTTATTATTAAAACTTAGCGTAACAGCAATATTATTCGATCCTTACTGCTCAACAGCTCAAATCAAACAGAACCGATTGAGTGTTGTGCAGCAGGTTTTATAGGGTTTGAACTTGTTAACAAAATAATGCAATTTTAATGAAACAAATGTTATGAGTTGTAATTATTACATCAAAAATCAATATTTAAATTTACAAATTACTAAACTTAATTATTTTTATTATTTAAGCTAAACAGCAAATAGTGTTAATTCTAAATTGTTACAAATATTGTAATTTTCAAACAAACAATTATAAAAAGTAATAGCAATCATTTAAAATCATGTTTTAATGCAATAGCATTTAAAAATTATAATTAAATTTTACAAATCAAGAAAAGTTATAAATGAGACATTTTCATTTTAATATTAACACCGGAAGTATTTTATTATTCATAATTTTAACATTACAAAAATAAGAATCTACACTTAAAAATCAATAATTAATATTTTAATCAATAGTTCATTGTAATTTTAATTGTTATTAAATTGTAAGTAATTAATTGTCTATAGTTCTACTTTTATAATTTACTGTTGCGCCGATATACATAATATTTAAGAATTATTAGACAAATATTATACACGAATTATTGGACAAATTGATTCATAGACAAATGGCGGAAGTATTCAATAAACAAAGGCTATATAATTTGATCGAGTTATGTTTTGCCCAGCCATTGGGCTTCTCGTTCCAACATTGACATGACGAAACCCGACCAAATAACATAGATTTGCCATCGGTCTATTAATAATGTACTCGTCATTCTATTTCTCCTCAGAGCGCAGCGGACCTACCGCGCGTGCGGTACGAGACGCTAGTAGGTGTGACATTCGCGCCGGGCCGCGTCACGGCGTGGTTCAGTAACTACGGCTACCACGACGCCGGCGTCGCGCTCGCGATGGCGGACGGCGCGCTGCTCGCCGCGCTCAGCCCCGGCGCGCGCCTGCGAGTGGTCAACCACCCCCTGCCGTACTCCATAGAGAACCTGGTGAGTGCACGACGCAGGCGCTGTAACAGCACGGCCAGCAGACGCAAACTTATAACAACATAGTTGCGTTTTGGTGTAGGAACTTCAGCTGCCACGAACACAGCTAGGACGAAGACGTTCATATAATCTGGCTTCTATTAAAAACAGAACTAAAATGAATGTGCCATAATTATGAATCGATACGATTCTGCTCCCCTTGTGGGACAGGTCCCACTTTCTTGATTCTATACTAGAATATCAGAAAAAATATCTTGCGGAGTTATAATAATTGTCTTAATTTGCAGGTCAAAGTGATGGCTACCGGTAGCAGCATGGGTTTCCAGTTCGCGTTCAACATTGGATTCTGTATGGCTTTCGTCACGGCGTTCTTGGTACTCTTCGTAATAAAGGTAAGTAATCTCCATAAAATCGTTTTATTTTTGACATATTTGCAGATCTCATAGATTTTGAGTAATTGTGTATTAAAGTCTCAGTCGCATCAAAAATTATTACAAGGCAAAATAAAAAACCTAATAAAGGCTCAAGATTTCATGCGAGTGTATTGAGATTATATTGTAAGGGCCTGTTTCACCACTACCTGATAAGTACTGGATAGGCTATTCACCACTTAACTTGACAGATAGAGTATGGAGAAACTGTCAAAAAAGTTGTGGATAGCCTATCCGACACTTTATCAGGAAGTGGTGAAACAGGCCCTAAATGTTGTAAATTGTAGTTGTGTGAGCAGCTAGTAGGGTAGTAGTAGTAAAAAATTCTAAAATGCGGCGCGTACGGCGTGTACAGCGCGTGCTTGCTATGCATAATTAATGTGCGATCACCTTTACCAGGAGCGCACGAGCGGCGCGAAGTTGCTGCAGCGCGTGGCGGGCGTGCGGCCGGCGGTGCTGTGGACGACGGCGCTGCTGTGGGACGCGTTCTGGCTGCTGCTCGTGTACGCCGGCATCGTCGCCACGCTCGCCTTCTACGGCGAGGACACGCTCAGCTCGCCCGCTGAGCTCGGTGAGTGTGGATACGACGTAAGGGCCTGTCCACATGTCCCCGTTACGACGTCGTCAACGTCGTTCAACGTTGATGACATGTAATGTGGTCCGGTACGTTGACGTGACGTCATGATGTAGCAACATTGTATGTACGTCACCATGGCTTGTAAAACTGCTACATTCTTCACTACTTATCTAGATATGGACCGCACAATACGTATTCTGCTTCTGCTATTGTTAAAAAGACAGAGAGACAGAGAGAGATTACGTGCTTTTTTACGTCACGTTAACGTAAATATACGCGTCGCGTCAATGTACCCTGCCACGTTACCGTTACCGTTCCACGTTGACGACGTCGTAACGTGGACAGGCCCTGAGGGCCTTTGTCACACTAGCGGTGTCAACCGCTGTCAAATATCTAGTGATTCCAGCGCAACTTCTCCGCCCGCAAACTGCCAGTGGGATAATACTTAAAAAGTCAATTCATATTGTCACGTCAGTTTCTTAGCGTCCGCTCAAACCGGTAAAGTATATAATCTACATTTAATTGCGCACTGATATGTATTATTGATATTGGTTGTTAACATTAAAATCCTAACAAACATCGCAAGAATTTATAAGCATAAATTAATGTAATAAAGTTTATTTTACAGGTAGAATAATGTTAGTGTTGGTGCTGTTCTCGTTCGCGATGATACCCCTGCATTATCTGGCCTCATTCTTCTTCGAAGCCTCCGCAACTGGTTTCTCGAAAATGTGTTTCATCAACATATTTTCTGGTAAGAAAAGATAACATAAATAAATTGATACTAGAATAATTAACAATGATATATTAAAATAACATACTCGATCGTCAAAAATCGTCAAATGACATTTTTTTAAGTTTTTAACCGACTTCCAAAAAGGAGGAGGTTATAACATTATGTTCGGCTGTGGATTTTTTTGTATGTTCAACGATTACTCCGCCGTTGGTGAACCGATTTTCATTATGAATTTAAAACCAACCTCCAACGTGTTAATTATTCACCCACTTTCTAAGATAATAATTCTGTTTTATAATTATCTTATACCAAGAGATCAAAACTGGCATTGGCTTTAAAACCATAAATAGCAGCATCGACCTACTGTGGTAAGTAATATTTTTGTTTTCAGGTTGTATGCCGTTTTTGATAACGGAAGTGTTGAGATTCCCGGTGGTCGGGAATCCATATTACGCAAATATATTTGACTGGGTTTTCATCCCACTGCCGATATACTGCCTTTGTAGAAGTTTTAAGTGAGTATGCCTTATATTATATCTTATTATTCGAATAGTTATTTCAAAAATATAATTGTATACTAAAATAAGTGGTTTTATGTTTATGCTATCAGATAATAATAATTATAATTAGAGATCGCCCAATAGTCGAAATCTGACCTCAAAAAACAAATTAAATGATAAGTTTCTTTCAACGCTTTCCTATTGATATTCTATTATCAAAATCATAGAGAAATATAACCTACACCGGATATTCAAAATATTGACTTTATTATTTTTAGGGCTGATTTTTCAATCGTCAGATAAACTTTACCATTAGAATAAATTTGGCGTTTTGACAAATTTTATATGAAAAAATGTCAAAGTGTCATATTAATTCTTTAGGTAAAAGTTATCCGACGATTGAAAAATCAGCCCTTAGGGCGACAATACACGTCCGATTTTTTCATCCGATTGTCTGATCCGGTTGTCTGATCAGACTATCTGAAGGCACTCTTGCCATACATTTATTTGAATACACAATACACGTCCGATCCGGTTACCGGATCGGACGTCAGAATCGGAAACAGCGTCAAAGCATTTCCGATTTTACTGCCGTTCCGATTGTCTGAAGGTGCAGTCTGCATACATTTGTACGGAGACACAATAGACGTCCGATTATTTCTTCCGATTTGCCAGTTTAAGGCCGTCACAGACTTAGCTATATTATATTAATATACCGTACTAATAAATAAATAAATAAATAAATAAATAAATAAACACACTGAGACCAGAAATATAATATATTATAGCTGAGTGTGTGGTCACGCGAAAATTGTATAGAAAATATATATTAATATGCCTAGCTATACCTAAACATAATATTATTAATCTATACATATAATAAAACTGTAGAAATGTGAATTCTGTACATTAAAGATATTAAAAAAATAATAAGCGGGGGGTGTCACTAGATCGCTATAGAAGCCAAAAATGTGGTTAGTTTTTTGTCTGTCTGTCTGTCTGTCTGTCTGTCTGTATGTTTGTTCCACTATCACACGAAAACTACTGATCCGATTTGAATGCGGTTTTCGCAGATATATTTGTCTTCTTCCAAATCAACATCTGGTGTATAAAAATCCCCCCCCCCCCTCTTAGGGAACCAAAGAGGGAGTCATATTTTGTATGAAACATTTTTCTTTAATGGACTTACTTCCTATTATTTAGTGTATTCTTTGTGTATAAAATTGCCTCCCCCAAACAAAAGAGGGGGTAAGATTTTGTATTAACTGATGAAGTAGAAATACTTTATATGGCAAAACAACGTTTGCCGGGAAAGCTAGTATAATATATTATAGCTAAGTCTGTGACGGCCTTTATTCTCTAGCATGATACTGAACGAACGTCTCGCGTGGTTGTTGTTAGGACTGCCTTTTACTTGTAAAATTCGGGCCACGCGCAATATAGGGTTCCGTAGTACCGCTAGTATTTGAAAATTTTTGTATGGTCAATGAATGTACATTAATTATTATATCATGTTTTACACCACTAACAACATCATCTCAGTTACTTTCTAAGGAATTTGAACGAAAAGTTCCTTTATACTTCGCCGAATACATTTTTTTAAGTTGATCGACTATTACTCAATAACTTGTTGTCTTATAGTCTCTGAGCAAAACCGCGGACAGACAGACAGACGGACAGACGGATGGACAGACCGAAACTATAAGGGTTCCTTGTTGACTACGGAACCCTAAAAATAAACGAAATCATGTAGGGTGAATCTTGTCTTTCTGCTCCGTGCAAGCTCACAGATAGCTCGAGAGCGACTGAGTTCAGAAAAAATCGGACGCAAAAATCGGACGTGTATTGAGTGAATCCGATCCGGTTGTCTGATCAGACAACCGGAAGCAAAATCGGACGTCTATTCCCGCCCTTAGACATAATTCCTGCGACAGGCTCAGATTAATAAAGTCAAAATATTATGATGACAGACTGGCTGTGTAATAATTGTCTATAAATGCAGTATTTAAGATTCAATAAAAAAACTAAATCTATTTTCAATTTGACCACAGACTTCAACCATAAATAAAAGAGTACAATTCGTGTGTATAGGTTTGTCAATCAAAATCTCCTAGTGTGTGTAATGTTTTATTTGATAAAAGCATAATTTCAAAACAATATTAGCTCGATGCACTCCTTCACCATATAAACTATAACTGTGCAAAATTTCATTCAACTTACTTTACCGCATTTTTCGTCAAAATGGATCTAAAGTTTTTCGCGCGCGTATTATGTACCCCATTCTCGTGAAGCGAAGGTCCGATTCTGTCATAGAGGTCTCTCGATCTTTTTAACTACAGATTCTATAGTTAGAACTTAGACGCCAGTTCCATTTAACTGCACAGTTCGGACACGATCGCTGCATGCTCGAGAGCGATGAAGCTTGGCAGGCGGCGGTCTCTTTCTGCGAAATTGTTATGTCGCAGAAAGAGAGAGGACGATCCCACCTCTCTACCGCTCCGCCGGCGTAGGACGGGAGTGCCGAGGCGACGCTATGCGAACCTCCTAACTCTCGTCTAACGAGGCTCCGGGAGAGGATGGGAACCTCCCCGGCTTAGCCAATCCCGGCGCCGCGCCTAGGGGAACGCTTCAAACTGAAGCGTTCCCCTTGAACGCTTCGGCAAACTGCCGAAGCCTTCCCTAACTTTGGTGGAAGTCCGGTCCCTTCTGAGGTAGACCGGCCGGTTGTGGAGGGAGTCCTGTGTTTGTTAGATCCGGGACATCCCTGCTTTATAGGCTGAAGGCGAACCGCAGGTGGTTTTAGTGGGTAAGAGACCAAGAGTCCCACATACCCCCGGGGTGCTTCAGCTTTTAACTGACCCATGACGGGTTTCCCCTGCGCAAAAAAAAGCGCGGCCACGATAGATTTAAAATTCATACTAGGTCAACCGATTTTGCGCACTTTCACACAAACATTTTTCTGATTATTTTGTCTCTTATGTATTTTAAACTCTGTTATTTTAAAAACTTATTATACTATACTAGATGTTCCGCGCGGCTTCGCCGAAGTAATTTAGGAATTTCACGGAAACCGTACATTTTTCCGCCAAAACTAGCCTATATCCCTTTAAGTGGTCTATTCTTCATGTGTGCCAAATAACATAAAAATTTCTCCCGTACCTCTTAAGATAATAATTAATAAGCAATTTCATATATTTTTCCCCGTTTTTCCCACATTTTCCTCTGTTTCTTCGTATTAGCTTAATAATTTACAGCCTGCCTACCTCGATAAATGGGCTATCTAACACTGAAAGAATTTATCTAATCGGACCAGTAGTTACTGAGATTAGCCCGTTCAAACAAACAAACTCTTCAGCTTTATAATATAAAAGTATAGATTTCGATGGAAATATATGTACAAAATACATAAAATTGTAGGGACATGAGTACGTCAGCGTTCAAGGTGCTGGCGTGCGACGCGGTGTGTACGCAGTTCAACGCGGACAACTGCACGCGCCACACCATCTGCACCATGTTCTCCGACTGTTGTAGTACGTGAGTCCTTATATTGTTTATCTTATTTACGCTTTACTAGGTGATGCCCGTAACTCCGTTGTGGCAAAATTAGTTTATCGCGCGGGAACCGTACATTTTTCCGGGATAAAAAGTATCCTATGTTCTTTCCCGGGACTCAAAGTATCTCCATACCAAACAGCAGAATCGGTTCAGCGGTTCAGGCGTGAAGAGGTAACAGACAGACGGACAGACAGACCCACTTTTGCATTTATAATAATATTAGTATGGATTTGAGATCTATACATTAGTATTTTGTTTTAATCTGCTATTTAAATTATAAATAACTTGGTGCTAACTTGTTATATTATCTTAATAAACCTTCGTGGTTTCTCGATGATATATTATTATGTAATTGTTTATAATGTATAATGTTTAAAATGGTAAATACATAAAAAAATGATATGATAGAATTTAGAGAGAGACAACTATTCGATTGCATGCAGTAGACAAGTGACGGTAGATCAAAATCATCTTTCTTTGCGACTGCAGTTTCAGAAAAATTGGACCAAGTTATTTTGAATTTAAAATAGCTCTTTAAAATAGCATCCATAGCTTTAATAAGTTAATTATATTTCAGTTGACGATGATCCGTTTTTCAACTGGAGTGATCCCGGTATCGGCAGATATCTGTTCATGATGACGTTTGTCGGTTGTGTTGGATTCACGACACTCCTGCTTATGGAATATGAAGTTTTCAACAAGGTTTGTGATTTAGTTATTATTTAATACAAGATTAATAAATTTTCTGCATTTAAAATTTTCCGATATGTTTATTTAAGGGCCCGGGTTACCCTCGAAATTTTCATACATTCTTAATACCAAAATCATTTTCTCATGCGAAAATATTTAACATGTTTGAGTTATTTTTCAGCTTAAGATAGTAATTACCTAGGGTCCTGAACAATTTTTTTTTACAAAATATTTAAATACTAAAAAAAAAATTTTGTGTTTAAATATTTTTTAGTAAATTTACTACTAAATATTTAAACACCAAAAAATAGACAAAAACACTAAAAAATATATAAATAAATAGTAAATTTACTACAAAATATTTAAACTTTAAAAAATATTTTTTATTATTTAAATATTTTGTAGTAAATTTACTATTTATTTATATATTTTTTAGTGTTTTTGTCTATTTTTTGGTGTTTAAATATTTAGTAGTAAATTTACTAAAAAATATTTAAACACAAAATTTTTTTTTTAGTATTTAAATATTTTGTAAAAAAAATTTGTTCAGGACCCTAGGTAATTACAATCTTAAGCTGAAAAATAACTCAAACATGTTAAATATTTTCGTATGAGAAAATGATTTTGGTATTAAGAATGTATGAAAATTTCGAGGGTAACCCGGGCCCTTAATAAAAATATTTGAATTCTACTAAAACACACACACACACAAGTATTAATGCTAAGTAAGTATTACACACACGATGTTTTGTATTTATGTATTGTGCGCGTTCTATCTGTTTCGTGCTTTCTTTATTCATGCTTTCTTATATCCCTTCTCTGTTTGTAGGGTTGCTCTAAGAAATTTATTTGGAAAAAAGCAGTCCTTAGTTTCATTTTTCCATGCCAATTATAATGTTATAAATGTATCTAATGTGCCATAAATTGTTAAATAAATAAAAAATTAAAAAATATATTATCCTTTACAACAGTTTACTCAACGGCGCGTACGCATGCCGGACGCACGCGAGGACGAGGACGCGGACGTACAGGCGGAGCGGCGCGCGGTGCGGGCATTGCCGCGGGCGGAGCTGCCCCGCTACAGTCTTGTTGCCACCGACCTGTCTAAATACTATGGAGACTTCCTGGCTGTGGATAGACTTACATTCGGTAAGTTTAAGTTTTCATCTTAAATTATGTAAGTACTAATAAAATTTGGATTTGCAATATTGCAGCTTCAATTATATTTTAGCATTTGCATTATAGTAATAAGAAGTAAATGATCAGAGCGTTAATTTTGATTCCGGCTACATGCAAAAGATGGCGATTTAGCGAATTAGCTCTAACATATTTTATCACGCCCGAAATCCTAGTGACACTATACATTACAACTTTCTTCATACGACAACCCCGAAAAACATGTAAAAAAATATATATTAAATATTGTTATACAGCGGTGCGAGCGGGCGAATGCTTTGGATTACTGGGTATAAACGGTGCGGGCAAGACGAGCACGTTCCGCATGCTGACGGGCGACGCGCGCGCCACTGCGGGCTCTGCGCGCGTACACGGATACTGCGTGAGCACGCAGCTGCGGCAGGTGCATCGGCTTATTGGTGAGTCTTGGTAGTTGGCACATTACTAGCTTTTGCCCGGGGCTTCGCGTTAAGAAGTATTATCAGGGCGAGCGAAAAGAGCCCCAGTATATCCCACATCCTGAACATTTTGTGATACACTTTACGGAAAAACTATCACGCTTATTGATTTGTACTTTAACACAGTAATTTTATTTGTATGTAAATGAAATGTGTTATCATCAGTCAGTCAAGGTGTGACGAGCTCAAGCTCGGCTTTTAGCTTGTAATATAATTACGTCCACTGTACTATGTAAACTGTCATAAATAGTGTGTAAGATTATACAAACAGTACAGGCGCGCCGAACGACTGGCTCCACATGCATTCGAGGATATGCCTTGCACGTACCTAAGTAACGTATAGTATATCCTTTCTTCTCTTGATAGTTGTAACAAATAAAATATTTAACATATTGCTATATTTTTAAATGTGTAATGTGTAAATGATTTCTTTGTTGAAACCAATTAAAACATTAACCATCAGGCTACTGTCCGCAATTCGACGCGTTGCTGGAGAATCTGACGGCGCGCGAGACGCTCAAGATATTCTGCCTGATGCGCGGCATCCCGGTCAGCGTGGGCTCCGCGCGCGGCATACAGCTCGCCGAGATGTTGGGATTCATGAGACATTATGATAAAAAGGTAAATATTGTATAATGTATTAGGGCCAACCCACACGTACCACAACCACACCACGTCGCAACGACAAAATGCCGTCATACAGTGGTTACGTGTGAATGGTGTCGCTGCAGCTTTTTGTAGTTGCGTTGTGGTACCGACAAAATGTCGACGTGGTTGCGTTGTCGCCAGTAGTTGCGATGTGGTTACGTACGAAAGTCAATGAAACGGAGTTGATAATGGACATCGCGCGCCTTCAATCTATTTGTAAATAAACTGTTCAATAAAATTGAAGTAGATAATATGATATATTCCACAATACAATTGATTGTCTAGGGGCTGGCTTAGACAGTCAAATATCCAAATTTATTATTACACCTTTATTGCCTGTTTACTTTATCGAACGCAAATAGAGTACAGTGATTTTTTTTTCGTTTACTGTGCCGGTATATCATATACACTGTTACTTGTATAGTTACGATTTAAAAAAAGTTTATTAGAGTTAATTATGATCATTTGCACAACATGACATCCTTAACACCCTCATATAATGAATGTATCTTTTTGTACAGGTTCATGAATGTAGCGGAGGTACAAAAAGGAAAATCAGTACAGCGCTCGCCCTGTTGGGTGATTCACCGCTAGTGTTCTTGGATGAGCCTACTACAGGTAATTTTGGTGAAGACATTCTTATAGTTTTAAATTGTATTGGCTCCAAGGATGGAATTTAAAGTAAGGCCACACTAAGCGACGCTACGCTGCAGCAAAGCGACGTGACGCGTCACATACAAATATTTTATTACGTTAAAGTTAGGCGAGTTTATAGTTTGTAACAACACATAAATAAAATTGTATTTTGTGAAATAAATAAAAATAAATATTGTATAAAATCGTATGACGTAAACCGTATCACGCGGCAGCGATGCTACGCGACACAAAACGTCAGTAGTGACGTTTAAAGCTGATCGCACAATTGTCAACACCGTACGCGCCGTACGCGTCGAACGCACCACATGAAATGCGGCGCGTACGGTGCGGAGTGCGGACGAATGTGAGAGGTTTCACATGAAAAAAAAAATAATACGGGCCTTGAAAACCTTGTAGGTATGGACCCAGCGTCAAAGCGGCGCGTGTGGTCGAGCGTGATGTGCGCAGTGCGGGGAGGACGCAGCGTGGTGCTGACGTCACACAGCATGGAGGAGTGCGAGGCGCTGTGCTCGCGACTCACCATCATGGTCAACGGACGATTCAGCTGCCTCGGACCGCTGCAGCATCTCAAGAATAAGTTCTCGCAAGGTATACACCTAACATAATTTGATGTCAGTATGTGTAAATAAAAGAATATGGTTAACGATGTTAGTGGCGACCGAAACGGAAGATCTTCCGACCGAGCGAGATAGCATGCTTGGTCGGGCCGCAGCCCACTGACATCATTTCAGACGCTGTATATAACTTGCCGTACTCCGAAACTTCGCTAGCGCGATGCAGGAATGTTAGGCGAATTGTGGGTACTTACCGCCAAATATTATGTATAGGTGGTGCAACAGAAGTCTTGGCGTTAGTGTGCGTAGCACACGCAAAAAAGGACGATTATCAAAGTTTTATATACAAATTTTTCTATTACAAAATAATATGCAATTCGGCTATAATCTATATTATAACAATTATTATTATAATATAACGCGACGTAAATATTTGTACAATTCGGGCGTTGTGAAGGGGGCTAGACCGCTAGAGTCTAGACAGAAAAAATTAAGACGAAAAGTTCTATCGACACAAAAGTGTTGTTTGTGACACGGCTTGTTTCTCTCTCTCTCTTTTTTAATGTGTATACTGACAGGTTTTTTTTGCTCAAGAAATAATAACTTCGTTCCATCCGGGTGTCCCTTGACACCTCTCAAGATTTTTTTATAATTGAACGCAACGTAGAAATTACGAAACCGACTTTCAAAAAGGAGGAGGCTCCTTTTTGAAAGTCGGTTTCGTATTTACGATTAAGATTTAAGACGATACCATGACGTTTTCCGAAAAACATTTGTGCCTACATAGTACAGAATTTAATGCAGTATGTGTGATTTCAGGATATACGTTGATCGTGAAGTGTAAAGGCGGCGTGGATAAAGATGGCAGCGTTAACCAGTACATAATGGATAGATTTAACGACGTCAAACTCATGTAAGTACACAGAATATAACCCACAGATAATAATTAATTATTTATAATTAACCGACACTTGAAAATAACATTATAATACCATAGGTACCAACATATTTTGTAACAGTTAATACCTACAAATTTTTGTAGTCTAAATTAATTGAGTAATTTGTAATTTAATTACTTTTGTAACCTAAACTAACGAATAACATTATAGTAATAGGCCATTTTTATTGGCCAAATTGACCAACTGAATGGTTGCCTTTCAGGTTGTGATTTTCCCTGCCCTATAAATTGCGCTAAAGCGAGACCTAGTGTCTAAACACACTAGGCTGAAAAAACGCGACCGTAGTGCGGCATAATTACGCCTGCAATGTATTTTAAATTACCGATGATACACCATGCCGAAATTACGTCGCATTATATTCAGTGACGGATTAAGACTTCTTGATGCCCTAAGCATAGATCATCAATCAATCATATATCCTAGAAACTTTTTTGGTGTAGTTTTTGGTGACGTGAGAGTGAGACGTGATGCCCTAAGGACGTATGTTTTTTTGTCCTTTTGTCCTTTTTCTGGTGCCCCCTTAGACGTGATGCCCTAGGCAATTGCTTAATTTGATTAAGGGTTAATCCGTCACTGATTATATTGTATGCGTAGCGCATTACTGGCGTTATCATGCCGAACCTCGGCCGCGTATTTTCGGCCTAGTGTGCTTAGACACCAAGACTCCATAAATATACGTTCGGCAACTTTATTATTTCTATTTTGTCACAGTGAAACATACCTCGGTATAAGTACTTACTACATAAACGACACCAACCTGCCCTGGTGGCAGCTATTCGCCGTGATGGAAGAGGCTCGCAAACTGTACTCCATAGAAGACTACTCTGTGTCACAAACTACGCTAGAACAAGTGTTCCTTAGATTCACCAGGCTGCAAGGTAACGCTAACGAGTAAGGTGCATATTAGTTATGCAGGATTAATACGATCTTAATTTGTACGGCAAAATGTACGTTAACATACAGACGATGGGAACTGCGAAAAAAAGACGGAAACAAAATCCTGTCTCACGTCTACAGCTGAGGGGTTAGTGCGAGTTTTATACTATCATACGCATCGAGCGCGTAAACGCGAATTTATATGGGATCAAAGCAGCGCCATCTACTGGCTAACGTGGATACTGCTTTGATCCCATATAAATTCGCGTTTACGCACTCGATGCGTATGATCGAATAAAAATCGCACTAACCCCTCTGGCGTCTGGCAATGCACTATGTTATGGCTGACTTTAGTGTCACACTTATGGCCCGAGATGTTGAATTATTGAAATATTCTAGGAAGCGTTTTAATAACGTATAACGGTCTCATATTTCATACATTTCGATGTCATGCTGACGGTCAGCGAACAGTCAGCGCAAGGCAAAGGTCATCTTTCAGTCCCGTGTGGCATCATGATAGAGAACCAAGATTGTCACCATGATCGCGAAGCTGTCTATAGCTTGTCTGTCCATCATAGATCAAAATGGAGACGCAGCCAATGCAGCATATGGAAAATATAGATATATCGCTTTTGAGTCGCTTTTTTCCGGTTCTCGGCCTCAGTGTGCTAACGGCAATTTATGTCAATTTAGTTTAGAATCTCGTCGCATTGCCGTTTTCCTTTTTACATAGTGTTGTGTAATTACCCTACTTAAAAGGATAATATTATTATGGTGCGTCTTATCTGGCAGAACTTAAGCTTGGGCAAAATGAAAGTAACATTTGGTTATTTCTTTTACAGTACTTTAAATAAATTAGTGTACTTACGTTGTGTACTTATTAAATTAAAAGTTCTTATGTCTCAAACTTTTTTATTTAAACTTGCTCGTCTAGTTCTGCCAAAGTAATGTAGGGAGCGTACCTAATATCTTACAAGTGAAAGAGGTACTTTTATTCCGTGATATAATTTTGTTCTAAAAGTTCAGTGTATAATTTTATTTTGTTCTTAAGAGAATTAATGTAATCCTACTTCTAAACAATGTAACTCAGTGTTAGCGTTACAAGTAGAGCTATTTGATAAGTATATACAGGAACGTGATTTTCTATGTGTTACATGGTCCGATAACCATTTACATAAATCTCATTTAAAACGGGTTATTATGAAATTTATTAGGAGTTAAGATATTGATGTGATGTTCTACGTAATGGGGATTTTACATGGGTCGGTTTTCGACGATAAGACGAGTCGTTATTTAAGACGCCAATTTTGACATAAAATGTACGCGAGATTTTTAAAAGTATTTTAAAAGCAAAAATAGAAGAGTATTTTAAAAGCAAAAAGAATATAAAAGGTAAGACCACACTACGCGACACGTTTTGTAAAACGTCATTTCTATGGACCGTAAAGACTAAAGAGTCGCGTCGTGTCGTGTCGCTTTCGTGCGTCTCGTCATATGAGGTAAATTTATTTAAACGGTCGGACATTAATTTCGATTATATACTCTTCGCTTTGCGGCTAAGGCCCTAGGCAAAAATCGACTCATGTAGTTCCCGCATTAGCACTACTCCTTGTAGTAATATTTTGTGGTGTTCTAAATATTTGGATGTGTATTTGACTATCGTTTATTGAGCTAATACTTTGTGGTTCACAGTTCATATTTGCATTATTATATTATTAAGATCCAAATAATGTCCTACAGAGTACAGCCTCGTCCTACAGTTATAACGTTTAGAAAATGTTAATGTTGTGATTAGCTCTTGAGCTAGCTAAATAATGTTCAATGTTTCTTACTTTTTACAAAATATCGCTTCTTAACAGCGATAGAATGGATATACCTATATAGGTAGTATTAAAATGTAAGGATAAAAAAAATATTGAAACGAATATATTTTGTCTGTCGATTGCCATCTGCTTTTGGTGAGTTGTTTGGTGCTTACTGTTAATTTGATTGTAATTCACAATCCAATGAAAATAACTCACTCTTACTTGTATTGGGAAAAGATAATGATTTTTCGTAATAAATATTAGGGTTAAATTAAAAACTACTTTTATGGTTTGATGAATAATTTTATAAAAGTAAATTGTTTTATTTTTTTAGACGTTGTAGAAAAATTTAGTATTATATGTATTTTCTGAGAAGCCTTACTATGTGGTACCCAGTCGGGCATATTATTATAGTTTTGTACTATTTTCGACCTATCAACTCCCGAACGGCCCAAGTGGACCGCAATAACAATAGAATAACAATAGATTTCCGAGAATCCGCGATCGACGGATTAAAATAAATATTATATTGCTGAATGTTCCATATTGTGGGGTGTAGGTAGTAGTTTTATGTGATATTGTTCACTTTCAGTATTTTGCTAAGGCAAACAATTTAATATATTATTATGCCAAAGTATTTTGTGTTGGTGTGAGGAAATGCTGCTTTTTTTTTTGCCATTGTTTGTACAATATAATTTTTGTGATACAGTTTGTGATATGAGCAGTGTAGTGGAGGTTTAAACGGATTTTTATTTATTAAAATTTCTATGCTTTGAATGCAGCATATGAAAGTGTTTTAATAATAATATATTTGTCTTTATAAATATCTTTTCCGAGAGGCAACATCGCGTGGTATCGATGTGGCTATCTAATAATAATAATGCTCGGTAAGCAAGCGCAGCACAAGAATTTATAATTTTTTGTGCTGCTAGTTATGATATTATATTAAAATTTACTGATTTTCGTTTTATAAATTTTCTAAAGATTAAATTTTTAGTTAAAACGAGGCTCAGAGCCCCCGTAAGGGCTACTGGCGCCTGTGTGCAAAAAAAGGATTTTGGCGCCCCTTTAAGCAAATTTTTTGGGTCCTTGGTTTTGGCGCTCCTAAAGATGATTAAATTTGGCGCCCCTAGAGGATGGCGCCCGTGTGCATTGCACACATTGCACATATGGTAGCGGCGGCCCTGACCAGGCTACGTCATATTGACGGTAAAAGAAGACTCTGGTTTATAAACCGAGTTAGTGAAATAACAAAAATGTATTTATTGTATTATCCGGCAAGGAGTAAAAGAGATGGGAAATTTTACCGATGGGGTTTTTAAATTGGATCTTACTATAAGTAGGTACTTACTTAATAATTATTTGTGTTCCGTTAATTGTATTTTTTTTTTGTTTCAATGGTGTAGAGATAATTAATTATTTATAAATGTAAACTATTAAGACGTATGTTTTATTTTAAGTTAGTACAATTACAAACAATTCTAAAAGAATTATAATCCAGTGTATCTAACTTAACATTTGAAAAAAATATTCGGTTTATACAAATAAAGCTTTTAAATGTTATATTTATAAAGAATGTATTTACACTGTGTTTGTGCTCATATTACGTCGAGTGTCGATGGTGATATGATGTAAGATGTATTTTGAATTAAATTTTTAATCATCTGCTTATTTTTAATTTCTTCACTCACTTAGGTATACTTTTTATCGTTTACCCATTTTGATGTAGAAAACTGTGTGATATTTTCATAATCTCTCATTATTCTCAGTTGATGATAATAATTAATGTACGTACCTATCTCCTTATCAACTAAGTATGTATTGGTAAGTTAACTAAAGCTGGCACGTTTATGATACTGACACTTATGCAATTTCACTATACAGTATGTTTAAAAATATATATGTTACCGTTAGAATGCGCTAATGTGCACATTACCTAGGTAATCTGCAGATTCCTTGACATCATCCGTTAGTGTGAGATTTTTAAATAAAAAAAGTTTTTGTACTTTACCTAGTTTGCATTCTCTTCGTACATAGTACGTAGGCACAACATTATCGTATGTGTATTGTGTACGACAATATTATCGTACGATTCCGCGAACGCGCGCCCATCACACGTGTAACATCACGCTGTATTTATAAACAGTAGCAAAAGAAAAACTATAACTGTCCACTTTACGCTCATAAGATAGACCGCGCGCGAGAGAGACGGGCAGACTTGATGATGCGTAATATGCAGTACGACGTCACGACGCCGCGCGCTTAAGGTGACGCCATGTTAAAGTAAAAAACCGTGTTGGATGTGTTTTAGATTGCTTGTTTTCTATGCGAGGCTGGCCCGGCCTCTCATAGAAAACAAGCAATGGAACAGCAAAAAATGGAAAGGGCGTAGCGACAAAATGGTTTTTGTTGCGTAATTTAAGAACCATAAATACATTTCATATAAGCTATGGACAAATTAAAGTGTATACTAGAACCAATTTATGTACATACAAATTTTGGAAGCTTATATCACTCTCCTCTGTTGGCAAAATAGGAATCCCTTTTTTTACAGAGGTCTTTTTTATTGATTATTCTGTGTTATAAAAGTTGACCAATCGTGTTATGCTATGGGTAATTCAAAGACAAAGACATGATGAATACTGACAGTAAACTTTAAATTCTTAGCTTTAGTCATTGCTGAGAAAAATGGACATCGCTACAGCCAAATTATCAAGGCGCCATCCACCTTAATACATAGACACTACACAAGCGCAATGTGTAAATTTTGCTTGCCGGGAAAGGACATACTTTTAATACCGGAAAAATGTACGGTTCTCGCGCGATGAAAGAATTTCGGCGCAACGAATTTACGGGTGCCATCTCTAAGCTTATTTGTAAAATAAAAAAAAAGGTTTTAGTTACAAATGTATTAAATATATTATCTATCATCAATCAAACAGAAAACTACAATAAATTGTACAGTTTATATCTATTAAATAACTTACAAATTACAAAATAAATCGTCGTTGCGCCTGCCAAATTATTTATTTGCACGGACAACATACAGTGATAAACATAAATTAAAATTAAAGCTGAATAATTTCTATGCACTATTAACATATTATTTCTACAATTAGAAGTCTAAACATTAACAAAGGAGTATGTTTAAAAATGTATGGAGTCTGGTCCAAATTTCCACTTACAGTACTTTACTTTATTCATTCTCCGTTGCTTTACTTTTAGGTAGACAAAAGTACTTGAAATTGACACAATAAAACACGTTACATAAGCATTATATTACGTTATCTACAATATAAATATATAAAAGTAGTGATGCCAGCCTCAAACCAATTTTTATTAATTGACTTTCTGATAGCATATGGAGAGGAATTAAAAATGTCAATGTCATGGTGTTTAGGTACTCAAATCATTCATGCAAGCAGGTGTTCTAACGAAGACGGAATTCTTCTTATAATTTGAGTGGGAGAAAGGAATATAAAAGGGAATATAAAAAAAATCCTTTGTGTTTTTAGTAAAAATTTCAGGGGTACACAATAAACTGATGATGTATGATTGATTGATTTATCAATAAATTAAAGGTCTTAGTTCATAAGTAATAAGATTTGCCACCATACTGCATTTTTAATTTATTGATAAGTCCAACCATAAATAAATATTATAATAGTTTATTGTTTACCCCTAAAAATTGTATTAAAAACACATACAGGATTTGGCAGGCGCAACGACGAAATATTATTATATTTACACAATTACAACTGCCAGTCATTATATGTCTTTTCAAAACATTTTAAAAATTTGAAATATCTTCTTAAAATGAAATACGATTAAATATTTAAATACTGAAATTAAAAGGTCACTTTACAAGACTAGAATGTGGACTGAACCCAACAACCTACAATTTGGTATTAAATAACACAGCTAAAAAGGCCTCAGCTTTCACAGAATTACTGGCAGAAACCTAAGTTTATACATTATACAATATACATATACAACACGTAGTCGCACATAGCGCCCAACTTAGAACAAGTGGCCCAATTTTCATACCTCGAACCTCACGTCAAGCACATTTTGAGATATACAAAATTCGACATGAGACCCCCCTCTATTACTTCTAGTTCAACCCACGACATAAGTTAAATACTATACAAAATATATTGTCATTTTGTACAAAGTTTTGCAACTCGTATCTTGTTTATGCTTGCTTATTAATCACTAAAACCTTTGGTATGTTCCTTCTCTTACACTGTGACGTCAATAAATATGGCTTATAAGGCTCAGCTCCGATGGAAACGCGAACACGAAAAAAAATTGTTTTTTTCGTGTTCGCGTTTCCATCCATTTGTCAGTGAGAACTGAGAACACATGCTTAACTCTTAATGAAATATCGGGAAATTATTTCCCACTTCCTCCTAAGCCACAAAATATTTTAATTTTTTTAATGGGACCATTTTACATTTACGTATACACCTTAGCAGTTTTCTGGTACTTGGTGAACTGCAGAAAGATCTGTTCGAGCGTGGTCTGCAGGATGCTGTAGTCCTCTATGTCCAGCTCGCGCTTGGCCCGCTCCATCACGCCGAACATCCTCGACCAGGGCATACTCCGGTCTGGTAGGTAGAAGGTCAGGAGGCCGTCGTATTCTTCCCTGTAAGATAGGTAAAATTTAAGCGCTGATTTGGCGATGATCAAAGAACCAAGAAGTAAAGTGAGTGTGGCAAAGCGCGCCACCTCGGCAAGTGCGCCATATATGGCGCACTTGCCAGGGTGGCGCGCTTTGCCACACTCATTATATTAGGGCCTGTTTCACCACTTCCTGATAAAGTGCCGGATAGGCTATCCACAACTTTTTTGACAGATTCTCCATACTTCATCTGTCAAGTTAAGTGGTGGATACTGGATAGCCTATCTGGCACTTAGGAGGAAGTGGTGGGACAGGCTCTTATTGATTTATATTGTTGTAGTAGCTGTATAAGTTTATCTAGTATGTAAAGCGGTTTGATGCATCTAGCATGCTCCAGTAGCTAATCAGCTAGCTACTATATCAATCGATGTAAATAATAATAATAATTGGTAGGTAATGAATCTTACATTAATTTCGGATCAGTGAAGTTTTCAGCGACGAAATTCTTGACGGCTTCTATTCTGCTGTGGTCCAACGAGTGTCTCCGTGCATTCTCAAGCAATTTCAATTTAACCGTTAATGTAAATCCTGTAAAAGAGTTGGATTATTACCATTTCGATGTAACTGCAATACTTACAAATAAGTTGAATGTACTATCGGCGAAATTGATTCCTAGGCAGATGGCGGACCTAAGTAATTTGGTCGCGTTAAGTCAAACTCCATCCGACCGATCACAGCTAACATTGAATTGACATAAGCCGGCCAAACGACGTAGGTCCGTTAACTGCATAGAAATCAATCATCGCGATGGTACAGTTAGTAACTGTACACAAAATAACCGAGCACAGAAGGTAATACCTTGCGAGAACTTATTCTTCAAATGCTGCGAGGAGCCGAGGCAGCTGAATCGTCCGTTGACCATGATGGTGAGTCGCGAACACAGCGCCTCGCACTCCTCCATGCTGTGTGACGTCAGCACCACGCTGCGCCCGCCGCGCCGCGCCGCCCGCACCGCGCGCCACACGTGCCGCTTCGCCGCCGGGTCCACGCCCGTTGTGGGCTCGTCCACGAATACCAGCCGAGTGCTGCCCAGCAGGGATACCGCTGTGGACAGCTTGCGACGGTTGCCGCCCGAGTATTGGTCCACCTGCATCACAAAATTGTAAATAATTAATGTGTCAAATATTAGACATCGTAAACTTTAATTACTGTTCAAAACGGATATAGACCAAGTGTAACAGATAACTGGTATGGGCTGTAGAAATATAATGCCAAGCCCTTCAAAATCTTCTGAGTTCCGACTGTTGATCGTAGTCATGTGCTAAATGCATGTCGCGTCGGCATCAAGTTACTTCAGATTTATTGAAAGCCATTCTAAAGACCGTGTCCGACCCGTCATGAAAACTGTCCTTCCGATATACAAAACTTACCCTCTTATCCAAGTGTTTGGCGAATCCCAGCGCGTTAGCCAACGTCTCGGCTCTGACCGCGGAGCTGGCGTCGCGCAGGCCGCGGAACCGCGAGAACAGGTGGAGCGTCTCCCGGCCGGTCAGCTCGCCGAACACCGCGTCGAACTGCGGGCAGTAGCCTGCGGGGAGACGACGATGATGAGAAATGTGAGTCAGTACTCAAGATGCATCTCGTGTCTCAAGACACGGTTCAGGCTCTGTGATTGGTTGGCTGTCAAAATTTGGACCAATCACAGAGCTGAACCGCGTCTTGAGACCGGGTCGCATCTTAAGTACTGACTATTTATACGGGCCTTAGAATGGAACATGTATTAATTAATTCACAATTTTGACATAAACCCCATACTGCATACAATATTATCTTAAAACTCTTCATTAAATTGAAGGTTAATCATAATTAAATGTCTATGAGTACGGCGGCGGTGAGACAAACGCATTTTTTTTGAAGGCAGGACGTTGTATGATGTCACTGTGACCCATGAAGATCTATTGTGACTAATTCGCACTGGAGTACCGTCAGACAAACACATACCCGAAAGATATAGAGTCCGACAAGGCTTTAGGCGTCTCCCAGACAGACGCGGCCTGCGGTGGCGGTCGCGGCGGCGGTCAGTTTTTTGTACTGCCACCGCCACCGCGTGTGTCTGTGTCGTTCCTAGAACTTTCAAGTCATCCAACTGACCGCCACCGCGACCGCCACCGCAGGCCGCGTCTGTCTGGGAGACGCCTTATATTATGAATGTGTCAATGATATCAAAAGGCGCTGCTGGTAAAGGAGAACCGTCAAACACATGTCAAAAATGACGTTTTTGTATGATAAAAGCGTTTAGTTCCTTTTCTCGCCACGTTCATGTAGATTGTAGAGCCTTGTCGAACTATAATTGAGGCTGACTACAGCCTCAGATAAGTGAGGTGTGAAACTACTCAAGTTCTATATCAGCCAAGGGAGTCCTTTGATACACCGAACCGATTACATATAGTATGAATATACAGGTTTCAATAAAACCGGCCACCGTCACCGAAACCGGTGTGGGAGTTATTATATTATACAGGTAGCATCTGACTTTGGCCTCAGAAACATACTATGTTGCTTTATGCTGAATATCGAATTTTGCTTGAGAGGTATCATTATATTCGTTGGAGTTTTGCGAGTCACACTCGGTTCGTAACCGCTCCCGCCTTTCAGTATTAGAGAAATCTTTTTTTTACAATAAATGGTCAGGAGATGATGGGGTGAGGCCAAACGAGCGTTGGAAGGCTTAGGCGTAGGAATTTTCTATGAAACTGAATGCAGCAGAATTTCAGCCAGCCGAAATTCTGCGACTGACAACTCACAAATTACGCTCGTTTGGCTTCACCCTAAGGGAGTACCTAATAATTTCTTACCAATGTTTTCGTGGACTTTAGTGATGTCCTTCCGTATGGAGTATCCGCTGACGAAGGCGTTGCCGCTGGACACGGTCTCGTCGCCCATCAGCATCTTGAACGTCGTGGTCTTGCCCGCGCCGTTCACACCCAATAGACCGAAGATCTCCGCTTCACCCACGCCTGAAAATAACATCCAATATCAAACAGGGTGTTGTTATTGAGTTTCTTGGTACTATCGGAGAAGTTGATTCAATAGGCAGATGGCGGACCTGCGTCATTTGGTTGAGTTATGTCAATTCAATAGCAATTAGCAGCCGGCATACTGTCTTATATTTCTCTATGGCAGCCGTGATCCAACCATATAGGTAACTAGCGGAATAGAGAAACAAAGGCCTGAGCAAGAAAGATAATATGTCACTATCAGTAACACTGCGTGGTAAAAAGAGACGTGTGATACATGACAGTAGAACTCTTTTTGTGACGTCCAGTCGGCACGTATCGGCACGTTGACAATTTAATCTATAGAATTCATGTTCAATCCATAAAGATAATATACCTAGCGGAATAGAGCAACAAACTCGAGCTGTCAAACGTAACCGAAATTGGTTTTCATCTGTGTGAAAAATATGTGTACGTATACACTTACACAAGCATGATTGGACATGAATTCTATGAGATTAAATTGTCAACGGTAAGCCCGCGGGCTGATGGTTGTCAAAAAAAGAGTGATGCTGTCATGTATCACACGTCTCTTTTTACCACGCAGTGTTACTGATAGTGACATCTCGCTTGCTCAGGCCTTTGTTGCTCTATTCCGCTAGGTATATTAAGGGCCCGGGTTACCCTCGAAATTTTCATACATTCTTAATACCAAAATCATTTTCTCATACGAAAATATTTAAAATGTTTGAGTTATTTTTCAGCTTAAGATAGTAATTACCTAGGGTCCTGAACAATTTTTTTTTACAAAATATTTAAATACTAAAAAAAAAATTTTTGTGTTTAAATATTTTTTAGTAAATTTACTACTAAATATTTAAACACCAAAAAATAGACAAAAACACTAAAAAATATATAAATAAATAGTAAATTTACTACAAAATATTTAAACTTTAAAAAATATTTTTTATTATTTAAATATTTTGTAGTAAATTTACTATTTATTTATATATTTTTTACTGTTTTTGTCTATTTTTTGGTGTTTAAATATTTAGTAGTAAATTTACAAAAAAATATTTAAACACAAAAATTATTTTTTTAGTATTTAAATATTTTGTAAAAAAAAATTGTTCAGGACCCTAGGTAATTACTATCTTAAGCTGAAAAATAACTCAAACATTTTAAATATTTTCGTATGAGAAAATGATTTTGGTATTAAGAATGTATGAAAATTTCGAGGGTAACCCGGGCCCTTAACTTTATGGATCCAACCGTGATCTGTCGGCTGGGTTTGACGTAACGCGACAAAATTATGTGGTGGGGTGTGTCCGCCTCATAGAGAAATATAGATAAACATACATGGTCCGCCTTCTGCCTAGGAACCTCACAGACAGACATTTGTTTAATTGTATTGTGACTACAAGCAATTTAAAATTTTCAACACTATAACTAAAATATGCAGGGAAAACTATAATCTTGTATTAATAGCCTCTGGCAAGACACAATAATGGATAAAAAAAGTCCTTATATTTGTTCTATTTTTAGTAACATCTGTCTCTACTCTCTCTTTTGGATCATCATAGGCTAACTTTAAAAGGCCATAATGGGCGACAAACTTACTGAAAGAAATCTGATCCACAGCAAGGTTTTTCCCGTAGTACTTGGTGAGTCCCTGCGCGAGTAGCACGTGTTCTGGCGTCGCGGTGTTCACTCGCTGCACGTGCTCCATCTCCTGAGCCACGTCAGGGTCCAGAGTGCTGGGGTCTATAGGTGGAGCATTCTTCTCTTTTGAGAATAGCTAAAAAATTGGTAACTATATTACTGAACGGGCAATGGTTAATTTAATATAATACATGTTCACTTACGGTTTTACTCGATAGTTTTATTCCAAATCGAGTAAAAATTACCGTGATGTGGACTGAAATCTCACAGCTCGAAAGCTCGCATCGAGCCGGCTCGATGGAGCTTTACTCAAGCCATACTCGAGCGTGTGAGTTTTGCGGTCCACGCGATAATGTTTACTCGATTTGGAGTAAAACTATGGAGTAATGCTATGAATGTGTGGACGAAAGCCCGAGCCGTTGTTTTTACTCTACGTGATTGTTCGATCGAATAAAACCATATATGAGTACTTAATAGCATTATAGTTCGATCTATGATTGTTTTAAACGACGACGAGTACCAGACCAGCGTTATTTTATTGCCTATTAATTTACTTTCGTAACGCTGTGGGACAGATTGTAATATCGGACTGGCGAGAGATCGGGCCCGCACTCCGCAGGACGACCCTTTTTATCCTTGTTACCGGACAATAATAATAATCACTAATCAGTCAGCATTAGTTTCAGCAATGGTTAGAAACCAAACAGGAAGCAACATTTTCTAATCGCGAGAGAATCGAACACATAAAGCCGCCACCCACCGCGGCGCACGCTGTGCACGACCACGCGCACGCGTGGTTGTGCACGGATTTATTTCTTTGACTTGAGTCAATTCGTGCGTAGCGTGTCCGTGTGTTGCAGTGGACACAGTCACATATATTTTCTTACAAAGCGAAGCTTGACGCACGTGCGTAGTCTCTCCGTGCGCCGCGGTAGAATGGAGCCCTAAGTCACAATAAGTCTTAAGTCTTAATAAGTCATAATCCATTGTAAGATAAATATTGTACGATCAATTACCCTCTGTATCCAGTTGTACTCGAAAGTGAGCAGCAGCATCCAGTAGACGGCACAGGAGACCAGCATGCAGGTGAAATACCGCAGGCTGCCCGGCTCCTCCCACTTGAAATACGGGTTCGAGTCCACTGGAGACAAGGTATTGATAGCATATTAGCTGTTATAAATTGTTAATCTATATATTATATAAAACTCAAAGGTGACTGACTGACATGGTGATCTATCAACGCACAGCCTAAACCACTGGACGGATCGGGCTGAAATTTGGCATGCAAGGCATCCGCTAAGAAAGGATTTTGATAAATTCTCACCCCAAGGGGTTCAAATAGGGGATGAAAGTTTGTATATAATAATAATACTTCTTAACGCGAGCGAAAGCTCGTATATAATACGAGTATATTTTTATATGAATATTTGTGAAACGTCCATTTACTAATCAATGCCCAGTCGGAGTACTATTATAATATATTCTGTGGCCCAGTGTCTAGTTCTCTCATTTTCTTCAAGCTTTAACCACTTAACCGACTGTAAAGCAATTCGGTGTGAAGATATAAAGTTATGTCCATACTAATATAAGTACTAAATACTAATATAATATTATAAATGCGAAAGTGTGTCTGTCTGTTACCTCTTCACGCCGCAACCGCTACAATGATTTTGCTGGGTATGGAGATACTTTGAGTCTCGGGAAAGGACATTTATTAGGATACTTTTATCCCGGAAATATGTACGGCTCCCGCGCAAGACGCAAGTTGCGTCATCTTGTTTAATTATAATAAAAATAAAATTGAAGACCTAAGTCAAGACATTATATTATGGGAGTGTAAAGGAAAGACAAAGTATATTATCTACCATTCATGCGCGATAAACAAATCTCGGCGCTAAGGTGCGAATCAGTTAAAGAAACATCAAACACGTCATTGATAAAATAATATATCGTCACGTGTTTACTTCTGTTTATTTAGATATTAAGTATATCAAATCCCACAAAACAGATATTGCTACCTCCTCTTTATCTCTTTATTAATCTTTATTAATGATTGATGCTATGTGATAATCTTAAAAGGGTCCTTGTTTCATTATGTTTTCATTATATTTTGTTGGGTTCACAAATGTAGCACGGTAAATAGCACAAAGCTTGCAACGCGTTTTGTCATTTTAAGGGCCTGTTTCACCACTTCTTGATAAGTGCCGAATAGGCTATCCACCACTTAACTTGACAGATGAAGTATGGAGAATCTGTCAAAAAAGGTGTGAATAGCCTATTCGGCACTTATCAGAAACTGGTGAAAAACAGGCCCTGAGACTCGTTTAACTACGTGATAAATTTAGAATCAGCAACTTTTCGCTATAGTCAAAACCGTGAACAAAAAGATCGCGTGATTAACAACGATGATCACGTGATTAACGACGACGATCACGTGATTAACGACGACGATCACGTGATCAAGGACGGCTCCTCAGGACTATCTGTATCACTTACCGCAGCAGACTTCAGATATGGTGTCACATAGCAGTTCCATAGTACACTCCCCCGCGTTGGGCAACAACACTTCCAGGTAGTCGCAGTACTGCATGCACATGTACTCTGATAGACCCACTGTGTTCAACGACCTAGACAAGAAAGACTGATAGCTTCATGGAATCTTTCTGGCAATAAAAATTCTGAGCAATAACACATAATATTATATAGCTTTTATATACCAAATTTCAAAGCTGAAAATTGTCATCGGACAAGATAGATCGAGTAGGCACTGTATAGTGTATATTATGCGTTTTTATTTGGTCATTTTGTTTATTCTTAATGTTCCTACATAGGTATCATACTGACATTATTAAAATAGAATATCAAGGAACAAAAGTTTGCAGTCAGTAATAAAACGTTTAGCGCAACGCAGTCAATGCCTACCGGCACGGCGCGCGCGTCGGCATTCACCAGCCACCTTTCTGTTCAGAGACCAGAAAAAACCACTGTTCCAGCCAAGTTTATTTTTTTTTTGTTAAACTTCATTATTTTTTTAGAATGTTTTATGTTGCTGATGTGTGTTTGAATTGATTTACCTGGTAGTGGTAACAAGACTGTACAAGGGGAAGAACTGCAGTATGTAGTCCATGATCGTGGCAACGTTCCTCGTGCTCGCGTTGAGACTCGCCAACACCTCCACTATCTGAGCACCCATCAAACCTGTCACACAAATCTATGCTTATAATATTATAAATGCGAAAGTATGTCTGTCTGTCTGTTACCTCTTCCGTTGGGCGGATGAGGTAATCGATTTTGCTGAAAAACCTATTAAACATTGTTTAAATGACACTTAGTATAATTTTGTAAGTTTTTTTTTACTCAGAAACTGCAAAATTAATTTTAATCAAATTAACTAGTACAATAGTTGTTTAGATCGCTCTTGACTAACACACAGCCTACTTCTTATCCCGAAAAATGACAGTGATCCTGTATGATTAATGGCATAAAGGCGTACTACTTACTGCTTAATAAATAATATAACTCACCGAGCAAGGAGTTGGCGAAGAACATAACGACGAACCCTATAGCCGGGCCGTTGAACAGCAGCGATATCAGGTAGTTGAGCGGCAGCATCGCCGCGCCGTACACCATCAGCGCCAGGAACAGACGACCTGGGATTTATATAGGTGAGAACTTGAAACGCTCCTATGTCTTCGGCATAGGAGAGATTTTTCAATGTCAAATAGTCTGTCCGATATTGCATATCGTATATTATACTTTATAAGAATTATGTCGGTGGTATTACAATGCTCGAACTGCAACTACATGGCAAAGGAGCGTCGCTACGCGACATGTCCAATAGGACCAACTCACATTTTTAAGCTATTTCATAGCGTTGATCGCGGGCTATGAGCAAATCAAGAAATTCCGTAAACCTAACACCCCTACTCCGACTGGCACAGCGGTGCGGCGTTGAAAGCTGTGCATCATCTAATGTCGTTTCAGTTCGGCAGACTTCGCCACGGTATTTGCGTGCGTTTGACTAGTTTAGTATGCGAATTATAATTGCATAAGTTGATAAAAAATGCTATCCAATAGCTTTACCGCGGCAGTCCCCGAGTGCCACACATGTTTTTTTTTATGCTGTGGGCTTATGCAAGCTTACCATAGTTAAACAGTAATCTCATTAGTCATTACCATTATGTCTTCTTGTCTCAAACAAGGATTACCACGATTTGTACGACCTATTGATAACATAGAATAAGACAGCGCGGACTAATCCATGTGGTGTTGATTGGCTTTTTTAACATATTAGATAGCAATATGATTAAGTGCTATCTCAATCTTCATTTAATAAAGTATATAGTATTCCTTACCTAACTCCGGTCCAGTGCTCATGCCGATCACCTGAAATGCAAGGCAGGAGATGAGGATGGGCAGGCATAGTAGCACGAACCACACCCAGTCGAAGAGCGCCGCGGCTCCCCACATCAGAACCGGCTGGATACCCGCCGCCTTCTGAAGCAACTTCGCACGGGTCACTCGCTCCTGGACATAAAATAAATGCTACAGGCGAAATTGGACGTAAATTGAGCATATTGTAATATATTCTATAAGGCCAAGAACTATCGTTCTACTGCTACTATAATAATATGAAAGTTTACAATTTACATGCATCATGCATGGTTGAAAGGGATTACTATAAAATTTAGAATAGTAGATGACTTATTAACTATCATATATCAAGTACATCTCCTAAAATGTAGATAAACAGGCAGAAGATGTATTTTATTCCGAATAAGGTCGAGTGTTAGTAAGTGGGCGATTCTTGCGGAAAGAAGCAGCATGCGGGCAAAGCGGCGAAAACTAGTGATCGTATATTAAAATATTAAAACTCTATTTGAATATATTATGAATATTGCACTGTATAGCCAACCGTCATCCTGCATTTTGTTTAGAAGTTACAGACGATGTATGAAAACTGATAATTCCTCCGAAAGGTTCTGACGTCACTAAGTGATATAAAAGATGATGATCATTATATACCTTGATGTAAAACATGATGAAGACGGCGCTGACGATGGCCAGCGCGTTGCCGATGCTGGACGACACCTGCGTCGACATCAGTGTCACCATCACTTGCAGGTTGTTCTGCAACGAGTTATCGACATTAGTATTTTTATTTTTACATACTCGAGATCCTGTGAATAATATTATCTACATAACATAATGTAAAAAAGTTGGTCTTTCAGCGCTGCTACTTTCACAGTGAACTCTCTACAAGGAATACATAAACACCCTAAAGTATTATTACTTAGTTTTGTTACACTTTGTAGAAAGACTATGATGCCAATAACAGTTTTATAAAATTAAATAACAAACAGGATTCGAAAAATATTAAGGACATTTATTTTGTATTTCATTTATAACCAGCTAGTCTATCCGCAAGAGTAGCCTAGCTATTTACTTACATCGTCCCTATAATTAACCTCCAGCGGATGGTTGAAGACCCTCAGGTTGTAATCTGGGTTGAAGCCCTTGAGTATGGCTTCGTGGAGCGTGGCGAGCGACGTGGCAATGTCGTGGTACGCGAAGTTGCTGAACCACGCCACCGCGCTACTATCGGACAACGTCGCGCCGACTAGCAGGCGAGTACGGACGGCCGACATCACGCTTACATCCGATGTCTGAAAATAACGAATAAACGTGTACAGCGGTTAAAATGTAGGAGATAACTTATATAATATTATGTTGGTGGCATCACACTGAGGTCGGATGTCTAGATGTACAGTAGAAATATAATAAAAAAAATATCTTATTAAAATTATCAAAACGTAGTAGATAACTTATTATCAATATATAATATAATAACTGTGTTTTAAAAAGATAAAACTGACTTCAAAATTGTACGTAATTGAGGATTAAAATTTTAAAATTAAAAGAATTAAAATATATGAAAATTGGGCAGTTCTGGAAATATTACAAGCAATGAGCGTCGAATTAATAACGTCCTTTTTTGGAAGTCGGTTAAAATACGCTTGGTGGACAAATAATATTTGTCCACCAAGTTAATATAACTTTATTTACACAAACGTTTACACATGAATGTAACATAATAATATAATAATATTTACTAGAAATCTAAAATCTAACATCTAAAAATATACATAAATATTATACAAACTTTAAAAACTATAAAAAGAAAATCTTCCCCAGGTCGTCCCCACTTGGCTATGTGCCCAGCAAGCTGACAGCATTGCCACGTTGGATGGCAATTGCTATCCGCTGTGCCAGGTAGCTCCCGGCTCTGGGGTCTCGGGTGGCTTCAATAAGCCTTTTAGATATTTCTCTAAAAAGCCTATGTGCCCCCGGACCCCATGCGCCTAGGGTTTCTACCCCAAACGGTTCAAATATGAGATCTCCGCTGAGGTTCTCATATTTGCGCTGCTTGAGGTTCTCTGCTTGGTTGGCGGCAGCGCCCGCACAGCTCGAGGTACCCTGAACATGGGACGAGGCGAGTGTGTCGACACACGTAGCGTCCCACACAAGGGCCCGTCCCACATTCCAGGGAACCAGGGTCATTCCATCGGGTATTAAACTTTATTAAGATCCTTATAGACAGGGATTGAATATTTTTTAAATAATAATATGTGGGATTGTGACATGAATGTTAAATAAAATGACGATAATAATCTCGTCAATGATATTGTTTTCCTTAGGATTTCCTATTATGCGATTATTATTGACAAAAGTATTAAGATCGCGGTCGTACTGTCCTAATTACATTAAGTAGCTCTCGTTAAAAACAATACTCCCATAAAATGAGAATTTTTTAAAACTTAATGCACCGAAGGAGAACATTAAGTTTCGTAGCATCGCGTAGCACAGCTTCTAAGCTACGGCTACGCCGCGCTGTAGCTACGTCGTAGCGCGTATCTCCACGCCGTAGGCTCTACGTCGTAGCGCGTATCTCCACGCCGTAGGCTCTACGTCGTAGCGCGTAACTCCACGCCGTAGCTACGTCGTAGCGCGAAGCTCTACGCATGTTGTAACTCGTAGCTACAAGTATAACTTTTAACTTTTGTTTTAATTTCCTTTTATTGAACACAGAATTTTCGAAACGTTGAAATATTAAAACAAAGTAATTTAATATAACATAAAGTGTAGTTATAATAATTTTATAGATATTATTAAAGTTGAATTGAAATAATAACAGATTATACATATTGCATTGTTTTAAAAACGTAACTAATATCTACTCACCCTACTCAAGTAGTACTGGTCCATCATCTGGCTGCCCACGTCGGTCAACATCATGGAGTCTATACCCGCGTTATATACGGCTTCATACCCCGACTTCGCCTGCGCGCCGGTCGAGGTGGAGTTGGTCCCGTTAAAGCTAAGCAGCGTCTCCGTTGTTACGTAGCTGTGTTTTGTATATTATTTATCAATTATTGATATAAAAGGTATCAGCAATAGGGGTAGACGTATTAGTATATTAGGTACAAGCATCTCTGGTACCTGTAACACAAGTCCTTTAGGTACTTAGCACGGGGCCAGACTGACGTGGTGTGAAGCGTCCATAGATATTATTAAAAAAAAAAAAAAAAAAAAAAAAAAAAAAAAAATATATATATACCAAAAATTGAGTTAAGTATTTTGATTTCTTTAGGTTCTGTCATGTTACAGTTTTAATTAGTGCTAGAAGAGGTTTAATATGAAATAGAGATTTGTTATAATTCGTGAAAAGTTTACCAAAACACGGGTCTGTAGTGTTTGTTATAATTCTCGGTAATTGCATATTGTTAAGTCAGTATTTGTAATGGCGATATAACTTCTGCGAGAGTTAGTCGTCTGCCCTTAGCCAACTTAACTGGTCGTACAATAAAGTGATTTAGCGCATCAAGTATTTAATTTGAAGACCCCAGCCATTGTTCACTAAAGGTCGAACTTTGTGCTTTTTTGTTATGCGTTTTGTTAGTAACGCAATCACCCTTAAAATTGTGTTAAGATTTCAAACTCTTATAAAAGACAAAACCAGCTGTAGCTCTTCACGTTGCTCCCATACTTGATGACGTCACAACTCACCCTTCAGCCAGCGTCAGCATCCTCACAACAGTGGGCTGGGAGGAGATGATGAACTGCGTGATGGCGAGGTTGGCGTTCATGAGCAGGATGGGAACGAGCACCTGCAGCGCCAGCGTGCCCCACGGCGCTAGTCCGTAACCATAGCAACCGCCGGCTATATATCTATCTCGCTCTAACACTTGATGACGTCACTACTCACCCTTCAGCCAGCGTCAGCGGCCTGCTCACAACAGTGGGCTGGGAGGAGATGATGAACTGCGTGATGGCGAGGTTGGCGTTCATGAGCAGGATGGGCACGAGCACCTGCAGCGCCAGCGTGCCCCACGAGCGCACCCACACCAGCCCCAGCTTCAGCCACACCGCGCTGGCTCGGAGCCACAGCAACCGCCAGCCGCGCTCGCTCTCGCTCACTTTGTTCACTGTGATGTGAGATAGTAAATTATCTTGTACGAAAGTTATTTCAAAATGGCGGCGATTTCATACACGTTTTTTTAACGATTATAAATTCTTACTTTACTACCTATGTACTTAGTTATTATTTTTAGTTCCACCGTAGTGCCCAAACTACTGGCTGACATAGCCTCTATTATTTGCGTAGTTAGTTTTTTATCTACCTAGTTACTAAGTGCCTCATCGAATTTCAGATGGAACTTTGTAATGTATATTATAAGAGTACACAGATGATGTAATGATACTTACATTCCTCCATGGACGCCGCCTCTGAGAAGTCCATTTCACTGTCCGGTATCGTCATGGTTTCATCAGATTCCGAAGGCGTTTCGATGTCAGAGCCAACTCTAGGATCAATAAGAAATTCAAGTAATAATATATAAATTTATTTCTACGAACGTGTCATTTGGAACCTAAATAAAGTTTTACGTACTTATTTTAAAAAAGTTAAAAATGTTTTTTTTTCTTAAAATTTATTAGGCTTGTGTACTTACGACATAAAAACGTCCTCAAGTGTAGTGGCTATGAGACCGTAGTTTTTGAACTGTATGGTGTGCATGTTATTCTCCAGCTCAGTTAGCATGGCCTCGAAGACATGGGAGTACTCGTTAGGCAGCTTGTATGTAGTCTCCCGACCTACATTTTAATACTTTAAAGCTTGATCTAGCAAGTAAATATTATTTTGATATCATTCATTAATTATTCATCAATCTCCATACGGTCACCGGTGACCGAGACACAATAGATTATTTATTGTGTCTCGTTTTTCCACGATCGATGAGTTAATTAAGTAGATCTTAACATGAGGATAAGTATTCTACACGAACATATTTTATTTATCTGTATAATAAATGATCAAACGAACTTACCAAGTGAAGTTCGATCATTATTATAATATATGAGTCGCTTCATTTAAAGATATATAATTAATTGTTGCTTAAATGAGCAAAATAACAGACCGATTGCGATGGAACTGCTATAAAGTATAACAAGTATACCAAAGTATACCAACGGCTCCAGCGGCATGGTATTTTGCTTATTTAGCGTCGCAGGAAATACCTAGTCTATATTACTAGGCATTTTACGTTAATACTTTAATACCTACTGAATATAAAACCCTTACCTTTATCCTCAAACATATTCGTCGTCGGTATATATTTCCTTATCAGCTCGGTGCAGGCTACCTCGTCAAATTCCTCAGTCTTAACAATGACGAGAGTATACCCGATGCCGTAGTGTCTCTTGAGGAAGTAGGGGGAGCCCACACACTGCAGCCGGCCCAGGGACATGATGGCCACCCGATCGCCAAGGAAGTCCGCCTCGTCCATGAAGTGAGTGGTGAGGATCATTGAACGACCTGGTGAAAGTGGACAAGAACAAGGAAACTAGAACCCGGCGAAATAGATAGGTTTGAAGAATGCAGCTGGTTAACGTATCTATTGGTCAATACCAAGAAATTTACGTTTACCAAAGTATTAATTTTCTTTCTTAGTTACTTGAATGGCTTTGACGCAATGATGGAGGATGCAATATGCCTTTACGTCAGTCATTTATTATCTGCGCCAATAACCGTTGAATTAGAACCACAATTCGAAATCGCGCCAACCAAGTTTTATTAGCAACAGCTGACAACTACAACTAATAATTAATATAGTGGGCTTCGGCCCAAGCATACCGTATCGCTTGGTCGGAGATCCCCCTTGGGACTCTCAAGCATTTACTTGCACGATATTAAGTTATATTGGAATTTCAAAACGTCGAGAACTTTCCTTGCTCGCATGTGCACTGCTGTTTCTGACCTGACAGACCTAGCGCCTGGTCTACTCACCGCTCTTGATCTTCTGCAGCAGTTCCCAGAGTGCACGGCGCGAGGAGGGGTCCATGCCGGAGGTGGGCTCGTCGAGCAGCACGACGCGCGCGCCGCCGCTCAGCGCGATGCCCACGCACAGCCGCCGCTTCTGACCGCCGGACAGGCCATTCGCTTGGTAGTTTTTCTGTAAAGAACTTTTATTTAGGCTATTACACAGCTTTTACCGCGATTGCGAGTTTTGAGCAAGACGACCGAATCAAGAAATTCTGTAACGAAAAACACCTAACATTCGTGTAACGTCGTTTCAGTTCGGTAGACTTCTGCTCAGTGTGCCGCCTGCCGGTCGCTTCGATGTTGCCAGACTTCGGCTTAGTGTTTGTGTGCGTGCTACTAGTATGCGAATTATAATTATTGCGTTGATAAAAAATGGTATACGATAATTATATCGTATAGCATTTTTTATCAACTATAGCTTTATCGCGGCAGTCCCCGAGTGCTTGCGCTTGGCATTTGAAGATATGAGTGGAGGAACACGATAGTCGACAACTAACAGTAAAAAAACTGTCTTTTTTTTCTTAAATGGAGGCTTTAGGGCCGGAAAATTATTTTGAAATTAAAAAACTGTGCATTTTATGTGTATCTAGATATATAAGTCAGGTGATGGAGTAGATAAGTTACACGGTTTGTTCAAATTACATGAGAAGAAATGAGTAAATTTCCGTATGTTACAAAATGTTACACGTGTTCTTCCACCCACGTCTTCATTTCATTACGAGATCTGGACCTACTTACCTTTTCCTGCAGCTCCAAACTCTCAATGAGATTGTCGATCTCCTCGCTCAGTAGCTTTCCCTTGTATCCTTTGAGTCTGGCGAAGAACTCGAGGTGTTCTCTCACTGTGAGCTCATTGAATAGCACATTGTGTTGCGGACATAGACCGAGGTTAGCGCGCGCGGCGCTCGTGTGAGTCGTGATGTCGTGACCGGCGACTGTCACCGTGCCGCGAGTTACTTCCACGTTACCTGAAGAATTGTGAGACAAAATAAATAAAAACTCTTTGTGGTACAGGATGAGTAGAGTACGATAAATAGGACTTTAGACCCTTTGAAGAAGGTCTTTTGCTAAACCCGAACAGCAAAAAGTTGTATAATAAAATATCAAGAGGATAATTTTGAGGTCTGTAAAAAATATCCTGGAGCTGTTGGAGATTGCAATTTACTTTAAATTCATATTAGTGTGTTTTATTAGTCCCTAAATACCTAGTTCGTATACACCATACCACGGAATACAATATATTAATATAGTTTGATGTATCAATATGGACCAAGATCTGACGAGTGACGGTAACGTACAGTAAAAGGTTTGTTACGTACACTGTACATACTACATAAAGTCTGTTTTCCTGTATCAACTCACCAGTCAGCATGGAGATAGTCGTGGACTTGCCAGCGCCGTTATGACCGAGCAGCACTGTGATCTGATTGTCGTAGATGTTTAAATTCAAATTATCTACCACAGTATTAGCGCCATACACTTTAGTTAGATTCTGGAATAGAATATACCTAATAAATATAATATAGTTTAACTTAAAGTAACATTAGCGTCAATTCATAACAAGATGGTGAATAGCTATACTATCTCTTCCAATAAAAATATAGCAGTTCCAATGTGATTGCCCCAAACATCTTTAAACCCTTTAAGTTTATTAAGTAGGTACAGTTTTAAACTAAAATCTATTTGCTAACTGTATCCTCCAACCTGTTTTCACTCTGATGCATAAAATTTTATTTATTCACTTACAGTCATCTTAACACCTATCGGGAGATTCGTAGGATCATTCTCTTGGATGACCCTACCCGGCCTCATCGTATCTTCTGGCACATCTAAAAAAATTAAAAATCATTCTGGTTGGTTTGGAAAAGGACTAACCAAAGAAAACGAGTTGATATTTTCGCTTTCTTTGGTTCCATCAAACAAGTTTAAACTTTGAATAGTACAAACCAGGCGCAACAGCAGACGACGGAAACCAGTAACTTTTCTGGAAGGGGAAGTACCACGGCTTGGGTGCGCCGTATGGCCCAGGCAGCACCTTCTCCAAGTACAGGGCAATGAGCATGTAGAGAATGCTGTCCGCTATGAGGATGATGACAACGTGGCCGAATAGTAGCCGACCTCCGTCGACTGAGTTGGTGAAGAAGAAATCACCCCATTGCATACCTGTGGAATGCAAAGAGATTCTTTATTTCTTCTTTAATTGCAATAGGTATGGCTGGTATGAATACTTCTAACTGAATCAAAATCACTATAATATTGTTTCCGTATAAATTTTGAGCTCCCTTGAGCTCCCTATATACCACATGAATATCATTATCAAATTGCCAACTTGGTAACCGTAGTACCAAAGTGGTATACTTAATAACATAATATTTTAAAAGAATAAAATAATTTTCAGAATCGCTCGAAAAACTCGTCTCGATCTAAAAGATTATGAAAAGTACTAGTGATGATGATGATGATGAATATAAATTGCACGGTAGCATAGTAATATGCTTTCTGTTCTTAAAACAACGCCGAAACTTCCAAACGTGTATCTATAAGGAGTTACGAGTTCTCTCAGCACCTTCGGAACCATGGTATACCTTGATGCAAAATCTTACTTTTTGGTAGAAAATGCTTAGTATACTTCTAATAAAACGAAAATCACCATATGTTTCCATATAAATTTTGAGGAGTTCTCTTGATTACTCATGGATCCCATCATCAGGTCACCACTTTTATTAAACATGGTACCAAATTCGAGTCAAACCCTATACAACACAAAATGAATTTTGATAATCGGACCACAAAGTACGGCCGAGTAATCGTTGAACATACATAAAAAAATACATACAGCCGAACGTATTACCTCCTCCTTTTTGGAAGTTGGTCAAAAATAATTGACGTCATTCTTAGGAATTCGGAAGACAATAACGTTATACCTGTACACTGAAAATATGTACTTCAATAGAAACCTTCAGACTAGTGTCTAGTAAACCCTACTACTTACGGCAATCGACCTCGTTTTCACGTCGCGTCGTAAGTGACTTTATAGCTGTTTAATAGTCCGTTTACTGCTGTTGTACTAAATTATCTATAATCTATTCAGTTCTAGGCCCCTTGTAGTGAAAACAGAGTACTTATGCATGACTGTGTTTATTTCCACTAGGCGATAACTGATAAGCATATTAGGGAAAGAAAAGTTAAGATTTTTGGATTTCAAATTCATGCAGATTACACGGAAACCTTAAAAAAAGAAAAAATATGCCAAGAGTTAGGCTAGGCTATCCCAAACAAAAGCCTTGTTATGGTATATTATTAAAATATTTTAAAGAAATGCATATTATATTAGTGTACCTACTACCTATAGGATGCTCTGACTTCTGAGCGATATATGAGCTCGGTATGTAGTTTTATCAATACACTATATGACGCTCGTTGCGACAAAAATCGTTTATCGCACGGCCGCACGGGAGCCACATATTTTTCCGAAATAAAAAGTATCCTATGTCCTTTCCCGAGACTCAAAGTATCTTCATACAGCAAAATCAATAAGAGCATACTTTCGCCCTTATAATATTAGTATGGATCTTTATTCTATAGCAGAAATAACTCACCTCCTGAGCTCTCATGCGAAAACAGCAGCGAGAATCCCGCCGCCATGGCGGTGTTGATGCTCAGACAGCACAGCACCTGCACGAACATCGACATGTCCACCTCCATCCACATCAGCATCGCCGGGATGAACGACACGAACCAGATGATCCCGCCGCACAGCGCTGCCGTGCTGGCTGGAAATTTGAATTTGGAATTTCAATTGTCAGACCTGGGGGGTTATTATGAGCTCTTATATCCAGCCAGTTTCCAGCCAGTTTACAAGCCGTGTCTATGCAATGGCCTGTAAATTGGCCTGTAAACTGGCTGGATATAAGAGCTCATAATAACCCCCCAGTGCCGTAAATAGGTTTTTTGCGCCCTGTGCGAGCTTCGATAAATGCACCCTTGTTTTTAACTGACTTCCAAAAAGGAGGAGGTTATAATATGTTCAGCTGTGGATATTTTTACTACATTGGGAAATATATCTGGGGCGCAGCGGGAACTTATCGGGAGCAAACTGAAGAAATAAGTCTGCCTGGTCTGGCCATTCTTGCGCCCCCCAGAGTCTATAACGCCCTGTGCCCAGGCACCGGTGGCATCGCCCTATTTACGACACTGTGTCAGACATTTAAAACAAAAACATGAGAGGTGTCAAGGGACACCCGGATGGATCATGGAAGGAACGAAGTTTCTTTCTATGAGAGAGAGAGAGAGACAGACAGAGAAACACGCACACGCCGCACGGCTTACAACTATAGCAAAAAGTGTCATTACAACAGCTTTTGGTCTTAATTTTTTGCGTCCAGCCCCCTTTCGCAACGCACGATAAGGAACGTTCCAAAAACCGTTGCTAGCTGAATAATGAATATATTAAACGCTACGCAGAGTTGCCGTGCTGACTGGTAGTAAATGTTTGAAATTCAAATTTAAAGGAATATTATTGGCTGAATATAAAATTAAATGAATAGGCGAGTGGTTGTAACTTCATTAATTCCATCCAGGTTCTAAAAATGAGTTTCTATGGGCAAGTTGAAGACCAAATTGATAAGAAGATAGGGAATATAGACAAATAGCTTTAATAATATAGCTAACCCAAACGACAGACTCAGAATTTAGTACAATCTTACCTTTCGAGAAGCACCCACTGATCATGAAACAGAAGAAGATCATGCAGGTCATATACAGCAGCAGGTAAAACAGCAGAACGGTGGTGGGAGTGTTGGTGAACACCGAGTACTCGCTAAACCCGTCTTTGGTAGTGAACCAATTTACCTGGAATTGAAAATATACTAAGCGAAATAATAACCGGTGGTAGGTACCATAGTTTCGACGTTCAGAATAAAAATGGTAAAAAATTAACTCTGAACAAAAATTGATTGATTTTGGATTTTTTGCAAACAATGTCCTTAAAATATAAGCCTCATAAAAAAGTAATTACAAAACAGAATTAACTGATACACTTATGGCTGTCTTTGTCTGATACGTTGTAAAAGCCATCACAATTCACAATATATAACCTAGTAATTAGTATGTTACAACCACAGAAATAAATCAAGATAGAACGGCGATGCGCGTGTCTTGCTAAGGAATCGCGCGTGTCAATTTTTGCTTCGCTTTTAGTTTTAGAACAAATAACTTACCCGTGGAAAGAAATACCTCCTTTTGATCGATTCACTTTCGTACTTCTGTTTTTAATATTAGACACTGCACAATGAGGCATTTTTGCACAACCGCTCCGGTGTAATCAAGTCGAGACGTGCGCGCTGACCGAATGAACGTTCAACGATACTTGCCCACTTGTGCAAATTTGAAACACGCGTACTCAACCCGCTTAGCCGTTCTATCTTGATATTATTTCTGTGGTTACAACACTAACAAACAATAACATTATGGCTAAAGCCATAATGTTATTGTATTTTCCATGCCATAGCATCCAACGAAAACTGTGGAGTGTTGCAAGTTGTCTCTACTTGTCTAAGCCTATGGCATCATGGCTTCCGAACAGATGAAACAATAATTCTCATATTTATTTCAGTTGAAAGTTTAATTTTTATTTTTTGTTGATTTGTCTACTACTACTTATGTCTACTGCTCACCTTTAATATAAGCAGAAGTAGCAGGGACGCAATGAATAGATAGATGAATTGTTTACAGAACCATGCAGTCCAGTGCAACGACGACGGGAGACCCATTATCTTCATAGTTTCCTGAAAACAATCATAATGATAATCATCAATAAACCACTTTCATATTTAAAGCCTCCACAAGAGCGTTAAAGTGGTTAATCACGTAAGAACTACGATAAGAAAAGTGGTCAATCTATTAGATACCTAAATATTACCGAGTGCATTTTAACTAGTGCAGAAGCACTTTAAATAACTTATTACAATATAATATTGCCATTAGACGTTCTTGAGTGCTGAAAACTATAACTATATAACCTGCAATTTCGTATCGTTATTCTTATGCAAACTGTATATTTTTCCAGGATAAATTAATATTACCCAGGTCCTTTCTACCGAGTACTGACTAGTATCTCTATACTCACTTTTCTCATTTCTAAACCTGAAGATCTAATGAACAGGCTGACACAATACAAACATTTTCGCATTTATAATGTTAGTAACTATGGGTTCCGCCCTTGGTACATGCATAGCTTATAGCACTCAGGGACAGCTATACATCGGTGAAAGAATTTTCGGAAATCGGTCCAGTAATTCCTGACATTATCGCGTTTAAACAAACAAACTCTTCAACTTTATAATATTGGTATAGATTACCTTTAATTGCAATTCTTTCTCGACCGTAACAGCTCGTATAATATTCACAGCTGTATAAGTAAAGCTTAGCATCATGAACATGGGGAATAAAGCTATAAGAGCCTCCACCGCGTTGTCCTGTACGTACGGCGGGTGTGGGTATCTTTGTATGTTCACCGAAAACTGTCTTAGGTTCTCCCCAGTTAGCTGCGAGATTAACTCCATTGATATGGCATGCTGTAGAGCTATGAACATCTCGTTCACGTAACCTGCAAAGAGAGAAAATGTTATAATACATAACCAAATAAAAACAAAACCAAATAAAATAACACAACCAAAATTCGTAGGTTCGATATCTGCAGCCTATGAATCAACTTAATTGATAGTACAATCTGCGCGCGGGCTAATAAGAACAGTATTCCACGAAAAATGTCGAAAAACCGTACAATTTCCTGCGCTAAAATGTATCCCGTGTCCATTTCATTTAGAGTCAACCTACGCTACATCTGTGCGAAAATTCATCAAAATTGGCCTAGTAGTTTCGGAGCCTAATTGATGCAACAAACAAACGAACAAACTTTTCTTCTTTATGATGAGTAGGTATACAATAATAATATGTATATAGATAATAGATAATATAGATAAAGAAAATAATAGAACGAAAAAATTACGGGGAAGAACAGTGCTCTTAGAACACACTATTAGGTAACCGCAAGAAAATGTTTTCATGAAAATACCTCATTTGACACTTCATCAGCTATTGCGGTTAAAAGCCAATAAAGTATTATTGTGAAGACAATAAAATTAGTAACTTACATATGAAGAGCTACTAAACAGTAAATAATAGCGTGAATTGTTGCTTTATATTTCAGAACGAGGCTACCATATATCCATCTATCGTCGGTTATTTCATAAGTGAAAAGATAGATGGTCCAGAACTGATAGAAATGTGAAAAACGAAGATGTTAAACTATTGCATAGGTTTTATGGCGAGATTTGAGCGCAGCAACCGAAACAATAAATTCCGTAACGAAAAACACCTAACATTCATCTAATGCCGCGGCCGCATCTGCTCAGTGCTTCGTGCATAAAACGATACCATTGGACGATCTGCGTGTATCGTCCAATGGTATCGTCTCATAACACGAAGCTTCGAACGATAGACGCATGTGCGGCCGCGGCATAGCGCTGTTTAGTTCGGCAGACTTCGGCTCGGTGTGGCTAGGGGTGCGACGTGCGACGTTGCCAGACATCGGTACGGTGTTTGCGTGCGACGTAATTTTCGAATTATAATTTCATAATATCACCTGAGTGGCTTAGTAGTCTAGTAACCAAGGCGCACGGCCGTGCGCGGCCAAGTTCCAGTAGCAGATTATCAGGAAACTGATAATCTGCTAGACTAGAAATAATAAAATAAACACGCACCGTTTACACACACTCTCTCTCTCTCTCACACACACACACACACACACACCGACATAATATCTTAAATGACAATTAATAAGTACCAGTAATTAATTATAATTATTATTTGTCTTTGCTCTATGTTTATATTATTTTGTGTTTTTATTTATTTAATATATTTATTAACGCCTCCGTGGTCTAGTGGTATAGAGCGCGGCTCTTGACTCGGAGGTCGTGGATGCGATTCCCGCGTTGGAAACATGTTATTTTCCAAATTTGGTTAGGACAATGCAGGCTGATCACCTGATTGTCTGACAAGTAAGATGATCCATGCGTCGGATGGGCATGTAAAAAGTCGGTCCTGCGCCTGATCTCTCGCCGGTCGTGTCGGTCTGCCGTCCCACTGGGTTATGAGAGTAAAGGAATAGAGAGTGCTCTTGTGTACTGCATACACACATGCGGGCACTATAAAATTACTCCTGCGTAGCTGGCATGGTCTCAATGAAACCGGCCACCGTCACCGAAACCAGTGTGGGAGCTATTATTATTATTATTATTATATTTATAAGTTGATAATAAATTCATCTATGCGCTAGCTTTACCGCGGTAGTCCCTTAAGGGCACACGTATTTTTTAAAACAGTAAATTGGTACTTTACCTGGGTCATTTCCTCCTTCATACGAGTACGGGAACCTGGGTCCAGGTAACGCGAATATGGGGAACACCAGGTCGGTGTTCCAAGATCTTCCGCCGGTGCCGAAGAAGGTGTTGAGTCGGAGCCGCTCCGGGAAACGCAGCTTGTACCAAATGTCACCAGGCAGCTCTTCCGAATCTGTAAAAAGAAGTTGGTAGAGAAGGGAAAAGGGGAATAAAGATTTAGTTCATACTCTTGCTTAGGTATGCGAATCGGCTTTCAATTTTTGTCCTACTGAAGGTTAATTGACTGATAGTTTCTAAAAAATCAGCCAAGTGCGATATACACAATCTGTGAAAATTTCAGAAGTCTAGCTTTAGCGGTTCTTGAGTTACAGCCTGGAGACAGACAGACATACGGACAGGCGGACAGACGGGCAGCCGGGCAGACGGAGATATCGAAGTCTCAATAATAGGGTCCCGTTTTTACTCTTTGGGTACGGAACCCTAAAAGTGACATCTTCCCGATTAGCAAAAACTTAAAAGATTTTAATTTGAAAAGTGGGAAATGAACTTTCGGTAAACCTTCGTCTTTAGATTTCGGGCTGAAGTCAAAGCTTCAAGGATGATAGACAAAAAATATTGTAATACGTTAAATGCTAATGTAAAGAAAAAAAAATAACACACCGTTAATATTAGGAATCCTACTATGAGGTTAATGTGCGGATGTTCTAGTGTCTAAGGTCGAGTTTATTTACGGTATTCTCCTGCCTAATAAGTGGTGTGGCTTACTAGGAATTACTCAGCAAGTAGCAACCTTCGTACCTTTTTTTTAAGCAAACGGTCACCCGTAAGTTGCGCACGGTCAACAGAAATGTTTCCATCGTCCACCATTTGCAACTTTATTATACTCTAACTTCCTAGGACACGCAAAACAAGGTTACTCCACTACAAGACATGACACATTGTACAATGTACAGGCAAATTAATGCCTCGCCCCCTTAATGTGTACAGCTCATGCAAATATACTCACGTAACAAACTATCATCGAACTCCACAGCGGCAAGCACGTCTCGAATTACAGCCTCATCATAATAAATCGTTTTCAGATCTTCGCTACTGTTATACGCAGTGACACGGACGAGGCCTTTCACTATGTTTATAATTTCAGTAGTATTCCAGTTGTCTATGATGTCTGGAGGTATCTCAAGCTCGGGCGGCAGTTCAAAGTCTGGGGGGATTTCAATCTGGTCTATTAAGTGTCGTACAGCCAAGTTGACTACTGCGTTTCGTATCACGTCCTCGAGTACGGGGCTTTCTGGAGAGTACGCTATCGACATCTGGGTGTAATTCATGATGAACCTGAAAAAGTATGTGACTTAACACTGATATGAATTATTAAAAGTTGTGATTTCAAACTGGCATTAAAAGATTAATTATTAAATGGCCTACAGGACCACGCCATTTGACCACGCTTTTTGCCTTGACGTGCCATGTCTATGACCTCATCTATGACGTACCTACCATCGTCTATGGAGTCAAACTATTTGCAACAATGCATCATTGCCACAAGCGCTAAAATTAAGTAATAATAATATTACTAACATACTAGTAACTAGAACAATCATAGAAATTATTTCAATTATTTGCGTTGTTATAATTTTAACGAATTTGTTTATTGATAACTTTATTGGGAATGCAATCATATAGATATAAGGATTGCCTGTTTAATCAAATCTACTGATAGGCAAATATTTGTATTTTGTTGTATTTTCACCGCACATTTATTCAACGTACATATTATTGTAATAATATAGCGGGTATATTATAGAGCAAGACTATCATAACATTGAAAATATTATGCACTAAATTTAGCATTGAGAATTAACATAATACTATAAGATTGATCCCACCAAAAACATAAAATATGTAAAGAAGAGCCAAGTTCAATACAAACATTATGCTTGTCTATGGACTTCGCCGTAAAAAGAATGGAGATTACCGAGGTGGATTCCAAATTTCAACCTTCTAGGTCATCTGGAAGTGGGTTAGAATTTTGATCTATAGGTCAGTCAGTTAGTCAGTCAGTGATAAAAATTACGATTTTCGGACGTGATTATCTAAATAACCGTTTGAGATTTGTTCATGAAATTCAGAGCATATAATTACCTCGCAAGTCTCATTATATGAGCCAAATTTGAAGCATTTATGTCAAATAGTTTTTGAATTATGAGGGGGTCAAAAGTGGGTCGAAATGGTTCGTGTAATATTACACACGGTGCTGCTCGCCAGTTCTGTTTTATTTGAACTTGGCTTGACACGCTACCGCGTGTCTAGATTTCTGCGTATAAGCTTTCAACGCTTAAGTCATATTTACAAAATTTGTAACAAATTATAATTATAATATTAGGTGGTACATACAATATTTTAAGCAACCTAGTTTACAATAAGCAGATGTTAATGCTTATCACATTATTATCAGCCCCACCTCCTGCCTCCCACAAGGTCATGAGCGCGGATCAATAAAAATACTGTGGAGTAAATTCCACCTGTAGAGCATTTTAAAGTTCTTTTTTTAAACGGGTAAATGGGCATGTGTCGCCGGGATCAGCAGTGGTAAGTTGGTAACCAACTACGGAAACCCTTTGATATGATCTCAGGGGTGCCCGAGGGACAAGTTAAATATGTCTTGAGACCCACAACGAAATTAATCAGAATAAAGAGGTGGTGCTTAGGAGATATTTATAAAATTTAAAGTTCCTGTTGTATGTGATATTTAAAATTGAAATACCACTTTAGAATATAATATTAGGTATGTGGGACTGGGACATTGGGATAAGACGGGATTTTTTTATAAAATAAGGGGACAAACATGAAAACGGGTCATATTCATATTCATATTCATATTTCTTTATTTGCTTCAAAAGTGGTACATCTGATGGAAAGCATTAACTACCGTCGCCCCTGGACACTCGTAACATTAGAAGAGCCGCAGGTGCGTTGCCGGCATTTTAAAAGGGAATACGCTCTCTTCTTGAAGGTTTGTCTCTCCTTGAAAGGTGGGGCCCCTCTTTACGTTAAAGCACAATAGATAACCTTGAATGCCACAATATTTGTGCAACTAATTCTACAGTAAGTGATCATAAACTAATTTGACCCTGTGCATCGTGGGCTGACATGGAGAGGCCGCTCGTATTATTTTGTCGAAGCTAATATTAGCATTAAGCACTGTACCTTTTTTCCGTTTGGGGAAATCCCCGGCAGTCTGGAGAGGGGGGGGTATCGGAGTATCAGGTATGTGGGACTACCCGGAGGCGATGGAGGCCGTGCCTGAGCTTACCCACTAAAATCCCAACGGCGTTCCTGCTTTTCTGCTTAAGGCAGAGCCACGGGATACGCGGAATACACAGCCGCGAAAACTCTGTACCCTACCTCGTCGTTTCCTATAAACTTACAAAACGTTCGAAGAGTATTTCAACGAGTATGCCGGTATGGGCGGATACTCCTTCATGCTGTGCTCGATCGGCTCGATCTGGGACCGCAGCAGCAGCACCAGCGCCATGGTGGCCACCGGTAGCAGCAGTTCAACCACCGTCTGTATAGGATGCCGCCATTGCTGGAGGAAGTTCTTCCACATCAGCAGTCTGAACTTCGTCCACGCGCTCGCCTCCACCGCTTCATGTCTGGCTCTCATTTCTAAAAGGAAAACTTATTTTTTAATTTGTGATTTGTTGCTGCGTAGATTTTGTATTTGATAAAGGCTCTAATAATACTATAATACTTTATAGTATTTTTTTAAACAATGATTCGCGTTTCCCAAACCAACCTTTAGGTTTTAAATATATATTTGTAAGTTGTCCTATTTTCCCAATAGTCGTATATGTATCCCAATATAAAAAAGTACTGCTGGCAAAAGTGATTTAAGTAATGGCTGTAGATTTTGTATGCGTTGTGTATTTGACGTCTCACGAACACTGAAACTCCATCACATTAACGTGGCGCCTTTATATATTATAGTGTAACTGTGTTACCTACTACAAGGCCGAAGCTACTATACGGTTCGGTATAAAACAAATTGGAAAATAGCTACCTAGTACCTACTTTTGTAATTTTATTACTCTATAATGATAAGGACAATGAGGGACAATGTCTTCACTCTTCATGAATGAACTTATCGTTGATAAATAATTTACATGGCATAAGATTAAAGTACCTACGCAATATTTTTACTGATTCCGAATATGTATAAAACTTAATTTTGATAAAATGTTAGAAACGTCTTTTTCCTTATGATTGTGGTACCCGCTAGAGCACGGTGGACAACATTTCTATCATCTATTTTTTGCGATACTTACTTATCTAAGTATATCCAATTTAGCAATTATAAAATAGTCTACCTACAACTCCTCACGAAAATAAAAAAAAACAATCATGTTTTGTGAAGAGCAAGACTGTTCAAATGTGTAACTCATATGCTCTTACCTAATCGCTTTAAATATAATATTTACACAAACGTTTACACATGAATGTAACATAATAAATAATAATATTTACTAGAAATCTAAAATCTAACATCTAAAAATATACATAAATATTATACAAACTTAAAAAACTATAAAAAGAAAAACTTCCCCAGGTCGTCCCCACTTGGCAGAGTGCCCAGCAAGCTGACAGCATTGCCACGTTGGATGGCAATTGCTATCCGCTGTGCCAGGTAGCTCCCGGCTCTGGGGTCTCGGGTGGCTTCAATAAGCCTTTTAGATATTTCTCTAAAAAGCCTATGTGCCCCCGGACCCCTAATTGTTTGGTATCTACAACTTTAAAGTTTCTGCGATGTTTAGGATCTAATTTTCAAACTCGTCTGAACTATTTCTTTTTACCATATTTCATTGTGATTTTTTATTTTTACGGATCTTTTAAAACGTGTTTTAGCCATGGAAAGAAATATTTTATTACAGTTTCGAATTTACGGATTATAATAATATGCTTAATCCGAATTGCCGTAGCACGTTTTAATACATAATTATGTGATTATATTATATTTCGCGTAGGAGTAGACAGACCAGAGTTAGCTCTCAATTCACAGACAGACGGACGGAAGCACAATTGTCTATTAACATAGACCTCAGTGCAGTTGACCTGCTTATTAAAGGAATGCTAATCATAAAATAGTTGGGTTATAATATTTATTGTGACCTCAAATGGATTTCGTAGCAATTTTCGTAGAGGCGGCTACGAGATCTCTCTCTATCAAAATTATTACCTATCTTTTAACGAAAAAGATTGGTCGATATTATATCATTATTATTTACGAGAGATTTTGTTATTATAGTTGTGAAATAAGCAAAGTATGTATGTCATTATTTTCGTAGCAACTAGCTACGAAACCTCTTTGTAGCATTATCCAAAAAAAGTTGTTATTTCATTATAATATATAGTTATCTACTTAATTAATCTCATTTTAACACCTTGTAGACGTAAATCAAAGGATACAATCAATAATGACATTTTCCGTTATCAGGCATGTGAGAATCGTGTGACTAATTCTATTGATATGCTAATATATTTTATTGCAGAATATTATTATTCAAATTTGGTTTTGTTTTCTTACACGGACAAAACTACGTTTATTAGTATATAGAATGCAGTAAGAAGATATGTATAATTACAATAATATTCAATCGTTTAGTCCATCAAATATCAATGTTTGAAAGTTAATAAAAATAATCGGCCAAGTGTGAGTCGGAATCGCGCATGAAGGGTTCCGTACCATTATAGAGCAAAATTAGGCCATAAATTGTGTTTTTTGTATGGGAGCCCCCCTTATGTTTTATTTTATTTTAATATTATCATTAAATATTAAAGTGCACATATAACCTAAGGATTTTGTGAAAAATTCAAGTACCTACCTGTTGCCATTTTTGATATAGAGCAAAAAAGGCCAAAAAAAATCACGTTTGTTGTATGGGATTTTATTTTATTTTTTAGTATTTGTTGTTATAGCGGCAACAGGTATACATAATCTGTGAAAATATCAAATCTCTAGCTATTACCGTTCTTGAGTTACAGCCTGGAGACAGACAGACAGACAACGAAGTCTTAGTAATAGGGTCCCGTTTTTACCCTTTGGGTACAGAACCCTAAAAAGGACATAATAATAACAATAATATCTATGGACGCTTCACACCACGTCAGTCTGGCCCCGTGCTAAGTACCTAAAGGACTTGTGTTACAGGTACCAGACAACGGAAATATATTTAATACTTTTATACTATACATATATTTAAGATTTTTATTATATCATACACATATTTAATACACATCCAGACCCGGGAACATTGAAAACTTTTTGTTCCGTCGGCGGGATTCGAACCCGCGACCCCCGGCTTGAGCGACTGACGCGCTTACCACTGAGCCACATAGGTGTTTCGCTTCTGTAGTTTCCTTATAAAATATTATTATTTTCAGTGTTAGTGTATTTTTGGTACGTAAATGGATAGCGGTAATGAACGGAAATTACTTATTGCACTAGATTTAAGATTAAAGATGCAACTAATGATTGGCAGGTACTTCTCCAGCTTAAATGCTACAAGTCATTTAAGCAACAGCAAAATTATTATGAAATATCTTTCAGGTGTAGTCGGGTAAAATTTAATTATCTCTTAATTAGCTGAAGCATGATTACTTGCAAAATAAAACCAAAACTTTATCTACTCACTGGTTTAGGCACTGAAATTTCTCCAAGCTCTAGCACAATTAGTCCAAACATGAGTCACTAAAACCTTTAACTTTTTTTTACGTTAAGGATAATGCACAACACTAAGCAATGTAGTCGGTTCGCCAGCTGCTGCGTTTATGAGCGTACGTAACACTGTGTTATCAATTTTATAGATATAGATAATGGTTACTATTGTTTCGCGATCCCTTAAATGATAAGTGATTTTGGGTGTCACATTATAATCGATAGGCATGATTTCCGCGTATCTTTGTGTAGCTATAGAATTATCGTTGAGTACTTAATATGTTAGGTACATCCAGTTAAGTGAGACTATAGGGCCCTGAACTAATATTACTTCAGGCTGTAACATTTCAACTGTCAGTTCGAAGCACCAAATCCTAAAAGTAGACTTTACTTAAATTAATTGAACTGAATGTGTTTGATTGAACGTAGGATTCGCAAGGTTCCAAACTACACCATATTTTGTGTATTCTTTCGCATTATCGTCTTTTTAGGGTTCCGTACCCAAAGGGTAAAAACGGGACCCTATAATTACTAAGACTTCGTTGTTTGTCCGTCTGTCTGTCTCCAGGCTGTAACTCAAGAACGGTAATAGCTAGAGTTGAATTTTTTACAGATTATGTATATTTGTTGCCGCAATAACAACAATTAATACTAAAAATAAAATAAAATTAATATTTAACAGCTCTCATACAACAAATGTGATTTTTTGGAATTTTTGCTTTACTTATATCAATAATGGCAACAGATAGGTACTTACCTACTTGAATTTTTCACTAAGTTCTACTTATTATATGTGTACTTTAACATAAATTAATAATAATTTCAAAATAAAATAAAAAATTAAGCGGGGCTCCCATACAAAAAACACAGTTTTTGGCCTAATTTTGCTCTATATTAATGGTAGAGAACCCTTCGTGCACGAGTCTGTCATGCACTTGGCCGATTTATTTTTACTTTGACTTGACTTTGCTTGACTTAAATTCACGAGGCCCTAGGGCGCAATCTACGATAAAAAGCTATTTTATCGTAGATCCTGGGCTCCGGCCCTGGTTATAGCGACTTATCTTTTAATAAAGTATATGGTTTTGGTTAAAGTTAAAAAATTGGCCAAGTGCGAGTATTAAAAAATTGGCCAAATGCGAGTAGGACTCGCGCACGAAGGGGTATACCGTTATAGAAATCAATTTCTTCGGGTATATTATCTAAAATTTCATTAAAATCGGTTGAGCCGTTTTGGAGGAGTTCGCACACAAACACTGTGACACGAGAATTTTATATAGTTGTTACTAGATAAGGAGATATCTAAGATGTACTTATACGAAGAGTTATTATTATCACAAGGAAATATGTAAGGATGCCTAGAGCTTATGCAATCGATTTCGTTGGCCCGGCCGTAGCAACGTGCTACGAAATCGTTTGTAGGGTTCCGTAGTCAACAAGGAACCTCATAATATTTAAAAAAAACTATCCAATGAGACTCTACACGATGGGGTGGACGCGAATAAAAATGATCCCCGCTTGATGTGTAGGGGAGGTACCATAAAAAATATTTTTTTAAGATTTTATGTACCGTTTTGTCGGCGTCATTAATAATATATTATTGCACATTCGTGCAAAATTACAGCTTTGTACATAGGTCCTATAGTTTCTGAGCAAAACCGCGGACAGACGGACAGACCTAGACAGACAGACGGACGGACAGACCGAGACTATAAGGGTTCCTTGTTGACTGCGGAACCCTAAAAATAAGTAAATTAAACAAAAAAGAAACATAAGTGATCTTTGAGCTTTGTCATATTTTCATTTATTGTCAAGTACCTAAGTACCTACAGCTTAAACCTAACCAGTCTCGAAGGTTTTGTCATGTTTTGTGGCGTACTTTATATTGTGAGTTTTCAGTGAGAAGTCGGTTAAAAAGTGCGAAGTTTCCTAGAAATGATAATAGAATGACGCATTTATTTTTAATAATAGTTTATCGACACTATAATCGCTTATCGCCATTCCAAAATTATTTTATCTTAGTGTCGCCGCACACGGGCCACACGCGACAGCCACAAACGCCGCTATATTATAGTCTATTGGTCGTAACTCGTAAAGTGAATCAATGTAGCGTGTGGCGGCCACCGGCGTCAAAAAATCTATGAAAACTGCAGGACAGGGCCCCCAAATTAAATCAAAATCAAATCAAAATCGTTTTATTTCTGAATAAATTTAAAATAAATGTTTTCAGAAAGTCCTACATGGCGCCTACCACCGGTTCGGGAACTAACCCGGCGAGAAGAACCGGCGTAAGAAACTCGCACGGGGGGCCACTTTTTACCAAAAAAAGTGAAAAAAAATTAATCTCTTAAAATAAAGTTTAAGTACAATTTTGTAACTTAATATACAATATCCACATACATAATAATTGTAAGTCCTATAATAATGTAGAAGTAGCCTTGCAAGAAGCCATCCTACTCCCAAGGTGTGCCATCGTTCATGAAATTATTGACCTTATAATAGGCTTTGGCACACAAACGTTCTTTAACTACTTTTTTAAATTTATTAATGGAAAGATTTTGAATGTTTTCTGGGATTTTGTTGTAAAGGCGTATACATTGACCTTTAAAAGATTTACTGACTTTACTAAGTCTGATCACCGGCATATCTAGCTTCTGCTTTTTTCTAGTATTCCTACAGTGAATGTCACTTTTAACTTTAAATTTACTTATATTTTTTCTAACATATATTACATTACCCAAAATGTATTGAGAAGCAACAGTTAGAATACCAATTTCTTTAAATTTATCTCTCAGAGATTCTAAAGCAGACATTTTATAAATGGAACGTATGGCAGCTTGCTTCTGCAGCACAAATATTGTATTAATGTCGGCAGCGTTTCCCCATAAAAGGATTCCATAAGACATCCTACTATGAAAATAACTAAAATATACTAATCGTGCCGTGTCTTCGTCAGAAATTTCTCTAATTTTTCTGACTGCATATGCTGCAGAACTAAGCCTACCTGCAAGATTAGCAATATGAGGACCCCACTGTAACTTACTATCAAGTGTAATACCTAAGAATATAGTGGTGTCAACCAAATTCATCTTCTCATCATTAAATAGTACTTTGGTTTGGGTTTGCCTAACATTGGGCAAAGTAAACTTTATACATTTAGTTTTACTAGAATTTAAAAGCAAGTTATTAGCATCAAACCAATGTACTATTTTTGAGAGAGCACTGTTTACCTCGTCGTAGTTCGACTGTTGTCGCTTCACTTTAAAAATAAGTGAAGTGTGCTACCGCTACTACCGCTATGCAATGTGTGCAATACACACGGGCGCTATCCTCTAGGGGCGCCAAATCGTCATCTTTAGGGGCGCCAAAACCAAGGACCCAAAAAATTTGCCTAAAGGGGCGTCGAAATCCTTTTTTTGCACACAGGCGCCAGTAGCCCTTACGGGGGCCCTGCTGCAGCAAATATGCCGGTAGCGGCGTTTTGTGGTTGTGGCCGGTGGCCCGTGTGCGGGAGCCCTTACATAATAACTAGGTACTTAATAATAATATGTAAATTGTAATTACTTACTGTTTCAAAACAAAAGATGATAAAAGTGATTTTGATACGATTTTGCTTCGAAAAGCCATTATAAGCCATTATATGCAACAGGCCCTTAGTGTGGTTAATGGCTCTTAGTTAAAGATGGCTCAAATTCTGTAGTTATTATGAGCCATCGATATATGAATCAGCCTGCTTAGGTATGTCCGTATTGATATGATTACAGAATCTATCGACTTTTCAGAATCCAGTTAAGACGCAAGTAGGTAGCCGTAGATGCCTACTTAAAACTAGTAGTAACTAGTAGGGGAAGGAGGGCATGACAGGGACACGAGGTAAGACGGGGTCACGCAAGATACAAGAAACTATAGAGTTTATAGACTCTTGCGAACAGAAAGCAATAAGCCAATGGGAAGCCATAAGTACTCGATCTCAAAAGTCAAACGTCAGCGCGATAGAAACTGTGAGTGGGAGTTCACGCGTTTTTTGTTTACAAACGAAAATCACGTTGAGTGTCTCATCGATTTAATTTTACGCAGTTAATAACGTCCTTACTCATTACTGTAAAGTAAGTAATTATGTCTACCCAATTTATGTCTTTTGTCGTATAATATGGTTGTTAGTGTTGTTTACTTTGTTGTGTATAGTTGGACACAATAATGAAAAACTCAAAGGTTGGACACAAAGGTTCAGTTAATTACTTTTTTTTAGAAATATTTTTTTTTCAAGTTAGCCTTTGGAGTTTGGGGTAAGACGGGGTACTGGTTATCTGAAATCATCCGAAGGTTTGGTAAGCTGTCAGCTTTGTGGACGTTGGGCTCACGATGATTGTGCTAGTGTGGATGATGAAAACACCCAAAAAATTCATATTTGTATTTATTGTGATTACTGATTAGATTAACTTACCCCATCTTGCCCCATTTTCTATGAGGCATATTACACGCATCAATATTATCACGATTCCGTGATAATATTGATGGTATAATAGGCCGAATCGCAGTATCGCAGTAGTACTTGTGATACGCGTGATACTAGAATCGTGATTATATTGACGGTGTAATAAGTACGCCCCATTGCCCCATCTTACCTCATGGTAAGGGGCAAGATGGTTTTTCGAAAGGTCATATTAAAATATCATTTATTTTTTAAAAAAATGCTACAAGTTCGTAGTTAGATTATTAAGACATTGTGCCATAAATAATAAGCATAATAAACGTAATGATTAGGTTACTGTATTTTTTGTATTTACCTTAGATACCCAATCATGTCCTCGCCTTCCCCTACCTAACTATACCTCGTGTAGTAATTTTTAATACCAATAACCCAGGCACTCGAGACGGAGAAGCTGATTGTTTTCGTTATCTCCCGATTAGCCAATAGCCTGATACAATAAAAATGAATCCATTAGCATCCGTGAACAATGAATGATTAATGAATGCAGGTGGAAACTAGAAAATATAATCAGTATACGTCTCAGTGGGAACTTTGATGACAACAGACTGCAAAGTGGCCCAACATGGTATCAAATATTTCATTGATCCAAGTCGGTTTTTTAGGGTTCCGTAGTCAACAAGGAACCCTTATAGTTTCGGTCTGTTCGTCCGTCTGTCCGCCTGTCCGTCTGTCCGTCTGTCCGTCTGTCCGTCTGTCCGTCCGCGGTTTTGCTCAGAGATTATAGGACCTACAAAGCTGTAATTTGGCATGAATATACATATTAATAATGCCGACAAAATGGTACATAAAATATTTAAAAAATATATTTTTTTATGGTACCTCCCCTACACATCAAGCGGGGTTGAATTTTTTTTTCGCGCCCACCCCATCGTGTGGGGTGTCATTGAATAGGTTTTTTAAAAATATTATGAGTATTCATAGATCATTTTCCGGTTTAGGGATCCATTTGTGAAATATTAAGTTTTAAAGTGGAAAAAATCGTTAAGAGTCCAGTGTCCCCCCCTTCTACCAGCTAAACGGTTGCTTCCGGAAATGTGAAAAAATTCGCGGGAGTAGGAAATATGCTGAATTTAAAAGGAAAACTATCACGGCTAAGTTGACTTCATAAGTTATTGAGTAATAGTCGATCAACTAAAAAAAATGTATTCGGCGAAGTATAAAGGAACTTTTCGTTCAAATTCCTTTGAGATGATGTAGTTAGTAGTGTAAATCATGTTATAAATGTACATTCATTGACCATACAGAAATTTTCAAAAACTAGCGGTGCTACGGAACCCTACATTGCGCGTGGCCCGACACGCACTTGGCCGGTTTTTTAATGAATCCTTCGATTGCGGATTCTTGGAAATCTATTGTTATTCTATTGCTGTCTCGGTCCTTGTGGGGCTTGGTGGGTTAATTGAATTTTATGAAATATAATTGGATTATGGCCATATATTATGGTAGACAGCATCAGAGGCACTGCGTAATACATCAGAGGAACTGCGTAATAATTAGTTCGCATTTTTTTTCGTGCCTGATGATGCTTATCTTACTAAAATTATTATAAAGAGCCTTCAAAAGAAGGACCTACACAGATTTTTATATGCGCAGATAGAGTACATAACGGAAAAGGACTAAGGCTGCCTCATACATGACTATATCACCACAGTCTACACTTATTATAAGCAATGTCATTATTTTTGTAGCAGGTATAAAAAAATACAAAATATACTTTACATATTTATTTCTAAAACTATAAACAAATGAATACATTGTTTTCTAATAAAGTTATTGCCATCTGTAATGCGCATACGCTCTGTTTGCCTCGCACTGTCTGTGTAAATCTTGTTTCCTCTTGATCACTTTGCCCGTGTTGTTAGCAGCATCAATCAATTCCCAAGCAAACTGTTCCGGGAAATGCACTGTTCTCTCCCTATCCTTTGCAGCCTCTAAAAGCCATTTGATAGACAGGAACAATGACCGATGGTCAGTAATAGGACAGGGTACCTGAAAATTATTATTTTATCTACACTACTATTATAAAGAGGAAAGATTTGATTTTTTGTTTGTTTGTTTGTTTGTTTGTTTGTTTGTTTGTTTGTTTGTATGTTTGTTTGTTTGTTTGTCCTGAATAGGCTCCGAAACTACGCTGGACCGATTTGAAAAATTCTTTTACCTTTAGAATCCTACATTATTTCTGCTGAACATAGGCTAAATTTTACTTTGGAAAAAAATAGGGTTCCGTAAGATATTTAGGTTTTTCGGACGCAAGGTGTAAAAAATCAACCAGAAAAGTTACTTATTTTGCGTACGCTGCCTAAACTATAAAAGATAGAACCATAAAATATTCTAAGTAATTGTAGATCTTATAAATATCTACAAATAATATTAATAGTTAAAAACCTAAAAACACGCTTTTTTATATACAACCAAGCTAAAGTGGCCGTTTAAAGTGGGTCAAAATCGCGCCCAAAAAAGTCGGTTACAAACAAACATACAAACATACAAATTGAAAAATGGAATAATTATATCAAATTAGTGTATTGTCATCGGTCCTCGATAAATCTACAAAGTTTAAACGAAATCTGGCCGTTTGAAGTGGGTCAAAATCGCGCCCAAAGAAGTCGATTACAAACATTACAACAAATATACAGGTGAAGCTAATAAAAAGCGTATAAAAAGTCCGCAACGCACCATACCTATCTATGTCGAGTGAGGCACAATTTAAACCTTTTTTTTATTTAAAAATCTTGTATTTTTTTAGACTACATTTAAAGGCGTTTATTTTACTTATGCTAGTAATCCTTATCAAAATAAATAATTTCATCACTAAGTACAGTTTATGTAGATAATATTTGGTCTTTGAATGATTAAAATTGGACGTTTGGTTTTGAAATTATGGCGAAATTAAAATATTACGATAGTGGGCGTCACCAAGGCGGGGTGGTTTTTTCTTTAACACGAAAACTACTGATCCGATTTGTATACGGTTTTCACAGATATATATAATATTTGTCTTCTTCCAAATCAACATGGTGTATAAAAATCCCCCCCCCCCCTTTTTTTCTTTAGTGGACATACTTCATATTATTAACTGTGTTTTCCAACTTAAGATCTGGTGTATAACGTTTTCCCCCTCCCCTCTTAGGGAACAAAAGAGGGGGTAAGATATGTATGAACTGATGAAGTAGAAATACTTTAAATGGCAAAACAACGTTTGCCGGGACAGCTATTATTTATATAACACTAAATGTTCGGCGCGGCTTCGCCTGCGTAATTTAGGAATTTCACGGAAACCGTAGCAACTAGCACCCCAAAAAATAGCCTATGTCCCTTCACGTGGCCTATTCTTCATGTGCTTTCCTCGATAAATGGGCTATGAAACGCTGAAAGAATTTTTCAAATCGAACCAGTAGTTCCTGAGATTAGCGCGTTCAAACAAACAAACAAACTCTTCCGCTTTATAATATTAGCATATCTATGCTAATATGTCTATATTTTATAATCTTATAAAATATAGACAAATAACTACAAGTTTATACTGTCATTTTCGATTTTGTTATTTCATGAAATATGAGTAATTTTGTTTTATTTTTACCTGATAAGTAATACCTCCTCTCTTTATTGGCAAAAGATGAAGCAAAGGCTTACAGTTTTCCACAGCCTTATGCAATATCTCTTTCGGGCATAATTCTATCTTTGACTTGTTTTCAGGTGAGGCTAAATGGTACCTCTCTATTTGAACTCTTTTGATATTTTCAAATGCTTTTTCGACAAGTTCCCGAGCCAATTTTTTGTTTCCCTTCTTCATAACATGATTTATTACTTTACTGAAAAAATAATTGTATGATTTAACTCTATCATGGTATGAAACATGATTTTATTTTATATTTCATGGTTTGAGTCTGATGTGCTTAGAAATTGTCTTGACAAGAAAGGATGCATCATTGTATAAAATAATTTGTTACAACAACTAACATCTTCAGGCAGTGGCGCAACTATAACATCCGGGGGCTACTTTATGATCCGGGGCCCATGGCAAATTGATGGGGTCCTATCACTAAAAATTGTTACGTTAATAATAAAACAATGTACTTATAAAAAAATTCTGACCTCACGGCCTCTTGGGCGGCATTTTGCCAGCCCTGTCACCCTATATTCCTGCCACTGTCTTCAGATCTCCTTATTAGTAAAAGGTCTACAAAGTTAAGATGATTTAAAAATTACAGTATTAGTGAACTTTAATAAACTTACTCTACTAAAGGGTCGTGGTAAACCGAAGATGTCTGATATACAGCAGGAGGTTTTACTGGAATAGCTGCTATTTTACTCAATTCATTCATTTCAATAATTTTAGCTTGGTCTTCTTTTCTATATATAGGATTTTGAAAAAAATCTGCAAAACTCGTTCCTTTAGCATGTTTGTTTCGTATCGGAACAGGCAAGCTGAAAAGGTGTAATCAGTTGGTAAAAACTAAAATAGTGAACGACTTTACTCTTACCTATTAAGCTATTGTTCTATTGATTACCTTTGAAAAGATGGTGTTATATATTTTAGGGGACACTTGGAAAGTAGTGCGATTCCTCTTAATTTACTCATTTTGCGACTAGTTCACAATATTATTCAATCGAAATAGTATTATTTTATTAAAAACATTAGGTTTTAGGTTAGTTTTTTTATAAATAACAGTTGACAGTTGACACTTGACAGTTGACAGTTAGTTTTCTTAAGGCTTCGAGTAAAATCTCATCTAATCCATAAACTTAGAATGCATAGACGAACAAAGAGTGCGAGAGAGAAGAAAATCCTTTATGGAATTATAACAAGATGAAAAGAGAGAGGCAGTCTAATGTGAACTGTAACCACTTTTATTTGACAGGTCGTCACAAGTCGACACACGTTTTATGGCCCTTTCGGTATTTGCAATTTATTGTTTAATCGTTAGCTATTTTCTATAAATACTTTTACTGAAAACAATGGTAACGTGTTCAGTGAGTAATTGCAGTGTAAATCATAGAAATAATCCTGAAAAATATACATTTCACAGGTAATTAATCTTCATGTCGTAAATGCTACGATGTGTTTATCTTTGCTATATTCTGTCTTTACTTCTCTATTTCAAATAAAATATTATCAATCCTCCCTTTTACTTTCATATTTTGCGTAACTGGAGGTACAATTGTTCATAACTTGCAAGATTTTTGAAGAAGAATTTTTCATCAAAATTTTTTACATATACGCTAGTGCTTGAATCAAATTTATCGATATGATTATCGGTATTTTACAATAACATAAAACTAATCTAAGAATCCTTTACCTTTATGTTTATCAGCTTAAGAAGTACATAATATCTTATTATTTTTAACCCCCGACCAAAATGAGGGGTGTTATTAAATAATTCTTTTGACATAGTACATATACATCGTACATCATGATCATTAATAATTGTTTTATAGATTCCCTCAAGATCCTTTAATTAGGGGAAAATGGCTAACACTAATTGGGCGTGTTGGTTGGAATCCCAACAAAAATTCCACAATATGCAGCAAACATTTTATTGATAATTTTAAAAGAAAAAATAGAATAAATACTGTTTTAGTTAAAGGAGCTATCCCAACTTTATTTGTACCAGTAAGTATGACATACTGTTTTGTTACGGAAGCAATTATTTTTGTCTTATAAGACATTTTTGTCGTAAGTAATGATATGCTCTTGGGATATAAAAATGTATAGTCAGAGCAAACTTACGTCACTCTTGGCTATATTTAGTCGTAGTACTTAATTTTCTACATTTTTTATTATTTACCCTATCTAATAGACTTTGAATTAAATTATTGCTATATTATGCCATAGTGACATCATTACGATGGTCTTTTAAATCTGGTCTTGTGTTAATTTATTTAATGACGTCTTGCAAAGTCACAATTTTTACTGCTTACCTTTTACTTTTTGCTACTAAACAAAGTCTTATAAGACAAAAATAATTGCTTCAGTAACAAACAATGAGACTCAGGAATTTTATACATTAATGTATAAAAATCCTGAGTCTCTTTGTTTGTAGGAAAAGTTCACCAAAACAGCTTGACAATTTTTTATAAAATTTTGCATAATAATATGCAAGAATAGGTTCTAAGCTATTTATCAATAACTTTTCACACATCTCCTGTACACACAATTAGTGGAGCAATATGGAGCAATTTCAATAAATTGCGGCAGTTATTTCGGCGATATTGCTCCAGATATTTCATATCGCTCAGTCGTCGATACGAATTGACGAATATCCGATGGGCTCGTGTATGACAGTATTGCCAGATAGTAATTACTATAGTTGATAAAGTTGCGCCATATCGCTCAATTGTATTGCGATGTATTGCGCAAGATTGCTGCTTGTTGCCGAAAATTGCTTGATGTAGTCGTGACGTCAAACTTGACGAGAATTGACTGGAGTGGAGCAATTTTAGTTGCCCGTATAAGCATACCTTTAGGGCTGAATTAGCTGTTTTTTTTACCTGAGTAATAAATAATTATTAACTTTATAATGTGTATATTAATTACCCTTCTAACATAATATCTGACGATTGAAAAATCACCCCAAACGAAAATAATTATGTATCGAGTTTTCAACCGTCACCTTTTTTCTGCCAAATAAAATATTTATGATATCTTATTTGAAATATAAAATCTAAGTTGCATACAATTTATTTCTCATAGAAACTCGAACGGACTATACTATCGATAGTAAAATATACATCACTAGCACACGCACACATTGACAGATCGAAAATCGTCACGCATTTTCGGCTTGTCAGGTGGTCTTTACGACAGTATATTATAAGTCTATGATCTAATCTCACGTTGGGGAGAGGGGGGGTCTCGGCAAATCTCACGTAATTTTTTTCTCAACAAATTAATACTATTTTGATCCATTTCATCCAGATTGTAGGTACTAGGTACGTATGCTTAAGATTTAATGGTAAGCGTAATCGTTATACGATTAAGATCATTCACAAATTCGTTCGAAAGAAAATCAACTGACTGTCAAACCAAACGTTTACGTAAGAAACCCACATTTTTTCATTTTTGGGGGGGGGTTGAATAAAATCTCACAAAATCTCACCAGGGGGGGAGGGGGGGGTCGAAAAATAAAAAAACACCTCAAGTAATTTATGGACGCCCCCTAAGTGCTGCCAAATAAACAAATATCTGCCTATAATAATTAAGGAAATATCTGTATTAAATTTAACGCAAAACATTGCTTGCGAGTTACGACTCCTGAATTTACTTTTAAAATAATTGGGGCTTTAGAATATAACAGATATTTTCTTTTATTTCTACAAAAACTAAACTACAATATGAAGAAAAATGATAAATAAAAGCGCAACTCGGTTGCACCAAAATTCGTTTATCGCGCGGGAATCGTAAATTTTTCCGGAAAAAAAACTATCCTATGTTCTTTCCCGGGACTCAAAGTATCTCCATAATCCATATCAAATTTCAGCAAAATCGGTTCTGCAGTTTGGGCGTGAAGAGGTACCCGACAGACAGACAAACAGACTGACACTTTCGCATTTATAACATTAAGTATAGAATATGCTACAAAAATGGACCCTTGTGTTTACAAAACGGTAGATCGTCTGTATTAAAATATTTAATCCTTGTAAGCAGAAGCTCAAATTATTGAAGTTTTATTATATTTTTCTTACAATTTGCAAAATACATGCAAAGTATAATTTGCATGCAATTACAATATGCAAAATAAAAACGCAGCTCTTGTCACCATTTCACCACATATTACGATCTTGTGATTTTTTCCCTTGGATATTTTTCGAAATTCTTCTTGAAAGTGGCTTCATATTAATATTTCAGATCCGGCTCTTATGCGAGCAAAATTTTAATTACTAAGAACATTTTCCTAAAAAACTACTTCGAGATATAGGTACATACAACCGATAATAATAATATAGTACATAAACCATATAAACCTATAATTTATAAGTCTATGATATAGTAATTATCATAAACCTATAATGCATAGACGAACAAAGAGTGCGAGAGAGAAGAAAATCCTTTATGGAATTATAACAAGATGAAAAGAGAGAGGCAGTTTAATGTGAACTGTAACCACTTTTATTTGACAGGTCGTCACAAGTCGACACGCGTTTTTGTGCCCTTTCAGTATTTGAAATTTATCGTTTAAATCGTTTGTTATTTTTAACAAATACTATTATATATAGCAATGATAACTTGTTCTGTGAGTGATTGCAGTGTAAATCATAGGAATAATCCTGAAAAATATACATTTCACAGGTAATTAATCTTCATGTCCTAATTGCTACGATGTGTTTATTTTTGCTATATTCTGTCTTTAGTTCTGTATTTCAAATAAAATAATATCAATCCTCCCTTTTACTTTCATATTTTGCGTAACTAAAGGTACTATTGTTCTTAAATTACACAATTTTTGAAGAAAAATTTTTCATAAAAATTTTTTACATATACGCTAGTGCTTGAATCAAATTTATCGATATACTTATCGGTATTTATCAATAACATAAAACCAACCTAAAAATGTAATAGGTGTGTAAGAGTATTATGATATGTATTTAATTTAAGAATAAATAAAATACTAAGTGTGTTGTTTACTTTCAACATTATATTTGCATTTCTAATAATGTAAGGGCTGATTTTTCAGATAGCTTTTACCTGAGTAATAAATAAGTAACTTTATAATGTGTATATTATTTACCCTTATAAGAACCTCATGTCATAACATATCCGACGATTGAAAAATCACCCCAAACGACAATGTGTGTCTTAGATACTTTTCAATCGTCACCTTTTTTTCTGCCAAATAAAATATATGGTACCTAATTTGAAATAGAAAATCTGCCAAAGTTGTATATTATTTATTTCTCATAGAAACTCAGGTAAACTAACTCGAACGCACAGTGTATTTTTTGTCCAAAAAATTGGCCATGCCATTTTTATTACTTAATTTTATAGGATTTGTGATTATAAATGCAGGACGAGAGTACCTGACTGCCCAATTCCTATAGAAGAATGCAAATTAGTACTTGAAAAAAAATTCTATGATTTCCAGAAAAAAACATAGAAACAGTTATAGCTCAAAAGTTTGATATTCTTTTAAGAATTTATTAATTGGTCTAAATAGTGTCTTAAAAGCCCTACGATAGCGAAAAACATCCAGGCTAAAGCCTTGTTCAACATAACGTATTTATGACTGACTTTATAAATTTATGTTTTAATTTTTTTAACGTCATGTCTTTTCATATTTGGATTTGAAACTAAGACTGAAATATTCTTTTTATTGATACTTATATCCCAAAAAAATGGGATCCAAATGAGGCGGGGCATCGGAGTTATTCAATTTTATATAATTTTGGATAGGGTTGTCACCGCATAGTTCACATAGTTTAATAATATTTGAAGTAGGTTTTTATATGCTCAAAAAAAAAACAAAGTTCAAATGAGTAAAAAATGTTGGTACAGAAATATTGACAACCCTAAAACCATAGTTACCAAGAAAACTTTAGAAGCCTTTAACTTCTGTGCCCTTTATTATTTGGATCTAAATTTTTTTACACGAATTCTTGTACATTTAAGTAGCAATTCTGTAAAATCCAAATAATTAGAAATACGTTCATAATAAATTAAAGAAAAAAAAAACATAAATCGTAAGTAAATCTTTAAACACTTATTTAGGAAATATGTAAATCAGGTTAAATTGTGTGTTTTTTTTATTATTGTCGATCGAATAATCAAGAAGACAATAATTAAGTAAATATTTAAAAAGTTATGGCAGTTTTTAATTTTATTGAAAAAAAATTAAAAGTGTTTTTTTATTATTCATAATAAGAAATTAACACATGTAAATACTAATAAATTACTTACATAACATTTCTGTTCAAGATTTCCAAAAAAAAAGGCATGGCCAATTTTTTGGACAAAAAATACACAGTGGAACGGACTATACTATCGATAGTAAAAGATACATCACTAGCACACGCACACATTGACAGATCGAAAATCGTCACGCATTTTCGGGTTGTCAGGTGGTCTTTACGTCAGTATATTATAAGTCTATGGTAATTATTATTAAAGTCAAACCTCAAAACAGATTCACAGACTACTCACGTCTTACAAATATTTTGTATCCAGCCCAGCTATGCAAAATATTTAAATTGCAAATACAGTGTGTGGAAAATATTTCTTTCAGAATTGGTAACATTTATAGAAAAAGAAGCTTTTCGGAATTGGGAACTTTATTGCAACTGCATATCAATTACTGATATGCAGTTGCAATAAAATTTATCAATTACTGATGAAGTAGAAATACTTTAAATGGCAAAACAACGTTGCCGGGACAGCTAGTATGTAAAATAAAATAAAACTTAGGTATTGATTACAATAACTGATTGATGTTTCAGTTTTATTATTATTAAATATACTTACTTTAATGCGAATAATTAAACTCAGGTAGTAATTGATTCCTAAAAAAACTTGTGTGGGGAATTTTGTGGGGAATCAGCAAATTTTTGTCCCCAATTTGGGGAATTTGACCATGTTTTTTGGGGAAATATGATAATTAGCATTGGCAAACCTGGTGACTTAGGACTAGAATCCAGGCCCATAAAATTAAATAAAAAAAAAAAAGTGAGTTGAGTGTTGACACTTGACACTTGTTTGACAATTGACATGGCTATCTGTAAATACCTAGGTACCTATCCAAAATAAACATTTTAAGTACTTTTTAATAATAAATATGAACTAAATAGACATTAAAATGACTACATTAATTAAATTTAACCTCAAGGAATTGAAAAAATTAGCCAGCGATAAGAATTCTTGTGTGGTGGAAAAGAAAGTGGTACAAAACTTAGCACTGCAACCATGGTGTCTGCGAAATGTGAATGAGTCCATTAAAAATCTTTTGGATTATAAAATAGGCAAATTCGACAAAGAGTAAGAAACTAACTTTAGTATTACTGTCCCATACAATACTTTTGGCATCCCTGGGTAACAGGAGCTATTCTGAAAGCAAGTCACTGAAGCTGTGGCCTGTGGCACCCATAAAGATAATATACCTAGCGGAATAGAGAAACAAAGGCCTGAGCAAGGGAGATGTTACTATCATTAACACTGCGTGGTAAAAAGAGACGTGTGATACATGACATCAGCACTCTTTTTTTTGACGTCCATCAGCCCGGATCTGCCCGTTGACAATTTAATCTCATAGGCAGAGGTTACATGATCAAATTTTCATCAATCTGATCCATCAATCCGATCCATATTGACGAAAAATTGATCGTCTAACCCACGGATTGATGGATTGATCATTTTTTTTATATGGAATTTTTATAACCATCAATATTCCGTCAATCAGATTGATATCAGATTGATGGATCAGATTGATTAAAAATTGATCGTGTAACCTCTGCCATAGAATTCATGTTAAATCATGCTTGTGTTAGTGTAACAGTATACATACGTACATATTTTTCACACAGATGAAAACCAATTTCGGTTTCGTTTGACAGCTCGAGTTTGTTGCTCTATTCCGCTAGGTATATTAACTTTATGGTGGCACCACAGCTGTAGTAAGAAATTCTGAAAACTCAAGTGCTATGTAATAATTACTGTAGATTACAGTACTGTGCACTAAACTAGATTTCGACACTCAGTTTTACTGTTGCTGTGGTTCCATAGCACTATGATAGCACCTAAGAAAATGCTTATGATATCAACATTCATATTTTCATTTTATTTTCAGATACAATGGTATTCTTTTAAGTTATAAAAACTTGCAAGTGTTGCAAAACGTTGGTGCAATTCGCAATGATAATGCAGACATCCATTTCCAAGTCCAGGCAGATTATTTTATATTCCAACCATACATTGGGGCCACGTTAAAAGGTGTTGTGAATAAAAAAAGCAATACTCATCTGGGTATTCTTGTACACAGGTAAACTATAAATATTTCATTCAAAAAAACTTTTGAATTTTTATTTAATTTTGAAATCTTTTGCAATGTACTCAATTCTCAAAAAAAAATGCAAATTCTTAAAATAATTGTAACAACTATCTGGTATATACCCCCTAGGTGTGAATTTATATTTACTGGAAAATATCATAATGTTTTATAAAATATAATATAATGTTATCTCATACATTTTAAATTACGAAAAGGTTAAGTAATTTTTTATTATGCTTCCTCTATTTTTTAGGGTGTTCAATGTGGTAATTCCCAGGCCAACAGAGGAGCCGGGAAATGATTGGATAGGGGCCAGTGTAGAAGAGGGTCAGGAAGTTGTTTTCCAAATTGTTGTTTTAGACCTTTTTGGAGCCCTACCCTATATAAGAGGGAAACTTGATGAGAGGTATAAAATTATTGTCTCTTGTATTTGAGAAAACTTATATCCTAAAAATTTGACATTATTGCTATATTGCCCACAATATAATTTTAACAGTTGACTTGCCTACTATATGTATAATGTATACATTATACATATAGTAGGCAAGTCAACTGTTAAAATTTTTAGGGCCAAAAGTATATTATTTGTATAATTTAGTTAACATGCATATTTTACAGGTGGCTGGAACTTGAAGTCAATGATGATGACACTGAAGAGTCAAAAGCCAATAAAGTCATAAATGTCTCATACATAAATTTTGACAAAACAAAGCCAGAAGCTAATAACCCAAAAGCCAGTGAAGATCCACCGTCAACTAAAAAAAGGTCAAGCACTTGTAGTGTTAAGGAAGATGTGAATGATACAAATGTTACCTCCACTAGTGACATTGAAAATATAGCGAGTACACCACCAAAAACGAAAACAAAACGGGAAAGCACAGCTGAAAAGGAACATAAATCAAAGTCAAAAAAAAGAAGAAAAGAAACAGATTAATTATATTTAAAATATACTATACTTTTATAGAGATATTTTACTATAATAATTAACTTTTAAATAAATGAAATTGACATAACATAATTATTTAATTTTGTGCTTAAAGTCGTATCTGTAAAATAATTAATTTTTAAAATGAGTATTAAAGAAAAGGATAAAGGTGAATGCCCAAAAATGTATGGACCAAAAACCCGTAATCGATTGAAACCATTTATATGTGGCATAGTAGACTACATATTTTACTGTATCCCAAATACAATGTCCTTTTTGGATTAAATAATCACCAAGTGCTTTGAAAACGATCGTAACTAATTGACTTTTCATATAGGAATCTCTGATAGTTAGGACGACGCAATGCTACAAACGCGATAGTGTATAGTGATAGTGAGCGTATTCCCTCTTAAAAGGCCGGCAACGCACCTGCAGCTCTTCGGATGTTGCGAGTGTCCATGGGCGACGGTAGTTGCTTACCATCAGGTGACCCGTTTGCTCGTTTGCCCCCTTATTTAATAAAAAAAAAAAGTGACGATTAGTGCGTAGTAAAAACATTTTTTTATCACTTTTATACCTGACAGTATAGAATGTTAGTTTGGTATGAAAATAATCTGTATAATATACACCTACTGTTTTTAGGATTACTTATTAGAATATGATAATACGTATAAAATAATGGGTCAAACGAGCAAACAGATCATCTGATGGAAATCAACTACTGTCACCCTTGGATACTCGCAACATCATAAAAGCTGCAAGTGCGTTGCCGGCCTTTGAAGGTTTGCAGATCGTATTGAAAATACTGCTGGTGACAGCTTGTTTCCAAGTCAGTGCGCAGCAGAACTTTCATAGAACACATTTACTCCTAGCAGAACTTTACGCAAAAAACGCACCGTGGAAGAGTGCCACTAATCAAGGTGATGAAGATGGTATAATATACCTATGTTGTAATATTATGTTTGTTGCAAAAAAAGTTGCAGGAGGTATGATTCCGAACAATTTCTTTATAGAGCACTCCTCGTCATACAACCGATAGAGGATGTAGAGTGAAGCCACTTGTGATTAGTTTATTCTGTAAATTATTGTCATTCAACATCGCCTTCACGAGAAAGAACACAAAAAAACAAAGGAAAACTAGTTGATTTTTTTTTAATTCGTCGCTGTAATAATCCTTCGATAATGCCAGCACGTGACGCTATAAATTTTTTTCGAAAGAAGGAAAAGAAGTGCTAAGTTGTCATTTGTCAAATTTGTCATTGTGTATTGTGATTTGTGTTTATGAATGTGAGAAAAATTGGAAAATCTAGCTTACAATGATAAATACTTAGTTCTAGATCTATTTGAAATAATATATTGCTACATAATTTATAAAAATATAGGATTAACTACACATCAATGGGTAGCGCATATTTGGATGCATAAATAAATTCAGTTTTTCGAGCTACCTATCCCGTCTATTGAGTGTTGAAAATGTCGAAGAATGGCGAAGTTTCTTCAAATCAAGGTAAGTTACGGCGAAATATCAAATAACTAAAAAGTGAAACTGAATACGAATAATATATCGACTGATAAATTAGATAGCACACTACCTTCTTGATTTGAAAATCGAATACTGTGTTTGAAATACTGGGAACATGGGAAACCCATATTGCCCTTCAATAATACCGCAGTTTTTGCGGGCTAATGTATTTTATGATATTAGATGTATGGCAATTAAGATAAAGTAGTTACTTAGTGGTACATAATACATGTTATGTATTTGTGCAAACTAATTATCATTTCAGGTCCCAGCAGGCCAACTATGCCAAAGCCAGACCTAAATTTGTTTACAACTGAGAAGCGCAAAATATTGAACCTACAGTTAGCTGGCCCATCAGATGACAATGCTGCTTTTATGCCATTCACACCAAATCCTCCTATTCAAAAACCAAGGGTTCCTTCAAGAACTATTAGGGATGTTCTTCCTGAAAACACAAGGTAAAAATTATATCTAACAGAATGAAATTGATCTTACACAATATGTCAATAATGTTATGGATTTATAGTAATTCTTATATAATATATAAGTTATGCTAGCAATATTTTTAATGAATGCTTATGCATATTTCTTATCAATGAAATAATTGTTGAGCTAAAATGAAGCATTTATCACAACATCATTTGAAAAGTTAAACAAACATACATATTGTTTTAAACCATTTGTTCAAAATTGTCCTATGCAGTTGTTATTAACATGTGACACATTCTAGGGCTCCATTATTATTATACACATTTTTCACAGAGACCGATGTAGGATCTACCCGTCAATGCAGTCTTCAGGCAAGCTGCAGCTATCTGCAACGGAGGTGTATGACTTCACGGCCGATGATCTGCAGGATCACGGTGAAATAGGCAGGGGTGCATTTGGAGCTGTGAATAAAATGGTCCACAGGAAGTAAGTTACTTTTAAAAAGTTGTTAAAAATACCAACTAAATAATGTCTGCAACTTTTCTTTGTTTCTTGTGCTACAATAACATTTTCTGGGAATAATATTATGCTCTTTACTGAAACTTAAAGAGCATCTTACAAAATTTCATCAAAATTTTATTAGTGGTTAAGCTGAAAGTGGTAACAGTAACATAATATGATGGACTATAATGGACTGCATAAAGGTACTTTTTTCTTTTTTAGAAGTAACAGAGTAATGGCAGTGAAGCGTATTCGCTCCACTGTAGATGAGAAGGAGCAGAAGCAATTGTTGATGGACCTAGAAGTTGTGATGAAGAGCAATGAATGTCCATACATTGTACAGTTTTATGGGGCACTATTTAAAGAGGTACTTTTATTTGCCCTATATTTTAAAGCAAGGCAAACAAAATCAAAAGGCATAATATGTAATAACTAATAACGCATTTAAAGTGTTTTGAAAACAGGTCAAGGAATTTCAGAAAATTAATTAGTATTTAAAAAAGTTTTGGGTAGTAAAAAAAATGGTTTGACTAGTTCTTATCTCTGAGACAGATACGAAATTTAGTTCGTCATTGCAATGTTAAGTACTCACATACGGTTTTGCTTGATTTTTACTCCAAATCGGGTAATAATTACTGTGTGGAGCGCAAAACTGACAGCTCGAAGGCTCCCATCGAACCGCTCGAAGGATTGTTGGAACCGGATTGAGCCAGATTGATGGAATGAAATATATCGATTTAGAATAAAACTATCAAGCTATGCTGAATGTGTGGACGAAAGCGCGAGCCGCGGGTTTTGCTCGACGTTATTGCTCGATTGAGCAAAACCGTATGTGAGTACTTAGGTCTTAGCATAAGGGACACATCACACAATGAAAAAAACTTTTTTAAATTTTAGGGCGACTGTTGGATTTGCATGGAGCTAATGGATACATCCTTAGACAAATTCTACAAATTCATCTGTGAAAGGATGCAAACAAGAATACCAGAGAATATTATTGCTAAAATAACTCTAGCAACGGTCAAAGCTTTAAATTATTTAAAAGAGAAATTAAAAATAATTCACAGGTAAAAAATAAACATTATTTTAATAAAGAATCTATGTTATTCTTACATTAATCTATTGACAGACTAGGTGGGATGACAATCTCCGTTTAGTTATGGGTCCATTTTGGATGCGAATAGCAGGAGATCGGCCATCTTGGCATTCATTGAGAGAGGCCATCGCCAGCAGTGGATATAGGCTGATTTGATTGCTTTATTGATAATCTATTGTCTTAATATATGAAACAGTCCATATTTGTTTTGTATTCTGTAAAAACGACCAGTTTATCATTATTTAAAAAACATTATTAAGTTCATTTATTTAAATTGTTGTCTTTTTACTTGACAGGGATGTGAAACCATCTAATATATTATTAGATAGAGGAGGTAATATAAAATTGTGTGACTTTGGCATATCTGGTAAGCTAGTGGACTCCATTGCTCGTACTCGGGATGCTGGCTGCAGACCCTACATGGCAGTAAGTGGAATTTTTAAGTTAGGATTGAGTTATATGGGTTATTAAAGTAAACAAGTTGCTGGCAGATCAGACTTTACCATTTTTGAACCACATCGCTCTTTTGTTTTGTTGTTGCAAAAAGTAGTTGATCTATAATATTTGACTGCTCCAGCTTTAACAAAGTAATAATAATAATTCCTCCACCTGTTTCGGTGACGGTGGCCGGTTTCATTGAAACCAGGCCTGTTACGCAGGAGTAATTTTATAGTGCCCAAGTGTGTACGCAGTACACAAGAGCCTCTATTCCTTTTACTCTCATAACCCAGTGGGGCGCACGACCGACACGACTGGCAAGAGATCAGGCACAGGACCGACTTTTTACATGCCCATCCGATGCATGGATCATCTTACTTGTCAGACAATCAGGTGATCAGCCTGTATTGTCCTAACCAAACTTGTTTCCAACTTGAATCGAACCCACAACCTCCGAGTCAAGAGCCACGCTTTAAACCACTGGACCACGGAGGTGTTAACAAACTATCCTATCCACAGTTCTACATTTACATACAACCTAGCTGTATGTAAATGTAGAACTGTGTGTAGAGGTAATAGGGAGACAGACACATAAAAATATTAGGTCAAAGTGTGATATTCCAACAATGCAACGTTTTCAATATACACAACAATAATACCTATGAGTTATGACTTTATTAAACAGTTTTAACCCTCCAAAATTACTTTCAGCCTGAGCGAATAGACCCAGGCCGCGCGCGCGGCTACGACGTGCGTTCAGACGTATGGTCTCTGGGGATAACGTTAATGGAGGTGGCTACAGGAGCATTCCCATACCCAAGATGGGGTTCGGTGTTTGAGCAGTTACAACAAGTCGTGCAAGGGGATCCCCCGAGGCTGACTAACAATAATAACATCTTCTCAAACAACTTTGTCAACTTTGTTAATACATGGTAAGTAGTTTCTCCACCTTTACAAGCTTTAGTTTTAATTTATTTTAGAAGATGTTGTTTGCAGTTGTATTGCGAGAATCCAATTATTGAGTGTAACCATACATTTTCGAGATGAAACCTATTATATTGTGTTCCTTTCTGCAAAATCAAATAGATGAAACAAAGTATGCTACGTAACCCATTACATAACTTATTCTATATTTCAGCTTAATAAAAGAAGAGACCCAAAGACCAAAATATAACAGACTGTTGGAGCATCCGTTCATAAAAGGCATTGAACATAGTCGGGCAGACGTCGCCTCGTATGTTTGTGAAATACTCGATTCCATGGAACGTAACGGAGTCAGTCCCTTCACCACAGATCAGCCGGCGCAGGCCTGGATAGATTGAATCTGACAAGTAATACTTTTTTACTTGAATCTTGATGCACCTTTCAACTTCATCCTTATATTTATTGTAATATTATGTATTAAATATCATATTTGTTCATAGATGCAAAGTCTTAGATTATATAGCTTGCCAGACGACTGTACATAAACTTGTGTGAGTGAAAGAATGCAAAAAATGTAGTTTAGAATGATTTGAATAAAATTTAGCTTTACTATAGTATATTCACCATTCTACTGTTTAATATGCCTGTTAACTTTAATTTAAATGATTGTAAAAAATAGGCCCCATCCATTTGTGTGAATTTGGGCATTGTTGATTTGTCAAACTGCATTTATTTTTTCCCTCAATATTCTTGTAGGAAAGAGTGAAAAAAATTGTAAACATACATTTTTGAGAAATTTAAAACTATACACTCATCAATATGATTCACAGCAACTTGATTATTTAAAGACTTTTATTATAGACCAGTAAATGGCTAAATATCTTCTGGCTATGGAAAAATTGAATATTTTCTCTGTGTAAAACAATTATATTATAATCAATATGTAAGTACCTACATTGATCATTTGTTTTCATAAAATAGTCACAAGGCTGTACCTATAGTCATGTTACAGACAATATTAAGTGATTTTATGCATTAAAGATTTATTTGATAAGTCAAACCTGCTAAATCAATAGCAATTATTATGATTGTAATATTGTGCACTTCCTTTTTAATGAATTATATTAGGAGCATTGTGATTAATATAATAATTAGGTTACTAAAGGCTGGTCCTTTTGTTAAAGTGTGAAATAATATTAATATTATATTTTAGAACTAGTGGCCCAATCTTAGAAAGTTATGTAAGGACTCTTTTTTTCGGGAAATAATTTTACTGTACTATGTATATTGTTTCCTGGGACTTTAATTTTTATCCTACTCAAGCGTGAAGAGGTAATCAATAGACAATATTAGTATGAAATTCATAAAATTATGCCAAACCACAATAATTACTATTTACTGCTAAAACAACTTAACTTTTAATTTATTTTGCTCTTGTGAAAATGTACTGCAATAAACTAGGGAAAGGCATACTTAGATACAGTAATGTTAGATAATGTTTACAGATTTTTTTTATTTCAATTACAATATCTAATCAATTGAATCCTTTTCAATAATTACTGAATTATAATAATTTATTAATATTTAATTTACAAATATATTATTATTACAACATTAAATGCCTATAAAAAAGTAAAACAGTAGGTACTATTATAAATCAAAATAAAACATATATGTACTCTAACAATTGCTGAATCTATTGAAATTTTAATAAATTATTGTGTAACTTTATCATAAGGGAAAAACTTACAAATAGGTAACATAGTTATGTTGGATATTAATGAAATTGGAATGGTATTCTACCTCTTATTGTTATAAAGGCAATGCCGAGGACTATCCACAGTTTGTACTACAGCGGGACCTAGTACTGATGATAAATTATGACTTCTAATAATTATTGTAAATTATTTGTAATATGTGTTTGTGAATTTGCTTAAGTACAATCATTAAGTAACATATTATAATTAGTGAAAATGTTGTATATACAGAATTAGTCAATAGTAAATAAAGATGTCAATCTTTTATATTAGCAGCAATAATTACACTTTTAAAACACAATGTTTAAGTTCAATGACCATAGCAGGTTCATGTCATTTGGTTTTTAATGTTTAAGGAATAGAAAGACTACAAAAATACATCCTTTTTTATTTCTACCACAACTCACAAGTCACAACTTATATAAAATCTATATTATTCTAATATTTCACCAATTTTTGCACGATTTCTAACAATGCCAAATTTATAAAACCATTTGTATCTTTTTCCATTGCTAAGTGTAGGTGATAGGTAAATTGGATCTAACTTCCTTGGTTCCAGATCCATAATAGGAATCCAGTCTTCGGTAGGAATTATTTCATCTATTCTTTTTCCAAAAAAATCCACTGATGATATTTTTATAAACTTATTATCTTCACTTATATAGATGTGACCTATAATATTTCGAAATGGGGCGCTAAAGAGCGATAGAACTACTCCACCTGTAACACCTAAAAAAAAGAGGAAATATCAAATAGTTCTGAGCAAGTTCTGAGATTAAATGTTATTTAAGACAATATTTTGGTGCAAGACAATGTTCACCTTATACTGTGAATTTGTTCAGTTTAAAATTAAGGAATCTCATAAAGATACATACTCAGTTTAATTATAATATCATTACCTATATAGGAAGCACTTAAAAATGTATTTGCTGGAAAGACACTTGCTATTTCCATTATGCCACAAGTTGGTATAGCGGCACATGACCCGTAAAAATGAAGAACTTTAAGCTTATTAAATAAAGCAAAGTATCTCACAAAAGGAAAGGAAAATACGTTTTCAAAATTAACCTCATTTGGAGTGTTTTTGGCTGCATTTGAATAGTATCGTAAATTTGTTATTCTTTTGAAAAGCGCCATTTTTGTTAAATAAATTAGCTTAATGATATAAAGTCTCCTTAAAATAAATATTTTTAAAATACTCTATTCAAAAAATAATATAAAAATTCAAGTTTTTAAAAATTTTGGACAACTGAGTTTTGATTTGACCATGATTTGACCATGTTTTGACAGTGGTTGACAGAAGACAGCAAGCTAGAAGACAGGTCACAGATTAAGTATACAGGTGATCAATAATTGACAGTGACAGCACATTTTTTACTATTTATAGGGACCGTGCAGAAACTATAGAGGGCGTCGTAATTCGACAGCAGCGCCACGATGCGAGTAAAAGACGTAACTTGTGAGTGACTTTGACTTCGCATTCTCCTTGACCCTGGATAGTTTATGAGTGTTTTTTTATGTTTTACACTATAAAATGATATAATACTTACACTCTTAAGTGGCCACATGCGGCCGCGAGAACAACGACAGATTTACAAGAATCCGCGATCGAAATATTAAAGTTAAAGACTAGATGACGCCCGCAACTCCGTTGCGCCAAAAATAATTTATCGCGCGAGAACCGTACATTTTCAAAATCAAAAGTATCCTATGTCCTTTCCCGGGGCTCAAAGTAAATCCATACCAAATTTCAGCTAAATTGGTTTAGCGGTTTGGGCGTGAAGTGCTAACAGACAGACACACTTTCGCATTTATAATATTAAGTATATTTTTATAATATTAAATATAATATTAAGGGTTTCTACTTTCTACCCGTAAACAAAGAATGGAAGAGTGAATAAAAATGTATAAAGCTTATCTAGTTAACTAAGAAAATATCTGAAAAAGTAATTAATAGCATCCATCAGCATAGAAAGTAAAAACTTGATAAATATTGCAATAAAATAATGAAGCTATGCAAAAATACTTATATTAATTACTGAAAATGCTTGTGGATTAATAAAATAAAACGAGTTCACTAAAATAAATGCTTTTATTTCAACCTTCTGCGATTCGATCGATACCATCTTCACAACTTTTGTCTGTCACTATTTTTAACTAATTTCAGTCTGGATCTCATAAGTGTAAACACCATTTAGGTATGTATTCTTTAAATAACACACAAAGACTGCACTACTAATCTTTTTCTTACTTGTAGAATCATCCTTTTGAGAACCAACACTTTGACAAGATGGTTCAAGTTCAATACTATCCTCAGTGTTGAATTCCTGGCAGGACTTCTCCAAATTATCCTTACTTTTGATGCAACTTTATGCCAATTAAATGAGCGGTGCCTATGTATGTATATCAATTAAGATGGAAGCCAGTTTGGATGTTTACTGAAAGAAAGCAATGGTTATAGGTTATGTTCATATTGTGTTCATAAAAAATGAATTTACGGTTATAATCTACAAAATTTAGTGTTTTTACTAGTCTACACATAACTCTCATGGAACTTTTTAAATACTTACGTATATTTTTACCGCCTTTTATCCATTTCTTTCGTTTTTCAATAAGCAAAGCCATGTGAATATTTTGGCAGAAAAATAGTAAAATTTTACATCGTTCGATTTGCCTTTACATTTCTTGTATGTATTAGAACAACAATACATTTCAATTCTTGAAAATACTCAGAATTTGTTAAGAAATCTTCTAATTTTCCGTAGCTTCACTAGAGCTTGACAGTAACATTTTCGTAAAAGTTTCGGCTATTCGCCACTTGTGGCAGTGTCGTCGCTCTGCACGGTCCCTATGTCGCTTCAAAGACCATTTTCTTTAAAAAAGAAGAAGAAAAAAAAGCGCGGGAAACTTCGGAGTAGGCGGGAGTGTTTTCTTGGAAAATTTTTTGCAAAATTATTTAAAAAAGGATAAGGAGGGTTGAATTTGTAAAATATTAAGTATTTTTATTATTTAGTACTCGTATATATAAATTTTGTGTAGTTAGCTGTATATATCGGTAAGTTTTTTTTTCTTGTTTAATATAGGTATATTAGTAGGTCCGAGGTTTCATAATTTGTAAATATTAAAGTATTTTGGGTGGTTCAATGAATGAGCCGCCCGACCCTACGTCGGGGCCGGGCCCGGGGCCCGGTCCTGATGTAGGCATGAATGTCACTATTACGACGGATATGGACTACGAACATGAGATGAGTGGGAGCCGCAAACGGCCGAAAACAACTTTTAAACAAGACTTTCTAACAGATAATATAGTACCGAATACACCAACAAAACCATCAGAAACTACTGATTCACAAAGTATTAAACCTCGTATGTACACTACTACTGATAGTTACCCATATGTTGTACATGTTCAACGGATTACATCATCTTTACAGGATGGTACCACTCTGCACCCCCTTATTTTAGGCAAATTTTTTAAAACAAATAATGTAAATAATATAGTACCAGGTAGCATTAAGAAAATAGGTAGGAACCGATGTACAGTAGCTTTTAAGTCTCACATAGATGCTAATAATTTTGTTACTAATAAAAATTTAGAGTCTTGTAAGTTAAAAGCATTTATACCTAATTTTAATGTTACTAGAATGGGTGTTGTTAAAAATATCCCAACAGAATGGACTGATAGTGAAATATTAGAAAACATAGAAACACCAGTAGGTTTTGGCAAAGTGTTAAAAATTAGGAGGATTAATTATAAGGTCAAAGTAGAAAACATTGTTGAATGGAAACCTTCCCGTTCTGTGGTTGTTACATTTGATGGGCAAATCTTGCCTCCTAAAGTGTATATTTGCTACAATTCATTACCTGTAGATTTGTACATATATCCGACAATTCAGTGCTACAATTGTTGCAGATATGGCCATACAAAAACCATTTGTCGTTCAACACCACGATGCTTCAAATGTGGTCAAGAACATTCAGCAGATTCATGCATGAGTGAATCAGAAAACTGTATTCATTGTTTAGGTGATCACTATGCTACAAATAAAAACTGTCCCGAGTTTTCTAGACAAAAAGCCATAAAAACTTGCATGGCTGAAAAAAATATATCATATGGTGAGGCTAGTAAATTGCATCCTCCAATTCTAACTGGCAGAAGGTCTTACGGAGATGTTCTTATTTCCAATACACAGTTTTCTGATTCTTTTATGCCAACTCATAATAATAATGCTCGCTCTTATAAAAAAACTTTTTATTCAAAGCGCTCTACTCCACAAACTCCTGGTAAAGGATATGATAAAAACTTTCATAAAAGTATCTTAGGAGAATATCAAATTCCAGCATCTCAAAACGGTTGTGCATATGTTGACTCTGAAACAAGAAAGGAATTATCAGACAAAAAGATTGACACAAGCACAATTTTAAACGTATTATCTGCTCTTGTTAATGCTTTGCAACAAAATAATACACTAAAACCGTCCAACGTTGCTTCTATAAACAATTTGATTAGCTCTGTTGATAACAACATCAACAATGGATTCCAACATAATACAATGGAATTGTAGAAGTATACTTACTAAAAAAACTGATTTGATTTACTTAATAAATAAATTTAACCCTATAGTTATTGCCCTTTCCGAAACTTGGTTACGAACATTTTTTGCGTTTCGTATTCCAGGATATTATTGTATACGAGATGACAGACCTGACGGGTATGGTGGGGCTGCCATGTTGATAAAAAATACCATACCTTTTAAAGTGCTGACATTGCCACATGTAAATAGTACCAATTTCAATAGAGTCGGTGTACAGTTACTAAATCCTAATATGTATATTTTCTCATTGTATATAGCACAAAATTCTTCTTCCACATTTTTAGATTTAAATAATTTACTCAATTCATTTCCTGGCCCGATGTTAGTAATGGGCGACTTTAATGCTCATCATCAGAGTTGGGGAAGCGATGTGTCCAATAGGGATGGTGAGGAGTTATTGGATATTATAGATAAATTTAATTTATGTGTGCTTAATACGGGGGATCCCACACGAGTCATGAATATTAATGAAAACAAAAGTGCAGTTGATGTTTCCATTTGTTCTCCATCATTAGCACCGAATATATCTTGGCAAACTTTAACCTCTTCATATGGTAGTGATCACTACCCTATACATTTATCTTTGGCATACAAAAGTAATAGCTTAAATAACAAAAGAATAAGAAATAAATATAAATTGGATAAAGTTGATTGGAGTAAATTTAAAAATGAAATAGATTGTCAAATTAAAAATCTTCCTGAAATTCGATTAGGAAACGAAGTTACTGCTTCTGAATTGCTAGCTAAGACCATTATTGAAGTTGCCGATAAGCAATTCCCTACAAAAAAACCAATGGGAACCAAAGTTCCATTCCCTCCGTGGTGGGACTCCGAATGTTCGGAAGTAGTTAAAAAAAGAAAAATCATTGAAAAAGAATATGCTAATAATATGTCTATCGAAAATTTTGATAAATTAGTGCAAATTAACAAATCTACTAGAGTTTTTTTAAAACAAAAGAAGCAACAGGGTTGGAAAAATTTCTGCTCATCTCTATCCCCATCCACATGTCCTTCTGAAGTTTGGAAAAGTATAAAAAGATTTAGATCTGTATTCAAAGAACAGACCATGGTACTTCCTAAAGACTTTTTAAGTAATTACGTTGATCAATTAGCTCCATCTTCAGTATCAGAATATTTTCCGATCCCTTCCCCATCCTGCTACAATATAAGAGAACATTCGTATTCTGCACTAGATTCTCCTTTCACAATGGTTGAGCTCAAAGGTGTTTTATCAAGTGTAAATGATTCTACTCCAGGCATGGATGGTATTCCGTATTCTTTTTTGGCTAACTTAGGGGATAAAGCATTAGGCTACTACTTACATCTTATTAATACGGTCATGATATCTGGGAACATTCCTGATTCTTGGAAATCTCAGGAAGTAATACCAATATTAAAACCTAATAAACCCGCTGACGAAATTACTTCATATAGACCAATAGCCCTATCATCAGTTTTAATTAAAGTTGCTGAAAACCTAATTAAAAATAGATTAGAATGGTTCCTGGAACATCATAAATTATTGTCAAACAGTCAGTTCGGTTTTAGAAAAGGTAAATCCACTATGGACAATTTAAGTATATTTACTACAGATATTAGATTAGCTTTTGTAAATAAACAATACGTTGTGGCTGCTTTTTTAGATATTAAGTCTGCCTATGATAATGTTATAATATCAATTCTAGAGAAAAAAATGTACAAATTAAATATTCCTCCTATTCTTACTAGGTTTATAATTAATTTAATTAAAGAAAGATTAATTTCTGTATTTTTTAACGACATTGAATGTCTTATTCGTACCATATTTAAAGGATTGCCACAGGGGTCGGTTTTAAGTCCAGTACTTTATGACATTTATACGTATGATTTGGCTTCGGTAATTGCGAAATTTGTGAAAAAATTACAATACGCAGATGATTTAACTATTTACGCTATCAGTGTAGACATTCATGCCGCTTGCAATTCATTAAACCAAAGTCTTGTTGCCCTTAAACAATGGCTTTTTGATAATGGACTCGATTTAACTGTAGAGAAAAGTAGTGTAGTGGTATTTACCAAAAAACTTTCTATTCCAAAAGTAAACATCTCCTATGATAATAAACCAATTCCAGTTAAGACAAGCGCAAAATTCTTAGGTGTTCACCTTGATAACAAATTAAATGGTAACACACATATTGATTATGTGATTTCTAAATGTGAACGTAATTTAAATATGCTGCGATGTCTTGCGGGAGTTTGGTGGGGAGCCCATCCGTTCTGTTTAAAACTCATTTATAATGCTGTTATTAGAAGTGTCTTAGACTATGGTATATTTTTATTAGTAGGTGATAATTTGTGTGTCATGAAGAAATTAGATAAAATTCAGTCTAAAGCTCTCCGAATAATAGGTGGAGCTATGAAGTCAAGTCCCATTAATGCCTTACAGGTAGAATGCACTGAGCCACCTTTGAGTCTGAGAAGACAATATTTAAGTGACAGATTTGTTTTTCGTTTAAAACAGTACAAATTCCATCCATTATTAGAAAAAGTAGCTCAACTGAATAATGTTTTAGAGTCACATCCCTTTTATAAAAGGTCTTTGCCATGCCTTATTGTAAGTTATCGCAAACTTCTTTCAATATCTGCTCCTATTTATCAATCCGATGTACTACCTTTGTTCTCATACAATTTTGAAAGTCTGTTGATTGAACCTGATGTAAAATATGATTTAGGTGTAATTAAAGGTTATAATAGAAATAATTTCATAAACACCCAATACAGTAATTGGCATCATATTTTTACTGATGCTTCTAAGTTACAAGAAACAGGAAATGTAGGAGTTGGTGTATATCACAGTCAATATAAAATACATCAAAAAGTTAAAATGCCCATAGAAAGTTCAGTATATTCCGGAGAATGTTTTGCCATTTTTAAAGCTTTAGAATACGTATTAATGTTTAAATTAAGTAAGACTATTATCTTTTCAGACTCAAAGAGTGCATTACAGGGTATAGAAAAATTCCCGTTTCGCAGTAAACCATATCACCATATTATTTTTGATATCAGATATAAACTTTATGAATGCATTGAGAAAGGATATACAGTAGCATTTTCTTGGGTTCCTAGCCACTCAGGAATTGTAGGCAACGAAAAAGCAGATGAAATAGCTAAGGATGCAGTACAGAGTGGTGACATGTACCCATTTAAAATGTTTCCCAGTGACCTCTTGAGTTTACCGGCAATTGATTTATATAGGGAATGGAATAAATATTGGGAATTCACTGGACAACATAAGGGTAACCGTATGTACAAACTGCAGCCTCTGGTACCAAAAAAGTCTTGGTTTAATAGAATCAATAGTTCAAAACGAGTGATCTCATCTATAATAAGAATGCGATTAGGACATGCGTGTATTCCTAGTCATCTAAATAGAATTGGCGTATTCAATAATGATATGTGTGATTGTGGGGAGGACACGGGAACTTTAGATCACATATTTTTCTCGTGTCCTTTGCTTGATCATACATCGTTTTTATCCTCTCTACACTCCTTGCATGTTCCTCTTCCTACTAGTATGATGTGTATATTAAGTGACCCCGTAAAATATTTAAGTATTATATCTGAATTTATAATAAGTAATAATTTAAGTTTATAAACTATGTCATTATTGATGTTTTGTATTTTATTATATTAAAAAGTATATTATTTGTCTACCAAAATTTTCCTGATCCTATCCAAAATTCCGTCCTTACTATCCCTACCTTTACCGCGTCATAAGTTTCCCAACCTTTAATCACTCGACACTGGCAATAGTTTTATGCTAGTCGCCATTAAAAAAAAAAAAATAAAAAAAAAAAAAAAAAAAAAAAGAAGAAGAAGACTATTTTCTATTTGTTTCTTTCTTTCTCTTCGTTTTTGGCAACTTGACAGTTGACACAAAGTATGTGTATCACAGATGTGTATGTTGTGCCACAGACAAGGTAAAAAGGTAAGGAATATGGCGGGAAAACCGTATTCCTCCTATAATAATTTTCAGCATCGTTTTCATGTAATATCGTCAGGTCATAAGTCTAGTCAAAGTCTAAGTACAAGTCAATACAGTCAAGGAGTCAAGTCGGTCGTTTCAGTAAAGTGGTAGACGCTTTACTTTGTACTTTCAATGGAGTTTTGGAGGGAACACAAAATCGCACGTTTCTGGATAATGCATCACTTTCCTACACTTGTGCACGATAACGAATATCTAATGGTTAATATTCTACCAATATTACACATTAAAAACCCAACTTATCACAATTTTAGGAAAATAATACAAAATCATAACATCACTCTTTCACATTCCCGGCAAAACTCCTTCTATTTGTTTGTTCATCACTCATCCATCAGTAATGCCGCGGCCGCATATGCGTGGTGCTTCACGCTAAAGCCGATACTACTGCCTACTGGACGATCTGCGTGTATCGTCCAATAGTATCGTTTCGTCGAACGAAGCTTCGGACGATACACGCAGATGCGGCCGGGCCGTAAACGTGAGTTTAGACTTTTAGGTGGGTATCTTTATAAATATACATTTATAACTATCAATATGTCTATTATAAGTAATTATAACTATACGTTTATAAATTACGTTACTCAACATCACTGAAAAACTGTTTTTGGTATGCTGCCCTCGCTGTGCCAACTGCCAACTGCCATTGCTTAAAAAGAATATATTTTAAAACGTGTAGATTTGGCAGTGTGTTAGGTTTTTCCATGGTTTATCCAAAAGGAAAGAAAAAGGTGGTAGCCGGTAGGTATGTTAATTGTTAACTAAAATTTCGAAAGTGAGTTTTGTCGGGAATGTGAAAGAGTGATGTTGTGATTTTGTATTATTTTCCTAAAATTGTGTTAAGTTGGGTTTTTAATGTGTAATATTGGTAGAATATTAACCATTAGATATTCGTTATCGTGCACAAGACGTGTGGAAAAATGATGCATTATCCAGAAAAGTGCTATTTTGTGTTTCCTCCAAAACTCCATCAAAAGTTTCAGTAAAGCGTCTACCACTTTACTAAATCGACCGACTTGACTTTCTGACTGTAATGACTTTTACTTAGATTTTGACTAGACTTTAGACCTGACAATATAGACGATGCTGAAAATAATTGTTATAAATAAAATATTGTTTTCCCGCCTTAATATTATATACTCTACACTGGCCATGGTTAAAGCCGAAGTGCCATAATAAGAAAAAAAGTTTTCGAAAATGACGTTTGTCATTTGTCAAATCACAAATGTCAAGTCAAGCAATGTTTATTTTGAGTTGCTCCATGTGGCCTGCGATTTTAATGTTCTTGAAAAAACATTTTAATTTATTAAATAATTAAATAGCTATAACTAAAATATATCCACCACAAACTTGTTTACAATAAAAATAAGTAAAAGTTATTTATGCATCGGAAAAAATGTCGAATTTACTAAAAGAAATGTAAGTTTTTAGTTGTAAGGTTAATGGTAAAATAAATAATTGTATCTTACGTATACATTTGTGCTTTATCGTTGTTCTATGTTTTTAACACGTGTCCCAAAACCCACAACATACTTACTGGTTAATGTATTCAAAATTATTTACACTTAAAATTATTTCTTCTTACAGCTATGAAAAGTATGCAGAATTTGAAGCCTTCTACACCGGCGGTGAAATTCAGTGGAGTGCAGATGGCGGGCAGTTTCTTTGTCAGTGTGATGATGTTATTAAAGTTATTGATGTAAATACCTTTTCAAATGTTCTTACTATTGGTGAAGCAAGTGAAGAAAAAGATGAATCCGATCAAATATATACCTTCCAATTGTCACACAACAATGATGTTGTTGCAACAGCACATAAGAGTGGCCTTTTAAAGCTATGGGATAAGGTAACAGGACAACAACTCAAAGTGTGGAGATCAGGACATAAAGGTGCAGTAGCAAGACTTGCATTCAGCAGTGATGATAGTTACCTTGCTTCGGGAGGTTCCGATGGAAACATACGACTATGGGACATCACCCACAACACCTGTACAAGCAGTCTCAAAGGTGCTTTAGGTGTATTTACTGTTTTAAATTATCATCCCGATGTTTCCAAGCAATTAATCTTTGGTGCAGCTGATGATACAAAAATTCGGTCGTGGAATTCAAGTAGTGGAAAAGAACAAACAATATATTCGGGGCACTTCAGCAAAGTCACATCCCTACTATTTACTGAAGATTATATGGTAAGTTCAGGCCGAGACAGGGTTTTAATACTATGGAAATTGAATGAAAGCAAAGCCTTAAAAGTTTTGCCAGTTTATGAGAGCATAGAAAGTACCGTGTTATTGCCTTCGACTTTTAAAATACCAAACTTTACTAAAAAAGTAGGTACCGAAGGAATATATGTTGCATGTGCTGGTGAAAAGGGGGTTGTTAAAGTGTGGAATATGTTAGCAAGCAGACTAATGTATGAACAGAGTAATAGCCTTGTGTCACCAGCAGCAGAAGAAGGTGGTTTGGCTGTCACTAACATTCTGCTCAATAAAGCTAGAAACATGATTTCTGTTGTAACAGCAGATCATAATATAATTATTCATGATTTAGAAACATTTTCATGTATAAAGCAAATGATAGGTTTTACAGATGAGGTTTTAGATATTATATTCATTGGGAAGGATGAGTCCCATATTGTAGTTGCCACCAATAGTGCAGATTTAAAGTATTATGAATTAAACAGTATGGATTGTAAGTTGATCAAAGGCCACACAGATATTGTTCTGGCTCTAGCTATGTTCCCTACTAGACCTGACCTGTTTGTGTCCTCCAGCAAAGACAATAGTGTAAGAATTTGGTTACAAGATGAAAATAAGGTGATCAGATGCTTTGGTATTGGCACCCGCCACACTGCTTCTGTAGGCTCAGTTTTTGCATCTCAAACAAATCATGAGTTTTTCACATCTGTTAGTCAGGACAATTGTTTGAAACTGTGGAACGTCCCACAAAATGAAAGTGATGGAACTGAACATAAAATTGTATCAAGTTATACTGAGCTGGCACATAACATGGACATCAATTGTGTATCTGTCTCGCCAAATGATAAAATAATCGCGACTGGATCACAGGACAAAACTACAAAACTATGGACAAGAGAATTGTCATTACTAGGAGTGCTTAAAGGGCACAGGAGAGGAGTTTGGTGCGTGCGTTTCTCACCAGTTGACCAAGTGGTGTTGACCTCCTCAGCAGACTCTTCCATCAAGCTGTGGTCGATAGCAGACCTCAGCTGTTTGAAAACCTTCGAGGGCCACGAAAGTTCTGTGCTCAAAATTGAATTCGTAAGCAGGGGCCAGCAAATCGTATCTTGCGGTGCAGATGGTCTCCTCAAATTGTGGACTATTAAAACTTCGGAGAGCAAAATGTCTCTCGACAACCATGACGGTAAGGTTTGGTCGATGACACTGAACAAAGACGAATCTATTATTATCACTGGCGGTTCCGACTCGAAGTTAGTAATGCTAAAGGACGTATCAGTCGAAAGACGCGAACAACTGGCGAAGGAAAGGGAGGAGCTTGTGTTACAAGAACAAGAACTAATGAACTTACTCAACGACAAAAAATTAGTGAAGGCTCTCAAATTGGCGTTGCGAATGGAGAGACCTTTGCACGTTCTAAAAATTGTCAATGAAGTTTTAAAGTTTGGTTCCGAGAAACTATCTATGACATTGAAAGAACTGAATAATACGCAGAAGGAGTCTTTGCTGCGTTTGGCTACTGAATGGAACACCAACAACAAGAACTGCCATGCTGCTCAACTGGTATTCCATTTGCTGACCCCAGAAATCTTATCAGGAAACCTGAAGCTTCCGTCGTTGACAAAATTTGTCGAAGGCGCCTTGCCGTACACCGAAAGACACTTCGAAAGATTGACGAACTTACTGCAAGACCTTAATTTCATTACATACACTGTAAACTGTATGCAACCACACGCTGTGAAAAAATATGTCTGAAAATAAAAAAAATATAAGTACCTAAAGTTTTAAAGGTTTCATTTCGTAAGAATGCCTTTAGATTTGTTAAGTCTTAAATACATAGCAAGAGGTTCATTGTAGCTTACAAATTTTATATGTATAACATGGATTGCAATATTTTGTAAGTTACAATCCATCCATGTTATATAGTGCGTCAAGAAAGTGAAGAAATTATAAAGTGGCAACATCATAGTGTCATCCCTTTCAAATCAATCTAAGAAAAAGGGATGACACTACGATGTTGCCACTTTACAATTTCTTCACTTTCTTGACGCACTATACATATAAAATGTTTGTGAAACGATTTTCTGGATAACTTTAGATAGTATAAGGAGAATGAACATTGCAAAGACACTTATAGAAAAGCATAAACAAAGCTTGCATCGTATTTACACAAACGGATTACTAAGATATGGGTAACGCGAGCAGTTTTCCTTGAAATAACGTGTTTTTAAGCCAAACTATTATTTGGAATCAAATCTTTGGTAATTCGGTTATCATAATTCATATGCAAACGTTTTCGGTAAAGTTTGCGGTCGAATGTCGTCAAAACTTGGGAGATAAGTGATAACTGATAACGCTAGCTAGCTCGGCCTATATTATGCGAAAGCTCCTATACGTATAGCGGCGCCCGCGCAGCCTTTGGATTTCAGCACAAATCGCCTCGATAACGTTCAGTGGTGGTTAATCGATTACGCGAGGCAAACGCGTCGAATTGCGTGCGACATTCGCGGGATTATGTTATGTTCAAAATGTACAGAAGCATTCTGATATTGTGGTTTATATCGTTGAATTTCAAAAACATTAAGTGCCAAAAACCGTAAGTTATATAAATTTTTATTCAATGTTAATTTTTAAATGTTTTAAAAATTTTATATTGTAGTACTTAGGTACCTACCTACACAAGAAAAAAATAAAGTATAAAATTATGTTTCTGCAAGCTACTTAAACGAAAATTGATGAAGTAAGTACAAAAGTAAGAGTAAAATAAGTTGGATCCCATTCCTGAATGTAGTCAAATATTGAAGATTTAAGTCACTCATTAAGTAATAATTATTGATTAAGTAGTTACGAAAATTTAATTAAGAGGCGGACTGTATGGAACTTAGACATTATTTTTAATAATTTTCCGGAACTTTGGAAAAGACATCAGGCATTCTGGTCTAAAAAAAATAAAATGCGCGGCCAGAACTTAGAATAATAGCTAGGCCACATTAAGAACTTAAAAAAATATATGGACTTAACTGCATTTTCTAAATAATTATTTAGTTAGGAAAAAAAATATTAAAAGCGTTACGTATTTAAAGGGGTCTTACTGGGAAATTACCCCTTACCCTGTATTACCTTTTTCCTAGTACGATGCCATTTCCAGTACGACCCCTTTCCCAGTAAGACCCCTTTAAAATTTTTATATATTTAAGTTCTCAAAATGGCCTAGCTATTAATTTAAATAATCCTAGAGGTCTGGCTGCGCAGCTTTTTTTTAGACCAACATTGTATGGAAATTGCCTGATGTCCTTTCCTAGATACTTTGTAGGTAATTTTCGTCTACGTTAGATTTAGTTACAGACCGTAATATAATATTGTTGCTTAAGACTACATAATATATACTTATATAGAATTTCGCACACGGCTCGTCCAAAAATTTAATTCCTTTGTGGAAGTTAGTATTTCATTCAGTGTTTTGGTGTTTTAATAGATAATATTGTTTGCTGTATATATTGTAATATAATACCGTAAAAACGCCTCCGTGGTCCAGTAGCTTAGAGCGTGGCTCTTGACTCGGAGGTCGTGGGTTCGATTGGAAACATGACGTTATTTCCAAGTTTGGTTAGGACAATGCAGGCTGATTATACCTGATTGTCTGACAAGTAAGATAATCCATGTGTCGGAACTCGGAAGGGCATGTAAAAAGTCAGTCCTGCTCCATCTCTCACCAGTCGTGTCGGTCTTCCGTCCCACAGGATTATGAGGGTAAAAGAATAGAGAGTGCTTTCTTTTGCTTTTTTGTGTACTTACTGCGCACACACCTGGGTACTATAAAATCAATCCTGCGTACTGGCCTGGTTTCTATGAAACCGGCCACCGTCACCAAAACCGGTGTGGGAGTTATTATAATATTAATACCTATTGCTGCAAAATTAATATAGCAACTATAAGTTACTTGTTATAGAGTCGGGTTCATCTTGATGGTCTATAGTCTACCTATATTAATATTGTAGAGTTGGTAGGATTTTAATAGATACACTTCTACTTAAATCTTACTCAATTTTAATTGTTGTTGAACCTACCTGGTTCTTCAAATATTTGCAAATATTAACTGCCTACCTAAATGAAACTTCAAACTTGTGGTACGTACCTACGCAATTTAGGAGTTGATTGCAGCTTGCTAAATGTCTCATCTTGATGCATTAATGCTCTTAGGGGACAAAATAGGGGGTAAGATATGTATCAACTGATGAAGTAGAAATACTTTAAATGGCAAAACAACGTTTGCCGGGACAGCTAGTGTCTTTATAATATTGTAATGATTGTAACAATCATTAAATTGTACCGTTTTAGAATCTATCCAGATGATATCGTTGCTGTGTATTTAATAACATTTAATGAGTATGATATCAGTAATAGAGACACTGATAAGTATTAGAAATAGGTAACTAATATAATATAATATGTATGTAATATGTTTTATATTGCGAGCCAAAATATTTTGCAAATATAAGGAAGTAGGAATTTTGTAACGATTCGCGTAGTGTATATTTTCTTTTGTAACGATTCATTTGCGCGAGGAACAATAGGTTGTAGAGGGGCGACGGATCGCAGGCGTACGCACTGATCATACATATAACTTCTAATTGTCAAATCAATTTTAAAATACGATCACCTACGTATGAGCTAGTGGCTTAAAATTGTGCCGGCTGATCATGCGATTGTTCCTTTTCGTAATTGCTAAAGAAGTATGTATCTACCTGCTACGGTTATAGTTTTGTAAAGGTTTCATTTCATCGGACTCTCTCAATTTCTAAAGTACCTATGTATTGCTATTTTCTCATTGCGTAGCTATATCATAGACAAAATATTCATGTGTTAAAACAATCGCGTTATTTTTTGAAAAAAATCATGTGATTGCGCACCGAAGTTTCACATCGCATAATTTAACATTTTTGAGACATTTTAAATGATGAGATTTATACTCCTGTCTTTGTTTCACATTAATTTAGAAATATATTTTGTTCTGTCCCACGGTGGGAGAGCCGCGCGAATTTACATAATATTACACATTATTTGCAAAGTATCCTCGCATGAAGAATTTAATTTGCTACAGTAATGAAATTAATAAATTAAAATTTTCTTAATTTTTGATTGCACAATGTGGAGCTCCGATTTTAACACACAACATTTCCAAAAATTCTGACTCGTTCACTTGACTGTGGTCTATGATAGATATGCAACGGATTTGTTTAAACATTTTAAAGTTTTTATACGCAAATATCTTCTCGATAGAAATTTTGATATAACGCGACATACAGCGATCAGTTATTAATATTAAGTTGTACCATGTTGTACTCTTAAACTTAATTAATGCATAGGTAGATACATTACTTAGGGCCTGTTCCACCACTTCCTTATACATAAGTGCCGGATAAGCTATCCACCACTTAACTTGACAGATAGAGTATGAAGAATCTGTCAAATAAGTTGTGGATAGCCTATTCAGCACTTTATCAGAAAGTGGTAAAACAGGCCCTAAGCAGCTTAGGCTAAGCCTCACTTACCCAGAACTGGGATATGGCCCATATGGGACATATCCCAGCTGCTGATACCCATATAGGTATCAGCTTTAATCTTGTCATCTCTCTCGTTCTTGGCCTGAAACTGCAGGGCTATAGCTAGAGTCAAATTTGAGTCAGGGCTACATATTTTATTACAGGTAACTAGAGCGGAAGAAAAAAAAATCATAGTAATTGTTGATATAGGTATCCTCGGAGCACGGGCTCCTAAATCAATCACCATATATAAAAACTTTGCTTGCTGCATTTTTTTTATCTCAAACTGTGACCAAACAATTGAATGATAAAAAAATATCTTCGTTTTTAGTATTTTTAAGGTAGTGCATTGTGATTTTAAGGTAGGGCATTGCCTCACAATGCCGGCCCCTCTAACTACTACCGTGCCTGAAAGAAAACCTAAATAGGGGTAATGGGCTTACCAGAGCTTTGGAGTAATGTACGAAACAAATTGATTGAGTTATCAGCTACTTACATTCACAGAACCATACAGCCACGCTTGAAAATGATTAACGTAGGAAAAGTTGACGATCACGCATATGCCTGGCCATTATACATTATGGCTCTCGTTGTCAATGGCGTAACTAAACTCCGTATTTATCATAATTATGAGCGATAATTATGCAATCCAATATAAGTTATACACAATTGTTCATGTTTCTACTATTGTACTTTTGCATTATTTCCATATTAGTTGCCGCACTAAAAACCCATTATTTCGCACTAAATGTTCATTTTTATTGAAGGTCGTGTTTTTTTACGTCACATTTGTTTTATGAAAATATAATAAGTAAATCAAGAGAAAGTTCTAATTTAGACATAATGAGCCTTGTCAAACTAATGCCTATTTTCACCAACCGCCTCCTAACGATAAGGTGTTTCCTATCGGCTATTAAAAGCCATTAATCCTTCAAGATTTTACTAATTTTTGTGTGTCACCTATGTTCGGTGTAAAGACGTTATTCTTTGTTTATTGAAGTGGCCGAAAAGGTGTGTTTACTGAGAAAAACTAATTCGAAGAGATGCTCTACCTAGACCTTTAATTAGCACGCAAAGATTATTCCGAAATCGTGACATAATATTTATAAAATTAATTATACTTAATCTTAAGTCACGAGCACTAATTAACAGATTCATAATTAGTATTCGCTGAAGCCTGAACCAATATTAAACCACAAACACGGGTAAGATGTAGGATAAGTGTACGTTGGTAAATGTTTAATTAGGTATTGCACAAGATAGAAACAAGTAAAGTAGTCAATGTAATCTGACCACCCAAAATAATTACCAGACATGTCTTAGAAATAGCTCTTTTTAGCTCTTTAACTATTAATTAATTTGCTATGGTCAAACTAAGTAATGTATGAGTGGGCACTCCTTTCGATTTATCGCAAACAAACTAATTTCTATTAACTTAGAAAGCAGTAACTATAAAAATTCATTGTAGGCATATTTTATGGCCACCTGAATGGTCCAAAAATTGCAAATCCAAGTTTGTATGACATTGTTGTAACGAAAAAAACTTTTGAAAATTCAAAAAAGGTGCAATGGACTCATAGAGAAAAATACGAAGCTCTCTGAAGTCAGAACGAAATTAATGTAGGATAATTCAAAATTTTGTAATTCGAAGTGAACAAAATTTTAATTAGGTACTACCGGTCAAATCATGACAATACGTAATATCTTCTTTTACTTTAACATACTAATATAATAACTACATCGCATAATATGTATAAAACACAACTAGATATTATAAGTCCATCGTCCGTCGGTCTCAGACTTTATATCCATGGATTAATTGCATACCAGTGGGGTTATTATGAGCTCTTATATCCATTTATTATACGGGCTTAAATTGACTGGCTGGTAATTTGGTACTATGACCTCTATTTTCCAGCCAGCGAGCGGTCACGTGACACAAAACATACTTCTCCATTGATAACCGAGTAGTAATTTCGTATTATGACAACACTAACTGACATAAGCTGGCTTGCTCAAACGTCAAAAACAGCAATTCAATAAACGCCAAACAATATTAGCTTTTAATGAATGGTTTACGTTTTAGTAATTTTATTTATCAATATTACATACTTCTTTAGTGCTAAGTTATATTGCTATTTAGTTTGTTAGTTACTTAATGAGTTATTTTAGTGCATAGAATATTTAGTATAGTAAAATAGTAATTAGTGTAAACTAAATATTCGAAGTATTCATTGAGAATGGAAGTGTTCGGGAAAACGATTATATTCTCAGGATAATCACAAAGCGATACATATTAAGTTTAGTAAAGACGCCTTAGAGACCTTAGTAATCCATTTAGTGTTAGTGAGCCGTGAGGTGTCATAATAACGTGAGGTGTAATAACCTATAGGTATTATTTAAATACAATATAGGTTATGTCAACAATAAGTTTTGTATTTGTGTGATGAACTAAGACTGCATTGGTTTAGTACACAAGGAACGCATACAAGTCATAAGGAAACACAAGTATTGTGTTAATTGCTGTGAAATATGAACTTTCACCAAAAACCCATAGTGCAATCTATAGTTTTTGTGTTATTACACAAAACTATTTCCTTGTCAATCTGAAAAGTATTTTGGTACATATGCATGATAAACATTGCACCAAAGAGGTAAATTCAAAGGCACATTACTTACTTTCTCAATAACAAGCATTTTGAGATTGTGTTCTCGTACCATTGAAACTTTAGATTCATGTATAACATGCTCCGGATAAACATTGAAACACACCTAAATTAGAAAAGTTAAATTGAAAATATTAAATCCAAATTAGCTAAATTCTCATATTATGCACTTTTTCATTTATAACTTGACTGACTGTTTAAGGCCCACTTGCGCCAATCTGGGTTAAAGTTAACTCTGAGTTAAACATCATGTCATCTCTATCACTGAATTGGTGAGTGACAAATATGACATGATGTTACTCTGAGTTAACTCAGAGTTAACTTTAACCCAGATTGGCGCAAGTGGGCCTAAGGGTATTATTCAAAGGGATATTATAAAAAAAGGTATTACCTATAAAAAGTGTAACAGTCACTAAATTTTACTCAAAAATAAAAATAAAACCTACATAAAATTACTTTTCAAAAAAGACTTTACTAAAATTGCATATCTAACATATACTTGTTCATAAAACATAATATTATCATAGGAACTTATATTATTATTACCATAATAATATTGTTATAAGTATATAGATAGTTTTGTACCTCAATAACAATAATATTTATTTTATATAATATATTAAAATACTTCAAAACTTACAAGTTACAAGATAATAATATATTGTTAAGTAACAAATTTATATTGTTTTAATTCTTAGGGATCGATCAGACAGAGAGTGGTCACATGTTCAAGCGTTCTGCATTTAAGCGGTCAGTCACACAGGAGAAATTCTGACGTGTTCAGAATGCCCCCCGTGTATCTCTATTTAACGTAATACAACACAAAGATCACAAAACTGATCGCTTGAACACTTGACCGTGTGACCACTCTCTGTCTGAGAGATCCAAATTTCCTATAGTTTAAAGGCAGAGTTTGTAATTGTGTATTACTAATTGGTTTGGCAAATAAAGTCTGAAATTATAATATTGTTTTTATCTTTCATCAATAATAATCAAATATTTACACAACGGATGTTTTATTCAACTTCTTTGATTTCAAGTGATAAGGCAGAAACCTTGTTTAAGATTTCCGCTGTATAAATATTTTTATAAGAATATAAAAGAGGTTTAACACTTTACTATCTGATACTAGGTTGATAATAAGGTGATAAGACAAATACAGTCATGATGAAAGCTGTGTATGAATATGTTATATTATGTATATGTAGGTATTAAGTGTATTTGAATGAGAAAATAAATGATAAAACATTTAAAAACAAGTTTTTATTAAATTTCTTCTAGTTTAAGCTTTTGAGTGAATATATTATTTTCCTTTTAGGACTTTGTCATCATCATCCCACTTGCAATTTATTGTTTTCTTCTCGAGCAATCCATTAACCTAAAAAATATTTGGTTTAGCGGCTAGCGCACACAGTAGGTACCAATTATATAAAATGCCTTACAAGGCATGAATAAGGGATTAAAAAACTAATAAATTGCCTTTTTATGTTACTATCAGTTACAATAATACCTATTTGAAAGCACAAAAAAACGTAGTTCAAGTTCAACTTACTTGAAAGTAAACTTTATTGTTGTATTGCAGTAATGCATGTAATACACAAGTTTGATGCATTCCAGACTTTTTAAGGTTATTTAACGTAGGTATAAGGATAAAGTTTATCAATTTCTTACAACATATCAACTACATAATATATTTTGTTCAAATTTTACCCATTTTTATTTTCTCTACTTCTTCTTCTTTTTTATAATGGTCGACTCCACAGATTAGAGTATATAGGTCGACTCGGTAAGTTGCTAATGTCAGAGAACTAAAGTAAAGAGAGCTCTAAAGTTTGTAGTTTGTACTAATATGCCGTAATATTATTAATATAGTGTACTAAATCATACTTTATATTATAATTAATAAATAAACATTAAAATACTTTTGCCAATTGTTATAATTCACAAATTATTGAGAATCAGTGTTGCAATACAAATTTCAAATAATTTGAGAGTTTAAATTAAATTGCAGCCATAAATACTTACAGTGGGGAACACTACATTACAGCATTAGTAGTGCAACGAATCATCAATTTGTATGAATGATAATTAATAATAGAAGAATATATTCGTTGTGTATTATAAGATTAATTATTAATTATGATAAAAAAATCAAAATCTTTTACAACTTGAGTTACAATTTTTCCGTTTACCTACCTATAATATATTATATAAAGACAGTGTTGCAACATTTAAAATATTTACATTTGCCGTGCGCCTTTGCAAATAAACAATCTATTTATTTAATAATATTATATCATTATACTTTAATATTTAATGTAATAATTATAAAGTAAAGAAATATATCCCATAAATATCATCATCATTGGCTATGCCCTTTATATTATGTGCGTTTCTTAAAAAAAACATAATGTCGTTATGTCAAGTTTGAATTTTGACGTTTCCTAATGTCACCTACATGCTCGTCTGACGTATCAAATCCATTCATAAACAACCAAACTGGGTTCAAATCCAGCCAGAAGAATATGAGGTTATAATACAAATAAAGAACAAGGCAGTTGTAGATCAAAAACTGAACTGCCTGGAATCGTGCACTTTTCGTAAACGGTCATAATAGCCCTGCAGAAAGATTATCTGTCGTGAAATTAAGCCGTTTACTGCGTCAGTCATTGTAGAGCGATTGTAGAGTTGACAGGAAAATCTTTAAACTTTCTCAAAATCTGGATCCGGATATATAATATGGATTATATCCATAGATAGGTATTAAGTAATATCAACTACGACCATCCTATTTCCGCAGAGTAAACCTTCGGCTAAACTTGCCTTAATGTTTTTGGCGTAGTACCTACGGTACATCAAGATAGTTAGGAGATAGAATCTACGTCATTTCTATGTTTGCCTTGTGCAGGCTAAATTAAAAACAAAAACCTTTCGGCTGTCGCTTTAATACCAGTTACCTCACAATATCCCTATTTTCCTAACACCCTATTCCTAATTTCCTAGTTCCTATAATTACTAGAACCTGGTAAGACTAGTCACTCACTCTTCTCTTAATTTTAAATAGTATGGCTGTGTTCATTTTATTACACACGTTTTGAAGGCAAAGTAAGACAATGGTTATATTTTGACATCACACACTACAGTTTTTGAGTATCTCGGGGCGTCTTCATAGACCATACTTATTTTAACGACTGAAATAACTGTCTGTAGCGTTGTAGACAAGACACATTTAGGCAGCCGACGCGACTTTTTGACTAGAAATATTCCTATAGAGTTAATTCCAGAATATGAAAATTGGCGATGTTATGAAAAACGTAAAAGCGGCCAAGTGCGAGTTGGACTCGCCCATGAAGGGTTCCGCAGCAACAATAAGGTTTATTTTTATGAAATTAAAAGGTTTTTGATTTATTTTTTATATTTCAGTCGATTTAATGAAATTTTGATTAAGGTTTACCATTTTTATGACGTATAAAAAAAACTACTGGCTAGATCTCGTTTAAACCAATTTTCGTTGGTAGTTTTTATAGTAATCTACATCATATTTTTTTTTAGAATTATCATGTTCTACTTTAGAAATTAGAGGGGGGGGGACACATTTTACCACTTTGGAAGAGTCTCTCTCGCAAACTATTCAGGTTAGAAAAAAATGATATGAGAAACCTCAATATGATTTTTAGAGACCTATCCATAGATACCCCACACGCATAGGTTAGATGAAAAAAAAATTTTTGTTTCAGTTGTACCTATGGGGACCCCTAAAATTTTTAATAATTTTTACATTTTTGCATCAAAATCTTAATGCGGTTCACAGACTACATCTACTTACCAAGTTTCAATAGTATAGCTCTAATAGTTTCGGAGAAAAGTGGCTGTGAACAACATACGGACGGACAGACAGACAGACAGACAGACAGACATGAATAATCTATAAGGGTTTCTTTTTTGCCATTTTGACTACGGAACCCTAAAAAGTAATTTACTTAACTATAGTTAACTTTACCTAATTTATAATTTATTTATCTAATGTTTTATTTATTTCATTTTTGTGGTATAAAGGATTGACATTTATTTGTCCTGCCTTGCATCTTTCCATGTCATGTGACGAACATAAAAACATTAATTAGTTGATATAGATACAAGTAGAGATAATTAAGGCACGGTGACTGAGTAAGTAATGCACTGGCAAAAACTAAATACCCCGACAGACACGGATCACTGACTTGCCTTTGTCACTGATAAACAACTTACGATTTCTTTGATCAAAATTCATTGCGATTCTGTGCTACATCATCGGTTTAAGAACAATCGTCTAGCTAAATGTGATTTAATTTTAAAATGAAAGCTTGCAATCGATTCGAGGTAAAATAAAAAAATGAAAATCAATATTTTATGTACCATTTTGTCGGCATTATTAATATGTGTATTCATGCCAAATTACAGTTTTGTAGGTCCTATAGTCTCTGAGCAAAACCGCGGACGGACAGACAGACGGACAGACGGACGGACAGACCGAAACTATAAGGGTTCCTTGTTGACTACGGAACCCTAAATACTAAACGTAGAGAACTATACAAAATATAGGCTATTTTGTATAGTTCTCTACGTTTAGTTTTATTAAAATTTAATAAAATTATAATGATAAAGAATTTTTACTATCTTCTCTAGAATGGAATCTGAAAACCGAAAAGTATCGATGTATGATTTTAGAGGCAAAATCCATACTAATAAGTAATATTAATTAAAGTGTGTCTTTCTGTCATTCTGTCTATTACATCTTTACACCCAAACCGCTGAATTTGGTTGAAATTTAATATAGAATTTCTTTCAATCCCGGGAAAGGATAAAGTATACTTTTATCCCGGAAAAATATACTGTTCGCTATAAACTAATTTTGGCGCAATGGAGTTCCCGGCGGCATCTAGTATTTCAAATAAAATTTTAATTATTATAAGCCAGACTGCACGTCTTTTGCCCTTCTTTTAAGTTTTGAACCCTTGAAGTGTATACTTACGCAGTCAAACTAGGTTACCATTTAGGTAGTATGTGCTCAATGAATTTTTTATTTAAAGGTTCTTGTAATCGTAGAGAACAAAATATTATGCTAAGATCTTTTGTATTTAGACTTCAGACTTTGAGTACCTTGCTGCTACCAATAAAGAAACGAGATAAGATTCGATTAAAGTAATTAGAATGGCCATAGTAAGGAAGCGTTAGGTTGACCTTAGTTTTTCATCACCGCAGTCAAGGCGCAGTGATAATAGTGGAGTTATGCCTTAAATGTCATATGCTTGATCGATGATTCGTCACAATGTTTAACCTACTGCCGTATTATCTAACGTAAGTACAACGTCCTTGGAACAGTTTTCTTCACCATAAAATTTTATTTTAAAAGCTAAGAACCGAAGATATTTTTATTTGACGTGTTCTTAGATGTTATTATTGAGTCCTCATTGAGTCCTAGGAAGTTGTGTTTACTTCCTCACTGAAGAGATGACATTGCGCTGAGAATCTATTTCCTTAAATTTTATATGCATGTGTGAGGCAAACATATATTAACGTAATTTTTGCACTCCTTCGAGTAATATGACTGGGGTGAAAAATAGCCTCATATGCAGATTAGGAGTAAAGTTTCCGTCCCCTATTACGACTTGCGTGTAGCGTCGTTCACGTAATACATACTAAAATCAAGAATAAACGACGGCTTAGTGGCTGAACATACAAAGAAACCAAGTTCTTTTCCTACATAAAGTCGCACTTTTAATTAAGAGCAAGCAATCTTATTTCTTATTTTAAAATCTTTTATTGGTACTTATTAATTTTCGCGCTACACTTGTTACTAATATGTATTCTGTGGCTACACATAATATTTTATATTGCTTAATTTAAAAGACATACATCCGTATTTCAATGTAGGTGACGGTGAACGAGTAACGCTAAAGGAGTTAATTAATGTAAGTAGAGCCCAACACATTTTATAATGGAAATAGTACAAAATTGTAGATTTCTTCGCTTGATAATTTTTCTCCTTGAGATAGATTGAATAAGAAGCATAGCTGGTAAATACTTAAAAACGCGGTGTGGTCCTGTGAAAATAAGGATTACGGTTAGGGGAGGGCTATTACGGTTAGTGTGTTACTTTATTGATTTATACGAAAATTTAAAGGATCTACCTAAGTAATTGAAATTAGGTTTGGTAGAGCGGAATGTTATATGTGACCCTGATCTTAAGAGGTTGTTGTGAGTTGTTTTCATTTAATAAAAAAAAATTAAAACAACGCAGGAATATAACGGTCACTAAGTTACTTTTATTGTTAATACCACGTACCATATTTTAATACCATGTTCTACGTTTGTTTACCGGAGGCCCAATCCCTTACCCTATTTCCTTCCCTACCCTCCCCTAATCCTTCCCTTCCCATCTCTACCCTCCCCTATTCCCTCTTAAAAGGCCGGCAACGCACCTGCAGCTCTTCTGATGCTGCGAGTGTCCATGGGCGACGGAAGTTGCTTTCCATCAGGTGACCCGTTTGCTCGTTATATATAAAAATGGATTTTCAAATGTGTCGCGCTAAAACTCGAAAACGGCTGAACGGATTGGGCTGATTTTAGTCTTAAGTAAAATATTCGTAGAAGTCCAGGGAAGGTTTTTGACACGAAGTTCGCCGGGAGAGCTAGTAATAGATAATAATAAATGGTGATGGATTATGAATTTTTAAGACTTGTTTTATTTCAAAAGCTATTATAAGTACAACACAGGGATAACCTAAATAAAAATTTCATGTTTGCATCCGCATTGAAAGAAAAAAATAATATAATCTCTATAGTCTACAATCTACATCTTATGCTGGAAAATCCCATTCATAGAGACATGACATTCGGAGGTTTATTAAATAAGAAAATAGATCATGGGGTTTATTTTTCCTGATGAGCATACAACGAGAATTTAACGCCTGAGAACTTTAATAGTATGCTTTAAAACAGCAAATTTTAAAGAATACTGTTAAAGTTCTCAGGCGTTGCTCCTCAGTAATTGATATATTAAGTTTTTCTCTCTGCTTGGATGAAAGTTAAAAGAAGTTAGCTTTTCAGTTACTTACATGATTAAATATAAAAATATGTAATAAATAATAAGTAATATAATAATTAGACATAGTTAATTAAGGCGAGGCCAGTTCGAAAAGACTGATTTTTAAGCTTCCAGACTGAAGAAATTATGTGGAATTCTCTTACACCAAAATTGATGTAGACTCAGAAAGGAACAAAGTAAAGAAATAACCGAACAGAATATTGAAAAATGGCATGGAAATTCTGTAAAAAAATCTTGAATATCACCATAAAAATACACTTCAAATTCGAACATCTCGTAATTTTCAATGACAATGATATGATTTTTTTCCAAAAAAGATAGCTTTTTTATAGTTCTAATGAAATAACCGAATAGATTTTTATTAATTGATTCGGCCATTGAAAAAATTAAAGAAAATGTATAATTTTCTCCTTTTTCGCCCTATCAAGAACGCGGCGAGCGTCGTAACCGCCACTGTACAAGGCGCGCTGATATGAACGTTATTTTAATGTTCTTAACGTCGATATTCGTACTGACAGACATCGACCTGCTAATTTTCGGGACAGCCTTGCCTTAAGATGACACTCGAAGGCAGGTTGTAATCGGTACGGACTACGGCGCGGTGGCGAGAGTAAACGTGTTGCGGTGACATTCGATATAAATGATGGCCACAGACATGGATATGTCCTTGCGATTTATTTACATTTTAAAAATAGTTTTTATAGTTTTTTATATGTACGCAACTTGTGAGATCTTATATTATTATTCATTATACTATAATTTATAACATTTAGTAGTAGGTATCCTGCGCCTACCTCTCTCAAAGTATTCTAATGGAGAAATTTCTTCACATGCATTAGATAGGCAGACGACCTTCAAAATTTGGTTATTTCCTGACACATCACGACAAATAGTAATAAAATACGATCAAATATGTAAGTCAAAGCAGGGTTATTCGTATCAAAATATGTGACACGATAATAATTATTAATGACACGGTAGACCCTACGGCTACCTAGCTCCATCTGTAATTGGCGAATGAAATATCGAAAACCAATTTATTGCTACATTCGTTCTATGGTAGTTGACTATGGTAAATTTAAATTTTAAGAGTAGCTTAAGAATAGTGTTTGTTACGAATAAATTATTCTTATTTAAATTGCTTCTAATAACTTCGAGCCCTACCTGTCGCAATAATTTTCCCTATGTGCAATAATTATGTTTGAAAGGAAAAACTTCTTTTGCTTAGGGAAAACTTCGTCGATATGTGTAGAATGTAAATCTGGGTAATAATCTAGCTTATGTTACTTATTATACACAACACGAATTAAATATACCTACGTTTCCTTATAAAATAAGTAAATATGCTAATAAAATGTATAAATAACTGTATCATTTATTGCAAGTGTTGTTTGAAAATCCGCATACGTTGTACACGCATGCTGTACTATCAGGAAATAGATTCATGAGCTTGCGGATCTACGTTAATATGTCGGACTATGAAAAGTCTTTATTCTAGTTGTCTGCTTAGCTATGACGTGTCTATGAAAAAATTTTCCCCAAAGTAACAAAAGCGTTGAGTCATGGGTGCCTCAAAAAACTCTACGAAGGTAAAGCCAGCCCCTAAATGTGTTCCATAATTCTCATTTTATTTTTTGACCGACTTCCAAACAGGAGAAGGTAATACGTTCGGCTGTATGTACATTCTTGTTGTCAAACATTTTAGTCTTAAATCTCTTTTACCTAATACATTAATAGCAAAAGATAATTCTAATTTTAGATGCATAATCTTGTGCAATTAAGTATGTTTATCTCTAAAGGAACCATGTAGCTACTAGTAGCACGAGTACTTAGTAGTAACTAGTACAGATAACATCACGCTTCATGTTCGGCGACGGAAATGCTTAAGGTAGGTACTTCAGAATAACTGGAACTTGAACGATTCTTGAATTTGTTGAATTAAATTAGTCATCAAAATTGTATGGAAATTCCGTACAAAATAATTTTTGCCTTCTGGTTACTGGTAATCACCGTTCTGTGACGATCTGGTTCATCTTACCAAGTACGTTAATTGACTTTAAATTAGTAAAAAACCCTGTACATTTTCCACGCTTGCGCTTTGCGTAGGTAGGTATATAGGAAAATATTGTGATTTCGCTCAAGCTCGCTGCACGGTATGAAGTTATGAACTATATACCGTATACTTGGCCGTATAGATATTACAGAGTACAGACACACCTTGGTAAAGTAGAAATCTCTTGCTCTTATCCCGAAAAGAGAACCTTTCTAGTTTATCTTCCTAGTTATCTAGTTTTTCCCTTTCTATAGAAGACATCATATTGTGTTGGCATTATATTTATTAACCTACTAATTACTGATGTGCTCTACTACTGTCAGACTCAAAGACAAAATATATGTGATAACATAATATTATCCCCATACTCTATATTTTGTCAAACTCTTAATTTAATTTAAGTTTAATCGTCATTAAATGTATCTGAATGCGTCCGGTAGTGTTTAAGTCATGTAATATCTTTAAGCGCAGATTAAAAGATACTGAGTAAAGTATTCAAGGCGTCGAATAGCAAAATGACTTGAAATAAAATCGGCCAAATGCGAGTCGGACTCGCGCACGAAGGGTCCGTACCGTTATAGAGCAAAAATAGCCCAGAAATTGAATACTTTGTATGGGAGCCCCCTTTATTATTAATTGTAATATTAATTATTAAGTGCTTACCTGTTGCCATTATTGCTATCAAGTAAAAAATAGCAAAAAAATCACGTTTATTGGGCCTTTAATATATTTTTTTTAGTTTTTAGTATTTTTTTGTTATAGCGGCAACAGATATAGGTATTAGTACGGGAGCCCTAGAACAAATTTTTTTGTGATTACTAAGAAGCTAATTTTTTATGAGTAGCTACATTTTGATAAGACGAACAACATTTTTATTTTCGAAAAATCTCGAAAGTGGTACTTACTAACAGAGATAAAAATTTCATAAGTGTAGCTAAAGCGGTTCTTGAGATACAGCCTGGAGACAGACAGATGGACGAAAAGACGCAGAGACATCGAAGTCTTAGTAATATGGTCCCGTTTTTACCCTTTGAGTACGGAACCCTAATAAAGTACACAATATAACGTTAAGGGTACTTTGTACCAGGTAATTGTTAGCAACACTGTCAGTTGTCACCTTTACACCTGGCGAGGGCAAACAACTGGATCATTTTTATCTCAGCATTATAAATTAATTGTGCTTATAGTGCGTTAACCAAACAAGACAACGTTGTAAATTATCCTTACCAATTTTATTCTTACCTACGTCCTTAGGTATAAATTATAATAATCCATACAAGCCGGCCCCTAGACGAGCAATTTTATTGTCAATATCACGTATAATATTATAATTGACCGCCTAGGGTTCATATTGAACATGGCGCGCCTTTAATCTAATTGTCAAATAAACCGTTTAATAAAATTGAAGCGTGATATTGACAATAAAATTGCTCGTTTAGGGGTCGGCTAAGATGGTATGTTACCGTAAATTTCGTTCTTGCCGAAATAATATGATGCGGAAACCGGAAATTATTTTGGAATAAAAAGTATCCTTTGTCCTTTCCCGGGACTCAAAGTATCTCCATAAGAAGTTTTAGTAAAATTGCTGTGGTTTACTAGCTGTCCCGGTAAACGTTGTTTTGCCAATCAACAAAACTTGGTTGACTACTGTACCCTAAAACGGTAAAACGGAACCCTAACCAGCTGATTTTTTGTATATTGGTAGGATAATAGTTATATTATTTAAGAGCAACCTTGTCCTACAAATAAAACAATCCATATTTTAGGACCATCAAGTCAAAGTATGAAATCCTTTCTATCTCTGTTAGCTACCACTTTCGAGATTTTTCGAAAATAAAAATGTTGTTCGTCTTATCAAAATGTAGCTACTCACAAAAAATTAGCTTGTTAGTAATCACAAAAAAATTTGTTCTAGGGCACCCGTACTAAATATTATGTATAGATGTATAGATAAGTATGGATCATGCACATGAACATATTACAAATAGTTCTCTTAATTATTATTTGAAGATTTGGCGCACATGACCTATCAATATTAAGCTTTATAGATTTACATTCTTCAATAGTATCAAAATTAAACTCAAATTGATTACAGGTACTTAATCGCTAGAAACTAGATCCAGCCTGTTCTTATCAGTGTCCTCATGTCTATGACTACCACTTCTTAAACTAAGAGCATCTATTCAAATAAGAGTGTGCAGATATTTTCACCTGTCAACATTATAATTAGAGAGAGCGTTATAAAAATAATAATCAACAAAATATCTAAGGCCATTATAATCTGTTAATACAATCACCATAAAATTTTGTTTACTAGATTATGTTAAGTTTTACCACACTATGCTATAGTGGTCTATCATGCGCAGGGTAAACATAATATTGATATGACGTAGGTGAAGGTAGTTGAGAAACAAAACGTAATGCCGTCTTGTCTCATAGTATATAAAGAAAGAAAACATATGTAATTGCAAATGAGGAGGTAACTGTACCACTTCATTGTTTTAAGTGTTGACGCCAATTTGTAGACACACGTGTAAGTCTAATACTAAATCACTAATATTGTTATTAGGAACATTATGTTTGTTTGCTTGCTTGAATAGAATCTGCTCTTTTAAAGTTTCAGTAAAGTACTAAATGTTAAGTTTTTTCCGGACCAATACGACCTGTAAACCTTGCACCTGCAGCTTTTCTGATGTTGCGAGTGTCCATGGGCGATGGTAGTTGCTTTCCATCAGGAGTGAGGAGACCCGTTTGCTCGTTTGCCGCCTTATTTTATAAAAAAAATTGCGGTGAAAGTTGTGTTCCATGGGGTATCCTCTTCATTGCACAGTCGCGGGCAACTTCTACTAGACTGATACAAATCTATAAGGGCCTGTTTCATCACTTCCAGATAAGTGTCGAATAGGCTATCCATCACTTAACTTGACAGATGAAGTATGGAGAATCTGTCAAAAAGTTGTGGATAGCCTATCCGACACTTTATCAGGTATTCCTGATAAGTGTCGAATATGTAGGCTATCCACCAATTAACTTGACAGATCGAGTATGGAGAATCTGTCAAAAATGTTGCACGTGGTGAAACCTAGGTTCTTAGGCCAGTATAAATAGTCAGTGCTCAAGATGCATCTCGGTCTCAAGACACGGTTCAGGCTCTATGATTGGTTGGCTGTCAAAAATTGGACCAATCACCGAGCTGAACCGCGTCTTGAGTCCAGGTCGCATTTTAAGTACTGACTATTTATACGGGCCTTAGTCTCGCCAATAGGCATGATGACTATTTTTTTTTTCTTATTGGTAATTGAACCCGAAAGAATGACTCTGATAGCTTAAAAATTCACCAAGAGATGACAATTCAAACATCTCATAAAAATAGACCTGCCCGAAACGCTCCATACAAAGTGCTACGAAAGACTGACGTCACTCTTTCTTGTTTGTACGCATCGGGAGAGAACTTTGTTCGATAGGTATATTAAATATTGCGTTTATGAAAGTGGTTTCATAACAAAAGTTGCTTTTAATTGCATATGTTATCGAATGGTACACAAATATTAAGAAATTTTATTGAAAAAAAAATCGACTTGATTATCCAACTTTGAAGGCGCATAACAAAAAAATACAAATGCTATTTAATCTGAATATCTATCGAGCTGAAATTTTGGGAACACTTATTTTTTACTGTAATTTCTTTATTTTATTAACAAAATTTGCTAATCTTTGACCATCATCCCTATTATAGCATCCACTGAGCTTGCCCGTCAACTAGCCTATTCTGTTCGACATAGCAATCGATCGGCCGGTAGATAAACCTTGAGCACAACCTTGTCTGATAACAGTCAGACCTGCTACTGGATGCGTAAGACGAAACAATGACCAAGATATCTTTATTGTCGCCAATGCCATAATCTGTGTGCAGCTTAACTGACCGTGCAGCACAAACGAAAATAATTACTGTTGTTTACTCTCTGTTTAATATTATTATTGATTTACGTAGCTGGATGAAATTACAACAAAAACATTTTAACAAATGTCTAATTTGTCGATATATATTACATACTCTAGATCTTATACTACAGTAGAATGTTGAACTCTACGTTTCTACACATTTATAACTGTGATAAACTTGTTTCATATTATTGAGTACTTTTTGATCAAGTTAAGGCTATTTTTCAGCTAGAATGCGGGTTTTCGATACCTTGAAACCTTCAATTTTTATCATAAGTACGATTCGTTTTCGATTTTCAAATTTCAAGGTTAGTTTTGATAAATGCTGCATGAAATGAACCATGTTACGTAAAATTACCGTTAGAACTGATTCAAATATTACACCGGACTTATGGAATACGATCTAAACAAAAAACACTAGGTAAACAGAATTTTTATTCGTTAAAATGTTTTCCATGTAGGACTTTGAAAACACAAAATCACGTGGTTCCAAGAAATCGAGTCACATTGTTTTTTTCTCCCACCGTTAAATAAATTGAATTTAGAATAAAGTTTGGTGACGTCATGTGCTCGTGCGAACAATCGGAAAATGTTGACGTTCAGAAACTTTTGTCGCTCATTCCTGAACAAAACTATTGTTCTCGACGGTCGTGTTTCAGACGCACGTCGGTCTAACAAGAGAGCTATTCATATGAAAATAATCTCGATATTATATTTAATCGATGTTGTGGGGGGGATGATGGCGAGATATTAGCACACGTTACCACAAAGTGCCTCCACTTGTGTTCTGAGAACGGACAATACGTGTGTCTGCATTGTTCTGTTTTGTGCCCAAATATTATGTATAGATACAATATTGTTAATTACTACTTGTAGTTTCTATGAACAAACTTTTATTAATGAAAAATAAAGACGCAAAATAAAGTACTTTCGTAGTGATGATTATTCTCGAGGGAAAATATGTATTGTAATATTATGAAATCAGAAATACTCTCAAGTCACATGAAGAACAATAATCTCCTAAGATTATTTTATATTTAATACTGTAGATGCTCTGTGCACAAGCCTTACTATAGGTCTACCAGAATCTGATGGCGTGTGAAAGTGAGAAAATAAATTGACTCTAGCAATACCGGGGTAATTGGAATAAAACATTTTGATCATTTTTTTATAGCGGCTGATTCTGTGTGTGAAAATCCAAGGATCAAGGATATTTTTTGAAAATCTACTGTCAAAATTTGCCATCAGATTCTGGTAGACCTATAGATAGCCTAAGAAACAAAAACGTGTCTGCTTCGTTCATGTTACTGTACACACGAGCAAAGAAAGTGTGAATCGCTGCCGTATAAATTACTGAAATTATTTTATACATAAAAAGTTGTCTTATCACAATAACAAATTACCTACATACACGATTTCTTATAACCTCATTAAAATAATTACTCACTACTTATTGACATAGGCTTAATTTTTAAAGTGAAGGTGTATAAAATACTAATGACGCCCGCAACTCCGTTTTCCAAAATTTGTTTATCGCGCAGGAACAGTAAATTTTCCGGGATAAAAGAATCATAATATGTCCTTTTCCGGGACTGAAAATTTGGGCGTGAAGAGGTAACAGCACAGACGCATTTTCGCATTTATAATATTAGTATGGATTAGTTAATAAGTTGCGCATAAATTCGATTATCGCGTGTTAACAGTACATTTTTCCAGGATAAAAATCCTATCTGGGAAAGGACATCATTTCCCAGGTCTATACCAAATTTCATCAAAATCGTTTCAGCGGTTTAAGTGTGAAGAGGTAAGAGACAGACAGACACACTTTCGCATTTATAATATTAGTATGGATAAGCTTTTATTTTTAGACAACATGTTTTCCTTAAGTCATGCGGTTACTAAAGTAATTCTGATTCATATTGTGCGCAAAGTGATGAGAGTCCTAGATTATGAGCTCACAACTCACAAAAGCAACAATATTTCTTTGTAAAGATTAATTGTTGTGTACCCAAGATTTAAATAAGATGTAAAGATAGAAGCAACAATAAGATACACGGATAGATATTGTTTGCGGAGAAGGTTGCGGTAGTTATATTGCACGCACGCTTACTGATAAAAATAAATTAAATGAATCATAATTCTAAATAATCGACTGTATGGTTACTTACTGATTCGCTAAAAAATAATTAGTGTTTTTAATATGATAAATAATATACCTACATGAACGGTAGACTTGTAAATTTGAATTTTATTTCCCCATTTTAATGGTCTCAAGAGTCAGGAGTCAGGACCCTGGTGCCTGGACCATGTACGAGTATTAGATTTGTAGAGTTTGCTACATACATAGAACGCCGCGCTAGGCGCAGTGCGTGCTCGGGAAAACTAAATTTTCCCTTCAGAGACAAGAAATTACTCGAGACGGTCGAGATGATATTATTATCTCTATTTTATTTAATGTTCATATTAATTAGTACTTATTAATACGTGATTTTTAGCCATAAAAATATGTTCAATCTGTCAAGAAATAATAGACGCAGTACAAAATTTTCTAAACGACACCAAGTCTTCGTTGACTACGGAACCCTAAAACGGAACCCTAACCAGCACATTTTTTGTATAGGTAGGTACTAATTATATAATTTAACATTAACATTGTCCTACAAAATAGAACAATCCATATTTTAGGACCATCAAATCGAAATAATTAATCCTTTCTATCTCTGTTAGCTATTACTTTCAAGAATTTTCTCAACGGAAATTGTTCGTCTCTACGGAAAAATTCGCTTGATAGTCAAAAAGTGTTCTGAAAAATCTGTACTATCATGCATTGTCTGTCAAAATCTTCATTTAGGTTGCATCGACTTACTTTAACTATAACTTTAACTTTAACCATAACAAAATGTGAAATGAACAGCTGTCAAATCCCTAGCAAAAGTCGCCATATTTGACGATAACCTTAACCTTAACTTTAACTACGCTTCTGATGTAACTATTAGAGTGAGTTGCATCAACCTACTTTAACTTTAACCATAATAAAATGTGAAATGAACTGTCAAATCCCTAGCAAAAGTCGCCATATTTGACAATAACCTTAACCTTAACTTTAACTACGCTTCTGGTGCAATTCACCCTTATTTGTCTCTGAAAGCGGGTGACGAGTTTTTGACGTAGTAATATCACACGAGGTGCTCAAAGTAAATCCTTTTCCACTTATGTATTAATCCCTGCCACTTAGCAATTATAATGGCTAATTAAAATAAAGTTGTACTCTCTATTTATTTTCCAACATACAGAGTTCATTTTATGAGTAGCCTTAAATAAATATCGTCAATCCAAAATTGGCTTCATGGTCGCCATTGGTGGCGTATAAAATAATTATATAACTTGGCATAATATTCTGTTTTCATAGACTTTGAGTGGAGGAACAATTGCCTAATTAATGCCGCGTTATAGTGGTTACCTACACTTTTACATGCATCAATAATTTCCAATGCGTTCATCTCAAGGACATTGATTCACAGTCATATCCTCTATTTTTTATTAACAAAACACTATTTACTCTATCTTAATAGATAGAGATACTAAATAAAGCAAATAGTGCTTAAGTTTAGCGGAAACAGTAGTTTGTTTTTTACACGTATAGTAGAACGCTGATTAAGCATTTTAAAACGTTTGTCGTATATTTCACAAAGGAAGACATTAAGTTAAAGAATTGTCTCTTTGTAGAATTACTTTGTTAAGAAAATTCAAAGCCCGGTAACGATTAACTATTCTTATGGGTAAAATGAACTCTGCATTCCATTTTGTAGTTCAGTGCTAGTCGCTATACCGGGACGCTGAGGAGTGGAAATGAGGGAGACTTCTATTTAAAATATGTCAACTGTCACCATTTAGAATTGAGTATTGACCGAAGCCCTAAAGCATTAAATATTTAACTGTGGATAAAATGCAAGCACTAAGACAATAATATATTTTTTGGATTATTTCAAAATAAACATTATGGACAGTTAACACTATTTCAATAGTACTTGGACTGGATTGTAAACCGACCATTAAAGATAGATCAAATTTCACAATGAAACAATCAAACTGCTGTGATCTCAAACAAAAAGAGGCAACATTTGTTTTGTCTTCTCTTTTAAACTGTTGCGAAATGCAAATCGATTTATCTTTTGTTTAGGTGGATATGGTGTGTACGTAGTCGGCGGCTTAGCGATTAATCTTACGGTAAATCTTGTTGATATCTCGAATTGGTTCATAATGCTATCACTGTGCTAATATTGGCCGAGACAGCTCGCTGCCACGACGACCTTGCGTGTAGCCACAGCCTGAAATATTGCCTTAATTTCATCTTAATTTACATAGACAAGGTGTGACAAACAGAACTAAGTGATAGTACTTTACGGTGTGCCGTGTGTATGTAGGTATCCCATATATAGAATTCATTGTGAAAGTAGCAGCGCGGAAAATATCAGTTATTTCTATTACTCTCCGTATTTTACCGACAAAAAATGAATTAGCATCAAAGGAATTGTTTCTGCTGCTACTTTCATAGTAAACTCTATATTATAATTATTATTATAAGGCCCGGACACATACGTAGTACATACCCTGTAGGTATGCAATTTAACATCGAAGGAATAATTGTTTCATAGGCAGATGGCCAACGTCATTTAGTCGGTTTATGTCATAATATCTAATATTAGTCGTGATCTGTTGGGTGGGGTTGACATAACGTAACCAAATTACAAAGGTCCAGTCAACTTCTCTGATAGTATGTACAAATTTGGTGTACAAAGGAGTTATGGACTAATTTTATCGGTACTCAACACGTACGAGTAATAAGAGTATGTTTAAAATTATACGCTGGTTCACAAACATCGTAAACTTCCTTTTTATCGCATTTTTAAAACAAACCTGCAAAATTGTCAGAGCGAGCGAAGCGAGCCCTAGTATATCCCACAATCTGTATATTTTGTGGTACACTTTACGGAAAAACTATGATGCCTATTGATTTGTACTTTAACATAGTAATTTTTATTTATATGTTGACGTGTTATCATTAGTCAGCCAAGGTGTGACGACGCGAGCCCTCACAAATATCGACTTTTAGCTAGTATTTAACACAGTTCTTTTGGATTATAGGCCACAGGATAAAATTACATATAATAAATGATCAAACGAACTTACCAAGTGAAGTTCGATCATTATTATATGAGTCGCTTCATTCAAAGATATATTAATTAACCAAGTAGTCCTTTGTCTATCTGCTAGGCAATCGCGTTTTTTAAAGACGTATGTAGGTAGTTGAAAAAATAACTTCCCACTTCAGTTACTCGCTCCTCGACGCGCCTCATTATGTTTAGAGAGAGGTAATGCAAAAAATCTTTCTTTCTTTCTTTGGGTACTGCAGCGAACATAGTTTCTTGCAGACTGGGTGGGAGGGAGATTATATCTTTGAATGAAGCGACTCATATAATAATGATCGAACTTCACTTGGTAAGTTCGTTTGATCATTTATTATATTTCTTCGCTTCATTCTTCGATATATTAATTAACCAAGTAGATTTTCAGAGTAACTAAAGAAAGATTTTTTACAAAATACTTAGAATTTATATACCTATATTTTATTATTTATATTATACATTATTATTTATATTATACATTATGAATAGTAATCATTATATTCGAGAAAAAATTTAACATTATGTAGTTCTATTTATAGAACAAAGAGCGTGGGGGAACGCGCGGTAGTTGCTCATTTTTATTTTTAAACATTGTCGGAGACTCCCAGTCAATCCATACTTTATGTTGATTTAAAAAATAACAATATATTTTAAATTTAACTAGTAATTAACTCGCAATTAATCCTCTCAAACCAGCCAACATATATTATAGTTCTATTTTTAGATATAACATCGTCAGAGACTCGCAGTCAATCCACACATTATGGCAGTTTATAATAAACTAATATAATTAAGCACTTGCAGCAATTAACTTGCAGTTATTTCCCCTAATCGGACAAACGTATAGTTCTATTTATAGAATAGGTAAAACATCGTCAGAGACTCGCAGTCAATTCCGATGCATATAGATATAGATTGTATAAAAGGACTCGCGGTCCAAACACACTGTACTTATTGACTCACAGTCGCAGTACATGCCGGTTAATTAAATAATTGCAGTAATCACCTGCAGATGTTTCCCCCAATCCGGCAAACATATATAATAATTATTATATTTATAGAACAGATGAAGCATACATAATATTATAGATTGTGTATAAAGACTCTCAGTCCAAACACATTGTACGTTTATTGACTCGCGGTCGCAGTACATGCCGGTTAGTATTGAATATAATTGGCTCGTCTTGGCCTCGGCAGTGCCTGCCGTTTATTTAAGTATTTAATAGTACTTACATGTATTTTCTTGTTACACGATAAAATAACACTGATTTTAATTACTTACAACACTGACTCAATCATCTTAAAAAAATAACCAATTTTCGTCTGAGCGCTGCGCTTTGGCATGGTTACTTAGTATACGTGCACGCGTTGCCTCGCGTTAACAAAGAATGAGGCGCGTCGAGGAGCGAGTAACTGAAGTGGGAAGTTATTTTTTCAACTACCTACATACGTCTTTAAAAAACGCGATTGCCTAGCAGATAGACAAAGGACTACTTGGTTAATTAATATATCGAAGAATGAAGCGAAGAAATATAATACTTATTAAATCCCTTTAATTTACAGAAAGGGTCCCGACTTGAACTGTCCGTCACTGGACAATGGAGATAGCTACACCCAGTCGGAGTTTCTGTCGCGTCTGGCGCACGAGTGCCGGTACGACAAGCTGCTGCTGCCCTCCTACCAGACCGGCGACGCGGTCAACGTCCACGCCAGCGCATACATCTACTTCATACAGCCCGCTGAGGCTCATGACTTGGTGAGTGGAACTAGAATAGAGCGTCGACATCAAGCGCCTGCACAACCTCTGTGGCTCAGTGAATGAGCGCGTTGGTAGCTTAAGCGGGCTCGAATCCCACGGACGCTTAAATGGTTCCTTCTACTTGGTTCCCGCAACGCCCCTGTACATATCTCGCCTGTGGATGTGGATGGAGGTCGAGGACGTCGTGGACTACATCAGTAAGAAGACATCCCTCCACTTGAGGCCTGAGGGTCGAGCGTCTGCGGTCTCGCCACAATGTCAACTTCAGTTCCTTTGTGGTGAGGGTACCGACGCATCTTCTCCCGACCTTTGAAGAGGAGGAATTCTGGCCGACTGGTGTGGTTTACCGAAGGTTCCGGGGGAGACTCCGGAATGAAGCGCACGTCACGTCGCCGTTAATTGGCGATAATGTGTAGTTGTTAAGTATATATAATTTTTATGTATGTTAGTCATTAAGGTAAGTATATATTGTATGGGCCTACGTAGCCTGATTTAAATAAATAAATAAAAATAAAATAAATAAATTAGAAAGTTTACAAAGATGGATGAAGAAGATGGAAAAGATTTCAGGTCATGTATGTGTATAAAATATGTCATACAATATAATCTTAAATATGCATAGTATATTAAGTCCGTCGTCTAGTACTCGTAACACAAGTCCTTCAGGTACTTAGTTTGAGTTGATGATCGGTCTTCGCGATTGGCTCTTATAGATGTCATCATCATATCTCTTACTAATGCACTTTTTACCGAAGCGTGGGTTTCTGACTATGACGTACCGTTCTTGGGACTCGAACGCAATGATGATATGCTTTAATATTTATATATGGTCTACCATATTGAAATTTAAGTATAGAGGAGACCCCATTGATATAAGAAACTATAAGGTCTTTGGGATACCCTTTACCGAACAAACGAGAGCAAGCAACCTTAAATGGGTCTGCTTTATTCTTTTAATAATTCGTTATACAACTCAATATTTTCATTATAATTTGACTTTAACATGAATCTGCACTTTCCAGAACTTCAAATTCCACTTCCTCCTGCAACTGCGATGGACGGACCCACGGCTCGCGTACCAGCTCTACTCGCCGGAGCGCGTCAAGATCATAGGCGGCAACGACCTTCGGAACCAAGTGTGGATCCCGCACCTGTACATGTCCAACGAGCAGTCTTCTGGGCTGATGGGCACGGATAGCAAAGACGTGCTGCTGTCGATCGCGCCGGACGGTGAAGTGCTGTTTAGCCGGCGGCTCCAGGCGGTGTTTTACTGCTGGATGAACCTCCAGAAGTTTCCCTTCGACGAGCAGAAGTGCTCCATGAATTTGGAAAGTTGTAAGTACATAACTCTCATGCTCCTTTTCGAAATACAAAAATATGTGAAATGTAAACTTTAGGCAAGTTGCAGTTCAATTTTAGGGCCTGTATTCACTTTGATTAGTGCAAGTGCAGGTGATTATAGTAATCAGAAAAAAGTCAGTGTGGACAGCGACTGAATAGTACAAGTTCTTTATTTTCACCTAATCCCTAGTCACTACCTGCACTAATCACCTGCACTCGCACTAATCAAAGTGAATACAGGCCCTAGCATTAATGGCTGTAATCTTGTACTCTTAAGGTAGTTCACCTTAAAAGAAAGCGAAGACGATAAGAATATACCTTCCTTTTTCACTTTTGATGTTTTGTGTTACAAGTAGCTATTAGCTGCCCTTTAACTTTGAATATCACTTCCATGTTATTCTTTCATAAATCATGATCTTAATTCTTGACCCTATTCTAACGCGCACTTTTAAGAACTAAGAAGTAATACATTAAGATTTAAGACAAAATAATCTACAACCTACAAATGATACATTTTTCAATACTTTCAGGGAAATACAACTCATCATCCCTCCGTCTTATGTGGGAGGAGGAGACGCCTGTCCTTCTGTCGCCCGACCTCCACCTCACGGAGTACGCGCTCCTCGACTATTGGACCAACGAATCGTTTGTTAAAAGTGACATACTCAATATGAGGCTCGGCGGAGGTAAAACCAGTTCAGTATTACCCCCGTATCTATTTATGTATATTATAATATGTGTTATTTATGTAAGTAATACCTAAAGGTTTCGTGTTGGGCCATGATGGGCCATCTTAGAGGAATGTAATGCAATTTTATAATCGCCCGCATGGGCCAATGAGAGGCCGCTTAAAAAACCTTGTAATGCTATTTAGAAGTTAGTGCGTGGTAAATAATATAGTATAGGATCCCCTAATAACTGTGATAACGCGGTTTGTCACCTTGCTCTCCCTAGTTACTGGAATGGTTTGTCACAATTCATATTTTTGTAGCTGTATAATGACGTATTATATCTTTAACAATACATAGTAAGCTAATATATACAAGCAAATTACTTGCATGAGTATTGACTAAAATCATATTATGCTAACTTTATTTAATTAATTAGTTTATTCGCGTTAAGAAAGCTGTGAAGTATGTAAGAAATAAGAAAGTAAAAAACAGAAAAAATAATCCTAGGAGGCCTGACTTGCCTAAACATAAGCACTATAGCCATAAAATAAACCATTTTGACATAGTACGCATGATTCACTGCTTTCTACGCTAATAGACTATAACTGACTATATTGTAGATACAAATACAGTATTGTTAAATGGATTTGTTTTTTTTTCAGCTGGCAACTTCAGTGCTCTGAAGTTCACGTTTAAGTTGGGTCGTGAAGTTGGCTATTACTTGATGGACTACTTTATACCCTCGATGATGATTGTCGCTACCTCTTGGGTCACATTCTGGCTGCAGGCGGATGCTGCCGCCCCTAGGGTTACTTTAGGTAAATAAACGTTTATCCATAACGGCCATATTACACCACACTGTGTTCAGGGACTCCTAGGGCCATATTATTTAGGGCAGGAAAATCAACGACGCGATGCCTTTGCAAGGGGTAACGTCTTCCCAAACTACCGTGCCCTGAATTATATGTGTCGTATAATATCAGCTCTATAAAGGAACGATTTCTTTCTAATTTTTAAACATTTTAAATTAGGAACTTTTATTTTTAAATAAGAACGCGACTGTAAATACACGTGAGGTAGCATCATGTTTTGACATGAAATTACATTTTATGACACTGAACTATCAGTTAATATATTGTTACGGATGCGGACGTAGTGCCATCTAGCGGCAACTCAGCGCAACTATCGTGGAAACACAGACAGCGTAAATCCCCTATTCAATACTAGATGGCGCTAGTTGTATGTTTTATTTATACCTGCGCGCAGGTACGCGCAGTTTCTAGAAAAGTTTGTTTATTTGTTTACGTGAATCGGGCAAGGAACCTACTGGAACTCATCTCGCCCATATAAATAGCCGGGCCGTCTGCCGGCAATTCACTTCGATACAAGCGATCTTCAAGGCGACTTCGGAGTGAAAACAAGTGATCAATATTGAGTGAACCAGTGAAACCTACGACTTGGCTACGACTAAGGACAGTGATAGTGCTTAAGTGACTTGGACCTAGTGTTTATAGTTGTGTGACCTAGCGTTTGGAATAAAAGTCTTCAAGTGAGTCAGCAGGTCTTTCTCTCCAAATCCTTGAACCCTAGCACGTAACAATATTATAGTGCGTCAAGAAAGTGAAGAAATTAAAAAGTGGCAATATCGTAGTGTCATCCCTTTTTTATACGCTTTTTATTAGCTTCACCTATATGTTTGTAACCGACTTATTTGGGCGCGATTTTGACCCACTTTAAACGGCCAGATTTCGTTCAAACTTTGTAGATTTATCGAGGACCGATGACAATACACTAATTTGATATAATTATTCCATTTTTCTATTTATATGTTTGTATGTTTGTTTGTAACCGACGCTTTATATAAAAAGCGTGTTTTTAGTTTTTTTAACTATTACTTATTTATTATTCTTAGATTGATTTAAAAGGGATGACACTACGATGTTGCCACTTTTTAATTTCTTTACTTTCTTGACGCAATCTAAATACATTTTTATACCTACCTACTTATAGTAAAATGTCATACAAAAATGTCATAAAAAGGCCACTTTGAAACGAAGTCCCTTATCGCACGTTGCAAAAGGGGGCTAGACGGAAAAAAGACAAAAAGTTGTAACAACACTTTTTACTATAGTTGTAAAGGTGTGTGCGCGTGTTTCTCAGTGTGTCTCTCATAGAAGGGAACTTCGTTCCATTCGGGTGTCCCTTACGCCTCTCATTTTATTTTTGTTATTTTCCAGGGACGAGTACCATGTTGTCGTTCATAACCCTGGCGTCGTCGCAGTCCAAGACGCTGCCGAAGGTGTCGTATATCAAGGCCAGCGAGATCTGGTTCCTCGGCTGCACGGGCTTCATCTTCTCGGCACTAGTGGAGTTTGCCTTTGTCAACACTATATGGCGACGAAAGTGAGTTTGTACTGGCCATTTGGCCAAAACATTTTTGTTGTCGCTTCGTTATAGAATCGCCAACTAAAATGTATGGAATTGACATACGTTGATTTTCGACCTCGTCTAATGTCAATTCCACTCTGTAGTGCTCATTTACATTGACACAGTAGCGGGTGTTAGTATTACCAACTAAACTTGTTAAACTAATAATTATACTATTCTGTGGTATTACTGGATTAATGTCGTCAATGTCATAAAAAATCCATACTAATATTACAAATGCGAAAGTGTGTCTGTCTGTCTCTTCCACAGAGTACTTTATTATATATTATTGGTATCTTCACGCCCAAACCGCTTAACCGATTTTGCTGAAATTTGGTATGGGGATACTTTGAGTCCCGGGAAAGGACATAGGATAGTTTTTATTCAGAAAAAATGAACGGTTCTCCAGTTCGGTCATCTAGTTTCAACAATAAACAATAAACATAGTCCAGCATCCTATAGGATGCTAGGTGGAGTACCTAGGTATTAAGTGTATGTTAACCCATCAATCCCCAAGCGGCAGCCGGCTGCCGCATAACAATTGAAAATATATTATGTCTGCGATATCCACGATGGAGGTGAGTCCAGCGTCAATCTGGCGCTCGATACTCTATCAACGTTAGTCAACTTTTGTAAATTTTAGCTTTTACATACTCAATTGTATTAGGTAGGTATATTGGCTGTTTTTCAACTAACCATTATTACTAGATATATAGCAAACAAAATAGCACCTAATCACTATTTCCAGGAAAGCGGTTAACCTGAAAGAAGTGAGCAGCAAGTACATATTGAAGAACGCGCTAACGCCGAAGTTAGCGCGGAAGGAGCTTCAGAAGGAGATGCAGTCGGACTCCTCACCACAGCTCAACAAGTCGCAGTCGTGCTCGTCCCTGCGAGCGGGCGGCGGCGGGGGAGGGGGCGGCTTCAACAACTTCCTCACGGTGCATGTGAGTATCTCCCACATAATATAGGCATCTCTCTCTGTTCTGGAGCAACAGAGAGAGATGCAAGACACCTCGCCACAGCTCAACAAGTTGGAGTCGTATTCATCATTTATTTCCCTAATTTTTATAAGTAGAATTGTAGAGCCAAGTCGTTCGTAAATTCTTAGACTCAAAGACCGACAAATATATGTCTCGTCGTAATTTACTATCATTGAAATCGCTATAGCTACAATTGCTAGCTGCTAACGCAAAGGCGATTTAATGCTATTAGATGATTACGATTAATACGAACGTTTAGTACATTTTTTATTGTCGTACTTACGGAGATTAAGATATAATATCTACCTACTTAACGTTATAAAGATTTGGATATCTCTGTCGATTTTCTGTCAAATTCTTCATTAATTATAATAACATGAGGTTCATATTCCAAATAATGTTAACTGTTAAGTAATCATTAAATTATGTCTCTGTTATAACATGTTTCGGTAACTTACTCATTTTTTTATCTTTGTATTATCTTAACACTTGATAATTAAAGTTAGTGATATCAAATTATGAACATTATCACGTGAGTGATTGGTAATAATTACAGCTGGGAAACTTATTGTGTCGAGCATTCTTGAACATATAATTTGCATACAAATTACTGTATTGTAGTGTATATTATTGTCTACCGCACATGTATAAGCAATGTCTTTAGGTGCATATAAGAAAGGCACGTGCTCTAGAAAATAATATACTTATGCTTTCATTATAAATGTGAAAGCGTGTCCTTCTCTCATGTGACATATCATACACTTAATTATGCTTAAACTGCTTAACCTGTTTAGATTTTTTTATTGAAGAAAGGATAACTTTAGGTTTTATCGCGAAAAAAACGTTACTTCGCTCGACAAAAACTTATTCATTAACAAAATTGCTGCAATATCCAAATTCATCCAACAAAAACATAAATCTTTTACAGAGTATGCCCGCAGTGAGCGTACCAACGATAACCGCAGACGAGAGCGACCCCAACGACCAGGGAGGAGACAAGGGTAAAGGTACCCAAGGGTGGACAACCATGACACCCCAGGACATAGCCATCTGGATAGACAAGCGAGCGCGTCTCATGTTCCCCCTCCTATTCATATTCTTCAACATCATCTACTGGACGTTCGTCTACTGTCTATGATCTATACCGCGTCGACCGGACATCCGGAGGTCTCTGAAATCTCATTGTACGGTGTACATACTAGAGTAATCGATTGCTCTTTGAGTGTACAAAAATTAAAAAAAAACTTCCTTGTGAGTGTACAAAGTACACTTTGTACAAGTGTGCGAAAAGTATAAAGAATGTTATCATTTTGAATCGTCGGGTATAGCTGTATATAATGCATTTTATATCTTTTGTATATTTTTAGTCAATTGTTATACGCGTTCGAATGTAACTTTTTAAGGACTTATTTGCCATTCAATGGCTTGGGGAAACTCTTTTTGATTCGTCCAGTACTAAGTACGTGTTATTATCTGCATAATATAATGTGTTATGTGCCAAAATATTTTATTATATTATCGGCGCTTTCTAGGCCAAAGTGGTAGTAAGTTATGTGCAATTATATTTTGCTTTGTTAGGTTCGGCAGCTATGTTTTTAATGACAATATTATGACTTTTGTTATATAACATCATTTTTTAATTGAAAATAAAGGCAATTGTTTCTTGAAGTAAATTATTATTATTAGGTAGGTCAAATGACTATGTAATTAAATGAGAAGGTAATGTGAGTTATTAAAAATGTGTTTTCATTGCTTAGGTACTTGCAATAAATTTTAAGTTCCGCATATTATAGGTTGTACTTAAGTTAGCCCTTAAATTATATACCATGTGATGTATTCAGAACCTTTATTTATTTTACTTTGTGTTATTTAATATTAAAAAAAAAACATTCCAAAATGTTGAGTGCCTTAGTAGTGTGATATATGTGGTTCTTGTATTTCATAGTTCCTTTATGTTCCAAATGTGGAACAGTGGGGTAAGATGGGTTGCCCAAGATTTGTCGTATAATGTCCTCTATTGTTTTATATCATGGAGAAGTGTTTGAACCCCTAAATACGAACTATTCATATTACCTTATTACGTATTACTAGTATAAATGCGATTGCGAAGTGGCGAAATGTTAGTTGTTGAGATTGTAAATTATGTAGGTTAAAAAAAAATTAGTCAAATAAATTTATTTAATATCTAGGTGTCGTTTTCATTTTCTATCACTATGGCATGGAAGTATGTGTAAGACGTAAGTATACATTGTAGACGAGTTACTGTTTTTAAGTATTTGCAGAAAATCATAACTTCTTTAGGTAGGTTCTGTAATGAATGGTTCACTTGCTACAAAAACATGAATACAAAAATGTAAATTAAAAAGAGAAAATCTTACCAAGTTTAAAAACAAACCAAGTTGGTGCTTTAAAAAGTGTTCCTATATTTCAAACCTTACAAAAGGAAATATATTATATACTATAATAAAATATTTCATTAAATATAAACTTAGTCACTTTACATAATTTATAGTATTCCTCTAACAATAAATATTTACTTTTTTAATTCATGTCAACGTAAGTAAACTTTGAACAAAACAATAACAATCACATTATTATAAATATAACATTTTATGCAATAAATAATAATATTTTAGTTATAGATCTCATTCCAGGAGTAAAATCTACATTTGGCAAAAGTTAATGGCAAACAAATAAAATTAATACTTAAGCGAACAAATTACATATCACAATAATATTATGATGATTACTACCACACAATAGTGTCACTAAGTATGTTACATTTACGTTCTATCACAACTCTTCAATTAATACATTGGTTAATAAATAGTTACTTGAACATATGCAAATGCTACTAAAATACGTCGTTTTGGAATGGAGCGGCAAAATATGGCACGTTAGGGTCAATTCTCAAACCGCAACGCGACGCGTAGATGCTATGAGAATGAGATGCATTTCTAAAAACTATATGGATTTAACAGATTTCAAGATAACTTGTATGACGTCTCACGCAATTGAAATCTGTCAAATTCATACAAATTTAGAAATGCATCTATTGCGTCGCGATGCGGTCTGAATTGACCCTTAGGCGTTAACTACCAATAGCAACGCTGTTGGGCTAGCGCGTGACATGTAATTCACGAATAAATTCCCATAAGGCCGTATTGTAATATCATTTGACTCTGTTAAAATATATGTGTATTCTAAATACAACCTAGTATGCTGCCCAGGATATTATATATAACTGACCAGTACATTGACATAATTTTGTTGGGATCAGGGATGTCATTATTAATTCAAATATTACAATTTATACTACTATTACTAGTACGATAATATGACGTCACAAGCACTGATACTGGGTTATATTTCGAACACACATTTTCAAGATTACCAGATCATCGATCAAACGCCGACAAGGGTGTTCCGTATTCTCCTTGTCGGCGTACTGCCGTCTGCCTGTACTCACAAGCTCAACAACTCCTTTACAAAAGGCTTCGAAGGACCTTCAACAGATATGGACTCAAACACAATACATGATACGACGATATTCAAGACGCGAGTCTGTCGCTGGAACGCGGTGCTGTAATCACCAGACTGTCGTCACTGGAGTATCGCTTTAGTGTCGTGGCACTTGCGTGACTGAAAAAAAGATGAAATAAGGCATAAAGACCAATAAGTGCATATCATTTTGACCTGTAAGCCCTAACCAATTCTATGACACATACGTACCTATATCGCGTGCGCGGTCGCGGCGTGGGCGCGAGGCGGGGCAGGTGGTCGAGCCCCCCTCCCCCTCCCCCGCCGCCGCCGCCACCGGAGCCCGAGCTGGAGCCGCGCCCCGATCCGCTGGAGCTCTCCGACCACGTCAGCTCGGACATGCTGGAAAGAGTTAATAGTAGTTAGGGTTTGTAGGGATAGGAATATATTGTAATGTTGGAAAAATCCCATATAACAGAGTTTTTGCTTGCAGATCTTTCCGAGTTTCCAACAATTATTTTTTATAGATTTTATAGATTACGAGCTTTTGCCCGCGGCTTCGCTCGCGTTAAGACGTATTATTATATACAAACTTTCATCCCCTATTTGAACCCCTTGGAGTGACAATTTATCAAAATCCTTTCTTAGCGGATGCTTACGTCATAACATCTACCTGCACGCTAAATTTCAGCCTGATCCGTCCAGTGGTTTGAGCTGTGCGTTGATAGATCACCATGTCAGTCAGTCACCTTTGAGCTTTTCTGCTGTTACTAACCCTTTGACATCGAGCACCCACCTTTGTCACTATAATAATATGTGCTATCTTACAACATGATTTTTTTTTTAAGTTGATGATTGATTTAAATACTATGGACCTATAGTATAAACTACGGTAATGGATCCTCGTTACTGGGTCACACAATTATTACAGGTATTTGTTTGATTGATTCACACTCGTTTTAATCCTTTGTCCCCTTATTTTATAAAAAAAGCTCACCTGGAGGATATGGGCGGCAGGCGGTATTGCAGGAAGTCGTTGTTCTCGGTGTAGGTGGAGGCGTGTATCTCCTGCTGGTACAGCTCGTACAGCTGCGCCAGCTCCGGCTGCACGTTTATACCCACTTCTGTTGACATAACAAGGAATTATTCCACGAGGTGCCCGCAATTTAGTAGTACCGAAATTTGCTTTTTGCGTGGGTGCCGCATGAATATACATGGAATAGTTTTTGTTTCACAAAAAAATTAAATTCCCAGAATTTAAAGCATTTCTAAAAAAAAATTAAAATCGATTATTTACCCTACTAATCGCCTTAAAAGGCGAAATATCCTGGACTTAGACGCACTGGATTAAGATCCAAAATAATAAAAATAGAGATGTGCCCAATGGAGAACAATCTCCGCCCGCCAAAAGACTGATCGCATGATTTTGAAGAGAAAAAAAAATCGATTCACTAGTTTAGGCGTTAAGACGTAACAGACAGACACTTTCGTATTTTTATTTCTAATTCATATGGTTCTTATGATTTTTTTAAATCAATAAGTTCTCATCAATCAAAAGCTCTCTTCAATGTTGGACAGTCAGCAAATATGCTAGCTATTAGAATAGAAATATACAAATGCATATGACGGACAGACAGACGGACCTACTTAGGTTTCAGGTTATGTCAAGCCCAGCAAGACTTCACATAACCCAACCAGTAACGTAGACGCTCCATGGTACTTTGGAGTGAATAAATAAACATTGGTCGTTCGTCACACGTTACCATGAAACACGCTAACGAACACGGACATTGACAACAAAACTTTTTCGTGTTCCACTTTGGCGTCTTAATCATCTTGGCGTATTACCTTCTAACGCCCGTCGCTGGCGCGTAATAATCTCGTCAGTCAGCCGTCTCTGCGCGTCACGTCGCTGCAGTGCGAGGTCGCGACGCCGCAGCTCGTGCGCGCGCGCCATCCGCTCGCCTTGCAGCGCCAGCTTGTCCGCCTCCTGCGCGCTACTTCATCACTTAATAGTACTTACCTTCTAACGCCCGTCGCTGGCGCGTAATAATCTCGTCAGTCAGCCGTCTCTGCGCGTCACGTCGCTGCAGCGCGAGGTCGCGACGCCGCAGCTCGTGCGCGCGCGCCGCCCGCTCGCCCTGCAGCGCCAGCTTGTCCGCCTCCAACTCGTGCACGCGACACACCAGCGACAACACCTCGCGCTCCGCACCGTTTATGTGCACGGGCAACTCCTGAGAGGATTTTCTATGTAAGTATATTTCTATGTCAGTGCTTAATAAAATCTGTTTCTATATTCTCTCGTATTTCTACTTCGGCTGTACTAAGTCTGCTGGGCCCATAACCTGATGCTATTGAAATAAACAGTTGAGGACATAAATAGTTAAATAGTGTATGTATATTTTTTTAATTTTATCATAATCTATTTTAATGCAAACATAGTACTTAACTTTATTTTAATCTAAACAAGACTAGAGTGTAAGTAAATTGATATTATTCGCCAAACAAACTTAACGCTAATAGAATATAGGGACTGTCTAGGCTCATGCCACTGACCTGCTCGAGCTGCGCGCCCCTCAACCGCACTTGCTCCAGCTGCCGCTCGACTGCTGCCCGCTGCGCGCGCGCCGCCTCCTGCTCGCGCTCCACCGCCGCGAGCTCCGCCCACGCCTGCTCCACCGCCACCTCCGCCTCCGCCCGCTCTCGCCCCGCCCCGCTCGCCCCGCCCCCGCTTGCCCCGCTTGCGACGCTGCCCGTGCCACCCCTGGATTAAGGGCGGCCGATCATTTTAAGAATTTCTGATCAGAAATGCGTCAGATACTTCAAAATTCTGATAGTATGCGAGGTTCACAACAAAACATATGAGCAGTGTGCGTTCCGGCGGGCGTCCGGATTTTTCTGATCAGAAATTCTTATAATATGCTTCTAAATATTCATAAATTATTATCAATCCTTTTAACCTACTCTGCCGTTTTGACAGTCTTACCCCTCCAGAGTTTAAACCCATTCGTAACATTATTCCTATTATTATGAGCCAGGCCATATTATTTCATTGTGTCGCAACGCATTTTACCAGCTCCATTGCGTTGTAAAACAGTAACATTTAATCAATACAATACATAAACACGGCATAACATAAACATTCTATATGTACGAGCATCACCGCTGCGTTACTTTACTCTATCGTTTAGGCTAGCTTGCTACTACTTACCTGTGATCCAATGACGAATGACGATATTACAGTTATAACCAGACAGCATACAAACCTATAACTTTGCTGCGTGCTCATCCTAGAGCCAGTGAGGCTGATAGGCTTGTACAGTCTGTTGAAGCGCGCCTCCCAGTGCGATATCGCCGCGTGTTGCCGCTCCGCATCCAACGCCAAACCCAGTAAGTGACTGTCTAACTCCATCAAACGTCTTCTCAATCGCATCTGTTGCTTAAAAGTCGCCACTATCGCCTCTCGAAGAGCTTTCAAATTTTCAGGATTCTCGTTGGAATCAGTTGTAACTTCTCTTCTATTCTCTTCCGTTTTCTTTTCTTCTTCTTTTGGTCTGGAAATAAAATTTAAACTAGCGTTTTCAAAGCCCCATCTATACACAACTAGCGGCCCGATACGTGCTTCGCTACGCATAAAGTGAAATAATACAAAAGTCGGTTAGAACATCGAGTCATTTCTTAAAAATATATACCACTTAATTGCTAGCTATTTAAAACTTAATCAAAAACATTTGGATAAACAATAATTTTTGTTTTCCATTTTGAGTGTGAATTAACAAACGGCTGGGGAACAGGCAACATAAAGTTGGCCATGTGAAAAACATAATCAAATCAAATCAAATCAAATCATTTATTTCGGGCATCAGAGGCCCATAAAACAAATACCTTAAACCTAACATACATATTGATTATATTAATAAATACCTTAAAACTAACATACATATTATTTTATATATACTTAAAAACTAACACTGTCACTTGTTGCCGGCGACGTGACTCGACGCTTCGTTTCGGAGCCTCCCCCGGAACCTCCGGTAGACCACATCCATCGGCCAGAACTCCGGCGCCTCGAAAGTCGACAGAAGATTCGTCGGTACTCTCACCACAAAGGAGCTAAAGTTAACCTTGTGGCGAGACTGCAGACGCTCGACCCTCAGGCGCAGTGTCGTCTTCTTCTGGATGTAGTCCACGACGTCCTCGACCTCCATGGACCATACTTCCAAATTCACACGTTAATTGTCATTATCAGATGGCATACGGTCGAGAGCTATTATTTGAAACAATTATTGAACTAATGCGTTATGCTGATGGAAAAACCAATGTTGTAGCTCACGAATAATTTCTCGTCTTGTATTAGAAATAATTGCACAACGTTGATCCAATTCACGATTTTCATCACCAATAAAATAAATTTGCAAAAATTCATGATCAGCGTCGGGTTGGGAGGGCCATGCTTCGGCACGAATGGGCCGGCTCGACCGGAGAAATACCACGGGCTCACAGAAAACCGGCGTAAAACAGCCCTTGCGCTGTGTTTCGCCGAGTAAGTGAGCTTACCGGAGGCCCAATCCCCTACCCTTTTCCCTTCCCTACCCTATTTACTTCCCTACTCTCCCCTATTCCCTTCCCTGGCCTCCCCTCTCCTATTACCCTATTTCCTCTTAAAAGACCGGCAACGCACCTGGAGCTCTTCCGATGCTGCGAGTGTGTGCTGCGAGTGCCATGGGCGACGGAAGTTGCTTTCCATTGGTCCCGTGATCAAATTGCTATCCTAGTAACCGCAACACTAAGGGTCAATTTCTACTACTCGTAAGTCGAAGCGCATCGAAGCGACTTACTAATATTGAACATTTTACTGTGGGAAAGCCATGCTTCGGCACGGATGGGCCGGGTCGACCGTAGAAATACCACGGGCTCACATAAAACCGGCGTGAAACAGCGCTTGCGCTTTGTTTCGCTGAGTGAGTGAGTTTACCGGAGGCCTAATCCCCTACCCTTAATATTTCCTTCCCTAATCTCCCCTATTCCCTTCCCTACCCTCCTCTACCCCATTACCCTATTCCCTCGTAAAAGACCGGCAACGCACCTGCAGCTCTTCTGATGCTGCAAGTGTCTATGGGCGACGGAAGTAGCTTTCCATCAGGTGACCCGTTTGCCTGTTTTTTCCTTTTTTCATAAAAAAAAACAACAAATTCAACCTTAACTCCAGAGCGTAACGCACACAGACACGTAACATTGGTGACCCTGATGTGATAGTGATGATGATGATGAATGAAATTTGCATAGTAGCATATGCTTTTAGTTTTTAAAACAGCGCCCCAACCCCCAAACTTGTATCTATTAGGAGTTCGGAGTTCTGTTCACTACCTTCGAACCATGGTATATATCATGGTGCAAAATCTTACTTTTGGTAATATATGCCTGGAATACTTCATACAAAAGCAAAATCGGCATATATTTAGGCATAAATTTTGAGGAGTTCCCTCGATTACTCCTGGATACCATCATCAGATCACCACTTTTATGAACATGGTCTAATCCACGATCATACCCTATACAACAAAACAAAAATTTCCCCGTCTAAAAAATCTAACCATTTATTGAATTCATTTGTTACAAAAAATGTGATAAGTAAACAATGGTGATAAATGAAGAACCACTCGACCGATTTTGTGCAAACTTCACATAAACCATCTACTAAATAGTCCGAATAAACCCTGAAAGTTTGGTTTGGATAGGTGAGCCCGTTCTTGAGTTATAAAGTGACAACGAAAAATGCCACTTATTTTTATATATTAAGATATTTGTTTGCGCCTTTACTTACCTCGTCCAATCGTCTCTCATTTTGCTCTTCAATCGAGATATTTCTTCTCGCAACTCGTTAATGACTGTCCGATATTGTGATAAATGCATCGGGGTTTCAACCAACTCGCGCTCAACCTGAAATGAAACAATGCAATCAGTAGTTATTAAAGTTAATTTCAGGAAGTCACGCAACTACTTTTGTAAAGAAAACGTGACACGAAACTAGTGTCGCGAAAGCATCTGCACAGGGACAGACGTACATCGTGCAGCCAAGTACGTGTCAAAATGGCTAACCAATCTTTGGATAATATCAAAATGGTGAGAAATTGTTCACCTTGTTGGTGATGGTGGCGGCGCGCTGCGCGTAGTGTAGCGTAGAGCGCGTGGTGTCGCGGTGCGCGGCAGCCGGCGACACGTGCGCCACCATCGCGGTGCGGCACCGACCGCCCAGCACCTCCCGCAGCAGCCGGGTCAGCTTCGAGTCGCGGTAGTTCACGTACCTGTATTACAAGCAATATAATATCAATGTTGGACTTTTTAAAAAGTGTTTGACTTACTTTCAGACGCTCCAGTGCGTGGAATTAAAGTGGAAATTACCAGATGGGTCGGTCTAAATTAAATTTGATTGTGGATAAAATAAATAAAGAAATCTCTTTAGTTTCTCGTGTTGAAGAAATATTTTGAAATACAATCAGCAATAAAACAGTAACAACTAGACCTAACGTAAGGTAAAGTACTAACTAGCAGATATTTTAATGTCAGAAATCCGTCACGAAGGACCAACGACGTCACTTTACTGAACAACATAATGTCTTCTTATTATTACACATTTTATACTATCAGAAATGTCATCCGGCTCGAAGGACCAATGACACAACTTTGCATTTTCACAATACCTGGCGCCCCCCGACAGCGCCATGATGCAGTTGCCGAGCGCGAGTAGCGAGCGGTTGATGTGCGCGCCCTCGAGGCGGCGCGCGCGCAGGCCGGCGCGCTCTGACCCCGCCAGGTCGATGAGGAATAGTCGCCCGCGCTGCAGGCCCGCTGACACCTGCCGGCTCACCGACACACTAAAGCAGAAAAACTATATTGTTTAGCCCTTACTTGCGGATCATACCCATAAACTAGGCCTTTGCATCCATTGTGGATGATTTATACGGCATTTTCAGAGCGAAGTAACCACTCTTCAAATACTGTAGTGCCTGGGACAGGATTTTAAATGACCGTATGGTTGCCCAAGCCCATACGGCATTCTCGCAACACAGTCGGCCTAGTCCAGAGGAAAGAACTAGTCAGTACGTCTGGGACCAACCATGAGCGGGTTTCCTCACGATGTTTTCCTTCACCGTACGAGCGATATAGCGTATACCCATAGGTACCTACATAAATCCAAAGGAACACAGTAAAATTTGTGAGGGAAAGGTAGCCCATAATCCAGAGCATAAATTTTAAAGAGTTGTTTTTATAGATGTCTTATTAATTTTAATAGTCTGTAAGAAGATTTTATTAGAATACTACTACTACTAGATAAATAGTACTTGATAGCACACTCTTTACAGCCTACAGGAGTATGCTCCAGAACGTAATAATTCAAGCTAAATTGCAGGATAGAGAAACCTGTAATTTCCTGAAATTTATTACATTCAAGAGCCTTTCCTGTGCACGATCCTTTGTGTCAGGTAAATAACACCTCGCGTGTAATATTTAAATTAAATCTTGTCATAGCTTCGAAGTTGCTCTTACTTCCGTAATAACAGGGGCTTTTGTAACTGCAAAATCACAGAAACTTCGTAATTCGTACAAACTATATTTTACTCCTATACTTTAACAAGTTGAGGTAAGAATAAATTGAAAGGGAAAAAAGAAAGACGCTGAGGAGACCAGTTTACAGTTTGACCTTAGTTTGACTTAAAATTCCCCTCCATCTTTGTATAATCTCCATTTTATAACTACAGAGAGTGAAAATTATGGCCGGAGACTATCGGTGCAACACTCCTCCCCCTCTTGTTTCGCAGCTCAAGTTGAGTATACTTTACCTCAGTAGCGCATGTCCTCTAGACGAGTGCTGGTTAGCATGTGTAGCCTCAGCGGTCCTCGCACGGTCTCCCCTTGCCAGCAGTTCCGCTACATGCGCCGCGTCCGTGGCCTTGATTTCGCTAAGGCCGGCTACTGTAGGCGCGCCGCTCCCCCCCTCATCCCGTAGTTCAAGCGGCCCAGCGCTCGGGTTGAGTAGATCTCGAATGTTCTCGTTGTATATCTCGATGTATGACATCTTCACCTGATAAAAATTGGAAAACTAGTAGCTTCTAAATTGTAATATAGCCTTTTTTAATAATGTATATTAAAAAAAACCTTAAAGATTAAGGGCGTGTTTCACCACTTCCTGATAAAGTGTCGAATAGGCTATCCGCAAATTTTTTGACAGATTCTTCATACTTCATCTATTTGTCAAGTTAACTGGTGTGTAGCCTATTCGGCACTTATTAGGAAGTGGTGAAACAGACCATTAAAGTCCGAAGATGTCTCAAGCCCCAAGCGGTCACATGCGACCGCGATAACAATAGAATAACTACAAGAATAACAACAGATTTCCAAGACTTTGCGATCGAGGGTTTAACAATGATATAATTAATAATATTTTAATGAATTACCGAGAGCCCTGTTTTAGAATACCCTGTTATGCTAGTGCTACGAACGTGCTACGAGATGCTACGAAATCTCTTTTGTGCTACGTCGTAGCCCAAAAGGGACTCAAGGACAAGTCGTCGCACTCATAACTTGCATTAAATTATACAATGTAGACTACAAACAGTAGTTGTCTTAAGCCTAGTTACAATATATTTTGTAACATTTTTGACTTTTTTATTTATCAATTCAAGTTTTTAAGAGTTTTCAAAGATTCCTACTTCCTAGCCATAATATACCAGTTTCTACTTTTTATATGAATTTAAAGTAACTATTTAAAACATTAAAAACATGGCCGATTTTTAATGTTTTAAACACATTAAAAATCGGCCAAGTGCGAGTCGGACTCGCGCACGAAGTATTAAATATTAAAGTACAAAATATATAATTATTAAAGATTTTGTGTTACCCTTTGGATACGGAACCCTAAAAACGTATTCTATGGTGTTACGTCCTTGTAGGTACTACGAATTGGGAGTTGTCTACCAAACTGTAGACATCTATACATATAATAAAACTGTTGAAATGAAAATTCTGTACATTCTTTAATGTATGTACTGTATGTACACTACATCGCTATTGAAGCCCAAAATGTGGTTAGTTTTTTGTCTGTCTGTCTGTCTGTATGTTTGTTCCACTATCACACGAAAACTACTGAACCTATTTGAATGCGGTTTTCGCAGATATAGAAACTTAACATCTGGTGTATAAAAAATTCTCCTTTTTTCTTTATCACGAAAACTACTGACCCGATTTGCATACAGTTTTCGCAGATATATTTGTCTTTTTCCAACTCAACATCTGGTGCATAAAATGTTCCCCCCACCCCTCTAAGGGGACCAAAGAGGGGATCAGATTTTGTATACATTTTTTTTTCTTTGGACTTACTTCATATTATTAATGCACTTAACAAAACTTAATGCCTCGTGGTCGTAGAGCGCGGCTCTTGACTCGGAGGTCGTGGGTTCGATTCCCGCGCTGATCACCTGATTTTCTGACAAGTAAGATGATCCATGCGTCGGATGGGCATGTAAAAAGTCGGCCCTGCGCCTGATCTATCGCCGGTCGTGTCGGTCTGCCGTCCCACTGGGTTATGAGAGTAAAGAAATAGAGAGTGATCTTGTGTACTGCACACACACTTGGGCACTATAAAATTACTCCTGCGTAGCTGGCCTGGATTCAATGAAACCGGCCACCGTCACCGAAACCGGTGTGGGAGCTATTATTATATTATATTATTAACTGTGTTTTCCAACTTAACATCAGGTTTATGATAACTGTATTTTAAAAAGATAAAACCGACTTCAAAATTAAAACTTCCTATCTCCAAAACTACTGAACCAATTTTGATGAAACTTGCACTATTCCCTAAGTTGAACAATACCTAGTACAATAAAAAAAGAATCACTCAAATCGGACTTGTAGTTCAGGAGATATGCGTGAACAAACATAAAAACATACATACATACATACATACATACATACATACATACATACATACACTTTTGAAATTTGGCACATTTGTTCAGAAGCTGTTATAGATTAACATATGCAAAAACTGGGCAGTTCTGGAAATATTACATACATACGCGCCGAATTGATAACCTTCTTTTTTTGAAGTCGGTTAAAAATTTTCCCCCCACCCCTCTTAGGGGACAAAAGGGGGGTGGGGGGGGAGATTTTGTATCAACGGATGAAGTAGAAATACTTTAAATGGCAAAAAACGTTTGCCGGGACAGCTAGTAATACATGATAATATTGCCATTTCATTATTGTGACGTCAGAGTACAGCTGTCTATTGTAATAGTGTACTGTGTAATGTGTTACCACTTACGACACTGTGATTCACAACATTTTTGCAACTCATTTTACTAGAAGAGTCTGTAAAGCTTAGTCAGTGCTTCGTCTACTGACGTAGTATATCTATTGTCAAAGTCGTGTAACATAATACCTGTCTACTCTCGCTTCGCATAGTTAACAAACATTTTTGGTAACAATTTCTAGCTACAAAATCTAACTTCGGGTTATATTTTAATGACGGTAGGTACCCTTAGGCCCACTTGCACAGATCTGAGTTAAAGTTAACCCCGGATTAAACATTATCTCTTTCGTAAAATATAATATAATGAAGAATATAAGAGATAACACACTATTTAACCCGGTATTAACTTTAACCTGGATCTGCGCAAGTGGACCTTGTGAGGTCTGAATAATGTATGAGTGCTACGCCGTAGCATTTGCTACGACAAAACTTAAGCGCAATACACACTGAGCCCGCCGGGCCGCCGACATATTATGTCGGCCTCTTCTTGTCGGCGGTCTAGTTGGCGGCTTCACATAATACAAGTCGGAAAATTTGGTCGGCGGCATGTCGGCGGCTTGAGATGAGAAATTTATTTGGCAGTCAGTGATTGGTCAGTGATTGCCGCGTGTCTATAAAGTTGTATCGCCGGGCAACTGAGCGCAGGCGTACCCAAGCCGCCAACATGTCGGCGGGTAACATACGAGGGCACATGTTGCCGACATCATTATTTTCATACAGGTCGCCGGGTTGTGTCGCCGGGCTTTGTCGGCGGCCCGGCGCGGCGGGCTCTGTATATAAGCGCAATACACACTGTATTGCGCTTTAGTGCTACAAAACCGTAGAGCACAATATGTCTGTTTGTATGTTACCTCATCATGCCCAAGCCTTTTTGCTGAACTTTGGTATGGAGAAACGTCGAGTCAAGAGAAATTACATAGGATACTTTTTATCCCCGAAATATGTACCGTACATTTTTTCCGCACGATAAAATGAATTTGGCGCAACGGAGTTGCGAGCGTCATCTAGTAACCATTTTAAAAATCAAAAACATTATCCTTCACTTAGACTTTGAAATAGGTATTAATAACTGTATTTTAAAATAATATTAATAGTTAAAAAACACTAAAAACACGCTTATTATATAAAACCAAACTAAACTGGCCGCTTAAAGTGGGCCAAAATCGTGCCCAAAGAAGTCGGTTACAAACAAACATACAAATCAAAAGCGGCCAAGTGCGAGTTGGACTCGCCCATGAAGGGTTCCGCAGCAGCAATAAGGTTTATTTTTATGAAATTAAAAGGTTTTTGATTTATTTTTATATTTTAGTCGACTTAATGAAATTTAGATTAAGGTTTACCATTTATGACGCATAAAAAAACTACTGGCTAGATCTCATTCAAACTAATTTTCGTTGGTAGTTCTTACAGTAATCTACATCATATATTTTTTTTAGAATTATCATGCCCCTACTTTAGAAATCAGAGGGGGGGGGGACACACATTTTACCACTTTGGAAGAGTCTCTCTCGAAAACTATTCAGGTAAGAAAAAAATGATATGAGAAACCTCAATATGATTTTTGGAGACTTATCCATAGATACCCCCCACGCATAGGTTAGATGAAAAAAAAATTTTTTTTGTTTCAGTTGTACCTATGGGGACCCCTAAAATTTTTAATATTTTTTTAATTTTTGCATCAAAATCTTAATGCGGTTCACAGACTACATCTACTTACCAAGTTTCAATAGTATAGCTCTAATAGTTTCGGAGAAAAGTGGCTGTGACATACGGACGGACGGACAGACAGACAGACAGACAGACAGACAGACAGACAGACAGACAAGACGAATCTATAAGGGTTCCTTTTTTGCCATTTTGGCTACGGAACCCTAAAAATGGAATAATTATATCAAATTAGTGTATTGTCATCGGCCCTCGATAAATCTACAAAGTTTGAACGAAATCTGGCCGCTTAAAGTGGGTCAAAATCGCGCCCAAAGAAGTCGGTTACAAACATACAGGTGAAGTTAATAAAAAGCGTATAAAAATAAAACCGACTTCAAAATTGTACGTAATTAAGAATTAAAACACCGTATCTCAAAAGAACCGATTTTGATTAAACTTGCACTATACCCTAAGTTGAACAATACCTAGTACATTAAAAAAAGAATCACTTAAATCGGACTTGTAGTTCCGGAGATATGCGTGCACAAACATAAAAACATACATACATATATACATACATACACTTTTGAAATTTGGCACATTTGTTCAGAAGCTGTTATAGATTAACATATGCAAAAACTGGGCAGTTCTGGAAATATTACATACATACGCGCCGAATTGATAACCTTCTTTTTTTGAAGTCGGTTAAAAAACAACAACAACAAACCAGCAGTTCTGGAATTTTCTAATATAATAATAATTAAAAATACATATATTACATTAAGGGCATGTTTCACCACTTTCTGATAAAGTTCCGAATCTAAGGCTATTCACAACTTTTTTGACAGATTCTCCATACGTGATCTGTCAAGTTAACTGGTGGATAACCTATTCGTCACTTATCAGGAAGTGGTGAAACAGGCCCTAATATTTATAAATAACAATATTGCTAGCCAGTTACCATAATTGTACTTAATTTCGATTAATCAGCGTCCTTTACCAACAAAAGCTACCCTGATACGATATTAATGGCACCATTAGCGAACTCTTGTTAGTGAGCCATAATTAAATACTACTTATTTTATAATAATACGCTCTTATTATGTTATTGATTAATTCTAAACAATTGTGTAGTATTTTAAATATTTATTTATACAAATGTTAAAGCTGATGTAAGAGGTGTAAACGTTAATTTTTTTAAACAAATTTTTGAGCGAACAAAGTTGCGGGCAACATCTAGTATTTCCATAATAGCAATGGGTCTTAACACCTATAATAGACAAAAAAAATTAATATACAAACCTACTCAGTGTATGGTAAATTCTATTAAGGTAACGCTGCGTTAAAGTAAAGAACCGTGTTGGGTATGTTTTACATTGCACTTATAGAAAACAAGAAACAGAAAACAAGAAATGGAACAGCAAGAAATGGAAAGGGCGTAAGCGACAAAATGGTTTTTGTCGCGTAATTTAAAAACCATAAATATTTCAAATAAGCTATGGACAAATTAAAGTATATGCTTGAACCAATCTATGTACGGAAGCTTAAATCACTCTCCTCCGTTGGCAAATTTAGAATCCCTTTTTTACAGAGGTCTTTTTGATTAATTATTCTGTGTTATAAAAGTTGTGTTATGTATATGGGTAATTCAAAGATAAAGACGTCATGATGAATACTGACAATGAACTTTAATTTCTTAGCTTTAGTAATTGCTGAAAAAAATCGATATCGCTACAGACAAGTTATCATAAGACATCGTCTTAACAATACACGTAGGTAAGTTTAATATGTTACTTATATGGTGCGTCCATTGCTTTACCGCATATAGAAAGAAATAAGAAATGTCAAAAGAAAATATGTTAGAAAAGCGTTTGTATTGTGTACAATTATCACTATATTATACTAGTCCAAAAAAACATAAATACAGTCTGTCAAAAAAATTAAAAATGGCTTTCAACTAACAGCTATTAGCGTCACCGGAAGCTACAACATTCTCAATTATGTAACATTTCATGAACGTGTGAATATCGGAAACAATTTTAGCTAATAAATGGAAAATTTATCGTTCGTTCGTAGTTATTTTACAACTGAGTTTCTACGAAAGTGACTTTTATGATGTAGACATAAGAGTGTTATCGGGGGTGGAAATAGCTCTGAATACAGTGCTCGAAGGCAGTAATTTCATTGTACACACAGAATGTCAATAGCCTAATTATACTTGCCGCTACCTTGAACTGAGCCATTAAGGTGGTGATAATAAATTTATGGCATATCACATATAAACTTTGACAGGTTATGTTCTAGAGCTCAGTATAACCATAGTATAATTGCAACTTATGAAAAGGTTAATGGAGAAAGATGTGTAGGCTTCATTTGTTTTGTTAGTGTTATATTTTTCTGTAATAATAGCTTAGGCCATAGGCAATGCTGAAGTTACGAATAGAAAAATCTTTGCGTACAAAAGTTGAGATCAAAGTCATATTTTTTTAACTAGCTCTTGCCCGCGACTTCGTCCGCGTTAACATAGTATAATAACAAAGATGGATAGTTTTCCCCTTTTTGTGGTTCCTTATATAAACAAAGGATGAAAAGGGGACCCCATTTAAACAAACGTCAAACGCAAACGTCAATAAACTTTCATATTTCTAACTTAAGAAAAAACGGTCTTTCATTCAAACTTTCAGCCCCATTTTTTTTAATTTACCGCGTTTGCATCGCTACAGACGCACGTTTGCATCGCCACAATCGCGCGTTTGCATCGCTACAGACGCATGTTTGTATTTTTTTTTTTTTATTTAATTTTATTTATTTTTATGTTTGTATCGCCACAATTGCGCGTTTGCATCGCTACAGACGCACGTTTGCATCGCCACAATCGCGCGTTTGCATCGCTACAGACGCATGTTTGCATCGCCACAATCGCGCGTTTGAATCGCTACAGACGCATGTTTGCATCGCCACAATTGCGCGTTTGCATCGCTACAGACGCATGTTTGCATCGCCACAATTGCGCGTTTGCATCGCTACAGACGCACGTTTGCATCGCCATAATCGCGCGTTTGCATCGTTACAGACACATGTTTGAATCGCCGTAATTGCGCGTTTGCATCGCTACAGACACACGTTTGCATCGCCATAATCGCGCGTTTGCATCGTTACAGACGCATGTTTGCATCGCCACAATTGCGCGTTTGCATCGCTACAGACGCACGTTTGCATCGCTACAATCGCGTATTTGCATCGTTACAGTGGCGCGTTACAAATGCGACTAACAGTCTACAGTCTACGACTACAAAAGTCATCGTATGTTAGGGCCCTAAGATATGTTACAATATGCGATGATGGCAATATCTTCCTGTGTCATTTTAAGGAACTGTAATAATAGTTGTTGTTTGTTCCGTTATAGGGTGAAATCAATATAATATGAGCACGTGGCACATAATATATATATGTGGTATTTACACACTACATCGTCATTACTGTTAATGACTACGGCTAATGATCTTTTGAAACAGTAAATATGTTTTCACTCCTTTCGTTTTCCTCGAGTGGTAAATTTCCTATTATTTTCCTGAAATCAGGCTCCTGCATATTTTATTAGACTATTAATGTCTTACATTATTTTGTAAGTATAATTTTATTAATTGTATGACTGGAAGAATGATTTTATTTAGTTATATTTAGTTTCATTTTTATGTAACTAAATGTAAACAAAGCTGAAGATGGGCGGCTATATATAATTTGCTCACATTCAGACTATTAGCAGCGAATTAAGAAAAGAAAATAGCTGGTGAACATGGTTGAGTTTTAATTTTTTTATTACATCAAAATCAATTGTCTTCTAGTATAGCTTTTTCCTAGATGTACGATTTTAATGTCGTAATGTCGTAGTCAATACAGTAGTAGGGGAGGGGAAGGTGCTATTTGTGTAGTCACTCGAGCGTCATGGAGACCTAGTAGGTTTTTTATATAAGGTAAACCTGATAAAAAAATAATAAGAGCGTTTTTTATTTTAGCGGTGGGTTCAGAAACTGCAGCCATTTTAAAGTTTTGAAAAATAAAATATATCCAGAAAATTGTTTATTTAGATCAGTTATAAATAAATTTTAGACAACTAGGACTAAATCATTTAGTTTAGTGCAAAAAAAAATATCTGCGAAGCTTAGTTAGTAATCTAAGAAGCTTTATTTTTGTATATTTTCAAATGTCCATATAGGCTTACCAGAACCTTTGAATCGTCAGTGCTTTATATGGAAGCTTCTTTGGGGTACACTTAACACCCCCTATCTTAATCTGACAGATCCGATGACATTTCAATAGTAAAAAAAATTTTTTTTTACTATTGAAACACGTGGTTGGACGTGACCGTGTGACGTTTTCTATACCATGATAACTAGACACATGTCGGAAACCTAAACAAGCTTAATCTGACACGCTCGAGCTACTCCCGAAATCCCCTCTTCCCCTCCCCTACTACAGTGCTGAAAAACATATTCTACTTGTATTAGCATTTAGCCCTAGATTTTTGTATAAAATCTTAAACAGTTATCCAGATGAGGATGATGATGATTACTACAAAAAGGATTATATTTCATGACGTAACAGCATAGTGCACTGCGGCGGCTTATCAGATCCGCATGCCCGGCACAGTACATCTACTGTGTCACTGCATTGCATTAATGCAGTGAAATAAACCTATTTACGTTAGGCGGCGAACGCACGAGAGCTGTTTAACGTAAAAAACTTTTAGGTGGAGTTTACACTGAAGATCTGTTTAAATAGCATAATATTAAAAACTCTTGTTACAGCTTTGTTACAACTTAAAATGACGCACCCCTCCCTCGTATTCACAGTACAATTTTTTTATATATATCAAATTTGAAGTGGTGGGGTGCGTTATTTCAAATTAGAGAAGCTCTACATTGTAAATAAATATCATTTACTATACAAGAGGGTTGTCGATATATCATTTGCCACGTCTTCTTCTTCTTCTTTAAAAATGACCTCCCATTAGGAATAGCCAGTGTCAGTAATTTGATGAGGTAAAAATTTGACTTTATTGCCAGTGGTAATAACTTTGCTTTGCCACGTCGTGTCATGTCAGACAAATGACAGCTATATCATGACATGTGGAAGCTATTTCGTGACATATGACAGCTATTTGACATGACAATTGACGCGATAGACCCTACGGCTACATAGCGCCAAACATCTCTCATTCCAAGCCTGTTCCAATTTTGAATTACTATTTAAAATATGTATCGCATGACGCATCATCTCATTAGTTACGTGGTTGGTGCGATTTTGGCAGATCTGCGTAATTTGGTTGGATTATTTCAAGCGCAGATCCGACCCATATAGCCCAAACAAAAACGTACGTCCGCCATCTCTGTTAAACTCTGTTTAGACAGATATTAGAAAATCGAGAAGAGAAATTCTCTGATAGTACTTAACTTAAAGTGCACTACTATATAATATCAACGCTAAATAGCTTCAAAAATCTCTGATTTAAACAAAACCTTAGAGTATAAGCATGGGCCATAAAATTTGTTCGTATAAAATTATTTGCATTTTAAACGAACAAATATTATGAACCATGATTCATATGGGATTTTTTTTAAATTATACACTTAGCTGTTCCATTAAATTATTAACGTCACAACATACAAGCCCATTTAACCTTTAAGCCATAAAACTACAACAATAATTCACATACAGTTGAAAATCGTAACCTTGGATGTCTAACTTGCTTCAGCCATTAGCAAAAGCACTAAAGGAGTTTTTATTTTGTACAATAAAGACTAATTACTCGATTATGAAGCAACAACTTAAACTTTAGTAAGCTGCCGCAGTCAGAGACATTTTAATAATTAGGTACATAATATTCCCACATATCTTTTAATTTCATAATTATTATCACACGTTAAAAATATAAGTGTTCAATTAATTGAATATTTCCTCTTTATAATATTAGTGTAGATAAAAGCTTCTTACATTTCCTGTCAAACTATTAATTGAATTAAAGCTAAGTAGTTAAAAATTAATGTCTGAGTGCGGCCGAGAGAGTCCGTGATGTTTTTCGTAGCGCTGCGTAGCGCTTCGTAGCGCTGCGTAGCACTTCGTAGCGTATTGCTACGAAGAGTTTACTGAAGATACTATCGGCAATTTACATATTATTTGCTCCTTTTATTTATCAGTGCCACTAAAAATAGATATTGAAAAAATTATAACTTCTACAAATTATACTTATCAAAAGTAATTTAGTAAAACTTATTGGTTATTCTTATTACTCATAATATGTCTGTCTGAAACATTTCAGGGTTCAAATAGTTGATGAAACTTAATAAAAAATACTTCAAGACCTGAGAATGGAGACAGGGAAATTTTTAGTTTAGCAAAATGTACGGTTCTGGGAGTTTTCGCACAACGAAGTTACGGACAATTTTTAGATAGCTTCTAAATGTTAATATATAAAGAACTTATTAAAGTATTAAAATATTTCTCCCCGTTAGCGTGAAAGTAAAATCTAGCCTTATCACCTAGACCATAAATATTTCTAAATATAACAATTTCATTAAAATCGACCCAGCCGTTCTAAAATTATAAATGGTGTTACTAACACGACATCGTGTTATGCCTACGTCACAACTTACTTGTACCATTCCGTTTTAAAACGCAATAAAAATTCTATTAAGAAATAAAAAATAATTACTTACGTAACGAAACTATAAACAATTTTGTTTTTTGGTAATGCTTCTGTAACACCTATAAAGCGTTTAGTAATTTACAAATCGTTTAAAGCCTGATTTTACCTTTGATACGACCTTTATCCCGACGACATAAGAGTTACTATGTCTGTATAGAATCTGCGACGTAAAATATCTGAGCGTAGCGACACAGTTTAAGAAATATACAGTAGTACCATATTACATTATAATATATTGCTTCACCGTCTGGCTAATATATCTGGCTATAAATAAAATCTACATTTTGATAATAATTTCCCGGTCCTAAAGCCTCCATTTATGCAAAAAAAGCGAAAATTTTCAACTTGTTACGTACCCACTTAATCCACTTGTCCCGTAGCCCGGGCACGGGAACAATAAATTTAGAAGCTAAGAGAGAAAAATAAAAATACTATTAACAATTAACAAATTTATTGAAATTAAAAATAAAAGGAAACCTAGACAGCGGAGAGCGGGTACGCGGGGAACGATTAGATTAGCCTCAGTCTCTTTTCTAGACCTCTAATATACGGGTCGTGGGGGAAAACACTGCACTTAACTCGCACAAGTCAGCAACGAGCGGGACTCCAGCTCCGCAGGTCTCCAATTGTTCTCGTCAGCGCGCAGTGGTTGGGGCCGGCTGTTATTGCCCTAGTAGGTCGGCACCCGCAGAGGTGGCAAGTTCAATGTGTGGCTCCGGGTAGGGGCGTCAGACAGACGGCATGGGCAGCACGTGGTCGTCTCGGGGCGGCAGGCCGAGCTCTCTTAGCCCAAACAGGGTTCCAAACAGAGTTCCAAACAGAGTTCCAAACAGAGTTCCAAACAGAGTTCCCCTGGAACGTTACGGACCAGAGTCTTAGCAGGAGTGTTCACGCTGCTGATGGCCCGCCAAGCACGTGTTTCCCGAAGACCGGAGAGCACGTGGTTGTGGGTCCATCACAAACGTTACTTACTCATAAAAAAAAACAGTAATAATTTAGACACAAAAAGTAAAAATACTACAGTAGTAATAAAAAGGTTAACGAACTTTTGACAACGAAAACTAGGTCATTGCCAATTTTGTTATGACAGATAGAATACCAAAATAATAATATTATGACCACGGCAAGAAAATCTAGTTTGCATGTTTAATATTTTAAAATAGAATCAAATAAAACAAGTAAAAGAAAGTGAACACGTGGCCTGTCACAAAAGACAAAGAAATTTACAATTTAGACAAAATACTTGATTTTCGCCACAATAAAAACAAAAACAAAATGCAGAATTACAGTTAAATAGTAAAATGAATTAAACGACAAATAACTAGAAAAATTCTACAAACACGACACATAACATATAACACTCACCAATATTGGGGATGATTTTGAAGTGAAATAAAAAGGATTTTTACAAGATGTCGCCCGGTTTTTATAGTTCCGGGACGACATATTTTTTTTTTAAGGTTGCCAGTTAATAAGTGTTAAAGGAATAAAGATATAAAGTCTAAGTTTACTCCGAGTTAATGTAATATTATATGTTTTAAGAAAATAACTTCAGATGTTATTGAAAATAATCAATCCTTTTATTTAATCCGGAGATAATTAAATAAAAGGGGAAAATATAGCATAAAAAGGATATCGTAAAACTGTAGTAGTTGCACCATTATCCAAGAGATGGCGCTACTGACCTCATTTCGAGTTATCTTCAGCTCTAAATCTGTTAGGCGTAAAAGTTAAAAAATCGCCTAATAGATGTCGCTATGCGACATATCCCCCCTCGCTAGCTAAGGATTTTTCATGATAAAGGAAAAATCCTGAAAATAGCTAAGCTAGAAAAAGTGGGAAAACAAAGAACTAAAACAAAGGTGAAAAAGCAAAAATAATAGCCCTTTGGAAAAAAAACTAACAGCAGCCCTTAAAAAGGCCCTTTGAAAATAAAGGAAAAAAAATACAGTCCTTTGGAAAAAAGGAAAAAATTTAAATGGTTTCCCTTTACAAAAAAAAGGAAAAAAGAAACCGCCTTTTAGAAAAAAAAAGGGAAAAAAAATACAAACTATTAAAAGTTTGAAAAATGAGGACAAAATGAAAAAAAAAAATATTTGGGGAAAATGGTGAAATGGGAAAATGGTGAGACAATTCTTGTGTCAGCGCGCGAATAATTTTGACCAGAGATTCATAAATCACTTACATACATCAACTTACATTTTTGCAGCTCGGTCATAGACGAAGACGCGAGACGCCCTAGCACACGAGTATTATCCTACGAATATGAGAAGGATAACACCCAAAAAAGGTCGTAGATGGTACTGTACACAACTATAACGTTTGATTTAGCAAACGATACAGCAACTAAGCAAGGCGCGAGACAAAAGGTCTTACCTAATTAAACAAAAAAAAAAAATTAAGGTTAAATGAGAAGAAATTAATTAAAATTTAAAATTTTTAGATAATTTAAGGTCTTTTAAGTGCCAAACACCAAGGTCTTTACCTTGCATGTCCTGCAATTCGTAAACTAAAGGAGAACGTTTACCTACGACTCTACATTTCATAAATTTAGGTGCTAACTTTTTACTAAAGTATTTATCTTTATCGCTAAGAAAATAAGTTTTCTTAAAAACAAAATCTCCTACGTTAAATTCGGCAGGCTGGCGACGTAAATTATACTGCGAGGTGTTCTTAACGTGGGCTTGCCAAAGACGCATCTGTACGTTGTCAAAGATGGACGACATACAACCTAGATTTTCTGCGTAGGCGTCGCGAGGTGCAAAAATAAGGTCGTTGGTGCTGTCGGTATCGAGGTAGTGAGAACCGCAGGACACCAATTCCCTACCGAAAGTTAGAAATGACGGTGTGAATCCTGTCACCTCGTTTACAGAGTTATTAATGGCAAATTGTATCTCTGGGATATGTAAATCCCAAGACCTATGGTCGTCTTCCACGTAAGTAGAGATACATGTAATAATGGTTCTATTATACCGCTCGACAGTATTAACCTGAGGAGTATAACGCGGGGTTAAATACACTTTAGGTATATTATATTTTTTAAAGAGCCTATTAGTCTCATTGCTAATAAACTGGGGACCGTTGTCCATAATTACAGTTTGAGGAATACCGTGAACTAAGAAAACGTTTTCCTCTAAAATTCTAGTAATAATATCAGAAGTAGCACGTTTCATAGGAAAGATAAGACAAAATTTAGAAAAACAACACGTAACAACTAAGATAAAATTATTACGCCTCCTAGTAACAGGCAGAGGTCCCATTATATCCACAGAAATGACCTGAAAAGGTCGCGCACAGTCTTTAGGTCGGCCCATCTCGCCTAGGACTTTATGGTTCTGGGACTTGTACTGCAAACATTTAGAACACTGCGAAACATATGCAACTATGTCACGGTACATATTCGGCCAAAAGTAATTTAGAGCGAGCCGCCTATAAGTTTTAAAAATTCCCATGTGACCAGCAGTGGGCTCATCATGATTAGAGCGAATGACATCAGTACGAAATTCTTTAGGTACTACTTCTTTCCAAGAAAACTCAGAAGTTAAGCTATGTTTATTTTTAGACAGTCTAAATAATTTGTTATCTTTAATAGAAAAGTTAGGGAAAGAAGTTGGCGAGCTATTACAGCCGTTAAAAATATTCAAATACCAGGTGTCAGTACCGGTATAGTTTTTCCAAGAGGTAGAAATAGCATTAACAGTTACCGCGCGAGAAAGAGCGTCCGGAATAACATTGTCACTGCCTTTACGATGTTTTATTTCGAAGTTAAATTCCGACAACCTAACACACCAGCGGGCTAGTCTGCCAGTGGGGTTGGACAAGGACAAGAACCATTTAAGAGCACTATGGTCAGTATAAACAGTGAACTTTTTACCGTTCTCTAAGTAACAGCGCCAATGTTCCAGAGCTACTAGAACAGCTAACGTCTCGCGCTCAGTGATGCCGTAAAGTCTCTCCTGTTTGGTGAGTGAGCGACTCATGTAGGCGACGGGGTGTTCCTTGCCATCGAACTTTTGGGTGAGCATGGCCCCTACACCGTAGCTACTGGCGTCCGTATGTACTTCGAAGGGTTCGTCGTACTTCGGACAGCGCAGTACCGGCGCGGAGACCAAGCACTCCTTCAGTTTGGTGAACGCCGCGTCCGCCTCTGAAGTCCACTCAAAAGGAGGGGCATCCTTACGCGTAGACGTAAGCTTATTTAAGGGCCCTGCCAAAGTACTAAAATTAGGCACAAACCGTCTGTACCAAGTGGCAGTACCAAGAAAACGCTTAACACTCTTTCTACAAGTGGGCGTAGGAAAATTAACAATCGCGGCGACCTTGTCAGGGTCAGTACGAAGACCGTTGCCGTCGATAACATAACCTAGGTATTTTAATTGAGACCTAAAAAATTTACATTTTTCAAATTTTATAGTAAGGTTAGCCTCTCTGAGAGTTTGAAGAACTCTCAGGAGCGTAGCTACATGCTCGTGAAAGGTTTCACTAATGATAACCACGTCGTCCACATAACAAAAGGTTTTAGGGCCAAAACTGCCGAATAGGGAGTCCACCAAACGTTGTTGCGTGGCGGGTGCGTTGGTCAACCCGAAAGCCATACGCTTAAATCTAAACATCCCGCGACCAGGAACGTAAAAAGCGGTCTTATCACGGTCGGACTCCTCAATAGCCGTCTGCCAGAAGCTGTTAGAAAGATCAATAGTTGACAAGTAATGAGCGTCATGTAAACTATCTAAAATTTCAGAAACGTAAGGTAAGCTATAGGCGTCTTTCTTAGTTACAGAATTTAATTTTCTACTGTCTAGACAGAACCTAAACTCGCCAGTCTTTTTAGGGACGACTAGGACAGGAGAACTCCACGCAGATTGACACGGTTCGATCACGTCCATCGCCAACATTTCGTCAACCTGTTCAGCCAAAATCCGCTGTTTTTCAGGCGACATCCTGTAATAACGTTGGCGAATGGGTAACGCATCACCGGTGTCAATCTTGTGGGTTATCAAAGAATTTAACCCTAAGCCCTTTTCTTCAAAAGAAATCGACTTAAATTGTCGAATGATATCATCGGCCACCGAACGCTCCGAGGGGTTAAGATGTTCGTACCCATTGATAACCGGTTTGGTCACTGGATTAGAAGTGACGTTTTGTTCGGAAGCCGCACTAGTAATAGAATTAAGGTATTTAGGGCAAAGCTTAAAAGTACGCCAAAAGTCAATACCTAAAATAAGGTTGCTAGTAACCTCTGGTACTACATAAAATTTTAATAAGTGAAATTGATCTTCAAAAGTAACAGGTAAATTTATATAACCGATAGATTTTAAAGTTTGACCACCAGCTGCAAAAATAGAAATATTATTATTATCAGTTATGAGCTGATAACCTCTATTAATAATATCTAAATGAGAATTATTTCCCAGTAAAGAAATGCAAGAACCGGAATCTAAAAGACCGCACATGCGAAAAGAGTCTATAAGTATATTGACATAAGGTCGAGAATCAGAGTTATTATCCCGGACCGTGTTCACTGAATAGTATTTAAAAAACATGCCTACAGTATTGAGCCATTGTTTCCAATCTTCTAGATCGGTAGTGTGGCTAGATGGCTGAACACGATCCGAACTAACTAGTTTTTTGGACCGGTAGGAGTAGGCTTGCGGCAACGAGAGCAAGCAGGACGTTTAACACCTGGACTCCCACAGCCAAAACAAAATATTTCTGACCTATCCTTAGGACATTCTTCAAAAGTATGAGAATCAACTTTACATCGAAGACAAAATTTTGGAACCGATTGTAAACTAGAAACTTGTTTGTTTTTGTTATTATTAAAATTATTAGAATTAAAATTATTAGAATTAAAATTATGAGAATGTTGCCGAAACTGTTTATTTAATTTGAAATTATTAAAAGAATTATTATTATTAGGTTTACCACTAGATTTATTTTCAGTACTACTAGGTTTATAAGCTAGGTCCGGTGCCAAAGTCTCCGTTGTGACCTTCGGAGGTTCGTGGTACAACGTTAACCGAGACTGCACATCCTCGTAATTTTTGCAGACCGACTTCAGCTGTTCTATAGAAGCAACTCCAGGAGACGAAGCTAGTATGTTAGCGTAGCAAGGTTTAATATTATGGAGAAGTATCTCTAACTTCTCACCCTCCTCGACCGGCTTAGTGAGGCGAGAGAAGAGGCCCTCCATAATAGCTACATAAATAGTGATGTTCTCTGTTTCGCCCTGTGTACGACTACGAATCTCATTCATTAGCCTGTATTCGTAACTAGGCTTGTCAAAGTCAGCATACAAAAGGTTTAAAAGCTCTGCCCAACTATTAACTTTTTGGTAGATGCTACGGTACCAATGCAAGGCATCACCAGTAAAGAGGTCAAAAGCATGAGAAAGAATTTTAGAATCCTCAACGTTATGTTGTGTACAGTACTCATTAACACGAGATATGAAAGCACGGACACAAGATTTGCCATCAAATTTAAGTTTAAGATCTGAAAATAATTTTTTATTCTCACACTGGACTGTGATATTCAGTGGAGGTACAGTGGGAGAAGGAGTAGAACCAGGCAAAACAGTGCAACTACCAGAGTTTTTAAGTTTATTAAGTAAACCCAAATAATTTTTAAAAGTATCAAGGCAACTATTGTAAGTATCAATAAAAGGATCATTATTAGAAATAGAAATTCTATTAATTCTATACTCTAAATGTACTAAGTAGTTCTCCGCCCGGAGCAACGCATTGGGAGCTGGGTGAGAGTCGAGTTGTTGTTTGACTTTGTCAAGCGTAGCCTCAACTCCCAACAGGTCGTCCCGGACGGGAATAGTAGACTCTAAAATGTCCTCCGATGGATATTCCTCGACCAGTTTTGAAATTTGCTTTCTTAAGTCAGCAACAGTAGCAGCTGGTGTTTCATTTCTAATAAGTACTTCATACTCCAACTCAGACTTTTGGAGTGAAATAAATTTAATTTTGGCAGACATATTTAAAAAGTTAAATTTCAGAAAAAAAAAGGAAAAGTTTAAATTTAATTTATCAAAAGTTAAAAAAACAATAAAAAAGAACCCTATTGGTGAGTGAGATATACTGTGTTTGTAGATATCACAAAACAATCTAAATATAAGTATAAAGTATTGTACAACTTAATACTTTACACAAAATAACAGAACAACAGAACACAACAAGTTAGGTACTGACTGACTGTTTAAGTAAAATTATAATATTTAAAATAAAAGTAAAATGCCGCAAAAGAAAATTAAAAGTTAAGTTTAAAAGTTAAAGTTAATTGGCAAATATTATATTAATCAATAAAGGCAAAGAGAATTTAGAATTTAGAGGTTATGTTTTGTTAGGGTGAAATTATTTCCAAAAAAATTAAAAAAGCCAAAACACATAAGTGTTACAGAAGGTAACACTGCTGTGTGCGCAAGAAAATGTGTGTATGAATGAGTGAGGGTGTGTAGGGGGTGTGTATATGTGTAGTGTAGTGTAAATATTATATATATATAGAATTTAAATATTTAACAATTTAAGAGGCAACAGTGCCACTAAAGTTAAGTGGGAATATTCCCAAAAAGGAGAAATAACCAGCAAGGGTATATTTCTTTAAAAAGTATGTATATACCTTTTATAGAAAAGGTATATATAAATAAAAGATTATAAATATAAAAGAATATAATAAATAAATATAATACAGTGTGTAGTAAGAGGTGTCTTTTCCTGCCTCTTACACAACCTGGACACCAGCAGAATGCGGCCAATTCTACCCCGGGCCGATACAGGGAATAAGAGTAAAATAGTTAAAAAAAAAAAAAAAAAACAAAAGAACTTACTGGAACAGTCAGTACAGTAGGACAACACAAGACACACACACACACTGAACTCACAACCACGCAGAGGCCAAGAAACGACTGAGGCTAATATAAGATATTAAAAAAAACCGAGTGGGCGCCAATTGTCCCGTAGCCCGGGCACGGGAACAATAAATTTAGAAGCTAAGAGAGAAAAATAAAAATACTATTAACAATTAACAAATTTATTGAAATTAAAAATAAAAGGAAACCTAGACAGCGGAGAGCGGGTACGCGGGGAACGATTAGATTAGCCTCAGTCTCTTTTCTAGACCTCTAATATACGGGTCGTGGGGGAAAACACTGCACTTAACTCGCACAAGTCAGCAACGAGCGGGACTCCAGCTCCGCAGGTCTCCAATTGTTCTCGTCAGCGCGCAGTGGTTGGGGCCGGCTGTTATTGCCCTAGTAGGTCGGCACCCGCAGAGGTGGCAAGTTCAATGTGTGGCTCCGGGTAGGGGCGTCAGACAGACGGCATGGGCAGCACGTGGTCGTCTCGGGGCGGCAGGCCGAGCTCTCTTAGCCCAAACAGGGTTCCAAACAGAGTTCCAAACAGAGTTCCAAACAGAGTTCCAAACAGAGTTCCCCTGGAACGTTACGGACCAGAGTCTTAGCAGGAGTGTTCACGCTGCTGATGGCCCGCCAAGCACGTGTTTCCCGAAGACCGGAGAGCACGTGGTTGTGGGTCCATCACAAACGTTACTTACTCATAAAAAAAAACAGTAATAATTTAGACACAAAAAGTAAAAATACTACAGTAGTAATAAAAAGGTTAACGAACTTTTGACAACGAAAACTAGGTCATTGCCAATTTTGTTATGACAGATAGAATACCAAAATAATAATATTATGACCACGGCAAGAAAATCTAGTTTGCATGTTTAATATTTTAAAATAGAATCAAATAAAACAAGTAAAAGAAAGTGAACACGTGGCCTGTCACAAAAGACAAAGAAATTTACAATTTAGACAAAATACTTGATTTTCGCCACAATAAAAACAAAAACAAAATGCAGAATTACAGTTAAATAGTAAAATGAATTAAACGACAAATAACTAGAAAAATTCTACAAACACGACACATAACATATAACACTCACCAATATTGGGGATGATTTTGAAGTGAAATAAAAAGGATTTTTACAAGATGTCGCCCGGTTTTTATAGTTCCGGGACGACATATTTTTTTTTTAAGGTTGCCAGTTAATAAGTGTTAAAGGAATAAAGATATAAAGTCTAAGTTTACTCCGAGTTAATGTAATATTATATGTTTTAAGAAAATAACTTCAGATGTTATTGAAAATAATCAATCCTTTTATTTAATCCGGAGATAATTAAATAAAAGGGGAAAATATAGCATAAAAAGGATATCGTAAAACTGTAGTAGTTGCACCATTATCCAAGAGATGGCGCTACTGACCTCATTTCGAGTTATCTTCAGCTCTAAATCTGTTAGGCGTAAAAGTTAAAAAATCGCCTAATAGATGTCGCTATGCGACACACTCACGTCTTCAATGAGATTTTTTGATATTCCATTTGCCACCAGGTGCCGCTATGTAGCCTTAGGGTCACGACATAGCTGTCGTGTGTCACGATATAGCTGTCATAATAATTATGTATTTTAACACGAAAGGCCCTACGGCTACATAGCTCCATATGGTGGCAAATGAATTACCGAAAACCCTTATTCATTTCAGCTACTGTATTTGTATATTGTATTGTGGCTACACGTCGCACGCGAGCGGTAGGCAATGACCTTGTGTGGGGGTGGCGCAAGGTGACGCTATCTACCACCGAAGCTATCTGATAAGCCGTCGATACGTCAATTATGGAACGCTCTGGAAACCACTTTATTCGGTATTAGTGCTTTTGGTCATTTGGTGCAACATCAGCATTAGTATTCAATCCGAACTAATATGCTAAATGCCAAAGTGTGTATGTCTGTCTGTTACTTCTTTATCGTGTAACCGCTGAACCGATTTATTTCAATTAGATACTTTGAGTGCCGGAAAACACCTAGGATAATATTAATTGAAAATTGATCCCGCGCGATACATTTTGTTCCATAACCTGTGACCTGCCCCCTTAGACAAGTGGCAAAGCGCTAACGCTAACGCTACAAAATGTATGGATTTGACATTAGTATTCGCTAGCGAAGCGATGACTTATGTCAAATCGCATACATTTTGTAACGTTAGCGTTAGCGTTTTGCCACTTGTCTACAGGCCCTGGGTAGATTACAGTTTAAGTAGGCGAGAAAAGATTAGTAGCAGTTTCGCGCTCTAATAAATAATAAGCGCAATGCTTGTTAAAATCTATTAGAGCTAGAAATTGTTATGAAGTTTCAGACTACTTTAATTTGACAATGTCTGTATAGAATAAAGTTTATAACGGCACAGATATTAAATTCTTAAGGGCCCGGGTTACCCTCGAAATTTTCATACATTCTAATACCAAAATCATTTTCTCATGCTAAAATATTTAACATGTTTGAGTTATTTTTCAGCTTAAGATAGTAATTACCTAGGGTCCTGAACAAATTTTTTTTACAAAATATTTAAATACTAAAAAAAAATTTTTGTGTTTAAATATTTTTTAGTAAATTTACTACTAAATATTTAAACACCAAAAAATAGACAAAAACACTAAAAAATATATAAATAAATAGTAAATTTACTACAAAATATTTAAACTTTAAAAAATATTTTTTATTATTTAAATATTTTGTAGTAAATTTACTATTTATTTATATATTTTTTAGTGTTTTTGTCTATTTTTTGGTGTTTAAATATTTAGTAGTAAATTTACTAAAAAATATTTAAACACAAAAAAATTTTTTTTAGTATTTAAATATTTTGTAAAAAAAAATTATTCAGGACCCTAGGTAATTACTATCTTAAGCTGAAAAATAACTCAAACATGTTAAATATTTTCGTATGAGAAAATGATTTTGGTATTAAGAATGTATGAAAATTTCGAGGGTAACCCGGGCCCTTAAGGAGTTACTTAATACTATCTGTTTTGACATTAAGCTATTTTGTACCAGAAGAGCTTAGCTTAAAGTTCAAAATAGGAAAAAGGCCTTTTTTTTTTTTTGAGGAGGGGAAATACTTTACGTATCCCCCACCCCCTCGGGGGAAGGGGCGGGGATATGTGGGACTCCCTCGAGAGGTCTACCCACTAAAACCCCCCCAGCCCTCCGTCGTGCGCCTAGTGCGGGAAGGGACGGGTACCGCGGAGCGTCTTCATCTCCGCCCCTTCCCGCGCGCAGCCGCAACCGGCACCTTCTTCGAGCGGCTCGAGCCGCTGACCTCACCGAGAGCCCCCCGGGCCATAGGGGGGCTGTCTTCTCGGGACCCTTGATGCGGGCGGGATCCCCCGATCGCCGCCCGCGGGTCTAGGCCTCCGTCTCCATCGCGGCAGAGACGGGCGGAGCCCGCACGCCCTTAGGCTTCGGCTTTTGCCGAGCCTTTTTAGACGGGGCCTTCTCTTCTCCGGGAGGAAAAAGGCCTAAAGTTCAAAAAAGGATAAGACTGAGCTAGATAACATTTCTTTCCCGTAATCTTACGCATGAAACTTCTGGAAAATTCCTCAAGCAGTTGCCAGACCCCGATTATCATATTGCCTCTGTTTAAAGGTCTTACATAATATGAATATCTCTACTAAACAACAACTAGAGAAATAAAATGTTCAATATCAAAGCCTTAAGTCGTAGTTACTCATACTTTACCTAGTAAAGGGATGGACATTTCATCGCGATAATACACGACGTTTCCTGTTACTGTAGTTACAGCATAGCTTTAATAATTATTTATTATTCCACGATAAATAAGCTGTCAAGAAAACGGTAGCGTTGTTTGTTAAATAATTTCGAATGTTATATAACAAAGTTATCTAAATAAAGTCAAACTGGCTATACAGACGGTGTAGTCATCCAAAGTTTTATCTTTGTCTGTCAAGCCATTTTTCTTGCTTATCCAGAAAAGGACAATACATTCCGTAACTACAACAGTGTCTACGGTTACACGGTCAGTCTTGAATCAGTCTAATTTATCAGTTTGGTCAGGAATGATGGGAGAATGATCGTCTAACGGCTCTAATCGGTTGTATAATATTACTTATTATGTACTTTTCAGCCATCATTCTGGCGTCAGTTTCAGACTGATGGACTGAACTGACGCTAGACTGACCGTGTAACATTAGTCATAGTTAAAACCCTCAAAAACATGTAATACAAGAAAACTAATTTACTTAATAAATAATACCGCTAACTAAATAGGGCAATTATATATCAGCAAAATAAAAACATCTCTATGAAGTCGGCCGTACACCAGCCCACTTCCGCCCGGTCAAGGCGCCCATACTGCTTGAATACTTAATACAACTTTATGAATAACCGTTTACTGCATGGTACGTGTAATTTATACTACAGTATCAGCGGAACCTTATTTAGCATTATGACATGTCATTTTCGTAGATTGTAACCACGAATAATAATTATTGGCATTAAAGGTGGTAGGCACTGATCTCTACTAATACAAGTACGCTGGATAGCTGATTATTATTATTATTATTATAAGCAGCCTACAGTGTCCCACTGCTGGGCAAAGGCCTCCCCTCTTTTTTTCCAAAGTTCGCGATCCTGTGATGTTGCTGGCCACTCTTTATCGAACGCATCCAGTTCGTCGCGCCACCTTTTCTTGGGTCGGCCTCTGTTACGCCGACCAGTCGGTAGCCACTCCGAAACCAGACGCGCCCATCTCTCCGGGTGCATACGGGAGACGTGCCCCGCCCAGCTCCACTTCAGGCTAGCCGCCTTTTTGCCTACATCAGTGAGCATAGTTTGGGAACGCAGGGTGGTATTCCGAACGCGGTCAATCCTTTTTATACCTAAAATGCTGCGTTCCATAGCTCGTTGGCAAACTCCGAGTCGGGACTTCTGTGAAGCTGTCAAAGACCAGGACTGGGCACCGTAGGTCAGAATTGGCAAGATACACATGTCCACGAGTTTACGTTTTAGGCATATTGGTAGGTCTCCTTTCATCAGATGTTTCATTGACCAAAAGCTTCTCCATGCCTTCTCGATACGTTGGTCTATTTCTTTATCTTGTCTATTGTGAAAATATATTAATTGGCCTAAATAAACGTACTCGTCGACATAGTGTATCTCCTGCCCATCTACTTCGACTCTACGTTTCGTGCTATTTGACATAAGCTTGGTCTTTGCTCGATTCATTTGAAGTCCCGCCTCGAGGCTTGCCGTGTTGAGATCGTCTAGCATTGACTGTAGGGTTTGAGCTGAGGTGGCAAACAGAACTATGTCATCGGCGAAGCGAAGGTTTGTTAACCTTTTCCTGCCGACGACAACACCCTTATCTCCCCAGCCTATCGACATAGCTGATAGCCTTTGAAATGACAGCTATTTTTTGTGCCTATTTGAAGCGGAATCAGCGCCCCCATTATTCGGGTAGAGAACTAAATCTGACGTAAAAATGACGTTTGAAAGCCGCCATATTGGCGCTGATAGCAGTAGTGAGAGTATTTGGAACTAATACTAGTGATGACAACTGTTGTTATTGGTTGTGGTTACGTCAAATTTAGTTCTCTACCCGAATAATGGAGGCGCTTATTCCGCTTCAAATAGTCACAAAAAGCAGGTCTGTATCAGCAATAGTCATTTCATAAAGTTATTAAACATTTTAATTCTTGAAAACTAGCCAAGTCAAATCTAATCTAGTTTAAGATCTCACATTATTTAAATAACATCAATTGTTATAGATATTCAATAAAGCAAAGAAATAGACTCTTTTATTTGTTCATAATGTTATTTGGTTCCTATACATACATATATTTCGATTTTCCATTAAACTTGGCACTTATTTAGATCTCCATCCTTTTTACGGCGAAGACCATAGACAAGAATAATGTTTGTATGGAACTTGGCTCTCCATTTACATTTATGTTTTTGGTGGGATACATGTATTTAAGATTATTACTTTAATATGATACACATATTTAATACACATCTATGACCCAGAAACATTGAAACATTTTTTTGTTCCGTCTCGTCGGCGCGGCGATATTCCGCGACCCCCAGCTTGATCCACCACTGAGTCACAGAGGTCGTCAACATGTCTTCGTCGTCACATGCCATTGTCTGTTTTTTTACCAGTTGTATATAAACTGGCATTTTATTATGACATTTAACTTAGGGATAACTTTAATCTAGATCTGCGCAATTTGATAATATTTAAAGACTCACAATATTGGTTTGGCTATTTATTATAAAACAACTTGTAACTTCTATTATGCTTTTAAGATAATCTTAGTAGTAGCTAATAAACCTATGTTATAATACCATACATTACATATTAGTTACCGACTAAAATCCAGCAATAATCCGTAATGGAGCTAAAGTAAATCACGGTGAAAATTACAGTGCATGTCACGGGTTAACTGGCTTTTCAATTATTCAAGTAACGCTTCACGTAAAATGGTGTAAGCAACAATTCTTCACTGCTTATTTAGCAAGCCGCCAAAGTCATGAATTAGAAAATTGTATTACTCATACTCGAACACTTGTACAATATATTTAATTCTACTGTATAGTTATACGAATACAAATATACTAGCTTATAGCCGAGCTTTGTGAATTGTGAGGGCTCGCGTCGTCACAACTTGACTTGACTGATGTCATCATCACACATCTACATAATATTATAAATAAAAATTACTATGATAAAGCACAAATCAATAGGCGTGATAGTTTTTCCGTAAAGTGTACCACAAAATGTACAGGTTTTGGGATATACTAGAGCAGAGAATATATAATAGTACTCCGTAACTAGAGCTCGCTTCGCTCGCCCTAATAATAATATTATACGCTATCGAAGTTACATAGATATGTAAATTGATCAAGGTAATTAAATCAATACATGAAAATTGAAGTTTAGGGTTTAAGGTTCCCTAATCCGTAACAAACAAAACGGAATTCTTCAGCTTAGTTATAGTTATGCTTTGTCAGTGTATTTGTCTGTTTCTGTAAAAGGCAGAATAGATCAATTGAAATTTTCACAGATCTGCATAATTTATTGCGTTCCCAGTACGGAACTCATTGTGCACCAGTCTAACTCGCACTTGGCAGATTTTTCGACAACTCTATTTAAGTTTACGCTGAAATATTGTACCGTTACACCCGAAATCCCTCGCAACTATAAAGATTAGCCGGCGACAATAGGGGTCCTTGACCTACTCGTTGTTTCTTAATACTGTAGTAAGTAGGACGGTGACCTTGGCTGATTCGCAATATCGAGACATGATTAACACTCCGTCTTTCATATACTATCGTTCAATTATAGGATAGGATGAGGCACGGCCGGGACGGCCTCGCCCCGTTCTAATGATGCTGACGAGTACTGACATCAATTTTGGCGGTTTTTAGGGTTCCGTACCCAAAGGGTGAAAACGGGACCCTATTCATGAGACTTCGATGTCTGTCCGTCTGTCCGTCTGTCTGTCTCTAGGCTGTAACTCAAGAACGGTAATAGCTAGAGAGTTGAAATTTTCACAGATTGTGTATATCCGTTGCCGCTATAACAACAAATACTAAAAGCAAAATAAAATTAATATTTAAGGGGGGCTCCCATACAACAAACGTGATTTTTTTGGCCTTTTTTGCTCGATATCAATAATAGCAACAGGTAGGCCCTTGAATTTTCCACAAAATTCTTAGTTTTACTTGTACTTTAATATTAAAATAAAATAAAAAATTAAGGGTGGCTCCAAAACACAATTTTTGGTCTAATTTTGCTCTATAATGGTACGGAACCCTTCGTGCGCGAGTCCGACTCGCACTTGGCCAATTATTTCGAATGACAAGTGTTTTTTTTTGTTACTTTTTTATGGTTGATGTTGAGGACGATGAGCAATGCATTTATCGCCTATAACAGACGCTTACTCATTGCATAGAATTGCCTAGGGCCTACCTAGTGCGATGAATGATTTTGTGAATCTACATTAAATGTTACTGAACCTAGCTGTTAACTTTTAAAATAACGCGGGTCTAAAGGCGAGTCTAAACGGCAAATCCAGGCACAAAACTTAGTATAAAATGTCAAAATTTGTATGAAATCCTGTGCAACGTTATTTTGATTACAGCATATTATACTAATATTATAATTCTGAAGAGTTTGTTTGTTTGTTTGAACGCGCTAATCTCAGGAACCACTGGTCCGATTTGAAAAATTCTTTCAGTGTTAGATATCCCATTTATCGAGGAAGGCTATAGGCTATATAACATCACGCTGTGACTTTTAGGAGCGAAGAAACCGAGGAAAATGTGGGAAAAAAGCGGGTAAAATTATTCATCTTTGAGAGCTTCCGTTGTGTGAGCTGCAAAAACGGTCCAAGATACCCAAAAAATATGTATGAAAGAATTATTCCTCTTTAAATGATCTAATAAAATGTTCTGAATAGTACATGTCTATCTTTTAAGATTAACTCACAATAATCGTTTTTATCTGTACTTATAAAATACGTGTCCTGAGTCCTGACTGACTGATTTATCATCGCTGAGCAAAAACCGTTAAAGTCACAGCCACAAAATTTTGTGAAGAGGGTTGTTTCATTAAGTAGACACCCACTAAGGAAAGAATTTTGGAAATTTTACCCCGAAGGGGGTGAAATTGAAAGTTTGAATGAAAGTCCGTCATTTCTTAAGTTAGAAACATAATAGCTTTATTTTTGGGCTACTGATTAAAAATTAATGGATGCGTGTTTAAGCTTTTTGGAAATTCTACCTCCAAGGGGTGGAATTGGGGTTGAAAGTTTGAATGAAAGTCCGTCATTTCTTGAGTTAAAAAAATAAAAATTTTTTTTTTGGGCTACTATAACAACAAAAAGATACTTATTTAAGCATTTCTGGAAAACCTACCCCTAAAGGGGTGGAATAGGGGTTGAAAGGTTTGAATGAAAGACCGTCATTTCTCGAGTTAGAAAAATTAAACTTTATTTTTGGGCTACTGATTAAAAATGAATGGATACGTATTTAAGCGTTTCTGGAAATTCTACCCCTAAGGGGGTGAAATTAGGGTTGAAAGTTTGAATGAAAGTCCGTCATTTCTTAAGTTAGAAACATGAAAGTTTATTGACGTTTGCGTTTGACGTTTTATTAAATAGGGATCCGTTTTCAACCTTTATAAAAGGAACCACAAAAAGGGGAAAACTATACATCTTTGTTATAATACTTAGATGTTAACGCGGACGAAGTCGCGGGCAACAGCTAGTCATATTATATTAAAGTCGCTAATTTTATCAAAATCGGTTTGGTAACGGTGAATATGCTCATCAATAGGTTTTGGAAATAGTAAGATTTCATACTGTTCATTAGTCTTATCGTTTCCATAAAATCGAACAGCTGAAAATTTTCCACAAATTAGTCTAGCAACTCCATCGTGGGTATAGCAGACACGATAGATTTTTAATTGTTATGCGGCAGCCGGCTGCCGCTTGGGGATCAACACTTACCTCATACAAATCAGGGCTGTCACTCTCAGCGATGGACGAAAACAGATGGTTGAGCGCTCGCGACATGAGGCCGGTCATGGTGTGCGTTTTTCCGGCGCCCGTCGCACCGTACGCGAAAACCGCCCCGGCTATGCCGTTTAGTGTGTCTCCAACTAGGGGCGCGCACACCACTTCGTACACTTCGTCCTGAAAAAAATATTAAAGAAGACAACTTGGACTATGTTCGATTTTTGATTTCATCTACTAACTGCCTCACTCAGAGTGGAACATTAATTACAATGTAACTATGTACTTCAAAATGTTGACATAAGGTGACGCCATGTTAAAGAAAAAAACCGTGTTGGATGTGTTTGAGATTGCTTGTTTTCTATGCGAGGCTGGCCCGGCCTCTCATAGAAAACAAGCAATGGAACAGCAAAAAATTGAAAGGGCGTAGCGACAAAATGGTTTTTGTCGCGTAATTTAAAAACCATAAATACATTTCATATAAGCTATGGACAAATTAAAGTGTATACTAGAACCAATTTATGTACAAATTTTGGAAGCTTATATCACTCTCCTCTGTTGGCAAAATAGGAATCCCTTTTTTTACAGAGGTCTTTTTGATTGATTATTCTGTGTTATAAAAGTTGACCAATCGTGTTATGCTATGGGTAATTCAAAGACAAAGACATGATGAATACTGACAGTGAACTTTAATTTCTTAGCTTTAGTCATTGCTGAGAAAAATGGACATCGCTACAGCCAAATTATCAAGGCGTCACCATAAGCCCCATACATTATCTGTTAAACTCTCCATTATTCAATGTCTCTCTGCCGCGCCATACTCAGAGATTTTAATAATGATTAACCTTTAATTTAATTAAGAGTTTCACAGATAATGTATGGGGCTTATGTCAAAATTTTGAATTACGAGTAATTATAGGTCTACCAGAATCTGATGGCAATGTTTGACAGCAGATTTTTAGGGTTCCGTACCCAAAGGGTAAAAACGGGACCCTATTACTAAGACTTCGATGTCTGTCCGTCTGTCCGTCTGTCTGTGTGTCTCCAGGCTGTATCTCAAGAACCGCTGTAGCTAGACTTCTGAAATTTTCACAGATTGTGTATATCTGTTGCCGCTATAACAACAAATACTAAAAATAAAAGAAATTAAATATTTAAGGGGGGCTCCCATACAACAAACGTGATTTTTTTCGGCCTTTTTCGCTCTATATCAATAATGGCAACAGGTAGGCAATTGAAAATCTCACAAAACCTTCAATTTGATTTGTCCTTTAATAATTAATAATAAAATTTAAATAAAATAAATATTTTTTCTCACTTTTTTTGGTAAAAAAGTGGGCCCCGTGCGAGTTTCTTACGCCGGTTCTTCTCGCCGGGTCAGTTCCCGAACCGGTGGTAGGCATCGTAGTTTCATCGTTCATTCCACGACGTTCAAAAAGAGTATTAATGATACCTATTTTGAATAAAAAGATATTTTATTTTATTTATTTATTTATTTAAGGGGGGCTCCCATACAAAAAACACAATTTTTCTCTACTTTCGCTCTATACCGTTACGGAACCCTTCGTGCGAGAGTCCGACTCGCACTTGGCCGATTATTTAAAAATATCCATGATCATTGGATTAATTTTTATATTTGCATGTTTAACACACAGAATCAGCCGCTATTTAGGAAAAAAAGGATCAAATGTTTTATTCCAATTACCCCGGTATTGCTAGAGTCCATTTAATTTCTCACTTTTTGCCATCAGATTCTGGTAGACCTACACTTATTTTAAGTAATTAATATTTCACTCTGAGTACCGTGGTAAATGGCGGTTTAATGCTAGGCAATCAAAAGAGTAGTGGAACAGTTAAACTTTCCTTAAAACCATTCAGAAGCCGGGCAGGTACTGCTCAAGCAGATGACTTGGTTATGAAAAATTATCCTTCACCAACATATACCACTACCACCATGAAGCACAACCATCCTCCTGGCGCAGCCAAGTGAAGAACGTGCGTTTTACGTCTGCTGGACGTTTCATAATTTATATGAGCAACCAATGTAAAATATAAAATAAACTGTTAATAAGTATTCTAAGTGTTTGATGAAAATTGCACCTTGGACTTTTCAGAGTCTTCAAATATTTAAGTTTACCTGTGTGCTCTCCTCATTGAAGACTCTATCGTAGACGTAGTGTTTGTCGATAAGTCGCCGCTGCCGTAGCACGTCTCTACGAGTGTCAGATTCTTCTTCCAGTACCAGCATCTGATGATATTTATCATTCAGTACGTAATATTTTACTAGATCTTTATCAACAGGAACCGCACATTTTCCGTGACAAAAACTATGCCTTGTCCTTGCACAGGATTCAATATAAGTTAATCCAAGGTACCATTAGAGAAGTTGATTCCTAGGCAGATGTGGGACCTACGTAGTACGCAGTGTGGTCGCGTTACGTCAAACCCAGATCACAATTAACATTGAATTGACATGATCTGACCAAATAATGTTGGTCTGTCAACTGCCTAGGAATCAATTTCCTCGATGGTATATACTTTGATAACGCAAACACTTGTTTACGAGTACGTATTGCTCTTTTTAAAGATAAGTTTGAGTGCAGGTTAGGAAGCTCAACAAATTCCTTCCGATTAAGTGGATAGGGGGGTAGGGTAGGTACTAATAGTCTAAATTTTGGGCATCAACTATCAGCCAGATCAACGCAGCTATTGGGATAAACACTCTAGAGTAGAGTCAACACTTTACAGAAATCGTATCTTGGACTTACGTTGCTAATACTTCTCCACTTTTCAAGGTTAGATCGCCACTATCAGCATTATAAAACTTGTGACGCTAGTAAATAAAGACACCTGCCGTTCACAGTTGTTATACCTCTCCATTCCTATTAGACTGGCCCTTATGTAGTAGGCAAAACGGTCAGAGGTCACAGTTGGCGGTAAACAAACAAAAGATAAGCATCACCTTATCGCTGACGACGTGAACCACGCGGGCGCCCTCGTCGGCTCGAAGCGGGCGCACGCGCACGGCGACCTACCATAACAAACATCAAGGTTATGCTATAGAAAAAATTAATAAAATAAACAGAAGTACTTATAAACTACTACTCTCTATAACTGAACCATATTGTTGGATAAAATATGTGGAAGCTGCCTCTCTGTAGGCCTAGCCCCTAGGCAATAATGGACGTGGGTCATGGACAATGAAAGATGCTCTACACGTCTGTTATCTCCTATATTTGTCCGTCATGATTCATGGACCAACGTAGAGGCCGCAAAATGTTGTACCGGCCAGCAAACTCAACTAATATATAGAACAAAAAGTACACATACAGACTTCGAAATAGACCAAATATTTTGTTATTTTTTTGTTGGAGCACCGGCGCGAATGGATATGGAAGCGACCTTTTGACTTTTGCAACGAAACTGTACATAGCACATGAACTTTATGTAAGTAAACAGTATAGATAACACACAAATTAAATACGAGCCAAAAAATAGGACGCGTGTCTTCCGCGGAATTCTTGAGAGTTCTCCGGTGCCAATTATTCAGCAGTCAGCACCTAACCGGAGAATACTCAGAAGGCGAAATTGACGCTTCCATTCCGTTCCGCATTACGTTATAAGTACCTACTCTACGATTACAAATTCATGAACTGTGTAGGTAGGTAATCGTAGAGTATTTAGGTACTCGACACCTAATTATATAGTGTAGGTAGACAATGTAGACAAGCAGTGACGGATTAACCCTTAATCAAATTAAGCAATTGCCTAGGCCTAGGGCATCACGTCCACGGCACCAGAAGAAAGGAAGGACAAAAACATCCGTCTTTAGGGCATCACGTCTCACTATCACGGCACCAAAAACCACACCAAAAAAGTTTCTAGGAAAAAACTAATGTTTTAGGTGATAAAAGTTTAAAGACCGATTCTAGTTGACACATGGATAGGGAGGGGAGGGGGGGGCACAGGCATAGATTGCTTAGGGCATCAAGTAGTCTTAATCCGTCACTGTAGACAAGGTGCTCGAAACTAATTAGCCAAATACAAAAATGTCTCATTTTCAAATAGGTACTTATGTAAGGTTTTCTTTTATTATCGAAAACTGTGTATCCCTTAATATTCAGCTCACTCTAATCTCTTCATATCCATATAATATCGTAATAATTAGGTACATAGCAATTTTTATCGGCTTTTTGTGGTTTACTGATAAATACACCATACGGCTGTTATAGTGCTTAACTGATGTACCTAATACTTCGAGCAGAAAAGTTTTGCACAAAGCATTGTATAAACAATGACAATTTGTTTTTTATATCAAGTGTATATTTTGTAGTCAGTGGTTGTGTTGCTTCTTATAATTATTAGTGTTTGTTATGGTCAGTGAAGTTTTAAATTACTTTTAAAAGTGTACCTACCTAAGTCGAAAAATTTTAAGGTACGTTAAAATTTTTAGTTAGGTACATACATAAATATACAGGGTGTAACAAAACTAAGTGATAAGTAATACTTTAGGGTGTCCCGTGTGTATAGAAAGTGTCCCGTGTGAAAAAAGTCTGTAAAAGTGGTAGCGCTGAAAGAGCATTTTTTTGTATATTTGTATGGAAAAACTCGTGAAGCTGGGGCTCTTGCCCATACAAATCACAAAAAATTCGTACTTCAGCCCCCCTAGCATACGCCAACGAGATATCTCGTGGATATCTCACTCTCGAGCGTAGATTGCTAACATGCGTAGTGCGTACATCGGGACTCAAAGATAAATTTATCTTTCGTATACCTATAGTTCGTTAGTATATAGACAAAAAATAACAGAATATAACAAAAACAAAATTATCTCTAATTTTGACGACAGACGTACGAGAAAAAATGTATGTCATGTTGGGGTCAATAGAGATGAAGAGATAAACCAGTTAACATCGAGAAAACGTGTAGACAAAATTTTCTTTTTCTCGTTGGCGTATACTAGCACGGCAGCGCTGCTTCTTTGACACTGAACTCCCTACAAGGTCATCAACAACACACTACAATACATTACAAACCCAAAAGTATTATCACTAAGTTTGGTTTAGTTTTGTTACACTACAGCCTGTATTATGAACCTCTTCAGAAAACTAGAAATTATAAAGATTTTTTAGTCTCAGAATTAAAGAAATCTGGAGACTAAAAGGCTAAATTAATGATCACCCGTAATACCAGATGAGCTACAAGTGCGTTTTTGACCGTTCATTTTGGATTCTGCAAAATTTACCTATTTAAAGTTTTGTCATAAATCTAAATGCACTTAAAGCTTATATACTTACTTATTTTACCTTACTAATTACTTAGGTATTTCAAATAAAAGTATATAGTACTATATTACTTACCATTAACTTTTCCTCGCTAACGGATTTTCCGCTAACACTTTGCGTCATTTTGCCACCAAACTTTTACGAACACCGCTATAATATACTACTTATTTCAAACTTTTTAACACTTTAATGCCCGCATAAACACCACCCTCTATATCAGTAAACTTAATCGGTGCACATTGTATTATTTACTTTTAGTTTCTGTGGTAAGTGTAACGTCGTCATTTTATGAAACGTCTGAACCACAATGACTGTGCCACACAATGTCTTGCCATGAACTGAACCGTGGTCAAAATATATAGCCTTCGCTTTGGGCGTCGCTGGGGTAACCGTTAATGACCACAAATGAATATTTCATGCGCCGTCACCTCAAGTTTCAGCCACCGGTTTCATACATTCATTTATAAACACTGGAACATTCGTTAACGTAAACGCCTTGACATTATAACAAATTGACCAACTGCTGCATACTGCAGACTCATCATTCAAACTCGAGTCGAGGATATGAAACATTACGAGGAATACAGCTGTTTTTTCAATGGAGCCATTAAAAACGAATTATAGCCACATAGCGATAGGGCTTCGTGGTAACAGCGTTTATTTGAACTGTCGTAGGTTCTATTCTCGCAAATTTTTACAAAAGCCATAATTACCATTATGCCACTGATCTCTATTATACAAGTACGCGTAGGTACTTGTATTATTAGAGATCAGTGCATTATGCTCATTTATTTTTATAAGACAAGTTTTAATGGCAAACAAGGCAAAACTTCTGGAAAACAGTATCTAGCGCTTTTTAGGGTTCCGTACTCAAGTCCCAAAGGGTAAAAACGGGACCCTATTACTGAGACTTCGATGTCTGTCCGTCTGTCTGTCTCCAGGCTGTATCTCAAGAACCGCTATAGCTAGTAGACTTCTGAAATTTTCACAGATTGTGTATATATGTTGCCGCTATAACAACAAATAGTAAAAACAAAATAAAATTAATATTTAAGGGGGGCTCCCAATTCCCATACAATAAACGTGATTTTTTTGGCTTTTTCTGCTCTTAATCCATAATGGCAACAGATAGGTATTTGAAATATTCATAAAATATTTAATTAAATTCGTACTTTAATATTTAATAATAAAATTAAAATAAAATAAACAATTAAGGGGGGCTCCCATACAAAAAATACAATTTTTGCTTACTTTCGCTCTACAGCGATACGGATCCTTTCGTGCGCGAGTCCTACTCGCACTTGGCCGATTTTTTTATACATTTCTTGATTTATAGAATAGATATTAATCGTTATCTATTGTAAAAACAAAGAAAGAGAAATAGGGTATCTTAGGGCTTAGCTAGCAGAGATTGCATTATGTAGAGACTAGAGACACATTGATGCGATGTGGTCTTGTAGGTATATAATAAATATTAATAGTTAAAAAAACTAGAAACACGCTTTTTATATAAAACCAAACTAAACTGGCCGTTTAAAGTGGGTCAAAATAGCGCCCAAAGAAGTCGGTTACAAACAAACATACAAACATACAAATTGAAAAATGGAATAATTATATCAAATTAGTGTATTGTCATCGGTCCTCGATAAATCTACAAAGTTTGAACGAAATCAGGCCGTTAAAAGTGGGTCAAAATCGCGCCCAAAGAAGTCGGTTACAAACATACAGGTGAATTAATAAAAAGCGTATAAAAATAAAAGAGATACATAGTATTGAAAATATATTTAAATAACATTACATTTTCATTGTACATAGTAACAAGATATTTGCATATGGAAGGTGTGTCTTGAAGTTGACTTAAAATATCAAACCGTGCCGGGAGCAAGCAATTTGACACCTCTATCAAATAACTTGAACAAATAATGTGACGGCTTCTGTTGCATAACATACATGTTATCACTCTCAAATCGTATCCCAGGTCTTTTAATTGTCAAGTGTCCGGAGACGTCGGCACTCAGCCCCGAGGTAAGACTATCCACTTCAACCACTATCTGAGATTTATGAGATAATAGATTCGCCATTGTCTCTGTAACATCATGACTGGTGGCTACATTGCAGTGGATTATTAAAAAAGAACTGTGAGGTTGAACTAGTTTGATAATTTCTTCAGATATTCTATTAACTTCTTTTAACTTCATTTGTGCATCAAATAAATGTGACAATCCATCTACGATTATGTTGACTGAATCATATTTTTCTCTTAAACTTTCAAACCTTTTTTTAATGTTGTTAATTATACTTTCACTATAACTATTTTCATTTGTCAGAACATTTTCAGCTATTTCTTGACCCACATCATAGAAATTTATTAAGCCCGAATCCACCACTTTTTGTAGATTGTAGTTCATTTTTAAACCAACATTGTGATAATGTTTTAAGGTGTTGTGAGTTGTAATAATAAGAAGAGCACTCTTGTTTTTTATACAATTGCCAATGACACAACTTGTAATAAACGCACTGTCACAACCTTTTAGTTCCTTCACTAATATGATCTTGCCCGTTTCACCAAGTTTATCCAGTTCCAGATTTGTGATTATATCCGAAGACATACTGATGACACTTAAAAACAATGGTTTTTATAGATAATTATTACAGCATATAATAATTACATCAATAGTCCAATGTATTGTTCTTTTTAAGTTAACATAATAATAAATGTGCTAAATTATAGGTTACTAGCTGTTGCCCGCGACTTCGTCCGCGTTAGTATAGTAGATCACGTCCCAAGTATTATTTTTCAAAAATATTCAATGTACAGAATTGACTTTCCTACGATTTTATTATATGTATAGATGTATAGATATGTATAGATGACTTAGTTTGTTCCTACAAAGGATAATTAAGACGCAATACAAACTCCACGATACCTTTTAATTATGAACAAAAGTTTCATGAGGAATAAGGGGGGGGGGTTTGGGGGGGCGCAGCCCCCCCAAAACAAACGACACTGGAAAACCGTATGTGTAGTTTAGTTTTTAACTTTGTTCTTAAAAAAGATGTATAACGCCGCAACACCGCTTTGTTTGAAGCAAAATTTGGGGAGGTGGGGGGGGGGGGGTTTGGGGGGGCGAAGCCCCCCCCCCCCAAGAAAAGACCGATGCCAAAGCTCCCAGCATGTTAATCAAACGACACTCGAAATTTGTATAGAAAAGATAGACAAAAGCTCATAGCATGGCAAGGAGTGAAGATAGATACAAAGTGTGAAGGAGAAATTTGTAGGAAATTTTATGGGCTTTCGTTACGTACCGGACATTTTTTCTCTACAACGCACCGTTTTAGCGATATGAGCAAAAAACTAAAAATATTGAAACTTGAGCCCCTCCCCCCGCCATAGGTGATATCGTCATAATATATAGCCTATGTGTTGACCCGACCTCTATATAATATTCGTGCAAAATTTGAAGTAAATCCATTCAGTACTTTCTGAGTTTATCCCGGACATACATACAGACAAACAGACAATCAGACAAACAGACAAACAGACAAAAATTCTAAAAACTATATTTTTGGCTTCCATATCGATTGTAGATCACGTCCCAAGTATTATTTTTCAAAAATATTCAATGTACAGAATTGACGTTCCTACGATTTTATTATATGTATAGATAATATCTTGAGAATTAAATTATAGACCTTACTATTGTTACCGACATATAAAGTCATGGAAATAATTAATATTACTTACATGCACTAAATAATAATGTGTTCAATGTATTGTTATTTGTTACTTTTCAATAAAATAGGTCCATATACTTTAAAGTAAGTAAGTACGTAAGTTTAATTCCTAAATAAATGATACATTTCTATAACTTTGAAGAATATGTTTCACGATTGTTCAACTTCAAAAACAAAAGTATTTTTAATAAATAAAGTAATAATTTATTTCATAAAATAATTATTCGAATCCCTGCTCAGAAAATGAAAATCCCAAACACGTTTATTTGACAGAAAACAGCTGTCTGCACACAGATTAATATATGTAGCAAGGTAGCAAGCATTGAGATACTATAGCAGGAGAGAGCCTTATACCAGTGTACAAGCGTCAAAAGCGTGTCATGTTATGTCCTACTTACTAGGACATAACAAAGGAGTCGGTATGCATATTTCATGTAATAAAAGTGATAATAAAGGTTTTTATCATAGACTTATAATATACTGACGTATAGACTACCTGACAACCCGAAAATGCGTGACGATTTTCGATCTGTCAATGTGTGCGTGTGCTAGTGATGTATCTTTTACTATCGATAGTATAGTCCGTTCCACAGTGTATTTTTTGTCCAAAAAATTGGCCATGCTTTTTTTTTTGGAAATCTTGAACAGAAATGTTATGTAAGTAATTTATTAGTATTTACATGTGTTAATTTCTTATTATGAACAATAAAAAAACACTTTTAATTTTTTTTTTCAATAAAATTAAAAACTGCCATAATTTTTTAAATATTTACTTAATTGTCTTCTTGATTATTCTGATCGACAATAATAAAAAAAAAACACACAATTTAACCTGATTTACATATTTCTTAAATAAGTGTTTAAAGATTTACTTACGATTTATGTTTTTTTTTTTCTTTAATTTATTATGAACGTATTTCTAATTATTTGGATTTTACAGAATTGCTACTTAAATGTACAAGAATTCGTGTAAAAAAATTTAGATCCAAATAATAAAGGGCACCGAAGTTAAAGGCTTCTAAAGTTTTCTTGGTAACTATGGTTTTAGGGTTGTCAATATTTCTGTACCAACATTTTTTACTCATTTGAACTTTGTTTTTTTGAGCATATAAAAACCTACTTCAAATATTATTAAACTATGTGAACTATGCGGTGACAACCCTATCCAAAATTATATAAAATTGAATAACTCCGCCTCATTTGGATCCCATTTTTTTGGGTTATAAGTATCAATAAAAAGAATATTTCAGTCTTAGTTTCAAATCCAAATATGAAGACATGACGTTAAAAAAATTAAAACATAAATTTATAAAGTCAGTCATAAATACGTTATCTTGAACAAATAAAGCCTGGATGTTTTTCGCTATAGTAGGGCTTTTAAGACACTATTTAGACCAATTAATAAATTCTTAAAAGAATATCAAACTTTTGAGCTATAACTGTTTCTATGTTTTTTTCTGGAAATCATAGAATTTTTTTTCAAGTACTAATTTGCATTCTTCTATAGGAATTGGGCAGTCAGGTACTCTCGTCCTGCATTTATAATCACAAATCCTATAAAATTAAGTAATAAAAATGGCATGGCCAATTTTTTGGACAAAAAATACACTGTGCGTTCGAGTTAGTTTACCTGAGTTTCTATGAGAAATAAATAATATACAACTTTGGCAGATTTTCTATTTCAAATTAGGTACCATATATTTTATTTGGCAGAAAGAAAGGTGACGATTGAAAAGTATCTAAGACACACATTGTCGTTTGGGGTGATTTTTCAATCGTCGGATGTGTTAAGACATGAGGTTCTTATAAGGGTAAATAATATACACATTATAAAGTTACTTATTTATTACTCAGGTAAAAGCTATCTGAAAAATCAGCCCTTACATTATTAGAAATGCAAATATAATGTTGAAAGTAAACAACACACTTAGTATTTTATTTATTCTTAAATTAAATACATATCATAATACTCTTACACACCTATTACATTTTTAGATTGGTTTTATGTTATTGTTAAATACCGATAAGTATATCGATAAATTTGATTCAAGCACTAGCGTATATGTAAACATTTTTTATGAAAAATTTTTCTTCAAAAATTGTGTAATTTAAGAACAATAGTACCTTTAGTTACGCAAAATATGAAAGTAAAAGGGAGGATTGATATTATTTTATTTGAAATACAGAACTAAAGACAGAATATAGCAAAAATAAACACATCGTAGCAATTAGGACATGAAGATTAATTACCTGTGAAATGTATATTTTTCAGGATTATTCCTATGATTTACACTGCAATCACTCACAGAACAAGTTATCATTGCTATATATAATAGTATTTGTTAAAAATAACAAACGATTTAAACAATAAATTTCAAATACTGAAAGGGCACAAAAACGCGTGTCGACTTGTGACGACCTGTCAAATAAAAGTGGTTACAGTTCACATTAAACTGCCTCTCTCTTTTCATCTTGTTATAATTCCATAAAGGATTTTCTTCTCTCTCGCACTCTTTGTTCGTCTATGCATTATAGGTTTATGGTTTTTATTGAACATTTTATGCTAGATATTGTTGAATTCTATGGTTCCGCTAAATTATAAACCATAAGAATGGCCAAAGAATGCCTCAAACACGTGGATTTAACATTAAATACGTAAGTTTTGAACAACGTTTTTTGGACTTTTCAATTGGTATTTTTGTAAGCTAAAAAGGATAATATTTAAGTTTAATAATTCCTTATTCGTGCTATGTAAGGCATTAGTGCTAAAAATGTCACATTAATTACTAATTTGACTACAAAAGTTGCATAGCTTTTTACGTGTGTTTACGGATTCTCATTACTTGAACTATAGTTTATCGATATCATGAACTAAATGACTTTCTTTTCTGGATTTAAATGTGCTTCGAAATGATCGACAAATAGAAATATTCAAGAAAATAAACGCACACTACTTGTATGAAAATAAGCACAAAATGGCCACGCGATGACGGGCTAAGACTACATCTACCTATATATCCTTAATCTGTGGTAGCAAGTGTCTGCAACTCTGCAGTAGAAAAAAAGCGCGGGAATCTCCAAAAAGGGCGGTCGTGTTTTTTCTGGGAAAAATAATTTTTCGAATTATTTATTGTAAATATCTTAGTTAGTTAGTTTTCTTTTTATATTTATTTAGTTTCTTTTAGTTTTTATTGTTTTCTGCGCATTTTGGTAAGTCTCTTGTATATAGTATTGTAAATATGGATGTGGACCCGGGGGGGCCGGAGTGCCCCCCTGCTGGCCAATTTATAACCGTTCAGACAACAGAAATAAATGATTCTTCTATGGACACTGACTCTTCGATTAATAATAATTCATTTTCAAACCGCAAACGCCCTGCAACATCCAGACGAATTTGCAGAAAATGTAATAAGAAAATTAAGAAAAATCCGAATAAAACTAAACCAGATATCAACTGCCTGTGTTTAAGTGATACAGAAAACAAAGAAAGCTTAAATAATATCCAAGAAACACAAGGAGTTGGTATTATAGAGAAACATCAGGGCTTGACTAATCCCCGTGTTAGTCGATTATTGTACACAGACACAGACTCTACACCCTACGTAGTACATATTCAAAAGGAGATTTCAACTTCTAACGGTAATTGCTCTTTACATCCTGTAGAATTCGGTCGCTTTCTTAAAAATAATAATATAAAAAATGTGGAGAATGGCAGCCTTAAAAGGATTGGCAGAAACAGATTAGCGTTATCCTTCTCAGTGTTTTCTGATGCCAATAATTTTATTAATAATGAAAATTTAAAACAGAATAATTACAAGGTTTTCCTTCCTTCTTTCCAAGTTTGCCGAGTAGGCTTGGTTCGAGGTATACCAGCAGATTGGACTGAGGATGACATTTTGGCTAACGTTACTCTGCCTTATGGTTGTGGGGAAATTTTGAAATTAAGGCGTTTAAAGAAAAAAAGTGTTGTCAATAATACTGCACAGTTTGTTAATACTGAGTCCGTAGTGTTTACATTTGATGGCCAAACATTGCCTAAAAGAATTTTCATATGCTATAACTCTTTGCCTGTTGACTTATACATTTACCCTACCATACAGTGTTACAATTGCTGTAGGTATGGGCATGTTAAGTCACAGTGCAGATCAACTCCCAGATGTTTCCGTTGTGGTCAGGGTCACTCGGGTGACAAATGTTCAGTAGATGAGGATTCTGTGTTTTGTTGTTTATGCCAAGCTTCCCATATAGCTACTAGTAAGAATTGCCCTGAGTTTCACAGACAAAAATCAATTAAAGAATCCATGGCTCACAAAAATTTATCATATGCTGAAGCTTCAAAACTCCACCCTCCTATTTCAAAACTATATTCAACTGTTTTATCTTCTCCCAGTAATTCTCCTCCATCTTTCATAAACCAACAAAAACAAAATTTACCCAACAACTCTGTAAATAAAACAACCACAGAATCATACAAGAAAACTGTGTTCAGACAACCTAGGACACCACCTAAGACAATAGGTGGATACGATAAAACAGCTCATTTTAATTTAGTTAAAGACTATAATCCGCCAACAGGTTCAAATGGCTCAGCTTTAACAACAAACAGCGACAAGAACATTTCAGTACCTGAATTAATATCAGCTATATTAAGTTACTTAACTCAATCAAATATTATATCCACATCAGTCATACCGTCCAACGTAGCCTCCATTAATAGTACCAAGCCTAATACCATCTCCCATTATGGATTATCTGATCCAATGGAACTGTCGCAGTGCAGTCAGCAAAAAAAGTGAAATTATTCATTTAATAAACAAATATAAACCAATTGTCTTTGCTCTTCAAGAGACATGGCTTAAGCCAGATTCTCTTTTTAAGATACCTGGCTATGCCTGTATAAGAGAGGACAGATCTGATGGGTATGGAGGTACCGCCTTACTCATCAATCATCATCATTCATTTGTACATATTTCACTTCCATCACATAATCCAAATATTTCTTTAATAGCAGCTTCTGTAAATAACATCTGTTTTGTCTCATTGTATATTCCTCATCCATCTTATTCAATATTTTTAGAAATTAAAAATATAATTAGCCATTTACCAAAACCTTTTGTAATTTTTGGCGATTTTAATGCTCAACACTTGTCTTGGGGTAGCAGTAATAATAATCAATGGGGTTTTGAAATATTAGATTTATTAGATTACCACAAGTTATGCATTCTCAATACTGGGTTCCCAACACGACAAACTGCACCTAATGAGGGTTATAGTGCTCCTGATTTGTCTATTTGTACTTCCAATCTTTCTTCTCTTTTACACTGGTCAGTTCTATCATCTAGTCATGGTAGTGATCACTTTCCTATTCTCTTGTCTCTCCCCTGTAAAAATAAAAAACAAAATCATTCTTTTAATTCATCATCATTAAAATATAACTTAAAAAATGCAGAATGGGAAAAGTTTTATCTTGCACTAAAAAATAAACTATCCCATCTTCCTAGTATATCTCCAGGTAATGAATCTGTTTGTGCTGATGCTCTAGCATCTGCCTTGATCGAATCAGCAGATGAAACTCTTCCTATTAAGAAAACACCTAAACATAACATTCCATCACCTCCTTGGTGGGACAATGACTGTTCAGTCGCTATAAATAAAAGAAAACAGGCTGAAAGAGAATATAATAATAATTCTACATTTGAAAACTACGATATTTATTGTAAATCTGTTAACGATGCAAAAAAGATATTTAAGAAAAAGAAGTCTGCAAGCTGGAAAAAGTTCTGTGAATCTATCTGTCCGGACACACATGCTTCTATAGTTTGGAATAATATTAGAAGGTACAGGTCTGCATATAAACCTCCATTTCATCCTATGCCAGATTCTTTAGCAAACGATTTTTTAAAGAGATTAGCACCTCCTTCTGTGTCATTTCTCCGTCCATCACCTTTAGGTGAAGTTAGCCTTAAAGACCTTAACTCGCTTTTTACTCTTCTAGAGTTGAAAGGAGTTGTTGCACATTTAAACGACTCGGCTCCGGGCATTGATGGAATCCCATACTCTTTTTTTAAACATGCTTCAGATGAAATTTTAACATACTATTTGGATCTGGTTAATTCAATGTTATTAACGGGTAATATTCCAAAGTCATGGAAAACCCAGAAGGTTATTCCCATACTAAAACCTGGAAAACCGCCCTCCTCTGCTTCTTCCTATCGTCCCATAATTCTTTCATCAGTGTTATTAAAGATTGCAGAGCATCTCGTAAAAAATCGTTTGGAATGGTATATCGAAAAACATAACCTCCTAGCCCAAAGTCAATATGGATTCCGAAAAGGAAAAGGTACAATAGACAATATTGCACTTTTTACCACAGATGTTCGTATCGCTTTTACAGAAAACAAATCTGTTTTAGCGGCTTTTTTAGATATAAATGCAGCGTATGATAACGTAAGAATAGATATACTTCAACGAAAGCTTCATTTATTAGGTGTTCCCATAACATTAATTAATTTTATTATAAACATATTACTTGAAAGATTTATCGCTCTGCCTTTGCAAAATGAAACGCAAAATGAAACGCAAAATGAAACGCAAAATGAAACACAAAATGAAACGTCAACGGAATTGCGGGTTGTAGATAAAGGGCTTCCCCAAGGCTCAGTAATAAGTCCACCTTTGTACAATATTTATACATCAGATTTAGAGGAAGCAGTTATTGGCGAGACTTCAGACTTGGAGTCATTTACGTTAACAGATATAGAGTATATAGATGATGAATCATATCTTTTGCAATACGCCGATGACTTAACAATTTATGTCATAGACCAATCCATTGAAAGGGCCTCTATTCGATTATCGCGCTGTCTAGCAAGACTAAAAATATGGTTAGATGCAAATGGATTAGATCTTTCAGTTAATAAAAGTACTGCTGTTTTATTTACCCGTATGCGCTTACCTCCGCCTGTGGTGGTAAAATATAATGGATTGCAAATTCCAGTCGACAAGGAGGCAAAGTTTTTAGGGGTAATTTTAGATTCAAAACTCAATGGTAATGCTCATAACGAGTATGTTGCATCAAAGTGTGAACGCACTTTAAACATAATAAGGTGCCTATCAGGAGTGTGGTGGGGATGTCACCCGTTTAACTTAAAATTATTGTATAACGCATTGATAAGAAGTGTGTTAGATTATGGAACATTTCTTCTTGAACCCTGTAATTTAGCTGGTTTCAAACAGTTAGATAAGATTCAAGCAAAAGCTATGAGAATCATTTGTGGAGCCATGGCTTCCTCGCCAATAAATGCATTACAGGTAGAATGTGGTGAACCACCGCTCTACCTCAGGCGACAATATCTGGCTGACAAGTTTTTCATTCGCTGTTTGCAATTTTCAAACCATCCTCTTATTCCGAAACTGAAAAAACTGTTAGATTTAGTAAACAAGGATAATTTTTGGCTACACAAATCCCGCCCTTGCTTAGTAAATAGTTATGTGCGATACTCATTCCTTGACGCCCCTATACTTAGATTACCTGTGTATCCTCTGTTTCAATCTTCCTTTGAATCCCTTATTTTGAATCCGGATATCCGTTACGACATAGGTATAAAAAAATCAGATAAGTTTTATGCAAAACCATTTTTCAATTATTTAACAACCAATAATTGGGAAGGCTGGCATCACATTTACACAGATGCCTCTAAAAATATACCAATCGTTAATAATAATTGTGTTGGAGTTGGTATATACCATCTCCAATACAACATAGTCCAAAAAGTTAAATTTCCGCCGCAAACTTCCGTATTCACTGGAGAATGTTATGGCCTATTTAAAGCGGTCGACTACATTTTACTTGCAAAACTTAATAAAACTGTTATTTTTACCGATTCTTTAAGTGCTCTTCAAGCATTATATGGATTTACGTTTAAGTCAAAATGTTTTCCTATAATCATTCAAATTAGAAATCTTTTGCAGAAATGTATTGTTGCTAACTTATCTGTTACGTTTGTCTGGATACCGAGTCATTGCGGCATTCTTGGAAATGAAAAAGCGGATGCTTTGGCCAAAGATGCTGCTTTTAGTGGAGATGTTTTTCCGTATATGAACTACTGTCATGACTTGCTCTCCCTTGCTAAGAACTTTCTCGAACAGGATTGGAGTAAGGACTGGGCACGAACGAGTCATAAAAAAGGTGTACAATATAGGCTAATACAACCTGAGATTCAGTTCAGACCTTGGTTTTTCAAAATAAAATTATCAAAAAGCACAACTTCTTCTTTAATAAGAATGAGGTTAGGACATGTCCTCACTCCGGCCCACCTAAAAAGGATACGAATTCGCAACAATGATGCTTGCGATTGCGGTTTGGAAGTGGGTGATTTGAATCATATTATTCTTTCCTGTCCTCTGTATGATCACTCCTGCCTTTATGATAGTCTCTCCTCTATGTCTATACCCTTACCTACTTCTGTACCCACTTTATTAAATTCATGTAACAAATTAGTTTATTCATGTTTATCTCAATATTTACGTAGCAATTCCATTAACCTTTAATATATTTTTATACCTTGTAGTGAAACTTCCTAACTAGATCCGAAATCCTAAATTCCGTACTTATTTCGCTTTTCCACCGCCTATTCCCTACCTTTGTATATGGCAAAGTACACCGCCTGTGTCAGTGCCAAGAAACAAACAAAAAAAAAAAAAAAAAAAAAAACTCTGCAGTACTCTGCACTGCTCTGCACCATTGAGGTAATAATACTATAGGAGTCCGCCTTATATTTTGACAGCTGATAATGTTACTCTTTCTAACTAACGATGTAGTAATTTGGGTGAAAGAGAAAGCTCATATCGGTGTGTAAACGTCAAAAGCCTGTAATGTTATGTCCCACTTAGTAGAACATAACAAACGAGTAGGTCTGCATATTTCATGTATAAAAAGTGGTAATAAAAGTGTTTAGTGAACGTTCAATGCAATATATTATTGCGTTTTGTGATTCCGCTATATAATAAACCATAAAAACGGCCAAGGAATGCCTCAAACACGTGGATTTAACATAACATACGTAAGTTTTCAACAACGTTGTTTGGGCTTATCAATCGGTATTTTTGTAAGCTAAAAAAGAAAATTTATAAGTATAATAATCCATTAATCATGCTATATAAGGCATTAGTGATAAAAATGTCACATCAAGTAATAATTTGGCTATAAATATTGCATAGTTTTTTACGTGTATTTTAGGGATGCGCCTTACTTGAACTATAGTTTATCGATAAAAATAATGTCATGGACTAAATGATTTTTTTTTCAGGTTGAAAATGCTTCAAAATAGACGACAAACAGATATATATTTTAGACGCAAGTTTCATGCAAGTTTTTAATCCTTACTCCCTTATGAAGGCATCACAATATTGGAATTTGGAATTATCATTTCAAACGTAAGTTTGAAACAATGATTTTATTGAAATAAAGAAAGTTCTAACGGAGAGTAAAATAATTGCATGATCAACAGCTCTCACACCTCCCCCCTGTAAGTACTCAATTCGTTACTTAAAGATACTTCTTGAAATTTTATCCTGGCATTAGGTACTCTTGTTTAATACCTAAGTAAAATGTAAAATTTTTATAAGGCTAAAGTCATAATCATTTAATAAAATAAATTTAATACCTCAATCGTCGAATTCCAGACACAATATATATTTAGTTGTTATGCGGCACCTGGGTTCCGCTTGGGGCTGGATGGGTTAAGCATGGAAAACTTACATAAAGCATATTGCCCCGTATACAATATTATGAATTATGTGTATAATATTTTATAGTATGTAGTAGTATAGTACATATTTTATTAACACTAAACCATTTATTTTTTTCAGGTTATTGGAATGCTCATAAAGAAGAGTTCAATATTATGGTGGTGACGGAGAGACCTATAATGAAGATAATAATTATTTTCAACTATTAATTTGATAATAAGATTGAAAGTGAAGAATAATATATGGTTTAGTGCTCTATGATTTTGATTGCACACACCGTGATATTGCACAATAAAATTGATCGTCTAGACTCTAGAGTCCTACTTAGGTTATTAATTATTATTATTATAATATCATTATTCAGGGGGCGTCGAAGTATCTATTTTATGTCTTTTTCTGTATAAATATTATTACATAATTATATTTTAATAGGTAAAGAAATGCACCTAAGCGTTTTTGGAATTACTTTAAATAAGTAGGACTGAGATTCATTCTTATATTTCTTTGATAATAATAATTGTTATTCTACAAAATAGTTGCTTAATAGTAAATAGTAATTAAGTTTAATAAAGTATAATATATTTTGTTCTTCTGTTATGTTTTATAAAAACTGTTGATTTTATTGATATTAGCTATTACACTCCGGAGTCCGGACAATCTTTCGTGGCTTATGGAGTGTTTAACTATTTGTGTAATTATATACTTAAATATTTTGTTTATACAGGGTGCAATTAAACCATCCTGCCAAATTTTTTCCAGGGCTTAGGTATCATTAGGAGAGGTCATTTAGCAAAAAAAATTGGGTGTTATTTTTTTAATGACATATTTTATCTCATTTAAAATCGATGCAGAACGGTTACTCGTGGCGGTGGGAATGAGCGGGGGTGACGTGGGGAGGAGGCGCGCGCGCGCTCACCCGCCGGCGACGCGTAGTGTCCATTTTAATTGTAGTGTTTTTTAGGATAACTTTCGGAAGCTATTTCTCAACATTTTAGTACTGACTATATTAAAAGAAAAATACGTGTATTTTTATTTTGAACAAGGATCAATATATCAAAATTTGGCAGGAAGGTTTAATTGCACCCTGTATTTAAGTATTTTCATACACTTAATAAATAGATAAAAAATACCTTTTCACCAAATTGAAAGCGACTTCTAATTTAATGAGCATAATATATCCTAAATTGAACATGCAGGTCGAATTGATAACCTCCTTTTTTGATGTTGTTTAATAAAAATCTGTAACATAAAATTATGGTCGCCTTGGTCGATAGCTGTAGTCTAATTTTATATTTTTATCGATATACGCCATCCCTACACGCACACTACAGCAATTGCACACAAGCATAAAATGGCCACGCGCTGGCGAGCTAAGAATCCATCTATGTATACTTAATCTGTGCTCTGCACTCTACTCTCTGCTGTACTCTGTAGCTGTTACTGTCAATGTCACTGTCAGTTTTGCCACTTGTGTCAATTAATTTTTTTAATCGAAAGAAAAGTCATTGTACTGATAAGAAAAAAAATATGATAAGAAATGACATTTATCAATCAAGGTTAGAACAAGAACATCTACCTATTGAACAAGTTTTTGAAGTCAAGGTTTAAAAATGCTTTAGTTTTTAATAATTTTAGCAATATTGTACCGCAATTCCCGAGTGCTTGTCGTGGTGGTGTCGAATTACATAATTAATGTAACACGTTCTTACCATTTTAGCATAAAGTTGTTTTGAAAGAAGAAAGTAGAAGATTTCAGAATGGACCCCGGGAAAGAAGTAAGAGTTTCGCAGTGGTATTTTGGAGGCCTAGCTTCAGCTGGTGCAGCATGTATTACCCATCCTCTAGATTTACTTAAAGTTCAAATGCAGACCCAAAAAGGAAAGAACATATCCATGTTTCAACTAACAGGACTAGTGTTGAAAAATCAAGGTTAGAGAGATTCAGATTGTAACCTTTGTTTGCTTGTAAATTTTCAGTAATGGCAAAAGTATAGAGTATTAAAAAATTAATTTTGAACCTTTAATAGTATTATTATGTCTGATGTCTGTACCAATCAAAATATTTTTAATAAAAATACTGTAGACCAGCATCTTTCTACAATCCAGTTCTATGTAATACTAGTGACTTTAATTAATTGTGATTTTGTTTTAGGAATAATGGGTCTGTATAATGGAATATCTGCATCTCTTTTGAGGCAACTTACATATTCCACTGCTAGATTTGGGATTTATGAAGCTGCTAAACAGAGACTGGCTCCTAAAGATGTATGTACTATATTTTGTTCTTACTGCTAAGATGCCTGCAAATTTTATTAAAAATTTAAAGTTATTATACTTTAATAATAAGTTTATGTTGTAGTAGTGTAGTATGAAATTTAATCACAAAATTACATAAGATAAAAGTTATCTTGATATAATAATTATGTAAACATACTAAAAAGACATTATATAAATTGGTAACATGATAACCAAACAAATGGTGGATTGTTCATTATCTAATATGAGATTATTTTTTTAGGGAAAAACTATACCATTTTACATGTCAGCATTTTTAGCTGGATTGGGTGGGGCTGCTGGTGGATTTGTAGGGAACCCGGCAGACTTGGTCAATGTACGAATGCAAAATGATGTTAAACTGCCACCAGAGCAACGAAGAAAGTATGCCTATTATTAATAATTATTATTATGTTGATATTATTATAATTATAAATATTAAGTATTTATACAGTCTAGCAGATGTATTAACTGGAATTCAAAACATTCACATTATGTAATCTGAGTAATAAACTGTGATTTCTAAGTCACATTCTTTAGTATAAAACTAAAAGAAATAAAACTATGAGAAAAGAGATATTATTACAGAAATTGCATATTATTTGTAGCTTAATTCATCAAGCCCCGAGCGGTCTAATGCAACCGCGAGAACAATAGATAAGCTGTCTCGTTTTTCCACAATCGACGGGTTAATGTAAAATTCTGGTTAATAGATATACTAACATACAATTTATTGGCCTTTGTAGAAAAAACCCAAGACTCCATACAACAAGCATTTTCTATCAGTACTAACATAATTTATCCTATTACTCATAGCTTCTATGATAGTATTTATTGATACAATTATCCTTAATTACGTTTTCCTTTTCAGCTACAAGAATGCGGTTCACGGTCTATATCGAGTGCTAGCGGAAGAAGGGGTGATGAGATTATGGGCTGGGGCATCCATGACATGTAGCCGAGCTGTCCTAATGACCATAGGCCAACTTTCATTCTACGACCAAATAAAAGCACTACTGCTGGCTTCCCCTCATTTCGGCGACAACGTCATCACACATGTGACGTCTAGTTTGCTGGCCGTAAGTTTTATGGATTTTTTTACGATTTGGCTAAGAGATGTTGACCTTCATACTCATGCCAAATTCTAGATGCATGTAAAATTATTATAACCTTGAGTAAATTATATATTTTTGTTGTGTTTACTGCAATTTTAGAACAGTTATGAAAAGGAAGATTACTGTTGCCCCTAATTAATTTTTTAAATTTAATTAGGGACATTAATAAATTATTGGTGGCCTAACCGCTCTTTATGCAAGCAAGAAAGAGCACTTAGGTCTAATTTCATCAACAACTATTAAAGTTAATGCCTGAATTAGTATCACGTTTCCTCTTTCATTTTTCATATGAATGTAAGAGAAGACATGGAATTTTAACAAGCTGGTAACACTAACAGACATTGGTGATATTGAGCCTTAAGATTCAAAAAAGTTTACTAAGGAGTTTTTACTTCATTTTTTTTATTTCAGGGAGCTATAGCTACGACTCTCACTCAACCTGTCGACGTGTTGAAGACGAGAGCCATGAACGCTAAGCCAGGCGAAGTGAAGAGTATTCTCTCGCTGATCACCAGCACAGCCAAGGAGGGACCCCTCGCCTTATTCAAAGGTTACATTCCAGCGTTCGTGAGGCTTGCCCCACATACCATCCTTACATTTGTATTCTTAGAACAACTCAGAATGAACTTTGGAATAATCAAAGTACAATGTCTATAGGATGCTGCACAAATGATAGGTCAAATTTTAATTCCTGGTGGTGTGTAATTTGTATAGTCAAATGATTAGTCTTGAGACTACTTTCCGTAACTCTAATAACCTAGATTAGGTTTTTGTGACTTTATTTTGCTATAAATATTTACATATTTTTTAATCTTTACAAGAACATAGTATTTATATGAATGACATTATCTGATAATGCTGTAGAAGTGGCTTTTAGTTTTGCGTCTTAGACTAACATTCTTTCTGTTTGCAATTATTATATTATTAACAATCGACAATTGTGATATAAATTAACGCTAACTCAATTAATTCCAATAATGAAATACCAATGTGTAGTGTGTATTATAAAATGTACCATTTAGGTGATTGTATTTATAGAAAAGAAATTAAATTTCTTTTAGGTTTTGTGCAAACGTGCGACCAGTGGCTGTCTGACGACACAACTTTCATATTTTTTTAAAGGGTGGTAACTAAACAGCAGGAGTGTGTAGTCGCGACTTATCTATCGGTCGCTCGTTTGCACAGAGCTTTAATATTTTATCGTTTATTTCAAAGTGATTAAAATCTTTAGGACAAAGTATATAGCAGAAAAGTGTCAAACACAACTACATATTAACTATCCGGTCCATACAACATATTTAAAAGTAATCTCGTTGCCAAATCCAAAAATATCTTTTTCACTGAATTTACAACTATAGTCTACTAACTTGTTGCAATTCCAAAGAAAACATTTTATAGATTCTTTCAATATTTTTATACTAGACATTTTTATAGTATGGATAAAGATGATAACTTTATGTACAATACATAGATGACGCTGTTAAAAAGGACAAAGTGTAGTTTAGGTTTTTGTGTTGGAATAGTCACATAATTTTATTCCACAATTCTTTTTTTCCTCTAATGCTAAATTATTTTCTAGATAACATTCCTGAGGAAGATCTGACATTTATTTTTTTGTATTTGAACAAAATATGTTTTTATAAAAATAAGAAATGAGGAGTTGTTAGTTACGAAAACAAATATTAAATTAGAAAATTGAGAAACAAAAATAATATTGTTCACAAATAAACTTAAGGCAAAGGCTCTAATATCTAATATATTATGTAGTTAGTAAAGTGTGTTATTTTTGAGATTATAGATCGTAAGTTCTTTGCCTAAATATTGGTGCATTCCAAATAACTCTTCGTAAAAACTTTTACTAACACGCACATAATATTTAGTTGATTTTTGTTACGCCGCGAACAATGGTGTGGGTTATGTGTTTATCTCTTCTATTTACCTAATTGTACTTACTTTAAGATTATAGCATATAACTGTTATTTGTTCCAATAAAGAAAATAAAATAAAATTAAAGGGAAGCATATTTTGTATTTTTAGCCATTATTTATTACATATTATTATGATTCATTTGTTCTGTTGGGTATTTACTGAATGAGTGAAAAGCTTTGAAACTTTTTTGTTCTCAATTTATAGGTTGATATGTTTACCATTGTGCAAGCAACGCGCATACGGGAGACAAAATTGTCTCCGTCAACCGCCATTGGACGAAATAATAATCAATCTCTATCTGTTATCCAGCAACCGATATTGTACAGTTTCCGTCTGTCGCATTGCTGTCGCAAGATAGAAAATGCCGGAATGCAAATGTGGAAGACACAGACAAATCTGTCGCCCGTCTGCGCTATGCTTATTTCCAAATGCATTAAATGCCAAGTTGTTGATACATAGATTATTATAAATGTTAATTGTTATGCACATATTAATGTACAGTGAATATTTATTTAGTCATGTATTGGTTGTGTGTTATATTGGTGTTATTAAAGTGTTATAGACGTGGTTACATGATGTTTTCATTACTCATTTCTTCTTTAAACAATAACGACAGTGAGCCCTTGCCCCTTGGGCATCTTAAAACTTGAGAATAAAAAGATCTCGAGAGTATGGCGTCGACTAAAGATCGCACTTTAGTCAGCACCGTAGGCTTTGTCCACATATTCTGTATCATGAATCATGATCGCGTATCATCTCCGTCGCATAGCATCGAAGCGTATCATGATCGCTAAGTGTGGACGCAAAATGATCGCGATCATAGCGTACATTTCTAGCGATTATGATACGCTTCGATGCTACGCGACGCAGATATGATACGCGATCATGATACAGATGTGTACCGCGTCGAACGCACCGCATACTACGCGAAAACCGACGCGTACGGTGCAGACGAGTGTGCGAGGTCACACATAATTTTATACAACGAACTCAAAGTCAAATGCGGCGCGTTAGCGAGTGCGGTCGATCGAATGTGCAAACACCTTTATAAGGAATTAAATTTAATTTGAATTTAATGATATTTAAAATGCATGAATTGCATGTGTAAGTCCAAGTTCAAGGTCGCAAACTATAGCTTGACCGCATGTAAAGTCGACCCTCGTAGCATACTAAATGTATGCTACGAGGGTCGACTTTACAGCGGTCAAGCTTTATCATAAAGCGACTTTCTCGTACTAAAAACGTAAACATACAAGTATCAACATTATGTCAAAAAATATCAAGTATCAAGGCCGGCCATCAATTACGAGCGTGGCACGGTGTAATTACGAGTTTAACTAATTACAACGGAAGTAGTCTTATAAACCATTTTAGCTGCGTGGCTTACCTACATATAATTAACGAGAGGCGAGAGCTAGAAATAAATGGATTATTTTGCATGTTTGACGACTGAAAATATTTTCTACCTCTACCACATAATACATATTAGTTGCTTCTATACACTTAATAATTAATTAAAATATTAATTATTAATTAAAAACAATAATTAATTATTATATTAGGTATAGACCGTGCAAAACTTTAGGATCACCATGGGCGTCGCAGACACGCAGGGGGGTGCCAGGTGGTGCACTTGCACGCCTTAATGGGAATCTCGGTTTAACAGGAATCAACAGGAATTATTGAAATAAAGCATTTTGTAACCCTAATACCATGCCGTACAAAGATAGTTCGTAATGTTTCGGCACTAAATGTATTGACGTAAATAGACAGTCACTGTTGTTCGTAAACAGTAGACAGGAAAGAAAGAAAACTAAAATCTGCACCCCTTGGAAATTATTTCTGCCGGCGCCCATGAAGATCAATCATCAAACCTAGATCTTGGGGCACGGTAGTGCCACCGCCAAGACGAGCCAACCGAGCGCAAGTACACTAGTCACTACCTTCCTTTTCTCGATTGTATAATATTTTAGATCTCTTTGGTAGAATGAGGAGCTTAAGCGGGGTGGCTGCACGGACGCACGGTGAAGGTTGTTATTAGTGGATTAATCATAAGATTAACAATAAGACGGCGCGTAAGGCTGTTTACCGCCGCGGTGGCGGTGCCGCTGCCGCTGCGGCGCGTGTGTAAACAGGCTAACTTTTAATTCATATCAACGATGTAGGTACGTAATACGCATGCGCCGATCGTCTCCTCAGTTTTACTATGGACCAATCGTCTTACTTAGCTATCCATAAATTGTGTGCGGTTTTAGCCCTTTAATAATAAGGTGTGTGTTTGAATGACGGATCTATAGCTAATTATAACTTTGCTTAAACTTTAAAGCATTGAAGGTTTAATTAAAAACAAAGACAAGATAACATTTTTAATAATTATATTTTATTTATAATAACATCAATATTATTCGAGAAATCCCATTCTTACAATTTAGAATTAAAAATTATTACATAACTATTTCTATGGCACGGAGTTTTGGCGATAGTACCTCCCTAATGCCTATCAAGACATTCTACTCATTTGTCTGTCATGCTATATAAATATACAGCTTCAACAGGGATATTACGCAAAGGTGAAAGCAGAGGGCGCTACTAGCATATACAGTAAATAATCCGCACACGACATATCCGACATATCAGAATATTGACAGATACGTTGTCGAACATCAAACAAAACTTTTTATTTACTGTCTATGCTGGTGTTGCCACTAGCGTGAATTGCAGTAATATAACATATTTGTGTGGTATCCTTACTAAACACATTCATAGCGCAGTGTCCACATTGAATCAAACTATGTATTTTGACCGATATCATAGAACTTGATTACTCCACCGATTAATATTTTAGTGCCAAAAACAATAATATTTAGTAACTTAAAATTTTAAAAATAATAACATAATATCACACATTAACTTTGGCCTATCTAACTACAAATACCATAATAATTTTATATTATAATAGAATAGTCATTAAATTTTTTTAACCTATACCTACACCTACTAGGCAGAATTCTGGAATTAAAACATAATATTATATAAATAAAATAATATTTAACATACATTATGTTGTGTTATGTAAACTTAAGTTTATCAAAATTATAATCCTATTACTTTTAAGCTAGTAAGTACCTATAATAGATAATAATAAATGTAAAATGTTTATTCTTTTTTTAAAAGGCATATGGAACACAGGAACTTTGATCAATTAATTCCTTTTACAAATTTTGAGATAACAACTTATACCTAGTACCGCACTATTACTATTTCTATATCCCAATCGTTTGTTAACCTCACAGTAAGTAAATACAATATAAAACTGTTTTTGGTAATAAATGTAAACAGTTCCTAAATTAAGCATAAAATGTCATAAGTTTGTCATGGAAAATATTGACTTATGCCGACTGCGAAATTATGTAGTTTATATTTTCTATAAAATATACTTGTAAGGTACGTTGTAATATTCTAAAATGACATCTATATGACTAGTAAATAATAACAATACACTGTTCTAAAATATTAGCACTAAAATGCTGACTATGAAAGTGATAAAAAATATTTTAACTTTCATACAATAATTGGCATTCGGAGACACATAGGATATGTTCAGGACGTTACTATCAATACTTTTAATGTTTGCCACTGTGTAGAAGAAGAAGAAGAAGAAGAACACCTTTAGTAGATGCTAATCGATTTGAGGTAAAATATTACAAATACAAACATTTATTAACCAAAATTTATCAGAATAAGTCAAACATTTTAATATATCCCCCTTATTAATTTCTCTGAATCTGATCTGATTTAGGTTTGTTTTGAATTTAATACAGTAATTAATTATAATCTAGAAACACCCTGAAGTTTATGGCATCGGAATGTAACCCCCATAATATTTTCTGAATCATCACATAATATTCTAAGACGTGTCATCTTAAATTAATTCAACTACAATAGCAAGCAAAATGGTTTGTCACAAATTGTGTCAAGCATAAAACAAAGGTTTGTCACAACTGGTATATGTCAGACGCAAATGGTTTGTCACAGCGGATTTTAGATTTATGCGAAAAGCAAAAAATTGTCACGTCAGTCTATGTAAAAAACAAAAGATCAAAAATTCTATTTTAAAAGCATAATAATATTATGATTCGTCGCACGGTTCATAAAATTTATATTAGACCTGTTTTGTTACATAAAGATTTGTCACACATCGGTATATTTCAAAAACAAAAAAAAAACATTGATACTATTTCAATAGCATAAGGTTTGTCACCTCTGTTCCGTATCAAAAGCAAAAGGTTCTATTTTAAAAATAAAAAGTTTGTCACACCTGTCTAAGTATCGGTCTCGGATGTGTCAGGGGCGCGCAACATGCGGCTCTGGCCGGCGGGCTCCACCGTGATGGTTGCGGGGCCCTGCATCCACGGCTCGCCGTCCACCTGCATAGCGCAGCGCCCTTCCAACTCGATCTGTAAAAAAGAAATAAATAAATCTCTTATATTAATAATAATATTAATAATATTATTAAGTCAGTAAAATAATGGATATGCCCTTAATTATGGCACTATTGACTAGGCCTATATTGCTTTTAGCTAGAAGTTTTCTCCCTTTCTTACTTCGTCAGTTAGTAGAGACAGAACATTTTGCATAATATCTATGCAAAATTCAAATCAAAACAAATAACTTGATTACAACATACATTATATTATTTACGTACCTTAACATAATTAGTTTGCTTGAACCGGAACGGTTCGGCCAGGCCACACTGCAGTCGCGCGATGTGGAACGACGATGATATACCAACAACCTGCAAATTTCAAGATAAATGATACAATACAATTAAAAAATACAACAATTAAATACAATTAAAATAATATTAGAAGTAGGTGTGGGCCACAACTTCACGCAGAAATACGTTTATTGCGTGGGATGATAACCCTTTCTAAATAAAAAAAAATATCAATTTTAAAGTTTAACCCAACCAACCTGCCAGCTGATCGTACATTTGTCAGCACCATACGCGCCGAACGCACCGCATAGTACACGAAATGCGGCGGATACGGTGCGGACGAATGTGCCACGTTCGCATCATTTCATACAACGAATTCTAAAATGCGGAGCGATCGGCGCGTGCGTGCTGATAAATATGCGATTAATAATAATAATAATAATAACTTACTGCCGCACTCAGAGGCAAGATGTATAATTACTTGACCGTAATAATTATGTAAATACAAATTTTGACATAAACCCCATATACATTATATGTGAAACTCATCATTAAATTGAAGTTAAATCGTCATTAATAAAATAATTTAATAATTTTTGCGCTTACCTCCAATTTACCATCGTCCATAAACTGTTCACCGACATCGTCATCGCTTCCCAACTCTGAAAAAAGTGTCATTTTCGATTAAACCAACTTACGTTTACATAAAATCTAACAAAAAGTTAAGATGTGATATTATGCAATGACGATGTGGATGAAAATAGTCGAAGATGGAATCTTAATTTTCATCCAATCAAAATGTTTCTTTGTCGATCCTGAGTCCTGACCCAAATGACACATCATTCATTCGACTATGACGCTGAGAGCGTATCAGTGAGGTATCAGCCAATATCAGTATTGAGTAGGAGTATGAATAAATTAATAATAAGGAATATGAAAGCGGTTTATTAATACGGGCATAAGTATCCTCACCCCAGAGCCGGACGCCAGCGCCCCAGCACGTGATATTAAGCAGAACAAGCGCCTGCAGCGGCGGCAAGTCTAGCTGCACGCCAGCCCCGCCCCCCGCGCCGCTCCCCGCACCACTCGCCCCGCCCCCTGCACCGCTCGCCCCGCCCCCTGCACCGCTCGCCTCGCCCCCCGCGCCCGTCCACACGCGCAGCCGCCGCTCGAGCGCGTCGCACCAGCCCGCGTCCAGAACTCGCCCCGCCCCCAGCACCGCATACGCCATCTTGGATTCCAAATTTAAATTATTAGCGTAAGAGCGTTTTGATATCACAGTATCCCCGCGTTCCACTTAGCGTTAAAAACGATCAAAACGTTCAAAATACCTCCTATTTTTAGCGTTTTGATCGTTTTTAACTCTAAGTGGAACGCGGAGGATATGTCATGTCACAGCGATAAAAAAATAGTCCTCAAAAATCAAGAGAGTGTGTCAATCGCCGCGACATCAAACATTCTAATACATTCTTGCTAATATATTCTTCTCTATTTCGAAACTTTCTTTATTTTGAATTCGAAGTGTTAACATATTATTATATAGTTCAGTGGTCAAAATTACAATTTCAAAGTAGTTACTCATATGTCATTGACCTGGTTTACATTTTATTAGAGTAAATTTAAAACGCCTAATTGATGTCGATCGTTTTCTAATATTTAGTTATATTATAACAAAAAAATGCTCGTGTCATGATATAATATCGTAAACGTGTTTTCCTACCATCCTGTTCTATAATATAATAGCAATTATTATTACAACGTTATGGCATGGTTATACTTATAACTTATAACATTTTAGACGACCCGAGCCCTTAGGCGATCAATTTTATTGTGCAATATCACATGTTGTTCAATATTATTGACAGTCTAGGTTATTATCTATTCTGTGGTCTAGGGTTGATATTGAACGCGCCCGCCTTTCAATCTTATTGTCAAATAAATTGTTCAATGATATTTGAACAATAAAATCGGTCGTCTAGGGGCCCTCTTAAGCGATAATATCGTATAGTATCATATTAAAACACTGTATACTTACATAGTTGAGCGTCCTATTAGCGTATCTGTAGAGGAACTGCGATCGGGCGCGGTGGAAGTCCAACGCGACTTGTGCGTCGACGCCGACGCTCGTGTAGTTGTACGAGTACAGCACGCGCTCGCGACCCCGCCCCAGACGGGTACGCTTCGGCCTGATCGTGACTTTCCACCTGTAAAATGTAGATGATAATTATGAGGGTTGTCGATATAATATTATTTGCCACCAGAGCACTGCAGCCGTAGCTAGAGGGGAGCATTATGGGGTAATGCCCTACCTTAAAAATATCAAAAACGAAGATAATATTATATTATATTTTATAATTTAATTGTTTCTTCATAGTTGAGGATTTATTTCTTCATAGTTGTAGCAAGTAAAAGATATACACGGTGATTGATTTAGGAGACTATGCTCCGAGGACAGATCAATTATGATATTCTTTTTACTTCCGCCCTACCTGTAACCAATGCTGTACTACCTCAAATTTGACTAACTACAGCCCCGCACCAGAGGGACTGTAGGGTCTTCTTCTTCTTCTTTTTGGCGTGAGCCTCCCCATTTAGGAGTTGCCAGCGTCAGAGTTGAGGCGAAAAATATGTACAGTCATTTATAACGCAAACTGATTGCCATAGGGTCTTTCGTGTCAAATGTCGTGTCAGGCATATGACAGCTATATCGTGACATGTGGAAGCTATATTTCGTAACATATGACAGCTGTTTAGCATCCCTCATAACTCATTATAGCTGGCAACACAACGTTGGAAGACATCATATTATTGGCATCTTAGATTTGTATTCGAAAAAACTATATTATAGACTTGAAACTTCATATAATTTTTATAGCTCACAATGAAACGTTGTGCCTCCGGTCTCACTTAAAAATAAATCTAGAGCCTTTACATTTTAGCAAATTATGAGCTACGCGACCTTGAACTAGTAAAGTCGGTAACAAACACCAGTGTGATAAAGGCATTATTCCCTTGTATGTAAATACGATGTTATAGAATATAGACGGAAAAGTGTTATTATTGGTCATTGTGCGAATGAGACAGCTATATTCATAAAGCCAAAGCTTCTATGACGATGCTAGGTCGGTATTATAACGATATTAGCGCAATTGCGCGTAAAAAAATATGGCAAAATAAATTATATTATTGGAACGAAGTTACTTATCGCGCGTTGCGAAAGGCGGCAAGACGGAAAAAGTTGTAACGACATGACACAAAAGTGTCGATATATTACAACTAGAGCAAAAATGCTATAGTTGTAAGCCGTGCGGTAGCGCGTTTCTCTCTCTTCGTTCCATCCAGGTGTCCCTTGACATCTCTCAAGTTTTTTTGAATAAATAATATAGTACCTGTCAAGTAGAATCTCATCTGCTCTCAGCAAGTTGCTTATAATGGTGTGGGCATCCAAGTCTGTGTTACCCGGGCCCCAACCCAGAGACCTTGACAAATCGTTTCCTGTACCCATCGGTAAAATTCCAACACAAGCCTAAAATTATAAAAAACATTTGCATGCTAGTTTCGAGGCAAAGTTCACTTGGCCAAACAACACATTATATTAGTATACAACAATGATTTTATAATTATTATTATGAGGAATAAATCTGCGGCTGAAAGATCCACATTATGCAATATGCACATTAATAGTCATAGAATTCTAGATTAAGCCCGCAGTTCCGTTGCGGGCGTAATGCGTATAAGGCGCGGCAACCGAACATTTTTCCGGGATTAAGAAATTGTTTTATTTCTGAGTAAATTTGAATCAAATCTTTTCAAAAAGTCCTTTATGTGTTGCCTACCACCGGTTCGGGAACTAACCCGGCGAATAGAACCGGCGTAAGAAACTCGCAGAAAATGTTCTTAAGCATCTACCTATCCACATACCAAATTTCAGCAAAATAGATTCAGCAGCAACAGACAGACACACATTCATATTTATAATATTAGTAAGGAAGTAAGTATGGATTTTGTTTCTGTTGCTTGACAAAACATTATAATATGATTTTTCTTTTTTTTAAATTTAGTATGAGGGTGAAAGTTATATATAATTATGTATGACATACCTTAACGCGAGTAGATCCATGTAGGGCATTTAATACCCAGGCGATAGTACCATCTCCTCCTGCTACCAGAATTTTACATTTTGTTGGCAGCCACTTTAAAGCTTTCTCTGGTGGAATCGATGCTATATCTATCACCTGTAATTTTACCAATAATTTATATAGTTATCTATATATGTGTATAATTTATCAAAACAAAAAAGTCTGATGATAAACCTTGCGCAATTTAACTCATAAATGCCCAACCCAATAAAAGAGAGCTGTGCCCAGCTCTCACCAATTCTGTCATTATCAAATAATTTTCAAATGTGAATCAAATGGGAATTCTTAATCGATGCTTTAGTTTTATAAGTAAAGGACTGACTACAGCAACCCATCAATCCCCAAGCGGCACCCGGCTATGGCATAACAATTGAAAATCTATTGTGACTGCGATTCCCATGATTGAGGTATTACTATAGTAATATGTTACGCACCTGAATTGGATTTAAAACACCTCTAAAAATTGACAAAACTTCATCTCCCTTGTAACTGCCAGATTTGCGGTTTGCTGAAATTAAAATAATGATTTTGAGTTCTTCTTATGCTGTTTCTTGTTTGAAGATGACATTGATCAAATATCAATGTTGTTCTTATTCATTTAATGCATAATATATCGGCCTGACCGAGCATACCACCTCGCTCGGTCAGAAGATCTTCCTTTGCGGCCTCCACGCATATCCCACATCTTCATCAAATGTAGATTTTTTATCATATGGTATAAAAATTAGTATGTAACATAATAAACTTACCAAAAATTATAACTGGCTCCCAATTTTCTATTGAAAAGTCTTTTATGTTCACAATTCTTCTATTTTCTATTTCCACACATGTTGGTGGGATGATAATATTTTTGTATTTTTGGAAATCACATACCTGCAAAAATAGAAGAGATTATTGCAGTGTTCAAATATAATAAACAAAATTATAATATTATACCCTTAGTTCTTACCTCAGTGCATTTGGAAAGATCTGTTGCAGACACTTTAGTTCTTTGGCACCATGTGCAAAAATATTTGATTACAGGATTTAAGTCATCACTTCTGTCTGTAGTACTTCTATCAGTTATAACACCCACTGAAAATGTTTAAATAAATTACTCATACTTTAAAAACTGATAAAGTTTGAAGTGTAACTGGGATTGACATACCATTAACCCAAAGATGATGGAAAGGTTTGTTGCTGGGCCACATTATCTGCTTACACTTGTAGTTCTGGTCTATTACACTTTGACATTTCTTACATGCACTTGCCCCGCAGCATTCACAAAATAGACCGAAGAGAGGCAGCATCAGAGCCGAACAAACATTACACTGTAACATTTGATTTTTTAAATTTTGATTTTGACTAAAGACAATCTTAACATTTCTTTGTAATAATAATAATAATAATAAAATACTTACGTAAATATTGTAGGGTATTGATTTATTACATTGTATATTTCGCCAGGAGTGCCCCTTTAATTTATATTTGTTGTATATAATATCAACATCGAAGAATAGGGTATGAAATATTCGATATATTAGGTACGACAGAAATAATCCTCCCAACAAAAAATAATAGTTGACGAAGTGATTTGAAATTGATTCCAATTCCATCTCTGGAAACGTGAACGTTCTTAAATGGACCTGGATTGAAAAATTGCTAATTATTTACGATCTTAGCAATAATTAGAAACAGGCACCAAGACTTAAACGTAATATTAGATACTAAAATCAAGTAAAAAGTAATTTAAAATTATGATTTCATGTACACACCCTCGGAACAATAACTAAAGCATTGCTTTAGTTATTGTTCTGAGTACACACCTCTTTTAATAATTATTAAATTTCACTATTAAAGTGTGTTGTGACTTGAATAATTGTATTTGCTGTAAAGTTTGTAGTATTTGAACACAAAAACCGAATTTTAATTTTATAAACAATTCGCATTTCGCACAATTTTTCAAACAAAGCTGTCAAGCGTCAACATGTCAACACTGATGTCGACTGTCAAATGTCGTTGACAAAGACATACAGTTTTTTTTTATATAAACTATTGGCATTACTTCTAGGGTGAAGTGTGAACATGACTAGTGATTGGACAGTACTAGTCATTGGACAGAGCACAAAAACACAATTTATTGAGGTTGCTTTAAAATCTACCTGTTTTTCTTTAAAATGACGCGTTCTTTTACTTTAAAAACAAGCAGTTCTTAAAGCAACATTAATAATATTGTGTTTTTGTGCTTTGTCCAATGACTAGTACTGTCCAATCTACTAGTCATTTACCCTTATTATTTTATGAAAGCATTGTACCAACTACCACCTACCACAAATACCACAATACATTAAAAAAAAACACAGACGAAGATGAAGAAGATTGTCATATAAATTTTAGTGATTTTCATTTTTTAAACAACATCAACAAAAGTTATTTTTTTGTTAAAAACTATTGCAAATAAATGCAGTTTATCTTTGCGATTCAATTTAGGCACACACACGCAACAACACAAAGTGTAATTAAGAGAAAATAGTAAGATTTAAAATATAACAAAATGTCTATTGGTACTGTTTACGAGACAGCCTATAAAGGCGATTTTAATCAAGTTAAAGTGAAAATAGATGAAAATAAGTCGATTGTACTGACACCAGACACGGTAAGTTTGATTATACATACAAGTTTATCACAATTTATGTAATACCCATGCGGTCTTCACATCTTTGCAGAATAGCCGTTTGCTCATTCACTGGGCAGCTCTAAGTGGCAATGAAAATTTGGTAGATTACCTGATTGATGAACATAGTCCGGTAGATCCGGTCGATGATACTGGTAGCACTCCATTGATTTTAGCAGCATCAGCTGGAAGGTTTGAAGTTGCCAGGTTGCTTATTGGCAAAGGAGCTAATGTTGATCATAAGACAAATCGCAAGCAAACTGCTTTGCACTATGCCTGTTCTAAAGGGCATAAGGAGGTAATTTTTCTTTTTTTCTTCTTAGATGTATTTAGTATGGCTTGCACTAAAAACTTACATTAAATCAAGTATTTTTAACATTGCTGATTAAAATATTTTCAGATTGTTCAACTGTTGTTGAATTCTGATGCTTCTGTCAATGAGGCTGATGTTCTCGGTGCCACACCATTACATAGAGCTGCAGCACAAGGTCGAACTGATATAATAGATATTTTACTTAAATCAAGTTCTATTCAAGTTGATCTATGTGACAGCACTGGATGCTCACCATTGTAAGATATTTACTCTTTTTCTCTGCAGTAACTTTATTTATTTAATTTCTGCATTTAACATAATCATACTACTTCTTGTTGCAGACATTTAGCTTGTGAAGAAGACAGGGAAGCTACAGCTGTGCTGTTAGTAAAAGCTGGGGCAGACATTAATTTGCAGAACAAAGAAAAACAGACACCAATTGATATTTGTTCCAGTAAATTGAAAAATATTTTAAAGGGAATATGTGAATAATTAAAAATAAACATTTTTGTATGAGACTACGTCATAGTTCTCATCATTATGATTATAACATGTATTTGCAATTAAATTTCCCATTAACTATTATTAAATTCTGACAACTGGAAAGGCCTCAAACGTTACACAAATAGGTATCTTTTTATGTGATTCTCCCACACAAAGTGTCTACCACTTTACTGAATAGGTACTGAATCGACCGACTTGACCACAACTTGACTCTTTGAAAGTTTGACTGTGTTTGACTTTTAGACAAAGAATACACGGTCGTCAACAGCAAAAAATAGTATGCGCGTTGCCAGCCACACTGTTGTCAACGTGTTGTCAACCAGTTTTTCATTATAGATTTAAGCGTGGTCGTCAAGTGTCAACCGCCGTTGACGACCACGCAAAATGTATGAAAAACTTTGGTTGACAACAGTGTGGCTGGCAACGCACATACTATTTTTTGCTGTTGACGACCGTGTATTCGGTGTTTAACTAATGCCGCGGCCGCATATGCGTAGTGCCTCGCGGCGATCTGCGTGTATCGTCCATTAGCTATGTCCACATTGTGCCCTTTCATCTTCAATTTTCATAATCTTTTGACATTCGAAATGTCGCATAACCATAGGGACCGTGCAGAAACTATAGAGGGCGTCGTAATTCGACAGCAGCGCCGCGATGCGAGTAAAAGACGTAACTTGTGAGTGACTTTGACTTCGCATTCTCCTTGACCCTGGCTAGTTTATGAGTGTTTTTTTATGTTTTACACTATAAAATGATATAATACTTACACTCCCAAGTGGCCACATGCGGCCGCGAGAACAACGACAGATTTCCAAGAATCCGCGATCGAAATATTAAAGTTAAAGACTAGATGACGCCCGCAACTCCATTGCGCCAAAAATCAATTATCGCGCGAGAACCGTACATTTTCCCGGGATAAAAAGTATCCTATGTCCTTTCCCGGGGCTCAAAGTAAATCCATACCAAATTTCAGCAAAATTGGTTTAGCGGTTTGGGCGTGAAGTGCTAACAGACAGACACACTTTCACATTTATAATATTAAGTATATTTTTATAATATTAAATATAATATTAAGGGTTTCTACTTTCTACCCGTAAACAAAGAATGGAAGAGTGAATAAAAATGTTTATAGCTTATCTAGTTAACTAAGAAAATATCTGAAAAAGTAATTAATAGCATCCATCAGCATAGAAAGTAAAAACTTGATAAATATTGCAATAAAATAATGAAGCTATGCAAAAATCCTTATATTAATTACTGAAAACGCTTGTGGATTAATAAAATAAAACAAGTTCACTAAAATAAATGCTTTTATTTCAACCTTCTGCGATTCGATCGATACCATCTTCACAACTTTTGTCTGTCACTATTTTTAACTAATTTCAGTCTGGATCTCATAAGTGTAAGCACCATTTAGGTATGTATTCTTTAAATAACACACAAAGACTGCACTACTAATCTTTTTCTTACTTGAAGAATCATCCTTTTGAGAACCAACACTTTGACAAGATGGTTCAAGTTCAATACTATCCTCAGTGTTGAATTCCTGGCAGGACTTCTCCAAATTATCCTTACTTTTGATGCAACTTTATGCCAATTAAATGAGCCGTGCCTATGTATGTATATCAATTAAGATGGAAGCCAGTTTGGATGTTTACTGAAAGAAAGCAATGGTTATAGGTTATGTTCATATTGTGTTCATAAAAAATGAATTTACGGTTATAATCTACAAAATTTAGTGTTTTTACTAGTCTACGTATAACACTCATGGAACTTTTTAAATACTTACGTATATTTTTACCGCCTTTTATCCATTTCTTTCGTTTTGCAATAAGCAAAGCCATGTGAATATTTTGGCAGAAAAATAGTAAAATTTTACATCGTTCGATTTGCCTTTATATTTGCTTGTATGTATTAGAACATCCGCATTTCAATTCTTGAAAATACTCAGAATTTGTTAGCAAATCTTCTAATTTTCCGTAGCTTCACTAGAGCTTGACAGTAAAATTTTAGTAAAAGTTTCGGCTATTCGCCACTTGTGGCAGTGTCGTCGCTCTGCACGGTCCCTATAGACTTATAATATACTCGCATAACATAGCTAATGCCGCGGCCGCATATGCGTGGTGCTTCGCGCTAAAACCGATACTATTGGACGATCTGCTTGTCGATACAAGCAGATCTCATTTGGACGATTCCAATAGTATCGTCTCGTCGCACGAAGCTTCGGACGATGCACGCAGATGCGGCCGGGACATAATAGTATCGTCTCATAAGTCATAGCACGAAGCTTCGGACGATAGACGCATGTACGGCCGGGCCGTTAGACTTTGACTAGACTTTGGACCCAGGGCTTCAAATACCGATATTTTTTCATAACGTTACTGCTTCAAGGGCAAGATAATGGTATGAAAATTTACCCGATACTAGAAATAACGGTAAAAATTTACATTAATAACGGTAAATATGTTTTTTGATAACGTTATCTTTTGTAAAATAAGTACTTTTTTATGAAATAAGGGGGCAAACGAGCAAACGGGTCACCTGATGGAAAGCAACTTCCGTCGTTCATAGACACTCGCAGCATCAGAAGAGCAGCTGCAGGTGCGTTGCCGGTCTTTTAAGAGGGAATAGGGTTAGAGCGTTTTCACACGAGACACGACACGACACGACAAAAAGCGGTGAAGATTCCGCGCGCCATACATTTCTATGCACCGTTTTCACACGGCACAGCACGACCTCCGCTAGGAGTAAATCTGTTCTGTGAGCACGACACACGTTTTTGAGACGACAATCCGCTATGTCGTCACGTTTTTTAGCGTAGTGGAAAATAATCCGTGTTTATGGGACAAAAGTAGTGAACACCTTATAGATAAAATAATGAGGAAAAATGCGTGGCGCTTAGTCTGCAGTATTTTGGAGCCGGAGTTTGAAAATTTTGAAATAAAAAGTCAGGAAGAAATAAGTGTTTTATTCATTTAATAATTTATAATTTTAACTTGCTACTAAATTTTGTGTTTAAATAACTTAAAATAAGTTAAAATTTAGTCAACTTCTTATCAACTTAATACGTGTAAACCAGCCATATTACGTGTAAGCCAGCTATAAGTGGTGTCGTCGCAGCGTGGTCGCAGCAGAAATCTCTAATCTGTGGTGGCTGCGGTGTCGTCTGTGGGTGTCGTCGCGAAATCGTCGCTCGCACAGATTAAATTACCTCAATGGTCGCTCGTCGTGTGAAAACGTGCAAACGACAGCCTGTGTGACGTCTGTCGTGCAGTTCTTAAATCGCCTCGTGTCCAAGTAAATCTATTCTGTGCTCGTGTCGTGTCTCGTGTGAAAGCGCTGTAATAGATAAGGGTAGGGATGGGAAGGGAATAGGGTAGGGGATTGGGCCTCCGGTAAACTCACTCAGGAGTCAGGAGTAAATGTGTTCTATGACTCACTCACTCGGCGAAACACAGCATAAGCGCTTTTTCACGCGGGTTTTCTGTGAGGACGTGGTATTCCGTATTTCTCCAGTCGAGCCGGCCAATTCGTGCCGAAGCATCAGTCAGTTCAGTATGCAGTATGCACAAAATTAAACTAGAGTCTAGACGTGTTTGGTGACCAGTAGGTGTATATTATAGGAAAAATGACGTCTAAGGAAAATGACATGGTCAGTAGGTAGTTCACTACTCAGTATCTTTGTTCAAATATTATATTTACCGTTATTATTAAAACGATATTTTTTCGTTGTTACTAGGTATCGTTAAAAAAATGACCGTTATCTAGCTATCATTATAAAAATAACGGTACGTAACAATATTTTTTCTGATATTTGATAACGTTATGAAGCCCTTGGAAAGTTGGACCTGACGAAATAGAAAAACGAGGCCGAAAAACCGGTATGAATATTGTTTTCCCGCCATTACTTGACACTGGCCATGGTTTGCCCTAATAAGAAAAAAAGCTTCTTATTTTGACACTTTGGTTTGACAGTTGACTTGACGTAGATGGACCATTGGTGATTGGATTGTGAGTTGTGACTTGTGACTATTGAGAATTGAACATTGAATTGAATGAATTATAATTAATCTTATCAGTGGCATGATCGGTAAATAATACTACCTAGTTTACGTTGGTTTAAAATTTAAAGTGATTGGATTTGTAACTTGTAGTTGCAAGACGTGGTTTCGAGTATAATCGCTGCTCATTATAAACTACTATAAAACTTGTTTTTTAAGTAGTTATTTTCTCTTGCTTATATTTTCTGTTGAACGCACTAAATTGTTCATATACAATTTGAGAAAATAACATGACCGCTTTGTAATATTAAATTTCATGGTAATTTCTATCAGTTTAATAAAATATTGAGAGCGATGTCCGCATCGTATGAAGATCACTACGATGGTTGCAAAGCCTTTTCATTTTTGGCTAGTAAAATAGGCCTTCCCGTAGATCTGGTAAGTAATTTCACTATGAATCTCATGGTTTTTTTGTATAGCATTTCAATAGCCTAAATACTTCATAGCTTTTAGAAACTGTAGCAAGTCATAAAATGTACCTGTACTGTTCTTCATCATAAATCTGTTATTTTTTGTGGAACATTATACATCATAGCTAAAATTGTACTTTTAAACTTATGGAATGTGAGCTATATAACCTTAATTTTATTTTTACTGGGTTTTCGTCTTAACATTTTATGTAACAAAACAAATACATAATTTTACCTAAAGCCTGTGCCTGTAGACAAGTGGCGAAACGCTAACGCTAACTCTAACGTTACAAAATGTATGCGATTTGACATTAGTATTCGCTAGCGAAGCGATGACTTATGTCAAATCGCATACATTTTGTAACGTTAGAGCTAGCGTTAACGTTAGCGTTTCGTCACTTGTCTACAGGCACTGGTCAGTCTAGTGATTACCAAATAAGTAACAAAGCATACAGAATAGATACTATGCTGTCCAGTGTAGAGTAGCAATATTTCTTTTTACCAAAAATGCATATATTCATCAAATATTGGGAGATTAATTATATACATGTTCTAGGTCTTAAAATAATTAATGAGGCTGATGGAGGCTGTTATGCTACAAACTAAAATCTCATTTTAATTTGCGTTATTTTTCACCTTAGCTAACATTTTAATTTGTTTGAAATATTTATTTTATTTTTTACTAGGTTAATTTTTTGATTGCACAAATAGCTGCACTATGTCTGGCCAGATTGTTTCGGAAACCATTGAAATTAGCTTCAGCTGAATTTCGACATTCATTATGCCTCATTATAGGTTTGCTAATGGGATACTTCTGCTTTGGAAAGTAAGTATTATAGTTTTCATATTTTATGTTTTGTACTAAAGTTGGTGATGTGAATGGGGCCTTATTTATATTTCTGCAAAGTTTATAAGCAATTTTTTTAAGACTTTTTTTATCATAGAAAGATATAATTCAGCTTTTATTTTCAATATGATTTTAATTATAAAAGCTTTACATTTTCACATTTCATTTTACTGCATAGCTTTAAAATATTTTAGTGCTATTGTGGCGGTACCCACAATTCACCTAACAATCCTGCATCGCGCTATCGAAGTTTCGGAGAACGGCAAGATATATACAACGTCTGAAATGACGTCAGTGGGCTTCGGCCTAACCGAGCATGCTCTCTCTCGGTCGGAAGATCTTCCTTTTCCGCCGCCACTAACATCGCTAAACTATAATTAATGCTTTTTTAACATCACATCATTCTAATTATTATGCAAATTTAATACTTTGAGACTGTTAAGCCCAAATAAGTTTATTGGGGGCAAATCAATAACTTAGTATTGTCCAATTGACTTTGGAATAATTGAATTATTCAAGCAACAACTTTTCTCAAAAATCTTTAAATATTTTATTTGTGCAGAAATAAACATTTATAATGATATATTTTTTCAGGCAAGCAGTACATTTATCCATGTTGCCTATGATAAGTTACATGCTTTTAAAGTTTGTGCCACAACATTTGTCTGGAAAGTGAGTTTAGTGCACTAAAAATTAATTATATAAGTTAACCTTTGTTCAAAATATTTTAAATGCAAATTATTTTCAGTGTTATATTGCTGTCTTCAATGATTTACCTATCATGTATTCATTTGCATCGACAAATATATCATACGACAGACTATTCGTTAGATATAACAGGTATGGTGCTTATTTTCCTACAGTATGAAAGTTCTTTTGTTCAACATTTGCTTTGACAATTCTCTCATTTTAGGGCCGTTAATGGTTATAACGCAACGAGTGACTTCCCTGGCATATTCGTTACAAGATAACATAACAAAAAATGAGATCAATGACAATACAAAAGGTTCGGACGAGTTGAACAGACTCAATAAGCTACCATCTCCGCTAGAATATTTTGCATACACACTAGCATTTCAAACATTAATGTGTGGACCTGTGGTATTTTACCCAGACTATATTAATTTTATCGAGGGTAGTGGAGATAAGGTTTGTAATACATAAATATTTATAATCTAATACTTGAATTAATGAGTCAATTATTATGGCATGTAATAAAAATTTATTGTACATTGTAATTGACTCATTATTTATTTTTGTAATATGAAATCCTACTAAAATTCTTAGTATGATAGGATTACAAAAATAGCTCATCACAAGAATCTTCAGTATTTATTACCCAACTACGGCAAATCCTAATTGAAAGGCAAGCCAAAGGTTTGGCAGTATCTATATTTCTATCAATATAGCATCAAAATAACTGACCTGATTAATGAATGAGATATAGATAAATTAGTAACAATAGCCTATATCGCCTTTAAAAATGTCAATTGCTACCTAGGTATTAAGATTTGTCGTAAAATTTTACTATTAATACATAATATATTTTTTAAAAGGAGTTTGAGGGAAAATTGAGTGGCAGCGAACCATCACCTCGCCTAGCAGTGTTTTACAAAATGGCAGGATCCGTCGCCGCGGCTGTTCTCTACTTATCGTTGTCTGACAAATATCCCATCACTGTCCTAGAAGGTGAGCCCCTTTTAGTTATAATCGGATTATGATTAGGAGTCAGAAGCAGAACTATTATAGTCCGGTCGCGAAGTAGGTAGAAATTCGTGCGCCAATAAAGGACAAGTTGCGATGGGTCATTGTACTGCTGTATAATAATAATGATAGCTCCCACACCGGTTTCGGTGACGGTGGCCGGTTTCATTGAAACCAGGCCAGCTACGCAGGAGTAATTTTATAGTGCCCAAGTGTGTGCGCAGTACACAAGAGCACTCTCTATTCCTTTACTCTCATAACCCAGTGGGACGGCAGACCGACACGACCGGCGAGAGATCAGGCGCAGGACCGACTTTTTACATGCCCATCCGACGCATGGATCATCTTACTTGTCAGACAATCAGGTGATCAGCCTGCATTGTCCTAACTAAACTTGGAAATAACATGTTTCCAACGCGGGAATCGAACCCACGACCTCCGAGTCAAGAGCCGCGCTCTGTACCACTAGACCACGGAGGCGTTACTGCTGTATGGGAAGTAGATGGCAGAACTACGTTATTTTATTGGGCTATAGCCCAGCCCTTTGACACCTATAGATCACGGCTAACATTAAATAATGATGATCAACCTGCTTATATTTTTTATCATGGTAAGGAATTCCACATGCTCCACGACCGGACTTTAGTAACAGTAGTTACTGACGTCTATTTACTAAACGCTTCGCTAATAAGGCGACTACGAAACCAGTTTTACTACGGCCTAGTAAACATACTACAACTGAAAAAATTAATGTTGTATAATATATTGACTATAATTTTTTACTGTTTCCAGAACTAATGGATCCGAAATCTGAGGTGTCCCATTCTTGGTCCGCCCTGTACCTATTATGGTATGCATACCTGGCAACACTCGTGGTGAGGTGCAAATATTACCACGCATGGTTGTTATCAGAGGCGATATGTAATAATTCCGGGATGGGATTCAACGGATACGACGTGGATGGTGCACCGAAATGGGATAAACTGTCCAACATTGATGTGTTTGGATTTGAGGTAATTTTTTTTTTCTTAAATTAGCAAGGTCAAGAAGATCGTCATGATTTTGAGTTTAGTGTTATATTATTATGTTGTACTGTATTATTTAAAAGTATTTGAAAATAGTTACATGTTTAAGGTGCTTAAACATAAATTAAGGTTAAAATTTCCGCGTGTAGCCTTAGCAAACATTTATAGCAACCGTAAAAAAGTTATAACTGATAACTTATAACTGCTTTACTAGTTACTTAAAACATACTTAATAGAACAGCGAAACTATTGAGTAAAAGAACAAAGAATCCTCGTTATAATAAAAAAAAAATTAAGCATTTATGTGAAACACGTAAAGCGCTGGCGAAGAGTTAAAACTTAAACTCCTGTCGAAAACCCTTCGAATTACCTAGCTTTTGGAATTCATTTTCAAAATGTCTAAGCGTTTTCAAGTAAAAAAAACTATCTGTCAGTTCGCGCAAAACTTCCGAGCGGCGGTGGCGAGCTGGAACAAGAACACGAACGCGTGGCTGCGTAACGTTGCGTACGAGCGCAGCGCGCGCCTCCGCACGGTGCGCGTGTACGCGCTGTCCGCTCTGTGGCACGGCTTCCATCCTGGGTATTACTTCACGTTCTTCGCCGGTGGACTGTTTACTGTTGCTGCTAAAAAGGTGAGAGCGATATTTCTCTACTGGATTTCTAGTAATTGGCCGTTGCTTATGTGGTCTTAGTATCTAAACACACTATGCCGAATTTCCGCGGCGCAAGTTCGGCTTGATTCCGCCTGCAATGTATTTTAAATTACCGATGACACACCGTGCCGAAATTCCGTCGCGTTATATTATATGCGTTTGACATTGCTGACGGAATTTCCGCCGTGGGACTTCGGCATAGTGTGTTTAAGGTGGATTGCACCAGATGCGTAGTTATTTAGTTATCGTCAAATATGGCTTCCTTATTGGACTTTTTACTAGGGATATGACAGTTTATTTGACATTTTGTTATGGTTAAAAGTTATAGTTGAAGTAAGTTGGTGCACCGTGCAACACACTCGACATTAAGAGTGGGTTGCACCGCCTTACTTTAACTTTAACTTTAACCATAACAAAATGTGAAATGAACTGTCAAATCCCTAGCAAAAGTCGCCATATTTGACGATAACCTTAACCTTAACTTTAACTACGCTTCTGGTGCAATTCACCCTTAAACATGCCAGTTTAACCATAAATTTTCTTCTAAACAAAGAATAGGACAAAACTAACTAAATGCATGTTGCTGTCTTACATAATATCTTGAAAACCCAATATTATGACAGATATAAAATATGATGTATAGCTAGCGGTGAGATGTTTAAACTTTTCTGAGACAAAAATCCTTAAGAACTTCTTACGTAATTCATGAACCCCCCCTCAGTGTGACGTCATAATATTAAAGAGTAAAATATTTTATAGAACTAGTTATTTTAAACTTATGAAAACAAAAACGTTGCAAAAAATTATGTCATATATTATTTAGCTATTTAATATCCACGCAAACAGACTGAAGTTTGAACTGTTAAACCAATTTGAAAAGCACTGCAGTAACTGAAAAAACATTATCCACTATCCATCCATATAATATTCATTGTCTTCTTCCTAGTCGTATCCTCATGGCTGAGGGACGTGACCACCAAAATTTGCTTTCCGGGATAGGGCTCTCCACTTGTCTCTGTTTTTGGCCTGATGAAATGCCTCCTGGAACGTGCAGTCAGCAGCCTTGACAATCGCGTCTGTCCATCGTGTAGCCACTTTGCCTCTGCCCCTTTTCCCCTCTACCATCCATTGTAGTTACTAGTTACCTATAAATAATAACTAAGCAGTTAATAAGTAGGTACTCATCGGCAATTACTGTCTTTACTTAGACAATACAACCACTACACACTACACAGATACTATGCTATGACTATGTTGTTATTTTGCGCTAAAACTTAATGTGCAGAGGACTATAATATTTTATATTACGTCTATAACTCTATACTAGAAACGATTAATCTTGCCATAGTGTGATAACTTAATAAGCTTAGTCATAACTCATAACTCAGTTGATATAGATTGATAAAATCGATAACAGTTCCTCAAATTGAGAAATGTGAAGAATATACCCTATTCTTTCAATCGCTATTGATTTTACTTAGTCAGAAATTCAGGTAGGTGTGAATTTCTGACTATAAAACGTTAGCAATAGCGAATTGATGATGTGAATGTTGCGATTGTAGTATGAGTCATTTTGATTACCGAGTTGATAATAGACGAAATGTAGAGACGCAGAAATTCAATTGGCACTCGTAAGTTATGACTTCATTTTAGTCACGTATGACTGAGTATGACTAGAGTAACACGACAGGTAGGTTGAAGACGTAATACTATGGATACAGCTAAAAAATTATTATCAGAATTAGTTTTAAATAGCAAAGGAATCGTGCAGCATTTTTCTGTAATTAAAACTTTTCTAGGTCCTTTTACCTCTCAGAACACAAGTATTTTAATTCAAACTGAATTCCATCGAAATTGGTTCAGTGGTTTTTTACGTGAAGAATATAATATACACATAGACAGACAACCCTTTCGGACTTATATTAGTATGGATGACTAACACGTTCTGCGTTTGCCATTCTTCGACAAAGGAAAATAAAAAATAAATACTGATACAAAGTAAAATGAATGATAATACGATTGACCTCTAATGTTAAAAAAAACATCGTCTACTTAATTAATATAATTATTATTATGCGACTTGTTTCCTTCATTCTTCTTCCTTTGGCGTATGTTTTACTTGAAGATTAAGACCTCATAATATTGGAATACTTGTTACCTATCAATAACGACCCGTCTAATCACTCATCTCCCAATAGCCCCGGATTTATAGGCTGCACGGCCTAGGGGCGACAGCGTGGAGTACGAAATCCTCCATGGAGACCTTACAGATTTCGTACATAGGGCGGCCCGCGGCAGAAATAAAGTGGGCAGTGGCCCACTCTTTTAAAAATATAAATTCGGCACCGCCAATAGTGAGTGCGCAACTCCTCACCCCACATGCCCCAACATATTTTATCAAAGAAACAAAATCAAACATCATTTTTACTGAACGATCTAAGAAGTTTTACGCGCTCCAAGTCCATAACTAGAAGACAAACAAGAGCATATTTAATATTTAATATCATATATTTTTATAACTTATTTGTTTAACTTCATTGGCACTTTCGAGTTTTCTTGACAATATTACAACTCTGTCAAGTTAACTCCGCACCTCACTGGAATGCGGTGCCCCTCCCACTCGACCGCAGACCGCGTTCGCCCTCCACTAACCCGCAACCTCCGGTAGTATAAACTGCCAAGTTTTGAATGTCTTACCTTAATTTGTTAGTAACTTAATACGTTTTATTGCAGGTGAGGTCGTTTGCCCGTCCGATGTTTTTGGACAGTCGGCCGAAGAAGTTGTTCTACGACCTACTAACGTTTATAACGACAAGAGTGGCGATGACATACGCGACGGTTCCCTTTGTACTGCTACATCTCTCGCCGAGCCTCGCTTTCTATGGGTGAGTTGCACTGATTTCTATTATACAAGTAGGTACGCTGGATCGATGATACCTACACACCTGCTTTTTGTGCCTATTTGAAGCGAAATCAGCGCTCCCATTATTGGGGTAGAGAACTAAATCTGACGTAAAAATGACGTTTGTAAGCCGCCATATTGGCGCTGATAGCAGTAGTGAGAGTACTTGGAACTAATACTAGTGATGACAACTGTTGTTATTGGTTGTGGTTACGTCAAATTTAGTTAGTAAGAATAGGTACAAGAAATAGCTGTCATTTCAAAGGGTATCAGCGATCCAGCGTACTTGTATAATAGAGATCAGTGGTGAGTTGGCATTTTAATCGAGATTGAACAATACAACTTAAAACAGAACTTTTGTCCTGCGTATTAGTAATTAGTATGTGTAGAGTTAAAAATTAAAAGCTGATCGCACATTTGGCAGGTGCGGTACACATTCGTATGGTGCGGATGAATGTGTCCGCACCGTACGCGCCGCATTTCGTGAGTCGTGACGTCATTTCATACGACGAATAATTGTAAATTGCGGCGCATACGGTGCTGACCAAAGTGCGATCACCTTAATTACAATAAGCCAGTTGTTGCTAAACCTCGGTGTCACGCGGGAATAATTTTTCTAGAATATAAACTATCCTAAGATGTAAGGGAGATATTAAGATACTAAAAGTATCTGCATACACATCTTATTGGTTCAGAGCCCAGCGGTTAGCGTGAAAGTGCGCAGAATGCGCAAGTGCTGTCTAACTGCTCCTTCTAGTGGTTAGACAGACACTTGTGCATTTATAATATTAGTGCCAATAATTAATCTACACTACTATTATAAAGAGGAAAGATTTGATTTTTTGTTTGTTTGTTTGTTTGTTTGAGTCGAATAGGCTCCGAAACTACTGGACCGATTTGAAAAATTCTTTTGCTATTGGAATCTTACATTATTTCTGCTGAACATAGGCTACATTTTATTTTGGAAAAAAGTAGGGTTCCGTAAGATATTTGAGTTTTTCGGATGCAAGGTGTAAAAAATCAGCGAGAAAAGTTACTTATATTGCGTACGCTGCCTAAACTATAAAAGATAGAACCATAAAATGTTCTAAGTAATTGTAGATCTTATAAATGTCTACAAAAAAGTCCGCGACACACTATACCTATCTATGTCGAGTGAGGCACAATAACCATTTATTTATTTAAAAATCCTGAATTTTTTTTGGACTAAATTTAAACGGATATATTTTACTCACGCTATTAATCCTTATCAAAATAAATTATTTTATCACTAAGTACAGTTTATGTAGATAATATTTGGTCTTTGAATGATTAAAATTGGACGTTTGGTTTTGAAGTTATGGCGAAATTAAAATATTACGATAGTGGGCGTCACCAAAGCGCGTGCGGGAGGAAGACAATATTCTGTTGTAGAAATGAAAATTCTGTACTTAGAAGATATGAAATGACACCCGAAATTACACCTTTGTCACTACATCGCTATAGAAGCCAAAAATGTGGTTAGTTTTTTGTCTGTCTGTCTGTCTGTCACTTTTTCTGTCTGTCTGTATGTTTGTTCCAGCATCACACGAAAAATACTGATCCGATTTGAATGTGGTTTTCGCAGATATTCTATTTATCTTCTTCCAACTTAACATCTGGTGTATAAAATTTTTTCCCCCCATCCCTCTAAGGGGACAAAAGAGGGGGTCAGATTTTGTATCAAACTTTTTTCTTTAACACGAAAACTACTGACCCGATTTGCATACGGTTTTCACAGATATATTATATTTGTCTTCTTCCAACTCAACATCTGGTGTATAAAAATCCTCCCCCCCCCCGGGAGGACTCTCAACCCTCTCTTGGGACCAAAGAGGAGTCAGATTTTGTATACAACTTTTTTCTTTAGTGGACTTACTTCATATTAGGTATTAACTGTGTTTTTCAACTTATCATCTGGTGTATGACCTTCCCCCCCACACCCTCTTAGGGGACAAAAGAGGGGGTAAAACATGTATCAACTGATGATGTAGAAAATATACTTTAAATGGCAAAACAACGTTTGCCGGGACAGCTAGTTATTTATATTGCTGCAAGTTAATATTAATGTATGTGGAATATAATTATTTAAGTATGATAATCAAATGATAATACATTTTAAGTGACTTCACAAAAACTTTTCCCATAATGTTTGTTATAAAATTTAATTTTATCTCAATAATATTTTTTTTCAGGCGATTGTATTATTCTCTACACTTCATAGCCCTCGGAGCGTTGTTGCTTCCGCCAAAAAGTAAGCAAGTTTCGAATTCTTCCCCAAGCAACGAGCTTCCTAAAGAGTCTTCCAAGTATACGAATAACGCACAAAACGAAAAGGCTGAAACTAACGGAAAATTGAAGATATCGTAATTCCTAACACGTTCCTCTATCCGTAAACTACTATTTTAAAATTACTCAAAGGAAATTATTTTTAAATTTTGCAACACTGAATAAATCGAGCCATATTATACTTTTTAATTATATTATACTTTTTAATGATTGTGACCGCACAAAGTCTATTATAAAAAGGTCGTAGGATCTTTGTTTACTTATTGAAATTATTTTTAGGGTTCCGTACCCGAAGGGTAAAAACGGGACCCTATTACTGAGACTTCGATGTCTGTCCGTCTGTCTGTCTGTCTCCAGGCTGTAACTCAAGAACGGTAATAGCTAGAGAGTTGAAATTTTCACAGATTGTGTGTATCTGTTGCCGCTTTAACAACAAATACTAAAAACAAAATAAAGTTATTGTTTAAGGTGGGCTCCTCTACAACAAACATGATTTTTTTAGCTTTTTTTGCCCGTAATCTATGATGGCAACAGGTAGGCACTTGAAATGTTCAGAAAATCCTTAATTATATTTGTAATTTAATATTTAATAGTAAAATTAAAATAAATTAAATAATTAAGAGGGGCTCTTATACAAAAAACATATTTTTTTCGCTATATAACGGTACGGAACCCTTCGTGCGCGAGTCCGACTCGCACTTGGCCGATTTTTATATTTGAATTTCTATAAGTTTATTTTGACATGTTGTAATTTTGTTTGTATTTTTTGATTAGGTATGTAGGATTATGGATTTATGAATCGACTTTTTAATTAATATTCTAATTTAAAAAGTTGAATAACAATCAGAAAATTCGGAAAAGGAGAATGTTTTTTAATGTATGGCGTCTGGTCCAAATTTCTACCACTAACAGGCCTGTCTCACTTCCATACAAACGGCTCGAAATCGCCGAGATATTATTTACCTACATTTTCTGGAAAACAACCTAATTTCAACCTTTTGCATTGCGTTTAGCGTTCATAGTACAATAACCATCTGCAGCAAGTCTGCCGTCTCGCTTTAATCTGCCAGGGCTGTGAAGCGAGCGGCGCGGCGCGCGGCGGCCGGGTACTATTACTTTGTATCGCGGATGCATGCGCTGCGTATGCGACAAGTCGAGCGAGTGCCAGCCTAGTGAGACTAGTCCGGAGTGAGACTCCTGTACCGTTAGGTACTATTATTTATTCTGTGCCACTAACGATAATGTGGCCCGCGGGCCTGGGGTTGAGCAGCCTTGCAGTAATATAACATATCCTATTGAGCAATCAGAGGTCAGCCTATGGTATTTATTATTAAGTATACATAGTTTTTTATGCTATTTAATAATTAAAATGTGCATGGGCGTAGCGAGGTACGAGCAGGGGGGGGGGCAGCTCCCCCCCCTAGAAGAGCGATCGGTCGTTTCAATGCTCACGAGTTTCATACCTAAGTTAAGTTGCGGGGTGACAAGGGAGGCATTCAATTCCCCCCGCCCGCTCGGCAAAGACCTATGGCCCCCCCCTATATAGAATCCTGGCTAGGCCCATGAAAATGTGTATTTGCATTTTATAAGAATAATATATAATATGTAGTCAAGTAAAATATTTTATCCTATAGTACAAAGTGGGAACAATTATTAATATTACATATTAATATAATATAAGTGTAGCTCCCAAAAGTAAAAATTTGCTATTTTTTTTTATTTATTTTGTCTGTTAGTTTTAAATTTGTGTTAAGTAATAAAATCTCACTAATTTATAATATACAACTTTATCTCAAATACAAGAGCTCATAAAATAATTATACACATGCTTAATATTATGATGAGTTACTTTATTAAGAAGTTTATAACATAGTTTAAGGCTATTTGGTTAAGTAAAGTTATTTTTTTAATAATGAGTACAGAGAATAATAAAAGAAATAATATTTTATTTAAATATATAATACAAGAAGCCACTATTAATATTAATATTTTTCTGTTAAAATGTCTATATCTTTAACTTTGGATACTTTAACAAGCACAACTGTTTAATATTAGGTAATATTTAAATATTAATTTTATGATTTGTGTTATTTTAAGTAAGTACCATAAAAAAGTATTATATCGTGTTGTGGTCTTTTAATAATAAATAATTATTTCTATTTTGTAATAAACTGTAGGAAATGTGTCTTGAATATATTTGTTATACGCTAAATAAATTATTGATGGAAAGCTAACTGCCAGTCCACAAAATTATAACAAAAAATGAATGTAGCTAAAGTGCCACCAACTTATATTTCTGTTCAGTAGCCGGGGTCAGTGTCGCGTTTAGTGTTACTATTTATGAATGTTTACCAAAACTGTAGGGAATCCACTGTAACTGGGCTGTATCTGTATTCACTCGCACTTCAAAAACTGAGAGCAATGACATTTTACAAAATGGCAGCTGTAGTTCCAATTTTATCTACTGAACAGATAAGTTGGTGGCACTGTACATTAATTTCTTGTCACATATGCAAATAATAGAATTAAATAGTAAATATATAATTACTTGGTGTATAATATATTCAAACACATTTCTAGCTATGTAGATATAATAATATAATTGAGGCTAATTATTTTATCACTTTGTGTAACAGAAAGTGTTTCAATGTAAAATTAACATAAGTTACAAGTTCACAAAACTCAAATGTTTCTGCAAGTAAATGGCAGCTTGGCAATCACCAAATCACAAATCCCAGTAATCACCAAAGTCCAAACAATAATACTAACCTAATATGTACAGGCGCAGCCCGAAATTTTGGGGGGGGGGTCATCACTATAAGTACTAAAAATTTATTGTCAAACCTTTTATTGTTTGGCAGGATTTTGAGACTTTTCAATTTGACCTTAGATTTTTTGGGGAACATGGGCCCCTGTGGGCCCCCCCCCCGGATCGTTTTTCCACGATCGACGGGTTAATTCCCATTACTATCATTATGTGATCTGTTTGCTAATTTGCCGCCTATTTAAAAAATTGGTTCAAACTCAATGTTACTGTGTTATATACAATATGACGCCGCCTATTATAGTGGACAAGATTATATTTTGTAACATAATATAATGGAACTCCCATTACTATCACGAACAAAAAATATGACTTCTTTGTATAAAAAAAAATTCTGTAGCATTTGATACAATATTTTTGTATTTTATTAAATGATGTATAAAATTGTAAACAGCCCTGAGTAGCGTGACGCTTAAAGTTTGAAATATTGAAGCCAAACTGCATTGTCGCGTTGTGTAAGGTGGGTACTGAGTACTGACTGACGTTACGAGGTGTAATGTAACTTATAACTTATTAACTTATACTATTATAAAGAGGAAAGCTTTGATTTTTTGTTTGTTTGTTTGTACCGAATAGGCTCTGAAACTACTGGACCGATTTAAAAAATTATTTTACCATTGGAATCCTACATTATTTCTGCTGAACATAGGCTAAATTTTATTTTGGAAATAAATAGGGTCCCGTAAGATATTTGGATTTTTCGGACGCAAGGTGTAAAAAATCAACCAGAAAAGTTACTCATTTTGCATACGCTGCCTAAATTATAAAAGATAGAACCATAAAATGTTTAAAGTAATTGTAGATCTTATAAATATCTACAAAAAAGTCCGCGACACACTATACCTATCTATGTCGAGTGAGGCACAATAACCATTTATTTATTTAAAAATCCTGAATTTTTTTTGGACTACATTAAAACGGATATATTTTACTCACGCTATTAATCCTTATAAAAATAAATTATTTTATCACTAAGTACAGTTTATGTAGATAATATTTGGTCTTTGAATGATTAAAATTGGACGTTTGGTTTTGAAATTATGGCGAAATTAAAAAATTACGATAGTGGGCGTCACCAAAGCGCGTGCGGAGGAAGACAATATTCTGTTGTAGAAATGAAAATTCTGTACATAAAAGATATGAAATGACACCCGAAATTACACCTTTGTCACTACATCGCTATAGAATACAAAAATGTGGTTAGTTTTTTGTCTGTCTGTCTGTCTGTCACTCTTTCTGTCTGTCTGTATGTTTGTTCCAGCATCACACGAAAAATACTGATCCGATTTGAATGTGGTTTTCGCAGATATATTTATCTTCTTCCAACTTAACATCTGGTGTATAAAAATCCTCCCCCCCTCCCCTCTCAACCCTCTCTGGGGACCAAAGAGGGGTCAGATTTTGTATACAACTTTTTTCTTTAGTGGACTTACTTCATATTAGGTATTAACTGTGTTTTTCAACTTAACATCTGGTGTATGACCTTCCCCCCCCACACCCTCTTAGGGGACAAAAGAGGGGGTAAAACATGTATTAACTGATGATGTAGAAAATATACTTTAATTGGCAAAACAACGTTTGCCGGGACAGCTAGTACTATTATAAAGAGGAAAGCTTTGATTTTTTGTTTGTTTGTTTGTACCGAATAGGCTCTGAAACTACTGGACCGATTTAAAAAATTCTTTTACCATTGGAATCCTACATTATTTCTGCTGAACATAGGCTAAATTTTATTTTGGAAATAAATAGGGTCCCGTAAGATATTTGGATTTTTCGGACGCAAGGTGTAAAAAATCAACCAGAAAAGTTACTCATTTTGCATACGCTGCCTAAATTATAAAAGATAGAACCATAAAATGTTTAAAGTAATTGTAGATCTTATAAATATCTACAAAAAAGTCCGCGACACACTATACCTATCTATGTCGAGTGAGGCATAATAACCATTTTTTATTGTTACTTATAAATCTTGATTTTTTTTGGGCTACATTTAAATGCGTTTATTTTACTTATGCTGTTAATCCTTATCAAAATAAATTATTTTATCACTAAGTACAGTTTATGTAGATAATGTTTGGTCCCCTTCCTCTCTTAGGGGACAAAAGAGGGGCTAAGATATGTATCAACTGATGAAGTAGAAATACTTTAAATTTGCCGGGACAGCTAGTGTAACTTAATAAGTTATAACACAGCAAGCTGTCGTGCAGTCATTTCGTCATGTTATGGGTACTACGGGTATGATTATTACACATCAAGCACAAATGCTTGCTGTGTAATAAGTTATGTAACACCTCGTAACGTTGGTCGGTACCCACCTTCAGCGTACCTTTACTCCACACGCGAGCTTTAGAGAATTTTGCAGGGGAGTTTACGGTATTTTGCGATGAGCGCAGTCTAACCCCCTATCCAAAACAATTCCTCGGAGCTCTTGAGCAGAGTGTAGGTAAGAAGAAAAATGCACATAAATATTATCTCATATCTAGTACATAAACTACTGACTTGGAAGAACAGATGTTTACAGTACTCCCAAATTAATAATGCGCATGAAAATTTTGTCGTTATCACGAAAACACCCGAATCTATGAAATGTAAGAGTCCCAAACAATGCTTCTGCATTTTGCACCTTGTTCGAAAGAAATAGAAGTAAATATAAATATTATTATTAGTCGGTATTAATATATAAATATTATTAGTCGGTACTCGGTGGCTGTCGCCTTGGCGCGCATGCGCCACAAACCCTTTTATTGCTCATGTCCAAATCGTGTCATGCCATGGCAACGCCACCAACAAGTTTGGCGTTGCCCATAAAGTTAATATACCTAGCGGAATAGAGAAACAAAGGCCTGAGCAAGCGAGATGTCACTATCAGTAACACTGCGTGGTGAAAAGAGACGTGTAATACATGACAGCATCACTCTTTTTTTGACACACCGGAGAGGTTGTGCGAAAATGCCTCATTGTGCAGTGTCTAATTGTAAAAACAGAAGTACGAACGTAAATCGGTTAAAAGGAGGTATTTCTTTCCACGGGTAAGTTATTTGTTCTAACTAAAAGCAAAGCAAAAATTTACAGCAATTCCTTAGCAACGGACGCGTGTGGCCGTTCTATCTTGATTTATTTCTGTGTTGTTGCTCTATTCCGCTAGGTATATTAACTTTATGGCGTTGCCATGGCATGACATGATTTGGACATGCGCATTGTGGCATCGTCTTCCAATGCTCGGGAAAAACGATCTTTGCCGAACAATGACGAAAATTTATAATATGCACATTATCAGTTATCAACTTATCACTTTGGGAGCACTGTAACTATTTATGTGACAGGGTAGTATCTGTACATTTTATTCAGTTTCAAATGAAATATATTATTTTTACATTCACAACATAACAGTATTACCTCATTTTACCTGACAAAAATTGTTAACAGTTGCTGATGATTTAAATAAAGGTTAACTTTGTTACACAATCTTTGTTTATTTTCTGAACATTTCATTACATTACATCAAAATAAAAGCGGCCAAGTGCGAGTTGGACTCGCCCATGAAGGGTTCCGCAGCAGCAATAAGGTTTATTTTTATGAAATTAAAAGGTTTTTGATTTATTTTTATATTTCAGTCGATTTAATGAAATTTAGAATAAGGTTTACCATTTATGATGTATAAAAAAACTACTGGCTTAGATCTCGTTCAAACCAATTTTCGTTGGTAGTTTTTATAGTAATCTACATCATATATTTTTTAGGGTTCCGTATCCAAAGGGTAAAAACGGGACCCTATTACTAAGACTTCGTTGTCTATCCGTTCACGTTTGTTGTATGTACCCATAAATATTTAATTTATTTTGTTTTTAGTATTTGTTGTTATAGCGGCAACAGATATACACAATCTGTGAAAATTTCAGAAGTCTAGCTATAGCGGTTTTTGAGTTACAGCCTGGAGACAGACAGACGGACAGACATCGAAGTCTTAGTAATAGGGTCCCGTTTTTACCCTTTTGGGTACGGAACCCTAAAAAATGATATACGAAACCTCAATATGATTTTTGGAGACTTATCCATAGATACCCCCACACGCATAGGTTAGAATTTAGATGAAAAAAAAAAATTTTGTTTCAGTTGTACCTATGGGGACCCTTAAATTTTTAATAATTTTTCTATTTTTGCATCAAAATCTTGATGCGGTTCACAGACTACACCTACTTACCAAGTTTCAATAGTATAGCTCTAATAGTTTCGGAGAAAAGTGGCTGTGACATACGGACGGACAGACAGACAGACAGACATGACGAATCTATAAGGGTTCCGTTTTTTGCCATTTTGGCTACGGAACCCTAAAAACTAACTATAGAAATAATAGAATTATTAAATACTTTACATAATTTTTTACACTTTAGTTTATTTTAAAGTAAACTAGGTACAGTTGCAGACATTTTTGTGGTACATTCATCTTTGAACTTTGAACATAGATCTTTTAACAACCGCACAGTACAACTTAATAAACCTATACAATATACATTTTTAAAATAATTATTAATGTGATAGTTAAATTCCCAGGTACCTTTTACCTCCTGGATAACGTTTAAATCTAATAAATTTTTGAAAATACACAATAATTATAAACCTATCAACCCCCGAACGGCCCAAGTGAGCAATAACAATAGATTTCCAAGAATCCGCGCAATCGACGGAATAATATCCATTCTTTAGTCATTAAAACAATCTTTTGGTAGAAGAATGATTAAATCTAAAATTACTTAATCTCTTTAATACCTCTTTTTTGAATTGGATTATCCAGAAGGTTGCTTGGTATAATATTTAGTGTCAATTTCATCAACTTTATGGTAATTTAAACCCATAGATACGAATTAATAAAGTAAAATACTATATAGAGAAATCAGGAGGGATTAAAAATGCCATCAAAGAATTAAGTTAATTAGAGGCAAACAGAAAAAATCTATTAAAAATAGCAACAGACTTCTATAAGAACCTATATGAGAATGACAGTGCTTACCCAGACTTGGAAATAACAAATACAGAAGCCGGCAATACAGTTCCCCCGATCCTGGAAAGTGAGGTAGGAAAAGCTATTCGAACTCAAAAAAAAAAAAACAAAGCAGCAGGCGACGATAAAATTACCAATGAACTTTTAAAAGGTGCACTAAATCTTATAAAAGCACCTCTGACAGATCTATTCAACGACATAGTCATCAAGGAGACCATGCCTACACAGTGGTTAAAAAGTACAATTATACTTCTACATAAAAAAGGTGATAAAAATCAGATAAATAACTATAGACCGATTAGCTTGTCATCAAATATTTATAAAGTATTTGCCAAGGTCATCCTGTCCAGAATAGAGAAGCAGTTAGATGAGAACCAACCAGTAGAGCAGGCAGGATTTCGTAGTGGATATTCCGTACTTGATCACATACATGTAGTAAGACAAATAATAGAAAAATATAACGAATATAATTTAACATACTACCTTGCATTCATCGACTTCAGCAAAGCCTTTGGACTCCCTTATCCATCAGAAAATTTGGGAAGCTTTAGAAGAACAGGGAATCGATAGCAAATACATAAAAATAATACGAGGAATATACAAACAGAGCATTGCATGTGTACAATTGGAGAAAAAGGGGAAACCTTTCAACATACGAAAAGGTGTAAAACAAGGGGATCCACTGTCGCCAAAAATTTTCTCCGCTGTACTTGAGAAAGTATTCAGGAACCTGCCTTGGGAGGGTTATGGATTGAATATAAATGGATTAAAGCTCACTCACCTTAGATTCGCTGACGACATTGTACTGTTTGCATCATCCCCAGAAGAACTAAATACAATGATCAATGAACTGGCTAAAGAAAGTGAAGAGGTGGGGCTTAAGCTCAACTCGGAAAAAACAAAAGTAATGACAAATGGACCAAAAAATATAATAACAGTGGGAAATAACATCGTCGAATATGTGGAAGACTATATTATATATCTCGGTCAAATAATATCACCATATGAGACCAAAGAAGGACTACAAGAGCATGGAAAAGCTATTGGAGCCTAAAGGAAGTAATGAAAAATAAAGATATCCACATACAACTAAAAAGTAAACTTTTAAAAAACCTGCATACTGCCAGTCTTGATATACGGAAGCCAAACATGGTCTCTAACCGATAAACATATCACTGCTCTAGCAACATGCCAACGCTCAATGGAATGCAGTATGTTAAGAAATTGGATAAAATAAGAAATGATGTTATAAGAAAAACTACCAAAGTGCAAGATGTCACTGTTAAGGTCAGACAGCTAAAATGGAGATGGGCTGGCCACACTGTCCGAGGAGTAGGAAAATGGAGTGAAAGAATTACTTCATGGTACCCTAGACATGGGAAAAGGAGTAAAGGTAGACAGAGAAAAAGGTGGGCTGATGACTTCAAACCGATTGCTGGAGTAACCTGGAATAGAGTAGCCAGAGACAGACATGAGTGGAAGAGGCTAGAGGAGGCCTTTGCCAAATGGCAATCAGAAATCGATAAAATTAGATAACCAACATAGTATAAACATAGTAATGTAATTCTGAAATAAAAGGCTATAATAATAATAAAAAAATAATAATTTAAACCCATATTTCACTTATTTCTTGATACTCGTCATTTTCAGGAATGCTTGTCGGATATAACATAATACTCCTGGAACATCATTAGTATCCAACATTCTCTTTTGTAGGTCTTTGAAATTTTTTAACTTTGGAATTACGCTTTGTACTGAAAAAAATGATGTATAAGGTAAATGACTAGTGATTGGACAGTACTAGCAGTGGTACTAGTAATTGGACAGGGTGCAAAAACACAATATTTATTATGGTTGCTTTAAAAACTACCTGTTTTTCTTTAAGGTGACGCCACGTTAAAGTAAAAAACCGTGTTGGATGTGTTTTAGATTGCTTGTTTTCTATGCGAGGCTAGCCCGGTCTCTCATAGAAAACAAGCAATGGAACAGCAAAAAATGGAAAGGGCGTAGCGACAACATGGTTTTTGTCACGTAATTTAAAAACCATAAATACATTTCATTTAAGCTATGGGCAAATTAAAGTGTATGCTAGAACCAATTTATGTACAAATTTTGGAAGCTTATATCACTCTCCTCTGTTGGCAAAAATATAGGAATCCCTTTTTTTACAGAGGTCTTTTTGATTGATTATTCTGTGTTATAAAAGTTGACCAATCGTTTTATGCTATGGGTAATTCAAAGACAAAGACATGATGAATACTGACAGTGAACTTTAATTTCTTAGCTTTAGTCATTGCTGAGAAAAATCGACATCGCTACAGCCAAATTATCAAGGCGTCACCTTAAAATCAGGTGTTCTATTACTTTAAAAATAGGCAGTTTTTGAAGCAACCTTAATAAAATATATTGTTTTTCTGCTTTGTCCAATGACTTTTACTGTCCAATATACTAGTCATTTACCCTATATAATTAAAATGCATTTACCATTAGTTAGGTAAGGTTTTTGAGAAAAACTACAAAATACTATGAGTATTTTAGAGCATGCAATAACTCTTAGGTAAAAAACATTGTCGATACTTACAATCATAATTTCCAGTTTTAATATTTTTCACAAGGCGAACCGAGTAATTATCAGATTCTTTTCTGGACTCTGTGAAAAACTGCACATATACTGTATGTGTATCTTTGCTTCGAGATTCAATAGTAAAATATATTTTCAAAAACTTTTTATAGAATTTTTTTGCTGTTAAAAATGCCTCGTGTCTTTCTCTAACTTCTTGAGTCAGTAATTTTTGATCTGAAATAAAATATTTAAATATGTAAATCATGCATAATATGAAGGATGTTGAACATTTAAATTGGGAATGGATAAAGTTGGTAGGTTAGCACTGGAATCATTTAAAAGCTCTTTTTAAGCATTATTTTAATATTTTTAAATAATGCTTAAAAAGAGAAAATTTAAGATAATCATTGTGGGCTAATTTTGACCATGATGGTCAAAGGTCATGATTAATCAATATTATCATCTTGCAGGATCAGTAGTCTTCCATATGTAACTACAATACTTTAATAGTTGCTAGAAGAAAGAAGGTAAAGAAAAAATAGAATAAATTGTAGATTGTCTTACCTTTTTTAAAGGTTTCATACTGATCCTGGTTCTTCGATAAATCTTTAAGCTTATATTCTATTTCTTGACGCAACTCTTTGTTTTCGTCTATCAAAAGTTTTAGCTCTTCGTCATTACTTAAGGTGGCTGTTTTCTTGTTCTTTACGTTATTAAATATGAAATTGTCTTCCATTTTTCTCAAAATTTGTTCGTTCCAACTATTTATTTCCACCTCAAGAAAACTTACGCGATTTTTTTCTACCTCCCTTATATCCATCACGAATTCCCAATTTTCGGCAAGGAAGCTCATGATTCTATTTCAGAAAGAAACTGGCTTTGTGCTGTGAATAGGAGTAAATCTGTTGTGGTTGTGAAAGATTTTGTATGCTTGTAAACAGTTTATGATCTATACTAGCGTTTCTTTATTTCCTAAAAGCCATTTTATGAACTTATCAGTTATCACCAATTTTCCACTAATAATGCTCGCTATTTACGTTTATTTTCAATTTAAAATGGAAAATTAGCTTCACCATTCAACGCACAACGACTATTTTTCAAATTCAACTGTCAAATCCTTTTGCACTGTCTAGGGACCGTGCAGAGCGACGACACTGCCACAAGTGGCGAATAGCCGAAACTTTTACTAAAATTTTACTGTCAAGCTTTATTCTAGCTACGGAAAATTAGAAGATTTCTTAACAAATTCTGAGTATTTTCAAGAATTGAAATGTATTGTTTTATTCCCGGAGGTTCTAATACTTAAAAGAAATATAAAGGCAAATCGAACGATGTAAAATTTTACTATTTTTCTGCCAAAATATTCGCATGGTTTTGCTTATTGAAAAACGAAAGAAATGGATAAAAGGCGGTAAAAATATACGTAAGTATTTAAAAAGTTCCATGAGTGTTATGCGTAGACTAGTAAAAACACTAAAGTTTGTAGATTATAACCGTAAATTCATTTTTTATGAACACAATATGAACATAACCTATAACCATTGCTTTCTTTCAGTAAACATCCAAACTGGCTTCCATCTTAATTGATATACATACATAGGCACGGCTCATTTAATTGGCATAAAGTTGCATCAAAAGTAAGGATAATTTGGAGAAGTCCTGCCAGGAATTCAACACTGAGGATAGTATTGAACTTGAACCATCTTGTCAAAGTGTTGGTTCTCAAAAGGATGATTCTTCAAGTAAGAAAAAGATTAGTAGTGCAGTCTTTGTGTGTTATTTGAAGAATACATACCTAAATGGTGTTTACACTTATGAGATCCAGACTGAAATTAGTTAAAAATAGTGACAGACAAAAGTTGTGAAGGTATCGATCGAATCGCAGAAGGTTGAAATAAAAGCATTTATTTTAGTGAACTTGTTTTATTTTATTAATCCACAAGCATTTTCAGTAAGATTATAAGTATTTTTGCATAGCTTCATTATTTTATTGCAATATTTATCAAGTTTTTACTTTCTATGCTGATGGATGCTATTAATTACTTTTTCAGATATTTTCTTATTTAACTAGATAAGCTTTATACATTTTTATTCACTCTTCCGTTCTTTGTTTACGGGTAGAAAGTAGAAACCCTTAATATTATACTTAATATTTTAAAAATATACTTAATATTATAAATGCGAAAGTGTGTCTGTCTGTTAGTACTTCACGCCCAAACCGCTAAACCAATTTTGCTGAAATTTGGTATGGATTTACTTTGAGCCCCGGGAAAGGACATAGGATACTTTTTATCCCGGGAAAATGTACGGTTCTCGCGCGATAAATGATTTTTGGCGCAACGGAGTTGCGGGCGTCATCTAGTCTTTAACTTTAATATTTCGATCGCGGATTCTTGGAAATCTGTCGTTGTTCTCGCGGCCGCATGTGGCCACTTGGGAGTGTAAGTATTATATCATTTTATAGTGTAAAACATAAAAAAAACACTCATAAACTAGCCAGGGTCAAGGAGAATGCGAAGTCAAAGTCACTCACAAGTTACGTCTTTTACTCGCATCGCCGCGCTGCTGTCGAATTACGACGCCCTCTATAGTTTCTGCACGGTCCCTCTACCACCTGTCTACGGCATATACTTAATCTGTGGTCTACGGCAAGTCTACGGACTCCGTAGACTTGCCGTAGTACGGAGTACGGTCAAATCACAAATGTCCACAGAACATTTTGTTCTAATAAAATACTTTAATCTGTGAATTTTTTAGACCTGTGGTTTAAACTGTGTTTGTATACCTACTTAATCTGTGGTTTCTGTAATTAAATATTAGTGAAATCCTATTAATATGATCCATCCTCATGGTGGCGCAGTAATTTAACAATAAAAATGATTGTTATCTAAGTATTTGAAATGCTCAAAGAAATAGCTCTAAGCAATATTTTGTGTCCCCAAAATTATCATTGTCCATACTGTCCAAATGAAGACGATGGTAAGTATACTTTACGCTTCAAGTAATAGTTTAGAAAATGTACTTGTATTATTTTCAGTTTCACATTATTTCAGATTTCAAAGAGAAAGTTGCAAGTAAAATATAGTATCATCTATGATCATTATGTTATATAGCATACATATTATTGAATGGTTACGAAAACCTGCTGTATCTCACAGTTTTTATTTTTTGGATGATTTTGCATCTTACTATAACAAATGGGCCATTGTCTTAGCTGTTTTAAAAACCATTCCACCAATGCTGAAGTGGTAACATCTCCCAGCCGAAAAAAAGAAGGTAAATGTATTGTTCATAATATATTTAGTAACAAAACATAACCCTCCTGGCAGTCGAGTAAAAATATACAGAATGCTTTGCAATAAATTTCGCATTAATCTAATAAAAAACAATATCCTGTTGATCTTTATTATGATTAAAAGTGAAGTATATTTTAGCTTAGATTATGATGGAGTTTGTATTTCCAGCAATTAATATTTATGTTCCAATTGGTGTTATAGAGCATTAATTTCTATACTTTTACAGAGATGACAGAAATTATTTCACCAAGTCAAACGCCAGCTGTCATGATATCTGACTATCCACAGCAGGAGCCTCTTCTACAAAGCAATGATAATTGTATTAATTACTATAGAAATAGTAGTAACATACAAAGTTTCAATTCAAATTCTGGAATCCAGGATCTTTCTGCTGGTGACAATGTAAATGTACAGAGAACAAATGTACATACTGAGAAGTCACAGAAACCTTTCTATCAGAAGTTACCATCTATCCCTAGAAGCATGTCGTCTATTGGCTCTAGCGAGGGGCGAGTTGCAGAATCCAAAATTAACCAGCTGTTTGATCTCTATAAGGACTCATTAGAAGACGCTATATTAGCTGAGGGTATTGAAAATCTGTGCAATGATCTTCAACTAGATCCAGACGATTTTAAAGTATTAGTTCTCGCTTGGAAATTGAATGCTAGTCAAATGTGCAAATTTACTAAACAGGAGTTCATCCATGGCTTAAAAAATATGAAAACAGATTCTATAAAGGGTATTCAACACAAACTAAATGATATCACGCATGAATTAAAAAGGGATTCAGAGCAATTTAAAGATCTGTACAGATTTACATTTAAATTTGGCCTCGACGTTACTACTGGCCAGCGGATACTGCCCACAGATATTGCAATTTTATTATGGCGCTTAGTCTTTACAAATAATGAACCTCCTATTCTTGGTAGGTGGTTGAGCTATTTAGAAAAAAATCCCCACATTCGAGGCATTCCTAAGGACACTTGGTACATGTTTTTGAATTTCTGTGAGTTTGTGGGTGAAGATCTAAGTAGTTATGATGACACTGAAGCGTGGCCGAGCTTATTTGATGATTTTGTAGAGTATGAGAATGATCAGGTGAATCAAAATGTAACAAAGAATGATATCAGAGTCCAGGATTAAATTACTATGTTTGCCAAATTAGCTATGTTAGGTACTTAAAAATGTTGAGACTGATATGATAGTGCTAGCACTTGATTAGCAAACACAACATGCAATGAAAGGTATTGTATAGCAGAACCTTTCATAAAGACTCAACAGTTATATATACAAAAATATTCTGCAAATAAGAGATTTTAAAATAAAATGTAAATATGGATATATTTTAAGTATTTGTGAAACTGTATACTTAAGTATTAGTGTTAATATGTAATTAATCACATTCCAATGATGGAATTAGCCAAAATTTGTAAATATAACAATTTTCAAATCTAATTCATTGCTTTACATGCGTCATGCTTCCTTTATTAGGTTATGAAATTATATTATGATATATAAATGTAAATATTTTGTCTTCTTTTCCTTTATTGACCTAAAATATTCCTATTAAAACACTGATCTCTATACAAGTACGCGTACTTGTATAATAGAGATCAGTGTATAAATAATTCTATAATTTGTCTGAATGGTCCCTAATAATATATCACACTAGGCCGAAGTTTCAAACGCATACAAAATACGGACGGAACGCGACGGATGACACACTATTGCGTCGCGTTCCGTTCGCATTTTGTATGCGTTTGACATTGCGCGGCGGAATTTAAGCCGCGTAACTTCCGCCTAGTGTGTTTAGACACTAATACTTACAATATCCTTTTACCTTGACAGCCAGCGACCAGCAACAGCGTTGCGTATGGACTCCCGCACACGGGCCATCGACCACAACCACAAAACGCCGCTACCGGCATAATATTTCCTGTAGTTTTCATACATTTATAGACTCGCCGCACACGGTTGACGCCGGTGACCGCCACACGTCACAACACTTGTTTCTTGTGGCGGCGTTTGTGGCAGTCGTGTGCGGCCACACTTATGAATTCTGTACATTAAAGATATTCAAAAAATAATAAGCGGGGGGTGTCACTAGATCGCTATTGAAGCCAAAAATGTGGTTAGTTTTTTGTCTGTCTGTATGTTTGTTCCACTATCACACGAAAACTACTGATCCGATTTGAATGCGGTTTTCGCAGATATATTTGTCTTCTTCCAACTTAAGGGCCCGGGCTACCCTCTAAATTTTCATACATTCTTAATACCAAAATCATTTTCTCATACGAAAATATTTAACATGTTTGAGTTATTTTTCAGCTTAAGATAGTAATTACCTAGGGTCCTGAACAATTTTTTTTTACAAAATATTTAAATACTAAAAAAAATTTTTTTGTGTTTGAATATTTTTTAGTAAATTTACTACTAAATATTTAAACACCAAAAAATAGACAAAAACACTAAAAAATATATAAATAAATAGTAAATTTACTACAAAACATTTAAACTTTAAAAAATATTTTTTATTATTTAAATATTTTGTAGTAAATTTACTATTTACTTATATATTTTTTAGTGTTTTTGTCTATTTTTTGGTGTTTAAATATTTAGTAGTAAATTTACTAAAAAATATTTAAACACAAAAAATTTTTTTTTAGTATTTAAATATTTTGTAAAAAAAATTTGTTCAGGACCCTAGGTAATTACTATCTTAAGCCGAAAAATAACTCAAACATGTTAAATATTTTCGCATGAGAAAATGATTTTGGTATTAAGAATGTATGAAAATTTCGAGGGTAACCCGGGCCCTTAACATCTGGTGTATAAAAAAATTTCCCCCCACCCCTCTAAGGGGACAAAAGAAGGGTCAGATTTTGTATCAAACTTTTTTCTTTAACACGAAAACTACTGATCCGATTTGCATACGGTTATAAACTCCCCCCCCCTCTCTAAGGGGGCCAAAAAGGGGGTCAGATTTTGTATCAAATTTTTTCTTTAATGGACTTACTTCATATTATTAACTGTATTTTCCAACTTAACATCAGGTGTACACAATTTTTCCCCCCACCCATCTTAGGGGACAAAAGAGGAGGTAAGATTTTGTATCAACTGATGAAGTAGAAATACTATGGCAAAACAACGTTGCCGGGTTCATGTAACTTGTAGTCAATCAATCAACTAATACTTGTAGCCATTAATGATTTACCTTTAATGTAGTTTTTAAGGTGTTACTATATTGAAAAGGATATTTGGAACTTGGAAGGGTGACTTTTTATGTTATTTAACTTCACCAGTTAATGATTTTTTTGGTCAATAATAAATAATAATCGATGTGTCATCCAGAATTAATTCAACCTTAGTTTTTAATTATTAATAGTTGGTCCTCTTATTGACACCAGGAACAGGGATGAAAACACATTAGAATAACAAAAAGTTCTCATTATAATATGGTCTGAAATCTATAAAGGTCTGATTCTCTTTTTAACCGACTTCAAAAAAGGAGGTTATCAATTCGACGGGTATGTATGTAATATTTCCAGAACTGCCCAGTTTTTGGATATGTTAGTCAATATCAGCGTCTGAACAAATGCGCCAAATTTCAAAAGTGTATGTATGTTTTTATGTTTGTGTTCGCATATCTCCGGAACTACAAATCCGATTTCAGTAATTCTTTTTTTGTTGTAATAGGTATTGTTTAACTTAGGGAACAGTGCAATTACACACTACAGTAGGGAAAAATGCAGTTTCATCAAAATCGGTTCAGTATTTAAGGAGATAGGGAGTTTTAATTCTCAATTACGTACAATTTTAAAGTCGAGTCGGTATTATCTTTTTAAAATACAGTTAAGTAAAAACGTCTCACAGGAGACTATAATTTATTAAAATTATACAATCAATCTATGTATTTAAAAACAAGGATTCTTGATATAATTTTATTATAAACAAAAATAATGTTACGCAGCCTTGCGGCGCGACCGGTGCGCCCCTAGCGGCAACTAAAGGCACTACGGCACGGGTCGTCTACGCGACTACGCCGCACGCCGCGTGCGTGTACCGCGCCCGAACCACGCTACAAGCAATTCCGCCACTCTACCTATTCGAGAACTCAAGACACTGTTAATGCGCTATAGGCTAAGGAGTATTTTTCTAATGATGGCGTGAAGTAAACAGAATAAAAGAAAACCAGCGATGCTTTGATACATGTCACTAGTTTAATTAAAAATCAAAATGTACATACAAAAGACACCAAACCGTTAACTTTCGTAATTTATTCTCTGTGTTTATCACAATAAAGGCGTGTATGACGTAATCCCCCCAGGATCACTTGAGTTCAGGAATAGAAGGCAATCTGAGATGGGGCTCTCCGCAGTCCGCTCTCGCGCCCGCACGCCCATACATAATATATACATGTTATATTGCAATAATATCATATACTGCCCCGATAAGTTAAACCAATTACATTAAAAAGCTTGAAAATTTATAAATCCATAATATACATCTTTTATAACAATATGGGTTTTCGACCGACCGAAGGTCCGTAAAACCTACTTCGTTCATGTAAGTACTGTGTTTAAGCCAACACATAACAGAGATGTGTGGCATTGTAACTTTGAAGCGTCCGTATAAAATACACAAGATTCGGTATTCAAGTGTGATGACTGATGATACCCCGTTGGCGTAGAGTGTAGACTCGTCGCAAGTCGCAACACAACCTATAACCTGCCCATGTATTATTCGTTGAAACGTAACACAAACATACTGCGAACTAATAATATCATATCATTATAGTTACATCCTACGATACACCGCCGCTATCGAAGCGACGTCTACATATCTTGTATACAGTAAAAATTATAAAACATAATCTTGTGGTAATATAGGAAACACTGTAACCATTATAATATATAATAATATGTAAATAAATGTTAAGTTTTATGACCAGTGCCCGACATATACCATAGAGCACCTCGCCTTCTCTATTTTATCCTTATGAAAATGTTATTTACACACTCCGATGACCAAAGCCTATACGACTCCTGTTTAAACTTCTTTATATTCGTTATTTTTTAGAAGATTACTTCTTAGGCCTTAGAATTGATAATTTACCGAATACTTTTAAAGTTTGCTAAATAGGAGTCTGTATAAATTGACTATTGAGCCAGTGCAACTTCGCACATTTTAGTGACAGTCGGGCATTGTTCAAACAAATAGCAAATACATGAGAGCTTCCACCACACATCGTCTACCGAGGTCACACGTTTCATTGTGCTCTTATTAAATCATGCACACTAAGTAAGTCCGACAGAGTTATGCAACAAATTCTTGAAGTATGTCTGGTCTCTACTTAACACTATAAAGGCCATTTTTGCATCCGTCTAGCCAAAAACACGACAAAATTACGCTGAGACAAAACTAATACTAGATAACTTTGTGCCCAAAGTGAGAATGAAATGATGCATCCACCCATCTATGTCTCGAATAATAACGAGTTAGGTTATCTATCTGCATTTTCCGTCGCAAAGCAAATTGATGTACGCGTGTCAGATTGTTGTTAGCGATTAATTACTATTGGTCAAGGAGTGATATTATATTACTACTAGCTTTTTTTATATAAAATGTTAGTAATACGAACTGTTTAAATGCACAAGATTTGGCTTAACGGGTGCAATGGCAGCTCTAGGACACTTTACACAAATATTCACACACATACAATAAACGCTTAAAGTTTGTTCATACAGCATTTTAACCTGCAAGTCGAAGCGTCGATATTTCTTCAGCACTCAATGTCAGATCACATTGGTTAATGGGAAATATTTTGGTCCTAGTTTGAACAATTTCTACTGTTGGGAGCGGGCCGTACGATATATAATCATTATTTATTTTATAACTGTATAAAAATATCTTAGACCTTTCTATGAGTTGTGCAACATGAAATAAGAGCACTTAGAACGCTTTTGCCGCAGCTAAAACATTCACGGATATTCTTCTGCGAAAGCCTATTTGAGAGTGTAAAATTATTATATTAATATGCGACTGCATGGAGTACTAGCTCAGCGTTAGCAACGCTCAAATGCTGTCTTTGAATAAACTTAAATATCAGTCAATTTCTAAATAATCTTTTAATTAAAATAAAATATTTTCCATAAATTATTCACAATTCTTACAAAGAAAACGTACGCCGAAACATTAAAATATACTCGTTCGAATATTTTGTGATGGATTACACCAAATTCATTTAAAAATAAAACTAAATATTCACATTAGATGTACAATTTTAAATATTATAAGAGTATGCAGTATTAACAGAAAATAAAAAACAGTATTCAACGTTGCTAGCGAAAGGCTGTAATAGTTAAAATTTAATTAAGGCAAAAAATTCACATTGATGACACGATAAGCATCGGATAACAATTTAGCTCCGTGGCAGTGGCCGGAAGGGTTCAATATTCCGCAAGGACTAGCATGTCTATTGTCTATAAACCCGAACTTGAAGCACACTTGAGCTCTCATATAGATCCCAATATCAGGATTACATGTAACATTATTCTCTGTTGATATAGGTTTTGGAGAGGCCTATCCTAATTAATTACGAATCGTAGTGCCAAATTTACTCGACCACCTTGAGAACTTTGCCGATTGCGATGGTTTTATCTGAAAAGAAAAAAGCTGCTTTAACATCATGATAATCTAACCATGAAACTTCCAACTAATTTGCTTAGGCGGACTTGCATAGATCTGGGTTAAAAGTTAACTCTGAGTTAAACATCATGTCATCATCACTTGGTGAGTGATACAGATGACATGATGTACGTGACAGTAAGGCCGCAACTGACTATGCTCGTCAGGTAGTCACCAAGCTATCTTAGAGCTCTATGTGACCTGACTGTGGTCATAATATCATAGCTGCAGGCTTAGCATACTCATCATAGAAACGGTTCCTTTCTACAGAAGAATAGACAAAGTGACAGATTGACAAAGGAAATCCGTTAGTTTTTCCGCAAAAACTGTCAGCATTTCTATACTTTCGTATTTCTACAGTGGCCATGCTAAGCCTACTGGTCTTATATTATTTATAATGAAAAAAAAAAATAATAACTTACTCTCATCTCTTAAGGTGAATCTTCCCATCTGGGCAAACTTCTTAAAAGGTTCTAAGCAGATGATGCCTGCACACTCTATCCTCATGATGGCCACTTGGTCTTGTTTAACAAATCTCGGTCGCGTTTTCGATTTATCACCGGTTTTCTTATCCACCAAACAAATTAGCGCCTAGAAATATAAGATCAATGTTTAAAACATCTTAATACGAGCTTCAACAACAAAGTCATATTTTAATTGAACCAAATTAGTAATGGCCTAGTTCACTTTTGCGTGATATATTTTGTAATTATAAATAATAAATATTTACCTTAACAGTAACTTCCTCCGCCGCACAATGTATGTGCATTACAGCCGAGTATCCCGCACATATAATGGACTTGTGTTCTAAAATAACCACTTGCGCGTCAAACACCTAGAAAGAAAGTTGAAATAAATATTATGCTCCACCATTTTTAGCATCTGGATATGTTTTATTATTGATTTCCTGCTGCTTAAACATTAGGATAAGTAGAAACATTTTTTATAAAGGAAGATATAGTGGATAAACTATTTTATAACCCAAAAATGGTTACATTAAATAAAAAAATTAGGAATTGCAATGATGGTACTTACCCTGCCAGTGGTGATCGGTTCTGCTGCGTCGCACAGAACGAATCCTGGTGACACATCCTCTTCTTCAATGCCTTTGAGTTTCACCTTCACGTTTTCGCCAGGACCGATGGATGTCACTTCAATATCATCAGACCACAGTTGGTCAACAGTCACTTGAACCTATAAATACAAAGTTAAATCATAAATAATGGGACAATCGTGTCTTTCTATAGCTAGAAAGGAAATTAATAATAAACTATATCATTAAATATTAATAACCCCACGTACATAGCACCAAACAACCCTCATATTTTGTGAAGCAATCAAACTTCCAAGGAATGTCTACAGTTTATTTCCAAGAATTTTGTTTCCAAGTTCAAGTGAACTAATTTTAAAGTTTTTAATTGATTCTCATTGTATTATACAATTTTCCAGAGTATTTTATAAAAAGTCAAATGCGGCGCGACACACGCCCTCGCGGAATATTATGTACAGCAGAAGACAGATCTGGCTTACAACATTTCGACTTTATTTCTTGCCAACGAAAAAAGACAACACATCGTAAAAATCATCACCACAAAGCGCGACGTGGAAATTTCTGATGCATTACGGAAAACACATCGCATCGCATTATTGCTGTGCGATAATTTTGCCATAAGACGTTGGTCTTTCTGCATCATGCAACTTACCCTATTAGGCATAAGGAACAGGGTGCTCCCTTTGCGCGTAGTCCCCGCCTCCACTTTGCCCATAAGGACTGTTCCCATATCCTTGTACTTGTCAACTACGGGCATGATGAATGGTCCATCCATCTTGCGGTTTAGCGAAGGCAGTTCATCAATCAGTTGAATAAAGGAGGGACCTCTGTACCACGAACAAATGTCTTCGGATACCTAAAATAAATTAAGTAACCACTGTTACTATCAATGAAGCAAAAAGTGATGGCGGATTATAGCTACGATCGCTCTGATCACATGAACTTTCTAACAAAAATTAAAACACAGCTCAAATCTAAAACACAGTTTACGTAAATAGTATTTTGATAGTAGATAGAATAGATGGTTATTATGTTATTGAGTGAACAAGCATACTATAAACTATGAATACAAATTGTGCACACTTACTCTTTCCAATAACCCTTGTCCTGTCTGACCAGAAACAGGCAAGAATGATAAATCTTTCGCTGGGTTGAAGCCCAATTTCTTAAGATATGGCAGGATTTTGTCTCTACATTCGTTGTACCTAAAATGATAAAAAATAGCATCAAATTTTATTAATAATTCAATTTTTAAATTGTCTTTTATTCCAATAATAAATCTCAGAAATGAGATCTAATAAGAATAATATTGTGAAATTAATCAGGCAATTATGTAATTTCAATTTCTATAAGAAAAATTACTGGTTTTGACATATCACACAAGTCTTAAAATATAAGAGAAATTATCGAAATTTAAGTGACCTTTTCTCATCCCAGTTGACAGTAGGGTCGTCCATTTTATTAACAAGAGCTACTAGATGTTTGACGCCGGCGGTCTTGGCCAACATCGCGTGTTCGCGAGTCTGTCCCCCTCTGTCGAAACCAGTTTCAAATTCTCCTTTCCGGGCGGATATAACCTGAAATTATTAACGACTTATTTATTATATTTTACTTATAGGGAAAGCCACATTTAGACGGAGCAGCCACTGGGCTAGCCGACCCTACAAGATTAAATACATAATTTTAAACTTTTGATGAATGTTATTGTATTAAAAAAAATATTATATTTTGAAAAGTATGCCAGCATTGGTATCTATGATGACCTTGTGTCTAGTATATTGCGAGAGTCTATCTATCAGTTAACTCTTTATGCTTACATCACAAAATCGATTTCGAAAGAGATTTGACATTGGATATTTTTTATACCGGATAAATGATAGGTTACCGCGTAGAACACGTATATCAAGGCAAACAGAGTTGTGAATAGATCTAGTAGTATTTTTATCAACACAAAGTCAGTGATTGATAATATTAATGCATCATCCATAAGGCAAACAACATTATCTTTGAATCTTGACTTTTATCACTGTTTTTGCCTACCTAATTCCCCATGTTACCTCACAGGTAAGAACATTTTAATATCTATAACAGCAAAATCTGATAAATCAGAAACTAAGCAAATAAGTTTAAAAAATTGTTAAATGCAAAGAAACAGTGCAGTATATTAAAATTAGTCTCTTTATTTGGAAATCATGCAAAATCAAATAAAACACATTTCAACAAGTAGTGCCATTGTGTTCGAAAAATATGAATACTTACAAGGACAGCGAGATCAGCCTGCGCCGCGCCACCGATCATGTTAGGTACGAAACTCTTGTGCCCAGGGGCATCAAGAATTGTAAAATGCTTCTTTTCAGTCTCAAAGTATGCTCTACCAACTTCTACAGTTTTGCCTTTGTCACGTTCTGAAAGGTAAGCAAACATTTTGAAATATTACTTTACATAACAAAAGGAATTACTCAATATCTAGTATAATAGGACAACATCTAGTATTATATATTAACCATGAACGTAGAAAAGAAGGCGGATGGAGTCTTACTATAAACAAAACTGTATCTTCAGAGTTGGCCTGGCTGACTGCATGTACACGGTCCGCACGCACATATTCTTACTCTAGTCCATACCATTTGACAGGCGTAAGAATGTGTGGGTGGCTGACTCTGAAGACACAGTTTTGTATATAGCAAGACTCCGTCCGCCTTTTTTTCTGTTCATGGTTAATATATAATACTAGATGTTGTCCGAGACTGCGTTACGCCGAGATTTGAAATTCTTATACTGAAAAATGTCCTTCACCAGAACTGAAAGTATTTTGATACAAAATATCATAAAAACGGCTCAGGTTTAAACAGCTCTTTAGTAGCATATCAAATTAGCTTTGAGCTTAAAAAATAAAAGACAGACAGATAGACAACCATTCACATGACATATAATATTAGTATAGAGATATAGACTATGGAATATGGATGTTGTGATAAGTTACTGCTCACAATTTACTCTTGTTTGTAAAAGATTCAAGTTTTATGACAGACTATAAGAGGCAATATATTTTTTAAGTATTAAACAAAATCTTACCTTCTTGGTTGGTATCAAGTGCCCAGGATAAGTACCAAGACTCCCTTGACTTTTCCCGAGCTTCACGCTCATATTTATCCAAAGTTCTCTTGTCCACCATTCCAGTCAGTGACATAATTTGACCACCAATTGTAGATTTACCAGCATCTAAAAGTAATATTTTTTGTTACAACTAATTGTGAACATTTATTTTTTTAATTTCTCTATTAAACATAAAAATAAAGTCTTATTTATTTTTAATGTTTCCTACAACTTTGTAAATAAGCATTAAGTAATACACTCACCAACATGACCAATAAAAACAACATTCACATGTTCTTTCTTGCTTCTAGTATCTTCAACCCGAGGTGGTTTTTTCTTGGGGATTTTTTTCGCCGCTTCACTATCCTCCTAAAATGCAATAACACAATAATTACTTTTAATTAAACACTAAAACCAGATAGAATTCAACTTTATAATAACCATTAAAATCTTCTTAGTCATTGTGTTAAATCTTATTCAAAAACTTTTAAAAACCAAAAATAAATATTCAATAACAATTTAACATGCTTCCATTTTGGCACTCTGGTGCTAACTAAATCCTTGTAAGTTTGTGATCACAGTCTGACACCACACTAAGAATATTAATGTGCAAAATTTCCATTCAAGAGACTGAAGAAAGAGACAGCTATACTGTTTCAGCTAGTAGATTTACTTTGATAAGTCAAGTTTAGTATGGTGATTTTAAATTTACAATTTAATTCTTTGATCGTGGATTCCTGGAAATCTATTGTTCTCGCGGCTGCTTGGCCCTTGGGTGTTGAAGAATTAAAGAGATTTAAGAAATAATTATTATTAGTAATAAATAATCCATACTAATATAATATTATAAATGCAAATCTGTATGTCTGTCTGTTACCTCTTCACGCCCAAACGGCTGAACTGATTTTGCTGAAATTTGGCATAGAGATACTTTGAGTCCTGGGAAAGGACATATTATGATACTTTTTATCCCGGTTTAATGATTTTTCCCGTTTTTTCCACATTTTCCTGTGTCTTCGCTCCTATTAGTCTTAGCGTGATAATATAATAATGTAGCCTAAAGCCTTCCTTGATAAATTAGCTATCTAACACTTAAAGAATTTTTCAAATGGGACCAGTAGTACCTGAGATTAGCCCATTCAAACAAACAAACTCTTTAGCTTTATAGTATTAGAATAGATTAATTCATCAAGCCCCATACGGTCACTGGCGTCCGAGACACAATAGAATATCTATTGTGTCTCGTTTTTCCACAAACAGATGGGTTAAACTTAAAATAAAAATGAAATTTAAGTTCTTGTGACAAAAATTAATAACTGTGTAAAAATAAATGTTAACCTGTTGCTCTAATTCCTCCTCCTCGGCATCATTTCCGTCTTCAGGAGTCAAGAGAGCATCATCAGCCTCGGCCTCCCAGCTGTCAGCGGTGGGAGAGACATCGGGCGGCACGGGCAGAGGAGCGGCTGCCACAGCTGGCGGAACAGGAGGAGGCTCCTCTACTCGGGGTGAAGCAGAAGCAGGTCTACCATCGCCACTCTCACCGCCATCACCACAACCTAAGAACAAATTGCATTCAGTATAATTCTTTGAAGAAAAACTTCAAATTAATACAATAATTTTTTGCATTTGCCTTTTGAAGACAGATTTGACATGTTTTGGATCACACAAAAATTTTAACTCACTATTTCTGATAAAACTGTTTATAATATTATTGTATCTAAAGGATATTGAAGACATAACAGTCATGATATTATTGGTGTGCACTTATTTTTTTAAATATGATGTACCACTTTCATTAACAATATAGAAATTAAGACACTTGGATTGTTTCCTATTATTTTAATTCTTAATTAATTCATCAAGCCCCAAGCGGTCGCATGCAACCGCGATAACCAAAGATAAGCCATTGTGTCTCGTTTTTCCACGATCGACGGGTTTATTTCTAAGATCTTAGAAGCAAGATGGTATGTAATACACTTACATTGCTCATTTTAAAAAAAAGTGAACACTAATTAATACTAGTAGTGATAACATGAAATCTTTTCTTATGATGTATGTTTAATGAAAAACAATACAAAAAAAAAGGATTGCAAAATATCTACTCAAAGTTTTAACACAGTACAATACTTACAGTTAGAATTCTTAGGCATAATATTATGTTGAGTTAAATGTTGACTATAGTGTTGAACAAGTTGTAGAAAGTAATGTGTCAAATGTACAAGAGAAAGTAACAGTGGAAGAAATGTATCACTTTTAACGCCGATACAGGCTACTATCAGTGTTTCGATAAAGCGAAAGTAAAAATAAAATATCGCCGCGGCCCGCGTGTCTCGATATAACCCGTTAGAACTGGATTCGCAGAAATATCACTGGGGTAATGATCTATATTTATACAAACTTAACTAGGAACTTAACCGACTATGAATTTATAAGCATAAGTATAAAACAAAAATACAAAGATTGTCTTTCTCTTGCAATTATTTCAGTACTAACTAAATTGACAGCTAACTTACCGTTTACGACAGGACTGCCAGCTGAATTTGTGGACCCACTTTCAGATTTCTGTGGTGATACCGGAGAGCTGCTTTTATTTTCATCAGTTGGAGACGACATACAAAAAGAAGGCACGAATTCCACGGCATTCACGTTCAACGTGGAAAATTTGGTAGACATATCATTGGGATCCTTTGCACCTTGTTCACCTATAACATCTGCTTGACTTTCCCAAGAGTCCGGAGCACCGTTATTGGACATTTTAATTAAACAAGAAAGTGTAAACCTAGTAAATAAGTCTTCTTATTACTGTTATTTTTATATTTATTCAAGTTCTTTTCTCGATAGATCCGCGTGTGTCTTTATCTTACGCCGGAAGTTCATGGCAATTTGCCAAAAGTAATGAGACATGACACTTATTGAATTCTTAACAATTTACGAAAACTGCAACAAAGTAGTCAAAATAGACCCAATAATATTCAAGATTTTAATAAATGTGTTAATTTCTGTTAAATATTTATTATTTAAACAAAAATTAGCTAACTTAACTAAATAAAAGAATAGAAAATGATAAAGACTTCCGCTTAATTATTGCCATTATTAAAAATAGCGACAGATTAAAAATAGTCTTAAATTTTTTTTTCATCATATCCAGGCCATAAGGTTCAATGAGATAAGTAGAAGAGAGCCTTATATTAAAGCCCGCTCCAGACTCTCGAGTTTTGCCGAAACACAAAACTTGCCAAAACTCGAGAGCTCTCGTGTGCACACGGGAGCGGCTCTCCACATTCTCGATTGCCTCAGTTGAAAATAGACGCTCGTAAGACATGGACGTTACCAGAATATTATGTATGCTACTGTAGGATTCGCTGCAGCATAATTATTATAGCTATATTTTGGTGAATCATGTAAGAATAGTACCTAAAATACGCTGGAAAAAGCGTATGCAGTGTATGATCGCCATAATATTTGGAATAGAAAATCATGAACGTAGTCATTAAGGAGTCCTTTTGGGTTACATACTCGGTCTGTCTGTCCGTCTGTTTGTCTTCAAGTAACCCAAGAACGGCTACAGCTAGATTTCTGAAATTTTCAGAGATTGTGTATTTTTGTGTCGCTATAACAGCAAATACTAAAAATAAAATAAAGTTAATATTTAAGGGTAATTTTTGGTCATTTTGGGCGTATATTATTACTATTATTATTATATTAGGATAATATTAATGATAATAATAATAGTTCTAAAAACAATTACTCCAGTTCGTGTGTCCAATTTACCGACATATAAACAAAATACGTGCATTCAATACGGTGACTGTCTGCCGACTGGCCCGAGCGACACGGGAGTGTGGAGAGATAGTTTTGCATAAACACAAAACTATACGAGACCCTTTGATGTACCGACATCGAACGGATAGTTCGGCAAATATACACGAGAAATACACGAGACATATACGAATATAGACGAATGTGCTCTCCTCACTCTCGTATTCGGCATGTCTCGTGTAGTTTTGCCGAGAGTGTGGAGCGCGTTTAACATAGATCAGTGCACTGATCTCTATTATACGAAAATTATACATGAATAAGACCAGTGGATCAGTGTTATACCCATAAAGTTAAAATACCTCTGTGGGCAGAACTCAAGTGCACTATAGTGTAGGTTTGGTAGGTATACTGTAGTAGTAGGAGAGAGTCTTATATGATATATCAGTGTATAAGCGACAAAAGCGTGTAATGTTATGTCCTACTTACTAGGACATAACAAAGGAGTCAGTCTGCATATTTCATGTAATAAAAGTGTTAATAAAGGTTTTTAGTGAACATTTTATAGTAGATATTGTTGAGTTCTATGGTTCCGCTAAATTATATACCATAAGAATGGCCAAAGAATGCCTCAAACACGTGGATTTAACATTAAATACGTAAGTTTTGAACAACGTTTTTTGGGCTTTTCAATCGGTATTTTTGTAAGCTAAAAAAAATAATATTTAAGTTTAATAATTCTTTATTCGTTCTATGTAAAGCATTAGTGCTAAAAAATTTGACTACAAAAGTTGCATAGCTTTTTATAATGTGTTTACGGATTCTCATTATTTGAACTATAGTTTATCGATATCACGAACTAAATGACTTTCTTTTCTGGATTATAATAAACGCACACTACTTGTATGAAAATAAGCACAAAATGGCCACGCGATGACGGGCTAAACACGGCTAAGATTACATCTAGGTATACTATCCAGATACTATCCTTCTGTGGTAGTGTACAGCAATAAAAAAATAAAAATTAAAAATGGCGCCTGACGAGTGACGATTCCGCCGCATTTTTATATTTTAGCATATTTTTCTGTTAAAATGTGTGTATAAAGTGTACATGATACATAAAAAGATTGGAAACGGACTTTGTGTATAGACATTAAAAATATATTTTATCACTGTATTGTAAATCAAACAAGATTTGATAATAGGACTAAGGGAAGGAAGGTTTCTTTGGAAGATTTACAATCGTACAAAAATTCAGCACTGAAGTCTTGTGGATTGTCATGCAACAGCAATTATCCCTGTGTTGTTGTACCTGGAAATGTCTGTGCATTATAAATTTAAAAGTGCTTTGGATTATGATACAGTCACATTTGATGGCTTACATATTTCTATAGGTGATTTGAAAGCAGCGATATCCCAACAGAAGCGCATCGGTAAAACCTCAGACTTCGATCTTCAAATAACTAATGCACAAACAAAAGAAGGTATGAAAGACTTTATTAATTAAACTTTGATAATTTTGTAAAATAAGAAAAATTAATGTTTTTACATAACCTTTTCACACCATGTTTACAGTGTATGTTGATGACAACACATTAATACCCAAAAATACATCACTACTGGTTGCTAGAATACCACTTTCGCAGCAACCCAAGAAACAGTGGGAAGGTTCGAAAACTGACCAGTCATCAATTCACAAAGATGTTGCACTCAAAGGTGTGGCTGATCTATCTCGCATGGAAGGAAGTGAACAGGACAAAATTAATGCTATGATATCTCAATCAACATTTGATTATGATCCAAGCAAGTGAGTAGATTGAAAATGTCTTCTTGACTTTAGTTAGCCATAGTATTCCTAAAATACCTGAGTAGCCAGGAGTCTAACATTATGTTTTTGTAAAATTGTAAGACAAAGTTTTTAGTAAAAAGACTAAGGGCCTGTTTCACCACTTCCTGATAAGTGTTGGATAGGCTATTCACCACATAACTTGACAGATGAAGTATGGAGAATCTGTCAAAAAGGTTGTGGATAGCCTATTCGGCACTTTATCAGGAAGTGGTGAAACAGGCCCTTAGTATCATAATCATTGACAATGAGTAGGTACATATAAGTAAATGGAAGGTGAAACGTCAAGAATTTAACCCGTCGATTGTGAGAAAAACAACATCTATTGTTATCGTGGTTGCGTGCGACCGCTTGGGGCTTGATGAATTAAATATTGTATAACTAGTGTATTGTATTGTTTTAATTTGTGTACTTTTTTCAGTTATCAAAAACTCAAAGGACAAAATCAAAGAGGAGTTGTGCCTAGTAGTTATGTATGTTATAAATGTCAAAAACGAGGTCACTGGATAAAAGATTGTCCAGTTGCAAATTCGGTAAATGTAATTGAAATTTTTATCTCTTTTCATCTAATTATGTTAAGTTAATGAAACATTTGTAATATAGTTTTTTAAATTATAGGGTGAACCTGTAGAAATAAGAAGAAGCACAGGGATTCCCCGTAGTTTTATGGTGCCAGTTGATGGTCCAAAAGCACCTGGAGCCATGATGACCCCAAGTGGAACTTTCGCTGTACCAGCAGTTGATCAGTAAGTTATCTAATGGTTTTTTTCAGATTGGTGGAGTTTTCCTATACAGTCAAAACCATTTATGGCGACGATCGTTTAGATTTTAGAACAACATACCGGTTAAATTGACCAAAATCAAAGGTCCTGCTGAATGCTATATGACCACCTGTCACTGGATATTACAACTATCAGTTTTTGCGACTAAATATGAGTAGTCCCTTCGATGTCGTTATAACAGATTTTGACTGTATTAATTTGTCCTTAAGGCATCCATTAAACGGGCATGCAATAGTCGGTCAAGTCAAGTCATGAATTATGTTTGACTGATGGTGACCGATGGACTGACGAATGGTATTAGACGATCACTCAATTCTCTTCAGTTTTATGTCAGTCAAAGCCAAAATTTTCAAAGGAATATGTTTCTAATTTTTTTCCAATTTTGTCAGATGTGACACACTCTTACACGGTAGGTTATCCATCAGTCACAGTCATGACTGTGGTAAAACTGACAGCAAAATCTACCGTCTAATGGATGCCTAAGCCCTTTAAATTACATAAACACTCTCTGCAACTAAATTTGCATTATTTGTTTTTTTTTGTTTGTTAGTAGTTGTCTAAAATGTTTTACTGCATCTGGTTTTATGCAGCACCTATAGGTCTACCAGGATCTGATGGCAAAAAGTGAGAAAAGAAATTGACTAGCAATACCGGGGTAATAGGATTAAAACATTTTGATCCTTCTTTTTCCTTAGCGGCTGATTCTGTGTGTGATACATGCAAATATAAAAATTTATCCAATGATCAAGGATATTTTTTGCAAATCTGCCATCAGATCCTGGTAGACCTATAACATATTATTATTATATTATATTATTTCAGTGAGGCGTACCTGGCATCGGAAAGTGCGGTGGGTGCAGACACACCAGCAAATGCACCAGCTGCTCCGGAACCTACCATTCCCGATGAGCTCATTTGTAGCTTGTGTAGGGACCTCCTTACTGATGCTGTCATGATACCATGCTGCGGAAACTCTTTTTGTGACGAATGTAAGTAGTTTAGTTTAAGACATTGTGACAGTAGAGAAAATATCTGCAAGAGAATATAAGAAAACACGGTCTAATTTTATTTTAAAATGGTTTGAAATATATCCACATTAAATATAACGGTGTTATGAATTTTTGATTTAAATTTAATGAACTAAATTGATTTTTTTAAGGTATAAGGGGTGCTCTACTAGAATCTGAGGACCATGAGTGTCCTGATTGTCGGGAGAAAGAGATTGCCCCTACGACATTAATTCCCAATAGGTGAGCTTATTTTGTAATTGGTAAATGCTGGTCTTTGCCAAGGAAAAGTCACATATGACACAAACACAGCAGACCTTGAATAGTTACAGGCTTCATAAAATATCTTTATTAGTAAAGGGGTATATACTTATACAATGTTTGTCCTTGTCTGACTTCAGACTTCAGGACAAACTATTTTTAAATGTATTAAGTAATACACATTACACAGTGTGAGTTTTACTCACAAGGATGGAAGTATAATATGTGCTATATTTAGCTGTTATGACCAGTGCCATAAATATGGCGCTGCCACCGGTGCCCGGGCACAGGGCGTAGAGTCTGGGGGGCGCAAGAATGGCCAGACCAGAGAAGCCTATACATAGCATTGCTTGATTGCTCTGGGTACCTACAATATCTAAAAAAAACCGAGGGCGCAGTTAAGCTCGCACAGGGCGCAGAAAGAGCTATTTACGGCACTGGTTATGACGCACACGTCTTATTGTTTGTACACAGGTTTTTGAGAAACTCTGTGTCGTCATTCCGCAACCAGACTGGTTACAGTCGGCGAGCGCCGCATCGGCCGTCCGCCCCGCCGCCGGCACCAGGTAAATAACAACGCAACTCCGTATTAACATACAGCCGTACTCGAGAGAGACGCATATAGTGGTTAAACAAAATTATTTTAAGCAGCGGTTCCCAAACTTTGTCTACTGCCCACTTTGAGAACAAATTATGTTTTAGCGCCCCCCTTGTCTCAATTTAAAATGCATCCAGATAGAATAAATCACCCCCAAGCCTCTACACTACGCCTCCGTTTTTTTCTGGGCCCCACTCCCCTTAGACTTTCAGCGCCCCGAAGGGGGCGTTATCGCCCACTTTGGGATAGACTGATTTAAAGATTGACAGAAAATGTATGGAGTTTTTGTCAAAATGTTCAATATTAGCTAAAGATAAGTAATGTGAGGCCGTTAGACTTCTAAATCACTTTTATTGAGTTAAAAATGAATTGTCTTGATGCCACCATGTCAAAAAAATAATAGACTCATAACAGCTTTTGATCATAAAATATTCAACTAAAGCAATCTCTTAATTTTTTTCTAACAATGCAAATTTTATTTGCAGAACCAGTTCAACCTAATGGACCAATGCCGCCTCCTGCAAATAATGGTAAGTACTATTTTGACAAAATTAGCCAAATAACGTAAAAAGTATATTAGTTTAATTTGTATATTAACCTTTATCGTAGCTTAAGTAATAAGTATGTCAAATAGTAATCAACATAAGTTCAATAATAATTATACATTGATTAAATTCTACATTACTCAATACACCTACGAAATTACAACTATTTTGAAATGCAATGCATTCTGTTAAAACTTTTTATTATAAAATAATTAAAATAATTTTATAATGTATTACATTACTTATCACTTATCAGCGTAAAGAATAGGCTTGATGACTATTTTTTTTTTCTTATTGGTAATTGAAAGACCCTTAAAAAGTAGAAACATCGCTGAAAGAATGACTCTGATAGCTTAAAAATTCACCGAGATATGACAATTCAAACATCTCATAAAATAGACCTGCGCGAAAACGCTCCATACAAAGTGCAACGAAAGACTGACGTCACTCTTTCTTAGTTTGTACGCATCGGGAGAGAACTTTGTTCGATAGATATATTAAATATTGCGTTTATGAAAGTGGTTTCATAACAAAAGTTGCTTTTAATGGCATAAGTTATCGAATGGTATACAAATATTAAGAAATTTAATTGAAAAAAAAATCGACTTGATTATCCAACTTTGAAGGCTCATAACAAAAAAAATACAAATGCTATCAAGCTGAAATTTTGGGAACACTTATTTTTTACCGTGATTTCTTTATTTTATTAACAAAATTCGCTAATCTTTGACCTTGTCATCATCCCTATTGTATTTATAACCTCAAAAATGCTACAAAACTATCGAACACTGTGATGGCGTGCTAGATGCGGTAGGCAGGGAGGCGCGGGGCCGGCCCGACGACTCGGACGACGACAATATCACGGTGACGGTGCCCCCGGCGCACGCGCAGGGCCCCGCGCCGGGGGCCTCGCACGGAGGTCGCGTTTGGCCCCCGCACGGCCACGGCCACCGGCCCCGTCCCCGCGACTCGCACAGACCGCGCTACGGTACACACAGCTTTGCATGCGGCTTATGTGACATGTGCACACGTAGTCGAATGTTTTGGGACTTAGAGCAGTGTTTCCCAACCTTTTTCGGTCACGGACCCCTAGGAAATCATGCACAGACCACAGTTTTTACGGACCCGGAGTTTATACGAATTAATAAAATAAAAAAATCGGATTCATTTTAAGAACAATTTGCACGGGATAATAGCATTTACGTATGGTCCAGAGATGACACTGCGGACCCCTATACAACATGACTGGTGAGACAATACCGATACTTATGGAGAGTACTCTGTACTCGATTCTCATTATGATTATGTCATAAAATTAGGTTCTTAATTTTTTTCCGAATTTCCCAAAAAATAAATTAATTATGGATACTAAGTAAATTACGCGGCTAGGCAAATAGGCATACTATGCGGCCGGTGCAGAGGCGTGCGCTACAAAAGAAACACCACACAACTACCCCTCCCGCTCGCGGTGTCCATGCGTTGGCTAAATAATTATTTAACTTTAAGCTATATTTACTCAGTGATCAATTGATATTGTTTTTTTATATTATTTTTTTCCAACTAATATAATAGCCAAATATCACGTCCTCGAGTATTGAACATGTCTCACCAGTCACGCAGTACATAATAAATACTCGGGAGTCCGCGGACCACAGATTGGGAATCACTGGTTTAGAGGAACCTAAAACAACAATGAAGTTAGATAACAATAAAAATGTGGTAAAAATTTGTTTATTAGGTAATGCTATCTGTCTTTTTCACTTGAGCTCGAATATGATACTGTCATTGATCGTTATTGTGTATCGTGCATTAGTCAGTGCAATAATATGTAGTAGGTCCACTACCCTCCTGGATACTAAACTTACATATTTCGATGCTAAATGACGGAATATTTTCATACATTCACTTAACCAGTTAGAAAGCAGAGCTGTTTAGTGATTCGAAAATGAATGTTCATCTGGCCACTACAGTTATCAAGCCATAAAATTGCTTTTTTGTTGTTTTATTTTCTTTTAAGTTTCTTGAGATTATGCATACATTTCATACTTATTTAAATGTATTAATACATTAAATTAATAATATATTATCGTATTTCCTTTTGCACATTATTTGTCTCTTTTATCGTGATTCGTGGATAAGCATTTTGTTTTACTGCACGCGACATGCAAATCGTTATAACTTATAAGTATGGACCGGAGGCTGTCAATCTCAAAAGTGCCCTCATAGTGTGCATGAAATTTTTTGATGAAAATAGATAGTTTAGAACTATAGCTACTCGAAACGCTCGGTTTGCGTGGATTTACAAAGCCGGAACGCGGAAGTAGGTAAAAAAAAATTTTTGAAAAAAAATAATTGATAAATGTTTTGCCCTCACCATGTACACTGGTTTGCCAAAAGTGTATTCCATAGAAAATTTCTTTACCTTTCAGGAAAAAAATACGCAAACCAATTTTTTTGGCCGGAAGTGAGTCAGGCAAGCCTCTTTAAGTGTGTGATTTAATTTTGCCCTCATTACGTGTCATGATTATTTTTTTTGTAATTTGTTCCTTGCAATGTCTACTTTAAGATTATGTTTCGAGTAGCTATAGTTCTAAACTATCTATTTTCATCAAAAAATTTCATGCACACTATGAGGGCACTTTTGAGATTGACAGCCTCCGGTCTATAACACTTGTACCATCGAGGAAATTGATTCCTAGGCAGTTGACAGACCAACGTCATATTTTCGGATCATGTAAATTCATTGTGATTTGTGAGCTGTCGGCTGGGTTTGACGTAACGCGACCAAACTACGTAGGTCCCCCATTTACCTAGGAATCAACTTCTCTGATAGTACCTAAATGTTAAACAGTTATTAATTATTATAATATTTTATTTAGCGCCTTCAATATGTATTTCAATAAAACAATTGTTTTAAGTTAATTTATGGCATAAAAATGTAAAATATAACTATACTTTTATACTGACATAAAATATATGCTATAACCAATAAGTGTAAGGGTTGGACCTCATCTGGCAGCACGGAATCGCGTTTGTCCGTCGCCCTTTCTCTTTCTGTCGCTTAGAACTGCCATTTGCTAGACCAAAACAGAAAGCATAATGCGATAGCACGCGGCGGAATCCTCGAGGCGATCGGCATTATGCTTTCCGTCTCAGTCTAGCAAATGGCAGTTCTAAGCGACAGAAAGAGAAAGAGCGACGGAAAAAGGAGATTCCGTGCTGCCAGATGAGGTCCAACCCTAATAGAAAAGTTTTCAGAAGCTTGAATATTATATAATTATAATATTATTCTAAATAATAGTATTAAGAATGTATATGGTGATGGTAGATTGTTTCTAGGGTTTGTATGCTGTAGGTAGTTTTGTATTAGTTTGCTATTTTCATATTATGCACTTAGGGTTTGAATGTTAATTTCTATATTTATTGTTTACTGGGTAGATTTAAAAGATATCTGTCCTTTGTTTATTTGCATGTTAGGTTTTGCTACTGAACTGTAATTTGAAAATAAAGGTTTGTCGATTAGGATTGAGCACTCGAAAATTAATACTTATTACCAAATAGAAAATCGTTACTTGTTAACGAAAAAAGCATAATAAAGTAATTGCAAATAAAAATAAATACTTTAATTGCCGCACTTAAAGACAAAATATATTATTTACTTAATTCTATATCTAATCTAATTAAATGAAGATTCTGACATATTATGTGCCATACAATATCTTTCAGTCTTCATCATCATTGAATGTCTCAAAGTGCGCCATTGTAAGGGTCTAAACACACTAGGCTGAATTACGCCGGCGTAATTTCCGCCGCAAATGTCAAACGCATACAAAATACGACGTAATAGTGTGTCACCCCTTGCGTTCGGCCCGTATTTTGTATGCAATTTAAACGCGGCGTAAACGCGGCGCAATTTACGCCGGCGTAATTCAGCCTAGTGTGCTTAGACCCTAAGTGGTTAAGAATTCTTTTTTGATTCTTTTCAGAATACTCTCATCTATAAAAGTTAACACTTACACCTGATGATGATTTAATTCGAAACCGGTCGTGCAATTTGTTAAATTATTATAATTTCTTAAATATAGTGGAAAAAGTGCACGAAAATTGTGTTTAATTAGTGTTCAACATGAATTTCCACCAAGAACCAACAGTACAATCAGTTACATGTATAAAAGTTAAGTTTTGTAATGTTGTGTACTCCAACATGTTCAAACCGTAGCGGTATCCGCTACCGCCGTGGGTAGCGGTATCCCGAATCCCGATGTATACGCGATGCCATACTAAATATTACCGCTATCCACCGCGGTAGCGGATACCGCTCCGGTTTGAATAGGCCCTTACAAATGATATAAAGAATATATCGTGGTATTGTTTTAGGTGGGCCCCCGCCGTCGATGAAGCCGCCTGGAGTTGACGGCCCACCAGGAATTGTAAGTAGACAATTATTATAGAATTTACTGTCTTATCACTTATGTATGTGTCTCAAGATAAGGCTTCACAAATAACACGCATAGGGTAATAAATGAAATAATAATATACTTTATTGCATTCCACAAAATTATACATGAAAATACAGTAAAGGCTGAAATACCTATAGAGATGAAGGCAGCAATTTCAGCGTTATGTCTCTCGTAGTTATGTTACAATGAAGTAGAAATGATTTGGCAGAATCCCTATACAAAAGCTCCAGTCATATTATATTTATATTAGTCTTAAATCTTTGTGTTGATTCTTTTGTTTGTGCGCTTAAAATATGTAGTGGATCTTATCATCATCAGTTCAGTTTTCAGCAGTACATATTGATTCAAGGATCAAGGTGAATTTTATAAGATACTTTTATATAAATATTGACACAAATTAAATTATTAACAAATAACCCATTTATTTATAGCTACCAAGAATAGATGAGCAACGCGCCAGTACACCAACTATTGATGAAAGAAGGGACCCGTTGTCTTCTCAGGTTAATATTTTTTTTATTACTGCGTATGTACTTATTTTATTCCAGCTTGCGTTTGTAACGACTATAATGTATTCTTCAATGATATTAATGTATGTAGATTGTAATATAATGTTTGTTGTTTTACTGAACAGATGTACCGCGGCCCCCCGCGGTTCGCGCCCGGACTACCACCGCCAGGACATCGGTTTAACGACAGGTAAGTCACTCGACATGTTTTCTTCTTCGTTTCACGTTGACAAGACGAGGTACCTACTATCTAATTGAAATCCACCGATGTAGCAGCAAAGCTGCATTGCGACCCGTTGAAGTTACGTGACGCAATATTATTATTATTACTCATTACTGTCCCAGTGCCTGTAGACAAGTGGCGAAACGCTAACGCTAACGCTAACTCTAGCGTTACAAAATGTATGCGATTTGACATTAGTATTCGCTAGCGAAGCGATGACTTATGTCAAATCGCATACATTTTGTAACGCTAGAGTTAGCGTTAGCGTTAGTGTTTCGCCACTTGTTTACAGGCACTGTGCTGGACAAAAAGCCTTTCCTCAAAGTTATCCGTCTTAGGCCACGTTTCCACTGACGCGGAGCTGGGCCGGGAGGAGCTGTGAAGAGCGGTGAAAAGTGGTCAGTGTTTTCACTGAAGCGGAGTGGAGATTTCGAGCATAGTGATTGGTCAATTCGGGCACCCCAATGCTCGTTGTCCTCCGCACCGCATAGCCTCGCTCTATTTTTATTATGAATTCCCGCTCAGCTCTGCTCCACCCCGCTCGTGCTGTTTCCATTGAAGTGAAGCGGAGATTTCGAGGTATAGTGATTGGTCAATTCGGGCACCGCTAAGCTCCTTTCCGCCCCGCTCCGCGTCAGTGGAAGCGCGGTCTAAAGCTTTCGGCCAAACCTACGCGACCAAAGCAACTGCGAAGCGGGAGCGTCTGCAACACGGGACGTTTGCGTCGGCAGAGCGGGAATAATCTACGGTTTCGCACCGTAGTCTCGCAGGTGTCCACACTAGATTCGCGTTGCAGACGCTCCCGCCCCGCGTGCTGCTCGCGTCCCCCGTTACTGACGCGTATGTTTTGCCGAAGCCTTACTCTCTGCTTCTGCTGGTATATCTGCTGGTATAATATAGCGCGATAAGCTTGAGAGCTTATCGCGCTATATTATACCAGACCGGCCGAATTTATGTGACGAAAATTTTACTCGTCATTCACCGTTGCTAAAGTAGTTGAGAGTGTTTAAGGACTGACTGATGATCTTATAATTCATTTCTATATTTGATAATAAGCTACGAATTGTGTAATGTTTTAAACATAGATACGATATTCAATTTCTTTTCAAAACTGTAACAGTGCATTCAACTGAGTTTTAATACATAATATAAAATTCTATTACCGAGGGACTGTACTAGCGGATTTTAAAAATGTTGTATATTTTTCGAGTTATTAAGAAATAAGTAATAGTTAAAAAAACTAAAAACACGCTTTTTATATAAAGGGTTACAAACAAACATACAAATTGAAAAATGGAATAATTATATCAAATTAGTGTATTGTCATCGGTCCTCGATAAATCTACAAAGTTTGAACGAAATCTGGCCGTTTAAAGTGGGTCAAAATCGCGCCCAAAGAAGTCGGTTACAAACATGTTACAAACAAATATACAGGTAAAGCTAATAAAAAGCGTATAAAAACTAACTTGGCGCTGATTCCGCATCGTCCTTTTTCACCTGGCATATGAAAGACGGGCGTGAGTGTGAAGAGAGAAGGACGATGTTTGATTTTTTGCTTTATTCGCCCTCTTAAATGTTTGAATGTTGTTTCAGTGCCCCATACAACCGTCCCCCGCCGTTTGACCGTTACGCTCGCTCACAACCGCCCCCGCCCGGGATCAAGGATTCCCCTAATGGGTAAGAAAATAATATTCTGTAATATGTATATTAATATATTTCTTACTCCTATGAGTCCGACGACTTTAATATTAGAGAATAGAGCTATGCAGGACAAGGTCTACATAACAAAAAATATATTTTTTTAAATATGTGGTAAGGTCAAATCCATGGTGAGTCTGGATAATTCAAGTTGACTCTAAACCACGGTCCCCGGACGCCCTTCAAACTAGGACAAATCCGGGGAAATCCGGACGGATGGCAGCCCTATGCCAGATGAACAAGATACTAGCTGACCTAGCGTTAACTTGAAGTGTTTGGACTTATCCTGTATTCGAACCTTGATTACCAATAAAACTCTTTATAAAGTATGTCAATAAGAAAATATTTGTAATACACAGATTATTATATTTTTTCAGTACTTGATATTAATATTTATGTATCTTTTAAAATTTTCTGTCCGCTATTTATAATATTTCATAATATGAAGCCTATATTTTCAAAAATCAAGATCATTCATTATTGATTTTTTTATAAACAAAATGTGATAAAATTCAATAATTATGTCTCATTGTCTCACGCTTGTAATAAGGACAAGTCGTGCGTAAAATTGTCAAGGTCGTAATGTGAATTGTGAAATAATTCATATTTTAATCACTTTAAAAGGCAATCCTAATTTATTAACTTTAAATCTTAGTTATCTACTAAAAGCCCGGGGACGCAAATTGCACTCATAATATTTTGGTACGTTACTTGAAAAAATCTAATAGGTGGTGGTTGGTATTTAGTTAACGTATTCTAAATAGCTTATCGTTATATCGTCTATATAGTACGCGTACTTTGTTGTAGGCACGAGGATCCGTTGGAGGCGTTCAACCGGATGATACGCGAAAAAGAGATGCGCGCCAAACGCCGCGAGGAGGAGAGACGGCGCGCTCACTCCGGCTCCCCTCGTTCGCCGCGCTCGCCGCGGTCGCGGACGCGTTCGCCCCGTTCGCCGCGCTCGCCGCGCCCTCAGCGCTCGCCTCGCTCGCAACGTTCGCCGCGATCGCCCCGCTCGCCGCCCCGCTCGCCGCGTCGCCCGCGCAGCCGCCCCGCCAGTCGCCTAAGATACTCTAGGTTTGTGACGTCATTGTTGCATGCGTGTAAAGCGTAGTGTCACTGTTAGTTTTATTTTTTAACGAGCTTCTTTATTTTCAGTATTAGTAGTATACATATTATTATCTAAGTAATATAATATTATTATTAAGCTTACTAATAAAAATCTAATGATTTACAAATAGAGGAGTAGTCTGTAAACACAGTATAATTTTTTAAATAATGTGAAATATCGTCTAGGCTTTATGTTTTATAATACATATTTCATTCATTTCTTAAACATTTTCACTTCTTTAGTTATTAATAATTTATATTTATTTATGAATAGTACATGATATTATATTGCTTCTGCTTACACATTAATACACCTGGCATGCTCATAATCGCCTTTTCCACGCCAAAATATTTTTAAAACTATGCAAGTGATAAAAAACGTTGCTTCTCCTAATAGATCGCGGTCCATTTCGCGCGGTCGCATCCGCCGGTCGCCGTGGTCACCGCGACGACGGCGCACGCGCGAGAGAACGTTGTCTTTGACACGGTAAGTATTAAATACAGCATGACTGGTGAGTCAATACCGATATTTAAGGAGAGTATTCAGTACTCGATTCTCATTATAAATATGTAATAAAATTAGGTTCTTAATTTTTTTTTGAATTTCCCAAAAATTTATGAATCATGGATACTAAGTAAATTACGCGGCTAGGCAAGTAGGCATACTATGCGGCCGGTGCAGAGGCGTGCGCTACCAAAGAAACACCACACAACTACCCCTCCCGCTCGCGGTGTCCATGCGTTGGGTAAATAATTATTTAACTTTAAGCTACATTTACTCAGTGATCAATTGATATTATTTTCTTATATTATTTTTTTCCAACTAATATAATAGCCAAATATCACGTCCTCAAGTATTGAACATGTCTCACCAGTCACGCAGTATTGGAAAAAAATATTTCTTAATAAAATCGGCTAAATGCGAGTCGGACTTGCGCACGAAGTGTTCCGTACTGTTATAGAGCAAAAATAGGCCAAAAATTGTGTTTTTTGTATGGGAGCCCCCCTTAAATTTTTATTTTATTTTATTATTGTTCTTAAATATTAAAGTACACATATAACTAAATATTTTGTGAAAAATTCAAGTACCTACCTGTTGCCATTTTTGATATATAGAGCAAAAAAGGCCAAAAAAATCACGTTTGTTGTATGGGAGCCCCCCTTAAATATTCATTTTATTTTATTTTTAGTATTTGTTGTTATAGCGGCAACAGATATACATAATCTGTGAAAATATCAAATCTCTAGCTATTACCGTTTTTGAGTTACAGCCTGGAGACAGACAGACGGACAGATGGACAGACAACGAAGTCTTAGTAATAGGGTCCCGTTTTTACCCTTTGGGTACGGAACCCTAAAAAACAATAACGAATTGAATATATTATATAATATTTTTCATTTTTGAGTACCTCCGAAATAGCGAACTTTAAGTATTTTTTTCTCGGAAACATGTCCATATTTGAACAGTAGTGACTTCTAGATAATTGCTCATTATAACTAACTACATCAATCTATGGGGTAGGTTAAAAATGTCCGATCCGAAGGGTCTTTGGAACACTGTGCGACTTTAAGAAAAGTGGATTATAAGTAAGATGGTAAAAACGTTATATCATCATATCAGGTCTCCATCGCCACGGCGCCGGCACCGCTCACCGATGCGGTACCGCTCGCCGCTGCGTTCGCCACCGCGCTCGCTGCCACGCTCGCCGGTCCGCTCGCCGCGCCCGCTCGCGCCGCTGTCCCCGCCCCGCTCGCCGCGCCGCTCCGCCGTGCGCTCGCCGCCCAGATCATCACCACACAGGTACAACTTCATGTTATGTTTTAACAATAATAAAAACTCCCACACCGGTTTCGGAGACAGTGGCGGGTTTTATTGCAACCAGGCCAGTTACGCAGGGGTAATTTTATAGTGCCCAACCAGCCCAAGTGTGTGCGCAGTACACAATAGCACTCTCTATTCCTTTTACTCTCATAACCCACTGGGACGGAAGACCGACACGACTGTCGAGAGATTGGCGCAGGACCTACTTTTTATATGCCCATCCGACGCATGGATCATCTTACTTTCGGACAATCAGGTGATCACGCATTGTCCTAACCAAACTTGGAAATAAATGTTTCCAACGCGGGAATCGAACCCACGACCTTCGAGTCAAGAGTCAAAGCAAAATTAGTGTAAGCGTGTAGAGTTGTAGACTGTAGTCTGTAGCGTGCCATACTATACAGCATGACAGGTGAGACATTACCGATACTTAAGGAGAGTATTCAGTACTCGATTCTCATTATAATAATTATGTAATAAAATTAGGTACTTAATTTTTGACCAAATTTCTCTTTAAACAAATGAATCATGGACACTTAGTAAATTACTACGCGGCCGGCCGCTCCCGCGCCGCCGCGCTCCCCCTCCCGCGCACGGTGTCCATGCGTTGGGTAAATAATTATTTAACTTTAAGCTACATTTACTCAGTGATCAATTTATATTATTTTTTTTCAACTAATATAATAGCCAAATATCACGTCCTCGAGTATTGAAAATGTCTCACCAGTCATGCTGTATTATCTTATACATATTATATTATGTATTGTTTCAGATTTGTCGGCGTGTACGACGAACTATTGTCACCACCGCGTCGTAGTGTAGAGCCGCCGTTTGGAGCCAGGTACGAATGTAACAGTTTAAATAGAGACCCCGCGCGTATTGTCCCATTGCCGATCGGATTGAACCTGTGCGTACGATAAATTCATATGACCCGCTTGACAGTAAAGTAGGTGCGTTTATACGTTCTTTCGGTTTGATTATGCGTTTATTTGACGTCGAAATCTGCGCTGCCGTAGCTGTTTCTTCGTGATGTTTCACACTGCAAAGTTCCTGCTTCAGTAAATAAGGAATGCCGCAAGAAAGCGACTCATTTGTTTGTATATTTTTTTTAATTAGTTATAAGCGTTATGTGATGTTAAGCTGTGATATATTGTTACACATTTTTGTAATGAATGTTATTGTTATGTTGTAAGATGCTTGTATTTATAATAAGCATCATGAGTACCTAAAGTCTGTTTGCTAAGAGTTAAGAAATTGTTCTCATTAGTTTATACATTGGCAAATGATATGAGCAAAATTAAATAAAAGAGGCGCTACTGTGCTGTATATGTCGCAAACTGACTGAAACTCGTAACTTTGTATTCGTATGGTAAAATATAATTTTGTTATAATAAATAATAATTATAATATTATGTAATAATATGTATCTAAGCCCTAAGGTGATGTCAGATAATATATGTAGAAACTAGATGGGGTCGGTAGGTTTATAATCTGGAAACTGCGAATCAGCGACGTACACTCGGAGAAATTCTATTATGGACAGATGACGGACCTACGTTATTTAGCCGACTTATGTGTTAGGCTTCTTACAGACGAACGGCACTTGTCGATGGTAGTCGACGGCAGGCGTCAACTGTCTCGACTTGACTAAGAGCCATACCTCATCAGGACGCCATCGCGACGTGGCCAGTGACGTTACCATGGCAACGTCCAAGCATCGTCTAGCGCCTCTATCGCCGCAAAGCGGTGATTTTAAACTTAACTTTAAGAAAAACACCGCTTTGCGGCGACATAGAGACGCCAAACGTTGCTTGGCCGTTGCCATGGTAACGTCACTGGCCACGTCGCAATGGCGCCCCGGTGAGTTATGACTAACGTTAACGCTACCGCTTTGGGCGGGACAGTCCCGCTTTCAGGCATTCTGTCCCGCTGCCCCCCGCGAGGCCGAAATTGTCCCGCTTTTGCAAACAGACCAAACGACAATAATCTGAGAGTATTTTTATGTTTGAAATGCTTGTGCAGTGCCTGGAAGTAACGCACTCCCGTAGTTACAACAAACGTGATTGTTCTGCCATATTATTTTGCTCGATATCAATATTGGTAGACGAAAGATAATATAGGCACTTGAAATATTCACAAAATACTCAATTGTATTTATACTTTCATACTTAACAATAAAATATAAAATTAATTATTAGGGGTATTTAATTATCGTTGGAAATCTGTGAACAATTTAATAATTTTTTCTCTAATGTTGGTTTAACACTAGCGAGTCAATTTCCTAAAAAAAATAATGTAAATCAATATTGTACTACTGACACAAAAACAACAAATGAACTAACACACTTCAAACACACAACTCCTTCAGAAGTTAGTAAAATTATCCGCAATCTTAAACTCAATAGCAGTGCTGGAATTGATGGCATCACTACTAAGACCATAAAGTGCATTAGTGACTCAATTTTAGAAAGCCTAACAAATAGCATCAACAAGTGTTTTGATGAAGGAAACTTTCCAGACACGCTTAAAATTGCAAAAGTTACACCAATATACAAATCAGGATCAAAACAAGACCCCGGAAATTATAGGCCAATATCCGTACTCCCCACTCTTTCGAAGGTATTTGAGAGAATACTTCACAATCGGCTTAATGATTATTTAGACTCAATTAATTTCTTATCTGATTGCCAATACGGCTTTAGACCTAAATCCGGCACAGTTAATGCCACAGTAGATCTTATAACTAAAATTAAAACTAGCATCGATAAAAAGAAAATTGCTGTCGGCTTATTCATCGACCTAAAGAAGGCATTTGATACGGTCAGCCATAAAGTATTACTGAAAAAGCTTTCAGCGATAGGGATTTCTGGTACTGCTCTGCAGACACTTAAGTCATACCTTAAAAATCGGTTCCAAGTAGTAAAAATCGGTGAATCTATCAGTAGTCCAAAAACCATCAAATATGGCGTTCCGCAAGGATCTATTTTAGGCCCCCTACTATTCCTAATATATGTGAATTCAATACACAAATTGCCTTTAAAAGGACAAATTACTTTATATGCTGACGATACGTGTCTTTTTTACTTTGGCAAAAACATTACTGAAATTATGAATGATATACAAAATGATCTTAATTTACTTCAAAAGTGGTTTGAGGAAAATTTACTTACAATTAACACAGATAAAACAAATTATATAATCTTTAAATCAAAAAATAAGAAGATTGAGGAATATGAACCGCTCAAAATTAATGGCAGAGAAATAAAGAGAGTTAGCTCCGAAAAGTATTTAGGTATAGTACTCGATGAAAAGGTGTCATGGAAACCACACCTAGATAAAATAGCTTCAAAATTAATGTCATTATTAGGATGCATAAAAAGTATGGCAGGTAGTCTACCATATAACGTTAGGTACATAATTTACAATTCTTTAGTAAAATCGCAGCTAAATTATCTTATTGAGGTGTGGGGATCTGCACATAAAACAATCATTAGTAAAATACAAATAGCACAAAATAAAATAATTAAAACATTATTTAATTTCGATTATAGAACGCCATCTAACATAATATATAAAAAAACTAAATTACTAAATATATCTGACCTATATAAATTAAATACATGCATTCTTATTTATAAAATTTTAAATAATAACATTCGATCACAAATAGCATTTAAAAGAAATATAGAAATTAACAAGCGTAATCTTAGAAGAGCAAATAACTTACATATTGAAAGCATTAAATCTGATATTGGAAAGCGAACTATACTTTTTGAAGGTGCTAAATTATATAATTCACTGCCAGAAAATATCAAAGACTGTAAAAGTTTGAAAAAATTTAAGTCTTTGCTAATTACTCATATAATAGGGTCTAAATAACTAGTTTTCTATTTCTCAACAAAACAAACACACACACACACACAAACACACACACACACATACACACGCACACACACACAAAATTATATACGTACGTACTCACTGACAATATGAGACACGGACATGCACTTCTTATACTGTTAAAAAAATCACACACTACTATAATATAATAATACCTAATATACTAAAATAAATATTATGAAATGTACATGTCAAAAGAAAATCTTTAAATTATTATTTACGTAACTAAATCTTACTTTCTCATTCTAACAAGTAACATGTACCTATACTTATCTATTGTAATTTGTAATGTTGTTATACTGAATGTGTATTATATTATATTCGATAAAAACAAAAAAAGTGGGTAGTCTTCTATCAGTCTTATTAGTAAATTTGTAATCTTTTGTTGTATTTAGCTCGCTGCATACGTAGCTAATTAATTACTTTTAAGTCACAAATTGTATTTCTCGTAAGTGATTTTGTAATCTTTTGAGAAATAAAGATCTTTAAACCTAAACCTAATTATTGCTGCTGGGGGGGGGGGGGGGGGTATAATGGTCATACATTGGTCCGCCATCTACCTATGAATCAATTTCTCTGATAGTGCAATCTATTTTATAATACTTTATATTGAATATAACGTGCACAGTAATTTTGTAAAGAAACAAAATTGTATTCAATAATTTAGGGGTTTCATTGAGACTTATATAAAACCCTCAGAACAGGAAAATAAGGAGAAATGTTATTCGAACATGTGGTCCACGCAGTTAGCGTTTACAGAAGGCTGGATGGAATTTCTAAATAACATTTTTCTAATTATCGGAATTCGAGCGGGCTTGGATTATCTTGCGTACGACCACGGGCTCGAACACAAGAGAAAAATATTTCCAAATTGTCTTGCGAACATTTAAAAGTTAATAAATATTTTAATGCATTGTCATGTTCACATAAATTAGAGACAAGTAAAGAAAAGCTTGCAATATTGATTAGGAACCCGAGAGCGAAAGTTTTCCTAGCGTGGTTTAAAATATTCTTTCCATTTATAGTTAATGAAAGTAAGTACTCTTTACTTTCTTGAAATACTCTAACCCAAAAACTTTTATTTTTAGGGGACAAAGGGGACTTATAGCTCTTACCAAACGGCGATCTTGAATTCATGATGTCAAAAAGTCGATCTATTATTCTTAGGAATTCAATAGTGGCTGCACTTTCTTTGAAATCTGAATTGCCACTTGGCCTTAAAAAATCTAAAGCATCAGCTACTGATGAACTCAGAACTTGTGCAGCGAGCTTTACATTCATTTTTTTGTTTTTGAAATCAACATGCAAACCGCTTAATTTGTTAGAAAATTTTAATCCCTCTTTTTCTTGAATCTCATGCAATTTTTTTATGTATTCAAATAAAACAACACCTGATTTTGACGTAACAGCACAATCGGCTAGAGCATTTCGAGCTAATTTTAACATATGTGTTGCATCTAAGAAACAAACAATACTGGTTTTGCCGTTTGGATGTGGAAAGTGGGGCCGAAAATCTTCCTGGCGCAGGGAGCACCCTAACTTTTCATAGGCATTTATATTGGATGGTGCGCCATCACATGTAAGAGAACGGACGGTTATGCCAATCTCATCTAACATTAATATAGCTGTGTTTAACTGTGCCAATAATTCTCCAGACAAACAATTGTTTATGTAGAAATAACCGATCGGGCATTTAAAATAATGGGAATATGACACAATTTGAAAAACTAATGCCTCAGATGCTAATTTTTCAGGTTCGTCATTACGAATTTTTCCTAAGTCTATATACCCGAACACTTTGTCAAATTTTTTATCATACGCTAAATCCTGCTTAAGAGCCATGCAATCAAATATAAGCGCCACATTTGTCAAATACGCTTTTTGTGGATCGTTCACCTCTTGTTTCAAATATTCAAGAACCTCTGATAAAAAACCTACGTCACAATTGAATGAAGACAGCGATCTTCGCAATGTTGAAGCATGAGGCAAAGCTACATGCTTTTTAGGGTTCCGTACCCAAAGGGTAAAAACGGGACCCTAATATTAAAGGGGGGCTCCCATACAACAAACGTGATATTTTTGGCCTTTTTTGCTGTCTCCAGGCTGTAACTCAAGAATGGTAATAGCTAGAGATTTGATATTATATGAGATGTAATATATTTCTTTATCACAGCGACCAAAGATTTCATGTTATTTATGTATTCAGTTTTTCGTTTGACAACTTGACATAATACCTTATTTCTTTTTACTAACTTTTCTCGAATAGATCTTCTTTTTACTTGTATGCTTTTGTCTATGTACGTAGGCTTCATGGTTTCAATATTTTCTTTAAGGCTGCAGTCTCGCAAAATTAAATTACATAATTTAATCCGCCAACGTCTTTTTGAGCAATAAAACCAGGAAACTTTTCAACTGCTACTATTGCTACTAAACATTCATCACATTTTATATTTTTTTTTAAATTGCGTACGACATACTCAGCAATGTAAGTTACGACTTCCTTTGAGAATTCTGATAATTCAAAGTTTCCTATACAGTCATGGCCCTCGGGCAAATCAACATTTAAATCTCCTTCGAGACTTTCGTCATTCATAGCTAATATTCTTTCCCTTCTACTGTTTATTTTACGACAAATCGAACTTGAATTGCACGTCAAAATATTAATATTATCTAATGGTAAACAATTACCTGTGGATATATTTTTTTATTCATCATGAACCAGCAATCGCTTATATGCTAATACGAACTTTAGAGCGAATGGCACCAAAGAAAACCTCTAAATGGTCTTGGCTCATTTTATAAGTACATAAATATCGAAGAGGAGCATTTTCGATATGTATGTGCTTGTAAAAAAATATTCTTAGTGCCTTAATAGAAATTAAAAACCCCAAAAACCCTGTTTTTCTTCCCGAATTAATGACTAAATCACCATCAATGAGCCGGAGCAATTTGAGTTATAATTCTAACTCTTCTAATTTTTCATTCACCATTTGAAAGTTTTCTTTACTGATCGGTTTTTAGGGTTCCGTAGCCAAAATGGCAAAAAAGGAACCGATTATAGATTCGTCATGTCTGTCGGTTTTTTTAGGGGTCCCCATAGGTACAACTGAAACAAAATTTTTTTTTTCATCTAACCTATGCGTGTGGGGTATCTATGAATAAGTCTCCAAAAATCATATTGAGGTTTCTCATATCATTTTTTTCTAACTTGAATAGTTTGCGAGAGAGACTCTTCCAAAGTGGTAAAATGTGTGTTTCTAATAATCTAATTTCTAAAGTAGGGGCATGATAATTCTAAAATAAATATATGATGTAGATTACTATAAAAACAAACCTTATTGCTGCTGCGGAACCCTTCATGGGCGAGTCCAACTCGCACTTGGCCGCTTTTTCTAGGTTCTTTTGGTATCTCGTAATTCCACGTATCTTCCTTTTTTTACTGTAGTATTTCTTTCAAGATTCTCTTAGTTTTCTATTTTTTTTTCCGCAAACCAATTAGACTTATGAGGCACGGCACATTTTCATCGTTTATTTCAGCAACGTGCATGGTTTATTGATTCACATTCTCTGAAACTAAAATAGGCTCATTTGTGGAAGTAGGCTGTAATATTTGAATATTCTGAGGTAATTCAGGATTTTCTAATTTATCGGGGAAATTAATGTATTCGAATTCCACATTTTCCATCACCAACGACGGGCCGTCATCATGTTGCTGAGGTCCCAATTGTCCTATGGACAATACACATAAATGTATCCGCATATTTTGGTTTGTGTCTTTTTGTTGAACGGAAAAGCCCAAATGTAGCGAAGATGATAAGTAATGATAGTATACACATAACCTGTTTAACAAATCTGCCCATGCTCCCAATTTTCTGGAGTTGGTATTCGTATCGGTGTTTTTGTTTTCTATGGCGGATACGCGGATTCTACGGAAATAAATAGGTATAGGCCATGAGCTACTCAACAAAAAATAGATGTAAATAAAACTTATGTACAGGAGGGAAATTGTTGAACTAACTTATCTTCCTCCAGCCAAATAAGAATGTTGGTTTTTGCGTGGCTTTCGTTTGCCTTGTCCTAACATAAACTCCTTTTGGAACCGGCGAAATCACATTAATTGGAATCAGAGCCGTTGTCTTTTGAAGGCTTTGTCATGATGGTGAATCTTGAATGTTGGAAGGACTTTCAGCAGCAGTCTCTAGTCTGAGAGGTTGAAGGGATATCAAAATTTGTAAGTGCTGATGTTACTGTTCTCAATTTAGATATAGCAGATATAACTGGGATGTCGGCTGCCATTTGACTTTCATTCTTAAAATGTTTATTTCATTATTAGATCATTTTGTATTTCCGGATTTCCGGGGATCTAAATTTGAGTCCGGTTTCCGTTGTACTGACAGTCAGTCAGCGCTTATAAGCATAAAATAGCGCTGACTGACTGACTGTCAGTACAACGGAGATGGATTGCGTCGGGATACCTCCAATAAAAAGGACTGTATATTATTAGTGTATATTAAGAACGTGTATATTGCATAATATGTTTATCTACATAATCTGTTGGTAATGACTAGCCGTGATATCGGTTCGAGGAAGAGTGCCCGCGTGGCCTGTGCCTGGTGGAAGGGATCCGCAAGCCGAGGTCTGCGCGCCCCGCCAGGGTCCGCTAAGGCCGCGAACACAGTCGCGCTGTTTGTTTGCGCTAAGGGAGCGAACACCACCTCCCCGCTTATCCATTGCTATTGCGCCACCAAATAATCGATTTAAAAATTGGATACCATGTTTAGAAAAACGATATTTTAAACGAAAATCTTCATCACTATACAAGTTTCCGGTGAGCCGCCGGAAATCGTGTTCTACGACTATAAGCACTCCGCTACACAAAATGGCTACCTGTGCAGGCTACCTCAAAAATGGTCCAAAATGGGTGGCTCGATCTTTCATCCGTGCAACAAAACTCCGCTCGGTTTTTCAAGTTTCTGTATTTTCACTTTCTTCTCCAACCACGCTCTGCTACCATGTTAATATTTTCTAGGTTAGGTTCTTCTTCAAGGCCGTTGCTACATTTTTCGTGGTATGCACTCGAGTACCGTTTCTGAAGTACTGTACCTTGGTTGGTCAGCGCTGTTAATTTATTTTGATTGCAAGGTACAATACGTCTTCAAGGCGCTTTGGCTCGGTGGCACGCTGCGCTTGTTTATTTCATTATTATATTTTGTATTTCCAGGGCTCTAAATTTGAGTCGCGTTTCCGTTGTACTGACAGTCAGTTTGCGCTTGTTTATGTTATGTGACTATGTCTACTATGTCTACACTTAAAATGTTTATTTCATTATTAGATTATTTTGTATTTCCGGATTTCCGGGGATCTAAATTTGAGTCCCGTTTCCGTTGTACTGACAGTTAGTTTGCGCTGTTTTATGATAATTAGTGACATTTCGAAATGTTGCTTCTACATTTAAAATGTTTATTTCATTATAATATTTTGTATTTCCGGGGCTCCCTGCCCTGTCCTGACTCGGTGGCTCCCTGCGCCTGCTCCGGTAGACCCCTCACACTCCGACTTCCTTGGGCTGGTCCGCTTGAACGGGGCGTCTGGTTCCTGATCGCCTAAACGCGCTCCTCGCCAACTCTTGTCGGACCCATTGGATGTGGCACTTTTTGTACAGTATGAAAAGTCCAGCAATCACAGCCAAAACCAACAGGACCACAATAACAGTCAGTAGCGTATTATTTCCACTTAGATTTTTGTAAATTAGGTCTATGTCCGCCGAATTTACACCACCCACGGCATTTTGCACTATTATCACTTCCTCCTTCGATTGGGTTTTTCCCATTTTAGAATAAAAAAAAAATTACTGGCGAAAAATGAATTAAAAAAAATAAGTCCATTAAACAGAATTAATTAATTATTATTTTAATGCGGTGTACGCGGCGCGCGGTTATCTCCCATCGCGGCTCAAGTGGCAGGGTCGCCATATGAGGTTGGGACAAAGAAGACGACATTCCCGGATAACGTTCAGTTTATTAATCCACACTTAAACCTAATACATGGGTTCTTATACTAACTAATACATTGTATACGTTAACGTATACTTATTACTTATAATCACTACGCCACACTCTAAATTTGAGTCCCGTTTCCGTTGTACTGAAAGTCAGTCAGTCAGCGCTGTTTTATGTTATGTGACTATGTCTACACGTCTTAAAATGCTTATTTCATTATTAGAATATTTTGTATTTCCGAATTTCCGGGGATCTAAAGAGTCCCGTTTCCGTTGTACTGACAGTCAGTTTGCGCTGTTTTATGATAATTAGTGACATTTCGAAATGTTGCTTCTACATTTAAAATGTTTATTTCATTATAATATTTTGTATTTCCGGGGCTCTAAATTAGAGTCCCGTTTCCGTTGTACTGAAAGTCAGTCAGTCAGCGCTGTTTTATGTTATGTGACTATGTCTACACGTCTTAAAATGCTTATTTAATTATTAGATTGTTTTGTATTTCCGAATTTCCGGGGATCTAACTTTGAGTCCCGTTTCCGTTGTACTGACAGTCATTCAGTCAGCGCTGTTTTATGTTATGTGACATTTCCGAATATTGCGTCTACACTTAAAATGTTTATTTCGTTATTATATTTTGTATTTCCGGGGATCTAAATTTGAGTCCGGTTTCCGTTGTACTGGCGGTCAGTCCGTCACGTCAGCGCTGTTTTATGTTATGTGACTATGTCTACACCACTAACTTGAGAAACCCTATGGACACGAAATACCCACGAAATAAACGTGCATACGAGACGATAATGAGACGATACCATTGAACAATTTTTTTCATTTGAAATAAGATTATTTTTATTAGTAAATACTCGTGATCGACGTCATGTTCGGTGTCATTCGCACTCAGGTAATCATTGGGTGTGGAAACTGGAAAAGTATTTAAAGAAAATTTTTAACACCTGCAAATAATATAACTCGGGTGGATTTTTTGACTTGAACACGTTTTTGAGTAACTTCTCAGTTTTGGTCAATATGATTTGCAGGCCTTTCGAAGGGTATACAAGACCACCGCGAGTTTTGGTTGCGATCAATGAGTCACAGAGATCGTCGGAATTACCATAGAGCAAAGATACGCATACTTGACATTTTAGTGATTTTGTTAATTCCCTTTATTCTTTTCGAGTTCAACAGTAATAATTATTGTCCATTAAGCAACTTTAGTTCGCTCGAATAGCGAATAGCTCCATCGAACAGCCCTTCTATGAGTCCGATATTTTCAGGACACATTGCCTTCTTCCAACCAGGAGGTCTCACAGAATGGCTGTTGAGGACATAAAAGATATCATTTAGTATGCCTTATAAAGTTTACAGTTCCGGCTGACCCCTCGAACGACTTCATTTTTAATGTTTTTCGCAAAACTCGATTGCATCAGCAACTGAGTTGCTTAAAAGTTGAGTGGCCAAACGAAGTTTCGTTTTTTTGTTTTGTAAACATAATGTGCATTGTGCGCCTTTGTAAGATTGTTTGCCAAATTCAGACTTCGAATGTCTTGCAGGTCTTGAAGACGCTCGAGATAGGAAAAATCAACTTTCCTTCCAAAAATATCATAAAATACCCTGAGCAATGAGCTCCCCAAAGGTATGCCTAATTAATTTTATTGCATGACAGGGGTCAATAAAATGTGGATTTTGCTATCATGGCAATCAAAAGTTGTGTTATTCTGATTTTTTGAAATCTCACAACCTAAAGTGGCAAACATTGCCAGATTGGCGGCAGGGCCGTCGCAAGTTGTGCTCACTATTTTAACCCCAGTCCCCAATTTCGTCTTTTGCACACACATTTCCAAGAGGGCTGCTTTTAGTTCTCCCGTTATGAAAAAGTATCCAACAGGTAACTTCCACTGTCCGTTAATGCACGTCACCAATAATGATGAGCAAAGCAAGACCAAGACCAAGACTCCACCAGTCTTGGTCTTTCTTGTGCAAAATTCAAATGTCAAATCAAAAACGTTTTAATTTTCTCGATTTCATTATTAGATATATTTTGTATTTCCGGGGATCTACATTTGAATCCCGTTTCCGTTGTACTGACGGTCAGTCACTCAACGCTGTTTTATGTTATGTGACATTTCCGAATGCTGCGTCAACACTTAAAATGTTTATTGCATTAAATTATATTTTGTATTTCCGGGGATCTGAGTCCCGTTTCCGTTGTACTGACGGTCAGTCAGCGTTGTTTTATGTTATGTGACATTTCCGAATGTTGCGTCTACACTTAAAATGTTTATTTCATTATTATATTTTGTATTTCCGGGGATCTACATTTGAGTCCCGTTTCCGTTGTACTGCCTTTCAGTCAGTCAGCGCTGTTTTGTGTTAAATGTTATATAATATTATGGTATTTCCAAGTGCTGCGCTACACTTTCATTTTGTATTTCCGAGCTTTAAATTTGAGTCCCGTTTCCGCAGTAAGTACTTCATTTTGTGGGTCAGCGCCGTCGATATACTATATTTCCGGGGCTTCTGCAGTTGAGTCGCATTTCGAATGGAAATGTTTTCGATTGAAAAATCGTTTCTGGTTATTCTTGGTCCTTATAATTAGCTATTTATGCACCCAATGCAATTCGGTATTGGAAACTAAGCATAAAAAGTCTCCTAGCAGCGGACACTCGCTGTAAGTACCGCATTTTGTGGGTCAGCGCCGTCGATATACTATATTTCCCGGGCTTCTGCAGTTGAGTTGCGTTTCGAATGGAAATGTTTTTATGCTATATAATATATATAATATATAACGCTTTGACATCTTGTACAATAACTCGAGGTGTAGCGTCGATTGTTATCATTCCATTATCATCGGTGAACATGACTGCCTCTTCTGGCAGTTCACTTCTTGTCATTGTATTATTTTGAAGCTGCACAGATGTAATAGAGTATTTAATGTTCTACTATTATTTGTCACTTGTCAGTCTGGTTGCGTTTGGTTCAACATGATGGAGTTGGGACAGTGCAGAATTATTTCCTTCCTCTCCAGTACATCCTGCTGCTAACACAGGCTCTGGAGAAAATGAAGCGTTTGACCGTAGATGGTCACGTCAGGGTTACTAGATCTCAGAGAATTCGATTTGCCAAAAGACATCGTTATTTTTAGTATCCAGGCTTGTTTTTTGTTATTTCAACAAGATTAATATGCAAGTATATAATTAAAAAAAGAATTAAGTACTTTACATTATTTGAAACATATTAACGAACAAGAAATAAAAACCTCTTTTTTAACCGACTTCCAAAAAGGAGGAGGAGGAGGATAACTGGCAACACCTGTTTCTATGACCGTAATGGATGTCAAAAATCTATGATCAAGGAGAAAATGAATCATATTATGTACATGTCGCAGACCACAGTCATCTGGTTTAATCTGCGATTCGATCGAATGACTAGCGCATTAATTGAATGACACCATTCAATAGGGTATTACACGAATTTTTGAAATGTATCCAAAAACAATTCTATAGTGTTAATATGACGGTAAAAATAAATTAATATTTTTTTTCTCACGTTAAGTATGAAAAAAAAACATTATTTTTACATAATTTCAAATTTCGCGCGTATTTCGCAAAAACGCTTCCGCTAGTGGACGCCATGTTTGCTCTGTATTGCTCTATGGTCATGACGTCATTGCGTAAGTAAACAAAGCATCAATTGACATAAGATATTCGGCACTGACAGTTGACAGTTGTCATTTTTTTTGTTTACTATCCCAATGACGTCATTAGCTGGCGGAAAGATTTCGGAGCGTTCAAAGACAGATAAAGAATCCTGAAATCTTTAAACTACATTTAAAAATATAATAAGCTATCTTATGAAGTCAAACTAACATTTTCCGATTGCTTTTCCTCTAAACTAACATAATACATTTTTTAATTTTTTCTCATATACTCTAAAATACCCTATTGAATGACTAAAGGACCACTCGTCAAGACGTTGACTGTAACGTTTAACGTCTTGACTAAAAGTCATATTATAGCAAAGTCGTTAAATGGGATGCTATATTTTTTTTCAAGTAGCCGTTGACGGGTTAGTTATAGGTAAATCGACGCTTTCATATTATTTTATTAGTTATTACAAATAAAGCACTTTAATGTAAATGTAATCGATAAAATATCAACACAGTGCTATCAGCTGTGCGAGCTGTTTGACGCCATATTTGTTTTAGTGACTAGTAGCATAGTATAAAGAGGGGAAGTAAGTTATCTTCATACAAAGGCACCGCGCGCGGCTTGTATGTGTGCGTCATAGTATCAATGCGTCGCCGCACGCACACATATAAAAATCTCGGGTGGATTCGGGGTGTACCAGTCGGGGCTAACACTGTACGTGGCTCGCGCGTTCACGGCTTTTCGGCGCCGCGACACGAATCAAAAATTTCTGATAATAATCGCAGTAGAAACTATTGCTGTGTATTTGGGTGTTTTAATAATAATAATTCAATAATTCCATAATTATCTCTGTTCAGATTACCTATTGAACAGGAAAGGTACAATTACTAGTTAGTACTCACTTATTCTAGCATATAATTTTTACTTGATGATGAGATACCTACTTACTTCTTTATTATTGTTGTAATTTTCTATGACACAGAGGAAGTAGGTAGGTCTACTTTCCCACTAGAACATAGTAAGTTTAGGTAAATAAGGGAATGTTTTAGGTACTTTTGATCCGTCGACTAATTTGCCGCTATTGCTTTGTTTACGTTTAGTAATACCATTTCTCTATATTGTAGGTATATTACTATTTACTAACTACTTACAGTCAATTAAGTATTTATTTTATATCGTAATTAAAAATAAGTACTTAATTGACCAATTGTAATTATATAATATAGATATACACATGAAGGAAAGTTCGAACCATAGTTCAACAGATTTGTTTATAACTTTATAGTTTATAGTTTAAGAGATAGGCGTAAAATTTGTAATGTTGTTTTACAGGGTATTTTTATAATTATTGTAATTAGACATAGGAATTCGGATTATATGCACGATTAAAGTGCCAAAATATGCACGCAAATATGCACGAAAAATGGCCAAAATATGCACAAAATATTATGTACAATCAAGAGTCACTTATTATTAAAAGTCGGGAGACCGCGACGCGACGTTGCCGCTGTTCATGCGGTGCGATTTGCGAAAGAAGCGCAGTCAGTCGCGCGGCGCGCTCGCGCCCACATCACACCACCCCGCCCGCGTGCCGCGCGCCGCCGCGCCGCGCCGTCGTCGCGTCGCCTAAAATTGACAGCCCTAAGACAGTAGGTAATTATCTCGCGGATTGGGCCGGAGTTGACTTACTTGCTCTCCTTTTACTATGCTAGTAGCGCCGCAGTAGGAAGAAAATGAAGTACGTTCAATTACCTGACTGATTTCATGTCCGCTATCTTCAAAACGCTATGCTACGCTAGTCATTCAATCGAATCGCAGATTGAACCAGATGACTGCGACTTACATATTACATTCTCCAATATAATTAGATCTATGATCTAAAATAAATGATAGTGTAATGTGCCCCAACGAAAATGTCAACCACAACAATGACAATTCGCACAGGTTGACCTGACGCTTTGTGATTGGTATTATCTGTCACGTGACTTACACCCGGTTTCTGAAAGGCTGATCAACGCTAAAATTAACTAATCGGCTGTTAAATCTCTTGTCAAGTACCAATTGGGTTGCTAGAAGCATGATTAGTTAGTTAATTTGATCAGAGTGTCAGTTGACATAGCTGTTAAATATTACTCGAGACTACCGCCATTTTGGGTTTCTGAAACGCTTGTCAAGCCGTGATCATAGATTAAAGGTTTGTCAAACGCTGTGTCAACTAATCGGTAGTTGTCGGCGAATTAACTTATGAATTCAATTGATTTTTTACCTAAACCTACATTTTCCTTTTGAATCTACGTTACTATAAGGTTTGTTAACATATTTATTATAAAGTTTTAATAAAACTTTGTAATAAATATGTTGATAGTGCGTAAGAAACTGTTTTATTTGCATCACTTGTTTTATTTGCAAAGGAAAAAATTTTAAAATACGTCGCTATTTTAAGGGGTTGCGAATGGTTGGGGGGGAGGGGGGGGAGGGGTCAGATTCCCCCCTCATCATTTTCACCCGCCGGAAATACTTGATTTCCTTAGAAAAAATAAAAAACAAATTTGTACAAAAATTGTTTATTACACTTTATAAACATGTCTTATAGCTTTTATTAATTCCACGAATGGATCTTTTCCGTATTTCATGTTATTCCGCCGCCACAAATATTCAAAAAGAAGATCTGGAAAATTTTCCCTATTATTAAAATTGTCCTTCTTAAAAAATCTTTTAACGGCCCTCCACTGGGACTCAATTCGTTGAGTATGAGTCCCATCTTCAGCTATGAATGGATTGTCACGATCGGAGTGGTTGACTTTTTTGTGTATGTAACCATGTTCTGACAAGCAATCATATGCTTTCCAAAAATCAGTGTGGATGGTGGTGCCAACTTCTACATTCTTTAATATAAGTGGCACCAAAACCTCAGCAGAGCGAATATTGTCTGGACACACTTCCAACCTCAGATCTTCAGATCCATCCTCAATCATACCTAGAACCCAATGGCCCTCAACATGGCGACCTATAACAAAAAATATATATTATATAAGTAATATAACAACTGGCTTCAATTATGGCTGGCTTCATCGCCGGCTGCTGCCTCAAAACAGTCACAGTTCTAACCTAACCAACTTTTGGACTTTCTGGATTATGTTTGTCTTTGTTTTAGCGGGGGGCTGTGCCCCCCGAGCCCCCCTTTTACTTTGTGACGGTCGCTGGCTGCCCCTCAATATGGCACAACTAGCTTCAATTATCAGTTGACGGAGCCCCGCTACGCGGGGCTCCTATTTCTGGGTGTTGTGGTCTACGTTCATACCTAACCTAACCTACTTTTGGTCTTTCTGGATTGTGTTTGTTTTTGTTTTGGCGGGGGGCTGCGCCCCCCCGTCCCCCCCGCCTCGGTATGCGTGGCTAAGTAGTTAAACCTGACAGTTACATTTGAAAAAAGCTTAAAGATTACGTTCCGTTTTGCACAATTTCAATAACGTTTAAGATTTTTTGAAAATTGTTTAAAAATATTTAGACGAAACTACGGCAGGCAAAATTTATTTGGGTGGATTACGGCTAACTCCCTTAAGACCCCTACACCACCAATACTCTCAAATTCAGGCGACTCGTTATAAAATCCAACCCGTTAATTTTCGTTTGATCAATGTTTTTAAAAGCATCAGATTTCACATTCCCAGAACATTTTTTAAAGCAATGACAGTCCGCAATCCCTTCTTTTGACATTTCATTGGCATTTTTGATTGATAATAATGAACTAATGAACGAAAATAAACAAATCGCTGTTCAAATTAAAAATGATCATAGATTAGTTAAATTTTGGCTGATCAATGTTTCAGAAACTGAAATTGATTTGACATCCATGTTAAATTTACAGCAGTGTTAGTTGATCATTGATTTGACAGACCTTTCAGAAACCGGGCGTTAATGCCTATATTTTCATAACTTGTTTCGTGAAAATATAACTCACAAACTATTTCATTGAATTAATTTATTTTTCTTTATCTAAGTACATAAATATTTTTAAGACCATTTAATTCACTCTATTTGTTCTTAGCGGATACATGCCTGTTGTAAGGGTTCCTCGGCAATTATTGTCATTTCATACATTTTCAGTTTTTAAAGATTGTCGAGGGTCTCAAAGTTTTTATGACGTATTATAGTTGTTATCCGTTGGTTATTAATAAGCATAAACATACTTATTCGTTTTCGTTGTAATGTCTATTGTTAGATTATTGTATTGTATTTATGATTCTGTATTATAATTAAGTAATAAATAAGTAATGATAGTTTACATCAAATTTCAAATGGTTGTTGTATTTTCCTTATATTATTGTAGAAATCTATCTGCTTTTTAGATGACGTGAATAATATTGTAATTTGTATCTATTTCGATTTTGTTTTTACATTGTCGATTATGCAATGTTTAATACCCTAGGAATGTAGCTTTAATAAGCTACTTTCCTACTACTTTCCTACTAGTCTAATGACTTATACCGCTCGATGTTCGGTGACTGGACTTTATTAATTTTTTTAAATCAAACTTTAAAATTTATGTTTACCATCTAGACAACAAAATAATTGTATTGTTACTGTACATACATATATACCTCAGTTTTTAACTGGATGTTCTTATCGTAGGCATGTATCCAGCTTTTTTATCTGACAGCAGTTCCTTGTTTTTTTGTATAATCAACATAATATTATGGATAAACTCACCTGAGTGTTCAAAGCATTTCTTATCACTATGACCTGAAAACTCTGAAAAGCCTGTTTACTTTTTGTCTTTCTTAGGGTTCCGTATCGAAAGGGTAAAATCGGGACCCTATTAACTACTAAGACTTCGTTGTCTGTCCGTCTGTCTGTCTGTCTCTGTCCCCAAGCTGTATCTCAAGAACCGCTATAGCAGTCCCGTGACGACAGAAGTTTTTAGGGCTGCAACTAAGTGTGAGGCAGTGGGATTGCCATTTATTGGGCTATGTTGCCTTATTGCCCCAAACAAGTTCTCCAAAACGTCTTGGTTAAAATTTCTAAGGTTTAAATATCTGTATCCCAAAGCCTTCACTTCTCTCCAAATGTCTCGAAAACTTTTCAATGTGATAAATGATAATGTAACCATCTATAATAACTAAACATTTAACATTTTTCGATACAGCTACATTTTCATTTTGAAAAGAAACGTCTTTGAGAATTTTGATTAATAGAGCCCATCGGTCCATGTTGTTTTACATAGTAGAGACGTTTTCTCTTAGTTTTGGTTTGATATCATGGGGATTCGATAGGCTATATTTTGTCAGATCAAATAGCTGATGAGTAATTTATCAAAATAATTGTACATCTGTGTAAAAAGAACAGTGCCTTGAAACAATTAACTAGTTTTATATGTTTTATCCTATAATACAAATTACAAAGAAAGAAAAATAACTGTAAAGGAAAATTATTCCTATTCGAAAAGTAAAATAACTGTATTTTAAAAAGATAAAACCGACTTCAAAATTAAAACTTCATATCTCCAAAACTACTGAACCGATTTTGATGAAACTTGCACTGTTCCCTAAGTTGAACAATACCTAGTACAGCAAAAAAAGAATCACTTAAATCGGACTTGTAGTTCCGGAGATATGCGTGCACAAACAAAAACATACATACATACATTCATACATACACTTGAAATTTGGCACATTTGTTCAGAAGCTGTTATAGATTAACATTCAAAAACTGGACAGTTCTGGAAATATTACATACATACGCGTAGAATTGATAACCTCCTTTTTTGAAGTCGGTTAATAATAATTATAATCGTATTTATTATACTATTGTAATTAGACATTTTTTTGTAAAACTATATTTTTACATTCCATATAAAAATTATTTGCCGCCCTACACATCTCATGGTTTAAGACACTTTAAGACTTCTTAAAATTTTATATGTCCCATTAAGAATGCTCAAACCGGAGAATTAGCAGGTCGGATGTCTGTCAGTACGAATATCGACGTTAATGACATTAAAATAAGATTCATATTAGCGCGCCTTGTACAGTGGCGGTTACGACGCTCGCCGCGTTCTTGATATGGCGAAAATGTATGAAAAAATTTGAGAAATTTTCTTATTTTTCTTATAACTGGAAAAGTTGTTTATTTTTATATAAAATTTTTAGCGGACTTTATAGAGGACTAAATAAGCAACAATTTTTTGTATATTTATTTTCCTCAGTTCAGTGTATTTAGATATTAAGGTACCTAATCAGATTTTTTTTCATATTTTGCGATTATTGTGATGGTTAAAACGTATTTTATGTGAAAATTTTGTATGCGGCTATAGAATTTTTATGGTACAGTCGTGGAGATGAATATATTATCTTTCATTTGAAACCAAAATATCCTCGCAGTTTGACTCCTAATTCTTTAATAGGATTACCGGAAAATCGCTGATATTTGTAATAGCGTCCTTAAAATTGTTTATTTATGGGTAATGTTTAATATGATTACAATATTATGTTGTTTTTATTATAAACAAACATCTTTATGTGGGGTTCTTTTATAAAAAAAACCTACTTAAACGCAAAAAACAGTGAGTCAGATACACAGAAATAAATCAAGATTTATTTCTGTGGTCAGATACATAAACATTTTCGTTATTACTCTTTAGTTACGTTTTATATTAAATTCGATTTAAGTACTGGACGCATTCGTAACAATTTAATATTTGCATTACTTGCTTTAAGCTTATTGAATGTTGGTCTGACGCCTCCGCCATTTCTTTTTATGTGAAAATCAATGTGGACGTATTTTGATAGTGGAACTACTTTTTCGAGACAGAGATATCAGGCTTTTTTGGCAAAACTGTAAGCTAAATTGTATTTTTCTTTTTGTAATGCATTTGCAAAAAATGTATGAAAGCATAAATTTGATTCTCTATTCTTGTATAATATAATAAGCTATTAACAATTTAGAACTTTCGTTAGTTTATTTTACATTACTATTTCGTAACGTGTTTTCAAAACTTCGTGACGTTACGAAAAAGTAGGTCATAAATCTGAGTTTACAACGACTTGAAATAACAATTAAAATATTCATAGGAATGGATTTTTTCGTGAAAATTGGCATTGCGTTAGAAAAATATTTTTTCGTGTGGGAAAACTTCTGCACGAATTTTCATGTAGTTTTCACCCATGCATAGAATGGTTAGTGGGGAAGCATACCTATAACATACCCCGGGCGCAGCCAAAGCCAAAGTTTGGTACACTTCCATGGCTAAATCACAAATACAGTTCGTATTTAGTATGTGTAAACTGTGTAACAAGCCTTATGTCCTGTATGTTTTACTATTTAGTTACAATTCAGAATTATTTCGTAACAATATTTCGTTGCGAGTTGCGACATATTTTTCGTTACGTACATTTATTTTGATAAAATATACTCTGATCTAATTCGGCAATCACCTCGGCGGTGATTAATAATTCTTTTGCTTTCTCTCCAGCTTCTGCACGAGCTAAAAGTTCCTTGCCTTTCTTTCCATTAGAAATTATAGATCCAGCTTTCAAAAAATTGTTCCTCGTGGACTTGAATAATTAATGTGGAACGTCAAAAACGATGAAAACTTTTTACCATTAACATGGAAATAATAATCGTAATTTGCTTCTTCCGTGTTAGCGATTTGATGCAAAGCCATGGTCTGTGGTACTGGCGAAAGACTTTCTGATATTGAGTACTTGGCAATATCTGTCTCCGAAATATAGAACAACATTACCGAAGTATCTGATTCTTTAAGAACTTTGAACGCTGTTTCAGCGTCTGTTATATCAGTTCCGTGTGAAACTAAGCCATCAAGTCTGCGTTTCAGTCCACCGCCAACCCCATCAGCAGCTTCTTTTCCATGGGCCGCTTCGCTGAAGTTCCATGTAGAATATGGGAATCCAAACAACTTTGTGTATTTTGCATACAAAAAAATATATTTTTTTGTTTGTATTGGCTCGTGGGCCCGTCTGAAAAAAAGTGTACAGCTGTGACGGCTGGAAACTGTGTTCTGATATAGTTAAGAATTGGTTCCATGGGCCCATATCGCCTCTGGACCATGCTCATTGCTGTGCGACATGGAAGTAAATGCTTATGGCTTGTTCCCATTAGTGTTAAGACTCCGGTATGAAGAGTTATTTGTGGTTTAGATCCAGAAAAGTGCATACCTTGAACTTCTTTTGTAAATTTGCATCTATAATTTTCGCAAAAATCAATGTGTACAGATAGCTACTTCATTATCCTGTAAATTTTTTATACGTTTTGCGTACTGGTGGTACTGATACTAAACATTGTAAACATAAGAAACATTATTTTAATATCTTTGTTTTTCTCAGTCAACGCTTCTAAGGATGCCTGATGGATGATCCTTTTTTATCGTCTTATCCGACGATCCCTTCGATTACGATCCGACTTACCCGTCGATCGTGGAAAAACTAGACACAATAGCTTATCTTTTGTTATCACGGTTGCATGCGACCGCTTGGGGCTTGATCAATTAGTTGTTGATATATTCTTTTTATTTGTGTACTCTTGTTTATCCAGTTTAAAAACTCTTCGTAAGTAACACTGTCACTTCTCTTATGACTTCCCCAGTTAAAAGATATAAACAACTTGTTTTTACAATTAGAGCATTCTTCATATTATGCACATTCTTTTGAATTTAATTCGCATTGTACTTTACTCAAGATTTTGTCTAAATCGTTGGTGTCCATCATTCCAATGTTTTTTTAATTTTTAGCCAAATATTTTCGTGCTTTATACATGCACACGTTTCTCTATTTGAGAGTTTAGGATGCAAAATATAGAAGGGCCTGTACTTTCTGTATGACGCTTTTTTTGCTTTGCCGCCTTCTAATTTATACTTTTTGTAAAGATCGTTCTGAGTTTTTAATAAATAGCGTCGCTGATTCTTGTTTTTCTTAAAAGTGTTAACTTCATTCTTTCCAGCTGTTGCCCTACTGACGTTGTCTCTTTTTTTGCTGATGTTATTAGGTATTTAAATACAAATAATGTTTCTAAATCATCCTTTTCCAAATTTTGTTTCTTTTTGTTTCGAAATTACTAAGCTTTGGCTGGTTTTGTCGATTTACCTCTAAAATTTAAAGTGTGAAAATTATTTTCACATTACCTTTGCTAAAAGCACTGGCAGGATCGCCAATGTACAATTTGTACACTCTTGTAGGAGTAAATTAAACACAGAATACTGTATCACTCAGCAGTACACCCGACTGGCTCATAGATGATAGAAGAGAGAAATGTCGGGAGACCATTCCTTTATATATATATCATCCCCACCATGACTAGTGACGTGCCTATATTTATTTATCAATACACTACAGCGGCCATACTCAATTTTTAAACCACAGGCTTGAACTGTGTGATCACATTTTTAATAAGTAAATCACTGCCAACTTTGCTGACTATATTGTCCCTTTCGAGTTCTCCGAGAATCTCTTCGTGACATTTTCAGTGTTCAAGTCAAAAGATGAACTTTATTTGAGTCTCATCAAAACATATTAAATACATTTAACGTAATCACTTAAATAATGGAGTCTTTTATCTTAGGTATTACAAAGTTTGTGTCACAAAAAATGTTACTAACGGATAACGGAGGAGAAAACGCTCAACTCAACGCTAGTAACAACAATATAGAAAGTTCACAATAAACGCATAAAACTTATGAATTGCAGATCATGAATCATCCATTTTAAATTCCAGCGTTACCACGCACACCTAAATTGATTTAACTACCTCGCTTCTCTAAACTTAAATTTAAAAAAAATTGAATTTATGGTTTATATTTTAATAAAAGACATATTTTATAAATATTTATTTTTCTTATGATTGTTTAGATATTTTTTGAGCACATGCATGTTAACTTTCGTTTTATTTGAGATCCTGTTATTACCATTTGGAGTGTTTCCTTTGATGACAATATTGTAAGTTAATTTTGTCAAAGTTGCCTAAGCTTGTCAATTATTGCATACATCAGTTTTTTTCTTTGAACTTTCCACCCACAATAAACAACGCAAAATTATTGTTATAATATTCTTGTTGCTGCAGCTTTATGTTTGTAAAAGTATTATAAATAAACTGTTTACAAATTATTCTTTTCACTGTAAATTTATTGTTAAATTGTAACACTTTATCAAATAAATAACTGATATTTTATTATTTTAAATATATTGTCGTTCATATTATTATGTTTGTTTTAATTAACCTTAATATTATATTAAACTTATTTATAAATTTACTTCAAAGCCAAATTGTTTATTAACTTAGCTCTACCACAGGACTATTGAAATTTGCCTGTGTTGAAATTTTTTAATAATCCTCCTGAAACACATAACTATATTTTATCTTTCATAATTTTTGTAAACTATTTTTAGTACAAGTTCCCTAGAACAATTTTTTTTATTACTATCAACCTAATTTTTCGTGAGTAGCTTCATTTTGATAAGACGAACAACGATTTTATTTGCGAAAATTCTCTAAAGTGGTAGCTTACAGAGATAGAAAAGATTTAATATTTTGATTTGATGGTCCAGAAAATATATGGATAGTTCTATTTGTAGGACAATGTTACTCTTAAATTATATAACTATTAACCTATCAATATACAAAAAATCTGCTGGTTTTAGGGTTCCGTAGTCAACGAGGACTTGTTGATTACAGAACCTTAAAACGGTACTCTAACCAGCTGATTTTTTGTAATATATATTGATAAGTTAATAGTTAAATATTTTAAGAGTAACATTGTTACAACACACAACACAACACAACAATAAATAAATAATAAATCCTTTCTATTTCTTTTAGCTACCAATTTCGAGAATTTTCGCAGATAAAATTGTTCGTCCTATCAAAATATAGCTACTCACGAAGTTTGTTAGATAGTAATAAAAAAATTTTTCTAAGGGGACCTGTACTATTTATCTTATGAGAATGTTGCATTAATTGTTTCCAATTGGCTACACCCGTGACGACATAAATGGACAGTTTTTTTTTACATTGCTTCGGGCGTCCTCATTGAAAACTGAAACCAATGTGCATTTGTATCTTGACGGCGTCCAGTTTTAAATGTGGTTGTTTGAAGTCGTATCCAGGTTCGGTTCGTGAAGCTTTATAGATGATAGCAATAACTTGTCCACGAACTTGCCTTACTGCTCTAAGTAGAAAATAATATGGTGCTTCGTTATTTTTCAGATTTGGACCAAGGAATGGTCCGCCGCCGGGATACCCACCAGTTGCAGGTAAACCGATGCCGTTAATGGCTATACCCATTCAAAATGATCCCGCGGGATATAGAGGTCGCTACGACGCACCACCATTTGAGGATCATCCTCCCGGTGTTGAACCGGCAGTGCCTGGGTTTGAACCGTCACCTTTTGAAAAACCACCATTTGGCCCTTCAGGTGCCGTGGAAAGAGACAGAATGCCACCAAACTTTAGAGACCCATATAGACCACCGTTTGATGGCCCACCCGGATATAGAGACGGAATGCCACTTGGTCCAAATGACATACCTGTACATGCCCCCGATCATCCTCGATACCGGGATAACTTTAGACCAGGAAATTCTTATCGAGATCAAAGCGGTGTTCCATATAGAGATGGTCAGCCATATCGCGATGGCAATTATAGAGGTGGACCACCGCCCTACAGGGATAACGCTTATCGGAATCATCCATACAGAGACGGTAATTTCAGAGATGCTCCTCATTTCCGTGAAGCTGGTATACCGTTTAGACCCCCTAGTGCTGATCCCAGAGATCCGGGTCCAATACCATATATTGATCCAAACTTCAGAGATAGCTATAGGGATGATAATAATTTAAACAGAGAAATGAGACCACATATGCGTAGAGGTGGTTTTAGGCGGAATATTGAGCATGAAAGACATAGAGAACGGGATGGAAGAGAGCGAGATCGTGAACGCTATAACGAGCCTTCTGAAAGATCAGAAAGGCCAAAGGATGATAAGAGATCAGGCTATGATAAAGGACGAGAAAATAGAGATGATCGAGGAAGAGAATACGATAGAGCTCGTGAATATGAAAAAGAAAGGGAGAAATTATCACCTGAGAAAAAGTCACGTGGATCTCCAAAACGCAGCCGCGAGGGGAGAGAAAAGAGACGTAGTGAATCAAGAGGTCGATCAAGAGAACGAGACGGTAAACGTGAAAAGAAAGAAGAAAGAAGTCGTGACAAATCATCTTCTGATAGAATTAAAGATCACAAAGAAAAGGATAAAAAGGTGAAAGATAGGAAAAAGAAAAAACGCGAAAAGGAAAAAGAAGTTGAAAAGAAAAAGAAACGTGACAAAAAAGAGAAAAAGGATAAAGAGTCAATCAAAAAAGACGACGAAGAAAATGGTGATGACAAAATTGAAACTGACAAACAAGAAGACTTACAAAAGTCTGAAGAAAAAGAAGGTGGTGTTGATATTAAACAAGAATGTGGCGATAAAGAAATTTCATCGGAGCCACAATCAAATAATACAGAGAATGTAAAGGATGATTTGTATGGTGACGAAGCAGCTGAAGCTGTAGATAAGAAAATAATTGAAAACTACATCAAAAGTGATAATGACGACAAACCTGAAAATAAGGCTAGTGATACAGGTAAAGAAGAACCTTTTGATGGTATTGAATTACAAGCAGCAACTGATGAGTTAGATGTAGACATGGAAGGAAATCCAGCAAATAAAGAAATGTTGGCACCTCTACCAGAATTGTCTAAATGGGAGGTAGAAGACGAAAACGCAGAGAAAGCCAAAGAGCCTGGAGAGATAACATCTCCTGATGAGGATGCGGATAGTTCTAAAGTTACATCCGAAGTCATTAAGCGAGCCGAGAATGCCATCTTTGCTAAAGCAATCAATTCATTAAGACCTATAGAAATCAAGAAAATTAGCAGTGATAGGCTAAAACTGTATGGTGATGAAAATCATTCTAAAGGCAATGTAAACAATATTCAAATAACTGTGCCGGTTACAACTGAATCTGAACAAAGGTCTGTTGAGCCAAGCGATCGGAAAAGAAAAATTTCCAAAACACCACCACCAAGGCTCTCTGTCAAGGAACGTTTAGGTGGCAAAGTAGAAGATGTAAGACGAGTGAAAGAGCCTCGAGTTGTACACAGTACAGTTGAACGCGTAAAGTCGCGCTCTAAAACTCCAAGCAGGGAAAACCAGCCCTATCGTAGAGTAACTGTAGATAGGGAAAGAGACAGAGGTAGGAAAAATGAAATGATCGAAAGGCGGACAGAGGGAAGACTTGAAAGTTTTACGCCTAATGTTGAAGCTAAAAAGAAAATTCAGAAGTCTAGCAAAGAAGAAAAAAGAAATACTGGACAGGAGGCAGATAAGAAAAGTCTTGAGGTCAAACTTGAAAGTGCCATAAAGGCAGAACACGAACGTAAGAAGTCTACTTTAGATGAATCACACTTTGAACCTGATTACGATGAAAATGTGGAATCTGAGACTGACGGAAAAGATGAACATGCTAAGAAACGCGAACGTTCTAATGAACTATCAGGTGTCACGGATTCTAAGAAACCTAAAATCGATACTGATTCTATTAAATTGGACTTGACAAATGTGAAGAAGAAGCGGGAAACGGACACCGAATCGTCTAGTGATTCTGACGATTCTTCTTCGTCATCATCGTCAGATGCTCGTAAACGAAAAAAGAAAAAGAAGCGTGCTAAAAAGAAGAAGAAAAAGGCTGCTAGTGATAGCGAAAGCGAGTCTGATTCGAGCTCAGACGACCATAAGAAGAAAAAAAAGAAACGTAAGCATAAGAAGAAGTCAAGCAAGAAGAAGAAAAAATCTAAGCATAAGTAAGTTTAGTCACAAAGGTATAAATTTTACGTCGATATGTTTTTACATATAAGTAGCTTCTATCGGATTTCATTACGTAAATGAAATGTTTGGCTTTTATATAATTAAGATGTTTAATTGATGTGCGTTTTTCAATAGGAATAGTAAACACATTATATAAATAAATAAACAATAAAAGTATATTATACTTTATTATTCTTTTATTTCATAATTTCACCTTAAAATATTATTATAAGTACGCTAATATCACAATGCAGCTGTAATTTTGTTAATTATTATTAGTTCCTAAGAATATCTACATGCAAGTTTAATCCGTTTTGTATCCTTTAAAAAGAACCACTCCTATGTGATGCAGCCAATTCCTTCTTTGACCCGCTCTTTGCACTTTCGCCGACTGTCTAAATTCTTTCCATTCGTGGAAGTCTTTCTTTTCCAACGGTCCATACGTTGGGGCTTTCCGGAAGGAATCCTTCATCATCTGTAACAAAAAAACATGATTATTAGGTTAATAGGAAAAAACTTAAGTAGTTTTTGCAGTAGTAGACTTGTAGTATTACATATTTTTACTACTTTGTTCTAAAGCTGTGATACATGAATTACGAATAAAATAGATTTCTGTATCGAGTGGAACGCGCTTTACGTACAAAGGTACAGTATTGAAATGTTGATTTGGATTGTTAGACGGCTCGTGTATGGCTAGCTTAAAATTATAACAGTAATAGTTTGAATTACCTGAATAATGTTGGTAGATCTGTTTCTCCATAATGCGATGATCATAAACAACGGGACTAGTGATATACCGATGTATCTCAGCATTTCGCCGGCGACTGGAAATCAAATATCCGCTATTAAATTCACATAGTTTTGGAGTAGATCCTTTTATGCTAATTGGGATCTAAACTTTTAGAGTTCGACAAGGCTTTAAATGAACGTGGCGAGAAATGGAACTAACGCTGCTATCATACAAAAACGCGCGTCACTTTTGACAGTTCTCCTTTACCAGCAGCGCCCCGTCCACGTTCGCGGTTAACGCAAAAAATTGTAATGTAAAAGCATGAGAATGCTACTTGATAATTGTTTATTTTAGTAAAATATTGCTGAACGGCTGAGAGTTTTTAGAGGGGTAGTAGTAGTACTTTTATCCAGCTCCGCTAATTAAAAATAGTTTATAGTCTACATATTGAGTATTAAAACCCCCTTTCTTCTATAATCTTGATTCTAATAGAATAAAAAAATATCCTGCGTCAGTCCTGCTACTTTCCTAACTTTCGTTTCGTTTTGTCAAAATATACAAAACGAGTACATTAAAAACGGCTTACTAACTAGCTGTCATTCTGTAAGCAAGCCGTGTAATGAATCCGACAAGGCATACCAGAATTAGGGCTCATATTGCAAGAAAACTTATCTGAACCTAACAAAAATACGCCGTGGCGGCCCTAGGGGCCCCCTCGGCGTATTTATTAAGTTAGGTTAGGGTGACGAACAGGCCAATCGCACGGGGCCTCGCAAGTCGCAAGGTATTTTTTCGTAAGAAAAGGGGCCTCGCAAAGACTTTCCGCCCGGGGCCTAGCAATGGGTGTCCACCACTGCAAATACGGAAGTATATACTTACAGTACGCCTCCCACGGGTACTCGTAGGTGCCTCCGAACTTGATTCTGTCGGAGGTGACCATGACGTATGTGAATATGACGAACATGGATATGGGCGTGACGACCGCCCAGCACACGCGCCAGTAGAACGACGTCTTCCTCTTCAACATGAACTCAATGTCCAAGCAGATGTTTTCTATTCCTGTAAGGAAATATTTTCCACTAGATGTTCCGCGCGGCTTCGCCCGCGTAATTTAGGAATTTCACGGAAACCGTTCATTTTCCGCAAAAAATAGCCTATGTCCCTTCACGTGGTCTATTCTTCATGTGTGCGAAATAACATAAAAATTACTCCAGTAGTTCTTAAGATAAGCAATTTCAAATAATTTTCCCCGTTTTTCCCACATTTTCCTCTGTTTCTTCGCTCCAATTGATCTTAGCTTAATATTATATAGTCTATAGCCTCCCTCGATATATGGGCTATCTAACACTGAAAGAATTTTTCAAATCGGACCAGTAGTTCCTGAGATTAGCGCGTTCAAACAAACAAACTTTTCTATATAATATGTATTTTTATTTTTCAGTGGTAAATATTCTACTCGTATAGGACATACGAGTAGAATATTCAGGCTTTACTAAAACAATTTTGAATTTTGTAAGAACTATAATATAGGTTATACCAACCGTAAATCCAGCAAAAGCCTATAGTTTCAGGGATTGACGTAAACACCCTCATAAAAGGTCCACCGTAGAAATCCACAATTTCTAGTATGTATTGGCCACCCTGAAAACACAGTATAAATAATAGGTAGGATACTATTAAATTCATATTATAATAATCCCTATGTATGTAACACAATAACGTCTTAAAAACTGGAGCTACAATGACGACGTAGCACTTGACTGCTACGAAATGCTACGAGCTGCTACGCTCGTAGACTCTCTGCTACGCTCGTAGGCGAACAAAATATGAATCCTAATTCCTAAGCCCCATAAGAGATATCACATTTAGGGCCTGCTTCACCACTTCCTGATAAGTGCTGGATAGTTATCCACAACTTATCTGACAGATAATCCATAATCCATCTGTCAAGATAAGTTTATGATAGCCTATCCGGTACTTATCAGAAGGTGGTGAAATAGCCCCTTGATATCTAGTTTCTCATGTTACTAAACCGTCAGTCGTTGAATGCGAACTGCGAAGGCACCAATCGCAACAACAAAGTCTAATAACGTGATTTTTTAAAATATGAAGGAAATACTATATACTCAGTAACGCTCTCTCTAGTCTCAAGGTCGGAGGTTTACAGTCACTTTGGTATGAACGCAGCATTAATCTGTTATCAGGCTAATCTGTAATGCTAAGTACTCACATACGGTTTTGCTCGATCGAGCAATTTAACGTCGAGCAAAACCCGTAGCTCGGGCTTTCGTCCACACATTCAGCATTGCTCGATAGTTTTACTCTAAATCGATATATTTAATTCCACCGAGCCGGCTTGATGCGAGCCTTCAAGCTGGCTCGACGCGAGCCTTCGAGCTGTGAGTATTGCGGTCCACACAGTAATTATTACTCGATTTGGAGTAAAACTATCGAGCAAAACCGTATGTGAGTACTTAGCATAAGATAAAATAAAGAACTTACCGGTGTCATATAAACCAGGCCTACGGAGAAGCCGCAAATACATATACCGGCGGACATCAAAGTGACTGGCACTCGGGGGAACTTGTCCAGCAACATCGTGTTGACCGTCGACATCATCGCCACGCCGCAACCGAGACCCAGGGATACCAACATCACGAAAAACAGCACAGCGAACAGCTGAAATCATAAAGTTTAAACATTAAGGACGCTATTACAAATATCAGCGATTTTCCGGTACCCTATTAAAGAATTAGGAGTCAAACTGCGAGGATATTTTGGTTTCAAATGAAAGATAATATATTCATCTCCACGACTGTACCATAAAAATTCTATAGCCGCATATAAAATTTTCACATAAAATACGTTTTAACCATCACAATAATCGCGAAATATGAAAAAAATGGGGTCTGAATGGTCTGATTAGGTACCTTAATATCTAAATATACTGAACTGAGGAAAATAAATATACAAAAAAATTGTTGCTTATTTAGTCCTCTATAAAGTCCGCTACAAATTTTATATAAAAATAAACAACTTTTCCAGTTATAAGAAAAATAAGAAAATTTCTCAAATTTTTTCATACATTTTTGCCATATCAAAAACGCGGCGAGCGTCGTAACCGCCACTGTACAAGGCGCGCTAATATGAATCTTATTTTAATGTTATTAACTTCGATATTCGTACTGACAGACATCCGACCTGCTAATTAAAAAGTTGGAGCATTCTTAATCAATCCGACAGTCGACACCGCAAGTTAATATAATATGGCGTCTGTTACTTACTAAAGGTACAAGTTGGAAGCCGGCTACATGAAGCGGCAGCAGACGACGTGTCGTCGCGACACTACTGTTTCTATGTATTTCTATGAATTAAAAATTGGTCTTTCAGCGCTGCTACTTTCACAGTGTACTCTCTACAAGGAACACGTACACACCCTAAAGTATTATCACTTATTATTGTTACACCCTGTATAGTATACTCCACTTTTGGTGGAATGATACTCCACTTTTGGACCTCAACACTACCAAAAATAGAGGAACGAAAAGTAGGTCAAAAAGTTCCTTTGACTATTTTGCTGACCTGTGGTGCAAACGGTGATTTGGCGATGGCGTCAGGGTAGGATATGAAGGCCAAGCTGGTGCCGCCCCCCTTGATCACCTTCCTGATATCGTCGTAGTTGAGCTCGTGCGCCAAGTTACCCAACACGGCGAATATTATGATGGCAGCCACCAAACTCGTCACACTGTCCAAGTAGGACACGAGCAAGGATACCCTGAGAGTTATCAAGAAAAAGTGTTAAATATGGAAATAAAAGCAAGAGCATAAAACTAAATAATCGGCCAAGTGCGAGTCGGACTCGCACACGAAGGGTCCCGTACCAAACATATATTCTGTGACATTATAGAGCAAAATTAAGCCAAAATTTGTGTTTTTTGTATGGGAGCCCCTCTTAAATTTTTATTTTATATTAATATTATTACAACATATTTAAGTATAATATATAAAACTAAGGACTGTGTGAAAACTGAAAAATTCAAGTACCTACCTGTTGCTATTATTGATATAGAGCAAAAAAGGCCAAAAAATCACATTTGTTGTATAGGAGCCTATAACCTTAATTATTATTAATTTTATTTTGTTTTTAGTATTTGTTGTTATAGCGGCAACAGATATACACAATCTGTGAAAATTTCAACTCTGTAGCTATTACCGTTTTTGAGTTACAGCCTGCTGACAGACAGACGGACAGACATCGAAGTCTTAGTAATAGGCTCCCGTTTTTGCCCTTTGGGTAAAGAGCAAAGCAGATAACAAAAATCCCTGATAATAAAGTCAGGGGGGACGGAAAAAAATTTAAACAGCACTGACATGTGGCATAAAATGTAAATTAATACTCACTTATAAACGTTGTTATTATAATTATTGTATGAAGAATACATGATGAGAATTCCAGAACTGACCGACAGGGAGAAGAAAACTTGCGTTGCTGCTTGGTACCACACCTAAAAATAGTAATGTATTTTAAGAAAAAAACATGACTGTCTGAATTAAAGGAATACAAATAATTTAAAAATTGAATAAAAATGATAATGAAATTTATTAAATGTAATGTAAAATACTTACACTGAATTCTAACATTCTGTGCCATTGTGGGGTTATAAGAAATAGAATACCATCGCCAGCCCCTGGCAAAGTGACTGCCCTGAAAAATTTTAAGTAGGTACCATATTTTTATAAAAAATTGTTGAAATAAGGATAAATTAACTATGGACAGGAAGTTTAAAAGTTACAAGGTACCTATGTCTGTAACGAATTGCGTGAATTTTTTTATCGCGCCAGAATTTTCATTACATAAGCTATTCCTCGTCCCAACTTACATGAATCTCCATACGGTATGGAGTAGTGGAACAGGTATTTCGCATACCAATTCCATCGCATCGTAAAGTCGAAACAGTCAACAAATTAAAAGCACGAATTAAAAAAAAATCAATAGCCAACCTGATCAACAAAACCGTTAATCCAACATAAGGGAACAAGGCAAAGAAAAAAGCCGCTTTGCCGGAGCTCTTGATGCCTCGTGAAACCACCACGAATATGATGATCCAGCCAGCCAGCAGGCACATTGAGAGGTCCCATAGAGGAGTTCCTATTACAAAGAAGGATGTATGTGTTAGCAACGAAATAGGATTTAGATCCTAAACAATCCTATTATATTGATCCTAAACATAATATCCCTTACTAATAAACGTTGTATAAGCTTTGAATAGTTATACAGTGTTTTGTTCCTGTCAGACAAGTGCCATTTTTAATTGGATTGAAGAAGACAAAACACTGTATAACTATTCAAAGCTTATACAGCGTTTATTAGTAAGGAGGAATGGGTATTAATTGTAGAGACAAGGTAGAGATCAAAATATTAAAACGATGCGTAAATTGAATAATAATTCAGCTAATGATTCATTGCAATAAAATTTAACGCGGTTTTAAATATAATTTTAATTTTAATAATATTCTAAAATGTAAACATACCAATGCCATCGTGAATTCCATCCGATTGACGTAGAACCGTTCGTCTGTAACAAAGATAAACAGTTTTATACAGCTGAAGCATCGAGTACATAATACTTTTAAAAAAATCCACAGCCGAACACATAACCTGCTTTTTGGAAGACGGTTAAAAAAAGCGAGACTGTGTACACTTAACACTACACAGATGTAGTATTTACGAAATGCAAAGTCTAACCAAGTGTGTTAATCCACGTTTTGGACAAGAACTATCTATAAGCGAAACGTCTATGTTGCTCATGAGTTATGGACATTCCTTGTAGCACGCTTTAAGTTTAAACCATACTACTTACCTAAAGAAGTACTCAGCGCTGCTAACTAAATCCCCTTCAACCTCGCTCATATTGACCGACGTTCCTGATGGGATGCAGTCGGTCCACTCGGGATCACAGACTGCCCAAGGCAGCGGGTTGGAGAAGCTCATAGCGATGTAGTAGAGACACAGCGCGATTAGTGATACGTTGTAGGTCAGATTGTACGCTGCTCCCAGTGTCTGTGCGTAGCCAGTACCTGTGTTAAGTGATCATTGTTATTCATATTTCTATCTTCATTTTTCGAACGAAATTATGATCTTAGGGCGTGTATTGAATATTGATGGTACGTCCATTTAACCAACTGACCAATCGCTTCGTCTTCTAGTCGTTGTACTGATGCACACACAACATGACACCGTTAAGTTATCTGCGTTAGGGTTTCAAACAAATTTGATCTTGCCTCAATAACCCAAATTTCTTCGTCGTCGTCATCAATATCATCAAAAAGAAACTCAAACAAACTCATTAATATTCTTTTAACACATAAATTCTTCGAAAATTATTCTCGACCAAAAAATATCTAACCTCAAATTCAACTGTTAAATACGTTTAGCAGCTTAAACAGCGATATTTGGCTGTTTAAATTTGACAGATCAGTAATCATGTTTAACTTGTGGTGCAAGACAACTTGTGTAGTTAAACATAAAATTTTAAACATGTTTAACCGCTTGGTAAAAGTCGCCCTAAGACATGTATCCCTTAAAACAGATATGATATTTACGACTGTTTTTCTAGTTATTTTACGTCTATTATAACAGTTTGCAAAAACTGGAATTGGTTGGAAGAAGTATTAAAAGAAACGCAACACATACCTTTCATAGCTGGTGACATCTCCCAAACGTTAACGCAGTTTCTGTTGCTGAATTGTCCTACACTGGTTTCCAAGAAGTACAACGGTGAGCCTATTAACACCAGGACTATCACGTATGGAATCAAAAAGGCGCCACCTCCATTTTGAAACGCTATGAAAGGAAACCTCCAGACATTCCCAAAACCGACTGTCGCTGATATAATAGACACCCAGAACTCGTATTTGTTGTCCCATCTTGGTCGCTTTCGGCAGGTCATGTCCGCCATCTGCAATAATATAGTGTACGTCTTTATCAAAGTTTGATATCACTATTCAAGATCGGGATGGTTGGCGCTCGTTGGGGGAAGCCTTCGTTCAGCAGTGGACCGCAATTATAGGCTGATGATGATGATGATGATGATTGAAGACATGAGTCTGTACGGGTCTGCACACCTTACACGATGATAAGATGATTGGTGATAGAAACAGCCGTAAAATGATAACTCTTTATTGATACTGATTATAAAGGTACAATGATATAAGAAATGATATAAGATAAGTAAGAAGAATGATATGATAAGAATGAGAAGAATGATGACTTATTAAATGGCAGACACATTTTATATACAAATCAATGATGAGTTTAGCAAAAATTATAACATTACGAAATCGTTAAATATTGAGAAATTTACTAAATTTATACACTAAATATTATGCTGACCTAGGAATGTGCGATGCTTGCATCGTACAAGTCGATAAAGTGGTAATATAGTGTAGTTTTTTCAAAGTTTTCTATCACTATTGAAGACATGAGTGGATGAAGCGGGTAACATTCTACAACATAAGAGCGATTTCTCTTTTTTCCCTTACAATTTGAACAAACTTGTAACTTACCTACTTCATCATCTACCTGATATATCTAGCTGTAAATTCGATCCCATCAAAAACATCCTGTAAAAAACACCAAGTCTCGCAACTCAGTTTTTCTACCGTAAAAAGTTGTGAGATCCATGTGATACCAAGTCGGTGAATTTATTCAGTTAAAAATCTTTCACGTTTTAAATAAATAGATCAACTTGGACATCGTATGATTAGATTGTTTAGTATACAGTATCATACATTGTGTTTTCATGCGATGTCCAAGTCGATCTATTTATTTAAAACGTAAAAGATTTTTAATATTGATATGATAAGAACTTACATAATAACTTGAGACTGAAGGTCCCTTAAGTAGGGACTGAATAAATTCACCGACTTGGTATCACATGGATCTCACAACTTTTTACGGTAGAAAAACTGAGTTGCGAGACTTGGTGTTTTTTACAGGATGTTTTTAATGGGATCTCACATCTTTTTGTTGAGTCCTACGCGAAGCCGCAGGCAAAAGCTAGGGAGTTGGTGTATTTAGAAAACTGAACAGAAATTATGAAATGTTTAGGTTTTCCAGCGATGACACTAAACACTATCTATCTACCGATGATATACCGGAGATATCGATGGTACGGGTACAATGATTCATAAACCGCAAATATAACTTTGTAATCCTATACATTTATATGGGATTACAAAGTTATTTACGAAGTTAGTAAAACTAGAGAACTGGACAGAAATTTTGAAATGTTTGAATTTTCCCTTGATTTGGACACTAGACACTAATTATATTCTAAATTACAAGGTTCTATGTCTGCTAGAAGTGCCTCAGACTTTTGGTGATCGGTCAGTGAGTGAGTGACAAAATTATGAAAGTTCAACAAGTTACAGTTCTTAAACTACTGGTTCAAATTGAATGAAATTTTAAATATACTATGTTTATACAATGCTTACTTAGCAACTGAAAATTCAGGCTTGTTCTTTTTTCCACAACGAAGTTATAGGGGGGTCGAAAAGAGCCTGAATTGGTTCGAGAAAAGGATGGTACGGCCGTGCCGCTTTTTTGCTCGACTTGGCGGGGGCACTGCCGTGCCCCCAGATCCCTATTTTTAGGGTTCCGTAGCCAAAATGGCAAAAAAAGGAACCGTTATAGATTCGTCATGTCTGTCTGTCTGTCTGTTTGTATGTCTGTCTGTCTGTCTGTCTGTCTGTCTGTCTGTCCGTCCGTCCGTATGTCTCTTTTCTCCGAAACTATTAGAGCTATACTATTGAAACTTAGTAAGTAGGTGTAGTCTGTAAACCGCATTAAGATTTTGATGCAAAATTGGAAAAATTATTAAAAATTTTAGGGGTCCCCATAGGTACAACTGAAACAAAAATTTTTTTTCATCAAACCTATGCGTGTGGGGTATCTATGGATAGGTCTTCAAAAATCATATTGAGGTTTCTTATATCATTTTTTTCTAACTTGAATAGTTTGCGAGAGAGACTCTTCCAAAGTGGTAAAATATGTGTCCCCCCCCCTCTAATTTCTAAAGTAGGGGCATTAAAATTCTAAAAAATATATAATATGATGTAGATTACTATAAAAACTACCAACGAAAATTGGTTTGAACGAGATCTAGCCGGTAGTTTTTTTTATGTCATAAATTGTAAACCTTAATCTAAATTTCATTAAATCGACTGAAATATAAAAATAAATCAAAAACATTTTAATTTAATAAAAATAAACCTTATTGCTGCTGCGGAACCCTTCATGGGCGAGTCCAACTCGCACTTGGCCGCTTTTTTTATTTCAAATCATTGCTCTGTCCTAAAGGCTTCCCTTATGCAAAAAACGTCAGTTTTCAAATTGTTAGGTTACCTATTCCATCCGCTCATATTATCTACATTTTACTATAATTTTCCGTTATTGTAGTTATTTTCCCAAGGTTAAAAAATTTTTCGCAAAATTTAAGATCTGTTACAAAGTTTGCTTTGTAAAAATATACAATAATACATCTCAATGCAATAATATGCAATAGAATATTTTTAGTAAACATATTTTTGTTTAAAATAACAACTTTTTCTTCCGGCCCCATTTAAATAATAATATGTGAAAATATTATGAAAGTGAAATACCTTTGCTATTTTTTCTTCATGTGGTGATTTCAATTTTGGTTCATAAAAATCTTGTTTCTCATTAATCTGTCCATTTTCGGCTGCGCCAAGTCCAGGAGGTCCGGAGTCCTTAAAATGTGGAATTACCATTTTGTTTTATTTATAGTATTAAATAATAATAATTTGTGACTTTTATGATTTAATCACTTGAACTTCGCATAGATTTGTTCGTCCTTACCATAATTATCGTACTATATCGGCCGGTATTCACCGAGATTACCTGAGCAATATTTTTAGATTTATTGTTATTTGTTATATATTTGTGGTAATTCGTTATCTCTGGTTTATCGATTGCTATGAGCTAATCGCGAAGACAGGGATGCCACAAACCGAATAATATACAAGATGTAACAAAACCAAGTGATAATACTTTAGGGCGTATACTGTATACTCTTTCAGCGCTGCTTTCACAGCATCGATTTATATGTAAGGATATGCCTACTAGAACATTTTGCTAATAGGTTTTTCATACAAGGAAATAGAGAGCCATCTATGAAAAATCGATTGAACTACGTAGTGCGACACAATATTCGGCCGCGTGCGAATGCTGTTTTACCGACGAACCCCGCGTTCCACCTGGCGTTGAAAACGATCAAAACGCTGAAAATGCCTCCTATTTTTAGCATTTTGATCGTTTTCAACGCCAAGTGGAACGTAGGGGTTGCGTCATTACTCGGTAAAACAGTAGCCATGGCGGACATCGGTAGTAAAATTATAAATGAATTATTTCTATACTTAAACAAACAGTTTGTGAATTTGTGATGCTTACCGATGATAAGATATTCCAATGTGCTTTTTTAACTTTTTTGACATAATTTTTACAGCCTTTTACCACACAACTAGGCATTTTTATGGCACTGAATAGACATACAATGACACCCGATTTGTTCTGCGGACCACAGACGACTAAGTCACGTGGGTGTCAAACGGAGCGTTTTGACTCCGACGAATCGGCATCATTGCAACGCGCTCTTGACCCGGTCCTTAGTATTTATGTTTATGTTTCACAGTGAATTCTCTACAAGGAACACGTACACAGTACACACCCTAAATTATTATTAAGTACTTAGTTTTGTTAAACCACGTAACTCCCACACCGGTTTCGTTTTGACAATAGCAATCAATTGGAAATATAAAATAATTTACGCTTTTGGCAACCCTGACCCCTGGGGACGAATACATCTCAAACAATTATGACTTGCACATCGGTTTCGGTATCGATGGCCGGCTTCATTGAAACCCGGCCAGTTACGCAGGAGTATTTTTATAGTGCCCAAGTGTGTGCGCAGTACACAAGAGCACTCTCTAGGGGACTAGTGATTAGGAGAAAATAAAGGACTTGCACTAATCAGTCGCTGTCCACACTTACTTTCTCCTGATTACTGATCACTGCATTAATCACCTGCACTTATCACTAATCAAAGTGAATACAGGTCTTTAGATGCAAAAAATTATTTTCAAGCTCATAATATCACCCGATTGTCAAGACTCAAGTTGTATACTTGACAATCAGGTTCAGCGTTGCATCGGAGGATCATGTACATAGCTGGCTTTGTGGTTTCCCAATATGCATATTGTATAACCTTAATGAATGGTGTATCTGTACATTAAGGTTTTAGTTAATGCCCATGTAGGCTACCATTCACTAATGACGGAAATCAGTTATTTAATTAGCACTGATGGAAAATGCTGTATAACTTTAGGTCGATAATATTTATTAAGTAACTGCTTACTCAAATTAATTATCTCTAAATGCAGATGTAAGATAACTATAATAGACAAGACAACAGCTAAATAATAAATATAGATAATTCATATGATATGAGATGTGCTTTTAATGAAAGTAGAGATAAATTTATACCTACATACAATAGAAATAACTAAAATTGATAGAATATTTTTCAATATCATCTGGAATTCAAAGTACATTACAGGGGGGCTATTACGAGCTCTTATATCCAGCCAGTTTACAGGCCGTTGCATAGACACGGCCTGTAAACTGGCTGGAAACTGGCTAGTCGCTGGATATAAGAGGTCGTAATAGCCCCCCAGTACAAAGTACTGCAAATCATTTATCAGCGGATAATGTACTTATTTAATCTATTAATTTATAATACAACCGTTCACGCGTAAAGAGATAATATTATAGCGATTGTCGAATGTTGTTATAGAGAAATAATTATTTATTCAACGCTCTTTATATACGACCTATTAAATATGAACTGATAACGATTGGTGCCGTGTGCAAAACCGTGTGCTATTGTCTGATATAAAACCTTTGTCTAACGGAAAATTTGATACAGGTCTTATGACTATTAACACAATATTAAAATTTCACAAACAAGCGTGAACGAGTAAAAAATTGATTGAGAATTTGACTTTTGAATTTTAATGGTTATTGGTTTAAATGCTCTGAATTTTTATGAAGAATATATTTTTTCGTGAGTTTAGGATCATTATCACTTAGTTTTGTTACACCCTGTGTAGTCTAATATAGATACACACGGTGCTGCTCGCCAGTTCTGTTTAACTTGAACTTGGCTTGACACGCTACCGTGTGTCTAGATTCTTATTCCCTAGCAACAAAATTGTTCAGGTATTTTATTGCTAGAGCTATGTATTTATGTTTAGAATATAAGTACTATCCGAGAAGTTGCTCAGCCGACAGATCACAGCTAACATAAAATTGACATAATCCGACCAAATGACGTTGGTCTGTCAACTGCCTAGGAATCAATTTCCTCGATGGTACATAGCTTTGCTATGTTTATTGCCTTTAATAATATAATATAAATATCTGTTTAAAACGCTGAGCAACCGCCCAAGGCGCCTGATAAATAGGGGCGCTGAAAGCAAATAAAATGGGCGCCAACTTTTTCAGCTCTACCAGCACCCTGGCGCCAAAGAATTCTCGCCCAAGGCGCGGCGCTGGTAGTCCTAAAACCGGTACTTGGGCTAACGGGTCGATGACAGTCAGTAGATAGATAGATAAGTAGATAGAAAATTCTTTCTTTGTACAACTTAAACTAAATTACAATTTAAAATAAAACAATAGGTATAGGAATATGTACAAACAGGCGGTCTTACCGCTTACAGCGGTTTCTTCCAGACAACCTTGAAGCAATAATATAAAACGTAGTAGGTGAACACGTGACTTTCATCTTATGAGTGAGTTGCATCAACCTACTTTAACTATAACTTTAACTTTAACCATAACAAAATGTGAAATGAACTGTCAAATCCCTAGCAAAAGTCGCCATATTTGACGATAACCTTAACTTTAACTTTAACTACGCTTCTGGTGCAATTCACCCTATGTGTTGAAAAGTTTATTCGTCTGTAACACAAAATAAACTTACATTTCAATGCAACAGTAAGTTAAGTTGGAGGGGAGATGACGTTGAGTTGCTGTAATGAGTATATTAAACATTACATTAATGAACGGAACAATGTTTTGAAACAGTCTGTCCTAAACTAGTTTTGAAGTTATGTTTACTATATTATGTATATTGATTTATATCAGCTACTATAGATTTTCGTTCTACGTAAAAAACATCATAATTAAGAGTATGAAGTTACTTAATTAAAATGAAAAGATCAAAAAGCTTTTTATAAATATATGAATGCAATGAGGTCATATAAATGAAGTAAAATAATCCGTTTTCAAATATTTATTTCTCCAGATCATGTTATGAAATCACGTGTTTTTTAAAAACAGTTTTGTTTCTATTTCTCAGTGATTTCATGTTAATTATGTAGAAAAGTGAATAACTGTTGACATTCAATAACTATGTTATTTTCAGAGGTTACATAATAGAAAGCAGTTTTGTAGGTAAATGTCCCTCACACTTATCCCTTCTCTAACATTGAACACTTATCTGTTAAAGAATTTGTGGAAAGCAGATTCATAAATAAGTTAAACCTAAATTATTGATTAATTATTATAAACTTAAAATTATGAACAAACAGGTATTATTTACATTATCAAAGTACTCCTTACATGGTAGGATTATATTTTACAGAGGATACCTAGCTGTGACTGACTGACTTTGATATAATTTAATTGATAAAGTAATATTATTCCGATATTCACACGGACTCAAATGTTTTGTCTAGGCTTTAACAAATGATTTCAATATATTTATTTAAATGTTAAATTGTTTTTCAGCTATGTAAAAAACCTTTTGAATTTAAGACTTTTATTATCACCCGCATCTATACATAATATAATAAAACTGTAGAAATGAAAATTCTGTACATTAAAGAAATTAAAAAAATAATAATCGGGGTGTCACTACATCGATATAGAAGGCAAAAATGTGGTTAGTTTTTTGTCTGTCTGTCTATCTGTATGTTTGTTCCACTATCACACGAAAACTACTGATCCGATTTGAATGCGGTTTTCGCAGATATATATTTTGTCTTCTTCCAACTTAACATCTGGTGTATATAAAAATTCCCCCCACCCCTCTAAGGGGACAAAAGAGGGGGACAGGTTTTGTATCAAACTTTTTTCTTTAACACGAAAACTACTGATCCGATTTACATACGGTTTTCGCAGATATATTTGTCTTCTTCCAACCTAACATCTGGTGTATAAAATTTTTCCCCCCACCCCTCTAAGGGGTCAAGAGGGGTCAGATTATGTATCATTTTTTTTCTTTAATGGACTTACTTCATATTTTTAACTGTGTTTTCCAACTTAACATCAGGTGTATAAAAATTTTCCCCCCACCCCTCTTATGGGACAAAAGAAGGGGTAAGATTTTGTATCAACTGATGAAGTAGAAATTATACTTTAAATGGCAAAACAACGTTTGCCGGGACAGCTAGTAAATAATAAGCCTTCACAAAAAATATGTCTGAACGCAGAATGCTTCTAGTTTTAAATTTGTCTGTTGATTTTTTCTTCATTGAGTCCTATCTAGAGTATCCTTTGAATAGTATAACGCAGTAGTGATGCAACAGATTCTTCCGTTTGGCCTCACGTTCCTCTTTCTTCTGTTGTTTGAAGTTCTTCCAGTCGCGGAACCTTTCCGGATCGCTGGGTCCGTATGTTGGCCTCTTGCGGAACGCGTTCTTGAAGGTCTGTGAAAATAAACGAATTTTATTATCTAGATTCTACTCGTAGAACATCAAAACAACTTTAGTTTAAGTTACCCTTCATTTTCACGACATAAGAGTAGTCAGCGGTCGCGAAGCGGACTTAGGCCGGTATAAATAGTCAGTACTTAAGACGCATCTCGGTCTCAAGATACGGTTCAGGCTCTGTGATTGGTTAGCTGTCAAAATTTGGACCAATCACAGAGCCGAACCGCGTCTTGAGAGCGGGTCGCATCTTAAGTACTGACTATTTATACGGGCCTAAATCAGCTAAGTACCTATGTCGTGTTAAAATCACAGTTGCCAATTTCTTTACAGTCGATAAAATATTCAACTTAACTTTTTATTTTTAGACGCTGTTTCCTTCCATCCAGTGGTAGTATCATAATATTATTTATATTTAAAATCTATTTTAAGAATGACAATAATAATAGTATAGAAGTGTTAGCCAAATGTATCACTCAATTTATTTTTGTAACACGTGTTTCTCGCCGTTTGTTTTTTAATAATAATAATAATAATTTGTAAAATTATTTTGTGAGAAATAAATTCTTAAATCTTAATAGCATTTTTTGTATAACGAACTCCCTAAAGTGCCAATAATTGGTTGTTTTTACCTCAAAAAGTATGTAGTTTAACTATAATCCATACTAATATTATAAATGCGAAAGTGTGTCTGTCTGTCTGTACGTTACCTCTTCACGCCCAAACTGCTGAACCGATTTTGCTGAAATTTGGCATGGAGATAGTTTGAGTCCCGGGGAAGGACATAGGATACTTTTTGTCCCGGAAAAATGTACGGTTCCCGCGTGATAAACTAGTTTTGGCGCAACGGAGTTGCGGGCATCAACTAGTTTAAAATATTAGAGTACTCACCTCTACTACATTCTTAGATCCATATATCCATAAACCGATAATGATGAACAGAGGCACCATCGCCATGCCGGCGTATTGTAGCAAGTCTCCGGCAACTGAAAAAATAATATAATATTTTTAAATAGTCTAAGAAAATTAGTTTCAAAATCGTCGATCAGACCGAATATTTCGTGTAGTTTTGAAAGTTGGTACAGTTGTTCCTAAAGGTGTCCAGATGAATATACTAAAAGTCCCCGAGGGTGGGACAAGAGCCGGCAGTGGGGGAGAGGGGAAAGGTCTCTTTTTCAAGGTTTTTGCTTGTGACTCGAAAAGTACCTATTTATTATATCTCTTTAGTGACTTCTACAATTATCTACATTAAATTTCCTATACAATTTTACGTTCTCAATTTTTACTGTACGATCATTACTTTAGGAAACACATCGAGTATTGAGAGGGTACGCTAGCACTGTTTTGCCATACAAACGTATTCCCCAATTTACTCCCTGGACAATGCGTCTAGACAAATGATTTTTTATACAATATCGGGATCTGTTAAAGCATGCCCTCTACATTAGATTTTTTCTAAAATTAAAAACATGATCCTAAAAAAATTGCAAGAAATGAATGCCCCGTACTCCCGCCAATCGACCGACCATAAAACAAATTTGAAAGATCTTTAAGATAAAATAAAAACGTAGAGGCAAAAGACTTACTCTTCCTGAAGATATTTAAAAATAAATAAAATTAGATAGACTCTATTTTGAAGGAGGAATCGGGGGACTACGTTACGCCGATTTACTGTATCTGTCTCTAGATACGTACGTACGATAGTAAATCGAGGTAATGTATTCCCTTGATTCCTCCTTCAAGCCCGGCCGGCCTCTCATAGAAAACAATAGCAATCTAAAACGTATCCAACACGGTTTTTAGGGTTCCGTACCCAAAGGGTAAAAACGGGACCCTATTACTAAGACTTCGTTGTCTGTCCGTCTGTCTGTCTGTCTCTAAGCTGTAACTCAAGAACCGCTATAGCTAGACTTCTGAAATTTTCACTGATTGTGTATATCTGTTGCCGCTATAACAAATACTGAAAATAAAATAAAGTTAATATTTAAGGGGGGCTCCCATACAAGAAACTTGATTATTTGGCCTTTTTTGCTCGTAATCAATAATGGTAACAGCCTAGACACTTGAAATTTTCACAAAATCTTTAGTTATATTTGTACTTTAGTAATCTATACATATAATATTAATAATAAAATTAAAATAGAGTAAATATTTAATGGGGGCTCCCATACAAAAAACGCAATTTCTTGTCTACTTTCGCTCTATACCGGTACGGAACCCTTCGTGCGCGAGTCCGACTCGCACTTGGGTGATTTTTTACTTTAACGTGGACATCACATACACACCCTAAAGTATTATCACTTAGTTTTGTTGCATCCATACTTAATATTATAAATGCGAAAGTGTGTCTATCTGTTACCTCTTCACGCCCAAACCACTGAACCGATTTTGCTGAAATTTGGCATGGAGATACCTTGAGTCGGGAAAGGACATAGGATACTTTTTATCCCGGAAAAATGTACGGTTCCTGCGCGATAAAATTTTTTGGCGCTTATAGCAAATTATAAAAAATATATAAAAAGTTTATAACAAATCTTCCGTCCGTCTATCCATTCGAAGTATAATTATACTCACGGTAAGCTCCCCATGGATATTCATAGTCCTCGCCGAAGACGATCCTCTCGGCGGTGATCATGGAGTAGAAGAATACCGTGCACATCAGCACCGGCGTGACGATGGCCCAGCACACGCGCCAGTACGCCGATATCTTGATGCCCAACATGTACTCTATGTCCAGACACAGGTTTTCCACACCTGAAAGGAAGAAAAGTTGACTTTTAGTTTTTTTTGGAACGAAGTTCCTTATCGCGCGTTGCGAAAGGGGGCTAGACGGAGAAAGTTGTAACGACACATTTTTATTAATTCCTGCGCTGTAGGGGCAGAGTTTGGTAGTAATTCTGGGCGTCAACTAGATGTCGTTTTTTTATAACTTCGTTCCATCCGGGTGTCCCTTGACACCTCTCATTTTTTTATTAGTTTTACAAAACAAGATACAATTTACAATATATGTAGCTTAATACAATAGTTAACCATTTCGTGGCCTAAGAGTCGTGGTTAAAGTTAGATTATAGATTTAAATAATAATATATTAGCACTTAACCCAGATTGACACAGTTTAAGGGAATTTTAAGTTAATTTCTTACCATAAATCCAACACACGCCCATGGTTTCCGCTATTGAAGCGAATAACCTCATGAAACTTCCGCCATAGTGATCAACTATTTCCAGAATGTATTGACCACCCTGAAAAAAGTAATCAGTAATTAGGACTACGTTAATGTATTTTATTATACTTCTACTAAATAAAAAGTTTTTTGTTTTTAATTTCTGTGGTTTAATTTATATTAGGCAGTATTTGGCGCCTTCTAATCCTTCTCGTAAACGATCGCAAATGAGGGCCCTTTTTCTTTTCTTGCCAATTTCCTTCAGCTATTTCTATTTAAGCGGTCTATACATACATCTTGGACCATGATATTCAATTACAGTTGAATACGAAAGTGCAAAAAGGAATTGTCCATAGCGCGTGAGGTAGACAGCTGCGCAATTAATAAAATATGGTACACTCTGTGATTGTCAATCAATGCTTAACAAATATGCTGAGGCCAAAGAAAAAAATATACAATGTGTCCCGACACCGGTGTCCGATCCTATAAAGACACGATGTATTGCATATCTTATCAACAAATTGCTCTTAATTTTTTTCACATCGGTGTTGGGACACATTGTACGAGTATAATATCACACTAACCGGCGTCACATAAATCAGTCCAATGAGGAAGCCACAGACACAGACGATGGAGGACATGACGATGGTGGGTACTTTGGGGAAGGCGTCCAGCAGCAAAGTGTTGACGGTGGACAACAGAGCCACACCACTACCGATGCCCAACACGGCCATCATGAGGAAGAACAGTACCGCGAAGAGCTGAAAAGACGATTACGTAAAATTTGTATCCTAGTCTGCAAAGAGTTTTTTTAGATACAATCAGATAACTTGTATTAGCAATTAATCACGTTAAGTTTTTAGACGTAACAGTATTACTGAATGAAGAATACAATTTTTATTTTCTTTGTGTTGCTTTTCACATTTCTTGATCTTTTGTGCTGTCGCTTTGCTTGGAGAAAGAGGTTACATTAGTTTCTACTCATAGGCTTCTTAGAGACGAACGGCACTTGTCGTCGACAAGTGTCGACGGCTTCTTGTATCTGCCGTTGGCAAGTGCCGCTCGTATGTAAGAATAAAGAAGCTTTACTTCTGTCTTTTGTAAATCCTCTGGTTGATTTTTATATTATTTAATTATTGCCATATTCAATCATTAATTATTATTGTAATAGTAATAATGTAAGGGTAAGTATATATTTTCTGAGATCACTTATTTATTTAAAACAAAATGCTCTAAATAAATCTATTTTTTAATCAAATTTTTGACGAGGCTTATAAATGCACTTGGCATCTATGCCAGCCTCATAGTATCTATATATATATCTATATATATTTATAACCGAATTAGTTTAAAAATTAAACTATGTGAGCCTTCATTGACAATAAATAGAACCTGATTAAAGTACGGGCATCATGCGAAAGAGGCGACGCCAAGTCTAGCTGTTACCTGTGGTGCAAACGGTGACTTGGCGATGGCGTCAGGGTAGGATATGAAGGCCAAGCTGGTGCCGCCGCCCTTGATGACGTCACTGACGTCGTCATAGTTGAGCTCATAGGCGAGGTTGCCCAGCACGCCGAATATCGTGATGCCCGAGATCAGACTCGTGAACGTGTCCAGGGTTGTCACGATCATTGAGTCCCTGGAAAGTTTGTTTATTTATAAGACTTAGGACCTGTTTCAGCACCTGATAGAGTGCCGGATAGGGTATCCAAAACTTATTTGATAGATTCTCCATACTCTATCTGTCAAGTTAAGTGGTGGATAGCCTATACGGCATTTATCAGGATTCAGGAAGTGGTAAAACAGGCCCTTAATGAGACAATGGCATTATACTTATCATTCTGCGTCTTAGTTTTATATTCAATTTTTTTTCATATCCAGCATACTAATATTATAAATGCGAATGTGCGTCTGTCTGTCGGACAGACATACAGACAAGTTTTACAAGTTAAAATTCAAGCCCCAACCGCTGAAATGATTGAACTTGAATTTGGTATTGAGATACTTTGTGTCTCGGGAAAATATATTTACTTTTATTTTTACTTTTATTCCCGAAAAATGTATGGTTCCCGCGCGATAAACAAATTTTAGCGTAACGGAGTTGCGGACGTCATGTAGTTGTCAGTGATCGTCTATAAGGGTCAATTCAGACCGCAACGCGACGCGTAGATGCATTTCTAAATTAGTATGGATTTGACAGATTCGCAAGACGTCTCACGCTGACAACATCTGTCAAATCCATAAAAATTTAGGTCGCGTCGCGTCGCGCATCGCCTCGTCACGTTGCGGTCTGAATTGACCCTTATGAGTTATGAGACATTTTCCTATGATTCTTGTCTTGTATCGTTTGAAGGATCGAGCCATCCGGGAAAAGCCAGGGGGTTGGGTGTTCAAAAACAACCAAAATGTATATTATTGTAGAACATTACTCCATTATTTTTTTAACAGAAAAATCGTATATCGTTGAGTAATATGGCCTCGCTCTTAAGCATTATTCAGTTTTGTGTTTTATACGCATACGGTTGCAACTAACGCGAATATAATATATCCTTATCATGAAATTACCTGTATACATTTTGTGTGAAGCCGTTGTATGAAGAGAACATGATGAGAGCTCCGGAACACACGGACAGGGAGAAGAACACTTGTGTCACTGCGGCGTACCACACCTAAAAACGGTGGTTTTATTACAAAGTTTAGTGCCAATTTCATTCACGTTCCTTAGCGGGCAATATTATTGCGCAACATCATATATTGCGTAATATTATTGACCGTATAGGGTTGATATTGAACATCGCGCGGGCTTCAATCTAAATGTCAAATAAACGGTTCAACAAAATAGAAGCGTGATATTGATAATACAATTATTAATCGTCTAGGCGGCCCCTTAGTTCTATTTATGAAAATATCACGCTTTCTCTTTCCAAAATAGAGAGAATGACAGAGATGACAATATTTAGATACTGAAACAACGATCTGTAGTTCTAGCTAGACTTATTTACAGCGTACTCTACGTAATGCTACGTTTACTACGAAACATGCTACGATTTTGCTGTGAAACGAACAAAAGCGATATAGCAGTTAATAAAGCCAATATTAAAGTTTATTTTGTTGTAGTTTTAATGTTGATTCAAATTACTCAATTACGATTTATGTTATTTCCCAAAAATAATTGTAATTGGATATTTTTGTAAAACTAAAAATCATAAACTTACTTGAAGCTCCAAGATCTTTGACCATTCTGGATTGACGAAGAAAATGATACCGTTCACTGCACCGGGCAACGTCACAGCTCTGTGGACCAATGGAAAGCATTAACTTTTTTTATAAAAAAAACTAGCGACCCGCCCCGGCTTCGCACGGGTGCAATGCTGATACTAAATACACTACAGAAAAACTGTGAACGTTGTAAATAAAAACATAGCGGCCCGCTCCGGTTTCGCACGGGTATAAAATATATAGCCTGCGTGATTAAAATCGATTCAGTAGTTTTGATAAATTGCAATCCATAAATTATGGTTTTATTTAATCTAATCTTATCTCACCTTATGTAGGTACTTATAATTACTATAAGTGCGATTTAAAAATTAACCTTAGAATAGAATATAATTTATATTTTAAAACTACTATCATACAATTATTTATCGTAAGTTTCTTATAATTACTGATACGTTGTCGCGCTGAAAAGCACGTTTTTATAATAAACGTGTCCGATCGCTGCTAAATTCAAAGTGCTATAGGGAAAACCGCGGCCTCAGACGCGCTATTTATAGGCACGCTCTTGCCGCACCGGGCGGCCGCCGGTACCGCCGCAAACGCTACGTCCCACAATTTTTAAATCTGTGATATCTTCGAAAATATTCACTTAAATCATACGGTGTAAAGGGCCATATAGATCTATATTAAATGAACAATGTATTCAAGGTATTTAATTGGTTAAGGATTAATGCTGTATTGGTTAAAATCGCTTCGAAAATTAGCCATTATTAGTCGTAAAAAGTAAATGACAAAAAAAAGTTATTGTGGGTTATCCATAAGAGATAGACATATACCATCACGGACTTTTCTGTAGACCTTTTCAATGTGTACAATACTTAGTACATTATTTTGATAAAACTCGTAGGGTTCAGCCTGCGTTTGCAATGTAAGTGGAAAAAAATGTAATTATTTACGACATCACATTAGAAACCTCAAAAATAACAGTACTTTTCCACTATTTAATGGATGTTATTATACATATAAACCTTCCTCTTGAATCACTCTATCTATTAAAAAAAACCGCATCAAAATCCGTTGCGTAGTTTCAAAGATTTAAGCATACAAAGGGACACAGGGACAGAGAAAGCGACTTTGTTTTATACTATGTAGTGATAGTGATAATATATATTTAAAGTAAAAAAATATATAAATATCCACTGAAAACACAATTTTGTGGTAAAACTAAAAACAGTTTTACTAAAATACTGTTTTTTTCTTGATCATAAAGACAGCCAACGAATAGTCTACGAGCTACGAGCGTCTACGAGTGTGTAGCATTCGCAATTTTTCGTAGCTTCGTAGCTCCGTAGCTCTCGTAGAACGTTCGTAGCATGCTACGCCATTCTGATTTCTGTTAATGTTTTTAACCCCCGACAAAAAAGAGGAGTGTTATAAGTTTGACGTGTCTGTCTGTCTGTCGGTCTGTCTATCTGTTTGTCTGTCTATGGCATCGTAGCATCCAAACAGGTGGACCGATTTTGATCTAGTTTTTTTTTGTATTGACATTTTGCTACATAGACAAAAGTTTTTAATTTTACCTATAGTATGTATGTGTTTTATCTCCTCACACATAAACTGAACCGTTTGTGATAATGTTTGGTATGGAGATACTTTGATTCCGCCAAAGCAAATGTACAAAATATTATTCTAATGAATGATCTGTTCTCGCGCGATTAAAATTTTGAAGAAAAAACAGTTTTGGAAACATCAATTATAGTCATCAAGTATATTAAATATTGCGATATCAACTTTATAAATTGAGATAATTGTCGTTGTGAGTGTGTCTGGTGACTAATATTTTTGTTGTTGTTACGGTGACAGAGATAAACAACAATAAAACGTGCACGAATAGCACACATTATAAAGTTTTGATAAAATTTTCGATATGATAAATTACATTCCGAAGGGTGACGCTTCCTATTCGGTATTTTGGTTCAGCGCAATTTCATTACCTTTATGTGATAAGGTATTTATTATAAGGCCTTATGAAATACGACTTTGGCAGGATGTAATAAAATAATATGTAAATTATAATAGAATCAATGAAAAGATTATTATCTTTAAGATTTGAAATTCCTAAGACTGGCTTTTATAAATATTATTTAATTCGAACACGAAGACTCGAAAAACAATAAATAACGACCAGTTATTTTAAAAAATTGACCCGGGGGTGTGCCAAAATGTTTTCGTTATCGCTTCGTTTCGCAATCGCCGATGAAAATGTATGGAATTGACATAAGACGAGTCGAACGTCAACGTCATATTAACGAACGCTTATGTCAATTCCATACATTTTGATCGACAATTCTATAACGAAGCGAAAACGAAAAAATCTTGTCTCACCCCCCTGGATTGTTAAAGGTTATTTTTTTATATAGGTGTAGCTCCCTGTGTATTAAAGCATCAATAATTATTTAGGAACCCACGCACTCTCTTTTTGCAACCGAGTATACCTACCCAGTATCCACACTAATTACCAGCATTAGGCCTTTAGGTTAGGAGCCCTGATTATTTACAATACATTCAAACAAAAGTCCTGACGCGTGATGGACATTATTGTGTAGATTAAAATGTAAACAATTTTGTACGCTAATAATTAAAAAAGCGACATAAAAAGAATATGGGCAAAAAGTCCAAGACGACCCAAATTATTGTAATAAATAAGTAATAGTTAAAAAAACTAAAAACACGCTTTTTATATAAAGCGTCGGTTACAAACAAACATACAAATACAAATTGAAAAATGGAATAATTATATCAAATTAGTGTATTGTCATCGGTCCTCGATAAATCTACAAAGTTTGAACGAAATCTGACCGTTTAAAGTGGGTTAAAATCGCGCCCAAAGAAGTCGGTTACAAACATGTTACAAACAATTATACTTCGTTGCTGCATCCTATGAGATTTAATAAACCTGTAGTCCGAATTTTGTGGTACTGCATCATCACACGCCATTTAGATATTATTTATTTAATTTAAAACTGAAAAAAGACAATCAATTGGTTTTATAGTACTTCCGCCTTGCTTTCCTAGATGGCGGTGTTAGTTCGTCCGTCATTCGTTTTTCGTGTGCGGCATCGTCAACACGTTATCCTTTTTAAATTAATTTCTACAGTGTTAAAGTGTTATAATTAGTGTAAATCGCCGAATAATATTGGAAAAAGGAAGAATAAGGATGATTACGAACATATTCGCCGCAAAATACGGCGATTGGAAAGTAAATTACGCTGCAACAAAGGAAAAGGTACCAAACTACCCGCATTAATTTTTAAAAATATTATGAATTTTTTCTTTGTTCTCAGCTATGGCATGGTAACGATACGTTAAAAAAAAGACTATCTTAAGGGTTAATACGTGATATTAACCAGATAGTCAACCTTTTGTACCTTAATGGGGTAATACGCGATATTATCCAGGTTACAAACTGAGTCGTGATGATACGTGATATCATCCTGAAAGCAACTTTATGCTTTTGCTTATTCACACCGGACAAGATCCGAGTCATCAGCGTCTTCCTCCCGGGAAGGCCGCTGCGATAACGAGCACTCATCCGACGACAAAAGGCGCGATGAAGACATCGACGCGCGGGAGGCTCAATCTTGCTGTGGAACTCCACAATCTTTAGCCGACGTCGAAGACGTGGATTATATGGAGTCGGCCGCGCCTGCACCGGCGTCGCCGCAGGCCGCACCGCCGACATCAGCACCGCTGAGCCAACCAGAAGCCACCGTGCCAGTAGATCCTAACCAAGAATCTACTCCCAGGTTACCACTTGAAATACTAAATATTCTTGGCAAGGCCAATAAAACAGAAAGCCCTAGGCGAACGCATTCCCACCGAACTCTCTGAACGTTGGGGTAAAATCTTGGTCGATGGTTTGGCTAAGGAATACAAGGAGTCGCTTGTGGCGAAGATTCTTATACCGACTAACTTTTCGCTGGCACAAGCGCCTAAACTCAATCAAGAGGTAGCCGCAGTTCTACAGCAGGCTGCAAAAACCGATAAATTTTTTTTTCATAATACAATCCAAGGCGTAAAAAGCGACGTCTACCTTTTCGGTGAAAAGCGCTAGCAACAAGCACTGCCGGGCAACTCCCGAGCTCCTCCTCGTCAGCAGTACGCGAGGCCAGCGCCAGCAGCGCCGGCCCGCCCGCACGAGCCGCAGCCGTCGACACGTCGGCGAGGAGGGCCCAGCAGCCCCCGCGCCGCGGCCGCCCCTACGCGAGCGCCAGACCGAGCAACGACAGGAGACGCCGCTACTAGAGGTACCTCACGCTGGCCGCATCCAATTCTTTTTACGCAATTGGCTTCTAATAACCTCCGATAGCACGGTGCAGTGCTGTCTTATGCTAAAGGATATTATAAAATACCCTTCTGCATTGAGTTATAAGTCCCTTCTGTAAGCCACCTTACCAACGTGTGGAACCAAGTAATCCACCTTTTACAAAGAGTCAGATGAGCAAAGCAATAAGTGAACTCAAACAATTAGGTGCTATTTCAGTATGTAATGAAAATTTGCCAGACCAATTTATTTCATACATTTTTCTTACACCGAAAAGTATCGGTGGGTTAAGATTTATATTCAACTCAAAATTACTTAAATACATTTTTAATTTGCACGTAATCAACTTTTAAAATGGAAGATATTCGCACTGCTATAAAATTGGTCTTTCCAAATGTATATTCCTCATATCTCAATCTCAAATCTCAATCGATCTCAAGGAATTGCTTGTGCGGTGTGCCGATTCATACATTACATAAATTTATTATTATTATTATTTTTTGAGATTTCGATTTCATGATAATCTTTGTGAATTTAACTGCCTTCCTGTACGGCTTAAGTTCTGTGCCATTTATATTTGTAAAGCTTCAAAAGCCTCTTTTTATGTGGTCAAGAAAGCAGGGCCATCTAGTGGTCGAAATTCGAATCGAAATCTAAAGATTATGCTACTATATAATATAATATTAAGGTCAAAATTGAAACAATTAGGTTTTATTATCAACTTTGAGAAAACTAGTATGACGCCTTCACAACTTTGTAGATTTATTGGCTTTGACCAATGATATTATATTAGCTTTGACATAATATTAAATACTCAAGTCATGCAGTTACTCCAGAAATTTTCTAACTAGCCAACGAAATCCATAACAAAGCGCGATTTCGCGAAGTTCATTGGCACTTTAATTTCAGCATGACCAGCAATAGCATACAGCCGTGTAGTTGTATATTCTTTGATACAACTGGCCGCGTACTAAATACTTTGAACGAGATAAGTTTTTAGCTTCACAAAAATGTAATAATAATTTTGATTCCATCATGCCTGTAAAACCTTATGTGTACCACCAGTTGGTGGTGCAATATTATTTTTAATAAAGTAAGCTTTTTATTAGAATAAACACAAGTTTATACGAGCTGGAGATCTTCACAGACTCGTCACTCACCGGCTGGGGCGCCGCGTGCGACGGAGTAGTAACTAGATGCCATTGGTCCGCGGATGAAGCTCGCCATCATATCAATTATCTTGAATTATTGGCTGCCTAGGGATTGAAATCATTTTTCATTTCATCGTTGTGATAATATTTTAAATGTCTTACTAAGAATAAATAATACTACTGCCATAATTATATTATCTTATATTAATATTATAATGTGAAGTATTCAATTTCATCATCTCAATGAAATCGCGAGAGATATATGGCAGTAGTGCGAGAAACAACGCATATATAATTTATTTGCTTCTTATTTATATAAAAACACAGATGCTGACCAGGCGTCTAGGTACTTACGTAACGTAATGATAGGAACTTACTAAAGATCTTATTGAGCTTCGGTCAACCTGACAACCTGATGGCTGATACCGTACTTACTCGCGTTGTGCTTTAATAATAAGTGCTATATTATTATCTGCTAAGATATTATGTCTCTTGGAAACAAGACCCAGGTGCCTTCATCATCCTTGCTTTTACAATTTCATGGCACGATTATTTTTTCTATGCCTTTCCGCCATTCGCGCTCATACTGTCTTAGGAAAATTATAGAAGAGGAAGCGACTGGTAAATTAGTCGTTCCGTACTGGCCGTCGTGTCTCGGCCGTGTTTTCCACTGTTTTGATCGCTTCTCAAATCTGACGAGATTTATTTTAGGCCAGATAAAACCTTCTGGCGTGCGCAGTATTGTGCGGAAAGTCTACCTAAGACGCTGAATACCGGAGATGTCTATTGACAATATCATACTAAAACCGTTATCGGGAGGTACAATTAATCAGTATGATACAGGATTAAAACATTGGTTTAATTTTTGTCAAAGTAATAATATTGATTTGTATTAAGGATCCGTAGCTGATATAATATTATTACGAATTCTTAAATTTTAACAGAAAAACTTAATGAAAAAGCAAGTTGCGGAATGTTAAATTGTTATAGGTCTAGACTCTAGTTTGTCTCTAATCATTGGTAAATCCCGTTGCAATAACGATCCTAAGATTTTTTAAAGGAGTTTTTAGGAGTAAGCCCAGCTTCCTAAAGTATTCATTTTTAAGGGAACCTTATAAACTTTTGGAGTACGTATCTAAATTTTATCCGTAAGATTCGATACTTATTAATAATTATATATAATAATTCAACTCGTTGTCGACGGGACAACGGGTGCAGACGTTATCACTCATAAGAACAGAAGACGTTCATTCCGAAAATTCACGTATCGTAATCACTATCAATAATTATTCATCAAGCCCCAGCTAAAGCTTTATCTGTGTACCTAGATAAGACAAAAGAGCTGAGAAATGGCCCAGCTACTGATAAGCTCATTTTAACAACTAGAAAGCCTTTTCATAATGCCAGTTCCCAATCTATAAGTCGCTGGATAAAGAGTGTCCTCAAGGACAGTGGCATAGAGATTGGCGTTTATTCAGCGCACAGCACGCGACACGCCTCCACGTCGGCGGCGCGCCGCGCGGGAGTCTCCGTCGACATCATCAAGCGATGCGCTGGCTGGGCCGGCTCATCACTTTGTTTTGCTAAGTTTTATAACTTACCTTTACCAGATTTAGCACAAGACAGAGCTTTCGCAGAAGCTATTTTTAATGTAAATTCTGATTCATAGCATATCCAAACTAATTAAGTAGTATTATTATTTAGAAGTACAATACTTTATTAAATAAAAATTGTTATGATGTCTATAATGTTATACCTATCATTTTAAATTCCGTAATTAATTAACTTAATGTAATTAATCTGGTATTTTATCATTCCGCAATTACGCGCTGAACATCTACAGGTTTATTAAATCTCATAGGATGCAGCAACGAAGTATAATTTGTGGTTAATTGAACTTACCTTAAGTGAACTTCAACCAAAATTATACGAGTTGCTGCATCCGTAGAGATTTAAAATCCCACCCCACCCACTTCTCTTAGTTTGTTGCCCCTATTCTTTACTTGCGGAATGATAAAATGTTATGAATTATCCTCTCTAAAAAGAATGACGGACGAACTAACACCGCCATCTAGGAAAGCAAGGCGGAAGTACTATAAAACCAATTGATTGTCTTTTTTCAGTTTTAAATTAAATAAATAATATCTAAATGGCGTGTGATGATGCAGTACCACAAAATTCGGACTACAGGTTTATTAAATCTCTACGGATGCAGCAACTCGTATAATTTTGGTTGAAGTTCACTTAAGGTAAGTTCAATTAACCACAAAATATACAGGTGAAGCTAATAAAAAGCGTATAAAAAAACAAATGTTGACACCTAAAGGGCAAAGGTCTACTGTGGCCACTAATTACCTGATGAGCAGGATGATGAGCACGCAGTAGGGGAAGATGGCGAGGAACCAGGCGGCCTTGCCCGAGCTCTTGACCCCGCGGGCCACGATCAGCCAGATCACCGCCCATGACGCCAGCAGACACAGGGTTAGGTCCCAAATCGGGGTACCTGGAATGATTACATCAGTATTTGTATACTTAATGTTGCTAAAAACGAAATAATAATAGTTAAAAAACCAAAAACACACTCCTTTTCTTGAATTAATTTTTTTTCAAATAATTTTATCAAATTATCGCATTGTTGCGTAATAAACTAATAACTAATAAGCAGGCAAAGTTTCGAATTAATTAGATACTGGAGACATATAAACATCGTGCTCAAAGATTTCGTTACATACATACAGACCGAGCTTATGATAGATAACTTTGAGACGCAAAGTTTCCTTAGAAAAAAGTGCTTAGTTAACTTTAACCCATCAACCCCCAAAAAGCACCCGGCTGTCGTATAACAATTTAAAGTCTATTGTGTCTGCGAGTCCTACGATCGAGGTATTAAATGTGTGTTTTATAACAAACAAGAAGTTATACACACCTATGCCATCGTGGATACCATCAGACTGACGCAGAACTGTACGCCTGAAATTTAAATTTTTGCTTTTTTATTTCACAACATCTTTAACATAAACGTTTAATTAATATGAAAGAAAATTAGAATACGAAATTCCAATTGTTTTTGGGATGATATTATACATGTTTTGGGTTAAATACGAACCAGACAGATAAATTACATAACAACAATAATAAGATCAATGAATACTAATTGCTGTTCGTATTTCTGTGTTACAATCGTAAATAAAGGATGTACTAGTGAGTCAGACTCAAAATTCTTCCTTATTACAAATTAAAGTATTTTCTTCCTGGATTTGAAATTAACTGATATAATGACCACTTTTTTCAACTTTGGAGGCCTACTACAAAACTGTTTTGAGACTCAAACGATCGAATCAGAATGCCGTATCCTACTTTAACAAACGTGAAATGACGTAGTCCGATTTGTTCGTTTGTGTCTCAGAACACTTTCGTTGTAGGCCTCCTTGACTTTCTAACTCACGTGAAGTAGTATTCGGCGCTGCTGGTCGGTTCCCCCTCGAAGGCGGTCATGTTGACGGACTCGCCCGACGGCACGCAGTTCGCCCAGTCCGGCTGACACACCGCCCAGGGTAGGGTCCCGCTGAAGCTCATAGCGAAGTAGTACATGCAGAGACCGATGATCGACATGTAGTAGGATAGCACGTATGCAGCGCCGAGAGTTTGAGCGTAGCCGGTACCTGAAAAGTGTTAGAGATAGTATATCCCACAAACTGAGCACTTTTGTGGGACACTTTACGGAAAAACTATCACGCCTATTGATTTGAGCTTTAACATAATAATTTTTATTTATTATGTCATCTACACATAATAATTATTATGTTATCATCGGTCAGTCAAGGTTTGGTTACTATTAAAATATTTAAAAAAACTGCCTTAAAGATTATTACCAAGCAGAAAAAAGACGTCTACAGGATTCGATACAGGTACAAGCTGCAGACACAGGTGGGCGTAAGCACAGGTATTGGGACATTCATGTCAGATTCGTCCTAACACAATATACAAATGGATAATCACGATCGCGTCATTGAAATAAATAAAATAATTCGTCTACTACAGAATATAAATTGATATCTACTAGTACTTACTAGTATCGTTTGTTTATTAGTTACAAATAAAATTTAAGTCTCACTGGCTACCTACTTGGATATATTTTATTGTTATGTATTTAATCATCATTTGTATAATATTTATGTTAAAATTTAAGTTTCAAAGTTAACTTTCTGGTCTTTAGAAGTTACCTTTTTGTTATTTAGTTATTAATTATTATTGTTAGTATTTTGTAAATTCAGAGCTTTTATAATCATAAGGTACAATAGGGAAATACTGATTAGTAAATACATTTTTTAGCACAGTTAAAATCTAAATCAAGCAAGAACAATGAACAACTTAAGTTTCTCTTTACAGTTAAATGTGTGTTAAAGTGTAAACTTTACATTATTACAGAAGTCGGTTGAAAGACGTCAAAAATGAATATAGATGTATGAAGATACACAGAATTAACTGCTATAACAATAAACAAGCTAAAATAAAGATTTGGAAAAAGAATACCTCTCATAGCAGGCGACATGTCCCACACTTTGACGCAGTTGCTGTTGCTGAATTGTCCAATAACAGTCTCCAGGAAGTACATGGGCTTCCCTATCACCACCAGCACAATGATGTATGGGATGAGGAATGCTCCTCCGCCGTTCTGGTAGGCGACGAACGGGAACCTCCACACGTTGCCCAAGCCCACGGAGGTGGCGATACACGACATCAGGAACTCATATTGGTTATCCCACTGTGGTCGTTCGTTGACTGGTTTTTTATCCTGAAAAAAAAACTTCTAAATCTGAAATGGCAACAGCGGGCTCAATGCTCATGTATGTTCATTGTTCCCAAATCGTATATGGCAAAACGTTTGCCGGATAAGCAAATAATATACAGGCTGAAACAAAACAAAGCGATAATACTTTCGGCCTGATCGATAGATTGAACTCTTTTAATTTAGGTTGTGTGTGAGTCCCCTGTGTAGAGTTTACTATGTAAGTAGCAACACTGAACGAGTAACTTTTTTTACTCTTGTATCCAGGGAAAATGCATGACGCTATGTGAACATTTTGACGCATGTCGCGGCTATTTTTCTATTTAAATATATACAAATAATCGGCCAAGTGCGAGTCGGACTCGCGCACGAAGGGTTCCGTACCATTATAGAGCAAAATTAGACCAAAAATTGTGTTTTTTGTATGGGAGACCCCCTTATTTTTTTATTTTATTTTAATATTATTATTAAATATTAAAATACAAGTAAAACTAAGGATTCTGTGGAAAATTCAAGGTCCTACCTGTTGCTATTATTGATATAGAGCAAAAAAGGCCAAAAAAATCACGTTTGTTGTATGGGAGCCCCCCTTAAATATTAATTTTATTTTGTTTTTAGTATTTGTTGTTATAGCGGCAACGGATATACACAATTTGTGAAAATTTCAACTCTCTAGCTATTACCGTTCTTGAGTTACAGCCTGGAGACAGACGGACGGACAGACATCGAAGTCTCATGAATAGGGTCCCATTTTCACCTTTTGGGTACAGAACCCTAAAAAATGTAAAACTTTGGTTTTTCGATTTTTTGGATTTAAATGTTTAGTTATTTTCTTGTTCGCTATCAATCAAACATAATTTTTAGGGTTCCGTACCCAAAGGGTAAAAACGGGATCCTATTACTAAGACTTCGATGTCTGTCCGTCTGTCCGTCTGTCTGTATGTCTCCAGGCTGTAAGTATCTTAAGAACCGCTATAGCTAGACTTCTGAAATTTTCGCAGATTGTGTATATCTGTTGCCGCTATAACAACAAATATTAAAAATAAAAGAAAGTTTATAAGGGGGGCTCCCATACAAGAAACGTGATTTTTTTGGAGCAAAAGCTCGTAATCAATAATGGTAACAGCTACGTACTTGAGATTTTCACAAAATCCTTAATTGTATTTGTACTTTAATAATTAATAATAAAATTAAAATAAAGTAAATATTTAAGGGGGGCTCCCATACAAAAAACACAATTTTTTGTCTACTTTCGCTTTATACCGGTACGGAACCCTTCGTGCGCGAGTCCGACTCGCACTTGGCCGATTACTTATACGATTATTATCTTTTTAATCCAAAGCTATAATCCGAGTAAGTATTTGATAAACGTCAAATTGTACTGTAATTACAATTAACATTTTGTTTCGTACAAAATGTTATAATAAAAGTTATTTTTTTACACGACTACATATTATATTATTATGTTATTACAGCCAGTGTCAACAAGGCCATTTCGTATTATGATTGACAACCCATAATAACAATATGTATTTAAGAATTAAGACCATCAAAGTTATAGTTGTAGGTATTTCATAATAATTTTGAGAGTAAAATTAGAAATTTCTTAGTTGTCATAATATATTATTATGTTTTATCCAGTTCGTAAGAGGAATAACTCAAAATAGTATTTTCATCAAAATGTACACAGTTAAACTTCCGCTACTGATTTTCAAGCTAAAAATATTACATTTTTGTGTACACATACTATTACGAGGAACCGTTTGTTTGTTTACATCGAGTAAGCTTCGAAATTATTTGGTCATGATTTCAGCGTAATTTAGCACTGGACCACGGGGAAATATACAGGTTACTTTACTTGTGGGAATATGTACGATGTCCGTAGAATAATGAATTGTATCTGTGGATTGTATTTACCTCTCCTTTTACAGACGGGGTCAGAGACATTTTCTTTTTATTGCTAACGGGTTCAGGCGAGGAATCAAAACCACCGTTTTCGTATTCCCCATTCTCAAGACTCTGATCTTTTTGATCCTGAAATATGCATAAGATAATACCTTTAGGCGGACTTGCGTAAACCTGGGTTAAAGTTAACTCTGAGTTAAACATCATGTCATAACTGTCACTCACCAAGTCAGTGATAGAGATGACATGATGTTTAACTCAGAGTTAACTTTAACCCAGATTGGCGCAAGTTGGCCTTAGGCGGACTTGCGTAAACCTGGGTTAAAGTTAACTCTGAGTTAAACATCATGTAGACTCTATCACTCACTTGGTGAGTGACAGATGTGACATGAATCATGATGTTTAACTCAGAGTCAACTTCTAGTTAGATCTGCGCAAGTGGGCCTAAGAGGATACACCAAGGGCTAGAGAAATGAAAAAAGTACTTGTAATATCTATTGCTGTCTCCCTTACCTCAAGCTTATACTGCAGAGCGCGATAGAGACAACTGCAGAAAATCAACGATTTGTTGTCCCCTGATTTCTTCTCCAAACTTAACCGATTTAAGTACTTTTTTATTTAAAAATTAAAACAAGGCTTGAGCTGTGTTCCTGTTTTATTTTTTTTGTATAATTAAGCCATATTTGTTTTCTGGATGATTTGAACACAGCGGAAAATCTGGCCATTTTTTTGGGTTTTCAAACGTTCATATCTTTTTTAATATGTAATTAAATTATGAAAAAAAAGGAAAACATATGGACATTCTAACAGTGGCCGTAGATATTTAGGAAAAAAATTATACCTCTACCGGTATTATCCAGGAAGGAAACAGGGGACAATGTTTGTATGGAAAAACGGCTCTAGTGTATCCTCTTAAAAGTTTGAAAGCCATAGAACTTAATTTTCTAAGAATGATAATATTTATGCGATATAAAAATATAAAATAATAACAAAATAAAAAGCATAATAAAATAATTGCGGATAGAATAAAGTAATTGACCTTTGATTGTGATAATCCTATCATAATATTGTATTAATGATATTATAGTTTAAATAATGTATATTTACCATTATACAAGGACCATTCGAGTCGAGTGGACTGGACAAAGTAAGAAATTCGTATGTTTTTTTGGGTCATTTTATTTCAACATAATCACACGGTTATCACAAGATAAAAGAGTGTATTTTGCAGTTATCGATAATAGGATAATAAGATATATTATATTTGGCAATTAGCATACCTAGGGTTCATAAAAATGATACAGAATAGTAAAGAATATTTGATGTTATGTTAGTAATAAAGTATATTATAACAAGTACCTACTTAGGAGTAGTTAAGTAAAAATAGTGTCGGCCACGCATAACTCTGTAAAAATAAAGGGCATGTAACTATGTAAATGATGACACGAACGCGCCGCTATTTCAATAAACCGTTACATATTATTATATCTTATAAGTCTTATAACCGTTACATATATAAAAGAAATAATCGGTCAAGTGCGAGTCGGAATCGCGCACGAAGGGTTCCGTACCATTATAGAGCAAAATTAGGCCATAAATTGTGTTTTTTGTATGGGAGCCCCCCTTATTTTTTTATTTTATTTTAATATTATTATTAAATATTAAAGAACACATACAACTAAGGATTTTGTGAAAATTTTAAGTACCTACCTGTTGACATTTTTGATATAGAGCAAAAAAGCGCAAAAAAAATCACGTTTGTTGTATGGGAGCCCCCCTTAAATATTAATTTTATTTTATTTTTAGTATTTGTTGTTATAGCGGCAACAGATATACATAATCTGTAAAAATATCAAATCTCTAGCTATTACCGTTCTTGAGTTACAGCCTGGAGACAGCAAAAAAGGCCAAAAAATCACGTTTGTTGTATGGGAGCCCCCCTTCAATATTTAATTTCTTTTGTTTTTAGTATTTGTTGTTATAGCGGCAACAGATATACACAATCTGTGAAAATTTCAGAAGTCTAGCTATCGGAGGAGGGGAGGGGCGAAATTTTGAAAATCGATTCACAAACGGCGGAGTAATCGTTGAACATAAAGAATTAAAAAAAATACATAACACCTCCTCCATTCCGGAAGTCGGTTAAAAATGTAGACTATGTGTTAATCCAGAATTTCGGCTAACGGCTAGGGATTGCAATCCCGCAAAGCGGGATCCCGCAATCCCGCGGGATCCCGCGCCAATTATTAACCTGCTGGATCCCGCACCTACAAAACGCGGATCCGCGGATCCCGCAAGTTTAAATTTGCCGCTACAACGTTGCAAGTATGGATATACCGTGCGAAACGGCAACTGCGCGAGCGCGACGTTGCCGCTTCGCACAACGGCGGGGGCCGGCGGGCGGCGGGCGCGCGTCGTGACTATGAGCCGGTGTTGCTAATTTAGCATATTTTATGCTAAATTTGGCAAATTTTTACGTTGTTTAGCATATTTATTTGTTTTAATAGCATTCATCAAATTTTAGCATATAATTATTTAATAAAAATTTAACCATGAAACAAACGATCTAAAACAGAGTAATAATTACTCTGACAAGAGTATTTATAACTCATAAGTCATAAGTCATTGCATAATATTTTCACTGCCACATTCTCACGCCGAAATTGAATAATACTAAACAGCCATACTAAACATTTTAATTTTAAGATCTAACAAGACTAGACTGATTAGACTAGAATTTCATTGTTATTTTGTTAGGAAACAAATATTTTTTATTGAATAATGTGAGACATTTTTAATTACTAATATTATGAATGTCATGATGCTGTCCAAACATTTTAATTTTAAGATCTAAAAGACTAGACTGATTATATAATTTCATTGTTATTTTGTTAGAAAACAAATATATTTTGTTGGATAATGTCAGATATTTTTAATTAAAAAAATATGAATCTCATGGTTTTGTACCAAGCATTTTAATTTTAAGATCTAAATTCTAATAAGAATAGACATTGTTATTTTGTTAGAAAACAAATATTTTGTGGCATATTAAGAGACATTTACTATTAATAAAGTTGATTTTTAATAAAACAAACCTGTAGTTTCATTTTATTTAATTTTATAACATAAACTCAAAAACATGCGGGATCCCGCGGGATTGAATAAGGTGCGGGATTGCAATCTCTACTAACGGCTTATAACATTTTGTCGAAATCGGTTCACAAACAGCAGAGTTATCGTTGAACAAAAAATAAAATAAAAAACAAACAAATCATATCCTCCATTTTGAAATTCGGTTAAAAATGTAGCCTAATATGTATGTGTTAATCCAGGATGTCAGCTACCTCCTTGTAAAATTTTGTCGAAATCGCTCCAGCCGTTTAAGCGTGAAGAAGTAACAAACATGCAAACTCACTCGCCTTTATAATATTAGTATGATATGATATTAATTAATTATTATTGTTATCCAATTATGGAAAGTAAGTGCGAACAGATATCTACTGCATCATCACCATTCATCACGTTTGAATGATAACTTCGATATTTCGTTGATAGTTTATCCAATCGCCAGTTTGATAAAGTTTTATCACATTTTAACTACTGTAACATGTAAATTATTATCATAAGACGAAAGATAACAGTGATTATCTAGTAATATAAAAAGTATATGATAAAATAATTAAAGACTTCGAAATCATTCTTGACCGATTTTGATGAAATTTGATAGACACATAAAATTGGCTGCGGGGATAAGCCTCTACCTACCTCTATTTACCTCGTGAGTCTCGTGAGGTACGGGTTCCGTCCGCAAGGTTTTTTTTATGATCTAGCTGACTACATAAACTTATACACCCCATTTTATGTTCTTTAATCGATTTCATATACAAAGTGGGTTTTTTATCAAATTAGCATAAGTAAATATTGTAAATAAATGTCCGATAGGTTAACATCGGTATCCAATTATTTTGATTAGTGATAACATATAGCCTAGTTCACAAGTGCCATTTTCCTCGAAACCTGATCTCATGCACTGAAAATTATGAATTTAGGTTCATTCGATTTAGAATACCATCTAGAACATTCGATCAAAATTTCAAGAGGGGCTGAAATAAAATGCAAAAGTTATAAACAATTAAGTAAACTAAAAAAGAGGTTTTTTTTCAATATTTCAAAAAGAGATTTTGAGATAATCAAAATTGGAAAATAGATCCTTAAAGAGCAGGAAATTTCCGAAAAAAAAGTTCTACCTACTGGAACTGTATCAATAATCCTTATAACTTTAATTGAGCGGCGAAAATAACCGTAAAAACGCGTAGTTCGAGTTTCGCGTGATTTTCAATACAAATAAATAAACGAAATAATCAAATAATTAACTCAACATCACTGGCACGAAATGGCATCATGAAACGCATAGTTGGGTCATTTGTAGGTTTGACCACGTTTATCATCTAGTCCAGACGCACACCGCTTAAGCTGACTCTGAAGGGCTCTAACTGCAGCTACTGAGAAGCGTGGCAACTTTACACTATTCCCCCCGATGGTTGCTCGCCTTGTCGTGGCGGTGGGGCTCTAGTAACCGCGGCTTGGACAACCGCGGTGAAGCGAAGAGGCAACCAGGGCCGGCCGGTGTCGCCGCCTGGCCCGAGGAGGACGCTCCCAGCGGACTGGAGGAGTCCGTTGCGGATGCGCACCGAGGTGGGGCCGCAGAGGAAGAGGCAAGTAGGTATTACGGTGCGCCGCTTGCCCTATCCTCTGCGGCCGAGGACGGATCGCGGGGGGGAGAGGCATTGTGGTAGGTTGCCGCTTTCCCTACCCCCCTTGCGAGCTGGCCGTTCCGTTTGAACGGCATTGGTGGGGCCGCAGAGGAAGAGGCAAGTAGGTATGGCGGTGCGCCGCTTGCCCTATCCTCTGCGGCCGAGGTGTGGTCGGTGGCAGAGCCACAGACCTGATCTGCCACATGGCCTCCAAGTAGCAGACTCGGGGGGCGTCTGCTACAGCCCTGGTGGGGGCCGAGGAGGAGGGCGCACGTGCTGTGCGCCCATCGTGGAGTCTTCGGACCGCTGGCGGGGTCGCGGATGTGTGTATCGTTCCCGTGGCTCCGTCAAAAGGCGGCGTGGCGGAAGATGGGGGGGGGGGGTTTAGTGGGTATACCGTGGTCTCATTAGCTACGGGAGTCCCACATCACCGCTCGGGTCGCCCCCTGCGCCTGGGTGGTATGCGTAATGCATTTTCCCCTCCGGGGGAAAAAAAAAAAGTTACACTATTAATTTCTTAAATAGATACACGCATTTCAAAACATCACGGGTCATTATGACCCAACCTGGCAGTCCCCGGGTTAACCATTTGTGTATTATCCCGCAAAAAATGTTATATTTGTTGAGTTGAAAGTTGAACGAGGTAGGAATGAGTCTAAATGATCTAAAGAACATTACTAAATACGTTTTTTTGTGGTATGATACACAAAATGCTTAGCAGCGTTCAAAAGTAGATAGATGTAAATAAAAAAATATATAATGACGCTGGGACGATTGCCCATATAAATCACAAACTGCTTCTTTCATATATTTAATACAAGTGAGTTAATATTATCTTTCATAATAAGTGCTGTCTCTGCTTAGACTGGTCGCCAGCGAGTTTTTTTTTATGACTGTATAATAAAAATATGGTGATGCAAAATTAAATTGTCCCAGAAAAGAGACATTTGAAAATATTATATTTTTTATCAATTTATCGGGACACTGGTGTTTAGTTTGCTAAGTTGATCAATAGTTATTGTCAAATCTATCTATTATTTATGAACTGAATAATTTTCGAGGTAAAAGTAAGACTATTCAGTTTACATGGTCTCGGTTAGTCTTATTAGGTATACAGTGTGAAATTTTAATGGTTGTTTTCACGCAGTAAAATGATTCTATCTTAGTAGTACAAAAGAAGTGTAAAGTTTTTTTTGTTCAAATCAAAAAAAAAAATTCGGTCGGGTCCATAGTAACTCGCGCCTATGGGCATAAAGTTTCCATAGTAAGTCATAAAAAATATTTTGTATTTTCAAAAAATAACATCCATGGTTCGATAGTACTACTATAGGTAAATCGTTCTGCTGCGGGAAAACAACCACTAAAATTTCACGTTGTATACTGCAATTTGGTGGCCCCAACTGCTATCAACGCCTATCATTGATGTGAAACTGCGTAAAACTTATTGTTATTAATATCTATAAAATGTGTAAAAGGTAAAGCTTATTAGCTGAAAGATCAAAACGTAAGGTTAAAAAGGAACAATTTATGAAATTCTTATTGATCAAATAATTTTATTTACATAATATTTACAATGTTCATATTCACAAGACTTATTGTCTATTATATCCTCCAGTCAAAATGAGTTTCATGTGGTTACAAAGAGAGGTCTTCATGTTTTTGGCTTGCGTCATCGCGTCTTCCTTAAAAAGTAACCACTCCCTTTTGGTAGTCGCATCACGGGGGCCCCAGCTTGATTTTGTTTGGAAAGCTCGTTTTATCGTCTGAAAAAAATATAAACTGCATTGATTATACCTACCACTTCGATATTAAGGCTTTATGCTTCGTATAATGCCTGTGAATTATATCGGTTCTTTATCTTTTTTATAAAGAGGTAGTAAAATTTACTATTTAGGATTTCAGATCGCATTCGATAAGAAGGACTTACGTCAAAATAATTTCCAGTTCTATTTCTTCTTATCGCCAGACATATAAATAGTGGTACGAGGATAATTCCAGCGAATAAAATCAGGTATCCTGCAACTGAAAAAGAATCAACTTTAAGCGGCAAATTCTTTTCAAAATTAAACTTAGATGTGCCGCAAGGTTCCATGCAAAGACCGCTATTCACTATTTTGTATATCTTTAAATAACTTACCATAACCTGCTGTTGGGTACACATAATAGCCACCGAAGACGAGGCCCTCGAACGATATTAATGCGTATACGAAGACAATGATCATCATGGCGGGCGTGATGATGCCCCAGCAGAGCCGCCAGTACATCGACGTCTTGATGCCCAACATGAACTCGATGTCCAGACACAGATTCTCCAAACCTTTAATAAGTTAAATATAAATTACCATATTGAAAATATTTAATATAAATTACCACAGTGCCTGCCTTATAGGAGAGAATAGCAACAACACAAACAGTAATAATTATTGCTCAATATCATCATAATCTCGTTCACCTAAATATATTGTTTATTATTGCTATTAAATAAATCTTAATGGGCACACTAAAATTCCCCTATTTCATCCCCTTAGGGATGGAATTTATTAATTTCCTTTCTGAGGGGATGCCTACATAATAGTATCTTTATGCATACACAGTCTCAGCCCGATCAGTTTAAATTTGATAAAAGTTTCATGCAAAATTTCATCCCCTATTTTACCCCCTTAGGGATGGAATTTTTAAAATCCTTTTTTAGGAGATGTCTACGTCATAGTAGCTTTAAATGCATGCAAAGTCTCAGACCGATCGGTTTGAAATTGACAAAGTTTCATACAAACTGTCAACCCCAATTTCACTTGGGGGTAGAATTTCCAAAATCGCTTAAACACGTATTTATTCATTTTTAATCAATAGCCCAAAAACAAAGTTTCATGTTTCTAACTCAAGAAATGACGGTCTTTCATTCAAACTTTCAGCCCCAATTTCATCCCCTTGGGGGTAGAATTTCCAAAATTCCTTCCTTAGTGGGTGTCTACTTAATAAAACAACCCTGCTCACCAAATTTCGTGGCTGTAACTTTAAAAGTTTTTGCTCTGCGATGATGAATCAGTCAGTCAGTATATATTGGAATCTCGGAATCGGCTCCAACGATTTTCGTGAAATTTAGTATATAGGGGGTTTCGGGAGCGATAAATCGATCTAGCTAGGAATCATTTTTAGAAAATATCATTTTATTCAAGTTTTATCATCAAATCGGTCAAATAGCTAGTGATACTTTAAATAAGCAATATTAGAATTTGTCAACAAAAAACATGATTCATTAAACACACTTACCATAAATCCAAAATATGCCAATGATTTCCGCGATACCACCGAACAAGAGTAGGAATGTACCGCCGTAGTAATCCACGATTTCTAGCACATATTGTCCACCCTGAAACATTTATTAAGTACAATAATTAGACTAACCTGATACTTCACAAGATACTGCAATAGATAATATGAACCAAGAAGGTCATAATATAATGAAATGAAATGAAATGAAATATCTTTTTATTCAAAATAGGTATCATGAATACACTTTTTCAACGTCAGAAGTCTACGTTGCCTACCACCGGTTCGGGAACTAACCCGGCGAGAAGAACCGGCATAAGAAACTCGCAGGGGGCCCCCTTTTTTACCAAAAAAAGTGAGAAAAAAATTAATCTTTTAAAATAAAATTTACAATGTCGTAACTTAAAATTATACAATGTCAACATAATTGTAAGTCATTCATTAATGTAGAAGTAGCCTTGCAAGAAGCCATCCTACTCCCAAGATGTGCCATCGTTTATGAAATCATTGACCTTATAATAGGCTTTGGCACACAAACGTTATTTGACTACTTTTTTAAATTTATTAATGGAAAGATTTTGAACGTTTTCAGGGATTTTATTGTAAAGGCGTATACATTGACCTTTAAAAGATTTACTGACCTTACTAAGTCTGATCACCGGCAAATCTAGCTTGTGCTTGTTTCTGGTATTCCTACAGTGAATATCTCTTTTAGCTTTAAATTGACTTAATATTTCTTCTAACATAATATATTACATTATTCAAAATGTATTGAGAAGCAACAGTTAGAATGCCAATTTCTTTAAATTCATCTCTCAGAGATTCAAAAGGAGACATTTTATAAATAGAGCGTATGGCTCGTTTCTGCAGCACAAATATTGTATTAATGTCGGCAGCGTTTCCCCATAAAAGGATTTCATATGACATTCGACTATGAAAATAACTAAAATATACTAATCGTGCCGTGTCTTTATCAGAAATTTCTCTAATTTTTCTGACTGCATATGCTGCAGAACTAAGCCTACCTGCAAGATTAGCAATATGAGAACCCCACTGTAATTTACTATCAAGTGTAATACCTAAGAATACAGTGGTGTCTACCATTCATCTTCTCATCATTTAATAGTATATTGGTTTGGACTTGCCTTACATTGGGCAAGGTAAACTTTATACATTTAGTTTTATTGGAATTTAAAAGTAGGTTATTAACATTAAACCAATATACTATTTTTGAGAGAGCACTGTTTACCTCGTCGTAGTTCGACTGTTGTCGCTTCACTTTAAAAATAAGTGAAGTGTCATCAGCAAAAAGTACTATCTCATTATCATTATCCTTAAGAGGCCCGGGTACCCTCGAAATTTTCATACATTCTTAATACCAAAATCATTTTCTCATACGAAAATATTTGACTTAAATGAGTTATTTTTCAGCTTAAGATAGTAATTACCTAGGGTCCTGAACAATTTTTTTTATACAAAATATTTAAATACTAAAAAAAAATTGTGTTTAAATATTTTTTAGTAAATTTACTACTAAATTAAACACCAAAAAATAGACAAAAACACTAAAAAATATGTAAATAAATAGTAAATTTACTACAAAATATTTTAACTTTAAAAAATATTTTTATTATTTAAATATTTTGTAGTAAATTTACTATTTATTTATATATTTTTAGTGTTTTGTCTATTTTTTGGTATTTAAATATTTAGTAGTGAATTGACAAAAAAATATTTAAACAAAAAATTTTTTTTAGTATTTAAATATTTTGTAAAAAAAAATTGTTCAGGACCCTAGGTAATTACTATCTTAAGCTGGAAAATAACTCAAACATGTTAAATATTTTCGTATGAGAAAATGATTTTGGTATTAAGGATATGTATGAAAATTTCGAGGGTACCCCGGGCCCTTAACAAGGTAAGGTAAGTCATTTATATAGATGAGAAAAAGAAATGGGCCTAAAATAGATCCCTGTGGGACACCTAATTCTATTTTGGTTCCATTGGACCTGTTACCGTTTACCTCAACCCTTTGAGTCCTGTTTATAAGGTAAGAAGTCAAAAGGCTGAGAGCTGAGTCCTTTATACCATAGTGGCGCAATTTCCTGATCAATGCTGCTAAATGTACAAATTGAGACAGTAACTATTTTTTTCTCACTCATTATTTTGAGCTGTTTGAATTCGACTTTCTTTTCATTAAAGACTATTTATTATTTTCTATTTTAACCAAGCAGCAAAAAATATCTAAGAATTCCATGAAATATGAATAGGTACATAAAATATATATGGCAATAATGCGTCGTACCGGTGTTACAAAGATAAGGCCGACGCCGAAGCCAACGGTGCAGCAGAAGGCAGACACGAAGACGATAGGTATACGCGGGAAGGCGTCCATCATGAGCGTGTTGATGACTGACAGCAGTGCCACCGCCGATCCCACACCCAGCACCGACATCATCAGAAAGAATAGGACGGAGAACAGCTGGAAAACAGAATTTTCTATTGAATAAATATATCCTAAAGAAATAGAACCGTTTGCTTTGTTACTGAGGTGATCATTTGGTGTAAAGTCCAAACGGCGAATCGAGGCACAAATATCAAAATTTGTATGAAATTTTGGTGCCTCGTCTTTTGATTCTAGTATACGAAGGACCTAGAGTCATAGTCAGTCCTAAAGATTTTGTAGTCGCTCAGTGCCAAAATATAACCATTGCCTACCTGTGGTTGGAAAGTTTTTGCGATGGCATCAGGGTAAGAAATGAAGGCTAAGCCAGTCCCACCAGAACCGACGACTTGGTTCACTTCTCTGTTGAGCACGTAGGCCAAATTGCCCAAAATACCAAAAATTGTCACCCCAGACAGCAAACTTGTGAATGTGTCTAATGTTGTCACGATCATAGCATCTCTGGAAATAAATAAATATATCTTTCAGACCATTTCGAACATCATATTTTTTGGCTAAAAAGTACTACGTAGGTACACTTGAAATTATGATTTTCTTAGGTATAGGAAGAATCAATCACCTGTAAACATTTTGCTTGAAGTTGTTATATGACGAAAACATTATTATTGCGCCAGTTGATACGCCAAGAGAAAAGAATACCTGTGTCACGGCTGCATACCATACCTTAAATTAAAACAAGTTTAGTAGTAGGTCTAATAACCAGTAAGTACACTTTAAGGCGTCTCCCAGACAGACGCGGCCTGCGGTGGCGGTCGCGGCGGCGGTCAGTTTTTTGTACTGCGACCGCCACCGCGTGTGTCTGTGTCGTTCCTAGAACTTTCAAGTCATCCAACTGACCGCTTTTTTTAAATAAATTAAATATTTAAGGAGGGCTCCCATACAAAAAAAAACACTTCTTTACCTATTTTTGCTCTATAATAGTACGAAACCCTTCGTGCGCGAGTTCAACTCGCACTTGGCCGGTTTTTATTAAAGTTTATCTTATTAACATGCAATCTAAATTAGGATAAGTTGAAACATACTTACATCTAACTGAGTAAGCTTATCCCATTGTGGGGTCAAGAAAAATAATATGCCATTCGTAGAGCCGTCTAGTAATAAAGTGCTAAAATCGAAATAAATCGTGTCAATCATCACATTAATGTGATTAGCCGCATTCTTAAGAATGCGGCTCATATTTTATAAGCTCATATATATTAATTTAGGCGCTTCCTTTTTAGGGTTCCGTACCCAAAGGGTAAAAACGGGACCCTATTACTAAGACTTCGTTGTCTGTCCGTCTGTCTGTTTGTCTGTCTCCAAGCTGTAATTCAAGAACCGCTATAGCTAGACTTCTGAAATTTTCACAGATTGACATTGTGTATATCTGTTGCCGCTATAACAACAAATACTAAAAACAAAATAAAGTTAATATTTAATTTTCCCATACAAGAAACGTGATTTTTTTGGCCTTTTTTGCTCGTAATCAATAATGGTAACAGATAGGCACTTGAAATTTTCACAAAATCCTTAGTTATATTTGTACTTTAATAATTAATAATAAAATTAAAATAAAGTAAATATTTAAGGGGGGTCTACTTTCGCTCTATAGACTATACCGGTACGGAACCCTTCGTGCGCGAGTCCAACTCGCACTTGGCCGATTATTATATGCTCACCTTATTAATAAGATAATCATTACAATGTACGGAAATATGGCGAGGAAATATGCAGCTTTCCCAGAACTCTTTACGCCTTGTGATACGATGACGAATATGATCAGCCAGGCAGTAAATAAGCAGAGAGTGAGATACCATATCGGGAGACCTATGGGAGGGAAACAAAATGTGTCTTTACCGATCAACATAATTATAGAAGATTAAGGCACTTTTTACTCCACACAGCTGATATTAAGAGTTTTCTCTACATTTTGTACTCAGACGTGTGACAATCAGTGACCTCAATAACGTAAAAATTTCTAGTCGTCTCGTTCATGTCCTAAAATCGACCAAACGAAATTTTATATTTTCGCAATTTGTACAGCTGTTTTTATGTGTATAAGATGATTATTGAGGTGCAATTTATACAAAAAATCCTTTTCCAATTTGGTACTTTTAATAGTTAATATAGCACTTTTTTATACTATCCACGTCTGTATCCTTTTATAATAAACTATCATCTATTTAACATAACAGTATGATTTTTTTTACTTATGTCTTGTTTATTACAAATTACCATTGATAAACCCGACAACGTTACAATTTAACTTACCAAGGCCATTTTCTATTCCGTCGCTTTGTTGTAGTACAGTTTTTCTGAAAATTTTAGGTGGTCATATTAATATCTTATCATCACCATGTTTATCGTCATCATCATTGATTTTGTTAACTTACACAAAATAAAGTTCAGCGCTGCTTGTTCCATTTTGTATAAGTTCAATTCCCTGAGTCTGGGAAGAGGGCACACATTTTTCCCACTCAGGCCTACAGGTTGCCCAGGGTAACTGAGATCGGAAGCTCATAACGAGGTAATAGAAACACAGAGCTATTATTGACACATAGTATGACAGAATATACATCGTACCCATTGCCTGTGCGTACCCAGTTCCTGAAATTAGATATAGATTTGATAGATCCATTCATAAGTTGCCAATAAATCTGTGAAGAATCAAGGTTTTGTAGAAAGAAAAAATCGAATCAATGATTGCTGTCAAGTACATTTTTATCTAGGTACCTTTCATAGCAGGCGACAGCGCCCACACCTTAGCAGAATTCCTCGAACTGAACTGTCCGATCACACCTTCTAGATAGTACATGGGCTTGCCTATCACCACCAGCACGATGATATAGGGGATGAGGAAGGCACCTCCGCCGTTCTGGTAGGCGATAAACGGGAACCGCCACACGTTGCCCAAGCCCACGGAGGTGGCGATACACGACATCAAGAACTCTATCTGATTCCCCCACATGGCACGTTCGGGTTTGTCCTTTTCCACATCCTTCTTGATATCCTAATTGAAAATTCAAACATTTAAAAAAAACTCTACCAAACACTTTAAAAAATGGAAAAGAAAACATGACAATTTTAATAACTTTAAAGGTGAGACCGCACTATGCGATACTTCTTGCCGCCGCGTTGTGCGTCTCCCCTCATACGATTTCATACAAAGAATATGTCGCCGTGACGTGTTGCGTCACTCCGCTGCAGCGTAGTGTTGCTTTAGTGCGGTCTCGCCTTTAAAGTTATCGTGTAACATCAAAAGTTAGTGAAATTGCACTAAATCTCACATTACCTGTTTCCCTTTGTTGTCATCATCCTCAGTAAGTTTTGGTTGATTTATCCTGTAGTTCTCCTGCTGTGTAACATTTCTATTATCTTCGCTGTTTGTAGAAGGAGTGATATTGATTTCCGGAATGAAGCCAGTGTTCACCGCACCTTCATTACTCATATTTTAATCACAGCTAAGTTCTACTACAAAAACAATGTTTTTTACTACCATCTAAGTTCTTTTATACTGAGCAGTCACTTTTTAACAGGATCAAGGAGCACAAACTATTCATCCGTTCTTGGTTAACGTTGAATTATCTCACTGAGTGACCTCACAACGTAAAACAGCAAGGTAATGAAACTGCATTGAAACGTCAAAATATTGATGCTTCAATGATTTAAATCTTTAGCTATAACACGATCTTATTCTGTAATAAAAGCAAAGCCGTGACTAGCTACACATTTAAATGCTCTTTGTCTTGAAGTCGCGTTGGTTGATGGGTATACACTATATAGTATCAACTAGGTATAGTCTCTACTGAAGTGTGTTCATATCTACAATGTTTATGTTGAGGCGTCTTTAAAATTGATTATGGTAAACAAAATGGTAAACTTGAATATTTAGGTCAATTTGAAGGTTAATTACATTTTACAAATTGGTTAAAGATACGAGATTACTTTTGGCGATGCGCTATTATTATCTACATTCTACATTGTTTTTATGGAAAATTTTAACTAAGAAGATAACTTTATCATGAGTCAAATTATAATGTTACATTTAAATGAAAATTTTTGTTTCGTAAAAATCTCAATCACTAAAATTGGCACTATATCATGTTTCTTTAGTTCTGGATGAATAGGTATATCTAGTTTATATTTTGTGCTAGGAAACATTTTTTGTAAATTATTTTACATCGAACTATCCTTTACAAACTCAACTTTATGCTTAATTTTATTATGCCAACTGTATAAAATATCCTGTTTATTGTTATTTTTTAATAAGTGTCTAGTCAAAGAGTTTCCTATTCTATTCTACAACAAAAGCTTTATTAATGAAAGTAATTATAGATTTACCTGACTAGATATTATATTAAGTTAGGTCCCTTATTCCTTAACAGGTAGCCTCTGGCATGAATTTCCTGTTCACAGCACTGCTGTCGAGTTTTAAATACGAAATCTTCGAATTAAAATATTTAAAATGAAACTGAGTACTCGTGAGTAAACAACATTTTATGGATATATGGTAGGGATTAGCGAAAAGATTGAACTGATATTGTAGTTTACGACTTAAATTATACCTACGTAGTACATATTATACCTATTATAAGTTATAACTGGACTAATCTAATACGTAACATGCGTACCTACACATTACATAATATATCTATATAAATAAAAATGAACCCATATTTCCCTTGGTTACGACTTACGACATCACGCGTAAACAACTGGACCGATTTTGCTGAAATTTGGTATGGAGATACTATGAGTCCCGGGGAAGGACATAGAATACATTTTGTCCCGAAAAAATGTACGGTCACTGCACAATATACTTTTATTATTTTTGCCAAACTTTTTAATTTAATATATTTTGATGGAGTGAGCGAAATACTTTATAATTATGGCAAAACAATGTTTGCCGGGACAGCTAGTTTCAAAACATTTTTTGTTTCATGAAGCTATCGTGCAGGCTGCAGCCTTGTTATTTCACTTCAGGGTGTAAGGCATAGCGCACACTGCTGCCTACCAAAGGAAGTTGCCGAATTATTCATAATTATTATCACAGTGCAGTCTATAAAATAAGGTTTTTTTTGAAAACCTAATTTCTCCTAATCCGCCGCGTGTTCAAATTAAAAAGTTCAACATATTATATTATGTACCTATTTAATAAATTATATGGTTTCATGTACATTATTAGAAGGAATCGAAATTTAAATTAACGCTAATTCAAGTTTGCGAAAACGTAAATTATATTTTCGTTTTTTCTTGTGGCGAAAATTGAAATTGCAAAAAAAATTAAATTAAAAAAAATATTTAATTCATTAATTCATTGCAAGTTAGTGGTTGACGGATAAAATTGTGTCTACTGTAAGCACTAAGCTTAAATCCATATACTAACATAGAGTTTATGTAAATTAGTATAAGAATATCCATGGGTGATAAACATATTATATTATGGGTGTAAATTGTAATAACAATTTAAGCCTAATTTTAGGCCTAGGACTTAATATGAACCTTATTAATTTTATGAAAAGTTTAATTTCCTTTGATCGTAGTTAATTTTAAATTACTAATAAACGGATGAGCGTATTTTGTTGTTGAAGCCTTCATTAGGTAGTTGAGTTTCATAGTATGTATGTCGCAGACGGATTTTATAATCCGCCGTTTTACATTACGGCTAGCTGTTTTAAAAAACAGGGCCGTTTTGCAAACCGGCGGTTTAACGATTAGCCGGATTGTCATTGCGATACGTCCTTCATTAAAGGCGCTTTAATGAAAAAACTGTCCTTTTTGACGTAATACTATAGGACCCTCAAAAATGTTGTTACGGACAGTATTCGCCCATAGGTTTTGTCGCTGGCTCGGATCGGACTCGAAGATTCCAAGCTTCTACCGAGTTATCTTGCAGAGCAGGGGCGTAAATTAAACACCAAGTTTGAGGAGAACAATTTCCCCAAAACGCATCTTGCTTACCCGGCTCACGGCAATGCCGTAGAGAGAGCACCCCCGATTTGCATAATCTTCCGTCTCACTTTCGCTATCGGAAGGTGCTATTTTCCTCAATTTTCCCTATTTGCCGTGAGCCAAGGTAATTAAAACGCATTTTGGGAAATTCTTTATTTATCATTCCACAATATTCAACTTATTCTACGTATTTACACTTATATATAACAAACTTATGACCATACAAAGTTAGAAGTGAAGGCAATCTACATACTTTACACACACATTTTTCCGAATATTTTCCAAGTTTCTCTAATTTTCACTACATATTTTCCGGTTCTTATTAGCTAACATACTATTTTAATAAAATAACAACTTTTTACCTCTTAGGGAGCCACAGATTTATCACAATTCACTTCTAAAGTTTATTTCTAAAAACACTTGTTTTCACTCACATATTTCACTATTATCAAGTTCGTATGCACTCACTATTGTGTCTTTCGGGTGCGAGGCCGCTGTCCTCAACATCCTCCCCCCGGCGCAGTAGCCAGGGTCTACGCAGCCTTCTCCGGTGACTGCGGGCTCGCTGTGTCCACGGTCGACTGCAGGCTGGCTGGTCTCGCTGTCGGCTGCCCGGCTGAGCGCGAGCTGTCTGAGCTCGCCGCGACTCGTCCCGGCGACTGCGAGCCGACTAGGCCCGCCGCTGGCTGCCCTGCTGAGCGCGAGCTGTCTGAGCTCGCCGCGACTCGTTCCGGCGACTGCGAGCCGACTAGGCCCGCCGCTGGCTGCCCTGCTGAGCGCGAGCTGTCTGAGCTCGCCGCGACTCGTTCCGGCGACTGCGAGCCGACTAGGCCCGCCGCTGGCTGCTCCCCGGGTGCAGTCTGCTCCTCCTCCGGCGCCGTCTGCTCCTCCGGCGCCGTCTGCTCCTCCGGCGGCGACTCGATTACCGCCAGCTTTGATGTTGGCCGGCGGAACACTCCACTACGAGTGCGCACGTCCGCGCAACGCACTCGTCCGTCCGGGCCTGGGTAGACCCGGTGTACGACTCCGCGCGGCCATGTATTGCGCGGCAGCGCGGGGTCCACGACGATCACCAGGTCCCCGGGGGCCAGATTGCGGCCGCTCCTCGGGGCTCCGCAGCGGGGCGTGAGCGTCGGGAGATACTCTCGCACCCACCGCCGCCAGAACTCGTCCGCCAAGGCCTGCGCGACCCTCCATGTCTTCTTGTCGGCCGGCTCGCACGGCCCGACGTATGGTTGTCCGGTGGACGACCCTATGAGGAAATGGTTAGGTGTGATCGCCTCTGGGTCGTCGGGGTCCACGGAAACGTGAACGAGCGGTCGAGCGTTCACGGAGTACTCCGCCTCGGTCATCAGGGTCTGGAGCACCTCTTCCCTCGGTGCTTTCTCGTTCAGTGTAGTGAGTAGCGCGGTTTTCACCGACCTCACCAGCCTCTCCCAGGCGCCCCCTTGGCTCGGCGCCCCTGGCGGAGTGAACTTCCATTTCATGCGGTGTGTGAGGCCCAGCTCGGTCATTGCCGGCGCCCACTCGGCGTACGCTTGCCGCAGCTCGACGTCCGCGCCTCTGAAGTTCGTCCCATTATCACTGTACATGACCGCCGGCCATCCCCGCCGTGCGGCCATTCTTCTCAGCGCCATCAATGCAGAATCGGTCGACAGCGAGGACACCAGTTCCAGGTGGACCGCTCGCGTCGTCAAACAGGTGAACAGCGCTCCCCATCTCTTCTCGTGGCGCCGGCCGATGGTGACGATCATTGGGCCGAAGCAATCGAGACCACAGTAGGAAAATGGTCTCTGGAACGCCCCCAGGCGCTCCGGCGGCAGGTCTCCAAGCTGCGGGATTCTCGGGCGCGCCCTCCTCATCCGACAGAAGGCGCAGTTGTAGATGATGCTCCGCACCGTCGGCCGCAGCTTCAGGATCCAGAATTTCTGTCTTAGATCGTTCACTACTCTCTCGCGGCTCCCATGTCCGGCTCTGGCGTGCTCCCTGGCCACCAGCAGCCTCGTGAATGGGTGTCCTCCATCCAGGACAACTGGGTTCTTCATGTCTTCTGGCACCTGCGCTGCTCCGATCCTCCCGTCCAGCGTGAGCAGGCCGTCCTTGTACACCGGGTTGAGTCGGTACAAGGAGCTCCATCTTGGCACCGTCCCTCCGTTTTTCATCCTCTCTATTTCCTGTGCGAAGCTGTCGTGCTGTGATTTTCGGTACCAAAGCTGCTCCGCCTTCTCCAGGTGCCGCACGTCGAGACTGGCCCGGCGATCACGACACTTCTCGACGAACAGTAGCACCATCGCCGTACATCTCACGAGGCGCTCGTATTTAGAAAAGCGACTCACGTCTGGTAGACAGTCCATTTCGCTCGCCTCCGTGGTCTGGAAGGCGACGTGCTCCTCTTGGTCTTCAATTGGGACGGGACACTCCGCGGGCCACTCGTTCACAGGCCTGCGTAGGAAGTCTGGTCCCTTGAACCAAGGATCCTCTTCGCTCTTGACGACATAGCCCGTTCGGGTGGCCATGTCGGCGATATTATTCTTCGTGCTCACCCACCTCCACTGATGCACGGATGTCAGCTCGGCGATCTCTCCCAATCGGTGTGCGACGTATGGTGTGTATTTCCTGCTTCCGTTCTGTATCCACCACAGAACCACCTGGGCGTCGGTCCAGTAGAAGACCGCATCTGTCTTCCATCTGTGTTCCTCTGCGACGGCGTTCCCAAGTCTCGCCCCAACCAGAGCGGCTTGTAGCTCCAGTCGTGGTATCGTCTGTGTCTTCAGGGGCGCCACCTTAGCCTTGGCCGCTGCCAGCATCACTCGGATTTCTCCATCTTCTTGCTCCAGCCTCCAGTAGACGGCCGCCGCATACGCGTCTTTGCTCGCGTCACAGAACACGTGCAGCTGCCGGTTCCTCGTGGGGCTCCCCCCGTTGTAGCTCCGGGGTAGCTCGAGGTGGCTGATGTGCTCCATGTCTCTCAGCCATTGAGTGAAGTCTTCGGCCGACTCCGCCGGCAGCGGCTCGTCCCAGTCCAGCTTCTGACGCCACAGACCTTGCAGGATAACTTTGGCGGTGATGGTGTAGCAGCTCAGTAGCCCCAGCGGATCGTAGATACTCATCACCGTGCTAAGGGCTTCTCTCTTGGTAGGCGCGCGCTGCAGCTCTCGGACCTCTTTAGGGACTCTTGATAGAGAGGTGTTAAATTTCAGCGTGTCCCCCCGAGGATCCCACAGTATCCCCAGGGTCTTCTGCTCGTTCTTGGTGAGAGGCTGTGCCACATCATCAGCCAGGCGGTCCACCGGTAGCCCCGTCAGCGCTCGTCGGTCGTTGCTCGTCCATCCCCGCAAGTGGAATCCGCCCATCTTGTGCACCCGGTCCACTTGTTCTGCGACCTGCTTGGCCTTCTCATGGTCTGGATAGCTGTCCACATAATCGTCCATGTAGTGAGCTTCGGTGATGGCGCGATAGGCTTCTGGGCACGATTCTGCGTGTTCTTCTGCATTTCGATTCCGTACCGAGTGTGCCAGGTACGGTGAACACGATGCCCCAAATATCATGACCACCATCTTGTACTTAGAGGGCGGCTCCTCTCGGCCCTCCCTCCACAGGAACATCTGCGCCGGTTGGTCTTCTTTTCTGATCTTCACGCGCAGGAACATCTCTTCTATGTCTGCTTTCACGGCCACGGCTTCCTCCCTGAACCGGAACAATATCCTGGGCAGGGATGTCAGTAGATCGGGCCCCTCCAGTAAGTGATCGTTGAGGCTCACGCCGTTCGTTCTGGCCGCCGCGTCGAAAACCAAGCGCAGCTTGCCCGGTTTGTTTGGGTTCTTCACCGGGAAGTGCGGCAGGTACCAGGTGTTCTCGCTTCCGGCCTCCGTCCCGTCGCATTTCTCCGCATATCCTTTGCGTATGAGGTTCTCCATCTGCCCATGATACTGCACCGCATCTTGGGGGTTTCTGTCGAGCTTGCGTTCTAAGTTCTTGAGCCTCCTCAGCGCGTTGTTGTAGCTGAGGGGCAGCTTGACGCCATCCTTGCGCCACAGGAGTCCCACTTCGAATCGACCGTCTTCCGTTCTCTTGGCCGTTCTGCCAAACAGGTCGATGGCTCGCTGTTCCTCGTTGCTCAGCCTCGCCTTAGCCGCTATTCCCAAAGCGTCTATGTCGAAGTGTTTCTTCACCATCTCTTCCAGACGATCGTTTCTGGTTTCCACTGTAGATATATGCAGGATGTTTTCGTTCTCGTCCTGCCGTATGATGCGCTTGGGGATGCTGCCATGTATCACCCATCCAAGCTTCGTCTTAGAGGCTGCAGGCTGGTTCCTCTTCCCGATTCTCAGCTCCCGGGACACGATGAGCTGCCAATTGTCCGTGCCGATGAGAAGTTGGGGTTTCTCGTTCTCGTAGCACATCTCTTCGTTCTTGAGATCGCGCAGGTGAGCGAGTTGCAGAAGGGATTCCGGAACGGATTGAGTTAAGAGATTCAACCCGTTCACAGTTCTCGCGGTGATGTCGTGTCTGGTACCGTCGCGACCTCGTACGCCCAGTTGTACGAGGCGGCTTCTCTCTTCCCTTCTCTCGGCGTTGATCCCGTGCATGCGCAGCATCTTCGGTGGACCGTCAGCGCCGATAGCCTCAGCGACGTCTTCATCCAGCAGAGTCACCGTCGAGCCCTCATCGAACAGCGCGAAGATGTCGGCTTCGCCCCGTGGCCCAACAACTTGAATTCTTCTCATCTTCAGCTTCACCGCGCGGTCGGAGGCAACCGATGCGGTGATCACGGCGTCCTCGATCGGTGGAGCGCCGCCGGACCTCTCCTCGTGTAGTAGTGGGTGGTGAGGCCGCCTGCATCCCTGGATACCGCACTGCTTCGCTCTGCAGTTGTATCTTCTGTGTCGGCTCGATAGGCACAGGAAACACAGCCCTTCTTGCTTGACTGCGTCCCATCTCTTTTGCACACTCAGTTCCTTGAAAGCAGCGCAGCGAAACAGAGCGTGGCGGTCGGTGCATATCGGACACTTCGTTGGTTCTTCGCGCCTTTTCTTTGGCTGGCCGTGGCTCGGTGTGCCTCGGTCCTCTTCCGCTATCGCGAAGACTGGTCTTCTCGTTCTCACTTCGTTCTTGGTGGGAGGTGGACGCGATGTTTCTTTTCTTGAAGCCGGAGCCGTGGTGAATCCGTAGCGCAGTGCTCTGTCCGCTTCTCTCATAAGGAATTCAGAGAGAAGGACGACGTCGGGCTCGTTCCGGTAGCGCGATGTCTCTTCTGCGTAGTCGTACCACTTGCTCTTCTCGTACGGGCTGAGCTTCTCCAGGATGTCTCTCACAAGCAACGGGTTGAAGAGGTACCCGTGCTTCAACTTCTTCAGGATGGCCACCATGTTCTGAATCTTCACCGCGAAGTGGTTGAGCTCTGCCGCCGAGCCTCCGAGCCTCGGGAGCTTCTTCAAATCTTCCATCATGCGGTCGACCATCACCTCGGGCCGGCCGAAGCATTGCTCCAAAGTCTTCATGATCTGTTCGGGCGGTGTTGCGACGCTCAGCAACGGCGCTACTGCTTCTCTAGCCTCCCCCCGAAGGCAGCTTCTCAGGCGCGCCAGGTTCTCGATCGGCTTGAGCTTGTAGAATGCGGTGGTGTCTTCCATGGCTGCTTTGAACGGCAGCCACTCCGAAGGAGAGCCCGTGAATATGGGCAACTCCGTGTGATGGCGCGGCTGTCGTTGGTTCAACAGCTTGTCTAGGGTGTCGGCAAGCTGCTCCACCCCGTTGATCCCGGCTGCAGGAGGTGTAGGTGAGCGACGACGGCTTTGTGTCGGCCGCTCGAACCTCAATCTCTGCGGCTCGCGTCTCTCTCCCGCAGGTGGTAGGTCTTCTGGCTTCGGCGCGTCCCCTTCTTCCTCTGGCACGACCCGTTCCTCTTCGTTGTCTGGACCTTGTTCGCTTAGCCAGGCTCGGACCCGTTGCTCCACCTGTTCTGAAGGCTCGTCATCGTCGGGGCTGCTGGCTTCCTCGGCGGCGGCGACATCAGCGACGAGCTTCTTCTTGATAAGTTCTGCTTCGATCTGCAGTTCCTTCTTACGGAGTGCGGCGAGTTTCTCTTCCGCCTCATATTGCATGCGCGCGACGACACTTGCTGTCGATCGACGCGACCTTATTGACATAGCCTTCTTCCTGGCTACAGGTACTCCCGATGGCGCGGGTGTCTTGCTGGTGCCCGGCCTCGGTTTCAACACAGTTTGAAGCAGATCCGCCCTCCCCTCGGTCGGCGGCTGGCTGGTTGCGGCTGCAGACGGCGACCTGGGCGGATCCGAAAATATCCTCGGCGGCTGGTTCTCCTCGGCCCCGCTCTGACTTCTCGTGATGACCATCTTCAGTCTTCAATCTTGAATCTTCTGTGTTGAATCTTGAAACTTCTATATTGAATCTTCTATCTTCTATATTGAATCTTCTATTTTGAATCTTGAAACTTCTATATTAAATCTTCTATCTTCTATATTCAATCTTCAAGGATCTTCAGTAGGTTTCGTGACGAGAAATCTGTGAATCCTTGCTTCCCTTCCAGCGGTATTGACTTGTATCTTCGAGTCCAATCTTCTTCGAGTCCAGTCTTCCAAAATTTTCTAAGTCCAGTTGGCTCTTGAAATTCTTCAATGTGTCGCCTTCAATAAATTTTTCTAAGTCCAGTTGGCTCTTGAAAATCCTCAATGTGTCGCCTTCAATAAATTTTCTAAGTCCAGTCGGCCCTTGAAATTCTTCAATGTGTCGCCTTCAATAAATTTTTCTAAGTCCGGCTGGCTCTTGAAATCTTCAATGTGTCGCCTTCAGTAAATTTTTCTAAGTCCAGCTGGCTCTTGAAAATCTTCCAAGTATCGACGTCTTCAAATCCGACTCGCAATGGACCACGGTTCACTGTTACGGACAGTATTCGCCCATAGGTTTTGTCGCTGGCTCGGATCGGACTCGAAGATTCCAAGCTTCTACCGAGTTATCTTGCAGAGCAGGGGCGTAAATTAAACACCAAGTTTGAGGAGAACAATTTCCCCAAAACGCATCTTGCTTACCCGGCTCACGGCAATGCCGTAGAGAGAGCACCCCCGATTTGCATAATCTTCCGTCTCACTTTCGCTATCGGAAGGTGCTATTTTCCTCAATTTTCCCTATTTGCCGTGAGCCAAGGTAATTAAAACGCATTTTGGGAAATTCTTTATTTATCATTCCACAATATTCAACTTATTCTACGTATTTACACTTATATATAACAAACTTATGACCATACAAAGTTAGAAGTGAAGGCAATCTACATACTTTACACACACATTTTTCCGAATATTTTCCAAGTTTCTCTAATTTTCACTACATATTTTCCGGTTCTTATTAGCTAACATACTATTTTAATAAAATAACAACTTTTTACCTCTTAGGGAGCCACAGATTTATCACAATTCACTTCTAAAGTTTATTTCTAAAAACACTTGTTTTCACTCACATATTTCACTATTATCAAGTTCGTATGCACTCACTATTGTGTCTTTCGGGTGCGAGGCCGCTGTCCTCAACAAATGTTACAAATCTGGTAATGAGATATACATATCTTCATAGCCTTATCTAGGTTTGAGAAGAACTAGAAACACGATTACTGTATTTTGCCTCGATACATTTAATTTTCGAAATGACCTCTTAAAAATACGAAATTTGAAGATTATTTTTAAACGAAAATAGATGTATTTTAGGAAATTAGTGTAATTGATAGACACCTTTGCAGCTCAAAATCGTATAGAAGCATTTTGCTTAAATGCTCCTAGTTATTTTTTATATGATTATTACGTTTTTCCGCATGTTTTCCGAGCGAGCCGATAGCTTCTGGCCGCAGCGTATTCACGACTTTATAGTCATACAAATTAAGTATAAAATTGCCCTTGCGGTAAAATCACTTTCGATATAGCGTCTTAAGGCGGCCCACGTTTAGCCGCATCGTACTTTCCTCGTACCTGTACTTTCTTTAGTGTTTTATATCGAGAATAATAGAAATTAATTAATTGCACCTGACAATTGTACTGAAATTTACTGTTTTCTGTTTAATTTTTTTTATGAAATAAGGGGGCAAAGGAGCAAACGGGTCACCTGACGGAAAGCAACTTCCGTCGCCCATGGACACTCGCAGCATCAGAAGAGCTGCAGGTGCGTTGCCGGCGTTTTAAGAGGGAATAGGGTAATAGGGGAGGGTAGGGATGGGAAGGGAAGGGAATATGGTAGGGGATTGGGCCTCCGGTAAACTCACTCACTCGGCGAAACACAGCGCAAGCGCTGTTTCACGCCGGTTTTCTGTGAGGACGTGGTATTTCTCCGGTCGAGCCGGCCCATTCGTGCCAAAGCATGGCTCTCCCACGTCAACTCTCAACTCTCAAAACTTCGCAATTTAGTAACACACTTTCGGTATCCAACGCCATTGTTGTTGTTATGTCACAGACAGCGCCAAGAGTATTTAGAATCGGAACTAAAAAAGTTAAAACTGTCAAAGAGGCGACTTATCTTTCGCTTTATTACATTATGGCTAGCCGTTTTGAATAACGTATGGCGCCGAATAAATTCCGGCGATTTTTCATTCAGCCGCATTCAATCCGGCTCATCGATAATTCGCCGCATTACAAAACAGGGTTTGTGTTTTTTTAAACAGCTAGCCGTAATATAAAACGGCGGATTATACAATCCGCCTGCGACATATATTGCAGTAAGTTTGAAAAACCCGGGATTTTTTTCTAAAAGAAAAAAGGAATTTTCGGATGAAGGATAATAATATTAACGTGATATAAAGATATTATAAAAATTTATTTACACTGTATGGTATCATTAACGAATTTTTATTTGTATTTAATTTAGATCGTTCGGTTCGATCGGTCTATTTATAGATATCTAGTATCTACAAAGTCCAAAAACTTTAGTTAACTTTAAATAATTAGCATTTCTTGATTTCTTTTAGACTTACATAAAACTATAGATAAAAAAAATAAGTGAGATTATTACGAGCTTTTTTAGTTCGTTTGTCCGTCTTGTTTGTTTCCTTTTATAGTCAAGAAGCAGGTCTTATAAATCCATGCTAGCTACAGTTGTGTGTATGAGGTATATAGTATAAGTAGGATTTCTTCAATAGAGCATAGATAGAAAATAGAGCATTTATCAACACTTAATTTTCAACAGATAATAACTTCGGCCTTTACTGAATTTATACTTACACATTTTTATAACAAAATTTTACTATCACATATTTATGTATCAAATTAATAGTCTTATTTCTTTAGCGATTCGGTTTTTGTTGTTAACGCCTAGGCGATTACATGCTTAATTTGTTAGTCATTTACTTAAACAATATCCTTGTCAATAAATACATAATAATAATTTAAGAGGCATATCTTAAACAAGAATGCCGTCGTTGTCTGTCAAGTGACTTTGCCAACGTATCCGACAAATACAGCATTTTTTTATAAACTATCCCCTAAATACATATTTTTAATAACAGGCTAAAAATAAAATTTCAATATAAATAGAAGAAAATATGTACAATAGAGTTTGGAGCTATTAACATGTCATTGTGATAATTACTATCTTTGATATTTACAAATCCAATGTCAATTTCACCAAGGCTTGCTAAAGACATAGCTCGTTAAATATAATATATTTTTTGTCCTTTATGTACTGTGTGTTTGCCAGTACTGTCTTGTCTGTGTTATATTTTTTTTATGAAAAAAGGGGGCAAACGAGCAAACTTAGGTAATAGTCAATAATGTATGAGATTTGGCGTAACGCATCACGAAGTGACCGAATCAAACGAAGCGAAGCGACCGGCGACGCGTAAAATAGCTATGCTTTTCTAAATTTGTACTGAATTGACAGACTTCAATTGCGTGAGACGTCTTGCGAATCTGTCAAATCCATATATATTTAGAAATACATCTACGCATCGCGTTGCGGTCTGAATTGACCCTAAGTCGCTTTGCAGACGATGGGGCGGGGCGGGCTGGTCAATTGCGCCGCGAACGACAACACAAAGGGAATCCTATATTACCAACGCACACGGTGGTCAAAAAGACTGCGCTGCAGCCTGCAGGTGCCCGGCGTGAACTGGCGGCGCGACAAGTCCGCGGCTGACCGGCCCGCCCCGCCACGTCGTCTGCAAAGCGCCTAAACGTGGCGCTCGAGGCAAGCGACATTCTCTCGCTCATACGTCCGAGGAACGCGCACGCCTAAAATGGGGGACGCCGAGACAAATATAACATTTTTAAAAACAATTAACTTTAACAGGCCCTGATAAGAGACATCATCTCACTGCGCGCAGCGTTGTCATTATTGCTTATGTGAATTCCCCGCATTCACTAACTTAACTAATAAGGTAAATACATTAAGAGATATCGAACTACGCTCGACGCCTATATCGTCCGGTCAGAATGGAGCAAATGTGTTGGCAGGCCGACGTTCTCATTTTGTTGGCTTGCTCCCACGCATCCTCCTTGAACAAGGCCCATTCCCTCTTGGTCTCCGCATCACGAGGTCCCCAAGAAGATTTCGGTCGAAAAGCTTTCTTCACCGACTGGAATAGTAAGGAATATGTTTATTACTTCCCTTGGTGAGTCATGAAATTTTACTTTATTTGTGGCTACGTGTGTCTTTAATCATTTCAGTAAATGATTAACAATTAAACGGTTACCTTCTCTGGCCTAAAGGCCAATTAGCTTAAGAGCTAAGACTTTTCTTTATCACTTCTTAATAGAATCGCCGATCAAAATGTAAGGAATTGACAATTGGATTGCGTTCGATAATATGAGATTGACGTTCGACTCGTCTAATGTCTTAAATGTCAATACCATATATTTTGATCGGCGATTCTATAAAGAAGCAATAAAGAAAAAGTCTTGCCTAGGGGCTCTTCTTCTTCTCTGGGGCTCTGTTCTAATCTTTATTATGTGGTTATATTTTATTATAAAGATCATTGGATCTATTAAGTGTATTTCTAAAAATTTTTATAGACTTAATAAAGGCCTAATGCTTACTTCTGAACATTTTCCAGTTCTGTTCTTGTTGATTCCAATAAATATGCACAATGGAACCAAAATGATGCCCGCAAACAGCATCAGGTATCCAGAAACTGAAAAAAAATCAATTTAGTTTTTTGGACCTTGGAGATACCTACTTTAGGACTGGGCGTACTGCAAGGCATTTGCAGTACCCCCGTTTTATATTATACGACTTTTTAGAACAAACTTTATGAATTCAAAATTGATCATGTTCACACGAACAAAATTGCTAAAAGTAGGTCACATACGTTCATCACGGCAAAATTTACGGTAGCATAATTGGCCTTGATCGAAACGAACTTCGTGTTACGAAGTTCGTTTCTACAAGGTTTAATAAAACATAGTGATAACTGATAATACTTTAGGGTCGGGATCCATACACATTACACACCATACAATATTATCACTTAGTTTCAGTATCAGTTTTGTTACACCTTGTCTATATTTATAAAACTCAAAGGTGACTGACTGACATGGTGATCTATCAACGCACAGCCCAAACCACTGGACGGATCGGGCTGAAATTTGGCATGCAGATAGATGTTATGACGTAGGCATCCGCTAAGAAAGGATTTTGATAAATTCTAACCCCAAGGAGTTAAAATAGGGGATGAAAGTTTGTATAAAATAAAACTACAAAAATATATTTACCATATCCTGCCGTCGGATACACGTAGGTTTCGGCGAAGACGAGAGCTTCGAACGATATGAGCGCGTATACAAAGACAATGATCATCATGGCGGGCGTGATGATGCCCCAGCAGAGCCGCCAGTACATCGACGTCTTGATGCCCAACATGAACTCGATGTCCAGACACAGATTCTCCAAACCTTTAAAGGATATAATATTACTTTATATAAGAACTATCTGTTGCCCGCGTCTTCGCCCGCGTCAAAGTAATATATATGCTCCTTCTTTTGGGAAGTCGATTAAAAAATAGCCTAAGTTACTCCTCATTACATCAGCTATCTACCAAAAAAGTCCCGTCAAAGTAGCTCCCGCTGTAGCCGGAACAGACAGACAGACATGCAGACAAAAATTGTAAAAAGTGTTGTTTTGGTGTATATAGCGTATAAATACTCATATGCATGTAGTAATAAATGGTTCTTTAAATATTACAAACATACACTCCAATTTTATTTTTATGTATAGATGTATAGATTAGATAGAAGTTGATTTGAGCGCTGACTGATTTTTTAAAGCAGTAAATAATTTTAGTGGCAGCGGTGAAGTGATAACAATCACCTAAAACTAGCAACCATGTTAGAAAATAAAATATATTCTTAATACAAGATGATCTTTTAAAAAACAACAGAATTACAATAGCGTAGATACTATTACCGTAAATCCAGAATACACCAATGATTTCAGAGATACCGCAGAACAGCACAAGGAAAGTACCGCCGTAGTAATCAACGATTTCGAGGATGTATTGGCCACCCTGGAAATTGTTAAAAATATTATTAGGGTCTAATTTGAAACTATAAAAGTAGTTTAAACTATTTTGAAAAGTGTTGAGACGTTCTCCTTTATTTGAGGATTGTTACGCGTCCTCTTGAAGATATGAAATTCGTTCACGATGAATGACTGCAACGAAATACTTCACAAAGTTCACTTACAGGAGTGACGTAAACGAGGCCGACGGCGAAGCCGACAGTGCAGCAGAAAGCGGACATGAAGACGGTGGGTATACGCGGGAAGGCGTCCATCATGAGTGTATTGATGACTGACAGCAGCGCCACCGCAGAACCCACACCCAGAACTGACATCATCACGAAGAAAAGTACCGAGAACAGCTGTAATGGACAGTGAAAAAATGAATTATTAAAAAGCAATAGATAATATTGTTATTCACCTTGCATCAAAACAGGTCTTAGAATTTAGATGGTCTCAAATAATTAAGAGGTTCAAACGAAGGACCCCGCTAAATAAAACTTTAATTCTTCGATCGCGGATTCTTGGAAATCTATTGTTCTCGCAGCCGTGTGTGGCCGCTTGGAAAAGGCAACGAATTAGAAGATGTAATAACTTTATTTTAAAAAGATAAAACCGACTTCAAAATTGTACGCAATTAAGAATTAAAAGTAAGTATTTCCAAAACTACTGAACTGATTTTGATGAAACTTGCACTATACCACAGAATATATTATAATAGTACTCCGTAACTATACCCTAAGTTGAACAATATCTAGTACAATAAAAAAAGAATCTGAAATCTGAATTACTGTGGTTATCGTGTTAAAAATGTTTTATAATAATATTATGTAGCTGCCGCCGTGTGGCCCGAACACCTTTTAATTATTATGTTTATGGGTGATAGCTATAGTAGTTTTATTACCTGCGGTTGGAAAGTTTTTGCAATCGCATCTGGGTAGGACACAAAGGCCAAGCCAGTCCCACCGGAGCCAACAACTTGGTCGACCTCTCTGTTAAGGACGTGCGCCAAGTTACCCAAGATACCGAAGATGGTGATACCGGACAGCAAACTTGTGAACGTGTCCAAAGTTGTCACGATCATAGCATCTCTAGAAATGAAAATTTGAAATTAAATCTAAGGTACAATTCCGTGCATCGCTACAGTCGTCAGCCGCGCGCGGCCGACGAATGTAGTCAGCCCCTCGCGGCAATAGTCATTGTATGAAAATGTATGGCACCAGTTCCGAGGCCCGCGACAGACGTCGGCCGCGCGCGTCTGACGCGGGCCTCGGAAGCGGTGCCATACATTTTCATACAATGACTATTGCCGCGAGCGGCCGATGTCAGTCGTCGGCCGCGAGCGGCTGACGAATGTAGCGATGCACGGAATTGTACCTTTAGACAATCCATTCTACTCTTATTAAGTATCGTTATAAGAATTAGAAGAGATATTAATGTAAAAAGTTTAGTGGTATCATTCTATGGTGGTATGTCTTAAAACTAAAATATATAGACATAATGTAATAATATTCCGATTAAAATAAAGTTAATATTACTAAAGCTTCATTACCTGTATACATTTGATCTGAAGCCGTTGTATGAGGAGAACATAATGATAGCACCGGTACACACACTCAGTGAAAAGAATACTTGAGTCACCGCAGCATACCACACCTAAAAATACTTACCGTACGTAATTCAAGAATTTTACACACGAATAAAAGAACAATAATTATTAACAACCTCTTAAAAACTGCACACGACGTTTTTTAAGCAGATGAAACAATGTAAAGACGCGGACGGTCAAAACTGGAAGAAGAAGTTTACTTACATCAAGTTCTATCAATTTATCCCATTGCGGTGTTAAGAAAAACAAAATTCCTTTTCCAGCGCCCTCCAAAAGCAGGGTGCTGTAAGCATACAATATAATATTATGTTTCATTATTATGAAGGCCACAGAAAACATCCAAAACACCAAAACTTCCAAGTTAATACCAAAATTTAAAATATTTTTAATATCTATTTACCTTATCAACAAGATTATCATGACAACATAAGGGAAGATAGCGAGAAAGTATGCAGCTTTTCCAGAGCTTTTGACACCTCGGGAGACAATGAAGAATATAATCAGCCAAGAAATGAACAGGGAAAGTGTGAGGTACCATATGGGGAGACCTAAAAATAAAATAAACATAAATATTGATAGTTATTGATTGAATTGAAATCACAACACAACCTCAATTTATCAAGAAAAGGTCTAATAGAACTTGAACTTACCAAGTCCTCCTTCGATTCCGTCGCTTTGCTGCAGCACAGTTCGTCTGAAAAAGAAAACTTTCATGAATTAAAACTAATTGATATTATTACTTTAAGGTACCTATACATATAATAAAATCGTAGGAAAGTCAATTCTGTACATTGAATATTTTTGAAAAATAATACTTGGGACGTGATCTACAATCGATATGGAAGCCAAAAATATAGTTTTTAGAATTTTTGTCTGTTTGTCTGTGTGTCTGTTTGTCTGTTTGTCTGTTTGTCTGTATGTATGTCCGGGATAAACTCAGAAAGTACTGAATGGATTTACTTCAAATTTTGCACGAATATTATATAGAGGTCGGGTCAACACATAGGCTATATATTATGACGATATCACCTAGGGCGGGGGGAGGGGCTCAAGTTTCAATATTTTTAGTTTTTTGCTCATATCGCTAAAACGGTGCGTTGTAGAGAAAAAATGTCCGGTACGTAATGAAAGCCCATAAAATTTCCTACAAATTTCTCCTTCACACAGTGTATCTATCTTCACTCCTTGCCATGCTATGAGCTTTTGTCTATCTTTTCTATACAAATTTCGAGTGTCGTTTGATTAACATGCTGGGAGCTTTGGCATCGGTCTTTTCCTGGGGGGGGGGGCTTCGCCTACACATACGGTTTTTCAGTGTCGTTTGTTTTGGGGGGGCTGCGCCCCCCCAAACCCCCCCCCTTATTCCTCATGACACTTTTGTTCATAATTAAAACGTATCGTGGAGTTTGTATTGCGTCTTAATTATCCTTTTTAGGAACAAACTAAGTCATCTATACATATTGTAATAAAATCGTAAGAAAATCAATTCTGTACATTGAATATTTTTGAAAAATAATACTTGGGACGTGATCTACTATACTAACGCGGACGAAGTCGCGGGCAACAGCTAGTATATAATATATAAGAAAATAAATGAATTCAGCTTAAGCAAACATTACATTATGTTTGTAGTTTACTTATCTAGGACCTTGCTATTTTAATCTTAACATAAAGTTTATCGTTTACAAGGACTTACACAAAGTATAATTCCGCACTGCTAGTAGCATTAAGATTCGGGTCGATTCCTTCTACTTGGTCAGCGGGTACACAATTTTCCCATTCCGGCTGACACACTGCCCAAGGCAATGTGGCTTGGAAGCTCATGACCAGGTAGTAGAGACATAGAGCAATGATTGATACATAGTAGGATAGAATATACCCACTGCCTAATGCCTGTGCGTAACCCGTTCCTGAAATAAATTTTTGGCTTTTTAGTTTAAGAAGCGTTTAAAACCTTAAAAACTTTACAAAAGTTAAGAGAATTAATTGTAAGTACATAAAAATAATGTCCAAACACTGGTATGGCTAACATTGATGACTGAAATATATTAAAAAACCGGCCAAGTGCGTGTCGGGCCACGCGCAATGTAGGGTTCCGTAGCACCGCTAGTTTTTGAAAATTTCTGTATGGTCAATGAATGTACATTTATAACATGTTTTATACTACTAACAACATCATCTCAAAGGAATTTGAACGAAAAGTTCCTTTATACTTCGCCGAATACATTTTTTTAAGTTGATCGACTATTACTCAATAACTTATGAAGTCGACTTAGCCGTGATAGTTTTCCTTTTAAATTCAGCATATTTCCTACTCCCGTGAATTTTTTCACATTTCCAGAAGCAACCGTTTAGCTGGTAGAAGGGGGGGGACACTGGACTCTAACGATTTTTTCCACTTTAAAACTTAATATTTCACAAATGGATCCCTAAACCGGAAAATGATCTAGAAATACTCATAATATTTTTAAAAAACCTATCCAACGACACCCCACACGATGGGGTGGGCGCGAAAAAAAAATTCAACCCCGCTTGATGTGTAGGGGAGGTACCATAAAAAAAAATATTTTTTTAATATTTTATGTACCATTTTGTCGGCATTATTAATATGTATATTCATGCCAAATAACAGCTTTGTAGGTCCTATAGTCTCTGAGCAAAACCGCGGACGGACAGACGGACAGACGGAGAGACGGTCAGACGGACAGACGGATGGACAGACCGAAACTATAAGGGTTCCTTGTTGACTACGGAACCCTAAAATATTGGACATAAGCGTTTGCTTACTTTTAATAATGTATTCATACTATTATCATTTATTTACCCTTCATAGCAGGCGACAACGCCCACACCTTAACGGAATTCCTCGAACTGAACTGTCCGATCACACCTTCTAGATAGTACATAGGCTTTCCTATGAGTATGAGTACAATGATGTATGGGATGAGGAAGGCTCCTCCACCGTTCTGGTAGGCGACGAACGGGAACCGCCACACGTTGCCCAAGCCCACGGAGGTGGCGATACACGACATCAAGAACTCTATCTGGTTTCCCCACATGGCACGCTCGGGTTGGTCACCTTCCACATCTTTTTCAGGAGCCTGCAATATAATTGTTAATGATTGAATCATTTGTCCCTTTAACATACCATGCCAGAATATGAAAGAGTTTAATTACCTTTCCATTGTTTAAATCAACTGGCGCACTCATCATAGCTGGCTGAGTCAGGCCAGGGTTCATTGTCATTTTACTGCCGCCAACACCATTTGTCTCGGGCGCGTCTGATGCATGACCATTAGGCGTATCATTTTCTTCTGCCTCCACTTCAGCCTCCTGCTTCTCTGGTGTTTCTGGTACTGGTTCTGGACTTGTTTCTGGTTCTTTTTCAAAAGACGGATTATCTTGTCCTCCATTTTTTACCCCACTATCACTGGGCCCTCCAGTGTCGATTGAGTCACCAGTTGGTGCCTCCTGAAAATCAGTAAAGCACGTGAATAAAAAATATAGATAGAGATTATAAATAACAACTTCGTTAGTAGTACATAAACAGTCTATTATGTATAGTCTAGTTACTACATACCGCATAATATGACGGACAATAAAATTTTACACTACATAAAATAGTTTTACTATTGGTAGTTACATCTTAATGTCCAAGAGTTGATGGCTCACGAGTTTCATGCTATCGTTTCAAGATTGTTAAGTACATTTTATTTATTAGGTTTCATCTAAACGCTAAACTATTGAAAATACTTGTACACTCTATACTACCAAAGAAATTAAAATGTTTATTTAAAATTTAAACATAAAAATGTATTTGGATTTTGTATTTCACTTCTTCATTGCACATTTCGAAAGTAGTTAGATCCACTCATATTAAGCTTTGTCTATTATTAAATGAAAATGAACCTAAACGGTATAGAGCTTGTTTTAGGTATTTAATAAACAAAACTGCAGACTACGACCAGCTGGTAATAAGTTTTATCATACGATAGAATATCTAATTATCACTTTATGTATTACCAGTCCCAGATACTGGACACATCAGAGATAAGATCTATATATATTTCGGCTCAATAATAACAATATTTTCATTCAATCTAGGTCGGGTCTAAGTCGATTTTATAGCCAAACCATGGAGTAATTCTGCGGAAAAACAATTACTTTTAAAAGTTTTAAAAAGCTTTAAAAAAATAAGTATCAGTTACCGATTGAAAATTTAGAGCTATTCAACTTATTGATGAGAGAACGGCTCTACTTTTATTTTGCACACGTCCTAATTCTTTTATCTTTGTAAGTTTTTTAATTTCAAAGAAACTAATTAGATATTATAGAGACACACGGAGAGCTGCACAAATACACAGGACACAGGTATATTCTAAGTACTTGATACACTACTGAGATCCTGAGGTTTCATCCGTCATCATGTGAAAATAAGTTGTGTCTGATCGCACTGGGATCTTACTCTATTAGGTATTTGACTGTCTTTATCTGTTTTTCGTTCGCTTTTTGTAGAATTCGGCGTATCCGCGAAAATAGTAGTAGAAAAGCAAAAATGTTAGATATGCTTAGATAGAAAAAGATACCACGGAGGTACAACCTTCAAATAATCACCCGAATCAAGTGCTTGTTCAGACTATTCCACTCGGATAAGACATATCTTTAAAAAATTTGTGACCTAATGATATAATAATAATTAATAATCTTGAATTAGATATGCGGCTTATTTTAATCTATGATATTAATTTGAATTGATAATCGTATCTATAATTATTAAGATAGGGAATTCCTCATATTTTTCACGTAATAGGTACCTACCTATTTTAAAATAAAATATAATGTATTTCCTGGAATTATCCTCCTTTTCTTCAAAGAAGTTATTTTAATTTTTACCAACCTTAATAAGTCACTGTTTCCTTCTTATAAGGTTTAACTTCGTTAAAGCTTTGATTTAGATTACAATTATTGTCAATTGCTATAGAGGAATGAAAATTTTTATTGTTAGACAACTAAAGATTTGTAGGGTACCTAAAGTTGACGACTCTCTGTTCGCCCGTCTGTCTACCTGTGGCTGTTTCAGGTGAACTGCTGGCAAAGTATCAACGAATCCCAAACACACAAAAATTAAGTATCGGAATATGACAAACGTGATTTTTGTGGGTACCTAAGGCGCCAAAATACAGAACCCTTCGTGCGCGAGTCCGATTCGTAATTGGCGGGTTAGTTTATTATTTCTATTTTCACTTTCCTTACAATGTTACCGGAAATGACATTACGAGTCTTTTGTCAAGCAATAAGTCGTGAAAGTTTTATCACTTGCTTGATAACACGTGGCTCGTGTAGTATAGACATAAAGTCAAACCATAATAATTATTGTAAAGTGATTTTGTTTGAATGAAATCTCAATAACTTGATTATGTTTTGTTACTGTGCGATTTTTAATCAAACTGAAACTAGACTTTGTGAACGTAAAATCTAGATACACTCTACAATAATAATTATACATAATATCACCGTTTCGGAAGCTTGGTCCCCTTAAAATATGTGTTGCGAGGAATGTGTTTGTAAGATCCAATAGAATCGCTGCGCTGAGCGAGGTCAATGAAGCGATTCTATTGGTTATCAAAAATACATTCCTCGCAGCACATCTCTGGTGGAAACGCAGCCTAATACTTCTATTATCGTAACAGTAAACAATACTTACCTTCGGTATTGGTAGCATTCAATCTAATCCTTACTACAGTTTCTAAAAAAACACAAGTTCACAAGTTGACCCTTTCAAGGATAGCACTATCTATTAATTGCCTTTTTCATACTTCTATTATCGTAACTAAACAATACTTATCTTGTGTATATTAAAATGTAATCCTTACCATGTTTTTGTCCAAAAAGCCCAAGTCCGAACACACGAAGCTCTGAACACGGAGTGGAGGGCAGAATCACCTCCCCACCGTCTATATCATCACATTCACAAACCTCCACAATCTACATGACGCTTCAGATATCGTATCTACACCGAAACGTAACAAAAAATGTGCTGCACGAAATTATACACAAAACACTGACAATTAAAGCTTAAACTCCCTTAAATAGAGTATAAGAAATCCTTACAGTGTCGTCCTGTCTGTCTGATCTAGCTCCTGTGATTGAAGAATGTGTTGTTATTTTATGACCGTTTGTTAACTATTTATGTATATCATTAACCGATCGCGCTCACCGTTGAGAAGGTAATGAATAGAAAAGTAGAGACAGTTTACGTACAATAATGTGATGTTGACTAACAATTGAATGGCTTTAACACCGCGGAAAGTATTTAGCGAGGTATATTGTGATTTTAGATTGATAGATTAGTATTAAAGATTAGTTTAAAGTTTTATTGTTAACAAAAGTACTTATTAGTATTAATATCTTGCCATTCAAATCTACTAAAACCATAATCTTTGCCTAGTCGGATTATGGTTTTAGTTTTTATGCACGATCGTTGGTCAGAAACCCCTTTCGGCTTCGTCGTCATAAATTTAAATGACGTTTATTAAAGGTTTCCCTGCTTATAAAATTCTAAGTAAGTAGTATTCATTTTTCTGTCTGATAAGAAATAGGATTTTTCTTTGAGAATTCAAGGACAGATATCCTCGTACAACATACCAATAAAGATAATAATAATAATGTCTATATTGGAAATTGTAATATACGAATTATTATCAGGCTGTAAAATACCGACATACAATAATCACGCCCGTGGACAGTGAAGAATTTTATTTAAATATCAAATTAGTTATTTATTATTAGCTAATTGATCATAACATTATGTACCGGTATATTATGTAATTGAAAGTGTCAACAGTTGGGTTGTTTACCATGGTTGACCGTCCATATCTTACGTGACGATACCTGTAGTTACTGTATTGAATAGCTAAACATATTCCAACAATTTTACACGCACGATTTATTCAATGCCTACTATGACTCCTCGGTGCTGGAAAGGAAGCAATTATTATTCTTTACTACTTTTTTATATTTTTGTTATTATTTAAGACACTTAAATTAAAAGGTAAAAATATAATATAATGTTCTGAAAATATAATTATATAGTGTTCTCTGGGTAATGCAAAATTACTATTACCTACATAAAGAATTTTATTCATAAACGGAATAGACAGCGGGAAGCAATGGGCTTCAGATATTCCTAGACAATTTAATGTAGGCAAAATAAAATAAACAAGGTGTAACAAAACTAAGTGATAATACTTAAAGGTGTGTACGTTTTCCTCATAGAGATTTCCCTATGAAAGTAGCAGCGCTGAAAGACCATTTTTTCTCACTTTTGTATGGGCAAGTGCCCCAGCGTCACGAGTTTCCCCATACAAAAGTGAAAAATAAATTTGGTCTTACAGCGCTGCTACTTTCACAGTGAACTCTCTACAAAGAACACATACACACCCTAAAGTATTATCACTTATTTTTGTTACATACTGTATAAGAAGATGGTGGCGGCTAATGGTACTCGGTAAAGACTAAAGTTTTTATAAGCTTATGTTGTACCATCAATCTTTGCTAATTTATTTTGTACTCTTATTAATAAACTACCCCGGCGTCGCACGGGTATAAAAATATAATTATATAGCCACTGAAAAAATGATTAAAATCGATAGCCTATGATCCTTCACGTGGTTTACCGTCTACTTCTTATCTGTGCCAAATAACATAAAAATTGCTCCAGTAGTTCGCGACATAAGCCCTTTCAAATAATTTCCCCTGTTTTTTCCACATTCTCTTAGCTATTAGTCTTAGCGTGATAAAATATAGCCTATAGCCTTCCTCAATAAATGGGCTATCTAACACTGAAAGAATCATCAAAATCCGTTTCGTAGTTTTAAAGATTAAAGGGAACCAAGGGACATTAGGAAAAAAAATGACTTTGTTTTATAATATGTATAGTTAAAAAAGAAGTCGGTTAAAAAATAGCTCTTCTCGTATCACCTCTTTAGTATCTTAAATACAAATTATTTTTTCTTCAATTCCAATAATATATATACTACCCATTACCCAAAATGACGAAAGTAACAAAAACTACAAATTCTGTTGATATTTTTGTTCCTCCGTTTCTACTCCTTATCGCTAGGGGCAAGTGAGTCTGGTCGTAGTCGGAGGGAAACAACAGGGCGTGTGTAGCCGCGAACGCTTCGTTTGATACCCGCTGAAAAAATACAGCTGTTTTCATCCATCTACTAGAGTTCAAAAGTTGGAAACTATAACTACGAAAATGATATAAAGCCTATGTTCTAATATTTTTAACTATCAAAATATTTGAACATCATTGATTGAAATTGCCATAATGGTTGAGTGCGGGCGTGCGTCCACCGTGCGACAAACAGCCGTACAGTGTATCTAAGTTGTATTTCAATCATAAGCAATTATTATTACTAGAGATCGCCCAATGGTTGAAATTCGACCTTAGTTTTAACGACATTAGGACAACTACCTATATTTTGTAAAAAATATTGACTTTGCTTATCATATTTTTTTCAACTCTCGTCTCTGGGACTCAGCTGATTTCAGACTGGCCATGTAAGCATTTTCTAATAGTATCTAAGACTCAATAAAAAAATTATAATCCATTTTCAATTTCTCAACTTCTTGTCAACAGACTTCAACCATAAATAAAAGTGTATAATTCGTATGTATAGGCTTGTCACTAAAAATCTATCATCTCCTGTGTGTGTGTGTGTTGTAGTGTGTGTAATGTTTTATTTGTTACAAAAATGTATGATAAAAACATAATTTCAAAATAACATTAGCTCGATGCACTCCCAAACCATATAAACTATAACTGTGCAAAATTTCATTCATCTACGTTTCCCCATTTTTCGTCAAAAGGGATACAAAGTTTTACGCTCGCGTATTAATATATTATTATTTAATTCTATGCCAATGAAACATGTACTAGTATTTTATGTATCATACAAAACTCAGCGGGTTTCTTAGCCCGTGATGCCTTGTAGATCACTCTAGGATTATAATCATTATATTTTACAGTCATTCAATATTCCTACCTCCATAAGAGCCTTATCCTCCTTATCATCAGTCTTCGTCATCATCATGATGGAGTACGTGTTGTCTATGCCGAGATGGCCGTCCACCCAGTCTTCTATTCCGCCCGCGTACAATGCTACAAGAAAACATCTTGTCATTTTGTTTAAAAAGGCCTAGATCGATTCTAAAAAGGTTTCGGCCCTCCTATGCCAGTATATTTTCTAGATGATCATTCGTTAAATATGCACTCTTGCTGTTTTTTTATAAAATTCTGCATGAGACACATTTTACCCACGATTATCTTTAACCAAAGTAACGGTCGTACTTAGAGACATTTAACGACCACTTAACTGAAATTAACTAAGTAGTGTAGATTTGAGACATAAACTCCATAATAATAATTAACTTGCAGATTTTCTCTTCATTAAATTTAAGTAAACTATTAAATGTTTTAAAGTATCAGCCGCACTCAGACACATAATATTTCGATGGTTAGTAAACAGAGTTTTAAGATAAGTCAGGATCTACGAGATTCGTAGTCCGTAGCCTACCTCTACGAGTACGCTGTAGAGGCCTACGCGCTACGGCGTAGCTTTATAAGGTCTTTAGACATGTTTTCATTGTAAAAGTAAGCAATCGTTATCTCACAAAATTAGATAATATCGAATAGATTGTCAAGTAGCCAATAAGTAACTGAATTTCTTTATAATATCCAAAAAATATTCTATTACTTGTTTAAACAAAATTTAAAGGGTGTTGTCACCTACTAAAACGTCAAAAAATAACTACTAATTATCCTCTGTCAAGGCAAAATGATTGTAAATACTTTTATATTAATAATAATATTGTAGTTAAAGCTGTCTACACACCAAATCCGCCGGCCCGGCGGCGGCGTAACCCGCCGGGCAGGGCCGGCGGCCTCATTTTGAAAGAAGCTTTGTCAAAATTGTTTCAAAATGAGGCCGCCGGCCTTGCCCGGCGGGTTATGCCACCGGGCCAGCGGTTTTGGTGTGTAGACAGCTTTATTCTTACGTAAGTGTTCCGACGTCTGGCCGTAGACATAGGTTCGGCTGCCCGCTACAGACGCGGCGGTTGCGGCGCGAAGGGCCCGAACTCTCTATGACATCATTTTTAATTTTCTAATTACATGATTGATGAGTAACATGAGATCATGTTTAAAAGTATATCTTCTACTAATTCTTCTATTTACTTATGTTTGGCACTAAGTTACCAGCTAAAATAGCAAAATCACTTTTTTATCACTAACACACCTACAAATTTAAGCAGGATATCCTAAATTATAGATAATTTTATTTCAGTTGAAAGTGTGAACTTACATAAAAATTATTTAAAGGCCGCTTCTTCTTTGTATGAGAGTACGGATACAGAACACCCTGTAAGGAATAAAACTATTTTTAAAATTAGTAAAGGAATAAAACTTCAATCAAACACATACCAAAACCACAAACGTTCCAAATACAAAATAATAGATGAAATACTTTTTCCAAACCAAAAAAAGTTTCAAGGAATTATATTATCTCCAACACAAAACTAACATACCAGTACATCGCCTTCTTTGTACGCAATGAAGGTGTGTATGTGCTTCTTGTCTAGGTATTGTGTTAGAGATCGTGTCTCGACCTCGCTCAGCTGCCGCGACCCCGCGTACAGCGGCCCGCAAGGATGTTCCGCTTCTAGCTCCTTGGCTGAAAGAAAATTATTTCTTGTAAACAGTGGTGGATGGAGCAAGATCTAATTTTGATGTGGGCAAGATTAGTTTTGTGAGGCCCCCTGATGGATGACACGAGAGGATGGATTTTGTTGAGAGAAAGATTTTTTTATCTCAAGTTTTTATGAAAAAAAATATGAGTATCAAAGCTCGTAAATCGTAAAAAATATCTTGTGGTACAAGGGGCGCGAGCCGAGTACTCACAGAAAAGTTCATTCATAGGCAGATAGTGTAACCACGTAATATGGTCGCGACTCGCGTTAGTGTCAAAACCCAGCCAATAGATCACGACTAACATTGAATTGATATCGCCCCACCAAATGACATAGGTCCGCTATTTGCCTATGAATCGAATTCTTCAGTGGTATTGTAACTTGGTCCGCATTTTCTACTGTAACTCTTGTAACTTGGATCACTTACTGGTAATCATTGATGTTTTCGCTTTGTGTGAAATTGCGAAAACATCAATGATTCTTCACAATAAAACTAATGATAAAGTAGTCCAAATGATAAAGTAGTAATTACTAACGTGGTATCCATTGATATTCAAAATTTCTGTCCAAGTTGACGCCATAGCAGGTTTGTATTGTACAACTGATACCGAGGCCTTGGCAACCTTGGGCTTCGTCTTTAGCGGTGTTCCAAGTTTGCCGTAAATTCTTGAACCAGTGGCGTCGCTGTCGAAAGTTAAAATGTACTACCATCAAAGAAGTTTTCATAGATAGATGGCGGAGCTACGTAAATTGGTCGTGTTTTGTCAAACCCAGCCAACAGATCACGCATAACGCATTACATTCAATTGACATAATCCGACCAAATCACGTTGCTCCGTCAACTACCTATGAATCAATTTCTTCTATGATACTATGACTATATCAATGCTGGATATACGGAATTTTCTTGAGCTGATTTGACATTTTAGACAAATCCTCACACGTCTAGGTGTAGCCTGTCCTGTGGAGCCAATCGAAACATTTTCCTCAAAAGAGTTTACATGGTTACAACTATAAAATTTATAACTAGAGTGTGTATGTGTGTATGGGTGTCTGTGTTTGTGAGTGTGAGTGTATATGTTAAATACTCACCAGTGAAAAAGTCATGGAGTAGTCGTAACCGTCGGGATTCAGGATGGGAATTATCCAAAACCTGTACTTCAGATGCAGGTCAGAATGACTCTCGCTTTTCTCAATCAATTGTTTTAATAAGCTCATGGCTGCTGAAACCGCATAATGGTCTTTCCCACGTATTCCTTTAAAACAAATTGAGTATATTAATTAAATAAATATTTAAAAGAACTGAGATTAATGTACTTACTTTAAAATATATAAGCAAGAGTGTAGTACTATCGGAAATCAGCAGACTGAGAATTAGAAAAAATTAGACTAGCACCTGCAACGATCAGTACAGTTTCTTTGGCAGAAGCAATCTGTCCTTTACTGAGGTCATCCACTATCATCATATAGATTGGATTCTCCATCGTTGTGTAATTCCCATTGGTGATATCAACCCATTTGGCAACAGGACTATTTTCAGCCCATGACTTCAATTGCATGACTATCTAAGAAATAAATGTTGGAAATGTATTTAGATATAGAACTTTGAAAGTATCGTTATCAATAGTCAATAGTCAAAACTATTTATGCCATTATTTGCACAAAAAAAATTTGGACATGTCAAGATATGATAAAATGTATGTCTCTGATACGCTTCACTATCACTACATAGTATAAAACAAAGTCGCTTTCTCTGTCCCTATGTCCCTTTGTATGCTTAAATCTTTGAAACTACGCAACGGATTTTGATACGGTTTTTTGTAATAGATAGAGTGATTCAAGAGGAAGGTTTATATGTATAATAACATCCATTAAATAGTGGAGAAGTACTGTTATTTTTGAAGTTTCTAATGTGATGTCGTAAATAATTACATTTTTTCCGCTTACATTGCAAACGCAGGCTGAACCCTACGAGTTTTATCAAAATAAGGTACTAAGTATTGTACACATTGAAAAGGTCTACAGAAAAGTCCGTGATGGTATATGTCTATCTCTTATGGATAGCCCACAATAACTTTTTTTTGTCATTTACTTTTTACGACTAATAATGGCTAATTTTCGAAGCGATTTTAACCAATACAGCATTAATCCTTAACCAATTAAATACCTTGAATACATTGTTCATTTAATATAGATCTATATGGCTCTTTACACCGTATGATTTAAGTGAATATTTTCGAAGATATTACAGATTTAAAAATTGCGGGACGTAGCGTTTGCGGCGGTACCGGCCGGCCGCCCGGTGCGGCAAGAGCGTGCCTATAAATAGCGCGTCTGAGGCCGCGGTTTTTCCTATAGCACTATGAATTTAGCAACGATCGGACGCGTTTATTATAAAAACGTGCTTTTCAGCGCGACAACGTATCAGTAATTATAAGTAAGTTACGATAAATAATTGTATGATAGTAGTTTTAAAATATAAATTATATTCTATTCTGAGGTTAATTTTTAAATCGCACTTATAGTAATTATAAGTACCTACATAAGGTGAGATAAGATTAGATTAAATAAAACTACTGAATCGATTTTAATCACGTAGGCTATATATTTTATACCCGTGCGAAACCGGAGCGGGCCGCTATGTTTTTATATACAACGTTCACAGTTTTTCTGTAGTGTATTTAGTATCAGCATTGCACCCATGCGAAGCCGGGGCGGGTCGCTAGTAAATATTAAAGAAAACTAGAGAACTTCACCTCATTGAGTGTGGGCGGCGAACCATCAAATTCTCTATTCTTTATCACAGTGCAAATCGTTTTATGTCGGCGTGAATTTCCTTGCATTATGAACTCTGAAATTGTTGTCTTTAGTGTGGTGTCACTGGCTAGATTATTTTCCATAAATGTAGAATTTACAGTCGACGCTTCCGTAGCGTCCCATTCTATTTCTTCGCATTCCATTTCATTCGCTAAATCAGTTTCTATAATTTTCTTTTCTTGTTTGTCATTTGTTTCTAATACTATACTCTCATCGTATTCATCTTCCTCGTCTTTAAAAGTAACTGTTTCTTTAGTAGAAATTGATTCGTCTGTACCAGTTCTCATATTGAATAATTTCTTCAATTTACGTAAAGGTTTTATAGCCAGTGTCGTACGGAATGGATGAATATACTCAAAAGGACTATAATCATCTGTTACGATATTAGGTAAAGAATAACTTTCTGTTGTTGAAGTTCGAAAGGGACTGAAATTGTCTGGTACGATATTACGTAAAGGATTTTTTTCCGATAGTGAAGTACGTATTGGAATAATCTTTTTCGTGTTAAATGTTCGCATAGGATATACGATGTCAGATTTGGGCGTCGTTCGAGTTGCTTTTGCGTTTGGTTGAGGAACCTAAAAATCATAAACATATTTGAAAATGTAATTCCAAAACAGCATTTAAAATTTATTTTAAACTGTATTTACATGTAAAACGCAAGCTGTTACTCACAAAATTTAGATCAGATTTCAATGGTTTCATTTGCAATAAAGGTGATATGTGTTCTCGAGTTATATCTGGTTCTATTGGGGCAAACTGTTGCACAGGTGAATCTAATTTAGACAAAAACCCAGAACCCAACAGTGCATCCTGGTTCTCGTTTTGAACTGATATATATTTTAGTTTCGGGTATTTTGTGTCCTTACCTAAAAGACAGTAAATTGTAAAATGTTAAACTAGATAAAATATCATGTTTTCTATTTATCACATACCTATATACGTTTTTTGTGAAATTATTTTATTATTCGAATATACGGGTACAAGTGCATTGTCGCTATCATCGAGTTTTGATTTTGAAAATGGATTTATTATCGAGTCGATGTTAGGATCAATTCCAATTTCTGCACTTTCTGCATCATCTGGACCTCGTCCACCACGGAATGGACGTTCCGCATTATTTACAGGCCTATCATTGGCAATATCAACGGGAGCCACTTGGGAATCACGTGCTGGTGAATCTTCTTCGAAGACTTTCACAATAAACTCCTCGGTTGGTTCAAAATCTGCTCGCCATCTAGTGTAATCTGAAGGTGCACGTTTGAGACGGTATTCTGGAACATAAAGTTAATAGGTAAAAAGAAGAATGCTGAAGCTTGAAAGATAATAACAGATATTGCAGTAATAATAACGAAGAATTATATTTCTTGAACATACGAGAATTTGATGAAGAACCAAGAGATCCGTTCAGACTAGAATTTAAATATAGGCAAATAACATTTTCTGTTAGCTGTATTATGATCAGAATAATAATAAAATTCATTGTAAGGTAAATGGTACAAACTACAAACGCATTCTTTTGTGACAGGATACAGATACAAGATAGAAAGTAGTTAGTAGACAAACAAAAGTATCATATTTTATTTTTTAATGCCGATCTCAAGCAAGGGAAAAGAAGAGACGTGATTGACAAGTAGAATGAAAAGAACATACTTATCACTTATCACGAACTTATCACAATAATTATCAAGAACCAAGAGCATATTGTCAATTAGTGCTAACTGCTACTAGTTGACATAATATTCTATCATAGAGAAATATTAAGACAGTACTGACATCTATATACAAAAGCTGTCGCAAAGCAAAACTCAAGATTAGAAGATTGTATATAAATTGTAAAAATGCTATTGCAGTATAAAATTTATTTTATAGGGTTCCTGTACTTTTTTGGAATACTATTTATGAGTTTATTTCCTCCTAGAAACTTCGAGCTGTATGTATTGTTATACTGTATATATTATTGCACCTTGTTACAAAAAACGGACCTCATCTTTGAGCGTAGGGCATCGTAGCGACTCGTAGCATGTCGTAGCACGACGTAGCACACTAGGGTCTTGCGGCGTAGCGCGGCGTAGAGTAGCGTAGAGCAGCGTAGCACTGTACACTCTACAATGTACATTGTACGAACGGTAGCGTATTGTTTATGTAGTTAATCTGTAGCCAGTAGAACATAAATTGGTTTACTACACTGCACATATAATAAAGTTTAAGTCTATCCATATTGTTTGTTTTATATTACTTCTTGTTATACTACTATTATAGGTTACAAACTTACATTTTGTAATCAACACCAATGTTTCCAGTTCAGGACCGAACATAAGAGAAGCACGACGAACTATCAGGGACATCAGTTATATGGATAACATAGACTATAGTATGCTAGTAAATATTACTGAACAAATTGGCCAAGAAGATCCTGAACTTGCTACCATATTGCATCTCACTCCAAAGACGTATAAGAACAAGAGTATCATAGCTTTAGAATTACACAGCGATAAACTCAGCAGAAAGCCGGGAATACTTATAGTAGCTGGTACGTGTGGGAATGTAAATTGGTACTAAATTATGCGGTACCGCGTGCATAAATACGCATTTAATTTTTACACATTAGAAATACTACTTTTTGGAGATACCAAAATTAGAACAAAATCCGTCCAATCCATCTATTTTTTCACACCTACAAACCTTCGAACAAAATCGACTATTAACGTGTCACCGAGCGATCGCATTCTGCCAGTAATAACAATAATTATTAATCTACCTATAGCGTACTCTTCTCGTCCTCTCCGCTTACTATTCGTTCAAGTAAATTTATCTAAAAATTTTACTTTCCTTTTTCCCCTTTTAATTACTGCTGTACAATGTACATCTTAAATGCGCACACATTTAAGATGTCTTATCTTCTGTTGTAGGAATCGACGGGATGGCGTGGGCAGCACCAAACGTTGTCATAAGATTAGCTGAAAAACTACTTCACGACACAACTTACCAAACGCCTTTTTTCAATGATTACGATTGGTAAGTTTTAAAATAATTGTTGCTCACAAGAAATTACATGAAATCCTGATACCTACTACATACTTATTGGATGTTTTAGTCTTTAGATACAAGCGGATTATCATTTGGATTGATTTCCGTTGATCCTTATTCAATAAACTTAGGGCCTGTTTCACCACTTTCTGATAAAGTTCCGGATAAGTTATTCACAACTTATTTGACAGATTCTCCATACTCAATCTGTCAAGTTAATTGGTGGATAGCCTATTCGGCACTTATCAGGAAGTGGTGAAACAGGCTCTTAATATTTTAAAGTGAAATCCCTTATAGGCTTATCGGAATATAATATCATAAAGACACATGCGTCTGCGCAGAAAACATAGGTAAATTAGTTAGGTTTATCACCCGTCATCTTACAGTCTTAGTCTCTCCACTAAGGGCCTGATTCACCACTTCCAAATAAAGTGGCGGATAGGCTATCCACAACTTTTTCGACAGATTCTCCAATCTCCGGCACTTATCAGGAAGTGGTGAAACAGAAATCATTAAAATCATTAAAATCGGCCCAGTAGCTTACTAGTACGTATACAAAATTTAAACAATCAATCTGCTTACATTTAATAATTATAGTGGTATATTCTTCGCGCTTCGTTTTATTTTTAACTATGACGTGTAAACAAAAATTAAATCTCCACCCAATTAGTGTGCTTTTGTATCTCGATATTGCGTTGTAAATAAAAGATACCTAATTTAATTTATAAGTTTAATAAGTTTTGCTTACTTTTAGATTAATACGTATCAAACTCGTATTTCGATGTCTCTAAAAGTAAGCAAAGCAAATAACTTGTTTACTAGGTACCTCATACCGATGGCCAATCCTGATGCCTTCGAGTTTACAAAAGGGCTGAGTGATCTACCTGTAGTTGACACGGAGGTTTGGTCACGTAACGTCACCGTCAGAACACAAGCTAGGCCGTCGCGTTGGCACAAGAATACTGATGTAGAAAGCGACCAGAACAAATGTTTTGGGACAAACATCAATCGAAACTTCGCATATCATTGGCAGGGTAAGTAAAGCGAGTTCGGAAGTTATTGGGTTCAGACATTAAATGTAGATAGATTTCTGTGTAGCAAACCGTGAAGATCGCCTAGCTATGTAACTTAAAATAAACATATTACGTTCTCACTAAAATATTGAGAGTGCCTTGGCCTTCACATATACTATAGCATTATAGCAGCAACAGACTAAATTTAAATAATACGGAAATCTCCAAAAAAGTTAGTCTAGGTTTTCCTGCATTTGTATGTCGAACAATTTTTTTTAGATTTATATATTTATTTGTAGTTATAACGATTTCAAATGGACGTCATAATAATATATGCCATGTTATTGAATAATAAATAATAATAATATTGTAATCTCCCAAAACATACGATGACGATAGAAATAAAGCACTAACATATTATATGAAAGGGGTATTGTATATACAGGGTAACGCCTCTGTGGTCCAGTGGTTTAGAGCGCGGCTCTTGACTCAGAGGTCGTGGGTTCGATTCCTGCGTTGAAAAAATGTTATTTCCACGTTTGGTAGGATAATGCAGGCTGATCACCTGATTGTCTGTCAAGTAAGAATATGATCCATGCGTCGACGGATGGGCATGTAAAATGTCGGTCCTCACCAGCGGGCCCAAAGTGGTCGCTTTGTGGAATCATGAGATGAATCATAATATTATATATGATTTTTTTTTAAATCGCAATATGCAACTCTGCTTGCAATTTATTTCTGTATTTTTGTACTGATTTCATTTGCTGAATCGAATGAGAGGCCCCGCTGATCTCTCGCCAGTCGTGTCGGTCTTCCGTCCCACTGGGTTATGAGCGCAAAAGGAGTAGATAGTGCTCTTGTGTACTGCGCACATCCTTGGGCACTATAAAATTACTCCTGCATAACTGGCCTGGTTTCAATGAAACCGGCCACCGTCACAGAAACCGGTGTGGGAGTTATTATTATTACATAAATCCACAGCTGTCAACCCATTACAGACGACGTCCTTCGGGAGCCGGATCAGTGTTCGCAGCAGTACCCGGGTCTCAGGCCCTTCTCCACGGCCGAGGCCGATGCCATCCGCCAGTACATAGACAAGCTGGACAACAGAATACACTTCGCCGTACATTTACATGCGAGCTTTGAGGTGAAGAAGGTAATTGGATCCTATAGAGTATAGCTGGTAATTGGAGACATTGGATGAAGTGAATAAGTACCAATTTGAAAACTGACAGTTTTTTGCATAAATGGAGGCTTTAAAGTGTAAGACCGGGAAAATGATTTGAAAATTTAAATCAAAACAATGTGAATCATAATATGTATACCTAAGTATATATAAAGTTAGTAACATAGAATATCATTGATATAAATTACCCAGATGATGAAGTAAGTAAGTTACAAGGTTTGTTCAATGTTTGTCCAAGGTTCGGTTCATCCACTCATGTCTTTAATTACGCCCATTAGTCAAAAACAGATTCTGTGTGTAACTTTTGAATCGTATTACCGAGCAGTAAAGTCGAGATGTGATACACCTCGGATCTGTCTACGACTGTACAGCTGTGAGATGACTATGGGACAAGTATCATGGGCCAGCTATGAAATAATAATTATAAGACTAGCTAAGTTAGCGTCAAGTCAATGTCTCTTTAAGGGCTCCCACACATAACTGCGAATTAACATCGCATCGCAAATATCTTTAAAAAAATCGTAATAAAAATGACATTACCATGCGATGCGATGCAAATTCGCAGTTTTGTGTGGGAGCCCTTATAGTAACTATAATATTATTCTGACTATGTTTATCTGTCGTGCAATGTAGGCTTTATTATTTTATTGTTTATTCAGGAGTACATCCTCTACCCATGGCGGTACACCACCCGCGCGCCGAGCAGCTACCGCAGCCTCCAAGCGATCGGCGAGTCCGCGGCGCGGCAGGCGAGGCTGCCAGATGGGAGGCTGTATCGGGTATACTACACCGTTGCTAAAAGATCTACATAATATTATACAGGATGTGATAACGCCTCCGTGGTCCATTGGTTTAGAGCGCGGCTCTTCACTCGGACTCGGAGGTCGTGACTCGTGGGTTCGATTCCCGCGTTGGAAACATGTTATTTCCAAGTTTGGTTAGGACAATGCGGGCTGGTCACCTGATTGTCTGACAAGTAAGATGATCATGATGATGGCATGTAAAAAGTCGGTCCTGCGCCTGATCTCTCGCCAGTCGTGTCGGTCTTCTGTCCCACTGCAGGATTCTGAGAGTAAAGGAATACTTGGACACTATATAATTACTCCTGCGTAACTGACCTGGTTTTAATGGAACCGGCCACCGTCACCGAAACCGGTGTGGGAGTTATTATATACAGGATGTAACAAAACATACTGATAATACTTTAGGATATGACATATAAGAAACATACATTGTATGTCTCTTGTATAATGTATAGAGTTCACTCTCAAGGTAGCAAAAGAGTAAGTACTTTTTTTTAATTTTGTATGGGCAAAATCATGACGCTGGGTCACTGGCCCATACCAATCACAAAAAAAATCATTCAGCGTTGCTATTTTCACAGTGAATTATTGTAAGGGACACATACACGCCCTAAAGTAGTATCATTTTGTTTTGTTACACCCTGTATAGACGTTTGAATTACACAATGTCTTTTTCTTGTCAATGTTTGGTCCTAGTACCTATGTCAATTCACGTTTCTAAATCAGACAGGGACATCATTGTTTTGAACGCAGGGCATACAAAAGATAGGGTATGTTCTCATTGCAACGTGATAAGCTGATGCGATGTATTTTTTGTTAGGGAATTCAAAATTGGAAGAGAGGCAGAGACAGTACAACACCGCTGGCGGCAAGTCTGTCAATTCAGTCTGGAATTCTGAATTCAAACCTATTCAAAATAAAATTTGAATTACTCATACAAAAATTCATTGCATCAGTTCGCCACGTTGCATTTTGCAATGTGACTCAAACTATCAATTCAGGGTTCCGTACCCAAAGGGTAAAAACAGGATCCTATTACTAAGACTTCGATGTCTGTCAGTCTGTCTGTCTCCAGGCTGTATCTCAAGAACCGCCATAGCTAGACTTTTGAAATTTTCACAGATTGTGTGACAATTTCAGCTGAAAATTGCTGCTTTAACAACAAATACTAAAAACAAAATAAATTAAATATTTAAGGGGGGGTCCCATACAACAAACGTTTTTAGTATTTTTTTTACTAATTTATTTTGTTTTTTTTTTACTCGATCTCAATAATGGCAACAGTAGGCACTTGAAATGTTCACAAAATACTCAATTATATGTATAATTTAATAATTAATAATAAAATTAAAATAAAATAAATAATTAAGTGGGCTCCCATACAAAAACACAATTTTTGCCTATTTTTGCTCTATCATGGTACGGAACCCTTCATGCGCGAGTCCAACTCGCACTTGGCCGATTATTTATATCTACTGTGGCTAGCCTTTACATTTAGAATGCCAGTAATTTTCCCAGTGCCAATTCCCGGTGTACCTAGATAGAGTCATTCGATTATTTTATTTTGATAATATTTGTCGATAAAGGAGATAGCCAAATGGCAATGTTACTAATGAGACCACGGTCGGACATGCGTATAATTTGATTATCTATAAGCCATTCATGCGTCAGTACCGAAGTCGAATTTAACCTTCCGAATGTTAGCGTTCAGAAATTCTAGTTTTTACGGTTCCGTACCCAAAGGGTATAAACGGGACCGGGGACCCTATTTATTACTGAGACTTCGATGTCTGTCCGTCTGTCTCCAGGCTGTAACTCAAGAACCGCTATAGCTAGACTTCTGAAATTTTCACAGATCGTGTATTTCTGTTGCCGCTATAACAACAAATACTAAAAACGAAATAAAATAAATATTTAAGGGGGGCTCCCATACAAGAAACGTGATTTTTTGGCCTTTTTTGCTCGTAATCAATAATGGTAGCAGCTGGGCACTTGAAATACTCACAATATTCTTAATTATATTTGTACTTTAATAATTAATAATAAAATTAAAGTAAAATAAATATTTTAGGGGGGCTCCCATACAAAAAACATATTTTTTTGCCAACTTTCCCTAATTAACGGTACGGAACCCTTCGTGCGCGAGCCTGACTCGCACTTGGCCGATTTTTCATACAACAAAGATTGTGCACACATAGTTTTAAGCTAACCTCGGCTTTAGATAAATACTAGCTGTCCCGGCCAACGTTTTTTTGCCATTATTATCAACTGATGAAGTACAAAGTATTTTTACTTCATCAGTTGAAGTTGAATATGCAAAGTTTCGACGAATTAATTAGACAGTGCAATAATTATTAATTTGTTAAAATTAAAAAAATAATAGCGTTTTTTTTGTTAGTTTTTAAACTTTATATTTTATTCTAACGTTTAGGTTCATCAAGCGAGCGCTGACGGGCGAGTCGCGGGTACACTGAGTGACTACATAGCCGGCGTGCTGGGAATACCGCTAGTGTTTGTACTGAAGCCGTACTACCCGCCATTTGCTGACCAAATTGATGTCACACTTTTAGGTAAGCCTTATTACAAACGAACGGCATTTGTAGGCGGCATGCGTCGACGGCAGTCGCTGGATTTTTTATAAGAGTGGGTTTCACCAGAAGCGTAGTTAAAGGTTATCGTCAAATATGGCGTCCATAAATCATAATGGACTTTTACTAGGGATTTGACAGTTCATTTGACTTTTTGTTATGGTTAGAGTTAAAGTTATAGTTAAAGTAGGTTGGTGCAAGTTGCAGCAACTCACTCTAATTGTTTTTTTTTTGTTAGAGTGAGTTGCACCGGCTTACTTTAACTATAACCTTAACTTTAACCAGAACAAAATGTGAAATGAACTGTCAAATCCATAGCAAAAGTCGCCATATTTGACGATAACCTTAACCTTAACGTTAACTACGCTTCTGGTGCAATTCACCCTTATAGACACTTGTCACTAATAATTGTGACGTGACGTGAAAGACGTGAGTGGAAGAATCGAACAAGTAACATTTCGTAACATACGGACAATAACTCATTTTTCCCTAATTATTTCAATAAATCTTGTAACTTATCTACTTCATAACCTAGCTAATATATCTGGCTACACATACAATCCATATTTTTTCTATTTCAAATAACTTTTCCGGCCCTAAAGCCTCCATTTAAGCAAAAAAACGGTAAGTTTTTTCATGTCACTTACCTTAATCTTCCACTCATGTCTTGATTATTATTGTCGACACGCGTTGACGACAGTCGTCGAAGAGAGAAGATCGAAGTGCCGGTCGTCTGTAATAGCGCTATGAGCGCTCTTAGTTGACGACTTGATAAGCGTTGGATATTTTATGGATGATAATAATATGTGCATTTTGCTATGTTGTATTGCAAGTTGCAACACATATTAATTAAGTATTGTAATGTTAACATTTTGAAGTAAACTAGATACTTAGATTTAAAGTTACACAAAATAAACGTAAGAGAACTTGCAAAAGAAAAGAAGAGGAATAAAGAAATAAGATAACAATAATAAAACAATCTTTTCTAAAGAAAGAGTAGGTACCACCGAGGAAATTGTTTCCTAGGCAGTTGATAGTCCAACGTCATTTGGTCGGATCATATTGTCAATTCAATGTTAATTGTGATTTGTGATCTGTCGACTGGGTTTGACGTAAAGCGACCAAACTACGTAGGTTCCCAATCTGCATAGGAATTAACTTCTCTGATAGTACTTCCAGGGCCCCCGCTACCATATGTGCAAAGTGTGCAACGCACACGGGCGCCATCCTCTAGGGGCGCCAAATCACCATCTTTAGGGGCGCCAAAATCCTTTTTTTTTGCACACAGGCGCCAGTAGCCCTTACGGGGGCCCTGAGTACTTCTACATTTCTTGGCTTCGAAAGTAAAACAAAATCAATGTTGTTTTTCAGAGACGTACGTGAACAAGTCAATATCGGCTATAATAAGTTTAGTGCGCGGCTGGAGGAGGAGCACCAAGCAGAACACTTTGTCCTTTTTCAGCAGGGATATAGAATTTTAATAAATAATAGTTTAAACAAAAAAAATATGCTTATTGCTTATTCACAGGTTGTTGTTACTGAGCTATGCCTAACAGTTTTAGCCCTTTGCTAACAAAATATTTACACAACGAATTACATTAAGATCGAAGACAAGTAAAATTTTGAATACAAAGATTGCTACGTAAATCTATCTATATATATAAAACTCAAAGGTGACTGACTGACATGGTGATCTATCAACTCACAGCCCAAACCACTGGACGGATCGGGCTGAAATTTGACATGCAGGTAGATGTTATGACGTAGGCATCCGCTAAAAAAGGGTTTTGACCAATTCCACCCCTAAGGGGTTAAAATAGGGGATGAAAGTTTGTATATAATAATACTTCTGAACACGAGCGAAGCCGCGGGCAATAGCTCGTAATAATATATTTTTCAATACTACATGTGAGAAACTGCACTGCGATGCTACGTAGCAACGCGACACGTTACGGCCAAATATGAAAATCCTCTACATGAAATTGTTTGAGCCAAATCACACTACGCGTCATTATTACTACGCGACACAGCAATTAAGGCTTCTTACAGAAGAACGGCACTTGTCGACGGCGCGCGTCGACGGCAGCCGTCGACGCGCGCCGTCGACAAGTGCCGTTCGTCTGTAAGCGCGCCAAGTACTAGTAGGGTCTTAAAGGGTGATAAAATTAGAAATCAAACAAATACGTTGATAGCAACATTTATAATCTTTGAAGTTCTAAAAATAAACAACATTTAAGTTAATATAAATGAGCAATTTACAGTATTTACAACATCGCGGAATGCGATTAACTTGTGTTTTTGTGTTGGGCATCGTTGTTCCAATTGTCAGCTAGAGTATCTAGGGCCTGCACAAGTAGTACCTGTCTTTTGTTGCTTTTGAGATCATCGTGATGTAGTACACTGATGTACAGAGAGACTCGGTGTAAGTGGACCAGTCTTCTGAATAATGAATCTTTTAGCTGTCGCACGTCCGTCCGCCGCCAACTTTTTAAATTGCGACTTATGAGCGCCGCGATGTGATGCCTCAAATCTTTCAAACACTTCTTCTTTTCATATTGTTCCTGTAAATAATAAAAAATAATGGTATTGAAGGGTATTTTTAAATATTTTTGAATAAGTTCGCTAAAACAGATCATAAGTTAAATTTGCGATATAAAAATGAAGTTTAAAAAAATTAAAAAACGTTTTATAATACAAAAACCGCGGGAAAACTTTTTCGGCCGGAAAGCCTAATGTCGCGGCCGCATATGCGTGATGCTTCGCGCTAAAGCCGATACTATTGGACGATCTGCGTGTATCGTCCAATAGTATCGTCTCATTGCACGAAGTTTCGGACGATACACGCAGATGCGGCCGGGACGTTAGTGTAATCCAAAAATTAAACATCTACCATCTACCACGTTTTCATTACCAAATTTCTTGAAAATGCGTACGGTAGTTAGGTACCAGTTACCAATTAGACTTTATTTATAAAAATATTTTGTCCTCTGCTGTCACATTGGAAAAGGCATTTGACAACAATATATTGAATGGCTTGTCTTTTGTGTAACTATTGTTATAACTTTTTTTTTTCTTATTTATTCGTCGAAATTGCGTCGCTTGTGTCGAATCCGACAATATAAGGTTGCGTTTCCACCAGAGATGTGTTGCGAGGAATGTGTTTTTAAGATCCAATAGAATCGCTGCGTTGAGCGAGGTCACGTCAATGAAGCGATTCTATTGGTTATCAAAAACACATTCCTCGCAACACATCTCTAGTGGAAACGCAGCCTAAAGGGGACTTACCGCGGGCATCGCGCACAACGCGAGCCGCACGCGCAGGCGGCGCGGCGCGGGCAGCGAGCGGAGCGCCAGCGCCGTCAGCCCGCCCGCAGACACGCGCACGTGGGACGGGTACACGCGACTCTCCGCCTCGTCGCTGTAACGATAATTATGAAAAATCTATTGATACACTTGTTTCAGTTACTCTGTTTTTAAAAATATCGTATAAGGGTATAAGAAATACCCATAAAGCTAATATACCTAGAGGAATATAGAAACAATCTCGAGCTGTCAAACGAAACCGAAATTGATCTACATCTGTGTGTAAAAATGTGTGTACGTATACACTTATACAAGCATCTTTCTTAGAGATTAAAATCGACAACGTGCCGATAAGTGCCGAGTGGACGTCAAAAAAAGAGTCCTGCTGTCATGTATCACACATCTCTTTTTACCACGCAGTGTTACTGATAGTAACATCTCGCTTGCTCAGGACTTTGTTTCTCTATTCTGCTAGGTATAAACTTTATGGAAATACCATAGAGAAATTAAGTAATAGACAGATGGCGGACCTACAGTAAAGCCACTCACCCATCAGCGGGGAATACGAGCAGCACGGGGTAGACGCTGGCGGTGTAGGCCCAGGGCAGGTCGTGTCGCGCCGCGTCCAGCCGCGCCGGCGCCACCGCCACGCCGCACGTGCGCAGCAGCCGCGCCGCAGACACGAGCGCGCGCGTCACGTGCGCGCCGCACGCGCCACCGCACACGGCTAACAGCTTCAACTGAGAACAAAGTTATTGACCAAGCAATTTTATTTTAATATGTATGTACCATCGAGGAAATTGAATCCTATGCAGTTGACAGACCTACGTCGTTTGGTCGGCTTATGTCAATTCGATGTTAGGTGTGATCGGTCGGATGGGTTTGTCTTAATTGACTTGACCAAATTACTTAGGTCCGCCATCTGCCTAGGAATTAACTTCTCTGTAGCTAGGTATGTGCCCTGGCACATGGGGCGCTTATCTAGTCGCGATTTAAACGCGGTTCTCAAACGGCCCAAATATACATGAGAAACACCCTCCGCCGTGTGTTAGAGATCTGCTAAATAATAAATCATTTAGCAGATGAAAAAGACATAAAAAGTTTCGTTGAATTAAACAGAGGCTGTTACCGCGCTCATTATTGATACTAGATTAAATTCATGATATTATACATTTTTTAATTATCTACAAAAAAACAGTTTTCTTTTCTTTACCCAACTTACCGTTCCTGGAGTTCTTATGAATTTTCTAAAAGTGCGTGTCGTCAGATCCTGTATGACCGTTATGTTCCCTGTAATATCGGCGTCGCCGCTCGATCCGAAATAGTGCGTGTGTTTAGCGTCCTGCACGTGAGTGCGGAGAGACCTTTTTAGATTACTACTGGTAAAGTTGTGAATAAATTCTCTTATAGATTGAGCACTGAATTCCTTTGAGAGAACATATTGACTCTCTTGCTGAAATAAAATCACATGATCCATTAATAAATACGTCGCACGTACACGCACGCAAAACGCGTACGCAAATGTGCACGCAAGTATGTGTATAATTTGCGTACATGCACGCAAAACGTGTACGCAAAGTGGCACGCATGTACGTGCATAATTTGCGAACACGAACGCACATTTAACGTTTATAGACATACCTTGCTATCTAATATAATCACAGCCGTCATATCCTTCTTATTTTTAATATCAACACCAAGAGCTTCGGCAAAGTGATAGTTCCTCACGCTATCTATTGCAATAAAATACAATGAGCTATTTGTGGCACAGGATAGACCATCTAAATGGGTTATATTACCGCTCTTCACTTTGGCAGGGTAAACTGTGTGTGTCAGGTTATATGCGTAATGCATTAGCTTACAATAATGCCTGATATGGTCCCGAACTAGATTCTCGGCGGATAGAGGGTCGTCTTCCAGTGGCAGCATTGTTGTTACTATCCTATGACAAAGTTTTTTGCGGTAAGCATATTGTAAATAAACAGAAAACACTTAAATTTTTTAAAGAATTTTCAGGAGAAATAATTTTTATTTTTCATTACTTATTGAATGAAAAATGGCCAAAGGGTTTATAATTTCTATTTGTTACTAGCAAGTTTAAATTGGTTTTAATCTAATAATTAAACACTTACTCATCATCTGCCTCATCCGCATCAACATCAAAATCACGTTGTAAATGTTCTTCAAATGTCTGACATTTCTCATACCTATCATAGTAACTTTTCTCAGCTGGCAAGGACTTTTCGTGCCCGCACTGATCTAGAAATCCCATCGTATTCCAGAAAGCGGATTTTTCGTTGGAATTTTCAATCAATTTGGATAAAGCCAGGCCATGTTTCAAAACGTAGTCAAACATTTCATTTTTCATATTGTTTTGTGTGACATTATACCACGGGTTCTTATTATATTCTGTTATAAATTGTTTTTTACTGGTCTGTGTGACTTTTACTGGTTTATCATAGCTAGTTTGGCACGGTTTGAATAAGTTCTTTTGCTGGTAAATCAGTCGTTGTATTTGTTGTAACTTTGCTAATTCCGCTGTCCATTGGAAAGTGATGTTGCTCTTACAGTTATAATACTCCATGGCGACTTCTCTTAACTGAAACGAATTGTTAAAATCGTTTTGTAAATAATTAGTTGATCAAAATAAATAAAAAATGTAGTTGATTTAAATTTTAAAGGCGTGTCTTTAAATATTATCTCTGTATTCACTATTCTTCATTGAAATCTTTGCATCTTAATAATACCAAAAACTACATTACAGGTTTTTATAGACCATGAACTGGCCAATTTATACAAACTGTTTAACTTACACTAATTGCACAGTAATACGTTTTTAGTAAAGTAAAAAGTAAGTGATAAAGAGTTTTTAATTTAGTATTTAATTAATTATAATAATCGGCCAAGTGCGAGTCGGACTCGCGCACGAAGGGTTCCGTACCGGTATAGAGCGAAAGTAGACAAAAAATTGTGTTTTTGTATGGGAGCCCCCCTTAAATATTTACTTTATTTTAATTTTATTATTAATTATTAAAGTACAAATACAATTAAGGATTTTGTGAAAATTTCAAGTGCGTAGCTGTTACCATTATTGATTACGAGCAAAGAAGGCCAAAAAATCACGTTTCTTGTATGGGAGCCCCCCTTAAAAATAAACTTTATTTTATTTTTAGTATTTGTCTTTATAGCGGCAACAGATATACACAATCTGTGAAAATTTCAGAAGTCTAGCTATAGCGGTTCTTGAGATACAGCCTGGAGACATACAGACAGACGGACAGACGGACAGACATCGAATAATAGGGTCCCGTTTTTACCATTTGGGTACGGAACCCTAAAAAATAAAATTCACTTGTTTATAATAAGCACGTAGGTTTTATCAATTAACAACAATGTTGTATATTGGAAGGAAATGGAAATTTTTGATACTATTATGTGATAGAGATAACCCTAGGTACCCTATATCGCTAGGTGATAGCCTGAGGGCTGAGGCTATCTTAATCACCTTGTATTTGGATATAAAAACACCTAGCTCTCCAAAAACATCTCATATACCATTCGAGACTCGTCAGTCAAGATGAATTCCTTCGTGTGCCTCTGTTTCGCTCTACTCTGTGTGTCAGGTGTGCTCTCTAACGCCTTAGACCCTAAGCAAACCGAGGAACTATGCCTCAAGAAGTACCAATCCGGTGCCGAATTCGACATGAAGAACGCACTGGGCGAGTGGTTCCCAATCTACTACTGGCCACCGAACCGCGGGGAAACTATGGAAAAATGCGGAAAATCTTCTTTCAAGGAGGTATCCGCCTCGGACATCAAAGACTGCAAGGTAGCACTGCCGCAGGGCGAAACTATTTACGAAGTTGAATACTCCAACGACAACTTCCAGGTGAAGCGATACTTGTACGGCGCTGGCTCCACTCAGGTCATAGTCGACTGCCAGAAGGAATCTCAGGATAAGGTGGTGCACAGGGACCTAGGAAACGGCAAGCTCTTGGCTGCCATCTGCCCGAGCGGTTCTGCCGTTCTGCTGTCAAGGAACTTGGTGTCGGCTGCAGAGCTGGACCCTATCGTAGAGAGCGTAGCTGTCATGAAGGGAATTCAGGGAGCCCCGGACTGCAAACTCCCGTAAGATGTAATGTTTATTAAGTGTTTGAACCCTGGTTTACATTTCTAATTAAGTTACAGTCAATACATGTTTTTTTTACTAGTTGTATTTTTATTTAATCCCGTTTGCCCGCGTGGACTTCTGAGAACGACATAATTTCAGAAAAATAAAAACATTCAAATCATACATAAAATATAACCTTATGTCACTCAGGAACACACCAGCTTTCTATCGGTGTTAAAATTTTTGCAAACGAACCAGTACCACAGAATACATAATTAGTACCTTACGGTACAGAAGTCTCACTCCCATGTTTAGCTATGATAAGCGTAAGGGTCCGGTCACCGGACTAGTCTCAATAGGCTGGCACTCGCTGGACGTGGACTTATCGCATACGCAGCGCACGCATCCGCGAAACAAAAGCCCTGGCAGAATGAGACGGCAGACAGTTATTGTTGAATGCTATGAACGCTAAACGCAACGCAAAAGGTTGAAATTAGGTTGTTTTCCAGAATAGTAGGTAAATATCTCGGCAATTTCGCGACGTTTGTATGGAAGTGAGACAGGCCTGCCAGTACCTAGTCCCAGAGATTAGGTACCTTCTACAAACAAAAAAAAAACAAATGTTGCCTCTTTGTTATATTAGTGTAAATTATGAATTATTATTTATAGTCTATAGAATTATAAATTATAACTAATAGAATAGTCGAAAGGAACAAAAAAGAAACAGGATACTTTAGGAAAACGCATGCACATACGCTTTTTTCTGAATATAGATTCCTTTTGAGAATTCCGCGAATAAAGCGCATCACACACGGTGAAGATACTATAATATTTTATCTTAAGATGCCCAAATATAAAATATTATAGTATCTTAAGGTATCACACACGGTTAAGTTACGATAATATATCTGCTTGAATCATTCTAGCAAAAGCTTGGCTAGGGTTCACACGTATATTTCTACATTTAATCTACATACAGGGTGATCTAATATGAACAATACGGTCTTACTCTTAGATTTATTTATTTAGACGTGGGAAAGTCATGCTTCGGCACGAATGGGCCGGCTCGACCGGAGAAATACCACGTCCTCACAGAAAACCGGCGTGAAACAGAGCTTGCGCTGTGTTTCGCCGAGTGAGTGAGTTTACCGGAGGCCCAATCCCCTACCCTATTCCCTTCCCTTCCCATCCCATCCCTACCCTCCCCTTCCCATCCCTACCCTCCCTACCTTACCCTATTCCCTCCTAAAAGGCCGGCAACGCACCTGCAGCTCTTCTGGTGCTGCGGGTGTCCATGGGCGACGGAAGTTGCTTTCCATCAGGTGGCCCGTTTGCTCGTTTGCCCCCTTACTTAATTAAAAAAAACCTTATTGGGCACTGCGATGAGGCTTATTATTATCATCTTAAACAAATGTTACTGAGAAAAAGATTCACATATTTAAAATACTCACTAATGCATATACTGGAATCTCTTCATACAGTGGGTTCATTGGCGTGAACAATATAAGTATTGGATTCCCATCAGCATATCTTCCGAAGCTGAATGATTTCTTCCACATTGGTATAATTCTCACAACTGGTTGAGAGAAATTTTCAAGCACCCAAGTCATAAGCGCAGTATCATTCCATTCTTGATTTTCATCCATTTTATATTCCTGTAACAACATTTTTTTAACTATAGATGGAGCCCGATTCGCCGTTGCGCCAAAAGTTTCTCACTCGAGAACCTTAATTTTTTCCGGGATAAAAAGTATCCTATGTCCTTTCCCGGGAATCAAAACGTATCTCTATACCAAATTTCAGCAAAATCGGTTCAGCGGTTTGGGTGTGAAGAGGTAGCAGACAGACAGACACACTTTCACGACGGGACGATGCGACATGCACACATACGCGTGCACAAACGACCGCACACATGCACGCTCATCTTTATTAATCTCGATAACGACTGAACCGATTTGGCTTATTTTTGTCTTAAAATGATCGTGGAAGTCCAGGGAAGGTTTATAAGTGACACGAAGTTCACCGGGACGTCTATATTTATGTATAATAGTACATGTGGTGAATCCGACCATCCGACCGACATCTTCACAGAGCTTTTATAACCTTATTGGGCACTGCGATTGGGCTTATTATTATCATCTTAAATAAATGTTATTGACAAAATATTCACATAACTATTTTATTTGGCTTAACCACTGAGATGCGGGGAGGGTCAAAAGTGCGTCGAAACTGTTCGTGTAAATAGTGCACGGCATGTGCGCGGCCTGCTGGAACTTGGCCAGCGCACGCCGTGCGCTTTGACATGAAGAAGGATAAAGGCCGTCACAGACTTAGCTATAATATATTATATTAATATGTTTATAGCTAGGCATATTACTATATATTTTCTATACAATTTTCGCGTGACCACACACTCAGCTATAATATATATTTCTGGTCTCAGTGTGTTTAGTACGGTATATTAATATATATTATAGCTAAGTCTGTGACGGCCTTTATCCAAAATTAGAACATAGGTTTTAATAAATATATCAGTTTATTTTTATTTTATATTATATTATCATATTTCACTGCTATGATAAATAACATTTCAAGCATCATGTTATTCTCTATCTCCTTTTTTAATGTAGTAAATACCTTAGTCTCATTCCAGAGTAACAGTCTTGCTCTCGGCATTGAATCTACTCCTAAGCTATGTGCTAGCTCTGAGGATGTAACAGTGGCAAAACATAACTCCCCAACCGTGTCATACTCCTTCGACTTCAGAGCCACACTGAACCATACATTGTAATACTTTGATGTCTCCGTCAGTGGTGTAAAACCAATGGCCACTGCCTGAAAATATTTTAAATAATTTAAAATTGTTTAAAATTTTAAACAATGTTATACATAAAAAACATTGGGTTTTTAGTTTTTACCAATATTGGGTTATGATTAGGTTATATATGTATGTATTTAAATATTTTGTAGCAGATGTATGTGTTGTTGTTTACAATAAATGATTATTATTATTATTATTATGTACAAGATGTTAGTGTAAGCCCCATTATCCTTGAAACCATCAAATGTGTCAGTCAAAATGAACAACTGGGAACTCAAAAAAATGCTGTCGTCATACCCATACGGATGCCCGGATCGGCAATTTGTATGGGTATGAAGACAGATTTTTGTGAGATTTTCAGGGGCTCATTTGATGGTTTCAATGATAACGGTGTTTACACTAACACACTGTATAAACTATAATAATGGATAACCAAGAACAAAAATTACAGCTACAATTGTAAAGCTCTTTGTAGTACGCACAATTGGTGTCAAACATGAACAATCATAGACCCCTTTAAAAAAATGGACATTACAAATTCTATGTGGACTTACATCACAAATAGACAGTAAATAAACAATGTCTTCTGTACTTGAGACTCTTTCCATTGGCTTCATGATTAACTCCAAAAACCTTATCATACTCTCCGAATCCCTTGGACCTAAAAAAAAATTATTATTATTTAATTCATCAAGCCCCATACGGTGACCAGTGACTGAGACACAATAGATATTCTATTGTGTCTCGTTTTCCCACAATAGACAGGTTAAATTTCAAAAAGGCATTTTAAGATAGACACTTATTTTGACAGCATTTAGAAAAATTTATGATTAAAAATTGATAGAAAACTCAACTGGACTCTCTAAAACTAATAGAAACAATGTTTAATTAGTGCCTTGTTAAGTTTGTACCTTTGTACAAAATTCCTCTTGAGGTAACACTGTACACTATTAGTATGGGCCATGACGGCACTTTACTATGCTGTAATCGACATTCACTCCCTGGGTTCCAACAATTTATTGCGGAAAAATGCACCTGTAATTAGAAATTTATACAAACAATTTTTTTTAATAGCCACATGGAGAATATAATAATAAAATTGTTAATCCATAGACTAAAAAAATTATACTTTGCAAATTATAAATCTGTAAAATAAAACAGATTCTGCAATCATAACTTTATCTGCATTTTTAAACTTGTCTTACTATCAGAAGATAAGAAATTTCTGCCAATATTTTAATGCCAAGTTCAGATTAAATTATAAACAAGGTCTCTCTAATATTTAGTTTCTTATATTTTATACAGATTTAGGGCCTGTTTTACCACTTTCTGATAAGTGTCGAATAGGCTATCCACCACTTAACTTGACAGATGAAGTATGGAGAATCTGTCAAAAAGCTGTGAATAGCCTATTCAGAACTTTATCAAAAAGTGGTGAAACAGGCCCTCAATAAAAGAAATTAGTTCTTATGACAGGAATTATAATAACTTACTCTATCACTCAGCACATTGGCAGCCTTCTCAAACTCTCCTCTAACATACTGGGATTCAGCATCCCATGGGGCGTAGTACATGACAAAAGATACATCTTGAGAATTGATAGCAGACAGAGCTTCACTAAGCTCACCCTTATACCAGTCTTTTACTACAGAGTTTCTATCAAAAAATCTTACTGCTTGTGGTACTTTGGATACTTTGGAAGGGCTGGAATATAAATGACTATTTAATTTTTGTTGTCTGTTAACTTCTAGCTTAATTTGTTAAACTGGTTATAGCTAAATTTGATATTGTCCTGGGTAAGGCCTAAGATAGACTTTAGCATGGAAAAATGTACGATTTCCGCGCGATAAACGGATTTCTGGGCGAACTAAGTTGCGGGAAATATTTGGAGTGTAAATAACTTACAAATTGTGCAAAGCTCCATATGTTGTTGCGGCCAAAACAATGCATAATACAGTTTCTATTAGCAGCATGTTGAATGTTATGTCTCTACTGTTGCTTTGTTTGGGCTCTTGCGTATTGATTTTCTCCTCTGGTTCATCGCTAGTAGCCGGATTATTATTAATTGACGTGCCCTGTATAGTCTTTTTACTATCCACCGTTGAAATCATTACACGTCATTCAAAACAAAAAGTTTACCCCAAACTTAAAAGTGGATTAGGCATTATTTTCAATCATAATTACATATGATTCACTTATTAACTATCCATTTACGAACCACTTAACGTTTACAAAGTTTTGCATACTTAAAATTATTGTAAAATCCTGTTTATTTCCTAGGAAAAGCGAAAAATTACTAAAAATCCTGAATTTTGCACAAAAATTTTGCACTACACCACTGACACTTGACAGCTGCAGTCAGCCGATCACAACTCACAAGTGATCACAGATTAATATATGTAGCAAGCTACAAGTGATGACAACTGTTGTTATTGGTTGTGACTTGTGGTTACATCAAATTTAGTTCTCTACCCGAATAATGGGGGCGCTGATTCCGCTTCAAATAGGCACAAAAAATAGCTGTCATTTCAAAGGCTATCCTATCCAGCGTACTTGTACAAGTTGTACCACTTGTATCTTGTACTTTGAGATCAGTGACTACGAAGTACGAAGTTTAAAAAAAAGTATTCATCCTTGTTTTGAGGAAGTTGTTGTGTCATATTTCGATAAATTCTGAATACATTTGCGTTTTACGTTTATTACGATGATTTAATAAATATTTCTACGAAATACTACGTATAGAACATAAAAAATACTTCAATTAATACGGTCTTTATGTGCTACATACAGACGGTTATTTAATTTCAGATTTAGGTGACATCAGTTGAATCTTGAAAATGGAATCTCCAAAGCAGTTGGAACCTGATTCATTAGAGTATTGGAAAAAGCAAGCAAAACATTATGAACAAAAGTAAGAATCGTGCTCATTGTGTACTCAGTGTCTTTAGTTTGGTGATGTGATTTCAAAAAATGATGTCATTACAGAGCAAACGACATACAACATGAACTCGACGAGTATACAGAAAATTCAGCACAGCTCGAGAAGGAATTGGAAGCTTCCTTGGATCAGGTTGAAAAGCAGAACAAAGATTTAATGAATCAGAATGAACGTTTAAAAGACGAAATAGCATCACTCAGGGTTTGTAACAATGAAAAAACATAACTGTGCCAATGTGTGTTGTATAAAAATTATTATTAAGTATATTTTGTAAAAATATTGATGTTTATTTCAGAACAAACTGGAAAGGAGTCATCACGAAACAGAGGCTTTAGAAAAAGAGATACAAACACTAAAAAAGGAGAAGGACAAACAAGGAATTTATATCAGAGAATTGGAACAAAAGAATGATGATTTAGAAAGAGGGCAGAGGTGAGCTTTTATTTTATTATTTTCATATTAACCTCTTCTGTTAAAGAGAGATTTTCTCTTAATAACTTGTGGTAACAATCTGGGGACATTACAGTGCCTCAGATAAGCCTAAAGCAAAGATACGGCCGTACCATATTAATGGTTAATGCTTAATTCACACTATTAGTAAAATTTGAAGAGCCTTTATGAATAACTACATTGACCTCCAGTAGTAAAGTTTCTTAAGGACGCTATTACAAATATCAGCGATTTTCCAGTACCCTATTAAAGGATTAGGAGTCAAACTGCGAGGATATTTTAGTTTCAAATGAAAGATAATATATTCATCTCCACAACTGTACCATAAAAATTCTATAGCCGCATACAAAATTTTCACATAAAATACGTTTTAACCATCACAATAATCGCAAAATATGAAAAAAATGGGGTCTGATTAGGTACCTTAATATCTAAATACACTGAACTGAGGAAAATAAATATACAAAAAAATTGTTGCTTATTTAGTCCTCTATAAAGTCTGCTAAAAATTTTATATAAAAATAAACAACTTTTCCAGTTATAAGAAAAATAAGAAAATTTCTCAAATTTTTTTATACATTTTCGCCATATCAAGAACGCGGCAAGCGTCGTAACCACCACTATACAAGGCGCGCTAATATGAATCTTATTTTAATGTCATTAACGTTGATATTCGTACTGACAGACATCCGACCTGCTAATTCTCCGGTTGGAGCATTCTTAATAGTGTTATTCATTTTACTATCTTGAAATGATTTTTGATCATCTTGTTGTAACAAGATGATCAAAAATCATTTCAAGACAATCATTGATTCACTTCAATGAAGTAATTATTACTTCATTAATATGTAGGTACAAGTGTGAATTGTTATTTATTAACAAGCACTAATAAGTTCTAATTACAATCTGTCATGAACAAGTATGGTAGTTTGTGCAACAGTTTACTACAATATTAATTATAAGTTTTCTCTATTGCATTTTTTTACTATTTGTCTATAGTCCAATGTTTTGATGAAAAATTAAAATCAAGTATTTTTAGCTTCTGTTATAGGGTTAATATTTATCTTGCAAATGAAAGGGTTAATAAATAATATTATTATTAAATGTTATCTTAGGGCCCCCGCAGATATACAATTTCTAGTTGTACAACTACAGTCTGTCAAGAAAGTCATGACAGGTGGGATCTCGAATTAATAAAGTTCTCATATTATTTTTTTCATTTAAAAATTGTAGTTGACTGTAGTTGTATAACTAGAAATTGTATATCTGCGGAGGCCCTTAGGTGTCAAATATTTCATTGTGTACTATCAGAGAAGTTGATTCCTAGGCAGATGGCAGACCTAAGTAGTTTGGTCGCGTTAAGTCAAACTCATTGAACCGATCACATTCACAGCTAACATTGAATTGACATTAGCCGACCAAACGACATAGGTCTACTCTGTCAGTAGGAATCAATTTTTTGGGTAACAATTTGTACATTTGTAACTATTTCATTGAGTGTTCTATCTAATGATCACCTTTTTTTAAGAATAATATCAGAGTCGGTTTCGTGCATTGAAACACTGTTGAATCAAGCATATGAACGAAATGCTGTTCTAGAAAGTGAAGTAGATGAATTAGAAAACCTTAGGGTAAAACTGCAGAGAGCTACGGATGAAGCAAGAGGTAAATTGTTTTATATTTATTGGAATGAACTTCACAACAATTTACTACAATACAGTGTGTTAAACACCGTTATCCTTGACACCATCAAATGAGCCTGTCAAAATGTACAACTTGCCAGTGCCAATGCTGGGAACTAAAAAAAAGCCGTCTTCATACCCATACAATGCCCGGATCGGCAATTAGTATGGGTATGAAGACGGATTTTTTGAGTTCCACTAACATCTTCTATGTACAATTTGTATTTTTTCAAGTGTTGAAATTCTATAATTATTTTTTTGACAGATCTGAAACAAGAATTAAAAGTAATAGAGAAAATTCCTATCCTCAAAAAAGAAGAGAGTACAAATGAGAATGTATGTAACGGCCACTCTACTGCTCGTGTAGAAATAGAAACACAAACTTCAGTCACCTCACCACTGAAAAGTAAGTAACTGTACTTAAATATATTTTATTACTGAAAAGCAAAAAAGACGGTTATGATTTTGTCAGTTTATTACAAGGTAGCAGCTTACAGCTGCAGACTTATGTCATCTTTGTACCTTCACTTAAGCAAGGGCACAATTTTTTTAAGCAAGTCTTTATTCCCTTGCCCCTTGTGTTAGTAAGGTTTCTTTATGAAACTTATTAATAACACCTTAGGAATGTGCTAATTTTTGAGAATTTGGACTCACAAATATCTAAGCAGTTTTCATAAAATTTTGTGTCTATTAAACCTATTAGGTTTCATATTTCAAATATTAATTGATAGACTAAACAACTATCAGACTTTTTTCATTGCCTACTACAAATTGTTGAATATAATTTTCAGGGGAAGTAAACGGTAACACATTGACACCTTCAGCCCGAGTATCAGCAATCAATATAGTCGGAGATCTACTGCGAAGAGTCGGGGTGAGTGTTGAAATACTGTATATGTTGGTAGTTTTTTGGACACTAGGTGGGGTTGCGGTAGTATTATGCGGTGTAATATTGCACAATAATTACGCTTATTACATAAGCTAATGTAAAAGTTTAAGTAAGAAATGTCCAGTTTACATAAGTATTGCCCAAATATCTCATTATCTAGTCAAAGTATAATTTAAATATATGATATGTAAATTGTTTAAAATTAAGTATTTATGATGTTTATAGTGGGATAAATCGTTAGAAGACATCTTAAATTGATGTCCTTGTCAAAATCTACAGCCAAAGTCGGATTACTGAGCTTTCATTGTATTAAGGAACAGCCTTGGTGTTAGTGGCTTTTATACGTAGCGAATTTATTAGACAATAATTTTATTTTACTCTTTGTAGAGTAGCTCCTTTATAAATCAATTACACTTATTCATTTTATAAAATTATCTATGGACTATGTCTGTAGCTTCAAACTGCATACATCCTCTTACGTAAAAGATATACATACATAATGACGTCATACGCCTATTACTGGTTTTTCTGTTCAGTAGGGTTACCCTGGGATAATTTTCCCTCTGGCGTAATATGAAATAAAACGACCAGTGAGTGTGAGCGAAAAGACAAAGTTTATTCCATCAAATTACATATATAAAACACTGTCGTGCAAGCGACATCGCGATGCAGAAGCCTGACAGCGACATCTGTTACTGAATAGCGGAACCAAACCCACCTATACAATATGAGATTTACAAAATATCTCTACATACCGCCCACCATAAGGACAGTGATGTCCTTATTATAAAGTACCGCCCACCATGGCACTTTGAATTAGAAACTAAACAAAATTGAGTAAAAACTAAACTTATACAATTAGATAAGTAGACCTTCTTATTGTCCTACAGGTAAAATACAAATTTTGGATGAAGGTCTCTTCAATGTTGTATCTTTATTGGTTTTGATTGTGACTACTCTTACAACCTTGTCCAAGCCAGGATGAACTTCAATAATACGGCCATATAACCATTTGCAAGGAGGCAAACCGTCCTCTTTTATAAGTACAACGTCCCCAACAGTCGGTGACGTAGTTTGTGTTGACCATTTATGTCTAACAAGAAATTTATTTAAATATTCCTGTGACCAACGTCGCCAGAACGACTGCACCATTCGTTGTGCATATTGCCATCTACGAAGAGACGATACATTATCGTGTTCATAATTATATTCTGGAGGCACAACTAAAGATTCACCTACAAGAAAATGTGCCGGAGTAAGAATTTCTACCTGTGGATCACTAACACTAAACATTGGTCTAGAATTCAAACAGGCTTCGATTTGTGTCAAGACTGTCGACATCTCCTCAAAGGTTAAAGTAGAATCACCAATTACTCTTTTTAAGTGAAATTTGACAGATTTCACCCCCGCCTCCCATAATCCACCAAAATTGGGTGAATGGGGTGGAATGAAATGCCAATTAGTTCCATTTACAGCCAAAGATTCTGCTACTTCCTTAAATATGCCTGCAACTTCAGACGTAAACATTTTCTTTAGTTCTGCAGCTGCGCCGACGAAACAAGTTCCATTATCGCTCCAGATGTCTTGGCAGTAGCCCCTGCGAGCGACAAATCGCTTAAAGGCTTGTAAAAACGCTTGTGTAGTGAGGTCACTTACCACCTCCAAATGTATTGCCCTAGTGGACATGCAAACAAATAGGCAAATGTATCCCTTATAAGAGTGATGTCCACGGCCCTTAGAAGCTCTTATCTGAATGGGACCGGCGTAATCCACACCACTACGTTTAAAAGGACGACTTGGCGTAGCTCTGGATGTTGGAAGCTGCCCCATTAGCTGATTTTTTGTTACAGCATTGTTTTTTACACAAGTTATACATTTTCTTGTTACAGATTTTACAAGATTCTTCGCTCCTAATATCCAATATTTAGATTGTAAATAAGTTAACATCAATTGATGTCCTCCATGTAACGTGCACTTGTGTGCATTTTCTACAATCAATTTTGTAAGATGAGAAGTTTGCGGAAGCAATATTGGATGCTTTCTTTTCCAGTTTAAATTGGAAAGTTCCAATCTTCCACCAACGCGCAACAATTGTTTTTCGTCGAGAAAAGGATTCAACGAGGTAAGTCTGTTGTTTCTTTTTAATTCTTTACCATTTTTTATTTCAGCTACCTCTTCATGAAAATGCTCCTGTTGAACGAGTCGAATGCATACATCCAACGCGTCGGACAATTCTTCACTTGTAAGGTAAGTGTTTATTTTATTATTTTTAGATTTTTTAGCTTTCAAAATAAAACGACGACAATATGCTAAAACTCTAATTAGTTTTGTTAAAGATGAAAATCTTTCTATTAATGATATGTCAACCATAGCACAATGTACCTTTACTTTCTCTAAATCAGTGTTTATGTTCTTAGGCTTTGTATAATGTATTGTACTCTCAGTAAGGAACTTAGGCCCATTTATCCACATTTGATTATTCACTAATTCTGAAGGGTGGAGTCCTCTTGAGGCACAATCTGCTGCGTTTTGCTTTGACACTACGTGTGCCCATTGATGCGAATCTAATGAACATAAGATTTCAGAGACGCGGTTAGCAACAAATACCTTCCATCTGCTTGGATGGCTATTCAACCATGCAAGGACAATCGTTGAATCCGTCCATGCATGCAAGTTTCCTTTTGGAATGTTTAAAACCTTAGATGTTTCCAACATTAATCTAGTGAGCAATACAGCTCCACACAATTCCAGTCTTGGTATGGATACCTGCTTGACTGGCGCCACCTTTGTTTTTGCTGTCAGAAGTGAACAGTGAATAAGTCCATCCGGATTAATTACACGCATATAAACAACAGCTGAGTATGCCATTTTGGAGGCATCACAAAATCCGTGCAATTCCACTGTGGTGTTCTTGGATGAAGTGCCTAACCATCTTGGTAAGCGAAAATTTGAGAGCACCTTTAATTCATTGCGGTAAGTACACCATTCATTGTATAAACCTTTGGGCACTACCTCATCCCACTTCAAACCAGCTAACCATAGCTTTTGTATCATCACCTTTGCTATTACAATGCTTGGTGCTACCCATCCAAGCGGATCATACAAGCGTGCCACATCTGCTAATATTTTTCTTTTTGTTACAGGTTGCTGCGTTTCCGGAAGATTCACCGAGTACACAAAGGAGTCGCTGCTGCGGTCCCAGGTAAGTCCCAATATTTTAAAAACATTATCTAATTTAAAATGTAAATCTTCTGTAGTTTCTTCGTCTTTGTTTTCGTTTTTTATACTTTCTAATAGTGTATTACTGTTGCTTGACCATTTTTGTAGCTTAAAACCACCTCCCCTTAACATAGCAACCATTTCTTTGTACAGAGTGAGACCCTGCGCTGGAGATTCACATCCACTCAAAAAATCATCGACGTAAAAATCATTCAAAGTTGCCTTTGCGGCCAAAGGGTAATCAACACCTTCATTCGCTGCATGTTGTTGAAGTGTCTTGACTGCGAGGTAAGGCGCAGAAGCTGTTCCGAATGTAACAGTAAGTAGTCTAAAAATTTTATCTTTATCAGATTCTTTTTCTTTCCAGATTATTCGCTGAAAATCAACGTGCTGCTTCGTAACTTTGATCATCCTATACATTTTCTCAATATCAGCCACTAGACAAATCGGATGCACTCTCCATCTCATCATAATATGCCGAAGATCAGGTTGAAGAGTAGGACCGACCAGTAGGCAATCATTCAAAGAAACTCCGTTTTTTTCCTTTGCAGATGCATCAAATACGACTCTTAATTTCGTAGTATCTTTGTCATCCCGCACAACTGCGTGATGGGGTAAGTAGACTGCATTTGGTGCATTCTCTTCTGATGTAGGTACTTCTTCCATGTGACCGAGATGTAAGTATTCTTCCATTACCGATTCATATTTATTCCGAAATTCTAAATTTTCATTTAATTTAAGTTTTAATCTCTGCCATCTTTTTTCAGCTACATCCCGAGAAGAGCTACGTTTGCAATTTGGATCATCCGTTTTAAAAGGTAAGTGAACAATGTATTTACCATCTTTGTCCCTTGTTGTAGTTGTTTTAAATATTTCTTCGCATTTTAATTCCTCCTTTGTCATTTTTTGTTGCTTTGTTAGTTCTAGATCCGATTCCAGTTCCCAAAATTTCTTTAGTAACTCGTTATCATCTGTTCGACAGTGAAAAGTTCTAAATTCTTTACATGACGTTTGAGATACCTCACCAGACACAATCCACCCAAAGGCAGTAGATTGAGCCACGGGCGATCCCATTGGACCTTTCCTGATACCTTCCCTTATTACTTTGCCGTATACCTCAGCTCCTAATAAAATGTCAATTTTGTTAGGAGTGTGATAGTTTGGATCTGCCAAGTTTATATTGAGAGCACTAAGCCATTCAAAGACATCTAGCTTTGTGGCTGGTAATAAATTAGTAACACTTTTTAAAACATAAGCTTTTACAGTTATATTATAAGATGAGTCAACCAAAGATTTAAGATTTATGTTAACCATTCCCCTGGGGGATACACGAGTGTCGCCACCTAACACTGAGACATGCTCTGTAATTGGAACCTTTCTTAAACCCAAATATTGTACTGTTGCTTCGGTTACAAATGAAGTCTGTGAACCCTGATCCAATAGTGCTCTAATAATTAAATGGTTTCCATTTGTTGAAGCTGCTTTCACTAGTGCTGTAGCCAACAACACGTGATTTCTAGGTTGCCCTGTAGAAAACAAGGTTGCCAGCTCATTATTGTTGTTTGTCATCTGGTTTGAACACGATGATGTAACATTCTCAGATTTATTATTTATGTCGACTTTGGTTTCAGGTAGTACATTATTAATTGGATGCAGTAAGGAGTGATGCCGTTTTCGACATATGCGACATGTTTTAGCACATCGGCAAAATTTAGCTGAGTGATTACTTCCCAAGCAATTGAAACATAAGTTGTTGGTTTGGACAAAATCACGTCGAGAGTTTACATTTTCCTTAGCAAAACCATTACAATTTGTTATACTATGACTGTCCTTACAAAATAAGCATCTGACTTTAGAAGCAGAAGAAGTATGAAAAGTATTAACTTTATTTATATTTGAGTTATTGTTACTAACATTTCGATTTACAGGTGTTTTAGTATCCAAAAATTCAAGAGCTCTATATCTATTAGTTAAAAATTCAGAAAACTGTTTAAATGTGGGCAATTCGTCAGAAGCGTTAACATTAGTTACAGAAAACTCCCACTGTCTTCTCGACTCTGGGTCTAGTTTTAAAGTGATTATATGAATAACAATAATATCCCAAGTTGATACATCTATATTTAAATTTTTTAAGGCACTCAAACAATCGTTTGTTGTATTAATCAGATTTTTCAAAACAATAGATGACTCGTTAGACACATTCTTTTGACTTAGTAAACGCTTTAAAATAAAATGAGACAAATATTTTTTGTTATTGAATCTCGAATTAAGTAGAGTCCAACATCTCTCATAATTAGTTTCCGAAATTGGAATTTGACGCAAAAGTTGCTCGGCTTCGCCTGTTAAATAGCCCTTTAAATAATGCATTTTTTGAACATCATCCAATTGTGCATTAGAATGAATAAGCGAAGTAAAAAGATCTCTAAATGTGATCCACTCAGAATATTGACCGCTAAATGTTGGTATTATTATGCGAGGCAATTTTACATTATTAGTACAGTTATTAACTTCATTATTGCCTTTAACATCATCGTTATTGGTACTTACAGGATCTTGAAAGGTATTCATGACGCATTTTAATTTAGTCTGATATTCAACATATAAATCCTCAATGTTATCCATTACGTTTTCATCAAAATACGGTTCCTTAAAATCTTTAGACACATCAATTATTTTATTATGATTTTTGTTAACTTGAGCCCAAAGTTCTTGCAACATTTCAACTCTTGTTTGTATGTACTCTTTAGTAATACGTTCCTTAGGAGTCTTTTTAAAATTAATGTATGCTTTCGAAATTCGCTCTTTAAGATTGTTTTGTAATTTGACTAAACTCTCCATTGTTACTATTTTACTGTATAATATAATTCAATCCAAAAAATCACAAGTATGAAAAGTTTTGAAAAATTTCACAAGTTAATAGTGAGGTTTGAAAATTTTTACAAGTATTTTTTACGTTACAAACTATTTAAAATCGGGCATAGGTTCCCCGTCTCAACAGAGAATTTTGCTTAAACGTCTAAGTTAAATCTACTTATAAAATTAACTACGTTAACTTCCAATATTTTTACAAGTTGATGACAAGAATAATAAGTATTTTTGCGTTACCAAGAGTCTATGTAATAAGGTTCAAAATAACTCACAGTTTTCTTCAAACTTCACTTCCAGTGGACTGTAGTTTGTATGTACCTTTTCACCCGCTCTCGCTCACCCTGATGAGCTGCTCCTCCTGATAGCCACGACCTGTTCCTCCTGACAGGCACGTACTCCACCTCCTGACGGCACGTCCACCTTGCGCCGCCTGCTGTTGCTCGTCGCAGTCTGCCAACAAGCTCCAGCTGCTTAGACGACCAGTTTGCACAAGCAAGCCACTTGTCCAGTCGTTGTCCGTGATGGGCAAAAAGATACGCCACAACCGCCGCGTAATATGGCGGACTAATCGCTCACACTTTGTCCCAATCCGGTTCGAAGACCATGTAAAGACGTCATACGCCTATTACTGGTTTTTCTGTTCAGTAGGGTTACCCTGGGATAATTTTCCCTCTGGCGTAATATGAAATAAAACGACCAGTGAGTGTGAGCGAAAAGACAAAGTTTATTCCATCAAATTACATATATAAAACACTGTCGTGCAAGCGACATCGCGATGCAGAAGCCTGACAGCGACATCTGTTACTGAATAGCGGAACCAAACCCACCTATACAATATGAGATTTACAAAATATCTCTACAAGTATACAAATCATATTATTATACAAAGACAAGTAGACCTTGTTTATTCATTGTATATTTTTATTAGTAAGTGAATATTATGTGTTTCGACATAATACTCATCAAAACAAGTGAAACATGTTTCGTTTCTCTCAATCTGCAAGTTGAATGAGTGTAATTGATTTAATAAGTCAATTTGTAAAACCAAAGTGAAAACTCTCAAGTTACTCGTAAAGCCTTTCACCGCATGACGCGTTTGCTTGACCGCGTATTTATGCGTTCTGCTCATAAAGAAAAATAATTCAGTTCTTTGAATGTTTTTTTTTGTGTGGTACTTATGTGTTAACAGTTAAGCAAAATTGGACACACATTTTTTTTTTCTCAAAGATATTTATTCAGTTATTGCTTCTATAATGGTACAGTTAAAAAAGTTACTAATAGACTTTAAGCAACGGAGATTTTAAAGTCATTTTAGAATTTTTAGATTTGACTATTTTGCTTGCATTGCATTTTGCTTTTAATAATTTAATAGGAATAATATTATCTCCTTTAAGTGTTCAAAATTACTGCCTTAATTAGTTGTAACTTGCGTATTTGTAATAAATTTTTTAATGCTAATACGCTTGTATATGTCGCAGTCATCTGGTTCAATCTGTGATTCGATTGAATGACTAGTGTATTCATTGAATGACACCGTTTTATTGAATGACTGAAGGACAACTGGTCAAGACGTTGACCGTAACGTTTAACGTCTTGACTAAATGTCATCATTGATCATACTGAAGTCATTAAATGGAATGCTATGATTTTTTTAAAGTATTTTTGGTGGCGTAATAATAGGTTAATCTTGAAACTGACTTCAATTATGAAGCGACGGCTACTTCTGGGTGGTTTACAAAAAAATAACCACGATGGCTAAGGCGGGAACTTCGCTGCGCTACGCTCCTGCCTTAGCCATCTAACCTAACCAAATCAAGTCGTATTGGGCCAACACGGAGTAATACATTGCTATTAATAATTACCTAAAAATTAAATACTGTTCTTCTACATTTCTTATTCCGTTAAAAATAAATACATTCAATTACCTGACTGATTTCATGTCCGCTCTCTTCAAAGGGCTATGTAACAAATCGCTAACTAGTTGGACGTTGAGTGACGATTGTTCAATCAACGTTCGGCCGAGTCATTCAATTAAATGGTGTCATTCTATGAATGCGCTAGTCATTCAATCGAACCGAAGATTGAACTAGATGACTGCGACATATATATGCAACAAGACAACAACATTACCTTAATATTTTTATTGCTCCTACATAATACATTAAACTCTTATCAAGATTAAATTACATACTTACATTAATTCATAACATTTTATAAACCACAAAGCAGAAGCATTATAAAACATAAACAAACTGATTTCTTTTTGATGAAAAGTAACATAGCTTTGGTTTTAATGTTTTTAGTAGATAACATAATTTTATTTTGACTGTACTTTGCAGTTAGCCTAATGTGAGCCTAAAACGGATGCGATTATGTAAGCGAGGCATAGACTTGGTAACTTAAAACAATGCCTATTGACTATTTGCTTCATTGAGCATAACCAACACTGATCTCTATACAAGTACGCTGGATTGCTGATAGCCTTTGAAATGACAGCTATTTTTTGTGCCTATTTGAAGCGGAATCAGCGCCCCCATTATTCGGGTAGAGAACTAAATCTGACGTAAAAATGACGTTTGAAAGCCGCCATATTGGCGCTGATAGCAGTAGTGAGAGTAGTTGGAACTAATACTAGTGATGACAACTGTTGTTATTGGTTGTGGTTACGTCAAATTTAGTTCTCTACCCGAATAATGGGGGCGCTGATTCCGCTTCAAATAGGCACAAAAAGCAGGTCTGTATCAGCAATCCAGCGTACTTGTATTAATAGAGGATCAGTGTTGCCAAATAATGGCAATTTAAGACATTAGTTATCAGTATCACTGATCTCTATTTTGCTATCGAAATCGCGCAATCATCATAATACTTGGCAGTCCTAAATTCGTATTGTATAAGTACCTCGATTCTATTATTTAATTTCAACATGAATGCGGCTTCGATACAGTCCGGATCCTATCCAACTGCCAAAATAGTATTCTCATACATGTCAAGTGTCAACCGATTATATTATCGTTGTTTTAAACCTCATTTTATAAGAATATTTTTTGGTAGTTTTATACTGAGACCTATGGTCGTATGAAATAGTTCTAATAGGTCCATGATCCGACCGCATTGAAGCTATATCGAAGCCTTATTAGTGTTGGATTAAAATAGCAGAATCAAGTCTGATAGCCTGCATCCGTATTTAGGGCCATATAGCCCGTAGTGCATGTGTATAGTAGTTGGCATGGTGTTCTGCTTGCAGCTTGAAAGGTTTCTTTGCCATGAGTGTGGTAAGGTGAAGTGTACGTGCGGTGTATCGACCGTGGCCGAGTACCGAGCGCCCGAGGTCGGCGACCATGGCAACGGTGACCATGGCAACGGTAACCATGGCAACGGCAATGCGACACCCGACGACACCGACCCGGTCGAATTCCGGACCCCCGCCCCCTTCACCCGCCAATACTCAAGATCCGAACAGTCAAAGAGCTACTCGCAAAGACCCCAAACGCAAATACCCCCCGACAAAGTGCCCGAAAACGGCAAATTGCGGAGGTCCTTCATCGTTAGGTCTAGGGAGGGGCTAGAGAATTTCCTCAACTTCTCTTCTGCGAAGAAAAACCATGAGGGAAAGGATAGACTGCGATTTTAATCTTTGTGTGACTTAGATTGAATTTTATAGCGAATATGGAATTTGGTATTCTCTGACTGAAAATTTATACAGTATCCCAATTATTATATTATTATTTTAAATCATAAATACAGCTTCAGTCCTTTTGCGATCCAATCCGTTTTCTATGAGACTGCAAAATGGTCTTCACATTAAATGTCAAACCAACAACATTGGCATTTTTTGAGAATATCAGTTTGTAGTTCGAAAGGGAAAAGCAACCATTTTATTTCTTACTACCCTCATTTGTATAAAACAACGTCCAAGTTTGTTGAAAACCAATTTCGTACTCTGCTGTCATACTTAGCTCTTATAATTTTAGCTAGTTTAATTCAACATTACTTTTAGTATTATCATTTATTTTTGTAAGTTTTATTTTAAGAATGCGTTTAATTTTTGAACAGCACTTATGTGTTTTAGTACAAACTTTAATTATATTATTGTTGTTAATGAATTAATTACTTAATTTCTAAATAATTTACTATTCTAATTTTATTTTCCCTAAATTGTTGAGTATAATAATAAAATTATAGAATATTTCTTGTATAAATAATAATTAATGAGGCAGCTCCAAATTTAAATTACTTAAGCCAGTAGCTAGCTATAACAACTGTATGCAGACAATAATTCTTAAATTTTTTGTACAAATGTTACCTAGGCTAGGGACAAGTATGTGGCTAAACACTGAGTCTGACTCCCTTACCAATAAAAATATCTTTACAGTGTATTCAGACGTTAATAATTGTACTGCCAGAGAAGTTGATTCATTGGCAGATAGGTACGCTATCTGACAACGTCATTTAGTCGGTTAAAGTAAATTCAATGTAATTGGTGATCTGTCGCCTGGGGTTGACATAACGTGACCAAATTACAAAGGTCCGCCATCTGCCTTCACTGATAGTACAATGTGTTGTCCTTTTCTGACAAGTTACAAAAGTAGCTTGACAAACAAGGACAAAACATTTTAAATTATAACCTCCATATAACATAGTGTGGATTTTTTTATTGGTAAGGGGATTATTTACGTAGTGTATATATTTAGCACTCACGCTTTAATTATTCGCCTATTATGTATATTATTTTATACTGTATATAGTTTCTTTTGCTTGCGCGTTTTAGTTTATTGCATAGTTTCGGATTTAGATGATCTTCGCTCTATAGTCTATGGCCAATCATAGTAGTTTACAATGAACAGGTTGATTGAAAAGACTGATCATGCTATTGCATTCACACACATGCCATTTGAAGCGCGTGCAAATGTGATGGCATGCTCCTTTTTAAAACTGTATATTTGTATTCAATTATGAGTCTTGGTCTTCTAGTTGTTGCTAACACTAGAAACTTTAAAAATACTAGATTTTCCATCTGAATCTAAATTCTAGATCCGTGTCTGTCACCACATAGTGTAGTTTGATGCATTTATCTGGTGTTGGTCGTACAGAACTAATAATGATGAAATAGAGATGTTATACAGCTCCCGTTTGTATGTTGCGAACAAAATGTATGTAATATTTGATTTACAATACCTATGTACGGTTTATGAGTTTTAATAAAAATAGTTTATCTACTCAACAGAGTTGTTGATTGGCTAACGAGTTCATTAGCCAATCACAAGCTTTAGTGAATAAATAAACTCCTGTCAAAAACCGGACATCCATACCTATTTCTTATCATTCTGGTACAATTAATATTTATATTGCTTGTTTTAAAAAACCAAATCTATTTCATCCTTATTAGTTCTGGTAAATAATTGTATCATATTTCCTGACATATACTAATATAATCTAACATTCATTTACTCGTATTTTCTTCATTGTAGGCTTTGGAATCGAAATTAGCTTCCTGTCGTGGTACCGTTAGACCTAAAGAGCACTCACCAAATTCGAGCTCAGACGTCAGTAAGGACTACAGGTGTGTACTCAAGAACTAGAACATCATTCCACATATTGCAGATAGTTACAGCTTAAACTAAGGCCTGCTACACACGTTACGATGAAACTGCACAGTTTGGTCACATAAGGTTTGTGAAATACGCTAAATATGCATCGACTAGGTTGTCGAGTATGTTGCACGGATCGGTTAATTACTGTAAAACAATTATATGGCTAGTCGTTTTCAAAAGCAAAGCCGTTTAGAGATACGCCATTTCAACGACTGTCCGGATTAAATGCGGCTGAATGATGCATACTGTGGCCAAACTGTACAGTTACATCGCTTCTACTGTAGCGGGCATATAAAATGTTTGCTACAGAACTCATTTTGTTTATTAACCATCTAATATTGTGATCGATATCACATTTCCTACTACTAATATCTGTGATGTTTTATGAATATATGTATAATGAATGAATTTTGGCCTACCAACTGGAGACCACATAGCTTTGCACGCCGAGTGGTTTCTGATAACTTTATCCGCTTAAATATACACCATGAATTGTGTCACACGCTTAACACAAGTCCCAGGTGTAGGTATGTCAAAATTGTGACATTGCTTATAAGTTTATGTATAGCCGCAACGATCTTCGTATAAACAAGCAAACAATTTTCGATGTAAAAGCCCGTTTTGGTAATGTAAAACTCTCTAAGGGCCAGGCCACAACACTGCGTTGCGACTTGCGACCGCGTCGTATCGCAAAAACAACGTCGCACAAAAATGCGATGAGATGTCGGAGCGCAAAAATTTAGTGGAAGATGTCCTTATCGCATCGCAAATTTCCACCATGCGTTCTGCGGCGTCGTAGATTTTTACGATGCGAAGCCGCAACGCAGTGTTGTGGCCTGGCCCTAATGTTTTGAACTCTGAAGGGCCAGGCCACAGCACTGCGTTGTGGTGTCGCAACTCGCACCGCAATAATCTACGTCGCCGCAGAACGCATCGTAGAAATTTCCGACTCGTTTTAAAAGATTGTAAGCATCTTATTGAACTGTCAGACAAGTTGATTCATAGGCAGATGGCGAACCTAAGTAATTTGGTCGCGTTATGTAAAACCTAGCATAGATCATGACTAGCATTGAATTTACTTAATCGGATCAAACGACGTAGGTCTGTCAACTGCCTATGAATAAATTTTTTCGATGGTACAATGTCGCAAAAATATCATCAAATGATGATATTTTTGCGCTCTGACATCGCATCGTATTTTTGTGCGACGTTGTTTTTGCGATACGACGGCGCAACGCAGTTTTGTGACCTAGCTCATACCTAGTTGTCTAGCTATTGTGTTAAGATAGTTCTAACAGTCGTTGTAAAAATAAATCTATTTGAATGCACTCTTATTATAAAAAATAATTAGAATTACTATTGAAACACCTTAGGTTGTCTCACAGACATAGATCAAGATAGATACCGCATGTCGCTACATTTATATGAAAACGAGCGTGCCACTTTTTTATAGCTACTGTGACGTACCAATAAGAAAAGTGCCCAATAACTAGTTCTAGGCCAACGTTTCTATTTGAATTTCTATAGCTCAATACGGCACTTTTAGGCATTTTTAAAATTCCGATTGACGTCCGATTCCAATAGCAGACTAAAGAACAGACTTTCGAAAGACGAGCATTGCTCGTCGTTTGGGAGCGCGATACGGCACGCGAAATACATACACAGGCGGTATCTATCATGATCTATGTCTGTGGTAACACCTGTAGATGTGAATAATAATTCAGCTCATTTTAAGTGGATTAATGTATTTCTGTGAACTAGATATAATGATATTATATTATATTACTTTTTTATCGATATTTCGGTGTAAATAAAAGGCAAAAATGAGTGTAGGTACTGATAGTATTTTGTAATATATTTCTTTGTTGTCGCAGAATTTTTCAAAATAGTATTCAAAATTTATCTGTATTATGTACAAAACAATAATACATAGTAATATGATTCATTACTTATTGATAATGTGATGAATAAAATAGTCATAAAATAAAAAATAAATATAATTAGGTTCTTTTAATTAAAATATAGTATGTATAATCAGACCAATGTGTTATAAATAAAATGATATAGATGTTAAACTAAACTTAAAGAGTGATATATTAAATTCGTTGATTAAAATCTTGCCTTGAAATTATTTTCAGTAGCAATTGTTTACACTTTAGTAACTTTCTTTTAGGGCACTGAATAGTGAAGACAATACTTGTAGATTTTCCATCTCATTCTAACTAGGAGCGTTCTCTATTTCATACATGATTCAGTGTTCTGAAGAAGTAATAAATATTTTTGTACTGTTCTATATTTTCATAAAGGCCGTCACAGACTTAGCTATAATATATATTAATATGTTTATAGCTAGGCATATTAATATATATTTTCTATACAATTTTCGCGTGACCACACACTCAGCTATAATATATATTTCTGGTCTCAGTGTGTTTAGTACGGTATATTAATATATATTATAGCTAAGTCTGTGACGGCCTTCAGTCTAAGCAAATAATTCTAAAGATGGGATTTATATCCTTTTGGGAAAAATATCTAAATGTCATTTAGTGATAGGTACATATAAGATTAAAAAACAATGTTTTCAGTTCTTACAATAATTAACATAATATTTTGATATTGTCAACCAATTTGTGGTTTTTGTAGCAATGTATGACGTACATGAATGTCCATGTTAGGCTACATTCATAATAAGTCGAAAATTGTTTGAGTAGGTTAATTGGCCTTAATGTAAATTGCCCAGTTTACTACAGATTAAAGTAAGCATTTATGTTCACATTCGTGGTGATCAGACAATTTTTATTTTTATGCGTAAGAACAAAGGATAATAAATAAGTGAATATTATTTTGTTTATTTTATTTCAAATTATCGGTTTCCCTGTAAAAACATTTTTCAATATAACTTTCCATTCAACATTCTTTATCATATCAATTGGTGGCTTGAAAGATACAAATAGATGTCCTATTGATCGATTCAACAACTTTACATTCAATGTAAGAGTGGCTGAATCTAAGGGTGTCAATTCTTCAATAAAAACTTTACCTGCAACAAGGTTTTTTGCTATCTATAATATTCTAATAAGTTCAAACAAAATAATATACTGGAAACAGTACATACCAGCAATTTTTGGTGAACGAGCCAACCACAGAATTAATACATAGAATGGAGTACATTGCATTATGAAAATAAGTCCCGCTAAAATATACTGCACCAGCAAAGACAGGACTCTGAACTGAAAAATTAATGGATACAATAAAAACAGTACATCTGTGTCATCAGATTTAAAATGTCATTTTAACTGTTTTAGGAACCTCTTGGAATGGAATGGCATATTGATAACAATTCTGTGTGTACATAAAACATAAAATTAAAAAATAATCAACATCAACATAATAAGGTTGTAAAGTTTGATTGAAAATTCTTATTTAACCTATCAAGCCCCAAGTGGTCGCATGCGGCGAGACAACAATAGAATACAATGGAAATTCCTAGAACCCGCGATCGACGGATTAATTTCTATGTGTAATGTGTATGGAGTGACCATCTATAACAGAATATCATTTTTAAATGAGCATTTAATTGGCTTACAATTGTAAACACTATGTAGTACATAAGGGTAGTCGGCAACAGTAATAGCAGTATAGTGAAAGCCACAGTTCCCACAAAAAGCTCCTGGTTTGTATATTCACAAGAGTCTATGACATTGCGTAGCGGATTATATTTTCTTCCAAAAAACAACCTCAATAGAGCAGTCAGTCCTGACACTTGAATGTTAAAGAGCCTGAAATGAAACATACAGAGTAAAAGTTACTACGTTGGCAAACATCCTATTATTAGCATCTTTTTATTTAAAAATACTTGTAATGCCGAATGAAAATACATAATAGGATTTTCTGTAGTATGAACTCTTTGCCAAAAATTGGGTGTTTTACCACATATTATTAAAAAAAAATGGAATAACAAATACTTTAAGATGTTTTACTAGCATTTAATTAATTTACCTAGCAGCATAAACATAAATACAGTATGAATGGAAGGTAACCAAACATAGCATATCTGATACAATGGCAGCTTGAAATGTAAAACCCAGGAACCCTACATATTGGTAAATATATAAAATGGTATCCAATTTGGAGCTTGAGACTTCTGTAAAGAAAATAGTGTAACTTAATAATAAATAGGTAAAAATGATATAGCAGTTGAATAATTTTGTTTATTAAATACATTACCTAAAAACAACCACCACAGCTCAACATGATATAAAAAATATTTTCCCAGCATCTTGTTAAAAGCGTTGTTGAGTTTCAAACCTGCTGGGGCACCCATTAGCCATTTAAGTAATGAGTATAATAAGTTAACAAGTTTCTAAAAATAGAGAATGGTGAATTTAGCAATGTTTTGTTATGTTAACAAAATATTATGCATTTTTAATACGATCTTGGTAGGTTTTCAATGGCTTACCTCCAACGCTCCAAATAATACGGCAGCGACCTCTTTTTTATCAAACATTATAAGTTCCAAAATCAAATATCCCAAGACAACATCAACCAAAAAAGCTAAAATTAAATTACCCTGTTCAATTGATATCTGCAAGAAAATATAAACAAATGTGTACAAAACATAAAAACAACAAAACACAACTTGTCAAAAACCTCACTCACTTTGTTTTTTCGTTTTACTGAAATGACTAACCAGAAGACTAGATTAATACTGTTGAAAATATGTTTAGCAAACATTGAGGCTGCCAGCCACGAAGGACAGTGGCAAAGTTCATAATATTTTGAAGTATTTTCTGAGGAAGACAAGTCTTTTCGCACATAATGCTTTATACTGGACATAAAATCGTCGGAAGTGAATAGTGCCTCTGAACTATTCACTGTATGATAATCGTAAAGCAGTAAAACTATTTGATCACATAAATTTATGGAAACACCATTTATAACACACTTCTTTACTCCAAAAGTACCAGCCACGTTTTCAATTACAAAAAAATCGTCGTTCCATGCACATCTGGTTTTATCGGAATCATTAGCACAATAATAACCATAGAAAATATTATTTTCTTCACACTTATTTGTTTGAAATGAAGAAAAATCGGAATAGACTTTGGTAATGTAAATATCGGTAGAATTATGTTTTCGAGTAATATAACCCTTTAAAAATGCGTGTTTTTCTTCGTATTCTTTTGGAAATACAGGTAAAAATATTTTAATGCTATTCATAGTCTCTTTTTATATCAATTAATGACTTGATAATGACAAAAATTCATTTTATTTTTAAAATACAATATAGTAGGTATATTTTGTTTATCTTATTCGCAGTTCGTACAAAAAATACAAACTGACGAGTGACCGGTGACGTCTGAACTCTGACATGCGTCATGTCCACAGATTAGAGTATTATAGAGTAGAGTCATGTCCACGGAATTAGTGTTATATTATATTTCGTGGTCATGTCCACTGATCTCTATAGGGACCGTGCAGAAACTATAGAGGGCGTCGCAATTCGACAGCAGCGCCACGATGCGAGTAAAAGACGTAACTTGTGAGTGACTTTGACTTCGCATTCTCCTTGACCCTGGATAGCTTATGAGTGTTTTTTTATGTTTTACACTATAAAATGATATAATACTTACACTCCCAAGTGGCCACATGCGGCCGCGAGAACAACGACAGATTTCCAAGAATCCGCGATCGAAATATTAAAGTTAAAGACTAGATGATGCCCGCAACTCCGTTGCGCCAAAAATCATGTATCGCGCGAGAACCGTACATTTTCCCGGGATAAAAAGTATCCTATGTCCTTTCCCGGGGCTCAAAGTAAATCCATACCAAATTTCAGCAAAATTGGTTTAGCGGTTTGGGCGTGAAGTGCTAACAGACAGACACACTTTCGCATTTATAATATTAAATATAATATTAAGGGTTTCTACTTTCTACCCGTAAACAAAGAATGGAAGAGTGAATAAAAATGTATAAAGCTTATCTAGTTAACTAAGAAAATATCTGAAAAAGTAATTAATAGCATCCATCAGCATAGAAAGTAAAAACTTGTTAAAAATTGCAATAAAACACATTGATGGACAGTAACGTCCACGGACGTTCAGATAGTAAATAATGATACGACAGAACGCCTGTAGACGTTCATAGTTATTACTCGTGTCACGGCAGTACGTCTGAGGGCGTGTGATTTTCAATACTTTTACAAGGAAGAACATGTTGTAGTGTCACCGCAAAAGTACTGTATTTCCTACTGTCATCGTACATAGTTCTACAACATGTCAAGTTACACACACATTGACAGAATTCCGGTACCCCTCTCCCCGCACAGTACGCTCGTGGGCGTCGTGTTTTCATACATTTAGTCACGTAGTGCGCGTCGGCGGGAGGATTAGTGTCACCTCATACTTTCGCGCGCAAATAACGGTTCGAGTGGTAAGTTATCAACGTATTTTTGTGTTTTTATTTAGCGAAACATTCAAATTCAATTCATGTAACTTACGTATAAGGTAATTGTGCTTCTAATATTAGTAGTTGCTTGTTTTGAATGCAGTTTTTTGGTATTGAAACAATAATGAATTTATCTACAGATGGCGCCTGGAGATCCGTACGAAAGGGAACAAAAACGGTTGTTAGAATTGTTCAATGAAGTTGAAACTCTGGAATCTAGTGAAGATCCATATGGGGAATACGGGTCCGACAAGGACTACTATCCTTCAGGCGACGAGTCGTTGAGTTCTGACGATGCTGCTGGACGCCGCCCACAAAAACACGCTAGTGACTCATCTGGTGAGTCTTCTTCGTCTAGTGATTCGGATGATAGTGAAAAAACAAAATGATGGGAGTGTAATTCAAGGTCACTGGCCAGAACAAATGCCTGCACGACCTGGAACTACAAAAAAATTTGCATTTTTGAAATGCAAATTTTGTACACAAAAAAAGATACGAAAGGAAACGAGTTATCGTTGTAAAGGCTGTTCTGATAAACCTCTTTGCCCATCTTGCTTTGAACCATATCATGCAAGTTTACTAAATCCTGATGATGATTGAATTATATTGTAACGAGTTGATTTCGAGTCGACGACAACGAGTCTAAAGCTAAAAGAGTTTTAATGTTTTATTTGAATTTCAATACAGGCAAGATAAAAAGATGATTATATTAGCAACTTGTTAATTATAAAAGAGGCTGATTAATTTTGTGATTATTATTAAACAAATTTATATATAAAATACTGGTTTTATTACTATTATCTGTATAATCAACTTTACGGCTATAGGCGTGTAGTCCCTATGCGTAGTTTTCATGCGTATGCAACATGACAGTACGCTCATAGACGTAAGCGCCTATAGGCGTTCTGTCACTCAACAACATTGTACATACAACCGCATTGACACTACGCCCATAGGCAATGTATGAGAATAAGAAGTGTCATTTAGGAAGAAATTCTTAACTTGTACTGTCCACCAACGTGAAAATAATGAAGCTATGCAAAAATACTTATATTAATAATTACTGAAAATGCTTGTGGATTAATAAAATAAAACAAGTTCACTAAAATAAATGCTTTTATTTCAACCTTCTGCGATTCGATCGATACCATCTTCACAACTTTTGTCTGTCACTATTTTTAACTAATTTCAGTCTGGATCTCATAAGTGTAAACACCATTTAGGTATGTATTCTTTAAATAACACACAAAGACTACTAATCTTTTTCTTACTTGAAGAATCATCCTTTTGAGAACCAACACTTTGACAAGATGGTTCAAGTTCAATACTATCAGTGTTGAATTCCAGGCAGGACTTCTCCAAATTATCCTTACTTTTGATGCAACTTTATGCCAATTAAATGAGCGGTGCCTATGTATGTATATCAATTAAGATGGAAGCCAGTTTGGATGTTTACTGAAAGAAAGCAATGGTTATAGGTTATGTTCATATTGTGTTCGTAAAAAATGAATTTACGGTTATAATCTACAAAATTTAGTGTTTTTACTAGTCTACACATAACACTCATGGAACTTTTTAAATACTTACGTATATTTTTACCGCCTTTTATCCATTTCTTTCGTTTTTCAATAAGCAAAGCCATGTGAATATTTTGGCAGGAAAATAGTAAAATTTTACATCGTTCGATTTGCCTTTATATTTCTTGTATGTATTAGAACAACAATACATTTCAATTCTTGAAAATACTCAGAATTTGTTAAGAAATCTTCTAATTTTCAGTAGCTTCACTAGAGCTTGACAGTAAAATTTTCGTAAAAGTTTCGGCTATTCGCCACTTGTGGCAGTGTCGTCGCTCTGCACGGTCCCTATACAAGTACGCTGGATAGCTGATAGCCCATTGAGGTATATACTTAATCTGTGTGATAGCCTTTGAAATGAGAATGACAGCTGTTTCTTGTGCCTATTTAAAGCGGAATCAGCGCCCCCATTATTCGGGTAGAGAACTAAATCTGACGTAAAAATTACGTTTGAAAGCCGCCATATTGGCGCTGATAGCAGTAGTGAGAGTACTTGGAACTAATACTAGTGATGACAACTGTAGTTGTTATTGGTTGTGGTTACGTCAAATTTAGTTCTCTACCCGAATAATGGGGGCGCTGATTCCGCTTCAAATAGGCAAATAAATTTAGAAATCTAAATGATTTAGTAACTAAATTTAGTGGAGTGGAATAACATTTAGAAAGCTAGGATCCTAATTAGTGTACGAAATCAGCAAAAATATGGCTTCTAGTTCTAACTGACTAAATCATTGTTGCCAGATGGTCTTAACCTTTTGTTGTATTAAAGTCAATATATAAGTTAAACGATCTGGAATCCATTCGTAAATCGTAGGTAATTTCTAAAGTCTGCTGGTTCCAAGAAGTTCAGAAAGTTCATGATTCATAATTTTTCGTGGAGCGAAAATTCTTTCAACCATCTTTTTCACCTTTTATTTATTTTGATTTTTATTGAGCCAACAGCTAAGCTTATGAGAAGACCAATTTTTGTTGCTTTGACAGATCACAGAATTGGAGCCATTAAGAAGACGTCTGGCCAAAATCGCCGCGTCGCGTCGTCACAACAGATTTAGGTACTAAATAGGACAAGTGGAATAAGAAGCTTTTAATTAGTCTTCTTTTTAGGATTCTAATTAGATTTCTAAATTTAGTGAAATGGAATAACAACTTTATGTCGCGTAGTGGGCAACCCGCAACGTATATGTTTATATTTCTCTATGTGGGCAACCCTGTGTACAGCCGCCATTCTGGGTTTTCTTGTGGTTTGGTTTGCAACTTTGCACCTTGCGCGATTGCTTTCAATCTGGCTGTAATATTTTGTTAAATCAATTTCAAGTATTCTACTATTTGCTCTCAGATCCAATATGTTGTAAGCTTCAGTTTTTAAAAACAAGTTTGGTTTTGTTTTACGGAATATTTTTCTGATTACGTATCACTTGCGTATCACCATGTCGGCTCACGAGCAAATGAGGGCAATGTTGGACCAATTAATGGGCACTGCTCGCAATGGTAATTTGTAAAATCGTATGCTAATAGAATTTGCTAGCCTATTGAGATATTTTTGTATAGAATACATCCACGTAATCAATTGTTTTAGGTGAAACCGATCGCCACGGAGTAAAGTTTTACGACGATGCAGTTTGCAAATCATTTTTATTACAATGCTGTCCACATGAAATCTTATCGTCCACGGTAAATGAACATTTGTTATTTATTTGGTTTTCAAATTAATGGGTTTTTTGAATTTCTGAGGCTGTACGATGTTTCCTGTACTTTCTATCTCAGAAATTCAAGTAGTCTTGTACATTTGGTTGCGACATATGAAATTGAGTGTTATTTATGTCCGAATGTACTAGACTTTTCTCTTGTATGCTGTACTGTATACTGTAGTCCTAGGCGACATAAACAGAGTGGCATTAACTGTGGTGAAATATGCTTTTCAGAAAATGCCCAACACTTATTTATTGCTCATCACAATACTTAACAGATGAGGGATAGATTGTAACAGTTAGGCTGTTCTGTAAGTACCCAGATGTACGTATAAAACATTTATAGTTAGCTGATTGTATTTCTACTGCTAAGCAGTACTTAAATATCAGGCTTTATTTTATTATTAATTGTCCATCGGTTTCTATTGCTGCTGTGGTGAGTACATAAGAAAGTTATTTTCCAAAATCTAAAGCTGGGGCAGAAATTGCTGGTTCTTTACTACATTGGGTACGTACTGTGCTGTTTACATGGCTAGACTACGAAAGATCTAGAAAGTGCATGTATACATGATTGAAACACAAATTAGCTATGAGTAAAAATATTTAATTGTGAAAACCTTTCATTCAAATCTTAAATGTTAAATATAATTATATAATTAACCTGAATAAACATTGATACATATAGGAAGGTTAAACAACACTTTTGTTAAAACTTAAATTATTTTAAAAAAACATCATGATATTAAGTTATCAACTTTCACATAAATGCAAACAAAATTCTAATTAGCTTTTACAAATCTTGTTTATTTTAATAATGCAAATAAATAGTTTATAGACCCACTTACATTAGTCTGATTAAAAGTTAATCCTTTGTAAAATATTTGTATATTATTCTTTCAATATGAAAGAGGTGTAATATTTAACACAGGATTAGCAGTAATCAAGATTGGTGCAAGTGTAAACAAAAATATATTTTGATTTCTGGCAAAAAATCACAAATTTTCCTTATTTGTTGATCTATGTAAGAAGAGGTTTTTAGTATGTGTCATGTTACTTTAAGATTTTGTTAACATTATCACAACATATCGAGTTATATCTTCCAATTTGTAAGTATTTATTGGTAATATTGGCTGGTTAGCTGTTCTTCGTGAGCAGTGTCGGTGATATTGTATGTATTATCCTAACAATTTTAATTAACTGTTGTCCTCATGGGATGCATTATACTGTTTAGTGAATTATCAAATTGTCAAAAGCTCAGTTAATATGATGACTCAAAGCATTATTTCTTTACATCTTATTATCGAAGGTTCTTTAACTTCCTGCTGTGTCCAGACAAATTGTTACAAAAAATGTGTTGGGTCATCGTATTGCCAGTGTTTTAAAACTTTTTAATATAAAATTTGGTTTGTTGGATTCCTAATTTGAATCTGCGATAATAATTGGCAAATAAAAAATATGAGATCTGTCTGTAATCAACTTCTATATGAATCATTGTGAATTGTGATTGTGTCCAACAGTGTATTGTTTACGTTGTTGTGATTTTGATTGCAGCGCATGGACTTAGGTGAGTGTCCTAAAATACATGACTTGGCTCTGCGTGCGGATTATGAGCTAGCCACAAAATCCAAAGACTATTTCTATGACATTGATGTAAGTATACAGTGTAAAAGTATTTCACCATTTAAGTATTTTCTTTTTTTTAAATTATATAAATACTATAAAATATGTAACAACAGTACACTAACAGCATTTTTATTGAGAAAAAGATTATGTAAATAAGAGGATATTAAACTCCAATATTAATTAACAACTTAAAGATTTCCATTTGTTTATGGGACTTACATTATATGCTCATTAAAAAAAAGTAAAAAATCTATGCTAATATATTTTTTTATAATGTAAAGGCTACAGAACATTTAGAAGCATTTATTGCTGACTGTGATCGCCGCACGACCGCTGCTAAACAACGTCTCGCGGAGACTCAGGAGGAATTGTCTGCAGAGGTGACTGAGAAGGCTAACTCCGTTCATGAACTGGCAGAGCAGATAGGACAAAAGCTCGCCCGGGCTGAGGCTCTCGGTGAAGAGGGAATGGTGGAGGAAAGTGTAAAGTTGATGTGGGAGGTAATTCTATCATACATTTTCTAAAACTTATATTTTTTTACTAGCTGTCCTGGTGAACTTTGTTTTACTTTAAAACCTTCCCTGGTCTTCTGCGAATATATTAAGACTAAAATCAGCCCAATCCGTTTAGATGTTTTCGAGTTTTAGCGCGACTAACACATTTGAAAATCCATTTTTAATTTTTATATATACTTAGATTGTAATAATAACCTGTAATCATGTCTTCTGTCTCAATCATTTGAACTCGGAATCAATTATATTGTAATCATAGTATGCTCAAACAGGCACCTTGGTTGCTACGAATACTCATCTACAGAGGAAATTCGTGGCACCAACCCCAACCACATCATTCAATTTATGAGCAGCATTGGGTTGGGGACGGTACTGTAATGCGAAGGAGTCATAATAGATCCTTAAGGGTCGCAGTGACAGTAGCCTTGCCTTCAGCACAAAAGAATACTCAATGTCTGCTTAATAATTATTGCTAAGGAAATAACACTTGAAGGAAATTACAGATTGATGAATTAAGGAAAAAGAAGGCTGTGGCTGAACAGGAATATCGTAACTCGATGCCAGCTTCGTCGTACCAACAGCAGAAGCTGCGTGTTTGTGAAGTGTGTTCCGCGTACTTGGGTATACACGACAATGATAGACGACTGGCTGATCACTTTGGGGGTAAATTACATCTTGGCTTTATAACCATTCGAGAGAAACTAGCAGAACTCAAGGTATGTCTTTATTAATTGGTATAATAGTAAGGGTGAAGCCAAACGAGCGTAATTTGTGAGTTGTGAGTTGCAGAATTTCTGCCGCCAAATAGGACTTTTGTATGAAACCGAATGTAGCAGAATTCTGCCGAACCGAAATTCTGCTAGTCACAACTCACAAATTAAGCTCATTTGGCTTCGCCCTAAATACATAATAGACTTTTAATTTACATATTTTCTGCATTTTCAACAGTTGTATAAATAATAAAATAAAGTTGTTTCTATGTTACCATAAATAATCTATATCTTGTGTGAAAATGAACACATTTTCATGTGAAGGTTGAATATGAAGGTTTGTTTTGAAGGCCACTAAGAACTTCATAATATTATGTAATTAGTAATTACACATTTAAATATGCAGCAAATAGTCAATCTATTCTTTAAACTTAGAGTGATTGTGCATTTTTAAACACGTTAAAAAGGAGATTCACAAATCACAATTCACAATGCATATTTTGTCAACTTCACTGAGCGAAGTTATAAAATAAAATAAAAGAAGTAAGATAAGTGCTTGCGGCTTGCCTCACTAAGTTTTGACTAATAACTACATGATCTGTTGTCAAACGGGAATTGTGAGTCTCCCCGCTGATCTCTCCTATTATAACATTTTAATCACTGAATACATACAATATTTACAGAAAACAGTAGACAAACGTCGCGAGGAGCGCGGCGCGTCTGAGCGAGATCGCAGTGGGCGGCGGCACTACGTCGGCGGGCGCGAGTTGGACCGGCGCGCGCGCAGGCACCGCGAGACGCGCGGGAAAGACGATCGGCCGAAGGAGCCCGAACGTGACCGAGGCAAGGACGAGCGAGCCAATCGCGAGCGAGAGAGGGACCGCGATCGTGAGAGGGAGAGGGAAAAGAGGTATGATGAATGATCAGAGAAGTTCATTCATAGGCGGACCTGAGTAATTTGGTCGCGCGTCAACGGTCAAACCCATCTGACTGATCACAGCTAACATTGACATAAGCCAACCAAATTACGTAGGTCCGTAAATTGCCTATGAATTACTTTCTTCGATAGTACTAATGCTGCGGCCGCACATGCGTCTATCGTCACGAAGTTTCGTGCTATGAGACGATACCATCGGACGATACACGCAGATCGTCCATTGAATGGTGTTAGGGTAACACTAATTATTGCTCTATGCTTACTCTATGTCATAGATCTGACAAGTGACAAACAAGGATTGACAAATGACGTTTGACAGCCAGCATATTCTATTATATATTTTTCCCCGTTCTCCATTGTGCATTGTTACATACAATTGTGTTAAATACTGTGTTATATTTACGTGTGAAAATAAATAAGTTCTGCAGACTAAAGGCTTTATTTCCGTGTACATATACAATAAACTGGCGACGAGGATGGTGAAAAGTGCCGCGGATGAAAGTGGATAAAATATTTTGTACCCATGCACTCCATACAACCCTTTATTCCCGTGATCCAGGGGCTCCCAGTCCTGTGATGATAGCCCGCTTCACAAAGTTTCCCATTTTTATTTTCAGCAATCAAAATAATATCCACAATGGAAAATCAACTGGCACAAGTTTTGGCACAAATGGCCGAAACCATGCGCGGCTTACAATTACAACAAGCGAATTTACAACAATCACTGCTAAATCAGGGTAAGCAAAGTACCAACATGAGTGGCATTAACTTGCAGCCCTATGATGAGGTAAATGAAAACTTTGAAAGTTACATTCAGCGTCTTCAAAACTACATAACCCTGAAAAATGTTTCTGACCCTAATATCAAATTACAGTTATTCCTAAATTGCATTGGGCCCAAATATTACCAAGTTTTAAAGAATCTGACTGCTCCAGATACCCCAGAAAACAAAACATATGAAACTTTAATTGATACTTTAAAGAATTATATTGCTCCGGAACCTGGCGAAGTTGCCCAACAACACAAATTTTGTCTCAGAACACAACAAGAACATGAGTCTCTTTCTAATTATGTATCAGCATTAAAAGCGCTTGGTGGAAAATGTAATTTTGTATGTGGAAGCTGCAAGAAGTCCACATTTGAAACCCACCTGCGTGTTCAATTTATTAGAGGGTTACGCAGTTCAGAAATTAAAGAAAGACTTTTGCAAGAAGCTTCTACAACTTCTTTTGATAATATCGTTAAAACAGCGATGGCCATAGAAACCTCTAAATTTGAATCCAAAGAGATGGAAAGTGAAAATTATACAAACATTAATAAAATTTCATTAAAGAAAAAGAATATTTATAGGAAAAATCTGAACAAAAATACATACAAGGAAAATACAAACCATATGAATGAAAATAAGATAAAATGTTACAGATGTGGGAAAAATAATCACACAGCTTATAAATGCCAACTGAAAAATAAATTATTTTGCAAGAATTGTAACTTAAAAGGGCACGTAGAATCAGTGTGTTTCAAAGAACAAAAACAATTACAAATGTATGACTCATCCGATTCCAATATTAGCGATGAGGAAGAGATTTTTGAAATTAATAAAATACATACAGGAAATTTAAATACAGAAAATGATAAATTCAATATTACACTTCAATTAAATGGAAAAATGCATACATGGGAACTTGATACAGGAGCAGCAGTGACTACGTGTTCGGAAAAATATTACAAAGAAAATTTTCCTAACCTGAAATTACAAAATACAAAGATTAAACTAAAAACGTACACAAATGAAATCATACATCCAATAGGAACCTGCTTAATACAAATAAAATACAAGAATAAGGAAGTAAAGGAAAGATTATTTGTCATAAATAGAGATGTAGATCCAGTTGTTGGAAGAGAATGGATAAGAAAATTAGGAATACATTTTGAAATACATAAATTAAACAAAGTAGAAAAAGATATAACAGAAAAGGAGTTCAAAGCGAAGTTAGAGAGTTTACTTGAAGAATACAAAGACTTGTTTGTGGAACACATTGGAGAGATAAAAGACTATGAAGCTTCATTCAAACTAAAGGAAAGTGTTAAACCTGTATTCTTAAAGCCAAGACCGGTACCATTTGCTTTACGAGACATGGTCGAAAAAGAAATAGACCGATTGGAAGAAGTCGGAATTCTGGAGAAAGTCACATACTCTCAGTGGGGCACACCGATAGTACCAGTAGTTAAACCGTCGGGGCAAGTACGATTATGTGCAGATTACAGGTCTACATTGAATAAAAATTTACAAAATGATAACTACCCAATTCCACGAGTCGAGGAGATATTTTCCAAGCTGAGTGGTGGTAAATATTTTTGCACCTTAGATATAAATCAGGCGTACTTGCACATGAAAACTGATGCGGCTACATCTGAAATGCAAGCCATAAGTACATGTAAAGGGACCTACAAAGTTAAGCGTCTGATGTTTGGTGTTAAGATTGCTCCCAATATATGGCAAAGATACATGGATCAAACTCTTCAAGGGCTTCCAGGTACAGCTTGTTTCTTTGATGATATTGCTTTACAAGGAGAAACATATTTACAGTTACTCCAGAGAATAAAGATAGTTTTTGAAAAATTACAGAAATGCGGACTACACCTGAACAGGAAGAAATGCCAATTTTTCCAGAAGTCAATCACTTACCTGGGACACATGATTGATGCAAAAGGCTTACACCCTACAGAAGAGAAGGTGAGAGATATTAAAAATAGTCCACGTCCAACTGACGTCTCATCCCTTCGTACATTTCTTGGCATGATAAATTATTATCAACAATTTATACCCAATCTTGCATCTAAATTAAATCCCCTTTATCAATTACTTCATAAGAATACTAAATTCGTTTGGACAAGAGAATGTGAAAAGATCTTTCAAAAATTAAAAGAAGAAATTTGTAGTGACAAAGTACTTACACCATTTCAAGTAAACTTACCCATTACTTTAGCTACTGATGCTTCATCCACAGGTTATGGAGCAGTATTATCACACATAATGCCAGACAAGTCAGAACGACCAATAGCTTTTGCGTCAAGATCCTTAACAAAAGCTGAAAAAGGATACAGCCAATTGGACAAAGAAGCAGCAGCTTTAATATGGGGACTTAAAAAGTTCTTTCAGTATTGTTATGGACGAAAAATTACATTGATTATTGACAATCAACCGTTGTCAAGAATATTACATCCGGAAAAAGCTACACCAGCTACAACAGCTATAAGACTAGTACACTACGCTAACTTCTTAGCCGGATTTAACTATGATATTAAACTAAGGAAAACTACGGAACATGCAAATGCTGATTATTTTTCAAGATTAGAACACAGGGAAGAACATAAGGAAAACTTAACAGACGATGACTTATTCTACCTAAAACAAATCTCAATTTTACCAGTGACATTTCAAAATATTCAGAAAGCTACAGCAAAAGATTCAGAATTACAAGAATTATATCGAGAAATTCAATCAGGCAAAGGAAATAAGAAAGATTTACATGAATTCTCTTTACAAAATAATTGTATTTTCTATGGAATAAGAATAGTTATTCCAAAAGCTTTACAAGAACAAATTTTACAAGAATTACATTCAGCACATACTGGAATTGTAAAAATGAAAGCCCTAGCAAGAAGCTATGTTTGGTGGAAGAATATTGATTTAGATATTGAACAAATGGTAAAAAGATGCAAAATATGTTGTTTGTTGCAAAGAAACCCAAGTAAAGTACAGACTCATAGCTGGGAATATCCAAAAGAACCTTGGAATAGAATACATATCGACTATGCTGGACCGTTTATGAATAATTACTTTCTAGTTGTTGTGGACGCCTACACAAAATGGTTAGAAGTAATTCCCACTACATCTATTACTTCAGCAGCAACAATCAGAATATTAAAAAGCCTTTTTACTACATTTGGACTACCAATCACTATAGTCTCTGACAATGGCAGGCAGTTCCGCTCCGAAGAGATGCAAATGTTTCTAAAAGAAAATGGAATACAATCAAAATTTACTGCACCTTTTCATCCATCAACAAATGGACAAGCAGAGAGATATGTACAAACTTTTAAAAAGAAGCTGAAAGCTATGATAAATGAAAAAGGAAGCCTACAGGACAAATTATCTAAATTTCTAATGGCCTACAGGAAAACGCCAAATACTACAACCGGAATCAGTCCTGCTGAAATGATGTTTAAGAGATTATACCGGACACGAATAGATTTAGTAAAAAGAAATTTATGTACTGAAATTAATGATAAAAGAGAAGAATTGTCAGACAGGAAATATTTTAAAGAAGGGGACAGAGTTCAAGTAAGAAGCTATAATGACGACAATAAATGGAAATTTGGAATTGTTACAAAAAGAACAGGAAAGTTACACTACGAAATAAATATTGATGGAAAGAGATGCCACAGACACGTAGACCAGATGTTGAAGACAACCTGTAAAGAAGACTACAAAAATAATATTCCAAAATTCATAGAAAACAAACATAAAGAGCAAACAACTCCAATTACACCAAGGAGAGATGCTAGAGCTGAAAATGTAATTATACCAATTATACCTGAAGACCTCGAAAAAGAAAAATCCACAACTTGTGAGGAACAACCAATACAATTAGAAGAAGCACGACCAGAACTGCCTAGTGAAAATATAGAGCAGCCTCCTGCTGCCAGGCCCAAGGAAAATATAGAGCAGCCACCTACTGTGTTACGTCGCAGTACTCGCATAAGAAAAGCACCTACCAGATTGGACCTTTGAGCATTCTATATAACGAGGGAGAGTGTTAGGGTAACACTAATTATTGCTCTATGCTTACTCTATGTCATAGATCTGACAAGTGACAAACAAGGATTGACAAATGACGTTTGACAGCCAGCATATTCTATTATATATTTTTCCCCGTTCTCCATTGTGCATTGTTACATACAATTGTGTTAAATACTGTGTTATATTTACGTGTGAAAATAAATAAGTTCTGCAGACTAAAGGCTTTATTTCCGTGTACATATACAATAAATGGTATCGTCTCATAGCACGAAGCTTCGTGACGATAGACGCATGTGCGGCCGCAGTATTACAAATACACAATATACAATGAATATAAAGTGTGTTTTCCAACTGCATTATGCGGTATAATACTCAACATTGAATGCAACACTTAATCAAGCACTCTCAAAATATAAGAGTCGCTCAGCAATTGGTAAACACACAATATTGAACTGCCAATACTGGCATAAGTACATAGTTGTATAAAATGGTAATTTAACATTGTATGCTTACAGACGCAGTCGTTCTCGCAGCCGCAGCAAGCGCGAGGGTTCGCGCGAAAAGTCGCGCGGCCGTGACCGGGAACGCGAGTCGCGTCGCAGTCGCTCCTACCGTTCCACGTCGCGCGACCGTCGCCGCGACTAATGCCATCGATATACCATATCTAGGGACTTGCGCACTCCGAAATCTCACTTTAAGCTTCAGTTCGAAAGATAAGTTTTTGAGTTCTGAATTGAGGAGCCGGCGAACAAAACTGGTCAAGTCCACCAGAGTGCGAAAGTATGTATATTTTTTTTTCGAATCGTCTTCTCTTGACCCATTTGCGTCAATCCCTGTTAATATTTTCAATTAAAACCGGTTAAAAGGGCTTTAAAAAGTCCATTTTCAAACAAAACTGGATTAGTTCAGTAGTAGTAGTCTATATTGGTTTTTTTAGCCACTGTGTAATTTTTTCTCGCGGACTAATCCGGTTCTGTTAGCCAGCTCCTCAATTTCTATATTCTGCTGACTTGTAAGAATGGCAAATAGATATGGTCGCTAAAAGATTACAGCGTTATATAGCTCACTTAGGTCCACTTGCGCAGATCCAGGTTAAAGTTAATTCCGGGTTAAATAGTGTGTCATCTCTTACATTCTTCATATATATTACGAAAGAAATAACGTTTAATCCGGGGTAAACTTTAACTCACATCTGCGTAAGTGGGCCAGGGGTTGCAGAGATCTGGGTTAAAGTTAACTCTAAGTTAAACATTATATTGTCATATCTGTCACTCATTAGTTAGAGTGATAGAAATGACATGATGTTTAACTTAGAGTTAACTTTAACCCAGATCTACGCAAGTGCCCCTTAAAGATTACAACATTCCTAGATGTGGTATTTGAAATCAATCTGTTTGGAGAACACTCATTCTTTTGTTTTAACTTGGAAAGTTAATTTTTTTTTAAATACAACTTTTAAAGATCACAATATATTTATCCTGGATAAAATTGAGTGGTTTTCCAGATTGATAACTTTATACATAATACCATTTATTAATAACGTTAAGATGAAGTGGTAGGGTGCGCATCGCGTTTCTGAGGGGGTGAGGTATGAAGCGTGGCGGGAGCATGCGCGGGGCAACCATCTTCCGCCCCGCGCACGCCGCGCCTGCTAGTAGGTACTAGGTGCGTAGCGTAGACAGTGCGTGCGGCAGCGGCGACCGGGCATGCGAGTTCAATATTTTACCCTCTTATTATCTTCTTTTAGACAAATTTTTTCCTTAGTTAGTAGGCATAAATGAGAATAAGGGTCGCCGCACACTTGACCGGGTATAGTTATAATTGGTATTATATTGTTTTTGAAAATTACCAACTGTATTGTATGAATAGAAATAAGGGTCACCGTACACTTGACCGGGTATCGGTATCGGTATTATCTTGTTTGAAACACTTTTTAACCTCAGTAGGTATGAATGAGTAAAAATGAGAATAAGGTTTACCGTACACTTGATGTACACACTTATCGGTTGATTGTACAAGAGAATACCGATACTTACCTCATTAGTTACCGATTCCAAATTGTCTCGAATGCTTCCGTACGCTCACAGATGCTCTTTAGTGCTGGGCCCAGACCCGTAGCTGTAGCCCATACCTATCCCTAATTCCCGACTCAAAGTCTATGCTAGTATGTATAGGCCGCGCATTGAACGTGAGTAAACTAATCCCTGCCTAACTTCAGGCAGATTCTTTTTACAAACAAACAAACATAAATAAATGAATGAATGATATTCAAAGTACAAGCCTACTTGACATACGTTATGAGATAATATGTCATATTTATTAGGTTATTATGTCAGAGTATACAATAGTCAATTTATTTATAAAAATATATTTATTAATTTTTAGGGTTCCGTAGCCAAAATGGCAAAAAGGAACCCTTATAGATTCGTCATGTCTGTCTGTCTGTCTGTCTGTCCGTCCGTCCGTATGTCACAGCCACTTTTCTCCAAAACTATTAGAGCTATACTATTGAAACTTGGTAAGTAGATGTAGTCTGTGAACCGCATTAAGATTTTGATGCAAAAATGGAAAAAATATTAAAAATTTTAGGGGTCCCCATAGGTACAACTGAAAATTTAAAGCAATAGATTTGGATTTAAATTTCTCCAAATGTGAACTTTTTTTTAACGGCCCAATCGCACAGCCGCATGACGTAATAATGTCTAAATTTAACAATTTGGCCCCTAGTATCAAAATTCTCAGTAAAGAATCCCTCCGCCTTCTAGGTGCCCCTATATTCAACGACGGTTTTGAGCCTTACGTTTCGGAACAAAAACAAAAATTTGTAGTATCTTCTGGCAAACTCGTCGCAATAAAATCCCATATGGCTTACCAAATAATTCGTTTTTGTTTGTTTGTGCCCCAATTCACATATGTCCTGAGGTGCTGCCCTCTATGGGAGTACCCCAACCTTCTTTCCCATTTAGACACTATTTTAAAAGACACAATAATGAATATTTTCAACTGCCAAATCTCTGACACCTCTTGGGCCCAAGCTACTCTCCCCATTCGTTTCGGTGGCTTGGGTCTTAGAAGCGTGTCCAGTGTGTCCCTTCCTGCCTTCCTTTCTTCAGCTCACAGCATTCATCCTCTTTTCATCAAAATCATCACCAATTCTTCTGGAAACGTAGGCATTGAGTCACTAGCTGAGGCGATCAACGCTTGGAAACGTGTTTGTCCTAGTGACGTTTCAGTTAACCCCAATATCCAAAAGAATTGGGATGAACCACTAATCAATTTGGCACAATCAGAAATTCTAAATTCCTCGTCTACCACAGATCGGGCGCGTCTTCTAGCGTCCGCCGAGCCGGAATCAGGCTACTGGCTCCAGGCTAACCCATCATCCAATACCGGAACACTTTTAGATAACCACACATTCAATCTTTCACTCAGTTTGCGACTAGGAGCCAATATCACCGAACCCCACCGCTGCCCCTGCGGCGCCGCAGTAGACCGCCAGGGTCACCACGGTCTATCTTGTCGACGCAGCGCCGGCCGCCAGTCCCGCCATGCCTCCTTGAACGACGTTATCCGCAGGGCCCTTGTCTCCGTCAACGTGCCGGCTACTCGCCCGGCGTTCAATATTGTTATTGATACTGGACAATACCCTTATTCTCATTTCTACTCATTCATACCTACTAAGGAAACAATTGTGTCAAAAAAATATTATAGTATCGATACCCAGTCACGTGTACGGTGACCCTTATTTCTACTCATTCATACCTACTGAGGAAAAAAAAATTTAAAACAAGATAATACCGATACCGATACCAGATCAAGTGTGCGGTGACGCTTATTCTTATTTCTACTAATTCATGCCTACAGAGGAAAAGAATAGTCAAAACAAGATACCCAATACCCATATCGGTACCCGGTCAAATATGCGGTGACCCTTATTCTAATGCCTACTGAGGAAAAAAATAACGTCAAAAAAAAGATAATACCGATACTCAGTCAAGTGTACGGTAACCCTTATTTCTTTTTTTCCCTTAACTCTTCTTTTTTTTTTAATTATTCTTTTCCGCAAAAGGGATATTTTTTTCCTCTGCAGTTTTTATTTCCCATTTTCACATCAAATTCTCGTAAAGAGCGGGCCGACGAGTAGTACGTGTCTGCTTGCGATGAGGCTCCGCGGCCGACTGAATCGCCACCCCGCATCCCCGCCGCCCTCATACAGTGCGAGCGTTATAGGTTATTATTTTATTTTGAATGACTAACTATCATTTTAGTGAAAACCACAAATACTACCTTATGGGATTTGATGAAAGGTTTATGAAAACATAAATTTTTTACTAGAATTGTATCTAAATTCGCCGTAAAATCGAAAAATTGCAATAAAATGGCAATTTATGATGATTTTCACGATTTTTTTCTATCGAGGCAAATTACTTTAATCGTGTTTCGAAGAATATAACGTTATTAGGCATATCTTCACCCTTACGCCGGTATGAATAACATTGTATGAATTTTAGCGGTTGATATCTAAAAACAGGTTCAAAGATACCCTAGATCGCGATATTATACGCTTCTGGCCCTACCACTTCATCTTAAGTAAAAGAAATTACGATATTTTGGGCGTGTGAACTACGTACGTTAAGTCAAGTGACAATGTTCGACAATTTTCAAGATTTATTATGTAAACTATTAAATGTCATTTCCTGGGTATCTGCCTAAATTTCTTCGAAATCAGTTTTGCGGTTGCGTGTAAATAGGTAACAGACATACACACTATCGCTTTTATGATATTATGAATGGATTTAATATTTTCTCCATGAACTTGCCCAAATATCCGTAATTGGTTCTATTTAACTTGAAGCCAACATATTGTTACATTGGGTATACAATTAGTGAAGGTGGATTTTAAATAAGTTAGTTGCATGAATACTTTAGACAAAATTTTCATGTAACTTAGTTAAATCAGTGTTTTATTTGATATTTTACATTACATTTGAAACCACGACTAATATGCTGATATTATAGTATGGTGAGAATAACATAAATTATTATATTTAAGGATGATTATTATTTATTTAGGAAAATGAACTGTGCTTTTGTAAGATTGTAAGATATCAAATAAAACTGTTGATAATTTTATAGTTGTTTTATTATAATTGAAAAGACCTTGAGTAAATGGTGCATTACTTCTAATCGAATCATTTTTAATACCTCGATCGTGGGAATAGCAGACACAATAGATTTTCAATTATTATTTGACAACCGGGTGCCGCTTGGAGATTGATGGGTTATTAGGGAATATTACCCAAAGGTCGGAGCGGAGAACGCTACTAGCACATACAGTAAATAATCCGACAAAATCCGACATGTTGCACACGTCATATCAGAATATTGATAATAAAAATGTCAAACATGGTACAAAACTTTTTGTTTACTGTATGTGCTGGTGTCGCCGCCTGGCGTGAAAACATTGCAGTAATATATCCTATTGCAATAGGGAATTTTAACAATACGTCTTACAATTTATAATTTTATGCATGTTTTAGTCTTTGTACCATAGATAGTGTTGGTAAAAATAGCATTAGCAATAATAATAATTAATTGTTATAATATGTCCATTAGCAATAATTAAATTAATTGTACTTGCAAAAAATACGATTCCTAATATTATTATCGTGCGTAGCAATAGTCTGCGATCATGATTCATGAATCATGATAAATATCACGTCCGCGCTGTTTAGCACCGCGGTGCTAACTGATAATTAATTGCTATTTTTCACTCAATGCGAAATAACACTCGACGCGAGCGGTGCGATGTGAACCGATAATTCACGATGCCGCGTTTTTAGCAAATAGCAAAGCAATAATACTGCTGTGACATCAAAATTAGCATGAAATTAACAGAAAATTGCATTAATTCCCATTACTACCATAGAGGCATGCAAATGTATAACATTGTTATAGTAATTCTAGCTAGTGAATTACTTACCAGTAAAACTGGTTTCAGACTACGCTATAATTTAATACTTAGTATAGCTCATAGCACAAGAATATCGCACACTATCCATTGTTATAATATAATACAGCATTACTGGTGAGACATGTTCAATACTCGAGGACGTGATATTTGGCTATTATATTAGTTGAAAAAAAATATTGATCACTGAGTAAATGTAAGTTAAATAATTATTTACCCAACGCATGGACACCGCGCGCGGGAGGTGTAGCGCGCCGGCGCGGGGGGCGATGACGCCGCGTGGCCGCATAGTAATTTACTAAGTGTCCGTGATTCATTTGTTTAAAGGGAAATTTGATCAAAAATTAAGTACCTAATTTTATTACATATTGATAATGAGAATCGAGTACTGAATACTCTCCTTAAATATCGGTATTGTCTCACCAGTCATGCTGTATACTTAGTACACTGTACAGCTGTTGTTCAGTGAACGTGTCTATAACAGCGTATAGTGCGCGATATTCGTGTGCTATGTGCTGTATAGACTAGTATGTATAGTGTATAGTATATTATATTATTGTTACGTGCTAAGGTTCGATGATTCGGAGAAAAAGACCTGGTGACTCTCTTGAAGACTTTTATTTACACTACACTAACACTTACACTACACTTACACACACTAGATCACTATGTCTAAACACTAAGCACTAGGTTCAAACACTATGCACTAAGTTCAAACACTAAGCACTTTCACTGGTTCACTCACTAAGTCACTTGTTTCTCACTTCCGAAGTCGCTTTGATTATCGCTCACTCGAAAACATTCGAAGACTGACTGGCCGGCCCGTCTAGCCGCATATTTATACGGATCGGGGCGAGCTCTAGACCTTACGAGAATATTCCACAACATGTAAACAATCGTGGGAAAATTCCAGAGTGTACGCGCAAATAAACAAAAACATGCAAGTAGCGGCATCTGGTATTGAATAGGGGATTTACGCTGTCTGTGATGGTTTCGCCTGGTTGCCGCTAGATGACACTACGTGTCCGCATTCGTAACACTACTCCCCTCTTAGAGATGCTCGTCCCGAGCATCATTGTTACTGCCATGGTAACGCGCCAGACGGTCTATGTGTACCACTTTGAATGTCCCTCTTGGTTGCTTTTGAATCCTATAAGTCACATCATTCAATCGGGTAACCACTTTGTATGGGCCGTCCCACTTGGTCTGCAACTTTGGAGATTTCCCTTTTCGACGAGTTGGGTTATGCAGCCACACCAGTGTCCCTTCTTCGAAGCCGCTCGTGTTCGATTTCCGGTCGTATCTGGTCTTCATGTTCTCACTTGAATGTAACCCATTCTCCCGAACCATGGCGTGTATATAGCGCATCTTTTCCCTCAAATCGCAGACATAGTCTTGTACGGTCTTTGGTTCCTCCGGTGACCCTCCTGTCAAGAGGTCTACTGGTACTCGTAGTTCTCTACCGTAATTGACATATGCCGGGGTAGCCTTTATGCTCTCATGCTCGGCGGTACGGTACGACAGAAGGAAGAGCGGTATGTACTTGTCCCAATCCTTTTGTTTTTCATCTACCAATTTCGCCAAATGCCTCTCAAGGGTCTGGTTAAATCTCTCAACCATTCCATCAGACTGTGGATGGTACGCGGTGGTCCTCGTTTTATGCATTCCCAAGATTCTGCACACTTCCTGGAAGACCTGCGATTCGAAATTCCTGCCCTGATCGGAATGGATTTCCAGAGGCACACCAAAGCGAGATATCACTTCTTCCACAAGCTTAGAAGCAACTGTCGTAGCTTCTTGGTTTGGTATGGCGAACACTTCAGGCCACTTGGTGAAGTAGTCCATGACGACCATGAAATACTTGTTTCCCGACTCCGTTACAGGAAATGGCCCAGCTACATCAACTGCAATTCGTTCCCACGGTGCGCCAACGTTATACAACCGCAGGTTCCCACGGCTCCTGGTTTGTGGTCCCTTCACTGCAGCGCAAGTAGTACATTTGCGGCACCAATCCTGCACGTCATCTCGACAATGCAACCAGTAGAATCGTTCCCGCACTTTTGTTAACGTCCTCTTGACACCTAGATGACCTCCTGATACGCCATCGTGCATTTCACGGAGAATATCTGGTACTCTCGCTCTTGGGACAACTATCTGAAGATGGAACTCTCTGCCGTTAGTCTTCTCCCATTTCCGGTAGAGTATTCCGTTTTGAAGTACCAGACTCTCCCATTGCGCCCAGTACGCCTTAGTGACAGCGCCCGTGGGTGCAACCTCACTCCAGATTGGTTTTACATCACCCCGTTTCTTCCATGTGATGATGTGCCGAAGGTCGTCATCTGTTTCTTGAGCCTCTCTCATAGCATCATTCTCCCATGGGCCCAAAGGACTTGTTCTCGTTAACTTTATTGTCACTTCATTAGATTCCTGCTTAACACAATGTTTGCAGTCTTCTGAACACGGCCTTCGTGAGAGTGCGTCGGCGTTCCCATGCGACTTTCCGCTGCGGTGTTCGGTCTTGAAGTCGTACTCCTGGAGCTGCTCAATCCATCGTGCTACTTGACCTTCTGGGTTCTTGAATTGCAGTAGCCACTTCAAGGCTGCGTGATCAGTTCGCAGTAAAAACTGTCTGCCGATGAGATATTTGCTGAAATGTTGTAGCGTCTTTACAACAGCCAAGAGTTCTCTTCTTGTCACACAGTAGTTTCTCTCTGGCTTGGATAAAGATTTGCTGAAATACGCAATCACAACTTCTCTTTCACCCTGTTTTTGAGATAACACCCCTCCAATGGCCGTGTTGCTTGCGTCCGTGTCGACTATAAACTGACCTTCAGGTTGTGGATACCCCAGGATTGGTGTTTCACACAGATGTTTCTTCAGTTTCTGAAAAGAATCTTCAGTAGTCTCATCCCAAATAAACTGTCGTTTATCTTCTGTCAGTCGATGTAATGGCTTGGCTATCTCCGAGAATCCCTTAACAAAACGCCTGTAGTAGGAGCATAGGCCGAGAAATGCTCGCACTTCGGTTTTGTTCTTAGGGGTTGGCCAATTTTGAACTGCTTCCAGTTTCTCCGGGTCCGTCTGGATTCCATCACTGGAGATAACATGGCCGAGATAATTGACCTTACTCCTGAATAAACGACACTTTTTCGGATTCAACTTTAACTTGGCCCCCTCTATTTTGGCGAAAACTCGTTCTAAGTTTCGCAAATGGTCCTCGAAGTCGCGGCCAACAATGATGACGTCGTCCAAGTAGACTAAGCAAGCCTCTCCAACTAAGCCTGCCAGTACACACTCCATGAGTCGCTCAAATGTGGCAGGTGCGTTGCACAATCCAAAGGGCATGACGTTAAACTGCCATAAACCTTTACCGGTGGAAAAAGCTGTCTTCTCCTTGTCTTTTGGATGAATTTCCACCTGCCAGTATCCAGATTTCAGGTCCAGGGTCGAAAACCATTTCATGCCACTCAAGGTATCGAGAGTGTCGTCGATCCGAGGTAATGGGTAGCTGTCCTTCTTAGTGACATCATTGAGACGCCTGTAGTCCACACAAAATCTTGTGCTGCCATCTTTCTTCTTCACTAATACCACAGGTGAGCACCACGGACTTGCAGACGGTTCAATTATTTTATGCCTTCTCATGTCCTCCAAAAGGCCTTCCACTTCCTTCTCCTTTGCAATTGGTATCCGTCTTGCTCGTTGACGAATCGGGTTCTCGTTTCCGGTATCTATCCTGTGCTGAACCATCGACGTTCTTCCAAGGTCACCTTCCTGACTGGAGAAGATATTCGCGTGGCGCTGTAAAAACTTCTTAGCTTTCATGCTCTGCGAATAAGTCAGATTACTCTTGCAGTCATCGAGTAGCTCAGTCACTAATCCATTGTTGCTGCTGTTTGCTGGGTCTGCGTCTGTTGTCGAACTGCACTTTCTCATCCAGACAACTTCCTCGCACTTTCCAATGACGTCACCTTTGTTCAAGCAGATCTCGCGTTCACCAAGATTCAAAACCCGGACCACAGCGTGACTGCTTCCATTAACAAGGGTTCTTGCCGTCATCAGTTTTCGTGCTGATGTCTTGGTGGGTGTGTCTTCGATCAACACGCATCTGTTAGACTTGTTCTTTCTAGCTGGCGGTAGTTTCACCAGCACCCGGGCTTCCGCTCGTCCAGGTATAATGACTTCCTTTACACATGCGACTTTCCCGCAGGCGCCTCCAAGGATGAAAATTTCTTCTTCGCCACACTTGAAAACTCCGTCAGCGACATTAATCCTGCAGTTATGCTTCTTCATGAAATCCAAGCCCAAGATGCAATCATCCATTATTTCAGCCACGATAACGTCATGAGGGTATGAGGACCCCCCTACATTAATCATAACTGACATTTCTCCGAGGACGGGTATTGGCTGACCGGAGGCAGTAAGAAGCCGACAATTAATTCTCCTCTTATGTCCCCTTGCGGCCTTTACCAGATTTGGGTTCACTATTGTTCTAGAGGCTCCTGTGTCTAGAGTAATTTTGCAATCCGTCCTGTTAATAGTCCCCTGAATCACAAGACTATTCCCGCTGCTTGCTTGGGAGACAACAGTTATTGGGGCTTCTTCCGCGTCAGGCAGTACTTGCCCCTTAGTCCTGGCTGAAGCCCTTTGCTTCTTTAGCTCCTCCATCTGTTCCTCAAGCCTTTTCATTCTTGCCATCTGGGTATCCTTCTGCGGGCAGTTGAGCTGAAGATGGCCCCTTTCGCCGCACTTGTAGCACATGGCTCCAAAACTTCTCTTCGTAGGAGCCTTGACCTCCTTCACTTCCTCCGAGACCTCGCGGATTTTATAGGTCTGCCGTATGTCACGCCGGACAGCCTCGACCTCTAGAGCATGCGCCAACGCTTCCTTTAGCGAGGTGTGGTGACGTAGCCTTACTGCAGCTCGGACTTCCAGATCCCTGATTCCGTCGACAAAGGCTTGAATAGTGTTTGAGTCAACCATCTTGGAGTCTGCTCCTGGATGTGCCTTCTTGACCAGTTTTTCAATTTCCAACGCCCATTGTTGTAGTCCCTCTCCTGAGCGTTGGACTCTGTCACGAAGTTGGGCACGGAACACGTGCTCCAGGTGTCGCTCCCCATATCTGGATTCAAGCGCCTCCATCAGATCTTGGAACCCGTTTCCTGTGTGTGCTTCTAGGACCGACAAAGCTTGCCCTCTGAGCGCAACAGTGAGAGCGGTCAGGCATTGGTCTTCAGTCCATCCGTTGGCAGTAGCAACCGTCTGGAATTGCTGACGATAAGCGTTCCAAGAAGTAGTACCGTCGTACGGCGGCACCTTGACTTTTGGCCCTTGTACCACTGCTCCGGCAGTTCCACTAGACGTCGCGACTCCTGTGGTTTCCAGGCGCACTACTTTCTTCTGTAGCTCGGTGATGTTGGTTTTCACATTTTCCATATCTAATCCCAACCCGGTAACTCGTTCGTCCATTATGTCCACATCTTTGCGAAGCTTTAACACCGTGTCACTGACATCCTTTATCGCCAGAAGCGCCTTTTCTTGAAGATCCTTTTGTTGCTCTTGTGACTCTTGCATAGCGCCGAGCTTGCGGTCTTGTGCCTCTTGCAAAGCGCCGAGCTTGCGATCATGTGACTCTTGTGACTTTTGTAAAGCCTGAATTAACCCAATTAAACTTTCTAATTGAAGAGCCACTTGAGGTGCTGTAGAAGCTACGGGCGTGGCAGGATGGATGGAGCTAGTCGACGGGGCCTGAGCAGGCGGGGCCCAGTGGGCGGGGCCAGTGGGCGTGGCCTGAGTGGGCGAGGCCTGGTGGGCGGAGCCAGTGGGCGTGGCCACACCCAAAATGGGCGGGGCCTGATGGGCGTGGTCAGTGGGCGGGGCCTGGTGGGCGGGGCCAGCGGGTGGGTCCTGCCCCGCAGTGGGCGGAGCTTGGTCCCCAGTGGGTGTGGCCTCCGCAGCCGGTTGCGCCCTTGTCCTGACGCTTCCCTCAAAGTCCTCTCCCGGAGTCAATGGCACTGCGCCGGTGTCCTCACGCTCCCCTTGAACTCCTCTCTCGGAGTCAATGGCAGCAGCTCGCTGTGCCCTTGTCCTGATACTCCCCTTGAAGTCCTCTCTCGGAGTCAATGGCATCTCCAAACCTCACTTCCGACACCAGTTGTTACGTGCTAAGGTTCGATGATTCGGAGAAAAAGACCTGGTGACTCTCTTGAAGACTTTTATTTACACTACACTAACACTTACACTACACTTACACACACTAGATCACTATGTCTAAACACTAAGCACTAGGTTCAAACACTATGCACTAAGTTCAAACACTAAGCACTTTCACTGGTTCACTCACTAAGTCACTTGTTTCTCACTTCCGAAGTCGCTTTGATTATCGCTCACTCGAAAACATTCGAAGACTGACTGGCCGGCCCGTCTAGCCGCATATTTATACGGATCGGGGCGAGCTCTAGACCTTACGAGAATATTCCATAACATGTAAACAATCGTGGGAAAATTCCAGAGTGTACGCGCAAATAAACAAAAACATGCAAGTAGCGGCATCTGGTATTGAATAGGGGATTTACGCTGTCTGTGATGGTTTCGCCTGGTTGCCGCTAGATGACACTACGTGTCCGCATTCGTAACATTATTATTATACTATTCATGGTGAACTGTGAACACCATTCTCGAACTGCAAGGAGTCAGGATCGGCTGAGCTTTCTGAGCCTGGACTATACAATAATGTTATAAACTTATAACTTATGTATTGGATGGTATCGATCATTAGTTATATCACTTATATGGCATATTTCTTTGTCAAGTTTAGTAAGCTTTAAGAGTTTAGCATTATACTTTGATGCAAGTAAAAAGTAAATTACCAACTAGCATAGAAGAATAAAACTAGTACTAGTGTAATTGACCTTAACGATATGTGTGGCATTGGTAATGATTTGGATGTTTCATTTATGAAAACAATATGTAAAAACATTTTACGCTTTTTGCCTGCTTCACCAAAGTGCGGGATAGGCTACTCACAACTTTTTTGACAGATTCTCCTTACTTGATCTGTCAAGTTAATTGGTGGATAGCAGGAAACTGGCCCTTAGCTGAATAAAGTTTTAGGTCTTCAATATAATTTTAGAATATGAAGTACCAAAAATTTAAAAAAATAGATTTTTGATAATGTAGCAATAAAGTAATAAGTTATTGCTTCAACTCAATAGTTTCCCATCTGTTTAAGCAGTTTATTCAGAAAAGGATTCATTTACAGGAAGTGTGTCGAAGTACAAATAAAAATGACAATATTAAGTATATTTTATGTTAAGCAAGGTTTAAAAACAGAAATGTTTTAAATTTCAGCCACTATCACCGAAATAATATGTGATATCGACTTTGATAATAAAAACTTCGAAAGACTGTTTTACAGACCAATCTAGTTTTATCTCAATAGATGGCGCCAACTTTTAATTAATTTTAACAATTATTTAAACTTTTACGTGTGGTAAGCAGTTTTGTAAACTGATATCTTTACAAAACTGCACTAATATGTTGTGTATAATTGTTGTATATTATGTGTTTGGTTTGATGTTGCTAATGTTATGACAAGACGATAACTGAATAATTATTATAATTATTCAGTATAATACTGAATAATTATAATAATTACAGTTTAATACTGTTTCGTTTAAATAAACTTGAATTAAATACTTTGTCGTTTTATTGCCTCGACGTATGCTTTTTGTCAGTCTGATACAAATATGAGACAAAAATTATATTGTTTTTCTGTAATATTCCAATTTTATAAAACCCAAGCTTTGGCATAAACCTTGGTAAAAATTCATCTGTGTAATATCTTTGGTACTTAATAAATAAATTACCTAATTAAAAGTCCATATTATTTTAAGTAGGTAGATTTATTATGTAGGTATTTCTAATAGACAATGTATAAAACAAAATATCATAAACACTTTTTGATTTCTCATTGAAAAATTACAATATATATTATATTATAATCAGATGGGCTATCAATCGCATTTGAAAAAAAACAATCATAATATAATTTTGTATATATTATGATATAATTTATAATAAAAATGTGTCTCTAACAAGTAGTTAGTAGAGGTTTATACTAAATACATAAATACATATCACATTTCCCAACCACGAAATATGTGGTCATAGATAAACTTTTTATATAATTACAACTATACTTTTTATTATAAAAAGTTGAGTACTATTATGCAAGATATGAGATCTGAAAAAATCTATTGTTATTACATGAACGTAGAAAAACAGGCGGACGGAGTCTTATTATACACAGCACTGTGTCTTCAGAGTCGGCCAGGCTGACTGCATGTGCACGGTCCGCTCGCACACATTCTTACGCTAGTCCGGCCATTTGATAGGCGTAAGAATGTGTGCGTGGCCGACTCCATGGGCGCCGGCAGGGGGTGCCAGGTGGTACGCTTACACCCCTTGGGAATCTCAGGATCAACAGGGATAATTGATATAAAATAATTACCATGCCGTACAAAGATAGTTCGTAATGTTTCAGCACTAAATGTATTCTGTTGACATAAGTAGACAGTCACTGTCGTTCGTAGAAAACTAAAATCTGCACCCCTTGGAAATTATTTCTGCCGGCGCGGCCTATGGCCGACTCTGAAGACACACTGCTGTGCCTGTGTATAATAAGAATCCGTCCGCCTTTTTTTCTACGTTCATGTGTTATTAACTATGTATTATTTTTATTTCAAGCAGTCAGCAGACTTTAAAACTTTGTCACTTTTAAGACAATTTTAAGATTTGTTTGTTAAAAATTACATACCTATTTTCACCAATTAATTTTGTATAAATTATTGTGTGCCTGATTTAACTCTTTTGATGTAACAAACACAACAAAATGGTTAAATATTCTAAGATAATAATTCGAAAACTCTAAGTCAGATCTACATTAACAACTAGAAAACTTTTATTATTCTCAAGAGAGACCTACTTACAACTAAAACGCTATTACACTTTAAAAGCAATTTTAATTCTTGTTAAAAATACCTAGCCTACAGCAAAAGAAATCTGTTACTTACAAAATTAATTGTGTATCATCTTCTGAATATTAGGTGCCTACTAACCGTGTACCGCAAATCTATACGAATATTATAAAGAGGAAGGGTTTAATTGCAACGACTATATTCCAAATATAGCCCATTTTGATAAAATTTTATAGAGATGTAGAATAGAACATTTGGAGGTTCAACATTTCCTACTAAAAGTATAGCGTCCTTATAGTTATTTAGTAAACTAATGAATAGTTTGTTATTTATTTACTACAGATAAAGTAAAATTGTTCTACATGCATAATTGAAGACATGAGAGGATGAAGGACATAACCAACAATTTTAAAAATTGTTGTTTTTTTTTCGTAAATGGAGATATATTATTAAAGCCAGATCATAGAGTAGGTAAGTTGCGAGGTTTGTTTAAAGAATATGGGAAATAAAATTGGCCAAGTACGAGCTGTTGTACTCGCGCACGAAGGGTCCCGTACCACTACAGAGCAAAAATAGGCTGAAAATTGTGTTTTTTGTATGGGAGCCCCCCTTAATTATTTAATTTATTAAAATTTTATTAATAATTATTAAAGTACAAATACAATTAAATATTTTATGAACATTTCCATTGCCTGTGTTGCCGTTATTGATTAAGAGCAAAAAATAGCACGTTTGTTGTATGTGAGCCCCCTTAAATATTTGATTTATTTTGTTTTTAGTATTTGTTATTATAGCGGCAATAAAATACACAATTTGTAAAAATTTCAGAAGTCTAGCAGCTATAGCAGTACTTGAGTTACAGCCTGGTGACAGACAGACGGACAGACATCGAAGTCTTAGTAATAGGGTCCTGTTTTTACCCTTTGAGTACGGAACCCTAAAAATGAGTTACGTTACTTCCCCGCTTCATCCACTCATGTCTTCACTATTCTATAAGTTAGAATGGCTTAGCCTGAATGGCAAATACAAGGCCAAAAAACCCTGTGAAAATATGGCATACTTTAAAATAATTATTTAATTTTAATCTTATGTAGCTTAAGTTTAAATCCTAGCATTTCTGAGAGCACCCCCGACAAAGCCGACAGTATGACGACTTTTGTGATTGTATACAGGTAGTGGTTGGCGCAAATACCCGAGATTTTGAACGGCGCGTCTAGTTCCTGAAACAATGTACTTGAAGGTTATATTATCTGTAAAAAAAGTGAAGAAATTGAAAAGTGGCAACATCGTAGTGTCATGCCTTTTTTTTTAGATTGATTTGAAAGGGATGACATGACACTACGATGTTGCCACTTTTTAATTTCTTCACTTTTTTGACAGACTAAAGTTACATACTACATCAATATAATTATAATTTATAATAATAATACGATGTGTTTTTTGTATCGAATACATTCCGAAATAATACAGGACCGGTTTTGATTGAATTTGGCACCGACAGTAAAAGTAGTTCCTTTTCAATGCTCATCTTTATGAGTGCGGACGGTCCTAGCGAGATTGTCTTTCTCTAGAAAACACCTAACATACATAATATGAAATAATCAGGGCAACGGCTAACTCTGCCAGGCGCGGGCAGCCTGAAATTTTGGATAGGGTCACTCACTATACAAAAAATTTACTAGCAAAAATTTTCTTGTATTATTTGGCAAGAGTTTTCAATTTGACCTTAGATTTCGGACCGCGCCTGAACTCTGCATAGTTATTATAGCGTCGCGCGTCGTGGGGTTACGTCTCTATGTTAAAACTGTCGCCAAATGATTAACGTTTTGATTTATCATTACTTTGAATACCACGTACATCACGACTCACGAGGATTGAGGTATGCGGCGTGAAATACTTATCTTTGTTATAAATATTAATTGTAGATGTTTCATGCAAGACAGTTTGGTATTGAGATTTTATTATCATGTAAAATCTATTTAAAGCTTTTTCTGACTATAGTAATATTATGACTTTTTAGCACGAATGTGAAAGTAGGGCGGATATGTTCACATTGATATGACGTGGCGCTGCGTTTTAAACAAAGCGATTAAAATATAATATAATACTGGATGACGCCCGCAACTCCGTTGCGCCAAAATTCGTTTATCGCGCGGGAACCGTACATTTTCCCGGGACAAAAAGTATGTCCTTTCCCGGGACTCAAAGTATCTCCATGCCAAACAGCAAAATCGGTTTAGCGGTTTGGGCATGAAGAGGTAACAGACAAACAGACAGACACACTTTCGCATTTATAATAAAAGCATGGATTCGAAAGTCTAGACACGAAACAAGTAGGTACCGATAAAATAAAGTCTAAAATTCTGCGCCACATTGCTTCCCGGTCCGACTGACCCTTACGCTATAATAATAATATACGAAACATTACCTTCAACAAATCTGCAGCCAACTTCAGCACATTATTCGCAACAGTGAGCTGCTCTTTACTCTCTGGCCGCTGCTCTATGGCCAGATGTAGGTTGATCTGTTCCGTCAAGATGGCGGACAGGCAGCCGCGGTACTTCCGGTTGACGTTCCCGCCAAGAGTGAGTAGCCGCAGCAGATAGATACCAAGGCAGATGCTCCATACCATCGCTTCTAATAGCCAGCCGCGCCAAGTTTCTGTGTCCTTAAATTATATGAAAACGAGTCTTATGTCGTCGCAAATAAAGGCTCCGTCACAGGTAAGAAAACTGTGAATATACTAGTGCATACTAGTCCAGTCTTTGAAGGAGACTCTTCAAATCTCTTCTGATTTTGAGTGTCTCATTCATTCATAAAAATATTATTATTCGGTCTGTATGCCAGATCCGACCGAAATAATAAAAACAATGTAGCCTTAAATTCCCTTACGAGTGATACACGACTCAATGTTACACGACAATGATACACGACAATGATACACGACAATGATACACGACAATGATACACGACAATGATACACGACAATGATACACGACAATGTTACACGACAATGATACACGACAATGTTACACGACAATGTTACACGACAATGATACACGACAATGTTACACGACAATGTTACACGACAATGATACACGACAATGATACACGACAATGATACACGACAATGTTACACGACAATGATACACGACAATGTTACACGACAATGTTACACGACAATGATACACGACAATGTTACACGACAATGTTACACGACAATGATACACGACAATGATACACGACAATGATACACGACAATGTTACACGACAATGTTACACGACAATGATACACGACAATGTTACACGACAATGATACACGACAATGTTACACGACAATGATACACGACAATGTTACACGACAATGATACACGACAATGTTACACGACAATGATACACGACAATGTTACACGACAATGATACACGACAATGTTACACGACAATGATACACGACAATGTTACACGACAATGATACACGACAATGATACACGACAATGTTACACGACAATGATACACGACAATGATACACGACAATGTTACACGACAATGATACACGACAATGTTACACGACAATGATACACGACAATGTTACACGACAATGATACACGACAATGTTACACGACAATGATACACGACAATGTTACACGACAATGATACACGACAATGTTACACGACAACGATACACGACAATGTTACACGACAATGATACACGACAATGTTACACGACAATGTTACACGACAATGATACACGACAATGTTACACGACAATGTTACACGACAATGTTACACGACAATGTTACACGACAATGTTACACGACAATGATACACGACAATGTTACACGACAATGATACACGACAATGTTACACGACAATGTTACACGACAATGATACACGACAATGTTACACGACAATGTTACACGACAATGTTACACGACAATGATACACGACAATGTTACACGACAATGATACACGACGACATCAGACACTAAACACTCAGTGTATTTCTGTGTGTGTACTGTGTACACTGCCGCGACAAGTTGCAACTTGCAGATGTAGTTTGGACGCAATCGACACTAGTGTCGACATATCTGTCGAGTGTCAGAGTCTTCGTGTATACCTAACAAAGACCTTTAAAGCCTATGTATACATAATACCTAGTGCTAACACTACGCTTCGTTTTTTTCCGCTTACAAAAAGACCTCTCTTTATAATTGCTTTCATTTCGTAACACCTATCAAAATTGGATCAATGTTAAATGATAATTACAGATATAATATTAGGTAATATGTTAATTATCTTACTCTCAGGAGCTGTGCGCTGACGCAGGCCAACAGTATGAGCGTCAACATGAACGCCGCCGACACTATCACGTCCACAGAGCGCTGCGGCCCGCGACGCTGCAAAAGTTACATTTATTATAAAATATACTTAGACTCTAACTATAAGAAGAAGATATGTTATAAGGCATAACATATCTTCTTCTTATATATAAAAATGGATTTTCAAATGTGTTAGTCGCGCTAAAACTCGAAAACGGCTGAACGAATTGGGCTGATTTTAGTCTTAAAATATTCGTAGGGTAGGTTTTAAAGTGATACGAAGTTCACCGGGACAGCTACCCTCTTACTAATAAAAAGTTACACAGCGTGTATAGAGGGTGCATAAGATTTTTCTAAGAGCTTAATAATGATTTTTTGACATAGGCCTGTATAACGATACTGTCATTTCCATACAAATTATGTATAGACATAGACCATGTATAGACTCTGTGTAACGTGTGTGCAACTTAAAAACTCCTGTATAACTATTCACACGTTGAACACATGGTTAAGAAGTTTTTATTAGTAAGAGGGCTAGTGTTTGGTTAAAAAAATGTTTGTATGAAACAAATATGCACAGACGCACGCGTTGTATGAAACAGCTGAATGGCGTAGTATTTTATTTCAATTCTTTAATCTACTATTTATTTATTTTAACGGAATACAATGCACAAATTATATTATATTATTATTATACGGAATTTCTAGCCAAGTATACTATTCTAAGCATCCAAATAGCCAACTCCTAATCCTTTTTAGTACATCAATAAAAAATTGAGTCGGGAGTCCACTTTTAAAATCAATCATCATTGTATGTGTCGGTTATTTGCATTGAATTCAACTGTCAAAGGTTTGTCGCAGACGATACAATACCGCTTGCATAACAAGCGACAATCAATTTATTGGTGCTAACTTACATTGATACAGTAGCAGAATATGCCAGTGTCACTGGTATCTAGGACTGTATCAATGTAAACATGTCCAGCATCTATGTAAAATTATATTGAACATTTTTCCTTACTGATTAATCTATCCATTTATGATAGTGAAGGCACAATATTTTGACAAACGTTCAGCAATAACCACGATTGGCGCGACGCTTTCGCAACTTGTAAATTAAAATATTTTTCACATGGTTACATTATGCTTATTGTATTAAAATTAAATGATCATTGACTTGGCGCTAATGGAGAAACACCTTTGTTACTCGTGTAACGCAGGAGAGTATGCAAATGTAAACTGTATTATAATACCATATTATTAAACAAAATATACAAGGTTACGTCAGAGAAATTGATTGGTAAGCTTGCCTTTATTAAATTTGAATAGAGCTGTGTCAAATGAACGTTAGCGCCAGTCCACACGGCGCGTTGCGTCGACGCAAGGCTGCCGTTGCGTTGTTTTACACACAAATAACTAAGGTGCTCACACGGCGCGCTGCGTCGTCGTAACGCACACATGACGGACAGCTGCAGCCCCCGAAACGAAGCGGAAGGGGGTGTTGACGTTAAAACTGCTTCGTAATAACGCTGCGATGACGCATAGCCTTTGACTTTGACTGCCGATTGACGCATAGCCGGCCACACGGGCGCAGCGCAAACGGCAGCGTTGCGTCGACGCAACGCCCGTGTGGACAGGCTCTATAGATGTATATACTATAGATGTATAGTACCATTACTATCACAGTAATAATTCAGTTGGGTTTAAATGTCAAAATCAGTCTTCACACTATAATTATAGTTAGAGCCTGTCCACACGGGCGTTGCGTCGACGCAATGCTGCCGTTTGCGCTGCGACTACCATCTGCCCATAAAAAACTCTGAATAATATTATGTCACTCAATAGTTTTTCTACATGTAGATCTTTACTTACCCGTAAATAAGACCTCGTCGACAGCCAAGTCTTAATATTCCTCACGGTGTTAAGTCTAAAGTGCGGCAACTCAGACTTCCTAGCTCGCCGTGCCGACGTCAGATGCGAGAAAAGCTTGGCGTACAGAAACCGTTGTTTAAACGCTCTCTCAGCTACCGACAATAGGAAGAATACCAGACCACTGAGAGCGAAACGTAGAACGCACGAGAGGACGTTAGAAGTCATTTCCCTGTAAGAAAGTACAGGATTACATGAGAAGAAATTGTAGCTAAAATGTCGGAAGTAATACATGCGTTATTGCCCAATTGTTAACAAACAATGCCTACCTGTTGGCATTGTTGATATTGAGCAAAAAAAAAAAGAAGATTGTTGTATGGGAGCCCCCTGTAAATATTAACTTTTGCATAGCTTTTATCGCGGGCTTTCAGCGCGGCGACCGAATCAAGAAATTCCGTAGCTGCCTCGCGAGCGTTCGGTTTTTATTGGCGACTTTGTTTTGTGATCGAAGTCGTGTCGATGTTGTGTTTCGTAAGACCACGTTGCTCAGCACAGGGACAACACGGGTGAGTACAGTAAACCGTTTTTCTCATATTCTCGCCTATATTTTTAGGGTTCCGTACCCAACGGGTAAAAAGGGACCCTATTACTAAGGCCCGTATAAATAGTCAGTACTTAAGATGCGACCCGGTCTCAAGACGCGGTTCGGCTCTGTGATTGGTCCAAATTTTGACAGCTAACCAATCACAGAGCCTGAACCGTGTCTTGAGACCGAGATGCATCTTGAGTACTGACTATTTATACCGGCCTTAGACTTCGTTGTCTGTCTGTCCGTCTGTCTGTCTCCAGGCTGTATCTAAAAAAACCGCTGTAGCTAGACTTCTGAAATTTTCTCAGATTGTGTATATCTGTTGCCGCCATAACAACAAATACTAAAAACAAAATAAAATTAATAATTAATTCCCATACATCCAAAGTGATTTTTTGGCCTTTTTTGCTCGTCATATATTTTACTCTAAAGCGAGCTTACCATCCGTTATCTCCAAAGGCGCCACTAAGCACCCCTCTGACGGAGCCGTGCGTGTAGTTGACTACCGTTGCGGGTATGTAGCTGATTAGCGAGACATTTTGTAGCTCCTCTTCCGACTTGGTGTCTTGTTCTATCGCCACCTAATAACAAACAGGTTTTGGTAAGTTACATATTTTATTATAATATGTAGAGTAGGTAAGAATAAGAACCTTAAACCTTTATTTGCAAAAACATGGTATTTCGTAATGTTCGTATAGGCACGTATGTAGTATTTATACAACGTGAAATTTTAGTGTTTGTTTTCCCGCAGCAGGACGATTTCTTATCACTTGCATGAACCTCGCTAGAGGCAGATCACAAGACCCGCCCAATCAACGCCCGCAGCGCTTGCTCCGCCCTCGCCACGACGTACCAAATGGTATCCACAAATAATCATGATCTTACATACCTACGTCTTTCTTGCTAGAAGTTTCTATATTTCTCAAACTTATTTACCTGCATAAGTCTAGTTATAGGTGGGGCGATGGCCACAAGCGCGGCCATCACAAGCCCCGCCCAGTACCCGCCCGCGCCCGCTAGCGCTCGCTCCGCCCTCGCCACGACATACCAACTGATATCCACGACCGATCATGCACGCTTTGCATGCATATACGCTTGCGTACTCGCGTAAACTCTCGCGCACGTGTCTTTAGCTGGAAAACTTAGGACGACGACTGATCTGGCTTACTTACATACGTGTACGCTTTCCATCCGTGTGCGTACGTGTTCTTTGCTAGATATTTGCAAAAGATTCTCAATCTAATCTTTATTATATAGTCCTTATCACCTGCATTAGCCTTGCTATAGGCGGGGCGATGGCCACAAGCGCGGCCATTACAAGGCCCGCCCAGTCCCCCCCTGCGGCCGCCAGCGCTCGCTCCGCCCGCGCCACGACGTACCAGCTGATATCCACAGCGGATAGCTCAGCGCGCAGAGTCGACCCTCGCTCCCACATCGTACACTTGACTGCGGAACACTGACAATATCACGACTTGTATTTGATGCGTTGATGCATTTATTTTTTATTATGAATTTAAAAGGACGACATGGCTTTATGTAAAGTTGCAAATGTTATTACTTATAATACATTGGTTAATATAAAGATATATTTAGTATTCCTAAATTGGCGAAATCGATCGATCGATAACCCAACCTAACCATACATCATGTTAGTGACTTGAACATGAAAGTCGATATCATGACTTTATTTAATAGGTAATTACAACATAAACAAGTTTATGTCTTAAGTAATAATATATCTAGCAAAAAACTTTTTGGTTATATACATAGTTTAGGTATTGTGTGGTAATATAAAAGACTGTTGCACACACCTGTATCACTAGAAGGGTCGAGTATTGCAAACGGATCCCAAGAGCTGTCGGCGTTTAAATGGAAACCAACGTCAGAATGGCCGGCTTCGGACTGCGATCCATAGCTACTTTCCTCACCTATGAACAAAGGATTTGTTAGTTACTTGTTTAATAGTTTAGGTAAAAAAGATGGCACGAACATAGCCAAATAACTAACTGAGAAATAAAAAAAAATACTGATTAGTTTAAAATCAAGATTTATTTCGTTTAAGTAGGTACCTACTTTCGAAAATATAAATTAGATATAATATAAACGAAATAATCTAAAATGGCTACATTATTTTTAAATTGTGCAAGAAAGGAGTTTAACTTTTTATAAAAAAAAAAGAGTTATATTTTCGCACTATCTTTCACATTCTATGCCAATTGCCAACTACAACAAAATATAATATTATACTGTTAATGATTAAAAAATGGCTTACTGTTAGTGATTTGGCCAACCCAGTCCGACATAGTATGGTGTGATGGCAGGGCGATAGATGGCGCTGAAGCGGAACACTCCCCGTCTGATGACGATGTCTGATAGTTCTCACACTTCTAAACAAATCACTCTTATTACAACCAGATAAAGCTCACAACATGCTGTTAATATCACACATCTACCTGATTTCTTGTCTTGAAAGTCATCAACCTATTAAATGTAATCAAATGAATTAAATTTTAATAGAACTTATTAGTGCCAATTATAAGGAATAAGTACAGTTGATGTCTTAACTTTTGTCTTTTCAAATCAAATATGGCGCTTGTAGAAATTATAGACTTTTTAGAGCCTAATCCCAAAATAGTATTCATAAAGTTTTCAGTAGCATCGCATAATTATAATAAAGAGTTTTAAATTTAATTTATTTCATTCTCCACGACTTACAACAAAGTATGTAAAAAAAGCTGTTTGGAATTGCAACAGGGGTATATTCATAAGTCTCACAATTATTTACCTTAACCTTGGGGTTAACATTAGCAAATTCCTCGTCGCTGGACTCTGGTTGGACACCTTTAGCCCAGGAGTTTCTGAATCTAACACCAACTCTCTTCTCGGGGTGTGGACTATTTGTGGTTCTTGGACTATCGGATTCTGGGTCAATAGATTTCTCTTCCTCGTCCTTATCTTTAGGCGTACTAGTCATTGGTTCACTGCAGTCATTAGAAGTTGTTGCTTGGTTCTTATTCTTATTAGTCTTAATACATCTTTTTATTTTGGCCTCTATATATTTGTTGTGATTATCACCTTCGCTGCCATTACTGACGTAGCCATTGAGGCTTTCAAACCCATCGTCCCCATCAGCCAATTGGGGTTTGTTGAATATTTCTAGATACTTCTTTGTGAGTATGTTAGGTTTGTAGGTAAACTCTGGCTTAGGAACATCCTCAGGTGGTGGAGTGAATGTGACTATGGGAGACGTTTGTCTGGACCCGTCAGGTTTCTTCCAAGCCATGTAGTCTTCATCGTCCGAATCTTTGACTTTAGCTTTGGACGATATCATTTTGTCTAATGTCGAATGTTTTATCTCTTTCACTTCTATAGTGCTATCCTTCTTTCTTTTTCTAAAAATGGTAGGATTTTATTAGGAATAATACGTACTTTGAATTAAATAATAAGAAAAATTTATGACTTCATTTTGCATTTCTTAAAGTAAACAGAAGAATAAACTCCATCACGCAAGTACGGCCTGGCCCATCACTCTTAGGCCACGGACACGAAAACAGCGAGCAGCGGGGCTGTGGCGGCGGCGCGGGAGCTGCGCGTTCCTATGTATAGATTTATATGGAACTAGCCTCGAAGGCAGCGGCGCGCGGCGTACTAGACGGCTTTCCGCGCTGCCGCCACCGCTCCTGTTGTACGCAAAATTCGAGGCTGAGGCCTTACTTTGAGTTGTGAAGTTACATAATATAGATGTCCCTTTAAATTCATCTCATGAACCTACCTCAGACCGATATCTATGGACTCAGATCTCGACAGCCGCCGTCTGAACTTCTGCGGCTTGCTCGACGGCGTCTTACTCTGACTGGACGTCGCGCCGCTTTCAGCAGAACCGCCACCGCTACCGCCGTCACAATCAGAGCGAGTTTTCCTGAAGAAAATAACCGAATAACTAAGGCAAAACATTAATTGAAGACGTGTGGAAGAACACGATAACTAACAGTAAAAAAATTGCCGTTTTTTGCTTAAATGGAGGCTTTCGGGCCTAAAAAATTATTTGAAATAAAAAAACTGTGCTAAAATGCACAGTTTTTTTGTGTAGCCAGATATATTAGCCAGATGATGAAGTAGATCAGTTACAAGGTTTGTTTTATAAGGGAAAAACTGAGTAAATGTCCTTATGTTGCAAAATGTTAGTTATCATGTTCTTCCACTCACGTCTTCAATAATCTTCATCTTCCTCATAGATAAAAATATTATGAGCATAGCAGATAGCTTAAACGCGATTGTTGTCTATGTATGTCCTCTTTGCCAAAACTTTTTAGCAATCCGAAGAGAAGGTGTCCCATATTTTAGTTTGTTGTGGGACTTTGTGATATATAAATCGCAATTACAGATTTCAATCAAACAATTAAAAGTAATTCTAAAATGAATGATTGATTATATATTTTGTAAAAGTGATTCATAAAACTAAACTGTTAAGTGTCTAATGATTTCAAGTACCTACTTCCTCTCAATAGAAGTTAACTAGTTAATCACATAATATACACTCTAAACAAATTCTGCTGCTGTTAATTTAATAAACACAATAAAATATACCTGAAATTTCGTGGCAGTTTTCTCCGATATGTAGACCTAGGACGGACCCTTGCTAACTCCATTTCAGTTGTGCTTACAATTTGTGAGTGTACTACATTCAACACCAACATAAGGGCCATAGGAACCATCCAGCTATTAGACTGCAAACAAGTTATTCATATAAAATATGGAACCAGCCAGAAAGAAAAAGGACAACATACAAAATAAAGTGTAAAGAAAAGAGACAACAAGAGGTAAAAGATTTTAAATATTCTTATGGCACTACATCAAAAGTAGTTTTATCAATACCATATTTAAATTAGCTATTGTAAATTGTTTATTTATACATATTTCAAATATACTAACATCTATATTTGCTGATGTCGGTGCTAAAATAGTTACTGATATGTTGACTACTTGTAGTATCCATAACCCTAGTAAGAATCTGGCACAAGAAGGTGATGTTTGCTGGGTCCACCACTGATATAGCGCAGGCAGGAATAATAGTCTGACTAGTGCATACCACACCACTCTACGCATGCCCAGAGTGGGCTTGGCCTTTGGAAATGATGAACCTGCATAGAATATGTTAAAAAAGCAATTTTTAAAGAACATAAAACATTATTATTAAATAAACTATATTTAATTATAAATTTTAAACTATTTTACTTATTATTAAATGATTATTATAAATGATATTATGACATGTATTAGATTTAGAATTTGAGAACTGTAAATGAGGTATCTAGGTCAATCATTGTATGTGCTTAGACATACAAAATTTCACTGACCTATCACTACTTGCCCTTTACACTAAGGCATGAATATTTTGCTATCTTGTCTCCACATGTGTATTAAATATAACTTTTTAATATTAATTTTACTTAATAATATTTTTTGTGTGTGAAGGAAATAGACAAGTATAGTCAAATTTCCGTGTGTTCTGTTCCATAATGAAAAATATGAATAAAGGAGAAAAATTTAATGTATCTCACCTCTTACTAAGTCAACATCGATGAGGTATGATCTAGCGTGTGATGAGAAGTCAACTATTCTCCGTCGGTAGGTGCTCCTCATTAGCAACTGCTCTACCATGGTCTCCCATTCTTCTTTGTCGTAGGAACTTATCTTTTTTTGATACCTGAAATATACAAATTGTGATTCAATCAGATCTAGCCAGTCAATTCAAAGTTTATAATTTTCATTCTTGGTTGAAGTTACCAAATTTTAACTTTGAAGATATTTAAATAACAAAAATTCAAGAATCTCTTTGTAATAATAGAAAAATTAATTATAAATGTATCTTACCAAGCTGCTAGATGCTTCATAGTCAGGGCTTGTCCAATATTTCACCTAAAAGTTAATCTCACAAGTAATGCATTGTTTCATCATATATTTTCTATCACGATTCACGATAATACTGATAGCGCTTTGTTTACAAAATATCATTATTGCAAAGACATAACGCTTGAATTTAGTAACGATTTTACAACCAATAAAATTTTTAGTGTAACAAGTAAAACTGTATTGGAAATTATGGGAACATAGCTGCTAAATAGTAGCAATAACTTTATGATAAAACAATATCATATTCGGTCTTTCGATAAAAATATACCGCTACATAATGTCGCAACGGACTACTGTATTTACCGTTTAATGTATTTATCTTATTTGGACTACGTTATATTAAATTCTTACTTTGTGAACATAACTAACGTTTACGCTAAGGCGTTAAACCTAAATCCTACAAAACAAAATTGCGATTTTTTATTTTTATCACAAGAAAAGCACCTTCCGCGACGCAGGTTCATTTGACACTGAATGACAGCTGTCATTTGTCAAAAAACATATGTGGCTGACAGATGACGACTGTTTTTTTTAATAATCATTTTGAAGGCTTAAGTAGTTATTCCATTACACTAAATTTAGAAATCTAAATGATTTAGTCACTAAATTTAGTGAAGTGGAATAACATTTAGAAAGCTAGGATCCTAATTAGTGTACTAAATCGGCAAAAATGTGGCTCCTAACTGACTAAATTAGTGCTGCCAGATGGTTTCAACCTTTTATTGTATTAAAGTCAATATATTTTATGTTATACGATCTGGAATCCATTCGTAATTAATTTCTAAAGTCTGCTGGTTCCTACTAGTTCAGAAAGTTCATGATTCATAATTTTTCGTGGAGCAAAAATTCTTTCAACCATCTTTTTCGCCTTTTATTTATTTTGATTTTCATTGAGCCAACAGCTAAGCATAATATGAGAAGACCAATTTTTTGTTGGTTTGACAGAACTGGAGCCATTATGAAGACGTCTGGCCAAAATCGCCGCGTCGTCACAACTGATCTTTAATCTGTGCAACTGATTTAGTTACTAAATTAGGACAAGTGGAATAAGTAGCTTCTAATTTGTCTTCTTTTTAGAATCCTATTTAGAACTTCTAAATTTAGTGTAATGGAATAACTACTTTAGAAAATTTATGAAAGGGGTTATGGCACAGAATATATATCGACGGCAAAAAGCGAAAACGTAGTAACCCAAACCCACGTCATTTTTTTATTATTACAGATCTGGAGTCAAAAAAAACATCTGCGTCGAATGAGCTGACTCCCGTGGCTCTACGACCAATAAAAATTTTGTACAGCGTTGGAAATTAGTCTATTTTTTGTGAGGGACTACCTTAACATGTGCTGTAAATAACATAAAATTATATATTTTTATATAAAACGCTGTAAATGAATCAAAGAGTATGGGCAATTGCTGTAACTACATGTAGAGTATATAGAATTTCCTCAATTTTGACTAAAATGAAATATAAAACGAAATCAAATGCAACTGCAAAAAAATATTTTTTGTGCTTAAATATTTTTTAGTAAATTTACTACTAAATATTTAAACACCAAAAAATAGACAAAAACACTAAAAAATATATAAATAAATAGTAAATTTACTACAAAATATTTAAATAATAAAAAATATTTTTTAAAGTTTAAATATGTTGTAGTAAATTTACTATTTACTTATATATTTTTTAGTGTTTTTGTCTATTTTTTGGTGTTTAAATATTTAGTAGTAAATTTACTAAAAATATTTAAACTCAAAAATTTTTTTTTTAGTATTTAAATATTTTGTAAAAAAAATTTGTTCAGGACCCTAGGTAATTACTATCTTAAGCTGAAAAATAACTCAAACACGTTAAATATTTTCGCATGAGAAAATGATTTTGGTATTAAGAATGTATGAAAATTTCGAGGGTAACCCGGGCCCTTAATGAAAAAGGAGATATGATTTTTTTTTTGAAATCTCAAAAGTTTTTTGGCTCTGGTGTACATTTTCCATTTTGCGGGATACTACGTTTTCGCTTTTTGCCGTCGATATTATGCCGCGGCCGCATATGCGTGGTGCTTCGCGCTAAAGCCGATACTTAGGTAGGTTAGTTTATGGTTAATTATTCTTTGTGGATATTCTCGGCTTTAATTCGTTATATTGTCGACGTAGTTCATAATTACCTATTACTTAAATGTAAACGGTTTATCATCCCGTAAATCGTGACAGCAGGAACTTTTACCGAAACAACCATGGACGTATAAAAAAAGGCGGACGGAGTCCCACCATACACAAAACTGTGTCCTTCAGAGTCGGCCAGCTGACTGCATGTACATTGTACACGGTCCGCACGCACACATTCTTACGCTAGTCCATACCATTTAAGACGTGATTAGTACAGGTGATTAGTAATCAGGAAAAAGTACGTGTGGACAGCGACTGATGTGCAAGTCATTTAATTTCTCCTAATCACTAATCACATGCACTCGCACAAATCAAAGTGAATACAGGCCCTAATACTTAATAGGCAAAGCTTGGTTTCTAGGAATAGGTAAATAAAAGTTTTGTAATATGTAGGTAGTTATTTTTATTCAGACATTACACAATAATTAATAATAATATTTTAAAATAAAGTACAATTAAATATTTACAAATTTAATTTATGGTAGACAGGTACGATTGAAACATGCGTAAATTATTTTAAATAAAACTTAATAATTATGAACATAACGCACCTATTTGTATTTTACAACCTTGTTATAATAATGTTGCCTAACATTTATTAATTTATTTAATATTAGTTATCATTAATAATAATTATATAATAAATATTGATGGTCACTTACACGTAAACACGTTTTGTACTTATCTGTATTAAAAAAAACCGTTTATTAGTAATCAAATAGTTAAATAAACGAAAAATCACACATTGATATAAAATATTGGTCTGTTTAAATAATATATTATCAGTATTGTCTTTAATAAACTATACATTCACACAATGCGACAGTCAAGAGTCAAGACTCAAGGTGTATGGATTTTATAATCATTAACACACAGAAGTTAAAATTAGCATTTGCTTCTTGACCCGTATTCACTTTGATTAGTAATAGACACTCAAGTGCAAGTTATTAGGGCAGGTGATTAGTAATCACTAATCACTGAAAAAGTACGTGTGGACAGCGACTGATTAGTGCAAGTCGTTTCGTTACTCCTCATCACTAATTACCTGGGTGCCTAGTGTGAGTGTTTGACATTCGATCGCGAACGCGTTTGGCGTTTACTAAGATTTCGTATGGGATTTGTACAGCGCCACCTAGCGATGCTCACGAGAGTGAGCCTAGCTCCCATATAAAACCATAGTAAACGCCAAACCCGTTCAAGATCGAATGTCAAACAAAAAACTCACACTCGGGCCTCTGCACTAATCACTTGATCTCGCACTAATCAAAGTGAATACATGCCCTTAAGTTTATTTAGGACGAGGCACCTAGTTAACTTGCGTGTGCTACTTGACTTGAAAATATTGTCAAAAAGAATTAACGCGTACTAACGTTAAAAAATACCCATTTCATTTTTTTCGTTTGATATTATACGTCACTATTAAATATCATTACAGAATAACAATAGGTACATCTTAAATGCTAAAGTTCAGTGGTCAACTCGTCTTGTGGCCGCCTCGTCATTTCGAAAAGTTCGTCTTCGAGCCACACGCTCTCTCGTCTCACTATCGGTCTTCTCTCCCAGGGGTCTGAGAGAACGATAGTCTCGCTCTCAATCTGAGAGTAGCTGGGTGGTCTCCCCGCGTCCTTCCACTCCAACGGGCTCTCGTCTTTGGATAAGGTGTGACTCTCGTACGACGTCGGAGAGTACGAAGGAGGTTTGAATGTCGTGAATGACTGCTGCGTCGTCGACGAGTCTGAACTCCGGCTCGGCGGAGGAGGCAGGAACGCACCTAACTGACTTTGGGGCTCCTGACTCACACTCAGTCGACTGTAGCGTTTTAATATTCTGAAAAAAAAACAAATAGATAAGTTCGTAACTCGTACTAGCCTGGGTATGCATGGAGCTAAAACGTTTTTACTCCGTGTGGGTTATGTCACCAGTAGCGGCTTTAAGGGAGGGTACGCGGTTGGGCTCGACCGCCCAGGGAGCTGGTAGTACAAAGTACTAAAGTCGGCACTGTATGTCAAAGAACATTTTTCTTTTTATTAATTTTAGTGCAGGTACACCTTTGCCATTGTAGATCCTGGCTTGCAAGTTGCAGTATTATATAGTGATGTGAATTTGCGGTAGGCCAGTGCCCGTAAAAGTATTGGGGTAATGAGGTAATTCGGTGTTTTAGTACGGACAGCGGATAAATCTGCGGTCGGGTCATACATTTTAATTTACTGCCGCAAAAGCCACAGAGGCAACGGTAGCTGACATTCTGTTTGGGTTGTTAACCTGACACACCTTTTATTATCACCTTTTATTATCACCGAAACAGTGAAAAAGATGTTAATTTTTGGAAATTCTGAACCAGCATCAATTATTTGCTGTTCAGTAGGTATGTACTTAATGAAGCCATAGTATTTGGTGTAGGTGCCGCAGGCCGCTCAATCAATAATAATTCGGCGATCATTAATGTCTGTAAAAATTTTTACTTTTCCCGGCTTAAGGCATAATTATTAAGGGCCCGGGGTACCCTCGAAATTTTCATACATTTTTAATACCAAAATCATTTTCTCATACGAAAATATTTAACATGTTTGAGTTATTTTTCAATAAATAAAATTTTTTCAATCAATAAATAAAATTTAAATTTTAAAAAATATTGTTTATTATTATTTAATAAAAAATATTTTTTAAAATTTAAATATTTTGTAGTAAATTTACTATTTGTTTATATATTTTTTAGTGTTTTTGTCTATTATTTGGTGTTTAAATATTTAGCAGTAAATTTACTAAAAAGTATTTAAACACAAAATTTTTTTTAGTACCTATTTAAATATTTTGTAAAAAAAATTGTTCAGGACCCTAGGTAATTACTATCTTAAGCTGAAAAATAACTCAAACATGTTAAATATTTTCGTATGAGAAAATGATTTTGGTATTAAAAATGTATGAAAATTTCGAGGGTACCCCGACCTCTTAATTACATAAAGCTATGCCACTGAATTTTACCTTTCTGCCCAACTGGCGAGTCGCGGCCATTCCTCCGGCACCACGGGTACTTGTTGCTTGTTCAGCAGAATCAGCAGCTTGGCTAAATCGCTGAGCACACAGCTGGAAAAAAAGTAAAGTTAGGGGACGTCCATGGACTACTTTACAGCGCAAGATAGAGGGGGGACGTGACATAACGGGAAGGGTTAAAAAGTCGATATTAATAACTAGGTAATAAGTGTGCTATGTGTATGTCTGTGTAATTCCCCTTTACACTTAAACCGCTAAACCTATATTAATGACTAGTTGACCCGGCAAACGTTGTTTTGCCATAAGTATAAAGTATTTCTACTTCATCAGTTGATACAAAATCTTACCCCCTCTTTGGTTCCCTTAGAGGGATGGAGGGGGGGATTTTTATACACCAGATGTTGAGTTGGAAGAAGACAAATATATCCGTGAAAACCGGAAGCAAATCGGATCAGTAGTTTTCGTGTTAAAGAAAAAAGTTTATTACAAAATCTGACCCCATTTTGGTCCCCTTAGAGGGGTGGGGGGAAAAAATTTTTATACACCAGATGTTAAGTTGGAAGAAGACAAAGATATCTGCGAAAACCGCATTCAAATCGGATCAGTAGTTTTCGTGTGATAGTGGAACAAACATACAGACAGACAGACAGACAGACAGACAAAAACTAACCACATTTTTGGCTTCTATAGCGATCTAGTAACATCCCCCGCTTATTATTTTTTGAATATCTTTAATGTACAGAATTCACATTTCTACAGTTTTATTATATGTATAGATGTATAGACTAGATAAATATATTTGTGTGTGTTTCGTAAGCCACTATAATTAACTTTAAATTGCTGCACAAATCTTTCCGCTTCAAAAACAACGAGTTCATCTTTCGTAATTTTTTCATTTCTAACTGACAGATGTTCAGCTGTTAAGGACGTCACAGACTTAGCTATAATATATCCAGAAATATATATTATAGCTAAGTGTGTGGTCACGCGAAAATTGTATAGAAAATATATATTAATAGCTATAAATATGTTAATATATATTATAGCTAGGTCTGTGACGGCCTTTAAGGTCGTGCCTAACTCTGGTATTAAATATTAATACTGTGTTGGTTGCATGATAAACCTTCGTTGTATGTATACAAATGACAATAATATGCACTGGCTGATTTAAAATATTCATATCTCTACATTTTGAGTATTGTTACGAATGCGGACACGTAGTGTCATCTAGCGGCAACCAGGTGAAAGCATCACAGACAGCGTAAATCCCCTATTCAATACCAGATGCCGCTACTTGCATGTTTTTGTTTACTTACGCGTACACGCTGGAATTTTCCCACGATTGTTTACATGTTGTGGAATGTTCTCGTACGGTCTAGAGCTCGCCTCGACCCGTATAAATAGGGCAGGTAAACACGCCGGGAGCCAGTCTTCGAATGTTTTCGAGTGAGCGATAATCAAAGCGACTTCGGAAGTGAGAAACAAGTGACTTAGTGAGTGAACCAGTGATAGTGCTTAGTGTTTGAACTTAGTGCATAGTGTTTGGACCTAGTGCTTAGTGTTTAGACATAGTGATCTAGTGTGTGTAAGTGTAGTGTAAGTGTTAAGTGTAGTGCAAATAAAAGTCTTCAAGAGAGTCACCAGGTCTTTTCCTCCGAATCATCGAACCTTAGCACGTAACAACTGGTGTCGGAAGTGAGATTTGGAGATGCCATTGACTCCGAGAGAGGACTTCAAGGGGAGTGTCAGGACAAGGGCACAGCGAGCTGCTGCCATTGACTCCGAGAGAGGAGTTCAAGGGGAGCGTGAGGACAACGGCGCAGTGCCATTGACTCCGGGAGAAGACTTCGAGGGAAGTGTCGGGACAAGGGCGCAACGGGCTGCGGAGGCCACACCCACTGGGGACCAAGCTCCACCCACTGCGGGGCAGGCCTCACCCACTGGCCCCGCCCACCGGGACCCGCCCACTGGCCACGCCCCTCAGGCCCCGCCCACTTTGGGTGTGGCCACGCCCACTGGCTCCGCCCACCAGGCCACGCCCACTCAGGCCACGCCCACTGGCCCCGCCCACCAGGCCCCGTCTGCTCAAGCCCCGTCAACTGGCTCCAGCCACCATGCCTCGTCTGTAGCTTCTACAGCACCGCAAATGGCTCTTCATTTAGAAAGTTTAATTAAATTGATGGAGCTGCAAAGGGCTGATATTCAGGCTTTGCAAGAGGCCCAAGATCGCAAGCTCGGCGCTCTGCAAGATTCTCAAAGGGCTGACATTCAGGCAATGATGGAGGCACAAGACCGCAAGCTCGGCGTTTTGCAAGAGTCACAGAAGCAACAAAAGGACCTTCAAGAAAAGGCGCTTCTGGCAATAAAGGATGTTGGTGACACGGTGACCAAGCTTCGGAAAGATGTCGACATAATGGAAGAACGCATTACCGGGCTAGGAGTGGATATGGAAAATGTGAAAAGTGGCCTCACAGAACTACAGAAGTGGAAAGTGCGCCTGGAAACCACAGGAGTCGCGACGTCGAGTGGAACTACCGGAGTAGTGGCACAAGGGCCAAAAGTTAAAGTGCCACCATACGACGGTACTACTTCTTGGAACGCTTATCGTCAGCAATTCCAGACGGTTGCTACTGCCAACGGATGGACTGAAGACCAATGCCTGACCGCTCTCACTGTTGCGCTCAGAGGGCAAGCTTTGTCGGTCCTGGAAGCACACACAGGAAATGGGTTCCAAGATCTGATGGAGGCGCTTGAATCCAGATACGGGGAGCGACACCTGGAGCACGTGTTCCGTGCCCAACTTCGTGACAGAGTCCAACGCTCAGGAGAGGGACTACAACAATGGGCGTTGGAGATTGAAAAACTGGTCAAGAAGGCACATCCAGGAGCAGACTCCAAGATGGTTGACTCGAACATTATTCAAGCCTTTGTCGACGGAATCAGGGACCTGGAAGTCAGAGCTGCAGTAAGGCTACGTCACCACACCTCGCTAAAGGAAGCGTTGGCGCATGCTCTAGAGGTCGAGGCTGTCCGGCGTGACATACGGCAGTCCTATAAGATCCGCGAGGTCTCGGAGGAAGTCAAGGAGGTCAAGGCTCCTACGAAGAGAAGTTTTGGAGCCATGTGCTACAAGTGCGGCGAGAGGGGCCATCTTCAGCTCAACTGCCCGCAGAAGGAGACTCAGATGGCAAGAATGAAAAGACTCGAGGAACGCATTGAACAAATAGAGGAGCTGAAGAAGCAAGGGGCATCGTCCCCCGCCCGGGAGCAGGGAAACGAATAAAAGCCAGGACTAAGGGGCGAGTGCTGGCTGACGCGGAGGAAGCCCCAATAACTGTTGTCTCCCAAGCAAGCAGCGGGAATAGTCTTGTGATTCAGGGGACTATTAACAGGATGGATTGCAAAATGACTCTAGACACAGGAGCCTCTAGAACAATAGTGAACCCAAATCTGGTAAAGGCCGCAAGGGGACATAAGAGGAGAATTAACTGTCGGCTTCTTACTGCCTCCGGTCAGCTAATACCCGTCCTGGGAGAAATGTCAGTTATGATTAACGTAGGGGGGTCCTCATACCCTCATGACGTTATCGTGGCTGAGATAATGGATGATTGCATCTTGGGTTTGGATTTCATGAAGAAGCACAACTGCAGGATTAATGTCGCTGACGGAGTTTTCAAGTGTGGCGAAGAAGAAATTTTCATCCTTGGAGGCGCCTGCGGGAAAGTCGCATGTGTAAAGGAAGTCATTATACCTGGACGAGCGGAAGCCCGGGTGCTGGTGAAACTACCGCCAGCTGGAAAGAACAAGTCTAACAGATGCGTGTTGATCGAAGACACACCCACCAAGACATCAGCACGAAAACTGATGACGGCAAGAACCCTTGTTAGTGGAAGCAGTCACGCTGTGGTCCGGGTTTTGAATCTTGGGGAACGCGAGATCTGCTTGAACAAAGGTGACGTCATTGGAAAGTGCGAGGAAGTTGTCTGGATGAGAAAGTGCAGTTCGACAACAGACGCAGACCCAGCAAACAGCAGCAACAATGGATTAGTGACTGAGCTACTCGATGACTGCAAGAGTAATCTGACTTATTCGCAGAGCATGAAAGCTAAGAAGTTTTTACAGCGCCACGCGAATATCTTCTCCAGTCAGGAAGGTGACCTTGGAAGAACGTCGATGGTTCAGCACAGGATAGATACCGGAAACGAGAACCCGATTCGTCAACGAGCAAGACGGATACCAATTGCAAAGGAGAAGGAAGTGGAAGGCCTTTTGGAGGACATGAGAAGGCATAAAATAATTGAACCGTCTGCAAGTCCGTGGTGCTCACCTGTGGTATTAGTGAAGAAGAAAGATGGCAGCACAAGATTTTGTGTGGACTACAGGCGTCTCAATGATGTCACTAAGAAGGACAGCTACCCATTACCTCGGATCGGCGACACTCTGGATACCTTGAGTGGCATGAAATGGTTTTCGACCCTGGACCTGAAATCTGGATACTGGCAGGTGGAAATTCATCCAAAAGACAAGGAGAAGACAGCTTTTTCCACCGGTAAAGGTTTATGGCAGTTTAACGTCATGCCCTTTGGATTGTGCAACGCACCTGCCACGTTTGAGCGACTTATGGAGTGTGTACTAGCAGGCTTAGTTGGAGAGGCTTGCTTAGTCTACTTGGACGATGTCATCATTGTTGGCCGCGACTTCGAGGACCATTTGCGAAACTTAGAACGAGTTTTCGCCAAAATAGAGGGGGCCAAGCTAAAGTTGAATCCGAAAAAGTGTCGATTATTCAGGAGTAAGGTCAATTATCTCGGCCATGTTATCTCCAGTGATGGAATCCAGACGGACCCGGAGAAACTGGAAGCAGTTCAAAATTGGCCAACCCCCAAGAACAAAACCGAAGTGCGAGCATTTCTCGGCCTATGCTCCTACTACAGGCGTTTTGTTAAGGGATTCTCGGAGATAGCCAAGCCATTACACCGGCTGACAGAAGATAAACGACAGTTTATTTGGGACGAGACTACTGAAGATTCTTTTCAGAAACTGAAGAAACATCTGTGTGAAACACCAATCCTGGGGTATCCACAACCTGAAGGTCAGTTTATAGTCGACACGGACGCAAGCAACACGGCCATTGGAGGGGTGTTATCTCAAAAACAGGGTGAAAGAGAAGTTGTGATTGCGTATTTCAGCAAATCTTTATCCAAGCCAGAGAGAAACTACTGTGTGACAAGAAGAGAACTCTTGGCTGTTGTAAAGACGCTACAACATTTCAGCAAATATCTCATCGGCAGACAGTTTTTACTACGAACTGATCACGCAGCCTTGAAGTGGCTACTGCAATTCAAGAACCCAGAAGGTCAAGTAGCACGATGGATTGAGCAGCTCCAGGAGTACGACTTCAAGACCGAACACCGCAGCGGAAAGTCGCATGGGAACGCCGACGCACTCTCACGAAGGCCGTGTTCAGAAGACTGCAAACATTGTGTTAAGCAGGAATCTAATGAAGTGACAATAAAGTTAACGAGAACAAGTCCTTTGGGTCCATGGGAGAATGATGCCATGAGGGAGGCTCAAGAAAAAGATGACGACCTTCGGCACATCATCACATGGAAGAAACGGGGTGAAGTAAAACCAATCTGGAGTGAGGTTGCACCCACTGGCGCTGTCACTAAGGCGTACTGGGCGCAATGGGAGAGTCTGGTACTTCAAAACGGAATACTCTACCGGAAATGGGAGAAGACTAACGGCAGAGAGTTCCATCTTCAGATAGTTGTCCCAAGAGCGAGAGTACCAGATATTCTCCGTGAAATGCACGATGGCGTATCAGGAGGTCATCTAGGTGTCAAGAGGACGTTAACAAAAGTGCGAGAACGATTCTACTGGCTGCATTGCCGAGATGACGTGCAGGATTGGTGCCGCAAATGTACTACTTGCGCTGCAGTGAAGGGACCACAGACCAGGAGTCGTGGGAACCTGCGGTTGTATAACGTTGGCGCACCGTGGGAACGAATTGCAGTTGATGTAGCTGGGCCATTTCCTGTAACGGAGTCGAGAAACAAGTATTTCATGGTCGTCATGGACTACTTTACCAAATGGCCTGAAGTGTTCGCCATACCAAACCAAGAAGCTACAACAGTTGCTTCTAAGCTAGTGGAAGAAGTGATATCTCGCTTTGGTGTGCCTCTGGAAATCCATTCTGATCAGGGCAGGAATTTCGAATCGCAGGTCTTCCAGGAAGTGTGCAGAATCTTGGGAATGCATAAAACGAGGACCACCGCGTACCATCCACAGTCTGATGGAATGGTTGAGAGATTTAACCAGACCCTTGAGAGGCATTTGGCGAAATTGGTAGATGACAAACAAAAGGATTGGGACAAGTACATACCGCTCTTCCTTCTGTCGTACCGTACCGCCGAGCATGAGAGCATAAAAGCTACCCCGGCGTATGTCAATTACGGTAGAGAACTGCGAGTACCAGTAGACCTCTTGACAGGAGGATCACCGGAGGAACCAAAGACCGTACAAGACTATGTCAGCGATTTGAGGGAAAAGATGCGCTATATACACGCCATGGTTCGGGAGAATGGGTTACATTCAAGTGAGAACATGAAGACCAGATACGACCGGAAATCGAACACGAGCGGCTTCGAAGAAGGGACACTGGTGTGGTTGCATAACCCAACTCGTCGAAAAGGGAAATCTCCAAAGTTGCAGACCAAGTGGGACGGCCCATACAAAGTGGTTACCCGATTGAATGATGTGACTTATAGGATTCAAAAGCAACCAAGAGGGACATTCAAGGTGGTACACATAGACCGTCTGGCACGTTACCATGGCAGTAACAATGATGCTCGGGACGAGCATCTCTAAGAGGGGAGTAGTGTTACGAATGCGGACACGTAGTGTCATCTAGCGGCAACCAGGTGAAAGCATCACAGACAGCGTAAATCCCCTATTCAATACCAGATGCCGCTACTTGCATGTTTTTGTTTACTTACGCGTACACGCTGGAATTTTCCCACGATTGTTTACATGTTGTGGAATGTTCTCGTACGGTCTAGAGCTCGCCTCGACCCGTATAAATAGGGCAGGTAAACACGCCGGGAGCCAGTCTTCGAATGTTTTCGAGTGAGCGATAATCAAAGCGACTTCGGAAGTGAGAAACAAGTGACTTAGTGAGTGAACCAGTGATAGTGCTTAGTGTTTGAACTTAGTGCATAGTGTTTGGACCTAGTGCTTAGTGTTTAGACATAGTGATCTAGTGTGTGTAAGTGTAGTGTAAGTGTTAAGTGTAGTGCAAATAAAAGTCTTCAAGAGAGTCACCAGGTCTTTTCCTCCGAATCATCGAACCTTAGCACGTAACAGTATAAATATAATATGTAGGTTGAAGAGTACCTAAGTGAGTTTAAAAAGTTGTAGAAGTAGTTGAAGCGTAGTTAGTGAGTCGGAAGCATAATATTTTGCTCGGATGTATTATTTATCATTTAATGAACAATTTTTACCGTACAAATTAAAATAATAATAACTTGACTCTTGAGTCTTGGCATCATTTTGGCCAAACAGATTTCTGTACAAAGCGCGACGCGTTAGTCACATCGAAAGTCCTCAAATCATACACGACTTACGAAGCAAAGGCATCTGCATTCGATATAACGTCACAGTGTAAAAGGGTCGTAAGAGGCTCCTAACTATCTCCAGACTATCTCCTCTAATCAGGGCCGGATTTATATTTTTATGAGTATAGTCCACTTTTTTTGCCGCCCCTATGCACTATGTACGAAATCTGCCGCCAGCCCGCCACCCTAGGACACTGACGGACTAGGACGCCATAGGACGCTGCCGCCTAGGCCATGGCCTACATTGCCTACTAGATGTTCCGCGCGGCTTCGCCATTTAATTTAGGACTTTCACAATAATTACATTCAAACCGTACATTTTTCTGCAATACCCTTCACGTGGTATTCTTCATGTATACCAAAAAACATAAAATTTTCTCGTATTTCTTAAGATAATAATCAATTTCAAATAACTTTCCCCGGTTTTTCCACATTTTCCTCTGTTTCTTCGCTCTAATTGATCTTAGCTCAGTAAAATATAGCCTATAGCCTTCCTCGATAAATGGGCTATCTAATACTGAAAGAATTTTTCAAATCGGATCAGTAGTTCCTGAGATTAGCGCGTTCAAACAAACAAACAAACTCTTCAGCTTTATAATAAAATTATAAAGTAAAGATAGATAAATCCAGAGCTGCCTCTGTCTATCCTATACCTGTAAGCCATGGCGGCGTCGTTGTTCCCCAGCTGGTACAGCTCCCGGACCTGGTGCCGCGTGTGGTTCAGTATAGCCAGCAGAGTGTACGCGTGGGGCTGAAACAAACGGTATTTTCATTGTACATAATAATTCTAATTGCAAAAATAATACATAATATTTATTACGGTTTTACTGCAAATCGAGCAAAAACCACCGTGTGGACCGCAAAACTCATAGCTCGAAGGCTCGCATCCGGCCAGCTCGAAGGCTCGAATCGAGCCTAATTTCCTTCGAACTGGAGTAAAACTATCGAGCAATGCTGAATGTGTGGACGAAAGCCCGAGCCGTGGTTTTTACTCTACAGTCTACGTGATTGCTGGATCGAGCAAAACTGTAAGCTGTATAGTGTATGGTGAGTACTTACACTAAACTAAAGTAGATATTGTACCATCGAAGAAATTGATTCATAGGTAAATGGTAAACCTACGCCATTTGTTCAGGTTATAGGTGAAATCAAATCATGTTTCCGTCTTCTGTCTATGAATTTATTTGATAGTAGACTTCTTTGATAACACTGCAACTGTAGCCATCATGGGCCAACGAGGACAGCCACTTAAAGGCCAATAATATAGATTACTAGATGTCCCGTGCGGCTTCGCCCGCGTAAATTAGGAATTTTACGAAAACCGTACATTTTCCCGCAAAAAAAATCCTTATGAGTTATGTCCCTTCACGTAGTCTACGTATAGAGTGTGTGAGATCTGTGACAAATAATATCAAAAATGCTCCAGTACTTCGTGAGATAAATTTTCCCTTTCTATTAATTTTCCCAGTTTTTTCCACATTTTCCTCTGATTCTTCGGTCCTGTTAGTCTTAGCGTAAATAATATTAAATAGCATTCCTCGATAAATGAGCTAACACTGAATTTTTTTTTTAATCGGACCAGTACTTCCTGAGATTAGCGTGTTTGAGCAAACAAACTCTTCAGGTTTATAATATTAGTATATATTTTTTAAATCGCTTGACAAACTCGAGTCTCGATCCAAAAAGACTATGAAACGTATCATGGGACGATGCAGCTTGATGGTATAATATTATGGTAGTGATGATGATGATGATGATGACGAATGTAATTTGCATAGTAGCATCTGCTTTCCGATCTTAAATCAACGCCGAAACTCTCAAACGTGTATCTATAAAGAGTCAGGAGTTCTCCCAGCAGCTTCCGAACCATGGGTGGGTGTCACTGGGTCCAAAATCATACTTGTTGTTAGCATATGCTCGGAATACTTCTCATGAAACCAAAGTCACCACATATTTCCATATGAATTTTGAGGAGTTCCCTCGATTACCCATGGATTCCTTCATCAGGTCACCATTTTTGTGAACATGATACCAAATTGGGATAATGCCCTATACACCAAAAGAAAAATTTTGAAAATCGGTTCATAAACATGAAATATGTTCATAAACATGAAATAAACATGAAAAAACGAACATAACACCTCCTCCATTTTGAAAGTCGGTTAAAATTATAGCCTATGTGTTATTCTGATGTATAAGCTATATTATTGTAAAGTTTCATTAAAATCCGTTCAGTAGTTTTTGCGTGAAAGAGTAACAAACATCCATACATCCATACATCCATACATCCATACATCCAAACTTTCGCCTTTATAATATTAGTAGGACTAGTAGGACTAGTAGGATAGTTAGGCAATTAAAATGGGAGACAGAAATAGTTATTATTATGTATATAAACAACAAGACGTATTAATTGGTGAGGCCTAATATCAAATTATAATTTAACCTAACAACTTTAACTTTTAAGTCTTAAGATACCTATGCTTCCTTCCTAACTAGGACACCTACACTCTACAGTTATTATTCATGTCATACGTTACACTAATTCGACAACAAACTAAAAGCATAACCTAATACCTTAATAATTCCCGCCTAGCTCGCAGTAACTTTTCAATTAGCGTAGCTAATTTGGCAGCTGAATACGGCTGATGGAAGTTTAATGTGTCTAAACAAACTAGGCGACACAGTATGAATAATTAATCATTCGAAGGCATTCGAAAATCGAACCTTCGCTAGTATCCAGCTAACCAGGCTCTTTATAAATTAAAAAAATTTTGTTCTATATTTAAAAAAAAAGTTTTAAAAGTGTCAATTTGGTGTGAATTAAATTATTATCCCGCGTTTTTTGTCGATTCTACAGTTTTTACACCACTTAGCAATCAAGATGCGTATGAGAAAATGCAAACAACAAGTAAACAATTGAGAAAATTTTTCTTGTGGCCATGAGAGATCAAGAAAATTGTGTAGATGAAGCGATAAATAATGCATTGTTGTTTAAAAATAAGTTTGTGCAGATATCAGATTGATTTCACTTATTAACTTGATAATATCAGGCGAAAGTGAAAATAATGAAACTTGACTCCCTGCAAGAGTTTTGATAGTGATTGCAACGATCTTTGTCAGACGATTGTGCTAGAGCTGCTTGCTTGCTGCTTGTTACAAACTTGGTTACAAAATTAAACTCCTTTCCAATTCATTTTTAAAATGTCGCGAATTAAATGCACAAGTCTGCACAACAGAGAGCTACAGTGATTTTAAATATAAATTACACTAAACGAATTGAAACTTAATTATATTAAGGTGGGACCGCACTAGGGCGACACGACACGGCGCGGCGCGACACTTCACTTCCATAGATAAAACGTCACGTTTGTATATAACATAACGTCAGTTCAATGGAAGTGAAATGTCGTGCTGTGTCCTGTCATGTCGCTCTAGTGCGGTTTACCTTTAGTACCTTTAATATTATCGTACTACCTACGCAGACTCTAACTCCTAGGTACACCAGGGGTGGCCAACCGGTCGATCGCGACTGTTAGTCCAGTCGATCGTGGCCAGGCGAAAAATATAAATACCTATATTATGTTACTAGATGACCGTTGCGTCAAAATTCGTTTATCACGCGGGAGCCGTGCATTTTTTTGGGATAAAAAGTATCCTTTATCCTTTCCCGGGACTCAAAATATCTCCATGCCAGCAAAATCGGTTCCGCGGTTTGAGCGTGAAGAGGTAACAGACAGAGGTGTACAAGTATGTACTTGGTAGATCGCACAGGCTTTCGTTAGTAAATAGTAGATCTTAGGTCTAATCAAGTTGGCCACCCCTGTCCTACACCATACGATGTTCGACAGCTGCTGTTGCCTTATTTTTATCTTAGTTTGTAGCCAAATTGGACTTGAGACTTATGAAATGTAATAAAATTAAAATATGATAGCTATGAACTTGTTATCAATAATCATATATATCATAAAAATGACTTTTGTCTTTAGGTTATTGGTGAGCTTAAAGTATTTTAACATCCAGGTAACCAGTCGTTTTAACCTGCACTCACTGTGTAGGTCAAGAGGCTGGTCGATTGCCAACTGAAACGACGATATCCGTAGGTACCTCAAGCTGTTTGCGATTGCGAAATGTTTAGCTTAGCTGCAGCTAGTAGTCTACAAAGTTGTAATGTAAATTGTAATACGTAATACGGATTTTATTATAATAAAAGACTTGAGTGGAAGAATCGATCAAGTAACATTTCGTAACATACGGACAATAACTCATTTTTTCCCTAATTATTTCATTTAAACTTGTAACTTATCTACTTCATAACCTAGCTAATATATCTGGCTACACATACAATCCATAGTTTTTCTATTTCAAATAACTTTTCCGGCCCTAAAGCCTCCATTTAAGCAAAAAAACGGGAAGTTTTTATACGCTTTTTATTAGCTTCACCTGTATATTTGTTTGTAACCGACTTCTTTGGGCGCGATTTTGACCCACTTTAAACGGCCAGATTTCGTTCAAACTTTGTAGATTTATCGAGGACCGATGACAATACACTAATTTGATATAAGTAATTATTCCATTTTTCAATTTGTATGTTTGTTTGTAACCGACGCTTTATATAAAAAGCGTGTTTTTAGTTTTTTCAACTATTACTTATTTCATGTTACTTACCTCTTACTCTTCCACTCACCAACCATTCATTTTTCCGAGATAAAAAGTATTATTTGTCCTTTCTAGGGTCTCATAGTAACTCCATACCAAATTTCTGCAAAATCCGTTCATTGGATGGGCGTGAAGAGGTGACAGACAGACAGACACTTTCCCAAGAAATAAGAATGTAAAGGTGCTCCCACACAGCAGTTATAACTTATACATATCCATACTAATAATATTATGAATGCGAAATTGTGTCTGTCTGTCTATCTGTCTGTTACCTCTTCACGCCTAAACCGCTGAACCGATTTTGCTGAAATTTGGCATGGAGATACCTTGAGTCCTGGGAAAGGGCACAGGATACTTTTGTCCCGGACTAATTTTGGTGCAACGGATTTGCGGGCGTCATCTAGTAACGTTGTATATATATAACATTTTTATCTATTCACGTTTATTTTTTGACATGTTGTAGCGTATATTACATGCTGTTATAAAATGTTAACGTGTTACATATTATTGTTTTATAACGTTATATAACTGTTGTCTGGGAGCACCTTACAAGTTACTGTTACCTATGAATTTGTTTGTGTCTACAAGAATTCAAATCATTTGCCAAAATACTATACTTACAGAATAATTTTGGACATACTTGATACTAGTCTCCTGTGATCATTGACTCGTCAGGTCAATGATTACTGGAGCCTCGTCTCCTCATTTTGATTACAACTAAATTTTTTTAGCTCTTACCCGCAAATAATCCAGCTGCTTATGAAACTCCCTCAGCTGTCCGTCGTCGTCGTTATGCGGCTGCGGCAGTCGCTGCGACTGCGCGCGAGCGCTGCCGCGACACCGCGCGTACGCAGCAATGGCCGCCACCAGCGCTATGCAGAAAGCCGCGCCGCACGCGCCACCTATTAGTACCTATAAAAACGGCAATTGAATATTTACCTCGATGATTGCTCTTAGCTGAATACTGTAGTTAAGAGGTTATGTAAAAAAAATTTAAAAGAAAGGCAAAATTGTGGTAACCATTATTATCTCTTTGTGGATGACATTATTACTTAGTCTCGTGTTACTCCAAAGTCCTGATAATGCCTAATATAATACAGTAAATTAGTTATTGTAGAATAATATGTATATAGAATTCTATAAAATTCGTTTTCTGAAATGAGACAATTTACACCTACTTACAATTTATTACCTAATATATATTTTCAAAAGTAGAGGCACAAAATAAGTACAACTGTATCATGTATGTCTCTGAGACTCAGAATATAATGTAAGAGATTTACGGCGAATATTTCAGAGAACTACCAAACTCTACATAAATAATCATTGAGACTCTGCCTGAAATAATTAACTTTTAATTGACTGTCATAAATCATAATAATATCATAACACACAAGTTAAGATGGCAGTCCATAAACATATCTTCCGTCATTATTTTTAGCAGTCGTTACACTAAATTAGTTTCAAAGATATTATTTCAAAAATGTCTGCTTCTAGCTACGGTTTACCACACATAAAATACTCTAACATCTAAGCTGGGCTTTAAAAAAGAACTCAATTACTCGGAATTAAGGTTTAACAAAATTAGTGGTTATACCCGGTTCATTTGTATCGCGTGTTTTTATGTGCTGTGAGGCTGTGACCCATTTCTGGCACATCTGGTATGCAGTTTCCATTCCATTTTAATTATCTTCTATGCGCGTTTGAAGCTTATAATCCCTCCTGTGAATTATGAAGCGCGTGTATCAGAGATAAGAACCACTTGTGGTGTAGAGCTATTAAATAAATTAACTGTAGCTGGATTCATAAGTTGATCGTTTCGCTCAATAGTTACGATTTAAATATTTATATATTCTTAAAGAGTACGCTATGTGATAATAATTGTTAATTGGTTAATTAGGAAGGAGATTTTGTTGCAGAATTGGAATCCGAGATTTAGATGAAAATTGCTGTCATTTCAAAAAATTCAAAGATCCAAGATAAACCATGTTTTAATTCGGAAATCGCAGACCGCAATCACACAAAATATCAGGACGCGGGGCCCGTAGCAAGTGCTACAAGATCATCCGGCCCTGATGTATACTGCAGAGGCTTATAGCAAGTGCTAAAAGTGCTCTGTATCCGGCCCTGCTATACCTGCCAATTACCAACACTTGATCGTTGGCACTACGGACCTCCGTTAGCTGACTCGCACCCCTGGCGGGCTTCCACTTCGGAACTTAAATTTAGAACAAGTTCTTTTTTATTGCGAACACGTCATGGCTTCCGCGTCAGCTAGCGAAGGCACTAAGTGGACCCCTATACGATCAATTTTATTGTGCAATATCATTGAGCAATATTATTGAACAATTTATTTGACAATAAGATTGAAAGGCGGGCTCGTTCAATATTAACCATTCACGTGCACAATACGTGATATTGCCTCAGACTAAATAAAAACTCAAGACAGAGCGCTGCGAACAACAAAGTGAAGCCGATCGAAAGTACGCCAGCTGTGTATGTACACGCTTACGACCACATACGCAAAACGAAAGTACGCCAGTTTTCATCGTATATATCGCGACTCGTGATTTTAGAAAATAATTTGTAAACACTTTAAAATGCCGAGCTGTGTCGTGAAAGGGTGTGAATATTATATTATATTTATTTCATTGATTTTAGGGTAAGTAATTTGAATAACATTGCAAGTTGCAACACTAGCCCGCGCAGTGCGCGGCGTGCACACATGCTTAAAAAACCTGCTTCACTCGCGTTGTTCGCAGCGCTCTGTCTTGAGTTTTTATTTGGTCTGAGGATATTGCGCAATAAAATTAATCGTCTAGGGGCGCGCTAAGGCTCTGTAAACCGTCTACTCACCTCATTATAACTATGCGCGGGATAACACACTCTGCCCATGAGGTGGTCATCGTGCGCCCAGGACTCCTGCGTGCCTGCGGGGCAGCGATCCACGCAGTCCCCACCGGGGTACACCAGCAGCCGCGCACACTTCACACACCCGTCCGCCGCGCACCGCACGCACTCCGCGCCGCACCCTGCGAGAGGGAAGTGTGAAACTCCATGTTGAATGGGCATATCGTTAAGTCCTAACACCACGTAAGTCGGAAATAGCAAATTTTCAAGAGTGAAAACAGTTGAATAATTTTGTAAAGATACCATCGTAAAGGAGGTTGACTATTTCATTATTATTTTAGGAGTTCTTTTTAACTGATACGTATTCCTGAATGGCTGAAACGATGCTTTATCCGATTTTTAGCGAATGGCATCAAAATGTCAGAATAGCCAGTGTGAAACTCCCATGCTTAGGAATCCATGTGTTACGTAAGATCTAATCGGAGTCGCATCATACGTGACGGTTCCAGGTACCTGCGTGTAATCGTGTAATATGTAATAAAATTATAAAATACTGTAATAAATGCGTGTAGCGTGTAACCATAAGTTTACAAGATTGCTCGGCAAAAAAAGAAAGGAATGTGCTGTGTTTGATTTTAGGTCTTTCTGGTGGTGCTAGGAGAAGGTAGCTGGTAGAGACGGGTCGTTATTGGTAGATTGCGATCAAATGGTGACACGTTAGTGGTAGCTATAGTGGTAAATATTTGTACACATGCGTTGGTCACCCTCTTCAGTTTCGCATATTGATCTTAAAGAATAAAGATCATTAAGACTTATATCTTTAAGAATGCTCCAACTTTTTAATTAGCAGCTCGGATGTCCGTCAGTACGAATATCGACGTTAAGGCGCTATATTGAAAATAACGTCCTTTTTGAAGTAATACTATAGGACCCTTAGAAATGTAACAAATCTGGTAATGAGATATACATATCTTCATTGCCTTATCTAGGTTTGAGAAGAACCAGAAACACGATTAATGTATTTTGCCTCGATACATTTTTCGATCGAAATGACCTCTTAAAAATACGAAATTTGAAGATTATTTTTAAACGAGAATAGATGTATAGTAGGAAATTAGTCTAATTGATAGACACCTTTGCAACCCAAAATCGTATAGAAGCATTTTGCTTAAATGCTTCCAGTTATTTTTTAAATACACAAAATTACGTTTTTTCGCATGTTTTCCGAGCGAGCCGATAGCTTCTGGCCGCAGCGTATTCACGACTTTATAGTCATACAAATTAAGTATAAAATTGCCCTTGCGGTAAAATTACTTTCAATATAGCGCCTTAATGACATTAAAATAACATTCATATTAGCGCGCCTTGTACAGTGGCGGTTACGACGCTCGCCGCGTTCTTGATATGGCGAAAATGTATGAAAAAATTTGAGAAATTTTCTTGTTTTTCTTATAACTGGAAAATTTGTTTATTTTTATATAAAATTTTTAGCGGACTTTATAGAGGACTAAATAAGCAACAATTTTTTTGTATATTTATTTTCCTCAGTTCAGTGTATTTAGATATTAACTGCCTTATTCATAAACGTTAATTAAATTTAAGCAACACTTTAAATAATATTTAACAAGAAATTGTATTCATAAACGCTATTTATAGTTAATCATCTACTTAATCTGTTGCTTAAATTGCTGTCACATTAAACAGCCTCACACCCTTGTTTAAGAGCTTAAATATAGCAAAATGGCGGCCTAGCAAACAGCTGATGTTGTAGCGAGAATGGTCATGAGCCGATGTCATGAGCATGTACTACAGTCATTGTAATTTCAAGTACGATTGTGCGTTTTTTTGTTACAAAGGGTCTTTTTGATGATTTTATTGATTTTACGATGGCCTATTTATTTGATTTTGGTGAAGATATTATGTGTACTGTGTACATGAATTCGAGCGGGATATGTTGGATGTACATTAATTTAATCGCCGTAGGGTGAAAGTTTATAAAGCAAAGGTCCCTGGGTCCCATGGTTGTATAATATTATGTGATGATGCAGAATTTAGAAAAGTACAGATTTTTCAAATAAAAATAATATGTATGTCGGAAATAATCTAAGATCTTGCGAAGGACGAAATTGTTGTTGAATCCAGTTCGAAGATAGGTTTCTTTTAATTATGATGTCCATGTTTAATATAAATTTCAACTACTTTTTTACTTTGAAACCTGTGATAAAAGTTGAAACTGTAAACTGCATGGACTTAACATAAACTGTGAAATCGACGAACGAATTGGAAGTGTCTAACGTGCTGCTAGCGGTCGTTTAGCGATGGCCGATGCCCGCTAAAATACCGTTGTCGGGATAATAAGGAGGAAATCGCTAGTACCTATGCCGCTAGTGGTAGGTATTTTAGAAGGAAGTGGCTAGCGTGCCGCTAGTGGTCGTTTAGCGATGCCCACTAAAATACCGTTGTCGGCATAATATAGAGTACTAGGTATTGCTCAACTTAGGGAACAGTGCAAGTTTCATCAAAATCGGTTCAGTAGTTTTGGAGATAGGGAGTTTTGATTCTCAGTTATTTACAATTTTGAAGTCGGTTTTATCTTTTTAAATTACAGTTATAAAAAGATACTCGTAAAACCTACTTCAAAATTGTAATTGTAATTAAGAATTAAAATTCCGTATCCCAAAAAACAACTAAACCGATTTTGAAGAAACTTACAGTATTCCCTGTGTTAAACCATACCTTGTACAACAAAAAAAGAACTACTCAAATCGGACTTGTACTTCCGGAGATATGCGAACGCAAACATATAAACATACAAACATACATTTTTGAAATTTGGCACATTTGTTCAGACGCGTTCTTTACGTGGTAGAGCCATGCTTCGGCACGGATGGGCCGGCTCGACCGGAGAAATACCACGGGCTCACAGAAAACCGGCGTGAAACAGCGCTTGCGCTGTGTTTCGGAGTTCCCCATTCCCTACTCTATTCCCTTCCCTACCCTATCCTATTCCCTTCCGTACCCTCCTCTACCCTATAAACGACCAATAGCGGCACGCTAGCCACTTCCTTCTAAAATACCACTAGCGGCATACTAGCGATTTCCTCCTTATTATGTCAACAACGATATTTTAGCCTATTTTAGCGGGCATCGCTAAACGACCGCTAGCGGCACGTTAGACACTTCCGAACGAATTACGAAACGAAATCGAAGCGACAAGATTGACAGCACACTGACACTTGACACTGAGAGAACAGAACTTTTTTTTTAAATGGCTTTACTATTTGACGTCGTCATGCATACAGCCAGATTCCTATCATTTCTACCAAAAAATTGCTGTAGTAAAAAAAGTTAAGTGATGTTTAGTTATGCAACTTTTAAATAACGTTTATGAACACAAAATTTTTAATCATTTCTTAGGGCTTAATCAACTAATTAGTTAAATCATGCTTAAGTCGCTGATTAACAACTTTTTATGAATAACGCTGTAAGGTACCTAATCAGACCCCATTTTTTTCATATTTTGCGATTATTGTGATGGTTAAAACGTATTTTATGTGAAAATTTTGTCTGCGGCTATAGAATTTTTATGGTACAGTCGTGGAGATGAATATATTATCTTTCATTTGAAACCAAAATATCTTCGCAGTTTGACTCCTAATTCTTTAATAGGGTACCGGAAAATCGCTGATATTTGTAATAGCGTCCTTAAGTATAATATCATCGAACATCTTTGGGATCAAATAACAAAAAAATAACCATAGTTAATAATTATCAGTATTAGCTATCAATTAAATAGTGTTAACGTAGACTCTACATATTATAGTGACTCTACATTAAAATTAAATAATATTATGTTCGTTCAAAAATGCTGGTCCAATTTCTGTAACACTTGTTTGTACTTTGTAGTGAGGCCTTGCTGGTAACGCTTAAACTACCTGCGCATAGACAGCTACTTTACCACTACTACTACAATAACTGTCACTTTTAACGTCCTAACGAGTACGTCCGACATAACAGGGTCTGAATGGCCCGTCAATAACACCGTTACTCCAATACCTACGCATAATTTGCTGCTGACCCCAATACCTCCAAGTTCCAACACGGCACCGAGTGACACTTCTTGCTGCTATGACTTTTTTTTTCAATGTCATATAGTTCATACGAAACCTGTTTTGTCTATAATAATTAGTTGGAAATTAAATAACAAAGCCATTTAGCCAAAACTTTTTCGTTATCGCTTCGTTATAGAATCGCCAACCAAAATGTACGGAATTGACATAAGCGTTCGTTAATATGACGTTGACGTTCGACTCGTCTTATGTCAATTCGATACATTTTGATCGGCGATTCTATGAAAAAGTGATAAAGAAAAGATCTTGGCTTATCCCCAAGCTTAGTCCTCAGAAAGGGTAAACATTCGTCTTGTTCTATATGTGGGCTTAATTAATAATTAATTTCTGTCAATATTCTGGACGTATGTGCTAGTAGCGCCCTCTGCGCTTTTTTTCTTAGAAAAATGAAAAAAAGTGCATTTAAAATGATTTTCATTTTATAATATTAAAGTAATGTTTTACTACTCAGATAAACTTCAAGTTATGCGCATGGGAAATGCCCTATTATGCGTTTAAGTAGAGCGTGTATGCACACATATTGCTTAAAGTTTAAGCATTTTGCTATCTACTGCTTATCTACATCCACAGTGTCGTTTTATAGTCGTTATGAAATTTATCTATTAGTGTTAACGGTGTGAACTTTTTTAAACTATTTTTCTTTATTACACTTTTATCTAGCTTATTAAAAAATAAAATGTAGATAATGGGTCATTCTAATATTCACGCAGATTTCGTTTCTCTATGTCCCGTTTCCCGGTGCACTTTTACATCTATTATCATCCCTAAAATGTCCATCCCTTTCTCCTTGGGCTGTGACATAGTGGTGACTGAGGTGGTGACATAACATGTGAATGAAACCTTAGCAAAAGAAAGTAAGAACCATGATAGTACCTCTATTCCGTTATCCTACTTATGTTATTACTTATTAATTATTACTCATCAAAGCCTTGGACACTGAGTAGTAGTCAAACTAAAGCTAATAAACCTATTTTCATTGTACGATTCTAGTAATTTTATCCGTAAAAGAGCTGATTCAGCCCCACGGGGATAGTTACCCGCTTAGGAACACAGCCTGAAGCCCTCCATAATTTATGAGTAGTGGGCGCTTAGTACACAATAACAGTAGGTGGTAGGTGTTAGTATCTAATTTGTTCGCTTTCTAAGGGAAAGCGTGGTAATACGCGATTAGTGTGCCAACTGCCGGCGCTCAATTAACGGTACCGATTGAACAGGCTACTGCAGTTGTCTATGTAAATATTGGTAGTTGCTAGAAAAACTGTTTCTGATATTACGACACGCTTCGATAAGCAGTGCCGAAATAAACGTTTTTAAGGTAGAGCAGGTGTATTAGCGAGGCAGTATTTCAGTCAGGTCCAATGGCTACAACTCGACAAGGTACAGGTTCGGCCCCACATGGAATACTTTTCTCATATCTGGGCATGGGCACCAAAATACCAACTACAGTCAAAACCGTTTATGGCGAGATCGTTTAGAACAACATACCGGTTAAATTGACCAAAATCAAAGGTCCCGGCTGAATGCTATATGACCACCTGTCACTGGTTATTACGACTATCGGTTTTTACGACTAAATATGAGTAGTCCCTTCGATGTCGTTAATTATTAACAGATTTTGACTGAACTCCTTCTGAGTTCTGGATCGTATCCAACGAAGGGCCGTTCGGAATTGTTGACTGCCATAGAGATTCAAACTAACTGTTGTTGTTTAAGTGTTGTTATATTTATAAGAATTCAATAGCATATGGTGGGCCCAACGTGAAAATGGCTTTATATAAGTACTATGATGTCTGTCATGCCAATCGACGTAAATCATAGCAAACTATACACGAATATTATGGCCGTCTACACGTTTTTAATTACACTTTAAAAGCAAGGAGTAGAGGTAGAGGCATTGTTGTCAGAAAGTTTCGAACAAAAGAAACACACTTTTGACAAGTTTCTGAAGATTAGGTAAGTTTGATTCTACTAATGTTTGTAGTTAATTAGTTGCGACAAACTATTCTTTTCTACAAGAAACTAGAGTATATTTAACAATAATATATTAACAAATACGATGTAACATTTGTCGTACCCATTATATTAATTAAATGTCTTTAACGATTACTGTAAACACTTGCTCAAATGTTTACGAACTATTATGAAAATGTAATTTACGTAATTGTTATGTTGGCTTAAATGTTGAACTTCCACATAAGGATGAAGTTTCACTTTCGTTCAGGATAATTATTATTATAACAAAGATGAATTTCTCTACATTTAAAATCTCTATTTTAGCTTTCTTACAATAATTTTAGTACGCTTGGAAGTACATATATGTAGTTACTTATCCATATTCCATATGTCTGTCTGTTACCTCTTCACGCCAAAACCGCTGAACCGATTTTGATAGGGGCGTCCACAAATTACGTGAGGTGTTTTTTTGAATTTTTTGACCCCCCCTGGTGAGATTTCGTGAGATTTTATTCAGCCCTCCTCCCCCCTTCCCCCCAATCTCACGTGAGATTTTTCAAAATGTGGGTTTTTACGTAAACGCGTTGGATTGTTAAATTTGTTAAAATTATTATTAAATAGCATTAAGTTGTAACTACGTTACGAATTAATGTTGCTTTAATATGCTTACGATAAAATCTTAAGCATACGTACGATCTGCATGAAATGGAGCAAAATGTATTATTTTGTTGAGAAAAAAATTACGTCAGATTTGCCGAGAGTCGAGACCCCCCCTCATTATCTAGATTCTAGTTTAAGATAAGTTCAACAAGGCATCTGCCTTGCCTAGCTGCCAGCGACTTTTCTTACGTCCAGACTCCAAAGACCAGAGTCAGACTAACATTTTAAACTACGGATATTTTTAATATTTTGGGGTCAACAATTTATAACACGTTATGCTTACTAATCTTTTTTTTCTAACATTTTTGTTGTCTGTCTATTCTACACTCTACTCAGTGTCTATCTCTATAACTACCGAGCTTCTTATGCCACTCATTTGAATGAAAGGAAATCTGTAGGCTCTATTATTTATCACTTACCATCACTTGTCAGAGATACGCTCGTTACTCAAGGTAATGTGCCACGGGAGTCTAGTTTCCTTAGCAATAAGACCCAATTTCCAGTGAATTTAAGGTATGTTTTGACCCAAAAACGAAACACACAGTTAGTATCCCGTATGCAGGTGCACGAAATAATTTCGTATTTCTGCAGAACAGCGGTGATTAATGATTTTGGTTATTAATGTACCTAACTCTGTTATGTGGCGTTTCAAGAACTTCGGTTCGTTTTGATCTGAACCTGGGCTGTCATATAATGTTCCATCATCTTTATAACTATAAAATCATCAACAACACATCACAACCGACGTACTTTATAATTTATTAACTATAGTCATATTAATTTTCAATATAAAGTTGTGTAGAGTTTCATCTATTATCACTTGTGTGTATATTTCCCTCTATAATTAAGTTACTTTATGGTATATTTGTATAATTGAGCAAACTTCTACTTTGAAACTTATGCGTAAGCGTACTTTTGTAACCAATTTATGAAGAGACTCCGGGCGCAAGGAAATTGTTGGCCTCATCTCTCATCTTTCTATCTATTATTTACTTCGGTACTTACACTTTAGTAATGAATAATGATGTTACTACGAGTATGGCGCTGGAGTAGGAAGAATTTCATACACACATGACACATGCTATTGTCTCTTTCACTCGCTATATCTACCCTACGTTCCATTTGACGTTAAAAACGATCAAAACGCTCAAAATAAGAGGCATTTTGAGCGTTTTGATCGTTTTTAACATCATACGGATAGACACATGACAGCGTGTCAAGTCAAGTTCAAATATAACAGAACTGGCGAGCAGCCATTTGGATTTTGGAGCCACTTTTGACCCCTTTCATAATTGCTATTTCATTCCTATTGACAGTAATTTGAATTCGGAACTCACTGGTATCGTTGACGGGCGGCGGCGCGTCGGCGGGGCGGAGCTGCGCGCGCGCACCGACCACGAGCGCGAGCACCACCAGCACCGCGCTCATCGCACCGCGCCGCGCCGCACGCGCATCGCGGTACTGTAATGCGAAATTGAACTTTAAATATGGTAGGTAGAGTATATTATAAATAAATACATTCGAACAGTGTATAATGAAAGACAAGCCTCTTTCTATTTATTGAACCTCGCTTCAATCAAAACTAACAGCAGACTAAATAGACAGCCTGCGTTCGAAGCGAAGTTCGAGTTATGAGAATTTGTTTTTAAACTCTGACTAGACTCCTTGGGGCCTCCAAGGAGTCTAGTCGGAGTATAACAGAGAAATATTATCGCAACTCAATAATGAGTACCTAATACCTATCCACGGTCATGGTATAATTATTATGTTTTATGTATTGTAGTCTGTAGGCCTTCATCCTCTAAAATATTTCTCCATTTTGTACAGGAGTATTGGTTTAGAAAGTATAGGAGATTCATACAAAGTTTACATCGAGAATTTATAATTGAAAAATTAAAAATGTACCTTTAACCTAACATTACAAATTACAATATATTGTAATGTTTATTGTGTTGCTAAAAGCCACGTGGCAGGACATAAAGCACAATACAAAAGTCATGACATTCCTGCTCGGTTTGTTTCCTTTTAAGTCCTAAATTGTTGTAAGACATTCACAATTACAAAGAGCACGAACACAATAAAATGTTTTTGTCGAATTCGGGCGCTGCATTTGGAACAAGGAAACAGAAGTAAAAATAAAACTTTGTATTTCATTAGCAAAGAGGTATTATGTACTAGGGTATATTATATTATCACTGTTCATTAGCAGCATGCTAGTAAAAATTCAGTGACCTATTTCCTTATTAAAGTTAGTTGGTACTTAATCTGGGAAAGCTATAGAAGAAGTGGTAGAAATAATAGATTCTTATTCCGATTTTATTTTTACAATGACTATTTTAATAATGATGATTATTTACTTATATTGCAAAAATAGAAATAAGTAATTTAAAGTCGAAACAATAATATAAATACTAAGATTTATATTTTATGTAGATATTATTTATTTCCTTTGGTCACAGTGCATAGCGCATGATAATATACCTAAAATAGCACAGAGAACGACATTGACTAATATTTATCACGTTAAAATGTGCAGTTCCTGGGTTATTTTTATCCGTACGAAGTAGCAAGGATTAAGGAACAGAGTCTACTAATAATAATTATTAATTAACAATGAAAATACCGACAAACAACTCTATATTGTGCGAGGAATGCAATGATTTAATCGTATCGAAGCCTTCGAGAATGTAAATTCTGGTTTCTATAATGATCTACATGTCGTCAGCGTAAAGTCCTGCGAAAGGTAAAATAACTCAGAACGCGTAGAACCTAGCCTTCACTTTTAATTCTAACATGTTAGTCATGGCTGCCATGTCGCTTCAATGTTCCACTTTCAATTTTGTTCAAAACTAATATTATATTCGATTAACATAACCAGTTACGTAATTTATGTGTTGGCTGTTCTGAATATCCTGTACCTACTAGCGATAAAAGTCCGGAAAAATGTCATTTTAAAATGGCAAACCTTCGTTATTCCGTAATAATTATTTATTAGCTGTTGCTAATCACTACTAATCAAATATATATTTTTAAATACTTTTGACCTCATTTAAACTCCCTATAGTTAGTCATTTGTCGAAAACAATGGCCCTTTTGGAGACTTTATTGTAAGTAATTTATTGTAAAGTTATCCTCAAAAGTTTATTTTCGCTTTGACCTTCAAAACATATTAATATCTGCCCCTATATACCTAGAAGCCCGTATTTATATCGTGACTTACCGTTTTATTTGGAATTAGCTCCATTGTACAATTGTATTAGGTATAAAATTCCGTATATTTTACGCAGGATTTTTCCTCGATTATCCCTTCTTTCGTTCCGTTAACTTTTTACCAATCATAGTTTTTATGATTAAAGATAATATAACCATATCAATACTATAAATACAAACGTGTGTATGTCTGTGTTTCTGTCCATTTGTTTGTTAGCTTTTCAAGCTTAAACCAATATACTTTTTGGTGATATTTATTATGATTTATGACGGTAGTTCGAGTCGCCTAATAGGATTTTAGGAAATGTTTTAACTCGGAAAAGTCTAAGCTCAGCGCGATAAATAAATTTCATAAGCGTAGCTTTGAATTGTCAAGGATTTGTGGATTACGATATCGATCTCATCCAAAATTTGCGAGCAACATTTTGAAAACTTTCGGGGTTCTCTCCAATTAATCTCGGGGTACAGGGCCCCGATTCCTCGGAGCTCGTGCGACAATGACATTCTTATACAATCACGTCACATAACAAACGGTGTGATTATGTACGTGATGTGGGTCAGCTGTTTCGGTTAACAGTAAGGACTGGTTTGCAAATGAGCTGACATTGGCATTCGGTACACCTTCTTACGCATTGTTTATATTTTTTGTTCACTTTACTTATTACATATTACATTGTGATATCGAAAAGCTTGTTTTGACGACCATAACGTGTTGCAACGAATTTATTGCGTGGGAACAGTACACTTTACAAAATTATAATACTTAGGCACACTAATTAATTAAACTATACAAAAAAAAAATGATATGAGAAACCACAATATGATTTTTGGAGACCTATCCATAGATACCCCACACGCATAGGTTAGATGAAAAAAAATTTTTTTTGTTTCAGTTGTACCCCTAAAATTTTTAATATTTTTTCCATTTTTGCATCAAAATCTTAATGCGGTTCACAGACTACATCTACTTACCAAGTTTCAATAGTATAGCTCTAATAGTTTCGGAGAAAAGTGGCTGTGACATACGGACGGACGGACAGACAGACAGACAGACAGATAGACAGACAGACAGACAAACAGACAGACAGACAGACAGACAGACAGACAGACAGACAGACATGACGAATCTATAAGGGTTCCTTTTTTGCCATTTTGGCTACGGAACCCTAAAAATCACAACTATCAACTATCTAGAAAGTCGGCGTGGGTCGCTGAAGCCCGGATGGAACATTTTTTCGAGATATTTTATTCGAAGTCCTTAAACGGGACTTAGAATATCTCAACAGATGTCATAAGCGTAAAGAGGAACCGAATTATTATACCGACTTACAGACAGTATCACAGAATATATATTAGTATGTAGTACCAAACAGTATCTAAGACAAACTTTAGTAAGTAATTATAATATTCGGTACGTAAGCAATAATAGTTGTAGAGATATTACATTATATTATATTTCTACATTACAATCATTAACACTTGTCTATCTTCATTAATATCTGCCATCTTAAGTGCCACCACTCCACCACTTTTTCAGACATTTTTTTAAACTGGAAACACAATATAATATTTTGTACTACAGCTGTATGTAACATTATTTTGGCACTTGAACAAAAACAATTTCTTCCACATAATTATGTATAATGTAACATTATTTTGGCCCTTGAACAAAAACAATTTCTTCCACATATTATATATTATGTTCAGTGTATAACATAATATATTACGTTAGTCGTAAACGACACACCTGTAACCACTTTATGTAGCTAGGGGAAGTGGGAAAGTTGTGTCGTAAAAAATACTTTTATGACGTATTTATTATACCTCCGTTTTATGAAGTCGTTAGAAAACTCTTAAGAAAATTATTGTATTATACTTTTTGTGATTTTTCCAAGAGCTTTTCAAAGAGTAGATTATAAATGCGAAAGTGTGCCTGTATGTCTGTTCCCTGTTCACGCCAAAACCGCTGAATCGATTTTTCTGAAATTTAGTGTTGAGATACTTTGAGTCCCTGGAACGGACATACTCGTAAGATACGTTTTTTTCAGGAAAAATGTATGGTCCACGCGCGATAAACTAATTTTTGGCGCAACGGAGTTGCAGGCGTCATCTAGTCTATAATAAACATAACTTTGCTTGGCCGAGAGCTCTAGCTACTCTACTCGGTAGGTGTAATCAGGGCTTGTACCACGAAACCGTTTTGAGACTCAAACAATCGATCGAGAATGCCGCATCCTACTCTAACAAACGTGAAATAACGTTGTTAGAGAAGGACGCGGTATTCTCATCCGATTGTTTGAGTCTCAAAACGGTTTCGTAGTAGGCCTACTTGCCCTTAGTAATTTCATGGCGTTTCCGTGTCATCGCGGAGGAAATGGCAGTGGGATCGTCACGCCCCAGCCACGTAGACCGGTTTGGACCACGTTTGGTATTACCACTATTCCTAGCACAGGTGTTAGATAACACAAGTACCATATTATATTCTGATACTATAATACTTGCTACTCTAATACAATGATATCAGACACTAAATTTTAAAGCTTTGTGACTCATTTTGTATTCACATAATTTGAACTCCCGTGTTTTTCGACTACTACGGCCTATTATTATTATTTATTATTTATTTTATGGACTCACCAACAGAACAGCATTTCTTACAATTGACAACATTTCAAAAATTTTAAGCCTTAAAAGATATAGCCAAAGACTCTATTGGAAATAATAGTCTCTAAGACGTACTTACCTACACATTTAAATGACAAAATTTGTATGAAATTTTGCGAACTTCCACTTGGTTTGACAAACGAATTTAAAAAAATTAGCCAAGTGCGAGTTGGACTCGCGCACGAAGGGTTCCGTAGTATTTAGATATCGTTGTTCCGTACCCATTTCCGTACCACTATAGAGCAAAAATAAGAAAAATATCAGTGTTTTTGTTTGGAAGCCCCCCTTAATTATTAATTTTATAAAAAAAATATTATGAATTAAGTATTAAAGTATAAATAAAACTGAGTAATTTGTGAACATTTCAGGTACCTGTTAACAACTACCTGTTGTCATCATTAATAACGATAATTAAAGTCGATTTGAAATTAAGTAATAGTTAAAAAAACTAAAAACAAGCTTTTTATATAAAGCGTCGGTTACAAACAAATATACAAACATACAAATTGAAAAATGGAATAATTATATCGACGCTAGAAAGCGAACAGGTAGTAACCCGCAAAAGTACAATTGTTCACCAGAGCAGAAAAACTTTTTGTTTTTTTTTATTTTGATCATAACTTGCGTATTTACGGACCTAGGGTTGCCATTTTTTTACACTATATTTATGATTTTTTGCTTAATAAATTGTCTTAAATGGATATAACCTAAAGTTAGTTTAAAATAATATTTTGTGGGTTACGACATTTGACAATATATTTTACAATCCATTAAAACGTAGTAACTGAAGTAAGTAAACGTATGGAACGACGAAAACCGCACTTTTTTTTGGAAAGTAAAAATGTTGTGACCATCATTACTTTAAGTAACATCACCTATAAAACCTCATAATAATGAACAATGTGTGATATTTTGTCATCAGTATGTAGTAACTAGCAATGTTTTGCATAATCTGAAAAATCTAATTGTAGTAAATGTAAATCAATTGAGTGATTACATTCAATGTGGAATTCAGAGTTTCGTTCAATAGTCACTTGTACTTCACATGATTTTAAGGTCGCCCAATTGGGGCTATTACATTCAATTATATTACCTTCTGAGCCAAACCCTTCAGAGGAGATAAATTGAATAGGACTGACTTTTTATGGGATAGTATCTGTTTTTTGTTTTTCGTCTAGTTCGTAGTAATTGTTATTTAGCTCTTCAAGACTAATTGTAAAATCGGTTCCTACTTCACTTAATTTTTTCCCAGGATTATTTTTTATAATGTCGGAGTACGAATCATCATTCTGTATCTGTATGTCAGACAATTGATCGATTTTTACGTCGTCAAGACTTTTATTAACTTGTTCTGATTTTGGCGAGATTTCTTTCATGAATTCTGCAGTTGCAGCTAAATATTTTTCGGGTTTTCTAAAGGTTGGTGTCAACTTCTCAATCTCGTTTCGTTTTTGATGCGGTGATGATGAATTTTTTTGCTGAATTGACATAGAATCAGAAAGTTGTTCCTCATCTGTACCATCCTCATTTTTATGTGAATAAATCTTTTTTTCTTGTAAAACTAATGTTCCATTTTGTTTTTTATAATATACCCTTTCTTCGAGAATGTTTATCTTAGGTTTTTTAGTTATTTTTTCGGAATCACAACTATCTCGTAAAGTCTCCTGCCACTTTCTACGTTGTGCTGCCATCTAAAAATAATAAATAACTGTATATTGAAAAGATAAAACCGACTTCAAAATTGTACGTAATTCTATACCCTATCTCCAAAACTACTGAACCGATTTTGATGAAACTTGCACTATTCCACAAGTTGAACAATACCTAGTACAACAAAAAAAGAACTAAGTACTGAAATCGGAATGGTAGTTCCAGAGATATGCGAACACAAACATAAAAACATACATACACGCGTCGAATTGATAACCTCCTTTTTAGGGTTCCGTAGCCAAAATGACAAAAAAGGAACCCTTATAGATTCGTCATGTCTGTCTGTCTGTCTGTCTGTCTGTCTGTCTGTCTGTCCGTCCGTCCGCATGTCACAGCCACTTTTCTCCGAAACTATTAGAGCTATACTATAGAAACTTGGTAAGCAGATGTAGTCTGTGAACCGCATTAAGATTTTGATGCAAAAATGGACAAAATATTAAAAATTTTAGGGGTCCCCATAGGTACAACTGAAACAAAAAATTTTTTTTTTTCATCTAACCTATGCGTGTGGGGTATCTATGGATAGGTCTCCAAAAATCATATTGATGTTTCTCAAATCATTTTTTTCTAACCTGAATAGTTTGCGAGAGAGACTCTTCCAAATTGGAAAAATGTGTGTCCCCCCCCCTCTAATTTCTAAAGTAGAGGCATGATAATTCTAAAAAAAATATATGATGTAGATTACTATAAAAACTACCAAAATTGGTTTGAACGAAATCTAGCCCGCAGTTTTTTTATACGTCATAAATAGTAAACCTTAATCTAAATTTCATTAAATCGACTGAAATATAAAAATAAATCAAAAATATTTTAATTTCATAAAAATAAACCTTATTGCTGCTGCGGAACCCTCCATGGGCGAGTCCAACTCGCACTTGGCCGCTTTTTTTAAAGTCGGTAAATAAAATAATTTATTTATAAACGGACGGAACGGAAACGGATTTAAATCTATACATATAATAAAATCGTAGGAAAGTCAATTCTGTACATTGAATATGTTTGAAAAATAATACTTGGGACGTGATCTACTATACTAACGCGGACGAAGTCGCGGGCAACAGCTAGTAATAACTATGACTATAACTGTACGCGTAATTGTAAACCGATGTAAAGAACAATTACACATACAATGAAATAACATAATAATAATAATATTATAATTATATTATCTATGGACGCTATTACACCACGTGAATCTGATCCCGTGGTAAGTTCTCTAACGGCCGAACCCAATATACGATCCTAATCCGTTTTTACCAATCCAAGATCGATATTTCAATCCATATTTGTGTTTGAGTGTGCCAATAATGTATCCACAGATTGAAATTACAATCTGTGGTTGCAAGCCATCCATGGGAGGTTCGCTCTATGATTTCGGATAGCCCTCCGTTTGAAAATGACAGTTCGAGTGTATTCATAACCTATCTCACAATTTTGACGTTTCTTTCGATCGGTTTTATGATCCAAATCTGCAATCTTAGGAATTTCTCGGTTTTACTGTTTAAAATATGGATTTGTCTATACTCTCAAGCAGTGATAGTAGTTATGATATTGAATGTACTGTCACTTCTTGGTGGAAATTCATGTTGAATTAAATAATTATACACTTTCCTTGCACTTATTCCACTTTATTTTAATAGATTTATTACAAAATTATAATGTACACGACCGGTTTCGAAAAATTCCACACACACACACCTGATGATGAATTTTTCGAAACCGGTCGTGTACATTATAATTTTGTAATAAATCTATTAAAATAAAGTGGAATAAGTGCAAGGAAAGTGTATAATTATTTAATTCAGTGATAGTAGTGATTTTGAGGATCTCATACTGATCGTGCGCGAGTCCGACTCGTACTTGGCCGATTATTTTTTATTAGTTATAATTACCAGTATTGGACAAGCAACAAAAAAGCGGCCAAGTGCGAGTTGGACTCGCCCATGAAGGGTTCCGCAGCAGCAATAAGGTTTATTTTTATGAAATTAAAAGGTTTTTGATTTATTTTATGTTTCAGTCGATTTAATGAAATTTTGATTAAGGTTTACCATTTTTATGACGTATAAAAAAAACTACTGGCTAGATCTCGTTCAAACCAATTTTCGTTGGTAGTTTTTATAGTAATCTACATCATATATTTTTTTTAGAATTATCATGCCCCTACTTTAGAAATTAGAGGGGGGGGGACACATTTTCCCACTTTGGAAGAGTCTCTCTCGCAAACTATTCAGGTTGGAAAAAAATGATATAAGAAACCTCAATATGATTTTTAGAGACCTATCTATAGATACCCCACACGCATAGGTTAGATGAAAAAAAATTTTTTTGTTTCAGTTGTACCTATACCCCTAAAATTTTTAATAATTTTTCCATTTTTGCATCAAAATCTTAATGCGGTTCACAGAATACATCTACTTACCAAGTTTCAATAATCTAGCTCTAATAGTTTCGGAGAAAAGTGGCTGTGACATACGGACGGACGGACAGACAGACAGACAGACAGACAGACAGACAGACAGACAGACATGACGAATCTATAAGGGTTCCTTTTTTGCCATTTTGGCTACGGAACCCTAAAAAAGGGTGCGCTCGGTGCGCCATGATGACTGCCCGCTGCCGGCAGGTAGAAAATGAGCAATGGCATGTGTCAACTGTCAGCTTGTAGCAAGATAGCGCGTGAAGTTTGTTTGTCAATTGTCAGTGCCATTAGAATTTAACGAAATACTCCTAAATCCGAATTTTGCGGATATATGTTGTCGACTCGAAATCAATATTTTTTTATTTTCTATTATTCACATAAGGTTTCGATCGAGTCTATCGTACCCCTGGACAGAGGGAAAAGATCGCAGGCAATCCGGCCAGAAAAAAGATTGCAGATTTCAATTTTTATTATTGAAACGTGGATTGGAGATCGATCTAAGGATTGGGATCGATCCGAGATTGAGTTCAATCTATGCATAAGGATCGAATATTGGGTTCGGGCGTAAGAACTTGTGTTACGGGTACCAGACAACGGAAATATATTGAATATTTTTATACTATACATTAATGTGCGTTGTGTTGCACCTAAAATATTAAGTCGTGTTGTAAAACAAAGTTAAGTACTTGTTTCATTGGATCCTTGTAAATGGTGTAAATAAAGTGAAAAAAATAATAATATACCATGTAAATCGTTATAATCATCGCAATATAAAAAAATATCGCCTACTAAAGGGTATAAACGCAAGTGATCATAATTTTACGAGCTGCAAAACTGTAGTAACCCGCACTAGTTATGGAATTATTGATGTTGTAACTTGTAGACATTTTTTTTTTGTAGAAAACAAATTGTCGTAAGAAACAGAGTAAGAAATAATACCTGTTTTTTTGTTATTTACATCGTTTTATTGGTACAAAAATGAAAAAAATTTGGCAATTTTGAAAATCCTATATTTTTTATTATCAGTCGTACAGTTACATGACATATACCATTCGACGCGTAATTTTTTTCTGATTCTAATGACGTAATAAAAAAATATTTCGATGGGTGTTGGTTACTACGTGTTTGCTTTCTTGCGTCGATATCAAATTAGTGTATTGTCATCGGTCCTCGATAAATCTACAAAGTTTGAACGAAATCTGGCCGTTTAAAGTGGGTCAAAATCGCGCCCAAAGAAGTCTTTTCTTTGTTACATACAATGATTGCATATTGTATGTAACAAAGAAAATCTACGTACATAATTTTTCTATACGTATCGACCACTTTCTGTGGTATCGACCATTCTAATATCAGTATGTAACATATTGTATAATTATTGTTTATTACCTTAGGTGCAATTATATAACGTGTTCATTAACATTCAGATCAGTAGTTCCTAGAATCGAGATATAATCTGTATCTAATACATAATGTATGTAATCAATTTAACACACGGTGCTCTATCATAATATTGTTACTATAAGTAAGGGAACCAATAATAATATTATATGCAAATGGACGTCTATCTGTTCCTCTATATGCTGCAAAACCGATTTGGATGTGGTATGGAGAATGGTACTTTGAGTCCCGTGAAAGGACACGCCGCGCCGCGCCGGCGCGGGCGGCGTGATGGTCTCTCCCTTCGTCTAACGAATTTTCATTGAAGCGTCGTGTCCTGTTGCAATCATTTTTTTTTGCCCATCTCCAAACATGCACTTTGTCGCTAAAGAGGTTTTAAAAAGTAGAGCAACTTTTTTTATGAAGTGACTTCGCACCTCCGCGCCGGTTTGGGAGTAGAACAATGCTGTAAAGGGCCACGTGTTGCGACATTCTGTCATTGCAGTTGGAATGCGTTATCAATTTTTAAGATCTCATAACGCGAATAGCTTTAATATGGCTTCGTGTTGAATAACTTTGTTATTGTAAAATTACTATGCGGCCTCTGCATGTTAACTTACAGGCGATTAAATGTACTATTAGCTTCGATTACATAATATAATATGTAATCGAAGACTATCAGAGATTTTGATTCATGAGCAGATGGCGGACGCTACAAATTACTGGAGCGATTTCGATATTTGGCACCTTTGGCACAGATATAATATGATCATCGGACAAGGATAATATTATTAGCTTTGTATAAAATTCAGGACAAACGCAGCACCTCATAGAAAGTAATTACCGGGCATCTACCGGCACCCATGGACACTCGCAACATTAGAAGAGTAATTGCAGGTGCGGTGCTGGCTTCTAAGAGGAAAATATTATATGCTCGCCTATTGAAGTTTTGCAGGTCGTATTAGTCCGGAAATACTGCTGGCGACAGTGCGTCCTAGGGTTAATTAATCTTTTTCATAAATTATAATCATTATTTTCTAGTTTCTACTTAATACAGAATACATACTGTTATTACTAAAATAATTGCTTGTCTGTTTATATTTTATATCATGACGCTCCAAATTACTGAACCGATTTCGATGTTTAGCTCAAATATAGAATTAACCTCGAAGAAGGACGTTAATTTAAAGATTCTAGTAATATAAATAATAATAAATTAATTATTAATAATAAGTTAATTAATTATTGTATAATAATACATACTTACTATATTTCATAAAACAATAGTTTAGCGTTACGTACATAGATGTTAGCTCAGCCGGGAAGTCTCATTTACCATTCGACACGGTTTCGCTCGACAATTATATTTCACCACAGCTACGGGGAGTTACCTCAAATTGTTTTAAAATAACAATACTATTGAGTATTGAAGTATTGACCAATGAATAAACGAACTCAAACACTGTCTTTATCGTCTTTAAAGTATTAATTGAACTTGTGCCCTTCAGATATTCTTTATGCTTTATTCACTATTGACTATCTTTTGTACAATACCTACCTAGTATAATAAACAAAATGTTATAAACAAGATATTAAGTTTATTTTATAGTCAGATATGAAACTGTTAAGTCGTTTCTCCAATACAGTTTACAAATATATAACATATAGTTGAAAATTCTGATCAGGCAGGTTTTCGCAGTCAATTCGTAATTTATATTTTTTTTGTGATAAAATAAATCTCAAAGACTTCAAAGATTTTGAGTCTGTTACATCTTAAATCTTAATAGATTTAAAATATAACAGACACGCTTTACATTAATAAGTATTATGTTTCATTCATTCTTTCATTTTAGAGGATTCATTTAACAGTTATTTAAACTTCAAAACTGTTTATTCTTTATTTTAGTGAGCTCTACCTATAACACATAGGTAGAGCTATAATAATGAGTCCAAAGGACTGCACTAAAAACTAACACGTGAGAACTGTGTGGGAATGTAACACTAAACTCTAAGCAGAGCTCTAAGCACTAAGACTTAAGTAATAAGACCTAAGTACTAGTCTGTGTCACAGTCAGCAATCACAGCGTTCCAGGATAATTGCGATACGATTCTCAGTACAAAAACTGAGCTGCGGCTTATATTATTAATATTTATTGATTCTTTTTCCGAGAAATATCGAGAGCACAGAGAGATTTTGTCTTTGAGTGTACTCTGTGTTCAATAGGGGATTAAAGATAATATAATTGCCTATTATTATACTTTCATTTTGTCATTATGGATTATTTTAGTATTTAATCTTTGTGTGGTAAAGACCTAGAATTACTTATCTATTGCGCTGGCTAAACATAAAGAAGTTTATTTATTTAACGTTTTTTCTGTTTTTTTGGGATTTTAAATTTTAATTGTATGTCTAGTAGATCACTAGATCAGTTAAAGAATAGGCATTTTATTTTGCTATATCCTGCTATATCGCTTGATAGTGTGGTTTCGTAAGATTTTATATAATTTTGAAACTAAGTAATAACACATTCCAGTAATAAAACAAAGTGTTTTGAAAAAATATAATAAGTACAAACAAATTAATTTAGATAATATGATGTTAGAGCATTTCATTTCCCGGAATAATAATAGGCCGAGATCCCAGCATAGCCCACTGACACTTTTACCCGAATACGTGTGTAAGTGTATCATTTTGTAGTTATAGACATAGTAAGCTATACATAATACAGTAGATGGAATGTTATAGGCACGGACACGGACATACTTGGTAGTTTATGAGATAATTATGTCAATTTTCCTTTGAACCTTTGAACTGTTTCTTACGCTTTACATTCTATAATAATGTATTCTAGGCAATAATTTAGTAAACGACTCATGACTACCTCTCTGTACGTCTTTATAGTCAGAAATGTCAAAGGTAAGTTCCCTTTAAGTTATAACAAAATAACATTATTATGTAACATTTGAGGATCATTTTAAAGGCTGCCATGGAGATTTATTAAACCTAATTTTCTGGTACTTTTTGCGGACCGTACTCTTAATTTGGCTGACCTCATAAACTAGGTACTTTGACGTCTATTACAGCAACTGATTACTAGTTACTACTACATTTTACGTGTTTAATCCGAGTGATTAAGGGTGTCTAGCTAGTCTGGGATCTAAATGTACAAATTGTCAGCGAATCGCGCGACTCTACCTCCCGTGGATTCTAAAATTAATTCAGCATGTGCTATATTTTTGAGTGTATCATAATAGCTACAATTAATTTAGATTCACGATTCTTCGAATAGAGCTGACCTATTTGCTAGTTTTAGAAAATGATTACTTTTGTAAAGTGTAATTTTATTTAATTTTGTTGAAATTTGATTCATTATATTATTGTGTTCACATTATAAAAGACTTCAGATGACCACATCTTCGCACAAATTCGTTTATTGCCAGGGAACCATACATTTTGAAATTCATGTCCTTTATCGTGCCTCAAAGTATCTCGATACCTTTGATCAAAAAATTTTCAGCACATTAAGCGCCTATAGATAACAAACATACAGATTATAAATTAAACACTCCTACGACCACTCAGTTAAATAAGCAGCAATTTACTTAGTTTTTCGGAAGAAGCACTCAGCCCACCATCAAACGGCCAACCATCATCAAACAGCGTAGAGCAAAAAGAGCGTGCGTTTGGATGCAAGACTTATGTCCGGTGAAAGTTGTGACGCAGGGAACTAGTATCGAAACACTCGTTCTCACAACACAAAGCGTTGGCAATGTGATGCAACACGACCAAGTTGTATACAGCCGAGCACGACAACATTGAGCTACTTAATCTTAGTTAATCTACTATGCTACTTCTGACGTAGCTTAGCTTTATTAGTCATGGCAAGAATACTAACAAAATTTTGATACCGAATTTAAACATACTTTTATATCTTTGTACAAGTAGTTGTGTAAATGGAATATATTAATAATATGACATTTGTGTGGATTACATTTTTCCTTGTTTACATGCTACTGCTATGTAATGCTGGACCGATTTCAATGTAATAGGCGGAATTTTCTTTTGCGCGCAGAACACATTAGTAATAATGAAATGACTCTAAATTGATGACGATGATTCTGACCAGTTAATAAATGTCAACTTAACTCGATTGAGCTCGTTTTAAATAATGTTAATGTATAATTTGACGCTGTGGTCTGATTTTATATGAACCGGCTGGGCGGAAGCCCTTTCAAAACATGCGGGCTTATTAATTTCTACTTTATTCATGTCAACGCGTAATTTATTATTTATGAACACTGCTTTTATGCATTATTTATTATTTTTATTGCATTAACTCTGACTACAGTATAATTATAGCTTTGCTTGTGTGAGTTACAACTAGCATGCATAAATGAAATAGATACACTCGTATTACATGTGCAATTCAAAAGTAGCCGCCTACATTTTTCTGTTCTTCTTTGACGATTTCGAAGTATCTTTTAGTTTCCGCAATCAGATCGTCGTCGTTATCGTCCTCGAGCGCCACAACTTCAGGTTTATTACCTTCGTTTTGTATTTTCAATTTCATTTCTTTGACTCGCAAGTCTAATATGTGCTCGCGTCTCGTTTCACGCTCGTAAGTTTCATACATAAATTGCTTATCATTCGGTCCCGGCGACATCATATTTTCAGACAAATTCAAAACGTACAAAGATCCTTTGTCGTCGCCGACCACGACGGATTTCCCTTTAGGATGCGGGGCGACTTTGTTGAGGCAGTTCTTAGACACGTTCAACGTCGCCACTGGTTCCCGATACTTTCGTAGCAGATCCCAGTAGTAAAATATTCCATCCTCCGACGCGACCATAAAACTGGAGTACCGCAGTGGTGCCCAAGCTACGTCGGTAACTAGGTGGCGATATGGTTTTGTTACTATTATGGGCGCGGTACGCACTTCTTCGCTCCATATCCGTACGCTGTAATCGCCGCACGATATGAACATTCTCAGCGTGCATGGACTTCGATGTATAGCTTTTACGGGCCCGGTGTGTGCTTCGCAGTGCGAATATAAAACTTCCTGGTGATTTCTGCCCATTCTATTAGCGTGAATGATGAGCCCAGATTCTGTTCCTACCAAAAATTTTGCTATCAAACCTTTATCGAATTCCAAGCAGCTCACTCCTTCGGAATTTTTCAAACTGGGGGTCTCATCTGGTCCTAATTTCACGGATATAGGTAATTGGTCGATAGGCGAAGACAAGTTTCTAGTATCCCACCATAAACATTGACCATCAGGTGACCCACTGAAGAATTGCGTGCCCGTTTTTGTATGTGTGTAGCGAATAGAGGAAACTGGCGCATGGTGAGAATTATATATGGAGCTCGAGGCGCTTGCTGATTTTCCAGCTCTTACGTCAAATAACTGGACAATTCCCACGTCCAGTCCAGCAATTATCAAGTCGGAGTCGACGGGAGAGCAATCGAGGTCCCAACAACCGTGTCCAGGATCAAACTCATAAACTGGCACTGTTCCTTTGTGGACATCCCACATGTAACAAGCGGTACCATCAGTTTTATTTCCATCAGGGTAGACCTTATGGCAGTACGACGCTACTATTTTCGAGTGATCCTCATGAGTCCATCCAACGCTAGCTACCGGTTTTTCCATCGAATCTCTGAATACGTGTTTAATTTGGATATTATATTTTTCAACGGGTGGTTCAGGTTTCATATCGGTAAAGTAAGATTCGTACATCTCGATAGCGTTGTTCTGTTGAATGTTGTGTTCGATATGGGCGTTGAGTTTCATCACTGTATGAACGTAGTTTTCATCGTGCTGGACTTTCCTGCGATGCCGCGCTAGATGGTCCTCGTTATAGACGTGAACTTCCAGGGGCCAACCACCCTCGATATGGTTTATGCCTTGATCAGCAACAGTTACGTTCTTTGTATTAGTATCGTGCTCTGATTGAGGTAACGTCACTTGCACCTCTCTATGCACTGGATTTCGTAGTCCGTACTCCTTCTGCATTTTTTTGTCTGGGTTTATTGAATCTAACATATGCCCGGGTACATTTTGGAAGAGCGGTTGCCTCCCAAAAGACTTTCTTAGCTTCGTATATACTTTTGAATATTGATATCGTTTCATTTCGATATTTTATTTTACTGTATTACAAAGTATTACAAATTATACTTCCGCAGTTGTTTCAAAATGATAATCTAGAAGGCCATGTGATTTTGTTTACGTGACAGTGTGGGGGGACTGTAACACATGTGGCCTTGTTCCACAGAGGTTACACTAAAGATTAATTGTTAAATAACTCGACTGCGCTGGAGTCCGATTAGTATTAATAATCATAAAATTGTTTAAGCATAAATGCAGTTTACCTTACGTTATCGTATACGGTCACAGTTATGTTGATTTAATTGCGTACCTATTCTAGGTGTTTCTTTTTTATATTATGTTTTTATAGCTTTTGTTTGATATCGTTTTACAAATTAGTTAAAAAAATGTTAATAATTTATTTATTGTGTGCTATTGGGTGGGTTAATATCTTTGTGCTTATTAAGTATATTTTTAAGATTTTTTAAAGGTTGATTGTCTAGAGTTCTAGACTCTAGGTGCATTTTTAGTCATGACATCATAGTTTCAATTCAAGTGTGAATTTGTAAATTAAATATGATTAATTTTCTACTTAAAAGCTCCCAATTCGAAGACCAATGTAGAAGTTTTTTTTTACAAAATAACTATTTATAACATTAAAAACTTAATTAAATAACAAAGTAGGACATTAAAATTTCATAAATGACGCTATAAAAGCGTTACCACTTAAAAAGTGTCAATTGAAAAAAAGTGACACAATATTATTGGCAAAACTCGATGCTAAAAAAAACTTGTTCACTCACATAAAATCCAAAAATGATCCTATGTTTCGGTTATGCACATTGCACGCACATCACTTTTTCATGCACAACAACACACACATATAATTGTATTCAACACTAATTCACAAAATCACTACTAGAGCATGATGACGTTGCCACATGCGCGTGCGCCGCCGGCGTTTGAATGACTGGCGCATGGCGTGAGTACGATCGTGACTGGGCCCGTAGACCATTTGGAGCCATACCACCTCTTAATAAACCTTTATGCTGAAGAAATAAAGTATGTTTTTTAAAGATTTTACAGGTACATTAACGCTGAATGGACTATAGAAACGCTCGGTAAGGCTCTGTTTAGTTAAAGTACAGTAAATACCTAGACAGGTTTCAGCTTAGGGCTGTCAATCATGATACTCATTGTTCATGTACATAGAGACTGTCATAGAGGCGTTTGATTGAGCATTTTCTTGCAGGTGACAGCCCTGTATGACCGATGACTGTGGCTGGTTATTTCCTTCTAGCGCTGGTTGTTATGGTAAACACCAACATAACGCATTTCCTGGTTTGTAAAGTTACGTGTACGGTGTAAATGTAGTGGATATGGGTCAAAGTGAATTAGAAATTTAATCACCGATAAGGTGACAATTTTATGAAATGAATGTTATCTACAATACAAGTACAGTTGGCGAAATTATACTGCAATATTTATGATGTGGTATTAAATTGACTTAAAATATAGTTCTTGAACATTAATTATAGTATGACAGGGGAGCACTGTCTTGGTCTAACTCTACTTTCAGTAACATTTTTACTTTAAGAACCAGAATATCTACATATTTTTGCAACTTTGTTGTTACTTGTAACGCAAATTCAATTGCGCGATAGCCGTGATTTTGTCTAAAAATATGTTTCCCCAAAGAAGCTTCATATCAGATTACATTCAATTCTGCTCAGTGGTTGATGCGTAAAGACTAAAGAGGTAACAGATAGATAAATACTCAAATAATAATAAGAATAAGGCTCATGACCAAAATATGTCCGCAAATAGAAATACTCCGGTCTCCGGACATGGTCACATAAATTATACAATAGGTACAGTGTGGTATGTAAATCCAGCCGGCCTAGCATACGCCAACGAGATATCTCTCTCTACATGTTTTTCGATGTTTGATAGTTTGTATCTTCATCTCTATTGACCCTAGCATGACAAACATTTTTTCTCGCGTAGATCTATCATCTAAATAACACATTTTTATAGAGTTTTGTTGAGATAATGTCGAGATTTTGACATTATGAGACGAGTAGTTTTTAATTATCTCGAGAGTGAGATATCTCGTTGGCGTATGCTAGGCCGGCTGGTGAATAAGGCCATACTTTTAGTGCTCGTTTATATCTAGGCCAGAAGTAATGACGTTGCTCAGATATGTCATGCGTCCCAGGAACTACATGTACAGATTTATTTTACCTCTGAAGTTTTAATATTGAACCTTATGTAGTCCCCATAAGGGCTCTCTCACATGGTACAACTGGTGAGAGGCGCGCAACGGAACGTGGTTGGATTTTTCAACCATTTAACGCTTTCACCTATTTGCAGTAATTACTGCGTGTGCGACAACACTTAGTGTGGTGACACTAACATGTTTAGCGAGAAGTATACCATACTGTGTTTCCGTAAAACACTACTTTGTTGGTTGAAGGAACCTTCATATTTCTAACAAAAACCAAAGATTCGCCTAAGGAAATTCATAAATGCAATGGTACAAACCATACGACGAATTCTTATTATAATTTAGTTAAAAATTTGTCAGTCATGGCATGGTCTATAATTCTTATACTTAATAATAATAATAATAGCTCCCACACCGGTTTCGGTGACGGTGACCGGTTTCATTGAAACTAGGCCAGCTACGCAGGAGTAATTTTATAGTGCCCATGTGTGTGCGCGGTATACAAGAGCACTCTCTATTCCTTTACTGTCATAACCCAGTGGGACGGAAGACCGAAACGACTGGCGAGAGATCAGGCGCAGGACCGACTATCTACATGCCCATCCGACGCATGGATCATCTTACTTGTCAGACAATCAGGTGATCAGCCTGCATTGTCCTAACCAAACTTGGAAATAACATGTTTCCAACGCGGGAATCGAACCCACGACCTCCGAGTCAAGAGCCGTGCTCTATACCACATTACCACTAGACCACGGAGGCGTTTATATTATACTTAATATTATAATATCAAATATAGGAGCAAGTACCTAATTGGCCGATTGTGTAAATCTATATATGTATAATTTAGAACTCAAAGGTGACTGACTGACATGGTGATCTATCAACGCACAGCCCAAACCACTGGACGGATCGGGCTGAAATTTGGCATGCAGTTAGATGTTATGACGTAGGCATCCGCTAAGAAATGATTTTGATAAATTCTCACCCCAAGGGTTTCAAATAGGGGATGGAAGTTTATATATAATAATATTTCCTAACGCGAGCGAAGCCGCGGGCGAAAGCTCGTAAAATATGAAGCAGTAAAAGGAAAACTCTTTGAAGCCGTTGGGTTTGGTAAATGAAGCATGAAATTTGAAAAAAGAAAATTGAAATGTAGAGCGAAGTTCGCGCGAGTTTAGAGCGATATTAGGGCGAATATCGCGCGGATTAAATACTATATAGGATCGAGATAACAAGTAAAAGTAAAAGACATTCCGATTGGTTAATCTGCATAAATTAAAGTGATAAAATATAGGCGAGAAAGTTGTGTGTCGACCGTTACAAACCGGACAGGACTCGCCGCCCGAGATCCGTAATGCCAATATAGCTCCTATTGGTGTCATAACTCATAGCACTATGAGAAGAGAGGCTAGTTATAGGTCTACCAGAACCTGATGGCAAATTTGACAGCAGATTTTTAAAAAATATCCTTGATCATTGGACAAAATATTATATTTGCATGTTTCACACACAGAATCAGCCGTTCCAATTAGTATTGCTAGAGTCAATTTACTTTCTCACTTTTTGCCATCAGATACTGGTAGACCTATATCTACTAACAAAGTGTAGATAGTTACGAAACATAGCACAGATAAAGGGAGTATTAAAATGGTTACTATAATCTATTTAAGAATTGATTGAAATAGAGAACTCGGTTGAAGTAGGATTACTTTCCATAAGACATAATGTAGCTTAGTCGGGTTACTTAATACTTAATTATGTTAATTACGACTATAATTAACTTGGCATAAGCTGCATAAACTGTACTTTGACAGTAACGTTGGTAGATACGCCATCTACAAAAAATATCTAATAATAAATTGAACATCAAAAATAAATCAAACAAATAAGTGGTCCCGCTATCTATCTATAAATTCTGATGGTACTGCGCCTACTGCCTCAACTAATGAAGCAACAAAATGTCCTAAATTGTTTTTAGCATAATTAGATTGTAGATAAACTGCGGTATCTCAAGTGTAGTTAATGAGGTAGATAATTAATATGAAATTACATCGTAACTGTATAACGCGGGTCAACTGTGTCGTGGTCGGAGTTAACTAGTGTAATTGGTCATTAGACGCTCTCAATAATTATTGTTGTTGACTTAAGGTCAGACCTATTAAGACTCTCTAGCACTGTGTTCCCATTCTCAAAGTGTGCTCTGAGGACCCTTGGGGCCTTAGGGCTCCGCAAAGGGCACGACAAGCAATACATAAATTGTTTTTAGTAATCAATCAAAATCAAAATCTAGAAAACAGTCATTTTTAGGGTTCCGTACCCAAAAGGTAAAAATGGGATCCTATTACTGAGACTTCGACGTCTGTCCGTCTGTCTGTCTCCAGGCTGTATCTCAAGAATCGCTATACTTCGCTAGAGTTCTGAAATTTTCACAGATTGTGTATATTTGTTGCCGCTATAACAACAAATACTGAAAACAAAATAAAATCAATAGTTAAGGGGGGCTCCCATACAACAAACGTGATTTTTTAGCCTTTTTTGCGCTATATTAACAATGACAACAGACAGGCAGTATACATTTTCACAGAATCCTCAATTATATGTGTACTTACTTTAATAATTAATAATAAAATACAATTTTAAGGGGGGCTCCCATACAAAAACACAACTTTTGGCCTATTTTTAGGTTTCCGTACCCAAAGGGTAAAACGGGACCCTATTACTAAGACTTCGATGTCTGTTCGTCTGTCCGTCTGTCTGTCTCCAGGCTGTAACTTAAGAACGGTAATAGCTAGAGAAATGAAATTTTCACAGATTGTGTATATCGCTATAACAACAAATACTAAAAACAAAATAAAATAAATATTTAAGGGGGCCCCCATACAACAAACGTGATTTTTCCTTTTTTGCTCCATATTAATAATGGCAACAGGTAGGTACTTGAATTTTCCACAAAATCCTTAGTTATGCTTGTACTTTAATATGTAATAATAATATTAAAAAAAAATACGGGGGGCTCTCATACATAACCACAATTTTGGTCTAATTTTGCTCTGGTACGAAACCCTTAGTTCGCGAGTCCAACTCGCACTTGGTCGATTTTTTCTCTATAACGGTACGGAACCCTTGGTGCGTGAGTCCGACTCGCACTTGGCCGGTTATTGGGGGTCCATGTCACTTCTTAAAAGGGTTTCCCCACCAAAAAGTTTGAGAAGCGCTGCTCTAGCTACTCATAAACTATTTTAAATGGAAGAGATAAATCAAGTAAGTATTGACTTACAATTATTATTATGTATGTATCTTGACATTGTATATTTTGAAGTTTACAGCATTGTAAATTTCATTTTAAAAGATTAAATTTCCTCACTTTTTTTGGTAAAAAAGTGGGCCCCGTGCGAGTTTCTTACGCCGGTTCTTCTCGCCGGGCTAGTTCCCGAACCGGTGGTAGGCACCAGTAGTATCAACGTTCTGAAAGCATTTTTTTAAATCTATCCAGAAATAAAACAATTTTTATTTTTTATTTTATTTTATTTTTATTTTTTCAAGAATGATTTCGGACGTCTTCTGTGACTTTGCGAGTATTGTGTAACTCAACGTAATAAATGACGAAAATTTTTTCCTATTGAAATAAGCTACTTTTACACGGGCAACAAAAATTGATGGATTCCGAGCAATTATGATCAATAACATTTTTTTATTGAATTTATGGAAAATTTAGTTTTCGTTGAAATCTTTTTGGCATTCATGTTGGAAAATATTTTGATACTCGGAAAATTTATAGATATTCAAAGAAATTGACTACCTTCATTTCATTTTTTTTTAATTTTACATTATTAATTACCTTTATGCATTTATGTTTTGGTGCTTAACGTCAAAATGTGTGTTAATGTTAAGATTTTGTATAAACAGTCATCTCAGAGTGAACTCTAACTGTTAGCTAACTGTCTGCACTTAAAATCTTGTCACTAGCAAGTTAGCAACACAGTCATGTTTCTGAGAATGACGTGTATAGCACGTCTAAATATAATGTGGCCATCAGTTCTTTGACCGAACTACTTGAACTAGAGATCGCTCAATGGTCGAAATTCGACCTTAGTACGTCAGTATATTATAAGTCTATGGTTTCAACGACATTAGGGCTACTACATATATTTTGTAAAAAAATATTGACTTGATCATATTTTTTTCAACTCTTGTCTCTGGGACTCAGCTGATCTCAGAATGGCCGTGTAAGCATTGTCTAATGGTATCTAAGATTCAATAAAAAAAACTATAATTCATTTTCAATTTGTCAACTTGTTGTCAACAGACTTCAATCCATAAATAAAAGAGTATAATTCGTATGTATAGGCTTGTCACTCAAAAATCCGTCATCCCCTATTTGAACCCCTTGGGGGTAGGAATTTATCAAAATCCTTTCTTAGCGGATGCCTACGTCATAACATCTACATGCATGCCAAATTTCAGGTCGATCCGTCTAGCGGTTTGGGCTGTGCGTTGATAGATCACCATGTCAGTCAGTCACCTTTGTGTTTTATATATATAGATATAATTAGTGTAGAAGTAATTTAAAAACGATTTTATTATGGTACACAGAAATACATTTTATAAGGAGCGGGAAACTTTTGTGATAAGAATATTATGACGTCATAACTCATAAAAAATTGTAGGCAACAATTTTCTTATAGCCACAAACAATTAAAGGCATTATGATTAAAAATTTCGGATCGCGATTCGCGTATCGACGTTCGCCAGTTCAAAAGCATAATAATTTTAATTGCAAATAATTTCAACAATGAAAGTATCGAGTTTTCATGGCGGGGTTTTGCGGAATTGTATTCTTTGCACAATGAACAATGGGCAAGAATTGATGAGTGATGAGATGCTCAATGCTCATTGCTCACGAACCATTGTGCTCAACTCGGCGCTCAATAGTAATGGCGACCGAAACAATATCAGGATCTAAATAATAGTCAGAACGGTACGCCATATTCATAATTGCATACTTACCCCAGCCGCACATTGTCCGAATTCTGATCAGAAACAGTTGAATTCCGCCGGACCGCTACCCCGCACATTATCCGAAATATCCTTCCGGCGAGTTCTAGCTCACTCGGCTCAGTCATTTATACTATGGCTCAGTACAAAATATAACAGACAGCGCAGACGTTCAACTGTTTCTGATCAGGAACTGTCGTACAATGTGCGGCCAGGCTTAACCGGTCGACTCGGACGCCCACATTGGCGTAATTTGAAATATGATAAAGTAGCATAATATTTAAGGTGAAATCGCACTACGCGACATAATAATATGACACACGTTTTACAAACGTGAATCTGGCGATTTACAAACGTCTTCTATGGAAATGTCGCGTCGTCGTGTCGTGTTGCCCAAGTGCGGTCTTGCTTTCATATAAAATTAAGAAATTGATTAAAAACAACTGCTACAAAACTCTAATATGTGTCAGGAATTACATGCAAAATATTGAATCGTACATCCAATTACTGGACGTTGCTTATAGCCTTTTATTAAATAGACAAACCCAAATTATCTGCACTTTGATGATAATAATGAACTGCTTGCTGAGAACACTCGACTCGATCATATATTTTTCTATCAAACCAAACATTTTAGATAAAGAACGCAAAAAACCTGTCCTGAATAATTTAATATAGACGACAGAGTTACTCTACTGTATAATATTTATACTGTGGACTGTGGTATATATTCGACGCTTACTTTCCAAACGATGATGAATGCATATTTCAACAAAAAGACAATGAAGCTCAGATAACTACAATAAAATTTACAGATACAAAACTTTACCTACCCAAATACTGCGAATTCCGTTTTACTATAATTTTCCACCACCAATTTCTGTTCTTCCATTTCAAAATCCTGGTTGTCTGCAAAAAAAAAACAGAAATAAAACATCAACGAAAAACAACCGCTTGTAGCCCGTGCCGTCCCTCCGTAATTGGGTCTTTGTATGTCTAATCAATTCTACAACACGTCCAGCCGTTTATAATATTCCATCCTATTTAATATCGACGCTGCGGAGCGGATGGTGTCAAGAGTTGGAGAATTATTTAATGATAGTCCCTGATTCTATAGTTAGATATAGATACCGAATAGAATATAGTTAATTAATTTTAAATTAAAAAAAAAATAATACGCTTTCACACTAGAGGCAGCACCAGTATTATAGAATATAGTGGAATATAGACAGTAAACAAAAACTTGTTTGGCGTTTGACAATGTTTCTGTCAATATTCTGATATCTAATAATATGATGTGTGCAACATGTCGGATTTCGATTGGATTATTTGTATGTGATGAACCGGGTTACTAACCTGGTTCGTTCCTTATGTTCGATCCAAGACGTTTCTCAGTAAACGTTAAAATTGTATTTTCATAAATTGTGAGTGGTAAACAGACAAACAGATATACGTGTTTATTATTCACAATTATTCACAAAATTATTATGGATTGAACTAATAGAAAATAATCTCATAAATTAAAGTTCATTATTTAATCGGACCAGTAGCCCTAGCATGGCCTCCAGTAGAAATGCGGAAGTATAGACAAACTCTGGACATAAACTTAAGGTGCCGTTCCGATATTTACCGCCGCTAATCACGATTCGCGACCGACAAAAATTCAATTAAAATGCCACTATATGCAGACTACAAGTATATTATTATATTGTGATATGTCATAATTCATAAAGTAGGATATTATTTGAATTTTTAGGACTATCGTCTGCCATAAAGTGGCATTTTAATTGAATTTTTCGGAACGAAAAAAGATCGGTACGGCACCTTAAGTATATCTCCACAGTTTGTCTATACTTTCGCATTTCTAAACTGGTGGCCATGCTAGGGCTACAGTAGATAAACCGCTACGAGGGCACACGCATATTAAAAATTCATATCTGGTCATTGGGCCCATTGGGCCCAAAAACCTTGGGCCCAATCGCCCAAGTACTCTTACAAACTGCCTAAATCGGGTAAAGATTGTAAGAAAAAATTAAATACGGGCTGAAATAAAATATTCAAACATTTAAGCGTGGCTCTCAACAAAATATTTTAAAACTAAAAATGTAAAGGGCAGATAAACGTTAATATTAAGGGTGAATGCATCTTAAGTTTTTAATTGAAAGCCAACACCGCTTTCAGATTAAAATAATATTGAATGGAGCCATTCAGGTTTGGAGTTTACTTTTCAATACGGTCTGAAGTGCACTTCAATGTGGCTATTATCATCGAAAAAAGCTTTTCCTGTATTCATTAGAAAGTCTATTATGATAATACTATAGTAGGATAATTTCTCTGTTTTTGTCTTTGCTTCATTTGATATCGTTAATGATTTATGTATCATGTTTATAGCTCTATGTAAGACGTAAACGCTTTCTTTAGTTTCTTGATTGGTTATCTACCCCTTCTTCTTGCTCCTATAAAGGTAAATCTTTTTGGGTTATATATATTTTAGAACATAGTTTAAGAAGAAGGGAATAGGGGATGGTAGGGAAGGAAAAAAGGGAGGATAGGGAAGGGAAAAGGGTAGGGTATTGGGCCTCAGGTACTCACTCACTCGGCGAAACACAGCGCAAGCGCTGTTTCACGCCGGTTTTCTGTGAGCCCGTGGTGTTTCTGCGGTCGAGCCGGCCCATTCGTGCCGAAGCATGGCTCTCCCACGGTAAAAATCATTGAAAGCCTTGGAGCACTTTAAACTACATTGTTGTAATGTATGCTGCTTATTCACTTATCCTTTCACTCATAAAAGTGAAAGTTAGGATACGATTACACGACACCAGCACAAAGGGACACAATAAGTGTCATAGCACGATCTGCGTACATAACCCTCTTAATGTTAAGGCCTTTCTCCACGTTCAGCCGATGGACTGATAAAGAAATTAATGAACGTATAGATGCATGCCATGTAATATTTCCAGAACTACCAGTTTTTGTATATTATGTTAGTCTATCTTTATCAGTGTCTGAACAAATCTGCCTAATTTCAAAAGTATATGTATATATGTTTTATGTTTGTGTTCGCATGTCTCCGGAACTACAAGTCCGATTTAAGTAATTATTTTTTTGTTGTACTAGGTATTGTTTCAGTAGTTTTTGAGATAAGGAGTTTTAATTCTCTATTACGTACAATTTTGAAGTCGGTTTTATCTTTTTAAAATACTATTTATTATTCAATAAATAATTTTAAAAGTTCTTTTTCGTTCAGAAGAATCAATTTTGTAGTTCAGAAGAAACAATAAATATCTTCAGAATCTAGAGTTAAGTTCCAGTCCTAGTCATTTCAAAATTGGCGTAGGTCCGTCAACTGCCTAGGAATCAATTTCTTTGATGGTACATATAGGTTGCTCCTACCAGTTTCGTAAAGCGATTTTAAAGTTGTGCCTTTAATAGTAAATAGTACAGTTGTGCGCACCCTTTAACCCTACAAATCCTACAATACATAATAATATTATATACATGTCCCAAAATTCAACAATAAGCCAACACCGGAGGATAGACCTGCCATTGTATTTACATAAATATTATGTATTATAATTTATAAGGTTCAATGCGTAAGTATCTGTTTTAGATGTATATTTTAATAAGTGCCAGGCAGCACTGGACCGTGCCAGTGGCCGTCAGAACTGGCAAATTACCGTACCATGATCGATAGGGCACGGTCCAGCGGGCTTGTTGACGTAGGGCGCAGGGCGCAGGGCGCAGGGCATCGCGGATGAGAAATTTTAATTACGACCCGTCATCGTGCGTCGCTGGATATTTCAGTGCGATCTTTGGGCCATCCATAAATTATGTTAGGATTTGAAATGTTTTATGTCCAAACTAGATGACCCTATGACGCTTAACGCCTATAATATAAACCTCGCCTGTACTGCCACGAACATTTCAAGACTAAAATTATCCAAATCGGTTAAGATGATCTCGAGTTGTAGCGAGACTAACAAAATTTAAAATTCATTTTTATTCATATTATAGATTGGTCGAATCTCGAAAACAAACACTTTCAAACGAAACACGAAAGTTTATGTGAGGTCTTTTACAGAGAAATATGAAAACTCGCAACTGCGGGATGGGGTTAGGCCGAATCTTACCAAATCTCTCTTGACTCTTGAGGGACAAGGGGTTCCCAGCAAATATCACGAACTGTTTTAGGAAAAAAATACTCTAAATGCAAAAAAAAATGGCTTTGTCAAAAATGCGAAGGAAGAGGTTCAATGTGATTCTTACAATATCACTTCTAGGGGGAGGTTGAGGGTGCCAAAAATGCCTTAAAGCGTGTTAAGTAATGTATGGACGCCCCTTTTGAAGAGTCTGTGATTACACTGCTGCACTGTAACATGGGGTATTTTAGTTGTATAATGAAAATGACGTGTAGACCATACAGGATATAACTAAACTATATAAGTGATAATACTTTAGAGTTTAGGGTGTGTAATACATACTGCATATGTGTCCCATATAATTATAATTTCACTATAAAAGTAGCAACACTGAAAGAGCAAATTGTTTTTATGATTTATATTATGGACAAGCGTCCCAGCGTCATGAGTTTGCCCATACAAAAGTAAAAAAAAATAGTCTTTCAGCGCTGCTACTTTCACGGTGAACTTTATACAGGGGACTCATTCACATCCTAAATTATTGTCTCTAATAATTTTAGGTCTACCAGAATTTGATGGCAAAAAGTGAGAAAGTAAATTGGCTCGAGCAATACCGGGGTAATTGGAATAAAACATTTTGATCCTTTTTTTTCCATTTAGCGTCTGATTCTGTGTGTGAAACATGTAAATATATAAATTTGTCCAATGATCAAGGATATTTTTTGAAAATCTGCTGTCAAAAGCCATCAGATTCTGGTAGACCTATAGTTTTGTTACACCTGTAGAGTACCGCTGAAAAATTAAAAATATTTTACTTGTGTCACCGCCTTATGTTTTGCTGTTCAAAATAACCAGGCGTAATATTTGGGACAGGGCGTTATTACAGCAAAATATATACTTACGTTTCCTGCGCCATTATAATAAAAATAACTAATTTTTAAAGTCAATGAAAGAAAACTATAGTCAAACCGCGACCCAATAAAAAAATAACTAACTCTTTAAATTTCCGAACAGGTACATAATATCAGTGAAAAACACTTATTGCAATGTATTGAATCGATTGCTCATCGATTCTCATTCGATCGAGTATAAAGCTGGCCATACACGACCCGTCATTTAATCCTAATGGCGTGTTCGGTGTTCGTAGTCCAAAATCAATAAATCCATAAAATATTTATTTATGCGTAGTAAATGTAAGAGTTGCAGGTGCGTTGCCGGCCTTTTAATTCTTCGATCGCGGATTCTTGGAAATCTATAATTATTGTTCTCGCGACCGTATGTGGCCTCTTGGGAGTTGAAGAGTGAGGGAATACGGTCTCTTGAAAGTTTGCAGTATCGTATAACGTATTGGTCCGGAAACACTGGGCGTTCGTTTACTGTGTGTAGCAGAAAGTAAAGCAAAACATGCACTGTGGAAAACTGCCACTCATCAAGGTGATGAGTGATGACGATAGTAAATTTATCTCGTGGAAGGCGAAAAGTTGCAGGAGGTATTCCGAACATTTCCTTAATGGAAACGGAATGGATAAAAGCTTTATTATTGTAGCATTAAAATCTTAAAATCGGCGTACTGTTTTTTGGAATCATGTAGTGCAGCTATTCCAGATGTTCAAAAAATCCACATCCAACTCGTGTATGGCCAGCTTAACTCCACTACATCACGCGCTGTGACGGAACATTTGGTTTTTGGTCAAATCAAATTGGAATTTAAAATACGGATCGTTTATTACAAACATAGATCGGAAATCGCGATTTCAATAAAGGTTGTAAATGTAACATTAATTAATAAATATTTTTTTATATTATATTGACTACTAGAGGGTAGAGAAATTCTTATTTTGCGTACTGACTACAGCTCGACAAGGCTTTAAATGAACGTGGCGAGAAAAGGAACTAACCCTGTTATAATACAAAAACGTAATTTTTGACAGTTCTCCTTTACCAGCAGCGCCGGCCGTGCACATTCATTTAAAGCCTTTGGAGTACTATAGTCCAAATGTAAGTTTAAATTGCAATGACATGGCTCATAATAAGGCACGAGGTAGTCCGGTCATGTTAAATACTAGGTTGGACTTCACTTAATCTATGCCTGCTGCAGCTGGTGTGAAAAAAAAATACAAAATGTAAATATTATTCTCGATTTTTTAAATTATGAAATAAATGATTTTGAAAGACTTAAAAAACCGTATCCTAATTCTTGATTGAAGAAAAATAAACATCAAAACTAAAACCGTAGGCAAACTTTAGTCATTCATACGAACGTCAATAACAAAAGTTTCCAGAATGCAATCCCTGAAAAGCCCTGAGGTGAAATAGAACTAGCTTAGAACCTTACCACAGTATATGATATACAGTAGATCTTCATATTAGACTCCACGCACACAAAAGCATGATTTCAGATAACTTTGAAGAGAAAAACAACGTAGTATCACTTCCAGCTCGGGTAAACCTTGGCTGCGTGTTACAAGACGACACTACTAAGCTAAGCTACTTTATATACTTGTATTGTGGTGACTGTCGACTTGAAAGTTGTCCATTGTGAAGTTAGAGCAAGATTTAACCGTATCAAACGCGCTGAGGCGATCTTCACACGTAAGTTGGAGACAGACACTGCATAAACCTGGAACCACATCGTAAGGAATCCAAAAAGGGGAATTTAAATAAAACATGTACTTATTGTGATATTTTGTATACTTAGTACAACATTGTACCTACAACACGTCCAGCCATTTATGTTCTATTTGTAAGAACTTGGAATTCTCCAACTCTTGACACCATCTATTACTATTTTTCATTTGCATTATAAATTATTTATATTTGCAAAATATAAATGTTCATCTATTAATAAGCAGCAGTTTTCAGCACTTTTAAGTTTCACGGGATTTCCGGACAGTATAGCCCCTGCTTAAGAGAGTAACATCAGGGATTTGCTTGCAAGTTATTGCGTCTGGAACACAGGTTTAGGTGTTGTAAGTATAATGCATTCGTGTCAAGTATTTCAACGGTTAACATTTTTGAGATATTAATCACGCTAAGTTTCAAATAGCTTATCTTACTTGGCCTCACAACTTTTTTTTTTTTCCGGATGGGGAAATGCATTACGCATACCACCCAGGCGCAGGGGGCGACCCGAGCGGTGATGTGGGACTCCCGTAGCTAATGAGACCACGGTATACCCACTAAACCCCCCCCCCCCCCCCTTCTTCCGCCACGCCGCCTTTTGTTGAAATTGAAAGTCGTTTGCGATCTGTGATACATTAGATAGCTGTTTGGGATTGATGGATGATGGAACATAATAAACTGGTGATCGATCCCGGTGATTGATTGCGGGATAAACCTGCCTGTACCGCTATTGAAAAATCAATAGCCTCTTATTTATAAGGGGATTTACAGTAACTTTTTTCCCTAGACAAATTAGACACAAAAAAGTCGTAACATTGGAAAAATTGCATAGAGATGAAAATTGGTAGCGACGCTAAATACACTGAAGAAATCCTCAAAAGTACAAAGATCTTCAGATATCATGTGACTGATTTTGTCACGGGTTTTTGCCCGAATATTTGAAGTTATTCTCTGTTTCTGTTTGAAGTTATTTAAGTGCCTAAACTCAGGAACCTAACTCAAATCGCCCAAATTGTTGAACCAAAAATGCTTAGTTTCGAATTATTCTGTGTTATAAAAGTTGACCAGTGTTATGCTAAGGGTAAATCAAAGACAAAGGCAATATGAATACTGACAATGAACTTTAATTCCTCAGCTTTAATCATTGCTGAGAAAAATCGATATCGCTACAGCCAAATTATCAAGGCGTCGCGGTCATCTTGAGCTACAATACATTTCTAAGCTTTACACTGGCAGGTTGTTACAGTAACAGTATTGGAGTAATAGTGAGATCTGCGATTACAGTCGGTGCCCGAGTAAATCTGACTTCGAGCACGTTCCCGTCTACAAATAAACTGTAATTGCCAATTCCTAGTTCCTTGCCCTTAAATAAGCCCAACAATAGCGTTTACACGGCTTTACTGTTATAGTTTTGTGTACTGGTACCTATAAGTATTAGTTACCAGATGAAAATGCCAAAATTCGTTTATACATTCGTTCATTTTTCCGAGATGAAAAGTGTCCTATGTCCGTTCCCGGGACTCAAAGACGTATCAGCAAAATCAGTTCAGCGGTTTGGGCGCAAAGCGCAAAGCAGACAGAGAGACAGACAATAAACTGTCGCATTTATAATATTAGTATGAATGGTCAATAACGAACTTTGTAACTTGTTATTTACGATTTGATAAGTGTTTTTTTCTGTTGGATAGAAAATGAAATGAAGTGTGGCTCCACACAGCCACCAACCCATCCTTGGATTTAAATCATGTTGATCGATAAGTAGGTATTTGAGGTTCTTAAATCATATTGCCCATTATATTATAGACTATAGAGTATCTCATTCCTTGTATATTTTATTTAAGAAAAGGCACAATATTTGAGCACAGGTCAACTATAACTTGAGTAATGATTGCGATGCGTTACGTCAAATTCCATAGTACATTTTTTACACCTAACTTCGAATCGAAAGTAGCGAATGCATTTTGACTAGGGGGTTATTGAGATTGGAAAAAGCAATCTGCCTATCACTAGGACTAATAGCACGCTTGGCCGACCATTGCTAATCTTACCGGCGCGGTCCGCTTCCCAAATTGCTGGAAAAATACAACAAGCTGTGAGAGTTTTTGAATTTCTGACAGCAAACCCTTTCATATTTTGATACTCTATCATTTCAAATAACCTGTCCGCCATCTTGGAGAGGCCGCCATATTGGATTTGTAATGACGTTTATTAGCTAGTCATGTATTGTTAACAGAACTCAGATCGTGTGCAATATTTCATCTTAATCGATGACCGGGAAGTGGGTCAAATTAAGATTCCAAGATTTTCTTACATACATAATATAATATGTATTTTACTATTTATATTAGTTACAGGTGAAGCTAATATAAAACGTGTAAAAACATACCTCCTAATCCTCGAAATTAAGAAAAAATATATTTATATTTGATATTTCCTGATGAAGTTTTAGATCCTAATTAGGTGTCCTAGATGTCTGTTTTTGAAATTAAGCAAACTTAGATACTAGTTACCACTTCTCCCGTAAAAACGCAGCAAAAAAAAAATGTACTGTATATTCATTTGGTTTTTGAAATCTACAGTACTTGATTATTTCTATAATAATTTTAGAAATGTGAATGTGTGTCTGTCTCTCTGTAGTACAAAAATAAACTTAAATTTGAAACTTATTCCAGCGACTAATGTAATTGCTTTTTTACTGCATCGGTACAAAATTGTCTGGGGCAGTTGTAATTTCGCCGTCTTAGTGTTTCGTAATTCGTTATTTAAGCTAAAACACGTCTTGTACAAACCCCGGGGGACGTTCGGAGCTCGGATTCAGCACTTTTATTACACTCGATCTTTTCCTCGGACAATCAGAAAAAGGAAAGCTGTAATGATGCCTTGGTCGACCGAAAGACTGAGTTCCTGTTTGAATATTTCGAGCAACCCTTGCACTAGGTCGCCTTAAAACTTAAAAGTACCTACTGAACACAACGACTGCTGAATTTAAATGTTACTTAAAAATAAGTAAAATAAAATAAATACGTGGCTAAATACGTTACTTAAACAACACATGTAGAACTACTAGTTGACCCGGCAAATGTTGTTTTGCCATTTAAAGTATTTCTACTTCATCAGTAATTGATACAAAGTTTTACCCCCCCCCCCTTTTGTCCCCTAAGAGGGGTGGGGGGAAAACTGATGTTAAGTTGGAAAATACAGTTAATAATATGACGTAAGTCCATTATAAAAAAAATTTGATACAAAATCTGACCCCTTTTTGGGTCCCCTTAGAGGGGTGGGGGGAAAGCTTATACACCAGATGTTGCGTTGGAAGAAGGCAAATATATCTGCGAAAACCGTATGCAAATCGGATCAGTAGTTTTCGTGTTAAAGCAAAAGTTTGATACAAAATCTAACCCCCTCTTTCGTCCCCTTAGAGGGGGGGGGGGAATTTTTATACACCAGATGTTAAGTTGGAAGAAGACAAATATATTTGCGAAAACCGCATTCAAATCGGATCAGTAGTTTTCGTGTGATGGTGGAACAAACATACAGACAGAAAGACAGACAGACAGACAGACAAAAAACTAACCACAGTTTTGGCTTCTATAGCGATGTAGTAACACCCCCTGCTTATTATTTTTTGAATATCTTTAATGTACAGAATTAAATTAAATTTCTACAGTTTTATTATATGTATAGATGTTGTATGAAAAATATTATATTTATACGATTGTTAATTGGACCTATTTATGCAAAACAGAACCAACCCACACAATGACAGTTCTGATCATATTTGGTCCTATGAAGCTTTTATGAACTAAGTCTTAATAATAAAATCAACAACAAACATACACCGACATATTCAAACAATACTCTTTTATTTTCGTCACCCCATGTTAGCTATCCCATAAATCGACATACAGATAAAAGTACTTTCACAACACTTTACGGAAAGCTGTCGGTATTAGTAACCAATAAATATTTACCATATTCGCTGTAGCGTAAACTTTGCTATTTGTGTTATGGCATGACAAAGGCTGCGTCTAGGATTTTTTTGGCACAAGTCCCGATGTTTTATTACTGTTACGGTCTGCGAGAGCTCGTATTTACATTCAAGCCTTTATACTGTTGGAATTGTAAACGAATTTCAGTTTTTGTTCAATCCTGATATCATGTGGACTCTACTCTTTTTAATTTGCAATCTGCGTTAGCAATATTCACAAGGAATTTTGTATGGGCGGTTTGAAACTTTCTTCATAATATTGTTCTATAAAAGTATTGGAACTGGTTCCCTTGAGAGTGAGCTATTGGAAGTTATGTTTGTTTTGAGGAACTTAGGACGTCCCACGGGAAAGAATAAACATTTTGGAGACTTCTGTTTACTTGAACAAAATATTAAGTATGTGTTTAATGTTTATCGGATAAGTTTCGAAAAAGTTTCATGTTTTTTAAAAATGCGTAACGAATAAATAAAGAATGATTATTAAAGAGTTTGATGGAAAATCTTTTGATTAAAAATCATTTAAATTGTAGTTCAATCTTAATTAAAGTTATTTAATTGCAACAGTTAGTAAAGGATTTTTCAATTTTGTAGCCCTTCTTTTTTTCAACTTCCCAAAACCGCCATTGCTTAAATTTCAAATAAAATTCGTGTGTTTGTTTACACTTAAAATTTATGTACCTTTATGTTCAGTGTGCGAAATAAAAGAAGCTGAAAAATTGTCGAGTAGTGGTCGTAAATATACGACGACATCGGCCACCATTTTCCTGTTGACAAAACCCGGGTAACAAATTTGCAAAACGTTCTAACTGGGTTGTTACCCAGTTAGAATTTTGCTTCTAATGTACTTGTAGTAAAAGGGGTTTGTTTTAGTTTATGAATTCACTAGTTTACCCGGCAAACGTTGTTTTGCCATTTAAAGTATCTACTTCATCAGTTGATACAAAATCTTACCCTCTCTTTTGTCCCCTAAGAGGGGTGGGGGAAAAATTGTGTTCACGTGATGTTAAGTTCGAAAATATAGTTAATAATATGAATTAAGTCAATTAAAGAAAAAAATTGATACAAAATCTGACCCCCTTTTTGGTCCCCTTAGAGGGGTGGGGGGGGAGTTTATACACCAGATGTTGAGTTGGAAGAAGACAAATATATCTTCGTAAACCGTATGCAAATCGGACCAGTAGTTTTCGTGTTAAAGAAAAAAGTTTGATACAAAATCTGACCCCTCTTTTGTCCCCTTAGAGGGGTAGGGGAAATTTTTTTATACACCAGATGTTAAGTTGGAAGAAGACAAATATATCTGCGAAAACCGCTTTCAAATCGGATCAGTAGTTTTCGTGTGATAGTGGAACAAACATGCAGACAGACAGACAGACAGACAGACAAAAAACTAACCACATTTTTGGCTTCTATAACGATCTAGTGACACCCCCCGCTTATTATTTTTAATGTACAGAATTCACATTTCTACAGTTTTATTATATGTATAGATGTTACGTAAGTAAATGTGAACGCACAATTTTAATCTGAGGTGTTGATATTTGGCCAGGAATTGGAAAATAATAATTAAACTACTTCTATTTTACAACATGATCACAGATAATAGGTATATATGCATATTATATTATACAGAAATATGATATTATATTACTGCAATTTTCACGCGACATGATAATTGATAAGACGATGTTTGAAAAAAATTCTGTCAATTCTTTGTTGGACAGTGCATAGATGAAACAAGAACACTACGTGAAAGGACATAAGGCTGTATCTTGATTCTTGTGGCAGTTGGCACTGAATGAATACTATTTAAATTATTTACAAATAAAAATGCCTTAATTTTTTTATTTAGGTATCCTTCTTTAAACAGTTTTAAGTGCCAAGCCCTCAAACTGATCTCTATTAAGAGTTAAGACAAAGAAGCTTGATGTAAAGGAAATTATCTAGATCTAAAGTACCTAACGCGAACGTAAAGAAGGTTTTAGTCCTTTAAAAGTAATAAAGGGACCACTTCACTCATAAGATTATCTAAACTAGTGTTTGCTCGTAGGATATTAAGACAGCGCATGTATACCTAATATCGCAAAGTTTTAAAATTTAAATTTTTAAAAAGTTAACAGTAAGTAAATAAGTTCGTTGCATGCAGCCGGGTAAGAACTGTACGAAAAACTTAAATGATAAAAATAATAAGGCCTATTTAAAACTTATGCGATTTCGGTGTATGTGAAAAAACTACAAGTTTTAAATGCATCTTAGTATAAACCTCTTCATCGTATTTAAAGCTCTAAAGTAGGTAACTAGGTACTGTTTAGTGTTTACTATCGATTACTTAGATATTATATTCATATGGTAAGTATTTAAAATTTGACGATGGTATACTCCGTGTTATACACAATGTGGGTCGACTTTTCATTGCTTTTGGGGGTTAACATAAAAAAAATCATGAATAAAATAAACAGCAGAGTGTTTGTGAAGCAATTAGAATGTGGATTGTTTGCTAATTCATTTAGAATTCGGCTCCAAATATTATTGAGCCATCTGTAGGCATGGGGTGGGATAATGGAAATTTTCTTATTTATTTTTCATGTTTGCATAAGTTTTTATATTCAGCCTTCTATGAGAGTAAATGGAAGGAGATTTTAAAAAAATTTTATGCGACTATTTCCAAGGATCTAGTCAATTTTTGTTAGCCGCTAAGCTAAATGAAACAATTTTCTTGAACCAAGTCTGGGTCGTTAAGATAAAGTTATGAAAACAAATCATACATACGGTCCTCTTGAGAGTATCGTGTGGAGCGCTGAGCACTGAAACGAGCCCAAACTTTGAGCAAAACTTGTAAAACGAAGATTAAATATCGCTATAAATGATGAAAGGGGTATGTAATTATACTCTTTCTAAAAAAATTAAACATTTTTAAGCAGTGCATGCGATATACGCTAAACAATAAATGAATAAAATAAAAAATAATACATAAAATAATAAAAAAATGTATAGCTTATTTATTGTGTAACAATTTTATAAGTTAGGGTGTGTGTTGCAAGATCCCGAAATTTTTGAACGCGAGTGAAAGAGAAGTCATTACCTAATTGATAAATTTCTTATTCTCCGTGCACTTTATTTTGCATTTTATATTACACTTCTTACTTAAAAATAGTCTACTGACTACAAAAAGGAATAGTTGGAAATTAGCATTAGCATAATTTTTAATTTTCCTGGTAGGAGCATAGTCATAGTGATTTCTTGTCCCCCCGGTTCTTATTACTGGTTGTATTTGTCACTGTCTGAGTGTAACTTACATATTGTGTACCAGTGACCTGTTTTTTTGATGCGCAGGGGAAACCCTCATGGGTGCCCCGGATTGGGGATGTGTCTCAGCACCCCGGGGGTATGTGAGACTCCTACTCACTAAAACCACCTGCGGCTCGCCTTCAGCCGTATAAGGGAGGGATATCCCGGATCTAACAAGCACGGGACTCCCTCCACGACCGGCCGGTCTGCCTCAAAAGGGACCGGACTTCCACCAAAGTTAGGGAACGCTTAGGCGAACTGAAGCATTCCCCTCGGCGCCGGGACTATGCTAAGCCGGGCAGGTTCCCATTCTGACCCGGAGCCCCGTGGGACAGAAGCTATTGAAGGTTCGCATAGCGATGCCTCCGCACTCCCGTCCTACGCCGGCGGAGCGGAAGAGAGGAAGGTGTACCAGTGACCTGCATTATGCACAGTTAATAGTATAGATAAGTGCATTTATGATTCATTTATAAGCCTATTTTAGCTCTCAGTAAACACCACAGCATTAAGTGCTACTGACTGCATGCATTGTTCTGCCAGCAATATTGTGTATTTTCATTTAGAGATTTTTACATTTAATATTTCGTATAGGATCAATACTACTTATTGAAGTGCGAAATAATTACTAGTTTTGTTTGACAGTTACATTAGTCTAAATATTTTAAGTATTCCATTTTTGACTTATAATTACCCTGCTATCTATTTATTTGTGAACTCTCCTGCCTTGCAGGGTTGCCTGGAAGAGATCGCTTATAGCGATAAGGCCGCCCTTGCCCACATTAATGTCTAGATTTTAAGTATTTTAAGTCTGTTTGTACACCCATTTATATGTGAGCAATAAAGTGTTTATCTATCTATCTAGTTTTGACTGTTGCATTAAAATGTAATGGGCTCGAATTCTTTTTTTATTTTGAGTTACGCGTGTGACTCCTCTGCTGTTGGGCTATCAAATGAACAATTTGCTAGTTTTCTGCAGGATTACTTACATGTCTAGAGAAAAAGAATAATCGGCCAAGTGTGAGTCGGACTCGCCCACGAAGGGTTCCGTACCGTATAGAGAAAAAATGGGCCAAAAATTGTTTTTTTTTGTATGGGAGCCCCCCTTAATTTTTTATTTCATTTTATTTTAATATTATTATTAAACATTAAAGTACACATATAATTAAGAATTTTTTGTGAAAATTCCTAGAGCGTACCTGTTGCCATTGTTGATTACGAGCAAAAAAGTAGTAGTCAAGTTTGTTGTATGGGAGCCCCCCTTAAATATGAATTTAATTTTGTTTTTAGTATTTGTTATTATAGCGGCTACAATAATACACAATCTGTCAAAATTTTAGAAGGCTAGATATAGCCGTTCTTGAGCTACAGCCTGGAGACAGACAGACAGACGTTTTGACCCTTTGGGTACGGAACCCTAAAAAGCAAAATTTTATTTAAAAATAAAATTTTTGCTAGTGTTTAAGGAATTTTACCGTAGAACAAAACCCTTCATTTAATAATTTTCGTAGACATGTTACGAGTGCTCGTTAGGATTAAACAACTCTCACAATCAAAAACAATTGACTTCTCGTTTATTCCATAATTTTATATCGTCCAAAATAAGTATAAATTAATTAAAAGAAGCACAATAAATGGCTCTGATATTCAGTTATAAATCTCGAGCGGGTTTGACGGTGGCATACATCTCTCGCGGCCCATTCGGCTCGGCTCCAAGCACGTATACAATTTACTTATCTGCGGTCCTGCGGATCGTGACACGAATATATCACAACTTTTAAATACACTACAGATTTTTCTTTAATATGCCATCGCGGTTAGCATATTGAAGAAAAAAGTTTCATATTTTAATAGGACGGGAAAATGGTGGATATGGAATAAGTAATTATATTTGATACTGAGCTCAGTTTATATTATGTGAATAAATCTTAGGTACTTATAATTTCTGTGTATTCGCCTGGTGTTATAAATTAACAACAAGTGCGAGTTGGACTCGCCCATGAAGGGTTCCGCAGCAGCAATAAGGTTTATTTTTATGAAATTAAAAGGTAAAAATAACCGAAGTTGCGGAAAACAGTGATGACTTGATGAGTATCACTAGGCATGCCAAATTAATTTTATTAAGTTAATTATTCAGTTTTCAGATTAATTAAGTTAAATTACATTTGGCATAAGTTTAAAGACAGACGAACATACTTTTACGTTTATTATGGCAGTACGTATGTAAATCAAATAAGTATATTCATAAATGTGGACAACCAACTCCCAAAACAATGATTTTCTGCAATATACGTCATACAATACTTCTCCATCAAATATCGATTCTACGAAAACCAATTCATATTCGAGAACTACGAATAGACAACTAATACCTCGATCGTGTTAGGACTTTAGTGAATAGAAAAGTTTGTCAAAAACTGGGAAATCCGGGTACGAGGGTTTTGTTCGTGAGAATTCGGAATTGGTTCACCACAGTTATATGGCCGACACTATTTCAGCGGTGAAAGCTACAGTTTTGTTATTGTAATACTTAGCCAGCTGTAATTTAGTAAGTTACAGTCATAAAGTAGCAACCAATGCTCTAAAAAATATTATGCCTGAAGTTCTATATTCAACTGTACAATCGCAGCAAAAGCTTTCAAATGAAAAAAAAAGTTGAAAAAAAAAACAAAGCAACAATGCAACGTCGATTCTTTAATGAAATGTTACAGCAAGGTCGCGTTGTACCCGTGTCACTGTGTGAAGGTTTGCACGACCGACTGACTTAGGGTTAGAACAATGTTCTGCTGAAAAACCCTCAGTACACCCTCGCGAGTCGCCCCGAACGCACGCGTCGCGTTTACGGGAAAAGCCCGCGCGTGTATCCCGGAAAATACATATCCAGGCCAATGAATCTAGTGTCGCAGTTAATAAGTTGATGGATTATGTGATTCTGATACCTGGAATGACTGAAAAAAGTGAGTAAACTTTTGTTTTTGTGGATTCTGAAGGTAGTTTGGAAAAGTGTTCAATTGTTATTGTTATCTTTTGCAGGATATTTTCTAATGTGTTTACAATATAATGTAAATAAGATGAGTCCTATTTTCATGACTTTCAAATTATATTTAACTATGTGGATCATGTTCGACAGCATTACGATAGTTATGTATTACTTAGTAGAATTAAACCATTTAAACACAACTTTTACACAAAAATTACATGTTTTAAATCATTAGGACCAAAAATGCTGTTTAAGTTTTGGTACATCTTTACTGACTTACTTATCACAATCTTACTATTTATAAATCATATTAAATTACCATGAAACTTTAATCTTAGGACAATATTTTCTTTATCATAATCATATGCTGATAGCAGATTAAGTTAACCACACGGGGAGTTCTTACGACTCCCTTGAGAGTTTAACCACGCGTGAGGGGAAAAATGTAGTGTCATTTATATGTGACGAAATAGTCGAAAGGGGCTTACGTATCCTCCGTTTGATCAAAGTCGGTAAATAAGGGTAAACGAGTTTAGAGAATTATAAATTGGAAAGAAAATACATAATATTATTATACGTATGCAGTGCAGGTGACTACCAAAAAGGTGGTAAAGTATTCTTTTAAATAACAGTCAATTGATATAACATATTTAGTCGCTTAGTATTATGTTAATAAGGGAAATTGCTTTGAAATATTGGTTACGTGCAATTAAAAAATCGTTGTAAGAAAATTCAATCTTAATGATTTCAGATTTTATGTCGCGTCGGGCGTCGGACAACGTTTTGACGAAAACTTGCCTTTGTGTAGACTTACAAATAAGGAAATTAAGAACCATTTTGTAAGAAAAACAAGTTACTTTGGAAAGTAATTAAGAAAGGATTTGTACGCAAAATCCATCTTTATGCAAACACTAAACCAGGTGTTTCATTAATAGGTAGACTTGTCCTGTTTTGTCTAATAACTTTATAGTCTAAACCTAACCTTACTTTTTTCAAACTCGCAGAGTAAAAGAACCATGCCTTCGACTAGCATGAAACCCGGCCGAATATAGACTTAGCTATTATATAATAACACAAGTCGTTATGACTTTATGGGTGGATTGCACCTAAGCGTAGTTAAAGTTAAGGTTAAGGTTATCGTCAAATATGGCGTCCATAATGGACTTTTACAAGGGATTTGACTTTTAGTTATGGTGGTGTAATTCACTCTTAATCAAATATTTTGATACTATGTTGACCAAGCGGTACGTAAAATAGTTCAGTGTCACAAAATACTCCACCAATTAAGTGTTTGCCTCGGAGCCAAGTTTGTAGTCGCGAAACTTTGAGTTTGACTGTAAAAGATGCAGCGAACTTACAGCTCAGCTTAGTCGTGTTTCATTAGCGTACTCACTTGCAATATTTCCGAAATCTCTAACATTTTATACCTGCAGTTCGCTGGAGTTTATTCCAAACTTTAGCGAGTTTCAGTCAATGTTGAAAGAAAATTAACATTTTCATGTATAAAGATTTACTTCGCAGTTTTGTACCGAGTTTGCTTTAAGATGTTACGTTGAAAACTTAAAGCTAAAATTAACCAAGTATACTCAGCTAATTAGGGAATTATCTACATAATATGGAAATTAATTAATGTTATCATCAGACTTTGTCATTTACATAGATAAAAGAAGATTATCTAGCACAATAATTATAGTGCTCATAAGCTGGACACTTATTAATTTTTAGGGTTCCGTACTTAAGGGGTAAAAACGGGACCCTATTACTAAGACTTCGATGTCTGTCCGTCTGTCTGTCTGTATGTCTTGAGGCTGTAACTCAAAAACCGCTATAGGTAGAGTTTTTTTTTTCACAGATTGTGTATTTCCGGTGCCGCTATAACAACAAATACTATAATTAAAATAAAATTAAAATTAAAGGGGGGCTCCCATACAACAAACGTGATTTTTTTGGCCTTTTTTGCTCGTAATCAATAATGATAAGAGGTAAGCACTTGAAACTTTCACGAAGGCCTTAAATATAATTATACTTTAATAATTAATAATAGTATTTAAATAAAATAAAAAATTAAGGGGGACTCCCATACAAAAAAACACAAATTTTGGCCTATTTTTGCTCTATAACGGTACGGAACCCTTCGTGCGCGAGTCCGACTCGCACTTGGCTGATTATTTTATCATTTTTTCAGTTTGTTTTTGTACTACAAGTATAAGTTATATAATATTTATTTTTATTTCATTGCACGTAATTTCATCATTTTAGAAACTCTATGCCCCTTACTAATAAACGCTGTATAAGCTTTGAATAGTTATACAGTGTTTTGTCTTCTTCAATCCAATTAAAAATGTCACTTGTGTGACAGGAACAAAACACTGTATAACTATTCAAAGCTTATACAACGTTTATTAGTAACGGGGATTATGTATAACACGCAGGAACCCTACTGACCGGAATGAAAAGGACACTGGATACACACACACACACACACACACACACACACACACACACACACACACACACACACACACACACACACACACACACACACACACACACACACACACCACACAACACACAACACACAACACACAACACACACACACACACACACACACACACACAAACTATCACATAGTAATTTTACAGTATCGGTTTGGACGTTACGCACAGTATCCTGGCAACAGTGTAATGAGACCCGATCGGAAATCACAGGGTCACCCTGACAATTTACATTTTAATTTTAATTTCGAACGTGATGGAATTCCAGATAAATCTGGGGCGAGTCCTCCCTCCTCCTTGCCGACATCATCTGAAACTCAACGTCAATTCTAATTAAAAGTAGGAAAATATCAACAAACTCACATTAACGCTAAGATACGGTTTCGATTGATAAAGTTTGAACAATTATTGTTTTATGTTTGATTCAGTAAATTTGTTTTTTTACTAGGGAAAGCCAAAAGTTTCAGAGTTTTTTGACAAGGAGTTTTTTTAATACTGTAGCGTTGTTTTTACGCTGATCTTAGAAGCCGGGATAACAATATCTTGCACGATTGTACCTAGCCATTTAAGAGCGTTTACACCTTTTACGCTCAATTTGGCTTAAAACTGTACTTTTCAAACTTGAAAAAATCATCAACCACTTATCTTTATAAAAATGTTGATAACTTATTTTTATAGGAAATTTCACTGTCTATATAGTTAACAGAGAAAAAAATAGGATGTATAGAGTAGTTGTACGTTAAATCTCGATACCTTAACAGAGGTTTTCTTAAATTCCGTTTTAGTATCAGTTACGAATCTTTTAATTTACGAAACCAGCGACAGATCTAATTAAAAATAATAATAACCTATTGACAAGATTCTTAAGCAAATAGTAAGCAGAAAAAACTGTTTCATTTAGGTATTTAACTTTATGTAATTTAAATTCAAAGAATGAGAAATATCGAAGAAATATCAAGGAATTAAAACTTTTTTTTTACCTATTTATTTAACTACATTTATTATAATAATAGCTTGATATCATAGAAAAACATTTAATTTAAAAAATTGTTCTTAAATGTCAACAAATTTTTTGTTATTTTTTTTCTACAAATATTTTAAAACTACTATTATTCGCTGCGCGCAGAGCAATTCCAATAGTCCGCCGCAGGTTTGTGTGGAAACTTGAAATAAGGTGTAAACGCTCTTAACTTCATGATTTTTTAAATGCTCATGATAATAAAATTAGATATACGTATTGACTTATATAACACTAATATCATCTAAAATAACATAACACTACAATCTTCTTCTTCTTATATAAAAATGGATTTTCAAATGTGTTAGTCACGCTAAAACTCGAAAGCGGCTGAAAGGATTGGGCTGATTTTAGTCTTAAAATATTCGTAGAAGTCCAGGGAAGGTTTTAAAGTGACACAAAGTTCACCGGGACATGCAGCTAGTAATAACATAAGTATTGTATTTTACTTCAAGGGACTTAGGATTCTTTACAGACGAACAGGACTTCACTCGACAAGTGCCATTCGTTTGTAAAGTGCCCTGTAAACAATCTACAATGAAAAAAAATATAAAAAGACGAACATATAACCTCCTCCTTTTTGGAAGTCGGTTAAAAAGTGAATTTCATCAAACAAGTTTGTCAAACAAATTTGATCATTTACAGGGCACTTAAGCGCTCTAATTTTGCGTACGTCAATTAATGTTCCCAATCAAAAAGTATAAAAGAGGTAAAATTAACATACTTAGTTACTTGACCAAACCACGTGGCATTAGTATTTACAAATTTAATCCCGTATCTCTAATTCGTAGTCCAGTCTAGTCTGTTTATGTTTTATTTACAATTCTACAGTATTATATTATGTCTGATGTCAGGCCCGACTCGTAAAAGTCAGGCCTTTACAACTCCAGCGAGACGATGCAACATTGTAGTCTTATTTCATTTTATGGTGTTGTTTTATTTGATTTTATACATCCAAAATCAATAATGCAAGCTTTTCAAAGCTATTAAGACAAATTCTTATTTAACTGTTGTGGTGTATTGATAAATAAAGATGAACGCGCCTACACTATGGCGAGAGTGATCGGCCGACGTCAGTGACGTCTGCGGTCGGTCGATCACTTCCTTGACAACCACCGCCGAGAGTAGTACAGTGTTCAGTTATACAATAATGCGTGTTTAATTTACTGGCCCATGTACATAATAATTAATATACTGTACACAATAATATTGTGTACAGTATATTATACACAGGCACACTAGCCTGCAGCTGTAGTTGACGACAGCACAAAATGGCAACGAGGAAAAGTACGTAAGTGAATTTTTATATTATACGACTACAAAATATCCCGAAGCTATCAGACAAAGGGTTACAACAATACTATTACGCATTTCATTTTCTAAAGGGGGGAAAAAACATATTAAATATGTCCTAAATTTTACAACTCAGTTCAGTAACTTCCTACCTTAATTTTGTTTACAATATTATATTATTTGATTCATGCTCGAAATCGTAAGCGAAGCGTCTGATAGCCAAGGGTACATGAGTTAACGTAGTCGCAAATGTGTTGCTAATATATACCTAGTAAAGTGGTATGTATGGTCATGGTACCAATTTATTGACAACGTAATACTTACTAAATACTAAGCTGCGCTGACTCAGTGACCCGAAGTAAGTCTTGGGCCTTGGCCGATAGCGTAGTCAATGTTTACAATATCGGTCGTGGATCAGATTCCCGCGGCGAAGGACAAACACTGTGTTTGTTCTACGTCTAAGCATAGTAGACCGTATACATATTATTAATGTGGCGTTCATGTCACTTAAATGCCTAAAAATTAATTACCTCTAAATTAGTAATATGAATTTCTTATTATTACCTGTTACTTGTTAATTGTGTACTTACTACATCTTTTTAAAATCTTCTAATAATAATATTATTGTGCTAGTACCTGACCATACATACAACAAAGTTGTGCCTGTATATATTAGCCAAGTCGGAGTGTACTATTTTGGTAACCCGGCCGAGTAAAGTACACCGTACAATGAGTGAAAACTCATCAAGTTTACATAGACTTACATTTTAATGTAATAATGCATTTGGAATGTAATTTCTATGCAATTAGTTTCTAGTCCCAATTTTGATATTTAGTTTGCTTCCACTTTACAGATTTAGAATCAAATTTCAAAATTCTTCAAATTCCTTATTTAACATACAATATACAATAGTATAAAAGCAAGGTAGCGTACATCACGTCGTCTAATCCCATGCTAAGTAAAAACTTGTGTTATGGCAATCGGACGACGGATGCACGCCGAACAATTTTATCCAATAATCGGAGATAAATTATTCACAACTAGCTGTCCCGGTGAACTTGGTGTCACTTTAAAACCTTCCCTGGACTTCTACAAATGTTTTAAAACTAAAATCAGCCCAATCCATCCAGCTGTTTTCGAGTTTTAGCGCGACTAACACATTTGAAAATCCATTTTTATATAATATATACTTAAGAGATACTCTATAGGTACTCTTGACATTAGAAAAAATTCTAACTCAAGGGAATACAATAATTACAATACAAAATTATAGTGGAAGCAAATCTCAATCGAGACTGTCGAAAGACAGTTGAAAGGATTTCAAGGAAATCTATGAAAGTGCAATAATAAAATTGGGACAAGCAACAAAAGTATGCGGTGTACTAGTGTGGAAATGTTATCACGACAAGTGACTATTACACATTATGTGTTGCAAAAGTGGTCTTAAAGGACACAAACAAAACTTAATTGAGCAAAATTTGCAAAAACTGTGGTCTTAAAGGACACAAACAAAACTTAATTGAGCAAAATTTGCACAAACTGTGGTCTTAAAGGACACAAACAAAACTAAATTGAACAAAATTTGCACAAACTGTGGTCTTAAAGGACACAAACAAAACTTAATTGAGCAAAATTTGTACAAACTGTGGTCTTAAAGGACACAAAGTAGTAAGTACATAAATGTGTTGCAAAATTATCTGCACGTTAAGTGACTAAGTATCACATAAATGTGTTGCAAAAGACAAAAAAATTGCACAAACTGTGGTCTTAAAGGACACAAAGTACACCAATCCCTGATGGTGAATTAATTTAAAATCGATCAGAATTTCGGATAGAAAATTGTATTTCATTAATGGCGTGTTTTCATTAATGATTTCAAAAGTTGCAAATGAATCTGAAGATCATGAAACTCAGGTTAGACTGCTCAATTAACAGTTTATTTAATATTGAATTATCTATAATTAGAGCTACCAACTTGCATAACTCCTAAGTCCAATGGTGGCCAAGTTGAAAATCAAGTAGCGAATCCGGACAAAAGGTTTATGACCTATGTACCTAGTATTAAGCCCGTAGTAGCTTGGCAAGGATACTAAAATAAAACTAAGAGTATTGAGATTTGGATTCCATGAATTATAAATATGTTCAAATTCACATAGCCAGCGATACAAGTTACAACCAAGGTTACAACCACCAAAACAGCCCCTCGACCTTGTCACAGAGTCACCTTAAAATAAATGACTTACTTAATAGAATTGGATACCCATTATTGAGCTAGTTAATGGCCATAAGGTTGGATTTCTCCTCTAGTTTCGGTATTTAAAGGGGACGTCAGAATCTGTGTAGACATTAGATATTAAGGCAGGTTAATCGATCCATTATCAGAAAATATTATGTAACGTTACCAACTGTGGAACAACTTTTTCCAAGATTTAAAATGCAAAAGGTTTGTCAAAACTTAACCTCAAAATTGTTTTCAACAACTTGAGTTAACTATTAAATGAGCATATATAAATTACAAATATCTTTATTGCTACAATGTTGTTGGTATAAAGGTCTTATTAACTATACCTACATAATATTATAGTTCTAACATTCTGCCATAACAATGGAGTCGGGGAGTGCAATACAATTGACTTCACCTAAAATAGTAGTAAACATAAGATGGTTTTGGCGTAAAGATCAAGCATAAGCATTTAGTGACTTAAATACAGCCATTCACTAAAGATTAGGTATAACTGTGCTTTTATTTTATTTGTGCAGAAAAACTTACAGCTAAACAAATCCTAATAATTACTAATTTGAAAACAAATGGCCACTTACAAGTTTTTACATATAAGTAATATTTTAGTGCTCATAATATTATTATGTTAAAGAAGATAATAGAAACATAACCAATTTACAATAATTGCTAAATTTTAAGAATTCTATTAGCATTCGAAACGTACATGAATGAAATTTTGCACAGTTATAGTTTAAATAGTATTATGGTGAAGGAGTGCATCGAGCATTTATTGTTCGAAACAATTATGCTTTTATCATAAAACGCTACAATATGCACACTACCATCTTTTGAATGACAAGCCTATACCTACATACGAAATACGAATTATACTCTTTTGTTTATAGTGCTCCAAGGCTTTAAAAGTTACACACACTTACTATCTGTACTTGCGAGCGCTATGATATCACCACAAAATTGCACTCATGTTATGGTTTCATAACACAATGCAACTTCACATCGGCCCGATATTCCGGACTGGATGCCAAGACGATAATTTGCTAAGATGGAACTGTGCCTTGCTTTGAGACTTGAGGGAGTCAACAACCCAAACACAAGTAATTTTACATACTTACCAACTTCCAACTATTACACAAATAAATGTTAATAAAAATGACAAATTAAGTCAAGATTAGAATAAATGTAAAAAACTGAAATGTAAATGTACAATATTATGCATCAAGAATTCTATGTAATAAAAATGTAAAAATATATAATGTATAAAAGTGAATGTAACAAAAAAATTACTGGAAAAAATTGTAGTATAGATCAGTGATAATAAAGGAAATATTATATAAATCAGGTAATGAAAATAATTAATGTAAAATTTGTTAAATATATCAATGTTGTTGAGAAATTCTATGTAAATTAAGGTGTACAAAAGTGAATGTATTATAAAAATTAATGTAAGAATATGTAATAATATATATATCAATGTAAATGTAAAATAATAAATGTAAAGCATAATAAAATTTTAATATTGTAAAAAATGTAAAAGGAATGTAATGTTATGCTGTAAAGGAATTGAAATTAAAAATAGGAAATGTACAATTAATTAATGAAGATAATAATAAAGTTAAAAATGTTAGTAAATAAAACATAAAAAATTAATACAAATGTAAGAATGTAAATAAATGCAAGCAATTGTCCCTTCTTACTGAAGGGGGAACGAGAGGTCCTTTAAAAGGGGCCTATATATAAAAAAAAAAAAAAAGCTGAGACACGTTATTGGCAAGATGATAATATTTTGTTAAAATAGTACACTTCTCTAAGGGCAAGTTGCACCAGAGGCGTAATTAAAGTTAAGGTTATCCTCAAATATGGCGTCCATAATGGACTTTTACTATGGATTTGACAGTTTATTTGACTTTTGCTATGGTAAAGTTATAGTTAAAGTAAGTCGGTGCAACCTACTCTTACACGATAGTAGTAGGTACGCCAGCAGAGTTGTTTTACGGGCGCCATTTTAGAGACAAATTGCCATCAAAAATAGTAATAGATACAGAGCTTGGTGGAGTGGACTCGAAAACAAAAGGAAGAGGATACGTTGACAGGAAGATACATGTAACAGAATCTACTATTGGAGTTGGAGATAAAGTAATATAATTATTATATATGAAAGAAATGACGAGAGCAAATAAAAGTTTCTCACAATGGTGGTAAAATATCATATATGTTTCTGACAATGGTGATTCCTGTAACAACAATTCTGTTACTGGTAGTACTTATAGCTCTGATGATTTGTAATTGATTGCAAAGTATAATTATGTCTAGTATCAAACTGTACTTATTATTCATGATTGTACTTGTCTGTTCTTGAGGCACATATAATTTAATTGTAATTATTTGTGTTATAATAAACGATGGCACACCTTGGGAGTAGGGTGGCTTCTTGCAAGGCTACTTCTACATTATAATAGGACTTGGATATTGTATATAATATTAAGTTACAAAATTGTAAACTTTATTTTAAAAGATTAATTTTTTCTCACATTTTTTGGTAAAAAAGTGGGCCCCGGGCGAGTTTCTTACGCCGGTTCTTCTCGCCGGGTTAGTTCCCGAACCGGTGGTAGGCACCATGTAGGACTTTCTGAAATCAAAACTTTAAATTTTGATTTTGATAAAAAAAAAAAAATTTGTAAGAGGTAGATGTGGTGTATTGATAAATAAAAATGAACGCGCCTACACTATGGCGAGAGTGATCGGCCGACGTCAGTGACGTCTGCGGTCGGTCGATCACTTCCTTGACAACCACCGCCGAGAGTAGTACAGTGTTCAGTTATACAATAATGCGTGTTTAATTTACTGGCCCATGTACATAATAATTAATATACTGTACACAATAATATTGTGTACAGTATATTATACACAGGCACACTAGCCTGCAGCTGTAGTTGACGACAGCACAACTGTATTCATTTAAATGATCTTTGAAGAAAAGTCTATTCGATTACATATAATATTGTAATATCAAACAATACTACTTTACAATTTAAAAAAGGAAATTGTATTATCTTATTTTAATGCTAAATATTAAACAATACACAAAATGAAGCAATCAACTCTTATGCAAGACTAAAAAATGCTTTTAATGGTACCGTGAATACTGAAGAGTGCATTGTAATGTCAAACAAAAATATTCTGTTTCAATGATTCCGTCGATGGCCGGACCAATTCGTTAGTCGAAAAAACAAAGGAATAATTCGAGGACGGAGTATCGAAAGGATCGAAAAAGGACGAAGCATCGAAAGGATCGAAAAAGGACGACTGATGCTACGCCGTAGCCTCGTAGCTTGTAGCCCGTAGCTCGTAGCTCGTAGCACCGATCACTTTAGCTTTGTTATCGTAGCTAAAGGCTTTTATTAGTCGGCGTGTATTATTTTTGTGCGTTCGTATATTTTTTTAGATTTACTAATGTAGTTTTTATGTAGGTAGTCTAGTTTTGTGTTCTAATCTATGGTAAGCTTCACTGTTGATATAACTTTCAACATTTAAGAAGAGTATATTTTTTAATACCAATTTTGAAAGAAAACCTGAAAAAGAAGAAATATATTATTATTTATATATTCTGGATTAAATAGCGTAGGCAATCGTCAAGTTTCCCCTAGTGCAATAATATTTAAGAGTTAGATTTTCATTTTAGATAAGCATGCATATGCAAGAAGGGTCCTGAAAGTTGTCCTATTAGGACCCTCGGTGGCGCCGCATTAGGGCGGTTTAGGGCGGCACTGAATTTATAACGCAATATCGCCCTTGCAGGGTGTGACTGTGTTTATTATTCACATTAATAACTTTAAATCATAAACGAAACGGAAACTCATTTCATATTTTCAGATAATTAAAGTTATATTAATTAATATATTATTTCAATAAAGTTTCAGACAGGCATCTTGTTGAAGGATTTTAATTCTCTATTTCTGAAATTGTTTGTTTTAAATTGTGTTATATGATATACATAATTATATGATAATATTATAAAAAGATTAATATTAATAATGCTATTTTAATATAACTTAAAACGTAGAAACAACGAAAAATATTAACAGCATAGTATTTATTTATATAGTACAAGAAAAGTGTGTATTATTACTGTGAAGCATAGTATTTAGGACATAGTACAGGACTTTGAGAAAAATTCAAGTACCTACCTGTTACCATTATTGATTTCGAGCAAAGGTCAAAAAGTCACGTTTGGTGTATGGCAGCCCCCCTTAAATATTAATATTATTTTGTTTATAGTATTTTTGTTGTTATAGCGGCAACAGATATACATAATCTGTGAAAATTTCAGAAGTCTAGCTATAGCGGTTCTTGAGATACAGCCTGGCGACAGACAGACAGACAGACAGAAGGACAGACAACGAAGTCTTCGTAATAGGGTTCCGTTTTTACCCTTTGGGTACGGAACCCTAAAAAAACTACCGCCTTTTTGAGTGTATAAAAATAGAAATTCCCGCTCAAACTACTCCGTTTAATAGAGAGGATCAAATCTGATGCCAGATAAAGTGCGGTGGATTTTTTTACATCTTCCTTGGAGTTATTTTTCGCTTAAGTCGGTGGAGGAATATTTTTTACCTTTTATATTTTTAATAAACTTCAAGGCGTGAACAAAATACTTTCTTGTAAGCGTGTACAGTTTACCTCGCCTACTGTTTTAAGCGGGAAATTTAATGAAAATGGATGTATGTGAAATAAACTAAATAAACAGTCACATAATACATTAATTATAGAAACTGGGTCTGTTGTGCCTCTTAAGTCTTGCCTCCTCGGCTGAATATTATTAATCGCGCTATAAATATTATTTTCCTTAGAGTAGGTTGCATCAACTTACTTTAACTATAACTTTAACTTTAACCATAAAAAAAAGTCAAATGAACTGTCAAACCCCTTGTACAAGTCCATTATGGACGCCATATTTGACGATAACCTTAACTTTAACTTTAACTACACCTCTGGTGTAACTCATCTTTAAATGTCAAACCTTTTTAAGCCTCTCACGGAAACGTATCTCTGGCAACTGTAGAGGAAGTATGTTAGCTAAAATATGAACGAAATGTTAAGAGACAAATCAGAAAGATACAATATTATTATATGTCTAATAAAGATAATAGTATGAGTGTTTGTCTTTGATCTTTATTAGTAACAATTAATTTAAATGGAGATATACTACCATAATATAATTTAATTGTAATTCGTATATTCAAATAGTTTTTAAGAAAAGAAAAGACAAAAACAAAGAGATAAATATTTATATCACTTATTTTGTTAAAGCTTAAGGAAGAGAATAAGTTTATGTATATAATATGTGTTTGTCTTTTACGCAATAAATATTATTATCAACTAATAATGTATTAGTTAAGGCTCTGGATATTTTTATTCCCATAAATAGAGAATGAATAAGAATAGTGTTTCCTTTAGGTCCTCCGTTTTGACGAACGGAGCCGCGGTAAAAAACTATTGAAACTTTATGGATTTTATGGATTTCTATGAAATCATAAAAACTACACGTAATAATAACTTGTCCGAAACTACGTGTTAATTACTGTTGGACTTCGCAGTAACAAAAAGCGCGGGAATTCCAGGCTTTTTCGTAAAAGCACAGTTCGGGCTTTCACCAAACAGCCTTTGTTGTGTGTTACATTAATAACAAACGAATTCGTTTAAAATCGGTATTTGTTTTTGGAAATAAAAGCTTTGTACGATATTGTAAATTTTGTTTAGTTTCGAAAGCGTAGAATTCTCATCCCTAATCTAGTCTGTCATAGACATATTGATTTCTTAACTATCTAAGTATATACTTATCTCAAAGGTGACTGACTGACAGTGATCTATCATCGCACAGTCCAAACCACTGGACGGATCGGGCTGAAATTTGGCATGCAGGTAGATGTTATGACGTAAGCATCCGCTAAGAAAGGATTTTGATCAATTGTGCCCCCAAGGGGAAAAAATAGGGGATGAAAGTTTGTCAATTTTAAACCGATCTGGCTAAGATTTTGATACCTAATTAATAATAATACTTCTTAACGCGAGCGAAGCCGCGGGCAATAACTAGTAATTAAATAAAGATTAAGACATAGGCCTAATAGCATTGGGACGCGGTACTTTAAGGGTCAATTCAGACCGCAACGCGACGCGTAGATGCATTTCTTTTGTATTGAATTGACAAACTTGCATGACGTCTCCGGTCTCACGCAATTGAAGTCTGTCTACGCGTCTACGCGGTCTGAATTGACCCAAATGCGAAGGAGTCACAAATCACAATAATTCTCAAGGATTGCAGTGACGTCAGGGCTGCAACGAAAAAAACTCCATGCAATATCTGTCAAACCCTTCATTTAATTACAATTAAGAAATTATTAATATTCGTCTCTGAGCGCGGCAATTGATGTCCCAAACCCAAAAATGACCATTCTTTGGACCACGCTTTTAGCTCCGACAAGAATCAGTATAATTTAATTAAAATTTCACTTATGTGTGCACTTTAGGCAGTATTTCAGCGGGTCGTACATTACCGCTGTTTAGTGCACCTGGTGTAAAGTACTATAAATCTGGGACTATCTAACCTCAGGAGGTTTTGCAGACGCTACGTTCAGGATTAGGGGTGAAACATCCAAATATTTGGTTAGAAATCTCAAGAGAATAATTGAAGACGTGAGTGGAAGAATCGAATAAGTAACATTTCGTAACATACGGACAATAACTCATTTTTTTCTAATTATTTCAATAAAACTTATAACTAATCTACTTCATAACCTAGCTAATGTATCTGGCTACACACACAATCCATAGTTTTTCTATTTTAAATAACTTTTCCGGCCCTAAAGCCTTCATTTAAGCAAAAAAAACGGGACTTGTTGTCATGTTACTTACCTTATTCTTCCACTCACGTCTTGAATTATCCTGTTCGGTAGCTGCGAAAGGTTAAATCCGTAATCCTAGATGTGTAAAGTATGTTAATCCATACTAATATTTTATTCAAGTGTCTGTCTGTCTGTCACGCGTAAGCCGCTAATCCAATGAAGATGAATTTAGCTAGACATAAAGGTACATTGAGTCATGGAAAATGTACTGCTCCAGCGCTATAAACGAATTTGAAAGCCACGTACCAGACAACGGAAATATATTTAATAACTTTTATACTTAAATACATTTATTTAAGATTTTATTATATTATACATAATATTATATTTAATACAATATTATATCCAAGACCCAGGAACATTGAAAACTTTGAGCTACCAAGTCGCCCACCAACTGAGCCACAGAGGTCGTCTTAACACAAAATTAAGATGACCTCTGTGGCATGTGGCAATCAGCACAACTTAATTCACAAATTAAGTTGTGCTGATTAAAAAATATCATATAGTTCGTAAAACTGTGTCTACTGGACTCACGCACGCACGCACTCTCAGGCATTTTTTTACGAACTAATTTCTCGTCAGTAGTATTGTAGCATTTTTAAATTTCTGATACGACGTATCCCAATTTTCACTAATCATCTGCGGCTCAAAGGAATTTTATTGAAACAGCAAATACGTTTATCTTTGTCCGTCGCAGATCTGTTAAATGAACCTTCAAAATTACCCTCATAATTTTGTGTCGCGTTTTTATATTTCGTTACGGAGACCTTCGTCAAAGTCAGAATCAGTTAAGTTTAATAACGCTTATTTTCAGCACTTCCGATGTCACTTAACTCGGTTCCAAGTGGATTAGACCTGTCAGTAAGTCCAAACAAGGTTACGAATAAATTGAAAATATTTTGAACATTGATTGCTTTCGCAGACTCCCCTGGCGTGGAATTGCGTTATAGGTTATTGTATTTTAACAACAATAATAATTTATATTACATTATTACTTTCCTATTTAGTTTCATAAAAGTAACAATAATAATAATAATATTCCTTTGACATAGTTTATGAACTAGAAACTTCCAAGCCTCGGTCACAATAGACATTCTGTCTACTCTGCCTTCTTGTGTGGCTATAATAGTATTAGTTTAGTAGTATTTCATACGTCGTTAATAAATAAAACAATTAAAAGTGTAAGGGCCTGTTTCACCACTTCCTGATAAGGTGCCGGATAGGCTATCTACAACTTTTCTGACATAATATACTCCTGCATACTCCATCTGATAATAAAAATTGTGGATAGCCAATCCGGCACTTATCAGGAAGTGGTGAAATAGAAATATAATAGAAAGTAATAATACTCTCATAAAAACAAGGTAAAATAAACCTAAAGAGACTAAACAAAGTATGAACCATAGTCTAAGAGTTAGACTCTAACCTAATTATATTGAGACATCGATTTAAGCCCACAAAGGCTTATTCTAATGGATTAAAAGTTAATCCTGCAAAGCCTTGATTTTAAATAGGAATAGGATTATTGGGAATGCTATTAGTCGAGTCAATGAAAAAAATATATGTCGCCAACCAATCCAATATACTTTTAATTGATTTTAAAAGTACCCTCGGTCGATCGGAGCCTTTACATTTACTATTGGATTTTTCGATGCTCGTATTTAGTGGATGAATTAAGGAATAGGCCCATTGAAGTGAAAATCATCAAGGCATCAAAACGATATTTAATATATAATTAATTGTAAATTAACTTCTGATTGCAAACTTATTTTAAGATTTTGTTGACTGTAATGTCGCTGAATTAGACTTTCATTTCATTTACTTATGTATATAATATTATATTCCTGCTCAGTAAGAGGCCACAAAATTATTTAGAAGAAATTTTTATCATCAAGTTTTTGTATAGCAGTTAATCAACTCTCGGTACAAACTTGTAATCATATTTTCTTCCTGTAATCTCACAAATTAAGTTGATTTGTGTGTACTGTGTATAATATATATAGGTACAATCAAGATACCTAATAATAATAATGATATTGCGCACATAATTTGAGGTTGAGGTTAACATAATTATTTTGTTTAGAATTCCTATATTATAATACTTAACTTGTATCTATATGTACTAATGAATAGATAATTATTATAAAGTTTGTTTACTCAAAAACATACACTATGGATTCTCATCGCGTCAAAAATTACGGTTTCTAGGATGCTATTTACGTAGGCCGAGCCGCGTGGATCTGCTGGAAGTTAGAACATTAATTATTTATGTGTTATATAATCAGGACAATAGTTTTGAGCTTTAAATTACTGTCATTTAAGACGGACGACGCAACCGTGGCCGGCCAAGTAAAAAAGAGATGGCACGATGAGCTGGAGGCATATCAGCCCGGCTGGCTAACGGTGGCGCAGGAGCGAGAAAAATGGAGGACCCTGGGGGAGGCCTTTGCCCAGCAGTGGGACAGCATAGGCTAATAAAAAAATAGCAGTACTAATACCAATATCCAGCCATCGTCTTTCCGCAAAAATAATTAAAACTCTAAACACACGTAAATTGAAAAATAAGTTTGAAGGTTTTTGATTGAATTTGATAAATCGGTGTCGGGAAGTAGGTCAGGAGGTTCATTATCAGGTGAGGGTGAGCTCGTTAGGGCGATTCAGTTGACTTGTGTTCATGGCCCATTTTTAATAGCTTCGACTAATGAAGCCATCTTTTGAATATATTTTCTTTTTCGGATTATGGCAAATCTTCGCTGTAAATTACTGGTAATGCGCAATTAAAAGCATTCATTTTCTGTTTTAATAATTTCAAAGTAATTATCTATGTTATCTGGAACTTTGTTGCGTAAAAATATCTTATGTTCTTTATAGGCATCTAAAGTATTTTCGTATAAAATTGAATTCAAATCGCTTCAGGAGTTTAGGGGTAGTGATGAATTAGACAGACAGATAGACACACTGACTTATGTGACTGCATAGTGCATTTAGACTGGCCATATACAATTATTTTCCGTATTCGATTCCCGAATTCGTTTTCCATATTCGGAATCCCGTGAGACTAGCGCAAACGTTTCTATCCTTTATTCACGCGTGAACGCGCCGGCATGCACTTGAAACGTATTTGCGGAATTCGTTCCGTTTGGAAAAAGACGGACGTGTGGGCCAGTTAAGGATAGGGTGAAATAGGAGAAAAAAAAAACCTTTTTACTTACATAATAATTAAACCAAAATGCAAAATGTAACCACATAATATTATTCTTCAAGTTATGAGCTTTTCGTAGATGTGATTTTTGAAAGTAAAACTATCATAAGCTTCGTGAAAAATAAGAAAAAAAAATATCACAAAATATTCGAATTTAGCCTCCTCTTCGGAGTTATTTTTGATCGAGTTAAGTTTTCAATATTATGCTTCGAACCACAGATTGTCAAAGTACATTAAGTAAACAACAATGTGTATTTTTTGGTTTTTAAAAGTCACTATTTGTTTGTTTATTATTGATTCAAAGTCATGTAAAATTGGGTCTATAGTGCCTTATTAAGAATAAGAATAAAGATATTTTTATTTTGTGTAAATGCACAACACATGTAAATCAAAACAATAATACAGAAGTACTTAGCATTAATTTCTACAATACAAACATTGTGTGATGTCAAAATTATTAATGTATTTTCTACTGATTCTATGCATTCGGATTTCCGAATACGGAAAACGAATTCGGAAATCGTATGCGGAAAACGATGTATGCGGCCAGCCTTAATTGAATAAGATATTATAAATGGGTGCAATATTACAATATCACAGTGCAGGGTTCTACTACGTCATAGTGTGTGTATGATTAATAAAGGGAGTTTGAAATTAATTGAGTTTGTTTCCAAGACCGGCACCAGCGATTAATATCACGGTTCTTGTGTGACGGAGTAATCTGTAACACACGTCATTAGTTTTGTGTCAGTCACGAACGCGTTATTGTAATTATTTTAATAGAATTATAGCTGTCCCGGCAAACGTTGTTTTGCCATATAAAGTATTTCGCCCATATTATTATTTTATGGAAGTGACTAATTAAGTATGTCACCATGGCAACGTCCATCGCTGTTCCGAAGCATGTAAACAATGGTCGCCGTCAGTCTCGAGTTGTAATAATTTACTATTATTTATTCAACAAATTCACTTATTAATACAATAAGTACCCAGTAGCCGATTCTCAGACCGACTGAACATGTATATAAAATTTGGTTAAAATTAGTAAAGCCGTTTCGGATGAGTACGCGGCCTAACATTGTGACACGAGAATTTTATATAATATAAGATTAGATGACACCCGCAACTCCGTTGCGCCAAAATTCGTTTATCGCGCGGGAACCGTACATTTTCCGGGACAAAAAGTGTCCTATGTCCTTTCCCGGGACTCAAAGTATATCCATACCAAATTAGCAATAGTTTAACCTGCGATTTCATTGTGATTTCGTATGTACATAACTCATAAGAATTTTTCTGCGTACATATTCTGCGAAAAACTACTTTATTAATATTAATTTTATTGTGCAATATCACGTATTGTACAATTTTATTGACCATCTAGGGCTAATATTGAACGTCTTTCAATCTCATCAGATAAATTGTTCGATAAAATATTGTTAATTATTATTGTAGGTCTAGGCTTACATTACCTCTATTATCCAAGAAATCCTCAATAATATAACCAAATATAAATTATGATTAAGTCACAGATGTCAAATCGATTTGTATGTTTATTCTCTTATTGGTATTCCCCACAGTCGTCCAATTACGTGGCTGAGATTAGCCGGCCAACTGAGAGGCTACGCGGCGCTACGAGGACTACGAGCTACGACCTCTACGAAACCAATCAACATTTATATGGGCCAAGATGCCTGATTTAAATAAATAAAATAAAAATTAGAATGCCCCTGATACATGTTTATTAAGTATTACTCGACTACAAATATAAGGCAATATTTTTATCTTGTTTTGAATGAGGCGAAATATAGAGAAATAGTTTTTATGGAATACTTTTAAGTTATAGGTGTCATGGTGTTTTATAAGGGCTGCACTAACTGCCATACTGGGAGACAAATATTAATTAGCCCCTTAGCCCTTTCATTATATCTGTCAAAAGGCCAGGTCACAACACTGCGTTGTGACGTCGTATCGCAAAAACTACATCGCACAGAAATACGATGCGAAAAATTTCAGTCAGAGCGAAAAATTTCAGTGGAAAATGTCCTTGTCGATGCGTTCTGCGGCGTCGTAGATTTTTACGAAGCGACGCCGCAACACAGTGTTGTGGCCTGGCCCTAACTCATCATTCGGTTGCAATAATTATTACAAGTAATTATTATTCTTTCTTATGGCCCAGGCCGCACACAAAAACGAATATTATTTTCATACCCTGCTGCAATTAATCGAAGACCCCATACATTATTATCTGTCAAACTCTTTATTAAATTAATCGTCATTAAATGTGTCTGAATGGGGCTGTTAGAGTGGCAGTAAGGGAGATTTAATGATTACTTTAGTTTCTTGAAAATGTTGACATAATCTCTATAGGTACGTCTCTTAAAGTATTTATTAAATTAGAGTTAAGTAATTTCTAAAATATTATCTAACCGCCGTACTCATAGACATTGTTATGATGAAGAGTTTGACAGATAATAATACAGTGTGTAACAAAAATAAGTGATAATACTTTAGGGTGTGAACGTGTTCCTTGTAGAGAGTTCACTGTGAAAGTAGCAGCGCTGAAAGACCAATTTTTTCACTTTTGTATGGGGAAACTCGTGACGCTCGGGCCCTCGCCCATACAAAAGTGAAAAAAAAATTGGTCTCTCAGCGGTGCTACTTTCACAGTGAACTCTCTATAAGGAACACGTACACGCCCTAAACTTTAGGGCTTAAAGTATTATTCACTACGGCTCTCTGTTTGTCACCACGTTTTTCGTAAACTGTGTATAAATAAGAGTACATAATAATATTATGTCGTTGTTGACTATAGGGTCCGTTTAGTAAGGCTCTATATAAAGGATCAAAGTAAACACATAATGATTTATCATACTTGCCCTTGCCAAATATAACGCCCACAGTATATTTTCATCCATCATAATATTGAATCGGTAAACGTCTTAGACATGAATAATTTAAACGGCAATTGTTATGCTTGGAAACCACAGAGTGTTGGAAACTCTACAAATTATACAAGTTGGTAACGTAGGCGTTGTTTTCCGACGGGGAAAACACGATTTCAAAACCTACGCAACCTATCCAGGCACCTAAGCTACCTACGCACTGAATCTAATAATATCTGGACTAGGTTAATAATATAGGGCTTGCAGCTTGTGCAGCAAGTGGAAGCCCAGGTCAGAATCAGAATAACTGCATACTGCATATAACTGCATATAGCACAGAACAGACATAAAATTTTTAACTTATCACTTGACCCGATAAACTTCGTATCATTTTCCTTCTATTATAACCTTCCCTGGACTTCTGCGAATATTTCAAGACTAAAATCAGCCAAACGACTCAGCCGTTCTCGAGTTTGACGAAGACTAAAAAATTTAACTGTTAATAATTTATGAAATGAAATGAAAAATGAAACGTTTACTTTCCTCAACCGCTGAAAATTACAGAACAGATGCCATTATATTCAGCCAGGCTACATTATTACAGTGGAACACGCTAATGAAGACAAAACAAAAGAAATATGAAGCGAAATTGTGTAATTTACACGGGAACGAACATCGTGTGGGATGTTTAAGTCTTCACAGTTCATTTGCGAGTTTGGGTTACTTCAGTCCGCTTCTTCCAGTAGGGGAGCCCATGCTGACTGTATAGTTATTCGAGCGTAGTAAAGATTTCTTCTTCTTCTTGTTTAATGGCGCCCATAGTAGTAAAGATTTCAGTCGTTAGGTTTTGTTAATAGAAAAATACGAAATGTTTTAGAAAAGTGCTAAAGTTGGTATTAATCTATGCATTTTAAAGAAACTTATATTTGCGCTTATCTGACTTCCAAGTCTTCAGGACTTTAAGCGCTACTTAAATAGGTTTTTAGGAAAATAGACGTCTTAAAGAGGAGTAAGTACTTAAATATGCTGTTTATAAATAATAGGACTGGATGAATCGGACTGGCCTATACACTTATATTACCTACATGGCACGTGCGGGTTACTATCTAATCTCCTCTTGGGCTCCCCTACTCGTATTTACCCCACAGTTCACAGTTCTGGAATACTTTGTTTTTACAAAACCTTTTCACGCTCTATTAGCTTCATTTATGCGGGGGAAGTTATTTCACATGCGACTTTCTTCTTGTATTTTTCTTTTAATTTTAACAGGCAATCTTCGCTTTTCTTTTGTTGTAATTTGAGAAGAATTTCTTGTTTAATTTTGATTCGTATTATTAAATAGTAATAACTATTTCGATCTTCTTTATCCGTTTGTTTGTCATCGTCGTTATTTTACTTGTCATTACGGCTTTGCCATGTATGTTACATACAGTATGTACCTTCTAATAAATGATATTTCTATATACCTAATTACCTAAAACAAACTTAACCAACCCAACCAGTAAGTGATATTTTAGACCAAAGTAAGTCCAAAATATCACTTGGTAATTTCAAACAGTGTGCTTTTAGTGCAGTAAACTACTAAGCCTGCAGTAACCGCACATCGGCAAGTGGCAACTTCTCAGTTCCACCGACAACTTTTATACGGGACAGCATTTGCCCTGGTTTGTTTGTTGACAAAAACTTAGAGCAGTAAAATAAGGTGGATTTTTATAATAGTAATACTTGTTACAATCAATGTTTTATGTTTACCATTGTTTACTATGTAAAATACCATTTTTAAAGAATATTTGATTTGGTAAAATAATATAAAATCGAAACTGGCAATATTAAACATGGTCACTTGGTAAAAATCCATAATATCCGTATTTAATATCATAAAAAATTAAGTGTTCGTCTGTCTATCAGTATGTCTGTTACCTCTTCACGCCCAAACCGCTGAACTGATTTTTGTGAAATTTCGTATGGAGATAAGAGTCTCGCAAAAGGACATAGGATACATTTATCCCGGAAAATGTACGGTTCCTTATATAGAGATAAACTTATTTTAGCGCAACGGAATCGCGGGCATCACCTAGTACTCTATATTTTAATTTACTTTAGAAACATAAACGTACCTCAGTACAGTAATAATAGTAAAAGTTATAAAAAACGAAAGAATAAAATGTTTTGCAAAATCTCCCAATACAAAAAGGGAAAAAAATAAATGGTTCGAAACCTCGTTAGACAAATCACCGCGGCCTAACAACGGAGGGTGCATATAGAGCAGATTCCCTTTAAAATGCCATATCATATAAACGGATATTCAATATCATGTAGACTGGAGGCGCGGGTATAGCTGTTTCATGAAAGGTCTGAATATTTTCACCCTTTGCCCAATGCCAAAGTGAATATTATGTTCCTTTCCGCTATTCGTTCCTTTTTTATTTAATAAGGTTCCTTTGCTTATGAGAGAATCTTTGGAGACAATTTTGTAAGTGACTTGGATCTGTTTTTCATTTCCGTCCGTCATATTATAACGAATGTTTGTGTTTTAAGTGCGTATATTTCTATACTAGTATAATTGCTACAATTATTTACGTACACAACATTCATTCTGTTAATACTGTTTTATGATATTAAAATTGTGAGTAATGAGCATGCTAACAATTTATTAGCGGATTGTGCGGAAACTGTATACTTCTTATCTTTTTTAACCACATTTCGAACAAATAAAGATAATAAGATTATGATTATGATTCAACGCCATAATACAGCTGCTTTATACAGGCATTCCGATTTCCGATCTTATGAAAACCGAAAGATGTTACTATATTTTGTTTTTCTTTAATATCGCCAACAAACTCATAACAATTTGTTGACAATAATAAAACAAACAAGATTGTAATACCTTTTAACTGCATATATAATATGCAGTTTGGTGGTTTTAAAGATAAGTGTAAAATACTTAAATTATTCAAATTAAGAAAGCTTTGTAATTTCGAATGCGTATTCGTAATATGCAATTCACTTGTGTTTTTGCACTTTGGTTTCTAAAAGCCTTTCACATGTCCATAGTTTTCAAATGCTCGTTTCTTCATGGATTGGATATTGTGTACATTGTACAATTGCTTTGGAATCATCGTTAGAATGTTAGATGCAAGCGCAATCAGCCAGCATTGTGCTGTGTTTGTGCCTCGTGCTTTCATCTCGGCTCTTTGATATGCGTTTTGTGCATTTGACAAAACGGTGTAACTACCATGCGGTTGTGTTTAAATCATTGAAGAATCTTTTATACTTCTTAAATGATAATAATTAACTGTTCATCCTTTTTGCTAAATGCTTGATAAAATATATTTTACACGACTTTGTTGCGTAGAAATAAGAAAATCACGTTGGAAACAGTGCGTTTTCAGAGAAAAAAACTACGCTATTTATCCTTTTCGGGACTTGCGCGATTTTTAGTGATGAAATATCTCAAATTCCATAAATTTTTGTCACCACTTCGCTGTCAAATCTAGTGTTTGCAATTTAATTGACGGCCGCAAGAGAGGTTTAATAATTATTACTTAACTATTTGTGTAAAGATGTTCACAAAAACTCCATACCTTTTCTCTATTTGTGTAAAGATGTTCACAAAAACTCCATACCTTTTCTGTCAAACTCCTTATTTCATTGAAGTTTCTTTGGTACGGTCCTATTTGCACCTAATGAGCTTTAAATGCTGTAAAAATAGCAGAGTGATAGAGCTTACTACTGAGGTAACAGAGTCCTTAGATTCTAGAATATCTAGATTCTAGATTAATATTTCGTTTAGCTAGCCAAGATTCACGAGCGTTTAATATTTTTGTTCGGCGAATTTTTCTGATTTTAGGTCGAACTTAAATAAAATGAAAGTTCGTTAAAAAAATATTTATATAACAAAGGTATCGGAATTACTTTGTGCTCCAGAAAAAAAAGGTAGAGTTGACCCTTTACTATTAAAAATGATTTATGATTGATTTACCAATTCATATTTTATTATCAATATATCCAATTTAGCATAAATACTGACACCAATATCTTAATTCGTTAATTTATTATTATAGTACGTACGCATAGAATGGTTTATCTTCATCTCTGAAACCTCAAACCATTTCGATATTATTCGTAAATCGAAGTCCATACCCGGTTCCGAAATTTCACATTCATGGCATTCTAGTTCGGAATACAAATTTTCGAATTCTGGCAACCAGTGTTGCTGCAGTGTAGGGTAGCTTTCTTTACACATGGTAAAATTTTCTAATTCTGGTAAACGATGTTAAAATGAAGGACCAATTTTACACATGGTGTAAATAGGTGCCTTAAAGTTAAACGCTGTAATCAAATAAAGATGATAGTATGACTTTCTTAATAATTTTATTTATAGAACTATTTGGCCCTAACACAAAAAAACTTAAAAACGGTTTTCAAATAAAAATTAAAAGAACATGTTCAAGTAATAATTTCACTTCAGTATCAATTGAAATTACATACCGGTGGTATGAATAAAAAAATCTTAGTGAAGGTTTTAACAGTTTTCTAACTAAAATGTTCGCTAAAGTTAAAAACCGTCATAAAACTCTCCATATGAATAAACGCTTGCTAAGCCTTCGCTAGCTTGAATACTGTTAGATGACGTTTTATAGTATTCTTTTTTTGGTAATGTTGGTAGTGTGCCTATTTATTGTGTTCAATCATCAATGTTGTGTCAAATTCAATGAAATTCAATGAGTATTTTGTAGAAAAAAAAATTTGAGAGGTGTCAAAGGACACCCGAAAGGAATAGAGTTATTTCATGAGTTAAAAAAATCTACTCAAAAAAATATTTAAAAAACACCATCTATTGACAAACAGGAATACTATCAACGCGCAGCGCCCTCTGCCCCTAACATGCAGGTACTAATAAAAATATTTTTAAGTCGTCAAATGGATTTATTATTATCTTATTATATGTATACTTTTTGTCGACGAGGGCGGCTAGAAATTCCTTCAAAAATTGCAATAATGTCAGAAATCGCGATAATACTCGATATTTCGTCCATTTCAATCTCTTAAAATGGTCTTAAAGTAGGTCCGAGGCTTCACTAAAGTTAGCGAACTCCTATTTGACATTTCGAGCCTAAACAACTGTTAGCAAACGTTTATTCATAACGATTATGCTTAAAATAGGTTTATATCAGGCTTATTGAACATGCGCTAATTTTTGACAGCTGTCACCTTAAAAAGGTGTTAGAGCACTGTTAGAGAACGTTTATTCATATTAAATTTTACAACAGGCTTATAAAGCTGTTGTAAACCTTCGCTAAGTTTTTATTCATACGACCGTTAAACTTTATTATTCACTTTAAATACGGATCGTGTCAAGTCATTTAAATTTTTATGCATAATCGAATGAAAGAAAATCTATCTGAAATTACAAAAAATAGCATGATCTTTGAGGTACCAGAAAAGCTTTATATAAACAAAATGCTATCAATTTTACATTCAATTCTAGCTCCCCGTTATTTTGTTGCTAACTGCAATAAAACTTATTGGAGCTTATTTGCGAAGTAACATTTCAAAGCGAAGTAATTAGCCTCTGCGATCGTCGAGCTGAATTAAAATGTACTCAAGAATTTCACTCGATAAACAAAACTGATTTACTTAATCAACTCGAAGGAAGCACTCAACTTATCTATAACTAGGATTTTTTTAATTACACATTAAGTAATTTGTTGGAGGCTTGGAGATCAAACTAAAACTTTTTTTCTTATAAAAACTAGTTTTTAGGGTTCCGTAGTCAACAAGGAACCTTTATAGTTTCGGTCTGTCCATCCGTCTGTCCGTCTGTTCGTCTGTCTGTCGGTCCACGGTTTTGCTCAGAGACTATAGGACCTACAAAGATGTAATTTGGCATGAATTAATGCCGACAAAATGGTACATAAAATATTCAAAAAATATTTTTTCTTATGGTACCTCCCCTACACATCAAGCGGGGTTGAATTTTTTTTCGCGCCCATCCCATCGTGTGGGTGTCGTTGGATAGGTTTTTTAAAAATATTATGAGTATTCATAGATCATTTTCCGATTTAGGGATCTGTTTGTGAAATATTAAGTTTCAAAGTGGAAAAAATCGTTAGAGTCCAGTGTCCTTCTACCAGCTAAGCGGTTGCTTCTGGAAATGTGAAAAAATTCACGGGAGTAGGAAATATGCTGAATTTAAAATGAAAACTATCCCGGCTAAGAAGACTTCATAAGTTATTGAGTAATAGTCGATCAACTAAAAAAAATATATTCGGCAAAGTATAAAGGAACTTTTCGTTCAAATTCATTTGAGATGATGTTGTTAGTAGTGTAAAACATGTTATAAATGTACATTCATTGACTATACCAAAATTTTCAAAAACTAGCGGTGCTACGGAACCCATATTGCGCGTGGCCCGATACGCACTTGGCCGGTTTTTAATGCTATAATTAATGACTTATAAGACTTTCTCATATTCTTTAGTGGTGTTATGTCGCCTTTTTCGGATAGGTAAGATAATAAATTAAGTAATACTTTAAAAAAACTAAAAACACGCTTTTTGTGGGTCAAAATCGCGCCCAAAGAAGTCGGTTACAAACAAACATACAAACATACAAATTGAAAAATGGAATAATTATATCAAATTAGTGTATTGTCATCGGTCCTTGATATAAATAAACTAAATCTGGCCGTTTAAAGTGGGTCAAAATCGCGCCCAAAGAAGTCGGTTACAAACAAACATACAGGTGAAGCTAATAAAAAGCGTAGGTATAAAAAAATTGTAAGACGAAGGGAAAGAAGACCGCCGGCGAGACGTAAGAGACGAAGTAATATCCCTTGATCCTTCTCTACTCTCCTTCTAGCGCACACTCGAAAAATGAAAAATGTGTAATTGTTTTTACCTAAATTACACAAAAATTAACAAAGTAGAGAATAATTATTCTTCGAATTTTCTACGTGCGTAAGTAGATACTAAAACAGAAGGGCTTTTTAATTTATTCCCATTGTAAATTTAACACTATTTGCAAGAAAAAGAGAAAATGAAACGCGTAAACCGTGTTCTGGGGAGAATACAGAATGACATTTCATTTCCATCCCCCGATATAGATGTTGCCATGGCCGGCCGTTTAACCACCCGACTTTTATTTTGCATGTTATTAAAGTGGAAAAATAAAGGAAACTTTGTGAGGAATTACCATAAAAAGGTGAGTTTTATTGCGGGAGTTCAACACGGTCCATTGATGAATGGGGTTTCTAAATTATTTTTTTGTGTTTTGGTAAAATTTTGAATGAATAACAAAAAAAAAAGGGGAAACATAAAAATTTTAGTCGGGTGGATTGAGGAGATTTTCCAATGGATATCATTCCTGAACAGCGAGGATTATTAATTAATAATTTAATTCTGGTTAATCAACAACATTAAAATGTTACAAGTCCCTTTTTCTGAAACTTTTTGACAATTTTCAACTTATTCTTTTACCATTTCGTGTCAATCTACAACTGTATCTTCTTTACTCGTCAACAATATTATTATTCATTAGTACCTTTATAGTATCAAAGTATCCAACCGGAAGAGACATTTTAGTTTACATTCAGTTCGTGACATTGTGGAATTAATCAGAAGTGGGATCGAAGTGGACTGGAGTACGTTCGTGCAGGTCTTTTAAGACCCATAATATTTATGGATACCGTCCCATCTAGAATGTTACGATTTGCTATTTCTACTTGAATAAATATTGCTAGTTCCAGGAGACTAACGTGAAATACATGTCGATGTTAGGTTAGCTTTTTTAAAACCTAACACCTTAATATAATAGATAAAAAAGCCTATAGTTTACTTCAAAATTATTAGTCTAACAAAGAAAATTACTTTTTTACACTAAAATGAATATTCATTATAGTACCTAATGCTTATGAACATGTTGATTTATAAACATTATTAATATTATATTAGCTAATTTAAATAGGACCCTATGTGAATGTTTTATGATATTATGACCTATGACCTAAATTAATGTTATTACTTACTCAACTAACTGCATCTCTATCTACTAAGCCATAACAGGTATTATTTAACTGTACCGATATTTCAACAATTTCAAAAATTTTATTAATTTACAGTGCATGGAATTCATAGTAGTTTTTATTCTAAACGTTAATTAATGCTGAAGCCTCCCGTTTAATTTCACAGACTTTCATATAATCTCCCAGCAAAAACAATTTTGAGGGAAAATTTGAGTTATGACCAAATAATACGCCCAAGGCTCTCGAGTCGGACCCGTCTTAAACGCCGCGAAGGGTAGGATTAAGTATTCATTTTAGTTTGACTAAGTTCCGCGACCCTCGGTACCCTTTGGCTAATAAACATAAATTTTCTCAAAGTGAATTTTGATTTAAATCGTTTTTTACATTTTATAATCTTTATGCTGAGTAACCTTTGTAAAGCTATTCCTTGTAGCAGGTAAAATTTTAACTTTGTAGGTTTTAATATTTTTAATTATACAACTTTAATGTGGTCAGGCAAAAAACCTTAAATGTAATGATTTTAATAGTAAGGTCCACAGTTAATTTTTTGACTACAGCATAATAATAATTTAGGCATTAGATTAGATCAATGACAGACACTGGCGACCATGACAGCTGTCCCACGTATTCAAAATAAATGCAGTTTTTAGCAATGGATGAAATTATTATTAAAGAGGTAGAATAAAGCAATCGAAAACGGGGAGGTTCACTAGTGTTACAACAGAAACAATAATTCTAATCAGCCTCATTTGAATTTAATTGTTGTAACTTGTAAGACACAAACTCAAGCGTTGAACCTCCGAATTCGACAAACATTGAATTAATTGCAGGCAATCACTTGAATCTCTTATTAGTTGTATCTCACCCTCTTAGTTCAGAGATAAGAGAGATTTACTACAACCTCTTAGCTTAACGAGGCAACTTTTTGTCTCCGACTACGTGGAAATAAATTAAGTAAATTATACGACAACTCGCGACCGTATATGTGATTTATACGAGTATTCCCCAACTTTGTTATAACTTGTAAGTGAAGTGAATCTTTGATATTGTACCTACTTTGTTAAGTCTTTGCTTGTTGGCTCCGACCATGTTAATTTTAGTTACTTATATTTTGCACTATCACACTCTATATTTACCAAAAAGACATTTTTATTTTTTAACTTAAGCAAATTTCGTATACTTACTACCACAAGCTGTAACTTTTGTCGCAGTAAAAACTATTCTGTGTTTTCCTGGCATCTTAACAACCTTCTGAATACCAATTTTGACCAAATCAGTTCAGCAGTTTGAGTGTCAAGAAACACACCGACCGACGAACAGACATACACACTTATAGGATTACATATTATAATATTGTCAAATGTCAAAAGTATGATATCTAAGACAAATTGGTAAGAAGACTTCTTCTTACAACAATCTCTGTGCTAAAACAAAGTTACAAGAAAATCATTACTCATACTTAATAAATAAGTTAATTAGCTAGATCTTGAACATAAACTAACTAGAGGGAATAGTAAACTAGCAGTTAGAGTTCTACGCTATAATAACTCCGGTCAGAGTTGGTCTCTTGAAATGCAAGGTAATAATGACTCGACGATTGAGAAGTCAGGAACAGACGTCCAACTAGGAGAGTTTATAATAATAATATATTCGCTTCAACCGCAGCTCGTCAAATAAATTGATTAAAATAATATAATATTATGTAGTTAGCGTTTTTATATCCAGGTTATAATAATAATTATATTACAACATACCGAATTTTCAATAACTATGTTTTTCCAGGGCAAAAGTTTTCATTTAACAGCCTTGCGGTACACATAGGCGCCGGCAGAAATAATTTCCAAGGGGTGCAGATTTTAGTTTTCTTTCTTTTCTTTTCTTTTCTTTTCTTTTCTTTTCTTTTCTTTTCTTTTCTTTTCTTTTTACTTTTTACGAACAACAGTCTGTTGATGCATGCCTATTTACATCAACAGAATACATTTAGTGCCGAAACATTACGAACTATCTTTGAAGTAAAAAATAATTTCTAATAATGTCTAGCTTTTTATTTCAATAATTCCTGTTGATTTTGAGATTCCCAAGGGGTGCAAGTGCACCACCTGGCACCCCCCTGCCGGCGCCCATGGCGGTACATATACTATATAGAAAATGCCCATTAATTTGCATCACAGAATAATACAGCCTGAAATAAACAGGAAATAAAATCATCTAATTATTATTATTAGCTGGTTAGATACAACCCAAAAGTTTTTAATGTATATAAGTACATACTTATTACTCATCGTTGACTTAACTTAATCAACTCATAATAAAATAGAGTAAAATAACTAAAATCTTTTTCTAAAACTAACTTAGCGAATGAGACAAAAACAACTATTTCAAATCTAACTGGAACTTTCCGAGTTAGTTATTAATTCAAAGGCTCGTAGTAAGTTCGGTCCGTTGGAAGTGCCAATATAATTTGTAAGTCTCGTCAGGTGCAAAAACTGCACACCAAAGAGAAATAGATGGTAAATCTGCGAAATACAATCTGCACAACTTTTCCGACTCGCTCCAAGCGATTCGGACGTTTGATTCTGTCTCTAGTCAAATGTTACGTGAACTTCTAGGATAAACTGAATAGAACATACCATAGGTAATTATTAAAATAAGTCTTTAATACCTCGATCGTGGGAATCACAGACACAATAGATATTCAATTGTTATGCGGCACCCGGGTGCCGCTTGGGAGTTGAGGGCTAATATAATTAATTGCTATGCAAACTTCTAGATCTAGATTCTAGAACAATAGAGAATTAAAACTATTCGGTGCCTGAAGTTTTATGATAGCAATTACAACTTCAATCAAATTTGCTTTAAAGTTTTCACGGAATATAAATTACGAACGACAGCTTGTGGTTGAATATTAATAACTTTAGGTACAAAATTAGGTATGTTAATTATTGTTATTAGCCGTCAGGTATTCTCAGATAATATTAATAAAAGACCGGCCAAGTGCGTGTCGGGCCACGCGCAATATAGGGTTCCGTAGTACCGCTAGTTTTTGAAAATTTTTGTATTGTTAATGAATGTACATTTATAACATGTTTTACACTACTAACAACATCATCTCAGTTACTTTCAAAGGAATTTGAACGAAAAGTTCCTTTATACTTCGCCGAATATATTTTTTTTAGTTGATCGACTATTACTCAATAACTTATGAAGTCTTCTTAACCGTCATAGTTTTCCTTTTAAATTCAGCATAATATTTCCTACTCCGGTGAATTTTTTCACATTTCCAGAAGCAACCGTTTAGCTAGTAGAAAGGAGACACTGGACTCTAACGATTTTTTCCATTTTAAAACTTAATATTTCACAAATGGATCCCTAAATCGGAAAATGATCTATGAATACTCATAATATTTTTAAAAAACCTATCCAACGACACCCCACATGATGGGGTGGGCGCGAAAAAAAAAATTCAACCCCGCTTGATGTGTAGGGGAGGTACCATAAAGAAAAATATTTTTTAAATATTTAATGTACCATTTTGTCGGCATTATTAATATGTGTATTCATGCCAAATTACAGCTTTGTAGGTCCTAGAGTCTCTGAGCAAAACCGCGGACGGACGGACGGACAGACGGACGGACAGACCGAAACTATAAGGGTTCCTTGTTGACTACGGAACCCTAAAAAAGCTACGTTACATATTATTATCTACTTTACTACGGAGCGTCCTGTCATTACTGAATTCTACGTCCTTTCCAAAGTTTATTACACAACCTGAATAGCTAGAAATGATTCGACAGTTTACCTGAATGACTAGGTATTCTTTCTAAATTCAAAATTATTCCACAACTATTGCTTGAACAACAGCAGACAGCTATTCCTTCCAAATTCGAAATTATTTCACAACTACCTGAATACTTAATTATTATTCTTTCCAAATTAAAAATTCGAAATTATTCCACAAAATGGTGTCTGGCGACCTCTTATGACCGACGGCGGGGTCCTTATAAATGTTGTATATTGTTTGCATTTGTATCGGGCAGGCGGCTTGATACCCGTTTAATATGATAATCCACATGCAAACAAGCGGCGGATTGCCCGCCTAAATTATTTATGCAGGCTGCGGGTGATGGGACTTGACTCTTATTGAACCCCGGCCAGGTTAAATCGCAAGTTTTGGACGTTTCCTTTTTAATCAAAGGTGGGCTGTGATTTGTTTTGTTTGTTGGATATTTAGCTAAGACGCTATTACGTGGTTTTTATTAGATTTACGGTAATATAGCACAGCAAATTGTGTGCAAGTCGATAGATATTCTCAAATCGCGGAATTCTGTCTGTAGCGGTCATTGACTCCCTGTCAAAAACTTGTCACATTTCGTCGTTTTCTATCCAAACCGCGATTGACAATGAAATGACAGATGTCTAAGGGCGATAATATCTGTGGTATTTTGTATACACGATGTGAACAGACACAGAGTATGAATAATTATAATATCACTTCAAACTCTTATATAGCTGGAGACTATCATACGAAGAGTTACCAAGACAACGAAACTATAATAGTCTTTTTCTTTACAAGAATTCAATTTTATTCTTAAGTTAACAGAATGCAGTGCGAGAATTTTTCACAGCTCCTAGACTAGAAAGGTCAATGACCGCTGGTGCCATCTTAAGTTGTCCTGACTGTACATAAATCATGAATAAATAGATGCAAGATAAATATATTATGCAATGTTAACAATAATATCATTGTGTTTATTTATATCTGACACGCAGAATAAAAGTAGGTACGTGGGGTCCAAATGAAGAACTAATGAAGCATTAGTATACAAGTTTTAACAAAAATCCTATAACTACTCATTTTGATCCAAATCTAAACAAATCATAAATAGCAAATTCAATGCTAGCTGATACCACAATAGTTTTATCGAATAACAATTTATTTTTGACATTTTAATTTATATACCTGCCTAGTACCTACGATCAATTTAAGTGGAGTAAAGAGTTCCCAATTCAAATTGTCCGTTCTGGAAAGTTGGTGAATTCGGGATAGTCATTACTGAGTAAACGTGCGACCACACGCCACACGGGAGTCGGGGTCAGTTCGTCTGACATCTAGGCGGAGTGGCGGACACTAATGATAGGTCAAACTTTATACTCCTGTCTCCTACCCCCTTACTAATAAACGTTGTATAAGCTTTGAATAGTTATTCAGTGTTTTGTTCCTGTTACACAAGTGACATTTGTAATTGGATTGAAGAAGACAAAACACTGTATAACTATTAAAAGCTTATACAGCGTTTATTAGTAAGGGGCCTATTCTATTGTGTAATGCAAAGTTCATGCGGCTTTTTTCGTTGTTCTAGGCCTTTTCTTATCTTAAAAAATAAGTTGTTTCGCGTCATTTTAACCAAATATGAGAAGATTTTGCTAAGTTTTAACTTTTGAAACGGTGCCTTTTTATGTAAAGTATTTGATGCATGGCAAGCGCGCGGCCTGCTGGAACTTGGCCGCGCACGGCCGTGCGCTTTGATAATTGTTTGCTTCGAATAAAGGTTCCGAATGTGCTGAACTATTTTCGACAAAATGTTACTTTAGGGTCCACATTTTTGCACAACCATAAAATTGGACTATTGACACGTATAATTAGCTTAAATCAAAACTTTAACCAATCAACAACGTTGTTGAACTGATAAGCTTATATAAAAACACCATTAACTAGGCAATCTTGCCTAAATGCGTCTTCACTTATTCTGTCACTGTTCAAAGTATCTAGATATAGTTATCACTTATCATTATCACTAATACCAGTAACCGCAGTATATTGGTAATCAATTTGTAAGTAATTGAATCAGGTGGAGGTGGAGCGGACATCATCCCAGACGCTGGCGAGTGGCGGTTAGCGGCCAGGCGTGCTGTCTTGATGGAGTCTGGACTAATCATAGTGTGATATATCGGGGAAATTGATTCAGCTACGGACCTAGGTTATTCATGGTCTATGACGGACGTTATAATATTTTGGTTGGCATCAATCAAATAATGCAAGTCGGATTCGATAGATGGAGGGTGATTCCTCAATTGTTCAGTACATTGATTACTCCGCCCAGCTGTGCTGATGTATAGCTTGGCGGAATTATTTTTCTAAGAGAATTTATTTTCAAGCAAATAAAAAAACATGCTTTCATTACCGTCATTTAATCGTACAGTTACTGTACGCAGTACGATTAGATGAATATATGATTATAAAATACTAGATGATGCCCGCAACTCCGTTGAGCCAAAACTCGTTTATCGCACGGGAACCGTACAATTTTCCGGGTTAATAATAATATAAATATAATAAATAAATAAATTCTTTATTGACTTAATCAGTACAACAATCCTACGAAGACTCTGACTCCCAAACTAGGCTAATGCCCGTATCTCAGGAGTCAGCGGCTTCTCCCAATTTTTAAACATTAATAAAGAAGTCAAAAACTTAACACTAAAATAAGTATATTATAATAAATATAGAAATTATATAATAATACATTAATAAATAAATATAGATGTTCAATAGATAAATAAATAAATAAATAATACTATTATACAAAATAAGTACAATAAGATATTAATTTAGGTGCACACAGCTAAAAATATATTATTATAATATTATATATTTACGTTAGTTAAAAAGATCTTCTGTCTCACAATAGTTTAATGTCAAGAGCCAGATCTTGACAATTGATTTACATTCGCGAAGTGAAAGGGGATAGAAGTTTAATTTTTTATTAATTTTATTGTAGAGAAAAGTTGAAAGATATGCTCGTTGTCGCCTTGCAAGTGTTGTGCGAAAATTTACTGTGGGGAGTACATTTGGTATACGACGTTTGTTTCTACAAATTTGTGGATCAAAAGGGGTATTAGCATGTTGTTTAATTATTGTATTATAAACAAATAGCTGCCTAATAGTGAGTAGTTCACATTTTTTATATAAAAGTATGGTGGGATACCTGTAGGGTCTAAAGGTCATTACTTTAAGTAAAGACCTTTGGGCTCTTTCAAGCTGAATAAGATATGACTTGCAGGCTCCACCCCATACACATACACAGTAACTTATTACTGATTGCGCTAGCGCAAAATAAACGGTGCGGAGGGTTTCAAAATCAGCGGCATAGCGCAGCGTTTTAAATGTCCAGATTAATTTGCGAGTACGTGAGGTTATAATTTCAATATGGGGAAGCCAGCTTCATTTACAATCCAGCTGGACACCAAGGTATTTTACAGTCTCTGATTTTGCAATATTGGTGCAAGTACAAATGCTTTCATCGATGCAAGTGTGTATTTTAATGTTTATGTCTTCCACGCGAGAATTGACAGTTTGGAACTGTAAAAACGACGTTTTGGAAATATTTAAAGTGAGTAGATTATCTTTAAGCCATTGAGCTACTTTCTGCAGTCCAGTTTCGGCATTTTTGTGAACCAAGTATCCCCATAGAAAATTAAAGCTGTATCATCAGCATAGGTAAATATCTTGTTTTTAGTTAAACTCATGTTACATAAATCATTTATGTAAAGAAGGAAAAGACTTGGACCGAGGACACTGCCTTGCGGGACACCAAAAATTACATTAGCATCGGAGCTAATATTGTTATTAATCTTTACTCTCTGTATCCTACCGCTAAGGAAATCTTTAAAAATGGATAAAGCTGCACCTCTTATACCAATGCGTATGGTTAAAAAGTATCCTATGTCCTTTCCCGAGACTCAAAGTATCTCCATTCCAAATTTCGGCAAAATCAGTTCAGTGGTTTGGGTGCGTAGAGGTAACAGACAGACAAACAGACACACTTTCGGATTAATAATATTAGTATAGATATTAGATATGCCTCTCTTCTATTCGTGCAACAATAATTTTCTTGACGATTCCTGCGACATCGGACACGCATAAGGAAATTGCGTAAGGCATTTTAAGTTGTTTTCGCACGGTCTAACACCGTCAATTTTATGAATCTATTCGTATTTATCGAATATTTGTTTCGAATCAGATATGTGCCTCTTTTATATTCGTGACACTGTAGTTGTACCTACACCACATAATCCTACACTGAGAAGTAATATTTATTTGTACAGCCTTATACTATTCATGCTGTTGCATTCACAACACTATTAATTAGTATGATGCGTATAGAATGTTTACAAAAGATATAAATCTTGAATTTGTTTACATCTCACGTAGAGGCGCACGTGTGCAAGCACGGCTCATTCATTTGCCCTGTCATCTGCAATCTGCATGTTATTAGAGCTGCATAAAGGTACAAGTTGGAACCGAGCGACTCGCGACAACAGCAGACGACGCGTCGCCGCGACACTACTGGTTTCTATGTATTTCTATGAAATACCCTCCGCAGCAGCTAGCGACACTTATTCATATACCTGGGCCGCATGTGCGTTGATGGCATTGGATAATAAAAAAAATTGTCCAATGGTATCGTCTCATAGCACGATGCTTCGTGACGATAGACGCATGCGCATGTGCGGCCGCGGCAATAGAAATACATAGAAACCAGTTATAGTGCCACGACGACACGTCGTCTGCTGTTGTCGCGAGTCGCTCGGTTCCAACTTGTATTTTAACGCCCCCGTGGTCCAGTGGCTTAGAGCGTGGCTATTGATTAGGAGGTCGTGGGTTAGATTCTCGCGTTGGAAACGTGTTATTTCCAAGTTTGGTTAGGACGATGCAGGCTGATCACCTGATTGTCTGACAAATAAGATGATCCATGCGTCGGATGGGCATGTAAAAAGTCAGTCCTGTATCTGATCTCTCGCCGGGCGTGTCGATTGTCCGTCCCACTGGGACGTAACGTCTGAGAGTAAAGGAAGATAGAGTGCTTTTGTGTACTTACTGCGCACACACTTGGGCACTAAAAATACTGCAGTCCTGGTTTAATGAAACCGACCACCGTCACCGAAACCGGTGTTGAGCCTGGAGGTATTATTATTTTTGTTACCCTCTATCTACACATTATGTGTATGTCCCATGGGTGTGTCACGTGTGTGACAGATCCGGGCCAGTCTGCTAAAAGGCGGTGGCGAAAATACTCACTAGAGGCAAGTTAGGACTCTCATCCAGGTTGAGTACATCAACAGCAAGGCAGCATTAGCAAAAATGATAGTTAAAACACATTTGCTGAACTTATCTTCTAGGTCGCTCCGTATAATTTATAATATTACTTCCTGGTTAAGTGGACTATACCACAAAAAGATTTACTGCAAAGTGCAATGTTTTCACTCTAGAGGGCAGCACCAGCATAGGAAACAAAAAGTTTTGTTTAACGTATGACAACGTTTCTGTCAATATTCTGATGTATGAGTTATTACGTGTGCAACATGTCGGATTTTGGTCGGATTATTTACTGTATGTGGTAGTAGCCCCCTCTGAAACCGACCTTTGCCTAACGTTCCCCATAACCCCTCAATCCCCGTAAGAGCACCCTGCACCGGTGCTCGGGCCGTTTGTATAGCGCAATTATATCTTATTATCACTATTCGAATAAGGCCCACTTGCGCCAATCTAGGTTAAAGTTAACTCTGAGTTAAACATCATGTCATAATATCTGTCACTCACCAAGTCAGTGATAGAGATGACATGATGTTTAACTCAGAGTTAACTTTAACCCAGATTGGCGCAAGTGGGCCTAAGAGTCTTGTCCAAATGCATTCGCTATCAAAAGCACATGTATGATTGTATCATATATGCAAGTTATTCAAAAACTCAGATCTGTCAAGGGTATCTTAATGTAACTAATCAAAGTTCGTCGTGAAATCTGAATACTAAAGGTATCGATTATGACCTAGACTGAGTTCGATATAAACTGGTTATGACCTAATAAACTTTCGCGATCCCCTAGGATTACTATATTAGATCCTCAGACCAATTTCTGAAGTAAATTATACAAGTTGTGGTAGATAAACAGAAATTATCGGCCTTATTGTGTTGTTTGCCAATAGGCTAGAACTCATAAGTGATTAAAGTTTGTAGACTATAGTTTCTGACGTAGTAGTTATAATCTGAAAATCTCCATAACATTTAGATCAGGCTAGTACCTGATTTATGCAGACAAAAATATAGTTTTGATCAACTTCCATCTTATATTTTATCATAGTAATTACGAGAATTTTTTTAAGGTAAGTACTTCAGTGCCTACTTCTGCTGACAATATTTTAGAAAGAAATAGAAATCCAAAAGTGCTCTACAAAGTGTTGGCTGTATTGAAAAAGATAGAGAATTCCAACAAACAAGTTTTATTCAAACGGCAAAGAAAGTTTCGCGAAAAATTCTAGCTCGTATTAAGCTCGATATGCTAATGCGCGAACAAGATTGTCTGGTTATAATAACGGGTGACCACTTTCGATTTCACAGTTCCGGTGCCATAAGCCATTGTTTGTCGGAAACTCGGAACCACTTCGTTCAAAGTTGATTTGCCTCTGACATAACCTATATGCTAAATGAAATTGAAGGTAGAAATAATTTTGAACAGACCTGTGTATCAGACCAGTGTATCAGAGGGGTTGCCAAAGAGTAAGGTGAGATGTGATGAGCAAGATTCAGTAACGAACATATTTTTTAAAGCAGCGTGAAAATATGACTGAAAAGTTTTATAGCTTTTGAACTATTATAGTGTTATAGGTTATTATTTAAACTTTTATGCTTTTATTTTAAATAGAATTATAAAAGTTAAGGTGAATTATTGCCCGACTTGCAAAAATAAGTACTTAGCCAATAAATTTATTTAATTACTAGCTGTCCCGGCAAACGTTGTTTTGCCATTTAAAGTATATTTTCTACATCATCAGTTGATACATGTTTTACCCCCTCTTTTGTCCCTAAGAGGGTGGGGGGGGGGAAGGTCATACACCAGATGTTAAGTTGAAAAACACAGTTAATACCTAATATTATGAAGTAAGTCCACTAAAGAAAAAAGTTGTATACAAAATCTGACCCCTCTTTGGTCCCCAGAGAGGGTTGAGAGGGGAGGGGGGGGGAGGATTTTTATACACCAGATGTTGAGTTGGAAGAAGACAAACATAATATATCTGTGAAAACCGTATGGAAATCGGATCAGTAGTTTTCGTGTTAAAGAAAAAAGTTTGATACAAAATCTGACCCCCTCTTTTGTCCCCTTAGAGGGGTGGGGGAAAAAAATTTTATACACCAGATGTTAAGTTGGAAGAAGATAAATATATCTGCGAAAACCACATTCAAATCGGATCAGTATTTTTCGTGTGATGCTGGAACAAACACACAGACAGACAGAAAGAGTGACAGACAGACAGACAGACAAAAAACTAACCACATTTTTGGCTTCTCTAGCGATGTAGTGACAAAGTTGTAATTTCGGGTGTCATTTCATATCTTTTATGTACAGAATTTTCATTTCTACAACAGAATATTGTATTCCTCCCGCACGCGCTTTGGTGACGCCTACTATCGTAATATTTTAATTTCGCCATAATTTCTAAACCAAACGTCCAATTTTAATCATTCAAAGACCAAATATTATCTACATAAACTGTACTTAGTGATAAAATAATTTATTTTGATAAGGATTAATAGCGTGAGTAAAATATATCCGTTTCAATTTAGTCAAAAAAAAAATCAGGATTTTTAAATAAATAAATGGTTATTGTGCCTCACTCGACATAGATAGGTATAGTGTGTCGCGGACTTTTTTGTAGATATTTATAAGATCTACAATTACTTAGAACATTTTATGGTTCTATCTTTTATAGTTTAGGCAGCGTACGCAAAATGAGTAACTTTTCTAGCTGATTTTTTACACCTTGCGTCCGAAAAACTCAAATATCTTACGGAACCCTACTTTTTTCCAAAATAAAATGTAGCCTATGTTCAGCAGAAATAATGTAAGATTCCAATAGCAAAAGAATTTTTCAAATCGGTCCAGTAGTTTCGGAGCCTATTCGACTCAAACAAACAAACAAACAAACAAACAAACAAACAAACAAACAAAAAATCAAATCTTTCCTCTTTATAATAGTAGTATAGATATCACGCTATCAAAATACTAAACTTAAGAATACGCTAAAATGAAATAGGTATCTGTGACGTTCGTACCTTCGAAACCTTTAGTTCGTAAAAGATCAAGAACCCCCTGCTATGGATTAAAGTTGCAGTGAGTTTGTCAAGTGCTATTTACTGGACAATGTTTTCAACGTCTGTGACACTGTTTACGCTCTTCTATAATATTTTGTGTTAGTGAGATACTTTTATAATTGTTTGATTTAAAAACTTTTGCTTTATTTTAACTATCTTTATGAAACACTTACTGTTGTCCGGTACTTCCATTTAGGGTTGCTGAGGATTCCTCATCCGCTTCCTCATAATGAGGAAGTTCCGCAATATTTTGGGTTCCTCATCCGTTACCGCATCCTCATAAATAGAAATAAAAAAATCCTCTTCCGCTATCGCTTCCTCAAAATTTAAGAGGAATTTATGAGGAATTTCACTGCGCATGCGCGTCGCGTATCTAATCATGGCAACGCACACGCCAGAGCCAGATAATTGTATCATTCAAAATGGCAAAAGACGGAACCCTTATAGATTCGTCATGTCTGTCTGTCTGTCTGTCTGTCTGTCCGTCTGTCCGTCCGTCCGTCCGTCCGTCCGTCCGAAAACATTAGTTGGACCACATTAAATACTGAGTACATTTAATTGCGATGAAATAGAGTAATTATTACTTTATACTACGGCTTTTGTTGTAGAACTTGGTACCACACTGGTACCAAATAAACTATTTTAACTTTTGCTGTGTTCTAGAATTGTTGGGGAGCAAACTTTAGTTTCGTATATAACGTATGATCGGTACGCTCGCGTAAGTTAGTATAATTACTCCAATGTTAAATGTTCAGTCTTTATTGTTTAATCACTTTTGTACTCGGTTGTACGCTTAGCTTTAAAATATTATGGATAGAACTTAGCTCACATCCTATGTACTAAGCAATTACAGCCACGGAATCACTGGGTCCTTATTTAATTAAAAGTATGAACATACCACACCTAAACATAATATTTTTAACATCTTTTCATGATTTCCATTATTTAAAAAGTGCTGAAAATATGAAAGGGAAAAAAATGAAATAGTAAAAAAAATTGATAATATTGGTATTTTTTTCTTCTTCTGTATTCAACAATATAACATCGGTGCAATACTAAGCTATCATTTCCGAAAAAGGGCAAAACAACAAAACCCATGAATGCAAACAAAATAAAAAAGCTATTAGCCTACTAAAATAATTAGAAAGTGCTTTTAAATCCAGCATGGCGCCGTCGGATGTTACGATAATATATGCGAGTATCGAAATGTCGTAAGCGCCCTAATATGTAGAGTTCAGCAGGTTCAGTTATTACTGTAAGTAGTAAACAACTTTTACGCCACTCTGTAACTGGAGTAGGTAATCAGTTTTAACTTTAATTTTAGATATTGCTAGGACCAAGGGTGATTTACTATGCAGGCTTTGAGTTTTTCATAATATATCATTGTATGCAGGTTTAAATGTAACTTCCATAATGTGCCTTAACCTTGGCGTGAAGATATTTTTTTTTGAATAAAAACTTTTCCGGGGGCACGATGTATCTCCGATACATCTTTACTTTATTTCACCCATCAGACTTTATTTCACCAAAATCAATTCATCGGCCTAAAAAGCGTAAATTTATTCACAAACCTAGGCACGCTTTTACGTTAATTATATTAATTATTATGAATTGAATTAAACACATCTTCTGTCTTATTGTTCTTATTCCAGACCTCTGTTTTTATTCCAGTAATTTATAATAAATTGTTTCAATAGGGGTTTAAAGTGGACGAATTTAATTTTATTTGACCCAGTCACTTAAGTCCGCTTTAGCTTCTGATCCTGAACAAAAGATTATTTTAAATCCCGTTTGAAAGGATCTCTTTTACTCCTAATCTTCCATTTTAATTAACTTTTGAGTTGTTTTTGTTTGCCATCAAAATCATGAAATGTTTTGTTCAATGGCGTAAAAATCACGTCAATTTTTTTAAGAATTCCTATTATGTTGAACGAGGAAATGATTTTTGTCCTCAAGAGAAAAGTTTACTTTCGAATAAATAACTAAATTCGAACTTGTTTTGAATTTGAAAATGGAATAAAACTTATATTTTTTTAATGCAAAAGACTCACGCCTCAGTTGATTGTTTTTTTTTTTTCATTGTAAAAACTGAGGCACTGAGTTGAAAACTTTCTAGGAGTTTTGATCCCTATCAGATAATTTGGTGTGCAAGGCAAAGTTTTTGTGATCTCGCTTCAGTTGGTAGTTGGCACCGACTCCATTCCGCTTTCCAAATTAAGGCTTAAGCATATTTAAATTGGCTATTAGAGACATTTATAATGTTAGCTTTATAATATTATGTCCTTGTAGTTAGAAGTTGTTATGCTAACGTTTGGTTTGATAAACTTAAATTTTAACCATTGAATAATACGCTGTCGGAAGTGGTTGCATTCCTTAATTTGTGAATAATATTTCTTTTATCTCATAGACAATTAAATGTAATAGAGTTTATACGGTAAGAAAATCTCCAGAAATGTGGATATAAGCGTGGTATCCCAAGTTTCAGCTTTTCTATCTTTCTATGTATCTTGCTAGAAATTAATGATTCAAAATCTGTATTGATTATATTCGATGGCCATCAACGTCCTCAACTTGATGGGGTATACATCATAACACATAGGTGACATAGGTGACATAGGGATTATAGCCCAAGCCCCTAACATATTGGGCGTTTGTCGATTAATAATTATCCATCATAGAAACTGCAGCTGTGGCATTTTAGCCATCTAAGGGTATATTATGTATAATGTATATGAACATTTTGGCCATCACATAGCTGATAATAACACAGTGCGCGAGAGAAACTGACGCGCGGGCTGCGCGGGCGCAGGCGCCGAGCTGTCAACTCTCGGTCACAGCCGCTGACCTTGGGTGAAAGCGTGACGCTCTATCGGAGCCGCGTACGCATCAACTTCCCTCTTTCTAAACTATAAACAAAACCCATTCTTTTATTGCAACATTTTATGCAAATTACTGCATACGTATATTCAACAGGATGTCACAAAAGAGTTCACTGTGATAGTAGCGGAGCTGAAAGAATACTTAACTTTTTAAAACATTGTAACATGTAGGCATGGGCTTATTCATAGCTGTAGTTACTGTTTCAGTGCTACTACAAGACTACAACTCTTTTTTAACTCTTATCTATATATTGGAACATATTATACATCACGGCATACCCTGCCTAAGGTTATTTATTCCTTATCCTTTAGTTTTGTTAAACCTTGATTATTATAAGTAGATTATAAGCCATGCCGCAATTCTATAAGCTACAAAGTAGATCACTTTTTTTACAAATCACGTACGAGTTCCGAGGATCGGGGACTGAGATTGGAAAATGGTCCGCGCTTTTCTCACAACAATCCCCATCATAAATAATTTCTTAGAGTTCGGAGTTACATAATATTATGTACCTGGTAAGAACTAAGAATACAAAAGATTACTTCTCATACAGTTAAAGTGACACCACATAGATCATAATAATGGTTTGTTTGTGAACAATTTTTCATGCCGCGAGTCGCGACACAGCAACGATGACGGATGTGATTTTAGCATACGGGTATGAATACTCTCTACTAAAGATAAAGTAACAAGAATTATTGTCCCAAAGAGACAGGAGTTGTCTGCTCTGAGATATTGAAATAAACATTCATGCTATTACTTTTTATTTAACAAAATATTATAAATGCGAAAATGTGTCTATCTTTTATTTCTTCACACCCAAACCGCTGAACCAATTTTGCTGAAATTTGGTATGGAGATACATACTTTGAGGCCCGGAAAAGGACATAGTATACTTTTTAGCCCAGAAAAATGTGCGATTCCCGCGCGATATAATTTTGTCGGGATGGAGTTGCGGGCGTCATCTAGTTTAACAATAAATACTTTATAGTAATTACTGATTAGTTATATTAGGTATGCTGCGTAAAATATTATATTTTTTAGTATACTATGTAGAGGTTGGTACTACTAATATATATTCTGTGGTAGAGGTTTTTGTTCGCTCCTTAAAAAGTTTTACCTTGCGTCAGGATATTATGCATCATAAAACAAATATTATCTTCTTGCCAAAATAAAGAAGCTATTAAAAATCATTAGTATTATTGATGTTTAATTGTTTATACAGTATGCCGTATGGTATTTATATTATCGATGGAACTGGTTATAGATGAAAGTTCATATGGTGACCGCGGAATGATATAATATCCGCCTGTTTTGGCACAGCGGCGCCGCGGCCTTGGAGAAAGTCAGCTACATCAGCTGATTGGGTTCATATGGTAGAAATATATACAGGGTGTAACCAAACTAAGTGATAATACTTTAAGGTGTGTATGTTCCTTGTAGAGGTTACACTGTGAAAGTAACAGCGCAGAAAAAACATTTTTTTCTATTTATATCTGCAAGCGCCTCAGCCTCACGAAATTCCCCAAAAGTGAAAAAAACTTGGTCTTTCAGCGCTGCTACTTTCACAGGAAACTCTTCTATACAAGGAATACGTACACACCCTAAAGTATTATCACTTAGTTTTGTTACACCCTGTAAATATTATTAAGATGAGATTAATTTCGATCTAAGTGTGAAATAGTAATCAAGATTGAGGTACCATGGTAAGGTACCTTAAATTGGCGTTGTACCTTAATTTGGCTTATTTATTATTAGAAATATTATTATGATAAAATTCCCATTCGTTTTGATATAAGTGTAAAAAAAATATGAAATCTTGACTGAATTAAGGTGTAAAATGTCAATAAATGACTTTGCCACCTTATTTTGGCTATAAACTTAGAAAGCCATTCTAATACTTGGATTGCAATAACTAGAAATATAACAGACACACGCATTAGCGTGTGTCTATTATATTTAGCTAGCAGCTAGCAGGTATTTGGCCTAAAAATAAAATTTTGTAAGTTTTTATTCATTTTTTTTTCAATCCACAAGAAAAACGATTAAGTATACTGCAAGATTAAATTAACAACTGTCAAAATACTCTTTGTTTTCGTAGCGATAAAATGTTATTGGCCGGGCAATAAAAAATGTAGAGCAATAACATGATAGAGACAAAAACGGATGAAAATAGTATAGAATGGTTAAAGGAAAAGTTTTTCTACAAAATCAGTTTTTTTAGATTAATTATCAAAAAGGCAGTTTTTGTTTTTTTTTAATACTTATGGATTTTGCCTACGAAGTCTATTTTAAATGATTATTTGTTTTTTTGCAAGAGAAACGAAGTGTAAATAACAAACATCCATATTGTGATGCAAATAAGTTGAAAGAACGGCAAGTGGTTAACAAAAGATTAGAGTGAGCGGTGCTAAGTCGAGCGAGAGGTTGCATAATCAAAGAAAGCACTGAGCTGTGGCTTCAAAGCAGCTGGGGCGTAGGTTTCATTAGATTTGATCTTATGTCACGGAAATATCTTCTAATGTTTTTTCTTTAATCATATTTCGCGATTTTCCCCTCTGTGTATATTTTATACTCTCTACCTGTATTGAAATGTCTGAGGATGAAATCTATTAAAGGTATATTATATTTTCCAATAGTATAATTATTTTCTCTCTAGTTATCATGAGAAAAGAGTGTATGTATATTCGATTTTATGGCTTCAGTTAGTTTACAGCCTATCAAGTATCAATATAAGCTGTATACATGACACTATGTTTTATGGAAAGACAATCCTTAAATGGTTTATGATAATACTATAACTTTAATATTTTTGTATGAAATGAGAATTAAAAGGTATCAAGTATTAATAATTATTGATTACGACGTTGACCTACTCTACATTTTTCGCACTTACAGATTATAAGAACGAAGTTGTACGGATATGTGACATAATATTTACAAAGCATAAAAAAATAATAACAAAACATTAACGTAAGACCATTATGATGAAATAATGAAAGTTGCACGGTCGGTATATCGGTTTTATGCGATCTTTGATTTATGTTGATTTGGACTTATGACTCGGACAGTTAATGGACTCATCCTTCATAGAACACAGTACTGTACTTTCATATCCAAATTAAAAAAATATAAAGTGAGAATTTTTTTGATGACCTACATTTTGTTTTTTTTTTAATAAATAAAAAATATATTAATGGCTTGAATATGATTGTCCGCAGGTAGTAGTAGTGGCGGGTGGGTGTGGGAGGTGTGGAGGGTGCGGAGATTGTGGCGAGCGCGGGGGGCGGTGCGGGGTGCGCGGGCGTGGGCGGCGGGATGAGCGCCCCGCTGTCGGCGGCCGAGGCGCTCTCGTCCCTGCTGTGGCAGCCCTACGACTGCCGCTCGCCGCCCCTCGCGCGCTCGCGCACCGACGGCGCCCTCGCGGCCGGGGGGGGTCAGTCGCCGAACGGCGGTCGACATGCGCGCGCGTCGTACTGCGCGATCTCCGAGATGCGGCTGCCCGTCCCGGCGCCCGCCAAGGCGGACTCGGTCTCCGTGCGCGTGCCCGGCGAGCCGAGTGTGTGCAATGTGAACATAGTGCGAGTGGATGCTCCCGGTGTCGAGAGTGCCGTGCAGACGGAGAGGGAGCGGAGTGTGGCCACAGCGGAGTGTCAGACGGAGGAGCCCCGGCGGCGGCGCGTGAGGCGGGCGAGGGCGCCGCGCCCTCCGGAGCCCGAGTGCGTGCCGCCGCCGCCTTACAGCACGCTGCCACAGCTGCACCCGGCGGTGCTGCCCGTGCCCGCCGCGGTGCCGCTGCCGCACGCGCAGCATCCGCAGCACCCGCAGCCGCACCGGTTCCCCTTCCAGCCCGTTCCTCTCAGGTACGAATCTCGTCAGATACGACAAAGAAATGATCGCAAAAAATCGTAAGGTCGCTCTACCTGAGATGGAGTATTATTATATATTGAGTCTTATCTTCAGACAGTCCGTCACAATAGGATATAAATGTTCGCTCCAGCGCGATTGACATAAAATGGAAACGTCTGTAGTTGTTTAGTCGGTCATGTTAGCGTGCGGATTCGGAGAAAGGCGGTGCGGCGAGACACTTGTATACGAGCTTTGCATATAGAGCCACTCTATCAAAGTCGGCGCTGAACGACGTAAATAATATTGTATCTCACCGGATCTTACCGCATAAAGCACTAGTTCCCAACCAGTGGTCCGCCGGAGCCAAAATAGGGCCCGCAAATGATTTATACTCGTGAAATTACCTCATCTAAGAAAATAAAAGCTTAGTAACCACAATAATATAATACGAAAATACCAACATTTTCTGCTGTAATTTCATATTGAGTTTTTTAAGGTTTCAGAATTATTTATGACAGTTTATTTTTATTGTGGCTTCGTAGTGGTCCTTTTTAACAAGAAAAATATAAAAGTAGGGACCCAGAAAATGTTGGGAGCCCCTGGCATAGAGGATGAAATCTCGCGCTCTATAATATTATGGCGCTCGTTGAAGTCTTTTGTCGGCGCCGTCCGCGTCGTTTTAAACTTATATCACGACAAGCCCCGTTACTCGCTCCGTCGAAATGATATTCATTAGCTGACAACAAGCGCTAATTGTACGTTATTAAATTAATTTTAGTGCTTCACGAGTCTGAATTTTACATTAAAGCGTAGCATAATTTAATTTTCCGTCAGTTTTCGTGTAACGTCCGAAATTAATACAGTTACTCGTTTTTGGAAGCCTTCCACAAAATATGTTATTCTCAAAATACTCTTCTCATCCATACTATTCATACTAATATTAAAGATGCGAAAATGTACTGTATGTCTGTCTGTTACCTCTTCACATCCAAATCGCTGAGCCGAACTTGCTGTTTGAGTCCCGAGTAAAGTAAGGACATAGAATACTTTTTATTCCGGAAAAATGTACGATTCCCGCGTGATAAACGAGTTTTGACGCATAGGAGTTGCAGGCGTCATCTAGTTTTACATATATTTTGGTATTTTAATGTCGAACGTTTGACTAGAAACATTCAATGGACCAGTTTGGTGAGCTGCATCCAATCCGAACCGGTACCGCATTTGTAGTCGGCCATTGTACAATAATCGTCGCTGGTATTATCAATTGGCCTCAGGGGATACACTATCCTATGTCACGCACTGCAACACTAAATATTATATGAGGCGATCCCACGATACCAAACATTCATCAGTATATAATATCTATATTAATATCTACTCGACATCTGCATATAATATATATATACATATTATATAGGCGTGATAATTTTTCATTCAGGTAATCTCTAAAATATACTAGTAAAGAGTACAAAGACGATTTTTAGAAATTCAGATCTACATCTAAATTCATACCACGTAGAGTTCTAACATTGGACTGGACCCAAACACATTTTAATGATAACTTCAAATTAATACAATTTTTGGTATAAAAATGGATGTTATGTCAAAACCTTCATTCAATTTAAGATAAGCAATCATAAATCTCTTTGAGGCCGCGCAACGCTGTAGTCTGTAGATATAAAATATTTACACTTAAATTCATACAACAAAAAGTTCTAAAACATCAAAGCTGATGTTTCCGTGGCCATTACCAATTCAGTCGGCATGTAGAGCTGGTGAAATTAGGAATTAAATCCACGGAGACCTTCGAAATGAAAGCGGCAAAACCACAGCCAATAACAGCACTACGATGGCATGTACAATTTCAACACCCACAGAGAAATAGCACTATACTATCGCCCACTTTTAGTGCATTGGAATTACTTAATCGCTTTAGAATTATAATCATAAAGTAAAGAAATCGCCAAATATATCTTCTTCAGGTAATTTCATAAACATTTATATATTATTATTATATTCTAGCATCTAGATAATATTTTATATCCTTGGTTAGAAAATAAGTAATTGGTGATACAGTACAAGAGCATTTACGAATGTAAAGTTCTACCGTTTTATATAAACGAAGTCAGTGAAACTAGTCCTATTTGGGACGAAAAGTAGAGCCATTGTAGCCTTTTTTGTGACAAGATCGCTGAAAAAAATGTAGGCCGATGATCGTGTTCAAGAGGGTTTTGCTCAAAAATAATTAAGAAAGTTGAGGAAATGTAGAGCAATCTCTAAATTATTTTTAATTAGGTTCGTTATAAGTTGCTCTAATTTAGAGTCGTTATAAAACGATATATTCTAGTTCTAAAAACGTGATATAAATTTTATTGTTATTAGTAGCATAGACGTACTAATATATTATTACTAGATCATTTTTCTAATTTTCAATTAGTAATCACGAGTCAATTTAATATGTAGGGTTGTTGGCTCATTTGTACAAAATATTAAATTCTTTGTCAATATTTTATGTACAGAATAATTGTGTAAGTACATAAAATATTTAATATTATCGTTATAACTAGATGTTGGAATTGCAACATAATATTTCGTGAGTTTGGTAAGTGGTAACGTAATCAGCTGTAGATTAGTCGAAAGTATAATATTAATAAAATTTTTGACTACATAATATTGTCTGCAACATTTTTCACGCTAAGCAGTTGAAATTATTTGGATAACGAAAAAGGATAGGATAGTTTTTATACGATATCCCTGTGCAAGCGAGTTATTTTTTTGATTCTTTATTTGTGTTTTAACCGACTTCAAAAAAGGAGGTTATCAATTCGACGCGCATGTATGTAATATTTCCAGAACTGCCCAGTTTTTGTATAATTTTAATTTTCAATTACGTACAATTTTGAAATTGGTTTTATTTTTTTTAAATACTATAATTTTCCCTATTTTTACAAAACACGTAGTAGTATGGACTCTACCAGACAGAAACAACTATGCGTAATGAATTCAATTTCTAATGTATTGGCAAGAGCGTTTACATATTCGTCCGTCCTTGCCCACGAAGTCGAGGCCGCTTGCTGCCATATAAATACACATTAAAACTTTAATTCTTCACGCTTCCGTTGCGTAACTATTGAATTAATTTGATTATGAAGAAATGTTTGTGTAACAGCGATATAATCCGATGAAGCCATTTGAAGGGCGCTTGGAGCGTTACGGAAAGTATTTCAACGTAGAATTCGAATGAAGTGAAGTGAACCTCCTCCTTTTTGGAAGTCGGTTAAAAACTAAAAAAAGCACGTGTGGTACTACCGCGGTAAAGCAATTGCATAGCAGAGCTGCAGCTAGTCTACACGCGTACATCTAGTCGCACGCACGTAAACACCGTGCCGAAGTCTGCTGAACTGAAACGACGTTAGACGATACACACGCCGCACCGCTGAGCTGGTCGGAATGTTAGGTTTATTTTCGTTACTGAATTTCTTGATTCGGTCGCCGCGCTCAAAGCCCGCGATAAAAGCTATGTGCAATAGCTTAAAAACACTAATTATTTCAGGAAATTACTCGTTATTTTTAATTTTTTTTTACCAAATTGTAAAATGTGTGTAGTTTAGCAGTAAAGTAGTCAGAGATGTGGCTCACTTATGAATTATGATTCGGCTTTTTTCAGCGCCAGCCAATGATCTTTTTTTGATTTAATTTTACATGAAAAATTTTATTTTTTTATTTTTACACAAATTTTTCTCGCCAAGATAAAAAGTTACAAAAATTAAAATAATAATATTGTCCAATCACTTTCGATAAGTCATTAAAACAAAACCAGTAAACAGTTAGCAAGCCGGTTGTGACTAGGTGAGTCGAGACTGGTTTGGCACATGGTCGAAAGCGGACAGGTTCTATTACTTTCAGCCAAGTTTTTACTCTGCTCTTAAATAGAACATGTTGTTGGTCGGTCTATATATGCTGATTGCTGGATCAACCTATATCGGGATATAATTAGAATTACAAGCAATGCATAGAAAATAGTTTTATTACTAAAACTAGCTGTCCCGGTGAACTTCGTGTCACTTAGAAACCTTCCCTGGACTTCAAGGATTATTTTATGACTAAAATTAGCAGAATCGGTTCAGCCGTAATCGAGTTATAGCGTTACTAACTCAATAGATGATAAATATGCGAAAGCGTGTCTGTATGTCGCAGAGAAAAGAGGATATCAGGGATTTCACGATATCCCTAGGGATATCACGAACTCCCGGTAGATGCCGAATATTCTTGTTTGTTACGTCTTCTTACTAAAAATATCTAGTGATATGTCATTTCATTAAACTAAATCTAGTGAAATGTCAGAAAAGCGGATACCGCCGAATAAAAATCGAGCCACTAATTTCTCTCGCTCGCTCTAGTATTCGGTTACTTTGATAGGATCATCTTCTGACAAGTAAGATGTTTCACTAAGAAATGACATAATATCACTAGATATTTTTAGTAAGAAGACGTAACAAACAAGAATATTCGGCATCTACCGGGAGTTCGTGATATCCCTAGGGATATCGTGAAATCCCTGATATCCTCTTTTCCCTGCGACATGTATAGTGGTATCTCTTTGCGAGTAAACCGCTAAACTGATTTTGATTAAAGTTAATTTTGTAAGCAAGTCTTCTCCGTTTTCCACGTTTTGTAATTATTATCGATTCTTTGTAATTTCCTTGTTAAAATAAATTCCTTGTTAGTAGAACAACTAATTGTACAACATAGGATAATTACGACAAATTGTTATTGGTATACACATTAACATCATTGTTTCTATTTTATAATAAATACTATATTTAATATTTATGCTATTAGTTTAAAGAACGTAATTTTAAAGTAGAGTTAGTCTTAGGTAACTTGTTAAGGTTTTGTTAAATTTTTGAATAGAATATTATAATGATTCTAATTATCTAAATTAGAATCATTACTTAATTACTTAATAATAATTACTTACTTAATAATTATCACTTTTGTCTTCTTAATTATGGAAACTTTAACGGCTTTAGTTCGACAGTACCTATGCAATTAAATACGTCAGTTTGTAGTTTACTATTTTGTGTCCTTCAAAATATTATAGGTCAAAATAGAGAGAGACAAGTTTTACGAGCGTCAAATAATTTTGCTACGTCAAGTTATCTAGGTAATAGGTTATAGGTATTCTCGCTAAACGTTTGCGTGCGTATGAGATGGTTGAAATCTAAAATAATAATTTAAGTGGTCTACTGCGTTTAACTTATATTGTGTTAGTACTTACTTACTCAGAAATAACTAATTACAAGGCTAGATCACAATTTAACAACAGTACTTAATTAAATTAACCTTGAGTAGCAACATTCAAGTTGATCATTGATGTTTCTATTTTAAGGTTTCAAACTTATTTACTGTGTTTTAAAAGTCGAGTGTGAAACACTGTTATATATTATACAATATAATATTATTTATAAATAATTTCCTTGCTTATGAATTATGATATAATTACATACTATGAATAACAATGAAAAAGGATTATTAATTACCTATTATTATTATCGTTTTACTAAATGAAATTACATGAAAATTTAATATTATGTAAAAAAATTACATGATATTAAATTTTCTTCGCGATAAACATTAATTTAATTGTTTTTTGCTATCAATCATTTATGCTACGTTAAAAACAAAGTTATAAGTCACGAAATGTGGTTAGAAATTTTCACTTTTTAACATCTTTTCTGTAGACTCAAGATTCAAGACTAGTGTTTTTAAAAGTATTATTGACATGAGAAACTAAGATGTCCTCTTATAATATTGAATGATCCATACATTGTAAACAGAATTTACGTTTATGAAATGTTTTGTTCTTGTCTGCAAGCTGCTTTTCTAAGGTATTAGACAGAAATACGAGTACTTTAAAGGTAAAGCATCTGTAACACTAGTGTAAATCTTTTAATTACCTGAGGTTAAAATAATTATTTTTCACAACCCTAAAAATACGGAATAAAGGCAATTCAAATAAAGCCTTACTTTACTAAACTACAATTTCCTTTCTAAATGCCATAGCAATGTCGCCCTTACATCATTAATCATAAGGTCCAATGTGATGCCCCTGTTACTAGGTCCGTGTAGGTCGGCCGTCGGAGAATGTGTGTCGTGTACCAGTACTGTCATATATCTCGTTATGATCATGTGAAACTGATTGGATATTAGTTATTACCCATAAGTACTAGAAGTAAAAAAAAATATGCGACGGCGACGGCGAATGTATAAGTCATGGGCCATGGCGCTTGGCATTGTCTTATCCTGCGATAATGAAACCGCTTCGGTCGAAATAATGAGAGCAGGCATTTTAGCAAAATGGAGCTTCTTAGAAATCTACGAAGCTCAATGCAGCGTGCTAACTACTACATCAAATGTGCAGTTAGTTTATAAGTAGCATGATAGGGTTAGTAGGAGAGGTTTAATGATTAATTATTTATAGGCTGCACTAAGAGAGTTTTAATGACCACTTAACTTTAATTTAATGATGCGTTAGTTTTTACTGAATTAATCAGTATTTGTGTAGCTGAAGGCTGCACTGCCTTCAGCTACACAAAAGCACAGATTACAGAATAGTTAATAGTATAGTACTCCATACTCCATAGTTCTAGCCTGTCAGACTAGCAGGATATTCGCTGCATACGGCCAAACGAGTAATCGCTGTTCCAACTTCCATGTCACATTAGCCGCGCGGCCAAGCGTGACACAATAATTATTATTAACAAACTCCGATGAAACGATGACACTGGTATTGATAATAATTAGCCAATCGTGTACAAATGAACCGCGACTTACTGAATGCCTTTTTAGGTCATGCACATTCCGACCTTATTACTAAAGCAGTAAAATTTAAAACTGCTAAGTTCTGTACAGTCACTATGGACTTACAACATAATATTATTATTAAGGGCCTTCCCTACGGAGAATCCGTAATTTACCGTATTTAGAGCCTTATAAACTCATAATTTGAAAGCTACAGAGTTATAATAAAAATACAACAACATTCTTCAGTATCTCAACATTCCTTTCCACGTTTTAAATTTTCTATTTTCGTTTATTATACTCATGATATCAGCTTCCAAAGTACAGCCAATTTATTAAAATTCAAGCATACATTCAGCACCTCCTTAGTATTTACAAATTACTTTTATTTGAAACACACGCCAATAGATCGACAATATCATAAACTACATATTCCCCGTTTTAATTTTTTTAGGTCAATTTTGAACTAAGATAAGTAAAAAAATACGGTTTTGGTGCGATCTCGGCAACGCGGCAAATGTATAGCCAAGGTCGTTTGCTCGGGGGACGGCCTTAAGTTGTAACTTGTAAGTCCAGTGACAACACCCGTTTCGCTACACCCTTTCGCCGAGTGATCTATATTATATAGTCTATAATATAGACCACTCGGCGAAACGGGTGTAGCGATCCGCACATAATATTGTTTATATTATCTACCATTATCAATAAGGTGAAGTTTGGTCACAATTTACCAATACTGACACGTCCGATTTCAGTTTTACCTATTGGTACGCTATTGCGTTTCCCCGTACCACTCGCCCCGCACACTCCTCGCCCACCAAAGAGACCTTATAGCGGGCTTATATTATTCCAATCCAGTAATCCAATCCAGCGCTGGAGCTTGGAATGCTACTGGAAAAATGTAAACGCAACTGGAATGCACTGAATTGCATTCCAGCGTATTCCAGTGCCCCTTCACATGATTAGCATCAATACAGCCCTGGATTGGATTATTGGACTGTAATAATGTAAATCGGCCATTATAAAACTCCCATCTTGTATTTTACAAAGCGATCTTAAAATTTTGCGCGGCCTATACGATCTAATTTCTATAATACAAGTCAGCGAATTAATTGGCATGTCACGTACAGACGGACAGTATATGCGAGACGGGGTTACACTTAATTGCATATGAAATTGCTATCGATGTCAGCAAAATAGCTGCTCTGTCTAATTTGATAGACTGTACTTGATTTTGAGTCTTTGATTCTATCAATGTTTTGTTTAGCTTCGTGTAAGTTTTAGGAGTAGGCAGTAGCCCTGGCTGTTCTATACACAAAATTTTTGTTTATGTGTGCTGTTTGTATTGTATAATATGTAACAACATATTATAATAATCTTAGATAATTGATTATTATTTGTAAGCGTAAGCCCTAAATTGTTCTTTGCTCGGAACTTACCTAAAATCACGCCTATGTGTGCGTGCGCTCGATTCCCATTTATTATAATTCCCATTTATTATAGTCTAGCATTAACATACTGTGTATATTGTTATAATATAATATAAGTGGTTTGTAGACATTAGAAACTATCACTCCCTGTGTGTTGTGGGGGTGGTAATATATTTGACCACGTGACATGACCAGCGACCGTGAAGCCTCCTGCGGGATATCCTCTTCCTATATTTTCCTCACCGGAAACTGTTTGGTTTGACTTTAATTCAATTGACGATCCAATGGTTTATTTACTTTTGTCTTTATTTCTCTGGAAGAATACTTCTGTAATTTTGAACCCAAATATTGTAGAAACTAAAATTAATCGACAATAGCCGCATAATGGAATTCTAAACTCAATACAATATATTAAAATTAATAATTAATCATTTTAGAAACTACAGATTCTTACTAGACAAAAATTTTCAATGATATATGAAAGGAATTTCAAAGAGCATAATATTTTGTTCATTTTAAATATCTATTGTGAAAATTCAGAAAGACGGTATCGACAAAAAGACTTGTAAAAATATGCACATTTATCAGCGATCGCCTGCGAACAGCCAAAGGAATATTAAAATTTTAATTAAAACGACGTTTGCAGTGGGCGTATTTATTACAAGTTTAATCAAAATTTTCATCGCAGCTTTATTAGTTAGAATTTCGACATCTAACAAGAAATTCATAATTCCAGACATATACAATACAATTATCTAGAATAGAAATAATTTTCTCGTTCTGATGTTTTCTAGTAGGAGTTAATATTATTTTCAATTAGCGTTGTTGATACCAATAAAGTTTTAAATGAATTATAATTTATCGTAATATTTTCCGTGATGAACCGTATCCAGCTATGTTCTTTCCCAGGACTCAAAATATCTCCATACAAATGTCCAGCAAATCGGTTCAGCGGTTTGGACGTGAAGAGGTAACAGACCGACAGACAAACTTTTGCGTTTATATTACTAGTAATATGAATACCCAGTTATAATAACAATGTCGTAATTAAAACCATAATATTAATTCCAGATTTTTGAGGTTATTCGGTTTGGAGTTTGGACAGGACCTTAGGTACCTTTTCACTAGCGCTTTCAAACACTGTTGACACTTTAACCATAACGTTTTAAGGTCAGCTTGTTAAAAGCGCTTTTATAGTATAATTTAAGTTATATCACGTGTAACTTGACTTTATTATTACATCTATAAATTTTTATCACGGAACTAATAGCGTCACCTTATAAATGATAACTTGGAAGGATATTTATGATTTCCGTTTGAATTAATTTCGGCGGAAAGGAAGCGAAAATCTTTATTTATCGAGCCTGGTTCATCATTCTACGTCTATTCTGAGAGTACACTTCCTTGAATGTTAAGCTAACAAATATCGCACCTCGGACTTGGCTGCGAGCCAACGTCCTAATGGCGGGACTATCGCCAAACCCGAATTCTTCTATCGGAAACTCAACATGTTTGTGACTTGGCATCTCTGAATTGAATCACAATATAGTTGATACAAATTAAAGACTTGGCTTGCTATTGTGTAAGTTTGTAAATTGTAGGATTTAGACGTGCACTTACTAGAGACGTGAATGTAAAATCAATTAAAAATACTGATAATAATGACGGACTTGCCACCTACCGATTTGACCTGCCCCAAAGAAGCAAAGAAATCGCAACGCCTCGCGACTTTGTAATGTCAATTATAATCCTTTAAGACTTGATCGCTGCTGCAACTTTCGATGTTTGTCAAATGTCTATGTTACCAACTTAAAATGGATTCTAACGTTGACTGAGCTGGGTCAGGAGACGCCGATTAAATCCCATGTGTTTGTTGAAGTAGATTGAGTCCGTGATCATTCCAAGAAGCTATTACTGTACAGTCGACCAATACCTCATTTCGACCGTATTGCTAAGGGAATAAGGTCAAAGCGGTGATTCCTTGAGCGATTGCAGTGTAATTTGTGACCGCATTGTGTGGACAAGTGTGCAAACTGAGCACACTTACCTCTATTGAGCTATTCGAGCCCTGAATATCTCAATAGTCAATCCAGTCTTTAGCGGTTGGCAGTAGTTAAATACTCAATAAATGTTATTTACTTTACGTTATAAATTTACAAGGCAGCCATTTGCTTATTGCGCAGGAACCGTATATTCTGCCCTATATAGGTACTTTTCGGGAGCTTAAAATATTTTAGAAATTAGAGCAATTGCCATCAATTGCCGTGCCAAAAAGTTTCCGCATAAATAATAAATAAATCAATTGTTATTAAAAATTACAAAATACATAATATATATTTTTTATCGATAAAAAGGTTGTTTTGTTGCATTTCATCGCTAATTAATTAACTCTTCCATAACAACAATATTTCGGTGCATTTCCCTATATTATCAGCACAGACAGTAGCTATAAACAAGTTGAGGAAAAGCATGGTTTTCCCAGAATTTATTCAAAACATTTATATAATTATTATAATATCCTTTTGTTTGTCTGTTTGTGGTTTTCCTTCCCTAACACAAACATCATACAGTAACATCGAATGGTATTAATTTTGCAGAGAGCATGAATTCTAATTGAACGGTAAGTACTACAGCTAACATTTTGATAGGACCTATAAATTTATATTAGATACTATATGGTCGCACTATAGACTGCGAGACGAGACTGACATGAAATTATACAGTTTTCTGACTCGTTTTGTAATTTACATCAATGTTAATGAAGGAAAATATTATCAAATTGACTAACTATTGTTACTAATAATATGTATTCTCTGCATTAGCACAGATAATAGCAATATTAATTGCAAAATGCGACATATCACATAAGACATAAGTATTAAGTAGACAGGTATTTGTATATTTTAAACATGTAAGTACAGTTAATTTTATAATAATTATTAATTATAATATTATTATTAGTAGATGACCCGGTGAACTTCGTATCACTTTCCTCTAATATGAACCTTCCCTAAACTTTCACGAATATTTCAAGACTAGATTAGCCAAATTTGTTCAGCTATTTTCGAGTTTTAGCGAGACTAACAAAATTTAAAGGCTCAGGGCACGCCCTCTAGTCTAACAAAAATTAAAACTAGTTTTTATTTAAATACAAATATGTACTATAATATTATAGAAGGTTTGTACTTAGTATAGGTCACACAAACATGACCTACTGGCTAAGCTCAGTTTAGGGATCATTTAATACTATTTATCGACAAAGATATTCGCTAACCTCAGTTTAGCGATTACGCCAGAAGTTGTAGTGGTTTGTCCTTTGTTCAGATAGAATGTTAGCGATGGACAGAATTTACAGCGATGGCCGAGAACTCAACTGCTTGGCCCCGAAACCAGAGGGAAGCGTTGAGAGTTTTCTATAAATAATACCTAATAAATTGATTGAATGAAAAAGACGTGTCCACAGAAAAATTAATAAAATAATCAGTTGTAGATTGCTGGTTCTAAGACAACTTGAATTTTTTAAGTGTAAGGACGGCCACTTAATTGTTAATTTTGTTTTTCGAAAAAACCTGGTTTTCTAATTGGAGTTTCTTCATATAATTTGCTTTCTGAAAATCCAATGCATACCAGATTATCAGCTATAGATCGATCATAAAAGAGTGGCCAAGGTAAGAATGTTAGCTTGAAACCATATCGATGGTGGCTATTGTAATATAATCAACCATCATAATGGTTCAAGTCTGACTCTGTAGACTGTCTTGCGATTGTCTTGAAAGACATTACTTTGAAATTATTTTGCCACCGCAGCGTTTCCCAACTTCGTGGCCACGCCTTAAGTGATCAAACGAACGATACTGAAGTTTTGTTTATAAAACGTTTTCTCCATAAACAGCATGTTCCAAGTTTCAACTTCCAAAGTCACTTTGTATGTTTTTATTTTCATGTTTGGTGCGCACTATATAGTATCTATGTAGATTGTAGATAGAGTACATCATTCTAGAAAAGTTTATTTTTATTGATAGTAAGGTTTTTAAGGTTTTAAGAAAGACAAATAGAGGATCTTTTATGTCTATTTAGCAGCGTAATGCAATTAAATTAATAGGTATATATAATACCTACATTTAACGCAATATAAAAACAACAAGATTTGTATAATATTTAATACTTAATTAGGTACCTTTTATGGGTCTATGACCTACGTGTGCCTACGTTTTGAATGGTTTTGACGTGCTCTATGTTCACTATTAACACATTATAAAATTATACAGTAGACCATCTCTTTTTTTTTAATCTTTATTTAAATATAGGGCTTAGTAGACCATCTTCATATTCCACATCTTAACTTGAATCGGCCGTATGTATGTATTACTATTACTCTATGGTATTACCTATATTTGCGTGATATGAAATACCTTTGAATCGCAAACTCTTAATTTTGGTGTATCTTTGTTAGGTGGCTTAGTAAATTATCTTTGAGTAAAGCGATTAAGATTTCAAGGACAATGGTGAATTACTATATGTTTATATTGTGGTATGAGCGCGATACATAACATTAACTTATTTAGCGTATTACGCTGTGGATAACGTGTTCATATTCAATGTTAATAGCCCAGACCCCTGTCTTAAACTCGTTCGACGCAGGTTGTTGACTCTGTAAGTTTGACTTGCAGAATTCATTATTATAATATTGTATTCTTTCACGTGAAACATCTTACAAAATATAGCTATATTAGGGAACGTGCGGAAACTCTAGGTTGCATTTGTCAAGTGTAGATTGCAAGTTTCGGATTGGCGACGTTCTTTATCTCTGAAAACTACTACTTAGCTCAATCAATCATCAAATCATAATATTCGTCCACTGCGGGATATAATATGCCTCTCTCAATGAACGCCAAGATGGCCGATCTCCCGCTACTCGCATCCAACATGAGCCCGCAACTAAACGGATATCGTCGTCCCACCTAGTTGGAGGTCGACCTACAGAGGTACATCCTTGGCGCAGTCAGGTAAAAATATCCCGAGGGTTCTTTAGCAGCGTCGTTGCTTGTCCGTTCCAGTCAGGTTTCCATCAAACTACAAATAAAATATCAATATCGACATTTCGTGACAAGGAACTAAGCTGTATACAAATGTTACATCTGTAGAATTGGGGTCCTTTAACCTATCTTTAAGGGACCGGGGTACCCTCGAAATTCTCATACATAATCATTTTCTCATACGAAAATATTTAACATTTTTGAGTTATTTTTTAGCTTAAAAGAGTAATTACCTAGGTTCCTGCACAAAATTTTTCTGAAAAATATTTAAACACAAAAAAAAATTTTTTTGTTTAAATATTTTTTAGTAAATTTACTACTTAATATTAAAACACTAAAAAATAGAGTAAAACACAAAAAAATATATAAATAAATAGTAAATTTACTACAAAATATTTAAACTAATAAATATTTTTTAGTACTTATTTAAATATTTTGTAGCAAATTTACTATTTATTTATATATTTTTTAGTGTTTTAATATTTAGTAGTAAATTTACTAAAAATACTTAAACACAAAAAATTTTTTTTTAGAAAAATTTTGTGTAGGAACCCAGGTAATTACTATCTTAAGCTGAAAAATAACTCAAACATGTTAAATATTTTGGTATGAGAAAATGATTTTGGTATTAAGTATGTATGAGAATTTCGAGGGTACCCCGGCCTCTTAAGGCAAACTTTGAAAATACCTGCAAATTTTCGTAGAAGATTACAAATAGTTTAACACATTGACCATATTGAAATGAGACCAATACGGAACTTACACGTAACATAAGTGCCAGTATTACCTAACAATATAAAAACTAAATTACAGACAGACGAACAAAACGAAACGCTAATCACTATCATTAGGAGCAGCTTATAACGGCAACGAGCAGTACTTAGATGAGTATTTTATGCACTAGTTTACTTTTAGTTCATAAACACGCTATTTACTAGAACTAAATACATAAAAATGTGTTCTCGAGTCGAATATTTGCAAAACAATTGGTTGTGCAAAATATTTTGTCTTTTCCTAGGATCAAAAGTATCTCTAGACCAATTTTAACAAGTAAAAAGTTGACGGGCAGACAGAAAGAGTTAATAAGTAGGTATAGATTGAGTAATTTAATCCTCTCTAGCATTCTCTACCTATGGATATGGATATGTGATGGATCGCAGTTTTTTATTAATAATTTACCTATACCACATTTATTGTTGGGCAACTTCCAGAACCAAATGGTATTTTTTAAAAAATAAATAATAAATACTTAAAATAGGCTTGAGTTTCCAAATATTTAGCTATCTCTGAATAGTTAATATAATAATTTGTTTTTAAGTTGTAGATTACTTTAAACCTTACAAGGGCTATTAAGAAATCTGTGCCTTTTAGTAAGCATGACTTGTATGAGTCATAGAATATTACTTTTAGGTCAATGAACTATTAACCAACGTACACACTTCTAAGAAATAAGAAAACATAATGGATATTATTTGAGCATGTTAAAATGTATAGATATTACTAGAGTATTTTAAAATATATTTCCTGGGTGATGGTGTGCAACACGCACTAGAAAACTCATTGCACTGCTAGAGATTGCCGTCATGCAATATGGACATTATAAAGTTCAAATGTTTCCTCAAAACCATAGTTAAAACTGTTGTTTATGGCAGTGGTAATCACCTTTGTAACCGACAACAAAAATAGTAGGTTATGTGCTTGACTGTGGATTTTTTTTAAACAAAATAAACAATCTCACTAGGTTTAAGAAATGAAATCTTCTATATATATATAAAACTCAAAGGTGACTGACTGACATGGTGACCTATCAACGCACAGCCCAAACCACTGGACGGATCGGGCTGAAATTTGGCATGCAGGTAAATGTTATGACGTAGGCATCCGCTAAGAAAGGATTTTGATAAATTCTCACCCCAAGGGGTTCAAATAGGGGATGAAAGTTTGTATATTAATAATACTTCTTAACGCGAACGAAGCTGCGGGCAAAAGCTCGTATAGTATATTTGTCTAAATGTCCACAGGTTTTTTTTCTTTCCTTTAGGGTATGTTGCGAAGCACTCAGTTGGATAGATTAGTTTGTAATTTTGACGTGGTTTGGCTTTATATTGCGTGTCTGTGTCAGAGATAGAGCTAACTAGGATTTTAAGTTGATGATAATACATCATCCTTATTACTATTATTGTGTATAATAAACACACTATTACCCTGATATTATCATAAATGCGGAAGATTATTAATTTAATTTGTTATTTTTCACGCGAAAACTACATAACGGATTTAATTACAATTTGGCGTGGTATAAGTAACTAACGGCCCTGAATTATCACATAGACTACTTTAATTTATCCAAAAATGAATATAATATGGTTTTGTCGGAGCTAAAGCTAGTAATAAAGACATAATATGTTTCTACTCTACCTGTATCACTTACAAGTGTCTCGCTCCACTTTTTTATTCACACTTAATACAATATCGAAATTACGTAAGTCCCGAAGTGAACAATGAGCAACTACGTAATATGCCTGAACAAACTTTCTCTTTTCGTTTGACTTTTGTAGTTGGCACTGTTTTTGTATAGTCCGCATATTGTAGAGTCAGCAAGTGATTAGTAGAGCGTGAGTTGAAAATAATAATTAAATCACTCAATTTAATAGATATTAGATACAAAATACTTGATTTATTACTAAGAAAACTATGTTGATATTAATTTAGCTTAATAATTTTATATAGTTACATTGGTTCTTAAAGATTTGCAATTTAAAAGTTAGACGTATCCTATTAAGAATCTGGCAGTGCTGTTTTGCTATCTCTATAACACTTCTCGAAGCAAAATATTGAAGAAAAAAAAAATGAACTTTAAATCGTTTCTGGGCTAGACGGCCTTGTTCCAAATTTTCAACGTTTAGTTGATACCTAATATTGCTTAAATGTTGTAGTTTCTATAATAGAATAAACGTAAATGGATATAAATAGGCTAAAAATTAAATCAACTGAATTGCAATATGTATTTCCTTTCGCAGGCCTCAGACTTCAGAGTAGAGTAATGAGTATCACTTTACCGAACATCATCTAAATTCTAAATCGGCACATTCATTTCATAGGCACGTCATGAAAGGACACAGACACACTTTTGTATGCAATTTAATATTACTATGGAGGTTTGTAGATGAGAACAACTGACAGAAAATTCTGAAAATTATATTGTAGGTGTTTTTATCATCGTACTAGACATTACCTTTTTTTTTTTTTTTTTTTTTTTTTTTCACGCAGAGAAATGCATTAACGCATTCGACGCAGGGGATGGGGACTCCCGCTGCGGATATGTGGGGCTCATCGCGGCGAAGATGGTATGTGCCGCGACCCTACCCACTAAAACTCTGCGACGCTCCTCTCGCCACCCAAGACGAAGCCACGGGAACGACACACCCACCGCAACTCCACCAGTGGCCGTCCGACCCTCTCAGACCACACTCATTTAGGGGCGCCTCTCGCCCCGCAGGCCAACAGAGGCCGAACCTGGGGCCCGCCTGGGCCCGCCCTCTCTGGTGTCACGATGCACGGAGCGTTTTGTGCATCGTGACCCACTCTGGGACTCGAATTTGATGACGGCGTCCCCACGCCGCCACCACGAGTACCCCGGCTAGGGTGGATCATTGTGCTGGCGTCGCACACGTCTCCGCCTTAGCCGTCTCGAGGGGTCGACCGCCTCCCTTTCCCTGCTGCGTTCGGCCTCCTCCTTAGCAGCCATAACCTCCTGGGCGAAGGTGTCGACTGCCGTCCACGCGGTCTCGCTACTCAGCATTGCACGAATGATAGCTGGTAGCGAGAGGTCCCGTCCAATTGCGGCCACGAGAGCCGCACGCTGTCCTGTCCATGAGGGACAGACCATGACAGTGTGTTCAGCCGTATCCCTTTCGTACTAGACATTACCTACTAATAATTAATATATATAAAGGCGAAAGTTTGTGAGTTTGTTTGTTACTTTTTCACGCTTAAACGACTGGAACGTTTTCTATAAAATTCGGCGTATAGGATCAATTTATCAAAATTTGGCAGAAAGGTCTAATGCACCCTGTATGTTACTTCTGGAAAATTTCTTATTCATATGGGAAAATGAATTCAAGAAAAATCACAGCTGGTTTAGCTACCACGTGTAGCCTAGGTACGCCGTACGTAACATCTCGGAAACGTATCAAGATTCAAGATGGTCGGAAATACATTCCAGCTTTAAATTGAATCGGCCACGGGAATCACGCTCCCCGCCATCAAATAACCCTGATACTTGGATGAGTTTAAGCAAACTGCTATTGCATAATTCAAGGTTGGATTGCACTACGATCAAAGTTTGTTTTTCCAACTATTCGTATGTGGTTTTACAACATTTACTACGCTATGAACATCAGGTAGAAATAAAAAAGTATTCAACTAGAAAAAGAACTGAAACTACTTTAATTTTTATGCACAATGACGTTCAGACTGCATATTTTAGCCGATGCATATTTTTTTCCGATGCTCTTACTAATAAAGAATCCACAGTAAATTTTCAATCTTTTCTAGTTAGAGGGAATGTGTCAACATTGAGTTACTCAATATTCAATAAAGACACTTTTGTGTTATCTAAGTCGTGTACAAGCCAAGCCTCAGTCCAACATGCTTTGAACGGATTACTAATGTTCATTGCAACACCAACATGTGTTTCACACTACATCGTGATTCGTGACGAGTCCGGGTGTTCATTATTTCTGGCAATTTTTAACCTATTGCTAAATTATAGTCCTAGTCCTATATTATAATATTTTTATTTTTGTCTTAGATAAATGATTGGTCTCGCGCTCGGCGCTACGCATTAGTACAATACGATTTGTGTATTATCCTACTTGCGAATTTCTTATGCAGTTCTTCTCGTCGGGCTAGTCCCAAACTGGTGGAAGTTTTAACTAATTTTAAAATAAAACATACTTAATTTTTATTTCTTCAAAATCACATAAAATTATTTTATGTTCCATGAATTCGGGAATTTTATAATAAATTACGAATGTTAGAGCAGTATTGATTATATTATATGCCGTGAAAGCAGTTTCCGAAATCATAGAGCATAGTTAATATGCTGAATCATTTGATTTGTCTGTAAATATTTAATTTGCACAACAATCTCGAAACTGTGTCGATGTGGTAAGCCGATGCTAGTTAGCAAAGTAAACCTTTTAACGTGTTGCCAACGTGAAAAATACGTTCCGATCAACGCGGCAAGCGACCGCGTACGACAAAATACAAATAAAATGCTACTTTATGACATAGGCTTTAGGTTTATTTTGCTCTACGTCATTGCAAAGCAGCGGCGTGGGTTGGCAGACCAATGACGGTATAAAATGAATTCTATTGCCTATTCATAAAGAGGCATTTTATTTTAATTTTTGTTGGTCGTGGTCGCTTGCAACAAAGATCGGAAAGCCACCTTTAGTCGTTAGTCGTTACTCGCTGACTAGTGAGACTGAACAGTAATTTAGAAAATAGTTTTTTAATCAATTTTCATGGCAGATAACGGCGATAAAGGCATGAATGCTTTCATAATTTTGTATTCCAGTTCCAATAATTAACTTTTGTATAATGCACGAGTCACGACACAATAATTATTATGAATTGGTGTCTTTTTTGCATTTAATAGGTATATTTTATATAATTAGATTTCTATGTTCCAGTCGTTTTCCAGTATTATTTGTAAAATTATTACTTTAACCCGTTCAATTTCGTTATACTTTTCCGACTGTTGTTATAGATGCTCAAAACTCCATTATATTTAAATCTTTAAATAAGTTTTCCTAATAAATAGTGTTTTAACTTCAAATATCTTTGGTTGCAGGTAACATCGTCAGTAATGTTTATCGTAACCAGTAACCGGTTACCGGTGGGATTCGGGAACCAGTAACGAGTTCCCCGTTGCTTCGTAAGTCGTAACCAATAAAGGTTTGAATTTTAACCTTTCTTCCCTTCTGATAGATTATATTCAAGTTACGAATGTTATGGTTACATTACCACTTACCTGTGATTTCATTTGTTTTTAAATCGTTGTTTTTTTTTAATTCCAGAGCGAGTTAAAAAGTCTTTTAATAGTAAAGTTTAGTGTTAATATTAGTTCTTCTGAAATCTATTTAAATCCATTCTTGACTTTAGAAAGAAATACAATTTTAGCTAAAATTTTACGAAACATTGCTTATCCAAAAAAAAAAAACATAGATTAGTTAAACCTGTCTTATTTTTCAATGGGCCATAATTTATATGACTCTACCAAGTTACAAGTACGGAGTACCTCATCCATACTTGCATACAAATTTTATAAATGCGAAAGTGTGTCCGTCTGTCTCCCCTTCACGCCCAAACCGCTGAACCGATTTTGCTGAAATTTGGTATGTAGAGACTTTGACTCCCGGGAAAGGTCATAGGATACTTTTTATCCCGGAAATGTACGGATTCCCTGCGATAAACGAATTTTGGCGTAACGGAGTTCTGGGCGTCACCTACGTAGTTGTAATAAATTATATTCCCAACAATAACAAAAGCAATTATTATTATCAATAAGCTACGCGGAACCGGCTGGAGTATACATCATCTTGTCACTGCTATAATAGAATCCGGCTGCATGATATTTAGTCTGGCCTCGGTCGGCTGACCCGCACAATGCATTAGTATTCACCACCGCCTCGACCTTATGCCACATATAAATAAGGACTAGATTGCCTCGCAAGGCCGTCTACGTGTACACAACCGCACCTTGTAACCATTACAATTTAAGGCGTGTGTCTATGAGCGTTTTTTGTTTTAGTTTACAATATACGCTCAATGTATCTAGAATTGTAGCTATCATCGTTATCGAGGTTATGACCTGGAACGGCTGGACTGATTATGATGGGACGGTTAAGATTTAAACTAGCTTAAGTTACTTTTAAGTTTTATCATAAACATTACTTATTATAATTTTTACGCTACGTAGAGAAACGTTATAATGGTACTTTACAAATCATAATAACACTTTCTTAAAACGAACTTTTTCTAAACTTAACTATCGTAAAAGTTACTTTACAATCAGTAACAATCCATTTTCAATCCATAAAAACATTTCCTAAGAGAAAAATAGATGTGCTTAGTCATTTCCAATCGAAACTTGTTTATAGGGAAATGGCGCTACAGAGTGAATTATGTATAGCCGCAACGGCTCTTTAATACAACCGTCGATATGATTAGTTAACGCTTTTAGAATTGAGACGTATGTGGATAAAGCAGGTAACTAAAAAAATGACCATCCATGGACGACATTACTTGCTTTCCATCAGGTAGCCCGTTTGGTAATTTGCCCACGTTATTCTATAAAAAAATGACGTTTATTGCCCGAACGGAGACTTTGAGACCGAGAAATTGATTAAAAAATAAAAAATGTGGATTTGAGTATAGCTAGATGATGAAGTAGATTTACAGGGCTTATTCAAATATCTCTATTTAATTTAATTAATTAATGTGCACAATTCAGAATACAAAATTTACAATAACAATATGTACAGAAACTTAAGTATTATTCAAATTATAAAGTTAAAAATAAGTAATTGCCCTTGTATTATAAAATGTTAGTTATCAACTTCATCCACTTGCGTCTTTAATTATTCCTTACGTAATCCCATTTTAGTTCAATTATTTAGGACGCCAATTTGTCGCTGGGAAAACGATCAAGTTTTGATTCTTTTCTTCAGTTGATTACAATAATTATAAAATATAATTTGGGCGTCATTCAAAATCTAATTAGCCGTTAGTGTCCCATACTTCTGGGCAAAGGCCTCCCCTCTTTCCTTCCACACGTCTCTATCCTTTGCTGTGTTTACGTCTTTCAAAATACTGAATATAAATTTATTTATTTAGCAGGTGCAATGCTAGATAAAAATCTAGCATTTATAAACGTAAAAACGTTATTTGTTCTACCTATACCTGTATTCGAAAATCATTGCTTTTCTGTGGAAATAACAGATGATAAATGCAAAGCGAAGAGTCTTACTGTAATTTGATTTAATCCGTCGATCGTGGAAAAACGAGACACAATAGCTTATCTATTGTTTCGCGGTTGTATGCGACCGCTTGGGGCTTGAATATTGATGAATTAAAAGCGTTTGATTCCGTCTATTCATTTAAGATGTCTGACTTTCTTTCTACACAAACAATTAGGTATCTGAGGTAGTTTGAAGCAGGAAAAAAATTGAAAAATACTCGGGGTGAAAAACCTAGCTAGATTGTTTTTTACACGCTTTTATAAGCTTGGGCTGTTAATTATGTATGTAACATCTCCAGTAGTCTATTCGATACTTTGCATACGTATTAAGAGCTAATGACAATGCAATAATTAGTTAAAAAAAAATCGAAAAATTCTGATCAACGATGAAAATGAATAAAGCGTGTTTTTTAGTTTTTTTAAACTAACTAATATTATTGATTCTCTTAAAAACTTCTTGTCTTTCATGCAAATATTACAATCTACAGCTATTGAGTTATGAGTATTGACCCCAATCACATTCATCTCACAAGATTGTCTCGCTGCATAAGACATATTTACTAAGATTAATCTACAAACTCAACATCTACAAACTGAACTATCTAAATTGTGTAGCGAAGTGAGTTATCGTCATAATATGCCAACTTTATTGCTACATGAAAGCGTTTTATTAAATTGCCAGCATTCGAATCGGGGCGAATATCGTAAACGAGATGGATAAACTCCGCTTCAAAAGATATTCAGTATCGTATCGTGATGAACTAAGACTCAAAAGTCAAATGGAATATTAAATATCGCTTTCAGAATATTAAAATTTTATCGCGATTGATACAGCCGTTTGAAGGAGCTCATTTGCGTAAAAGGTATCGAAATTTTTTACAGAAAAATATAGAGATTCTAGCTGACCCGGCAAATATTGTTTGGCCATATAAATTATTTCTAGTATCAATTTAAAAAGACGTAGATAAAAACCCATTCTCAGGCCTAGCCAGTGTAGAGTGTACATAATATACAAAATTTCATTAAAGCTAGGTAACAGTGAAATAGCGCGTGAACAAGTTTTTTGATCCTGTTTCATTCCTTACATTATCATCTAAAAATTTTGAAAAAATTACGTCCTTTACTTGAGGATATAACGTATTCGGCTTGACACAAACAGAAGAACTTCACTCGATCGAAAACAAAGCCAAAGTTACCTTTTTTTTAAATCTTTTTTTGACCCCCGACCAAAAAGAGGGGATTTATAAGTTTGACGTGTCTGTCTGTCTGTCTGTCTGTGGCATCGTAGCATCCAAACGGGTGGACCGATTTTGATCTAGTTTTTTTTTTGTTTGAAAGCTGACATGACTGAGAGTGTTCTTAGCTACAGTTCATTATCATCAGCCTGCTCATTGCTTAAATATCACGGTATATCTGGTTCGTGATAGGACGATTAGCAACTTGCAGTCGTTTGATGGGTTTTATATTTTGCATCCTGGTTCGTGACACTTATGAATATATACACATTATTGGAAAGTTAACCTGGTGGTGCAGCATCACCTGGTAATCAATAGGATACCCAACTCTTCACCAACTTAGAGCAGAGGTTTCGTGTTTGGGCTCATTTTAATTGCGACAACCAGTAAGACGTAGATAAACAGTAAATATTTGCATGTTGCTGCTGCAGCATCACCTGGATTCTATAGGGTTCATACGGAGCTCGGCTCGAGCTCCGTATGAACCCAAAGTGGAGGTGTCATGTTTGGGCTCATATTGACGGCCTCATCCAAGAGGACATATTTTATAGATGGAATTCATTGGGATATGATCCAGTTGATAGGAATTATTCTGCACAAGTTTAAAAAGCATAAAATAAAATTAAATTTAGAAATTTAAAAAAACCCCCGCCAAAAAACTTTAAAAAGTAATTTTTTTTTAATCATTTATTTATCAATAAAAGTTACAAAATCAATGATAAGCGGCGCAATATAAGCTTATACAAGTTTTACCATGCGCCGTCCAGTCGTTGTTTCACATATCAAAATGAATTAACTAAAGCAATTAATATATAAACTGTACTTAACAATTTATCATGATAAAATGTATCTATTTAACGTGTGTAGTATAAGTGTAATGTGTATGGCGTAGTGATCATACTAAACGTGCGCGCGCACTCCTGGCTGCGCAGCGACTGACGCGCACGGCGCAGACAACAGCGCCCGCGCCGTTCAATACATTTACAACCGGTTAGCAGTTAGTAGCACACTAGTTATACAGGATGTTGTGGGACAATATTAGATGTTAAGTTATTTAATATATAAGTTTTCAATTTTGACTTTATATTCCTTGGGGTTAAACTACTTTTTATTTCTGTATTTAGGTTATTGATTAGCTTAGGTATAACATACTCGAGACAATTTTTACCGTATGAATTTTTAAACTGAGGGACTTCTAACCTTGCAGAGTTGGCGCTGCGAGTATTGTATGTATTTTGTTTCAAAATTTGTATATTACTGTTAAAGAATTGTTCAACTAGTAGCCGATATTTTATTTTGTCATGTATAGGAATAATTTTGCAATAATTAAATAGACCACTATTATTATTATGAAATTTGGATCGAATTTTGAAAGGGACAATTTTTTTTAGTATCCTTAGTTGTAGCTGATAGACAGTATTAAGATGAGAACGTGAAGTTAAACCGTAGGAGCTTAGGCCATAATCAATTATAGACTCACCTAGTGCGTTATAAAGGGTTAATAGGTTTTTGTAAGAGATATTCCATCTAATTATGGAAAATTTGGCTAGAATCGCTCTTAGCTTCATACAAACACTATCAATATGGTCAGTCCACTTTAAACGATCATCGATGTTTGGCCCAGATATTTAAAGGTTCTAACGACTTCAATTTCGGGGCAGGTGCATGGGCGTCCCTTTACAGGTGTAGAGTGGAAGCATGTATGGTCATGCGATATTAATTTGTGTTGGAGGGCCTGTTTGCTGTGTGATGAACATATATGCATCATTTTAGTTTTTTTGGGGTTTAAAACAAGACCTGAGTCGTGTGACCATTTAACTAGGCTATCAAAGTCTCTCTGTAGCTTTTTAAGAGCAACATTCACGTCCGCGTCAGCAACAATCATACATGTGTCATCTGCGAATAGAAATATTACGCAATATATAATTACTAGAATGACATTATTGACATATCCTAAATAGTGAAGTGGGCCCAATACGGACCCTTGAGCTGTGCCCTCTGTAACAAGGACCTCATCACTCAAGCTACCGTCTACCTTCACGCGGTAAGATCGATCTTTGAGGTAATCCTTGCACCAATCCAATAAAGGGCCTCTTATACCACATTCTTCCAGTCTCTCTATAAGCTTATCATGCCTTAATGTATCGAAGGCTTTTGTATAATCTATAAATACCACCAGTACATGAAGTTTGTTATTAAGATGACCGTTTATAAGATTCGTAAAGGCAGACAGTAGCTGTGTAGTGCTTTTACGTGGTTGAAATCCATATTGTTGAGTATTAATTACACCATTTATACAGAAATATGAATGAATTTTGTCTGATAAGTATTTTTCAATTATCTTGTCGATAGTTGGGAGCAATGTAATGGGACGGTAGTTGTCATAGTCACGTTTACTTCCCTTTTTAAAGATGGGTCTAACGATTCCAATCTTAATGAAATAACATTTACTGACTTTAAGTTTAAATCATTCCTATGAGTAAAGTAATATTTTAGTCCATAATCGTTGTCAAGGTGTGTCGGGGGACCGCTAATTTAGATGTTTGATTTCACATAACAATATAGTTTAAGGTTCAGTTCACAGCGACCCGAATCGAGAGAATCAGCGACTATTATGGCGATACAAAATGCAAAAGTCGCTGTTGTGGTAGTTTACTTGGCGGTCCCCCGACACACCTTGACAACGATTATGGACTAAAATATTACTTTACTCATAGGAATGATTTAAACTTAAAGTCAGTAAATGTTATTTCATTACTTTTTAAAGTTTTTTGGCGGGGGTTTTTTTAAATTTCTAAATTTAATTTTATTTTTCAATGCTGTGCTAAGCTAAGCGACCTATTTTTTATAGCTTTAATTAGATAAAATGATTATCTATCCGTATTCGCAAAAATTGAAATTGTAGCATTTATTTATTGATGCCAGTGACAAGATATCTAGAGAATTCGCGTACGCCGCGGCTTACCGAGATCCGACAGTGCGCGGTGGCGCTTATAGATACATTTTGAGTGATAGATGCTCTTAAAATCGGTTGAGCCGTTTTGGAGGAGTTCGCGCACAGACACTGTGATATTAGAATTTTTTATATATAATATTCGAAATGTAAAATTAAAGGCTTTGAGCCTCAGCCCTCAAATCATTCATGCGATCATCAGCCTCACCATCATCAGCGATCAAATAATTTACCTCAAAATCTAAGCTTTAATTTTAAAGCTACAAGAGGATTTGGATGTCGCACTCTACCATCTATTGAAACTGAGTGCCTTATTTATAATTCATTGCGTACTGTATACTTAGCATTAAACGCTAACATCTCGAGACAAAAATAAAAGCATTTCTTTTTCATCCAAGTCCTTATGATACTAAGAGGATTACGCTCCCTAAAAATACATAATACAGGCAATCTATACGTTTGGTGCATAACAAAATAGGTAATGTAAGTACGTCTGAGACAACTTACATTCGATAAATCAATTAATTACATATTGTATATTATATTTATCAAAAGGCACTGTATGAGTTATCAGTTATACCACATGCACTATGCCACTTAGCGTTTTGTTCCATAATCCAAAATTCCATAAGTTTCTTACTTATTTATTACTTCACGTATAAAGGTCAATTTAATGACGTAATACATATTCGGCGAAAAAATCTTTTGAACCCCAAGAAAGGTAGAATCTACCCTCACGCGGCTTAGTTTGTTACACGGTGTTCCTTTTTGTTCTTACCACAAGATTAAAATGAAGTTCCCGCTTCCGTTTAATGTAGAGCGTTCCTAATTGGCCCCAATTAGGTTCTTTGATTTTTCTGTTTGTTCTGTTGCTATTGCTGAATTTTTCCCGTTGCTTAGTAATTACTGTGCAACTAGATGACTCCCGCAACTCCGTTACACTAAAACTCGTTTATTGTGCGGAAACCGTACATTTTTCCGGGGCAAAAAGTATCCTATGTCCTTTCCCGGGACTCAAAGTATCTCCATGCCAAATTTCAGCAAAATCGTTTCAGCGGTTTGGGCGTGAAGAGGTAACAGACACACAGACAGACACAATTTCGCATTTATAATTATATTAGTAATTGGTAGGGATGTGCATGAGTTGAGTTCTTAAGCCTTAAGGAACCCAAAATTTTATTTTCTTCCTTATTCTCTACAGGGTCAAGGGTGTAACATTAAAAATAAGTGATAATACTTTAGGGTGTGTACGTGTTCTTTGTAGAGAGCTCGCTGTGAAAGTAGCAGCGCTGAAAGACCAATTTTTTTTTCACTTTTGTATGGAGAAACCCGTGACGCTCAAAAGTGATAAAAAATTTCGTTCGGTTCTAATAACAAAAGCTATTTCAAGGAAATACCTTTGCGAAAACTATACATAGAGTATAGCGTGGTTTTTCACAATCACGATTTACGTTAAAATGTGTAGAAACTCTTGATCTTTATTGCTACGTAACAGTTAGAAAAGTGGAGATATATCAGTAAAATACGACCATGTTAAGTAGCGATCTGTCGGCCATATCAATTGTTCGGGGACAGTCGAGCGCGACGTATAACCTACTTGCTTCTTCTTCACAATACCACAGAATATATAATAGTACTCCGTAACAATACTCTTTTTTGCCACATTTTATTAGGAAGGTTAGATGTAGAATCACTACTTTGGCTTGAATATCGAATTGAGTTTATAGCGCATTTGTCTATAGACAACACCAAGATTTAAATATCTATAGAGATTCAAAAAAATAATTTCTAAAAAGGCAAACCCTGAAACAACCTTATTTTTACTACCATTATATTTAATATTACTATTAGTTGTTAAGGGCCTTCCCTACGGAGAATCCGTAATTTACCGTATTTAGAGCCTTATAAACTCATAACTTGAAAGCTACAGAGTTATATTAAAAATACAGCAATAATCTTTAGTATCTCAACATTCCTTTCCACGTTTTAAATTTTCTATTTTCGTTTATTATACTCATGATATCAGCTTCCAAAGTAAAGCCAATTTATTAAAATTCAAGCATAGATTCAGCATCTCCTTAGTATTTACAAATTACTTTTATTTGAATCACACGCTAATAGATCGACAATATCATAAACCAGGTCAATTTTGAACTAAGATAAGTAATAAAAATTGGGTTTTGGTGCGATCTCGGCAACGCGGCAAATGTATGACCAAGGTCGTTTGCTCGGGGGACGGCCTTAAACTAATATACCTACTATTCTGTGCTATTAGTACTCTAGATTGTTGTTTAAATAATACTAGGAAAGCCAGTACCTTATACGATTTTCTGTAGTATGAACTCAAAAAGTGTTAATAATAGGCTAGATACCTTCCTAGAGATTTTATTAAAACATAAAAAGAAACACTGAACACACAGATTAAAATGTGCATTCTAGGTTTTTTGTCAATGATATCCAATTTAGATAATTTTATATTATGCAGAAAAGATATTAGATACAGCAGTAACGAAATCTTTTCTTTTTCTTTAATAAACAATAGGAACAAGTTTGGAATCATTCGTTATTGGCACGGAATATGCTGAGTCATATGACGGTCAAGACTCAAGTGCAAGTGTGTGAAGTGCAAAGACGTAAGAATACAATGGACATGCCTTATCTTGCGGCCAATTTTGGCGAACCATGAGCTTAAAATGGCTGCTATATAATGTCATTAGGATTAGTTGCTTAAAATAACTGTTATAAATATTGCGGGCTTAGATTAGGCATTCCGTAGAGGAAAGAACGTGTTACGTTATACGTAGTTAATATCCTCTTTGAAAGAGCGTTTTAAGTTTTTTTTTTACGGCGTAATTAGTTACACAAGTATACATTATGCAGTCCAATACCATTGATCAAACATAATAAATAATTCTTAATCAACAATAAACGCCATTGGTCAGAATCCGTTGCCAAAAATACCAACACATTTCGTTCGACCTTTAAGGGCATCACACACGGCGAAGATACTATAATATTTCATGTTAAGATAAAATATCGCTCGTCATACAATTTATATCACACACGACGAAGATAATATATATTTCAATGTTACGATATCTTATGATATCGAGCGATATGTTAAGATATCTTAAGATGCTAAAATATATCATAATATATCGTAATATACTATCTTAAGATACAATAATATATCGTAATGCTTATACAGCTTGTTTTGTTTTCGGTGTAGAACGCAGGGTGCAGGAGTGTTGAAAGACCACGTGATTGGTTTGCGGCGTGGGAAGCGTGTTTGTCTCCTCTCGCTCATTCAAAACGTGGGAGAGCCATGCTTTAGCACGAATGGGCCGGCTCGACCGGAGAAATACCACGGGCTCACAGAAAACTGGCGTGAAACAGCCGCGCTTGCGCTGTGTTTCGCCGAGTGAGTGGATTTACCGGAGGTCCAATCCCCTACCCTATTCCCTTCGCTACCCGCCCCTTTTCCTTTCCCTCCCCTATTCCTTTCCCTTCCCTACCCTCCCCTACCCTATTACCATATCCATTCTCAAGACGTTCTTCAGAAGAAATGCTTTCACGCATATTTGTATTTCGCTTTTTTATATCGTCTTTAATCAAATTATGAATGGTAAGAAAAGTGTCCTTTGACTTCTTAAAGTATATTTGAAACATTTTCGATGAAAGGTCTTCGTAAATATGAAATTATTCTCCGCGATCTTTCCTAAACTTTATATATGATTTTCTATCCAAATTGTTCGGCACTCTACAATTTTTATTAACGTCATCATTAACATAAGTACAGCCATAATAAGTATCTTTTTCACAAATACCAAAAAATAATTACACTAAAATTAATAATATAATGCTATAAACTAATACAATAATTACTAAACAATAAAAACTAGTAGTATAAAAATTAGTTACAACAGTTTAAATATAAAAAAGGTTGCCCTTAGGGAGAGTACCCAAAATGCTGGCGACATTGCCCCGCTGTAAAGCGAGGCTCAACCGCTGGCCGAAACTTAGAATGTGCGGCAGAAATTTTGTCATTTTCAAACTCAGATTTATCATCACATGAGCTATCTATTTTTTTTTATAAAATAAGGGGGCAAACGAGCAAACGGGTCACCTGATGGAAAGCAACTTCCGTCGCCCATGGACACCCGCAACACCAGAAGAGCTGCAGGTGCGTTGCCGGCCTTTTAGGAGGGAATAGGGTACGGTAAGAGGAGGGTAGGGATGGAAGGGAAGGGAATAGGGTAGGGGATTGGGCCTCCGGTAAACTCACTCACTCGGCGAAACACAGCGCAAGCGCTGTTTCACGTCGGTTTTCTGTGAAGACGTGATATAAATTCTCCGGTCAAGCCGGCCCATTCGTGCCGAAGCATGGCTTTCCTACGTCTAAATAAATAAATCTAAGAATAAGAGCGTATTGTTCATATTAGATCACCCTGTATGTAGATTAAATGTAGAAATATACGTGTGAACCCTAGCCAAGCTTTTGCTAGAATGATTCAAGCATATAATATATTATCGTAACTTAACCGTGTGTGATACCTAAGATACTATAATATTTTACATTTGGGCATCTTAAGATAAAATATTATAGTATCTTCACCGTGTGTGATGCGCTTTAACTACAAAATAATGAAATAACAAAAATTTTGCCATCTCTTTTATAACTTATTCTTATTGCATTAGAAAGAAAGAATCCTAAGTATTTGTTAGCTTATTAATTATTATATTAAACTATTCCAGCCACTCCCAATGTTGAAATGACACACTTTTACACACACACACTTGTAATATTCTCTAACCCTCCGGTGACGATGGGTTTTCGTGATTTATGGGGGTCATTATGGGGCATTATTTCCATGTTGTGTTCAGGGACTCCAAATTGGTCTCATTGTGTCGGCCTCGCCCTAACAAAAGACGACCTTTAAGTAATTACCAATTCTCAGTCTTGTCTCGAACTACTCATTGATTAGGAATGAATAAATGATGCTTGTTTGTTTCTATTGTTTTTATTGTTTTAATGGTTTCTGTTATTGAATAGAGTTAAGTGTAATAAAAATATTACGATAGTGGGCGTCACCAAAGCGCGTGCGGGAGGAAGACAATATTCTGTTGTAGAAATGAAAATTCTGTACATAAAAGATATGAAATGACACCCGAAATTATACCTTTGTCACTACATCGCTATAGAAGCCAAAAATATGGTTAGTTTTTTGTCTGTCTGTCTATCTGTCACTCTTTCTGTCTGTCTGTATGTTTGTTCCAGCATCACACGAAAAATACTGATCCGATTTGAATGTGGTTTTCGCAGATATATTTATCTTCTTCCAACTTAACATCTGGTGTATAATTTTTTTCCCCCCACCCCTCTAAGGGGACAAAAGAGGGGGTCAGATTTTATATCAAACTTTTTTCTTTAACACGAAAATTACTGATCCGATTTGCATACGGTTTTCACAGATTTGCATACGGTTTTCACAGATATATTATATTTGTCTTCTTCCAACTCAACATCTGGTGTATATAAATCCTCCCCCCCCTCTGGGGACCAAAGATGGGTCAGATTTTGTATACAACTTTTTTCTTTAGTGGACTTACTTCATATTAGGTATTAACTGTGTTTTTCAACTTAACATCTGGTGTATGACCTTCCCCCCCACACCCTCTTAGGGGACAAAAGAGGGGGTAAAACATGTATCAACTGATGATGTAGAAAATATAGTTTAAATGGCAAAACAACACTTGCTGGCTAAAATTACCTATTATTATACAGGGTGCAATTAAACCTTCCTGCCAAATTTTGATATATTGAATCTTGTTAAAAATAAAAGTAAAATTAATGGAAAAAATTGGCAGGAATGTTTAATGCACCCTTTATAAAATGATACTTTTTTCCCACTGGCAGGTAAACATGCATTAAAATAGGTACTTAAAAAAATATCAAATGAATATTGAATATTATACGGAATATCCGATACTATTGTTATCAATCTGGCGTAATCGGATTTTCAATTTTCATAATAAATGTGTATAGTTTAACAATTAATGTGATTCCCTAATTGATGTGTTTATTACGTTATGTAGCCTGTTATACTCCATATTTGTTTATTAATATTATAATACTATTATATTGGTACTCTAATGTACAGTAGTTTAAATAATAAAAAATAGTTCCATATATTTTGATCTGGTTGAACCAAACTAATAAATTAGATTAGATTTTTTATTGCTGGTCAGCACCCCGATTCTTATTACATATTTCGATACAACATGACTTTGTTCGACTCAAATTTCGATTCCCATGAGCCATCCCAGCTACAAAAATATGATATATTTCTTCTAAAATGTTAAACTAACGTCTTATGCGTTGTGATTGGTTAATACGCCAAAAACCATTCGTGCGAATAACTTTATTTCGCTGTTTGTTAGAAAACAGACATCAAGTAATAAAAGCTGCAGTAAAATAGTACACACATGGTTCAGTTCTGAAATATTAAATTTAACAAGCTTTACATGATTAGAGAGTAGTAACCCCCCAACATAGGGGTTCAAATGTATCCCATCATTGATTCTGGGGATGGGACTTAATGGCGCGGACGGGTATTTGTGACCGAGGAGCCACCCTAGGGTTTGTCAACGGTTAAATTATGTTATGGTCTATTGATTTTGCAGTTCAATGGGGTGCCTATTGGATATAGTGATCAATACTGTACTCTTATATTATTGAAAATTGTGTTGTTACCCTTTTTTTTCTCGTTGGGGAAATGCGTTTACGCGTACCTATTACGCTACGGGAAAAAACACAGTCAAGACAGAAATTTAACAATTATTTTTACTATTTTTACGTATCACTCCCATCCCAGCATCTTTAAGTTTCTGTGATAAGAATTAAGATTAAATAAGTGAAAGCACACTAATGTCACTTTAGATGTCGTGATAACTAAGTTAAAGAGTCATAAAATATTTTGATAATTTAATTAAAAAGTTTTTTATGTTGTATTTTTATTTTAACCTGATAATTAACATTTTTGTTAATAATGTAATTAAATCCATGTAATATAATATAACGTTTAGTTGGTACTTTCTCAGCTACCTTTTGCATCTTATCTGTCTGTCTGTCTGTCTGTCTGTCTGTCAGAATTTGTATCAAACTTTTGTATATAACACGAAGAGGGGGTCAGATTTTGTATCAAACTTTTTTCTTGGACTTACTTCATATTATTATTAACTCTTTTCCAACTTAATATTTGGTGTATAAATTCCCCCCTCCCCACCCTTCTTAGGGGACAAAAGAGGGGGTAAGATTTTGTATCAACTGATGAAGTAGAAATACTTTAAATGGCAAAACAACGTTTGCCGGGAAAGCTAGTACTTACATAATATTATTATACTTAAACATTATTCCGATTTCGCTGTTCTGCAATATATTCAATATAATTAAGATATAAGGCGTATCATAATTCTTGACATCGTCCATAACGATCAGGTACAGCCTAACAATTTTTATTGAAGAGAAACTTAATTATACACTATCTGTTAATGTATTTATTTATATACTAAAGCCTCACGTTGTAATCTGTCGTTGCATTATTACCTTTATAACGCCAGCAATAAGGGATACTGACTTTATCGATAGAAAGTTTCATTCAGCGACATTGAAAAGCACAATATAAACACACAGACGAAGGTAAGGTGCGCACAGCCGCACACGCGCGGAAGCCATGCTGCGCGCGCGCATCTTTTTTAACGAAACTGGTTTCCACAAAGGATGAGTCAGAAAGTTATACAGAACAGTTTTGCTCTATTTGCGATTGACCAAGAGTCGATATCTTAGAATACTTTAATTTTAGAGCGCTAACACATAATAACGTATTTAAAGTGTTTTGGCATGGAAAATGATGTTTAAATAATATGGTGTACAGTAATTGTAGACTTTAATAAAATAGTTCTGTTGTCCAAATAACTAATTAATTGATGGAAAAAAAGATATCATTTTTAATGAGATTAATACGAAGATATTCTTACGAATAAGTCTTTCAAGTCTTAAGCCTTCTTGCTTCGTATGTCTCTTATTCTTAAGATCTACATTATGTAACGAATAACGATGCTCGAACGTAATCCCAGTCACAAGCGACTTTGTAATAATGCGAACGCGACTACAAAGACTAAACTTTGTCTTTTAGTGCTTTAGTAATAGCCGAAATCTTTTATACGTGAGTAAATTTTATGATCGGTATTAAAATATTAGCTCGCTCTAAAGTAATAGCTCGCCAGACAGTAATCATAAATGTTTTAGAAGTCATATGCAAAATTCTAGTTGATTTATTCTATTGTTTTAACTTTTAAGATCTTTTACATTTTCTTTGCACGCTTTTCCCCGCGACTCGCCTTGGATGGATATGGATGGATGGATTTTACATAATCCTCTAAAAATACTACTTTTTAGTGATAAAAGTAGCCTATAGAATACCTAATCTTTACAATGTTAATCCAGAGCGTCTAAATTACTACCATCAGCAGACATACTGCATACACCGTTGCATTCTGCAATTCTAATATCCTAAATTTTAACAATAATACGTTTATCTAGTACAGCGGTTCTCAAAAGTTTTGGCGGCGGAACACTTTTAAGAGGCGACATTTTTGACTGACGTTCAAAAAAGAAGGTAATGTCTATGAATAAAATGTCTCAACGCTGGGATCTGATGACATTTTTAAAAACAATAAACGTTAAGCACACTTTGAGAATAGCTGATCTTTATATTATCTCGGTCCCACAATACAAAACTTGATATTGAGGCAATCAGTACAAAGCAGTTTGATTTACAAGGTAACACGTGTGTAAGGGACTGCTACCTGCGACCTGCTCGATCGCTTACAATAACCCCATTGTAACGCCAAACTTGGCCTGATTAGTTTGAGCCGTACGACCCATATAATCACTTCCAAACTTCTACTCAGTTCTCAAATTCTGAATATCAAAGTGACTCATGTAAAGCAGACTATCCAGAACTACTTCTTCTTCATCAGTATGACGACCTCAATTAATTGACAATTTTAGAGTAACGGTGACCTTCCGATGCCACTTTATGACATAGGTTTCATTTTCTGCCGACATTGGTCTAGCGATCCATGACGTCGAGCTGCTTTACAGTGGCAATAACTATACATTTTATAGCTAGTATATGGCTTACTTGCCGGGTAGGCGCGCTTTGCCACTCAATAAAGAGGTATATTAAATACAATAACTAGCAACCCGCCCCGGCGTTGCACGGGTATAAAATATATAGCCACTGACAAAATGATTAAAATCGATAGCCAATGATCCTTCACGTGGTTTACTTCTTAAATTTAAATTGCTCCAGTAGTTCGCGAGATAAGCCCTTTCAAATAATTTCCCCCGTTTTTTTCCACATTTTCCTATTAGTCTTAGCGTGATAAAACATAATCTATAGCCTTCCTCAATAAATGGACTATCTAATACTGAAAGAATTTTTCATATCCGACCAGTAGTTTCTGAGTTTAGCGCGTTCAAGTTAGCCCTTTCAAATAAATTTCCCCGTTTTTTCCACATTTTCCTCTATGTCTTCGCCCCTAATATTAGTCTTAGCGTGATAAAATATAACCTATAGCCTTCCTCGATAAATGGGCTATCTAACACTGAAAGAATCATCAAAATCCGTTGCTTAGTTTTAAAGATTAAAGGGAACAAAGGGACATGAGGAAAAAAAGCGACCTTGTTTTATAATATGTATAGATTATATATTTTAATTTCATTTTTATAAAATTTAATCCAAATAGCTTCTGAAATCTGAAACTGGCTTGAGCCCGACTAAAGTAAGTACAAAAGCCTCTACCTGTTACATTGAATAATATCAGATATTACAAACTGTTTTTGTTGTTCTTTTGTTGTTTTTTCTATAAGCCTTCGGTAAATAAAGAATATTTTTAAAGATCCTTTATAAGCTAAATAAAAGATTTTTAATATTATACAAAGAGCTTACAAAATGTATTAAAAGAATTGGACTACTTACAAAGATGCGTTATTTCACCTTAAATAATGTGTCTCTTTTTACCCTCTACATAATATCCAAAATTGACATTATCTTCTGAATGTTTCGTATTGAACAAACACCAGGGCTGGACTGTGAGTTTAATCCGCTGCCCATTGCACGAGCCCTGCCCGGTAGAAGAGCGCCCGGTGCCTCGGGCTGCTCCCCGGAGGTTCAGAAGCTAATAGCTCGCAGCGAAGGAGTCTGTACAAGCAGACACCGCTAACTGGGCTGCCGCAGATATCGCCCCCGTAGGCGGGTCCGGTGGCCCAGCAGCGTAGCGGAGGAAGGAGGCACCGGTGGGTTTTAGTGGGTAAGCCCGGGTGGTCCTTCGCAGAACCCGGGGAGTCCCACATATCCCGGCGGCCTTTCCCCCGGGCTGCCGGGAATGCGTAATGCATTTCCCATCGTGAAAAAAAAAGAGCTGGACTGTGAGTTTAGGGGGCCCTAGGGCCTAGGCTACTACTTAGGGGTATAACATATTAACTGTCAGTTCGAAATACCAACATCTAAACGTAGACTTGAATTAAATGAATGGGCTAAAATCGTAGGATTCTGGACAAACCACACGATCCTGTATGCATTATTCGTATTATTGTCTATTTTTTTTACTTTGATTTGCCTTAGCTTGAGGCCCCTTGATTTAGTGGGGCCTTGGGCCAAAAAGCCCTATGGTAGATCCGGCTCTGACAAACACACGACTTTTCTTAATGAAAGAGATGGTTTCAACAATTCAATTCTATAAAACAATGCAAAGCGGAAACTATTGCAAGTAATTATTCAAAACAAATGACCTTCTCATGGAGAACATAAACATCTTTTAACATGATTCAATTTACACCACTAACTAGATTTTATCGCATAATTAGATTTTTTCACAACATTCAAACAATACCAAGGTGAAGTGTTTAGCATAATTCAAGCGATAACATCAAAGGGTGCATCAATTTTCATGGGTTTAGAACTTTAGAGGTTAGGGAATAACCTAGAAATTACATTAGATGTGGGCTCAATTACTATTCAAGGTATAAAAGTAGTATATTATCTCGGATAAAAAGGATATTATACCTCGTGTCATTTCGGTGGTATTAGCATTTAGCAACTGAGTAGTATTGACCAAAAGTTTAGAGGATAAGCCCAGTTCGTTTTCTTTTATGAACACGAGGAACAAGCGATAAATACGTAAACTTATACATAATGAATAATGATACAGTAATTTGAATATATTGTAATAATTTCTAATCATTTGCCAAAAAATCAGTTTATAACTTTCTTTGCGGTTCGATATGGGTGCCATAAACCAATTTCAACAGAAATTTTATTTTTATTTCCAGTTTATAGATTTTTATGAAAAAAACATTTAAAATGAAAGATGATATTCCAAAAAAATTCTTTCAAATGGCCTTAGAAAACGAAAACCACACTAAGCAAACTTCGAACATCAGCTGTTATTACTGGAAAACTATTGACCCATTTTCATAGCATTTCCTTATGGAGTTCTGTGTATAAACAAGTTTTCTTTTTACAATGTCCTACAGTTGGTGTTCGGGTAAAGGACAGCTGATATAGCTTGTCTCGCTCGGGAACGTGGGAAAAGATGGTAACAAGGTTTCTGTCCTTCCTTTCGCTCTGTATGATTGGCTTTTGTTTCAAAATTGGTCGCTCATTTATTCGCTTCAGAGCGCGCCATTCATGCAAAAAGTTGCTATTCCACTTTGGTTAATATTATTATTTATTACCTTAAACACGTTTCAGTACGTACCTACCTAATTCGTGTAAGCGTGGTAGGTGTCTGGTTTACATTTTGAATCGGTATTTAAACTGCTAAGTAACAATATTTTTATTTTGCTTGACAGCAATGCTATTTATATAAAAAAAGCAGTTTTCATTAGATTCAAAGATCTTTTTCCTATCTCGTTTTCCTTTATAATTATGTATCTAAAAGTCTCTCAGTCAAATATTTGTTTACGTGCAAAGAATTAATAACATTAATTTATTATTGTGGATTAAAAATTATTCATGGTCAAGAAATATTACTGCAATATCATTGCAAAATAGTTTTCCCTGATAATCTTAACTTATTTGAATATAATTTTTTTCATAGTAAATACTTATCATTCAATCACATTACTAGCAACTAGCTAAAGGTCTGGAAATCTACCAATAACTATTTTATATTATACTATACGGTACTCGAAAAAACTTATACAGCAAAATTTGTTTTGCTGTATAATTTTTTTCGGGTACCGGGTTGCCGGGTTAGCTAGTAAGTAAATAGGTACTTTTGTATACAACGAAATGTACTATAAGTTATAACATGAATATAATATTAAGGAGATAGAGTTTAGCGGGTCTTGTAAGTAAACCGGTACTGGGAGGTCGACGCTCCATCCATACAACACCGTGCAGGTTGTATGAAGCTGTATGGATTCACACAACTTCATACAGACCACGTGGAATTCAAGTGTTTACATCTTGCGTCTACTTGACTTTGGCTGTTCTATTTATTGGAATATGATTATAAATTATTACGTCATCAAAGATAATAATCAGGGCGAGCGAAGCGAGCTCTAGTATATACCACAACCCGTACATTTTATGGTACATTTTACGGAAAAACTATCACGCCTATTGATTTGTGCTTTAACATAGTAATTTTTATTAATATGTAGATATAAAATTAGGCACGTTCAGAAACTAATTAATCTATTTCTATTTGACAGTTGTCTGCGAGTCAATAATTAAACTCGTGAAATATCGGTATCTAACGCCAAACACATTGTGCAATCTGTCAGATCCCCCGCCCGCATCGAATGAACTGATGCCATCGATTTCACTACACCCTGTATAATAATTGATTTGCTTTCATTACCTACTGCAATTAATGTACCTTATGCGTACATTAACTTCACCCTGTATAAGTGTCTCCCCTAGCATTGAGATACTTGGCGTCAACATATCGAGCGAAGTCCAGTTCAGATATCATCTAGAGGGTAAGGCCAAGTTAGCCTCGAAGAAGCTTGGTGTTCTTAACAGAGCGAGACAGTACTTCAGTCCGGACCAACGCCTACAACTCTACAAGGCGCAGGTTCGGCCTCACATGGAATATTGTTCTCATCTCTGGGCAGGGGCGCCAAAATACCAACTGCTCCCTCTGGATCGTATCCAACGAAGGGCCGCTCGAATTATTGACTGCCATAGTGTTTCGAACAGCTTGGACCCCTTGGAATTACGCCGAGATGTAGCTTCACTCTGCATCCTCTATCGGTTGTATTACGGGGAGTGCTCTGAGGAATTGTTCGGAATCATACCACCTGCAACTTTTCGCCATCGTCCCACGCGAAAAACATTCCATCCTCATCACCTTGATGAGTGGCAGTCTTCCACAGTGCGATTTTCGCGTAACTTTCTGCCGCGCACTGTAAAACTCTGGAACGAACTGTCACCAGCAGTATTTCCGGACCTATATGACCTGCAAACCTTCAAGAAAAGAGCGTATTCCCTCTTAAAAGGCCGGCAACGCACCTGCAGCTCTTCGGATGTTGCGAGTGTCCATGGGCGACGGTAGTTGCTTACCATCAGGTGACCCGTTTGCTCGTTTGCCCCCTTATTTAATAAAAAAAAAAAAATAAGGTTTCAATCATTTTGATTGCTACCCGCATTTTCATATTATTTTATCAGAATCAGAATCAGAATCAGAATCAGAATAATTTATTTCAGGAAATTGGTACATAAGGTGTTATTATTTATACTTAGATATGTTGTATTCACAATTTCAGCCTTTGGGCGTAGAAATATTATAATTTAGGTATAATAATATAATCAGATATTTTAACTTAAAACTTATTCAAAAATTATTACTGTTACCTACTTATACTAGAATTAGTTGTGACATCATTCTTATAATATTATTTATCTTGGATAATGGGCGATAACATAATTATTATAATATGTAATATATTTTTTCCATTTCCAGTTTTACATTTCCAGCCAAGCTCGATCTTATCATTTTGATATGATTAATTTTCCAGCTCTCCCGTGTATTTGTTATTAATTATTATATTTTATTAAGAGATAGAGATATACTAAAACGTTAGGTATACACAAGAAATAACAGTAAGGTGTCCATTTTGCTAATTTTCTGAACCAATGAACAGCGCAACTGCTCTCGCAGCTGTCAAACCGTGACCCAGGCGTTGTCGCTTCATATTCAGTCTGTACGTTCCTAATTTCTTACATTTTGATGGAATTTTCACAAGGTTGAAACCCGACCAAATTATATTTGCCATTCGCACTGTTAAATGACGTAATATTTATAACCCGACAAATGTTTTATTGCACAAAAAAAGACACTTGAATTGGTGGCATTGTATTTAGCTTTATATTCAGATCAAAGTGATTTGATTATACTGTATGGCAAACTGCTCCATTAGTTTACCATACAGCATAATTAGAAATCAGTAATATGACGTTAGAGTTTAAACGATAACTGTACTGCGTTTTAAAGTGTACCGTGGCGTGAGACCAGTCGTGAGAAACCCGCCGAGAATGCAACCAGAAGTGAACTAAAAACTTAGGCCCTAGACTCGCGTGAATGGAAGTGGAAAAAGAATTCAGTAGGATATCGGTTGAAAGTTTTTTTAGTTCATTGCCAACATGACAATGGAGATACGCTCATGTTGCGCTTTGTGATATTATTTTATGACTTTAATTTTGCTTAAACTATGATTGATTTGTACGAATTTTTTTTATTAATAAATAAAAATATATCCTTAAGAGCCTGCTGCTAAAACGCTAGCCCCGCCTACACATCCCGCTATCCTCCAATCGTGATACAATGATTCCATGAATCGTGCTCCCGAGCAATATGCTTTACGCTTCAGCTAATAGTGAACAATATCGCGTAACAACGGTCCCCGCATTATAGCACGAAAGTAAAGGTCGCAAGTCCCAGAACTGTTTTTGGTGATTACTTAAAAACTAAATACAATACAAATATTTCCGCTAGCTATTATTTTATAAAGTGTGTGATTGTAGTAGGTAGTACATGTTATTTAATGATAGTAACTCAATAAGTGTAACAGATATTCGTTGAAAAGCCCAAAAATATTCATAATTTCGAAAAATAAAACTATCGAGTCAATATAAGTGAATCGTGTTTTCCGTAAGTTAAATATCAGATAAATATACAATGATTAAATAAATCTCAATTTCATTGGAGTCAATCGTCTTCCGGGAGTGTAATACTTAGTAGAAAACACAGCAAAAAATGACAGCCCGGTCTTAAATCAGTTGGAAAATCAGAAGTCATCCGAATCCCTACCTATTATCAGGATAGAGATTTTCTCTTTAACGAAGAACCAGAATTCTTTAACATTGCTATTGAATTTAATCCAACACATTCGTTTTTGTATTCGTCTAATGCACTCGGGCTTCATAATATGGGATCGATATGAAGTGTCGAGTCACGGTAAATAAGTGATGTGCGTGAGGTGATGCTTAGTGCGTTTATTTTAAACATAATATTATGGCTTAGATACGTATATAAGTACGGTACGGACGGTACGGTGTATTGACCCGTACCCAAAAACTGTATAATGTACTAGGTATGTATGATGAACTGTGTAAATGAACTAGACGTTTTTATGTCAGTATAATATAATATTTTGTTACAGAAACTTCAAAAATTAATGGCAAAAAGTAAATAAAACAAAATGCTTAGTATTACCTTAAGTAGGTACTTTGCTCTATTTTTATTTATTGATGATTTGTTAAACAAATTTATACGAATTTACTTGTAATATTATTATGTACATATTCTGTGCTATTATGTAGGTTTTATGAAAATAAACTGATATATTTGTAAGTACCAATGTGAGAGGTAGTACTAGTAAATTGCTGAAAATACCGATAAAATAGAGCCATGAAATCTGATAACTACAATGGAATTTGTAGGTTTTGTTGAACAATCGCGTGTGTCTGATTCTTCGTAGGTATATCAAATAAACCAATGTTTTGTGAAAACAAACTATTGTTATTCTCATCATCGCAACGTTATAATAATATTTACAATAATATCACAATCAAAATAACAAGGCACAAATTAATGTCGTTTGATAAAGTTCGCACCAAGTTTGAAATTATTTTTTTAAATAATAGTGCATTGTGCTTCGATTCACCGAGTGCGAAATTTGGAAACTGCAGGCAACACCACGTGTCAGATAAACCGAACGGCCCAAGTGGGCCGCGATAACAATAGAATAACAATAGATTTCCAAGAATCCGCGAATTAATTATTATGAGTTTAGCGTCTACTGGTTTTTTTAAACAGTTTGTTGACAGATAAACAAATATCACACTACTCGTAGGGCTGCGTCCACCACTATCTTCGGACGCAGCGCAGACCCACATACTTGCAGTCTGCGGATAGGGTTATCTCTGGGAAAAAAACAGGTAAGGTACTTAAGGGCCCGTTCTTCGTAAATTAGGAGGTCGATTTCTGTCAGTGCAAATATCGACCTAAATGTCATTACAATAAAATTCATATTAGCGCGCCTTGTACGGTGGCGGTTACGACGCTCGCCGCGTCCATGATAGGGCGAAATAGGAGAAAAACCCGTTTTACTTAGATACAAATATTATAACTAAACATCTATCCAATGATTTTCCTGTTAAATTTCAATAGCTATCGAACTGTCCACATTATTTTTTGATTGAGTCTCTGTAAGTCCTATAAAACTCAAAATGCTTTTAAAATCGATGTTGTTTCGGATTTTTTTTATCGAGCCAAATTATCTGTATTGTGTTTCTATCCAATGAAAGCACTAGTTAAAAGATGCATCTATACATGTATATATTTTTCAGTTTTTTTAAATGACGCTTTCTATCAAAAAAACTCATTCTAGAAACGTGAATTTGGAATAACCGGCCCTTAAATTGTGCGAAACCACTATCTGCTTCTGCAGTCACAAGCGGCTTGATATATACCTACTCTACATTCTCTATAACTCATGACAGGACGTTGCCATGGTATCGGAGTTATTTACGAGACTTCAATAAATTATTCTACGAATAAAAGTACATAAACTTACATTGCATTTTCAATATACAATAACTGGCGACGAGGATGATTACGGACATGAAGAAATGGAAGAGGATTCGCGCCTCCATACGCGCACAATTCACGAGGTGGGAATCTTACATAAATACACATGAGGATCTTGACTACGCAGAGACTCATGTCAGGTTACAACAACTACACGAGGACTTCCTAACACTTCAAGTAATACAACAAAATATAATAACTGCAATACCAGACGAAGAATTAGAAAATGAAATAGAAACAAGCCTCATAATTGAAGAAGAATTCATATCAATCAAAGTAAAACTACTTCAAATGCAAAAACGAGCTCAATCATACGGAAATAAAAAGAACATATTTTCTACATGCGGCGACACAGTGGAAGAATCTGGGAACGAAAAAGGCTTGCAAACGACTGACAATGCCGATGGCGGGATACATAAGCTATTACCATCTACGGAGCCGAACACACATGACAAACAGAACAAAATCCAATCAGAAGGAAAAATGATCACAGAATATAACATAACACACATTGATTCATTAACAATTGTCGAGGAAACCGGAGGAAACAAGAAACCCATTACATCGCGAGAAGAAAGAGATACAACTTACAACAGATGGAACATAAAATATACTGATCAGAACAAGATAAGACAAATGATTGTCCAAGAAGGATCGAAAAGAAAAAAAAATGTACACGCTATTTCAATAACTTTTAAACGCTATCCTAGAACTGAGCGGAGATTCTCGAAAGGAAAAGAAATTAGGTTGATGATACAAACTAAACACAAATGGAGAGAAAAAAAGACAAGCAAACAGAAATACAACAAAGAGACAGGATTCATTTACAGTATTACATCGACAAGAGATACACTAGTATTACATCGAATAAAGGAGGAGGAGGCGACTACACTTTTATCTATTTTATCTATTTTACATCGCCTGGACCAACAACAATTCGAGGTCCTTACAGATGATGATGCAGATGGAACAAATGCCGCACTTAAAGCAGCCAGGCCTTCGCCAGATCTACAGGATTAGCGGGGGAGAGCTGATATATACCTACTCTACATTCTCTATAACTCATGACAGGACGTTGCCATGGTATCGGAGTTATTTACGAGACTTCAATAAATTATTCTACGAATAAAAGTACATAAACTTACATTGCATTTTCAATATACAATACGGCTGCTTTGTAAATTGTAATTTGACTGTTGTCTCAGGTTATCTGCACTCATCTAGGTAGAGTCTAAATAAGGTACGAGAAGGTATATGACACATGTAAATTGTATGAGTTGAATATAAACCGCTTTAAATAATGAACATAGCAGGAAAAACGAAAAGTTTATGAAATATGATATTATGTCCACTAATAATTGCACTGATCATGATGTGGGTTAAAGTAAATCGTGTATTAAACAGGGTGTAACAAAAATAAATGATAATACTTTAGGGTGTATATGTGTTCCTTGTAGAGAGTTCACTATGAAAGTAGCAATACTGAAATACTATTTTTTTTTCACTTTTGTAGTGGCAAGGGCCCGAGCGTCACAAAGTTTCCCCATACAAAAGTGAAAAAAAATTTTGGTCTTTCAGCACTGCTACTTTCATAGTGAATTCTCTACAAGGAACACATACACACCCTAAAGTATTATCACTTATATTTGTTACACCCTGTATATTATGTTTTAAGATAAAAGACAGAAAGTCTCTCGATTTACAAAACAAAAACAGAAGCAACATGACGTATAATAATTATTGATGGTGTAGAATTGGGTCTACGCTGCAGCTAATTATGTGTCCATTAATATAATTTGTTCAGGCTTTTCCTACTTTATTAAATTCCCATCAATTTATTTTACGTGTAATCTCTGCGGCCGCTAGTGTTGCCAGATAGAACGCCAATTTAAACTAATTTTCATCGTGGCATGTTAAAGTATTGGAAATTGGGTATTAGAACAACGGGAATCGAGATTTAATACTTTACTTTAAAAAGTAATTTAACATACAATTTTAAATTAACTACAATTTAATAAAAAAATTTAATAAAAAAAATTAACTACAAAATTAAAATAACGCTATTTTCGAAATAATATGAGTTATTATATTTTTTTCGAAATGAGATTTCAATTGTGCCAAGTAGTTGGGTACCTACTTTAATATTAATAGCCTATCATTACTAAAATGTGATAATACATAAAAAAAAGCGACCAAGTGCGAGTTGGACTTGCCCATGAAGGGTTCCGCAGCAGCAATAAGGTTTATTTTTATAAAATTAAAAGATTTTTGGTTTATTTTTATATTTCAGTCGATTTAATGAAATTTAGATTAAGGTTTACCATTTATGACGTATAAAAAAACTACTGGCTAGATCTCGTTCAAACCAATTTTCGTTGGTAGTTTTTATAGTAATCTACATCATATACTTTTTTAGAATTATCATGCCCCTACTTTAGAAATTAGAGGGGGGGGACACACATTTTACCAAATTGAAAGAGTCTCTCTCGCAAACTATTCAGGACAGACGGACGGACGGACGGACGGACGGACAGACAGACAGACATGACGAATCTATAAGGGTTCCTTTTTTTGCCATTTTGGCTACGGAACCCTAAAAATGAAAAATAAATGTGATAATTCATTAAAAAAAATGAAAAATGTACTATCAGAGAAGTTGATTCATAGACAGATGACCTACGTAGTTTGGTCGCGTTACGTCAATACCCAGCCGACAGATCACAATAATTATAGTGCTCCAAGGCTTTAAATGAATATTATGTCAATAGGCGCTGCTGGTAAAGGAGAACTGTCAAAAATGACGTTTTTGTATGATAGCAGCGTTAGTTCCTTATTTCTCGCCACGTTTATTTAAGATTTTAAAGCCTTGTCGAGCTGTAACATTGAATTGACATGATCCGAACGAATGACGTTGGTATGTCAACTGCCTAGGAATCAATTTCCTCGATGTTACAAAATAATTGGGAAAACTTCCTAACTTAATCTGGTAACTCTGTGCGATATACGATATTGAAATTAGCCGTATTTTGTAGCAGCATTTGTGGCTTGATTTTACCCATAGAATTTAATGCTGGCAGCTCTGGCATTAAGGTTTGTGTATAATTTACCGTGCACGTAATTATGTTTTAGATGCCGAATAGTTTTAGTGAAATGGTGGCTAATAAACTGTTAATAGCTTCGTATGGCACGATGGTTAACAGCTAATAATTATTATAATTGCTATAAAAATTATTGCACCTTGAAATGAGTATTGTTGAATTAAAATTCGAACTTCGAATTCGAATTCGAAAATTAGTTCTTTGGTAACGTAAAATAAAACATTTCTTTTTGTATTTTGGCTGTCCTGACTCCTGAAAACGTCTACGCGTACGTACCTATACTACGTGATGTTATAATAATATAGCTGTTAAAACCTTAATATGGTTTTGTTAGGTTTTTGTTTTGTGAGTTGTGCGATGTTGATGTATTTTTTCTTTTTTTCAGGTCAGTTACGAGTTACAAGTTGCAACTCACGAAAAATTCTGGTAAGAGTTTTTGTTTACCCCGGTGAATCTCAAAACAAAAACTGCCGCTCCTTGGAAAAGAATAAACATGAAGACGTAAGTCATGGATAAAGTGTTTAAATTTTCGTTTTATTGCATAAATAGAGGCTTTAGGACCAGGAAAATAATTTGCAATCAAAAATGTGGACTTTATGTATACTTCAAAGTTAGCCGGATGATGAAGCAGGTCAGTTACAAGTTTCGTTCAAATTGTAAAGGAAAAAATGAGTTATCCAATTTATCCACGTACTTAAAGTACCATGAAAAGGCATGCCCAATCAGATTTACAATCTTAAATTATTACAATATTAAGGGCCTGTTACACCACTTCCTGATAAGTGACTAATAGGCTATCCACCACTTAACTTGACAGATGAAGTATAGCAAATCTGCCAAAAAAGTTGTGAATAGCCTATTCGGAACTTTATCAGAAAGTGGTGAAACAGACCCTCTATGTATCTAGAAAACAGTCAGTTTGTCTGACCTACAAAGAGTCTGACGTAAGTGCCTGTTACTCTGGACTGTAAACACTAAGCACGCGGCGGTAAAAAGTTTGTTACTTAGTGCACTCACTTCGTTTGCGTCTCAAAGGCGTTGCGCTAAAAGGTTTTTTAAACGGTACATCTGTTTATTGAGTAGAGCGGTTTCTCCAGCGAATAAATTTGTTTAGTTGCACACCTGTGATACCGTGGGTATTAGATTGTTATCAAATTAGGTACGTGATCTACCCTTAATCATTTAGAATTTGAATATGAATATTTTTTCCTGTAATAGGTCTACTGGAAGAGATTCCATTTGGAATAAGTAGTACCTTTGTACTGTAATGTCTCTCTAGTTTTAAGTTTCTCTATGTAAACTGGTTGTGTGTACATAAATTATTAAAAAAATATATATATTTCATATAGTGAGAGTGGCAAAGTGCGCCACCCCGACAAGCGCACCATATACATAGCTATAATTCCATACTAATGATTTATAGCGATTTCCAATCAGCAGTATGGAATTATAACTATATGGCGCACTTTCCGGGGTGGCGCACTTTGCCGCACTCACTGTATCTGATGTTTTTTTATACAACCCAAACCTTATGTAAATTATTATGAGGTTCGTTACGTTTAAACTTTAATATCACGTACCTTTTGCCTATATATTATAGAAGTTGACAAATTCCCAACACATTTCCCGTATCCATATATAAATCTGTAATTTGGGGTTCCGTATGTACATCAATGTGCTAAGTAATAAATTTAGATGATCAAAGTAAAAGTTAACGGGGCCGCTGCCATGCCGCCACCTATAAATACGGTGACCTGCTTACCGGCCGATGAGGAGTAAAGAAACTATACTGTACGCTGTTTAATCTATGTAGAGAATAGAGAGTGTGCGCAGTTTGAATACGTCGTAAGCACGTCTTAAGTTATAGCTTTGAGATGCCAAGGGCAACGTTTTTATTCTACGCTATAATTACTTTTAAACCTTTTAGGGTGGGTTGCACCAACTTACTTTAACTATAACTTTAATTTTAACTCTAACAAAATAGTAAAATTAACTGTCAAATTTCTAGTTAAAGTCCAAAAATGGACGCCATATTTGACGATAACCTTAACCTTAACTATAATAACGCCTCTGGTGCAACCCACTCTTTAAATATATTTGATCATTTACTCGTACTTATTTCCATATCTAATTTCAACAAACGGTTCATCGGTTTAGTAAGTATGTAGAGGTAACAGACAGGCAAACGGACAGACATACTTTCGCATTTATAATGTTAGCATGGAAGTATATATAATTTGAGTTTAAAAAATCTGCATGCGCGTACGCATTTGACTCTACTAAACTACTGCTCTATCTAATAATCTACTACTTTATAAACGCCAAAAGGTGCGTAGCAGAATTTATTCCAAATCTCAGTTTTGGCAAGGTCTTTCAATTCACATTTCTTTCTTCAATACAATAGTAATAGAATGTGATGAGCTTCCCAGTCAATTGTAGTTACGGCATGAACATTGTCTAATTATGTAGGCAATTATCAATTACATTATTACAACTGTTACCGCGTAACGGAAGTGATGTAAGTGTATGCGTACGTTTTGCATACTAATTTATTGGCTATGATTTAGTTTCATTGATTTTGCATTTACTGTTACCCATATAATATTATTACAAAGTGTTAAGCGCGTAATCTCAGAGAAATTAAAAAAAATGCGGGGGACTCCTTGGAACTCGCGAGACTTCCTTGCCAATTTCTTGCGTAAAATAAAAAAATCGGCCAAGTGCGAGTCGGACTCGCGCACGTAGGGTTCCGTAACGTTATAGAGCAAAAATAGGCCAAAAATTGTGTTTTTGTATGGGAGCCCCTTTTTATTAAAGTAGGTACACATATATTTAAGGCCTTTGTGAAAATTTCAAGTGCCTACCTGTTGCCATTATTGATATCGAGCAAAAAAGGCCAAAAAATCACGTTTCTTGTATGGCAGCCCCCCTTAAATATTACTATTATTTTGTTTTTAGTATTTGTTGTTATAGTGGCAACAGATATACATAATCTGTAAAAATTTCAGAAGTCTAGCTAATAGCGGTTCTTGAGAGCCTGGCGACAGACAGATAATATTGTCCCGTTCTTACCCTTTGGGTACGGAACCCAATAGTAACTAATATTAAACTTGCGAAATGTCATTCCAATTCAAATTTGGAATCACAGATTGGCACGTAACTTTTTTTATATCCGGCCCCATAATAAGCAAAGGTAACGAGAAAGTTGAGCTTTTACCGTGTCACAACTCACAACAAAGCGACAGAGATGGCACGTACGTTACGTTGACGTTTTATCTCGCTCGCCGACTTTCATCGCGTGAATAATAAATAATAAAACACATTTCGGTTCAACTCAATTCAAGTTTTGTATTCCGGGAGAATTTAACCGTGGAAATCCGGCGGGATAGAAAATTGCTTTCGCTCTAAATTCTTAACCCGCAACAACACTGAAATGTTTACTGATGATGTTTTCGTCTGAAGCGCTCGGGGGTTGAATTCGTCGAATCGGAAGACTCAATTTTAAAATACTAGGCCTGAATTTAAATGAAGGATTTATAAACTCATCAAATATTTCGGGCGAGGCCTTTGAACATGTTCGGCAGATTTAATCACCAACCGGCGTGGTTAGTGGCGAAAGATGATTTGAAATCGTCGCTTCCAAATTACTTTTCCGAGAAGGTTCTCTAATTACAGTTGGAATATTGAAAGGCTTAATGTAAAGACTATACTACATAAAAGTTAGAAACAAACTATTCCAACCTAATTAGAAAACTGACTTTGTGATACCTATTAAAATTTAACGTTAGTAAAATATTGCAAAATATGGCATGACAACCTTCATTTTTCTATGGAAATGACCGACGAGGCGAATCGCCTTCCTTCGTGGTCGTATTATAGGTACCTAATTCCTACATACGTTGCACAAAATATACGTTCAAGAGATAGGTACCTATGTACACTCATAATATGTACACATACATACAGGAGGTGTAAGAATACTAAGTGATAATACTTTAGGGTATGTATGAGTCTCCTATATTATAAAGTGAAAGTAGCAGCGCTAAAAGAGTATCATTTTTTAACTTTTGTATGGACAAATTCATGACGCTGGGGTGCTTGCCCATACAAATCACAAAATAATGGTTATTTCAGCGCTGCTACTCTCACAGTGATCTCAATATAAGGGACACATACACAGCTAAATTACTTATTACTAATTTGTTTTATACCCTGCATAAACGCATAATTATATAAAATCAATAAATAATAAACATTATATTGTTAGTAGTATTATACGACCAGACTCCAGATAAGGCTTATATGTTATCTACAGAACCCCTGGGGAGGTGGGCTCAGCGTCGGTACCTGTGGCGTCCCGATATCGATTTCGGCTTTATCGTGACAAATAAAATTTGTGTATCCGAACGAAGTAAATTTTTAAGGACCCCGACTTGGACGGGACTTGTACGAGAAGACCTAAAACGTGTAACATTTATTATAAGAATGATAGGTTTATATTGTCGAAGTTCTTATTTAGGATTTCAAATGACTTCCAAAGAGGATGTTAAATGTTTGATTGTGACTTGTGGTTATGGTTTACCGAGTTTCATAGCCACGGCGTTGCTTGCTGAAATGTTGTATTGTGTGTACGCATGTTGCATAATATGTTTTCAAATCTGTAACCGTCATTAACTACAGTCTTAAGCCCTTTGTGGTAGCCTTCTATTAAACATCAAACTGTGATATCTGACCCGTGGTTAAGAGTTAAGACCATAAATACACCATTTCTGTACCAAAATCCACGGAACCACTCCCTTCAATCCGACACGCGCTTCACAGATTTGTATAACAATCTCAGAAGATCAGAACAAACATAGAGTTGTAAAGAAACAAGTTTGTTGGGCACTTCACATCCGGCAGTTAAACCAATATCTCAAGCAAAAAATATTTGACCAGCTTCGGAAACTATCTATGAAAAAATAGAAACTATCTTTGTCATTTGAGTGAACTTATTTCATGGAATGAGTTGAACTAATTTTTCTTTTTTTATTCTTTATTTATTATTTATTCTTTATTCAGGGTGTAACAAAACTAATACCTTAGGGTGTGTACTGTGTCACGTAAACAGAGGAAGAGAGTTCCTCGTAGAGAGTTCACTGTGAAAGTAGCAGCGCTGAAAGACCAATTATTTTTTCACTTTTGTATAGAAAAACTCGTGATGCTGGGGCGTTTGCCCATACGTGAAAAAAAATTGGTCTTTCAGCACTGCTACAAGAACTCTCTACAAGAAACACACACACCCAATAGTATTATCACTTAGTTTTGTTACACCCTGTATACATTATATTATAAGTAAAGGTGACAGGAGTTTATCTATTCAACAGCCTGGTTAGTTACTAGTAGTACAAGTAGAACTTCAGTTAAGAACCCTCAGATGCCGGTCATTTTTAGTCATGCTGTGGTATTATCATTACAGAGTAGGTATAATAGACATGGCAAGTTAATTTTTTTTATGAAATAAGGGGGCAAACGAGCAAACGGGTCACCTGATGGAAAGCAACTTCCGTCGCCCATGGACACTCGCAGCATCAGAAGAGCTGCAGGTGCGTTGCCGGCCTTTAAAAGAGGGAATAGGGTAGGGGAGGTAGGGAAGGGAATAGGAGAGGGTAGGGAAGGAAATAGGGGAGGGTAGGGAAAGGAAAAGGGTAGGGGATTGGGCCTCCGGTAAACTCACTCACTCGGCGAAACACAGCGCAAGCGCTGTTTCACGCCGGTTTTCTGGTAGCCCATGGTATTTCTCCGGGCAAGCCGGCCCATTCGTGCCGAAGCATGACTCTCCCACGTAAAAACTTTTGATTGATTATCGATATGTCTATGTTGTTTTCATAGTTTTTATAATCGAATACATAAAAATCCGAACTAACAATATGAAACATTAAATAACAGCTCCATTCAGCAGACACATCATATTGTATGAAAAATACCAAACCGACATTTTCAATTAATATTTTTTGATCCTAAAATTGTTAGCGCGTATTTACTTTTTTACTGTGTGCATACTGTTTCAACGTTTTATTTAAAAGCAACAAGTAAAAAGTTACAGATTGTAAGTCAAAATGGCGGATATTTGTGATTTAAATTTAGAACTAGTATTTTTAACATATTTTTAACAACACAGTTTTTCTATCTCAGCTAAAATATATTATAGCCTCCTATTTGACAGTGGATTGAATGCAACATTCACCTACTGTCATTCCTCCTGGTTTTCTCACGTATAAAAGACTACATAATAAGCGTTATTTCAGCGAGGCTTTGGCCAGTCGAGCCGGTCTATTCGTGCCGAATACTGTCTAAAATATTTACACTGTTTAGAGTTTAGGAACATACCCTAGTCCCAAAATTCAGTCAGAGTGGAACAGTTCACGAACTATTACCGTTACTCTACGGATATCATGCCACGTGTACACATTCAGAATCATACTACCTCTGAGTTTCACGAAAGTGTTCCTTATGTTGTCGCCATAAGGTCTTGTCACAGGTGAAGTAGCTGAACGCACTACTCCTATACATATTTCACTGAGCAGTGAATATTTTACACGGCAAAGTAAACGACTTGGGTCTGAGACCAAATCCCTTGGGATACTCCCGACTTAGAGTATTGAAAACACTTTGCCTATAAATGAATTGAGGGTTTTTACATAGTTTTAGGAATAACTATTTTAATATTACATTGTATTACCATAATATAAATAATATTCAGTAGACCGCCTTCATTACTTATTCACTTGATAACAGCTAGACTTATCAAATCACAATAGTATGATTTCAGGTATCTCGCAGTAGCAATTGCTACTGCAAGTTACCTAAAATCTACTATAAAGCTTGTGTTAAGAGTACGCTCATGTTATTTAGTTATTAACACAACACCATATTATTATAATATTACGATGCTACTTATGACATACGTAGCACCTTTTAAGCTCTACAGGCAATTGTATGACATATTTGACATTACTCATTAAATAATTCAGTTTCCGTATTTGCGTATAAAATGTATACAAAGGTAATGTGGCAGCTGCTTCCGGAGTCCATTACTGCGGCAAATACTGTGATTACACCATCGACACAGTATAAATACCATACAGTAGAGTTGTTCAACAGTGCCCTTGACACAGAAAAGTTTTATGCGCGTGTGATGTGAATAATTGTGATAGTATTTATGTTTGTTCGGTAAGGTCAAAACACACTTGTCAAGACGTGAATGACGTTAAGAAAGTTCTGCGGTCAGATTTTTCTTTTGGAATGTTTCAAGCGACGGTCCTACAATAATTATTTATATTATTATTAAGTGATGATAAAATAACATATTATATTATTATGATACGATTTTACAAGATGTGCCTAAACACGCTATGCCATTTTTTTTCGTGACTGATTTAACGCAATGTCGGCAATCTAAATTTAGCATCGCAGGCGTAATCGTGCTGAACTTCAAATGCGTAATTTCAGGCAATGACGTGATTCAGGCAATCATAACAGCAAAAGGGTATGAACGTGGTCTACTGTATTTTAATTATATTGTGACATGGCCATCTGATGCAGCTGGAACAAAGAGTGAACACATGCGTTAGATGTAGGTTAATTATGGTCATTGGAATATGTAAACAAAGCATTTATTTACCTACTGGAAAATGAGCATCAGATATCATGTTTAATTAATGATTCATCATAATATTGATAATTATTAGAAAGATACTACTGGATAATTTTAACAGAATATCATAAGACCACCTGCGAAGTATCTCCTTTCCAATAAAAAAAAAATATCAAAATCGGTCCACAAACGACGAAGTTATCCGCGAACTAACATAAAAAAATTAATAAATCAGCACCTTTTTAAGTTAGTTAAAAAACAGCAAATTGCCATAATATTATCATAATATTATGCCGCCTGGCAGTCTATTTTTCATTTTTCGTCTGGTATACGTATGTCCTCACTCCTCCCGCTGTTTTTTTTTTCTTATAAACTTCTCAAAAAAGTACACCAAGGGCCTTTTATTCCAAAAAATAACTGTATTAGACCGAGAGCCAGTCTCAAAATTCGCAACTTTAATTTTTCACATCTGCGTTGATTTTTTAAACTTACAGTAAAAAACCTACGGTATCACGTTGCATACATTATATTTTAGTAGATTTATATAACAGCTGTTTTATCGGAAGCCGCGCGTAACCGTTGGCACGCTACCATATTAAATAACCTGCATTATGAGCTTACGTTTATTGGCCAGCTTCACAATTGTGTAAACGTTCCGATCATATTTCATTATGTACTAAGAGACTAGATCATTCGAATATAATATTATAGTAGCTTTAATTGTTTCGTCGAATATAATAATATTTCCATATTATAGCTTGAAGTATTCGTAATCAATAGCACGAAAAGTTATAATATTATTATCTTAAGCTAAGATTTGAGTGGTAATCGACTATACAAAAAGTTTTTAATTTTCTTAGTCTTGCTGTAACTCGAGAACGGCTGAACCGATTTGATTGCTATTAGTCTTGAAATATTCGTGGAAACTGGAAGTCCAGGGAAGGTTTATATTAGAAGGAAAGCGGGTCACCTAGTAATTAATGTAATTTTCAATAAAAAAAGTTGCTTTAATTAATAGTTTTTTAACCGACTTCAAAAAAAGGAGGTTATCAATTCGACGCGTATGTATGTAATATTTCCAGAATTGCCCAGTTTTTGTATATTATGTTAATCTATAACAGCTTCTGAACAAATGTGCTAAATTTCAAAAGTGTGAATGTATGTATGTATGTATGTTTTTATGTTTGTTCACGTATATCTCCGGAACTACAAGTCCGATTTAAGTGATTCTTTCTTCGTTGTACTAGGTATTGTTCAACTTAGGGAACAGTGCAAGTTTCATCAAAATCGGTTCAGTAGTTTTGGAGATAGGAAGTTTTGATTTTGAAGTCGGTTTTATCTTTTTAAAATACAGTTATACTCTACAAAAATCATGTAGCTATAGAATTTAGCTGATGAAGACGACACGTTTTATTACTGACAGTGCTCTAACCAAGTAGCCAGTAGGTATACTAATGTGGTGACATAAAAATTATATAAAATTTAATGTGTAATGACAAACCCATTATGTAATAAAGTACCTTTCACGTGCTGTATCATAGAGTCATCAAAAGTAATAACCATTCGAGTTATCAAAAGAATTACGACATTTAATGATGTGAAAAATTTGTGATTATTCCCAAATTGAACTATTGCCAGTCTTTTTTTTACTGTCATTCATCGCAACAAACGTCAAAACTCTAAGATAGATAGATCATTGTATTCTAATTTCTATAGCCACTGTTAATAATTTAGTATTAGGAAATAGTTGGGGGTCAGGATGATACTTAATATCGTATTGTTTCTGAAATTTTATCCTTGATTACTTTTTAGCAGTTATAAAGTGGGGCAACAGAATGTATCCCAGGCTCTTGGACTACAACGTAACACGATAAAGGACATGCGGCAAAACAAATTCGGTAAACACGCTGATTACTGGAACGCCGATTGTAAATGTTTATTCAGCTATAACTATAACAGAAACACTCATTAAAACAGTAATTAATACCAATTCCTGATTTCGTGATGGCGAAAATTGAAAACTTCAATTAGTAAATTTTGGTCAAACAATTATAGCTAAAATAACAATGCGTCGTTATCTCTCGGTTTTCAATTTAAAAGCGTATTTTTAGTATTGGTAAACTGTTGAATATTCTTGATTGTTTTGTGGATTGACCCAGTTATTTTTGAAAACCTTTTCTTTGGTGTTTGGCGTCTGCCCTTCAATTTCTATATGACTACATAGTAAAATAAAAAACCTTTTTAAGATACATATTTTGTGTTATGCTTAAAGGCTGTATAGTGTATACCATAAAGTTAATAAATAATATCATTATTATATTATATCATTTAATTTCAGTATCTAAATCAAGCAGAAAGAACAAAAATACTTTATGGGTACGTAAGCCGTAAGTTATTACGTAAGACCACGATGGGCAATCATCGAACGAACATGTTCCAAAACGTTTACATTTTCTTTCATCATGGCCAACGTGAAGACGCATTACTCTAATAAGAACCCTCACTCGACAAAATCAAGGGACGTACGTCAAAGCGAGTAATGGAGATTGGTGCTTTCACACTTCGTCTGCCTCTCGGGGGACGCAAATTATCCACGTCTTACCAAATCCTTTAGACACGTGAGTCAATTTGCACACATCGGTAGATTTCCATACGTCACACATAAAAGACTCATAGCATTATAAGACTTTATTAGCACTGACAATACTAATTAAAGGATTACATATTTTATTATTAATATTATGTCGTTATTCCTACTTTTTATTGATAGCGGAAATTTAAGATAGATCCCGTCTTCTTAATTTTGAATTATGAAATTTTCCATACGTCACACATAAAAGACTCATAGCATTATAAGACTTTATTAGCACTGATAATACTAATTAAAGGATTACATTTATTATTAATATGTCGTTATTCCTACTTTTTATTGATAGCGGAAATTTAAGATAGATCCCGTGGTCTTAATTCTGAATTATGAAATTTCATGATTGGAAGTTGGAACGTTACAATAGAATGTGAACTCTACATCAAAGATTTAGTACAAGTATTTAATGAAGTATAAAGTCTTCATTAAATAATTTTAATTGATCTCGAATCAAAAGCGAATAGCTTAACCGGAAGTGTTGTCGATACGCATTCATGCTAATTGACAGAGACAGCTTCCGTGTAAGCTATTCATTACGTCATAAAAATGATATTGAAGTATCAAGAATATTATATTGATGATTTATTTTTGACTTCAAATATTCTAACAAAACGCGTAGCGATAAGCGAAATAACAAGCTTACGATGCTTTATGTCGAATGCGATGCGTCGATTTCTAACTTCTTTGCCGAAATTATTGAACACAAGATGACTTGGCCCTTATAAAATGAAGCCAACAGTATATTTTCTATTGCGTAGCTATTATTTGTTGGCTTCTGCCATAGATTTATTGACAGAACATGGAGCGAGTGACTGATGCGCGTCGTGAACTGAATAACCAAATCTTGCTCCCGAACCTATTTATTAACTTTTGCACGACTACGTCGATTTAAAACGTATTTTATGTTAGATCAAAGAAAATTTTGTTATTCGTTGAAAGAAAATAAGACATTAATTACTGAGCGATTTAGAAGCGGTATTATGTTTCTAAGCCTGTCACCCATACTGGTACCGCATGTTAAATTTCGTTAATAATTTTGTTCTTATTATCAAATAAACTTTCTAGAATATTAAATAAATACTATTAACATGTCACTGATTTTATTTTTTTAGGGTTCTGTAATCAACAAAACTTGGTTGATTACTGTACCCTAAAACGGAACCCTAACCAGCTGATTTTTTGTATATTGGTATTAACCTTAATAGTTATATTATTTAAAAGTAACCTTGTCCTACAAATAAAACAATATTTTAGGACCATCAAGTCAAAGTATGAAATCCTTTCTATCTCTGTTAGCTACCACTTTCGAGATTTTTCGAAAATAAAAATGTTGTTCGTTTTATCAAAATGTAGCTACTCACAAAAAATTTGCTTGTTAGTAATCACAAAAAATTTGTTCTAGGGCACCCGTACTATGATGTTATGTTTGATTCAACATACCCCCTAGAAGTCATGTAACACCCTATCTTAATAAGCACTTAATGTTAAAAATGAAACACCGACGCAGGCTTCATCTTGCATGTTTGCTTTTCGGGGTGCTGAGGTACGAGGAGCCCAAGTATTTGTTCAACAAATTGGCAAGAACAGCTAGCCTTAGGTCTTGTGGGACACGGCTATGTTCAACACAGTTGACAATTGAAAAACACCGTACGGCTTCATTCAGAGGTAGTTTTCGGTATTCAGCTTCCAAATGCTGGAATAACATCCCGCCTCCCATTAGAAATGCTAAAAGTCTCATAACATTTAAAAACAAACTGCGACGGTTCCTTTTAGACCAACAGTTGGCACAAGAGAGCCTTCGCAATGATATCTCTGTGATTTAATGCCTGTGTGATGTGTCTTTGTGTTTTTTCAGTTTTTTGTTATCATAATTATTATTCTAATTATTAAATCTTTCTACTTAGCATGAAAAGTTGAACCGCCGGCAACCTTTATAATGTAATTAGCTTTACGTGTCGATATTCGGAATTTTTGTTTATGACTAGTTATTGTAAATGGTGTTGGGTACTTAGTTAATCTTTAGCTTGTATATTATTGTTTTACTTCTTTGGTATATTTTGTTTCCAATTTTCTATTTGTGATTTGTACAACAAAAACATTTTATTTTTGTTTTGACAAGTGACAGATTTCTTGACCATAGGCAAGGAGTCTTGTGTGTTGCCAATATAATAACACTGTGGCGACGGCGCGCGACAGTGTTGTCGCGTGCGACAGATCAGTCTAGTCGTGGGCTGTCGCGACTCGCGAGATAGAATTTTGATTGTTGTTGTAACTTGTATGTCGTTTTAATTGTTTGCAAGCTGTTGTAATTTGTTGAAAATGATATCCATGTCGTCACTAATGGCTCTTGCGGAAGATCGGCGCTGAATATGCCCCTGGGTGTACCAGCACATGCCGAGCAAAAGCCAATTTGCGGCTGCTATTTTTGGAATTGTCTTGTTGAATTGTATTGTATGTAAAATATCTGTACAAGAATGTAGTTGCAAATAAACCTTATTATTATTATTATTATTATTATTATTATGTTATTTATAATGAGACACAAAACTACAACGATTTAGTTTCACCACAGAATATACATATTACATATAAAAAATTAGTACCTTACGGTAGTTTTACGAGAAATGGAACCAAAGAATTTAGGTAGTTTACATTCTTATGATTAAGTTTATTTTGATATTTTAATAGGTACCTCAGTTATCTTAATTTTATGGCAACAAAGTCCATTTAATCAGACATCCATTAGGACGAGATCAAACCAGAGTAATAAACCGAAATAATCTCCCGTAAATAATATTTGAAATAACTTAGGAGCAATAAAAATAAAGTGATTGCATTCGTATTCCTACGTCTAAAAGGCGGTTCAGTAATATAGTGAAAGGCAGCCTGCCCACACTGTAACCTAGCTTTGAACCATCTATATACTAGCGATTTCATTACGGAGCTCGCTATTATTAAAGTTTTTATACGGAATTTCTACTGCAGTTTTCATTTAGAGGGAACGTTATAGCTTTAAGATAGGCTAACCATATGTTTTGAGCACTTAAAATGAGTATTAAATAACGACTTGTGAAGCGAATGATATCCACATCTGATTATAAAACCTTCACTTTTTTGAAGTTGGTTAAAAAATAAGATAAAAAGATAGAGTCAGTTATAGATATTTAAAGTTAATACACGAGAGGTTTAGAGATAATCCAATTATCTCGAAATAAAGATCAATCACAATCGTTTTAAATGCGAATGAAACTTGAAATGCTTTCGAGATTGTTATCATTTCTATTTTGTATTTGGCGTCGTTTAGCGGCCGTTCTCAGATAAATATAATGATTATTGATTGCATAGTACCTAACTTTAATTTAATGAAACATATTAAACTCCATAATGCTTCTGTCAAACTTCATTATAAAACTACCAAATTGTAAAGACGGTTAAACTGTTTTTTATTGCAGAGACTGCATACGTAATTGGGCAGCGCGTGCACGAATATCTGCGCCAACCAAGCTCTGCCATAACTCTTACAAGTTTAGCTGTACAGCGGATAGCTATGATTGATGCTTTACCCGTTTTTGTTTCACTACACTACAGAAAACTGTCCTGTATTTATGAGGTAGTCTGGTAGAGTTAAAACTTTGGGTTACAGATTGGGTTACAGGCATTTTTTAAAGCCTGAATCTAAAGATCCGCATTGGCTCATTGCATGTTTGTGATAGGTAATCATGATTGCAAACATGATCTAGAAACTATATGGTACAACATAATATTTTAAGAGCGTCGTCTGTGCATATTGACGAATATGCTCCTCTGTACGTTCGTAATCGCTTAAATATTGGTCTATCATGTAGAGACTATAGAGTAGAGTGGCCTCATAGCTGTATTTAAAATTTATTATTCCACTATAAAATATATACTGTCTACGATTCCTAGCAATACCTAGTTGAATCATGACTCGTCAAGCTTTAGAAAATTCTAAAAACATTTTTCTGAACATTTTCAAATAAAAAAATGGCAATTAATCTTTTCAAAACATCATAATAATATTAACATTATAAAACAGTGCCAGAACTTTATAATACGAAAACCAAAGAGGTAACCGTCAAAATGATTTGTTAGTCCGCTTTACAAAGCTAAAAGTATATTCGGGCGCAATACGGAACTTCCCGGGATATACGAGTTAAGTTTCCTTTACCTCGGCAAAAAATCCCCGTTGTCCCGCGGGCGCCCGCTCAGACACGATAAAATTTACATGTTTCGCTTTCAGCCTATATTTTATTTTAAAAGGGTGAAATAAGACGCCATTACGCAAAGAGAATATTCAATTAGAGTCTGCTTTTAGATTTATGCAATAGAACGATTTATTTTTTTTCTTCGTCTGCTCTTTGTGAGCGCTTTTTTTCGTTTCGCCGTCCGCTTCGGTACTTTTAATAGACTGCATAAGTGAAATGTTTGAATGACTGTAACGTGCGCGGAGCTCGAAATGAAAAAAGTTTTCGGTATTGCAGTTTTAAGTATTTCCTTGAATAAATTGTTTGTTCTCTGTCTGCTTTTATTGATTCAGTGCATTGATCTTTCTGCTTTTGATACGATAAAATGTTATAGTTCAAATAAAGCTATTATTTACCTACATTGTTGGTTTTAGTTCTTTTTATGAACATTTTAGAGCATGAATTAGTATCGGGATGGCATTTTTAGTATATTTTAGTACGCACCATTCATAATACATAATAATTAGAGGTAATATTATAATTAATGCGAAAGTGTGTTTATATGTTACCTCTTTACGCTTGCGGCTTGAGTCGCGGAACTGATTTTTATGAAAATTGGTGTGCATGACACTGATTCCCGGGCATAAGATGGTCCCCTATATTTTGATCCCGCTAAAGTCCGGTTCCCGCGTGATAAACTATTTTCGATGCAACAAGAATTAGGGCCTGATTCACCACTTCCTGATAAAGTGCCGGATAATCAACAACTTATTTGACAGATTCTGAGATCAGATCTGTCAAGTTAAGTGGTGGACAGCCAATCCGGCACTTATCAGGAAGTGGTGAAACAGGCCCTTAGTAAGTACCCACATAGCCAATGAATTTGTAAAGGATACCCTTCAGGATACCTGTATAGTATCTTGAATATGTAATTTATTGAAAACGATGAAACTTCACTTAACTGAACAGGCAGATAAGACATTTAATATCTTGCGTAACCGTAAATCTTTTATTGGTGCTTCAGAAGGCTCATTTGAATTTGGAACGATGTTTTTACATCCTGTTTCGTTCCCGAGGTTAAGGGTCTCAGGGGCGATAATAAAATTAAACGTCAAATTGGGTGACGCCCCCAATTATTGACACTTTGACATTGTAAAAGTAAATGGTCCTTTTGGAGCGCAAGGTAGGTTAAACATTCAATTATTGGCACTTGAGTTCATACTACAGCTCTACAGAAACTATTATTGATATACATAGTACATAATATTATTTTTAAGCAAAATCGAAATCAAGAATGGGCTGACTGCCACAGTGCCATCGATGGGTAGTCTTAAAAATATCACTTTCTATAGCTTTTGCTACAACCTCTCTGTACGTTTCAACTACGCGACGTTATCTTTTTTTTATTCGTTATCTTTATAATAATGTACCTACTACCCACCAGAAAAAGAGATTTATGAGCTGCAGACGGCGGACAACGTAATTCAGTCGGGTTATGCCAAGCCCAGCCGAAAGCTCACAACTAACATTGACTTAACATAAGGGAGCGTCCATTAAGTGAGGTGTTTTTTTTTCAACTTTCTGATCATAGACTAAATCTAGAAATGAAATGAACCGAAATAGTAGTACATATTTTTTTAGTAATGACAATAAGAAAAAAAATTAGGTACGTGAGATTTGCCGAGACCTCCTCTCCGCAACGTAAGATTAGATGAGATTTGACTCCCCCCCTTTAAACACCTCACGTAATTTGTGGACGCCTCCTAACCCGATTACACAAGGTAGGCCCGCCAACTACCTAATGAATCAATTTCTTTGGTGGACGGTGGTACGTGCAAGCTGCAGCTATTGTACCTACACATTACCACAGAATATATAATAGTACTCCGTACTATCACTGATCGTGATCACAGAGTATACACCCAGCTTAATTCAAATTGTATTATGAATGTGGGTTGTGACTTGTGGGCAAACAGCTGTACAATTCACCTGTGACCTAAAAATTCATAACGTATTACGGTAAGCCTTTCCAATTTAATTTCTTCCGCGCCTCCGCTTTACCAAACTTCGTTTCAAAGTGATCCTTATGTTGAAGGAATAAAAGTCCTATTACAGCTAAAATAAATCTGAACGGACACTCTGCTCAGAATTTTAATACAATTATTATAGAGTCACTGTTTTCGTTGGATACAGGGATGAACTGTTTTGTCCGTAGAAAATTATTTTTATAGAGAAAACTTTCATAACTCTTGCTTTCTACTAAAACTAAAATAATCTTTATTAGGGCTGATTTTTCAATCGTCAGATAAATTTTACCTCTGGAATAAATTTGGCGTTTTGACAGATTTTATATGAAAAAAATGTCAACGTGTCATAATATTTATTCTTTAGTTAAAAGTTATCTGACGATTGAAAAATCGGCCCTTAGTGTAAAGAAGACAGGACTGAGGACCTACTGATTAAAAATCCATACTAATATTATGAAAGCAAACTGTCTGTTACCTCTTCACGCCTAAACCGCTGAACCGATTTGGCTGTTTTTATTTAATTCGGTATCGATATACTTTGAGACCCGGGAAAGGACATATAGGATACTTTTTATCCCGGAAAATGTACGGTTCCCGCGTGATAAACGAATTTTGGCGCAACGGAGTTGCGGGAGTCATCTAGTTTCGTCGATGTTTCAGCGATTCAACCATCGCGTAAGAGACGTGCATTTTTCTACGATAAAACTATCCTATCTATAAAATATAATATATATTTAAATCATCCTTAATTTGGAGTTAACAACTGAGAGCAGAATTACAAAGTTACTCTAGTGACTTGATATATTATATTTTAAATAAACAATCTATTTTCGTTTTATTTGGTTAACGATTATTATCGCTTTTAATTTTAATAGTTTATTTTGACAGCTTAACTCTTTATTTCCTCGCGTTAACGACATCGGTGATTTATTTTCGTAACACTTTCCTTCTCAAGAATAACATACCGGGTAGAGTGTGGATAGAAATAGACGAAAGTTCTGTGGATATCCAGTTTTGTCTGGATAATATTACATATCCATAAAACCTTTCTCTATATAATATGAGATATAATATTAGTGTAGATGACATTATCTGGGCTTACTTTTGATCCACATATTGTACAAAATTACCTATAGCATAAACTGAACGAAATTAAATCATGAAGTGATGGGATTTCGGAAACGTTTAATGTCCAATTGCACATAATCCTGAATTGCTCTATTGGAGTTTCCCTAAAAGCTGTGGGCAACTCCTCGGGAAAGATCTTTCTTTGACGCTCTCAAGTCTCAAGCTTATGCTGTCTCAAGATTATGACCCGGCAAGTTATTTTGCCAGGTTATCGTGGCAAAACAACTTGCCGGGTCAGCTAATTTGTATAATTATTTATTAACAAATAGCTCAGCGTTTTCAAAAGATGTAAAATGCACCGCCATTACCACTGAAATATGAGGGGCATGTAGAGGGGGAGATTTATCTAATGACGACTCCCGAAAATCGGAGACACTGCATTAATCTTTAAGTTGATGCGGTAAAGGCACGTTCATAATAGTGCGATAGTATTTTTTTCCTTTTTCTTTTGGAGCCAATACATAACTAGTTATGTATTGGCTTATTATGAGTAACAATATATTATTGTGATAGAGAAAACATAATATTATATTATATTTTCTCTTTTATGGTTATAATTACAAGAGGTCTTGTTTGTTTGAAACAAATAGGTTCTGAAAATACGGTGTGTAACAAAAATAAATGATAATACTTTAGGGTGTGTACGTGTTCCTTGTAGAGAGCTGTTCACTGTGAAAGAAGCAGCGTTTTTGTATGGGCAAGGGCCCGAGCGTCACGAGTTTCCCCTTATTTACAAAAGTGAAAAAAAAAATTTGGTCTTTCAGCGCTGCTACTTTCACAGTGAACTCTCTACGTTTTTGTTACACACTGTATAGAAGAGATTTTTATGCAAAGCACACACAGAGCTGACCACGGGCAACTGCATCGGCCGGTACTACTACTTTTTTATTGTTTTGGTCAAGAACAGTTTTGATGAAAATATTTAAGATCAAAATCGGTTCATCTTTTTAAAAGCTATGAAGCCACAATCACACAGTACACAGTGTACACTTTACACGTCTTTAAAACACTTCGTTTTCGTCGAGATTAAAATCTGAACCCCAGAGTGATTGACAGTGTAAAACTGCCTTATATTATGAAATAAAACACAAATATGTCGTCGCGGAGCGTGTGGCTGCGCAAACAAATTATTGCCGACAACTCGAAACGGAGATTGTCTCAGTGTTTATTATTACACTTACTGGATTTTGTATAGCTCTATTCCACGACTAGAATTATAGCGGGTTTATATTGTTCCAATCCAGCTTCGAATTATTACTGGAATAATGTTAACGGTTGGTACTACGCAAGTACGGCCGCTTTGGCCCAACACACATTCCCACCGCTGTATCTCCTGTCTCGCCAAGAAGATAGGAGTAGGAAGTATCAAAATATTTTCCCTCTCCATAAAAAGCGGGAGACAGCACAAAGTTGCAATGACCGAAAGTCAACTAAGTACCTACTTAGGTCTTAGTAAAGTCACAGAATATTTATATTAGTATGTACTATGCAGTACCAAGTAAGGTGACATTATGATATTTTTGGTTCGATGGTATAATTTGTATTCTGACCTCAATATACCTGAATATCAAATATGTAGTACATTGTGCGTACAGTAAGCCGTACATTTGAATAGGTATTGCTAGTCAAATTCGAACCTGCTTCCATAATCGGATTAGGTGGAAATTCGCATAATATCTGCCGGACAATATGTGTGATATCTACAACTAGCCACACAACGAGGTTTTGTTAGTGGATTATTATTTTGCCTATAAAATATGATCAACCTGTGCCTAGTTTCTGTCGTTTTTGCTGAACTTTAACTATACAGGGTGTAACAAAAAAAAGTGATAATACTTTAAAATGTGTATCATGTGTTCCTTGTATATAGAGTTTATGCTGCTGCTACTTTTAAAGTGAACTTTATACAGGGTGTAACGAAACTAAGTGATAATACTTTAGGGTGTGTACGTGTTCCTTACATAGAGTTTATACTGCTGCTAATAATTTCAAAGTGAACTTTATATAGTACACTCATACACACCCTAAACTATTATCACTTTGTTTTGTTACATCCTGTGCAATTATAGAGCAGAGGCTCCCAAACTGTGCGCCGCGGCGCCCTGATGCGCCATGGAAAGGGAAGAAGGGCGCTGTGAGTCGATCCTTCATCATTATCCGAAACCAAATTTTTTAAACACACACAATTAAATTATAATATTAATATTATGTAAAACAGGTAGATGATTATAATTATATTTGTTTATTACTATGCTTAACCTAACTATAATCATCAAAGGTATTCATGTCTCTGTTTAAATGGCTAGGTAGAGTACTCAGAATACAGAACAAACGTAGAGTTGGGCGCCGTGTAAACTGCGCCGCAGGCTGAAAAAGATTGGGAACCCCCGCAATAGAGCTTAGAATAGGACAAGCATTAACTAATCAACAAAATATATCAACCTTGTTGTCAACAAGTTCATCATCATCAATTTAAGCGTGAAGATAAGAAACCGACATACATACTTTTGCATTTATAATACTATTTTAGTAAAGATAATAACAATTTAATGTGACATACATTATATTGTTCGGTGTTCCTAACATTCTGTGGCCCTAGTGAAAAGGGGTTTAAGTCTAAAATTACAACTTTACAGGAGAGGCAAAAAACATTCAGCGCGCAGAAATTTCGTGTTTGTCCTCGTGTAGCTTCTTTAAACTGCTAGCTAAATAATACATGTGATATTTTTATTGGTAAACAAAGTATGCTCTTTATTATTATTAAGTTGTTTTTTATGTAAATTTAATATTTTTCGAGATAATGACTTATACCCACGAAAAAATAAATTCCTCAAGGGTATAAAATAACTTATACCCTTTATCACATAAGTAAATTGTGAATTCTGTTATGTGAAAAGGAATACGCATTTGGAATAACTTTTATGATAAGTAAGTAATTAAAAAAAAATTTAATGGCTCACTTAATAAAAAGTATACAGTGTTTGACCGTGTACTTTAATTCGACTCAAAAAAAGTCAAAATTATGAAAAAAATATCTTAGCGTCTTTTTCACAATGATTTTATTCGTGGCGTGTGGTATATCTAGACTTATATGAACTACTTTGTGCAACTTATATCCATGATTTTAACAAAAAGAAAAGAAAAGAATACAAAATTAATATACTTACTTACATTTTTTGATATTTTACAAAATAATTAACTTAAGATAACGTAGATAAGTAAGTCTCTTTTGTAGTACAATACAAAAATAATTTGAGAGTAACTCGCATTTCTCTCAACTAAAAATAAAATCAATGTTATTTAAATTAATGGCCTGTTTCACCACTTCCTGATAAAGTGCCGGATAGGCTTATTTGACAGATTCTCCATACTCTATGTGTCAAGTTAAGTGGTGGATAGCCTTATCAGGAAGTGGTAAAACAGGCCCTTACACTCACAAAATCACAAATTGAGTTGAAAACAAAAGAAAAAATGCTCCTGAAAATGTTTTTATAGTACTTATCTATAACCGCTTAGTGTAGAAACGATCCGTGTTATATTATTATTATATTATTATAGTGTCTGAAATTATGGAAAAAGCTAAATAATTCCGTAATTTACCGTATTTAAAGCCTTACAAACTCATTATTTGAAAGCTACAAAGTTATAATAAAAATACATCAATAATCTTCAGTATATCAACATTCCTTTCCCCGTTTTATTTTTTATATTTTTGTTTATTATAGGTACTCATGATAATATGAGCTTCCAAAGTAAAACCAATTTATTAAAATTTAAGCATACATTCAGCATCCCCTTAGGATTTACAAATTACTTTTAATTGAAACACACGCCAATAGATCGACAATATCATAAACTACACATTCCCCGTTTTTTTTAGGACAATTTTGAACTGAGATGAATAAAAAAATAGGGTTTTGGTGGGATCTCGGCAACGCGGCAAATGTATGGCCAAGGTCGTTTGCTCGGGGGACGGCCTTAAGTTACAACAGTCATACTTGACTGTTGTAACTTTAAAGTAAATTACAACAGTCAAAAGAGTTTTCATATTGATTAAGTTTATATGGAAAATTATTTATAGCAAGTTAACTAAATAAAAATATTAGGAAATCTCATCTGAACAGTCATCATTAAGAAGAAGATGCTGATCATCGTTATCATCACTTATGTCTTATTAGATTTAGTAAGTATAAAAAGATCTGACACTCATGGGTTTATTAATGGGAGAAGACTAAGTCTCGGTTTTCTCATTAGAAATTGCAAACGGCCCATCATAAGCGGTGACTTTCCACATTTTCAATAAAATACTGACTAAGAAATGACCAATAAATAATTGAATGACATATCAATTTCTTCCTGTTCTATCATTGTATGTGGAAAAGAGACCTACCTGTATAGCACTGTATTTGTTACAGGAAATCCCCTGAAAGACTTCGCACCTTTCTGTGTTGCCAGTTTTGAGTTCTGTAGGACCCAAGAGGTTTTTTATGGCATTTTGGATTATCATGTAAGACTGTTCCATAATACCGATTTTCTACCGAAATCTACTAAATGATTTTACACTACTAAATCAGTTCAATTTGCCTCTAATCAAAAAAAGTAGAAATCTACTAAAAGTTGTCACGCTGGCGCAGGCGCAACCGCGCAATGCACCCTCCACACACCCGGTGCGGACCAGTCCCCCGCATCGACGATTTATATCGTTTTACACGTAAAATGAATACCATTCGTAGGATAGCGTATTGTGAATACTGATCTAAACTGAGTTATACTGGACTTTTGTCATTTATTTTGGTGAAAACAGATTGATGTCCAGTAACATCATTACTCACTAAGTCATTTTTAAGGACCAACTCTTGTTGTATTGGTAAACACCAAATTTTATAAAAAGGAAGGTAGTTTATGTTAATTTAGATCAAAAAACACATTTTTTTTTACATTTTTTCAGTTTAAAACAATACAGATGTACTTGGATCCAACTTATGTAGTTTTTTTTGTGTTAGTTAGACCCATATACACCAAGAAACTTTTTTGTTTTTAAAGATAGCTTAGATCCGTTTACACCAATCGATAGAGCATTTATTTCTCATCATTTTGGTATAATAAACTCATTTTCGACAAAATCGGACTTGTACCCCTTTTCACTAGGGCCACAGCATTTTACTTATGAAAATTGATATTTAGGTTATTTAAGGGGTTAGCTGGTCTATTATCTAAAGAGGTACAGTCACACATAAAACCTTCTTGATATAATATTATGATATTAAATGATATTTTCGTGATACGCCTGAGAAAAATATGTAACTTAAAACTTGAAAGGCATTCTTTCGGTATTGAACATGAAGATAATCACAAGTCAAACCACCTTTTGTATAAAGTAAAACATCTTTAAGTTGAGAAACAATTTTTCATAAGCGACAAAAAGGGGCAAAAGCCCATTAACGACTTAATTATGAAATAAATACAGACATATTGTGACAAAAATAATCCAGGATTTAATTCAAAGGATGTCCGAGTACATGCACGTACAAAAATACCGACTTATGTGAGATCAGTTAAAATGATTTGTACTCGCATGTACCCGGTATTTCGGGCGAGAGGTGACGCGCATGTGGTTTTAATGGCCTGCACTCTAATGCAGAGATCTATTCATACTTTATTGAGTACAGTCATAGTAAAAAGTCGTGTGGTTAAGTGGTTTTTTATATCTTTTAATTTGTTTTATTTCTCTAACACCTAACAGTTTAACTTGACATGCTAAACAGTCATGAATTTTGAATAAACAATAATATTATGTTTTTAATAATTGTAAAATAGTGAAATGAAATTTTAAGAGACTTCTATTTATAAGATCTATTATTATATATCTCAAAGCGTAAATAGTAATATTTGATAGGTCTTGATAAAAGTTTCTGAGAAAAATGAACACAAAGTATTTTAAATATAATATGACGAGAATTTTCTATTACGTACCAGACGCAATAACTGTCATATTGCACATGTTACTGTCACTACAAAAGACAGCTTACAATATTTTATTACAATATTGTAAGTGACTTTTACATTCGAAGACAAATCATACAAAGTTGTAAATTTGCCTCTAATTATTCAATTATAATAACACGATGGACTATGTTATATTAATTAGTTTCATATACTATAATTTGAATACTAAACCTAGATTTCATGAAGGTTATTCTACTATAATGCCTAATTTGGCTTAAACGACTAATCTAGTTAATTGAATTGACCACATTAATTTTCTACTATAATTAGTGTAAACTTGAAACATTTTCATAAAAACTGTTTCAATTGAATGATTTTATTATTTCAAACGCTTCAATCTGGTCGCTGTTAGGCATTTGTGTATTAAACTACAAAAATTTGGTGTTGAGTTGAATGCAGTCTTGTTCTAAATGATCCAAAGAACATGACGTCTGAATTCATAATTCAATACGTAATTATTTGTGTGATGATACTTATAACATGCTTAACAGCGACCTTTTATTTGGTCAATGTTTAGACGTTGAGGATTCAAAAGATTCCAAAGCGCTAGTTGAAAGATAAACTACCATCAGAAACGGGTTATTAGAAAATATATTTCCTTTATCACTTTTGGCACCGACTGTACCAATGAACGAAGTACCTTGGGAACTGGAATAGGCGTAAGTAACATTGCCAAGAGAATAGCTTAAGAAACTTCACGTGGAACGAATTTATAACGAACTTCATTTTAGTTCGTTACATAGAAATACTGATTTCGTTCGTTCAAACGAGCCGTGAACGCCAAAAGTTTTTTTTAATTAATTGAGTTTTATTGTTGAAATTTAATTTTGTATTAAATTTTATTTAGCTTTTAATTCAATAAAGCATTTTATGAAATCATCTTATTAATTGTTATATCGCGTTTCCTTCCGTTTGTTGTCTTTGTCTGTTACGTTGGAAAGTGACAGAAATTATGTGTCACATTGACTAGCATAGATCAATTTTAATATTTACTTAGCGTTTGCTTCCACTACCTTGCCTTTGTCTGATGCGTTGAAAAAGTATTAAAATTTTTCTAATAATGCATGATAGCGCAATGAATTCAAAATGCTACTTCAACCACTCATATCTTCACTTAAGGGGTATAGATTTTCAGAAAATCTCATCTGATGTGTTGAGAATAGGCGTTAATAGAGTCGTGTTTAGGTCGAGTGGTGGTCGACCGCTGACATGTCAACATCAGCGGGACATGGAGACCTAAGTCCTGACGAATTAACAAATAACGAAACCTAACGGCCGCACTTAGAGATATTAAAGTTCAATTTAATGAAAAGTTTGACAGATAATAGATAACGTAACTATGTAAGTTTTCACAGATCCCAATATTGTATAAAAAAATCATATTTTGTCTAGACTATTTTTAGACTATTATTTTAGGCTTTCCCCAATTTATTCCCTGGACAATCCAGGGAGTAAATTGGGGAAAGCATTTGTATGGAAAAATGGTGTGAGCGTATACTCTTAAATAAAATATAATATTCGTCTCATATTCATCATTCTTAAGCGGCACCCTGATTCTACTGTTTTATATTGTAGTAGTACTAATGCAGCTCTGTACTTCGTACATTGTTTGATGAATTTCTTATCAAACAGCAAAAAAGTGTTTTTATCTACTTACATTAATAAAACGTTATAATATTATGCGTTTATGAGAATACCATTTTGATAGTTTGAGACTTGATAGGAAATATATTAGTTAGAACTAATCAGGAATAAATCTTCATTAATATTGTTTTAAAGTAGACTCTGGGTAGGTTAGGTGGGTCACAATAAATTTAGTAGCATCGAGGAAATTGATTCCTAGGCAGTTGACGGACCTACGACGTCATGTCTTAATTTATGACTACTGTCTAGACTTATGTCAATTCAATGTTAGCTGTAAAATTACTTAGGTCCGCCATCTGCCTAGGAACCAACTTCTCTGATAGTACAAATTACAATCATCATAATATAACTAAAACTTAACTTAAGAAAAACATAATTGTAGGTGCTATACTTTTTTTTCTGTAACTTTTGTCGCGTACTTGTTAGGTGAACTAACGACAAAAAACTCTGAACACCTCCACCATGTAAAATTAGTTAAATAATTCACCTGTCACGTCTCCGGGGTTCGAGCACATTCTATTAGTCCGGAAAGTCCGGAAAAATAAAGATGTCCGAAACTAATCTAGCCACACGACCGCCGCTCCGGAATTGTGGGACGCATTTTAATCAGACATTCCTAAGCGCTTTTTTCACGGGGAAAACGCTCCTAATTTTTCCCGCCCGAGTTATGAATGTAATAAAGTTTTTTGGGTAACTATTTTGATTAAGATAAGAGATACGGTCAATAAAGGCAGTGCATTTTTAAACTGTTTGTTTGATGTTTAAATTATGTAACCCGACTTTCAAAAGCTTTGCTAAGAACTATAATATTGTAAAGTGTTATTCATACGTTTTAATTTTTTTGTTCTATTTATAAATCAAGTGTATACTCCAAAAATTAATATTTCAACGTTTGTTTGACGTATAATATGAGAATACTATTCTGTCATTTAATTGGAATCAAGTAGCAGTTTTAATGTTGATTTAAAATAGCGGAATTGGGGTTCCATGGCTATTAACTTAAGTTCTTGACTGTACTATCTTTAATAGAAGATACATTGTAATTCTAGTTAGCGACTTCATCTGCTGACTGTACCACATTTGTGTGATGAAGTTGAAAGCAATTTTCACGGTTATGTGCGTAATTTAGTTTTATTAACACGTTTATCATTGTGAAACCCGTTTGCGACGTAATTTAAACTAAGTATTTTCGACGTCCCGGCTTTACTGCTCACCTCATTGTCTGTTATTGTCGTTGTCCAATGACTGATATTACATTTTAGTACGACGACTATTATTTCAGTAAATGGACAATCATCTTTAAAATAACACTTCAGTTTCAATGGAGGAGACCAGGCTAAAAAATTCAATTTATATAGTCAATTACAAAACTTTTTATTTTACGCCGAGTTTATTCAGTTTTTTGATGAATTTAGCATAGAATATTATGATACTATCTGTGCTACATTGATCAAAATCCTTATACTACGGATTACTTTTAATTATGGGGAAATTCACGAATTCGATGGAATACTGTACCTATAAAGATACTAGGTAGGAGGAACCGCGGAAAAAGCTAGAATTAACTAAAAATCTTAGTAGATATTAATTACAAAGTAAGTCCTTGATATAAAGTTTTTCCGTTACAATTTATAAATGCGCAGGTTAATTAGAATAAGCAGATTTCAATATTCAAGACGGATTTCCTAGATGTTAGGTTAATAAGTTTTAAGGAAGATGTAGTGTAGCTAGTAGCTACTGATTACACCATTACGTTCGAGAAAAAATATAATATTATGGTAATCTTGACTTCCGTGATACCAAAATATAGGCGGCGATTTACATAAATCGCTCGGAGAAATTGAAAAACACAGTTTCATTTTTAGGACCCTTTTGTGGGGTCAAGGCTGTTTGCAAACAAAAAAATAGTTTAATAGGGGCTTCACGCTTTTTTTAACTATTGCAGTGACACATTTTTTGTAGCTATTAAGTTACTGATGGATATTGTAGACATTCGTAGATTTTCATCTTAGCGCAAACCGATATTTAAGTGATCTTCTTGATGAAGAAAATGATTCATGACGATTGCTAAGAAAACGCGTTATCGGCACAAAAAACCTAACATTAGTCTGGATTCGGAAAATAGTTTGTAAGATTTACGGAGTTACGAGTTACTATATTTTCTATTCGGCTAAATATTTGGAGTGTTATCGTGAGCGGCCCCCGGGAACACTTGGCTTGATCGCGATAAAACTTCCCACAAACTGTACGCAATGAAATCCAAATATCTTAAATCTTTTATACGATATTAGGAGCTTTGTGACCGAAAAATATACCATTACAAGACGTTCCGCGCGGCTTCGCCCGCGTAAATCAGGAATTTCACGGTCACCGTACATTTTTTCGCAAATCGTAGTCTGTGTCCTTCCAAGTACAGATATAGACATATCTGTACCAAATAACATAAAAAATGCTCCAGTAGTTCCGAGTGAGACAAGCCCTTTAAAAAAAAATCCCGTTTTTTCCACATTTTCCTCTGTTTCTTCGCTCCTATTAGTCTTAACGTGATAAATGATAATATTTTATAGCATAAAGCCTTTCTAACACTGAAATAATTTTTCAAATAGATAAGGGTCAACATTGCAATTTGCAACGTGACGAGGCAATACTTTTATTTAACGTTTTTTGCAATTAAAATAATTGAGCCACTAAACTTCTGTCAAATAAACTTAGAAAACACGCTGGTTTCTGAGTTTTTTTGACAGAAGTTTGTCTTTTACATATTCGTTACCGTTTTTAGGGTTCCGTAGCCAAAATGGCAAAAAAGGAACCCTCATAGATTCGTCATGTCTGTCTGTCTGTCTGTCTGTCTGTCTGTCCGTCCGTCCGTATGTCACAGCCACTTTTCTCCGAAACTATTAGAGCTATACTATTGAAACTTGGTAAGTAGATGTAGTCTGTGAACTGCATTAAGATTTTGATGCAAAAATGGAAAAAATATTAAAAATTTTAGGGGTCCCCATAGGTACAACTGAAACAAAAAAAAATTTTTAATCTAACCTATGCTTGTGGTATCTATGGATAAGTCTCCAAAAATCATATTGAGGTTTCTCATATTTGTCTAACCTGAATAGTTTGCGAGAGAGACTCTTCCAAAGTGGTAAAATGTGGGGCACATTTTACCACTTTGGAAGAGTCTCCCCTCTAATTTCTAAAGTATTATAATTCTAAAAAAAATTATATGATGTAGATTACTATAAAAACTACCAACGAAAATTGGTTTGAACGAAATCTAGCTAGTAGTTTTTTTATACGTCATAAATGGTAAACCTTAATTTAAATTTCATTAAATCGACTGAAATATAAAAATAAATCAAAAACCTTTTAATTTCATAAAAATAAACCTTATTGCAGCTGCTGCGGAACCCTTCATGGGCGAGTCCAACTCGCACTTGACCGCTTTTTTGATTGATTTACGACAAAACAATAATCAATAAAAGTCTTGTGATTAGATTAAAAATTAAACTCCCATCAAAAATCCTCAGAATCCAGCCATCAAAAATATTATTTAAGATCAATTTAAGATGCAGAATATTCATAGTGTATGTATTCGTTACACTATTATCTTAAATTGATCTTAAACAATATTTGGTAAAATCTTTACCGAACATATTTTTCACAAAATATAATTACATATTATTTAAGTATATTGTTTTTATGTGTAACATGCGTTGCGTTTTTGTAGGGTGTAATTATCATTGTACGTTTAATAAGTTCTTTGTTCATTAGTCATTACTTTATTTTGGATCATCTTTTGTCGGTTAACCTTCATCTCTTTACATAAATTGACCTTGTTTAGTTGTTACTCTTGTAAATTATTACTTTTGTGAAATAGAGACTATACACACGGAATAATAAGTATTTTTTAAGTACATAATATTATTTTTACTTGATATTTCTGTATTCAGATTGCAAAACATTCTTTTTCTCCTTTTTTCTTTCTCTGTGCATACCTAATACCTATTGTCTATACTTATTTTTCATTTTCATTCTGTAAGTCCTGACTCCTGAGTAAGCACAATATAGTATTTAAAATATAATTTTTCAGTTCTTTAGTGTCATTATCACAACCATATCACAAGTCACAGTTAACTTACCTACTAAAAAGACTGTATAATATTATCCTATTGTTCTTTCCCATTTAATTAAAACAACATTCACTATACCGTCTATACATTACGCTAATAAAGTACAAAAACAAAACACAATTAAATATGTGTTCGGTCGAATATGTATCCTCTTTGTATTTTAAGAAAATAACCAATGACAAATGTAAGATGTCAGTAAATTAGTCTGAAAGTATGGCTCATATTAGAAACATGTAAAATCTGTAAATTAAAGTGTATATAAAGTATTTCAGGTTTTTAAGTTTCTAAATCTTTTAGTAGTTTAAACATGGTCCTTCGAGCAAAGTGAAGTAAATAGATGCCTTCGAGGACTTAATCGGGACCTCTGAGAAGACAACATGGTCTACCGAGCAAGCCTTTTAGGAATGAAGCAGGACCTCTGAGAGCTAACAATATGGTCCTGCGAGTGAAAATATGGATATTCGAGTAATATGGTCCTTGGGACCTCTGAGGAGAGTAATAATATGGTCCCTAGGATCTCTTGAGTCGAATAATATGGTCCTTTTATTATAAGCAAAGCAGTAGGACCTCTTGAGAATTTAATATGGTCTTACGAGCTAGCGCTAGATGAAAATGTGAGTAAAGTAAATAGTGTGAAAAATGAGTAACAAAAGGGACATAAAAATAAACGAAGAAGCTAGAGAAAATCGAGAAAAACTAATAAAGAAGAAAGACGTAAATATAAATGTAAAATACATAACATTCTAAATAACTTGGAATAAATATCATCAAAATATGTCACTGTGGAAAAATTCTGAAAAATTCAAAGGTTATGTCAAAAACGTCATAACAGTCAGATAGAATAAAAAGTCAAGAAAAAGTTTTGATTTTAGAAAAAGTACCTAAAACGAACATGCTAGATAGACGTCATAGAATAGACTAAAGAGTGTCAAAAGGATTGATGTATACTATGTCAAGAGTGTCAAGTCCAAAAGGATAATACTTAATAATTTATCGTCGATACAAATAAAAATATGAAAATGTAACTTAAACTTTAAACAAGCGAGATGTGGAAGGGAGACACAGAAAGAAAAATTGCAAATAAGGAGAGAAGAGAACAGAAAAAGGAATATAAAGAAATTAAATAATATTTGCAAATACAGATTCCTAAAGTGTGCTGCCTTCCAAAGGGATAAACGTTATTTTTAGACAATTTGCTTGTTTATATTCAGTTTACTTATACAACTGTATTTTGTTATCATAATCAGTTACCTCTTAGAAATTTATCATTATTATTTCAGTTATTGCTCTCCCGTTAAGGACATTACAAGATGTCCTTGGTGGGCGGCATGTTCGGTCGAATATGTATCCTCTTTGTATTTTAAGAAAATAACCAATGACAAATGTAAGATGTCAGTAAATTAGTCTGAAAGTATGGCTCAAATTAGAAACATGTAAAATCTGTAAATTAAAGTGTATTATAAAGTAGTTCAGGTTTTTAAGTTTCTAAATCTTTAAGTAGTTTAAACAATATGATATTCCTTTTAAATGAGTACGATAAATCAAGTACATCTGAATAGATGGCCCGCCCGGCGTAAACGAGTTTATTTTTTGTCCCGGAAAATAAAATACTCCAGTATAAATTATTCTGTCAGCGCAGTCTCCGAGTAGTTTAATTGATAATGCAACGAGCAAGACTCGTGTTGGAATGAAGCCTACTTACCCATTGTTCGAAAATCCCGAAAAACTCTCGTCGTTATGAAAATTTCACCGTATAGCTTCGATATTTCGATATTAATATATTGATACGCTTTAACTCTACATTATGGACTTTAAAGTAGAGACCCGCCATGTCATAAAGTATATAATCTGTGTGATTTTTAACTTCGAACGTTGTGCGGAATCTTTTGCCACTTATAGCAAAAAAAGTCATATATGTGATAGAAATAATAATAATAATAATATCTATGGATGCTTCACACCACGTCAGTCTGGCCCCGTGCTAAGTACCTAAAGGACTTGTGTTACAGGTACCAGACAACGGAAATATATTTAATACTTTACTATACATATATTTAAGATTTTTATTATATCATACACACATTTAATACACATCCGGACCTGGGAACATTAAAAACTTTTTGTTCCGTCGGCGGGATTCGAACCCGCGACCCCCGGCTTGAGCTACCGACGCGCTCACCACTGAGCCACAGAGGTCGTCAACGAAATGTATTAATAAAAATTATCTTAAATTATTATAATAATATTACTTTTTCTCAAAGGTTCCAGTGCAGCCGCAAAGTATCTCCCTATCAAATTAGACATTCCTCTGTTTGCGCAATTCTCACATATCTATTCTATACTCAACACTTTTTCTTTAATTTATTTAAAAGTACACCATAAATATTGATGTAACACCCTTTTACTCCATTACAATTACTCAATAAAGATAAAATAGCGAAGGACTAAATGCATTTAGTTATCAAAGGGCATCGTCTCGTCGCCCTCGCCATGTCGACTAATTTTAATCCCTCTCTCGACTAACGACGGATATTTTGGTCGAAGTAGTTTCGACGACACTAAAATGATAATTATAAGAGGGTCGCTATTTATGGTGTTCGACGAACACGCATTTGAAATACAAATTGAATATAGAGTATTAAAGTCACATATTTATGGTTTATTATAAATAGTCTGTTTTCATTGATACTTTAGTATTATGATTTAAATTTTGTGGTTATTTGTTAGAGTCGTTACTCGTTGTAGAATTGATTTATATGTCCGTTTATCGTGGTATAGAAACACAATCTACACTAATATTATAAATGCGAAAGCGTGCTTGTCTTTCTATACCTTTTCACGCCCAAACCGCTGGAGCGAGTTTGCTAAAATTTGGTATGGAGATACTATAAGTCCCGGAAAATGCACGCCAACCAATTTTGACGCTACGAATTGCGGACAACTAGTACTCTATTAATCATTCAAACCGGGTGAAAACAAATTCAGCTTTGTACAAATAACACAAAGCGATCGGATTATTTAAACCCCGCAGTTACTAGTAATTGTAAATGGCCATTAGCAGAGTGTTTTCTTTGTTTCTGTTGTTAGCGTTTTCCCGCGCGACAATACATCCGGGTTTCCCAGACATCTGCACCGGTTATGCGACTAGAAATTTCCACTTAACCATAAAACCTGCATGGGGGCTAGAAGTACATAGTTATATCGTGTATAAGGTGACAGATCATGTAAAATAAACAGATATAAGTAATGTGAAGAACTTGTCTAAAGGACTCCCTAAACGGTAATTCAGCATTACATGCGTTACGAGCTGTAATACACGCATGATCGTTTATTGTAGTGATTGATGCGAATGACATGCAAACTACGTGCTGTACATTGATTGACAAGTTCTTTAATTTTTCGTCCTGCAATATGTGCATTACATGCACGCATGATCGTTTCGCGATAGGCATGTCATGCAACAAATAATACTGTCACGTAGATGCATGTCATTCTGAATTGCCGTCTAGGGAGCACTTAATACTTGAAATCATGCGCTGAATATGAACTACAGCCGATTTGTCGGTAATTTGGCACAGGTATTATTATAGAGTAGACCACGGAGAAGAACACATGCTATTTTTTGTGGGAAAATGTACTGTTCACGTGCTTATTCAAGCAAGGGGAACTTCGTGAAAAGTCTGGTAACATAACTATCAAGAACTGCTGTCTATCAGGTTACTTAAAAACTGTTCTTGTGCAGTATCCACCACCTTCTAAATACATATATCTTTGTTTGTAGGTTTTTAGTCAGACATAGGTTTTATATGCCTTCATTAGTAAATAATTCAAAATCCATTTACGTAATAGCCTCATGCACTTGCATTTCTTCGCGGCTCTATACTTGGTATATGTGTCATGGCGAACGACGCTCACAAACGGAATGTTATAGAATTAATATCTAACCTCCAGTTTCACGGCTATATGCAATTTTATGCTCTTCTAACCTATATTTACATAAGCATTTGTTACAATATGTATTTTTTTTTCGAATCTCGCTTCAAAAGTACAGTTACCCGACAGTTTTAAAACAATATTTGGGGCAGATAAATTGTTTCATATGTACACCTACAACTTAGTCGGGTTTTATTTTATCTAACAAAGCTGACTGATCACTAACATTGACTGACTTGATATAACCTGACCAAAATAAGGTCTAAATAGGGCCTATCATGCTGCTTGTGAGTCACTTTCTCTGACGGTAGTTGGTACGTAAGTACTCGTAGTACAATAATATCTTAATTGTTAATCTAATAAGCTTGAGTGTCTAACCACAAATTTATTAAATTTATACAAACAGCTACTTTGCCATTAAATGTACTTGATCCTGTCAAGTTGGGGGTATAAAGTTACTCAATATTTTGACACTAAAACCCCAGTGGACTCCATGGGGAAATAAGATGGAGACATAAAGCCACGTATAATGAAGGCTCTCAAGATGCCAGTCGCATATAATGAATTTCATTATTATGAAACGTTGTTGCAAAACATTGTATTCAAGTTTTCTCTGGGATGTTGACAGTTTATCGAACTTTTCCTTTAAAAAAAAACACATAAACTAGTATCATTTGTATTAAGTATTTTTGCACTTAAAAGAATTTGTAATTTGTAAAAAAAAATCTTGTGAAAAGTTCCTGTGGTTCCTTTCAAGAACTTAATATGACCATATAAGTAGTCAAAATCGAAGACATGCCTGATTACTGTGTGTTACTGTTTTTTAACCGACTTTCAAAAAGCAAGAGATTTGGCTGTATCTTAATATATAATATAAAATTCTCGTGTCACAGTGTGTGAACGCTAACTCCTCCAAAACGGCTCAACTGATTTTGATGAAATTTTGTACGTACATTTGTTAGGCCTGAGAATAGGTTTTTATCTACTTTTCATATTGATAAAAGGAATAATTTATATGCGGGGTCAGCTATTAGATATACCCACAAAAAGTTTTAGAGTTACCCACAGCAGTTACCTTTTTATCATTCAAATTATTATTACACAAGAGTATAAGAAACCGGAATACGAATTAGCTTTATAGCTTCTGTTTAGCAGTTTAATGATAGTAACTAAGCGATAAATATTCATTTTAAGAAGTTAATCCGAAGATTGCATTAACCGGAGTCAGGTAGAGCGGAACGCGCTTTGTTAAATTACGACTTGATTACATTTGCTTTCATTTGATGTTTAATAGCTTAGCTCTTTTAATAATAAATATTTAATTACTTTATTATAAAATTAATTGAATATGTCATACTGATAAATATTGCGAAAGTATATTTTGTCAGGTTATTTTCTCGCTTAAACCGCTATGAAAGATTTCCAGTAAAAAAACGTAATTTTCTGGTTTCTGTGCGATAAACAAATTTCGTCACAGACATAATAAAATTGCGGGATAATATTCTAGTAAAGTGATCATGCGTAAGCAAAGTTGATAATGATAGAGTCCGGATTTGATCCGTAATCGGTGCATTTTACCTTTGACACACAGTCGATTGCCTGACAGACTCTTAATTATGATCTATGTGGTCTAATTGATCTCAACAGTTCTCCCCACGGAAAAAGAAATATTTTCCTTAAACACCAACATGACTACTAATGTTTCCTACCAGAACCTGCACCATATTATTGAACTCTACTTTTGGACGGACAATGGAGGTATGTAGGTTACTAAACAAAGTGATTATGTTATTAGTGTACTGGCTACTGCGCAGTTCGTCCGTATAGTCCGTACGTGTCACGAATGCACGCGATCACAAGGCTGCGATTTATCATTTACACATCATTGAGCTAAGGCCTATCGTTTTACTATAAATAGTCTATCCGTACTTCCATACTAGTACTAGTAATATTATAAATACGAAAGCGTGTCTGTCTGTCTGTCTAACCGTTTGGCTGTCTGTTACGCCCAAACGGCTGAATTGATTTTGCTGATTAGCATAGAGATACTTTGAGTCCCGGGAAAGGACATACGATACTTTGTACCCACAAATAATCTGCCAAGTGTGAGTCGGACTCGCACATAAAGGGTTCCGTATTATTTTAGAGCCTCTTTCCATTATTAATATAGAGCAAAAAAGGCTGAAAAAAATCTCGTTTGTTGTATGGGATTTTATTTCGATGGACAGACATCGAAGTCTCAGTAAATGGTAATACTAAATTTAGGATCCCGTTGGCCGTTTTTACCCTTAGGGTACGGAATCCTAAAAATGTACGGTTCTCGCGCGAAAAACGATTTTTGGTTTAGTTGCGGGCATTACTAGGTACATAAGCATGAAGAGATGCCGACAGATTACGACTAGAATTGGCTTGACGTAAATCAACCAAATAACGTGGGTCCTTCATCTGCTAATGGATCAATTTCTGTAATAGTACGGACTACAGAGTACCTACAGCAGGGATGGCGAACCAATGGCACGAGTGCCACCAATGGCATGTGACACAAAATTTAGAGCACGCCACAGGTCACAATTCACAAAACTTATATCGAAATTATTTTAACCAACAATGAAGGTTATAGATCCTCCACTGAAGTGGGTACAAATTTTGAAACACAGGATCACAAAAAAATATTGAATGGCAATGGTTTATGACTTATCTGAAGATTTCTTTAGAAAAAGGGCACATACGAAAAGGTTCGCCATCCCTATCCTCCAGTATCAACAAAGTCGATGCTCTATTTCTGTTACCAGCAAACCACGGGCTATCTAGCAAAATTAGCAAGCTTAGCACTTAGCATGCCTACAGAATCCTGACCGCAGATCCTGACAGATTGAAGTGACAAAATCACAGATTCCCTACCTACCTTTACGAAGGTTTAAAACTGTTAACTCAAATATTTTTCATCGAATTGTACCTTAATCACCTGATGTTAAGTAGAAAATATTGATGAAAAAAACTGACAATGCTTGTAGATTTTGCAACATTTTTTGGCTGTACTTTGAGTCCCGGGAAAGGATAAAGAATACTTTTTATCCTGGAAAAATGTACGGTTCTTTCGCGATAAACAAATTTTGGTGCAACGAAGTTGCGGGCGTCATCTAGTGATAGATATCTAATACGCCTCTTTGACAAAACCGTCTGATACACTCAATTTGATCGGATTACTGTGACGTTTGCGGTTCAATCTCATAATAACGTGGTAACTAAGGTATAACGTTGCTCAAAGGTAAAATCTGTTGCCGTTATAGACTCAGTATACCTATTTGCAAGGAATTCCGAGAGAGAAAACTATTCTACTCGAAATATTGCGTAATCCAGACAATTTTAGTAGGAAATTCCGCTCTTTGACTTATATTAGGAAGAAATCTACTATAGTTTTTAAAAACATTTTTAACACGTTTAATATTAAGATATTATTAGAATTTGAATATCGTTCAATAATTTTAATTGATGTTTTTGACTGCTTATTTTAATATTTCCCATTTTTTGTTACAGGTGAGAAATATTTGCAATTAACTATTAAAAGAGAGCAAACGACATGGAATGTACGCTGGACAAAAAGAAAAAACATTGAACAAGTAAGTTTATTTAGGAATATACAACAAAATACGCAATAAAACATCGGAGCAAAACGGACGTAACCCAAAAAAATAAAAAATATTGCCTCATCCTAGAAAAACATGACGTCAAAAAAATGTGTGTAACGAATATTATTTTCTACGGCGCGTGCATTAAACAAAAAAAGTGAAATTTTGTGCAAACAGGAAATATTTGCTAAAAGCATTCGACTATCGTTGTCCATATCAGTTATCCGGTCCGTATAGATAAAAAAAATAAGGCTTGTTTACACACCATGTTAGTCAATTGTATTTACACATTTTCTACAAATAAATCCCCTTTGATATCAAAATTGATTGTAGCGTTTACATTATCTTTACCAAACACGAAAACAAAGCTATTTCAATACCCATATTGTGATATTATTATCTATTGCAATTTGCAATTAGTGTTAAAAATATTTTAAACCGTGTGATAGGGTGACACTTTGCTACATGCTGATCAATAAAATAATTTGACAGAAATTCTAAACTTTATATGGAACATAATATAACACTTTTGCATTTCTTTCAAAATATTTACTGTTCATTTAACATTAAAACATATTACACTACTACATGGTTTCAAGACAGTCTCAGTTTAACAAACGCTATAATATTGGTCAAAACTAAAAAAAAATCAAAATAGTCTTTTTTTACGTTTATTTTGAGTTTATCGTATTATGAGAATTACCATTTGTTGTTTGACAAGATCCGGATTGGATCGAAGCTTTATTACTATTGGATTAAAATAACAAAATAATCAGAGCACTGTTTTGAAAGTGGCTATACTGGAGGCAACCTGTAATTCCTCATTAAAACTCGCAGAGAAACCGCTAGTCGCTACAACCACTGAGCCATCTCTTATGTTACTGAAACTGAATCTGTCTGCACCATTCCGACTTATGTTACCTACGAGGAAAATAATAGTGGTCTTTATGTCGTGGACATAAGAGTCTGTTAGGGCTAAAAAGTTTTGAACGGCGCGTTCTTATGCACTCGGAAACGTGTTAGATTGCAGTATGATTCGTTCCGTATTATGCAACTTCGAGTATTATTTACAATAATTATATAACTTGTTGCAATTAGTTTTACATAATTTTATGTATGTGTTAGGTGTACAAAACTCTTATTTTTAATAGAGAACTTGATTAAAAGATGACGGACCTACGTGATTTGGTCACGTTATGTTAAACCCAGTCGATGGATCACCAATCACCATTTACCACTAACTGTAAACTGACACAACGCGACCAAATTGATGTTGGTCCGCCAAATGCCTATGAATCAATTTCTCAAGTAAAATGTCTTGTGAAAAGCTGTAGTCTTACAAACATTAGTTTAGGTTTAAAATGATGTTATTATTACTTATTATTCTTAAGACAATAATGAACTTTTATTCTTCCTGAGAAGAATGGCTTCGTTGAGTTTTGAGCATATTAAAGATTGTTATGTAAATAAGGTGAATAACTTAAAATTTAGATTAACGCTTTGTCTTGAATAAGGGGAAACCAAGAAAAAAGGGATAACGCGCTTTTCAAGGAAAGAAAATGTAAAATTGTGTAATTAACTTCAGTAAAATTTTATAAAATCGGAATAGTAAAATCTAATTCTATAGTGAGTGTGGCAAAGCGCGCCACCCCGGCAAGTGTGCCATATACCTGGCTATAATTCCATACTGCTGATTGGAGATTTCCAATCAGCAGTATTACAGCTGCCACCCTCACTTTAACTAAAACTAGTAGGTACCTAATTAGTACCTTATAAAATTAATTGGTTCACGTACCTACAATAGAATAAGGCCCTAGCTTAAAATGTAGAGTTTTTAATTTTAATTTTAGAATATCATTTGTCAAAAACAGATAGAGAGAGAGACTAGTGGATACTGACTAACGACTCAGCTTTTACTACCCATCTTCAATAGAGAAGATTGTGTATTGAAAGTTACAACATTTTCATAACCAGAAAAATCGTAAACGACGATATTTTTAAGCAAAGAGCAAAGAATAGAGCTGTTTCTCAGAATACAGAACAATCTGTATTCTGAGAGCTGTTTATGATTCTATATTTAACTCTATGTTAGAAACTCGCGTGAACGTAAAAGCTACAAATAGACTTGCATTAGGTTTTAATTAGAGGACGAAGTGAATGTTATACTGTTGCGGATTTGTCAAACGGGATGTGAATATTGACAATTACATTTACGGAACTCTCGACCTTATATGGTGGGTTTATAGATGGTTTTGGCATGGGTATGTATGTCCGTTCGAAGTCATGCAACATGGTACCGGAATCACGCTCGCAGCAGTGATTGCAAATATCACAAAAGAGAAAATACAGCCTCATAGTGTTACAGTTGAGGTGCCGTGACAAGCTTGATACTTTGTTGGTGGACAAATAATTATAATAAATTACTAGCTGACCCGGCAAAGTTGTTTTGGCATATAAATTATTTCTAGTATCAACATAAAAAGTAGATGCAAACCTATTCGCAGGCCTAACGAATGTACCATCGAGCAAATTGATTCCTAGGCAGTTGACAGACCAACATTATTTCGTCGGATCATTTGTCATCATCAATTCAATGTTAATTTTGTGATCTGTCGGCTAGGGGTTTGAAGAAACGCGATCAAACTACGTAGGTCCCCCATCTGCCTAGGTACCCCACCTACGTAGTTTGGTCGCGTTTGCTTCAGGTACCAAATATCTAATGATAGGAATTGACAAAATAATGTAAAAATAACTTCATAAGTTAATAAATTCATTCATTCATGTCTCCTGAACATAACAAACTCAACGCTTTTCTAAGGCCTTCGTATCTTCAACCCAAATTATCCCGTTTAATTAAAAAAAACTATGGAGCAAGATTTAGCAATAGCTGCACGCGCCCGCCCGGTCACGACTGTGTCGAAATACACAGAAAGGATCACGTGCTACAGCCACACTCAAATGGACCTTTGTTCGATGGTTGAGCAACTCTGATACTAAAAATGCTCTATGATTTTCAAGCAACTCTGATAGAAACCGAAAGCAGACTGTAGATTCATAAGTTGAAATTCATACTTGAAGGCCGGCAAGGCGGCAACGCACCTGCAGCTGCTCTTCTGTTGATGCGAGTGTCCATGGGCGACGGTAGTTGCTTTCCATCAGGTGACCCGTTTGCTCGTTCACCCTTACTTTATAAAAAACCTTTTATTATTGTAAATGTGGCGTCTGTCAATATAATAACTGCTATCAATTTGTTTTCCTTAGTTATTTTTAATAGAGGATACTGTGGTCTGTGAGTCTCAGGAAAAAGCATACTATAGTTTATATCTCTAAAAAATAAGAGGTTTCTGTGCGATAACCAATTTCCGGCGCAGTTGCAGACATGGTATTCCGCGTACTCTATAATTTTCTGGCAAACTCCTAAAGGAAACGAAAACTGTAGTTTCTGATTCTACAGTAATATTATAGTCATAATCATATTCTATGAGATAAAACGTAATTCTTAGAGAATTTTTTAATATTCGTGTTCCATTATCGTGTAAGAAACAAAGAATATTACCTTTGTATGTCGACTAATTACACACAAAGAATAAAGTAAATCAGGCCAATCTCTGCATAAAGCCTTCCGCGAAATGAGGTCGATGAAACAAAACATATAACAATTTAGGGTCAAAAGTAACGGTACATAATAATAAGTAAATACCATTTTTATATCATTCTAACAGTAAGCGCATATTACGATAGGGTGCGGCGGAGCGGGCCGCATTTTCCGGCCGTTTTTAGTTACATAAAATTTTTGTTGCCGAATCCCTGATAGGCCAAAAATGGCAAAATGCGGCCCGCTACGCTCTGTGGTGATGTGCACAGTGCGAGTACTTTTAGGCTAATTTTAAGAAAGAGCCTCTTTAGGTGAGGACCTTAAAAAGCTTTAATTAAGGGTACTTCACGTAAAGGCGTTCTAATTATGGAACAGGGGGAGGTTGGAACTTGGAATGGAAAAATAAAGAAGCAATGCGTCCCCTAGTTCGCTTAGCACTTGTGCATACATTTTTAAATCCAGGAATCAGTGACAAATCGAATAACTGTATTTTAAAAAGATAAAACCTCAAAATTTCGACCCTATCTCCAAAACTACTGAACCGATTTCGATGAAACTTGCACTATTCCCTAAGTTGAACAATACCTAATACAACAAAAAAATAATTATTGAAATCGGATTGGTAGTTTCAGAGATATGCGAACTTAGACATAAAAACATACATACATACATAATTACATAAGTACATACACTTTTGAAATTTGGTACAATTATTCATACACTGATACGGATTACGGACTAACATAATATACGAAAATTGGGCAGTTCTGGAAATATTACATACATACGCGTCTAATGATAACCTCCTTTTTTTGAAGTCGATTATTACAATACATTACCTATATTATGACGGCGCTGCCAATAGGTATATAATGTACAGGGTGTAACAAAACTAAGTGGTAATACTTCAGGGTGTGTGTGTGTGTGTTCCTTGTAGAGAGTTCACTGTGAAAGCAGCAGCGCTGAAAGACCATTTTTTTCACTTTAGTATGGGAAAACTCGTGACGCTGACGCGCTTGCCCATACAAAAGTGAAAAAAATCGGTCTTTCAGCGCTGCTACTTTCATAGTGAATTCTCTAAAAGGAACTACATATCCTAAAGTGTTATCACTTAGTTTTGTTATACACTGTAATCTGTATATCCTGCGAAAATGCAAAAGTGTCTGTTTGTCTGTTACCTCTTCACGCCCCTGCTGCACCGATTTTGCTGAAAGTTTAGGATATAAATTAATTTATCGCCTGAGAATCGTACATTTTTCCGAGATAAAAAGAGTCTCTCTCTTTCTCGGGACTCAAAGTATCTCCAAACAAGTTTTAGCTGTTTGGGCGTGAAAAGCTCAGACAGACACACTTTCGCATTTATAATAATATTAGTATAGATACAATACTTATTTAAGATGTCAGTACGATTAAATCACTCCACAGTATTTTAATCATTTTATTAACTGGGCTTTATTCCGTTCTGTGTAAATTTATGTCTGTGGGGAACATAAATTTTATTGGCTCTGTTACTCTTTTATAGGCTTTCGGGCTTCGTGTCAACCTTTTTATGATCCGCCGTATAAATGTGAAGTGACTTTTAATTAAACTATTTTATTGGTTTTTCGGTTATGTCACTTTGATCTCTGGCGCTGTTGAACAAAGATATGATTTTATTGGTTTTTCATGCTTGTCATGGAATAAAAGTAGTTTATGGAATAAAAAATATAACGTGTTATTCATTAATTCATCAAGCCCCAAGCGGTCGCATGCAACCGCGATAACAATAGATAAGCTATTGTGTCTCGTTTTTCCACGATCGACGGTTAAAATATGAAAATCTAGACGACGCCGACGACGACGTAAAATTAGTTTAGTGCGCGGGATTGTACATTTTTCCGGGATAAACAGTATCCTATGTCCTTTCCCGGTTTCGGTCAGTTCAGCGGTTTGGGCGTGAAGAGATAACAGACAGGCAGATATACTTTCGCATTTATAATATGAGTGGATTTATAATTTTCATGTACATAGTAGAGCAATGTTATGAAAACCAGCTGTAAAATTGCTACGCAATGTTGACTGTGTTGTTTTTAAATCATTAAAAGTCACCCACAGTTTTACACAACAAACTGCGAAACAAAGGCGCTCTTTCAAAAATCTTGAATGGGACCACCCAAGATCGGCGTTCGATTCGTTCGAACTCCGTAAGTCCTAATTCTCAGCAGTTGGTGATATACCACATGCAATTTCCTTTGTTTATATCGGAAACTGTTGACACAGATGTAGTGTATAATATTTTGTAGTGAACAAGATACCACAGCATATCTTAGACAAAATAAACCATGCTCCTAACACAGAGCCTAGCAAGCGCTAATCTTTTAAAAAGTATCCCAAAATCACAGGCTCAGAATATAATATTACTTATACTAAACTCCATTGAATCAACATTTTTGTTCTGAATTCTTAATTGTATTTTATAAAGAAAGCAAATTCACTACTTTAATGTTACTAATTTACATATTACGAAAGAAAGAATTATACACTTACAAATTAAAATAGTCTAAAACGAAATATCTGCTAGACAGACCGCTGCATGTACTACGTATAGTCAGTAGAAAATAGAAATTGAAAAAAGCTTGAAATTTGAATTGTTGAAAGTTTCATCACAAAGGAACAAAAACAGTACAAAAACACGGAAGTTGATGACCACACTTAATATTCGACCTACATATTATAATTTATACCAAAATGGTGATATACTGCTTATTATTATACACCTGCTTTGAGCTAGCCAGTACCCACGCTGCTTTTGTTGCTTTTGTTTTTCATTTGATCCAGCATAAACCATTAAACAAATAACTATTATACATAAAAACAATATATTATAAAAACCTAAGAATCAACATATTAGACGCCCATATTTTTTTTGTTAGGTTTGCATTGATTACTATGATTGTCACGTAGTGAAGGTGTCTATAGCCTTCACAATACATATTATGTCGATCATGAGCATGAAATACACGAATAGCGCCTCTAAACATACAAATTACAATTTGTATTCTTTCATCAAGGTGATCAAGGGCCATAGAGAAGCATATTGCAGCCTCTACGTATGTAACAATTTAAATTCATACTACAAACTATAGTTTGTAACATTTTACTATATTTAGTAAAAAGCACAAGCACAAACTATTTTCTAGTTACTAGTACCTACCGTAAAAAATACTGTTGTCAAAGCAAGGCCGCTTCGTTCTCACGGTAATACTACGTAAAGGCTTTACGTAGAGTACATAGCACCAGGTATATAAGCATTATTTAACAGCTTGTAGTTTACGACCGTGTGAAGCTCGTGATTTAATTTTCTATAGCCTGGTCGTTGAGCAGTGAGCACTTAGAAATTCGATCATTGACATCGCCGCTTCTCTTTCTCTCTTTCGCAAAAAATCGATGGTGCTTTTAAAGTTCAAACCCGTGCAATCGATCGATCTGGTATCAAAAAGATGATTCGTTTGTGTATCTGTACGATTGTTGATTGATTTGATTATGAGTTATGACTTTGATTAATGATTATGTTGGTTTTCTCATGAAAATGTTACGGTACTGCACCGCTTCCATTTAATAAACGAATTTTATACGCAAACGAAGTTTCATACAATATTCAGATGACAGATGACAGATCAAATAAACTACCAGTTAAGCTTCGTTTACCTCATGGATTAGCTAAGCCGAACAAAGTGGACAGTCAAGCGCAATGAACTGTGTATCTCAAGACTACATTTGAGCGTGACAGTTTTTCTGCCACAAAACACAATGTAGATATAATCGAGTACCAAGATCACTGTCGTGGGCCGCGACCACGGCGAAGGTCGAGTAATTGAACTAGTTCTTTTGCTAGTTATGATTTAATAGGGTGATTATTTCCGTGTTCTGTTATAAAAACCTTAATCCCTTGACATAATTGAGTAAACAAGGCGTTAGCTTTGTGAAATAATTGGTAGGGCTACAAGCAAATAACAACTTGCTAGGTCCCACTTGCACTGATCTGGGTTAAAGTTAACCCCGGATACGTTATCTCTTTCGTAAAATATATAAAGAATGTAAGAGATCACACCCGGTATTAACTTTAACCTGGATCTGCGCAAGTGGACATAGGTGTCATAATTATAAAACTCAGATTACTCCCTGCATACCAAAGCTTTCGCGTGCATAGTTTGCTTAAATAAGGCTGACTTACATTGTTACAGTAGCGGACTCCAGCATCGTTCCCTTGCTGGATCAGCATTCAGCACCGTATCAATGTAAATATTTTATTACAGTCCAGCAACTGGTATTGTTTTGATTAAAACATGCGCTAAGTGGGTTGTGGGTGGTTACAATGCCACAATTTTTAATGTCACGTATGACGTATTATCCGTCCGATAGAGAAATAGAGTTTTTACATTAGAATTAAAACAAAGTAGCTTTACACTACTACAGTGCAAATCTTGCACAGAATTCCTTGATGCTTGCACTAGTTACTGTGTAAATGTAAATGCAGCACTGCAGAGTCCCCGAGTCCCCGACACGTCATGAAACACCCCAAAAAAGGCCCCCACAAAGTCATAAATATTGACACATAGAGATTGGCGTGTGTTAACTGCACAAAAACTGCGCTTTAACTGACCTCTATTTTTCTAAAATCACCTTTATGCTAGAGACATAAGGCTCTCTCTCACAGTGTGAGGTAAAAACCATCCAAACACACCATACATTTTTCATTCGAATTTCGTAGCAACATTTTTTGTTATTTTAGTTTAGATGCTTTGCTACTGAATTTTCTATGACATAATGTAGTTTTACACAGAAAACTCATTCTCTAGATGTTATTTTTTAATATGCGGGATTAAATTAAATGGGTCGTCGGCGACGGAAAATCGTGGCGTATAGTTTCATAAATTTGATATGGCCGCCTCGCCACGTTACTGAAAATTTTATCCCGAACACAAAGTTTTTTTGTTCAATGAAACTATCCATATTTAAACTAAGTAAATTTCTAAGTGAAACTAGCGCCGAAATTATTTAATCGTACGGTAGCCGTACATTTTTCCGGGATAAAAACTAGCTGTCTTATCGAGTATCCTACGCTTTTCCTCGTGTCTCAAAGTATAGTACTTACAATCAAGCATCAAAATCGTTTTAGCTCTTTAAGTATGAAGGGTAACATACAGGTAGACAAACAGACAAAAAACGGACGGACTTTTCGCATGTAAATTTTTGTCGCATTGTCCAAAATGCTTTTCCGGAAAATGTATATCTATGAGTATGACTATTGACGAGTTAAAAGCACGCGCACCTTATTGTATGAAGTCTAATTATGGCAAAACTGATTTACAACCATATTATTCACACGTCGTCATTCCTCGCTATAAACCATGGTACATGCTCAGCTAATGTATATGTACCTACCATCTGGGAAATCGATTATAGGCAGTCGACAGACCTGCGTATTTTGGTCGCGTTACGTCAAACCCAGCCGACAGATCACAATTAACACTGAATTGACATGATCCGACCAAATGACGTTGGTCTGTCAACTGCTTAGGAATCAATTTCCTCGATGGTACGTAATAAATCTATGCATATAATATTATGTACTATGTCATGTCAAGATCTTTCGGACGTTAGTATAGTCGCACAGTGTAATAAGTTAGTTTATTCCTGCGGTGACTGAGAACATGTTAAGTATGTTTTTTTTTTTATGAAATAAGGGGGCAAACGAACAAACGGGTTACCTGATGGAAAGCAACTTCCGTCGCCCATGGACACCCGCAGCACCAGACGAGCTGCAGGTGCGTTGCCGGCCTTTTAGGAGGGAATAGGGTAAGGTAAGGAGAGGGTAGGGATGGGAAGGGAAGGGAATAGTGGAGGGTAGGGATGGGAATTAGGGTAGGGGATTGGGCTTCCGAGTTCCGGTAAACTCACTCACTCGGCGAAACACAGCGCAAGCGCTGTTTCACGCCGGTTTTCTGTGAGGACGTGGTATTTCTCCGGTCGAGCCGGCCCATTCGTGCCTAAGCATGGCTCACAAATGCTTACGAAGCTTGACGTTTTCGTTGTCTGTACATCAGCCTTATATGTTACACACACTAATACACACTAATACACAGCCTATGTTATACACATTAATAGTTCCAACATTACATACACTTTTGTTATTGTATCGATGATACGATGCACTCCATAAGGGCGCGTTCAGATGTGCGTTTGCCTCGCGCGCGGATTTAGATCGCGTGCTTTCCGAAACGCTACATCAGAAAGCCGCCGTTACAAAACTAGAAAACAAACCAACATCAAATCATAATAATATGGATTCTGATTGGTTAAAACTCGATTTACTGTTTAGGTTTGTGAGAACACTGTTTTATGTTTCATAAAGTTTCCGGACTGAATTGAAGCTATATCTTGGATTAAAAATTAAAATAGTACTTCTAGAATCGGAAGCCTGGTCATTTTAACTTTTGTTATTACATAATATTTAGATAAATTCAAAATCACGTTTAACTTGAACGTTTCACCACATTAAAATAACCACACGGGGGTCGGGGACTTATAAACATTTAAATACTTAAGTCGTAACACCAAATAGTGTAATAGTTTACAAACATGTAGAGTTCAACATCCTGTAGGGAAGTCTTAAATCTAACAGACCTTATGCTGACGACATTAAAGAAGCTCTATACTTTGAAGTAAAATTACTCTGAATAGACTGCTCATAATATAAATAATATACAGTAGACCATTTCCATACTAAACAGCACAGAATGCACATGCACAAATAACATAAAATAGCAATACAACTATAGCAAGGAGTTCCTCCAACGCCATTCTATTGTCTTCTCTTTTCTCTCACTCTTTAAAGATTTAAATTAATTTCTATTATATTAATATAGATTTTATATGTATAGATTATAGACTATAAGGGTTCTTGCTGAAGAAGAGAAAGAGTTCGCCATAACTAAGCAGTCGCGTCGCCCAAGCGTAAAACTTGTCTCTTTGTTGAGTATGTTAAAGGTATGCTCAGATCACAGATGACAAGCGTTCAATGCTCATTTGACTGTGTTTTTGCGCGTTCACAAGATCGCTCAACGTGCTGTCTGAAAACGTGCGTTGAGCGCTTGTCATCTGAACATATCCTGAAGTAGAAGAAGCCTTTACTTTGCACTGAAAGAAGTATCTCGTCATTGAGTGAGTTTCAAAGACAATGTTGAGTTAACCTACTGTATAATGCTTAAACTGTAGCTGTATAGTTATACAGGAGGCACGGTCGGCTGGTCTGCACAAAATTATTGGTGATCGTTCACGCAGCAGTACCCCGGAGGTTATCTAACCGAATAATTAGCACGATCTTTCTCTTTTGTCATTTTACGCTTCACTTTGTTTTGTTTAAATAAACTGTGAATCAGACAGATACCAACGTCCAGAGATGGAAGTACTTTGGTCGTAAGTTTAGTAAGTACATAATAATGATAGTAAGCAAATTCTGTTTGACTGGAAAGATATCGTATGAAAAGATATGGTCGTAAATGTTGTATTAGTTTAGAAGTATTGTAAATAATAATTGTAAGATTATACATCTTGTATTACTCGTAATCTCGTTTACGCTTTTTTATAAAGGTTAAATTATTTGCATTACCTTTTCTCCTTAGTTAGTTATTTTATTTATTTAAGTTTTCTTTTAAATCATTACTGTTATTAATACTCTTCTAGTAAACTCTTGTAGGATCTCTCTGAACGTGTTGAATCGCTTGACCTTTTTTCCAATCCACGTAGACTGCTGTGAATTATTAAAAGGGGTTCTTAGAGCGCAAACATTTGAACAAAAATTTAATTTACGTGACGAGATAGGATAAAATGTACTTTTAAAATGTTCCATTTATACATTTTTTATGCGAGCGCATTTAAAGTGTTTGAATTATGAAGTTCGGAATATGTAACATAATGGAAATGAAAATGGAACATTGTTGAAAGGCTTTTAACAATATATTAAATTGAATTCCTAAATGTCTTCCACGTGTATAAGACAAAATGAATTGAAGACGTAAGTGGATGAAGTGGATAACTGACATTTTATAATATAAGGAATTAGGTACTTATTTTTGCCCTAAGATTTGATCAAATCTTGTAAACCTACTTCATCATCTGCTACAGCTACACATAAAATATTTCACCATTTCAATTTTCCACTTGCTACTCCAAGTTCCAACCCTTGTCTTCTCTAGTTCTCTACCAAAGCTTCTTTGAATGTTCTTTAATATTCGCTTACGATATAAAACTCCTTTGGCTTTAGGTTCCATTGTTTAAAAAAATTACAAAGATTATTAATATACCTAATAAAATTTATATTATGTTTATCAATAAAATGCGTAAACTTTAAGACTTAAACTTCAGAATAAAGCTACTGAGAATCGAATACAAAAACCCAACTCCCAAGTACTCGTGATAAACTAATCACTTGCAAGTTGCAACATACATAACTACAGTTTAGGAATTGAATACAAAACATTAGGTAAACAATATTATCATTACAATTCCTTCAATTAGGCAAAACGTACTAATGGAATTATGTGATGGCTAGTGTCCGACCGCTGGATGATTTTGGCTGAAACTGAAGCTGAAGCCGAAGCCGAAATTTCAAAATATCTAACGGCAGCACTCTGATACATATTTTACAATTAGGTATTAGTTCTTTAATATAATAATAATGATTGCGACAAAAATGGTGTTTATGTCAGAATATTCATTAAAGTATATGTAATTATTAAATTTCTCTGTGTACACTGTACAGCCCTTGGAGATTATAAAGCTCCGTCCTCCGAAGACCAAAGTTTTATAAAAGACTTTAAATTCAGAATTGACTTTAAGTATTTTAATGTATTTAATAATGTTAATAATATATTACATAGGCTAAAGGGTATCTTTTCTAAATAATTTGTGGTTAATTGAACTTACCTTAAGTGAACTTCAACCAAAATTATACGAGTTGCTGCATCCGTAGAGATTTAATAAACCTGTAGTCCGAATTTTGTGGTACTGCATCATCACACGCCATTTAGATATTATTTATTTAATTTAAAACTGAAAAAAGACAATCAATTGGTTTTATAGTACTTCCGCCTTGCTTTCCTAGATGGCGGTGTTAGTTCGTCCGTCATTCTTTTTAGAGAGGATAATTCATAACATTTTATCATTCCGCAAGTAAAGAATAGGGGCAACAAACTAAGAGAAGTGGGTGGGGTGGGATTTTAAATCTCTACGGATGCAGCAACTCGTATAATTTTGGTTGAAGTTCACTTAAGGTAAGTTCAATTAACCACAAATTATACTTCGTTGCTGCATCCTATGAGATTTAATAAACCTGTAGATGTTCAGCGCGTAATTGCGGAATGATAAAATACCAGATTAATTACATTAAGTTAATTAATTACGGAATTTAAAATGATAGGTATAACATTATAGACATCATAACAATTTTTATTTAATAAAGTATTGTACTTCTAAATAATAATACTACTTAATTAGTTTGGATATGCTATGAATCAGAATTTACATTAAAAATAGCTTCTGCGAAAGCTCTGTCTTGTGCTAAATCTGGTAAAGGTAAGTTATAAAACTTAGCAAAACAAAGTGATGAGCCGGCCCAGCCAGCGCATCGCTTGATAATGTCGACGGAGACTCCCGCGCGGCGCGCCGCCGACGTGGAGGCGTGTCGCGTGCTGTGCGCTGAATAAACGCCAATCTCTATGCCACTGTCCTTGAGGACACTCTTTATCCAGCGACTTATAGATTGGGAACTGGCATTATGAAAAGGCTTTCTAGTTGTTAAAATGAGCTTATCAGTAGCTGGGCCATTTCTCAGCTCTTTTGTCTTATCTAGGTACACAGATAAAGCTTTAGCTGGGGCTTGATGAATAATTATTGATAGTGATTACGATACGTGAATTTTCGGAATGAACGTCTTCTGTTCTTATGAGTGATAACGTCTGCACCCGTTGTCCCGTCGACAACGAGTTGAATTATTATATATAATTATTATAATATTAGAATGAGAGTTACCATTTTTTTTTTTTTTTTTTTAATTTCTAATGATAATAAGTATCGAATCTTACGGATAAAATTTAGATACGTACTCCAAAAGTTTATAAGGTTCCCTTAAAAATGAATACTTTAGGAAGCTGGGCTTACTCCTAAAAACTCCTTTAAAAAATCTTAGGATCGTTATTGCAACGGGATTTACCAATGATTAGAGACAAACTAGAGTCTAGACCTATAACAATTTAACATTCCGCAACTTGCTTTTTCATTAAGTTTTTCTGTTAAAATTTAAGAATTCGTAATAATATTATATCAGCTACGGATCCTTAATACAAATCAATATTATTACTTTGACAAAAATTAAACCAATGTTTTAATCCTGTATCATACTGATTAATTGTACCTCCCGATAACGGTTTTAGTATGATATTGTCAATAGACATCTCCGGTATTCAGCGTCTTAGGTAGACTTTCCGCACAATACTGCGCACGCCAGAAGGTTTTATCTGGCCTAAAATAAATCTCGTCAGATTTGAGAAGCGATCAAAACAGTGGAAAACACGGCCGAGACACGATGGCCAGTACGGAACGACTAATTTACCAGTCGCTTCCTCTTCTATAATTTTCCTAAGACAGTATGAGCGCGAATGGCGGAAAGGCATAGAAAAAATAATCGTGCCATGAAATTGTAAAAGCAAGGATGATGAAGGCACCTGGGTCTTGTTTCCAAGAGACATAATATCTTAGCAGATAATAATATAGCACTTATTATTAAAGCACAACGCGAGTAAGTACGGTATCAGCCATCAGGTTGTCAGGTTGACCGAAGCTCAATAAGATCTTTAGTAAGTTCCTATCGTTACGTTACGTAAGTACCTAGACGCCTGGTCAGCATCTGTGTTTTTATATAAATAAGAAGCAAATAAATTATATATGCGTTGTTTCTCGCACTACTGCCATATATCTCTCGCGATTTCATTGAGATGATGAAATTGAATACTTCACATTATAATATTAATATAAGATAATATAATTATGGCAGTAGTATTATTTATTCTTAGTAAGACATTTAAAATATTATCACAACGATGAAATGAAAAATGATTTCAATCCCTAGGCAGCCAATAATTCAAGATAATTGATATGATGGCGAGCTTCATCCGCGGACCAATGGCATCTAGTTACTACTCCGTCGCACGCGGCGCCCCAGCCGGTGAGTGACGAGTCTGTGAAGATCTCCAGCTCGTATAAACTTGTGTTTATTCTAATAAAAAGCTTACTTTATTAAAAATAATATTGCACCACCAACTGGTGGTACACATAAGGTTTTACAGGCATGATGGAATCAAAATTATTATTACATTTTTGTGAAGCTAAAAACTTATCTCGTTCAAAGTATTTAGTACGCGGCCAGTTGTATCAAAGAATATACAACTACACATACATATGCTATTGCTGGTCATGCTGAAATTAAAGTGCCAATGAACTTCGCGAAATCGCGCTTTGTTATGGATTTCGTTGGCTAGTTAGAAAATTTCTGGAGTAACTGCATGACTTGAGTATTTAATATTATGTCAAAGCTAATATAATATCATTGGTCAAAGCCAATAAATCTACAAAGTTGTGAAGGCGTCATACTAGTTTTCTCAAAGTTGATAATAAAACCTAATTGTTTCAATTTTGACCTTAATATATTATATAGTAGCATAATCTTTAGATTTCGATTCTAATTTCGACCACTAGATGGCCCTGCTTTCTTGACCACATAAAAAGAGGCTTTTGAAGCTTTACAAATATAAATGGCACAGAACTTAAGCCGTACAGGAAGGCAGTTAAATTCACAAAGATTATCATGAAATCGAAATCTCAAAAAATAATAATAATAATAATAATAATAAATTTATGTAATGTATGAATCTGCACACCGCACAAGCAATTCCTTGAGATCGATTGAGATTTGAGATTGAGATATGAGGAATATACATTTGGAAAGACCAATTTTATAGCAGTGCGAATATCTTCCATTTTAAAAGTTGATTACGTGCAAATTAAAAATGTATTTAAGTAATTTTGAGTTGAATATAAATCTTAACCCACCGATACTTTTCGGTGTAAGAAAAATGTATGAAATAAATTGGTCTGGCAAATTTTCATTACATACTGAAATAGCACCTAATTGTTTGAGTTCACTTATTGCTTTGCTCATCTGACTCTTTGTAAAAGGTGGATTACTTGGTTCCACACGTTGGTAAGGTGGCTTACAGAAGGGACTTATAACTCAATGCAGAAGGGTATTTTATAATATCCTTTAGCATAAGACAGCACTGCACCGTGCTATCGGAGGTTATTAGAAGCCAATTGCGTAAAAAGAATTGGATGCGGCCAGCGTGAGGTACCTCTAGTAGCGGCGTCTCCTGTCGTTGCTCGGTCTGGCGCTCGCGTAGGGGCGGCCGCGGCGCGGGGGCTGCTGGGCCCTCCTCGCCGACGTGTCGACGGCTGCGGCTCGTGCGGGCGGGCCGGCACTGCTGGCGCTGGCCTCGCGTACTGCTGACGAGGAGGAGCTCGGGAGTTGCCCGGCAGTGCTTGTTGCTAGCGCTTTTCACCGAAAAGGTAGACGTCGCTTTTTACGCCTTGGATTGTATTATGAAAAAAAATTTATCGGTTTTTGCAGCCTGCTGTAGAACTGCGGCTACCTCTTGATTGAGTTTAGGCGCTTGTGCCAGCGAAAAGTTAGTCGGTATAAGAATCTTCGCCACAAGCGACTCCTTGTATTCCTTAGCCAAACCATCGACCAAGATTTTACCCCAACGTTCAGAGAGTTCGGTGGGAATGCGTTCGCCTAGGGCTTTCTGTTTTATTGGCCTTGCCAAGAATATTTAGTATTTCAAGTGGTAACCTGGGAGTAGATTCTTGGTTAGGATCTACTGGCACGGTGGCTTCTGGTTGGCTCAGCGGTGCTGATGTCGGCGGTGCGGCCTGCGGCGACGCCGGTGCAGGCGCGGCCGACTCCATATAATCCACGTCTTCGACGTCGGCTAAAGATTGTGGAGTTCCACAGCAAGATTGAGCCTCCCGCGCGTCGATGTCTTCATCGCGCCTTTTGTCGTCGGATGAGTGCTCGTTATCGCAGCGGCCTTCCCGGGAGGAAGACGCTGATGACTCGGATCTTGTCCGGTGTGAATAAGCAAAAGCATAAAGTTGCTTTCAGGATGATATCACGTATCATCACGACTCAGTTTGTAACCTGGATAATATCGCGTATTACCCCATTAAGGTACAAAAGGTTGACTATCTGGTTAATATCACGTATTAACCCTTAAGATAGTCTTTTTTTAACGTATCGTTACCATGCCATAGCTGAGAACAAAGAAAAAATTCATAATATTTTTAAAAATTAATGCGGGTAGTTTGGTACCTTTTCCTTTGTTGCAGCGTAATTTACTTTCCAATCGCCGTATTTTGCGGCGAATATGTTCGTAATCATCCTTATTCTTCCTTTTTCCAATATTATTCGGCGATTTACACTAATTATAACACTTTAACACTGTAAAAATTAATTTAAAAAGGATAACGTGTTGACGATGCCGCACACGAAAAACGAATGACGGACGAACTAACACCGCCATCTAGGAAAGCAAGGCGGAAGTACTATAAAACCAATTGATTGTCTTTTTTCAGTTTTAAATTAAATAAATAATATCTAAATGGCGTGTGATGATGCAGTACCACAAAATTCGGACTACAGGTTTATTAAATCTCATAGGATGCAGCAACGAAGTATAATCAACTTAAAATTTTAGTGTTAGTTTTTAGTATAAATATATTATATGTATGTTAGTCTTTAAGGTATTTATGACACGGGTCAACATGCCTGACTTAAATAAATAAATAAAAATTAAAACGACATGCTTCGTTTGTCCGAAACTAAGGTCGCCGAAAGGCCGAAGCTTATTGTGAATGCCGAAGCCGAAGCAAAAGCCAACACTAGTGATGGCTCAACCGAACCGCTGCGGTTTAAATAATAAGTTTTATCTGCGGGTTGTTTAAAGCCACATTCACTTACTTTCGTCTCGAAATGAGCCATTTGCTTTCTAAGGATATTCCGCTATAACTTCTCCAAGTTTCTCTTCGCAACCTAAATACTGGATGAAGCTTCGAGAGGATTCGTCTTTAATTTGTGAAAGAATTACGACGGATGAATAATTAAACGAATTGTCCCTTGAATAATTATATTATCGCTCATAATTAAGGATAATTTCATGGTTGAAATAAAAAGCTATGTACTTATTTTATGATTGACGCTGTGTGGATTTAAATATAATATTTAAATTTTAAACAGTATAATTTCTTGTCTAATACGTTACAAAAGTCGTTTGACAAGGAAGTACAGTGTACACTGTAATATGCATTATTTTTATAAGTCGTTACATATTAATATGTAATTATAATGTTTAATTTTTTTTACCACGTCTGTCTGGCCCCGTGGTAAGTAGGTACCTGAAGTATTTGTGTTACGGGTAGGTACCAAACAACGGAAATATTATGTTTAATACTCTTTATACTATAGGTACATATATTTAAGATTTTTATAATTATATGATACACTGGATACACATATTTAATACACATCCATGACCCAGGAACTTTGAAAACTTTTTGTTCCGTCGCCGGGATTTGACCCGCGACCCCCGGCTTGAGCTACCAACAGTCCACCAACTGAGCCAATTGCATAGACTTATATATTACTCAGGACCGGGTCAATCGCGCGTTGCAATGATGCAGATTCGTAGGGGTCAAAACGCTCCGTTTGACACATAATATTATGTAAGTACCTATGTTATAAATTACTAGCTAAAAACCGAGCTTTGCATCTTGACTGACTGGACGGTGATAACACATCTATGTACTTGCATAATGTTGAAAGCCACGACTGACTGATGACAACACATCTACATGCAAATAAAAATTACTAAGTATGTTAAATCACAAATCAATGGGTGTGATAGTCTATCCGTAAACTGTAATGTGTATTACAAGAAATAATTAATGTACGTAAATATTTATTATTTTATTATGTTATTATGTTCATCTTATAATATTATTAATATCTTGCGCTTTATTTTATTTTAAAAAATATTTTATTTACTTATATTTATTTACTTATTTATTTTAAAATGCTGCTTGTTGTCTGTCAATCGCCTGACAACTACTAAAGGATCCACATAATACCAGGGATCACGGTACAGGTATCCTATACCGTGATCACAGCCTGAGTAGAGTCCTTTTCAACGATATGTTCGCATCGCACTGCCTTGCATCAGGGTACCTAGCCCATTTCAAAGTTTTATTATTATTATCTTTTTTTTTTTTTTGTTACTTTATTTTATCTTGCTTATTTATTTATTTTTTTTGTACCTTGTACCTTGTACCTGTCCATGTGTTTTTAAGTGTAGTGTGGTGTGAATGTAATTATGTTGAATAAATGTTTATTATTATTATTATTATTATTATTAATGACGCAACCCCTACGTTCCACTTGGCGTTGAAAACGATCAAAACGCTAAAAATAGGAGGCATTTTCAGCGTTTTGATCGTTTTCAACGCCAGGTGGAACGCGGGTTTCGTCGGTAAAACAGCATTCGCACGCGGCCGAATATTGTGTCGCACTACGTAGTTCAATCGATTTTTCATAGATGGCTCTCTATTTCCTTGTATGAAAAACCTATTAGCAAAATATTCTCGTAGGCATATCCTGACATATAAATCGATGGCCAATTGTCAGAGGTCGTCAAAATATTATTGTTTATTTATGTGTATATTATTATTTATTTGGTATACTAACCCAACCCCGTTGGGCTAATGTAACAAAAAAACCTATTGTATTCAAATAGAACTTTAATTGAAGTAATCTAACATACGTAGGAACTTGGGAAGGCGTGAGGCGTCAACTATTACCATTTACCCCGCATTCGGCAAAACACGTGCGAAGTCCTTATTAACGGTACTTGAACATACTATTAGTTCAGTTATGGAACAATTTTCTCAACTAATTGCAGAGGAAAAGTGGAATTTCCCCTTGCTGCACTAAAGCTGTTTATCGTTGTTTGTTACTTGTAAATTAGTTAAGTTAAACCTTAAATGCTTTGTTTATTAATTATTATTTTTGTTTCTTTCATTTATTTCGTAGTAATAATTATTATTGATATTTTGTCGTCAGCTATGTTATACGGTCAATTCGCATTTCACAGTTACACAATATACAAAGCAGCCATTCTGATAAAAATCAATACAAAATAAATTAACACTGGGTATATTTTAAAATTTAAAGAATATTCAAATCTTGCAACAATTATCGCGACAACAGTTAGCACCTATTTATAAACAATAGCATTTAATACGCGAAGCTATTAAATTTCAATTAATAACACCTTAAACTTAAAACCCTTAATCCGGTTCGATCGTTTTAATACAAAATGGCGTAACAGCCATATAATTATCCGGCGAGTTACGGATGTATAATCCGGGAGTTACGGGTGTATAATCCGGATTACAGGCGAAGCCTCACGTCAATAGCCGAATGATTAATAGCTGGTGATAATCCGGCCTCCTTTTTCTCCGCCAAATTGCAAACTGGCGTAGCACTTTGGTGGATCAATTTATATCGGTTTTGTTTCACAGGTAAATTGATGGCCTCTTTGTGTTGAGTGCTATCATGCTATGTTTCAATTGATGAATCAAGTATAGATTTTTTATAATTAGGTACATATTTTGTACATTTGTGGTTATTTTTCATTTATTTTGTAGCAACGTAAAATTTTAAGAAATTTTTTTAGCTTTTTACTTTTTAGTTTAGTGTTTTAACATTAAGTATAGACTGATTATTATTTATATTGACATTAGCAAATCACAGTCGTTACTGAGTACTGAACTTACTGAGCAATCAAAAGTCTTGTCCATAAAAAAACAAGTGACGTAATCAACAATAATTATTAACTTTACCATACATCAACACGTTGGGAAAATTCTCTAAACGCACAAAGCATGTACAAAATCGATATAAATCAAAGGAGACGAAAACGTTTTGTAGGAATATGGCACAGGTGAAGGAACCCAAGGACGGTAATGACGCCCCTCGATTCAATTTGGCGGAACGCGCGGGAACTTTTTTCACGTCCCCCAGAGATCTAATTAAATCAAATGAAATATTTTCCACTTTCGTACTTCTTTTATACATTCCAAATCGTTGATGATAGTATTATGTGAGGCGTTTTTTACCCGATGGGTTGAAATTGGGGGCGTGGGGTAGAGTTTTTGTGCTCGGATTCAAAGTTGAATCTGTCATTAGATTTTAAGGAATAGAATGCTCGTTTTGTATTTCCCAGATACCATTTGAAAGTATAATGGTTTTTAATTTGTAGACCCCTTTAAACCTAAATCTAAATTATATCTTGTCAAGGTATAATTTAGATTTAGGTACGTGTGCATTATAACTTTAAAATGTTAAATTATAATTTACAATCTTAATTGCAACCACACAACCCAAATCACACTTATAGAAAGTTGGTCATCGCAAAAACTCTTTGAAAAAGTTAATTTTAATACACAGTTGCTCATTAAAGTAAAATTAAACCTCGAGAAAATAAAATTAAGTCTCGAGCGAATAATTCCGAGTAATTAAAGTTCATTAAGTTCGAGCGAGATTAAAGCAGTCCTCGAGACAAATAAAGTTCGATTGTCGACGCCGAGAGGATTAGGAGCCCGATTCTTTAGTGTTGAATATCGTTTCGATCACAGACTACCGAACTATCGCGTGAAACGAGTAAGAGTGTTATAGCATGCTGACTGCTGTACAGCTATTATATAGTCGACTTATACAGCTTAAGGAGTAAAAGTGAACCATGAAACATACGATAGAGAAACTAAAATGCTACTTGGGCATTAAGCATACGATATAGAACTTGAAATGCTAAGTACTAAGGGGGGAGACAGTCTGCGAACAAAACGACATTCGAAGTTAAAGAATCGAACCCCAGCTTGGTCCTCACTCCTCAGTCCTGAGTCCTGACTAATTGCTACACAATTTACGGATTATTGTTTATCTCTGAATAGATCGGATTGTCATCACGTTTCACCATGATTGATCAGTAATCTCGCTCATTTCTTGTTATGGTAAGTTCATTGCTGTGAACACTCTATAATGTGAAGTGATTTTCAAACGAGAGAGTATTCCGTTAATGACGGAATGTTTCGATAAAAAACGATTTAACCCGGTGCAATATCCATTATCCATACTAATATTAAAAAGCTGAAGTGTGACAGGCACAGACACAGTGTGTCTGTCTATCTTTAAGTCAAGTTACCTTTTCACGCCCAAGCCGCTGAAGCGATTTTGATGAAATTTGGTATGGAGATTTTGAGTCCCGCAGAAGGACATAGGATACTTTTGGTTAAAAAGTAGAAGAAGATAATATTTTAATCGGAAGAATTTACTATAGAGCATGTCTGCCTAATACGGCTAATAAGCAAATATAGCTATTATGCAATAATAATAACATTAACAGTTATAGTCTATTGTAAATTATTGTACTTGCTATGCCAAAATTGATTAGCTACATAACAGTTTTTATGAAAGCAAAAATATATTAGTTGAATCGGCAATATCGAACAAAAAATCCTTCGCCTCGCACCGAATTCATTAAATATCCAAACCCGAGGCTCAGGTACAAATATCCACCCACAAAAAAGGGACAAGATCTGTTTTGTTCCCTATTGAGATCTCGGCGTTTTTGTCGAGGGACGATGAATAGAACTCACCAGATGTGTCACAGAATCTGTCCGTCCATTGTCACAATTTCGAAAGGATGATTAAGTGTTTTTCATTCGCACGAAATGTGCATGAATGACGTAATTTTATGTACAGCGGACACATGATCCTCAATACTGGATACTGGATAGTGGTCACTACCACAGAAATAAATCAAGATAGAACGGCTAAGCGGGTGGAGTACGCGTGTTTCAATCTTGCACAAGGGTGCAAGATTAGTTGAACGTTAACGTACGACTTAATTACACCGAAGCGGTTGTGCAAAAATGCCTCATTGAGCAGTGTCTTAATTGTAAAAACAGAAGTACGAAAGTGAATCGGTCAAAAGAAGGTTTCCACGGGTAAGTTATAACTAAAAGCAAAGCAAAAATTGACACGATCGATTCCTTAGCAACGCACGCGCATCGCCGTTCTATCTTGATTTATTTCTGTGGTCACACGATTTGGAGGTAGAGGATTCACATATTATTATTTAATGCTTTCGGCCATGTTACACCTACTGAATAGAGTGGCGGGGCGAGACAGTTCAAACTGACAATTTGATTGGCCGAAAATCTCTAGGGAACTTCTGTAAGTAGTACAAAGTTTGTCATGTTACATGTACACTATTAGAACTCTTAAAAGCTTGAATGTTAGCGAGTTAATGTTGTTAAGTCTCTCAGCTTTGCATAGTAATGTAACTTACTACTTTGTCTTGTGTTCGTCTTGTCATAGTATAATTTTAATGTCAAAGGGATATAGGTACAACCTCGTCATGATCGTATAGATTAGAAGAAATGTTGGTAGGTATATTATTATAATAAGCGAGTCTTTTTTTCCGTAAGTATGGAAAAAAACAAAAGGATAGAATAACTCTGTTTAAGTCAGAGGTGTAGAGTGATAGAGGTAGACCCTAGTACATAATACCTCTTTGGTTTAAGTCTCTAAATTCTTTCACTATTTCTATTCTTTATTAACCGACTTAAAAAAAAGGAGGTTATCAATTCGACGCGTATGTATGTAATATTTCCAGAACTGCCCAATTGTTGTAGGTATAAGTATTATGTTAATCTCTAGCAGCTTCTGAACAAATGTGCCAAATTTCAAGTGTATGTATGTATGTAATATGTATGTTTTTATGTTTGTGCACGCAATCGCATATCTCCGGAACTACAAGTCCGATTTAAGTGATTCTTTTTTTATTGTACTAGGTATTGTTCACTTTAGGGAGTAGTGCAAGTTTCATCAAAATCGATTCAGTAGTTTTGGAGATAGGAAATTTTAATTCTCAATTACGTACAATTTAATTGAAGTCGGTTTTATCTTTTTAAAATACAGTTATAAAATTATAACACAACTGAACAGAACTCGTACTTGCCTTTACAATCTCTATTTATTCGAATGTACGTCTACGATCCTTATTCACTAGCTCCGTTTACGCAAAGTAAATCACGATTACTTTTACGAATATGACATTCGCAACATACAGCCTGTTTAGTTTTATTCTACCTCTGAGTGTCTCAAAGTGAGCCTTATATCATTGGCATTTGGCATACGGGTCCGTATACACCTTTAACCATAAACACCCTACATCTTGTGACAGATTGCAGGGCCCACGCGTTTTGTACGCAGATGTGTCCCGTTTAGCTTTCCAAATAAATTATTCCTAACACGCATTTATATCGTGTTATTTTTTAATTAATTTAGGACGGTTTTCGTGCTCAGCTGCTTATGAAGGTCACTGGAATTTAACGTGATACTTTGTGATGATACTGCATGTTTACCAAATATTGTAGCGCAAGTAATCAAAACTTTGGGTAATGAAGTACTTACTTTGTAGATTTAGGTATTTGTACTATTATTTATTTTGTAATTTAGGTAAGGTATTAATTATCAGTTATCACTAATCATTATGTTACGACTATTTTTATCTATTTACTCACTGTAAAGCTACATTTGATCGAAGAATCTAAGTTATAAATGAATCGGTCATTTCAAAAACCTCGAAAGTTCGAATATACATAAATGTAGACTAATTAATGTTGCTTAGAAAATTTGTTATGCTAAAATTTGTTTACGCGTGGACACTTTTCATTAAAAATTTCTTCGAAAGAAAAACTATTTTCAACGAAACTCAAAGTACTTTATTACCACCAAATTTCAGCAACTTAAGTGTTAAGAGGTAATAAACTTATGCGTTTATTACACAGGTAGATACAGATTATAATCGCTATTTATAATTTAATGATCGTATTCATTGGAATTGCAATCAACCGAATGGAATAATTTGCATCAAAATGGGCGATCATTATCTATTGAGGTGGCAACACTCCATACAGTGAAGTTTATCGTTCAACTATTAACATTTTAAAATAATTAACCACACGCGAATATTCTATTAAGTACTTATATTAATAATTGTAAAATTATAAGTTTAATTCAGTACAATATTGGATTATATTTACAATCTCCTTCCAGTGGTAAAATGGCAAAAGAAAGCAAGCAGCCGGGCTAAGCTCGGCTCTCGTACATAATATTTTTTCTGACCCAAAGAATCCTAATACTACCATACTAACATCTAAATCAGTTCAGCCGTCTGCCTGATTCTTTCCTGACTCTTTAAGTTTAAGCCCATCAATCCCCAAGCGGCACCCGGCTCTCGCATAACAATTGAAAAACTATTGAGTCTGCGATTCTCACGATCGAGGTACTTATTAAAAAGTGTGAAGAAAAACCTCCCATTTACAATATTATTATAGACTTAAAGCTATCTTGCTGATTTGCATTTCGTTACCAAAACACGGCCGATCTCATACCCAACTCCCATGTAAGTTTTCGAAGGAAACAGGAAACTCATACTAAACACACTAAAAACAATAACATGATCAAACGAACGATTGTGTAAACTTCAATCTATTAATAGTAAATTCAGTTTTGTTTGTCTTATGTTAACACGCCAATGGCATATTAGTTAACATGGCGTGTAATATATTGACTTTTCCTTATTTTCAATAATAAATTCAAGACGTGAGTGGAAGAACAAGGTAAGTAACATGAAAAAAATTCACGTTTTTTTGCTTAAATAGAGAATTTAGGGCTGGAAAAATTATTTGAAATAGAAAAACTATGGATTATATGTGTAGCCAGATACATTAGCTAGGTTATGACGTAGATAAGTTACAAGTTTTATCAAAATAATTAGGGAAACAATTAGTTATTGTCCGTATGTTACGAAATGTTACTTGTTCGATTCTTCCACTCACGTCTTTATGAATGTGTATTGTGTAATCAAAATAATTAATACGAATATAAAAATTAATCAAAGTTGCTTAAACCTAAACTGCAACATACCATGACCAATATGACCTGCAAACCTTCAAGAAGAAAGCGTGTTTTCCTTGAAGGTCGGCAACGCACCTGCAGCTCTTCTAATGTCGCGAGTGTCCATGGGCGACGGTAGTTGCTTTCCATCAGGCCCCGTTTGCTCGTTTGCCCCTTTATTAAAAAATGCATTAATAAAAGGTAACGAAATAATCGAATATATGTATACATAATTGGTTATTGTCTATCAAAATATGTACAGCTTTTCGAAACTAAACCTTTTAAGACCTAAACTGCAACATGCATCCTGGTACATGAAAAAACACCAATGTCATTTGATTATTTCTCCCGACTGCGAAGTTCCTAAGTGTCGGTCTCATACCAAAACCAAATCTAATAGTTCCAAATTCAAATCTGTTAAAGTATGCAAAAGAGACGTCATGACTCATGATAACACTCGAAAAACATAACCTTCCTTGTTCCTCCTGACCCACAGTCGGGTAAAAATATAGATAACTATTTATATTGTATATTACTATGTATATTGTAGTTATGACGCGAACTCCCGCAACTCCGTTACGCCAAAATTCGTTTATTCGGTACGTTTTTCCGGAATAAAAAGTATCGTATGTTCTTTCCCGAGACTCAAAGTATCTCCATACCAGCCCCCCTAGACAAGTGTCAAAACGCTAACGCTAACTCTAACGTTACAAAATGTATGCGATTTGACAGAAGTCATCGCTTCGCTAGCGAATACTAATGTCAAATCCCATACATCTTGTAACGTTAGCGTTAGCGTTAGCGTTTTGACACTTGTCTAGATATCTCATATCAGCAAAATCGGTTCAGCACTTTGGGCGTGAAGAGGTAATTGAAAGACAGAAGGACACAGACCGACAGACAGACATACTTTCACATTTATAATATTAGTATGGATTTAAGTACTTGTTACATAATGCATTTCTACCTATCTAATAAATTGCAAATGATATTTTGATGGTAATAGATTCGGATGTTGTCAGTTGTCACATACGCTCACGGCAGTTTGTCGCGGGCTAAGCTATCATTTTTCACGCCCTAATCCGAGGGACTCGTCAAAGGGAACGCTTATCGAGGGCCCAATTTATTTCCTGGGGATCTCAGAGCCGCGTCATCGCTCGCAAATGTCTGGGTTTAAGTTTAAGTTGGGGACTTGTTATTTGATGTCCAGATTAATAAGTGGACGAGTTTTATGAGGATTGAGGTTGATGAAAATTGTTGCGTGGGGTAAGGGTGTGAAATACAATTATGCTGATGACGCAATAGAAACAAAGAATGCATATTATTATTAAATTAAACGCGTTTCTGACTCAAAGGCAGCTCTCTAAAATTTTGACATAAAATTAACGGAGTGTATCTAAAGGCTCCATTCCACCGCGGCGCACGGAGAGACTATGCACGTGTGTCAAGCTTCGCTTTGTAAGAAAATATATGTGACTGTGTGCACAGCAACCCACGGACACGCTACGCACGAATTGACTCAAGTCAAAGAAATAAATCCGTGCACGTCCACGCGTGCGCGTGGCCGTGCACAGCGTGCGCCGCGGTGGGTTGGCGGCTTTAGCCAAAGATTTTGTCCAAGATTTATTTGCTTGCTAGTTGATAACGCCCGCAACGAACCGTAAATTGTTCAGGGATAAAAAGTAAGTAAGTAATAGTATTTCCTTTCCCGGGACTCAAAGGAACTCCATACAGACCATACTCAGCAAAATCGGTGCAGTGGTTTGGGCGTGAAGAGGTAACAGGCAGACATTTTCGTATTTATGTCGCAGTCGACTGGTTAAAAAAGCCATTCAATCAAATAGCTGAACAACGCCATTTATTCACACTAATAACGGCTATACGTCGTTCAGCCGACTTGTTGTCTGCAACGTTCAACACTACAGCTACATGACGCTTAGCCAATTCGTTAAATGGTAAATTAAGTTAAAGGTGACTATTACTTTAGTGCTATTATTACACAAGCGTAATGATAACAAGCAGATTAATTGTATTTGAACACAATTGCAATAAATACCTTGGTGATGCATTTCATAATAATATTATAATCCCGTAATAATTCTCCTCGAATATATTGTATGGATGCATATTGCATGTATTTATTAGAACAAAACATGACTTCCTCATAATTCCGTTAGTCTCGTCACTCGTGGTATGCTGAAGAGGAAGGATGGAAGATCACGCGCGGGATCATAGCCTCGCGCACGGTTGGTTACGAGTCATTGCCCATTTAACTGTAGGTTGTAACCTATTCTGAAGGTAGATAAATTAAAAATAAGCTTGCAAAATTGTAAAAATATGTGTATGAGAAACATACACATCCGCATACGTTCTTGTGGTACACTCGGGTCAAAATTTACTCTTGCATTTGAGTTAGGAAACAGCTAAAATTGCAAAAGCCTCTAGCGCTAGCAATGAGGGTGGAATAGATTTTATCGTATACTTTTTTGGTGGTGTAAAAAACTTAAGCAAGATTGCGGTGCGGAAAATAAAACTACGAACGTAGCGGGGAATGTGTTATCTTTTTTCGGTCTGCCTTGTGTCTATGTGTGAAAAGGAGTCCAAAGATTATGGCGGTCAGTCTAATATCTTCATGTCTCTGGTTATAAATGCGAAAGTGTGTCCGTCTGCCTGTTAGTTTTTCACGCCCAAACCGCTGAACCCATTTTGCTAAAATTTGGTGAGTTTCGGGAAGGAACATAAGATACTTTTTAACCGGAAAAATTAAGATTCCCGCGCGATAAACGACTTTTGGCAACGGAATTGCGGGCGTCATCTAGTATTGCCCTAAAATTATAATTCTAACGATGTTCATTCGACTCCGCCATCTCCAAGTCCATATATCTGGGATATATTGACTCGGAGACATCTGTTTAGCGCTCTATGGTAATATTTTATATTATGTAGTATTCACTCCCTTGGAACCCCGTGTAAGCAATTTACATAAAGTCAGATTGTGCTAGCGCGTTAACAGCTTGCTGTCAATAACGAATACCACGGGCTGCTTACTGTAATTTCAAGCTATATGTAAAGCTGAAATAACATGACAGTAAGCAGCGAAAAGCTATTGATTTACGTGACTCCTGCTATACTTTTTATAGCGGGCTTCTGCTCACCACACATTTCTACCACTGTTTCTCCCTGTATCGCCAGGATCGACAGCGGTATCCAACCACGAAAACGCTTTGATAATATGATCTTAGGGAACCCGTGAGGCATGCTAAAGCTATCTTGGGACCCGCAACGAAATTAATCAGAAAAAAATAGGATGAGTAGGTCAACGCGTTGACCTACTCATCCTATTTTTTTCTGATTCGCGAATACCTATGAAACCAATTCTGAAATTACATTTTTGTTTGAAAATTGAGCTGATTATCAACAATTTTTATCTTATTTATGTGACTTAATAAAATAAAGATGCCCACAAGTTAATAAGTCAAACTTTTCGGAATTTTCACCCAGTGGAAATCACAAATAAGAATGTTTAGATAGCATTGTTCACGAATCACAAATACTTGTGGAAAGAATGCTGCGACTTTTCTGCCACACGGAAATGTTTAAGACAAAAGCCAACTTGATACTGGCATACTTGTTTGTTTCGCATTAGATTACGAAACTTGAAAACTTGGCTACTTTTACAAATTCTTATTTTAATCGACCTTTAAAAGGAAGTTTAGTTTTTTATGGATTTTTAACTTACATTTCTAAAGCTTAATCAAATTATAGTAGAGTTAACATACGTTTTTGGAAATAAACTTAGGTACAAACATTATACATATCTCTCAGAAAACATAAAGTCTAATAAGTAATAAACATTAATAGTAACTAGATGACCTGATGAACTTTGTACCACTTTATGGTTTATATAATATATTCTAGGACTTCCACCAATATTTAATTATTATTGTACATAATTAGCCAAATCGACTCAGCTGTTCTCGAACTTTTAGCGACACTAACAAAATTCAAAAGTAATTTTTATTTGAGTATAATAGATAAAGATAAATAATTATCAGTAAATTGACCTCTTGCACATTAAGGTAATTAGCACAGAACAGTAAAGACCCTGCTTTCATAATGCTCCTCGGAGAATATTCGCGTTCATTTCAAAGATTTATGCGAAAAACATTTTCTCTGTGTATTGTAGAGTCTTAATATTAAATTTATTTCGCAGCATATTTTGCGGTGTCTTGGATTTGCTCGAACTGAAACTGCGTATGAAATTAATAAAACTTTATTTTTATTTTTAAATCTATAACTCTGATTATGCTAAAATGTGATACGGAGATACTTTGAGGCCCAGGAAAGGACATAGATTTTTATAACGGAAAAAAATTTACGGTTCCCGCTCGATAAATGAATTTTGTTGCGGAGTTGCGGGCACCATCTAGTATAGTTCTTATTATAATTTCATACTTTTATTACAGATAAATACTTGTACATCTGATGTTTTTATTCTATTTGTATATTGTTTCATACAATCAATCAAGCACATCTTGAGCGTTAAAGCTTTTCATCAAGAGCACTTCAAAGAACACATCTCATTCGTCACTTAACATTTACTGAACAAATCAAACAACGGAATTTTGACATGGAATGGAAGAAAGAAATTACAAACACAAATCAACGTTTTTTTTTTTTATTTTTTTTTTATTATGTAATTCGGGGCCGTCTATGGGCTATTCGCCCATATCCTTTTTTTGCTCTCTTTTTATATTGGTTTTTCTCACCAAGGATAATTATTGAAATAATATTATAATAATATTATAAAGCAAAGCAAACGTACAAAAAGTATAATGAAAAACGGAATAGTGCTTAGCGAAAAAGACTGTGCAAATGAGTTCGCAGAATATTTTCATTCCGTTTACAGCTCTCGACGCCCTGAGTTAAATGTACTTAAAGTTATGAAGGAGGCGGGGGATGATGGTACTGATATGGTCTGCATAAATCAGTTGGGCTTAGGCGATGTACGTAAGGCGCTTAAAGAATTAAAACCAAAGAAAAGTGCGGGCCCTGACGGAATTCCACCGTACATATTTAGAGACTGTCGATCTGTGTTTGAAAAACCACTACTACACATATATAATCAGTGTTTAAGCACTGCCATCTTCCCAGAGAGATGGAAAACTACTAGGGTAGTTCCAGTCCCTAAATCTTCTAAGGGATCGGAGATAACAAATTTTAGACCAGTGGCAGTTCTGTCGTCTCCGGCTAAGATATTCGAGTCGATATTACATGCTCGGATTTTTCCACAAGTTCAGTCTCGACTGTCGGACGCGCAGCATGGATTTCGACCTACCAGAAGTACCACTACTAACCTGATTTCCTACATGTCGGATTTAATACCAGCGGTAGATAGTGGGGCCCAAATCGATGCATTATATTTCGATTATAAAAAAGCCTTCGATTTGGTCGATAATGACATATTATTAACCAAGCTTGCAAGGTTCGGTTTTTCAGAGCACCTTCTTAAATTTTTCGCTAGCTATTTACAAGATAGACGGCAATTCGTGGAGTATGGTGGTTATAAGTCTGATTGCTACTATACGTGGTCGGGAGTAAGCCAAGGCAGTAATTTGGGCCCTCTTGAGTTCATCATCATGATAAACGATTTAAGAGATGTCGTAAGGGTAGCGAAACATTTATTATTTGCAGATGATTTTAAATTGTATTTGTTGATTAGAAGTATTCTGGACTGCATTAGACTCCAAGCAGATATAGACAGAGTGCTAAGTTGGAGCAAGCAAAATCGCTTGGAATTTAATATTAAAAAGTGTGCAGCTATATCTTTTACCAGGGCGAAATCTCCTGTTGTATATAATTACCGGATTGGCCAGGAGGACATACACAGGGTGTCCGACGTAAAAGACCTGGGTATAAAACTGACCGCAGCGTTAAATTTTAAGGACCATATTAGTGATGTATGTACAAAGGCCTATAGGAACTTGGGCTTTATATTGCGTACGGCGCGTGGTTTTAAAAATGTTTATGCCATAATGGCTCTATATAATGCTCTTGTGAGAAGCCATCTGGAAACTTGTTCTGTGGTATGGTCGCCTCACGAGATTAAATATTGTAAGATGGTAGAAAAAATACAGAACAAGTTTGCTAGATTCCTGTATTTACGACTGTACGGTGTATATCCCTTCTATCCCCTGTCTTACCCGACGTTGTTCGTGCTCGGTATGGTAGGGTATACGCAGCTGCGGGTCAGAAGGGAACTGGCACTGGTCTTGTTTGTGATCCGGATTATGAGAGGTCTTCAGTACAACCCGGATATACTAGCACGGGTAAACTTTAACGTGCCAGACAGGTATGTGTGGCGGCGAAGACAACCTCCCCTGCTCGCGGAGCCCCGTGCCCGCACCAACCTCCTGCAGCAGGCGCCGCTGACGCGGGCACTGCGCTATATTAATGTAGTTGCATCGGAAACCGACGTTTTCTGCTGTGCTCAGAGTGAACTCACAAGGATTGCTATGTATAAAATAAGTTACTGTTCAGTTTAATTAAGGTGCAATCATTTGCGAATATTATTTAGTGGTAAGTTTTTATTTGTATGTTTCTATCGCATTGGGGTAAACCTGTAATGGTAGAAATAAGTATGGAAATAAATAAATAAATAAATAAATAAATTATTAATGTAATTGTAGTCCATCACGCCATGGACTTTTTTTTTTTTTTTTTTTATATTTTATTAATATACATAATATAAATATTAATATATTATTTATTATTATTTATTATTATTATTTATTAAATATTATTAATATTATAATAATAATATTTATACAAATCAACGTTTATTTCCTCATGAAATTGTTATTCGGAAATATGGTCTATGAATAATGTGATGTTTAATTTTTATTAGTTTTACTAACATTCAAGTACCTACTGAAATGGAAAAGACTGAAATCTAAAACAATTCATTTCACACCGCGATAGCAGAACAATGATACAGGAAAATCCATCTTTTTGTGTTGCTATTAAAGCGTATTATTGTGTAAACATTGGTATAAAAAGGCCAATTTCTCATTCCCCTCTCGAGAGGTACGGTTCATCAGGCTCGGATGCAATAAACCCATAATCCAGGGGTTCCCAATCTTTTACAGCCAGCGGCGGCTAAAAACGTCACAATAATTATTGTGTTGTCACGGCCGCGGCGGCGCCGCGCCCTACTCTACTTATCTACTAGAAAAGATACATAAATAAACACGTTTAATAATTATAGTAAGGTTAAGCAGGTAAATAATAATGAACGAATATTTAATCAGCTACATACCTGCTTTAAATGATGAATAATAATATATATTTTTTCAATATTTGTGGTCTCGGATAATGTTGAAGGATAGACTCAAGGCGCCCCTTTTGCCTTTCCATGGCGCACACTTTGGGAACCCCTGCCGTAATCATTGATGTATCGCTTCGAAAATGTTCCAGAATACGAGTTTATCTTATTTTCCTTTGTTATTAACGTGGGCTTTGACACGCTTCGTAAGATTGCCTGTCGTATGGGACGGTAAATGTGTGATGGGAATCGAACTATTATTGGCAGGTTTCTGAGGTTTTATGACCCTTCAATTGTAGGCTTTATACTAGACTAGTTGACCCAGCAAACGTTGTTTTGCCATTTAAAGTATTTCTACTTCATCAGTAATTGATACAAAATCTTACCCCCCCCCCTTTGTTCCCTAAGAGGGGTGGGAGGGGGGGAGGGGGAATTGTGTACACCTGATGTTAAGTTAGAAAATACGGTTAATAATACAGTTAATAAAAAAAAAATGATACAAAATCTGACCCCTCTTTTGTCCCCTTAGAGGGGTGGGGGAAATTTTTTCATACACCAGATGTTAAGTTGGAAGAAGACAAATATATCTGCGAAAACCGCATTCAAATCGGATCAGTAGTTTTCGTGTGATAGTGGAACAAACATACAGACAGACAGACAGACAGACAGACAGACAAAAAACTAACCACAGTTTTGGCTTCTATAGCGATGTAGTAACACCCCCTGCTTATTATTTTTCGAATATCTTTAATGTACAGAATCCACATTTCTACAGTTTTATTATATATGTATAGATGATGCCCGCGACTCCGTTGCGCCAAAATTCGGTTATCGCGGTTCGTGCGGGATATTTCCATTTTCCGGGATAAAAAGTATCCAATGTCATTTCCCGGAAAAGGTATTTCCATACCAAATTTCAGCAAAATCGGTTCAGCGGTTTAGGCGTGACGAGGTAACAGACAAACGGACTTTCACATTTATAATATACGAGCATGTAACCGGCCTATGACTTAAATGGTTTTAGCAGAATCTTTAAATTGGGTATCTAATTACAAATTAGTAAAGTAATTTAATTTGATCCTTTTAAAAGAAAAGGACGAAAACCTTTGTAATTAGAAATTTCCTAGTTAATTGCTTTGAGGCTAAATAATTGCTAAAAATAGAAGCCTCGTTCACGCTTTAATTAAGATTCTAAGTGGAACTTTATATTTTGTTGAGTAAGGAGAAAGAGCGAAATATTATTTAGTGAACTAGGTACTAGATTAGAGTACCTAACTTTGTATGCGAAATATGATAACAGCTTCATGTATGTACATATATTGTATAGGTATTGTTAATTAAATAAATCAACTAATACTATGATTGAAAAAACGTATCAAGCTAATTAAATTTTGGCGCAACGAAGTTAAAGCAGCCCACAGCCGCATTATTATTTCTTTTATTAACTTCGTTTCACTTTCCCCTAGTATAAGTATAAACCTTAGCTGAACTTCTACGAACATTTCAAGCCTAAGATTAGCCAAATCGGTCCTGCCTCCTCGAATTTTAGAGACTATAAAATTAAAAATTAATTTTTATTAACCCTCTACTACCTGACCCTAATTTCTCATACATAACTACCTACCCGGAGTCTCTCAGACTCCCATATTTTGAAATCTTATTATACAAAAAGTATGCTACATGAAAATAAACTAAAATAAACTTGTTATAGCTTAAATACTTCTTTATTTATTAAAAGTAATAAAAACACAATAAACTTATGTGTTGTACTTTAAAACTACACATTTTTTCAAAATGAACAAATTTTTTTCAAAATTCTAACTCTTTTGCTAAACGAGATCTTAAAAAAAATGTAACAAAAAATAGGAACTTCCTTTATCAATTATTTAAAGATTTGTGACTAATCAACAAAATGTGACATACATATTTGGCAAAAAAGACTTTTTAAAATAAAATTGCAAGGCTCGAACTTTACAATTTTTGACGTATATTGAGCACGTCGTGTAGGAGCACTTCAGGCAGGTAGGCTTCTTACATATGAAGCATAAGTATTGTGTCTTATGTTTCTTCTTCGAGTCACGTGTAAACCAGTACTTGCGTAGTGCCAACTTTTCAGGTCCTACATAACTACATCCTGCAGCACCTAAAAATGCCTCTTGGTCAAGTTTCAGTACTCGACGAATGGAAAATCATCGATGTCTGGCTCGTTTTCGCTGCATTTTTCATCAACATATTCCTTTTCATTCGAAGAAATGTCTTCCTCCTACCAACGCTCAATATTTTTATTATTTAACGTCATTTTCAACTAAACCAACAAAAAAAAGGTTCTTGAAAAAGTCGCGTAACTACCTACCTGGAGTCTCTCAGACTCCACGACATAGTTTTTGACTCGCCAAAATGCACCAAATGCGCGTGCGACCTCGACGACCACAGGCGCGGTACGGCGGGTAGAGAGGCGTAGGTACACGGACGCAAAACCATCAACGAACCTTGCTTGTAAAGATATGAACAAAAATAGAACTGCTGGAGTCTGAGAGACTCCGGTCAGGTAGTTAAGGGTTAATAGACTAGCTGTCCCGGTGAACTTGTTGTCACTTTAGAACCTTCCCTGGACTTCTACGAATATTTTAAGACTAAAATCAGCCCAATCCGTTTAGCCGTTTTCGAGTTTTAGCGCGACTAACACATTTGAAAATCCAGTTTTATATATAAGACTAGTTGTCCCGGTTGAACTTCGTGTCACTTTAAAACCTTCCCTGGACTTCTACGAATATTTTAAGACTAAATTCATCCCAATCCGTTCAGCCGTTTTCGAGTTTTAGCGCACACAACACATTTGAAAATCCATTTTTATATATAAGATTTTCCTCTTTATAATAATAGTTTAGATAGTATGTAGACTATTATTTATTAAAAAAATATAATAATGAATGTAATGTAATCAACTGGCTGAGCTAATCTGATATTTCTGAGTAATTGCACACCATATTAGTCGGGAAAGTAATTTCTATTTCAATATAGTGTCTTATGTATCTACACTCTAATATAGTATAGAGTCTAGACTAGGTTTACTATCGCCTTTCTATGGATCGTGCATATAGACTTAAAAAAAAGTTTTTGGACCACAGCCTGACTTAGTAAGTATTTACTATTATTTACTAAGGCAGGCTGTGGTATTTGACTGCATACAATAAAGTTATTAAAAAGTGACAAAGTACATAATTACTTTGTCACTTTTTAATAACTATTACATTTTTAATAACTTTTAAATAAATTAATACGATTATTTTGGCATAATTTTATATACCACTCACCCTATTTCTTGCTAAAACAACATAAGTCAGAAACAGTTTTTCAGGTTTTTAAAATTATTTTTATTAATATACTATACCTACAGTTTATTCTCTATCTAAACCGATTTATAAGTGATATCGATTGGATATGGCTTTCAACACGTTTTAAGTAGGTACTCTACAATCTACATGTTACAAATTATTACAATGTAGAGTGACTCGCGTAAAATCCAGAAATGATTTTCATTGCAGTGAAATCTCTATTTTAAAATTATACTTAAGTATGAAACTACTGCTAATAATATAAATAGGAAAGTGTGTCTGTCTGTCTGTTATTCAGCACGCTTTAACCGCAGATGATGAGTTCTGGAGATGGAGATACTTAAAATCTCGGAGGAATAGTTTCATCCCGAAAAATGTAAGTTTCCCCGCAATAAACGAAATATTATGTACCTAAACGAAACGAAGTTGCATGCAACAATCTAGTAAAACATAATTGGTAAATTAATTCTTTAACACTATCTTTGTCACATGGTTCGGCATGGCGTGAAATTTATGCCCATATAAAGGGTCGGAACTCGAAGGGCACGCGTCCGTATTTATAAAGTGATACTGGGCGCAGGACAGTCCCGAGGTGTCCACACCGTCGTTTTTCCATACAAACGTCCTCCCCTATTTCCTCCCTGGATAATGCCGGTAGAGTTATAATTTTTTTCCTGAATATCTATGGCCACTAATACAATATCCCTATGTTTTCTTTTTTTTCAGAATTTAGTTATTAAAAAAGATATGAACGTTCAAAAACCCAAAAAATTGACAGATTTTCCGCTGTGTTCAAACATCCAGAAAACAGATTTGGCTAGATTACACAAAAAAAAGAAAACATAGGAACACGGCTCAAGCCTTTCTTTAATCTTTAAAGAAAAAAATACTAAATCAGTTAAGTTTTGGAGAAGTAATCAGGGGACAACGAATCGTTGATTTTCTGCAGTTGTCTCTATCGCGCTCTGCGGTATAGGCCTGATGTAGGGGAGACAGCAATAGATATTGCGAGTACTTTTTCATTTCTCTTGGCCTTGGAGTATCCTCTTAACGTTGTTATCTGAACCCTTAATTTGCAGGAAAATGTGACAATGATTGAATAAATTTGACCGAAATAAAAGATAATAATTAACTAGATTTACTGAAATCATATGATGTTTTTTCTTTTTTATCCTGAAATTTCCGCTAAACAAGTAGAATTTGCCCGCCAAAAAACTACCAAAGACTCGCTTAAAAATTAATTAGGATCAAAAAATTAAGAGACCATAATTTTTATTCAATCTTCTCAAAGTTTCCCGACTTTATTATATCAAACCTCAAACGTCGAGACCAATTACGAACTTTCATCGGGAAATTATGAGGGTAGAAAAACAATTTATTAGATCGCGTGTCGAAAACAATTTGGTTTAGTTATCGTACGTGCGTATTTTTTGTGTAACATATGGCACTGGGTTGCCATGTGCTCTTAATTTTATAGTCTCATTAATTTTGTTATAAAGCATATTTTTAATTGAAATATTATGCTTGGTTTCTGCCTTTTTTAATAGCGTTATTTACTAGTTACAGTTTTGACGAATCTTAAGCGATATTTGAATATAAAGCCTGACCAGAAATATAAAAAACCTGCGCTGAGGGCGCTAAATGAACTATGAATATGGCAACAAATAGTACAGTCATACACTTACGAATTGGCTAGTGTACAATTTTTAGCTGGTGTTCAATTTAATAATTTAGACATATTTTAATATAGAATATTGCAGAAATAATTTGACAAAAGCATAGCATTTATGTATAGTTTTAAAATATCACGAAATAAACTCCCTTAATAGTAAATCTATAGGCATTAGGCAGTTTAAAAAATACAACTTTATACTTTCATTATTAGCTTTTATTCAATTTATATTCAAGTTATAGGTATTAATACTTCATGATCTTCGTAGTCAGATTGTAGTGGTTCAATGTCATAATATTTCATCTCTGAGTTTTGACTCTTTCTTTCATTATTTTTAGGTGTTTTAGAAAATAAAACTGATGTCTGACTTTCTCTTCTTAGTTGCATTACAAATAATCAGTATACACCTAAAAAACGGAAGTCTTAAATTAGATTAGTCACAAACACAGCACAAATTAGCCAATTTACATTGCACACACTATATGAGGTACCTACTAGTCATGTTCACAACAAAGTCCGTGATGTTATTTAGAGGAATAGAGTCGATCCCTTTAGACCTTCCGACAAGTAATTATTCATATTTTATATAACTTTTTAAAACTGGCTTTAAATAGTTTTCGGCATTTTAACGCTTAAATAACTCACTTTTCCAAGAAATTTATCACGCACATTCGAAAACACACTTTGACAGATGACAATTATGACATCTCATGAGCATCTCATAAAGATTGTTGCCAGCTGTTGAAGAAATTAGTTCCACTAGGGGCGCGTTCCACTTGGCGTTGAAAACGATCAAAACGCTAAAAATAGGAGGCATTTTCAGCGTTTTGATCGTTTTTAACGCCAGGTGGAACGCGGGATAGATTTCCGCAATATGGCGAGGTTTTTTATTTTATTGGTCGGGCTTTAGATAAACTTAGACTGTCAATAATAATCTAAGGAACCGGGATTTAAGAACGTAACGTCCATTTCAAAAGCAGGGGGACGCGAGGCACAGGTTGAAAAATACTGCCCTAATCGAATGCTATCTTAAAAAATGAAACAGAACAGTACTTTTAACGAGGATTTAAATTATTCTAACTGGATTTAAATAGAGGGATGTAACAAAGCGTCGGTCCATCCATCACTGAGCTCCCTGACACCACATAGATGTATGGATAACTAACGATCTTCGTTTTAAACTCGCTCCGTTCGGAAACCCGATGTTTTTATAATAATTATTAGTGGTTAGTAAAGCTTTAAAACTTGTCCGGTTTTAAAAACCTATTTTGTAGGTTAGAAGAAATATAGGATGAAAATACTTACAAAGTTAAAACCAATTAGTTGTTAGTGCTTAGTACAGCATTGAAACGGGACAACCAAGAAAAATGTTGTTTCTTGTCTAACCTAGGAAATAAGTGAGAAGTAATCCACCTAAACTATGTACTATCAGAGAAGTTGATTCCTAGGCAGATGAGGGACTTTATCAAACTTAAGTAATTTGGCCGCGTTACATAAGCCGACCAAACGACGTAGGTCTGTCAACTGCATAGGAATCAATTTCCTCGGGTAAACATAATATTAGAAATTAATTTTATTCTAAACAAATTTGAAGAAAGACAAAACAAGACCATCACAATGCACGCTTTATCAAAGTATGAACTACCTAGATTTTTCTTCCTAAAGACCTCTTAATATGCCATGAAAATACTTGCAGCTGTTGAGACTTGAGGCAAACCGAAAAGACGAGAATTTCATAAAGAAGTAACATGATTGTCTTGTTTAAAATGTTTTATCCTTAAATGGAAAATGTAGGAAGATTATAGTATCACATTATTAAGCAACATAGAGAATTTTAGAATTAAAAGAACAAAATTTGAGGCTAAGACGCTGTAATTGGGTCAGCCGGCGGTTTCGTTAATGTTTGGAAAGCCAAAGCCGCAAAGCACCTTCAAGATTTGTGTTACTCTAAGTGGTTTATTTCTTATAATTTGTAATTCACCAGATTGTAATTAATTTAAATCTGATACTTAAACAAACATATTTTAAGAGCAATCGATTAAGATTGTTTCAGGATTTTCCTCTAACAAATAATATAGCTTTCCTAAAAGCGTTCTTATTTTTTTTTCACAATATACTGTAAATATAAAACATACAACTTTCTTGCAGATTGCTGTATGAAAAATTAACAGAAAATCAATCAGCGCTCTTCAATTTCTATTATTGAAGTAATAAGTTTCAGGCTTCAGCGCACTTCGTCTACAAAGTTCTTTTGTACTGTAATAAATCAAACTCAAACTACGTGATCTCAATGCAGCTGTAATAAGGTTAATAATATTGTAGCAGCATTGTTCAGAAACTTTACAAACTCCAAAAAAAAAAAACTAAAAACTTCACCGTCCTACGATTGTGCTATTCAAAGCTAATTAAAGTACCTATTTTTGGCCGCCATGAAAAAGTAAGGTCTCTCATGTACGAGTCTTTCGTCTGTTTTATTAACTTGTTTCTGCATTCCTGATTCCAAACTTAATTTGATGGTAGGCCATTTTCATTTACAGACACAAAAAAGTCGGTAGTTTTAAATTAGCTCAAATTTTGTACATTTTTCGTTTTCAGTTCTTAATTAGCCGGCTTTCAGTTTGTCTTCTGTCTGCCTGTATACCATGGCATTATGAGTTATGACTTATGTCTACAACGCAATGCTGGCTGTTTAAAAAAATCGGTCAAGTGCGAGTTGGACTCGCACATGAAGGTTACGTACCATTATAGAGCAAAAATAGTAAAAAAATGCGTTTTTGTATGGGAAATTTATTATTTAAACCTTTAATTATTTATTTTATTTAAATTTTATTATTAATAATAAAATTTAAATAAAAATTTTAATTTAATTTTTAGATTATTAAAGTATAAATACAGCTGAGTATGTTGTGAAGTGTGAACATTTCAGGTGCCTATCTGCTGTCATCATTGACACCGAGCAAAAAATGTTTGAAAAATCACGTTTTTTGTATGGGAGCCCCCCTTAAATATTTAATTTATTTTGTTTTTAGTATTTGTTGTTATAGCGGCAGCAGAAATACATAATCTTTAAAAATTTCAACTCTCGCTAGCTATTACCAGACAGACGGACAGACGGACAGATAACGAAGTCTTAGTAACAGGGTCCCGTTTTTACCCTTTGGGTACGGAACCCTAAAAAAGATAAATTCCATATTTGAAATAGCGTTCCACAATGGTTCCACACAAAAAAAGTAACGAATGTACGCAACAGTAATTTGAAGTAACTTGCCCACGGCTGAATGCACCGAGTATGTTGACCCCAACATCTGACCCCACACAGGAAGGATCTTATAATGGCAATTGATTTTGTTGGATCAAAAGAAAAATGTTTTGTGTGAGTCACGTACGATCTATTTAACATAATTAATGGCTGTTTTTGTTGCCTATTGTCTGCCATATTAATGTGGCATCATGCTCCAAAATTATATTCTTTTCATTCGTCGCTCTGTTATTTTCTTACGAAACGCTTACGACTTTCTCCGGCGTCATCAAAGGAACTTTAGTACTAATGTGTCTGTGAGTACTTAGCTTATGAAGTCACTCACGTTTTTAAACCTTCTGTCATTTAGCTTAAACAGAATATTATTAGATGAGTTATAAGTGTGTTTATCTCGCGCAAATAGTAGGTACATTTTCCGCAACAAAAGTTATCATAATAACTTTTCTTATTAATAGTCCATATTTCATACTACTTTTTTTGAAGAGAAGGCTCTCAAAGTATAGACTCCATAATAAATTTCATCTAATCGGTTAGGCCGATAAAATTTGAAGAGATAACAGACAAACAGAGACACTTTCACATTAATTACAATATTAGTAAGGAATAAGGATACTTAGCCAGGTCCCTACTCAAGCTTTAAACATTAAAGTATCTAACATGCTCAATATTAAATTCCCAAATCCCCAAAGTCATATTTCAAAATGATTTGTGCAGCTTCGATAGCTTAAACGGATTTTAAAGAAAACATAATATATGCCGCATCATGTGGGGGCACGGAGGATGCATAATGCATGCCTGGAGAGTGGAGGGTGTGTTGATGGCCATGTGTAACTTGGCCGTAAACACGGCCGTAAACGCGATGATAGATTTGTATTTTGTTGTTGTTAATGGTGTTGTTAAGTAAAAACATGTTACTTGTAGGTCATTGACATGGAAATTAAAGAGTGATAGATAGCCGAAATTGTATTTTTATTTCTCTCATAGTATTTTCTATTTAGACGTCGAATATAAGGGATGTATAGAGGAACATCTTTTTCCAAATTCATATTATATCCACACATTTCCCATAATTTGCTCGTGACCAACGCATGACTTTTGACACTATGTTTTTTTTACAGATTAGGCAGAGGTGCGGCATACGCGTGCTCCGAAGGCGAGGGTAACGCGCCCAAGTCGTGCTGCGGGAGGCCCCCGTTGCGGCTCTGCGTGCTGTTCCTGGGTGTGGTGGGGGCCTGCCTGGTGGCCGCGGGGGCCGTGCTCGGCGCGCTGCGGCCCCATCCGAAAGCGCCACTAACGTTGCTGCTGCTTATGATAGGTAAGTTCTCTTTTTTAATTGGGAGCCGAAAGGTATTAAAGCTAGCCGCTTACACTGCTGCTGCAAGGCAATTTTTTTTTTAATTGGGGGCCATAAAGTTTACGGCCGGCCCCGGTTGAAGATTATCGAAATAAAGAATCAAAATTAGATTTGGTGAAATCAATAACTGCACACACAGATGAGATCGTCTAAGTAAATAGAGGTTTCTATAATTAATATAATATTATTATGCTATCTTAAAACCGTAGGTTAAAATATTTGGATGAGTCAGAAGAAATTGGCGGTCGTGCTTTTTGTAAAATTTATCAAAAATCGCTTTTACACAATTCCAAATAAAATAACAATTTAAAAGCAATACACAAAATTTGAATTTCACAAGCATTTCAATGAAAAACTGTATAAAACTTGGAAACATATTGAATATTTAAAGTTGATATTAAGTACATAGAGAATGTAGAATGTAGAGCGAGTATAAATTCAGGCAATTTTTACTGACAAAGCCTTTGATAATCGTTTCACAGTTCACTTCATTTTCCACGGTTTTTCATTTCACAATCGATTAATTTTATCTTGTTTATGCACGAGCATAAAAATAAAGGTAGGTAAATTAGTATCTCATTCACATTATAATCAAAGTCAATATTTTAATGCGCCTATCGAGTAGAAACGCCAAAAACTTGAGTACAAATAATATACGACTGGATTAGGATTTAGGACCAATATAAGACATTCAATTTATTTATTCTAAACATACAACAAGGCTAAATTCAAAGGGCAAACAAAATTTACGTAGGGCATAGGCTATCAAAACTATAATAATATTATTAAATATATCGTTATTAATTATTTTTAATGCTCTGGTAAGTATGGCTTTCATTAATGTAATAATCTTAACTACACATTTTTCAAAGGAGTAAATATCCATTTTAAAAGATATAACAGAACTCCGAGACTACTCAGACCTACTGACATTCAACATGAAGTTTTGCGACTGTCCTCGCAACTCCATGCAACCATCATTCTGATTGATTGCCTATTAGGCACTTTGACAGGCCGATGTCCACACACTACGCCGTGGTATTCATGGGTCAATCAGCCAACCAATTGGATGTCATTCGTTAGACGTTTTGACTTTAGCTTAGTTGAGTTGGTTAGACAGGGACTTAGCCAAATGACGTTGACGTGCCATATTCGTTATTTGTGTTTTCCTCCTAGTCTTTATTAAAAGGTTAAAGTAAAATAAGCTAACGACAAATATAATAGCTGTTATGTACTGAATTACTGTAACTAACCAAGTAATATATCGTAGAATACGACTCATTTGGTTTTGACAATTTCTTGAAAAGTAGATTAAGCTAACTAAATACTGAGATTTTTTTTTACTATATTTACTGAGGTTTGAGTTTTAAAATACAGCATATTATGAATACAAAAATATCACCGCCGAATATAATAAAATCAAATTATTTCATTTTTAAACGTTGTTGCAATAATAGGCTACTTGACCTAATTTTTTTCTTCATGCTAATCGCTTCTTAATCATTAATTTTCACGAAATAAACTAATATTTTATTATTTTACACAGTAAAAACCCATAAAAATGTTGATTGAAATATACGCCTTATAAATGGCGCCGAAAACACTGTCCGCCATAGTGTGACGTCATACTGTTTGTATTTTAGAGTCTCTTTATTTAACATTTTTTTATGTGCTAAATGTACGAGTCTTAAGGTGCCCAAAAATTATAAAAGAATTAAATAAGAAATTAGAAATCATTTGTAATGTTGAAAACTTTTGGAGAAAAGTTTTGGCCATTTCATTTCCCGTCTACAATAAATGGAGATAATATATAAAACTGGTGTTTTATTTGAATTACTCAAGAAAATATATTTTGCAAATCTTTCTAGGCTTATTCTTATTATTTATGTACAAATAAACTTACACATAACGAGCGCGATAAATAAAAGATATTAAATTACGAACATGATGACGTCACATCCAAATCGGAAGTACTGCAAAAGCGTTTTAGTCAGTACAAAATACAAATCATATTTTCATAAAATCATATTTTCAAATCGACTTTATTTATCAATCATAAGCTTTTATTTGATGTTAAGGGTGAAATACGGTTTCCTACGCCAAGTTCTACTAGAAATATGCATTTGTTCAATGAAATTGAATATAGGTCAAGTAGCCTATTATACTGTACACCACACTACAGAGTGGCATTAAAATGTGCAAATTGCAATAGGTAGGTACATTAATTTTACATAAGCGTTCAACTGCAGAACATTTTCAACTTGCAGAAAGCACAGTTGTTTGGTACCATTTCCTATATTCAGTAACTTTTTCGGGTAACAGCGTAGTCAATAGACTTTCCACTGCAGCATTTTGTTTTCAGTCCAGTTATTAAAGGCTCAGTCTACGTAGAGTACGTAGTACGTAGTACGTTCCTATTTTTTCATCTAGGATTTTTTACAAGCTTGAACCTTGCGCCAATGACATAAAGGTCCACCGACTGTAGTTTTGAGTAATCGCTTGAGGCCAACTTCACACATCAATCGTGACGCGTGAAAACCGTGAAGTTGCCGAGTGACGGGTACAAATTGCGGGACACATCGGAACAACATCATTTGTGTCTAACGCTAATGAAAATCCAATTAATCCGCCTCCAAAACTCATTGGAACTTTAATTGAAAACTTCACTGCGCTGTAATGAGATTTCGGACTTGTTATTGTCATACGAACGTGTGCCCTTTTCAATTGTGTCCCTAATTGCGGGTCCTGTTTGTTGTCAACTTATGAGACCTCTCGTGCGATAACTAATTCGTTTGTGATTGAGGAAAATTAGGAAAAACGGCAAACACCTACAGGCTTTTTATAATTAATTATTGTGATTTGTAGGGTAGGTAGTGACTAGTAACGTAACATAATAATAATATAATTATCAGAATTGAAGCCCATAATATTATATTCTCTTACGGCCTAGTGCCTACCTCAAAACGTGCTTCGATTATTCGGCTATCCCGCTGACACACTTTGATTTAGTATTTACTTAGTACTAATGATGATCAAAAGAGATCCAAGTTTCTAATTGTCATATTAATATATTTACAGGTATAGGCATTCCTAGTGTTAGTAACAGCAACTATTTATTCATGACTAACTACTTCCCTTTTTCAGGTATAGGCATAGTGCTAGTAACAGCAGCGGGTCTCGCCTGGCGTCTTGGAGCCCGCGACGCCCCCTGCGCGCTGCTCGGGCTCCGTCGTGCATCGTGCCGCCGGCTGGTACCGCGGCTGCCTCCGAGCTACGCGCGCCCTCACCACCCGTACGCGGCGATGCTGTACCCCGAATTCCACTATCGACCGCCGCCGCCGACGTACCAGGCGTCCATGCAGGAATATAGACTAAGGTATGTGGGATATGCGTAATGCGTGGAGACCGCAAAGATCTTCCGACTGAGCGAGGTGGTATGCTCGGTTAGGCCGGAGCCCGCGTGATACTTTTCGGCTGTCGTATTATGTATATACGGTCACACTTAGAAAACTTCGATAGCGCGATGCAGGAATGTGCGCTAAGGCTGCATTTTCACCAGAGATGTGTTGCGACTTGCGAGGAATGTGTTTTTTAAGAACCAATAGAATCGCTTCACTGACGTGACGTCGCTCAGCGCAGCGATTCTATTGGATCTTAAAAAGACATTCCTCGCTAGTCGCTACACATCTCTGGTGGAAACGCAGCCTAATATTGGGTACCGCCACAGGTACTACTACAGTAGTGATAAAGGCTAGACTCAAGAGTCAGTTGATATATTATGCAACGTGACGAGGCGATGTGTACATAACTAAACGTTATAAGTAACAAGATGCACATTGGATTATCAGATTTGTGTTGCCTGGGGGGGTGAGCCAAAATGTTATCGTTTTCGCTTCGTTATAGAATCGCCGATGAAAATGTATGGAATTGACATAAGCGTTCGTTAATATGACGTTGACGTTCGACTCGTCTTATAAACTTTCGGCTATAGGCCCTTTCGTTTTCGCTTCGTTAAAGAATCGCCGTTAAAAATTTATGGAATTGACATAAGACGAGTCGAACGTCAACGTTATAATAATTAACGAACGCTTATGTCAATTCCATACATTTTCATCGGCGATTCTATAACGAAGCGAAAACGAAAAAAATTTGGCACACTCCCCTGTTCCAATTTTAAATAGCTATTTTAAAAATGCATAGTGATATGTCATAATAATTATTATGATACCCCTTGTGACGTTACCATGTAAGCTGAGATAAAAGTCTGAAATATACGATGGTTAATTATAGGTACGTATAGACATTATACAAAACACTTTTGTTTGTACTTTTTGTTAAGTACTAGAAATGAGAGCGAGAAAACGACGAAGGTTTTTTTTATTTACTTTTTTATATTTGGGGCCATCTATAATGGGCTATCCGCCCATATCCTTTTTTGCTATCTTTATTTAGTTTTTTCGCACCAAGGATAATTTATTACAATATTGATATTAATAATTGTGATTGTTGTCCATCACGCCATGGACTTTTTTTAAATATATATTGATATATACTAGAATAGAATATAATATTATTATGTAACATATAATAATATGTAATAACAATACATATTTTTCTGTAACATATTTAAATTATATTAAGTAATAACAATATATATTTTATATCTTTTATATATACCTAAACGACGAAGGTTACAAAGGGCTATAAATAAAGGATAGGCGTTGGCTCTATACTTGTAGAGTTATATTTCCGTAAAGACGTTTGGGGTTGCTAGAGAACTAAGAGAAAAAGTATAATGGCTATTATTGCCATGCTTTGATTTCCTCTTGGAATCCTCTTCACATCAAAATTATCACAATTAAATGGGTAGGTACCATATACTACTTTGTCTGTTTCCGTTACTGCCGTTACATTACCTGTGCCTTTAGTGGAACCCCTATTGTGCAAGAGGATACATTTCTATATCTATATATTATATTTAAATGAATCCTCTACGTACAAAATGTGGATTACATTCTAAACTATGTGCATTAAAACTCAGTTCGTATTTCAGCAGCTAAATATTGTGAGCAGTTACTACTTGTACTTACTAGTTAGGTGCAGTGAAAATTGTTGCTCAAAATAGTTTGGCACATAATATTTTACCCGAATCTAGACACGCGGTCGCGTGTCCAGCCAAGTTCCAGCATAACAGAATGGCGAGCTGCACCGTGTGTAATATTACACGAACCATTTGCAGCTACTTTTGACCCCATCATAATTCAGAAACTATTTCACATAAACGTTTCAAATTTGGCTCATATAATGAGACTTGCGAGATAAATATAATATGCTCTAAATTTCATGAGCACAGCTCAAACGGTTATTAAGATATTAACGCCCGAAAATCTACATTTTTATCACTGACTGACTGACTGACTGACTGACTGACTGACTGACCTATAGATCAAAATTCTAACCCACTTCCAGATGACCTAGAAGGCTGAAATTTGGAATCCAGCTCGATAATTGTATGTAAGCGTAGGGAAAAATCCGAAAACAAAAAAAAACGGTCAAGTGCGAGTTGGACAGAGCGAAACTAGGCAAAAATTGTGTTTTTTGTATGGAGACCCCCCTTAAATATTTATTTTATTTTACTTATATTATATATTATGAAAGGAAAAATATAATTAAAGATTTTGTGAATATTTCAAGTACCTACCGGCTGCCATTATTGATTTTGAGCAAAAAAGGTCAAAAAATCACGTTTATTGTATGGGAGCTCCCCGTAAATATATTTTATTTGTGAAGTGAAAAACTTTAGGAAATGAATAGAAGGTGACCTTATGAAGTGTGTCTGTCTGTATGTTTACTGTTACCTCTTCACGCCCAAACTGCTTGTACCGATTTTTCTTAAATTTGGTATGGAGATATAGTTTGAGTCCTGGGAATAGACATAGAATTCTTTTAACATGTCTGTACGTCTGTCCGTCTATCTGTCCGTCTGTCCGTCCATCCGTCCATCTGTCTGTCTCTCTGTTAGATAGCTATAAAAATAGCTACACTTCCGCAGAATAAGTTGTACCCTATGGTTAATGGTTGAAAATACAATTGTGTTATACCGTATTATTCCAATGCCTCCTGATGGTAGCTGCTTTTTCCATTTGCTTGGATTTTCTTTGTTTTATTCGTCTGATACTCAATATGGCTTGGGTGCTGTTTCCCCACTTCCTGATAAGTTTCAGATAGGCTATCCACAACTTATCTGATAGAATAAGTATCTGCCAGATAACTTGCGGATAGCATATCCGACACTTGTCGGGAAGTGGTGAATTAGCCCCTTAATTTTGCGATTGAATAATATTATAGTCGAATATTATTATGTATGTTTGAACTGGGAAGATTATGGTGTCTACCCGTGCTCGGAAAGTTTTCTTGACAAAAAGTAATGATATCCCACCAAAAACATAAATGTAAATGGAGAGCCAAGTTCCATACAAACATTATTCTTGTCTATGGTCTTCGCCGTAAAAAGGATGGAGATCTAAATAAGTGCCAAGTTTCATAGAAAATCGAAATATATGTATGTATAGGAACCAAATAACATTATGAACAAATAATAGAGTCTATTTCTTTGCTTTATTGAATATCTATAACAATTGATGTTATTTAAATAATGTGAGATCTTAAACTAGATTAGATTTGACTTGGCTAGTTTTCATCAGAATTAAAATGTTTAATAACTAATTTATGAAATGACTGATGTACCTAATGAATTTTAGTTTTGTATTTTGCAGACAAACTAAAAATAGTGAAATACAAAACACGTTGAAAAGCTAAAGTTTTATCTGCATGACGATAGAGCTCGCTCAAAACTCTACATTTCAAGAGCTTGCATTTTATAATAATTATGGAGTCGCTAAGTAATTTAGTTTTCTTTTTTGATAATAATATTATTTTATAACTTTTTAAATTATTATTTTCAGGTTACTTCTCCTAGACAGAAGTGCGCCCGCGATATCGCCACCCCCCACGTACCGGTCCAACTCAGCTAGTCTACTCAGGTACTAATGATAAGTCAACACAAACACAATTACCGCCGAATCGAAGGAGCGATTAATTAAACATCGGGAGTTATTTTATCTCTTACTACAACTACCCTATGACAAAGAGATAAGAGTCATTTTATAGAAACGACCAGGTAAAATAACTCCGAACAGACTACAACAAATCGCAGACGAAAAAAAACATCGTTAATAATTGTTTAATCTGTGAAACGGGGTGCTTTCTTTTTCATGCGAAAAAGCGTTCATATTTGCCAATTCTGTTTCAATACATTTTAGTTACTTTTTGTTTCAATAATTATAAATTTAAATAATTTTGCTTTATATTTCAATCAAATAGGTATTGGTTAAAATTAAACTCGAAATTTTATTGATGACGAGCTTTGGTGTTTAAAATATTTTACATTAATACGGCACCTAATTCATTCATACATTTTTAAAGTCGACCTTTATAACTGAATAATAATTTTTCTTTTTCAGAGGGACAACGGGAGCCGGTTGGTGTGGGTCCGAGTACAGTGGACCACCATCGTACCGCGCCCCCCGCGCGGACCCCCCCGTCGCAGTCACAGACGCACTCCCGTCTATCACGCCTATAGAACTCAAATACAACGATACCATAGAAGCCCTGCCCAAGCCCACCGAGCAGGAGAAGGACCCCGACGAGCATTTGGTCACAATTGTGCACACGGACGCGCAGCCCGTCATCGTAACCGTGTCGGGCTCGCCGGCGCTCAACGAAACGCATTCACCGCCGCCTTCCGAAATCGACATACTGGCACATTTATAACGCAAATGTACAATTTCAAATTTCGAAGGAAGAATGTTGTGATTTCTGTGCCGCAGTGACAACGACGTAAAAAAGTTAACAGTTCGAATTTCAAAATAGTTCGAATCGAGTTTGAATTGTTTAGTTTTCGGATGGTTTTCGGTGAATAAGAATTGAAATATATATTTTAACCGATGTTAAACTTTTATAGCGACGGTAGTTTTTATAATTGTCTGCCCATTTCGAAAACAAAGTAAAGTACCTGTAGATAAGTTTATATTATGTAAATAGAAATTTGTAAGGTGCGGAACATCCGGACATTATTTTATGTAAATAATCGAAGCAGATTTATAATTACGTAGAGTAATCTGTAATGTATCATATTTCCAATGAAGTATATAAGCCAAAATTACACCATAATGTACAACTGATGCGTGTTAAATATAGTGCCAATAGTTTAATATGTATAATGTATATTGAATATTCTGTTAATGAGCATTTCCAACGCCAGATGTTATTTCAATTAATTTTGTTCATACTCTAATAAATTGATTCGATGTGGTTTGTTCGACCCCAATTCAAAATGCTACATAAAGTCTAAAATGTTTTTGAATGGGCAAAATGATTGATAATGTAGTTCCTCAATAAATATAAAATTAATTTGATGTAACTAATTAGAGCAAGTGAAGCGAACGAAAAAAATTTGGCGTCTAGAATTATTTTGACGTTCCAAATGAGTTTTAATTTTTAGAAGGAGAGCGTTCTTTTATTTATTTTTACTAATTTGTTTCTGTAAAATGCGGCTAGACACCATTAAATTGTGTTAAGTATATTTACCTAACATGCCATTTAGCTTAGACAAATAACGTTTTAATCTAAGTCTTATATTTTCAGAAGATGTAAGACATTGTAAATAATCTATGTTTTATGGTTTTACTTTCGTTAACTTAATAATGGTACAAAGAGTCACACATTTACAATATGTATATTAATAAAGATATAAAAGAGGCTATTTAATTACAATTCATAGGATAAAAAAATCGAAAAGACTACGGCAAAAGAAAGTTCTATAAAACATCGATTTTCAATTAATTTTTTGTTAAAAAAACTCAATTTTTGTTTTCATGAATTAAAATTTGCTTAATTGTAAATGCGTGACAATTTGCAAATTATTATTTAGTTCATTTAATAAAATGTATAAAAAATAAGTGATGTTTTAAGGCCGTCACAGACTTAGCTATAATATGTCTGTGACGGCCTTTAGAATATGTATTACGTTTCATAATACTATAAAAATTTTTGTAACAATAATATTATTATGTGATTATTACATAATTGTAAATAATGTTATTAGTCATGTAAGGATAATAATAATAAAAATCTTTAGTGAATCTATGCTTTTTATTATTATTACTTTCAAACCTTTAAATAAGTATAAAGCTATACGAAGACAGAAGACTCAAACGGAACAAATATTCGCTCCGCATAATTATTATAGGTACAGGGAAGTTATGTAGGTACAAGAAAAAATTTAAAATTGTGAGTAGGTCGCAAAAATTGAACGCAAACCTCTTCATACGTTATGCGCAGGGCTTATAGTAGATACTTCAAAGTTTAAAACCAATGAGCTAGCTACCCCAATTAATTTGTCAATTCACATAAATTAAAACAAAACATTAAAACCAATGGGCTACCCCAATTAATTTGTCAATTCACAAGAATAACAAAACATTGGGGGTAGTCACAAGAAAAATGTTAGAATTAGTGGGTAGGTCGAAAAAAAATTAACGCAAACACCTCTTCATACGTTATGTCGTAGCTGTATGCGCTCCCGGTGCTAGCACGGCGTTCCCCAGTCGATCCTTCGGAAGAAAGTAATGGCAGTTTCTTTCCCATGTTTATATATCTTTTTCCCGAGCACCCATCCATAAAAAGGAAAATCAAGAAACTAAATGTCAAAAAAAAATAATTGCCGTTGCTATAATGGTTGCTATGGAAAGAGTTTCTTATTTTTGTCCACTAACGGCCATTCCCAATATTTGATCTATCTCTTACTTGAGATAGGAATAGCTCACATTAGACATTAGCTCCATATATTTTATGTCGATTCTATGTCAGCTGCGATCGGTTGTATGTCAAACTAGAGATAGATTGAATATAGGGAACGGCCATAAATGTCAAAAGCGGATAAAAAAATGGTCGTCATGCTTGACTTATAGATTTTCAAAAGCGGAAGAAATCGAGATACGGAAGAAACATTTTCTCCTGTGTTTTTCCGGGCAAACTGTCAAAATTTAGATTCTTTCGTTTATCTACTGACCGTATGCTAGCAGGGCAGGTATTTTATATGTAGTTTAAAATAAATGGGTTACCCCTATTCATTTGTCAATTTACAAGAATTAAAACAAAATATTGGGGGTACTCATAAGAAAAATCTTAGAATTAGTGGGTAGGTCGAAAAAAAAATTGAACGCAAACACCTCTTCATACGTAATACGCTCCTGGTTCCTCATAGCTTAAAACCAATGGGCTAATCCTAATAATTTGTCAATTATTTACAAGAAATAAAACAAAATATTGGGGGCAGTCACAAGAAAAATCTTAGAATTAGTGGGTAAAAATTGAACGCAAACACCTCTTCATACGTTATGCGTTCCTGGTACTTCATAGTTTAAAACAAATGGGCTTCCCCTATTAAGGTGACGCCATGTTGAAGTAAAAAACCGTGTTGGATGTGTTTGAGATTGCTTGTTTTCTATGCGAGGCTGGCCCGGCCTCTCATAGAAAACAAGCAATGGAACAGCAAAAAATTGAAAGGGCGTAGCGACAAAATGGTTTTTGTCGCGTAATTTAAAAACCATAAATACATTTCATATAAGCTATGGACAAATTAAAGTGTATACTAGAACCAATTTAGGTACAAATTTTGGAAGCTTACCTATATCACTCTCCTCTGTTGGCAAAATAGGAATCCCTTTTTTTACAGAGGTCTTTTTGATTGATTATTCTGTGTTATAAAAGTTGACCAATCGTGTTATGCTATGGGTAATTCAAAGACAAAGACATGATGAATACTGACAATGAACTTTAATTTCTTAGCTTTAGTCATTGCTGAGAAAAATGGACATCGCTACAGCCAAATTATCAAGGCGTCATCTTAATTAGGCAAATGACAAGAATTAAAACAAAATATTAGGGGCAGGATACCTCTTTCTACGTTATGCGCTCCTGGTACTTCAAAGTTTAAACTTTAAAACAAATAGGCTACCCTATTAATTATTCACAGATTAGGGGTAGTCAAGAAAAATCTTAGAATTAGTCTTGAAAATGATAATGATAATAAAATAAAACAATGTTCACGAAATTGGTACATGCATTTAGATTGGACATAACCCTAGATCCATGGAATACCCTAGGGCTGGCTGCATGCAAGCGCGGCCCATGCATACCCAATACATTTCCCATTTTCTTCTGCAATCTCGGTAAACGGTAAATGGTTATCGCATGAGGAAATTCATATTTGACTTTAACATAAATTTGCTGTTGCAACACTGAAATATTGTAAAATAAAATTTAGTAAAATAAAGTTTCCGTTTTAAAATAAAGAACCGGTTTTCCTGAAATTTGGTATGGAAATACATTGAGTACCTACGGACAAAGAATATAGGATACTTTTGTCCCGAAAATTTTGGCGCAATGGAGTTACGGACATTATTTGGTTCTTTATAATAGCTTGTTTTCCAAAGATTTATAAAAGAATTACCTAACAAAATACCCCCGTTACTGAATCAATAGGTACATCCCGATAGTCAGAAAATCCAAAAGAAACCAAACTTTCATGAATGTAACAGTTACATTCAAATACTTCTCAGTAACATTACCTATACCACAGAATATAATATATTAATAGTACCGACTACCAACCTATACGGAAAATGAAAAGCATGGAAAATATAGTCAGAGGAGTGAAAATTGCTTTACAAATAAATCTTTATTGAATAGGGAATAGGGATGCCGACGCGGTGCCGACAATTTATTGTGTCGGCAGTGCACCACAGAAGGAAAAAACATAGAAGTGACACAAAAAAGCTAAACGTGACCAGCTATTTTTTATAAAACATCAAAGAGAAGAACCCATAAAAGACAAAATAGAGGTAGCTGTAAGCCAAGGAAATATTTGTGCCCCTTTACGCTTTTCTCTAAAATTATTTCCATTTCAGAGATCAAAATAACTGCCGGTAGGTATTGCTAGCAATTTAAAAGGTAGGTAATAAAGTATTAATTCCAACGTCATGAAACTGAACTCTACAGACCACAGAAAAATATTTTTTTTATAATATGTATTCTGTATGTTTTGGAGGATATCCAAAACAATATATTAGGTACACATTAAAAACCCAGTTAACACAGTTTTAGGCAAATAATACAAAAACACAACGTCTCTTTCACATTCCCGGAAAATCTCTCCCTAAAAATGTTATAGGACTTGACATGACGTGTTGTACTTACCTCTTTACACTATGAGTACTATTGAGTCCTCACTCTGAGGGCACGGCGCGGCGGCGCGGAGTCGGCGTTTGTCGGCAATATCGGCGTTTGTCGGCAATGTCGGCGTTTGTCGGCAATGGCGGCAATGGCGACAACTTTGTCTGCTAATAGCCGCTGAGATAGCACCCAGTGCTGCCAGTGCACAGTTTTTATTTTGATATTTGATTTGTCACGTCGTGGTTTTGAAACTGTGTGGTTAACTTTTCAGGCCTAGGGCATTTCCTTACTAGGCAAAGGTGATCTGAAAAGTTGTACTCACTTATTAATAGGGTCTTACACCCTGTGGTGGCATGGTGTTCTCAAAAGGAGTAGAGGGAGTAATGTGTTAGACAGATCCAGGACATCCCTCCGTATACGGCTGAAGGCAAACCGCAGGTGGTTTTAGTGAGCAAGAGTCCCACATACCCCCGGGGTGCTTTAGCTTCTAACTGAAGCACATCCCTAACCCGGGGGACCCATAACGGGTTTCCTCCGCATAAAAAGTAACTTGCCCATACAAAAGTGAAAAAAATTCGTCTTTCAGCGCTGCTACTTTCACAGTGAACTCTCTACAAGGAACACGTTCACATCCTAAAGTATTATTACTTATTTTTGTTACACACTGTATAAAGTGATCCCCTATAATATTATAATATTATCGAGTTTACTGTAAAAGTAGCAGTGCTCAAAGAGCAACTTTTTTGTGACTCGTATGGGCAAGCGCTCCAGCGTCATGGATTTGCCCATACAACAATCTAGACACTCTTTCAGCTTTTTTTTAACATTTCAATTACCTAAGTTGTTAGTTACTTATTTTATCTTGCATACGCGTTTGGTATTTAAAACTACTTATATATCAAACACGTGAATTTCGGACAGAGTAATTTACAGCAAAAGTCCGACAACTCAGTTTTAGATAATAATTCGCCGCCCTAGTGCTTGAATGGCCAATCGACCAATTTTACCAAAATAGACTTTTTATTTCAAACTAATAGTAAACTTGATTACGCACTTTACAATATAACTATTTTTTATTTTGCTTGCATATAACTTGCTTTTTTAGCAAAAATGAAATATCCCATCTCCCATATAAAAACTCTTTTAAGTGCTTATATAGTCTAACTCCATATTTTGCTCAAATGAACGCATCCAAATATTCATCTCCGGTCTTGTGTGCCGCATCTCCATCGACCGACCAATCACGGTCAAGCATTTCGAAGGTCACGCGCACTTCACGCGAGTCGCGGCGCCATTTTGCTTGTTTATTATTTGCTTCATTTTAAAGTAAGCAGTGTTAAGTACGACCAATTTAAAGAATTTAATACTTTATCTGCTTCAAAATGTCTGTAACAACGAAAAAAATGGATTATAAACTAAGCGAAGTTGATTTGGAAAGGTACGTTGACATTTTATTGATATATTCTTTTGTTTCAATTGTGTTTTAGTGTTCGAAGTTACTTGAGGGTAAATACAGGATGATTATAAATATTAGTCTATATCTTATATATAAAAATGGATTTTCAAATGTGTTAGTCGCGCTAAAACTCGAAAACGATTGAACGGATTGGGCTGATTTTAGTCTTAAAATATTACATTAAAAAGCGCGGAAAATTATAAAATTTAAAAATTGACAGAATGCATATTATTTTATGCGACGGGATAGCGATAGACGTTGCCATGGTGCCATACATTATTCAGTCACTTCAGTAAAATAATATGGGCGAAATTGGAAATACTTTATATGGCAAAACAACATTTGCCGGGACAGCTAGTAGTTAATAAATAATTTATTATCTTGTCACATCTAAGCCATGATCCGTTCCTACTATTTTAAATCGACTTAAAAAAGTAGGTTCTCTGGTTGACCTCTATGTATGTGTGTAGGTATGTATGATGTATGTTTGTCCGCAATTATCCCTCGTATGGCTGAACCGATTCTGATGCGGTTTTCAGAACAATATTCGTTACATTTAGGAAAAGGTTTTATGCCCGGTTTCTGAAGTTCCCAGTTCGCTATTTATCAGCGGATGAATGAACGAATCGTAGTCAATTTTTTTTAAATAAACCTCAAACTCATTGATGTACAAAAAAAGTTTCGTCTAGTTTCATCGTGGTATTATTTTTCTTTGCTTTTGCCGTTGTCTTAACTATCGTTTGTGCCTTATCTTTTCTTATAAAAAATAACAGCTATCCATACTAATACATATTATAAATGGGAAAGTGTATCTGTCTGTCTGTCTGTCTGTTACCTCTTAACGGCTAAACCACTGAACCGATTTTCATGAGATGCACACTGAATAAAAATGCTGCAAATCATTTACCTACTAGTTTTAATACAACCACAGTCTACATCACAGAACACAATATGCTAACGGAGAACCAAAATCAACATCTGGTTGTAAAGACAATGACTGCCTGCTCTGTGCTCATTCATTTTGTTGTAACATTTGTTGCTTTGTTTAGGCCAGACAATGCCAAAATTTCTCTATTGAATTTAATAAAAAAAACTCGTGTATCTACTCGTTATAAAAACATTAAAAAATATTTTTAATTTTGAACTATTTTTTTACGGTTTTGACTAATAATTTTTAGTAATTACATAAATATAAATACAAAAGTTATTGAAAACGGCCGTAAATTTTTGGGTACTCAAATATCAATAATAAACTCCAATATGTACTTCAAAATCATCACACACAGTTTTGACAAGTATTGTAGAACATGTTTTTTGACGGAGTTACTTTTCCTTAGTTTTTATTATTCGTAACAATGAACTCTTTGATTTGATACCCATATTACAGAAGTGCTTTAAAATAACTATTCCCCTAACTTGGATGAGCCGCCATATTGGATATAGAATGACATTACATTCGTTTCCGAGTTACTCTTAATGAGCCCTTTCATCTGATACCCATATTGCACAAGTGCATTAAAAATAACTATTTCCGTATCTTGGATGAGCCGCCATATTGGATGTAGAATGCCATTACATTCGTTTTCGTGTTACTCTCAATGAGACCTTTCATTTGATACCCATATTGCAGAAGTGCATTAAAAATAAAATATATTCTCCTATTATGGATGAGCCGCCATATTGGATGTAGAATGACATTACATTCGTTTTAGAGTAACATACTCTCAAAAAGCCCTTTCATTTAATATCCATATTGTAGGACTGCATAGAAAATAAATATTTCGCCATCTTGGATGGTCAGCCATATTGGATTTAGAGTGATAATATGTCATATACCATATCGTGCATTCTCATCCAAACTAAACTTGTATGAAAAATTTCAGCTCAATCGGTTAAATAATTGTATCTACTCCAAAATTGAATTCCAAAATTCCACCCGAACATACATACTTACATTCATACAGAGCAAGTTAAATAAAAACTTTTAAAAATTAAACACACTGTATAGCGAACATGGTGGTATTTTGGGCAAACAAGCACTAAACTGGCACTTTATTTTCAAGAACTATCTCCATGTCGTTGTGCTCAATCTCCATATACATAATTCTGTCGGAAGAATTTTGGCCAATCTCCAAAAATTATATGAAATAATATAATGAGTGCTATAGTTATTATTTTCAATTACTATTTCTATACATATAAAGAAATACTACATTTTTCTAACTCAGCAAAAGCTTAATAAACTTCTAATAATATCCTTATGTAATTTAAAAAAAACGTCTCCTGTAAAATTTGCTCACTGGTCGATTGGCCATTCAAGCACTAGGGCGGCGAATTATTAGCAGTATGAAAATTGCAGCTGCGGGATTCTGTTCCCAATATTTACCCGAGTAATAGCATGTCGGCTTCTCTGAATACAATATTGCGTGCCTTCAATTTTTTCACAGTATTGTCACGGTAAAAATAGTATTATTAGATGACGTTCGCAACGGAGCCTATCTAATTACTTAATCGTTTTTGAAAATCTCCAAAATTGGTTTATTGCGCGGGAACCGCACATAGTACGAAAAGTACCTATCCTTTCCCGGGACTCAAAGTATCTTCGAGTCATACCATACCAACAGCAAAATCGGTACAGCTGGGCGTGAAGATCAATGTCGATTAAATTTTTGGGGTTCCGTCTATGATATTCTATTATGGGTTCCGTACCCAAAGGGTAAAAACGGGACCCTATTACTAAGACTTCGATGTCTGTCTGTCCGTCTGTTTGTCTCCAGGCTGTATCTCAAGAACCGCTATAGCCAGGCTTCTGAAATTTTCACAGTTTGTGTAAGTATATCTGTTGCCGATATAACAACAAATACTAAAAACAAAATAATTTTAATTTTTAAAGGGGGGCTTCCGTACAACAAGCGTGATTTTTTTTGCTATTTTTTGCTCTATATCAATAATGGCAACAGGTAGGCACTTGAAATGTTCACAAAATACTCAATTGTATTTATACTTACCTACTTTAAATATTTGACAGTAAAATTAAAATAAACTTAAAAAATATAAAAAACACAGTTTTTAGGCTATTTGTGCTCTACAATGGAACGGAACCCTACGTGCGCGAGTCCAACTCGCACTTGGCCGATTTTTAACATCTTAAAACACTACAGGATACACTTTTTTTAAACTCATGTAAATATTATAGCTGTGTTATGTGTATGGCCCAAATAGTGTAGTGTGCGAAGACACAACTGCTCTAGTCTCTACATTTTATAAAAATAAAAGCGTCATCTATTAGTAATTTTAAGAAGCTTTTCATTTTGTAAAACACAGAGAAACGAATGGCGCATAAAATCACGATAGTTCCGACAAGCGACAACAGATGTCTCTGTTAGTTGGTAATCGAAAATTTCTTCCCGATAATGATAATATTATCTATCATATTTTATCCTATGTAGTATGTCCTGTAATGTCCTGCGTCCGCAAATTGGGATTATTAGCGATAAATAGTATGATTCTACGACAGTGATAATTTATGGATTTTATGATTTCTATCAAAATACGATTCCGAAAACACCCAACTCAGCCCAACCTAACCTAACAACAAAGAAAACACAAAAATCACAATATGAATTATTTTATTTCATATTTATTTTATTATTATACAGATACACATTGGCATAATATAAAATTGTCTAATGACACTATCTAACAATTAGAACTATGTAAATAATTCATAATCATAAACTGTCTTAACTGAAAAAATAAAAAATCATTTAATTCAAACATGAATTTATTAATATTGCGTATTGTGATAAACATCAACATAAAAAAATTTATTCACTGTAAAAAATGAGAATTTCTTCTACACCATATTAAATTATTTTTTTACATGCAATTTTACGACTCAACTTTCCGACCAAAAAGATGATGAAATGAGAAATATGCAAATCAAGTGAAATGTTAAATAGAAAAATTAACTAAATATAAATAGAAAAATTCTATTTATTGTGCACAATTAAAAATAAAATTCCCAATAACATTTACTAGTAGATAGTTAAACATACATGGCAGTATATAAATATGGACGCGATAAAAGAAAAGTAAATAGCATTTAGCATTTCTCAGTTTCATTGGTCCGAAGAACAAAAAGTATATCACAAAGATATTTAGATGTTGAGACATTTTATACGAGTTAATTTTAAGGAATATCCTCTTGGTCATAATATCAATTGCTCTACCTGTAAAACAATAAAAAAAATATTTTAAGACCTAAATCCTAGATTATGTCCCCCTTACTAACAAAATATCTATCCACATTTTGTACAGACATAAGTATAATATTTACACAGCGGACACAAGACATCTTATAAAGGGTATCTGTTTATCTAGTGTATTGAAAAAACTTGTGGCAGACAAAGCAACCTAGCAAGTTATGGTCTATACAAATAACTTTATTAGATGTTTCAATTATACAAGTTTTACTAGGGATATTAAGATGAATCACATTCCCTCTACATACCCAGCCCTGGATTTATAAAATATAGGCTGTTATATCTGTCGGTGTAGGGGTGGCAGCGTCCATAGAGGCCCTACAGATTACGTAATGGGTCGGCGAAAATGAAGTGGCCTTTTCTCATAAAAAATTCAAATTCAGCACCGTACATACCTCTTTTTGGTTGTGGACTCCTCTTTCGCTTTTTTCTCTGCTTCTCGTCGCTTGGCTGCCTCTTCTCTCTGCTGGCGGATGATGGCTAGCCGGGCCAGATCTGCTCTCGCCTGGTCAGTCTTGCCCTCAGCGTGTGCCTTCTGATAAGCTGCCGCAGCTCGCTGGCGCTCAATTTCTTCACGTTCACGCCTGAAAATATTAAGGATAACTTAGTACATATTACATTTTGACAGTATAGTTCCTTGTTTACTATTATGCAATGGTAGGCATTTGTATAATAGTTAATGACAAACAAATTTTATAATATAAAACATGGTTATCACACAAATAAATTTGTGAAGGACCTGCTAATTCAAAGTGGTACAAGAAGACTGACATGTCCGCTTTACACTCACTACTAATAGTGTATACTACATCAAAGCGAATATGGCATTGCTCTCAATAGGCGGATACTGGATATCCAATGAACAAGCAGTGGTGCCTGGTAGCAAATTCTCTGTCAGTTGATAGGTCTTTTTGCCTCACCAGTAGCAAATTTATAAAAATGTTTTGCCTTCTTGACTGCTTGCTTGGTGAATACCCAAATAAGTAATGGAAAAAAATATTTGTGATTATAATATAACAATACTCCCACATCGGTTTCGGTGACGGTGGCCAGTTTCATTGAAATCAGGCCAGTTCCGCAGGAGTAATTTATAGTGCCAAAGTATGTGCGCAGTACACAAGAGCACTCTCTATTCCTTTACTCTCATAACCCAGTGTGACGGAAGACCAACACAACTGGTGAAAGATCAGGCGCAGGAGCGACTTTTTACATGCCCATCTGACGCATGGATCATCTTACTTGTTAGACATTCAGGAGATCAGCCTGTATTGTCCTAGCCAAACTTGGAAATAACATGTTTCCAACTCGGGAATCAAATCCTCGACCTCCAAGTCAAGAGCCACACTTTATACCACTGGACAATGGAGGCGTTGTGATTATAATCAACTAGCTGTCCCGGCAAACATTGTTTTGCCATTTTAAGTATTTCTACTTCATCAGTTGATACATATCTTACCCCCTCTTTTGTTTCCTATGAGGGAGGGGGAAAATGTTATACACCAGATGTTAAGTTGGAAAACACAGTTAATAATATGAATTAATTCCACTAAAGAAAAAAGTTTGATACAAAATCTGGGGGGGGGGGGACGCCCACTATCGTAATATTTTAATTTCGCCATAATTCCAAAACCAAACGTCCAATTTTAATCATTCAAAGACCAAATATTATCTACATAAACTGTACTTAGTGATGAAATAATTTATTTTGGTAAGGATTAATAGCATAAGTAAAATAAACATGTTTAAATGTAGTCCAAAAAAATTCAAGATTTTTCAATAAAAAAAAAGGTTATTTATTGTGCCTCACTCGACATAGATAGGTATAGTGTGTCGCGGACTTTTTTGTAGATATTATTAAGATCTACAATTATTTAGAACATTTTATGGTTCTATCTTTTATATGTAGTTTAGGCAGCGTACGCAAAATACTTTTTTGGTTGATTTTTTACACCTTCCGTCCGAAAAACCCAAATATCTTACGGAACCCTATTTTTTTCCAAAGTAAAATTTAGCCTATGTTCAGCAGAAATAATGTAGGATTCCAATGGTAAAAGAATTTTTCAAATCGGTCCAGTAGTTTCGGAGCCTATTCAGGACAAACAAACAAACAAAAAATCAATTCTTTCCTCTTTATAATAGTAGTGTAGATAATCATAATCATAATTCTTAATATATAATCATTATATTGTAATAATATGAATTACCTGGATAACTGAGGTTTTTCAGCTTCACCGATGGTATTCAGATTTGATAACTTCTTGTTTTTCTTCACAACACGGTTTGGATTTTCTACTTCAATGAGACCAGAAACACCTTTTGCTTTTGTAGGGTGCTACAAAATTAATGTTTTTGCCATTAGTAACATAGTCAAATAATAAAATAATATATTATCTTGTATACGACTAGAGAAATTCATCCGGCTGGTTTATCTGATGGTGGAGACTGGAGGATGGACCTATCTATTAATACACAAGGTACAAGAAATAATATAAAATAATTTAATCTAGTTACTGTTTTGTTACATAATAAATTAAAATTACATGCTAAAAAATACTATCCCACATATTTTACGTAAATCTTAATCATTAAAATTGACTGTAGGTATACAGCACCAACACTCCAAAGAAACCTAAAAGGTAATTACTTCAGAGGTTAGTAATTAAAACTTCGAATTATGAATGACATGCGTGATTACCAAAACCATCCCTCTTCAATCCATCTCTTTCTATTCTAAACTTTAGTCAAAATTGCATTTATTTATAGGTTTTATGTAACTTAGTTTACGTTTTGCTGATTATAACAAAAGGTAAACTTACATCATCATCTGAGTCACTTTCTTCACTTCCCGAGCCAGATTTATCTTCTTCTGACTCATCACTGGATGTCTCATCACCATGTTCCTTTCTCCACCTTTAAATTGATGAAGTGGATTAGAATAATTGAACTTTACAACAAATAAATTAATAAAAAAAGTAGTATAATGCAATATAGCTATTATAGCTACCATAGTGCCATAGTATACCACATCGTGAGGTCTACTAATATCTATGTCTACTCAGTAGTAGATCATTTTGCTTGGGACTACGTTGTTATGATTAGGTTATTGTAGTTTACTCCAAAATACAACAAAAATGTATGAAATGAATCTTACTTTTGCTTGAGCTCCTCTTGCTTGCGTTGTTCTTCAAGTTCCTCGGGACTCGTGAACTTGCGATTACGACCCTTGTGGTTAGTGTATTTTCCTGCAAAATCATTTGTCCACTATAGTTTTCGCCGACAGAGAAGCAACAAAGAGCACATTTTCATAACATTGTATGACATTGAGGGCGAGCGACCAAATCCTAAAAGAAACTTACCACGTGGCATTTTTATATAAGATAAGCTTTTGAGGGATTTTATATAATAGTAAAATACTAGTAAATTATAACAATTTGTAATATATTTATCTACAAAAAGCAAAATTGAACGAATTTAGCATTGACGTCAGAAATGCGAAAAATGTAAATTTGACATTTAAGTTTTGACTTTTGACTTTTAACAGATAACAGATTATAAATGTATATTTTTTCATTTGTAAATCATGAGAGGTCATAGAATTTTCTGTAAACTGCCAAGTCAAGTCAACTGTCTTTTTCTGTCATACATTTTTTTCAATAATGTGCCCAGTGCCCACAGATTAAGTATACAGGCCCAGACAGCCAGACAAAAAATAAACCACAGAAAATAAACAGACCCTAATAGGGTAAATGACTAGTAGATTGGACAGTACCAGTCATTGGACAAAGCACAAAAACACTTGATTATATTTTATTAAATTGTTGCTTTAAAAACTGCCTGTTTCTAAAGTAAAAGAACGCCTAATTTTAAATAAAACAGGTAGTTTTTAAAAGCAACCTTATTAAATATTATATAGTATTTTTGTGCTCTGTCCAACGACTAGTACTGTCCAATCACTAGTCATACTCATGTCCAATGTTCACCCGATATAAAAGTACTTTACAACAACCACAATTTTGCAGTGAGGCGTTTTCATATTTTTTTAATTTGATTGTCAAACAGTTTCCATTTTAGTAACTAGATGGCGTATGGGTAGACAACTATCGGTAATACCAGGAATACCATCAATAATTGCTACAAAACTGGGCAAAAGAATGTAAAACTTGATACATTTCAATTTGATAAAGACGCAATAATATTCCAATGAATAGGATAATACAGTTATTATAACGATGTTTTAGTTGTAACTCACGGAAGAAATAGCCCTATTTACCGATATTCACACCAAATGTCACAGGAATTATACATTTAGGTTTTGACAACAACTTGCCTGCACTTCTGCAATATAACGAATATTTAATGGCTGATATTTTACCAATAATGAACATCAAAAACCCTAATAACACAATTTGGGAAAAAATAATAAAAACCACACCAACAATAAAAAGTAGAAGAAGTTTGAAAATGACAAGTATTCAATAATGTTAGCGTGTTCCTAAGCCGTTACCAGTATACTGGCCTAATCGCTTAGGCCAATGATCGCTTAGGCGTATGCTCTTCGTGAAATTTAAACTAGAGAGACGAAGCAAAAAAACATAGAAATATTTGGAAATGTATAAATACATACAGTTTTATGATAATATTATGCTAATGAAAACTAGGTTTAAGATATTTTGATTTATGTCACACTTGGCAGTACACTGATATTTTTTGGAAACACAACCCATATGTAGTCAGTGGTGCCAACCTGCAGATAATTTCAGATCGGTGGGGAACCAATAGAAAATCTAGAAGTGTCTATCGTCGCGCCGTCTGGTGGATATTAAAAAAAGAAAACAACCCGTTGTAAAAATATTTTTCTTCTCTGTTGTGCAGAAATTCGTTAATCGCGTGGAAACCGTATATTTTCTGGGATAAAAAGTATCCTATGTCCTTTCCCGGAATTCAAAATTCAAAAATTCATCAAAATCGGTTTACCGGTTATGAGCGTGAAGAGGTAACGAACCGACGTACATACGTTTTTGCATTCACAGTATTTATTCAGTATGAATAGGCAAATAATTATTATCTAGGCATGATGTTTCTAGAACACTGAACAAATTAAAGTGAAGTTGTGTTTAAATTAAATTATTATTAAGTATGTATTATTTAATAATTATACGTACATAATAATATATGTAATAGTATGCGATCTGATTGGACACCCCATAAAATATTATGTTTTGTGTGCGAAGCAATTAGTATGGAGCACTAAAAAATGTTTTATCGTTCAAATTATGAGGCAATAACCTTATACCTAAAATCATTGTGGTTTATTTTCATATTTTGCTTTTACAATATTTAAGTTATTTACACTGTGATGAATGAATTAGTATCCACCCTACCCAGTAGGTCAATTGGCGATGTGATAAATTAAGATAGGACATTGAAGACCATGGTAAATTCTAAGAAGAACCCTTTATTTTAAAAGTGTTTTAATATTAGGTACCTACTTACCTATCTCATAAATTATTGTCTCCACAGCACTAACTATTCATAGTTCAAGGTTCGCTGCAAATAATATAGTAATATTATTATTTATTATGTTGTTCGCTGTCTGTCTGTCCGTCGTGACTCGTGCGAGAGAAGAACGTCAGTGAAGAACCGAGAAGGCCGTTGGTTCGCAGTTCGCACCAAGTTCGTACTTGATAGGGTACCTACGTACTTGGCAGGTTCGATCCCGGGTGGAGTCGTGTGAGTTGTGATGTGTACCAATGAGACATTTTTTACATAATACAGACGCTCGTACGGTGAAGGAAAACATCGTGAGGAAGCCCACATGGTCCCAGACGTATTGACCTGTTCATCCTTCTGGACTAGCCTGACCATGATCAGTGACCATGTAGCGAGAATGCCGTATGTGCTAGCGCAACCATGCGGACATTTAAGACCTTGTCCCAGGTACTACAGTATTTGAAGAGTGGTTACCTCGTTCTGAAAATACTCTATAAATCATCCACAACGGGTGCAAAGGCCTTGTTTTGCCTGTCTGTCATGTGACTTTTCCAATGCGCCAGACGAAGGCAAGCATATACATTGTGTTATCATTCAAAAATTCGAACCGTACATTTTTCCGGGATAAAGTGTCAAATGTGTTTTGAATTTAAGGGCGACAATACACGTCCGATTTTTTCATCCGATTGTCTGATCCGGTTGTCTGATCAGACTATCTGAAGGCACTCTTGCCATACATTTAGGGCGGCAATACACGTCCGATTTTTTCATCCGATTGTCTGATCCGGTTGTCTGATCAGACTATCTGAAGGCACTCTTGCCATACATTTATTTGAATACATAATACACGTCCGATCCGGTTACCGGATCGGACGTCAGAATCGGAAACAGCGTCAAAGCATTTCCGATTTTACTGCCGTTCCGATTGTCTGAAGGTGCAGTCTGCATACATTTGTAAGGAGACACAATAGACGTCCGATTATTTCTTCCGATTTGCCAGTTTAAGGCCGTCACAGACTTAGCTATAATATATTATATTAATATACCGTACTAATAAATAAATAAATAAATAAATAAATAAACACACTGAGACCAGAAATATAATATATTATAGCTGAGTGTGTGGTCACGCGAAAATTGTATAGAAAATATATATTACTATGCCTAGCTATAAACATAATATTATTAATCTATACATATAATAAAACTGTAGAAATGTGAATTCTGTACATTAAAGATATTAAAAAAATAATAAGCGGGGGGTGTCACTAGATCGCTATAGAAGCCAAAAATGTGGTTAGTTTTTTGTCTGTCTGTCTGTCTGTATGTTTGTTCCACTATCACACGAAAACTACTGATCCGATTTGAATGCGGTTTTCGCAGATATATTTGTCTTCTTCCAAATCAACATCTGGTGTATAAAAATCCCCCCCCCCCCCCCCTCTTAGGGAACCAAAGAGGGAGTCATATTTTGTATGAAACATTTTTCTTTAATGGACTAACTTCCTATTATTTAGTGTATTCTTTGTGTATAAAATTGCCTCCCCCAAACAAAAGAGGGGGTAAGATTTTGTATCAACTGATGAAGTAGAAATACTTTATATGGCAAAACAACGTTTGCCGGGACAGCTAGTATAATATATTATAGCTAAGTCTGTGACGGCCTTTATTCTCTAGCATGATACTGAACGAACGTCTCGCGTGGTTGTTGTTCGGACTGCCTTTTACTTGTAAAATTCGGGCCACGCGCAATATAGGTTTCCGCTAGTATTTGAAAATTTTTGTATGGTCAATGAATGTACATTAATTATATCATGTTTTACACCACTAACAACATCATCTCAGTTACTTTCTAAGGAATTTGAACGAAAAGTTCCTTTATACTTCGCCGAATACATTTTTTTCAAGTTGATCGACTATTACTCAATAACTTGTTGTCTTATAGTCTCTGAGCAAAACCGCGGACAGACAGACAGACGGACAGACGGATGGACAGACCGAAACTATAAGGGTTCCTTGTTGACTACGGAACCCTAAAAATAAACGAAATCATGTAGGGTGAATCTTGTCTTTCTGCTCCGTGCAAGCTCACAGATAGCTCGAGAGCGACTGAGTTCAGAAAAAATCGGACGCAAAAATCGGACGTGTATTGAGTGAATCCGATCCGGTTGTCTGATCAGACAACCGGAAGCAAAATCGGACGTCTATTCCCGCCCTTAAGGGCGGGAATAGACGTCCGATTTCGATTTTCGATTCGATTCAAGATTCACCCTACATGATTTCGTTTATTTTTAGGGTTCCGTAGTCAACAAGGAACCCTTATAGTTTCGGTCTGTCCATCCGTCTGTCCGTCTGTCTGTTTGTCCGCGGTTTTGCTCAGAGACTATAAGACAACAAGTTATTGAGTAATAGTCGATCAACTTAAAAAAAATGTATTCGGCGAAGTATAAAGGAACTTTTCGTTCAAATTCCTTAGAAAGTAAGTGAGATGATGTTGTTAGTGGTGTAAAACATGATATAAATGTACATTCATTGACCATACAAAAATTTTCAAATACTAGCGGTACTACGGAACCCTATATTGCGCGTGGCCCGAATTTTACAAGTAAAAGGCCGTCCGAACAACAACCATGCGAGACGTTCGTTCAGTATCATGCTAGAGAATAAAGGCCGTCACAGACTTAGCTATAATATATTATACTAGCTTTCCCGGCAAACGTTGTTTTGCCATATAAAGTATTTCTACTTCATCAGTTGATACAAAATCTTACCCCCTCTTTTGTCCCATAAGAGGGCTGGGGGGAGGCAATTTTATACACAAAGAATACACTAAATAATATGAAGTAAGTCCATTAAAGAAAAAAGTTTCATACAAAATATGACCCCCTCTTTGGTTCCCTAAGAGGGGGGGGGGGGATTTTTATACACCAGATGTTAATTTGGAAGAAGACAAATATATCTGCGAAAACCGCATTCAAATCGGATCAGTAGTTTTCGTGTGATAGTGGAACAAACATACAGACAGACAGACAGACAGACAGACAGACAAAAAACTAACCACATTTTTGGCTTCTATAGCGATCGAGTGACACCCCCCGCTTATTATTTTTTTTATATCTTTAATGTACAGAATTCACTTTTCTACAGTTTTATTATATGTATAGATTAATAATATGTTTATAGCTAGGCATAGTAATATATATTTTCTATACAATTTTCGCGTGACCACACACTCAGCTATAATATATTATATTTCTGGTCTCAGTGTGTTTAGTACGGTATATTAATATAATAATATATTATAGCTAAGTCTGTGACGGCCTTAAACAGGCAAATCGGAAGAAATAATCGGACGTCTATTGTGTCTCCATACAAAAGTATGCAGACTGCACCTTCAGACAATCGGAACGGCAGTAAAATCGGAAACGCTTTGACGCTGTTTCCGATTCTGACGTCCGATCCGATTACCGGATCGGACGTGTATTGTGTATTCAAATAAATGTATGGCAAGAGTGCCTTCAGATAGTCTGATCAGACAACCGGATCAGACAATCGGATGAAAAAATCGGACGTGTATTGTCGCCCGTATTGTGTATTCAAGTAAATGTATGGCAAGAGTGCCTTCAGATAGTCTGATCAGACAACCGGATCAGACAATCGGATGAAAAAATCGGACGTCTATTCCCGCCCTAAGGGCGACAATACACGTCCGATTTTTTCATCCGATTGTCTGATCCGGTTGTCTGATCAGACTATCTGAAGGCACTCTTGCCATACATTTATTTGAATACATAATACACGTCCGATCCGGTAATCGGATCGGACGTCAGATTCGGAAACAGTGTCAAAACGTTTCCGATTTTACTGCCGTTCCGATTGTCTGAAGGTGCAGTCTGCATACTTTTGTACGGAGACACAATAGACGTCCGATTATTTCTTCCGATTTGCCAGTTTAAGGCCGTCACAGACTTAGCTATAATATATTATATTAATATACCGTACTAAACACACTGAGACCAGAAATATAATATATTATAGCTGAGTGTGTGGTCACGCGAAAATTGTATAGAAAATATATATTACTATGCCTAGCTATAAACATATTATTAATCTATACATACAATAAAACTGTAGAAATGTGAATTCTGTACATTGAAGATATTAAAAAAATAATAAGCGGGGGGTGTCACTAGATCGCTATAGAAGCCAAAAATGTGGTTAGTTTTTTGTCTGTCTGTCTGTCTGTATGTTTGTTCCACTATCACACGAAAACTACTGATCCGATTTGAATGCGGTTTTCGCAGATATATTTGTCTTCTTCCAACTTAACATCGGGTGTATAAAAAACCCCCCCCCCCCGCCCCTCTAAGAGGGCGAAAGAGGGGGTCAGATTTTGTATCAAACTTTTCTCTTTAACACAAAAACTACTGATCCGATTTGTATACGGTTTTCGCAGATATATTTGTCTTCTTCCAACTCAACATCTGATGTATAAAAATCCCCCCCCCCCTCTTAGGCAACCAAAGAGGGGGTCATATTTTGTATGAAACTTTTTTCTTTAATGGACTTACTTCATATTATTTAGTGTATTCTTTGTGTATAAAATTGCCTCCCCCCACCCCTCTTAGGGGACAAAAGAGGGGGTAAGATTTTGTATCAACTGATGAAGTAGAAATACTTTATATGGCAAAACAACGTTTGCCGGGAAAGCTATTATACTAATAATATATTATAGCTAAGTCTGTGATGGCCTTTATTCTCTAGCATGATACTGAACGAACGTCTCGCATGGTTGTTGTTCGGACTGCCTTTTACTTGTAAAATTCGGGCCACGCGCAATATAGGGTTCCGTTTTAACATTAATTATAACATATATTTTAACATTAATTATATCATGTTTTACACCACTAACAACATCATCTCAGTTACTTTCTAAGGAATTTGAACGAAAAGTTCCTTTATACTTCGCCGAATACATTTTTTTAAGTTGATCGACTATTACTCAATAACTTGTTGTCTTATAGTCTCTGAGCAAAACCGCGGACAGACAGACAGACGGACAGACGGATGGACAGACCGAAACTATAAGGGTTCCTTGTTGACTACGGAACCCTAAAAATAAACGGAATCATGTAGGGTGAATCTTGTCTTTCTGCTCCGTGCAAGCTCACAGATAGCTCGAGAGCGACTGAGTTCAGAAAAAGTCGGATGCAAAAATCGGACGTGTATTGAGTGAATCCGATCCGGTTGTCTGATCAGACAATCGGAAGCAAAATCGGACGTCTATTCCCGCCCTTATTTGAATACACAATACACGTCCGATCCGGTTACCGGATCGGACGTCAGAATCGGAAACAGCGTCAAAGCATTTCCGATTTTACTGCCGTTACGATTGTCTGAAGGTGCAGTCTGCATACATTTGTACGGAGACACAATAGACGTCCGATTATTTCTTCCGATTTGCCTGTTTAAGGCCGTCACAGACTTAGCTATAATATATTGTATTAATATACCGTACTAATAAATAAATAAATAAATAAATAAATAAATAAATAAACACACTGAGACCAGAAATATAATATATTATAGCTGAGTGTGTGGTCACGCGAAAATTGTATAGAAAATATATATTACTTACAACCGTAGGTATATATATTACTTATAACCGTTTAAATAAATAAATAAATAAATAAATAAACACACTGAGACCAGAAATATTATAATATATTATAGCTGAGTGTGTGGTCACGCGAAAATTGTATAGAAAATATATATTACTATGCCTAGCTATAAACATAATATTATTAATCTATACATATAATAAAACTGTAGAAATGTGAATTCTGTACATTAAAGATATTAAAAAAATAATAAGCGGGGGGTGTCACTAGATCGCTATAGAAGCCAAAAATGTGGTTAGTTTTTTGTCTGTCTGTCTGTCTGTATGTTTGTTCCATTATCACACGAAAACTACTGATCCGATTTGAATGCGGTTTTCGCAGATATATTTGTCTTCTTCCAAATCAACATCTGGTGTATAAAAATCCCCCCCCCCCCCCCCCCTCTTAGGGAACCAAAGAGGGAGTCATATTTTGTATGAAACATTTTTCTTTAATGGACTTACTTTCTATTATTTAGTGTATTCTTTGTGTATAAAATAATTGCGTGCCCCAAACAAAAGAGGGGGTAAGATTTTGTAAAGTCTGTGACAGCCTTTATTCTCTAGCATGATACTGAACGAACGTCTCGCGTGGTTGTTGTTCGGACTGCCTTTTACTTGTAAAATTCGGGCCACGCGCAATATAGGGTTCCGTAGTACCGCTAGTATTTGAAAATTTTTGTATGGTCAATGAATGTACATTAATTATATCATGTTTTACACCACTAACAACATCATCTCAGTTACTTTCTAAGGAATATGAACGAAAAGTTCCTTTATACTTCGCCGAATACATTTTTTTTAAGTTGATCGACTATTACTCAATAACTTGTTGTCTTATAGTCTCTGAGCAAAACCGCGGACAGACAGACAGACGGACAGACGGATGGACAGACCGAAACTATAAGGGTTCCTTGTTGACTACGGAACCCTAAAAATAAACGAAATCATGTAGGGTGAATCTTGTCTTTCTGCTCCGTGCAAGCTCACAGATAGCTCGAGAGCGACTGAGTTCAGAAAAAATCGGACGCAAAAATCGGACGTGTATTGAGTGAATCCGATCCGGTTGTCTGATCAGACAACCGGAAGCAAAATCGGACGTCTATTCCCGCCCTAAAACACACAATATTTGACAACTTGACGCAACTTGACGCTCCCGCTTCGCAGTCGCTTGGTCGCGTAGGTTTCTATGTCCTTTTCCGGGATTAAAAGTATCTCCATACAAAATCACTTCAGCGGTTTGGGCGTGAAGAGGTAACATACAGACAGACAGACAGAAAGACAGGAACACTTTCGCATTTTTAATATTAGTATGAACTATAGTATGGTATTAGTAAGGGGATGACCATTTGGCCGTAGAGCCCACGGGCATAGCTTGACGCAGTTCGGTTATCGAAAACCGTACATTAAAAAAAATATTATGTCCTTTTCGGAAATGCAGTATCATCAAGCGTTCAAGTTCATACCATTGGATTTTGTTTCCGATATTAGTTAGGCACGGTATGTTTTAGTTAATTCGAAACAAGCATAAAAATAACAACGCAATCCACGATATTCGTGCGACTGTGGTCATGATCAATTATGATATTGAACTTAGCCCTCAAATTATTGTTGAGGAATTAGGCATCCAGGAAATGTGTGAAACACAGAAAGCTCCTCTAACAACCATCATTATACTTACTTAGGTACCACAAGCCTATTGTTATAAAAACCCGACAACTTAAAAATATTCACAATTTTTACATATATGTAGCCAATGTCATTTGGGGTTTATTTGTAACATACATATTTTGCTAAAATCAAACCAGTAGCTTAGCCGCTACATTATTTCATGCAGGGCCGGATTTAAATTTTTATGAGTAGGCCACTTTAATTTTGCCGCCCATCTATGTACGAACTCTACCACCTCAGGACGCTGCCAGCCCCCCTAGGACGCCATAGGACGCTGCCGCCCATAATCCATGGTCTATACATAAATCCAGAGCTACATTCATGAACTGCCAAAATCATCCCTTCCTTTTGGCTTCGCCGTAGTCGTGTAAGAATAAATAACATGTAGGGGTCGACTAACAATCTAGTCTGACGACCTGATTATACAATATAGGTACCGAGTCGATTGGCGAGACAGTGCCCTCGGCCCAGCACATTCATAATAAACATGCCGAGTGCTCGGTCGAGAGCGCTCTACTCGGTAGGTGTAATCAAGGCAGTAAGTCTGGTAGCTGATAGCTCCAACTTTGTATACCTCCCAAATATTATTATGACGTCACAATAGCAATTATCCGCCATAAGAAATTATCGGACCCATCAACTCCCTGCATTGTTAGCGTAGATTGCTAAAAGAGATTTGTTTTTGCTACAAAGCAAGCGTTTACTTCAATGTCTACCTACTGACATGGTATATTGTGTGGTTGAGGATTTTTTCTATGTGGCTTTCATTGAGGAATAGTAAAATGTTATGTGCTTACCCTAGTCCAAGGGTTTAAACACACAGGTGAGTAGCGACTGACGCGTCACGCTGCAACGTCATGTGGAGCCCTTAGCCCTTACATGAAACGAGTGCAGATGACAATATCTAGTTAGAACTTAAGTGTAGTCTGTAGGTTACCCAGGTACTTACTCATGTATGTGCCTAAAATTTACTATATTGTGTAACTTACCTATCCAATTTAACCATGGTTTAATTATTATTATTTACTAACATTTGACGACCTCTGTGGCGCAGTTGGTGGGCTGTTGGTAGCTTAAGCCGGGGGTCGCGGGTTAGAATCCCGCCGACGGAACAAAGGTTTTTCAAAGTTCCTGGGTCATGGATGTGTATTAAATATGTGTATAATATTATAATAAAAATCTTAAATATATGTTAGTATAATAATATAATATATTTCCGTTGTCTGGTACCCGTAACACAAGTCCTTCAGGTACTTACCACGGGGCCAGACTGACGTGGTGTGAAGCGTCCATAGATATTATTATTATTATTATTAAAATATCGTTAAACTACATTTTCCTGAATGGTTCCTAAGCTTCATTCACACAAAATAAAAATAGGTACCTACTTATAATTAATTATTATACGGAATTTCCATATTCTTTAGCCAAAAGTATTGTGTTTTTATAGTATTTTTATAGAAAATAGCCGGTTATGTTTTTTATAACGATTGATGAAGCTGTCGAATAACTGTCTATTATGATCTTACTGTTATGATTGGGTTATGGGTATAATTACTGCTGTCAAAATGTAGGTAATCATCATGCAAATTAAGGAAATGTAAGTATTCTCCGCGCGCGAGCTCCGTAGAGTAGAACCAGAGGATTTTAGTCAAATTTTGAGATGTGACTTGTGTAGGGAAAATTGTGTATGAAAAATGGTGTATTGAGAAAGAGTTTAGAGCAAAATAATGTGTATTGTGTTAGAGTTTGTTGTGTTATAAGAGTTTAAGGCCCACTTGCGCCAATCTGGGTTAAAGTTAACTCTGAGTTAAACATCATGTCATATCTGTCACTCACCAAGTCAGTCATAGAGATGACATGATGTTTAACTCAGAGTTAACTTTAACCCAGATTGGTGCAAGTCGGCCTAAGAGTTACAGAGATAATATGAAGAAAAGTAAATAAAGAATAATAAAAGAAATAAGAGTGTTTTCTATAAGAGTATTTGAGTAGAGTATAACTGAGCTACTATCGTTCATGCTGATAGCAGGACCGCCTATCTTGTACTATCAGAGAAGTTGATTCCTAGGTAGATGGGGGACCTACGTAGTTTGGTCGCGTTACGTCAAATTGACATGATCCGACCAAATGACGTTGGTCTGTCAACTGCCTAGGAATGAATTTCCTCGGTGGTAGGTAAGTACAACATAGTTTTCCTATATTCCCGGAAATATTTTCAGTATTTGTTGTTTTAGCGGCAACAGATATGCACGATCTGTGAAAATTTCAACTCTGTAGCTATTACCGTTCTTGAGTTACAGCCTGGAGAGTGGAGATAGACAGACAGACAGACGGACAGACATCGAAGTCTTAGTAATAGGGTCCCGTTTTTACCCTTTGGGTACGGAACCCTAAAAATATGCGAAAGTTTAACTCTCTATCTGCCCTTTTTTAGGGTTCCGTACCCAAAGGGTAAAAAGGGACCCTATTACTTAGACTTCGATGTCTGTCCGTCTGTCCATCTGTCTCCAGGCTGTTACTCAAGAATCGCTATAGCTAGACTTCTGAAATTTTCACAGATTATGTATTTCTGTTGCCGCTATAACAAAAAATACTAAAAACGCAATAAAATTAATATTTAAGGGGGCTCGCTCCCATACAACAAACGTGATTTTTTAAAGTTTTTTCGCTCGTAATCAATAATGGTAACAGCTAGGCACCTGAAATTTTCACAAAATCTATAATTAATAATTATATTTGTACTTTAATAATTATTAATAAAATTTTAAGTATTTAAGTATATATTGATGGGGGCTCCCATACAAGAAACACAATTCTTTGCCTACTTTCGCTCTACACCGGTACGGTACCCTTCGTGCACGAGTCCGACTCGCACTTGGCCGATTCTTTTCGATTATGATGCTGATCTACTTTTGACAACACAATATATTGATGTACTTACCTACCTAAGTAGTGGTACGGAGTACTATTATTATTCTGTGATTCTGTGGTAGTAGATACCCACATTGATACTCGACGTATCTAAGAAAAATGTTCGTCGAAAGAATTTCGCCGCAACGGGTAGCGGAAAACGTCTTCTATTTTAAAATAATTAATTTCGCTGGCTGCTCTTGTTATATCTACACTTTTGAAGAATGGGTAAACTAATTTTAATAATACTTCCACAATGAAAATTGCTTTATATTGTGTTGTACTTATTATTATAAAGTAGCTGTTATGAGTAATTATTATGACATACGTTATGAGTAGTGAGTACCCACAGAAACGACGTCGCAGAAAAAAACCATAAAAAAACCTTTTATTTATTCTGGCGCAAGCGGGTAAAAAAGGTTGAGCTATAAATTTACAAGTTCTGTAATTATACCGCTTTGCCGACTCCCGTCCTACCCCTACTTAACTTACGAGTAAAAAAATCACTTTCTTGTAAATATATTTTTTTCTGAATCTCAATAATGATTGATGGATGACAGCATAATGGTTTTACAATATCACATTATAATAAAATATATAGGTGCATTTTTAGCTAGGAGCAATTTTTGAAAGAATAAAAATAAATAGAGCTTTAAAACTTATAAAACGAGATAAAAAAATAACTGCAATTAAAATTCTATTCTTATTAATTATTATATTACGAATTACGATGTAACATTATTAATATAAATGCGAAAGTATGTATGTCTGTTTAATATCTCTTCATATTCATAATAATAAATATACGACTTTGATGAAAAGTGTAAGAAGTTCCGGAAAAGAGCTTAAGTTTTTATCACAAAAAAAGTGGCCAAGTGCGAGTTGGACTCGCCCATGAAGGGATCCGCAGCAGCAATAAGGTTTATTTTTAAGAAATTAGAATGTTTTTGATTTATTTTCATATTTCAGTCGATTTAATGAAATTTAGATTAAGGTTTACCATATTTTATGACGTATAAAAAAATTAAAAAAAACAACTGGCTAGATCTCGTTCAAACCAATTTTCGTTGTTAGTTTTTATAGTAATTTATATCATATATATTTTTTAGAATTATCATGCCTCTACTTTAGAAATTAGAGGGGGGGGAGCCGGGGGACACACATTTTACCACTTTGGAAGAGTCTCTCTCACAAACTATTGGTCAGAAAAAAATGATATGAGAAAACTCAATATGATTTTTGGAAACTTATCCATAGATACCCCACACGCATAGGTTAGATGAAATTTTTTTTCTTGTTTCAGTTGTACCTATGGGGACCCCAAAATTTTTTAATAATTTTTCCATTTTTGCATCAAAATCTTAATGCGGTTCACAGACTACATCTACTTACCAAGTTTCAATAGTATAGCTCTAATAGTTTCGGAGAAAAGTGGCTGTGACATACGGACAGACAGACATACAGACAGACATGACGAATCTATAAGGGTTCCGTTTTTTGACATTTTGGCTACGGAACCCTAAAAAAATGTACGTTCCCTATACAAAAAATCCTGAAGCTTTGATAAATCGAAAGTTATTTACCATAATAATATTTTAGGAGATATTATGAGATATGAATTATGATTATGTATGAAGTTTCATAGTTTTCGGGGCCACATTACTTCTCCTCACTGAACGGATTAGCAAATATATATTATAATTAGGCTTAAGATAAACGGATTATCTAATTGCCACAATTATAATCGCCTTAAGGACGTATGGGTATAAGAGGCGGAGGATGATTCGCGACCGACCATACATACTTGGTCGCTTCGCAAGGACGCTACCCCATGACTTACAGACGTAGTGTGTGTGTGTGAGTGTAATAGACTAGGTGAGTTGTTTTTTTTAATTTCATATTTTTTATGTGAAAGTTAGCGGTTAGGGATAAGTTTCGGAAATCCTGAAAGTCATGAAAATTTGAGGTGTAATAAAAGTGTTTTTTTTAATTGCGACCAAAAATAACTGCATTATTTCCCTAGAAATATTTAATTTATTACAATTGAATTATTAGAAGCTAGTCGTTGGTACATAATATTATATACTTACAAGTTACAACGATGTATTTGTATTGGTATGACAAAGTTCTAAGTAGGCTCTTTCGCCGTGGTTTCGCCCTACAAGTATCGTAAAATGTTGGAAGTGGAACAGATTTTTTATTTCTTTATGATAAAAAATTATTTGTAATAAATGAAAATTATGAGATAATGAATTTTTAAAATTAAATTACCATAATGACTTTAAAAAAGGATAAATCAAAATATTTTTCAAAAAAGATTTCTGGAAGATTTTTCGTGCGATAACTGTTTATATAATATTTTAATTTATCCCACCAAAATAAGGCTGAGTATTATAAGTTTTAATTTTGATATTATGTACTGACATAATAACACGTTGGTATGTATATGTAGCTCCCTAACCGGATGAACCAACTTTGATGTAGTTTTTATAGACCTGACTTATATATTAAGAAACATCTCTTGATTATTCAAGAGATGTTTCTTAGCTTATACTTAGTAAACTGTATAAAAATAATCCCTAATGGAAAAACTAGCTCTTAAAAACCATCTTCACGTTAGACCATAATGATTTGATTTAGCTAAGATTGCCTCCGTCAATACAAAGCTGTTTACATGCACAATCGTCATCTATCATGAACAATCATAGACAAACACCTCTCTACACATCCCTCCATTGGGCCAACATATAGAGACCTCATTATAAGACCAATTCAGCACAATACCTTGTAAGTTGTATCCCTGTTCCAAGCATGTTTCCACCTTAACAGCGTCCATGTCGATTGGACGATAGCGTCCAGACTTGTAATATAACATAGAGCCTGTCGACAAAAACTCGCCAGCTATTTATAAACCCTCGTTACTGGAATGAAGGCTACTTTATCTACTTATCAGAAAAAAATGGCGGAAAATTTCGCAGAGTAGGCACATCAAAATGTTTTTTTTTTTATGTGGTAATCTTGCAAACATGCCAAGTACATATACAATATCTCGCTTAAAACATAAAGAACTGAGGTCAGAAAGTGCTGACTTGAGAGACGAACTTTACAAAATATTTGGTGTAGAATACAACAAAGTCAGGGGCATTCGCAAGTTCTAAATTTAAGTTGACGTTCGAAATTCAAAACGGTAGCTACCGAAATCTATCAAGAGTGCAAACCTAAACAATAATAATTATACACACATCATAAAATTGCAATACTAGTAAAGTATGAATTTAACACACACTATTTTTCGGATACCGTGCTTTCTTCCTAATTAATCATCCCGTGAATTCTATATGAACACTTGATTTCTAATCTAACTTTTCATTTTTATGTTTCTGGACAAATTGCCGGTTGATCTTTGTGAAAAACTACTTTAAACAAGTCAGCACAATAATATAAGTAATCAGTAATCACAAAAAGAAGTCATTTGAGTTCTTCCAGAGAATTTTATTTTAAAAGTAGAGCTCGAGGGGCTGTTTCGCTTTTAAGGACGCTCTTAACTATAATCTTACTTGTTTATTTACTTAGGCTATCATAAAAGCCTACAAAGCCTATGGTTAGTGCTCTACAAAAACTTATTTTATAACCTACATTTTTATGTTCTCTCCTTTCATTTTTAGTGGGATAATATTTTTAGAGATTGAGTTTTTACATTGTAGTTCTCTACCAAATTCTTGTCTTTTTAAAAAAACTTTAAAAATTAAGTACGGTACTTAAAAGTTTGCCCAGTCATATGAAATTATTATATCAAAATAATACAAACTCTACGGTATAATAATTAATATTTTATATTTGCGGTTGTTTTTTTATTCGTACGACATCATATTTGTTCGTTGACTTCAGTGACCACAGAACTGTAATTTTTTAACAAAAAAATTGAAAAAGTTTTATAGACTTCCTATTTTCGAAGTTTAACTTTTTAATTTGGCTTCATGTGTACCATCTAAGAAATTGATTCATAGGCAGTTGACGGTCCTAGTTATGTCATTTGATCGAATAATGTCAGTTCAAAAAAAAAGGCTGGGTTTGACATAAGTCGACCAAACCAAACTACCAGAAACTACGTATAGTAGGTCCGCCATGAATCAACTTCTCTGATAGTACAACGCCCTCTATTAGAAACCTTATACATCTTGTTATCTTTTAGCCAATTTGTAGGCTACTGAATAGTGAATATTTATTGCGTTTAATTATTATAGTCAATATCTGGATTAAAATTGCTTCCATTATGTCAGCTTACTTAATGAAAATAGTTTATGAAGTCGGCAACAGGTGCATAACTAACTTCACACTTTTTATTGTGTAATTATTTATAGTGTGCAGAAAGATATTACCTGCAGGCATAATCAAGAGGAAAACCAGTCCCAGTTATAGTTAGTTGAACTTCAATGGACGAAACGGTACAGGTACAAACAATAGTCGCTAGTAGCTACTACATAGTATTAAAGGTACAGACGCGTACAAGATTGCGTGAGATAAAACGCAGTTGTAGAGTCAAGGCTTACAAAAGTTTGCCAAAAGTATCATCGCGATTGAAAGTTAGCTATTAGAAAAAAATGTACACCCAAACATACAACCTGGACTTCTTTTTGGAAGACATTTAAAAGTAGCACTTCGGGATACCTGGTTTTTTAATAGAATTTTATCTAGTAATTAAAATGTAGCATTGCTGATTGGAAGATCAATGAAAAGTGCAAGAGAAATTTGAGTGAAAAAACCCCAGAAATCATCATAAAGAAAAAGTGAAACTGTATAACAGTTATAGGCTATACTCTATAGTGATCTATAAATTAAGATATAGATTGTTTCCGCTGCACCGGGATCGAACAGCTGTTATATAAAAGACAGAACAAACCAAATGTAACTTGTATTGTACAGTGTACATACTCCACATAGTATTATCGCAAATAGTAGGTTTTTGGTAGAGTCAAATAGGATTGTAAAATTAATATAATATTATTATTATAATATTTAATATTATTCTGACAAAGGAATACTTACATGAAACTACTACCCATAGACTAAAAGAAAAAAAAAACGAAAAACAAAGCTGATGTGCATTGCTTATTTCCATAGAACACCAAAAAGTTTAGATATGGCTAAAATTTAAATTTAAAAAAATAAAATTAAGAGTTGATTGCACCAATCTACTTTAACTATAACTTTAACTTTAACCATAACAAAAAGTCAAATGAACTGTCAAATCCCTAGTAAAAGTCCATTTTGGACGCCATATTTGACGATAACCTTAACTTTAAATTTAACTAAGCCTCTCGTGCAACTCATCCTTAACGCTGTACCTACTTACTATGTAACATAATTTTTCAAGTACTTAACTATAAAAAAATTATAAGTATTTTTAAGAAATAATCAAACGTAAAAAAATGTTGAGTCCAAGCTTTTGAACTTTGCCATCAAGCGAGCTTTTTCACAGAGCTTTTTTTTTGCTTTTACAAATTATCTTTCATGTAACTCGACGAAGAGCCTTAAGTCGCGCCATATTTTTTTTTTGTAAGCAGCCAGTTTTTTGTTGTAAGTGGATAGCATTAATTCTTTTTCTTTCTCACCTGCGTATTCTATTAACCAGCGAGTATCTCTGACAGATGTAAATGGGCTCCCGTATTGAATAACTTGAGTTACGACTTTATAAATAAGATATTTTTGTCCCACGGAATGTAGTTTTCGTAGAGTCAGCAAAGTTTGCCAGCTGTAGAGCACTTGAAATAAAAATATGACTAATTTTTAAATTAATGAGACTGTAAGCCAAATCTTTTCTATTTAAATCTTGAAACATTAGACTTAAATTTTATCAAAATTGAAACTAGAGTATGGCTGTGGTCTCGCCAAGTCTTTATTGTTTTTTATTCTTCCTTTATCACTGCCTACAGCCTAGTACCTAGTGAATTAATATTCACAATAACTTAGCTAATGACAAAATAAAATATTATATGATAATCAGTTTTGGTATAACGCTCTTTCTACTACTAATCGAAAAGGCCTCAATGGTCTTATTAAACTAGAGGCAAGTTTTAGTTGTCACTTGCCACCCATATGATTAAACAGATACATATTCCCTACGTTCCACTTGGCGTTGAAAACGATCAAAACGCTAAAAATAGGAGAAATATTCAGCGTTTTGATCGTTTTCAACGCCAGGTGGAACGCGGGGATTATTTAATTGTTTGAAGTTTGACATTGACAGGTTAGACATTTGTAACACCAAAACCTTAACGTACCTAGCTTTATTTTATAGGATTAATCTGAATTGAATCTGCGTTAGGCCCGCTCGGTCATTGATACAGATTAATACATTTAACATCAATAAAACGGTAACAATAGTAATGCAAATTTGGCATTTGACACATTTGGCTTGGTTGCCAAACGAGTCATTGCCAAGTACCCGCTATTTTCACAAAGCATTGTATTCTAAACGCAGACGTTCCGTTTTACGTGGCTGCTCTAAATTTTAATAGCTCTATTAATTTAATTCATTTTAGTTAACCTAAACGATGTTATCTTGGAAATAACAAGAATACATACTTAGCTAATTACCCACCAATACTAATTTTTAATTTTTTTTTTGCTTTAATTTTATGAATTTGAGAAAATTTTGGAAAATTGTTCTTGGAAGATTTTTTTATATGTTAACCGTTTATTATTTTTTCTTCTGACTGTACTTAACGAGTAAAATCGTAATTATATTCTTTATAATACATTTTCATGTGCGTACGTAATCCTGCAGAACCATCGATTTGTATGTACGCTAGTAATATATAAATATAAGTCATACCGTACATTTTCTTGCGGTCCAAGTAGTATATAATGTAGCTTAATATTATGTTTTTCACTGTGGTAAACTCTGTGTTTATCAAAATCAGTCTAGTGTTAATTGTCCTTATTTATAACCAAGACCAGCAAATCAAAAGAAACATTTTCACCATTATCTAAATTCTAAGGTATCAGAGTCATATAATATAAGTAAGTCATTTAAAATTGATACATTTAAATATTATAAGCCGCGCAGCATGCCTATAATTGTATGTCTAAATTATCTTGTAAGAGTCGTCAAACTTTTGTAACTCTATCATATTCGGCACATCATATTATTTAGGTTGCACTGTTACAAAAACTTATAATTACCTATAACAGGCATACTATTTAAAATAAGGATGGGCGCACATATTTATAAAAAATACAGTAAATTAAAATATGTTTGAGAAAAATAATAATAATAAATTATTTATTATCTGGATACAAAAGTCTAGACTTATAGGCCATGACGGGAATAGCTTATCGTGTCCAGTACGTTAAAATTTGGAAAAGACTTAGGTAATATTATTTTGACAGGCAAACACAATATGAATTATTTTTAGTCCTATTTAAATCAGTGCAGTGTTTAATTAGAGTAGCATGACTATATTAAAATTTTGGTATCTTTTAGTGTATATTTTAAGTCTTTCTTCAATACATAGTTAGTATATCTTTTGTTATTTATTTTTATTTGCAAAACTTCTCATTTACTCTATAAGCTATACACTTAATTATTATTAAACAGGCAATAATTAAATAACACTCGGATTAAATAAAAATTTAAGATACGACTTCAAAAAAAATCAAGTGACCATCTAAACTCAAATTCGAATTCTTTATTAATTATTATGGACTGTCATGTAACGCGTAAAATCTCTTGCTCTACATAGTCTGCGGCGGGCCTTAGCGTCAATCATTATGAGTATTTATGATTTTTTATCGATATGGCCTTTGATGTATGTAATCCCATTGTATCTAATAAAGACGTACCCAGGTCAACGAACCCACTGAATGATTATTATCAAGGACCTACATAAAATATAACTGTCTTTGGGAGTGTTTAGATAACCCAGCGTTTTTTTTTTGCAAACTTTAATTCCAGTGCATTTCAGTGCCTGACAGTGCCTGACATTATTCCAATAATAATCCAGCATTGGATTGGATCACTGGATTAGAATAATGTAAACCGACCAGGGTCAATTGAGGAACTTTTTAATGTTTTTTTTATATTGTATCTAATTCAGTAAAATATAAATAAATATTTATTTGGCTCAATTGGTTAGCGCGTCGACGCTCCAGCCAGATGAGGCCAGAAGTTTGAATCTTGCCGACGACGCGAAAGAAAACTTTTTTACATGGGGAAATGCTATGCGCCCCCCATTTAGACCTAATGCTCCCCTCCCTGCTTAAGTCGCAAGAACGATAAAGCAAAATCTTATAGTTAGAAACTATACATAGTTTTTATCTATTTACTAGATGATGCCCGCAACTCCGTTGCGCCAATATTCGTTTCTCTCGCGGGAACCGTACATTTTTTCGGCATTAAAAGTATCCTATGTCCTTTCCCGGGACTCAAAGTAACCCCATACCAAATTTCAGCAAAATCGGTTCAGCGGTTTAGGCGTGAAGAGGTAACAGACAGACAGACAGACGGACAGACAGACAGATGGACAGACACGCTTTCGCAAATATTAGTATGGATATTATAATATGTACTGTATGACAGTATAAGTTACAGGCTCTACATCTAATATAAGGATGTTCCAAGCTGTGTAGCAAGTACAATGACCATTTTTTACCACTTTAATAGGCCATAAAACTTAATTAAAATATGCTCTATATTCTCCTACGAAATCATTAGAGTTTTTGTGACTCAGCTGTATTAAGTGGTATTGTAGACTGTAGAGCTTATAAAACTTTACTACATCAAAAGTATAAATTGCCTGCAAAAAACGTTACACAGTAATTAATCTCAGATTCGTGAGTAACTTTAACCTAGTAATTTCAGCATAATCGGTTCAGCGGTTTGGACGTGAAGAGGTAACAGACAGACAGACACACTTTCGCATTATTATAATATTAGTATGGATATTAGTTTTAATATACTAATAATATAATGATCGATTAAAATCAAAAATCGGCGGGGCCTTTGTTCTATTCAACGGTAAAGTTCCAATTAAAAAATCTTCCAATAAAAAACTTGATTTACGCATTTTTTACGATAAAAAGTGACAAGGAGACCAATTAAATACCGTAAACTTTATTGCCAACTATCAAATAATATTGTAAGCAGATTTGGTGTTTTTATGATCATAACATATTTTCACTTTATAGCTTTGTAAGCGGCAAATAATTTCGTGATTAAAAAAATTTATGGAAAATTATAATATTGAATTTTTTTTGTAACTGAACAGTGAACACACATTACGTCTTAACTCTAACTTTACTTACTTTACTTACTTTAGTACTTTTTTGCTATCTTAAGAAAATGTTCGGTTCCCGCGAAATCTACGAGAGTGGACAGGTGTGCGGATAATAGTTTCACTATACCTTTGGCCTTTCTTTAGTTACAGCCTTAGACACTACTTCTTCCAAATAAAAAAAACAAAAAAAAATTAAAAATCGAACATTGACCTTCAAGCATTGAACCAACATTGAACTCTAAAACAATATGAAAGTGTTACATATTGCACAATACATAGAATCGCCGGATAACTGAGATAGCATCTCTTGCTAAACAGAAGGCATTGATTGTATTAAATGAGATGATAATCACGTTGGCAATTTAAACTGGATTTATTATCCGTTTGCGTTGAGTGCTCTATTAATTTTGAGGTGATTCCGAGCAGGGTTAGATTTGAATAGTTTTAGGTGCATAAGTGCGTTCTCTAAAACAGGGGGGTTCCCAAACTTATTTTGTCTACTGCCCAGTGCCCACTTTGAGAATAAACTAACCATTTTTGAACTTGATATTATTCATTTCCTCGTTTATTGTGTATTCCAAATCCAAATATTACATTAATTAATGTACACAAATTGTAATTGTGAGTTGAGTGCTCATGCAGTCGGTGCCCAAGAGGCCTCCTAGCCAAATGAAATTACAAAACACCCTGAAGCCTCCTCAGTCCTCAATAACCCCTCATACAGCGCCCACTAGGGAGCGTTATTGCCCACTCTGGGAAAGTCTGCTCTAGAACTGCGGTATACAGTGTGTAACAAAAATAAGTGATAATACTTTAGGGTGTGTACGTATTCCTTGTAGAGAGTTCACTGTGAATTGTGAAAGTAGCAGCGCTGAAAGACGAATTTTTTTTCACCTTTGTATGGGCAAGGGCCCGAGCGTCACGGGCTTCCCCATACAAAAGTGAAAAAAAAAATGTTGGTCTTTCAGCGCTGCTACTTGCACAGTGAACTCTCTACAAGGAACACGTACACACCCTAAAGTATTATCACTTATTTTTGTTACACCCTGTATATCGTACTCGCAACTCTGCCGGGATTGGAGTACCATGGGGTTTAGTGGGTACTGGGGAGTCCTCATACTACGCCTGATAGCCCCAGCTATCCGCCAGGGATGCGTAAAGCATTTCACCATCCATACTTCCATACTAATATTATAAATGCAAAAATGTGTCTATCTGTCTGTTACCTCTTCACGCCCAAACCGCTGAACGGATTTTGCTGAAATTTGGTATGGAGATAGTTTGAGTCCAGGGAACGGACATAGGATACTTTTTATCCTAGAATTTGGAAAAGTTCACGATAAATTAATTTTGACGCAACGGAGTTGCGGGGGCGTCATCTAATGTTCAATAAAAAATGCATTCTCCTCTATTCGATAGCTGTAATTTATGTACAGTTACAGGGTAAAGTGCATGAAATTTTAATTTATGCATTCATCATCTTCTTCGTCGTCATCATTAACTACCAACGAGCGCAAGCTTCTCTGAATAAATGATCCTATTGTTAAAATTATAATATGAGACTTCGAATTTACTGAAACGATTTTGGTGAAATTAAGCATTGAAACAGTCGATTACGGGTACGATTCCTGAAAAATTTTCTTTGGTCTGTTTAGATTTTAGAATTTTCCAAGAACAAGTTGAATAATTTTTTTGTGAAAAATTTTGCAGCAAATATTTCTTTTGAGTTTAGTAAAGAAAATTTTCGAATTTTGTTTCTTATAAGTTATAACTATGTCGGCCAGAGCTATTAATGACGAATCAGTAAATGTAATTTCCTTTACAAATAGCAAAATATTCCTCAGGTCAGCGACTTTTCAGCAATTTAAACGTAATAATTAAATGAGTGGACTCTAAACATAAAATATACAGTGGTAAATGTAGGTGTGATCGGTAAAATAGCAATACTAACGAGTCTAAGTGATAGCTGTTTTACTAAAAACTAGGTAGGGTAATTAATATCCTTATTATATAGAAGGAACAAGAGAAGTAAAAAGTTTATTTTATAACAGTTCTGAGATAATTATCTAAGATATTTTTTTTTAATTTAGCAGCAGCAGATAATTCAGAATAGTATACCTATTTTGATGGTAAGAAAACAATAAGTGAGGTCCTTATTACCTGAATAGGTACTTACTACTTACACGAATGTCTCTTATCAAATGTGCCAAAACGAATGCGACAGAATGAAATGTGATGAAAATAGGTAACGTGTTTTATCTGTGAATATCATTATTATAACGCACATTTATATAACGCGTAACCATTACGCGAGAAATTATAAAAAATATTTTTATTTTAATTTTACTTATTTAAATAAATTAATAAAATTACCAGGAATAATATTATGATATCATCGAAGTATAATTGCATTATGTTCGCATGAAAATCGTGATCATATGGGAAAATGACCATAGACGATAGTAATTATTATTGTGAACATGGTGGGGTCAAGGTGTAAAAAGTATCCGGCAGAGAATAAAGTAGTTAAAATGTAGGTATGTAAATAATTGCAAACTATTATATTACTTAGTTAACTTTAAAATAACTGTATTTTAAAAAGATAAACTTCCTATCTCCAAAACTACTGAACCGATTTTGATGAAACTTGCACCATACCCTAAGTTGAACAATACCTAGTACAATGAAAAAAGAATCACTCAAATCGGACTTGTAGTTCCGGAGACATGCGTACACAAACATAAAAACATACATACATATATACATACATACACTTTTGAAAGGCACATTTGTTCAGAAGCTGTTATAGACCAACACATACGAAAACTGGGCAGTTCTGGAAATATTACATACATACGCGTCGAATTGATAACCTCCTTAAAATAAACGGAAGTTCCAGCCCGTATTTTTATTCAAGTCTGTACAGTCTACGCTCTACAGACTTGAATAAAAACTTCAAAGTAAAGATATTACGCTAATAGGAGTTACTCTTTTCGGGGATCCGATGCATGATGCATCCCTTATAAATACCAAAAATAAAAATCGAAGGCAGAAGTTTGGACAGATTATGTACATAATATATGATTTATGTACTTACTACAAGTAGTATACTAGACTATCTGAAGATACTATTAGTGTGTACTTTCCAGATATGGCACATAATATTATGCTAAGTACCAGAAAATTATATTACTAGAAAATTGTACTCCTCGAGCCATCAGAAATTACAGATATCCGGTAAGAATACCAGTCGGAATTGTTTATACATTTTTATCTCAAAAGTGCTGGGGCATAATAATTGTTACATCAGCGAGTAGGGTTGACAATGTTGTAGTTTAATCCATACCAGTCCATACTAATATTATAATTTATGTGAAAGTGTCTGTCTGTTACCTCTTCACGCCCAAACCGCTGAACCGATTTTGCTGAAATTTGGTAGAGAGGTATTTTGAGTCCCGGGGAACGATATAATATATTAGTATCCCGGAAACAGTTTCAGTGCCATAAACGAATTTTGGCGCAACGGTTATATTTTAATTTCACTAGTCCTTTTCGTTTATTTTATCGCCAACAGGGGGGCTATTATGAGCTCTTATATCCAGCCAGTTTACAGGCCAGTTTACAGGCCGTTGCATAGACACGGCCTATAAACTGGCTGGAAACTGGCTGGATATAAGAGGTCGTAATAGCCCCCCGTACCTAGTTCTGATCCATAGCTTTATAATACTTTTAGCAACCCAGGTAAAAGGAAATTTAATGCTAGGAATAACTGTAGAACGTTTTGGGAAAAGATAGTTAAGAATGCTTTATGCTGACTCAGTTACAAGATGTTTTCATTAGATATTAGCTGCTGCCCGCGACGTCGTCTGCGTGAAGGCTATACAGCACCATAAGTAGGTGATAGAGATTAGCGTGATAATAATATTAAGTACCTCCCTCTTAGTAATATTCATGCAAAATTTGAAGTAAATCAGTTAACAATAACATACAACTCACATCCCTAACAGATAATAATATTAATATGCTATCTGATGGGATTCTTGCAGCCTCTCAATGCTAACAAGTAACAACCTGAAGACATTTCAAGTATCTAAAACCCTTTTAAGGCTACGCACTATTTGAAGATCATAAAATTTACGAACATTTTATTCTAAGTTTATGTTAAAATATATTTTATGTTCTAAAGTTCCATTAAGGCTTTCATGGGTTTCATAGATTAAGGGCCTGTTTCACCACTTCCTGAAAAGTTCCGGATAGGCTATCCACCACTTAACTTAACCACTTAACAGATGGAGTATGGAGAATCTGTTAAAAACGATGTGACTTGTGGTTAGCCTATCCGGCTCATTATCAGGAAGTGGTGAAACAGGCCCTTATTGATATAATGAACGACCTCCAATTAGTAGTCTGATAGGTAATATCCAATTAATAGGCACATCGTAATTAATGACAAGGCAGATGTTAAGGGCGAAGCCAAAGCAGCGTAATTTGTGAGCTGTTGTGAGTCGCAGAATTTCAGTTCGGCAGAATTCAGCTGCATTCGCAGTTTCATACAAAAATCTTGTTTGATTCACACGAGCATAATAATTGTGTGAGTCATGATTTGTATGAAAAGATTTTTACGCGGCAGAAATTCTGCGACTCACGACTCACAAATTACGCTCGTTTGCGGTTTAGCTTCACCCTAAAAGTCGTGGATGAAGATTCGGAATGTGATTAAAAAGGGTAGGTACTGGACATATTAAATGACGTCACAATAAAAGTCCCCTGGCCAAATGCCAGCACACTGCACAGCAAGTTCACGGTTGTCAAGTCCAGTTGCTTACGCCAGTTACTTGAATGTCAGCAAACGTAACCTTGGCCGTGAACGTATTACTGCAATTTAGTCATTTCACTAAATGCCGTCATTGAATTACTTGACTCGAAACAATGCAAGCATATTAGTAAAATTGCTGATGTTGTTTTGTTATTAAACTTGTATTATAAATACATAAGGTGTACTCACCTTAGGACTTTTAAGATTTAAGGTCAGTGGGTAATCTTATAGGTATAGATAGTTAAAGCTATAGGCTATAGACCAGACATTTCTGATGCGGGATCTGCGGAACCCTAGATTTAAATGGAATAGTCCTGGAGGTTTTGCCAGTAATTATAAATATCTTATAGGTACTGCAGTTACAAAAATTACTATAATTCGCGTAAAAATGTGGCAAGGAAGCAAGTATGTATGGCTATGAAAGATGTAAGTTCGGGGATGCCAAATGCCTGATTTAGAATGGCAATTTTTGAGACCTCTTTATAATAATTTTTCTCTCTCTTTCTGTCTTTTTGAGTCTTTTTGAGACCTCTTTATAATAATTAAATGATGCTTGTTGCAGCCGATCTATTTAGCTTATGAAAATTATGCAACATGAAGCGATAAGGGTAAACGACCTCTGAACTAGTTGCGGTTAGCATTTTTCTTATGATACATAAAATTATACCGGCCATCATCACCGCAGGAATGTAGCTACAATGCTGGAAAGGGAATCTTTAAACCAGTTCCACTTGAGCCCTGACTCTGAGAACGTCATTTGCACTTGACTTATGCAATTTTACTCTCGTTGAAGTGTTGATGTACCATTATTTTCTAGTGAGGACGTCGCAATTACAGGCAAGCACTGACGTCCGACAAAATGCTGACTAAAGATTGCGATGGGCGTGTGCCTCGATCACGATTCACGTTTTGTTGCATAATATTATACAGGTTGCAACAAAACTAAATGATAATAATTTAGGGTGTGTAGTTACGTGTTCCTCGTAGAGGGTTCACTTTGAAAGTAGCAGCGCTGAAAGATCAAGATTTTTTGTCACTTTTGTGTGGGAAAACTCATGCATAATAAAGCTGTTATTCGCTTTGAAATAAGTAAGTACATACTAACCAACCTGCCGAGTGCCGATATTATACTATGCAACATCCCGAGATGGCATGTCGATGATCTGAACGATTTACACGCCTTCTACAAATTGTTGCGATAAATAACATTCGATTTCTGCTCAAGTGGACATATTATAGGCTTAACTTTACGAGCAAATTTTGTTATTTTAGATAATATCAATTGTTCATACTTAGGTACTTGTCTAGTCTCTCTTGAATCACCCTTGAAAGTTTTACGCCGAGTCATTACTACTGGAATATCCATAATTAATATTACCTATTATATGTAAATGCAAGTGTGTCTGTCTGTAACCTCTTCACGCCCAAAGCGCTTAACCGATTTTGCTGAACTCATAATCTGAATTGAAATGTTCTAGATGGGAATTACAGAAATACCACATATTTTATCTATAAGTACCTACAGTACGGTGATTCAGTAATTATATCATTTAGCTATTGTAATCGTTTATTTTTTTAATTTGTTTCCTGGCAGCAACGTGTATCATTCATCTCTACACTGGAGTATTGTTTCGTGCTCTGGTATTCTTGTCTTATGTATTTCCTTATTTTGATATTTCCATTTTGTACTTCTAGAGGTAATTGTGTAAATATTACTATACATATAACTCCAACGCGACGTCTGCGCTACAATTATTATACAACTGTCGGAATTATAATATAGCGAACTCTACTTTTGACTCTCTGGGTAGGTACCTACTACTATATTTAGTAATTGTGAGCTAAGTATACATAGAATAATGGTGTATCTAATATTATGTTGAAACTTCGGGTACCTATTTTACTATGAAACAATAGAACTGTTATGTGCAAGTAGCTAATTTATGTACCTAAGCAATCACCATAAATGTAATCGCTCTATGTTATTAGTTAAATCGAGCTTAAAACGTGTAATCTTGAATCTGTGAAGACTATAAAGTACCAAAAATAAAGTACCAAAAAAAAAAACAAAAGAAGTCATGTTGAATCATCGCATTTCAGCCAACTAATTTACGCGTAATAAGGACTCGCGCGGCAAAAAATTCAAATAGCTCACATTGTTTTTTTTCTTGTAATTATTCGTGGCAATGAACTAGGGCCGTCGATTTGAGCTGAAGGCTAGCTGGTTCCCAACTGACCTTTCGAGGGCCACAATATCCAGAGGTTTATTACTGCGTAGGGACTCGTATCATCTTTTTATTGGTGTTTGCTGAGTCTCTCGGACACTAATTAAAATATATCCGAGAGATAGTAGTTTTATTTATAAAGCACGCCATCTGTTGTCGGGAGGCCCCACATAGAGGCTTATTTATGGCGGATTTACATAGGATACCTGTAGAGTGATTTAAGGCTCTAGTCACACTGTAGATACCTATCTTATTTTATTTTAAAGGCATATCATAATTTTACGAAGTAATTAATGAGTTTCACAAACTTTTTATTTGAAGTTTTAGTTCAGGCTACCTCTATAATAGTTTCTTGTGCATCCCAGTAATATACCTAATTGCTAAGCTCGAGAATCTTAACTTCAATATTTTTAATAATAATAATATTATGTTTATATCTAATTTCTGAAGTTTACTCAATAAATTAAAATAATCTTAACCAAAAAAAGACATATTTTCGTATTATGTTACATACTTAATACTTTTATGGTATAGTAAGTAATTTTTTCATGCAGTTAAATGCAGTTAAGTTATTTCGCGTAGGCCCAAGCACTAAAGCCTACAGTGCTCAAAATCAATCTCAGCTTTACGACTTTTCGTTTTTATTGCCAATGATAAAAACATCCTGGGGATTAAGGAAATTATTTTAAAGATTTTATGATTGTCCAAGTGTTTGGAAAATAAAGCAAAAATATTAAGGATAACGACCAGAGGCATACGCAAATCTATTCAATTTAAAAAAATAAAAAAAAAAATTGATGAGTCCGCAATTCTGTCGCCCAAAATTCGTTTATCGCGCGGGAACCGAAGATTGTTGCCGGATAAAAGTATCCTAGATGTCCTTTCCTACTCAAAATATCAGCATATTATTACCAAATTTCAGCAAAATCGGTTTAGCGCTTTGGGCGTAACAGACAGACACACTCTTGCATTTATAATAAATTACTAATTAGTATAGCTTACATTAATTAGGAACCGAAACCAAAAATATCCACTATCGATATTTTTTTCTATTTAATAAATTGTTCATTTATTTATTTATTTAACGCTAATTTATGTAAATTGCAAACATTGCAAGACTGACAGAGATTCAATGATGTTTTCAAAGGTATCACGCAGACGTTGATTTCTTATAATACACAATAAATGATTATATTTTAATCACGTTTGTTAGGTTAGACGTTAAGGCCGTCACAGACCTAGCTATAATATATATTAATATACCGTACTAAGCACACTGAGACCAGAAATATATATTATAGCTGAGTGTGTGGTCACGCGAAAATTGTATAGAAAATATATATTAATATGCCTAGCTATAAATATATTAAAATAATTATATTATAGCTAGGTCTGTGACGGCCTTACGACTAACTCGACGTTAGAGGTTAGACTCGACGACCTCTGTGGCTCAGTGGTGAGCGCGTCGGTAGCTCAAGCCGGGGGTCGCGGGTTCGAATCCCGCCGACGGAACAAAAATTTTCAATGTTTAATTTTAAAATTAAAGCAACATTTCAGTGCATTATACCAATCTAGTGATCCAACCAGAGCAGCGTTGGATTGCTACTGGAATAATGTAAACGGAATGCACTCCAGTGGAATGCAGTCCAGTGCCCGTTTACATTATTCCAATAGTAATCCAGTTCTAGATTGGATTAAGTATACTGTAATAATGTGAACCCGCTATAAAAGATTGTGAAGTTTTTTTTAGATATTACAATATTATAATCATTCGGATTGTTTGGCTTCTTAAAGTTTCTTAACCTCCAATAATTGCGTAAGATTATTAACATTAGTATTTAAACTAATAACTAATAACCTTTGCGAATTTTAATGTTTTTATTAAAGCCGTTTAATGTTTTACACGAGTTTAAGGGTTTTATTGATATGATTAAATGTTTATGGCAGCGAAGAATTAGATTTTGGATCGTAAAACACATTTGGACAACGAATTAGGTAGTAATACTTATAAATCAAAGTATTTTGTGATTGCAGAAAACATTCATAATATACTAATTAAGTTTTAGCATCTAGTTGCAGAAATTCATAAAAATCGCAACAGAAGTTTTGTTGGAAAAAAGTGATGTAAGTACCTATACTAAACTAAGTACACAAAAGCTAGAAAAGATACGCTAAAGACGAAGAAAGGTTGTCGCAAGTCCACTAGCATGTCCTCACTCCTCAGATCATAACTACAAACCGCAAAATCAATACCCTTTCTTTCGCCGTAGTCGGCTAAATTGACGGCAAAATTGGCGTAGCAAATTGCAGAATGCATTGTGATTCATGGGTTATTAGCACTGACACTGAACAACAAGTGAGCACCTTGTTATACCGCAGTCACGATGCTCCTGGCCTTTGGAAATACTAAAAAATCGGCCAAGTGCGAGTTGGACTCGCGCACGAAGGGTTCCGTACCATTATAGAGCAAAAATAGTAAAAAAATGTGTTTTTTGTATGGGAGCCCCCATAATTATTTATTTTATTAAAATTTTATTATTTATTACTAAAGTATAAATACAGCTGAGTATTTAGTGTAAATTTCAAGTGCCTACCTGTTGTCGTCATTGATACCGAGCAAAAAATGTTTGAAAAATCACGTTTGTTGTATGGGAGCCCCCCTTAAATATTTAATTTATTTTGTTTTTAGTACTTATTTGTTGTTATAGCGGCAACAGAAATACATAATCTGTGAAAATTTCAACTCTTTAGCTGTCACCGTTCTAGAGTTACAGCCTGGAGACGACGGACAGACGGACAGACATCAAAGTCTCAGTAATAGGGTCCCGTTTTTACCCTTTGGGTACAGAACCCTAAAAACCGTTAAAGGTATTGTACTCACAAGTCACGTGGAACTAGTTTAATCGATTTTTGTGATATCAAAAGGTTTAAACACTTGCGAATTTTGTCGCGGGGCACTTTTGCTTTCCAGCGGCCGTGGTCACGGGTAGACCGAGGTGACTGGAGGTGACAGGCGTCCAATTAATTGAAGTTTTTCAACTACCCGAAGATACATCAATTTTTTCGTTTGCGTTCCGATCTACGCAGAACGAACTCACAGTGTCTTGGAAGCCGAGGTGTCATAGATTTGTGCTTTAGTTCGTTTGTCACTGGATCCCAACTAGATTTTTAAATTTTCCAAAAAATATTGCCGAATGAGTGACCCTGGTTCTACCATGGCAGTCCATGCGTGAACTGGGAGGTGAACCAGGTCGCTTCTTTATAGAATCACCGATCAAAAAATTTTGGTTAAATGGCCAGGCCATTTAGCCAAAACTTTTTCGTTGTCGCTTCGTTATACTTAGTTCGCCAACAAAAATATTGTAATAATATGGAACGTGTCAATTCCATACATTTTGATTGGCGATTCATTAAAGAAGCGTTAAAGAAAATATCTTGGCTCATCCCTCTGTAGTGTTAAAATAATTGAAAATAATGACACACACGTAGACCGTTGTATCTTCTACTAATGAAAGATTTATATTATTTTTTGGAATTTTTAAAAATTTTGAAATAAAAAAATTTTTCAAGTGTTACTTTGACTATCAATTAAAACCAACCCACCCCTATTTAACGAATAAAAATAATTTTACACAATTCGTTCTAAGACGCGTCTGAATTTCAAGAACGAAACTATTTTTGTCGTCACCACAAATAACATTATTTGTTCAAATGGTTCTACGTAGATAATATGACAAGAACATGGGTGCATATTTAGGCAATTACAGTAATTATACTCAGTATTAAAAAATAGGTATTCGTAGTCTAAGATAAGGTAGATCGGTATCGAATAATATTATGTACCTAGCTACGTCTTCGCGAAAAAAAGCTTTTCTTCAAGTTCTTCAATCTATACTAATAAAAGCTGAAGAGTTTGTTTGAAAGAGATAATCTCAGGAACTACTAATCGATTTCAAAAATTCTTTCACCAATGTATAGCTAAGATGTCCCTGGACCCTGAGTGCTATAGGCTTATGTATGAATAACGGGCGGAACCCGGGCGGACCACTAGTCTTTGTATAAAATCTATATACTTTAATATTATTATAAAGCGGAAGAGTTTGCTTGTTTGAACGCGATAATCTCAGGAACTAATGGTCCGATTTGAAAAGTTCTTTCAGTGTTAGATAGGTAGCTCATTTATCGAGGAAGGCTATATGCTATATTTTATCACGCTAAGACGAATAGGAGCGAAGAACTAGGGGAAAATGTGGAAAAAACGGGGAAAATTATATGAAATTGCTTATTATTTTAAGAACTACTAGAGAAATTTTTATGCTTTTTGGCACACATGACGAATAGGATACGTGAAGGGACTTAGGCTACTTTGCGGAAAAATTTACGGTTTCAACATATTGGTTCCTTCCTATAGTAGATTAAAATACTGTCTTCGTTCGTCAAGTGACGACTGGCATAAAAGACCTTGTTTTTAGGGTTCCGTACCCAAGGGTAAAAACGGGACCCTATTACTAAGACTTCGATGTCTGTCCGTCTGTCCGTCTGTCTGTCTGTCTGTCTGTCTGTCTGTCTGTATGTCTTGATGCTGTAACTCAAGAACCGCTGTGGCTAGACTTGAAATTTTCACAGATTGTGTATAAATGTTGCCGCTATAACAACAAATACTAAAAACATAATAAATTAAATATTTAAGGGGGGCTCCCATACAACAAACTAGATTTTTTTGCTATTTTTTTCTCGATATCAATAACGGGTAACAATAGGCACTTGAAATATTAAAAAAATACTCAATATTATTAGCACTTTAAAAATTTATAATAAAATTTAAATAAATAAAATAATTAAGGGGGGCTCCCATACAAGAAACACAATTTTCAGTCTATCTTTGCTCTATTGTGGTACGGAACCCTTCGTGCGCGAGTCAGACTCGCACTTGGCCGATTATTTACATATTACCTGTGTAGTTATTTATATAAGTAAAGAATTAATATAATTTTATACTATATTTATAAATTATTTTTGTTCCAGGTAACATTAACGGGTTATGGTGTTAACGAAAATGAGAAGATAGTCATAATATAGAAGCTACACAACCAAAATGAACCCTTTCCAGAAATTGTGTTACTTCATACTCTTTATAGCTCTAGTAAAATATTCAAGAAGCGATGAAAACAGTAAGTATGAAATGTCATGTCATGATTTCTTTGAAAAAAATATTTCTATCATTATTTATCATAACTAATAGTATATGGAATATGTATTACCTTATGTTATACTCAAAAAATATTTTTAATTATTATAGCTACCTAATTACACTAGATAATTAAAATTTTACAATACTGCTGGTGAATAATTTCTTTTCTTTTTGCCATAACTATACAGCGTCTTACGCATTTATAATAGATCATACAATTATTATTATATAAAAATTTGGTAGTACTACGTATGCTAAATTAAAATAATATTTTTCAGAAACAAACACGGAACGTCAGGCTAAAGCCAACGGGTACATGGTCAAACTTTACTCGGGAAGCAAAGCCGATCCTGTGATGTGTCCTAGAGAAGGCTTCCTAGCTGATCCCTATGATTGCTCGGTCTTCTACAGGTGTATCAAGTCCTTTAGTGACAAATACACGGTGTACAAGGTGAGACGTTTCACTTAAGCACCATAATTTTTGAGTTATCTAGATTCTAGCCGTCAAGTTCGAATTTAGAACTGGCAGGCAATGCCCGTAATGGTTCAGGAACCATTTGGGAATCATTAATATTGTTCATAATTATTATTGATTAGAAGTTTTAGCAAAATTAATGGTGAATGTGACATGATTAATAATTCAAACCTTTTTTCAATCTCAACAATACTAAATTACGTAAAGGTTAAGCATAAACAATACTAATTACGTAAAGGTTACGTAAGTGGAATTAACGATACTTATAACCAATGTTTGTTTACTTTCAGTTCAAATGTGGCCCAGGAACGGTCTACGATCCGGACACAGAGATATGCAACCACGCAGGAAATACACGACGCACAGAATGTGGAGGCACTCTCAAGGATCTAGACAATGAAAATGATATAGACGGTCACGAAATACCCACTCCCATAACAAGTAAATTACCGGCAATTTCAGATAATACGGCATCACAAAACTATGTCACGGCAAATAAGTACCCTGGATTTGTTAGCCCGACACCTACGTCTACAAAATATCCCATGCCACCTGAAGACATGAATTTAGTTTCGATAGAATCTTCATATGGAAATCCATTTGTGTCTACAATAATACCAGCTTATGAAATAAATAAAACACCTAGTTTAATGACAACGTTATCTGTAAAGACTACGACACCTAAAGGAATTTACACAGATAACAAAGGGGAAAATAAACAAAAAGGCGACGAGTGCACCAAAGATGGATTCATGGGTGATAGCGAGAACTGTCGAAAATTTTATAGATGTGTTAATAACAATAATAGAGGCTACTTACGATACGAATTTTTATGCAGCGATTTAACGATTTGGGATGATGATTTACAAAGCTGCAACCATCCCTGGGCAGTCCGAAAAAGACGATGTGGAAATGCCGAAGATATGTTCCCATTAGCGAATATCCCAGATTCTAACGGAGGAAACCGACCACAAATTTCATATGGCGACAAAGATTTGTCACCAACAAAGGCACCAGTAAATTACAACTTAAATGTTAATAAAACTCAAACCAGCATTAGCGATAAATATACTTTTAAACCTGTAACTGAAAACGTGTACACCACTAGTCAAGTTACATCAAGCTCCACTAAATATCAAACTTCAACAATGTCTACAACTAAGACTTCACCAGCCTTTATTAACAATCATTATAGTACTCCAAGCACGTCTAAGCCCCAGATAATCCATACAGATAAAAAACCTTTAACTATCGACTTTGAAAAAGATAAAGTAAAAGAAAATTCTCAAAGTATCAAAAGCAATGACTGCTCTGAAAATGGTTTCATGGGAGACCCCAATGATTGTAGAAAGTTCTACAGATGTGTTGGAAGTGGAAGAGGAAGATTTATTAAATATGAATTTACGTGTAGTGATGGTACAGTATGGGACAGCAATTTAGATTCATGTAACTATGCTTGGGCTGTAAAAGAATGCGGTGGAAAAAGACAATCGTCTGACGAACATAAAAATATATCAAGCACTACAGTTGCAAGTAAACCAGTAGCGATAACTACAGAAATAAATTCAGCTTACACTACACTCCAAACGATTGATAATATTTATTCTGGTGATATTTGTTTGTCTAATGGAATTTTTGGAGACTCTAATGACTGTCGTATATTTTATAGGTGTGTCGATAATGGACAGGGAAAGTTTGTAAAATATGTTTATAAATGTGATGAAGGCACATTTTGGGATCCTACCACTCATTCATGTAATTATATAGATAAATCAACATCTTGCAGTCAAATATTGGAAAACAATAAAACATCAACTAGTGAAAAAGCTACTGAACCCGTATCAATTTTACAACCAACCACAGACAAGAACGAAAATAATATAAATTATGAGATTGACTATGTGTCAAACTATATGCCTATTAAAATTCACACCTCCACTAAACGATCAATAAATAAAAATTCTGTTTGTCAAACGTCTGGATTTTTTGGCGATGATAATGACTGTAAGACTTTTTATAGATGTGTTGACGACGGAAATGGTAACTTTATACAGCATGCCTTTTCATGTGGAGAAGGAACTGTTTGGGACTCAAGTATCGAAGCATGTAATCATGCCTGGGCTGTAAAAAATTGTGGAGGAGGAAGATCAAGTACACCAAAAGAAAATTTGAATTATCCTACTACCTCGCTGTATCATGAAAAAGAAAGTGACGGATATAACAATAATTTTAATAATATTCCCAATATACAAAGTACATTAGGATACACAACTACGTCAAAAACCACTACACACGAAGCCTTAAAAACAACGCGATCAATTAGTAGCAATGGATGTTCCGAAGCGGGTTTCAGAGGTGATTTTAATGATTGCTCCAAATTTTATAGATGTGTTGACGATGGTAAGGGCAGTTATATTCAGTATGAATTTAGTTGCGGTGACGGTACTGTTTGGGATCCCAAAATACAAGCTTGTAACCATAAATGGGCTGTGGAAAACTGCAATATCAACAATGAGGAGAATAATATTGATAGTGTTAGTGAAAGTACAACATTGAGTACAGCACAAACAACAAAAGTGTACCATACCACAACATCAATCACTGTTGCAAGCAGTTCTCAATCAACAATTTTGTCGTCAACACAATCAGGTAGCAACGCTTGCAAAGAGGAAGGCTTTCATTTTGATGAAAATGACTGTCAAAGATTTTATCGATGTGTAGGCGATAGTAGAGGAACCTATATAAAATATGAATACACGTGTAGCGATGGTACAGCATGGAACCGAGAAATAAATGCTTGTGATTACTTAGAGAACACGTCTTGTAACAATACTAGAAAAGATAATACTTATATTCATCCTACAACAACTGCGATGTCACAAAAGCTAACTACAGAATCGTCACCTAAAAATGAAATGGCCTTATCTGATGAAAGGAATGTATGCAAATCTGATGGTTTCTATGCAAACACTGAAGACTGCACTAAATTTTATCGTTGTGTACGCGACGGTAAAGGCGGTTATATCAAATACGACTTCTCTTGTGGTCCAGGTACAATTTGGGTACAAGAAAACCAAATTTGTGACCATGATACAGGAATAGCAAATTGTGGTACTGCTTCCACTGCAGAAGAACCTAGTTCAACGAACAAATATTCTACTACGACACATTCGACAACTGCACCTGTAACAACAACCACTCAAAAGCAAAGCGAAGAAAGCTACGATTCTGAATGTGGTTCTGAAGGATTTTATCCACATGCATCTAATTGTCAGAAGTTTTATCGGTGTGTGAATGATGGCAAAGGTTACACAAAGTATGACTTTACTTGCGGTGAAGGTACAGCTTGGGATACAAATATACAAGCTTGCAATCACATAAACGAAGTTAAACGATGTGAAATGCATGAATCAATAAGTCAAAAACCTGAACAAAGGCCACCATTGCAAGATGAGCCACTAGAATCGGAATCAAATAATAATGTAGATACAACCAAACCTCCTAGTTCTACTACAGACTCAAATAATAATAAATCTACCAAACCTACTGTTACAGAAAGTACTACTGCAGGTACTTCTGCAAAATCTACATCAACAACAGAAAGTACAAAACCAACCAACGAAGATGAGTGCAAAGAGGATGGATATTTTGGAAGTAATTCAAATTGTAAGAATTTTTATAGATGCGTTAGCAACGAAAATGGCGGTTATACTAAGTATGATTTTACATGTGGCGAAGGAACTATTTGGGACCAAACCATTCTCAGATGTAATCATCCTGAAAATATTTTGAACGCTTCATGTAAATCTAGTGACGATAAGGAAGAGACAGAGACATCAACTTTGAAAGAGCAAGATTCATCAAAAAGTCCAGAATCGACTAGTTCTACTTCTGGTTCTCAGTCTTCTAGTACTCAATCAACAACAGACCCCAGTGAAGAATCAGACAGTAATCAATCAAATAATGATACTTTTACATGTACTGAGGCTGGATTTTTCGCCAATCCAAATGATTGCAAGAAATTTTATAGATGTGTTGACTGGGATAATCAAGGAGAGAGGTTCTCCATTTTCCACTTTGACTGTGGAGAGGGCACTGCTTGGGACCAGTCATTACTGACTTGTAACCATGAACATTTAGTAAATTGTAGCAAACAAAATGAAAATGCAACCGAAGAAAGTTCAACTACTACAGAAACGTCGACGACAGAAACTTCTACTCAGCCATCGACAACAACTACAACAACAACAGAATCGTCAACCACAACTACAAAAAAACCAACAACACAAAAAACAACTACTCATCAGACCACAACACAGAAAACGACACCTCAAGAAACGACTACCCAGGAAACAACGACACAAGAACCGACTACCCAAAAAACGACAACAGAAAAGTCAACCACTCAAGAGTCAACCACGCAAAAGTCAACAACAACTACCGAACAGAGCACTACTACTGAACCAGCTACTGAACAAACTTCAACAACAACCACCTCTAGTACAACTGAAAGTACAACAAGTTCTACTAGTCCACCACAAGAGACTACTACCACTGAACAAACCACAACCACAACTACGGAGAAAGCAAGTTCAACAACTACGCAGTCATCAGAACAAACTACTCAGACTGAGAAAACCACAACTCAGGATTCAACTACTACTGAAGCCCAAACAGAATCAACAACAGAAAGTTCAGCTAACAAAGACTGCCCTCAAACTAGCGAAGACGAGTACCTCTTTGTCTGTCCAACTTCTTTTAGGAGACACCCGAAGTACTGCAACCTGTTTTACCAATGTACAGAAGATGAAGATAACCATGAATCTAAGATAGCAACATTCCACTGTCCAAATAATACAATCTATGATGAAAGTAAAATTCAATGTGTTGAGGAGAAGAAAGCTGATAAAAAATGTGAAGGAGAAATAGCCGCAAGAAGAAGAGTAAAACGGCTTGGATATAATTATAAGGAACCGGTAGGTAACCTTTACACATATTTCTAAAATATAACAAAGTAAATTTAATAAAACCAATATTTATTAACGCTATTTTTTACAGATTACCGTTGGAAAAGAGAAGATGGCTTGCAAAATGCCAGGGTACTACTTATTTGAAAAAACTGAAGAATGTTCACTAGCTTTTCTGAAATGTGAAAAGTCAAAAAGAGGCAACGTAAAAGGATATATCTACAAATGCCCAGAAGGCTATTTATATTGGTCCATAAGCAGACGATGTGAACCTACTAAAAAAGTAAAAGACTGTAAGCGCTCTTCTTTCGATTGGAGTGGAAGAAACGAACTACCAATTGAAAAATTGAATGTAGCACCGTGATGACAAAATATGTATCTTATGTCTAGGTATAGTTCAGTGCAATAAGTAACCTTTTATATTTAAGCTTTTACAGAAGTTCTTAAAATTTCAAACAATTATTAATGATAGTAATAAAATAAGACTTTAGCAGTAGTTACTTCCCTTTAAATTTACTTAGTACACGATCTAGTCTCGCGCTCTACATTTTTATAATAATAAATTAGCGACAAAACTATGTTATTATAACACCAATGCTGCCATAATGTTAATGACATTTGTGAGCAAAATCTTGTAAAATGTAACACTATTTTGATCACGACTGGATTAGAATAAAGAAGAAAAATAACTAAATAAATTATTTGATACAAAAATGTCGCTTTATTTAAAAATAATTATTAAGAAATAACATCTATATATTTACAGGAACTTATGTTTCCCTTACAAAATATGGTGAGCTCATCGTTTATAATGTGCTCAATTGTATCATTTGCACTATAATGTTTTACGTTACTAAACACTGTACCAATAAAAGTGTGACAAGAAGTAGAAGTTGCAATAATAGTGCCTTTCAGATCCATAGTTAATTCCGGAAAACGATTAGAATTACTTACTTGTATTATCGAACTATCGGGGCCTATCGAATTTGTTTTGGCTTTGGTATCATAGTTGTTTTTATTATATAATTTTGGTGTATTTTCAAAATATTCATCTTCTTCTTGAGAATTTATAATTGTATGGTTTTTTCGTGTAGGAAATTCTTTATCTTGAGATATTATTTTCGTGTTTTTTGTTTCTTCCCGCTTATAACGTTTGTGCTCATCTTCACTGGAAACTTTTACATCTATAAAAGTAAGTTCGCCTCTATTTTCAGCTTCCGATAAGTTATATTGGGGAATATTCGCGGTTTGACTCTTATCGCTTTCTAAAATACGTATTATGTCTTGAATGTTGTTAACTTTTGGTTTTTTAGGTTCGTCGTTATATTCGTCTTTTTTAGATTTTATTTTATCACATGTCTTTTTATACTTTTTAAGAGTAGTATATAAATTCTCTAAAGTCTTAGGGTTATCAAAAAGAGGTGTTATGATGCTAGGATCAAAAGCTATGCCTCCTTTTTCCCAAATAGATATGCACCTTATTAAAAATGGAATTGCATGCAAAGGCACATTTCTCCAAGCATCTTTAATAGGCGAGCTATCTAAGTACTTTGAAAGTACAGTGTATTGTATCGAAATATCACTCCAGTATTCACTCCGATATAATTTATCGGTTCTCAGTATAGTTCTCATAGCAATCTCATTTTTGTCTTCATCCCTCATACTTTCGGTTGATTCTTGCGTATCTTTTAGCATAACAATTATATTATACTTGTAATCAGTGAATTTTTTTGCAAGTCTTTTGACATACTTAAGGTAAAATTCGTCATTCATTTCGTCGTAGCTATCGACAATAATATGCATGTACACATTCAATGGAAAGCTTTCGTCTAGATTGACCAAATTCTCATCAGCAGTTGAATCAGCAGCTGCAAATGGTAGTCGAGAAGGAGTAACCATATCGATTAGAGAAATACTGTTGTAAATGATAAAAATAGTTATCGCGATCATGATGAATCCAACCCACCAATATGCCAAGAGCGATGATATGTGATCTGAAAGTAAAATATTTTTAATGCTTCATGAAAATGGCTTTAAAAATAATCGTAGCCAAGACAACAGTATTTCATTTTGAACAAGAAGCTTGTTTTGATTAAATAATCAATTTATCTAGATGCTACAACTTACAAACTAGCTTTCTCGTGAGAAATTCATTTATCAGCTAGCCGTAAATTTTGTAGCGGTAATTTTTTTTTATTTTTTTTTTTTGCAAAAAGAATAGAAGAGATACTTAACAGCTGCAGCGTACAAAGATGCAGATTTAATATTTTTAAATTTCATTACAAGCAAGCAACAACATACTATTTTTGTGGCGAGACATTCATAGCAGATATTTTCAAAAAGGATTCAGTACCTGGCCAGTTTTTGATGATAAAAGCTGCTCCTTTTAGTTTGGACTTGGAGTTTCTGTAATACAGTGAGCGATGCCTTCGAGGACATGTAAAGTGACTTTCTTCATCAGAATCCCAAAGCAATGGTAGTTGCTCCTTTTGGTTATTCATCACTTTCCATGTAAACTCCTGAAAGAAATTATGTCTGAAATACACATTGTTTTAGACGACGCGATTGTACGAATAAAGTGTATATTTAAGATTCTAAATTAGAAACATTTGTACACAATTATATATTTTAATTTTAATTTTGCTGAAGACTCGCGTTATATTATGATTATCTATGCTTATATTATAAACGCGAAAGTGTGTCTGTCTGTCTGTTGCACGTCTGTTGCCTTTTTACGCTCAAACAGCTGAACCGATTTTGTTGAATCTTTGTAATTAATTCATCATCTGGTACTAATTAGAATACTTAAAGTAAAATTACAGAGCAAAGTAAAATAGGAGACTAAAAAGAAGTAAAAAACGTAAAATCACGCATCTTTCAGTGAATTAAAATTGTTACCTTATTTTATTAAAATCACAAAATTATTTTAATTCTAATGTGACTTTTCCAAGACTTTTTAATATTAATAATTCATCACAGATATTTTTAAGTGTCAAAATATTTTTTAACAATATTTCCAGAAAGCCACGGCCCACGAGCAACAAAAAAGAAACGTGAGAAAATTAGAATTATTTAGAAAACACTTACAATTTCGTGATCCAATTTCTTCAAAAATGCCTCGCCTATCGATGGATTATTAAATAATACAATATGCTAATTACATCGAAGGCTAATTGTAAATGAATCGAGAGCTCCGAGTCGCGGCAGCACGTCGCGGTATAATTTTGTTGATTCAACAGAACATATTTCACGTACAACGACGATCATGTCAAGGTCAAAGCATCCCTCATCTTATAAGAGCTGCTTAAATGCTGATCATGCTTAAGATGAAAGAGTAAGAGGCCCTTTTCCTGTTATGCATGCTATCGGGTGCGCGTGGATCTGGTATACAGTGTGTAACAAAACTAAAAAATAACTTAGGCTGTGTACGTGTTCCTTGTAGAGAGTTCACTGTGAACGTAGCAGCGCTGAAAGACCAATTTTTTCACTTTTGTATGGGCAAGCGCCCTAGCGTAAAGTTTCCCCATACAAAGTTGAAAAAAAAATTGGTGAACTCTCTACAAGGAACACGTACACACCCTAAAGTATTAGGTATCACTTAGTTTTGTTACACCTTGTCTACGAATAATAATTATTCGTAGCACCTTGTATTATATGGATGATAGGGTGCGGGCAATTTTGAAAGCGACGCGACTGCGCAGCGCACACGTCGCGATTGCGCGGCGTCACTGATCTATATTATACAAGTACGCTGGATAGCTGATACTTGAAATGACAGCTATTTCTTGTGCCTATTTGAAGCGGAATCAGCGCCCCCATTATTAGGGCTGAGAACTAAATCTGACGTAAAAATGACGTTTGAAAGCCGCCATATTGGCACTGATAGCAGAGAGTACTTGGAACTAATACTAGTGATGACAACTGTTGTTATTGGTTGTGGTTACGTCAAATTTAGTTCTCTACCCGAATAATGGGGGCGCTGATACCGCTTCAAATAGGCACAAAAAGCAGGTGTGTATCAGCTATCCAGCGTACTTGTATAATAGAGATCAGTGCGCGGCGTGCACGCAGCTTGCCTTCCGCGTTTTGGACACTCAGTAGCAAAATGGATTCTGACGAGGAAACACTACTGCTGGCTTTGTTACTGTAATAAAACGCCATGCCGCGACGACGCTGCGCTGTCGCAGCGTGTCGCTGTCGCGTGCACGCCGCGCAATCGCGGCGTGTGTGCTGCGCAGTCGCGTCGCTTTCAAATCGCTCGCTAATCGCCAGTGTGATAAGGCCCTAAAACACACATGACAGGAAAAGAGCCCTTACAATATAAATATGCAGACTCTACATTAAAGTGATCATGTAATAAAGATTTCATGAACTTAATAATGAGAATAGGAGAAAGAGATCTTCGTTATGTTATTTGATAATTCTTGAAAAAAAAGTTACTAAAGATCAGGTTTTTCCTGTTTTTCTAATTTTTACAATGAAAACACAATGCCTATCCTTTTTTTTTTTTTTTTTTTTTTTTGCGTTGGGGGAATGCATTTACGCATCCTGGTCTGGGGAAGGGCCGAGGTATGTGGGACTCCTCGGGGCGGACGTACATCCGCACCCGGGACTACCCACTAAAACCCCAACGGTGTTCCTGCTCCTGAAGATGGGACTACGGGAAACGCGTGATACACGACCGCAGCCCCACCACCTCTGCCTCTTTGGGCTCCACTCGTGGAAACACCACATTACACCACATTGACACTCCGCGACGATGTGCTGGAACACCTAGCGCATCGTGGCCTACCCGGGACTCGATGTCATGGGCGACGGCTGCCCCATGCCGACGCCCCGAGATCCCCTGCTAAGGCGGGACGTCGTGACCATGTCTGGCCCTTAGTCTCCGCCTCGGCCTTCTCCGAGAATCGAGCGCCTCTGCCTCTCGCCTGCGCTCCGCCTCCTCCTTCGACGACATTACCACTTCGGCGAATGTCTCGACTGCCCTCCAAGATTGTTGGCTGTCCAGCATCGCACGAACGATGGCCGGCAGCGTGATGTCGGGTCCAATAGTGGCCTGTAGGGCCGCCCTTTGTCTGCTCCAAGCGGGACAGACGAGCAACGTGTGCTGCGCCGTATCCCGATCGTCACTGCAGTGATGGCAAGCAGTGTTTTGCTCGCGTCTGGCCATGTCGCACAGGTACCGACCGAAGCAGCCGTGCCCGGTCAGCACCTACACAATGCCTATCCTAACTCATTGAAAGTAAATTTGCTAAATTAGAAAACTAAAATACATATTTTATAACATTTATTTAACATTTATTACAGTAGGTACCTACTTCAAAATTTACAAGAGTAATAGTGGACCCCTAGAATATAAATTTTATTGTGCAATATCATTGATCAATAGTTAGATTATTGAACGATTAATTTGACAATAAAATTGAAAGGCGAGCGCGTTCAATATCAACACAAGACGGTCAATAATATTGCACAATACCGAATACGTGATATATATATATATAAAATTGCAAGTCCTGACTGACTGACTGATTCATCATCGCAGAGCAAAAACTGTTAAAGTTACAGCCACGAAATTTGGTGAGTAGGGTTGTTTTGTAAAGTAGACACCCACTAAGGAAGGAATTTTGGAAATTTTACCCCGAAGGGGGTGAAAAAGGGGTTGAAAGTTTGTATGAAAGTCCGTCATTTCTTAAGTTAGAAACATGAAACTTTATTTTTGAGCTACTGAATAAAAATAAATAAATATGTATTTAAGCGTTTTTGGAAATTCTACCCCCAAGGGGGTGAAATTGGGGTTGAAAGTTTGTATGAAAGTCCGTCATTTCTGAAGTTAGAAACATGAAACTTTATTTTTTGGGTTACTGAATAAAAATAAATGAATACGTATTTAAGTAAGTGTTTTTGGAAATTCTACCGCCAAGGGGGTGAAATTGGGGTTGAAAGTTTGAATGAAAGTCCGTCATTTCTTAAGTTAGAAACATGAAACTTTAGTTTTGGGTTACTGAATAAAAATGAATGAACACGTATTTAAGCGTTTTTGGAAATTCTACCCCTAAGGGGGTGAAATTGGGGTTGAAAGTTTGAATGAAAGTCCGTCATTTCTGAAGTTAGAAACATGAAACTTTATTTTTGGATTACTGAATAAAAATAAATGAATACGTATTTAGGCGTTTTTGGAAATTTTACCCCCAAGGGGGTGAAATTGGGGTTGACAGTTTGTATGAAACTTTCTCAATTTTAAACCGATCGGGCTGAGACTGAGAAAGGAATTTAATAAACCCCTAAGGGGATGAAATAGGGGATGAAAGTTTTTAGAAATTTTCTTAGACTTTCGACTGATTGAACTCAAATTATTAAAGATTTGAGCTTCTATGATGAAGGCGTTCGCTTCAATAGGATTTGGGTTACTGAATAAAATCGTAGGAAAGTCAATTCTGTACATTGAATATTTTTGAAAAATAATATTTGCGACGTGATCTAACTATGCTAACGCGGACGAAGTCGCGGGCAACAGCTAGTTTTACAATATAAAGCTGATCGTCTAGGGGGCTAAGGCAAAACTAAAATATTGAAATAAATTTGAATTAAGTAATTATAAATAATTCAAAATCTTGATAGAATCACAATAATCAGCACGGTTAGATCTAAAGCAGCTTTCTTGAAAAGTATTAGATATTACATACCGAGGACTGATGAGAGATCTGGGCTTAAAGAGTATTTTACTCAGAAATGGATGGTTTCGGGAATAAGCGGCCATGATGGTTCCATCTGAGCTCAAAGTTAAATAATTCTTTTGATCATTTTTGTTGTAAAAATTGGGAGTATTTTCAATATCTACAAATGCCGCAATATTATCCATAAGACGTGAAATCTCGTATGTAACGTGGAAATGTAGACCATTGTTTGGATATTTGTGTTGTTTAACAATTCTAGAATTATTGTTTTGTAGGGTGTCGGTAATATTATTGACGTCAGTTGTATTATTCATTTGGGTTGTATCATTAGACTTCTTTTCCTTGCTTATAGTATCATGTGTTTTGATACTAGAAACGTTCGCTTTGGTATCATTAGCTGAAGTATTTTCAATAATCTCATTACTAGAGATACTACGTTTTACTTTAACTGAAGTCATCAGTACGGTACGTATATCTCCGTTGTCAGATGCTATTCCAAAATGATATATAGTTTGAAACATTCTGGGGATTTCGTTGAAAGCATCAAAGAATAATGCGAAAAACTCTTTTTCATCTATAACATCGATTTTATCAAGAGCCTGGGTGTACTTGGGAAGATCAACACTTTTGCTGTGCTGTTTTAAAATAGCATCCAGCTTAAAATCGATATGTTTCATCAAATGAAAACGATAGTTCTGCGTCCATAGGTTAAGGCCGATTCCACCATTCTTCCAAACTTCATAAGCGCTGACGTAGAACGACAAATATGCGACAGGTATAGATCTCCACCTGTATCGGAGTGGAGTATTTGCTGTGTACTTGCTCAGACTCAATACGGAAATGTTGACATTCGGATGTTTTCTTTGAAATTCTTGAATATCTCGATCGTTGTTTTTGATAAAAACATATCTGACTGAACCGGTATATTCGGGGAAAAATGTTTCAGAGAAGAGAGAGTCCCTTGGGAGGATATAAGTGGGGCTCTGTGGAGCGTTATCTATAAGGAGGCGAACGTTAAAATTCAGCAGAGGATATTCTGTTGCCATAAAACTTAGGTAGTTTGTGAATGTTTTGAATTGTACGGAATTATCTCTTGGAAGTACGTAATGGTAGTACACTTCTCCAGTAGGCTTGGATTCGTATTTGAGCATTACTGACTGCAGCCTGTAAATGCTTCCGAATGCGTAGAAAATGACGAACATTATCGTCAGAAGCACGACCGACAACCAGCAAGCCGATACGAATTCTGTAACAAATTGATACAAAACATTACCTACCATGCATGTGACTAATAGTTACTTGAGAAAAATGTCGTATTATATAATATTAATATTATAAGAGCACCCAATGTACTTAAGAGGGAACGCTAACACAGTAAAATTTGAACGAAGAAACTATTGCCATCACGCTTCACCCTTTGCTGGCATATTATTGTGTATTGCGATAGAGACAGATATAGTAAATGGAGGTTACGTATTCCTCTGATTCCTTCTTCAAAATAGACCCTATCTGATTAATTTTTTTTAATATCTTCAGAAAGGGTGAGTTTATGCCTCCACGTTTTTATTTTCTCTTAAAGATCTTTCAAATTTGGTTTATGGTCGGTTGATTGGCGGGGTACGGAACATTGATTTTATGCGATTTTTGAAGGGTCATATATTTTTTTAAATCTAATCTTAAATTTAAAAAAGTCGAACGAAGAGGCATAGCTTTCACAGATTCCAATATTGTATTAAAAATCATTCATAATGCGTCTAGCATTATCCAGGGAGTAAATTGAGGAATTTACGTTTGTATGGAAAAAAAGTGTTAGCGTTCCCTCTTAAAAATATGTGCTAGAAGAATCTAGAAATAATCATAGGTGAACCAAAATCAGAGAATTCGTTCAGTTCTCTTTATATGGCCAGTGCAGAATGCAGAACTTTTAACGGGTAATACCTATACTAGACCAGCTAGCTTCTGCCAAACAGATCTATTAGGATGTTACACAGCTGAATTTAGGGTTGTAATTAAATAAGTCTATCTAATCATTTCAAACACTTACGAGGGCATCTTGAGATCCAAGAGGGGCGTTTTGGTGTACAACTAACATTCCATTCCACCGGGATGATTGCTGACTTTTCGAGCGGTTTCTCGCCCCCGCTATCTGGGTTTAACAGGGGGTACTCTTCAGAGCGTCGTAAAGGCATTTGGGTCATTCTGAAAAAAAAATATGTAATGGGTTTCAAACTTTTGTAGATTGCTATAATTTGGCGACATTGTACCATTGTATTTAAATGGTTTCTAAGTTTAATATAAAGTCTGGGTCAGTAACGAATATTTATTGTCATAAAGACATTTTAGCAGCTAGCCACTAGCCAGCTAGGTAGTCCAAACAAGTCTGGTAGGTATTGGCCATTGGGTCTTTTGGCCATAACATAAACCGTTCGCTATGTTTTTTCTTGGACGTGATTCGTGAATAAAAAATCTAGTTGGCTTATGATTCCTCCAAATTCCAATGTTAAGAAATCTTACCTTTATCGCTTTTGAGTAAAATATTTTACGAAAAGCAAAAAGTAACTTCAAAATTTTGACTTTAGGTACTCAATCATTTTTTGACGTATGTATTCGAAAAAAAAATTTGAATATCCTCCTTCAGCGAACTTATATTTTTGCAGCCCATGCGTACCGTGATTTTTGGTAGTGATTATAATATTATTTTTGTAGAAAACTAAACGTGTCAAACTTAATAAAAAACAAAATGGCAAAAAATAGCAGACACAAACAATACATAAATAACATCCTCATAAACTATTAACTGGAAAGACCGAAAAGACCCATGAGACCCACATAAAAGAAAGAAATATGGAAACTGAGAGCAACGCACTTATTGATCGATTACGTTCAAACCTAAAGGATACTAAATCTACCGTAAGTTATTAGGCAACTATTTCAGCAAGTTATCTTATTTTAGCGAGTGCAACATACTAATATATTATATAGTACATATTTATATCTACTATCTATGTAGAAAATATTAGAGGCCCCTTGTTATACTTTAACTCCCGAAGGAAACACAGGGGTGCGTCGTGTAATGACTGCCATACACCCTACGGCTACCGGAGAGGTCGACCAATGTGTGTGGGCGCCGGTCAGCTGCGCAGGCTCAAAAAACTGCACAGGTCAATTCCACCCACATTCCGGTCTACCTGCGCAGGCATACCCACAGGTGGACCTCTCCGGTAGACCGTAGCGTGTATGGCTCGCATTACACGTATCAATATTATTACGATTCCGTGATAATATTGATGGTGTAATAGGCCGAATCGCAGTATCGCAGTAGTACTTGTGATACGCGTGATACTAGAATCGTGATTATATTGATGGTGTAATTCGAGCCTATGGCTTACATAAGTAACGTTAAGGTTGCGCCGCGTTAAGGCGACGCCTTGATAATTTGGCTGTAGCGATGTCGATTTTTCTCAGCAATGACTAAAGCTAAGAAATTAAATTTCACTGTCAGTATTCATCATGACTTTGTCTTTGAATTGCCCATAGCATAACACGATTGGGCAACTTTTATAACACAGAATAATCAATCAAAAAGACCTCTGTAAAAAGGGATTCCTATTTTGCCAACAGAAGAGAGTGATAATAAGCTTCCGAAATTTGTACATAAATTGGTTCTAGCATACACTTTAATTTACCCATAGCTTATATGAAATGTATTTATGGTTTTTAAATTACGCGACAAAAACCATTTTGTCGCTACGCCCTTTCCATTTTTGCTGTTCCATTGCTTGTTTTCTATGAGAGGCCGGGCTAGCCTTGCATAGAAAACAAGCAATCTAAAACACATCCAACACGGTTTTTACTTTAACGTGGCGTCACCTTAAAGTAAAAAACCGTGTTGCCGTTGGATATGTTTTAAATTGCTTGTTTTCTATGAGAAGCCAGCCTAGAAAACAAAAAATGGAAAGGGCGTAAGCGACAAAATGGTTATATTGTCGCGTAATTTAAAAACCATAAATGTATTTCATATAAGCTATGGGCAAATAATTATAGTGTACGCTTGAGCCTTGAACCAATCTATGTACAAATTTTGGAAGCTTTAATCACTCTCCTCTGTTGGCAAAATTAGAGTCCCTTTTTTTTACAGAGGTCTTTTTGATTGATTATTATGTGTTATAAAAGTTGACCAATCGTGTTATACTATGGGCAATTCAAAGACAAAGTCATGATGAATACTGACAGTGAAATTTAATTTCTTAGCCTTAGTCATTGCTGAGCAAAATCGACATCGCTACAGCCAAATTATCAAGGCGTTGCCGTAACGCGGCGTCACCCTAACGTTACTTATGTAAGCCATAGGCTCGAATTACACCATCAATATAATCACGATTCTAGTATCACGCGTATCACAAGCACCTAATTCAAAGACAGAGACATGATGAATACTGACAATTAACTTTAATTTCTTAGCTTTAGTCATGGCTGAGAAATATCGATATCGCTACAGCCAAATTATCAAGGCGTCGCCTTAAACCTACAGGGTGCAACTCGTCACTCGTCACTCGTGTGGCACCCTGTGGCATCGTAGCTTCAAAACGGATGAGCCGATTCTTTTTACAATTGAAAAGAGCAATAAGGTCTGTCAGTGTGACCATGTGTGACACAGTTTCAAGATTCCATCACCGGTCTGGAATCTGGATTATTTTTAGGACAAAATATCTACAATCCCTGTCTGATGTCGATAGTTATAATAGTTAATGCGTGCTAGATATGCAGAGTTATAAGACCTATGCAAAAATAAATGACTTTGAATTTGAATTAGAATTTAGAGTTTATACCACAGTATAGCAGTGGTTTATACTGTTGTGCCTCCTACACGTTTATAGACAGGGCGTTTTACATACTGCCTGCCTGCTAAACACAGGCTCAAGGCTGTATCTGCTAGATATTTTAGCTGGTAAGTACAGCTTGAGTTTAAGCATAGCTTTAAAAATTCTAGCGCAAGTCCCCACAGATCCAAAATGGCGATATAAGGGTGAAGCTGCGCGCGTTGCTTGTGGCCCTCCTGGGTATATCCCTGTCAGCCTGCGCCTTCGTCTTGCAGCCGGTGGACATGGAGATCAGCGATGAGGTGGCTGAGGGTCTCAACAACGTTACTTTTGCAAGACGGTAAGGAATTGGGCTCTCTTTGAAATTAAAATGACTATAATAATATGTTCTATAACCTATTTGAGTGGCTCATGAATAGCCTAAAACTCCACATCCTACAGAAAGAATGTAGACCGAATAAACAAGCAATTATTATTTTGAAACATTGCTTGTCTATTAAATAAGGCGTCGTATAGACATTTTTTTACCCCTCGCCTACCGTGGATATATTATTATGAGGTGTTTGGTGTGATCCTTTTACGGCGCGTTTAGAGTTTATACGTGCGCGTTTTCTGCTGTATCTAGATTCTAGTGTTTGAAAAACACGCGAGCTGAATCCGCATGATTAAAAAACGCGCACGTGTAAACGCGCCCTTAATTATATATTTTGCATGCATCTAAATTATTATCCAAACTATACCATTTTATGTGACCAATTAATTCTTAGTCTCAATTAAATCTAAGTAACTAGTTTTTCGATTGCAACACAACAACTGATTACTGATATTTCTTTTCAGACTAACCAAACCGACAATTCGGCTAGTAATGGGCTACAGTAAGCTGAGTGTAATGGTGACTGCTATGACGTCACTGCTGCTGCTTCTCGCTGTCATGGCCAAAGTAAGAAACGTACATTTGTTAATTTAAGGCAGAGTGGTAAATAACTAAATACTATAAAAATATTATGTAGGGCATAGGTATAGCCTTATACTTGAGGTGATATAGAAGAAGTTCACACACACGCTTCATCTGTCAGTTCGATAAATAATATGTATTAAATATATAGATTTATTAGTAAATTGGTAGGAAACCTTTATTATTAACTAGTGGCAACTGGCAGTCATCCGCTACTAAGTGCTGGACTGAATCTTATAAAAATATAATGTTTTGTAAACTCACCCTTACGCCTAGTCTCCAATCTCCATCCACAGTAATCTCATCTTTACAGGAAGCGTGGTGGAACCGCGGCTTGCGGTGGCTAGCTGTCCCAGCACTACTGGTGACAGCATTAGAAGTGGTGACGGACGCCAGCGACGGACTGCTGGCGGCAGCTGTGCGAGGCGCGGGGCCGGCGGCGGCAGCACACGCGGCCGGCGCGTGCTGTCTCATCGCTGTCGAGATTGTCGTATGGTTAGTACCTATATGCCCACGTTAGGTGGGACCGCTAGACGACACTACGCTGCATCGAAAGGACACGAACAAATATTCTTTGTATATTATAATATGAGCTATGACGCACAATGTTACAATGCTACGCGACATAAAACGTCAGTGCTATGAAATATGAAGCGTCGCGTCGTTTTGCTGCAGCGTAGTGTCACTTAGTGCGGTCTTAAGAGCGACTCCACGTGGTGGCTAGCGGTCCCGGCGTTGCTGGTGACAGCAATTAGAAGTGGTGATGGATGCCGGCGATGGCTGACGCGTGCTGTCTCATCGCTGTCGAGATTGTAGTGTGGTCAGTAAGCTTAGAGTCTCTAATCCTCAAATGTGATGGCATTTCATAGCGAAAAAAAGTGGTGTTAGGGCTCCCACACAAAAGTTCGAATCTCATCGTAATGTCATTTTTTATTATGAATTTTGTCGCAGATAATTTGCGATGCGATGCGAATTCGCAGTTTGGTGTGGGAGTCCTAAGGCTACCTACATTTCTATCGAAGTTGAGCAAAGCCGTGGCAACGGGAACATCAAAACATTTGCGGCATTTTTGCTTAGCTTTAGCATTTATGCTCCTATCTTACCGAGCGCGAGAGCACGATTTTTTTACGTTTGTATTAAAAAGGATTTGTACAGAATACCTTTTAATGATCACGCCAGAGACTTCAATATAGTCTAATTTAAGAACCTACTTTCTTTAGATTTTCTAAGATAATAATTTTTGCCTTCTAGAATTTTATTGGTTCTTGATCAAAATATTGTACTCCGTCTTCATCTTCATTCAAATGTTCTAAATGATACTTTTATTATTCAGTATGCCAACTATTCTGTCTATACACCTGTAACAAAATATTAGGTACCTAGTAACATTTTACCTAAGGGCGAATCCGCACGTACCACAAACACACGACATCGCAACGACAAAATGTCGTCGAGCAGTGGTTACGTGTGAATGGTGTCGCTGCAGCCTTTTGTAGTTGCGTTGTGGTACCGACAAAATGTCGACGTGGTTGCGATGTGGTTACGTACGAAAGTCAACGAAACGGAGGGGGGGAAGAGCGCGGGCGGTGTGCGCGCACTGTCGTTGCATCGACGTAACGTTGCGGTTGCGATGTGGTCGGTATCTGACAAGACGTGGTCGACAACGACTGCAAAATGTGGTACGTGTCCAGTCAGTCAGTCCAGTCAATGGTCCAGTTCATTTACAATACGAAATATACGCCCGACCACGTCGTGTGTTTGTCGTGTGGTTGTGGTACGTGTGGGTTGGCCCTAAAATATAAAATACTATTATTTCAGGTATTTCATCGCCAAATTCTTTGAGTACAGTCCACAGGAAGAAGAAAATATAATAGAATTTCAATGAAACTATTTAATTATAATACCAACAAATATAACAGATACATTTATATAAACATATCAAATTAATTTCGTTTATTTATGCAATAATAGATTATACTTCTCAAGATTCAGAATAACCTTAACTAAATCTAAATAATATAATTCATAATACACACATTGTCTAAAAACTAATAGACTATTATAAAAACTTCATTGCCTCATACCATAAAATAAGACGTACACTTCCATAAAAAACATCTTAGTTTTTTTTTTCTGAACTATGTATACAAATCATAATTTATATTTGATTGGATACAATATTAAAAATATATAAACGTTGAGAACCATAATAGTATTTCATTTGTAGCAATAAGGTATGATCGTATATTTAAAAAAAGCGGCCAAGTGCGAGTTGGACTCGCCCATGGAGGGTTCCGCAGCAGCAATAAGGTTAATTTTTATGAAATTATATTTTTTTTGATTTATTTTTATATTTCAGTCGATTTAATGAAATTTAGATTAATGTTTACTATTTATGACGTATAAAAAAAACTACTGGCTAGATCTCGTTCAAACCAATTTTCGTTGGTAGTTTTTATAGTAATATACATCATATATTTTTTTTAGAATTATCATGCCTCTACTTTAGAAATTAGAGGGGGGGGGGGACACACATTTTTCCACTTTGGAAGAGTCTCTCTCGCAAACTATTCAGCTTAGAAAAAAATGATATGAGAAACCTCAATATGATTTTTGGAGACCTATCCATAGATACCACACACGCATAGGTTAGATGAAAAAAATTTTTTTTTTGTTTCATTATGTTTTACTATTTATGACGTATAAAAAAAAACTACTGGCTAGATCTCGTTCAAACCAATTTTCGTTGGTAGTTTTTATAGTAATATACATCATATATTTTTTTTAGAATTATCATGCCTCTACTTTAGAAATTAGAGGGGAGGGGACACACATTTTTCCACTTTGGAAGAGTCTCTCTCGCAAACTATTCAGGTTAGAAAAAAATGATATGAGAAACCTCAATATGATTTTTAGAGACCTATCCATAGATACCACACACGCATAGGTTAGATGAAAAAAAAATTTTTTTGTTTCAGTTGTACCTATGGGGACCCCTAAAATTTTTAATACTTTTTCCATTTTTGCATCAAAATCTTAATGCGGTTCACAGACTACATCTACTTACCAAGTTTCAATAGTATAGCTCTAATAGTTTCGGAGAAAAGTGGCTGTGACATACGGACGGACAGACAGACAGACAGACAGACAGACATGACGAATCTATAAGGGTTCCTTTTTGGCCATTTTGGCTACGGAACCCTAAAAATAAGTTACATGTTATGCTATATTGGCCATTCATAGGGCCCTGGCCCGCGGCCTAGGTCGCCGCGGGCCAGGGCTAGGCTAGGGCTAGGGCTAGGCTAGACTGTAGCGATGCAAATGCTATGCGACAGCATTTGCATCGCTACAGTCGCGAAGCGGTCGCTAGCTGCTGTGTCTAACTGTCTAGACTCTAGTGTCTAGTAGTAATGGGAATTAATGCTTTTTTCTATTAATTTCATTAACATGCTAATTTTGATGTTACAGCATGCTAAGTATTTTTGTTTTGCTATTTGCTAAAACCGCGGCATCGTGAATTATCGGTTCGCATCACACCGCTCGCGTCGAGTATTATTTCGAATCGAGTGAAAAATAGCAATTCATTAACAGTCAGCACCGCGCTGCGACACAGCGCGGATGTGATTTTTATCATGCTCGCAGACTATTGCTATGCACGATAATATTAGCAATCGTATTTTTTAGCAAGTACGATTAATTTGATTATTGCTAATGGGCATTTAACAATTAATTATTATTGCTAATGCTATTTTTACCAACACTAGAGTCTAGCCCTATTAAAGCCTCACCGCTGTAAAGTCGACCCTCGTAGCATACTCGTAGCATACATTTAGTATGCTACGAGTATGCTACGAGGGTCGACCTTACAGCGATCAAGCTATATGTATATTCTTAACATATTATTCTTAATACATTCCTAATAAGTATTTATTCAAAATATAGACAACCAAGATTATACCGTTGCATGGTGCTCTAAAAATCCATATAAAAAGCAAGGCACATTCTTCTAATTATTACCTAATCAAGACTAATATCACAAATTTTGAAACTCATAACCCTCCTTTCTTGCGGAGTAGGTTAATAATAATCAAATATCGATATGTAATAGTAGGGTAAACACAGTTTTGTGCAAGTGCTATCTATTTAAAAGTCTCAAAAATACTACTTGTATATAGGACAATATTCGTATTTTGGTGCATTCGAAATATAAGTTTCTTATATAAAGTGCATAATGCAGCGCTGATGCAAGTTCATTGGTATAAAATGTTGAAGGTAAAGTCTGGTCTTCGAACATGGAGAAATTGTGATAAATGGCCTAACGCTACGCACAAAAACGCTTTTAAATTTCCAGTTTCCCGTAAAGAACGAGATAGCAATAACGAGTGAAAGAGAAAAGTAGCGTTAGGCTGCCTTTCCACCAGAGCTGAGCGGAGCGTGTTGCGAGGGGTGTGTTTTTGAAAACTAATAGAATCGCTTCATTGACATGACTTTGCCATGACATCGCTCAGCGCGGCGATGCTATTGGTTCTCAAAAACACATTCCTCACATCAAAGCTCCGCTCAGCTTTGGTGGAAAGGCAGCCTTAGGCCGCGTTTCCACCGCTAAGCTCCTCTCCGCTCCGCTCCGCGTCAGTAGAAACGCGGCCTTAGTCTTCTATCAAAATGTCTTCCTATTTTAGGAATCTATTATGCCGCGGCCGCATATGCGTAGTCTTTCGCGCTAAAGCCGATACTATTGTACGATCTGCGTGTATCGTCCAATAGTATCGTCTCATTGCACGAAGCTTCGGAGGAAAGACGCAGGTGCGGCCGGGCCGTTACAATAACACCTAATTTTATATTATTTTATGAGTTGCCATAACAAAATCTTAACATAGCATAAGATTCGTAATTTCACTTCTTTGTATTGTGCTACTTTTGAATTTGGTTTTTACTACATTGAACTATTTACCTTAAGAGATAACTAAGCAAACCTCACACCGTTGCATGTCGGACAAATAATTTGCTTCTTATGCGGAAACTGCCGGCTTCTCTCCTTCAACTTTTTTTCTATATGCTTAAGCAAAACCTCTTTCAAATAAAGTATTGTGTCTTTTCTAATGACGCCATCTTGGAAAAATTCTTTCAATACAATAATTATTCCGTTGTCATCTTGACTGGCATCACCCATAGGCCTCTGATGCTTCAGATAATTGAAAACGAACTTCACAATTTGAACAATCAAATCCTCGTCCGGGCTCAAAAGTTTAAGCTGAGCAATCTCTTCGGGCACCAATTTTGCGAGAAGATTTAGGGCAACGGTCATGACTGTATCGTATAGATCTTTGCTAAGGTTTTCCAGTAACTATGCCACGCTTTCTGCGCCTTGAGCGCTGACTCGTACTAATACACCTCCTATATGCAATATTTCACCCGGGTTGATACCAATGAGTAAGTTGTTACTTGACTCCTCGGTGTCAAGATATCTGTTGACAGCTGTTGATGATGGTAAGATCTGGGTTGGCATATTCTTTGAAGTAACTTGAGCTTGGCCCAGCGTAGTGAACAGTTCACTTCTCCCATCTTTTCCCAGTCCGTACAAGTCAGACGGGTTGAATTTATGGACAGCATTCAAATTGACTTGTCCGTCCGATGTCATAGATATTCGTAGTTTGTGGTTGTTTATATCCTTGTTTATTTTGAGTACGTCTGCGAAATATTGGTCCTTATTAGCTATATTCTTGATGCCTTGTATCACTTCAGCATTCCCTTGAACCACTCCTTGCACTCTTCTCGTCTCAGCGCTGAGCTTATCAAAGATTCTCCTGCAAAATGTAATTCTAAATGTTACCATAAGCAGTGAGAATTTTTAAATAAAATTATATTTGACATTATAGTCTGGCAAAAAAGAGTAGAAATTAAAAAGTGACAACATCATAGTGTCATCCCTTTCAAATCAATGTAAGAAAAAAGGGATGACACTATGGTAATAATGTATATTGTATGTTTATTCGGCACAACAAAAATGCGGCCAACAAACAAAATCCATACTAATATTATAAATGCGAAAGTGTGTCTGTCTGTTACCTTTTCACGCCCAAACCGCTGAACCAATTTTGCTGTTTAGTATGGAAACACTTACGGTCGTATGAATAAAAACTTAGCGAAGGTTTACAACAGCTTTATGAGCCTGTTGTGAAATTTAATATGAATAAACGTTCTCTAACAGTGCTCTAACACCTTTTTAAGGTGACAGCTGTCAAAAATTAGCGCATGTATAATAAGCCTGATATAAACCTATTTTAAGCATAATCGTTATGAATAAACGTTTGCTAACAGTTGTTTAGGCTCGAAACGTCAAATCGGAGTTCGCTAACTTTAGTGAAGCCTCGGACCTACTTTAAGACCATTTTAAGAGATTGAAATGGACGAAATATCGAGTATTATCGCGATTTCTGACATTATTGCAATTTTTGAAGGAATTTCTAGCTGCCCTCGTCGACAAAAAGTATACATATAATAAGACTAGCTGTCCCGGCAAACGTTGTTTTGCCATTTAAAGTATATTTTCTACATCATCAGTTGATACATGTTTTACCCCCTCTTTTGTTCCCTAAGAGGGTGTGGGGGGGAAGGTCATACACCAGATGTTAAGTTGAAAAACACAGTTAATACCTAATATGAAGTAAGAAAAAAGTTGTATACAAAATCTGACCCCTCTTTGGTCCCCAGAGAGGGTTGAGAGGGGAGGGGGGGAGGATTTTTATACACCAGATGTTGAGTTGGAAGAAGACAAATATAATATATCTGTGAAAACCGTATGCAAATCTGTGATAACCGTATGCAAATCGGATCAGTAGTTTTCGTGTTAAAGAAAAAAGTTTGATACAAAATCTGACCCCCTCTTTTGTCCCCTTAGAGGGGTGGGGGGAAAAAATTTTATACACCAGATGTTAAGGCCCCTCTTCAAGATGGGCCAGCGTAGTGGGCCATCACGATGGGCCAGCGTGGGGAGGGCGTAGTGGCGTAGGATGGCCGATGGCGCCAGCGATGGCCGTGGAATGGCGGCGGTGTCGGTTTTTCGGCCGCACATCAAAGGATGATGGCCCAGCGATGGCGGTACGCCTCTACACGTTGGCGATACGACAGTCGACGCTTGACCGCGGTCGAGTGAGGACGTCGTAATTCGTATTACAATTTACGAATTTCATTCAAAATGACGAGTACGTGGTCTCATAATGAATAAAGCTATATTAATATGATAAAGCCGAAAGTTTGTATGGATGTATGGATGTTTGTTTCTTTTGTTACTCTTTTACTCAAAACTACTGAACGGATTTTAATAAAACTTTACGTCTTATTGTATTATAACTTTTACATTATATACATAACTCCTGACTTTTTATAGATACATGCTATTATTACATTCATCATTGTCATCATCATCATCATCACTACCATAAACCATTATTTTAATTTTAGTCTCGAAATAATTATTCGTAGAATTCAAGAGAAAGTTCATATTAATTAGGAGGGAGGTGAATGGTGATACGAAGTTCACCGGGTCATCTGATGAAGTCATAATTGATTAAAAATGCACGTTTTGCATTGCCACAATGGCTAATGGTTACACGTCCATCTTGAACGACGTTTAGATCACTACTGAACACGGCCATCATGTAGAGGCGTTGCGACCATTGCATGGCCATCGCATGCGCCATTCGATGGGCCAGCGCTGGCCACTGTTGTAGAGGGGCCATTAAGTTGGAAGAAGATAAATATATCTGCGAAAACCACATTCAAATCGGATCAGTATTTTTCGTGTGATGCTGGAACAAACATACAGACAGACAGAAAGAGTGACAGACAGACAGACAGACAGACAAAAAACTAACCACATTTTTGGCTTCTATAGCGATGTAGTGACAAAGGTGTAATTTCGGGTGTCATTTCATATCTTTTATGTACAGAATTTTCATTTCTACAACAGAATATAGTCTTCCTCCCGCACGCGCCTTGGTGACGCCCACTATCGTAATATTTTAATTTCGCCATAATTTCAAAACCAAACGTCCAATTTTAATCATTCAAAGACCAAATATTATCTACATAAACTGTACTTAGTGATAAAATAATTTATTTTGATAAGGATTAATAGCGTGAGTAAAATATATCCGTTTAAATGTAGTCCAAAAAAAATTCAGGATTTTTAAATAAATAAATGGTTATTGTGCCTCACTCGACATAGATAGGTATAGTGTGTCGCGGACTTTTTTGTAGATATTTATAAGATCTACAATTACTTAGAACATTTTATGGTTCTATCTTTTATAGTTTAGGCAGCGTACGCAAAATAAGTAACTTTTCTAGCTGATTTTTTACACCTTGCGTCCGAAAAACTCAAATATCTTACGGAACCCTACTTTTTTCCAAAATAAAATGTAGCCTATGTTCAGCAGAAATAATGTAAGATTCCAATAGCAAAAGAATTTTTCAAATCGGTCCAGTAGTTTCGGAGCCTATTCGACTCAAACAAACAAACAAACAAACAAACAAACAAACAAACAAACAAAAAATCAAATCTTTCCTCTTTATAATAGTAGTATAGATAATAATAAATCCATTTGACGACTTAAAAATATTTTTATTAGTACCTGCATGTTAGGGGCAGAGGGCGTTGCGCGTTGATAGTATTCCTGTTTGTCAATAGATGGTGTTTTTTTAATATTTTTTTTGAGTAGATTTTTTTAACTCATGAAATAACTCTATTCCTTTCGGGTGTCCTTTGACACCTCTCAAGTTTTTTTTACTACAAAATACTCATTGAATTTCATTGAATTTGACACAATATTGATGATTGAACACAATAAATTGGCACACTACCAACATTACCAAAAAAAGAATACTATAAAACGTCATCTAACAGTATTCAAGCTAGCGAAGGCTTAGCAAGCGTTTATTCATATGGAGTGTTTTATGACGGTTTTTAGCTTTAGCGAACATTTTAGTTTGAAAACTGTTAAAACCTTCACTAAGATTTTTTTATTCATACCACCGTTAGAGTCCCGGGAAAGGACATAAGATACTTTTTATCCCGAAAAATGTACGGTTCTCGCGCGATAAACTAATTTTGGCACAACAAAGTCGCGGGCAACAAATTGATAATAAAACCATAACTTTACCTGTGTTTATTACTTCTCAATGTCGTACGGTACTCGTTTATGGTATTCGCTTGGGCGTCCTCTATAATGGTCTTAGCGGTCCTGTTGGATACTACCGCGTTACAGAAGAACAGCGTCGCGGCAGAGAATTGGAACAGTTCTAGTGTTGTAGGCTTCTCACCGTGTTTCTTATACTGAAATTGAGATAGCAGATTATTCTCTGTGTTTCTTCCTCCCATAATATACAGAGGAAAATGTGGAAAAAATAATTCATAAAGCCGATAACTGACGTCATAATAATAATTATGACGTCAGAAAGTAGCATTAAGAAGAATAGTTCGCAACGGACAAACGCCCATAATACAGTTTTTTTTTACAGAGAAGAATAACAAATAGTAATAATATTACCAATTTTTAGGGTTCCGTACCCAAAGGGTAAAAACGGGACACTATTACTAAGACTTTGATGTCTGTCCGTCTGTCTGTCTGTCTGTATGTCTTGAGGCTGTAACTCAAGAACCGCTATAGCTAGAGTTCTGAAATTTTCACAGATTCCGATTCAGTGTATTTCCGGTGCCGCTATAACAACAAATACTAAAATAAAAATAAAAATAATATTTAAGGGGGGCTCCCATACAACAAACGTGATTTATTTGGCCTTTTTTGCTCGTAATCAATAATGATAAGAGGTAAGCACTTGAAACTTTCACGAAGGCCTTAAATATAATTATTGTACTTTAATAATTAATAATAATATTTAAATAAAATAAAAAATTAAGGGGGGCTCCCATACAGAAAACACAATTTTTGGCCTATTTTTGCTCTATAACGGTACGGAACCCTTCGTGCGCGAGTCCGACTCGCACTTGGCCGATTATTTTTAAATAATACCTATGGATATCTATGGACGCTTTTACACCACGTCAGTCTGGCCCTGTGGTAGGTACCTGAAGGACTTGTGTTACAGGTGCCAGACAACGGAAATATATTTAATACTTTTATACGATATACATATATACAAGATTTTTATTATATGATAAACATATTTAATACACATCCATGACTCAGGAACTTTGAAAAACTTTTTGTTCCGTCGGCGGGATTCGAACCCGCGACCCCCGGCTTGAGCTACCAACGCGCTCACCACTGAGCCACAGAGGTCGTCAAATCACTATACCTTGAGTATAATATGTATGAGGCTGTTGACGACGCCCGCGCCGCCGGTGACGACGTTGGCGTGGCGCAGCACTTCCACAGACATCGCTAGCGCTTGTCCGGTCTGGAAATATTGTATTTATCAATAAAGTAAATTCAGTGTTATTATAGCGGGAAAGCAATAAAATAATTATGTATTCAATACTCAGACCAAGTAAAAACTCGACGAGTTTTTATTTGCCCCCCCCCCCCCCCCAAGAAAAGACCGATGCCAAAGCTCCCAGCATGTTAATCAAACGACACTCGAAATTTGCATAGAAAAGATAGACAAAAGCTCATAGCATGGCAAGGAGTGAAGATAGATACAAAGTGTGAAGGAGAAATTTGTAGGAAATTTTATGGGCTTTCATTACGTACAGGACATTTTCTCTCTACAACGCACCGTTTTAGCGATATGAGCAAAAAACTAAAAATATTGAAACTTGAGCCCCTCCCCCCGCCCTAGGTGATATCGTCATAATATATAGCCTATGTGTTGACCCGACCTCTATATAATATTCGTGCAAAATTTGAAGTAAATCCATTCAGTACTTTCTGAGTTTATCCCGGACATACATACAGACAAACAGACAAACAGACAAAAATTCTAAAAACTATATTTTGGCTTACATATCGATTGTAGATCACGTCCCAAGTATTATTTTTCAAAAATATTCAATGTACAGAATTGACTTTCCTACGATTTTATTATATGTATAGATTCCGTTAAAAATAAATACATTCAATTACCTGACTAATTTCATATCCGCTCTCTTCAAAGGGCTATGTTAAAAATCGCTAACTAGTTGAACGTTGAGTGACGATTGTTCAATCAACGTTCGGCCGAGTCATTCAATGAATGCGCTAGTCATTCAATCGAACCGCAGATTGAACTAGATGACTGCGACATATACATATAATATTACGAAATAAATTGTAATTAAAATGTAATTACGAAAATTACAAAGGTATTTGTTTGTATCAAATTGACACCTTTGTAATTTTCGTAATTACATTTTGTTGAATAAATTTTTTTAAATGTTTGGAGTGTGGACCGCGAAGGTCATTTTATTTCTAAAAACGGACCCCAAGCGAAACTAATTGGTGACCCCTGATATAGGTTTTACTGTGTCGGTAGCTGTAGTTATTTGTACCAGTTTGTTGTGAAGTGGACATACTCTTAGTCCCACCCAGGATAGGAGAATAGATTTTATTATTGAAAATTATACTGTTGTTGCCAACAAATGCCAACATAGCATCTCATTCAAATGAATGATATCATTCGATAAATGCGCTAGTCATTCAATCAAATCGCAGATTGAACCAGATGACTGCAACATATACAGGGTGTAACAAAACTAAGTGATAATACTTTAGGGTGTGTATGTGTTCCTTGTAGAGAGTTTACTGTTAAAGTAGCAGCGCTGAAAGACGAAATTTTTTTTCACTTTTGTAACTTTTGAAACTCGTGACGCTGGGGCCAAGGCCCATTACGAAAATAAAAAAAAAAATGGTCTTGGCTGCTACTTTCACAGTGAACTCTCTACAAGGAACACATACACACCCTAAAGTATTATCACTTGTTGCAACAACTTAGTTTAACTTTAACCATAACAAAAAGTCAAATGAACTGTCAAATCCCACTTTAAGGGCCTTATCACACTGGCGATTAGCGAGCGATTTGAAAGCGACGCGATTGCGCAGCGCGCACGCCGCGGTTGCGCGACGTGCACGTCGCGACAGCGTAGCGTCGTCGCGGAGTGGCGTTGTCCATGCCATTTTGTACACTCGTCTAGAGATGTGACATTGTAGATAGTGTTTGAGCAGTAGTATTTCCTCGTCAGAATCCATTTTGCTACTGAGTGTACAAAACGCGGAAGGCACGCTGCGTGCACGTCGCGCAATCGTGACGTCATCGCGGCGTGCGCGCTGCGCAATCGCGTCGCTTTCAAATCGCTCGCTAATCGCCAGTGTGATAAAGCTCTAACTACGCTTCTGGTGCAAGTTGCAACTCACCCTTAGTTTTGTTACACCTTGTAGATATTATCAGTATCGAACTAATGGCTCACCTCATTTTATTACTGAGACAGATACCCGACGGGGATAAAAACATGAATTTACCTTGGTCATATTAGTGCCGGCGGCTGCGGACCGCGCGAGCAACGTGCTCGCCGCGCCGGCTGCCAGTCCCACACTCGACGCGGTTATGTTCAACCAGCTGCCGCGCGCCTCCGCGTTCGCTATACTAATACTCTGAAATTATAATGCCTTCTCAAGTCACAGCCAGTTCACACGGCGAGTTGCGTCAACGCAGTGCTGCCGTTGTGTTGTTTTACATACAAATAACCAAGGTGTTCCCGGCGCGCTGCGTCGTCGCAGCGCACACATGACGGACAGCAGCCCCCGAGACGAAGCGGAGGGGGTGTTGACTGACTGCTTCGTAATAACGCTGCGATGACGCAGCGCCCGTGTGGCCGGCTATGCGTCAAACGGCAGCGCTACGTCGACGCCATGTTGACGCAACGCGCCATGTGGACTAACTCTAAGCGTCTAAATACACTAGACCTGAGTTGCGCCGGCGTAAATTCCGCCGCAAATGTCAAACGCATACAAAATACGGACGGAATGCGACGGTATAGTGTGTCATCCCTCACGTTCCGTCCGTATTTTGTATGCAGCGTTTGAAACGCGGCAGAATTTACGCCGGCGTAACTTCGGCCTTGTGTGTTTAGACACTAAGTGTTTACATTGCAACGTTGCAAGGCGTTGCGATGTATTTTTAATTGAGCCTGTGCAGTGGCGCTTTTCATACCGCCACAAGCCATTCAAAACTGTACTTTAATAATATCTATAGACGCTCCACATCATGGTAGACTGACCTCATTCAAAGTATTGAACGACCTGTGTTATTGGTAAACACACGAAGATACACATAGAATTGACTTTACCATTTGCGGTGACGGGATGACTGTTCCGAGTTTTATGGCTCATAAAATGCTTCGCAACATCTCACGACATTTAAATGTGTAATTAGCTCCATTACGTTATAAAACACACTAGATCATATTAAGTCATAACTCATAATAAAAGTTTGAAAAAAGCAGTTCATACTGCGTCTGCGGGGCTAAAATGGTCGCTTTGTGGAATCATGAAATGAATCATAACATGATTCATTTTTTAAAATCGCAAAATGCAACTCTGCTTGCAATTCGTTTCTTTATTTTTGTACTGATTTGATATTTGTCAGTTTGACAGTTTTGACAATTCATTTGCTGAATTGATTGAGAGGAATTGCTTAAATGTGACCATTTTAGCCCCGCTGGTCTTTTTTTATTACCTGCTCATGAATTTTTCTATCATGCAAGTGCATAGATGATCGGACCAATCCATACACTCCAGTGCCAACGGTGGCTGCTACTGCTCCCACTAGCACCGCTGGGCCAACCGGTGTGAAGGCAGCCGCCCCTAGCACTCCCAAGGCACCAAGCGACGCGACCGTACTAGCAGTGTCCGCAGTACTCAACACTTTAGCGGTGAGACCCAGAGCCGGAGACGGAGTGACAGTCAGTTTCACTTTGAGGTATTCTTCACCCTGAAAAAATTTAAATGACAATATTATTAGTTGCTTAAAATACAATTTATATTGAATAAATAAATAATTTACAAATTATACAAAAAAAGTAAATAACTTGTCCTAAAAATATAATATAATTTTTATATTGAAATTATAATAAGTAGGTAGTCGTAATTGATAAAAGAAACAATAAGAATAAGCAATAAAATCAACACAAATTAATTGTAGAGTACTAGTTCAATATTCACCTCCACTTTGATACCACAATATTCTCCGTCTTGTGGGGCGACCATAACACATTCTGGCAAAGAATTTTTCTTCAAATAGGAGTCCCAGTCATGATAGACTCTTGCACTTTCATCAATATACACTTTACAGGACTTTTCTGAAAAAAAAAAACCAACAAAATAAATAAAAAGTTTGCAGGTACTTTCGTTTTGGCACATTGACAAAATTTTAATACACAAGCTATCGTAAAATCAGATTGTGATTGACTCACTTAAATCATAATAAATAGTATTATATTATTAGTATGGAGACTCCTATAATTGCTATCTATAACTTATAAGTTATAAGTGCATCAAGATAATCATATTTTTCTTCTCTATTGTGCAGACAAACTGTAGTCAATACGTTGGGTAAATGTTTTAGTTGTAAGTGGATGGTTGAAATAAAAAAAATACATCTATTAGTCATTAGTGTTTTTTTCTTTATTACATACCTCCAATAATAGTAGAGATACACTTTCTTATTTTAAAAACAGCAGTACACCAAATGCCTTTAATATCATTTCTTTGGTGCAGATCGACCCAATAGTTCTTGGGTTGTATTTTATAGAATGGTAGAGGGTCCGGTCTTGCACATACTACTAGCAGCACTGACATCATGATGTCCTCATCATTCTGTGAATATTTTTCTGAAAAATGTAAAATCATATTTTTATATCTGTAATAATATACACTTTTCATGCACTTATTCCACTTTTATTAATTTATTTTATTACAATAATTATGTTTCACACCTGATGATGATTTTATCGAAACCGGTCGTGTGAAACATAATAATTGTAATAAAATAAATTGATATAATATAACAGTGGAATAAGTGCATGAAAAGTGTATATCACTGTACATTCAATATCATATTTTTATATCTGAAGAAACTCTTCTTGCTATTAAAATCAATTTACGTTTTTTAACAATATATAATTTTGACATAGGCCTCCCCTATTTGCTTCTATTAGTCTCTGTCCCTGGCGTATACATCAAAGGACAACCGGACTAAATGTATTTTTCTTGTTTTGCTGTAGACATTGTATGGTTATTGTCAGTGACTAAAGTTTAAAAGTGAATAAAGCTTTACTTATTATTTATTTAATAATTATTTAGCTTTTAATAATTATAACATTTACTCATAGACAATATGCAATATAATATTATAATGGCAGATTGTCCATGGAAGATTATAATAATATCTTAATTATTTATTGTAAACCTACTTTGCTCCACAATTTTCTCGTAAATATTCATGACTTGTTCCTGTTGTCTCGTTGTGTAACCTTCAAGACTGGCTTGGTCCGGATCAAAAGGCAACAGCATGTCACCCTCAAGACTAGGACTTCCGTAGAGGGCAAAAGCTATATTTTGCAACAGATACTTTCTGTTGTTTGACTCATATCTGAAAATAAAATTAGTAATTGTATCTTTTTAATTTGTTATCAACAATTAAAAATTTTATCTGATAGACGAAGTTCAAAGATACAAATTTTGGTATAAATATAGTTTAATACAGTTACTGTTATTGCATGAAAAATATCAGCAGCATAGCTTTATCTTAAAGTATGATTAAGGTAAAGCTACTTTTAATATTATGTACTAACAGCAATACATATTTTACTGCAGCCTGTTCGTAATAATTTTGTCACATAGCTAGTTCATATGAGTTAAATGTGGTGCGGTAAATAATTATTCAATTAAACAACAGCAATGAATGATCCTTGATGCAATGTGCATTTCTATTGTTTTTATAATATTCTAATATAGGTAATTTAATATCCTCTTTAAATCGGTAAAGGCCCTATAATTGATGATAATAATAATCATATTAAAATGGTGGTCAATCTTACTTATTCTTAATTGCTGTTATTTTCATGACTCATTATATTTACGTACTTAATGATGTAATACACAGCAATAAGTAAACAAACGTTTGCTTTGGTCTTACTTTATCCAATCACAGTCTGGAAGATTCTCAAAGTATTCCTGCTGTATTTGTACTGGTGACATCTTTTCTGGTATCTGCTCCTGTTCTTGGGCCATTTCTTGTTCCAACTCACGAAAATCTTCAAAGTCAGCACCAATATTGCTCCCAGACATTGCTTACTTTTGGAATTTTAGCTATTACAAAGTATATTATGTACCACCACAAAGCTGAAAGTAGTAGTGCGAATGCAAGTTCTTTACACTTTAGTCTTACTGATTGCTAGGTAGTAATTATTGTACAAAGATCGTGATATTTAATTTTTATATTGATAATTATAAAAGGTATAAATCACAAAACCCGAAATAAAAACTATACTTTGATTTTTGAATTTATTTCTGAAATCAGAAATTCTGACAAGTGACAACTGACAGCGACAATCTGCAAGCGGACAGTGGTCTTACCCATAAACCTATAATGCATAGACGAACAAAGAGTGCGAGAGAGAAGAAAATCCTTTATGGAATTATAACAAGATGAAAAGAGAGAGGCAGTTTAATGTGAACTGTAACCACTTTCATTTGACAGGTCGTCACAAGTCGACACGCGTTTTTGTGCCCTTTCAGTATTTGAAATTTATTGTTTAAATCGTTTGTTATTTTTAACAAATACTATTATATATAGCAATGATAACTTGTTCTGTGAGTGATTGCAGTGTAAATCATAGGAATAATCCTGAAAAATATACATTTCACAGGTAATTAATCTTCATGTCCTAATTGCTACGATGTGTTTATTTTTGCTATATTCTGTCTTTAGTTCTGTATTTCAAATAAAATAATATCAATCCTCCCTTTTACTTTCATATTTTGCGTAACTAAAGGTACTATTGTTCTTAAATTACACAATTTTTGAAGAAAAAATTTTCATAAAAAATTTTTACATATACGCTAGTGCTTGAATCAAATTTATCGATATACTTATCGGTATTTAACAATAACATAAAACAAATCTAAAAATGTAATAGGTGTGTAAGAGTATTATGATATGTATTTAATTTAAGAATAAATAAAATATTAAGTGTGTTGTTTACTTTCAACATTATATTTGCATTTCTAATAATGTAAGGGCTGATTTTTCAGATAGCTTTTACCTGAGTAATAAATAAGTAACTTTATAATGTGTATATTATTTACCCTTATAAGAACCTCATGTCATAACATATCCGACGATTGAAAAATCACCCCAAACGACAATGTGTGTCTTAGATACTTTTCAATCGTCACCTTTTTTTCTGCCAAATAAAATATATGGTACCTAATTTGAAATAGAAAATCTGCCAAAGTTGTATATTATTTATTTCTCATAGAAACTCAGGTAAACAACTCGAACGCACAGTGTATTTTTTGTCCAAAAAATTGGCCATGCCATTTTTATTACTTAATTTTATAGGATTTGTGATTATAAATGCAGGATGAGAGTACCTGACTGCCCAATTCCTATAGAAGAATGCAAATTAGTACTTGAAAAAAAATTCTATGATTTCCAGAAAAAAACATAGAAACAGTTATAGCTCAAAAGTTTGATATTCTTTTAAGAATTTATTAATTGGTCTAAATAGTGTCTTAAAAGCCCTACGATAGCGAAAAACATCCAGGCTTTATTTGTTCAAGATAACGTATTTATGACTGACTTTATAAATTTATGTTTTAATTTTTTTAACGTCATGTCTTTTCATATTTGGATTTGAAACTAAGACTGAAATATTCTTTTTATTGATACTTATAACCCAAAAAAATGGGATCCAAATGAGGCGGGGCATCGGAGTTATTCAATTTTATATAATTTTGGATAGGGTTGTCACCGCATAGTTCACATAGTTTAATAATATTTGAAGTAGGTTTTTATATGCTCAAAAAAAAACAAAGTTCAAATGAATAAAAAATGTTGGTACAGAAATATTGACAACCCTAAAACAATAGTTACCAAGAAAACTTTAGAAGCCTTTAACTTCGGTGCCCTTTATTATTTGGATCTAAATTTTTTTACACGAATTCTTGTACATTTAAGTAGCAATTCTGTAAAATCCACATAATTAGAAATACGTTCATAATAAATTAAAGAAAAAAAAACATAAATCGTAAGTAAATCTTTAAACACATATTTAAGAAATATGTAAATCAGGTTAAATTGTGTGTTTTTTTTTTATTATTGTCGATCAGAATCATTGAGGTAATAATACTAAAGGAGTCCGCCTTATATTTTGACAGCTGATAATGTTACTCTTTCTAACTAACGATGTAGTAATTTGGGTGAAAGAGAAAGCTCATATCGGTGTGTAAACGTCAAAAGCCTGTAATGTTATGTCCCACTTAGTAGAACATAACAAACGAGTAGGTCTGCATATTTCATGTATAAAAAGTGGTAATAAAAGTGTTTAGTGAACGTTCAATGCAATATATTATTGCTTTTTGTGATTCCGCTATATAATAAACCATAAAAACGGCCAAGGAATGCCTCAAACACGTGGATTTAACATAACATACGTAAGTTTTCAACAATGTTGTTTGGGCTTATCAATCGGTATTTTTGTAAGCTAAAAAAGAAAATTTATAAGTATAATAATCCATTAATCATGCTATATAAGGCATTAGTGATAAAAATGTCACATCAAGTAATAATTTGGCTATAAATATTGCATAGTTTTTTACGTGTATTTTAGGGATGCGCCTTACTTGAACTATAGTTTATCGATAAAAATAATGTCATGGACTAAAATATGATTTTTTTTTCAGGTTGAAAATGCTTCAAAATAGACGACAAACAGATATTTATTTTAGACGCAAGTTTCATGCAAGTTTTTAATCCTTACTCCCTTATGAAGGCATCACAATATTGGAATTTGGAATTATCATTTCAAACGTAAGTTTGAAACAATGATTTTATTGAAATAAAGAAAGTTCTAACGGAGATTTAAATAATTGCATGATCAACAGCTCTCACACCTCCCCCCTGTAAGTACTCAATTCGTTACTTAAAGATACTTCTTGAAATTTTATCCTGGCATTAGGTACTCTTTTTTAATACCTAAGTAAAATGTAAAATTTTAATAAGGCTAAAGTCATAATCATTTAATAAAATAAATTTAATACCTCAATCGTCGAATTCCAGACACAATATATATTTAGTTGTTATGCGGCACCTGGGTTCCGCTTGGGGCTGGATGGGTTAAGCATGGAAAACTTACATAAAGCATATTGCCTCGTATACAATATTATGAATTATGTGTATAATATTTTATAGTATGTAGTAGTATAGTACATATTTTATTAACACTAAACCATTTATTTTTTTCAGGTTATTGGAATGCTCATAAAGAAGAGTTCAATATTATGGTGGTGACGGAGAGACCTATAATGAAGATAATAATTATTTTCAACTATTAATTTGATAATAAGATTGAAAGTGAAGAATAATATATGGTTTAGTGCTCTATGATTTTGATTGCACACACCGTGATATTGCACAATAAAATTGATCGTCTAGACTCTAGAGTCCTACTTGTTATTAATTATTATTATTATAATATCATTATTCAGGGGGCGTCGAAGTATCTATTTTAAGTCTTTTTCTGTATAAATATTATTACATAATTATATTTTAATAGGTAAAGAAATGCACCTAAGCGTTTTTGGAATTACTTTAAATAAGTAGGACCGAGATTCATTCTTATATTTCTTTGATAATAATAATTGTCATTCTACAAAATAGTTGCTTAATAGTAAATAGTAATTAAGTTTAATAAAGTATAATATATTTTGTTCTTCTGTTATGTTTTATAAAAACTGTTGATTTTATTGATATTAGCTATTACACTCCGGACAAGCTTTCGTGGCTTATGGAGTATACATATTATGTTTATTTTTAACTATTTGTGTAATTATATACTTAAATATTTTGTTTATACAGGGTGCAATTAAACCATCCTGCCAAATTTTTTCCAGGGCTTAGGTATCATTAGGAGAGGTCATTTAGCAAAAAAAATTGGGTGTTATTTTTTTAATGACATATTTTATCTCATTTAAAATCGATGCAGAACGGTTACTCGTGGCGGTGGGAATGAGCGGGGGTGACGTGGGGGGGAGGCGCGCGCGCGCTCACTCGCCGGCGACGCGTAGTGTCCATTTTAATTGTAGTGTTTTTTAGGATAACTTTCGGAAGCTATTTCTCAACATTTTAGTATTGACTATATTAAAAGAAAAATACGTGTATTTTTATTTTGAACAAGGATCAATATATCAAAATTTGGCAGGAAGGTTTAATTGCACCCTGTATTTAAGTATTTTCATACACTTAATAAATAGATAAAAAATACCTTTTCACCAAATTGAAAGCGACTTCTAATTTAATACTTCGATCGCGGATTCTTGGCAATCTGTCGTTGTTCTCGCGGCCGCATGTGGCCACTTGGGAGTGTAAGTATTATTGAGCATAATATATCCTAAATTGAACATGCAGGTCGAATTGATAACCTCCTTTTTTGATGTTGTTTAATAAAAATCTGTAACATAAAATTATGGTCGCCTTGGTCGATAGCTGTAGTCTAATTTTATATTTTTATCGATATACGCCATCCCTACACGCACACTACAGCAATTGCACACAAGCATAAAATGGCCACGCGCTGGCGAGCTAAGAATCCATCTATGTATACTTAATCTGTGATCAGAATAATCAAGAAGACAATTAAGTAAATATTTAAAAAGTTATGGCAGTTTTTAATTTTATTGAAAAAAAATTAAAAGTGTTTTTTTATTGTTCATAATAAGAAATTAACACATGTAAATACTAATAAATTACTTACATAACATTTCTGTTCAAGATTTCCAAAAAAAAAAGGCATGGCCAATTTTTTGGATAAAAAATACACTGTGGAACGGACTATACTATCGATAGTAAAAGATACATCACTAGCACACGCACACATTGACAGATCGAAAATCGTCACGCATTTTCGGGTTGTCAGGTGGTCTTTACGTCAGTATATTATAAGTCTATGGTCTTACCAGCCCAGCTCTTAGAAATATTTACCCCTCCATCCGTGATGAAAGAAAAAACATGGAAGTTAAAAAAAAATCTTTAACAGCTATAATAGGTATTTTGTTTCCTATACTTACATGAAAGAAAAAAAAACATTTTTTTACTTTTATTATTATTATTTGAAAGAGTTTTGTCTCGGCTTTCACCGGTAAAATGAGACAGGTACGGGCGCTTGTCAAGTGCAACTGGAAGGTGTTTTTGAGATAACGCTGGTTGAGGAGATGATAATAGGGATTATTTTTACTATATTTTGATGCCACATAATTATTATTTTGTTTGATCTCAGGTTGTTGGTGATCGGAATGGCGACGTCTATAAGGTACTTAAGTGGTTTTTTCAGATTTTATTGTGCTTTGGTTATGTCAACTTATGTCTGGTATATTGCTTGCAATAGCTCTTCCATTTTTTTATTTTGTTATTTAGCTGTAGTGGTGTTTCAGAATGGGAGATACTGATGATTGCATTAAGGAGTCAGGAGGAGGCAGCTTGTGATGGCTTTCGTAGATTCCGAAATTGATGATCAATTAATTACATTGTTTTCGCAACAAAAAGAACATTACTTACATATTATTAAAGATACTTTTGACGAAGGACACATAGATAAAAATAAAGCCTAACATGTTTCAGTTCAATTTTACCTAGACTTAGGGACAAATCTTTAAGTTGACAACATTATTTAGTGACAGGTGATAGCTGTTTTTACTTTTTTTAAATGGCAATAGAGTCGGACGTACTCAGGTATTTACCCATAAAACTACTTGGAAAATTCTTACGTACCGGTAAATAACCGGACGCACGGGTCAGATTGCAGAGAGACAAAATTCCACTCTCTACAGATTGTAATGCCGCGCCCCGCGGCCGCATAATATGCGTAGTGCTTCATGCTAAAAACGATAAGTACCATTGGACGATCTGCGTGTATCGTGTAACGGCCCGGCCCGCATAATCTGCGTCTATCGTCCAAAGCTTCGTGCTAAGAGACGATCCTATTGGACGATACACGCAGATCGTCCAATAGTATCGGTTTTAGCGCGAAGCACCACGCTTAAGGGCCCGGGTTACCCTCGAAATTTTCATACATTCTTAATACCAAAATCATTTTCTCATACGAAAATATTTAACATGTTTGAGTTATTTTTCAGCTTAAGATAGTAATTACCTAGGGTCCTGAACAATTTTTTTTTTCAAAATATTTAAATACTAAAAAAAAAATTTTTGTGTTTCAATATTTTTTAGTAAATTTACTACTAAACATTTAAACACCAAAAAATAGACAAAAACACTAAAAAATATATAAATAAATAGTAAATTTACTACAAAATATTTAAATAATAAAAAATATTTTTTAAAGTTTAAATATTTTGTAGTAAATTTACTATTTATTTATATATTTTTTAGTGTTTTTGTCTATTTTTTGGTGTTTAAATATTTAGTAGTAAATTTACTAAAAAATATTTAAGCACAAAAAATTTTTTTTAGTATTTAAATATTTTATAAAAAAAATTTGTTCAGGACCCTAGGTAATTACTATCTTAAGCTGAAAAATAACTCAAACATGTTATATATTTTCGCATGAGAAAATGATTTTGGTATTAAGAATGTATGAAAATTTCGAGGGTAACCCGGGCCCTTAATATGCGGCCGCGGCCTAATGGTATCGTCTCACGGCCCGGCCGCATCTGCGTGTATCGTCCGAAACTTCGTGCGATGAGACGATACTATTGGACGATACACGCAGATCGTCCAATAGTATCGGGTTTAGCGCGAAGCACCACGCATATGCGGCCGCGGCATCATAGCACGAAGCTTCGTACGATAGACGCATGTGCGGCCGCGGCATAAGTCATAACAAAACTAAGACGTAACTTGTAACGTAGGTAAACGTACGCGGTACGTGATAAAATATACTTTGGAGTTTAGGATAATATTGTGTCTAGGGGTAGTGGGTACCTACCCTAAATTAACGAGGTCGCTGTAATAAAAGTATCAGCGCTGAAACTTGAAAGAGTAACTTTTTTCAAAATATAAAAACAGTTCGGGCTCGGGCGCTTGCCCATACTTACAAAATATTATATTTAGGTAAGCTTCTTGCATACAAATACCTACATATTATAAAAAAAAATGCTTTTTCAGCGCTACTGTCACACTGAACTTTGTTTATGGGACACATAGACTCCGCGCACGACTCCTTGCTCGTTGGCGCACGATAACTTGCGCGCGGCTGAACGAAACTTTTCGTCGGGTCGCCATATTTACCGATTATTCCTATACATAATTTAAATGAGTATTTATAAATAAGGATATTAAAGTAAAACTACCAATAAAATATCATTGGGATTACCCATTTCTTTAAATGAATCCCTATACGCTGTCGCGCGCAGAGTTATCGTGCGCGGAGTCTACCTACCTATTACTTACAAGTTACAGCAGTAGGGGAGCCCAGAGCGTCATGGAGATCTAGTAGGTTTTATTTAAGTATACCTACATTAGGTAAAACTGATAGAAAAATAATAAGAGGGTTTTTTATTTTAGCGGTGACTTCAGAAACTGCAGCCATTTTAACACTACAGTACACGCGTGGACTACCATCATGGTAGACCAGGGTCACTTTTTCAGCAATATTTTTGAGTCAAACGCGCTAGAAACTTGTTATCCTAGCTTGAAAAACTAGCCTCGTGTAGCCCCGCCATCTGCAGTCATGGTCCATGGACCATGGCTTGACGTAACCCTACCAAATTAAGGGTGAGTTGCATCAACTTACTTTAATTAAGTTATCTAAACTTTAACCATAACAAAAAGTCAAATGAACTGTCAAATCCTTAGTAAAAGTCCATAATGGACGCCATATTTGACGATAACCTTAACCTTAACTTTAACTACGCTTCTGGTGCAATTCACCCTAAGGGCGAATTGCACCAGACGCATAGTTAAAGGTTATCGTCAAAATGGCGACTTTTGCTAGGGATTTGACAGTTCATTTCACATTTTGTTATAGTTAAAGTTATAGTTAAAGTAAGTTGATGCAACCCACTCTCAGTCTGCTATCTATCTGTCTATGAATCCATTTTTCTACAGTACATCTTACAGCACGTCATACAGCTGGCATACAGCTGTATGACGTGCTGTAAGTGGCAATAAGGTTTAGTAATGATAAGCCGGAGCTGTATTCGACTGTACAATGAACATACTGTTACGAATGCGGACACGTAGTGTCATCTAGCGGCAACCAGGCGAAACCATCACAGACAGCGTAAATCCCCTATTCAATACCAGATGCCGCTACTTGCATGTTTTTGTTTATTTGCGCGTACACTCTGGAATTTTCCCACGGTTGTTTACATGTCGATGCGAACTGTGGAATTTTCTCGTAAGGTCTAGAGCTCGCCTCGACCCGTATAAATAGGGCAGGTAAACACGCCGGGAGCCAGTCTTCGAATGTTTTCGAGTGAGCGATAATCAAAGCGACTTCGGAAGTGAGAAACAAGTGACTTAGTGAGTGAACCAGTGATAGTGCTTAGTGTTTGAACTTAGTGCATAGTGTTTGGACATAGTGCTTTGTGTTACCTAAGTGTGTAAATAAAAGTCTTCAAGAGAGTCACCAGGTCTTTTTCTCCGAATCATCGAACCTTAGCACGTAACAACTGGTGTCGGAAGTGAGATTTGGAGATGCCATTGACTCCGAGAGAGGAGTTCAAGGGGAGTGTCAGGACAAGGGCACAGCGAGCTGCTGCCATTGACTCCGAGAGAGGAGTTCAAGGGGAGCGTGAGGACAACGGCGCAGTGCCATTGACTCCGGGAGAAGACTTCGAGGGAAGTGTCGGGACAAGGGCGCAACGGGCTGCGGAGGCCACACCCACTGGGGACCAAGCTCCGCCCACTGCGGGGCAGGCCCCACCCACTGGCCCCGCCCACCGGGACCCGCCCACTGGCCACGCCCCTCAGGCCCCGCCCACTTTGGGTGTGGCCACGCCCACTGGCTCCGCCCACCAGGCCACGCCCACTCAGGCCACGCCCACTGGCCCCGCCCACCAGGCCCCGTCTGCTCAAGCCCCGTCAACTGGCTCCAGCCACCATGCCTCGTCTGTAGCTTCTACAGCACCGCAAATGGCTCTTCATTTAGAAAGTTTGATTAAATTAATGGAGCTGCAAAGGGCTGATATTCAGGCTTTGCAAGATTCTCAAAGGGCTGAAATTCAAGCAATGAGGGAGTCACAAGACCGCAAACTCGGCGCTTTGCAAGAGTCACAAAAGCATCAAAAGGACCTTCAAGAAAAGGCACTTCTGGCGATAAAGGATGTCAGTGCCACGGTGTTAAAGCTTCGCAAAGATGTCGACGTAATGGACGAACGAGTTACCGGGTTAGGAGTTGATGTGGAAAATGTGAAAACCGGCCTCACTGAACTGCAGAAGAAAGTAGTACGCCTGGAAACCACAGGAGTCGCGACGTGTAGTGGAACTTCCGGGGTGGCACATGGACCAAAAGTTAAAGTGCCACCATACGACGGTACTACTTCTTGGAACGCTTATCGTCAGCAATTCCAGACGGTTGCTACTGCCAACGGATGGACTGAAGACCAATGCCTGACCGCTCTCACTGTTGCGCTCAGAGGGCAAGCTTTGTCGGTCCTGGAAGCACACACAGGAAAAGGGTTCCAAGATCTGATGGAGGCGCTTGAATCCAGATACGGGGAGCGACACCTGGAGCACGTGTTCCGTGCCCAACTTCGTGACAGAGTCCAACGCTCAGGAGAGGGTCTACAACAATGGGCGTTGGAAATTGAAAAACTGGTCAAGAAGGCACATCCAGGAGCAGACTCCAAGATGGTTGACTCAAACACTATTCAAGCCTTTGTCGACGGAATCAGGGATCTGGAAGTCCGAGCTGCAGTAAGGCTACGTCACCACACCTCGCTAAAGGAAGCGTTGGCGCATGCTCTAGAGGTCGAGGCTGTCCGGCGTGACATACGGCAGACCTATAAAATCCGCGAGGTCTCGGAGGAAGTCAAGGAGGTCAAGGCTCCTACGAAGAGAAGTTTTGGAGCCATGTGCTACAAGTGCGGCGAAAGGGGTCATCTTCAGCTCAACTGCCCGCAGAAGGATACCCAGATGGCAAGAATGAAAAGGCTTGAGGAACAGATGGAGGAGCTGAAGAAGCAAAGGGCTTCGTCCCCTGCCCGGGAGCAGGGAAACGAATAAAAGCCAGGACTAAGGGGCGAGTACTGGCTGACGCGGAGGAAGCCCCAATAACTGTTGTCTCCCAAGCAAGCAGCGGGAATAGTCTTGTGATTCAGGGGACTATTAACAGGACGGATTGCAAAATGACTCTTGACACAGGAGCCTCTAGAACGATAGTGAACCCAAATCTGGTAAAGGCCGCAAGGAGACATAAGAGAAGAATTAACTGTCGACTTCTTACTGCCTCCGGTCAGCCAATACCCGTCCTCGGAGAAATGTCAGTTATGATTAATGTAGGGGGGTCCTCATACCCTCATGACGTTATCGTGGCTGAAATAATGGATGATTGCATCTTGGGTTTGGATTTCATGAAGAAGCACAACTGCAGGATTAATGTCGCTGACGGAGTTTTCAAGTGTGGCGAAGAAGAAATTTTCATCCTTGGAGGCGCCTGCGGGAAAGTCGCATGTGTAAAGGAAGTCATTATACCTGGACGAGCGGAAGCCCGGGTGCTGGTGAAACTACCGCCAGCTGGAAAGAATAAGTCTAACAGATGCGTGTTGATCGAAGACACACCCACCAAGACATCAGCACGAAAACTGATGACGGCAAGAACTCTTGTTAGTGGAAGCAGTCACGCTGTGGTCCGGGTTTTGAATCTTGGTGAACGCGAGATCTGCTTGAACAAAGGTGACGTCATTGGAAAGTGCGAGGAAGTTGTCTGGATGAGAAAGTGCAGTTCGACGACAGACGCAGACCCAGCAAACAGCAGCAACAATGGATTAGTGACTGAGCTACTCGATGACTGCAAGAGTAATCTGACTTATTCGCAGAGCATGAAAGCTAAGAAGTTTTTACAGCGCCACGCGAATATCTTCTCCAGTCAGGAAGGTGACCTTGGAAGAACGTCGATGGTTCAGCACAGGATAGATACCGGAAACGAGAACCCGATTCGTCAACGAGCAAGACGGATACCAATTGCAAAGGAGAAGGAAGTGGAAGGCCTTTTGGAGGACATGAGAAGGCATAAAATAATTGAACCGTCTGCAAGTCCGTGGTGCTCACCTGTGGTATTAGTGAAGAAGAAAGATAGCAGCACAAGATTTTGTGTGGACTACAGGCGTCTCAATGATGTCACTAAGAAGGACAGCTACCCATTACCTCGGATCGACGACACCCTGGATACCTTGAGTGGCATGAAATGGTTCTCGACCCTGGACCTGAAATCTGGATACTGGCAGGTGGAAATTCATCCAAAAGACAAGGAGAAGACAGCTTTTTCCACCGGTAAAGGTTTATGGCAGTTTAACGTCATGCCCTTTGGATTGTGCAACGCACCTGCCACATTTGAGCGACTCATGGAGTGTGTACTGGCAGGCTTAGTTGGTGAGGCTTGCTTAGTCTACTTGGACGACGTCATCATTGTTGGCCGCGACTTCGAGGACCATTTGCGAAACTTAGAACGAGTTTTCGCCAAAATAGAGGGGGCCAAGTTAAAGTTGAATCCGAAAAAGTGTCGTTTATTCAGGAGTAAGGTCAATTATCTCGGCCATGTTATCTCAAGTGATGGAATCCAGACGGACCCGGAGAAACTGGAAGCAGTTCAAAATTGGCCAACCCCTAAGAACAAAACCGAAGTGCGAGCATTTCTCGGCCTATGCTCCTACTATAGGCGTTTTGTTAAGGGATTCTCGGAGATAGCCAAGCCATTACACCGGCTGACAGAAGATAAACGACAGTTCATCTGGGACGAGACTACTGAAGATTCTTTTCAGAAACTGAAGAAACATCTGTGTGAAACACCAATCCTGGGGTATCCACAACCTGAAGGTCAGTTTATAGTCGACACGGACGCAAGCAACACGGCCATTGGAGGGGTGTTATCTCAAAAACAGGGTGAAAGAGAAGTTGTGATTGCGTATTTCAGCAAATCTTTATCCAAGCCAGAGAGAAACTACTGTGTGACAAGAAGAGAACTCTTGGCTGTTGTAAAGACGCTACAACATTTCAGCAAATACCTCATCGGCAGACAGTTTTTACTGCGAACTGATCACGCAGCCTTGAAGTGGCTACTGCAATTCAAGAACCCAGAAGGTCAAGTAGCACGATGGATTGAGCAGCTCCAGGAGTACGACTTCAAGACCGAACACCGCAGCGGAAAGTCGCATGGGAACGCCGACGCACTCTCACGAAGGCCGTGTTCAGAAGACTGCAAACATTGTGTTAAGCAGGAATCTAATGAAGTGACAATAAAGTTAACGAGAACAAGTCCTTTGGGCCCATGGGAGAATGATGCTATGAGAGAGGCTCAAGAAACAGATGACGACCTTCGGCACATCATCACATGGAAGAAACGGGGTGATGTAAAACCAATCTGGAGTGAGGTTGCACCCACGGGCGCTGTCACTAAGGCGTACTGGGCGCAATGGGAGAGTCTGGTACTTCAAAACGGAATACTCTACCGGAAATGGGAGAAGACTAACGGCAGAGAGTTCCATCATCAGATAGTTGTCCCAAGAGCGAGAGTACCAGATATTCTCCGTGAAATGCATGATGGCGTATCAGGAGGTCATCTAGGTGTCAAGAGGACGTTAACAAAAGTGCGGGAACGATTCTACTGGTTGCATTGTCGAGATGACGTGCAGGATTGGTGCCGCAAATGTACTACTTGCGCTGCAGTGAAGGGACCACAAACCAGGAGCCGTGGGAACCTGCGGTTGTATAACGTTGGCGCACCGTGGGAACGAATTGCAGTTGATGTAGCTGGGCCATTTCCTGTAACGGAGTCGGGAAACAAGTATTTCATGGTCGTCATGGACTACTTCACCAAGTGGCCTGAAGTGTTCGCCATACCAAACCAAGAAGCTACGACAGTTGCTTCTAAGCTTGTGGAAGAAGTGATATCTCGCTTTGGTGTGCCTCTGGAAATCCATTCCGATCAGGGCAGGAATTTCGAATCGCAGGTCTTCCAGGAAGTGTGCAGAATCTTGAGAATGCATAAAACGAGGACCACCGCGTACCATCCACAGTCTGATGGAATGGTTGAGAGATTTAACCAGACCCTTGAGAGGCATTTGGCGAAATTGGTAGATGAAAAACAAAAGGATTGGGACAAGTACATACCGCTCTTCCTTCTGTCGTACCGTACCGCCGAGCATGAGAGCATAAAGGCTACCCCGGCATATGTCAATTACGGTAGAGAACTACGAGTACCAGTAGACCTCTTGACAGGAGGGTCACCGGAGGAACCAAAGACCGTACAAGACTATGTCTGCGATTTGAGGGAAAAGATGCGCTATATACACGCCATGGTTCGGGAGAATGGGTTACATTCAAGTGAGAACATGAAGACCAGATACGACCGGAAATCGAACACGAGCGGCTTCGAAGAAGGGACACTGGTGTGGCTGCATAACCCAACTCGTCGAAAAGGGAAATCTCCAAAGTTGCAGACCAAGTGGGACGGCCCATACAAAGTGGTTACCCGATTGAATGATGTGACTTATAGGATTCAAAAGCAACCAAGAGGGACATTCAAAGTGGTACACATAGACTGTCTGGCGCGTTACCATGGCAGTAACAATGATGCTCGGGACGAGCATCTCTAAGAGGGGAGTAGTGTTACGAATGCGGACACGTAGTGTCATCTAGCGGCAACCAGGCGAAACCATCACAGACAGCGTAAATCCCCTATTCAATACCAGATGCCGCTACTTGCATGTTTTTGTTTATTTGCGCGTACACTCTGGAATTTTCCCACGGTTGTTTACATGTCGATGCGAACTGTGGAATTTTCTCGTAAGGTCTAGAGCTCGCCTCGACCCGTATAAATAGGGCAGGTAAACACGCCGGGAGCCAGTCTTCGAATGTTTTCGAGTGAGCGATAATCAAAGCGACTTCGGAAGTGAGAAACAAGTGACTTAGTGAGTGAACCAGTGATAGTGCTTAGTGTTTGAACTTAGTGCATAGTGTTTGGACCTAGTGCTAGTGTTTAGACATAGTGATCTAGTGTGTGTAAGTGTAGTGTAAGTGTTAAGTGTAGTGTAAATAAAAGTCTTCAAGAGAGTCACCAGGTCTTTTTCTCCGAATCATCGAACCTTAGCACGTAACAATACTATGGGCCTTATCACGCTGGCGATTAGCGAGCGATTTGAAAGCGACGCGACTGCGCAGCGCACACGACGCGATTGCGCGGCGTGGCATGGACGCCATTTTGTACACTCGTCTAGAGATGTGTCATTGTAGATAGTGTTTGAGCAGTAGTGTTTCCTCGTCAGAATCAATTTTGCTACTGAGTGTCCAAAACGCAGAAGGCAAGCTGCGTGCACGCCGCGCAATCGCGGCGTCATTGCGGTGTGTGCGCTTCGCAGTCGCGTCGCTTTCAAATCGCTCGCTAATCGCCAGTGTGATAAGGTCCTTAGGGTGAAGCCAAACGAGCGTAATTTGCGAGTTGTGAGTCACAGAATTTCTGCCACGTAAATATCTTGTCATACAAATCATGAGTCACAAAATTACGCTCGTGTGAACTGTGAATCAAACAGCGGGGCTAAAATGGTCACAACTCACATTTAAGCAATTCATCTCAATCAATTCAGCAAATGAATTGTCAAAACTGTCAAACTGACAAAATAAGTATGTCAAATCAGTACAAAAACACAGATATGAATTGCAAGCAGAATTGCATTTTGCGATTTAAAAAAATAATCATATTATGATTCATCTCATGATTCCATAAAGCGACCATTTTAGGCCCGCAGGATTTTTGTATAAAACTAAATGCAACAGAATTCTGCCGAACCGAAATTCTGCGACTCACAACTCACAAATAACGCTCGTTTGGCTTCGCCCTTAATATCTGAAAAACATTCAAAGAAACTATGTTAACTACACATTGTAAGGCCGTCAGTCGTCACAGACATAGCAATTTTACAAGCGCACACCCGTGCATAATGAAAGACCGGCCAAGTGCGAGATGGATCCGTACAAAGAGTTCCGTACAAAGCAATGAAAATCGTGGTTTAACCTCCACATAAACACTTCTTCTATTTTTTAGGGTTCCGTACCCAAAGGGTGAAAACGGGACCCTATCATTAATAGGACTTCGATGTCTGTCTGTCCGTCTGTCCGTCTCCAGGCTGTATCTCAAGAACCGCTATAGCTAGAGTTCTGAATTTTTTACAGATTGTGTACTATATATTCTGTTGCCGCTATAACAACAAATACTAAAAACAAAATAAAATTAATATTTAAAGGACCAAAAAAATCACGTTTATTGTATGGGGCTCCCATACAATAACGTGATTTTTTTGGCCTTTTTTGCTCGATATCAATAATGGCAACAGGTACCTAGGTACTTGATATTTTCACAAAGGCCTTAATTATATGTCTACTTCAATATTTAAAAATAATATTAAAATAAAATAAAAAATTAAGGGGGGCTCCCATACAAAAAAAAAAAACACAATTTTTGGCCTATTTTTGCTCTATAATGGTACGGAACCCCTCGTGCGCGAGTCCGACTCGCACTTGGCCGATTATTTTAAAGTAACTTGTAAGGGTAACTTTACCTAATAATCCATATTAATATTTCGATTCTTATATTATCAATGCAAAAGTGTGTCTGTCTGTCTGTCACCTCTTCCGCCTATGGCTCTAAATCAATTTTGCTGAAATTTTATATCCTTGAGTCCCGGGAAATGACATACTAATTACTACTTAGGGTTGATTCAGACCGCAACGCGACGCGCAGATGCATTTCTAAATTTGTATGGATTTGACATATTTCAAAGACGTCTGACGCAATTGAGATCTGTCAAATCAGTACAAATTTAGAAATGCATCTACTTACGCGTCGCGTTGCGGTCTGAATTGACCCTTAGGATACTTTTTATCCCGGAAAAATGTACAGTCCCCGCTCAATAATAGAATTTTGACGCAACGGAGTTGCGGGCGTTATCTTGTATTATAATAAATAATTATAATATTATTATTATCATTAGTTACATATTAAGAGGCCGGGGTACCCTCGAAATTTTCATACATTCTTAATACCAAAATCATTTTCTCATACGAAAATATTTAACATGTTTGAGTTATTTTTCAGCTTAAGATAGTAATTACTTAATTGACTCCTGAACAATTTTTTTTACAAAATATTCAAATACTAAAAAAAAATTTGTGTTTAAATATTTTTTAGTAAATTTACTACTAAATATTTAAACACCAAAAAATAGACAAAAACACTAAAAAATATATAAATAAATAGTAAATTTACTACAAAATATTTAAACTTTAAAAAATATTTTTATTATTTAAATATTTTGTAGTAAATTTACTATTTATTTATATATTTTAGTGTTTTTGTCTATTTTTTGGTGTTTAAATATTTAGTAGAAAATGTAATAAAAAATATTTAAACAAAAAAATTTTTTTTAGTATTTAAATATTTACCTAGGTAATTACTATCTTAAGCTGAAAAATAACTCAAATATGTTAAATATTTTGCGTATGAGAAAATGATTTTGGTATTAAGAATGTATGAAAATTTCGAGGGTACCCCGGGCCCTATCGCAGTTCATTAGATAGGTGAAACACATGGATTCTTAGAGCACGGAACTCCAAAAATGATTTCCTGTAAACCGTACGTAGAACGATAAAACAAGTGTAGATAACCTGCAGTAGTAGAAATTTTTTGTAAATAAGGCGGACGCGACGCGCGCGAAAAAAATAGACGCGTAAAAACTAAAAATAAAGAAAAAAAATGTGTCAGTGCTAATTTTTTTTGGCTTAGGTATTCATTGCAAAATTAAAAATGAATTTTGATTTACTTAAGTGCCAGTGCTAGTAAACCAAGCTAGTATTTTGTGATTACCCAAAGGACATCTAAAATGTACTTTGCAAGAATGTTATCAAAATTTGTCCTACACAATAATTTTTATCGCCTACTTTTAATTGTTTTTTGTTTATCGGCTTTCCTAATTTATAGTTTTGATAACATAAAAACGTTTAAGATCTATACTAGTGATTACTTACAACTGGAAAAAACTTATGAAGATGTAGAGCTATACTTTGAAAAGCGAAAGGTACGTACCGGAAGACTCAATTTATACTGGCGTGGAATGGAACGGAAGCGACTTTTTGCTACGAAACAGTACTGTATAGTATAAATCACAATGAAATTTATGTCAACAGTCTATAAATCACAAATTTTAATTAAATACGAGCCAAAAAATTGGACGCGCGTCTTGTGCAGAATTCTCGATAATTATCCGGTGTCACTTTCCTCGCATGAGGCGAAATTGTCGCTTCCATTCCGTTCCATTCCGCGGCGGTATATAATGAGCCTAATACTGCAGTGATTCCTAAAGAGGTTTCCGTGGAAATTGTTTCACGGAACCCACTTTAAGAATCACACCACTTTCATCGAATAGTCATGAGGGTTCCGCAATTAAATTAAAATGGTGTCTTTGAAAACCCCCATACCCTAGGTCTTTAAGTATTGCGAGGTCGTCTTCAGAATGCTGAAGTAATATTTTCCATCGGACAAGACAGGTAAAGACAGATCTGCTTTATACTACCTTCATAATAAATTATATTACTTGCAAGAAAGAAAAGCATAAAATTATTATATACTTTTTTAGGCTCAAATTAAATTGCTCTTAAAGACTCTGAAAATATTATGAAAGCTTCTGTCGCACTTGAAAGAGTCATGAAGAAGCTTAGGTCGAAAATCTACATTAAATTAGAGTTGAGAAGTGGCACATTAGAGGTCTAATGTATGTCTAATGTGCCTCTTCTCCCGTGAAATCAAAATCTACCATTGACAATTTGATAAAACAATCATAATTTTATATTATACCTATATAAATGCGAAAGACGAAAGTGTATCTGTCTGTCTGTTGCCTCTTCACGCCCAAACCGCTGAACCGAATTTGCTGAATTTTAGTATGGAGATACCTACTTTGAGTCTCGGGACAGGACATAGGATATTTTTTGTCCCGAAAAAATGTACGTTTCCTGCGTAATAAACGTTAGGGTTTTAATTTTTTCAGAGCTGGAACACATCTAATCTAGGAACGATACTGTTTAAAAACAAAGATCCTCCCGACTTGCCCAAAACGGATCGGGTTTATAAAATACTAGTGTGGAAATACTGGAAATGGCTGCAAAACCGACACGTCTTCAGCTTTGACAGAAACAGGTTCGTATATCACATTTTCCTTGCTTCCTCAGAGAATCCCAAAGTAGCTTCCAGACAAGTAGTCTATGGTTCCTGGGAAAAATCCCGCGGAAACCATAGATTTAGCCGCGATAAAAGTAGCCTACCTGCATGTTCTTGCCTAAATTCTGTTTAGAATCTACAGGGTGTAACAAAACTAAGTGATAATACTTTAGGGTGTGTATGTATTCCTTATAATATAGAGTTCGCTGCGAAAGTAGCAGCGCCGGAAGAGTAACTTTTTTCACCTTTGTATGGAAAATTTATGACGTTTGCCCATACAAATTGCAAAAAATTTCGCTCTTTCAACGCTGCTACTTTCACAATGAACTCTATATTTAAAGGAACACATACACACCAGTATTATCACTTAATTTTGTTACATCTTGTATAATCGATCGAGAGCTCAAGTTATACCTCACAATTTGGAAGTAGTGATAGGTACTATCAGAGAAATCGATTCATGTGCAGATAGCACACCTACGTTATTTGGTCGGGTTCTGATAATTAAATTTTCCGACATTCCATTCTGCTATTATTCCAATGTTAGTACAGGTGGTCGTCATAATAACTATTACTTATTCAAAATTATGTATTCGTACTTGTAACCTTGCAAAAGCCTTGTTCATTTCGACATAGATGCCATGATTATATTGTATTGCGTCCTTGTCGTATGAACTAGTGTTTGGTATTATTTTAGGGAGTTACATAATAGTTATTTATTCATACTAAATACAAAATCATGGTTGACTGCATCGTTACAGTTATTTTAATTATGAATCATAACACGATCTTCGCGTTGTGAATGTTCACAACGTGATGTGAGCTACTTTTCCGCTCAATGAGCGTTTTCGATCTTTGAGCGTAACATTAAAAATTTTTTAATTTCTATCGCGAAAACTCGTAAACGGCTAAACCGATTTGGCTAATTTTATACGTGGAAGTTCAGGGAAAGTTTAAGAGGAAAGTGATACGAAGTTTACCAGCAACTAGGTACTATAATAAAGTTAGTTTAATATAATAATATTATTATTAAGTATGAAATATTTTTCAGGACAGCGGATCCTTTACACAACTGCGGTGTCCGGAACTGTTTGTTCTCTGGAGACTCGGAAGACATCAAGACAGCTGATGCTGTGGTCATCCATATCCAGAAGGGGCAATTACCGAATGTCACCACCAGAAACCCCAACCAGCGGTGGATATTTCTCAGTGACGAATCTCCCAAAAACGCGTTCTCTATGGCTCGAGCGAGACCAAAGTTGAGGGAGCTAGCGGGAGTATTCAACTGGTCTATGACTTTTAGGTAATGTTTTAGATATCAATTAATTATTGTTATTAGGTAGGTTTTTGGAATACCTAGAGCACAAATCACTAAGTAGTGTAAAACACTAATCACTATGCAGTTTATTTAATAGACGTAAAGATTCAAGTGGAAGTTTTAGTTTATTTTAATTACGAGCTTTTGCCCGCGACTTCGCTCGCACTAAGAAGTATCATTTACAAACTTTCATCCCATATTTGGGGTGGGAATTTATCGAAATTCAAAATTCTTTCTTATCGGATGCCTATACGTCATAACATCTACCTGCATGCCAAACAGCCCGATCCGTCCAGTGGCTTGGGCTGTGCGTTGATACTTGATAGATCACCATGTCAGTCAGTCACCTTTAAGTTTTATATGTAGGTATAGATATTATGTATACCGATATACGTACTTACTGTATGGCAAAACAGTGTTTTTGCAACAGCTGATAGACTATTTCTGAATCCATAATTTTTTTTTATAAAATAAAGGGGGCAAACGAGTAAACGGGTCACATGATAGAAAGCAACTACCGTCGCGCATGGACACTCGCTACATTAGAAAAGCTGCAGGTGCGTTGCTGGCCTTTTACTTAAGAGGGAATATGCTCTCTTCTTGAAGGTTTGCAGGTTTTATTGGTTCGGAAATACTGCTGGCGACAGTTCGTTCCAGAGTTATAATACACCTATCGGCTCTTTATAATTTCTAGCGAGATAATTTTCTCAAAGTGGGGTACGCGAACCCTTAGGGGTTCGCCATTCGACGGCAGCGGGTTCGCGACAAGATTTACGTAATGGTTGCAACAGGAGTCATTATTAGAAATACCCGTAGATGAAACTCTTGAAGCTGATTAAAAACGATGTTTTTGATAGATTTTTGGGCAGCTAGACAGGCATAGTATTTCGAACTCTCATGTAAAGCAGTGAATTTCCTTTTACCCTTTGCTACAATATACTGATGTGAGAGTTAGTTTTATCGACTTGATGCCAAATCAGAATTAAGGTTAGTAAGGGGTTCGCTGTGACCTGGAAATTTTAACAAGGGTTCGTGGAGCCGAAAGTTTGAGAAACCCTGAACTAAATCATTCGGCATCAGCATTTACTGTGAAATAATGGGTATATTATGATAATGTGACCAATGTATTCGTGCATTTGGCTGGTGTTAGAGATCACTGATACGGTAATTTGGCAACAAAAATAAGGTGCTATCTCTATACTAACATTAGCTTAGTGAATTAGTGATAACAAACACTGTGCGGTGTGCCAATGCTGACGTGTGCTATAATACAAAAAAAATCACTTGCCAGTTGCCAGTTGATATGAAATAGGCAGAGAGAGGAGGCCACTAGAAAAATCGGCCAAGTACGAGTCGGACTCGCGCAAAGCGTTCTGTAACGTTAGAGAGCAAAAATAGACCATAAATTGTGTTTTTTGTATGTGAATTTGGAGCCCTTAAACATTTATTTTCATTATTATTAAAGTACACATATTTTAATTATGGATTTTATAAAATTTGAAGTGCCTGCCTGCTGCCATTAGCTCCATATTATCAATATAATATGGAGCAAAAAAAACGCCAAAAAAGTATCGGCCAAGTGTGAGCCGGACTCGCGCACGAAGGGTTCCGTACCGTTATAGAGCGAAAATAGTTTTTTTCCTATGGGAGCCTCCTTTAAATTATTTTATTTTAATATTATTTTTAAAGTACCTACACATATTATATTAATTAACAACTTTGTGAAAATTTCAAGTCCCTACTTGTTGCCATTATTGATATCGAGCAAAAAAGCCAAAAAAAATTACGCGTGTTGTATGGGAGCCCCCCTTAAATATTAATTTTATTTTGTTTTTAGTAATTGTTGTTATATCTGTAAAAGTTTCAGAAGTCTAGCTATAGCGGTTCTTGAGTTACAGTCTGGATACATACAGACAGACGGACAGACAGACGGACAGACATCGAAGTCTCAGTAATAGGGTCCCGTTTTTACCCTTTGGGTACTGAACCCTAAAAACAACTTTTTCTGCACTGCTGCTTACACTGTCCACAGTAAGTAAACTCTATCATGGGGCTCGTACACATTATAAATTAGTATTATCACTTAGTTTTGTGACACCCTGTATAAACCTTCTTGCCCAGTCTGATATAATATAATATCTAATATCATTAAGATATTATTAGACTGGGCTGCAACTTGCAAGGTAAATATTATGCACGTCGCACGAGTTTAACTTGTAAACTTGTTACTCCCTCATAATGACATAATAATAAAGTCCAGCGACACCTCTCCTGCCTCAAGCCGCTCTGTCAATGTTGCCGCCTCGGTGCACCGTGCGTGCAGCCATTTTGAGGGGCCCATTCAAAGAGCTGGCGAGTTACCGTCTGCCAACTTTATGATACATGTTACAACGTTGTATCGGCAGACGCCATAGTCCTTCCATAGTCTCAGTTATCCAGTCCACTAGCACCTCACCCCCATAGCTCGATATCATTTTAATTCCATTCCCTGCAATAGTTCTACACTGGCCGCTGGCTCTCCTTGAGCGTACTCTCATAGTGCGGACAGGGAGAGTCGCCGGCCAGTGTCATATTACATTTAGATTAAAACTGTGTAACGGGCCTCTACGTGTTGGCTTCGGCCCGGTCCGGGATTTAATTGCCCGTGAGCAAGGAATACCTTACACAAACATAATAATAATAATAATATTAATATCGATACGTTTGCAGTTTGGCTATTGTTACATCGTTATAATCACAGCTGTTGATGAAGAGACCAACCATAACTAAAGATAACAATGAACGTTTCAGTTGACTGCATCGAATGCTTTTGTTTTTATAACATTCTGTGATATATTTTCACACCATAATAATTATTATAATGTTAACATTTCATATATTTTATTATCATTAGTAATTAGTAAAGGTAGTCAGGATAATTTACTTCCTAGTTTTATATTAAACATCGTGCCAAAATTATTAACTAATTTGTTGTCACGTTATTTGAATTGCTAAGTCTTTATACTAATTCCGACCTAACCTTAATCTATTTTAAGTACAACATAATACCGGTGGATCAGTATGACTAAAGCACTAGCTGTAAATAAATTAAATAAATCGACAATAATTCTTCATGGAAGGAGAATTTCTTGCCGCAAACGGACTAGGAGAGCCGATTTTACGTAAGGCGGGAAAGAGCTAATAAGAAGAAAAAGTACAACATAACACAAAAGTAGATACAAAGGCACCAAAGCTTATTACAAAAATACTAACGTTATGTCTTGATTATTTCAGAAGCGACTCGGATGTGCCGGTGCCATATGGTAGAACAATTCAGCGTATATTAGCTCACACATCAGAAGTGCCATTTTGGGGACAAAAACGACGGGACACATTCGTCACGATACTAATATCAAACTGTGGTGTGTCACGACGAATGGAATACTTAAAGGAGCTTGAGAAACACATAGATGTCGATGTATACGGCAAATGTTCGAAAGATCACAGAGAAAGGTAATTTTCTTAATGTTTCTTTAGAATTGTAGGGAGCGGTGGAAAATTCTGGTATCAAAATTCTGTGGAACGTTAGAGGGAAATAATACAATGAATAAAATAGAAACAGAGTGAGCGACTTATAGAGTACTTAAGTCTATTCAAAATGTATATAATACTGTATATAATACTGTGATACTAATCACAGTATTATATAATGAAATAAATAACCAAATACTAACGTGAGCACTGAGCGTCATAAAAGCTAGTCCACATTATGCAATTTCATCTTAAATTTTCGTCATCTTCTTTTTATTCAACTTTCGTTTGGCATATTCAATAATTGAATGCGTCAAAATCCACCCACGTTGAACGAAAAGTGTCACGAGCGCTACGATTTCAACGTGCGTCACGGGCATGCCTCACGTTCGCTGGTGACTGCGATATAACGCATGCCCTTGACGAACAGAAAAAGGCACAATGTGGACAAAGCCATTGAGTGATGAAGTATAATTAAAGCTCTATAAAAGAAGTTTAAAACTAAATATTATAATATCACAAATCACGACCTTTCTACAGAATAATCAACTAGTATTTGTATACAAGTTAATTATTCTGTAGAAAGGTTGTTATCTTCTTGTTCTTTTACGCCTGGGAAATAAAAAAATATTTCGAAACTATAAAAATTGAGCGATTAACCACAATCGATAATTCGTTACATAGAGGTAAGTATAATAAGTTATTAAGATAACAAAATAAAATATTGGCTTTGTTAACGTGACTAGTACTGCAGCCATGTACAGTGTTTGATAATATTTTTAAAGAAAATTCACATAGCCTTTGATGCGGTTTTAAAGTTAGTGTAACAAAACAATGTGATAACTAGATAGTACTTTAGGGTGATTGTGTCCTTTGCATAGAATTTACTTTGAATGTAGCGGCGCTGAAGTAGTTATTTTTTTTTATATTTTTGGATCGGCATTTGCCCATTATAGTCATGTCCTCTGGGAATACATAAGTCAAAAGTCAGCGCTGCTACTTTCACAGTGAACTCTATAATATAAGGGACACATGCACACCCTAAAGTATTATTACTTTGTTTTCTTACACTCTATATTTCTGTTTAAATGTCTTAACCCTCTATAACTCAAGAACATGGATTTTGTATTTTTTGTTGTTTTCGGGTAATTAAAACAAAATAAAAATATACGTGTTTTATAGTTTTTCATTTATTTAATTATTTCAACAAAAAAAAAAGAAAAACAGGGAGCGTTGCCTGGAAGCAACACTGAGTTATAAGCTTAAAAACTATAGATATAAGAGGAAGTTATGATAGGTGGAAGTTCCTGAAACAGTTCTTTGTTTTGGTATAGCATAGAGCAACCCCGCATTTTTCGCATGTATTGTGAGTAAATCCAGTACACTTTGGGAACTTGCACCTGATTTTTTTGTCAGACCATTGAGGCCAGTGCCCAATCTGGTCTTGCCGTACTGCCATAGGAGGTGCATGCTGTGCAGGTCCTTTATGTTTTTTTGCTTGTATCTCGTTCTCTAGCGAACGACGACTAGACTCTAGACGCCACTCAACACATAGATTTTATAACCCCATTTATGTGGCTTTTGGGGGTTGTATCGCTTCAACAAATTCCGTGCTTTAGTGGAACACATTTGCTCATCAACACAAAGGTGTTCTTCCAAGGGGACCTTTTTGTAAGCTGCATTGAGAGACTCGACCACAGGTCTTATTTTGAAAATTCTATCAAGTTCAGGATCGTTTCTAGATAGAATTTTACTATTGTCATTGAAGTGTAAAGTTTGGCGCATTTTCTCAAATTTATTCAATGGCATAGTATCCTGTATTATTGGGGTACCAAGAATCGGAGTCCAGTGGTTCGTAACTCTAGGTAATTGAATAAGAGACATTAGATATACTATACCCATAAACTGCCTGATATCCATTTCTGTCACACGAAAAGTGCTATTAGGATCATTCTGAATTTTATAAAGATTGGTCTCCTCTGAAATCATCTTGATAAGTTCTTGTGGAAAGAGGTAAAAGAAAAACTGGATAGGGGTTTCTAGCTCTAAAAGTTCAGTGCCCAAGTTCTTGTTACCCTTGAATCTAAGCTGCTCGGTATTTAATTGTAGGCTCTTCTTCTTCCAGCGTAAATTTAGTTTGGTAGGTTTCATTTTAGTTTGTTTTGATTGATTACTTTGAGCTGATGAAGGTTGAGGACTGTTTGATGCAGTTTCAGTGCTTGGAGGTGATGGAACTGAACTTTCATGATTGTTTTCTAAAGTTTCTATAATATAATCCACGTCGATATCTAAGGTGGAAGTATTGTCTTCAAAAGTTTCTAATTCAGGTGAAAAATCTGGGTCTGCGAGGCTGTCATCATCAAAATCCAAACCGTCCTCACTGTCATCACCATTCTGCAGCAACGAGATAATATCCTCCTCCTGAAGAGGACGCTTACGAGCTGCCCTGGAACATGATATCAAACCATCATGATATAATCTATACACACACAAACTAATACAAAATAATACCCATATACGTCAATGTAGCTTACGGGCAACAAACACAAATTTTCAAAATAAGTAAAATAATAAAAATAAATATTATTGATAACGTGAAATATCAAATATTTAAACACTTACCTGTCCATATTTTTGAAAATAAATCCTCAAAACACGAAAAAACTATTTTTAAATAATTTTCAATTCGGATCACGCGTGTACTTGTTCAAACCACTAACGACTTTGTGAAAAAACTTCAATTAGTGACAGGTAACGCCATCTAGTTATTAGTTTTAGTACCTGTTCGTTACTTCTGTTTGTAGACTATAATATACAATGCAATATAATGTCAAAAAATGAATCGTATGAATTTAGTGGTAGATCTAACGGTATGTTGCTTACAGTCTACGTCATGATATAGAGGGATGTCTACCTCGAGGGTTTCAACCCAATTATAGCCACAGACTCTTATCAGCTGATGCTTCGTAAGATATTGACTAAGTACTGAAGTTCCAACGTCTGATGGATTTCAAACGAGCCCATTGTCGATCTCTGCAAAACGTGTGAGTCTAGGTGCCTTATGAGAATTTGATTGCCTCACATAAAACAATACGTATAAAGCTCGGATGATAATATTTAGTGAAGACATTCATACTTCCATACTAATATTATAAATGCGAAAGTATGTCTATCTGTTAGTTCTTCGCGCCCAAACTGCTGTACCATATTTGCTAAAATTTGGTATGATATACTTTAAGTCCCGGTAAAGAATTTAGGATACTTTATGGATCGAAGCATGACAGACAAAAATAAGCCTATTGGCGCAACTCTCTCCCGGGTAGTTTTATGAAGATTGATTTTTAAATCACCTTTTAAATCTGCATAGCCAATATTTTTTCAGCTGCCCCGGCCACTTTTCAGCGGACTGCAAAGTGATGGCCGAATACATATTCTATCTAGTGTTTGAAAATTCAGAATGCCATGAATATTTAACGGAAAAGGGCTTCTATCACGCATACAGTAAAGGCGCTATTCCCATAATTATGGGGCCTTCGGTGCAAGAATGTGAAGCGCTGCTGCCACCGAATTCTTTTCTACACGTCGACAATTATAGAAGCGCGGCTGACTTAGCGAAGTATATTAAGTATATAAGTGAGGATGAGTCGAAAATTCTGGAATACCACGCCTGGAGGAAGGACTTTGAAGTGGTGAACGAGCATGGGTATTTCGGCTCTACGTCCTACCATTACTGCAGGGTGTGTGAGGCTTTGAACTATAATGACAAAAGTGTGAAAATTTACGATGAGGAAATGTTAAAAACGTTTTTAGATCCGGCTTTATCTTGTAGATGAGTGTATGAAAGAATAGTAGAAAATGTATGTGAAACAGTCAACAGTATTATGAAAATTTGACCCAGGAAAATGAATAATTTAGTTCCTCTTCGACTAATTATTCCCTGAATAAGTTATTTAATACATTACAAACTTAAACAGTCTTATGAAGTTTTATTTAACATCGTACTGATAAAAATTTAAAGAGATACGAAAACTGTCAATTTGAATCTGGATCAGAGCCGTTACGTCAAACCCAGTCCACAACGGGGAGTGCTCTGAGGAATTGTTCGGAATCATACCACCTGCAACTTTTCGCCATCGTCCCACGCGAAAAACATACCATCCTCATCACCTTGATGAGTGGCAGTCTTCCACAGTGCGATTTTCGCGTAACTTTCTGCCGCGCACTGTAAAACTCTGGAACGAACTGTCACCAGCAGTATTTCCGGACCTATATGACCTGCAAACCTTCAAGAAAAGAGCGTATTCCCTCTTAAAAGGCCGGCAACGCACCTGCAGCTCTTCGGATGTTGCGAGTGTCCATGGGCGACGGTAGTTGCTTACCATCAGGTGACTCGTTTGCTCGTTTGCCCCCTTATTTAATAAAAAAAAAAAAAAAAAACAGATCACGACTAGCATTGAATTGACATAGCCCGATTCCCATAGCCCGTAAGTCCGCCATGGATATTATGCCTATTAATCAAATTCTCTGATGGTACTTCTTATAGGATCTAGATCCTATAAGAAGTGCCATCAGAGAATTACAGGGACAGAATGACAGAATTATATACAGAGTGTAACAAAACTAAGTGATAATACTTTAGGGTGTGTAAGTGTCCCTTAATTATAAAGTTTACTGTGAAAGTAGCAGCGCTGGAAGAACGCTTTTTTGTGATTTATATTATGGGCAAGTGCCCGAGCGTCATGATGAAAGTATCAACCTTTCAGCGTTGATACTTTCACAGCGAACTCGTTATAACGAGTAACCTATAAATAGCTTACCCATACACCCCCTAGCATCACTTAGTTATACCATGGACCAATCATGTTATACCCTGTACAAAAGCTCGCAGAAAATTACTCTCACATTGTTATAAAGTTACATAATTGTTTGAAGACACCCGTCAGCTTTTCAGGGGATTAAGGGATTCAATTTAGATCTAGCTTAAGCAAAACCTCTTATCTCGTAGTTATCTTAGTAAATATTGTGCTCTTATAATGGATCCTTGATACAATATTATTATTCCTTGTCTCCGTGTTTCCTTATCATAGACTGTATTTATTAATCCGGTGTTTTTAACCTGTGCGACGGTCGCGAAGCTACTACATAGGGTCACCAGAGGTTGAGTGAACTATTTCACTAAGAAAACAGTTAAGATTAAATATTAATTTAAAGTAGAAAAATTTTAAAGTATGATAAAATGTAATCGGCCAAGTGCGGTTCCGTACCGATATAGAGCAAAAATATGCCAAAAATTGTGTTTTTTTGTATGGGAGCCCCCCTTAATATTTTATTTTACTTAAATACGAGCTATTGCCCGCGGCTTCGCTCGCGTTAAGAAGTATTATTAGATAATTTATATACAAATTTTCATCCCCTATTGTAACCCCTTGGGGGTGGAATTGATCAAAATCCTTTCTTAGCGGATGCATACGTCATAACATCTACCTGCATGCCAAATTTCAGCCCGATCCGTCCAGTGGTTTGGGCTGTGCGTTGATAGATCACCATGTCAGTCAGTCACCTTTGAGTTTTATATTATTTAGAATAGAAGAATAGAATTTAGATTATTATTAATTATTAAAGTAAAATTATATGTAAGGCCTTTGTGAAAATTTCAACTGCCTATAACTAACCTCTTATCATTATTGATTACGAGCCAAAAAGTCCAAAAAAATCACGTTTGTTGTATGGGGGTTAAATATTAACATAATTTTGTTTTTAGTATTAATTATTGCTGTTATAGCGGCAACAGATATACACTATCGGTGAAAATTGCAGAAGTCTAGCTATAGCAGTTCTTGAGATACAGCCTGGCGACAGACAGACAGACAGACAGACGGTCAGACAACGAAGTCTTAGTAATAGGGTCCCGTTTTTACCCTGTGGGTACGGAACCCTAAAAAGAAAAGGAGGTCGCGAAATACTTTTCGTACCATAATTATAATATCGTTCGCATCATATTTAAAAGATTGAAAAACACTGTCATAATCTAATCGTTTAGACATTAAAATACCATTGAAACGATCCGGACGATAATAAATTCAGAGTTAAACTTTTTCATATTCGCATTGAAAGGAGTGCTCGTATATCAGGAAATGTTCGCATTCGAGTTTCAAAGAATCGTGTATTATGTTCTCGAATTCAAAAATGTTTTCAAACTGTGAAGCAGAATGCTCTCCTATCAATATCTCACTGAGGCCATTAAAAGGCCATTCGTGAAGTTGGAAGTTTCGTGCGTATTTGTTGAAGCGATTTCGAGAATAATTCCGTTCGTGAGCACCTGACCTAAATTACCAATGAGGCTACTTCAACTGATCATACTAACTTTAAACCTCTTATTTAATTTATTAGGTATTTTTTTGAGTAGACAGTTTTTTTTGTCTGAAGAAACCGAACTGAAACCAAAATAAACAAGATAGTACACTAGTACGAGTAATTGAGATAACTAAAGCAGGTTATATTTACACGTTTGCGCCTAGACAATAATATGATTACAATTAAAATATAATATGTATAAAACTAGTATGTTCTTCAAAAACCATTTTCGCCGCCCTTTACATATCTACAGAAAACCATTTTATAAGGTTTTCTGTGGATGATGAGAGATGAGATGTAAAGGGCGGCGAAAAGTATCTTTATGTCGTAAGTAGAGTCACAAGTTATGAAAAACTTTGTTATTTGAAGAACTATGTCTTTAATATACACTTTTTAGTCGGCCTGAGCTTACTTTACCGACTGTAATTTTCAAGAAAATTGATACTTCATTGATCAAAAATACACTGGACAATGTGGGCAGATAGTAGATATTCTGTTGCTATTGTGGAATTCAGCGCAGCACAAAGGAGACATTATTGTCACACTACTACGATATTATATGTACCTAAGTACTCTTATGAAGTATGTTGTAAGTATTTTACACAGTTCACACACGATTTAAAATTTAAGACACTGACAGCATCATAATATTAGGTCTAGCTATAGGTCTAGTAATAATATAACTTAACCGATTCAGTGCGGTTCATTTTTTTTGCAATATATTGCGCCTGGCTGCTAATAAACAAAATATATTTCGTGGATCCTCTGAGGCACATAGCGCCAGGAACTTTGATGACTCCTCTCGAGCCCCATCCGCCATGAATTGTAATTTATCGTTGTTTCGTCTGTTTCCAATTGTTTTTCTTTTAGTAGAGACCCAACCGCGAATGTAAACGGGTTAATAGTTCGTTTCAAGTATTTAGAAGTGATTATTTACGTGTACAAACAGAAATGGAAGCTACGTGACTAATTTTTATCAGGCGTTTTAAACCTTTGGCTATATTGATAATTTTATTTTCGTTCTATTGTAGATCGGGATATTCCATGCTACTTGCTAGTCATGTATAACGCCAAAAAATGTACATCTAAGTACTTTTTATGGCATTTTATAAACAAACATTGTATAAGTTGTAGTTTTTGAATGAAATATTTATAAAATATTTCGTCGGCCATAATGAATCACCAATTGAAAATGTTTAAGACTCCTGAAGTGTAAGTTTTTATGCAATATCCTAAAAGCCACTTTCATTGAGGGGAAACCTCTGAAAAATGTAATTTCATCATAGTTTTACAGGTACACATTTTATCTCCTCTCGGGTATCACACGCCATACAGAAAAGATACCCATGGTGCCTCTGCGGCGACATCCGCACGGAATCGGTTAAATTATGAGTAAGCCATCCAGTTGGCCTGTTACTTTAGCAGCCTTACCCTAATGGTTTTCTTCATCTTAATTCTCTAGAACTTATGAAAATGAATTAGTGGAGCAAGCATCTGCTACACCAAGAAATTCAAGTGCTTTCGTAAATGGTAATAATTCTAGATTCTTATGAAAAGTCGTTACTACTTAGGGCTATAACATTTTAACTGTCAGTTTAAAGTACCAACACCTATACGTAGACTTGCATTTAACAAATAGGGAATATTAAGCAAAGGTTAAATGAGAGAGCGCTACTAGCACGTACACTATGGTATTTATATTATTGTATTGAATATAAATTTCTTTGAAGGTACCAATTTCTTCGTATATGGGGGCCCTATATACAACTTAATAGATGCCCCAACTGTGCATTTACGGCGCTGCAATAAAAACTTGAACCAATAAATCCCATCGGAATTATGTAGCATTATTGTTACACGGCTTAAAATAAGCTGCGACAGAGGTTTGTAACTGATGGTTTTGAGTGGCAAAAAGCGGGTACCTTTAGAAGGGTATTTGCACAAAAACTGCTTACTATGTTTGCTTTATATTATCGGAATATAGGTAGGTACGAAGAATAAATAATCCTTTGTTAATTATTATGCAAATGGCCTGGGGGAAGTCCAATTAATGATGTTGTACTTGCGTATAACTTAACTAACATGATGTCGACATGAAAATTATTTTCTTAAATAAATAATTGAAAAACAATTAAGGTCTCTCCTACTACCTATAACTTTTCCTTAGTCTATGCTATAACTATAATATTCTTGTACACTTACCTCTTTAACAAAACTGGTCCATAACAAAGTTAACATAATATTAACTTTCCCAACAAAAAAGGTTGCCAACTCCTGACTTCGAGAAACCAAAGGCCATATGGGGAAACAGCCTCGTTAAAAGTAAAGTGTTTGTAGTAAAGTATACAACCGTAAAAGATGGTTGTAAAATATGAGTTGTATAGCTTAAATGTGTATTGGTTAAAGTTGGGCTACCTCACTTTGGCGTGGTGCCAGTAATTTTTAAAATATTTTGCTGCATTTTTTAATTTTGAAGTTGCAGCATAATAAATATCATACAGTAGATCGTCTTCATACTAGACCGCCAGAAGGGGACACATTACACATGCATTTCACATAACTTGAAATAGTAAAACGATTAAAAATCAGTGACTTTTTCTGTCAAACAGCACCTAAAGGTATTCCTTATTATCTTACTTTATTTTTTTAGTACATAATATTATTACTTATATTATATAATATATTAATGTAGCCAGGCAGTATAGTAGCCGTATCTAGTGAGTAGAATCGATTCGAAAATAAAAAGCCATGAAATGGTTTTCCTATTTTGATAAGAAAACTTTCAATGAACAGAAAATATTTTTTTATTCGTATTAAATTACTTACTAGTAATATCCCATTCCTACGCTGTTTGTAGTGCAGCTGATAAGCCAAGACCTAACAAAAGGAACCACAGTATAATAATATGATACAGTAGAATAACTCACCCGTCTCTGCGAAATCAAACTCGCTGAACACAGACAAGACAGCGCGCCCGAGCTAATAGTTTAAGCTGTTTAACATTAGTCACATCAGTATACACTATAATGATAATCATCCATTGTGAAATTGATATTTTGGCAAAATTGCACCGACGATGACAGTTTAAGTGACTAAAATGGATAGATCACTGATCTCTATTATACAAGTACGCTGGATTGCTGATACAGACCTGTTTTTTGTGCCTATTTGAAGCGGAATCAGCGCCCCCATTATTCGGGTAGAGAACTAAATTTGACGTAACCACAACCAATAACAACAGTTGTCAACACTAGTATTAGTTCCAAATACTCTCACTACTGCTATCAGCGCCAATATGGCGGCTTTCAAACGTCATTTTTACGTCAGATTTAGTTCTCTACCCCAATAATAGGGGCGCTGATTCCGCTTCAAATAGGCACAAAGAATAGCTGTCGTTTCAAAGGCTATCAGCAATCCAGCGTACTTGTAGGTATAGAGATCAGTGGGATAGATGGACATATAATTAAGGCGCTTTGCAGACGACGGGGCGGGGCGGGCTGGTCAATTTCACTGCGAACGATAGCACAAAGACAAAGGGAATATTATTACCAACACACACGGCGGGCAAAAAAACCGCGCTGCAGGCGCCCGGCGGGCACTGGCGGCGCATGTCCGCGGCTGCCCGCCGTGGATCACACAAACCAGTTTACATGCAGGATTCCTTTTGTGGGATTAGGATTCCCTTTGTGCTATCGCTCGCGGTGAAACTGACCAACCCGCCCCGCCCCGTCGTCTGCAAAGCGCCGACGCGCGACGCACGTGAGCTTGCGACGCGGAAGCGGCGGCGGCGGCGTGGCGCGCGCGGCAGTGGTCTGATTTATGATGAAAGTATGTTCTACTGTATATTATTTATATTGTAAGGAAACTACCCCAGTCCTCACCTGATTAGGCTTTGTGGTATATTTTCTTTTAAGATATAAACTTATCGCTTCTTTGCCATTTTTATGGCAAATGAGGTTCTTCCAGAACTGAGTTTCTTTATTACAGTCTGATTAAAAATTTACTCAGTTGTTGTTCCTACCGTTGAATAAATGTATTGGAATTTATACATTTTATAGTTATTCGCAGCCGTACAAATGTTTTGTTACGAATTCTATACATTTGGTGGTCATCATAGTATTTATAACACTAATATCAATTTCCTCGATGGTACATTTGTACAGGTATCCAGGTATTCCTATTTCCTAGGCAGTTGACAGACCAACGCCATTTGGTCGGATCGTCTGGGTAAAGTTTGACGTTTCAACATTTGACAACTTGACGCTCCCGCTTCGCAGCACAGTCGCTTGGTCGCGTAGTGGTTTGAACCATAGTTTGAACGAAGCATTAAAGTAATCTCACAGTATATTTATTCTGTCGCAGGCGGATTGTATATTTAGCCGTATTACATTACGGCTAGCCGTTTTAAAAAACAGGGCCGTTTTGTAATGCGGCGTGTGGACGATTAGCCGGATTGTAATAATTGCGATACGTTTTTCAATAAGGCGGCCCACGTTTAGCCGCATCGTATTCGTACTTAAATTGTAAGGTGACCATGATTGCAAAATAAAACAATGTTGAAAATCAAAATCAATTTTACTTATAACATGTAATTTGGTAAGTTTCGCTTAGATTCGCAGACCGGGCATAATGAGACAAATATTTCAATAGCGTTTTTAAAATATATAAAGTTTATTTATTTATTTATTAATATTATTTTTGATTGAGTACATAATTTTGTCTCTACCGCCATCGCCATGGCCACGTTGCTTGTGAATTTTCATTAGAGCATCAAAATACTACTCCTTGGGTACTACTCGAATAGTAGGATCTTCCGGATTATTTTTCTTTAAGATCAAAAAATCTTCATCGACCACATTCCGCCGAACACCAGAATCCATAGCCACTTTAGCAGTTTTGATGTGCATTATAACCTCTAAAACTAGGTCCATGGTTTTTTACTGTTCCATAATGAGAAGAATAAAATATGTCGCAGGCGGATTGTATATCTAGCCGTAATGTAATACGGCTAAATATACAATCCGCCTGCGACATATACACAACCTGTACATTTTGTGGTACACATTACGGAAAAACGATCACGCCTATTTACTTCTCCACATAGTAATTTTTATTTTTATGTAGAATATGTGTTATCATCAGTCAGTCAAGGTGTGAGGACGCGAGCCCTCACAAAGCTCGGCTTTTAGCTAGTTAATATTCGTCACTGAGTGTGGAAGTTAGTTTTTAGGGTTCCGTACCCAAAGAGTAAAATAATAGCCAAATACTTATCACGTCCTCGTGTATTGAACATGTCTCACGAAGTCTTGAAGGTTGTTTCGGAATACTGAATAATAGAGCCGGCATTTTGGCATTTCCACCGTCCAAACTCCAACCCGAGACAATTTGGGGATGTTCTGTCGAGACGTTATATACGACTGACCCGATACCCCATTCCGACTTTTAATTCCGTGATTTATACGAACGGGTCGAGTTCTCGAGTTTTTGTCGCGGGCCGAGACAATATTTCTGCCAGTTCGATTTACAGTTGCTCAAAGACTTAAAATGAGAGGTTCTGAAATGACTGCGCTTGTTAATAATATATTCTGTATTGCTGAAACATTCCTACAAGGTTATGTACCAACATAACATTATAAATAACGTCTCCTTGTTTGTCAATTATTATAATTGAGAGATTAACATTCTGCTGTCAATATCACCGGCTAAGTATCTTATCTTATACAGCATGAGTCATGAGTGGTCATGGCTGGTGAGACATGTTCAATACTCGAGGACGTGATATTTGGCTATTAAATTAGTTGAAAAAAAAAATTATGTCAATTGATCACTGAGTACCTAAATGTAGCTTAAAGTTAGATAATTCAAATTCTTTATTCAAATTCTTTATTAATCATTCAATAATATACAATAGTATAAAAGCAAGGTAGCGTACATCACGTCGTCTAATCCCATGCTAAGTAAAAACTTGTATTATGGCAATCAGAAAACGGATGCACGCCGAATAATTTTATCATAATATATATTATTCTCACATTCACACACACAATCACACTACACTTTATCACGTTAAAGTCTCTTTCGGCGACGTGATGCGCGCTTCGTTCGGGAGCCTCCCGCGAAACCTCCGGTAAACTACACCGGCGGGCCAGAACTCCTCCACCTCGAAGATGGATAAAACTTGAGTCGGCACTTTCACCACAAAGGAACTAAAATTCACTTTGTGGCGAGAGTGCAGGCGCTCCACCCTCAAGGTGTAGGTGGTCTTCTCGCGGATGTAGTTTACGACGTCCATTCCTATTATTCCGACATTATTTACTCAACGCACGCACACCGCGCGCGGGAGGGGTAGCGCGGGGCGCACGCCGCCGCGCCGGCCGCATAGTAATTTACAAAGTTTCCATGATTCATTTGTTTAAGGGCATCTATCACTCAAAATGTTTTTGTATGGGCCACCGCGCGACTGTCGGAGCTCGATAAGCCGCGGCGTATGCGAATTCTCTAGATATCTTGTCACTGGCATCAGTAAATAAATGCTACAATTTCCATTTTTGCGAATACTGATAAATAATCGTTTTATCTAATTAAAGCTACAAAAAATAGGTCGCTTAGTTCAGTATTCTTAGCACAGCATTGAAAAAAGATTTTAAAAAGAGGTAACTTTGGCTTTGTTTTTTATCGAGTGAAATTCTTCTGTTTGTGTCAATTAATGCGAAGCCGAATACGTTATATCCTCAAGTAAAGGTCGTAATTTTTTCAAAATATTTAGGTGATAATGTAAGGAATGAAACAGGATCAAAAAACTTGTCCACGCGCTATTTCACTGTTACCTGGCCTTAAAGGGAAAATTTGTCAAAAATTAAGTTCAATAAAGCAATTAACACAAAATTATATAATATATAATATATAAAATTATATAATATCGCTTTATGGACTTATGTAGAAACTTTAACTTATTAATATTATGATTTTACTCCCCAAAACTCTTTCGGCTTTAAATCGCGACAGCCAGTTTTGTTTGTTGCCATCTATTTAATCTTTGTAATCAAAACCAATGCACACAGAAAATAATTCTCTTGTGTTACATCTTTATGGATCAAGTCTGTGGTCATCTAAGTCCATTCCGAGGTATTTTACCTCTGATAGAACCTCTATGCCAATTATTTTAAGGATCATTTTCACATATACTTACTGTTAGTTAAACAACCCGGGCTAAATTGGTTTCATAATACGGATCAGGAACTAATCAGCTTATCTGATGGAACTTCTATAAGTTGGTATTGGCTTTTGTTACTTGTGTTAAGAGTATTTCCACGGAAACCTACATTTTGCTTAAGCATCATACATCCTTATCTAGGCCCAAAATCTTTAAACCAAATTTTCTTGTTTGGACAAGTGCTTACAATGCTTCGATCACGGATTATTGGAAATCTATTGTTTTCGAGGTCGTATGTGGCCGCTTGGGAGTTGAAGAGGAGACAAAAATATGGTCTTATGACTATTGGAATATAAAGGATTTGTGTGTGCACATCTTCATGTTTTGTTGTCAATCCATACTTAATATTATAAATGCGAAAGTGTGTCTGTCTGTCTATTAAGTACCTCTTCACGGCTAAAGATACACACACACGATACGACACGACACGATATCTTACTACACACAGACTTTGCTATAAAATACTAATAGCCTAAATGAATGCCCAAAATGGGGGTCTGCTTGGAAAAGTCGAAAACAGGAAAGAAAAGGACAGACAGACGGACAGACAGACGAACAAACAGTCAGACAGACAGATGGACAGACATTAAAGTCTCAGTATAGGGTCCCGTTTTTACCCTCTGGGTACGAATCCCTAAAAAATGAGCTTATGAGCTTCTAAAATTGGCCGAGTGGCCAATTTTAGAAGCTCATAGCGAGGCAATGATTGGAGATAGATACAAAGTGTAAAACACAAAGTTGTAGAGAATTTAATTAGCTTTTATTACATACTTCAAGATAATTTCGTACGAAGCACCGTTTTTGATGAGTAAGCAAAAAACCAAAAAACGGGACCTTCTTTGCCAACCCCCCCCCCTCCCCCCTCCCTCGGGCTCACCTCGGAGGGGTCAGGACTTTTAGTATGTTTATCTCCTAACTAGTCTAAACAAAGTACCGAAGTCAAAATTTCTGCTTTCGACTTTTCCAAGCAGAATCATTCGTTTACTAGACTATAAACACACACAAGCAATAGCAAAATATCGTAATAGACTCTCTTACTTCTGACACTAGTACAGTGTCTGAAGTAAGAGCTAGCCGTAAATCAGAAGTTTAATCATGAAAACAAACAGACAGACAGACACACTTTCACATTTATAATATTAAATATTAATAAAATAAAACTTACTTAAATATTGCTTACACTATTATAAATCTCGACGTTTTCGTGAATTGTTAGACAATAAATCTAATTGTTACATAATACATCATCTTATCCTTGATTTATCGCTACTTAATTCTCACGAAAATCTATTAGCTGTTATGAACGTGATATATCTTTTGCTGAAGAGATTAGTTTTTGTTGTTGTTCGTATGTAAGCTGCTTACTACTTATAATTCTTTGGGAATATTATTATCACCTGAGTTTTTCTCATTTATCAACATTTTGCGAGAAAATGTGTCTTTTATGCTTTTCTTACAAGGCCTGCACATACCTAATATACTTATGAAAAAAAAAATTCAGTAGCGTGATTATCTTACAAGGATGTTTGGGCCGTTTTTTTGAAAGACAGCTGCAGTTTTACACACGATCTCCTGTCAATTTTAAATTTTATGAGAATAATCTGCTATTTGGAACTAGAGGATCGAATAAGGAACGAAGTTGCATTTATGTCGCGTAGAACGGAAGATTCACAATAACACTAGGCACAAAGGAAAGTGTACGTTTTAAGGCCAGCTTTTAGCATGGTAATCCGCGTAAGCTGGTACTGCGAAATCCTGTACCTCGATTCTACTCTTTAAATACAACAACAATGCAGTTTTTGTGTTCATCATTTGATTGTCTTTTTTTCTATTAATCACAAAATGGTGTATTCATAAATTTTCATATTAACGTGTTTTATTAGTCAAAACTCGTATAGTTTAACCAGAGTTTAATTTTACCTCGTTTAACGCTAGTTAGACCGTTGCGACTTTTAATTATATCCGTCTATTTTTAAATGTGCTACAACAAATGCAACATATAATTTGCTTAAATAACAAAGAAGTATAACGTTTTAAATATTATGTTAACAGAAGGCATGGCAATAATAAAATAAATGGAGATGGGACGAAGGCGGAGCTGCATTAATGTCGCATTAAGAAGAATCAGGGTACGAGTAGTGCGAAATCCTGTTGTCTTGGGATATGAGCAGATAGCGATGTATCTGAATTGCTAATGGTGGCTGTTACGAGCAGCAATTATGCCCAAAGATTTATGCTCTAAACGGACTAAATAAACAGATGAGCAATTAAAGTTTAAATAATCAGTTAAAGAAATATAATTTTAGGGGCCAGTTTCACCACTTCCTATTTAGTGCTGTTTAGGCTATCCACAATTTATCTGACGGACAGAGTATGGAGTATCTGACAGATAAGTTGTGGTTAGCCTATCCGACACCTATCAGGAAGTAATGGAACAGCCCCTTACTCTTAGTAGTGTATTTTCTTATTTCGTCCCATCCAAAAAAAAATATTATACAATTATAGGTACTCATTGAGCCAGAAAACGTTCCTTTGTCATATTTAGGTGGACGTATGCAAAATAGAGCTTGGCCGATTACTATTAGAACGACTCGATGCACATTAAATTTCACCAACATCAGTCCAGCCGTTTCGGAGAATTTTGAAAACTAACACTCACGAATATTCTAAGTAGGTTAAATTAGATATTGTATTCTACTATTATAGGACATTTTGCCACGATGCTATTTCTGCATCCAAAAACTCAAATTATTATCTTTTTACCTCATCCAAATCGGTTCTAAAAAGCTAGCAGATACATTTTCGCTAATATAATATTTTGTATGGATAATATAATATTATGGACAGTGGATATAGCTGAAAACATTATCTTATATAAGTTATAATATACTCTACGCTACACTGTGCCACAGATTAGAATACATAATATTAACTGTGCCTTGAAAAATGTTTTAATGCAGTTTGGCGCCTGTTTATGAAATCTCGAAAACTCGTCAAATTAAATACCTACTCTTGTAAACGTAAGTATATCTTATCATTATATTCTATATTAAGTGAGTAAACAAAAAGTATTACAAGAAAAATGTTTGGTGGCCTCTTAGGTAAACAATTTCAATGTTATTTCCTTATGGAATCAAAAAATGTTTGTTTACCGTCTCATCTCCTTTAAACATTACTGTGGAAACTTGTTACCTTTAATCTGAATTCTATTTCCGACAAGTAAGGTATGTTTTGAAGTTCACAATAATGCCTTCGTCTGAACTGCATTAACCAGCATGTTCCGCTTATATTTTGTTGGATACATTCCAGTTTAGGATTAAGGTACGAGCATCTTATAACGAGTCGCTGTGGGAGGGCCGAGGGGCCGCATTTTCCATATTTGTAAAATGCACGCTGCCACGATTCGTTACCTCGTGATGTGCGCGATCTTAAAGGTGGTTGGCAGCGAACGCCATGAAGCGGCAGCAGACGACGTGTCGTCGCGACACAACTGGTTTCTACTTTCTATGTATTTCTATGAATGTGTCGCTATCTTCGTGTCGCTAGCTGCGCAGGGTATTTTTATAGAAATACATAGAAACCAGTAGTGTCGCGATGATACCTCTTGGCATGGCAATGGCATGGTAAGACTCAAAGTATAATAATAATTTATATTATCTTCGTATCAACTTTCAATAACATAATAATTATTCTGTTCATCGGATTAATAGTAAAGATGCTAAAAACAGACAGACATATTTTAATGAATAAATGCAGAATAAAGTACAATTCATTAATTATTGTTGATTTAAAGCGCCATACACAATGAGCCCGCCGGGCCGCCGACATATTATGACGTCGGCAAGTGGCAACTTTTTGTCGGCGGTCTAGTTGGCGGCTTCACATAATACAAGTCGGAAAATTTGGTCGGCGGCATGTCGGCGGCTTGAGATAAGAAATTTATTTGGCAGTCAGTGATTGGTCAGTGATTGCCGCGTGTCTATAAAAGTTGTGTCGCCGGGCAAAGGAGCGCAGGCGTACCCAAGCCGCCAACATGTCGGCGCGCACGCGCGGGCGCATGTTGCCGATATCATTCTTTTCAATACAGGTCGCCGCGCCGGCAGGGTTGTGTCGCAAGCTTTGTCGGCGGCCCGGCGGGCTCAGTGTGTATTGCGCTTAATTAAAACTATTCTACATAACTATAATCCTTACTAAATACTAATATTATAAAATATGTGAAAGCGTGGATGTTTGTTACGCTTTCACGCACAAACTACTTGACGAATCATCATGAAACTTTGTACACAAATATTTTTGGAGGTATCAGAAGTAACATAGGATACTTTTTATTTTAAAAAATATTTTTTTTACGACACAAAATTTTGACATGGACGCGGACGATGTCGCGGTCGCGGGCAACAGGTGTATGTAGGTGTATAACAGGGCATGTTTATACATTACTAGCTACACTAGAACTACAGAAGTACATGTTGGATAGTACTATCCAACATGTACTTCTGTTCAATTTTAACCATAAATCAGTTTTTGTAATCTATTTGTCGATAATTTTAGCCGCCATCGCGATAACGTCTATCGGAGCATAAAGTCGATACACTTAACGGATGTGTAGCGATAACTTATCATGAACAACATAAATTGTAGAGCAGTAGAGTTAACTCTATACTAATATTATTCCTGTACCGGTGTATCACACCTGTTTGGACATTGATGTTCAATACAGAGTGGCGGTATACAGGGTGCAATTAAACCTTCCTGCCTTTTGATATAATGATCCTTGTTAAAAATAAAAATACACGTATTTTTCTTTTATAATCACTAAGTACTAAAATGTTGACAAATAGCTTCCGAAAGTTATCCTAAAAACACTACAATAATTAATGGACAAACACGCGTCACCCGCGCGTGACGTGCTCCCGCACGCGCGCCTCCCCCCGCGTCACCCCCGCTCATTCCCACCGCCGCGCCGCGACTCGCGAGTGACAATTCTGCAACGATTTGAAATTTACCACTTACCTTTTTTGCCCTTAAATCAATCTGAAAATATAAGTTAACTCTTTATGAGACTATCAATAATTTACAAGGTGAAATTACAAACTTACAACATTTTTCACGCCTCGTAATTCTCTCCTCCAAAGATTTGCAAGTTACCACAGAATATTTAAAATTCACATTTTAATTAGCAGCGTAGTCGTAAATATCTAAAATTTTATTATGAAAATTTAAGAGCCTTAAAATTAATATGCTCCCAAATATTCTTTTGGCCAAATGTTGAAACTTGGAATTAAATTCGGATTCGCCTACTTAGCGCCATTGAATATGTGAATAACTTAAGACGTGGTTAAGTGCGAATATAGAACGAATGGTTCCGTATACTTTACTATAATACTCATTATTTACAGATTGCGTATATCATCGCTACATCACATGAGAATCGTAACCTACATATTTATTAATTTAATGATTATTAACTACCATCTAGGTATACATAATGTTAATCTTATTATTTCCCATTACAAATGAATTTCAATCATAAAGAAGTCTTCTATTATAAGCTACAGACTGGTAGGTAAGTCTACTGAACTCTTCTGTTACAAGCCTGCAGATAAGTAAGTATATAATGTTATATTTTTACATCAATTTAAAATCAATGGCAATAAGTGACATAAAAACATTTCTTTAAAAGTCGGTTTTTTTTCGATTATGAGCTGTCTACAGGCCTCATAATATTATACTTTCCACTCTGGTACAAGACAGCTCCGAATTATTGTGTTCAAAGTTCTGCAGCCTGTGAGTAAAGAATGACTGTTATGTATCTCACATCTTTGCAGCTTGCTCGAATGCAGCTTGTCATGAGAGAAAAATTTCGATGGATTTTCAGTAGTATGAAACTTGTGATGTACGAATGTATAAAACCAGCATAAAATATAACATAAAGCGTGTTAAATTATCATACAAGATAACATGAGATGGTAAATAAATTTCAGGAATTCAGACTCTACGACGTGTTTGTTTCATAATTCATAATGATAATACTCCCCAGTCCACACACCGGTTTCGGTGACGGTGGCCGGTTTCATTAAAACCAGGCCGGTATGCAGGAGTAATTTTATAGTACCCAGGTGTGTGCGCAGTACTCAAGAGCATGACTCTCTATTCCTTTACTTTCATAACCCAGTAGGACGGAAGACCGTCACGACTGGCGAGAGATCAGACGCAGGACCGACTTTTTACATGCCCATCCGACGCATGGATCATCTTACTTGTCAGACAATCAGGTCATCAGCCTGTATTGTCCTAACCAAACTTGGAAATAACATGTTTCTAACGTGGGAATGGGAATCGAACCCACGACCTCCGAGTCAAAAGCGACCCTCTAGAGTCTAGAGTCTGACCATGACTGGATCACGGAGGCGTCAATAATAATTAATAATAATGAAGACATGAGTGGACGAAGTGGGTAACAGTGGGTAATTTTACAATACAAGAGGAATGACTCATTTCTTCCCTTATAATTTGAACAAACCTTATTTAAGTTAACTTACCTGCTTCGTCAACAATAACATACTAATATAATATCTAGCTATACATAGGATCCACAGCCTTTTGATTTCAAATTATATTTTTGTAAACCATTATTTTATTTTAAAACTCTATTTGGCAATTTTAATTAGGTTTTACTATTATATTTAATAGTATACAGCTATAATACTGGGTAATAAAATACGGAACCCATTCTGTTAATTAGATTTATGTTTGGTCAGACCAAAATTGGTTGTAAAATTTTGGAGGGTCCCGTCCGTTACATTTGCATGATTTTCAAATCAGTTTAATTTTTCGGTGAAAAAACCTGATGGTGAAATTATCTTTTATTCTACACCATAATACCAAATCTATTTTGTTGACTATTTTTTACTTTTGTTAATAATATTCATTATTCTACTAGCTGTTTACGGGTAACAAGTCCTGTAAGAACCGTGCATTTTGGTAAAGTTGCAGTGGGTTGCGTGCCTGTGATCGTACCCGTAACTTTGCCTAAGTGGGGAGTGGAGCACCATGGGGTTTTAGTGGGTAGTTCCTCGGAGAGTCCCACAAACCCCGGCCGATGTCCCCAATCCGCCGGCGATTTACGCGCCGGCGTAAAGCATTTCCCCATGTAAAAAAAGGAACTGTGCATTTTACCGCAGCGAAAAGTAGCTTATATAATATCTTATGTTCTATGCTGACTGCTACTTTAAATTTCATCAAAATAGGTCCAGACTCCAGCCGTTCCTGCGTGATGCCATGGCCTACCCTAGGCCTAGGGGAATCCATACTTAATATTATAAATGCGAAAGTGTGTCTGTCTGTCTGTCTATTACCTCTTCACACTCCAACCGCCGAACCAATTTTGCTGAAATTTGGCATGGAGATACTTTGAGTCCCGGGAAAGGACATAGGATACTTTTTGTCCCGGAAAAATGTACGGTCTCAACGCGATAAACGAGTTTTGGCGTCATCTAGTATGAATATATTTTTCTTTGTAAGACCTACAACATTTGAATACGTCCTAATATTATAATTATAATAACCTACTAAATTAATTTTAAAAACTATTTGCTGTACAGTCTTCTGACATAATACCACTAATGGTTCTATTTCTGTAGGACATTCTATATGCTCAAAGCCAGCACCGAGTTTAATCGTTCATTAGACTTAAGCAATGGCGCTAATGATAATTCGCACTCTAATTGAACGCAAAGACACTGTTGGTAGTTAGGCAAGACGTTTTCGATATCTTACAGCGAAGCTAAATCTCATGCTAAATCGAACTTGTGGTTGGCCGCTTATCGCGCGGGAACCGTACATTTTTTCAAGATAAAAAGTATCCTATGTCCTTTCCCTAGACTCAAACTATCTCTATACAAAATTTCAGCCAAATCAGTTCAGCGATTTGGCCGTGAAGAGATAACAGACAGACTTTCATATTTATAATATTAGTAACTAGTATGGAAATATGGATGTAAAGATTTATTTTAATAGCGGCACAGTCGCTCTGTCTTTTACATACATTTGCTTGTCATCTCGTGTTGCAGTGGCCTAGCCGCGCGTTTGGGCGGACGAATATAAATCCAGTATAACTTTGGAAGAAACTATATGGACTGACATTAATTATTGATGCGTCCTCAACGTTCCTGGCGCTTGCCAATGTACCAATTTTGACTTCTAATTTTGCTGTCGTAATTATCGAATGAAAGCTGCCTAAGTACCCAGGTTCAGTATAATTGAGATGTAAAATCCCTAATCAGCCGCTTGAGATAGTTCCAAAGAGAATGTTCCGTCTTCAAAGACTGATTGAAAGACCGGGAAATTGTAACTGTGTAATAGGAATTTTCAACTTTAGTAACTTAAAATTCCTATTATAATTTACTAGCTACTATAGTTACTACTTACTACTACTAGAAGAATATGATTCCTAGGCAGTTGACGGACCACGTCATTTGGTCGGGTCATGTCAATTCAATGTCTAAATGTCGTGATCTGACGGCTAGGTTTGACGTAACGCGACCAAATAAAAAACATTTTCTAAATTGTTACCAAATTTAAGACCAAATTGGTTCTATTTTGAACGACAATTACTGTCCACCCGCATCGGAAAATCTAAATAGTAGTAAAGATAGATAATTATGATAATTGAAACCGATTCAGGTCAGCTCATAAATTGACGTTACGCTGAGTTTTGTGGAGTTATATAATTTTAGGGCGCTTTTCCTGTCATGCGTTCTACTTGCAGATCTGTAGGCCTACTACGAAATCGTTATGAGACTCAAACAATCGAATGAGAATGCCGCGTCCTGGGGGGTTATTATGAGCTCTTATATCCAGCCAGTTTACAGGCCAATTAACAGGCCATTGCATAGACACGGCTTGTAAACTGGCTGGAAACTGGCTGGATATAAGGGCTCATAATAACCCCCCTGCTCTAACAACGTCATTTCTCGTTTGTTAAAGTAGGACGTATCATTCTCGTACGATTGTTTGAGTCTCAAAACGGTTTCGTGGTACGGCTCCTGGTCCGCATGAGAGTGAAAACACGCTCCTCGCCACTCGCGTTTCACTCGTGTGACAGAAAACATCTAACTATGATAATAATTATTATGATATGATAGGACGCGGGTAACTTGCATGCGGACCAGATCCACGCGCGGGCGATAACACGCACGACAGGTAAATCGCCCTTACAACAGCGTTCAGTGTTTTACGCTTAGTGTGAACTGCCCCTTATACATTAGCGTATAATTAACGTATAATTAGGTTTTGAAACCAGCCTAATTAATTTCTTAATGGAAATGATTAATAGCATCACCAAAATATCAAAACGCTCCGTGGTTTGTTTGTAATGGACAGATAGTATGTTTAACCACAAAGCGATATTAATATAAAAGGTTTTATTTTAATGTATTTCAAGGGTTCCGTACCCAAAGGGTAAAAACGAGACCTTATTACTAAGACTTCGTTGTCTGTCCGTCTGTCCGTCTGTCCGTCTGTCCGTCTGTCCGTCTGTCTGTCTGTCTGTCTGTCTGTCTGTCTGTTGGAGACAACTGTAACTCAAGAACGGTAATAGCTAGAGATTTGATATTTTCACAGATTATGTATATCTATTGCCACTATAACAACAAATACTAAAAATAAAATAAAATGAATATTTAAGGGAGGCTCCCATACAACAAACGTGATTTTTTGGCCTTTTTTGCTGTCTCCAGGCTGTAACTCAAGAACGGTAATAGCTAGAGATTTGATATTTTCACAGATTTTGTATATCTGTTGCCGCTGTAACAACAAATACTAAAAATAAAATAAAATGAATATTTGGGGGGGCTCCCATACAACAAACGTGATTTTTTTGGCCTTTTTTGCTCTATATCAAAAATTGCAACAGGTAGGTACTTGAATTTTTCACAAAATCCTTAGTTATATGTGTACTTTAATATTTAATAATAATATTAAAATAAAATAAAAAAATAAGGGGGGCTCCCATACAAAAAACACAATTTACGGCCTAATTTTGCTCTATAATGGTACGGAACTCTTCGTGCGCGATTCCGACTCGCACTTGGCCGATTATTTTATTAATCCATACTATTATTATGTGAATCTGGTATAGAGATAGCTTGTATCCCGGGAAAGGGCGTAGATTTTTTTTGTCCCGGGAAAAAAATACTGATTCCGTGTGATTTAAAACGAATTTGGAAGCAACGGAGTTGCGGATATACAGGGTGTAACAAAACTAAATGATAACTTTAGGGTGTGTAATGTGTATGTGTTCCTTGTAGAGAGTTCACTGTGAAAGTAGCAGCACTGAAGGACCAAAATATTTCCCTTTGTATGGGCAAGCGCCCCAGAGCCTGTAGACAATTAGTATCAAAACGCTAACGCTAACTCTAACGTTATAAAATGTATGGGATTTGACATTAGTATTCGCTAGCGAAGCGATGACTTATGTCAAATCGCATACATTTTGTAACGTTAGAGTTCGCGTTAGCGTTAGCGTTTTGACACTTGTCTACAGCTGCTGTGCGGCGTCATGAGTTTTACCATACAAAACTAAAAAAAATCTGTCTTTCAGCGCTGCTACTTTCACAGTGCACTCTCTATGAGGAACACGTACACTTTCTAAGGTATTATCACTTAGTTTTGTTACACCCTGTATAGTGCACTTTCCGCTCACGATAAATGTTGTGGACACAACGATGGTGAGGGCCGCAGTGTATTTCCAAGATGTTGTTATAGTGAAATCGCCACATGTACGCGCGGTCCTTTTGACTATTTGTTTATTAGTTAAAATAAGTTATTCTTGTGTTCCTTAAAATATTTTGTATTGAGCCGTTCCCCTTAAAAACAATGTATTGTAATCTTAAAACGATACTGCCAATAACGTTTCGTTCGATCGAGTTTCGAGTGATCAATAAATTCGTAAGCGTGAAAATTTTTTAAGACGCGGACATCCTTCATTTTTTACGATAGCAACTAACCTGTGTTCCTTCCTGAAGTTATCCGATTTCATCATTCAAATCGATTCAAAGGCAAAAGGATTCAAAGTGTCAATAGATAACAGATAGACTGAAATACACACTTTTAATTTTATGAAAACTAGGTATTGGGCTTGATATTAGTATAGGATAGGACTGTACAGTGTACAATGTACTATCAGAGAAGTAGAGATTAGAGCGGACCTATGTAATTTGGTTTCGTAGAACCAAGCCGACATATCATCACTAATATGACATAACTCGACCAAATGACGTAGATCCCCCTTGCGAATTGCTTGCGAATTGCTTGCGAATCAATTTCTTCAATGGTTCATACTAAGCCAAGACAAAGTGCGTCTAAAATGACCACAATTTGTCTAAAAGAAAACGATTTTGAATTTTATAATTACTGGGTAATGGCTACCTAATAGCCGATTAAATTAATTCAATGGTACTTTTAAATAATGTGCGTAATTCTAAAAACAAAGAAGCTATCTGAAAGATTAACGTTTTCATGGCCTATAAAATCTGGAAACATTCTGATTATGAATTTCCAAATGTCTTAAATGGTCTGAATTATTTTGGAATGCGGTCGATCCGAGAATTATATTGCCTGTAATCTCCAGTTAAAAAATATAGAGTGTCCTAAAAATTAAACTTTGAGATAATAGAGTCAAGTTGTAAATAAAACAAGGACATAGTAAATACAGGAGCCATCACTTCATTTTTATCCAAATGTGAACTAAGTAGTTAAACTAATTATTATTATTAGAATCCGCGCCTCCTAAGAAGTCCAGTGGAAAAACGGAGAACTGATTTATTTTGCTAATTAGATTTGGGTAGTCCTTAGTTTACTCGGGAATACTCAGGATTCATCCTAAATGTATAAATATTTTAAACACTACACAGAGCCTAAAATAACCGACTTATCCGACGAGTAATAATGAAAGATACAACGATTGCAGCGCAGCTTCTGCGGGATTTCTTTTGTGGAGCGGACTTTACGTAACGATGGCGGACTTTCTTTATTTGGTCGGGTTGTGTCTGTGCAGCTCGATTTCACATAACCCAACTAAGTTATCCGTTTTTGAATCGATTTCTCTGATAGTATATCCGCAGGTAATCTTATCTACTAAATCGATGTCATTTTTATCTGTAATCGAACATGCACCAAACATAGATTACGGGTATTTGCTGGCACTTGCAACCTACTAATTAGGTTTTCTGTTACTGTGTACTATCTATTCAGGACGCGATAAAAAAATGATTTAAATACGTCTTTAGGTTTTGTATCAGTCCCATGTATGGAGTTCACTAAAAAAGCAGCGCTGAAAAAGTAACCTTTTTACAAGTAGGTTTCATATCTATCTAGATCGACGTGACAAAAATGATTATATTATGGTTTGTATGAGTCCTCTAATGCTAGTTTCACAGTGAACTTCATATAGGTGACTCATAAACAACCTAAAATATTATCTCTTTGTTTTTTACACCCTGTATATTGAATTATCATAATATTATCATAACTGTGGTTTGTAGTAATGTTACTCGATCTATAAATTTGTGTATTGGTTAACTAAGTTATTGTTATGTACAAGCCTTCGCCAGCTAAACCGCAAATTATTCATTATCCATATTTTATTGGTATTAGATGGATGTGGATTGGTAATTTGACTAAAATTAAAAAGAAAGCCAATATTTTGACATGTATTATATAATTCATATCCATACTAATATTATTAATGCGATTGTCTGTCTGTCTGTTGGCCTGTCTATCTGTTATCTTTTTACGTCCAAACCACTGAAACGGTTTTGCTAAAATTTGGTATGGAGATACTTTCAGTCCCGGGAAAGGACATAGGATAGTTTTCATCCCGAAAAAATGTACGGTTCCCGGGCGATAAACGAATTATGGCGCAACGGAGTTGCGGGCGTCATCTAGTAGTATACAGTGTGTAACAAAACTAAGTGATAATACTTTAGGGTGTGTACGTGTTCCTTGTAGAGAGTTCACTGTGAAAGTAGCAGCGCTGAAAGACGATTTTTTTTCACTTTTGTATGGGCAAGAGCCCGAGCGTCCCGAGTTTCCCCATACAAAAGATAAAAAATGTTTTTCAGCGCTGCTACTTTCACAGTGAACTCTACAAGGAACACGTACGTCGTACACACCCTAAAGTATTATCACTTATTTTTGTTACACCCTGTATAATAATTTGATCAAGATAAACCCTTCTGGCTGGTATTGGTATTCTGGATTCAACTAAAATATATTATCTAATGTTTTTAAGCTTTCAACGTGTCATAATAGACGTCAAAGTTAAGGTATTTTTTGGCCCAATCCGAGGGCACCCTTTTAAAACATAATTCACAATTGAAGTATTAATTTATAACGGCCATTTACCGGGAAATTTCATTAATCTAACTCGTGAATGGTCTGAACAAACAATGTCTAACGAAGCTGAATGCGCTCGTTTCGGCGCTCTCTAGTCTCCATACAATTACGTTCAATCTTTCCGACATTTTTTAGCCTTTTTTAGCCCATTCTTGATGTATTTTATAGAAAAGGTTCGATTTAAATTGATGCAGGTGCTATAAATTGTATCAAGTATTTCAAAAGTGACTGCATAAAGTTGTGAGTCACAACTTTATGCAGTCACTTTAAAATTCTCCTGTAAAATTGTATTTTTCGGGTCACAACTTGTGACCCGAAAAATACAATTTTACAGGATAAACAGTTTTTGCTGTACATACCTATGGACCGCTGAAAAGACTTTTTATAGCTAAATTAAGTTGGTGCAATCCACCCTTAAGCATACATAACTTTTTTTACCAAATTGTGACACAACATTTTAAGCTTTTAATTATTGGTTTATTTCATTTCCATTTCATAAAGTCTCTCTGAAAATGATATGAAATGCTCATGAATTTCACATACAACTTGGAGCAGCACAAATCGAACGCGTTATTAATGTCTGACAAGAGTTGCATTTCGCGAAATAATTGACAGTTTCCAATTATATTATTTCACCGAGTCCACGGAAGCGAGAAGTGTCGCTAAAACCACAACCGATATTGCTGTAGCTGAAGTAATATCTGCGAAAAGAATCTGTATCATTTTTACCCGATTACGGCGAATCCAAAAGGAAGGGTTATAAAACTAAAGTACTATGCAGTCTATGTATTTATGTGCCTCGCTATCGCCGTATCTCCTACTACAAAATAATATATAGATTACTAGATGACGCCAGCAAATCCGCTTCGTTTATCGCGCGGGAACCGTACATTTTTCGGGTGAAAAAGTATCCTATGTCCTTTCCCGGGATTCAAGTTATCTCCATACCAAACAGCCAAATCGGTTCAGTGGTTTGGGCGTGAAGAGGTAGCAGACAGACAGACAGATAGACACACTTTCGCATTTATAATATTAGTACGGTATAGACTATAGATAATAATTAATAATGATATTGTCGTTGGTGAGATAACACATATTTGTTTTTATAATTTTGTTTTCTTTACGTGGGTGACCACGTGGTCAAGTTAAAGTTTTTTTATATTATTGTTATACACCTAAATGGAGTAGGTATCACAAGAACTATGTGATCAACTTGCCAATTTTAGCAGACATTTAAAAGCTGCCCCACCAACTTCCCCGAAACAAAAACCATCAAAATCATCCACACTTTGATGTTCCGGTTTTAATCTTTTAAACTCAGTAAAGTGGATAACCCAATTATGCGAAACAGAAAAGTTATCGTACTTTTCGGCGGCTCATAATTTAATAAGGAAGGTACGCCTGCCGCAAAATTATTGCAAACATTCATTTTAACGAAAGACGAGACCACATAAATAACTCGAGTGTCTTCTGAAGCAAAAACATAATTAATATTGTGTTCGTAATCAGAGAGGCGATGCCACTTGCCGTACCCTTTGAGGGCGCGTACACAGATGGAGACATACCAAAAACTACAAACAAGGTACATAGTTTGTATAATTATAGCTTCATTAGCGAAGTGGGCTGTGGGTCCATAAATTGCGTGAGGCATTTTTGAGGATTTTTGAGTCCCCTCTCCCCCTTGGTGAGATTTGAAAAGATTTCGGTTAACCCCCTCCCCCCTAGATCACCTCACGTAAATAATGGACGCCCCCTTAGGTTAGATTAGCAGGTTGTCAGGATTTGACATAGCAAGCGACAAGTACTATACGTTACATAGTTAACTAAAAGGGATATAATAAATAGTTTATAATTTTGATGTATTTTATGAGGCTGGCATTGTCGGATTCGACACAAGCCTAATAAATAAGAAAAAAAACTAAAAGGGAATATTACGCAGAGGTCGCTACTAGCACATACAGTAAGTAATCAGACCTTAACAGAATATTTGCAGAAATGTTGTCAAACGACAATGTTACCGTCAATATTTTGATATGACGAGTGCAACATGTCGGATTTATTTATTGTATACGTGCGAGTGGCGCCCTCTGACCCGACCCTTGCGTATTCGCTAGTAAAGCAATACGGTGGTTTTGTCATTTTCGCGTCTTTGATAGCAGAATGTTAGCACAAGACAACCTTTCTCCTTCAGTTTCTGATTAACTTGATGCACTTAGGATGTATTAGGTAGCCCAGTGTGTACAAATCTCGACTGTTTTATGAAATATCGCAATATATTTTTATACCAGCTGTTACAATGGCGCTGTAACAATCGTAATTTTTGTGTAAAAAGTAAATCTTGGAAAAATAGCTGTATTTTAATCACGAACCTTGTACAACAGTAAGAAATATTATGGTTTAGCTACAGTACTATAATATTATTATTATAATATTATAATACCGAGTTTGTACCATGGATAATAAATTTTGTATTCATTAAATATTTGAACAGTTTTACAACAGCGGATTTCAACATCTCTAGTAAGGCTCGGGGCAATAAATCAGAAACATAAACTTAAAATTTAATATAAATTAATTGTTCACCTTCAAAGCTACTACAACAATAACTTTAAATTAATTTTCGGAACTTTTTCCTTTGTTAATTATTTCTGTCTGCTGTTATATTATTTGCAAAAGTATAGAGTAGATATAGACATAGTTTCAGTTATATTTGATACAAACCACCTAAATAATATTTAAAAAATAGGTCATGAAACTATTTAGATGACATTTGGTACTTCGAGTCCGAACAAACAAAGCCTATGGTATAAGAACTATTATTTATCAGGGCAAGATGTACAGCTACCGAATAACAAATATTAATATTTCCTTAGAAACGCAGGCAACGTCTAGCACGACGAAATTTAAAGCTTAGGTACATTGCCGGTTATTTTTTCCAATTTTTGCTCCTCCACAAATGTTATATTTTTCTACTTAAAATCCAATTTCTTAGATAATTGCTGGGAACCGTGGTGGATCTTTTGAGCCTTTCAGGATTCATGGGTAGCAATTCATCAACCTCAGATTATTTACTTGACGTTTAAAATAATTTGTTTGTAACCAAAAGGTATCCTGTTACACGCCGCTTCGCACAAAACCTATTACGGTAAATAAAACCTTATACAATTCCTAATTTTGTGAATCAGCAAAAAAATTGTATAAGATCTTTTAATACTTACATAATAATAATATATTAATTATAATTATACCTAAGTTACGATAGGGCTGGCATGCCATGTATGGCAACTGCAGCCTCTATATTATTTGAATAAAGATTTTAAAAATCTTAATTTTTTTATGGCCCTGGCTATTCGTAAAATCTTTGAATTTTGTATGAGTCTAATAGACCGATTTCAAAATTTTCATTGATTTTCAAAATGAGGCCTCATATTTTTAAAAGAAGCATTGTCAAAATTGTTTCAAAATGAGGCCGCCGGCCTGGCCCGGCGGGCTATGCCGCCAGCCGGCTGCTTTGACGTGTAGACAGCTTTAAATGAGTTATTTCGTTCCGACAACGCTACGTATTGGAGTTCTGTGGCCTCGCTCTAAGAAGCTTATGTTCCAACCTCTAAGTCTACTATGTAGGTTGAATTAGCTTCACTATCACGGAACGTATGTGATGGTACCTTTACCAATATTATGCCATGATAATGTCAACTTACTTCTTATTCAAATCTACAAGCATTATATTACTAGATGACGTCCGCAACTCCGTTGAGCTAAGAGTCGTTAATACTGCATGGGAATCGTACATTTTTTCCAACAAAAACTACCCTATGTCCTACCCTGGGGCTCAAAGTATCTCCATACCAAATTTCATCAAAATCGGTTCAGCGGTTTAAACGCGAAGAAATAAAAGACAGACAGACAGCTGATAAACTTTCTTATGGATTATGAGTTATGACACTGGTCAGCCAGTGTCAACGTCAAGTAAAATATGGCGGGAACAAAAAAAAAATTCGTAAAAAGTTTACAAAATATAAAGTCGTTTTTCCAGATTATCGTCAAGTCGAAAGTCTAGTAAAAGTCTAAATAAGTAATAGTTAAAAAAACTAAAAACACGCTTTTTATAAAGCGTCGGTAACAAACAAACATACAAACATACAAATTGAAAAATGGAATAATTATAATATCAAATTAGTGTATTGTCATCAGTCCTCGATAATATCTACAAAGTTTGAACGAAATCTGGCCGTTTAAAGTGGGTCAAAATCGCGCCCAAAGAAGTCGGTTACAAACAAAAATTATACAGGTGAAGCTAATAAAAAGCGTATAAAAAGTAGTCAGTAAAGTCAACGAGTCAAGTCGGTTATTTTAGTAAAGTGGTAGACCCTTTACTAAAACTTTCAATGGAGTTTTGGAGGGAACACAAAATGGCACGTTTTTAGGGTTCCGTAGTAAACAAGGAACCCTTATAGTTTCAGTCTGTCCGTCCGTCTGTCCGTCTGTCCGTCCGCGGTTTTGCTCAGAGACTATAGGACCTACAAAGCTGTAATTTGGCATGAATAAACATATTAATAATGCTGATAAAATGGTACATAAAATATTTAATTTTTTTTTTATGGTACCTCCCCTACACATCAAGTGGGGTTGAATTTTTGTGTTGTGTTTGTGTGCCCACCCCATCGTGTGGGGTGTCGTTGGATAGGTTTTTTAAAAATATTATGAGTATTCATAGATCATTTTCCAATTTAGGTATCCATTTGTGAAATATTAAGTTTTAAAGTAGAAAAAATCGTTCGAGTCCTGCGTCCCCCCCTTCTACCAGCTAAACGGTTGCTTCTGGAAATGTGAAAAAATTCACGGGAGTAGGAAATATTATGCTGAATTTAAAAGGAAAACTATCACGGCTAAGAAGACTTCATAAGTTATTTAGTAATAGTCGATCAACTAAAAAAATGTTTTCGGCGAAGTATAAAGGAACTTTTCGTTCAAATTCCTTTGAAAGTGACTGAGATGATGTTGTTAGTAGTGTAAAACATGTTACAAATGTACATTCATTGACCATACAAAAGTTTTAAAAACTAGCGGTACTACGGAACCCTATATTGCGCGTGGCCCGACACGCACTTGGCCGGTTTTTTGAAGTAGTATCACTTGCCCACACAGTTAATAAAATAAAACGGAGTATTAGGATAACTTTCAATGTGGCGGTCGCACGTCACCTTATTAGGCTCGCATTTCCAAATCTCCACAAATCCCTGGGGTATCAGGATTCAGGTATAAATCATTACCCTCCGTGTCACATAAATGGCACACTAACATTATCTTCAACTATTTTTTGGTGACGATGATTAAGTGTGGTCTGGTTAGTGGTTATCTATGCTAATAAGGAGTTTTCTTATATGCGTCGTAAGGGTTTCGTTACTCGACCTATTTTGAGATTTTTTTTTATTTGGGTAAAAGAATATCACAAGAAAGCACATTTAAAAAGTCTTAAATAACATTTTGTTTTTTGTGCCTGTGTGTGTTACCAAAAAAAATCCACAATACTTGGAAAACATGACCCTTTTGCCAGGAGTCGCGCATCGAAAAGTACACTCATCAGTATCGAAAAATCGAACATGGGGGTATTCGGTAGCCCATCAATCATGTCCATATTGGTAAAGTATTGTGTTACACTAATACACTCACGTGTCCAAACAAAGCGACCCTAATTAACCCTTTGTTCGTAACTCTCTGTTATAACAAGGTATAAAGTTAGCTAGAAATACTTAGAAAAACAACACGTGTAGAGCCTAAAAGAGTTTGCTAGTCTATATAAGATAATATTATTTGACTACCGATTTAAAAAAAATATTATGGTGCAATACTGAATTTTAATGTTTCAATAACTATTTTGAGCAATGTACGAATAAATTCAATATAAATCATGAATTTTTGTCTACTAAAATTAAAAATTATTACACAAGAAAAAGATACATACATTTGATATGGCCTTAAACTGCACTGAAAACGATTGATTGCATACAAGTTCGTCAATGAATTGAAGACATGAGTGGATAAAGCGGATTACAATTTGAAAACTAGTTTTTGCATTTAAATAGAGGTTTTGTGACGGGGAAAATGATTTGTAATAGATAAGATAATATTATAATAGCTAGATGATGGAGTAGGTAAGTTATAAGATTTGTTCAACTTATAAGGGAAATAATGAGTAGTTGCTCTTATGTTGTAAAATGTTAGTTATCCACTTTATCCGCTCATGTCATTAAGGCGCTATATTGAAAGTAATGTTACCGCAAGGGCAATTTTATACTTAATTTGTATGACCATAAAGTCGTGAATACGCTGCGGCCAGAAGCCATCGGCTCGCTCGGAAAACATGCGAAAAAACGTAATTTTGTTAATTTAAAAAATAACTGGGAGCATTTAAGCAAAATGCTTCTATACGATTTTGGGTTGCAAAGGTGTCTATCAATTAGACTAATTCCTACAATACATATTCTATTCTCGTTTAAAAATAATCTTCAAATTTCGTATTTTTAAGAGGTCATTTAGATCGAAAAATGTATCGACGCAAAATACATTAATTGTGTTTCTGGTTCTTCTCAAACCTAGATAAGGCTATGAAGATATTATGTATATCTCATTACCAGATTTTTTACATTTCTGAGGGTCCTTCAAAAAGGACGTTATTATCAATATAACGCCTTAATTACCGAATAATATGTTCACATTTTTGCTCTGTCTAAAAAACCTATATTTCACACAAAGATTCTGAAAACAAGTCACAAACAAATTTGACCAATCTTATTCTCTTGTTTCACAATATTTTGGAACTCATTCTAACTATTGTATAAGTTCGACTTTCTCGTCGCATTAGACAACTCGTGGTAACATCTGCCACCTCTTTACAAACGAGTGAACTTTGCTCGTATAACTCACACGTTCTTTACTTCAAGATAACATTCGTATGAAACTTTAGAAATAACAGTGGCTTCAGTCAAAGAGACTCAAGCTAGAACGTTTTTTAAAACTTAAAAGCAAGGTGTAACATGTGTAGCTTTCACTTTAAATTATATTCAAACAACAAACAATAATGTAATGTTTTATTAGTGAATATTTCAACTGCCATGATGTCACTTATAAGTTACTTATATAATGTTTTGTAAGGACATTATAAGAGTGGATAGAATTTTTCGTAAAAAAATTGCCCTCTGGCTGGCTGGCTCTATAGATGGTTGATCTACGTATTTTGCTCAGGTAATCTGTCCACTGGGGATAGATTACGAACAAAATTGACTTGTCACAACCTGGCCAAAATAACGTAAGCTATCTGCCTGAAACAATTTTTATGATCATTTAGCTATAATATCTTGTGATTCATTACTATAAGAATTTCTATCTTTAGTTACAGACGTACTAGCTCTTAGCTAAATGGCTAGGCACTAACAAATGAATCAATTGTAACTTTGCACCAAGACAGTTGACAAAAGGTCGGCGCGGTTGAGGTATTCGGCGCTAATCACCCAACTTTTAATTAATGGTACCGTTTAATCCGCAAGATAAGAACAAAATTTATCCTTTGTTTAACAAACTCGAGTACGTAACTTCAGTATAAAACCGCGATATATGGGTGTTGTTAACGAGGGTACTGTTCTGAAGTTAGAATTACGAATTCAAAATTTTGAAAATGGAATGGTTTTACTTTTTTGTACGTATTGGTAGTGTGGTCTAAGGATATCCCGGGGCAGATGTATATATCTAAGTTTTTTTTGCGCACTCTAGAAGGTTCTAGGCTTTTACGGCTTGTACTTGGGAGGTCTAATAGCGAATTTTGGTTCGTTTTTAGAGTGAAACCTAGCCTGGTATAAAAAGAATTAAATTTGATTTAAAAACGTTCTTAGAAAACGAATTATTTGGTATTTATTTACCTTAAGTCGTTTCTTACGTAACTTTCACTTTTCTTATATCAAAATATGATTTCAAGTTAAAATATGAAGCTGCCAATTTTTTTGTTCTAACTTAAAGTATCTAACTGCTAAAATATTGCATAATATTATAATGGCGTACAAATACAATAATTTACACTACGAAAGGCTTCCTAGCGTTGATACTAACGAATTTAATATTTTACTGCAAAATATTTCGATATTCAAATTTCATTTAAGTGACCTCAATTGAAACTAGCCAAATTGACATTTTTTCGCGTAAAAACTAATACAATTGTGCAATAGTCGAAAAAAGGTCACTGTATTTTCGATATTTTATTTATCATTTGTAATAATTGTACTTAATGGGGTACGTACTATTTATTATACTTTTGTTCCTTAATATTTTAGAAGTTATAAGCTTTTTTTTTTCTATCCCGTTTTCTCAACTTTGCTATCGTAGTTATCAACTTTTGTTTCCCCGAATGGGGAAATGTTTCAAAAATACATTAATTTAAAGGCTAATTAAAATTAAAGGCTAGGGGCCTGTTTTACTAATTACTGATAGGCTATCCACAACTTATCTGACATCTGATACTCTATACTTTATCTGTCAGTTAAGTCTAATCTGAAAATAAATATCCTATATTGTAGAAATGTCAGCTGTTTAGAAATGTTTGGTGATTTCTTTGTTTTTTTTATAACTTAGTTGAGATTAGGTTAAAAACGCGCCCTGGGAGTCCAAGCATTTCGGTAGTAATTTCCTTTCGCTGAAGTTCAAATCTGATTACCGCCGACCGCCTCATAAATTTCTTTTGTCGGAAAACAAACATTTTTAACGCGGCTAAGATTGAGTTTACTAAATAAAGAATTACAAATGAAAAATTCTAACCTAATTTTAGACAGCTACAGAATAATGAAAGTAATTAATTAGTTATTAGAAAGCAATTGGTGAAAACAACAAAAAAGTTAGCACTTTGGGAATGCCAGCAGAGGTAAAAACGAAACAGCAGAAGAAGGCAAACATTTTCGCCGCACGGTAGAAAAAAAAGGGGGAAACTAGTGCTGCTTCTACGACGAACGCCGACGGACGCCCTGATCAAAACTTAATAAGACGGAAGAAGGCTTCCGTCTTACGAAGTTTTGATCAGGGTCGAGAACGCGACTTTAAATTTTTTACGTAAACCAAAATTAAATTAAAATCATCTTTAGCTACATTGTGCTCCAATGTATCTAATTATTAAGTTTTTAATTTAATACTGAATTTTCGTAAAGTTTACAAGCATGTAACTATTATGGGACAAAAATATGTGTTTCATACGGTGCGATGTCAAACTTTGTTTCCAAATTGACTCGTCAAGCAACAAAATAATATGTTTTCAACTGACGAAATTTTTCCACTGGAACTTAGCTATGTTTATAAAAAAATAAAGTTCTATAGGGTGTAAAAGACTAAATAATAATACTTTCATATTTAAGGTGTATATGAGTTGCTTATGCCACGGCCGCATATGCGTAGTGCTTCGCGCTAAAAGCGATACTATTGGACGATCTGTGTGTATCGTCCAATAGTATCGTCTCCTAGCACGAAGCTTCGGACGATAGACGCAGATGTGGCCGGGCCGTTATAATATTAAATTTACTGTACCTAAAAGTAGCGCTATAAGAGCAATTTTTCTGAAATTTTTAACCAACACTTTGTTACACTTTGTATAATCATTTGGAAGAAATACTTGAATACGAATACATGACTGCCCGAATGAGATTTATTTAGGGGTATAATATTAAAATATGTTAAAATTATTATTGAAACATTTAATAACTAAGATAGTTACTTTGGTGTACATGTGAACTTGCTATAAAATAGTCATAATTTCTAGAGCTTTCTCTACGTAGCATGTACATACGTGCGAGTGAACGACTCTGAGATCGAAGCAACAATCGAATATTCAGAAAAATGAGATATTCGAATTATTAGAATCGAGTCCTAGTCGTATGGAAACGATGATTATGTGTGAAAATTGTTAATGTGTGTGACGTGTTTTAAAATATCTCGTCATCATATTTTCAGCGTAGCAATATCATTAAGTGCAGCTGGTCGACGAAACAGCCTCCGTAATTTATTAGCGTTGCTTATGTCCCGACAGATTTATGTGCAACATGTACGTGTCATAATGCGCGTTTAGAAGCTTTGAGAAATGTTTCAAGGTTTGCTACAAAAATGTCTTGTTGTTATTTTACTTACATATTTATACGACATTTATTAACCGACTCCAAAAAAAGAAGGTTTTCAATTCAACGCGTATGTATGTAATATTTCCAGAACCGCCCAGTTTTTGCATATGTTAATCTATAACAGCTTCTGAACAAATGTGACCAATTTCAAAAGTGTATGTATGTATGTATGTATGTATGTATGTATGTATGTATGTATGTATATATGTATGTATGTATGTATGTATGTATGTATGTATGTATGTATGTATGTATGTATGTATGTTTTTATGTTTGTGCACGCATAGCTCCTGAACTACAAGTCCGATTTAAGTCATTCTTTTTTTATTGTACTAGGTATTGTTAAAGTTAGGGAATAGTGCAAGTTTCATCAAAATCGGTTGAGTAGTTTTGAAGATTTATTAGGGAGTTTTAATTCTCAATTACGTACAATTTTGAAGTCGGTTTTATCTTTTTAAAATACAGTTATTTGGAATGTAACTGTTATAAAAAAGTTTATTATTATATTATTAGAAATAGGCGGTCTCATGCTGGCTTATAGTGACGATAATGTGGATGGGCCAATATTCGTCTTAGACGATTGCCCGTGATCGTCGTTGTACAAAATCACATTTAAACATTTTATTTCAGAGCTAAAAAAAACATTGTTATAATGATTCAAGTGAATTGAGTCATCCAAAAGATGTATATAGTAAAAACAAGTAACAAAATTATACAAAACTCCCATTTATATTTCCTAACAAGCTAGCGTAGATTTATACCACAGACAATATAATATTAAGGAGGATTCTGAAAATTTGACTCCCGAAAATTAGAAGCTTGCGATAAGCCTAATTTAAAAATTATCATAACAACTAGCTGTTGCCCGCGTTAGCATAGTATAATAACGGAAATGGATAATTTTCCCCTTTTTATGGTCCCTTACTCAAAGCATGAAAACGGGACCCAATCACAAAGACCGGGGCGCAGCTATAGCTATATAGCCTTCTTTAACAATTTTAAATAATTACTTTATACCACACATACTAAAATCTAGGATATTCATAAGCTACACAAAGTTTTGAGTGGTCTGTTTAAATATAATATGTCTGTGTTCGCCACATTCACTGGGATCTCGTATAGCCTCAACCGCTACGAGGGTCAGATCCTAATCCCGCTGAATACAAACTACCGACCCACTTTTATGTTGGATCACAACGAATACTCGACTTACTGCATGTTTAAAAAAATAAAGCTGATCGACGATCGTGCATATTTTGTCAGCACCGTACGCGTCGAACGCACCGCTACACGAAATGCGGCACGTACGGTGCGAACGAATGTGCGAGGTTTCACATCATTTCATACAACGAATTCTAAAGTGCGCGTGCGGCGCGTTCGGCGCGTGCATGCTGATAAATGTGCGATCACCTTTACATACATCGTTATTATATTTTATCTTCATTTTACAGGGTGATTAAAAATTAATAGAATAGAATAATTAATTTGAATCAGAGAGAATTTGAAACTGAAAATATCCAAAAAAGCGAGTTGACGAAAAGAGAGTGCGACGTAGAAGAATAAGGATATCCGCACCAACGATCTACTATCCCGCCCCGTCTTACGAATTTTTTGCCCGGTCACGTTAATTATAATATTTTTAATTTTGGGGTAAAAACCCATCAAAAGAAAAATGCAACGCCGCTAAAGAAGCTTTCTAAAGAAGCTTGAAAAAACAATACCAAGAATATAAAATTTATCACCCCACGATTGGACACAGATGTTTTCATATTTCCTTTTTATTTCACCAATAATTCAATACAGCATACTCAAAACGGATCACGTAAACGATATTGTTCCGAAGTCGGTCACGCTTCTGTCATGTTGCAAATATTGCTTTACCCTTTGACGAGACGGAAAAAAGAAAAAAAAGGCTTTGAACGTGGAACGTAAAAAAGTTGCTCCCTCAAAATACTCACTCGCAGAATGTCCACAGACACAAAAAATAAAGTAAGGTTTGTTCGCTTGAAACAGAAGTTTCAGTACAGTTTGCTAGGAGGTTTTCCGCGCAAATTATGTTGGAAATGAAAAAGGTTTCACACCGAATTAAATATTACGATTAAATGTTTAACGATAAACATTTTGTTTCCATAATATCTATTTAAATAAAAAATTAAATTTGTATTTTAAATGTTGTTAGACTCGCCTATGATATGGTGTTGCTCAGGCCATCAATAGCCGCCCTTAGAAAAATGATAAGTGTGTATAAAAGTTACGCCAGGTGCCACGGTCTTATATACAATGTAAAGAAAAGCGAGCTCATGATATTATTTAATTCAAGGGCTCGTAAAATCGGAGATGTAGCACCAGTGCTGCTCAATGGTGTTGCGCTCCGAAGAAAACACTCGGTGACAAGCTGGACAGCCCGCTCCTGAAACACTGGGTCCGTGCACACGTGCATGTATCCGGTGCGCCAGAGGGTGGCAAATATTTAAATTAATTATTTCCTTTTTTCTATGGGTTATTACCTGAAATAAACGTACCTTATTTATTTATTTATTATTTATAACTCGAGAATGGCTGAACCGAAATTTGCTAAATAATAATCTTGAAATATTAGTGGAAGTCCAGGGAAGGTTTAAATAGCGAGAATAATAATTAGAAGTTAAGTGTAATACGAAGTACACGGGTCATCTAGTCTAGAATAAAAATAGTCACTTTCGGTATTATTTAAAATCATAATAATTAACAGATAGAATACAATAAATTATTAGATTGTAAATGTAAGGAAAAACCTGTATGGACTTCAGCAATCTACACATAGAAGTATGCAAAATTTAAAAATTCATAACGATGATAAGAGAATTGCTCCCCAGTTAGTCCCCGATTAATTTCCGCTAAACGTCCACTTACGTCTTACACCAACACTGATCGTAAAATCAGCTGTTACCGAACTTGTGCAGGCTACGTACGAATGGAAGCAATTACGCTTGTAATACGAGGTCTATTTTACCCTTTGATATTATCATTAATTCATTGCTATGATTCATTGTTACATTTACAATCACAATTTACAAAGCAATTTTTATGTGTAGTATCATTACTACATATTATTATAAAACAAAGTCGCTTTTTTCCCTCATGTCCATTTGTTCCCTTTAGGCGTCTCCCAGACAGACGCGGGCAGCGGTGGCGGTCGCGGTGGCGGTCAGTTGGATGACTTGAAAGTTCTAGGAACGACACAGACACACGCGGTGGCGGTCGCAGTACAAAAAAACTGACCGCCCGCGCCGCCGCGACCGCCACCGCTGCCCGCGTCTGTCTGGGAGACGCCATTAAAAATATGCAACGGATTTTGATGCGGTTTACTTTAATAGATAGAGCGATTCAAGAGGAAGGTTTATAGGTATAATAACATTCATTAAATAGTGGAGAAACACAGTTATTTTTGGGGTTTCTAATATTATGATGTCGTAAATAATTACATTATTTCCGCTTACATTGCAAACGCAGGCTGAACCCTACGAGATTTATCAAAATAATGTACTAAGTATTGAACACAATGAAAAGGTGTACAGAAAACTCCGCAATGGTATACGTCTATTGTCTATCTCTTATGGATATCCCACAATAACAGTCTTTTGTCATTTACTTTTAACGACAAATAATGGCTAACTTTCGAAGCGATTTTAACCAATACGGCATTAGGTAATCCTTATTCAAGTAAACACTTAGTAATAGGGTCCCGTTTTTACCCTTTGGGTACGGAATACTAAAAACACTTACTGATAATTTTGTTGTCAAAAACAAAGACCTTTTAAAAACTATAAGCGTTCAAATAATTACTAATGCCAAATGATAATCACAATTGGTCATGTTACTATTTTTGTCATTAAAATTATTGCTTCTAAATCAAAAGTAATTTACTAATGATTGTGTTTTATACTCATTAAATCCCAAGATAATGATTTATCCGCGCAACATAATTCAAACGCCCAAAGTTAGGATAATGACCATCGGAAAAGAAAAAATTTGGGCCCTAATCTCTTTCTAAAAGCAATTTTCCTAAACCGTTTATCAGTCAAGCCGGAAAACTGATACGCCAGCCAATTAACTTGATGGCCACACTTTACGACCACATGGTGATTGTTAAAAGTTATCTTCTGTTATTATTTATTCTATACTCTAGATAAGGCCTGTAACTCCATTGCACCAAAATTTGTTTATCGCAGAACTGTACATTTTTTCGGGATAAAATGTATCCCTTGTCCTTTACCGAGTCTTAAAGCATTTCCATACCAAATTTTAACAAAATCGTTTATGTGGTTTGGGCGTGAAAAGGTAGGTAACAGACAGATTTTAATATTAGAATGTATCAAGAAGCACGATAATAATTATTGTTATCGTTGTTATTAAGATGTATGTTACGTAGGATTATCTTAAGTCGCTTACTGATGATTTATTATATTACCACATATCTCTATATGAATTAACGTTGGGTTATACCGAAATGTAAATAGCCTGTCACGTACTACGTCTAGATAATTATATAGTGTGGTGTCTATAAATAGGAACAAAATGCTAACATTTTAAACTTTCGCGTTGCATTATAATTAAAACTTATTAATCGGGACTTAACGCAACACGGTCGAAACGTCGAGAAAAAGTGTGTACTCGTAGTAGCATTACTACTAGAATAAGTCGCGTTAAGTCCCGATTAATAAGTTTTAATTAGGGACAAAATGCGTTGTCAAATAGATAGCTGCAACAAAAAAATGTTGTTTAACGTTTATTACAATCGAATTCAATAGCTCATCTATATATATAAAACTCAAAGGTGACTGACTGACATGGTGATCTATCAACCCGCAGCCCAAACCACTGGACGGATCGGGCTGAAATTTGGCATGCAGATAGATGTTATGACGTAGGCATCCGCTAAGAAAGGATTTCGATAAATTCCAACCCCAAGGGGTTCAAATAGGGGATGAAAGTTTGTATAAAATAATACTTCTTAACGCGAGCGAAGCCGCGGGCAAAAGCTCGTTTACTTATAAAATATAAGCAATGGAAATGCTGAACTAAGTTTTGTAATTGTCTATCAAGCACTTTTTTAATGTCACAGACCAGTGCAAAATATTGCATACTAGATGATGCCCGCAACTCTGTTGCGCCAAAACTCGTTTATCGCGCGGGAACTGTACATTTTCCTGGGACAAAAAGTATCCTATGTCCTTTCCCGGGACTCAAAGTATCTCCATACCAAATTTCAGCAAAATCGGTTCAGCAGTTTGGGCGTGAAAAGGTAACAGACAGACAGACACACTTTCGTATTTATAATATTAGTATGGATTATAGCTTATGTACTATCAGAGAAGTTGATTCCTAGGCCGATGGGGGACCTGCGTAGTTTGGTCGCTCTATCGTCAAACCCAGCCGACAGATCACAATCATTGAATTGACATGATCCGACCAAATGACGTTGGTCTGTCAACTGCCTAGGAATCGATTTCGTCGATGGTACCTACTGTATTTAGAACTCTTGTGCGAAATCTTACTCGTAAATATATTTTTTAAATACAATATTATGTAATTGTAAATAAATGTTCGTTTTTGAAATATATGTAACTAGATGATGCCCGCAACTCCGTTGCGCAAAAACTCGTTTATCGCGCGGGAACCGTACATTTTTTCGGCATGGAAAGTATCCTATGTCCTTTCCCGGGACTCAAAATATCCCCATACTAAATTTCAGCAAAATCAGTTCAGCGGTTTAGGCGTGAAGAGGTAACAGACATACAAACAAACGGACAGACAGACAGATAGACAGACACACTTTCGCATTTATAATAATAGTATGGATGGATGTATACAGACAAACGGACAGATAGACAGACACACTTTCGCATTTATAATAATAGTATGGATGGATGTAATTACAATCTGCCTTCATGACGCCATTTCTCGTATTAAAAGCGAATGTTCACTCCTCATTCATCGAAGGAAATAAGTCAATACAAATAAAGATTTCTCAAATAAGATTTTCTGCATTGAGAAACCTGACTGCCATTAATAATTCGGTTTAAATCATAATATTTTTGTACGACACAAAGCGTTCTTCGGAGTAAAAAGTTTATGAGAAAAGTGATGAGGGTAGGTAATAATTGACAGTTTTATTAATACACGTCCCCTCAACGACAGAAACCTATATAATAATAATAATATGAAGCCTTCTCCTTATGGACAGCTCTAAATTATTTTACTTTGGAGTTTTTATTACAGATCTTATGACTTCTAACTTTTATCAAAGGTTATTCTAAAGTCTTAGATAAATCTATATTTTTTAGTTACTCAAACTTGGTTTAGCTGTGTAAGTGAGATTTTTTAAAATTAAGTACAGCATGTTTTTAAATTACAATCATAATTTATTAAAGGTGGATATTTTATTTAAATACTTTCTGAAAATATTAGTCTGCTTTTGATAAAAGTCCCCTATATTCAAAGGCCATTTCATAGCTGAAAGTATTGGTATATGGTTATATGGTTGAACATACCTCTTACCTTATATACCTTCTGTTCACCGCAATAAATAATTAATTTTGTAACGTTAATGACAACTCAGCAGAACAACGCAGAACAGACAACGCAGAGAATACTTAGCAACAATATAGCAGTTCCTTTGCACTGACCATGCACAATAAAATAATATACCAAAGACTTGACACAATAAAACAATATACAAAGATATTTTTAAGACAAACTTTTGCAATTAATAAAGAACATAGGTAGGTACTTGTGCATTATGTTCATAAGTATTAACGTAGAACACCTACATATCATATTTTAGCTCCAATATCCTTTAGCACTAGCCATGTAAGTACAATAAAAAAAATATACCAAAGACAACATTTTCAAGATAAACTTTTTCAAATAAAGAATAACACATGTTCATTATCGCTTGAGTCTAGACGGAGATTGCGTCTACGATTTAGTTTCGGTCCGAGAGAACGAGTGTTTTTAATTAAAGCGAGTCGCAGAGAAAAAACTCCGTCATTAGAGACCCCTACTTTCCGATAGTCGTTTAAGTCAGTTTCTGTGAGTCGTCAGTGGAAGTACTATTAGATATTATATTTTTATCAATTCCCTTCTTTACGTATCTATGGTATTTCATAATAATAGATAATAATAATAATGTCTATGGACGCTTCACACCATGTCAGTCTGGCCCCGTGGTAAGTACCTGAAGGACTTGTGTTACGGGTACCAGACAACGGAAATATATTTAATACTTTTATACTATACATATATTTAAAAATTTTATTACATCATACACATATTTAATACACATCCATGACCCAGGAACTTTGAAAACTTTTTGTTCCGTCGCGCGTCGGCGGGATTCGAACCCGCGACCCCCGGCTTGAGCTACCAACGCGCTCACCATTGAGCCACAGAGGTCGTCCATAGGCATTAGAAATATTAGCAGGGATTCTTACGAAAGGATTCTTTAGTACGGACCCCTACTATAATTTCCAATTTGAAACCAGACTGTATGTCTGTAACTTTAATGGTAAAACCATTTTGGAATTTTTTAGTCATTGAAAAGGATATGGATTTTTTTATTATGGCCAAATGAACGGTTCCAGGCATGAATTACGGAAAATATCTTGCGAACTATTGAAATGCATCATTGTAAGACACACAATAAACGTAATTCAAACTTTAAAGAGGAGAATAAATATATAATTGCCATTTCAGAAAACTTGTAAACTTTCTCCAAGATTACTTTTCTGTTTTCATCCCTGATTGTTGTGATAACTTTTTTATTTAAAAAAATGGGCTTTTGTGACTGGACTTGTGTTTGAAATAGTAGGAAAATGATAGACTACTATGTAAATGTATCTAGCAATAATAAGTTAAAAGTATCATAAAAATAAAAGTAAGGAAATTACAAAAAGTTATCACAACAATCAGGGATGAAAACAGAAAAGTAATCTTTTCTGTTTTCATCCCTGATTGTTGTGATAACTTTTTTATTTAAAAAAATGGGCTTTTGTGACTGGACTTGTGTTTGAAATAGTAGGAAAATGATAGACTACTATGTAAATGTATCTAGCAATAATAAGTTAAAAGTATCATAAAAATAAAAGTAAGGAAATTACAAAACTAAGGAAAACCAATAAACATTTTGTAACCACCAATAAACTTTTAGACTTTCAGCGCCCACAATGGGGCGGTACCGTCGACTTTAGGAAATACTGCCCTATTTGATCCTCTTGGGGGTAGAATAGATCAATATCTTTTCTTAACGGATGCCTACGTCATAATATCTACCTGCATGCCAAATTTCAGCCCGATCCGTCCAGTGGTTTGGGCTTTGCGTTAATAGATCACTATATAATATCAGGCAGTCAGTCAGTCACCTTTGAGTTAGATTTAGATATATTTAAGTATTTTAATTGTTAATCAATTAATTCAGTTGACTGCGGATCCCAAAAACCTTTTTACTAAAATTTTGAAATTGAAATAATATTAATTAAATCTGAAACAAAAGTTAGAAATCTTTGGTTATAACAATGTTTAAATATGCAAAAAACACAATGGGCACCTCATTACGGAAGTATTTGGATAAAAATTATTAAAATCAGTCACTGATTCTGATGGAAAATTCTTTATCGTTTATCTTTTTCACGACGTTGTTAAATAAAAGATTTCAATGAATCGACTTTCACAATTTAAAGTGTGTCATTTAATACTACGTATAATAAAAGCTTTAACTATAAAGTTTTATTATTTTTAAGGATACAATATCATTAAGATGATGCCAGAAAAAATGCCAAAATTTTTGTCACTTAAGGCCAAAAATGAGAACACAAATGCAAATCATCAGAGACTTATTTTATAACTCTTTGGCAGGCAACCCGTTTAATCGTTTCCTCGTATACTAACATAGTAATTAAAATTAAGTCCAATTCATACTGATAATATAAATGCTAGTCTGTCTGTCCGTTACCTCTTCACGGCTACACCGCTGATCCGATTTTGCTGTTTGGTATGGATGTACTTTGAGTTCTGGAAAAAGACATAGAATACTTTTTATCACGGAAAAATGTACGGTTTCCGCACAATAAACGTATTTTGGCGCAACAGAGTTGCGGGCGTCCAGTAGTTTAATAAATCAGAAAGTTAATATAGTCTTAAATATTATGCATAGTTTCATGTAATACATCTCCGTCGGCATTTTATAAATTTTTTCAAAAATTCTACTGAGATCTCGCTATTACATTTTCTTGCACGGAACGTACGAGCTTAAAGTATTATTACAAACTGGCCGTCCAAGTTTCCGCTTGTAACAAAAAGTCACTTTAGTAAAAAGATAACACCGAGAGTCACACTGTTAGTTTATTAAACAAAAACTTTTATTTTCTTTACACTGCAGTGTTATTTAAACAAGATTTTAAAGTTTAACAGCGTACATTAATTTTGGTGTAGCGTGTTAAATGTAAATATTGATATTGATATAATATTTTGTTGTTGTGTAATTAATGAGATATTAAAATGAATATTGATTTTAGCTTGAATATTTGATGCTATCAAACTAATTATACAACTTGTAAATAGCAACCAGAATTGCTTTTGAATGTATTATTTTCTATCGGCAGCAATTATTTTTAAACAAGTTCTTTTTTCACTCATATACTTAATAGTAAAAAAATAGTGTATAGCTATAGTAAGAGTTGAGCATAATAATTATTTAGTGTAGGAGTTCTACGCTGTGTATACACCGGTACTACGCAGCGTAGCACCATCTACGTCACGTTGCGTAATAGCAATCACTACGCAGCGGAGCACCAAGCTCTACGCTGCGTAGTAGCAATCGCTACGCTGCGTAGCACCAAGCTCTACGCTGCGTAGAAGCAAGCGCTACGCTGTACGCAGTGTAGCACCAAGCTCTACGCTGCGTAGAAGCAAGCGCTACGCTGTACGCAGTGTAGCACCAAGCTCTACGCTGCGTAGAAGCAAGCGCTACGCTGTACGCAGCGTAGCACCAAGCTCTACGCTGCGTAGAAGCAAGCGCTACGCTGTACGCAGTGTAGCACCAAGCTCTACGCTGCGTAGTAGCAATCGCTACGCTGCGTAGCACCAAGCTCTACGCTGCGTAGAAGCAAGCGCTACGCTGTACGCAGTGTAGCACCAAGCTCTACGCTGCGTAGAAGCAAGCGCTACGCTGTACGCAGCGTAGCACCAAGCTCTACGCTGCGTAGAAGCAAGCGCTACGCTGTACGCAGTGTAGCACCAAGCTCTACGCTGCGTAGTAGCAATCGCTACGCTGCGTAGCACCAAGCTCTACGCTGCGTAGAAGCAAGCGCTACTCTGTACGCAGTGTAGCACCAAGCTCTACGCTGCGTAGAAGCAAGCGCTACGCTGTACGCAGTGTAGCACCAAGCTCTACGCTGCGTAGAAGCAAGCGCTACGCTGTATGCAGTGTAGCACCAAGCTCTACGCTGCGTAGTAGCAAGCTCTACGCTGCGTAGTAGCAAGCTCTACGCTGCGTAGAAGCAAGCGCTACGCAGGCAGCGTAGCAAAAAGCCCTACGCAACGTTGCTCTCTCGCGTAGCAGGCGTCTCTTGCAAAGCGTTTCTTCCAAATTGTAAATTTGTAATATTGACTGCGGCTGCAATAATATGTTATTATGAAAAATCAAAAACGTTGTGGTGTTTGCGTGTTGTTTCGTTGATTATGTTAAGTTGTTAAATAAAACATTTCAAAGATTTACGTAAACAAAAACACGGATTTGTGTTCAAAGAAAAGATTTACGTTAAAACGTTAGGAGTGACAAAGGTTGGATTACAAAGATTTTGAGATGGGTCCTCGCCAGCTTTGGTAATCATTTGAATCGATTCAGACTTTTTATTTTGGAAGTGTTTTTTAGGCCGAAAGTGAAAAACATAGATATTTTTGTGAAATTAGAAACTACGTTTTTCTTACTAAATTTTTTACATAAAAACTTAGCAGTGAAGCAGTTGTAATTAAATAATAAAACTTAAAAAAATACAAATTGTGCAAAAAAGTAAATGGTACACATTGAATATACTCAATGGAATTTGTTTAAAAAACCATTACGAAAATAGACATATTTTTGATAATTATGGGGAAACACTGCATAATTACAGTATCAAATGTCATCTGTGTAACATTTTGACCTCATATTATTTTCAGTTGCCAATTATAACCACACCGCATATTACATGAAATGCAGCGCGGACGGTGCGGATGAATGTGCGATTTTTCACATCAATGCATACTACAAATTCTAAAATGTGGCACGTACGGCGTGTGCGTTGCTGATAAATGTGCGATCACCTTTACGCATAGCCAGAAATTCAAAATGAAAATTGAATAAAGCAAAATAAATTAAAAATCAAAATTTAAGTTTTAATATTGGACCTAAAAATACGGGGTTGAAAATACAAAAGGTGAACAGACAAAGACCGTAATAGAACTCTTTATGGACGTATTAATTGGTGTTGAATTTTAAAATATGATATTGAATTTAAAATTGGTCATTATCTAATGCCACATTTTAAAATTAGTTCCTTATTTTCGGTATTGATTTTTGTTATGAACGGCGTATGAAATAAGATACCGTCTAACGGTATCGTTCCGATCAACGCGACAAGCGGCCGCGACCGACAAAAATTCAAACAAAATGCGACAAAAATTCAAACCTTAGTTACTGTTATAGGTGTCATTTTGCTCTACGCCATTACAAAGTGGCATGGACCGCTAGACCAATGCCGGTAGAAAATGTAACCTATGTCATAGTTATCAAAATGTGGCATAAGTTATAACACTTCTGGTACCTAAGGGCCGGGACACAAAAACACGACACGACGTCGTGTATCGTCGTATATCGTGGCACATCACGATGTCGCGTCGTAGTTTTTTACGATGCTCGTTGTGGATTCTCACGTCACGGCGTCGCATCGTAAAACGACGCCACGTCGTAGTACGACACGATGTCGTATCGTGTTTTTGTGTCCCGGCCCTTAATCCAGCTAAACATTAGCTTGCTTTTTAATTACTATTAAAATTTGAAACCCAGCTATGAAATAGACTTTGAAAGTTAAGTTCGACACATCTAATGGGAAAACAGGCGCTAGACGAATCCGATGCACGAATCTTCTTTTTTGTCATATCATCAAGACTGACCGACCGAGTTTTGTCAGTCCGACCAACCAAACTGAACCCAAAAGTACTAAAAGAAATATCTAGCTTCAAGCCATCACCATCACATCGAAGATTTAAGTTACACATAATATGAAAAGTTGTAATAAATTTTAAATTTATTAAACTGTGTAGTCTTCGTCACATTATCATAAAAAATAAGCAAGTAAGTACGGAAAACAGAGTATCAACCCTAACCTAAAACCCAACAAAGTTTTGCTCATAAAATAATAATGAATATAGCGAGGCTGAATAGCTGCATTGAAGCCTCGGTATCGTGATACGAAACACTCAATAGAAATTAATTAACTCTTCAATAGCCACGAATAATGCTCGCCGGCCGTACAACCTTCCCCGTATTAAACCTACCTGTAGACATGCAAGTATAAGCATGGTGGAGTATCAAAGAGGTTTTACTACTGTTCAAATATTATGATTGCGGTTTCACAAATTACGTATACAGACAATCCATTGCGTATTTTGTTAGAATTTGTCGTACGAGTTTAACGCGAAACCATCAATGTACACTGCAGTGTGGAACACGATCGGCGCAGTTTTCATGGTAAAAGTTAGGGTCTATTGAGTTCTCCAAGAGGAAAGCTTTAAGCTTTCAGTGTTGTTCTGACTCGCGTTCGATACGGACGTGTTTAGAGACAGCTCCGTGGCAGGAAATTCGTAAATAAGTTAATTAAAGTTTCGTGAAGTTGTTTTTTTTCGATCGAGTCGATTGTTTTTTATATTTTCTGTTGTTTGCTGACGTCAGGAACAGTTACAGGTTAGTTTTAAAGTTTTTTCTGTGAAGTTAGTCTATTAAGTTAATAAGTTTTTTTAATAATTTATTTTATTCACTAATGACTAATTAAATTTAGTACTTATAACATTTGTAACTAGACAACACTAATGCACAGAAGCGCACTTTATTATAGTGAAGAATTAGTATTGTATAAATTCTACACAAAAATGTTGTAAAAAAAAGTCGCAATATCACTCCAAGTAAACTATTTTACATGGAACCTAATAAAACTTTCAAGAGAAATTTAATCTTGCTAAAATTCTAAGACTTTTTGCTGGAACCGAGAAGTTAAGCTCCTTGAGTTTTTGCTTTACATTGGCTTACGTCTACTATTGCATGTTTTACACACAGAATCAGCCACTATTAGAAGAAATAAAAGCGGCCAAGTGCGAGTTGGACTCGCCCATGGAGGGTTCCGCAGCAGCAATAAGGTTTATTTTTATGAAATTAAAATATTTTTGATTTATTTTTATATTTCAGTCGATTTAATGAAATTTAGATTAAGGTTTACTATTTATGACGTATAAAAAAAACTACTGGCTAGATCTCGTTCAAACCAATTTTCGTTGGTAGTTTTTATAGTAATCTACATCATATATTTTTTTTAGAATTATCATGCCTCTACTTTAGAAATTAGAGGGGGGGGACACACATTTTTCCATTTTGGAAGAGTCTCTCTCGCAAACTATTCAGGTTAGAAAAAAATGATATGAGAAACCTCAATATGATTTTTGGAGACCTATCCATAGATACCCCACACGCATAGGTTAGATGAAAAAAAAAATTTTTTGTTTCAGTTGTACTTTACTATTTATGAAGTATAAAAAAAACTACTGGCTAGATCTCGTTCAAACCAATTTTTGTTGGTAGTTTTTATAGTAATCTACATCATATATTTTTTTTTAGAATTATCATGCCTCTACTTTAGAAATTAGAGGGGGGGGGACACACATTTTTCCACTTTGGAAGAGTCTCTCTCGGAAACTATTCAGGTTAGAAAAAAATGATATGAGAAACCTCAATATGATTTTTGGAGACCTATCCATAGATACCCCACACGCATAGGTTAGATGAAAAAAAAATTTTTTTGTTTCAGTTGTACCTATGGGGACCCCTAAATTTTTTAATATTTTTTCCATTTTTGCATCAAAATCTTAATGCGGTTTACAGACTACATCTGCTTACCAAGTTTCAATAGTATAGCTCTAATAGTTTCGGAGAAAAGTGGCTGTGACATACGGACGGACGGACAGACAGACAGACAGACAGACAGACAGACGTGACGAATCTATAAGGGTTCCTTTTTTGCCATTTTGGCTACGGAACCCTAAAAAGGATCAAAATGTTTTATTCCAATTATCGCGGTATTGCTAGAGCCAAAAGTAAAAAAAAAATTAATGTTCCCCGGTCTGGATGTGTATTAAATGTGTGTATGATATAATAAAAATCTGAAATATATGTATAGTATAAAAGTATTAAATATATTTCCGTTGTCTGGTACCCGTAACACAAGTCCTTCAGGTACTTACCACGGGACCAGACTGACGTGGTGTGAAGCGTCCATAGATATTATTATAATTATTAATGTTGTCATGAAATTAAGAAGGAAATAAGCAGACAGATCACCTGATACTAAGCAATAGCTGCCGCCCATTGACACGTCTTGCAACACTAGAGGAGTCATGGGTCTCAATCAATGCTGCCAGATGCTTTCCTAGTTTTCTAACCGACCTCAAAAAAGGAGGTCATCAACATCAACCCGTATATAAGTAATAATATTTCAGCGTCTGAACAAATGTACCAAATTTTAAAAGTATGTGTACGTATGTATGTTTTTACGATTGTGTTCGCATATCTCCGGAACTACAAGTCTTACTTGGTAATATCCATATTGCGTGACTGATAAGAAGACAGTGATATTATCAGTATCTAATAGATTAGGCCTAATTTACTAAAGCCTGTTAGTTGTCTTAGATTATTAATGATCATTTAACAAGCCTTTGTGAATCTAGTACTAGCTATTATTTGTGGACTAAATTAGTCTGAAATAAAGTTTTATTTATTTATTTATTACAAGCGAAATTAGCTGTTTACCCGTACCTACAACAAAACTTCGTCCCAGTAAAACGAGAATCCAGACAACGAATTTCTTAAATTTTTCATGGTTATTTCAACTTACTATAGTCTGAAACATATTTTTGATGATAGCTTGGTACATAAAGCATATTTTTTACTTTGACACCTAGATTATTATTTTAAAGTTACAATTATTTTCGTCTTGCTTTTAATCATATGATATTCTGATGTTTAAGGACATAATATAGTTAACTTAAAACTCTTGTACCTCCGTAGAGTCTTTCATAAACCAAAACATGCGATAATTAACCTTTTTATTACAAAATAATTCCACCATATCAGCACCTAAATGATTAATGATATTAACCAAAAAAGTGTGCGTGTGGGGAACATTACAATAATGAAAATTCTTTCACGTTCCGCTACGGTTTATTATAACGTGGATAAAATAAATTATTTTGTAAAGTACAATAATATTATGTTTATTCTGATATGCAAGTAGGATTGCATATCAGAATAAACATAATATTATTGTACTTTGTAAACATAACAATACATAGTCAACCTCTGTGGCTCAGTTGGTTTGTGCGTCAACGCACAAGCCGGAGGTCACGGATTCAAATTCCAAGAACCAGACAGTTTTCTTTGTTTATGAGTCATAGGGATATTATATTATAAAACTAGATGACTCCCGCTACTTCGTTGCGCCAAAATTCGTTTATCGCGTGGGAAGCGTACTTTTTTTCCAGGATAAAAAGTATCCCGGGACTCAAAGTGTCTCTCTACCCAGCAAAATCGGTTCAGTGGTTTGCTCGTGAAGAGGTAATGTATAGACAAACAGACGCTTTCGCATTTATAATATTAGTATGAATATATAATAATATTATGTATCCTATAATAAAAATCTTAAATATACAGGGTGCAATTAAACCTTTCTGCCAAATTAAAAATTGGGTGCTATTTTTTTTGTTAGTGACATATTTTATCCCATTTAAAATCGTTGCAAAATGCTCACTCACGGTGGTGGGTATGATCGGGGGTGATGCGGGGCGAGGCGCGCGCGCGGGGGCACGTCACGTGCGGGCGACGCGTCATGCGGCTCATGCCCATTTAGGATAACTTTCGAAAGCTATAATATCTCAACATTTTAGTATAACTGAGTGATTATAAAAGAAAAATTAATACGTGTATTTTAACTTTCGAAAGCTATAATATCTCAACATTTTAGTATAACTGAGTGATTATAAAAGAAAAATTAATACGTGTATTTTAACTTTCGAAAGCTATAATATCTCAACATTTTAGTATAACTGAGTGATTATAAAAGAAAAATTAATACGTGTATTTTTATTTTTAACAAGGATCAATGTATCAAAATTTGGCAGGAAGGTTTAATTGCACCCTGTATATTATGTATAACATAAAAGTATAAAGTATTAAATTATCGTTATCCCACAAGTATTCAATAACATACCACGGGGCCATATTGGGTAACCCTTATTGCTTACGAACATACCTTTTAGATATATTGCGTTTAATAAAGTTTGATGCATCGATAATTTATTAGCTTTTTTTGTAAGCCTATATTATCCCATCGCTGGGCAAAGGCCTCCCCCAGGGTCTTCCACATGTCGCGCTCCATTTATCATTTAGGTAATAGTAATACTCGCGAGTAAAAACCTATCAGTCATGCCCTAGGACACTAACGAGAATAAATTGAAAATATCATCTAGACAGCAAAAAAAGAAAAAGTACCTATTTTTAGTGAGCTAAAATGTATTTGCAATATCTATAATATAATATCTTTGCTATGCTAACCAAGATAAAAATAATTTCAAAATTAAAAAAAAAATCTTCCGAATGAAAAACATTTTACACAGCTGATAACTTTGGCTGTATAGAATATTTTTCATTCGGAAAAACATTTCATACAGCGTATAACTATTATATTAAAATACAAGAGGTTATACATCATTATAATAATTATTAATTAGTAATTACTATTGTTAAGCTGGCGAGTTTCAAAACAATTCCAAAATTAAGGGTCCAACTGCACCAGTCTTGTTAACTATCAATTAATCTTTCGTCTTTAGTGTACTTATGAAATAGAAAGCATGTTCTGATAAGTTTGATGTGTCAGTCAGACATAAGTAGGACCTAAGTACTAAGTAGACTTTATAAGTAAACGATACTTTCGTTGTTACAGATTTTGACTGACATGGGATACGTGCTCCTGCAGTATGCATATTTCATTGTCTTTATGACATTCTATGTAGGTATGTATAAAAGTTAGGTAAGATAGTAATAATTGATTTTTTTTAATACCAGTTAGGTAAGATAGTAAAAATTGAATTTTTTAATATAATACCTAGCGTCATGTATAATTAAAGCCTAACATTGTTCGATGGAAAAAAATGATTTCCAACTTAAATAATAATTCATAATAAACATAAATAATAAATTAAGCATAAGAAGTTATTTTAACCATGTAACGTAATACTTTCACAATAGTTACGTACAATAATCACTAGGTATTAAAACTCTAGTATATAACTTTTTATAATTAGATAATGAATTAATAACTGAATTGTTAAATGAGCATTTAATTTTCAGGTCAAGGCGATAGTCGTCTGAAAAGAACAGCAAAGGACACCTTAAAACATGACCTAAAACTATATAAGAAAATTATAGGTAAGTTAGAATATTCTATAGTTTTACTAAAATAGGATTCAAACTATGTAAAATACATTTTTTACAATTTTTAGCATTGTACCTATAATACATACAATTTTAAGAAAGTCATTTGATAGAGAAGTTTCATTGCATAATTATTACAATGTCTGAATCAGTTACATTGTTATACTTCTTAAGCGACTTATCCCCTTAATTTATTAGGGAAACAATCAGACAATTCTTTTTACTATTGCGCTTATAATAGGGGAGTTTAATTTGTATTTTGTTACAGGTAAAATAAACAGGGAACTAGACACATTTTACGACGAATATCCTGATGACCCAATCATAGAATATTATCAAAATGACATATTTCATATAAAAGACTACGAAAAAGACCACAAACATCTGAAAATAGATGAAAATTATATTGACGACGCCTTCCTTAGAAAACACAAAAAATTAAAACATCACCAATCTTTACTGCCAAAAACACAAAACGAAAGAGACCGAGTATTGAACGAAACAAACCTTTTTCATTTCAAAGATGAAAGGTATACTTGGCCGAAATTTGATGACATCTTACTGGCTATGGGAAAGAAATACGACTGGAAGAATGATAGATGGATCAAAGTTAAAAGCAATATTGAAGATATTAAGACAGAAGAAAATTCGTCACATAAAGAGTTCAATGAGAAACATCACTTCAAATATAGAATTGTTAAATTGAATAGAACGAAAAGTAAAAGAAATATCGTAATAGCAGTGACCGCGGTAAGATAGGTTCTTAATTTAATTTTAGCGTTGAAATTCCCTTTAATATTATCGGGACCAAAATGGTGAAAATTTGAAAATTGTCAAAGCTGAAGAGTGAATAATATCTAATATCTGTTGAATAATTATTGAATCCGCGTTAATATTGTTTCTTGACTTGTAATTTTATTTCATAAAACTGTACATTGAAATATTAAAATAGAGCTGTGCCTAAAGTGATAAAAGTTATGTGTATTTGTGTTGCAGTTGTGGAAATAGGTAAGGAAAAACTGTTAAATATTGTTGCTATCATAAGCTATAATAAGCCCCTCTACATGTGGCTTACTATGATGTTCAGCCATGATTGCAAAGCTGTCTATAAAACGCGCATTGCTATGTAGATTATGTACAATATGAAATTGATTCATAGACCCAGCCGACTTACATAACCGAATTACAATTAACATTGAAAATAACAAATCACGACTAACATTAAATCAACATGATCCGACCAAATGATGTTAGTCTGTCAACTGCCTAGGAATCAATTTCCTCGATGGTACAATCTGAAATTGCCTCATAGGCAGTTGGCGGACCTACTATATTCGGTCGGATTACAATATGTTTATTGCTTGTCGTGACTTCTTAGCTCGGTTTGACATAACGCGACCAAATTTTGTGACTCCGATCTGCCTGTGAATAAATTTTTCTAATAGGTACGTGAAATGTGGAGGTATGTGGACGAATCTAGACGTAAAACGCGTTTACAACTACAAAAATTTTATTTGCAAAAATGCGAGTTAGCATGGTTATAGCCTGATTATAAAATAAACAGTATGAACTCAACTAACGTCGTACTAATTGCTGTCCTCAATCATTCGAATATTCAAAAACCCGCATAATCGAATGTATGAAGAAAAACGGGCTCGATGCTTTTCAGTACATAATGTTATGTCTTTGTTAAAAATAACATACAAAATCATTGTTTATTAAGGGTGGGTTGCACCAGAGGCGTAGTATAGTTAAGGTTAAGGTTATCGCATAAAGTTAATATACCTAGCGGAATAGAGCAACAATCTCGAGCTGTCAAACGAAACCGAAATTGGTTTACATCTGTGTGTAAAAATATGTGTACGTATACACTTACACAAGCATGATTGAACATGAATTCTATGAGATTAAATTGTCAACGTGCCGATACAATATGCCGACTGGACATAAAAACAAGAGTTCTGCTATCATATTGTATTATAATTCTCTGTTTACCACGCAGTGTTACTGATAGTGACATCTCGTTTGGTCATGCCTTTGTTTCTCTATTCTGCTAGGTATATTAACTTCATGGGTTAACGTCAAATATGGCGTCCATTATGGACTTTTTCTAGGGATTTGATAGTTCATTTGGCATTTTGTTATGGTTAAAGTTAAGGTTATAGATATTTAAAGTAACTTGGTGCAACCCACCCTAAAACTATTAAGAAAATATATATTTATAGCCGTGGGGGCTGTCCGGATAATCGCAAATCCGTAAAATCAAGTTTCTACTGTAGTTGTAAACGCTAGTATCTGTTCACATAAACTACTACCAATACTATAGTATCAATAATATAATATCTATAACTACGTTGAAAACTTCGCAATATAATAGCTCTACCTTTAAAATCCTGCTCATTATGCGCTATTTTGTTGTAAAGCTTAATGGTTGGCACTTTCAGTTCAAACCAAATTACTGTACTCATTTCCAACCATAATATGAAATAAGAGTTGAAATAAAATAATGAAAATATATTTGTTCATTTATTTTATCCTTATTATCTGCTAAAACCTCCATTAAAATTTTACGTGTATTTATCTTTTAACCTTAAACTAAATTAAAAATGGTATTTTTTTCTCTTCATAAATTCGTTGAAGTACTTACAATACAGTACTACCAGCAAAAGAAAATATTATATACTTAATCCATATTATAAATGCAGAAATATGTGTGTCTGTGACCATATCTGTCGCTTTTAAATACTTAAGCAACTGAATGAGTTGAGTATGAGTATGAAGATTCTTAAAAAGGATGTGATATAAATTTAATCAAAAATGAGGATTATCACAATATATGCGAACATAACTGCGGAAAACATAATTTTAACCAACTTAAAGTGGGGCGAAAGTTCTACTTAATTTGATTGAATATTATATTCTAAGCATTATTTTCTCTTGAAAATAATATAACAAAGAAATACGAAGTGTTCGAACATAAAGAAACAGAAATCAATAATATTGGAATGTATGCAACGGCTACGCTGGGCCTTATTTACTTTGGATCCCAACCTGAACAAATAGTAATTTCCTTTAGCAGTACGGTGCACTTGGATCTATAAGGTAAATCTCACAAGATTGCTTGCATTGCTCTATTCTGAAAATCTACGAAGGGGATCAGTAAACAATTCTTTAAATTGGCAACTACATACAGTGTGTTAGTGTAAACACCGTTATCCAGCTTGAAACCATCAAAATAATGAGCCAATAATTATCCTGGGAACTTAAAAAAATACACGGATTCCTGGATCGGCAATTTGTATGGGTATGAAGATGGATTTTTTTTAGTTCCCAGCATTTTTCTCATAGAAAAACCTTGTATATTCACAAATTCTATTAGTATCATCAAGAAGTGTTTGTAAATTAAAGATGGCGTAACAAAACAACGCGATAAATATTTTAGGGAGTGTACTATTAATAGTCCTCTGTATGGAGTATACTGTAAAAGTACCAGCCCTTTCTATACTATACTATTATAAAGAGGAAAGATTTGTTTGTTTGTTTGTTTGTTTGTTTGAGTCGAATAGGCTCCGAAACTACTGGACCGATTTGAAAAATTCTTTTGCTATTGGAATCTTACATTATTTCTGCTGAACATAGGCTACATTTTATTTTGGAAAAAAGTAGGGTTCCGTAAGATATTTGAGTTTTTCGGACGCAAGGTGTAAAAAATCAGCTAGAAAAGTTACTTATTTTGCGTACGCTGCCTAAACTATAAAAGATAGAACCATAAAATGTTCTAAGTAATTGTAGATCTTATAAATATCTACAAAAAAGTCCGCGACACACTATACCTATCTATGTCGAGTGAGGCACAATAACCATTTATTTATTTAAAAATCCTGATTTTTTTTTTGACTAAATTGAAATGGATATATTTTACTCACGCTATTAATCCTTATCAAAATAAATTATTTTATCACTAAGTACAGTTTATGTAGATAATATGTGGTCTTTGAATGATTAAAATTGGACGTTTGGTTTTGAAATTATGGCGAAATTAAAATATTACGATAGTAGGCGTCACCAAAGCGCGTGCGGGAGGAATACAATATTCTGTTGTAGAAAATATGAAAATTCTGTACATAAGAGATATGAAATGACACCCGAAATTACACCTTTGTCACTACATCGCTAGAGAAGCCAAAAATGTGGTTAGTTTTATGTCTGTCTGTCTGTCTGTCACTCTTTCTGTCTGTCTGTATGTTTGTTCCAGCATCACACGAAAAATACTGATCCGATTTGAATGTGGTTTTCGCAGATATATTTATCTTCTTCCAACTTAACATTTGGTGTATAAAATTTTTTTCCCCCACCCCTCTAAGGGGACAAAAGAGGGGGTCAGATTTTGTATCAAACTTTTTTCTTTAACACGAAAACTACTGATCCGATTTCCATACGGTTTTCACAGATATATTATGTTTGTCTTCTTCCAACTCAACATCTGGTGTATAAAAATCCTCCTCCCCCTCCCCTCTCAACCCTCTCTGGGGACCAAAGAGGGGTCAGATTTTGTATACAACTTTTTTCTTTAGTGGACTTACTTCATATTAGGTATTAACTGTGTTTTTCAACTTAACATCTGGTGTATGACCTTCCCCCCCACACCCTCTTAGGGGACAAAAGAGGGGGTAAAACATGTATCAACTGATGATGTAGAAAATATACTTTAAATGGCAAAACAACGTTTGCCGGGACAGCTAGTATTTAATAAACGGGAAAGACCAAGAAAAGTTTTGTCGCAGAAAAATGTACGGTTCTTTCGCGATGAACGAATTTCGGCGCTACGGAGTTGCGGGCGTCATCTGCTTGAATACAATGGATCAAAGGTTAGGTCAAGAGGGCCTAGACAAGCAGCAAGCGATTATCGTAAACGCTAACGCTAACGCCACAAAAAAAGGGATTTGACATTAGTATTCGCTAGCGAAGCAATGACTTATTATGCCAAATCGCATACATTTTCTTAGCGTTTACGATAATCGCTTGCGACTTGTCTACTAGGGCTGGATATTTTCATTTATCACAATCATAATTTATAGTTTAACGCGATATTTTTTATTACCATAATTCAAGACGTGAGTGGAAGAATAAGGTAAGTAACATGAAAAAACTTCCCGTTTTTTTGCTTTAATGGAGGCTCAGGGCCGGAAAAATTATTTAAAATAGAAAAACTATGGATTATATGTGTAGCCAGATATATTAGCTAGGTTATGAAGTAGATAAGTTACAAGTTTTATTATAATAACTAGGGAAAAATTGAGTTATTGTCCGTATGTTACGAAATGTTACTTGTTCGATTCTTCTACTCACGTCTTAATTATTTTTTGATTATTACTATCACATTTCTAGATCCGTACTTACATACTTACTTAAAATATAAATCCGAAGTGTCTGTCTGTAACCTCTTCACGTCCAAACCGCTGAACCAATTTTTCTGAAATTTGGCATGCAGATGCTTTGAGTCCCGGGAAAAGACATAGGATACTTTTGTACCGGAAAAATATACGGTTCCCGCCCGATAAACGAGTTTTTGCGCAACGGAGTTGCGGGCGTCATCTGGTTGTACAGAAAGAACCAAAAATCCATAACCATTGTTTTAACTAGGCCTTTTTGATTTAATAAAACATTATTATAAGCCAAAAGGCTTTGGCTTTTGGCTTTTCGAAAACAAAAGACATTTCAATGCATTTTGTTATGAATAGACAAGCTCTTCTTTCAACTTTAATAATTGAATAGGAAGGACATCCTCTTATCTACTGGGAGATTCACAAGTGCGTTCTTGTCGTTCATTAGCCTGTATCTGTGTCATTATGGCAGCGTAATTGTTGTACTATTGTACTTACTACGTTTGTAAATTTCTATTTTCGAATTTTTCTATGAAGCAGTTTTGTTTGTAATTGTACTATCAGAGAAATTGATTCTTAGATAGATGGCTGACCTACGTCATTTGGTCGGGTTAAGTCGATTTAATATTATAATAGATCTGTCGGTTTCGTTTGATATAACGCGACCAAATTACATTTATTATGTCCGCCATCCGCCTATGAATCAACATCTTCATCATCTCATATTCTCTGATAGTACAAAATAGTTTTACCTTCGCTCTAAAAATTAGTACCTACCCAGAAAAGCTACTTAAAAATAAAAAGCCTCTAATTTCCTTTAGCCAAACGTAATAAGGAAGTAGCTAAAATATATTTATTAGTAGAATAATTGGGCAAAACAGATGTGTAATAATACGCATACAATGCTTCTCAAAGTTTTTTCACGCAACACTCGAAAGTATAGAAGGTACTTATTAATATTACCTTAAGTTTCGTACGAGAAATTTGAATATTATTGCTAAATTGAAGTAGATAATCAGCTTTAGTCAATCATTAAATCGAGCAAATTTTTCGGGAATTAGCGCAAATTAAAGTCAAACTCAAAATCTCAAACTCAAAATTATTTATTCAGAATATTCTTTTTTTCAAAATTACCACCGGTTCGGGAACTAACCCGGCGAGAAGAACCGGCGCCGGCGTAAGAAACTCGCAAGGGGCCATCTTTTACTAAAAATATGGAAAATTACAATATAAAACATAATATAACAATATTATGACTTAATTTACATTTAAGGTTACCTAGCCCCGACGAGTCCACAGGGTCCTGCAAGGCCATTTCAGGATTCTAAAGGGTCTTATAACGGTTCTTTAGGGACCTAAAGCGCCACACAGTTTGGGAACCGCGAATAAATGAAGATTTATGCGTAAGAAGATCACAAAGTGGGTAGTAATTTACCAGGAGGCAGGAAGACCGAAACGCCGTGGGCTCACTTAACATTACCCAGTGTTTACACAGCTAATAATATATCACTAGTACCTTCATATATTTGCTAGATTATCCAGTTCTTAACATACCTCTATAAATGGTATAGATATAACAAACTAGAAACATTATAATATGAGGAAATATAAACTGCAATCATAAGATACTTAAAATGTATTAGAATTTTAGATTCTTATGTTTTGTTCTTAACAGAAATGAAAATAATTTTGTCAGCTTATGCTGCATGTTTTTGTATCTCACGTTTTTGTTCACAAACGTTTAACGTGCCCCATGTGCCACCCGTTAGTTTAAATTGAATTTATAATCATAATAATTTGTTTTCGGGTTATAATTTTAGCTTTTGAATACCACAAAATATTTGCAATAGACTAAGTAACATTTTCTCGTTACTCACAACATCATTGTAAGATTTATAGGAACAATAATATAATTTGAGTTGTATATTTCATGTTTTGTAGATACTTAAGTCATAACATTTAACTCATATCGTTAACTAAAAGCCTTGTCAACTTTATACTAACTTATATAATACAACCATTGGACCTAATGCTATTGCACTCAATAAAATAGTTCTCCGTACGTGACCAATTTAAGGAAAGCGTACGAGGGGTGCTTCAGTCGACTTAAACAAATTGAACCTGTGTTTACCTCCACATCCACTGTTCAATGGAATATAAAGTGTATAGAAAAATGTCTTAACTTGATTGATTTTTGATAGAATAGTGTTTTTTATCACAAACTTCTACAGCATGACTGGTGAGATATTACCGATACTTATGGAGAGTACTCGGTAGTCGATTCTCATTATAATTATGTAATAAAATTAGGTACTTAATTTTTGACCAAATTTGCCTTTAAATAAATGAATCATGGACACATGGATAAATTACTATGCGGCCGGCGCGGCGACGTGCGCCCCGCGCCCCGCGCTATCCTCCCGCGCGCGGTGACCGTGCGTTGGGTTAAGAATTATTTAATTTTAAGCTACATTTAGTCAGTTATCAATTTATTTATTTTTTTCAACTACTTTAATAGCCCAATATCACGTCCTCGAGTATTGAACATGTCTCACCAGTCATGCTGTATATTATAAGGGCCCGTATAAATAGTCAGTACTTAAGATGCGACTCGGTCTCAAGACGCGGTTTGGTTCTGTGATTGGTCCAAATTTTGACAGCCAACCAATCACAGAGCCTGAACCGTGTCTTGAGACCGAGATGCATCTTAGGTACTGGCTATTTATACCGGCCTGAGTATTGTATAATGGGTACTGTTATATTGGCTTCAAGTCAAAATGAAGATTACGACAAAGTATAATATTATAATATACACTAATACACGTTGATGCAATATTGTGAAAATAATAAAATAGTTACTATTTGGAAAAAAGGTTATAATTTTAACGAAGAAAAAAAAACATAATATTTCCTTATCATGGTACCACCTTTGAAATGTCCTCTTTCCAATAAAAAATAATTATAAAAATCGGGTCATAAACGGAGAAGTTATCCGCAGACAAATTAATATTATATAAAAAAAGCTTATGAATGGTTGAACTCAGAAACCTCCTCCTTGGATGGTAGGATGTTTTGCTTCATGGATGCAAAACGACATCAACGATAAAATAATTCAACAGTAACAAAATGAAATCACAAGAAACCATGTAAGTAAAACAATAGCTATGTCCACACTGTGCCTTTTTTTATTAAGGGCATGCATCATAGCACAGTAAATATGACGCATTCAATTATTGAATGCGCCAATGTGAAAGTTGAATGTCAAAAGATGATGAAAATTGAAGATGAAAGTGAACAGTGTGGACATAGCTAATAGCTAGCTTTCAACCTTGACACTTTGTAAAAACATCCTTAATTTAGGATTGTAAATATGACACGTCATGGATCAATTTTAGAATTTGCCCTGAGTCTCTCTGTAAGCTAACATGAATGATTTGACCTTTGAAATTTCATTAGCAGCTAACCGCGTTGACCATCGGATATATTTCACGTGTGACTGGTCGTCGGTAAACTGATCTACTTATGAGCTTACCTAAACTGTATATTATTTAAAATCGATGAGAAATTTTCGTTGTATTTATTTCTTTACTTGGCTTCTAAAACTCAGGTTATCATGTTACTTAAATAGTCGATTGTCACATTTTGGTCATGTGATAAAAAAAATCAAAACTCAGTGAGTTCCGGCACTAGTGAAAACGGGCAGTAGAAAAAGACTGTTATTATAATTTTTTTATAAGTTTATTTTATAATTAACTCTGGTCTTCCTATACCTTTTTTTATAAACTAGAAATGAGAAATAAAAAGGGTTAACCCTTGTATTTCTTATTTCTAATAATAATTATTAATTAATAACTATGATTTCAATCTACTTTACGCATTATGTGCTATAATTCCACAAACGTGGGCCTTTAGCCTGAAGAAATTAGGATAATCGGGGTTAAATAATAATTACGTAGGCCGCGTTCATTACCTTTACGTTTTAATACGATTAAACCCAAGATAATCTCCATGATATCGGCTCGTTCGATCGTAAAAGTAATTAATTTTTCATCCAAATAATAATAACTGGTTGCTGTTTCCCCAGGTTCGAGTGTACAATAATCCGGAAAGTAAATTTGGGCGGTCAATTATGACGATGATATTCTACTGGATATTATTTAAATACTGTGTGACCAGTGAACCCGACAGACGTTGTCCAGCATAGTTTTTATAAATCTGGCTGATTTGTGCATCAAGATTCCAAACCATCTGGGGCGCCACCCAAAAGCACACACAAAATATATTTTATATAATATACCAGAAAACACCTGCTGCCCGCAACACCGTCGCGCCAAAATTCGTTTATCGACCGGGAACTTTTTTCCGGAATAAAAAGTATTCTATGTAAAGGACATAGGGCCCGGGGCTCAAAGTATCTCCATGCCAAATTCCATCAAAATTGGTTCTCAACCTATCAATATACAAAAAATCTAACTAGTCAGGGTTTTAGGGTTCTGTAATCAACAAAACTTGGTTGACTATAACAGAACCCTGTAAGGGAAGTCTAACGAGCTGATGCTTTGTATATTGATAGATTATTAGTTATATAATATAAGAGTAACATTGTCCTACAAATAGAACAATCCATATTTTAGTACCGTCAAAGCAAAGTATGAAATCCTTTCTATCTCTGTTAGATTATTTCCAAGATTTTTCGCAGATACAAATGTTGTTCGTCTTATCAAAATGAAGCTACTCACAAAAATTAGCTTATTACTAATAAAAAAAAAATTGTTCTAGGGCTCCCGTACTACAGCAAGATAAAGCTTAAAAAAGCCAATGGATTGACATGATTTTAAGCCGGCGTTCCTGATACATTTTTTGTGCTAAACTACATGCCATGAAAGCTGATATTGTTACCGAGCGCGTCACCCTTTTATCGAGAGTATTGAAAATTCCTTTTGTCTGCTCACATTGTTGACACGCGCGACTATAGAGCCATTCAAATTAATATAAAATACACACACGCTAAAACATACTATAGGGACATGCAAACATGGTAGTAACATAATAATAACATAATATTTCGGATTTCTGACGTTAGTACGCAGAACTTTCTTTGTATAAGCCAGTGCATAGAGTTCTAGACTCTATTGCCAAGTACTCACATATTACGGTTTTGCTCGGTCGAGCAAAACCCGTGGCTCGGGCTTTCGTCCACATCTTCAGCATTGCTTGATAGTTTTATTCTAAATCAACATATTTCATTCCATCAATCCGGCTCGATCCGGTTCTATCAATCCTTCGAGCGGCTCGATGCGAGCCTTCGAGCTGTTAGTTTTGCGGCCCACACAGTAATTATTACTCGTTTTGGAGTAAAACTATCGAGCAAAACCGTATGTGAGTACTTAACAATGACACTGAAAAAATGTAGTTTTTATAAAAAAATAGAGTTTTTTTTTCATTTGAACAAAGTTGCACACAACTTGAAATGTTGGGAGTTTTGCCGGGAATGTGAAAGAGTGATGTTGTGATTTTGTATTATTTTCCTAAAATTGTGTTAAGTTGGGTTTTTAATGTGTAATATTGGTAGAATATTAACCATTAGATATTCGTTATCGTGCACAAGTGTAGGAAAGTGATGCATTATCCAGAAACGTGCGATTTTGTGTTCCCACCAAAACTCCATTGAAAGTTTCAGTAAAGCGTCTACCACTTTACTGAAACGACCGACTTGACTCCTTGACTGTACTGACTTTTACCTAGACTTTGACTAGACTTATGACCTGACGATATTACATGAAAACGATGCTGAAAATTATTATAGGAGGAATACGTCTGTGGCACAACATACACATACTTTGTGTCAAGTTGCCAAAAACGAAGAGAAAGAAAGAAAGAACTTGAAATGTTGACTACAGTATGACAGTGTCAGTAGATAGTAAAACGTAAAATAATCTTATATTGGTATACCGTATTTTTAGGTAGGTAAGTTCACAGTTTTCCAATCATTCAAACAATTTTATTCCATTGGGATTATATTGATTGGCACGATACTAAATAAATATTACTCGTGTTATATTTTATTTCCCTATAAAACGGAGTTTATCGGAATTCCCGTTTTACTGCGGTGTTCTTGAAAAAATATTTTATAATAGTATTTTGCTTTACCTACTTTAGTATGATTACCTATAAACATTTTTTACCCGAGAAATAATAAGAAAAATCAAATGTTTTAAGCGATTATGGGAAATTTTTATATAGGAATGTTAACCCAAAGGTCGGAACAAAGGGTGCTACACATAAAGTAAATAAACGGACTAAAATCCGACATGTTGCACACGTCAAAGAGAATATCAACAGAATCGTTGTCAAACGATGGACAAAACTGTTGCTTACCGTCTACCCTATTACATTATAATATTTTCTGAGCACAGAAAAAAGGAGTAAAGGCCGTCACAGACTTAGCTATAATATATATTAATATACCGTACTAAACACACTGAGACCAGAAATATATATTAGAGCTGAGTGTGTGGTCACGCGAAAATTGTATAGAAAATATATATTAATATGCCTAGCTATAAATATATTAATATATATTATAGCTAAGTCTGTGACGGGCTTTAGAAAGACAATCTAGTAAACCTTCTAAAGGTCAAATGTGGGTAATGGAGTCTGTGAAAAATGTTGCAAAGGATCAAATCCGTTCAGTTGTTATGGCGTGGATCTAAACATAAATTAGATACTTTTCGTATTTATTACATTTTTAGAGAATATAATATTATTATTACTATCTCTAAAAATATAGATGTCTCATAATTCATACTGCTACATTGTTCCAAAAATTTTAGTAAACTCAAAACTGGTATTAAGCATAATACGTTTCAAACCAAAATTATTGGTCAAATCATAGGTAAATTAGAGATTAGAGAGAAAATCGTGGAGAGAGTTAAGAGATTAAGGTCGAGCTTGGATGTGGTTCCTCAAACGCGACTTAGGACCAAGACGTAAGACGAGTCTTATTAAGCCCGTAATATACCCGCGCTTATTGTAAATTGAATTTGATTACTGTACCATTTATATAACAGTGTTCTTATAATTGCGCTTTTTGAAGAGACGCTTAAGGCCGTCACAGACTTAGCTATAACATATATTAATATACCGTACTAAACACACTGAGACCAGAAATATATAATGTTATAGCTGAGTGTCTGGTCACGCGAAAATTGTATAGAAAATATATATGAATATGCATAGCTATAAATATATTAATATATATTATAGCTAAGTCTGTGACGGCCTTTATTATGTATAAAAAATAACTGCACGTTATAATATTATCTACTTCAAAATTTATTTTAATGATTGATCCATCTACGAGTGTTATACTTACTTTACTTTTTACATAAAATAAAGTCGAATTCCGCTGTCTGCCTTATATTAAACTAGCTGTTCCCCGCGACTTCATCCGCGTTAGCATAATATAATAACGGAGATGGATAATTTTCTCCTTTTAAGGTCCCTTACTCAAAGGGTAAATAATAATAATAATAATAATAATATCTATGGACGCTTCACACCACGTCAGTCTGGCCCCATGCTAAGTACCTGATGGACTTGTGTTACAGGTACCAGACAACGGAAATATATTTAATACTTTTATACTATACATATATTTAAGATTTTTATTATATGATAAATATATTTAATACACATCCAAGACCCAGGAACATTGAAAACTTTTTGTTCCGTCGGCGGGATTCGAACCCGCGACCTCCGGCTTAAGCTACCAACGTGCTATCCACTGAGCCACAGAGGTCGTCGAAATCGGGACCCGCAGCCAAGTAGGCACATAATATTAATCAAATGACACTCGAAAATTGTATGTTTAGTTTAGGTTACAATCTTTAATAATTTCAGTTCAATCAGTCGAAAGTCTAAGAAAATTTCTAAAAACTTTCATCCCCTAATTCATCCCCTAGGGATGGAATTTATTAAATTCCTTTCTGAGGGGATGCCTACATCATACTATCTTTATGCATACACAGTTTCAGCCCGATCAGTTTAAATTTGACAAAAGTTTCGTGCAAAATTTCATCCCCTATTTTACCCCCTTAGGGGTGGAATTTTCAGAATCCTTTTTAGGAGATGCCTACGTCATAGTAGCTTTAAATGCATGCAAAGTCTCAGACCGATCGGTTTGAAATTGACAAAGTTTCATACAAACTGTCAACCGCAATTTCACCCCCTTGGGGGTATAATTTCCAAAAACGCTTAAATACACATCCATTTAATTTTAATTAGTAACCCAATAATAAATTTTCATGTTTCCAACTTAAGAAATGACCGACTTTCATTCACACTTTCAACCCCAATTTCACCCCCTTAGGGGTAGAATTTCCAAAAACGCTTAAACAGGTATTTATTCATTTTTAATCAATAGCCCAAAAACAAAGTTTCATGTTTCTAACTCAAGAAATGACGGTTTTTCATTCAAACTTTCAACCCCAATTTCACCCCCTTGGGGGTAGAATTTCCAAAAACGCTTAAATACGTACTTATTTATTTTTATACAGTAGCCCAAAAATAAAGTTTCATGTTTCTAAATTAAGTAATGACGGACTTTCATACAAACTTTCAACCCCTACTTCACCCCCTTCGGGTTAAAATTTCCAAAATTCCTTCCTTAGTGGGTGTCTACTTAATAAAACAACCCTGCTCACCAAATTTCGTGGCTGTAACTTTAACAGTTTTTGCTCTGCGATGATGAATCAGTCAGTCAGTCAGTCCATCAGTCAGGACTTGTAGTTTTATATATATAGTGGGTGTCTACTTAATAAAACAACCCTGCTCACCAAATTTCATGGCTGTAACTTTAACAGTTTTTGCTCTGCGATGATGAATCAGTCAGTCAGTCAATCAGTCAGGACTTGTAGTTTTATATATATATAGAAGAAAGATTATAATAATAATAATATTATATTATAGCTTATATCTTTTTCTTAGAGAAATATGTTCATTAATTTTAGTGAAGATAGAAGATAGACACAAAAATATAAGCTAGTAATGCAGGTTGTAAATACATTTATTGTTATTTAAAGGTTTTTAATAAAGAAGTAATAAAATTCGCTTATAAAGTCAAGTCTTCCCGATTCCGTACATCCGCCCGCCCTGAGCCTATCCACCCTAGCCGTATCCGGAAGCCACGTAGACATAAAACTTCGTATCCGGTTTCACGGGTGAGCTTAGAAATTTTTAACGCTTGCGATATCTGAATGGATCTAAAATTTATTTTATCCTTACCAATATTATGAATTCGAAAATGTGTATGTCTGGCACATCTTCAGGGTTAAACGACGGAATCAATTTGATTGATATTTGGTTTATTATTTTATAAGTATATAAAATTCTCATGTCACAATGTTAGTTACCGTACTCCACTGAAACGGCTTTACTGATTTTAACCAAATTTTATATGCATATTCAGTGGGTCTGAGAATCGGCTACTGGGTACTTTTTAGGGTTCCGTAGCCAAAATGGCAAAAAAGGAACCCTTATAGATTCGTCATGTCTGTCTGTCTGTCTGTCTGTCTGTCTGTCTGTCCGTCCGTCCGTATGTCACAGCCACTTTTCTCCGAAACTATTAGAGCTATACTATTGAAACTTGGTAAGCAGATGTAGTCTGTAAACCGCATTAAGATTTTGATGCAAAAATGGAAAAAATATTAAAAATTTTAGGGGTCCCCATAGGTACAACTGAAACAAAAAATTTTTTTTTTCATCTAAACTATGCGTGTGGGGTATTTATGGATAGGTCTCCAAAAATCATATTGAGGTTTCTCATATAATTTTTTTCTAACCTGAATAGTTTGCGAGAGAGACTCTTCCAAAGTGGAAAAATGTGTGTCCCCCCCCCTCTAATTTCTAAAGTAGAGGCATGATAATTCTAAAAAAATATATATGATGTAGATTACTATAAAAACTACCAACGAAAATTGGTTCGAACGAGAACTAGCCAGTAGTTTTTTTTTATACGTCATAAATAGTAAAGTACAACTGAAACAAAAATTTTTTTTTTTCATCTAACCTATGCGTGTGGGGTATCTATGGATAGGTCTCCAAAAATCATATTGAGGTTTCTCATATCATTTTTTTCTAACCTGAATAGTTTGCGAGAGAGACTCGTCCAAAGTGGAAAAATGTGTCCCTCTAATTTCTAAAGTAGAGGCATGATAATTCTAAAAAAAATATATGATGTAGATTACTATAAAAACTACCAACGAAAATTGGTTTGAACGAGATCTAGCCAGTACTTTTTTTTATACGTCATAAATAGTAAACCTTAATCTAAATTTCATTAAATCGACTGAAATATAAAAATAAATCAAAAATATTTTAATTTCATAAAAATAAACCTTATTGCTGCTGCGGAACCCTCCATGGGCGAGTCCAACTCGCACTTGGCCGCTTTTTATATTGATAAGTGCGTTTGTTGAATAAATAATAGTAAATTATTACAACTCGAGACTGACGGCGACCATTGTTTACATGCTACGGGATAGCGATGGACGTTGCCATGGTGACATACTTATTTAGTCACTTCAATAAAATAATATGGGCGAAATACTTTATATGGCAAAACCAAGATTATTTCAACGTCCTTGGGCAAAACAACATTTGCCGGGACAGCTAGTAATTAGGGTTCCGTACCCAAACGGTAAAAACGGGACCCTATTACTAAGACTTCGATGTCTGTCCGTCTGTCCGTCTGTCCGTCTGTCTGTCTCCAGGCTGTAACTCAAGAACGGTAATAGCTAGAGAGTTGAAATTTTCACAGATTGTGTATATCTGTTGCCGCTATAACAACAAATACTAAAAACAAAATAAAATAAATATTTAAGGGGGCCTTCCATACAACAAACGTGATTTTTTTAGCCTTTTTTGCTCTATATCAATAATGGCAACATGTAGTAACTTGAATTTTCTACAAAATCCTTGGTTATACTTGTACTTTAATATTTTATAATAATATGAAAATAAAATAAAAAATTAGGGGGGCTCCCATACAAAAAACAATTTTTGGTCTAATTTTTCTCTATAATGGTACGGAACCCTTCGTGCGCGAGTCCAACTCGCACTTGGCCGATTATTTATAATATCAGTGTAGTTATTTTGCGAATAAAAAAACAATTTCCACGCGACAAACAAACTAACGGAGTTGCGGGCGTCATCTTAAATGGATGAGCGAACTTAGAAGTATGGTGTTTTTAGCATCGTATAAATGTTTGCTTGGACGCTCAACTTTTTTGAGTTACAGTCATAGAACTACAACGTTAGAAAAGGCATTCCATACAATCGTCAGCGCGAAAATGTGTCACTCTCGAGATGAGTGAGCTCACTCATCTGTGACCAGTGAGCCTTAGGACGCGGTGACAGTCAGACGTGCTCAATTAATTGTTTACTGCGTTGTTTTTCACCACATTTCGCTTCAGAATGCCGTCGTGTGCCTTCCGATAGATATCGTTGGTTACAGTAATTTTAGGGCTGATTTTTCAATCGTCAGATAAATTTTACCTGAATAAATTTGGCGTTTTGACAGATTTTATATGAAAAAAATGTCAACGTGTCATATTTATTCTTTAGTTAAAAGTTATCTGACGATTGAAAAATCAGCCCTTAAATTACATAAAATTCTTCAAATTTACTGACGTGAAATATGTTCTCTTGTGAAGTGGCGAAGTGAAATTCATTTCCATGGTATTAAAACTGTTTAAAAAGTAGTATCTGGAGTTTCGGCTTCGACTTCGGCTAAAATAACCCATGTACGGCTTAACTTTACAGGTTTGACCAAAAACAGCCGAAGTGAAAGAAGTTTTCTCGAAAATAGGTGTAGAAAGTGAACGAACTGTTTCCCAAAATGTTATCTATATCATTTTTTTGTTTTCTAAGATTTAATATTCAATATTAAATCATTTTTTATATTGAAATAGAAAAAATAAATTATTGTAACTATTGTATATTGAAAACGAAATGTTACTTTATGTACTTTTATTCGTAGAATAATTTATTGAAATCTCCAAAACAACTCTGGTACCATGGCAACGTGTCCTGTCATGGCTTATAGAGAATGTAGAGTAAAGAGAGTATCAGTAACCTGTAACGTATTATTTTGATATAGACTTTTTTCATCAGTTTTGACTTTATCAGAATCAGAATCAGAATCAGAATAATTTATTTCAGGAAATTGGTACATAAGGTGTTATTATTTATACTTAGATATGTTGTGTTCACAATTTCAGCCTTTGGGCGTAGAAATATTATAATATTTTATAATAATATAATCAGATATTTTAACTTAAAACTTATTCAAAAATTATTATTGTTTTATCCTCTACTAAGGTTATGGTAATAACCGATTTATACGCCGAAACCGGCTTCGGCCAAAACTCAACCTTCAGTCGGACACTATTAACAAGTTACCAGTGCAGCTTACTGTGTCTGAACTAAATGAAACAAAGTACTTAGCGGTATTCAAAAGTTTATATCAGGGTTGAGGCTGCGGGTAGAATACTAATAAACTACCCAGAATACATAAAATTTTCCCATAAAATACGTGAGTTAGTTTGTACGCAATGAATTATGAATTCAGAGTGGGATGAAAAGTCCGTAAAATAAATATTTTTCAACCGAATACTTTTACGACTTATATAGTTTTAATGGATTTTGTGCATGGCTGTCATAAAATAGATCCACGGGATTTCACGGGAACAGTATTTCGGGATCAAAAGTAGCCTACAGATTAATCCAAAGCTTGACCACACCCGTTCTGTATTTTTTACCCGACAGCGTTAGAAGAAGGCTTATGTTTTTCGAGAGTATGTTGAGTATGATTGTTGGGTCATAAGACACATAGTTACTATGAGAGTCACACTGGGTACATTAAGATGGTGTCAGGTTTTTTTTTAATTTTTTAAGTACGTTTTCCTTGTTACATGAAAAAATCATCCATTGATATCACAGACGCATCTTAATGTAGTAAGATCAATTTACCTCCGTACTCAGAGACATTTTACTACATTGCATTGATTAACCGTAAATTTAAGCCCGGCCGCACATTGTCAGAATTCTGATCAGAAACAGTTGAATTCCGCCGGACCGCCACCCCGCACATTATCCGAAATATCCTTCCGGCGAGTTCTAGCTCACTCGGCTCAGTACAAAATATTATAAGAGACAGCGCGGACGTTTAACTGTTTCTGATCAGAAATGTCGTAAAATGTGCGGCCGGGCTTATGAAGAGTTTGACTGATTATGTACAGGGCTTATGTCAAAATTTTGAATTAATTATAGTTGTTCCACTCTGAGTGCGACAGAATCTAAAAGTAGTATGAACGAATTTTCATTTAGCAAATACTACAGGAAAGTCCATAGCAACAGGACTTTATTCTCGCGTTAATGACACACCTGATATGAGTTAATGAGTCCTCGTTAGATGGCGGCGTTTTTATATTATCGAGGGTGCGAGGGAGAGGGAAGGAAAAAGAGAGACAAAAGAGATCATTTATAACAAAACAAAGGTATCTGACAATGACATATAAAGGTATTTAATTTTTCCTATCGTAGCGGGGGATTACACAGAGCTGTTTCAGTGCCAGTTTTATGACGTGTAATTAAAGATCTGTCCTGTTTGGATGATTTGGGTGGGTAAAAAATATCTGCAGTGCTATAATTGCTACCAAAAACATGATTTCTTATATTACTAGCTTTTGCCCGCGGCATCGCTCGCGTTAGTAAGTATTATTATAAATAAGGTAAAAGGTAAAAGTCTCAGCAAGAGCGGTTTAAAATTATTGACAAAGTTTCATAAAAACTTTCATCTCCTATTTTATCCCCTTGGGGATAGAATTTGTCAAAATTATTTCTTAGCGGATGCCTACGTCATAGCATCTACCTGCATGCCAAATTTCAGCCCGATCATTCCAGTGGTTTGGGCTGTGCGTTGATAGCTCACTATGTCAGTGAGTCAGTCTTTATTTATATCAACCTTTTATATATATCAACCTTTGGGTTACATAATATAATATATTGGGGTGTATAATATAATATACAGTGGTGGCCAATCGCAATCGACCGGTCGATCGCGACTGTTAGTCGAATTGATCGTGGCCAGGCGAAAAATATAATTAATTAGACCAGACTATCAGACCAATAAGCTAAACTATGCTGTTTCATAAACTTGGTAGATCGCACAGGGTTTCGTTAGTAAGCAGTCGATCTCAGGTCTAATAAAGTTGGGGGCACCCCTGATATATTTCGATGACGGCCTCTGTAGTTCAATGGTTGAGCTTGAGGTGGCTCAAATTCCGATGACGGAACATATTATCACGTAAAATCCACGAAACACTAAGTTACGGCAGTTGTTAACAAAATAAATCCAATTGTTTTGGATTTTCAGGGATTTTTCTGTTTCCCGGGGATTCCCCGGGATTTATCGGTATTGTACCGGGCCATACGTCACACCGCCCAATCACCGTCCGCATGTGTCACCGTCACGGTAACAAGCGCCGCCATTATTGGCCCATTGATTTCAATAATTCAATGAATAATAAATGTATCCGTATTAATTTTGTAAAGAGTCATATTTTATGGAAGCCAAATTTATTATCATCGATTTATAATAATGTACTGTATGCTTAAATATTTTATTAATGATTTTGCCCGCGGCTTATATATATATATATATATATATATATATATAATTTTCAGTATATGAGACAAGCGCACTTTCTCGTATGGATGTGCTCGATCGCTCGTAACAAAATCTTCTTCTTTAGAAGGTATATAGACTTAATATTTTCTTTATGTGACGAGTTCAAACATACAAATTTAACGTAAGATGAACAAATAAGTATAACATATTAATATCGTAATAATATACCGTATACGGATATTTTAAAGGAAGGAAAACATCGTTTCGGTGGTTTCGAACTCAAAGATAATAAAACAGATATTACGCAAGTATCAGGAGGAAAAATATGAATATTCTGCTTCACTGGGCAAAAAGTTATAGAAGCTGATAGCATCATCTCAATGGAATCTTGCCAAGCGTAATTGACTCGAGCAGCTTCACGCTCAAGCTAAATGCTATAATCTAATTACTGCTGATGCCTCCCTTCAGCTTTTCACGCGAATAATAAGGATTTTAATTATACAAACTGTAACAAAACAAAGACTTGACAATATTTTAGGGTTTTTATGTATCACTCAGTGAGTTCAATGTGAAAGAAGCAGCGCTGAAAGAGCGTTTTTTTTAATGAAATAAGGGGGCAAACGAGCAAACGGATCACCTGATGGAAAGCAAATTCCGTCGCCCATGGACACTCGCAGCATCAGAAGAGCTGCAGGTGCGTTGCCGGCCTTTTAAGAGGGAATAGGGTAATAGGGGAGGGTAGGGATGGGAAGGGAAGGATTAGGGGAGGGTAGGGAAAGAAATAGGGTAGGGGATTGGGCCTCCGGTAAACTCACTCACTCGGCGAAACACAGTGCAAGCGCTGTTTCACGCCAGTTTTCTGTGAGAACGTGGTATTTCTCCGGTCGAGCCGGCCCATTCGTGCCGAAGCATGGCTCTCCCACGTTTTTAGGGTTCCGTAGCCAAAATGGCAAAAAAGGAACCCTTATAGATTCGTCATGTCTGTCTGTCTGTCTATCTGTCTGTCTGTCTGTCTGTCTGTCTGTCTGTCCGTCCGTCCGTATGTCACAGCCACTTTTCTCCGAAACTATTAGAGCTATACTATTGAAACTTGGTAAACAGATGTAGTCTGTAAACCGCATTAAGATTTTGATGCAAAAATGGAAAAAATATTAAAAATTTTAGGGGTCCCGATAGGTACAACTGAAACAAAAAATTTTTTTTTCATCTAACCTATGCGTGTGGGGTATTTATGGATAGGTCTCCAAAAATCATATTGAGGTTTCTCATATCATTTTTTTCTAACCTGAATAGTTTGCGAGAGAGACTCTTCCAAAGTGGAAAAATGTGTGTCCCCCCTCCTCTAATTTCTAAAGTAGAGGCATGATAATTCTAAAAAAAATATATGATGTAGATTACTATAAAAACTACCAACGAAAATTGGTTTGAACGAGATCTAGCCAGTAGTTTTTTTTATACGTCATAAATAGTAAAGTACAACTGAAACAAAAAAAAAATTTTTTCATCTAACCTATGCGTGTGGGGTATGTATGGATAGGTCTCCAAAAATCATATTGAGGTTTCTCATATCATTTTTTTCTAACCTGAATAGTTTGCGAGAGAGACTCTTCCAAAGTGGAAAAATGTGTGTCCCCCCCCCTCTAATTTCTAAAGTAGAGGCATGATAATTCTAAAAAAAATATATGATGTAGATTACTATAAAAACTACCAACGAAAATTGGTTTGAACGAGATCTAGCCAGTAGTTTTTTTTATACGTCATAAATAGTAAACCTTAATCTAAATTTCATTAAATCGACTGAAATATAAAAATAAATCAAAAATATTTTAATTTCATAAAAATAAACCTTATTGCTGCTGCGGAACCCTCCATGGGCGAGTCCAACTCGCACTTGGCCGCTTTTTTTTGTTATTTCTATGGGCAAGCGCCTGAGCGTCATGAATTTTCCTATACACAATTAAAAATAAAGTAACTCTTTTAGCGCTGCTTGCGCTTACTTTTATGACAGCGAACTCTATAATGTAGTGGGACTATTACACAAACTAAAGTATTATTACTTAGTTTTGTGACACCCTGTAGATATGTAGTAGGGGAACAAAAAGCACTAGCAGATTAGTGGTTTTGCAATAGAAAATTCTTAGGTTCTCAATTCAGATCCGTAAGAAGTGAAAAGTAATAAGCCTTTTCAAAGTTCATCGTAAGAGAATTGGTGTGACTAGTCCCTAAATGCTTTCTTGTAATTTAATTCTAAGCAATTACTAGTTTATTTTCTATGGATCGAAACGATATATCTTAATTGAATGGCCGCCTTAAGATAATGCCTACCAGACGTGGAAGTCAGAAATTTTGGGGGAAAAGGGGTCTTTGCACCTTTCACCCTCGAAAACCCTAAATTATAATCGTACCCATGCGATGCTCATGCTGCTTCATGCTGCCTCATGCTGCCAAGAAAACACCGATGATGTGAACAATATTGATTCACATAGATGGATAATATTCTCTTCTTTCGTTCTAACAATAATAATTGGTGGAAAAAGAAAAATAACGGTTTTTAATTTCTTATTATAAGTTATGCTAAACAAGACTAAAGTAAATAAAATACTTGAAGTAAGATGAAACAATATTTCCAACCTTATTCTAATATGATACACGTAACTAGTTATTATTGTAGTAATATAATTATCGCGCTCTGAATGTTTCATTCGCATTATATTTTAATAAATATTATTTCATCTCCTATTTTAAGCGAAGTAAAATTTAAAGCTTCATAATTATCTCGCCCAAGACTCGTTTTAATATAGTTAGCAGTTGCGAAAATGTACTTAATTTTTTTCAGATATTTTTTTGAAGCAAAATAGGATATAAGTTAACTGTAGTTATTAGTTTAAGCAAGCGAAAATGAACTTATAGACATTTTCATCGTAAGATAAATTTGCAACAATAGCTAAAATATCGGTCAAAACGAGCGAATGCCACCTCCAAAATTATAATTTTATTCCGCCAAATTTAAACACTCACGCTCCTTTTGCTACATAACAATAAATTTTAAGAAATCAATGTTCTTATTTGTTTTTATTTGATTTATAATACTCGCAATATTATAAATCAAATAAAAATAAATAATATTTGATTTAAATTACGTTTTTATTTGTTCCGCGCGAGAAAGCGAGAACATATTTTTTGCAATGTCACAAACATAATAATGACAAACGCCTCCCATAACTTGTGCGAGAAATTCAATAATCATCTACGTGAGGACATTACGGGGAGAAATATTTTGTAGAGACTAAGTTTTCTGTGTTAGTCCGCGAGTTTTGTTTTACGGAAAAATTCGAAATAAAAATCCAGCATTTTGTCAAAGATATCTCTATATTACGGAGTGCCAGCAGAGATGAAAAAGAACAACACCTAGGCTGACACTTTCGGCGCAAGGTAGAAAAAGAGGTAGATATTACTTCCGCTCCTATAACTGTGGTCTACTTTATCTTCGACTTACGAATTTTTGATCAATTCCAAAAAAAAAGTGCACAACACCACATATGGAGCTACTGTTCACTTCAAAAACATTATCCGGCTTATTACCGTGGTATTGCAAATTGCATGCAAATTATACGATAAAGTATACAAATGCGGGGCGTTAAACACGCGAACGTTTTTCTGTCGGTTAATGAAATCCGAGAGATCCGCCGAATCGCTCTCATTTCGGTTAACGAAATCGCCTGTAATCATTCGCTGAAAAAAGCGATTTGCATCCGTTTATGGGACTGTTAAAATAAATGACTTTAATGGATTTGTCTGATTTGTTCTGGATTGTACAATTATTTGATTGCGTTTCGCTTCTTTTGTATACGTTGTACAGATAAGCTTTTTTTTATGAAATAAGGGGGCAAACGAGCAAACGGGTCACCTGATGGAAAGCAACTTCCGTCGCCCATGGACACCCGCAGTATCTGAAGAGCTGCAGGTGCGTTGCCGGCCTTTTAAGAGGGAATAGGGTAAGGTAAGGTAAGGGGAGGGTAGGGATGGGAAGGGAAGGGAATAGGGGAGGGTAGGGAAGGGAATAGGGTAGGGGATTGGGCCTCCGGTTAACTCACTCGTTCGGCGAAACACAGCGCAAGCTCTGTTTCACGTCGGTTTTCTGTGAGGACGTGGTATTTCTCCGGTCGAGCCGGCCCGTTCGTGCCGAAGCATGGCTCTCCCACGTCAAAAGTAATAAAAAAATACGTGTGGCACTCGGGGACTGCCGCGGTAAAGCTATTGCATAGCATTTTTTATCAACTTATGCAATTATGATTCGCATACGTCTAGTTGCACGCACACAAACACTGTGCCGAAGTCTGCCGAACTGAAACGACGCCAGTCAGAGTGGGGGCGTTAACCTAACACGTGGCGTCGTTTCAGTTTATTATAGAATTTCTTAATTCGGTCGCTATGCAATAGCTTAAAAGGATAGACGAATTTTATAAATAAGTTTTGCGGACAATTTTTTTTAATGTCATATAATATCAACACTAATCGTGTTTCTATGCCTCAATTCATATTATATTATAATATATTAGATATATAAGTCCGCGTGAGCGAGTGGTTTGGTCGCTACCAACAAAATCATAAGCATTTTACGTACAATAATTACGTCTTGTGATCGCTCGTTCGCGCGGACACAATGTTATATAAATCGAGCCTATAAGTCAAAACTCCAATCAGCCGTTTAACGTATTGAGAATATGATATTAGGTTCTGTTTCACAGTAAGCGGACTGGATCCAACAAGGTTTGATGTATCAATGCTGGAATAAAATAGCAAAATCTGGGTACAGTATATTATCTGAAACATGGGTGTGTTAAAACATTTCAACCATCTCGCTCTATTACCATTTAGGTACCATACAAATTACAAAACACTGACATCTCTTTCACTCTTATGAGAAACCAATGCGTGCTTTACAAGATCGCGTGACGTCATCCACGGCCAACTTGATTCATAGCATATTCTATAACGAAACAAAATAATGCAAGGAACATGCATTAAGACGCTCCATAAGAAAATAATTATTCTTTGATATTATTAAATGAACCAGGCAACACGATTTCAAAAATTGTAAAATTCAAAGAATACGTATCTGCATTTTCATTCGAAGAGAATACTTATCAGGTATACAGAATGCATATTTAAATATACAGCACAATGCATATTTAACGTCCTCGCGTTTGGTGAATCTTTAAAAGGGGCAAGTCATGCATATTGAAAGTGCACACGTCAGTTCATTATATTGATTTTACTCTACATTTATTTTTAATCAACCTTGCAGCTCAATTATACTGTATAGTATATTATACTGTACACAATATGCTAAATCTGTAAAAAGCTCATAAATAGCTCACAGTATGCATTAATAAATCTTAAAATGTCATAAAAAACTGGTTGTAATATCAAATAAATTAATTCATAGGCAGTAAGCGTAATGTGTGATTAAGTGAGCCCAACTCGTATGTCGATCTATGTTTTTTTTTAAATAAGGGGGCAAACGAGCAAACGAGTTCCCATGGACACTTGCAACATCAGAAGAGCTGCATGTGCGTTGCCGGCCTTTTAAGAGGGAATGCGCGCTCTTCTTGAAGGTTTGCAGGTCGTATAGTTCGGAAATACTGCTGGTGACAGTTCATTCCAGAGTTTTACAGTGCGCGGCAGAAAGTTAAGATGACGCCTTGATAATTTGGCTGTAGCGATGTCCATTTTTCTCAGCAATGACTAAAGCTAAGAAATTAAAGTTCACTGTCAGTATTCATCATGTCTTTGTCTTTGAATTACCCATAGCATAACACGATTGGTCAACTTTTATAACACAGAATAATCAATCAAAAAGACCTCTGTAAAAAAAGGGATTCCTATTTTGCCAACAGAGGAGAGTGATATAAGCTTCCAAAATTTGTACATAAATTGGTTCTAGTATACACTTTAATTTGTCCATAGCTTATATGAAATGTATTTATGGTTTTTAAATTACGCGACAAAAACCATTTTGTCGCTACGCCCTTTCAATTTTTTGCTGTTCCATTGCTTGTTTTCTATGAGAGGCCGGGCCAGCCTCGCATAGAAAACAAGCAATCTCAAACACATCCAACACGGTTTTTCACTTTAACATGGCGTCACCTTAAGCGAAAAACGCACGGTGGAAGACTGCCACTCATCAAGGTGGGTATGTTTTTCGCGTGGGACGATGGCGAAAAGTTGCAGGTGGTAATATGATTCCGAACAATTCCTCAGAGTGATCCCCGTGATACAACCGATAGAGGATGCAGAGTGAAGCTATATCTCTATATATGGCAGTCAACAATAAACAAAATAAACGAGCGGCCCTTCGTTAGATACGATCCAGAGGGAGCAGTTGGTATTTTGACGCCCCTGCCCAGAGATGAGAACAATATTCCATATGAGGCCGAACCTGCACCTTGTAGAGTTGTAGGCGTTGGTCGGGACTGAAGTACCTTCGCTCAACTGAACACCAATGTTGATAAAAACAAATTTATTTGAGATCAAATCAGATCATAGTGTAATTAATCCTAGGTCGTTAGCAAAACTATGATATTTAGTAAGATCCGATCCGATCATTCGGCCGAGTTCGGAGAACACCTCCTGGGTTTAACATAAGCTGACCAAATCACGTCCGTCAATTTCCATGTTAATACATTATACATCCTGTTTCATGTTTGTCACATCATACAATATGGGTGAAAGTTGTATGTAATAAGAGCACGTCACGCCTGACGAGGGTGAGATTACAGCTGCACTGTGACTGACACCTCGCTGACCTGATAAATAACTCTTATTAACTTGAGATGAGACTGCGTAGTACTACCCATACATATTATAAAGGCGAAAGTGTGTCTTGATCTGTCTGTTACCTCTTCAGTCTTCACGCATAAGCCGCTGAACCGATTTTGCTGAACTTTGGTATGGAGATACTTTCAGTCCCACAAAGGGACATATTCTAAGGATATATTTTTATCCCGGAAAAATGTACGGTTCCCGCGATGAAAGAATTTTAGCGTGACAGAGTTGCGGGCGTCATCTAGTGTTTTTAATTTTTATAAACTTATGGGTATCGATCGCTTTACGCACAGTAGCAGACGGAAATACAGGGTGTATGTGATAATACGTGTATGTGTATTGTGTTCGAGTATAGATATAGATCATAGATATTATAAATGGATATAGAGTTAACAGTGAAAGTACTGCTGAAATTAAGCTGTGCTTAAAAGGTAATATTTTTTTAAAATAGAGTTAATAATATGTATTATCTGAAATCGACGTGACAAAAGCAAAGTACAATAATAACGTCTAAAATAACAGTAGAATTGGCACAAGCATATTCTCACGGTAAAAGCAAAACAGGCACAACAAAGTTTTCTGGATCAGCTAGTAACATTACATTAACCTTAACAGAATCTACCTTGTATCTGTTTCCACTAAACATTTATTAATACTTGTGAACACATTCTACAATGTTCTAGAAGCTATAAATCCTCACTGGTCCAAGAACTTACTCGTAGTTCGAAGCACCGTTGCTTACTAGTTACTGTTAAGTTTAGGACGGAGTAATAGTTAATTGGTCATAATATTAAACTCAACTGTGGAGTTGCTTGTGTGAGAACTATAATTTACAGTCTCAACTCAATAGGTAAGTAGAGTCGTTAGCAATTTTGGCGCTTCAGTAAGTTTGTCTTTGTAAGTATAATAATTATACTTAGATGACACAGAAATTCGTTTATCGCGCGATTCCGGAGTAAAAATCCTTGGTCCTTTCCAGAAACTCAAAGTATCTCCATATTAAATTTCAGCAAAATCTACTGAGCGGTTTAAGCGTGAAGAGGTCACAAACAGACGGACAGACAGGCAGACAGAATACACTTTCTCATTTATAATATAAGTATAGATTTATTTGAAAAAAAAAATATCAACAAGCAATAAAATTAATTAGCATAAATCATTATGTATTAAGAATCCTATTTTATCATTATTTATATCTTACAAACTTGCAAGTTAATAATAGTACGGGTGCCCTAGAACAAATTTTTTTGTAATTACTAACAAGCTAATTTTTTGTGAGTAGCTACATTTTGATAAGACGAACAACATTTTTATTTTCGAAAAATCTCGAAAGTGGTAACTAACAGAGATAGAAAGGATTTCATACTTTGACTTGATGGTCCTAAAATATGGATTGTTTTATTTGTAGGACAAGGTTACTCTTAAATAATATAACTATTAACCTACCAATATACAAAAAATCTGCCGGTTAGGGTTCCGTTTTAGGGTACAGTAATCAACCAAGTTTTGTTGATAACAGAATCCATTATCAGAATTAGCTTGTTAGTAATCACAAAAAAATTTGTTCTAGGGCACCCTGACTATACATGTAGCTTTGAGTTTCATGAGCTCTACCCCCTACTCGTGAGTCGTGAGTGCAGGCCGCAGGGTACTCATCACTACTTGTATTTCATCATTTGGACAGCCAAGTTAGAAATGAAAATGTATTGGATTTCACATTTATGCACATACAGATGTTTCTAACTTTTTTGTGGTTTCTAACATTAGTTGTCGAAATTAAGCCGCCAACCCACCGCGGCGCACGCTGTGCACTGCCACGCGCACCCGTGGACGTGCACGGATTTATTTCTTTGACTTGACACAATTCGTGCGTAGCGTGTCCGTGGGTTGCAGTGGACATGCAGTCACATATATTTTTTTACAAAGCGAAGCTTGACACACGTGCGTAGTCTCTCCGTGCGCCGCGGTGGAATGAAGCCCTTATTGAAAAATGTATTTGCGCCAAAATCTGTCAGCACAACTGTCAATAACAGTGTTACTCAACCTTTTTTACACGAGCCACAAACTCGTTTTAGTCTTGGTGTCGAGGGTTGCAACCAACATTTTAGGGATAAAAAAAATGTGGCGAAAATTTTACCACTGCACTATTTTGCCGGTGGGCGTTAATTTCAAAATGGTTAATCATTTTTAAAGCCGCTCATAAAGCCCAGGCGGGTTGCAGGTTGAGTATAGATGGTATACAAGCTCATCTCACGTAACACAATATCATCCAACAATCTGCTAATACTTTGCTTCAAACTAACTCCCAAAGTATTCCCCAGCGCCTGTAGGGCTATGCCTCTACAAGCAATAAGTACCGAGGTAAGGTTTCTTAGCGTGCACCGCTTGTCTCATACATACTACTTGTAATCATTGTACTTTTAGTATTGACCATAAAAAACTTACGTCAAAGTTATGACGACAATGCAAAGACGCTTCATAAATGAAGACATGAGTCGATGAAGTCGGTAACTAACAATTTGAAAATTGATTTTTTTTTGCATAGCAAAAAATGTGGATTCTATGTATAGCTAGATAATATTATGTTAGCCAAATGATGAAGTAGGTTAGTTACTATGTATGTTCAGTTTATAAGGGAAAAAATTAGTAATTGCTCATAATACTTAATATATATAGCTATAAAATGCTAGTTGCCCACCTTATCCACTCATGTCTTCAATTTCTCAGCGACTTTAAGGACTTCCTTCAACTATAATAAAGGTTTTCTTAGAACATCGTGCACGGATTCTTGAATTTAATTAAAAAGCCATCTCGCCATTTACGACTCACAAGAGACGAGCTCGAACTAAACGCAATATTAAAACCGATTTCAATATAATAATATTATAGTATGTAAGGTAAATGAATGAATTTCAAGTTTAAAAGAAGAACATTAAGTTCATGGTTTGCATAATAGATTTCACATTGTACACAAAGCCCCTTACTAATAAACGTTGTATAAGCTTTGAATAGTTAAAATTAAATAACAGTGTTTTGTTCCTGTCACACAAGTGACATTTTTAATTGGATTGAAGAAGACAAAACATTGTATAACTATTTAAAGCATAAGCTTTGAATGCTGTAAGCTGTATAAACAGCGTTTATTAGTAAGGGGGAGAGTATTATTTTCATAAAATGTAGGTAACTAGTGAGAGATTTTTGATGTTTGAACTTTCTCAACAAAGCTGACATTGTAAATGAAGACTTGTGTTGGTGTGTTTGTCTGTCTGTGAACTTTTCCTGCCGCTTTGGTGAAGCTAAATGAGCGTAATTTGTTGGTAATTGTGAGTCGCAGAATTTCTGCCGCGTAAATATCTTTTCATACAATTCATGACTCACAAAATTACGCTCGTGGGAATCAAACAGGACTTTTGTATGAAACTCAATGCAGCAGAATTTCTGCCAGCCGAAATTCTGCGACTCACAACTCACAAATTACACTCGTTTGGCCTCACCCTAAATCTAGTATATCTAGTACATTTATTTTGAGCCGGGGCTCATATTTATACAGTATGTAACAAAAATAAGTGATACTACGTCTTTAGGGTGTATACGTGTTCCTTGTAGAGAGTTCACTGTGAAAGTAGCAACGCTGAAAGACGATTTTTTTTCACTTTTGTATGGGCAAGGGCCCGATCAGCGTCATGAGTTTCCCCATACAAAAGTGAAAAAAAATAAATTCGTCTTTCAGCGCTGCTATTTTTACAGTGAACTCTCTACAAGGAACACGTACACACCCTAAAGTATTATTACTTATTTTTGTAACACTCTGTAGATAAAAGTAGCCTTTTCAGGAAAAAGATATTAGAGACATTTGTATTCCAGCAAAATACACATTTGAATAATAAATATCTGGCAAAGTAGCATAAAATAAACAAAATAATGTCTGTATGAAATTGCGGAGAGCAGCTAGCATACAAGTTATTAAAGTTGATTGACCAGAAGTACTAAAAGAGCTAAAATATTTCTGTTGACTTCTCTTTCAGGGTTATTTTCGTCATTTGTGCTATTAAAATTTATGAAATAATTTCGCATCCATTCACTCTTGACCTATTCCACATTCTATTCATCAGTTTAAAGTTCCCAGAGCATTACAAAAAGTAAATGAAACAGTGAAAATGTGACACTCTTTTAGTGGCTCATTTATTTGTTACTCGGGGGCAAAAAGCACATTTCCACGACCCCTTTATTATGATTGTGTTGCTGGAATATTAAATTTGAGATGGGGAAAAAGTCATTTTTTGGTGTTTACTGTCAACCTGTAAGTTCAATGTTTAGAACAACAGAAGAAAATATTCCATTATTTGTTATGACTTTCTATGCTATCCTAAGAAGTCTGAAGTGTTTTTTTTTATGAAATAAGGGGGCAAACGAGCAAACGGGCCACCTGATGGAAAGCAACTTCCGTCGCCTATGGACACTCGCAGCATCAGAAGAGCTGCAGGTGCGTTGCCGGCCTTTTAAGAGGGAATAGGGTAATAGGGGAGTTTAAGGATGGGAAGGGATGGATTAGGGGAGGGTAGGGAAGGAAATAGGGTAGGGGATTGGGCCTCCGGTAAACCCACTCACTCGGCGAAACACAGCGCAACCGCTGTTTCACGGCGCGCCGGGGAGTTGCCAGCCTTTTAAGAGGAAATAGGGTAATAGGGGAGAGTGCCGAGTGGGGATGGGAAGGGAAGGATTAGGGTTGGGTAGGGAAGGAAATAGGGTCATATTATATCAACAATTAATTATTATTATTAAAGCGCACAAATAAGTATCAATAGAACCTGAACAAAGCTGCATCAGCTAAATAGCCAGGCCTCACACAAACCCGGTGTCGTTTCACATCGGTTTGTCAGACCAGAGGCCGTAGACAAAGTCCCTTTCGTTAAAAACGATGACGATATTCGTTATCAAAATGTATGGGATTTGACATTAGTCTTCGCAAGCGAAATGTCATTTAGCGATGACTTATGTCAAATCGCATACATTTTGATAACGAATTTCGTCATCGTTTTTAACTAAAGATACATTGTCCAAGGGGGCAGGGGGGTGAGCCAAAATATTTTCGTTTTCGCTTCGTTATAGAATCGCCGATCAAAATGTATGGAATTGACATAAGACGAGTCAATTCCATACATTTTCATCGGCGATTCTATATAACTATTTATTACTCTATGCTATAACGAAGCGAAAACGAAAAGATTTTGGCTCACCCCCCAGGGTATTATTAGTACTCTTTTTGTATTACAAACTGATCAATGACCATAGCTGCTAATAAAAAATAAAAGAAAAAAAATCGGTTAAAGATTTTTCCTTTCAACAAAGTTCTTAACAGCAGCCCCTTGTGGGTAGTACCGCTTTAAAAGCGTGGTTATTATCATTATAAAAAGTTCTAACAGCACCGAGGGGAATATAAACGAAACTATCAACAAACAACTATCATTAGAGATTATTATAACAGTTCCCAAATGAAAAATAGCACGCAATGTTCTTGTTATAACTGAAATAATATTATTACATTTCCGTGTTTCAGGCTTCTTATTTGATAGTATTTCGGGTAAAGGATCATTATGGTATGTTTATATTGCCCACACTTATATTATATTATACTTACCGAAAGTGTTTTATCAAACACTTTAATACTTTTTTTGCCACAAAAATAATGGTCGTATTGTCGTAGAAATCTATTTGTACATTCAGCGCTACATTCACGTATCTGGAAAAAAGTTAACCCGAAGTTAAATGTGATGTTTAATTTTTAGGGTTCCGTAGCCAAATGGCAAAAATCGGAACCCTTATAGCTGATTCGTCATGTCTGTTTGTCTGTCTGTCCGTCCGTATGTCACAGCCACTTTTCCCCGAAACTGTAAGAGCTATGCTATTGAAACTTGGTAAGTAGATGTAGTCTGTGAACCACATTAAGATTTTGATACAAAAATGGAAAAATTATTAAAAATTTTACATATCTTTACTAAAATATGACACCCGTAACTCCATTCACCATTCAACATTAAACTTTATTTTTGAAAATAAAGTTTAATGTTAAACTTTATTAACTACTACTGATTAAATATGAATTGATACGTATTTAAGCGTTTCTGGAAACTCAACCTCCAAGGAGGTGAAATTAGGGTTGAAAGTTTAGATGAAAGTCAGTCATTTCTTATGTAAGAAACATGAAAGTTTATTGACGTTTGCGTTGACGTTTGCTTAAATAGGGTCCCGATTTTACCCTTTATAAATGGAACCACAAAAAGGATAAAACTATCCATCTTTGTTATTATACTATGTCGCGGGCAACAGCTAGTTTAGCAACAGCTATTATTAGTATGGATTATAAAGAGGAACTATATCTTAAAAATAAAGGTCAATAGCACATAATATTACTAAGTGGCAACTGTGATATCCGAATGTACAGACTATTCACTAAAATAAATGAACACTATAATGTTCGAAATGACTTTGGCCCACGATTGGATTGGATTCAATTTAAATCCCCAATGCGTCCAATGCATTTTCATGTTACTAATTACTTTGCACTCAAACATACGATTTAAATAATACAATGGCTATTATTAGTTCGGTACGAACGAGTTGTTTTACATTATTGAAAATAGTACCTCGATTCTATTAATTATATTAGAGTATTATTAATTATATTATATTCTATTAATTATATTGCAGTTTCGTTTTTATTTAGTCCGTTTGCAATAAAACTACAAAATAGAATTGTCATAAATTTTAAGCCAATTAAAATAAATTTTATATTAAGTGTATATCTATTTATATAACTATTTTATATGATATGGTCATGTTCAATGTTTTTATAATATTGCATTGAAATATTATTGTCATTGCAAAAATTTTGTTTCAAAAATAACTATTTTCTACTTTTTTTACTATTTTGGCCGCCGGTTCTCGCCGGTTATTCTCATCGGGGTTCCCTAACCGGTGGTAAGTTAACATGTCGGACGGTTCTGAAAAAAGATGTTTCAAAGTTATGCAGAAATAAATCAATAATTTTTAGTTGAACATAATAATATTTTTATTATAAGTATCTAACTATAATTGTTTATTTGCATTTAATATGCGTTAAGGTGACGCCGCGTTAAAGTAAAAGACCGTGTTGGATATGTTTTTGTCGCGTAATTTAAAAACTATAACTATATTTCATATAAGCTATGTATAAATTAAAGTGTATGCTTGAACCTCTATGTACAAATTTTGGAAGCTTAAATCACTCTCATCTGTTGGTAAAATTAGAATGTCTTTTTTTACAGAGATCTTTTTCATTGATTATACTGTGTTATGAAAGTTGACCAATCTTGTTATGCTATGGGTAATTCAAAGACAAAGACATGATGAATACTGACAGTGAACTTTAATTTCTTAGCTTTAGTCATTGCTGAGAAAAATCGATATCGCTACAGCCAAATTATCAAGGCGTCGCCTTAAATAGGATTTTTCTGGACAACTGGCCGAAATTATAAAAGTGCCCTCATTAGTGGTATTGATATTTTTTTCTATTGTCTATCTATGAATAAATGTTAATTTTGTAATTTTAGGATAAGATAAAATTGTAATAATTTGTGACATTAACTTCTATATTTTTCCCTGGTTACCGTTGACCGAACTGCAATGAACAAGGATCGAAGGAGTATTATTATTGTACTAAAATAATAGAATTAGAATAGTAAACCTTACAAGCGTAAGGCCTACTTGTAAAGTTATAATTAACAGCATAAGATTCAATTTAAAATAAGCTGCCAACAAATTTTGGCTCAGCGTACCTTGTTCAAGTTTTAGTAGTAAAACCTATGAGGATGAAACTGTTAAATAGTTTCACAACTAATTCCAAACTTAGCTTAACTATAAGCTATAAATTTTGTATAACAATGTCTTACTAACTGGAACGTATCCTGTGTTAAGTTAATTTTGGCAAGAGAAACAGCTATTGTCCTTTTACACAACTGCAGTCCGTCCAAAAGTTATTTACTCCCCCACATAACTCTTATATCGACGTCGTAAGGCTCAGAATAGAACTTAAAAATGACATTGGATGTGACACTGAAGCCTCATCAACTCATGCAGAAACTATTGCAGAATTACTGCAAAGTTTTAATTGATATGCAGTTAGACAGAAACCGACAACTTAATAATATTAGAAAGAATATTAGTGTGATAGAAGAAGTGTATAATATTAAACAACCATAACTGGGTCACGGATAATGGAGAAAAAAGACTGAGCGTTAATTTGTCTCTTTCATATTATGCGCACAAAATAAATAGCCCAGTAGGGTTACTTTTTTTTTAATTAATTATAGTCAGACATTTTTTGCACCAGTGTTTAAAGGAGGTCATAAATACCTTAAATTCAAAAACTCGACCAAATTTGACGTGTGCGTTAGCCGCCATATTGGTTTGAAGGCCCAATATTTTTTTTGAAAATAAAAAATAAAGGAGATATTATGTCTAAAAAAGTTTTGATCTTCAAACCAATATGGGGTCTAACGCGCACGTCGGATTTGGTCGAGTTTTTAAATTTAAGCTATTCATGACCCCCCCTAAACATAAGTTAAAAAATTCTGACTATAATTAATTTCAGATTCCCATACAAGGCTGAACTAACCTACTAGGCTAAAAATATTTGGCTGAAGACGTGACATGTGCAAAGAAACAAAACGTTAAAACAAGATAGCCCGGTGAAGTAGTATCACTTCTTCCTTCCCTGGACATTTGCGAATATTTCAAGATCAATTAGCCAAATCAGTTCAGCCATTCTTGAGTTTTAGCGAAATTTACAAAATAAAAAAATATTTTTTATTTATAAATAGATTGTATGTATGATTGAAGGAGTCAAGTTATCTCTAAACTTGTCTCTGTCTAGTAAACATAGTACATACTATATGCTTATTTAAAAATGTAAAGTATTTATTATACAAACAGGTTCACCAAGAAAGGAAATAAACTAATTTGTAATGAATCGAGCCCTCCTCTCAAAATAAATGTGTCGCAACTTCCAATCCAATTTGTATCAAACGAATAGCAAGCGAATCATCAGATTTAGCCCAAAATACAAATAAATAAAATTACTATGTAGATTGTAGATAAAACCCGCAACTCCGTTGCGCCAAAACTCGGTTATTGCGCGGGCCGTACATATTTTTTCGGAACAAAAAGTATCCTATGTCCTTTCCCGAGACTCAAAGTATTTCCATGCCAAATTTCAGCAAAATCGGTTCATCGGTTTGGGCGTGAAGAGGTAACAGATAGACAGACAGACACACTTTCGTATTTATAATATTAGTATGGATTAGTTACGTCTGTCTGAATATCAAATTAAGTACATCAAATATGTATACGTTTTTACGTGCATAAACATTTTTTTTGTGTCAGCTTGCTTACTGTCGATAAATTGGACCCAATAATAATTAAAAGAAATAAAAAGTAGATTTTTGAAAATGGAAGGAATTTTGGCAATTTAGAAAACTTACTTTTTAGTGTAATACATTTTTTTACAAAAATGTATAGGGTGCATGTAAGTAATCTGATTGTGAGATGAGAGATGAAGCAATCTGATTGCGGCCCTAACGCAAATAAAGTTGGGAGAACCAGTGAGAATATATCAAAAATCAATACAGGGGCCTGAATGTGTATAATTTAATTAATGCCCCGACTTCGGCTCCTGTTATCCAATTACATTAATTATGTGTACGTGTATCGACATCCGGATTAACCTTTTTGTACAGTTTGCTGACATTTAAACGGTATTTTAGACAGATGAGTAACGATTTCTTAGCAGACGATAAAATTAATTAAGTTGACGCCGCGTTAAAGTATAAAACCGTGTTGGATATGTTTTAGATTCAATGACAAATACATGGTGAATACTTACAATGAACTTTAATTTCTTAGCTTTAGTCATTGCTAAGAAAAATCGATATCGCCAAATTATCAAGGCGTCGCCTTAATGGCCTGAGTTTATACGGCGAAATTATGATAGAACTAGCTTTTGCTCGTGGCTTCGCTCGCGTTAAGAAGTATTTTTATATACAATCTTTCATCCCCTGTTTAATCTCCTTAGGGTTGGAATTTATCAAAACCATTTCTTAGGAGATGCCTACGTCATGGAAGCTTTATGCATGCTATGTCTCAGCCCGATCGGTTTAAAATTGACAATGGCTCATACAAAATTTCATCCCCTATCTTAACCCCTTGGGGGTAGAATTGATCAAAATCCTTTCTTGGTGGATAACTACGTCATAAAATCTACAGGCATGCCAAATTTAAGCCCGATCCATCCAGTGCCTTGGGCTGTGCGTTGATAGATCACTATGTCAGTGAATCAGTCACCTTTGAGTTATCTAATAATATATAAAAATAAGTCGGATTTTCCTTCCAGACGCTATAACTCCAGAACCCACAAACCGATTTCCACGGTTATTTGCATTGCACGGTTATTGCATTGGTTGGAAAGGTTTTGGGCTCCGTGAGGTTTATAGAAAAAAATTCAGAAAAAAACTTCAAGAGAAAAATTACAAATGCGAAAATATTCCTGTCGGTCTGATCCAAAGTCCACGCGGACGGAGTCGCGGGCAACAGCAGTATAATATAATATATTTTAGATTAGGAATTATATTAATTAGTCTTGTGTGCTTTTGAAGTTTATGGGTACCTAAATAGCTTGGCTCTCGCCGCGGAGGTCGTGACTTTGATTCAATTTGGAACAAACCGAGTGGTGGACAATATAGGCATTTTACAGCATTACCTTTCAAGTAAGATGTAATATACGAGATGTATGGGTACCTAAAAAGAACTAACAAGTTGGTCCTGTGCCTGACTTTAAAAAATCAGTCGTCTTGACTCTTGAGTGATCCATCCAACTGCGCACACTCTTGGGCTCTATAACAGAACTCCTGCGTAGCTAGACTTGTTTCTAATGAAATGCGCCATCAACTCGGAAACACATCTAATAAGGAACAAAGTATTTTGTTTTTTAATAGTGTCGTCTGGGAAATATATATTTAGCCGCGTGACTGAAGTAATCATTTTCCACGACTGTACAAGTCATGGTATTCCGTATTAGTGATAAGAAAAGATGTCATAATATCATGTAACAAAACTAAGCGGATAATAGGTACATGGGTCGACGCTACCCGCGGGCTACTTTAGGGACTCAAATGAGTATCTCGATTCTACTTTTATAATTCAGCAATATTAGAGCTTCGTTTGAGTTTCGATCACTGAGGGATTAAGACTACTTGATGCCCTAAGCAATCCGTGCCTGTGTGCCCCCCCCTCGCCCTAGCCGTATGTCAACTAGAATCGGTCTTTACACTTTTAAGTTTTACCACCTAAACACATTACTTTTATCCTAGAAACTTTTTTGGTGTGGTTTCTGGTGACGTGAGAGTGAGACGTGATTCCCTAAGGACGGATGTTTTTTGTCCTTTTGTCCTTCTTCTGGTGCCCCCTCAGACGTGATGCCCTAGGCAATTGCTTAATTTGATTAAGGATTAATCCGTCACTGGTTTCGATGTAGTCTCGGTATTAAAAAGTCAAAACTAACGTTTCAAACCTACATCAAACGCGTTCTGATTACACAAAACTCCATAAAAAGTTATGTCGTAAAGATACAAAACAATAAGCTGGTGTAAGAAATTAATATCATGAGTTAGAAATTATTGCGAGTTATAATTTGTAAAGCAAATGGTCTTTGAATCCTTGAAAACTTATTCAAATTAAAAAAAATATAATATTCAGAAGAATTATTATGTACAAAATATTTTCTGACTTTCTATTACCGATTCGGGAACTATTCTTATTCAAGAGAAGATCCTTGCTATTTATTAATTGGTCTTAGTGCTTTTTAATAAGATCTGGGCTGGATGGAAACTAAAAATTATGCAGGCTGTGGTTAATATAGTAGAATCAGGGTACAGATGTTAAAACATCTGACGTTTTGATTATAATAGCTGAACAAAGTTTTAATTGAGGGTAACCAGATGGGACAGAGTTATTACACCTTTATTATCATTAACGAAAATTTTGTAATTAACTTCAAAATATTACCTAACACTAATAATAATACGAATAAATCTGAATAAGTTAGCCACTATGTTAGTTTCCTTTTGAGATTTACGTCGTATGTTTTAAATTGTAATCTACGATTTAATATACCTATGTGAAGAAAATATAACACTTCAAAGAGTTAAAATATTGTAAATTACTATAATATGTTTTCCGTAATTTATTTTTTATGTTTTCCGTAATAGTATTAGTTCATAGCACGAGAACCAGACAAGACTTCCGTCGCCCATGGACTCTCGCAACATCAGAAGAGCTGCAGGTGCGTTGCCGGCCTTTTAAGAGGGAATAGGGTAATAGGGGAGGGTAGGGAAGGGAATAGGGTAGGGGATTGGGCCTCCGGTGAACTCACTCACTCGGCGAAACACAGCGCAAGCATGGTTTCACGCCGGTTTTCTGTGAGAACGTGGTATAGTTCTCCGGTCGAGCCGGCCCATTCGTGCTGAAGCATGGCTCTCCCACGTTAATATGGATTGGATATAATATATTCGCAGGCTGCAAGTTGCAACAATTATATCGTTCTGTATTCATTTAATTATTATCTACCTTATCGTATTGTAATTTTTACGTTATCGGTATACAATTTACTGAAATAAAACATCATTATGAAGCTGCACACACCCGTGTCCACAGTTTCCCGAAAAACAGAACTCTCCTTCTGCAGTTGTGATCGGGTAATATCATTATAAACTTACGGGTATATTATATGGAAAAATCCACTATAAGGTTTGCTTGAAGAGATATCTTATAGAGACGATTACGCCGATGCATTATTACAGTAACATTCAAATGTATCTTTTTAGCTTTGTGCATTAAAAGAATAAATAATAATAAAAATAATCCATAAAGGATATTTCCTTTTATATACAATATTTTCATATTTCTATACTTCGTTATCGTTTTTTCTGTATCAAAAGAAAAAACGTTTGCATGCGAAAAACACGCAGATCTGTAGCGTTCTTTGTATATCTGTAAATAAAGGCTGTATAACTAAAAAATACGTTTGTCCTCATTATTTATTCGTTTACAAGACACTCAAACACGTTCCATTGTCACCTTGGCCGGAGACCCTTGAGCTAGGTCAAGCGATTTTCCCCCTCGGTTCTCGAACGAGTATCAAATTTATTGGTTGGAGTACTCTTTCGGGTGTTTATGGACTCTGTAGTGTCTCGACAGCTACATAAATTTCAAGTATTTTTATGTAAGTTCGAGAATTTCCGGTTTTCACCGGTTCATATCAAGAAACAGTATTATGCACGTATTATGAGTCCAATAAAGAACAAAATGAAGCCTTTTATTAGTGCACAATACAATATGTCATAGTATAGCGTAATTTCATGCATATGCGTAAAGGCCGTCACAGACTTAGCTATAATATATATTAATATACCGTACTAAACACACTGAGACCAGAAATATATTATATTATAGCTGAGTGTGTGGTCACGCGAAAATTGTATAGAAAATATATATTAATATGCCTAGCTATAAACATATTAATACATATTATAGCTAAGTCTGTGACGGCCTTAAGCGTATGTTTTGCCTCACTGATAAAGGCCGTCACAGACCGTATATATTTTCTATACAATTTTCCCGTGACCACACACTCAGCTATAATATATATTTCTGGTCTCAGTGTGTTTAGTACGTTATATTAATATATATTATAGCTAAGTCTGTGACGGGCTTAATGAAGGAATTATATTATTAATACTTCTTTAGCGACGTTCTTCGTCGTTTGTCAGGGCACGTGAATTCACTAAATGCGTATGACGGAGGAAGAGAAGACCGCCGGCGTGGCATAGGAGAAGTATTAATATTCCCTCCAAGAAAAGTAAAGTTCTACCGCGCGGCAAAAATGTATGCCTTGCGTTTGCTGTTTCGTCAAAATATCTTCCGGCACTTCAGAAGATGTCGTGGAATCCGTTGATTTTTTATAGTTTGAGGTATTTTGTACTGGCTTTTAAGATTCTTCTACGTCGTACTCATTTTATTATACCGGCCGAAACCTAAAGCATTTTACTTTAAATTCTTGAGAGATTGCTAAAAGCAATTTCTATTACCATGTATCAGAGCGAAGACATTTTTCTTCCGGCTCTAAATAAACGCACACGGCACAAGCGGTGGTATTTTCTAATCTTTCAAGCCATCACCGTACACGTCGTGAAATACATTAATCAAAATTTAAACGAGTGATGTATCATTTATTTAAATTATTGCCGTTTATAGATCCGCACCTTCATTGCACAAAAATTCTTTATAGCGAAGGAACCGTACTTTTTTTCGGATTAGGGCTGCGTTTCCACTGGAGCTGAGTTAAGCTGCGTTGCGAAGAATGTGTTTTTAAAAACATTCATTTGTCTTCAGCGCAACGATTCTATTGGTTCTTGTAAAACACATTCCTCGCAACGCAGCTTAACTGAGCTCCGGTGGAAACGCAGCCTAAAAGGCACCCTATGTCCTTTCCTGGGAATCAAAGTATCCCCGTATGAAATTTCAGTAAAATCGCTTCAGCGGTTTGGGCGTGAAGATGTAACAAAGAGACAGACAGACACACTTTCGCAGTTATATTAATACTAGTTGTCCCGGAAAACGATGTTTTGCCATATAAAGTATTTCTACTTCATCAGCTGATACAAAATCTTAACCCCTCTTTTAGAGGGGGTAAGATTTTGTAGGGGATTGACCCCTAAGAGGGGTGAAGTGGGGGGGATGGGAATTTTGTACACCAGATGTTAAGTTGGAAGCCGAAAAATATATCTGCGAAAACCGTATGCAAATCGGATCAGTAGTTTTCGAGTTATATACAAAAGTTTGAAACAAATTCTCTTTTGTCCCCTTAGAGGGGTGGGGGGGGGGGATTTTTTTATACACCAGATGTTAAGTTGGAAGAAGACAAATATATCTGCGAAAACTGCATTCAAATCGGATCAGTAGTTGTCGTGTGATGCTGGAACAAACCTACAGACAGACAGACAACAAACTAACCACAGTTTTGGCTTCTATAATAGCGATGTAGTAACACCCCCTGTTTATTATTTTTTGAATATCTTTAATGTACAGAATTTTCATTTCTACAGTTTTATTATAATATTATATTATATTTAGTATGGATTCTTCCCAAAGCGGCGGTAAGCTGAAATGGAAGGTCTTGTAGACTTTCAAAAAGAGTGTTTTATAACATTGTGAACTTTGATGGAAAAAAAAACAATTTTTAATTTAAATTCATTTATTCACCTGCATTGAGAATCTATTGAGCGTAACTCAGTTTAAGTAATATGTAATTTATTGTAGGTTCTTAGTGGAAATTCATGTTCAACATGAAAATATCAAGTTATCAAAATTTTTTGATCCAAGTACAGTAGAATATCTTTGTACACAATTTATACATTCATAAAAAATATTCTTAATTCAAAACATAATTTACGCCTTAAAAATACGGTAATACGTTCCGAGAACACGTTTCATATTGACAACTGAGTGGCTCATCATTTACAATACTGTCATTTTTCGCCTACTCCTAACACAAACACGACCAAAATGTAAATTATTTCTTTTCAAAGCCTTTTGTTCGACACAGCTTTTGTTATCAGAAAAATCATTTCATTTCCTGATATGTTTTATTGTTACCATTTTGTGTGTTTTTGTAGAAAATATTATGTGTTTTATACTCAATTTAATAGTAGATATTATTTTTTCACGCCGATCGTATTATTTATTAGACTATCAGGTTATTAGTCGATATTGTCCTAATCAGCCTTATAAAATTTAGTTGTTATAAGTTTTTGAGCACATTTTTAATATAGTACCTATACAAAAAATCCCAAGTATTTCTCATTATATTCTCTGGAGATTGCTTACTAAATAACACACTAAAGATAACCAAAAATTTTATATTTTGCTTTGAGACACGGAATATATAACACTAAAGGAAAGGGCATAGCAAGTAAGTTTCATTGAAACTGCTGTCGCCAAACTCACACAGTAACATTTTACGCACACAAAAGTAATAACCAATCACAAAGAGATTTCTTTTTTAAATACAATGTCGTAAAAACAACCCTAATCCTTTTGAAATAAAGAAGAATTTAAATTTAGCAATACCGGCTGTGACAACCGAGTTCAGTTATTCAACGCTAGATAGCGCTTGACAGCTAAATATGATAAGACTTGAAGTTGTACGCAATTTTACACCTTACGTTAACTAGCGTAAGGTTTAAATTCGTACTCGCGCACTTTCTTTTGCGTGCGATTTAAGTTACGTCCAGCTGGACCTAACTATGGCACGCGGGCCACGCCCACATGCCCTTTCCTCTAGTGTTATATATTCCGTGCTTTGAGATAATGGAATTCTTATAAACTCCAGAGTTTACGACATAAAGTCATAAAAGCGATAGGTTTTAGAGGTTAGCATGAGAAAAGCAGCTTAGGATAATAGAAAACCATAAGGGAAGATTACTTCGGTACTATGATTTTAAACTTACATAGTGTATGTAAGTTACAATCTTCCTTAGGATTTTCGCAAGGTTCGAGACATTTTAGTAAATACTAGATCGCTCCGTTTCGCCTTAATTCGTTTTTCATTCGGAAATAGTAATTTTTTCCTAGATAAAAAATTTCAGCAAAATCGTTCCAGAATTCAGCGGTTTGGGCGTGAAGAGGTAATAGACAGACAGACACACTTTCGCATATTTTATAATTTCGGCATGGATGGGCAGAGGAAAAGGACATATTTTATGTATATTAAGTATATTATTTTCACATATTATTGCAGCCAGAACAATATTTTCCTATAATTCCATTGTTGTCGTTGGAAAATGACTGTTCCTTGCCAAATAAACATTGGCCCGTATTTGGTCGTATGTGTTTTCATAGGCCCGGCGTCCAGGCTTACTAACAAAGCTGTTACGATAAAATAGGTTTCAACATTTTCAACTATCATTATTATCGGCGTGTCTTTGTTTATTCTGCAACTTATCCAAAGTCATACATTTATTATTATAAAATATTCTACGTCCTTTATCGGGACTCAAAGTACCTCTATACCAAATTTCAGCAAAATCGATTCAACGATTTAGGCAAACTGATAGACAGACATACACATTTTCGCATTTATTATAATATTAGAATTTAGTATGGAAGTATGAATCATTGTTTGTTAAAAACTTATTCAGAACGTTTTTACCTTAAGAAGTGGCTGGCCAACAATAATTGTTGAAGCTGTGCTTCCCTGGTAGGTAGACTACTATTAACATTAAATACATACAAGAAAATATGATTATTTTGTTGGACATAAGACAAATCATTTAAATTTTAAGTTTTCTAACATTTATGTTTTAACAATCTTTAAAACTAAATCTTTATATTATTTTAGTTTCAAATACCAAGGTGACAACTACATGATGTTGTACCTAAATCATTTCGGGCTAAACTCTGAAGTCTGAAAGCTAATTACAGCGCTAAACTTAAAGCTTTAACTTATTAGAACTTTAATCCTTGTAACTAGGAGTTGTTTACAACTTGTCATTTATCTTCTATGTTGGAAATTACTTATTGATTAAGGCGTCTCCCAGACAGACGCGGCCTGCGGTGGTGGTAGCGGTGGCGGTCAGTTTTTTTTCTTTTGTATGGGAAAACTCGTGAAGCTGGGGCGCTTGCCCATACAGATCACAAAAAAAAAGATCTTTCAGCGCTGCTACTTTAACAGTGAACTCTCCACAAGGAACACATGCACAGCCTAAAATATTATCACTTAATTTTGTTACATCCTGTATAGGACCATGATTTTTGTATCAAAATACAATAAATTTTTAAAAGTTTATTCCTTCTATAATGAAATTTAGCTGCGTGTAATAATTCTTTTATAAGGTTTTCACACAATTTAAAACTGTACTTTCACTACTAGTTTTTAAACGAAATAATTAAAAACGCTTCGAATAGAAAAACTTTATTTTTTCAACGTGAATTTTTATCAGATTGGAAAGTAAGTTTTTTGGCCGCATTCGGTACGGGCGGCCGCAAACTTTAAACAAGCACAGCCTAAAAACAGACATCGGTGTTTACTCGTTTGCTTTTCATTAAATGAAGTGGCCAAACTACTTTCGACAAGTCTGTACTGCGGATTTACCGAACTATTTCTAGCTGCTCTACCTTAGCTTCAATATAAATAAGCAGCTTACACGGCTATTCTCATTGCGCATTTTTTAATTAAATTTGTATTATATACAGTTGATATTCATAAAATATGCAGTAGCAGATTTCAACTACTGACGAAAAAAGAGTGGTGTAAGTTCGTCGACGATCACTGTTTGCCTGTCTGTGAAATTAAAACGGCTGAAACGATTTCGATCTAGGTTTTTTGTTTGAATAGCAACATGATCGAGAGTGTTCTTAGCAACTATAGTTCACTATCAGTTCACTGCAGATCTATAGTTCACTATCAGGCACTGAAAAAATTTAGCCTTGATTTTTGCATTAATATGCTATGTCGATTACATAATAATAATTATGATTTTCAAAGCCAAAGATACACGATAAATAATAATTATTATAAAGATACAGTGACAAGACGTAATTATTAGCCCTAAACAACAAAGCATTAGAGAATCAGAAAGCTTATTAGTTATTATATTGTTCGTTACATCGGTCTGAAATAGTATATTTTCAGTAAATAATGGGAAATTCTATCTTATGTTCTTAGTTTCCGAGAAAAGTGAAGACTTTGTGTTGTATGTCAAAGAATATCGAATGTCTTTTGTTTTGTTCCTGATTGGATTTGTTATAGATCGTATTTGTTGGCAGGTGCTTTAACATTTAATAAGGTATAATATTGTTACTAAAAGGCAAAAGGTTTCGTTTCTCAACATTGTATTCGGATCTAAGTTTTAACTAAACTATTTATTACCTATTCAAGGAATTGCTGAACACTGTAGTTTCTATAAGACGTGTAACCTAAGAGCCAATATTTATTATTCGTAGGCCAATAGTCACAAAAAGTAATATTTTTGGTGGCTTTTAATTTTGTGGCTAAGTCTTGTATCTTGTCTTGTTTTTAACCCCCGACCAAAAAGAGGGGTGTTATAAGTTTGACGTGTCTGTCTGTCTGTCTGTCTGTCTGTCTGTCTGTCTGTCTGTCTGTCTGTGGCATCGTAGCATCCAAACGGGTGGACCGATTTTGATCTAGTTTTTTTTGTTTGAAAGCTGACATGACGGTGAGTGTTCTTAGCTATAGTTCATCATCATCAGCCTGCTCATTGCTGAAATATCACGGAATATCTGGTTCGTGATAGGACGATTAGCAACTTGCAGTCGTTTGATGGGTTTTATATTTTGCATCCTGGTTCGAGACACTTATGAATATATACACATTATTGGAAAGTTGACCTGGTGGTGCAGCATCACCTGGTAATCAATATAAAATAAATCGTGTTTGGGCTCATTTTAATTGCGACAACCAGTAAGACGTAGATAAACAGTAAATATTTGCATGCTGCTGCTGCAGCGTCACCTGGATTCTATAGGAGCCAAGCTCCGTATGAACCTAAAGTGGAGGTTTCATGTTTGGGCTCATATTGATGGCCTCATCCAAGAGGACATATTTTATTTATAGATGGTCTTCATTGGGATATTATGATCCAGTTGATAGGAATTATTCTGCACAAGTTTAAAAAGCATAAAATAAAATTAAATTAAGAAATTTAAAAAAACCCCCGCCAAAAAACTTTAAAAAGTAATGAAATAACATTTCCTGACTTTAAGTTTAAATCATTCCTAAGAGTAAAGTAATATTTTAGTCCATAATTGTTGTCAAGGTGTGTCGGGGGACCGCTAATGTAGATGTTTGATTTCACATAACAATATAAATTAAGGGTCTGTTCACAGCGACCCGAATCGAGAGAATCAGCGACTATTATGCACGATTATGTACGATACAAAATGCAAAAGTCGCTGTTGTGGTAGTTTACTTAGCGGTCCCCCGACACACCTTGACAACAATTATGGACTAAAATATTACTTTACTCTTAGGAATGATTTAAACTTAAAGTCAGGAAATGTTATTTCATTACTTTTTAAAGTTTTTTGGCGGGGGTTTTTTTAAATTTCTTAATTTAATTTTTTATCGAATATACTAAATGCCTAAACTAAATAAGATCAACAAATCTAACACAATATCAACTACAAGTGTGTGCTAATTTATTTTATATAAACTTATCGTAATACTGTCCAGCAATTTCTACAGCGCACTTATATGTTTTTTTTTTCTTCAAAATCATGCGATCAGTCTTTCAGACTATAAGCAGATGAGTTTAGTAAATTTTGGCGGGCGGAGATTGTTCCCCATTGGGCACATCTCTATTTTGATTATTTTGGATCTTAATCCAGTGCGTCTAAGTCCAGGATATTTCGCCTTTTATATATATTCGCCACTTATATGTATAAATATTCTTTTACACACGATAAAATTTTGAATAGTACAGAAATAGTAATAAAAATGACAAAAGGGAATATACCATTTCACGGTACACGGATAATCCTCGTTTGATCTGATCACAGGGACCCGATTCCCGGATTTGTTACCTTGTAACTTTTATCAGGTAAAATTATAGTAAATAATTCAGATGATCGGTAAAAATATTGAACCAAATGCTCAAACAATATTGTGATCTGATAAATATTACACGAAAAAAACTATTGTTTTAGATTAAAATAAAATCACTACTTAATTATAACTTTCTAGGGAGCCAAACGTTTGAAGCTGCTATTGCATAGTTTTTATTTTTTGTTTTTTCGTTTAGGAATCAATATATTATTATTTATTACATATTTTTAAGACATTAAAATCTGATTGTAAACGTACTGTAAACGGCCGACAGCAGACAACAACGCATTGCAGTAAAAACATAACATTTGTGAAAACATTCATAATATGCAAAAAAAACCCTTATAAAAGCTCCGATAAGAAAATAACACCCAAACAATTTATAACCTCGTGCGAGGTTTTGTACGCGGGTTCACATCGTCCCTTTCTATTAATTCTTCATCAATCAAAACTTCAAAGTCTCCCAACGCCTCCGCCGTCGGTATTTTGTTCCATCTCGCGTCGGGGACGCCGGCCGGGGGTACGACTACGGAAATGATGTTATCGATCAACTTGTGCTTCAGTATTCTGTCGTTGTGCGTCGTAGACTGCAGAGACGGGGACGCGTTGACTTCGATGAGCCAGGGCTTGAGGGAGTCGTCTATGATGATATCGTAGCCGTAGCACTCGAAGCAGTGGCGGTCGTTGGCCATGACGGGTGCGACGGCCTTTAGAGAATGGACGATCAGCCACTGAATCTCCGCGAATAGCTTCTCAGTAACCTGACGTCCTCTCGTACCCTCGAGATATAAGCGCAGATTCTGCACGCTCATTTTCCCCCCGTGATAGCTATTATAGTCTCCGCCATGTTTTTGCACGCTGACGTTCGTCAGGTGCACGTACATGTTGTCCAGCTCCGTGACGCTCGTGTCGTACTTCACGGTGCAGAAGCGACAAAATCCGTGCTGGAACAGGTAAGCCTTCAAAGGTCGGAAGGACGTTATCAGCACATACAATCTCAGATCGAACTTTTTGCCCCCGATAAGGAGCGGGTTATCTATGTAGCGCGATATCACGTAGCTCTCCTTGCTTAGTTGGGAGTGGAACGAAGTTTTCGTTTCGCGGGACCACCTCTTTAGTTTGGAAAGTTTGTTTATTAGGAAGATGCCGGCGCCCTGCGATTTTCCGCACGGTTTGACGATCCAAGTGCTCTGCGGCGACTTTCGGTACTCTTCGACGAACATGTTGTAGTCGGCGGGGAGAACAAAGGTGGTCGGGATGAAGTCAAGATGAGCGTACCGCGTCACCACCTGCCCGTTCGGGAGGGTGACTTCTGTTTTCTCGGCCAGGGCGTTGCCGTCTCTTTCCAATTCCCGCCGGTAGCGTTTAATGTTTTTCACGAGCAAATCCTTCCGCGAAAGTTCGTAATGGTTCGGAAAGTGATTAATCATCTGGTTGTCGGCTAGGCGGTACCCGTTCTCGATGCTGAAAATATTACGGCAGTTTTGCGTAAACGACCAGTAAATATTCCACTCGTCCTCCGGCGCTACTTGGAGCCAGCCGCGCCGCTCGAAATTGCTGATAATAACCGACTTCTCCAGATCAGTGCAGTACGTGACTTTATATTTTTCGTAGGAATTCCTCGAGGAAACTTTTTTAGTGTCCTGAGCCATCGTTAAATTTTTATTAAACGTAAACTGAAACCGTAAAATTTTAATAAATTTCACTAAAGCATAGCCAACTAAATGACAGTTTTATTTTTTTTGTACACAATAATTTAAGACACAACCTGTAGTAGTCCTAGACTCAAGCAAAATATAATATACATTTATGTTATGTAACATTAAACATATAATTTAAGGCTGTCACACACAGAGCAGGTAATGTATATTAACATACATTACATCCCGGGATGTACCTACAGCTTTACATTATATTAAGGTATCACACACACAACAGGTAATGTAATGAATATTTCCCTACATTTCAATGGTATATGCCGCGCTTGACGCACGTTTCAGCTGCTAAGGTTGTTATACTGGCTGTTCTTATTTTTAATGTCGTAATACTATGGGCCCTTCGAGTAACTTGCTATTAGATTTACTAGATAGTTCATCAGAAGATGATTCGGATTGTGATTTTGTTGCGCGCAATTGTTACATATTGTGCCAAAAACAGAACGATGTGAATTGAAGTTATTTGATTGAAAATGTAGGCTTGGGGAACAGAGTGCCTGCAGTGCCTGCTGTGAATTGCTGTGCTGAGGTGGTAACGCTGTGTATCTATGGCTATCATACATAAAATAATAATAGAAATTTTTGAACATCCTATAAAGAGAAGAGATGTATAGTAATGTACGGAAATGTATTGAGAATGTATTAAGGTGTATCAAAATATAAATGTATATTTTCATATAGCTCGGTATCTTAAGATACGAAGATGTAAAAATATACATTATAGCTGTTGTGTGTGGTCTCCTGACGATTTCTATAGAAAGATGTATCGAGATGTATCAAGATGTATCGTGCTATAATATACATTTTTACATTACCTGCTCTGTGTGTGACACCCTTTACTCTGAATTTATTCCTATAGGAATGAATTGTTAAAAGTATTATACATAATACAATATATATTTTGTACCTCCAAAGAGAAGGTATTAATTATACAGATTACTCAACCCGACGTCATAGTGACAGATAATTGTCTGTCACAAAAACAAGGGGGGTGAGAGTTGAGATACTGCGGGGATTAGCTGCCTGGGACCCCCCAATAATGGCGGTCATCAATTCCAAATCTTCAGACATCAATAGCTCCATAAAAAGAGTCCACTTGAAACACTAATTGTCAAACGCGATTTAGTTTTTACACGGTGTTTTTCACACCTTAGTGTGCTTAGCTCTAGAACATTAATAAAGATACATTAATGAGAAAATTACATTTTAGTAACAACTACATTAAACAACTACAACATTTTACATTCTATGAAAAATATCTACTGCCCTATCTCGGCACTCAAAGTATCTCCATGTCAAAATTCATCGAAATCTGATAGACAAACTTAGTACCATGAACGTAGAAAAAAAGGCGACGGAGTCTTATTATACACAGCACTGTGTCTTCAGAGTCGGCCAGGCTGACTATGCAGTCAGGCTGGCCGACTCTACACGGTCCGCACGCACACATTCAGGCCGTCACAGACCTAGCTATAATATACATCATTAATATATTTATAGCTAGGCATATTAATATATATTTTCTATACAATTTTCGCGTGACCACACACTTAGCTATAATATATATTTCTGGTCTAGTGTGTTTAGTACGGTATATTAAGGTATATTAATATATATTATAGCTAAGTCTGCGACGGCCTTTCTACGCTAGTCCGGCCATTTGACAGCAAACAGACGACTGTCGTCGGCCGTCACAGACTTAGCTATAATATAATATAATAGTATACCGTACTAAACACACTGATACCAGAAATATATATTATAGCTGAGTGTGTGGTCATGCGAAAATTGTATAGAAAATATATAGTAATATGCCTAGCTATAAACATATTAATATTATATATTATAGCTAAGTCTGTGACGGCCTTTCATGTTTGCTGTTAAATGGCCGCCTAGCTATTTTAAGCGTCTCCCAGACAGACGCGGGCAGCGGTGGCGGTGGCGGAGGCAGTCAGTTGTTTGTACTGCCACCGCCACCGCGTGTGTCTGTGTCGTTCCTAGAACTCTCAAGTCATCCAACTGACCGCCACCGCCACCGCTGCCCGCGTCTGTCTGGGAGACGCCTGCATGCCCGAAGGCAGCACACCTGTCTCCTACTCCCAATTTTCAGCAAATACACAAACAAGCAAGAACGTTATGTAAATAGAATACAAGATGAGTTATAGATAATTCTGAAACTCAATACGAAACAAAAACAGGCGAACTCAATCACTTTATGCATTAAACAGCGATTTCTGGAATAAGTCATGATTTATTATCGCTATAAAAGGGATTTCGCTGCTCTTTCGAGGTAAAAAATCAATGGTGACTTCAGGCCCTTTAGCCAAGACATTTTCTTTATCGCCTCTTTATAGAATCGCCGATCAAAATGTACGGAGTTGACTCATGTAATGACAATTCCATACATTTTATTACCTATGTCCACATTGTGCCCTTTCATCTTCAATTTTCATGATCTTTTGACATTTCGAATGTCAAAAGATTATGAAAATTGAAGATGAAAGGGCACAATGTGGACATAGCTAATCGGCAATTCCATAAAAAAGCTATAAAGAAAATGTCTTGGCTACAGGCTCAGTACGGCCAATTTTAGTGAGCCAACTTCAAGTCTCGCAGGAAATCTCACTTGATACCTTATGCCTATTTTTATTTTCTCTTTGAGAAACATTTACGTTGAAATATTTGTTCTACAATAAAATATTGGTTAGTCGACTTTGTACTCTAACTAGTCTTGATATTCGGGAACTCATGTTATGGACGGCATATTTGGTTATAAAATTTTGGTATTTTTAATAGATTAAGCCGAGACTATCTAAGAAGTTTCAAAGTTTTTTAACAACTGCATGTTCATTCTATCCCTCTCTAATAAAAAGTTTCACAGCGTGTATAGAGGTGGCATAAGATTTTTTACTAATAATCATTTTTGACATAAGACCTGTATATTGTATAACGATGCAGTTTTCATTTCCAATTTCCATACAAACTCTGTATATCTGACACTCGTGTTTAGCTATTCACACGTTGAACGCAAGTTTAAGAAGTTTTTTTTAGTAAGAGGGTATAATGACATTAAACGACCTTATACTATAAATGCGAAAGTATAATAATAATAATAAAACACTTTATTGCTCACAAATACAAAAAAATAATTACACTAAACACACGCTTTTAGGTAACATTAGAACTAGGTAATTATGCGGGCAAAGGCGATCTTATCGCTAAAAGCGTAATATATTGCCTATTCAAGCTTAAACACTAACCTCTTACTAATAAAAACTTCTTAAACCTGCGTTCAACGTGTGAATAGCTAAACAGGAGTGTTTAAGTAACACACGTTACACAGAGTCTATACAGAGACATTTGTATGGAAATGACAACATCGTTATACAATATACAAACCGTATGTCAAATAATAGTTAAAAAAACTAAAAACACGCTTTTTATATAAATGGTTACAAACATACATACAAACATACAAATTGAAAAATGGAATAATTATATCAAATTAGTGTATTGTCATCGGTCCTCGATAAATCTACAAAGTTTGAACGAAATCTGGCCGTATAAAGTGGGTCAAAATCGCGCCCAAAGAAGTCGGTTACAAACATGTTACAAACAAATATACAGGTGAAGCTAATAAAAAGCGTATAAAAATGGAATAATTATAATATCAAATTAGTATATTGTCATACGGTCCTCGATAAATCTACAAAGTTTGAACGAAATCTGGCCGTTTAAAGTGGGTCAAAATCGCGCCCGAAGAAGTCGGTTACAAACATGTTACAAACAAATATACAGGTGAAGCTAATAAAAAGCGTATAAAAATGATTATTATTAGTTAAAATCTTATGCACCCTCTATACACGCTGTGTAACTTTTTATTAGTAAGAGGGGTAACCGATTTTCATGAGAGATATAGATATACTTTGAGTCCCAGAAAAATGTACGGTTCCTGCGCGATAAGTGAATTTCTGCGCAATAAGTGAATGAAGTTGTGGGCATCAACTAGTATTTAATATTTATACTAGTATCAACTATACCACAAGATTAATTATTACTAATCACTAACAACACTCTAAGCACTCATTCAATATTACACACGGTTTTACAAAGTGTAATATTGAGTATTAAAATATGGTAATATACAATCAAGACGTGTAGCGTTGACTGCTGCGTAAGGAGGGAGTAATTACTCAGCTACACCCACCAAACTGACAGTTAATTTGCTCAAAGTAATAACGTTTTTGCTCACTTTGAAGATATCATTATTGCACAAGCTCAGGTTAACTCCTTGTAGTTTTTGCGGCAAGATTTTTGTCATTTTGTAGTCATATTGTGTATTGTAAACAATAAATAAATAAAATGATAGTACGTAGTAGAATAATTTTGAGATCTGAGTACCTAGTGTTGCGAAATGTACTGCTTTGTGTGTATTTTCTTCTACAACACCTAGCCTCTTGTATGTGAGATGAGGAAAAACGTTCAGAAACGGCGACACTTTAAGAAAACTCGGCCAAAATGGAAGGGCAAGCGTAGGTAATTGGTAGATCAGCAATCACACGGTCACATGTGAGAGCTAGTTACTGCATACTTGTACGTGCTGCCGTATTTTTGCCGAGCGATCGTAAATTATGCGCGTCTTATAGGCTCAATTTACAACGCCGCGGAATGGAACGGAAGTGGAGAATTCTCGAAAATTCCGCGGAAGACGCGCGTCCAATTTTTTGGCTCGTATTAAATTTGTGTGTTGATATAAAGTTTATTGTGTGTACAGTTTCGTTGCAAAAATTTGCTTCTATTCCATTCCACGACGGTGTAAATTAAGCCTTATACATCAAAAACAATAAAAACTGCGTAAGTTGTGTCTAACAGTATTTTGAGTATTCCAAAACTTACTCTACTTACACTTTTCTATAAAGAAAGAACATGTGCAGAGTTTTCGAAGCGTAGTAAGGAGGTCGTAATTACAGGAAACATGACTAACGTTCTATGCAGTTAAAAGTGAACCTTAATTGGCTTTTTAATCTGTAGAACTCAAAGAGCGTCGAGCGCTCTATAGCTATTGTTGCGATACCCGCCCAGCTAAGTTTGATACTTCATTAAAACTGCGCTTCAACTATCAATAAATCCGGTCCACGGCTTTTCAATTATTATTCTTACCTGTGTTTGGAATACAAACGATTTGTACAAAATAATGAGGAATTAGGTTGTTTGTTTGGTATGTATTTCGGGTCGGAAACTTAGTTTTATCAAGATCGTCGGTCTGTCCATCTGTCTGTCCGTCAGCTGATTAGAAAGGTAAAACTTTTGATAAACAATTATTATGCGATGGAGTTTCACATAATATTAGCTATAATGTCGTATTAGTTAAAATTAAAGTAAGTTATTGTGCTTAATATGTTATAATATAACATTTTTTTTTATAATTTTATGTTTTGCGAAATCATTTTAAGCTTGTCTAAGGAACTATGTATAAACGGGAATGTAAATCATAACTTGAGCGTAATTCAACTGAATCTAAATTTAACTTAAAGCTACATGAAAGCCGGCAATACCACACGTAACTCCTGCTTATGAAGACTGTGCCAAAACTGGTACAAACGTCAGGTAGAATTCCATTTAAGCCGAGCACGTGCGACTTCCCTTTGTACGGTCGTCGACGGTTTCAGTGAGTTATTTTAGAACTTTACTGCTACGTAATAAGATTAAAATTTGGCGCTGATCTATGGGCAACCCTACATGTAGCTTTTGTAACGTCTTAACCTGTAATGGCCCAATGAAAATAAATTTTACAACGTACATTTTATTTTATTTGATCGGGAAATTTTATCTGACTTTTAATATAGTGTTGTAGTGCTTTAATAGCGCATTCTGTAAACTATCTGTATCTTTTCCGATCATCTATATAAAACTGAAAGGTGACTGACTGACATGGTGATCTATCAACGCACAGCCCAAACCACTGGACGGATCGGGCTGAAATTTGGCATGCAGGTAGATGTTATGACGTAGGCATCCGCTAAGAAAGGATTTTGATAAATTCCTACCCCAAGGGGTTCAAATAGGAGATGAAAGTTTGTATACTTCTTAACGCGAGCGAAGCCGCGGGCAAAAGCTCGTTATAATATATAAATAATACACAAGGTGTAACAAAACTTCTACTTTAGAATGTGTATGACGTGTCCCTTACATAGAGTTCACTGTGAAAATAGCAGAGATGAAAGAGATTTTTTTAAATTTCATAATATGGGAAAATCCATGACACTCAAGGGGTCGCCCATACAAATCACAAAAATATGCTCTTTCAGCGCTGCTGTGAATGTTGAAAGTTCACAGTGAACTCTATACAATGGGACACATACACAATACACATGCTAAAGTATTACATCCTTAATATTACATTAAAATACACAGCTCACGAATTCTTGTTTTTCCCATGCTTAGATGCTCGCGCGATAGAGGCTTCCTCTTTTTCTATTAGCTCCTCGTCTATGAGTAAATCGAAATTACCGAGGGCGTCCTGACTCGGGATCTTGTTCCAACGCACATCCGGCGTACCCTCAGGGGGTAAAACCACCGACAAAATATTGTCAATCAATTTATATTTCATGATTCGGTCGTTAACGGTGGTTGAAGTCAGCGATGGGGACGCGTTCACCTCGATCAGCCAGGGTTTTAATTGGTTATCGATTATTATATCGTACCCGTAGCATTCGAAGCAATGTCTGTCGTTTGCCATTACCGAGGAAACTGCCTTTAAAGAGTGCACAATCAGCCATTGTATAGCTGCGAAGAGTTTCTCAGTGACGCTCCTCCCACGCGTTCCCTCCAAAAATAACCTCAAATTTTCGACGCTCATTTTCCCGCCGTGAATGCTGTTGTATTCCCCACCGTGCTTCTGCACACTCACATTGGTGAGGTGAACGTACATGTTGTCAAGTTCCGTCACACTCGTGTCGTACTTTACCGTACAGAATCTACAAAATCCGAGCTGAAAAAGGTACGCCTTTAGCGGCCGGAAGGACGTAACTAGCACGTACAATCTCAGATCGAATTTCTTGCCGCCGATTAGCAGAGGATTGTCTATGTAGCGAGATATAACGTAGCTCTCCTTACTCAACTGTGGGTGAAACGGCGCTTTCGCCTCGCGGGACCACTTTTTCAACTTCGATAGTTTGTTTATTAAAAAGATTCCGGTTCCCTGTGATTTCCCGCAGGGCTTCATGATCCAAGTGCTCTGCGGGGATTTCCTGTACTCTTCAACGAACATGTTGTAGTCGGCTGGCAGGACGAAGGTCACAGGTATGAAGTCAAGATGGACGTACCTTGTCACCACTTGTCCACCCGGTAGGATCACCTCCGCCTTCTTTCCCAAAGGGTTTCCCTCCCTCTCCAATTCCTTGCGGTACCTCTTAATATTCTTCACTAACAAATCTTTTCTCGACAGTTCGTAGTGATTGGGGAAATGATTGATTATTTGGTTATCGTTCATTCGGTAGCCGCTTTCCACGCTGAATAAGTTTCTACAAGTTTGTGTAGACGACCAGTAGAAATTCCACTCGTCGTCCGGTCCCACCTGGTTCCAGCCGCGTCTCTCAAAGTTGCTCATAAGCACAGATTTTTCCATGTCCGTGCAAAAATTGACTCGACATCTTTCCAACGGCTGCGTGATTCTTCCGTAAATGTTCGTCTTTTTGCCGTCCAAATTCATTGTCGAAAGTCCAAATTATGTTGTTAGCTCAGGATTGTTTCCTTTATGCTCACCGTAACCATGGAGCCTCAAACGAGCGAATGGCGACCCTAGAGCCTGGCGTATCGATCAAATATTCCGCACGTCCGTAAACAATAATGTTATCGTTGTATTAGGTAAGCGATCCCAGCAGATATTTTCTTGAATCTGTTACAAAAACATTTATTTAGGTATCTAGTCTAAAGCTCCTTTTATTTTATTCCCGAAGATCGTACGTAGCAGGATCTGTGTTTTTGAAAATCAGGCTTAGAATAACATAGCGTAGTTTTTGAGTACGATTGAAATTATAATCATAAAACCTAGGCAAGTATTTTGTGTTTTGAAAAGTGAAAATTGTCTTGATTTTATGTTACTAACAAGCTATGTAATCATAATGTTAATATTATTATTTACCAAGACGTGTTATAAGAAAACAAAAAACTCTAGCTATAGAGTTTTTTGTTTTCTTATAACACAGAGTATTAAGTACGGATTATAATTATTACTTCCAGCTATAGATAATAGAGTTGGCGTGAAGCGGTGGCATTTATAGAAATGCCACCTCCTCACGCTTAAATCACTGAACTGATACTGGAATTAAGAAAATAATTGTATTTTATTTGTTCATATAAAGTACACTCTTTACTTGAAAGGTAAAATCGCGCTACAACGCCAAGCTTAATATTCGACATGAGTTTTCCAATTTAAAGTTCATACACGTGGAACTTGTATGAAATTAGTACTGAATAAATTATAAATGAGTTAGTTCTAAGCCAAAGCTAACTCTGTTATAGTATGGCTTCATTTTTGATTAACCATGGAATTGAAAATTTTAATTTAAATTTTTGTTGCATGTCCAAAATAAGAAGGATTCTAGCGTAGAAGATAATACATATTGTTAAGACTAGATGACGCCCGTAACTCCGTTGCGCCAAAACTCGTTTATCGCGTGGGAACCGTACATTTTCCCGGGACAAAAATATCATCATAATATTATGGCATATCTTGGGACTTAAAGTATACCCATGTCCAGCAAAATCGATTCCGCGTGAAGAGGTGACAGACAAACAGACAGACGGACAGACAGACACACTTTAGCATTTATTATAACATTGAAGTAAGTATGGATAATATGCAGGATTGTGAATTGTGATAATAAGTAAAATCTGTGACTTTAAACAATATAGGATCTAATTTAATACAATATATTATTGAAAACATGTTCAAAATAAACAAAATCCTTGACTGAGCCTGAATAACATCGAAACACGGACAATGCATTAACTAATGGGATACGTTATTACTATATCAACACTTAGTTTGATGAAAACGTGGAAAATATTATACACCTAGCGACCCGCCCCGGCGTCGCACAGGTATAAAATATATAGCCACTGAAAAAATGATTAAAACCGATAGCCTATGATCCTTCACGTGGTCTACTTCTTATCTGTGCCAAATAACATGAAAATTATTGCTCCAGTAGTTCGCGAGATAAGCCGTTTCAAATAATTTCCCCCGTTTTTTCCACATTCTCCTATTAGTTTTCGCGTGATAAAAAATAGCCTATAGCCTTCCTCAATAAATGGGCTATCTAACACTGAAAGATTTTTTCAAATCGGACCATAGTTACTGAGATTAGCGCGTTCAAGTTAGCCCTTTCAAATAATTTTCCCCGTTTTTTTCACATTTTCCTCTATTTCTTCGCTCCTATTAGTCTTAGCGTAATAAAATATAGCCTATAGCCTTCCTCGATAAATTGGCTATCTAACACTGAAAAAAACATTAAAATCCGTTGCGTAGTTTTAAAGATTAAAGGGAACAGCACATGAAATTACCTATATTTTAAACAAGTCTATGCGCAAATCATGTAGTGGAAAATATCTAGTCTTTTATCCATAAAAGTGTGTATATATAAATGCGAAAGTGTGTGTCTATCTGTCTTTTACCTCGTCACGCTCTTGAATACAATGGACTGATTTCCGCGCGATAAACAAATTTTGGCGCAATGGAGTTGCGGGCGTCATTTAGTATTAAAATAAAAATAAATTAATTAATTTGTCTCGCTAATACTCGAGAACAGCTGAACTGATTTGGTCATTTTTAGTTTAGAAATATTTGTGTAAGTCCAGAAAAGGTTTATATATAAAGATTAAAATAGTATGAAGTCATGTAGTATAATTTTTTATGATAAGTACTGCAGCAGAATTCCATATTGTGAAAGTTTTCTGATCGGAAATTATTAATTATTGTGATTTTCTCGTTGAACCAGAGGGGTTAGTGCGAGTTTTATTCGATCATACGCATCGAGCGCGTAAACGCGAATTTATATGGGATCAAAGCAGTATCCACGTTAGCCAGTAGATGGCGCTGCTTCGATCCCATATAAATTCGCGTTTACGCGCTCGATGCGTATGATCGAATAAAACTCGAACTAACCCCTCCGGATGGGTTATATAGACGATTGTGAATACGTAGAGTGCCCCTCTTTTCAATATATTCGTCATTGACCAAGTCGAGCAAAATATAATTGCTCAGTATTGTAGTCGATTATTGTGCTTAATGTTTGGCAATCTTGGTGACAATCATAGTTTAAATAATTTATCATGTGATAGTTTATACGTTTAAACGAAAAGAAATGACTCTATTACCAAAAACCTTTGCACAAATCATTTAACAACTAAATAGTCTGAGAGATAGTAAAAATAATATTGTGAAAAAAACTTATAGTCGCCATTAAGATGAATCTTTTCACGCCTGGCTGATCCGCTTTGAGGGAGTTTTATATCCCGCATATTTAAGATTCATCGTAAAATGAATGAAATAAAAAAGTCATTTTCAGGCGAATATAACGAAAGTATTTACTCCAAAGCGAAAGGCAGTATAATTAATAATAAAATTACTAGCTGTCCCGGTGAACTTCGTGTCACTTAAAACATTCTCTGGACTTCTACGAATATTTTAAGACTAAAATCAGCCCAATCCGTTCAGCCGTTTTCAAGTTTAAGCGCGACTAACACATTTGAAAATACATTTTTATGTTATTTAAGAAGAAGATATAAGATAGATACAATATTGTGGAAGCAGGTATGGTCAAGGAACTGCTGAAAAATTAAATTATTCTTTTGAAAAAACTTTATTACATTAAATAGAATAATACTTAATTATGTGTAGAAGCAAGTCTAGTAATAAGTCGTAAAATAATTTCAAAAATGTTCTAAGGATTCGAAAGAAAACCTAACATTTATAACCATTGCAGTAATAATAGTAAATAAAAACATAATAATAATCTTACCAAGTCTTCGAAATAATCTTATCTTAGAAAAGTGTAGAAGTTATGTTCAGACTATAGTTAAGTAACACCTTGTTACTTAACAACAATTTATGTCTCTTTGTCTTATTCTTATTGGCGATCCGCCAGAACAGCAACATGTGTTATTGCCACTTGTGCTTATCTGTTGAAAAAATAACTAGAGATACCTACAGATCTTTGACTATTCTTTCTATTTTTCTCCCAAATTTTCATATGGTCGAAATACGAGTCCCGGAATTTTATAATAATCTATATTATAAATGAAAATGAATTGTCAATTTTGTTAGTCTCACTAAAACTTGAGAACTGCTGAATTGATTTGGTTAATTTTAGTCTTGAAATGTTTGTGGAAGTCTAGGTAAAGTTTATATTATGAGGAAAGTGATACAATGTTTACCGGGGCATCTATAAGTGTAATATTAACATGAAGTATTGTGCCTTGACTCCATTTGTTTACTTGCTAGTTGCTTATAAATTACGTGCGATCACAATAATGAATAAAATAATTACAATTATATAATTATACTGTGTTACATGTAAGGAACTTTATATTATGTCGTATTTCTACAAATAACTTGAAAGAAACTGATTAAAAGCAATTTGAGATCATATTTGTTGAAAATTAACTCTTAGTATAATATAAATAAAACATAAAATGTATCAACAAGCATACTAAGGAGAAATAATTATACTAGCAAATGTTTTAAAGCAAAAGTTTTTAGGTAAGGATTAACATAAATGAGTCCCCTCGATTCCTTTGGCATCTGTACTCGTATATCAAACGTATGCTAAGATTTTAATAACGTTGCTTTATTTTGTTAGGTCGAAAGCCCTGGCTTAAAACTTGTACCTTTATGGTACGGGTACTTCTATGCGGATAGTGATAGGTTTTTTATTTTCCTGTTCTGAGGTTTTAGTGCGACCGCACACCTGAGACACGACTGTAGTTAGACAGACTATCGCATAGCAAAATGCACTAGATGCGCACATCTGAGACAAGACGTCTAATAGACAAAGTTGACTAATGCGAGTCGCGACAAGTCTGACTAACGACTGTCGGCTTCCCTTTGAAATGTATGCAAGCGCGCACATCTACGACAAAACTGTCTAACCACAATAGTCATAACTACCAGTAGTTCAACTGCAAAACAAAGAGACGGACGGGACAGGTTTCAATATATTATATCAAATTCGTCGGGTTTCACTAAGATTATGAATGGAATGTGCCTCGCGCTGGCTGACATAATTAATTTTTAAATACTTCTAGATTTCAAAATTAGATTCTGACAATTTTAATCACATGTGTCAAAACATAAACAATAATACGACCAAAAAGAGGAACTCGACCAGCGACCCAAGTACTATACTATACTATCTTTCCCGTCGAGTCTTTCCCGTTTATTTTTGAAGTTATTTTTATCCAAATGAGAACTTTTCTATCTATATCTATAAAATCTTTCAGAACTGCTCGCAATAGACGCAAAATATATTTTTCAGTAAGTATTGCGTAATACAACATTTTTTGTGCTTTTTAACAAACTTAAAAAAAGATTTCACGTCAATGCTAGTCGTTCAGAAGCCGGTATAGCTTTGCGAAAATGAGTGTATGATGTGATACTTAAGTAATGTAAGGTTGAAACAATTTCAACAAATTATCAAAGGTAGACACATTCATTCGAAAGTACTTTAAAAACTTTCGGGGATAAAGCCTTAGTTGATCAAACAATAAATAGAACTTTCCTTTTAACAATCTTTCACTGTATATGGGGTGTACCCAATATTTCCGTTGTCTGCGCCGTTTTGCACGCATTACTAGGATGCTTATCACAGCAGCTTCGGTGAACTCCATTCTGCTACTGAATGAATATACAATTGTATACATTGCGTCATCGTAGTCAAGACAGTCTTGACTTAGGTGTGCGCCACATGATAGACACAACTGTCTTTAGACTGTAGTTAGACTGACTTGTCTATGTGAAACAAGATTGTCTAACTTCAGTCGTGTCTCAGATGTGCGCTCTCTCTTATTGGTCGATTGCTTTGCATAAAGGCCGTCACAGACTTAGCTATGACACACTGAGACCAGAAATATATTATATTAAAGCTGAGTGTGTGGTCACGCGAAAATTGTATAGAAAATATATATTAATATGCCTAGCTATAAATATATTAATATATATTATAGCTAAGTCTGTGACGGCCTTTATTGGTGTTTTCCTGTCATCCGCACGCGGGTGACAACACGCATGACAGGATAATAAATATAAGCGCTTTTAGACCAGTCGTTACCCGCAACTTAGCGCAAAAATCCATACAATAACAGAATTTTTTTCGCAATAAAACTATTCTATGTCACGTCCTGAAACTCAAAGTATACTGTAACATTCCCCAACAAACTGTTCTGTTTACACAAAATATTAGCTTATGCAAAATAAACTTTTATTTTAGAATAAATAAATAAATTCTCTTTTCATCGCACAGATTTTTTGTTTTTAAATACTAATTTTCAATTCTTTTTACTTTTTTAAAAACGTTGCTCAGTAACTTAATTATAACAAAAGACAATTTTTCAAGGGTCCGCTTGAAGCTAAACCTGGATTTAGAATAAAACAGTATTTCTTTTACTTAAAATAGATAGCTCAGTATAAAGTGTACTTTGTCTCTCTTGATATGTAGAAGTATTCTTGCGCAAAAATATTTCTTTAGAAAGCTGCCTCTATTAATAAAACTTGCTGTGTCTCTCAAAGTTTTCCGCAAAGTCACGTTCTGTCTCTCACATGTGGCATGACATGTCACTTCAAGTGACACATTGCGAGTGACATCTTGCCTACATTATGAATTCCATGACAAGACGGTTTTAAAATGTTCATCTTCTCAAAATATAACATCTAATGGATTGCATGATTTGAAATATTTTATCTTCACGATTTTACGATCTTTGTAGCTTAGTTCAAGCCGGATGATCGGGTTTGAGTCCCATTGAAGTAACAAAACGTTTGTAATGTTCTTGGATAATGGATGTATATTATAAAATGATTAAATACGCAACATGACTGTGTATAATGTAGTAAAAATTTAAAGTAAAGTATTAAATCATAATTATTAATAATTATATTTCCGTTGCCTAGTATCCGTTACAGAAGTTCTTTGAGAATTCATCACGGGGTCAGATTAACATCGTAAGCATCCATGTTATTAAACGCTCCCTATTCCTATAATAATTAATATTCAAGCCTTGTTTACTAGTAAACTGTATTTTTCCTTATTCAGATTAGGCATTACCTTAAACATAAAACTGGTTGGGAAGCAATGTAAAAGGGGTTGGTAGTATATTTTTAGACATTACCGCTTGGGTTTTCCCGCGGGAGTGAACAGAAGGTGTACAGCGATCAATAGTGTTATGGTGTTATGTGATAGTTTTTTTACTTATCGTTTACCCTTTTCCGGTCAGTATCATTATCAACTTGTTCGTGTAAATCTAGTATGGTATCTTAAAGCGAGTGATTATGGTTTTACACACTATTTTTGTTTATTTTCATTTTAGTTTTTTCTGATTTTTGGTCACATCTAACAAAGCTTTGATTGATCTTGATTTTTTTTATTAAGCAATTATACGTCTTTTTTTACATACATGCATACGTCTTTTTTTAAATAAATTAAGGGGGAAAATGAACAAACGGGTCATCTGATGGAAAGCAACTACCATCGTCCAAGGACACTCGCAACATTGAAAGAGCTGTAGGTGCATTTCCGGCCTTAAGTCTAGTCGCACACATACAAATACCGCGCCGAATTGCGGCAACGCTAAACCGCGCTGGTCGGATACCTTCTCAAATCCTTTAGGGTTTATAAAGATCGCTTACGAAATATTATTATATTAGCAATACAAACGTTACACTTAAAATACTATACTATACTTAGAAACCCCATTTCCAGCACATCTGTGCTGTGATAGTTAAAAAAATATAAAAAACTAGAATTCCCGCGCGGCTTCGCCCACGTAAATTAGGAATTTTACGAAAACCGTACATATATTGAAAATCGGTTCACAAACGGCGGAGTAATCGTTAATTATTTAACATAAAAATATAACGAACATAACACATCCTCCATTTTTAAAAGACGGTTAATATTGTAGCCTATGTGTTATTCTGATGTATAAGCTATATTATTGTAAAGTTTCATTAAAATCCGTTCAGTAATTTTTGCATGAAAGAGTAACAAACATCCATACATACATCCATACATCCATACAAACTTTCGCCTTTATAATATTAGTAGGATTCATATTATAAGCAGACCAGCGATTTATCTGACACATTTCAACCTCGTGCGTCGTGTAAAAACGCTTCACAATTTCGCCTGCCTTTATATTTTCTTTTATCTGTTTGGTTACCCACATAGGCTCAATACGTCACGAGCACAAAACGAATTATTATCAAAGCGCCTCACTAACGAACCGGCGCTCTTTATTGGCTATATTTTTTATTTCCACACGTCCCGACAAATCTCTGCTACGTAAACGTTCAACGGGAAAACGTGACGTAGTTGGAATAGGAAACGTCTGGATTTATCGTAACGGTACGTATCACGTTCAAAGACTTTTTTTATAAAATCAGGTGGCAAATTAGAAAACGGTTCAAAGCAACTACCATCGTCCATGGACACTCGTAACATCGGAAGAGTTGCAGGTGAATTACTGACCTTAAAGTGCTGGTGGTTTCGGGTTAAAGATGCCGTGATTAATAATATTATTATGTAACAACAAATTATCTTCTTATATTATGTATATAAAAATGGATTTTCAAATGTGTTAGTAACGCTATAACTTGATTACGACTGAACCGATTCTGCTAATTTTAGTCTTAAAATAATCTTTGAAATCAGTGAAGGTTTTAAAGTGACACGAAGTTCACCGGCACAGCTAGTCTTCTTAAATATAAAAATAGATTCACAAATGTGTAAGTCGCGCTAAAACTCGAAAACGGCTGAACCGATCGGGCTGATATTTTTAGTCTTAAAATATTCGTAGAAGTCCAGGGAAGGTTTTAAAGTGACACAAGCTCACCGAGACAGCTAGTTAATAGTAATTAAGTGAAGAAATAGATATTATAATATTTGTATGACATAATATTTTGTGATTTAATAGGACATGTACACAAGGATAATAGTTTTCCTTTCTTAATAAAGCTATATTTGCCAACTTTTTGCTACAACCGCAAACGACGAGTGTTTTAATTAGCCTCTAAGCTGAGAAAATTTTACGTTTTATTTGAACATTTGAGCTCTAACGAGAAAAATAACTTGTATTTTATTGCTTAGCTGTAATTTCTTTCCAGCATTAAGAAACACTGTTTCATATTTTTTATTTATATGTTGGTTAATTGCCTAAATGACGTCCCTAAAGTAATTTCATCGTGGAGAGCTTAAAATTCTTTTATTTCTTTTCTCTTTTAGTACGCCAGAAAAATGAATGACTCTTAATTTTAATAGCAGGTGTCACATTGAATAAAAATTGTAAGATCGAGCAAACTTAGCGTGATGTGAAATGGCTTCCTGATTGCGGGGGTTTTTATAAAACGATTTTAGTACGACAGATTCGTACACGACCCGAAAAAGGTCCCATTTGAGTGCTTTTGCAAACTCATCAACCTTTGATGGTTTCGGCCTTATCCGCTACATCACAAATTTATACCTCAATTTAAAATTCATTGTACAAGCGTTCACCGTTTTATCAACCGACCAAATAAAAGAGTAATTTGTTTGCGTGCAGTTTTGACGTCAATTAATAATTATATTTTTTGTATGTAATTTAGTTTGTAGCGAAAAGTGCATAGGACGTAGTTCGTACTACGCGGTACGTAGCACGTAGTTCGTAGCGCAAATTGCGTAGCACGTAGCTAAAGCTTGACCGCTGTAAAGTCAACGTAGCACGTAGTTCGTAGCAAATAGTTCGTAGCGCATAGTCTAGATTCTAGACTATGCGCTACGAACTATTTGCTACGAAGTTCTAGACTCTAGAACATTGTGCTTGCAGCCAACCTTATAAAATTAATAATTGCAAGAGTTAATATCAAAATATATGACAAAAAGAGTAAGTAATTAGCTAATACTAAATAATAACTGTTTATCGCGCGGGAACCGTACATTTTTCTGGGATAAAAGTATCCTTGACGTCCTTTCCCGGGACTCAAAGTATTTCCATACCAAATGTCAGCAAAATCGGTTCAGCGGTTGGGGCGTGAAGAGGTAACAGACAGACAGGCGCACTTTTGCATTTATAATATTAATTATGAATTTTGATATTTGAATAGCATAAAATGTAAGAGCAGGATATTATTAGTATTACGTAGTACATACTAAGCGCATAGTACCAGCATAATATGGAAAGTAGCGTTTAACATACCGTAACATTTTCTATTTCTCCGCTAGTTTTACATCGCGGTAATATTTTTCGCAATAATATCATCGAATTTCGCAGCAGATTTTACACTTTGCTCGTACAATTCCCTGAATCGAGTTTGATTTCGGTGCATTCTTGGAAGTTTATGAATATGTATCACTTTTGAATGGCGGTATGCAGAATCTACTTCATTTTAAATTCTCAGCAATCGCCAATTGAAATAGACTGGAATAGCCGCGATACTGAATTTTGATGTACGATGTAACGAACACTGGCAGATTGATATTTGGATCTTGTTCTATTTTAGAACTCATTGTTTATTGAAATATTCTCTTATAACAGGGGTGGCCCCAATTTTATTAGACCTAAGATCTACTGTTTACTAACGTAACCCTGTACGATCTACCAAGTTTATACTGCTCGAAATCTTAAATGAAACTGCATAGTTAAGCTTATTGGTCTGGTAGTCTGGTATAATCTACACTACTATTATAAAGAGGAAAGATTTGATTTTTTGTTTGTTTGTTTGTTTGTTTGTTTGTTTGAGGCGAATAGGCTCCGAAACTACTGGACCGATTTGAAAAATTCTTTTGCTATTGGAATCTTACATTATTTCTGCAGAACATAGGCTACATTTTATTTTGGAAAAAAGTAGGGTTCCGTAAGATATTTGAGTTTTTCGGACGCAAGGTGTAAAAAATCAGCTAGAAAAGTTACTTATTTTGCGTACGCTGCCTAAACTATAAAAGATAGAACCATAAAATGTTCTAAGTAATTGTAGATCTTATAAATATCTACAAAAAAGTCCGCGACACACCATACCTATCTATGTCGAGTGAGGCACAATAACCATTTATTTATTTAAAAATCCTGAATTTTTTTTGGACTACATTTAAACGGATATATTTTACTCACGCTATTAATCCTTATCAAAATAAATTATTTTATCGCTAAGTACAGTTTATGTAGATAATATTTGGTCTTTGAATGATTAAAATTGGACGTTTGGTTTTGAAATTATGGCAAAATTAAAATATTACGATAGTGGGCGTCACCAAAGCGCGTGCGGCAGGAAGACAATATTCTGTTGTAGAAATGAAAATTCTGTACATAAAAGATATGAAAATTGAAATGACACCCGAAATTACACCTTTGTCACTACATCGCTATAGAAGCTAAAAATGTGGTTAGTTTTTTGTCTGTCTGTCTGTCTGTCACTCTTTCTGTCTGTCTGTATGTTTGTTCCAGCATCACACGAAAAATACTGATCCGATTTGAATGTGGTTTTCGCAGATATATTTATCTTCTTCCAACTTAACATCTGGTGTATAAATTTTTTTCCCCCCACCCCTCTAAGGGGACAAAAGAGGGGGTCAGATTTTGTATCAAACTTTTTTCTTCACGAAAACTACTGATCCGATTTACATACGGTTTTCACAGATTTGCATACGATTTTCACAGATATATTATATTTGTCTTCTTCCAACTCAACATCTGGTGTATAAAAATCCTCCCCCACCTCCCCTCTCAACCCTCTCTGGGGACCAAAGAGGGGTCAGATTTTGTATACAACTTTTTTCTTTAGTGGACTTACTTCATATTAGGTATTAACTGTGTTTTTCAACTTAACATCTGGTGTATGACCTTCCCCCCCACACCACACCCTCTTAGGGGACAAAAGAGGGGGTAAAACATGTATCAACTGATGATGTAGAAAATATACTTTAAATGGCAAAACAACGTTTGCCGGGACAGCTAGTCTATACATATAATAAAACTGTAGAAATGTGAATTCAGTACATTAAAGATATTTAAATAATAACAAGCAGGTGGTTACTACATCGCTATAGAAGCTAAAATTGTGGTTAGATTTTTGTCTGTCTGTCTGTCTGTATGTTTGTTCAACTATCACACGAAAACTACTGATCCGATTTGCATACGGTTTTCGCAGATATATTTGCCTTCTTCCAACTCAACATCTGGTGTATAAACTTTCCCCCCCACCCCTCTAAGGGGAGAAAGAGGGGTCAGATTTTGTATCAAACTTTTTTCTTTAACACGAAAACTACTGATCCGATTTGCATACGGTTTTCGCAGATATATTTGTCTTCTTCTAACTCAACATCTGATTTATAAAAATCCCCCCTCCCATCCCTCTAAGAGGACCAAAGAAGGGGTCAGATTCTGTATCAAACTTTTTTCTTGAACTTACATCATATTATTAACTGTGTTTTCCAACTTTACATCTGTTGATAAATACCCCCCCCCCACGCCCCTCACCCCTCTTAAGGGACAAAAGAGGGGGTAAGTTTTTGTATCAATTGATGAAGTAGAAATACTTTAAATGGCAAAACAACGTTTGCCGGGAAAGCTAGTGCATTAATATTAGTATGGATTAACGTAGATAGGGTACTGAATTAATATTGTACGTAATGCGCGAATTATCTTAAAAACAAACTTTATCATCAAAGGCAAAGGTTTTTACTGGTTATAACATGAATAACAAGTAAAAACGTTTCATAATTTTCTTTGATGTTATTGTAAGCCTTACATGATCAAATATTTAATTATCTCTGCTCCTGTATGCACAAACATTGAGATGATTCTGACTTTTCAAACAAATAACGTTAACAAGATACTTAAAGCAATAAAAAATGAGTAAGTGCGAGTTGGACTCGCGCACGAACAGTTCCATACCTGTGTATGTAGGGCGGTTAAACAGATTTTCTCTAACTAAGCGTGCACCAATTAAACATTTTTATAATTAGGTTTTTTATTTCTTATGATTATAATATTGAATAATACCATCTTAAAAATTCTTACTTATTTTGTGTGTTGTTTTTTATAATAGAAAATATACTCATTCAATTCTCGTTTCTCGTTATAGCAGCAGCAGCGATAAGGACAGAAAAATAGAATATCATGATGTCTCAGTAATAAAATTACCAAATTCTGGATTAAAATAATATAAATTGTATTTTAAATTCGGGATTCCAAAGGTTAGCTTTATTCACGACACAACCAGAAACCTTTCCATTCTTTTTCTCTCAAATTGTAACGTGTGTCTCTTTGTATAATGAAAAATAGTGCGTCGCTCTATCTAATGGTCCTTTTAAATAATAAATGAGCAACACTCAACAGAAATAAGGAGAAACACACTGCGCTTTGTAACTTTTAGCACTCACGCTAACAAATGTTGTGGTTCCATTAACACCTATTTTAACCTATGTTTATTTCCCTGCACTTTCAACCAGTAACCTTGTTAAATGTACTGTGAGTTATTAATGTAGTATAAAGTTTTGCTCTCATCCCCTTAGAAATAATATAATTAGATTCATACGATGCATATATCATATGAAAAACCACAGAAATAAATCAAGATAGAACGTCTAAGCGGGTGGAGTACGCGTGTTTCAAACTTGCACAAGTGGGCAAAATTCGTTGAACGTTCATTCAGTCAGCGCGCATGTCTCGACTTGATTACACCGGAGGGGTTGTGCAAAAATGCCTCATTGTGCAGTGTCTAATTGTAAAAACAGAAGTACGAAAGTAAATCGGTTAAAAGAAGGTATTTCTTTCCACGGGTTATTTGTTCTAACTAAAAGCAAAGCAAAAATTGACACGCGCGATTCCTTAGCAACGGACGCGTGTGGCCGTTCTATCTTGATTTATTTCTGTGTGAAAAACCATTTATAGCTGTGTTATTACAATATAATACAGTTTTTAGGGTAAATGTACCTACACATTATTAAGGACTTTCAAGCGACTTTTCAACATCCTTTTTTGATATGGAGACACTCTGAGTGTTCGGAAAGGACATAGGATACTTCTTATCCCGGAAAGATGTACGGTTCCCTTGTGATAAACGAATTTTAGCGGAACGTAGTTGCGGGTGACATCTAATAAGGAATAATTTGAACGAAATACTTTCACTATACTTTACGGTATCTATAATTAACGTAGTTATTTAAATAGGCACTTCATGAAAATTCTAAGGTTCAGTTTTAGGATTTTTCAATTTGAGCCCTAGGGGTATAAAAATCTTTTATTATCTTGGCAAAAAGTAGTTTTATAGCGAAGAACTCTGGATGAAATTTCACAGAATAATAAATTTTCTATTCATTACTGATAGAAGTTCACGTTTAAAATTTATAGAGTTTTCTTTTAACATAATAAAAATACAATGTTTGCGGAGAATGTAACCAAAATACAAGAATAAAATCCAGTTTTCCACTGCAAGAGTCTTATCTTTTACTACATTAAAATGTTCTTTTAGAACACAGTGGCTTTGAACGTTTTACTCAGAAATTATATACCATTTACTTCACTGTGGATGATTTTTAGGGTTCCGTAGCCAAAATGGCAAAAAAGGAACCCTTATAGATTCGTCATGTCTGTCTGTCTGTCTGTCCGTCCGTATGTCACAGCCACTTTTCTCCGAAACTATTAGAGCTATACTATTGAAACTTGGTAAGTAGATGTAGTCTGTGAACCGCATTAGGATTTTGATGCAAAAATGGAAAAAGTATTAAAAATTTTAGGGGTCCCCATAGGTACAACTGAAACAAAAAAAATTTTTTTTCATCTAACCTATGCGTGTGTGGTATCTATGGATAGGTCTCTAAAAATCATATTGAGGTTTCTCATATCATTTTTTTCTAACCTGAATAGTTTGCGAGAGAGACTCTTCCAAAGTAGAAAAATGTGTGTCCCCCCCCCTCTAATTTCTAAAGTAGAGGCATGATAATTCTAAAAAAAATATATGATGTATATTACTATAAAAACTACCAACGAAAATTGGTTTGAACGAGATCTAGCCAGTAGTTTTTTTTTTTATACGTCATAAATAGTAAAACTTAATGAAACAAAAAAAAATTTTTTTCATCTAACCTATGCGTGTGTGGTATCTATGGATAGGTCTCCAAAAATCATATTGAGGTTTCTTATATCATTTTTTTCTAAGCTGAATAGTTTGCGAGAGAGACTCTTCCAAAGTGGAAAAATGTGTGTCCCCCCCCTCTAATTTCTAAAGTAGAGGCATGATAATTCTAAAAAAAATATATGATGTATATTACTATAAAAACTACCAACGAAAATTGGTTTGAACGAGATCTAGCCAGTAGTTTTTTTTATACGTCATAAATAGTAAACCTTAATCTAAATTTCATTAAATCGACTGAAATATAAAAATAAATCAAAAATAATATAATTTCATAAAAATTAACCTTATTGCTGCTGCGGAACCCTCCATGGGCGAGTCCAACTCGCACTTGGCCGCTTTTTGTAATTTATAAGTATTTCAAAGCTGAGGTACTTTAAAATTATGATAATAATCGTAGAAATTTGCTCAAACATACATTTTATCATAATAGATGCATGCACGGTGGTAAAACGTAATAAATATAATCTACACTTAAAATTATAATCTGCCAGTCTGTCAGCCTATTAAATTAACGCTGCTTATATGAATTAAAATCAGTATGAAGATACGTTGGATCCCCTAAAAGTACAATAAATAGTTTTGAGGAAAAACCTTCAGATTCCATTTAATAAAGACATGTCCGCACGAACAAAGTTATAGAGCTAGGAGAATCTAATTAAATATAATTATATTGATATGTTATGAAATGCAGTGAATATTAACTCTATTTATTTAACTCTATTTCATAACCCTAAGAATCCAAACTATTATTTGACTCGCCCAGCGAGCACCTTCATACGAAGTTTGTGTGGTTCTTGCAAGTTTTCAAAAGTCAAACGTTGAAATGTTCAGAAGGGGTTGGAAACAGGTCACCTGTGAGACATAAAACCCAAGCCGAGGATCACAGTAGAACATTACACTTTTGTTCTCCCTTATTGCCTACAGAAGCGAGGCGTGAATCTTTAACTGGCAGCTTTAGAAACGCTCACTCTTGCAATTTTTATCGTGTGTCAGGCAAAAAAGTAAATTCAAGAATGTGCCGATGGCGATAAAATAAAAAAACCGATACTTTGAAGCGTTAAAATTATGTACAAATGGTTGCACTGTACAACGATTGTATTTTTTAAATAGAAAATAGAATAAAAACAATAACTCGACTGCGCAAATTAGATATGTAAAATCACCCAAGTCGTTATTACAAATCAACGTCGTTATTATATATGTTTACAGTTTAGGCGCTGTATATACAAAGACGACTATATACCTTTCCTATTTGCTTGACTGTAGTGGGGTATAAATAATTAAGAATGATTTAATGTTCAAATGATTTATATTTAATTCCATTCCAATTATTAAAAACTTAAATCTGCAACGCAGTAAATCTATCAATAATTTACGAATATAAATTTAATTGAAAACGAAATAGAAAATATAGTGCAAATTGCGAATTGAGTAATAAATTGTAGCAAACGGCAGGTTTCGCTCCGACGTAGTAATAAATCGTCTTACGTTAGCATGAAGTATTTTTATTTTATTGCAATAAACTGACTTAAAATCTCTCTCTCTCTCTCTCGTATGGGTTTTTCTTAGCTGTTGATGACAACTTTGCTCGCAAAGAACTTCGTTTTTTACGCAGAACTCAGGACCAGTATTTTTTCTGTGTTCAAAATCCCTGCTTATATATTATCCTCTCAGGTCATTTCCCGAGCCTGGAAGTACCTTAATATGACCTTTCATCAAAATCCAGTTAGTGGTTTACAGACATAATTACTTACATTCAAATTTTTGGAAAAGCAAATATTTGGAGAAATTATTTTTTTTTACAAAATATTAGGCTTAACTCTGAAAGTTTAGATAAAAATTAACTTGAAACTTAACTTTATGTAGCCACAGAGTTAGCTTTGTTTTATCTACAAATTTACTGTTGGTAGGAGTGACACTTTACGTGGTATTTGTCAGAAACTCTCATTAACAACAGTGTGGGCAACATTAATGCCAACATGGGACAAACTACGTGGCTCTAACTGATAATGGAACTCAGTGGCGTATTAAGTAAGAGAAATCATAATTTTAATGTTTGGAAACAATATGCTCGCATTTATTTTGGCCTATAAGTCTTAAAACAAAAAATATCACAAAACAAAATACGTAAAAATACAGGATTCGTTAAAGTACTTCCAACAATATTAAAAAGAGTTGTTTAATTACAAACTAAACAGACTACAAAATATGCCAGAATTTTATTAAGTTATTATAATTTGACTTCTTGTCTTTCTAAATTTTACGCATTATAACGTATTAAATTACGTTATAACATTTTATCAATTAAAAGTTTAACAATCAACAAGAAACAATATTCCTTGTACTCTGGTCGCCCATTTGCTTATCTCCGCCACTGCATTGTCCTAAAACACAATAAGCCGCGGTTAGGACGACACGAGCGACAGTTTACAACATATTAACAAGTTTACAATCCATTTCGCAAACATTAAGCTCGAATATGAACTCTGCACTGATAATAATATTACGTTGTACATAATATAATTTGTTAGTTATAATATCTGCTCTCTAGTTAAGTAAATTTAAATTTAATTACTAAAGTCTTGTATTAGTGACACAAAATAACCGTATTCACATTTGTCTAATGTTAGAAATTCGTAGCAGAAAAGCTCGCAATTCTCGCAAATTACGGATTCTGTACCTGAAAAAAGTGCTACATTATTTCAGGTACAGAAAGTTAAGTATGACTTTTTTCTTCAAATGCGAAATGTATCCCAAAGCTAATTATACGGTGATCAGGCCAAAACAATTCCTTACTCAGAAGGTCGTTCAGTAAACGACGGTGCTTTGCTAACACAATTTAAATAAAAAACAGTAGTGTTCATACTAGATGGCTTTTCAACGTCTAAGTAGGAAGAAATTTTGATACTGTAAAAACAAATATACTTACTCAGTAAAAATTAAATTATTTTTTAATTAACTAGTGGTACCCGACGTACGTCGTAATTTATAATTTATGAAGCTTTATCGAAAGCGTTACATCATCAGAACTATTTTTACGGAGGTAAAACATTATGGGCCTGTTTCATCACCACTTTCTGATAAGGTGCCGAATAGGCTATTCACAACTTTTTTGACAGATTCTCCATACTTGATCTGTCAAGTTAATTGGTGGATAGCCTATTCGACACTTATCAGGAAGTGGTGAAACAGGCCTTATGCTATTTATATTGTGGTTACCCCTTCGAATTTTTCAAACGTTTCTTTTCTGTTTTTGTAAAGACCACTAGAAGTATAGTTTTTAATCAACTTGACAGATGAGATTGCATGTCTGCACCGCTTATTAGTCAGGCTTACCTTAAAAAATTGTGTTTTGCATTTTCTTACTTTTAAAAATATTCTTTGTCAAATATAGTAGCTGATTGTACATTTGAAATAGTTAGGTTGCATTTAAAATACCATTCTTAGAAGTTTGAACACAGGGGGTTGATGCTTAAATATCTTGAATATCACTTCATTATCAGATCAGGCTTTCTCGCTTGATGGCAACAAACGATTTAAGCTATAACTCGAATTTGAGACACGTAAACCGGTCCCCAGAAAGCATCCAACAATACAGATCAATCCTATTGTTTGCAGTATACCAGCATTTTCAACTTACAATTCATACTTCTTTAGCAGTATTAATAAGTAATACTGCCTATTGACGATATAATGAATGATTCAAGACTAGGTGATACTGATACGTGACTTGAATCGTTAATATCAAATTGGACGTCTTATTAATACTAGTTTATTACATTTGAATGGATACATTATGTACCAGAGAAATAGATTCATAAACGGATGGCGAACCTACGTTATTTAGACAGGTAACATCAAGTAAATGACAGACGTGACGATATATTTTTCTGGACATAATAATATGTCCCAAGCAAATCCTCTTACTAATAAAAACCCTCTTACTAATAAAAACTTATTGAACATGCGTTCAACGTGTTAATAGTGTTAGCCCAGCCGCACATTGTACGACATTTCTGATCAGAAACAGTTGAATGTCCGCGCTGTCTCTTACATTTTGTACTGAGCCGAGTGAGCTCGAACTCGCCGGAAGGATATTTCGGATAGTGTGCAGGGTGGCGGTCCGGCGGACGTTCAACTGTTTCTGATCAGAATTCGGACAATGTGAGGCCAGGCTTAAACAGGAATTTTTAAGTTACACACACGTTACACAGAGTCTTTACAGAGAGATTAGTATGGAAATGACAGCATCGTTATACATGCCTTGTGTCAAAAAATGATTATTATTAGAAAAAATCTTATGCACCCTCTATACACGCTGTGTAACTTTTTATTAGTAAGAGGGAGACTGGAGAGCCTATAAATCTGCCTATGAATAAATTTCTCTGATAGTACATGTTGGATACGCCAGTGATCGGTCTACAGTAAGTAGATTTTGACGTCAACGCTGTGGACATATTAGCATTTACCACTTAGCGGCTACCGGTTCGTCACTTTCATTCAAATGTTATGGTAATGAGACTGAAATTCAGATACTAGCAACCGTGTTATTCAGGTGATGTACCGTATCAAAAACTGGCCATTTATGAAAACATAAAGTCTAAATAAAATGTAAGTTTAACATTATACATTCTTCAAGATTTTACTGACAAAATATAAATGCTATTTCATATTGTCTATCAGTGTTCATTAAAGGGACCTATCAGACAGAGAGCGGTCACGCGTTCAAGCGTTCTGTGTTCGCATTTTACGTTCGAGTCAGCCACACAGGCGGAATTTCAACGCGGTCAGAACGCCCCCTGTGTGAGTATCTCTATATAATCTAATACAACACAAAGAACGCAAAACTGACCGCCTGCACGCTTGACCGCGTGCCAGCTCTCTGTCTGATAGGTCTTTAAGTGTTCGGTACATCTCAACCCATACCCTATTTTTCAAGCAAACGTTCTCCTTCTTTATTCTTATAAATCAATAGTAATATATTTTATAATAAATGACGTAATTTATTAGCATCGAAATAAATAATTCTTGAACAATTATTAGCTAATAATAATCTATTATTACTATTGTTGTTGTTACTGCTCAAAACAAGCTGCTTTACATTAAATATTTATGTTCGAATGAATTTTACCAACCCAAAATTACTTTAATAAATAAAATACCGAATATAAAATTGTACATTTTCAACATTATTTTAAAAGTTTAAGATTTTTATACCTTCATTATAGAGCCCTTGAGTGTATAGTCTGTAGAGCGAGACGAGATTTTCAGGTGGTATGAATAAAATTCTAGACCTAGACTGCGTGATAAAGTACAACTTGAGTTCTATGAAAGTGTATAAATCTGTAAACACTCTACAGTTTTAAATGTAAATAATTTTAGTTTATTTTAGGTCACTTTGTTTGAAGTTATTTTTACGTCAGTGTTAACTGTTAAGGACGCTATTACAAATATCAGCGATTTTCCGGTACCCTATTAAAGAATTAGGAGTCAAACTGCGAGGATATTTTGGTTTCAAATGAAAGATAATATATTCATCTCCACGACTGTACCATAAAAATTCTATAGCCGCATACAAAATTTTCACATAAAATACGTTTTAACCATCACAATAATCGCAAAATATGAAAAAATGGGGTCTGATTAGGTACCTTGATATCTAAATACACTGAACTGAGGAAAATAAATATACAAAAAAATTGTTGCTTATTTAGTCCTCTATAAAGTCCGCTAAAAATTTTATATAAAAATAAACAACTTTTCCAGTTATAAGAAAAATAAGAAAATTTCTCAAATTTTTTCATACATTTTCGCCATAATATCAAGAACGCGGCGAGCGTCATAACCGCCACTGTACAAGGCGCGCTAATATGAATCTTATTTCAATGCCATTAACGTCGATATTCGTACTGACAGACATCCGACCTGCTAATTCTCCGGTTGGAGCATTCTTAACCGAGTTTCAAACACAATAATTAATTAAGGAGTTTCTATGTTTTGCTGTTGATATTATAATATGTGATCCAAATTTGTGGTTCCATGCAAAAAATAATGGATCGCGCTCTGGGAGTGCATATGTCGCAGTCATCTAGTTTAATCTGCGGTTCGATTGAATGACTAGCGCATTCATTGAATGACTCCATTCAATTGAATGACTCGGCCGAACGTTGATTGAACAATCGTCACTCAACGTTCAACTAGTTAGCGATTTTTAACATAGCCCTTTGAAGAGAGCGGATATGAAATCAGTCAAGTAATTGAATGTATTTATTTTTAACGGAATAGGAAATATATAAGAACAGTATATAATTCTTAGGTAATTAATAACAATGTATTTATTACTCCGTCTGTCCAATACGACTGGATTTGGTTAGGTTAGATGGCAAGGCGGGAGCGTAGCGCAGCGAAGCTCCCGCCTTAGCCATCGTGGTTATTTTTTTGTAAACCACCCAGAAGTAGACGTCGCCTCATAAATCATAATTGGACTCAGTTTATAGATTAACCTATTACTACGCCACCAACCAATACTTTAAAAAATGATAGCATTCCATTTAACGACTTCACTATGATGACGTTTAGTCAAGACGCTAAACGTTACAGTCAGCGTCTTGACTAGTTGTCCTTCAGTCATTCAATTGAATGGAGTCATTTTTGAATGTAAATCGATATCAAACAGTTACTCCACAAAAATAATCATATTTAATTGAAAACTTTAAGAAAATAATTAGTAAAATAATCTTAATAAATTCTAAGTACTAATGTCGCCCGTGACATGTATAACAAGATGACACGTAGTTGTTGTTAATGTTGTTGTTAATGTCCACATTATGCAATTTCATCTTCAATTTTCATCATCTTCTTTTTATTCAACTTTCGTTTGGCATATTCAATAATTGAATGCGTCAAAATCCACCCGCGTTGAAAGAAAAGTGTCATAGCGAGCGCTACGATTTCAACGCGCGTCACGGGCATGCCTCACGTTCACTGTTGACTGCGCTATAACGCGGCATGCTTGACGAACAGAAAAAGGCACAATGTGGACAAAGCCATTCAGAAATGTAACGTATATAATATTAAATAACGAATAACATTTTTTTTCTTTTTACTCGTTCCACTAACATTAACAAGGCTGTTATGTAACGAATAACATTACAATAAACTGTAAGCACAACTTTAATTAATAGAACACGCTGTTTACTATTTCAAACAAAATGTATTCGAAAGTCGAAACTCCTATAAAGTATCTTTGAATATTAATTCACCTCGAAGAAATTGGAACGAAACCTTTTTGTAAAGGTTTTATTTACCACTTTAACTTTTTATTGTACAGTTCAGTTTCTTCTTTAAAAGTTATAGTAGTACCTACATAAACTTGTTTTTGTTACTTTGTATTGTGTTTTTGAGACTTTAGACTTTTAACTCACAATTAATAATATTCAAATGTGGTACCTACTGCGAACCTGACAGTGACCGTTGGTATAAAAGTAGGGTTAGTACTTTCTTGATCAAAATATTATTTTGAATTATTTAAGTAACAATTAGATAAAATAAAAGTTCCCAAAATTTTAAAATTGAACAAAAATGATAAACAATAATAATTCATAGGTACGTAGATAATAAATAAAGCTCCATGACAGTAGATACAGAACAGTAGATTAACTTAGGACTTCAGCGAGTTTTTTTATTTCATTTTACGTAAGTTCATAATTAATTAATATTTTTTATTATAATTATTAAACATTATTAAGCTCGGTTAAGATTTAATTGGGTCTAAGGAACGATTTCACAAAAGAAATGGAACGCGTTCAATGCACACTGAACCCGCAGTTTCGTTAGGCGTGTTTGGGAGTATCTTCTCAGTTAGTTATGAAGATAAATTATTATCCAAACTAAAATAATTATTTAAGATTAATATCTTAAATCAATAAGATATATTTCTGCGATGTTTTCACGCTAGACGGCAGCACCAGTCACACAAAATCAGGCCAAAAGTTTATTTCTATTAACGCAATGCAATGTCAATATAATATGACGTGTCCACTGTGCAACCTATCAGATTTTAGACTATATTATTTTACTGTATGTGCGTAATAATACTTTGCGTAATATTTGCTATCGTAACCCGTTTGATTGTTCTACTGTTCTATGTCTACTGTGGTAACTCCCAAGTCATTTATCATACTCCAAGCTTTTTCCTGTCAGCCGCCGAAATGACATTTTCCTTATCATCGCAGTTTCTAGAATATTAATATCATTATTCAACTTATTTTGGTCTGAAGCACTAGGTCTTCGGGGCTGTCAGTTTGCTGTCAGATCCAATAATACCGATCACGATTCACGACAATCATTTTCAATATAGATCGTAAATATAGCGTAGAATTGGTTTCGTTATTCGTTCCAATTTCTCATTTTTCCATGACTCAGTTACTACTCTGACACGTGCGTCAGGGACTTAAGGGCCTTATCACACTGGCGATTAGCGAGCGATTTGAAAGCGACGCGACTGCGCAGCGCACACGCCGCGATGACGCCGCGATTGCGCGGCGTGCACGCAGCTTGCCTTCCGCGTTTTGGGCAATCAGTAGCAAAACGGATTCTGACGAGGAAACACTACTGCTCAAACACTATCTACAATGTCACATCTCTAGACGAGTGTACAAAATGGCGTCCACGCCACGACGCGACCACGCTGCGCTGTCGCGGCGTGTACGCTGCGCAGTCGCGTCGTTTTCAAATCGCTCGCTAATCGCCAGTGTGATAAGGCCCTTATTTGTAGATCTTGTAAAGATATTGAGAAAAAAAACTAATCAAGTAATTTCAAGCAGTGATTCAGAAATCAGAGGGCACAAGGAGTCGCAACAGTCTCTAAAATGGTTATCCACAGATAATGAAGATAAAAGAAAGAGATGTCCAACTAGATAACGCCCGCAACTTCATTGCGCAAAATTTATCGCGCAGAAACCGTACACTTTCCGGGACTCAAAGTATCCCCATATCAAAGGACAAAGGCGAAATATTATTTGATATTTTTTTTAGCGTCTAAAAATGCCATGTGAACAAAAACAAATATTTTATTATTTTATATTTTACCAATATATTCTAGGGTTTAGTAAAGGCCACCAAAAAAAACAATTATTTTTTGTAAATCAATTGACTACTTAATACGAATTTCAAGCGAATTTCATATTTTCCGCTCAGCTACCGTTAATATTGCCATTTTATATTTTTTGCCAAAGCGGCGGCGCGCACCGCGCGGCGGTTCAGCCGGCGAACGGCATAAATAACATAATGTTTCATCCTACCGTTTAAGTTATGAATAGATCTACAATAATTTTAGTTAATTCAACACTTTTAATAAATAAATCGATGTTTATTTTTTCAAAGTAGTTAGGTAAAAAAGAATGGATGAGGTAGTTCTTAAATAACTAGCAACACTGCTTAGTTGTCAAACAAATGTTAATTGTCATACCAAGTGTCAAATGTCAAAAAATATCTATGGATTCTATGGTGTTCCTGCCGCGTGTTTTATTGTAAGTACATAAAAAATAAAGTGTGACCAAGTAAGTACATAGTTGGCCATTTCTCTATTGATCTCTGACACTTTGTTACTCAGTCCTACGGGAATGTAGCTCGCGGAGAATTTTCAATTATATTTTAATACAAAACAAACAATAATAAAATAATACCAATAATAATAAGTAAGTAATACCTACTTACCAATGAAACATAACCTAAAATATTTATGATTTTTATGATCTAATATCTAATAACCTAGGCCTTCTTGGGAATATTTATTTTTAGAAGTTAGTTGTAGGATGAGTTCCTAATCATTTAAGCATTTTTTTATTTATAGACGCCTCCATTTTATCTCAAATAAAATCATGTATGAGAGTTCGCCATTGTCCTTTCAACAAAATCGTAACAGCAGTTACGTTGTGAAGAGACAGACATAATATTATATACTTTCATATTTATAATATTAGTATGAATATTTGACTCTTTGTGTAACAAAACAGCTTTGAACATCTTAATTACTTCCTCGTGAATAAGGAGGACTAATTTTCTGCTCGCATAGATGCCGTAATTAACGACAAAATCTCACAAAATCTCACGACATGTAATTTAAGATTCCAAAAGCGATTCCATGATCGCATTTACATATTTTTAATTTATATTCAAATTCATCTAACTAGATCCACAATCCAATTGTTGGTTTCGTTTTTTCATTGATCTAATTTTGACTGGAATTCTAATATTGTGGCACGCCCGCTGTGAACAAACGCTTAATGAAAAAACGAAATATTTTTTAAAGGTTTTATGAATTTATTATATTTTTATGTTCGATTTTTTGTATTTTTCTATAGACTATGAACATACAGTGAGGTATCAATTATTACATAAGGGCAAACATACTTGGCGATGTCATGCCATCAGATCGCATTACATCTTATCATGTTTAAGTTAAAATGTAAGTAAACATTTTTATGAATAGCAATAGCGTTATAACATACGTGGACTACGGTCATTTTTTAAATATTCATTCTCGGACATTTTTTAAATATTTAAATAGTCATTTATTAATAGAAGATTAAAGATTGGTATGTTATTAATGTTTTATAGGATAATTTTAATGTTATTATATCGGATACAAAACGTGCGCAATGAAGGTACTGCGGACTTTTGCTACCAATCTGAAATTTTTCCTGCTCCTGCCACCTTAGATAGTTCCTATTTTATCATTTTATAATAATTTTATAATTTATCGGCTACAATCCAAAATTTAAAGAAACACAACAAGTCATTAATTTCCACCATCTTATAAGATAAATTAAGAGAACCCGTGCTCATCCACCAAAGTTACTAATGCTCCGGTAGACCTTTGATAATTTGGAAGCCAAAATTCAGCCGAGCAGAATACAAGTTAGCCGTTTTCAACTACGCCTACATGGAGTTAAATAAATTTAAGCTTCGCCCCTCCGAGGTTGGAAAATAATCCCTTTAGTTGCCAAATATATTAAGTTAATAACAGCCAGGCAGGGAAGGTACATTTTGCTCTAACAAATAGGTAGGTATAGTGCAGACTGTACCCATCTATTTGGCTTTAAAAAGTAGCACCATTAGATTAGTTGATTAAAAACAGATGGCGGACCAACGCAATTTAGTCACGTTATACGGAACCCAATCACGATCACGACTAACGTTGAATTGACATAATCAAACCATATAACGTATGTCTGTCAACTGCATCTGTATCAACTTCTTCGATGGTACAATATTGCTTCGTAGCGTAGTGGAAAATCGCATCATCACTGTCCCGTTTTTAGGGTTCCCAGTAACTAAAAGAAATTCTCATAATCTCATTCCGTTTGTCTGTTCGTCGGTTCATGCGTCCTTCCATCTGTCCGTCCTATCACCCTTGATAACTTTTGTAAATATAAATATAAATTGTCGAATTTTGTATAGCCACTTTAATTGAAACTTACCCCTACGGCTGCAATCACAGAAATTTAAAGATTTCTTAAATTTAATTTAGTGAAGACATTGAAATAAACAAAAAATACATTTTTGTGTCAATTGGCATTAAATATATAAGTTATCACTTATCATTAAAAATAATATGAAAAATATTATTTTTAAAAATAATAATATGAAAAGTAAAATGAACGCTGCTGCCGTAAATCTTTAACTTCATTTGATCACTGACCGCAACAAAATGGACAACATGTGGTGGAATTTGAGTAGAGTTTGAGTCCAGCTGTAAATAGCCTGTTATTTAAAGCATTCGGCATCGATCAGCTCATTCATCTTGTGACCCGACATAACGTATTCAGTTCGTGTCCGGCTCCGACTTGTGAAGGATCGGAAAAACAATCGTCCTGTTACATATTGTACGATATAATATGCGACGGGGAAAACACGCCAGATTTTACTTTTATTTTGTACCATTTTCATATTTTATGTACATATATCCGTGTTAATTGTATATTGTATATTGTTTATTATCTTGTATATAACGGATTTTTAAGTAAATAAAACTAATTACCTAAGTAATCATCATATTTTACGCAAAACTTTAATTGGAGAAGAATTAAATAATTGTGATTTAGTTTAAACGGCGTGGTTATGATTAAGTGACAGTGGTAGCTCACTAGGTATAACAATAAAAGTTTAACTAAAGGCTTAAGAGATCATGTCTAGAAGATAAGATTTAAAGTTTAGTCACAACCTGCATTTTTTATTTAGGTCCAGCTCGCAATATCTTGTAGCACGAGAGTCGTCGACGTAAAAAGTTGGCATCGAGCCTGCCAGCTGCTGCGAGTAATAGAAACTGTAAAATTTTACAGACCTGGAAATATCCGATGTTTACAATAAGCAGTTAGTGTCAACCTACATTTTCCACGGACATTGGTCTAGCGACCCATGCTGCTACCACTAGTGGCATAGAGCAAAATGAAACTAGCCTTGGTCATAAAGTGGCCTTTTATGTGAATTTTTGTCGGCAAGGATAGCGGGGCTAAAATGGTCGCATATTTTTGCAATTCCTCTAAAATCAATTCAGAAACTGAATCGCCATAACCACTATGGTCAAAACAGTCAAACTGTTAATGTGAAATGAGTACGAATTACTAGAATTGAATTGCAAGCAGAGTGACCATTTTGTGATTTAAAAAAAATGACTCATTTATTATGATTCATAATATTATTATGATTCTTCAAAGCGACCATTTTAGCCCGCAGAAAGCCACCTTGATAAGCAACGCGAGGCGTTGTGATGCTTTATTATATTATGAGCCGTTCAAATTTGGAATAGGTAGCCCAAAATTTATTTATTTATTCTTTATGTACAATTTTCTGAAACTAGCCTAAAAATTTACCATACATAATAGAGTACATAGGTGTGCTTACCTCTAGAAGAGATCTTTACCAGCAGACCTTCAACAAGACATTGAGAAAAGTAGAGACTTTGTAGATAGATAGTTTGTACACAAGAGAATAATGGAAACTTAATAAAACTAAACATGCACTATAATCAATACATGGCACAGGGAGGACATACATAAAGATAAAATGACAAAATATTTTAAAGACGTACATCATACATACATAAAATAAAATAAAAATTGTGGGGACATATCAAATCCAATGTGCATTGTGCATCTTCTTGTCTAGTAAATAAAGTTGATCCCGATGCATACTATACCGAAAACAAGGTGAGAGGAAAGAAAGAAAGAAGAAAACAAGACGTGTTTTTTTCTGCATGAACCTTTGGTGTGAACCTTTTTCATAACTGAAGATTTTTCTAGATAAAAATGATAAGTAATAAAAAACCTTTCAATAAAATATAATAATTTTGTTATGTTTAATAATTGTAATGCTTTCCGAGAACTCATTAATTAATGAAAAGTAAAAGATTAAGTTCAATTTATTTTGTACGGAAATACTGAACCGTTTTTACTTCAGAATACGAAATTAAATAAGCCGGTTTCCAATCGAGAGTAAATAATTTCCTGAAAATAAATACATGTAATTCGCCATTTATGTGCACGTTCTTCGTAATAATTAATCTCATTGAGGGAACAGTAATTCATAATAATAATTATTATATTCAAAGTAACATTTTTTAAAAGGTTTTAATGCCTTTTTAATTATGTTTACTTACCAATATGTTTACTTCAATTCTTAAAATAACTTGAAATATTGATCAATAAAATTAAATTAAGAAATTTAAAAAACCCCCGCCAAAAAACTTTAAAAAGTAATGAAATAACATTTCCTGACTTTAAGTTTAAATCATTCCTAAGAGTAAAGGAATATTTTAGTCCATAATTGTTGTCAAAGTGTGTCGGGGGACCGCTAAGTAAACTACCACAACAGCGACTTTTGCATTTTGTATCGCCACAATAGTCGCTGATTCTCTCGATTCGGGTCGCTGTGAACAGACCCTTAATTTATATTGTTATGTGAAATCAAACATCTACATTAGCGGTCCCCCGACACACCTTGACAACAATTATGGACTAAAATATTACTTTACTGTTAGGAATGATTTAAACTTAAAGTCAGGAAATGTTATTTCATTACTTTTTAAAGTTTTTTGGCGGGGGTTTTTTTAAATTTCTTAATTTAATTTTATTTTATGCTTTTTAAACTTGTGCAGAATAATTCCTATCAACTGGATCATATCCCAATGAATACCATCTATAAAATATGTCCTCTTGGATGAGGCCATCAATATGAGCCCAAACATGAAACCTCCACTTTAGGTTCATACGGAGCTTGGCTCCTATAGAATCCAGGTGATGCTGCAGCAGCAGCATGCAAATATTTACTGTTTATCTACGTCTTACTGGTTGTCGCAATTAAAATGAGCCCAAACACGAAACCTCTGCTCTAAGTTGGTGAGGAGTTGGGTATCCTATTGATTACCAGGTGATGCTGCACCACTAGGTCAACTTTCCAATAATGTGTATATGAGTTGATAAATATCGAACGCAAATAAGTCCTTCATAAGTGAAAAGGCGGTAGACCAAATTATCTTTTTGCAGATGCTGTCAATGTTATCTTGTATATGTTAATGTTTAATCTAGCTTAATTTTATAATAATTACCCCTGACTACATAAAAATATAACTAATAACGCATAAATGACATCAAAACTATTAAAACAGGTTTGGACATATTGGGATTTGAACTGAACCAATGGACTTATTGGTTTTGAAAAAAAGTTATGAATGGACATATTAGAATTTGATTAAAATTACTCATGATGTCATAATGGCGCCACGGCTTGATACAAACACTACTGAGCGCCATTTTGACCGAAAGGAGTCATTTGATTGGTTGTTTTGGACATATTCGTTTTTGTTGTGAATGCTTCTATGGACATATTACATTTTGAAAAATAATGAAGATCTTACAGGCGAATTTCTTAGAAACTACAAGGACATATTGGAAATTGAAACATTTCAGAATGTTTAGATTTTAGTTTACTTTAAGTAGACATAAAAAAATTTTTTTTTGTCTATGATGGACTTATTTGTGTTTGATATTTATCAACTCATATATTCATAAGTGTCTCGAACCAGGATGCAAAATATAAAACCCATCAAACGACTGCAAGTTGCTAATCGTCCTATCACGAACCAGATATTCCGTGATATTTCAGCAATGAGCAGGCTGATGATGATGAACTATAGCTAAGAACACTCACCGTCATGTCAGCTTTCAAACAAAAAAAACTAGATCAAAATCGGTCCGCCCGTTTGGATGCTACGATGCCACAGACAGACAGACAGACAGACAGACAGACAGACAGACAGACAGACAGACAGACAGACAGACACGTCAAACTTATAACACCCCTCTTTTTGGTCGGGGGTTAAAAATCCAGAGATCTGGTCCCATAATATTTGGTCGGATTACGTCCAGCCCAACCGAATACCGATAGACTGATACTGACTTGACAAAACCTTACCGAATTACCTAGGTCCACCATGTTCCCATCATCCACCATTTTCCTCCTAATCAACTTCTTACAGCTGCTACTTACCACCCAGGCGCAGGGGGCGACCCGAGCGGTGATGTGGGACTCCCGTAGCTAATGAGACCACGGTATACCCACTAACCCCCCCCCCCCCTCATCTTCCGCCACGCCGCCTTTTGACGGGGCCACGGGAACGATACACACATCCGCGACCCCGCCAGCGGTCCGAAGACTCCACGATGGGCGCACAACACGTGCGCCCTCCTCCTCGGCCCCCACCAGTGCTGTAGCAGACGCCCCCCGAGTCTGCTACTTGGAGGCCATGTGGCAGATCAGGTCTGTGGCTCTGCCACCGACCACACCTCGGCCGCAGAGGATAGGGCAAGCGGCGCACCGCAATACCTACTTGCCTCTTCCTCTGCGGCCCCACCAATGCCGTTCAAACGGAACGGCCCCGCCAGCTCGCAGGGGGGGTAGGGAGAGCGGCAACCTACCACAATGCCTCTCCCCCCCGCGATCCGTCCTCGGCCGCAGAGGATAGGGCAAGCGGCGCACCGTAATACCTACTTGCCTCTTCCTCTGCGGCCCCACCTCGGTGCGCATCCGCAGCGGACTCCTCCAGTCCGCTGGGAGCGCCCTCCTCGGGCCAGGCGGCGACACCGGCCGGCCCTGGTTGCCTCTTCGCTTCACCGCGGTTGTCCAAGCCGCGGTTACTAGAGCCCCACCGCCACGACAAGGCGAGCAACCATCGGGGGGAGCAGAACGATTTACCTATAGTAGTACTATCGAACCATGCATGTTATTTTTTGAAAATACAAAATATTTTTATGACTATGGAAACTTTATGCCGATAGGCGCGAGTTACTATGGACCCGACCGATTTTTTTTTTCACTTGAACAAAAAAAACTTTACAAATCTATTGTACTACTAAGATAGAATCATTTTACTGCGGGAAAACAACCATTAAAATTTCACACTGTATAGCTATTGTATATAGTATACTACAGTTCATCATCATCAGCCCACTCAGTGCTGAAAAAAATCATTTTGATCTACTTAAAATGTTTAATCATGGGTAGTTCTTAAATTTCTTAATTTATCGTTATACTACATGTTTATGGCAGGTCAAGTCAGGACATGGGAAGACGATTTGAAACAGACAGCGACATTCTGGTTGAGACTTGTAGCAAGGGTCAGGAGTAGAGTAGACATTGGTAGAAACAGCATTGTAAATTTCATTTTAAAAGATTAATTTTTCCTCACTTTTTTTGGTAAAAAAGTGGGCCCCGTGCGAGTTTCTTACGCCGGTTCTTCTCGCCGGGCTAGTTCCCGAACCGGTGGTAGGCACCAGTAGTATCAACGTTCTGAAAGCATTTTTTTAAAATCTATTCAGAAATAAAACAATTTTTATTTTATTTATTTTTTATTTTATTTTAATTGGAGGAGGCCTTTGCTAAAGGGCACACCGAACTTAGGGATCTCTTGTAACCCCCTTTGTTTTGGAATAAAAGGCTATTATTATTATATTATTACAATAATATGTTTATGGCAGTAACTGGAGCCACATTTAAGCGTCCTATGTATGAGAATTATTATCGTTCTATACTCACGTATTTCGATGGTATGTCTCATTGAAGGGACGATGTATTTAAATTAATCATGAATTTGTGAAATGTTTGAATTAAGAGGTCCGCTAATAAAGAGGCACTTAGAGCCTGAAGCTTTCACCATTTTAACGTTTAGGGACATTTGGGATGCTTTTACCGTTCTCTCTTGTGACTCCTAAAGTCATTTTAGTACAGTATCACTTTATCATGCACATATTCAATTACGAAAGTATGTATTTGAACTAAAAAAGTTTTATATAAAACTTTAACTTATACCTTGACTATATAAGTTATTTTGTTTAGGATGTAAAGTTGCAGAAGATAAAATTATTTAATCTTTGCAAATAACTCTTTTTAGGGTTCCGTACCCGAAGGGTAAAAACGGGACTCTATTACTGAGACTTCGATGTCTCTCCGTCTGTCTCCAGGCTGTATCTCAAGAACCGCTATAGCTAGGCTCATGAAATTTCCACAGATTGTGTATACCTGTTGCCACTAAAACAACAAATACTAAAAACAAAATATAATAATAATATTTAAAGGGGGCTCTCATACAATAAACGTGTAAAGTAAAGTGATTTTTTTTTCGCATTTTTTGCTCCATATCAATACTGGCACAATACTAATAACTGGTTGTCAGGTACAAATGTTTATCAATATATTCTTAGTAATTAATATTATGTAATAATAAAACATTTTTGTAACAAAATTTGAGACAAATATGTAATGCTACTGATAAACCTTGGCGGACTTGCGTAGATCTGGGTTAAAGTTAACTCTAAGTTAAACATCATGTCATTTCTACCACTCTTTAAAGTGAGTGACAGATATGACATGATGTTTAACTCAGAGTTAACTTTAACCCAGATCTGCGCAAGTGGGCCGTATACACCGTAAACCCTCGATTACAGATTCTTGGAAATCTATTGTTTTTCTTTTGTTATCGCGATCGCATGCGACCGCTTATAAATTAAAATGGATTTTATATTTTTTTATTACTAAAAACTCTTGGCATCTTCGGTATTGGTGCTACTTAATTCTCCAACAATGCAACGATTTTTAAATCACAATAGAGGAGAGAATACATAAAATTTTTCCATTCGCATATTTTCAGCTATCGGAAAGCCCGAACAAATATGAAAACATAATAAAATATACCTCCGGAGCGGACGCCTGCTCACCGAGCCAAGTGAATTTATATGCACCCGTACTAGTTTATCATAATAAATGTGCCCCATGCCTGCAGGAACGTAGAAACAGATAACGGATATAGAAATGTTATCCCGTTTATTTAATCTCGTTCCTTGTGATTGCACATTGTTATTTTTTATGGACTGCTGGTTGAAATTTACAGGTTGTGGTAAGATTGCTTAGTTATTTGGACAGCAATGGCGAAGACTTGCTTTTCTTTTGAAGGCTGCCTGTATAATAATAGATATTTGGTTGAATTTGACGTAGAGATGTCGCTGCAGCGACTGCATAGATTCAATACTACCTCACACTTTCGTTGAACATTCAAAATGTTAATTAATATTTAAATTTAAAATATGTAATAATTTATATTCGTTAATAGAGCTTCACAGCTAACAAATTTTAATACAATCAAGTTGAGTCTCAATAAGTTTGAGTTTATTTACCGTGAGGTAATTTGTATCACGAAAGTTCAATGTGAACTTTAAATTAGAAAAGTTTTATCGAATATTAAACTGCGCGTATCACCGGGGTATTAGAAGTTGCAATGATTACTTACACTGTTCGACGATCTTCCCAATTTGTAAAACGAACTCTCGTTACTTTTTTAATTAGCACAAATTTGTTAATGAAATATTTAAAGTTTTGAGAAAAATAGAAATATTTACCTGACCAGACCAATTTCATTTTTTCATGTACGGTAAACTATATTATGTCATCCTCCTCTCGTAAATCACTCGTTTTATAAGAGCACATTAAAATCCGTTACGTTGTTTTAAAGCTCTAAGAATTTTATGAATATGTATTTTTTAGCGAAAAGATATTAGTTTAGTTTATGTACCTTCACAATTTTTACTGTTATCCCAATTATTAATCTTATCTATAAAAGGTTGACTGGTAGAGATTGCTTAGTAGCAATAAGTTCGCCTTTTCTACATAGTTAATTAGTACCTAATAGTTACTATTGTTTTTTTTTGCATGTGCGGGCTGTCGCATAACAATTAAATATCTATTGTGTCTGCGATTCCCACGATCGATATAATGCACAAAAGATTGATTCATTCAGATTTCATATTATATTATACCCGATACGGAATGCCTAATTCAGGAGACTGCTAAAGCTAATTTACAGTTCCTTATCCGACATAGTTTATTATAACGATATCACTCACACTTAACTCCCAACTGAGTTAACTCGGTCAGCTTATCTCGATATAAACTCGGTTTGATAGCGGCTATAGTCCCTAAGGAGATGTTTGTAGCGAAATATAAAATGCCTGTAGTACCAATTCTTGTGGGAAATCTCAACCGAAGCCTTCGAGATAAACAAGCCATCGAACTTAAAAAAAATGGCCTCCAGAGGCGCTGCTTATTTCATCCTCGGATGAGTCGGGAAACTTAATTTGTTAACCCTATTTTTCTTAATAATTTTTCCTCCTACTTTTATGAATAAACTAGATGACGCGCGCAACTCCGTTACGCCAAAATTCGTTTATCGCGTGCGTAATATTAATTTTTCCGGAACAAAAAGTATCCTAACTACGTCATTTCTCGGGACTCAAAATGTCTCCATGATACCAAATTTCAGAGAAATCAGTTAAGTGGTTTGGGCGTGTAGAGGTAACAGACAGACCTACACACTTTTGCATTTATAATATTAGTTTGGATTTTTCTCATGAAAGCGGGAATATGACGCGCTGATGAAAATATTTTTGGAATAAATAAAAATATAAATACTTAGGTACCATATAGGAAATTGATTCCTAGGCAGTTGACAGACCTACGTCATATGGTCGGATCATGTCAATTCAATGAGGCATATTACACGCATCAATATTATGATCAGATAATATTGATGGTGTAATAGGCCGAATCTTCAGTATCGCAGAAGTATTTTGTGATTCGCGTGATACTAGAATCATGATAATGATACGTAATATGGCCCAATGTTATTACGATCTGTCGGGTGGGTTTGACGTACTTGGATCCGCCATTTGCCTAGGAATCAATTTCTCTGACAGTACATTTAGGATTTAAAAAATATAATATTAACTAGTAACATTAACAATTATTTCCCCAGTTTTTCAGAAAATATTATGCTTGATGAGATTACTTTAATCGCGAGAAAAAAATTGAAAACATGCATTAAAAGGTGTGATTTTTCAAATATTCAAAAATAATGATACGTTTTAAAAGCTTTTCGTCCTACATAGAAACGACCCCGTCATACCTTCCTGATATTGCACCTGAGTGAGTGAGTAATTCTGGGGACCTTACATTATTATATTAATATCCTTTTTAATTGTTTATTTGGGTAAAATTATAATATCACAATCAAATACATTTAAAACAGTCTTCAATCTATAAGTACAATTGATTTTGATATCCAAATGATTCACCACATATAATGATATATTGTTTAAGATTATTTTAATTTAATTAAGTTCAGATCATTATGTTAAAGTAGTTAAATCTATGTTAATTCAAGCGATTTAGCCTATAAGACTAGTGATTAGATTGTATGTAGGTATTTATTTGTAAGTTTATCACAAATAAATGATGGGGATATTCACATATTATATCGTATTGCTATAATACCTAACGTTATATTAATATTTCGAAAATAGATTCATGCAATTTCCCATATAATATAAGGGTTTCGATGAAGACCCGTATTAGAGATTTTACAGTGATCGACGGAGGTGTTGGCGCGTGAAATCAACTTTCTTGCTCATTTATTTTATAAATAGTTGCAATCTCCCCAGATGGAGCCTCGGAAAAATGCTTAATAGTTGTTTTAAGCCTTTTAAGATTTATCTTTGTATAATATGTATTTAGGTTTTATAGGTCTTTGATATTTACTCACTTTTAACCAAATGCATATTTTCGTTTCGATGTTTGTAAAATTGCGGACACTTTTTGCGTGTTGTTTCAAATAAAAGCTTTAACAAATACTAACAAGAACATTACAAGCATACTGTTGATTTACGACAGTTCAGTTTATATTTATTTTTGTCTTTAATTTTCCAATAATCCGTGTGCCTAGTGTAAAAAAATTTAGTATCTATTCAAGGAACTTTTAAATAAGGATAAAAATTCATCAAAAATTTTTTAATTGTATCTGTTGCTAGGACAGATTACATAGTCATTTTGAGAACAAGTTGCTAAGTTTATTCACCCGTTAAAAGTACTATGTCCTTTCCCGGGACTCAACTTCAGCAAAATTGATTCAGCGTCATAGGCATGAAGTGCTAACAGATAGACACATTTTCACATATTTTGTGATATTTAAGTATTGAATATTGATAATAATATATACTAATAAAAAAAACCAAATGAAACTTTACCTAGCCGCGCCTGGCTGGCGACATTTGGCATTGTCTCAATAAACCATAGATAATTCTGTGTAATTATAACTTAGGCTTCTCCTAATTTTTACAGTGGTACTCTTCTTTAATTTAAGCTCTTACGGCCACGCTCAGGTCTCAGATACATTAAATGATAATAATTATTCAACTTCTATATTTTAATGAAGAATTTAATTGATATTGTATGGGACTTATGTCAAAATGTTCCATAATTACAGATAAGTAATTTAATATATTTATCTCCGAGTACAACAGCTAGAAATAAAAACTAGAATCGTTCTAAAGTCTCAGACCAAAATATAAAAACTCTTTTTTTGGTGTTTTGGAGTTTTTATTTGGTCTGAGTCTAAAGTTGCAATTTGTTTAATTTTGCTTGTAGTTTGCAATCAGTTTTTAATCGAGCTGATCATCTTCTTAATTACAATCAAACCATTAAAAGCAAGATACAATGAATATACCTCTAAATAACAATCGTACAATTCCTCGACATGACTAAATTTCGATAACTATCTATACCAAAATGAATGTATAATGAATACAATTAATTAGAGAATAAAAATTAAGCGAAGGTCCTATATTTACTGTGTATCCATATAAAATTATTACTCCTACAGTGAACGAATTCACCTGAATTCTATTCAGGATTATCGAACTTGGTTTTAATGAAGCAAACTTGCAGTGACCGCTCTGCTCCCGATACCGGTCGGATTAAAAATCCAATCAAGATCCACTTAACTGTAGCCCCTAACCTGTTAGTTTAACTGTTTTATTAACTTCATGCTATTTTAAACTCGAGTTAAAAGAAAGACGGTTTTAGATACTTCAGTTGTTCAGCAAGTTTTGTTATACCTTCTACTAAATTCATTTAAGTTTTTTACTATTTATGGAAGCTTATGAAGGGTTAATAAACCTAAAAAATCAGGTAATGTCTATCATTTTAAGATCGTTCATCCAAGACTTTTTTGACGGTAGGATTCGATGATGTGTGATGTGTGATTTGAAGGGTACACGCTTTGCCACTGAGCTGCAGAGGTTTTTATTGCTATACAAACTTACTCTGGGGAAGAAATATGATTGAAAACACATAAAAACTCAATAACTTTTGTTTTATCATCGAGGTCTTAAGAGTTAAGAAAAAGCAGAAAAATATTTTAGAAACCGACGTGTTCCATGGCTTTGTGTCCTCGTCAAAGGACCAAGACTCGCACAGAAATTGATAGAATTTCTACCTTTTTCATTATAAAAGTGGAATTTATTATGCATGTTGACAATTTTAAGCTGGAATTACGGAAAGAAGCTTACGGCGGTGGAAGCATTTGTTGTGCGCCTAATGCGCAAATTTTATACTTTTATTTGTCGTGCTTCATAATGATGTGTGGGTTTTGTGCTCGCAATCAGAATTTTTAAAATATGTATTTTATTTCTTTACAATAAAGAATAATTTAGAACTACTATCAGAACACTTAAATAATGTACTTATTTTCTTAGCAAATAAAGATTCATTTTAATAAATGTAAAGTAATTTTTATGATTATTATTTACCTTCTAAAATTAAAATATAGAAGTGAACAATAATAATAATCACTTATTTTAAAACGTTAGCATTCACTTACTCATTGGAGAACTCAGGAGTCAGGACTGACATGTAGTGAAACTAAAGACTAACATTCAATACAGAAACAAAGCATAATATCCTCAGAGTCCCCACTTATATTAATTCCCAAACACTGGCAAACAATAATTGATAAATAATCGTAGCTAGGTTATCAGCATCATTAAACTTCTGAGTATTAAGTCCATTAAACGTAAAACGTAACAATAATTTTAAAATAAACCTATGTAGGTTGTAGTGCATGGCAAAGCATTAAATGTATGAGATACGCTGGCGAAGTAATTACTGTCTCGTTAACATAATATATGCTATGTACCTATTATAATTATTATGTTGCTCTAGATACTCTAACTAATTTAGTATATCTAGAGCTTAGAGTAGATTTAAATTAGTTTTGGCGATTTAATTCATGGTTCCTTGTAACTAAAATAAGTTTTTATTAAAAAAGATCTAAATATAGCAATATACTTATCTGCGCCACGCTACACTAGTGCTACGCCGCGACGCACTAAACTGCTACGCCGTGCTACACTATTGCTACGCCACGCTACACTAATTGCTACCGCGCGTCGCACTAAACTTAGCTACGCCGCGCTACACTAAACTTCTCTACGCCGCGCTACACTATTGCTACGCCGCGCTACACTATTGCTACGCCGCGACGCACTAAACTGCTACGCCGTGCTACACTATTGCTACGCCACGCTACACTAGTGCTACGCCGCGCTACACTATTGCTACGCCGCGCTACACTATTGCTACGCTAAGCTACACTATTGCTACGTCGCGCTACACTATTGCTACGCCGCGCTACACTATTGCTACGCCACGCTACACTAGTGCTACACCGCGCTACACTATTGCTACGCCGCGCTACACTATTGCTACGTCGCGCTACACTATTGCTACGCCGCGCTACACTATTGCTACGCCACGCTACACTTTTGCTACGCTACGCTACCACTACTGCTACGCCACGCTACACTATTGCTACGCTACGCTATACTATTGCTACGCCATGCTGCACTATTTCTATATTATGTTAGATAGTACTTAAATCATAATAATATTATCGAAAAATATGACCGTCCAAAATGAATGAAATTGAATTACTTAACTACATAATATTAATATTTATTTAGTTTGTGAGAGCTTCATTTGATATAAATTCTGTAAATTAAAAGCATGCATTTAAATAAAAATAAAAATTATATTGTCAAAGGCTAGAAAATTGGTTGCAGAAATTGTTTGTGGTTTCCGCATTGTCTTGAAGTTTGGTTACCGAAAACAATTTAATTTTTAGTATATAATTTACATTTAAAATCACTGGGTTAAACTTAATATTTTTTTGAAAATAGCATTCTTATTTTTGTACCATCACTACGATCACCGAATTTATTAGCACAAACAACAGTTGTTATGAGACCATTATGTATTGCTTTTTTTTCTAATTAACTGTTCAACAGGCGTTTATGAAAATCTTTTGTAGTAAGACCGTTTATCTTTTTCAAATTAAGTAATAAGTTTAATAAAATAAGATATAACATTAACACTATGGTGTAAATAGAAATCAAAAATATCCAAATGCTAGGAGTATTTCTCGGGACTAGCTGCAAATATTATCTGGTATCTCGTAAAGTAAATTTTAATCACGCTAAAAGCTGATTGCCCTGATAATCCTGCTTAACTTTATTAATGCGATAAGATTTTCTGTTTACTTTTAAATGGGTAATTAACTTCACCATTTAGAACATAATTATCATGATCTGTAGTTAATAATTTTATATAATGTGGAAAGGCCATGCACGTGACTGGGCCTAAAAACTAATTTATTGATGGACAGAGCAGTAAACTCTTGCTAGTAAAATATTCTCTATAGTATAATTTTTTAATTTATAATTTTTTTACGCCTATACCACAAAATGTAACATATTTCTTGATAAATGCACAAAAATGTTATCATCACAATAATTATTATTGTTTATTACGGCTAATTCACTTCGTCACCATCACGCTAACCGCGGATAAGCGCTAATGTAAGATCAAATCAATACAACCTGCGGAAGCCGCCGTGGCACGCAATATGCAAATCAAGCATAAATTACTGCAAGTGCACGCGTTAGAGTGAAGCCACGTTGCTCCGTTGCGTTACGGTGCGTCGCCGCAACGACGCTCCTACATTTTATCTGACACTGGTAGTTCCCAAGCTGATAAGCGTGTTCAAGCAAACAAAGTCCCTTAGCTGCTATGCAACGCATTAAATAAATAAAAGTCTTATGTCGCAGTGCTTGTTGCCCTCCGTAACGGCTAAACCAATTCCCTCTTACTAATAAAAAGTTACACACCGTGTATAGAGGGTGCATAAGATTTTTTCTACTAATAATCATTTTTTGACAGAAGGCCTGTATAACGATGCTGTAATTTCCATACAAATATCTCTGTATAGACTCTGTATAGCGTGTGTGTAACTTAAAAACTCCTGTTTAACTATTCACACGTTGAACGCATGTTTAAGAAGTTTTTATTAGTAAGAGGGAAAGTGTTTAATTTTTTGCGCTGCTGTTAGTGAGCTACTCAACATATCATTATTTTATGTACACGCGGTACAAATTTTAAGTCATGACTAATGAAGCGTTATTTTAAAGACACAACAGGAGATGAAATAGCAGGCTAGATGACGCGCTGTGCTGTTCGTTTTTTATGGTCACAATACATAGATATTGTGTTGCCGCGCGTCGCAGCAACGCAGATGTAACGTCGATTTACTCTCGATGCTAACGCACGGGTGTAAAGTAGCCGCAGTCTTATTCCGAATTATTTATCGCTTACAATAAATTATAGATTCTGAGTTTAGCCAAGTTGCAGTCACGTTAACATAGATAGTGTAAGGTTTTGTATAGCTATAATATTATAAGAATAGTATAGAATAGTAGCTGCAACTTTTCTCAAAAAAAAATACTCATTCTCAGAACTCACCATACTATACGCATACTTTGGCTCTTAATAGTTAATACTTAGGGGTCTGGCAGTAGGAAGCAATTATTATAAGTTTGCGATAGTAAAAGACGATGCCGGAAAAATGAGCTTTATACTTCATACAACTTTAACGAATCTTGGGTAGACCTTCACCAATTGATATTTCCTGAAGTAACTGCGATTCAAACTCTGGCTGTCACCGGTTCGTATTTTATATTGTGCGCGTAATTTTTTTTCGGAAATACTGCACTTTACACATTTACACCTCTCATTACTTTGAATCCATATACAGTGTGAAATTTTAATGGTTGTTTTCCCGCAGTAAAATGATTCTATCTTAGTAGTACAATAGATTTGTAAAGTTTTTTTTGTTTAAATCAAAAAAAAAATCCGGTCAGGTCCATAGTAACTCGCGCCTATCGGCATAAAGTTTCCATAGTACGTCAAAATATTTTTTATTTTCAAAAAATAACATGCATGGTTCGATAGTACTACTATAGGTAAATCATTCTATTGCGGGAAAACAACCACTAAAATTTCACGTTGTAGTTTTGACATTACTCATTAGTTTGCAACAACGTCACAGAAGTCCAACAAACAAACCACCGTTTCACGTGTATTGAAATGCAATAATTTAATCCATCACCGGATTAATATCTGGAATTTCGCATGAAATATGGAGCAACAAAAATGCGGGACGCGTCCATCATACTCGAAATCCATTATGTGCTCGAAATCGGAATTGCATGCCATTAAAGTTCACTTAATTTGGTATGTGTTCGCATTCCCAATTTCACAAATTTGCGGTGCGCTCAATCCACTTTAGAACTTTTTGGTCTTCACTATTATCGACTCGTCTACTCGCAAAGTGTTCGATATTTTATCGCCTGTTTTAGGGCGCGTTCAGATGAGCGCGTTTTCTGCGCAGATTCAGCGCACGTCGCGTGTTTTTTAAAACCCAATAGCAATTTGAGGTTCTATGCTAACTTAGCTTATACTCTAATTTAATCGCGACGTAGTGGAAACAATTTACTACGGAATATACATATAATATACAATAAAGAGCGTTGGTAGCTCAAGCCGGGGGTCGCGGGTTCGAATCCCTCCGACGGAACAAAAAGTGTTCAATGTTTCCGGGTCTGGATGTGTATTAACTATGTGTATGATATAATAAAAATGTTAAATATTTAATGTATAGTATAAAAGTTTTAAATATATTTCCGTTGTCTGGTACCTATAACACAAGTCCTTTAGGTACTTAGCACGGGGCCAGACTGACGTGGTGTGAAGCGTCCATAGATATTATTATCTTATATATAAAAATTGATTTTCAAATGTGTTAGTCGCGCTAAAACTCGAAAACGGCTGAACGGATTGGGCTGATTTTAGTCTTAAAATATTCATAGAAGTCCAGGGAAGGTTTTAAAATAACACGAAGTTCACCGGGACAGCTTGTTATTATTATTATTACACACGTTTCTTTTTGTAATCTAATCTGTTTTGATAATCCATGTAGTCAAGTTAGTTTTGTAATAATAAAAATAAAAAAATGTAATTATTAAGTACATATAATATTTTTCGTAAAACGACAGGGCCATTTTGATTTTTTCCGAGCATGATAAAAGATATTTGGATAGAGGACACTTATACAAACAAAAAATGTTATATAACATGGTATCCTAAAGTGTCACGTTTCCGAGATATTTGGAAGTAAAGATCGCCTTAAGAATGCTCCAACTTTTTAATTAGCAGGTCGGATGTCTGTCAGTACGAATATCGACGTTAATGACATTAAAATAAAATTCATATTAGCGCGCCTTGTACAATGGCGGTTACGATGCTCGCCGCGTTCTTGATATGGCGAAAATGTATGGAAAAATTTGAAAAATTTTCTTATTTTTCTTATAACTGGAAAAGTTGTTTATTTTTATATAAAATTTTTAGCGGACTTTATAGAGGACTAAATAAGCAACAATTTTTTTGTATATTTATTTTCCTCAGTTCAGTGTATTTAGATATTAAGGTACCTAATCAGACCCCATTTTTTTCATATTTTGCGATTATTGTGATGGTTAAAACGTATTTTATGTGTAAATTTTGTATGCGGCTATAGAATTTTTATGGTACAGTCGTGGAGATGAATATATTATCTTTCATTTGAAACCAAAATATCCTCGCAGTTTGACTCCTAATTCTTTAACAGGGTACCGGAAAATCGCTGATATTTGTAATAGCGTCCTTAAGTGTCATATGCATATATGACACATATGGCGATGCCATATCGCCATAATATGTGTCATAAGGCGATCTTTACTTCCAAATATCTCGGAAACGTGACACTTTAGGATACCATGTTGTATAAGATTTTTTGTTTGTATAAGTGTCATCTATCCAAATATACCACTTTTATTGTGCTCGGTAATAAAGTAACTTAAAATAAAGTTAAAATTAAGTTTAAATTACATGAAAATGTAAAGACGAAGTTAAAATTTAACTTAGAAAATAGTCACCCAGTAAAGGTTCCCGAATTGAAAACAAATTGAAGAAAGTACGCCCTGAGGGATAAAATCAGGGTATAACTCAGGCCATCTACATTTAGTGTTTTACTAATTACTTATTTATTTCATTAAATTAGTTAAACTGAAATGTTTCCTGGAAGAGTATAAAACATGTATATACTTATAAGTTATATGTCAAGTTAAATCAATGCAATTGCAATTTCATAATTATTAATTCAATCGAATTAACTTTCGAAAGCGTCATCGAAATGTATTTCAATTATGTATGATATTTAAAGTAAAATAAATTAATTATTAACTGTCAATTCTCATCCATTAAATATTGAAACATCCAATTATTTTCAAAGCACCATTAAATACTTCAACTTCAAATATTGACTTTGCAAATTAACGTCAGCGACAAACATGCGTCACAGCGCTGGGGACATCGTTATATTGGATGAGTTCAATTTTGCTGAAAAACGAACAATATAGTTTATTAGTAGCCCTCGATTTATAAATAAGCCGTTTAGGCCGCGGCCTAGCGGCGGCAGCTTCTTATGGGGTGGGATTTCGTACATCGGTCGGCGAAAATAAAGTTGCCTACGTTCACAATAAATATAAATATTACTAGCTGTCCCGGTGAACATCGTGTCACTTTAAAACCTTCCCTGGACTTCTACGAATATTTTAAGACTAAAATCAGCCCAATCCGTTCAGCCGTTTTCGAGTTTTAGCGCGACTAACATATTTGAAAATCCATTTTTTTAAATAAGAAGAAGAAGATAACACTGTCTAATTAGTCAGTATACTGCGTGACTGGTGAGACATGTTCAATACTCGAGGACGTGATATTTGGCTATTATATTAGTTGGAAAAAAATAATATAAAAAATATAATATCAATTGATCACTGAGTAAATGTAGCTTAAAGTTTAATAATTATTTACCCAACACATGGACACCGCGAACGGGAAGGGTAGTTGTGTGGTGTTTCTTTGGTAGCACACGCCTCTGCATCGGCCGCACAGTATGCCTACTTGCCTAGCCTCGTAAAATACTTAGTATCCAAGATTCATTTTTTTTTTTTGGGAAATTCGGAAAAAAATTAAGAACCTAATTTTATTACATAAATATAATGAGAATCGAGTACAGAGTACTCTCCATAAGTATCGGTATTGTCTCACCAGTCATGTTGTATAATATTATAGACAATCTACGGCTAACAATAAGCTAAAAACAATCTAAACTTACGGCCGGACGCAGAAATATTTAATAATAATTCAATCAATCAAATCAGCCTATATTCGTCCACTCCTGGACATATTATGCCTCTCTCAATGAACGCCAACTAGGTGGGACGACGATCTCCGTTTAGTTTCGGATCCATGGGATGCGAGTAGCAGGAGATCGTCCATCTTGGCGTTCAATTAATAATTACTTAACTATAATTAAGTAAGTAAATTAAAATTGTGTGACAAGCTTCATATTAGCTATGTCCACATTATGCAATATCATCTTCAATTTTCGTCATCTTTTTTTCATTCAACTTTCGTTTGGCATATTCAATAAATGAATGCGTCAAAATCCATCCGCGTTGAAAGAAAAGTGTCATAGCACAGAATATATAATAGTACTCCGTACAGAAGTTTATCTTAGAAAATGTATCCAACGAAATGTCTTCTTTAAATCTATAAACATATGGTACCATTTAGAATGACTCAGAGTTCAGCGTCTGTTCGTTTAAGTACCTACAAAAATTTATTACAAGCCAATTTCATTCTTATGCCTACGGATAACGATCCATATTACACTGAACCTATACATTAAGCGGCCCGCTCGAATGTACTATTGTGCCGCTAGGGCAGCTAGGGCTGAATGTACCAAAAAAATATCTGCGCGCGGTGCGCTATTAATATTATCATTTAATTATAAACCATAGACAACTTTTTGTGATGATTAATGGAAATTTCTTTAGATACTTATTATATTCAGTTTAATAGAGTAATTAAGTAAAAAAAAAACGAAAATGGCGTAACAGACGTGCCAATAGAGCAACCAAAAAGATACGGGCGAAATCATTGGGCGAAATACTTTATTGGCATTTAAGTATATTATTTTATGGAAGTGACCAAATAGTATGTCACCATGGCAACGTCCATCGCGTATACGGCAAAACAACGGGACAGCTAGTATACTTAATAAGTATTATATTAATAAGATTTATGTTTAATGTATTACCTACATAATGTAGTAAAAGGTACCTATTCAAAGTACAAATAATACTTTGCATGAGTCATAATATTATATTACTTACTTTTCAGCGTCCCTAAGTAACCAAAAAAAAGATAAATTTGTATCTCAATCCGTTTTTAAACAATTGAATACAGCACCATACTTTTTAGGGTGTTTCTTTTTATTTTCCATTTTAATAAAAACAGGTCAAAACTTAAAAAGTATGTCCGTCGCTGCTCGCTCGCGCTGCCCCACTGAATTATACCCTGCGCAAGGGCAGCCGCGCGTAGGTATATTTTCGATACCTACGCGCGGAGTGAGACAGGCCTGGTCATAGCGAGCGCTACGATTTTAACGCGCGTCACGGGCATGCCTCACGTTCGCTGTTGACTGCGCTATAACGCATGCCCTTGACGAACAGAAAAAGGCACAATGTGTACAAAGCCAATTATATTTTCTGTCAAACTCTTAATCAAATTAAAGTATTACTTAAGTAATATTTAAAAGGTTATAATTACGGCTGTTAAACTATTACTATTATGCACTAGTGACTAGAATTATTATATCAGTAAATACATGGTAGCCTAATACAATGCTTTCGATTAAAGTAACCGAATGTAACGCTACCTAACCTTTTCTTAATAAATTATGCTTATGCATTTATAATTTTAATAATATTTACATTTGAATTTTAAAAGACAATAACTAAATAGAGTATAACTTTTTGTTAAGTAATGTATCTTTAACTTGACGTAACCTTTTTTTCTAATCGCGTCCGCGGTCGTAAATCTACATTTTATGCTAGTTCTATCTTAATATGCAAATATATCAGAGAAGGACGGAAAAACTTCTCTCGCTCTAAATGCAATCAAGTCCTCAATCCGGTACATGATAGCTCTTAGCTCATATTGCGTTCGTTCGTTATTCCGGAGAGCTTTTAAATCTGCACCACGGCATCTGATGTATGGATGACAGCGAATGAATGTGTCAAGCTATTTCGACACTAAAGCCATCGAGATTTATAGTCGTTCTAAATGCTAAATCTATTAGTTCCAGTCATAGATTCCCCGAACGATGTAAAGATTTTGACGTAAAATATCATGTTTTGATAGAATAATTATTAATTATTAAGTTTTGTAATAAGAAATAAAAACGGGTATTACTTCTAAAATGTTAAGGACAAAAAGAGCTTTCAGCTGTGGACCATGATTGATGAATGATGACCATGATTGCAAAACTAAAGTATATAATGCGCAATCACGATCATGAGCGATGAAAGACGAATACATTCGTCTATATATTTTGTCAATCATTAGCTATGTCCACATTGTGCCCTTTCATCTTCAAATTTCATAATCTTTTGACATTTCGAATGTCAAAAGATTATGAAAATTGAAGATGAAAGGACACAATGTGGACATAGTTATTGACCAACGTGAAGAGGTCGCATTTATAAGAGCTCACATTTACAACTCGATACTTCTCGATTCGTTACCTTTTCATTTTTACTTCTAGGTTGGTATGGAATTGGAATGTAAGTAAAGATTGAAGAAGACCGGGCAGCGTGGCGTGAGCATTCGAGATTACGACCATAATTTGCGGCGGAACGCGTCGCGTACATGCAATTTGCCCGTAACTCACCACAGGGGAGAATATACAGTAGACCTGCTTTAAAATGCGGGTAAATAATAATAAATAATTATAATATAGGCCGACAAGGCTTTAAATGAACGTGGGTGGGGGCGCTACCGGTAAAGGAAAACTGTCAAAAACATATCAAAAATGGGGTTTTTGTATGATGGCGGCGTTAGTTCTTTTTTTCGCCACGTTCATTTAAAGCCTTGTCGGTCTGCAGTAGTGCCTAGACATCCTTATACTAGCTAAAAGCCGAGCTTTGTGAGGGCTCGCGTCGTTTTTCTGCGTGATAATCATATTTAAGGCAGTTTTTTTTTATTTTAATAGTGGAAATCGCAGACCCAATAGACTTTCAATTATTATGAAACAGCCGGCTGCCGCTTGGGGATTGATGGTTTAAAGCACAATTTATCAACAGGCGTGATAGTTTTTCCGTAAAGTGTACCACAAATTAAGTGATCATGTTGTCGGATATACAAGGGCTTGCTTCGCTCGCCCAGATTATGACTAGACAGATGTCTACTGTCTAGTAACAACGTGAAAATAAAAACATAATTTTCACAAGTTTACGTTGCAACTCATCCAAGCAATGCGATGCATTTATAAATGAGCCATTCAAAACTAAAGTTTATTTATTAAGCAAGAAGATGTACATTGATTTGACAAACTTGCCACTTAGGTACGGTGTTGTATTTATGTATTGTACGGTATTAAAATAATACTATACTACCTATCTAATAAAAATTTTGTATGAATCAAGACTAGGACGATACCGGTATCTTATAAAACGTAAATTCCTAACCATTCTTGTTATTATAATATTTAGGTACCTTATTAGTAAAAACTCATATTCGTAATCATTAGAATTTTGAAACTGTGATTCCCAGTAATACAAAAAAAAAACCTAAATAATATGCTACCCAAAACCACTTTACCTTTTTAACATCGTAAGACGACGATTAGAAACTAACGATCTCAATCGACCTACTCCTTCAATTATTCTGTGACCGCGTTTACTAACAGCTGTGGATTCAATTCTGTTCCAATAACCGCTGACATCAGAGTTTATGTCGACGCTAATACTGCGGTCTCACCGAAAACTATCCAATTATTGTCATGTAACAATCATATCAATTATTTTTATTTTTTTATATAAAAAAGGGGGCAAACGAGCAAACGGGTCACCTGATGGAAAGCAACCTCCGTCGCCCATGGACACTCGCAGCATCAGAAGAGCTGCAGGTGCGTTGCCGGCCGGCCGGGAATAGGGTAATAGGGGAGGGTAGGGAAGGGAATAGGGTAGGGGATTGGGCCTCCGGTAAACTCACTCACTCAACACAGCGCAAGCGCTGTTTCACGACGATTTTCTGTGAGGACGTGGTATTTCTCCGGTCGAGCCGGCCCATACTTGCCGAAGCATGGCTCTCCCACGTCAAAAATTTGTGTGTTTTTGACAATACGGATTATATTTCTGTGTTATGGTGATACCTCACTACGCGACACGACACGATGCGATACTTCAAGTTCAATCGTCAATTACGTTAGTAAAAATCATTTTGTAGAGCCGTTGAAGCATGTGTATGTACACACTACACACACACACCACTATTTCTGTGATACACACAATATCGGTACTTAAAAGATTGCACCTTAATTCATATACCATTAGATTATAACAAAAGTACGGTATATCTGCATAGAAATCACAAAATTATTGCCAGCGTAATAAATAACAATTATCAATCATTATAATCAATCATCTATTTTCTATTTAACGAAGGCCCACTTGCACCAATCTGGGTTAAAGTTAACTTTGAGTTAAACATCATGTCATATCTGTCACTCACCAAGTTAGTGATAGAGATGACATGATGTTTACCTCAGAGTTAACTTTAACCCAGATTGGCGCAAGTGGGCCTTAGGAAAGGATTATAATATTCAACAACATTATATTGTATTGTATTATGTCATATTTACGTTAATTCAATGGAATACTCTAGGCATTTCTGTGCAAATTCGCAGACGCGTAGTTGTAATCCCTAGCTTACTCCGGACAGAGCGAGCCCAGTTGTTCAAATTCCGTTTCGTTGCTGTATTGTTCAGTAACATTAGGAGGGATTTATCATAATATATCATAACAAATCTAAATAGCAAGGCCACAAACGTAAGCTACAATGCGTAAGTCGGAACAGAATTACGCATCGTAGGGGTCAGGCCACAAACACTACGTTGCGGCGTCGAATGTAGGCTACGCAGCAGATTTGCGCGAACTCAATCAAGATAAAACCTACTTCATCTGCTGTCCATCGTTTCGTGAAAATATCGCGTCTAACGCCGCGCCTCAATGTGGATTAAACTAAAATAATAATATGTATATGTGTTACATTGTCCCTGTCCCTGCGGCAGTGCAACGCGACGGAGTAGTGTGGCTTCACTTTAAACATCAATTCAAATTCAAATTACAGCGCGATGCGTCGTTGCGATGCATTTAAAATAAAAATTCCATTCAAAAATGGAACATCATAAGCAGGAAGTCTGTAAATTCAACGTGTAAGTATATCTATTTTTGTAGTAATAGTTTTGAGTAGCTCATTAACAAAATATCGCAACGCCTGTGAAAGATCCGATGTCGGAGTGTTACCGCAACGCAAGCAATATTGTGGCTTCAGTCTAAGCGTTTAAATCCTAAACATAATCTGGGGCCATTCGTCAAGGAATTCCATGTATCGGGACTTGTCCCATATATTGCCCACCTGGCTGACTTAGATGAATAGAGCTCACCCTATTGACCTCAAATCCGAAGGCATTTTACCGCTGACAGATATTTCAACGCCTTATGGACCACTTTCCCGGGCACTCCAGGTATGACAAGTTTGAATGGGCCATACCTTTACACCGACGGCTATTTATTTTGTAATACTTGCGTACATAAATCCGGAGATATTCGGCCGTTTCAGGCCGTATCTGCATAAATGATGGGCCAATCCGGCCCCCGATACATGTTTTATATCACGGCTTGACCTTTCAACTACATTATTTACAACTTATTCTGTAAGCTATTTCAATGTGTCGGTGTTTTTTAATAAAACACTAGTCCCTAGGCAAGCGTTTGCTTTAATATATTACGTTTTTTTCTACTAGGCATGAATAGATAAATAATTATAGATATACCTTCTATGGAGTTGTACAATTTTCAGATTACGATATTATAGGCACACAAATTTTATCCTAATAGATCCAGTCGTTTTAAAGAAGATCGGAAACAAATACTGCAACATAATATACTTACCTATTATGAGATTTTTATCATATTACTAAATTTTGCCCAAAACTTCATTCGGGTAGAAAATCGCACAGTACCAGCACATTTTGCAGCTTTAAAACTGTAGGATTTCCTTTCCCAGAAACCAAAGTATCTCTTTACAAAAATATGAATATGTACAGAAAACTTACATTATATTCTTGGCATGTAAGTAAAACATCTTTCAACTAAAGCTCACCATTCACGTAATGTTAAGGTAATTTTTATGCGGTTTTGTATAAAGCCTACCTAGATGACGTGCCTCGGGAGGAGAATTTGCTATTTTTAGCATTTTTCGGATAATATTATGCTAATTACCTTACATGTGGAACTTACTATATTTTTTACTTCCAATATCGATATAACTTGGTGTATTGTAAAAAGTTTTGGGGCAAGTACTTTTGAGAGCCCTTAAAAAGTTTCGGTAAATCAAAACAAACCCAAACTTTATATATTTGGGTTGATGTTGGGTCTATTTCTTAAACAGCAACGTTTTTTTTTCGTACCTACGCAATATCAAACATTCCTATAAATACCATAAAGTGAATATACCTAGCGGAATAGAGCAACAATCTCGAGCTGTCAAACGAAACCGAAATTGGTTTTCATCTGTGTGAAAAATATTTGTACGTATACACTTACACAAGCAAATCATGCTTTAGCATGAATTCTATGATATTAAATTGTCAACGTGTCGATACGTGCCGACTGGACGTCAAAAAGAGTTCTGCTGTCATGTATCACAATTCACACAATATCTTTTTTACCACGCAGTGTTACTGACATCTATCTTGCTCAGGCCTTTATTTCTCTATTCCGCTAGGTATATCAACTTTATGATAAATACCTAAGTATACAAAAGTTTTCATGGATGTGTATTTACGTGTAAGAACTTACCACGATACTAGACTGACGTGCGAGTTGTGTGAAGCGTCCTTAGGTATTATTAGAGGTATTAAATAAATAATTAATTAGATGAGGGCCGCTCATTTCGTAAAAGAACCGTTCATTTTTCGTAACATTACTCTGCACTGTCCTTTCCCGTCTTTTCAAAGTATTCTGTTTGAATCTGTTTATCCCAATTTCATCATAATAATATTATAAGCGCGAGAAAGCAAGCAGACGGACTCAGCTTCGGCTATTGTTAGTAAGGAAAATATTATTACTTATATTGCTATTCGAAGAGTGGATGTTAATATTAGTTTTGTGTCTAAACATACCTCAACTCCGTTCACGGCCATATCCCGTAATAATAATAATTAATACAAGCATGATGTGAATAAATATTCAAATGCGAAGGTGGGATTACGGTGTAAAATATCAATGGTAATCCAGGTGACGTCACAGATAATAATTAATGTGATTGGATTACCGTGAAGGAATTAACGAGAATTATTGTAGTCGAAACACGTTATCGATTTTAATGTTTCACACACCGTACCATTAGAGCAGTCATTCTCAAAGTATGCTCCATGGAGTAAAGGCTCTGCGAGAATTAGAGAAAAGTTTGAGAACTGCTGCATTAGAGAAATGGATTAATGGAGAAAGATTTGCGCGAGAAACAATTACAAAGTGGTTAAAATATGTGTGCGTGTCTCTCCTCTGTAAATTCTAAAATGAGAAAACAAAACTAATAACAACGAATATGATTTTTTCTACACTGAATATTTTACGAGACAAACAAGTAAGCCGCAATTTACCATATTTTCCTGCATTATGGATATGAAATAGGTCAATATGAAAATCAAAAATGTTTATTTTATATTGGTGCGAAATCTGACTCGCACTTGGCAGATTTCTATGTTAAATAACATCATATTGTATTAAAGGATACAATTAATCTATGTTTATACCAAACAGTTGATGAATATAGATTTTGATTACCTACCTAATAATGTGCATTACAAATTGGGATTATTAAGCGTCCATACAACGTGTGGTTTAGTGTACCTGCATAATAATGTATTTATGTTAAACAGTATTCTATTCTCACTCCGCGATCTATAACTAAACAACCACAATGAGGTTAACCTGTGGATAAGCCGCTAAGCCTAAATATTATAGGCTAACATAGTGAATTTTAGTATTCAGTTTACATTTTTTGGCTTACTACAATAATTGTTTTAATGTTTCAATATCGAATATAGGCATTAAACTCCCGATTATTTCGCATAGATAATAATATAATAGGGAAAGGAAGAAGCCAAGGGCACTACTATAGCTCATACAGTAAATAATCCCTCCGAAATCAGAGATGTAGCAGAATATTGATATAATCGTTGTGAATCGTCAAAAAAAACTTCTTATTTTCTGTATATGGTAGACAGTACTCAAGTTTGAAAACATTGCAGTAGCATAATACAGTTTATATCCTATTGACATCAAAATAATTATTATGTTATTTTGATGTCAAATTGATTTTCTCGTGAAGCAATTTTGTTTGTCCCGACGTTTCGGCTGCTTTTCAGCGGCCGTGGTCGCGTGTGTGCTGACTAGGGGCCAGACGTCCAACTCGCTGAAGTTTTTCAACTAACCGCAAATTCATCAATTAATTATTATTTGTGTTGACGACCTCTGTGGCTCAATAATTGGTTGAGTGTGTTGCAGCTCAAGCCAGGGGTCGCGGGTTCCAATCCCGCCGACGGAACAAAAAGTTTTCAATGTTCCCGGGTCTGGATGTGTATTAAATATATGTATAGTACAAAAGTATTAAATATGTTTCCGTTAGTCATAGTGTCCTGTTTGTCATATTTTCTTGCAAAGCGAAGCTTGACGCACGTGCGTATAAGCCTCTCCGTGCGCTGCGGTGGATCCGCGCCTTAAAATTTTTGGGATCCATACTAATATTACAAATTTTAATGCGAAAGTGTGTCTGTCTGTTACATCTTCAAGTCTTCACGCCCAAACCGCTGAACCGGTTTTGCTGAAATTTGGTATGGATATACTTTGAGTCCCGACTCCCGAGACAGGACATGGAATACTTTTTATCCCGGAAAAATGTACGGTTCCTGCGCGATCTACTAACTACTATTATATAATATTTTTGTAGCCAGGTTATAGTAAAGCGTAAACTTTTGATTACGTCCGCGTCACTGTCTACTATCACCATGGTGTTTGTTTAGGCGTCGTAAAACAATGCACCATCACCCTACACATCGACCCTATTACTCCTTCTATTAGAGGGTCCTCTAATTGGGTTCCGTATGAGGAAAGCTAATTAGATATGGTGCCCCGTACCCTCCCTTAGATTTAATAATAACTCTCGACGTGCCGAAATTGCTGCGGTAATTCTCGCTACCGATGTCTATGTGCAAGTAGATAGCCTTATACAGGGTGTAACAAAACTAAGTGATAATACTTTAGGGTCCCATAATATATAGAGTTCACTGTAAAAGTAGTAGTTATACTTAGTAATAACTGGCTAAAGGCTTTGTGCCTTGACTGATGATAAAACATCTACATAATATGTATATGTATAGAAATAAAAATTACTATGTTATTAGCACAAATCAATAGGCGTGATAGTTTTTCTGTAAAGTATACCACAAAATGTGTAAGTTGTGGGATATACTAGAACTCGCTTCGCTCGCCCTGATTATACGCATCACTATTTGCTACCGTGTATCGCTATGTCTTGTCTCGTCTCTCTTCGGTCTGATTTGATCTATAGACCCAGATTAATTAAAATCAGGATAACCAATCTAATACACAATGTACTCAGATTATAACTTCATTTCTATCGGTGTTTATATTCTGCTAAGATTTTATCTTGATTCTACTACTACTCCTGATCCTACTACTGGCTATGACTTTCTGATGAATAATCTTCACTCTGTATGAGCTCGTCTGTATTTTACTGCTTCACTTTCACATCAATTAAAACTTGTGAGTTTTAACTGAACAATTTAAGATGAACTGCGAAAGAACAATAGAAGTCAGACGTAGCGAATGCGTCGAGACTCGAGCCTCGACTCGAGAACTTCGCGAAACTGTTACCGAGATTCGCGTCTTTAATGAAGCTGCTCATTGTTATAACTCGAGTTATAAAGTAGGTATTATTCTTAAATATAGCAAAAAATAATTAAAAAATCAGCAAAGTGCGAGTTGGAGTCGCGCACGACGGGTTCCGTACCATTACCTATAGAGCATAATTGGACCAAAAATTGTGTTTTTTGTATGGGAGCCCCCTTATTTTTTTATTTTATTTTAATAATATTATTATTATTAAATATTAAAGTATAACTGAGGATTTTGGGGAAAATTCAAGTACCTGTTGCCATTATTGATAATATAGATAAATACGGAACCCTAAAAAAGGCTAAAAAAATCACGTTTGTTGTACAGGAGCCCCCCTTAAATATTGTGTTTTATTTTGTTTTTAGTATTTGATGTGATAGCGGCAACAGATATACATAATCTGTGAAAGTTTTAACTCTCTAGCTATTACCGTTCTTGAGTTACAGCCTGGAGACAGACAGACGGACAAACATCGAAGTCTTAGTAATAGGGTCCCGTTTTTACCATTTGGGTACGGAACCCTAAAAACATTACTACAATGTTACCATTATCACTTTTCAAGTTAGAATAGCCATGACTGGTAGTTGGTACTATGACTGCAAATCTGTTTAAAACATTGTATAAAAAAAAATAGGCATTCGGCTTTGTCCATATTGTGCCTTTCTCTGTTCGTCAAGGGCATGCATTATAGCGCAGTCAACAGCGAACGTGAGGCATGCCCGTGACGCGCGTTAAAATCGTAGCGCTCGCTATGACACTTTTCTTTCAACGCGGGTGGATTTTGACGCATTCAATTATTGAATATGCCAAACGAAGCGTAGCTGGCCTGGTTTCAATGAAACCGGTCACCGTTACCGAAACCGGTGTGGGAGCTATTATTATTTTTATTATGCCAAACGAAAGTTTAATAAAAAAAAGATGACGAAAATTGAAGATGAAATTGCATAATGTGGACATAGCTAAAAACGCATATTTTGCTCCTCTTCACGTTTTTAATCCTTACTATTTTTGTCATGATCCAACGTGAAGAGGTCACATCAGAAATAAAACAAGTAACCGGGCATTTAGGGCCGATTTTTCAATCGTCAGATAACTTTTAACTAAAGAATAAATATGACACGTTGACATTTTTTTCATATAAAATCTGTCAAAATTCCAAATTTATTCCAGAGGTAAAATTTATCTGACGATTGAAAAATCAGCCCAGACTAAAGTATCAAAAATATGTACATAGTTACCGACCTACAAAATATTATATTAGTTTGGATGTAATCATATTATTGTTATGAATTAGAAAGATTTAGGGCCTGTTTAACCACTTCCTGATAAGTGCCGAATAGGCTATTCACCATTTAACTTGACAGATCTTGTATAATAGAGAACCTGACAAAAAAGTTGTGAATAGCCTATTCGGCACTTTAGCAGAAAGTGGTAAAACAGACCACTAGAGTGGTCGTGAGACTAGTATGGACTGTAGGACGACCGCATCAACTCCATTGCGCCAAAATTAGTTTAGCGCAGGGAACCGTACTTTTTCGAGGATAAAAAGTATCATATATCCTTTCCCGGCACTCAAAGTATCTCCATACCAAATTACAGCAACATTGGCCCAGTCGTTTGGGCGTGAAGAGGTAACAGACAGACAGATTGACACTTTCGCATTAATTTTACTATTATTAGTATGAATGTGACCACGTCGTATTTGGCACTTGTCTGTCTTTTACCTATACATGCTTTAGATCTTGTAGTACCTAAGAATTAAGTAATTATTCTTATCTACCAATGATCATATTCTTCCACGGTTTATTTCGACCTTCAGCCTCCAATAAAAGGAACGAATATTGATTCTGCACGTCTTCTAAGTATAATCACGTATACGTATGGAAATGTCCATTAGACCGGCACAATACAGCCGCCCGGGGCAACGGAACATGCAATAAAATGTACAATATACTTCACTCCTTTCTCTCTTTGTGTGTTTCTATTAACCTTTTCTTTTGTGTTTGAACGAATACGGTAAAACGATTGATGTTATATTCAAAAAGCTATTATATTTATTAAAAAAATAAAATAAAGATGCTATAAAATAGTTCACTATGTATGCCTTAAGACTTTGGGCTTGTTTCACCACTTCCTGATAAGTACCGAATAGGCTATTCACCATTTAACTTGACATATTATCAAGTATGGAGAATCTTTAAAAAAAGTTGTGAATTAGCCTATTCTGTACTTTATCAAAAAGTGGTGAAACAGGCCTTTAAAAAAAGTTGTGAATTAGCCTATTCTGCACTTTATCAAAAAGTGGTGAAACAGGCCCTTAGTAAGTTAGTTTCACTGGTAAAATGCTTTGTAGCAACGAACAGAAGAATCTATTGCGCATTTCATAGCGGCGTAGCACCTGATTTTCAAAGTGAAAAAAATAAATAAAATTGTAGCGTTTTGCGTCAAGAGTCAAGCCCTACACCTAATGGGAAATTCGTAAGACTGAATAGACCGCCGACGTATCATAGGGATAGAAGTAATTATGAAAAAAATAAATTCATGACCCTGTTGTTACGTTTTCCAATTCACCGGCACTCCAGAGTGCAAACCGTTTTTAAGGTTTTGACGTCACTCCTAGAGAGCAATCCGTTTTTACGATTTTCTCAAAGTGGAAACCGTTTTTAGGGTTCAACTTATTTAAATTTAGTTTTGGTGTAAATTGACCAGGGTCACAAAAATAATGTCACAAGTCACAAATACAGCTGCTCGCGGTGTCAACTGTTGAGCGATTTATAGCTGATGCCTTTCAGCTTTCATTAAATCGTTGTAATTTATGTTCAAATCCAACAAAAAATTCAATACAGTTGCAATAATAAAATATACAGATCTAGTAACTTAAAGCATTGAAAACAATATAATATCAGTAAAACCGTTTCATTTTGTGTCAATACACAAAATATGCTTAACAGCGAGTAGCGACCAATTATAAGCTATGCAAACATAATAATAATAATATTGTTATCACTTATCATACTGTTTATCACGAATACTTGTATTTCGTACTACATCTCAATCTGCCCGCAACTAACTAAAAGCATGACAAACCACTTTGTAAGACTAACCAACAATGCACAATGCTCGCTTATGGAGTTTAGACTTTAATACCTAAATAAAACGGTGGAATATACACCACCAAACAGATCTTAATTTAGACAAGTCTGAAGTATATTAAACATCTATAAATTCATAGAAGCATCTATCATAATATTATTATTATAACTATTATTGTTTGTGGTGAGCTAGGGTAGTTGTGACTTGCCTTTAAAACTAACAAAAGAATAATTCTAGTAAAGTACTTACGATTTTCAGTTCTGTTTTTTTTACGTATTCGAGAATTTGAACTGCCCACTATCAAAGATAAAAGGTTTTTGTAATGTTGGTGAAATGTAATTTTAGACACTTTAAGCGGTTTTGCGTATTGATAAATTTTCAATTTTATCAGTGAAATTTAGCTTTAAAGTACCTATGTAGTGAGTTCGTACTACATAAGCCATTATGTTTATAGTGTAAGAGACAACTCAACTTTAATTCTCACTTTAAAAGGTACAATCTTTTATTATATCCGCGCGGACGCATAAATATTTTTAATATTCTTTAAAATTCCATACAGAGTTGCGCCGACAAGAAATCGCTCTCAATTTTAATCTTCAAAGTTTTTATGCGAAACTAGAAACGATTTTTCTAGGTCAGTGGCCACGAAGACTGTACGTCTAAGATAAATCACTCAAAATACATTTAGAGTAAATCTTTACGTAAGTCTTAAGATGTTTTTCTTGAGAAAGTCTCTTGATACTTGTTTCTGTAATTAATGCTTATTTTAAGTTTAATTTTTGTAGCGTTTATTAGGTGTAGTTATGTTTGAAGTAGCAGCGTAGGTTGGACAGGGGAAAGTGCAATCCAAAGTCAGTATATTTAGGACCTGTTTCACCACTTCCTGATTTATGTGCTATCCACCACTTAACTTGACGGATCGAGTATGGAGAATCTGTCAAAAAAGTTGTGGTGTGTGTGTTCGTGTTGTAGGCCCTGTAGTATATTAAATACGATTGATTTTCAATTCTATTTATTTATTGGGATATGTGCGTGGTGGCCGCAAAGGAAGATCTTCCAACCGAGCGAGGAGTTATTCTCAGTCAGGCCAGACTCAGCCAGAGCCCCACCTTTTTTTTGACGTTAGAGAAATCTCAAACTGAGAGAATTATCTTGTCTAGTCACTTAGAAGCCTGCACTGTCACTCGGTAATTGTTCTAATGCAATACTATTCATAACTAATGTAGATCGCAAGCATAATGAATAATATAATATTCGCATTTTCGCAAATTCGCAATTAAGACGCATCCATTTACATAATAAGTGACAATTTAAGGGGGGAGGGGGTCATACGAAATGTGGAAATACATATCCATAGTATAATTATAAATGCGAAAATGTGTCTGTCTGTCTATTACATCTTCACGCCCTAACCGCTGAACCGCTGAAATTTGATATGGACCTTAAGTCCCGGGAAAGGACATACCTATTGGGATACTTTTTATCCCGGCAAAATGTACGGTTCCCACGCGATAACCGAATTTAGGCGCAACAGAGTTGTAGGCGTCATCTTGTACGTATAATAAAATATGTTTTATTGCGTAGGTTTGCTCTTTCAAAGCTGCTACTTTCACAGTGAACTCTATAAGGGCAATAAACACGCCGTAAAGTATTATCAGCCAGTTTTGTTACACCCTGTATAATAACACTTAGGGCCTGTTTCACCACTTTCTGATAAAATGCCGAATAAGCTATTTTGATAGATTCTCCATACGTGATCTGTCAAGTTAATTGGTGGATAGCCTATTCGGCACTTATCAGGAAGTGGTGAAACAGGCCCAAAGTCTTAGGCATACATAGAGAACTATTATATAGCATCTTTATATTTTTAAATACAGGCTAAATATTTTTCCCCTCATTTACACTCAGCCCTGTTGGACAGGGAAGTGGGGAGGGAAGTGGGCAGCGTGAATATGTAAATAGGTGACTCGCGCTGCCACTCGTCGTGCCGCTGCCGCTGCCCGACGCCGACGCGGCAAGTATGTAGAGGGCTGAGTGCAAACGCTCACTCGCGTCGTTACTGCCCCAGAAGTATTCAGGACAATATTTCCGGCAGCGCGTGTAGCAGCGGCAGTGGCTGAGTGTAAATGTAGCATATCTTTTATGTGTAATTCAATTTAAGTGAATTTCATGTAGAAAACTTACGACTGCTGTCTGCTACAAAGCCAATACGAGCAGATTTTATTGGATTCGTCCCGAAGATGTATTCAATAAAATTTCCGTGCACACTTCTAGCATAATAAAAATGTACACATTGTGGAAATTTAGGGAAAATGTTACAAATTCTCGGAGATACGTATCAGGAATATCATAAGGCTACGTGAGGAATTTCCTACGCGGGCTTTGTAAAGTTCCAGCCTCAAATAATATAGACTAGAGAAATAGTAGACGTGGCGAAAATGATATATTATGAAGCAGGTATGGCCGGACTCAAAGACAATAATATTATAATATTTTAAATATTGCTTAACTTTAATTGAATGAAGAGCTTAACAGATATTATCAAGTGAATAATGATAACGTACATTTTTGTTAGGTACAAAATGCAGCAACTGTAGATAAATAAATCATTGTGTTATTATGTTTGATGTTAGGTGTAGATGCAATAATAAAGATGTTAGCGTTGAATAAAATTTTTGGAAGTAAGTTTTGTGTAAAACAGGGCGTTTTTAAACAAAAATGTAAATGCTAATGCAAAAATCATTAAAAAGATAGTCCCATTTTATTTCGTTATATGGAACATCCATACATTTCTTCACCAATAGCCTCGTCTAACAGGCATAAAGCCCGCTGGCGTTGGACTTTTCACTTGAATTGACTGAGATTTTCATACAGTGAAAAATTGGCTACACAGTTTTCCATCAGAGACAGTAGGAAAGTTGGAATGAGTTTTGAGTTTTTAAGAATTGATATCTAAATTTAGACACAAGCAATTCCGTTTTTAATAAGACGAAAAGTTTAAGTAGATTCTAGACTAAAAATAAAAGTATTTATTTTGATTGCAGGAGGTTAAAAGTTTCATCTTCAAACCATGAGTATGGAGTAAAATTCATGCGATAGTTTGATACGATATAAAACTATAATGAATATTTTTTCGTTGATTTACTAGCATTTTATTTTGTGGATTGAAATGAAAAAAAAAAAGTAGGTTCATAGTTTCTAAACTTCTACTTCGTTCTTTTTTTATGAAATAAGGGGCCAAACGAGCAAACGGGTCACCTGATGGAAAGCAACTTCCATCGCCCATGGACACTCGCAGCATCAGAAGAGCTGCAGGTGCGTTGACGGCCTTTTAAAAGGGAATAGGGTAGGGATGGGAAGGGAAGGATTAGGGGAGGGTAGGGAAGGAAATAGGGTAGGGGATTGGGCCTCCGGTAAACTCACACACTCGACGAAACACAGCGCAAGCGCTGTTTCACATCGGTTTTCTGTGAGCCCGTGGTGGTATTTCTCCGGTCGAGTCGGCCCATTCGTGCCGAAGCATGGCTTCCACAGTTATGTTAGAGCAGTAGGTACGTAATTTCTGTTAAACGGCTAGAAAATAATATTATATTAATATATAATTATTATTAGGTTTTATTCTCGACATTCAGATACGCCTTTTAGATTAAGAGTAATTTCTCCACCCTTTATTTGTCCTAATACACTAATGAACCAAATCCTCGCCCCTGAAAAAAAACAAAAGTTTCATATTCTGTGGAACACTGTCGAATTTGAAAATGGCGGCAAATGGTCGTTAATCATAAGAGAATGTAACAAATTGACGGTCACCCCCCGCGCCCGCGGCTCTCCACAATTAATGAACTCATTCCCGAAACACGTCGTAATTAGTGAATCGATGGCCTCATTTTTACCGCCATTGTGATAGCGAATTGTATTACACAATTATGGCCTAAATAGGGCCCTTAGTGGGATGACCGTTGGTTCGCAGTAGAGAGCGTGTAGGTTCGATCCCGGATAGAGGCGCGTACGGTGTACCAATGAGACATTTTCAGATCTCAAGCACATAATATTATGGACTCTCGTACGGTGAAGGTAGACATCGTGGGGAAACCCGCACATAGTTGGTCCCAGACGTATTGACCTGCTCATTCCTCTGGACTAGGCCGACTATGTTGCGAAAATGGTATTGACATCGTTGGCGAAAATGCCGTATGTGCTTGGGTTATATGGACATTTCAAATCTTGTCCCAGGCACTATTTGAATATATTTGAATAGTAGTTACTTCGCTCTGTAATTTATACTAAGTATACAGGGTGCATTTATACCTTCCTGCCAAATTTTAATATATTGATCTTTGTTAAAAATAAAAATACACGTATTTTTTCTTTTATAATCACTCGGTACTAAAATGTTGAGAAATAGCTTCCGAAAGTTATCCTAAAAACACTACAATTAATGGACACGACGCGTCGCCCGCGCGTGATGTGACCCCGCGCACGCGCCTCCCCCCCGCATTACCCCCGGTCATTCCCCCGCGCCGCGAGTGACCACTCTGCAATGATTATAAATGGGATAAAATATGTTAATAAAAAAAAATGACACCCAATTTTTTTTGGTTAAATGGACTCTCCTAATGATACCTAAGCCCTGGAAAAATTTTTGGCAGGAAGGTTTAATTGCACCCTGTATATTAAATCATCCACAATGCATGTAAAGGCCTTGTTTAAATAGGGTTATTTGGTCCAAAACTTAAGAAGTGACATACTTACAGCAGATCGCCTAGTAAAGTATAGAGTATAGACTATAGATAGTTCAATGCCACGCAATATTGTCTCAGTAAACTTTTCTAGCGAGATTATGTTGCTCTTATCTACTAATTGTTGTGTTTCCACGATAAAAAGTTATTTTTTATAGCTCATTTTAACCCCGAATCTGAGGTGGCCCTAATTTTTGACCACGTATAAATACGTCCTGGTACGGATAAGGATCCCTTATTAAAATGGCTGATATAATATCGATAGCTACGCTTATCTAACAAAACGATATGAGGAATATAAAAGTGGAAATTAGCTTCTTTGGTATTTAAAATACTTCGATTGTTCACTCATAACACGATCACTATAATTAGAGGATTAATTCATTGTCAAAGTGATCATGCAAATTCGGTAGCCATTAATATTTCACTCGAATTAGCTCTCAAATTAGTCATCGTAGTCCGGTCTAGCTCTGACCTCCCGGGGGGGTCATCCCCCCACAATGGGGCAGGAGGTCACGTCACACCGACGACCAATTACTGTCCCGTGTGTCACGGACAGGACAAAGGGTTAATGTCTAATTAATAATTCAATTAATTCATTTATAAGGTATCATGTATCTATTATTAGTTAATTAGGTGCAGGAAATATTTATTTTGAATTTACCCGACTTCAAAAAGGGATTTTCTTTAACAACATTTTATTGTTAGCTAAGGAAGGTACAAGAAATCTTGTGTTGTAAGAAATATCATGCAGAAGTATTTTACCTATAGCTATAATTACCTTTTTGATAAATAGTCGATTTTGCTAAATAATGTTTCACTTTTCATTTTATAAATCTGGAAAATGATGTTCTTAAAAATATTGAAAACAATGAAATCAAGACGTAGTAATGATATACACTTTTCATACACTTATTCTACTTTTATTAATTATGTTTCACACGACCGGTTTCGATAAAATCATCATCAGCCCCCCTAGACAAGTGGCAAACGACTAACGCTACGCGTCGTAACGCTACGCTAACGCTACAAAATGTATGCGATTTGACATATTTAAGTCATAGCTTCGCTAGCGAATACTAATGTAAAATCCCATACATTTTGTAGCGTTAGCGTAGCGTTAGCGTAGCGTTAGCGTAGCGTTAGCGTAGCGTTAGTCGTTTGCCACTTGTTTAGGGGGGCAGGTGTCAGGAAATCAAGATAATTTACAACTTAATAGTTCAATGAAAATTCGAGTATAATTCAATTAAAAAAGTCCAAGTTACTCACGAGTCACGAGAATTAGAAAATGATAATCTAAATATTATATAAAACTCAAAGGTGACTGACTGCATGGTGATCTATCAACGCACGGCCCAAACCACTGGACGGATCAGGCTGAAATTTGGCATGCAGGTAGATGTTATGACGTAGGCATCCGCTAAGAAAGGATTTTGATCAATTCCACCCCCAAGGGGTTAAAATAGGGGATGAAAGTTTGTATATAAAAATACTTCTTAACGCGAGCGAAGCCGCGGGCAATAGCTCGTACTAGATAAAATAGCTTCGTCTATAACGTTTATTTACCCAGTTACGTAGCTGCGGTATCGGTCCGTCCGAATTGTTATTTGTTCGACTGTGCAAAAGCCCTGTCCAGACGGTATACTCACTATAATTTACAATTTACCCCTTATTGCATCGCAATAAGAACTAAAATTGCATCGCAATACACTCAAACAAAAATACTATTCAAGGTAGCTCGGTCTTAATTAAACAGAATTTGTATTTCATTTTAGAGAGCATACTTGAAGACGGAAATATAAATACGTCTGTATTTATAAATAGAAGCGTTAGAACCATTTTAAACTAATAAATGAAGTGTATTTCTTACTAGTATTAGAATAAACTTTAAGGTTTTTAAACTAATGTAATTACCATCAGTGATAATTTGCCTATGCAGTATGCCATAAAATCTAAGATCTCGTCTTTCCAGCTGGAAAGACGAGATTCTAGCTAGAATCCATACTCGATAATATTATAAATGTGAAAGTGTGTCTGTCTGTTACCTCTTCACGCCCAAACTGCTGAACCGATTTTGCTGAGATTTGGCATGGAGATACTTTAGAGTCCCGGGAAAGGACAAAAGATGCTTTTTATTCCGGAAAAATGTACGGTTCCCGCGCGATAAACAAATTTTGTCGCAACGAAGTTGCGGGCGTGATCTAGTATATATCTATATCTATACAAAATAATAATAATTATAAAGTCGCTTTTTTCCCTCATGTCCCTTTGTTCCCTTTAATCTTTAAAACTACGCAACGGACTTTGATGATTTTTGCAGTGTTAGATAGCCCATTTATCGAGGAAGGCTATAGGCTATATTTTATCACGCTAAAACTAATAGCAGTTAAGAAATAGAGGAAAATGTGGAAAAAACGGGGAAAATTATTTGAAAGGGCTTTGAACGCGCTAATCTCAGGAACTACTGGTCCGATTTGAAAAATTCTTTCAGTGTTAGATAGCCCATTTATTGAGGAAGGCTATAAGCTATATTTCATCACGCTAAGGCTAATAGGAGAATGTGGAAAAAACGGGGGAAATTATTTGAAAGGGCTTATCTCGCGAACTACTGGAGCAATTTTTATGTTATTTGGCACAGATAAGAAGTACCACGTGAAGGATCGATTTTAATCATTTTTCAGTGGCTTTTATTATATTTTATACCCGTGCGACGCCAGGGCGGGTCGCTAGTTTGAGATGTAATGTATTTTGATGTAGTGCGGTTCAGCAATTTAATTATTTATAAAATACAATAATTTAAAATAATTTTAATTCATCAAGGTCATCATTTAAATTTCAAAATATGATGACTTTGATGAATTACATCAAATAATTCCAAATTCAAATATCAAAATCCTGGAAACAGAGTGGATGGTGTGTTCGTCATATTTTTTTGATTAAAAACAAAACAATTTAATTTATCGAGGAATTCCAAATTCAAATATCAAAATCCTGGAACCCTAGTGGATGGTGTGTTCTGGTGTATCGTGGCGGCGGCGGCGCGCGCGGCATGATGGACAGGCGCCGGACGGACTTGCGCGGACCGGACTCGTCCGGACGGCTGCCGGGGAGGACGGAGAAACGCCTGGAATGAGGATTTATTTTAACCGACTTCCAAAAAAGAGCAGTTAAACTCAGTTCGTTACTGGGTTTACCTCCTCTCTTGTTGATCATTCGGCGAAATTAAAAGGCGTCTAGTGTCTACCAATAACGTACAATAGCGTGTCACAATCTGATCATCATCTACCAATATCGCTCGCTTTTTGCATATTCCTATTCCATTTAGGCCCAGTACTTATTCTTAAAGTTGCACATGACCTAATGACTACGTTAGATTTAAAGTAGATACAATTTTAAATTACGGTCAAACCAAAGTATCCATTACCAACCAATACGTAGATAATAGTAATTGAAATTAATGCTATTTTCTAATAATTTCATTTTGATTTTGATGTCATAACATGCTAAGTAGTTATTGCTTTGGTATTTGCTAAAAACGCGGTATCGTCGAGTATTATTTCGCATCGAGTGAAAAATAGCAATTCATTAACAGCACTGCGCTGCGAAACAGCACGGACGTGATTTTTATCATGATCGTAGACCATTGCTATGCATGATAATATTAGCAATCGTATTTTTTAGCAAGTACGATTAATTGAATAATAATTCAATTAATGGCTAATGGCCATTATACAATTAATTATTTTGGCTAATACTATTTTTACCAACACTAATAGTCAATAGATAAAACAATAATATAATATTGATCTTTATTACCTAAACCCAAGTATGAGCCACAAAGTATTAAATACATAGACCTACCTCTCAGTTGGTATAACAGACATCCTTCGGAACAAATGCTCTGCCTCCTTCTTCATGTCCTCATCCTGCATGAGGCTGACCATGGCCTTTTCGCGCTTGGCCAAAATGGCGTCCGACATCTCTACTTCACCTTCCATAGCTATGTTTACACACTGAAATAGGATATGTAAAGTTACAGTAATATTATGTCTGTAGCCAAAGCAGCGGACGATATATCCCATACCAATAACATTATTAGTTTATCCGTCTGTTACACGTTAAAGCCACTTAACTGAATTTCATTAGTAATAGATAGTTTATTTAATCCGGTAAAATATTATGCTATTCTCATAAGATAGTCGAATTTTGGTGAAACGAAATTGCGGAAAATACTTACCTACCTATCTATAAATATTTTACAAAATTTTATGCCACCTCCCACGGTTTTGACCATAGCATGGTAGCTAGTAAATTGGACAAAACATCACTACTAACCGGTAAAGGTGAAAACATGAACTAAGTAAATATTTTAAAGAATTCAACATATTTTTCAGTAAAGTAATTCATTAGCTAATGCAACAACATAATTAAAAAACTTTCCACCTAAAAGTAAATGTTACTTGTTTCAACCATAACTATATAACTTTTTGTTTTAAACTCTAAAGAGAGTCGTAATTTTGCGCGTAACAGTGTATTTTAGGCCGATATTATGTGAGATGGGCACATAACCGTAAAAGTAAGGCTTCGGCCAAACCTACGTGTCAATAACGCGGGACTCGGGAGGCGGGACGGGAGCGTATGCAACGCGAAATTACTGGTGTGCACACATGCGCGACTACGGTGCGAAACCGTAGATTATTCCCGCTCTGCCGACGCAAACGTCCCGTGTTGCAGACGCTCCCGCTTCGCAGTCGCTTTGGTCGCGTAGGTTTGGCCAAAGCTTTATACTTCCAACCATAAGCCGGAGCTTCCGCGTTTTATACACTTCATTAGGTCAGCCTAGCCTAGTGTTTGCGTAGATAAAACGATAACAGACAATTTAGCCTAAGTTTGCATACAGGATGTAACATAACAAAGTGATAATACTTTTAGGGTACGTCTCCCTCATAAAGAGTACTGTGAAAGTAGCTGAAAGAGTAACTCTTTTAACTTTTGTAGAGGTGCTCCTTTTCACAGTTAACTCTATGAAAGGGACACACTATACACCCATTAAGTATAATCATTTTATATTTATTACAAAGTATAAATTATACTGATATATTTATTCAGTTTAAATTAATTATTTAACTGAATAAATGTATGATTATTGATTGATTATGCTACTCAGTTTAAATTAATTTAGATTTTAAGAATTATTATTGAGCCATTCAATGGCACAACAATTAGTGGAATTGGCTCTTTAATTTCGTAGATACTGATAATATTATGCGATATTAATAGCAGTATAATATTATATAACTTTGATTTTAGTTCAAACTAATTCAAAATAGACCTTATTAAAATTTGATTATGAAAAGTCATCGTATACGTATTTTTAATATAACAACGGATTAAAATTCTTTCAGGGTTTATAAACCTTTTTATCCTATAAACTTCAATTAAAATCTTAAAAGGCTTGGAAGTTGCTAAAATGGATTCTTGTAAACGGGTTGTCCTTTGAGGAGACACAATTCGCCTCAGGGCGGTACCTGCTCCGTGTTCGGTGTAAAACGACTGACGTTTTTTACGTCTGGGAAAAGTTGAAAAAATGCGATCTGAAATGTTTAATACAATTACTGGGTTTTTATTATAGGTTGTTGGATGAAATTATTAAATTCCTCTGAGGTTGTGCACCAAAAAAAACTCGACTTTATTTAACTACATTATGTCAGTAGTTTAAGTAATAAGTAATAGTAAAAATAACTAAAAACACGCTTTTTATATAAAGCGTCGGTTACAAACAAACATACAAAATGAAAAATGGTTTATATCAAATTAGTGTATTGTCATCGGTCCTCGATAAATCTACAAAGTTTAAACGAAATCTGGCCGTTTAAAGTGGGTCAAAATCGCGCCCAAAGAAGTCGGTTACAAACAAACATACAGGTAAAGCTAATAAAAAGCGTATAAAAATTCTCGCTTACCGTAGTAAGTATACAGTAACAACAATGTTTGGGCAGAAAATACGCCGATAAGTTTGCATTGTAACGTGGCATATTTTGTAAATGAGAAATTGAAACTTGAAAAAGGCAGTCCGAAATAGCAAGTTTGTTGAACTAATGTGTATCTTCTTGTGTACTAAATAAAAAACAGTTTAGAATAGGTAATTAAAAAATGCATTACATTGCATAGACGCGTCGCAATGCAAAAGGAGATCGATTAACTGTCGGTAGCTTTAGGGTAAAGCTACCGACAGTTAATCGATCTCCTAATGTTCCAGTATTTGCACAGTATCGTCACAATAGACAGAAATAACCAGTAGGCCGACTTCAAATAAACTGACGAATCGGTGCAGGTACCGCTGCTGTCCGCTGTGACTTGTGAGCATGCTACGAAAGGTTGAGAGAAACGCATTAGGGCACGCGCCGTCCGATATGACTGTACATTACGTCATAAGTATAAAAGAGTTCGAACCTTTTTGTATGGAGCGTGGCATACCTAAAGCTATTTTCATGTACACCCATGAAACATGTAAGTCAATCGACAGAGAAAATAATTACAAACAACAAAATATACTCTTTGACAAAATGTCGTAAATGATATACTTTTTGAAATATTTCAGATTGTATAATGTAGGTATATCTAAAAAATATGTTATTTATTTTACATTTTCAAACTGAAATAACTCAGAAAATATAACTTCATTTACTATATTTTGTCAAAGAGTATATTTATGTATTTATTGTCTGTAAACATCATCTATATCGATTAGCGTATTTTTATAGGTGTACACCAAAATACGACATTTTATATGTGTACTTGTACGTTAGGTATGCCAATAAGGTTCGTTGTTCTTTAGAGAACTCTTCTAAGTTCGCCTACTGATTCGTTCTGTCTTTTGTGGTATCGTTAAAAATAGGCCAACAAAAACCATTCACAGGCTAATACGTCGTGTCCAGCCAGGATTATAAATTCCAGCTAAAATAGACTAAATAAAGTCACACGCGCATTGATTACTTCAATTCCAACGTACAGTCGAATTAAATCTGTACCTCGATTCTACTACCTTATGTAGCATTGATGCTGCTTCGTGTCTTGGTTGATCCAATGCGTTACGTACTATCGGACAGCAAAATCTACGAAAAATGTGTAAATCAAATAATGAATTCATTTGATTCAGAGTTAATTTAAAAAAAAAAACTGAACGCCGGGACTATGGTGTCTACCATCGGTGTAGAATATACAATAGAACATTTTGGGTCTTTTGGAACTCTAGCCGCTGCCTTGTAAAGTTCCATTTTATAGACAACGGTTGCTTACAAATACGAAACGTCAAACGTCATACAAATTTTTTTCTGTTTGATAGGAAACGCGAACTGAATCGAGCTGCATAAAATAGTAGAATTGAGATACAATAGTCCAATTAGTAATAAATTGCTACGTTATATTTCCAGCCGTGAAGAAAATTAACGATCCAGGCATTATAGAGCTTTGCTATTTCAATATAAGTAATTGTTTTTCACGACTCGATGGTAAATTACAGAATTCTGAGGTGTTATTGGTGAATATTAATCATGATTTCAATTATTGTGGTTGGCAATTACAAACATTAATTACACGATTTATTTTTCTGTTTAGTACACAAAACTACGATGCAGCATCGTATCGCAAAAATACGATGTAGTGAAATTCGGCATAACAAAATATTTTGTAGGTACAAAAAATTATCTTACTATTGAAGCTACAACCGTATCTGACGAGAATTGTGTACGAACTCTTAAAATTTTGTTTCTTTTATGAATCAGTTAAAGTCTTTAAACTATACTAGATGATGACCGCAATTATTCCGTTGCACTAAAATTCATTTATCGTGCGGGATCCCATGTCCTTTCCCGGGACTCAAAGCATCTCCATACCCAGCAAAATTGGTTCTGCGGCTATGGCGTGAAGAGGTAACAGACAGACAGACAGACAGACTCACTTTCGCATTTATAATTTGTATAATATTAGCACATATTAGTAAGTATAGATGAATAAAGGTATATCTACACAGCATAACAAAATCTTGATACTCACAGTATCAAAGAACGTCGCTACATCGTGGTATCCAAAGGACCTGGCGAGCGCGGCGCCTTCTAAGAGCGTCGCGCGGGCTTCGGGTACGTTGTTGTGTTGAAGATGGCAGCGCGCGAGCAGAAACGTCGCGTTCAACAGCCATACGCGTTGCTCTTGCTGTCGCGCTTCTGAAAAAAAAAGCGGCCAAGTGCGAGTTGGACTCGCCCATGAAGGGTTCCGCAGCAGCAATAAGGTTTATTTTTATAAAATTAAAAGGCTTTTGATTTATTTTTATATTTCAGTCGATTTAATGAAATTTAGATTATGGTTTACCATTTATGACGTACAAAAAAAACTACTAGCTAGATCTCGTTCAAACCAATTTTTATTGGTAGTTTTTATAGTAATCTACATCATATTATATTTTTTTAGAATTATCATGCCCCTACTTTAGAAATTAGAGGGGGGGGACACACATTTTACCACTTTGGAAGAGTCTCTCTCGCAAACTATTCAGGTTAGAAAAAAAAGATATGAGCAACCTCAATATGATTTTTGGAGACTTATCCATAGACACCCCACCCCACACGCATAGATTAGATGAAAAATTTTTTTTTTGTTTCAGTTGTACCTATGGGGACCCTTAAAATTTTTAATAATTTTTCCATTTTTGCATCAAAATCTTAATGCGGTTCACAGACTACATCTACTTACCAAGTTTCAATAGTATAGCTCTAATAGTTTCGGAGAAAAGTGGCTGTGACATACGGACGGACAGACAGACAGAGAGGCAGACCGACATGACGAATCTATAAGGGTTCCGTTTTTTGCCATTTTGGCTACGGAACCGTAAAAACAGGCTGCACTAAGGGAATATAGGTAGAAATGAACATCAAATAGTAGGTACTATCAGAGAAGTTGATTACTAGGCAGAAAGCGGACCTAAGTAATTTGGTCGCGTTATGTCAAACCCATCCGACCGATCACAGCTAACATTGAATTGACATAAGCCGACCACATGACGTAGGTCTGTCAACTGCCTAGGAATCAATTACCTCGATGGTATATTTTCGAAGCATGGTAAAAAGAAAGGCGGATATTCCATCTTCTACGCTGTGCCGGTGGTTTACTCTTCTTACCTCTTACGAATAGTCACGAGCTTACCATAAAGATTCTGCTTAGCTCCGATAATATATCATCCAGACACGAGCTTACCATAAAGATTCTGCTTAGCTCCGATAATACACACACTGGCAAAATTAGCGGAACATAGTTAAAAAGGGGCACAACTTGAACTCAAGTGGGTCGGGCTGTCTGAAATCCTTTTATATAGTTTCTAAGCTCATTTAAGAAATAAAATATTGAACAAAACTGGCAATTTGAGAGATTTTTATTGCAATTATGCCATAATAAATGTTTTTCGATGATTGACGTTGTAAGTGTTTCTGATAAGAATGGCGTTTTTAGCGGGGTTCAAGGTATGCCAGCTCATTTGATTGTTTGGTTTTTGGAAGAACACATTGCTTAGATATAAAATTAGTGATTTCCCAGCATCTACGACAGCTAGAGCTGTAACCACGATAGAGAAAGGTCACACCTACCGTTCGGTCAGTCAGGCCTTAGGTGGGTCAGCTTCCGTGGTCCATCGTAACTTTCAACGCTACAGAGAGACTGGATCTTACGTCTGGAGACAAGAACAAGGCAGATATCGGGTGACATTGGTTCAGGATGACCGTTTTGTTAGGGTACAAGCCTTAAGAAATCGACCTCAAACTGCATTGCATACACGAAACCTGTCGGAACAGATCCGAGATGTACGTGTGAGCGATTGTACAGTAAGAAGAAGACTTATAGAAGTTAAATTAAACTCAAAAGTGCCAGCAAGGGCACCAGAACTTGAGACAGGACACCAAAGAGCCAGGCTAAGATATGCGCGTGAACATCAAAATTTGACAAGTGTATGAAATCGTATGCTGTACAGTGATGGGAGCAAATTCTGTGTAAATTTTGTTGACAGGCGATAAAGAATGTGGATAAATCGTAAGGAACGCTATAGACCATCAAACTTAACGGAAACAGTGGCCTATCATGCAGGCTTCGAAATGGTTTGGGGTGGCATATGACTTGGAGCCCGCACGGAGCTGATGATTGTTAATGATGGTACTTTGACAGTACACGGCTAAAGCACAGATGTCCTAGAACTGAATGTTGTGCCTTTTACACAATTTTAGGCAGTAGCTTCAATTTTATGTGCGTCCATAGAGTAAAAAAATCGGGCATTATTACCTAAATTATGCTGGCGTAGCCTAGGTGGAGAGGCCAGCACGGTCTACGGATATGGATCCGATTGAGGACGTGTGGCACATCAATGGGTGAATGGTACGAGTTAAACCTCCAGCTCCAAAATCTGTTCAGGAGCTCGAGTTGGCGCTACTGGAGGAGTAGGAGAATATCCCACAGGAAATGATTGACAATCAAAATGCAAGCATGGAATGGCGTATCCAGGCCCTCTTGAGATCCATAGAAGGCATTAAACGCTTTTAACATGGCATTTCTTAAGTAAAAATGGAGAATTTAACTTAAAAAATTACTACAGAAATTTCAAATATTTTCTTAATTTTTGATTTTTGCTGATTTTTTTCCTTTTTACACGATTTCATGCCCTAAATTTATATAAGTTTTATTTTTTAATCATCAATTATTGAATTAATATGGAAATATATAAAAAAACAGCAAATAATTTTCAAAAAAATGAAAATGTTGTTATGTTCCGCTAATTTTGCCGGTGTGTATATATTCTATAGCGGCGCTAAGCAAGATTTTGGGCAATGATATAACTGCACAGTAATTGAGCCGCAGCCCACATTTGCAAAGTACCAAGATTTTTTTTATCAAGACCTACTAATCACAGCAGTTGTACTCCCCATGAAAATTGAACACTGTAGATTTTAATGAAAAAATTATAGCAATCGTTGCTAGTGATTACTTATTGATATAAGCGATTGTTCACAGAAAAAACCTACGTCAGCGAAAACATGTCCGCGGCTCGAAATCCCGAAATACGCTTACAAAAGGACAAAAAGGCTTACCGGCTTGACATTTGAGCGCGTAGAACCTCGCTCGATACGGGCGTTTTAATGCCTCGTGACGTTGCATTGTGAATTAACTACTCTATATTTTAACATATAAGCCCCCCCCCCTCTCGTCTCGAGGGCTACTGTCCGTCATGTGTGCGTTGCAACGACGCAGCGCGCCGTTTGGATTGGCTCTTAGATGGCCAATAATATTGCACAATACCTGGCATTGCGCATTGGGCCCGCTTAACGCGTCTAAAGAAATTTCCTTTCAAAACCTAGTCATCAAGTCCAAGCGAAATACGCTAACAATTAGCTTACCAGCTTGACATTTGAGCGCATAGAACCTCGCTCGATGCGGGCGTTTGGTGTCAGCGTGTAGGCGCGCAAGCTCGTGCAGCACGTAGCAGCGCTCCGCTGCCCGCCCCAGCGATAATCCCCTCTCCAATACGCGGAGCCGGCGTCTGGAAGCGTAAAGCTGGGTCTAGACGAGCGACGTAATTACGTGTTTGTATAATATTATAGGTTTTTTGAACACATTCTATGGCGTGTTAATCCGTGCAATGCGTTATGGCGTTTAATTCAAATATTCAATTTGAATTAAACGCACAATTGTGATGCACACAGGCTATGTTCAATTCTGAAAAATATTAAAGATCCTTTTAAAAATTGCAAAAATTTGGAAAAAAATTGCATTAAAATTACATTATTTCGCTTGCACTATGAAAAGTAGTATTGATGACACATATTTTCATACTTATACATAGGCTGCTATTTATGTATCCGGAACTGGCCACTTACAAGAACAATATTTAAAAAGTAATTACAACATTTGAAAATATAACTCTTTGGTTGAAGAATACATTTTGTTTCATGTGACTGTCAATTATTTTTCCATTGTGGCGTCATTTTGAAAATTGCGTGTCTTCATTTGGCATGGATTTAACGCGTGAACATTTTCGTGCAATGATTTACTACGATTTTCGGCGTGGGCTAAATCAACAACAGTGCTTTATTCAACTCACCGCAACTTTTGGAGATGAAGCACCATCAAAAACCACTGTTTATCACTGGTACAGTGAGTTTAATCGTGGGCGGTCTATGCTCACGGATGAAAATAAAGAAGGTCGCCCATAAACAGCTGTTGTCCCACAAAATATAGATGCTGTGCGGGAACTAATAATGCGTGATCGTCATGTTACATATCGCGAGATAGAGGCGTCCTTAGGCATAAGTATGACGAGCATACATAAGATATTACACGAACATTTGGCTGTAAAAAAAATATGTTCGCGTTGGATTCCGCACAACTTGACAATCGATCAAAAACGGGCTCGTGTCGATTGGTGCAAAAAAATGATAAAAAAATACAACCGTGGTACGTCAAAAGCCGTTTATAATATCTACACAGGTGATGAATCTTGGATCTATGCATATGACCCCGAAACTAAACAACAGTCAACGGTGTGGGTGTTCCAAGATGAGCCGAAACCAACAAAAGTTACTCGTGCAAAAAGTACTTTGAAGCAAATGGTCGCCTGTTTTTTTGGAATTAATGGACATGTGGCTACAGTGCCATTAGAGAATCGTAAAACGGTTAATTCTGAATGGTATACGACCATTTGTTTACCAGAAGTCTTTGAAAAAATAAGAAAGGACAACCGACAACGCAGAATCATATTACATCACGACAATGCTAGCTGTCACACCTCAGCTGAAACAACTCAGTTTTTGGAGGGTCAAAAGATCGAATTGACTGGTCATCCGCCGTACAGCCCTGATTTGGTACCTAACGATTTCTTTTTATTTCCATACGCGAAGAACAAATTACGTGGTCAACGTTTTTCGAGCCGCGAAGAGGCTGTTGATGCGTTCAAAATGCACGTTTTGGAGATACCTCAATCAGAATGGAAAAAGTGCTATGAAAATTGGTTCCAGCGTATGCAAAAGTGTGTCGATCATCGCGGCGAATATTTTGAAAAGCAATAAAACCATATTAAATGATATATGTTTGTTTCTTTTTTTAATTCCGGATACATAAATAGCAGCCCTCGTAGTATTCATCATTATATACGAAAAAAAATTCGCGATAGCACATGTCTTTGATATTGAATAAAATATAAGTTGTTCAGTAGAATACAACCAACGTCGATGGCAAATAGGTAACTCGGAAGTCGGAAATATACGGTTTTTGTTACTAAAGCTACTTTCTAATTATAACTTACTGACAAGTTATAAATAGAAACCCATTCTTAGTTATTTCAACAATAACAAAAAACAATGCGTGGGCTCGAAAAACACATAAGCTGTAAATCTTTTATGGCAAACAATTTCGAAGTTCAAAGGAAGTTTGTGGAATAAAGTGCTATGTGATGTCAACGTTCTAAGAGTCGCAAGGCTTGAGAAAAATCGTACTATGAAATTTCCTTTTTATGTCTACATATGATGTCGTATTTGAGTATGTAATTAAATATGATTTTTTGTTTTTTTTTGTGAACTTCAGACATAATATTATGTATCATTGTAAGTTTTCTAGTGTTTTGAGTTATTGAAAGTCGATAGAATCGACAGGTAATTTACACAAATACTGTAAGTGGTGAAGTTTTTCTGTTTGTCTATTGATTAGTAATTCTAGCAGTTACTTTTCAAGCCTAAGCCACGAAGTTAGGTATAGAGATACTTTGAGGAAAAGATAGGAGACTTAGGGCCTGATTCACCACTTCCTAATAAGTGTCGGATTTTTTGACCGATTCTCCATACTTACTTTCTCTTCATCAGACTTTATCTCATTTCCAGACTTTATCTGTCAAGTTAAGTGGTGGATAGCCTATCCGGGACTTATCAGGAAGTGATGAAACAGGCCCTTAATCAGAGAAAATTGTCGCGACTTGCGGGCAACATGAAGTATAAAGTTTCCCACTCCGTTTCTTCGCCACAACAATAAGATATTTATTTATTTTATGGACTCACCAACAGAACAGCATTTCTTACAATTTAAATTTGTACATAAAGGTGAATGCCCAAAAAAAACCCGTAGTCGATTAAAATAATTTATGTACAGCTAAATAGACCATAAATAGTAGATTGTAAATATATAACTCATTTTATTCAAAATTATAACCGAAACAGATAATTTGAAAAAATAAATCTGAGATACACGGTAGTCAGTACTTCGAATCAACTAATTACTTTCTTTGTTTTTGTGTTCTTTCTCGTGAAAGCGATGTTGATAGATAAGAATTTTACAATTTAGAGAAGAAAAGAGATGTCAAATATATATTTTAAGAATAAATTAATTCTTCTTCTTTTTCTCTCTACATCCTCTATCGGTTGTATCACGGAGAGTGCTCTGAGCAATTGCCCGGAATTATACCTCCTACAACTTTTCGCCACAAGAAAAATAATATACCATCCTCATCACTTTGAGTGGCAGTTTTCCACCGTGCGTTTTTTGCGTAACTTTCTGCTGCGCGCTGTAAAACTCTGAAACAAACTGTCACCAGCAGTATTTCCAATACGACCTGCTACAAACCTTCAAAGGCCGGCAACGCACCTGCGGCTTTTCTAATGTTGCAAGTGTCCATGGGCGACTGTAGTTGCTTTCTAACAGGTGACCCGTTTGCTCGTTTGACCTCTTATTAAAAAAAATGATCACATAAACAATATCATGTAGCAATAATCCTAAAAACATCTATAGTGTCAGATATAAAAGTGGTAAAATATGATATTTTTACTATGTACTAATCGTCACACTGTCATTAATTATTGTAGCATCGCGCCGTCCTATCATAGATTCCTATAGGAAAAGTCGAGTTAACTCCGTACCTGGCAGCTATACTTATTGTATGGCCGCCAGGTACGGGGTTAACTTGACCTAATTGTAGTTACGATCGTTTTTAAAGTACTTGGTGATTATTTAATCCAAAAAGGACATTGTATTTGGGATACGGTAAAATATGTAGTCTACTATGCCACATATGGTTAAATGGTTTCAATCGATTACGGGTTTTTGGTCCATATATTTTTGGGTATTCACCTTTGTTTACAGATAAAATGAGTTCTAATGACAGGTGAAGTACAGCGTGCGTATGCGACAAAAATTAGACGAGGTGAAATGAAGTGAATATGGTGATAATAATATTATGATAATGATAAAAATATATTATAGATATACAACATAACAATATTAAAATATAAAATACTTAGCATCCCGTGGCTGTGGAGGTCTAGTACGTATCATGGAGTCACGGGGGCTCGGCTCGTGCGATATCTGTATGCCGAGCAGGATGTACGCGCGCCGCTCTATGTCCTCATCTGTCATCTTTTTCTTTACACGTTTCTGGCAATAAGAGCTTTATTTTAAAGTGGGAGTTCTTATTATTATGATAAAGTCTTAATAATAGTGCTGAAGACTAAGGCACTCTCTTTGTAACGTTATTTAGAAGTTTCAACATCTTATTATACCAAAATTGTGATCACTTTCTCCCTTAAATATCCGATATAAAGATGCCCACTGTTTATACTAACGTTTTAAGTTTTTACAATGATTTTGTTCTTATCTGTCAAGCTACATACAACACAACATACAACAACAAAACATTTTATAATTATTATACCGTGTGAATCGTTTAATTCTAAGTTGCGAGGAAATCATATAAAAGATCCAATAGACCCGCTGCGCACAAACATAGTGTTTTTTTTAATTCTCAAACAAAAATAGATTCCGCGCAACGCAGCTTACCTAATTTAAACTACAGTGGAAGCGCAATCTTAAGGTGACTTTCGTCCGATCAGATTTCACCTTTACAGTTTAATGTAAGGAAGGTGATTTATTTACCTACCTGATCCAAGAAAGCTTGCGCCACGATATTCTGCAATTGCTGGATAAACTTGTCCTTTCCGGGCAACAGCTTGGCTGGGATTCTTGCGATTTGCTCCAATCCGAATTCGACAGCTTCCAGACACTTCGCCGTGTCTCGTTCTGTGTACAGCGACTCGGCAGCTTGCAGGAGGCGCTTCGCATCTTTAATGTGCTGTTTTTGGGTTTTTCCGAGTCTCTCTGCTCTGGCTTTGGCGAGTCTCGCTTTAGCCTCTGCTTCAGCGGCTACTGCTGCGTATAAAGGACGACGTTCTCGAAGAACAGACTGAAATATTTATTATTTTACTCATAATGAGTACGATTATAATTTTACTGAATAATAAACGACATCATACTAATCATAGTATATGAACTATTTGCTTTTAGCCACTAAATAAAGGAAACTGTTTTTTTCTTCGGGTTCAAAAGTAGTTCCCTATGTCTAAAATAAAATTGTTTTACTGATGAAAAATCATTTAGTTGATTTCGCATTAAGAAGTACAAACAAACACACAACTTGCAAGCTTAATAATAGTCATATCGAGGGGTTTTAAAAGTTTGTAAAGCAGATTCCTAAGTGGAAAAAAACTAATAATATTTTAAAGCCGAAGAGTTTGTTTGTTTCTTTGAACGCGCTAATCTCTTGAACTACTAGACCGATTTAAAAAATTATTTCAGTGTTAGATAGCTTATTTATAAGGCTATAGGCTATATAATACCACGCTAAAATACTAATAGGAGCAAAGAAACAGAAGAAAATATGGAAAAAATGGGGAAAATTATTTGAAAGGGCTTATCTCACGAACTACAGGAGCAATTTTTATGTTATTTGGCACAGATAAAAAGTAGACCATGTGAAGAATCATAGGCTAATTTTTGTGGGTTAATAATTTGTCTGTGAAATTCCTAACTCACGCGGGCGAAGCCGCGCGGAACGTCTAGTGCAAGATAAATTCATAAGCCCATTAATAAATTATATTCTCGTTATCATTTCAATCCTGTAATCATAAATCCTAAAGTGTGAGAATTAAGATTGAATCGAAAATTATTACAACAATAATTGAACTTCTAAGTATAAATACAGCTCAAATTAACAACAATCTTATTACATAGAACATTACGCGATTAAATAAACAGCGAACAATATTCCAAATTATTTTTATCCCAAACGGTAAACACGGTGCCAATCCCGTTATTTACCTGTTGTTCATTCAAATGCGGACGCAAATATTTGTTTTACACTTGTATAGCTTCGTTTAATTCTGTTTACTCTGTAAATATATCGTATTGTATTTAGAATATTACTACTCAGACTCGCTGTCTCGAGAAAATGTTATGTAATAGGAATTTGGACAGCACAACTGAGGCTTTTGTTTGCGTAATATAATAATTTTCGTATTGCAATTTGTAACTTGCAGACAGCTGAATACATTGAGCAATGCTGTAGAACAGTATACTAAACAATAATTTAGTATAGATCGTATTTACCGCGCAGCTTCCTACGAATATGTTACGAACGCGCTACGAAAAATGCTACGAACGCGCTACGAAAAACGCTACGAATGTGCTACGAGTTTTTTACCAGCACGCGTATGACCACAGAAATGACACTTTTAACATATTTTATTTCATCAATCTGTCAATAATTTATAAATACAAGTTTCGGATTGACGACACCTTACCTTTATTTCGCACATTCCCCATTATAAATACCAAAGGCAAGACATCCATATTAAGTACTATCAGAGAAGTTGATACATACCAACCGACAAGATAGACATTCATAAGGCTGCGTTTCCACCAGAGATGTGTTGCGAGGAATGTTTATTGAGAACCAATAGAATCGCTTCATTGACGTGATCTCGCTCAGCACAGCGATTCTATTGGATCTTAAAAAAACATTCCTCGCAACACATCTTAGGTGGAAACGCAGCCTTATTTAATAATGTTATGTCAAGCTCAGCCGACAGATTACGATCAATATTAAATTGACATAAAACAACCAAGTAATAGTACATCCAAAGAGTGTGTATCGTCTCCTTGTAAACTTACTTGTCTCTTTTCGATATCAGCGAGGGCCTTATTAGCCAAATCTTGCAGCTTTTCCGATCCTAGTTTGTTCGCTGAACGAAGTCGTTCGTCCCTACACAGCGCCGTGAGGAAATGTTTATCATGGGCCATTTGCTCCAAATATTTGGACGCCATTAGACGAGATATATGTTCTGCCTTCTGTCTCTGCACACGAGATATCTCTTGGACCTGTAGATATACAGAATGTAACAAAACCAACTGAGATTACTTTGGAGTGTGTATGAGTCCCCTGTACATAGAGTTCGCTGTAAAAACAGCAGCGCTGAAAGAGTAAATTTTCATGTTGTGATGGGTAAGCGTCAGGAATTTTACTTTACAAATGTTAAAGAAGTGAATCTTTCAGCACTGCTACTTTCACAGCAAAGTTTATATTGGGGACTCACACACACCCTCAAGTAAAATAATAAACATAAACACTTAGAATTGATACATCCTGTAGAATTTAGATATATCAGTATGCGCAATTAAATTTTCTCCAGCAATGAATTTCAGCGATTCAATTCGCGAATTAATGCAAAAGTAGTGCCAGAAATTTTGTTATTCTCATCTTAAGTTGGAAGAAGTATTATCTCAAAGTTTGCGAGTTTAAAGCCTAGCTTTGAAGTTAAATTCTTTTAAATTTTGTTACGATTCAAATTGTGTTCACTTCTTTACTAAGTTATGGAACCAATACCAATGACCAACATTAAAATAGACCATAACATTTTCTTTTAAAATTAGATGCAAATTTTAAGATCACATGAAATTTGAGCCTCTCTATAGCTACTACTTTTTTATGTATATTATACATATTTGTCCCAAACCTTTGAAGATTTATCCCACAACAATAAGTGATTTAATGTAATCATTGGGAGGAAAAATACTCCTTTAGCGGAATCTATAAGCAATGGTGTCGCATTCTATAAGCGTCAGCATAATAATTAGCAAACAATCCTGTTTTTTAAGCTGTTGCATAGCTTTTATCGCGGGCTTGGAGCGCGGAAACCAAATCAAGTAATTCTGTAATGAAAACAGCCTAACCCGACCCCACTCTGATGTTTGTCTATGTGCGTGTAAATTGATAGAAAATGCTATGTAATAGCTTTACATCGACAGTCTCAGTATTTTTTTTTATTTAATAAGGAACAAAATCTCTAGGATATTCTACTAACCGCTATAGACGGTGACGCTTGTCTTGTGAGTCTCGGTGGGTCCCCTTTGATGTCTACACTCACATACCTCCTGGCTTCTTCGGGCTTGTTCGTCTTAGCCGCGTAAGCCAATACCCTGCTGGCACTTGTGTCGCAACATTCCCTGATCTGAAACAGATAAACTTAATGATTTCTTAAGGTTGAAAAACTTACGGATTTTGTTTTTTTAATTCCGATTTATTAATCCCGAGTTGAAGAACTTCAATAAATTAAGCGCCTGTCACCTCAGTCTTCCGTGACCACGGCCGCTGGAAAGCAGCCGAAACGTCGGGATTAATAAAAGTGCTCCGCGACAAAATCCGTGAGTGTTTCAACCTTACAATATCATCAGACAAACTTATCCATAGTCCATACTAGTATCATAATACGAATGTGTGTCTGTCTGTCTGTCTGTTACCTCTTCACACCCAAACCACAGAACGGATTTTGATAAAAATTTGGTATGAAGATACTTTGAGTCCCGGGAAAGGACACAGGATACTTTTGATCGTATAAAAATGAACGGTTCTCACGCGATCAACAAATTTTGGCGCAACGGGTTTGCTGACTTCCTTCATCTAGTATTATTGTAAATACTAAAATTTTGTATGTTTCTCTTCAAATTGATCAACGGATTTTGATAAATTTTGGATCTCAGGAAAAGCCAGAGAGAGATGCTTTAATTTGAAAAAATATACAGTTATTTTATTATATAATTTTGCCACAACAGAAATTACGGGTAGTAAGGATTAGGTAAAAGAAGAAATGATCAACCAATAGAATTTCCTGTTTACTCTCAAAATTGTGAAAGCCATTTAAAATATTCGGCCGTAAACATACAAACGCATGTTTTTAAGCCACTTAAGCCGCACATTAATTATTAAAAGACCCTATTTAAGTTAATAAGAATCCTTATTAATTGCTGTACCACGAAAAACGTTGACGTATAATATCTAGGACGTTGCAGTTATATTCCATATAAATTTTAAAAAGAATTAATACTCTGAACACATTTCATATTCTATCTTGAAGTACATAGGCTGCTATTTATGTATCCGGAACTGGCCACTTACAAGAACAATATTTAAAAAGTAATTACAACATTTGAAAATATAACTCTTTGGTTGAAGAATACATTTTGTTTCATGTGACTGTCAATTATTTTTCCATTGTGGCGTCATTTTGAAAATTGCGTGTCTTCATTTGCCATGGATTTAACGCGTGAACATTTTCATGCAATGATTTACTACGATTTTCGGCGTGGGCTAAATCAACAACAGTGCTTTATTCAACTCACCGCAACTTTTGGAGATGAAGCACCATCAAAAACCACTGTTTATCACTGGTACAGTGAGTTTAATCGTGGGCGGTCTATGCTCACGGATGAAAATAAAGAAGGTCGCCCAAAAACAGCTGTTGTCCCACAAAATATAGATGCTGTGCGGGAACTAATAATGCGTGATCGTCATGTTACATATCGCGAGATAGAGGCGTCCTTAGGCATAAGTATGACGAGCATACATAAGATATTACACGAACATTTGGCTGTAAAAAAAATATGTTCGCGTTGGATTCCGCACAACTTGACAATCGATCAAAAACGGGCTCGTGTCGATTGGTGCAAAAAAATGATAAAAAAATACAACCGTGGTACGTCAAAAGCCGTTTATAATATCTACACAGGTGATGAATCTTGGATCTATGCATATGACCCCGAAACTAAACAACAGTCAACGGTGTGGGTGTTCCAAGATGAGCCGAAACCAACAAAAGTTACTCGTGCAAAAAGTACTTTGAAGCAAATGGTCGCCTGTTTTTTTGGAATTAATGGACATGTGGCTACAGTGCCATTAGAGAATCGTAAAACGGTTAATTCTGAATGGTATACGACCATTTGTTTACCAGAAGTCTTTGAAGAAATAAGAAAGGACAACCGACAACGCAGAATCATATTACATCACGACAATGCTAGCTGTCACACCTCAGCTGAAACAACTCAGTTTTTGGAGGGTCAAAAGATCGAATTGACTGGTTATCCGCCGTACAGCCCTGATTTAGCACCTAACGATTTCTTTTTATTTCCATACGCGAAGAACAAATTACGTGGTCAACGTTTTTCGAGCCGCGAAGAGGCTGTTGATGCGTTCAAAATGCACGTTTTGGAGATACCTCAATCAGAATGGAAAAAGTGCTATGATAATTGGTTCCAGCGTATGCAAAAGTGTGTCGATCATCGCGGCGAATATTTTGAAAAGCAATAAAACCATATTAAATGATATATGTTTGTTTCTTTTTTTAATTCCGGATACATAAATAGCAGCCCTCGTACCAAACTAAATACAAAACTAAAAAAATAAACAATTGACACCTTTATTTGAAGTTTTTGCCATTTTCTCTTTTCTTCGATATTTTTATTATTTACTTTTTTCACATTATTACCTATGTCCCGATGGGGTATATCTGTGCCTACTGCCTTGATATAATATAATCTCCGTAGCCTTTGGCCGCGGTGTGCGAACACCAGCGTGTGCTCAAACTCACACTTCTCATACGTCTCTATGACAAAATATGTTACATCGAAGCCTGCAAATGTAATATATACAAATGCCTGCAACGCCTGTAACGGCTGTAATATTCTCTGTTATGACTGTCTACTTGTTATGCCAATTATGTCTGTAAATCATATAATTTCTACCGTTTCTTCAGCACATCTGGCGCAGTCGCCGAAATGTGGGGGATATCTCCGCAGCCTCTGGCCGCGGTGCGCGAACACCAGTGCGCGCTCAAACTCGCACTTCTCATACTCGGTTTGCGCGCGTATGTGTAGTGCGGTGGTGTTGGATGGTTCAAGTTCTGTAAAAAGTTTGTCATTGTTACCAATAACGTACACCGGACGTTTTAAACCTTATTGCTACGTAATAAAGTTGAAAAGTATCATAAATATTGTATTATAAACAACTAGATGATTAGTATGGATTTTATGTTGATGCAACACTTTGTGAAGCTACATTAGAGTAATTCGCTTTAAAGCTGACAGTTTCGTTAACAAATTGGCAAAGCAAAATATTTAAGTGTTAAGGCGCATCTACAAATAATTTTACTAAGAATAATAATAATAATTTGTCTAAAAGGATAGCACGACAAGCTATTAGGTAAACACATTACAGTATTTCTGTACTGAAAACTACAAAAATATACAAAAATAAATAGAGGATTATTTAAGGATTTTGATGCAAAACCAAACTTCTTCAATCTTTACTGTGATCTTTATGTCAAAATAGTGTTTCTATTGGAAAGCGGGAGCATCTGGGAAAAACTTTATGAGCTACAACTTTTATGCGAGACGAGAAGTAATTGCATGCGCTACGGTCACTGTGAAATAAACCCTAATCTATAGATGATAGGTTTGAAATTTGTACTAGTGGCCCTCGTGGCATTGCATACGCTTTAGTCACTGTAAAATGAACTCTAACTTATTGAAAATAGATTTCAGATTAGTACCAGTGGCCCTCTCGGCATCTGCAAGAGCTTCGACATAATGCGTCGCTTTGGCTCGAGCTAAACTTCGTCCGAGGAGAGCTTGGACGTCGGACTCCTGTAAACAAGTCTTTATGTAATTGGATTAATCTTATAACTTATTCGTACTCCGTACTCATTATTTCCTTTGAACTAATGAACGGAAAGCCTTTTGAATGGTAGCATTAAGCGTATGGGAACAAAGTGGAGGAATTCTGGGAAACTCTTCAGGCGATTTCATTATAAATGTTAAGTATGGATTAATTATATTTATGTTTCAGAGAATTACAGTCCTTTTTAGCTGCTATTGCTGTATAAAGGTATTTTTATATCAAATAAGACCATCAGCTGTAATAATACTTATGTATTAATGTACAGTACTCGTAGATTGTATAGATAGGTAACTAATCTGTGTCTTTCAAATCAAACTCAACAAATCGAACTACAGAGATAAGTTGTACAACGTATTACTGTATTAATTTACTGGTTGTGAGTGCTATTTAACCAACTTCAAAAAAAGGAGGTTATCAATTCGACGTGTATGTATGTAATATTTCCAGAACTACCTAATTTTCGTATATGTTAGTCTATATCAGCGTCTGAACAAATGTGCAAAATTGCAAAAAGTAGTATGTATGTATGTATGTTTTTATGTTTGTGTTCGCATATTATCTCTGCTATGCCATACCGATTTCAGTAATTCTTTTTTGTTGTACTAAGTATTGTTCAACTCAGGGAATAGTGCAAGTTTCATCAAAAACGGTTCAGTAGTTTTGGAGATAGGGAGTTTTAATTCTCAATTACGTACAATTTTGAAGTCGACTTTATCTTTTTAAAATACAGTTATTTACATTCGTACTCTATTCTATTCTTAAACTTGTCTTAAATCGTGCTTATCTGTGCGTGCACCTGCGGTTTTGTGTCAAGATGACATGCCGTATATTATATTTTATGCTTTGGTTATAAAAGAGCACGCTCTATCTTGGCAGTTCCTATATTCTGTCGACAAAGTGGTCTAGACAGGTCAGCGTGCTATACTACAGCTGACCGTAGTTTTGAATGCACCGCACGAAATGTCTTGGTAATCAATTTAAGTACCGATCGACTGTAGTATAAAATATGGTATTTCCTGCGGGCATGGTCACCACAGAAACGGTTTCTTTTTACGTAAGAATAGACAAAGTGACAGATAAAGGATATCCGTTTTCTTTTACGTTTCTAACGTTATCATGCTAAGCCTGTTGGTAAGGCATATTAGGTTAACAATAATATAATATTTGTAGTTTCTAAATAATTAAATAAATTTTACTACGGCTCTTAAGCAAAGTGCCACATTTACTTTCGAGAAATAAAGACTAGGTAGTACCAAAGACAAAGGAAAATATACAGAACTCTACATGAGCTTGTTGAAGAGGAGCATTACACTCGAAAAACATAACCCTCTAGTCGCAGTCGAGTAAAAAAGCAATATAAAATGTTGATCCCTCAAAAAAAAGCAAAATGTTATTTTGAAAACCCATTTGTCTATATCTATAACTATATCTATATATATAAAACTCAAAGGTGACTGACTGACATGGTGATCTATCATCGCACAGCCCAAACCACTGGACGGATCGGGCTGAAATTTGGCATGAAGGTAGATGTTATGACGTAGGCATTCGCTAAGAAAGGATTTTGATAAATTCCCACCCCAAGGGGTTAAAATAGGGGATGAAAGTTTGTATATAATAATACTTCTTAGCGCGAGCGAAGCCGCGGGCAAAAGCTCGTTTTATAATAAACTACACATGACAAATATGGTGAATAAAAATATGCGGGAGAAACGTTGAACGTCTAAGTCTGAATCTGTGAATCGCTGAAAATGTTTTACAAGTGCTGCATGAAAGTTAGTATTCAAATGTGAATTATACTTCACAATATTATTCGTATTTTTGGTATCTACCTTACAATTTTTAAGCCAAAACGTGCAAGACAAATTTGTAAGAAAACATTATCCTTCAACCTTATTACTTATTATAGACGGAGAAGAATATGGTTTTTGTCGCGGAAAATGTACGTTTTACTTTCAAACCTTAAACAATTAATTTCAATCTTCATAAATACTGATAATAAACTGGTAATTATTATTCTACTTAGATTTTCTATACTATTATGTACAGATTTAAAAGTAAGCTGTTATACGAAGTTAACAGCTTTTCAAAAGCAAATATTAAAGTTCAACAACCTCGATTCCACGAAGGGGATTATTTTGAAGCAAAATACGTAATTCTAATATATTAATTCAAGACAAATATTCTCACATTTGCCGTGAGATTTCTTAATACAGCGCGAAAACTTTGCGAATAAACTTGTCTGAGATGAAAATTAAACATCGCGATTCGCGACTCCAGCGTTAATGTAGAGCTCATAAAAGTTGATGTACGATTTTTTTTTAAATATTACCAAACAATTTATTTTCATCTATAGAGGTCTCATCTGCCTTTGAATTTAGTTCTCTTTACTTTACTTGTGTATAGAAATAGATTTAAATAGTTGTGGAATTTCTTTCTTATTTAGTTTCAACAAATTTTAATAAAGTGACCACCAATACTTTTAAAAATTTTACGCTATTTAACAAACAAAATATATTATCTTCTATTTTATAATTAATGATTTACAGAATAATGTTTTTCAACGTTAATTGACTTCAGTATAGGTTACAGTTTCAGTAGTTACTTTGAAACAAATAACAATAGACAGGTTTTAAAATGTATGAAAATCAGTCGCTTGTTTCCTTTGAAAGCTATCTTTGTTCCCCGCTAGCTTTTGAAGAAAATACAAATAATGTGAGTATAATTATTAGTTAGAATGTTTTCAACATGCAAATTTATATTTCTGATCAGGTTCGATAATACAGTTTTGAGGCAGTGTCGAATTATTTAAATTAGAAAATTGTATTCTTACATAACATGAAACCAATTTGTTTTCAGTTATTTTTAATCCTACGAAAGTATTTTAAAAGCAGTCAAATAAGAATTGGGATAGCCACATCTATACATTCTTAGCTCCTGGGTTACGTGCGAGTTGTGACGCTCCTGATTTATACGTAATTATGTAATGCTCCTTCAATATTACCGTTACCTCAAACTCTCTACATCAATTTGCAGCGAAATATTAATATAATCGTATTAAAGCGCCGTTCCTAGTATAACGGTAAAGTAAGGGTTCTTACATACAAACAAAGATGTTTATAAATTAGTTATAAGCATCTTTGTTTGTATGTAAGAACCCTTTCACTATAAGAACTATTGAAATAATATGTTAGCTTCTACGAAATCTTAAGTTATTTATAAACTTACAAACATTTAGACGTAAATTACAGTGTAAAAGTCGTCACCAAATTACAATAATAATAATATGTACTTTGGAAGAGTATCTACTTTTAGGCTGGATGTATAGGTATAGAGATCAAAAGTAATAGTAGTCTAGGACGTAACGATTTATTTAAAAAGCGACGCGGTCGCGCTGTCATTTACATACACTTATTGCTTGTAATCTCGCAATGTAGCCGCCAAACCGCGCGGTTTGGGCGGATGAATATAAATCGAGCCTTATAGTTGGGGAGGGGAAGAGGGGATTTCGAGAGAAGCTCGAGCATGTCAGATTAAGCTTGTATGTATAGGCTTCCAACATGTGTCTAGTTATCATGGTATAGAAATCAGATTTTTCACGTGGTGGGTAATTTTTTTTAAATATTAAAATGTCATCGGATCTGTCAGATTAAGATAGGGGATGTTTAGTATACCCCAAAGAAGCTTCCATATAAAGCACTGACGAATTAAAGGTTAGGTAAGCCTGTAGGGACACTTTAAAATATAAAAAAATAAAGCTTCATATTTTCCTAACTTAGCTTCGCAGATATTTTGTTTTGCACTAATCTAAATAATTTAGTCCTTGTTGTCTAAAATATATTCACAACTGACTTAAATAAGCAATTTTCTGGATTCTGGAAAACTTTAAAATGGCTGCAATTTCTGAACTCATGGCTAAAATGAAAAAAAACGTTCTTATTATTTTTTCATCAGTTTTACCTTATGTAAAAAAACCTACTAGGTATTCATGATGCTCGAGTGACTACTGACTACACAAATAGCACCCTCCCCTCCTCTACTATTACTTAATTTTTAATAAACCACTCCGGTCGGTCATACCATTTTCGTTGCTCCAGCTACATTTTAAAGACAGCATTGAAGCGTTCAATGTATTTATTAGTATAGAATATATCGTTCCATATTAAGACGGTATTTCGATGGTGATTTACTTACTAAATCGCAAACAGTGTTCAAGGATGTATCGATTTTGAATTAGTCTGGGAATGGGCGGCTTATGAGTGACGGATTGACCGGAATCAATTACTGCTAACTGATCGATGTGGCCACTGGTCTACGCCATGGCAAATGTCAAACTTAATAGTTCTGAAATTTCATACCCTACCCTACATATTAATATGTTTGGTAGGAAATTTCAGAACTCAGGATATGGCACGATGCGTAGAGAAAACGAAATTTAAATGAAGAAGAATTTAGGCCATCTTCGTCTATCACAAATGTGAACATGCGCCTTGAAAAATATAGACTTGTTGTTCAGTCGTGGTGCAGGCTCACGCGATCCCGCGGCCCGCCCAAGGCGCATAGTGGAGTACCGCCGAGTTTTTAGTGGGTAAGGGCTGCGTCCATCACCATCTTGGGACGCAGCAGAGACCCACATACTTGCGGAGGGAGGACCCCATCCCCCGCAAGATGCTTAAAAGCATTTTCTCGGCGCAAAAAAAAGGTACATGTTTACGATAGTCGGTTAAAAAAACTGTATTTAAAAAGACTTCACAATGAATATCCGACCAAGCGTGGAAATATGCTTTATCGCTGTATTTGCTCAGGTTAGAAAATAACGTATATTTGAATAATGAGCTGATATAGGAACTCTGACAGAGTCGTTCAGGATTGAATATTGGATAGCAAAAATAGCTTCCAAGCTATAAATGTTTCAATTTTGAATTTATCAGTAATCCCTACTTTGATAGGTACTAATATAAAAAATGAGAAAGTGTGTCTGCCTGTCACTTCTTCACACCCAAACCGCTAAATCGATTTTGATGGAATTTGATGAAGCTACTTTAAGTCGCGGGAAAGGACATAGAATACTTGGTATCCCAGAAAAATATGTAGATAAACGAATTTTTTCACAACGGAGTTCTATTTGTTGTTGAAGTATAAAGTTATGAAATAATGGAATTTCTCACATTCCATCGGAGAGCCTCGTTGTATGCGAGGATCGCTTTCTCGAATTGCTCCAAGCGCTGCAAATAATTCCTGCAAGATAATTCAACATTTATTTAGGTATATTGGGTGCAATTGCATACCATCGGGATTGAAGAACGATACCTAAAGTATTGTAGCTCCTCCATCGTGGGTATCGCAGATACAATAGATTTTCAATTGTTATGCGGTAGCCGGCTGCCGCTTAGGGATTGATAGGCTAGACTGTTCTCGTAACGATTCATAATTATTACCAACTTTGTTACGGATTACTTTTCTTATTCCGGGTGTGTTTATTGTGTAATGAAGTATTGAAATTAAAGTTAGCATGATACAGTACAAACTCTACTTCATAGACATATTTTAACGCTATTTAATTCTAATAGTAAGCACCCAATAAAGCTCATAAGGAGAATCAGTTTAATTTTATTTACGGAACCCTAAATAAGGCAAACAGAGTGCAATGTAATAAATTTGATGATAGAAGAATACACACCCTCTGGATCGATACAAAGAAACAACATTACAAATCAGTTTTTCCTGAGGCACTAATTTTTTTCTCATTTTCAAACAATGTTTCAGCAAAATGTAATACTTATCTACATTTAATCTAGATGGTTTTGAAATTGAATCAGACATTTCACCTTTAACTTACAACTAGTTAAAAAGCCGAGCTTTCTGAGGGCTCGCGTCGTCACACCTTGACTGACTGATGATAACACATCAACATATAAATAAAAATTACTATGTCAAAGCACAAATCAATAGGCGTGATAGTTTTTCCGCAAAAGTGTACCACAAAATGTACAGATTGTGGGATATACTACTCGCTTCGCTCGCCCTGATAATAATTAGGTTTATAATAATTAAAATACTCGTTAGTCGTTTATTAAACTCGCTTCCTCCTGCGTAATCCAATGATTTGACGTTAGATAATTATAGACTTTTCTGGCTCTTGACTAACTGATAGCGGGTTAGGTTCCCGCAGAGGGGCGACTAAATATGTTTGTTTGGGTTGTAAGTATTGGTCACTTAAAAATATTAATAAAGAGGTTATTTACTAACAATTAATTATTGAGGTGGATATGTATTATATTAATTTAACTTACTTAACTGAATATTTAACTATGCCACCACCTAAGCAATTTATTTCAAGAACTATGCTATATTAATCACGCAAAACGATATTCAGTATCCATAAAAATCCGAATCAGATCAATATATTATTTCAACTGAAATATTTATGAGACGTAGCACTTATTATAATTAGCTACGGCTACCAAGGGAAATCCCGCAAGAAAAGTTCCAATTACTTTTTAGTTCAAACATATTTTTCTTAAGAATTCATAAGATTTCAGTATAGCCTAGATTTCAAAGCGCACGGAGTGCGCGGCCAAGTTCCAGCAGGCCGCGCGCATGCCGTGCACTATTTACACGAACGGTTTCGACGCACTTTTGACCCCCTTGTATCTCAGTGCCTATTGCGAGAGCAAAGATAAAATTTTACCTACCTAATTATATACTAGTACTTACGCAATATACCAAATTTCATAGATATAGATTTGTTAGATCCTGAAATATTTCCTTGTAAAAATAGCTAATTTTGGCACTGACTCACTGACCGGTAATCAAAATTCACTGGCCACTTCCAGTTGTCGTAGCGTTATGAAATTTGGCACACAGGTTGTTTGTTATATGTAGATTAACAAAAAATTAAGAAATTTGAGAAATTGGTCAAGCGTGAGTCGGCTCATCTATGAATTTGAGATAAAAATCGGTAATCAAAACCTCTAGGCCACTTCCAGTTGTCGTAGCGTTATGAAATTTGGCACACAGGTTGTTTGTTATATGTAGATTAACAAAAAATTAAGAAATTTGAGAAATTGGTCAAGCGTGAGTCGGCTTCAAAACCTCTAGGCCACTTCCAGTTGTCGTAGCGTTATGAAATTTGGCACACAGGTTGTTTGTTATATGTAGATTAACAAAAAATTAAGAAATTCGAGAAATTGGTCAAGCGTGAGTCGGCTCACCTATGAATTTGAGATAAAAATCGGTAATCAAAACCTCTAGGCCACTTCCAGTTGTCGTAGCGTTATGAAATTTGGCACACAGGTTGTCTGTTATATGTAGATTAACAAAAAATTAAGAAATTTGAGAAATTGGTCAAGCGTGAGTCGGCTCATCTATGAATTTGAGATAAAAATCGGTAATCAAAACCTCTAGGCCACTTCCAGTTCTCGTAGCGTTATGAAATTTGACACACAAGTTGTTTGTTATATGTAGATTAACAAAAAATTAAGAAATTTGAGAAATTGGTCAAGCGTGAGTCGGCTTCAAAACCTCTAGGCCACTTCCAGCTGTCGTAGCGTTATGAAATTTGGCACACAGGTTGTTTGTTATATGTAGATTAACAAAAAATTAAGAAATTCGAGAAATTGGTCAAGCGTGAGTCGGCTCATCTATGAATTTGAGATAAAAATCGGTAATCAAAACCTCTAGGCCACTTCCAGTTGTCGTAGCGTTATGAAATTTGGCACACAGGTTGTCTGTTATATGTAGATTAACAAAAAATTAAGAAATTTGAGAAATTGGTCAAGCGTGAGTCGGCTCATCTATGAATTGGAGATAAAAATCGGTAATCAAAACCTCTAGGCCACTTCCAGTTGTCGTAGCGTTATGAAATTTGGCACACAGGTTGTTTGTTATATGTAGATTAACAAAAAATTAAGAAATTTGAGAAATTGGTCAAGCGTGAGTCGGCTTCAAAACCTCTAGGCCACTTCCAGTTGTCGTAGCGTTATGAAATTTGGCACACAGGTTGTTTGTTATATGTAGATTAACAAAAAATTAAAAAATTTGAGAAATTGGTCAAGCGTGAGTCGGCTCATCTATGAATTTGAGATAAAAATTAATATGTACAATTAAATACACTGAAATAAGATGAGGAGGAAAGAAACAAATTGGTATGATTCCTTAAAAAAAGTATTGAAATCTCACCAAAAACATACCTGTTAAAACGGGGCCAAGTTCCTATTCACTAATTGTTCGCCTTAAAAAAGAGTTGAAATCCAATTCAATGCCAAGTTTAGATGCACTTCCAAATCGATCATAATCATCTTCATCAACAGCCTGATCCTAAATACTTCTAAATTTGAACTTGGCAGGTTTTCATGCTAGTAGCACTTGATAATTATTGTATAATTTTTAAATTTAAATATAAGATATCTATGTGATTAAATTAACCTGCCAAGTTCAAATTTAGAAGTATTTAGGATCAGGCTGTTGATGAAGATGATTATGATCGATTTGGAAGTGCATCTAAACTTGGCATTGAATTGGATTTCAACTCTTTTTTAAGGCGAACAATTAGTGAATAGGAACTTGGCCCCGTTTTAACAGGTATGTTTTTGGTGAGATTACTTAATACTTTAGTATTTGTTTTGTAATTTAATACTGACCGTCAAGGCCGATTTCAGCTTTAAGTTAACTCATTATTTAAATAAAAAAATATTTTTGACTTGAACAACGGACGGGGCTTATATTTTATACTCTACCAATGAAATGAGCTTAGAAAGCGCAAAGCTCGTAATTGAAGCTTTAAATAATTATTCTCATTATTATTGTTCAAAATAAAAGAAATGATACATGTTGTTGTTATTCACAGCAAAACGTACGGGTTATTAGTTAACTCGCGACAAGTAAAATACAGCACAGGCAAACTTTTTTATGTAGTGAAAATATGTTGTGGCTGCAATATAAAATTGTGTGCCAAAATAACGTTCGTCGCGGTTTTGGAAATATTCTCCCAATTTTAACGCTTCATTGACTCAAAAAGTTAATTTCGCTTTAAATATTATGAACTATAAAATGAAAGTTATTGGTAATTATTGTCTACTTAATGTAATTGTAACAAGGCATTTAATTACGCATTTAAACAATATTTTAATGCCAAAAACTATTGTTTGAAAGCAGTATTGATCGAAATTTAAATATGGAAAATTACGTAAAGGTCGAATCAGATGGCGCTACTAGCACATACAGTAAATAATCCGACCAAAACATAGAGGACCATAATCATATTGTACACGTCTAGTCATATCAGTAGAATATCGACAGAAGTCAGAAACGTTGTCAAATGTCGAACAAAACTTTTTGTACGGTATACTGTCCTTGCTGGTGCTGCATCTAGCGCGAAAATTTTGCTTTAATATTATTTATTTATTTATTTATGTGTTTACATCAGGCATCTTGGCCCATATTATAAATACCTTATAGACTAACATACATATACAATTATATTAAAACTAACACTAATACTAAACACGTATTGTCTGCGACGTGGGGCGCGACGTGTTCGGAAGTCGTCCTCGGAACCTCCTGTAGACGACTCAAATCGACCAGAACTCCTCCTTCTCGAAGGTCGGCAGATGATGCGTCGGGACCCTCACCACAAAGGAGCTAAAATTGACTTTGTGGCGGGACTCCAGACGCTCGACCCTAGTCCACGACCTGCTCCTCCGTCGTGGACCAGTGCAGCCTGGACACATACAGCGGCGTCGCGGGAGTCTCACGCCGCAACAGGTCCTTCCGGTGCGGTGCCGCGATGGTTGCTGACGACGGGTTTCTTCTTCCTCTCCACCTTTATAAACCCGTCATCATCGCACTTTCAGTCCTTTTTCAAGAGAGGACACCCTTTTGCAGGAGCCTCCTTTTTCCCTTTGTTTTTTGAACGCGGGGGAGGAGGCGAGGGGCAAGCGGCGACACTTGCGTAGTTCGGCCGCATCTCTCTCTTCTCGTGCGTTGACCCGTCTGAAAGTGCTGACGGACTGAACTCGAACGTCTGTGCACCGCGTCGGCGTGTGACGTTGGCGTCAGGTGACCTACATATTGAATTACCACTTTTTAATTATTGTGATAATTCATTACGTAGATCGCTGATCGTAGATTCTGATGCCTGCAGTCTACCTCGAACTTTGGTCAACTCTTCTTTCAGGCACCTGATGTTCTTTAAGAGGGTGACAACGTCGACATGGTCCAGCGTCACGGGCGGCAGCTTGTGCAGTTTTTTCGCTACAAAAGCCGGCACCTCGTCCGGATCCGTCTGCTTCAGCAAGGATATTATATCCTGCACGCTTCTTTCAGTTCCATCCCTCCGTCGTGATGGCATATTATATCCTATTCTTTATCGTAATCTGCACAGTCACTTGACGAATCTTTTTTATCTTCAAATCTACAAGCAATCTACGAAAGAGGATAAAACAAATGATTGAAGCAATAAATTATATAGTTTATGACGTGATCACAAAGTGATTCAGAAACAAATAAAATTGTCATAAACCTTTCTTTAACTGCACGAGAAGAAAGTAATCGAAGCGACGGACTAAGTCCCGTTTTACTTTAATTCCTGTTTAAAATCTGTTTCCAATCTCAATAATCAGTTGTTATAAGAAATGTAGAGATTGTAGATTAAGATCCAGCAACAGCCAAGCTTTTGTCATTTTATAAAAGCTGAAAATTCTCCTGTATTTATATTATGATCAGAGGTAAGAACGACCAGCAACTATGGAGTAACAGTTGCTGTTATTGAAAGTAAAGAAAGTTCTAAACACAGAAGGTCTGCCTAACCTATGCCAGGTACAAAGTGAAGGCCTTTGGTTAACAGGCCCACTTGCACAGATGTATCACTCACCTAGTGAGTGATCAATTGACATTATGTTTAACTCAGAGTTAACTTTAACTCAGATCTGCGCAAGCCGCAAGTGGGCCTCAGGGGTACTTGCGTAGATCTGGGTTAAAGTTAACTCTAAGTTAAACATCCCGTCATCTCTATCACTCTTTAAAGTGAGTGACAGATATGACACGATGTTTAACTTAGAGTTAACTTTAACCCAGATCTACGCAAGTGCCCCTAAACAGACTCAATATAGCATAATATATACCACTAGCAGGTATGTAATTTAAATATAATGTCGACCATCTATCTCCTCGTAAGTTAACACTAAACGTATCTATTAATAAGTTTAATACTATAAGTTCTATGCAGTCAATATGCAAAACGTAACACAGTATGAATAAACAAAGCGTGGTAGGAAATGAATGTTTGAAAACGTACGGAAACTTGCCAATTTACTGCCCCGCAGTGCAGCGCAGTGTTTTATTTTCGCTGTGAAACCCGGTGACATGGTATCAATGATATATTTAACAACGCGGATTGGCGGGGAATATGTTTGCGGTTTTTAAAGTTGTTGGACGGATAAAATGTTGTTTGTGTTTAAACTAAAAGAGGTGAAAAAGAATTATGCAGAGGCTCGATTTAAACGCGTCCACCGAAACGCGCAAGTTTGGCGCCTACACTGCGAGATCACAAGCAATTTACAAATAAAAATACAAATACAATTAATACTTTATTAGCCATAAATAAATTTACAAGCATTTTGACGAGACGGTCCCCCAAACTAGGCGAGGTTGTACCATCGAGGATAATGATTCCAGGCAGTTGACAAATCATTTGGTCGGATCACGTCAATGTTAGAGCTCGTCAAGGCTCTAAATGAACGTAGCGAGAAATGGAACTAACGCTGCCATCATACAAAAACGCCATTTTTGACAGTTCTCCTTACCCAGCAGCGCCACCGCCCACGTTCATATAATAATCATAAAGCCTTTAATAATTATTGTGATTTGTCCGCTGGGTTTGACATAACGCGACCAAACTACGTAGGTCCCTAGGAATCACAGGAATCAACTTCTGTGACAGTTATACGTCGTAGGTAAATGACCGCTCGACCACCCCGTTATTTAGATAGTTATATCGTTACATTCTTGCGATCTCTCGCTGAAGCAGCAAAACCCCGCGTTGACGAAGCCGCATAATATAATAATTCAAGCCTTCTGAACTTTGTGATGTCGAGTAAGTCGCTAATAACAAAGTTTATAAAATAACTCTTAAATCTAAAATCCCATTTGTATTTCATATTGTTACTAACATGCTCTTGCAGTGTGCATTTTGTATACATAGTAAATCTCTACTTAGTTGCGACTTAGCACAAGGACAAGCCGGCATAATTAAATTATTCAGTCTCAAAGTACGAGCAATCTAAACGGCTCGTAAGACCCGCTACATAAACTTGTTACTTAAAATTCCTTTAGTAAGTCGCGTTTAATCCAACTTAAAACGTTCTAAATACAAACCATAGACAGAGTTAGAATTTGGATGTGGAAATTCTACTCTTAAAATGAATATAATTATAGTTATTTGATTCGAATTATTAGAAATAAGGTGAAAATTTGGATCGCGAAAATCCGCGACAGCAATTTTGGATATTTAAGGCAAGACCGCACTAGGTGCACTAGTTGACACAGCAGAGCATTAAGAAATTACACGACACTACATGTCCCGAACTAAATACTAATTGTCGCCGCGTAATTCGCCTAGTGTGGTCGCACCTAAAGTAATATTTAGGTAATAACTCGTCATATGAAACTGGTAGCTTGATAGTGTCCAGCAGGCAGCACGGCAGGAATGTCGTGGAGGGTTTAGTTGGTAAACCTCCGGCCCACCGAGCCGAAGGGAGTCCGACATACGCAATACTGCCTAGTGCGGTGGGGGATACCTAATGCATTACCCTCCTTTCGAAAAAAAAGTGATAAAACTTCCAAAAGTACTGTAGCGTCCTAAAGCAAAACGCGTTATGCTGTGAACTGAATATGCCGTTTCTTCTCTCATAAGGTCTATGTTAAATTCCTACAGGTCCGAGGGGGCCAGGCGTTTGTCCGGCACTGAAGGCGTCTTATTTGCATAAATGACGTCACTAACGGACAACAGCGGCCATTACAACATCCAGCTTCAAGCAAACTCTAATTAAGAAGACATTTCCAAGGAGCAAGATTACCGGATTTTAGAGCAAAATACTTTAAGCTAATAGAATGGACATTCCATTTCATATACCATGTTAAGTAGCACTTTATGTAAGTGCAGTTACAACGTTTTGCATAGGAATAGTAAAGTACATTAATTATCTGGTGTCTAAGAGATGTAAAATGCCCCTTTCATTCCGTAGACCCCTTGTAGTTTAAATGCTAACGATAATTACTCATTACTCAGAGAGATTTAATCAATTCTTAACGTTAATTTAATAAATATTTTAACGTAATTATTATTAAGCTCTTAAAATTATCTATCAAACTTCTCATTCAATTAAGTTATGACGTGGTTTAAAGTAAAGGTGCCGGTTGGCAGCGGGCGACATGAAGCAACCGCAGACGACATGTCGCAGCGACACTACTGGCTTATATGTATTTCTATGAAATACGGAGGGTATTTCATAAACAGCAGCTAGCGAAATGAAGCTAGCGACACTTTTCACAGAAGTACCTACATAGAAACCAGTAGTGTCGCAACGACACTTTGTCTGCTGCCGCTTCATGTAGCCGGCTTCCAACTTGTAGCTTAAGTTTTTCAGTTTTATTTAACCAATTCATAAATCGAATTAAGTACTCGTATTCGAAAATGGAAGCTTTTATTTGTATCGAGCTTAAAGTCACCCACTGTATATTGTAATTATTGTATTGAACTGAATGAATTACCAGGACATTTAAGCCTACGAAGGTATATATTTAATTATTTAATACCAAAAAGGCAGCCCCGGATCTAGGGGGGGGGGCAAGCCGGGGCCTGTGCCCCGGGCGGCAAGTTCAGGGGGCGGCCAAATTCACACTTGACGGACCAATGGACAACTCATCATTTATTTAACTTTGACCCCTACCCTGTTAAATATATATCTTACATATTGAGAGCTGAAATTAAATGGATGATAAAGGTGAAAATAAACATAAGTAGGTAGGCGGGGCGGCATTTTTCAGTTTTTGCCCCGCCTAAAAAAAATTGAAGATCCGGGGCTGCAAAAAGGTAACAAACACGACGCAGCATTTTTTCCTCATGTTACGGCTAGGCAATCAATTTTTATTCTCTCAGAAATTCGGAGTCTATTCATCTTGTAAGCATACAAAACTAAAATTAAGTATTTTACCCTACCTGACGGCGAGTCCTAAACAAACTTACTAGCAAAACTGCATTCCATGTAGGTACATTGTACATTATTTCCTCTTCACGTTGAGTGACAATTGTTCAATCAACGTTCGGCCGAGTTATTCAATTGAATGGAGTCATTCAATGAATGCGCTAGTCATTCAATCGAACCGCAGATTGAACTAGATGACTGCGACATATATAAATTATAATTGGAATCTCGGAATCGGCTCTAACGATTTTCATGAAATTTAAAATATAGGGGGTTTCGGGGGCGATAAATCGATGTAGCTAGGAATCATTTTTAGAAAATGTCATTTTATTCATGTTTTACCGAATACCGAGCAAAGCTCGATCATATAGCTGGTATTTTATGATTTGTTATAATAATAATATAGTACAGAGTATTTTAAGTTAAGTAGGTGCGCTCTTTCTTCAGTGACAATAAAAAATCTGAGTTACTGCGTTGCATATATTGGTCAGATTCTTTAGTTTTCTGCCAGAATACTACTAATTACTATGTAATATTATTTTCAATTACATTTTCTAAAATTTGATTAATACCTTTTGTGTATTTAGCTTAAGTACTGTCAAAGTTCTCAGAGAGCTTTACTTGCTGTCGTAAAGTTAAGAGTAATCTCCTTTTGCACTCAGGTTTTAACTGATAAAGACTGCACTACTCGGACCATATTCACATTTTGCTGTTACTAAACTAAGTATATTGCAACTTAAAATAAAGCACACAGGAACGAGTCTTAATATTTATTTAGCACTAGCTGTTGCCCGCGACTTCGTCCGCGTTAGTATAGTAGATCACGTCCCAAGTATTATTTTTCAAAAATATTCAATGTACAGAATTGACTTTTCTACGATTTTATTATATGTATAGATGTATAGATATGTATAGATGACTTAGTTTGTTCCTACAAAGGATAATTAAGATGCAATACAAACTCCACGATACCTTTTAATTATGAACAAAAGTTTCATGAGGAATAAGGGGGGGGGTTTGGGGGGGCGCAGCCCCCCCAAAACAAACGACACTGGAAAACCGTATGTGTAGTTTAGTTTTTAACTTTGTTCTTAAAAAAGATGTATAACGCCGCAACACCGCTTCGTTTGAAGCAAAATTTGGGGAGGTGGGGGGGGGGGGGTTTGGGCGGGCGAAGCCCCCCCCCCTCCAAGAAAAGACCGATGCCAAAGCTCCCAGCATGTTAATCAAACGACACTCGAAATTTTTATAGAAAAGATAGACAAAAGCTCATAGCATGGCAAGGAGTGAAGATAGATACAAAGTGTGAAGGAGAAATTTGTAGGAAATTTTATGAGCTTTCATCACGTACCGGACATTTTTTCTCTACAACGCACCGTTTTAGCGATATGAGCAAAAAACTAAAAATATTGAAACTTGAGCCCCTCCCCCCGCCCTAGGTGATATCGTCATAATATATAGCCTATGTGTTGACCCGACCTCTATATAATATTCGTGCGAAATTTGAAGTAAATCCATTCAGTACTTTCTGAGTTTATCCCGGACATACATACAGACATACAGACAAACAGACAAACAGACAAACAGACAAACAGACACACAGACAAACAGACAAAAATTCTAAAAACTATATTTTTGGCTTCCATATCGATTGTAGATCACGTCCCAAGTATTATTTTTCAAAAATATTCAATGTACAGAATTGACTTTCCAACGATTTTATTATATGTATAGATGTTCCTACAAAGGATAATTAAGATGCAATACAAACTCCACGATACCTTTTAATTATGAACAAAAGTTTCATGAGGAATAAGGGGGGGGGGGTTTGGGGGGGCGCAGCCCCCCCAAAACAAACGACACTGGAAAACCGTATGTGTAGTTTAGTTTTTAACTTTGTTCTTAAAAAAGATGTATAACGCCGCAACACCGCTTTGTTTGAAGCAAAATTTGGGGAGGTGGGGGGGGGGGGGTTTTGGGCGGGCGAAGCCCCCCCCCCCCCCAAGAAAAGACCGATGCCAAAGCTCCCAGCATGTTAATCAAACGACACTCGAAATTTGTATAGAAAAGATAGACAAAAGCTCATAGCATGGCAAGGAGTGAAGATAGATACAAAGTGTGAAGGAGAAATTTGTAGGAAATTTTATGAGCTTTCATCACGTACCGGACATTTTTTCTCTACAACGCACCGTTTTAGCGATATGAGCAAAAAACTAAAAATATTGAAACTTGAGCCCCTCCCCCCGCCCTAGGTGATATCGTCATAATATATAGCCTATGTGTTGACCCGACCTCTATATAATATTCGTGCGAAATTTGAAGTAAATCCATTCAGTACTTTCTGAGTTTATCCCGGACATACATACAGACATACAGACAAACAGACAAACAGACAAACAGACAAACAGACAAACAGACACACAGACAAACAGACAAAAATTCTAAAAACTATATTTTTGGCTTCCATATCGATTGTAGATCACGTCCCAAGTATTATTTTTCAAAAATATTCAATGTACAGAATTGACTTTCCAACGATTTTATTATATGTATAGATGTTCCTACAAAGGATAATTAAGATGCAATACAAACTCCACGATACCTTTTAATTATGAACAAAAGTTTCATGAGGAATAAGGGGGGGGGGGGGGTTTGGGGGGGCGCAGCCCCCCCAAAACAAACGACACTGGAAAACCGTATGTGTAGTTTAGTTTTTAACTTTGTTCTTAAAAAAGATGTATAACGCCGCAACACCGCTTTGTTTGAAGCAAAATTTGGGGAGGTGGGGGGGGGGGGGGTTTTGGGCGGGCGAAGCCCCCCCCCCCCCCCCCAAGAAAAGACCGATGCCAAAGCTCCCAGCATGTTAATCAAACGACACTCGAAATTTGTATAGAAAAGATAGACAAAAGCTCATAGCATGGCAAGGAGTGAAGATAGATACAAAGTGTGAAGGAGAAATTTGTAGGAAATTTTATGAGCTTTCATCACGTACCGGACATTTTTTCTCTACAACGCACCGTTTTAGCGATATGAGCAAAAAACTAAAAATATTGAAACTTGAGCCCCTCCCCCCGCCCTAGGTGATATCGTCATAATATATAGCCTATGTGTTGACCCGATCTCTATATAATATTCGTGCGAAATTTGAAGTAAATCCATTCAGTACTTTCTGAGTTTATCCCGGACATACATACAGACATACAGACAAACAGACAAACAGACAAACAGACACACAGACAAACAGACAAAAATTCTAAAAACTATGTTTTTGGCTTCCATATCGATTGTAGATCACGTCCCAAGTATTATTTTTCAAAAATATTCAATGTACAGAATTGACTTTCCAACGATTTTATTATATGTATAGATTATAATATTAAAATGTGGAGAAATTACTATTAGTAAACAATTACATAGTTAACTTGGTTACCTATCTATCCTTCAAAGTGATCTAAGCCACTGGCGGACTAACAGGGGGGCGGCGGGGGCGGTCCGCCCCGGGCCCCACAACTAAGGGGGCCTCGGTTTGGCATAAAAAAAATATTCGCTTGTCAGCTCAGATTATATTATTATTTTAAACCATTCTTCCGATCATTTACCATAATAAATAAACGGTGTAGGTACCTAATTCATAACGCTTAGAGTTGTGAAAACTGAAGTTCGGACTTCGGAAACGTATTTTGCGACTCGTCTGCGAGACTTTTCGTGGCGCGAAAGAAGTTCGAGTGCTTGGATAGATTTAGTCAAGAATTGGCTACAAGATTCACTGCTATGGAAAACATTTCTAGCACCTTCCATATTGTACTTTATTTATTGAATTTATTATTAGATGGGACTTTACCGAATCACTACCCAACATATTATGTCTGATACTTCAGTATTTCCTAATAATTAGTGTATCAGTGGCGTCGTGTGAAAGAAGCTTTTCAAAACTTAAACTTATAAAAAATTATCTACGATCGACCATGACTGAAGAACGACTTTCTAGCTTGGCTTTTTTGTCGATTGAAAGAAAAGCAGCGTCGGTTTTGGATTTTGATAACGTAATTAATAAATTTAGTGCATTAAAAGCCAGAAAACAAAATTTTAAATGTGTGTAATTCTGTTGTTGTGCTGTGTTGAGAATATTGATTTCATTAACATTTTAGTTTCTATCTGTATTTGTTTAATTCAGTAAATCTGGAGGGCGCCTGGGGGCCCAAAATTAAAGATCGCCCCGGGCCTCAAAAAGTCTTATGGCCGTTCCCTATATTCAATCTATCTCTAGTTTGACATACAACCGATCGCAGCTGACATAGAATTGACATAAAATATATGGAGCTAATGTCTAATGTGAGCTATTCCTATCTCAAGTAAGAGATAGATCAAATATTGGGAACGGCCGTTAGTCCGCCACTGATCTAAGCAAAGAAATAAGGGTTCCTAATTGACCACGGAACCCTAAAAAGAACATTTTTAACAGCTATTAATTGTAAAGAAAAGATGGATAAACCGAGTACCGACTGAAATAATATTAAACTTTAGTTTATTTTTTCAGTAGGTAATATCAGACCTGTAACTCATTTTTCCATAGAACAAAAAAAAACAAAGCTTCATGTAATGCGAGACAAAGGAATTCTACTTTCTTCTTATAGCCTTTGGAGCTGGACGTTCGTGAGTAACACCTGCGCGTCTGAACTCTTCTGCCACAATTTTCCTGTACTCGTCTTCTGTGGTCTTCAACTGAGCCGGATCATCCATCAGCACAGTCGATGATTGTATTGCTAGTTTACTCGTAGATTTCAGCTTTGCCAACTTTATTTCCTTAATCCTAGCTTCTAGAATGTGCTCTCGCCGTCCCTCGCGCTCAAAACACTGCAGCATCAGTTGCTTGTCCTTATCTCCAGACGTTACCAAATTCTGGGAGAGGGATAGAAGATAAATAGCACCCTTTACATCTCCTATTGCTGTAAGTTTCCCTTCCTCGTTGGGCACTACTTTCAGCAGGGGATGCTTCGAAATGAACAGTGTATAGGTCGGTTCGCGATACTTCCGTAAAAGATCCCAGTAACGGAATTTACCATCGGCGCCCACTGTCATGTAGCCGGAGACTCGGTGCGGTGCCCACACGACATCTGTTATTTGTCTCCTTTGTCCAGTTCCTGATATAATAGGTGATCCACGCACATCGTCACTCCAAATATGAGTGGTCCAGTCTCCACAGGTGATGAACACTTTGGAGGTACAAGGGCTACGATGCACCGACTTCACCGGCCCATTATGTGCTTGGAAAACTGCGCTCATGATCTCAGTATGGCTTTTACCTCTTCTGTTCACGTTTATGACCATTCCCGTGACCGTGCCACATAGGAATTTCGTCGGAAATGATCTTTCGTATTGCAAGCAGCTCACGCCTTCAGAATTAGCGAGACTCACGGGCTCTCCCGGTGGGACGTTAACGGACATGATCAGAGTATCAGTGGGTTGGTCGAGATTGCGAATGTCCCACCACATACACTGGCCGTCGTGCGAACCACTGAAAAATTCTGTGTTGGTGCGCGACGCTATAAATATGAGGGCGCTCACTGGGTCTCTATGGGCCAAGTGCATTGGACTTATACTGCTGTACTCGCTTTTAGCCCGTAAGTCAAAGAGGCAAACTCTTCCATCTTCGAGACCACCGATTATACTGCGAGGACTTCCAGGAAGACAAGCCACCTGCCAGCAAGCTGATGGGGGCAAAAAGTCAGCAGACGGTTCGATCGGATTTTCCACATCCCAAACGTAGCACAAACGATGTTCGTTCAATGATTTAAGTATTGGGTAAGTTTTATCGCAGTACGATGCTACTAACTTTGGATCGTCCTCGAGGGTCCAAGCGATAGAACTAATCGGACGCTCATCGGGATCCTTGAAAACATTCGTGACACGAACTGACGATTTCTCTATCGGCTCCAGAGATGGCATATCTTTGAAATACACGTTGTACATTTCAATTGCATTATTCTGGTCTGCGTAATAATTGAGTCGCGGGTACGTACGAAGAACGGCGTCGATGTATGCATCGTCGCGTTCGTATTTTCTTCTGTGTCGAGCGGTTGTTTCCTCATCATCATAACTGATTTCCTTTGGCCATCCTCCTTCGGCGTGGCAGATGCCTTGTTCACGGGTGACTATACGCGCTGTGTTCACTTCGTGTTCTGCGAATTCTATCCCCGTTTGCGTGGCCTGATGCACTGGGTTTCGTAGACCATACCGTTTCTGCTCTGTCTTGTCAGGGTCGATAGAGTCGAGCAGAGCAACTGGTACCTCGCTGAACAGAGGTTGTTTTCCGAATTCATGACGTTGTTTTATGTACGTATAAACTAAATCTTTACTCATTTTTATCGCTTTTGATTAGAAAACGAAAATGAATTATTGGGTACTCAACTAACCATTAAAAAGTTGACAAAAGTTTGTGCCAAAGTCATGCCACAGTGAATACTGTATTTTTCACATTTGATAAGGATGAAAAAGTATTTTAGGTATGTATATTTTGTGCAACATTGTTTTTTTTTTTAGAATAGAATAGAACATAGACTTTATACTGTCGGAATATAATTTATTTATTTCTTTACATTATAATACTATCCACTCTCTAAATAACGGCAATTAAATAAATCACTTTAATACATCTACGAATAAAACAGTATAATCTTTTGACCCAAAGAACATAGTTTTCAGACAAAATTCCAGTCACGTTGAAAGCATCAAGATGTTTTGTTAGCAATTTGTTTCTTTTATTCCTCCGGACGTATGTTCGAGGCCTGATAAATTACTTTGTTTTCGACGGAAAAAATATGCAAACTAGCTCGTTCTTTGTTATATCATGAAAAAAAGAATTTACTGAACAACACAATATATCGCTCAAACATAATACGACCTGCAAACCTTCAAGAAAAGAGCGTATTCCCTTTCTTAAAAGGCCGGCAACGCACCTGCAGCTCTTCTGATGTTGCGAGTGTCCATGGGCGACGGTAGTTGCTTACCATCAGGTGACCCGTTTGCTCGTTTGCCCCCTTATTTAATAAAAAAAAAATCGTGTCGTTATAACAAGAAAACATACTTGGCACAAACATACACATCTTGTAGGTATAGTATAATGTAATTTTTGGAATTAGGGGTAATTCCAAAAATTACATACATACAAAAGAGATGAACCATCTCATTATTATTACAGGACTATAGTCAGTTAACAGCGAGACGAGACAAAAACGTCGTAGGTGTCCTGGGTTTGCCCAGTCGACAGATCACAACTTACATTGACGACCTTTGTGGCTCAGTGGTGAGCGCGTTGGTAGCTCAAGCCGGGGTTCGAATCCCGCCGACGCGACGGAACAAAACGTTTTCAATGTTCTCGGGTCTGGATGTATATTAAATATTATATTGTGTATGATTAATGATATAATAAAAATATTAAATATATGTGTAAGTAGTATAAAAGTATTAAATATATTTCCGTTGTCTGGTACCTGTAGTACATTAGCACAGGGCCAGACTGACGTGGTGTGAAGCTTCCATAGATATTATTATTATTATTGAATTGACATAACTCGACCAAGTGACGCGGGTCCGTCATCTGCCAATGAATCAATTTCTTCGATAGTACCTACAAAGTAAACATAAAACTGACTGTAATCTGAACCTCGGTTCAAAAATTCTAATGTACTATCTTTGAAGTTGATTCCTAGTATGGCGGACCTAAGTTATTTGGTCGCGTAAAGTCAAACCCATCCGACCGATCACAGCTGCTAAGGGTTGGACCTTATCTGGCAGCACGAAATCGCCTTTTTCCGTCACCCTTTCTCTTTCTGTCGCTTAGAACTGCCATTTGCTAGACCGAGACAGAAAGCATAATGCCGATCGCCTGGAGGATTCCGCCGCGTGCTATCGCATTATGCTTTCTGTCTCGGTCTAGGAAATGGCAGTTCTAAGCGACAGAAAGAGAAAGGGCGACGGGAAAAGGCGATTCCGTGCTGCCAGGTGAGGTCCAACCCTAACATCGAATTGACATAAGCCGGCCAAATGACGTAGGTCCGTCAACTGCTTATGAATCAATTACCTCGATGTACCTACTTACCTACCTACATAATGCAGCAGCATTTCCATGTTGGATCTTGTCTGATTTTCAAAGCGGAAAATGGTATTCTTGTGAAATTTCAATTTTGACATTAGAGAGTTTCGAGTTTGATAGCAATACATTTTTGTATTTCGCTATGAAACGGACTGTATCGAGAAAGGAATAATGCTGCATTATTGTTGCTTTAAAATACTTCGTAGAATCGAGGTAGTCTTTAAATCGGACCCTTCTGCCTTGCATACATAATTAACCTTTCCTAAACATTTAATTGTGTCCTAATGAACGCTATTAGCGAGACGCTAAAACCAGGAACGATCTCGATTAGAAGTCAATTAGAAACGTTTTAAGCAAAGTAATAGAATAAGAACTAATTTGCTCCGAATTTCAATAGAATAAATAGGTACAGTAAATAACATCTTGAAAAAAATATTTATTTTTCTTTTTTGCTACGTCTTATTATCATTGTAATACTTATTATACTATTTAGCTACTTACCCCTAACTAATGGGCTTAAGACGTAAAACATACCAGATTTAATCAAAAACAGTTAAGTTGGAGGTGCGGGTTTTCTGCTGTAGCGTTTGAGAAAACGCGCGAACTGAACCCGCGCGCGCAGAAAACGCACACGTCTGACGCGCCCTAAAGTAGAGATTAATCTCTTTAGAAGCTTTGCTCTAAAGTCTAAAGAGATTAATCTATAGTCCCGTATTGTTTCTTATTATACACTTAACTTCGCTGACAAAACTGCAATTTGACTACATTCGCAAAGGCTCAACTCACACTGGGGCAGAGAGTAAAGACCAAAGTCGAAACGACGCCTCACGTTTGTCCCCAAAGCATAGATCCCAAAGGTAAACCGCCCTTCATAATAATTATAGTTACCCTCTAGGTGTACACACACCTCTTTCACAGTTTTTATTTGGTCTGAGGACTAAAGTGTACACTATACAATATACACTAATTCCTATATCCTCAGTACACAAAAGTATGTACCTACTCTTTGAGTAGGATCCTTTTAGGATCATACAAACACAAACTATGCTCTAAACATTTATAGCGAGACGTGCATGGAAACTATTTCCATAATTAATTTATTGTGCGGTGCGAGTGTCCGTCACATCTGAAACAGGGTGGATTCGGCCATAGACATGAGAACTGGTAGATATGGCGTAATAAAGTGATCATCGCTGGAGAGGCAGCTGCATTACCTTGAAAATTGAGTTTCAATATATTATTCTTTGTGACTTTCTAGTGGTAGAAAAGTGGAAACTGGTAAGTAGAAAGTGGTGAAAACTAGGTAGAAAAGTAATAAAATACCTTGAAAGGTAGGAACTGAAGGAATCGCTAACGTCGGAGCTTCGCCGGCCGGCTTCCAAAATTCTGCGAAGTATGTACACCTTGTAAAATCGTACTTAGTAAGTATTTAGCACACCTTGTTGGCACAAACTTTTATTCACAAGAAACATAAATAATTGAGCACAATAATTATTCAGTCAGTACCTAAATCTCTAGCAAAGTTATTTTTGTTTTGAATTTATCTTTTTTAGGGTTCCGTACCCAAAGGGTAAAAACGGGACCCTATTACTAAGACCTCGTTGTCTGTCCGTCTTTTGTCTGTCTGTCTGTCTCCAGGCTGTAACTCAAGAACCGCTATTATAGCTAGACTTCTGAAATTTTCACAGATTGTGTATATCTGTAGCCGCTTTAACAACAATTATACTGAAAATAAAATAAAGTTAATATATTTTAAGGTGGGCTCCCATACAAGAAACGTGATTTTTGTGGCCTTTTTTGCTCGTAATCAATAATGGTAACAGCTAGGCTCTTGAAATTTTCACAAAATCCTTAGTTATATTTGTACTTTAGTAATTAATAATAAAATTAAAATAAAACAAATATTTAAGGGGGGCTCCCATACAAAAAGCACAATTTTTTTGTCTACTTTCGCTCTATACCGGTACGCAACCCTTCGTGCGCGAGTCCGACTGGCACTTGGCCAATTATTTTTTAGAGATGAACACGTCATGATCATGATGCCACTTGCCAGGCTCATCAGACGGCCATTTTTTTTCAGCGCCCGCGCCTCGCGCTGTGATTGGCTAGCGGGCGGATGCACGCGATGGTGCGAATATTTGAATGTGAATGCTTAATGCAATTTAAAGTTATTTTTACCAGTGTTTATTCAATATCACTACAGAGTAGGTACTAAGCAGACGTCCGCTGATGAAGTTGTGGTGTCGTACAGTTCCCGCGACTTCGTCATGAAGCGGTGGCTAGGAGCACCGTAGACTTTTAGTGGGTAGGGCCGCGGCACACACCATCCTCGCCACGCGGCGAGTCCCACATATATCCGTAGTGGGAGTCCCCATCCCCTGCGGAATGCATCACAGCATTTCTCTACGTCAAAAAAAAAAAAAAAGGTATGCTGACAAACAGTTTTACTAATTGTCTTGTGTGAGAGAGTGTGTCTGTCTGTCTGACAAATACACAGACTGCAGATCTCTTCACGCAAAACCGCTGAACCGATTTTGCTGAAAGGTGTGAAGATTATGAGTCCCGGAAAAGGATAATGGATGCTTTTTATCCCAGGAAAATGAGTCGCGGGCATCATCTAGTTGTATTATAATAATATTTAGTTGCGATGCCATATCTAGGGTTTAGTAGTCCTGTTAAGAGCGTTTACACCTTTCACGCTCAATTTGACTTAAAACTGTACTTTTCCAACTTGAAAAAATCATCAACCACTTATTTTTATAAAAATGTTGATAGTTATTTTTATAGAAAATTTCACTGTCTAAATAGTTAGCAGAGAAAAAAATAGAATTTATAGAGTATTTGTACATTAAATCTCGATACCATAACAGAGGTTTTCTTAAATTCCGTTTTAGTATCAGTTTCGAAGCTTTTAATTTACGAAACCAGCGACAGATCTAATTATAAAATAATAATAACCTAATTGACAAGATCCTTAAGCAAATAGCAGAAAAAATATTTCGTTTAGGTATTTAACTTTATGTAATTTAAATTTAAATAATGAGAAATATCAAAGAAATATCTAGGAATTAAAACTTTTTATTACCTATTTATTTAACTTAATTTAATATAATAATAGCTTCATATCATAGAAGAACACTTTAATTACAAAAATTGTTCTTAAATATCAACAAATCATTTGTTATTTTTTTCTACAAATATTTTAAAACTACTATAAATCGCTGCGCGCACAGCAATTCCAATAGTCCGCCGCAGGTTTGTATGGAAACTTGAAATTAGCTGTAAACGCTCTTAATAAGCACTTATTGCAGCATGTGTACGGTAGCCACTAATATTACCGCTATAAATGTAGCTTATGTGTACGTGGGCCTATGTTGAAAATTCGTGAGTATTCAACATCGTGTTCCGGAAAATGATTATGTAAATATTATCCCCCATACTATTATAAACTTTTCACGTCGAATACTTACTAAACTTGCACTCAACACACCGCTACGTTTCACCTAATAACAGGGATCATATTACATTATACTATAACATTAATTAATGAGGATGTATCGCTTTCAAATTATAATAAGGTAATGTTGTTGTAACATGATATTATGATATCGATATTATCGCTAACGTATAAAGTTCTTTTTGTGTCTGAATATTAATACCCTTGTTGTACACAACGTAAAGGTTACTAAATGGCTTTGTCCACATTGTGCCTTTTTCTGTTCGTCAAGGGCATGCGTTATAGCGCAGTCAACAGCGAACGTGAGGCATGGCCGTGATTCGCGTTAAAATCGTAGCGCTCGCTATGACACTTTTCTTTCAACGCGGGTGGATTTTGACTCAATCAATTGAATATGCCAAACGGAAGTTGAATGAAAAGAAGATGACGAAAATTGAAGATGAAATTGCATAATGTGGACATACCTATTGGTCAATATTATATTTTTAGATCCTGTATAATATATTATAGAATATACGAGTGCAAGTGTAACAAAACTAAGTGTCAGCAACGCTGAAAGAGCAATTTTTTCACTTTTGTATGGGCAAGCACCCCAACGTCACCAGTTTCCCCATACAAAAGTGAAAAAAGAATTGCTCGTTCAGTGCTGCTACTTTCACAGTGACATCTCTGCAAGAAACACGTACACTCCCTAAAGTATTAAGTATCACTTTGTTTTGGCTGTGTAACGAAAATAGTTTATTCTATTTAAAATGGTTTGAGTTTCTTACGGGCTTTGAAGAACATTCTCAGTTTATAATTTGTACTGTGTGGTGAATTACAATCAATTGAAAATGCTTCGTGTATAATATCAAATAATTTTATTGCTTATATACCTATCAATTAAACTAACCATTTTATAATAATTATAGTAATATATAAAAATGAATAAAAATGTATATTTTAGAACCATAACCCGTCCTCTGCCTCCTCTTCGCTGTCAGTAACTTGCAGGTCGTCTTGTATAGCGGGCTCCGGCTGAAACAATAAAATAATACTATCAGAGAAATTGATTCATAGGAAGATGGGCCGGACCTGCGTAATATTTTGGTCGCGGTATGTCAAAAGAAAGAAAGAAATTGTGTCTAGATCGCAATTAACATTGAATTGACATGATCCGACCAAATGACGTGGGTCTGTCTACTGCCTATGAACCAATTTCCGCGATGGTGCAAAAATTTCTGAATTAATTCGCAGCATAGTGAAAAACAAACTTAAAGATTTTCGATCGCCTTTGTTTTTTGAAACCAACATAATTAATATTGTTCAACAAGTTTGGTTTTACAGCAAAGTTTGATTGGGACAATGAAGGCTGATTGTCTGACAAGATAATCCATGCGTTGGATGGTCATAATTTTATTTCTCACTTCTTTACACAAGAAATAAAGAAGGCTAAGCTACATTTTGATTACACTTGCACTAGTAGGTTCTGAATAAACACATCCACAATTTTATCGCGGAAGACTAGTGTTCTCGTAGGATATATTTTATATAACCACCAACCATCCTGTCCCAACGAACTGTTACCAGCAGTATTTCCGGACATATACAATCTGCAAACCTGCAAAGAGCGTATTCCCTCTTCAAAGGCCGGCAACGCACCTGCAGCTCTAATGTTGCGAGTGTCCATGGGCGACGGTAGTTGCTTTCCAACAGATGACCCGTTTGCTCGTTTGCCCCCTTATTTTATATAAAAACATCCATCTATCCATCCATCCATCATAATGTTACAAACCTGCCAATTCTCCATGGGTTCCTCCTTGAACTGCGGCGGGTCGGGCAGCGGGCCGGGGGGCAGCGGGCCGGGGGGCAGCGGACCGGGGGGCAGCGCCGCGCCCGCGTCCAGCGGCGGCTCCATACCCATGTCGGGCTCGATTGGCTCCTCCTACACGAAAATAAGGAAGTGAGTAAGGCTGGCCGCATATGTTTCCCGATTTCGGAAATCCGAATGCATGGAATCAGTAGAAAAACATTAATTACTGGCGAACACGTTCGCCGTTCGCGTTTCCGAACGGCACGAATTCTGCACGCACGTATCGAGTGCAAGCGTTCGCGCGTGAACAAAACGAACGTCTGCGCTAGTTTCACGAATTCCAAATCGTAATTCCACATTAGGAAATCAAATACGAAAAACGTCTATAAACGCGGTCAGCCTAAGAATACGACAGTAAATAATGACCGACTGACCAAAGACCAAGCGACAGCTAGGTTTTCATCTATACTAATATTATAAATGAGAAAATGTATCTGTCTGTCTGTTGCCCAAACCGCTGAACCGACTGCTGAAATTTGGTATGGAGATACTTTCAAGTCCCGGGATCAACTTGGGATACATTTTATCCTGGAAAAATTTACGGTTGCCGTGCAATAAATGAATTTTGGCGCAACGAAGTTGCGGGCGTCATCTAGTCATTTTATAAAATCTAAAAGTTTAAGGTGACCATGATGGAGTATTCTATGGAGTTCATGTATGTACTATGGAATTTCAGTCTCGGTTACTTTAGGAGGTATTCAGTTCTGAAGATCTACCAAACTTACAATAAAGTATAAAGCTCCATCGTAGCATATATTAGCTACTTTAGTAACTTATAGCGCCATCTATGGGGCGTTTTTGTCACTACGTGTAAATTAACTTATGTCCTTTACCTTGACGATGGGCGGGAAGGTGTAGTCTGTGCTGTCGAGGTCGACGAGGTCGGTGACGTGCGGCGGCTCGTCGGGGATCTCGCGTTTGATCGTCAGCTCCGAGTCGAACGACGTGCCGGGCATGTCCTCGTCTGTGTTACATAAATAGGCGTTAATACAACATACAATTTACCACATTTCACAAATATCTTTAGTAGTAGTGTAGTTTATATTATATCTCAAGTACGAAGTTCTAACGTTTTTAAACATTAGGACTATACTTGATCCCTCTTAATTCTTACTAATATTTACTCAATTATTTTAACCAAATAATTAGTCTGTAGGTCAGTTCTTTTTTTCTTTAAACGGGACTTGGCCCACCACTGTATCTCCTGTGTCACTAGGATCGACAGCGGTATCCAACCATGATCTTTGCTAAGATCACTCAAAATCCTTTGACTGATCTCAGGGAGCCTGAGGGACATGCTAAAGCTGTCTTGGCACCCGCAACGAAAATAATCAGAAGAAAATATTAGTAGTAGGAAGACGTATAAAATAAGTAAGGTACCATCGATTCCATCGATCGAATAAATTATTGATTCATAGGCAGTTGACGGACCTATGTCATTTGGTCGCTTTATGTCAAATTAATGTAAGTCGCAATCTATCGGCTGGGTTCGCCAAAACGCGACCAAAATACGTAGGTCCGTCAACTGCCTATGAATCAACTTCTCTGAAATGTAAACAAAACTTTAATATTACCCGGTTTGACGGACAGCTGGACCATGGTCTCCGCCGCTTCTTTCTGTTCCACCTCCTCCAGGCCCGAGCTACCGCTGTCAGAGTATTGTAGATCTGTGGCAAGTATTACCGTAGTTACAACACACACATACCCAGTAGCGGCGTTAGGGCTCCTCTCCCACACAAAACTTCGCATCGCATCGTAATGTCATTTTTATTATAAATTATTCGCAGATATATGCGATGCGAATTCCCAGTTTTTAGTGGGAGCCCTTAGAGCCAGTCCACACGGCGCGTTGAGTCAGCATTGCGTCAACGCAGCGCTGACGTTGCGTTGTTTTACATACAAATAACCGAGGTGTTCACACGGCGCGCTGTGACGTCACAACGTACACATGACGGACAGCAGCCCCCTAGACAAAGCGGGATGGGTGTTAACGTTAAGACTGCTTCGTAATAACGCTGCGATGAAGCAGGGCCCGTGTGGCCGTCTATGCGTCAAACAGCAGCGCTGCGTCGACGCAACGCTGACGCAACGCGCCGTGTGGACTGGTTCATAGGAGGGGCGACGCTGGACCGCCCAGGGCGCCGGAAAAAAATGGTGCCGAAGACAAACAAACCGCCAACCGATACTTATTATTATAAGGACAAAACATCGCTAAATTATTTAAAGTTAAAAAGGTCAAATGACTTACAAATAAGTCATGTGGCTCTTCTAAGGAACGAAGCTGACGGCTTTTTTTAAATAACTTACCATCAACGAGACTGTTCTGGTCCTTCCTGGGTCGGCCGCGCTTCCTCGGTGTTGCATCTGCGAAAATACAGACACGTTTAAATAATTTAGCCTTTCCGATAAAAATATTTACGCGGCGTCTACGTAACCAGTATGCCTACTATGAAACCGTTTTGAGACTCAAACAATCGGACGAAAATGCCGCGTCCTGCTCTAACAACGTCATTTCTCGTTTGTTAGAGTAGGAGTCTCAAAACTGTTTCGTGGTACAGCCCCAGGGCCGATTTTAGCACTACCAGCGCAATGGGCGAGATTTATTTGGCACCCTAGGTGCTGATAGTGCTGAAAAAATTTGGCGCCTCTTTTATTTTTTGGAAATTCTCGTCCTGAACATTTTCCCATTTTGATTTGTAATATCATTTCATTTGGATGCGTTTTAAATTGAAACAATGGGAGGCGCTAAAACATAATATTTTTTCTCAAAGTGGGCCGTAGATAAAATAAGTTTGGGAACAAGTGCTTTGAATGAACGTGGACAGGGCGCTGCTGGTAAAGGAGAACTGTCAAAAATGAAGTTTTTGTATGGTGAGACTTGACAGTGTTAGTTCCTTTTCTCGCCACGTTCATGCTTGCCGAGCTCTATAAATAGCACTTTGGTCCGTTACACCGTGCAGATGGCTGCAACATACCGTCAGCTGACGTGGACGGCTTATGTTTTCTCGGTCGGCCGCGTCCGCGCTTTTCGTCCGTCGTGATGGGTTCCTCCTCCGTGTCGGACTCCACCGCCTCCAGCATCTTCTGTTGAACTCGCACGATGTTCGCCTCCAGTTGCGACACGTGCTCGTCAAACTAAAACAGGCAAGATGGCGCGTTGAGTACTATCACAGAAATGGATTCGTAGGCAGATGACGCACCTATATAATTTAGTCGGGTTATGTCAAGCCTAGCCAACAGATTATAAATTACACTGACTTAATCCGACTAAATAACTTAGATCTATCATCAGTTCTGTCTATGAATACAAGGGCAGGCAATTGCGCATATACATATTTGGTCTCGGATGATGTTCTCTGAGCAAATGAAGAATTAATAAATGTCAAGTCAAATAACTGTTAAGATATGTATGTCTCACCCGAGCTGTCAAACGTAACCGAAATTGGTTTACATATTATGTGTGAAAAATATGTGTACGTATACACTTACACAAGCATGATTGAACATGAATTCTATGAGATTAAATTGTCAACGGGGCTGATCCGGGCTGATGGACGTCAAAAAAAGAGTGATGCTGTCATGTATCACACGTCTCTTTTTACCACGCAGTGTTACAGATAGTGACATATCGCTTGCTCAGGCCTTTGTTTCTCTATTCCGCTAGGTATATTAACTTTATGGTCTCACCTGTTCCAAAGCCTCTTTCGTGACTTGAAGTATAGCTTCGGCCTGCCGTGTGAACTGCGAGTTGGGTCCGTTGTACGCGCGGCAGTTGTCAACCAGCAGCTGTATGTCACGCAAGAACTCCTCGCGACTGTGGTATTTGTGGGCTGGAAAATATAAACAAACGTTAAGAAAGTTTGCAGAATTTTTAAGCTATTGCATAGCTATTATCGCGGGCTTTGAGCGCGGAGACTGAATCAAGAAATTCGGTAACGAAAAACACCTAACACCACCAGCCACTTCAACCGGTCGTTGCGACGCCAGATTTCGGCACGTTGTAACTTGTGTGCGTGCGACTAGAATCATACCTCCATAAAAATGCTATGCAATAGCTTTACCGCGGCATTCACCGAGTGCCACACATATTTTATTTTATATAATAGCGTTACCTACAATTATAACATTAGAAGTCGATTAAAAATAAAAGGTAGATAAATTTAGTAATTTAAACCCACTTCAACAAGCGTTTTTAGTTATCCGGTTTCTTTTTCTATAAGTCTACGGAAAACGAGAATGAAAGCATATTTTTATTCACGATTAAAAGCCAAGACTGGCGTACTCTGAGCTATTGACATCGTACACGTAGTTTAAATATACGTTGAATAATTTTTCACCTTGAATCTTCTTCCCTATAGTTTCCATGTCGATAGGTTTCTTGATGACATTGTAGTAGTCCTTCACCTGTTTCTTGTTTACCGGCTTGAGGAAGGGCCACGCCTCTGGCATTACTTTCAGTTTCGTCGTCAGTAAGTTCTCAAATATGAAGGAAAGAGCCACCTGAAAATACATAACATTGTGGTCATTTCAAGTAATTTTGTATCTTATATAAAGCATGTTTAAGTAAAATAGCATAACAGTTCGGCCAAACCTACGCGTCAGCAACGCGGGACGCGGGACGGGAGCGTCTGCATCGCGAAACTGGTGTGCACATCTGCGCGACTACGGAGCAAAACCGTAGATTATTCCCGCTCTGCCGACGCGAACGTCCCGCGTTGCAGACGCAGTCGCTTTGGTCGCGTAGGTTTGGCCGAAGCTTAAATAGTGGCATCTAGATTACAATAAAATTTATTATAATAATATGTGGTCGTTGGATAGAGTGATTCAGCCATAGAACTTTAGCTATAATTCTCTAACCTTTACACGCACAAAAATTATCGATATCGCAATTCCATGCATGCGTTAAAAATACTTACGAATAATATAGTTTGAGGGACGTATTTCTACTATCCGGCCAACGGACTTTATCAAATTATATTTCTATAGCTTTACATAGTTTACATAACTTTTATACTTAATTCTATCAACTATACCTTTTAGAAATCAGTTTAAGGCGTGTTAAAAGTTTACCTGATCATTGTCATCCAGCAGAGGATTAATTTGTTTCTCGAGCTTCATAAACTGTTCTTCCTTTTCAGCCAACTTCTCAAAACAACGCTGCATCATGCGCTGTGCCGCCACCGTCAAACTGCTATTCTGACCTAAAGATACATGAACAGAATGCGTATATTTATAAAATAAATAAAATAATGTATTTATTTTATAGTATCCATGAAGAAGCTATGTCGATGATAATATGTGTACATAAAAGGGTGTAAATCTATGCCCTATAACAATTTTATTCTCGCTAACTCACCCTTGCCTAAAGTGCTTACCCAACTTAGCTAGAAAGTGTATAAAAGATTACTGTATTTATCTTTTTAACATGCTCGATGTTAAAGGATTTGTTGTTTGAAAGGTTTTACATAAGATTTATCTTATTTGTGAAAATTATAGCACTGAGTACATAAATTCTATGTGTGTATTTGTGTGTCATTATGAATAAATAGGCAGGTTTTACTAACCGTTATACAACGTAGAGTTTTCCACAATCTGATTGACGTCAGCCAAGAACTCCTCTCGACTCTGGTAGTGTTTTTGCCTCAGGTTCTCCCGAATAGTCTGCAGGTCCATCGGCCGCTGGACTATACGGTGATAATCGGCTACCAGCTGTAAATTATTTTCGTGTAGATAATAATATTATATGAGCATAAACGGGTAATTTTCTGGTAAACTTCTTAATTCCATGAATGGAACGTTCAACAAGATCTTTTTTGGATACATCCAAAAAAAAGGCACGCCAAACAACGTGTCAATCACCTTCTGATTAACAAGGAATAGAAACGCCTGGACATCCGGCACATTCAACACGTCTTTCAGTAATGACGACAGCGTCACTAACGGGTGGGTACGGCGTCGCTCCGCCGGTCGCCGCACCAAGTAGTCGCAGTCACTGGGGTTAGTAACACGCGATATATCTACCAAATCTCCGCCCTCATTACCTTCTGATTAACAGGGAACAAGAACAGCTGTACATTCGGTAGATGGCGCATATGGTTCAACACGTCGTTCAGTAATGACGACAGCGTCACTAACGGGTCGGTACGTCGTCGCTCCATCGGTAGCCACCTTACGCCTCATTACCACTAAGTAGTCGCAGTCGCTGGGTTTAGTAACATGCAATACATCTACACAATATTCAACAACTTACATTCTGATTAACAGGAAACAGGAACGGCTGTGTGTTTGTCTTCCAGTAATGACGAAAACGTTACAAGCGGGTCTATACGGTACGTCACTGCGGAAATAACACTTAAAACAGTGTATCTATAAAGTAAACTATTACCTTTTGGTTAACAGGGAACAAGAACGGCTGGACATCCGGCAGATGACGCATATGATTCAGCACGTCTTCCAGTAATGACGATAACGTCACTAGCGGGTCGGTACGCCGTCTCTCCGCCGGTCGCCGCACCAAGTAGTCGCAGTCGCTGGGGTTACGCCGGCGCCGCCCGCGCGAGTCGCGCCGCCCACCGATGCGACGCCCCCGCTCGTCGAGTTGGTCTAAGTTCTGGAATGATGAAATTAAGTGAAAAAGTGTACGAAGTAAACATGAATTTTCAGCAAAAAAAAATATTAATCGGTTACTTTTTTCCATTAGCATTGGTCAGAACCCCTAAAAACATTGACACATTGAAAATCAAAACATTGAAAATAAAAGTAACACTAATAACTAAAGTTTTAATAGTCAAATATTCGAAGCGTTCAAATATTTAACCCTTTTGTCTTCTTTTTGCACACTGAAAAATTCATTTGACTGACAAAGGCAATGCAATCGTCCAGACGCAAAAATATATAAAGTAACATAGTGACGTCACAAACCTTTATAATCTTCGTTGGCAGTGTCAGCTTAGTGCCATCGACGTATCCAAGCTCTTCTTCATCGGGCTCAGGAGGCGTGTCGTGTTCGGGCGACGGCGCTCCGCCCGTGTACAGCGGACACGCCTTGTTCGTACGCATGTGGCCCACTTGCCCGCACGCGCCGCACTGTGACATTATGTTTTTTTTTAATTTCATGTTGCAGCAAGGACACACACACAAAGGGTATTTACTACATATTTAAATAATAAGGCAAACCTAAAATTAATTGTTTAAGACGTTAAAACCAAAATGTTCAGGCTCATTATAAAATCATGCGCAGTCTAAACTTAAAATCTTAAAACCTTCATGCGCCAAAATATTACTAAACAAAAGCAAACAATGAACTGGCTTTTTAATGGAAATTCGAGCGCATTATTAAGCTCTAATCTACGACTTGCAAAGCAATTTGATAATTTTATTTCAGTCAGTAAAATCACATTTTATAGCCATATATCGTTCTTAATTTGTGACTTCATATTTTTATTAAGTTTGTATTATTTAGAATAACAATTATTGCTATAGCCTTGAGTTTCATTTGTCACTTTACTGACTGAGATTAACTCATAAAGTCAATTCTCGTATAACATAACTTCTCATAATTTCTCTCCCATGTAACCTTCCCTGGACATCCACGAATATTTCAAGACCAAAACTAGCCAAATCGGTTCAGCCCTTCCCGAGTTTTAGCGAGACTTACAATATTGAAACTTCATTTTGGACTGATATTATATTTTGAACTTGTCATTTTCTTATTACGAGAACTGACCCCAGAGTACAGGACGGCACAATATTGAGGAAAAAAGCAATACATACTTTACTTTTATTTACCTTCAGCTTGAGATCTGGTTTGAGTTTGGGTCGGCGACGGGATGGGGTTGGCAAGTCGGGCTCTTGCTTGATTTGACCGAGCGGGATGAGACCGGGGGAGCCACGGTCCAGCATTGATGATGACATGCTCATACCTGTAAGGTGAAAAAGGTTAAGGGCCTGTTTCACCACTTTCTGATAAAGTGGCGAATAGGCTATTTAAAACTTTTTTGACAGATTCTCCATACTTTTTCTGTGACATTCAGTGGTGGATAGCCTATTCGGCACTTATCAGAAATTGGTGAAGTGTAACAGGCCCTTAGAGTCGACGCTAAACAAGAACTTTGCATCAATTCATCCATGCAACATTGTGGATGATTAAATCACACTGTATAAATTTTATACAGTATTTTCAGAGCGAAGTAACCACTCTTACTCAAGCCTTAATCGGGCCTAACGAAAAACTGTGTTTTTCGTTAGGCCCGATAAAAAGCTTAACGTTTTCTTAGATCTTTGATCGTAATTATGTTTGGAAAATTTATTTCAGCGTCTACTCTTTCTTGACAGACTGTAAATCTAGAAATTTTTTGACGAGATTATTCAGGCAATATTTAAAAATACAAAACACATACTGTCATTACTGGGCGTGGCCGGTACGGTGACATTTCCAGCCAGTCTCTCCCTCTCTTGATTCCTCTTGATACGACGCAGTTGTTCCTGTACAAAACAAATTCAACTCATGTAAAAAACACTTACACATACACCATATTAGAACTAAAAGAAGCTGAAGATTTCATCGTAGCCATAAACTGCGAGTATATTATGGTATGTTATCATGTGCCAGTTAATAAACAATAATTGACTTAAAGTAACATAGAGCAGAGCTTTAAAAAAGCTTGGTTTACTAATTAACTTTGTTCTTACAATGTTCTTAGATCTATCTAACTATAAGCGTTCAATTTCTTTTAGGCATATATTTTTTCACTTACGGGACTTTAAAAATATAAAATCTACAATCCACAAACCTGAATTCTTCGTTTCTCTCGTTTCATCTCCTCTTTCTGCGTCTCGTCCATGGTCGCGAACTGTCGGATAAACGTCTCGTCCTTGGTGGATCGTATTTTGGTATACGCTTCAATGATGGCCGCTTTACGGACTAACTCTACGCGCGTGTACCGCTGGCCCGTCGCGTTGCGAAACGTGCGCGCTATACGCAGCACGCGCCCTGAAACAAAACATATTGCTTTCTTTGTCTGCCGTACATATTCCCCGCGTTCCATTTGATGTTAAAAACTATCAAAACGCTCAAAATACCTCCTATTTTGAGCGTTTTCATCGTTTTTAACATCAAATGAAACGCGGGGATTATGTAGTTAAAATTTTGAAAATATTTATCGTAGTAGAGCTGCTGTAGGATTTTATTCTTGCTGGCCCCTTCTATACTCAACGTATTTTGGAATTTTACTAACGTCGAATGTAATTTAAAGTTAGCGAGCATTTCATCGCTGTCGACACTAGATTTTGACCATAAAATATTATGTATAATTACATAGCTACATCGAGTTGCTTTATTTATTTATTTATACATTCGAAAAGCCACGTAACATACAAATATATTAACATTAGGTAGCTTTTGCGTTCTGTAAATATTGCTGTAAGTACAGGATTATAGCTGTACTTACCTTGATTATTTGACTGTTGGTCATTCTGGTTGATTTGCGGTTTCTTCTCAGATTGTCCGAGAATCATCTTCCTTAACTCTTCTCTCTCCGCTTCCTCTCTTTCTTTGCTCAGCTACAAAGGTAAACGATAAAATTTAATATAAAATCGCCGTATTCAAAGGAGAATTATAAGCACTAAGACAAGCACAGAAAGATAATAAATAATAATAATAAATAATAACAATGCAGAAAGAGGACAGAAGCATTCCCCAGATTAATTCCACGAAAATACGTGTTTTCTGTGCCAACGAAATTGTAACATCTAGTACTAAAATATTTAAGGTCTATTTCACCACTTTCTGATAAAGTGCCGAATAGGCTATCCACAACTGGTGAAACAGGCCCTTAAACTTACTTGCTCAGTGGTCTTCTTATTGGCGAGCATATTCTCAAGATTCTTGCCCATCTCCTCAAGATCAGACTCCTCGCTGACAGAACTCTCCGCCTCGTCAGTACTCAGCACTTCTGTACTCTGCAGCACTCGGTTCTGTAGCTCGAATATACGCTGACACTCTTCTTTGTATCTGTGAAATAAATAAATCGCTGTAGAAAGCAGACACGTCATAGGGTGTGTTCTGAAATATAGCTCAGTGAACTGCCCATGTATTTATGACGTCATGAATTATAGATGCCACATGAAAAGACAGATGGCAGATAAAAGCAGCGCATTTTGAAGACTAAGGCGACCCCTAAACGATCAATTTTATTGCCCAATATTACGCATGCAATATCATTGAGGGTTTAGGGTGAATTTTGAACAACGTGCAATGATTGAACAAAAGTTTGAGCTAGTTTAATTTTTATTGCACCGTATTATTGTAGGTTTAGGGGCGCCTTACATGCTGTATAAATATTGAGGGTCAGCCGTAAAATATGTTTATTAGAAAGAGGGTTTTAGCTTAATGATACAGATTGACAGACATATTATTATTAACTAGGATCAATTCCAATAATATTAATGGGCGCGTTAATAATTAAGTACCTCTCTTGATGTTCCGCGATAGAGAATCTATTTCCTCTAGAGAACTTAGTCATTCCCTCCTCGCCGGCCTTCGCTTTCTCCGTCGACAGCGTTCTCACTACGTCAATAACCTCCCAACGGGATAGCTTTTTGATCTGAAATTAATAATTATAGATAGGAACTTAAGCTACATGCTTTACTTGTTAGCTTAGACCCGCTTACACCAGTCTAAACTCATTGCTGCTAACAATAATCGTTTGTCATAATAATATAATGCTTTCTCTTTCATAAATACTGAGAACGATTAAGATCATACGATATCCAATATAATCCACGGTTAGCTTTATTACACACTGGAACAAGTGGTCATTTTTAGTGTTTATTTGTGGGCTATAGCCTAAGAGGATTAAGAACGCAATGCAATGTTAATCATAAGTAAAATTAACCGTTTAATGTTAGAATGAGATTTTCTATTTTCTATTTTCTATTTATAGATTTTCTATTTAGATCTTTGATTCTATACATAATGTTTAATGTTAGAACGAAACAGCAATATTCTATACCTCCTCTTCCGGCACACCGAACTTGCGGAGCAGCGCCTTTGCGTTGTTAAGACTGAGTCGACGCAGATCGGCGTCAGTACCGGTGACCGTCCGTTTGGGTTGCTGCTCATCTGTTGGTTGCTGTGTAGGTTTATTCGGAACCCGGACGTAGGAAAACCCTTCGCCGCAACCCGTCGGGTCGGCCGGGCCCGACAGCTGTAGCAGACACTTGCCCCGCATCGCTTGAATGTAAGCCCTTGTTGTGTTCCACGGAGCAACTTTCACCTGAAAAGGAAAAAAGTTTCATGACCTACTTCTAATAAAAACAGAGCTCGCGTCATGTTACCAGTTAGAATATCGTGTGGCTACAAGTGGCACACAGTTTACAGTATATTTAATTTTAAATAAAAGTTTCTTCATTCATTTCATCTTCAGTTTACATAGCATTTGTATTTACATTAGAACATAATGGACGATAACTAATCTATATTTATGTCTCAAGACCCATTATACATCTTTAACGATATACTTCTACGTCGTCCACGACCAGCTCATACCTCATCATCCATCTTCAGCTGCAACTCTTCATCATCATCCTCCTGCGGGGTGAAGATGAACTTCTCTCCGTATCCCGCGTCTTTGAGCCGTTGTTCTGCCGACGCCATGCTGAAGTATGCGCAGCACTGTTCCGGAGACACCATGGCTCGGATCTCCTCTTCCGAGGGCAGACGGAAGTCCGGTTTGATCACCCACCTAAGGATGAAATGTTAAAGGATAATCCGCTAACACGTCAAGTTAGGTCAATGAGTAGCTTTGAAGACATCATCAATCATCATTCATCACCAATCCTTTTTTTATAAAATAAGGTGGCAAACGAGCAAAGGGCCACCTGATTGAAAGCAATTACCATCGCCCTGGACACTTGCTATATTAGAAGATCTGCAGGTGCGTTGCCGGCACTCTTGACTTATACACAACATAAATTAAATGCAATCTAAAATATTATATAAATCTAAATAATATAGGTAAATAAACCGTAGAAAACTTGTAACAAGATTTGTGGAAAATAAATGGGATACTTCCTTTTTTATATCCTTTATTTATTTTCCGTGTATTTCTCATTAAATTTCTGAAAATCGAGCACTCCACGTTTTATTTTACAGCTTACCAATTAGAATCCAGCCCCGTGCGTTTGAAATCCGCGCACAGTTTCAGCCGTTTACGTATAGAACTCTCCGAGTGCGAGGGGAACGCGCGCTTGATATCGTCCATCTTGATACGCCGCGGGTTGTCGCGAGACTTCCAGAACAACCGGTATATGAATACCTGGAAAATTATATTTCCTTTAATAAATGTAACATTTACTTCTTTTTCATCGTCGACTCCATTGCTTATTTCTTAAAATCTCTTCTTTGTCTCACGTACATGATTGCTACAAATGTTACTCATGCCCGCTACAGATTACAATGATATGTATAAATTGAGTTTTTTTTCTTGGGCATGTAAATGAATTTAACTATTTAGGTAATTTCGATACCATTTTACAAAGATTTTATTAGTCTTAAATTGTTAATTGTTGTACCAGCAAAAAGTGTCGTATAGAATAACAATAAAATAATAAAATATTATGGTACTTACTTGTAAAAAGTCTCGGACGAAATTGTTGGCTCGTTTGGAGTTGGGTCCCGGCACCTCGTACAGCGGACACTCCTGTCCGGCCACGAACAACGCGTCCACTTCGCGTATGTAGTACGCTTGTCTGAAATAACAAATCATAATATTATGTAACAGATACGCAAAAAAGTGGTCATAATATTATTTTATATTTTATAATCATTTCATTTAAAGTGCCAAGTGCCATTTTAAGAGTCTTATATAACGTATTAATACACATATTACCTACATATTATGATAAGTTAAATATGTTTGTCTAAATGAGTCAATTTTTCAAGTTATTAGTGTTGCTCTTTCAGGGCATCTACCTTTACACTTTTAAGTATCTGAATATATAAAACTCAAAGGTGACTGACTGACTGACATAGTGATCTATCAACGCACAGACCAAACCACTGGACAGGTGGGGCTAAAATTTGGCATGCAGGTAGATGATATGACGTAGGCAATCGCTAAGAAAGGATTTTGATAATTTCCACCCCTAAGGGGGTAAAATAGGGGATGAAAGATTGTATTATATAATGGTACTTCTTAACGCGAGCGGAGCTGCGGGCAAAAGTTTGTTATCACTAAGTTAAGTTACACCTGTAGGTTGGTATGACAATTATAAATTTATTACGAAGAGATTACGATATTATGTACTCTATTTATGTAAACATTAGCAATACAACATGAGATATATTCAGAATCATCTATACAAAAAAGGCAAAATGGTTTCCTGTTATGGATTACTGTAATCAGTTAATGTGAACATGGCTTTGTAATTCACACCATTAGTAAATTTACTTTGATTTTTCATTGCTTTCTGAATTAAATTTCAAATTATATGTCTAATTAAATCATACCTCGTCCGTATAATCAGGAAGTCGGAGTGCGGGAGGTCGTGGTTGTATATTGGCGCGCGGTACATGTTATTCTCTATGACGGGCTGCGTCGCGCCCGGCGCTAATATACCGAGGAACGGCGACGTATGCGCGTACGCAACCTCGCCGTACTTTAGCGGCTTGGGGCCGCTGTCCTGTAATAAATCAAACACTTAGGCTGCGTTTCCACACAAGATGTGTTTTTGAGAACCAATAGAATCGCTTCATTGACGTGGATTTGCCATGACAACGCTCAGGGCGGCGATTCTATTGGATCTTAAAAACACATTCCTCGCAACACATCTCTGGTGGAAATACAGCCTTACTGTCGCACTCAGAGATCAAAATTAATTACTCGATTGTTAATGAAGATTTTGACATACGCCCCCATACATTATTCGTCATACTCTCCATTTAATTGAAGTTTAATCAACATTAAATGTCTCTGAGTGCAGACGTTAGTTTTACGTCTATGTAAGTATTTAGTATATGATGATGACCGGAACATGTTTGTGCCGAATTGTTTATCACGCTTGAACTATCCTTTGGCATTTCCCTCAAGGTATCTAACATACGAAGCTTCGTCTAAATCATATCAGCCTTATGCGTGAAGCTATAATAGACACACCGACACATTTTCGCGTTTATAATATTAGTGATTAATGATTAATTATAGTAAACTTTGATTTGCCTTTAAAAATCGTTTTATTATTAAAGGATTACTTAATAATTCATAATGCGACTAACCTATCTAATTCCTATCTAATTCAATATTATTACAAGACATTTAAATTATTATTTATACATTATTTTATATTCACAATTCACCGCTAATTTAATTTATTGACCTGATATTTATTATTTTGTTATTTTAAGGACATTTAGTATATTTATTGACTTTATTTAATTTAGTTTAATTTATTTGACATTAATAATAATAATATCTATGGACGCTTCACACCACGTCAGTCTGGCCCCATGCTAAGTACCTGAAGGACTTGTGTTACAGGTACCAGACAACGGAAACATATTTAATACTTTTATACTATACATATATTTAAGATTTTTATTATATGATAAATATATTTAATACACATCCATGACCCAGGAACTTTGAAAACTTTTGTTCCGTCGGCGGGATTCGAACCCGCGACCTCCGGCTTAAGCTACCAACGTGCTATCCACTGAGCCACAGAGGTCGTCTTTCATCACGAGAGGACATTGGTATAGAGATTAATATTTTAATAATTTTTAGTGATATTATGGACAATTCAATTAAATTATTGGTGATCTAATTGACAATTGTATCGTTATTAAGCTAGTTTGACATTGTGTATAAAAAATTTTTTGACATTTAATAATTTTATAGTAATTTGTGACATAATGTTATTAATTTATCAATATAGAATAGCTAAAACCAACTAAATATTAATTTGAACTTCGGTAGAAAATAGTCGTATTCGTTAGGAAAATTCTACCAAATAGTATAAAATTTCATGACGCTGACAACCCTAATATTTGTTTTGATTATATTTAATTTTGTTCAACTACCGACACTAAACTGTACACCTGAAGATGATGTTTTCGAAACCGGTCGTGATTAAGTGAATTTTGTAAAAATTAATGAATATAGTGGAAAAAGTGCAAGTATTACTGTGTTTTATTTGTGTCTAAAATGAATTTCTACCAAGAACCGACAGTACAATCAATTACATATAGTTTGTACCTTCATCTCTATTGACCCCATGACAATTTATTTTATTATAATATATTTCTTCTCGCGTAGATCTATCATCGAAATAACACATTTTTATAGAATTTTGTCGAGATAATGTCGAGATTTGACATTATGAGACGAGTAGTTTTTAATTATCTCGAGAGTGAGATATCTCGTTGACGTATGCTAGGCAGGCAGGCAGCGTAGCGTTATTACGAAGCATTAACGTTAACACCTCCTCCCGCTTCGTCTCGGGGGCTGACCGTCTGGTTGTATGTAAAACAACGCAACGGCAGCGCTGCGTCGACGCAACGCTGACGCAACGCGCCGTGTGGACTGGCTCTGAGGCAGTAAAGTCGGAACCGTATTATGGAAAAGGCAATTCTATCGTTTCCGGGCATGACTTAATAAACCTTACCTTGGTGGTAGTCCGCTTGTAGTAGTTCTTGATCTTGGAGCACATGCCGACCTGGCTGATGAGCGGCGGGTGCTCCTCGCAGAACTCAACCAGCACTAGCTCGCCGTCTCGACCGCTGAGGTCTTCGGGCGTTCGCATAAAGAACACGTCGCCGCCGCCAGACGCGAGACGCTCTGCCTCGCGTTGCTAGAAAAAAAGTTAATGTCAATTTTTTTTTTAAATTGAAGTAGCGGCTAGCCATGGTTTTTATTTCGATGTTTCAATTAACTAAGGTGTAAATATAATCTCACCAAAAACATACCTGTTAAAACGGGGCCAAGTTCCTATTCACTAATTGTTCGCCTTAAAAAAGAGTTGAAATCCAATTCAATGCCAAGTTTAGATGCACTTCCAAATCGATCATAATCATCTTCATCAACAGCCTGATCCTAAATACTTCTAAATTTGAACTTGGCAGGTTAATTTAATCACATAGATATCTTATATTTAAATTTAAAAATTATACATTATCAAGTGCTACTAGCATGAATACCTGCCAAGTTCAAATTTAGAAGTATTTAGGATCAGGCTGTTGATGAAGATGATTATGATCGATTTGGAAGTGCATCTAAACTTGGCATTGAATTGGATTTCAACTCTTTTTTAAGGCGAACAATTAGTGAATAGGAACTTGGCCCCGTTTTAACAGGTATGTTTTTGGTGAGATTTCAATACTTTTTTTAAGGAATCATACCAATTTGTTTCTTTCCTCCTCATCTTATTTCAGTGTATTTACTTGTACATATTAATTTTTATCTCAAATTCATAGATGAGCCGACTCACGCTTGACCAATTACTCAAATTTCTTAATTTTTTGTTAATCTACATATAACAAACAACCTGTGTGCCAAATTTCATAACGCTACGACAACTGGAAGTGGCCTAGAGGTTTTGATTACCGATTTTTATCTCAAATTCATAGATGAGCCGACTCACGCTTGACCAATTTCTCAAATTTCTTAATTTTTTGTTAATCTACATATAACAAACAACCTGTGTGCCAAATTTCATAACGCTACGACAACTGGAAGTGGCCTAGAGGTTTTGATTACCGATTTTTATCTCAAATTCATAGATGAGCCGACTCACGCTTGACCAATTTCTCAAATTTCTTAATTTTTTGTTAATCTACATATAACAAACAACCTGTGTGCCAAATTTCATAACGCTACGACAACTGGAAGTGGCCTAGAGGTTTTGATTACCGATTTTTATCTCAAATTCATAGATGAGCATACTCACGCTTGACCAATTTCTCGAATTTCTTAATTTTTTGTTAATCTACATATAACAAACAACCTGTGTGCCAAATTTCATAACGCTACGACAACTGGAAGTGGCCTAGAGGTTTTGATTACCGATTTTTATCTCAAATTCATAGATGAGCCGGCTCACGCTTGACCAATTTCTCGAATTTCTTAATTTTTTGTTAATCTACATATAACAAACAACCTGTGTGCCAAATTTCATAACGCTACGACAACTGGAAGTGGCCTAGAGGTTTTGAAGCCGACTCACGCTTGACCAATTTCTCAAATTTCTTAATTTTTTGTTAATCTACATATAACAAACAACCTGTGTGCCAAATTTCATAACGCTACGACAACTGGAAGTGGCCTAGAGGTTTTGATTACCGATTTTTATCTCAAATTCATAGATGAGCCGACTCACGCTTGACCAATTTCTCAAATTTCTTAATTTTTTGTTAATCTACATATAACACACAACCTGTGTGCCAAATTTCATAACGCTACGACAGCTGGAAGTGGCCTAGGAATTTTGATTATCGGTCAGTGAGTCAGTGCCAAAATTAGCTATTTTTACAAGGAAATATTTCAGGATCTAACAAATCTATATGTATGAAATTTGGTATATTGCGTAAGTACTAGTATATAATTAGGTAGGTAAAATTTTATCTTTGCTCTCGCAATAGGCACTGAGATACAAGGGGGTCAAAAGTGCGTCGAAACCGTTCGTGTAAATAGTGCACGGCATGCGCGCGGCCTGCTGGAACTTGGCCGCGCACTCCGTGCGCTTTGATAATATATTTTCATAATTTTGACTTTTTATTTGCCAACAGATAGAGCTATGTAGCAGTGTCCAACAGCTGTCATTATATCACGATATTGCTGTCAGCGTTTGCCACGAAAGACCCTACCATCCCTTTGGTGGCCATTACCTTTGACGAATAAAACCTTACAGATCATCTGTCAATAAAAAACACGAAACACGCGATATAAGGGATCACAACACAAGTAAAAAGTTTACGTGTACGACTCTGCGTACAAGCACGCACACTCGCACGCAGCTAGCGTACGCATATTTTAGTAACGTTGTTTATGTAAATTTAATAGGGCATTTAGGCCTATTAATTTTTTATTTTTTTTATTTTTATTTTTATTTGAATGGAAAACATACAGTGATAAACTAAAATTAAGATAAAAGCTGATTAATGTCTAAGCACTATTAACATGTTTCCGCAATTAGAGTCTAAACATTAACAAGATTGCTTTACATTTAGGTAAAAAAAAAAGTATTTAGCAATTAAACAATTAAATAGTCACACGTTACAAAAGTAATCCTAGTAAAAATATCCATAGCACAAAAGTAATGAATCCAACAGTCAGTGACCAGCCTCAAACCAGTTTTTATTGATTAACTTTCTGATGGCATAAATAGATGTATTAAAAATGTCAATATCATGATGTTTACTTAAATCATTCAGGCAAGCAGGCGTTCTAACGAAGAAGGAATTCTTTCTATAATTAGAGTGGGAGAAAGGAATATAAAGGGGGTTGAAGGAGCATATTCTGGATGAGCGTGAGGGGACTTTCAGGTTAATTTTGGAGATAAGAAGGGAGGAATCTATTTTGTTTTGGGCAATATTTAAAAATGTGCAAGTGTCAGTTACTTGACGTCTGAGATGCAGGGGTAGTATGTGATACCTTCTGCATCTCGACTCATAGTCAGTGTCAGATGTTCCGCATTTGTATTGAAGGAATCTCACAAAACGTTTTTGGATGGATTCCAGCCTGTTAATATAGGTAATGTACTGAGGGTTCCAGATTTGGGAACCATATTCAAGGACACTACGTACATACGAGCAATACAGTATTTTTAGAGTTTTTATTGTTTTGAATTGTGAGCTCATTCTAATTACAAATCCCAGCGACTTGTTGGCCTTCGTAATAATGTGATCCAGATGTTTGGAGTATGAGAGTTTGGAATCGTGAATCACGCCTAGATCACGAATCTCTGATACTTTCTTTAAAGAGTGTTCACGCAGCGAGTAGGAAACGTTCTTTATTGTCTTATCTGCCCGGCTAAACGTTATCGTATAACACTTATTAGTATTTAGATCTAAATTATTGTCTTGACAATATTTTTCAAATCTGTTCAGGTCCTCTTGTAGTAAGTAGCAGTCCGTCAGTGTTGTAATATTTTTGTAAATTTTCATATCGTCAGCATATAGGAGAAATTTAGAGTGATAAAAACATGTATAAATATCGTTCACAAAGAGGTTGAACAGTAGGGGTCCCAACAGAGAACCTTGGGGGACACCTGATGGTATCGTAGTCCAAGGGGAGGTAAAACCATTAACCACTACAGCCTGAGACCTATTTAGAACATAAGAGGTAAACCACCTATACAGGTTTCCATGAATTCCTGCATTAAAAAGTTTTTTCAGAAGCAGCGAGTGATCTATCCGATCAAAAGCTTTGCTGTAATCCGTAAAAATGGCGTCAACCTGTCCACCGGAGTCCATATTCTCAGCTATGTAATCAACGAAGGTTAAGAGATTAGAAGTTGTTGATCTGCGCGGAAGAAAACCATGTTGTTCAGGAATAAAGTGGTTTGCAAGTGAACTGTATACTTGTGTATAAACAATTTTTTCCAAAAGCTTGGCAAACACGCACAGCTTAGAGATGGGTCTGTAATTTCTAATTTCATTTTTACTGCCACTTTTATGAATAGGTGAAACATAAGCTGATTTCCATATATTTGGGACTATACCTTCTGTCACTGATCTCTTGAATAGTAGGGTGATAGGTAACGTTAAGGAATCTGAGCAACGTGATATAAATTGAGGTGGAATGTTATCCGGGCCCGCGCTTTTAGTGACATCAACTGAACCGAGTAACTTATTAATAGTTTCAGGTAGTATTTCAATGCTTGATATTACTGTGTTAATATTTGTTTTTGGAGGGGAATGGGACGAGCAAGTGGATTGTTGCAGGAAGTTACTATTGAAGAAGTTTGAAAATAAAGAACAAGCTTCCTCGCCCGAGGTAGTACTGTGACCATCAAATATCAAAGAGGACGGAAATGTGCTAGTGCTCTTGTTATTTTTTATGAAAGACCAAAAAAGCTTAGGGTTTTTTGCTATCGCCAATTCGCAGTTATCCAGGTAAGACTGATAACAGCTATCTTCCATGGCCTTAGCCCTTTTGCGTAATAATTTAAAAGATTCATAGTCAGACGCATTTCCGTAGGTACGATATTTACGGAGGAATTTGTATTTCTCCTTAAGAACTTTTTTTAAGGCAGAACTATACCAAGCTGGAAAGCTTCTACTATTATTTATATATTTTTGAGGAATGTTGGAGTTAATGATGTGATATAAATAATCATAAAACATAGTGGTAGCGTCATTTAGTGAACCCCTGTTAAGACAATCTTTCCAATTAATGTTATTTAATTCACAGTTAATTTTGTCATAGTCACCTAAGGAATATATGTACTTTTTTCGTGATTTAACTTCCAGTGGCTTTTGGCTCCGTAGGGTTAAGTTTATATTTAGAGATTTATGGTGTGCATCTTCAGGTACTAGCGGTGAATCACAAGCTGCGACTACACATTGAGTATTGGAAAGAACCAGATCTAGTATTCTTTCATTGATGTTTTTGCAGAAATTAAACTGCGTTAAGTTACATTCAGTTAAAGTGTCTAAAAAGCACATCTGTGTTTCGCCTATGGCACCTGAGTATAGAACATTACTATTGCAGTCTGAGCTCCAAAGAATGTTGCTCAAGTTAAAATCACCCATTATAAGAAATAAGTCGTTAGGACACGAATTTACAATTAAGGATAAGTTTTGTACAAAGTTAGAAAGTTGCAAGTTAAAAGAATTGCCTAGGTTAGCCTTACACAGGTAGATAGTACACATATGTAACTTAGCACCTGAATGAGAAGATGTTTTTATGGAAATAGTTATCCAAATATCCTCTGCAGAGGATGACCATTCCGGTCGGTCGATGGCTGTGTACTCTTTTTTTATAGCGAATAATACGCCACCACCGTATTTTTCACGAGTTAAATTATAGTCCCTATCCCTACGGTAAACAACATATCGATTGTCGAACAGTTCACCGTCGCACACGCTGTCGAGCAGCCACGTTTCAGTTAAAGATATCACATCATAATCATTTAACATAAGATTTCTTTTAAAAGTATGTGTTTTAGTTCTGAGTCCTCGCGTATTTTGGTGATATATGTTAAAATTAAAGTTATTGCAGGCCATTATAAGTGTGAGATAGTGTATAACGAGATAATAACTTGATAAGGAGTTTTTGTTTTGTTGAGGTGATATAACGTGTTACATCCCATTGACTATGCAAGGAGAAGCGGTAAGTTCGTAATCCAGTATTCACGAAAATAATGCCTCTCAGATGTACACATTTATGATAGTAATCAGTAATATTATGGACATATAAATCTCTTGTACAGAAATGTAAATAATAGCATATAACCAAAGTCTCCATGACAGCAAAATGTAGTTCAAAATAGGTATTCTTTGTTATTTTCAACATAAATGTGTATAGAATATATTGCATAATGTAATAGATTGTGTGTAATTGGTGTAAATAGTATTTAAAGTAGTAAGAATTAATAGTTAAACTTGGTTTTAATGTAGATGTAGTTCGGTAAAAGTAAATTCGTTCTTCGCAGGTTTCATTTAAAGTTTTAGGCTTGCGTATAGTTATCAATATAGTAAAATTATGTGCTAGATAGTATAGTAAAAAAGTGTAAAATCTTCTTCGTCGTAAATGATATAATATATTTTTAAAATATTTGTAGGACATAAGTTTAGTCATGAATTTTATTGTAAATATACCGTGAAAGAGACAAATCGTTGTAAAGTGTTTTGAAAGATAATTTGAAGATGAATTAAGTATTGCAATGTCTAGAAGTAGGATAAAAATGTAGTGATTTGAATATTCTCTTTGAGGGATATTATATTTTGAGGATAATGTAATGATTTTAATTGCTTGGAAATATTTGGTGTCGGTACTTGAGCTTGAAATATTAAAACACAAAAATGAGATATGGGCGGTAGTATAAAAAGGTACAAGGGATTTTGGACACTGGGATATTATCATACGAGCGGAAATAGGCCTTAAGGTAATACATACTAAGTGTGTTTCGTGTGAGATTACTACAAGTAAACACCAACTTACATGCGTGATTTGAGTGTATTCTGCCGAAGTAAATTTATTGTGGAAGTCAGCGGTTCTCAAACTGTTGGGCTCACCATTACTAATATTATAAGTGTATATTATGAATTTAATAATTGTTATAGAAGTTTTTAGTTTATTTTTGTTAAGTCCTTTTCGCTTCTTATAAAAAAAACTGGTGAGGTGTCCGATTTTCTTGCTAGTATTTTGCAGTGCTTAACCCAGACGTACTTGAAGTTTTTATCCTTTGCTGCAGTTTTGGCCTTATTTAGAAGAGTTTTATTTCTTTGTGTTAGGTGGTCGTTTACGAAGATCTTTCCTGATGCGTTGGTGTAACCTAGGTTGGCCAGGCTAAGTTGCTCGTTTTTACGTGAGAGTGCCACAATTTCTTCTTTCTTGTACCGGTTATGGAAAGCAACGACGATTGATTTTTCCTTATTCGGTAGGCGGGTGGGTACCCGTGCTATATAATTAATTTCTTCTTTTTGAAGAGGAACCTGACAGCAGTTAGCTATTTTATGCACTATTTCAAAGAGATTTTCATTAGGTTTCTGCGGCACTCCTGTGATTTCTATATTATTCGCTCTCATCCATTGATCTCTAGTTTCTAGTTCTTGATGCAGTTTAACAATCTCTCCTTCTAAAATTGGCACCTGCTTGGCTACTTTTTCAGCGGAAATTACTCTAGATTCGAGGGTGTTAACTTTCTCTGATAGTGATGACAGTAGATGTTGAGTCATTTCCAGGGAGTCTTTCATGGCACTTACTTCATCTTTGATGATTTTGACATCTTCTAGAAGGGATGCCAGAGGTTTCAGCTGAAGTGAGATTCCATTGAGTTGCTCTTGTAGTTTTTCAAGCTGGTTTGGTTGAGATGAGGTGGAAGCTCCCAAAGGCGATGAACAGGTTTTACATCTTGGGCAGCGCCAGTTGTTCTTTCTCTCTCCAAGCTTTCGGTATCCGGACTCCGTTATTCCCGAGCAAGAGAAGTCGTACCGCTGCTTACAGATAGTACAAGTTGGACCATCAGTGTGGTTGTTGCCGCAGCTTGCACAAATGAACATGACGACAAAAGTTTGAGAAACTCTGGAAAAATTGGTTAAAACAAACGTGTGTACTCTTCGAGGTTCGAAAGCAGACTGCATCTTGCATACCTTAAATCTACATCTTGCATACCTTAGGCTTCTTATTAATGAGTATGACCAGTGGTTGTACGGGATGCGGACCGGGCGCGGCTAGCGGGCCGTACCTCAGTTTCCGCCTGGCGGGCGGGTGGAACGCGGGCCCATGTGCGTCCATACTGTCTCTTAAATGTAGATCTAATATCTTGCATTGTCTTACCTTAGCCTTCTTATTGATGTGTTTGACCAGCGGTTGTACGGGATGAGGGCCGGGCGCGGCTAGCGGGCCGTACGTCAGTTTCCGCATGGCGGGCCGGTGGAACGCGCGCAGGCGGGCGGGGCCCATGTGCGTTTGTATGAACGGCGCGCGCAACTCCACTACGGGCGTGCTGTGCTGTATTAGCTGTCCGCCGCCAACTTTCAGACGCGGGTTCTGGGATTTCGGTTGATAGTATCTGAAAATGGACAAAAATAATTAAACTGTTTAAGGTTTAATTTATTTTAAATGTGCCTGGTAATTTAAAACCTGAAGTACGAATGTAAAAGGCGTTTCAAATACCAACAAATCTATATGTTGTGATATATATATTATATTGTGATGTGTAGACTTTCTACATTAATCTGAAATTGTTGGACAAGTCAAAATTGTTAGCCAAGTTAACGGCTAGGTCCGTTTATGACTCATATCATAGTGAACACTAATGAAACACAATTTTCGTGCACTTTTTCCACTATATTTAAGAAATTATAACAATTTTAACAAATTACACGACCGGTTTCGAATTAAATCATCATCAGGTGTAAGTTTTAACTTACTCATAGTGGAAAAAGTGCATGAAAATTGTGTTTCATTAGTGTTCAATATGAATTTCCACCAAGAACCAACAGTACAATCAGTTACATATCATATCATAGTGTCATGGGGACACCAAAAAGATAATAATATATCTCAACTAAAGTAAAACATCTATAAGCCGACGAGCATTTGATTTTGAAACAAATAAATTATTAAGGGCCTGTTTCACCACTTCCTGATTAGTGCCAAATAGGCTAACTTAACTTGACAGATGAAGTATGGAGATTGGAGAACCTGTCAAAAAAGTTGTGAATAGCCTATTCGGCAGTTTATCAGAAAGTGGTGAAACAGGCCCTAAATATTTTATAACCTAAATATTTAAGTAACTTAAAACTGGCTAAATAAATATATTACAGCAACACGTACAATGTAAATAAAGTAATTCACTATATTTATAAAACCGATTAATGACGCTACTAATAAAAAATAACTTTACTAATACTAATAAAAATAACTTTAAGAATTATTACTCACACATCATTAGATATATTGAAGGGATCCCGATCCGGGGACTTGGGCGGCGGCGGCGGCGCGTCCTCCTGCAGGACATTGATGACTCCGGCTTTACCCAGCAGGATCTTGGACTTCTTCACGTGGGGATGAGGGATCTTCACCTTGGGAGCTGGTCCCCTTTCTGGATGTGATCGGAAAAATATGTGTATAAGTAATAATAAAAATAATGTCCTATTTTTCCTGTATTATTCCTATAGAATTCCTAATAATTTAAAACAAAACAATAAAAGCCAATAAGGCGGACTTGCGTAGATCTGGGTTAAAGTTAACTCTGAGTTAAACATCATATCATCTGTATCACTCACTTGGTGATTGATACAGATGACGTGATGTTTAACTCAGAGTTAACTTTAACTCAGATCTGCGCAAGTGGGCCTAATAGGACTACCAACGGGTAGTTTACCTCTAGTAATCTTCGACGGGTCCACATCATCGGGTATCCCCAATATGATGTTCTCATCATTGGGGTCCAACGTCAGGATCTTAGGTTTGGGTATCTTGGGCATGTTCTCCGCGTCCCATATGACCTCGTCCTCCCAGGTCCCGTACACCAGCTCCTCGTTTTCAACCGGGAATATGCTGTACCAGGTGTTGTCTTCGCCTTCTGCTGGAGTTCCGGTCCCGGTCCCGCTGGTTGATGTTGAAGTCCTGTAGATATTATCAGTAGCAGCGTTATAGGGGGCGAGGCTGCGCGACCGCCCAGGGCGCTAGTAGTGCTAAAACCGGCCCTGGATATTATTGTTTTGTGTGAATTACTCAGAATCGAAAGGCACACCAAGCACATAATTATTTCTGGTTGATTACACTCGGCATTAATTATTTGTGTATCATTCGGATTATGTATCTTGCGACAGCTAAGCAACAGGCGTTTGAGAGCAAGCAAAGAACAATATCTGCTATCGAAAATTTCGTAAGTACACGTAATTTCTGACAGATATTGTGCTGTTGCTGTCAAACGCCTGATGCTTATTTGTCGCAGATACGTACGTAATCATCCTTTGGGTCAGTCATACGTTTTTATAACAGCAACTATATTCTAGACTCTAGAGCCACACACACACAGACAAACATGTCCAACTTATAATACCCCTATTATTTCTTTGGGGCTTAAAATCAAGTGAGCACATAATATACGTTGCGAGTGTCTATGGGCGACGGTAGTTGCTTTCCATCAGGTGACCCGTTTGCCAGCTTATTTAAAAACTTACGTGGGTAGTTTGGGTGTAACAAGTGCGGGGGGCTGCGGGCGCGGGTGCGAGAACTGCTGCGCGGTGCGACTCACTGATGTCGGTACCCAACCTGCCGCGTTGCTCTTGCTGTTGAGACGAGCTAACACCTGCGAATAGATATTTAAAGGATGATAGTGCAAAAGAATTCATATTGTGACGGGAAAAAAGTTCCCGTCACTCACTCATGGATAAGTTAAGAAGTCGCCCGATACTGCTTTTAGCAATATCAAATTGACTAACTTTTATAAATGGATCAAGCCGCCTTGGGATGTTATAATGTAAATTGATCCAGAGAAAGGAATTTTAAGGGTCTGTTTCACCATATCCTGATAAAGTGCCGAATAGACTATCCACAACTTTTTTGACCGATTCTCAATACTTTATCTGTCAAGTTAAGTGGTGGATAGCCTATCTGGAACTTATCAGGAAGTGGTGAAACAGGCCCTAAATAAAGTAAATTTAATTTAATTCACATCATACCTTCTGTTTAATCTCGCTGCCGTCCCATATGACGTCATCCTCCCACTGCAGCTGGGACACCATCAGAAAAGCATCATCTGGGAAACCGCTGTCAGGAGAGTCCACCTTCTCTGGTTCCTCTGCAGGCTTCGCTTCTGGGTCGGGTGATGGAGCCTGCATAGGAAATTTTTTATTTAATAATAATATCTTTATTTCAGGCCAAATAGCTCATATTGTAGCCTAATGGCCATAACCCATACTTCACCTTATTTAATAAACATAAAATCGAAATTATGGTTCATATTATGAAAAAACAGCTGTACTGTTTAATTTTCATGAGTATATTTTTGTTTTGTCAGCGTATCCACAATACCTGCCTGTCTGATATTTTGGAAAAGCCTTGTCACAGACAGAGTGCAAAAGGGGTGTAACATAAAATAGATTTTTTGTAATTAAGAAAGAGTAAGTTTCTAGTCATCATTGAAAGATATTTTGAAGTATTTTAAACTCTATCACCTTGACTTTGAATCCATAATCGAATCCCTCTCCCGTCTCTAGTATGTTAAGCATGTCGTACCACGCCTGCGCCGACCCCATGCGCTGGTGCGGGCGTCGGCTAGTCATTGTAAGCTAAGTTCAAGTGAAAGTATTTTAAACTCTATCACCTTGACTTTAAATCCATAATCGAAGCCCTCTCCCGTCTCCGGTACGTTGAGCATGTTGTACCACGCCTGCGCCGACCCCATGCACTGGCGCGGACGTCGGTTTGTCATTATAAGCTAAGTTCGTGTTAAAGTATTTTAAACTCTATTACCTTGACTTTAAATCCACAATCGAATCCCTCGCCGGTCTCTGGTACGTTGAGCATGTCGTACCACGCCTGCGCGGGGCCGAAGAGCCAATGCGCGGACGTCGGTTTGTCATTGTAAGCTAAGTTCATGTTAAAGTATATTAAACTCTATCATCACCTTGACTTTAAATCCATAATCGAATCCCTCGCCGGTCTCTGGTACGTTGAGCATGTCGTACCACGCCTGCGCGGGGCCGAAGCGCCAATGCGCCGGCGTCGGCCTCTGCGACTTGTCGCCTGTGTTTGAAGTGTTGTTGTCGTTCTGTGAGGATTGGGTGTTCTCTTCCATTGGCCTGTTGGAGTAAACAGTATGTTAACTTGATTTAATGGGTAAGTTGTATAAGTACCGCCTATTGAAAGGAAATGGTGCCTGGTGGACCTGCGTAATTTAGTTAGGTTATTACAAACTTAGCCAATAAATAGTAATAAAACGTAATAACGAACATAACATTTTCATTTTTAAAAATTGTGTCATAACAAATAGCGGACCTGCGTTATTTAGACAGGTTATTTGAAACCAAGCTGACAGATATTCACAACTAACAATGGACTAAACAACTAAAGATATTTCGTTTTCTATAAGAAAATACACAATAAAATGATTTCTACAATATTAAGGGCCTGTTTCACCACTTCCTGATAAGTGCTCGGATAGTCTATCCACAACTTAACTTGACAGATAAAGTATGGAGAATCTGTCAAAAAAGTTGTGGACAGCCTATCCGGCACTTTATCAGGAAGTGGTGAAACAGGCACTAAAAGTCGCAAGCAGCATGTAGTAATAAAATAAACTAAGTACTTTAAACCATACAGAATACTATAATCATCATAATATAAAAATATATAAATAACCATCATCATAATAAAAAAATATAAATATATATATTTTTTTTATTATGATGATGGTTAATAATAACTTAGCCGCCTACCTGAGAAACTTATCCTCATCATCACTAGCGTACTGCGGCTCCTGTACTTCAGCCGGCAGTGGAGTATCACTGGACGTGCTGCCGCTGCGCTTGCGCCGCCTCCGCCTCTTCACGCCGCGCCAGATCTGAGGCAAACTGGATAACTTCCCTGGACCGAAGAGACGGGAGAATAGGAGCACCTGAAACGTTTAAGGTTATTTTAATTAAACAGCAAGAAAACTATTTTGAGATTTATTATATACTAGCTGTTGCCCGCGACTTCGTCCGCGTTAACATAGTATAATAACAAAGATACATAATTTTCCCCTTTTAGGGTTCCTTACCCAAAGGGTAAAAATGGAACCCTGTTACAAAGATTTTGGGTTCTAAGCTAGGAAATAAAACAGACATATTGTAGCTTAAAATATTAAAAACATAACACACTTTTACTGCCAGGTTCGCCTGGCAGTAAAAGTGTGTTATGTTTTTAAATGTGTTGAAATAACATTTTGATTAATAGATTTTGAACTCGTAAATAAATTTGAACTCACCTTGTCCGGTCTGAAATCAGGAAACAGCTCCGTAACATCCACATTTGCATACTTCGATGGCAACATGGCTGCCAATGGTGTTTCCAACTTCTTGGGTTTATCACCTTTTTGTTTTCTAAAAATACAATAATATTGAAACAAGGTTATAAATTATAATAACGACTAGTTAATGCCCACAGCTTTGTTGCACAGAAACTGTTATAACCGTTACCATACTTTTTTCTTTCTTCTTCTCCCAGGGCTCAAAGTATCTCCATACAAAACTTCATCAAAATCGGTTCAGTGGTTTAAATAGGTAACAGACAGACACACTTTCACATTTATAATATTAGTATGGATGTAAAAAACTTACGGAACACTTGAAGGGGGCGGCATAAGACCCCCATCGCCCTCCATATCACCTTCGTACCCTTCATCATTGTTACGTTGTTCCGTCTGACTGTCATAATCAGTATCTTTCCAGTCACTTTCCTCATTTGCCTTAGTCAAGTCACCGCCGTCCGCAGAAGATTCTTGCGGCACATTTTCTTCATTGCTCTGATTTAATTCTGAATCATTATTTTGTTGTTCATTTTGTGGTTCGACGTCAACCTGCCAAACATAATAATTTTAAGATTTGAGGTTGATAGGCGTGTGTAAAATATTTCAGTATGTAAATAAGCAAGCAAGAAATTATACAACTCATAAAACCGTTTTGGCTTTTGTAATGTCATTGAGTTTTTTTATTAGGAGGATAAATCAATAAGGGAAAATCGGAATAATGTAACTAAGAAATAAATAGACTTATATTTATAAAAATATTTATTTGCAGATATTTGATATTTTTAATGTAAGTATAATGTAAGTATAATAAGGGTTGTAACAGGGTAATATGTGTCAAGTGCTCTGGTTTGTCTGCAACCGAAATGCGTGTAATCGGTCTTCAGAACCCAAAACTGTCGTACCTATGCGAAGAATGTGAGGAAGGTCTAAGGCAAATTCCTCAGCTGCGAAAGCTTGTTACTGAACTTCAGCAGCAGGTCCAAGGATTGAAAGAACAGGGGGCTTGTGCTGTGAACTTGGATGCAGTAATTAATGAGATAGAAGATCGCAAGAGCCGTAGTCGTAATATTATCCTACATGGACTACCAGAATCAAAGTCAGCGGCCGTGGAGGACCGTAAAGCTCACGACAAAGACCTCGTTTCGGATACACTTGCTGCTCTCCCCATATCGAAACCTGAAATTTTGGCAACTATTCGTCTTGGTAAACCTGTAGATAATAATGGCAAGCCGCGTCCCTTGAAGGTGATTCTAAATAACAAGCAATGTGCAATAAATATATTAAAAAATAAAGGTAAGCTCACTAAAACAATAAAAGTGCAGTCAGATATGACGCCCTACCAACGAGACCAGCTTAAAAAACTACGTGACGAATTGGCTTCTAGAACTGATAATGGTGAGTCAAATTTAACCATTAAATACATTAATAAAATCCCAAGAATTGTCAGCTCCAGCGCGCCACCTATAAAAAACTAACTGCGGCGGTTATTTCAGAATTGCGCATACTATACACGAACCTGGCATCGTTAACGGCAAAATTTGATCTTTTTCTTCTTGAAGTCAATATCCATAAACCTGCATTTGTTCTTATAACGGAATCCCACCTAAATTCTAAAATTATTAATAGTCTTATAAATATATCTGGGTACACACTATACCGCTTAGACAGAGATGACAGAAGAGGAGGTGGTGTTGTAATATATGTCGCAAACGAAGTAAATGGTATTGCCCTAATATCTAAAACAAATAACATTTATCATAACGACAGTGTAGAGGGGCTCTGGCTTGATATACAATATGGTGGATTACATTTTTTGTTGGCATGTATATACAGACCACCATCAAACAGTCTATCTAGTTCAGACGAGATATTGTTTAACACAATTTACAAGGCAGCTACTGAAAAAACAGTCCTTATTGCAGGTGACTTTAACTTACCAGGTCTAAAATGGCCCTTCCCAAGTTTGTATAGATGTGACACCTTGCATAAAGCGTTTATAGAAATGTATACTAACAGCAACCTCCACCAACTAGTAACGCAAATCACAAGAAAGAGAAACCAAGAAGAATCATTGCTGGATCTTATCCTTTGTAACGAAGAGAATTTATTATGCGACATTGAATATCACCCACCAATCGGTAAAAGTGATCACCTTGTATTAACAGCTACAATTCAAGTAAATATTACTAAGAACTTGACTGATATAAAACCGCAATATAATTATTTTAAAGCTAACTTTGATGCGATAAGTAAAACTGTTGAGGAATACCAGGTTGAGACAGATAGTAGTATTAATAATATGTGGCTTTCTTTAAAAGATCAGGTGCAGTCTGCAATTACTATGTACACTCCAATAAAATACAAAAATAAAAAGATTAATAACAAACCCTGGATAAATAAGGAAATACTAGAGTTGATTAAGAAAAAGAAACAACTATGGAATATATACAGAACAAATCCAAATGATATTGCATATAAACAATATAGAAAAATAAATAATAAAATACTTACAGTAAGTAGAATTAGAAGAGCAGCCTTTGAGTCATCAGTAATAGGTAGCGGTTCTAAAACATTCTACAACTACATTAGAAAACAGCTTAATTCCAAAATTTGCATACCTAACATTATCAAAAATAAAACAAATGAACTTGTCACTACCCCTAATCAGATATCTGAAGCATTCGCTGATCAATTCGAACAAGCATTTGTCAAAGAACCTGATGGACCATTGCCAAATATTAATCACCACAGGGTAGTAAACTCAATAGATGATATCGATATTACAACAGATAAGGTACAGCGGGCTCTACTTAGTTTTGATGACACCACAGCTACTGGACCAGACGATTTACCTTCAATAGTATTAAAAAGGTGCTCAAGATCTCTAGTAAGGAACATTACTAGTTTAATGAAAAAATCGTTAGAGGATGGAGCACTACCAGCAGACTGGAAAATAGCTACTGTCGTTCCCATATACAAAAAAGGAAGCAAACTTGATCCATCTAACTACAGACCAATAAGTTTAACAAGTGTATTGTGCAAAACAATGGAAAAAGTGATTGCTAACGAAATAAGGAACTTCTTAACAAAGGAGCATATTATATTGGAAGAACAGCATGGGTTCGTACCAGGTCGATCAGTATCTACAAACCTACTAAGATGCTTGAATGAGTGGACAAAAAACCTCGACGAAGGAAATCCTACCGATGTCATCTACCTAGATTACGAGAAGGCATTCGATCGTGTACCTATAAAACGGCTAATTCGTAAAATTGAACATTTGGGTATACGCGGAAAACTGTTAGCCTGGATAAGAGATTTTCTCACTAATAGGACTTTTAGGGTTAGGATCGGTGAAGCTTTATCTAAAACTAGGAAAGTACTCAGTGGTGTCCCACAGGGATCCGTTCTTGGACCAATACTCTTTATTTTGTACTTAACTGACCTGAAAAGCGTTCTTGTACAGCCTTTCTCCTTGTTCGCTGATGACACTAAATTTTTCGGAAATCCATGTAGCCATTATCACCATATCCAAAACGATCTGAATGCTATATACAAGTGGACCCAAGAATGGCTATTAACCCTTAATATTGAAAAATGCACAGTGTTACACATTGGAAAGAACAACCCCCGTAGAAACTACTACCTTGGACCTAAACAATTGATGCATGTCGAGTCCCAAAGAGACCTAGGCGTAACAATAACTTCGGATCTAAAATGGGAAATGCATATAATGAATATTGTCAAGAAAACAAACTCCATCCTTTATATCATTCGTAAAGCGTTTAAGTGTCTGACACCCAAAACATTCCTTCAATTGTACAAGGCTTATGTTAGACCACTTTTAGAGTATGCGTATGTAATATGGGATCCTTATTTTAAAAAAGACGTCAAGTTACTGGAAAATGTACAGAGAAAAGCTACAAAAATGATAAACACATTACGCAATAAGTCTTACGAACAGCGACTCGAAATCCTTGGCCTTACCTCACTCGAACAGCGTCGACAGAGGGGAAGTCTCATCGAGACTTATAAGATACTGCACGAAATTTATGATGTGCCTAGTCTCCAAGAACTATACACCCTGAATACGAATAAGCACCTAAGAGGACATTCTTTAAAATTATGCCAAAATCCCAGCAAGAAGATACCTAGAAGACACTTTTTACCTAACCGAGTGGAAGTGGTCTGGAACAGACTTCCTGAAAGCGTTGTAATGGCAACCTCCGTGAACTGTTTTAAAAACAAACTGGACCAATTGGGATACAAAATCTTCAAACGATTTGACACACACGCATCAGCTTAATAGCTGCTAGTGTGGTTACACAAATAATAATAATATATAATATTTACAAAATAGTAGATAGAAATACATATAGAAATTACAAAATAAAACTTGGAACCCTATATTATTTATGGGATTGTCATTTATTAGGTCCATTATCTATACCATTTACCTTTTCTTCCTCTGCTACTTCTTCTGTGTCAAAAAAATCAACCGCTGATGGACTTTTCTCATTGTAATCTGCAATACAATTTGAATACAAACATATTTATAAGGTTAATTAAACACTTGGTAAGTACTCCTTTAAAAAATGCATGGGAAACATTTCCGAACAACGTAACTCATAATTGCAGTAGTTATGCTCTGCATATCAGCAAAATATATATACAATTGAAGCAACCTAGTTGTCATAATGTTATGAGTTTAGAGAGCCGCTGGAAATGGGTGTTATTTGAAAAAAATACTTATAACATTATGTACTTTTTAGTGTTGTTTGAAACACAATAAGAAAGTGTAGAAACATAGAGTAGTATGATTCTGAATGATGCTATCTATGTTTTGTACTTAATAGCTAAGGCTGGTTTTATTGTTAAGCGTTTCAGCAGCGCCGTTGGAGCGCCGCGCGTTGAAGATGTATGAGGGTGGTAGACGGTAGTTGCGTTTCACTTGAGCAGTGCCGTTCGTCCGTACATTTTCTTCGTCTTGGAACGCGCGTGCTCCAACCGCGCTGCCAAACGCGTAATGATAAAACCAGCCTTAGGCTTTAAGAAAAGATAGATAGCATGATTCAGATTTAATTATGTAAGTAGTAGGTATGCAACTGAAATCTACAGTTGACTTCGGCCTGACTAAGCAATGTTTTATAAACTTCTTACACCAACCTTTATCCTCATCATCATTGTTTGGCTCTTGTTCTTCCAAAACTTCAGACAGCATAGAGCCAAGTCCGAGTCGACTAAGTGATGAGAGCATCCGCTTTGAATCTCCATCGAGCAGCCCATCGTCTTCCAACTGGCCACTCTCATCGATGTTTCCAAACAGAAATCCAGTCAAATCTAGGCCGGATCGGCCCTGGTCGCTTGGGTCATCGCTATCGCACATTTTGTTTTGTCATGGAATGTTTTTATTCCTGAAACAAAAGTAGTTTATAATTTATTTGGTTTTAATAGATTAAGAGAAATCGAAAACATTCAATAACTTACAAGAAAATTAATGTTTTTTTATTTCACATTTCACAAGCTTCGTCGCATACAATAAATTATAAACGTCAAACCACCAATTGTTTGACACACTGACATTTCAAGTGACATTAATATTTCTCTTTTCAGATCTCAAATAGGTACCAACATTAAAATTATTTCATTCAATTCGTTTCGGTATATTTATATTTATATTTTTTATTTCATTACTTGACACTGGCAGAATGTTGCAAAAAGCGATGGTTTGCCGTAAATAAAAGAAGAAGAAGAAGAAGACATAATAGTTTTTTTTATGTTGATACAGGTTTAGAACAAAAGTCTGTCTTCTTTTTATTATGGCGGCCTCAGTGAGTTGCCAATGTCAGAGTGATTTTGGTAGGACTTTGCTCTAGCCTCTATATGTGCGTCAAGAAAGTGAAGAAATTAAAAAGTGGCAACATTGTAGTGTCATCCCTTTTTTCTTAGATTGATTTGAAAGGGATGACACTATGATGTTGCCACTTTTTTATTTTTTCACTTTCTTGACGCACTTATAAAATATTATAATATATAATAATATACAAGCTTAAACAAGTTAAAAAACGTTGTCAATAAGTTGTCATAAGTCCTACAATAGATAATAGTATTATAGTGCGTCAAGAAAGTGAAGAAATTAAAAAGTGGCAACATCGTAGTATCATAATATTATTCGACTTTTGGCGGGAAGTCGAAAAGAGCGGGTGTTCAAAATTTTCTCTGCTTTTTAAAAATTAATTTTCCAGTAATATTACTGTAATATAGTTGTAAATAGTAGTTTTTCAATAGTGATAAATAATATATAAATAAGATGAGTGTAGATAGCGACGGGGGTCCGGCCCCCGCAGATACTTCTAAGAAAAGAAAATTGGACGATATCGATAGCTGTACAGTGGATTATAGAATGTTTACAAAAACAAATTATAAAAGGCAATTCCCGGAGAATTATAGTAGCGATTGCGTAGTGTATGTAGAATCGATAAACAATGAAAAATTGGGAAACAAAAATCCCATTGCTTTGACCAAATTATTCACGGAAAATGTTAAGGGCATCATAGGAGTTCATAGAGTTAACGCTCATAAAGTAGGTGTCACCTTTAAGAAGCCCGCACCTGCGAATACCTTCTTAAAAATGGATCATTTTTTAACAAAAAATAAACTGAAAGCCTTTGTACCGGCCCACCAGTCGGAAATTACTGGTGTTATAAAATATGTGCCTAAGGATCTGTCCAATGAAGTTATATACAAAAACATTGCATGTGACACAGAAGTAATTTCAATTAAAAGATTTTTTAGGAAAGTAGAAGGGAAACTACTTCTACTTCCACTGCTTCCACTGGGTACAATTGCAGTTACATTCGCTGGAACAACTTTGCCTCAGTATGCCTACATACAAATTTTTTAGATATCCAGTACATTTATATATACCACCATTACTACAATGCTATAAGTGCCTCAAGTTTAACCACTCTGCTAAAGTTTGCAGAGGAGAACAAAAATGCTCCTCGTGCGCTGGCCAACATTCATACAAAGAATGTGATGTTGAAGAAATTGTATGCCTCAATTGTAGCGGAAATCACTTGGCCATCTCGCGAGACTGTCCAGTGAAACAGAAGAAAATGCAGGAAAAGAAGTCCAAATATCAGAATTTCAATCGTAGTTATGCCACTGTGGTGAGTAGTGTTCCGTTGCTCACTGATCCTAAATCTTTTCCAGCTATTTCAAAACCTGTTAATGTACACTCTGTTAGTAATACCAGAACGACTTTCAATGTTGAACAAATTTTGAGTAATGACATTATAATGAATGCCTTAGTTAAGTCTCTTGTAACCCTCGGTAATAACAATACTCCAGTCACAAATAAAAGAATCAAAGAAATATTGTTATCTAATTTAATCACATAATGGATACATATTTAAATATAGCACAATTTAATATACAAAGCTTGCAGAATAAAAGAGCCTTATTAAAAACATTTCTTTTTGATCATAATATAGACATATGTCTGTTAAATGAAACATGGCTTAAGAGTTCAAGTATAATTCCAGATTTTACACCTTATAATTTCATACGTAAGGATTCATTAAATTCACATAATGGAGTAGGTATACTAATTAAACAAAACCTTAAATATAAAATTGTAAATACAACTTTTTACGAAAGTATTCAAAATATTTGTATATCATTAGAAACTACAATAGGAACAATACACATTTTGTGTGTGTATTGCCCACCTAATAATAACAGGTTCGATACAAATAAATTAAAAAAAGTATTACTTGAAACTCCTAAACCATGTCTCATCATGGGAGACTTTAACGCACACCACATTTTATTTGGATGCCACTCGAACAATAATAGAGGTAACAGTTTGTTTAACATCATAGATGAATTTGACATGTGTATATTGAACGATGGCAGTGTCACAACAGTTCAGGCACCAAATAGAAATCCATCTGCAATTGATTTAGCTCTTGTTAGTCCTTCTTTAGCTCCTCTTTGCGAATGGCTTGTCCACAGTGATCCAATGGGCAGCTACCACTATCCAACTCAGGTAACTATTAATGTACAGCCCTCAATATATGAAGTTCGTCCTGTGGAAGAAAAATATATTTACAGTAAAACAGATTGGAATAAATATTTTAAGTTATCAGAGACACATTTTTCAGAATTAAATGTAGATAATAATAATTTAGAACCACTTCAGTTATACAATAGTTTTGTCAGTATTTTATGTAATCTAAGAGCAATAACAGTACCAAAACAAAATCCAAAGCCAGTTTCGAAGCCATTGAGAAAACCAGCTCCTTGGTGGAACCAAAAATGTGAAGATGCAGTTCGAAAGTCCAAGGAAGCTTTAAAAAATTATAGAGCTTTGCCCAGCATTGATAACTTTATTACTTATAAAAAATTTGATGCTCAAAAGAAAAGGATATTAAAGGATGAAAGGGTTAATTCATGGCAAGATCTGTGTAGTAGTTTTAATAGAATGACACCAGTCTCTAGAATATGGGGATATATTAAAAGATTCAAGAGAATAGGTACTTCCCATGATAGGTTTTTAAATGATGATTGGGTACCATCCTTTTTAAATAAAATTTCAGATCAGTCTCAGGTAAATGAAAGCAATTTAAAAACGATTTATGATCAAGCCGTTGAAGATGAAAGTAATTCGTTCCTCAATAAGCCATTTACACTCAGCGAGTTGTACATATCTTTAAAAAGTAGAAAAGACACAACGCCAGGCTTGGATAGTATACCATATATTTTAATTAAAAAACTACACCCTAATGCAATAGAAATTCTTTTGAAGATTTATAATAGGTTATGGGATGGTTTAGTCATACCGGAGTCATGGAAAACTCAATGTGTCATTCCTATTTTAAAACCAAATAAACCAGCTAGTAACCCATCTTCCTACAGGCCAATTTCCCTATCATCATGTTTAGGTAAGCTTTTTGAAAACATGTTAAAAATGAGATTAGATTATTTTGCTGAATCACAAAACATTTTACCGGATATTCAGTTTGGATTTAGGAAAGGGAAAAGTTGTTCTGGAAGCTTTGTATCATTTATACAAGATTTAAAAAAGGCAAAACTTAGTCACTGCAGTGTTGTATGTGTATTTTTAGATGTAAAAGCTGCTTTTGATAGTGTTAACATTGAAGTGTTAATTAAAGTTTTACAGGAACTGGGATTTCTGGTGAAAACTTTAAAATGGATTTATAAATTTTTAAGTAACAGAAAAGTTTATGTAAAATTCAATAATAAATTGCATGGGCCTAAGACGGCCAATAAAGGCACAATGCAAGGGGCTACGACATCGCCATCATTTTATAATTTTTATACATCTCAAATCCTCAAATTTGTAAATATTCTTGGAGTAAAAGTTTTGCAATTTGCCGATGACTTGCTTTTGTACAGTGTAAATAAAAACTTAAATATAGCTATCGATCTTATAAATAGAGCTTTAGCTCAATTACAAAATTATTATAAGAATATTTTAAAATTAGAAATAAGTTCAGAGAAAAGTTCAGTGCTAATATTTAGCAAAGATGTACCTGCACATTCTGTAAATATAATTTATAATAACAACAGAATTCCTATTGTGAATCACCACAAATTCTTAGGAGTTATTGTGGATAATAAACTTAAATTTGATAAACACATTAACTATGTATGTCAAAATGCTATGAGAAGCATAAATGTAATGAGAAGTTTGGCAGGAACATTTTGGGGTTCAGACCCAAAAACTCTTAATATGTTGTACAAAAGCATAGTCAGAAGTCATTTTGATTACAGTTCATTAGCTTACATGAATGCAAGTATAACATTGCTAAGGAAATTAGATGTTGTACAGAATATAGGTTTAAGAATAATAAGTGGTGCCATGCGTAGCACCCCTATTGTGTCTATGGAAATTGAAAATTGTATACCTCCATTGTCCTTGCGCCGTTTACAATTGGCTGAGAGATTTTGTCTTAAAGAGTTATCCTGTAATAACAATTTTCTAGTGAAGAAATTGTTGCATCCTATAGAAATTGTACAGTCAGCCTCACCAACTATCACATCTAATGATCTCATTTCTGCTTCTTTACCTGAAATACCAAGAATTATGTTATTAACAAAAAAATATTCTAAAAATATTTACACTAGTAACAAATGGCCAATTTATCAATATTCATATGAGACTACAATTTTTAATATTAAGTGTCATTTAGATTCCGTTACAAATAAATCTGACTTTTCACAATTTCTACAGGATAAAAGAGATTTTTACACAATATATACAGATGGTTCCAAAAGTGAGGAAGTTAAAGCTGCATACTATGACCCACAATGTAAGTTAAGTAAATGTTTTAAAATGCCACAAAGTTGCAGTATTTTTACAGCAGAGGCCTGGGCTATATTAGCAGCTTTAAAATATGTTTTTACTGATGTAAATAATGTAAATATTTTAATAATTACTGATTCTAAAAGTGTATTATATAGTTTAAGTAACCAAAGTATGTCTTTTAAACAAAATTACATTATATTTAGAATTAGATTTATGTTAACAAAATTGGTGGAAAAGAACATAGAACTAGTTTGGGTTCCCTCCCACAGTGGCATATTAGGCAATGAAATTGTAGACCAGGTGACCCGTAGGGAACACAATGTAGATCTTTCAGAAAGTTTTAAAGTACCATTTACTGATTTTTACCCACAAATTAATAGTTCAATGAAAAGTTTATGGAAAGACTATTGGGCGAAGATTATAGAAACTAAAGGAAAATGGTACGCAGAAATTCAAAAAGACTTACCGACGATACCATGGTACAACAAGATAGTTTACGTGAACAGGAAATTAATAACAACAATTAATCGTTTGCGCTTTGGTCATTGCCTGGTCCCATCACATCTTAGGAAAATAAATGTAATAGACAATAGTACCTGTACACATTGTTCGGAAGAAGATGCAGACATAGATCACGTGCTTTTTAAATGTCCAGTTTTTGCCATACAAAGAACCATATTTCTTGATATGATCAAGGTAATTGCTGAAGAGAACTCTTTAAGTGTCCCCCGCCACAGTCAAGACCTATTGGCAAATTCTCTTTTCTTTATCTCTGTTTTCAAATACATTGTAAATACTGTACAGAAAATCTAATAAGGTTTTTACTTTTTAGGTTAAGTTTGTGTTTTTCTATCTTAATGTCAGTTGTTTTTGAAAGATGTCATACGATTGACACATGTGTCAATGGTTTTTAGTTTTTTTTAAGCTTTTATGAGGTATCTTAGAAATGTTTTAAAGTTTGTAGGTTTTCTTATTTCTTATGGTAATAATTATTCATTGTATTGATTATTGAATTCATTGTAGTGTAAGTTCATTGTACTTTTATAATGTGTACGACTGAAGGACCTGTATCCATAGTCATGAATAAATTATTAAAAAAAAAAAAAAAAAAAAAATAATATTATTCCCTTTCAAATCAATCTAAAGCAAGAAAAACACGCAAAGTCTATGAAAAACTGTGGTTGACAACACGTTGACAACAGTGTGGCTGGCAACGCGCATACTATTTTTTGGTGTTGACAACCGCCGTTGATGATCGTGTATTCGGTGTATAAGTGGTGTATAAGAAAAAAGGGATGACACTACGATGTTGCCACTTTTTAATTTCTTCACTTTCTTGATTCTTGACCCACTATAGTCTATACCCTGTATTTTGTAGTTCCGTATTTTCATAACAGATGGCGGAAGTGTAACAAAAAGACGAAAAAGACTAAAAATTTGATGGCCCAAGTAGTGTTGGTAAAATAGCATTAGAAATAATAATTGTTAAATGCCCATTAGCTATAATAAAATTAATCATACTTGCTAAAAAATACGATTGCTAATAAATAAATAAATAAATAAAATATAAATATAAATATAAATAAATAATAAAAGTTAGTCGATTACCAAAAGTTACACACTGCGTTTTATTAGGTTATGGGCCCAGTTTAGTCACGAGACTTTAAGAATTAGTTCACAGTGAATATCGATTAATAGAGTTCACTGTGAAAGTAACAGCGCTGAAAGAATAAATATTTCTTTAATCCATTGGCTCAGCGTGGCGTCATGAATTTACTGATAGTTAAAAAAATTACACTTAGTTTTGTTACATCCTATAGGTATAATAATTAATAATACATACGGTGTACACTGTACGTATAACAATAATATTAATCATCATGGACTCTCCGCATGCATGCATTCAAATATTGTATGCACATTAGTGACATTGCACGCGATATCTAGTTACCTACTTATTTAATTAAAAAAGTAGAAATCTGCAAACATTTATAATAACAAAATACTGTGCCAAATTAGTCATACCTAGCTATAGCTAGCCATACTTACCTCATCACCGACATTATTAATACAAGCAGACCGCACAGCGTCATTAGATAGAGCAAATATGCGGTTAATTGGGTATATAAACTAAATGCCGTAACTACTCCGTAGTCGGCGCTGACCCAACCTCAGATATATTTTCATCACAAACAACAATATTAGAAGTAATAACATACGTGTCGCACTCGAAGACTGCCGCGGTAAAGCTATTGCATACACAGACATAGATCATGATAGATACCGCTGTGTATGTACTTCGCGTGCCATATCGCGCTTCCAAACGACGAGCAATGCTCGTCTTTCGAAATTATGTTCTTTAGTCTGCTATTGGAATCGGACGGCAATCGGAATTTTAAAAATGCCTAAATACCTAAAAGTGCTGTATTGAGCTGTAGAAATACAAATAGAAACGTTGGCCTAGATAATGGGCACTTTTCTTATCATCAGTACGTCACAGTAAAAGTGGCACGCTCGTTTTCATACAAAATATGTAGCGACTTGGAATGGTACTATCTTGATCTATGTCTGTGATTGCATAGCATTTTTTATCAACGTATGCAATTATAATTCGCGTGCTACGTCTAGACGCACGCACACAAAATATACCGTGCTGAAGTCTGCCGAACTGAAACGACGTTAGGCAATAATTGCCTAACGTCGTTTCAGTTCGGCAGACTTCAGCACGGTATATTATTATGTTACATATTTATTTATCATTAAACAATATACATACATTATATTATTTTCATTCGCAAACTCCGGGCTTTTAAAGATCCCATGCGATCTACCGAGTGTTAACTATTCAAAACAGACACAAGCCTTAGAAGTTAGAACGTGATACCTATAATCTGAAGATCACCTCAATTTAAATTAATTATTAAACCTCTAATTAGGATTAATTTCACAAAGGGTGTACTTAGCATTAACAATGTACTAATTTTGATAAGCGGATTACAACTAGACCAGTTATCATCCTCTCAAATTGGGATCATGTGCTTAGATGATCTGTTAAATTGGGAAAAAGCTTTCAGCATAATCTAATAAACTGTCCATAAAATATTAAGGTAATCTCCTAACTAATAAAATTATCGGTATGTGTATAGTACCTATACCAATTACAGGTGTTTTATAGTTAAAATGTTTGTCCATAAATTACGGTAAGGGCCGTCTTCACGACTGCACAAGATGAAAAACCACGATTGCCATCATGACTATCTACAGGCTACAGCATACACAATCGACGTCTGTTATGGTCAAACACAGACGAGTAAACCCCTCTAAAGCGTTCTTAAATTTAGGGCCTTATTCACAGCTTCCTGGTAATGTGCCGGATAGGCTATCAACTTATTTGACGAATTCTCCATACTAAGGGCCTGTTTCACTACTTTCTGATAAAGTGGCGAATAGGCTATTCACAACTTTTTTGACAGATTCTCCATACTTTAGCTGTCATGACGTTAAGTGGTGAATAGCCTATTCAGCACTTATCAGGAAGTGGAAAACAGGCCCTTCATCTGTCAAGTAAAGTTGTAGATGGCCTATCCGGCACTTATCAGGAAGTGGTGAAACAGGCCTTTTAACCCATTAACCCCCGAACGGCCGTGTTCGTGAAAGTTTCAAGTGCTTACCTAGATTATCATTATTGATTACGAGGAAAAAAGGCCAAAAATATCACGTTTGTTGTATGGGAGCCTCCCTTAAATATTAATTTTATTTTTATTTTAGTATTTGTTGTTAGAGCGGCACCGGTAATACACAATCAGTGAAAATTTCAAAACTCTAGCTATAGCGGTTCTTGAGTTACAGCCTCAAGACATACAGACAGACAGACAGACAGACAGACAGACAGACAGACAGACAGACGGACAGACATCGAAGTCTTAGTAATAGGGTCCCGTTTTTACCCTTTGGGTACAGAACCCTAAAAAAGAAGTCACATTAGATAAAACTGCGGATAACATGGGTACATAATAATTTTAGACATCAGTGGATGAAATTAAGGGTTACTAAGTTAGAAAAATGGAGGCTTAGGACCGGGAAAATTATCTAAAATAAAAAAAATGTAGATTTTATGTATACCTCGATATATTATTAGCTAGATGATGGACTAGGTAAGTTCAAGGTTTGTTCAAATTATAAGGGGAAAAATGAGTAATTGCACTTGTCTTGTATTTTAAGTAGTTACCTTCATCCACTCCCAATAATTATTTAATATGTTTTCAATTTTTGTCTTCCTTGTTTAAAAAACATATTTCGTAGCACCTCGTAAAGTCTATAAAAACAAAGAATATTTGTACGTGTGTCGGTCCAGAGGACCAGAAAGTAATAATAATTGTGACCGGGTGGAAATCAATAACGGTGATTGGACGCGAACGAAATGGTACGTACAGTTTTCGCCCACCTGCTGTATGTAAACTAGACAGTTGCAGTGTACACAATAACTAATTTAAATATTACTAGCTGATGCCCGCGCAGAAATTTGTTTACGGCAACAGAATTTTCCGGGTTATAAAATATCCTTTGTTCTTTCCCGGAACTCAAATGTTATTAAGGTCGGTTCAGTAGCTTAAACGTGAAGAGGTAACAGACAGACACACTTTCGCATTTATAATAATAATAAGGATAAATTAGACGCTACCCGTTATATTGTTTGTTGTGCGAAAATCGTACATTTTCCTGAGACTAATCAATAATCATATTATTCATAATTATGTCTTTTCCCGCTCAAAGTACTTACTTATATACAAAATTGCATTCGAACTGCGGCTCAAACATAAAGACAAGAGACAGATAGACATAAAACATACTAACGCAGCTATAAAAGTTACTACCATTAAAATTATTGTTATTATTATTTACAATTTTTATCCTGGTTTGGAAATAAAATATGTAATCACATTTTACTTTTTCTAAAAGTATTAAGAAAGTACAAGTACTTTTTGTTTTGGTGGGTAGGAACTAGGTGTTAAGTTTTACACTTTACATATTTTCACTTACAATGTAAACCCCAAAATAAGAACGCCCCTAAGGTTTCGTATTTAATTATCATAAAGACGATACGTAGGCCAGTCGCCTGAGTAATCCTTTGTTTGGGCAAATTGCACGATTCGAGTATCAACTTCAAACAAACTCCGAGTATTATAATAGGGTAGGCCCTCGATGGTCGTTATAGTGGTTCCACAAAAGTGGAAGAATGGAATATAATTTTCTGACCGCGTTCGGCCTCCGTACTCAAAATACTAATTCTTAATAAAGTTAAAATATATTCGAGTGAAGCGATCCCGGGAATTTCAATGTGCTTCAGGTAAAATTTGGCCCTATTGTTGGCGTATAAAGGGGCTTAATAAACATAATATGGGTCTCCAAACTTCTGAATAGTTTTTATTAGGTTCGGTATTGTATGGGCACTTTCGTAGTAGTTTGTGTGTACTTTTGGATATGCTTCCGTTCGGGATTTATTTCCTGTACCTCAAATATTATTTGAATTATTTATAAGGATAAATACAGTGTATACAGTACACTTGACTGTAGCATAGCTGTCGTTTTTTGATACTATGTAAACTTTTACTGCTACGGCGCGCTTTTTTTACAAATATATCACTTATTTGTGGCTACATTAAACAAAAAAAAATCGTCCGTAATAATGATAGATATATTTTAAATAATATTTTATCGTAGTTAACAATAAACATTAACAAGGAAACGAGCATTTAATATTAATAAAGTAAGTTCGAAACCATTTCTCGCAGTACATAATAAATATATACAAAACATGTTTGGAATTTGCTACTTCTCGGTTATTATGAATATTTAATCAACCTAATGCTACGAGAAGAAAATTTATGAATAAAGGTAAAAGTACTTAACATGTCGCAACATAATATTACAAATAATAATGTAAAAAGTTTCATCATCATCTACCACTACTATTTGGGTCAAAGTTAGGATATAATTATAGCCCGTCCGTATATTATGATAGGATAAGATATACGTTATGATAAAAGATAGATAGTTATAATTACAACCTTCATAACTTTTTCTTCTTTTTACGCTGAGAAAGACGTGTCTGTCGTCCCGCGTGTGTATGAATATGTCCATGGCACCGTAGCTTCTAAATAGGTAGACCGATTTTGATCATTCTTTTCATATTTTAAGAATGCTCCAACTTTTTAATTAGCAGGTCGGATGTCTGTCAGTACGAATATCGACGTTAATGACATTAAAATAAGATTCATATTAGCGCGCCTTGTACAGTGGCGGTTACGATGCTCGCCGCGTTCTTGATATGGCGAAAATGTATGAAAAAATTTGAAAAATTTTCTTAATTTTCTTATAACTGGAAAAGTAGTTTATGTATAGAGGACTAAATAAGCAACAATTTTTTTGTATATTTATTTTCCTCAGTTCAGTGTATTCAGATATTAAGGTACCTAATCAGACCCCATTTTTTTCATATTTTGCGATTATTGTGATGGTTAAAACGTATTTTATGTGAAAATTTTGTATGCGGCTATAGAATTTTTATGGTACAGTCGTGGAGATGAATATATTATCTTTCATTTGAAACCAAAATATCCTCGCAGTTTGACTCCTAATTCTTTAATAGGGTACCGGAAAATCGCTGATATTTGTAATAGCGTCCTTAAGGGCCCGGGTTACCCTCGAAATTTTCATACATTCTTAATACCAAAATCATTTTCTCATGCGAAAATATTTAACATGTTTGAGTTATTTTTCGGCTTAAGATAGTAATTACCTAGGGTCCTGAACAAATTTTTTTTACAAAATATTTAAATACTAAAAAAAAAAATTTGTGTTTAAATATTTTTTAGTAAATTTACTACTAAATATTTAAACACCAAAAAATAGACAAAAATACTAAAAAATATATAAATAAATAGTAAATTTACTACTAAATATTTAAATTTTAAAAAATATTTTTTATTATTTAAATATTTTGTAGTAAATTTACTGTTTATTTATATATTTTTTAGTGTTTTTGTCTATTTTTTGGTGTTTAAATATTTAGTAGTAAATTTACTAAAAAATATTCAAACACAAAAAATTTTTTTTAGTATTTAAATATTTTGTAAAAAAAAAATTGTTCAGGACCCTAGGTAATTACTATCTTATGCTGAAAAATAACTCAAACATGTTAAATATTTTCGCATGACAAAATGATTTTGGTATTAAGAATGTATGAAAATTTCGAGGGTAACCCGGGCCCTTAAAAGCTGACAAGATCGACAGTTATCATAGCTATAATTTAATATTATAATATGATCATCAGCTTGCTTTTCGCTGAAAAATCTCAGGGTTTACTATATTTTTCTTGAATTTATAGTTTTAGTTTGTGAATAATATTTTGATAATATGGGTTGCCATACTATAATAATTGATATAAATTATAGTGTACCACTTATTATACTGTCTGTCAATCTTTTTTGTGTATGTATATTAAGATTAAATTTAGTATCACCTAAGATAATAAAATGGCGGCAAAAGTTTAGCAAGAAGTTGACAGCGACTTGTTGTTTTTATGGCTCTCATCCAAGTTTCTTTATCACAATTCACAATGTATTTGAACTGTCTCCATTGGGCACAATTCTCGCTGCCATAATAAACTCGAATTGAACTCAAGATTTAATCAAACTTACTTAAGTAGTTAAGAAAGAGTTTCACTTTTAACAAACTAAAATTAATTGTTTTCAACCTGCATGATGTAAGCGCCTTTCATTTGCATTATTTGTTGTATGGTGGTGGTGTTTGCACGTTCTTGCATACAAGTGTAAGCATAATATGCAGTGTGGGAAAGGAGGTGCTATAACGTATACCTATGCTTGTCACTTAGGTATTTAATACTTACAGGTTGACGTTAATTTCGCGGAAAATATGCACAAAATAAAATTAAAATATAAGTTGACAAATTTTAGTACCTTAATTCAACCTTAATTCAATTGAAATTCAACACACAGAAATTATTTATTGTACAAGTAATTGTTACGAAATAAGAAACCATTAAAGTAACAAATAGCATGAACATTCCTCGTTTCATTCATCAATCGTAATGGTTATTTAGTTGGAAGACGCTCACGAATTGCTCCTGAAATTTTATTGCTATTTATTACTACAAGAGCAATAAAAGTGCTCGGAAAACACATTAAAAGACAAAAGCGGCCACACGAGGACGCGTGATGCGAAAGTTTTTTTTAGTTTTTTTATGGTTTTATGCGCTAAGTTGTATGAGTTAATGATGTTTATTATACCAAGTTTAGCCTTTATATCCTAGATTTGTTTTAAGCTATTGCATCAAAGCGCACGGAGTGCGCGGCCAAGTTCCAGCAGGCCGCGCGCATGCCGTGCACTATTTACACGAACGGTTTCGACGCACTTTTGACCCCCTTGTATCTCAGTGCCTATTGCGAGAGCAAAGATAAAATTTTACCTACCTAATTATATACTAGTACTTACGCAATATACCAAATTTCATACATATAGATTTGTTAGATCCTGAAATATTTCCTTGTAAAAATAGCTAATTTTGGCACTGACTCACTGACCGGTAATCAAAATTCCTAGGCCACTTCCAGTTGTCGTAGCGTTATGAAATTTGGCACACAGGTTGTTTGTTATATGTAGATTAACAAAAAATTAAGAAATTTGAGAAATTGGTCAAGCGTGAGTCGGCTCATCTATGAATTTGAGATAAAAAACGGTAATCAAAACCTCTAGGCCACTTCCAGTTGTCGTAGCGTTATGAAATTTGGCACACAGGTTGTTTGTTATATGTAGATTAACAAAAAATTAAGAAATTTGAGAAATTGGTCAAGCGTGAGTCGGCTTCAAAACCTCTAGGCCACTTCCAGTTGTCGTAGCGTTATGAAATTTGACACACAGGTTGTTTGTTATATGTAGATTAACAAAAAATTAAGAAATTCGAGAAATTGGTCAAGCGTGAGCCGGCTCATCTATGAATTTGAGATAAAAATCGGTAATCAAAACCTCTAGGCCACTTCCAGTTGTCGTAGCGTTATGAAATTTGGCACACAGGTTGTTTGTTATATGTAGATTAACAAAAAATTAAGAAATTTGAGAAATTGGTCAAGCGTGAGTCGGCTTCAAAACCTCTAGGCCACTTCCAGTTGTCGTAGCGTTATGAAATTTGGCACACAGGTTGTTTGTTATATGTAGATTAACAAAAAATTAAGAAATTCGAGAAATTGGTCAAGCGTGAGTCGGCTCATCTATGAATTTGAGATAAAAATCGGTAATCAAAACCTCTAGGCCACTTCCAGTTGTCGTAGCGTTATGAAATTTGGCACACAGGTTGTTTGTTATATCGACCTATGCGAAGAACAAAGTTCTATTTGAATATATCACCAAACTACTTTTATTGTATTTTTTACTGTTAACGGACCTCTATATTTCACCAAAAAAATAAAAATTTAAAAATATTACGTAGTTCCGAAGATAGCAGTCGAATAAAGGCTTATTTAATTTGGCTCTCCAAAGAACAATGTCACAGCTCCATATGTGTCGTTAACCACTGTCCGGTGCAGTGCGAGCGCAGCGCACGGTGTGGGTGACATCGACAGATGTGATCATGTTCTAAGAAGACAAGGCTGCGCGCACGCCTCTGCGAAAATTAGCTGAGCATACGTATTTTTCCATAAATGTAACTATATTTTCCTGTTTAAAATGAAACCAACACGCTCGAAACGCATCCTAAATATGCTATTTAAGTCGCATAGTGAAAATAATGATTGTGCTGCGATAGACTGTACTGGGATAAATAATAGAGAAATTGATATTCCTGGTAAGTGAGTTAAACTTTAGTTATTTAGGTTAATAATTGAATTAGATACATATGTATAGATTACTCTCAAATGGTTTTTTCTTATATTTTTTGAATAGATATTTTTGTAAAGCCAAAATAGTCAGATGAACGGTTCCATATTCAAATAGAATTTTGTTCTATGAAAATTATTAGATTTTATTTAAAAGTGTAAAAATGGATTTTCAATTCATTCAGTCTTTAAAAAAAATTATTAAATATTATGATAATCAATGAGTTTTGTGTATTTTTTTATACTTGTTACTTTATTAGTCGGAAGTTATGTATAAAATATAGGGTCTATATGCAAATGTTACTTTGTTTGAGGGAACTCGTTTTGAAATCGTGAGGTCTATTTATAAATGAAATCTTGTTCTAGGTTTATTACATTCAGATAAGCCTTTGTTCTACTTAAAAACTATTTAAATCTCAATAAAAATGAATTTTTTATACATTAAATATTAGTACAATAAAAAATTATATCTATTTCCACTTTTTTTGTTTTGTTAATTGTAACGATGTTTTATTTTCATTCATTTTTGTTTTCAGAAAGTGTTGTATAGTAAGACCTCGGGACGGCCAGATTTTCCTCATATTTTTACAGAAGTTGAAAGCTTACCTGTTTATGACCTTACATGGGTAAGAACGACGAGCAACTATGAAGTTTCGGTCGCGGTTACTTTCAGAGTTTAGGAGGTATCCAGTTCTGAAGGGCTACCTGACCTTCAAGAAAGACTAAAACTCAATTTCATAGCATAGATTATTCACGGTAAGTGGAGGAATCTTGTCTTCCAGTGCCGAACATATTTTTTTAAATTTGCTTCCGACTGCCATTCACCCACAAAGTCTAATATTATGTTCTATAAGAAAATTTAAGAGTGTCTGGCAATGGGAAGCAAAGTTGTCAAAAATGTCCGGCACTAGAAGACTAGATTCCTCCACTTACCGTGAAGAACGTAAGCTATGAAATTGAGCTTTACTCTTTCTCGAAGGTCAGGTAGCCAGCCCTTCAGAACTGGATACCACATAAAGTATCCGCGACCGAAACTCCATACTTGCTAGTCGTTCTCACCTCTGTAAAAGTCACAAACAGGTAAACTTTCAGCTTTTCTCATAAAGTACAGTCATATTCTGTATCACCACTACCACAGGCGGTTGAAAATATTGCATGTCGGTAATAAAATTTGGAATAAGAATTCCTGAATTAAAGTATCGTGGAAAAGTTTTAGAGAAGTACTCGTGGAATTCACAACCTTACAAGCTGTTGTATAAAATATTATTAACGAAATACCGTAGACTACAAACCGATTTTAATATGCTCTAATACCCGCCGTATGGCGTTTCTTCAGTACTAATTTTAGAGCAAGCTTACAAAAAGCCATTAAATTTATCTAAAGGTAAACATTAGGGTCTGATGCGTTTACTTGATTCGGGAATAATATACAGAAGATAATAGCGAAGATACAGAAGAAAATATGAAAAAAAAGTGGAAAAATATTTGAAAGTGCTCATCTCACAACCTACTGGAGCAATTTTTATACCTACCGTACCCCTACCCTACCTACCTTACCTACCCTTAAAACCCGTGCCCTTAAAAATGTCGTGACCCAGGGAAACACGAATTCAATTTATATAATTATATTATACTTACCTACCTAGTACCTACCTAGTAAAAGCTCTATGATTTTTTTGGTCCTTTGAGATTACGTACTTACCTAACCTAAGATTTTTTTAATATACTTAAAAAATAATTTTACACGCATGATTCAGTGCTATTTTTTTGATTATAACATTATATATTTTTATGAAACATGGTGTTATAAAAACGATTATAAAATTAATTACCTAAGAATAATATGTTGCATGACTGTGATTAGTGATTAGTGGTTACGTAATAAATAATTTTTATTTTTTAATCGCTCATTTTATTGTGTCTTTCTATACCCTTCAACAAATAAAACCGTTTTAGCGATCAGACTTTACATAGAATAAAGTTTTAATTACACTTGGTACCAGCACTCTTTCCAAGAACAAGGTTTCATTTGCATATATGACACACATTTGTACAGAGATTTCCGCAGTAAATGGTCATATGTGCATATATAAACGGCATTTTTTTTAAATAATGGGTATTAATTTATTATTGTGATAAAAATCAATGCAAAATAATGTTTTATTTGTTTATTAAAATAATCAAGTATAAAGAACTACTGAAAAAAAAGTTATAGCCAAATTTAAATAGGACCAACTTTATATCGCTCTCCTGTAAAGTAGAGATTTTGCAAATGTGACTTTGTTCTTTGCATAGGTCGATATGTAGATTAACAAAAAATTAAGAAATTTGAGAAATTGGTCAAGCGTGAGTCGGCTCATCTATGAATTTGAGATAAAAATCGGTAATCAAAACCTCTAGGCCACTTCCAGTTGTCGTAGCATTATGAAATTTGGCACACAGGTTGTTTGTTATATGTAGATTAACAAAAAATTAAGAAATTTGAGAAATTGGTCAAGCGTGAGTCGGCTCATCTATGAATTTGAGATAAAAATCGGTAATCAAAACCTCTAGGCCACTTCCAGTTGTCGTAGCGTTATGAAATTTGGCACACAGGTTGTTTGTTATATGTAGATTAACAAAAAATTAAGAAATTTGAGAAATTGGTCAAGCGTGAGTCGGCTCATCTATGAATTTGAGATAAAAATTAATATGTACAAGTAAATACACTGAAATAAGATGAGGAGGAAAGAAACAAATTGGTATGATTCCTTAAAAAAAGTATTGAAATCTCACCAAAAACATACCTGTTAAAACGGGGCCAAGTTCCTATTCACTAATTGTTCGCCTTAAAAAAGAGTTGAAATCCAATTCAATGCCAAGTTTAGATGCACTTCCAAATCGATCATAATCATCTTCATCAACAGCCTGATCCTAAATACTTCTAAATTTGAACTTGGCAGGTATTCATGCTAGTAGCACTTGATAATGTATAATTTTTAAATTTAAATATAAGATATCTATGTGATTAAATTAACCTGCCAAGTTCAAATTTAGAAGTATTTAGGATCAGGCTGTTGATGAAGATGATTATGATCGATTTGGAAGTGCATCTAAACTTGGCATTGAATTGGATTTCAACTCTTTTTTAAGGCGAACAATTAGTGAATAGGAACTTGGCCCCGTTTTAACAGGTATGTTTTTGGTGAGATTGCTTTTACCGCCTGCTTTGACCGCGGCGATTGAATCAAAAAATTCCGTAATGAAAATAAACCTAACCTAACCAAATAAACTAACATTCTAACCGACACAGTGCGGCGCAATGGGAAAACTGCAAGTGCGGCGTGGCCCGTGCTTTCCCGACCATACCTAAATAGCAATTTTCTCTTAAGGATAATAATATTATATATGCTATTTTAAGAACTATAACGGTATTAGGACAGACTTATATAATATTATGTCTTGACTATGATCTTACATCTTATAAATAGGAAATGGTCGGAAATTTTTACTTGTAAATAATATACTTATAGTAATTTCCGACCAATACCTACTCACTCAAGTATTGACCAATACGTGGTGTCGAAATTTGAAAATGCCAGAAAGAAAAACCATAACAAGAACAATCAAGGATTACGAGCTAAAACATAATGGAACTGATTTCCAAAGTCGTTACAGATGCAAATAGAGTCAAGTTCGGAGCGGAACCAATATAATTATAAACTTTGAGCGACAAATAGAAACCACTTTTCTAGACTAACTTGATAATATTAAGAGATACAATAACCCTTTTAACAATATAAAGATATCAGTGAACTACACAGCGTTTACTTGTCTTTATCTGGTATAATGAAACATATTATGATTTATGACAGACAAATAAAAGGCAATCAACTTTTAGTCACCTGCACTTAATCATTTACCAAAGTGAATACAGTACTAATCACGTTACTACGCAGCCGGCTAATCACTTGCACTAATGATCAGACGCTGTCCATACTTACTTTCTTCTAATCACTAATCACCTGCACTAGTCACTTGCACTTATTACTAATCAAAGTGAATACGGGCCTTGCGATGCTTAAATATTCATTAGTAAGGAGGTAAAATGATGGCCTTGAAATATGAACACCAAAATTATGGAAGTAATTGTATGTCTATTGTCTATTTTTCTGCATGACAACTCTTCATCACAAAATATCATTTAACCGAATTAGATTAAATTTTGAGGGTGAGAAAGGAAGGATATAAGATAGTTTTTATCGCAGAAAAATTTATTCTGCGCAGTAAATAAATTCGTGTAGAAGTAGTTTAAGACATAATTGCAAAATATTGGTATAATGTAAAAAGTTAAAGTACAGTTCAAACAATAGGTATGACACAAGTTACAATTCTTTCTTTAATTTACCTTCTATACTAAGTTAATTATTCCCAGGTTACAGATCGTATACTCGTATTTACGTTCTTGATTACATTTTCAGAAACATTAAACTCTTAACGACTCTAGGTAAGTATAATATGTAAAAACTACAGTTTTTATATTACAATGTATGATGTTATTTGGGGATGGAGGAAATAGAAAATCAAGTATTAAACAATATAAACTATAATCATTTGTACCTATTTACTACTAAAGGTATATTCACATTACAATGTTATGAGGAGAAAATTATGTAGAGGTGGTGACAGAAGTGCGTTTAGAAACTGGTGTAAGCCCGTGTGTACTTTGTGTAACGCTTAAATTGAACGCACAGGTGTAGTTTTCAAACTAAGCAGAGACCTTCGTTAAAAGTTTAACCAAATTACGTAGTACGTAATAGACATATTTATTTTAAGTTAATGGAAACGCAACTAGGTATATCTGTATTGTAATTAGGTAACTACATTGTTTGTTCCTTGTGCTACCGAATTTCCAAAAGATTTGATTCTCTGGTCTATCTAGATCATTTTTATCTAGAATTAATATAAGGAAAGATTTTTACTGTCGAAAAATATATTAGCTAATCAACCTACTTCGTTCTGATAAAAAGATTCAAACCCACGACTTCCAAGTCAAAAAACAAGCCCTGAGTAAGACCACGGTGTCATATACGATATCCTGCCTAAGTCAAAACAACCGTATTTTTATAATTTCAAAACTCCATAAATCGTAGACACAAAAGTGTTTGAGTCTTATTAAAAAGTAAACTCAAAAGTACAGAGTTGTTTGTAATTTCTTCAGTTTTTTCACTCGAAGTGATGATATTCTGTTTAATGAGCTGTTTGGAAAGTTTGAACGATGAGTTGAATAATTAAAAGAGTTCGGCTTGGCTGTTTCAAAGCTGATTTCGTTGGTGTTTTCGATCCAAAAGTAGTTACCGTTTTATCCTTTGGCATCACACCAATTTTTGTACAATGTTAGGATTTAAAAAAATAGGATACCAAGAAAGTCAACCAAGTTTTGTTGATTACAGAACCCTAAAACGGAACCAGCTGATTTTTTGTATATTGATAGGTTATAATTTGAAAGTAACATTGTCCTACAAATAGAACAACCCATATTTTAGGACCATCAAATCAAAATATTAAATATTTTCCATAATATATTCTGTTAGCTACACCACTTTCAAGAATTTTCGCAAATTAAATTGTTGTTCGTCTTATTAAAATGAAGCTACTCACGAAAAATTTGCTTGATAGTAATAAAAATGTTTTTTCTAGGGAACTGTAATAGTAAAACGGGACAACGTTGTCGGGCTTGCTAATTCTTAATATAATGCAACAAAAATAAGCGAAATGGCAAATTAGAATAAGTCCATATAATAAGGTATGTTAAGCGCAGATTCGCTGTATTTCGGTAACGCTTAAGCCGCGTGGCTAATTCCTATGTACGATATTACGCGACGCGACGAGGATCAGCATTCAAATTCCAACTTGTTTGTTATTATAATCTCGAGTTTTATCTTTATTTTGTTAAATAATTTTCATGGATACTATCAAAAGGTTCAAAGGTAAAGTTACGTAATTTCTGTCATTACTAAGTAAGACAAAGTCGCTTCCCGCCTGTCTATGTGTTATAACTTATAATAGATATATATCTTATCTTGTCTTACCTTTCTTATATATAAAAATGGATTTTTAAATATGTTAGTCGCGCTAAAATAAAATTTTAGTCTTAAAATATTCGTAGAAGTCCAGGGAAGGTTTTAAAGTGACACGAAGTTTACCGGGACAGCTAGTCTATTAATTATAAGTATTATACAAAACAACGCTACGGATTTTGATGCGGTTTTATTTGAAAGGTTTATGTTTAGTTTAGAAATCTGATTATTTTTGAGGTCGATTATCATCTTTTTTCTAATGTATACATAATATATCATATCGCGAACGTTTAAAGTAAGGTTCTTAGTCCTTATCAAATAACATTCACGGAATCACTTTATAAAGATATTCCAATTAAAATATTAACAAGGATAAATTGTTAAGAGTATTAACGACGGAGGCAATAGAATCTTACGTAAAAGACTACAACCAAACATTATTTGCCTCATTCTTAGAAGACTATAAAAAATTAAAAATTCAACATAAGAAGAGAAGCTATTGCTCCATGTCATACATTATGTTATAGAATAACAAGAAACATTATGTTCTACAAGACGACTAGCCTTGTCATCAATCAGGCTTTTCATTTCGTTCCGGAGTTCCACTAGATAGAGCTGTTCAAATTATGTTATTACTGCAGTATATTGCAATTGAGTTTTCAAACAGACATAATATTATAGTTGTTATACTATATATGTTTATTATCTTCTTTATGATATTATTTAGTAAACTGTTAACTAAAATAATATCACAAAGAAGGTTGTAATTAGGATTATTTCAGCAAAACTAATCTCTAGCTTAAAGAAATTCTTAGAAACTTTTTGTCATTTCAATCCTGTCAGTAAATGCCATGAAGTATGAGTTAATATTAATTATTATTATTATTTGACAGTATCACCTAAACAACTGATTTGATTAATACGTAAGTTATTATTGTTACTTATCCTGTACCCGTAAACACGTACAGGATAAGTATCAATAAAGTAGTTAACTTTTTTCTTTATGCATCTTGTGATGTACGTAGTACGTACCCGGTACTTCAAGGTTCCTTTTACATCATTATTCCTAAACCTCGCAAGCGCAGCATAACTTTCACCTGTAATCTAAATATTCGCTATTCAGCGCATTAAATCCAAAATGTTCGGCGCAGAATGTCAAATATACAACCGTCCCGCATACGCGACCGCGATGCCGCAAAATAGATTCAAATTCATGCACGTAATAAGCACCTTTGATCCCTCGTAATGTAATTTTATTTGAGGCGATATTATATTGCAAAGTGTGGCAGATTTGTGTGATAGGTTTAACCCATGTATGTAAAAAAGTATTACGTAAACATAATATCTATGGCTTCTATAGTGATGTGGTAACACCCCCTGCTTATTATTTTTTGAATATCTTTGTACAGAATTCACATTTCTACAGTTTTATTATATGTATAGATATACTAAGTTAGATTCTGGAAATTTAAATGACAAAAATTGATTTTCTGTAATTTGTAAACACTAGATAATAAGAATTCAGTCATATAAAGTTTCATAAAAAACATTAACATTTATGTCGGCCATTCTGTGTAATCCAATTTTATGAATAATTCCATTCCCGAAAAATATTTCCATCATTCACAATTCGGACTACGAATTTTCCTAGTCAGAAGTCAATAACAAATAAATCCTTATGGAATTCAATTTGCCGTGGATGTGATTTTTGTTTCAATATTTTGTTGCAATTGCTTGTGTGGTTTGCAGTTTCTATTCCTTATGAAATCCAACGTCTGGACAAAGCTAGGCTGTGTCAAAGGTAGTATTAAGTATAATATTATATACCGATCGTGCTAACGGAATATTCCTAGGGGCGCTTTTGAACAACGTCCGATCCGCATACGATCCGAATCCGAGATTGAAGGATGAAGGAGAGAAGTGAAGAAGCCTGAAGCCGGTTTTTGTGGTTAAGCTATCAGAGAATTAGTTTTTCGTTTACTCCGGACTGTATTATATATTATATTCAATTCTTCACGGGTTCAAAACTCGGATCGAAAATAATGTAAAAGTGCTCTAATAGGTAATTAAGTGTTAAACCAGACCGCAACGCGATGCGTAGATGCATTTTTGTATGGATTTGACAGATTTTGCAAGACGTTTCACACTCACGAAATCTGTCAGTTCAGTACAAATTAATGATGAGATAGTCACACAATACACGTGTTTTTATCTATTTATATATCGATGTCGCCCGTAATTCCGTTGCGCCAAAATTCGTTCAATGCGCCGGAACTGTACTTTTTTCCGGGTTGAAAAGTATCCTTTTTCTTGGGAATCAAAGTATCCCCGTACCAAATAGCAAAATCGGTTCAGTGGTTTGGACGTGAAGAGGTAACAGACAGACACACTGTCGCAAACACAATTATATTAGTATGTATTTATTTGCGGGATATACGATATCGTATCGTATAATCTGAGGACCCTTTAGAACTCAATGTTACTTGAAATAACACTTACAAAACTTAACTTAATACTATCAAATTGTAGATCAAATATTAATGTAGCTGTGTTATTTTAACGCCTATTGCCTGTCTCTCCCATCGCCATATTATAGTTAATGCATTAAATATACAAAATTGACATGTGTAACGTCTATCCTACAAAATATTATTATTAAGTATACTTAGTCAACAATTAATTTGCCAAAAATTTTACACAGCACACACGTAATAATTTGTTCGATAAACGAAATTAAAGTCTTTCAAGAAATTTATCTCATAATGTTTCAGCTCTCATAATGTTTCTGATCGCTTTCACATGAAACTCTCCCGAGAACTTGATCGGGATAAAAATTAACGATCCATCTTCGTGACGCGGTGTGAACTACTTCGGAGATCTATTTGTACCGCTGATTTGTTTCTAATGGATTTTAAATGTTTTTTTTTTTCAAGAAAAAAAGGCAGAAACGTATTCTGAACTCTGAAAAAAGCGATGACGTATTTGAAACGCGTGCGACGATGGTGCTGCAAGCTGGCGTCGCCGAGTCGAAGTTTATAATGTATTATTTACTTGACATGTCATACCACTAGTTCCTACACGGTTGGCGTCGGTACTGGTGAAGAGATAGGTACAAGTCTTTTTCGTAAATATATATTCATTTATGAGAGCAAGCTTTACCCGAGCTCAAAGAAAGAAAAAAAAATGTACATTGACCCGATCTAAAAAAAATCTCTATTCTGAAAAATACGACCTGCGTAGGTACTAATACTACTACGTTTTTTCTTCCGGAAAAGCTCCTACATACTAAATTTTAATGGATGTACTAGAAGCTGATGTTGCCGAGAAATTAATAATAATTACATCTCCCGTGCAAGGTATAAGATATAATTATTCAAACAATAATTCGAAACCAGATAATATTATTTAATTAAGCAATTACATTAATGTACAATTATAGGGCTATTAAAATAACATTTATATAACCTTCATGATTGGTTTAACATAAACTTGGGATATACATTATAATTTATGAAGAATTTGTATTTCGTGCGTATTTTTTTTATTATTTATTCAAATATTCCGAAGGCATATCTCTTGGGCCATTTGTTTCCCCAATTACGAGCCTAATAATGTTTGTTGGTGACCACAGATTTTATGAAATTAAGACAGTCTCAGACATAAGCAAAAAAAACCTTTTTATACACTAAAATTTTGGTACCTAAAAAAAACAATTATATCCACAGCCGAACATATAACTTCCCCCTTTTTGGAGGTCGGTTTAAAAATAGTAGCAACTTCTATGTAATGAACTTGTGTTCATAATAATATATTCTTTGCGTTCATTTGTGGCTTTTGTGCGACTTCTATTGCGCAAAACATTATTAGTGCTAGCATGTATAAACAAGCTTACCCGGTAAACTTCGTGTCACTTTCCTACCAATATAAATCTTCCCTGGACTTCCATTCATATTTCAAAAAAAGTCAAATCAGTTTAGCCGTACTCAAATTTTAGCGTGACTAATAAAATAATCTATTTTATTTATACAAATATAATATTACGAGCTTTTGCCCGCGGCTTCGCTCGCGTTAAGAAGTATTATTATATACAAACGTTCATCCCCTATTTGAACCCCTTGGGGTGAGAATTTATCAGAATCCTTTCTTAGCGAATGCCTACATCATAGCACCTACCTGCATGCCAAATTTCAGCCCGATCCGTCCAGTGGTTTGGGCTGTGCGTTGATAGATCACCATGTCAGTCAGTCACCTTTGAGTTTTATTTAAATACAGATTATTTTAACATCTTACATCAGGCATAGAATTTGATGCAATTTTTCATATTCTATATGAAGTTTTATGCCTTGATTTGTCGTTTGTTTGTCCGTTTTTATAATTTTTATTCAGTACTTTTACCTCCCGATTGAGACCACAAACCCGTCACACCATAAAAGCTTATCCCTTCTATGTAATTCTAAGATCTATGGTCAATTCCTGTGGGTGATAATTAGGCAGGTAGTAACGGTCAAAGGGTTTCTGTCTAAAGTCGTGTTAAGGACAGCCATCAGTATTTCATAATTACGTTACCCTTATATGGACCATTGAGTACTTACCCTAATTTGTAAGTTTATAGGTACTCGAAGACATATCAAGCTTCTCATCAAAAAAAGATTAAGTTTCTTACTAAAAGAGGTTAAATTCGATATCTGCCCGTATGCAGCTATAGTACCTTAAAAATAATAATAAGATTTCCGTCAGCTGGATGCGAACACGCAACTACCCGCTTTAGCCGCCACACGTTCCCTGAAAAATAAGGTAAAAAAGTTGATCGTTAAACTTCATAGTTAATTTAAAGCATCGAGCCAAATCTTTAAAATATATCTGTTTTTTCTCAAAATTCCTCCTGTTTTATAATATAATTTTAGCTAGAATAAATGGCGCTATCATAAAGCGCGCATTATTTATTTAGCCCTGTCAGTCTCTCCCGTAGGCCTCAGGTTCTCTAGGGAGTCAACATTAGCCGAATATTCGGTAAAATAGTTTTTAGTCCACTTACTATACGATACAATATACTATCGTACACTCCTATCGTGTTTTCTTGCTAGTAATTAAACTAAACTCTATTTTTTACTTAAAATATACACTAATTTGTCTACCGTCTACCACTAGTACTAGTGTCTAGTAGATATAGACTGGCTGGTAAGCACTACTAAAATATACGCCATACGGCCTGTCCTTCTTCGAGTAAAAATAGTTTTAGTGATCCAAATATTTTATGCTGACTTCACTTAAACAAAATAATTGAGCAAAATAAACACGCGAAAAAATTGCTGTGTCAGCATGTCAGCTCAACGGCTCAGCGCACAAATAGCATATTTATGTCAGGGCATCTCAGTTATATAGAACAGAAAAAGTAAAATAAAATAGTGACCAAAGTATTAAAATATTCTGACAATATTATTATTGTTATGCGCTTATGACACTCAAATCTTGTACCGAATATTTTGCCGAATATTTGGCATCCCTTGCTATTTGTCAGCATGTCAGCACAAAGTTTCAGCACACAAATAGCATATTTATCGCAAGTCAGCGCTAATTGAGCGATGCGCGACGCTCAGTAATTCGGCACAGAATTTTAAGCCGTGTTAACTTTTAATGATTCCATTGATTTTCAGCCGTGTCTTTTATGACGCGGTGGCAACGGACACGAATTTTTTAAATCACCCAATATATTTTATTTATAGGTCGCAATCAGAGTTGATGTTTTACCGTAATTTACTTTACTACTTTTTACTTTACCTACTTAATAATATATTGTAGTATTTTTATAAGTCCAATCGATATTATCGAGATATGACCGAAATATTTAATTTTGCCTAATTATTTATGTATTAAATTTTGATTCTTAGATAACAGTTGAGATAGATTTTAGACCAAGATTTAATAATGGTGGTTAGTTTACGAGCTTCTAATCCTTAATCGTTATCGTAATAGTAGGTACTTTACCATTATAATAAACTAGCTGCCCTGGTGAACTTGGTGTCACTTAAAAAACCTTATTTCTACGACTATTTTGAGACTAAAATCAGCCCAATCCGTTCAGCCGTTTTCGAGTTTTAGCGCGACTAACACATTTGAAAATCCATTTTTATATATATGAAGAAGAATATAGACTAGATGATGCCTGCAACTCCGTTGCGCCAAAACTCGTTTATCGCGCGGGAACCGTACATTTTCCGGGACAAAAAGTATCCTAGTATGTCCTTTTCCGGATTCAAAGTATGTGCATGCCAAATTTCAGCAGAATCGGTTCAGCGGTTTGGGCGTGAAGAGGTAACAGACAGACAAACAGACAGACAGACACACTTTCGCATTTATAATATTAGTTTGGATAGTTTTCAAATACAATTTTATAAAACGTGCTATTATTTTGGACGCAAAACTAAAATCACTAAATTAATTATCTAACTTTATTGTCATGTGAAAAATGTAATTGAGAATTTTAAGGACAGAGTGTAAAAAAAAACTAATTGAAAACTTACTGATAATAATTCTTTAGGGCCATGTGTAAGTTCACTGTGAAAGTAGCAGGGCTGAAAGAGCAATTTTTTTATTAAATGAGCAAGCGCCCCGCTTCCTGGATTTTTCCATACAAAGGTGAAAAGAAAATTACTGTACTAAGTACAGCGCTGGAAACAGCGCTGCTACTTTCACAATAAACTCTATACAAGGGGCACAATACACGTACACCCTAAAGTATTATCACTATGTTTTGTTACACCTTATATACGCCCTAACATATTTTATTTATTATTATTTAAATAAATATGTGGTTAATTCAACCATATTACAAGAATATTTTTATCGAATATGAAAGTTATTATGGAGCTGGATGGAAACTGGTGCAGTCGTTTCTAACCACTTATCTACGGGAAATTAGAGTTTCTGCAATTTTCTCGGATGGAATAATTTTCCAGGCCGGCTTAAAATATAATTTGAATGTAATAAAAGTACGACTCGGTAAGCTGGATGGTTTTAGAAAAACGTAAACGCTTCCGAACCATTCAGGTATTTTCTTGGAGTATAATCGGTTGCTTTATTCAAACTGGTGGGAGGCTGAATGATCTAAGTGCTAAGTTATAATATCTCACGGTATTGTCAGAATTTGGGGCGGTAGAATGATCTATGCACTGATTGTGACTTTTCACTATATCAATATTGTCACTAGATAATATTACCGAAATTAGTTTACACGCGGGAACCGCACATTTTTCAGTATAATATAATTACATGTTCTTTGCCGAGACACAAAGCATCTTTATATCAATTTCACATCAAAATAAGTTCAGCGGGTTCAAGCGTGGAGGGGTTACAGAAAAATACACACATTCGCATATATCTAAATCACTACATAGTATAAAACAAAGTCGCTTTCTCTGTCCCTATGTCCCTTTGTATGCTTAAATCTTTGAAACTACGCAACGGACTTTGATGCGGTTTTTTTTAATAGATAGAGTGATTCAAGAGGAAGGTTTATATGTATAATAACATCCATTAAATAGTGGAGAAGTACTGTTATTTTTGAGGTTTCTAATGTGATGTCGTAAATAATTACATTTTTTCCGCTTACCGATTGCAATTTATCAAAACTACTGAATCGATTTTAATGACGTAGGCTATATATTTTATACCCGTGCGAAACCGGAGCGGGCCGCTATGTTTTTATATACAACGTTCACAGTTTTTCTGTAGTGTATTTAGTATCAGCATTGCACCCGTGCGAAGCCGGGGCGGGTCGCTAGTAATATATAAAACTCAAAGGTGACTAACTGACATGGTGATCTATCAACAACGGCCCAAACCACTGGATGGATCGGGCTAAAATTTGGCATGCAGGTAGATGTTATGACGTAGGCATCTACTAAGAAAAGATTTTGATCAATTCCACCCCCAAGGGGTTAAAATAGGCGATGAAAGTTTGTACATAATTATACTTCGTTGCTGCATCCTATGAGATTTAATAAACCTGTAGTCCGAATTTTGTGGTACTGCATCATCACACGCCATTTAGATATTATTTATTTAATTTAAAACTGAAAAAAGACAATCAATTGGTTTTATAGTACTTCCGCCTTGCTTTCCTAGATGGCGGTGTTAGTTCGTCCGTCATTCGTTTTTCGTGTGCGGCATCGTCAACACGTTATCCTTTTTTAAATTAATTTCTACAGTGTTAAAGTGTTATAATTAGTGTAAATCGCCGAATAATATTGGAAAAAGGAAGAATAAGGATGATTACGAACATATTCGCCGCAAAATACGGCGATTGGAAGTAAAATTACGCTGCAACAAAGGAAAAGGTACCAAACTACCCGCATTAATTTTTAAAAATATTATGAATTTTTTCTTTGTTCTCAGCTATGGCATGGTAACGATACGTTAAAAAAGGACTATCTTAAGGGTTAATACGTGATATTAACTAGATAGTCAACCTTTTGTACCTTAATGGGGTAATACGCGATATTATCCAGGTTACAAACTGAGTCGTGATGATACGTGATATCATCCTGAAAGCAACTTTATGCTTTTGCTTATTCACACCGGACAAGATCCGAGTCATCAGCGTCTTCCTCCCGGGAAGGCCGCTGCGATAACGAGCACTCATCCGACGACAAAAGGCGCGATGAAGACATCGACGCGCGGGAGGCTCAATCTTGCTGTGGAACTCCACAATCTTTAGCCGACGTCAAAGACGTGGATTATATGGAGTCGGCCGCGCCTGCACTGGTGTCGCCGCAGGCCGCACCGCCGACATCAGCGCCGCTGAGCCAACCAGAAGCCACCGTACCAGTAGATCCTAACCAAGAATCTACTCCCAGGTTACCACTTGAAATACTAAATATTCTTGGCAAGGCCAATAAAACAGAGAAAGCCCTAGGCGAACGCATTCCCACCGAACTCTCTGAACGTTGGGGTAAAATCTTGGTCGATGGTTTGGCTAAGGAATACAAGGAGTCGCTTGTGGCGAAGCCCGCCCGCACGAGCCGCAGCCGTCGACACGTCGGCGAGGAGGGCCCAGCAGCCCCCGCGCCGCGGCCGCCCCTACGCGAGCGCCAGACCGAGCAACGACAGGAGACGCCGCTACTAGAGGTACCTCACGCTGGCCGCATCCAATTCTTTTTACGCAATTGGCTTCTAATAACCTCCGACAGCACGGTGCAGTGCTGTCTTATGCTAAAGGATATTATAAAATACCCTTCTGCATTGAGTTATAAGTCCCTTCTGTAAGCCACCTTACCAACGTGTGGAACCAAGTAATCCACCTTTTACAAAGAGTCAGATGAGCAAAGCAATAAGTGAACTCAAACAATTAGGTGCTATTTCAGTATGTAATGAAAATTTGCCAGACCAATTTATTTCATACATTTTTCTTACACCGAAAAGTATCGGTGGGTTAAGATTTATATTCAACTCAAAATTACTTAAATACATTTCTAATGTGCACGTAATCAACTTTTAAAATGGAAGATATTCGCACTGCTATAAAATTGGTCTTTTCAAATGCTTATATTCCTCATATCTCAATCTCAAAATATCTCAATCGATCTCAAGGAATTGCTTGTGCGGTGTGCCGATTCATACATTACATAAATTTATTATTATTATTTTTTGAGATTTCGATTTCATGATAATCTTTGTGAATTTAACTGCCTTCCTGTACGGCTTAAGTTCTGTGCCATTTATATTTGTAAAGCTTCAAAAGCCTCTTTTTATGTGGTCAAGAAAGCAGGGCCATCTAGTGGTCGAAATTCGAATCGAAATCTAAAGATTATGCTACTATATTATATATTAAGGTCAAAATTGAAACAATTAGGTTTTATTATCAACTTTGAGAAAACTAGTATGACGCCTTCACAACTTTGTAGATTTATTGGCTTTGACCAATGATATTATATTAGCTTTGACATAATATTAAATACTCAAGTCATGCAGTTACTCCAGAAATTTTCTAACTAGCCAACGAAATCCATAACAAAGCGCGATTTCGCGAAGTTCATTGGCACTTTAATTTCAGCATGACCAGCAATAGCATATGTATGTGTAGTTGTATATTCTTTGATACAACTGGCCGCGTACTAAATACTTTGAACGAGATAAGTTTTTAGCTTCACAAAAATGTAATAATAATTTTGATTCCATCATGCCTGTAAAACCTTATGTGTACCACCAGTTGGTGGTGCAATATTATTTTTAATAAAGTAAGCTTTTTATTAGAATAAACACAAGTTTATACGAGCTGGAGATCTTCACAGACTCGTCACTCACCGGCTGGGGCGCCGCGTGCGACGGAGTAGTAACTAGATGCCATTGGTCCGCGGATGAAGCTCGCCATCATATCAATTATCTTGAATTATTGGCTGCCTAGGGATTGAAATCATTTTTCATTTCATCGTTGTGATAATATTTTAAATGTCTTACTAAGAATAAATAATACTACTGCCATAATTATATTATCTTATATTAATATTATAATGTGAAGTATTCAATTTCATCATCTCAATGAAATCGCGAGAGATATATGGCAGTAGTGCGAGAAACAACGCATATATAATTTATTTGCTTCTTATTTATATAAAAACACAGATGCTGACCAGGCGTCTAGGTACTTACGTAACGTAACGATAGGAACTTACTAAAGATCTTATTGAGCTTCGGTCAACCTGACAACCTGATGGCTGATACCGTACTTACTCGCGTTGTGCTTTAATAATAAGTGCTATATTATTATCTGCTAAGATATTATGTCTCTTGGAAACAAGACCCAGGTGCCTTCATCATCCTTGCTTTTACAATTTCATGGCACGATTATTTTTTCTTAGGAAAATTATAGAAGAGGAAGCGACTGGTAAATTAGTCGTTCCGTACTGGCCGTCGTGTCTCGGCCGTGTTTTCCACTGTTTTGATCGCTTCTCAAATCTGACGAGATTTATTTTAGGCCAGATAAAACCTTCTGGCGTGCGCAGTATTGTGCGGAAAGTCTACCTAAGACGCTGAATACCGGAGATGTCTATTGACAATATCATACTAAAACCGTTATCGGGAGGTACAATTAATCAGTATGATACAGGATTAAAACATTGGTTTAATTTTTGTCAAAGTAATAATATTGATTTGTATTAAGGATCCGTAGCTGATATAATATTATTACGAATTCTTAAATTTTAACAGAAAAACTTAATGAAAAAGCAAGTTGCGGAATGTTAAATTGTTATAGGTCTAGACTCTAGTTTGTCTCTAATCATTGGTAAATCCCGTTGCAATAACGATCCTAAGATTTTTTAAAGGAGTTTTTAGGAGTAAGCCCAGCTTCCTAAAGTATTCATTTTTAAGGGAACCTTATAAACTTTTGGAGTACGTATCTAAATTTTATCCGTAAGATTCGATACTTATTATCATTAGAAATTAAAAAAAAAAAAAAAAAAAAAAAAAAAAAAAAAAAATGGTAACTCTCATTCTAATATTATAATAATTATATATAATAATTCAACTCGTTGTCGACGGGACAACGGGTGCAGACGTTATCACTCATAAGAACAGAAGACGTTCATTCCGAAAATTCACGTATCGTAATCACTATCAATAATTATTCATCAAGCCCCAGCTAAAGCTTTATCTGTGTACCTAGATAAGACAAAAGAGCTGAGAAATGGCCAAGCTACTGATAAGCTCATTTTAACAACTAGAAAGCCTTTTCATAATGCCAGTTCCCAATCTATAAGTCGCTGGATAAAGAGTGTCCTCAAGGACAGTGGCATAGAGATTGGCGTTTATTCAGCGCACAGCACGCGACACGCCTCCACGTCGGCGGCGCGCCGCGCGGGAGTCTCCGTCGACATTATCAAGCGATGCGCTGGCTGGGCCGGCTCATCACTTTGTTTTGCTAAGTTTTATAACTTACCTTTACCAGATTTAGCACAAGACAGAGCTTTCGCAGAAGCTATTTTTAATGTAAATTCTGATTCATAGCATATCCAAACTAATTAAGTAGTATTATTATTTAGAAGTACAATACTTTATTAAATAAAAATTGTTATGATGTCTATAATGTTATACCTATCATTTTAAATTCCGTAATTAATTAACTTAATGTAATTAATCTGGTATTTTATCATTCCGCAATTACGCGCTGAACATCTACAGGTTTATTAAATCTCATAGGATGCAGCAACTCGTATAATTTTGGTTGAAGTTCACTTAAGGTAAGTTCAATTAACCACAAATTATACTTCCTAACGCGAGCGAAGCTGCGGGCAATAGCTCGTACTATATGGATTTTATATAACAAGGATTTTGCATTTGAAAATCAAAATTATTTATATTCTCCATATAAAGCTTATAAAATAAGGGGGCAAACGAGCAAATGGGTCACCTGATGGCTTTCCATCAGTTGACGGTAGTTACTTTTAACTACCGTTGCCCATGGACACTCGCAAAATTAGAAGAGCTGCAGGTGCGATGCCGGCCGGCCGGAGGGAATACGCTCTCTTCTTGAAGGTTTCCAGGTCGTATTGGTCTGTAATCACTGCTGATGACAGTTCATTCTAGAGTTTTACAGTTTCTATTAAACATAATATATCTTTCATTTTAATTCTTTGTCGCAAAATATTTGGGCTGGCAAAAATAAAATGTTTCAGTTAGTCTTCGAAAGGGGATTACCGTAAAGTTTCACGATTAAATTGTGTTTAGCAAAACTGATCTAAGTTTGCGCTTAACAAGAAAGCGCTTGTCCATAATACTTTGCTAAGTCTTCACGGGATTAACAACAACAGTTTCAGCTGATGTGGAGAACCTTTTTATCTGTTAAATAGATAATTACTAGGTTATTGAGGTTTTGTGTATAAAATTGAAAGATACAAAGGTATATTATGAATTGTCGCTTACGGTTTTTTGCATGCTTTTCCGTTTATTACATGCTATAATTATAGTCCAGTTTATGTTCATAGGATTTTTACAAAAGAAGTGAATTATTCTTTATTGTGCACACTTATAAAGATACAAAAGGAATATAACAAGAAGTATTGGTTCAATTAGTATGAAAGCCAGACAAAAACTAAAATGGCTGCCATTTTATAACCATGAGAGACAGAAAAAATTTAAGAGCCAATTTTTCCATAAAATATGCCATACATGATGACATTAAAGGATCGGACACGGGTTCGGGACACATTATAATATAGTGTTTATTTCCTTCTATGACAATTTTCCATTTCACTCATTTTTTAGCCTTATAGTTAACTAGATCAAGTACTGAACTCGATGCAAATAATGCCATGGCAGTGTCCGCACACATCGTCTATGTAATCCCTAGAATACGTAAGCTAAAAATCCTCTTAAATGTATATCCAGTTAGGCTGTGCTCATTACTGGTGTATTTTAAGGCTTATCTCCGGCGAAGTGCCCTAATAACAAGCTGACGCGGTTCGCTGCACTAAATATACGCTCAATTTTACTATCGTTGCATAATAGGGTAAAATACCCTATTATTGACACTTAAAATTAAAAAAAAAACTTCATATTATGTTTAAAGGGGCCTTAGTGCAATGAATAATTAATGACGGCAACAACATAAAGTTAAGAAGTTAATACTAGTTTTTATAAATAAAAATCTAAAGTGTAAACAATTGAACGACTGCTGGTAAGTTGTAACGGAGTAATTTTGCTCTTTGTCCTATAATTATATAATAGTATATGCTAATGGCAGTGTTTTAAATAAGGGAAAAAATGGTAGAAGAGATCAATACGGATTGGATAATTTGACAAAGTTTGGCGCATTTATAGAGTAAACCACGGGTAGGATTAGGTAATAATATTGATGCTATCTATAAATGTGATTAGTTAATATTATGGAAATAAACACGATATTTTACCAAAACAGATAATAATTGATGTATGTTTTGAAAGTTAAAAACTGGAATTGGAATATTTACTTAATTCACATTGTAACATGAAGTAACAATACGCGATGCATTTTTAAATGACTCATTCAAAAGTAACCTTTATTAACAAAACAACAAAATACACATTGAAGACAGGTTTGCTGATAGCGGTGTTGGACTGCCTGTTCTAAATTCAAATACTTTCAAAACTTCGAATACTTTGAATGTGAATTAACTTAGTCGTAAAGATCACTAGGAAAAATCAAATATTCTAACCTAACCTAACCTAAAAAAATATTTTATCAATTCAGTAATAGGGCTAAGTGGTAAGCTTTAATTTAAAAAATATTTTAACACTTCAGTTTTGAAAGTCATTTATTCAATAACTAAGGTTACACGTTTACGACAAAACGAAAAGAGACAATCACAATTATAGGCCAGCGGGAACATAACGTCGCTGGTATAAACATGAGTGAGGCGCGGAGGATCGCGTGAATGTCTGGAGCGCGGGAATTTTCACAGCGCGCCGCTCGATTGTCAAAATCCTACTGGCCCGCGGACCTCGCGCGATCGGCGCCGGAGTGGCCCGCGGTGCGGGAGGGGAGGTGTTATAGGGATGGCGAATAGTGACGCAATAGGGATGTACCCGCTTTTTGAAAACCCGCGTTACATCCTCCCCCTCTAGCCTAACTAAGCGCCTCGCAGTTGGGCTAGTTATCTAAGTACCTACGCGGCCTTCCACGTTTGCGTTTCTCCCTGACGGGAGGTTCTACCTGACCGGAGAAATGTTGCAGCGGCCCCGCTGCTTTACAGTTGTCGGCCTTACACCTCTGGCGGGAGACACGTTCCTTAATATAATTAGTGACGAATGTGCGCATGCCAGGCCAATAGTAGCGAGACCGAACGCGGCTCAAGGTGCGCTCCACTCCGAAATGACCTGCTGTGGGTGCATCATGGAGGTCGGCCATCACTTGCCCGCGTTCGTGCTCGGGCACAACCAAGCATGCGTCCTCTCCGTCGTCGGACTCTAAGCAGTACCTGTAAAGGATCCCATCGGAGAGCGTATATCCGCGGTCGGACCATGGTCTCCCCCTAGAGGGTTCGTCGGACTCCAAGTCCTCAATAATTTCGCGAACCTCTGGGTCCATTAGCTGATTATCGCGGATGTCACCTCTGCTCCGCTTCGGCATACCTACAACGGTGAGACCTATGTCGCACACCGGGTCCTGCGAACAAACGGGCCGCAACAGCGTATCTGCGACCACATTTGAGCGTCCGGGTGTGTATTCGATGCCGGGGTCGAACTCTTGCAACGCCTCCTTCCGTTTCTGGGACCTCCTGTACGGCGGGCTAGCAATGGGTTCCTGGTCTGGACTCACCTTTATGCGGTGGGTAGCGAACTCCGTGGCAGGACCGTGGCGCGCAAATTGGGCCGTTCTGTCACTGATGAATTCGTTGAGAATGCGCCTTTCCTCCCCTGACAGCTTCGTTCCTTCATCTTCACGCAACGAGAGTTGCGCGGTGTCGGCGCGCAACAGCTCCGTGTCAGCTGGGCTAAGGGAGTAGGTATACACAAAGTCATACAAAAGTTCGGGATCGTCCGCGAACATCCACTTACCTCGAGCAACATCCAGTACCATACCGGCCCGGGATAAGAACTCGACACCCAATAGTGTTCTAGTCTCATCTCCGGGCAGTACCAGGAACTCACTCGTTACTTCACGACCTTCGATCGTGACCGTGACCTCGGCTGACAACAGGTCCCGTGGCATCTGAGACCCGTCAGCCAAACGTACAACGCGGCGGGATTCCTTAAATTGTACTCCCGCGTCGACTAAAATTCGGTGCAACATAGGACTCGCGATGCAATGCGTAGCACCCGTATCGACTATTGCCACACCGTTACGACCCTTAACATGGATATTCACCATAGGGGGCGATGAATTTTCGCACGCGACTGTTACACTACCTAAGTGTACATGTGTGTCACTACCCTTATCGAAACAATAACAAAAATCACAACTCGATGTAACATCCCTATTCGAGTCGGTATAATTAAATATCGCACTATTCAGCCCCGTCTCCTCTTTTTTCGCCGCCGGCATCGAAGTCGGCGTTCCCGGGTTACAAACATCACATTTCGCCCTCACGACACCAATCTTACCGCAACCATAACATCGAACAACTTTAGGTGAACTACTGGGGTCGTTACCCTTACTACCTATTTGAGAAGTTTTCTCGCGATAACGACATTCGTCACTAATATGACCGAAAGCTCTACAGTAGCTGCAACGCGGCCTGTTTTTATTACGCGGAGCATAAGTACTCGTGGGAGGCGAATAGGATCGCGCGGGGTGCTGGCCAGTAGAAGTAGGTATAGTTTGCGACTTACGTGTTTTAATAACATCGGTACTTACGTGATATTCCTTCATGTTATCCTCCGCGATCCTCGTGTTACACAGTAACTCATCTAAACTACTTACAGACTCGCGGGGCACTCTTTTCTTAAGCCTATTACATAATAAACCGTAACACATATCTACTTGCATAACTTCGTCTACTTTATAGGGTAACTTAGCGAATAAAGCGCGGACTTTACACAACATAACTTCGGCGCGTTCGTTATCTTGTTGTTCAGACGCGAAAATCAGTCTAAATATTTTGTATGCCGGTTGAGCGACGCCGTAGATTGCGCGGAGTCGGGCGAGCGCGTCGTGCCACGTCGCGACCGATGACTTGACGCCTCTCCACCATATCGCTGCGTCGCCTTCCAGGAGCATTGGTAATCCACGCAGAGCATTCTCGTCGCTGACGGCTGCGCAGTCCTTGAATATCTCGACGGCGTCGAGGAATGCCTCCAATACTTCGCCGTCGTGGGATGACCCGTCGAATCTGGCGGTGCACTTCGTAAAGTTGCCGCCGGGTGCGCATGCTAATGACGTCGACGCTGCCGGGGTGGAAGCCCTGAAGTCTCCGGCGGATGTCATCAGTGAGCTGATAAGGGTTCTGTTCGCTTCAGCTTGAGCGCGTGTTATGCTATCTACCAGCGTAGATAGAAATTGCTCGGTGAGCTGGTATGCTGGTGCCTGCGGTTGCCTCGTGCCTGCCGCAGGTTGCTCAGCGCGGCCGAACTCGCCGGTATAAGTGTCTTCGTCGCCGGTCTCGGTCGGCGTGCCGTCGCCATCTTGTTGACGATGCCGGAGCGCGTCCTGCCGTGTTCTCGTCATCGTATCACGTAGGAGGTCCGTGCTTCTGCCACACAAGCGGGTTAGGTATTTACCTACACTATTTTACGTAATTATGTACGTAAAATGTCCGAGCCGTGGGATTCGGGCCACTAGTATGGGCGCCAGTTTAACACTTCAGTTTTGAAAGTCATTTATTCAATAACTAAGGTTACACGTTTACGACAAAACGAAAAGAGACAATCACAATTATAGGCCAGCGGGAACATAACGTCGCTGGTATAAACATGAGTGAGGCGCGGAGGATCGCGTGAATGTCTGGAGCGCGGGAATTTTCACAGCGCGCCGCTCGATTGTCAAAATCCTACTGGCCCGCGGACCTCGCGCGATCGGCGCCGGAGTGGCCCGCGGTGCAGGAGGGGAGGTGTTATAGGGATGGCGAATAGTGACGCAATAGGGATGTACCCGCTTTTTGAAAACCCGCGTTACAATATGTAAATTACTGTAAATGTTGCAATTAGAGCGTAAGTGATTTTTTTCATGCAAAGGCGTTTTATGCTCTTCTCTTTGCAATGTAAATGCGTAATTTACAGTGCTAGGGCCAATTCAGACCGCAACGCGACGCGTGGGTGCATTCCTAAATTTGTATGAATTTGACAGATTTGCAAGACGTTTCACGCAATTAAAATCTGTCAATTCGGTACAGAAATGCATATCTACGCGTCACGCTACGCGACGCGACGCGGCGAGGCGCGACGCGACGCGACCTAAATTTGTATGGATTTGACAGATTTCAATTTCGTGAGAGGTCTTGCGAATCTGTCAAATCCATATAAAATCTGTCAAATTTATGCCGCGTCGCGCCTCGCATCGCCTCGTCGCGTTGCGGTCTGAATTGACCCTAGCACTGTAAATTACGCATTTACATTGCAAAGAGAAGAGCATAAAACGCCTTTGCATGAAAAAAATCACTTACGCTCTAATTGCAACATTTACAGTAATTTACATATTTTTTAAATTAAAGCTTACCACTTAGCCCTATTACTGAATTGATATAGAACTGAGCTTTTCCACAAGGTCATTCGGTTTGGACGTCGAAAAACTTTCAGTTACATGATGCTTATTAAGTAGTTTAGAAACTCAATTATTCATTGCACTTGAAATATCCCAGTCATTTGAAAGAGAGAGAATATCTACATCTATTCTCTCTCTCGTTTTAAGTGCTATTTGAAGTTATTTCAGAATAGAAGAGAATAAACGTTACATGTTTCAGATAGTAAAATAAGTTTTGATGTAATATTTTCTTATTAGTTGGCCTCAGATCCGTATTTATCCGTATAAAAACGTTAGCGACAAATATACTTACAAGAAAAGATAACAATAATATTATTTTGTTTGAGACAAAATTTTACAAGCAACAACTTAAGTCAGCAGCAAGTAAATATAAATAAATAATAAATGTATTTCTTAGGCAAATTCATTAGTAGAGCATCCTACCAATCAAAAGATTGAAGATTTCAAAACTATTCAAACAAAAAAACTCTTTTCTTTTAAACAAGTCTAAATTACATAAACGAGGTTATTATAGGAACTCACAATTAAGGCGACTACTATTAATACGTTTATGTACACTTTGGTCGAAAGGTTGAATTAAAAAATATCAAAGAATGTATATTCAATCTGAGCTTAAGCCAAATCCTCTTAGGCCAGGTTCAGACCTATCTTTATGCTTTGAGAAGGCTGCGGCTCACACTTGAATAATTCTAGAGCCGTTGGATTTGCCGATACTATGGCCAAAGCTTGTTCATTGTAAAATATTGCTTCCCACTTCTAGCTGTAGCTGGTGATACTTTTATGTTTTACTTCGTTTTATTTCACTAAATGTTAACCTTTATATTATTCAAATGAATGTTGCTTTATTTTGCAAATACTTGCATTGAAATTGGTATCATCATAAACGCCTTCAACCATAAATAAAAGAGTATTCGTGTGTATAGGCTTGTCAATCAAAATCTCCTAGTGTGTGAGTTGAAGTGTGTGTAATGTTTTATTTGTTAAAAAATGTATGATGAAAGCCTTATTTCAAAATTATATTATCTCGATGCACTCCATCACCATATAAACTATAACTGTGCAAAATCACCTACGTTTCCGCATTTTTCGTCAAAAGGGATCCAAAGTTTTTTGCTCGCGTATTAATATATAGATATTATGATGTCAAATACACCTTACCCTCCGGTAATAAAGGCGTGACCACAGAAATAAATCAAGATAGAACGGCTAAGCGGGTGGAGTACGCGTGTTTCAAACTTGCACAAGTGGGCAAAATTCGTTGAACGTTTATTCAGTCAGCGCCCACGTCTCGACTTGATTACACCGGAGGGGTTGTGCAAAAATGCCTCATTGTGCAGTGTCTAATTGTAAAAACAGAAGTACGAAAGTAAATCGGTTAAAAGAAGGTATTTCTTTCCACGGGTAAGTTATTTGTTCTAACTAAAAACAAAGCAAAAATTGACACGCGCGATTCCTTAGAACGGACACGTGTGGCCGTTCTATCTTGATTTATTTCTGTGAACGTGACCTATTAATAATATTATTTTTAACAACAAAATACTCATAATAAATCGATTATCACTTTAGATAAATTAATTATTATTAAACAAGCATAAATTACTGTAATGTTAGAATGTAATACATGTCAGACTGAAAGAGCGGGTCTCCCCTACTACAAGTTTTACTTAAAGGGAGAACCCCACCACCTTGCAACTTATATATGTAAAGAAAATAAAGATTTTTGATTTTTTTTTTTGATTTTTTTGATAATATTATAATCATCTAACAACATTCTTTAATATTTTTACAAGAAGCCCTCGATCTGTGACGACCTCGTACATGGAAAAGGTAATTGTAAAATAACAGCAAATTTTACATTAGATGGTATTCAATTATTTTTATTAAACAAACCAACCAAACTCCATTATATTATGCAGGAAGGGGCAAGTTGTTATACCAAATCACTAATAATTCTTTCTTCATTCTTAACTAAAGTACTCATACATTCAGATCAAAATTATTATGCTTTTTTCAGTATAATTAATCATCATCGTTTCTATCACCACGTAAATAATTTTTAGGATTTTTCAGGAGACAGAACAAAATACTAATATACAACATGATTACATTTTTTGTAAAGGTACAAAATGAAACAGTCATATTATAATTTACTATTATAATTTACTATTATTATTATTTACCTTTCCACGTCATGTAAACACGAATTAATTTCGTTTATCACATCAGTAATTTTCTGATAAACCATAAATGTCAAGCGCCGACTTAATACAAATTGTGTTACCGAATTAGCGCAGCCGACATTAGTATTCCCATCATAGTGGCAACTTATATAATATCTAAGAGCCGGTCCACGCGGCGCGTTGTGTCAGCGTTACAAAGTTTTTTTTAAATATCTATGGACGCTTCACACCACGTCAGTCCAGCCCCGTGGTAAGGAGGACTTGTATTACGGGTACCAGACAACGGAAATATATTAAATACTTTTAATTTTTTATACTATACATAAATTTTTAATTTTTATTATATCATACATATTTATACATATTATATTTATTACACATCCAAGATCCAGGAAAATTGAAAACTTTTTGTTCCGTTGGCGGGATTCAAACCCTCGACCACCGGCTTGAGCTAACAACTCTACGCATTGCGTCGACGCAGCGCTGCCGTGCCGTTTTGCATACCTACAAATAACCAAGGTGTTCACCCGGCGCACTGCGTCGTCGCAACGCACACATGACGGACAGCAGACGAGACGAAGCGGGTGGGGGTGTTGATGTTAAGACTGTTTCGTAATAAGGCTGCGATGGCTCAGCGCCATGTTGCCGGCTATGCGTCAAAAAATGTTTGCGTTGCAACGACGCAACGCAACGCGCCGTGTGGATTGGCCCTAACGCCGATACCACACCGATGCAAACTGCAAAGAGTAGAATGACTGTCTCATAAAAAAAGGAATCCGTAATGGATGATTTATCTAAAGCACCTAGTAGTAGTAGTGTATATTGAAATCTTGTCACTCCAATATACAGAAAATATTGTCCAATAAACTGATACTTTTGAACAAAGTACTAATTTTATACTATGGCATTCAAATCTACACGTTTTTTTTAAATCATATTATATTATACCAATTTTGTATTTTTGTTTTTTTTCTTTTACACTTAACGTAACTTTTTAACATTCAAATCCAATAAATATTAGAAATTTCTGAAAATATAAATTAAACTTAAAACATCAAAGCGTTTTCTGTCACAATATAATATCGGCAATGAAAAGAGCTTGATATCGCAGTGTAAATATCATGGAGTAGAGTAACATAAACGTGTCCTAAAAATTAAGCTTGCCTAACACAGAAACAAGTTTCACGCGCGTGCAATACGATACTGCTTTGCTACTTTAAGTTATCTTTATTCACGCTTATGTGTGCGTGCACCTGATACGTGTAGTCTACGTCTATAATAGATGTAGTAAGATGATGTACTGTATATAATTTATATTGTGTTGATGTGAAGGCGGCCAGCCCGTTCATTAAATATAATGAGCTGTAATGGAGTTGCGTTGTTTAAAAGGTTTATGAGTAATTGAATATGTGTGCAGGTTTTTCGCGTCTATGTTTTATATATTATATTATTGATTTATCTGTCATTCGCTAGAGTATAATATGATGGGGCGTGGACATAAAAACTGGTAATAAAAATGTTTTCATGTCGGTCGTATACAAGTTAGATAGATTACATAATATTTACCTGAAATGCCATTGCCACATATTGTCGATTGTAAAAAATTGGTCTTGTAGGTCTGTCTTAAATTACAGTAAAAAAACTATAAAGTTTAAACTACGTAAGGTCAGCGTAACTTACAATTTATAAACTGACCTAAATACGAGCCCTTGCAGAATTGTTCCAGCAGTCATTTTGAATACTTTAAGTGGAAAGTGCGACGTTATGCCGGCCCATAACGCCGGGCCATCATTAGGAGAATTACTAGAGCGGGGCCGACTAGCCCTAAACTGCATAATGAACATTTAGCTCCAGTCAGTTGCGATGCCAATTAATGATAGACCTGTATGTAAATGTTTTGCTGGCTTATTTGGAAATCGTTATGGGTATCAATTCTTGCTTACAATTTAGTATGGAACTATGGATAGTACCATCGAAGAAATAGAATCAAATGTATGGACCTACGTAATTTTGTCGCAAACCGCGATATGTCTATTACCATTGCCTAACCTACTCGACAGGTCACGACTAATGCTGAATTGACATAACCCGACCAATTGTGATGCAAGTTTGCCATCTGCCTATGAATGAATTTCTTCAATGATACATTAAAAACGAAGAACGCTCATTTATATTTTAAAAAGTTTAAGAACGCTTTTCTGAGATTGCTGATGATGTATATTCCTGTTAATGCGATACTTAATGCAGCATAATGTTCGATAGCACTTGACCGTCTCTAGGGCTACATACATCGACGATTACGATTAATGAGAGAACGTTGTTCACATAGCATTGTTCAGAAAAAGTTTACTTGTCAGTAAAAAGCATCATGTATTATTTTTAAAGATGCTTCTACTGAAACGTCTACTGATTATAATAACATACAATTCCCTTGCTTAAAAACGAAACACAAAATTTATTATAAACTTATCCATCTACTCAAATAATTCAAAGCCTGGTGTTTAAAAAAACAAATTCAGCAACAAATTCGTTGAGGTTGCAGTATACGATATGTTTTCAGATCAAAAGTAAGAATTATTTATGACTCAACTAAATACTTTTTTAAAAGGTTAAATTATCTTAAAGAGACAACGTTTACTTTTTATATTCTTAGTAAACAGAATGAAGGTAAGTTTAGCGGTTTCTGAAACTGTTTCGTTTTGCTACATAAGTTTTAAAAAAACACGTTTAGTAACGAGTAATTTTACATTACTTAGAACTAATTAGCTTTTTATAATGCAAGTATTTCATTTAACACATTAGCATTTTATTACAATTATAATTAAATTACTAGTTTTGTCGGTAAAATCTGGTTTCAGAGAGCGCGGTCGCATTATGGAAATATATGCCGTGTTCGCAAATAAAACAGCTTTCGGTCTCTCATAAATGTTATTAAATAAAAATCAACGGCATTACTCTGCAGTTAAACTAAAATTAAGTTTTAAGTGCTGGATTAAAAATAATTTAACGATAAACACCGCTGATACAATTTTACCAGGACTTGCTGTTGTACCCGAGATCTTATGGTATAACAATGTCTTTTATTTTATTTTATTTATTTAAATAATACAATTATAACATAAGTCTAATTGAGAGTGTACCATAAACCTGCAAAGTTTGTCTGGTATCTAATTTATAATAATTTATATGGAAAACCATGTCATGAGATGACGTATGTTGGTAGTAGGCTTTTTCAATACCATTGGTTAAGGTACTTGTAGTAAATACAATTTCGCAGGTGTAGTTGCCTTCAAATCTCTTGTTTTTATTTGAATCGTAGTGACAATTTATTAAAATCAAAAGTCGTAACTCCTAGGAGAAATGCCCGAATAATGATATCAGTTAGATACTGAGTATATAGCAAATAAAATATTACTTTTATTAGGATTGTGCCAAAAGTTATAGTTTACCGAGTCTTGCAGGGTCTTTACGTAAGAAATTCTAAATTAAAAAATATTACAGAGTGAAATCATTCAAGGGGTATTTATGTTCTTTAGTATTAGACAACTGTACAACAAATGTGATTATATTAAGTCCGACGCGGTCACAATATTTATGTATAATGCATGGCTGAGTTTAATGTTATTACGTCGTTGGACCTACAGCGGTTTCCAGGCTTACCGATGCTTCAAAATTTATTGTCGTCATGATAAGCGTAATAAAACTATAAGCGTAGCACTAGCATAGCTTCAGCGCTGTACTACTGGCGTAACATCAGCGTAGCACTGGCGTAAAATCAGCGTAGCATTGGCGTAGCTCCTTCGTAGCGCTGTTGTAGCTTCGGCGTAGCACTGGCGTAGCTTCAGCGCTGTACTGGCGTAGCATCAGCGTAGCACTGGCGTAAAATCAGCGTAGCATTGGCGTAGCTCCTTCTTAGCGCTGTTGTAGCTTTGGCGTAGCACTGGCGTAGCTTTAGCGCTGTACTGGCGTAGCATCAGCGTAGCACTGGCGTAAAATCAGCGTAGCATTGGCGTAGCTCCTTCGTAGCGCTGTTGTAGCTTCGGCGTAGCACTGGCGTAGCTTCAGCGCTGTACTGGCGTAGCATCAGCGTAGCACTGGCGTAAAATCAGCGTAGCATTGGCGTAGCTCCTTCGTAGCGCTGTTGTAGCTTCGGCGTAGCACTGGCGTAGCTTTAGCGCTGTACTGGTGTAGCATCAGCGTAGCACTGGCGTAAAATCAGCGTAGCACTGACGTAGCTCCTTCGTAGCACTGTTCTAGCTTCAGCGTAGCACTGGCGTAGCTTCAGCGCTGTACTGGAATAGCATCAGCGTAGCACTGGCGTAGCTCCTTCGTAGCACTGTTGTAGCTTCAGCGTAGCACTGGCGTAGCTTCAGCTAATCACTGGCGTAGCTCCTGCGTAGCACTGGCGTAGCATCAGCGTAGCACTAGCTCAGCACTGGCGTAGATTCAGCGTAGCACTAGCTTAGCACTGGCGTATCTTCAACGTAGCACTGGCGTAGCTCCTGTGTAGCACTGGCGTAGCTCCTTCGTAGGACTGGCGTAGCTCCTGCGTAGCACTGGCGTAGCTCCTGCGTAGCACTGGCGTAGCTCCTGCGTAGCACTGGCGTAGCTCCTGCGTAGCACTGGCGTAGCTCCTGCGTAGCACTGGCGTAGCTCATGCATAGCCACTGGCGTAGCTCATTCGTAGCACTGGCGTAGCTCCTGTGTAGCACTGGCGTAGCTCCTTCGTAGGACTGGCGTAGCTCCTGCGTAGCACTGGCGTAGCTCCTGCGTAGCACTGGCGTAGCTCCTGCGTAGCACTGGCGTAGCTCCTGCGTAGCACTGGCGTAGCTCCTGCGTAGCACTGGCGTAGCTCATGCATAGCCACTGGCGTAGCTCATGCGTAGCACTGGTTTAGCTCCTGCGTAGCACTGGCGTAGCTTCAGCGTAGCACTGTCGTATCTCTGATGTTGTTTTTTTTAACTTCATTTAGAGCGACCGCAGACTTACAATTTTAAGTTGTACAACTACAGTCTGTCAAGAAAGTCATGACAGGCGGGATCTCGAATTAATAAAGTTGTCATATTATTTTTTTCATTTAAAAATTGTAGTTAACTGTAGTTGGCCAACTGCAAATTGCATATCTGCGGGGGCCCTTAACGTTTAGGTCATTCATAATAATAAAAATTAATTTTTTTTTTCCTTCTATATTTTCATTTTTAAATGAGTTTTGATGATATATGAAATATAGCTATGTTTTCGTCTAAAAATCATAATTTAATTACCTCGGTCAACCGTAAATAAATAAAACATCAGACATCTCATTAAAATATGAATATTTTAATATTAAGGCCACATTAATTATAAAACGACCGCGTCGTCGCTAGCATAAGCCAACGGAGCTATAAATCGCATTCCTGATTATGAAAAGTTATCATGAAGTTCCACTTTATACAATAATTCCTTAGAGCCTGTTTCACCACTTTCAGATAAAGTGCCGAATAGGCTATTCACAACTTTTTGACAGATTCTCCATACTTCATCTGTCAAGTTAAGTGGTGGATAGCCTTTTCGGCACTTATCAGGAAGTGGTGAAACAGGCCCTATAATATTACAATAATATTTTAAATATCGAATCAGAGTACTAAACGTCTAACTTGGTTCTACTAAACGGCCATCGCGATTCGCGGTAGCCATAATACCATCCTATTATTTTGAGTACAACTTACCTAGTATTGCACTATTCGCAAATTAACTTTTAAGCTTTTAATATAAATAGTTTATATTATATGAACGAGTTTACTACTTGCTACTACTTTTGTACAGTAACAAACTTTTATATTAAAGCGTTAGTATACATTTGAAAAAAGACTGGTACTTGGTAGTATTAATTTTGAAGTGAGATACAAAAATAAGCGAAATAATAATGATAATAAAATGTAAATTTTCCTAACATTGGCAATATGATCTTTAATTAAAAATATAAAGAGAACATTAGAACACCATATTTTTAGCTTTTTCGTAATAAAAACATGAATCAGAAATTATATTAATTTATTCATCTGCATTTGGGCGAAGTTTTCTCAATTTAAGTTTATTTAAAAATAAAAAGCCGTTTTCATAAGAACTAAGAGTTACGCTCAGTTGTTATTACTAAAGTTTTCGAGAACTGAGGAGAGCTTAAAAATTGCAATTATAGTGTTCATAAAACAAAACACTTTCATCATAAAAATTAATATCAAAAGTTACATTTTTATTTATAGTGAAACTTAAAAGTTTTTTAAGGTGAGACAAATTATTATAAGTGAAATTGGTTAAGAGCTTAGTGTTTTTAGATAATGAATAATAAAACAAAAAACTAGGCCTTTGCATCCATTGTGGATGATTTATACGGTATTTTCAGAGCAAAGAAACCACTCTTCAAATACTGTAGTGCCTGGGACAGGATTTTTTAAATGACCGTATGGTTGCCCAAGCGCATACGGCATTCTCGCAACACAGTCGGCCTAATCCAGAGGAAAGAACTAGTCAATACGTCTGGGACCAACCATGTGTGCGGGTTTCCTCACGATGTTTTCCTTCACCGTACGAGCGTCCGTATTATGTACTTGAGATCTTAAAATGTCTCATTGGTACACGCCTCCACCCGGGATCGAACCTGCACCCTCTAGGAGTGCGAACCAAAGGTCTACCCATTAGGCCACGGACGCTCTAATAAAACAGATGTCTTATAAATTATAAGAATTTCTATCTATCAGACACAATGACGACCTCAGCTGCCTCAGTTGGTCGGCTGTTGGTAGCTCAAGCCGGGGGTCGCGGGTTGAATCCCGCCGACGGAACAAAAAGTTTTCAAAGTTCTTGGGTCATGGATGTGTATTAAATATGCGTATCATATAATTAAAATCTTAAATATTGTATGTTATAAAAGTATTAAATATGTTTCCGTTGTCTGGTACCCGTAACACAAGTCCTTCAGGTACTTACCACGGGGCCAGACCACCAACACAATTCACCTGGTGTGAAGCGTCCATAGATATGATTATTATGATTAGACAGAAATTATTACAAGACATCTGTTTTATATTTGCTGCGCATAACTTCTTTCCTGATACATTATTTTTATACTGTAACGTATTTCTATTATTCGTTTTCTTTTTTAGATATTCAGACTCATTACCAGAGTAACTCAATATATTACTTGCAACATATTCGCCATAGTTGTTAAAATGTTAGCATAATATTTTAATAATCACAATAAAATATTAGATAATTAATATATAACAATGTTGATCAAAATTCAACTGCGAGTCTAAACATCGACAGATACACTTTTACGTTACGTACGTACTAATATTATAAATCCCAAAGCGTGTTTGTCTGTCTGTCTGTCTGTCTGCCTCTTTAGGCCCAAACTGAACCGATTCTACTGAAATTTGGAATCCAAAAAAATGAACGGCTCCCACGTGATAAACGAATTTTGGCGCAAAGGAGTTCCGGGCGTCATCTAGTTTATAATATTATTAATATGGGTTGCCGCTACCAATTTAGTCGTCTAATCGAGTCGGAATCAAATCGAGCATTCATCGCAAACTGGCCTGCTTCCTAGATAGAATGACAATCGGCATCAACATACATCTAGGTACGTTCAGCTCGACCGCTAAATTAGTTAGGTAATCTCTCCACAATCTCGGAGCACTAAGATATTAGGTTTCAACTGTAGGTATAAATTCAATGCTGAATTCCATACCTGGTGCACTGGATATTGCGCTTAATTTGTATACTACCAAAGTTTATTTTCGATTGTGTTTATTTTATATATTAAGGGCAATTAATTTACCAGAATTATTATAATATTAACGGTCCCCTACAATGTAATTAGGATGTCATGTAAAGGCGAAGTAGTCGTTTCTCACTGTAGGTTTCTACTACGCATGACGTAAAGAGATTTTATTTATTTTTAGTATAAATATTTTTATGTTTCTTTTTGTTTATTTGTTATCGTTGTAATAGGTAAATTAATAGTTATTACAAACTATAAATCAACATTAGAATAAATTTGTATGTCTTAAAATGATGATACATTAAGTACCAAAGTCATTACAAAGGCAATATTATATAAATATTTCCTAGCTATTAATATTCCCAAAGATAGTATGTACAAATTTTATTTCATATTATTACAACGACAATTACAGAAATAACACAATCTTGCGTAATTGAAATCTCAACTAAGACTTACTACTAGTATTTCACTATTACATGACATCTCGATTTTATACTGAAAATAATAATTATTTTTATTAAAAGTGATTATTTACATTACCAATTACCAATGTAATATACGTTACCGACGATACCTACAAAGCAAGAACTATCGGAAGTCTATTAATCAGAGCAGAACAAACTAAAAGTGTACCATTTCTCACGCTGCACACAATCATTATTCAATCGGCAATTTGTGTCATTCATCTGCATTACAAACAAAGAAGATAAAAAGAAGAATAATGGGTATCAATGCAAATCCCCGCACATGAAAAATCTCCAGAGGGCTTAGCCAACACGTTTTCTTTATCGCTTCTTCATACAATCGAATCAAAAATGTATGGAATTGACATAGGCGTTTCATAGTATTATGTAGTCAACATTCAACTCAATGAGTTGAGCATGAAGTTGATACGACATGACATGTCGTGTCGATTCCATACATTTTGATTAAATCAAGTCAATATTGAAACGAAGTTCCTTATGGCGCGTTCGTCGTTGCGAAAGGAGGCTAAGCAGAACGATATTTGACTTTGACACTTTTTATTAGTACCTGCATATTAGGTGCAGTGGGCGTTGATAGTATATTATTTGTTAGTATTCCTGGGCGTCAATAGATGGCGTTTTTTATACAGTTTTTTGAGTGCTATAATAATATTATGTATACAGGTTTTTTGAACATAAGAAATAACTTCGTTATATTCGGGTGTCCCTTGACATTTCTCAAGTTATTTTATTCGCGATAAACGCCTCTATATAATTTTGTCTTCGGATCAGTGATTCTATAAAGATGCGATAAGAAAACCCTTTGGCTAGGGGTACGATAAAACGAAGTGAACTTTCCCCCGGACCGTAATTATTTATTGCCTCGTGAATAATCTATCAGTATGTTAATGATTGTGCTTTTGATTGCTTTTTATTTTTCATCTGTACAATGATTAATTATTTTATGTAAATCACGAATTAATCGGCGCCAGAGGCGGATTTAACGTTATAAGCGTAGGCAACTTAACGGTGCCCCTGTAACATACTAATGTTATAACACTGTTATTAAGTGTGTGTAATATTATAACACTTATATTATAACAACGAGTGTGTATTTGTGACTTCTTCGCACAAAAACTACTGATGCAATAATTATTATTAGTATTTTACAACAATAAATACAGGTGGTAAGGACTTTGGACACAATATACCTTTTTTATCCCGAAAAAGTATAGTGTTCCCCTAGGACAGGGATCGCGAAACTTTTTGTATTAATGTTTTTTTGAAGAAATCTTCAGTTAAGTCATAAACGTGCCGTTCAATATTTTTTTGTGAACCGATGCGTATTTCAACATTTGCCTACTTTGGTGCCCACCATGCAGAGGTGGATCTATAACCTCTTCATTGTTGGTTAAAATAATTTCAATACTAGTTTTGTGTGTGTTACCTGTGGCGTACTCCAAATTTTATGTCGCGTGCCATTGGTTCGCTGTCGCCCTAGGATGTTACTAGTTCTTATTTTTTTCACTATCAATATTTTGGATTGAATTCCAAAAAATATCATCCGTTTGTGACGTCTTCGCGCCTCTACAACCTTAATTGCCTTTAAGATAATACGCCTCTGAACCTTCCTGAAAATTATTATTCGTCAAACTTTTCCGTCATCTGCTGCGTTTAATAAACAAAGTTGATATTGTCGGCGTTTTCCTCTGGGGGCTTTTTATACAGTACAATCAGCAAAAAATCTACGAGATATAAACTAGCATTTAAAAATAACCTGATTTATTAAAAGAAACAGAATCGAGAACGAACGAGAACCAGAAGAAGCACAAAAAATTGTCCTTAGGGCATCACGTTTCACGCTCACGTCCCTATAAACCGCACCAAAAAAGTTTCTAGGAAAAAAGCATGGATTGCATAGGGCATCAAGTAGTCTTAATCCGTCACTAAGCACTCTCTATAATGACTTGTAAGTCTTACTTTTAGAGATTTTTTTTACTAATAAAACCTCTTCATGAAGTGAGGACGCGAAAGGCAGTATGGCTTAAGGAATTTTTATACCCCCCAAATTGTGTACATAGATCTTCGCAATAGTGTCAGGTGAACACCAAAACTAATTAAGCAAAAGTAGTCATATATCACGGTGATATCTTGTTTATATACCCAAATGCATTTAGGATAGCTAATAAATAATTCTTGTTGGTAAGGCAATTTGCTGTGAAGGGTAGGATTATACTCGCATGTGTAATACAAGTATCAATTTATGGCCCTTTTGAAGCCCTTGGGCTACATTAACCTATTTTATGCTTCACTTGAAACTAATATTCAATCATAAACTACCAAGATTGTTTACAGGGTAGCTTACCGATAATTGACTCGCTTATTATTAATTTATACGTGTTTGTGTGTTTAACTATGTAAACACGAAAGTGTACCTCTTCGTACTTAGAATGTTAAAATTGAAAAGTTTTTATCTAGGAAAAATCTGCTGAATTGCTGTCTTACAAACTACACAAAGTTGCAAACAACGCTTATTCTTTTATGCGTATGAGTATTTTCGTATAAAAATGCCATTTATTCAATGAGAAATTTAAAACAACGATATTTATCTAACATAGTATAGCTATAAACTTACAAAGCCTATCGTGACTACAATTATTCTCGTCAAAACTCAAGTAAAACATACAAACGCACTTACATTTTCATAAAATACGAGTAAGAATATAAAATATTAAACTTTATAATTATCATAACAATTTTAAAAACTTAAAGGCGAAGTCACACCCACACGTGCTATAACGCGAACTTTGGACTATTACTTAACTTGGAAGTGTTACTTTCAACGACAGCGGCCATTACGCTGTTTCGTACTTGATTAAATTCCGCCATTATCAGGGCGAGCGAAGCGAGACCTAGTATATCCCACAACCTGTAGGCTGTACATTTTGTGCTACACTTTACGGTAAAAGTAACACGCCTATTGATTTGTGCTTTAACATAGTAATTTTGAATTTATATTATGTAGATATGTGTCATCATCAGTCACTCAGTCAAAGTGTGACGACCGACGACGCTAGCCTTCACAAAACTCGGCTTTTAGCTAGTTTTATAAAGTATTGTATACAAGCTATACGGTTCTTAAGTGTGGGTACAACACAGAAATAAATCAAGATAGAACGGCTAAGCGGATGGAGTATGCGTGTTTCAAACTTGCACAAGTGGGCAAAATTCGTTGACCATTTATTCAGTCAGCGCGCACGTCTCGACTTGATTACACCGGAAGGGTTGTGCAAAAATGTCTCATTGTGCAGTGTCTAATTGTAAAAACAGAAGTACGAAAGTAAATCGGTTAAAAGGAGGTATTTCTTTCCACGGGTAAGTTATTTGTTCTAACTAAAAGCAAAGCAAAAATTGACACGCGCGATTCCTTAGCAACGGACGCGTGTGACCGTTCTATCTTGATTTATTTCTGTGGGGTACAATCTAAGATGTTGGCATAATAGGGTACTATAGTTATTATTTGCAAACTTGAGCAAAATTACAAAAATGAACGTAATATTAAAAAAAAATATGTAACTTTACGAAGCCTAACAATATGAGAAACTTGGCGTGCGAGAAAAATTGTCTAATGCAGGGGTCACCAAATGGCGGACCGCGGTCCGCATCCGGACCGCCGACCCATTGTGTGCGGACCAAGCATGTTCGAAGATGAACTCCGTTAGGGCCGCGCCACACCAGAATGGCAGCGGCTGTTAGCTAGTCACCTCTTCTATCTTTTTAAAATAAAAAATAACCAGTTTACACTGCTAGATTTTTCACAAAAAGCAAATAATTAAAAAAGACACGAAAAAAATCTAAACTTTTTTCACTTTACCTATGTTATACCATGTTTTATTCCACGAAAATTAAAACATAATATTTGTGTAATTGTAGTCTATAATTTCAGTTATTTTTTTATGTTCATAGGACATTTTCTTAAGAAGTACTGGTCAAATTAGTACGAGAGCCCGGGTCTTTGATACTATAAAATTAAAATAGCGGCCGTAGACTTTTCAAGCGATACTATGTATTACAATAATAAAGATAAAGTTTAAAATCATATGCCACTGAATGTCTTCCTTCTTCTTCCGATGTAGCGCTGCCCTTAAAAATAATTTCGGTCTCTACATACTGATAAACATGTAGCAACAAAACTTGTCACTTTTCTCATTGATACAAACAAATACCTTTGTAATTTTCGTAGTTACCTTTTGTTGAATACATTTTTTAAATGTGTGGACCGCGAAGGTCATTTTATTTCTTAAAACGGACACCGAGTGAAACTAATTGGTGACCCCTGGTCTAATGTAAAGAAAGCCTTATTTATGTGTATCAACAATATTAATGGTTAATCAAAAGTTATTATTAAATAACAACAAGTTTGTAAAATATTAATTAACTGAGCCTGCTTTGTTAATTGCCTGTCAAAGTTACGTAAACGTCTATTACTAATAAGGTGTTGAATTCTTTAAATCATTATTAAAAACTGTTGTTGTACTAATAATTAAGATTTCGTCTTACGTATACGCTACCCTTAAAAGAAGAGGATATAATATTTAGATATATTATATAGAGGCTATTTACTATACTTGTGTAAAGTATGATTTCTACTGCATTTGTTCAGAGTGACTGTTATGGCAGCCGTACACTCGACGAGAGCTTAGCGGCCCTCCTCGGCCGAGACAGCATGCCTGTACAGTGTACACACTCGTTCTAATATTTGAACTGAAGACTCACGAGACTATGGACGTGGAATAGGTCCTGTTTCACCACTTTCTGATAAAGTGCCGAAAAGGCTATTCGCAACTTTTTTGACAGAGTCTCCATACTCCATCTGTCAAGATAATTGATGGACAGCCTATTTGGCACTTACAGGCCTTTAGTATTACTAAGGCACGAAGAAAAAGAATATTATGTGTCGGGCTACATTGTAAAACACGTCTATTCATAAAATCTGTCAGCGAGCAACTAATTATTTTAAGGAGTATGTGGATGCTCGTTCTCGTTTACCTCGCGAGACCCAATCAATCTCCCTTAGATTAGACCCGATCCCAAAAACCAACAAGCCACCGAGAGCGACCGAGATAATGACGAGAGTGCGAGGCCAGACGAGAGCGCCCTGTACGGGTACACACTCGCATTCGGCCTGTCTCGGGATGTCTCGACGAGTGTGTACAGCCGCCATTAGTTAAGTTTTTTTTTTTTTATATTATCATGGATGATTGTGACTTAAGTGCATGGCGTGGTATAAAAGCTGCCATCTTGTAAATTTTATTTACGTGTAATTTTGCATGTAGCCGAATCATAATTTAATATCACTGGTGTCATTTGAGATTCTTGTAGGTCTGATCAAGGTCCTTGTATATCTGCTATGCTTAAACAGTCACAGTGTCACAATCCAAGGCCAAAAGCTGGTTTCAATAGTAAAAGACTCTAAAGTCGAACCTGTCAATAGTTCATTATCCTTTATCAAAGAACGTATAGAGAGACTTTCGTGGTCAGTTCATATTGTGTGCGTATGTGTTGTGTGGTCTGCTTTGTTCGTATATATCATTGTTAACTTAGGGTCAGGTCAAACCGCGACGCAACGAAACATGACGAGTAGATGATATTTTAGGTTGTTCAGTCCATTCTAATATTATAAATGCAAAAGTGAGTCTCTTCGTATATTTAATCTCATCACCCCGAAACCGCTGAACTGATTTTGCTGAAATTTCGTATGGAAATACTTTTGCTTATTCATCATCATTTAGTGCCCTCTTCATAACGAAGTTCGGCGGTCAGCAGATTGAATTTCTTCCGGTCTTGGGCTAATTTCTTTAATTCTTTAATTGTGGGTAGCTACATCTGGTCCATTCTTTTATGTCATCTATCCACTTTCTTCTTGGTCTACAGGTGGTCTCTTTACCTTTACTTATTAATTATTATTATTATTGAAGTCCAGGGAAAGGACATAAGAAAGTTTTTATGCCGATATAATATATTTTTTCTGGTTCGGTTCTAAAGTCTCAATAATAATATTTTTTCGCTTCTGGTCCTCAAAAATTTTTACACTAATTTTACACTATCCACTCTTATTTTTAAATACCATATGTATTATCATCTAACCAAAACAAGTAAAATATCAAAGTTATACTATAAATATGAAAGGAAAAACTCACGCTAAAAATCCATTAAATTTTCCATCCAATATCCGTATCGATATTAGGTTTTAAAATTTTATTGGCAACAAATAGTCGGTGCAATCGCAAAGTGCACTATAAATGCGGTAATAGTGTAAATTGGGACGGATATGCGAGAGGGAACCACGTCCGTGTACGTGTGCTCATTTGTACAACTAGGACGTTTCTTTTAAAACTTGACATTCGCGTTAACCCGTCCATCTGGCTTCGTCCGTGGAGACTTGCGGATATAACGGCTTTTCATAACTTGAGAGTTGGAGACATTTGCAAATGTCTACATTCATCATTATCACACACACACACACACACACACACACACACACACACACACACACACACACACACACACACACACACACACACACACACACACACACACACACACACACACACACACACACACACACACACACACACACACACACACACAAACACAAACACACATACACACACACACACAATACATAGTATGTTTTACTTTATTGATAGAAAAAGCTTGAGGGAGCATGTTTCCAATAAGTATCTAAGTTAAGATATCTCAATTTTTTTTAAAAATTATTATAAATACGAAAGTGTGTCTGTCTGTCCGTCTGTTTGTCTGTCTGTTACCTCTTCACGGTTAAACCGCCGCGCTGGACCGGTTTTACTGAAATTTGCCATGGAGATACCTTAGTCCCGGGAAAGGACATAGGATAGTTTTCATCCCCGAAAAATGTACGGTTCCCCCACGATAACCAAATTTTGGCGCAACGAAGTAGCGGGCGTCCTCTAGTTTTAAATATAAACATTTCATATTTTAATTTGTTTCATAGTACTTTAACAGAATTTAACATTACATATCTTAAAATTGTTATATATATCTGAGTAGAAAGTTTTTCAATCATTGTTTAAGTACTTGAAGTACTACCAGCAAAAAAACTACCTCTATTTTCCATTTACATTTTCCACAAAAAATCTAGGCTTATGAGTAAGGAACAATTTTAAAATTGTAAAAGCAACGTATGTAAACAGTAAACATCTGTCAGCCAGGCCTTGTTTAAAATGTATTTCATGTACCCCATTAGACTAGCACGTTATTCCACACAACAAGTTAGTTGCTAATGAGAAAACTTGGTGTAATTGTACTAGAATGACCTATGTATGTAGGCCATGCGACACAGACCTTGCTAGATTAAAATATGTGACAAAAAAGTGTCAGCTTAATAATATATTAACTGCCGCACTCAGAGACGAAATATTAATTGCTTAACAGCTGTAATTTTGACATAAGCCATACATTACCTATTTGTCAAACTCTTCATTAAAATGAAGTTTCATCATGATTAAAATATGTCTCTGATGGACCGGACCAGAAGGATAAAGGCCGTCACAGACTTAGCTATAATATATAGTAATATACCGTACTAAACACACTGAGACCAGAAATATATATATTATAGCTGAGTGTGTGGTCACGCGAAAATTGTATAGAAAATATGTAGTAATATGCCTAGCTATAAATATATTAATATATATTATAGCTAAGTCTGTGACGGCCTTAAGGCATAACTTACTCTCTCATGGATGAAACCATAGGTTCTTAGTAGTGCCTCGTGTACTTAGAATACGTCCTGCGAGTTTGTGACTTGAAATTTAGTACGAATATTTTTTCCGGGATAAAAAGTATCATATTATGTCCATTCCCAGGGCTCAAAGTATATCCGTACCAAATTTCAGCAAAATCGGTTTAACGGTTTGGGCGTGAAGAGGTTACAGACAGACAGACATTTTTACACATTATGAGTAAGTGAGTGAGAGTGAGTATAGCTCCATGTAGAACTTCACAAATTCGCGCAGGTATTCTAAGTACACGAGGCACTACTAAGAACCTATGGTTTCATCAATTAGAGAGTAAGTTATCGCGTTTTATCCTTCTGGGATCCAGGTCTATAAGTGCGGCCGTAAGGGTGCGTTTCCACCAGAGATGTGTTGTGAGGAATGTGTTTTTGAGAGCCAATAGAATCGCTTCATTGACGTGACCTCGCTCAGCGCAGCGATTCTATTGGATCTTAAAAACAGATTCCTCACAACACATCTCTGGTGGAAACTCAGCCTTATAGTTCTAAAATCGTTTTTATGTACTGCGAAACTTGAACGGTAATAATAATTTTGGCAGCCAACGTCTGAATACGGATCTATACTCTCTCCTTTTCTTGTTTGTGTGCAACAAACATATTTTGTTACATTATAGCCCTTTGTTATCAATGCGAATATTTGTTTGTATATCTATTACCTCTTCATACCTAAGCTAAGAAAAAGATTTTGTTAAAATGTGGAATGCAGAGACTCAAAGAAGTCTCGCAAAAGGACATTAGATACTTTTTATTTTGGAAAAAATTTACGGTTTCTGCGCTATATAGTTTTCAATAAATACCTGTGTAAGTAGATTCATTATCCTACTAATATTATAAAGGCGAAAGTTTGGATGTGTGGATGTATGGATGTTTGTTACTCTTTCACGCAAAAACTACTGAACGGATTTTTATGAAACTTTACAATAATATAGCTTATACATCAGAATAACACATAGGCTACAGTTTTAACCGACTTTCAAAATAGAGGAGGAATTATGTTCGTTTATTTATGTTCAACGATTACTCCGCCGTTTGTGAACCGATTTTCAAAATTTTTCTTTTGGTGTATAGGGTATCATGCCAATTTGGTACTTTATTCATAAAAATGGTGACCTGATGAAGGGATCCACAGGAAATTGAGGGAACTCCTCAAAATTTATATGGAAACCTGTGGTGACTTCGGTTTCGTGAGCAGTATTCTAAGCATATGCGACCAACAAGTAAGATTTTGCACCAAGGTATACCATGATTCGGAAGGTACTGAGAGAACTCCTGACTCTTTATAGATACAAGTTTGGGAGTTTCGACGTAGTTTTAAGAACGGATAGCATACTCTCTACCGTACTGTTATATAATATTCTGTGCTACCATAAACCATTTTGACCCTGTTTTTGGTACTTTTCATAGTATTTTATTTAATTATAATATATCACTTAAACCGCGGGTAACACCGCGGGGCATAGCTAGTCTATACATATAATAAAACTGTAGAAATGACAATTCTGTACATTAAAGATATTCAAAAAATAATAAGCAGGGGGTGTTACTACATCGCTATAGAAGCCAAAACTGTGGTTAGTTTTTTGTCTGTCTGTCTGTATGTTTGTTCCAGCATCACACGAAAACTACTGATCCGGCTGATTTGAATGCGGTTTTCACAGATATATTTGTCTTCTTCCAACTTAACATCTGGTGTATAAAAAAATCCCCCCCTTCACCCCTCTAAGGGGACAAAAGAGGGGTCAGAATTTGTTTCAAACTTTTGTATATAACTCGAAAACTACTTATCCGATTTGCATACGGTTTTTGCAGATATATTTTTCGGCTTCCAACTTAACATTTGGTGTATAAAATTCCCTCCCCCCACCCCTCTAGGGGACCAAAGAGGGAGTCAGATTTTGTATCAAACATATTTCTTTGGACTTCATATTATTTACTGTGTTTTTAAACTTAACATCTGGTGTATAAAATCCCCTCCACCCTACCCCTCTTAGGGGACAAAAGAGGGGGTAAGATTTTGTATCAACTGATGAAGTAGAAATACTTTATATGGCAAAACAACGTTTGCCGGGACAGCTAGTGTCAAATAAATTAACATAGTGACTTATTAACGAGGTCAGGTTATTCCCATATAAGATAAATGACATACATATAAATAAACATAAAAAAGATAAAACATACATAGGTGAAGACAGCTCGTAAACTGCAAAGCCATTTTTCGTGAAAACCGTGATGTCAAATAGTTTACAAAATATCCCTGTGCGGTTTGTTTGAAAATTCTTGTTAAACTAGCGGAACAAAACTGGAAAACCGTGAAATATTAGTAAGAAAATACGACCGGCAAACTTTCAGTTAGTTTTAACTTTTCCGTGTCTGTTATGCATTGAAATGACTCTAGATAACAAAATTCGTACACAAAATGTTGGCACATACTGCCCGGTATTTTTACAATTTAGTACGAGCTTCTACGAAGGACTATGTGCTTAGACTTTTACAAAGTGTCTTTTGTTTTAAGGATGTATTTTAAGTGTGCAATCTACATGCTATTTTTAACCAATATTCATACTTTTATTATGTAAATTGTATGCCTGTTTTTGCTTTACTATTAAGTTGGAGGTGAAATCAATTTACCTACGAAGTGCAAAGAAGTTTTTATCACGACTTTGTATGATCTATTGTAATATCAACAATTTCTTATTATAGGTAACTATAACTTTATTTTATGCATAGCTATAATATACACTTCTAGCCAGACCATGATAGAAACAATATACGAAAAATCTATTGAATATACTAAACATTACGTACAATCAAAAAAACATATTAAATGTCTGTAGGAAAACTCGTCATTTTAAATTAATATCCATCAACATGAAATGTTACAAATTATTCGTCGGAGTGTTTTTGGCGTGTATCAAATAGCGGGGAGTCCCCGCGGCGTAATCGGGTTGAGATTTTTAACCGACTTTGAAAAAGGATGGGCCAGTTGTAACTATAACAATTCAAAATAAAACATTATATTAATATACAACGTTGAACAACGACCTTCTTAATATATTACGTCTACTACATTTACGATATTACGTCATATAAGAATATAGACAGAACTGATGACTGGTGCTGCCGTCTAGCGTGAAAACATTGTAGTAAAATATTATATTATTGTCAATTAAGCGAGCATGACCTATCAGCGGCCGAGCAACGGATCTGTCGCAAAATCCAGGTCAGATGCAATTTTAAAACTCTTGGACTTATTACAGACGAACGGCTGCAGTCGACGGCAAGCGTCGACTGCAGCCGTCGTCATGTGCCGTTCGTTTGTTAGCGCAGACCGCTCTAACGTTCATAATTCCTCGGACCCACAAAATATAAACAAATTGAAATGGATAACGTAAAAGCGTTTTAAATGTACGTGTATTAATTTGAATATCTGACGAAAAACATTAAATGCCCTCCATTAAACGGTCCTCTTTTATAGGTCTTAGAGGAAATCCGACAATGGCCGTAAAGAACATTTTATGCTAATTTATGACACGCCGGATTACGCGTGATGAACGATTAATATAACTCACTTAATTCCCCTTATATCTTTTCGCTTTGAAATTACATTCGAAAATAAAATTCTCATATTATATTATAAAAATTCTTAGAGGCTAGGCCGATTTTCATGAATTTTTCGTTCATCATTACAAGGCCAACATCAGTTTTTCGTCGAAGCTTAATAATAATCTCCACAAAGTAGTTTCATTATATTTAGCTAAAATGTATACTTTACTAAAACGCCAAAAGGCAAAAATATTAATGTAAGATACGATATAATTATATACAGCATGACTGGTGAGTCAATACCGATATTTAAGGAGAGTATTCAGTACTCGATTCTCATTATAATTATGTAATAAAATTAGGTCCTTAATTTTTTTCGAATTTCCCAAAAATTAATGAATCATGGATACTAAGTAAATTACGCGGCTAGGCAAGTAGGCATACTATGCGGCCGGTGCAGAGGCGTGCGCTACCAAAGAAACACCACACAACTACCCCTCCCGCTCGCGGTGTCCATGCGTTGGGTAAATAATTATTTAACTTTAAGCTACATTTACTCAGTGATCAATTGATATTATTTTTTTATATTATTTTTTTCCAACTAATATAATAGCCAAATATCACGTCCTCAAGTATTGAACATGTCTCACCAGTCACGCAGTATTTCTTTAAAATTATGGTAGTAAAACAGCCTTACGGTGACAAAAAAAAATGTAATGTGTAGGTACATAGAAATATAAAGTTATAAAAAACGCACGCAAATTTTTGGCACCTTCGATTTGTATTTGAAAATACTATGAATTATAATAACAAAATGTTCTGTACTATAATTACTTAAACTGGCAATAATTGGGTGTTTTACCTTAAATTATTAAAATACAATGATAATATTAACCACGAACCATCGATAAAAGCAACATTTGTAGCAGTTCGTAGAACAGGTGCTACGCCGTAGCGCCGTCGTAGCGCCGTAGCATAAGCACTCAATTACATTAAGTTTTCTATAAAAAATGTTTGTATTTTCTCTGGCACTTTATATTGTAAACGTGAAAATAGGAAGCATTTTCATAATACACAGCTCATTTTGCACCGATCCGGCTGACGTAGCGCCATATTTAAAAGACTGCATGTTTACTTATCGAATTTTTGTATACAATTTGTACGATGACTACTATGCTTGCCAAGCATAGTAGTAGTCATATCGTTATTAAATAACATAACTTAATCTAACCATGACAGCTGCTAGGCTAGGTTTTAATCGAAATCGATTTTGGGCGACCGTTGACGCACAGTAGACGCACAATATACCTACCTACACCTACACGCTACCCTACACGTTCATATAATCGCTTATATTAGTGCATCATAACCCAATTTTATTATTAGGGCCAATTCAGGCCCATTAGTGCATCTTTGTAATTTTTTTTCTATCGATAAAATTTAAAGATATCGTGTTTTTGCTCAGATAGCATCTTGGAAATATAATGTAGTATCTAATTTTTGAAAATAAAACAATTAGGGGCTTATTTTCAAGTATAAAAATGAATTATAAAATCGAAAATTTTGGGTTAGTCGTCTCCTTAAGCGTCGCGTTGCGGTCTGAATGTTATTGACCCTTAGTGGCCAAAAAACAAGGTACATAATATTTGGACATTTATTTTATAACACTTTACCGGTAATGTTGTATTAGGTGTGGAAATTCACAATTATAATGAAACATTTCTCTTGCACTCGCAACCGCAACACAGTTTGTGGCGTACCGGACATAAATACGAATTAGATATCAAAATACTTTATCACTACATACATAAAATAATTGCGCATCCCGCTGTCTGTCCCTATATTATATTACTAGCTGTGCACCGCGGTGTTACCCGTGGTTTTTAATAGAAATATAATAGACCATGGAAAGTGCCAATAATAATAGGTATGAAGACGATAATGATGATGAATGTGATTTAGATTCAGAAGCATATACTACGTAAGACACACAACGGATTTTATGGAGTTATTAAAGGTTTATTTATCCAGAACTTCCACGTGGCACCATCCTCGTAAATGTGTAATTTCCGGAACCGTACATTTTTTCACAAAAAGCACCTTAATATGTCTTTCCCTATACTCTATACCTGTGCGAATTTGAATAAAAATCGGTCCGGTAGATCGTAAGATTAGCGCGTTCGAACAAACAAACTTTACAGTATATCTCTACTCTATACTAATATTACAAAATATAAAGCTTTGTTAATAATGTTATATTGGTATAGATTCTTGGAAATCACTAAGATTAATAATTTATGTCGTTTTCACGTTACACGACGTCCCATTTTCTAAGAACGGTAAAACTATCAGCCCGGCCGCACATTGTACGACATTTCTGATCAGAAACAGTTGAACGTCCGCGCTGTCTCTTACATGTTGTACTGAGCCGAGTGAGCTCGAACTCGCCGGAAGGATATTTCGGATAGTGTGCGGGGTAGCGGTCTGGCGGAGTTCAACTTTTTCTGGACAGAATTCGGACAATGTGCGGCCGGGCTTAAATTGTCTAAAACATTATTAAGATGATTGAAGTTATGAAAGTGAAATTTCAATGAAACTTTACACTGTACAATGAAGTTCTTCCCACGTACTAGCACAGTATAACTATTATACAGTAGACTATCTCCATGGCAATTGGCAATAATATTATTGCGAAAGAAAACCGCTCAAGATGTTGCACAGGATCAAACCGTGTTATCTTGTGTCAAGACTCAAGGCTCAATTGAATCGCTACGGAGCTCTAAGTTAATTACTAAGCAAGTAAGTAAACAAGAAAGTAAGTAAATAAGTTAAAAAGTAAAAATAATCTCATACTAGACCGACCAACTAAGCAAATATGTGGAAAATTCTAAACGCGCTTCGCTTGGCTCATCTTGGCGGGGGCACTCCCGTGCCCCCAGATATCTTTTAGCAAAAGGTTCAGTATCAAATCTCACGTACTTTAAGTTTGTGGTGGAGCTACTCTACTGTAGTACTGTATATTATTTCTACTGCGATACTATAGTACTTCACACGAAGCCAACTATAGAACTTGACTACTCGTAACTTTAATTAATTTTAAATTTAACTCTTAGGGCGTTTGTGCACTACACGGAATTTTACCGTCCAGGGTTTAAATTCTTTCACGATTGCCGGCGAACTTTCTAGTAATATTATAAATGCCAAAGTATATGTCTGTTAGCGCAGTTAGAAGTAACCTGTGGAAGTAACTAATTTAAGGTCAACGGAGTTTCAGGCGTCATCTAGTACGGGCGTCATATTTTCATTACACGAAGCATGATATTTCCATTTTTTCTGTTTCAAATATTACACAAAAAAAAAACAAACAGAAGTGTGAATAGGACGAATGTTTCTCGTTATATACCGTCAGTAAATGATTGGTTTTGCCGCGACTCGTTTTCGAAGCTTTGCATTTAAATGAGGATTATAAAAACGGGTGCACTTTCAATATTTCATAAAAATCTTGGATTTTCCGATGACTTCACAACGTTAAACTCGATTTGAATAAAGCTTTTTTTACACTGAAACTGTGAAATTAATAAGATTTTGTTATGACGTCTTAGTTTTTCTCTATTATATTTAAAAATTTAAAATTGACTCCACCCATTAACATTGAACTTTAATCTGTATAAGTTTAAATTTCAAGATATATGAATTACTTTACAGCTCTCACTGTTTTTTGTATAACCCCAGAAAGAATGTTTTTTAATATTGGAACACAAATGTTGAACAATTCGCGGGTAGTCGTAGAACAGACTGCCCGGTGCAAACGAAGACATCGCGCTCCTGCAGTCCCCAAAAAGTATATAAACTACGTGACAGCAGTCCCCTCATGACCACGGCCGTTGGAACATGGCCGAAACGTCGAGAAAAAGTATGTAGTAGCCTACAATAAGTCGCATCAAGTCCCGATTAATAAGTTTTAACCCCAGAAATAATGTTTTGTCTTTGCATGGGTTGTCTCCATGCTGTTGGGATTGTCTTTATGCTGTTGTCTGATAACATTTCTTAAAACGATTTATGTATCGATCGCGGAGCCCCTACAAGGCTTTTGCGGAGCCCGGGACTCCACGTAGCACGCTTTAAGAATGAATGCGTTATAATAATTAAACTATTACCTTAAAACGGACTAAAGGTCAATTCAGACCGCAACGCGACAGGTAGATGCATTTCTTTGTATGGATTTCACAAATTTGCAAGACGTCTGAAGTCTGTCAATTCAGTACAAATTTAGAAATGCGATACGCGTCGCGTTGCGGTCTGAATTCACGCTAATGCTACTAGGCAACTACTACTACTAACCCAATAAATAAATAAGTTACTATAACGCTTACAGGCGTTACTTTTATAGTCTCGCATAAAAGCCTTGAAGTTCCACTAAAACTAGTAAAGTGTGCCATATCTGTAACACGTTATCGAGTATATTATAATATGATGTACGTCAAAGCACTTAGCTCTCACGTTTCAGTACTCAGGTGTCCTGGCTGCGAAACATCAACAACTTTCTACTCATTTGCATGCACCATGGCTTTGTTGCTACTAGGACAAGTCCCGCTTAGTATTGTGTTGATAAAATGTTGTTTTATGAAAGCTGTTGTTGTTTTTGTTATTGAATATGCGTCGACGCCTGAACCTGCAAACACCACCACCACACAAGCAATAATGTTGGCAAATCCATCTTGACGAACGTTGTTCGTAGAGTCCACATCCTGAGGATGCTCCGGTGTTGGGGCGAAACGCGCGTCGAGGTTTTCAACCTGCATGGTGGTGAGGGGCCTTGCACGGATTTACCAACATTATTGCTTGTGTGGTGGTGGTGTTTGCAGGTTCTTGCATGCGAGTGTACGCATAGGCAGTGTGGGAGAGGAGGGAGGTGCTGTACGCAAGCCTATGCGTGCACTCACTCATTTACTTAAAGGTTGAGGTTTATTTCGCGGAATATTGCTAAAAAATAATAACAAACTAAATTTTAAGACAAGTTTTTAGTTTTTGGACAAATTCGTTGTTTTTGGCATACGGGTTTACACAAAATATGATGGTCACCCTATCGCCAGCATAAAATATGGGTGCGCTGCAGTAATCGTATGAAGAGCGCGGCGTAAGAAACACCGTTTTTGATAAATTACCGGGTATGCTTCTGAAGTGAAATCAATTTCACATTCCCTTACTGGAAACACTCAAGTTGTATTAATTATTAGTAAGTTAATTTAATGAATGTGTAAGCTAAAATGTTGCTGCTGTTGGGGCTACAAAGTTCGAGAGATTTTTTTTATATTTACGAGAAGTAGATCCAAAATTTGGAAGATAACACCAACATACTCCTAAGGGAGTGAATTCATTGCAAACCTCAGGCACAAACACAAGTCTAGTCTTCGAAATGTCCAAATTGCAAGCAGTCGCATTTAGTAGTTTGTGTTCGAAGTAGCATAAGAAATATTTTATAAACAATATTTTATAAAAAAGTCCTATAAAAATTTTAAATAGTATATTTTTAAAACCAATTATTGAAATATTTGTTTTGTATTTAAGAAAAACTACAAGGAAAAAATGTTAAAAAATACATCTCACACAAAAGTACAAAGGCTTGAAAGATCTTAAGCACTAAATACTCAGGTTCTTTGAAATAAATAAAAATTCTTTTAAGTCCCAACTCTAATAAAATAAAAATTAATATCGTATCGGATTTATGGAAGCGACGAACGATATTCAGAGAGTATTCTTGGGGCTTTGAAAACGTTAAAAGAATTTTAATACAAAGTGTTTCCGTATAAAATGAGTTCCCGTTTTGATCCTCAGCTGCGAAATTACAAAGTAAGATCGCGGAGATCACGAGTGGTTACGGATCTGCATTGTTTAGTGTTTACTACGACTCTATGCTTAGTAATTATTGTAAGTAAAATGTTCAATCCGCACTAATATTTTATTTGTCTTAACGTTGTTCTGTTACCTCTTCAGGCTTAATAGGATCCAATCACTTTTTGGGTTTTCGTAGTAGCGACGTAGAAAACTACGTTACCGTGTTTAGTTGAAAAACAACTTGGTTGAATCCGCACCACTGATCTCTATTATACAAGTACGCTGGATTGCTGATACACACCTGCTTTTTGTGCCTATTTGAAGCGGAATCAGCGCCCCATTATTCGGGTAGAGAACTAAATTTGACGTAACCACAACCAAGAACAATAGTTGTCATCACTAGTATTAGTTCCAAATACTGTCACTACTGCTATCAGCGCCAATATGGCGGCTTTCAAACGTCATTTTTACGTCAGATTTAGTTCTCTACCCGAATAATAGGGGCGCTGATTCCGCTTCAAATAAGCACAAGAAATAGCTGTCATTTCAAAGGAAATCAGCTATCTAGCGTACTTGTATAATAAAGATCAGTGATCCGCACTAATATTTTAATTGTATGTGCTACCTTTTCGAGCGTAAAAAGGATGCAATTACTTTTTGGATTTCAGTTATCTGAAATAAATTATTTTTCTTAAACTATTAAACCAATCTTATATTATAGACAGAGACAGTAACAGTTTTTATACAGAAATAAAATATTAACCCCAAAAACGATGTTTATTTGTCGAAGTTGAAATAAAACTGTATCTTTTCATTCTGTTTGAGAGTTCATGTAAAACAACCCTCCTCGTGTTAAACCTAAACCGATAACATAATAATGTTCAAGTGTGGACATCACCGGTTCATTTTTGCCCAAGCTTCCATTAATTATACCTTTTTGTGGACATGTTATTTGAGGGTTAAACATCCGTCCATACTTATCTGAGCTTGGGATATCATTTACATTGCTTGAATGTTACATAATATTACCTCTGTAATGTATACTTTAGGTGTATAAAGATGAAAATTGAATAGTTTAAAAATAAAGAAAATTTAACTTTCATCTATTTTAGGCATAATAACTCCCACACCGTTTTAGGTGACGGTGGCCGGTTTCATTGAAGCCAGGCCAGTTACGCAAGAGTAATTTCATAGTGGGAAAATTGCACAAGTTGCACGTCGTTATATGCATATTCGATTAACATTCGCCCAATAATAATTTTTGCGTAAGAAATCAACAAACACTTACAAACTTCCGCCACTGATAACAAATCACAAATTTTTAGTCTTCTTATTATTTATAGGCAGTAGTTTACCTAAGGGCCTAACTTCCATGGCAATGTTTATCATATTATACATTAGTATTCTGCGCCCGTCCAGTATTTGTTTTCGTACACCTGCCGAAGGCCTGACTTAGCATACACCTGAACCATACAATACCAAGTGGAATAAATCAGAAGTGGGATCAGCACGGCGTGTTTTATATCTATGCAATGATTTTATAGGTAAGGATGAGCCTGTACAAGCTTTGAGTAAATGCTGATTTATATGAGTATATGACTGTAATGAAAAAAGTATATGTGTAATATATACTGATGTATATGAGTCAGTTAACTACGAAACCAAATGAGGCGTGACAATGGAATATAGAATATCTTGAAGATAATAATAATTAATATTGGAATGTTCTATCGTGATTATGCAACGTTGATTGCGCATCGTTACAATATAATAATTATATCAATATAAGTGACATTTTATAATTCGGCAACATAAAGTTTTCTTTTGTCTAGTGAATAAAACATGGAAACAGATTTCCAATTTGCTGATTCTCGCTGCTCTGCACTGTTCTACGCATCAAGACATTTAGCTGTCATTTGTCAACATTTTACAATAATAATAGCTCCACACGACCGGCGAGAGATCAGGCGCAGGACCGACTTTTTACATGCCCATCCGACGCATGGATCATCTTTCTTGTCTGATCAGCCTGCATTGTCCTAACCAAACTTGGAAATAACATGTTTCCAACGCGGGAATCGAACCCATGACCTCCGAGTCAAGAGCCGCGCTCTAGACCACTGGACCACGGAGGCGTTACAACATTCTATACGTATATCACATGTACAAACCCACAAAGATTCTTCATGTACCGTCGGGCCTCGTCAGGGCCTGTCCTAACACCAGTAATAAGTCATAAAGCCAGTGCGGCAGTAAATCTGACCTTTGGATAGTTTTAACTTTTGATCCTGTTTTTGACTATTATTATAATATATTATATTTTGTAAGAATTGAAACTATCCTTAATATTATTATTTTTTGGATGTTTCATAGTGTTTTGCTAGTTTTGCTACGCGATGCTATGATGACTTATATCTTTAACAAGTATAATTAGTAAAAGCTAGTATTTAAGTACTTATAATTCTTAGATATAAAATTTGGTGAAGTTAAATAAAAAAGTAACATCTATATAACTCGTAAAAATGTGCATGAGATAAAACAAATTAACTCACATTGATCGAAGCATAAGATTAGGCGCCGAATAGCTTATTCTATGAAAAATAAATTCATATTAAAATAAATTTCCATAATACCTACTTGGTGACGATTAGTTCAACGGTAAGTTTATAAAGCTTAGCCGCAGCTTAGCTGGAAAGCTCCACTTATGCGGCTTCCACGCTTTGCTTAGCTAAGCTGATGACGCTAACTTTAACATAATATTGTCCAAATGAATATTCATACATATTTTTATGAATTAACTTAATGGATTTCCTTTAATTAATATTTTCATGTTTAAATATATTTTTATTTTCCAGCCTACACGGTATAAATATTTAAATTCAATTTATTTTTCCGAGAAAATATACAAGCATTTTTCTACATGCATATTTGATGTTCATTAAAAAGCTTCTGCCTGTTTAACCGACTACGAAAGAGGAAGTTCGTACGGAATGGGCACGTGGAGGGAGTTAAGTCATTTATAAGATATGCCAAGGGTCAGATTAAGTTGGGTTTATTAAATTACTGCGCTGTGTTCAAACAGTAAGCCTATTAACGTCTGAAATATCTCCCTTGTTTTTCCGAGAAACTTAAAAAAGTTTCATTTTGTGCGTGCGTAAAAAAAATATTCGAATATAAAAACTCTACCTGGTAAATAAAGCCCAAATCAGTCAATCGCGGTGACCGCAGTTTATTTATCGCTAACCGCCGCTTACCACCGCTTACCACGCTTACCACGCATCACACGTCCGTATGTTTGTCCTCGTTCGATGCATTAACTGAACAAAATTTTCAATTAAGCCCAGCGTTTATATTTTACATAGCTGTCCCGGCAAACGTTGTTTTGCCATTTAAAGTATATTTTCTGCATCATCAGTTGATACATGTTTTACCTTTTCGTCTCCTTCAGTATGAACTGACCCTTAATTATTACATCATCAGAACAACACCTATACGACCTGCAAACCTCCAAGAAGGGGAGCGTATTTCCTCTTAATAGACCGGCAACGCACCTGCAGCTCTTCTGATGTTGCGACTTGCGAGTGTCCATGAGCGACGGTAGTTGCTTAGCATCAGGTGACCCGTTTGCTCGTCTGCCCCCTTATTTCATAAAAAAACACGACTACCGTGAGCATCCAGACTTCAGACTTAATGATGATAGTTTACTACCCATGATGATGTGTCGTTATTCTGACTTGCCCCATTTAACGTTAACTGGTTAAACGAGTACACATTTAAATCGCCTAATTGTTGGCATTTAGGATTACAGTCCAAACGGACTCGTTTGGATTTCATTTTTAGGGTTCCGTACCCAAAGGGTAGAAACGGGATCCTATTACCAAGACTTCGATGTCTGTCCATCTGTCCGTCTGTCCGTCTGTCCGTTTGTCCGTTTGTCCGTCTGTCCGTCTGTATGTCTCCAGTCTGTATCTCAAAAACTGCTATAGCGGTAGCGGTCTATAGATAAACTTCTGAAATTTTCACAGATTCTGTTACCGCTATAACAACAAATACTAAAAATAAAATAAAGTTAATATTTAAGGGGGGCTCCTTTTTTGCTCATAAATCATAATCAATAATGGTAACAGCTAGGCACTTGAAGTTTTCACAACATCCTTAATTATATTTTTACTTACTTAATAATTATTATTAATAAAAAAAATATTTATCCATCAAATACATTTTTCTACTTTCGCTCTACACCGGTACGGAACCCTTCGTGCGCGATTCCGACTCGCATTTGGCCGATTTTATGTTAAAAATGGACACTCCATTACCGTAAAACAGTGTTCAGGTTCAGTACCCAGATTTCACCACATGCAATATTGATGCAGCTGCGTTTTTAATTCTAACCAGTTCGTTTCAAACTGCAAAATTCCAAAAGTTCTGTCTTAACAAAATTTCAAAAACCTACTTCGTTTACTATTCTCATTTTTTTTTCGGATACGTCCGCATGTTATTAGGATTTTCTATTTCTCCTAGACAAAATATAGTCGGGTGACCGATATATTGTAGGCGAAACAGAACATACTGATCGCCATAATTATAGTACAGAAAATTGGTCAGAAATAATAATATTATGAAATTTGAATAATACCTGATTATTATTATTATTATCAATCCTATAAAAAGGATGACATAAGTGGGTACTACCGTAAAATAGAAGTTTCAACTTGGAACAAAGCTACATTAATATTGCATTAATGAAGTAGAATCGAAGTACTGTTTATACAGTGGTCCGCTTCAGTTATCAATCATTTACGTACAATATTGAATTAACGATGATAGAGGTTGATTTAATGTAAAATCTAAATTATGGTTTTCGTGCATGCATTATAGTAATAATTACAATATTTTGGTCATAATAATATCACAGTGTAATAAATAGATATCTATCTATTTATAACTATCATAATAATATTAGTGATAATATTATCTATTTATAGTTTGAGAAAAATAGGCTATTTGGAAGTATGGTCCGTAAAACAAAAACAAAATAAATAAAAATTGTTTTATTTCTGAGTAAAATTTGAATCTAATATTCCAGAAAGTCTACTACGTGATGACCTACCACCGGCTCGGGAACTTTCCAAAAATCATCGTCAATTTGAACTTTTACTTTTTTATTATTTTTTATTTTGGTTCAAATAAAGTTTTTCTATAACTCTTGTTAATTAGATCTTAATTACTAATCGCTGCTCTGCTTAGTTATATTTATATTATATAATATAATATAATGTTTTTTATTAATTTTACTTTTCACTGTTATAGGAACCTCCATGGGCGTACCCAGGGTGGAGCAGGGGGGGGGGGGGCAGCTGCCCACCCCTGGATCATGGATCATAGAAAACTTATAAAAGATGATATGAGCGATTCTTTCACAGAAGACGTAATAAATCGATTTGCCGAAGACCCTCGAAAATTACTTTTAATAAAAATTAAAATAGACAATGTATAATATAATAAACTTTACTCCGATTAATGAACCATTACCCAGAATTATACTACAGAATGTATTACATATTTTACATAAAAGGTAAAGAAAATAATTTTCTCAGAATAACATGATAATAAATTAATGTATCGAATGTACCTTTTAATAAGGCTGATTTATTGTAAGAAAAAATTTTTAAAGATCATACGAAATATAAAAGGATTTTTTCTTTCGTAGGTATCCGTTAAGTAGCATAATACTCGTCAAATTAAGATCTATGGTCTTAATTTTAAGGAGTTTTAGGAACAAACATCGCGACCTTACTAATATTGTAAATGCGAAAGTGTATCTGTCTATCTGTTTGTTTATCTATTACCTCTTCACGTTAACCCGCTAAACCGATCTTGATTAAATTTGGGCGCGCGAACGTCCCGCCTTGCAGACGCTCCTACTTCGCAGTCGCGTTGGTCGCATAGGTTGGCCGAAGCCTTATAGTGAATCTGATGTCAGCGATCACGCCAATAGGTTTTGATTCGTTATTTCCCCCGTGTATGTTCCACACAAATAACACGATAATGTATAGACATTATTTGGTATGAATAACAAAAATACTGTCGTTTTATTTTATCAATGTTGTTTTTAATTACACTGAACAAGTTGCTGCTCTGTTAAACACAAAACAATTTAATTAATGTGATAATTTATTTAGTAGGTATAATTGTTATTCTTAAAAATATGCTTTTGAAGAGACAAATATTCGTAAAGACGACGCAGATTTATAATATTAAATGACGGAGGCCTTCGTATCACTTCCGTCCTAATAATATATAAGCCATTATACAGTTTCATGGACTTTAAAATTGACTAAATCGGTTTAGACTTCAGCCGTTCTCAAGCGAAACTAATAAAATTGGATATACACTTTTATTTAAAAAAAATAATAGAACTTTCTTAGACTATAGATACTATAACTCTATGTATTATTTCGTAGGCTTATCCCCGTTGAGTACAGTTCTAAATATATTTAGCAGACGATTACAGCATGCAAAGCCGGGAGTGCTGACTGGAGTAACTACTTCCGGAGGCTTTGAGGTTGACGTTCACTCAGTTCTACACATTCTATATACAGCCTTACCCAGCGTTTTGAAAATGTAAAATGAGATGCAAATGTTAGTCGTTTAAGAAGAAATGAATAGATATTTAAATATTGGTGTAAGTACATACTACTACACTTAAATTTAAAATGTCACAAATGCTGTTCTGTTGGTGACTACGGCTAAGGATGTGTGCCCTTCGATGAGCACAAGAAAAGGGTTAATGGGGTAGTGCAGTTCCATCAATATGTTAGGGTGTGTTCTACGGGGAATAGGGATGCATAATACAGCGAGGGGTAAATAATGGCCTATCAAAATCGATCGGCTTATACATTAGATAATATAGTTTAGTTTATATAGGTATTAGATATTGTGTTGTTATTACTTTTTTTTATGAAATAAGGGGGCAAACGAGCAAACGGGTCACCTGATGGAAAGCAACTTCCGTCGCCCATGGACACTCGCAGCATCCGAAGAGCTGCAGGTGCGTTGCCGGCCTTTTAAGAGGGAATAGGGTAATAGGGGAGGGTAGGGATGGGAAGGGAAGGGAATAGGGGAGGGTAGGGAAGGGAATAGGGTAGGGGATTGGGCCTCCGGTAAACTCACTCACTCGGCGAAACACAGCGCAAGCGCTGTTTCACGCCGGTTTTCTGTGAGGACGTGGTATTTCACCGATCGAGCCAGCCCATTCGTGCCGAAGCATGGCTCTCCCACGTCATTATTTAACATTTATATTCTTTTGATTGAAAATAATTTTCCCGTAATTATGCAAAAAACGACATTTAATAAAACATTATGTTATTTACCTTTTTTTCTTACATCTTTCGTTTTTAATTAAAATTTTAATTACATTGAATCAACATTGATAATTTGATTTCACGTAACCCGTTACCCGACTAATTGACATTTCATATTATCATTTTAGCAAACATACCCGAATTATTTTGTTGACTGCAGTCTGCAGGTAATGTATGACATATAAACCGACCAAATTATGTAGCCACCTGGCGACGAACAAACTTCTCCAACAATACCTCAACAGTCAAAAACTATATCCCTAAATAATTCCGATTTACCGGGATAGTATAAATATTACATGACGGCACACTTAAGTTTCTATTCGTGTTTATAAACATGTATGCCCGTCGCCGCTGACAGCTGCGTGACGGGGGTCACGACAGACCCGTCGGCACCCGCAACCTTTATCAATATTTATATACTAACCGCTTGATGCTTAATATGTATTATACAGGGAGCAATTAAACCTTCCTGCCAAATTTTGATATATTGTTCCTTGTAAAAAATAAAAATACACGTATTTTTTCTTTTATAATCACTCAGTACTAAAATGTTGAGAAATAGCTTCCGAAAGTTATCCTAAAAAACACTATTTTAATGGACACTACGCGTCGCCCACGCGTGACGTGCCCCCGCACGCGCCCTTCCCCCCGCGTCACCCTCGATCATGCCCGCGTCACGAAGTGACCGTTCTGCAACGATTTTAAATGGGATAAAATATGTAATTAAAAAAATTATAACACCCAATTTTTTTAGTTAAATGGACTCTCCTAATGATATGTAAGCCCTGGAAAAAATTTGGCAGGAAGGTTTAATTGCACCCTGTATAAAGGTTTAACACGCCTGTTGAATGAGAAAGAAATTAGACAGTAATTGGGTAACTGTTATACAGGGTGTAACAAAACTAAGTGATAATACTTCAGGGTATATTGTATGTGTGCTCAGCTTAGCTAGTCCCGGCGCCGAGGGGAACGCTTTAGTTTGCCTAAGCGTTCCCTAACTTGGTGAAAGTCCGGTTCCTTGAGACCGGCCGGTCGTGGAGGGAGTCCTGTGTTAGACAGATCCAGGATATCCCTCCGTATACCGTTTTAGTGGGTAAACCGAAGTCGGGAGTCCCATATACCCCCGGGATGCTTCAGCTTAACTGAGGCATATCCCCAACCCGGGGCACCCATAAAGGGTTTCTCCTGCGCACCAAAAAGAAAAACAAAAAAATAAGAAAGGGTTTTTTTAAATAATAATAAAATAAAATTATTTTATTTCTGAATAGATTTTAAAAAAATGCTTTCAGAACGTTGATACGTTGGTATGTATGTGTTCCTTGTAGAGAGTTCACTGTGAAAGCAGCAGCGCTGAAAGACCAAATTTTATCTCGTTACACTAGGGCGCTTATCCGTAAAAATTTTTGGTCTTTCAGCGCTGCTACTTTCACAGTTAACTCTCTACAATAAACACGTGCCCACCCTAAAGTATTATCACTTAGTTCTATTACACCCTGTATACGTTGGTGGAAAACAAGAAGTAAAAGTTGTTTGCTCACTTGCCGGGGTGGAGCACTATGCCACACTCACTATACTTCTTTCAATTCAACTCTACCTCCGTCTAACGCATTTTCGATCAGGTCACGTGGTCTGACGCGAGCTTATTAATTTTTACCCAACCTAAACAAGTTTTAAACGCCGCTAAAAAAGTTTTCATTTCAAAAGTTTTTGTACCCCTGTTAAATAATTTAAAAAAGCTAGTGTTTACTACATCACCAGTAAGTGATACAGACCTAGAAATAATAATTTAAATTGAAATAAAAATAAATTTAAAACGATAAGTTAATTGAGTAACAGACTCAAAGACAAAGCCAAAAGCATCGTCTGTAGGTACTCTGTAGCCCCTAAGGCCTAAACAGTTTGTAAAGGAAAATGGCTGAAAACATACAGTGATTCGACAAGCATTGTCTACGGCTGAAAAAGTAATCCAATTTACGTGGTAGCCAGTTTTTTAAAATGGAAACTTTGTATAGGTGCCCACTGCATGTTTCATACTAATTTTGGATGCCATTGGAACTTCCTTGTATAAAGCTAAAGCTGTCATAACATTAGAACACATACAGAAATATGTGCATGCAGGAACATTTTTTGTTTTAAATTAAAACAAGAAAGAGAGGAGTACTGGAAAAGTTTCATAATTGATTTGACGGTTTAATTCTAATCTGTTGTATGATCAGAGGAAGAAATTAATGTTATTTTTTATTTGTTTGTTGGATTTGACATAGCCCGTCCAAATTACATATGTGGCGGACCTATATTATCTATCTGTCTTTTACCTGATAGTACAGTATTTTTTTTATTTAAAGTCTTGCTTTGTATTTTTTAACTTAACAGCAATATAAAAATTAATCGAGCAACCACAAGTACCATTAAAAACTCCATCTCAAAATTCACTTCTGTTGAACAAAGTCTTAAAAACTAAAGTGAAACAAAGAACCAGCAATCATGTTATACTAAAAAGCTTTTATTTTGTTTACTTTGTCGTTTCGCTCAACAATCTTGCACAGTTAAAACTGTTAAATTAAATTTTGAACCCGTTATATTGTTGAACACACAAATTGCGTAAAAACTTTGCATTAAGAGGGTAATAGGGGTCGCTCTTGCACGAAACAATATCATTTGCTTTATTAAGATAGTTTATGTTTTCTTTAAGAAAATACATAAAAGCTACAGTTCAAACCACGAAGCTAATTATAAATTTTTATACTGACACTTAAAATCTAGATGCTGTAAGATTTAGTTAAGAAGATATAGTCAATATCTTAATATGGTTCTCAATATCAATGGTTACGTTGACTTGGTGATGTTGATTTTAGGTCCTATATTATGTTCCAAGTCAGGGGTAATTATCAGAGCTTCCTAATAAATGTTAAAACTTGTATAACGTTTTGATAATGTATTGATGATGTCAAAAGCAAAATGTAAACATTACATAATGTTAAAGACGAATCAAAGATAATATTAAAGGTGACGATGATGTTTATAAATCCCTAGTAAAAAACTAAAAGACCAATTGATGTACATGTACGTGTATGTTGCAAAACTGGCCAAGAGCGTAACTCTTTCAAGGGTTCTGTACCTTATGAATCAAATAAGTCACCTTACCTATGTAACGAAAACTCATTACAAGTAATATTTAGCCATGAACGTAGAATAAAAGCCGGACGGAGTCTTATAATAACTATACACATTACACAGCACTGTGTCTTTAGAGTCAGCCAGGCTGGTTTTGGCACATTCTTACGCTAGTCGGCCATTTGACAGGAAACATGAACACAGTCGTCTGTTTGCTGTCAAATGGCCGGACTAGCGTAAGAATGTGTGCGTGCGGACCGTGTACATGCACTATGCAGTCAGCCTGGCCGACTCTGAAGACACAGTTCTGTGTATAATAAGACTCCGTCGGCCTTTGTTTCTACGTTCATGTATTTAGCATTTAGCAACTCAACTAACAACTTATATATTTTATTAACGCTCTTTAAAAAAATATTACAGTTCAAAAAAATAATGGGCTACAGAATTTCATACGAATTTTAAAATTTTATAATATACTAGCTAGACGTTCCGTGCGGTTTCGCCCGCGTAAGTTGGGAATTTCACGGAAACGTACATTTCCCGGAAATAAATAGCCTGTCTCACGTGGTCTACTCTATATCTGTGTCAAATAACATAAAAATTTCTCCAGTAGTTCGAGAGATAAGCCCTTTCAAAATTTTCCCCCGTTTTTTCACATTTCCCTCTGTATCTATCTTCGCTCTTATTGGTCTTAGCGTCATATTATATTGTAGCCTATAGCCTTCCTCGATAAATGGGCTATTGAAAGAATTTTTCAAATAGTAGTTCCTGAGATTAGCGCGTTAAAACAAACAAACTCTTCAGCTTTATAAATTACTAGCTGTCCCGGTGAACTTCGTGTCACTTTAAAACCTTCCCTGGACTTCTACGAATATTTGAAGATTAAAATCAGCCCAATCCGTTCAGCTGTTTTCGAGTTTTAGCGCGACTAACACATTTGAAAATCCATTTTTATATATTATAAGAGAAGAAGATAATAATATTAAGTATTAATTAATAATTATTATTTTGTGCCATAACTCGTGGTTGGGCTTAGGTGTAAGTAAAATACTTAACTGGCGTTACGATTTCGTGTAGTGACACACCTTATTCCTTCAAGTTTCAACAATAATAACTGTGTTTTAAAAAGATAAAACCGACTTCAAAATTGTACGTAATAGAGAATTAAAACTTCCTATCTCCAAAACTACTGAACCGATTTTGATGAAACTTGCACTATTCCCTAAGTTGAACAATACCTAGTATAATAAAAAAAGAATCACTTAAATCTGACTTGTAGTTCCGGAGATATGCGTGCACAAACATAAAAACATACGTAGATACACTTTTGAAATTTGGCACATTTGTTCAGAAGCTGTTAATTATAGATTAACATATACAAAAACTGGGTAGTTCTGGAAATATTATATACATACGCGTAGAATTGACAACCTCCTTTTTTGAAGTCGGTTAAAAAATACGCACAAACATGCTCTTCGCTGAACCCTAAACTGTAACAATTTGAGTCAAGTCTCGATTGTTCTTTTTTAAACGCAGGTGCATACAAAACTATTCATTTCAATTTATACAGCAACACGGTCATATCGCCGGACAAAGCTCGGGGAAACAGTTTTATTGTGCTATTCGTTTATAAGTTTTTTTTTACTATTGGCGCGTTTTTCATGCGTTTTAATAGTTTGTAAATATTTTTGTAGTGTCTTTTTAAAGACGTTTTTTATTACCAGCGACTTTTTACGCGGCAACACTTAGCAAAGATTTTTCCACACTTTTCACTGATCATTCACTTGAACTGTTGGTTGTAGTATCATAGTCTGTGTCTGTGATTCGCAGACTCATGGACCTATGTAATTTAAACCTTATGGTGGGACTATAAGTAATAAGAAAATTTCTTCTTGTGTTTTATGTACGAATTTTTTGTATTAAAAATTCGTACATAAAATCAATAAATTAAATTCATATAAAGTAAAATCCAAACAATATTATAAAATATAACAGGTATAACGTGTATTGTCACAGCTAAATAAATTGTGTCGCATCCAGCTATCATGTACAGAGATCACGTACGGCCCCGATGAAAGGTATAATAATCCAATCAATTATTACGCTCGTGCCCCAATTCTGCACTGAAATGCAAAGGGAAAAGATTTAATCCCGAACAAAAAAGTTACTGAACCCCGCCTCGACGAGCAAAAAAAGTTACAGACCTCTGCCTAGACGAGAAAAATGTTGCAGACTCCTGTCTAGCCGAGAAAAATGTTACGGACTCCTGGCTTGCTGAGCATAAGTTACGGACCCTTAATTCGACAAAGTTGATAATAGCATGATTTTCGTTTTCTGTAAGTCTCCGAATTTTTCAGGATACTCTATAAAAGCATTTTCCTTTTATCATTCGGCTGCTTTAGACGCTTTGAGTTTAAAAATAGAAGGAAAAAAATACTTAGTTTTCTTATCTTTAACATAGATAGGTGCATACTGCATAAGTACTACTGTAAATATATTTTCATAAACATATTTTTTTTATTATGTATGATGTACAATGTACTGTCAGAGAAGTTGATTCCTAGGCAGATGGTGGACCTAAGTAATTTGGTCGCTTGAAAGTTGAAGTTAACCCATCCAACCGATCACAGGCCACAGCTAACATTTGACTGACATAAGCAGACCAAATGACGTAGGGCAATCAAGTTCCTCGATGGTACTGTATGCCTAAATTCTCAAATAAAATATGAACGTAGTACGTTGCTAACCCAACAAATGTTGTAACTAATTAGGAAAGTTGTTGAAAATTCTCATAAATATACATAATTTGTGAATACTCATGTAAGACGCGATGAAATATTCAAATGGCATTTAATTTTATTACTTGAGCAGTTCTTAGCTAAAGTTAAGCGTAAGGTTTGTTTTATAGTTTGACTTATTGCTTATTGATATATTATAACTTATTACTCCAATCCAGTGATCGAATAGCCCTGGATTACTACTGGAATCATGTAAATGGGCATTGGAATGCACTGGTATGAAATTTAGTGCAATTCAGTGTCTTTCCGGCCATTATGCCTCAATATAAATTGAACGCGTAATGTATTTAAAACAGCTATAAATAAAAATAAGACATGATTTATTTTTTAACATGTTTAGAAACTAACACTTTTGGAATTAATGTTTTTCATATTGGGCCAACAACCCGTTCTATATTATAGTAACCTTTATTCATTACATAAATATAATATACATAACATAATTTATTACCTCTATTATACGAGTAACATACAAAATATCTAACTTTGAGATCCGTTTCGTTGAATCTGGAATACTCTAAGGAGTGCGTAACGCCGCAAATACAGATCAAAGGTAACACGACTGGAGCATGAATCATTTATTTGGCAATTGTCGAGATGGATTTATCGTATTCCATCCTTCTCTTATTTAGAATAAAATAGGAGACAGGAATATTTTATATCCTTTACTTTTCAGCTTTTAGGGTTCTGTGCCGTAGACGTTTAGGACAGCGCGTTGATCGAACTAATTTTTTTTAACTAGCTGTACCCGATAAACGTTTTTTCGTCATAACCTACTATTATCAGAGCTATTATAGTATAATATAACTAATAGACAATAATAAAAAATTATAATGATGATTATATAATAATAATTCTAGAAACTTTTCCTTTGTGGTGATGATGTTAAAATAGAGGCTATGTTACTCCTTAGGATAAAAGAGAGAATGAACAGACATACAAAAATTTATCAATTTGACCTCAATTAATAATAAAGGTACCCAAATCAAAATTTCATTTGATTATGCATCGAAGAAAAAGCTTAAACTTACAAACGGGCTCTTTATTTATTTGTATGATAGATATAGAGAGACATCTGTTTATTGGGACAAATGCCTTAAAAGCCTCCTAAAATAAAGGCACAGAACCCCAATTAGATACAGATTAATGATCATCGGGTACAAATACATTATCGGAGGTCCCGACTCCAGTATATCACGCTCGCAGCGACATACATTACCTGTGTTTCGCAATTCTTTGTCGCCGACATATTAATCGGTGTGAATATATGAAGACAGATACAGAGACAGATTAATATGTTCATGTGTGCTTCAGCTTCTGTGACAATTTTACGAGGATATTTTGGCGCGTGGCTTATAAACCGACAAGGCTTTAAATGAACGTGACAAGAAAAGGAAAGTTAACAGTTGAACACACTTTCCTTCTTTTAAAGTAGTATGGATTCCATTTTAATGAGCAAAAACATTAGTACAAGCTCCTGAATGTTTGAAAAACGGAAAAAAAAATTAAGAATAATATTATAATCTTAACGGCGGCGGAAATAAAGTTAATATACTGTGAGACGGCGGAACAGCTGAGACGTGACGTCTATACACTCGGTGTTGCCAGAACAAAACGGGATATATCCCACATCATGTGTCAAAATAATATTTAAAATGAAAGACACACACAATCTTAGAATGTATTTTTAGTCACAAATTATACATTGAATCTAAATAGTATTGGCCGTAGAAACATTAATATAAATAAAAAACTGTTCATTAAAAAATTAAAGACTCATACTAAATTGCGGTTTTAGAAACGAAAGATAATATTATTATAATTTAGAAACGAATAAGATTTCTTTTTTTAGTTGGCTTTGAAACTGTTTAACTGACTTTGATTTTATTATGTCCAAGTATTATGCAGTATACCAATATTGACTAGACTAGAAAAAATAGACTTTAATAATAATTATTATTAAACAAAATATAATATTTTATTCTACATAATATCACATGGTACAATTTTCCACAACAATATTAATATAATTTACTAATTTTGATGTTATTTATATACAAGATTTTTCAAAGTATAAACAAATAACATAAAAACTCCTTTGAGTTTTTATGTTATTTGCTTATAACATAAATGTTACTAACATAAAAACTCAAAGGAGTTTTTATGTTAGTAACATATTTGTTAAAATAGTAAAATAATGATTCAATAAATAAAGTTTCATTCTCTTTAGACGTTTGTGGATTCCATTTGACTGAATTATTACTAACTTAAGTGTTTCACTGCCGCACTCAGAGTGGAACATTAATTATTATATAAGTAATTAATTCAAAATTTTGACTTAAGTCTCATACATTATCTGTCAAACTCTGTATTAAATTGAAGGTTAGTAACAATTAAATGTCTCTGAGTACGGCGGTTATTCAACTAAATTCAATTCTCGAAAATCTTCTAATCCGGCGAAGTGTAGCGTATGGCAACACCGAGAACAACAAAAGAGAGCTGTTGAGAGGAAATGAGGTAACTTCGCTAAGCTGAGCTAACTCGCGGGATCAAAGAATAGTTAGCGATCCTTTGTCTATCCAGACTCACTTAGTTGTTACTTGTTTTTTGACGATTTCCACTAAGTTTAATCGGCGGTATATTCACAAAACTTTTGTAACAATCTGCAAGGTGTAACAAAACTAGTGATAGTACGGGTGTGTACGAGTTCCTTGTAGAAAGTTCACTGTGAAGGTAACAGCGCTGAAAGATCAAATTTTTTTTCATTTTTGTAAGGAGTAACTCGTGACGTTGCAGCTGGGGCGTTTGCCCATACAAAAGTGAAAAAAAAATTGTCTTTCAGCGATGCTACTTTCACAGTGAACTCTCTATAAGGAACACAATATACAAACCCTAACGTATTATCACTTAGTTTTGTTACACCTGTATATTATTTAAATTGTATAATATCCTCTTTTAAATTTAACGTCTTCTATGGATATTATGTGGTTGAATGGTACTCAGTCTGTGGATCGCAGGTTTGAAGTCGAGAAAAAGTTTCGTTGAACGGCAATATCGTAAAACAAGCGTTATTACAAACTTTTGGTAAGAATTTGTTTTTTTTATTAAGGCTGTGCTATTTTTTGTTAGATCGTTTGTCGATCTAGGTCGGTAGGATTCACGAGTCACGTGTCTTCAAAGATTTTATCTTTATAAAGATTTTAATCTTTATGAATATTTAATGTCCGTGGGTGTTTTTAAAGACAATTTATCAGAAAGTTCCTCGTGAACTCATTATGCTCAATTATGTTTAAAATAACAAATTTCCTGAGTTTCTCTACTTACTAAAATGTCTAAGTACATAAATTTAAATACTTAGATAAGTAATAAAACGTTTTAATTATTCAAAATATAATTTATTAATATGACACATAATTTTACGCTTAGGTATTATTAAAAAATATATTATTTATTTTCAGAAGATCCATACATTTTTATTACAAACATTGTTATTCAAATGTATTCTTTACCAAGTTATTTTCAACATAAAATACGTCATACATCATTTCAAACCCAAAATCTGATTGACTACTGAATACATTATGCGAGGCAGGCCTTTATTTTGATGTTACATTGATATTTTTTATTTAAGACGATGTCACAAAATAAGTATCATGAAGTTGAACGTTCGTTGATATTAAATTCAACACAGAGACAAGTTTTTCGCACGATGTGTATTTTTAAATTAATTTTTTTTTGCTTTAAGTTCTTTGAAATTACGTGCTTTTGAATTTAAAACAGCAGATTTAGTATGAAGATGGCCTACTGTAGATTATTATTTATATTGTGAAAAAACTCGACACAGTAGCACATAACAAAATAGAAATAACAAAAAATCATAAATTGGGTTATCATTACATTGACGTCCTTAGTTGTGGACGTCGCTTTCGTGTTTGCACAGACTACTCAGAAGAACTAACCGTCTTTAGTTTCGGGACCGGGTCCGGAACTCAAAAGTATCCATATTATAATTTCAGAAAAATCGGCTTAGCGGTTTGGGCGAAAAGAGTTACCTATCTCTTATCAGGCATCTATACAGACACACTTTCACATTTATTATATTATTATGGACAATAATCCATTATTTTTTTAAATTATGTACCTGTAAGTAAATAACTGAGATTACATACAGGTTGAAGGCTTATTTCGCGAATATTGATAAAATAATAATATCTACACTAAATGTAATATATATACCTTATGGAATAGGCTCCAGAAACGAAAGGGGGACTCGTCTTATCCAATTTGCGTTTGGCCAAAACATGAAAGTCATGAACAGCTACTTCTTTAAGAAGCCGCAAAGACGCTGGACCTGGATGTCACCCGATAATCACACAAAAAATGAAATAGACTATATATTATCTTCACATAGGCATATAATTACTGATGTTAGTACCATTAATAGATTCAAATTCAGCTCCGATCACAGACCCCTGAGGGCCAGGCTCAAGTTTAACTTTAAACTTCAACGCTCAATCCTATTTCGTAACCAAGTTAAGAGACATAATAAGGATACACTTATTGCAAATAAAGACCAATTTAACCTCAATCTTCAAAATTCTTTTAGCCACCTTAACATGGAAATATATGACACTGAAACTATTTATAAAAATATTAAAGATAGCATCGACATCGCAAACAAAAAAATCAAAGCTACGAAAACTAGTCGCAGAAAACTTACTCAAGAAACGTTAAATCTAATAGATAAAAGATCAAAACTAGTAAAAGGAACAACGGAATACAATAATTTTGATAAAGTAGTAAAACGTAAAATAAGACAGGACTTAAGAAAATTAAATACATCAATAGTAAAAAAAGCTCTGGAAGAAAATAGTTCACTTAGGGTAGCGAAAAACGGAGTAACTAAAAGCAAGTTCTGGATCACAGATTTAAAAGATCAGTATGGTATCAAACAAAGAAGTAGAGACAAAGTTCTAGAAATTTGCACACAATTTTACCAAAAGTTGTACAGCGATGAAACAAAAACAACTGAAAATATTAATTACGTCTGCACTGATACAATACCTACAATTACAGAACAAGAAATACACAAAGCCATACTTACATTAAAATATAATAAAAGCCCTGGGGAAGACGGCATCACTTCGGAGGCACTGAAAATTGGCGAGCAAACCATCCTGCCACACTTATGCCAACTTTTTAACTGTATTCTAAAAACTGGTATTTTTCCACACAAATTCTGCGATTCCAGCATTATACTACTGCACAAAAAAGGGGACAAGTCCGACATTTCCAACTACAGACCTATAAGTTTAATATCACACTTGTACAAAATTTTTATTAAAATCATACAAAATCGCATTGATTACCAATTGGATCTCCACCAACCACCTGAACAAGCTGGATTTCGACCAGGCTTCTCAACAACCGATCATATCCACACCGTGAACCAAGTCATAGAAAAGTGTAACGAATTTAATGTACCCTTATACTTAGCCTTTATTGATTTTAACAAAGCGTTCGATAGCATATTTCATAACAAAATTTTTTCAGCCCTCAGTAAACAAAATATCGAACCTACTTACATAGACCTACTTAAAATAATTTACAAACATAGTTTAGCTGCCGTAAAACTGGAAACTACAGGCCCAAAATTCAAAATTGAACGGGGTGTCAAACAGGGTGACCCTATCTCTCCACGCCTGTTTACGAGCGCCTTAGAAGAGGTTTTCAAGAAAGTCTCAACAGGCTGGGGAGACAAAGGTATTGTTATCGACAGGAAAAGGCTGACAAACCTTCGCTTCGCCGATGACATAGTACTGTTTGCCACTTCTGTACAAAACCTGCAGTCCATGCTGCAAGACCTGAGCATGGCAAGCCACGAGGCGGGACTTCAGATGAATCGATCAAAGACCAAACTCATGACCAACAGCACGAAACGTAAGGTCGAGGTAGACGGGTATGAGTTGCATTATGTTGACGAGTACGTATATTTAGGCCAAATAACATCTTTTAATAATAGACAAGACAAGGAAGTAGACCAAAGAATCGAGAAGGCATGGAAAAGCTTTTGGTCCATGAAAGAACTAATGAAAGGGGACCTTCCACTTTGCCTAAAACGTAAACTCGTCGACATGTGCATTCTGCCCATCCTAACTTACGGTGCTCAGTCTTGGTCTTTGACCGACTTACAGAAGTCCCGGCTCGGGGTTTGTCAAAGAGCTATGGAGCGCAGCATTTTAGGTGTCAAAAGGAATGACCGCATACGAAACACCGCTCTGCGCTCCAAGACAAGGATTATGGATGTGGGTAGAAAAGCTGCTGGTCTAAAGTGGAGCTGGGCAGGGCACGTCGCTCGCATGCACCCGGACAGATGGGCGCGTCTAGTTACGGAGTGGATACCGAAAGGTCGGCGAAACAGGGGCAGACCCAAGAAAAGGTGGCGCGACGAACTTGACGCTGTCGATAAAGAGTGGCCAAACACAGCAAATGATAGAGACGTGTGGAAGGAAAGAGGGGAGGCCTTTGCCCAGCAGTGGGACACAAATGGCTAATAATAATAATAATAATAAAATGTTAAGCTATGGATTTCCGCAAAGTAACGCCTGATTCTATTAACTATTATTTATTTATAATAAAATATAGTACTCCTATCAAATACCATAAATCCGTCATCTGCCAACGAATTATATTTTCTGATGGTACATCAATATCGCATTAACTCAATCGGTACGTTCAATTTTGATGTGAACATCTCCATGTTTTTGGTCTTTGTGGTATTTCAACGATAAAGGAACATGAATATTTTGATTATGTAGCTATTGCCTGATGGGTTTGCACTTTGCACACTATTCTGTACATTTACGTCTCTTTTGATTGTAAAATGCCATAGATTTAATTATTACCAAGTAGAAATACCCTAGGTACTGTACTAAACAGTACCTTTTTTACATGGGGAAATGCTTTACGCATCCCCGGCGGATTGGGGACATCGGCCGGGGTATGTGGGACTCTCCGAGGAGCTACCCACTAAAACCCCATGGTGCTCCACTCCCCGCTAGGCAAAGTTACGGGCACGATCAACCCACCGCAACTTTGCCAACGGTTGTCTGTGCCAGACTCGTCAAAGCATGCAGGCTTTTCTAGGTCGCCACGCGAGGTGGCCTAGAAAAGCCCACACGGGTGCCGCGATGTGCAGAAGCACCATGCACATCACGGCTCTCTCTGGAACTCGGTGCAATGGGCAGCAGTGTCCCCACACTGCCACCCCGTACTACTAAACAGTACCTAGGGTATTTCTACTTGGTATTATGGCCCATGGAATTAACATATTGATATGCTTACTATATTTTATGTTAGAAGAGTAGTATGATGAAACTTGGAGGCAACTCTCGTTGGAGAGGCAACTGCATGTCCTTGAATGATCGGGTATTGGTATAAAATAAATCAATAATATACAGATAATAAAATATGTTTCTAGAAATAATTGTACTGACATAATATAGACTAGCACATATTCTTATATTATAGTCTACTGATAATGGTGACCTCGGTAATGCATGTACATATTTCGTCCATATCTTTCATTTTTCTTCCCCACTCAAAGGGAGAGAATAAATTTTCTCTAACAATCACCTCATTATGATTCCACAATCTACGGACATCTTATCACAGAAGAACCGATACCGTATACTTGTAATATTCAGTTATTAATCCTTTAAAGAATACTTTTTTCTTTACAGTAATTTTTTAACCGACGTTTATCCTTTATTGTAATGTATACTGCGTGACTGGTGAGACATGTTCAATACTCGAGGACGTGATATTTGGCTATTATATTAGTTGAAAAAAAATAATATAAAAAAATAATATCAATTGATCACTGCGTAAACGTAGCTTAAATTTAAATAATTATTTACCCAACGCATGGACACCGTGCGCGGGAAGGGTAGTTGTGTGGTGTTTCTTTGGTAGCGCACGCCTCTGCACCGGCCGCATAGTATGCCTTCTTGCCTAGCCGCGTAATTTACTTAGTATCCATGATTCATTTATTTTTGGGAAATTCGGAAAAAAATTAAGTACCTAATTTTATTACATATTTAAAATGAGAATCGAGTACTGAATACTCTCCTTAAGTATCGGTATTGTTTCACCAGTCATGCTGTATAAAACATATAAAAATAAAAAAGTATTGACTTCTTTGGTCCAATAAAATATAATGATTAGGTATTTACGGACAGCAAAAATATTATTTTATCGAACTATTGATTCGGTGGTGGTGTTATTTTGATTACTATTTTTAAAATGTTAATTCGTAAATTGGAGACCAATATTGGTCTCTCATGTCCATGGGTGACGGTAGTAGCTTTCCATTGTGACCCGCTTGCTCGTTTGCCGCCTGGTTTAAAAAAAATCATTACTTGGCTGTGATTAGTAGAGCTATTTGTTACTAAGCGATTATGAAACAGGTTCTCTCATCTCTGTAATACCTATATCTGCTACCTATACAGCTTTATAGAGCTTTGAACCCCTTTATACCACCTTTAAGCACCCTTTGTAATTATTCTCAGATTACCTGCCCGGTGTGTATTACAGGGCCTATGGCAATACGAAAAGGGATAAACTAGGATTAATCTAGTGCTCTCACTTCACAGGCCTCCCTTTATGACCTAAATTGGAAAAGCCAGTTATTGCCTGAAATTCAATTGTTAATCATGGAACAGAAGGGTCCTTTTCAAGGTTTTGTTAAAAAAGAGAGACTTCTGCTTAATATCATCAGCATCCTATGGTAATAAGAACGTACCTATTAATTTTTTGTCCCGTAACAAAATTATACAGTGTGTAACAAAAATAAGTGATAATATACTTTATGGTGTGTACGTGTTCCTTGTAGAGAGTTCACTGTGAAAGTAGCAGCACTGAATGACGATTTTTTTTTCATTTTTGTAAGGGCAAGGGCCCGAGCGTCACGAGTTTCCCCATACAAAAGTGAAAAAAAATCTTGGTCTCTCAGCGCTGCTACTTTCACAGTGAACTATCTACAAGGAACACGTACACACACGTAATCACTTATTTTTGTTACACCCTGTATATGTATACATATTCAACTAGCTACCAGTTTCGATAATAATAATAATTACTATAAACTATTAAATACAAACTACCCCACAACTTCACATCCCCGGGGGGTAGTTATAACTCGCGACTTTTCTATTTTGTTTCGAATTTCACAGAACGGAAACGGACGTAGGAAGTGAGTTTAGTTCCAGATGAAATTGTTGATTTTATACAGATCGTTGAATTTTAAAAGCTGGGATTTGGTTGATAAATAATTAACAATAAAAATAATATGTTATAAGCATTTAAACATAATATCTAAAGGTTAGTTTTTATAGCCTTACCAATATAGTGAAGCCGAATAGGCAGGCACTTGATATATTACTAAGTATATTAGGATTTTAGCATTTTGTGTGTGGCATGTGTATGCCCTATATATCATACAGTACACACTCTTATTATTTATTTAATAAAATCAATTTAAATATATACACACAATAGTTAAGATTAAAATATTTGCAAATTTCATTTATTACTAAAAATAGATTAAACTAATTAAAACACAAAATCAATACGCATTCATTAAAATTGACTATTACTTAAATTAATAATATATTTTAATATACTTACTTCGTTTGCATAGTAAACACGTTACGTCACGGGACCGCCGCGCCGCGCCGTATTGCGCACACCCTTAAGTACCTAGCGAATCCTTATCGCTAGATGCGCGAGCGCCGGCCACCGCGTTCGGTCACCTTGCTACTTTAGTCGGAAATTTACCTTCGTACGTTGAACCCGTGTCGCTTGCTGCCTCGCCGCGACATTTATTTCTTACGCGATCTTTGTATTTTTGGTCCGCGTTAGTTATTAATCAATAGACTATAATCCTTATATCTTTCTCCTTCTTAAAATATGGTGTGTGGTTAAAAGTGTGAACTGTATACGCATATTAACTGTGTAATCGCTAATAAACTAAAGTTTTAGTGAATCGTGTTAAGTTATTTATTCCGCCTAACACTCGTCTTCACACTGTCCCCGCTACCCATAACTGGTGACCCCGAGAACACTTTTAAGGATTATTTAAACTATTAAACATGAGTGATAGTGACGGTGACAAAAATGTGACGCACCGGGCGCAACGTGCTCAGAAGGCGCGCGATCACACGGTACGTGACGGATCCGACACGACAACGTCATCGAACTTTAAAATTAAAGTTCCGCCATTTTCTCCCGATGACCCGGAGCTGTGGTTCGCGATGATCGAAGGTCAGTTCGACGTACATAAAATAACGGACGACCACATAAAATTCACGAATGTTGTCACAAATTTAGACATACAGTACGCTAAGTCGGTCAAAGATATTATCGTGGCACCTCCTTCAACGGACCGCTACGAGAAAATAAAACTAGAATTGATTAAGAGACTTTCTGCGTCCCACGAGAAAAAGGTAAAACAGCTGCTGATTCACGAGGAACTTGGCGACCGGAAACCGTCCCAATTCCTACGCCATCTACAGGACCTTGGTGGACATTCCGTGTCAGATGAATTATTGAAGTCTATATGGACTAACCGGCTACCTCACAATATCCAGACCGTTCTCATATCTCGGGACTCCGATACTTTGGAGCAATTGGCAGATCTGGCAGACCGTATCCAGGAGTTGGCCTCACCGTATACTGTTGCTGCTATGTCGACCGGTACTTCGCAGTCTAGTAGCAGTAACGAGATTGCAGAGTTGAAGAAGTTGGTCAAGGAGCTCACACTTAAACTTGAGTCCCATACCAGAGCTTCATGCTGTACTACCTCGCGCTCCAGACCGCGCGAGCGTAACCGTTCCAGTTCACGACAACGACAGCGTTCTTCTTCTAGCTACAATAAGCATCCGTTATGCTGGTACCATGCCAAATTTGGGAAGAAGGCTCACAGATGCATAAAGCCTTGTGACTTCGTTGCTGATAAGGTGGGAAACGCCTTCGGCAGTCAGTGATGGCGACTACCGACTGTCCGACCGCTTCAAGTCGCCTCTTCGTGACCGACCGCTGCTCGAAGGTACAATTTTTGATAGACACTGGTAGTGACTTGTGCGTGTACCCCCATTCTATGCTTCGGGAACGCCGTGCAAAAACTGGTTTCCAACTCAGTGCTGCTAATGGATCCGCAATAGACACTTTCGGCACTGTTAAACTTAGTTTAAACTTAGGTTTAAGACGAAATTTTGTATGGAATTTTGTAGTTGCTAATGTTACCAAGCCAATAATTGGCGTTGATTTTTTATGTCATTTTAATTTAATTGTAGATTGTCGTCATCAACGTCTTATAGACAATACAACTACTCTGTCTGCTATTGCTTCTATTGCAAATGTTAACATTTTTTCTGTTAAGGTCTCGACAGGCAGCACGCGATACCACGAAATATTAAGTAGGTATCCTGAAATTACACGCCCATCAGGCTCGCTGGTATTCCCTAAACATAATACCGTTCATCACATTAGGACTACACCGGGCCCACCTATTTCATGTACTCCTAGGCGACTGGCCCCGGACAAACTTAAAATTGCTAAGAGTGAGTTTGAACTTATGCTTAGTGAAGGTACAGCGCGTCCTTCGGAAAGTCCTTGGGCTTCCCCGCTGCACCTTGCACCTAAGAAGGATAACGGCTGGCGTCCCTGCGGTGATTATCGCATGCTTAATGCGCGGACGATACCAGACCGTTATCCTATTAGGCACATACACGATTTCACACATAGCATTTCTGGTTGTAAAGTGTTTTCCAAGATAGATTTGATGAAGGCCTACAATCAGATCCCTGTTTTTGAGCCTGATATTCAAAAAACCGCTATAACGACACCATTTGGACTATATGAATTCCCCTTTATGACTTTTGGTCTCAGAAATGCGGGACAAACTTTTCAGAGATTCGTTGATGAAGTCACTAGAGGCCTAGATTTCTGTTATTGCTACATCGACGATTTCCTTATATTCTCAGAAAACGAAGAGCAGCACGAGGCACACCTTCACCAAATATTTAGCCGTCTGAAAGAGTATGGTGTTGTGATTAATACTTCTAAATGCGTTTTTGGAGCTTCCGAAGTCTCATTTTTAGGTTACACCATTTCTGCTTTAGGTACTAAGCCATTGGAGTCCAAGGTGCAAGCCATAAAGGATTTCCCAGTACCTAAAACAGTGAGACAGCTCAGAAGATTTTTGGGAATGCTGAATTTCTACAGACGCTTTCTTCCAAATTCAGCTAACTTTCAGGCACCTTTAAATGCCTTACTTACTGGCTCTGTCAAGTCTTCTCAGGCAGTCGATATTTCTGGTGAGTCTCTCATTGCTTTTAATAAATGCAAGGATAGTCTAGTCAATGCTGCATTACTTGCTCACCCGGATTGTCAGGCCGAGCTCGCCCTAGTAACGGACGCGTCCGACCAGGCAATGGGTGCAGTATTGCAGCAATTTAAAAATGATGTTTGGCAGCCGCTTGCTTTCTTTTCGCGGAAGCTAAGCCCCGCTCAACAAAAATATTCGCCATACGACCGCGAGCTTTTGGCGATATACGAAAGTATAAAATATTTTCGTCACATGCTTGAGGCAAGGCATTTTGTCGTATACACCGACCATAAACCTCTAAGCTTCGCTTTTTCGGAAAGAAAAGTTAATTGTTCGCCTAGACAATTTCGTCATTTAGATTTCATCTCGCAATTTACAACTGATATTCGTTATATAAAAGGAAAGGACAACATAGTTGCCGATCCCCTTTCACGTATCGAGGAAATTCAGATACCTATTGATTTTGAATCGCTAGCTGCATCTCAAGCTTCTGATGAAGAGCTTGCTAAATATTTGAGAGGTGAATCTTCGTTACGCATTAAAAAGATTAAGATCCCTGATTGTGACACAGAACTTTATTGTGACGTTAGTATTTCTCGTCCCAGGCCTTTTGTCACTAAATCTTACAGGAGGCAAGTTTTCGACAGTTTCCACAGTTTTAGTCACCCTGGCGCAAATGCCACAGCCAAACTTGTAGCAGATCGTTTCGTTTGGCCGGGTGTCAGAAAAGACTGCCGTGAATGGACCCGTCATTGCTTGTCCTGTCAACGAGCTAAGGTTTATCGCCACGTGTCTTCTCCATTGGGCATGTTCGATATACCTCGCACACGTTTTGCATTTATTCACGTGGACATTATTGGCCCTCTTCCTGTTTCACAGGGTTACCGTTATTGTTTAACGGCGGTGGATAGGTTCACACGATGGCCAGAAGTCACACCTATGTCTGACATCACAGCAGAAACAGTAGGAAAGGCGTTAATATCATGGATATCCAGGTTTGGATGTCCAATGGATATTGTAACTGATCGCGGCCGACAGTTTGAATCTTCGCTTTTCCAATATCTTGGAAAAGCGATTGGATTCAAGCATCGGAGAACAACCGCGTATCATCCTGCTTCTAATGGCCTCGTGGAACGTTTCCACCGCCAGTTAAAGGCGGCAATAATGTGCCACGCTGATGCAAATTGGGTCGACACTTTACCTCTTGTGCTATTAGGCATAAGAAGTGCATTTAAAGACGATCTCAAATCCTCGTCGGCTGAGTTGGTTTATGGTGAACCGTTGAGATTACCTGGTGAGTTTTTTCAAACCTCGATACATCAGAGTACAGATATATCAGATTTTACATCTCGACTTCACCAATTCGTCTCCAAATTGAGACCCTCACCAGCATCTCGCCATTCAAAGAATAAAATCTTTGTTTATCGGGACCTCAGCACTGCCAGTCATGTTTTTATTCGAGATGACACAGTGCGTGGTTCGTTACAGCCTCCTTATTTAGGCCCATTTTTAGTACTACAACGAGGTAGTAAAACATTTAAGATACTCGTCAAAGGGAAGAGCGTCACAGTGAGTATTGACCGCCTGAAACCGGCCTATACACTGGTTGACCCTCTGACCTTTCCTACTTCCGAGCTTCCTCGCTCTGCAACTTCTGCAAGTCCTGGTGACGATTTATCACCGGATCCTGCAAATTTAATCCCGGATCAACAAATTACAAAACGTACAAGATCTGGTCGAGTAGTTCGCTTCCCTGATTTTTATCGTCCGCAGTGACGGCCTCTGGGGGGGAGTGATGTGGCATGTGTATGCCCTATATATCATACAGTACACACTCTTATTATTTATTTAATAAAATCAATTTAAATATATACACACAATAGTTAAGATTAAAATATTTGCAAATTTCATTTATTACTAAAAATAGATTAAACTAATTAAAACACAAAATCAATACGCATTCATTAAAATTGACTATTACTTAAATTAATAATATATTTTAATATACTTACTTCGTTTGCATAGTAAACACGTTACGTCACGGGACCGCCGCGCCGCGCCGTATTGCGCACACCCTTAAGTACCTAGCGAATCCTTATCGCTAGATGCGCGAGCGCCGGCCACCGCGTTCGGTCACCTTGCTACTTTAGTCGGAAATTTACCTTCGTACGTTGAACCCGTGTCGCTTGCTGCCTCGCCGCGACATTTATTTCTTACGCGATCTTTGTATTTTTGGTCCGCGTTAGTTATTAATCAATAGACTATAATCCTTATATCTTTCTCCTTCTTAAAATATGGTGTGTGGTTAAAAGTGTGAACTGTATACGCATATTAACTGTGTAATCGCTAATAAACTAAAGTTTTAGTGAATCGTGTTAAGTTATTTATTCCGCCTAACACTCGTCTTCACACTGTCCCCGCTACCCATATGTGTATTTATTTTGTCATGAACTAAGTCTATTTTAGTGGTAAAATTATTTGTACCTGTGATGAGATATTAAAAATTTTGTATTCCATGTTTTTATACAAAAAGCTCAATATTTATGCTAAAAAACATTGGTTTACAATCAAGTAATCCTAAATTAGATATTATCAGTGTAACATTAGCAAGAAAACAGGCTGAACAGCTTACGAGTTACATAATAAATCATCCAAATTCTCGTAGCATGAGCTACGGCCTAGTACTAGCTACGGCGTAGTACTAGCTACGGCATAGCACTAGCTACGGCGTAGTACTAGCTACGGCGTAGCACTAGCTACGGCGTAGTACTAGCTACGGCGTAGAACTAGCTACGAGGCTAAGCTATCAATACGAAAGTTTACTACAAGATTCTCGTACCTAATAGATTCCTCACATTATAACTTTAAATACAAGATGTTGCCCGCAATACCGTCAGTCCGTCACGCATATACTAGGTCATCACGCGGGAACCGTACTTATTTTTCGAAAGAAAATACTTTTCTTTATTCCTTTCTGTTTCTTTCCTAGATCTTAAAATATTTGATACAAGATGACGCCTGCAACTCCGTTGCGCCAAAATTCGTTTATTGCGTTTGAACCATACATTTTTAGGGATTAAAAGTATCCTTTGTCCTTTTCCGTCACCATAGCATCTCCATAGCTTTCAGCAAAGATTTGGACGTGAAGAGATAACAGCCAGACATACTTACTTATGCATTTGTAATATTGGTTTGGAAATATGTAAAGATAGCATAATATTATAATTGTTGCCCATTCATTTTTTTCGAATTATTCTTATATAATATTACAGCTACGTACGGAGTACTAACTTAATTACTTTATCAATACTCTCCAATAAGTTATAGACAAGAAACGTAATATCCATTTATTTCGCGCTATGGACAGTCCGAGTGTAGACGCGAGGCGGCAAATAGCTGGCAGGTCTGTAAATAAAACCTTCATCAAATGACTTCAAAAGCCTTTCCGAGTTGGACGCGGGACTCCATATTCACAAGTCGGCTTGGACTGAAATATATTTTTGGTTTAAATACTAAATATAGTTTTTGATAGACAGTAATAATTTCATATGAGAATAAGAGAGGGTAATTTAAAAACTGGCCGACTGAATTTAAATATACCCCGCCGTGTCACAGTAATTACGAATGTCACTGTCATTGTCACTGTCACGGTAACTACGAATCTAACAACACCTCTCAAGCTTAAGAGGAGTCCACACCGCCGTTTTTCCACACAAACGTTCTCCCCTGTTTTCTTCCCGGATAATGCCGGTAGAGTTATAATTTTTTTCCTGAATATCTATAGCCACTATATATTTAATATATTTAATAAAATGTCTCTATGTTTTCTTTTTTTCATAATTTAGTTATTAAAAAAGATATGAACGTTCAAAAACCCAAAAAAATAGCCAGATTTTCCGCTGTGTTCAAACATCCAGAAAACAGATTAGGGTAGATTAAATAAAAAAAATAAAACATACGAACACAGCTCAAGCCTTTCTTTAATCTTTTATGAAAAAATACTTAAATCGGTTAAGTTTTGGAGAAGAAATCAGGGGACAGCGAATCGTTGATTTTCTGTTCAGAATTTTCAATTCAAGCTGTAGTTATCTCTATCGCGCTCTGCGGGGGGAGGCTTGAGGTTAGAGAGATATCAATAGATTTTACAAAGACTTGTTTTTCATTTCTCTAGCCCTTGGTGTATCCTCTTAAGTGCGGATAAATATTTTTGTCCGCACTTATACGTAATCCTCAGTTATAGTCCAAGAATACTATTTAAATAAAGTAGGTAGTTATTTTTTATTCAAACATTTTAACAATATATTGCATCATCATTAGCTCTCAATACATATACAATGCAAAGTTTCGAATCAATTAGACTACTGGAGATAGGTAGAAATCGTGCTCAAAGATTCCGTTACATACATAATAAATATAGGCCAAGCTACTAAAATGGGTTAAGATACTCTCCTAGACTCTAGAGTAACAAAAGTTACTGTGTAAAAATATCCCTTCTTTAATAATATTCAACTGGTAATCAGGAGTATATTTGTATGCACGGTGCGTTTTTAGAATTTTCCACAACTAATTTCATCGAACTGGAACCGGTTTAACTAACTTTTCATACAAAATTAGTGTGGATTGATAAAAAGTTATTAAGTCGTGGAATCCTTATCTGAACACTTCAGCTCGGTGGCTCGGCGCGCGGTGGGAAAATTGAAAATTTGTGGAGTTATTTTCTAGTGATTTTCGGCATAGTAACTATAATTTTGTAAGTAAAAAGCCCATGCAGACCTGCGACATGTTATTAGAAATATTAACGGTCGAACTCAGAGACATTTTAATGATGATTAAACTTCAATTTAATGAAAGTTTCACAGACAATGCATGGGCATTGTCAAATGTCAAAATCTTCCTATAATTACAGTTACGTAATTAATTGTCGTCTCTGAGCGATGTGTGTGAGAGACTGACAGTAGCGTGATATCAGTTAACCTGAAGTATCAATACAAATAACAATTAGGGTGGATTGCACCAGAAGCGTAGTTAAAGTTAACCTCTGGTGCAACCCACCCTAAGCAATTGTATTTGATCAAACAAGTCTCAGTGCCGGTGGCCATTTTTATAGTGCCCGAGTGTGTGCGCAGTACACAAGAGCACTCTCTCTTTCTCGTAATCCAGTGGGACTGAAGACAGATAGCGAGAGATGAGGCGCAGGACCGACTTTTTTACATCCCACGCATGGATCATCTCACCTAGACAATCAAGTGATTAGCCTGCGTTGTCCTTTTGCGGGTATTGAACCCACGATCTCTAAAGTCTAAATAGCAGGACCACGGAGGCATTCGAATAACAAATAAAACATTTAACCCATCAACTCCCATGCGGAACCCGGGTGCTGCATAACAATTGAATATCTATTGTGTCTGTGATTCCTACGATCGAGGTATTAAATATAAGTTATACTAGCGGTGAGAAGACGTCTCGTCTATTTTAGAGGCTTTTTTATCTAAATCTCGAGATGACTTTCTATAGAACAAGACTTCTAGTCTAGACGCAATATTATCAAAATCATTTGCCAAAAATACCTTTTAATATTACTTAATAACATACAAAAATTGTAATTTCGCTTTAACGTTTACATCCATTTATCATCCAAATATGAATATTTTGGCAGTTACACGCCACTTATCTGATCATATTGTTGGGTGCGGAAAAATTTATTATGACTCTTCACAATAAGTGCGAAATCGTTACGATTCGCATCAATTATTGTAATTACTGATTTACAAAATATGTATCTCTACATGCTATTTAATACAGAAATAAGGTAACAAATTATTTATTTCCTTAGTAATTTACTGGTGCCAAAAACACTTTTGAATATCTGCGAAAGTGTCTATATTTTGTTATACATAATTTCAAGCCAAAAGCGCTGAACCAATTTGATGGAATTTTATGTAGCGATAATATTATGTACTTTGAGTCCCTGGTTTAGGACATACGATAATAATTATTATCATTGCACCAATAGACGTATCTACGGTTTCCAAGAAAAATATAAATTGATAAACGAAGAAGCAGACAAGATTTAATTTAAATTAATTTTCTCATCTCGGTGCTTGCTTATTTACATTACGGTTATAAAAGGAAATTTAAGCGAAAAGAATCGCAGCGGAAATCGCAACGCATTACCGCATGTAGTATGAAGCGCCACAACTTTACAATGTAATCTATAACACCTACACCTACTCGATACACGTCTACACACTAATTACGGATACCACAGTTCTAGTATAGGTATGTGTTATCTACAGGGTCTAACAAAACAAAGTGATGATAATATTATTATGTAGTATGTGTGGTGGTACCCACAATTAGGCTAACATTCCTGCATCGCGCTACCGAAGTTTTCTGAGCACGTCAGTATATTATACGACAGCTGAATTGTATCACGTGGACTCCGGCCTGACCGAGCATAACACCTCGCTCTTTAGTACCGTACTTCCGTGCTTTAGAATGTAGGACAGGGGTTCCCAAACTGTGCGCCGTGGAAAGGCAAGAGAGAGGGCGCCGCGCCGTGAGTCGATCCTCCATCAGTTTCCATATGTCATAATCACAAATTTATTATAAAATAAAATTATAATATGAATTATTATACAAAGCAGGCAGATGATTAAATATTTGTTTATTATTATTCACTTGCTTAATCTAATTATAATTAATAATAATTATTAAAGGTATTTATTTATGTACATTTTTGTAATAGCTAGGTAGAGTAGGGCGCCGCCGTGACAAAATAATATTGACTTGTAAGTGCGTCGCAGGCTGAAAAAGATTGGGAACCCCTGGTGTAGGGTATATATGAGTCCCCTGTACGGAGCTTACTGTGAAAGTGGCAGCGCTGAAAGAGTAACTTTTTTCAACTTTCGTCTGGGCAAACTCATGATTGTCGAGGGCGGTACACTGTGTTAAAATAAAAATTATCTCTGTTATGATGCTAGTTATAATTTTATTTTCGATGGTATTAAAGGACAGCTTGTAAAGATAAAAAGCAAATATGAACAAAAATTTAATCTTTATTAATTGTATTACAATTTTGTTTTAAATGATTTAACATTGAGTATATATATCTACAACATTTCTATGAAATGTCTATGGTTATATACAAAGATTACTTAGCATTATTATATACAAAAAAAGTACAAATGATTATTTAATAACAATCATTACTTATTGAATATTTTAATAATTCTAAGAGCGACCGCAGACTTACAATTTCAAGTTGTACAACTACAGTCAACTACAATTTTTAAACGAAAAAAATAATATGAGAACTTTATTAATTCGAGATAAAAATGTGCAAGGTGACAATATTTTAAATGTAATAAGCGTTCTCTGTAAAAATACAAAGAAATCACCTTTTAAGCGTGATTACGTTTAGAACATTTTCCCGCCTGCCATGACTTTCTTGACAGACTGTAGTTGTACAACTTGAAATTTTAAGTCTGCGGTCGCTCTTAAACTATTAATTTGGTACAGTCATACAGAAACATACAACTCATTTTCTCACTTCACATTTTTTTTTAATTTAGGGCCTGTTTCACCACTTCGTGATAAAGTGCCGGATAGGCTATCCACAACTTGTTTGACAGATTCTCCATACTCTATCTGTTAAGTTAAGTGGTGGATAGCCTATCCGGCACTTATCGGGAAGTGGTGAAACAGCCCCTTAGAATCTTTTATTTCTTTTTTTTAATCTTCCAGATATTGAAAAACAATGTTTAAAAAGTATATTGGTATTTATTATTACATATGCATAAATTTAAAAAAAAAATTAAGAATTTGCAATTTTATTAAAAGTTGCATTACAATTTATAACAATAGTCTTCTATGACTTGGTAATATTAGTATCTATTAATAATATAATAGGAATAGTTCAACGAATATTATAATATTTTGTTACATGTTATAAATGAAAATCACTAAGGCTCTAATTAAATAATATATTATTTCGATATGTTGAGATGACGTATGATTTTGCGTAGACTAAAGATACTTTGAATAATATTAATAATTAATCCAACTATTATTAGCAATACAATATAAATTTGGAATTAGCTGTCTGTGATCACCTTAGAGCCGTAAAGTTGCCGTTCCGATCAATGTGCCGAGCGACCGCGACCGACAGAAACTCAAATAAAATGCCACTTTATGACGAGGGCTATAAGTTTCATTTTGCTCTACACCACTACAAAGCAGCGGCAGTTTGGATCGCTAAAGTCTAGTCTAGACCAATGTTGGTAGAAAATGAAACCTATACGTAATAGTATCTTTCCAATTAAAAACATAGATAATAATCTATACATTCCTTAATACATAACATACAGTCTATCACAGAATATAATGAGCTACGCGTAACTTAAAAAGAATATTCAACTTTTTACAGGTCTTTTTCCAAGTCCATAAAGACTAAATTGCAACACTCGAAGCATATTATACAAGACTTATATTATTATAATATACTTAGTATGTAAATAAACCTATTAAAAATTAAGCAATAGTTACAGTAATTTTATTTAATTATCCTCTCACTTATAAAAAGATCCATATTATAATATTAGAGTCATTAAAGTTATACACCCTTAGTACTAAAAATATATTTTAAACAATACGTTAGCTATAAAATATTATGTCCTTGGCTGTTACATTGGAAAATAGGCTTGATAGATAGGTTCAAAACATTGTATAGCTCCATATAGTCCATTAAAAGTGTAAATATTTATAAATATGGCTCAATAGGACTCCATTCATTGTGTAATAATTAATGAATTGAGTTACAATGTATTTGTCTGTCATGCTAATTTTATTAAACATCGGACGAGGGCAAACCACTATAGTTCAAACGTTGGTATAAGCAGTGTGGATCTTTTTATTAGCAGGGGACTTAAAGTATTGAAATATTCGTACGATACACTACTCATTAATGTTCATACAAAAATAAACTCATAAATTCATAGTTTTAGACTAGACTAAATCCATTTGAAATGCCAATAATTTCATTCAACAAAAGACCAAGGTCTTAGGGTCAGTACACATCCAAACGAGACGTAACAAGTAGTGTATTATATCAGTTTCTTCATTGGCGTTAACTGACCCTAAAGCCTAACAACCTATACTAATAATTTCAAAGTAAAACTTCTTTAGATGTAGTACCTACGAGTAAAATTTTATGGTAAAGCGGGTCGACTTTTCCCTTTTTTATACCGATTTCCAAAAAGGAGGTTCAATGTTCACTTGTGAAAATTTTTTGTGATAATTAAGTTTCACTTCTGTGCCGTGTACTCTGTACAGCTTTTTATATACTATGTTTAACAATACAATAATTAATAACCAGATAATATTAATCTCAATTTTACCAAACATGCCTTACAAATATATTGCCTTCTAATCTTTCTAACTTGCATGCAAGAGGGCATGGCATTTTGCTGAGGACTGACTGTCAGTGACAGGACAGTGCAAAACAGCCATTTCATAAGGTGGATGCCCGATCCTCTAGCGACAAGCGGCCGTCACCGACAAAAATTCAAATAAAATGCCACTATATGACCTAAGCCAGAGTTTTCATTTTGTCTAAAGTTCTCGTTTTACATGAATTTTTGTCTCTTCTGTCTCTTTCTTGTTTCTGTCTCTTCTCTCGTTTTATATGAATTTTTGACGGTCGCAATCACTTGCCGTGAGGATCGCAAAGCCACCTTTACTTCTAATTTCGACAAAGTGCTAAGGGTGGGTTGCACCTGAGGCGTAGGTTATCGTCGTATGGCGTCCATTATGGACTTTTCCTAGGAATTTGACAGTTCATTTGACTTTTTGTTATGGTTAAAATTACAGTTACTTGTAGTTAAAGTAAGTTCGTGCAACCCACCCTAAGAAATCCTTGTAGAGCTGTGCGACAACGATCGCTATATCTAGAATCGTCTTTCCCTAGAAAATTACAAAAAACTATTGCCTCGCTACCAGCATTTCCGTTAAACTGCATAATAATTTACGTATATTCTAATCACAATCTCTAGCTCAGTTCGCTATAGTAACGGGACTTAAGACATAAATTATGTACATTCCAGTGAGTTTTCATTGTACTATTGCTATATTCGGTATCGTTAAGGATTTACGTTGGCACCAGTAATGTGTACACAAAAATAACTAACGTGACAAGAGGCAGGCTGTGGGTTGACGCCACTCCCGACGCCCCGCACTCCAGCCCGCGGTAGTCCAGGCAGAAACTCTGGAAGAAACAAAACCCCAGTTACATAAGGCAATTCGTCAACACATTTGCAGGTTAATAATAGCTCCCACACACCGGTTTCGGTGATGATTTCATTGAAACCAGGCCAGCTACGCAGGAGTATTTTTTATGGTGCCCAAGTGTGTGCGCATTACACAAGAGCACTCTCTATTCCTTTACTCTCATAACCCAGTGGGACGGCAGACCGACACGACCGGCGAGAGATCAGGCGCAGGACCGACTTTTTACTTGCCCATCCGACGCATGGATCATCTTACTTGTCAGACAATCAGGTGATCAGCCTGCATTGTCCTAACCATACTTGGAAATAACATGTTTTCAACGCGGGAATCGAACCCACGACCTCCGAGTCAAGAGCCGCGCTCTATACCACTAGACCACGGAGGCGTTAAATAATAATACTAGATGACGCCCGCAACCGTTATGCCAAAATTCGTTTATTGCGCGGGAACCGTACATTTCTCCGGGATAAAAAGTATTCTACGTTCTTTTCAGGGATTCAAAGTATCTCCATTTCAAATTTCAGCAAAATTGGATCAGCGATTTGGGCGTGAAGAGGTAACAGACTGACAAACAAAACTTTCATTTATAATATTAAGGGCCTCTTTCACCACTTCCTGAGAAGTGCTGAATAGGCTCTCCGCCAATTAACTTGACAGATCGAGTATGGAGAATCTGTCAAAAAAGTTGTGAATAGCCTATTCGGCATTTTATCAGGAAGTGGTGAAACAAGCCCTAAACGTATGGATTGTAATTATTGATGGGGCCTTTACACCACGTCAGTCTTTCCTATAGTGTCTCAAATGAGTTGAGAGCAGGGAGAATTACAATATTCATGTCTTGCTAGATTAAGATTTATATAAATGAAAGGTTCTCCTGTATTCCTAAAAATTAAACACTCACTCGAGTAAACTGTCTGAGCCCAAGAGCCACGGCTTTTCGTGGCGACGCAATGTAAAAAAGCGCCTGCTACAAAAGCATTAGCAATGACTTAATACAAACTATAAAAATACTCAAAGGAGTCCAACGATAGTAAAGAAGAAAACGTGAAACAGATTTCAACAAACACTTTACAAGATATTAGGCAAAACAGCTTTGTAGGACTTAATTATACCATCGAAAAATTTGATTCATAAATAAATTATCAGGGTATATAATATGGCGTCAAAGTTAAAGTTACCTACTAGCTGTCGGCTGGGTTTGACATAACGCGACTAAATCCGCCATCTGCCTAGGAATCAACTTCCTTATGGTACGTATAGAGTAGAATGTAATTATTGGGCTTTGACAAATCCAGCGGCGCGAGTCAGGGTACGTTCACTCTACCGCACATTTCGATCAGCTTTCCTAATTATGGCCATAGGTATATCGGACGCAATTAACATTTTTGACATCAAAGCGAAGCTACCCTAAGGTTTTTTGCCGAATCTACCTAAGGGTTATGCAGACAGAAACCCAACGCAAGCGCAGTGCAGCGCTGTTTATGCAAAAAAAGTTGAAACTACGAAAGAATATTTTATTAAAAAGTTCAAATAACAGCCTCCGTTTCAAGTCTAATTAGTGTCAGAAAACAGAATTACTAGTTCCTTACATGAACTAGTTCTGCCGCGCACTGTAAAACTCTGGAACGAACTGTCACCAGCAGTATTTCCGGACCTATATGACCTGCAAACCTTCAAGAAAAGAGCGTATTCCCTCTTAAAAGGCCGGCAACGCACCTGCAGCTCTTCGGATGTTGCGAGTGTCCATGGGCGACGGTAGTTGCTTACCATCAGGTGACCCGTTTGCTCGTTTGCCCCCTTATTTAATTTAAAAAAAAATGAAGTAGAAAAATTTAATTATTTCAGCGATGATAAGGCTGTGAACTTTTGCACTCTCACTCATATCAGCTTTCAATGCAAAAAAACATACTACGGACAGACACTCACAGACGTCAAAATATATACCCCTCTTTTTTCGACGGAGATTAAAAATCTAAAGATCAATTTTTAACGCAGACTTTACTAAATAAACAATTAAAAAATCTTGTTTATTAAAATAAAATATTTTGATCCTGCACAAACAACAAACATTTATTTTAAGATTTTTTTATTTGAACAAATAAATGATTTTCATTGCGTACATAACGTCAAATATTTATTTATTGGAAAACTAGCTGTTGCCCGCGACTTCGTCCGCGTTAGTATAGTAGATCACGTCCCAAGTATTATTTTTCAAAAATATTCAATGTACAGAATTGATTTTCCTACGATTATATTATATGTATAGATTTGTTCCTACAAAGGATAATTATTAAGACGCAATACAAACTCCACGATACCTTTTAATTATAAGTTTCATGAGGAATAAGGGGGGGGGGGGGGGTTTGGGGGGGTGCAGCCCCCCCAAAACAAACGACACTGGAAATTTGGGGAGGTGGGGGGGGGGTTTGGGGGGGCAAAGCCCCCCCCCCAAGAAAAGACCGATGCCAAAGCTCCCAGCATGTTAATCAAACGACACTCGAAATTTGTATAGAAAAGATAGACAAAAGCTCATAGCATGGCAAGGAGTGAAGATAGATACAAAGTGTGAAGGAGAAATTTGTAGGAAATTTTATGGGCTTTCATTACGTACCGGACATTTTTTCTCTACAACGCACCGTTTTAGCGATATGAACAAAAAACTAAAAATATTGAAACTTGAGCCCCTCCCCCCGCCCTAGGTGATATCGTCATAATATCGTCATAATATCGCCTATGTGTTGACCCGACCTCTATATAACATTCGTACAAAATTTGAAGTAAATCCATTCAGTACTTTCTGAGTTTATCCCGGACATACATACAGACAAACAGACAAACCGACAAACAGACAAACAGACAAACAGACAAAAATTCTAAAAACTATATTTTTGGCTTCCATATCGATTGTAGATCACGTCCCAAGTATTATTTTTCAAAACTATTCAATGTACAGAATTGACTTTCCTACGATTTTATTATATGTATAGATGTAATTGAGTATTGAAATAACATTGAAATGTTGAATGTTGTATGAAAAGAGAATTTCGGACGGATATTTTTCAATTGAAAATATTACACCTATTGATAATAATGAATACTACTATAATATTATATCCCAGTACATTTCCCAAAAACTCGGCCTCATCTTTCGTTTTATTTATTTAAATGAAACATTAAAATTATTTTGAGGAGAAAAATCTAGTTTATCGCTACGATGTGGCGCATTTTTGAGTCATTTGTTTTTCCTCATTATAAGATACTAGTAATTTTGGCTATCAATAGTTTGTGCGTGTGACTCAACATAATATTATAGATATTATGATATTATGCGTCAGGCTTTTTGTATTGTACAGCGTTTTTACCAGGCATGCGTAAGTCTGCAATTACAAAATTATGACGCAGCTCAGGTGCAGTGTAAATTTTTTTGTAGTTTCGTTTTTTTTTTCAAATTAATATTTACATGGTTCAAAGTATCTCCATGCCAAATTTCAGCAAAATCGGTTCAGCGGTTTGAGCGTGAAGACAGACACACTTTCGTATTTATAATATTAGTGTGGATTCATGTGACACTTATAAATAAATGAACCTTGATTATATTGGAAGCCATGCGGCGGAGGAATGCGCTGGTGAAGAGAGCCGCCTCGTCCCCACACGACCCCTGCACCGTCCGCTCAGAACACGTCAGGAACTCTTGGAATGAACTACGGACAGACAAACAACATGATATAAGTAATAATAATAGTCTATACTGTGTTAGTAGGTGGCAGACCCGAGAGACGTTGACCTGGAGCGCGCTTTTAGCCTGGCCGCACATTATCCGAAATTTCTAATCAGAAAAATTAGGACGCCCGCCGGAACACACTCTGTTCATACATTTTGTTGTAGACCCCGCATACAATCACAATTCTGACGTGTCAAAATGTATGAGCGGGGCGGGGCATCCGACTTTTTCTGATCAGAAATTCTGATAATGTGCGGCCGGGAAAAGATGGCAATCCGATGCCAGCTGGTTGATTTGTGAATCGTAAAGATTTATAAAGAGGTAAAGTTTGTGAGTTTGTTTCGTTATTGGGTGTTACCTCTGGATCTACTTAAGATACCTACTGTAATTATCTACTTACTGAAAATCTTAATGAGGGAGTTTCATGTTAAGGACACTGCCGAGATTTTATGGTCTGCACATTGTTACATTAATATATTTAAGCATGGCCATATCAGTATGGTCTATGGATTGGCCACAAATCGCGGATCAGCCGGAGGGCCCGGAGGCCTTTGCACCAAATTGCCACCAATACAGTGAATTGCAAAGAACAGGGGGGCTATTACGAGCTCTTATATCCAGCCAGTTTACAGGCCAATTTACATGCCGTTGCATAGACACGGCTTGTAAACTGGCTGGAAACTGGCTGGATATAAGAGGTCGTAATAGCCCCCCAGATATAAATAATACAAATCCATTACAAATATCAGCGATTTTCCGGTACCCTATTAAAGAATTAGGAGTCAAACTGCGAGGATATTTTGGTTTCAAATGAAAGATAATATATTCATCTCCACGACTGTACCGTAAAAATTCTATAGCCGCATACAAAATTTTCACATAAAATACGTTTTAACCATCACAATAATCGCAAAATATGAAAAAAATGGGGTCTGATTAGGTACCTTAATATCTAAATATACACTGAACTGAGGAAAATAAATATCCAAAAAAATTGTTGCTTATTTAGTCCTCTATGAAGTCCGCCAAAAATTTTATATAAAAATAAACAACTTTTCTAGTTATAAGAAAAATAAGAAAATTTCTCAAATTTTTTCATACATTTTCGCCATATCAAGAACGCGGCGAGCGTCGTAACCGCCACTGTACAAGGCGCGCTAATATGAATCTTATTTTAATGTTATTAACGTCGATATTCGTACTGACAGACATCCGACCTGCTAATTCTCCGGTTGGAGCATTCCTAATCAAACGATACGTAAACTGTTTCTGTTTTGTTAAAAAATCGGCCAAGTGCGAGTTGGACTCACGCACGAAGCGTTTCGTATCAATATAGAGCAAAAATAGACTACATTTGTGTTTTTTGTATGGGAGCCCCACTTAATTATTAATTTTATTATGATTAATTATTTAAGTTTAAGTAGAGCGTCCGTGGCCTAATGGGTAGACCTTTGGTTCGCACTCGCAGAGGGTGCAGGTTCGATCCCGGGTGGAGGCGTGTACCAATGAGACATCTTCTGATCTCAAGTACATAATACGGACGCTCGTACGGTGAAGGAAAACATCGTGAGGAAACCCGCACATGGTTGGTCCCAGACGTATTGACTAGTTCTTTCCTCTGGACTAGGCCGACTGTGTTGCGAGAATGCCGTATGCGATTGGGCAACCATACGGTCATTTAAAAATCCTGTCCCAGGCACTACAGTATTTGAAGAGTGGTTACTTCGCTCTGAAAATACCGTATAAATCATCCACAATGGATGCAAAGGCCTAGTTTAGTTTTTTTTTTTAATTATTTAAGTGTAAATTTTATACTACTGTCTACTGAGTATTTTGTGAATATTTCAAGTGCCTACTATTGATTACGAGCAAAAAAGGCCAAAAAATCACGTCTGTTGTATGGGATATCCCTTAAATATTATTTTTATTTTGCTTTTATTATTAATTGTTGTTATAGCGGCAACAGAAATACACAATCTGTGAAAATTTCAGAGGTCTAGTTATAGTGGTTCTTGAGATACAGCTTGGAGACACACAGACAGACGGACAGATAGACGGACAGACAGACGGACATGACATCTAAGTCTCAGTAATAGGGTCTCGTTTTTACCCTTTGGGTACGGAACCCTAAAAACAAGGTATCTGAATTAATTTACAACCCACGCTCGCTATACATTGTCGAATAAGGAAAAAGGATATTCCGAATGTGTGGGTAAGAATCATGTTCTTAAGTGGTTTTATATATTTTGGTGTAATGCAATTGTGAGTCATACCTTGCAACTTTTATAGAAGTCATCAAGAGTTCTAGTATATTCTACCATTTTCATGGGTATGGATAATGGAGAAGTTTTGATTCCCGGGAAAGTATATGAGATAGTTTTTAGAAAATGTACGGTTCCCTCGCAATAAACTAATTTGGCTCCTTTGCGGGCGTCATCTAATCAATTATAAAAAAATAATATATCAGTAATCTTGCATTATTTCCACCAAGACAGTGCAATTAATAAGCAATGTATTAAAAATATCAACTTTTATTCGATAGAAATTAGTCAAAAGAAAATATCGACGAGTTCTCGAAGCTACGAATAAATTCCGCAACAAAAGAAACCGTATCTATTTGTCGCGTAATGAGCAACTGAACGAACAATTTTACTGCGAGCAAATGATTTCTGATCTTATTTCCAGACTGTTCATATTGATTCAGCAGAAAAATAGCATTGTTTTTTTTATCTTTTCGCTGTATGAGAGCCAGTGACGTTGAAATCCTGCGATACAACGTTTGATCACGCCGAAATAAGTGGATATTTCGTGGAATATTTTATGGTATCTTCCACTCGTAGGGTTGCAGCTTTAACAAAAACTGGTCTTAAAAATATAATTAAATCAAATAGGAACTCGTCGTAGAAAACATGATTGTTAAGTGTATGGTTTTATTTATTATACACTAGATGGCGCCATTTACTCCGTTACGCGTTGCGCTAAAGTTCTATTATCGTAGAAACCGTACATTTTTCCGAGATAAAAAGTAACAGACAGACACACTTGCTCATTGGTATGGAATATGGATAATTATTGATACATGGATACGTAAAATGTAAGTAGACGTTACAGCGTTTCGTTTACTCCAGGTACAAAATTGTTTCTCTATAAATTATAAGATTTCGATTCGATTAGATTCCGCGTTCGTTTTAATAAAAATAGCTTCTGAATTTAATTTCAACATTGATCCTTCAATCAACTTATTGAGGCCAATAAATTGTAATTTAATGAGACCAACGAAGTTCACAATTTCAATATAGAGCATGATACGGCTTTAGGGCTTCCTAATAATTACTTTATAATGCAAACATACAAATGTTTGTTACCGATCATTTTCTATTAAAATTGGTAATAATTACCCTCTTTCATGTTTCTTAGCTTCTCTATTTCTGGGTATTTTTTACAGGATATTATTTTTAGTACATCATAATATTTATTGCCATATTGCTTGCTCCCAACTTATCTCTCATGAGTCGTGGCTGTCTGCTCAAATAAGGGGAGTAGAAATTTTATTTTTCTTTAATATTTATCCCGTCAAAATGTTTAAAGCAGTTTCCAGCATATAACTTCATTTAATAGAAAACAAACCGTAACTTTGCGCTCAGGCATGAGTAAAGCACTATTTTACATATCATCCTCATTTCAGTGCATTCAGAGAGTTAGTACTACGTCGTAAATACTTTGTTGGTAAACTTTACGGCCAACTCCTTTGAACTCTGTGATCTGTTGAGTCCGAGTTTATATTAAATTTAAAATTCACAAGGAATATAAGACTTGGTATTCAAATGAATTACAGCGCCAAGATGGTTATTATAGCATCTTATTGGACGAGTCAAGTTTTTTAAAAGAAATCTTTATTGGATCTCGTTAGTACTCAAACCTAGACTACTGGGAGCAAGGCGTTATATCGTAGAAAATTATTTCAATTATGTATTCCAGATGCCTTAATTAAGAAAACATATTTAAATACCGTCGCAAAACTTCATCTGTCCTGTAGCCCCACGTTGAGCGCCAATTTTAGACAGCGCGAAAATAGAGCCTGATAAATTCTTAAATTTCGAATGTATGTATATTTGAGTCATAATATATTCTAGGAAATAAATGAGGAATAAATCAAGACACAAACGGAAGAGTTTTTAAATATTATACTCATGAAAATAATCAGCTTTTAGTATACAATCAACTTTCTAAGTTAAAAAGTTAGCTATTTCATACAAAGATACTGAGACACTAATGCCCAGTTTCTGAGTTTTTTTAACCGAAGTTTATCTATTCACTATTGCTTTTGGTTGGCTAGCGTCAAAAAATTAACCAATCAACAACGCTAGTGAAAAGATAAACTACTGTCAAAAAACTTCAGAAACCGGTTCATACAAACAGCAGATTTTTCTTAACTTAGAAAGTTGACTGTAACCAGAAAACAAAGTAACTAACAAAATTCCTACTTACCAACAAACCGTCCTCAGATGGTCTTCATGACTAGTAGCGACATCAGTGTTGTACTGGTCCTTCTTCTGATGGCCGCTCAACCCAGTTAGAGTCACCTCATACTTCCTACTGCAGACCTCGTACTCGGGTCTCACATTCTTCACACATACTGCATGCCTTAAGTACTCATCCTGGTAACTGCCACGAGTACACAGATCCTGCACCACATCTCTGATGCCCGCGTAGATTTTCCTGAACATTTCCTGTTCATTCTTCTCCATGCAAACTTCTGTGTAGTTGTCTATGCATCTTATACCGGCTTGCAGCTCTCTAAAACAAAATCGAATCATGTAATCTGGAATATAAAAAAAACTTTTTAAAATCAACTGCGTAGTTGTGGTTAGGACCTCAGTACCAGACACTAATTCTTTTTTTTTAGCACTCCAAATACAGTTATCTAAACTCTAAACTTTTCTATTATTAGTACATAATGGGATATTGAAACGAAAGCCAACAGCATTTATTAAGGGCCCGGGTTACCCTCGAAATTTTCATACATTCTTAATACCAAAATCATTTTCTCATACGAAAATATTTAACATGTTTGAGTTATTTTTCAGCTTAAGATAGTATTTACCTAGGGTCCTGAACAAATTTTTTTACAAAATATTTAAATACAAAAAAAAATTTTTTTGTGTTTAAATATTTTTTAGTAAATTTACTACTAAATATTTAAACACCAAAAAATAGACAAAAACACTAAAAAATATATAAATAAATATTAAATTTACTACAAAATATTTAAACTTTAAAAAATATTTTTAATTATTTAAATATTTTGTAGTAAATTTACTATTTATTTATATATTTTTTAGTGTTTTTGTCTATTTTTTGGTGTTTAAATATTTTGTAGTAAATTTACTAAAAAATATTTAAACACAAAAAAATTTTTTTTAGTATTTAAATATTTTGTAAAAAAAATTTGTTCAGGACCCTAGGTAATTACTATCTTAAGCTGAAAAATAACTCAAACATGTTAAATATTTTCGTATGAGAAAATGATTTTGGTATTAAGAATGTATGAAAATTTCGAGGGTAACCCGGGCCCTTAAGCACCACTTATTGGATAGTCGTTCTTAGTGTCCACAGATTCTCTAAGCTAGAAATCAAAATCGCCAGCATCAGTTCATTAGTGAAATCGCCGCAACTTCAGTAACTTATAATAACGAAGTACACAACACAAGCGTACAAGTAAGTCCAAACAATAACTCGGTTGATACAGCTGTACAAACTTAGGCTTCATTGGCTATTCAGCGGTCCAATCAAGCGTTGGTAACTTGGACATTTGGACCAGCTTCAAATTACAATTTATTACAAACAAGAACGCTAAATTGGGATCCAGCCGCTGGTGGTGGTAGTATGTTGCATGACTTCGCTGCGTCAAATTCGTTTATCGCACAGGCTGTGACACAGGTACCAGACATACACTTTTCCGGGATAAAAACTATTCTATGTCCAAACAATATGTCATGATTATAAAATGTATCAAAATAGGGTTGGCGGTGTATACGTGAAGAGAATATTAGTTTAGAAATAGATTAAAATAGTTCTCGAGTTTTACAGATATCTTTTACTTTTTACAGGAGAAAAACTACATTTGTGATAAAAGTTTTCACATAAGTGAGAATCATATCGATTAAATTGTTAATATCGGACTAAAAACTGGCATTATATTATATGTATAGGCATCGTGCCAAAAGCGGAAAAACTTAATGAACAAGAATTATATCTATCGATTATATTATCAAACAAAAAGTTGATTACTGCTCCGTCGCAGGCCGTAGCCCGGAGCTATTCTGTCCGAAGTTTCAGGACGTTGACAACGCGATCGGCTTAAGATCCGCTAACTTTTCTGAGTCTGTTAATGAAGATTGAAGTTGTTTTCCAATAGGGCTATGCTCAGCTGAGGTATCTTGGTGATTATATTTTATTAATCTCCCTGACTAACGCTACATAACCCTGCATGGATTTTATGGCACTAGGATGTCATTGTCAAGAGGTCATGGATGCAAATCTGATAGACAACACCCGTAGACCTACCACGAAATGGTTTTGAGACTCAAACATTCGGACGAGAATGCCGCGTCTTGCTCTAACAACGTCATTTCACGTTTGTTAGAGTAGGATGCGGCATTCTCGTTCAATTGTTTGAGTCTCAAAACGATTTCGTGGTACAAGCCCAGCTACGAGTCATAATTTGGCCACAAGCAGAATCATACATTGAGACTTTACTAGATGGCCGAGTTCTAATTTCGGGCACACGACAAAGCATCCTTTAAATGGTAAACAACCAAGTATGTAAACCAAACTTTTTAGGGACCTTCTCCTATCCTGAAATTGCTTTTTTACCACTCTGCTACGGAGTACCTTAACTCCATCGCAGAGAGGTACGGAACAGATATTATTATTATAGTACTGGTTGGATTTTTATAAAATTAAAATTTTGTAAAAGTATACCCGAGGAACTCTTCCAACTGCCTAGGAATCCATATCCTTGGCAGTTGAAAGACATACGTCGTGTGGTCGGCTTATGTCAATTCAATGTTAGCTGTGAATTGTGATCGGTCGGATGAGTTTCGCGACCAAATTGCTTAGGTCCGCCATCTGTCTAGGAATTAACTTCTCTGATAGTACGACCCGCAGAAACCATCTTACAGGTTTCTTCAGGTAACTTTTAATGGCAAGTGGCAACAGTAAAAACATAATCTAGATTTAAAAAAACTTACATGCAACTTTTATCCAGCTCTTCTCTGGTGACAGCGAATGAGATATCTGGTGAACTGAGCACTGGCAACGCCATGGAACACCTCTGGTACAGGTTCTCTTCTTTGTTGCATTTGTTTTTCGCTGCTCCTGGGAACAAGGGATTACAATACTTCAATTATTTATATTCAATGCGTTATGGCATTAGAATTAGAAAATAATTATTTTTATGTTTAGTTCTAATTTTAACGTCTGAAGTGTGGTATTATAATACATGAGCTTATACTACATTCACTTAGAGCATGAGCATTGAACATCCTTCAGATATTAGTTTTATGAATAAAATGTATACATCTTACATTACATTTATATATCGTCTAAAACCGACGTTTTATTAATAAGAAAATTACACTATTTTAATAGGTTTCATTATAGAATACAGTTTTATATTTGTAAGTCTTTCGTCATCTCGTCGAAAAATTTTAACCAATTTTCAGCATTAAAACAATAATACTTATATAATTTCAAAGTATTTAATATACGCTTAAAATATAATATTTTTCACTATTAATGATAATAATCAATATCATAATATTATCAGAAATAATTGCACGAATGTTGCTGCCTCATTAGTTCCAGCTGATAGGTGATTGGAGTACATCAAAGCTTTGACGCTCGCGGCTCATTAAGCACACTACAACTTTTAAAGCGCTTAAAGCTCTCACAGCTTTTTTCGCACCTACCCTCACTCATCAATTATTATATGAATGAAAGCTCTATAAAACGCTACGTAGTTTTCGCTTACTAACTTATCAAATATTAAATGGTGAATGGCGATGTTATAAAATTATGTATTTTTAACATTCCAGTGAAGTTAACGTATCTTTTTTTGACCGACTTCCAAGAAAGAGGAGGTTATATGTTCGGCTGTGGATATTTTTATAAAATAAGGGGACATACGAGCCAACGGTCACCTGAATGAATGAAAGAAACTACCGTCGCCCATGGACACTCGCAACATTAGAAAAGTTGCAGGCTGGCCTTTTAAGAGGAAAGCGCTCTCTTCTTGAAGGTTTGCAGGTCGTCTTATTTTTTTTAAAGGTTACTAGATACCAGCGTTGCCAGATTTTTTTTGTGCCAAGTCGGGACTTTGGAACTTTTTGAGTGAAAAAGCGGGATTCTTTAGTCAAAAGCGGGACAAAGCAAAAAAAAGGTATAAAATTTTGATTTTATACCTTTAGTTTTCATTAATTTTTATCTTTTTATTTGCGTTAAAATAACGTTTACGTGACAATAGATAGTAAAAGTAGCCAAAGAAAATCCACCCCTCTACCTCCCACACTCTTATCTTCTTTACGCACATTTCTTTCTCAGCACGCTGCACGTACGTTCGAGCTTTCTCCGAAAAGCGGGACTGAGCCTGTCCCTCGTGGGACAGGCTCCGCCAAAATCGGAACGTCTGGCAACGCTGCTAGATACCTACCAAACTTTGATAGCGAAAAATTCGTTGTATTGAGCGGGAACCTATTTTTCTTTATCCGACGACTTTTCCGAGACTCGAAGTATCTCCAATCTCCATAGCAAGGTGAAGAAGTAACAGACATAATACAACTCTTTAATTAGTATATATTTTGTATTTATTAACCGACTTCAAAAAAAGGAGGTTATCAATTCGACGCGTATGTATGTAATATTTCCAGAACTGCCCAGTTTTTGTATATGTTAATCTATAACAGCTTCTGAACAAATGTGCCGAATTTCAAAAGTGTATGTATGTATGTATGTATGATTTAAAATATTCTGTTTTTATTGTACCAGGTATAGTTCAACTTAGGGAATACTGCAAGTTTCATCAAAATCGGTTCAGTAGTTTTTAAGATAGGGAATTTTAATTCTCAATTACGTACAATTTTGAAGTCGGTTTTATCCTTTTAAAATACAGTTATATTAATAATATTATACAGGGTGTAACAAAACTAAGTGATAAATGATAATACTTTAGGGTGTGTATGTGTTTCTTGACTCTTGTAGAGAGTTCACTGTGAAAGTAGCAGCGCTGAAAAACAAATTTATTTTTTCACTTTTGTAGCGTCAAGAGTTTCCCCATACAAAAGTTTTAAAAAATAGTCTTTCGTCGCTGCTACTTTCACAGTGAACTCTTTTCGAGGAACACATTACGTCCTAAAGTATTATCAGTTAGTTTTGTTACACCCTGTAGACTATATTCTATAATAATTTATATAGAGCTGGTACAAACTCTATAGTCAAGACTCATATGGACTTTTAAGGCAAATGCTCGAATATTTAGAATAATAGAGGCCAGAATATTCTAAATAATATCAAATACATTTGATATTCAAATTGAAATTCAAAGGTGTCTCTAATATTTCGAATGGGAAATGCAATCAACAATACCGAGCTACAATTTTGTCGGTTTGTATTATAAACAGCTTATTTGAATTCAACTCCTGTTTAGCACTAAATCTGATAGCGTTAAACACTAACCGCCGAAATTTATTCCAGTTAAATGTAATATTAATTTGTTATTTGCATTCTGTTGGTTTAATTTGTGCTGGCTCAATTATAATTACTTTTTTGGTTAGAGGATTAACGCTCGTTTTTAGGTTTTTATACAAGTTATTATCTATTTGGTGCCACTTTTGCTTGACTGACGCTATTTTCTCTTAAACGGCCGGTACCGCTCTCTGATGTTGTGAATGTCCATAGGCGACGGAAGTTGCCTTTCATCAGGTGACCGCTAGCTCGTTTGCCCCCTAATTTTATTAAAAAAAGTAAGTGCGGCAGTAAATCACAATACACGTGAATTAAGGGCAGTATTTACTCCAGGGGGGTTATTATGAGCTCTTATATCCAGCCAGTTTCCAGCCAGTTTACAAGCCGTGTCTATGCAATGGCCTGTAAATTGGCCTGTAAACTGGCTGGATATAAGAGCTCATAATAACCCCCCAGGGGGGCTATTACAACCTCTTATATCCAGCCAGTTTCCAGCCAGTTTACAGGCTGTGTCTATGCAACGGCCTGTAAACTGGCCTGTAAACTGGCTGGATATAAGAGCTCATAATAGCCCCCCAGGAGTGTTTCGAAGGTCAAAGTAATTACACAGCAAACAACCTTCTACAAGTGGTCCATAAGCTAACCATTGTTTATGTATTAGGGCTGCCAAAAATGAGAAATTTTAAACTTTATCTCTTTTACTAAAAATATTTACACATTCCTAATAGTACTTAACATTATAATAAGTACGAAAGTGTATCTACGTATCTGTCTGTTATCTCTTTAATCTAAAACAACTGGACAGATACGAAAAAAGACATAATACATATTATTATTATTATGATACTTTTTGTTGCAGAAAAAATTTACGGTTTCCGCGCAATAAACTCATTTCAGCGCAGCGCAGCTGCAGGCTTTATTGAGTTATTATTTATACTAATAAAAGGCCTGCTTGTATTTGTAAGGCACATTGAAAAAGTCACGCATCAGACAAAAACAGCATACCTACTCTATCATATGACATACTTACCTCACATTTAGTTGCTAGTAACATTAGCGGCTATTTTAGATCGTAAACAGTTATTTCAACGGTCAACGACATGACAATAAGTGAAAACAGCGAAATTTCATTAAAAAAAACCCGGCCTAGAAAGTCACATATTACAACTTAGCGACGTGAAACTTTGAGTTTACCCCTTCCTTATATTTTAACTGCCTATAACATCTGCACCTTTACACACACTGTATATTCTTACATATAGATTATTATAGACGCTATAGTTATTTAAGACGTAAGAGGCCGCCCTATTTATTAATTTTTCATAATATTATCTGTAATATGTAGACACTGTATAAATAAACACGCGCACGTCACACGCGGGTGATCTCGATTCACGTGCGCGTGCGCAAATGGCCGATATACCACTTACCAGAAAGTGAGGTTATCGTGATAGAAAGTTAACGCCAAATATCGAAAAATTGACAATCTATACTTCCATATCCATACTAATATCACAGCTAATATTACAAATGCGAAAGTGTGTCTGTCTGTCTGTTACTTCTTCACGCCTAACCGCTGAACTGATTTTGCTGAAACTTCGTATGAAAATACTTTGAGTCCCGGGAAAGGACATAGGATAGTTTTTATCCCGGTAAATGTACGGTTCCCGCGCGATGAACGAATTTTGGCGCATCGGCGTTGCGGGCATCATCTAGTTTACTCTATATTATATTATACGAGCTATTGCCCGCGGCTTTGCTCGCGTTAAAAAGGATAATTATATACAAACTTTCATCCCCTATTTTAACCCCTTGGAATTGGAATTGATCAAAATCCTTTCTTAGTGGATGCCTACGTCATAACATCTATCTGCATGCCAAATTTCAGCCCGATCCGTCCAGTGGTTTGGGCCGTGCGTTAATAGATCACCATGTCAGTCAGTCACCTTTGAGTTTTATATATTTAGATTGCGTAAGGTAATGACTAATGAGATTATGGGTTAATGTATGTTAAAACGCAAGTTAAAATTCCACCGAAAACCCTTTCACTTTTTTCGAGTCTCTTATAACTGGGATTGTGACATTTGCTTTTGTTGACTATTCTATGTTAAAACTTGGAAGACTTCTCAATCGCTAGTAAAAAGTCCTTTCACTTCGTTTTCACCAACCGTACTCAGACTCCTGATTCTTTTGGAACCTCGTGGGAACCTCTCATAAGACAGGCGTTTTCATTTACGCCTTTGAGACAATTAAGTAAGTCCTTAGGAACCAATCATTATTAGGTGACACGTTGTACTAATATGTATTCTGTGGTGACACATAAGCAATGATAGAAACTTAGAGGATCTGGCTAGGATAACGTTGATACGGTTGGTGAAAACAAACAAAATGGCAGCATAAGGGTACTCTTGTGTCTGGTTTCCAAGGTTTTTTAGTAAAATATTACCCATCAACAACGCTATTGAATACATAAACTCTTGTCAGAAACTGGGCAATAATCTAACAATCGTTTGAGTTCGACCATGACTACCATGAGTCAATACAATGTGTGACTAGTCTTTGATCTTCGTCCATTCATTTTTATGAATCAACACTGCACTGTGATAGCTGATGTTCATTTGTCAAATGATGATTCCTATTTAATTTATATCCAATCTTTATTGACTTGAGAAAACCCATTTAAACGATGAAACCGACTACAGTAAACTACAATAATAATTACTCTTTATATAAGTTACGACCATGAGAACCAATATCTGCCTGAACAATTTACATATTGCGACGTGACAATTTTCCGAAGTCATTCGATCTATGGATGACGACATTGGCCCATCTCTGTCCAGCATGTCCAATTTAATTTAGCCAGTTTATTTTTACTATGCGACGTAAGGCCAACGCACTTGGCGACACGGGTACGATACGATCACCATATTCTTTGTAGTCCTATCGCCAACATGATCCCACAATTCCCACCACTAGTCACTACGTAGTAAAGACATTTTCACAACGGATATTGTTTTAAGTCACTGTCTTTGTATGTGTTTAACACACAACACCGGCTGTTTTAATTTTAGGACTGAAAAGGATTCCTTAAAAGTTCTATCCAAAGATCTTTCGCTTTTTCATCCACATCCTTAATTAACAAAAATCTTACGCAATGCCTCCTACAGATGATCCAATATCGCATCGCCTTGTGTCGTATCGTCAAGCGACTAACAGCTGCATTCCATTGGTATAGTGGGGAGCCGAGCCCACCACGCTACTGCTTTCTATTGGTCGTCGAGGATCATACGATGTCTTGCGTGTGTGGGTGAGCGTACGCACACGACACAATATATCGACAAGTAATTTAAGATTCGTCTCTCCGAGATGCCATATAAAAACTGTATCGCCTTGAAATCGCTGTAAACAATATGCGCTTTAAAAATTAAAGTTTCGTTTAGGAGCAATTTCTTATAATTGGATGGCTATAATTAGCTAGGTAACATTGTAACCAGTTAGTCAACTCTACAGTCTATGTAATCATATTCGAACATGCTACACGCATGTTATGAAGAATGTAGAGTTTTGTGGCATATGTTTCATTCGCTTTTGCGCGCAGCTTAGTAATTTTTTGGCAAAGTTTTAATATGGTATATTTATACTATGGCACGTACGATTTTGATTGTGATGTTAAAATTTGCTCAAACCGCTCGTGTTTGAGCAAATTTTACAATGCTGTAGCACAGAATATATATTAGTAGTACCAAGCTGTAGCCAGTAGTCAAAATACTGAATTCGTTATTGTAACAATAGCAATACCACCAAATTATTCACCATTGTTGTAAATTGTAATTAATCTCTTTTGTTTCATCATTATCACTCAATATAGGTGACAAAAACGTGATAATAATGATTTTCCGATGTAATTATAGAGGAATCGCATGCGGATTTTATTGGTTTGAAAAACATCAAATTTAATTTTAATAAAAGGGAGAACAAAACTGGACAAATATAACTTTCCTAATGGTACTTGTACTACTAATAATATGTATTCTGTGCTAATAGCAAAAGAAACAATCATTTACTTAATAGCCTGCAGTAATTTATATTATTATAATCCAGTGATCAAATATAGCGATGGACTGCAACTGGAATATTGTAAACGGGCACTAAAATGCAATTCTGAGCATTGTACCTAGTGCCTATAGCCTATAAGACAGCTTATACTGCAGACTATTATCTATTCTGTGCTACAGCCATAATATGGCGGGGTTAGTTCGCCGATTTGGCTAATACACGTCAAATAAGCCATATGGACGGGTTTGCGAACAATTGGATTCGATGATTCTTAAAGGTTTCTTCACATCCATGTATAAACTGCACACACTTTTTTAGCCGCTAGTTGCCGAAACTGGACAGGTTTTGCCATGCGCAGTACCCTGGCAAAACCTGTCCACTTTGTTATTTAGCAAACGAGTTTTAACATTTAAAATTAGATATTTCCAATTTCTAATCATTCAAGTCAAATAATTTCACAGTATTGAATACAATAGCATTACTCGAGTAATAATTACGAGTAGTAATGAGTGTAACAATAGGAGATATATCGTAACGTATTACTTAGAATCTAGATCGCGCAAAACCTAGAGCATTGTGAAAGGAGAAAATACACGAACAGAATATAATTATGGTCAATACTGCAAATATAGAAGAAGGATAAGATGACTAACAAACAATTGGAAAATTTTCGTTTTTTGCATAAATGAAAACTTTAGGGGCGGGAAAATATTTGAAATAAAAATGCGGTTTTTATGTATAGCCAGTTACATTAGCCAGATAATGAAAGAGGTAAATTACAAGGTTTGTTCAAAGTTTAAGCGAAAAAATGTGTAAGTACAAATTACTCATTTTTCCCGTATTTTATAAAATGTTAGATATCACTTCATCCACTTAGGTCTTCAATTATTATAGGGATGATGACAAGGTCAAAGATTAGCGAATTTTGTTAACAAAATAAAGAAATCACGGTAAAAAATAAGCGTTCCCAAAATTTCAGCTCGATATCGATAGCATTTGAATTTTTTTTGTTATGAGCCTTCAAAGTTGGATAATAAAGTAGATTTTTTTTTTAATAAAATTTCTTAATATTTGTATACCATTCGATAACTTATGCAATTAAAAGCAACTTTTGTTATGAAACCACTTTCATAAACGCAATATTTAATATACCTATCGAACAAAGTTCTCTCCCGATGCGTACAAACTAAGAAAGAGTGACGTCAGTCTTTCGTAGCACTTTGTATGGAGCGTTTTCGGGCAGGTCTATTTTATGAGATGTTTGAATTGTCATATCTCGGTGAATTTTTAAGCTATCAGAGTCATTCTTTCAGCGATGTTTCTATTTTTAAGGGTCTTTCAATTACCAATAAGAAAAAAAAATAGTCATCAAGCCTATTGTACAACGATGATCACCTGATTGTCTGACAAGAAATGATGGGTGATGACCCATGCGTCGGATGGACATGTAAAAATTGGGTTCGATCTCTCGCTAGTCGTATCGATCATCCGTCCACTGGGTTATGAGAGTAAAGAGAGAGTGCTCTGCTCTTGTGTGTACCTACTGTGCTCACACTTGGAACTATATAAGCAGACGAACATATAACCTCCTCCTTTTTGGAAGTCGGTTAAAAATGGTAACCATTGTCACCGTTATATTGTATTTATGACATTTTATTTATATTTAATATTTATAATGAAATTATAATGTTATGATTTATGAATATTTAAGGAGCACATCTGATCAATATAATTCAATACTTTAATTTCAAACGAACAATTTTTTAATGATAGAGTCAATAGTTCAATACATAGATATCGAAAAATTTTCGGGTAAGTATAAAATATAAATGTACCCTGTAAAGTTGAATTTTTTTTTGTTGAAGTATGGTTTCAGTTAACAACTGCTGTCTTCATTCAATATAAAATAATTTCTTGTTAACCATGAAAAGCCAATTTACTTCGCAGTTCGCAATAACGCGGAAGTAGATTCGTAAGCCTATCAGACGGTGTTTTTAAACTTGGATCACGTAAAGATAGCATGCAGGCGACGTAATCTTATCATATCTTATCTTTTGCCATCTCGCAAAAAGTTGACTTATCTATAATACGCGTACGACAGTTTCTAATACTACGAAAACAACAATTTCTACTATATGACATACAATATAATAATATTATACAGTAGAACAACTACATGTGAGAAATAAATAATAAGACAAGCATAAAATACATAGACAAAAAAATCTCAAAGGTTTGCCATATTTACTCATTTTTTGTAGCAAATATATGCAAGTTTCCCTCAATTTTTTGATACGAAGTCTATAACTCATTCAGGAGCACAATATCTACGTAGAAAACAATCAAATAACTTCAGTTTCTAACAATAATAATCAAAAAGATAGCCATACAGCATCTTTACGCAACTGGAGTAGGTATAACAAAATAATTCTGGGAAACCCTGTATATTTGTACTGTGATAACTGATAAGAGTTCGGAAAGTTTTCTGTGATAGATATAACCACATTTTCCATACGTATTTGTGTCAAATGTAGTAACATAATGATTACGAAAACGTATGAAGGTGGAGGTGTTTTTTACATGAATGAACTAGGTTTTGTAACATAAAGTACGTAAATTATATTAGTAGATGAAACATTTTAGAGAACCCAGAAAAAAATCCTATTAAAATGAGCAAGATATGAGCGGTTTTAAAGTTTTCTATAATCTCTTTCTACAAAAGTATATAATATCATGGACTTTGTTTACAGTCTTACATGATGTGAGGTCAAGTCAAAGCAAAGACCAATCTCGCATCTTAGCAAATACTTTGCAGTTTGCACTGGAACGTATGCTATGGGCCGACGGGTTTCGACTATGTAAGTGTTGGGTCAAAAAATTTCGCGCACCACCCACTGGTTTGACATGGTGAGTAAATTTAATAATGAGTAATATTTTTTAATTTAATAATGAGTAATATAATAAGGTGAGTAATATTTTAAAGCATAAGGCGCTTACTGAAAATCAGCGATGCGACTACGATCGCAACACATGCTGAGTAAGCACCAATTTGGTAGATACGGTTTTCAAATGTTTTATTCCTTCTTATAATGTACAATTATTTTTACCAAAGAAAGTTTCTTTCTTTCATTCTAAATTTATTAAAGGATACAGGTATGACTAATATTCTATACTAGTATAATAAATGCGAAAGTGTATCTGTCTGTCTGTTACCTCTTCACGCCCGGACCACTGAACCGATTTTGCTGGGTATAAAGATACTTTGAGTCCCGGGAAAGGACAAGGGATACTTTTCATTCCAGAAAAATTTACGGTTCCCGCGCGATAAGCGAATTTTGGCGCAACGGAGTTGCGGGCGTCATCTAGTTTATAATATAAGTAAGAAGTAATAGTAATAGGTACAATATTCAATGACTACTATATGATACTTTAGTTATAATTATTATTCTAATGACCATCAAAATGCCAATATACTGTCGTATAATCCAAATGATGGGGATATTCGGCAGTGACTGGCTCATGGACCGGATCATTTGTCATAGCCGTGAGATAAGAAAACTTTTTCCACAGCTCACTGGCTCAATCTGTGACTGAGGAAATCGAATCGCATTATCTTTTAAATAGAAGTGTTAGGCTGTTATCACCCGCTTTGCTGCTTACGCAATCATCATTATTAATAAGATGTCAGTGCAGTGTAGGTATTTAATTATGAGACAGTATTTTTTATTTATATTTATGACTTACCGCGAGCATAGAATATAATATATTAGTAATACCAACCGCGAGAGAGAAAATAGTCTATAGTCATAACTTCATAAGACAAAAAGAGATAATATAATTTATAATTTAATAGATGACCCGTGAACTTCGTGACACTTTCCTTTTTATAATAATAAATAAACCTTCACCGGACTTCTACGAATATAACAAGAAGTATCTAAGCTAGCCAAATTGGTTCAGCGTTCTAGACCTATTAATAGCAAGACCGATTTTTTTAACCCATCAATCCCCATGCGGCAGTCGGCTGGAAAATCTATTGTGTCTGCGATACCCACGATCCTCCAGATAGGATAGGATTTCCAAGTTTGACCATTACTCGTGGTAAGGCCGTACCGTACCGTATATTTTAAGTTATTGCATCTATAGGAAGCGTTTCTTTTCCTTCCTCTGAAGCAAACGCATGGCTCGGTCCCTCCAGAAAAAACCTCCCTAAATTAACGAGACATTATCGCCATATGCATTAACGAATGATTAATTTATCAACTACGTCAGCATCTGAGTAATAAGTAATAACTAATAAGAGGTAAAATTAACGCTCTTCGCTTTTGATGACTGCATGCACTATAAAATTAGTCACAATTTTCGTCGAAAGGGCGTCACGTCTGTTTCCAATTTGGTTGCAATTTCTGTGACGTAATATTTGCCGTTAAACAAAATTATCATATAAATTGCCGCGAAGATAAATGCATTTTTAACCCCCGACCAAAAAGAGGGGTGTTATAAGTTTGACGTGTCTGTCTGTCTGTCTGTCTGTCTGTCTGTCTGTCTGTCTGTCTGTCTGTGGCATCGTAGCATCCAAACGGGTGGACCGATTTTGATCTAGTTTTTTTTGTTTGAAAGCTGACATGACGGAGAGTGTTCTTAGCTATAGTTCATCATCATCAGCCTGCTCATTGCTGAAATATCACGGTATATCTGGTTCGTGATAGGACGATTAGCAACTTGCAGTCGTTTGATGGGTTTTATATTTTGCATCCTGGTTCGTGACACTTATGAATATATACACATTATTGGAAAGTTGACCTGGTGGTGCAGCATCACCTGGTAATCAATACCCAACTCCTCACCAACTTAGAGCAGAGGTTTCGTGTTTGGGCTCATTTTAATTGCGACAACCAGTAAGACGTAGATAAACAGTAAATATTTGCATGCTGCTGCTGCAGCATCACCTGGATTCTATAGGAGCCAAGCTCCGTATGAACCTAAAGTGGAGGTTTCATGTTTGGGCTCATATTGACGGCCTCATCCAAGAGGACATATTTCATAGATGGTATTCATTGGGATGTGATCCAGTTGATAGGAATTATTCTGCACAAGTTTAAAAAGCATAAAATAAAATTAAATTAAGAAATTTAAAAAAACCCCCGCCAAAAAACTTTAAAAAGTAATGAAATAACATTTCCTGACCTTAAGTTTAAATCATTCCTAAGAGTAAAGTAATATTTTAGTCCATAATTGTTGTCAAGGTGTGTCGGGGGACCGCTAATGTAGATGTTTGATTTCACATAACAATATAAATTAAGGGTCTGTTCACAGCGACCCGAATCGAGAGAATCAGCGACTATTATGGCGATACAAAATGCAAAAGTCGCTGTGTTTAATTGGCGGTCCCCCGACACACCTTGACAACAATTATGGACTAAAATATTACTTTACTCTTAGGAATGATTTAAACTTAAGGTCAGGAAATGTTATTTCATTACTTTTTAAAGTTTTTTGGCGGGGGTTTTTTTAAATTTCTTAATTTAATTTTGGCAAACACATTAGCGGTTACGGAATTAACGTACATATAATTATACGTGGTGAAATAGATCAAAAGTTACTGCATCGAAAATATTTAAGCCGATCCTGTGTGGGTAATAAATTAGGATAAAACAATTCGGCCGGCATTCCAAACTGTGGACATAAATCCTGATTAGTCTTCAGCAAGTATTATTCGACAGATCACCTGGTGCTGGCCAACTTTATATTAATTAAATTCGCCATTTTGTAAATCGCTTCTCGTTTTGGTAAGGACTAGTTGCTACATTGATGATATATTTCGTTTTTGCAATACTAAGAAGGCTGGTGATGTCACGCCTTATGCATATTTTGTTATGAGGAAAAATGCAATATGCATCCCATTAAAACGTTTTTATGTAGAATTATGGTGAAACGCCGAAACGAGTGTCCTAGCTAGCACCACAGCTAGCACAGCCAAAACCATGGTTTTGAGCAAAAAATTAGAAAAGCACCACATTATACCATTTATATTAGTGGGTGAGCTGCTGTCAACTGGCCGCAGCTCACCCACTAAAACCCGTCCGTGCCTTCTCCTCCACTTTGTGCTGGGCCGCTGGACCCGTCTGAGACGAAAACTGCAGCGGCCCAGTCAGCGGCGTATGCTTCCAGCGCAGCTTCTCCGCACGACATTCTGCTGCCGCTTACTTCGGGAGAGCTGCCAAGTCACTGCGCGCACCCTGACTTTACAGGGCCTAGTTGTAGTTACCATACAAATTTTACTAATCGTGAATTAATAAGGCGTCAAAACTCAAAAAATTGACGAAAGGCTTTATGAAAAGGTAGCTAGTCAAGTAGAGCAAAGATACCCCCAAGCATAGCTACGGTTGCCGGTCATCTTATCAGAGGCATTTCGCCTTATGCCAAAGCCCAATTTAACGCCTCCGTGGTCCAGTGGTCTAGAGCGTCGCTCTTGACTCGGAGGTCGTGGGTTCGATTCCCGCGTTGGAAACATGTTATTTCCAAGTTTGGTTAGGACAATGCAGGCTGATCACCTGATTAGACAAGTAAGATGATCCATGCGTCGGATGGGCATGTAAAAAGTCGGTCCTGCGCCAGCTGATCTCTCGCCAGTCGTGTCGGTCTGCCGTCCCACTGGGTTATGAGAGTAAAGGAATAGATAGTGCTCTTGTGTAGGTACTGCGCACACACCTGGGCACTATAAAATTACTCCTGCGTACCTGGCCTGGTTTCAATGAAACCGACGACCGTCACCGAAACCGGTGTGGGGAGTAGTATAGAGGCATTTCCGTGCCCTCAGGCAAGGCTTGCGTACCACAAGCTATTTAAATACATCAACATGTTAAAATAGCTTCCAAGCATCATACTTCGTGCGAAGTTATAATATCCTTTACAGATCATCTTTTACTTTTATCATGGTTAACTATTTACCAATAGGTCTAAAGCGATCCTTCATTAAAGTCTTTAATGATTTTGAACTTTGATTGACCTCTTCTGGCATTCGCACGTCGCTATCAGGTTGTCAACTGCCAAGATAAGAACTGGCACAGTTTTAGACGTTAATGAAAGTAACGATTGAAGCGTATCCTTGCAAGTGCTTTGACGATGGAAAATTACATTTTTCAATTGACTCGAGCTTAAATCCTCAAACTGTTAGTTAATTAAAATTTTCTTATGATCGTGTCAAGCTAAAACGAGCTTCAGGGGCCCGATAATTTATAGATCGTCATGATGAATAATGATTGTCTATGTCTAGGTTTAGAATTTTTATGATCCATTAAAAAGCTGAGTAAAAGCGAAAGTTTGTCAAAACAATATCATGATTCATGTTGCATGCCTTTCCTATATTGAATATTGATACAAAGAGCGAAAGAAATATTTAATGGATTTAGATAATAATATTATTAGGGTATTTTTGAATAAAGTCGTCAACAGTTACCGACAAATTGCGTTATATTTTATAACATTTTTTAACAGAAGTTCATGCATTGCACATTGATTGGCAGCTGACTTTAATCGATAAAAAGTGGGCTTTATAATAACTTGCCTGTAAAAAACCTCTAAGGGCCTGTTTCACTACTTTCTGATAAAGTGACAAGACAACTTTTTTGACAGATTCTCCATACTTTAACTGTCAAGTTAAGTGGTGGATAACCTATTCGGCACTTATCAGGAAGTGGTGAAACAGGCCCTAAAACTGGAAATTATACAACAAGGATTTATTCAGTGATCTACCTACTTATTGTTCAGTGACAACTTGACGAGTGTAATTATATTAATAGACACGGAACGAAATCTCGTGGGCGTTTGAACAATTGCCCAAATTGTTGTTTACACGTTAAATATCAAGACGTAAATACATTGAGGCGCCGTAAATTATCACGTTGATACGTGATAAATAAACAATATATTCAGTCGTTACATACTAATAAAATATCCGCCTTTTACTGGTAATTTACCAATGTACGTTAGTGGTAGATAGCTTACCAATGTACTGTTAAGAATTATTATGGTTTAAACTTTAAATTATTATATTGTGTTATTACTTGAACTAGTATTAATAATAACTACCTAAAAGTTAAGGCCCCAGCTTTGTGAGGACTCGCGTTGTCACAACTTGGCTGATTGATGATATACTGTGATATACATATAACCTTAGAAGTGATAACACCTATGTTAAAAGTTTTTCCGTAAAGTGTACCACAAAATGTAAAGGCTGTGGGATATACTAGGATATTATACTGATAATAATCCAAGTCTATAGTTGCTTATATAGTAAGATTATATATATATATGTATATAATTTAATAATGTGTGAAGCGAGTTTTTATTTGGTCTGAGTGTAACTAAATAACTATTCAATGAATTCATGATTCAAAATAATAAAATGTACATACATTTATTTAATTAGTAAGTAATAATAATATTGCCTTTGAAGGTTTCGTAGGGTTATCTACCTTGCATTAGGAAGGTTACTTTATTCTACGACTTGAAAAGTATAGCAAGGTCGTTTGGTGAACGCATGTTGACAAAAGTTAAATATATACTATATATTATATAGCTCTTATGACACTGCTGTTTACACTAGTGACTAGCGGAACTTGAAGAAAGGCCTAAAATTACACATTCCAAAATCAGATAGATTTACCATTACCACTTTACAAACTTAATAATTATGTTAGGGCAATAAGGTTCAACCGTGGTAAGCCGGATCTCAATCTGACTTTCGTATCTAGTGTTTTTAGTAAAAAAAATCAGACGCGATGACCACTGGTCACGTTAGGTGACTTTTAACAATAGGTTCGTAATTTATACTGTGACGGCATAAATTATTATGTACTTGGTACTGTCCAATAAGTGCAAAAAAAGTTTTGAAATTACTAATATTGCTAAAAAGCTATGTACTCAAGCGTAGGTGGGCTAAAATCTAAACGCTAATAATTACTACATATTATTAATTATTTACTATTCATGAATAATTATTATACTTAATTTCATCGGCAGCTCATATTCTAGAATATGCTAATACATAACTACAAGTATATTAAGGTATTTTACACCGCTATATTATTATTATCAACTTACCCACAGTATTCACAAGTAGAAAAATATTCAAACACAAAAATAACACTATTTTAGGCATCATTGTCACTTTTAAAAATTATAACTCTTAAGCGGGAAGTAACTTTTTAATTCCTTTCCTAATAATTATAAGTTCGTTGCTGGAATTATTAAAATATCCCCACGAATAAAGTTTACGTGTTTGTAGCGCAACTTTCTATACGAGAGGCAGTACCTCCTCACGTCACGATAAAAACTGAACTGCCAAAATAAAGTTCCAAAATTGAAGTTTAGTTTCATTCAAACTTCAAACTAGAAGAAGGCGCAAGATGTCAACTTTTTTAATTAACTATCTGGATACAAGGCATTTGCTCCAACGCTATGTTTAAAATATATAATATTATAATAATTATAATTAATTTGTATATAATAAAGGTTTAATAGATTATTTAAAAGGAATACGTGTGAAAAAACAAGGTAATACCTAATAAAAACATTAAAAACAAAACGATAAGTACCTACATCTTTTTCTTTTCTTACAAAAAAAAAAATTGACAGTTAGGGAAATGTCATTCTGACATATTAAAAAGAAGAAGACGTAAACATAACCAAAAAGTTATATTAAATTCTATGTTAAATTCTAAATAATTTTTAAAATGGGAAAATAGTGGTACCATAATTACAAATTGTTATTAAAGACTTAAGGAAATCGTTTTCTTTACGCGATGTCTTTTAGAATACTAAGAAATTTTCTCACTGCTAGGCAAAAGTGTATGTTACTGCACCGTCCTTATTCTGACAAATCTAAGGATATAGCACCTTACGATCCATTCTATTCTAAGCCACAAAAGACTAAGCAAACTTATCTAGAAGTTATAAAGAAGTTCGAAGAACAAGACACGAGGCGGCGGGGTCATGTGGAATTTATTTATGCAGCGCTTAGTAGGATGAAGGAATTTGGAGTTCACAAAGACTTGGAAGTTTATAAGGCGCTAGTAGAAGTTCTGCCGAAAGGAAAATTGGTACCCACTAACATTTTTCAAGCTGAGTTCATGCATTATCCAAAACAACAACAGTGTGCTGTAGATTTGCTTGAACAAATGGAAAATAATGGTATTTTTTAACCTTATTTGAACTTCTTAGATTTATGGTCTAATAATTCTGATAAGTCTTCTTAGACTGCGGATTTACTGTCTTATTAGATAGTGAATTTAAAAGTGGTTTGCTTTCATTAAATTATTTTAAAATTATTCCATTTTCAGATTCAGAGAAGCATGATTCAGTCTTCTTAGTCAAATACACTATGATGACAAGGATTAGGCTTAAGGATTTTTTAAACTTATCGATTGTTTACGAAATTATCTCTTATTCCAGGTGTAATGCCCGATACGGAAATGGAGCAAATACTACTCAACACTTTTGGCCGCAGAGGGATACCACTAAGAAAGTATTGGAGAATGATGTACTGGATGCCAAAGTTCAAACACCTCACACCTTGGCCTTTGCCAGAAGAGCTGCCACAAGAGGCGCTCGAGTTAGCAAAATTGGCTATACAAAGGATAACATCTGTAGATGCAGATGTCAATGTGAATGTTTGGCAGGTGATTTCAATATCATGTACAAACATGTAATACTTTAGTAGTGAACATAGAAGTTTAGTTTATTGGTCTGAAATTCTTATTACAGACAGAGTATCTCAACATATTTTTATATTGCACTAGATGACGCCTGCAACACCGTTCCGCCAAAACTCGTTTATCACGCAGGAACTGTACATTTCTCCGGGACAAAAAGTATCCTATGTCCTTTCCCGGGACTAAAAGTATCTCCATGCCGAATTTCAGTAAAATCGGTTCTGCGGTTTGGACGTGAAGAGGTAACAAACAAACAGACACACTTTTGCATTTATAATATTAGTATGGATCGATGCTGTTATTCTAAAAAAGTTGAGGCCAAAGATAGTTTGTAAAATATATTACAACTTTATAATATTATACTAATAACAGTGGGTTGCTGCGTTATAATTAACATTAATAGTAGATTTTGTCAGACAGAAGAGATTGAGGCATCATTGGATAAGACATGGATCGTAAGTGCACAGAGTAGAGCACAGCGAGTGCTTTTATCGGAACAACCAACGGATGACCCACTCGTCATAAAAGGACCGTACCTTGTGTACTTGAGGGATCAGACTGTATCATACTTTGTACTGCTTGGAAAAATACGACCGGAAGTTATTGACGACAAGGATCTGGATGGTAAAATATTTTTACTCTTGTTTTTTTTGTACATATTAAGATATTATATTTTATAAGCTTTTGCTTTTTGAAGGAAACAAACTTTTTAATTAGCGTTTTCTTTAATTTTAACTATGTAAAAAACGAATTACAGTTTTTACAATCTATAAGAGTTTCTTTCTTTGGGTTAATTCATCAAGCCCCATACGGTCACCGGTGACCGGGACAATAGAATATCTATTGTGTCTCGTTTTTCCACGGTCGACGGGTTAATATTCTACAGCGTGAAATTTTAATGGTTGTTTTCCCGCAGTAATATGATTCTCTTAGTAGTACAATAGATTTGTGAAGTTTTTTTTGTTCAAATCATAAAAAAAATTCGGCCGGGTCCATAGCCGCTCGCGCCTATCGGCATAAAGTTGCAATAGTACGTCATACAAAATATTTTGTATTTTCAAAAAATAACTTGCATGATTCGATAGTACTACGATAGGTAAATCGTCCTGCTGCGGGAAAACAACTACTAAAATTTCACGTTGTATAATTTTTTGTTACAGATGTATCTAATATTAAAAAGCCAACAGGTATACCTGGTGTGGGTAGAGTAAAGTTACCTCAACTAAAAAATACAATTCACGAACAGGATGATGGAACTATTGTTGCAGTTTGTGCTACAGGTGATTATTGTTTGCTAAGTTAGCAGTTTCTCAAAGGAAGTTGAGAAATCTCAACATAGTCAAGCCGTCAATTTTACGTTTGGATTTACTGCAATCTTCTTTATGATACTAATTACTATGAGAAATTAATAGGCTTAAAATGAGAATTCGCCGTCTAACAGCAATTTTTGCCATCATAGAATCACCTTTGCCCTTAAAAAAAGTCTAGTAAATAATTTTAATTTAGGTTACTATGGTCAAATCTTTTAAGAAAGATTTGAAATTGAATGTATTGTCTTGATTCATATTATGTATAATCTTTCTTAATACGTCATAATACTTCAGCCCATTGAGCAAAAAATTTCTGAATGAAATTATAAAGAAAACTGAAATGAAAAAAATCATTTACAGGGACCTCCTCAAGAGACTCCTTACTGTCATGGATAAGACTTTTAGAAAAATATGATAATCCAAGTCTATCAACAATACCAGTAATATTCACATTACTAGCACCACCAAGTGATGTATCATTATTTGAAACTCAACTAGCTGAAAGCGAAGAGAAGAAAGAATAATTTATTTTTATTAGGGTTGATGAATAAATTATTTAAGTGTTAACTATTTATTTACATTTTTACAAATCATTTACATTTAAGTACATCACCAACACAGTTCACACACATTTATCAGTCTGTGTAGATGAGAACTATGAGTAACTTTACAATTTTTTAACTATTAATGTTACATCTTTTGAACATTAATTAAAATTTTAACAACTCATGTCCTTAATTGTCACGTAGTTGTGAGTAGTGACATGCTTCACTTGTGCATTTAATTAGTACATTATTTGCACACATAGCACACACTAATGATTTCAACTATCTATCTATAACCTTTCAGGATTTTTATATTCCGTCTTCACAGACTAAACACGAAACAACTTTTAAGTCCATTCATAGTCCTCATCAACTTCAAAGAAGGAAATAGTTCCCCACTGTCAGGTGATATTGTGCCAATCTGCCTGGGGAAGAAGGTAGGTCTCATTGTCACTCCGAACTACGGTGACACCAGCTCCGTAATATGGTATGACGTATGCTGAACCATCTGCAGGACCAACCACCTGAAATAGTAAATGAAATAGTATTGTTTGCTGCAGTACTTACTTTGAGACCTACTACGAAACCGTTTTGAGACTCAAACAAGTCCTACTATAACAACGTCATAATATGATGTTTGTTAAAGTAGGATGTGCCATTCTTGTTCGATTGTTTGAGTCTCAAAAAGATTTCATGGTACAAGCCTAGAACAGAAGTGTTTCTCAGTAGTATGAATATTTTGGATATCCTAAATAAAAATGTTAGCACAGTAAAACACTTTTATAACTGCATAATTTTAACAACAAAGTAGATATATGAAATGGTGTGAAATTTAGATAAACAGTTTAGACAAAATCAGATATTTTAAGACCACAAATTGTGGTCTTAATTGGTATATTATGTGACTGCAAATTGTGTGCAAAAAAAACCTTTCAATGATGTAATTAACCAATTTTCACTATAAAGTGTTAATATTATGAGGTGTTTTAACATACCTGTGCAGCTATTAATATTATATCTAATAATTGTCCTAGGAACATAAAACCAAGAGTACATAATTTTGCTAATCCAATCCCTGGATATCCCAAATAAAATCTATCTAGACCAAACATGCCTAAAAACACTGACAGCAGTAAAGATATCTCCAAAGAGTATCCATTTCTGAAAAAGAAAAAAAAGAAATTAGTAATTTATAATATATTTCAATGTGAAGAAATAAAGATTTGTCCCAATGTCTAATTCTGTTTAGATTGAAATATTAACAAATACTTACGTCCATTTACATGGTAATGTTTTTGTGAATGTAGAATTGTTAGTTTCATTACAAGTGATTCCCTCAGCAGCAAGACAAACCACTGGAATTTTAAAAAGCATTAGTTACTATTGTTAGCAGAAAACATTTGGTGATTGGTGTATCAAAAGTTCAAAACCCTTCCATATTTAAATTGAATAACGTATCGGTTACATGTAGCTAAATACTAGAACCTACCTTTAGCTTCTCCTTCCGATGGAACATCTTTTCCTTTGGTACATCCACGGTATTGTTGAGTATCAGGGTCAATAGGATTGTAATTAGGATCCGGGCAAATGTATTGACCTAAACGTAATGTGCTGCAGTCAACAACCACATTTTTCTCCACATTAGCTTCGTCTGATGCTTCTCCACGTAAACAGAGTAATAATAAACATAATGGGATTAAACTAAGCCGCGACATGCTCGAAGAGACACGGTTCGATGATCAGTCAAATAAAGTTTCGGATATTCATAGCTCAAGTGTAAAAACTTCGTTCCATCGTTGCACCTTCAAAGTATAAAAATACTTCAAGTTTTACAATAATAATTATGGAGAGATAAAGAGAGAGCAATTATTATTTTCTACGAAATTTTTGCACAACACACAAACAAGACACCCGACCACTGATCTCTATTATACAAGTACGCTGGATTGCTGATACAGACCTGCTTTTTGTGCCTATTTGAAGCGGAATCAGCGCCCCCATTATTCGGGTAGAGAACTAAACTAAATTTGACGTAACCACAACCAATAACAACAGTTGTCATCACTAGTATTAGTTCCAAATACTCTAACTACTGCTATCAGCGCCAATATGGTGGCTTTCAAACGTCATTTTTACGTCAGATTTAGTTCTCTACCCGAATAATAGGGGCACTGATTCCGCTTCAAATAGACACAAAAAATAGCTGTCATTTCAAAGGCTATCAGCAATCCAGCGTACTTGTATAGAGATCAGTGCACCCGACCCATTAGACAGCTGAGTGCTGACATGGCTGACAGCTTTGGATGACAGATCACAGCTGAAATTAATTTGACACTGACAGCTTTTTTTTCTTTCCTTATAAAAGACTACACTCTACGGTAAACAAGCCTGCAGCCAACCACTTTCAAGTAAAAAGCACAAGATCGTCAAGTTTTATGTAGTCGTAATGTAAGTAAATCGTCAGAGTAATCAGGTCAAGTCAGTATATTTAGTAAATTTAACCTCACACTTTTAATACTTATCAATATTACTCTTAAAACACCCACCCGTAACATAAAACTGCAATTTAAACACAACGCACTCATTCACCGACAAAACTTCCTACACTAGAAATTGTTTTATTTTTATTTAGAATTTTAGCCAAAGATTGAAATGAGAGCGTCGTTAAGAATTATTCCAGTTTTCGACTTTCGTTCTAGAGTCTCGAACTCTCGACTTCCGTGGACCGCGAAGTCCCTGGACACCTATACCTAATTTAATTTCCGCAAAATTTCCTGGCGGATTTTGAAAGCCTATACGGCATGCTCCTATTTCCAATTTCCACCCACATGGAAATTGGAAATTAACTGTTAACACTTACGAGTACTTACTACCATGTAGCATTGAATTACCTAGTTCTACCATGTAGCATTGAATTAATAAATACTTACTTCATCAAAACAGAAACATCACCTATTTTGTTTTTGAAATTATCCAACTTACTTAATTAAAATGTTGACTTCAAATTTATATAAGTACTTACCTAACACACCTACCTACTTTTAAAATAATAATTATAATACATAAACCTGATATTATAATTATTTTAAAACAAAAATAAATAAAGTTTCTCTGCAATAAATTGGATATTATAAAATAGCCTGAAGCCAAACATACCTACATGATACGCATGATACACTATAAGCCTATTTAAAATTTATGTGATAAAGCATTTTAAAATTTAACCTAAACACTACAGTCTGTACCTACACCAGCTTTTATGATAGATTTTATAGAACGTCAATCGTTTGAACGAGCTGTAGCCCCGCCTGTACCTACTCGAGTTGATAGAGAGCACTCGACCGCCTCTACTTTGTCGCAGTTGTTAATTGAATTCGCTTTTCAATTTTAACTATCAGTTTTGTTCGATCAATCGTGATTATCAATAAAATTCTTGTTTTTTATTAGTCTTTACTGGTACAATCAAGAAGGAAGGCTTATAGGCATCGAATACGATCCAATAAGCTGATAATTATTACTAACTATAGAATATGACGTCCGCTCTCCGTTGCGCCAAAATTAGTTTATCGTGCGGGAACCGTACATTTTTCCAGGATAAAAATATCCTATGTCCTTTCCCGGGAATCAATTGTGTCCATGCTAAATTTCAGCAAAATCGGTTCAGCGGTTTGAGTGTGAAGAGGTAACAGACAGACAGTCACACTTTCGCTTATTTATAATATTAGTATGGATATGGGAGTGGGCAGGGAAGTGAGTACCTACCTACGGAAGTGGGCAGCGCGAGAATGTAATTTATAGTCTCTTGTGCTGCCAATTTCGTTATGCCGCAGCTGCTGCCGAATTTAATATTATGAATAGAGCATGCAGAGGCTCTCTACTATTATTCGTAAATCGTAGGCATGCAGACTTTAAAGTAGATTTGATAAAGGAAAATATACTTTTTCTATAAGATTACAGCCGGTCCGAAAACTAGAAAAGTAGTTTGGTATAAGTATGTATTTTTTATTCTACCAAAATGTAGCTGAAAACTGGTAAAAGTTTTGCGCGTTTAAAAAATTCACCATATAATTACATTTATTATTATACTTACACTAAAAGTCTAACATTTTAAATTCTCTTTTACATTTCATTTGAAATGTGCACGGAAAAATAAAACAAACCAAATAACGCGACAATTAAGTCGTCATAACGCCGAGTCCGCAATTACGAAGAGTAATGGGCGAAGATGTGGGGCTTAGTTTTATATCGCCTGCTGTATTCCCGGCAGTTAGTTGTGCAATATAGTATTTAGAGATTTGTTTTGATTTACAGTAATGTAGGTTTACATTTGAGACAGTTGTGGGCTTTTATTTTTGTATGTTTAAAGTTTTTATTGTCCGTGACTTTGTGCGCGCAAAATATAAGGGACCATACACATTACCACTGTCGTTATGTAAAGGTGCCCATTTATTTGCGTGTACCTATACAGGTGTAACAAAACTAAGTGATAATACTTACTATCAAAATTTAATTTTAATGTTCCCGGTAGATACTTTCGTAATTATTTACCATTTTATGTCCCACCCTGTAAAACGTTTTACCGCCGTAATGCATTTGTGTGTAGAGCTACTGCACGTTTTAATATGTTCTACTCAGGTAGAAATATCGAAGACATCTCTAAAATAAAAACATCCGACATTTGTAGACTTTTATCAAATAAGTATTTTAAAACTGAAAAGTAGAAATGTTACATTTATGGTACTGAGTATTTACAATAAGTAATTAGTGCGTTTTGTGAGTGATCATTGTATTTAGATTTAGCTATATTATTGCTTTTTTCTTTGTTAATTGATTGTATTGAGTGTTGTTGCTTATTTTGCGTACTCTCATGTTTAAGTTACAACTGTGCAATGTGCATGTTGCTTAATAGTAATGCTTACTTTTCTTTTTGTCACTTATATGTGAAAACTTTTAATTGGCTTTATGTTGCTATAATCGTAATCTTATTGAAATTTTTGAAAAGCTGTTAGTTTTCTGAATAAAAATAAAATAAAATAAAAATACGTAAGGGCCTTATCACACTGGCGATTAGCGAGCGATTTGAAAGCGACGCGATTGCGCGACGTCATTGGCCGCGATGACGCCTTCGGTGTTTTGTACACTCAGTAGCGAAATGGATTCTGACGAGGAAATACTACTGCTGGCTTTGTTACTGTAATGTCATATCCCTAGACGAGCGTACAAAATGGCGTCCACGCCACGCCGCGACGACGCTGCGCTGTCGCGACGTGCACGTCGCGCAACCGCGGCGTGCACGCTGCGCAATCGCGTCGCTTTCAAATCGCTCGCTAATCGCCAGTGTGATAAGGCTCTTAAGATGTGTTTAAAGTAGCAGCGCTGAAAGACCAATTTTTTTCACTTTTGTATGGGCAAGCACCCCAGCGTCACAAACTCACAAGTTTCTCCATACAAAAGTGAAAAAAAGGTCTTTCAGAGCTGCTCCTTTTACAGTGAACTCTGAGAGGAACAATGTACAGACTCTAAAGTATTATCACTTAGTTTTGTTACACCTTGTATTATGAAAATTGTTCCAGCATCCCAGCTCATACATTCGCATTTCTTCTTTATATTATGAGACCTGTCATAAATGAATAATGTTCTGTAATGATCCGTCCGATAACTGACATACCAATCGCGTCTTCCAACACCATCATGTTAGCATAAGGGCTCCATTCCACCGCAGCGCACGGAGAGACTACGCACGTGCGTCAAGCTTCGCTTTGTAAGAAAATATATGTGACTGTGTCCACTGCAACCCACGGACACGCTACGCACGAATTGTGTCAAGTCAAAGAAATAAATCCGTGCACGTCCACGCGTGTGCGTGGCCGTGCACAGCGTGCGCCGCGGTGGGTTGGCGGCTTACCTAAGTAATAAGTTACGAATTTATGTTTGTAAGATTGCTCATTAGTAAGTGCGGCGCGTCCAACGTGCTTTGTGAAAACTCCACATTATACTTCCAGATAAGTTGGCAACAAATGAACTCTGGAAATACTGACCGAGAAGTATAACGAACCAACTTTATCTAGAACTTTGTAACTTTGTGTACTGAATCTTTTTTACATAAACTTATAAAGTGGGCTGTACTGTTGAAATCTAAATAAGTCCATTTTGTTGGCAACTTAAATGTTAGTTAACTATCGTCTTACTTAGATATTATATTTCTAAAATTCTTAATCCAAGCAATCGAATAATTAAAAATTGTGTTTTAAAATTCGTTTTGTATTTTTCATAAAAAAAATATTAACATTATTATTATTCAGCTCGATTCTTCTTATCCTCTCCATCCAGTGAACGATGGTGACCTGTGACAGAAAGAATATAATATGTACATAAATAACGTGAAGAGGTAACAGACAGACAGACACACTGTCGCGTTTATAATATTATATTAGTAAGTATGATTACTCACGTGTTGAAGCTGGGCGCGGCCTGCGGCGCGGGGCCGGACTGCTGCGCGAGGTTGCCGAACGTCAGTGTGTTCTGTGTCGCCAGGCTCTCGAACACCGGCGCCGACTGCTGACTCGGCGATCCGAAACCTGCCAAACATAAGTTAAATGTTACCCGATTGTGGCAAAGAGAGCAAATGACGGAATTTTCGAAGATTTTAGTCAACATAATATTATACAATATGCTTTTATATATAAGTACTAGCTGTTGCCCGCGACTTCGTCCGCGTTAGTATAGTAGATCACGTCCCAAGTATTATTTTTCAAAAATATTCAATGTACAATATGTATAGATGACTTAGTTTGTTCCTAAAAAGGATAATTAAGACGCAATACAAACTCCACGATACCTTTTAATTATGAACAAAAGTTTCATGAGGAATAAAGGGGGGGGGGGGTGGAAAACCGTATGTATAGTTTAGTTTTTAACTTTGTTCTTAAAAAAGATGTATAACGCCGCAACACCGCTTTGTTTGAAGCAAAATTTGGGGAGGTGGGGGATGGGGGGGGGGTTGGGGGGGCGAAGCCCCCCCCTCAAGAAAAGACCGATGCCAAAGCTCCCAGCATGTTAATCAAACGACACTCGAAATTTGTATAGAAAAGATAGACAAAAGCTCATAGCATGGCAAGGAGTGAAGATAGATACAAAGTGTGAAGGAGAAATTTGTAGGAAATTTTATGGACTTTCATTACGTATGGGACATTTTTTTCTCTACAACGCACCGTTTTAGCGATATGAGCAAAAAACTAAAAATATTGAAACTTGAGCCCCTCCCCCCGCCCTAGGTGATATCGTCATAATATATAGCCTATGTGTTGACCCGACCTCTATATAATATTCGTGCAAAATTTGAAGTAAATCCATTCAGTACTTTCTGAGTTTATCCCGGACATACATACAGACAAACAGACAAACAGACAAACAGATAAACAGACAAACAGACAAACAGACAAAAATTCTAAAAACTATATTTTTGGCTTCCATATCGATTGTAGATCACGTCCCAAGTATTATTTTTCAAAAATATTCAATGTACAGAATTGACTTTCCTACGATTTTATTATATGTATAGATAATAGATATAGATTCCTACAAAGGATAATTAAGACGTAATACAAACTCCACGATACCTTTTAATTATGAACAAAAGTTTCATGAGGAATAAAGGGGGGGGGGTTGGGGGGGCGCAGCCCCCCCAAAACAAACGACACTGGAAAACCGTATGTGTAGTTTAGTTTTTAACTTTGTTCTTAAAAAAGATGTATAACGCCGCAACACCGCTTTGTTTGAAGCAAAATTTGGGGAGGTGGGGGGGGGGGGGGGGTTTGGGGGCCGAAGCCCCCCTTCAAGAAAAGACCGATGCCAAAGCTCCCAGCATGTTAATCAAACGACACTCAAAATTTGTATAGAAAAGATAGACAAAAGCTCATAGCATGGCAAGGAGTGAAGATAGATACAAAGTGTGAAGGAGAAATTTGTAGGAAATTTTATGGACTTTCATTACGTATGAGACATTTTTTTCTCTACAACGCACCGTTTTAGCGATATGAGCAAAAAACTAAAAATATTGAAACTTGAGCCCCTCCCCCCGCCCTAGGTGATATCGTCATAATATATAGCCTATGTGTTGACCCGACCTCTATATAATATTCATGCAAAATTTGAAGTAAATCCATTCAGTACTTTCTGAGTTTATCCCGGACATACATACAGACAAACAGACAAACAGACAAACAGATAAACAGACAAACAGACAAACAGACAAAAATTCTAAAAACTATATTTTTGGCTTCCATATCGATTGTAGATCACGTCCCAAGTATTATTTTTCAAAAATATTCAATGTACAGAATTGACTTTCCTACGATTTTATTATATGTATAGATTTGACCGATGTTTGACTTGACTTCTGATGGTGTAAATTTAAACATAATATTTGGCCGTTATCATACTAGCGGTTGGCTAGTGGATTTAGGGCGGAGTGGGCGCGTAGCGAATACGTCGCGGACGCTCAACGAACCCGTTACAGCTGCGCCAAGACGGCGTGGACATAAAGGGCCCCCGAGACGGTCAAACGGTTTGATTCAAACCTTACGTGTTTGATGCAACCGTTTGATGTCGGTTTGAACGGTTTGTCAAACGATACTGCGCAGTTTAATTCAATACGCGCTGTCGAGTACACGTCTTGTGATGCAGACAAGATGCTCTAGAGTCTAGAATCTAGATTCTAGAACGAGGACCACGATTTTCTTATGTTTATAACGTCAATGTCCTCTGTCGAAAAATAAAAAAAATAAAAAGACTTTGGTCCAAACAATGGTCATGAACTAAGATATCGTTTTACCCACGAACATCTACAGAAAGTGCTAGAAACTACAGCTTCTTTCTTTTTTTTCTTTTTTCTTCTTCAAAATCCAGTACTAAACTAAGCCAAGTTTGATCAAATGCGTCGGAACACGATCAAACGGCGCGTCAAACACAACAAAAATATGAAATTTCATCAAACAAGCTTCAAACACGTAAATGTTTGACAAACCGTTCAAACAAGCTTTGTAAACGATCAAATGGTTTGAGTCAAACCAAAATTTACGTGTTTGAATCAAACCGTTTGATCGTCTCGGGGGCCCTTAATATAACAATCCACTAGGCAAACGCAAATATGATAAAGTCCTTAAAAATTATATTCCGGATTCCTACGCATTTCACGCAATTTAAAAACATAACATTCTATTCCATCTGCCATCTAACTCACCAGGGCTAGAGCTACCGAACACTTTCCCCGGGGAGGCGCCACCGAAGGCCGGGGCGCCGAACGTGGCTCCGCCCCCGAACGCGGGCGCCGCCCCGAACCCGCCGGGGCTCTTGTTGAACGCCCCTGTGCCAGCGCCCGCGCCGCCGAAACCAGGGGAGCCGAAACTGTGGGATAATATTATTTAAGGCCTATTTCACAATTTCCTGATAAAGTGCCAGACAGGCTATCCACAACTTTTCCGACAGATACTCCATACTCTATCTGTCAAAAAAAGGTTGTGGATAGCCTACCCGGCATTTATCAGGAAGTGGTGAAACATCAAACAGCCCTTAATGTAATGATACCAAATTAAAAGTCGAATATCCGTCATGCAGCAAGTTTTATTAACACAATCACAATATCCTCCGCTTTTGTAATTAACAATGACACACCGCCATTTTGTTACAACTCGAATCATCATCTCTGGAATCTGGATAAGGAAACGCCTTATTCAAAGATCATTATCGACTACTTAGGGATGCGTGTGAGCCAACGCAGCTAGTATTGCCCGCTCTCGATTAATAATCGATTTAACAGTAAATATAGAAAAACCAGAGCATTTACATTTTTAATTTGATCACGTGGCATGTTGTTACATAAATAACATGTCACATTAAAAGATCACCCACATTCAAATATTCGATAAAAAGCATTAAAAACAAGCCAACACAGTGAATAATGGCATTAATAATATACAGTAATTTTTAAATAAAATATCATTATTATTTACCTGGGTTTACCACCAAACACTGGGCTTGAGCCGAAGACCGGTGAACCACCGAAGGCTGGGGTACCTGAATAAATACGCGAATTGTAGAGTAATCTTTATCTATACATATAATAAAACTGCAGAAATGAAAATTCTGTACATTAAAGATATTCAAAATATAATAAGCGGGGGGTGTCACTACATCGCTATAGAAGCCAAAAATGTGGTTAGTTCTTTGTCTGTCTGTCTGTATGTTTGTTCCACTATCACACGAAAACTACTGATCCGATTTGCATACGGATTTCGCAGATATTATATTTGTCTTCTTCCAACTCAACACCCGGTGTATAAAAATCCCGAAGTCTTCGCTCCGCTTTGCTGTCATTCCGCTGGAATAGCACGGATGGTCAATTCAGGCACCGCTAAGCTCCTCTTCGCTCCGCTCCTAAGGCCGCGTTTCCACCAGAGATGTGTTGCGAGGAATGTGTTTTTAAGATCCAATAGAATCGCTGTGCTGAGCGAGGTCACGTCAATGAAGCGATCCTATTGGTTCTCAAAAACACATTCCTCGCAACACATCTCTGGTGGAAACGCAGCATAAGAGTCATGGCGCGTGCGGTGCGTTATATCATAGAGTAATAAATATCAAATACCATACATTTTGACTAAGTAGTGCGGTTCGTCGTGCACGTACCAGTCTGCTGCTGCGGGGTGCCGAACACGGACTTGTTCTCCCCACCGCTAAACGGCCCTGGGCTGCCGAACTGTCCGCCCGTGGTGCCGCCGAAGATAGACGACGCCTGGGTAGTGGCTGGTTGACCTGTGAGAAATAAATACAAAACTTGAATTTAATCCATACTAATATTATAAATGCGAAAGTGTGTCTGTCTGTCCGTTACCTCTTCACGCCCAAACCGCTGAACCGATTTTGCTGAAATTTGCTATGGATATTGAGTCCCGGGAAAGGACATAGGATAATTTTTATCCCGAAAAAAATGTACTGTTCCTCCGCGATAAACAAATTTATGCGAAAGTATATTCTCTTTGTAAGGATTTCGAAGTATAAAGAATAGTTTTTATCCCAGAAAAATCTACGATTTCCACGTGATGAGCGAATTTTGGTACACAAAAGTTGCGAGCAACATCTAGCTTGTAAGTAAATTAAGGTAAGCTTAGTAACTGTCATTCGTACTAGATGTTAAACTTCGTTTGTGCATAAATTAACCCTAAAAACGGTACATTTTTAATAATAAAAACAATTGGCCAAGTGCGAGTCGGACACGAAGGGTTCCGTACAGCTATTATAGAGCAAAATTAGGCCAAAATTGTGTTTTTGTATGGGAGCCTACCTACCTGTTGCCATTATTGATATGCAAAAAAGGCCAAAAAAATCGTATATTGTGTTGTATGGGAGCCCCCCTTAATGTTAATTTTATTTTGTTTTTAGTATTTGTTATTATAGTGGCAACAGATATTACATAATCTGTAAAAAATGTCAACTCTATCTATTACCGTTCTTGAGTTACAGCCTTGAGAGTTGAGACACACGGACGGACAGACAACAAAGTCTTAGTAATAGGGTCCCGTTTTTGCCCTTTGGGTACGGAACCCTAAAAAACTACAGATAGTCCATAGACTCATAATATTTTTACCGATTCAGCGAATTAAATGGTTGAATCATCAATACTCACCAAACGCTGGAGTACCGAATCCAGATCCACTATTAGCGTTACCGCCGCTCCAGAAGTCAGCAGCGGGTTTCTGTCCCTGGTTGAAGCCACCGAAGATGTTCGCCGCCGTGGGATTGGACCCACTGAAGGACGCTTTGCCCCCAAACACGTTACCGCCGCTGCTGCCGAATACTGACGAACTGAAATGGTGATGACTTTTTGTAATCCGTGTCTAATGAGTATGACTTAAATTATATTGTCTCTTATCTTTACAAATAGTTCGTTTTGGAGCCTTACACTAGCAGTTAGCGAGCGGCTTCGGGGCGAGATTTTCGCTGCGTACCCACGCAGCGAAAGTTTTAAGTCGACTGTAATCTTATTATTTAACAATTTAATCGATTATGTTAAATCTTGTATAAAGTAACGAAACAAAATCTACACTAACCCGCCACCGAAAATGCTTCCCCCGCTAGTAGGTGACGATGCACTGGTAGTAGAAATGCTGGCCGCAGCAAACAAATTTGACTCCGCACCGCCAAATATAGATCCACTCTGAGTGGTAGCTGGCGACCCAAATACGGAACCACTTTGCGTCGTCTGCGTCCCAAAAACGGAACCCTGCGATGGAGATGACCCGAATACGGACGCTTGAGTAGTTTGGGTCGGCGTACCAAATACCGAAGCTTGAGTCGTCTGGGTTGGTGTACCAAAAACTGACGATTGAGTCGTTTGTGTTGGTGAACCAAACACTGACGCTTGGGTGGTAGGCGACCCAAATATCGACGCTTGGGTCGTCGGTGACCCAAACACTGATGTCTGATTAGCAGATCCAAATACAGAGGCAGGCGTAGATCCAAACACACTTGATTGTGTTGTAGTAGTGGTAGTGCCAAATACACTTTGAGTAGTCGCAGGCGTACTTCCAAAAGTATTTGTTGCGGCAGCGCTAAATATACTCTGTGCTGATGATGTGGCTCCGAACACTGATGATGTAGTCGTAGTTTGACCAAATGCACTTTGAGTTGTCGACTGAGTACCAAATACTGATGATTGAGTGGTACTTGTACCAAAATTAGACGCGTTGGCAGAAGCGAAAATTGAAGCACTGGTGGTAGCGGCGAACGCTGGAGACGTGGGTTTCGAAGTCGGCGCAAAGACGGAAGGAGTACTTGGCGTACTTGAATCTGATTTAGCCTCAGTATTCGCTGGTTGTATAGAAACAAACGCCGATGCTTGCGTTGTTTGAGTTGAAGGTTTGATTGTAAGAGATGTAGATGTGGATGTAGCAGGCATAGTTGCTTTAGTATCGCTTTCGCTTGATGTTATTTTAGTTTCTGTTTCGCTTTTTGTTGCTGGTGTCTCAACGGAATCTGGCGTCTTCTCCTTTGCAGGAGCTATAACAGTGGAACCGAATATCACTTTCGGTTGAGCAGTAATTGGTTGTGGTTTTGAACCTACAACAATAAATATAATGTAAATGTAAATAAAAAAGTATGAAATTAATATAATACCTCTATAATTAACATGTCATCTGGTTGTCACTTATGACTTACTTGAAACAGGAGCTATGCTCGAAGCACTAAAAACTGTTGCAACTGGCTTTTCAGCAGTTCCATCCGTTTTTTTCTTAAGGTCAACTGTAAACATTTACATTTACAACACATTATATTTAGGGCCTTGTATAGCCTATCCGGCACTTATCAGGAAGTTGTGAAACAGGCCGTGACTGTTTATTTACGTAAATTGACCGTAATTTTCAACATAATTTTTAATGACTTACCAACGATAACGGTTTGATTACTGGCGGTTTCTTTTGCGTTTTCATTTTCTTTCTTACTTTCCAATGGAGCTTCTTTTTTCTCCTGAATGTTTTCTTTCGCGTTCTCTGATTCCTTATCTTGTGTTTTATTATCTACTTGAGTGAAGCCAAATCCTTGGAAACTCTTTTGGATATCGGGAGTATTTTTTTGAGAATTCGCAGGTGACGTTGGGACGTTGAAAATGTTTGAAGTAGGTCTAAATGGTACATTTTGTTTTATCACTACTGTTGCCTCTTGTTCGCCCGTTTCGTCGGACTTTTGTTTATCTGTTGGCTTAGATTCCTCAGATTTAGGTTGTGGAGCGACAAATTTAGAGAATATTGAAATGTCACTTATAGGTTTTGCAGTGAAAGTGTTCGTAGGTGGTTGCTTTGAAACTGAAAAGAAAGATATTAAAAATTAAATACAATAATTTGTGTGAATAATAAATTCACGTGTCTCTTGTGAATTTGTCTATTTCTACATGGAATCTAAAGGTAGACACGCTGTTGGTAGATCAGTGTTCAGACATGTCATTCCTGGTAGCTACTGTAAGAACGTTCAAGTAACATACATGTGCCTTTTCGCACTCCAAGTTTCAACATTTTCACCTATTTTAATTTTAAAGTTCTGCGCGATTTATATGATTAACATATTACGTACTTTATATAATAAACTTACTTTACACAGCAAAGTACTTAAATTGTTTTAACTTTTAATACTCACAACTGAACGCCGTCGGAGCACAAATCTTTTGTCCCATGAAAGTATTTTCGGTATTTTTCACTTGAGCAAATGATTTAGTGTCGCTTGTGAGAACACTATGTAGCACGCTCGGCTGTGCTGGAGTAGATTTTGGTGGTTCCGCTGGGGCGAATGGACTTTTGTTTGACTGTTGGCCGAACACTGGTGTTGGTACTACTGGCTCTTGTTTAGGTTCTGTTAAAAATAATAAAAAAAAAACTCTCACTTATAAAAAAATACACAACATATAACTGAGGTGCGCTTGACTTTGTCTGTAACATTGGAATCGTAACCTGACAGACAACGAAAAAAAAGGATATTACATAAGCTGCGTAAATATTTTATTGGTCAGGCGGTAGAACTAAAAAAAGCTTTGCGATCCATGAGATAAATTTTGACTCTTTCAATTAATAATAATTAATATTATGTATCATCGTTTAGATCGCTGTAAAATATTTTGTCCATAAAAATACATAAGATTCTACAAAGCACTTAACTTCGTAACAATTTTTATTATTATCTAGTTAAAAGACTTGATTAGTAAGATTATTTATTTTTAAGCACTTACCATCTGTAAACAGCGTCCTAGCCACGAGTCCCGTGTTTTTGACTGTCTTCGCATTGACGGGAGTGAAAGTGGGAATAGTGATTGGAGATTCCTTGGGCTTGTCGGGCTTAGCTTCAACCTTTATTGGCATCTGCGGGACTAAATAGATTTAGGTTATTTTCGTTACGTTAAAAGTCTGATATATCACTTTCTTTCTTTTTGTAAATTTTACTTAAAAATATCTTTAGATCCCGAATAGCGATACATTTTAACAGAGACCTAACTCTACTTGTGCCTTTCACTTACACAAGAATTTAAAGCTTATTATAACAGATACATAACAATTAAAAATAAAAGTTATATTTGGCGCAGGATTTTAGATTTGGACAGTGTTACTTATTATGAATATTTATTTAGAACAGCTAAAAAAAAATATAGGAATGAGATATAAGCTTAAAAAATAAATAAATTTAAAGATAAATTTGTTTGCCCATTATCACTGTAGCTTATAAGTTACTTATAATAATTAAAATTGTTGTGTAAAAATTTTGCTTACTGAATGGTTGCGCCTGAGGTATACCAGGTGCCGCTTGTGGTTTAGCTTGCGGCACACTAGGCATAGCTTGCGGTTTCGCCTGTGGTTTCAACTCAAACGCACTTTGTGCCGGCTTCGGTTGAGGCATCTTAACTTCAACCTGAGTTAAACTCGGTTCAACCTTAACTTGGACTGGTTTAACGTCTTTTTCTTCTTTCTCTTTCAAACTCTTTTCGTAGCGTTTCTTCATGTTTTCTACATGTTTCCGAAGGTCAACGTGTACTGGTTTTATTTTGTTCGGCGTATGATTTGATAGCATATCTCTAAGTGCGTCTAGTTTTTGTGGGTTGAGTAGTTCTTTAGGCTTGGTTTGCGGTTCGATGCTCATGTTAAGAATATTTTTGGTAAGTTTGGATAAGGGATCCCTGTAATAATAACAAAGAATTATATCATCTAATTTTCGTATTATAATATGTATAGTAAAAAAATTTAGACCTGTTTCAATTCCTACGTTACAATGACGTCAAATTAAAACAAAGCGATATACCAGGCACTGTGTTATTTAGTTTAGGTTAGGCATTACAAATGTAAACTTCATCGACAACACAAACCATATTATTTAGCCTTCAATCTTATTACCAGAGTGCTTCGCCGAAAGCAATCTATACTAATATAAAGCTGAAGAATTTGTTTGTCTGTTTGTTTGAACGCGATAATCTCAGGACCTACTGGACCGATTTACAAAATTATTTCACCAATGTATACATAGAATGTCCCTGAGTGCTATAGTCTATGACATGTATGTACCACGGGCGGAGCCAGTGCGGACCACTAGTAATAAATAAATGATTAAAAGCCACTTACTTTTTAAAAGGCGTGCTCCGTAATATCGACGTGGTTTTGAACATGGGGCTTATGTCGCATTCTTTTAGCGTAGCTCTTAACGTACGAAGCACAGCCTCTTGTCTCGTCAATATCTCCTGTTGCTTCACTAGCGGCTGGTAGACGTCGTCTAGGATCGGACGAATCATACGATCTCCTGGCCTGTAAATAAATAGTAGGTAACTAATAATGCGCGGTTTTACAGAGATACCATAAGCCCTGGGATATCACTTAGGCTAGACCTAATTTTGTCCCCTAATATCTCCACCTGACGATACTCTATGGATAAAATTCAGTCATTATAAAAATACGGTCGATAAATAAAGCTGGCTATACAATAACTGTCCTATCGAAATTGGCTGCGCTCTACGCGTTATCAAAATTCTTCAATATTAAATGGCGCTTATCCACTCAGGAAATGATTTTAAATACTGCAAATACGCCATTTTCATTGATTGTCGGCTCAATAACTAGGAACAGAATTTCAAAGAAATTTTGAAATGTTACAATTTGAATTTTTGTGCCTCGATATGTTTGGACTGACACTACACTTACTTTCTATACTCATCCTTCATAGCCATTTCGTTCCACTTATGGTCCAAAGCTCTGCGCGCCTGGTCCAGTTGGCTCTGTACATAATACGCTAGTTTCTTCACTGAGTCGATCCGTTTGGCCGTGAGGGGGTCTTCTTGCGTCCATTCTTCGTCTTTAGCTCTGGAATTGTCATGATGTTAAAAATTATTGATCTCTCACTATAAAAACTTTTTATATTCATCCAATCCACGTTTGTGGATAGAGTACTTATGTAATTTTGGCCACTAACTCGGATTGGGATTATTAATTACAATGGAATTTACTATGAACTGTAATGTATGTAAAAATATGGCTTTAATATTTATGGTGTAGAGATACTCTGAGTCCCGGGAAAGGACCTATCTCTATATTATAGTTTTATCCCATAAAAATGTACTGTTCCCGTACGATAAGCGAGCGGAGTTACAAGCATCAACTAGCTGATCAATAAAAAATAAACTTGAAAAAACGTTAGTAATACATACTGCGCATGCGTCCTCGCCTCAGCGACCACCGCGCATGCGCGAACCAACTCCAATTTAAGTTGAACAACAGAGTCGTGCAGCTCTTCAATACTGCAGTCCTTGGTCAGTTGTTCTGTGCTGAGATGGTGTAGGTCGGGCACGTTCGCTGTTTGTATGTCGTTCTGGATCTGGAATTAAAGTAAGAGACCTTATAACTATAGTCGAAACTTCAACTAGAACAAAAGTTCAATAAATACGTTTGCGTCTTTGCTGACTTATGTAAGAGCCAGACCACACGGCGCGTTGCGTTGCGAACATTTGACGCATAGCCGGCCACACGGGCGCTGCGCCATCGCAGCGTTATTCGTCTCGGGGGCTGCTGTCCGTCATGTGTGCGTTGCGACGACGCAGCGCGCCGTGTGAACATCTTGGTTATTAATTGTATTTATAAAAAAACGCAACGGCAGCGCTGCGTCGACGCAACACTGACGCAACGCGCCGTGTGTACTGGCTCTAATGCAAGATTGAACTAACAACATTATGATATACGACGTTTAATTTATTTGTTTTTTATTGTATGCCAGATAATATTTTAAACAGGATTAGCAGTCATCCTGATTGGCTTATATATTATGTGAAACGATTTTTGAGTTATTGGAATTTGTAATATCAACTGTCATGTTACAAACTTGTTTATTGCAATTTTTTATCTTAGTCTTTCGTGTAACTTAACCAATATGTAAGACAAGGACTGATTGTATAGCATATCCATTGAACAGATATATTGTTTATTAGAAATACCTGACACAATTTCCCTGCAGTTTCTTTCCTAAACTGGTACAACTCCATTTGGAAGTCATTCACTTCTTTGACAAGCATTTTCTTGAGTTCTTCGAGGGCTTTTGCTTTATTGATCTTGATTTGTTCCGCCTTCAATGCTTGTGCCTCAGCGGCGCTGGGCGATTGTATCGCTGGTGTTTTTTGCTGAAAGAATAAATAATTAGAGACTTATTTATAAATAATTTTACACTCTATTTAATGCCACGTGAATGGATTGACTAATTGTAAGCAAATTGACCAAATTGGTATGGATGATATCATATTTTAACGCTTTATTAGCTAATACTTGACATTCATAGACATAACAGCCAAAATCTTTCTTTACTTTTTGTTCAAAATGAAATACTTAAGGTTTTTTTTTTTATATTCAAAACATGACTAATGACAAACCCGAACTAGCAACTGCCTAAATTGTTAAGCATTGTAAGTATGTTATCCGGATGGTTATAATAAAAATTAGCTTATCCCTTTGGCTTCATTACGGTCAGGTAAAAAGGAAAGTATTAGATTTTAGATGTAGATTTAAGACAAACAATGTTATATTTTTAAATTTCATAAAACTCACCAATGAATCAGAAGCTGACATACTCGGTTTCGGAACTGATAGAACTGAAAACAAAAACTATTTTTATGACACATGTTATTTTTTAAAGCATTCCGAAATATTAAGACTTTTGAAAAGCTTTGAAATAATACTACATTATAATATAATCATTCTTCTTTTATACCTGTAGGTTCAGTTTTAGGCGCAGGCTTCACAATAGCTTGAGACGCTTGGGCAGAAGCGAATGATGATGAAAACGACGGTTGTTGCGGTTGGGCTGGCTGCTGCGGCTTGAAACTCTGCGGTTGTTGCACGGGTTGCGGTTGAAACGGTTGAGGTTGCTGTGCTTGAACAGGTTGTGGTTGAAACGGTTGCGCTTGAACAGGTTGCGGTTGAACAATTTGTTGCGTTGGTTGCGGTTTTGGCGGCTGAAAAGATATGATTAAGTGCTGTTGAACTAAAACTGAATAGGTGAAAATCTAGGCAAATTGTATGTTTGCTAGTATAACAGTACTGTAGATTTTTTCGCATCGAGAATCAAATGTGAAGTCCCGTCAAATGTGATAACTTTATTTAAAAATTAATTCATATTTTTAAATAAAGTTATCACATGACTGAATTTGTCTTACCGCTTGTTGTTGCGCAGGTTCCGCAGCCGGTGGTGCATCATCAGGAATTTGACTGAAAAAAAATGTCGTATTAGTAACGAAAGCAGCCATAGCAATATCAACATTAGGATAAACAAAGATTGCCCCTAGTGGAGTAAATATTGTGGACTGTGGTCAACCGACCGATAAGAGGCCGCGCGACGGTATCGCTGCGGTTGCTCAACTTGAAATTGGTCAAAATTTCACGTTGTCTCATGTCAACTTCCTATAATATTGTAATGTTGTCTTCATGTTGTCGTCATTACACAACTCAATAATCTGTCAGAACTGTACACTTTAGATATAATGAAATGAAATAAAATAAATGTCTCTTATAGGTGCCAGTTGGTAGCGGGCGACATGAAGCAACCACAGACGACGTGTCGTCGCGACACTACTGGTTTCTATGTATTTCTATGAATAAGTGTCGCTAGCTGCGCAGGGTATTTTATAGAAATAGATAGAAACCAGTAGTGTCGCGACGACACGTTATCTGCGGTTGCTTCATGTCGTCCGCTGCCAACCGTCACCTTAATTCTTCAGTATGATCCAAAATTTGCTTTAACCATACAGAATGATCCAAAATTTGCTTTAACCCAAATTGGCGGTAGTGGGCTGCTGACCCACCTCGTCATGGCGGGCTGGGGCAGCGCGATGTGCTGCGGCGGCGCACACAGCTGCGCAGCGGTCTTGCCCAGGTTGACCACGTTGAACACGGTCAGCAGGCCCGTGTGCGACACCACGTGTAGTAGCGGCATGGGCGGCAGTTGCTCGTTCTCACCTTGACAATTCACAACATTGAAAATAGAACTGTTTGCCAATAAAATAGAGCTCAAAATAGAGTTGAGTGTGTGAGGAAATTATACTCTTGAAGATTTTTTTCACTTTTGAACACTGTTACTTGGCGATCTGTGACTCTTGAAGATTAAAAAATTTGTCTTTTTATTTTATTTAGTAGCGGCATACGCTAGCTGCGGTTACAAATCGTTTTGAAATTGGTTTTATTTAACATTATTTGTTTATTTGATACAAATATTGGCGATAAAAAATAGTATTTATGTTGATATTAAAATCAGATCACATCTTCTACAAGAAAAGTAAAAATATAACTTACCCCAGGGTAGTTGGTGTATGGCGCAAGTGTCTATGCAGACACCAACTGGATAGTTCTCTATTTTCTTGTTAGTCAACGGTAACTCAGGCCTGGCATCGTCAGACTAAAATCATCACAACAAAAACATTTAATTAGAGAAAACATTAAATAATAGGTGTTTACATTATGGTCAAGTCATAACTCATAATGCATCTAAATTATTATCTAATCAAATGGTAACAACAACAACAAAAAACACATGAGCAAAGAATTACAGAGATACACTTCTTCTCAGTAATTGTAAAAGATTTACATTATGTCCTGGTAAAATAATGATAATAAGTAGTCGGAATGTGATTTAAAAAATCGAAATTCCAACCAAGTACCTAAATATTGTACTATTCCTTGGAAATGACAAAGAGGATGAACTTTTGACAATGATAAAGAAGATGAAATTAACAGAATAACATGTTAAATACCTGGCAAAACTGAAGCCAATTTGATCCATCGGCCGAAGCTAGTGTAGCTACTTCCATGCTGTTTGAAGATGCGGTAAGTATGAGGTTCCTGGAAAAAATAAATCTTTGATATAATAATTTAGGTGCCATACTTATGACGTGTCAATGGAAAAAAATATAGACAGGTGACCAGATGTAATTTCACCAGGTTATGTCAAACCCCACCATCAGCTGTCTTACTATAATTATTTCATGCAACATAGTCTAGCAGAGTCTTAATAATACAGGTAAAGTATTAAAAAAATATAAAAACTTTATTGCCAGCAATAATGTGATTGTTGTACAGTATATTATTATGTTTCTTTCAATAATCAAGAATTTAAGCACCTGGCACCTGCTAACCCAAGATGGGTTAGAAAACTAGAACACAGAAATAAATCAAGATAGAACGGCTAAGCGGGTGGAGTACGCATGTTTCAATCTTGCACAAGCGTGCAAGATTCGTTGAACATTCATTCAGTCAGCACGCACGTCTCGACTTGATTATACCGGAGCGGTTGTGCAAAAACGCCTCATTGTGCAGTGTCTAATTGTAAAAACAGAAGTACGAAAGAGAATCAGTCAAAAGGAGGTATTTCTTTCCACGGGTAAGTTATTTGTTCTAACTAAAAGCAAAGCAAAAATTTACACGAGCGATTCTTTAGCAATTTCCGCCGTTCTATCTTGATTTATTTCTGTGAGCTTGCCCCTTTCTTCTGGCTATAATAATAAAGTAACAACATTAATAATTTAAGTTTAGTACAATTAAAGTTAGGTATAAAACAGTCCATTGATTACACCATACCATCAAATAAAATCACATCACTTACCATTGTGGTATTCCAAACAAGTAGTAATACCAAGGTCTGTTAGAACCCATGCTGTAGCAAACATCTTCATAGTTAATGCAGGACATTGCGCCCCCTTTTGGCGTGTTTACAATGGCCACAGCTGGAAAATATTTCAAGGTTTACTCTAAGTACACATTATACTAAAAAACCCTTACTCATTAAAAAGATCCAGGGCTTACAATACTTTCTTTGATACATTAAAAGTCACTTGCTAAGCAAGGACAAAACATATTTCAACTAAGGGACTGTATCACCACTTTTTGATAAAGTGACGAATAGGCTATTCACAGCTCTTTTGACAGATTCTCCATACTTCATCTGTCAAGTCAATTGGTGGTCCCTTAGGGACTGTTTCACCACTTCCTGATAAGTGCCGAATAGGCTATCCACCAATTAACTTGACAGATGAAATATGGAGAATCTGTCAAAAAAGTTGTGAATAGCCTATACGGCACTTTATCAGGAAGTGGTGAAACAGGCCCTAAGAATAATAAACCTTCAGATTTGATTGCAAGCTAAAATATTAACTCAGCATGTTTTCATAGTATATTACGTGCAATATGAGTACGAAATCAATATTTTCATGCTTGTAACCCATGAAACAGTCAACTAGCATTAGGTCAATAGACACCCCTATTGGCCTAGAGTGAGTTGCACCAACCTACTTTAACTATAACTTTAACCACAACAAAAAATCAAATGAACTGTCAAATCCCTAGAAAAGTCCATTATGAACGCCATATTTGACGATAACCTTAACTTTAACTACGCCTCTGGTGCAATACACCCCTATAAAACATTTTTTATAACTTCTATATATTTACATTCCAAAATGGACTCTTACCTGGCCGACTATTGTTCGACGCATTTCTATATGTCACAGCAAACTGGTATGTGGCTATCCAGTATATCGCCAGCACCTCCACGGGAGCTCCTTGGAACAAGTTGGGTGCGGGCACGACTTTCATCTGCGTCAGATCAGGCTTGTATTGTGTGAGTGTACCGTCATTGTTGCCAGTTACAAACTGCTTTCCTTTAGGGCTCCAGCAGAGGCACCTACAATAAAAAATCATGATTATAATGTGGAATATAATTTATTACCTATATTACGAGCCGCGCGGCAGCCGCCTGGCTCGTTTTAGTATAGAAGTTAATGTGAAGGCAGTCTTAAAGCAGACTTTTACTTTATTTTGCAACATTAAAAGGGCAAAGTGTATCTGTAATTCAGTTTTAATAATTGGATTAAATAAAAGCAACAGATGAAAAAGTCTTACTTTGCATTTGACTGTATTTTCTTCACTTGCATGGTACTGACTTGACATGTTATCAAAGTTCCATCAAAATAGACAAGACCAATGGTGTCAGGTATGCATGGGTTCCATTGTAGAGCTGATATAAAGGTTGAAGGATTCACATCACATTTTATTGATGCAGCTGGACCAACAGACTAAAAAAACATCATAATTATATTCTATTGTGTCTCGGTCACCGGTGACCGTATGGGGCTTGATAAATTAACCTCTCGAATACCGGGATGTCAAAATTCTATTGAGTCGTAAAACCCGAGTTCTTTGGCGCCATTTAAATTTTTCTAAAAATTTTTTTCAAATTTTACAAAATTGCGCCAATCAGCAACGAATTTAGTGCATTCTTTGTAGCTAACTTCATACTCTACACAATTGATACTGCATTACACATTATTTTGTTTCTAATCATAATACACTAATTGTTGGCCCATAAAAAGCAGTGTATACCTGATTCTGAAAGTCCTGACACCTATAGACAATAAGCATCTGGTCACCAGTAACAGCGAGCCATTCTTGATCACAGTTGACGGCAACATGAGTTGGTTGTATTGGCAGTTGGACAGTCACATGTTTTGGCTCACAGTCTTTATTTATTATGTCTTTTAGGTAATAAGCTGCAACATATGATAAATAGATTCAGTATATGGACCTTATTAAATTGTTTTATATGTCAAGGAAAAAGAAGCAGTGTGTAAATACTGTCTGCTACTCACACATTAATCTTGGAGTTACAGACAATATTTTCACATCTTATGCTGTGTCAGTGCTTCATATTGTGTTTTGTGAGTATGTTTAAGTCTTCAAACATACCTGAAATTGTTTTGCTTGGCGATGCAATGAAAACAAGCCCATATTTACTTGAGCTCGTAACTAGATTGTAACCTCGATTGGGAAGGGGGTTATTAGTATTAAAAACCTTAATTTTACGTTGTAACTTGTAAAGAAGAGTCTGTAAAATATAACAAATCGTTTAAAATACGAAACTCACCAATATATCGTCAAAATATAAAAAATACAACACAACTTACCGGTTCATCCACGGGATTCGGACCTGGCTTAACTTCCATGTTTAACTATATTTAAATATTACTTTAAAACATTCCAACTAATTGTAAACCTTGTTTAAAATGTAAAAGTATTTTAAAACAGATGCTTTAGCTTAAAAATAATAAGAGACAGAATTTCAACAACGAAATTCGAATGAAGCTGAGTGACAATTATTGACACTTGACATTGACATTGACATTGATAACTGTCAAAATGAGTTTTTTTTTCTTATTAAGGCACTTCGGCTTTAGCCATGGCCAGTGTCGAGTATATAATATTATGGCGGGAAAACAAATTGTCAGGTCTAAAGTCTAGTCAAAGTCTAAGTAAAAGTCATTACAGTCAGAAAGTCAAGTCGGTCGATTCAGTAAAGTGGTAGACGCTTTACTAACTTTTGATGGAGTTTTGGAGGGAACACAAAATAGCACGTTTCTGGATAATGCATCACTTTCCCACACTTGTGCACGATAACGAATATCTAATGGTTAATATTCTACCAATATTACACATTAAAAACCCAATCTAACACAATTTTAGGAAAATAATACAAAATCACAACATCACTCTTTCACATTCCCGACAAAACTCAATTTTTCTATAGCTTAATAAACCATTGGCACTGACAAGTTATAAGCAGAAAAACAAAGTTGTAAAAAAATCCGAATCGTATTTCAAAATCGTTAAGTCTAGGTCATTGTCTAAGGGCCAACCCACACGTACCACAACCACACGACAACCACAACCACATCACGTGGTCGGGCGTATATTTCGTATAACTGTAAATGAACTGGACCATTCACACGTACCACATTTTGCAGTCGTTGTCGACCACTTGTGTGATACCGACCACATCGCAACCACGGCCGACCACACCGCACGCAACCACAACGTTGCGTCATAAGTAGGTTGCGTCGATGCAACGACAGTGCGCGCACGCCTTTTCTTATCAATAATACATGATATTAATTATATCTAAGCAAGGATAGCAGGATAAAGTTTCCTCTTCGAATTCCATGAAATTGGTCAACATGTGTTTCCGCTATAAAAGCCGGAGTCTGCACACGACGCAACCACATCGCAATTCGCAACCACTTGACTGGCAAAAACGCAACCACTTCGGCATTTGGTCGGTACCACAACGCAACTACAAAAAGCTGCAGCGACACCATTCACACGTAACCATTTTAACATTAATGATTAACCTTATAAGAATCAATAGGTAATGTAATCCATAATTATAATTATTATATTGAGGGTTAAAATTCTATTTGCACCATTAGGCATGACTGTATATTATTGTATATTGTGCACCAGGTGCCGCTATGTAGCCTATCGGCTATCATATTTAGACGTATTTTCAACGCAGCCGGTCCAGCCTTTTCAGAGGAGAATGGTAATAAGCATCGCGATTCAATGTGGCCGTAGACCGACCATTATAACTAAGTAAACGGGTTAAGTAGGTAGGTACAATTAGCACCTAACCCTAACTAACTTTAGATGCTAAGGCCCGTACCTATAAATAGTCAGTAAGTACTTAAGATGCGACCCGGTCTCAAGACGCGGTTCGGCTCTGTGATTGGTCCAAATTTTGACAGCCAACCAAGAACCGTGTATTGAGACCGAGATGCATCTTGAGTCCATGGTACTGACTATTTATCCGGTCCTAAGTACTTAACCCGTTTCCTTAACTTAGGGCCTGTTTCACCATTTCCTGATAAGTGCCAGATAGGCTAACCACAACTTAACTTGACAGATAAAGTATAGAGAATCTGTCAAATAAGTTGTAGATAGTATGTCCGGCACTTTATCAGGAAGTGGTGAAACAGGCCCACAGAATGATAAAATAAATACACAATTAGTAGTTTTGATACAGACTACAGTTTATTATTCAACAATGTTCAAGCGACGGTAGACTAAGAAATCTTTTATACAGCCATACATGAATCTTCTCATGGAATGGGATTTTGAATAGCGTGTAATACATTTTGTATCGCCACGATTCAACTTTGTACAATTCTTTCGGCTCATCGGTAAGAAGAGCTTGCATAAAAGTTTCAAGTATCGTTTCGTCGGCCAAAGAATCAAAATTCGCATCATCACCCATTTTCTGTAAATATCTGATGAGTTTCAATATCCTGTCTTGGTATAAACTTTTTTGCTCTTCATCCAAAGATTCTAGCATCGCCTTTCCATTTTTTGTCTGGTTTGCTAACAAACTACTTGAGTTAACAAAGCCACCTGAAAATAAATTCAGATTAGGTCCTCAAGGCTTAAAATAAATAGGCTTTTCTTTATAGTCAAGAGCGTTTTAACATTATACAGTACGAAATGACATCCGATATCGCATCGATAAAATTGGTATGAGAGAGACATGACAGAGTCAATACAATTTTATCGGTGCGACATGCGATAATTTTCTCAAAATTGAAAGACGCCAAAGACAAGTCATTTGCAATATCGTTTAATATTAACGTGTCGCGTAATGTAAAAACACTATTTAAGCCAGTGATAAACAGAGTGGCTACCAGTGCTGCCAGCTAGTCTTAGCAAAAACGCGCTGCCAGCGCTATGAAAAGGCGCTAGAAAGCGCTAACATGGCTTTGTAGAAAAAAGCGCTATATTCGCGCCAAATACCAATGGTTTTTAACCGTCTTCAAAAAAAGGAGGAGTTTCTCAATTTGTCGGAATCTTTGTTTTTATGTATGTTCCGGGTTCCCTGATTACTCGAAGGAAAAATTCTTTTTTTGTCTGAAATGGTATCATTTCCAAATTCCAATCCAAATGAGGCATTTTCTATATAAAAATCTTTTTCATAGACTATGATGAAAACATAGACATCTTTTTTTAGTTTTTCAATGTTGGTAGTAGTTAGTAATAAGATTTTGTTTCGCTGATAGTTTTTTTTAAAAAAAAATATAATAAAAAGTATAATAATTTAAAAAAGCGCTAGATTTAGCGCTAGGCGCTAAAAAGCGCTTCGTGACAAAAAAAGCGCTAGATCTGGCGCGAAAAGCGCTAAGTTGGCAGCACTGGTGGCTACCTGGTATAAATGAGACTGCTTTTAAGCCGAACTCTTGATTTTCAATCCGCAGCGCTTTAGTCAATGCCAACAAGCCAGCCTTACTAGCGCTGTAAGGCCCAAATCCAGGTAAAGGCTGCAGCCCACAGTGGCTCGCTATGTTAATGATACGGGGTTTTACAGCTCCCTGGAACATTAAATAAACATTACCTTTGGATTCCTTCAATGGATTAAGTATTCTAAGTCAGCGTTTAGCCTCAAGTTTTTTATGACGCAATAAAAAAAGATACAGCGTAAAGATAAATATGCGTATAAATTCTCTTGCGAGAGTCTTATTTTAACCCTTCGTTTGTTGGAGCTCTGCTATTTCTTTCTAAATTGTTACCATAATATTTTGTTTCTTAGTAAATATTCAGAGACGCAGAAAGTTTATCTATTTTTGGTTTCGTTACTTAGCTGCTCTTTGTAGAGTTCTTATCTCAAGTTATAGAGTACCTAACAGACCTAAAAGACAGGCCAACTACTGGCTAATAGTTTGCCCATTTTTATTAGAACTAACGCCGCCAAATTGTAAAATGTTTATAAGACAAGCTATAGGTCTTTTAGCTAGGTTTTTTAGATTTTAAATGTGACCTACTTATTAATTATGGCCTACTACTAATAAGTCACGCAGTATAGTATATAAAATATAAATTAAATACTAGAATAGAATATAATATAATTATACACATACCTATATGTAATAAGTTAATAACAATATGTACATATTTTCCTATCTTTTATATATTTTATAATAATTACTATGAACTGAATGTTTTGAACGGTGTGGTCCCAGTGTCCTGGCGGCCCAGCTGTAGATCCGACATTTTTAGATTTCCTTAGATAATATTATGCTGCTCCACCCTTTGCCTTTAGATGTTGTGACATTGGCTTGGTGAAGAGGGGTCACTCAAGCTGGGTGGAGTTTTTAGGGTGTTAAAAAGATATCGTTCTGTGTCGAATCTACCAGATGCCAGCTAGTGGGATCGCCAGGACCATGTCCCTCCTAATGTTGCAATATGTGAAACGCTAGGAAAGGACGAGGGTCTGTCGATCCCGCTGACTAGTCCGGGATCCACACTTGGATTTAAACAGTTTTATTATGACTTATATTATTTTATTATTATTATTATTTTGCCGAACCCTGAGGATCACAATTCACGACCTGCTATGTGATTTATGACTTGATCGTTCCTGTCTTTCACGTGCTCTGTTGACTGCGCTACAATGATGCATGTCCTTATTGAATAGAAAAAGGCATAGTGTGGACATAGCTTATAGTCTACGAATAATAATTTTAGTATTTGTAGCCTATATATTATACTACTCTAGGCACTTAACTCAATGGCTGTCCTCCTCAATTCAGGCAGGAATGTCGTCAAAGTTCGCATAGCTCCGAGTAAGTTCACGTTGATTGTGTTCTCTATTATCTGCGGTGTTTGCCACTCGTAGTTTCCGATCGTCATCACTCCGGCGTTGTTGACTAATGCGTATAATTCTGAAAAAAAAAGAAAACATTCTACGTATCTAAATTCCAAATTTAAAATTTTTGAATTTGAACCGTTTGAACCACATTGAACCTACACGTTTTACGAACAGTGAATACCACAATTCACAAAATTACCGCGAAAAATACAATTCCAGTAGCGATAAGCATCCATCAAGCTAAATTGTTGTTTCACTTAGAAGAACAACAATTTCAAATGAAGATTAATTATTTTCCAGTAAGTAATGAAACTTTTCTGCATAATCGAATAAATATCAATCCATTACGGCAAGCCGACATTGATCGTTGAGTCTCCGGAGGCAGAACTGAGACGTGAAGAATGGGGTTATTTACGTAAAACGTGCGAGCTTATTCAAAAGACGTGTACATTATCGACTAATCTAGCGACACGGCGTTTTATCTATGTAATTAATATGACTTTGAATAAGATACAATCCTGAAAAAAATTACTTAATTGAAATTGGTCCATTCCAAAGCTTATGTTGTCTGGTTGTCTGCAACTTTGTTGTTGTGCAGGAATACTATTGTGTGGAAATTGTACTTTTCCGCAATGAAAAAGTCGGAACTACTGAGATTCAATACAACTATGTAAATATTATGTGATAGGCACATTCGCTACTTGCTTTCCTAAATTGACTATTTTCTTAGCTGGTAACACATTTACCTTTTTAGGGTTCCGTAGCCAAAATGGCAAAAAAGGAACCCTTATAGATTCGTCATGTCTGTCTGTCTGTCTGTCTGTCTGTCTGTCTGTCTGTCTGTCTGTCTGTCCGTCCGTCCGTATGTCACAGCCACTTTTCTCCGAAACTATTAGAGCTATACTATTGAAACTTGGTAAGCAGATGTAGTCTGTAAACCGCATTAAGATTTTGATGCAAAAATGGAAAAATATTAAAAATTTTAGGGGTCCCCATAGGTACAACTGAAACAAAAAATTTTTTTTTTCATCTAACCTATGCGTGTGGGGTATCTATGGATAGGTCTCCAAAAATCATATTGAGGTTTCTCATATCATTTTTTTCTAACCTGAATAGTTTGCGAGAGAGACTCTTCCAAAGTGGAAAAATGTGTGTCCCCCCCCTCTAATTTCTAAAGTAGAGGCATGATAATTCTAAAAAAAAATATATGATGTAGATTACTATAAAAACTACCAACGAAAATTGGTTTGAACGAGATCTAGCTAGTAGTTTTTTTTATACGTCATAAATAGTAAAGTACAATTGAAACAAAAAAATTTTTTTTTCATCTAACCTATGCGTGTGGGGTATCTATGGATAGGTCTCTAAAAATCATATTGAGGTTTTTCATATCATTTTTTTCTAACCTGAATAGTTTGCGAGAGAGACTCTTCCAAAGTGGAAAAATGTGTGTCCCCCCCCCTCTAATTTCTAAAGTAGAGGCATGATAATTCTAAAAAAAATATATGATGTAGATTACTATAAAAACTACCAACGAAAATTGGTTTGAACGAGATCTAGCCAGTAGTTTTTTTTATACGTCATAAATAGTAAACCTTAATCTAAATTTCATTAAATCGACTGAAATATAAAAATAAATCAAAAATATTTTAATTTCATAAAAATAAACCTTATTGCTGCTGCGGAACCCTCCATGGGCGAGTCCAACTCGCACTTGGCCGCTTTTTTTTAATAACATTAGGGGGCAAACGAGCAAACGGGTGACCTGATGGAAAGCAAGAACCATCGCCCATGGGCACTCCGCTATTGCAACATCAGAAGAGTTGCAGGTGCGTTACCGGCCTTTTAAAAGGCAATACGCTCTTTTCTTGAAGGTTTGCAGGTCGTATTGGTCCGGAAATAGTAGCGACAGTTCGTCCCAGACTTTTACAGAAGTGGCAGAAAATTACGCGAAAAACGCACGGTGGAAGACTGTCACTCATCAAGGTGATGAGGATGGTATGTTTTACTCGTGGAGCGATGGCGAAAAGTTGCAGGGGATATATTTCCGAACAATTCCTCAGAGCACTTCCCGATAAAGGATGCAGAGCGAAGTCACATCTCGGCGTAATTCCAAGAGGTCCAGCATGTTTGAAACACTGTAGCAGTCAACAATCCGAGCGGCCGTCTGTTGGATACGATCCAGAGGGAGTTGGTATTTTGGTGCCCCTGCTCAGAGATGAGAAAAGTATTCCATGTGGGGCCAAACCTGCGCCTTGTAGAGCTGTGGGCGTTGAATCGGACTGAAAAACCATTGAATTATAGTGTCATTATCTTCTTTTAGGCATATAGATAGTGATAAAACTCCTTACTATAACTAGGGTTGTCTGTCAGCAGGCCCGTCACGTATTTCCTGAACTCTGTCACGCTGGCCGGGTCCGTCACGTCGAGCTTGCACGGGTGAGCGCACAGCGACTTGAGTGCTAGAGCCGCGGCCGTGTCAGTGCCGTGGTACATACCTGGAAGGGGGGCCGATTATGTTGACATAAGCAAGTTTAGCAGAATATTACCACAGCCGCCATTCTGGTTATTGCTGTATCCCACGGCGATACTGTAAGTACTTTTTCGGGAAAAGAAATAACACTCACGAACCTTTATGACATTAGCACAATAATTACAATTTAATATTTCTTGTGATATGAATGCTACCGACAAGGGCTAGATAAGTTGCCATTCAAGGGCGAAGCAAAGTTTCCATATTATAGAACCACTTAAAAGGTATTTTTGAAAAAGGAAAATTATAATACGCTTGTATCTTTGTAGATACGGTATTCATAAATCTAGAATGCTACGCCTCCGTGGTCTAGTCATGGTATAGAGCGCGGCTCTTGACTCGGAGGTCGTGGGTTCGATTCCCGCGTTGGAAACATGTTATTTCCAAGTTTGGTTAGGACAATGCAGGCTGATCACCTGATTGTCTGACAAGTAAGATGATCCATACGTCGGATGGGCATGTAAAAAGTCGGTCCTGCGCCTGATCTCTCGCCAGTTGTGTTGGTCTGCCGTCCCACTGGGTTATGAGAGTAAAGGAATAGAGAGTGATCTTGTGTACTGCGCACACACTTGGGCACTATAAAATTACTCCTGCGTAGCTGGCCTGGTTTAAATGAAACCGGCCACCGTCACCGAAATCAGTGTGGGAGCTATTATTCATAAATCTAAGTACTACTCTACATTACCTGCCACCGTGACTAAGCCCTCCCTAGCAGCGCGTGCGGCTATCGCCCAGCCGAGTCCAGAGTCGCACCCAGTGATTGCAACCACTCGCTTCCAAGACATCCTGATTATTTTCTAAAAGATTGGAGAGTCTATAAACAAGTTGCTTAATATCTAGACGTTGATTTTTAAATATTCGTCGATCGGAGATTCTCGCAAATGCCATTGTATTCTATTGTTGTCGCGATCACCGGTGCTCGTACGCGTACGGGGCTTGATGGGTTATAAGGGGTATGTAGTCTTATAATCTGTTAGCTGATAACTAAAGCGGGTTTCGACCTGGCCGCCTATCACATAGTTGGAGAGTGTAGGATTTCCCAATCGCGCAGTCGTTTACGATATCGGTAACCTAGACTAGGAGATGTGCGATACGAAAAAGTACCTAGTTTTCTTAGGTTAAAAGAGACTTGTAGAAGAAAGTGCTGAAATAAATAGCACAATTGCATATTATTAGCGGACTCTCTAGATATTTTATTTGAAACTGTGATATTTTGTGAGTAAGATTGAAGTTGTTATTTTAAGAGCCTCCGCAGACTGCAGACTTTCTATCGGCCGATATAGTTTGGTCGGGTTGTGTTGTTAGCGCGCACACTACGCCATCGAAACAGTGGTGGTGAGTGCGCAGACTAGACAACAGTTGGCCGATTGCTCTCACACGGTTTCATTCACATCGAATAGCACATCAAACTTCATTATCGGCTGACTCGGTATCGTTCTAGTATGCGCACTTCCATACAGCTTCATCCTGATCAAGAGCCAAACCAAACTATCGGCCGATAGAAAGTCTGATGATCTAATAACATTAGCTCTTTATTAAAGGCAATATGTGGTCGCTTACCATCAATCCTTTGTCTCAACTCTCATTCTCAAGAAAAATAAAACAATACTTACGTAAGAGGTATGCAGCTGTTGGTGCCCCAAGCTCAACTGGCGTCCCTGACCGCGCGTCAGATTTCGTTGCATATTTATACTGCATTTCATGTTTAAATTACATCTTGTTTTTCAGCATACGACACCATAACGTGCTAGTTATAAGTTGTTTATGTTATACGTTATCTAACTTTAGCATCGCTTTAAAAAAATTAAGGCGATGTAGTGATAAAAAACTGTTCTTTCTCATAATAATATTAACCTTTTTTGATATGGGCACATAAGTAGAGTCTGGTGTTTAGTCTCAGACCAATAAAAAAATGATCTGAGTGTTTAGTCTACATAAGCCTGGATTCTTTTGGAAGGTTTTTTGACAGGAGTTTATCTTTAATTGGCCATGTTGTTAAAAAGATAAACTCCTGTTAAAAAAGTCGAGAAACAGAGAATTAGTAGTCCAAAGTAGAACAGAACTAGTGCCAATTGTTGCAAAACTTCATCATAAAGAATATACTTAGAGTGGGTAGCATCAACTTATTTAAACTATAACTTTAACCATAACAAAAAGTCAAATTAATTATCAAATCCCTAATAAAAGTCCGTAATGGACGCCATATTTGACGATAAACTTAACTTTAACTACGCCTCTGGTGCAACCCACCTTTAGTGTATATAGTATACGCTACTCTCTTTGATCTTTTCCCGTGAGAATAAATCACCGTTTCATTAAAATCGGTCCACTAGTTTCGCCTAATCTTACCAAACTTTCCTCTCCCATATAATATATTCATTTAAATTAAAACCATACGTCACTAGCGCGAACAAGAATTTAAGGGCAAGAATGCCTATTTCCCTAACAAATGAAAACGTCTGAATGCTCGAGCGGCGCCAATAAAAGGGGATCACTTCAGCACGACTACACAGTCGACAGATTAGAGCTATTGGACGGAAACAATCTTGTGTTTCTACTTCGACAGCCCGTATCGGACCCGAAATCGTTAGTAACCTCGTAATTATAGGATATCGGACGGTTTAAGTTACGTCATCTATTATGTAATATATCCTTATTATCCTGTGAACAATTAATGTATTCAGTATAATATTGATAATATAATACTGAAATATACATTAGGGTGTGTATGTGTCCCTTGTATGGAGCTCACTGTGAAAGTAGCAGTGCTGAAATTGTTTTTGTGATTTGTATGGGCAAGTACCCGCGCATCATTAATTTTTCCATACAAATATGAAAAATGTTACTTTTTGAGAGAGAGGTGCAGAGGCGTGCGCTACCAAAGAAACACCACACAACTACCCTTGCCGCGCACGTGTCCATGCGTTGGGTAAATAATTATTTAACTTTAAGCTACGTTTACTCAGTGATCAATTGATAATATTATTTTTTTATATCATTTATTTCAACTAATATAATAGCCAAATATCACGTCCTCGAGTATTAAACATGTCTCACCAGTCACGCAGTAGATGGTAACAGTGGCGTACCGCGTAACTATAAGATCCGGGGTCAGTAAAAATCATCACGTTAAGAGGGAACGCGGGTACGGCAAAATTTTAACGAAGAAACTATTGCCATCACGCTTCACCCTGCGCTGGCACGTGTATTGTGATAGAGACAGATACAGTTAATCGAGGTAACGTATTCCTCTCATTCCTCGTTCAAAATAGAGCCTATCTAATTAATTTCTATTCAGAAAGGTGAGTCTTGAAGATCTTTCAAATTTATTTTATGGTCGATTGATTGGCGGGGTACGGAACATTCATTTTTTGCGATTTTTGAAGGATCATATTTTTTTAAATACATTTAGTAAGTACCTAAATTAAAAAAAATATCGAACGTAGAGGCATAGCTTTCACAGAACCCAATATTGTATCAAAAAATCATTTGTCTAGACACATTATCCAGGGAGGAAATTGGGGAATACGTTTGTATGGAAAAAAAGTATTAGCGTATGCTCTTAAGATGAAGTGGTAGGGCCAGAAGCGTATAATATCGCGATCTAGGGTATCTTTGAACCTGTTTTTAGATATCAACCGCTAAAATTCATACAATGTTATTCATACCGGCGTAAGGGTGAAGATATGCCTAATAACGTTATATTCTTCGAAACACGATTAAAGTAATTTGCCTCGATAGAAAAAAATCGTGAAAATCATCATAAATTGCTATTTTATTGCAATTTTTCGATTTTACGGCGAATTTAGATAGAATTCTAGTAAAAAATTTATGTTTTCATAAACCTTTCATCAAATCCCATAAGGTAGTATTTATGGTTTTCACTAAAATGATAGTTAGTCATTCAAAATAAAATAATAACCTATAACGCTCGCACTGTATGAGGGCGGCGGGGATGCGGGGTGGCGATTCAGTCGGCCGCGGAGCCTCGTCGCAAGCAGACACGTACTACTCGTCGGCCCGCTCTTTACGAGAATTTGATGTGAAAATGGGAAATAAAAACTGCAGAGGAAAAAAATATCCCTTTTGCGGAAAAGAATAATTAAAAAAAAAAGAAGAGTTAAGGGACAAAAAGAAATAAGGGTTACCGTACACTTGACTGAGTATCGGTATTACCTATCTTTTTTTTGACGTTATTTTTTTCCTCAGTAGGCATTAGAATAAGGGTCACCGCATATTTGACCGGGTACCGATATGGGTATTGGGTATCTTGTTTTGACTATTCTTTTCCTCTGTAGGCATGAATTAGTAGAAATAAGAATAAGCGTCACCGCACACTTGATCTGGTATCGGTATCGGTATTATCTTGTTTTAAATTTTTTTTTCCTCAGTAGGTATGAATGAGTAGAAATAAGGGTCACCGTACACGTGACTGGGTATCGATACTTATAATATTTTTTTGACACAATTGTTTCCTTAGTAGGTATGAATGAGTAGAAATGAGAATAAGGGTATTGTCCAGTATCACTAACAATATTGAACGCCGGGTGAGTAGCCGGCACGTTGACGGAGACAAGGGCCCTGCGGATAACGTCGTTCAAGGAGGCATGGCGGGACTGGCGGCCGGCGCTGCGTCGACAAGATAGACCGTGGTGACCCTGGCGGTCTACTGCGGCGCCGCAGGGGCAGCGGTGGGGTTCGGTGATATTGGCTCCTAGTCGCAAACTGAGTGAAAGATTGAATGTGTGGTTATCTAAAAGTGTTCCGGTATTGGATGATGGGTTAGCCTGGAGCCAGTAGCCTGATTCCGGCTCGGCGGACGCTAGAAGACGCGCCCGATCTGTGGTGGACGAGGAATTTAGAATTTCTGATTGTGCCAAATTGATTAGTGGTTCATCCCAATTCTTTTGGATATTGGGGTTAACTGAAACGTCACTAGGACAAACACGTTTCCAAGCGTTGATCGCCTCAGCTAGTGACTCAATGCCTACGTTTCCAGAAGAATTGGTGATGATTTTGATGAAAAGAGGATGAATGCTGTGAGCTGAAGAAAGGAAGGCAGGAAGGGACACACTGGACTCGCTTCTAAGACCCAAGCCACCGAAACGAATGGGGAGAGTAGCTTGGGCCCAAGAGGTGTCAGAGATTTGGCAGTTGAAAATATTCATTATTGTGTCTTTTAAAATAGTGTCTAAATGGGAAAGAAGGTTGGGGTACTCCCATAGAGGGCAGCACCTCAGGACATATGTGAATTGGGGCACAAACAAACAAAAACGAATTATTTGGTAAGCCATATGGGATTTTATTGCGACGAGTTTGCCAGAAGATACTACGAATTTTTGTTTTTGTTCCGAAACGTAAGGCTCAAAACCGTCGTTGAATATAGGGGCACCTAGAAGGCGGAGGGATTCTTTACTGAGAATTTTGATACTAGGGGCCAAATTGTTAAATTTAGACATTATTACGTCATGCGGCTGTGCGATTGGGCCGTTAAAAAAAAGTTCACATTTGGAGAAATTTAAATCCAAATCTATTGCTTTAAATTTTCAGTTGTACCTATGGGGACCCCTAAAATTTTTAATATTTTTTCCATTTTTGCATCAAAATCTTAATGCGGTTCACAGACTACATCTACTTACCAAGTTTCAATAGTATAGCTCTAATAGTTTTGGAGAAAAGTGGCTGTGACATACGGACGGACGGACAGACAGACAGACATGACGAATCTATAAGGGTTCCTTTTTGCCATTTTGGCTACGGAACCCTAAAAATTAATAAATATATTTTTATAAATAAATTGACTATTGTATACTCTGACATAATAACCTAATAAATATGACTTATTATCTCATAACGTATGTCAAGTAGGCTTGTACTTTGAATATCATTCATTCATTTATTTATGTTTGTTTGTTTGTAAAAAGAATCTGCCTGAAGTTAGCCAGGGATTAGTTTACTCACGTTCAATGCGCGGCCTATACATACTAGCATAGACTTTGAGTCGGGAATTAGGGATAGGTATGGGCTACAGCTACGGGTCTGGGCCCAGCACTAAAGAGCATCTGTGAGCGTACGGAAGCATTCGAGACAATTTGGAATCGGTAACTAATGAGGTAAGTATCGGTATTCTCTTGTACAATCAACCGATAAGTGTGTACATCAAGTGTACGGTAAACCTTATTCTCATTTTTACTCATTCATACGGCATACCTACTGAGGTTAAAAAGTGTTTCAAACAAGATAATACCGATACCGATACCCGGTCAAGTGTACGGTGACCCTTATTTCTATTCATACAATACCAACTAAGAAAAAAAATTTTCAAAAACAATATAATACCAATTATAACTATACCCGGTCAAGTGTGCGGCGACCCTTATTCTCATTTATGCCTACTAAGGAAAAAATTTGTCTAAAAGAAGATAATAAGAGGGTAAAATATTGAACTCGCTGCGAGTTCAATATTTTACCCTCTTATTATCTCGGCATGCCCGGTCGCCGCTGCCGCACGCACTGTCTACGCTACGCACCTACTAGCAGGCGTGCGCGGGGCGGAAGATGGTTGCCCCGCGCATGCTCCCGCCACGCTTCATACCTCACCCCCTCAGAAACGCGATGCGCACCCTACCACTTCATCTTAACAATAAAACAATGTATAAACATTTTATGACCTAACGCACGGCCTCTTGGGCCAGGGCCCTTTTGGGTCGGGGGCCCGTGGCATTTTGTTGACCCTATAGAACTTACGCCACTGGACGGTAATATGTTTTGCATATTTGGTGTAAAATGTTGAGCAGAATGCAGAATCTGCAGTTGTTCCTTATCATCTGATGATAAGGAAAATCTTATCAAATTTTACCGTCCATTTTTTGCGTTCGCTTGAAAGTCATGATAGTGGAGGTGTTTTATAAGTTTTATTTACCATTTATCAAGATTTTCAGCAACAGACAGAAGTAGTATATTAATATATCACTTGCATAATATAGGAAGCTATAATATTATATTATAGTAACTACAAGTACAATGTATTGTGTATATTCGTAGTAAATTACGTAGTATGTACTGACAAAAGTTGTCTGACCGTGACAAATTGTTTTGAAAGCTGTTTTTTAATGGCACAGTAGAGAGAGCTTTATAGGGATGGCAAAAATGTAAAGCCATATCGATGAATCGAATTAAAAACATTAAAAAAATAGTATCTTACTAATGATTTATTAATAGGTATGTACTCGTAGGTATTAAATTAAAATTTTCCTTAAATTTATATCTACTCTAGATGACGTCCGCAACTCCGTTGCACTAATTCCTTCATCGCGCGGGACGTACCTACCCTTTTCCGGGACTAAAAGTATCTACATACCAAATTTCAGAAAAAATGGTTAAGCGGCTCGGGTGTGAAGTTTAATAGATAGACAAACACACTTTCACATTTATAATATTAGTATGTATTTTCTGAGTATGTGATCCTTATACAACGTGAGTGTTGAGACTTGAGAGTCTAGACAAATTGTGCAAATTGAACTGAATTTATATTCTATCGCATTACGCTATATTCAATACATCGAGTAACTCAATGTTATGCGAAATTCAAGTTTAAAATATTCTATTTTAGAATTTGAATTTAAAACGATTGAGAAAACTCGCCATCACACCTACAAGGATGCTTTGACGCGTGTATTTTGTTTTGGGGGCATGATTCATTAATACGAAATAGCTGTCACCCAAAATGTCAACATCGGTAATTTATACAAAATCATAGTAGAACCACAGTGTAATAGTAGAACTATAAGGTGACACCCGCAACTCAGTAGTGCCAAATCTCGTTTATCGCACGGGAATCGTTTAATTTACCGGGATAAAACTCACTCAAAGTATCTCCATACCAAATTTCAGCAAAATCGGTTTAGCGGTTTGGGCGTGAAGAGATAACAGACAGACAGAGAGACAGACAGACACACTTTCGCATTTATAATATTAAGTATAAAAGTATGGATATTAGCATGGATGATAGGAGGGCGGAGTACTAATTTTAATTCTGTAATGATTTGCTTGAGTCTGAGTTTTGATTAATCCTATCAACATGTAACTGGTATTTTCATGGAAACTGAATCGAAGATTAACGAATTAGGGTACTCTTCCAGTAAACAGCCTTATAGTAGGTCTATTCCTAATATTAAAATATATAATATTATCATTGTTTATAAGTCTTTGATATTACCAATCACAGCTTTTTGTTGCAAATGCAAGCGTGGGGGACGCTTAATTTTTACTGTATCTCCCTCAGTACCAACAGAATTTTAAGGCGCTCCCTTACGGAGAAGCCGTAATTTACCGTATTTAGAGCCATAAAAACTCATAATTTGAAAGCTACAACATTATAATAAAAATACAGCAATAATGTTCAGTATATCAACATTCCTTTCCCCGTTTTTAATTTCCTATTTTTGTTTATTATACTCTAGCTTCCAACGTAATACCAATTTATTAAAATTGAAGCATACTTTCAGCATCTCCCTAGTATTTACAAATTACGTTTATTTGAAATGCACGACAATAGATAGACAATGTCATTATCTATAGGTCTAACAGAATCTACTAGAATGGCAAAAAGTGAGAAAAAAAATTGACTCTAGCAATACCGGGGTAATTGGAATAAAACATGTTGATACTTTTTTTTCTTATAGCGGCTGATTCTATTTGTATATCTGCTGTCAAAATTTTTTTAAGATCAATTTTGAAGTAAAATTAGTAAAAAAAATAGGATTTTTGCGCGATCTCGGCAACGCGTCTAATGTATGGTCAAGGTCGTTTGCTCGGGGGATGGCCTTAATGTCGGCCTCTTTATCGATATCGATAACGTCCCTATATCGACTAGCAACTAGCAAATAACAAAGCACGTCTCTCCCAGCGGGACACGCACTAATTGTGACACGCGCGGATGTTTACCGCATCGTTCTTTATTTGCTGCATTGATTTTACATAAATCTCCCGATAGACCCTATTTAACTATTTCCTCCACAAAGACATAAATTCTTTTCTTTCAATTCACGATACATAAAATTCAAAGTATGAATAGGTTTTGTTCGGGTAAAAAAATTATCAACTCGCTGACACGTCGGAAAGGGAGGAGTGACAATAAATTTTCGGTGAAATATTTTTCGTCATTTCGTCGTCGTTTTTCAAACGTTTGTTAACTTTGTTATAATCTAGTGCTCCTATTGTTCACTTGTTTATGGAGTTTGATTTTTGTTTCGGCACTGATTGATTGAAATATCTGTGTCCAACGTAACTACACACTATACAGGTTGTAACGTAACAAAACTAAGTGTCAATAATACTTTAGGGGTGTGTAATTGTGTATATTGTGTTCCTTGTGGAGAGTTCACTGTGAAAGTAGCAGCGCTGAAAGACCAATTTTTTTTCACTTTTGTATGGGCAAGCGCCCCAGCGTAACGTGTTTCTCCATACAAAAGTGAAAATTTAGTCTTTCAGCGCTGCTACTTTCACAGTGAACTCTCTACAAGGAAGACATACACACCCTGAAGTATTATCACTTAGTTTTGTTACACCTTGTAGATTAAAGGGTACATAATTTAACTACTATATTAGTTTCAATATATTATTTGTCTTTGATTTCCTTGATTTCTTACATTCCAGGAAATCCATCAATGAAACAGCTGTTGCATTTTAAGTCTCCACGCTGTCCATAACATTGATATCGAGGAACAAGCTAGAGTTGTAGACTACGGAACCCAACAACCATCACATCCACACCTAATCAATTCTTTGGCAATGTAATTTAAAGAAAAGTGCTAGCGGTCAATGGGGCGACACTTTTAAGTGGAGTGCCCCCAGGGGAAATCTCGCGGCCACTTCCTGATAATAGTGTTTGTTCCGGTGAGACTCCTCGTCGGTGACACGTGGGCATTGTTTGACACACACACAGACGTCAGACACACTAACATTAATCACACATATCAGTGTATGCGTGAGAAATGTTTAATCAAGAAACGCAAACGTGAACAAACCATCGGAAATGTTACAAGATGTGACAACCTGATGACTTAGAGGGCGTCCACAAATTACGTGAGGTGTTTAGGGGGGGAGGGGGTCGAGTCAAATCTCATCTAATCTCACGTTCGGGAGAGGGGGGGTCTCGGCAAATCTCACGTAATTTTTTTATATGTTAAAATAATGCTATTTTGGTCCATTTCATCCAGATTGTACGTATGCTTAAGATTTTATCGTAAGCGTGATCGTTATACGATGAAGATCATTCACAAATTCGTTCGAAAGAAAATCTACTGACTGTCAAACCACCATATTTGTTTTATCCACCCGTACAAGTTTTTACGCAACATTTCGTAATGTACACCTTTAATGTTATTTAATACTCATTATTAAACTAGACTATAATATTATTAGCCCTTTTCTCATACTAATATGTATTTAATTAATTTAACAATCCAACGCGTTTACATAAAAAACCTACATTTTGAAAAATCTGACGTGAGATTTTGGGGGAGGGGTGGGGGGATTGAATAAAATCTCACGAAATCTCACCAAGGGGGGAAGGGGGGTCAAAAAATTCAAAAAAACACCTCACGTAATTTGTGGACGCCCCCTAATATCAGTTTATGTACTAGATATTGATTATTCTGTTTATTTACATAACATAAGATTTATCATTATAAGCTTATTTACAATCGTAGAGATAAACTGTCTCGTCCAGTGGCGCAACTAAGTAACCCAGGAGTAATTAATAATCGGCCAATTGCGAGTCGGACTCGCGCACGAAGGGCTCCGTACCACAATAGAGCAAAAATAGACTGAAAATTGTGTTTTTTTTTTGTATGGCCCCCCTTAATTATTTTATTTATTTAAATTTTATTATAAATTATTAAAGTGCTAATAAAATTGAGGTTTGCCTTTATTGATATCGAGTTTTTCTCGATATCAATAAAGGCAAAGCGATAGCAAAAAAATCAAGTTTATTGTATGGGAGCCCCCCTTAAATATTTAATTTATTTTGTTTTTAGTATTTGTTGTTATAGCGGCAACAGATATACACAATCTGTGAAAATTTCAAGTCTAACTTTAGCGGTTCTTGAGTTACAGCCTCAAGACATACAGACAGACAGACAGATAGACAGACGGACAGACATCGAAGTCTTAGTAATAGGGTCCCGTTTTTACCCTTTGGGTACGGAACCCTAAAAAACAAGGAAGGGCTGCAGCCAGTGGCGACTGGTGACGCAACTGACAAGACTTTTATGTGCCAAGGACCAAAGCCGTCTGATGAATCAGAAATTGTCCGTATTGCGTAAATATTTAAAATCAAATCACCTACTTCACTTAAAGATACCTTAGATTTCATAAAATTGCTATAAAGCATCTAAAATTTAGGGGGCCCGTGTACATTGGATCACCGTAAATTCGACTGGTCTTCTCTCAAGATCTTTTTTATCCAGTGAATATAGTTGAAGACGTTTGTGAATAGAGACGGGACGGTGGAGCCGCAGGGGCTGTCAGCTCTCTTCCCGCTCACCACACCCATTAGGTAGTACCGTCCTCGGGACAGCACCTGAAAAAGTCAAATGGTTAAGTCAAGAAACGGGGTACTTCGCATAAACTGCTTACTGACTTACACTATAAAGTGTCGTGCCACGTCTACATATAATGAGAGTATTTGAAATTCTATTTGCCACTAGGTGCTGCTATGTAGCCTTTGGGTCTATCCTTGTGTCCCGGCCGCATCTGCGTCTATCGTCCGAAGCTTCGTGCTAATAGACGATACTATTGGACGATACACGCAGATCGTCCAATAGTATCGGGTTTAGCGCGAAGCACCACGCATATACGCGGCATCAGAGGTCTATCGCATCAAACTGCTGTCATATGTCACGATATAGCTGTCATGTGTCACGATAATATTGCCTATTTGTCACAAGTCACAACTTCCTTACTAATAATATTATAAATGTAAAAGTGTGTCTAAGATAATAGGTTACTAACGTAAATAGATCTATGTTGTAATGCGATATACTGTTGTATGAAAAAAACTGTGACGAGAGGACACTTGTCCATACAATTCACAAAAAAAATTGCTCTTTCAGCGCAGCTACATTCACAGTGAACTCTACATAAGGGACACATACACGCCCTAAAGTTTTATCACTTAGTTTCGTGTTAAGTAAGTCAGGGGTGGCCAACCGGTCGATCGCGATCGACCGGTCGATCTCTACTGTTAGACCAGTCGATCGTGGCCAGGCGAAAAATATAATTAATTAGACCAAACTACCAGAACAAAAAGCTAAACTATGCTGTTTCATTTAAGATTTCGAGAAGTATGAACTTGGTAGATCGCACAGGGTTTCATTAGTAAACAGTCGATCTTAGGTCTAATAAAGTTGGGACCACCCCTGAGGTAAGTAATTAAAAAATATTACACTATCTCCCTTAGCGATGGCCGAGAACCCGTCGTATATCCTGGTGGTGCCGATGGTGATGGTGTCACAGTGGTACTGCGTCATCCACGCCCGCTGCTCCTCAGCAGTCATGTCCCGAACGAAAGGACACTCCTCCACCGGAACACACGAGCTGCATGGCGCTGAAATGGTTTTTTTGACTTATAGCGTTTTCGGCATCTAGAACTGCCCCGGGGCAGGGCAGGTCGAAAAGATACGGAAATAGCCGAAGTTTAAATTACTACGTATTAGTAGTACTAAGTCTAAGTGCTTCGTGGACCACCGGTTTTGTTCGGCTATTTCCGTATCCATTCAGCCTGCTCTGCCAGCTGCCTGCCCTGCCCTAGGGCATTTCTAACTTCTAGATGCCGAAAATGCTATTTTTATTACTAGATGACGCCCGCAACTCCGTTGCACCAAAATTCGTTTATCACGCGGGATCATTTTTTCGGGATAAAAAGTATTCTAACTATGTTACCTTTCCCGGAACTCAAAGTATATCCATACTTTAAGTCCCGTTTTTGAGTCACATATAAAATCAGTTTAGGGGCGTGAAGAGGTTACAAACAGACAGACAGACAGATAGTCAGATGGACAGACAGACACACTTTTACATTTATAATATTATTAGTAAGGAAGTTGTGACTTGTGAGACTTGAAAATCTGACTCTACAATTTAGCTACGTGTATTGTTTCTAATCATTGTTGTAACTTGTAAGTATCCGTTAAACCGATTTTGATTAATTTTTATGGAAATTTATTAAGTCCCGGAAAATGACGACACTTTTTATCCCGGAAAAATGAAACTAATATATTATATACTTTTCCATTGTGAATTTGACTTGCTGGTTTATAATTTTATATACATTTTTTATTATTTATTCGAGGTAGATTTCGTGATAAAGTAATTATTATTTAATATTTTAATATAGAAAAATATTATTCATACTTTAATAATAGTATTTACTATTTATTGTTTATAAAACTGTGGAGTCTGTTTTCTCGTAATCGTAAGGTTAATGACAAACGATCTCTACATATTTTAGTGATAACATAGCGAGTAGTAAAAAATATTATATTCGTACAAAAACAATAAGTTAATATTCAAATAATTACCAAATGAACTCTTCCCTTCTGAAATTCCGTAAAAGCACAGTATAATAAATGTTATAATATGCATTTTTATACTTGTTTATTATTTTAGACACACTTTGTTAGACACTGATAAAACCATCTCATGTCACTCACAACTTTGTACTAATTCATTTCTGATTGTCCATAGTAGGATCTTAATAATTATCAATTGATGACAACAAGGCATCTTTTAATTAAATGACATTACACTAATAGATTTGATGATGCTGCAATAATTATTATGTTTACTAGCAAATTAAATAATTATCGTGCAATGCGACAAATTATTGGAAAATCCCTTCTACAATGTAGGAGGAAACTCGGAGGAATGTTAAAGATAGCTAGCTCTTAAAAAATAACAGGCGCAGGACGTAAGTTTATTATGGCTTGTTTACATTATTCCAATCCATTATCCAGTGATCCAATCCAGCCCTCGATTTCTCCTTGAATCATTATCATGGAGTATGGACTGGAATGCACTGGAGAGTCGTACAGCGGCGGAGTATAATGGCCAGTGGCCACATAGAACAAAATAGCAGAGAAATAAATTCATATGTGCAAACCCTATTTAGTCGGATTATATCAAGTTGATATAAGTCATGAACAACTTGCGATATATTTTATTTTACTGTAATGATTTCATGCTAGAGGCAACACCAGCATAGGCAGTAAACAAAAAGTTGTTCGACGTACGTTTGATAAGTTTCCTGTCAATATTCTGATATAACGTGTGCAACATAGCGGATTTTGGTTGGATTATTTACTGTAGGTGCTAGTAGCGCCCTCTGACGACCGACCTTTGCTTGAATAGTTGTATAATTTTATAATTCGTCTTTAGCGACATCAAATTTTCGACGATAAAATTTGAGCACCGAATTTCTAAATTCAAACCGAAAAAAGAACAGCCTTTCCCGGCATAAACGTTTTAATGCATTTAGTATTCCGCACGATTTTAAAGCACGGATTTCGAGTGTTTGAGTTATTTTCGTATTCGCAAAGTGAATCGCAAACTAGTCTGTAATTGGTCAGTTACAACGGAAACGGAACACGCACCTAATTCGAACGTTGAGCTGAGCATTCGGCCATAGAGTATACCTACAGGGTTTGGCCATAGACTGCAATCAATTAGTCTACTGTCATTGTCAAACGAAATCAATGGCGTTCACAAAGCTGCGAGCCGGTATTTGTTTTACTTTAGAAATGCCAAAGCAACTGGATTTGGATTTGCTGGCATCGAGGCAGAAAATTAATGACTGAGTTCGTACGTTTGAGTTTTTGTTAGGTAGGTACTTGTAGGACGACTGAATGAAAGGGTCGCTTAGTGGGTAATTGATTTCAATAGATGTTGGGAGACTGAAAAAAAACTTAACTGTCTCAATAAATGTTTATGTAAAAACCTAGCAGTTACAATGCTATAGCTGCTTAAAAATATCTCAGAATGGTCTCGACTCATGTGGCATTTACATAGGTCTTGGCGTCAATGTCTTAACTTTTTATGCAACTGAGGGTGTAGTGCGAGTTTTATTCGATCATACGCATCGAACACGTTAACGCGAATTTGTATGGGATCAAAGCAGCGCCATCTACTGGCTAACGTGGATACCGCTTTGATCCCATACAAATTCGCGTTAACGTGCTCGATGCGTATGATCGAATAAAACTCGCACTACACCCTCAGTTAGGTAATAATCAAGTGACACAAAAGTTATTATTTTAAAGTCACCGACGGCCAAAAGAGCCTGGTCGCTCTACATCGCTCTTTTCTAATATTATTTATTTTATGAGAATAAGTATTATCATCAGCGATTTTAAGCGGATTAAGATTATTTTATATGAAATGATAATAATAATTATTAATTAATTGGCATCATTATCAAGCTTCGATCGCTTTAACATTAAGATTTGTACTTTAATCTTAATATTAAAATGATCGAAGATCGATCGCCCTCTATGTCTGTGGGAATATTATAGCAGTGCCCTCGGTTCCAATAAGTCTATTCTTATAGGCTTCATATTATATCCTTTATACCTTCACACATTTTTAACAACATCGTACAAAGACCAAATTTGTTATGTTACCATAATAATTATTATTAGGGAGAAGGATCAGGGTTTTATTGTTGCATAGATAGAGGACTTTTAATGTATCTCCCCTATCCAAATAGGTTCAGCAGTATCAACCTAGAGCTTGTCTACATAATTTTCATTTATATTCTTTTCATTTATATCAACTTCATTTTCATTTAAATCAACTATTGAATTGGTGGGGCGCGTCATTTCAAATTAGACAATCTCTAAATACATAACATATTATTTGCTGGACTACCTATGAATGTAGTTTAAGAATCGCGGGATTATTAATAATTCTGCTAAAATTTTTGTTCAACGTTTTCTATACGTTTAAAGCGAGTATCTGGTATCAATTTTCTGTCAATTATCTTCAGGCTGTTCACACGAGTGGCACTTGCTCCTAATGGGTGCGAGGGTGCCTGGAGTAGCTGTAACGAACAAAGGGTGATATAAAACATAATTATAGAAATAACAGGGATTGTTGAAATAACAGTTTTTTATGTCGCTGGTGGCCTTTAATGTACAGTTTGATTTTGGAACATAATATTTTAAATTAAAGTTGTTTCGGTAAGTATAATAATGATTCACATTTTATGCAATAGAAATGTCTGATTAGTGATTTCTAAAAAATTTTAATACGATGTAAAACAAAATTTCATAAGAAACAAAGCCCTAGTTTTGTGAGTAGTTACATCCTATCGTCTTTTCCACCTACATAATATTCCCATTCGGCGAAATTGTTACGAGTTTGTATTAGCTAGATTTTATTTAACTTCTGTAAGTCCGAAATAAAATAAATTGTTGTTATTGCGTTGAAAACTTTGGCTCTATTACGGTTACGGCCCACTCACAAAATTACATTAAACTTTTGATTCGTAAGAGTTTTTGTCGCAAAATTTAAATAATTACAAAAGGAAATTACGACTGAATGTTTATTCTTAATTTTTTGTTGTTTTAAGAGCAATATCAAGATTTTTAATTATGATATTTAAATATAAACAAAATGTTACAATTTTTAGAGTAAAATCTGAAAGTGTATCCATATCCGGTGCGCCAGAGGGTGGCAAATATTTAAATTAAGTATTTCCTTCTAGTTTAGGAATTTTTCTATGGGTTTATTACCTGAAATAAACGTATTTTATTTAATTATTTATTTTACATTTCACAGCACATACCATATTATTGTTCTTTCGGTGTAAAATGTAACGTAACTTTTCAAGAATCTCATTCAAAAATTATTCACAAATAGCGGTTTTAAAATTATACGCTTACATTTGAATAATTTTAACGGCCCCTAGATGAAATTCTAATTCGTCACTAACTTTACCAAATTGGTCTCCTTTTATGCGCATAGTGATGAGAGCAAAAAATATGTTGTCAGCGACACGTCATATACAATGCTAATATTAATTTGGTTTTGTGTTGTTCATATTTGCAAAATAGAATCCATACTTCCATACAAATATACATACTAATATTATAAATGCGAGAGTGTGTATGTCTGTATGTTATCTGTTCACGGCCAAAACGCTGAACCGATTATCCTGGTATGGAGAAATTTTGAGTCCCGGGAAAGGACGCGCGATAAAAGAATTTTGGCGCAACGGAGTTGCGGGCGTCATCTAGTAAAGAATAATCTGAAATCCTATCGCTATTCGTTACGAAATAAAATTGGTCAAGTGCGAGTTAGACTCGCGCACGAAGGGTTCCGTACCGTTATAGAGCAAAAATAGGCCAAAAAATGTGTTTTTTGTATGGGAGCACCCCCTTAAACTCTTATTTTATTTTAATATTATTATTTATTATTAAAGAATACATATATTTAAGGCCTTTGTGAAAATTTCAAGTGCCTGCCTTTTGCCATTATTGATGTCGAGCAAAAAAGGCCGAAAAAATCACGTTTGTTGTATAGCAGCCCCCTTAAATATTAATATTATTTTGTTTTTAGTATTTGTTGCTATAGCGGCAACAGATAATACACAATCTGTGAAAATTTCAGAAGTCTAGCTATAGTGGTTCTTGAGATACAGCCTGGCGACAGACAGACAGACAGACAGACGACAGACGGACAGACGGACAGACAACGAAGTTTTAGTAATAGGGTCCCGTTTTTACCCTTTGGGACCCTAAAAAAGAAAATTTAACTTGACCAAAATTATTTAAAACATTTGTAGTTTTTAAATGTGTAGTGAATATGTGACATTTAAATACATAGTAGGTATTATAAATCCGTCTATGAAACGGAGATCAAAGAAATCAAAAACTAAATAACTAAAATATCTAGATCAAAGAATATTATATTTTACGATAGGTAGTAACTATGAACAGATAAGACGATCTAATGCTTCCTTTTTTTAAAAAAAAAAATGATACATACAGCCGAACGTATAACCTCCTTGTTTTTGGAAGTCGGTTAAAAATCAAATAAAATGGATTGAAAGTACTAAAATTTCGAAACTGTGAACTAAAATATTTCAATGCAACTAGCAACCATTAGATTAGCTTTCACTCTCTAAAAAGTACGCGCACAAAGTTCCAATTTTCCGCCAGTTACACAGAGTTTTGTTTGGGATCACGTGTATTATAGTATGTATGTTCTTTCTATTCACGTTTTCAGTATTCGTAAAAACGTCTGGCTTAATTTGAGCCCTCCATTTAAATCTGAATAGCGGCTGTAGTGCTTATAGTGGTTTATCTAAATCAGTTATTCCCAAAGCGGTCTAGTTGGACCTCCAGGGGTCAATGAGGGAATGAATCCAGGATGGACCCCCCATGTGGATCCAAAATCGTAAGCGGCGATCCATGAAAATTAATTTGATTTCTATAGCGGCGAAGTAAAATGTTGGCTTGACTTTTCCTGATCAGTTAGGGTTCGACTGTTTGATGGTTTATCTAAGATAATTTTACTGTTACTTTATAAAAATGTAAGTTTGCTCCTTATGTTTTTAGGGTTCCGTAGCCAAAATGGCAAAAAAGGAACCCTTATAGATTCGTCATGTCTGTCTGTCTGTCTGTCTGTCCGTCCGTCCGTATGTCACAGCCACTTTTCTCCGAAACTATTAGAGCTATACTATTGAAACTTGGTAAGTAGATGTAGTCTGTGAACCGCATTAAGATTTTGATGCAAAAATGGAAAAAATAATAAAAATATTAGGGGTCCCCATAGGTACAACTGAAACAAAAAAAAAAAATTTTTCATCTAACCTATGCGTGTGGGGTATCTATGGATAGGTCTCCAAAAATCATATTGGGGTTTCTCATATCATTTTTTTCTAACCTGAATAGTTTGCGAGAGAGACTCTTCCAAAGTGGAAAAATGTGTGTCCCCCCCCCCCTCTAATTTCTAAAGTAGGGGCATGATAATTCTAAAAAAAATATATGATGTAGATTACTATAAAAACTACCAACGAAAATTGGTTTGAACGAGATCTAGCCAGTAGTTTTTTTTATACGTCATAAATAGTAAACCTTAATCTAAATTTCATTAAATCGACTGAAATATAAAAATAAATCAAAAATATTTTAATTTCATAAAAATAAACCTTATTGCTGCTGCGGAACCCTCCATGGGCGAGTCCAACTCGCACTTGGCCGCTTTTTTTTTCAATTGAATTTAGAAATTTGTAGTAATAAAGCCTTAGGAGGTTATAATTATTATGTTGCTGCGTATTTCAAGTTTTGACATTCCTACCGGCTACCAAGCAGCAATTTGAAAGTGGTCTATAAAACTAAATAGTTTAAGAACCTCAGATCTAGACGAAAAACGGCCTTTTCACTCGTTCTCTGAATCGGCAGTACAATGATCTTTTGACTGGTGCCAGAGCCAACAGGAGTGTAAAGTAACGTTTTTGTTAGTTTTGCGATGGTTTTGCATGAAATTAAACCGTATCAGAATAGCCAGGGGCTGAAATGCTTCACGGACTTCGTAAATTGTAATGGTGAAGCCGATATAATAATCTGTTTTTTCGCAAAAAATGGCAAGGTACGTTTGTTTCAGCAAGTTATTACCTACAAAACTATAATAAATTAACATTTATACTGGACAAACCTATCGAAGCTATCATCTATACCTTACAAAACTCGATAGTATTATAATATTTATTAGGGAGTAAGAATACAATTCAACGGTAACATGAAATCTAATATTATTATATTATAGTAATACTTATATTTTATCATCTACCCATTTTACCCATAATCAACTTGTGATCCAAGTGATAACAATTTTGTTATCCCACCTGCACCAGTGTTAAATAATTATTGTGTTTTGTAGAAATATAATATAGTAATATTTAATATTTATACAGCATGACTGGTGAGACAATACCGATAATTAAGGAGAGTATTCAGTACTCGATTCTCATTATAATTATGTAATAAAATTAGGTACTTAATTTTTAACCAAATTTCCCTTTAAACAAATGAATAATGGACACTTAGTAAATTACTATGCGGCCGGGCGCGGTCCACCCCGCCCCGCGCGCCGCGCGCTACTCCCGCGCGCGGTGTCCATGCGTTGGGTAAATAATTATTTAACTTTAAGCTACATTTACTCAGTGATCAATTGATATTATTTTTTTATATTATTTTTTTTCAACTAATATAATAGCCAAAAATCACGTCCTCGAATATTGAACATGTCTCACCAGTCGTGCTGTATTATTATATTCCATTACGTCATTACCTGGATTCCAGGTAAAATATAAAAACGCAAGTTCCTTTTATTCTCAAAAAACTGCTCCTGTTTTTACAGTAAGTATCTAATGTTATGAATGATCTACAAAATGCTTTGGAGATAAATAAAAAAGATTGCGTTTTCTTGAGGTTATGAGAGTAATAAAATATGAAGCTCTTACAGGCGACATTATATACCGCGGTTATCTTATCTTTAGGAGCAGAAGCGAAATAACTTTTTGCATACGCTTAGCTTTTTTGCTAAAACATAAATATATCTAGGTTGTTACACTTACTAGCTGCATTTAGAGACGTTTAATGATTATTTAACTTTAATTTAATGTAGAGCTTACAGACATATACTTAATAATTATGTCAAAATCTTCATTAAATTAAAGTAAGCGTTAAATCTCTCTGAGTGCAGCCATAAGACGAAGTATAGTAAAGTACTATAATTACAAAGTGGCCGTCGTCTGAACTCTTGATTGGATAGAAAACCGTAGTAAAAAGGAATCGCGTAAGTTATATTGTACTATGTGAAAATGGGCAGATTTTCTAGCGTTCATATGGGATCCGAAATAAATGATTATTATTATAGTATTATAATTGATCTTTTCCACTTTTACTTGTTCTCAAAATCTCCACCAAAAACCCCGCTTTAAAACCTATCTTGTTAAAAACACATTTTATTGAAAACTTTTCGTGAGGAAATGATTCCTTAGACAAATTTATACCAACCAATACTTGTCTATGTGCTTTATCGCTCACACATGGTGTTGTTAATAAGAGGGTGGCGGTACCTACTGTCTACAGGGTGCGTTATTTGCTATTCTTTGATATTAGTCGCACAGCGTGCACTGAGTATAGTCAGCAAAAATATGTTAAGAATGGGTTCTTAACATTTTTGCCGGCTATACCCAGTGTACTAATAATATTATAAATGCGAAAGTGTGTCTGTCTGTCTGTCTATCTGTCTGGTACCTCGTCACGCTGAAACCGCTGAACCGAATTAGCTAGGGATGGATATTAACTTTGAGTCCTGGGAAAGGACATAGCATATTTTATCCCAGAGAAATGTACGGTTCCCACGCGTTAAAATTTTGGCGCAACGTAGTTGCGGACATCAACTAGTAATATTATAAAAATAAAGATTTTCTATTCTATAAAATATATGGATTATCCGCTAAAACTCCATCGAAAAATACACGGAATACAGAAAAACGTTTAAGATAATATAATTCTATATACATAACTATCGCCGTTCTATGTGAAATAAATAACGTTATTCAAGAATTTTGCTTCATATTTTTAGCCTTACACCGTAATCTGATATTTCTGCTGACTCTACTTGGGGTGGTTCTGTTATCAAGCCTGTACAGTGCAGCTAAGTGTTTGTTTTACTAATTCAATATTTGCAAATGTACTTAGGTACTATGTTTTGATGTTTTTTATTTATGCTTTGCGCAAATATTTGAACTTTATCTTGAGAAGAATTATTCATTAGAATGTCTTTTAAAAATTAAAATTATATTTTTATAGATCTTAAGCGTTTTATTACAAAATATATGAAATTTCTTGAGCAATTCCTGAAAATATGAACCTAGACCTATTTGACCTTTAAGATAAGAAAAAAAGAACGTGCAACAATCTTAAATCGAAATCTTTTTTGTTTTTAATAAAAGTGATGTCTAATCTAAGAAGGCGATAAGGATAACAAAGTAAGCAGAAAATATAAATAATGACGCGGGAACCGGGAAAGAGGGAACGTATAGGCTGATTTATTACCCCGTCCGGAGGGAAAATATTTTAGTGCTGGCAACCCTGACGACTCGACGTCAGGTGGCTAATATTTTTTTAAACTACCGCCACACGAGCGGTGACATTTCACTTTAGGTGCAATTTATTTACAGCTATCTGCCTTAACAGATGCTCCCTTATATTAGAAAGGTTTGTTATTGTCTAGTCTAGACGGAAACGATATCTTTTTGAGGATATTAAACGTCGTATAGATATGGCTGAAAAATTATGCCTGGAATAAAATTATTTTATAAAGCATATTTGCATTGTTCTTTAGCATAATATCAATGTTATAAAAATTAAAATATGAACTGTTTCTGAATTATTTTATGTAGGTAAACCGTATATATGCTTGAGATACTCTTATTCTTAAAAATTCAATTAACAAATTTTAAGGACGAAATCTAGGTCTCAATGATTTGTTTTACAAAGATAAGTATGCAACGGAATAAAATTAAAAATCTCTTTTTTTTATTTATTTATTTAAAGGTCGCTTGTAACAACTATGGTCATGTCCACTTGCGTCAATCTCATTTTCTTGATCTAAATTATTGTCTTCTCTTCTAAAGTCGAAGAATGAAACTGACAATATTAAATCAAGGATAAACTTTAACCCTGACTAATTCAAAGCCTAAGCAACAATAAAATAAAACAGAGCAGTAAGCTAAAACCGTAATTATGCCACGGTGTCCCAAAAGTTTGCTGTGTGGAGGCCGCAACTGGTCCCAAATCGCAGCGAGCGTCTCTACTGCTTAATTTTATTGTTATTTCAAAAACAGACTACAGACTGTGCTAGAGTTTTAGTAGTTTGTATAAAATACAACACAAATTATGGCAAAGGTAAATGGCGATGAAGATAGAATACTTTCTGGTCTCAGTGTGTTTAGTACGGTATATTAATATATATTATAGCTACGTCTGTGACGGCCTTAATGGTCACATTCAGTTTGTATGGTATATTATGTAATATTTGAGTATTTCAGAGTTCAACCCTTAAAAATGGGTTGTTTAGTCTTAAAGTTTTAACTCCTTCAAATTATAAGTTAAAAAATATAATTTGCCACTACCGTTTCAAGAAAGGAAACGGAACAGCCCAATTTGTCCATCGCACACGCCGTTTGGCACGAAACTGACGAGACTATTCACATTTTTGGTGTCAAGATGCATCCAGAATATAAAACAGCCTTTTATTTTTTTTCAAAAGGCAAAATCACAGTCTAAAACAATTGTTTGCGCACAACGGAGCGAAGGCCTCTCGTTTTAATTGGAGGACGTACGTTTAGCTCCGCTCTACATTATGTTTAAGGATAGTTTTTGACGAATGTAGGTTACTAAGGTGCGAGGACATTATTAACTTGGCTACCTTATATTTTAATATAGGACATTTTCATATAAATAATGTTTACTTTTGTGACAGAAGTTTCTGAGCTCAATGTTGTTTCATTTTGTATTTTCTTTGGTGTGCAATAAAGTGTTTTTGTATTGTATTGTTATTGAATTTATAAACTTCAAATCATTAATCACACTCAATACACAAGGCTTTAGTAAATAATTTTTTCAGTAGGTACCTGTTTAACCTGTTAAAGCATGTGTTAAAAACTGAATTTGTTAAACAGATAAATAATTTTACAACATAACACAGAAATAACCTAGGATGATTTTTAACCGGACATTTACATTATATTTATGATGTTACTTATTAAAAACTTCAATGCTAAAACAAGCTACTGTAAGCGTTCGTTCTTTTCCGTAACTATCGTTTAGCAGACCAGCAAATATGATGACGCCCTACGCAAAGTTTGAGCCACCGAATTTATCCGGATAGTAATAAAATGACTGGGTCATTTTATTACTACAACGTCCAAACTTTTGTAATATAGATATCGGCTACCAAAATAAAGGTAACGTTCGTATTAATGTAACTTTGTAAAAACGTACAATACCAAGTTTGATAAGGGTCGAATGTTACTGAAACTAATCTACTTATACCAATAGGATTTAATACTGCAATGTTTTAACGTAAGAGTGCAGCACCAGCAACGAAAAGTTTTGTTCAACGTTTGACAGCGCTTTTGTCAATAGTCTGATATGACGCGTGCAGCATGTCGGACTATTTACTGTATGTGCTAGTATCGCCCTCCACTCCGACCTTTACGTAATATTCCAATATCTACTGGTTGTAACAAAACTAAGGCCCGTATAAATAGTCAGTACTCAAGATGCATCTCGGTCTCAAGACACGGTTCAGGCTCTGTGATTGGTTGGCTGTCAAAATTTGGACCATACCACAGAATATATAATAGTACTCCCATACCACAGAATATATAATAGTACTCCGACCATACACAGAGCCGAACCGCGTCTTAAGAGTGGGTCGCATCTTAAGTACTGACAATTTATACGGGCCTAAGTGATAATATTTTAGAATTTAGAGTGTGTATGTGTTTCTTGTAGAGAGTTTACTGTGAAAGTGAACTCTCTACAAGAAACAACACACCAGCAGCGCTGAAAGACCAATTTTTTCCACTTTTGTAAGGGGAAACTCGTGAGGCTGGGCTGGGGCGCTCGCCCATACAAAAGTGAAAAAAAAAATTGGTCATTCAACGCTGCTACTTTCACAGTGAACTCTCTACAAAGAACATATACACACACTGAAGTATTATCACTTACTTTTGTTACAGCCTGTATATAACTAACGAGCATTTGCCCGCGGCTTCGCTCGCGCCAAGAAGTATTATTATATGCAAACTTTCATCCCCTATTTGAACCCCTTGGGGTGGGAATTTATCAAAATCCTTTCTTAGCGGATGCCTACGTCATAACATCTACCTGCATGCCAAATTTCAGCCCGATCCGTCCAGTGGTTGCGCGTTGATAGATCACCATGTCAGTCAGTCACCTTTGAGTTATATATATATAGATAGGTATTATAAAACTAAAGGTATCATATTGTCTTTGTCGAAAAAATAATGCCAATTGATAAATTTTTCCAAAATTCCGATTGTAGAACTTGTTCTACTTTCATCGACAAAAATAAGTGCGGTACCCGTGGGTTTATTCACACAGACGAAGCCACGGCCTAAAGCTACAATGCCATAAAATTGTGGCGTGGCGTGGGGTGTGCTCCACAAACAAAGCGGTCCAATTGGCCCCTCTCCAGTACGTAACGAATAAAAAACTTTTGTGTCACAGCGCGCTTAGGAGTATTCGTTATTTTTATGAATTCTAAATATCCTTTCAAGTTTCATGCTACATAATATTAAACTACACATGCCCACGTCTTTCTCGAAGAAGTTTGTTCCACCCGAAAACTCCGTCGATTGCGGATTCTTGGAAATCTATTGTCTAATATGTATTGTTATCGCGGCCCACTTGGGCCGTTCGGGGGTTAATGGGTTAATTATGTTCTTTCTGTTACTTAAAATTTCAGGCTCTTCTAAGAAAATCGGATCATGAATGTACAAGCGTGAAGTGGTAACAGATTCACTTTTGCAATAATTACTTTCAGCATGTTAAATAATTTACATAATGTCAGACAGTTTAAACCAGAAATGTTCTAAGCTGAACCCTTTATGCTCATACTAAATACTTAACAAAGACTTCGCAAGATGAATTAGCATTTTTGAAAGTTTCATTACATAGTTTAATAGAGTCGGTGGCGATATGGCGGAGTGAACGGCGAAGTTGGTGTATGTAAAATCGCAAAGTTACCCCGCAACCAGTTGCGTAGCTACTTACAAGGTAGAACTGTGCCCCTGGGCCCCCGAGCTCAGAAGCCCCAACTCTGATTTACAATCTATAAATTGTAGATGTTTTATAGCTGTTACTTTTTTCTATTTCTAAGGCATCTTTCAATGCGCAAGTTCACTAGCACAGGAGTTGGGAGTCGGAATGTTAAACTTCCAAACTCCTTCATATGGCATCGCCTACATAAAATTATTTGCGTCTTGAGAGCTGATGCACCTCTGTTTGGGGCCCTAATATATTTTTGTCCCAGGGTCCTCTGTTACCTAGCTACGCCACTTCCTGCAACAGCTGATTACGCTGATGAATAGTTTGTAATAGCATATTATATTCAACGTCTGGCGTCTGCGTAGATATAGAAATATGTAGATATAATAGGGTTTTCAATTAGTATCTTAAACTTTAACAATACCTACTGGAAAATCTGTTGGTATGTAGTAAGTAGAAGAAAACATATTGCGACACAGACACAGAAGTGTATGTCATTTACTTGCTTATGTCAAAGACGTTTAGGCCGATAAAGAAATCAACTTTAACATGGGAGGGTTTTCTGCTTTCTGAAACTGAGGTTACTAAAAGCTACTTACTGATTGGTTGATTGATAAAGAAAGTATCAAAGAAAGCAGATGCCAAAGCCAGCTCTACAAACTAACGCAATATTATAATTAATTTCAAAGGTATATAGTATTTTTATGTACTTATTCCACAATACATACCAATTATGAGAAACTTTGTTATACGTATCATACCTACAAATTAATGTGGCGAAATACCTACTACCTTGTTAAAGAATTTTCTAAAGATCCATTTCATTTTAGGTACTCTTAAAATTAAACGCCCAGCCGAGTCGTCCATTTACTTATATCTATGTTCTGCGACATTTCGTTATGTACTCGATCATCTCACATAACACAACACCCGGGAAATTCTCAATAATGTCTTCATCCTAATAATAGCGTTAGCTTATTATAGCGTTAGCGTTAGCGTTAGCTCATAATAACCCCCCAGGGGGGTTATTATGAGCTCTTATATCCAGCCAGTTTCCAGCCAGTTTACAAGCCGTGTCTATGCAATGGCCTGTAAATTGGCCTGTAAACTGGCTGGATATAAGAGCTCATAATAACCCCCCTGTTAACTAAGCAAACAGGTTGAGCTCTAAAGCGGGTACACGTGCCGCTAAATTTCAGGGATACATTGTACATTGTTATATCGTAGAATTAAGACGAAAATACATATTGTTTATAATATCTACCTGTGGTGTTTTAATTCCACATTAATGCTGCTTCTCTCCTTATTCGAATTTCGATCTAGTTTTCTATGAAACAATGAAATGGTCTTTAAAAATATTATGTAAAATCAGCGACAAAATTATTAACATGAGAATACCATAAAAAATCAAAATGACTGATCCAAACAACTTTTTGCCTTGATACGCCTGAAAGGGTCATGATTTAAAAGATTATTATTTTTTTACCGGTGGCTAATGTATTTTCAAGCAACTTGAAATTTTTATTAATTAGAATTCATTAGAAAGCTGGCCTAAATCTTTGTGATAATTATAACTAGGTACGCAAAAAAATTATGGAATGTAAATTGTATAAAATATAAATAGTATCTAACACGAATACGTTATACGCAATACGGACTTTTTTGACAGTCGCTTCCCACTGCAAGACACCCTCAAAGTCAATTACTGTAAGAAAGTTTAAGGTTGGGAAGCAACTGTCAAAAATGTCCGGCACTGGAAGACGAGATTCCTCCACTTACCGCAAAGAATATAAGCTATGAAATTGAGCTTTAATCCTGAAAGGTCAGGTAGACCTTCAGAACAGGATACTTCCTAAAGTAACCGCGACCGAAACTCCATATTTGCTGATCGTTTTTACCTTTGCAAAGGCGACAAACAGTTATACTTTCAGCTTTACGAAACGAAGGAAGGTCTGGCCCCCGCGGTCTCTTGGTCCAGAAGTTTTGTAAACATCGAATATAACGATATTATATTATTGGGGTGTGAAATAGCCGCGAACCGCTTCGAGAAAAGTATGGTACGGCCGCGCCTTTGCCGTGCCCCCAGATAGTTGTGTTATTATTAGTAATTTTTAATTTACTTTATTAATAATTAGCTGTTTTATTAGTAAGAAGGCTAATGTATAGTAACAAGTGCATCAGAAGTTAGTACTGCTGTATCACCGTGGGGATGGAAGTTGGCATAAAAGTTGGCATGGCGCGCTACTTAGCTCCATCTTACTTAGCCAGGATTATGCTGGCGACAACTCTGCGTTTTATTTACATAATATTTTACAATTCAAAGTACTTTTTATAGTAAAACTAGCTGCCGCGGTGTTACCCGCGGTTTATTAGAGAAAGTAATATGTGATATTTTCCCACAGTAAACCTAGCCTAACCTAATTGTTAATCCAGGGCTGTGTCCAGGGTGTCAACTAACTCCATACCAAATTTTATAAAAATTACTCCAGCCGTTAGACGTGAAAAAGTAACAAACATACAAAGTATAAACTTACAATCTTTTGCCTTTGTAATAACTATTATAGTGTGATATTGTGTATGCCGAGTTAATTTAGTTACTTACTTAATAACCTCCCAAATAAAATAATTCGGAAACTATTATTTAGCGTGCATTGCAAATGGACAATCGATTTCGAAAAGGGTCAAAAATATAAAACCTCAGTTCAGTGCTTAAATCGTTATGAATAAAAGAAAATAACAAAGCTACAGAAACTAGTTATATATAGATAAATAGCTTCTTAACTTCGCTAAAATATTATCTATTAGAATTAATAAATCGCATATTTTTTTTGAAAAAAAAACCCAAATTGTCTAATACCAAAAATCAGGGTCGTTTCAGTGATTTAGATGTTACAGACAGACACAGAGAGAGACACAGACATACAACTGTCCACACTATAGTGGCATTTATGTTATTTGTATGGATTAATTATTATTATTATTAGGTATAGGTTGTTTAGTAGTTGCATGTAACGCTAACTACCATTATAGGCACAAGCATGGTACAATTTTCCTGTGGCGACACTGAATTGATCGTCCCCCAGGATACTTCGTCTGCTCAAAAGTGCATTCCGGATCGTTTACAAGCCACCGTAACGAGGGGATTGACCTTCCTTAATCCTGAGGGAGTTCCTGCTTATGTTTAAATTAAGAATCTGTTAGAATTTTTTAAGCGTTCCTCTTCTTTTTTTTTGTAATGGCGGCCTCAATGATTTTCCAATCTGACAATAGTGGTTTTGTGTAGACTTAGCTTAATGTAACATAATATATTTACGGAGATTTAATTAAATTAGGAAATAAAGAACGCTATTGAATAGAATAGAAACCGGATATTTAAGATTATATTATATTACAGTGCTCCAAAAGTGATAACTGATAATGCGCATAGAAATTTTCGTCATTGTTCGGCAACAATCGTTTTTCTCGAGCGTCGGAAGACGATGCCACAAAACCATAAAACCTTTTACTGCGCATGTCCAAATCATGTCATGCCATGGCAACGCCAACTGTTTACGAATTGACCGTAACCAAATATATTAGCTATGTCCACATTGTGCCCTTTCATCTTCAAATTTCATAATCTTTTGACATTCGAAATGTCAAAAGATTATGAAAATTGAAGATGAAAGGGTACAATGTGGACATAGCTATTAAGCAACTTGTTGGTAGCGTTGCCATGGCATGACATGATTTGGATATGCGCAATAAAATGTTTTGTAGCGGATGCACCAAAAATAGAGACAATTGACGGACCGGCGACAGCCACCGAGTACCGATATAGTATATAATATGATAATGATATAAGTAATATGAATTATGATATTTACCTACTTCTATTTCTTTCGAACAAGGTGCAAAATGCAAAAGCATTGTTTGGGGCCCTTACGTTTCATAGATTGTGTTTCCGTGATTACGACAATTATTATTAACGAAGATTTGCATGCGCAATATTAATTTGGGAATACTGTAATATTATAATTTTTTCCGTTCAAAATCTTAATTTTATTTCTTGAGACACCGAAACACTGCAGTAACAATATATTAAGATAATTAAAAATATTTTATAACCAGCGAAGATTCTAAAAGAAAATGGGGCACTTTAAAATTCATAGGCTCGGAATTATACAGTTTAAAAATTATGATTCTCAGTGCGATGTACGTGAATGGCTCTCCTGTGATTTCCCTACTGAATTGGACATCGTTAACTTCTATTCATATACTGTACAATTTAAAGACATTTTAAATTCAATCTTTTTTAATTTAAAATTACTTCTTAATTACGCACGAATATAATATTCTAAAAGGTTCTCTATTTTGGTTCGTTTTTAACACTTTAATTACACATTCAAAACTTTTCAGTACTATATTCGAAGAACTGTTATTCGTCTTTGGAAAATTATGTTTTGCTACAATTTTTAGGCTTCATAATTGAATAACAAATTAATTATGGTATAAAAACCTCACATTATCCAGTTACCTGATTTTCCTAAATTTCATCGAGTAAAATGAAATTCTGATAATTAGAACAAATATTGTTCTCGACTTTTTATTTCGCAGCTATTCATTTATTTTTTCTAAGAAATTTACTATACAATACAGTTACAAGCCTGTTATGCTATAGTGGAAGACAATACTTTAATAATAATTAAGAATTGGAAAATCTGGAACACGTCCTACGCAGTTTGTTTTCATATTACACATATAATTTTCACATGTGTCTAGTGAATCTACTTAATGACATTTTATTATTAAAGTTTGTAATATAAACGTATAACTTTAATGAAAACAAGTTATTAAATTCGCAACTAAATTCGGTACACCTAAAACCGTAACGAAAAGGGTTGTTGGCAAACATTCTGCGAGTACCACTTGTGTCATATTAAACTTGTTCCCGATTCCAAATATCGCTCCGAAACGCAATTATTATAAACGTTAGTTTAAATATTTAAGCATGTCATTTTGTTAATGTGAAATTATTAATTTTAAGTTTTAACACATGCTTCCATAACTATCAATACTAGTTATCATTACTAGTACTTATGGATATGAAACAACAGAAAAATAGACATAATTTTGATAGGTTCGCATTTATATTAAGTGTAAATGCGAAAGTGTGTCATCTGTGTGATAGCTTTAAAACCGCTAAATCGATTTAGCTGAAATTTAGTATACTTATGAGTTCCGGGAAAGGACATAGTGTATATTTTCTTTGACATGGCATATATTTTATCCTGGAAAATGAACGGTTCACGGGCGATTAACGACTTTTGGTGCAACGGAGCTGCGGTTGTCCTCTAGTATAATATAATAATTACAATATATTAATTTACTCTCGATCGACGATCTCTGTGGCTCAATTGGATGAGTGCGTGGTAGCTCAAGCCGGGGGTAACGGGTTCGTATCCCGCCGACGGAACAAAAAAGTTTTCAACGTTCCCGGGTCTGGATATGTATTAAATATGACGTGTATGATACAATAAAAATCTTAAATATATTTTAAATGTAATTATTTCCGTTGTCTAGTACCCGCTAGCCGTAACACAAGTCCTTCAGGTATTTAGCACGGGGCCAGACTGACGTGGTGTGAAGCGTCCATAGATATTATTATTATATTGTTACTATACAATACAAACCAACCAACATCCAACTACAGTTTTTATATTAGTTTTGAACATGGAGCGGTACGCGGCAGACGAGACGGGACACCACACGCATGTAAGATCAGGATAAATCATATCCTTAGATGCCCTTATAGTCTTCGATATATTTTATAAAACTTGGGTCGAATACAGGAACAGTTGACAAATGAGTTTTTGTGGAGACATAGCTCGAAAGGTAATTGCAGTATGAATATTATGAAAGTGATGAAAACTTTCAAACGAGAATAAAATCCAGCAATCTTGTTATGGTGGTGTCTGTCAAGTAATTGTTTATTCTTTTGGCAAAACTATATAATAATAATTTATGTTTATATAAGTGAAAAAAAAACATAAGTGGTACATTTTTTAAAGAAATGAATCGATGTTCTAACCGACTTTTGTATTATTTCACTTTATATGCGTAGCGAAGCACGTATTGGGCCGCTAGTATCATATAAACGTTATTCTACGGCGTACCTAAAAACATAAAAGTTTTAATAAATAACAGAATTTTATCATGGTAGGATATAAAAAAAGACTTGTGCATGTAAGCGGAGCAATATAAAATGTAACAAACATAAAAGAACACACGGAAAATGAAAGAAGCGTACATAAAATCGTTGATTGCGAATAAATTATATTAAAAGTAATCGAATATCGGGTACGGATGCGGTGCGTGAGGAAATGAGCTAGGTAATACGGTTCAGAATATCATTTCCCCGCGCCGCAGACTTAAACAGATTTTCGAACAACTTCCTAATTTAAGACCGACATTGACGTACAATGTCTAGAGATATCACGAAATACGCACTAAATACCTACTATACTAAATATCTAAAGATCTGTCAGGAATTTCAGCTCTTTCAGTTGATACTTGATAGAAATTTAAATAGTGCTACGAAATGACAAAGCTACGAAATTATTTTCCTACGAAATGACAATTTGCTACGAAAATATTATGTCAATCTTGCTACGAAATTACAAAGTTGCTACGCAATAGTGCTACGAGACGACAAATTTGCTACGAAATTTCAATAGTGCTACGAAATTATACATTTTCTACGAAAATATGACAGATCTTGCTACGGAATTGTCAAAACTCACCAGTTCATGGTACAAAAATACTTATTCCTTTGTTACTCATTTGATGCTTTGTTATTAGATGACGCCCGGTTTGTTGCGCCAAAAATTTATATCGTGCTGGAACCGTACATTTTTCCGGCACCGGGAAAAATATCCTGTGTCCTTTCCCGGGATCAAAGCATCACCATACAAAATTTCGGCAAAATTGATTTAGTGGTTTGATAATAATATGATACTATGATACGTCAAGGGTATTCTCGAACTTCCTTATTTAAGGCTAACTTCATGAAGTTTGAGTAACTTTTGCATTTTATGCGTAATCTCGAGTGTAGCGGATATTCCAGCAGTAAGTGAGCTTTTGTTTTGTTTTGTAGTTTGTACTTTTATACTTGAGGCAAAATGTTTTGTCTGTACTTATGGAATCTATAATATTATCATCATAAAATCGTAAAATTCAGTACGTAGATACTTTGTACAAAAAGACTTTTAAAATTTGAATTTATTTGTTAGTTTCCCAAAACTCGAGGAACTACAGCTGAACCAATTGGCTAATTTTAGTCTTGAAATGTTCGTGGAAATCCAGGGAAGGTTTTTATCAGGAGGAAAGTGATAGGACGTTTACCAGGTTACCTAGAACATAATGTGATAAATACTTTTTTCAAAAGAAGTAAATGGGCAAAAGAGTCGTCTATTAAATAGCTGCTAATGATTTTGTCGGTTCGTAAGAAATAATTTAATTTTATCGGAACAGAATAACGAGGATTTCTCTGTCACTTGCTTAAATTTTTCAGGAGTAAATAGTACCCCAGGACTCAAATTATCTCCATACCAAATTTTAGGAACATCTATTCAGTGGTTTGGGCGTGAAGAGGTCAGACAGACAGACAGACAGACAAAACTGAACCAATTATTTACTACACAAAATATATTGACGGACTCGTAATGCTGTGCTACCTATTCCAATTTTAAGTGGCTTATTTCTAAATACATTTTGCACGTCACATTGCAATGTTAACTGACCCTTACGAGACATGTAGATATATTTTTCTTTCTTTCCAGTCTCGATACTCAATTCTTCGATTTTGAACACTATTATAATACAATCCCAGTCTTCTATTTCTCTTCGACTTTCTAGATTATATTTCGTACATTCCTGCTCTGATAAATGCTATTCTAAAATCCTATTTTATCCAGGTAATCTGACAACACTACGGTGCAGTCTAATTAGATAACGAATAAACGTCTTTCCGTCTAGAACTGTGTATATATAACTCGTCAGACTCGTAGTTTGAATACGTGCAAAGTGATCCAGATAGTGCATATTTGCTGACAAATATGCCTGTTTTACCTGCTTAAAATGAGTTTAATTTTTCGTATGGTGGTTTTATTTAAAAGATAGTAATATAACAGTCTAGGATAGACTAAAAGACGAAGAAATTATTTTCCAAAAACCGCACCTAATTATTTATGAATTTAATGTTTTCCTATCGAATGAAAACCGCACATATATTTTTCAGCTGTGCAGGAAGCCTTTAGTACCTCTAAGAACTTAGGACTCAAAATATGTCGTATACTTTTCATACTGATTGGTTTAGCGGTTTTAGCGTGAAAAATCTACGGTCATATTGAAGTTTAAGTGTAGTTTAAATATTAAAAAAATATATATTATATTATTCGTCTCATAAAGTGGTAGATTACGGCTTACGCTTGTTTACGTTCAACAATCCATGTTTTATTAAATAAGTTTTTTAAACTTTTCTCAATTTTTAAAGTTGTAAGAATTACTGCAAACAAACGGTTTTATGTAGATTCGTTCAGACGTCTGAGCTGAAAGTTACACACTGTCTTCATACAGTTTTCAATTCATTTAATGTGGAAATCTCGACTAGACTCCCGCCACAATGTAACTATATTCTAATGTATGTACAATGAATTTTACTGAGACGCCTTACCAAATATATGAAATAAATTATGTTGTATTAAAATATTACATTCTAACAATAATGTTGAAGTAAGAACCAGCGCCGCATAATAGAGTAAAACTTGAAAGATTTACGTGTTATTCACATTCAGAAAGTCAGCTTTCCCATCCTCGCCCCCATGAAAGTGTTATTCTACGATTTAAATCATATCATCATCCGTGAAGGTCAGTTCGGTCTGTTTGAAGTAATTCTGTTTGCCAACCACATAAATTGTAGAGATCTCTGACCCTATCAAAGAAACTCTACAGTAATATAACTCTGATTTCCGAACGAACTGTAAAACGCCAACTCATTCCTAACCCTAAAACACCAAACGAATAAAATTTCACATTCAAAATCAAACGGTAAAAGGACAATGTTAACAAATCGTTTGATTAAAAAGTCAAATAAAACATCTCCAAGCCGGAGTTGGAAAAAGCGGCATTAGTATATTCCATTTTTAACCTTTCGCTGCCTTTCTGTATTTATCATGGCGGCCGTCAGGTGTACTTGACGAAGATTTATTCGCCATCTTAAGTAGAATAATTCGATGAATTTTTGGCCTGATATTATTTTTTTGTTGATTTATTACGAAATGAGTTATGGTTAATTTATTTTTGAGATTGTTTTTCCTAGTAAGTACTTATAAAAATAATTCACTTTTTTCAGATAAATGTTTATGTCTTTTTATTCGTTTGGTGCATTGAACAAAGTAATTAATGATCCTGATCAAAATACTTTAATGAAAGTATAATTCATTATAATAATAGTTTATAATAAAGAACTTACAAACATTCACACTCTCAACTTTTCGGCTTAATATATTATTAGTGTATGTGATGTAAAGTGTGATAAAAATATTATGACTTCGATTCTTAACTAAAAGCGTTTTGCCCGTCTTCAACTACTTACATAGAAGTACTTTAGATACTTTATTGTTCCAAGGCAACAAAGTTACTTCACATTCTCTGAAGACGGTTTAGCCAAGCAGTATTTACTTCCTACTCTTTAAAATCCACGCTGAAAGGCTGAAGGCTGATATTCAAAATGTCTCGCACAGATATTCTGTCTTACAAGTTCCAGGAAGAAAATTACTGGATAAATATTAAACAATGTTGAAGAAACCAATGAATTTGTTCTTTTAAAAGGCTTGAGATATATTATTTTCTTGTAACACTAAAGATTGTGTTATAAATAATAGTAATTAGTATCTTTTTCTGCCATTGCATAGCTTTTATCGCGGGCTTTGAGCACGGCGGTCGAACATGGCCGAACCAAGAAATTTTGTAACTAAAAACACCTAACATTTATTTTATGTAACGTTGTTTTAGTTCACGTTCAACATCACGCGAATAGACATAGTTATTTACTTTACGGCATAGATAAACAATTACAATTGTAGTTTAAAAATATGAAACAATACTTACGAATACGAGTAAGAAGTACTACATTTGCTACTACATATTAATTATTATAATACTACGTACTACTAAGTAACCTGCATTTTTTAAATAAAATATCCACCCGATAGATATAATATACTTATATAATCAATTTAAAATTGTTGTACTGATTATTTCGATAGATTCAAACATTGAAATAGAAGATAGATTAGATTGAAATTATTAATATAGACAATTGAAAGTAGCTCAAAGATCAAACAGCGTTGAAATCCAATGCGAAACAAGATCACATTGTTTTGAATTTTATCCGCAGAGTGCTAGGGCATACATATTCTAGTAGCTCGAAGATTCAAGTTTCCGCGATTTGTTTTAAAAGTAACCAGGACGCTCGCAGGTTAAACCTTAACATTGTTTCTGCTGTATAATTTTTTACGTCTAGACTCTAGTCTTTGAAAGTAAGCCATGATAGTAATTAAATCAAATTTAAAATCTTTTTATTTTTATATGGGCTATAATTAAATTAACACCCGAACCGCCGCCGGTTCGGGAACTAACTCGGCGCGAAGAACCGGAGGAGTAAGAAACTCAAAGAACATCTCAGATAACGATTACTATCATTTTTAAGTAACCTAAGAACAATGAAGAGATTCGCCGCAATAAAAATGTGTATTTACCACTATTTATGTACCTCCTGACAGTAAGAGTGGGTTGCACCAACGACTATAACTTTAACTTTAACCATAGCAAAAAGTCAAATGAACTGTTAAATCCATAATAAAAGTCCATTATGTACGCCATATTTGAAGATAACCTTAACTCTAACTACGCTTCTGGTGCAATCCACCCAAAAAAAATAGTCTTTCGAGTGACAGTTAAGAGCAAAACTTTGAATATTTTCATTAGTATGGTAAATTACCAATGAAATAAAACCTTACAGAATCTGATAAAACACCCAATGTAGCGTAATTTATACCAAACACTATTACGAATTTGCTTATTTAACGTAACTAACTTTTAACATGAAAAAGATAACGAAACAAGTTTCGAGCTCACGGAATTAAACACAAAATCTGTGCAGATCCTATCACGTAAAGAGCGATAATTAATGTGACACTAAGGAACATTACAGCCGCCATTAAAGCCAGCTAAGGGTTACCCCGTTGTAAAATATAATGAGTGTTTCTTAACTAATGACCACGAACTAGGAGACTCCTCACTTTTAATGGTTTTCTATTCATGGCTGGTTATTCCCAAAAGGTCCGGCGCTGAATTCAAGATTCGTACGACTTTAACTTGCTTAGGTAATGATCTCCTTTCAGTTACGCTTTTTTCTTCACAGTGCATGTTTATTTTATTCTGGGTTTTAATAACTGGGATTTAAATATTATATAAAATGAAAAAATCACTATTTCTTTGTTTTTATTGTTTATGCACACAAACGATGAACCGATTTTTATAAATTTGGGCACACGTCATATAGTTGAAAATGACGTCTTGTAATTTTTAACGCTGCAGAAAGTAATTTGCTAGCATAATATTATCAATCTTTCAATTTAAATTTAAATAGCATTATAAGTGTTCATGCCGTCGTGCGTCGTCCGTCCTAAAAATATAAAAAAAAAATACGAGTGGCATCACTCGCGAGGACTGCCGCGGTAAAGTTATTGCAAAGTATTTTTTATCAACACAATATGGAATTCTTGTAAGTCGCTCGCACACAAAAACCGTGCCGGTCGTTGCAACGAGCACCACACCCTAAGCCACACCGAGCCGAAGCCTGCCGAATGAAACGACTTTACACGAATATTAGGTAAGTATTTCTCTGGGAAAATGGCCAGAATAATCGCTAAAGCCTCAACAAATTAAAAACATTGACATTCATTTCCAAATTAATCACAACTAAACTTTACAAAGCAGCAATCAAAGTAGTAACTAGTGAATTCGCCATCGTAAATCTTTATAAAAATAATATAATCTTTTTCTTACGTAACCCTTCGCTGGCGCGGACATAATATTAATCGCACGTCAGGTAACATGACGGCCGCTCCCTCACAGCCTCACTCACCCTCTGCGAACATTGAATCATTGGTTTCGTTTTGTCATCTCACACGTCGCGGAGACAGCTAACACTTATTGGTTTTTCCTGTTCTTTTTATTGAAGTTCAAAAATTATCGCGTGAAAATGCGTTGATTTTTATGCCGATCTGACGCTACCCTGCTAATGTACAACAAATTCAATTTGACGAATTTTGCATACTAAAAGTTTGTGATTTAATAAATGCCAATATAACAACAATGAGCTATAGCCCACTAGCGACTAGGCCGCAGCGGCCAGCTAGGTTATCCTGGCAGCTTGGTGTGGCCGCTGGCCGCGTGGCAGCCAGGTGCGCGTAGTCTGGCTGTTTCATATTAATGTATCTATTTCGATGGCCGCCGCGACGCCGCTGCTGCCTAGCCACTAGTGCGCTATAATTGCTCTAGCTTACAAGATATGATACTAATATTAAGATTATTTTCAGGTGAAAACGTTAGTTGTTCTAAGTAATTCTTCATATAGCGCTCTTATAGCAAGTCAAACAGACTTGCTATAAGAGCGCTATATGATGCTAAACTAGCGTTAAAATTTCTAAGTACCATTCCAAAACTAGTTTAAGCCACTTTTGTATTTTTATTTGGAATAAACGATTATAAAAAAAATGTCGCCAATGCACAAAAACATAACAAACCGAACTTAACACGAAACCCAATACACGCACACAGCAAAGATCCGACATGTTTTATACATTAGGAACAACGTGGCTACTTTTCCTCAGGGCGTCTTTGTATTGACATTTACTTTGGGAGGGTAAACATGCAGTCTCGAGCTCGCGTCACGTGAATTCGAGGGGATTATTAGCTTAAGTTTTCGCCAATTTTTACCTGACATCTTATTAAGTAATTCGATTTTGAAAAAAATCATCCCTCATCAATTTGGCTTATTAGTCGTCGTGTATATTTCGAGGTGAATGTTTTTTATGAAATACAATTTTAGTGACTGTTTCGGAGTAAGAGAAAATGAAACCCTTTTGGAGATTAGCTATAAAAGATTAACAAATATTACAACGCGCTTCCAATAAATATAATTTGAAATTTCATATCTATTTGCTTAGCATATTTTTATCCTGGATTTTCACGAAAATTCGTTACCCAACAATCCGTGTATCGAAACATATCGTACATAATATAATACATTGTACCGAAATTAAAATTATCCTTTCCAGGGATTAAAAGTATTTACATACCCAGTAAGTTTTATTTTTATCGGTTTAGCTATTAATTTATTAATAGTACATAGATTGACACGAGATAACATTCATATTAACATCTGTTTTTATTTTTGAAGGTGTATGAAAATGAAATTACTCTTTGCATATTACGACACCAAACGAAAGCACTGAGTGTAGTCATTATTACTTTTTTCAGAGCATTTATTTCAATGTTTTTAAACTTGCATACTAATTTTGTCTGTACTAAGTAAATTTTACTAATGTAATACGTATTAAAGTCTCGAGTGTTAACCAAACACAGTAACACACTGCAAGACTCTTAGGAGCATTGTGCTCACATAATCCTTTTACCGAAAAGATTCCTCGTTGTTTACATGACTACCGGAGGGTTATGACTTTTCGGCATAATAATATGTCATAGGGTCAATTTAGACCGCAACGCGATGAGTAGATGTATTTCCAAATTTGAACTGAATTAAGTATTAACAGATTTCAATTGCGTGAGACGTCTTGCAAATCTGTCAAATCCATACAAAATATTAAAAAATGCATACACGCGTCGCGTTGAGGTCTGCATTGGGCCGTATTACACCGTCAATATAATCACGATTCTAGTATCACACGTATCGTATCACAAGTACTACTGCGATACTGCGATTCGGCCTATTACACCATCAATATTATCACGGAATCGTTATAATATTGATGCGTGTAATATGCCTCAATGACTCTAAAACAAAAAAAAAACATACTGTGAGTGCGTTCTGCGTAGATCGGAACACAAATAATAATTGATGAATCTGCGGGTAGTTGAACAACTTCAGCGAGTTGGACGTCTGTCATCTCAGCCTACGAGTGACCACGGCCGCTGGAAAGCAGCCGAAACGTCGGGATTCGGGAATAACAAAAGTGCTCCGCGACAAAATCTCTAGATTGTCAGAGGTTTGTGTTCTGGTGCTACCAAAGTGTACTTCGAAGTTTGAAGAGTTTTACTAGCCGGCCAACGAAGCCCCGGCGTTGACGACTCCTTCAGTTCCATGCAGCATCTTTCGAGGTGTTTAAATTTTTTACGGCAAGGCCAGGGAGTCACAGGGTATTAAAGCCCGATTTTCAAGAAAACGCCTCTTTAGCGAGGATAATATTCCATTGAACCACTTTTCAAGATCATTTTTCAATAGCGCAAATGGGCTGAGATACCTAGGCCGCTTGCATGTTAATTAAGTAGATATTTTTTTCTTTATTAATTTGTCTAAAATCAAACCCTAAATTGAAAATATTCGATCAAGTTGACAATTGTATTGGGGTCATTGCAGCCCTACGATCGCTGATTGTTGTTTTCTATTTTATTGTTCTCCACACTCACCCCAAAAACAACAAAAAGATTTGTTTGTTGTACTTCAATTTGATGTATTACTATTTATTACATCAATTATATTGATTACGAAATGGAGAGGGTAGTTCACAGAACACTTTTAACCTGGGGTAGTTTGTGAAAACAACTGAATATTTTCACACTTAGTTGTAAACTAAAATTCAAATAAGAATAAGGATAAGAATAAAAATAAAATAATAAATGGTAACTAAGTAATAATTATGAGGGTAATAAACGGATCATACAATATTATCTAAGTAGGGCTTAAAATGTATTATTCTATTGAGTAGTAGTCTTAACATACCTTTTTTTTTAACATGGGGAAATGCTTTACGCATCCCCGGCAGATTGGGGATATCGGCCGGGGTATGTGGGACTTCTGGTAGACTACCCACTAAAACCCCATGGTGCTCCACTCATCGCTTAAGGCAGAGTTGCGGGTACGATAGAACCTACCGCAACTCTACCAGCGATCGAGTCTTAACATACCTAGTCATGTATTATTATTGAAATATTATAATTTAATAATTTACCCACACATAATGAAGTTTTCACAACAATTTTACTATAACAAGAATTTTTATTTCTGTTTTGTGTACTTTAGAAGTCCGCTACAATTTGTTAGTTGTCATGCAAATATCAGAAACAAAGGACGTGACGAACAAACCACGTAAAACAATACAATTGAATATTACTTATGCTTTTGTATGTTTTTTGTCGAGTTTTAAACATTGTTATATTTTTAACGACCGCATTATAGGAGAATTAATGTCAAACAAGTATTAATGTACCTATGGGCTATGTATATATTTACGAATATTTATACCACGCTCCGTGATTTATAGTTTATTCTATTAAAAGTTAGCCATTTAAAACGTAAACAAAGGTAAACACTGAGATAATGAGCCACGCAATCCACCGCAAATGTAAGTAAAATGTTTCCCCTAAAATTGGGTTACCCGAGCTCTAACTCTAGAGTGAGTTTTCCTGCCAAAGTTAAAAGATAAGGCTAAGCCACTAACGCAATCCGATAGCCCTGCTATACGGTAATGGTAACAGCCAGTTAAGGTGACTTTCCGATGTTCGGTAAGCGACCGCGACCGACAAAAATTCAAAAACCTTCCTAATCACCTGATACAGGCTTGAGTTTACTAGGTGAGTTGTATTTTTTTTTTATTAAATAAGGGGGCAAACGAGCAAACGGGTCACCTGATGGTAAGCAACTACCGTCGCCCATGGACACTCGCAACATCCGAAGAGCTGCAGGTGCGTTGCCGGCCTTTTAAGAGGGAATACGCTCTTTTCTTGAAGGTTTGCAGGTCATATAGGTCCGGAAATACTGCTGGTGACAGTTCGTTCCAGTGTATATTGTGTTCTACTCAGTTAAGGCAATTGTTATGTTGGAAAAAAATATTTATTAATTTATGTTTTATATTATTTATTTAAGTAATTAAAATAAAATGTTAATTTATGACATAGGCAATAAGTTTAATTTTCTAGCGACCCATGCCGTTGCTGATACTTTGTTGGCGTATATCGTCAAAAAAAAAATATCCACAGATGAACGTATATAACCTCCTCGTTTTTGGAAGTCGGTTAAAAAGCGGCATTTTATTTGAATTTTTGTAGGTCGCTTGCCGCGTTGATCGGAATCTTTAGGTACGTTAAAACTACGCGACACTAATAAATATACAAAAGAAGAAAAAACCTCTATAATATGCTTTTATAGGCGAAAGATATTAATATGTGTATAAAACTACGTTAAAATAAAATCGGCCAAGTGCGAGTTGGACTCGCGCACGAAGGGTTCCGTACCACTACAGAGCAAAAATAGGTTAAAAATTGTGTTTTTTGTATGGGAGCCCCTCTCAATTATTTAATTTGTTTAAATTTTATTTTTAATAATTATTAAAGTACAAATGGGCCATTCCGCTACAGACGGCCCTTAACGAAAATTTTTAAAATGAGACATTCATTACATTTCTCAATTGGAATATACGTAAGAAGATGTGTATTTACTAATAAAACAACTTTTATCGGTTATAGATGAAATTCGAATAATTTAGAGCGTTTTTAAGCAATATCATCTAAGGGGCGCGATGTTTTTTCTCATATTCTTAAAGTAAAATAGCATATATTTCAAATTAAGGGCCTTCCCTACGGAGAAGCCGTAATTTATTGTATTTAGAGCCTTATAAACTCATAATTTGAAAGCTACAGAGTTATAATAAAAATACAACAATAATCTTCAGTATCTCCACATTCCTTTCCACGTTTTAAATTTTCTATTTTCGTTTATTATACTCATGATATCAGCTTCCAAAGTAAAGCCAATTTATTAAAATTCAAGCATACATTCAGCATCTCCTTAGTATTTACAAATTACCTTTATTTGAAACACACGCCAATAGATCGACAATATCATGAACTACATATTCGCCGTTTTAATTTTTTTTAGGTCAATTTTGAACTAAGATAAGTAAAAAAAATACGGTTTTTGTGCGATCTCGGCAACGCGGCAAATGTATGGCCAAGGTCGTTTGCTCGGGGGACGGTCTTAATGTTTAGTTGTAGTATAGTTATACAGCAATATATCGAAATCTTTTGTATAAATTACACTATTCAATCGTTTTTAGTGATTTAGACGATTAATTTTGTCAGGCCAATAAACAACTGAAAATAAAAAAAAAACTACAATTTGGTGCAGTTTTATTACTAACTTATTAGTATAATTAACGCCTCCGTGGTCTAGTGGTACAGAGCGCGGCTCTTGACTCGGAGGTCGTGGGTTCGATTCCCGCGTTGGAAACATGTTATTTCCAAGTTTGGTTAGGACAATGCAGGCTGATCACCTGATTGTCTGACAAGTAAGATGATCCATGCGTCGGATGGGCATGTAAAAAGTCGGTCCTGCGTCTGATCTCTCGCCGGTCGTGTCGGTCTGCCGTCCCACTGGGTTATGAGAGTAAAGGAATAGAGAGTGCTCTTGTGTACTGCGCACACACATTGGGCACTATAAATATACTCCTGCGTAGCTGGCCTGGTTTCAATGAAACCGGCCACCGTCACCGAAACCGGTGTGGGAGCTATTATTATTATTAGTATAATTATATATTCCATATCGAAAATTTTAAAATTTGTTAGAGAATTACGATTTAATTCACCTTTAAGAGATTTGAGAATTTTGATGTTGCGCCCGCGATCGTAAAATGGTTAATAATTTCTAGTACTTATTATTATAATTACTTTTATCTAGTTACACAGTTTCTTTGTTTTATGCTATTTTGAAATATAGGCAAGTTATTTTGTAAAAGTTTCGGAATAACCAGTATTCACATATGAACTCATCACAGTTCTTAATGGTGGCTCAAATTGGTTGCACCGGCGATGGCACTTCAGACCTGTTTGTGGCCTTCCAAACATTGGATGAAGGTTTTCATTTATAAATCATTGTTAAACTAGTTAAAATGTATCCCTTCAAGGCATATTTTATTAATAAATATGCTTCATTTTGCCTGTAGGAAGCTTTAAGTGTGTCAAACTGTTGCACCCGCGATAATGGAATCGCCCAAATACAACTGAGTATTCTGTGAATTCACATTTCAAGTTCCTATGTGTTGCCGTTATTTATATCGAGCAAAAAATAGCAAAAAATCACGTTTGTTGTATGGGAGCCCCCTCGTTAAATATTTAATTTATTTTGTTTTTATTATTTGTTGTTATAGCCGCGGCAGCAGATAATTAATATACACAATCTGTGAAAATTTCAGAAGTCTAGCTATAGCAGTTCTTGAGTTACAGCCTGGAGACAGACAGACGGACAGACGGACATACATCGAAGTCTTAGTAATAGGGTCCCGTTTTTACCCTTTGGATACGGAACCCTAAAAATAGTGTATAAGTAGGGTTAGTTACTATAGTAGTGTGTACACACCCTAATATCGTTGCGCGAGACCCGAAATGGGAAAGGGAAGGTACTCCTAAATAAAATTTAACTAGGGTCCAGCACTATATTCATTAAAGTTTATTCGCCGCTGCGTCTGAAAGAGAATATCATGTAGGGACGAAATGTTATTAAAGGAAGCCTGTGACACTAAAATATAATAATATATTATTATAGTATTTAGTTTTACTACACGCTTAAGCAGGTTTTGCGTGATCACAGCTATACAGCTGTACAGGCTATAATACTTATTAAATAGGTGGAAATGAAATGGAATAGTGGGCGTTATCTTAGTAAAGTTTTAGACCTATAAAGATCAATAATCCTACAACCTACATATTTTATATGATATGCCTTGGTGATCTTCTGTAGAAGAATTTCTGCATTAGCCATGCTAAGCTATCCGAATTATTAAAAGTAAAATTCCTTTTAGCAATTAAAATCTTAAATATTGACTCTCGTTACTCATGACTTACTCTCCTTCACATTCAACGTGGCCAAGACAGTATAATAAAATAGGCTAAAACAGTATAATACATAATATTATACTGTTTTAAGTATTCTATACTATTCAAAAAACGAAAACGAATATTAAATGTTATCTACTTCAATATCCAATACTCATACAGTCTAAAACCACTTTAATTTCATGAATAGTAAGCCAATGTTATATCCCGATTTCACTGCCAATATAAAATTTGGCTCATACACTTGGCTTCGGAAATAGGACAATAACAAATGAGAGGCCTGTCGATTCCCAGGCCTCTGATTGGGCAGAGATGGACGAGGCCATTTATAATAACGGATAGAGCTTATAAGTGGCCTGAATCCGAGAACTGAATCCGTCACCTTTTTAACCACGAGGAAGAAGATTTAGATTTTAGATGTCAGAATAGGAAAAGTAAATCTAAAACTATAGTATTTTCGATTTAGAGCACAATGATGAAACATCTGTTTTAGTATTTAATTTTAAGGTTTTTACCCCTAATTATTATGATTTAACTTTATCATAATAATATTATTCTTGAGACGGATCTAGACAAGAGAATACTCTTTGTAAACTAGAATACCTTTCATTTCAGTCTGTGACCACCGTTCAAGTAACATAAGCTGTCTATTTTATCAGTAGATTCTGAAGTATTCTCTAGAAAAATTTATAATTATTATAGAACTAAAAACATTAATATTTTATAACTTTACTAGCTGTCCCGGTGAACTTCGTGTCACTTTAAAACCTTCCCTGGACTTCTACGAATATTTTAAGACTAAAATCACCCAATCCGTTCAGCCGTTTTCGAGTTTTAGCGCGACTCACACATTTGAAAATCCATTTTTATATATAAGAATAAGAGAACTAGCTAAAAGCCGAGCTTTGTGAGGGCTCGCGTCGTCACACCTTGACTGACTGATGATAACACATTTACATACTAATAAGTAAAATTACTATGTTAAAGCACAAATCAATAGGCGTGATAGTTTTTCCGTAAAGTGTACCACAAAATGTATACTCGGCCCTAAAAAATATACCATCCTCAGCGTCTTGAAGAGTGTCATTCTTCCGCCGTGTGTTTTCCGCGTAACTATCTGACACAATAATTATAGAGTATAACTAATACAATATTGGTGTCAATGATTGCACCTACTAATAACAATAACATTGGTTCTATTGCCTTCATCCTAGTTATCTTAGTAATTTATCTATCTTATAATTCAGTTTACAAGTTTAACAAGACCCCTAATGGGGTTTGGAACACGCAATTTGGATGTTTAATATAATTTTGTCGTTCTATTAAGATAGATGGCAATAGATCCCCCTTCGAATAACAGCCACTCAAAGAGAACGTGCTAATATCTTAAGATTAATATGTCTTATGTTATTTACTAAAGCTGTTTGATGATTCTAAAGCTTCGGTTGTATAATTTTACTATACTATTTACATTTTATCTCTTTTATTTCTTACATCGATTTATATCGCTTACAGGCTGGTTGGTGTAGATAAGGTAACCGTTGATATGAGAGCAATGGTAATGTATTTTGACCAGTCAACAACTTTTTGAGCTCTTCCACAGGCCACAGCTGACCTTAGTATAAAACATTAATAGAGTCGCACACGGAGATATTTACTTACTAGAAGCATCTTCATCAAGGTTTTGATGTAAAGTACCATATATTTTTTGTCATTTTTCAGTAAATAACCATAGTTACGTACCCAGTACCCACTTGCGTAAATGTCACTGATTATTATTATTACATCCATTCCCCTATCGATATCGCCGCTATAGTTGAACATTATACTAAAACTGAACCGTAGGTCATGTATTTAACATAAATTAGGGTAGAGTTTACGGCGCGGCTGGCGTTGTGATGGAGGTGGCCTGCCGTGCCAAATAGCCCGCCCGCTTATCAGCCAGATTACGTCCATCCACTAGTAAACTACCCTCAAAATAACCTCTTTGTTGATGACATAAGGTGCATTCTCTTATAACTCCGAGGGAAAGTTTGAACGTTGCCTACAATACGTCACCGATAGCACATTTTAAATTCATGGATTTCGACTAAGCAAATGATGCTGAACTATGAATAATGCTGATCTTCTCGAAGCGTTAAATATACAGTATTAATTTGAGTAAATGACCCTTGATCTTCGTTTTTATATTACGTAGCTGATGTGTTCGAGTGCTATAGCAGTCAAAATAATAGTAGATTATAAGACTATTATTTTGACCATAAGCGTAACTCCTGTAAACGCGTAAAGATAGAAACCTCGTCTGGCGGGTTGGATAGACACTTCAAATCTACAACTCTTTTATACGGCAATACTTATTATTATCCGTTGCGGCGAAATTCGTTTATCGCGCAAGAACCGTAAATTTTTCCGGTTCCCGCGCGATATACCTTTCAGCAAAATCGTGTTAGAGGTTTTAACATGGAGAGGTAACAGACCGACAGACAGACAGACGGATAGAATATGCTCTTTCGCATTTATAAGTTAAGATGGATATGAAAGTATGGATCCCGACAAAGTAATAATTTATAAAATCTTTTGCAATTTGTAACATTGAAAACGTAACGAGTGCCGGTCAAAGATTATTTTTAAAATTCCACACGTGTTCGGAGAAAAATAAAAAGAGTCTGGACTCCGGAGTCCACTTTAATTCGCATTCCTCGCCCAAACATTAACGTCCAAAACAGTTTTATTTTGTGTCCGTTGGCTAAACCGCACTATTTCCTTTATATGTCGCCAGTTCGCTAGTTCACATCGACTGAAATTCGTCGGGAAATACTTATCGCTTTTCCAGAATTTCCGAGTGGAACGGAGAGAGAAATTTGGAAAAACTCCATACTGCAGGATACGAGGGTGCTAGAAATTTTTGTTACCTTTTTAACCCTGAAGAAAAACAATTTTCATGTAGTTTTTTTCATTAAGGTGCCGACTTGATTGAGACTGTCCATTGGATTCGATTACGCTTATTTAACTTTAAATCAGGCTTTTTAAAAGATCGAAGAAGAAGAGAAGAAGGGGAATAAGAGACTCAATATTATTCCAACTTCAAAACAATAATACTCGACTTTATTTTGTACACCTATCTTATTATATCACATTATAAAGCATTTATAAAGTGATTTAAGCCTCTATGCTCAAAAACTATAACAAGATTATACGCATTTAGTTGAATCTAAAATCATTGTATTCATCATCAGATGGTGTGGCTCTGGCAATACTTTATATTTATTATCTATATTGACTATCGAATATCGATATAGTAAATATCGATTTAACGATGTCTGATGATAATTTGTAGCACAGGTGCTGAACAGTGGTACGCGTCGTACATTATTAATGATTTTGCACCCAAAAATTTAACATGGGAACATGCATGTGGAAGTATTGTATGGGCAATGCGATTTTATTTTGAATTCAATTAAAAGGTTTTAATTTTTAATGAATAATTCAATGCAGCGTATTTTGTTACGGACTACGATCCGTTAAATATCTGAAACAAATGTAAAATGTTCGTTTACCTAAAAGAGCTTAACCAAATAGAAATGTATTGCAAAAACAAATAATATTTTGCACATTTTTATCGAGAATATCAGACGCAGACGAATAAACATTTAGATTTCAAATCCAATAAGGGATATCTCCACATTCGTCGAGATCGTTGCATAAAAAATGATCGGCGCATTTTATTTGTAAAGTGTAAATTTTTCCAACCCAAGTCCCTCTAAGGAAACCGATGACTTGGAAAACATTGGACCAACGCTCGATTTGCACTGTAAATTGATTTTTACTTCGATACCCGCGGTTCAATAAGCTTTTTTGTTTGTCATCGTTGCTCCATCTTTTGTTATTTAAATCGTACTACAAATGACACGTAAAATTTATTGAAAGTCGGGTTTTTCGATGGGGGCAAACGAACTCTTTTGAAAAAGTTTTCATCGAGTCACTGTGGATTTTGTTTGATTTTATAATTGACGACGCAAACGAATCTTTTATAACAAGAATCAATTTATTTAGCTTTTCGTTTGTGTATATCTATCTAATGAAAATATTTTGTTTTTTTTTGTTGTATTTTGAATTTAAGTTAACGATCGCGATCTCGAAAAGTCTTTGACCAATAAAAGCGACATGCAGTTCTTGCACAAGGATCATTCAGTTTTGTTACCATAAAGATAAGTACTATTGTAAATACAACAAACCCAAGATAGAGAGAGATAGTCCTAGATATTTTATGAGGATTTGCGTCAAGTTGTGCAGTTGGTTGCAGTTTTCTGGAACATTCTAGCTGGCAGCAAGTTGTCTGATCGGCTTACAGGCTTAGAGCAGGTTCCGTCGGCGTTGCACTCACGCTTTTCAAGGTGTGAATAACTTATCATAAACTCTACAATTTTCCATGTTTAGTTATATCAAGTTTTAACTTAGATTCATTGTAATATTTAACAAAAAAGTCAAAATGATTCAAGGTAATGTGTATCACAGCTGTTGAAGTCAGTTTTTACGATACGAGATGCGATGTGTCATGTGACGATGCTTTATATAGCTTAAAAGCTGCTTGATATTTTAAAGTATTGCTTTTAAGTGCATGGTCAATCACACACCGTTTCCTTTCTTGTCGGTGTGAACAGACTCCAGAGTCCCTGACCGCCATTATCACTTACATAGTATTATGGGCAAACTCATAGCTTTAGAATTTAGACTGTAGTCGTATATTAGAAAGCTCAGGGCCTGTAGACAAGTGGCAAAACGCTAACGCTAACGCTCACGCTAACGTTACAAAATGTATGGGATTTGACATTAGTATTCGCTAGCGAAGCGATGACTTATGTCAAATCGCATACATTTTGTAACGTTAGAGTTAGCGTTAGCGTTTTGCCACTTGTCTAGGGGGGGCAGTATAGCAGACGTAAGCGGTAATTAAATATTAAAATAATTATGACCTCAATAATAATAATAAATATTCTTTATTAGATAAACTATGTACTTACAACATAGAGTATTGAATAAGGTTTCTTAATACTTAGTTTTCTTAATACTTAGTTACACAGAATATATATTAGTACTACTAATATATATATTCTGTGTTAATACGTGTACATTTTATTCATGTCGTACTCGTGCTTACGCACGTCTTCGTGAATAAAATGTATGTGATGTGGTGTTACCAAAACGTGAGTCCTTGTATCTATTTGAATACAGCCTAAGATTATGTAGAGCTGTAAGCCAGTGAAGAATATAATTGCAGTTCTCCGCTCAGGTAGTACTCAATGTGCGAGGAATTTCCTGCGAACGTGCCTTTTGTGACGTTCTACAATGTTGCTTACAAGTTTTTTATCCTTATTCCAAAGACATAAGGACCTCATAGAAATCCAGGTACGGACAGGAGGCACGGGTGTGTGTCTGTGTGGTTATTTCAGTACTCAAATATTCATGTCCCGTTAATCATGATAATTCATGTACCAATATTCAATCTTATCGGTTAAGTACTCGACAATAAAGTTCAAAAGAGACGATCATTAGACTACATGCGGAGAGTGAATACATGGACAATGGACATCTTGGAAATATCGGAAGTTTTCAAGTATTTGAGTTCCTATTTTCTACTGCTCTCACTTTAGCCTCTACCGTTATTGTTTCACTGTAGTACTACATAATATTATACATTAGATATAGGGAACAAAATATAACACTCTACCAAAATATTTATCATTCCTGTAGGATTTCATAATCATACGTATGCCAATGGACACACATAATAATATTTTGTCTAGCTATCTACACCTTGGAAATAATAATAGCAATCTATCAATTTACGTAACAGCAATCTTTAAATTATGGGCGTATCAAAAGTCTCTTAAACCGAACACCGTCGCTAAAATATCCCGCAATAAATCACAATTAATTACTGAGAGAATTTTGATAAAAGCAACAATATCAGGTAGGTCGTTTATCTTCGTATCGCGGCAAATTGCAGGCTTACTGCAGCTAACTCGAGGCGACATAATACACCAACTTTACCGCTTACACAGTATACGGAATATGCTGTTTAAAGCTATTTTATATTATCTTTATGTGGCGTTAGGCTAGAATGACTCATTACATTTTGTAGCCTAATAATTATAAAAAATATTTTATTTGTTAGTCTTATTGACTTAGACTGTGAGGTCGTGGATGGATTAAATAAAAGAAAATCACTTTTATATTGCGCTTTATTTAGGTTAAGCGCATTCGGTAAGGCACGTCTTTATTCCAAGGAGGAAAGGAGAGTAGTAGTATAATATTTAACATTAAAATAAACTGTGACCTGCAGAGTCAACAAAAACGTCCCCATGCCAAATGTGAGCCTGACCATTTAAACTGAAAGGTCCCAACAATAAATTATTGTTTTATAGCTTTGGTAACATTGACTACCCTTGTTTTAAGAATTAGAAGTGGTTTATTATACTTCATACAATATCTTGACAGCAAGGTTAACATGTGGCATGCGAGACCCAAATGGTACTTGAGTTTCTCAGATCCTAAATCTTTCAATACATTAACAAAAGACAGGAATTTTTGTATTCGAATTTAAGTAAATTCGACACGCCCCCTCAAAAATTAATGTCTTTGGAATCAAACTCAAAAATAACATAAACCTAAAATAAAATTTCCTAAATATCAAAACAAAAAAAATTAAATTAAGTACAATTAAAATTTACTTTAAGTAATACCTAATTGACGTACCTTCCGTGCACTTTAACCTTCCGGGGAGATACAATATGATCCAACATTTGTTGCTAGGATGAGGGAAACCCCAGAAAAACCTCACCAGATCATTAAATAGTTAATTTCTACTAAGTATTTATTAAAACAATTTAAAATAAAAACATTATTCTTCTAAGTTTATTTTCTCTCGTAGCTCGCGGAACCTGGCTGCTGGCAGCGGCTTGGTCAGCATGTCCGCGATCTGGTTATCTGTTGAAATATATTTCAAAGTTATTGTCTTATTCACACATTGTTCTCGGGAGAAGTGATACTTAATGTCAATATGTTTGGATCTCTTGTGACTCGATGGATTATTTGCGATACTAATACAACCATTATTATCTTCATATATTAAGATAGGTTCTTTAATTTCAATATTAATACTAGTAGCTAAAGTCCTTAACCACAAAGCCTCTTTAACAGCTTCATACAGAGCCATATATTCGGCTTCTGTCGACGAGGCTGCTACTGAAACTTGCCTCTTAGAGTTCCAACATATTGTACATTTATCATACAACATAAATAAGTAACCTGTTGTACTTTTTCTGTCGGAAGTATCACTTCCTCCCCAATTTGAATCGACATATCCCGTAAATAAATTATCATAACTTCCCTGTACATATTTTAATTTCAAATTAATTGTACCTTTTAAATATCTAAGTACTCTTTTTAAACAAGTCCAAAGTTCTTTGTTATTCTTATTCATGTATCTACTCAAAATATTTACAGTTATGGATAAATCGGGTCTAGTACATACCATTAAGTACATAAGGCAGCCAATAAGACTTCGACATGGCGCATCATATATCTCATTAGATTCCAATGCCTCAAAATTTAGTTTAATTTCTAAAGGTGTGCTAATTGGATTACAATCCATCATATTAAACTTGTTTAATATTGCCTTTATGTATGTACTTTGATCTAATATAATAATATTGTTGTTTCGGGTTATTCTGATACCTAAGAAAAGTCTTATTTCTTTTAAGTCAACCATCGAAAATTTGTTCATCAAATATTGTTTAAAGGCGTTCATAGTATTTTTATTTGCAGTGCAAATAACTAAGTCATCAACATACAAAATGACATAAATATTCTGGGACACATATCCCTTATTTAGTATGTACATACAACGATCTCCCATAGAATTTTTAAAACCTATTTCTAAAAGGGTGTTTTCAAATTTTTCGAACCAGCATCTAGCGGCTTGTTTTAGGCCATATAGAGCTTTATTAAGTTTACAGACTTCATTTTGCTTGCTCTGTACTCCCTCGGGAACTTTCATGAATATTTCTTCCTTTAAATCACCATTTAAAAATGCAGTTTTAACATCCATATGGTGAATCAATAAACTATGTTGATTTGCAAATGCTAATATGAATCTAAAAGTTGAAATTCTCGCCACCGGAGCATAGGTTTCATTATAGTCTTCAAGGTATTTTTGACTAAATCCCCTGGCAACTAATCGGGCTTTATATTTTAAAGGTTTCCCAAATTCGTCGTTTTTAATAGTAAATACCCATTTGCTATCTACGATATTTTTGCCTATTGGTCTAGGTACAAGTGTCCAAGTATTATTTATAGAAAGTGAATTTAATTCATCATTGATTGCCTTTTCCCATTGGCAAGAATCTAATCTGTCTTTTATTTCCTTATAAGAATTTGGAATAGACGATATAAAATATTGAGCTGACAACAAATAGTCACTAGGTAAATTTTCAGAATAAGAAATTGGATTTCGATTTTTAATTCGTTCACTTCTCCTCAGTTTATTATTGTTGTTATTCTGAGGAGAAATATTACAATTATCAATTTGTTCACTATTTCTATTTAATTTTGTATCATAAAAGGTAAGTGACCGCTCCTGGATTGTATTGTTTTCCAAATTACAATTGTTTTCATTGTTATCATTAAAAGGGGCACTTGAAGAACTAGGGAGGGACGTTTCTTTACCTGAATGTACATTTATTGAATTTGATTTTAATGGCCTGGACTTAAGAAAGCTTTTTTCATCTACAATAATATCTCTCACTACCAAGTACTTGTAATTTTCCACATCATAAACTCTATACCCATTTGGTTCATACCCCAATAATATGGCTTTAGATGATTTTTCATCGAATTTATTTCTACCGGTTTTTACATGCACATATACTGTTGAACCAAACACTTTTAGGTATTTAATTTGGGGTTTCTTATTGTGCCACATTTCATAAGGTGTTTTATTTACCTTCAATGATTTTGTTGGTGTCATATTTATAAGATACGTTGCAGTTAACACAGCATCGCCCCAAAACACTTTATCTAATTGGGCACCAGATATCATTGTTCGCGCCTTTTCTGTAATGGTTCTTACCATTCTTTCAGATATGCCATTTAACTGTGGAGTTCGTGGTATTGTGAGATGATAACTTATACCCTTTGAAACACAATAACTTTTCATTTCATTCGATAAATATTCTCTACCATTATCGCAATATAAATTAACTATTTTGAAGTTAAATCTAGCTTCACCTTTTGTAACAAAATCTTTAAACATTGCAAACATATCTGATTTGTGTTTTATAAGATATGTTACACAATAATGAGTGAATTCATCCACAAATAGTACAAAATAATTATCGTTATTTACAGAAGGTGGTGTGATTGGCCCACAAATGTCAGAATGAATATTAAATAGCGGCCGGTTTAGATATTCTTTGTTTTTAATTTGATTAAATGGTAGTCGGGCTTGTTTGCCATAAATGCATGCTTCACACATGTCATCATCAGGCATAATATTTTCTAATTGGTTTATGTCAGCGACAAGTTGTTTATTTTTGAGTTCGATAAATTTTGATTTGCCCATATGACCTAATCGTTGATGCCATAATTTATAATCAAGATTAGAGGCATTACTAGCACAATAATTAAACATATTTTTACGTACCTTGAACTCCAAAGTAAACAGGTTGTTTACAGTCTTACCTGACATCACGGGCTTACCGTGATAGTACACCATTACCCCTTCTTCACTAAAGGTTATAGAGTATCCGGCTTGTTGCATCTTGATTACGGACAGCAAGTTGTACGGGACATCAGGACTGTACAGCACGTTTTCTATCTTCCCCTCGATGCCCAAGTTGCTCGTAACAGAGAATGATCCAATCTTCGACGCAGAGATAAATGTGCCATTTTTCGCCACTGATATTTGAATTGGTGTTTTCAGTGTGCGAAAACAGCTTGCTATATCCTCTCGATTCGTGATATGATCGGATGCTCCAGAGTCCAACAAGAATATAATCATATCTTGTTTATAATCTGTTTGTATTGTGGCTCCTGCCATGAAAGCAAAACTCGTCGTAGTCGGCGATGATTGGATTGTGTCGCTCGGTGTATAATAATTAGCAGTGTTGATAGTTTTGATCTTCTTATTGTTTAGTTTGTACTTCATACCCTCTAGATAATAGCGACATTCGTATCTGTAGTGTCCTTTTCTTCCACAGTGATGACATTTTATATGATTTTTCTTATTGGATTTCTTGTTGTAGTTGGATTTCGGCTTCTTATTTATTCTTCGAGAATTCTTAATAATTGATGGTATTCGTTGGAAATTTTCGTGTTGCAGATGATTGTTTTTACTTTCAGCATGAAGAATTTTTCCGCTTGTTGTGTCTAGTTTCTCGTCGTTTAGTTTAACTTCGTGGTCGAGGAGTCGCATCTTCACGAAGTTCAGTGTAATATCGTCTTCTGAGAGTGTTTCGATTGCAGTGACAATACCGTCATAGGCAGGCGGCAGAGTCAGCAATAGTTGAGATACTTTATCTGCCTCCTTCACAGTTGCACCAGAAGTCGCTAGCTGGGATATTAAAATATCAAACTGCATAAAATGTTGATTCAAGGTGGTATCTTCTTGGAGTTTCATATTCAATAACTTCTTTCTGGTTGCGAGCTGTTTAGCCGTACTTTTTCTCTCGAAAATGTTGTCTAGCGCAGAAAGTATTTCCTTCGATGTTGACTCTGGTCCCACGTGACTGATATAAGCATCAGACAGGTATTCTATGATTACGTTTTTAGTTGTTTGTTCGGCTTTCTTCCACTTGTTGTCAGGTATTACCGGAACTGGCTTCTCAATAACGTGAATCACATCTAGTTCACTTAAAAGGCTTCGGATTCTGAATTTCCAGATGTTGTAGTTTTCTCCCATGAAAATCGGAATATTTCTCTTGGTCTTCTGTTTCTCCATATTGTTATTTTAAAAGTTCAAATTTTTACAATCACTTTGAGTTCAAAAACTATTTTAACTTTTATTTAATCACTGCGTTGACTGGGCCACCATAACCTGTTAGTCTTATTGACTTAGACTGTGAGGTCGTGGATGGATTAAATAAAAGAAAATCACTTTTATATTGCGCTTTATTTAGGTTAAGCGTATTCGGTAAGGCACGTCTTTATTCCAAGGAGGAAAGGAGAGTAGTAGTATAATATTTAACATTAAAATAAACTGTGACCTGCAGAGTCAACAAAAACGTCCCCATGCCAAATGTGAGCCTGACCATTTAAACTGAAAGGTCCCAACAATAAATTATTGTTTTATAGCTTTGGTAACATTGACTACCCTTGTTTTAAGAATTAGAAGTGGTTTATTATACTTCATACAATATCTTGACAGCAAGGTTAACATGTGGCATGCGAGACCCAAATGGTACTTGAGTTTCTCAGATCCTAAATCTTTCAATACATTAACAAAAGACAGGAATTTTTGTATTCGAATTTAAGTAAATTCGACATTATTAGATACTTCAATGAGGTTAGGTAAATCTCGAAAAAGTAAAGTAAATAATAGTGAAGCATTATGCTAATCAGAAAAGTTAGGGTAGGTATGCACTTTTAAATCAGCCATTCAAATTATGTGTGTGTGTATCTTTCTGTGTGGTGAATACAGTTCAGTTTTATATGGTTCATTATGGCATTTACATGGTTCAAAACGCATTGCATTGTAGTCACGCGTCACGCTGTATGACTGACCCTAGATATTATTATATTTTATAATACAGCGGTATCTATATATCTATATATCTCGGCATGTGCAGGTTTTTGGCAAAAATACAACAAATATCCTTGTATAGGGGGAAAATATTTTGTGTCGTCGCCCGTGGCTGTTGTGTTAGATAGAGGAAAATCTACCGGAAGCGATGTCACGATAAATCATCCAACATTTTTGGATACGGCCGATTGACATTGATTTCTTTTTATGTTCTTGTTGTTTTTTCTGTTACTGTATTAAAGGATAAATAGCTTACAGTTTCTTCATCCTTTCATTCCATTGACTTTTGTATCGATAATAACAATACGAATTTAAACATCTTTTATCAATTTGTAAATTTTGCCCGTAGCTTCATTGCGCCAAAATTATTTTGACACAGGAGCCGTGCATTTTTTTTAATTTCGAGATAAATTATGTCCTCACAGTATCTCAATATGACAGACAGATAAATACGCTTTCGTAAGACTTAACTGCTATTAATTAAAATAGTTTACATTATACCTAATTATATCTTCTTCCTCTTTTGATTTTCGAAACTGCTGTTACAGCAAAAAGATACGCAATGAACCTAATGATAACTAGTCCCAAAGTACTCTGAACAATCCTGAAACTAGGGTAGTAGTTATAGTAGGTCTATACCTAAACTACTAGGGTAGTTTTAGTTTAGGGTTGATGTGCAAAAAGTGTCCATTCACTTTTTGGCTCGACTTCCCTATGCTAGGATTAAGGACTAAAATAAATAGCATCAATACTGGAAATAAATAGCATAATAATAATTATTGATGCTATTTATGTTTTTGAGAAAATGGCGCACATTTATAGAATATGTCAAAGTAAGACCCATAATTTAAAACTTTTAAAAATAGCTTTACAACCTACATGCACAACATAGTACTATGTTAACTCTGTATCTGGCGGTTTGTTCGGCTGGCCTGCTCCATCAGCGATGCCCGCAACGTCCTGCTTGTTATTCCGTCAGCGCCGCTATACTTGGCTTGAACTCACCATGTTTATAACGATTGTGTTTTTGCTTTTGGGTTGGAAATAAGTTGAATCAATGTAATGACGATGTTACTTAAATTATTACTTAAAATATATCATACTTATTAGTTATTTTAAGACGCAAGATTGCCCATTTTATTACTTAAGTATATAATATAATATATGCTTAAGCCCCTCTGAGTTGTGTCTTATTTTCTCATAGTACTAAATAGCCTTATTTTATTAGCGTGATCTCTTAAAATATTATTTTCCTAGAATTGTAGAATATCTGAAGCAGATAGTTAAATGAAGGTATTTAACAATCTGCTTCAGATATCCGCTGAGCTACGTACCTATCCTTAATATCTGTTGCATATGGAACTGTTGGGTTTACATAATCTACATCTCATTCGTCAGTAGAATTGATCACCCTTCAAAGACCTGTGAAGCTTGAATGCCCTTTGGTACTGTATTGTTATAGAGCCCTACTTTCAACATGTTAATAGTTATCAATAATTGAGTCTACTAAAGTAAAATTTCTAATATTTTAAGTATTTTTTAGACACTGCGTTAGTTGGAGTCTACCAAAATTTGCGGGCTTCTACAGGTTATACAAATAAAACAAACCATTATAAAAATGTGATATATTTCTTTCTTAAACTATGAATAACTGTACAAAATACACGATGCTTCTAATGTACATTTAAATATATATTTAACAAAATAAACATAATAATAATTACGGTAATAATTCATTCAATGGCAGGTGACGACCGATCATTTGTTAGGGCCTTTCTCAGTTTCACTGTGGCGAATTGTTGGGGCCTGTGCAAAAACATATCAGTTACTGACAACCCAAAATTATTAGGTTATATATATTCCGTTGTAATTTCATAAAGGGACCAAAATTCCAATATCCCTATGTATAATAACGAGGTAAACATTTGTACAATTTGTAAATATCACGATAAAGACTTGTTATGAGTTATGACAGTTAAAAAACAACAATACAAAAAGTATTCTAAGATTTAAGAGTATTCTGTTAGTACCCTAAATGGTATATAAGTACTTTAGTACATAACAAAACAACATAAAAACTATGAAGTAAAGATACAAAGCGTCTAATCTACATTAGCACTTATGACAAAGAAGATAAAACAAAAAGTAAATGACTATTTATACATAGACGTTTCCCTACCCCATAAGTCGTACCACGGTCCAAAAGTGTGACCGTCTTCGGGCGGCTCGTTGCTGTCTACGGGTTTTTTGAGCAATTTAGTTCGAGGGAGCAATTGAGGTCTTTGCTGCTTCAAGGCCTCATTAAATTTCTGATCATCCGATTCACTGTAAGGCGCCTCACTTCTACGATCCATTATACGCCGAGCTTCGAGCCGAGCTTCCTCCTGTCTTATTTTTGACTTTTCAGCCTTCTTTGAATCGGTTTCATAATCGTATCGCGAAGCGCGTCTCTCCTGATCGCTGAAATAGGATATGTTTGACTCGTAGTACCTCTCCTCCCTCCTTCCGTTGTATGGCAAACTACTGTCGTCGTAGCTTCTATTCAATCTATTTCTGTTTTTAACGTCGCGGCTATTAGTATTTGAAAAGTCTTTTCTCGTATTACGTCTATCTAGTGAGTAATCGATTCTTGGCTCGGTGGCGTGGTATGGACGCTTTTGGCTTCTAGCTTCTACTTGGGGTGTTTCTTTTTTATGGCCGTTGTATTGTTCTTTACGAGTTTTGTCCTCGCTCGACCGCTTCTTGTATTTTAAGGTTCCGCTGTCGTTACCGTTGTAATTATCACCGTTACGAATTTCATTATTGTTCATCTCAATCGGGTTTCCGTAACGGTCAGTAGGTTGTTCATTATCTTTATACTTGAGAGTTTCAGATGATGCAGAGAAAGTTTTGATTTCTTTCGAGTTATCTTTGAATGTTTTGAACTCCATTGTTTTAGGAGGAGAAGGTTTCTTTGATCTATCTGATGCTAATGTTGCCCTTATGTGCGGTCGTATTGGAGTAACTTCTATTTCTTCAAACTCTGGCATATACGCGTTTTCTTTGGAAGCTTTTATTTCATTTTCCATCGAATTAGTCTGTCGTCGACGATTTATTTCTTGCTGTTTTTTAGATGTCATGTGGTCATCAACGATTATACAATCGTAAGGGTCCGTGCTCGAAGCCACTGAATTATTATCATCCGAGTTGCTATCATTATCGTATCTTTGTAATATTTCTCTGCGCTTCACAGTTTTCATAACAAACCCTTCACCATTTTCGTCATTATAAAAACTATTTTCGAAATTGGTCTTTATTGTGCTCGTGTTAGTCAAATCAGAGTGTCGGGATTCAACATTACGAGGAACAAATCCCTCTTGCTTCTCTTCTACAACCGACTTTTCTGAAGTACTCTTTTGTTTTATTGCAGGTGTTTGAATTTGGTTGGTTTTGTTCATCTTTTCTTTATCTTGTCGATCATTGTACTCAATGGATCCCATGCTTCGGGCCTGTCTCATTCCGTTGTTGACTTTTATATCTTTACGATCAATAGTTTCCTGTGGCCTGGAAGAAATACCATTTTCAGCTGGTGCAAGCTTTTCGTTGCTGATAACTTTTTTAGGGTCTGGTACTTCTGGGGCAGGCCGCAATTCTTTTTTCAGCTTAACGAATAACTTTTTCTTAAATTCGGGGACAGTGTCAACTATATCGCGGTGCTGCCATAAGCACATCCCCTCCATTATTTCTTCCGAAGTAGTACGTCCAAACTTCCAGAATGATTTGGTCCTTTTAACCCTTTGAGAATCGTTATCCATCATGTTACGTAGGAGTAACTGTTGATCATCAGTCAGGTATCCATTGTTAGAACTGTTGAGTCTCGTTCCTCGCCTCAAGCTTTGAGTTTTTAACAAATACGCTTTGTTGTCGGTGTTACGTTGAGATGTCTTACTATAAAATAAACGAAAACAAAAAAATGAACATAGCGCAACTACAAATAAAAATTAAAGCAACACAAAAAAAAAAACAAAGCCTGTCTACTTCTAATGAATGATTAAATACCTGATCGGTATACGATGACGGTGCGCTTCTTCATCACTATAATCAACGTCAGGTTGCGGTGGAGGCTCATTAGAAAATCCAGAATCATTAGAGCTGTGTAATGATACGTTTCCAACTGCACCCACCGCTGAGACTACAGTTTTTGTGGGACCAGCTTTATTTTGTGCCATCTAAAAAGAGCAAATAAATTCAAATGAGTTTTAGTCGGAAGGAATGTCTATTTCATTCCGTTTAATATGTTCGTCTATACCTGTGATCTCAAAGGTAAAGTTTGGGGTCCAAAGCTTCGGGTCTCGATGACGGCGTGAGTTGTGAAATTGGCGGCCGAGGTCGAATTCTTGACGCCGGTGGGTGCGGCGCTCGGCGTGGAATGGAATGTGGCGCTGGCAGATGAGCTCAATGCGTTGGGAGATGGCGCTGGCAATTGAGGCGGTAGTCCAGGAGCGTTAGCTGACAGACGACCCTGTAGAATAAAACAGTTTAAAATACATGTTATAACTAACAGCTATATTGTCACTTTTAGTCAAGACGTTAGCCTCATAACTATGGTTTTACCTTGGCGACGTGATGAGCAGTGACTGTGTCGCCGAACATGCGCGGCGGATGGTGGTGCGAGGAAGCGTGCGCGACCGGCGCGGGCGGCGGCGTCTCGCTCGGTGTCTGCACGATACTCCAGCGCGCCGGGGAGTTACCTCTGAGATAATTAACAGCATCGTTAGCAAATGATTAATACATCAGAGCGCAAGTGAAAAATTTTGAAGCCTAGGATTTGTGAAATTGGTCTACTATAATGTTTCCAGGCAACATTGCACAAAACAAATGATGCAAACTCATGACAAGTTTTCGCTTTGTATGGTCAAGCACTTAGAACTAGCACGAGGTACAGAATGCACCTACCCAATAAAGGAATAACGTATCACTTTAAGAAATTTATTGCGTACAACTCACCCTGACTCATCATTAACGATCGGTTCAGTGTACGCCAGCGGGAACCATCCTGAGCTGTGAGTGCGGAGGTTCTCCCCGTACTGCCAGCCCTTAGTCCTGTCTCCTAGCAGCACCAGCATGTCTCCCTGCTGGAAGCTCAGCTGGTTGTCTCCAGCTGCGGCGTAGGCGTAGAGCGCCCGGGCTAATGGCGGGTCACGTGAAGTGCAGGTCGGTGGAGCGAGTGATGTAGGACGGGTCTTCGTGCGGATGTCGGTGTCTGGGGAATGGTGTTAGTGTTAAGCCTACTGTAGAATTTTAATTTGAAAAAAAAAGTTCCTGTTCAAGGAACTAGAGAGATGAAACCATTTTACTACGGATTATAATCTGATATTATGTTCTATGATATCATAATTTTGGGTGATAGATATTTTCATTGCAGCTATTTTTCACCGTGTTGACACTGACCTATACCTCTCTGAATACGATAATTAATAATTATTAAGTCTATCATAACATCCCATAAAAGTATAGGTGACACATGAGAAATTGGACTTTTTTTAGGATGGCTAAAATCATGTAAAATTATTTACAACTTACGTTTTTGTGTCCCCAATGAATTGACAATGAAGCTGTTATTACGCAATTAACCTATCTTTTAAATGACGCAGACATAAAAAGTAACGATATTGTTTTATTAAATAGGATACGTTGTAATAGCCCTGATCCACGGAGGAGTAATTTGCTAAGTCAATATTATCCTGCATTATGGTCGCCGGTAGCCGGTAGTGCTCTGTATTCATTAGGCTTAACACTGTCCATTTCGAATGCAGATATTAAGTCGTTCCGTCTCTGTCAATGTGCTGGAAGCACCCTAATTGTGTAGAGGTTTTCCTCGGTCTTAGAGACTATAGAGGAGAAATATCCATTACTATTAATTGTTATGCTGACACAATTTATAAGAAATTTATTTGCATTATACTTGCTAAAATTTCCGAAAGGTTCATCTGTATTGGTTGAAAGATTATCTGGTTCTGTGGTTTTTGGTTAAGGTATCAGAAACAGCGTAATTAACTAATAAAGTTACCTTTACCAGTATATTTTTGGAACAAGGATGTCAACATCCTTAATATATTTTTATTGCTTCATCATTTCCATGATACAAAATTGAACGACTTATTTTAACGTGCAAACTTCAAATTATGTAGTCTTAAGTTGCAATACACTTTCGCATTTTGTCTACCATTTTCAAAATTCACCTTGATTATCACAAGTGACTTACAGACTCACAACATTCCTTGCTCAATTAAAAACAACGGTTAGCAATAGAAGTGAAAAAGATTACTCTCTCATCGTCTTAATAATTTTCGATTAACTACGTACTAACACCCCAAAAGCGTACAACGCCGCTAAAGAACCATTCCCTTCAACTTCAACTCACCATCATCATGCAGCATCGCCTGGAGGTTCAGGTCAGACTTGGCTCTGGACAGCCCATGGGACGGGGAGCCCAGGTCCCCGATAGAGCGGACGTCCAAGCAGGACGCGTCCACGGAACGCGTCTTGCGCAGGGCCGAGCCGACTGAAGCGCGATCGTCATCATCACCGATACGCGGGCTGGCGTACACGTCCTCGTCCGCCCAGAATGACACTTGCTGTGGAGTGGAGTGGGTATTAGGATAATATAACTAAAGTAGGAAACTTAAAAGATCTTATCTTATCTCGTCAATGTTTTTTTTTTTTTAAGATTAGACTTGAGGAGTTGAGTTTTAAAGATAAAGTGAGACTATAGTACCGGATAGGCTATTCACAATTTATCTCACAGCTAGAGTATGAAGTCTCTGTCAAATAAGTTTTGGATAACCTATCCGGAAATTATCAGGAAGTGGTGAAACATCCCTTAAACTAAGAAACTGTCCTACAGCGGCTACAGGTTAATTTAAAACAATAAATAATTATGTCCTCACGTCACACTATCAATTAGTATCAAGCTCACCGCGTCTCCTGTCTGTTGTAATTGTTATTAATGGTTTATTAAAATTTTGGCTCTTTCATAAGCAGGAGGGATGATAGAGATAACAGTAAAACTTTTAATATACCCGATCAACTTATAATAAGAGATACAGTAGTTAATTATTATCAATTAGTGGAACACGGCTTGAAATTTAAATTTTGTATCGCCTTTTTTACGCATCTCCAAATTGTTGCTTCTACCATAGAGAAATCATACATACATGTATAATTTGTCCATTCATCTACTAATCTTAAGTATAAAAAAGAAGATTTACAATTAAAATCTAATTGGTGCTAATTGTATGTACGATTGTTAGCCTATTGTTAAGTCTGGGAACTGCAACAGTTTTGTTAAACTGATCTTTACATTCATTAAGGTAATCGTTTGTATTATCATGGAAATGTTTTATATCACTTTATGTGAATGTGAAATGTTTTATATCACTTGTTTCTCTTTCAGATCGTCTCGTTGTAAATAAGATACATTTTTCTTATATTTTAATTAACGACTAATTATCACTTACACAGCATAATTAGCAAATTTAATATCATAGTGAAAGATATTCGATGTAAAAATTCACATTTTAAACCGATCTCTTCCAATGAATCAAAATAGAACCAGCCCTTTAGCCAAGACGTTTTCTTTATCACTTCTTTATAGAGTCGCCGGTCAAAATGTATAAATTTGACATTCCATGAAGCGATTCCATGAAGAAGCGATAAAGAAAACGTCTTGGCTAGGGTATAACTGTGACAAATATGGGCAGTGTAATATTTCATAGGATCGATTTATAAGCGTCCGCGCGAACGAGCGATTTGACCGCTGCGAGATCAAGGAATATGTAAATGTACAATTATTGCTTGTGATGCTTGTGTAGCGGCTCAACCGCTGGTTCGCGCGGACGCAAATAAATCAAGCCAGTGGCAACTCCTACGCGGCGTTGCCGCATATCGTAACCCGTTTGCCCCCTTATTTCATAAAAAAGCGATTTAAACGAATGTGGAGTCATAAGGGCACGTTCTCTACATTCCGAATTTTGACGGTTATTACGTTAACGAAATAACATACAAAGAACATAGTATCTACGTAAGTTATATTATTATAGCCTGCTTATTATGTTTATTATCTAAATGAGAATGTCTCGTGTATGGCTAATGAGGTTTATATATCAAAGATCTAGTTTGTGTTCTTTTATCATGTCTTTAAGCTCGTTTAGTCAAAGGCAAAAAAGTAATAATATGTCTGAAGACTTAATACAGAATTTTATAGTTAGAAAAGCTTAGAAGCATTAAAAACTTACCTATTTGAAACTAACTTTTATCATTATCATTCTAGTTTTTCCTTAATCATACTACGTTATAGCTTAAACGCGGCTGAACCAATTTAGAAAAGTATAGAGAGCTTTAAAAGTCGGAAAAATACATAATATTATAGGATGGTTTTTGTTGTAGAAAAGTATACAATTTCCGGTCGGTAAACTTATTTCGGCGCTACTAGTACGGTCATCTAGTTTGCTATGTCTTTATCACATAGCATTTGAGAAGAATTTGAAGATTTGGTTGTGAATCTGTGATTGGTTTCGATTCCAATTTCCAACGGAGTGATGGGTACTGGACAATGCAATCACTGGTCTTTCTATATTAGCTTTCTACCACTGTTAGACGCATCGGCATTAATTGGTATTGTAAAGTCTACATATTTTGGCTTTACAATTTTTGAAGTGAAAACTTCTTTAGCGGCGTTGAGCACTTTTGTGGGATGGGTAAAAACTGTAAAACTCGCGTCAGGTCACGTGTGCTGATCGAAAAACCGTAAGACGGTTGGAGAGTAGTGTTGTAACATCGAAATCGATTAATCGAAGAATCGATTGTTTTTTTTTCGATTGTCGATATTTTTAGGGTTCCGTACCCAAAGGGTAAAAACGGGACCCTATTACTAAGACTTCGTTGTCTGTCCGTCTGTCCGTCTGTCCGTCTGTCTGTCTGTCTGTCTGTCTGTCTGTCTCCAGGCTGTAACTCAAGAACGGTGATAGCTAGAGATTTGATATTTTCACAGATTATATCTGTTGCCGCTATAACAACAAATAGTAAAAATAAAATAAAATGTATATTTAAGGGGGGCTCCCATACAACAAACGTGATTTTTTGGCCTTTTTTGCTGTCTCCAGGCTGTAACTCAAGAACGGTAATAGCTAGAGATTTGATATTTTCACAGATTATTTATATCTGTTGCCGCTATAACAACAAATACTAAAAATAAAATAAAATGAATATTTAAGGGGGGCTCCCATACAACAAACGTGATTTTTTGGCCTTTTTTGCTCTATATCAAAAATGGCAACAGGTAGGTACTTGAATTTTTCACAAAATCCTTAGTTAGTAGTAGAGTGCAACCCGTCTTTTATTGTAGGTACTAGATTTCCCGGTAAACTTCTTATTATCGCTTTCCTCCTAATACCTTCCCTTCCCTGGACTTTCAGGAATATTTCAAGACTAAAATGAGCCAAACTGGTTCAGCCGCTCTCGAGCTTAAGCGAATACAAAATTTAAAATTATTTTTTATTTACATTATTTGTAAATTAATAAAAATATCTAATTATGTACAAACTCCGATTAGTAAGTAAATCGATTTTCGATGGTAACGCGAATATTCTTCATTAATAAATAATTTAAAATAAAATAGTGAAGAAACAAGCAAGTAAATGGATTTGGTTTTATTGCTTTCACGTTATTAGCGGATTTGGTCCCGAAAAAGGTCGGTTTCCTCAGCATACGTAGGATATTGTTTTACGCGGATAGTGTCGCCGTGAGCGTCAAAAGGATCGAAATAGTTTTCATCGCAAAGCTACGTAATCTTTACTATCGAAAGTTACAAAGTTTGTGAAGATATTGTATAAAAGGATCAGTTGGAATGATGGATGGACGTTTGCCACTTTCTCACAGAACTACTGAACAGATTTCAATGTTTGTAAAGAATCAGTTCAGCTTTGGATTAATTTATCAAGCCCCGAGCGGTCGCATGCAACCGCGAGAACAATAGATAAGCCACTGTGTCTCGTTTTTCCACGATCGACGGGTTAAACAGACCTAAAGATTCTGCTGATATTTTAATAACATTTGCTTACATTTAATATGCTCATTGATTGTACCGTAGGTTCTTGGTGGTAATTCATTCTTAACATTAATACAACAATATCTTCTTGTACTATTTCTACTATATTAAGGACCTGTTTCATCACTTCCTGATAAAGGGCCGGATAGGCTATTCACAACTTTTTTGACAGATTCTCCAAGTGGTGGATAACCTATTCGGCACTTTATCAGGAAGTTGTGAAACAGGCTCTTACTAATATTAAACATTTGCTTACCCTCATCCTGCTAACGAACATGGCTTCCACGTTGGATGGCAGGAACTCGCGGGTGCGAGAGACCTCCAGCCACTCATCTAATCCAGCATTGTAGGCGGCGCTGCCAGCGGCGTGGTAAGCCAGCCAGTGCTTGGCCAACGAGCACTGACGTTCGAGAACGAAGCCGTAGCGACGGCGCTCCTGTGTCATGGCCTGATAAAAAAAAAACAATTTAAAAGAATAAATTTAAATTAAGAATGCTTATGACCAGGGCTTGGTCTTGGAAAGTTTTAAATTTGGAATAAAAGAATGCGATTCAAATTAAGAATGATAGACACTATAGACAGCCAGTGCTTCGAAAGTTTTCAGGCTCAACTTACATTGCATGTTCTACGGGTAATTTGCCGTAAAATAAACTAAAATTGAATATTAAACTACAAAATGTTTAAATAAATATTCGTATACTCACATTCTTCAAGCTTTGTTCACAGAATGCGTCCAGTTTAGTTTTCTCCTCCTCCAAGATTTGCATATTCTGCAAAGACAAATGGAATTCTTTAAAGTTCTTACCAACTTGTATCGTTTGTGTGTCAACTATCAAAACGGAATGCCACAAGAGATAGGCAAAAACTTTAACTATTTTTCAACGAGAATTCTTTACTCTTTCGTAGAACAAATCGTTATAATACTTAACAGTTACTTTTTTCGAAAAAAAAGCCAAAACTCGTGCCTAAGTTAAACCCTTTTCTAAAAGATAAAATAAATATTTATTTTAGTTATTGTACAAACAGCCATTATTACATAATAGCAGAGAGATTAGCTTTAGAAGATTTTTCGGAGTAAAATAAATTTGCGGAGACCTTCAAAAAAGTTTCGTAAGGATCATGAAAAGAATTAGAAGGCTTATTTAAATTTCCTCCTCGTATTTATCCTCCTAATTGAAACAATGAAAATTATTCAATTAGATTTTTATTAAACCTACGTATTTATTGTAGGTATTCCTTTGTTGTACTCCTTGAACTTTGTAAAGAAGAGTTTTCATTAGAATTACGTAGGGTTAACTTTAAATATTGTTTGACGTACCTTAAAAATTTTAATAATAAAATATTTAATATTATTACTATTAGAAATAATAATATATAATGTTTTTGATATTATTGTAATAGGTCGAAGTCGAAATTTTGTCGAAGATCATCTATAGCACGTTAAATTACTTAACTTTAGTTAATAATTAACTTTAAATGAACTATTTATTAATCATTGCTGCGCAGTTTGGCAAATTTCAATGTGTATTGTAAAATGTTAATTCACTGAATAAATAATAAAAAAAAAAAAAATTAAGCGTCTCTGCCTTTGACTGTAGCTGTAAGTAACATAATAGAAGCATCCTACCTTCATTTCTTTATCCATGGCCGAGCCAACTTTGGTGACATTAGTCTTCTTCTTCCTCTGCTTTTTGATAGTTGCGGCCGCCTTGCTGTAGCTCTCAGACCGCAGCTTGTGCTGCTGCAGGAATCTTTTCTGCTCCGACTACAAAAAAATACTAGATTAAACACACTAAAAGCACAGATCTTGATTCCAAGCTCACAATATTATAGATGAGTGCAGTCCTACATGGTTGTTTTGGAGCTGACGCCGCCATCTTGGCAAATGTGACAAAAAGGACAGCCGCGTTTGCGCCCCCTTGTCAATGCCAACCAAACATCCAGGCAACGGCATGTAGCCAAAAATTGACGCAGGCGTCATTTTGATCTACATCACGGCAAAGTTTACATGCCTTATCATTTTTGTCACTCTTTACTTTAGATTTCATGACAGACATTAAAGATTTAGACAGAAATTAAAGAAAGACGTACAGTAAAGATTTTTATATCCTTCCGTGCCTGCACGTCATAAGTTTCAAAATTAATAATAGCTATAAAATCTTCTAAGTAGTAAAACACTTCCTCATAAAACCACCATAACTTTACTAACCTGTACAACTTTGGTGTCTTTCTCCAAATTCGTCTCCAACGGTACCAGTAGGTCCACATAGAACGCCTTGAGCTGTGACAAACAAATTACAAACGTACGAATAAAAAAGTTTTTACGACAATATTTTATGTGAAACTATGAAATTACATTGTTGGTATTGCAACTACGGATGATGTATATGAATAGAATAAACTCCAAATTTGTTTTACAAAAACACTATAAAAGTGAAAGAAGAGGTAAAGAGATGTAAAGAGATGTTATATTGTCCTTTACCTCTTCACTTTTGAGTTCTCTCTTTTAGAAATAACGATTAATCTGCTGACACAACAGCTTAGTAGGTACGGTATCTCTATGCCATACCTTACTCCGAGCTTGTAACTTTGTAATATTATTATAACCACACAAATTAATACATAAAGAAAGTTGATATCCAATTAATACTTTGAAATCTTATAATGACCTTATTTTAATACTACCTAAATATTATATTTATCTGAACATAATAAAACAATGAGATATTATGAAAAAGATGGTCAAAGAAAAAAGCTTAAACAATATAAATGCAAGACAATGCAATACTATCATTATGATCATTATTCTAAGTCTAAATAATGAAAGCATACTTTCTTAGTATTAAACAATAGACAACATACAATACTCATCGATAATATTTAATGGTAATTATATTATTAAAGCTCTTCACAATTCTTTCTTCAACAATGAATTGAAAAGAACGAATAAATTGAAACGACTAAAACGGTATGAAACTTACAATATTCATCTGTTGGTCCTGAATCTCTCGGTACACCTCGACGACTTTCATTAGCGCCGTTCCTGTAATTGTTATTGTCACTTTCAATAACTTTCAATAATTAAAATCTTCCGGTATTTGTGGCTATGATGTTTTGTTACTTATTACAATGTTTTTCTATTATTTTAGTTTTATTATAATATGTAATTACTTACATTTTTAAAATCTTAAAACTGGATTTACCAGAATGGATAGACATTGGACGGAGTTGTAGTCTTGTCAAAAAGAGAGCCCTACATTAGATAATTGGGTACTGAAGTATCCTATATTTACTTACTAAATAAGTATAGTAAAATAAAAAGTCCATTAAGGCCGTCACAGACTTAGCTATAATATATGTTAATATACAGTACTAAACACACTGAGACCAGAAATATATATTATAGCTGAGTATGTCGTCACACGAAAATTGTATAGAAAATATATTGTAATATGCCTAACTATAAACATATTAATATATGTTATAGCTAGGTCTGTGACGGCCTTAAGAGTTTATAATTTCTTTCTAAAACTGACCTAATTTTATATTAAATAATTTTAGTGTTAATCCATCTCACGGGAACACTTTGTAGCTAAGTGGAGTTTACAGTGTCCTGCTGTTTACTTAGATCCCACTTCAAGTAGCACACCACACCACGCAACATAATTTATTTGATAAGGATCTTAAAGGCATTACAACATAATATTAATGTCATTATGTATCAGAAATCAGAATAGGCTCTATTTTATCTTTTTTAATAGGTCGATTTATAAATTAGGTCGACTAACTATAATAATTATTAATTATCTAATAAAAATAAGAAATATAAATAGGCTAAGAATAGGCTAAGAAGATAAGCCTGCGATATTTTTCTTTGATTTTTAACCGCTTTTGTACAATTATTGCTCGCTGGTTTTTACTAAGCTCCCGCTTTCCTTTTGCCGTCTTGTACAAAAGAAAAAAAAAATGTAATATCCCATTTTGTAAGCTCACCAATATCAGCGCATCCTCCCCAAGTCCCCTGCTGGGCTTGTCGGCCCAGTTTGCCCACGGCGTCCACATACAGTCGAGAGGCGGCGGCCGCACCTGAGGGAACAAACTTTATTATTCTTATCTTGACAGATATCTTGACAGATGGATGGAACTGTTATTGGCTCGGGTTTTTGTGTAAAATGAACACTTATTATAATAGAATTTTCTGAATCATAATTTCTTACAGTGCCAATAACCTTTTTTTTCGTTATAAGTACATAATATTGTACCTATAGTTTTTGCTCTCGTAAATTAATCGTGGTTATTAGCAATAACAATGTAAACTGACACTACTATATATAGGTCTTAAATAAATAAATAGGTGCTAAATCCTGTAGATTCACAAAAGAATTTATAAAATGAGAGGCAGTTAATTATATAAGTAATTTCTAGCGGAGAAGTTGTAGTAAGTAGTCTCACTACTAAGGTAATTACGCCCAGACTTTCCTGCTTAAATACGCTAATATAGACGTATTTCCTACCTCAAAACATTTTGAGGTTATAAAAAGGCTTTTAGCTCTAACGTAGTCTCCGAGTAAATGAAATCTATTGTACGAGGCACGCGGCTAGAACAGAACGCTGAACGACCAGTTGAGAGCGTACTAAAATTTATTCCTAGTGTTTATTTTCTAGGTATTTTCTTGTATAAAAATACAAGAAAATACCTAGAAAATAAACACTAGGAATCAATTAATAATTAGGAAAACCTAAGAATAGTAGTTTCTAGTGAAGACAGTACTTAGTTATACCACTGGACGGCAATAATAAGTCCAAAATTATTATCAAGGTCTTTGAGGTATTGAGTAGCGTAACTCTAGAGCAGTTTTTCCCAAAGTGGGCGATAACGCCCCCTTGTGGGCGTTGAAAATCTAAAGGGGTGTGGGATCCATAAAAAAATGGGGGCATTGTACTGTATAGGCTTGGGGGTGATTTATTTCATCTAGATCAATTTTAAATTGAAACAATGGGGGCGCTAAAACATAATATTTTTTCCCAAAGTGGGCAGTAGTAAAAATAAGTTTGGGAACTCTGCTCTAGAGTATCAATCCCTTAAAATTATCAAAATATTGACCTATTCAATAATAATATTTTGGTGAGCAAAATAATACACATTTATGTCATCATAGAATTCTAATTAAACATTCAAAGATATGAATAGCTGTTTAAATTCCGGTGTATTGTGCGAATAATTAAGCTATAAAGCTTATCAAATAACCATTATAAATTATATTTAATTGAACTTTACTATTGGTTGGGTGAATTATGGTCGAAAATTGGGTCAACGTGAAAAAATAAGCCGAATCGGGCTCTCCCGCCACGAAGCATAATACACTCAATTTGTGTACGAACAAACGTAATTTATTTATAATGAGCGAATCAAATGCAATAAATTTGGAGGTTTATTCGATAAAAGAAGGCACGAGCCTCGTATGCTTTTATTTGTAATTTGATTTGTATTGCTTTTCATACTATGTTATATTATTGTAAGTGTACTAGATGTGTGATTTCGTTTCCAGCACATTATCTTAAAACACATTTTCGAAACACAATTTAAAGTTTGTTAAAAATAAATAAAATCCACCAATGTAACAAAGACTTTGTTATTTTACACAGGACAATAATTTTCAACACTTCAACACAGTAATTTAACAATAATTATATAATTTTAACGGACCAAGTTGACGACTCAATGATTGGAAGCAAAAGACCCGAAAACTACCCGTGCAGCAATTACTTTTATACTCAATTTTCTGGCGCCATCTTAGTTCCTCTAGGTTCCGGTTAGACGAAATATGGCGGTAGTTGTTTCATAATTTGACAACAGGACATCCGGTTGACCACTATTTTCCTTAAATTGCCAACAAGTTGTCATTTACCCCTTAATGCGTTGAATTTCGAAAAATGAAACTATAGTGTACAGGTACACCCCAAAAACAAGCGGTCTTACTACAAAAGATCTTTAAACATCTATTGAACTGCAGTTGCTTTGACACTAATATGTATTGATTTTTTTTAATCAACTGTTCAACAGGTGTTTAAATCTTTTGTAGTAAGACCGTTAAAGTTTGTAGGTGCTTGTGTCAGTTATTGAGGTGTGGTTCATTTGTTTTTATTGTTCACTAAGTAGCGCATAACAGAGAAAGTACTATGGCTGGAGCTGAAATTCGCCACAGATGATCTACCAACGGAAAACTGAGCCTCATTTCGCGAGTGCGAGTTTTTGCGAGGGCCGTGAAGAGTGAAGAAGTTAAAGCTACAATTTAGGGCATTGAATGAGGAATATTACGAAAAGGGCGCTACTTACATAATAGTAAATAATCCGGCTAAATTGCGACATGCTTCACGCGTCAAATCAGAATATTCACAGAAACTTTGTCAAACTTTGAACAAAACTTTTGTTTACTTACTGTCTATGGTGGTGCTGCCGTCTAGCGTGAAAACTTTACACTAATAATTATTTATCCTATTGCTTACTTTTACTTTTTACCTTAAACATAGATTTGCAAATGTGTTAGTCGCGCTAAAACTCGAAAACGGCTGAACGGATTGGGCTGAGTTTAGTCTTAAAATATTCGTAGACGTCCAAGGAAGGTTTTAAAGTGACACGAAGTTCACCAGGACAGCTAGTTATAACTATTTTTTTACTAGTTCCGCTATCGTGGGCAGAGCTAGTATTTTACAATTTTCAAATTCCGTTAACAATAATTTTTATATTTCTATTTTTACTACGTTATTACGTTTATTTTTTATATTTCTAGTTTTTGACAAAATTACAATAATATAATTTTTGAATCAAATACTTTACAATTAGTCATTACTTCCCATTATTTTCCGCTTCGTACTAGAAAAGTTTTTTAAAAACTTTTCTATTTAATGAATTTTAATTAACAGAGTGAAAATTGGAAGTCAAAGCGAGATCAAACCTTTATTTACCTACCTTTGGTCGCTAAAAGTTTGTTGCCTTCAATTAATAGGTCCAAAGTCCAAACTTTTGAATTCAATAATTTTTAGGAATATGAAAATTAATAATATATAGGAATATATAATAGGTTTGTGATACGATTAATCTGTACCTACATACATAAGTAATTGCATAGAGTGTATATAATAATTGTCTGCATTCTAAAACTTGCAACTTTGTTGTGGCAAAATTTATGTCATGCGGAAAGCGCGCGTTTTGTCTTAGGCTCGATTCATAATTATGCGTCCGCAATAACGTGCGTTTTGGCCGCTACACCGTGAAATTACTAGCAGTACTATTTAACGAATAACGATTTATTTAAATAGCGGCGCAGTTGCGCTGTCATTTACATACAATTGTTTGTGAGTCTTGATCTCGCGGTGTAGCCGACAGTACGCGCGTTCGGGCGGACGGCGGACGCATAAAATATCGTGCCTGCATCTTTCACAATATTATTATTATTGATAGGGTTCGCTGGTGTTTGTCATCAGTACTTGAATAAAATTTGTTATAAGTTATAACTTTATAACTTCATAGCCACTCCTTAAAAATTTGGCACGGTACTTTGAAAGTCTGATTCAGCGATTGAATACGAGTCTAGAGAAAAATCAAAATTACATTATTTTTAACCGACTTCCAAAAAGGAGGAGGTTATATGTTCGGCTGTGGATTTTTTTTTTATGCTCAGTGATTCTGCCTTGTCAATTTATACTACGAATTGTGCCTTTTTCAGGGTCTCTCTGGATGCGTGGTCCCAGATTTAGGATTTGTCATGTAGTGTGTCCTACTTCTCTGTAACCCCTACTACAGAGGAGTAGGACAAACATGACACCATCTAGGTAACCCCTATTGATTTTTTAATCGTTAAACTTTAAAGTATGTCTTTCCGATAGTCTGTCTTTCTGCCCGTCTATTTGTTACCTCTTCACGCTAAAACGGCTGAACCGATTTAGATGAAATTTCGTATAAAGATACTTTAACAGACGGGAAGGACATAGGATAGTTTTTGTTGTGCTTGTACCATTCGATACGGCCAATAAATGTATTTTGGCGCACCGCGCAAAGTCTGAGTTGTGAGTGTTTTATTACGACAAAAGTATTGAGCTTCTTACCTGACCTTACCCAAACTTTCATGAAAAAAAGTACAAGTTGGAAGCCGGCTACATGACGCGGCAACATACGACGTGTCGTCGCGACACTACTGGTTTCTATGTATTTCTATGAATAAATGTCGCTAGCTTCGTGTCGCTAGCTAGCTGGTTATTTCATAGAAATACATAGATACCAGTAGTGTCGCGACGATACATCGTCTGCGGTTGCTTCATGTCGTTCGCTGCCAGTACCTAGACGTAATAAGACCGCGCCTGCATTACAGGTATATTATCTCAGCTTCAATTATTGCATTTAGCAACAGTCGCTAAATCGTAGCGGTGTTTATGGCGTCTACTGCCAGATAAGCCAGGCAGACAATTTGGCACACGCCCCGTCCCAGTTTCGCAGCCAAACAAGCACACAACTCTGAGGTTTTGCATATAGATGCACCCATTTGGCTCTAGGTATATAAATTAATTGTTTACGATCGAATGAGCGCAAGTCTCGCAAGATTATGATGTCACAGCAGACGAGATTAGGGCATGTTAAGATTGTTTAGGCCCTTGCGTCAGATGGGGTAGATACTAATGCATCAAACGTTCCCTTTCCTAAATACGAGAAACGGGAGAGAAAATATTTTGGTTAGCCACGGTTATTTCTATCGTTGTCTATTTTGTGAATTGGTTAAACTAGATTTAAGTTAATTGTAGATTAAAATTAAGTTTGGGTTTGATGTCATTGAAATACGCTTTTATTTTTACAATGCACCTATGCTCAAAACATTGTATATACCGTTGTCCGTTCGTAAAAAAAATTGCGATAGTTAGGTTACTCCGTTTAAACTACAATGATACTTTTACCACCTACCACGATTCCGAAATTAGCCCAACGAGAAGAATAATTAATATCTACTAGCCTTATGATAATAATAATATAGAGTGTAGACTTACCATGTAGAGCTTTCAGATAGGCCTTGCCGGCCGTGATCATCTGCCGCGCACCAGGATTGAACTTGTCCAGGATATTCTGTAACAATATTTTCATTTCTTAATAGAGGTACATGAATTAAATATAATAATTTAAATCTATAATTACAGTATAGTAAAGAGATAATTTATCCGTGCGATGATTTAGCAATCAATCAGAGAAGGATTCCTTCAAAATTGCTACCCCTTTTTTTGAACCTCTTTGGATTCAAATACTACCTTTTTACGTAAGCAAGTCCGCTGCAAAATATTACTCATAAATATAATATTAATTACACAATTAAAAAGCAAGGCAAGGTAAACCTACTCAATAATATTTATCGTATTCCACGCCTTAGAGCCTTCTTGTAGCCTTGCAGAGTTATGTAGGCATCTTTTTTCTAGGATAAGAGTACAATCATTTATCATTTATTCATACCACAAACATGCATAGACTTTAAATAGTTAACTGGTATTCTAGTTTATACGTAGTTAAGCCTCAATAAACCTTGAGCTTAATACATTTTTTGTAAATCTCACATAATTACTATTTAGAGGTATAATTACGGTATTCAAGTTCTATTAATTTGACTGTACCTACTTAGTACACAATATAAAAATATATACGGTAGTATCTATACATATGGTATACCATCCAAATCAAATGCACACACACATAAGCGTAGTTTCAGATAACTTAACAGTGCAACACCATGGAGTATCACGTCATAAGCACGTAAAGACTTCCCTCCACTTTGGGCCATAAAACCATAATGGATAAAATATATTAATCATGTTTCCCACCATGATTGCAAAGACGTCTCATACGTATATTATTATAATTGATAATGGATTACAATCATAAACAAATATTTTGGGATATTTACCTCTTTTTATGGTAAGTCCAATATACATATAGGCATTAGTCCAACGCGACGTGATGAAGCCACAAAATGTACCTCTACATTTCAAGGACACATCTGTTAGTCTACCGTATGTTGTGGTTTTCGTGTCAATTCGTGTCAAAGGAAATGCGGTTAGACCGTAAAGAGTCGGAATGTGGCCTTTCAAGGATGCTGCGGCTGGCCCCGATAGGCGCGCCGACCACATTCCTAAATATTGCTCGGAGCTCTTCAGATATCACGTGCCAAATAAGTGATTGCGAGGGAATCCAAGATGGTATGACTTCAAATTGAGTTCAAAATTTCCACCCGAACGTACATATTTGCATACATACAATTTACAAAGAAAGTTAAATAAAAGCTTTTAAAATTAGTAATAAGAGGATTGAAAAGCACGTCGCCACCCAAAGGCAAAATAAAAAAGCTTATTCACCTGATCAAAATCATAATAAGTGCCTTATTTTAGCGAATAAAATATGGTACTTATATTATTATGTAATAGAAATGGTTTCTATTTCTATTATAAAAAAGCTAAGCAACAGATTTTCCTTTATGTGTAAAAGCTGGATACAACTTTGGTTACCTTACAATTCTAAATGTTTGTGGCGCTTCTTGGAGCTCAAAGAAATTTCTAAAGACAGTCTTTGAGTAATTTAATTAAATGACTACCACATGTTTACATTCTTTGAGCTATTGTGTTCAAAGAAACCACCGTAATAGTACGAGCTGTGTTTTTCAGAACAGCTAAAAGCATTCCTCGAAAGCGTTCCACTTACATGTGTTTACTCTAATCCTGCGTTTTACGGTACGCGCACAATACCCCGGGCCGTAGTCGAGCGCAAAAGTTCGTTCAAATAGCTTGAGCACAATTTATGTGAATCATTGCACACTGTGCTAGGCCGTAGTGGAACAAATTATTATTATTCATCGATTGATGACGCCCGCAACTGCTTTGTTGCGCTAAAATTCATTTATTGCGTGGTAACATTTTTCAGTTACAAAAACCATCCTATGTCGTTTCCCGTCTGTCAAATTATTTCTATACCAAATTTCATCAGTTCTAAAACAGTTAAACCCTTCAAGCGTGAAGTGGTAACAGATAGACAGACAGACAAACTTCACAGTTATAATATTAGAAAGGACTGTGATTTATGAGGCGGATTTGCGTTCATGCGATGCGGACTCGTGCCCGCGCTGCGCTTCATCAACAGTGTTCTGTAACATGCGGATTTTGACAGTACACAGTTCTCAAAATCTGTCAATACACTACGATCCGCTCCGACACGCTGCGGCTCATTATATTGTGGGCGAACCTTAAAACGTATAGCTGTCTTTGTGTATTTAAATTTTAGTGTTGCTATTTACATTTTGTTTACCTGTCGATGCTAAAAGGTTTCAGTATTTTAACGGTAGATACGCGTGACATTTAGAAAACGATGGAACATTGCTACGAGCGTAATTGAAGAAAAGATAACATTTAAATGCATAGACTTATACATATAAATCGATGTTTAAATGTCAATAGACAGCATCTTTGTCTGTTTCATATCTACTCAGATACTTAATAAGAAAAGTATTTATAAAAGCCTAAAATGAACGGTCAGTTTTTTCTAACCTTTTAGTATTTATTCTACTACTTACAAACCTATAAAAATATCTCCCTTAAAAAGTTTGTTATTACTAATTATCAGTACTTATTACTTATTAGTTATTACCTAGTTAATACCTTGATGTTGAAAGATAATAATATTGTAATTATTTATGAAATAACCAACTGAATATCATTATTTTATATTGCCGTGTTGTAGATCAAATCTTAAAATAATTTTGATTCTTATCATAATTAAAGACGAGAGTGGATGAAGTCTTTATGGCCGGAAAATGATTTGAAATAAAAATGTGTATTTTATGTTTAACCAAAAAATATATTAGCCTGATAATGAAGTAGGAAAATTACGAGGTTTGTTCAAATTAAAAGGGAACAAACAAGTAACAAAAAAGCCCTTAAGCTATAAAATGTTACTTATTCACTTCATCAACTCATCTTTTCAATTGTATCCGCATATCTTTGACGCTAATATTATGCGCTATTACGGATATCGATTTCAAACCTTATAATGCCCATTCTAAAAATTCACCCCGTACAGCTCAGCATACATCGTGTACTAAAAAATTATGATCTAGTAAAACTACGCGGTAATTTAATAAAAGTATCAATTTATTTTTATGTTACCTTACTTAATGTACCACAGTTACAGCAGATCAAAATTGGTCAAGCCTTAATGTCGGTATGTTAAGCTACGTCCACACTTCGCGACTTCTTCAATTGTAATTTGTACCATCGAAGAAATTGATTCATGGGCATGGCAGACCTAGGTCATTTAGTCAAGATAAGTCAATACAGTGCACTGATCTCTGTTATACAAGTACGCTGAATAGCTGATACACACCTGATTTTTGTGCTTATTTGACGCGGAATCAGCGCCCCCATTATTCGGGTAGAGAACTAAATTTGACGTAACCACAACCAATAACAACAGTTGTCATCACTAGTATTAGTTCAAAGTACTCTCACTACTGCTATCAGCGCCACCGCTGCCCGCGTCTGTCTGGGAGACGCCTTATGATTTTACGGATTCCAGACTGCCTTTTCAGTGGTGAGCTTGAATACTATATTAGTATTGACTGCCCGCATAATTTTGTATTGCTGTGGCTAGTGGCCGTAGATGTGAACATATTTGTACATTAACCTTTCAGACGCTGCCTTCAGGACAATATACAATTTTCTTTCCATAAGGTGATAGCTACACAGGATGATTTTAAAAATCGGCAATGTAAGCGAATTCCAAAACCAAAATCATTATGTATTTTCCGAATTTTCCGATAATAGCTTGTCAAGTTAAAATTTTCTTCTTTTATTTTTCTTAGGTGCAGTATCCTAGTGCGTACTCCGAGAATGACAGCGCTACCGAATTCCTCCTCAATATCGACTTTATAGGGACATTACAAAAACGCCATGTATTATCCCTTTTGCCCCTACGGAGGCCCCGCCCGGGCACGCGGGGCACGGCGGGGCACGTGCTAATGTCTTTTACGACGTCATGCCTCACAATACCGGCAGACGTGATATTGAACATCCCCTTGATACGCGTGTGATAGGCTTTATGTTTATTTACTGAAAATCTACAGCTAAATACCCAACTTTCTACTACAACCTCCTTTTTGGATGTTGGTTAAAATTATTAATTAACAAATCTATGACTATAGATGCACAGTATAAGTACATCTACAGTAGATCTTCGTACAAGACGGAATTGCCCGCTTGCATACATAAAATTATAATTTATAATATTATGATTGAATTTTTTAAAAGATGTTGTTCAGTTCAGACTGGGACGCGAGCAAACGTGCAAGACAACATTTGGTCGTGATTTAAAAAAACCTTGCTATTTAGTTGTCAATTTTAGAAACGGTCACCTGATAATTATATTTTATTATATTATTATGGAAAAATTCTCTTCTTTGAAAAAGTTACAAATATCAGCTGTAAGTTTAGTGTTTAAGAAAGAGAGTACTTTACGGGAGAGTAGGTTTCTCCCATAAAGAACTCTCTTTCTTCTCTCCCTATAATACTCAATTTCCACATGACAGTCATGAATGGAAAATAATTTCTATGCAGTTCCCGTGCAACTAAGCTAAAGCTAGCTTAGCGAAGTTTGACTTTTGACTTTCACGCCAGGCTTCAACCATAATAATATAAAAATTAATAGTAGTTTAACCCAGCCGTGTCCTTAAAATCAAATTGTTTCAACACAGAGATGGGTTTTACGCGCGTGCGACGTGATTTTTCATAACTTTGATCTCTTTAATATTATTTCAAATTAGTTATAATAATGTTCACGTGTGCGTGTGTCGCGATCTAGTATGGAGTTGGTTTACTGTGTATAAGTTATGCTTTGTCTCAACTGACAAATACGTAATATTTAAAGCGAAACTTATTTATATACGGAGCTTAAAGTAATCTCGAACTCGATACTATATTATTAGAGTTCACATCATAAACTCAGGGTCAGTTCACATTGCGCGTCGCAGAAGCCAGAAACGTGGCGAGACGGCGATAGATCCATCATACTTATATTATAAATGCGAAAGTCTATCTGTCTGTCTGTCTATCTGTTACCTCTTCACGTTCAATCATCAGAACCGATTTTGCTGTATGGTATGGAGATACTCTGAGTCCCGGGTAAGGACATATAGCATCCAGGATATATCGCCTGTTTTTGCCTCGTTTCGCTTCGTTCCTCCTCCTCAAAAGCCTTCCACTGCCTTCTGTAGGATGCAATTCTTAGCCGAAGGTCCCATCATAGTACTTTGCGCCTTCGGCTCCTGGAACCGTCTCCCGAAATCCAGGTTTTCACCTGCTTACTCCATTTTGATAGTAGCAGTTCATCTTGATTCATCGTAAAACAATTATTGCTTTCTAATGGGGGTTACTCTACTAACTACTTGCTTTCTAAGAAACCGGTTTATACCATTCATTTGCGATGAGGTATCGAAACGATTGATTGCAAATTACGATACTTAAATAAGCCAATTAGCATGACATTTTCGTATCAATTACTTTACACTAATTAATAACAATTAAATACTGCTAGCAACTTTTTGTCCTCGTATTAAAAAATCGGCCAAGCGTGAGTCGGACTTACGCACGAAGTGCTCCGTACTATTATAAAGCTAAAATAGGCAAAAAATTGTGTTTTTATATGGGCGCCCCCAATACAAAAACACAATTTTACTATCTGTATAAATGCTTTTGAGAAGTCTGCAACGGTTCTTAATATACAGCCTGGAGACAGACAGACGGACAACGTCTTACTAACATGGTTCCGTATTTATCCTTTGGGTACGCGCGGAACTCTACAAAAATCGAATGCGTAATTCTAAAGTGCTAGTAGATAATTACTCATACGTGTTTCGGATTTTTTGTGCGAAGATTTAACCATTGGCTTATAAATTTAATTCAGCATTACCACCTGCATAGTCTGAGGATATTAATCTCCCCTACGCAAAGGTTGTCAGACAGATCTTACGATAAGGCCTTTAAACTTTATTTCTGTATTCGCTGCTTGCGACTACGTTAGCGTTATAATATTATATTATACGCTTTTTATTAGCTTCACCTGTATATTTGTTTGTAACCGACTTATTTGGGCGCGATTTTGACCCACTTTAAACGGCCAGATTTCGTTCAAACTTTGTAGATTTATCGAGGACCGATGACAATACACTAATTTGATATAATTATTCCATTTTTCAATTTGTATGTTTGTATGTTTGTTTGTAACCGACTTCTTTGGGCGCGATTTTGACCCACTTTAAACGGCCAGTTTAGTTTGTTTTTTTATAAAAAGCGTGTTTTTAGTTTTTTTTTTAACTATTAATATTATTTTTATATTAATTTTTAACCTAACTCCTGCGATGAACCGCACAATTTGCCGGATTTACTTCTGTCATTTCCCGGGTCTCTAACTGTTTTGAATCCAATTATTCGACACAATTTTTTTCGTTATAGGTTCAGTTTATACCAAAACGAGACAAGACGAGCGTCTAACGAAACGAAACATTTTATGTTATGTCTAAATAAAAATTGTTTTGGCACCTCCCGGGATTTGACAATCCTAACCTTCTACTTGCTTTAAGCTTGAAGAGGTCACGGACTTACTTTCTAATTGATAATAATACTAGGTGACACCCGCAACTCTGTTGCTCCAAAGTTCGTTTATCGTGCGGAAATAGTACATTTTTCTGGGATGAAAAGTATCAATTTCCGGAACTCCAAGTATCCATCCATATTCCATATCCATACCAAATTTCATCAAAAATGGTTCGGCGGTTTAAGCGCGAAGAGGTAATAGACAGTCAGACTTACTTTCGCATTTATAATATTAGTATCGATAAGGATATTTATTTTGTAATTACGAATACGAATTGCTGAACTATTTCCTATTGCTCCAATTAGTTATTCGAGCATTATAACATCCCTTTCTATCGGTATTTCAAACGACGTGTGATTCCAGTGAATAACACACCCCACCCTTACCAAGAAGCCATACATTAAGAGTCATTCTCCGAAATTGGCCGGGTATATTGAGATACGCGCAATATTTTATTACTAACTTTATACTGTGGCTTCGACCCCGTGACTTAAATCTAAGAAGCAATAGCTGATTTTCACCCCCTGGGCGTAATTTTGAAAAATCTGTTCTTGGGGATTTGCGTGAATATTTAGATATTTTATTTGGCATTCTTTTTGTAAGGAGTTTAGTACCCTATGATTTTTATAATACCTCCAAAATATGCTGATCGGTTGAGCAGATTTCGTAAAAAACGTAACAATCTTAGATAACATATTTTGTAAATAATAGGGAATATAAAAAATATTAATTCGTTCCTGCTAATAAATATACTTATTATGAAATTAGAGGACGCCCGCAACTCCGTTGCGCCAAAATTTGTCTATCGCGCTGGAACTGTACATTTTTCCGGAATGAAAACTATCCTATGTCCTTTCCCGGGACTCAAGGTATCTTTATGCTAAATTTCAGCAAAATCGTTTCAGCGGCTTAAGCGTGAAGAGGTAACAGACAGATAGACACATTTTCGCATTAAAATATTAGTATGGATAAACTAAACTAGTAGAAAAGCGGTGCTGATTTCACGACGACATAAAATAATATATTATTACAAATTACAATTAAGTAGGTGCTATATTAATAAAATTTGAATACCTGTATCATAAAGTATAGGAAATTAAATTATGGGACAGGCCTGGCCTTGATAGTTTATTATGACATGCGCTGCCAAAACTTATCTAAAATTATATTAAATAAATTTTAAACAATTTGCATTATTTCTTAGTAAAATTAAATAAACGAAGTCATCATCAAAAGCTACTTACATAGTGCCGACTTGTTTTTACGATATTTTTAAATTAGGATCAGGATTCTGGAGGCACTGCATACATTTTAGTCTGTCAAAAAAGAGAAGAAATTAAAATGTGGCAACATCGTAGTGTCATCCCTTTTTTCTTAAATTGATTTGAAAGGGATGACACTACGATGTTACCACTTTTTAATTTCACTTTTTGACAGACTATAATCCTAATTCCTACATTAATTCAATAAAACAAACATCACACGTCCTTTACATCTAATTGTGCCGTGAAAAAAATACACTTTTTTAAAAAAGAATTCCCTATCTCATCACTTCACGTCTCTTTAGACATTCGTAAAAAGAATTCGTAAATAAGTCGGCTCTAAATTGATTATTTTGGGACAAAGTAACGGCTTCAAGAGATATACCGATATTTCTTTTTATTTGTGGGCACGTAGAGAGCGACATGTGGAAGTAAATTGCCTTAGGCAGAACCTCTCGCCGGGTCACACCCTTTGGAACTACTTTTTTCTTATGTCTTTCGCACGCGCCCAATATTTCTGGTTTATTCAGAAATTGTGTTCTACATATTATCTTACGTTGAATATTCTGAAATATAAAATTTTAGACGTTTTAGACGTAGTAGCTGCTATGATAATAATATCATGATAATACTGGTTTCTAGAATATGGAAGCAGAATATTAAAAAGTAGGTGCTTTAAGTACTATCACAAAAGATTCGAAAAGTAAAACCACGGAACATTTTGCTAATATTCAAAGAATTTTCACCCCAGACTGATCCCAGTCTGCCATTTTAAATCCTCCTTTTCAATAGCCTCTATAAAGATTTTAGATTATAAAGTTCCATTTTTAAAAATTCATATTCCGATGCCGCCATCTTGGAAGTTGGAATAATATTTTCAGGTCGTAGCTGTTTTCTGAACACTTGTTGTACCACTATGCGGCGAAACAACTATGCTATGTACCTAGGTAAGTAAAGTCAGCAAGAATTCTCTTGAACATAGAAACATTAATTTAATATGACAATTAACCATTTACACTGCGCAGGTTATAAGTTATAGGTAAAGATCCTGACATCAATGTAAAAGTTTCATTAAAATGAAAATTTTACAGCATCTCATACCTAATAATAAAATACAAAATTGAAAATACCAAACGCACCCAAAAAAGCAAAATAGCGCTAAACTAGACTAGCGTTTTACGCGTAACTAATCAGTAATCTGTGTTGACTGTCTGTCTGTCTTATTACCTTTTTACGCGAAAGCAGCTCAACTGATTTTGGTGAATTTTGGTATGGAGATACTTTGAATCCCGGGAAAGGACATAGGATACTTTTTATTCCGGAAAAAATGTATGAATTTTAGCGCAACGGAGTTGCGGGCGTCATCTATTTTAAAATAAGCCGCTTTAGAGAAAAAATATACAAACAGTTGGAAATAAACGTTTAGTTTTACTGACCGTACCTATTTGTCTCGCAGGTGCAATAAAAGTGGCAAAATAAAGCACACTTAGCCCCGTGTGTGCGCTCAACAAACAGTCAAACCGCAAATAATTCTGTAAGTTCGCAAAACAATCTCAATTATTATCTCTCCATGTTTTTGTTGTTGTTGAGACGGGTTATTTCCGTTCGCTCGTGCTGTTTATAAACGGTTATTGTTTTACAATCATTAAAATATTGTTGTTGAAACAACACAGTGGCTTAAAATTTATTCGCTAGAATGAGGGCAAATTCTGTATTCGTTAAGTTAATATAAACTTTGTTGCGCAAGCCCTGAGGACTGAGGTAAACTGTCAAGTAAAAACCTTCTGTTTCTAACTTTTATTTGTTGGATTGAAGCGCCTTGAACATCCGGAGTCGGAGGACTTACCTCCTTTGGTTCAATATCTAAGAACGTCCGTTGCGAAAAGGTGTCTGTCAGTTCGTTAACTCTTCACGCCTAAACGGCTGACATGATTTTGATGAGGCAGGCAGACACTTTGAGCCCATGGAAAGGACATATTTGTACCGGAAAATGTACGAATACCGCGCGATAGACGAATTGTAGCACAGCGAATTTAAGGACAATACTAATTCTTCATATTCAAAAAGGTCGAAGCCGTGTTTACAAAAACAAAAGGAACTATAACAAGCCTCAACCGCTGTAGCTAATACAAGAAAACGCCTTACATTCGTAACAACCTCGTACGTGATACGAATCGAATGTTCGTAAACAGCGTAAGTATTTAGGCCAAACTTGCCCACTTCATACAATTGGTGAAGTAAAACAGGATATTGGAAAGTTAGATTAGTTTTTTGGGGCTTTTAAGTGGTCATATATCGTGGCTTAGTGGCCGGATCTATGAAGGCATGTTTTTACCGATAGTACATCGAACCGATGTCGATTCGATATACATACTGGTTCTTTCGTTTAGAGACTTGCATTTAGGTAAAAGTGAAACAAGAGTATAATATTAGATACTAGACAACTTGTGGATTTTAATAAATAAATAAATTCTTTATTGCATTAAATATTACAAACAATAACTTATTACTAGGATTGCACGTGTTTTTTTACTAAAGTCACGATTTTCCATCAAAAAAGGACACATACACCTAAATTAAATTCGTCTGTACGTAACAAAAGAAGAGTAAAACTCTTCAGAACGTTTATTAGCTTTTTGCAGACATTAAACTATACTAGCACATAAAAAGGTGAAAACTAATTTATTCCTCTATGATTAAAGTCGTAAAGAAATATTCGAACGCGAAACGAAATCAGCAGTAAAAACAGTTCTATTTAAAAGAGATACCTGAAATGGAAATTTAAAAAATGTTCAAAGTATTTGCTCATCGGAATTAATTAAACAATTCCTTTCCGAGGGCGGCGCCGATGAATTCTTTTCGAAGATCGTTATAAAGGTAACAGTTAGGAGTTCTTAACGTAATCACTGTGTGCAATTTGTTACCGATTCAACAATGCGTCTTTTAAATCTTCGCCGGGGAAATAAAAGTATTTGCCTCTTAAAGTTCGGTAAATGAAGTCGAGTACAAAAGGCAAAACGCAATCGGAATAAGCGCTCCTCCACCGCTCCCGGCTTCGATTTCGTTTGAGAAGTTTAATTTTTACAGAACTAGAGGACGGAACTTTTAAATATACTTTGGACTGGCGTTTAATGATTTATATTAAACTACTGGTATGGATGGCGCATCTCGGAGTTTTAAATAGATTTAAGTTTACTTCGCAGTGAAATTTAAGTTTTAATACTTCGAAGTGCAAGATGTTTTAAGCTTGTTAAAATATTTAAGGAGCTAATTACGCGAGTCTGTGCTTCCAATTGCCACTTTGCATAAAATATTTGTGCGATAGAGAATACATATTTTGTCTCGACATTACGGAACTCTAAACTTATTCATCAACAAAACTACTGCGTAAAAGTTAAAGCCATTATATTATTTTGGTTTTAACATCATAATTCATAATCAGTAGAACATTTTAAGCTTATTTAACTAATTAGCAATCATATAGATATTATGGTAATTTATATTATGAAACCGAATTGGATATCCTTGTAGCTCACATTTAGAGACAATACTTAGTTCAAACAAAGCGTGTTAATGCAAGGACAGACATGACAGATTAATTAACAAAATATATTTGTGTCAAACTTAAGGCCAAAACATTAATTGTGGCGCAGTGCTCTAACAAATGAGGACTACGAACACTATGGAGTGTTTTAAAATTTTTAAATTTTGGACAATCAGACATGTAGAGCCCTATCAAATAAATAAAGCGAGGGATATGAGTAAAGCTTTTTCAGATTATCATTAATTGTAGTAGTAAATGTCCTTTTTAACCGACTTCCAAAAAACGGAGTATGTTCTATCTTCATCGCGATTTAGTGTCTCTAGGCCAAAGTTATACCAGTCTCTATTCTCCAGACTCTAGAGTCTAGCCAAAGCAGTTTCAGTGTGAAAACGTAACGTATATAATATTTAGTCCGTAAAACACACTTTCGAATAGAATGTTTTACAGTATCGTTTAGAAACGACGACAAATTTGAAAGTCATTATTTTATATGAGTAGTATAACAAAAGTCTATTCTTTTGTATTAAAGGTATTTCCTTTTCGCTCTAAAGCCAGTTCTTAAGTGAGCTGGCAGGGTGCCTACTTCAGAATCAAATTGGACGCATTCGATTAGCATCGATAAAATCTTACAGGACTTTCCTGAAATAACTTTTCTAAGTTATGCGTTATTACCAGACGGTAGGTACTCCTATTACTATATGGTTTAGTAGTTATTAAAAAGTGCTTATTTGAGGCACCAATTATTATAAAGGCTATGGCGAAAATTACTAGAATGAAAATACTAGTTACAAACACTATTAAAATACATAATGCAGTTTGTTTTATGTACTTACTGAGTTTTTAGAGGTAAGGCTTCTAAAGAATTTACGATAAATATTCTGACATAATAATATTTACTAATAAGACTAGAATATTATTGTCTATAACATTAGATGACCCCAAAAAGTTTTTAATTTGAGTAAAATATCAAAATATTCAAGTGTGCGGCACGCCTTAAATACAAGTGAACATTTTCAGTGAATGCCTATCACAAGTAGTAAACAACAATTAGCCCACAAGGTCGCTCGCACACTAAACTCGCTTTTGTCAACTTAACAAGGCGTTTGAACTTAGAAACTAGGGTTAGTTACAAATAGTTTGTGTTGCGTTTTGACTTTACTTTAAGTTACAGCATGATACTTTTAGTTATTGTTTCGCGACAATATTAATCAGTTGGTATACCAAGTTTAGCTCGGTATAATAATAATAATGAACATAACTATTAAAATCCTCTATTTTCAAGAAATTAGACCTGTAATGCCAAGTTTCTTAAGGTTTAATAATTGACTTTATCTTTTTACATCAACTAATCAGCAAGGGTGTTAAAAAGATAAACTTGTGCGGAAAAAGCTCAGAAGATCGATTTTGCTGTCTCAGAATCCCAAAAACGATATTATTATTGTTTCTTGGCTTATATTATTTTGCGAATGCACCCACCTAAGAGTGCGCTTAAACCTTATTAGTTACTAGATGACTTGTGACTTCGTATCACTCGCATGACTCATCATATAAACCTTCCTTTGACTTGGAGTATAAATTCAAGACTTTTTGGCAAATCGGTTAATCTCTTCTCGAGTTTTAGCGAGACTAACAAAATTAAAAACTATATTATACAATGATAAAGTTTGAACACTTACGGATTTAGTCGCGGAGCACTTTTATTTATCCCGACGTTTCGGCTGCTTTACAGCGGCCGTGGTCACGGGTGAAACGTCGGGATAAATAAAAGTGCTCCGCGACTAAATCCGTAAGTGTTCAAACTTTATCATGAGTGATACTCGCGTAAACTTAAGAAATCATTTATACATATTATTTATAGTGGTATAGATAATAGATAGATTACTTTATTAGACGAATGGCCAAGTTACGCTACTGTATTTTATATTGAGCAACAAGTATTGTCTCGTGGCTCTATAAAAAATACTTTTCGTGGTCTCCAAAAGTTGTCGATTGAATCGCATTGCTTCTTACGAGCACTAGCCTGTACTAAAAGTACATGAAAAGAATGTGATTATGTAAAACAGGTAGGTCAATGTTATCCGTATCACGACGTCGTTCCCTTCCTACCTGCAATGATCTCATTTATAACTGTAGGCTACCAGGTTTTAAATGAAAGATAGATAGACATTAAGTGGACTGTATTCAGATTGATATTTTACAATAAGTTAAGTACTGGTCGCCTACGAAGACAATGTTGGAATGCAATGGTTCAATGCAGTTGTTCAAACCTTAATTGTCAAGGACGACCATTAAAAATGTTAAAAAATGACTTTAACATAAAAAATATGAAGAGATCACAATGTCTGATCCAAATAAAAGACAAGGAATGAGAAAAAAATGAAAGGAAAAGATATGGAACGGACTCACAAAATTAAATGCCCTTGAAATGACCGCGATGTCCTCCGATTGTCTTTGCTGCGTCGGCAAGCAACTTCGCAGTTCAAGGTGCTCTCCAGATAGTCCAAGCTGTCCTCCAAGACCAAAGGTATCCTCGGTGCAGGAAATATGTCTTCCTGTAGGTATCCTCCAGCGAATTAGCCAACTTGGGTTTTATCCGTTGTGATGTCCCGTGGTTCTTCTATTATTAATAAGGCCGAAGAAGGACCATTTTTATGTAGGCTACCAGGTTTTAAATGAAAGATAGATAGACATTAAGTGGACTGTATTCAGATTGATATTTTACAATAAGTTAAGTACTGGTCGCCTACGAAGACAATGTTGGAATGCAATGGTTCAATGCAGTTGTCTAAACTAGTATAATATGTATATAGCTGTATAGTGTGCGCTCGCGCATAAGGCGTATGCCCGGCGAAGCTAGTAGAACGAGCCCCGCGCGCCCCGCGCGCCCCGTTGCGGTGCAGCCGCAACAATAACTATTTGCAACTTAACGTCCTGGTTATGTATAGGTAACTTGTTTAATTATTGTTTAATTACTGTATTATATTGTATTGTTTATTGTTTAATTATTATATTTTTCAAATTATTGTATTAATTTAAATTATAAGACACTAAACAGTCAAAATATTTGTAACACTGTGTTCGCACCAAACTGATCGTCAGCCTTTGTTTTTGTTATCCATTTCAAATGTATATCTTCCACAGCTTTTGAAATTACCTGAAACAATCAAAAATAAAAATCATAAGTATACTTTAAATTATTATTTTAAAATAAAATATCGAAAACAAAACCATGCTTCCGTACTACAATATTTGAGATGGAACTGTATGAAAATGATCTAAAGATGTAATTTTCTACGCAATGAGGTAATCTGTATCTTTCATAATAGTCTGAGCGTCGCGTAGGTTATTTTATTACATTATGATGATTGTTTCAGAATTAATTTGTTTGCTCTGTGCCCTTTTTAGGGTTCCGTAGCCAAAATGGCAAAAAAAGAACCCTTATAGATTCGTCATGTCTGTCTGTCTGTCTGTCTGTCCGTTCGTCCGTATGTCACAGCCACTTTTCTCCGAAACTATTAGAGCTATACTATTGAAACTTGGTAAGCAGATGTAGTCTGTAAACCGCATTAAGATTTTGATGCAAAAATGGAAAAAATATTAAAAATTTTTGGGGTCCCCATAGGTACAACTGAAACAAAAAAAATTTTTTTTCATCTAACCTATGCATGTGGGGTATCTATGGATAGGTCTCCAAAAATCATATTGAGGTTTCTCATATCATTTTTTTCTAACCTGAATAGTTTGCGAGAGAGACTCTTCCAAAGTGGAAAAATGTGTGTCTCTAATTTCTAAAGTAGAGGCATGATAATTCTAAAAAAAATATATGATGTAGATTACTATAAAAACTATCAACGAAAATTGGTTTGAACGAGATCCAGCCAGTAGTTTTTTTTATACGTCATAAATAGTAAAGTACAACTGACACAAAAAATTTTTTTTTTCATCCAACCTATGCGTGTGGGGTATCTATGGATAGGTCTCCAAAATCATATTGAGGTTTTTCATATCATTTTTTTCTAACCTGAATAGTTTGCGAGAGAGACTCTTCCAAAGTGGAAAAATGTGTGTCCCCCCCCTCTAATTTCTAAAGTAGAGGCATGATAATTCTAAAAAAAAAATTATGATGTAGATTACTATAAAAACTACCAACGAAAATTGGTTTGAACGAGATCTAGCCAGTAGTTTTTTTTATACGTCATAAATAGTAAACCTTAATCTAAATTTCATTAAATCGACTGAAATATAAAAATAAATCAAAAATATTTTAATTTCATAAAAATAAACCTTATTGCTGCTGCGGAACCCTCCATGGGCGAGTCCAACTCGCACTTGGCCGCTTTTTATACAAGGTGTAACAAAACTAAGTGATAAAACTTTAGGGTGTGTGTGTGTTTCTAGTTAAGAGTTCACTGTGAAAGTAGCAGCGCTGAAATATCATTTTTTTCACTTTTAGGCAAGCACCAGCGTCACGAGTTTCTGCATACAAAAGTGAAAAAAATTGGTCATTCAGCGCTGCTACTTTTACAGTGAACTTGACTCTACGAGGAACACGTACATACCCTAAAGTATTATCACTTAATTTTTTTTACACCTTGTATACAGTAAATTAAGTCTGGGTACATCAAGCCAAAGTCCCAACCGACAGATTAGGACTGGTATTGTGTTGAACAAATAAAGTAGCTGCTCCGCCAGCGGCCCGTGAATCAATTTCCTGATAGCTTTCTTAGAACCTAGGTTTGTAATAATAAGCTACGCTTAAAATATCACAAACGTACAGGAAAAGATAATACCAGACTGCCACTAGCCAAAACAAATCTTCTATAATATTTGGCATACGCACGCACTCGATTTGGCAGCCAAATCATATTCAATTACTTGTCTCTATTATAAAATATCTAGAATTAATACGAAAAACCTTTTTATTACCACGGTCGTGGGAATCGCAGACACAATTGATTTTTAATTGTTATGCGACAGTCGGGTGCCACTTGGGGATTGATGGGTTAATATGGAGTTGCAAACCTTGTACCTACTACCTATAATAAAATTACTATCCCTGGACATATTAGGGGTCATCCATGAAGTATGTCACACCTAAAGGGGTAGGGACCCCTCCCTACCGTTTCGTTGACGTAGTGTGACATGGTGAGACGAGAAGGGGGAGGGGGTTCTGAGTCTTGTAACATTCTGTTGTGTTTAGCTGTTTGTCTGTCCGTTATCTCTTAACGTCCAAAGGCTGACCGATTTCACTGAAATTTGGTATGGATATACTTTGAATCCCAGGGAAGTACATAGAATTTGATCCTGTAAAAATGTACGGTTACCGCACGATAAACGAAGTTACGGGCGTCATCTACATAGTTCAAAATATATAAGAAGCAAACGATACAATTGTATGTCCGAGTGATGGAAATGTTGCAACTGAAATGGTATTAGAATTAACTTAACTCCCTGAGGCACAAGACAGCGATGAGTTTACAATTTGCCTTCTCGTGTCTCCTCACCCGCTACTAATTAATTATTTGGTTTCCTTTTTGTTCTGTAATCCAACCATAACAGTAAATAATATTAGCCTATTTAATTGCACAGTATTTTGTGTACATAACGAGAGAATTGTATTTTCTTTTTCTTATCAATATCTTTACATTAAATGGTATCCAAACCGGCTCAGCGGTTAAGAAGTAAAGAAATATAAAAGAAAGAAGTTCACACTTACTCATATTGTAAGCTGATTACAGATTAAAAGCACAAACTGTAGCAAATAATGTTAATGTCTTAAATCCTTGATGCATACATTACCATAAGTGGAATATTACGACCTTAAAGCTTTAGTCGTTGAGCTGTTATTATAATAATGTCAATAATGAGGATAATAGTCACATATTTTGATAAGTATAGCGCATATCTAGACCAAGACAACCGAGTCGACTCGACAAGGACATACTAAATATTTCATCTACATATAGCTGTAACTGGTAAAGATAGTATGAATAAAATGTAAGGTTATAATGCTAGCTAGCTATTTTACTTTGAATTTGCTTACCTATCCAAGGTTTCATAAAAGTAGGGGCACGCCCCTAACTTAGCTCTTTATTGTAATAATAGATAATATGACATGATAAGAAAACTATGTAATGCAGTCATTTTCAACAACCTTTAATTTTGAGTTCTGGTGCTCATGAAGGATTCTTCTGGTATGTTGCTTTAGTGCTTAAGCATGTAAATAGGTAAAACACAAGGTTCTTGTCTTCTGATCTTAAAAGGCCGCTAGGAAAGACTTAGGTATAGAGCGTTTCACCAGTGATATCGTTAGTTAGTGAAAACAGCACGAGATTTCTAAAACCTTTATTTTCACATTAAAAAAGTTATGAAGTATCTTATTGGTGTGAAGAAATAGTTGTGATCTTGCTGCAGCTGTAACGTCACAGATTGAGCAACACAGCAACAACCGCATTCCGGGCTCTTCCGCGGTACATCGCAATACTGTTGCAAAAATGTGCTAATTGGTCTATCTTGTAACGTGATATATATTTATGTTATTTATTTACACATCTGTTTCTTATGTAGGTACTTATTTGTATTCATTCAAAGAACATAACTCTTCTAAGACTTCAATGTACCAATGTTATAAGTTACTCGCTGTCCCGGTGAATTTCATGTCACTTAAAAACCTTCCCTGGACTTCAAGGATTGTTTTAAGACTAAAATTAGTAGAATCGGTTCAGCCGTTATCGAGTTATAGCGTTACTAACAAAATTGAAAATCTATTTTTATATATGTCGCAGACATCTGGTTCAATCTGTGATTCGATTGAATGACACCGTTTTATTGAATGATTGAAGGAAAACTAGTCAAGACGTTGACTGTAACGCTTAACGTCTTGACTAAACGTCATCATAGTGAAGTCGTTTAATGGAATTCTATGATTTTTTCAAAGTATTTGTTGGTGGCGTAATAATAGGTTAATCTAGAAACTGACTTCAATTATGAGGTGACGGCTACTTCTGGGTGGTTTACAAAAAAATAACCACGATGGCTAAGGCGGGAGCTTCGCTGCGCTACGCTCCCATCCAATCTAACCAAATCAAGTCGTATTGGGCCAACACGGAGTAATACATTGCTATTAATTACCTAAAAATTATATACTTACCTATACATTTCCTATTTCGTTAAAAATAAATGTATTCAATTACCTGACTGATTTCATGTCCGCTCTCTTCAAAGGGCTATGTTACAAATCGCTAACTAGTTGGACGTTGAGTGACGATTGTTCAATCAACGTTCGACCGAGTCATTCAATTGAATGGTGTCATTCAATGAATGCGCTAGTCATTCAATCGAATCGAAGATTGAACTAGATGACTGCGACATAATATATAAGAAGATATAGATAAGTAGTTATAACTTACAAGTAATGACAAAAATATAATTTTGCCAGTTTTCCATCAACTTTGTTGGCATTTACCGCTACATAAACGAATTTCGGGACAATGAATTTCTTTGTTGCAGCATCTCTTATTTTCAAAAAGAGTTAAGACCTAATTAGTGTCTATTTAATTTCAATACCCTCTTTGGAAGTTTTTTTTGTGACAAAACAAAACATATCTTAAAAATTCAAAGATATTTTAAACGGATAATAGATTTGGTTTATTTTTTTAACGATGGTGTGATGAAATATAACAAAAGACTTCCGCGGTAAAGGCCGCGATTTTACCATAATGAAATTTTCCTTCTTGGGATTAAATTTTAAGTAATTGCAGCGGTTTAAAATATTGTAAAGCTTGTAAGCTGTTTTGTTGTTATTGTACTTGCCCTAGTTTTACAAAACATCATCCATTTTAAAGGGATGACTTTTGTTTCTTAAAATGTGATATTATTGTAATAAAAAAATAGATAGAGTTTGTTCTGACACATTTTACTTTAGTAAAGTAATTTAAGGTAGAATTTAATTTACGAATGTAACATAATAACCGAAAACAAAATGAAAAACTCACATATTGAAAGTATTATACTTTTTAACAACTGAATAAAATATAGGGAAAAACATTGGCTCAGTAAACTCCGTTTTTAAGCTTTTTATATTTTAACGTTATTCGAAAAGCCAATTAGAGGAAACAATCATTAAAAAGTTTTGTGACCCGTTTAAATACAGTTAAACCTATGTTCAGCGCATACGGGCGACAACCATGTGATCGCTCTAGCTACGAATAATAATCGCATTAGTTAAAAAACGTGTTTATATTGTGTCTTTAATTTATATTACGTGTTTATATTTTTACGATTATTAATATTATTATTTATTATCAAAATTGGTGTAGTGGGATACTCTATTATACAGGGTGTAAGAAAACAAAGTGATTTGATAGTTGATACCTTCGAATGACAAAATAGTCTTTTGTAAAAGAAAACTTTCATTACGAAAAATGCTTACGAACTACTAATCAATAATCTTTTTGTGCCGTCAATGCTTACTAATATTATAAATACAAAAGTGTGTATGTCTGTCTGTTGCCTATTCACGCCTAACCAGCTAAACCGATTTTTCTGAAAGGTAAGGAAACATTTTGAGTCCCAGGAAAGGACATCTCAGGATACTTTTTATCCTGAAAAATGTACGGTTCTTGCGCGATGATCGAATTTTGGTGCAAAGGTTTGTTTGGTTTAAGTAAATAAATAAAATAATATTTAGGGAATTTAGGGAAAGGAGTTGCGAGTATCATCAGCTAATTGTCATATATTTTAAGAGACACGTGTAAGTGTATGTAAGAGCAAGTCGACAGGTTATATCGTCGGCGACACTGTTGTTGGCAATGTTTATACATAATAAAATAAATATAGATTGATGCAAAGTTTAAAAAAAAAGAGTGTAGTTAAGAAATGTCAAAGTTTTGTTTCCGCTTTTTCATACTTCCGCTCTCTATGCAAAAATGGTGGTGTGCGCTAAACGTGGTTGTAATAATTATTATATTGTAACTTGTAAGAATAAAGACCAGTGAGTTTTTCTAAGTGCTGTTTTTCATTCAAATAACATCAGGTTATTGACCCAGACACGCATTATTGCTGGATGTAAGGATTGACTGATTGGAAAAGGGCAAAACCACAATGGAAGGAAATAACAACAGCGTCAATGTGATCAAGTTCGAAGGAGCCAAAAATTGGAATATATGGAAATTCCAAACAACAGTTCAGTTGAGGGGCCATGGATGGTTAAACATTGTGGAAGGAAAACAAGTGAAGCCCGAAGTAGCAAGTGAGATTCCCGCATGGGAAGCCAAAGATGCCAAGGCGCAAACTTTGTTGGTTACACGGATGTCGGAAGAGGCAATGCTACATATTATCACATGTACAAGTTCTGCCGAAATGTGGAGAAAACTTCATAGCGTGTACGAACAGAAAACTGAGACTAGTATGCATATAATACAGCAAAGATTTTTCCAATATAAGTTCGAAAGGGGCATAGATATGTCTGTTTTCTTGTCTAAGATTCAAGAATTACAAAACCAGTTGAAACAGACGGGAGAAGAAATTTCGGATAGATTTGTTATCACAAAAGTTCTAATGTCTTTGCCCGATGAATATAAGCATTTCGTTTCAGCTTGGGAGTCTGCGCCTGACGACAAGCAAACTTTTGATAATCTGGTGGCCAGACTTCTAGTTGAAGAAGAGAGAGTAAGAGGGAAGAATGAAGAAGCTCAACAAGCTTCGTCTTCTGCATTTTTGGTGAAAAATAAGAAAGCGATAAAATGTTTCAAGTGTGGGAAAACTGGACATTTCCAGAGCGAGTGTAAAGCGGTAAATAAAAGTAACCATGAAGGAAGCTCTAGTAATAACAACAGCTGTTTTTATTGTGGAAAGTTTGGACACTTCAAATCTCAGTGTCGTTTTAAAAGGTCAAAGGACAGCAAGAAAATGAGTAATGCTTTTGTGGCAAGTAACTCAGTGGACCAGAAATATGAAAAGTCGAAGTGGCTAGTTGATTCTGGGGCTAGCGAGCACATGTGCCGTGATCGTTCTTTGTTTAAAACATTTTCGAGTGTTACGCAAAAATCCGTAATTGTGGGAAATGGCGCTGTAATTAGTGTCTTAGGATCTGGACAGGTGGCGGTGCAGGTTAAGAACGAAACTGAATGGGTTGACACAACCATAGACAACGTCTTATTCGTTCCCGAGCTAAAGACAAATTTATTTTCTGTCAACCGTGCTGCTGACCGCGGATATGTCATGATGACAGATAACAATATTTGCCGCTTTTACAAGAATAATATTGTTTGTGCTACTGCAAATAGACTCGGTAACTCTTATTACATGGAGTTTCGTTTGAAAAGTGAGCATGTGAACGTAGCCAAATTAGTGGAGAACGACTTAAATGAATGGCACAAGAGATTGGCACATCAACATTTCTCTTATGTGAAAGATATTTTGCGAAAAAACGACATTGAGGTTAGACAAACAACTAACCCAGTTTGTGAAAGTTGTTTGGTTGGAAAAATGCATAGATTGCCATTTAATAGAAGTGAGTACAAGAGTACTAGGACATGTGAATTAATTCATGTGGATACCTGCGGTCCAATGGAAGAACCGTCGGTTGGTGGATCGAGGTACTTTGTATTACTAAAGGATGATTATTCAAACTTCAGAACTGTGCATTTTGTACAATCAAAAGATAAAATCAAATATGTAATTGAAGATTTTATAAATAAGGCCGAAGTTAGTACTGGAAACAAGGTAAAAATCCTTAGAAGTGATAATGGCCTAGAATTTGTAAACAATCATGTAAAGGAGACATTGAAAAGACGTGGAATTACACATCAGACTACAGTAGCATATACTCCAGAACAGAATGGAAAGGCAGAAAGAGAAAATAGAACATTAGTGGAAGCAGCTAGAACAATGATATATGACAAAAAATTGCCAAAGAAACTATGGGCTGAAGCAATAAATACAGCGGTTTTTGTGTTAAACAGGACTGGAAAGAGCCATGAGGATGGGCGATCTCCATATGAGGTATGGACTGGAAAAACATATAACATTAATGGATTAAGAGCCTTTGGTACAGAAGTATATGTTCACATTCCCAAGGAAAAGAGGAGAAAATGGGATCCTAAAGGAGAGAAGGGACTAATGGTGGGGTACGACGAAGATGTGAAAGGATACCGTGTTTATTATCCTGAAAAGAATGTGGTAGAAACAAAACGGGACATTGTATTCTTACCGCAGGAAGACGAGTTAAAATCTCAAGAGAAGACTAGTGAAAGTCAAACTGTGGTCTCATTAGACCTTGGAGATGAGACCATGCAAGAGAATAGTCCTGAGACAGATATGAATGAAACGGCAATCATTCACCCTAACGAAACTGTTAACCCTAATGAAACCATTGACCCGAACGAAATAGAAACCACCCACACAAGTAGTACTCTGGAAGACAACTCGGAAAGTGACAGTGATTATTTGCCATGCAGTGACGAAGAACGCCTATTGAAAGATGTTATTCCACCAACGGCAGAGAGGAGTAAGCGTGAACGTAAACAAATACATTTCTACAGGTGTAATAATGTTCAGCTGGACCAAAGTGAGTGTGACCCTATTACATATAGTGATGCGATGAGCCGAAGTGATGCCGGTAAGTGGAATGCAGCTATTGCCAGGGAACTTAAGACTCTTAATGATAATAACACGTGGGAATTTTGTGAATTGCCTGTAAATGTAAAGCCTATAAGTAGCAAATGGGTTTTCAAGATAAAGATTGTAAATAATGTCAAACAATATAAAGCTCGGCTTGTTGCTAGGGGGTTTGAGCAACAAGATATAATTAACTTAAGGGATATTTATGCTCCAGTTGCTAAGTTAGCAACATTTAGGTTATTTGTAATAATTGCAACTAAATATAACTTACCCATTTATCAAATGGATGTCACAGGGGCTTTTCTTTATGGTGATAATATAAAAGAAAATGTGTATGTAAGTTTACCAGAAGGGGCTTATTCAGGAGAAAATAATATTGTGAAATTAAATAAATCGTTGTATGGTTTAAAAAGTTCACCTAAGTCCTGGAATATTAAATTTAATAATGTAATAACCCAAGAAGGTTTTATAAGGTCTAAATGTGATCCATGCTTGTATACAAAGTATAGTGGTATTGATAAAATATTTTTGTTAATATATGTAGACGATCTGTTAATTTTTGGAACTAATGAAAGTGAGGTCACTAACTTAAAAGCAGTATTAAAGAAAGAATTTCAAATTAAAGATTTAGGATTAATTTCGGACTTTTTAGGAATAAATGTGAAACAAAATTTAGAAAAAGGTATAACAACATTATCACAAAGAAATTACTTAGAAAATGTTCTAAAACGTTTTAATATGGATAATTGTAAGCCTATGTTGACACCTCTAGATGTTAACTTTAACACTAAGATATTTAATGTAAATGCTAAGTGTGATAAAGACATTGAAGAAATTTGTAGGCAAATTATTGGCTGCCTTATGTATGCCGTCTCAGGCACTAGGCCTGACTTGTGTTTTGCAGTCTCTTTACTTAGTAGATATCAGAAATGTGCTAATAGTGCATTACTAAGTGCTCTTAAGAGAGTACTCCGCTATGTAAAATATACTTTAGACTATAAAATAGTTTATATTTGTAATGATAGTGCATTGCAGGGTTATTGTGATGCAGACTGGGGAGGTGATTGTAGCGATAGGAAGTCCACATCTGGCTATTTGTTTACTTATGCAAATTGTTTGATTATGTGGTGTTCAAAGAAGCAATCTTCTGTAAGCTTGTCCTTACTGAAGCAGAATATGTTTCTATTAGTATGGCCGCAAGCGAAGCATGCTGGCTTACAAATTTGTTACATGATCTGGATATTCAAAATAATAGTCCGGTTAAGTTGTACTGTGACAATCAGGCAGCTATTTTAAGTGCAAGTACAGACTCAGTTAAACGTCTTAAACATGTAGATATTAGGTATCACTATGTTAAAGATTTAATTAAGAATAATAAAATTGATATTCAGTACATAAGTACCAGTGAGCAACTGGCGGATATGCTTACAAAACCATTAAGTAAGGATTTATTAAATAAGTTTCTAGTACAGTGCAATGTTAAATTGTAAGCTAAGAGATAAATATTAATAAAAAGGGTTGTTAGTTATTAGATATAATTAAGATTAGTTTGTTTATTATGCATAAACATTGAGAAGGGGTGTTGTTGGCAATGTTTATACATAATAAAATAAATATAGATTGATGCAAAGTTTAAAAAAAAAGAGTGTAGTTAAGAAATGTCAAAGTTTTGTTTCCGCTTTTTCATACTTCCGCTCTCTATGCAAAAATGGTGGTGTGCGCTAAACGTGGTTGTAATAATTATTATATTGTAACTTGTAAGAATAAAGACCAGTGAGTTTTTCTAAGTGCTGTTTTTCATTCAAATAACATCAGACACGGTTGATTACTTTTGATGCGGGTCCATAGACGGGGACTTTATTCTTGCAGGCACCCCCGAGATCCGAGATGTAATACGAAAAAGTTTTGTTGGTTCATACTAATTGATACACATGGCAAAATGTATAGGTTTTGACATAAGCGTTGTAAAGTGACAATAAGAATATTTTATCGTCATTTAATCGTTTAATGCCAAAGCCACAAAACTTTCGTTTGGCACAAGGTCCCGGCAAAAAAAATTGCAGGTGATACTTTGATAATATTATGATAAAGTGGATCAATCATTTCCTTCTTTGTGTCCCATCTGCACCGCCGTAACTTGTATATCAAAGTTTGACGAAGTGTGCCAACGCTTTGACATTATAATTATGGCTGTGGGCGTAAAAACAATGGCCACTTGTAAGCAATCATTTAAATTGCAAAGGCTGCCTTGCGAAACCTACTGAACGAAATTTATCCAATTTTAATTTGTATTGGTGAAACCTACGTGACCTCAAAAATATAATTTGACATTAATAAAACGAATTTCCACCTTTAGGTGGATTTAGCAAAATTATAATACGAATTTTTGGTTAGACATTTTCGGCTTTTTTTTAAAAAAAGCTCAAAGACATGCATGCATTGCATATCACATAATATGGTAAATAAGGAACTAAATTATCGCAAACTCCATTCAGTAGCTTAATTTGCGTGAAAAAGTAATAAATATTTTATACATATTACACACATCCATACGCGTTTATAACAATAGTACGATAGCCACCACTACCACCTCCTGGCTCCTAACAGGAATGTACGTAAAATTACCAATAACTGTATTTTTATAAGTGTCAACATAAAATAAGTGATAACTATCATAACTCGTATTTGACAAGACAATTCGTCAGTATCACCGTTTATCCTATTATTCACAGTCGAACAAAAAAATAACCTGTTTGATAGTCGTATTGATATGTTAAACACACGGTCAAGTAACTGTACAGCCATTAATCGGTAGAGCACGTAATCCGGCTGTCGTGTAAATATTTGTGGAAACAGATTTACATGCGGACTGTACCGGCATGGTAATGGTTGGACCTGTGTTGGCCAACCATTAAGTAGGAATATAGGACATATCGAAGTATGCGGATATTATTCGGTTCTAGAAATCTACCAGAAATAATCGAACCCAAAAACTACTAAAACGTGAAAACCATATTCGAGCTTACAAACCTTAAAAGTTTATCCTAGGGTCAATTCAGACCGCAAGGCGCAATGTGACGCGTAGTTGCATTTCTTTTACGTATGGATTTGACAGTTTTGCAAGTCGTCTCACGCAATGGAAATCCCACCAAAAACATTTCTTGTAAAATGTTGCCGAGACGACCATAAGGCTTACCCTGTGAAAAAGGCTTCTGAATCTACACGGACTAACTCTACCAACCCCATAAACTTCAACAAATTCTACAGTCAATATTATGTACTTTGCTCATCGTTATTATTAATAAACAAGAAAACACACATAAAATCACTTAAAAAACCTTTTATATAAGAAGAGGAAACATCTTCTTACTCTTTACTGGCAGCAAAAAGTGTGAATGTTGGCTTTAAAGGCATGTCACAACATATATTTAACGCACCACCGCTGGCCACTTCGATGGAAACGAAGACAATGGCGACGCAATAGTTTGGAAACATTTCTAACCGATACGAATGACCCTTCTATTGTTAATCGGGAATTCTAGAGAATAAATGATTGGCTAATATATTTTCTTGGCTTCGTAAGTGATTTCACTTGATAGTAGAAAAAGCTAATGAAAGATTTGACTTTCTGAAACGATGTATCGTAAATGATAGAACGCTTGCATTCAATATAATAATTAATAAAATAGCCTACAGGAGCAGAGCGGACTGCGGAGCGCCTACAAGCCTTTGCGGCTCCATTAAATATACTTTGAGAATGGTATTGGTATAGGTTTCGGTCGCCCTAGTATATCCCACAACCTTTACATTTTTGTGGTACACTTTACAGAAATCCTATCACGCCTATTGATTTGTGCATAAGCAATAATTTTTATTTATATGTAGATGTGATCCATCACAAAGCTCGGTTTTTAGGTAATAGTATAGCTATGTTACATATTATCTTACATCAATTAAGATGTAATAACCATAATTGTGCTACACACGACATATTAAACGCTAATCCAAATAGGCAAAGCAATTTATTTGAAGGCAACGCGATGCTCTTTGTGTCTGATGTAATTAAGAAAATATTTCGTATGTACCGAATCTGCGACGAGACATGGCAGAAATCGTGATAGAACAGAATGTAGGCAATTACTTAAACGACAATCAGAAGACGGGAATAATGTAATTATAGAGATTAATAGATATGCCGCATTTGGTGCGTTAGGCTGCGTTTCCACCAGAGATGTGTTGCGAGGAATGTGTTTTTGAGAAGCAATTAGAATCGCTTCATTGACATGACCTCGCTCAGCGCAGCGATTCTATAGCGGTAGATTAAGCTTAGCTTGTCATTGTAGTAACAAAGATTACGATTAGGCAACTTCAAGAGCTTCAAGATATGAAATGAGTAGTGACAAGTAAAGAAATTAAGTAATTAGGAAAGTACTTCCTGAATAAACGGAAACATAAAATAATTTCTACTACGTCAAGACGAAATTTCAAATTACGTACATTGCGCGAAATGACTTTCTACACAATCAAAATATATTTTCATTACTCGACTACGACGAAGCCTAAAAAAATTTAATGATTTTGGCAGTTTGTATGTATGTAAGACGTAAGTGCCTTCGTAGCGGCTAAACTGCTGGTCCGATTCTGACAAATGAGGTGTCAGTATATAATGAGGGATAAAGGAGGTTTTTTTTTCTCAAAATTTGGTATAAATACATGGTCAACTTATATTTTTAAGTTTAACTAGAAAAATCTAGTTTTGTAGAGCAACAACCCATACCGCCGTACGCGGAGAAATTCGGTCAGCATGGGCGCCTACACCTACAATAATTATTTTATTGAACAATATCACGTATTGCGAAATATTTTTGTCCGTCTAGGGTTGATATTGAACATCGCGCGCCTTCATACCCCAGTCAAGTTAGACATTTGAGGTTGCATAAATACGCACCAAGCATTAAATCGGTAAAATTGTTAAGAACATGATTCAAAATTAAATTTGAAAGTTCCCTATGATTCCCTTAATTAAAAAAAAAACACCCAAACGACGATTACAACTTAAACAACTTTTTGAATCCAATATAATATTTCAAAAACGGTGGCTCGTAGGGAAAAAATATTAATACACGTTTATTTTTATAAAAGCCTTACCGTTTTGGTAGAGATTGACATTGAATAAACATGACCCGATCAAATGACGTATGACATCTGTCTATGAATCAATTTCTTCGATGGTACTATCGATACTAGAAGTTGATTTCTAGGCGAGTGGCGGACCTAAGGAATTTGGTCGCAAACGCGCCAAACCCATCTTACCCATCCGACCGATCACAGTTAACATTGAATTGACATGAGCCGACCAAATGTTGTAGGTCTGTCAACTGCCTAGGAATCAATTTCCTTGGTGGTACATTTTTTTTAAAAAGCAACCCTTAATTCATTTGGGGGTTTCCAAATATATCTTCCTAAGTTCCATCCATATTAGTCCATCGGCTATGGCGTGAAGAGATAAAAAACTTTCGATTTTTTAATATTTTAATAACGGATATTGAATAAGTTAATAATTGAATATGAATATTAGAATCTTAGTTTAATATTATTATATTTTTATTGAAATTCTATATTCCAATAGACAGAATACTTGAAAGATAATCTTAAAACATTTGAATTTAAAAAGTTGTTAGAAAAATATTTGCTATTAAATTAATTGCTTTTTAGATCCTGTATTTCTCCTTCCATCTTTCCTTTTTAGATAGATGGATATTTTATTTGATTAAATTAAACTAGAGCAGATTACACAAGTCCTCTTTGCCTGAAGTATACTTGAAACAATATTTGTTTTCTTTACAGTTTCTTCTCGAAAATCTCATAGCGTTATGCCGCTCCTTTATTATATATACTTAGTTAATTGATGTAAGACCTATTTAGTTTATAAAGAGTTATAATATGAATGAGAGTAAAGAAAACAAAATCAGTTTATTACATTGGACTTGAACTGGTTCCTTAGATTTAGAACTTTCATACAACTGGTGACTTTCATACAACTGACGTGGTGTGAACTGTGAAGCGCTTTATACATTAACGGCCGTTCCCAATATTTGATCTATCTCTTACTTGAGATAGGAATAGCTCACATTAGACATTAGCTCCATATATTTTATGTCAATTCTATGTCAGCTGCGATCGGTTGTATGTCAAACTAGAGATAGATTGAATATAGGGAACGGCCATAAAAGAAATTGCAATAGATCGAAACGATACATAGCAATGAGGGTTTTGATATTCTATTTGTCACAAAGTGCCGCTAGCCCGCTATGTAGCCAGTGTCTATCGTGTCAAACTGTTGTCATGTCACGACTAACGATATAGCTGTCATGTGTCACGGTAATATGCCTATTTCGTACCCTTGTTTTTAGGGTTCCGTAGTCAACAAGGAACCCTTATAGTTTCGGTCTATCCGTCCGTCTGTCCGTCTGTCTGTCTGTCCGCGGTTTTGCTCAAAGACTATAGGACCTACAAAACTGTAATTTGGCATGAATACACATATTAATAACGCCAACAAAATGGTACATAAAACATTTAAAAAATATTTTTTTATGGTACCTCCCCTACACATCAAGCGGGGTTGAATTTTTTTTTCGCGCCCATCCCATCGTGTGGGGTGTCGTTGGATAGGTTTTTTAAAAATATTATGAGTATTCATAGATCATTTTCCGATTTAGGGATCCATTCGTGAAATATTAAGTTTTAAAGTGGAAAAAATCGTTAGAGTCCAGTGTCCCCCCCTTCTACCAGCTAAACGGTTGCTTCTGGAAATGTGAAAAAATTCACGGGAGTAGGAAATATGCTGAATTTAAAAGGAAAACTATCACGGCTAAGAAGACTTCATAAGTTATGGGTAATAGTCGATCAACTAAAAAAAATGTATTCGGCGAAGTGTAAAGGAACTTTTCGTTCAAATTCCTTTAAAAGTAACTGAGATGATGTTGTTAGTAGTGTAAAATATGTTATAAATGTACATTCATTGACCATGCAAAAAATTTCAAAAACTAGCGGTACTACGGTACCCTATATTGCGCGTGGCCCGACACGCACTTGGCCGGTTTTTTCACAAAACCTACTCCTAAGGCAGTTTTCGTCAACGCACTCTGACATTGGCGATTGACTAAGGAGCCAAGTTTTAAAAAGAAGAAGAAGACACGATAAGCTCTAGATAGAGATAAAACTCTGGAATGAACTGTCACCAGTAGTAAGTATTTCCGGACCAAAAGTGCATTCCATCAGGTGACCTGTTTGCTCGTATGCCCCCTTATTTAAAAAAAAGAATTTCAAACACCCTCAATATCGAGTGGCCACCCGACAGGCCGTGTGTCACGTGATCACGTCGTGCTACGACTGCTACGACGACGTAGGGCGATTATTTATGAATTTTAATGTTTAATTTCTAACCGACTTCCATAATATTCAAATATTATGTTCTATTCTGGCTATAAATATTTTTACTACTTACATTACAAACTGATTTTAAAATTATGTATAATCCAATCGTAGTCATCTTGTTGTTTGTACGAATTGCACCTAATACTTCTATGAAAATAAGGACCACCAAGATACAGCAGACTATGCCTATTTCGTTGTTTCACTGATAAAAAAATCGCTGTCAGTCTGCTGTGATGCCGCAGTACAGTTGGCACTACAGTTGGTCACGTGCCAATCACGTGCCCGCTGCCCGGTAATTCCCCCAATCAGATCTCCAACTACCCACACTTTTATCTAGTTTTGGCGACGCTACTATAAACTTAGGTTTTTGTGATTTATTTTAGTTGTTATAATATTTCTACAAAGCTACAGTCTCTATACTAATATTATGAATGTGTATCTATCTGTTACCTCTCCATGCAGGAAACGCTGAATCGGGGTTTAATCCGTCGATCGCAGATTCTTGGAAATCTAATGTTATTCTATTGTTATCGCGGCCCACTTGGGCCGTTCGGGAGTTAATAGGTTAAATGATATTTCGTATCTATAAATATACGTCTCATGTCTCATGCTGAAAAATCTACGGTTCCCGCAAGAACTTTCTACCAACATCTAGAATTGAATATCAAAGGCTTTAATAGAGAACCTGCCGTTCTAATTGTACGCTGGTATAGCATAAAATTGATCAAGCATTTAAAAAAATTTTTGAAAAGCAACAAAAGGAAAGTAATATTTAAAAAACACAAAACAAACACATCATTAATATTCTATCGCCTTTCTAAATTGAAAGCGGGCAACATATTTCAACTAAAAAGCTTAACGTACAAATAGAAAATCATTTTCAATAGGTACCTAATACCATTAGAAATATCAAAACAAACTTCTGATACCGGTACACGGGGCTTAATGTTCATACAATAGTGTATTGTATTGAAAACGCCTGGAGAATCCTTAAATGACATCATATTTTATCACAGCTAGAGGTGACCGGTGCTCCATGAATAAATTAGTTTTTATTTTTAACGAAACGAGTTTTAAAGACTTTGTCTTCGGTGTTTTGAGTGTACGCATCTAGAAATTTAGTTTTTTTTCTGAAGAACTTAAACTGTTCATGGGGTGTACTTTGACTTCGAATTAAAAAAGTCAAAATTTAGATTAGCCAATGGCGGCATAGCTTAACAACCTCTTTGGCTGGTGGTTGAAGTTTACTATGAGAGTTATTATGATGTTGTATGCTGTCTATATAATTCTGCGAACTAACAGATATTAATAGGTACTGTTTCTCCATCAAAACTCGGAAATGACAGCAGAAACCACAGAACTAACTATGGCAAACTGACCAAGCAATTTCCTATTCTAATTAACTATTACTGTGATCAATAATAATAAATATCATCTAAATTACTAAATAAAATAGGTAAGTACACAATTAAAATCTTAATTAAAAAAAATAATTAAAAGCTTGACTAACTTCAGAAAATGTTTAATTTAATGATTACAATCACAAAATAATCGTTGTATGTACTATGAGCAAATTCATGACGTTGGAGCATTTCTCATAGGAACTATAAAAGTCAGCTGCTACTTTCACATTGCACTCTAATCTCTTTTTATGTAATGGTGTATAATATGATGTATATAACACTATTATAATATGTTTTTATAAACCCTAAGTACGCTTTTTGTTACGCGCTGTATATTTCAATACCCCGAGCTACGAGCCAATTTCCTACCTTAAATTGTGTTTGGATGAATACGCGTCAACTTAGTACATATGCGACCCAAATGACAAATTAAATTTATATTTCCCTCTTTCCCATCGAATCTATAATACGTTTCTGTTGTACGGGACGTGGAAATTCGTTTATTTCTCGGATATTAGGTGTATTGTCACAAATTTTATCGTCTATAAAATATAATAATATGTATTTACATTACAAGAAATGTTACAAAATAGTAAAAAATACAATGAAAATACAAGCAACTTTGTTTAAATTTCAAGTAAATAGGTACGTGTTGTCGACGAAGCAAGATAAGAGTGTGTTTTTGGTTGCAATATGAAATAGTTCTAGAATTATACATATTTTCAAAACGGCACATCATAGTCTGCAATAAAAATAACAAAAGTAAGTACAAATCACTAACTGCAGCACTCAGAGTCGAACATTAATTACTTAATTGTTTTTTTTTTTTTTGCTGCTGCACTCAGGGTCGAACATTAATTACTTTAAATTAATTCAAAATTTTGACATAAGCCCCATACATTATCTGTCGAACTCTTCATTAAATTGAAGCTTAATCATAATTACACACACACACACACACACGATCCACATACATATTTTTATTCTTCTATATTTTAATTTAATAAGGATTTTTTGTTATTTTATTTGTTTTCTCTATGTAAATAATTCTTTTTTTTTGTTTCTGTTGTGTTAGCCGCATTTCTTACACCCTGTACTTTTTAAATTCCCCCATAGGACAGGCCTCGCCTAGTTTGGGGGACCATCACTCTTGAAATTGTAAATTACTTATTTACGGTAAATAAAGTATTTGTATTTGTATTTGTAATTAAATGTCTCTGAGTACGGCGGTTAAACAATTAGTTCTTAATCTAAGTTTAAAGAGTCGTATAAGTCATAAGAATGCAGAGCGAAGCGAAACTTAAGATTTTAATGAGCTTCTTATGAAAATTCTCAAATAAAATATTCCCTGTGCAGTCCCATTAGAGGAAAGCTGGAATTCTCAGGATTATGTCATCGCTTTGACTGTCAATGAGACTTCAGTTAACAATACCAGCACTTTAATTAGCACTTGACTGAAACAAGAAAACTTATTACGAGCTTATTATGTACCTAAGGCCGCTCTTTCCTTAGCTACTCTTTGTGAAAGGAGAAAATGAAAAAACTTTCATTTCAAAGTAAGTGAGAAAAATCTTTAAAGATTTCCTGATGGGAACGTCATTCTGCTCAGCAATAAAACAACAGCAGTATTTTTAATTTATATGTCATTACTCATTACCCCTGTATTGCTAGAGTCAATTTCTTTTCTCACTTTTTGCCATCAGATCCTGGTAGACCTATAATATTATAATTTTTTGCTTTCGATAGTTATACTAGTAAGATTACGATGATGAATTATAGGGTGCAATATGTAAAAACGGCGTCCCCTAAGACATTTTATCTCATTTCCCCCAAAATCCTGTAACAAATAAGAAACAAATCCAGCTTTATCGAGCTCATACCGAAAGCTCATACAATATATTAGGATCGATTGTAACTTGTTCGACATGCCAAGTGCGCATGGAATATATGATTTTTCATTTCGACAGCCTTACTTATGACCTTCGGCGGGACTGGTTACGTTATTAATGTTCGCTTTTAAACTATAAATGTTAATTGAAATTCTTCAAGCTCATAAATTGTCTAGCGAAATCATAAGCATGATATTGCTTCGTAAGAATTGACAATTTTATTTTTATTTTAGGAAAAATATTTGTGGAATTCTCACATAAAATTGTTTATGGATTACTAGAACAACGTTGCAGCCTCTAAGCCAACAGGAGATAAGGTGAATTGTGGTTTCAGAGGGATAGGCTTCGAAAACCACACAGTGATGTTATATGTGCTAAGATAATTTGCGTCGAATTCTCAAGCCAAGCTGAAACGCTCTGCGAGCCAAAATTTAGCTAAACTCGTGACAGAATCGTTTTGATAGGCTCAGCATAATTGGGGATTAACCCAGCGAGCCCAGGCTGAGCCAACGAAACTTTAGACTGCCTATCCTTAATTTTGTTGCTTAAAACTTTTGATGCTTAGCAGAGTCGACATCCTAATCTGCGTCTTCGTATGATGATACCATTTAGCGATTGGTATGTTTCTTAGCTTAATTATCATCCTTATGTTAAGTTGCAATTGTCCTGGATATTGAATATCTAGCGCAGCTTACTACCACCCTAAGTCCTAACCCTCTTCAATTTTATGTGAAAATCAGTTCCAGGATTTAAATGAGTAATGTTACTAAGGCTGACTTTCTTTGTTTGAAAGAGCTAATCTCAGGAATCTCTGAATCGATTTTATGTTATTTGGTACAGACATAGAGTATAGACACGGGTTCCCTACTTCATACTTGTGTCTACTTCTAATCGGCAAATATTTTCAGGGAAAATTTACAGTTCTCGAAGAATTCCATGCCTACGCGGCTGGACCCACACGAAGTATCTAGTTTACGATAAACCATAGTAGTAATAATCTGTTTCTCTATGGAGTTGACTCATACCGATGCGAACAGAGATGATGTAACATAATTCGACGTATCACGTACCGTCTGTGGCAAATTTTAAAGAAATTACCGCGTCCGATCCGAGATTTCACGGTTACTACACCCTGCATTATATCATGACCTACGTGGTGGTTTTCCGGTATACGAAAGACTCCAGTTTTAAATAGCTCATAAGTGAGCAGAAATAAGTACAACTGAATAAAATGATTTAACAAGAATGACTTTCTATTCGTAGCTATAGGGAACGCAATGAAGGTGCCGCATGGTCCTCTGGAACGAACTGTCACCAGCAGTATACGGACCCGGCGCAGCCGGACCGATACGACCTGCAAACCTTTAAGAAGATAGCGTATTCCCTCTTAAAAGGCCGGCAACGCACCTGCAGCTCTTCTGATGTTGCAAGTGTCCATGGGCGACGGTAGTTACCATCAGGTGACCCGTTTACTCGTGTGCCCCCTTATTTAATTAAAAAAAATACTGGAGCCAATTCGAAAATTGTATTTGATTATTTACTTCAATGCCGATAACAATTGTTTCTGAACGTTCTCTTATACAAAGTGTTGCCTGCGTCTAACATCCGATGCTTGCTCTTTAACATGCTGTGACCTTATAAGCTGCCCCTATATTCCTGCATATTATTCCATATGGTAGTACGAATTAGATATACTGCTGCAATTACGCCGCATCTAAGAAGCTGTACAAGGTTCATAGCTATACTTGAATTGTCGAGATAAGCGATAATGTTAGATAAATCATCCATATACATGTCCAGCACGTACCCGATCGTGATATACGTTTGCCCTTCGCATGCTTTGAACCCCGACCTTTCAATGACAGATCCGAGATTCCCATGGCGTTGCATCATCTAATTACTTACGAAACACGCATAATATAATTACTTACATCTCAACAACTATTAAGATGGCCCTGCTATGGCCAAACCTTCGCTTTTCTAGAACATTTTTTACGAGTAATATACTACCAGAAAAATTAACATTTCCCGACCAAATAAGATAGGTACATTACAAACTTAAATTGTTATAAACTCAAAAGCATACTTTAGAGTTTTTATAAAGGTTTATATTTACAAAGAAGGTATACCTACGAACTCCGACGTTTCAAAGTGAAACGTTTCGGAGTTCGTAGGTATAATAATATAATAGCTCCCACACCGGTTTCGGTGACGGTGGTCGGTTTCATTGAAACCAGGCCAGCTACGCAGGAGTATTTTTATAGTGCCCAAGTGTGTTCGCAGTACACAAGAGCACTCTCTATTCCTTTACTCTCATAACCCAGTGGGACGGCAGACCGACACGACTGGCGAGAGATCAGGCGCAGGACCGACTTTTTACATGCCCATCCGACGCATGGATCATCTTACTTGTCAGACAATCAGGTGATCAGCCTGCATTGTCCTAACCAAACTTGGAAATAACATGTTTCCAACGCGGGAATCGAACCCACGACCTCCGAGTCAAGAGCCGTGCTCTGTACCACTAGACCACGGAGGCGTTAAATTCGTAGGTATATTCGTAGGTGAAACAACAAAAATATTAAATTAAAGTATTCTAAGTTGAGACCCCTGGCCTTGAACACTCCAAGGTACTAATTCCTGGCTTTAACAAGAAACTGTCAGAAATAGTGCTCAAGGAATCAATTAATTAAGAATACTTATCAGAAGCCTAACTGGGCACTGCAAGCTCAATAAGCACCTTAACAGAATAGGTGTGTTAGTAGCTTAACGACTTGCAGATTCTGCGAGGAGGAGGACGAGACGCCTATACACCTCCTTCTTGACTGTCCTGCTACTGACTACTGAGCAGAAAGAGGCACCTTGGTCGCTACGAATACTCATCTACAGAGGGAATTAGTGGCACCAACCCCAACCACATCTTTCAATTCATGAGCAACATTGGGTTGGGGACGGTACTCTAATGCGAAGGAGTCACAATAGATCCTCAAGGGTCGCAGTGACATCAGGGCTACTTGACCTGCCTTCAGCACAAAAAAGTACTAGTTTAACAGGATATTGATTTGATGTTAAGCACAGAGTAGAAAATGTGTATGGAATATCTTTCAACTAAATCGTTTACTTCATCACAGGTAGGTACACTATTTGTACATACAGATAAGCGTGAACTACATAACCGTGTAATATCATTTCTATACGCTATTACATTATGGAGACGCTTTGCGCAAATTCCTGCCATAATTTCCTCACTTCCGTCAAAATAGCTGGAACGTTAAGTAGAATGCTGCATTAAGAAATGTCAAACTTTTGTGACATGAATTTTGATGACGCGGCCTGAGAAGGCAGGCAGGGGATAGAGTAAACATGTTAACATAATATTTAGTCTCAATATTAACTTTGATGTTAAGCTAGGCGTAACAGCTACATATCAGTTACTGATATGTAACATTTAGAAACTCGCAACTAGGAAAGATAAGTCATATTAAAATTTACAAAAATGTATTCCAACTCTCTTTACCAGTATGTTGTATCATAAATATTACACCATAATATATTTTACCTATACTCAATTTAAAGGGTATTAAGAATTATAATTGATTAGAAGAAACAATCCCTCAATATAATACTAACAAAGATAATATAAAAATCAACACTAAGCTCCTTAAACTTTAATTGTTGAAATAAAAAAAAACTTCCAAAAAGTATTTCCTGTAAGTGCTTAAAGCCTTTAAAAAACAAACGTACCCATATTACTAATTTAAAAAACGGCTTCGGTGGTTGAATTTCTAAATCAAAAGAGGTACCGGACCATACTACGAAGTTGGCCATTCTTATTCAAATAAGTGCGCCGAGAGATTTTCCCCGGAGAGTCGTCTGCACACGGGCTAGATAAAGGCTAGGACTACCCTTTGAATTAGATATTGTTTGACTATACCGCCCGACTGTGCTCCGATGAAAATTCATCATTAACCATTAAATATAGAGAGGGATATTTCATATTACATTTCGTAGATTCTAAATCTAAAATAAGTTGAGTTATACAAAAATATTTAGATTCAATTTAGTAGATTCAAAATCTAAAGCGAATGAAGTTATGCAAAATAGATTTCGATTCTTATTAGAATTATCAGCTGCTACCGAAGTGTAAGGAATCGTAATATATAATACAAGAATGCCAATAAAAAACGCAATAAAAGCAGTTCTTCGTCCTCTATCGTAATGTAACCGGGTATAAGAAGTCGGGATATTACATTATGCGTATGACATCACGCAGCAGTCATTTGTTTTAGCGAAGCCTCTTTTATTTCAACTCATACTTATACGACCCCTCGTACTTTTATTTAGAACGAAACTAGAAATAATGCGCGGCCATTTTATTTTAGTTTATGACTTACATAACAATGAGATTGCTTTTTCGATAAACGAGTTTGTGGTCTTTCGCCTGTGTGATATTTTCATTTTATTTCGTTCATTGGTAAAAAACATTCCTTCTGAACACTTCACGTCCAATCAAAATAAGAATCTGAACAACATTGTATGAATTTTGTTAATCGTTCTTCCTTCAGAGTAAACGGAAATTGCATTTACGAACGTAATCGGGTAACGAACGTAACGTGAATTTCAAAACTCTGGTAACCCGGTGAATGGTTTAACCATGTACTTCGTGATACTAATTTTTAAATTTTGTAATGTGATGAAACTCAATTTCAATTTCGTGATCTACTACATAGTTACGAAAATTGTTTACAAGAACTTAGAAATCTTTATAAAGATCTTGGGCTGATGTCTTTATATTATGCCATCGACCAAAACGTTCGGCGAAACATATTCACGAATCATAATTATATTTCCTATACATTTATCCCTAAAAGCCTCACGAAACTTATCCCTCAGCTCCAGGAAGTCAGAACAAACAGAGAACGTAACGACGAAAATTTACATTAGGCCGGTTTAATGTCGCGAAGCAATCCCATTCGAGTAAGAAAATCAAGTGGAGCCAGTATCACTTGACCTGTACTAACCCCGTGGCTGATCCGACCTCAAACGAACGACACAGATCAGTGGATTCTGGTTGTCTCACATCAGATGCGTCGCCCGATCGCAGGAGACAAATGTGCATATCTTAAACAGCCTCGACGTTTTTATTGCGAAAAGAGAAAATTCAATTTAGTAACCATTAATAAAACTTATAAAACCAATTATGAACTGTTCCGTTTTATGTTACTTTAGCCATTTTAACTGTTATTATACTTTTAACTGACGCAACGAATGACGAAAGTGTTATGGTTATATTTTTATTTTCTTTTATATATTATGAACATCTAATTTAAAGTTGGAAAATAAGAAGCAGAGTTCACGGTAATTACTTATTCGCGCTTTAGCCGTTTCACAAAGTATTGTGACTGAGCGACAAGTGTTTTGGAAAAGGAACAAGAAACAAAAGGATTCTTAGTAGGACACAGAATTGTTTCATGTATTACCCTGTTTTGTGAGGTTAAAATGTTACCAAGCTCAGCAGCGACAAAACCTGCTTAGCATCTCAAAGAGTAGGCACTTCAGTCAGAACTAGTTCACAGCGTTGCCGGTTGCGTAACAATCTAACAAGCCTTGATCTTTAGAGTTTAGAGGCGTGTTTAGCGAATTCTCCTGTAATTTTGATGCTCGACATACCTTAGTGATAACTCATAGAACCAAATAAGGCAATAAAGATTTGAGAAATGCTAAAAATTGTAAATTAGAATATAATATTAAAACTTATTAATCGGGACTTAACGCGACTTATTTTAGTAGTAATGCTACTACGAGTACATACTTTTTCTCGACGTGGTCACGAGGGGACTGAGTTATAGCCCCCTCGTGACCACGGCCACGGGGTTAAGTCCCGATTAATAAGTTTTAATTATTTGCAATAGCAACGCGAAAGTTTAAAATATTATAGAATATAATAATTTATGTCCGAAGAGATATCGAGAAGAGAGAAAACTATCTGGGAAATACCGATGCAATAATATTGATAACACTCCAATAATGCTACAATCGGATATAGCATCAGAAATGCTGAAGAACTTTGAATTGCAATGCTTCGATCTTGTACTAATGATACAAAATATGTTACGCTCCAATAATTTTGCAGCTTCTGACTCGATGTAACAAGAAAATATAATTAATAAATATACGAGATTGCAGATATACAAAATCATTAAAATATGGAACTCATTTATAAACTTGTTTCTCAGCGTCCTTCATATTTTACTGTTCCATTTTTCGTTCATAATAATTATTAATAATCCAAATTATGACATTCTCTATGATAAAATAATTCACGATTTTGGAATAATTGTCGTAACTCCATATTTAGAAGACAGAAAACTACAGTTACTTAATAAAAAAACGATGAGAACGAAATCTATTATGTCGAGGACATTAAAGTCGCACTTTTATTAAATCCCGAAGCGTTATTAGGCGAAAGTCTGGCTGGAGTTTATAGCTTTCACGTTACAACTTTAACATCGGTTTTGCATTGAACCCCAGTTATTACAGTGTAATTAAATCTTATGAGTTCTTTAGCACAGCCAGAGAGATTTAAGTCGTCTGTGGATGAGCAATTCGGGATAATCGTTAAATTAGAAAATTTAGGATGGCGGGTCTTGCTGCTGCAGTGTTTTGTTTTTTATTGGCATCGTCGTATTTTTTTTTTTGTCTACTGCTGCTCTGGATTTAAGCTAATTAATATTTACTACCACTATTTTTAAGAATCTTTGACGGTAACTAAAATTGACTTTTGTGAGAGATTTCTGAGTGTCTTTTTCTTGATGAATTCTAATAGAGATTAGTCCAAAACATTTTAAAACTTTTTTAGACTTAGATAAATTGTTGATATACTTATTCATAGTTTACCTATTTTACTTTAAAATTTACAACTTATTCAAGTTGTCTATTAATATAATTTAATTAAGCAAGAATCTATTCTAACTTAATCAAATGATGAAGTGTCTATTGAATGTATCCATCGTTACAAAATTGGAGGATTTCTATTTAATTCCAGAGTTATTTAGTTTTAGAATTTGCTATTCGGTCGAATAATCATTTTAATTTATAAGCATTATTTGTATGATAGAAATAGATCTGAAAGTGTAATAATTTATCTTTACCTAATAGTTTAAAACGAAGATAGTTACTATACCAATCAAGATACTGTATAAAAATATTATGAAAATAAAAATCCCACTTTCGTTTGATTCCATATTTCTTTCTTTGTAGACTTCGGACTGTATTTTATAACTACGCGCTGCGGTGATAAAAGTTCGACGTTCTTTACCACTTTTCTTTAATTGCTGACGGGACCAAAGGACTTGTAAAGAACTTTGAAATTCCAAAGCGAAGCCGTTTGGTACTTTTCACTTGAGGATTAATTCAATTTATCATTTAGCTATTACAAGTTTTGAAATGCATGCAAAGAAACCTCGCAAGCGTTCTAATGTGATTACATGAAGCTGAAGCGAGGTCGAAACTTGCGGAGGATTAAGGTGACCAATTAGGGCCATGGTCTTCAAAGGTTTGTTATAGCTATCTATATCTTTATTTTAAAAATGAATAGAAATTTGTTACGTGGTTTCATATAAATCGGTTTCAATTACGTCGTCTACTATTGTTATATGTTTGTTGCTATCTACCTTTCAAAAAAAAGTTTAACTCTCGCGTTTAATGAGGATTTTGACATTTTATGGGGATTATATCAAAATTTCCATTAAATTACACTTAAGTTATAACTTATAACATATTTTCTATGCTTTCTTGTTAAAGTCATAAATGAGAAGATTAATCTAAGTCCACTTAAGAAATATTATTTCGTTAATATTTAAGACACATTACCTTAAAATAATATCTTAAAGCGTAAAAATAGCAAGACTAGAGTCAGGACAATTTAAGGTGGCACCAGCGGTCATTGACCTTTCCAGTCTTGGAGCTATGTGAAAAATACTCTGCATTCTGTTAACTTAAGAATAAAATTGAATTCTTGTAAAGAAACAGACTATAATAGTTTCATCGGAAAACGTGTCTTGGTAACTTTTCGTATGATGATCTCCAACTATTTATGAGTTTGAAGTGATATAATTTATACAAACCTAGCCTGAAGAAATATACCAAGAAAGTTTTTGTGGCAGCCCTACGCTGCTTTCTAAAGGTCAATCAAATTGTCGTTTAGTCACATGTCACAAAAACGGCCACCTCTTACGCCTTACATAATTTGCTTATTAGATAACGCTGGGAGAAAGTACTCGTACTTGCCACATTTTGCTTTGACATCCGTCTTACTCTTATCCATTAGCTCGATAGAGATGAAAGTGTAGTTTGACCATAAATGAGATGTTAATATCTAGAAATTAATTTAATTTAATTGCGTAATAGTTGCTTCTATTGCATAACTTGATCTCGTGCTTTTCTTTTTACGTTTTAAATGTTTTGCGGCCAGTTGCTGTGTTAGTCATGTTATATTTTTCTATTTTGTTTGTATGTAGATTTTTTTATTTACGTTTGTGTTTAAACATTAGTCATATTCCCCGAGTCAATTTTTTGCATCACTGTTTTATTTTGGTGTATTTTTATACCGTTTTTGTTATTCATCTAGACATTTTTTGTTTGCTTTATAACATTAATCATGTTGAGCAAATACAAAAGCTTAGGTTTAAAATTAATAGGCACTTGTCAAGTGTTTAACAACGCGTATTGTCACAACACGTAAAGATTAGAATAGCGTTAAAAGAGAAATTTTGAAAGCTATATTCGGTGGAATGCCATACACAAGACGGAGAAATCTTCGAACTTGTCTTTGGGCGGTTGACCGTTTGACCTTGAGGCCTGACATTCGGAACAGGTGTGGATCCGCTTTGTGTGTCTTTTCACTTTTCCGTCCCAGGAATTTAAAAGGTCACGGGCTTCGGCAGGCGCGTACATGGGTCCGGGTTCGTTTGATTAAAAAAAACTCTATCCTTTTTTAATCCGACAAATGAGTTATGTTTTTTTTTCATAACTTAAGGTATCGATTATTTATTATAATGTTGCTTTTAATCAAAGATATTTTAAAACATTTGATAGGGTTTTTAATATTTATAAACTAAATAAAGCGTTTTTAAATTTGCTTAGTTTATTTGGACAGCAATGTTAATAAAGTCAGGAAATACCAGCTTTTCAAGTAGTAGGTAGGTAGCTTTTCTGTTTATCCTTCTTAATGTCCATCAATAAATTAGCATACCTTCGATAATATAAAAGCCTTATCTACATAGTGTGTGGTACAAGTCAATAACTTATAGTGCCTAGTGTTTACTTAAATAATTTTCTCGTATTGTCATTTAACGACGAGGAACAAGAACTATATTATAGTATATTGACATGTTATGAATTGTAGTGCCAAAAAGCAGAAAGCTTTTGCGCATTGACTGAGACAAAATAAAATTTTCCTTTCTATTGTTTTAACAGATTACTATTCTATGGCTCTAATTCTAAGTTACCAATATTGTCTTGTTTTGTAACAAAAAATACTTTTTAGACAACATTCAGTGGGCACCTGAAAACGGACGCCGCCGCCGCGGCCGGCCTAGAAAAAGATGGCGTGATGAGCTAGAGGCATACCAGCCAGGCTGGCCAGCGGTGGCGCAGGAGAGAGACAGATGGAAGTCTTTGGGGGAGGCCTTTGTCCAGCAGTGGGACACTTTAGGCTTATAATAATAATAAAAATAAATAACATTCAATGAGTACAGCTTAAGCTAAAAGCATATTTTTAACCTTTAGGTTAAGTGCGATGAGCGATCCATCTATATTGTATGTATTATAATGCAAATGTTCCAAAATTTTCCTTGATTGTACCTATCACTGACCTGTGTCAACGCCTAAACTTTTACTTGACCGAAAACTAATAATACAAAATGCACCGCAATATAGTTGAAATACAAAAATTGCGAGACAATAAAAGTAGCTCATTACAGAAAATTACAAAATGCCGGGCGCGAAACTTATGAAACCTCATTATGTAGGAATTCCTTTTTATGTTTAGCTTAAGATCTGATCTAAGGTCGTATCTTACGACAGCGGCCTTAGAGGCCCTTTCACTATGATAATAACCTGTTAGAAATCAGGAGGCAGGTAGAGTTTCCCTTGCGCCAATAATATTTACGTCTGTGGCACTGCAATTTTTAAAAAAGTTTATTTTTTTAATTTACTTAAAGATTTAAGAATATCTAAAGGGTGCACTTTTGAACTTTTTAAATAAGTAATAAATTTGATAAAAGTGATTTTTTTTTGTTAGAACTTTTTATTGTTGCTATCCTTGTGCGATAGTAAAATATTTTATGTACTTAAATAATAATTTGCGAAGGCTCTTTTTACGAGCTTATATTTTGAAAAGCAGAAAAACGAGGTAAAAATAACATTTATTTATAGGCAAATATTCCAAAAAAGAGCTCTATCATTTCTGACGAAAACTGTTTGTTTTCCTATTTTCGCATTCATTTTTGTATGAAATAAATATTGTGTGTATTAATTTTACTATCTATTATGAAGATAAACGGATTTAAATCCGAGTTTTTATTTACTATCTTTGTACTCATAATCTAGAAAAAAATTTACCTTGTATATCCCATCCACAAGTTTGGTAAGCTCCTCCGTCTCCATGGCTGATAATCTTCAGACGAGAGTAAACAAACAGTCACACAAACATCGATTCACAGGAAAAACGGATTTAGCACAACAACACAGAATTCACATTGCAATACACAGTACACTACACTTGTGACATCTGAAACAAAAGAAAAATACGTTAAATGCTGGCTGGAAATTGAAAAAGGGAATTCGTATTTAACTTTTTTAAGTTAAGAATAATACTGGCTGATTACAAAAAAGTTGTTGACATTAAAAAAATAAAATTAAAAAGTTTGTCCGCACCTCATAGATGCGATCGAGGCGTCCGTCTAGCGCGGAGTGAGCGGCCGGAGTCAGAATTACCTAACGTGTTTGGAAACTCACTAACTCACTTAAGTAATGGAGTTGTCTTAAACATTTGTTCCACTAAACATCCGATTGCTCGTAGAATGTAAACCTTTTACAGTTACATCCTGTATAATGTCCACATATTTACGAGAAAATGTCGGCCGTGGAATGCAGTTCGCTTTTCGTACAAACTTTTAAGTTAAATTTTGTAATCAAAACCATGTTACTTATTTTAAATTCTCATTAAACTTTAACATGTGTTTCGTAACTAAGCCTAATTTAAATTTACTACACAAAATGCAAAGTAAATTAAACTCTACTTGTATGAAAGTATGGCAAAATAGTAATCTCTATACATACAAAAGTTTAACGAATTACTTTTGGAATTTTGAGCAATTCTGTAGCTCTACCATGAGCTTAAAGCTATAGTTTTTAATTTTTATCGATACTCGATACCGACTACGTAAATTTTTGGTGTGGCTAATTTTACAGCGCCTCTAGCGGTCACTTGCGGAACTGAAATCGCCATTCTAAAAATTTACTTAGTCGGTATCGAGTATCGATAATTTATACTATATAGATTTAAACTCATGGTAGAGCTACTGTTAATGCTTTTTAATTTGATAGAAAAAAAAGGATTATTATATCGAACAAGGAACAACGCAGGCCGCAGCATTAATATTATTGCATTAAATAAAATAATCGGCCAAGTGCGAGTCGGACTCCCGCACGAAGGGCTCCGTACCGGTGTAGAGCGAAAGTAGACAAAAAATTGTGTCTTTTGTGTGAGATCCCCCCTTAAATATTAACTTTATTTTATTTTTAGTATTTGTCGTTATAGTAGCAACAGATATACACAATCTGTGAAAATTTCAGAAGTCTAGCTATAAGGGTTCTCAAGATACAGCCTGGCGACAGACCCGTTTTTTACCCTTTGGGTACGGAACCCTAAAAGTAGGAAAGCAGTCATGTATAGGAAATAAGACACATTATATTACATGAAACTTGTATTAAATCGTGAGTGTTAAGTTCGTGACAAAAAGATTGTCTCGCTCTCAAGTGAATGCAGTTCCCAATGCATATGAATAACTCACACTAGTCACTACAGGTAAAAGGTAATTTAGTTCTATAGAAAAGGATTGATTATGATATTATTATCTTTTATATTAAAAAAAAATTGTACTATTTTACTCTTTTCTAACCGTACAAACATTCCAGACTTCTATGAATATTTGAAGACAAAAAAAATTGACAAATCTGTTCAGCCGTTCTCGAGTTTTAGCGAGACTAACAAAATTAAAATTATTTTTTATTTCTATAGACAATGTTGGTAAAGATGCCTCGGCAAAAGTTAAAGACAATTTTAATTATAACGAATATTGTTTATAAATGTTTGTAGCTGGTCTTTGATTTTTTTTTTCTGTTGGTTTTCTATAAGTTATCGCGTTATAGATTGGTTATTGTTAAAAAAACCCAGAAATTGGCCTTGTGTCTTTGACCGAAGTCACTCAACTTGAATCCACTGTGATAAATTCTAGTCAAGTTACTTTATTCATACAATAGTCAATGGTCAGTCACGACTTATTTCATAAGAACTCTACTGAATGATTCACTTGTTCGTTTATTTGTTTGTAAGTTTTTATACAATTTGTATAAAATAAAAAAGGCTCAACAGTTATACTATAATGATAAGTTGAGCTAAGCTATTTCACTATTACTTCAAAGTTTCAAGCCATGAGGCAAGTTATAAAATTTTAAACAAAATATTGTAATCTTTTTTCCCTGTTCGATCCAAAAGCTGAATTACTATTGCATAATTGTTGCATAAAGGCAAATATTGGAATCGGTGTATTAATGGTCTCAGGTTTTAGTCCATATTTTAGCAACACAAGAAAAACTACATCTATTTAATAAATCCACAAACGGCGCACTAATCATTGAACATACAATAATGATTTCACAGCCTAACATAAGAACCTCGTTTTTAAGTCTGTTAAAATAATTGAAGTGTAAGTGTTTACATAATGTCGAGATGCACTTGGGAGGCGCTAATCGTATGCATAGCCTGTCTAAGCGCTTAACACAGTTATGTGATAATCTAGGTTTAGGCATTTCCTATTTTAAACATAATAATACATTTTAATAACTAAAAGCGTTAATTCGCGTCTAGTATAACGCGTTAAAAATGCAAAGCGACAAAAATTGAAAAATACCCCAAAAGTACCTATTCCTTGTTGTTATTGTAATTATTAATTCATGGGTCTATAATAGCTGCCTGTTTCTTCTCAATAATATTTCTACTTCAGTATATCAGGCCCAAATACCAAGAAGAGACCGAAACGAGACTAAAACGGGAGACTAATTAATATTCTTGAGCGCGTCTTACATGATTAACTTATAAGTTAATCAAAGAATTTCTCTCTACTTCTATAATTCTGGTAAACTTCCTCATAAACATTTCCTCACTATAACATAAAAGGGTCAATTCAAAATGTCTGAGTACAAGCTCAATACAATCGGATTTATCTCTGAGACAGTGCGATATGAATATTCAGCAGCCATATATTATATTCAGGATAACAAGTCTCGTCAGCGGTAGCACATTTTGCGCTCGTTTCATGCCTAGACTTGGCACAATAACCAACACCCCGTATAAACGACTTACGTAAGTGTCTCGCTAGGTGTTATATAAAATGAGACGCTTTAAATTGTATGTTCTTGAATGTATTGTTTATGTAAATGTTTGTCGTGGACTTCGTAAATCCTGCATCCCATAGAAATAAGTACTGTTTATGAGGTTACAAGGTTTACTCCGAAAAATAACTTTCGCATAATATCATAGTAAGTATAAGTAAGTATTTTTTCATAATATTATATTACGGAAAGAAAAAATACTTAATAAAAACTAATTTAATGTAACAAAAACTAAATGATTATACCACAGAGTACTATAATACTGACGTAAATTATACTTTACGGTGTGTATTGGTCCTCTACATAGATTTCGCTGTGAAAGTAGCAGCGGTGAACTTCTCTATGAAAAAATTCATGACGCGGGGGCGTTTGCCCATAATACAAATCGCAAAAAAGTTTGCTCTTTCAGCGCTGTCACTTTCACAGTGAACTGTTATATAAGGGACACATCACCACCTAACTTGACAGATGAAGTATGGAGAATCTGTCAAAAAAGTTGTGGATAGCCTATTCGGCACTTTATCAGGAAGTGGTGAAACATGCCCTTAGTTTTGTTACACCCTATTTATTAATCTGTAGTAAGTTACAACATATTTTTTTTTAATCTCAAGAGATTGTTATAGATACTATCAACAGCGCTAACGCTAAAGAAAATATACTTAAGCCCAAGTTTGAGCCTTCAGGCTAAAATAAAAAATAAACTTTATTGAACGCTCCTTATAAAGTAGGAGCTAACTCAGGCAAAACTTTAAGAAAATATCTTGAGTCGTTTCTCGTTTCCCTACAACGGAATAGAAAGAAAGTGTAAATTTTGTATTGTCATGCACATATAGGGGAACGAGCCAGAATCTATTTCCAATGGACTTCAATGGAGTTACCGATATACTTTTACCGTAGATTAGGTAACAAATAGATGTGCCATGTCATTATAAAACATCTAAAAAAGAATTAGAAAGGAGTAACGAGCTACAGAATAAATAAACAGAGCTTTTACTTATTATATTATAACTTTGCTCTAACGATTAGTCATCTATTTAACTTACGATATTTTATACAATCTGTACTAATAAATGCGTTAGTCACACACAAACAGACAGACAAGCAGATTGTCGAACAGACAGCGTTAGTTTGTCTGTTCGTTTGTTTGTGTGTCTTTTAATTACCCTAGTTGGTGAAATTACGTTTAGAATTTAAATCTCGGAAACTAAAAATCGGAAAACTAAGGTTTTACTGTTACCCTCATATACCCAAGTATATTTCTTTAAAACTAAGAACACTACGTAATTCGTAAGGTAATTATATAATTCCCAGAATGACCCTTCCACGGGAGCAATTTGACTAATGAAATCGAATAGGCTGCAAAACTCCGTCCGGCTGGGAATCAGTCACCTGTCAGACGCAGCAGTCGCCCTGGACTTACGGTAATGATATTTCGATATACTCCGGGGACGTGATCCGTCATGACACAGGGGAATGATCAATGACGCAAATGACGTCATTAGTTAGTGAATTAAGAATATAATATTTGGTTGATTAATGTTGAGTGATTAAGGCGCGTTTGTTTTTGCATAACAGCAGTTATAGTTCATATTCTGGTATTATAATGTTACTGCCTAAAAATTATCACCACGCAGAAAAACGACGCGAGCCCTTACAAAGCTCGGCTTTGAGCTAGTTAAAATCTAAAGATTTTAGAGGCAGCACCAGCAGAGACAGAAAACAAAATGTTCTGTTAGACTAGCAACGTTTCTGTCAATATTCTGATATGACGTGTGCAACATGTAGGATATACCCTGGCCGCACATTGTCCGAATTCTGATCAGAAACAGTTGAATTTCGCCGGACCGCCACCCCGCACATTATCCGAAATATCCTTCCGGCGAGTTCTAGCTAACTCGGCTCAGTACAAAATGTAAGAGACAGCGCGGACGTTCAATTGTTTCTGATCAGAACTGTCGTACAATGTGCGGCCAGGCTTAGCCCGGCCGCACATTGTCCGAATTCTGATCAGAAGCAGTTGAAATCCGCCGGATCGCCACCCCGCACACTATCCGAAATATCCTTCCGGCGGCGAGTTCGAGCTCACTCGGCTCACTGGTACAAGATGTAAGAGACAGCGCGGACGTTCAACTGTTTCTGATCAGAAATGTCGTACAATATGCGGCCGGTTGGATTATTTACTGTATTTGCTAATAGCGCCCTCTGCTCCGGAATTAGCGTAATATTCCCTATTCATATTAACTTACTTATTACAGATTGAACATTGTTCCAGTCTTCGTCACCTGTGTGCAGTTTGTAAGGTACGTGCCCTCAGGACCAGGAGTTATAGTTGTTCAAGATTATTAAAATATGGAATATATAAAAATCTACGTAACGTACTGTACCTGATTAATTTATTGTTTGTAAAAAAAATGTAATAGACGTTATAAGGGATTTTTCACAATTTAACTAATATGAATGAAAGCTAAATACGACAAAGCGTACATCCTTTACCACGAAGAACTAAATTGGCTTTTAGAAAACTTTGTATGGCCCCCGGAATTGTTCATCTCGCGACGGCCCCAAAATCTCAGGGGAACTGAGTCATTACCAGAGAATGATTACCGTCTGAGTTATAGTGGGTTTCCGAGACTATAAAGGGAAAACGTCTGCTAATACATACTATAATTAAGACTAGTTCTTTTTCGGATTTGTTTGCGTAAAATTAACCTGCAGGTAACCGTGTGATTCCGTGACAAAAAAGTTATGTTCTTCTTATTGTTGCTGCTATCATTTTGAGCTATGAATATGACTTCAAAGAAATGTCTAATCCCCTAAGCCTAATATTATAAAAATAATCAGCCAAGTGCGAGTCGGACTCGCGCACGAAGGGTTCCGTACCGGTATAGAGCGAAAGTAGACAAAAAAGTGTGTTTTTTGTATGGGAGTCCCCCTTCAATCTTTACTTTATTTTAATTTTATTATAAATTATTAAATCTATCTATATATATAAAACTCAAAGGTGACTGACTGACATGGTGATCTATCAACGCACAGCTCAAACCACTGGACTGAAATTTGGCATGCAGGTAGATGTTATAACGTAGGCATCCGCTAAGAAAGGATTTTGATAAATTCTCACCCCAAGGGGTTCAAATAGGGGATGAAAGTTTGTATATAATAATACTTCTTAACGCGAGCGAAGCCGCGGGCAAAAGCTCGTAATAAATATAATTAAGGATTTTGTGAAAATTTTGTGAAAAAATCAGTATAAACAGGAATATTTTTGTAAGTAAGGACAGTGTTTAACCACGAAGGAAAATTGGAAATGTAAAATTTTAAATTTAATTCAACGAAGCCGACGCGGGTCCTACAAAGTACCACGCTCGCTTATATAATAGGCCGGCAAAATTTTAATGTAAAAGTTGCGCTCATTTACATTTTAAGTGTTAATTTTTGCTGACACAACACTTCCTAGGTAATAAGTGGTCTGTGGCGTGAATCGCGATTTATTTTACGATTAAACACGGGATATTACTGTGATAAACCTTTGGCTTTATTGGTCCAATATAAAATTTTGCTGGCCATATTATTATCAACCAGACAACCAGTTATAATGTCACTTAATAGTATTATAAGAGAGATAAGTATAATATTAAGGATTCAAATAGCATAGCCTGTATCATCTCTAGCTTCTATCGTAAAACTATTGTCTGTAATTTCTTTTTCAATACGAATATTGACGAGATCACACAGAGCTTGCTTTAACAAAATTCTTATAAAGTTCTACTCGTACGAAGACCAAAGGGGAGCATTTTAAAACAAGAATTTCTTACGCGACGAATCAGACGCAAAAAGAGCGCCAGACATTGTCAATTTGATATCAGCATCGATATAAACTTTCAGCGACGTGATATCATTGCCCAATTGCTGAGAAATTGCGTCTGGCGTAAGCTTGCGGAAAATTGCCGATATCTTTAATATTCACCCGAAACCAGCGGCTCACGTGGCGACTACAAATAACGAAGACGCCGCCGTAGATTTATGCTCTGTCGTTTTAAGTGATATATAGGCCTCCAGTTATCGATGAGTCTCAAGTAACTGTTTATGGCGATGATATATCTTAAATGTTAGATTTGATTGGAATCGTATAGATATGGCCGCACGTACACATGAGCGCGATTTCAGGTAACTTAAAGGTGCACCCAGATTAGACGTCACATTTCAAAACGTACGTATGTAAGTATTGTGAATGTGTATCTCACCATTCACCAAAAACATTTCATGTATAATGTAGCTATGACGACCACATAAGGTTTGCCCTGTCATAAAGATATATCTCATGTAGAGTAAGCTTCTGAATCTACAAGCCCTAACTCTACCGACCCTAACTTCAACAAATTCTACAAAATATCAGTAAACTATGTTTGTCATATCGGCCGGCGCGCGCCGTACTGCGTTACCCAGTATAATTGTGAAACATGTCGAAAGTGATACTCGCGCCCGACTCGCGTAGATTCACCGTTTGTTTGAAGTCGAGGTAGTGGTACCTACTCCTTAGTTCTGTCTATTCTGCTGGTCACAGTCAAATACTCACGTCACGCTTATGCTGTGTTTTAACTTATTCTACTGTATACTTTATTTACATTGTGACTCTCGCTCTAAGAAAATAATTGTCGTTACATGCGTATTTTTGCACGCGTGCGCGGGGCGGATTCTATCAGTATCTACTATAGTAAAGGAAGGAAGAAGTGTGTCAATATCGACTATCGTAGTTTTCGTTCATGCCTTTTAACCTCTGATAAGACCTTTATGCCAACCACATAAAGATTACGGAAGTCTAGTAAATTAACTTTGAACGGAATATAGACTAACCCCCTTATCTACTAATAAAAAGAGTGACAAAGTGTTTCTATATAATGTTTTTTCTCGCATATCAAACGCTTTTTCAGAAGTAACTTTGCGTATACTGGAAAAAAGTACATATTATACACAGACACACACAACATTTTTGCATGATTGCAGCGTAAGTCTCGATCGAACCCTAAATCATCCTTGTAGGACCATTGTGATAATATTATTCTATAAATAATTTTCGATCAAATCCAACCTAGAACTTCGAACATTTGCAAAAACGTATCAATTTAAAGATACAATTTCTTCCATGATACAGCGACTTCGTAACAAGTTTGGTTAAGTTGGAATAAGTTGGGAGCGATACTGTTCACGCAGAAAATTCTAGGGAAAAATATTCTAACCATGTGTAGACCCTTGTTAGAGGTGCCCCAATACTGCCGATGTTGCGGGTTCCATACTTCTCTGTACGTCAGTGAATTCGGATGTGTTGTTTAAGAATTCTGTATAACGTGTTTTAGTAGTTCTCGGTATTTTATCTTTGATTAAAGAGGTCTTTACTAGTTCTTTATATCCACACAAACATTAGGCGTAAGTATTATTTGTAAAGACTAGTTATTCATAGGAGGGAAACCCCAGCCTATATGAAAGTAGGCAGGGTCTTTGCATGACGGCCGGCCTTGCCTTCAAATTCTCCATTAGATAATTATTAATTGTTTCAGCAGGATATAGTAACTCCCACACCGGTTCGATGACGGTGGCCGACTTCACTGAAACCAGGCCAGTTACGTAGGAGCAATTTTACAGTGCCCAAGTGTGTGCGCACTACATAAGTGCACCCAGTGGGACGGAAGACCGACACTACTGGCAAAAGATCAGGCGCAGGATCGACTTTTTACATGCTCATCCGACGCATGAATCATCTTACCTGTCAGACAATCAGGTGATCACTGATCAGCCTGCATTGTCCTAAACAAACTTAAAAATAACATGTTTCCAACGCGGGAATCGAATCCACGACCTCAAGCCAACTTGACACGGTTTAGACTTGGCTCGAGTCAAGAGCCAAGTCTAAACTACTGGACCACAGAGGCGTTCAAAATTCACATTGACTTGACATATCAAGATCGCTTAACTATTCAACAGATGAAAATTACCAATGCGCTCGCTATCCTTTAAAAGAAACGGTGATGCTTATAAACGTAAAATATCTCCTTGAACCAATCCATCAGACCCTTGTCTCCGAAACTAAAACGTAGGGAAATTTCATTACAAGTCGAACGATCGATTATATAACTTGTGTATTTGACATTGACTTCGTTTCAGGGAAATTACAATTTTCTCGTATGTGAATAACGTTATTCGGTGGAAATTATGTGAACAGTGAAAGCTTGCTAGTAATTCTAAAGTCCAGCTTTAACTAAGCATCTGTACTTACTACTATTATAAATGGGAAAGTATAAATGTTTGTCTGTTGCCTCTTCACCCCCAAACCGCTGAACTTTAGCTGAAAGGTATGGAAACACTTGGAGTTTCGGGTAAGGACATAGACTATGTCCTTCTACTTATCCCGGAAAATGCTCGGTTTTTTTTTATGAGATATGGGGGCAAACGAGCAAACGGGTCACCTGATGGAAAGCAAATTTCGTCGCCCATGGACACTCGCAGCATCAGAAGAGCTGCAGGTGCGTTGCCCGCCTTTTAAGAGGGAATAGGGGAGGGAAGGGAAGGGAATAGGGGAGGGTAGGGATGGGAAGGGAATAGGGGAGGGTAGGGAAGGAAATAGGGTAGGGGATTGGGCCTCCGTTAAACTCACTCGGCGAAACACAGCGCAAGTGCTGTTTCACGCCGGTTTTCTGTGAGGACGTGGTATTTCTCCGGTCGAGCCGGCCCATTCGTGCCGAAGCATGGCTCTCCCACGATTTCTGCGCGATAAACGAATTTAGGCACAACGGAGTTGCGGGTGTTATCTTGTTTCTATTTTCTAATAACGCAAAAGCTGAATTACTAATTTTGTGATCGCCGTTGAATGAGCGCTATCAACTACTCGTACTAAGTCTCTACGTGAATCCTAATCCATGAGATAACAAACTTTAGCTGCACATAAAACCCTCTTTGATCTAGATGTCTAGACTAAGAAAAATACGTTCATCGCGTCATAGATAAACACTAAATATCCAGCAATTTTTATTCGATATAATATGAAGCTGGATTTAAAATTTTGGTCTACACCGCGAGATTACAAGCACACTTATGTCGCGATTCATTTAAATATAGCAGCGCGGCCGCGCTGTCATATCGGGAACATAAATCGCCTACACAAGCAAAAAATCCAAATAATAATATTCTAAATGTCTATAATATGTCTGCTATGTAATTTATTACCTACAAGTGGATCGATGCCAAAAACCCCGCAATATCCAATCAAGTGTGAAAACGTTCTTAATTTTTCACGTTTCGTTCAAACAATAGGTGCCATAAAACTCGTATAAATATTGTATTGTAGAAGAAAACGCCATGTGGTACAAGTTTTACGGGTCCGAAAATTGGTGATGAAATTTTATGTGTATAGCGAATGCGTGCGAGGCAGCCATAGAGGGAGGAAACGAGAGATATGGGGAGAAAGATTATGACGTGGTGTTCTTTTAATTATGTATATTCGTATTAGACGACCGACGTGGTATTTTCCTAACTGCGTATCGTGTTCCCTTAATTACATATTGTACGTTTATTATGGGACGTAGATACAAAATACTTCTTATTACAGTATTTTATTGTATGTTCTTGATAATTATAAATTGCTATCATTTTTTGTAATCTTTGCAAAATCAATAAATTTTCTTATTTTAGCGCCTCTATAATACTACACTTGTGTGTGTAAGATATTTTTTTTTTTTTTTTATTTATTTATTTATTTATTATTATATCACATTCACAATTATTCACTTAACAACAATTCAGCATATTACATAAAACATTTCATTAAATACATTTTAGTAGGTAACATTGGCAGCCGTACTAGTAATTAACTGTGTCACAGCTGCCTGATGTACTAGCAATAGGAAAAAAAAGTACAATGTAATGACTGAATTCTATTACAATTACTTTAAAACATTTCATTAAATTAAAATATGAGATACAATTTATTTAAAGTGTGATAATTAAAAATAAAAATTAAAAATTTAATTAAAATAATTATTAAATTAAATGAAATAAAATAAAATTAAATTACATTAAATCAAAGTAGAATACATTAAATTAAAATTAATAAAATTGAATTAAAATTACATTGAATCAAAGTAGAATACATTAAATTAAAATAAATAACAATAAATCAAATAAAATTTAATCAAACCATTTCATGCTATTTAAAAAGATTATGTATGTAGTTATGTGTGTATGTGTGGTAGGCTTTGTTGATGTGTGTTTATTTAAGTGTATGGATTTTGCATGTATTTCTCTGAACTATTGTAGTCTAATGTAATTAACCATTTTTTTAAACATTGCTTGCATTTTCGGAAAGTAAGTGGGAATATGTTGTTTTGTTTATTTGCCGTATTATAGAGATATGCAGAAATGACGTAAAATTGGCGTCTAGCAAGTGAGGTTCGGTAACAGGGCGTGGAACAGATTTTCCAGGCTGTTCGTTTGTTACTTTGAATATAAGGTATTTCCCTATGCTTGCGAAGGATTGCATTCATTATGAATAATTGCCTGACAGTGAGAACGGAGGACTCGCGATAGAGTTGGTGACTGCTATACCGCCGGGGATGTCCATACATGACTTTAAGGATGGCGCGCTGGGCTCGTTCCAGTGGCAGCAAGGTGTTAGCCGCACATCCTCCCCACGTGACAATGCAGTATTGAATGAGGGATTGAGCTAGAGCGAAATACACACACCGCATTATATCAACATCCGCGGAGCTCCTGAGTTTGCGAAAAACGGGAATCAGCTTTCTTAAGCGGGCTGTTAGAGTTTGTATGTAAGGCAGCCAAGAGAGATTATTGTCTAAGATAAGTCCCAAATACTTGATGGTAGTTGTTGGCGCTATCCTCGAACAGTGACATAAACTTCCGGAGCATGTGTGAGCTATGATACAAAAATTTTTTGGTGGCTGAGAATTGGAGCGCGGAGAGAACGGTATGTATTTTGTTTTTTCTATATTAAGCGTCAATAAGTTAGCATCCAGCCACTGCATAATCTCTCTTATAGCTGCCTCTGTGTGTAACTTAACTTCGTCCCAGGTGCTCCCGTAAACAATCACGGCTGTGTCGTCAGCGTAACTTAGGAGTTTGCAATTCTTCAAGGCAAGTGTACACAATGAATTTACATATAGCAGAAATAGGGTGGGGCCCAAGACGCTGCCTTGCGGAACTCCATAAGTGAGCTGAGTTGTTCTGCTCAAATATTCACCTATCCTTACACGCTGAGAGCGATCGGAAAGGTAACTCCGGAAAATATCTAGTGCAACACCGCGAACTCCGATAGACTCTAACTTGCTTAGTAAAAGTGGTACAGATACTGTATCGAAGGCCTTAGATAAATCTAAAAACACTCCTAGGACTTTTTCTCCATTGTCTAAGTGCTTGGCTATCGTTTCGCTTAGTTGTAGAGTCGCATCTTCCGTAGATTTTCCCCTTGTAAACCCATATTGGTTTTCTGCAAGAATGTTTCGTTTAGTTATGAAATTAATTAACCTAGTATTAAGCAACTTTTCTAGAACCTTTGAAACGATTGTAAGCACAGAAATAGGTCTGTAGTTACTAATTACATCCCTGTTACCATTCTTATGAATTGGGCGAACGAGCGCACTTTTAAGAGCGTCTGGAAAAACGCCAGTAGAAAAACATAGATTAAATAAATAAGTCATGTGGGGAATTAAGTATTTCATTGAATTTTTTAAAACTATTGTTGAAATATTGTCAATACCAGTCGCACAATCATTTTTGAGATTTTTTATTATGCTTTCTACTTCTGCGTGATCAACATTACTTATATGTAGAACCATGGAGTCTCTCTGTCCTGGAAGTTGTTGTTTTATTGCAGAATTTACTAAGGCTGATGGAGTAATGTTTCGCTTAACTAATATTGCATCAGCCAAAGTTTTACCGATTCCTCCAAAGTAGCTATTTACCAGATTAACCGAATCTTGGGGAGTCTGAGCAACTTTTAATAGGTCAGTTGGTGGTAAGTATGAATTTTTTAAATTTGTTATTTTGTTAATAGTGTTCCACATTCCCCTAGGATTATTTTTATACTTTTGAAACTCATTTTTTTCAAATGTTATTTTTAGTTTTTTAAGCAAGTTGTTACAGAAATTTCGATATCTTGTATAAGTTAGTTGTAAAATAGCATTATTAGGATTAAGCTTGGCTTTTTTATGTAAGTTATCACGATTTCTAATACATCGTATGAGGCCTGGAGTAAGCCAAGGTTTAATGGGGCGTTTTTTGTGTGGAACTTTTAGTGGTGTAGAGTTTTCTGAGATCGCATTAGATATGATATCAACAAACATTGACACTGCCACATTTGCGTCGGTCGAACGGTATATCTGACTAAAATCTGCCGATGCAATATCATTATTTAAATTCTTGTAGTCAATTTGGGTACGCATTATATTCACTTGAGGGCGCTTATTTCTGCAATCTAAAGAATATATGATTGGTACATGGTCGGTGACCAGCGTGTCCAAGACAAAAGTTTGTGATCGCCGATCCGTTTTGACCATGACGTGATCTAAGCATCTATCAAGGCGTGTGGGGTGTAAATGCGCTGGAAGAAGTCCATGCATAGCTAGAGTGTCCAAATAAGCACAACTGTTTGCGTCACAACTTCCTTGAGCTATATTTATATTAATATCTCCGACTAAGATCACTGACTTTTCATTCTTTAGTCCCAACAAACATGAATCCAAACTATTACAGAAATTATATATATTTTTGAAGGATGGTGAACGATACACACCCATAATCGCAATGTCGCTATCAATGAGTTTAATAATTACACTATTTGCATCTATTAATTTGAAGGATAATTCTGTTTTTATATTATGTTGAATATTCGATCTAATGTAAATAGTAACACCGTCATTTTGGTTGTAATAATTCGAAGTATACGATATGTAGCCTTTTATTTCAGGAATAGTTGTCAATTTACTCAGCCAGCACTCGGTAAGTACTATAATATCACATTGAACAGTTATTCTTTCCAGCAAGAGTAATAAAGAGTCAAAGTTACAGTTTAAGCTCCTGATATTCATATGCAAAATATTAAGAGACTTAATTACGTTTTCCGGTTGGTACTTTAGTTCTTCTGGGCTACATACTATTGATTGTGATACCTCTATGCAATCAATGTCGTTTGATATTATATTAGTTGTAGTATCGAATTTTATATACGTGTACTCTTAGAGGTAGAGACAACATACAAAATAGGTTTGACCACTTACACACTGCATAATTAGAAAAATGTATAAAATAAAAATTATAATTTGATATGTCAAGCAATTTAGAATATAATAATAAGAAGTTTATTGTGTTTAGTTTGTGATAGTGTAGATTATTATTTGTACATAAAGTTAGTGTAAAACATTTTAATAATAAATTTAATTTTCTTACTAACAAGCAATAGAAAATATTATAAGTAATAGTATTTAAATCTAGGTACATAATGCTAATTTGAGTGTTACATGCAGGCAAGTTATTATAAGTAATATTAATTAACATTAAAAATAAATTAAAACGAAATATAAAAATATTAAATAGTCATATTATATCAGGCGAATGAATAAGATTTTCTAAGTCCATTTCAGATGAAATACGTCGGCAGGGGACCCCTTCTTTTTTGCGCAGGTATACTTTCCCGTGGGCTGTCCAGCAGTAAGCATATGCGTGTTTCATGCTAAATTCTCTTGCTAGGTAGTATAGTCTCTTGGTATTTTGGGTAAGACATTCTGCCACAAAAACTGGTTTCGACTCTCCTTCAATTTTTAAGTGTGTTGTGCATAATTTATTGGCTCTATTTAATTTGTTATATGCTTTGAATGATGATAAAATTTTTTCTTTCAGGATAACGGTAGTAAAATCAACAATAATAGGGTTATTTTGAGCTTTTTTAGTTTTTAGACGGAAAACATCCCGGATTTGTTGATCATCTATACAGACATTGATTTCGTTACCGATGTTCTTTACATAGCTAAGCAGGTCCTTTTGGGTTTCATTTTTTTGTATGGGAACATTTCTAACTTCTATGGAACTCTTCCTCTGGTTTTTTTCCGTGTTTTCCTTATACTGTTGCACCTGTTGCTCAAGACTCTTGATATATTTCATATTGTTGATCCTCTCTGTCTCCATTTTAGATAGTCTGTCCTTCATGTCCTCATATTGTTTTGAGATAAAATCCATAGACTGAATAATGTCTGAGTTTTGTTTTTGTATGCCATTTACAGTTTCTTGAAGTACTCTCTGCTGTTTAGCCATTAAATCGATTGATTTCTTAATGTCTGACATGAAGACTGAGAATTCGTCATCATGCCGGCGTTTTTTTCCGCGCGGCCACGTCTCATTAACACTTTCTTTTTCAGGATTCATTGAAGATGCGTAATTGCTGCACGGGTCAGATTCCGTGACGGAGAATCCAGTGGTAGTAGGTGGTGGGGATCTGTTGAGCGGCATAATATTAATTGTTATTGTAGAAACTAGAAAAGAGTATGTGGGCGGGTGATATTCGACTATATATTACAAGAGTGTTCTTAGTAGTATTTCATTATCATCAGCCCGCTCATACAAGGAGCGTTTATTCCATTTCATGAAAGGTTGGGGGCAACTTCCAATTATTTCATTGGTTCAATTTTTGCATTCTGATACCTGACACTTAGAATATCGAATCGGGGGCTGTTTTTAATGCCTCCATTACTTTATTTGTTAAACGAAAATGTAAGTGCATTATAATTATTATTATACCTATTAAAACGTCCATGTTTTCTACGCGTTCCTTACTCTATGGCGCCCTCATATACCGCTGTGATATTTCATTCCAGTGCCGTTAAGCTGCGGTGACGAGACGAGATAAACTTTTACAGCTTGCACTCCCGCCATTTGTTTAAAGTACACAAAAATTATGTAAAGTGCAGTACCTGCCACCTATCCTAATAAAGAATTTGATTCATAGGCATATTTTGGTCGGGTTATATATTGTAAAGCTTTTAACATTGACTTGACACAAGGTAACGTAAGGTATTACAATTATAATTGACGACCTCTGTGGCTCAGTGGATAGCACGTTGATAGCTTAAGCCGGGGGTCGCGGGTTCGAATCCCGAAGAAAGTTTTCAAAGTTCCTGGGTCATGGATGTGTATTAAATATATTTATCATATAATAAAAATCTTAAATATATGTATAGTATAAAAGTATTAAATATATTTCCGTTGTCTGGTACCCGTAACACAAGTCCTTCAGGTACTTACCACGGGGCCAGATTGACGTGGTGTGAAGCGTCCATAGATATTATTATTATTATTATTATTATTATTATTGCCTATGAACGTTATATTTTCTACGGCTTCAATAGATTTATAATAAACGAGCTATTGCCCGCGGCTTCGCTCGCGTTAAGAAGCATTATTTTATACAAACTTTCATCCCCTATTTTAACCCTTTGGCGGTGGAATTTATCAAAATCCTTTCAAAGCGGATGCTTACGTCATAACATCTACCTGCATGCCAAATTTCAGCCCGATCCATCCAGTGGTTTGGGCTGTGCGTTGATAGATCACCAAGTTAGTCACCTTTGAGTTTTATATATTTAGATCTATTGAAGCCTAATTTTTTGTATCGACAATAGTTTGTATTAAGAATATTATAGTTTTGTGATGCATAGGTACTTATTACTATATCCAATGTAAAAATAATATTATGTTAATGTACCTTTCATTTACATTTCAGTACCTGACTTTAGTGTAACATATTATTGTATACATTGTACACTATAACGTAAGTTTATCAACTAGAATAAAATTTTGCAATAGAAACAAATTAACAGCTATTTAAACACTCTATAAAGTTAATTGTGTATCCAAAATAAACACAATTAATGCTGTAATTATTATGAAGCAAATATAATTATGTCCTCAACAAATGTTTATTATGGACTAGTAACGATAGCCGATCACACCACGTAATTTATAAACTAATTAACTTGTTTCGGTCATTGTTGTATTTGTGTACTTGTTACTAAAATAATAGAAACAATTCTCCAAAACAAAAGACCATACGAAGTTTCAATTTTATAAGTCAAGATCAAAACGAAGCTAAAATGAATAAATAAATGATACCTCAACCTCAAGTCCTCAAAAAATGTTAAGCATAGGACGCGAAACCTGATCAAAGCTGATGGACAAAAAGTTGACCGCCGGCGCGGCATAGGCGAGAAAATATTACACCACTCTTACTACCTCGTGAGTCGTGGCGAAAATATAATTATACACATTACGCATGTTCTACTGTTTCCGCTTCACTTGGTTCCAGGAGTGGTCACCCCTGGAACTCTTTTCAAGAAACCTTAAAACTAACCATAATCCAATATAATTATAGTACTTATGTAAAAGCATGTAAAAGCATGGACCAATATTTATTACTCTATGGTAAAAGCTTATTTTGTAAATATTATTAGTCAGGCAAGTAAAAATAATTATAGCCCTAAATAAACAAAATGTATCATGATCGGGCGCACATAATTATATAATTTACTTCAAACAAGCTCCAGTAGTCGAAAAACACTTTATTCAGACATTAGATCAAAATTTACCTTTGAAGTTGGAAATAGGAAAACGCGCTCGTATTTTTCTGTTTTTTCTTTTTAAGTGAGCGCGTTCATAACATCGTAAGTGGCTATACAAGCGTCATATCGCTAAATACGAGTTAAATTTCATTTTTAATAAAATACATTTCAACTTCAGCTTACTATTGTCTATTACAGTAGATATCGAATGATAAAATAGATAATTTTTCTCTATGTAGCCCTAGAACAAATTTTTTTTGATTACTATCAAGCTAATTTTTTGTGAGCAGCTTCATTTTGATAAGACGAACAACATTTTTATTTGCGAAAAATCTCGAAAGTGGTAACTGGTAGCTAACAGAGATAGAAAGGATTTCATACTTTCACTTGATGGTCCTAAAATATGGATTGTTCCATTTGTAGGACAATGTTACTCTTAAATTATTTAATTATTAACCTATTAATATACAAAACATCTGCTTGTTAGCATTCCGTTTTAGGGTTCAGTAGTCAACCAAGTTTTGTTAATTACAGAACCCTATAACGGTAACACTACAGGTAACACTTTGAAAAGTAATAGAAAATATACTTACATATTGTAAGCATATAATAAGTATAGTATCCTTTCAAATTCAATAGAAGACAAGATTCTACCTAAGCAAACTTTACCTTCTCCAAGGTAAATATTAGATTTGTTTATATTTGCTTTTCATCCACTTCCATATAATATATATTTATAAGTTGGCTATGAATATTCTTAATTTTTACTGCAAAAATTGTAAGTGTTCTATTTAAAATTGGTTATTAATTGGTCGTTGTTAAGCCTTTGTGTATTAACCCACATTATGAATGCAGTCTTATTCTAAATGATCTAAAGAATATTTTTGTAGGATGGTACACTAATTGCTTAACAGCGTTCAATTATTATTATTGTCAAAGAAATATGATTGCTACGTTTGTAATAACTTCATTATTATGACACAGATTCGTATGCAAAAATCTAGTACATGTGGGAAACATGTACTAGATTGTACTGATGATACTGTTTTTTAATAGGAATCTATTATATCTGATTTCCAAGAAACTTTTTATGGATCAAACGATCAATCGCAAATGAATATCCACATAAATACTCGCTAATTGGAAACGAAAATGAAGGCACAGTAAGCCACAGAACAAACAAGGAAAGTGTGAAGCGGCATGATTACCGCAAACTCCGAAGTTCACGCCCCAAATTAGTTATGTTGTCCCGTACAAGAAATACTTATAATTAATTTTCCAATTATCAGAGATTGTTCCTTGTGTTATTTTTGTTGTATTATTGTCCTCGTTAGTGGACATTGTTAAAATATAATATCAAAGATTATAATGGTACCAAAGTTGCTGACAAACCACGCTGTTTGGCTCAGATAGCGTTGGCTGATGCAGATAGATAAATACTGGCGATTATGATATGTAGAGGGGATTAGCCGATCATGAGCAATCAGGGCAGATTGGCCATGATCTACGTCAATTGTGCGTATTATAAAAAGCATCGCTGTTGTAGAAAGAATCATGGCCCAAAGTCTAAAGTAAAGCATTAATGTACATGACAAGCAAGCAGTATTTTAGCTTAAATTAATAATTTATAAATTAGCATAACTTATTTTTATAACAAAAAGTATGTAATTAAACAAACCTTTTACAATCCTGATATTTTTAAACTGAATTTAAAAGAAAGTAAGTACTTCCGACGATATTTTCTTTCTTTTCTTATACAATAAAGCCTTCCAAAATACACACCTAGGCGCAATTTCCTCACTGAATAAACCATAAAAGTGTTTAGCCCTACAATAAACAGTGGTTACGGTAGGCTTTTGTTTTTGCCCCGGCTTTTCTTATGATTTATATCTCTGCCTCGAATATGATGACTTGCGTTGAGAACCCCTTAGTTCTGTAACTAGTCTGTTTATGTTTTTTATACAGCTTTAAGCCGGCTATGGGTTTTCAACCAAATTCTTTTTCATCTATTTTGTAGACATTTTTGTACTAAAGAATTAAGATTTTATAGTCATCTAATTTTAGTCCATCGGGCCTAAAGACTTGTTTTTTTTTCTTTTGGTACAATATTAATCACATTATACTGTTATTTCACATTTTACCTTAGAACTAATAATGAGTATTTTTGACCACTTGGTGGTATAATCTACGTATTTATTGCAATGTTATATGTTTAAAGGAAAGGAAAGGGTTAAATATTATATAGATAATTATATTTCATTCATCATCACCACACGACGATAGCAAAACATAAACACACTTTTAATTTTCTTTACGCTCGCGCTTCTCCATTTTCCGACACTAAACGCCGTTAAGGGTATCCGGGCAGCCATACTTTTCTATAATCTTAAAATATTGTTTAAAACTCATGTGTGATACTGTTAGTGTCAGCCATTAATGGCGCTATATGATAAGACTGCTAAAATAAAAATATTTTCAAATTCAAACTCTAAGCATCGCCATTTTAGTGTAAGCGGTTTACCTCGCCAGTCATAGTAGACAGGTGAAATGAAGATTTAGTGCATGCTTAGAAAAAGTCGAATATATTTTTCAACTGTATTTTTATTCGCTTTCGGCGATGCGCAGTGTATAAATCTAAAATATTTGTGACAGTAGGTTACGGAAAGGCTTCATAGCTTTTTCCACCTCAGTGTACGCAGGAAAACTGCGTAGAAAAGATAGATTCAGTAGAAATGCATCCATTGTAGATGACTTAATATATCTACAGTATTTTCAGAGCGAAGCAACCACTCTTCAAATACCGTAGTGTAACTTGTAAGACTCAACTAAATATTATATTCCCGCGTGATAAACAAATTTTTGTGCAACGGAGTTGATGGCGTCAGCGAGTTCTTTATAAAATTAAGCCACATGGACTAAACTAAACCCTAAAATGTTTGAAAACAGCTATTTTATTTGGCGATTTAAGAACCATCAACATGACATCAATGTTAAAAGTCTCCGAAAGTTTTGTTACGTAAAAGTACGCCGCGGTCCCAGGAGCAGCCTTCATCTCTAGTGTGCTTTTAACGCTGGGAATGTTCGTTCAGAAATTAGCTCGTACGTCCCAATCGACGTAAGGCTTTCAAACTTCGCCGATTACTTCGGAAGACAGTGAGTTTCATGTGTCACAGAAGTGGGATTCTTTTATGTCTTCGCTTGACTGTTATTTTATAATAGCTTTTGTATTAACGAGTTTGTTATAATTGTGTGGAGTTTTTTGTTGTTTTCAGAGCTGTAAATTAAACTTTTAACGTAGTTTCAATTGAAAATGTGCAGATAAAAACGGAGATTTTATGAAATGAGTTTATCAATATTAGATATATTGATAAACTCATTTCATAAAATCTCCGTTTTTATCTGCATCAATATTAGATATATTGATAAACTCATTTCATAAAATCTCCGTTTTTATCTGCACATTTTCAATTGAAACTACGTTAAAAGTTTAATTTACAGCTCTGAAAACACACAGCACATTTAGCATTTACACAATATCTGTGTAAATGCTAAAATTACAATCGTAAAACAAAATAAATATTTGAACGACAATTTCCGTTTTCTTAGTATTGCAAAAATAGTGTATGTTTTTGTTTTTTAAATGAATTATCTGCTTTAGAATAAAGTTTATAATATCGAAAAATCTCTATTCTTTAGCCACCTTATAAATCTGCTTACCACCCACCCGTAAAAGTTTAATAATAATAGTATTTCATGAAGAAAAATATAATCTTAGCTTTTCTAATAACTAAAATTATAGTTGATCATTTAAGTATAGTCAAGTGAAATATCTATACTTTACTACTATTATAAATGCGAAAGTGAGTCTATCAGCTGTGTGTCTGACCTTTTCACGCTCGAACAACACAATAACCGATTTTTCTGGGTAAGTATGGAATCCCTGAATTGAAAGGATAATAGGATACTTTTCATCTCGGAAAATATACATTCAGAGAAGTTGATTCCTAGGCAGTTAGTGGTGGTGCTCCTACATAATTTGGTTACGTCACGTCAAACCTAACCCTGACGGTCTATCACGACTCATAATAAATTGACATAAACCGATCGATTACAAAGTATTTTGGTGTACACCTATGAAACATACGCCAATCGAAAGAAAAGACGTTTACAAATAATAAATATTCTTTGACAAAATGTCGTAAATAATATTTAACTATATACAACGTGAAATTTTAGTGGTTGTTTTCCCGCAGCAGAACGATTAACCTATAGTAGTACTATCGAACCATGCAACTTTATAAATCTATTGTACTACTAAGATAGAATCATTTTACTGCGGGAAAACAACCATTAAAATTTCACACTGTATTATATGATACTACTACTGAAATAACTCAGAAAGTTATATATTACTATATAACTTTCTGAGTTATTTCAGTTTGAAAATGTAAAATAAATGACATTTTAGATAAAGAACCTGAAATATTTAAATAATTGGCCAAGTGCGAGTCGGACTCGCGCACGAAGGGTTCCGTACCGTTATAGAGCAAAAATAGGCCAAAAATTGTGTTTTTTGTATGGGAGCCCCCCTTAAATTTTTATTTTATTTAGATATTATTATTAATTATTAAAGTACACATAATATTATATTTAAGGCCTTTGTGAAAATTTCAAGTGTCTGTCTACCAGTTGCCATTTTTGATATAGAGCAAAAAAGGCCAAAAAAATTACGTTTGTTGTATGGGAGCTCCCCTTAAATAGATATTAATTTTATTTTGTTTTTAGTATTTGTTGTTATAGCGGCAACAGACATACATAATCTGTGAAATTTTCAAATCTCTAACTATTATAACCGTTCTTGAGTTACAGCCTGGTGACAGACAGACAGACAGACAGACAGACGGACAGACGGACAGACAACGAAGTCTTAGTAATAGGGTCCCGTTTTTACCCTTTGGGTACGGAACCCTAAAAAGTATAACGTATAACCCTAAAAAGTATAAATAATATATTGACGACATTTTGTCAAAGAGTATTTGTTGTTTGTAGTTATTTTCTCTGTCGGTTGACGAATGTTTCATAGGTGTACACAATATGAACGTAGAAAAAAAGGCGGACGGAGTCTTATTATAAACAGAACTGTGTCTTCAGAGTCGGCCACGCACACATTCTTACGCCTGTCAAATGGCCGGACTAACGCGGTAAGAATGTGTGCGTGCGGAGCGTGTACATGCAGTCAGCCTGGCCGACTCTGAAGACACAGTGCAGTGTAAAGACTCCGTCCGCCTTTTTCTACGTTCATGGGTGTACACGAAAAAATACCATTTTAAGTACTTGAAACTTAGGTATGTCAGGCTCCATACAAAAAGGTTCGAACTCTTTTTGCGCAACGGAATTGTGGGCGTCATCTAGTCTACATGATTAAGAATAATATGCTATATCTTAAGCGATAATATGTTATAGTGTGCGGTTGTATGTAACACCTGTTCGGCGTTCGCTAGACAAAGGGTCGCGTCATATTACACCATTAGTATTCTGCATTTATATTAAGGGCTTAGTACAACTGTAATGCGTATAATTCATTTTACCTAAATTACTTAGTGTTTGTATATTATGTAATTCAGGTGAAATGTGTAGCCTCAAATTATGTAAATGTAGTAAAATGTAACTTGTGCTCTCTGTTAAACTAATATTCATGATCATTGATCACATATAAATATAATATAATCGTTCTTCAAAGAGCACAAAAGGGTTTTTTTTTTATTAAATAAGGGGGCAAACGAGCAAACGGGTCACCTGATGGTAAGCAACTACCGTCGCCCATGGACACTCGCAACATCCGAAGAGCTGCAGGTGCGTTGCCGGCCTTTTAAGAGGGAAAGGGTTTTGTATAAAACTATTATTATATTATTTGGTTGATCTGCGTGTCTGTCTATTTATCAATTTACCCTCTTCATGCTTAAACGACTGAAATGGTTGCGATATTTGGGCTGGAGATACTTTAAGTCCTGGGTAAAAACACAAGTTAGCATTCACGCCGGGAAAATGTACGGTTTCTTTACGATAAACGAATTTCGGGCAACTGCATCTAATTGTAATAGGTATAGTTTCGTATAAGACCTACTACGAAACTGTTTTGAGACTCAAACAATCGAACGAGAATGCCGCATCCTGCTCTAACGTGAAATGTTTGAGTCTCAAAATAGTTTCATGGTACAATAGAATCGTGTTAAAATATTTCGACAGACACAGTAGTCCCGCAAAAAAACAGATGCAATAAAATTTCTCACATAGGGAAACTTACTTTTATGTGGATGTAAAACCAAGTTTTACATTAAACGATATTTTGCAATATAACACATGTGAGAAATTTATCTGTGGAAATCATGCACTGCATTACATATTATGCATTGTATTAAGCAAGAAGCGTCGTAAACATAACCTCATTATTAGATTTTTCATTAAACTGAAATTAATTATACGGAATCCAATTAAAAATAATTATCAAAGAGCGGGAGACGAATTTAAAATGAGTGGTTGTATTTTATTTACGATACCTCATAATATCTGTGTTTTAAATTAAACCATTAATTATTATGATTTCATTCATATAATATTATATTATATAAGCTACAATTAATGGCAGTAAAAGTCAAAAGTTTTAATATGTACAAGTATTATAAGGGTTATATAAGACCGATATTATTTAAAAGCACTGCATTTTATAAATCCTGTTTTAAAAACGCAGCGTCGCGTTGCTTTATGCGTAGTGTCTTGATGTAAACCCTTGCTGTGGCAACAATAATAATTAATAACCAATAACATGAAATTATAATAATATAGTAATATAATAATAATATATTGTATCAAATATATGTTTTAGTTTTTTCTATTATAACATTATATACCTATTTAGGCACTAGCTTTAGCCCACTCTTGATTAGGTTTTCCTTCGCAACAAAATCGGTTTAGTAGAACCTGCATCTTTTCAAAATTTACTATCAGAATAGGACATAATATTTTTATCAAACATGAAAAGACTTTTAGAGGTTGATTTAATATTATTTTACATAGCCCCCTAGTAAGGAAGATGGCATCGCGGTCATTTCAACAAAGGCCCATTAGGGGTGAAGTTTACCCCCTACGTCCCTATAGAGAAGAACATGCCCCGAAAAAGGAAAAAGGATTGCATTGCGTTAATGGCTCCTTTGCTAAGATCCTTTGGAAAGTGACGCATTTACAGTCCCCTAACTTTGTTTGGGTATAAAATACTGCAGTCCTATATTGTCCATTTGTGGGACTTTAAGGTTCACCATAACTAGTACTATTTCGTTTAAATTTAATGCTTGGCAAAGTCACACATACACTTATTAATAATTATATCGCATTTATCATATTAATATTATATTATTGTATTTGTATTACTACAATATTACAAAACTACTACAATATTACTGCTGCTATATTTAAGTCTTGATTGCTCGTACTCACTAGTTACATATAACAATTACATGCTACAGTTAATAATAATAGCGTACATTGTAGAATAATTCCGACGGAGGCTTTGTTTTACACAGCTTGCTGCTTGCTAATCGGATTCCGAAGCAAGCTCTAACTACGGAACGTTGCAACTTGCAATACAATACAATGCAAAATGTTTCAATGCATCGGTACTTTACAATACTTTGTATTGAAGTATTTCAAGGGTTTATTGTCAATACGTAGACTTCAGGGCTTAAATGAAAAACTATTGCAATTACATATTCTGGTCTATAGATGGTGAATATTTTTCCGTTTCGAGACTTTTTACAATGAATACACTTCTTAATAGAAGCAACTTTTTCCATGGTACCAACTTTTTAATTGAAATAAGTGAGGTATTTCATAGTGACGACTGAGTGACATGTAAAAGTTTATTTACATAAATAAATAATAATATGTACATTGTACGCTTTATGTTTAAGCAATTTCTTCATAATACGCATTTACTTAGCTGTCTTTCAGCAGTTTATAGGGTACATAGTTCCTAGGACATAAAGCTCGAAAGATGTTTTAAATTGATTTTTCTTCTGAATATTTTTCTTTGCTCAATTAATTAATTCTTATAATAACACCAAGCTCGTAAGACCGATATTTCCAATAATTGAGATCAACACGTAAAAGGAACTTCGCATACCACTGTGTACGGTAGGTGACATAGTCGTTGCACCACAATTGGACTTTATTTCTATTGTAATAAGATACAACTACGAAGTGTAACCACAGCATATTCTGTACACCTAACATAATGCTGCATCGTAATACATACGCGTAGGATTTCGTCCCGTTGACTTGAAATAATAAAAACGCCATTTTATAAAGACAATACTGGTACACGTTTTCTTCTTTATTGTCCTTTTGTAGGTTTCGAGGCGTGAGGCTCTTACTCGTCTCCAAGTAAAAGAAAAAGCATAGTATTTTTTAATCCATTTTAACAAAAATATTAATTATTATTTTGTGTTTGATAATTATTATATCATTTTGTATAAGATGTATATTTCGCAGTCATCTAGTTCAATCTACGATTCGATTGAATGACTAGCGCATTCATTGAATGACTCCATTCAATTGAATGACTCGGCCGAACGTTGATTGAACAATCGTCACTCAACGTTCAACTAGTTAGCGATTTTTAACATAGCCCTTTGAAGAGAGCGGATATGATATCAGTCAGGTAATTGAATGTATTTATTTTTAAAGGAATAAGAAATGTATAAGAACAGTATATAATTCTTAGTTAATTAATAGCAATGTATTTATTACTCCGTCTGTCCAATACGATTGGATTTGGTTAGGTTAGATGGCAAGGCGGGAGCGCAGCGCAGCGAAGCTCCCGCCTTAGCCATCGTGGTTATTTTTTTGTAAACCACCCAGAAGTAGCCGTCGCCTCATAATTGAAGTCAGTTTCTAGAAGCTGGCTATAGAGATCTATTATTACGCCACCAACAAATACTTTAAATCATAGCATTTGACGACTTCACTATGATAACGTTTAGTCAAGACGTTAAACGTTACAGTCAGCGTCTTGACTAGTTGTCCTTCAGTCATTCAATAAAACGGTGTCATTCAATGAATACGCTAGTCATTCAATCGAATCACAGATTGAACCAGATGACTGCGACATAATATACCCGCGAACTCCGGAGTTAACGCTAATGTTATCATCATCGATAAACGCTACGGGAATTGTATTTCATAAAAATCGGTACAGTGGTTTAAGTGTAACAGACAGACATACTTTTGCATTTACAATAATAGTTCATAATAATTATTTTACCTTTTTTTTGTTCATAAATCATAATAGATATTTGTACCGTTGAGAAAATTGATTTCTTCTTCTTCTTTTTGATAATGGCTCCTTGATGAGTTGGCAATGTCAGGCAATTCATTCCTAGGCAGCTGTTGACGCGCCTACGTCAGTTGGTCGGATAATATAAACTCAATGTCAATTAATTGTGATCTGTTGGCTGGGCTTGACCTAACTCGACCAAATTACTTAACCGCCATCTGCCTAGGAATCAACTTCTCTGATAGTACATGCACAATTCTTTGGCAAGCTCTAGCTGTAGTCTTGGCCCAGACTATAGTAAATGGTAACAAGTAGGTAACCTAATTATTTACTCTTGTTTTATGCCAACCACAAAAAGTACAGCCCCGTATAATTGGTGTTTACAAGTTTTTGATTTCTGCCGATATATAATATTTTCATCTCCCTTTTTCCTTATTAGAGGGCTTCTTTCCCCGTCTCTATGACACGTAATATTATAGCTTTAATAAATCAAAAATGTCTTCAGCTTTATTTTTTGGCAGACGAAAATCCCTTTCTTCAAATTAACCCTGTTTTGTATTTCTATTTTCTCTCTACTTGCGTATAAATTCTCGAGATGGAGTTTATTAAAATCTGCTTATTTTGGTAGTGGCAAGAAAAAGTGTGTAGAAATTTAGGGATGGTTACCTATAATAAATCTAAATATATAAAAACTCAAAGGTGACTGACTGACATGGTGATTTATCAACGCACAGCCCAAACCACTGAACGGATCAGGCTGAAATTTAGCATGCAGGTAGATATTATGACGTAGACATCCGCTAAGAAAGGATTTTGATCAATTCCACCCCCAAGGGGTTAAAATAGGGGATGAATATTTGTATACAATAATACTTCTTAACGGGAGCGAAGCTGCGGGCAATAGCTCGTAACTTATAAGATTTTAGATATAACTTAGAAGCTTGTTTTGAAATAAATTAATTTTAACTCTGTTTTCATTTGATTAGTTGTTTAACGTTATTACACAATAATATATAATAATAATTATTGATTGTAGTTTTCGTCTCTTCTTACTTTTATATCGGATTTTTGTAAAATATAAAAAATATATTTTTTGGGAGTTCTTTACTTACTTTTAGTTACACAGATTTTAAATACTTGTACACATTATTTTGTTCTTTTACGTTGTGTGCAATGAACTGTCGCAATATCTCCACCACATAGCATGGATACTGGATGGTTAGAATTGTCCGACCACTGGCATTTTATTGATTTATCACAATTATTTCGCAACAACTCGATCAGCACTGTGGACGTATGTCACATGTTTAATTAATGGCAGTCAAACAAAAATTATTGCATTATGCCTCACATGGAGTGAATAATGATTAATGATTGAAGATGTAATTAACATTTCATTATTGAGCTGGCATCGTTATTATGAGTTTTCCGTTACGGACTTCAAATGATTATAAATCTCGTTATAATTCAGTTAACTATTTGGTTGACTGTTTTGTATATTGCTGTACTAATAATATAGAGAGTATAAAACTTGAGAAAGGCTGAACCGATTTGCCTAATTTTAGTCTTGAAATTGTCGTGGACGATGAAAGTCCACGGAAGGTTTATATTATTAGGAGGAAAATGATACTTACGAAGTTCACCGGGTTGTCTAGTAATTAAATTATTTTGTATGATAACTCTCGAAACCCGAATTAGATTTATCGGCATGTTTTTTAGCTTTTACTCCGAACTCAAAATTATGGCTATTGAAATGGTGCAGATTTTGAAATAGACTTTTATAAAAAAAGCGGCCAAGTGCGAGTTGGACTCGCCCATGGAGGGTTCCGCAGCAGCAATAAGGTTAATTCTTATGAAATTATATTATTTTTGATTTATTTTTATATTTCAGTCGATTTAATGAAATTTAGATTAAGGTTTACTATTTATGACGTATAAAAAAAACTACTGGCTAGATCTCGTTCAAACCAATTTTCGTTGGTAGTTTTTATAGTAATATACATCATATATTTTTTTTAGAATTATCATGCCTTTACTTTAGAAATTAGAGGGGGGGGGACACACATTTTTCCACTTTGGAAGAGTCTCTCTCGCAAACTATTCAGCTTAGAAAAAAATGATATGAGAAACCTCAATATGATTTTTGGAGACCTATCCATAGATACCACACACGCATAGGTTAGATGAAAAAATTTTTTTTTTGTTTCATTAAGTTTTACTATTTATGACGTATAAAAAAAAATTACTGGCTAGATCTCGTTCAAACCAATTTTCGTTGGTAGTTTTTATAGTAATATACATCATATATTTTTTTTAGAATTATCATGCCTCTACTTTAGAAATTAGAGGGGGGGGGACACACATTTTTCCACTTTGGAAGAGTCTCTCTCGCAAACTATTCAGGTTAGAAAAAAATGATATGAGAAACCTCAATATGATTTTTAGAGACCTATCCATAGATACCACACACGCATAGGTTAGATGAAAAAAAAATTTTTTTGTTTCAGTTGTACCTATGGGGACCCCTAAAATTTTTAATACTTTTTCCATTTTTGCATCAAAATCTTAATGCGGTTCACAGACTACATCTACTTACCAAGTTTCAATAGTATAGCTCTAATAGTTTCGGAGAAAAGTGGCTGTGACATACGGACGGACAGACAGACAGACAGACAGACATGACGAATCTATAAGGGTTCCTTTTTTGCCATTTTGGCTACGGAACCCTAAAAAGTAAGACGTTATAGCTAATGGCTTTTTAAGAGCTCTTTGACAGAAAATGTATCATTTTGTCAAAAGAACTTAGAATATATTAAAATATGTATTACAATTTACAAATCGTCCTGGATACCATTTTCGTATGCGAAACAACGATGACAGTAATAACGCTAGAACGGTTATCTTAAAGTACATTCCTGCTCAAGTATTTAGGTATTCGGATGTGTCCAAACGTAAAGTGTGTTTAGAATATAACAGTTATTATAAAATATATATTATTGTCAAACTTTTAGAGAATTGGTGGATTCTGGATAGATTTTTCACACCTTTTGACAGCCACGAACGAATTGTTAACTGTTACCCCACAGTTAACATATTTTTAAATCTGGAAACATTTTTAATATAGCAAAATATTGTCTCCTTCTTGTGGATACTCTACTATTTATAATTTTTATATTTATTACGTGGCTGGCACCATGGGTAAAATCTAATATGAAATTTACATCTAGTAATGGAGATCTTTGTTCGATTCGTACATTAGGGATAAAAACTTAATAATATTTTTTCTTGAGTTTTACAGTATCAATAAGTATGCCACCGGATTTCGTTAAAACGGTTGTGGGGTTAAATAGTGTGAACAAGTAACAGACAGACAAACTATCGCATTTATAATAATATTAGTATGGATTACATTAAATAGTTATCTAATATTATGATAATCGCACATAATATATTAATATGAGATACATGGTACCTAATTTAAAATAACGAAAAGTAGAGAAAGTGTTATGCAATACATTAAATTATGCGTGTTATAAAATAGAAATTATAACCGTAACAGTTGTATAATATTTGTATATTTGATTCTTACATAATTAATTTATGTTTTTAAAATAGATAAACTTTACCTTGTAACACATCGGAAGATTTTTTTATTAAACTCTCGAACGAGAGTGTATACTGGTGGCTTGTGGTAATGAAAGCTATATAGCTATATTTCTGTACAAAAGCATTATAATATGCTGAAGGTTCACCATGTACGTGATAGAAAGTGACATTATAATTTTTTTCCACAAAAAAGGCCCACGTCTGAACGCTTCCTTACTCTGTGCTAAAGGTTCGTTTGCATTGGAGCACTTTGAAAAACGTTTAGACTTTGCAGGCACTTGATACGGGTGGGTGCAATTTTGGGTCCGCTTCATATTGCTCTACCCGAATATGAAGTGGTTTTATTTCACCAGTTATTGCCCGTCGAGTTCTGGTTAAATATTCTTAAGTAATTGCTGTGACGTTTGTTGGGAGAGTTGATTTATTCATATTTCAGCTTTGTATGTTTTTGTAAAGATAGTCGACATTTTAATGTTCAGTTTAATTAATTTTAATTTTTATGTACACAAATTTGAATATTACCATGAATATAAATGAAAAATGCTTAGTACGTAAAAGGAATTTCACAGAATGTGGACACAAGTTGTGCAAAATATTATGAACACTAATAAAAGACAATTTTCGTGCACTTTTTCCACTATAATATTAAGAAATTATTATAAATTTTAACAAACTACACGACCGGTTTCCAAATAAATCATCATCAGGTAATTTCTAAATATAGTGGAAAAAGTGCATGAAAATTGTAATTGTCCACCAAGAACCGACAGTAGGTACAATCAGTTACATATAAAATATTATCACACAGACATTTGTATCACACGACATAAGTTGACACCCTATAATATATTTAACCAGACCCCTAAACCATAGATTAAATACTAAAACCGCTTATGGGGACGAAAGTGACGCGTCAGCGTGTCGCCGTCAGAATGACGCCACGCCGCGTCACGTCAGAATGCATCAGACATATCGGAAGCGTAAGATTGCTCCGGCTCGTAAAATTTGGAAGATAAATCCGTAAGCAATAAAGGACACCGGACAAAAGGAAGACAAAGAATTTGTTTGGAGACAAAGAAAAGATTGTACTTATATTTTGAATGAATTGAGTGACATTATGACAATAAAAATATACTTAATGTTCCTAAATAATGAGTAAGGAAGACATGAGAGCAAGTTAAATAAAAGCTTTTAACAACGTAAACGCAGCCTTAGCCCGGGGTGCTGTAAGTTTGACATTTTCTGTCTGTATGTTTATGCATAGCGTTTATTGTTGGCCAATTCGTTGATAAAGCTGATGAAAGCTGATATAATCAAGAGTGTTTTTAGGCATAACTCATTATTATCAGCTCACTATTAGAAAATTTTGGATTTATCGTTTTAGAATGTTTTTCAGGGGACTTTTATAAGTCTCTTAATTTATCTTCACTCTTATATCAGTTACTTTTTCTTGAACGAAGTTTTTTCTACTGTTGTGGTCATCATCTCTCACATGCCACATCGAGAATTTGAAATTTCTCTTATTACTCTCTTTTTTAATTTAGAAGCATCTAGAACTGGCAATGAATTCTACGTAGTACCTACATTTTACAATATCCACAGACAATACTGAAACCTGCAGGCGATTTGCACACGAGCCTACCTAAACTAAACACGAATTAAATTCAATGCAGTGCTTAATCCCTGTAAGCCTTCCTGTGTATTACCATATTGAATTTCCACTAAATATTTGTACAGCCTTAGGTATTTGTGGGTACCGGAAACAGACGTCAAATATATTTGGTATTGTATTACGTTATACGTATTCAAGTACGAGGGCTGCTATTTATGTATCCGGAATTAAAAAAAGAAACAAACATATATCATTTAATATGGTTTTATTGCTTTTCAAAATATTCGCCGCGATGATCGACACACTTTTGCATACGCTGGAACCAATTTTCATAGCACTTTTTCCATTCTGATTGAGGTATCTCCAAAACGTGCATTTTGAACACATCAACAGCCTCTTCGCGGCTCGAAAAACGTTGACCACGTAATTTGTTCTTCGCGTATGGAAATAAAAAGAAATCGTTAGGTGCCAAATCAGGGCTGTACGGCGGATGACCAGTCAATTCGATCTTTTGACCCTCCAAAAACTGAGTTGTTTCAGCTGAGGTGTGACAGCTAGCATTGTCGTGATGTAATATGATTCTGCGTTGTCGGTTGTCCTTTCTTATTTCTTCAAAGACTTCTGGTAAACAAATGGTCGTATACCATTCAGAATTAACCGTTTTACGATTCTCTAATGGCACTGTAGCCACATGTCCATTAATTCCAAAAAAACAGGCGACCATTTGCTTCAAAGTACTTTTTGCACGAGTAACTTTTGTTGGTTTCGGCTCATCTTGGAACACCCACACCGTTGACTGTTGTTTAGTTTCGGGGTCATATGCATAGATCCAAGATTCATCACCTGTGTAGATATTATAAACGGCTTTTGACGTACCACGGTTGTATTTTTTTATCATTTTTTTTGCACCAATCGACACGAGCCCGTTTTTGATCGATTGTCAAGTTGTGCGGAATCCAACGCGAACATATTTTTTTTACAGCCAAATGTTCGTGTAATATCTTATGTATGCTCGTCATACTTATGCCTAAGGACGCCTCTATCTCGCGATATGTAACATGACGATCACGCATTATTAGTTCCCGCACAGCATCTATATTTTGCGGGACAACAGCTGTTTTTGGGCGACCTTCTTTATTTTCATCCGTGAGCATAGACCGCCCACGATTAAACTCACTGTACCAGTGATAAACAGTGGTTTTTGATGGTACTTCATCTCCAAAAGTTGCGGTGAGTTGAATAAAGCACTGTTGTTGATTTAGCCCACGCCGAAAATCGTAGTAAATCATTGCACGAAAATGTTCACGCGTTAAATCCATGGCAAATGAAGACACGCAATTTTCAAAATGACGCCACAATGGAAAAATAATTGACAGTCACATGAAACAAAATGTATTCTTCAACCAAAGAGTTATATTTTCAAATGTTGTAATCACTTTTTAAATATTGTTCTTGTAAGTGGCCAGTTCCGGATACATAAATAGCAGCCTATGTATTGATTTATATTATACAAACCGAGTTTACCATTACCTCAACAATAAAATAAATGTTTTATTTCCGAACTGGTAAGAAAGTAACACATTCGATTAATAAATTATGCTGTCTACCATAATAATTATTATTTATTACAAATTATTGTTAGTACGTCGAAGACATATGTTTGCTTGGAGTAAAAAAAAACTTAATAGGTAATGCAGAGTGCAGATAGCAGATATATACCCCGCATTCCATTTGATCTTAAAAACGATCAAAACGTTCAAAATGCCTCCTATTTTGAGCATTTTGAGCGTTTTTAACATCAAAATGGAACGCGGGGATAGTGTAATATAAATCTATCATTAGTTCTTTATACAAACATGTTTACGTTGTAGTTTGCTTTTCGATCACAATTCCCATAGATATTGACTAAGAAATTCCTCATCACGCCGACCCACTTTCTATAGAAATGCGCCGCCATTATTTCTTGTTTCTTGCAAAACAAAAGTCACACAAGTCATACATCATACAGGCTAAATATACTTTCCCGATCGTTTGCATCGTTAGCATAGTGATTATTGCAAGTATTCCATAAGTCGTTCTTTGCGCCTCGTTTATTCTGTCAAATGCATTTTCATTAATATTCTTTTTTCTAAATAATTTTTATACCTATATTTCTACTCTTCCATTTTATCTTCATCAAAATGAATCCGATATAATCAAGATACAATCACTTACAATACGTATTTCTTCAATCGAATTTGTGAGTGACGTTTTTATTCTAGTTTTAAGCCCTGCCAATGTAGTTTTCCATTTTCACTATACTGTGCATTTTACTAAGAACTCTACCTATGTTCCCTACAATAATTAGTTTTATTTACACTTAGACCTGTCATCTAAGCGACGCAAAGGAATGAGAATGCAGCTAGATATTTACTGATATTTTATTAATTAAACGCTGTTAATGAAACTGCCTTGACACATATCTGTTCGTTAACTTATCTAAACACATCTATGATGTTAGACACGTCTAATGAAGGTAATACTTGTTGGTTCGCCTTACTTTGCTTCATTAGCAGCAACTTAATTATAGTACAGTCAACAAATAACCCATTTTGAACTCTAGTCCTATATAAATAAGATCGATACATAGGTATTTGTCAGCGTAACGGCAGTAAAGACGCTGATTGGAACACGTTCTGCAGTGAGGCCGTACAAGGAGTTGACAGTTGTGTTTACTTGTAACTAACTGATAGTACCATGAAAGTAATGCTAGATACATGATGATTGCGCTGCTGACAACTACAAAACTAAATGTACAGTTCGCCCACAGAAGACAATCCAGACTATACTGGATAATATAGCCCTTAACTTTGTTGCGCCGCGCCGGAATTCATATATATTTTTTCAAATCAAATTCTTTATTAATCATACAATAATATACAATAGTATAAAAGCAAGGTAGCGTATCGTCTAATTCCATGCTAAGTAAAAACTTGTGTTATGGCAATCGGACAACGGATGAACGCCGAACAATTTTATCCTAATTATATATTATTATTCTCACATTCACACACACAATCACACTACACTTTATCACGTAAAGTCTCTTTCGGCGACGTGATGTGCGCTTCGTTCGGGAGCCTCCCCCGAAACCTCCGGTAAACTACACCGGCGGGCCAGAACTCCTCCACCTCGAAGATGGATAAATCTTGAGTCAGCACTCTCACTACAAAGGAACTGAAATTCACTTGCCAAACTAGTTTTGTCTAGGCTAAACTAGTTCTTCCTATACACGATAGGATAAACTAGTATAGCCTAGTCCAAACTAATTTGTCCTAAGCCCGATAGGATAAACTAGTTTAGCCTAGGCCAAACTAGTTGATCCTGATATAAATACGCACACTCTAGGATAAACTAGTACGGCCTAGTCCATTAGCTCTTCAGTGTTCACGCTGAAGAGCTAATGGACAGACGGACTCAATTTGGTATTAATGATGATATGTTTGTTCATTTTTATCGTAACGTGTGTAGCGGACTTTTTTTTTATTTAGCGGAGGTTCAGCCATCGGTAAATTCTCATGTTGCATTGCGAACAATCATTCGTAGCACTCAGAATATTTCAAACGGATTTTTGATAGCAACTGAATGGGCGGACCCGGCTAAAAATTACCTTACTTGCTTACATACCACAATAGGGTACTTATACATAGTGTAATGAAATTAAATGATAATACTCTAGGGTGTGTATGTGTCACTGATTATTTATTACCGTGGAAGTAATAGGTAGCGCTGAAATAATATCCCATATAAACATTTTAAAAGTGACTTTTTCTTAACTCTATACAACGTGTAAGAAAACTAAGATAATACTTAAGGGTGTGGATGTGTTCCTTATTTAGAGTTCACTGTGAAAATTGACGCGTTGAATAAGCATATTTATTGTGATTTGTATGAGCAAACACCCGCGCGTCATAAATTTTTCCATAAAAAGATAAAAAAAGTTACTATTTCAGCGTTGCTACTTTCACACCGATCTCTATATAGAGGACCCATTAATACCAAATTGAGTCTGTCTGTCCGTTAACTCTTCAGTGTTCACGCTGCTTACGAGCAACGTTAACACTGAAGAGCTCACGGACTAGGCCGTACTAGTTTATCCTAGAGTGTGCGTATTTATATCAGGATCAACTAGTTTGGCCTAGGCTGAACTGGTTTATCCTATCGGGCTTAGGACAAATTAGTTTGGACTAGGCTATACTAGTTTATCCTATCGTGTATAGGAAGAACTAGTTTAGCCTAGACAAAACTGGTGTGGCCTGAAATCGGGTTTGGCCGGTAACATAATATATATTCTATAAATTTATTATATGTTTATAATCATAAATTTGTTTTAAGGTTCAATTCTTTGCTATATTATTTAAAATTACTTTACACGCCGATTCGGAGGCCTAGACGTAGGCAGTAAGTATCATGAAAATGGTGTATTATTATTAATTGTTTCTATTTTTACCGAGTACAGTAGAAATAGAAACATTATATACAATACCACTTACTACTCCACATTTCTGTTTTACTACTATCCAGATTTCACAGAACATAGAGCTCAGAAACGCGTAGACATGCACGATGCAGATGTCGATGACAAAAGGTCGATAATGAGGGAACCGTGTTCCGGCGGATTGCCCATTGAATAGTGATCAGAGAAAGTGGACAACCGACACTGCCATAGAACGCGCAGATATGCCGCTAAATATTGCTTTTGGCAATTAAAATTTGTAAATTAGATACTTGAATGAGGGTAATCTGTGTTGCCGATAAGCTTCGTTAGATTAGAGTTATCGATAATTCGCGAATTAGAAAGTTTTTATGTGAATTATGTAAAGGGTCGAATATTTTGTAAATGATAGATTAAGACGTCACATTTTTGAAGATAAGTATAAAAATTAGATGAGCCTACTTCCATATTTTATGATTGAAAGAATAAAAATAAAACCACATATTTAGGTCACAAAAATATTATTGATAATGGTCATAGATATTCGTAATTGGTAATATACTTAATTTAGTGATATTTATCCTAACCGATCTACTTTTGGCTTAAGTCTCGTTTTTGTGTATAAAATATATAGCCACTGAAAAAATGATTAAAATCGATAGCCTATGATCCTTCACGTGGTCTACTTCTTATCTGTGCCAAATAACATAAAAATTGCTCCAGTAGTTCGCGAGATAAGCCCTTTCAGATAATTTCCCCCGTTTTTTCCACATTCTCCTATTAGTCTTAGCGTGATAAAATATAGCCTATAGCCTTCCTCAATAAATGGGCTATCTGACACTGAAAGAATTTTTCAAATCGGACCAGTTGCAGTAGTTTCTGAGATTAGCGCGTTTAAGTAAGCCCTTTCAAATAATTTTCCCCGTTTTTTCCACATTTTCCTCTATTTCTTCGCTCCTATTAGTCTTAGCGTGATAAAATATAGCATATAGCCTTCCTCGATAAGTGGGCTATCTAACATTAAAAGAATCATCAAAATCCATTGCGTAGTTTTAAACATTAAAGGAAACAAAGGGACATGAGGGAAAAAAGGGACTTTGTTTTATAATAATTATTATGTATAAATTATTATTACACAGGTTTCCAACGACGCTCTCCGAGAAAACTCGGATGTCGCAATCGAACTGCTAAGTACTTGGATATAAAGTAATGGCAATTTTTCTTCTTTCTTGTAATGCTTTTCTTACTTGTTATTATTATTATCATTAAGTATCAGAATAAATAGATAAGTAGTCGTCGGTGTCACTTCTACCAACGCTTACATCTGTGTGTGTACCGGTAGACTGCGACACGTCTCTCGTACTGAGAAGTGAGCGCGCACAATCGACATGTAAATCACCGTACACAACGCTTTCCTCTAACGTCGGCTGTACACTCTCGCCGAGACACAGCGAGGCGGCCCGAGTGCGAGAGTGTAAATGGGTGCGCTCGCCTCGTCTCGCCCGTCTCGGACTCTCTCGGTCCGGTGTCGGTATTTTGCGCCCGAGTCAAAGGGTCTCGCGAGGAAAGCGAGCGCATTACTGTACACTCTCGCGTTTTTCACTACTAGTCGCGCCGCTAGACAATGCAGAACCAAAAAATAATAATAATAATAAACGTCATTATCAGTCATTATCTGTGAGAAATAAAATTAAATATGATTAAAGGTCTTTGGATTACAATGATATCTTTCGATGCATGGTGAATGGTGATCATTGATCGTATACGTTTTCGCCATTTTTTTATTTTTGTATTTTTAATGTGTGAATATTTGATAATTATTAATTACTAGTTATTTATAATAGCTCATAGCACAAAGAGCTACGGCAGCTGCAAGAGAAGTGTTTTCGTCCATCTCATAGAGAAAAATAATGGTCCATCTTCTCTGAGTTCATAACTACGTAAGCGAGAATGTACATGATCGCACTCGGGCAAGGGGCTCTCGCACGAGACTCTCGCCCGAGAGCTCTCGGCGAGAGTGTACAGCCGACATGAAATATAACACCTTTAATATTTATTTACTTATACATTTTAGTAAGAGTGAAAATAAGTATGTGCGTACTACGTATGTGCTTTATTAATTATTAATTTATTTTATTCGGAAAAGTAACAGCTTGTCAAAAATTTCACTAATAATATTACAATGGTACAATACCCGGTACTTTAAACATTATAGTCTCGTTGTTTTTGTCTGTTTAGTCACCTTTTCGCGATATCTAACAAGGACCAATTTTTTTTTAATTATATAGCTGCTGATAACGATTAAAAAGTTATAACAGACTTGTGTTAAAGCTACAAATAAAATGATGAGTTATTGTAACTTATAAGTTATAATAATAATAATAATATCTATGGACGCTTCACACCACGTCAGTCTGGCCCCGTGCTAAGTACTTAAAGGACTTGTGTTACAGGTATCAGACAACAGAAATATGTTTAATACTTTTATACTATACATATATTTAAGATTTTTATTATAACGTACACATAATATTTAATACACATCCAGACTCGGGAACATTGAAAACTTTTTGTTCCGTCGGCGGGATTCGAACCCGCGACCTCCGGCTTGAGCTACCAACGCGCTCACCACTGAGCCACAGAGGTCATGAATTAAATGTAAAAAAATAATATGTAAGTAGCTATTTAATTTGTAGGAAGTATTTTGTTACAGTTTAGAAGTTTAAGTTGTAATCTGAGGCCATTTTGTGATCAAATCGATACGATTCGTCATACGAAAGTCGAAATACAAGAATTAGCCCAAAGTCCAAACAGTTCGATCCAAATCACGGTGATCACTGATCATTAAAAGCTTTAACAAAATTTCCGAAATTTTCTTTCTCAAAACATCCGACTTTTAAACCAACTCAAAACTTTTGACTCTAATAAAAATATTTTCCATATTTAAACCATCTCGGGTGAATTCAAATTCATTCTAACATTTCGAAAACTTCAGCTTATTTATATCCGGTTTTATTTTGATGGAATCAAAGGTTTTGTTACGAGTGAAATCGCCAATAAAGCAAGATCGCCCTTGGCCCATTATGAATAAATTTATTGCCGAAAGTTCGGGAACTTTCGACCGTAATCGCCGTCGCGGAGATCATATTCCGGAGAAATAAGTTTTAAATTTTATTTCCCTTATCACTTTAGCATATTTTAACGACCGATATTGGCAGAATTGCAACCAGTTGTTGGAACTTCGTAGTTCGTACTCCATATTTTGGACTATTTATAAGCCGCCGAATAATGGGCAAAGGGACTTATGCAATATTTTATATTAGAACTCTCTAAAATCTAAATGGCCTTAGTATTCGGTAGTAAATCATGAGCATAGTTCTAGAATCTAGATACATTTCATATAAATATCATAATGTAACAGTAAAGTAACTATAGCCCTATCTTTAATAATATCCTGAATTTTTTGATAAGTATATAGAATTACGCCTCAGTACTAGACGTAGCCTAATGTCTGTTCCACTGATTTAGGTGGTTACAGTATAAATATGTTGATAATAATAATTAGGCATCGGATTATATGCATTTGCATACTTGCATAATATATGCAAATGCATAATAATATAATGGCACTTTTTAGGCGATAGTGCATATTTTGGCAATTTTTCGATTATAGTGCATATTTCGGTAGTTTTATGCCCTTGTAGTCTCTAAACTAGCTGTTTTGTGGCCTTGGTGTGTGTCATGATGACACACACCAAGGCCACAAAACAGAGGATAGATCAAAACACTTCAAATGTGTGGCTCCATCCCCATTTAAAGAATACGCCCAATAGACCGTACAATATCTTTCCAGAAACAAAATTTTTCTATGTAGTTGGCAACATTATTCAAAAATTGAATAAAATATAGTCCTTCAAGAAAGTGAAGAAATTAAAAAGTGGCAACATCGTAGTATCATATCTTTTTTCTTAGATTGATTTGAAAGGGATGACACTACGATGTTGCCACTTTTTAATTTCTTCACTTTCTTGACAGACGATTTAATAAACTTCCATGGGCACTAAGATTATAATCGGAAAATGTTGGTAGAAAATTATTATTGGTGCTGCATAAGAAATGAAAAATCCTGGATTTGATGAAATTATAAAAATTGGCGCTTTTATTAACGGCACCACCGGAAAACTCTTGAAAAAGCAATAAAATTTTGATATTAAGTGACAAATGATTGTGCATATTTTGTTCATATTTCGGCCATTTTTCGTGCATATTTGCATGCATATTTCGGCACTTTGATCGTGCAAATAATCCGATGTCTAATAATAATTGTGTAGCTCCACTGAATATAATATTTCCATTGTGCTAATACCATAATATAATATTTCGATTCCCCAATCACTGCATGCTTACAGCAAATACAATATCAAAACATTGCAGCTTAATCAAAATTAAATAACATTCGTGTTTGTGCGGGATTTAAAATCAATTATCCTCACATTCAGTGGGAATCGAGTGCGTTACTCGATACAACTAATTCAATCGATACCGATCCGATTCAATTCGGTAAGTTTTCGAACGTGATTCGAATCTTGAACCCGATTCGATCGCTAATGTATCGCGTGACAAAGGTGTAATCCGATTATTGCTATCAATCAAATAATAATTCGAATATCAGAGAGCAACCCCAAAATAATAGGCTTAAAGCTTTAGTTTAATGTTATGATAAAACAACTTCCGCAAGAGCAGCTGTATCAAATACATACTTAGTGATATCTATGTGGATACTGGTTATCACTATTTCTTTTTATTTAAAGGACGCTGACAAATAAAAAGCTTTTAATTTACACTATTTCCTTTAAATTTAAATTAATTTTCACTTCATCGATACTTCATAAACGTTTATCAGTCAGATCAGAGCTAAAACTTTTTTGTTCCTCCCTTTAACCAAACTGGGATTCAATTGTTTAAGCCAAGGCCGTGAGAATCAGCTGGTAACTTGATTGTCTTTAATTAAATATTTTTCCATACACCACTATAATTTTTGTCATTACCAGTGCATCCGCGATTGCCACAAATAGAAGGACGATACCATAGTAAAAGGAGAGCAAGTAAGTCAACTCCGGCCCAATCCGCGAGATAATTACCTACTGTCTTAGGGCTGTCAATTTTAGGCGACGGCGCGGCGCGGGCGGCGGAGCGCGGCGGCGCGGGCGGGGTGGTGTGATGTGGGCGCGAGCGCGCCGCGCGACTGACTGCGCTTCTTTCGCAAATCGCACCGCATGAACAGCGGCAACGTCGCGTCGCGGTCTCTCGACTTTTAATAATAAGTGACTCTTGATTGTACATAATATTTTGTGCATATTTTGGCCATTTTTCGTGCATATTTGCATGCATATTTTGGCACTTTAATCGTGCATATCCGAATTCCTATGTCTAATTACAATAATTATAAAAATACCCTGTAAAACAACATTACAAATTTTACGCCTATCTCTTAAACTATAAACTATAAAGTTATAAACAAATCTGTTGAACTAAGGTTCGAACTTTCCTTCGTGTGTATGTATTACAATTGGTCAATTAAGTACTTATTTTTAATTACGATATAAAATAAGTACTTAATTGACTGTGAGTAGTTAGAATTAGTCGACGGATCAAAAGTACCTAAAACATTCCCTTATTTACCTAAACTTACTATGTTCTAGTAGGAAAGTAGACCTACCTACTTCCTCTGTGTCATAGAAAATTACTAATACAATAATAAAGAAGTAAGTAGGTATCTCATCATCAAGTAAAAATTATATGCTAGAATAAGTGAGTACTAACTAGTAATTGTACCTTTCCTGTTCAATAGGTAATCTGAACAGAGATAATTATGGAATTATTGAATTATTATTATTAAAACACCCAAATACACAGCAATAGTTTCTACTGCGATTATTATCAGAAATTTTTGATTCGTGTCGCGGCGCCGAAAAGCCGTGAACGCGCGAGCCACGTACAGTGTTAGCCCCGACTGGTACACCCCGAATCCACCCGAGATTTTTATATGTGTGCGTGCGGTGACGCATTGATACTATGACGCACACATACAAGCCGCGCGCAGTGCCTTTGTATGAAGATAACTTACTTCCTCTCTTTATACTATGACGATACTTAACTTAATAGAGCATAATATTATACACAATTTAAGCTATATACATAAGACGTTAATTGATCGCTTAATAAGCGATTGAGTGCACAGAGCCGCAATTACATCACGCGGAGTCAGCTAAGATTCCGCCACCGGAAGTCGGAACCGCCGGCGACCGCTTACCAGTTACCGCGCTAACATCAGACGTTTTTAGCGTGAAATTATTTGTTGCTCTAGCTATTTTATTGATAGAAGAGGTATTGTTGCTGGAAATGTCAGGAAAGCACCGCAGTCTTAAAGAGGAACATAACCAGCTCCCAGAGTTATGTTGTTGTTAAATGTAGGTAATTACTGCTAAGGTATTGCGCCTGTCTTAATATGTGGTGCCTACTCATGACGTCATCCATGAAATCTGTTTACTTGTTATGTTCATTGTGCTTTTCGCCCAAATTTTTATCAGTTACCTTCAATTTGTATACCAACTTAACTTTTTTACATTCAAACTGTACTCTACCAAACTAAAAGTATGTAGAGATTTAAATTAGTCATTTAATATCTTCCACATCTCACGAACAAAAAGCTAATAAAAATATAATATTAAAATGTCTGCAGACTTCAAAGAGAGGCTATTTAATTTACCCAAAGCTCCCTACGAATAAACAAAATTGAATTTGAACTCGAGATATTTCTAAGAAATTTAATAAATTAGATCTCAGCTAGAATTTATTTTTGCAATAAAGGTGTTAAGTGGCGACTATTTTTATTTGCGTTTGAATAGAAGCTAGCGTCCTTACTCGTTATTATATAAAATGTTAGACTGTGCAGGAAAAAATATTATGACTAAGACAATTGAAAACATGTTTTCTATTACACATAATATTATCGATTGCATGTTTTTATAAAATTTTGAGATTTCTTGGACATAGGTTTTTATAAATGAATGAACTGTCACGAGTAAATAAAAGACAAAAAAAGCGGCCAAGTGCGAGTTGGACTCGCCCATGGAGGGTTCCGCAGCAGCAATAAGGTTAATTTTTATGAAATTATATTATTTTTGATTTATTTTTATATTTCAGTCGATTTAATGAAATTTAGATTAAGGTTTACTATTTATGACGTATAAAAAAAACTACTGGCTAGATCTCGTTCAAACCAATTTTCGTTGGTAGTTTTTATAGTAATATACATCATATATTTTTTTTAGAATTATCATGCCTCTACTTTAGAAATTAGAGGGGGGGGGGGGGACACACATTTTTCCACTTTGGAAGAGTCTCTCTCGCAAACTATTCAGCTTAGAAAAAAATGATATGAGAAACCTCAATATGATTTTTGGAGACCTATCCATAGATACCACACACGCATAGGTTAGATGAAAAAAAATTTTTTTTGTTTCATTCAGTTTTACTATTTATGACGTATAAAAAAAAACTACTGGCTAGATCTCGTTCAAACCAATTTTCGTTGGTAGTTTTTATAGTAATATACATCATATATTTTTTTTAGAATTATCATGCCTCTACTTTAGAAATTAGAGGGGGGGGACACACATTTTTCCACTTTGGAAGAGTCTCTCTCGCAAACTATTCAGGTTAGAAAAAAATGATATGAGAAACCTCAATATGATTTTTAGAGACCTATCCATAGATACCACACACGCATAGGTTAGATGAAAAAAATTTTTTTTGTTTCAGTTGTACCTATGGGGACCCCTAAAATTTTTAATACTTTTTCCATTTTTGCATCAAAATCTTAATGCGGTTCACAGACTACATCTACTTACCAAGTTTCAATAGTATAGCTCTAATAGTTTCGGAGAAAAGTGGCTGTGACATACGGACGGACAGACAGACAGACAGACAGACAGACAGACAGACATGACGAATCTATAAGGGTTCCTTTTTTGCCATTTTGGCTACGGAACCCTAAAAACCGTATCTAAATTATCTCAACATAAACAGAAATGTAACATTATTTGTGTTTAATGTCAGTCATGTAAACGGTCTGAAAGTAAAAACACATTATATATAATGTGTTTTTACTTTCTAAAATATTTTCAATGAAATTACGTTTTGATAAAGGGGAAGAAGAATATTTGCAATATGCAGAACAATCTCGCAGTCATTACATAAAAGACTTCGACATCGGACCGCTGTTGTCTACACATGGTTCTATAGGCCATAGATGAATGAAACTGCTAGAAATGACTAAATGCGTTTAGTGAAATATCGATAGTCACAAAAATTACGATAGGTTTGATTGTACCAAGTTACTTCATTAATTCTAATTCTATTTACTGTTCTATTAAATCCAATTACTATTTAAATGCAAAATAAATTCGGTTTCGTCCCTTTTCAGAATCAGTACATTTTCTATCACACGGAAAATAATATTCTCGTAAACATAAAAGAAACGTGCGCCATCCGACCTTTGATATTGGTCAACGCGTTTGCCGTTGGTTGACATCTAATCAGAGTACTATTTTGTGATTTGATAGAAAACAAACCGGATCGAACAAAGAACAATGCTATATTATGACAATAGATAGTGTCTTGGTCTAGCTCACGCCCTAAGATTAATTAAAAAAAAAGTTTAATGGAAATTAAATTTATGTCATAATCTTAATTAAACAAAGTTTGTGTGTAAATATAATGAAAGTAGGAATAATTCAAGTAGTGATTTGAAGGAATAACGCCGTAAAGCCGTAATTGTATTGCAGATCAAAGATAGTGACTTGCAGCACATAATTGCCGGCTTGGGACTCCATCTTTGCTCGAGATAATGCCGTTTTATAGGTCATACTGCAATCTGTATCACTAACTACATAACAGTTACCTGCGAGTAGACCGCAAGTTGGCGTGCAGTGAAATTATTACTCGATCGAGATTTCCAATGCGGTATCTTGGCTGGCGCGGTTTGAGGGAGGAGGGTCATACAGGACATAATAACCCCTTCAAAATCTAGGTTCGTAATTACTTTAGGCAGAATACTTATGCCTTAAACTCCTAGTCATGCCCAAAAGTTCAAGCTACAACAACGTAGTAAAGTAGTAACTTGTATAAGTCGGTGAATAATGTTACTTACTTACAAAAAAAATTACATTGTCTATATCTAGTATTTGTAAGTCTATATCTGGAACAATTAATGTATTGGAAGGTCAGCACTAATTTAGTTTTATCGCAAATGAAGTTATTTTATAAATTTACATTTACAAGAGTCTGCGTTTTCCAAACTATCGTACTTGGTCGTTTTGCGGAGATTACAATAGAAAGCCCTAAAAGGAAATCAATATACCACAATTTCCCTATTTCTGGCGATTTTGTGTATTTCAGCAATAATATTTTAAAATATGTTTTTATTTTATGCTATATTTTGAGCGCGAGCATTGAGCATAATTTTTAAACTGCTCTACTGAAATAAAAATCAATAAATAAACTATTTTAAACACTTGGTTTGCTTGCTCTTTAAATACTTGAGACTTTTACTACTTTTACTGCTGAAAATCACAAGCAGTATCTCTACATTATAATATGTTATACTATACAAAATATGACATGTATACATATAGATATAACGCCCAACGCTCGATTACGCTAAAAATTATGTATGTCCTTTCCCGGGACTCAAAGAATCTTGGGCGTGAAGAGGTAACAGACAGACAGACACACTTTCGCATTTATAATATTAGTATGGATTTCAACGTCTCTTTCAATTATTGGTGAAGTTAAGTTTTATCCTACATTTATCAAACCCTGGACCTGCAGGGAAACGATGATTGTTGGTCTAATATCGTGCGCTTGTATTGCGGATGTCGAGGGACTGATTGATCCCAATCCCGCGCTTACAGTCAATACACTGTTTACAAGCAATATGACGTCACTGTCTGTTACAGGTGTCGCAATCCCACGCAATAATGCCAGCGCGGCTCGCCCGAACGATGGCCCAAAGTATAGACGACAGGATTTAGCTCAAACGCGCAAAAAATCGCTTATCAACTGGAAAACTATTTTTTTTTTCACCTTGGTCCTTTAGCTATAGTATCTCCATTTTATCTCTAAAATCTGAGTGGTTTGAGTGTTAACAGGTAAGAGAAATACAGCACGCAATAATTAGGTAACAATGGAACGTGCAGCTTCCGTAGAGTTTCCTAAGAAGCTATATGATAACAGATAACGAAAGCGTTTGGCCAATAGTGATCATTAATCTGGTGCCCACTTTACAATAGTTACGTTTAAAAGCCGATTACGCCCACGGTTGGAATTATTGAAAAGAATTGCCAACAATAGTACTTATTACATAATATTACCAAATGAAGGTAGAGATCATGATTTCGCTAATTCATCTTATCAGAGGTGCTCATTACTTTCAATAAAAATACTGATAGTCGTGAAGCTTTACACTATTTTACTTTTTACTTAACGCTAGACAATTTGTTTGCGTGCACACTGCACGTGTAATTTTGCTCTCTTAAGTTATCTAAAATCTCACCAAAAACATACCTGTTAAAACGGGGCCAAGTTCCTATTCACTAATTGTTCGCCTTAAAAAAGAGTTGAAATCCAATTCAATGCCAAGTTTAGATGCACTTCCAAATCGATCATAATCATCTTCATCAACAGCCTGATCCTAAATACTTCTAAATTTGAACTTGGCAGGTTAATTTAATCACATAGATATCTTATATTTAAATTTAAAAATTATACATTATCAAGTGCTACTAGCATGAATACCTGCCAAGTTCAAATTTAGAAGTATTTAGGATCAGGCTGTTGATGAAGATGATTATGATCGATTTGGAAGTGCATCTAAACTTGGCATTGAATTGGATTTCAACTCTTTTTTAAGGCGAACAATTAGTGAATAGGAACTTGGCCCCGTTTTAACAGGTATGTTTTTGGTGAGATTTCAATACTTTTTTTTAAGGAATCATACCAATTTGTTTCTTTCCTCCTCATCTTATTTCAGTGTATTTACTTGTACATATTAATTTTTATCTCAAATTCATAGATGAGCCGACTCACGCTTGACCAATTACTCAAATTTCTTAATTTTTTGTTAATCTACATATAACAAACAACCTGTGTGCCAAATTTCATAACGCTACGACAACTGGAAGTGGCCTAGAGGTTTTGATTACCGATTTTTATCTCAAATTCATAGATGAGCCGACTCACGCTTGACCAATTTCTTAATTTTTTGTTAATCTACATATAACAAACAACCTGTGTGCCAAATTTCATAACGCTACGACAACTGGAAGTGGCCTAGAGGTTTTGATTACCGATTTTTATCTCAAATTCATAGATGAGCATACTCACGCTTGACCAATTTCTCGAATTTCTTAATTTTTTGTTAATCTACATATAACAAACAACCTGTGTGCCAAATTTCATAACGCTACGACAACTGGAAGTGGCCTAGAGGTTTTGAAGCCGACTCACGCTTGACCAATTTCTCAAATTTCTTAATTTTTTGTTAATCTACATATAACAAACAACCTGTGTGCCAAATTTCATAACGCTACGACAACTGGAAGTTGCCTAGAGGTTTTGATTACCGATTTTTATCTCAAATTCATAGATGAGCCGGCTCACGCTTGACCAATTTCTCGAATTTCTTAATTTTTTGTTAATCTACATATAACAAACAACCTGTGTGCCAAATTTCATAACGCTACGACAACTGGAAGTGGCCTAGAGGTTTTGAAGCCGACTCACGCTTGACCAATTTCTCAAATTTCTTAATTTTTTGTTAATCTACATAATTATAACAAACAACCTGTGTGCCAAATTTCATAACGCTACGACAACTGGAAGTGGCCTAGAGGTTTTGATTACCGATTTTTATCTCAAATTCATAGATGAGCCGACTCACGCTTGACCAATTTCTCAAATTTCTTAATTTTTTGTTAATCTACATATAACAAACAACCTGTGTGCCAAATTTCATAACGCTACGACAACTGGAAGTGGCCTAGGAATTTTGATTATCGGTCAGTGAGTCAGTGCCAAAATTAGCTATTTTTACAAGGAAATATTTCAGGATCTAACAAATCTATATGTATGAAATTTGGTATATTGCGTAAGTACTAGTATATAATTAGGTAGGTAAAATTTTATCTTTGCTCTCGCAATAGGCACTGAGATACAAGGGGGTCAAAAGTGCGTCGAAACCGTTCGTGTAAATAGTGCACGGCATGCGCGCGGCCTGCTGGAACTTGGCCGCGCACTCCGTGCGCTTTGATCACGCTTATATTAAGTGCGTGCACTCGATTAAGACAGTCTAGCTTGAAGTTGGTCTGCTTTATATTTTTCCATACCATCTGCAATGAAGCAAGATAAAAATAACCTACTTATTAGGCATATTTTGTGATGATAATAATTGTTGCTAAACTATGAGTGAGCCAGGTCCAAATACCGTAATGTGAGATTTAAGAACAATGCCTGTTTATAACGTAATTGCCAAATATGATGGCTAAATTATTGGTGCAAAAAATTCTTGGCAAAAACATTTTAATACCTAAATATATTGTATTTTTGTACCATACACGGATACGGAATTGTTGTTGGAAATCTACCGCCTGTCCCTTTGCTGTTGTATCGGAGGAGCAAATTTACACACCGCGACTCGAATTCAGGAACAAAACCGCGCAATATCGCTGCCATATAAAAGTAACGAATACGCCCCGAGCGGTGAATAAAATACGTATAAAATTTTATTCCTGACAAGAAATCTTCATAAAAACTTATCATATTACAATCTCATTTGCTGCGCTTGAAATGCACATTGTAGATGTTTCATTATATTTTTATTGCTACAACATTTTCTTTTTTAATATGTTTATGTACTGAGTAAAAATGCGTATTCACTATAATATATTAGATATATATTATCGCCTGCTATAATATTAACATAGTGCCAGTTAGCACTCTCTTACGTAACAACAGATTTTTTGGAAGTGGGAAATTTTCAGACATAGAAAGACTTGCTTACGTTTGAACATAATAATATTCAGAAATGTATTCACTCTGTAAAGAAAAAGTACGAATTCACCGTGTGTATTTAAACTGTGCTATGTGTCACAGGAGTCAGGACACACACAGCACCAAAAATATACACTCATTGCCGTAGCAAGTCGTGCGGCAAATTGCGAGCGAGCCCCGCAGATACACTGAGGTTAACATTTAATTACTATTTTATTAATTGTTTCATAGCCGAGACTATGAAATACACTGAAATCCCCTTTGTTCGTACGAGAATGGAAATATTTATATTGTTACTTCACAACGTCTGTACTCGGTATCTTTGTTTCATATATTTTGAGGTACAGGTTCGATTACAGTGGCGTACACTAAATCGTAGAATGATGGAAAACATTTCCAGGAAAGCTACAGAGTTAATGAGTCTGTAACTTCTTAACACTTAATTATAATTGATTTAAATAGGAATATAGACTGATACCACTGCAGCATTGGATCCCGGAGAGGGCATACCAAAAATTTCGGTTGAACCGTTAACCTGTATAAGATAGGCATAATATATAGATATTTAGAGGCCAGCTGGAAAGGACATAGGTTAATTTCTTCTGCAGATTTTTTTCCACGCAATAAACAAACTGAGGAAGTCCGCAACATCTACTATTTTATCCTAGCCAACTGGACATCTATTTCGACGATATTTTGACGTGTAGCCAAAACAGATCGATTCTAGTCAAACGTGATTCGGGCAGTTTATCAGAGCAGAGCGCCCTGGTCGAGTAGTGCCGCGTTTGATTTGTTTTATTCTGTTCCCTTCCCCATTCGTATGAATCAAACCGAGCGGACTCGTTTATTCGAAACCGGGAACTCCCCTAAACAGTTAATATCCAAGTGGAAGGGTTAGGTTAGCTGTATAGTTGTACTAGCTGACGGCTGTGTAGTTTGAGTTTATTGCTTATCATTAAGAGTTGCTAAGCATGTGACGTAGTAAAAAGATATATTCTATAGAAAGTAATAGACATATTAAACTATTTCACAAAACATCTGTTTATGTAATATATTTTTGATAAACAATTTTAATCATTCTTTTTTTACGTCTTAACATTAAGTTTGTTACTTTTCACCTCTACATTCGATCCATTAATAATGATATATAGGTAGAATTGTCTTATTGAAATAAATGCCCTATCACCCTTCACCCTTCCATGCTGCAGCAAATAAGCTCTGCAGCGATTGTAGCGCGTTATTTCCTAATCCAATCATCGATTTGCTGCTTCCCTTTTAGTAATTTTTCACGTTTCTTAATCTTGTTGCAAGTACAAAGATACGGGTTAAAACAAATATTAATGTTATGTTCAAAATCTTTTACAACTACCCTATAATAAATTTTTTGATATAGGAATTTAAATTACCTGTAATTAAAAAATGCAGATTCATAAAAACAATCGAATCGAATTAACAAATTGGCCGCTAATGACTAATCGGAATTCAATCGCGTCTGAGCCTCGCCAAAGTCAATTACATAATTCCGTCAAAATGAGGGAGATTTTGAATCATCCGAGATTATCTCTATCCACGTAATAAGTGAACAGTGAACACTTTACAAAATGATATCTTAATGAGCGAGGGTCAGGGAATTTCGTATTTCACTATAATTTTGTCAAGATGGCGTCAATTAATGAATTTAATTTCAGAATGATTTCATCGTAATTGTTTCGCTTACATTTATATTTTATTAATTATTATTTTAGAACAGGATACAGTTGTAAGACATCCTCCTTAATTAAATTAACTATAATAATATTGTTTTATAATTTGACTAGAGTCTAGATGATACCCCGCAAATTCATTGCGCCAAAATTCGCTTATCGCGTGGGATCCGTTTTTCTTTCCCGGGACACGAAGTGTCTTTTAAATACCAAATTTCAGCAAAATCGGCTTAGCGGTTTGGGCGTGACGTGTGACAGAGACGTATCCGCAACAGAGGCGATATACCCGGACGTCATCTAGTATCCATACTTAATATTATAAGTGTGAAAGTATGTCTGTCTGTCTGTTACCTCCTCACGCTTAAACCGCTGAACTGATTTTGCTGAAATTTGGCATGGAGATACCTTGAGTCCTGGGAAAGGACATATGATAGTTTTTAACGTTTTATCCTGAAAAATGTACGGTTCCCGCGCGATAAACGAACTTCTAACGGGCGTCGTCTAAGATAGAATATAGAAGGTATAATTAAAGGCACCTCAGTTCCCCAGCTGATGGATACTTGCGGTCGTTTAAGTGGTTTGTGGGGAACAGTTAAGGTTGAACCCTCCACTTCCGATGCCGTTTCAAGGCCTTTACAGAATGTATAACACGCAGAAGTTAACTACGCACCTTGTTCAAAAGAAAGTATACGGAAGCAGGTAACTATAGGTCTACCAGAATCTGATGGCAAAAAGTGAGAAGATAAATTGACTCTAGCAATACCGGGGTAATTTGAATAAAACATTTTGATCCTTTTTTTCTAAATAGCGGCTGATTCTGTGTGTTAAACATGCAAATATAAAAATTAATCCAATGATCAAGGATAGTTTTTAAAAATTTGCTGTCAAAAATTGCCATCAGATTCTGGTAGACCTATAGTTAATACTTAATTTTTGCGTGATGTTTTGCATACATAACTAACAAGAGATGATACATTTTTGAAAGAGGCGTTCGAATTTGAAACAGATGGACACCGCGGGTGGCAAGTCTGTCAATTCGATGTATATCTTCTTGTATAGTGAGCAAAGTTCAGTTTTGAACAGCTCATTGAAATGCATCGCATTGTAATATTTTGTATTGTCACGTTGCAATGATGATGCCACGTCATGACACTTAGCGATTAGATAGCCAAGTCGTTTCTGCAATCAAAATGGTCATAAATATTTAAAGTTTTCGCGGTTTGATAAAATGAAGTCGATATTCGACTCATCTTATGTCAATTTTATACATTTTAATCGGCGATTCTTTAAAGAAGCGATAAAGAAACACTCAGAACGTTAGAAGGTGTGATATGGCGAAAACTTAAGGTGCGGCAACAATTAAAATCCAATATGAAATTGGCCTAAAAGATACACCTAACCTTATCCGAGCACTTACGAATTTCACGTTTAATTACACTAAAAGCCCATTCGTACGTGGGTTGTACTTTTATTTTCAAAATGGTAATGTTAATTCACAGTGTAAATAGGCCTAAGGCCTTTCATACTAGCAGCGTTTGCATAAGTTATAGTACTTACAGGCGAAAAAGTAGCAATAATATTATATGAAATATTGGATGACTTCAAAAAGTTAGGTTTTATAGACATTGAATCTCAGTGTTATTTCACAGTGTAAAATATATGCCTATAAGGCCTTTCATACTAGCAGCGTTTGCTGTAGTAATAGAAGAGAAGAAAAAAGAAACAGCAACAATAAGAGAAACATTGGATGACTTCAAAAAGTTAGGTTATAATTGAGATTTTATTTTGTACTTATCTTTATTATTGTCATCAGTAATTGTAAAGTTTTTTAAACTAGCGTAAAAAGTTTCGAGCTTACAAAATGATTTAAGTGACAAAAGCAGTATACGCAATGACGTTAAAGCTGTCGGAAATTCTGAAGGGCCCCCTTTTACCCATAACAATGTTCTAAGTTTAAAAATACCCAAACACGTTTAACCCTTTAATGGTTTCATTAAAACGATGCCTTTTTTATGCTGAAAATTACTTTCCTTAAAGCAATTTTCGTAATGCTGTCAATAGTTGTGGGGTTTGATACCGTAGATACAACATTAATAATTATCTACTATTAATTTAACACGTTGATTTGTATTAAATTAATAGTAGATGCTTTGAGAAATGAAAAAAAAACCAGTCAAATGTTCATACATAAAATATTGCAGTTACTTACAGTAAACAAAAATAAATTAAGTTTCGCTAGTCCTCCTAGTATTTGGTTTAATAACTTTTAAAATAAATTTTGCCATTAAAAATGATTTATTATTTACAAAAATACTTTTCATTAATTAATTGTCAAACATAATAACATGAGCTTTTTTACCATCACTTAATAAAAGACCATCAGCATAACCTGTTGTTATTATTTAGCACATAGCAGCTACAAAGTTTCTGAATTAAGCTACTATGCACTAAGCGAATGTGAAGCAAGCCCTTAATAATATGATATAACTATGTAATCTTATAGTACAGGGGTTCCCAATCTTTTTCAGCCTGCGGCGCACTTACAAGTCAATATATTTTTGTCACGGCGGCGCCCTACTCTACCTAGGTACTTACTCTACCTATTACAAAAAGATGCATCCTTTAATGATTATAGTTGGGTCAAGCAAGTAAATAATAATAAAGAAATATTTAATCATCTGCCTGCTTTGTATAATTCATATTATAATTTTATTTAATAATATTTGTAGTTTCGGATAATGATGGTGGATGGACTCACGGTGCCCCTCTTGCCATTCCACGGCGCACAGTTTGGGAACCCCTGGTAAGTAGGCGACTAGGCGTATTTCGAAGGGACTATGGGGCGTGGGTTATGAGATCCGATACCTTTAACCTCTCTCCTACACACTTAATAGCATTAATATATTGTAATAATTGTTATTTACATTAATTAATAATAATTTGAATCAAGCCAACAATAAATTTTTCTATTTGGAAGTTAGAACAATCTTAAGTATAAACTATTATTGTTCCAGATTTTAACTAATCAACTAGCAGCATAAAGTATAAAGTAGGTAAGTCGAAAACTCGATATTTCTACTCCAATAATTCTGAGCCGCAATAATTCATTTTCGCATTTTTTTTTCAAATTAATTAAAAGTCATCGGCTAGCTACAGGCAGCGAACGTGCCCAAAATACGACAAACTTTTACTCATTCCAACTACTTTATTTCTGTCTGGTCTTAAATTAAAACAGAAGTTATTCGTGCCTAGAAAAAATGAAAAATTACCGAGTTTTAATGAAATAAGATTGTACTTTTTTAACCCTTATAATATAATATAATTTATGATGACTCATAAATCTCGTTATATTTTGTTTTCCCCTTTGAGATGGTCTTTGTGGTTATATTATTTTTCGTAATTAAAACTTGTGAATGCTTTTATTTTTTATTAAATTAAGACACTTAAAGTTGACACCAATTTACAAAAGCGACTAATTTTAAAATAGTACGTAGATACATATTATTGTATTGAGTTTTCTATTAACACCACGTGAATAAATGCAATAAACCCCAAACGAGAAATACCTCCGAGACACAATGGCCGTTAAAACAATAGAACTACTCGTATGTAGTAGCTACGCGTTTCATATTAAAATATTTAAACTAAAATCCTATCAATTGAAATCCTTCAATTGCACTCCCGCGGATCCAATTTTGATATTTTATAGAGCAAAAAGTTTTGAAGCGCAGCGCCGGTGCAGCGAAGCGTGACGTTAAAAAATTTGAAAATACGTTATGTTCCACTTACCTCCTTTTGTCATTGGAACGAGAGCAATTATTCTCTAATAAAAAAATTAAAACGCACTTAATTTGGCATACCTATGAATTCAAGCAGGAAAATATTTTAAACGGCCTGTTAATTAATAAAATGCTTATTCTTTAAAAATTCTTTCACTGCGTTATATTCTATGTTGAAAAGGTGATTACTTTTAAATGCGTTTCTAAAATACCAGCGAATGAACTAAAATTGTTACAATTTTACACAAACTACATTTAACAAACTACATAATTAATTATTTTAAAACTTTTTGTAGAGAACAACCACAGTTCACACAAATTTAACTTCAAATTACATTTAAATTTTGTACTTAGTGTATACCTTAGTATAGACAATATCATGCAATGCAAAAAACTCTTGAATAATTTACTTTAATCATAAAACTTGGCTCTCTAAAAAAGTTTTTATAGGGCGTAAAGCGAATGGCTTTTTGCTTCGAAAAGTTTTTTGCACATAAAGGTATTTGTGGTTGAGTGGTAACGTGAAAGTTGACGAAAAACAGTGGTCAGCAGCTGAGGTAAGAAGCCATTTGTGCAGCAGCGGAGAAAATTATCGCGGAAGTGTGAGTTTATGTATGAGGTTGCAAAATGCAGATATCTCCCCAGAGGAATTACGAGGTTTCGCCTTTCTATACATAATATAATAAAACTGTAGAAATGTCAATTCTGTACATTAAAGATATTCAAAAAATAATAAGCGGGGGGTGTTACTAGATCGCTATAGAAGCCAAAAAAAATGTGGTTAGTTTTTTGTCTGTCTGTCTGTCTGTCTGTCTGTCTGTATGTTTGTTGGTGTATAAACCCCCCCCCTCACCCTCTAAGGCGAACAAAGAGGAGGTAAGATTTTGTATTAAACTTTTTTCTTTAATGTAGTTACTTCATATTATTAACTGTGTTTTCCAACTTAACATCTGGTGTATAAAATTTTCCCCCCGCCCCTCTTAGGGGACAAAAGAGGGGGTAAGATTTTGTATCAACTGATGAAGTAGAAATACTTTATACTTATGGCAAAACAACGTTTGCAGGGTCAACTAGTCTACAATAAGGTCATAAGTGCTCATGGTATTGATTAAATCGATGCATATTTTATTGCATATTTACGCATGTTGGATTGAGCATAGTGCACTGTGCAGGACATGGAAGGTTACCCGAAAAACTGTATAGCCTTTATTCGAAAAACTCAAATGAAATTTATAGTTATATTGAGTAAGTTGTCTTATTATCTTATAATCGAAAATATATTTTTAAATACCTAACCTACCCATAGCTTTCTTCGGATATAATAAGTTTCAATACTTACTAGATCATGAATAAGTTTGATCATGATCAATTCTATTATCGTCGATAATAGAATTGATCTTGATCGATAATTTATCGATCAAGTTCAACTTACATCAGCTTACAAAACAACTCATAAGCCAACTTTCCACGACACTAGATATTAGATATTGACTTACTAATTAGTCATTAGTCCCTAAGTAGTAATTAATAATTACTACTTAGGGACTGACGCCTATCAAGTAAAGTGGAAAGGCAGAGCGCTCAGCAAAGTACTTAAAATGGCTTATTTCGAAACAACACACGTAATAAATAAATGTGACTGAAAGTGAACGATCATTGTTTTAAATTTACTCTTCTTCGCAGCTTCATTCACTCAATAGGCGCCGCGAGGGTCAGTGCGGTGCTGACAAATAGTTGCAGCTCATGCGGCCTCAATTCTGCAGTTCCAATGAAAACGTAGGGTTTCAAAAGTTGTGCCTATTTAGCTGCGGAATGGCTGCGTGACGTTTGCCCTTAGCCCTTAAACTTGGCGCCTTTGCGAATAATCGGATTAGCTCCAAGGCTCATTACCAGCTAGTTTGTGCTACGGTTGGTACGTTTTGTATGGATATGCTCGGCCGAGGGAACTGCCCGCCACTTTACCGAGTAGAGTCTACTCGGTAGGTGTAATCAGGTGTAATAACAGGAGCAGAAAGTACTTACTCAATTCCCCAACAGTAAGACACTTCTTAGCATCACCAAGACTGTGAATTACCTGAAATGGAATAATAATATCTATTAAAAGAAAAAAAGGAATAAAGTTTTTAGTTCAAACAAATTTCGACCTTCGAAGTTGACTGTGAATAAAGACAACTAGGCACAGATAGATCATATAAATAAGGTGCATGTTAGGCATCCATATTATAAATGATAAAGTGTGTCTGTCTGGCTGTCTGTCTGTTACCTCTTCACGCCCAAGCCACTGGACTAGTTTTGCAGACATTTGGTATGGAGATTCTTTGAGTCCCGGGCAAAAGACATAGGCTACTTTTCCCGGAATATTTACGGTTTCCTCGTGATAAACTAATTTTGACGCAACGGCGCTGCAGTCATCATATTATTATAGCTGTACTCACAAATAATAAAATGATTAAGTATCATTTAACGAAATTGACACTCATTATATCCACCGAAAAGCACAAAAATAACTTGGAATCATAACTGCGTTAAATAAAACAGCACATTAATATTGGTTTTATAGTGTGATACGTAATGGGACGCGATGCATAAGTTTTAATCACCGTTTATAATTTACAAAGAACACATCTGACATATTTCGTAAATATAGAGATCAACCGCTTTAATAAGCTTTAAAACTTTTTTTGGTTCCTTCTCAGATCCACACTAATATAATAAATACGAGAGTGTGTCTGTCTTTCTGTTACCTCTTCAAGCCCTAACCGCTTAACAGATTTTGCTGAAAGGTTTAGGGATACTTTGAGTCCCGGGAAATCACATACGATATTTTTATCCCGTAAAAATGTACGATTCTCGCGCGATAAACGAATTTTGGTGAAACGGAGATGCGAGCATCATTTGGTAATTTAAAATTGAACGATATAAAATAATGAAGATAATATAGATACGAGTACGATGAGTGCCACGACATGCCACGATTATATTTTTTTATATTATATATTTTTTTTTTATATTTATTTTTTTTTTGGTGACGCAGGCGAAACTCTTTGGGGACCCGGGTTGTGCCTCAGTTAAGCTGAAACGCCCCGGGGTTTGTGACCGTAAGTTTCTACGACGCGACGACGTCGTGCCGTGTATCGTGGCACGTTACGATGTCGTGACGTAGTTTTTTACGATGCTCGTCGTAGATTCTCACGCCGCAACGTCGCATCGTGAAACGACGCCATATCGTGGTACGACACGACGCCGTTATAGTGTTTATGTGTCCCGGCCTTTACGCAACCAAATTACTTAGGTCCGCCATCTGCATTTAATCAACTTCTCTGAAAGTAACTACATAACTAAATGGATATTATAAAGATGACAGAGAGAGGGCTTAAGGTAAAAATAATACTATCCCTACTATCCTTATTTTTAAATTTAATTATTTGCGTAATTAACCTGTAAACAAAATAAAAGGCAATTTATTTTAATAATGTTAGCACACTCCACGGCATAATAAACTAAACTGATTGCGGCAAGTGATATAATAGGCGACGGCTATTACATATTTAATTTTATAGACCATATAACGCACTCGTTTAGCGTTAATATTCGTAATAACGCTATAAATAACTTCACGGTAAATATGGTTCATTGAAATACAGCTGCACAGGCACAGGTATATTAGGAGCAAAAGTTGGGACATTTTAAAATACTACAAAAAAGTTTGAGCGTGTGCAAGACGAACACAATATTAATTTATCCCAATTCCCAAATAATCGTGTTACTCTAACGTCCGCATTCGTAGACAATATTTAATAATTAGTTAACTAGTATATTTTAACATAATATACAAAATAGGTATATAAAATACATACCTACGTTAGCATAAATAAGAGCAATTTTTCTGTTCGCCTACTTTTTTACTACACACTTTCTTATGATCTTAGAAAAAATACGTCCTATGTATGTATAAACTTCTCGGGTTGCCCTTTTAGTTGCCAATAGCTTCTCCGTAACGACTAATGAAAATGGAAAGAATCTATGATCATCTTCATAGTGAAAACATTATCAAAATAACGATCAAACAGAGCACAATCCTGAATAACGCTATCGAATTTTTTTAAGTCAAGAGTGTCTGAGATCAGCGTGACGCAAACAACCTCTCCACAACAACGAACGATAATAGCTAGTAGTGGGCTCAAGCTTAATATTATGGGAAAATAACTTTTTCCGGTTCAGCTATTACAAAATAAATAAAGCTAGATATTTAATTTCCGAATTGGGAATTAAATGTCTCGTTCCAAGCTATTTACGCTTGACGCGCACCACAACAGATATCGAACGTTAAAATATTAAAATCGCATTCGGGCTGGCAAAAAAAGAAAAAAACCATTCGGCCTTTAGGAGCGTGCATTTATCAATAAAACATGCGGACAGTTTACAGTAACTGGACGTTTTAATTCCACTAAAAGCGTCCGAATCATTATGGTCCATGATTCCCGGACCGTCCTCCCAGATGACTGGGAATTTCCAATTATGTATCTTTACGTGTTTAAATCTTCGATTCCAGTTGATCTGTTCTGATGGGAATGCAAATTATATTGTGCGAACTCGTTTTCATTTTTACGAGAGCAAACATGAGTCGCCAATTGTATCGCAACGATAATATTACCGACTTCCAAAAAAGGAGGTTATATTTCAAGGGTTATATTATTTTATATTTATTTATAAGTAATTTTTAATGTAGTATTACTATTTTTCGGTCGCAACAAAGACTCACATATTTGTAGGTAGAATCTCCCCGAAGAATTTAAAGCATTTTCTTAGCACGAAAAATGCGGGTTCTTAATTCTTATAAAGCAGTCACGTCACATTGACGTGACTGAAGCGGTGAAAAAGACAATAGTTATAACAATATTCAGAATGCTTAATAAGTGAGAATTCTATATAGTACAAAAATAAATTCTCTACCTATCAGATATTTAGTCTTCGTTAATACCACGCAATTATATTGAGGCAAATATCCAAAGCAATTAGTCTACGAGACAGGCAAAGGCGTACCTTCATTATTGGAACATATACATAGAACATGCGACTTGCGAAATCGAAGGAGTTTAAAATATCTATAGGTACTGTAATTTATTAGCAATAACATTTTAGTAGGATATAAAATAGAATACAACAGCAACTTGACAGCAACAGAATTAAAATCTGACGTAAATATAAATCAGACAGGAGCAGAGCTTGATATACAATTATTTCACTTATTGACAATAAGTGAAATAATATATCAATAAGTTTCTTGTATTAGTAGACGATACCCGCAACTCCGTTGCGCCAAAATTCGTCTATCACGCGGGAACCGTACATTTTTTCGGGATAAAAAGTAGTCTTACGTGGAGATACTTTGAGTCCCTGAAAAGTGTCCTTTCTCTTAGTAGAGAAAGGACACTTTTCAGGGACTCAAAGTATCTCCAGTAGAGATACTACTGTCTTTTAGTAAAGACAGTAGTATCTCTATACCACATTTCAACAAAATCGGTTCAGCGGTTTGAGCGTGAAGAGGTAACAGACAGACAGACAGACACACTTCCGCCTTTTAAATAGTATAGGTATGGATAGATATGGTTTATATTATAACCTCTTCAATTGAAAAATCATCAAAAAGAAAGAAATCCGAATGCAAGTAAACTTATCTAATATAATTAATCATTATAAGTAAGACGAATGTGTGATGCACTAAGCATAAATATTTACAAGTATGTGAGGAAAAATGCGGGCATCGAGTCTGTACTTGTACTCATTCTTATCAAAAAGGTTCCTTTAACGGCTAGTTTTACATTCACTTTATAAATGACGAATACTTTATCCGAAAGTATTGTTTCCAAGCACTCAACATAATAAACCAGTGGTTGTGAAACAGGCCCTTAATAGTACCTATAAATTAAAAGATAGAGCTTAAAATGTAGAGACATTGCCTTTTAATTAGCTCTGAAATCCTACTACATACAGGAATAATATACGACGAAGTTTTGGAGAAGTGTAACAATAAGAGTCTAATTTAATTATGTAGTTAATTGTGCGCGGCGTGCAACGGAGTTTAACCACAGTATAATTATATACAGTAGCAGAGTCACAGAATTAGAAGTTTAATAATTAGAGTGCAAAAATTGGTGTGGACCAATTTATTATGGCTTATAAAATACGTGGATTTATAAGCACAAAATCAGATATCTTTACAGAACAGGGAAGTACAATTTTATTTTTATAAATTAATGTTAGTGTAAAGTTATCTAATCATACTCTTTATTATACTTTTTTCTTTATTATTCACAATAATATAGAATGGAAAATAAGCTTTTCATACACATCAGGTCATCACGTCGTGCTAAGTAGAGACTTATATTATTCCAATCAGATAACGGTTGAATATTTAACAATTAGTGTGATTGAGCTGTCAAAAGCTTAATTAATACAAATCATGTTTGATAACGTTACGATTACTAATCTCGAGGATCTCGTGCTCAACCTTCAGAACGATGCAGAATAGACCCAGGCAAGCGCAAAACTTTTTTAAAAAAACACTGAGTTAAGCTACTGTTTGTGCATGTATTGTGATTAAACGTTGTGACTTGAGTCTCGAGACGGACGGAGTTGCTACGATTGTTTTTCCGATGCTACAGACTTGTTTGTTTAAAATGTAATTAAAGATGTTACAGAGATAAATTTTTTAATGCAGACTTGATATCTTATTTTTAACTTGTGACTTGTTTAATAAATAAAAAACTTAAAATACGTTATGGGAAGAATTTCGTTTAAGTAATCGTAAAGTAAAAAAGAGGACAAATGTATTTTTGTTTAAAAAACTTAAAACTATCTTAGGCCCGTATAAATAGTCAGTACTTAAGATGCGACCCGGTCTCAAGACGCGGTTCGGCTCTGTGATTGGTTTAAATTTTGACAGCCAACCAATCGCAGAGCCTGAACCGTGTCTTGAGACCTAGATGCATCTTGAGTACTGACTATTTATACCGGCCTTACAATGTGAATGCGCACTTTTACTGATGAGGGTGAAAATTAACCCTGGATAAAATATCATGCTAACTCTTTCATTAACACAAACAACACGAAGGACGAAGGATTAAGGATACTAACTAGAAGACGTCACGATACTCGTATTCTACTTTAATCAACGGTTAACTCTAACGCAAATTACAAAATACATTACTTTATATGTATTTTGTGTATTTGTAGCTAGATATGAGATCTAGGAAATTATATTGTAACGTAATATTAGATCTTGTATTTGCCGTATAATATTTGCTAACCTGTGTCTTATGTTGGACTACAACCACTTTCTAGAAGTTTCCTAGAACTCGATGCAGTTGGATCGACTTGCAACCCGAGGGAACTAGTTATGGTATCGCTTAGTAATACTCAAAGATATACACACTACAGGTTTACCTATTAAAATATATTAAACACTAGTGGTCTTACTACAAAAAATTTAGGGTGGGTTGCACCAGAGGCGTGATTAAAGTTACATTTATGGTCAAAGTTATGGTTATACTGTTAAGGCTAACTTTACTTTAACCTTAACTTTGACCACAGAATTTGACAGATAATGTTGCTGGTCCGACAAGGCTTTAAACAAATATAAACTTCTTGGCTTTAAATGAACGTGGCGGGGCGCTGTTGGTAAAGGAGAACTGTCAAAATGGCATTTTTGTATGATAAGTGATGACAGCGTTGGTTCCTTTTTTTGCCACGATCGTTTTAAAGCCTTGTCGAGCTCTGAAGTAATGGTTAAATATGGCGTCTATTTTTGATTTGAAACAAAGATTTGACATTTTGCATTGTAGTTAAAGTTAAAGTTACAGTAATTAAAGTTAAAGTAAGTTGGTGCAACTCACCTTTAAACACCTGTTGAACAGTTGATTAGAAAAAAATCAGTACATCATGGTCTCAAAACAACTGTTCAACAGATGTTTAATCTTTTTTTGTAAGACCGTAAACTTCTAAATCTAGATATTGTATCACATACTAATGTTACAGAGGTTTGCATTTTGGTTTAAACTATTTTCGGCATATAATATACTAGCGCATCGTAGTGCGGCTCAATTTAGAACTAATTCGATCTCAACGGCTTTTCCCACTCCTGACTCAATTTGAAACTAATCAGACTCGTAAATCAAAATCGTGTCAGTTTCGGAGGCTGATTTTGATAAAATTAAATAATTTGGCACATGGAAGAACAAATGTTAGATATTTTTGTCGTGCGAAAATGCTTAAATAAGACAATAATACTACGTTTATGCCATTCTAAAATACCAGAATGGAGGTTTTGAACACCACGCAACGTTTAAACTAGGAAATAGTATTGTCATAAACAAAACAATTTTTTTAGTTTTAGAATATCAGGACTGCATTGAAACCATATCAAAACTGTATCATTGTAAGATAATAATGGACTGATCAATCATCAATCTGCCGAAGCCAAGTCTGAAGACGCCCTATCTCAAAACTCGTTGAGTGAAAACAAAACTAACTGTACTCCAAATAGGAGCCTTTGATATTAAATTACGTCTGAAATAGCTTTATTGTTACCGTATTTAATTGCACGTTAGTCTAAACAAGATCAGTGGACCAGGAATTTGCCGATACTAATTGATACGGACTTCCAAATTATTCGCCCCGACGAACTGAAAACGTTATATCTAGGAGAATATTTGCGACTATTTTAGGTATTTTCTTTAAGTTTATAAATTTTTTGTTAAGGTTTATTGTATTACTTTAATTATTAAATTCTGTCTATACTACTTTTAGTCTTACTGTAAATATTTTTATCAAAGGTTTGTTTGTCTACATAGAGTAGGCCACAAAGAACCTGTTGTCATTTCCTCCTATAACAGTACTATTGTAAGCTTTGTTTACGTGTAATATACATAATATAAAACAGTAAAACCTAGATTAAGCGGCAGAAGAGTCTGGTGAGAGAACAATTAATTATTAATTTTATTATCTGTATTCATAAATAAAATGTTAAATTGTAATCTTACCAACTACATTTACAATATTTACTTCTTATACGCATGATGCGTAAACCAAGAGGGAAAAACAATAGAAAAATTCAAATGAGCGTAAGTTTTATCGCAGGAAGAAGTTTGCTCTGCACAGTTGTATTTTTGTTCCCAAGTCGGACGGTTCGGATGCATTTCATTTGTTACGGCAGCCGCCGGAACCTCCACGCAACTGTCAATACCAAACTTCCAGTTACAAACTTTAATACGCGTTCATTTTTTAAACAAGCATCATTTTTAAACTTGGATTTTCTTTTGCCCGTAGTGTTGGTAGTATTGTCTCGGATAAAACGTTATAGATAGAGTTATTTAAACATAATAATTATAAGTTTTCATTTATTTATGTGTGATTGAAATTACGCTACCTCAGAGGCTGTTCGAGTACAAAAGATGCAGAGCATATTATGTTGTGTGTGTGAGCACGTGAATATAAAAGCTTCAGCTATAACAAAGACTTTGTCGGTTCTATATTTGATCTCAAACTTATAGAATTTTTTTTAGCCTTATTGGCTGATATTGATGCAAAGACTAGATACCGGAATTACCAGAACTTTTTGCCGCAAGTTTTTATGCAAAATGCACCGTATTGTATACTTATAACACCTAAACTCAAAATGTAAACAGCTAAAGTGTAAACACTATAAAATTATGCATATCGGGGTGGGTCCAATATTGCGTTAGGTCAGACAAATTGGGATCAGCTAGTGAATATATTACCGGCGGCGTTGGTTAATCGCGCCCGTTATTTATTCCCAGTTTAACGGTTAGGGGAACCCCCGCATTAAAAATTAAACTTCATTACATATAGCCATGGATGAATGGATAGATAGGAAGAGGTAAGTCTTCGACAAACACTTGAAGATATATCACGTGAGACATCTCATATCGATAGTGTGTTTGTATGTCTATCAGTTTATATGTATTTTTAACTGGTATTGACCCACCACTTTTACTCCTGTAAGCCAGAAACGACAGAAGTAACCAACTCGGAAAAATCATGTCTTGGACCCACTTTGAATAACTCTAACTGGTCAAAAATCGAAAAACCTGTCTTTGACATTCGACAACACTATTTAACTATTTAAAATAAAATGGATTAGACGGAACTAGAAAAAGTTGCGATAATGTTGCATTAAAATAGTAGAAGATCTAAGTCGCGAGCGCGCCTCGTCCGCACTCGAATACATTACAAGGGAAGCAATTTCCTGCCCTACGAATCCTACGATTTATGCCCTCAACCCATTTTGTTCAAAGGAAGTTATAAAAAGGGCCAAAGTTGAAGTGATGAATATTCACGACATAATGCCATTTAAAAACCGCCGCGACCCGCGAAATTTCAAGCACGTCTTTATAAATGTTAATAATGTAGATTGCATTTTTTTTTTATTCATAAAGGGGTAACAAAAATTGTGTTTTACTTTGACACTACTGTGCTGACAACCTTTTTAGCACATAAATTCATTTGCCAAGTACGTACATGTTGCACAAGTATGTGCACAGATCACAGGAGTCTCTTCCATTTATTTTCATCATCAGTGGGACGGATGACCGGCACGAATGGCAAAATACGAGACGTGACCATGGATAGTATATTTTTTTTCAGATATTTTTTTCAAAAAAAAAATTTGACCGCTTCGAGTTTGATGCTCTAAATGAGTGGTACAGAGGTACAGTGGCACAGAGCATATCTCTTAACTCTATTGGACGAGTTAAAACTTAAAAGCTATGCTCTGTGCCACTGGACCACGAAAGCGGTAATGGTAACTAGTAACCAACTCATCCCGATTTCTCTTTCGAATTCACCAAATACGATAATTAAATTCGTGTTAGTGGAACTAGGCTGAAATATTATAGAGTCGACATGGGGTATAGAGGGTGTGGGGTGTAATCTATTCGGTAATAGACAATCACAGAGGGACAGAGGTCTAATGAATGTTTCACATACGTTCCCACCCGCTTACCCGCTAGATGTGATTTTAATTACATTTTGATGAACAAATGTTTTAATCGTCCAACGTTTCTCTATGTGCTGAATTGTACTGGTAACGTTATTTTAAAACTAAACCGCCCCGCTTGCGCCAAAATTCGTTTATCGTGCGGGAACCGTGCAATTTTCCGAGATTAAAAGTATCCTTTGTTTTTTCTCTGTACTCAAAGTATATCCATACCAAATTTGAGCGAAATCGGTTTAGCGGTTTGGGCGTAAAGAAGTAACAGACAGACACACATACTTTTATAATATTATAATATTAATAATATCGATGAATTAAAAACGTGATCAGTTGTTTTAAAACTTTAGAACCAATATAAAAAAAGCACGATATTAACAAAAGGGTAGCAAATTATTATTCAGAGACGATTTGTTTCTCAAAATTTCGAATGACTAGTAAAAAAAAATGTGAAATTTCTATTATTTACAACAAGGTACAAATAATATTATCAAGTATAATAAACATTTTAGGTAAAATAAAAAATTATACCAAAATTAAAAAACATATTATTTACAAAGAGCGATAATGTTTTCATACAAAACGCTTCCAATTTTGTTCTCAAGTTAGAAAAAGCTTTCCATGAAATTATTCTTGTATAATTTTATTGCTTTTGTATAACTTATAATTTGTACAGCGATTGCTTATATACATTTAAAACATGTAGATAAGTTAACCTTTATTATAATTATATAGTGACCTAGATAAATAAAAGGAAATAAATATATACTTACAAATTATAATTATTAATATTAGCTTAGATTTAGACTTTGTACACTACATATAATTTTTATTGGATACCTAGCTATAAGTTATAACTTATAACTAATAATACTGAATTGAATATTTGATATCGTTTATATTTAAATGCTTGAACTTGTCACAAGACTACACGTCATACAATATACACTCGAAAAACACAACCCAAGTTAGCGTAGTCGAGTAAAAAAGAACTCCATTTCAGCATGTTCCTATCAGTATTTTGAAAATTGAACGAAAAGGGGATTGAAATTGGCACCGGCAGTGCTGTGGGCAGATAGACTTGACCAATCTTCCGTGTCAGTAAAATGACTAGTGTTTTTAATTCACCGAACGAGCAGAACCTTTTTTGAGTACACTTTCCAATGGATTTGAACACGCCTGCGAAAACAGTTAAAATCCATGTCTACGTGAAGAAATGAAATTAATTTTTAACCGACTTCCAAAAAGGAGGAGGTTATAATATGTTCGGCTATGGATATTTTTTTTGTATGTTCAACGATTACTCCGCCGTTTGTGAACCGATTTTCAAAATTTTTGTTTTGTTATAATTAGGTTTCACTCCAATTTGGTCCCATTTTTTTATCTCTTGTCTGGTAGTTATTAGGACGTGACGTGTAAATGGTAAGTAGTATAATAGCTGCCCATATCAAGTTTTGTTTACCTGTAGATTAAAAATTAATAGAAAAGAAATACAGATAATATTATGACCAAGTAATTTAGAAGTCAAAAGCTTGAAAATGACGATTTATAGCTAGGTGATTCAACTTAATTTATGATTAAAAGTTTCTTATCGTGAAGTATGTAGTAAATTAGTTTCATTCAAATTGGGCTAATTATCATAATAAAAGCTAATTCTATTCGTACCTCCGCGGACTAACCTTTGTCGACAAAAAATCTCCCGAAATAGAAATCAAAGGGATTTTAACAGGCACTATTATGTGGACATCCAAAGGGTTTTTTGTCGGGGAGTTGACTTTTAATTAAACTCCAGTCTGTATTCGCGACATTTTTAACGTCCCCATGCTTTACATGCGTAGCTTCATTATGTCTGCTAAAGCGTGTTCGGAAATGTTGTACTTAATTAAAATAAATTCGGAGCACACCGTATAAATTTTATTAGCTCTCGAAATTAGCGTTTCGAGGAAACTCGTGTTGATCTTTTTCCGACATGCCGGCAATTTGTTCTAATGGTTGGATTTTTTGTCTGTTTGATGTTTGAAGTTGCCAATAAACACGTTTGTTTGTAACAATACTTAGTTTCTCATCTATTACACTAACCATGAACGTAGAAAAAAAGGCGACGGAGTCTTATTATACACAGCACTGTGTCTTCAGAGTCGGCCAGGCTGACTGCATGTACACGGTCCGCACGCACACATTCTTACGTTAGTCCGACCAAAAGTCCGGCCATTTGACAGGCGTAAGAATTTGTGCGTGGCCGACTCTGAAGACACAGTGCTGTGTATAATAAGACTCCGTCCGCCTTTTTTTAGGGTTCCGTAGTCAACAAGGAACCCTTATCTACGTTCGCGACACTATAACCTTATAAAGCTGAAGAGTTTGCATGTTTGAATCTCACTAATTACTGGACCGATTTTTATATAATTTGACATTGATGTAAAGGATCTGCGGTAAAAAATTAGGCTAGTTTTTTGGAGAAAATGTAAGTTTCCCTTAATTTACAACTTCTTAATTTACGCGGACGAAAACGCGCGGAATGTCTAGTAAATAAATAAACGCAGGATTATAATTATTGTCTATAATCTATATTAAAATATCTGTACGAATATAATATTTTACTTACAGCAAAAAATATAATTTCGATATTTGAGTAGCAATATATAAATGAACACAAAGTGCAATCTGGCTCGCGCTGTCAATATAAAAGGCAAATATTACACGCGCGTGATTAAATAGAAATATTGACACTGTCTGCCCTCATGAACGAATCGGAAAGTCCTGGGTCGGGTTTTGATTGGGCAAACTTAATCAGCAGCTAATAAACTATGTAGACTCAGTATAATTGACTCAGCTGCCGCATGATATGATTTTTCGTAATGAATTTCCATCTTGTTGAACCTCATTCAGCGCCTATATAATAACTCCCACACCGGTTTTGGTGACGGTGACCGGTTTCATTGAAATTAGGCCAGTTACTCAGGAGTAATTTTATAGTGCCCAAGTGTGTGCGCAGTACACAAGAGCACTCTCCTTCACTCCTTTTACTCTCATAACCCAGTGGGACGGAAGACCGACACGACTGGCGAGAGATCAGGCGCAAGACCGACTTTTTACATGCCCTTCCGACGCATGGATCATCTTACTTGTTAGATAATCAGATAATCATACTGCATTGTTCTAACCAAACTTGGAAATAACATTTTTCCAACGCGGGAATCAAACCCACGACCTCCGAGTCAAAAGCCGCGCTCTAAACTCCTGGACCACGGAGGCCTATGATTGCCCAGGTGCTGGAGTTTTCTGAGAGGAGTTTATCTATTCGACAGTGTTAGAATATGATAGAATATTATACTTTATTGCGTTCAAGATATTGTACAAGCATGATTTAAAATACATTCAGCAAAGAATAAAATACGTGAACAGAAATGTGGCTTTATTGCTATGGGGCAATTTCTTCCAAGCGACCTTTGGTATAGGAGAAAAAAAAATCTAGAAGTAATAAAACTTAAAAAGTAATTAAAAACTAACGTAATAATTGTTTATTGGTTGTTTTGAGGTAAGTCAAAAGCGCTATGGGAGTAGACAAACTTGAATCAAAATGATTAGAAACTGGATATTAATACCCGCTAAATTTTAGACCACCATACGTTACTAATTCAGGAGGCTCGTCCTTCTCTACACGTCCGTGGGCGCATCTGTGAAACCCTACGCATCAGCAGATGACAGGTGGTGATGACGTCTTCAGATGATTTTCTCTTTATTAGAAATAGATTGCCAATTACCGTACATCTGATACGTAATTGAGAGAACTAAGCGCGTATAGATTTACAAGGAAGTTTTGGCCCTATCGCGTCGATGTGTCTTCAGGACATAGATATTGAAAACAGTTGTACATAACTTATGTACAACTGTTTTCAATATCTATGTCCTAACATTTTAGAATATGGCGGCGCAATTTTTTCATTATACTAATGCCCGTATAAATAGTCAGTACTTAAGATGCGATCCAGTCTCAAGACGCGGTTCGGCTCTCTGATTGGTCCAAATTTTGACAGCCAACCAATCACAGAGCCTGAACCGTGTCTTGAGATCGAGATGCATCTTGAACACTCACTATTTATACCGGCCTTACTCGCCAACACAGTAAATTTTTTGTTAACTTTAAATACATTTTGGTAGCAAATAAATTAACTTTGCATAAAAGTCAAATCAGAATCTAACTACAAAATATCTCCCAGCATAAATTAAGAGTTTTGTTTTGTTTCTGTTTCAAGTATTAGCTAAAGCTTTAAAAAGTCAAGTGGTGGATTTAAAAATGGGAATCCCTCTCTCCGGGACCCAACCCCGTCCAGACATTGACCAAACCTTTAATTTACAAAGGGTATTTTAAGTAATTGATTTCTCCTGCAGAAATTACAATAGACCAGAAAAACGGACTTCTAACAAAGGAATAAATTTTAAAAACTCGAATACTTTTACTGCGCCTATTACCGAAGCGGGATATTTTAATAACTAAGTGCCTGTTTCTCCACTTCCTGATAAAGTGCCGGATAGGCTATCAACTACTTTTTTGACAGATTCTCCATATTTTATATGTCAAGATAAGTGATGGATAGCCTATCCGGCACTTATCACGAACTGGTGAAACAGGCCCTTAGTATTCTAATAAAATTACTAACAAACAGAAAATTTACACAAAACTATAATATTATAATAGTTCAAACGCTCAAGCTAGGCACGAAACTTAATACATAATACTTAATATCATAATCAAACTTTGTATAAAATTATGCACCTTGTGGTTTAGATTAGACTTTAAAATAATAATAATAATAAATTATACTTTAGAGTATACTGTCAGTAGAAATAAGTTTTAACATAAGTATTTTTATTATAATAGTACCCTTCATAGTACGTCTTACTTCCAGATGTATTTTTGCACCTACAGCATTTACTTAAAAAGAAGGTACCTATTTGGTACCTATAAACGTGATGCTTAATAATATAATATACTAGCTGTCCCGGCAAACGTTGTTTTGCCATTTAAAGTATATTTTCTACATCATCAGTTGATACATGTTTTACCCCCTCTTTTGTCCCCTAAGAGTAAAAAGAAGGTACCTATTTGGTACCTATAAACATGATGCTTAATAATATAATATACTAGCTGTCCCGGCAAACGTTGTTTTGCCATTTAAAGTATATTTTCTACATCATCAGTTGATACATGTTTTACCCCCTCTTTTGTCCCCTAAGAGTAAAAAGAAGGTACCTATTTGGTACCTATAAACGTGATGCTTAATAATATATACCAGCTTGTTCCTGATGGCACTAATAGCACAGTAAATCCTCTTCTAAGCTAAGCAATTTCTTGGTGACAGAGTAATGAATGACCTAGACTGATAGAGATATACAGGCACGAAACTGTGACTTTGTAATAAATATTCTAATAGCTTGATATTTTACGGGGAGACACGGTGTTTAAAAATATATGAACAAACTATGTTTCCCCGTAGATATTATATTTTTAACGGACTTCCAAAAAAGAGATTATATGTTTGGCTGTGGATGTTTTTTTTTGTTTTCCCAATAACCCCCTTTATGGATGGGATTTTCAAAACATTTTCTTAGTTGCTATGTGCCTCTAATTTTTCTAAGGTTCTAAGGTTTTAAGCATTTGCTTTGATCTATCATTCAATAATTTTTGCTTTTTATTACAAAGCTGAAAAATAGATAGACATAATAATATTATATTGACCTAATACGGACGTTTCATCGAGAAATCTGTATTGAAGAGTGTAAAAATGTAATACTATCTGCGGCCCGCGCCCCAAAGTAAATTGAACATTCCATATAATGCCTCCGTAATTTCAGGCTTTACTTTAAATTTAGTACGTAAGCCGCCAAGAAATGTAATCTTAAAATTATTTTCCTTTCTCTCACTGTTGCCGGGGCAATTATAAATCAGAAATAAAGCTTCATTCAATTACTTTTGCATCGCCTCCTTTGAATTAATTTCGATTTTAGGATTCCAACGTTGTCTGTTATTTACCTGAACTTAAACTAATATGTATTCTGTATCTGAACGGAAAATATTACTTTTCTGTATTGTTATGGCCTTTTCCAGATTAGCCAACATTGCACCGCCATATAAAGTCTAAATTGGGTGATAAGTAGCTATTTCACACTACTGTCAATATTGTCCCGTGTGACCGTAATAATAACTAACGCTGGTGTCACGACTCACGAGTAATTATAGCTGCTTTTCATTTTGTTAATGTCATCTTCAGTTTAAAATCGACTAAAACTACTCTTTACAAACTCCTTTGCTCAACGCTACAAGACTATTTACGGTCAATGACCGCTATCGCCCATTCGCCTCATTTTGAGTATAGGTGCACAAAATCCTTGTACGTGTGTATACATCACGGGCAATTTGAACAAAAACAAAAAAAAAACAGGGCAACGATTACAAATGTCAGCCAAATCCCGCGATGCCCATCTGAGATTAGACTAATGGTTTTTAAAATGTCGTACAAAATACGAATGTGAATTTATCTGGCGCGGCGGATACAATGAAAATATTTTTAACCAATATTTTGCAAAACAAAGCTGGATTTAAAGTTGTTTTATCGCAAATATATCGCAACGATTTACCGTCCCAACTTCCAACTCTAGTCCATATTCAGCCTCGATTTATTTTAAAGCATAGTTTTGGGGTTCAGTTTGATAATATAGAAGTTATAAAGTTGGTTAAAAAACATATTTTTGCTTATATTAGTTTGTTTCGATAATACGAGTAGAATTTATTATTACCATTACGTCTAGTAGTTTTAAAATAGGAAAGTATAGTGATAAAATATTATATTATTATAGTGATAAAATATTATCTTAAACTCAACAAAACTTATTATTTAATGAACTTATGAGTTATGACTATGATAGTTTAGAAAAAAAATGTTTAGGAAATTAGTCGTTCTCCATCAGATATTTCTATTCGTGTGCCACGTCAGTCTTACAAAAAATACCAATAATTCAGTAGTATTAAAAATAGTAAATCACATAATATAAATAGCAAAATCAATATCACAATCCTGATGTTACACAATGAGATCAACATGATACTGTACAACAAAGTATTCAAATTAACTCAATCGTATTTACGCTTAAAATAACTCGAAATCATTGATCAAACATTTAACAAATCACATTAGAATTGTGTTTGATGATCCGAAGAATTTGGAATTTTGTGCACTGTGATCACATATTAATTACGAGTGCGCTGGATATAGTCCGTATTACACAGTATAATACAGTAAAGTAACTGTAGAGTGTCCTTGAAATCAAACTTGCTTACGTAGAGAAGTTTTACAAACGTGCAACGAGATACTGAACTGTTCAGCAGGTCTAAGCTGGTGACGTTCAGTGAATTGTGAGTACAATGTTTTAAAGTTGTACACTGTACAATAACTTCTTACTGTTTACACTCAAAGCCCATTTAGACCTGCTGCTCCTACGAAAATATATTGTAAATACATATTATATTGGAGCTATCAATTAGTTTTTAAATACCATTCATTTTACTTTTGAGTATTCAAAAGCAATACTACAGTGTGTAACAAAAACAAGTGATAATACTTTAGGGTATGTACGTGTTCCTTGTAGAGAGTTCACTGTGAAAGTAGCAGCGCTGAATGACGATTTTTTTTCACTTTTGTATGGGTGAGCGTCACGAGTTTCCCCGTACAAAAGTGAAAAAAATTTTGGTCTTCGAGCGCTGCTACTGCTAGAGAGTTCACTCTCTCTACAAGGAACACGTACACACCCTAAAGTATTATCACTTATTTTTGTTACAGCCTGTATAAGTCATAACGTAGAACTCTTTTTCTGTAGTCCCTTCGAAAATCACGCTAAAGATATTATGATCGGTCCAGTATCGAGATGGTCTACTGCATATTATGTATACTGTGGTATTAGACTGGAATTCGGATGTATTCCCACTTGTGAATTTGCGGTGAACCGTTTTAATGAGCCAGCCTTTATTAGCGGTTTCCAAATGCCACTGATGCAGATACCAGACGCCGATTATAAGATCGCTGATTTTACTTTGTTTTGTGCTGTTCCGGCACTTTACGTACTTTGTTTTGTTCCGGCAACGTAACAACTTTTTTTCATATCTGAAACAGGTGGCAGAACACAGAAATAAATCAAGATAGAAGGGCTAAGCGTGTACGCGGCGGCAAGTGGAGTACGCGTGTTTCAATCTTGCACAAGTGGGCAAGATTCGTTGAACGTTCATTCAGTCAGCACGCACGTCTCGACTTGATTACACCGGAGCGGTTGTGCAAAAATGCCTCATTGTGCAGTGTCTAATTGTAAAAACAAAAGTACGAAAGTGAATTGGTTAAAAGGAGGTATTTCTTTCCATAGGTAAGTTATTTGTTCTAACTAAAAGCAAATCAAAAATTGACACGAGCGATTCCTTAGCAACTCACGCGCGTCGCCGTTCTATCTTGATTTAGTTCTGTGTGGCAGAACACTGCCACCTGTTTCAGATATGAAAAAAGTTAGCTAATACCTACTCGATTAGCATAAACAATTAGTTAAATCGGTCCAGCCGTTTCGGAACAATTAGAGCCATAACTCACCGGGACGCCAACGCGACGTGGCCAATGACGTTACCATGGCAACGTCCAAGCAACATCGGTCGTCTCTACGTCGCCGCAAAGCGGTATTTTAAATTTTTCTTAAAGTTCAGTTTAAAAACACCGCTTTACAGTAACGTAGAGGCGCCAAACGTTGCTTGGACGTTATCATGGTGACGTATAAGCAACGTGTGGTGTCTATACGTCGCCGCCAAGCGTTGTTTTTCTTAAAGTTAAGTTTAAAAACACCGCTTTGCGGCGACCTATAGGTGATAATAATATGGTAAACTGGCTACGTCGCGATGGATGGTGTCCCGGTGAATTATGGCACTTAGGCTTTACAAAATTATAACTTTGGCCACCATATTGAAAAGTAATGATCCTAGTTTTGATTTAAAAGTTAGAACATAGACTTTACCTCCATACAACAGTCAGCATGATCTTAATAATGTTATTTTAAAGTTGAATCCTTATAATACAATAATTGACTTGAATAATGAATATAATATTTTGTTCTCTACTAAGTATAACAATTAACAACATTAAGAGCATGTTCCACCACTTCCTGATAAGTGCCGAATGGGCTATCCACCGCATAAATTGACAGATGAAGTATGGAGAATCTGTCAAAAAAATTGTAAATAACCTATCCGACACTTTATCAGGAAGTGGTGAAACATTCCCTAAGGGTCATGACTTTATAACCAAGATTCTCGGATATTGTTTGAAACAGAGCTTGGCAGAGAATTCAACTTTGACCACAGTTTATGCACTGTAACCAGTATATCTATTAAATGAGATTATGTGCATAACAGTCACTATAAATTTCTTGCGCTTTTGCTGTGTTAATCGGTTTACTTAGGTATATTACAAAAGATTTTGGCAATTAAAAACCATCTAGCTTCATCTTATCTGAGCATAAATATGCGATTTTTTGGCATTTTTTTTAAATTGCTTCCTAGCGATTCGATCCATATTAGTATTGATCGATACGTTGGTAATACAAGAAAGTACCTAACCTCAACACTAAACTTGAACGAGCGAATCAGACCAAAAATTGAGATCACTGGCCTAGAATTATATATAACTAACAAAGTCATATTATAGTAATGATGTTTAATAAAGATATTTTTATTTTATTTATTTATTTATTTATTTATTTAATCATAGTCAAAGGTAAAACCTACTTAGTTACTAGCGCTATTCTCAAGATCGCTACGGCTGTGCAAAATTTCGATCCTTCAAAAGTTCCGCCATTAAAAGTAATGGCAGGATTTCGTTCTAATTTGGAAAACAACCAGCATTACCACTAGCATACTTTTAGTTTTCCGAAAGCGAAAAGTTTGAGAATAATATTTTTTAAAACTACCCCCGTAATCAACCGGCCGTCAATTTGAAAAGTTCGGCTTCAGAGCTTTCGGCCTCCGAGCTTTCAATGGGGGTGAAGATACCCTAATATAGGTTGTAAAAACTTTTCCGTTGTTGTTGTTTTATGGTAGAGCTTTTTCGGTGGGTAAAATGTCCGTCAAAAACAGTAAATGCAAGCCTTGAAATAACAAATAATAAGGAAAAGATAATCGAAAACTTTTAGTATACAGTGTAAGCATATACGAGGTGGTTTTCAGATTTCGGTACCTATTTTCAAATAGCTACTAATTTCTTGGGAATTTCTGTTTTAATAGAATAAATACTATCGTAAAAGTTGCCGCTAAACCTGGTTAAATATGGTTAAAAACGCTTAGCAAATAACAGTGTTGTTAAATTGTGCGCACTGCACATATTGCACACTTCCTTTTAAATACTTAGTTTGCAATCGTAGCGATCGCCTCTTTTGTCTTCTGAACATGTTTTATGATGTCCTAGTAAAAATCATACTTTTTAAACTCTTAGAGATCGTTAACTTCCACACTCAGAGACGTATATTACTCCTTAACTGTAATAAATGAAAATATTGACATACGTTATCAGTTAAACCCTTAATTAAATTACGAGTACAATCAAGTAATCATCGTCTCTGCGTGCGGCAGTAAGGCTTAAAAATCACAAAGAGCACTAGAATTAAAAATAGGTACTCAACATGTTAACTGTGAACGACTCGAACGCCGCGCCTAGATACCGAAGGCTAACTTGTTCGCTACAATCTCTTTGATCAACTCCAACTTGGCTCCCCGTACGCTTGTTTGGAAACTTCCACTTAACATGCAACTTAATTGAATTGTCCAGAAGTCGGTTCGATTCTTCGCAGCATTTCCGTGCTAACTATCCAAACTTTGACTATCGATTTTGTACCTGTTTGTCGTATTGACATAATAAGTTCATACGTTCTCTCAGAATTTTTATGAGATCTACATTATTTGGTCGGGTTACGTCAAGATCAGCCGATCATTACTAATATTGAGTAATGTAACGCCTCCGTGGTCTTGTGGTATAGAGCGCGGCTCTTGACTCGGAGGTCGTGGGTTCGATTCCCGCGTTGGAAACATGTTATTTCCAAGTTTGGTTAGGACAATGCAGGCTGATCACCTGATTGTCTGACAAGTAAGATTATCCATGGGTCGGAAGGGCATGTAAAAAGTCGGTCCTGCGCCTGATCTCTCGCCAGTTGTGTTGGTCTGCCGTCCCACTGGGTTATGAGAGTAAAGGAATAGAGAGTGCTCTTGTGTTCTGCGCACACACTTGGGCACTATAAAATCACTCCTGCGTAGCTGGCCTTGTTTCAAAGAAACTGGCCACCGTCACCGAAACCGGTGTGGGAGCTATTATTATTATTATTTTACTACTAATATTGAGTAGACACGACCGTCCTAACGAGCGGTTTAGCCGCTACACAAGGAAATCTCAAGTAGTTGTATGTAGCAATGATTAACCCGCGTAGATTTTTACATACAATTAGCAGCAGCGTAGGGGGCGAAACAGTTCGTTCACACGGCCACACATAAATCGAATTCTTTCTGATCTAACATAACACGACATACGACCAAATCAATATAGGTTCGTTTCTATTAAGTTTCTCTGTCAGTCTTTTCATAAAATGCTCAACTTAACCAGCTTATTATTATACTGTTAAACATCAATCGCAATAATTGTGCGATGAAACTACAAGGCGAATTTGCATACGCGACTCAATGAAGCGATAATAGGAGAGATTAAATTGAAATATTAATTTACATATTGGATTCCATTATTTTTATATAAGTTTACAATGCAATCACATTACCGACTCGAAAAATTAACGCCATTTCAGATGAATGAAATCAGAGCCCTTTTCAAATTTAAATTTTTTAACTGTTCAATATCTCGCTTTTATGAGTTTTCATTATAATAATTATAACGGCTATAATGAAACGAAATTAACAATTCCAATCACTCTTATTTTATTTGTATTTAACAGTATGCTTAAGATTACTTATCTTTCTTTTTTTTTAAGTTTCTTTTTTTATTGTTTAAACATTTGAATATGTACCTATACCTATGTTAATTAGTAATAAAATAATATCATGGGCGAGGGCGCTATAGCCTCTGCAATACAGTTTCCGTTAGTGCAGGGGCCAGAGGCTGTTTTATGTACAACAGTTTTGGTTTAAATAAAGATATTATTGATATTTGTTTATTTTATATTAATTTTTGCTGTGAGGATATACAGGTTTTTTACTAAAGTAACACTATAATATAATAGCTTTAGAGCCAGCCCCCAAATTTAGATGTGAAGAAAATGCGAGCACTGTAGATTTTGGCACTCTAAAAACTTTTTCTTTTCTGTGCACCTACTCAATTGTGTTCAAAATCGGTTTGTAGGGGGCGATATCGGAGTGACATATCAAAACAACCGGTTAAGACAAAGCATTTATTCTGACTGATCTCTACATTGCAACTCTGGTTATTAATATATTATTATATCGATCATACATTTGTGGCTCGTATTACAATTTACACGTATGCAAATCCTTAGAGCCTCCACAGGTTCCACAGGTTCAGTAGTTTTGGAGGGAAAGCCTCCAAAACTACTAAACCTCCAAAACTCTTAAAAACGAAGTAATCATATATATATATATATATATATATATATATATATATATATATATATATATATATATATATATATATATATATATATAAATTGATCTTTAAATGTGCTAGTAACGCTTAAACTCGAAAACGGCTGAACGGATTTGGCTGATTTTAGTCTTAAAATATTCTTAGAAGTCCAGGGAAGGTTTTAAAGTGACACGAAGTTCACCTGGACAGCTAGTTCATCTATAAAGTAGGTATGGAAAAGCTATTTCCGTCACGTCGCACTATGTAAAGCACATTTGCCTATGAATTCATCATAAAAGGTTCCTTTAAGCACGTTCGTGATCCAGTTCAATTATTCCAAATAGATCATATCAACAAAATGCCTTAATGGACAACTTGCATTATATCGCTCGATCGAAGTAACGAGTGCCGACATGCGAGAATGTTAGATACAACACGTTAAAGATGAGCTTAACCCTAAAGTATTTATAGAAATGCATACTGATATTACAAATGCGATAGGGCGTTTATTTGTCTGTCTGTTACCTATCCAAATTTGATTTTATCCCCAAAAATGTAAAGATTCTGCGTAAGAGACGAATTTGCAGGCAATATCTAGTATTTTCATAATATTATTTTGGGAAAAAAATATCAATAAGCAGGGCTAATAAATAGAATCTAAAATAAGGGGCTTTAGCTGTACCTACTCGACAAAACCACAGTACTAGAATGGTAAAATATTTTTGGTGTACTAGCCACAACCTAAAATGTATTGTCACAGCATAAAGAACCAAACAGAAAACATTACTAAAATATTAACTACATTTTTTGAATACATTGATGATCAAAAGAAAATACAATATTCAAGAAATTAAGACTTAGCAAATTGTCAAATTCTCAACTACCGCTCAGGGTTTTAAGATAATTATACTCAATGAAACGACAGTACCAAGTCCTTCAATATCAACGTCCCAAGACAATACCAAGGCCAACTATTAAGATATTAAAGTACCTACGCATTTGCAAGAAATTGGGCCGATTGTACTTAATGACGGTTATCTGGCGGGGTGGAATGTTCTCGTAATTTCTACGGTAATCTAGATTGACGTTTACTGAGTGGATAACACCTTAGATAGAATCCCAAGGCGGAGTAATCACCTCGACAAAACCACACGCTCGGTGTAAACAGGATGTGGCAAAAACTTGTCACGGGTTTCGATGTCTATATCTAATGCTGAACATCGTTAGGGTGCAATAACGAAGTTTAAATGTAAGGATTTAATTGTAGCTGGCTAACTTCGAAAAAATTGAAGTGAGGACAGATTTGTCAACGGTCCGACGCATACCTAAAGAATTTCAACGCTTTGGCAGATGTATAAAAAATTAAAGTGTATTCCTATAGTAAAAGATATCAGATAATAAAAATTAACAGTGTTCATATAATTTAGGCAACTCTATGTATAGAAACATTGTCACGCGGTATTTTTGAGTCAAAATTAGTATAAAAAACTTTTAATTGAGAGTACAAAAAAATCATTTTTACAAACGTATTTTTTTTTCAGATTTCATCACCGTAACAAAAACAAAGGTGAGTTCTTACTATATCTATACAAGACACACTTATTACAACCAGCGGTTGTTTATAAAGAAATAGGAGGCGAACAATTTTCTCCCAAACATTTTCCTCAAACGGGAAAATACGAGTCCCTGCGGAAACTTGTACCGCGTGTTTATACAGGGGCTCCACAGACTGTAGTGGGTTTTTTAAACTTCCCAAACCAAATTGGTTTCACTGACGTATAGGTATTGTACTTTTTCCGGGCTTCACTTTAGAGTTAGACATGTTGTTTAAGTAGATTTTTTGTTTCTCTTTCTTTTTTATGGGTTTTTTTTTTGACAAAACAGATTTTGTGTACTTATAAAACAGCTGCTAAAATGCCAATTAAGGACTCTATATTTCTGTTTCTTATAGTACAGACTTGGAATTAATGCAACATAAAAATATAGAGTTCATAATATCATAATGATCACTAAAAGAACTAGCACAAGATTTCGTTACAACTTACATCACGTTGTTTTTAAATATAATAATCGTGTAAAGTTAACTATAAAATATTGGATATCCTTACTGTAACTAGGACGGTCTTTTCATCTAGAATGTAGATCAAAGATTGTAGGCTCTAGTCTAGATCATTATAGGTACAAAAATGTATATCTCAGTAAATTAAGTATAGCAGTAATAAATCTTAACCCAACTCTGTCGCACGCAGCACCCTCTTCAAGTGGCAAGAAACGTATAAATCTTTATGAGTGAAATCCAAACACGACAAATATAGTTGGCCTCACGTCCGGGATATAAAATACCCCCTAGCAAAACATTGTCAACATGCGTTTTATTATCACAGCTGAGTAGATAGGTTTAATAAAACGTTTGTGTTACAAATTATTATTTAACACACCGAGCGGATTCCTCGTCAAAATTAGTAGACTTAAAAAATATACTTAAACTTCCATTTGTATCACTTTTAACCCGGCGTTATGGGGTTGGAAAAGTGTTACACCGACTACGGGGGTGGGTCTCACAGACCCTTTTCAATTTTGTGCACCTGCAACTCCCAGGAATTGTACTATGCAACATAGTACAACTCAACAGCTCCAGCTATTGAGAAAAGCGGTAAAATTGCACGCATACTAAACGAAATAGAAACAAAACAAAATGTGTACACATTAAATTTAATGAAATACAGTAAATAAACAATTTTATGCGACGTCGATTTACTTGTTTTAGTGCAGAAATAGAACCTTAATGAGTATGAACTTTACTGACACTGTAAGGTAGATAACAAGATTTTTTATTATATTTTATGTGAAATGCTTTTCGATAAGAATACATGCATTAATTGTTACTAATGCAATAAAATTCATTGGACTTACCCACTAATGCTCTTTAGTTGGATAATACTTATACCTACCTTATATTGTATGTTTTAAACTTTTAAAGCTAGTCTTTCAAGCGATAAATAAAAACAAACCTAAGCAATTTAATAGTGTTTACTTAGTATAAAGGCTAAAAGAATCCTTAAGCTTTTAACTTATAGTCAATAAAAAGTAAAAAAATATATTTGAATCAGTAGTTTAACGACCCAAACGACTAGCATTTAATCCTTGATGTTTTACACACTATAACAAACACAATTTAAATCCTATTCCCTTGAAATAAAGACTATAAGCAGAGCTATGTGCACCTAATTAGTAAACCTAACCGCCGCTTTGCCAAGCCGACATTAATATATAAAGGGCTGGATTTCAAAAGGCCAGAATGTAACATGCTTGTGCACACTGCTTTAATATTTATACCTATATAATAGGTCCTATTCTGAAGAAGTTGCCTAGTCTAGGAGCCCTAAGGAGGCTAGTCTAGGAGCTCTCGATCAAATATGCACTGCAGCCTGTCTGCTCCACTTAGAAAAGACACGAATCTTATGTAACTTCATTAAGAGACTTAATTTTATTCTAGTTTGCACAAGTTTGATGAAGACTATTTACACTATTTACTAACTCTTTGTGCATCTATTTAAAACTTAAACTTTTTATATTTTCTTTACTTAAATACAGGTTGTAACAAAACTATGAGATAATACTGTGAAAGCAGCAACGCCAAAAGACCATTTTTTGTGATTTGTGTGGGCAAGCGCCCCAGCGTCATGAGTTTCCCCGTTTTACAAAGAGAGAGAGTTTTACAAAAGTGAAAAAAAAATTACTCTTTGAGCGCGCTCTAGATATAAACGGGACTCATACACACCCTAAAGTATTATCACTTAGTTTTGTCACACCCTGTATAATAACAAATAATAACTAATTGTACCTAAATTGGTTAAGAAACAAGTGCATATACAGTGAGTTTTATATGTAACGAAAGTTGATGTTGAACTATTGATACTTTGCTTAGACTTCCAATTTACTCGATAAATATATAGATTTTTCGAGTTTTACCCAATCAGTAAAGCACGTCTTACGTTGATTAATTTTTTTAAGACAAAATTCCTGACATCAATAATATTATTCTGCATTAAAACTGAACATTCTAGTTGAAATGGCTCATAAAATGATACCCATATAAACCAGTGTGAATTCAACGAAATCCGTACGTTATTATTCATTTTATGTTAATCGTATAATATCATAGAATGCATGAGATTTCGTCATAGCATTGTAAAACATACAATGGTAATGTAGGTGTCTTCAACCTACATATTCGGTAGTTCTCTATGGAAATTCATGTCGCTTTGTTTTATATCCGAAAGATAATAATATTGATTTTATAGTCATTTTTATTGCTTTATTTTTATTACGTTTCCATGTATCGTTGCGGGAGATGTAATAATGTTTTTTTGTTTACAATCTATATTTCTTTTACAATCTTACATACATTTTCTTTTATACATAATATAGACTTTGTATTGTTGTATCGGTGTACATCAGATATCATCCTCCTACACAAAAAAGGTAATCCAAAAGACATCAATAACTATAGACCAATAAGCCTTCTAGCAAGTCTATACAAGGTGTTTTCATCCTTGATTCTAAACCGTATTTCAAAAACTATTAACAATGCACAACCCATAGAACAAGCCGGTTTTCGTTCCGGCTTCAGTACCTTAGATCATATTCAAGCTTTAGAATAAGTAATTGAAAAATACGAAGAATTTAACAGACCGCTGTATCTTGGGTTTGTAGATTACAGCAAGGCCTTTGATAGCATCAGCCACGCCTCAATATGGACCGCATTAAACAAGCTTAACATCAGCTCGAAATATATTAACATCATAAAACTCATATACAAAAACGGTACTAGTAGAGTAAGACTGGAAAAGAAAGGCGAACTAATCAGTATAGAGAGAGGCATAAGACAAGGCGATCCCTTATCACCGAAACTATTTATTGCGGTTCTAGAAAACATACTTAAAAACATCAACTGGGATGGCAAAGGCATAAAGATAAACAAGAAATACTTAACCCATCTCATCGCAGATGACATAGTCTTGCTATCAGAATCAGCATCAGACCTGGAAAATATGCTTGAATCATTAAACCAAGAAAGTAAAAAGATAGGACTAGATATGAATGCTTCAAAAACAAAAGTCATGACTAACAGCATTAAACGATCTGTAAAAACAGAGGACAAAATAATAGAATATGTTGACTTGAAACTCATAACATAGACGAAGTAGAAAGAAGGCAGAATATAGCCTGGAAAAAATTCTGGTCCCTCAAAGAAATCCTAAAGGGAGACTACTCAATAAACCTGAAAAAAATAGTACTTGATACCTGTGTGCTACCCAGCCTGCTTTACGGTTACTAGTAAAGACAGCAGGCAAAAACTGGCTTAAGACAGCTAAAGACAGGGACAAATGGAAAAACATGGAGGAGGCCTTCACCCGACAAGGGACCTATATCACACAAAATGGCTCGGTAGGTAACAGTGGAGGTTCTGGGGACACAGGTTCCGTCTGGGCTGTGTTACCTTGAGTATCCACTGTGCCACGCCAAGCCACGTGAAGTTAAAAAAATATAGTAAAAGGAATAATAAATTTAAATGTAAACTTGTAAACTTAGTATAATTTATAGGAAATAAAGGCTTTTTTATTTTTATTTTATTTATTTATAGTTGTATCGACAGAAAAATCGCTTAAAGTTACATGTAGCTCAAATGTTTACATAATATATGAATATTGGATATTATAAAGTTACTTGACATGCTACAATTATTGAGGAAATTAATTCCTAGGCAGTTGATGGACCTCGGCTTCAATGTTAGCTGTGGTCGGATTTAACTTAACGCGACCAAATTACTTAGATCCACCATTTGCCTAGGAATCAACTTCTCTGATAGTACATTCCTATCGGCTTCACCTTGTACATTTAGAGCCCATTATTAAAATAACTAATACAAGTTTTCCTCTATAGAAAAGCGCTAAGCCTTCACCACCGACGTCCATAATAAAATGCGTGTGTTATGAAGAGAAAGCACATTAAAGTGAAGATGCAGTAATGCACATAACTACGAGCAATTGCTGCGCCATCGGCATAAGTAAAATCTGCAATTTACAAAATGGCGACGTCGCCGTAATTGCGAACTCTTGCCAATAGTCGAGAGCTATAAATAAATATGGATAGATTTCTCTCATTGCCTTGTTAAGTCAGGTTCAGATGAGGTACGGACAGGTAGATACAGTAACTAGATACAGTGATATGTATCGTACAAGTCTCGTAATACACATTATGCTAGGTTTACACTAAACAAGCAACTTGACTAGTGACAAAATCCTAGTTTGCTGGCTTGCTATGTTGCAGTGCAAAAAGTATCTTATGACAAACAGTTTGGTCACCTAGCTAATTTGTTCAGTGACGGTTTGTTTACTTGCCAATGGACTTGAAAAGACAGTACGTCTACTTGGGAAAATTCTAGTTTAAATGACCAAGGTGATAGAATATTAAAAGCAAATAGCAGGGTTCCCCTACCAAGCATTATTACAAGAATTATTGAAAATTTTACAGTCAGGTTGGAAGGAATTTTAATATTTTTTAATTGTCATATTGACGTCCCAGGAATATGGACCCTGTTTGTGAAGCTGCTTTTCAAACCTTCGCAGATGATATTATTCTTTTCAAGTTAGTATCATGAATGTCACCATAATGCACTGCATCGTGGACATCATGCACAAACGCGCGACGTTGATCATGAGCAATTTAAGGCAAATTTAGCCCTCTACACGATTTTAATCGCCAATATTCGTCATAGGCCAACGTAGAGCCTTTACAGCTACCGCGCTAGTAAAAGGTTTAAACGGTTGTTGATCCCCGTACGAGCAAATATGACTTGCGGCAACCGAAATCACGTCTATTTTCGCTTCACACCATTTTCCATCTAATGTTGAGTGCCATAAAGCTGTATTTGTTTTACACGCCCTTTAATTGGTATATTAACGCGAATTTAAATATTTGGAATTTTTAGCACATCTCGGTGAGCTAATTACATTTTATTGTACGTTTTGTCTGGAATTTGTTCGGAGATATTCTGTTTATATTGTGAATATGATTTAATGAAAAATATTTAATGATATCATGAGAATCAAAAAGCTTTTGTATTTTGTATTTCAAAGTAGAGCGAGTTATTTTTTGATTAAATACTTACTATAAAAATAACAATATTATGACTTCTTGGTATTTATAAAACTGTAATTCCTATAATTTATGTACAATATCTAACACAATATCTTAATAGGTATGAGTAGAGAAGAATTCAGATTAAACAAAACAGCTATTAATTTTACGAATACTAATTTATAATTATATATTTTGTTTAGTTTCGTCCAAAGCTTGGACATCCCTGGCTTATTTTACAACCTGTTTACGATCAACTTGTACCGTACAAAGCATTTGTGTCGATTGTAAAGCTTGTTCCCGCAAAACTAGTACAATTCACTATCACCGAAACGGTTCTATAGTGGGTTCTATTGTACCAACTACCAGTCAAAATAGAACTTTAAACGAGGCCGCGACACCTGCATGTGACATTAAAGCAAGGTTCACAATACAAATATAAACAGTAGAACGTCATGTTAGATCTAGTCGTGCGCAAGCGTGATAAAAATTAAATAGCCCAACAAATAACAATAGAGTTACACGCCCTAAAAGTCTATTATTTTAATGCAACTACGCTCTTTTTAGGGCCTGTACCTAAAGGGTAAAAACAGGACCTTAAGGGCTGTATCTTAATTCTTAAGAACCGTCATACCTAGACTTCTGAAATTATGTGTTTCTTTTGCCGCATCATATTTCGTTGCCACATCGGTATCATTTCTTGAAAATACTATTTTTAGTTTTAATACGTAACAGCCTGGATCGGAAAAATAACAGAGCTGCATTAATGTTGCCTTAAGTGTGTGGAGTGAGTTTGATTTCAAGAACAGAATTAATCTACTGTATGATATTTATACTGCGTTTGTTGTATGGATTATGGTCCGTTCGTTATTACCACGTAGTTTTTATGAGATGGCCCTGGGGCCTGGACCCTTAATAATAATGTCAATAGCATAAAGGTCCTTTTACAGGTAAATTTGTAATATAGCCGGCTACCAAAAGACATTTTCGCCTCGAAAATGCCAATCTAACTAAAAGTTTTCTGGTATTGATAGTTCAGAGATTAGTTTTGAAACGGTTTTGATACTTGAAGTGCTTTTGGCATTGTATAATCAGTATAATATACCTAGACCGTGGCCCAGTGGTTTAAATGCGTACGCGTGGGAAAAATGTTTCCAAGATTGGTTAGGAGGCTGATTGTCTGACAAGAAAGATGATTGTAAAGGAATATAAAAATCCTGCCAATTAGTTTTTAAATCAGAAAAGAGTTATTTAATATCGAAACTTTGAATGCATATTTTTTTACCAAAATGTTTGTAATCGGTATGTTTTTTGTTGTGTAAAAATAATTATTTTCATCCTATAAATAAACATTTCTTCGCGGCCTAATTGCACATATTTTATCCTCAAAGTCTGTTATATGCACGTTATATAATATAGCGACGCACTTTCCAGAAAAATCTAATAAGAAAATGTTGCCCTGCGTTACTCTCTCTAAGTGCGCCATTAATATTAATACCTTACGTCTTTTTACTGCTGGCAACATCCTTAATAATCAAATTGTATAGACTTTTGGCGGGAAGTCGAAAAGAGCGGGTTATGCATTGAGATACTATAGTAGGAGGGAGCCTTGTATCGGTATATAAGCGTCAAAAGCGTGTAATGTTATGTCCTACTTACTAGGACATAACAAAGGAGTCGGACTGCATATTTCATGTAATAAAAGTATTATTAAAGGTTTTTAGTGAACATTTTATGCTAGATATTGTTGAGTTTTGTGGTTCCGCTAAATAATAAACCATAAGAGTGGCTAAATAATGCCTCAAACACGTGGATTTAACATGAAATACGTAAGTTTTGAACAACGTTTTTTGGGCTTTCCAATCGGTATTTTTGTAAGCTAAAAAGACAATTTATAAGCTTAATAATTTCTTATTTGTGCTATATAAGACATTAGTGCTAAAAATGTCACATCAACTAATAATTTGGCTACAAAAATTGCATAGCTTTTTACGTGTGTTTACGCATTCTCATTACTTGAACTATAGTTTATCGATATCATGAACTAATTGACTTTCTTTTCTCGATTATAATATGCTTCGAAATGATCGACAAATGAAAATATTCAAGAAAATAAACGCACACTACTTGTATGAAAATAAGCACAAAATGGCCACGCGATGACGGGCTAAGACTACATCTACCTATATCCTTAATCTGTGGGGTTATGTTTGTGTTTTTCTATCTTAATGTCAGTTGTTTTTGAAAGATGTCATACGATTGACACATGTGTCAATGGTTTTTAGTTTTTTTTTAAGCTTTTATGAGTAGGTATCTTAGAAATGTTTTAAAGTTTGTAGGTTTTCTTATTTCTTATGGTAATAATTATTCATTGTATTGAATTCATTGTAGTGTAAGTTCATTGTACTTTTATAATGTGTACGACTGAAGGACCTGTATCCATAGTCATGAATAAATTATTAAAAAAAAAAAATCTAATTGTATATTTACTTTGAAAGAAATACAGACTCACAAGGCTTATTTTTTGACCAGAATCAGAAGGCCCGCAATATTTAGGAATGGAACTTGAGAAACAGCCGTACACACACTGTACTGTACGCCGTCTTAAATACATAGAAAATCTAATAAGAATCGGTACTACGGAACCTAGGAATCCAAAGACTAGATATATATGAGATCACAGATACACTGGTAAATTTTTGCCTCAAAAGTCAAATAAATTAGAAGACACCATACTCCAGGAGATTTCTTAGCAGCTTTAGACCACAGTTTTTATTTCAATTAGACCACAGACTAAATATTATATTTGAATGATTCATAATATTATAATTTACTATACGCCAAAAATTTGACAATTATTGTGTAAACGCCGTACTTATCGTAGACAAGAGCAATGCCCAAGAGTTTTTTTTTTCTGTTAATTCAAATACTCCAAGGACCAAAACAAGTAGCAAATGGTAAAAGTATGAAAATTCAAAAAGTGAAAATGTTCAACGCTTAAGTAATACGGAAGTTATGGGGCGTCCATTAGTGAATAATGGGAATCTGTTTTACAATTACCATCAATGATGTTTTAATAAAGATGGCGTATGTTCATACAAACTGCAGTTGTCGTCCGTATTCTCTATCCTTTTTAGGGTTCCGTACCCAAAGGGTAAAAACGGGACCCTATTACTAAAACTTCGTTGTCTGTCCGTCTGTCCGTCTGTCCGTCTGTCCGTCTGTCTGTCTGTCTCCAGGCTGTAACTCAAGAACGGTAATAGCTAGAGATTTGATATTTTCACAGATTATGTATATCTGTTGCTGCTATAACAACAAATACTAAAAATAAAATAAAATGAATATTTCCCATACAACAAACGTGATTTTAATGGCCTTTTTTGCTCTATATCAAAAATGGTAACAGGTAGGTACTTGAATTTTTTACAAAATCCTTAGTTATATGTGTACTTTAATATTTAATAATAATATTAAAATAAAATAAAAAATAAGGGGGGCTCCCTTACAAAAAACACAATGTATGGCCTAATTTTGCTCTATAATGGTACGGAACCCTTCGTGCGTGATTCCTACTCGCACTTGGCCGATTATTTAGCTTAACATAAAGCATTGAATAATTTTTCAAAAATTTTGGAAAATACCCAAATAAAATGTAATTACTAGATGTTTTCATATACTTCCGTGTGGTACGTGACTCCTACATCTTTTTTTACCTTTGAATTATAATTTTTGCATTTTCTGAATACACAGTTTGGCATTATAAATCAAAAACGTCAGACCTCATCACTCACTCGCTGCCAACATTCAACTAATTCAAAAGACACTAATTAGGTTCATTTGGCCGCCTCAGACTGTACGCGCTAGTGCGATATCTACCTTTTTTTATAATAGAATATCATTGATTACCATAATTTCAATTTGTGAGGTTGTATTAAAAACCGATAATTTTCTAGCGAAAGATTTTATGAAAGCGCCATAAGCGAAAAGCATTAATTTCGTGTCTTAAAAATGATTTACATAATTTTAAAAGGGTACTTACGCTTTTGTTGTTCTAAAAATTTTCAGCGAGATCTTTCCCGAAAATTTCTTTAATATTAACAGAATATGTAAATAAGCTTTTTGATTATGCTATAACTACCTTTTAGATTTCTTATGTCTTTAAACGTTGAGCTGGCTTTGGATATTAAAAGTTCTTATACGTCTGATTTTCTAATATTATATTCCTCATATATTATTATGATCACCATACCTTCGATGACTTCACGGATATTAATTCGGGACTTACCTGAAAAAAATACGAATATTAATAAACATATAATTTATATTTTACGCCCAAGTTGCTAAGCTGATTATGCTAAAATTTGGGAATCCAGTAAAAAGACATAGGATACTTATCCCGGAAAATCGTAGGGTTCTCGCACTTCCAAACCGCTGAACCAATTTTGCAGAGTTTGGAGATAATATAGAGACATAGGTTACTTTTCGCGTCATATTTTCGGTTTCCGTGAGACGCATCTAAGTTGCGTCATTTTAAGTTATACAAGCTCTACATACATTTGCCTGTAATCTCACGGTGTAGCCGCCAATTCGCGCGTTCGGGTGGACGCACATAAAAACGCTAATACAGTAAAATTTGAACGAAGAAACTATTGCCATCACGCTTCACCCTTCGCTGGCACGTGTATTGTGATAGAGACAGATACAGTAAATCGAGGTAACGTGTTCCTTTGATTTCTTCTTCAAAATAGACCCTATCTAATTATATATTTTTTAAACATCTCCAAAAAGGGTGAGTCTATGCCTCTACGTTTTTATTTTACATTAAAGATTCAAATTTGCTTTACTGTCGGTTGATTGGTGGGGTACGGAACATTAATTTTTTTACAATTTTTGAAGGGTCATATTATTTTTTATTTTTTAGCAAATTAAAAAAATCGAACGTAGAGGTATAGCTTTCATAGATCCCAATATTGTATAAAAAATCATTTGTCTAGACTCTAGACGCATTATCCAGGGAGGAAATTGGGGAATACGTTTGTATGGAAAAAAAAGTGTTAGCGTATCCTCTTAACCTCTCCGGAATCAACAGTAGGTAAAAAAATAGATTCTAATTGCCTCACTACCCAAATACAAACCAGTAATGCAGGTGTAAACACAATGTAGTGTCGGTAGTCATCCCGTTAGCACTGACCGTACTATTTGCATAACTACTTGCCGGTTTAGAGGCTTTATGCTCCTGTACAGTCCAGTATTTATCAAATATCAATGGTTCGACTACAGCTGTTGTGGAACTTTTTTTTCACCATTGTATGTAAGTCATGACGCGGGGGCGCTTGCTAATACAAATCACAAAAAAGATTTTGCTCTTTCAGCGCTGCTACTTTAACAGTAAACTCTATACAATGGACTCATACACACACTAAAATATTATCACTATGTTTTGGTACACTTTGTATAAATGCAATAGTATGACTGTCTAACTGGTAACTGTTTACGCTTAAACGGTGGTTACAACTTAGAAAGGGACGGAGACACATTGGGAAACGGAAAACGACATAAGGTAGTTGAGAAAAGTTTACGGTTTCTCACGCGATTAACTAATTTATGCGCAACAGAGTTGAGGTTTGGAAAGATGAAATAGTAATAGAAAATATATACATATTACATTATACATGGTATGTAATTTTGTAACTAGACTTTGTTTATAGCCACCAACTAATCTAGCAAGCCTATTAAACTTTGTATTCTTCTTAATTAATCTATACATCTATACATATATATAATAAAACTGTAGAAATGAAGATTCTGTACATTAAAGATATTAAAAAAATAATAAGCGGGGGGTGTCACTACATCGCAATAGAAGCCAAAAATGTGGTTAGTTTTTTGTCTGTCTGTCTGTCTGTATGTTTGTTCCACTATCACACGAGAACTACTGATCCGATTTGCATACGGTTTTCACAAATATATTTGTCTTCTTCCAGCTCAACATCTGGTGTATAAAAATCTCCCCCCCCCCCCCTCTAAAGGGACCAAAGAGGGAGTCAGATTTTGTATCAAACTATTTTCTTTAATGGACTTACTTCATATTATTAACTGTGTTTTCCAACTTAACATTAAATAAACCCCCCCCCCCTCTAAGGGGACAAAAGAGGGGGTAAGATTTGGAGGAGGGGGTAAGGGGATAAGAACTGATGAAGTAGAAATACTTTAAATGGCAAAACAACGTTTGCCGGGAAAGCTAGTATATAATATAACTCAAAGGTTACTGACTGACATAGTGATATATTATTATATCAACGCACAGCCCAAACCACTGGACAGATCGGGCTGAAATTTGGCATGCAGGTAGATGTTATGACGTAGGCATCGGCTAAGAAAGAAATTTGATAAATTCCTCCTTTAAGGAGATAAAATAGGGGATGAAAGATTGTATTATTAATACTTCTTAACGCGAGCGAAGCCATGGGCAAAAGCTAGTTTAAGTATAAAGGCGGGAAATGACGGCGAAATAACTTTCAGTCTTTATCAGGTAAAGTGGGTAAGAAGGCGAACTTTCTATGCAGTCCAGAACTTCCTACATCTTACCTCGTAAACACGACATTGCTATTAAAGTACAATCCGTTCAGTTAGTTAACCTCGGTAATTTGTTTAAAATTGATCGGTATGTCGACGGCATAAGGTGAAAAATAACTTGTACTACACATAATGACTAATGAGCTTGCTAGTGATGGGAGAGCAAATACGATGCACATAGATTTCGAATAGAAATTTAGAATAGGACTAGCTGTCCCGGTGAACTTCGTGTCACTTTAAAACCTTCCCTGAACTTCTACGAATATTTTAAGACTAAAATCAGCCCAATCCCTTCAGCCGTTTTCGAGTTTTAGCGTTACTAACACATTTGGTCCATTTTTATATATATAGATAATAATTATATTACTGCTGTTTTCACGTTAGAGGCAGCACCAGCATAGACGTTATACAAAAAGTTTTGTTCTACGTTTGGCAACGTTTCTATCAATATTCTGTGCCTGTAGACAAGTGGCGAAACGCTAACGCTAACGCTAACTCTAACGTTACAAAATGTATGCGATTTGACATAAGTCATCGCTTCGCTAGCGAATTCTAATGTCAAATCCCATACATTTTGTAACGTTAGCGTTAGCGTTAGCGTTAGCGTTAGCGTTAGCGTTAGCGTTAGCGTCTTGCCACTTGTCTACAGGCACTGATATAATATGACGTGTGCAACATGTGAGCAACTCAGATTTTTTAAAAGATAAAAATATATAATATTATGACAAGATGACGCCCGGGCAATCGTTTATCACGCAGGAATCGTACATTTTTACGGGTTCTAAAGTATTATAGGGGCAAACGAGCAAACGGGTCACCTGATGGAAAGCAACTACCGTCGCCCATGGACACTTGCATCATCAGAAGAGCTGCAGGTACATTACCGGCCTTTCCTGGACCCCAACATATCTCCATATCAAGCAAAATCAGTTCAGCGGTTTGGGCGTGAAGAGGTGACAGAAAGATAGATGGACAGACAGACGGACAGACAGACACACTTTCGCATTTATAATATTAGTATGAATTAACATGGAAGTTCCAACACTAGCTCTAACGTGCTAATGGCGACGAGGGAATCAATAGTAGAGTATTGTGAAACAACTCTATACTTTTCACCCTGGACGTTTCATTCGCCCTGTTAATTAAAGCAATAGACCACCATTTAATTAAGAACTTGGGCTTCTAATCTGCTATTGACGAAATTATTTGTGAGGCCCGATTCTTGTACCTTCGACCTTCGTCCAATTGTATGCCAAATAACGAGTAGCGAACTTGTAAGGCTTACAAATAAATACAATAATATTGAGAATTTGACTCTTGGTTGGATCCCACTATTTTAAATATATACAAAATTGTTTATTTTGCCGGGATAAAAAGTAGAGGTCTCACTTGTAGTTCAACTCTATATCTGCACATTTGTTTATCGTTATGGATCTAACATGGAGCCTACTTAATACAGATTATATTAATATACATACATATACCCTTGGTTTACCGTTTAAGCTACCATATTAATTTATGTAGATAGTTAATGTAGCATTGCTTAAAAATAACTCATGTTGTTATTGGTAAATCCAATTGCTTATACCTTTATGAATATCAACATTATAACAAAAATACATGCAGCCGAATATAAAACTACCTCCTTTTTGGAAGGCAGTTAAAAACAATACGAAAGAGATATTCAAAGAAGTAACCGAGCATATTTTTCAGTTGCGAGCGAACAAAAACTTCAGATATATCAATGAAAATACTATTCGTAGGATATTTTCAAGTATTTTTTGATTGAGAGATCGTTGTATGGAAACAATACGAAGATAAAGCCAGTTCTTGTGTGGATCATTAATAACGAGTCGAGGGTCTGTTCAGTCCTTGCATACGACTTTTGTGTTGCTCTATAATCAATAGTTACCCGCTCCGTCAGTGATATATTGAAAATCCAGGCTTCAGAAATATCTAAGGCCTGGAATAAAAGATAATTAGGTAGATGATAAGTTTTATCCCGAATCCGAATGTTGTTCTGTTGTACTTAAAATTTATTTATGATTATTGTTTACGTTTTCCCTAAAATTTTAAACCTTCCTTGAAATGATGAGTTTTTTTACTATCGCGTCGGAAGCTTTATCATCCGGCCCTTTTTAAATTTTCTCAACTTTCAATCCATGCACTAATTGCAATTCATATTTATAATATTATTAGTATAATTTTATTAGTAGCTAAATTATTATGATATTTTACTGCATAGAATATATCCTGCTTATTTTAGTAAGAATTTTTCTTCCGGTACGGCGCATACTCAGCTAAAAGCGGAGAACAGCAGAAAAGTAATTCTAAAATAACTATCCCGGTTTTAGAACCGTTGTTTAGTGCGATGTATGAGCAATTATACAGTTCAATCAATTATCCCATACACTCTATTCAAATCTAGTCGGTTGAACCGTTCTGAAAAGACTTTAATTTGCTCAATTCGCGCTCGCCAATTCCTGTATCGAGTGAAAACGGTTTAATAAACCCGTGAGCGTTTGTTATTACATGATTTATAACGCTGTATGAATAACTTCTCTTATCGAGGGAGGAAAATTCGATTTATCGATATCGATAACATTTTGTTTTCTTTTTTCAAGCGTAAACTTAATTAAAAGTGTTTAACTTTTTTGGATTGGTATTTTTTTTTTTGCATTGAGACATGACGTGATCTTATTGAAATTTTGTAACACGAAATAAGAGTAGAACGCCTTCGTGTCTTGAAATATAAAATGCCTCTCTTTTTATTTCTAGCTGTTTCTTTTTTTATTTTTCTTTCATTAAGCAATATTTTTTTGTTTGTTAAAGTTATAGCCAAAATATAGTAAAGACTTATTCTTCAAATTGTAGAAATAAATATTAGCATAGAAAACATTTTACTGTTATTGCAAATCAAATCTCTAATATCAATTGCAATTTATGTAAGTACTTATCAGTAATAATAATTATTATTATTATACATCTAAGTAGCATATTTTGTTGCTAGTTTGAATTAAGAAGTCAAAATCATTACATTGTAATGATTTTGACTTCTTAGTTAAATTACGTATTGAATACTATTGATATTGAATATTGATCAATAGTCTGCAAAACATCGATACTTTTATAAGCAGGTTATTACCATCCCTAACATTAATAAAGTGGAATATTGTACAGCAAGTAATTGAATTTCGCGAGTGTCTCACTTATTAAATCAATGCCTTTGATTTTTCTCCGTCAAAAAGCTAGGGATGGGTTTAATGTTTATGAAAACATCGATATATGAATTATTTATGATGTTACACGATTAATATACAAATCTAGCTTAGTCGTGTTAAGGTGTTTCGATGGATATGTTAATGTTCTATTATTTATTACTATCTGTGTAAGTTGTTTCAAATGTAAAGTTTAATTTTGATATAATTAAACGTGTATTATTATTTGTTATAACCTTTTTATATAAAGTATGAGATTTAGCGTCGCCTTTTCTTTTGTTAATGTCTTCCATAATTTCAAAAAATAGCCAAGTGCGAGTCGGACTCGCGCACGAAGGGTTCCGTACCAATATAGAGCAAAATACGTCAAAAAATTGTGTTTCTTGTATGGAAGCCCCCTTATTTTTTTCATTTTATTTAAATTTTATTATTAAATATTAAAGTACACATATAAAAAAGGACTTTGTGAAAAATTCAAGAACCTACCTGTTGCCATTATTGATATAGAGCAAAAAAGGCCAAAAATCACGTTTGTTGTATGGGATTTTAATATTAATTTTATTTTCTTTATAGTATATTTTGTTGTTATAGCGGCAACAGAACTACATAATCTGTAAAAATTTTAACTCTCTAGCTATTACCATTCTTGAGTTACAGCCTGGAGACAGACGGACAGACGGACAGACATCGAAGTCTCAGTGGTACCATTGAGACTTCGATGTCTGTCCGTCTGTTCGTCTTTACCCCTGGGTTGTCCCTTTTTACCCTTTGGGTACGGAACCCTAAAAATGTCGAACAAAAAAAAACAATGCGATTGTCGAACAAAATTTTTTTATTAACACAAGATTTCCGGCAATATAAAATTCTAATCTACAATACATATTGCACAAGTTAGATCTTATGATCTTATGTTATTCCCGTTAGGCGTACTCGTCTTAAGTCGCAAACTTCGTCGCGGCCTTTATGCTAATAAAGATCCCTCGATAGCTATTAGGTTATGACTTATCAAATACTCTGTAGGACTTTTTGTGAGAGGAAAATGGCTGCTGGGCTTAAAACCATCATCCCAAAGGTATTTATACTTAACTAGATGACGCTCGCAACTCCTTTGCGCCAAAATTCGTTTATCGCGCGGGAACCGTACATTTTTCCGGGATACAAAGTATCCTATGTCCTTTCCCGGAACTCAAAGTATCTCCATACCAAATTTTAGCAAAATCGGTCCAGCGGTTCGAACGTGAAGAGGTAACAGACAGACATACACATTTTCGCATTTATAATATTACATATTAAGTAGGTAGGGATTTTTAGTCCTCTAGCTACAATAGCTAATTCTAGCTCAAATACGATAAGCCATTTATGCTCTAGGTCGAGACAAACAAATAAACACACATACATAAAATCCAAAATTATACTCGACGCGTAAAAACAGAGTATAAAAATTGCTTTAAAAGATTATTTTCATTTTCTTTTATGTAATAAGATATATTAGACACTCCAAAAGAATATCGCATAAAGATTGAAAAATATTGTTAAGTTGCGAAATTATCTCACAAAAAATTGTTCACACTTCTCAGAACTCCTTTGTCTGAAACCTTAGATTATGATTACCCAACTTCTTTCGCTTCCAATGTAATTAGCAAATTCAATTATAAACTCGAGAAATGAACGCTGGGGACCCGTGAAGAGGAATAGCAAACAAAACCCTTTCAAGATCTTTAAGGAGGCAAAAGTTGACAAAGTTTATTGGGCTGTGCTGAATTCGGTAAAATTTTACAAAGAGACATTCAAAAGTCATTAATAATAGGAAGTCAGCACGGACGAGCTTTAGAGTTCCAAGGAACGTTTTATGCGCTACGCCGCGCTACGCACATCTACAGTTATGCGCTACGCTGCGCTACGCACATCTACGATGTTCTACGGAGCGCTACGCCGTTCTACGCTGCGCTACGTCGCGTCGTCGCGCTTTATGTTACGAATTGCTACGTCGGTTCACTACAATACCATGTAAAACATAAACATGTCCACAAATACAATGTTTAAACTGTCAAAAATACATTTAAAGTTAGATAATTAACGTACAATTTTTTTACTATAATTTTTTAAATTAATTTATTGACCATTCTTACAACTGAAAATTATTATTCTCTGTTTGATTGACTAATTAAATGATGTTGTTTGATTTGCTGTAATAAAATATGTTTAAACGCTTCTATTTTCTAATAATTATTTTACTCCCATTAAATTGTTTTTTATACAATATGTTTAACAAGCAAACATTAGTAATCATCGTACGTTAAATACTAAACTCACCACATATTTGAAACAACAAAATTCCGTTAGATGCAATTGTACATACGTATTGAGGGCTCGGCCGCGTATTAATTGCCTGTCCAATATTTTATTTAACCCCATAAAGTTTGTGGCGAGCTGATGAATTATAAATACACGATCTGTCGCTTAATCGAATGCGGGCTTAAAAATGTATAAAATTAGCCAATTGTACTGGACATATTGGCAAATATTGACGCAAAAAAAAAATACGCTAACAATAATCATTCAACTTTCGAGAATAAAACGTTCCCCGGAAAACACTGTAAAATAAATCTCTTTCAAGATTTTTTAATAAAGCGTTTCAATTCGTGCAAACAGAAAATAAAATCGACAAACGAGAGCTTATGTGCTAATAAATTACAATCACAGTGCAATTTACAACAATTAGTTTGTTTGTGCACTCGTTGCTTTAAGTTTTCTCTGCCCTGTCTACGGCACTGCAATACATGGCTTTACTATGGCTCGCGCTACGACACAAGATTGCGCGCTATGCTCGGACGCGACGACGCACGGACGCGTGCTACGGCGCATAGACCGTGCGCTACGACGCATAAACTGTGCGCTACGATGTAGAGATCGTTCGCTACGACGCACGATGGCGCTCAGTAATGCACGAGCGCACCGCGTGATGAATGGTCAGCAGTTTAGCGCCATGTGCTGTTTACGATCCACATTTACGACTTTCCTTTCTATGTGGTAGATTATATATTCTGTGGTGGTAGAGATTTTATATTTCTAAAAACTAAACTCTACTTTCGTCTGAAATGAAAAGTTGAGGAACGTTACACAACTTATTTCTATTACCTGCAATTTATATTTAGTGACAAAACTATACAATTTTAACTCTTTATATTGTAACACTAACTTTACAAAAATAGAGATAATATTTTCATATTTTGTTTCGCTCTATCTTAGAAATTTCTCTTTCTGAAAATATTCATGTTTATCATAATGATAGAGCATTTTTATAGAACAAACCATGCCAAATTCATAATAAAGAGAAATCTCAAACATACAAGTAATGTTGTACATAACTATACATAATTATGTTTTATCTCTTATTATGGTAATGTCAAGCGCTGTTTGTTACGACAGAGATAATATATATCATTACGAAATATACGAGAAAGTACAAATATTACTATGCATACTCTCAAATAGTATAGTTTTAGGTTTGTCAGCTTACTTACAAAGCTGCTAGTAAAAATTAAAACACGAAAATGTAGGAGAAAACAATCATACTAAGGTCTGTATTGATAAATTATCTCAGGTAAAAAATTAAACTTAATCATCAACTTTTGAAAATCATAAGGGCCTGTTTCACCACTTTCTGATAAAGTGCCGATTAGGCTATTCACAACTTTTTTAACAGATTCTCCATACTCGATCCGTCAAGTTAATTTGTGGATAGCCTATTCGGCACTTATCAGGAAGTGGTGAAACAGGCCCTAAATCTAACAACTCCCCAGAAGTTACCAATAACTAAAATCTTCCGATGTTGCCAGTTTCATCTGCTCAAAAACGATTGACGTATTCATAAACATTATTTCTGTATTTCTTTTGCTGGTTCAGCTGATGTAATCATAGTCATATTAATTTTTTTAAACTTTTTAACAAGTGTAATAAACCACTATAAATCCATAAAGCTTTAACGGTAAAGTTTTTAAAGCGATGAATTTTTAGACGGAATTTTAATTTTTAAAGAATATTACTTTGTCCAGTAGTGATGGCCTCGGGGGTTAGTTCGTAATAAAGCAGATTTTATGAACAACCTTTCAGAAGTAATTGAATTATTCTTCTCAAAAATATTTCGGCGCTGGAAGGGTCTCGCGAAGTAACGTTTCCTCCCCGTAAAGTATTAAATTAGGGGACCAAATTGTCCCTCACAGAATGGCTCCCGACCAAAGGTCTCCAAGATAAAGTTGATAATCATGGAAACGTTTTTCTAGTTTCGTACGGTGCCACAGTTTTGAAAATATACCTATCGAGTTATTTTTTTTTTGTTGTTATTTGACGCATTCGTGGTCCAGTGGTCTAGACTCTAGAGGTAGGCTTAGGTTTCTTACGGTCGAAAGGCACTTGCAAAAATTCTTTGAAAAATATTTCCAAGTTTCCAAGTTCGGCTAGGGCAAAAGATGGTCATGTAAATAGTCGGTTTTCCGTTTTGCGCTATGTTCCAAGATTAATTCCTTATGTGCTTACTGCGTTCACACATAATACAGCGTTAACGCAGAAATATTTTTATTGTTAACTTTTATTGGCACGTTACCTTTCTGATATTTACATGGTGTGCAGAACATTTATTAAAAAGTTCAAAATATTCCAAGCACAATAACGTAGCCAATATTAACTTAGCCGGTATCATAACACCTCGAGACCTCAACAGAAACGGGCGAGATCTATAAAAAGGCCTGACTTATGTTTTGTATCAGTAACCACGGTATTACGACATTAACGAACGCGTTGATCTAAATTGGGCCTTCCACCCCTCGTCTCAAGGCAGCATTTCCCTTTCCCCCGATTTAATATTAACATCTTTATTCAGACTGCTATGAATTAAACAACAGGCATTTACAAAGGAGACGCCGATACGCCTTTTTCGCTGTAACTTCATTTAGATTTTGAATTAGGAATTTCTAATTTCGTTATTTTGGTGATAATAGAATACTCGGAATCGTAAAAATTTCGCTTAATTATTATATTACATATTTTACATCTGAATTTTTAAAAGCTTTTAAGGGCTTAATTACTATAGTAGTAACGACACTAAAATTATCTTCAGATGCATCAGAATCGATACAGCGGGTAAATATTGTAAAGGAAACCGACAAAACAACACACTTTCATATGTAATAATATTAGGCACGGAATACGGATTAATCTTATCTTAGTACGAAAGTAATAGTGAAAACCTTTACTTCAGTCTTCTATTAATAGTAAATACTAACTCCTAACCCAAAATGACCTTGCTTTGTTTCAGTTCCAAGAAAGTGAAAGCCTTTCCCTATCTAATGTTAGTGCAATAACTAACGTCGTTGTTTTGACTAGAATCGTTACTTTTAGTCTATACAGACGGACCGCATTTCAACTGCAATCCAACCGCAAATTGCAGTTCAAGTGCAGTTTGAATGCAGTTGACACGGCTGCAATAGAACTGCAAACCAAACGCACAGTCGGATTGCAGTTCAGTTGCAGTTGTCGTGTAGTCGTGTGAACCCGTTTTATTTGCAGTTCTATTGCAGTCATGTCAACTGCATTCAAACTACACTTGAACTGCAATTTGCGGTTGGATTGCAGTTGGAATGCGGTCCATCTGTATAGACCCTTACATTCTAACAATATAATCAATAATATTGTAAATGTATTATAACTAAAAAACTTTAATCTCTTTCTCTGTTTAATTTTCACGCTTAAACCACTAAATCTATTTAGACAAACGAGAAAGAAAAATGGATATTTTATTTTATATCACAAGAAGATAATATTTTGTTACATCGAAATGGATAGTTTTCTTGGGTTTTCCTGTCGCGCACACTTTATTGGGCTATAATAATTTATATAGTCAACACACTATTATCATAACAGAAACCTAGCAAAAGATTTAATTACGGTTTGTTTTGTCTGTTTGTTCGTCACAAGTGTGTGTTCCCACATCCCCAGTGTTTGCTCAACGGAACCCGAATAAGTGGCGTGAAATTGATATCGCCTCTTCATACGCCATTTTCTTTGGTGTAACTTGATACGGACGTGTTTCCAATCATTATCTTGTTTTGTTATTGGTAAGTATATGTTACGGTACGGCCAGCGGTATAAGGCCAGCTGGGTTACCGGAAGTGTTTTTTTCGGAATCTTTAGGAAAAACATTGCTAGTTTCGACCAGGCAAAATAAGTGCTTTTTCCGAAGATTGCTGAAAATTGCTATAGTTATTTCTATTTATGATGAGTTATGACACAACTAGATGAACCGGTTCAGCCGTTCTCAAGTTTAAGCGAGACTAACAAAATTAAAAATCAATGTTTATATAAATAGAAATATTATGACAGATATATTTTTTTCTATCATCCTCTTTTCTTCCATAAAAAGAACGCCCTTTCCGGTGGCCATGCTAAGCATTTCTATGGGTTATTTTGACACATGGGTAATTCTCATCAGCTATTTGTGTAGCCAATAAGTTGTTCCGGTATTTATACACATTACCATAACATTATACAGGCCGGGGGTAAAATATTTAGTTAAGCGGGAGTTTTGTTGTATACATATCCTGACAAAGTTTCTCGTATAATGGTTATAATGATGATTATTTTTTGGTTAAACTTCACTCCCATAGTTGATGATAGACTGTACGACATTATATAGTATAGAACAGTGGGTAATAACTAATAGATAATATTATACGTTTGAAAAGTACTTAATTTAATTTTGATTATCTGTTCAGAGCAACCAATAGAGCCGAATATACCTTGTTGGTGGCTGCCATTGGTGTCCTAATTATCCTTATGTCCAAGCAAAAGAAATAGCTAAAACATATTGTGCGAGATCTATTCATAAAGGCATTTTACATTAGACACGCCATACACTTGTCCAAATCCCATTACAATTTATAATTTTAATATAAATGTTGCACAATGCCATATTGTATGGCGTATTGCGAAATATTCAGCATACATTACGTACCTAATGGTCTGTGTGTATGATGGATGTGACAGTTCGACACATGAGCACACGGCTTTACATTAGGCCGACGTTGAGGAAAGTTTTTGATGATCTTATCATGGGTGTAAGGTACGGTATAACATAAAATAAAGATTAATTAAAAAAATGCAAAGTGACCTAGCTATGCAATACGATGCATTTTGAATAAACCATTTTAAAGTAAACTTTATTTATTACATCAGAAGATACACAAAGAATTGAGACTTGCAGCTTTTGGTGCCGGGCTGCCTGTTCCAAATTTGAATGGATGATTTAAAAGTACGCCGCAACACGATTTGATATGACCCTTTTTAAAGAAATTGTAATAACTGACCAAAATGTGACATAATGTGCGTTTTATCTCTACAAGAAACCAAAATTATATTTTTTGAATTTTGAATTGTTTTTTTTTTTCAGAAAAGAGCGATGATGACGTAGAGTTGTTCTGCAAGCTGGGCGCTGGCACATGACGCGGTACAGCCACTGTACGAATTATGTAAGTGGGCCAAATTTTGATTGATTCGTATTTTCCCTCGCGAATATCGAATGGCTAACCTGAGCCAAGCGCCTAGCGATTTATTTTCTGGTTATATTTTACGTAACAACATCATAAGAAATCCTTCACACAAACATAATATTTTGACAATTTCGACGGCGGATTTATAAATCAAAAATTTTAGAAACTGCCTCGTGTCACACTTTTAATGCCCATAGAAGTATACACATACAGAGTTTAAGAAAGAAAGTAATACTGAGCTTAGGGTATCAAGAAAGTGATACTATATTATGTGTTAATTTCGAAAAACCTAACCCTTTATTTTTCTCTAAAAGCGGGGTTACATTACATTAATCCTATCCAGTGATCGAAGCCAGTGCTGGATTACTACTGGAATAATGTTAACTGGCATTGGAATACACTGAAATGCAATTCAGTGCATTCCAGTGCTCGTTTACATATTAATTCCAGTAAAAATCCAGCGGTGTACCTGGAATAATGTAAAACGGCATGTCAGTAGCATTGTTAACCCAAACTCTACGCACAATTAAAGTTGTATATTACCCAAAAATACATTATATGGGCGAGCAAACTAATTCTACGAATCCCTGTCGGTACAATTAACATTTCCTCCAGTGTCACCATTAAGTCTGCTCAAACAATGGAGCAACGAACTGTTTGTAGAGTCTTAGCTGCAGGGTACACAGTTGACTCAATTCGCGACGTTAATTACAATGTTCTGATACCTTTTGTTCTCTGAATTATGCCTCCATTGCCAATTAAGACTGAAACAATGACGAGTATTGCTCAATACTGCAACAGCCTTATCGATACAAAATGGAGAATCAGGGCTAAGGAGTATCATTAGTTCATTAGTATATTGTGTTATTTTTAGTAGAACTTGTGTAGAATACAAGTGGCTTGTAAGTATTCGCTTGTATATTGTGAATATGGATAACAAGCAGAAATTGAATCATTGAGTACGATAAGGAAAAGCATGTCAAGTCTTCAGAGTTTATTTTATCTATTTATAATGCAGCTTAACATCCATGTATTCATGGATATTACCTAAAAACCATTTAGAAATTGAAAACGCTCACACACAATTACAAAACCAAAAAAACTTATATTTTTTTTTTTCGAAACTATAGCAACACTCGAAGCAAATTATCGATCTTGCAAGGAAAACAAACGAAGTAAATTCTAAGGTAAGTAATTATAATTTATAATAACACAATATAATGTAGCCTAACATTCTAGTCTGTATGTATTTTATTACGACACACCCAATCACAGCATACGTGTTTAATTTTTGTCGAAACTAGCAACACTCGAAGAAATGTTGGGAAATTATCGTGCTTTAGTCGGATAACAAACAATGCTAGTTCTTATATAGTAAATCGAAGGAAATAAAACTAAAGAACGCCAGTCTTGCTAGAATAAAGTTGCTAATACTCTTAATCTGAGGTCTTGAAAAGCAAATCGATGTAACCGAGGTAGGGTTGCCAGGTCGCTAAACCGAAAAGTCGGACAAGTAGTCAGATTTTAGACGTTTGTATAAAAAGCCTGCTATTGAGTACATAGAATCTGAACTCACAATATACCAATAATTAGCAATACGTAAAAAGTCAGCACGTGTACATGTTTTCTGTTTTATTAGAACAATTTAACATCTAAAAGATAACATTTTACTTCTAATCAGGTGTAAAACCGTCTAAAATTTGTACGATTTCCATATAAAATTATAAATTCAAAGCTTTACATAAGCCGGACTCCCTTTAATTTTGGCCTGACACGCAATCAAAAAGCTTGACTGTGTCCGGCTTCATTCAGACGCCTGGCAACCCTAAACCAAAGCAATAAAGTGTGTAACTAACCGGCCAAGGAAACTGGGTGAGCCTTATCTTGTTGATTGTGATGCTATCTTAACGAATAGCTTCGGGAGTTGTCACACAAATAACACCCCTAATGCCCACACAATAGAGGCTCTGGGTTCTGAAAAGAAGCGTTCAGAATAACAACGACAGGATTTAATACATTTTGCATTATGAATAAATTTCATTTGTGTACATTTGTGTGTATATGAGTTTGATTGTTGTTTGTATAAAATAGGTATGTGAAATAGTCTTTTCTCACCTCCGGGCGGAAAGCGTCAACTCTCTTCCCGCTGCGCTTACCGATGTTGCCGTTTTCCGCCTCCGTCGATGAGAAAAATAGTATACGCACCACGGGCAGTAAATAAGAAAGCCTCAGATCACATGTTTGTTGACCTCGGCTTCGCCTCGGCCAACAATAGGCTACTTGACCTAATTTTTTTCTTCATGCTAATCGCTTCTTAATCATTAATTTTCACGAAATAAACTAATATTTTATTATTTTACACAGTAAAAACCCATAAAAATGTTGATTGAAAAATACGCCTTATAAATGGCGCCGAAAACACTGTCCGCCATAGTGTGACGTCATACTGTTTGTATTTTAGAGTCTCTTTATTTAACATTTTTTTATGTGCTAAATGTACGAGTCTTAAGGTGCCCAAAAATTATAAAAGAATTAAATAAGAAATTAGAAATCATTTGTAATGTTGAAAACTTTTGGAGAAAAGATTTGGCCATTTCATTTCCCGTCTACAATAAACGGAGATAATATATAAAACTGGTGTTTTATTTGAATTACTCAAGAAAATATATTTTGCAAATCTTTCTAGGCTTATTCTTATTATTTATGTACAAAATATAAACTTACACATAACGAGCGCGATAAATAAAAGATATTAAATTACGAACATGATGACGTCACATCCAAATCGGAAGTACTGCAAAAGCGTTTTAGTCAGTACAAATCATATTTTCATAAAATCATATTTTCAAATCGACTTTATTTATCAATCATAAGCTTTTATTTGATGATAAGGGTGAAATACGGTTTCCTACGCCAAGTTCTACTAGAAATATGCATTTGTTCAATAAAATTGAATATAGGTCAAGTAGCCTATTACATGTGATCTGAGACATTTCTTATTTTCCTGCCCTTGGTGCGTAATGTACTATTACATAACGTTCATGTGCTTAGGCTTTTCAAAATTAAAATTCATTTAAAAGAAACATATAAATATTTATGCCAAAGGAGGAGGGGCATTTTTGTATGGAATTCGTGCCTAAGCTGTAGCACATCCACACATTTTATTTTATTTTATTATATCAAATAAAAAATTAAACATAAAATTTTGTATATTATGTATCAAAGTGCTACAATGGTGGGTAGGATATGCCCCTCCTTCTTACTAATAATAAGCTTTCAAGCCGTAATAACAGTAACCAGCTGTTTGATTTAATTAACGTTTAATTAACAATGAGACTAGCCGCTAAACACAAAACCCATCATAATACAATACAGTATTAGATGATATTATGGTAATCAATGTGGTATTACACTCTTAAGCTTTTAGTATTCTAGTATTCCAATTTCAATTCCATTTCAATACGAGGCAAAACGTTAGTTAAATACGTATATAAACCAATGCAAATCGATTTCAAACAATCTGACATTCGAAATTAACTTGTTCACAACATACCAAACAACTCCATACAATATCAAAATCCACTACTCTTTTGTCAGGGGCTGAGCTATCAAACGTGAGCAAACACGACGCTGCACAAACGTACAATGCGTAGGGCTGCCACAAACCAGATCTTAACTGAAAAACTGAAGTTAACTGGTTTATTTAACATGAAAAGGTGTGAAATGTGCAAATAGCTAGGACATCTATATTAAATGTATGAGGACCAATTCGAAGTGAAACTTTCGCGATGTGATTGCGAATTAAAAAGATACATCACAACGATGTATTTTTTAAATTTGCCATTCAAAACTGAAATTTATTTCCTATCCAAGAAGATACACATTGATTGTCTACGGGGTCAGAACTGTCTGCTCCAATTTTAATTAGCTCATTAAAAATACACACGTTGCATTACTAATTGACCCCAATACGTAAGGCAAAAGTTCATAAAGGAAGGTAATCAGATTCTGCCAAGTGCCAACCCTAATCTTGTGCATTCAAATCAGTTAATGTCAAAAACATATGAGCCGGAGCCATTCAAACATATACTAAAGCTCCCACAACAACTTATTCACGTCAAAGTATCAAAACCCTGCGACATTTATTAAAATTCAAGTATTCAGAACACTATTTGAGAGCGACAAACAGTAATTGATATTTTAAAAATTAAAGTTAATTGATATTTTTTTTCTAGCTTTTATTTTGAACAAGATGACGCCCAATCTAATAGACTAAATCTTGAGATAATAGACAGACAGGTGTTTATATTGTCTCTAAACCTTTTCAAGATTAAGCGGCCAACCTATTTCTTTTAGACAAGCATGGGAGAGGTACTCAATACTCATATTAATATTATAAGAGATAGTTTCTATTATGGAAAATCTATTGCTCTTTTCATGGTATGCCTTAGTTTTTGTCACGGTGCACATGTAAAGTTTCAACGCGATTGTTGAAAATATCAAAGGAATAACATGTAACCTATTTCCATATAAAAATCCTAATCTCGTTTACGATGTATCCATTCGGGCGACCTGGCAACACCGTCGTTGTTGTTTTAACAGATTCGCAAACAACACGTATTCATTTCACCGTTGTTGCTAACGTAATTGTTGCCAGCAATTTAAATGATCCCGCTGTTTGGGCGGATGGCGGATGCACACGACAAAACGAGATTTGACGTGTTTACACAACATTTTTGTACGGTGTAAATTGTAATAAAGCTTTATGTGTAGCATACAGCTTTTAACCAGTAAACACAACATTATGTTAGATTTAAGTCCGGTTTCAAAGATTCAAAGACACTATTTGCAAGTTTTCTAAGGAATCTAAAGTTTATTGACAGGATATTATAATTTCAATAGCCTTGTTCAGAAGGACTTTAGCCAATAAAATTTCTATTAAATAGATAAACTTAATTGTTATTGTATCTTGTAGAAACCTACATATTAATGCCAAGATTATAAGATGATAAAAACTATAGCTATACAGGAATTTGAAAAAAGTTAAGAATAAACTCAACTGTAAATACTCGGTTTTAATGCCAAAAGAGCGGTAAAACCCCTTTTAGCTTTTTCAGCGTTTAGCCGTAATAAAACGGCTTTGGGATACTGCAGTAGTTTTCGGCCCAAATGACTTCGACCGTAGATCATCCAAGTCAAACTCATACACGGGATTAGTGTTGGAATAGCATGATTAAAGAGCGAGGGATTAGAAACAATGGGTTCCAACTTAAATCGTTTACTTCAGCCAGTGTCATCATCAACATGCTTTGGGCTTGATTTATATGCGACCGCACGAACGAGCGGTGTAGCCGATATTATGTCGCAGTCGACTGGTTAAAAAAGCCATTCGACGTATAGCCGTGTGATTGAATGGCATTGTTCAGTCAAAGGGCTAGCTGTATGATTGAACGGCTATTTAAACCAGTTGGCTGCGACAGATACACAACGAAATTTATTTATTTATTTTTTTATTTATTGGACTCACCAACAGAAAAGCATTTGTTCGCAAGCAATTTATGTAAATAGCGTCGCGGCCGCGCCGCTAGTTAAATAAATCGTTGCATACAATTGCTTAATATGATCTCGTTGTGTAGCGGTTGAGATGCAATGTATTATGGAGAGTAGCATATACTTCTACATCTATTTATACAACTTGCATTCAATAATGATTTGGAATGTCAGAGTCTAGATATTAGCGAAGCCTTATTTACATCATTACCATTTTTTTTTCGATCGATGGTCAAATCAGCGACAAAATCTTAAACTTTTTTAGGTAGAATAAAGCCAGGTGCTAGGGGTTTGCCAGCATATTAAACATTGAGTTGTATATCTTACGGAACAAAACAACACAAGGGTAGAAATTCTGCAGATAGGCGACTTAACCACTTTGAGCTTAATATGAGTAAAACCTCCTTATTACCAACTTCAAAGCCATGTATCATATTCTGTGGCAAATTAGACCTTAGCATCGCGGTTTCGGAGGGTAGTTCCTAAATTACGACTGACACTTTTACGGCGGTGGAATTTGAGGACGCGGCATTGGGTGAAAAAGGAGTTTGCTCATTTAATGTTGTAACATTGTTGTACAGCAGCGGAAACCATTTTAACGCGCATAAAATTAAGCAAGAATTTTAACAACTATCGTTTCTGCAAGCTTTATTATTCAATATTCATCACTAGCACTCACAGAAACCTTTAGGCTTCGCAAAATCTAGTTAGTAGCAGTAGCCCACACAGTATTCTTCCAGAGCCTGAAAGAATCCAGAGCTAAGATGCAACTTTTTGAGGTTCGCTATCCTAGTCGGACATTCGACTTTTCCAACGTGTAGAAGAAATAATATAAGTAGCCCTTATATATATAGCTATTTTATTATCAAGAGCTTAAGTAGCCACATATTTCTCTTCACGGTTCACATATTTATTAAAACAGTTTTCTCAAAGAGGACTCGTATCTAAACCTATATTCTTTAAATATAACATTTCCGCAAATTCCCAACCAAAAGCAGAAGCAAAGTACAATCAATTCGCCGAAATATAATTTGTTCAGACAACCAAAAAATGGACGTCCATAATTTAGAATACCCAATAAGCCTGCAGTGATTATGTTTACGGACAGAACGACGATTGACGTCTGCAATGTGCGGTGACCTGTTTCCGAACGAGGGTGACGCTTGACACTTGCCCCAAATTATGGCCTTCATTATTACCATCAACAGAAATTACCAGACAAATATTAAACACATACTACTACTAGAATATGACGCCCGCTGCTCCGTTGCGCCAAAATTCGGTTATCGCGTGAAAACCGTACGTTACTGAGATAAAAGTATCCCTTGTCCTTTCCCGGGAGTTAATAAGTATCTCCATACCAAATTTCAGCAAAATCGGTTCAGTGGTTTTGAAGTGAAGAGGTAATCGACAGACAGATTGCAATTATAATATTAGTTTTAGTAGGTATTGATAGGTCTGTTCTTGCTACTATTAAAATTTTTGTAGAGGAAAAGGGAAGAAACGCGCATCCTTTGATTATACTGCGTGACTGGTGAGACATGTTCAATACTCGAGGAAATTGGCTATTATATTAGTTGGAAAAAAATAATATAAAAAAATAATATCAATTGATCACTGAGTAAATGTAGCTTAAAGTAAAATAATTATTTACCCAACGCATGGACACCGCGAGCGGGAGGGGTAGTTGTGTGGTGTTTCTTTGGTAGCGCACGCCTCTGCACCGGCCGCATAGTATGCCTACTTGGCTAGCCGCGTAATTTACTTAGTATCCATGATTCATTTATTTTTGGGAAATTCGGAAAAAAATTAAGAACCTAATTTTATTACATAATTTTAATAAGAATCGAGTACAGAGTACTCTCCATAAGTATCGGTAATGTCTCACCAATCATGTTGTATACTACATCGTAGGTATTTAAATGAACTATAATTAACAATTTTGGCGTCGAGTGATTTTGGGATCAAGAGGAAAATAGTAGACACATAATAATATTATGGTTGTTTCTAGTTTCTTATTCTAGTCAGTTATGTTTTGCTGTAAATGTAGCCGTCCGCTCTATGCGTCGCGTTGTGAGGATTTTTATTGTTTCATAATATATTAATATCATGCCGCAAGGATGCGAAAGGTGAAAGCGATGACCTTAAGTTTTTCTATATAAAAAAAGGAAAGAAAATATTTAAAAAATAAAGGCGTAACAATTTTAGTTTAAAGTAAAACGGAAGGAACATAATATTTAAATTTTAAAACAATAAGTTGCAACTTGCAACCAAAATACAATTGTGTTTAAAACAAGCTACGAAAACTAATATATTTCTTCGAAAAGAGATAAAGGCTATCAAAAGTAGTCTGTTTGTAACTAGTTTAAAAGCCGTAGAGTTATGAGTTCGTATGAAGAAAGTTGCCTGGCGAATAACAATTTAGATAAGCGACAAAAAACGGTATCTTCAATTTAAGTTATATCAACCCGAGGTGATACGAGCCAAGGTTGCCAAAAGGACAAAAAATATATTATTACTGTTGCTTAGACTGTGTATGCTTGGATTTACTATAGGTAGTAAATAAGCGTATGACTGATGATAAACGGACGTAAAAAATAGGAACAAAATAAGGTTTACAACAATAAAGAATCGTTTTTTTTTTATTGAATAGAATTATATATCATTTAGTTTCCCTATCATTGGTTTTTAATATCGTGTAGATTGATTCTTCAATTAGGTATTTAATATTAGCGATCAAACTTTGTATTTGGTAAAAACCGCTATACAACAACAATAATAATATTATGTTACTCATGTTAAAAATAATACCTTTAAGGGCCCGGGCTACCCTCGAAATTTTCATACATTCTTAATATCAAAATCATTTTCTCATACGAAAATATTTAACATGTTTGAGTTATTTTTCAGCTTAAGATAGTAATTACCTAGGGTCCTGAACAAATTTTTTTTACAAAATATTTAAATACTAAAAAAAAAATTTTTGTGTTTAAATATTTTATAGTAAATTTACTACTAAATATTTAAACACCAAAAAATAGACAAAAACACTAAAAAATATACAAATAAATAGTAAATTTACTACAAAATATTTAAACTTTAAAAAATATTTTTTATTATCTATCTTAAGCTGAAAAATAACTCAAACATGTTAAATATTTTCGCATGAGAAAATGATTTTGGTATTAAGAATGTATGAAAATTTCGAGGGTAACCCGGGCCCTTAAGTTATTAAGACTTACTTTTAGTAGGCAACCCTAGTAGTAGTTCGTATACTCAGTAGGTCACACCTGAGATAAGACGGTGCAAAATTATTCGCAGCTTTTATGTTCATATCGTAATATTTCACGATTTCAAAAGGGTTCCTTTATGTGAGGGACCATTTACAGTGCCAGTTAGTCCACTAATTTTGTATATATATATATATATATATATATAAATCCTTTATTTGCACATTTAAAACATACGAACACAACAAAAGAGAAACAAAACAATGACAACACAATAATTATAACAATGACAATAACATAATAAACAACTTATAAAAATGTACAAATTGGCGGCCTTACCGCTGTAAGCGGTTTCTACCAGGCAACCATCAATAAAAAATAATATATAAAACATAAAAATATACAAAATATAAAAATAATAGAGAACTGTTACTTACAATAATTAATATATAAGATAAAATGAACTACATGAACTTTACATACATATAATACGGCAAAAAGATGAATAAAATATGATAGGAGGCTCTAAGAATTTTAGGTTAACAATATCAATACACCAAACTTTTCATACTGAGAGGACTAGGTCTAAGTAGTGTTTTTTGACACGTTTCTTAAATATATTTATGGACTCGGATTTTTGTATAGAATCAGGTAAGGAGTTCCAGAGACGAATAGCGGAGATGGTGAAAGAAGAATCATAGAAGGAAGTTTTATGGGAAGGAAAGGCAAGCGTAAGTTTGTTTGCGGAGCGAAGAATAGGGTTGCCATGACCGAGAAAATTGAAATTTGATTTTAGGTATTCAGGAGTTGAGGGATTAAAAAGGATGTTGTATAGCAAATGCAGGACGTGAGAATTTCGACGCATCTTGATCGGAAGCCACTTGAGCTGAGACCGGTATTCCGACACATGGTCAAATTTGCGAAGGCCGAATATAAAACGAATGCACAAATTTTGAAGGCGTTGAAGGGAAGAAAGAAGATTTTCGTTTAGATCACAGTAGCAGACGTCAGCATAGTCAAGAATTGGAAAAAGTATAGTAGTGGCTAGATTTATTTTGGTTGCAACTGGCAGGAAATTGCTCAATCGCCTAAGAGATGCAGTGGCAGCATTCAGCTTTTTGCGTAGTTCTTGGACCTGGAAATCCCAAGAGAGTGTGCGGTCAAAGTAGACACCAAGATTACGCACGGAGGAGCTGTACGGAATAACATTTCCATCAAGAAGAACGTCAGGTAAGGTTTTCCAGTCTACTTTCGCAATAAGCTGCCTGCTGCCAATTATGATACATTGAGTTTTTATTGGGTTGAGGACTAAACCATAGGCATTGCTCCACTCCAAAATTTTCTCTAAATCAGCATTTATTTGAGCAATACCGTGGGATAGTAAGGGAAGTAGGACCTGAACATAGATTTGAAAGTCATCGGCATACATATGATAGGAAGAGGAGATTTTACGTGAAATAGAGTTGATGAAAATAGAAAACAAGAGAGGAGATAACACACTGCCTTGGGGCACACCGGCAGAGATATCACACCAAGATGACGTTATGTTGTCAATTTTAATGCGCTGCCGGCGTCCCTGAAGGAAACTGCGAAACCATTCTATTACGATAGGAGATAGATTGAGCGAGCTGAGAAGAAGCAATAGGATATCATGATCTACCGAATTGAAGGCGTTACTGAAATCTAGGAGTGTAAGTATAGTTAAATAATGATTATCCATCCCAAGGCGAATATCGTCTGCAATTTTCACCAGGGCTGTGGAAGTGCTATGTCCGAAACGGAATCCTGATTGTAGTGGATTTAATAAATTGTGTAAATTGAGGAAAGACTGAAGTTGATGATGTACAGAGCGTTCTAGAATTTTTGAGAGAAATGGAAGGATAGAGATCGGACGATAATCAGAGTAACTGCTAGGAATAGGTTTTTTGGGTAGCGGTATTATATGTGCATCTTTCCACGAGGAGGGAAAGGCTCCGGTAGTAAGGGAAAAGTTGAGGATATGGGCAATGATCGGAGCTAAAATGTCTAATAATGGAACTATCATATTTCGTCCAATACAGTCACTGCCCACAGCCCTTGATGAAATTGACAAGACAGACTTCTTCACCTCAGTGACAGACAATTCTCTAAAAGAAAACGAAGCATTAGCAGAAGCAGGAAAGGTGGATAGATTATGGGTAGTTTGTGCTTTTCTTTTCGTGTCAAAGACCTGTGCAGGACTGGCGAAATAGGAATTCAAGTGTTCTAGGTTTATGTCGGATGGGACAGATGCCTTAGATTCTTTGCCTACACCCAGCGACTTTAAAAATTTCCATACTTTGGCCTGGTCGGCATTTTCAACAGATGAATGGATGTGGCGCCTTTGCGCATCCCTGCACGCGGTGTTACATCTATTTCGTAGCTGATTGTAGATTAACTTGTCTGATTCCAGGTGAGATTTCTTAAATCTAGCTTTCGCTCGGTTTTTTTTGTTAATTAATGTTCTGATTTCGTTTGTGAGCCAGGGTGCTGGTAAGTGCTTTATTTTAACAGGACGCAAAGGCGCATGGTGATCAAAGAGTTTAATGATATTATTGTTGAAAAAATGTACTTTGGCGTCAATTGTTGGAGCATGAAAAAGTTCAGTCCAGTCCACCTTATTTGCGTCCTCGTGAAGGCAATCTAAATTTATATCTTTAAAAGCTCTTTGTATAATCACTTTGGGTTTAGTCTTAGATGTTCGCCATTTGTAAGATAAGAAAATACAATCGTGATAGGAGAACCCGTCTGCTGGGTGCTGGCCGTGCGTGTCAACAAGATGAGGTGATGACACTATCATCAGGTCTAGGAGAGAGGGAGAGGAGTGAGGATAGTGATGTGTAGCTTGTAGAGGAAGGAAACTTAAGTTAAAGGAGTTTATTAAGGAGGATAGTTTTTTGGAGCGATGGTCGTCTTTTAAAAGACAAGTATTAAAGTCTCCCATGAAGATAATATGGTCGTATAAAGGAGTGAATTCGTCTAGGATTTTGTCTAAAGAGGGAAAGTAGTTTACGGTGAGATTGGGGCTATAAAAGACACCTAAAAGTAATTTAGATTGGCCATTAGTGATTTCTATGAGAAGATGTTCGGTCTCGTCAGCAGGTGTTGGTTGAGCAGAGGTTCTTACGATTTTATAGCTAATATTGGAGCGGAGGTATATAGCTACCCCACCGCCGGATCTTGCAACTCGATCGTTCCGTATCAGTTGATAGCCAGGCAGGGAGTAAGAAGTAGAGGACAGACATGGTTTGAACCAGGTTTCAGAAACTAAGATAGCATGAACACAGGTTTGTACCTTTATAAAGAAACTTCGGAACTTTGGAGGACCTAGGAACTTACCCTTTTAGCATTGTTTGAACCTCAGTCGCTTTGAACCGAAACTTTTCGGTGGAGACACTTACCTGAAAATAGAAAATGATATTACATTAATTTTGAGAAATTATTATATAACTCTAAAAACTGAACTGTGTTCATAAGTCATGTATATTAATATTATAATTAGTCTGACCTTTATAAGATCATTAGACTTTGTTTTTCGTAAAATAAAAAAGCGGCCAAGTGCGAGTTGGACTCGCCCATGAAGGGTTCCGCAGCAGCAATAAGGTTTATTTTTATGAAATTAAAATGTTTTTGATTTATTTTTATATTTCAGTCGATTTAATGAAATTTAGATTAAGGTTTACCATTTATGACGTATAAAAAACTACTGGCTAGATCTCGTTCAAACCAATTTTCGTTGGTAGTTTTTATAGTAATCTACATCATATATTTTTTTTAGAATTATCATGCCCCTACTTTAGAAATTAGAGGGGGGGGGGGGGAGGACACACATTTTACCACTTTGGAAGAGTCTCTCTCGCAAACTATTCAGGTTAGAAAAAAATGATATGAGAAACCTCAATATGATTTTTGGAGACCTATCCATAGATACCCCACACGCATAGATTAGATGAAAAATTTTTTTTTTGTTTCAGTTGTATCTATGGGGACCCCTAAAATTTTTAATAATTTTTCCATTTTTGCATCAAAATCTTAATGCGGTTCACAGACTACATCTACTCACCAAGTTTCAATAGTATAGCTCTAATAGTTTCGGAGAAAAGTGGCTGTGACATACGGACGGACGGACAGACAGACAGACAGACAGACAGACAGACAGACAGACAGACAGACAGACAGACAGACAGACAGACATGACGAATCTATAAGGGTTCCTTTTTTGCCATTTTGGCTACGGAACCCTAAAAAACGCTGTACAACAAAATTATGTTGAGAGTTGCTAAAGTACTACATAATATTATTATCTTATCGACCTGTACCTAACCGCCGCACACAAAGAAATATTTTACTGACTGACTGACTGACTTCGTTTAAATTACATTAATTTAAACGAAGAACTTGACATAAACTCCCATACATTTCTGTCAAACTCTTCATTAAATTGAAGTTAATGTATCAACTTATAAAAACAAAACTGACTATAAAGTTTTATATTATTATGGCACCTAATATTATTACTTAAAAGGGCGACTAACGCAAAAAATCAAATATCGTCCTTCTCTCTTTACACTATAGCGCCTGTCTTTCATAATGCCAGGTAAAAAAGAACGACGCGGAAACATCGCCAAGTTAGTTTTTTCCCAATAACTCGATAAATATTTTACAACATTTTAAAAATCCGCCAGGTCAGTATCTCAATGATAGAATTTTATACAACGTGTTTAAATATTAACTTAGTTTATTGCACGGTTACGGAAATATATGAAAAATTCGTGAAAATTAGATGCGTCTTTGTGATCGAAATCTATTGAAAAAAATTTAAGATATCGCGTTTTCGCTAGGTCGGATACTCAGAAGTCAGAAATATAATGTAGTATCTACTAAAATACCCTATTATTGTAACTTCGTTTCGTCCCCACAGGACAGGCATCGCCTAGTGTGGGGATCCGTTATCGCATTATTCTATGTTAAAATTTTTTGGTCAATAAATATTTGTATTTGTAATTATAAAATCTACAATTTTGGGTTAGTCGCCCCCTTAATAATACCTCTAACTAAAACCCGACAACGTAAGATTCTAATCCCTTTCAACCATTTTGTTACGTTAAGATTATTTACGAGCATCTACCGTACAATTTTGCTCACAAGAATGAACCACAAGTAATAATTACTATGTATTAGTTACTGCAATTATTCACCGTGAAAATTTAATTTGAGAATTAAAACTATTTCAAACCGTTATAATAATTAATTGATGAGACGAGTTAATAAAGTAGATAACTAACGTTTTATAACATAAGGGCAAATACTCCATTTTTAGGGTTCCGTAGCCAAAATGGCAAAAAAGGAACCCTTATAGATTCGTCATGTCTGTCTGTCTGTCTGTCTGTCTGTCTGTCTGTCTGTCTGTCTGTCTGTCTGTCTGTCTGTCTGTCTGTCTGTCTGTCTGTCTGTCCGTCCGTCCGTATGTCACAGCCACTTTTCTCCGAAACTATTAGAGCTATACTATTGAAACTTGGTAAGTAGATGTAGTCTGTGAACCGCATTAAGATTTTGATGCAAAAATGGAAAAAATATTAAAAATTTTAGGGGTCCCCATAGGTACAACTGAAACAAAAAAAATTTTTTTTCATCTAACCTATGCGTGTGTGGTATCTATGGATAGGTCTCCAAAAATCATATTGAGGTTTCTCATATCATTTTTTTCTAACCTGAATAGTTTGCGAGAGAGACTCTTCCAAAGTGGAAAAATGTGTGTCCCCCCCCCCCCCCTCTAATTTCTAAAGTAGAGGCATGATAATTCTAAAAAAAATATATGATGTATATTACTATAAAAACTACCAACGAAAATTGGTTCGAACGAGATCTAGCCAGTAGTTTTTTTTATACGTCATAAATAGTAAACTTTAATGAAACAAAAAAAAAATTTTTTTCATCTAACCTATGCGTGTGTGGTATCTATGGATAGGTCTCCAAAAATCATATTGAGGTTTCTCATATCATTTTTTTCTAACCTGAATAGTTTGCGAGAGAGACTCTTCCAAAGTGGAAAAATGTGTGTCCCCCCCCTCTAATTTCTAAAGTAGAGGCATGATAATTCTAAAAAAAATATATGATGTATATTACTATAAAAACTACCAACGAAAATTGGTTCGAACGAGATCTAGCCAGTAGTTTTTTTTATACGTCATAAATAGTAAACTTTAATGAAACAAAAAAAAATTTTTTTTCATCTAACCTATGCGTGTGTGGTATCTATGGATAGGTCTCCAAAAATTATATTGAGGTTTCTCATATCATTTTTTTCTAACCTGAATAGTTTGCGAGAGAGACTCTTCCAAAGTGGAAAAATGTGTGTCCCCCCCCCTCTAATTTCTAAAGTAGAGGCATGATAATTCTAAAAAAAATATATGATGTATATTACTATAAAAACTACCAACGAAAATTGGTTTGAACGAGATCTAGCCAGTAGTTTTTTTTATACGTCATAAATAGTAAACCTTAATCTAAATTTCATTAAATCGACTGAAATATAAAAATAAATCAAAAATAATATAATTTCATAAAAATTAACCTTATTGCTGCTGCGGAACCCTCCATGGGCGAGTCCAACTCGCACTTGGCCGCTTTTTTCCCTTATAATTTAAACAACTTATAACTTACCTACTTCATGGCTACACATAAAATCCTAATCATAAAGCGATATTGAAGAGAAAAGAATAGAGAAACTTGGTAAAAGAAAATGGTATTCTTCTAACCCTTACCATTCAATATAATATAATATTTACGCAGCGTTCTATTCAAGTTGGAAAAGCCACTTATCAAGTGGCTTTTCTGGTGTGTCAAAAAAGCAGACCTTTCCAATTTCCATGTCTTTAAATGTTGTTTTGTACTAAGGATTAAAGTACAAAACGTGTTTTATTTCATTGTATCCGAAAACACCCGAAACACAAAACGGAATTTAAGGCAGTGATAAACTTATTCGGGTCGCGGGGTCGTATTCATTTAGTAAGTTTCGCCCATAAAAGATAAAGAGGGCGTTACAGCAAGTAATAACGGAACAACGGACCTCCCGATTGGTAAATTAGATGCCAGTACCAGATAGCTCCAATTCAGGAGCATAGATAACTTTTTATAACTTTCACTTGTGTACGACAAATAAACAGTGGCGTAACCATAGGGTGGCAGGGCTGGCAAAATGCCTCAGGCCCCCGACCTAAAAGGGCCCCAACCCAAGAGACTGTGAGGTCAGAAATATGTTATACATTGTTTTATTATCAACATGACGATTTTTACTGATGATACCCAATCCCCATCAATTTGCCACGGGCGCCGGATGTTAATATAGTTACGCCACTGCAAATAAACGATACGCTGTCGTAATAGCCACAGTAATTGTGATTTGTTATTAGTGCTCACCGCTTTGACAACTTTGTGGGTACATTTGGCTAGACCTTAATTTTACGCTTACGTTACGATCGTAAGCGTAAAGTTAGGTAGCAATCGTTTTTATTATTCCTAGCGTTGTAAAGATAGAACAGATTCCTGAGATTCACTGAGAGGACTAAATTTGCGCTATAAAGCATAATATTGGAGTTATAGCAATTAATTATGATTCGAACAGAAAATATTTTATCGCAAAAATAATAATTTTACGGTTCATTATAATAATAATCGTTGTTTAAGGTCCAGTTTTTTTGTCTAAGGGCTTGTTTCACCACTTCCCGATAAGTGCCGGATAGGCCATGCACAACTCATCAGATATTACAGATAGAGTATGGAGTATCTGTCAGATAAGTTGCGGCTATCCTATCCGGCACTTCTCAGTAAGTGGTGAAATATGCCCTAAATGAAATAATTTGATTTAGATAGCAAAATTATTTAACACTGTTATTGCAAGATATAAAAGTCAAGTAAGGGACTGCCCAAAGTTCCCAGATATAAAGCAAAGAAATCTATGGTCCAAAGTGTCATTAAGCACCGATAAAAAAACTGTGCCAAAGTTTCAATAGCTGGTTGGCTACCATTAGTTTTCTAACGTCATTAGTCTAACACCGGCCGGCACTCCGAGTGTTGAAATATTTTAATGTCGTAACCTTTTGTTATACAACTGTTATAATTTACATTTTACAGGTAAATACCATTAACCCTTCAAACTTTTACACAACGCAATTATCTGTTACTTTTCACTTATAGATTAGAGTAGACGTGAAACTAAATAATATAATATATATTTTCTGCAATATTTCTACGCTAAAGCTAGAGGCTAGCACAGACAGTAAACAAAAAGTTTTGTTCGACGTTTGACTACGTTTCTGTCAATATTCTGATTTGACGTGTACTGTAACAACAGGGTGGATTTTTTCTGTACTTTACTGTACTAACCTAAATCTTCAACGAACATAACCAATCTAGATGGAAGAAACGATAAAGAAAAAAATACAAAACTAACGTCCATTTCAGATATAGAAAGTGGTCCTGATAGTGATCTTTACATCTTTACGGCCATGTTTCTTTATATAGTCTGCCGTCAAACTCGAATGCAAAACGCTTCCGTAACAAACAAGAAAGTGGTTTAGTGACTTTTTTTGAATTCTAATGGTAGAAAAAGTTAGACACAAATAGAAAGACAGAGTGGTCAAATAAATTCATCAAGCTTTTAATTAAGTAAAATGCATCCTCTTAGGTACCTCTCTATTTTCGTTATAACTCCTCGGTTTCGGTTATAACTTATAGCCGATTTCATCGAAACCAAGGTGGCTACTCGGATGATATTATACAGTGCCCAAGTGTGTGAGTAATATTATGACGTGTGTTATTCACACACTTGGACACTGTATAATAACATCTAGGTAACCACCTTGGGAAAGCTCTCCCTATTCCTTTACTTACTCATAACCCAGTGAAACGGATGACCGACACGACTAGCGCGAAATCAGGCGCAGGACCGACCTTTATAGCTGCATACTTGATGTCCATTTAGAGCCTATATTATTATCCCACTGCTGGGCAAAGGCCTTACCCAAGAACTTTCATCACCCTCGTATTAGCACCACCGCATACTATAGTAATTTTGATTTTTATACATGATTATGGATGCTTGGACATTGTGCGTTATAGTGCACACATACAAACCATTGGAGGCCGACGCAAATATGAGCTTTTCACATTTGTACAAGCCTTTATTTGCACCCCTTCGGCAGATGGCTGTTTTTTCACGTACTCCAAAGGCCACTAGAAACGAAGTTATTTTGCGTCTGACATGACCTTTATGCTGACCGTATAAGGTCCACACACACACAACCAACTGTTGTACGCACGAACTGCATATAACGGTATAGTGTAGTGATGCGCCGAATAGTGATTTGGCCGAATAACCGAATACCGAATATTCGGCCTTTACCGAGCCGAATATTCGGCCGAATTATTCGGTTTACCATTATTTTATTTTGCCGCGTAAACAGGTTCTATCGTGTACTCTACGTGCCGCTGCTGGCTAGCTCGGAGCGAGCCTTCTCTCGCGAGCGCAATGCAATCGCAATTATTGCGCAATAATTGCTCCAAAATCGCAGTTTCGTATCACATACCAGCCAAAAAAATACGATAGCAACGAGCGACAGTACTCCCTCTGCTGAATAATCAAGGAACTATAATTACATTTAAATCGCTAAATCTCCATACTTAGACCGATAGCTCTAGGTTTTTTGGTTTCAAAATTCTAAAGTTTCTGATTTTTTGCGTATAGGTTTGGGACCACTAGGTAAACCTAAAAAATGATTTTGTGTCATTTTGGTCGACAGCTTCCAGAGATATTTAGGTATTTTGTTTTTTGGTCGCTATAGGCCGAAAAAAATATTAAAGTTTAAAATTTAGCTTTTGTGATATTAGCAATATCACAAAAGCTAAATTTTAAACTCTCGGGCAGTAACAAAATATATGCAGACACGTTTTGTGTCAGATTCATCCACGAGTTTCCCAGTAATTTAGCAAATATTAGAAACGTCGCCTAATTGCGTCGAAAAAATATTAGAGTTTGTAAAAATGGTGTAAATAATGTAATATGGTTTATTTTATTGATGTCTGTTACTGTTAAAGTTTTGTGTCATATTCATCCACGGGTTTTGAAGAAATTTATATTTTTGCTATCACTATTTGCTATACTGTTGCATTTATTTCGTATCACCTAAGCTTTTGACAGCAATGCGATGGCAATCGGCGAGCAATTTGAACTGTTAAATTATAGCGATCAGTGATCACAACAAAAGTGATTTTTTCCGATTGCTTGTTTGTCGCTGAGTGGTTAGTGGTGTTTTACGTAAAATTTTAAACTATAAAACGTATTTTTATAACATTGGTGCACACAGTGCTCGTATTAGAAGCCATTCCTGAAGAAGAAAGCCAGAAATACAGTTAAATAAGACCTCGCAATCGCAACCGAGCCCAGGCACTGGAACTGTCTGACTGTCTGTGAGGAGTTTAACACATTGACAAGAAAAACAATGATTAACATCTGTGCAGTGTTGCGAAACATTTGCAACAACCATCGCCTGCCAGTAACGACGATTTCCAAGTGCTTCAACAAGTTTAGAACCACACTTTAGCCATTTCAGGATGTGTGTGTGTCTCAGAAAAAGTGAGAACCAGGTTTTAGTGAGTGGCAGACCGCAAAGAACTTGCAGAGGTTGTGATCTTTATTGTAGTTTTAAATAAAACTAAGTTTTGTAAATATAACAGAGCGCAGTTCATTTCGAGAGATTTTTACAAATGGAAGTCTCAAGACAATATGGAGTCCGGATATGGAAATTGACTTGTCTGTGGTCATAGACTAAAAATGTTTCTTTTTTATGTGAAAAAGCAATAAGCTAAGGTTCAAATTTCTATTACAACATTAATGAAGTGAAAAATAAAGCAGTAAAACAGTGTTATTTGTTTCATTTGCATGTAGATTACTATTAACTATTAAGTTATTGTTATTTGTCTTCATGTAAGTAGAATTAAATGGAATACATACCTTTAATACTAAAATACATAAGAAGCAAGGTTTATTTTAAGTAGTAAAACATTTTCTTTAAATGACTAATGATTTTATGCATAATCTCCAATATAATGAACTGTGCAACAATAAATAAAAGATTTCATGTATTATTTAATAATAACAGAAATATATTAAAACCAATGTTAAAAAGATTTATTAAAGTCAGAATACTGCTTAAAACCCATCAATCCTCCAGCGGCAGGCGGCTGCCGCATAACAATTGAAAATCTATTGTGTGTGGCGTTTGCGACACCCACAATGGAGAGCTCAAACCTCTTATGCATAATATTAATTTCTTTATTAGTTTTTCATCGCGATGTTTTATAATAATAATAATAATCATTTATTGCAAGTATCCAAGACTCATATAAATAGGTACAGATCAAATTACATTAATAAAAGTCTGAGTGGATTCCTTTTCGACGGTTTGAGCATTGCACTACCTACCAATTTATCTCTAAATGCTTTGTTTATTTAAAACATTATTGTCTTTTTTCTGTTTTTTATTTTGTTTTATGAATTTGTTGTTTAAAGAAAAACACACATTACTTACATAATATAACAGTTATTATTTTAGCCTGTATTCTGCATGCATATGACAGCAGTGACTGATATACAGGTTATCAGGGCGTTCACAGAGCGCGGCCAGCATGCCGTTGGAGCTCCCCCGCATGCGCTGCACCAGCGACGATGTTCGCCTGCGCATTGTGGCAAAGAAACAGTCCACTCGTGCGCACGCGAACATCGCCGAAGCGCTGCACCAGCGGGGGAGCCCCACCAGCATCCTGAACGCGTTATTATATTGGACGCGAAGGGCACTGTAGGCCCTTTGCGTATATGCTGCCCAGAGGCTGCAAGTGTAGAAGGATGTACAAAAAGCTCTAAACAACGTCATTTTTACCTCTAACGAGCATCTCGCAAACCTCCTAACAACCATATTCGCCCTAACCGACAGTGCCCTTCGCTCCCTTTCGATATCAGTATCGTCTTTCAAAGTGGACGTCACAATGTGTCCTAGGTATTTGAACTCCTCGACTCTAGCTAAAGGAACACCATTGAGTAAAAGAGTCGGCACTGTATCCACCTTTCTGGTACCACCGTGAAAGACCATGTACTGACTCTTTTTACTATTGTATATCAGCCCATGCTCCGCTGCGTAACGCTCACAAATGTCAAGTAGCTTTTTGAGACCACAGACCGAGGCACTCAGCAAGACCATGTCATCCGCATCGCATAGTTTATGTTATTGAAACATACTCCATCTATATAACAACCGATATGCTTCCTGCTGAGCTCCTCAATCAGTCCATTTATATAAAGGTTAAATAGGACAGGTGAGCTTAACCCCCCCTGTCTCATGCCACATTCCAGCTTGTAGGGATCTGACACCGCACCAGCCCATCTAACAATATTTATTTGATTATCATACCAATATTTAAAAGTATTAACCAATTCATGAGGTATATTCGACTTCCTCATCTTCTTCCAAAGAATGTCATATGACACGAGGTCAAAAGCCTTCGAAAGGTCGAGGAAGCAGGCGTAGACGGGCGTTTTTCTTGTATTATAATACTTGACAGCACTCTTAAGACACAATATTGCGGACTCGGTGGGAAGGCCAGAACGAAAGCCGAACTGCGCATCATGACATCTAATATATCTGTTTAAATGTGTATTAAGAATGCTGTCAAATACTTACTTTTGCAATGATAGTTGCTAGCGAGATGGGCCTGTAATTAGAAATATCTGATAGGCTTTTCGTTTTATTTTTCGTTACTGGGACCACAACAGTTTTCATCATATCGTGAGGCAAGTAAGAATGCGATATACAGAGATTATACAGCAAGGCCAAAACTCGCGATATATGAGGGCCAGCATATTGTAGGTGTTCAATGCTTAATCCATCGTGTCCGGGGGATTTTCCCTTGGATATTGATTTGATTGCCCTCACTACATCAGAAGCCCTAACGTTTACCTGTCAGCTATCTCTTTCTGGTCACTCGTACCATCCACAGACACCGGAAGACCAGGGCGGCTTCTCAGCCGCCTTAAATAGCAATATTGTAAATATTAAAATGTAATGTGTAATATTCATCAATATTATTGGACTTTAATTTTGCTGCCTAGTGCCTAATGTTGTGTTACATGATACTTAGGAGCTGAGCCCTGAGTGACATAGGCTATGTATGTCCCACGAGCGAAGCCGGGGCGGGTCTAGTTTTTAATATTTTGAAAAAAATAAAACCGAATATATTCGGTAACTGAGCCGAATAATTCGGCCGAATACGAATAGTGAAAAACATGCCGAATACGCCGAATACCGAATACGAAACGAATATTCGGCGCATCTCTAGTATAGTGTAACACCTGGGCTCAAAGTGTACTAAATAGTCGACGACTGTGTGTAAATAGTAATTGTAGCTATTCTATAATATTACAAAGCTAAAGATTGTGTTTCTTTGAACGCGCTAACCTCAGGAACTACTGTTTCGAATGAATAAATATTTTTGTGTTGGATAGTCCATTTATTGTAGGCTTTAGGCTTTATAAAATCACGGTGCGAATTGCGACCAATGGCAGCGGACCAAAAAGATTCGGAGGAAAATGTGGAAAAAGGGGACAATTCAAACGTGCAAATCTCACAAATAGATCATAAAGCATGATCATAAAGACCGCAGGTAAGGACATTGGCTACTTTTTACGGGAAAATGTACTAAGTATCAGGGAAGTTGATTCCTAGGCAGACGGCGGACCTAAGTAATTTGGTCGTGTTAAGTCAAACCCATCCGACCGATCACAGCTAACATAGAATTGACATAAGCCGACCACATGACGTAGGTCCGTCAACTGCCTAGAAATCAATTTCCTCGATGGTACGATTCCCGCGAAATACGTTATTTACGCAGTTGGAACGTCTAGTATCAGATAAGAGTAAAATTGTTTATAGGATTATAATATAACTAGTGAGATTGTAATTTGTAAATTTATTCACACACGGAATGCAGTTTGAGCGCCGATTGCTCGGTATTCGGCGCCATATATAATATTATTTCAATTATTGTTTGACTAGACGTTCCGCGCAGCTTCACCCGCGTAAATTAGATATTTCACAGACAAATTAGTCCAAAAAAAATAGCCTATGATCTTTCACGTGGTCTGCTTCTTATAATCAAATAACAGAAAAATTGCTCCAGTAGTTCGTGAGATCTCCCTTTCATATAATTTCCCCCGTTTTTTTACATTTTCCTCTATTTCTTCGCTCCTATTAGTCTTAGCGTGATAAAATATAGTATGTAGCCTTTCTCGATAAATGTGTTATCCAACACTGTAAGAATTTTTCAAATCGGATCAGTACTTCCGGAGATTAACGCGTTCAAATAATTTTCCTCCGTTTTTTCCACATTTTCCTCTATTTCTTCGCTCCTATTAGTCTGGGCATGATAAAATATAACCTATAGCCTTCCTCGATAAATGGGATTTCTAACACTGAAAGAATTTTCTAAATCGGACCAGTAGTTCCTGAGATTAGCGCGTTCAAACAAACAAACAAACTCTTCAGAATTATAATATTAGTATAGATATATGTATAGATTTCTATAATATTTTATTTGTCACCCAGTTTTTTACTCTCAGACCGACATGACACAGTATTAAGTCATACGTCCATGTATGTGCACACTTAGAACAGATAACAGCAGCAGCTGCAACAAAAATAGAATTTTCCACGTGTAAAAAATCCAGCATATTCTAATGAAAAGTTGAAGTGATCATTAATGACATTATATTGAAAAAACTTCATCTCGAATCAAATTTATATTTTCATCGGATATTGAACATAGAATTTATGTTGAAGATTTTTTCTACGTTCGTGTTTCGAGTGGAAAATGTTGAAGAGGACTTTATATTACGAGGTGAAAACATATTTCTCATTATATTCATAAAACAGCTCAGTAATTATTGTGATGTTAATATTGTAGAGTTCATTGACATTAAAAATGTAAACTATATAGTTAAAACTAAAAGTATATAGTTATAGGTAAAAGTTAAAATAATGTTTAATAGGGAATATCGCGCAGAGGTCTGAACAGAGGTCGTTACTAGCACCTACAGTAAATAATAATTGCACACGTTATATCAGAATATTGACAGAAACTGTCGAACTCGCCGAACTTTTTTTACTATCAGAGAAATTGATTCCTAGGCAGATGGCGGATTCCTAGGTCCATCAACTGCCTAGGGATCAATTTCCTCGATGGTACTTTTGTACTTTTACAGAAAACGCACTGGATCAAAACAAAAAACTAAGTTGCATTAAAATAGTAAAATTGGTATTCAGACGGCAGGTGTTTTACCCAAAAATTATCCTTTTCAAAATTCGCATAAATTTCCCCGGGTTTGGGTAAATTATGCGAATCCCGCGCAACTTTTAAGTGGGAAAATAATTATAGCAACTTCCGTCTAAGTTTCGCGTAATATATTAGCAGTCCCCGTAGAAACCTTGTTTAAGAAGACGGAATGTTACTTGAATACAAAATGGCGTTTTCTCGGTCTTTTACATTCAGACCTACCTGTGGCACGCATTTGTTGTTTTAAGGTAACTAGATTATAACTATATGAATTAATTTGTTGTCTCTTTTAGACTCAAATTAGTTAGAATATTTAAAACTTACTCTTTATGTAACTAGTTAATTGAATTTCGTATTTTATAGTAAATAGCTTATGTTAACGATTTGACGATAAACAACAGCAGCTTTAAACTCAAAACACATTAAAATCTAGGCACACGGCAGCAATTACTATAATATTCTAAAAAGCCAACAACTAAAGAATTTACTTAAGAACACTTCCTTATTCCTTTAACGCTACTTCCTTTGTAATATAAAACCAGTTAAAACATTTAGGTGACAAAAAATGGCAAACATTTGCATATCAACGGGGCTGTAAAGGAAATTTTAAGATGACACACATTTGAAAGATAAACGCGCGAGCACTCGGCGTTGCATTTTATGGGCAGAAGTTATCACAAGAGTCAAAAGCTCTCCACCCAAGTAGGGTAATGTTTCGTCCATTACCAACACTGTACGAGGGAATTAAAACCACAGTATAATATACAGTATATTCATACTACAATCAAGACTAGTATATACGGGCGCATGCATATTAGCGTTACTAGCTTTCCCGGCAAACGTTGTTTTGCCATTTAAAGTATGTCTACTTCATCAGTTGATACAAAATCTTATCCCCCCTTTTGTCCCCTAAGAGGGGGGGTGGGTGGGGGGTGGGGGGGATTTATCAACAACTGTAAAGTTGGAAAACACAGTGAATAATATGAAGTAAGTCCAAGATAAAAGTTTGATACAAAATCTGACCCCCTCTTTGTTCCCCTTAGAGGGGGAGGGGGGATTTTTATACACCAGATATTGAGTTAGAAGAAGACAAATATACCTGCGAAAACCGTATGCAAATCGGATCAGTAGTTTTCGTGTTAAAGAAAAAAGTTTGATACAAAATCTGACCCCTCTTTCGTCCCCTTAGAGGGGTGGGGGGAAAATTTTTTATACACCAGATGTTAAGTTGGAAGAAGACAAATATATATGCGAAAACCGCATTCAAAACCGCATTCAAATCGGATCAGTAGTTTTCGTGTGATAGTGGAACAAACATACAGACAGACAGACGGACGGACGGACGGACGGACGGACGGTGGACGGACGGACGGACGGAGGGACGGACGGACGGACGGACGGACGGACGGACGGACGGACGGACGGACGGACGGACGGACGGACGGACGGACGGACGGACGGACGGACGGACGGACGGACGGACGGACGGACGGACGGACAGACGGACAGACAGACAGACAGACAAAAAACTAACCACATTTTTGGCTTCTATAGCGATGTACCTGTGACACCCCCCGCTTATTATTTTTTGAATATATTTAATGTCCAGAATTCACATTTCTACAGTTTTATTATATGTATAGATTTCATTTAATATCAATAGAGTTTTAGCTCTAGCTCTGTCATCGTTATTATTTGCAAAGTTTAATTGGGATAAAATCAGCAATAATATAGATTTAAAAAATCTATAATAGGGGGACGGCAGTCTGCAGCCAGTAAGATTAAAACATAACTTAAATTAATACAGATTATGACATAAACTCTATACATTTTCTGTAACATAAATGACAACGGAGAAATAACAACACGTCACAACGTTGCACCAGCTTGCTTTCAAGAACACAAACCGAGTTGCTGTACTGTGTACATTTGCATTGTGCAAAAACTATCTCTGCCAAGTGCCAACATATTGAATAACGCCAGGATAGGTCATAAGTGACGCTAAATTAAGTCAGAGACAATGTGACCAACTTTGACATTACACAGAGTTAGTTGATTATCAAAAACAAGCGAAGTGTAAGTAGTAAAAGAAAAGTAGTAATTTAATAATTTGTAAACTTCTAACAAATTACCTTGCCACTTACTTATTTACATTCATATTATAGTAGTGAATATGAAACAGCTGTCTTTTAAGTAATATACTTTATAATATGACGGTGTTAGTTCTGATTTTTTTGACAGGGAACAAAAAGTATAGTGTCCTTTTATAACATATTTTTTGTGATTGAAATAATTAATCTAATCTATGCCTAGGTATAAAATGATTGTGTTCAGAAAATAAACCCTTCTCGTTGTGTTCCTTATTGCTGAGGGTCGTGGTGAACACATTAGGCCATCTTTATCGATCCTTGGCAGAATGGAGAGAGAAAACAAATATTGAACACAATATAATGATATCTACATAATTTATTCCCCTGTAGGTGCGGGACAAATCCAATACACCTTATTCCAAGGTCCATTTCACACCCCCAGGTGATGGGAACATTAAATACGATTACTGGTCCCTAATAGGGGCTCAGGGTTGCCACGCGGAAGTTTTTCCCGAACGTTTAGACGAAAATTGACGTATCGCCAACCCTGGGCCCTATTCTCATGGCACGAAATTCGATCGCTGGTGGTCACGCGGGAGTGGGTGACATGAGCCAAATTCTGATACTCGGAATGTCGTTTCGACAATATTATTTGTCCTCAGTCCTCACACATGCTGTCTCAAGCGCGAGGAATACCGCCATCGATCTAAGCAATTTTCGAAGAATGAAAAGCCTTGTATGAAAAGTGGGACCCAGGAAGTGAGGGCGCGAGACAGTCGGCGCTCGAAGCGACCTTCGTGTCATGAGAATTATAGGTCTCCTTTCCCCGAAATCGCCGAAAACACTCTCCATCAAGATACGGCGCAATTTTCTCAATTACCAAGGATCAACGAAAAGTAAATGAAACGAGAATAATCATTATTTCATCCGTCGCCTTACAATGCCCGCCCTAAGCATTAAAGGACTGCTGTGGATTATCACACAATTTATTCAGGTGCTTATTTTTAGCGGCAATCCCACTTTGAGTGCAATTTATATTTTTTTATTTCACTTAAGGGAGATTTCCCTTTATAATTTTTTCCTCCCTTTTTCCTAGATTATTTGTAAAACTTTGAAGATGATTAGAGTCGTAGCTCTTTTATAGAGTCTATTAGAAGAATTAGGAAGAAACGAGTATGAAAGAACAATAACTGAAAATGTACCTACATCTTAATTCTTAGCAGAAGCGTCCTCCTATCTTGAAGAATAGGATATATTGGTGCAATGTTTGGACTCTAGAATGCAGCGACAGCATAGACAGTAAAAAAAAAATTCGAACTTTTTTGTCAATATTCTGATATGACGTGCGCAAAATATCGGATTATTTTCTGTGCGGCACAGTCTGTGCCTATATGACTGTGCCAGAAGCAGCCTCTGCTGACTTTTGCGTAATATTCCCTATCAAGCGATGCTCGTGTGTACATAGAAATTGTGGGAAAGATTTCACTTGCAAATAAGCAGCAACGCGACCGAAAAGCAATCGTGTCGCCTAAAAATTACCGGATAGATTTCAACTGCAACTTAGATAACGAAAATCAATGAAGTAGCCTAAATTAGTCCTATCCAAATTCCTAAACTAAGCACATTTTAAGCTGACTTAGACACTGGAACTTGCGAATTTCCCCTCGTCCGGACTCCAGCAATTATCTGAACAAATCGGCATTAGATCGAACCCACATAGTCGGTCCAGGCCTCGGTACTCCAATTCAAACTTTTGATTAAAATCAAGCAAACCACCGTGCATTGATTCTGAATATCTTTATTTGTTCAGCTCAAGTTTCTGATTGAAATTCTAATATGTACCGATTGAATTGGTATGTATCTGATTCAATAAATCCAATAATGTAATGCGTGATCTGCTTCCAGAAGTGATCCTTCGATGCCTTTCAGGATTCTCATTAGATACCTTCCTTTGCTATTTAACTCAATTATTTAAAATTTAATTTAATTTTCTTTTTATCCAACTACTATGAAGCCAAAAGGAAGGGTAATTATTTTGATAGTCTAGTATGTATGTAGCCACTAAACTACTGGTCTAATTTTAACAAATGAGGTGTCAATACGTAGCCCATAGGTGACTTGCAAAGGCTTTGATTCTTTTCTTTTTAGGGTTCCATGGCCAAAATGGCAAAAAACTGAACCCTTATAGATTCGTCATGTCTGTCTGTCTGTCTGTCTGTCCGTCCGTATGTCACAGCCACTTTTCTCCGAAACTGTTACAGCTATACTATTGAAACTTGGTTAGTAGATGTATTCTGTAAACCGCATTAAGATTTTGATGCAAAAATGGAAAAATTATTAAAAATTTTAGGGGTTCCCATAGGTACAACTGAAACAAAAAAAAATTTTTTTCATCTAACCTATGCGTGTGGGGGTATCTGTGGATAAGTCTCCAAAAATCATATTGAGGTTTCTCATATTAATTTTTTTCTAACCTGAATTGTTTGCGAGATAGACTCTTCCAAAGTGGTAAAATGTGTGTCCTAATTAATCTAATTTCTAAAGTACGATAATTCTAAAAAATATATATGATGTAGATTACTATAAAAACTACCAACGGAAATTGGTTTGAACGAGATCTAGCTAGTAGTTTTTTTTATACGTCATAAATGGTAAACCTTAATCTAAATTTCATAAAATCGACTGAAATATAAAAATAAATCAAAAATCTTTCAATTTCATAAAAATAAACCTTATTGCTGCTGCGGAACCCTTCATGGGCGAGTCCAACTCGCACTTGGCCGATTATTTTAAACTTATTAGACCGTACTAGATGACCCGGTGAACTTCGTATCACTTTCCCCCTAATATAAACCTCCCCTGACTTCCACAAAATTAGCCCAATCCATTCAACCGTTCCCGAGTTATAACAGCTCTAACCAAATAGAAAATCTATTTTTATTTTAAATAATATGGATTACATTATAAGAACATTAGCAACACCCTCATGATTATGTATTTGTGAATGCCTAATAGGAATAATCAACTTAAATTAACGTCATATTAATTCAAAAAGGGGAGATGTAAGTGGTAAAGGCGTCGTAGCAAGTACCGCCCCCTATGTCAACTTGTTAAAAGTTCTGTTATATATTAAAATGAGCTCATACTTAATTGAATTTTGTTGGCGAGCTGGTGTTGAAGATGTCAATATTATTGATAAAGAAAAAAAGCCTTAAAATTTTAGATACTTTATTGTTTTTATGAGGAATTTTTTTTTGTTTAATTTTAGCACTTTAACATTATTTTCTGTTATCACTTATCATAATGTTATGTTGGTTGTCTGGAAGAAATCGCTGATTTAAAGCGGTAAGGCCGCCTATAATTTGCTATATTATATTCCTTGCCTAAAGTTGTTATTGTTATTGTATATTGTTTATATTATGCAAATAAAGAATTTATAAAATATATATAAAATAAACACTGTATAGGAAATGAAAAACTTTAAAGGAGCATAATGTTTTCTCCCTAATTACTAATATTATAATCTCCTCAATAGCATACTTTTGTATCTAAGTTATCCTAACTAGCAAATTATAATAATTATGACTTACATTTTTAAATTGCAAATTACTTTAAAGGTTTGTCTTATTTGCGTCTTACAAATGCCAAGCTTAATTGAATGTCTTTTACCCCCTTCTTCAGTTTCGCCGAGCAATCTTAAAGTTCTACGTGGCCTACGCCTAACCAAAAATCACAACACAGCTCGTACTGAAAGACATAATAAATATTCGATTGAATAATACAATCAGTTGAAGGGAAATCCAATTTGGGAAACCCTTCGATTGCCGCTTAGTATTCAGAAACAAGTTCTAATTACATTGGGGTTATGTTAGGTTAGACGTGCAGTAAAAATCGTATGAGCCAAGTCCATCCTGCCGTGAAGGCTTTGGATTAATGTTGGAGGCATGTGCCAAGTGGCTGAGTCCGTAAAGATCTGTTCAAAGTTATTTTGCCTTAACCAGAAGGTTTATGCCAACGACAAAAGGGTCGTATTGAAACTCCGAGGTACTGGCAGTATTATGAGTGGTATTCCTTTGCTGTATTATTGCAGTTTAAACTACCTTTGAATTTTTGTTTATGCAGGTTTACAGGTTAAATCGTTGACTGTTTAGGGTTGAAATTATCGTCGTTGCTGATTTTTTTTTAATATTTAATAAACATTCAGATAAATTAATTCAAATTTCAAAGGCAGGTTGGTGAAGTGGAGGAACATTATTCGGTCGGGTTATATCAGCGTTTGCAGGTTTTGAGAAAACCCCAATAAATTAAATAGGTCCACCATTTACCCATGAATTAATTTTTCTAATAATGCAGTATGACTTAGAGGTCACTTTCTGTACGTCATCATATCATAACATTGTCGAGAAATATTTTTAATGTTCATAAATTATTTGCAAGTTATTTTTATATTTCCTTTTATAGAAAAGCTTGACCATATCAATGATGAGTACTTTTCGTCCGTAGAATGTATAGAGTTGTGAAATCTAATTTGTATCATTATTTAGGTATTTTCTCTTCACGTTGTTATCATTTCTCTCTTAAGCTCTATATTTACCGAATATCTTGTTTACATTTATTTTGTGTTATTCGCTTGACAAGGGTACACTTTATTCTTGTAATTTTGTTTTCCTTTTGAGCGTAAAGATAAAATAAATTGGACCATAACTACTTTCTGGACATTAAACTTTTGGGTTGAAGAATGAGGAGGTTACTTGAGATATTTTTTTTACATTTATAAATAGAAATTCCGCTACAAAAACACCCAGTGCCTTTGTTGACACATTTGCTATTTATAACTTGTAACATATTATAGTTTTTTTTCCTTTTTCACCCTCGACTTAAAAAAATGGGTGATAAGATCGAATTTGTGTGTGTCTGTGTATAGGTTAGTTTAAGATTTTGATTTGATTTCGATGATTGCCAGATAAGTTGGAATACTAATTACTACCTTACTGTTTGATAGAAAACTGGATCGAACAAAAAACGATACTATAATGTTTTATCAAAATAGTGGAATTGAGACTTTAAAATGTAATAGTGTAGTAGACTACTAAAGCAGTTAGGTGAACCATAAAATCCTATGCTGCCAACTTCGCGTCACAACCGTTAATTAGAATAATCAATTCGTTCGTCACATACTAAGAGGATTGGCGATATAAATAGAATTAATCCCCATTAGCTAAGCAATAGATAAATAGAGTTTAGAATAGACCAAACACATAAACCACTAATCCTAGGGCATGTTTTATGCCAGCCATTCTCAAAGTGGGCTCCGTGGAGCCCGGGAGCGGGGGGCTCCGCAATAATACTAGAAATAATGAGAAAAATACACTTCTGCTATCAAGATTAACTGTAATTAAAGAATGCATAAATTTTTCTTTTATTTTGGGGTCCCGTCAGAAATTCCGCTTTTCAAAAGGGTTTCGCCACCAAAAAAGTTTGGGAACTGCTGTATTATTTCGCGAGTGGAGCCAAAACCCTGAAGCTACAAGTCAGAACTTAAAGGCTTCCTTGATAGTAGAACTATATAATTATACGCTGTACCGTGTAATTTGTTTCGCCGATAGCCCTAATCCTTGTAGGTATACCGAGACGCGTAGTCTGTTATCATGTCCATATATTATTTTGTACGGACAGGCCCGGTATCCCGTTATCTTTATAGAGTGAAGCCACATTCTTTGCGTTACGTTGCGTCGCCGCATTGTCAACGCTGCGTTGTTTTAATTAATTTTATCAAGAGGTTATAATTTACTTTCATCCGTTTTGAAACTTAGCAGAACGGACAAACTGGAGCGGTTTTGCAGTCTACCCCGAATTTATTATCTAGTTAAGATGTTCCACGCGGCTTTGCCCGCGTAATTTAGGAATTTCAAGGAAACCGTACATTTTCCGCAAAAAATAGCCTTTGTCCCTTCACGTGGTCTATTCATCATGTGTGCTAAAAAACATAAAAATTGCTCCATTAGTTCTTAAGATAATAAGCAGTTTCATATAATTTTCCCCGTTTTTTCCACATTTTCCTCTATTTCTTCGCTCCTATTAGTCTTGGCGTGATAAAATTTAGAGTACTATTTCGTAATTGGATAGGACAAGGCACGATTCGAACAAGGGATGAAACAACACAGGAAAAAAAGAATAGGAAAATCGGGGTACTGAATATTCGCGACTCAAGTAAGCGGTCGCCCTTACAGTGAAAGGTGGTTTTATTTAGGGTTGTCGATTCCGTGTTTCCAACTTTCTATGTCACTCTCGGGAGTCATGTATTACCCTAACATTGTCAAGAGAGCTTTACATGTTAAATGTTACAAAAACCGTCGGTAAAACATATTTACGACTGATGTATCATGTACCTAATTAATGGTTTAAGCTTCAAATTAAATACACAGTCAAATTTAAATTGGAACAATATTCGAATACTCATAAATAAATGAAAATGAGATAGTAAAGTTTTAATTTATAATTCGTTCATCGTGCGGGAACCGTACCTTTTCTGTGACAAAAAGTTTACCAGCACTCAAAGAATCTCCAGAACAAACAGCAAAATCGTATTGCGGTTGGGGCGTGAAGAGGTCACAGGCAGACGCACTTTCGCATTTTTAATATTAGTATGGATAAATGTAATATTCTCAAAATCATGATGCTACATAAGGTTAAAGGTGCTTTGTTTGTATGTCAATAAAAGGTTTAATATGTACCTACATATTTTGTGTGATGCAAACAAGTTACTATAATAATTGTTATATCACGCTGTCATTGTTTTTATAATATTATGCTAATCAATAATATGCAATCAAAGCTTATTATAATTTCGGCGAGTCAACCTTGGTCGAAAGTTTAGATGATTGCTTAACCACCCACGCACACTAGCTGCTTTGGACTGTATTGTTCAAAGAAGATTTTTTTAATTGAAAAATAACAGCTGTCTATTTTAAAGCGAGTAGGTGTACAGGAAAAGGAGTAAAGAATGTAGTATTTTGTTTATTGTTTTTAATTTGCTCGCCGAGTAAACCTTATGTTTCAAAACGAAATATCTCATTTGCCATCGAAAACGACATACCGATTGGCAATTTATTCACAAAATATGGCAAAGAGCATTTGCATTTTTCAGAGCATTTTCATTTAGTACATAATAACTTTCAATAACGGGTCAAGTGTAAACACAGCCTAAATTGTGTTCTCTCATATTGCATCATACGTCTCTCATTCATCATTCCAGTCACGATCATCGTCCGACCTCTGACCTCTCCACACCTTGACTTTAATTCACGAATGCACGTTTTGATAATTTTATCAATTTTTGTCAAGGCGTTGATGTAGATAGTGACGAGTTACAAACTTTATTAAAGGTCTTGGTCATTGTTTTACTTTTCAATAAAAATGACGAATGGATTCTGTTAGTAACACTATCAAATTTTAGAATAATTATGACAAAATGAAGTACAGAATGTATAGTAATATAGGTACAACTAGATCATTTCATTTTTGTTTTTCTTTATTTATAACTATAGGTCTACCAGAATCTGATGGCAATTTTTGAAAGCTGCAGATTTTTATAAAATATCCTTGATCATTAGATTAATTTTTATATTTGCATGTTTAACACAGAATCAGCCGCTATTTAGAAAAAAGGATCAAAATATTTTATTCCCACTACCCCGGTATTGCTGAGTCCATTCAATTTCTCACTTTTTGCCATCAGATTCTGGTAGACCTATACTTAGTATAATAGTTATTATTTATCTACTCTAAGCCTGATTTGTAAAATAAAAATAAAATAGCTGAAAACGTAGTTCATATTATAATATATTAAGTCAGTTAAAAATATATTTTACAAAAACTATTTCATTTTTAATTCATGACTTCTGAGTCTTTGTTAATATACCATTGTCCATTATGCACGAAAACGTAAGGATTTATTTCATTTACCCTGGTTCCATATTTAATGACTTGCCGTTTTAAAACAGTTTTTACGAACACATTTACTGCAAAGGGTTTATTTAGGAGTGAAGAGAGTATTAAGTACGAAAACAGAATGAGTACTAAAATACAAGTGTTGTAAAAAATAAATAAGGGAAGCCAACTCTTTGCATGTTTCATTTTTACCGTGCGGATTCGCATGGGTTTTTTTCCACTGCCAAAAGGAGTATTTACAACCATTAAAAATGTTTCATTTGTAAAAAAATGTTACAGTTAAGGAGACTTTTGGAATCAACTTTTTATTGAAAATTTACGTGATAAACGAAACTTTATTCTTGAGCAATTTAGGCGTTTAACACATAATAATAATATAGTACTCAAATATAATATGACTTAGAAGTCTAAAGCTAGTAATTTTTAAGAATTATAACTATATTTCTCAGCATAAAACAGCACAGAATCTGAGTTTTTTAACAACATTAAAAAAGGAAGGGGGGATTATTTTCTATCCTCTTAAAAAATATTATAAATATGGAAAAATCTCAAGTGTGTGCAGGACCTAGTCACGTCCCGTTATATAACAAAACGAGGATGCCAGACATGTTTGCCAAATTACATTATTCCTATGAATAAATACGTTTCCAAATTCAAGACAACCCTTAGCGTAATCAGGGCGAAATTTAATTATGTCCAAATATGATTACGAAGTTAGGATCTTAAATCATATAAAATTAATTCGAAGAACATTAATTATATATTATGTTTGTGTAATCCAATTAAAAAGTAATAAATTCCGTCGTAACACGTAAACATGGTCAAATAAACAGCTAATAATATTATACTTATTTTGTATAATTAACGAATTAAGTATATTATCGAGTTATATATTATATTCTCTATGGTACTTTTGAACACTATAATATTTATTTCTAAATTTCAAGTAACATTAGGTCCCTCTACCTAGAGAGGGACCTAATGTTACTTGAAATTTAGAAATAAATATTATAGTGTTCAAAAGTACCATAGAGAATATAATATATAACTCGATAATATACTTAATTCGTTAATTATACAAAATAAGTATAATATTATTAGCTGTTTATTTGACCATGTTTACGTGTTACGACGGAATTTATTACTTTTTAATTGGATTACACAAACATAATATATAATTAATGTTCTTCGAATTAATTTTATATGATTTAAGATCCTAACTTCGTAATCATATTTGGACATAATTAAATTTCGCCCTGATTACGCTAAGGGTTGTCTTGAATTTGGAAACGTATTTATTCATAGGAATAATGTAATTTGGCAAACATGTCTGGCATCCTCGTTTTGTTATATAACGGGACGTGACTAGGTCCTGCACACACTTGAGATTTTTCCATATTTATAATATTTTTTAAGAGGATAGAAAATAATCCCCCCTTCCTTTTTTAATGTTGTTAAAAAACTCAGATTCTGTGCTGTTTTATGCTGAGAAATATAGTTATAATTCTTAAAAATTACTAGCTTTAGACTTCTAAGTCATATTATATTTGAGTACTATATTATTATTATGTGTTAAACGCCTAAATTGCTCAAGAATAAAGTTTCGTTTATCACGTAAATTTTCAATAAAAAGTTGATTCCAAAAGTCTCCTTAACTGTAACATTTTTTTACAAATGAAACATTTTTAATGGTTGTAAATACTCCTTTTGGCAGTGGAAAAAAACCCATGCGAATCCGCACGGTAAAAATGAAACATGCAAAGAGTTGGCTTCCCTTATTTATTTTTTACAACACTTGTATTTTAGTACTCATTCTGTTTTCGTACTTAATACTCTCTTCACTCCTAAATAAACCCTTTGCAGTAAATGTGTTCGTAAAAACTGTTTTAAAACGGCAAGTCATTAAATATGGAACCAGGGTAAATGAAATAAATCCTTACGTTTTCGTGCATAATGGACAATGGTATATTAACAAAGACTCAGAAGTCATGAATTAAAAATGAAATAGTTTTTGTAAAATATATTTTTAACTGACTTAATATATTATAATATGAACTACGTTTTCAGCTATTTTATTTTTATTTTACAAATCAGGCTTAGAGTAGATAAATAATAACTATTATACTAAGTATAGGTCTACCAGAATCTGATGGCAAAAAGTGAGAAATTGAATGGACTCAGCAATACCGGGGTAGTGGGAATAAAATATTTTGATCCTTTTTTCTAAATAGCGGCTGATTCTGTGTTAAACATGCAAATATAAAAATTAATCTAATGATCAAGGATATTTTATAAAAATCTGCAGCTTTCAAAAATTGCCATCAGATTCTGGTAGACCTATAGTTATAAATAAAGAAAAACAAAAATGAAATGATCTAGTTGTACCTATATTACTATACATTCTGTACTTCATTTTGTCATAATTATTCTAAAATTTGATAGTGTTACTAACAGAATCCATTCGTCATTTTTATTGAAAAGTAAAACAATGACCAAGACCTTTAATAAAGTTTGTAACTCGTCACTATCTACATCAACGCCTTGACAAAAATTGATAAAATTATCAAAACGTGCATTCGTGAATTAAAGTCAAGGTGTGGAGAGGTCAGAGGTCGGACGATGATCGTGACTGGAATGATGAATGAGAGACGTATGATGCAATATGAGAGAACACAATTTAGGCTGTGTTTACACTTGACCCGTTATTGAAAGTTATTATGTACTAAATGAAAATGCTCTGAAAAATGCAAATGCTCTTTGCCATATTTTGTGAATAAATTGCCAATCGGTATGTCGTTTTCGATGGCAAATGAGATATTTCGTTTTGAAACATAAGGTTTACTCGGCGAGCAAATTAAAAACAATAAACAAAATACTACATTCTTTACTCCTTTTCCTGTACACCTACTCGCTTTAAAATAGACAGCTGTTATTTTTCAATTAAAAAAATCTTCTTTGAACAATACAGTCCAAAGCAGCTAGTGTGCGTGGGTGGTTAAGCAATCATCTAAACTTTCGACCAAGGTTGACTCGCCGAAATTATAATAAGCTTTGATTGCATATTATTGATTAGCATAATATTATAAAAACAATGACAGCGTGATATAACAATTATTATAGTAACTTGTTTGCATCACACAAAATATGTAGGTACATATTAAACCTTTTATTGACATACAAACAAAGCACCTTTAACCTTATGTAGCATCATGATTTTGAGAATATTACATTTATCCATACTAATATTAAAAATGCGAAAGTGCGTCTGCCTGTGACCTCTTCACGCCCCAACCGCAATACGATTTTGCTGTTTGTTCTGGAGATTCTTTGAGTGCTGGTAAACTTTTTGTCACAGAAAAGGTACGGTTCCCGCACGATGAACGAATTATAAATTAAAACTTTACTATCTCATTTTCATTTATTTATGAGTATTCGAATATTGTTCCAATTTAAATTTGACTGTGTATTTAATTTGAAGCTTAAACCATTAATTAGGTACATGATACATCAGTCGTAAATATGTTTTACCGACGGTTTTTGTAACATTTAACATGTAAAGCTCTCTTGACAATGTTAGGGTAATACATGACTCCCGAGAGTGACATAGAAAGTTGGAAACACGGAATCGACAACCCTAAATAAAACCACCTTTCACTGTAAGGGCGACCGCTTACTTGAGTCGCGAATATTCAGTACCCCGATTTTCCTATTCTTTTTTTCCTGTGTTGTTTCATCCCTTGTTCGAATCGTGCCTTGTCCTATCCAATTACGAAATAGTACTCTAAATTTATTTCATTTACCCTGGTTCCATATTTAATGACTTGCCGTTTTAAAACAGTTTTTACGAACACATTTACTGCAAAGGGTTTATTTAGGAGTGAAGAGAGTATTAAGTACGAAAACAGAATGAGTACTAAAATACAAGTGTTGTAAAAAATAAATAAGGGAAGCCAACTCTTTGCATGTTTCATTTTTACCGTGCGGATTCGCATGGGTTTTTTTCCACTGCCAAAAGGAGTATTTACAACCATTAAAAATGTTTCATTTGTAAAAAAATGTTACAGTTAAGGAGACTTTTGGAATCAACTTTTTATTGAAAATTTACGTGATAAACGAAACTTTATTCTTGAGCAATTTAGGCGTTTAACACATAATAATAATATAGTACTCAAATATAATATGACTTAGAAGTCTAAAGCTAGTAATTTTTAAGAATTATAACTATATTTCTCAGCATAAAACAGCACAGAATCTGAGTTTTTTAACAACATTAAAAAAGGAAGGGGGGATTATTTTCTATCCTCTTAAAAAATATTATAAATATGGAAAAATCTCAAGTGTGTGCAGGACCTAGTCACGTCCCGTTATATAACAAAACGAGGATGCCAGACATGTTTGCCAAATTACATTATTCCTATGAATAAATACGTTTCCAAATTCAAGACAACCCTTAGCGTAATCAGGGCGAAATTTAATTATGTCCAAATATGATTACGAAGTTAGGATCTTAAATCATATAAAATTAATTCGAAGAACATTAATTATATATTATGTTTGTGTAATCCAATTAAAAAGTAATAAATTCCGTCGTAACACGTAAACATGGTCAAATAAACAGCTAATAATATTATACTTATTTTGTATAATTAACGAATTAAGTATATTATCGAGTTATATATTATATTCTCTATGGTACTTTTGAACACTATAATATTTATTTCTAAATTTCAAGTAACATTAGGTCCCTCTACCTAGAGAGGGACCTAATGTTACTTGAAATAGAGTCTAGGGGTCGACTGTCGAGTCTAGCGATATCTTAATTCTTACCATAGATGGATAGGGGTTTAAAAAACGTGAAAAACGTCTCACAATATTTATCAACGAACTCTAAACAAAACAGTACAATATTATGTAGATTCTTCATTTTCTAAGACAAAAGCTACTGCCTAATAGGCAAATAGCTCCATCCGTCGTCCGTCCATTCATAAAATAGCCGATGAAATTCGCTCCATTTGTAATTCACGGCGAGTAATAGGGTGCCAGGGACAGGCGATACCAAAAGTTCATTAACAAGAATCGGCTTTCAATGTTTTTGACATGTTCGCAACAAAAAGGCAGAGTCGTGAATCGTGATTTCAGAGTTCCGTACTGGGATATTAAATAAGGAATAAGAATAAATAAAATAATTTAACGTGTTATTATGAAAATCAGAAAATTTTTGCTCTGATTGATACAAAGTTTGCTATACAAAATGCAAGTCATCAAAATATTATGTTAATGTTATAAGTAGTAAAAAAATATTATGATACAGTTATTACTTATTATATTACATAAAATAATTTATTTATTCTTGTTTTGCATAATTTGTAAGTGAAAGTAAATTTAAGTACATAACTGTGTATAAAATGAATTTAGTGGATTATAGTAAGCGATTATTAATACTTTAAATGAGACAGGGCCCCCGTAAGGACTAATGGCGCCTGTGTGCAAAAACGGGATTTTGGCACCCCTTTAGGCAAATGTTTTGGGTCCTTGGTTTTGACTTTTGGCGCCACTAAAGATGGCAATTTGGCGCCCCTAGAGGATGGCGCCCGTGTGCATTGCAAACATTCCAAATATGGTAGCGGGGGCCCTGAAATGAGATATATTTTAGTAGCTAACTGTAAGTCTCTAAGTAAATAGTCTAGTACCGAGTATTTTAGTAGCTAAAATTCTCGCTGCTGCCCCAAAATCGTTCGCACTTCGTTCGAATATAACAGCTGTTTACAAGTGAGTGGTGTTTTGCAAGATGAACAGCTTACAGCACAATAAAGTATATAAACTGATTAAGTTAATCTTCACGGCGATTTTAGAAAGGTAGATGAGGAAAGTGTGATCAATAAAAAGAAGCTATGGATGCGACAATGGATCGATAGAGGGATAAACACTAGGAGCTACTTATTGTCTTCTGAAGGAATTAGCATTGGAAGATCCCAAAGAATATATTCGTAGGTTAACTGACGCTAATTACATTTTACTTTTACATAAAACTAGTCCATAAACCCTGGTTTCCCTCAACAATAAAACAGTGAACGTTAACTACGGCGCTGGGAGAACATAGCTTGTAAACACCTCGTAAAACTAACGTAAAATATAGGTTTTATGTAGGTATGGCGTAACAAGACGTAACACAAAAATATTAAAAGGTTTAAAGGTATAGAATTTTAGCACTCGTTTAAAAGATAGATTAAATTAGTAAGCTCGGGCATCGGACATAATAAAAATTCGTTAATTATTATTGATCTCTAGGTGCTTGTCTTTATGTACCATCGAAGATATTGATTCATATTTCATAGTCATTTGACTGCGTCATTTGGTCGGGCTATGTCAGGGTCTGTTGGAGTTCGACATAATGCGACCAAATTACATAGGTCCGCCATAAACCCTATTATTCAACTTCTCTCATGGTACATGCGAAAAATATGAATAATTTTATACACAAACGCACGCTTAATTCAGTTTCCCCCTAGTTTTGTCGAGTTTCAAGTTTTTTTTTATTTAACAAGAAAGTAGCTGATCTAATTATGTCACCGATTCATACTTTCTGGCTAAAGCAGCTGGTACAAAGCTAATAACTCTTATAAAGCTAATATTAGAGACTCAGATAGGCTGTTTTAGAGCGGAGAATCATAATTTACAATTTCTCGGTAAATCTAAGCTGTGGTTAACTAAATTAGTAACAAGTCGTGCGTGCTATAGTCTCGATTTAGTTGACTCGCGCGGAGAGAATTCACATTACACTCGGACTAGTCCGATAACGACCGATTTTAAATCATATAAATTTATGGATAAAGTCCAAATAAGATTAGCTATTTATTGCAAAAGAACATTTACAATTCGGTGATTGTATTAACGGAAGAAATTAAGTGACACAAGACAAACTATAATATGATGCTATTATTTGTACTATTAATATTAAGAGTGTCAGATATCCATATTATCAGTTTCTGATGTTTTCAGAATGGAGTTTATCAGCTATCCACTAGGCTTTGATTGGTGTATCGGATTTGGAAAACTAAGCGATAATACGGTGTGTTCCGTGTGTATGGGTATTGGTATTCCCTCCCCTATGTAATATAGTTCGCTGTGAAAGTAGCAGCGATGAAAAAATATATTTTTTTTCACATTTGTATGGAAAAACTCATAACGCGCAGGCGCTTGCCCAATGCCCATACCAATCACATAAAAAAATTTTGCTCTTTCAGCGCTAGCGCTACATAAATATATAAAAACCAGCCAAGTGCATGTCGGGCCACGCGAAATATAGGGTTCCGTCATAGTAATATATAAGTCTATGGGTTCCGTAGTACCGCTAGTTTTTGAAAATTTTTGTATGGTCAATGAATGTAAATTTATAACATGTTTTACACTACTAACAACATCATCTCAGTTACTTTAAAAGGAATTTGAACAAAAAGTTTCTTTATACTTCGCCGAATACATTTTTTTTAGTTGATCGACTATTACTCAATAACTTATGAAGTCTTCTTAGCCGTGATAGTTTTCCTTTTAAATTCAGCATATTTCCTACTCCCGTGAATTTTTTTACATTTCCAGAACCAACCGTTTAGCTGGTAGAAGGGGGGGACACTGGACTCTAACGATTTTTTCCACTTTAAAACTTAATATTTTACAAATGGATCCCTAAATCAGAAAATGATCTATGAATACTCATAATATTTTTAAAAAACCTATCCAACGACACCCCACACGATGGGGTGGGCGCGAAAAAAAATTCAGCCCCGCTTGATGTGTAGGGGAGGTACTTACTATAAAAAAATATTTTTTTAATATTTTATGTACCATTTTGTCAGCATTATTAATATGTGTATTCATGCAAAATTACAGCTTTGTAGGTCCTATAGTCTTTGAGCAAAACCGCGGACAGACAGACAGACAGACGGACAGACGGACAGACGGACGGACAGAACGAAACTATAAGGGTTCCTTGTTGACTACGGAATCCTAAATGACGAACCCTAACCTACCTAGGTTAAATAGCGATAAAATCATTATTGTCATTTCAAGAACATTTTGCTAACAAATCAACTATAACTTCGTTTATTAGTTGTTCATAGCTTACTCTACATTTCTTGCAACAAAATATCAGCCGTCAAGGTCATTGCTCCTAGACTAGGGCCTGAACCGGTCTGGGTACCGCAAACCGCTCAGGTGATCGAAAGTGTTAGATATTGGAGCGAAAGTGATTGAAAGTTATGGCTTTTACCTGACCGCACCAGAAATCTGAGAGTTTTTCATGTGTATGTAGTATTTGCCATCGAAAAAATTGATTTATAGGCAGTTGACGGACCTACGTCAATTGGTCTGATTATTTCGATTCAATGTAGCTATGATCTGTCGGATAGGTTTGACCCTAAACCACCAAATTACGTAGATCCGCTATCTGCCTTTGAATCAACTTCTCTGATGGTATGACGTATGTCTGGCAACTTTATTAGACCGTGGGAGAGCCATGCTTTGGCACAAATGGGCCGGCTCAACCGGAGAAATACGGGCTCACAGAAAACCGGCGTGAAACAGCGCTGTGTTTCGCCGAGTGAGTGAGTTTACCGGAGGCCCAATCCCATACCCTTTTCACTTCCCTACCCTACCTTATTCCCTTCCCTATCCTCCCCTATTCCCTTCCCTACCCTCCCCTACCCTATTACCCTATTCCCTCGAAAAGGCCAGCAACGCACTTGCAGCTCTTCTGATCTGGCGACGGAAGTTGCTTTCCATCAGGTGACGCGTTTGCCCCCTTTTTTCACAAAAAAAAATTCGTAGATCCGCCATCTGCTTATGAATCAACTTCTCTGATGGTATGCATGTCTGGCAACTGGCACTCTGCAGTCTGAGCTGGCGTTACATTGTTCACTGGAGTGACAATAGTGACATACACACAGTATAAAATGCAGTCGGATTTTTTGTACTGTAAACCCTATTACAGCTTTTTCGTGTATTGTTACATATCATTATTTTAATTCATCTTTATCCAGTCTGGATCCAGTATAAGCATCCATAATCCATACTATAATATTATTATATAAATGCGAAAGTGTGTCTGTCTGTTTGTCTGTCTGTCTATTACCTCTTCACGCCTAAACCGCTAAACCGATTTTACTGTTTGTTATGGAGATACTTTGAATCCCGGGACCTTTCCCGGATGGGATAGGATAGACATAGGATACTTTTTCTCCCGGAAAAATGTACGGTTCGCTACATTTTGACGCAAAGCAGTTACGGGCGTCATCTAGTGCTAAAAAAATAACGATAATATATCAATTTAAATAATGACCTAAGTTCATAATTATATGTATATAATTATGAACTTAAGTCATTATAACTTCTAGTTCTAATATTTTAGACCCTGTATAATATTATACCTAATTGATTTAGTTCATAACTTGAGTCACTATAATTTTATGTAACAACTTTTTCAATTAAAATAACATTATAATGTTGAACAATTTAACTTTTTCGTCATAAAATCATATTTTAGAATTTAGCGGAAAGATATTAATTTTGTACGAACATGGTGATTATGCATTTCATACAACGGAGTGGTCGAATTAATTCCAGACTCTGTTTCGTACGTGTTTGGAACGTAAAAAGTAAAATGCGATCGACAATCTTTTTGCTCCATACATTTTTCCGAAATTATTTTCATTTAACGTGTGTCATTGCTGAATTTTTTCGCAAGTCTTCTAATTCTTTTGATTAATATTATTATTCTCATATTCTCTATATTATTATACTTAATGTTTAGCACCGATCCAATATGTAAATTATATATTGAAATAATAAATATTTAATCGTTGTTTTCCGCGAATCTGTAAAATTACCAGTAAAATTCGGCAGAAATAGGATATATTACTGCAATCTTTTCACGTTAGAGGCAGCACCAGCATAGACAGTAAGTAAATAAAAAAAAATTTGACGTTTAACAACGTTTCTATCAATATTCTGTTTTATGATTATTATGACGTGTGCAATATGTCGGATTGTTGTATAGCTATGTCTACATTGTGTCCTTTCATCTTCAATTTTCATGATCTTTTGACATTCGAAATGTCATATGAAAATTGAAGATGAAAGGGCACAATGTGGACATAGCTTATGTGCTAGTAGCGGTCTCTGCTCCGCTCTTGCGTAATAATTTCCCTATTGTAAACTTTCCCGCAATAAAAAGTACATACCCTCCGTCCTTTACAACATCAAACGTTTAACTACAATATTATGACACCGACAAATGCGTGATAAACGAACATACGAATAAACTAAATAATCCATGTCAGTAAACATCATTTCTATAACGCTAAACGTTACAAAATGTTTGGCATCTCAGCTGTGTGCAGTACTTTAACTGCTATAATTATATTACCTCTGAAAGGACTTTTATTCCCACTTTAGGATTGATCCTAAAGTAAAGAGAAGTGAAAACTCTGAGGTAAAATATACACATAATATATTATGTATATTTATACAGTAGTCCATACTCCATGTTCAATAATATACCTGGCTACCGATCCATCACAGTGGTCAGCTAACGAGCTGAGTTAATAATAATGGTTTCGTTGACGGTGGCCGGTTTCATTGAAACCAGGCCAAGTAAGCATAGTACCCTTGTCATACAATCAGGTGATCAGCGTGCTTTGTCCTAACCAAACTTGGAAATAACACGTTTCCTACGCGGGAATCGAACCCACGACCTCCGAGTAAAGAGCCTCGCTCTAAACCAATGGACCACAGAGGCGTTAGCTGAGTTAGACTACTGTATAACGATTATACTGTGGTATGTTTCAACACTTGTACCGCGTGCTCATTTACGATTGCGCGCGAAAGGCTGTAAACCTTTTGTAACAGATTCTCAAATACTTAAGAGGTAATTAAATTTATTGAGAAATTCGCGCTATGCTCGCGCAATTTTACACGTTCGTAAACAAATTTAATAACCTTAAGTAATCGTTTTCGTTATGAGAATTATATTAATTGGCCAATTTTGTAGCACATTTAAAGTGTGCCGTGTCGTTTGTGTAGTACTCGATGTTGGTCGCTATCTTTGCGCGTGCATTTTTGCTGAGTAAAAACTCCCATGTCATTTTCCAAGACGTATCTCGGTATAAAATTTTATCAAAATCGGTTCAGGCGGACGAAATAAAATTACTAAAATACGTCTTGATCTCTAAATCAATTTTATTAAAAAATATAAATGAAAATTATTTAATAAAAGTCCCCAACTTTGTTTTTCGAACAAGTGCAAAAAACCCGAAGAAAATACGGGAAGCCGCAATAAATCCCAAAAACCCCTAAATATCGAAAGTGCTGAGAGCGCGTTTTTTGCCCATATTCTTCTCTCAAATTATTGTCGTGCTCTCATTTAAAATATTTGACTTTAGAATGTGCGCTGTCGTTAAGTAGCTGGGCTATTCCTAATAATGATAAAAAGATATTTTACATTATTCCAGTACAAATCAAACAGTATACGTCTTGTATTAGCTGATTTGTCATTACTACATTAAGAAGAAAATATGTAAAAGAATAGAAATTGAATAAAATCGGCCAAGTGCGAGTCGGACTCGCGCACGAAGGGTTCCGTACCGTTATTGAGCGAAAGTTGGCAAAAATTGTGTTTCCGTATGGGAGCCCCCCTTAAATATTAATTTTATTGTAATTTTATTATTAATTATTAAAGTACAAATATAATTAAGAATATTGTGAGTATTTCAAGTGCCTAGCTGCTACTATTATTGATTACGAGCAAAAAAGGCCAAAAAGATCACGTTTCTTGTACGGGAGCCCCCCTTAAATGTTTACTTTATTTTGTTTTTAGTATTTGTTGTCATAGCGGCAACACAAATACACAATTTGTGAAAATTTCAGAAGTCTATAGCTAAAGCCTATAGCGGTTCTTGAGTTACAGCCTGGAAACAGACGGACAGGGACAGACATCGAAGGCTCAGTAATAGGGTCCCGTTTTTACCCTTTGGGTACGGAACCCTAAAAAAATATAAAAAATGCGACACAAAATTTGCCATTTAAAATCATTTTAAAATAATGTAGCAGAGGCTTTACTTATGTTTGCAAAATATTCTAATCAAGTTCTAGTCAGACAATAAGATATTCAAGTACTAAGCTATTCTGTATTCAAGTATTTAATACTTTAGAAATATTTAAAAAATACCGACTCTACATTCTTGGTGTTTTGATTGCAATGATTAAAATGGTCAGACCATTTTAGACGTTCCGTTAGTGCATGCACCGTTACGTATCAGTCGCGGTATGGCGGATCAATCGACCTTGAGACAGACAAGGAACTTGCTAAAATAATTATAGCAACTAAAGACTACTAGTTGCTATAATTATTTTCAAATTTTAGACAAGAACCTTACTAAAACAATGATTATAGCAAGTAAAGACTAGGTTAGGTACTAGTTGCTATTTAAAATGTTTTAAATTTAAGAGAAGGAACTTACTAAAACAAATATAGCAACTAAATACTTCTAGTTGCTATAATTGTAATTTTTAAACAACTGACTTTTCTTGCATTATTTCCACTATGTCAACTTTAAATTATAATATTAACTCTTAGCAAAATACATACAGTTTCGACAAAGGTTACATACAAATCATAAGCAACATCTACTATATTTCTTTTAGGGCTGATTTTTCAATCGTCAGATAAACTTTACCATTGGAATAAATTTGGCGTTTTGACAGATTTTATATGAAAAAAATGTTAAAGTGTCATATTAATTCTTCAGGTAAAAGCTATCCGACGATTGAAAAATCGGCCCTAAATTAAATTATTTATAGGTATTATACTGTCCTTCGTACATAATCAGTATAGGTTTCTAACATGAACAAAACGAGTCTACTTTTTTTCAGGGTTTTTATGATAGACTTTTAAAATCTTTTACTTTTATAACTTATTCAAATAGGGTAAATGACTAATAGATTGGACAGTACCAGTCATTGGACAAAGCATGAAAACACAATATTTATTAAAGTTTTTTTAAAAACTGCCTGTTTTTAAACTAAAAAAACGCCTAATTTTAAAGAAAAACAGGTAGTTTCTAAAGCAACCTCAATAAATATAGTGTTTTTGTGCTCTGTCCAATGACTAGCACTGTCCAATCACTAGTCAGGTTCACCCTATTCATACTTACATCTAAGACATTATAGACATACGATTTGTAAAAAAAATATTGTAATAAAGAATCTGATGGTAAATTGACTCTAGCAATACCGGGGTAATTGTAATAAAACATTTTGATCCTTTTTTTCCTTATAGCGGCTGATTGTGTGTAAAACATGCAAATTATGTAAATTTATCCAATGATCAAGAATATTTTTTGAAAATCTGCTGTCAAAATTTGCCATTAGATTCTGGTAGACCCTAAGACCTATAAAAAGTATAAAGATATTGAATACTTAACAGGGTTCGATGTTATGGAGATATAACAATTTACGTAACAAAACAAAGTATCCTTCAAAGCCGGGAATAGATGAACCACGTAAAGACTTCACGAATTTCCGTGTAAAATCAATTTTCATACCTCAACTAATACAAACATTGAAACTTCAGAACCGGCGAAGTTAGTCGAATCCGGCTCGAAATATAATGCTGTAATGGCCAAACGAACAGGGCTGCTACATGTCAGTATACGGAAAAGCCAGACGGAAAAGATTTTTGAATTTGGAATGTCCGAATATAATAATCGATCGCTGGCATTTGTGTACTAACCCACAAATATTTTTGTTGAATTATGAATGCACTATTGTTTTAAATAATCCAATGAACATAATAACTACATAACTGCATTCATACTTAATTCGAAACGTATTTTTGTGGGATGATGCTAAAATGCTTAAAATAACCAAACATTTTTTACTGAATAATTATTCAGTTAAAAGTTTTTGGTTATTTTAGAGGATACAGGCGACAGTATTTTATAATATGAGCACATTGCATCTCCGCATATTAGCCTGGCCTTTAAACGGATACAGATTTGTGGTAGCCCTGCATCATAAAATCTTCATAACTTCGGCACCGAAGATTCGTTACAACTCGATAAAGTTTAATGAATAATAATTATAAGTCTCATAATCTTTAAATAATTAAATGAATACTCCAAATTTTAATCATTTTACATTAAATTTTGATCTTCTAAGTTATAATTAATATCACTAAGTTTATAATTAATTTTTTGATACTTATACAAATCCTTTTAGTTTTGTTTCCTTTCGGTTGTAGAGTTACTCTAGAATCTAGAATCGTTTTTGGTGGGAATGCAAAATGGATATAATTAATCGCTTGAGGCTTCTCATCGACTGGATAATTTGATAATTATTTATTACAAGTTTCAGTCTCACGTTTACCAGAAATATTTAATGTAAAAAGTGTAAATGCTAATTTACACTTTAAAACCTATACCGCAGAGCGCGATAGAGACAACTGCAGAAAATCAACGATTCGTTGTCCCCTGATTCCTGCTCCAAAACTTAACCGATTTAAGTACTTTTTTCATTAAAGATTAAAGAAAGGCTTGAGCTGTATTCCTATGTTTTCTTTTTTTTTGTGTAATCTAGTCAAATCTGTTTTCTGGATGTTTGAACACAGCGGAAAATCTGGCCATTTTTTTGGGTTTTTGAACGTTCATATCTTTTTAGTTTTTTAATAACTAAATTATGAGAAAAAAAAAATAAAACATAGGGACATTGTATTAGTGGCCATAGATATTCAGGAAAAAAATTATAACTCTACCGGCATTATCCACGGAGGAAACAGGGGACGTTTGTATGGAAAAAAAGGGCGGTGTGGACTCCTATTAAAGGAAAACTGACGTATTTCTAAGACGGCAATAACATATGCAGTGGTAAACATTTAAAAGGCCATGATCTTTATTTGTTATTTTAGTAATTTCATGTAGTAGATAGTAGATAATATTATGTCGTATTAAATCGATGTACGATTGAAAATTGAAAATTGATTAAATTTGTTGACGGACAGGCTTCCATATAATTTTCCCATTCTTCTTTTCTGACACTTCAATTTTGAGACACGTGATAATCCAATAAAATTAAGAACATAATCAATTTCATGTTGTGCCTTTGTTTATGATGTTAATTTAAGTTGGTTGTTCAACTTTAGTCAGGTTAAGACGTTACTGTCATTAATCTCGAGAAAGGGAGGACTTGAAAAGGGCCTAAAAGCTTTCCTAAGAAACTTCATTTAATTAGAAGTACCACAAGTGATACGCTTCTACGGATTTCAGTAAGGTTTTTGTAAGTGTTGAACATAAAAAGATTGAATGGAAGATATATCTTTACAGAGAATGTCTAATATCTCGCTAAAACTTTAGAGCGTCTAGACAATTTATCAACAATCGTATCAGCTCAGGGATTGCTTAAATATAGTAGGGCATTTTACTAAGATTGCGGAAAAATTGAGTATCTCTAGTAATATAATATTTACGAAAAAAAATAGCTGGTGGATTCCCAAATAAGACACCAATTCCTTAAAATATTAAAAAAACATTCCTATGAACATAATATTCTCATTTTTCTTTTTTTAAATACCAGGGTTGGCACATATTTTATTTTATTCGAATCTCGATCACTGCTAACAAATCTGTTTTAATGCGAGTCTTATCAGTGATTTCAGACGTATCCCAGAGGCAATTTTACCGGGCAATAAAAAAGAGTAAGGAAGACAGAAAAGGATTTTATTTTCCCTCACAATAAGATGTAGGCCAAAGTAGTATAAAGCAGTGAAAGAAACTGTAGAAAAAATTCGCTGTGTACTGTATTAATTTTGATGTAAATGGAAACAAGAACTTTACAAAATTAATGAACTATTTCTTTATTGCACGGGTAATATGTGAGTCATTACATTTGATAGCATTAAAGTTCAATCAGACCGCAACGTGACGCGTACGCCGTAGATGCATTTCTAAAGTACGGATTTGACAGTTTTGCAAGACGTCTCACGCAATTGATACCAGCTGTCAAATCAGTACAAATTTAAGTGCCCCGCAAACGATCAAATTTGTTTGACAAACATGTTTTATGTAATTAACGTTTTCATAGTAAATTGTTTGACAAACGCTTCAAACAAAGCTGTACACTATCAAATTGTTTGACAAACACGTAAATTTTGACAAACAATTTGATCGTTTGCGGGGCACTAATACATCTACGCGTCGCGTTGCAGTCTGAATTGATCCTTAGACATACTAGATGACGTCCGAAACCGCCGTTGCGCCAAAATTCGTTTATCGCGCAAAAATCGTACATTTTTCTGGGGTAAAAAGTGTCCTATGTCCTTTCCCGGGACTCAGTCATTTTCTCAGTCAGTTTCAAATTATCAGTCTAATGCCATTAAAATTGCACATTTTTAAACGTACCAAAAACATTCAAATTTTTAAAAACAAAACAGTATTTACGTTGGCTGTAAATATCAAAATGAAACTCACTAATTGAAAAATACTGCGGCGCGCTCAAAATCGACTCACTCATTTTTCACTCGCAAAACATCACTTTATATTAGGGCGATATATCAAATAATTTTTTTCTTTTTATCTCGGTAAAATGCACGGTTCCCGTGCGATAAACGGAATTGAGAGCATTATCAATATTAATATTAAAAAGTAGTTATACAATATTATGTACCATCATATTCCGACGAGCATATCGATCAATGATCAATATCCAGTGAAACTCTTACATTTAACAACCTTGAATCATAAATAGAATATGTAAAATGTAATGATTTACATAATATCTTCACATTCATATACCAATTACTCGCAAATGTTGCAAAAACATCAAACCAGAATTACTCTTACCTAATTTTCTGCTACAAGAAAATACAAACTCTATTTTAAATTAGAATGGCGTTGTAATGCCGTAATTAACAATTTGGAAACCAAAAAGATCACGTTAAATAACGCCAAGACATCGGGCAGAGGTGTAAAAAGTTGGAATGAAGTGCTTGTTTAGATAACTATAACTTTAGCAAGCACTACAAATAGCAACAAAATATTATAGCATCGAATGCTACCATAGCGTTTGCTTAAAATATTAGCTATGTTTATCCACACACATACGTCATACAGATTATAGAATTAAGGGTTAATTATAGCATTGACGGTACATATTATCCATTTAACTAGATGACTTGCCAACACTCCGAAAACGTACGTCCGATTGTATAGAATTCGGCCATGTTTGAATTATGTTAAAAAGTATTCTAAAGTTCCGCCAATGGTGTGCATTATAAACAAAACAAACCACACCATAATCCATATAAGCCATAGACTAAATTTCACCTCATAAAACGACCCCTGCTCTTCAAACTCTATTAGCTACTGATGATAATGTGTACGGAACCCATTACCATAAGCCAGCAACTAATCTGCATACTAACTGCACTGCATTGTGCTGTACTTGCAAAAATCGAATTAAATTCATGAAAACTGTCTAGCGTTCCGGGGTCACTTAATGTTATTGAATAATTCATGTGAGTATTAATTTCATAATATTATATCTGTAGATATAATTATTCATTAGTCTTAGATTACGCACAATCGTCAATAACTGTCGCTTGTTGCTATCCCTATATAATATGCTTAGATCTTTGAAACTACGAAACGGATTTTAATACGGTTTGTTATAATAGATAGAGTAACTAAAAAGGAAAACTTATAAGTATATCATAACATAACAATATGACAAATGATTTTTTGCTATGTCAGCTATCATCATCATTCGATAAATCGACACAAAATTAGGTACATAGTTGGAACTTTCATTAAATAATTCTTCGAACTTTAAAGAGTTCCTTATTTTGTTCTTTATAAGCAAAATCAAGTTCTTATTTAAATGACTTCGCATAATTTAAATTAGCCAGTTCCGAAAACTAGCTGATTTTCAATTAAGTCTGGCCTATAATACACGCACCGAAAAACAAACGCTACAACATAGAGCCTCCACATCACGTCATCTTTATCAGATAAACGCAATCTGCAGAACATTTTTCTTCGGCGCTTCCAATTTTTCCTCGTCCATTATTTATATTTTTAATCTTTTTGAGCACAGGCTTGGTCAGGGAGAATTTCTTTAATCCTCATTTACCAGGATAATGATAATAAGTGATGGCACACGGCAGGATATCCTGAAACCCGGAGTTAATGCTCTCTTTATTTTTATTAGGACCTCGTACCCTCGGTACACTTTCAGGATCTTATACAGCATAATTAGGATAAATAATCCTTTTAATATGTATAACACCTAGAAGCGTTTTGTTTTTGGGTTTTTTTTTTTCTGAAATGAGATTCTAACTTAGACTTGGCCGCATTTTTTTTATCCTGAAGCTTCAGGCTCAAGAGTCAAGACTGGTACATGATAACATCAGAAGCCTTAATTCTTAAGTTTTGTGGAAAATGGAGATAAATTGCTCCTAAATTTTTACTTTCCAATGTGTATTGACTTCAATTAGCTTAAAAATGTAACAACATAAATAAAAAACTACAACAAAGGGTCTTAACTATTTACGGTACACGTAAAATACATTTTTGTCAGCATTATAAATATGTACATTAATTTTATTTGATCGCGTCATAGTCAAGGCTAGGGGGTAGCTTTTGATAAATGGTATTTTTAACAATTCCTCATGAATACCTCCCCCATTTAAACGAAATTTAAGCACTCCTTAGCTGTTATTTGCATTTATTACCGATAATGTCTTTAACTGCTACAATATTACACACTACCCTTGGATCTTTCTACGTTTTTACTGCGCTATTTTAGAGCTGTTTAGACAGTAGCATAATACATTAATTTTAATATATTATTTACTTGCTATTATTATTTTAAAGGCAAAAGTTTTGGTGTATGTTGGTAAGTTCTTCCTCACTCAAAAACTAATGAACGGATTTTGATCAAATTCAGCATGTTATTAGTTTAGGCTCTTGATTAACACAAAGGCTGTTATTCATCCCGAAAAAGTGCGGAGTTTCTGTGGAATATTGAATAACAATAAAACATTGACTATTTATAAAATTTGGGCAAAACAACGATTTTTTATAAATTAAAGTTTTCTCCACTTGCTTATAGTATTTAAAAAATTAAATGCCAAATTAATAAAGAAAATTAAGAGCCTCTTATATTAAGTTTAATCAAAGAGACCCTTATTCTATTTTCATCATTATTACTCACCGTATTAGGAAACAGTTGATTCGCATCAATAATCAAATCGCAGTTTCTTCACAAAACCGCGCCGATATTGAAAGTGGTTGAAAAGTTTATCACCGTTATGTCACTTAATCCTTACACAATCCAATTTCATTCACTCTCGTCCGCGAACGCGTTCGGAAAACTTCGGAAATTTCAAATATAGAACACCCTCGGACTAGCGCGCCGCTCGGCCGTCGAACAGCGACTGATAACGAAACCTCCGGACCTCTGGGAGGGCTCCCGTCTTTCACCCCGAGCTCGCACAAAGATCAACCCTATTCAACGGTCTTAAGGTGCAAATTACTTGTCGTAATCCAACTCGAACTCATGTAGAACTGTCTTTAGTAATTTTTTGATATTTAGTCAAATATCAAGCGCATAACTACTCTGCGCATAATAAGATCGAAAGGTTCAAAATTCAAATAACATGTCGTAATAAAACTTGAACTTGTGTAGTACTCTCCTAAGTAATATTTCAGCGTAATCCATTTCTTGGCTGTATGACTTTTTTCCGAGTCGTTTCTCGTTTGAATCGTGTCCGGCCTAGGATGTGGTTGCCAACTTTCTAAACCGATGTAATAAAACAGTTCTAGATATTGGCTAGGTGTTGTAGATTGTGATATCCAATGGTCAGTTAATAACAGACAAGAGACCAGACGTTCGAGTTTTTACTACTTAACTAGATGACGCGCGAATGAGAAACTTTAGGTGCTGGTACCGACTCCAAAATTATGAAGAACTAAATGTCGCCCACAACTTTGTTGCACCAAAATTAGTTTACCGCGCGGGAACCGCAAATTTTTCCGAGATGAAAAATGTCCTATATCCTTTCCCGCGTCTCAAAGAATCTCTTGAAATTTTTGTGCCTGAGAATTAGAATGCTCTACTTCTCAAAAGCGCTCCGTTTATATTTTTTCCACGTCTAGTACTTCTACGCGAATCAATGTTTTTGTATTATTTCTTAACTCCTAAGATCTAATTCTTTACGTGACATCATTATGTTTTTTTGCGCAGTGGCATTTAATAATATTGTGGTAAGGATAGGCTCTATATAAGCGTAACTATATGTCTTCAAAGTGACCATTTGGGACAAACACATCTTATGTTCTAAATTACCTTATAAAATTCTAATTAAACACCACGCAAAAAAATTTTTAATACATGGATTTTTTTCGTACATTCAAAGAAAAGTTCTTGCGTTTTCTCTACATAGTTCTGCATGTGTGTACTTTGTAAATTGTAATTTGTAAGTTAATCAGTTTAGGCTGGATAGTGGATACGCACTATGGTCTTAAATCTAAATAATAAGTAACGAAATTTCACACAAATTTTTAAATTTTAATAACACAACTTTTGTTGCGCTCTTCATTGGACTGTATTAGGACTTTTTATTTAGGCTTGAATGACGCTTCTAATCTACGCGCGTAAAGACTCAGCCTTACTTTCGGATCACTGTTTTTGCACTATCGTGGGTTATAATGGTTGTGGTCAGTTGGTGTCCATTTACAATGCGGTGAAGCCACACAAGATCGCGGGCAAATTGGAAAAAGTTTCTACCGGAACTTTGTGAAGGTTATAGTCTACTGATATTATGGGTCAGGATACTTGCGTCCTTTAGGGTTAAGAGATATGAAAATCCATGCTAATATTATAAATCCGAAAGTATCTCTATCTGGCTGTCAATCAGTCAGGACTTGTAATTTTATATATATATAGATTGTACAAGGTTGGTTTTGGGTCAAATTCTATTCTTATTTTCAAGAAAACAAAAAGGAAAAGCACATTTTGGGTCCATAAATAACTACCTTCGACCACTGGCCCGTTTGGGGCCATTACTGGAGGTCAGGTGGGGAACATTCCATCAGGACGCCAGAAAACTATCCTCATAAGTCATATCGGGGTCTTGTATCGCGGATAACAAATATTGAAAACCCTAAACCCTTCCCGAAGTGGGTCAAGCTCGTAAAATGAAGGACCTTTCATACGTTAAGGGCTTTGAGGCGACAAACACATTTCTTGAATTATTGTCTATCGTTTGTTCCTTAGGTCCTTATCATACAAATATTGCAGTTTTGATTATCTAAATATATAAAACTCAAAGGTGACGGACTGACATGTTGATCTATCAACGCACAGCCCAAACCACTGGACGGATCGGGCTAAAATTTGGCATGCAGGTAGATGTTATAACGTAGGCATCCGCTAAGAAAGGATTTTGATCAATTCCACCCCCAAGGGGTTAAAATAAGGGATGAAAGTTTGTATAAAATAATACTTCTTAACGCGAGCGAAGCCGCGGGCAATAGCTCGTAATTTATAAGAGTAGACTAAAACTTATGTTCAATTTATATAAATGAATGTAAATACTTATGGAAGAAATAGTGCAAGAAAAGTATGTTTAAATATGAATTTCCAGAAGATGTTGAACATTGATTTCCACCAATAACCCGTGTACAATCAATTATTAAATATACTAAAAGAGGGTTAATTTTTTTTAAAACAGAGCAGCTTCTAATAAAAATATATATTTAAAAAAAATATGTTTTACAAAAATTACTAAGCACACTACTTACGGTAATCCTATTACAGATAGTATTCTGCATCCTTGCTACCCATTGTCTCCTGAGCCCTGGCTCCTGACCCCACTATGTTTAAAAACACGTATCAGAAACACACAGATGTGTTTATAATATTTCCGTTGTGTTTGCAATCCTCAGCAGGCAATTTATCATGTCAGCCCGAAGTGCTCTTTGAGGGATAAGCTCGCCCTTCCCAATCTTTTTCATCGGAATCATATTTTCCTACCTTTGTAATTTTGTTTGCGCTTAAATAACAGACAATATAAATTAAAATTCTTCGCATTTCGGGGTAAATTAAATTTCATAAATATTTTCAAACAATCCATACTTGATACTAATATTATGCGAAGGGTATCGAGATACTTTGTGTCTTGAGAAAGGACTTAGTATACTTTTTATCCTAAAAATGTACGGTTCCTGCGAGATAAACAATTTTTGGCGCTACAGAGATACGGGCGTCATCTAATACTTTTTAAAATATAGCCTAACGTATCTAAAATATCATTTATCCTCGATGAATATAGATCGACATATCCAAACGTAGGGATATGAAAGAACGAGTGACCACAGATGTAGAGAATTGTTGATGTGCCAAAGAGGGGTTAAAAATTATGTATAAAATATAATATCTATCTACTAAGATGTGCTTTTGTACTACCAAGACCTAAATTATTTAGCCAGACAGCAGAATTAGCACGACTGCAGTAAAGAAATGAAAGGATATAGAAACACTGACAGAATCTAGCAACAAATTGACAGATTTATCAATCTAGTAATTGTCTACTCTTCGGTAGTCCCTACAAAACCCTTTCTGTAGTGGCCCTGCAAGACGTGTTATTTTAAGTTTTAAGGGCTGCGATTAGGCTACGATATAGTCGAATATTACAAAATGGTTCAGAAAAAAACATACTTTACATGTGTTATGAAAACTATTCATAAAAAAGATTTGACATAAAAAGATTAAAAATTAAAGACGTTTTAATTGAATTTTTGCTCATACAATATATTCTAACTTTTACTAAGTCTGCGCTATAGACATTTTGCTTTCTAAGCTACTATTCAAATTCGACCTCACTTTGCAGTTTGCCGACGACGTCAACGTCAAAATAATGTTCCCTAGATATGGGATAACTTTTCATCCTCTAACTTAGGGGTCATCCATAAAGGATGTTACACGTAAAGGGGGGGAGGGGATCGACGAAGTATGACATGGTGTGACAAGTGGTGGGGACTGGCGGGGTCCTAAGTTTCATCACATCTATCAGACTGATGTCTGCACATTTCAAAGGAGGGGCATATCGAGGGGACATTTTATTGTTTTCTCATACATTTTTTTAAAATATGAAACAATATAGTGAAATAAAATACTTTCCTCAAGTTTGCCATAATGTACGATTGCTTGAAATAGAAATTATTCCTTACCAGCAACACTATTAATTGATGCAATAATACAGGAAGTTGTTTTGTAATGTTTTTTTTATCTTCTACCTTCATTAACAAATGCCTCTATGACAAGGAGGGGAGGAGGGCTAAAATCACGAAAGTCGTTGACGTACTTTATGGATGGTCCCTTACATGAGTATTTTCCTAGTGCATAAAACTGTTTTGACTGATCAAGTTAGACGTTTCAATTGCAAATGCAATGGGTAAAGTTGTACCTGTGTGGTTTACGATAGAACTCCTGTGGGGATATCGCAAATGTGCGAGCGGGATCACGCTTGATAGTTCTGTCTTATTCTAAAAGTATCTCTCGAATCTTAGCTATGATAGATAACCACGATTGGCAATTTGCGCAACTGTCTTCAATTTATGACGTCGATTATGGTCAACTAATACGGGCAATGGGCATTCATATTCATACATGATCAACTATATTTGTCCATCTTGGCAGCTTGAAAAAGCCGCATAACAATCATGCTGAATAAACAACGGAATGAACGCCAATCTTGGAAAAGTTGCGGGAAAATTAACACCTAATTTCCTCGATCATGGCATCACGCATGGCTGGACAGATTTTGATAAAATTTGGTTCAGATATAGAGTATGTAAAATAGAGTCAACTGTACAGGAAAGTGCGTTATCGCAAGACAGAGCTTATTAATTTTGATGGCGACAGAAGGTTTTTCGAGCTACTTTACGCATAATTTCAAATGCATGCACCATATACACACCAAACATGGTACCTACATTAAGAAAACATAAAACAGTTTCGGTCCTTATATTTTCAAGAACGTAAGAACACAGGACAAAGCCGTATTGTGGAGCAAAGATCCTGTACAATAGTGATCACTTGACACAATGCTCGTATTATACACCTGAACGTAAGCCTGTGAGCCTTTTCCTACACTGATCCTTTTCTCTTTGCAAAGTCTTTGTGGGCAGATCTTGATGCTGAGCCGATTACCAGTAAGAATATTGTACCTTTAGCGGATTATTGTTTATTTTTTTAATAAAGTAAATGTTGAAAAAGAGTGTGTAATAAATTATATAAATATGATACTAGAAAATCAAGCTAAGCCCTTAGATATAACTTAAGAATTACGAAATAAGGTTGAATTATCAAAAATCGTTTGTAGTTGAGGCCCAATAAAGAAGGTTTTCTAAAAACTTAAGGCGGTTTTGCATACACAGCTGTTTTGGACATGAGGGCACCAGTCACCACTCAGCACCTTTTCCCGAAGTCATGTTTTACAAAATTAGTAAGAGACTAGATGACGCCCGCAACTTCGTTGCCCGAAAAATCGTTAATCTCGCGGGAACCATACAGTTTTACAGGACTCAAAGTATCCGTTATAATTTATAATATCAAGTATCAAAACCATAATATCAAAATATCCATACCACAGCAAAATCGGTTCAGCAGTTTGGGCTTGAAGAGGTAACAGACAGACAAACAGACAGACACATTTTCGCATTTATAATATTAGTAAAGATAGCAGCGTTTATTCTGATTTTGAAAACACATTAAAAGATCTTTATTCTTTGTAGATCCATAAGACTTTTGGCGCGTAATACCTTATACCTATTAGCTTTGTCCACACTGTGCCTTTTTTTGTTCATCAAGGGCATGCGTTATAGCGCAGTCAACAGCGAACGTGATGCATGCCCGTGACGCGCGCTGAAATCGTTGCCCTCGCTATGACACTTTTCTTTCAACGCGGGTGGATTTTGACGCATTCAATTATTGAATATTGCCAAACGGAAGTTGAATAAAAAGAACATGACGAAAATTGAAGATGAAATTGCATAATGTGGACATAGCTAATAAGTAATACCACACATCTTGAAAACTATACGCTTTATATTTTTTTCCAACTCTTTTACGTAAAAAAGACTCTTTACAAATTAATTATATTTGGCTAGAAATAAAGATGAAAGGAAAAACATAAGAGAATGCCATTAAACCTGTCGCGTTATTATGCCCAACATGTCCATTATTGCATTTCAAGTGGCACGTGATCGGGGTCCGCAAAACCTTCCGGTTTAGAACACACACATACTTTAGGTGGGGAACGGCAGGGGTTCCCAAAACAGGAACTCGGAACCCTGGAGGTTTTAGTTTAATCGCGGGGGTTCCAATTAAGTGAAGAAAGTCATTTCATTGATTGTAATTATTATATTAACCAACAACAATACATAAGACAAATTCACAGTCAAGACTTATAAAAAAAATATAATTTTCAATTTAAAAATAATGTTGTAAGTAATTGTAATTGTTCCCTGCATTTTAATAAGTTTAATAGTAGAATGATTACTGGAGTACTGATTTCTAGCTACCTGTTTTTATAATGCCATATGGACTTTCTTGTTGCGTCTTCTACTGTGCACTGAAGAGTCTGAGAAGAGGCAACAAAAAAGTCATTAGGTATAACATTAGTCCTAACACACGTAGTTTATTCCTTCTCCATATAAACTAAATCCCGTTGGAGCACCTATTTGGGGTTCCTATATCTTAAAGTTTGGGAAATCCTGTTCAGGAATATCAACATGTTCAGGAATTTACAGCTGAGGAAACTATATATCAGAAAAAACTAGTTGGTACATTTCAGTAAAAATGCATAGTTCAAAGAATGAAGACAGAGATGAGAGAACTAGGTACATATTTTTGAAAACCTAAAAGTGCTTCATAATATTTGCCTGATTATAACGTAAAAATTATTACCGTGATTCTTCGTATTCATTTTCGTTATTGGTGCCTTAGATTTTTGTTCGATACACGTCTAGGAATGCCAATAATAGAAAATTTCCTAAGTATGAACTATAAAATGCCTAAAATTTGATGTTTTAACATAGCAAATAAATAAAATACAAGTATTTAACAATATTTAGTAGTTAGTACACAAATAAAGGAATTAGAGATGAAAAAGCCCGTCGTGCTGCAGCGTGCATTTATCCCGGCGAGAATTTATTGCTCACTTAAGTGCGGGAAAGTCAGAATGTTGGAACCTAATTAAATGCAATTAGCGTTTTGAACGCCACGGTATTATATTATTAAGATTTATACTAGAATAATAAAACTTATAGCAGTTAGAATTATATCGTGTTAGGACTTGGATAGTTATTCTTTAAGGGTTTATGCTCACTTCCGTACTCAGAGACGATTTTGACAATTATTTAATTAAGATTTTGACAGATATTTTTTAGGGTTCCGTACCCAAAGGGTAAAAACGGGACCCTATTACTAAGACTTCGTTGTCTGTCCGTCTGTCTGTCTGTCTGTCTCCAGGCTGTAACTCAAGAACGGTAATAGCTAGAGAGCTGAAACTTTCACAGATTATGTATATCTGTTGCCGCTATAACAACAAATACTGAAAATAAAATAAAATTAATATTTAAGGGTGGCTCCCATACAACAAACGTGATTTTTTTGGCCTTTTTTGCTCTATATCAATAATGGCAACAGGTAGGTATTTGAATTTTTCCCAAAATCTTTACGTATACGATATAATATGTGTCCTTTAATATTTCATAATTATATAAAAATAAAATAAAAAATTAAAGGGGACTCCCATACAAAAACACAATTTTTGGCCTAATTTTGCTCTATAATGGTACTGAACACTTCATGCGCGAGTCCGCTTCGCACTTGACCGATTTTATTTCGTCTCTGAGTACGATATTATTTGGAGCTACTTAATACAGCACTCAGCAGCCGCATGGCTACAGTAGAAATACGAAAGTATAGACAAACAGCCGATATAAACTGAAGGTGTCGTTCCGATCTTTACCGCGGCTAGCTGCGATCGACGTAAAATCAAATATAATGCCTGCACTTTATGACATAGACTATAGTCCTTACAACTCAAATAAAATCCTACTTTATGACGTAGATTATAATCTAGGTATGTCAAAATCTTCACATATAAAATTCTCGTATTGCGGTGTTTGTTTTCTGAATTCTTTAAAAACGGCTGGGCCAAATTTGAAGGGGCTTATTATACCAAATATTTATTGGGATAGGATAGTTTTTATTGCGGAAAAATTAATTGAAATTGACGAATATCTGTTCTTTATTCCCGAAGTAAAGTTGTGGCATTTCTTAATAACGCACAATCCGGAAACGCGCCTATCGAAGTATCACAACGTCTTCTATGACAACCATTAACCATAACTCTGTAATGAACTAAAGCGTAGACTCAAGATTATTCCCACACCACATAATATGGCAAAATAAAGTTTGCCGATTATAAGAGTGGACTTAAGCGTAGGCTCAAGAGTGTTCCCACACCACAATAAGCAAAACAATAATATTTGCCGGAGCATATATTTTCTTATAATATTATTAAAGTATTAATAACGTTATAACATCCGGTATTTCAGGATCAACACTGCGAAAAACGTTGTGTAAATAACCGAGGCTGCACTGGCCAATTTTCCCCGGCGGATATTAGGGGAAGATGCTCCCCTTTTCATGCAATTGTTATTTTTCGCCAGTGATGTGCTTGAATGTCGACAGTTTTTAATAAATAATAAATCTTAACTCATAACTTTTGGTAGAAATAAGAGTTACTTATATTATATTGTAAGCCAGCTACATTTGGTACAGGTAAGGGCTTGTTTCACCACTTTCTGATAAGTGCCGAATAGGCTATCCACTACTTAATTTGACAGCAGCTGATGAAGTACTGTCAAAAAAGTTGGGAATGAAAATTGGAATGAAAAGTGGAGAATCTATCAAAAAAGTTGTGACTTGTGACTATCCTATTCGGCACTTTATCAGGAAGTGGTGAAACAGGCCCTAAGTAATAAGTAGGTATAGTTATAGCAAGGATAATTTAGAATAATTTTACAATGGGGTGTAAAATCACTCCAGGGTTGCGATCCGGAAGTGAAAATGTAACGGCAGGAATAATTTTCCCCACTTGCACGTGGATGTTACTTTCCTTGCCTACGCCGCGCCGCCCGCTGCCGGTAGCCTTTGCACCTCCACCTTACGATTGTTTGATCAGGTCCTGACCATCCCAAAAATTGCACAACACTGATTAACTTTTCACAAGTCAAGAATATTTTGTGAATCTGTAAAATATCGACACCCTTACTCTGCAACCTCACTACGCGACGTCACGGCTTCCTTTGAGTTCAACACCATCAAAATAACGTATAGTTGGAGCCTACAGTTTATGGGGGCGTTGCCTCGGGCAATCATCCTGACTTTATCCATACACCTATTTATTACTTTTATTCCTTCCATAAAACTAATGAGGTCCCCGGAGAATGTAACTAACAGCCACTAAGGCTATATTTCGTGGAATATACTCTGTGTTATCCGGTAAGCAGCCTAAGTACGAGTAAGTTTATGGGTGACGCCAAACGAGCGTAATTTGTGAGTTGTAAGTCACAGAATTTCGGCTGGCAGAAATTCTGCTGCATTCAAAAAGGCCTGTTTGATTCACACGAGCGTAATTTTGTGAGTCATGATTTGTATAAACTATGAAAAGATATTTACGCGACCAAAATTCTGCGACTCACGACTGACAAAATTACGCTCGTTTGGCTTCACCCAGCAGCATATCCTAGTTTGATTGTTTGTAGTTGTTTTCTTCTTCTCTTTGGCAATGAATATACAATGGTGATAGCGTAATTTGTTGAAACACAATTTAGCCTTTGTGATAATTCAGTTAATTATTTTTTATCAGAACTGTCACATCCATCCGTTCATTCAAAACAGCACAAATAACTTTTAAGGGTTAGTTCACACTCAAACGAGAAGCAACGAAGCGCAATTTGACGATACAATATTTTATATTATGCAAATCATAAAGTTAATATACTATATTAACTTTATGATGCAAATAGAAAATTAAAATGTCAAAAAGGGAAACGATGACGTAACAATTTTGTATCGTCATTTTGCGTCGTTGCGTGGCTTCTCGTTACGTCTTATATGCGTGTGATTTACGTTTCAGGTAACTTCCGTCCTCGAAGATAAATCGGTAAGGACTTACTTTATCCAAGTAACCAAACCTCTAAAAGTTCTTTTATCTTCTACGGTGCCAGCAATAAATTCCGCCACAAGGTATCCGATATTCTCAATAGAAGGTAGCACCCCATAAAGTAAATTAACCCCTATTTCTTATCAGATATGCCACTTATCAGCATACGAAGTTAGAGGGACTCCATTTATAATTGAGAAGACTCTATAAATATTCGCTATCTGCTATTATATCACGATCTACAAGTAACCGAAGCTGAGAGTGGTATTTGATTTAATATTTAAATAGGTACCGGTCGAGGGGATTACTTTGGAAACTCGAATCCGAAATACAAAGTCGATTTCGAGATAAGTTGCGAAGTAAAGGAGTAAGCTCTTTAAGAATTAAGTCGCAACTCATCCATATAATCGATGTACCTGTACTGTTCGAAACTGAATAAATACTAAAAGTTACAAAATTAAAATTCTAATTTAAAAATATGCCGTAATCTGACATAAATCGAAAAAGTAGTACCTATCTACACAACATCAGTAATATAGTTACAGGTTATTAAAAGTACAAGCAAACCGACACAAATGCTATGTTATGCTTGCTATACAGTGTGAAATTTTAATGGTTGTTTTCCCGTAGTAAAATGATTCTATCTTAGTAGTACAATAGATTTGTAAAGTTTTTTTTGTTCAAATCAAAAAAAAATCGGTCGAGTCCATAGTAACTCGCGCCTATCGGCATAAAGTTTCCATAGTACGTCATACAAAATATTTTTTATTTCCAAAAAATAACATGCATGGTTCGATAGTACTAGGTACTATAGGTAAATCGTTCTGCTGCGGGAAAACAACCACTAAAATTTCACGTTGTATAGCTTGTATGTTTTTAAGTACTTGCTGGGCCTTAACTTACCTACTCTTAAAGTAATAATTGAAAAGCTTATAAGTTATTTAATATTCTAATATATTTTGGACAACTAATGTCCAATAAAAATATCTTACTTTTATTGGATAAGTAATATCCAAGAAAGGTAAGATATTTTTTATCCAGTTGGATAAAAAATATCAAATTATGTTTACTGTCAATTTGCCAAACGATGAATAAAAGAATTAATAAATTATCCCGTTCGTATGAAATATGAATCGTATCTTCAACTCGAAATACAAAATCGAGAGTCGTACCTGCTCCTTAGTAGAGGCGTTTCCCGCGTGATAAAGTAACACCTTTCGCAATGATACGAATATTTTATGCATTTGCTGGTTTATGCGAACGTTATAAGTTAGCGTTGACTAAACCTTTGCTAACACCTATGAAGGAATTATTTCGTATTTTTTCTAAATAAAAAAAGTGTTTTCTTTTTAAGGCCCCTTTATAAGGTGTAAGTAATAAAACGAAGGGATAGCAAAGGGATAATATTTACTACACACCCACACAAAAGTATTATCACTTGGTTTTGTTGCACCCTGTATATGAGAAGGCCGATCGATACGGTTGGACTGATCGCAGGCCGACCCGACGTTAGGGCTAGGCCACAACACTGCGTTGCGGCGTCGCGTCGCATCGTATAAATCTACGACGCCGCAGAACGCATCGTGAAAATTTCCGATGTAAAGAGTACTATGATATTATATTAAATTTTTGCGTTGGGACATCGCATCTCTTTGTCATTTATGTGCGATTTTGTTTTTGCGATACGACGCCGCAACGCAGTGTTGTGGCCTGGCCCTATTCCTTTTGTGCATTTCCGTTCGTGAATGAGTAAGTGACAGAACAGACAGACACACTTTTGCATTTGTAACATTTAGTATGGATACTGAATACCTACAATCTACAAATCTACATACTCGTAGATGTTTCTATCTCTGTTTGGCAATTATTAAACTCCTACCACAAAAAATTGCAAACTTTATGTTCGTTCTATTTGCCTCGTTTTTGTTATAGGAATCTAAAATATTCTACTCTCGAGCTCACTTCGTGATTAGGTATTTCCAGATGGCGGATCTTCTCAATTTAGTCGGGTTATGTATACTTGTATAGCCGAGTCGACAAATCGAGGTTGACTTGACAATTCACTTTCGCTATGAACGCTTCTGCCTTAAATCAATTACTATGTTGTCTCTATCAAAATTATTATAAGTCCTACAAGTTACAACTTTAGTCAATGCAATGTTGTAATCCAAAATGAAATTGGTACAAGCATTAACTGCGTATATTGTTGGCCTACGGGAGTGGATACAATTTTAACTTGGGGACAGACAAAAGAGTGGGCTATAGTGTTGCGCCTTTGGGAATCTTATCTAATTCAATCCTGGAACGTCCCTATGTATTATTAGAGATGTTTTGTTCACTTTGTCGTAAATTCTGATGCGGTCGTAAAATAAGATTTTGGATTATGGAAAAGGTTTTATTGATCTTTTATTATGTAATGTACACAGTAGTAATGATTGAAATTATGACGAGCGAAGCATAGCGTAGATAAGTCCCTAAAATTGTTTTCCATGTTATTTACTACTTTCTGATTTTTATACTCGACCGTCTTCAGTTGTAACTTGTAACCTAGATTATTTTAAAACTAAATGTTTTCTACAACTGCGTTGCCCCGAATTTCGTTTTCGGAAATCGTTTTTTTCTGGGCTTAAATCACTGATCTCTACAAGTGCTAAAATGCTTTCCCTGAAGTCTGGTCTAGTAGTTTATGATTTAAAGTATTGTTTAATGTATTCAGAAAACTTCAGTTAAGTAATAAAGATTCTTATGAACAAAACAAACACAATATAAACAGCCACAATGAAGTTATCAGCTTGTAAGTTGTTGTCTGTTATAATTAATGAATGTTGTAATGGGAAGACGATTAGCCAGCTGATGTCTTGAGTTATATAACAGTATACAATATAATATTTGTGTGTAATGTGTATATCCAACATACTATAAATCATTAAGATGCAAGTAGATACGTGGTTTTTGTGATGGTTAGATTATTCTGTGCTAGATGTTACCGTTTGTTGCGCTTGTAATTTTGTAAAATGCGTTTAACTTGTGATTTTTTTGAAATATTAAGAGGAATCCACACCGCTGTTTTTCCATAGTAACGTTCTCCCCTGGTTCCTCCCTGGATAATGCTAATATCTATGGACACTAATACAATGTCCCTATGTTCAAAAACCCAAAAAAATGGTCAGATTTTCCGCTGAGTTCAAACATCCAGAAAACAGATTTGGCTAGATTATACAAAAAAAAAACATAGGAACACAGCTCAAGCCTTTCTTTGATCTTTAATGAAAAAAGTACTTAAATCGGTTAAGTTTTGGAGAAGGAATCAGAGGACAACGAATCGATGATTTTCTGTTCTTTTAGAATCTTTTGTCGTGTTGTCTCTATCTCGCTCTGCGGTGGGAGACTTGAGATTGGTGAATAGAAACTTTAAAAATACTTACTTCATATATTCCAGGAAGGAAGAAAGAAAAAATAATATTAAAAAATCGATTAAAATATTATATATTATATTATTTCCATAAAAAGCAAATCTGAATTATTATTAATTTTGCATATTATCAGACTTCCATTAACTTATTAACAGTGTAGCCCCTAGTAAGTAGTAGTTATAGGTGTGTACCCAAGTCACCCGAGTAGTAGTTCCGTACCCAAAGGGTAAAAACGGGACCCTATTACTAAGACTTCGCTGTCTGTCCGTCTGTCTGTCTGTCTCCAGGCTGTAACTCAAGAACGGTAATAGCTAGAGATTTGATATTTTCACAGATTATGTATATCTGTTGCCGCTATAACAACAAATACTAAAAATAAAATAAAATGAATATTTAAGGGGGGCTCCCATACAACAAACGTGATTTTTTGGGCCTTTTTTGCTCTATATTAAAAATGGCAACAGGTAGGTACTTGAATTTTTCACAAAATCCTTAGTTATATGTGTACTTTAATATTTAATAATAATATTAAAATAAAATAAAAAAATAAGGGGGGCTCCCATACAAAAACACAATTTATGGCCTAATTTTGCCCTATAATGGTACGGAACCCTTCGTGCGCGATTCCGACTCGCACTTGGCCGATTATTTTAATTCCCGGACGAATCTGAAATCTGAGGTTTTAGATGAGTCGCCAAATAATTACAAATCTTTACTACCTACCTAAGCTGCTTATCACAATGTACGCGATACGTTTTGACCTTTGACTGTGCAGGTCATGCGCTTTCTTGACCTCACATCACGCTCCAGCCGATTACTCACATATAATTAGTTCGCGATTCACTGACCAACCGCCGCGCTACGCCACAAAAACTACCGCATACTCAATATCAAGTCAGTCGACGCGCAGCGCTCCCGAAGAATGAGCGCTTAGTTTTACGGTTGATTTAACAAAGAAATGATGTTACGTGTCGTGCTAGTAGTTTCCGCGTATGCGCTAGCGTTATCCCACGCTGATAGCGATCCTCATCCACTATCCGAGGATTTCATCAGCCTGATCAACTCGAAACAGGACTCATGGAAAGCGGGACGCAACTTCCCGCCGACGACGACGCTCGAGACCCTCAAGAGGATGATGGGGGCGAAGCCCGATCCTAATCTCATGAACCTGATGAGCGTGGTGCACGAGGACGACGTCATCGCGAATCTACCCGACAACTTCGACCCGAGAGACAAGTGGCCGAATTGCCCGACACTCAACGAGGTGAGAGACCAAGGAAACTGCGGCAGCTGCTGGGCCTTCGGCGCCGTCGAGGCCATGTCGGATCGCTACTGCATCTACTCCAACGGCACGAAGCACTTCCACTTCTCCGCGGAGGATTTACTGAGCTGCTGCCCCGTCTGCGGGCTCGGCTGCAACGGCGGCATCCCGACGCTGGCCTGGGAGTACTACAAGCACTTCGGCATCGTCTCCGGCGGCAACTACAACTCGTCCCAGGGCTGCGTGCCGTATGAGGTGCCGCCGTGCGAGCATCACGTTCCGGGCGATAGATTACCGTGCAAGGGCGACACTTCGACGCCCAAATGCTACAGAACCTGCGAGAAGGGCTACCCGAAGACTTACAAGGAGGATAAGAAGTATGCGAAGCACGTCTACTCGATCCGAGGCGGTGAAGACCATATTCGAGCTGAGATTTTCAAGAATGGACCGGTCGAGGGGGCGTTCACCGTGTTCGCGGACTTGTTGACGTACAAATCCGGCGTCTATCGTCACGTGGCCGGAAGCGAGTTGGGCGGACACGCCATTAAGATCATGGGCTGGGGAGTGGAGGACGGCAAGAAATACTGGCTCATCACCAACTCCTGGAACACGGATTGGGGCGACAACGGTTTCTTCAAGATCGTTCGCGGCGAAGACCATTGTGGTATCGAAAGTTCCATTGTAGCCGGCGAGCCATTGTTTGAGTAATTATCAAATACGTAATAGACAATGAGCAATATGCGTGTTATGTTTAGACAATAATTTTCAATAAACTTATAAGCGTATTTCTTTTACTTTTATCTCAATACAATAGCTTTTTATTTAATACAGGGTGTAACAAATTACAAAATTAAGTGATAATACTATGGGTACGTGTTCCTCGTAGAGAGTTCACTGTGAAAGTAGCAGCGTTGAAAGACCAAATATTTTTTCACTTTTGTATGGGGAAACGCTGGGGTGCTTGCCCAATTATTGCCCATACAAAAGTTTAAAAAAAATGGTCTTTCAGCGCTGCTATTTTCACAGTGAACACTCTAAAACGAACACATACTCACCCTAAAGTATCATCACTTTGTTTTGTTACACCTTTTATTATAGGTATATTATAGATATGTTACCGGAAATGTATGTAATCCGTCATTGTATACAATTCCTAGAAAATGTATACAATTCCTAAAATCGCACGGAAATGTGTAAAATTAATTACATTAGACACATTTCAATTTTTTTTCATTGGATCAAATGCCTACTCCCGTAAATAATATTTAAATGTCTGATCATCGACCATAGACATTTCATACCATATTCATACCATACATATAGGTATAAGGTAGGCTATGGAGTATGGGTATGGTACGAGTCTGATTATTATTGCTTAGGGTTGTATCAAGACAGGCATCTACGGTGCTAATTTTTCCCCTCCACCAACATTATGTTTAGACACAATAATAATAATTGAACAAATTATTGTTGAGGGTTCTTATCTTGCTTACATTTCGGTGTCATTGTCTCTAAACATCTGTTTGTTGTTCCCTAACTTTATGATACCAAACGCCTAAAATAAGAAGATAATAATTAATTTATAATATACTTACTTACAAGGAATGAAATGTTAACAAAGTTAAGAGATATTAAGCGCTTCGCATGTAACAAGTAACAACAGATTACATTACATTATATTATAATTTATAGATTACCTACATTATAGAATGGGATATGGGAATATAGTCAGGATTCCCTAGAACAAATATTTTTGAATATCAAGGTAATTTTTCGTGAGTAGCTTCATTTTGATAACACGAACAACAATTTCCTTTGCGAAAAATCTCGAAAGTCGTAGCTAACAGAGATAGAAAGGATTAGGGCCTGACGTTTCACCACTTCCTGATAATGTGCCGGATAGGCTAACCACAACTTTTAAATGACAGATTCCCCATACTTCATCAAGTCAAGTTATGTGGTGGTCGGTGGATAGCCTATCCGGCACTTATCAGGAAGTGGTGAATGTATTTCGATTTGATGGTCCTAAAATATGGATTGTTCTATTTGTAGGACAATGTTACTCTTAAATTATAATTATCCTATCAATATACAAAAAATCTGCTGGTTAGGGTTCCGTAGTCAACCAAGATTTGTTGATTACAGAACCCTAAAACGGAACCCTGACTTGGAGCTGATTATTTGTAAAAGCAGACCGTATAAAAAATGGCGATTAAGCCGAAGTGGTTTTGAAAAGTTTGAAGAGATTTAACTCAAAGCTGACCGTGGTTACCGAGCTGAATTTTTAACAACAAAACGGATACTTTACGTACCTATTACTGCACTAATTTTCGACCTTAACCCAATGGCAATAGGGTCCAAAAGAGGTTAAATGTGTTTGTTCATGTCCGAGGCTTTTCCGTGTTGAATTAGGGGACGCTCAAAGTTGGTAATGTGTGGTGAATAAAGATGCGCCAATTATCCACTTAACCGACACAATTAGTCTTAACTGGGATTTGATTGTGAAATTCGTTTACGCAAGTTTTTATATGGAGCATTTTGAACTTCCCAGTAGGTACAGTGACGGATTAACCCTTCATCAAATTAAGGAATTATTGCCTAGGTCCTAGGACATCACGTCTGGGGAGGCACCAGCTAAAAAAACCGTCCTTAGGGCATCACGTTTCACTCTCACGTCACCAAAAACCACACCAAAAACGTTTCTAGGAAAAAACTAATGTTTTTAGCCGGACCGATTTTAGATGACATGCGGATAGTGTGGGGCCCACAGGCATGGATTGCTTAGGTCATCAAGTAGTCTTAATCCGTCAGGCGTCACTGAGTAGGTATAAGTATTTAGATAATTTAGGGTGAGTTGCACCAGAGGCGTAGTTAAAGTTAAAGTTAAGGTTATCAAAATATATGGCGTCCATAAATCATAATTATGGACTTTTACTAGGGATTTGACTTTTTGTTATAGTTACGGAGTACTATTATATATTCTGTGTTATGCTTATGGATGGTTAAAGAAAGTTGATGCAACCCACTCTTATAGAGTGAATCCCTAGCAAAAGTCGCCATATTTGACGATAACCTAAGCCCGGCCGCACGTTGTCCGAATTCTGATCAGAAACATTTGAATTCCGCCGGATCGCCACCCCTATATAAGTCTATGCACCCCGCACATTATTCGAAATATCCTTCCGGCGAGTTCGAACTTCGAGCTCACTTGGCTCAGTACAACATGTTTAATAAGAGACAGCGCGGACGTTCAACTTTTTCTGATCAGAAATGTCGTACAATGTGCGGCCGGGCTTAACCTTAACTTTAACTACGCTTCTGGTGCAATTCAATGTTTGAGTGGATTGCACCAACTTACTTTAACTATAACTTTAACTTTAACCATAACAAAAAGTCAAATGAACTGTCAAATTCCTAGTAAAAGTCCATTATGGACGCCATATTTGACGATAACTTTAACTTTAACTAGGTACGCCTCTGGTGCAACTCACCCTTAATCTGAAGTTAAAAATTATAATGGGAAAGCTTCTACAGACGTAACATAAAATATGTGATGATACTTAAAGGTGTATAGAGTTGAAGTTCCTTTAAGAAAATGCGTCATGACTCATGACTCATGAGTGAGAGAATAAAATTAAAAAGTTACTCATTTAGCGCTGTTATTTTACATGCACTTATTATAATAATTTAATTAATTGTTTCATAATATTATTCTGCACAATTCAACAATCTTCATTCTATGGAAATAACATCATAATAATATTATAATCATATTATAGTACTATGACCACGAATGACGAAACCAATAACAACATCGCAAATATCTACTACATTAGAAATGCATTTGTCCAGGAAATTCAGAATCCAGGAAATCTACAAAAATGTAACCACAGCGTAAATAAACCTTACACCTCATAATTAAAGTACAGTCTTTTGAATTATTTGTACTGCGCCTGCATTCATGTCCACTAGTACGAGAGTACTCGAGTACACATTATTCTGCCATACGAATCGTTAGTTGGAGAGGTTGCAGATGCACGATAGACACACTTTTGAACTTTATTTCCAAGGAATAAGGTCGAGAAATGGTAATAGATTTGACGACTGTGCTGACATTATGTACAAAAGTAGGTTTACAGTTCGTCCCAATTACATTTTCTATTATTCTATATACAATAGTCCTGATTATTGTATACGATTCTTATACTTTGTTGTAAATGTTTTTTTCATTTAGGTTACTTTATGGTTTTTTTATTCTAAAGCAACGCGCTTTAGCACTCTCTTGTGCTACGATTGTCCGTGGGAGGACGGTATAATCCATTTTTTTTGTATAGTTTTATTGGTAGGTAAAAAATTCTTTAGTCGATACTTTTATAAGTAGATAACAAAATATCATTATTAGTTGTGAAATGTGATCCGTCGCGTCGGCTGGGCTTGACATAGCGGATAGCATAGACTATACTGTCGTAGGTTTATGGCGGATAGCCCAACCGAATTACGTAAGTCCGCCATCTGCCAATTAAATAATTTGTCTGTGAGTAACAACACTACCTAATGATAATGCTGATAAGATTTGTAATAATAATAATAATAATATCTGATTCGAACCCGCGACCACCGGCTTGAGCTGCCACACACTCAAGACTCAACCAATTGAGCCACAGAGATCGTCAGTATTTTTAATAGAATTTCCCACCTCTGATCTACAGACGTATTTTCCATAATATATGGATAAGACTTGATCGTGCACAAAGTCACTCTTCTGAGAAGCTGATTCTTTAGTAGCTTGCAAAGTTTCTGCAAAATATTTGCATTTATTAACAAACTAGTTATTATTTTAAAAAACTCATGGGTCTAGGGCCAACTTTACCACTGCGACCGTAAAGTTAATCGCCGATTAACACAACAATCAACCTCGTTCTTCGTATGAAATTCATACGATGAACGAACGAGAAGGCGTGATATTAAAACAGACGATTAACACCAAAGTGTTGGAAAAATTAACCAAAGCAATAAAATACAAAGTATTTTAACAACACTTTTATTAACTATAAATTAAATAAATTTTGAGGTGAGAAGCTTGTGTTCTGTTAGTAAGTAGGACAAAAAAAAATATTACACTATAAACACTATAATTAGCTCCTATAATATAATGCGGATTCTGGTATAATATGACAGGCATTCTTTAGTTATGTTTGTTTTTAATATAATAAAATTTATTTTAATCACACATAACACTAATAAAATGAGACTTTATAGACAATTTCAAATTTAAATATAAAAATCAATCAGTTGAATTTTCTGGCTTTAGATGAAAATTAAATATAATTAGAGACACAATAATTAAAATTACGAAGTCAAGAAAATAAAATTATAACAATACGAAACATAAATGAATGCAGTTCGAGAATAATACTTAATATGGATAAATAATAATCAAATAAAAATATGTAATTCAAGTGAAAAGTTTCAATAAAAATCATATCTGTTATATTACAATAACATTTTTATTGTAACAGTTTCTTGAATTCAATTTTTAAGTTCAGTGATGTTATTTATTATTTAATTTTTATATATAGGTCTACCAGAATCTGATGGCAAAAAGTGAGAAAAGAAATTGACTCTAGCAATACCGGGGTAATTGGAATAAAACATTTTGATCCTTTATTTTCCTTATAACAGCTGATTGTGTGTGTGAAACATACATGGAAACATGCAAATATAAAAATTTATCCAATGATCAAGGATATTTTTTGAAAATCTGCCGTCAAAATTTCCCATCAGATCCTGGTAGACCAATAGTCGTTCCAATTTTGTCTATGGAAAATTAAAAAAAGCAGAGATTAAAGTTTGAATATTATATTACCTAATTTTATTGGCATCGTAATTTTATTAGATATTATGTTTCAATGCTGAGCCAAAACTTTACCATGCAATGATCTGTATTATAGTCTATGATACCAATTATATTTTTGTATTATAGTAAGCTTGACCATAGACAAAAGAGGAGCCACTTAATATTAGATTTACACACTTAACTCTAGACTTGACTTAAATAACGCTATAGGAATATAATGTGCATCTACATCATGCATATATCTATGTCTTAGAATCAGTTTACACCTGGCACGACGCGATACGACGCAGCACTGAATTTTTAAAATACCTAGTCAAATTTGAAGTTTATTCACTACGTAAGAAGAAAAAGTTTTCATTGCAAATTCAATGCAGTCATGTGCATTTTCTTAATTGGTACCTTATAATGCAGCGCCGAATCGCGTCGCGTCTAGGTGTGACTAACCCTTACGCTTCATACAAAATATAAACGAAAATCTGTCGTAACTTATATCTATACCACCTTACTAATAAAAGTATTAAAAGCATTGTTTAGCTACTCAGTGTTACCATCCTTTTCTATCAATTGACTTTTCCATAGTATAAGACAAAGACGGTAACATTGGACAGCTATCAAAACAATCACGTGTTTGAATACTTTTATTAGAAAGGGGGATTTTATACCCTATAATATCACAAAACCTGACTGAGAATAATACCACAATAAAAAAATATATACAGTAGACCATCTGTAACTGACCATCGGGCCCACGCACACCTAAGCATGAATTTAGATAACTTTAAGTAGTAAAATAACACAGTATCACGTTCCATGTGTGTGTTAAACTTGTATGAAACTATGTTGTGTGAGTTTACTATTTACACTCCTGTTACTCTACTCTAGGATATTCCTACTGTGATAGAATTAGGCATGATGACAGTAAGTAAATTTCATTGAAATAATTTGTGTGTCTAAAGTATCTAAATGCTTGATTATAAAACACTGGTTCTTTTTCTATTTTACATCAAGATTAATATTTTATTGATAAAATAAAATCACTAAATATGACAATCCGCCATGAAATGTTGAACGCCAATCAGAGCGCGTGACGTCACGTTAGAGCACTTTGACATTGACGTTTGAGTTATTTCTCTTTTACCACAGACATTTTTTTTAAATCGTCCCGGTCGGGACAGGCAAAGGGATTACCACAGACAATTATTACTGTCAATTGATTCCTAAACAGCTGTCACTTGTCAGCTGTACTCTAGAGTGACGTCACAAGTGACGCCATGACACCTTGGAGTGTTTTGGTGCAAATTTTAAATTTATGATTTAAAAACTAATTTTTGTATACTAAATCATAATTTTTAGCAGAAATATTATGTTTGTTGTAATCAATATATATTTCCGAGTATTATAGAACAGTTTCTCAAAATTTGTCATCATGCCTAATCAATGATTAAAGTTATAAAAATAGCTTAGGCGAAAAGAATGTCTATATAACATGACATAATATCTAATAAATGTTTCTAATACGTATTTTATAGTATAGCAGTTTTTTTGTTTTAGTTATGTACGCTAATAATGTTCAAGACCTCAGAAACAAGAGAATTTCTCTACATGCTCCAAACATACAATTACTGTTGTGCAAATACAAAAACAAAAGAGACAAAATGATAATTAATCAAGGAATAACTTTAACAAGGTGAAAGTGGCTCTAGGTTACTTTAAATACATTAATAATTTAATACAATATTTCGTTTTGTAATATTTATGCAAGGCGAATGGCACAACTATCACATTATAGATATGACATTTATTTTAATGTTTTGTTTTTTTTCAAAGACGGATATGATTTGTGCTATGATTTATTTTATAATTAAATACTCTTATTTTTAATGGAATGCTATAAATATGTATGTATGTAGGTCTGCAGTCTCTCTTGAGTCGCATACAAGCCGAGTCTTTAAGATATTTTTGGTTGTAAATGTTCCTTTATCTCACAACTATTTTTTAATAGATATTTAGGCATAGTATTTCAAAAAGTAACCGAAATTTTATCGTCATACATTTTTATTTCTATATGTATTTAATTTGGCAAATAGCCCAATTTATACATTTTGGCATTTTATTTTCATCTGTTAAAAATTTGAATATTATCTTAAACTTTTTACCAAGATATTGGACGTGGTTGGAGAACAAAATTTATAAGTCAGCAGCCTAACTAAACCTAACTTCAATGAACATTTTACGGTCTAGGTCATTTTGACTTCGAACATTACTAAACAGAATTTTAAAAAAAGTAATGTCAAACTTTTATACTTTTATTAATGGGTGCAAACATCGAAATTATAACAATATTCTAATAGATAATTCTATAATACATAATATTATAGTGATTGACTTGCGAAATTTGAAAGTGTGTAGCACAGCAAAGCCCCAACTTTTCTCTATTACTTTAAACATGACTTCTTAATGTTCCTAATTGTACGTTTTTACTCACAAAAACTCTTTAATATAAACTTAAAAAGCAAAACTCTATCTTCGACTGCTTAATAGTTTTTACAATAAACATTATATTATATACTCAGTTTATAAAGGTCATTATAACAATAATGTAAACAAACTATTTTTGTTTCAAATAAAAATGTATATGTAAAAGATTAATAGATATTTGGCACTATTTCTCATTAAAGACAATTCTATTGAGACGGGATAAATATTATTATAATAATTGTACTCTATATTATAAATAATAGTGTTTACATTATGTTATAACCATAGACAATACAGGAATTCCATAGACAAATGCGCGATTTTCTTACGTCATCGAGTCGTATCGTGTGTCGGACGCGAGCGGATCGGTGTCGTCTCGTCGCCGGAAGTCGAACGCGTTCCGGAAACTGTCTCGAAGGCGCTCCGTAAAGGATTTGTAGTCGAAATGTCCCTGCTGACCGAAATCGAAGTCGGCCACTTCTACGGTGTATCTGTAAATGTTTTTTTTTAAATTAAGAACTATTAAAATTTTACGAGTGACATAAGCATTATAACTGTGCAAGCAAGCAGCAAGCAAAAATTATGTTTCAATTATTGAATGAGTTAAGAGCTTCAGAAAAAGATAGATAATTGAAATTATTAGTGAAACACCATCTTTATGATATGATTTTAGAGCAAAATAAATATTTGCTCATCTTCATAAGGGATGGGATAATATTTTATTACGTGTTATTTATTCATGCAAGAGCGTGCAGAAGAAACACTTATTTTTGTGGTGCTGCTATTTTATTTTAATATAAAGTAAGACTAATCACGATAATTTAAAACACAGGGTAAGTCCGAATAAACGCAGTTAATCAAATAAGTTAGTACTTATTTCGTTAGCATGATACCAGTATGCGACAAGCTCGCCCACGAGAAGATTTTTTTATATTATTTAGTATTAACATCAATGAACTGACCTAACCTTGTATCTGAATGTATTATACTTTATAGCTATGTTTAGAAAATAAATAATAAAGATACCTCGAGCGGTGCTGATAGTAGGCAACACCGAACACCACCAGAATAACCGCTACAAGACAGAACACCACAGGCACAACTATCACAGACAGCTGCGCGTGGACTGATGCTGAAAACAAAATTCAAAATGTTACTTCCTTGTAAAAACAATACAAAGGACAGACTCAAAAGTAAGTAAGTAGTTGTAAAAAAATATGATTTTCAAGAGACATTAAAAATATTAACACACACAACATTAATTTTCCTTCATCTCGTTTTTTTGGTTTGAATGGTTTCTCCAACGTTTGAGATAATATTGGAAAAATCATTTGACAGACAGTTTTAATGATTTTATTAATATGGACGCAAGTGTGGTTACATAATATGAACATACCCTTATAAATGTTAATTGTTGCTCGGGACACTGCTTTGCCAATCTCATTTTCAATAACAACAACCACAGTATGTTGATCGCTGTCCGAGAAGTAGTGTACAAGAGGGAAAGTATTTGAAAGAGTTGTTGTTTTAGATACGCATGTCTCGTTGCCTGTTACATTGTACTGTCCCCATTTGTAAATCGCACAATAATCAAATGGAGGACTACCAGTGTATTTTACTTGTAAATTTAGCAGGTCTCCATGCTGTAGCCAGTTCAATCCTGTTATATTGATTGTAGATATTGTTTCTGTAATTAAAAGTTATTAATTCAACACTCTAACTTGAGACTGCAGGGTAACTAGAGGTTTCCGACGAGGCCTAACAAAGTAAAAATGTATTGAAAAGTGCTGTTGTCAGGGCTGGTTTAAATATATAATAATATTATTACAATTTACAGAAAATGATTTAAATATATAATAATATTATTATAATTACAGAAATACATAATAATATTATTATTGGTTTTGTACGGTGCTTGGCCCCCACATCGCATTTTCATCATCTTGGTCTGTTGATATGAAACATACGGTAATTCTAAAATGTGAAAAATATAACTTACCCCTAACACTTATACTTTCTTGATAATGTCCATATGTGTATGTTGGGCCAATAGGAACAATACTGGAGTTATGGCATATAAAGTCTTTGATTGCTTTTTCTTTTTTCACCGTCTTATTGTTTGTTGCTCTCTTAGCAATCTTATGTTCATTAGCTGTAGTATTTGCAGCTGGCGTAGTTGGGGATACCAGAGTTGATGCCTCAGTTACATTTGGTGGTTTTGGTGTTGTAGTCGTAGTAGTGGTAGTGGTAGTACTTGTTGTTGTTGTCGTGGTAGTAGTTGTTGTAGTGGTAGTTGTTGTTGTAGTTGTTGTGATTGGTGGCAAAGGTTCGTTGTTAGCAACCACTAAAGCGTCAATATAGTGGTCACCCATCACATCAGAGTATGTGTAATTCAAAGACATATCTGTGGTTTGATCAATGTACATGCAATCTATAAACCAGTATGTGATAACGGTTGATGCGTTTTGTTTGAGAAATTCCATCTCATTCTCAGGCAGTTTCACAAAATGACGAACGGTTTTGTTAACAGCAACAAATTTGTTTGGCCTATCTAAGTTATCTTGGTTTAAAACAAGATTTCCATTTAGTGAATCTGAAAAAATAAAAATATATATAAATATAACAATCATGTAACAAATTATTATGCATTATAATTTGTGGCATATAATTTTAAAAATTTCAATTATATATTTTTCTTGTAGAACTTATTTTCTTACCCGTTAATTTAAAAACTGTAGTTGCAGTTTTGTCAAGGTACCAGAATCCAATGAAGTTTTTCAACAGATTAACTTTTACAGTGTATTCTCGAGCTTCATACAGATTCTTTGGATATTCCACTGTCCATGTGGACACATTTGATGACAATGTAAACTGAAAACAAAAATATATTTTGATATGAAACTTAGCAACACTCAATTCTAAAAGAAGGCAAGTAGCCTCCCCCATAGCCCAAGGTTTTGACCAGTCTGGGGAACATAATTTACACAATATTTTCTAATTCGTTATTACCTCAGCACTGTGTTGTGGTTGAGCATCATCCCAGAAGGCGAATCTAAGGTTTTCACCAGCGTAATCTCCAACTACGGCTGTGAAAGTCACGTTCGAGCCGCGTACTGCAGGGCCGTTGCTTTTTAAAGATAACTTAAGGCCAATTACAACTGGAAAATGGAGACCATTGCAGGTGAAACATATGGAAGAGCTTATATACTTAAATTTTCACACATTATGAGAATAAAACCTTACCTTCTAGATATATGAACAGAAACCAAGCTAACGAAAAGATACTACGATATCGAAACATTTTGCAAATAATTATGATACATGAAAATGTACGTAATCCTTGTCGTACGCAGTAAACCAAAATTTTCCTCTCAGAGTCCGGTAGAAAATTGATTATGATTTTGTAAAAAGGAAAAACAGATACTTTTATAATTTTTTACAAAACAATCTGCGTCATCTATAATTAACTTCTTCTCCTTCTACTTTATGCCATAGAGAATGGGTCTGACGTATGTATTTCTTTCTTGTCTGACAGCTGACAGCTGAAACGAAGTCAGTGCTGCCATTTATAAATAAAATTCTCCCGGGATTTTTCATCCCTAGAAATTGCTATCTATGGTTATATTATGTTCTCGTTTTTTATCGTTTACATCACTACTTTGGTCTCTGCAGTCGCTCACTGATCTCTATTATAATATAGTTCGACAAGACTCATAATCTACATTGAAGCATTTAATACATTATGACAGCTACATTCATGCCAAGTTTCATGCTTTCTTCAGGATGGGACCGTATTTCATGTTAAGGACTCCTACTACATTAACTTTTTTCTCCCATGGTTTAGAGATTTTTCGTCATACAATAAAATGTTCAACTTTTCAAGCCTTTTCATTTGGTATATGTCTCAAAGTGCTACATTAGTGGGTACGAAGTGCCCCTCCTTCTTTACCACTTGTTGCTACTGTAGCGCCACCTGATTTAACGCATTTCAGCCGACACTTTTTACATACAGAGATAGCACAGTATAGCAATATAATATCCCTACAGTAGTGAAACGAATGTACTTGCGCAGAGCAACGGAGGGGTACCCGCGGGGAAGCGGGCGGCGCGGGCCCAGTCCGCCAAACTCCGCGAGTTTGAACGACTTCGCGCGCAGGTGTGACGTTGGCGCGTTTTGTGTTTTGTGTTGTAAAACGATAGCCTGTAACATCTTATTTTATAAACAATGGGATATAACAAGTGTTCAGTGTACAGAATATGTAAATCTAATTCAAAAAACAAAAAGGATTTAATTGTCATAAAATATAATATCGACTCACAGTTCACACTAAATTGTGTTGGCCTTGGTGGCATTTATTTGCAATTTGCATCTCTGTTTTATTGTTTACGTTGTAAGAAGTGTAACAAGGAGAGAAACAATTTATAGAATAAAAATAAAAAACTGTCAAATACCCTGTTACATACTAATTAGTACCTACCTAGCTAGGTACACAGGGCCACACATCAAATGTAACATTTTGACCTTTGGACCGCCCTTACCGCGCACGTAATAAGAGCGAGTTTTGAAGTGCTTCTGTTACACCTGACGTGTGGCCTACCGTACCTACCAATTGTTATAATATGATAATTAATTATTGTTGGATATTTTATATATCCAAATGCGTCTTCATTATTTTAATCCTTCGATCGTGGGTTCTTGGAAATTTATTGTTATTCTATTGTGTCTTGCTCACCGGGGAGCTTATGGGTCTTGATAGGTTAATAAAATTTTTAAATCCATACTAATTAGTAATTACTAATATTATAAATGCGAAAGTGTGTCTGTCTGTCTGTCTGTTACCTCTTCACGCCCAAACCGCTGGACAGATTTTGCTGAAATTTGGCATGGAGATACTTTGAGTCCCGGGAAAAGACAAAGGATACTTTTTGTCCTGGAAAAATGTACGGTTCCCGTGCGATTAACGAGTTTTGGTACAACGGAGTTGCGCGCATCATCTAGTAAAGAACTCAAATCATCTAAAAATAAAGTTTCACGTAAATATCTGGCAGTACGACATAATATGTAAATATAAGACGCTGATTAATTACAAGCACAATATTTTATTTTTATTTTATTTCCCGTTTCGTGGCAAGTGGCAACCCTGGCATATCTGCTTGGTACTTACACCGGTGGCGGCATCGTGCGACATCAAAGGCGTTTCGTTACTGTAGGGATATTATATTGCTATACTGTGGAGATAGTTCTCCTCTATCTACACTCCATAGTTTTGACATTGCTTTAGGGGGGAAATATGGGGGAAATGTTTTGAATAGTTGGCAACACTGCTCTATTCTCTGCGTTGCGAGTTGCGACTGAAAGTGCATTCGAATGCAATGCTAAAAATATTTGTGATAAACATAGTTTTTACACCAATTTTGATATTAAATTATTGTACTGTGCTTTCTGAAATGTGTTTATAGTGACAACAAGTGTTATATTTGTGCGTTATTTTCATATATAACATTAGAAATGGCTACCGTTTTCGACAGTCCTTTCATACGACAACGTTTACATCGTTTACGGAATCGGGATTTTGATTTGGATGAGGATCAAAGATTTGGCAGATGCGACTGTACCAGTTACTCCTATTTTGTACTCTCAATGGTGTTGTTCTCTGTTGGTACTGTTATAACAGTGCTAGCCTTGGGAGACGCTGATGGATATATCCTTAGCAATCTAGGACACATGTGGCTCGTCGGACCAATATTTATTTGTTCAGGAATGATGGTCGCCGTGAAAAGTATGCTCTACTTGCGCAGAAAGAGTATAATCCAAATGCTTTTGCATCAGAGAGCAATTATTAGGGTAAGTCATGTGACTTGTTTGTATCCTTAAATAATTGTTAGCATATTGACTAAAAATGTTTTTCTACTTAGGTGCATATTGATATATTCAATACTGAAAGTATCGGTCCCCATTTTACAGTTTAGCAGTGTGATGCTGACAGCTCAAAACATTTGCTTTTCCAACTATAACAATATCTTTGTACAATATTGTTTTTCAATCATTTATATTCTATTTCCTTATTTTGTCACATAATATACGGTATACCTATTGAAATTAACATGAAAAATTAATCATATTGGTGACTCACAGTCTTATAAAACTAGGTGTAGCTGTAGGTATGAATTGGCTTAGTGTTATAAAGGAAAAATAAAACCCAGCTTAGAGGAAAATAAGAAACAAAATGTCATAATTTCCAATAACAATAATATAACTACATTATACTATGTGTAGATACATAACATTAACCTATCAAGCCACGTAAGGACACCGGTGACCAAGACAATAATAGAATACAATAGCAATTCCGAGAATCCCTGATCGACAGATTAAGATACCTTGAGGTGTCATGGTTACTATGATACATTGAAAACTTTATTGTATACTAGTTGTTTTGCACTTAGTAAAATTCAAAACAAACATCTAAGAAAGACTTGTAATTTATCATGTCAGTATATTACATGAATATCTTTAATTCCAAAACTAGGTTTAAACTTTTCCTTTTGCCATAATATTATAATTTATGCTCAATTTTATTGCTTCCTGTGCTGGATTGTTGATTAAAGGAAATAAGTAATACTTAAAAAATATATTTAATCCGTCGATCGCGGGTTCTAGGAATTGCCATTGTATTCTATTGTTGTCTCGGTCGCATGCGACTGCTTGGGGCTTGAAAGGTGAAATCAATTTTTATGTAATATATAATATTATATTTTTTTAATATCTATTATTTTATGTCCTTTCTATTATAATAAATAAATAAATTCTTTATTTCTGAACCATTACATAACACGTAACATTTTACAATCTATTTTCAGAAGTAACTTAAGTAAGATTTTAGGGGCTCGAGTATAATATAATTGAAGAGTATATACCACTTAACTAATTTGCTAATGAATATTTTGTAGGATATGGCGACTGCGCAGGCTGAACAGGCTTATAGTGGACAAGTGCCGAGGACCGCATCTAGTGCCACTTTACCTCCATCCTACGAGGCCTTAATTACAAATGACACAACAACCAAACCACAGCCATCCAGCTCCGAACCACCACCCCCCACTTATGACGAGGCTATGTACCTTTTTGGTGATGAAAAAAATATGGATAATAAAAACAGTAAACAAGAAACGAGCAACCAAAACAATTTGGACACTGAAAACAAACCATGAAAACTTTATATTACTAGATGTGTAAGGAAATAACTTAATTCTTCCTTTTGTACTTATATTTTTACATTGTAGGGTTGTTCAATGTTCATATCTCATATGTGCCTGTAATATTGACTTGTTGGCGATATTATTATAAAGTGTCTTTAATTTACATGTAGGATGTAGTTTGTAAGATATATTTGAAAGAAACAGTGTTCTTCTACTGATATGTAGATATGTCCTTAGGCAGAGGTTACACGATCAGTATTTCATCAATCCGATCAGGATTGATGGATCAGATTGATGAAATACTGATTGTGTAACCTCTGCCATAGTCATAATATTATAAGTTCATTCATGACAGTTTAAAGTCTAGTGTTCGGAGTGAACCAACAACAACAAACTAATTCACTAAGTACTACTAATAATAATTGTTAGGTTTTGTTCATAAGCAACCATAAAATATTTTGCACTCACTCCACTAAGATGCAATCTCAAGTAAGATTGTTTATGCATATATTAAATTGATTGTTTTTGCATTTCAAACATTTATAAAGTGTATTGTTTAAATAATTAAATGATCTATGATGCATTTTGGTTTAAACCTTGATAGATAATGTGTAAAGATTAAACAGCCTAGTATGCAAGGTAATGTCTAATGTACATTGTACACTTATCTGTGTTACATTATCTTAAATGAGATAGGTTCCTATTTGTTCTTAATAATCTCATTTTATTAGGTCACTAAATCACTGTTCTAAAGTCTTGAGACTGCATATATGAGAAGGTTGGTATTGATCACAGGCCAAGTGGACTGGGCTCATACTGTGCGTTTGTGTGTGTGTGTAAAAGTCAGGTCAGGTCAGCCTTTGATCATTCTGACCGGATTGCTTCCTTTATATGGTTCAAATCATATGGTAAGTCACAAAGTTTCATACAAATTTTGATATTTTAAAATGAAGTTTTGTAACTTGTCTTGTGGTTCTTTGGTCCATTATTAAAACAAACTTGTGATCTACATGACCTAAATACAAACTTACTGTTAAGAAGACTGAGACAAGTGTTTTCTTTGTTGATAATAAAAATTATAAATAATTAAACCTTGGCTTTTAAGATTTAAAAGTCCTTTACGATTTTACAACGTAGAGATGCAAAATTTTATTGACAAAAGCAGCTAGTTATTAATATATTTTAATTTTATTTCAAAAATCTAGACACATTAAGTTCATGTAAAAAAAATTAAAGTAATTCAATAGAAACCAAATATTCAAGGCTCCCCAATCCCCATTTTCATGTATACCCCGGTCACTGAACACAATTTATCAAGAAATTAGAAAAATTGATATACATATTATATCACTGATTGTACTCTTTCATGCACTCTAAAATATTGCTTAGATCATTCTCCATCACATACTTACAATATTATGTAGTGCAAATTTTTGTCAGCAAGTAAAACAAACAACAGTAGTGATAGGTCAATGGCTGTGTTCTGTGACCAGGTTATATATAACGTGACCTACTAATTATTGTGCGAACAAACATATTTACCTACTTTAACTTTTTTGATCCTTGGACTAAAGGTTATTTTATATTGATGTTGTGATAATACACAATAATAACAATGAAACATTGGTTTTGTATAAAAAATATTCTCACCATTGTATTGGAAATTGCAATAAATATACTTTGTAATATAAGATGTCCAATGTCCATTAATTATAAAGTTATAAAGTCAGCTTTAACTAAATCATTTTAATTTAATCATTTTAATAAATTTTATTTATTAATATTTGCTTGTTTTGTGAAAGGAATTAATAGGAAAGGTCTCTGTGATCTGTCCTAGTTGGAAACAAAATGTTAATAAATAAAAATAAAAACATACATAAGTATATGGAAAATAGATTGAATTGACTGAGAATAATAGAACAACTGTTTTGTTTTGCATTTTTAATTTGCGATTCACATCAATGTTTAATAGCATTATAGACATCAATAAAAAATATTTTCCTTTTTTTTATAACATGGTCAAACAATAAATTACAATAATTTTACTGTGGAAAAGTATTGTAATTTATTGCATGATGTGATGATCAGCAATCAATCATCACCACAAAGTCTATAAAAAAGATATTTTAAAGTTCAGTCATTTAAATCCAACACAAAGTACGTATGTAACTGTTAACAATTATATTTAAATTTAATATAAACATTAAATTCTACTCTAAAATAAAGCTAGAATTGTAATAAATACCCCAAATAGTTCTTAATATAGACTGGTTTCCTCAGAAAACCATAAAAAGAATGTATAATGTTTGTGTGTTATAAACTTATAACTTTTTTCTAAAATATGTGGTAACAAACAAAAACGGAATAATTATTACCTATATCAATTTGTTGACTACCTGTAGTTGACTATTAAGAATAATTTTACACTTAAATCTATTAAAATAGATAATAAAGCCTTGGAAATAGTTTAGTAGTTGTATTACTAATACTTTGAGATCAGTCGTGTGAGCTATAGCTCTTTGCCTTAAATACACGGACTTAAAAAAACAAATATAATATGTTAAATAATAACAAGATGTTACTTTGTACTTAACATGTAAGTCGGTCGAATTTTATAATTAAATGGAATATTTTATATAAATTATGCGATCTCCTTTACAAAATAAACCTGTCTAGTTACACACGTGTTTCACTAATTTAGGTCAGTCTGCCGAAATATTGGCCTCGTACACAAACATCCCTCAATTGAGGCCACTGTATGATGAACACATCAGCAAGGAACTGCATTATCTTGCCAGACAGTGACAGAGTTCTGACTCTACAGATACTCTCGATGAAAATAACCCTGCAGTCAAGTAAGAAAAGACATCTTAGAAAAAATGCTACAAAACAAATAGGTATACAAGTACCAGGTCCATTCGTGATTATAACCTGTGGCTTAAACTTATAAATTATTGGAAAAGTATGTAACGTAGCCCTTAGAGTTGAGAACACAGAAGTAAAATAGGACTGGTTTACGTTTCGGCTTCGAGGAATGCGATGGATTTCGAAGTGTTTCTCTTGAGCTTCTAATTTTCGAATCTTAACTTCACTGCTAACATCGTTATCGGCCATAACATAAAGCCGCGGTAGATATTTTGTAGCATTAAGTGTGCCGACTATTCGTAACATTTCCGTAGTATGTCCACCGGATCCGATACTTATTAGTGTTCTTAATCTTAGTTCATTACTCTTTAGCTGGGATTTCCCAAGAATTATTTTGTATAGTAAGTATAATACTCTGAATACGAAAAAACAGATAAATGCACCAAGAAAATATGCAATCGTTTCCATCTTAGACTCGACGTGCAGATTTCAGTTTTTATTCGTCAATGATCCTGATAAGTAATCTTATCGCTTTTTGAATGGATGATAAGGCTTTCTCTGAGATAAACTCGGATAAATATCAATTTCTTCGATAATTTTGATTCGATTTTCGAATGTTTATGAGTGTTTTCGAGTATTGGTCAAATTAAAAAACGTCAAACTCGGGTGTCAGCAGTCAGCACTCAGCTGTCATTTAATTTTTTTAATAGCACTGACCTGACCTCCACATCTCCATTATACAAGTACGCTGGTCGCTGGACCGATGATGTGGATGATTCATGATACCCTTTGATTGAAATTGAAAAACAGCTAGGGTAAATGACTAGTAGATTGGACAGTACCAGTCATTGGACAAAGCAGAAAAACAAATATTTTAAGGTTGCTTCAAAAACTGCCTATTTTTAATGTAATAGAACGCCTGATTTTAAAGAAAAACAGGTAAGTTTTTAAAGCAACCATAATAATTAATATTGTGTTTTTGTACTCTGTCCAATAATTACTAGTACCACCACAGATTAAGTATACATAGATGGATTCTTAGCTCGCCAGCGCGTGGCCATTTTATGCTTGTGTGCAATTGCTGTAGTGTGCGTGTAGGGATGGCGTATATCGATAAAAATATAAAATTAGACTACAGCTATCGACCAAGTCGACCATAATTTTATGTTATAGATTTTTATTAAACGACATCAAAAAAGGAGGTTATCAATACGACCTGCATGTTCAATTTAGGATATATTATGCTCATTATATTAGAAGTCGCTTTCAATTTGGTGAAAAGGTATTTTTTATCTATTTATTAAGTGTATGAAAATACTTAAATACAGGGTGCAATTAAACCTTCCTGCCAAATTTTGATATATTGATCCTTGTTCAAAATAAAAATACACGTATTTTTCTTTTAATATAGTCACTCAGTACTAAAATGTTGAGAAATAGCTTCCGAAAGTTATCCTAAAAAACACAATTAAAATTGACACTACGCGTCGCCGGCGGGTGAGTGCGCGCGCGCCTCCCCCCCCACGTCACCCCCGCTCATTCCCACCGCCACGAGTAACCGTTCTGCATCGATTTTAAATGGGATAAAATATGTCATTAAAAAAATAACACCCAATTTTTTTTGCTAAATGACCTCTCCTAATGATACCTAAGCCCTGGAAAAAATTTGGCAGGATGGTTTAATTGCACCTTGTATAAACAAAATATTTAAGTATATAATTACACAAATAGTTAAAAATATACATAATATGTTACATACTCCATAAGCCACGAAAGCTTGTCCGGAGTGTAATAGCTAATATCAATAAAATCAACAGTTTTTATAAAACACAACAGAAGAACAAAATATATTATACTTTATTAAACTTAATTACTATTTACTATTAAGCAACTATTTTGTAGAATAACAATTATTATTATCAAAGAAATATATGAATGAATCTCAGTCCTACTTATTTAAAGTAATTCCAAAAACGCTTAGGTGCATTTCTTTACCTATCTACACTACTATTATAAAGAGGAAAGATTTGTTTGTTTGTTTGTTTGTTTGTTTGAGTCGAATAGGCTCCGAAACTACTGGACCGATTTGAAAAATTCTTTTGCTATTGGAATCCTACATTATTTCTGCTGAACATAGGCTACATTTTATTTTGAAAAAAAGTAGGGTTCCGTAAGATATTTGAGTTTTTCGGACGCAAGGTGTAAAAAATCTGCTAGAAAAGTTACTTATTTTGCGTACGCTGCCTAAACTATAAAAGATAGAACCATAAAATGTTCTAAGTAATTGTAGATCTTATAAATATCTACAAAAAAGTCCGCGACACACTATACCTATCTATGTCGAGTGAGGCACAATAACCATTTATTTATTTAAAAATCCTGAATTTTTTTTGGACTACATTTGAACGGATATATTTTACTCACGCTATTAATCCTTATCAAAATAAATTATTTTATCACTAAGTACAGTTTATGTAGATAATATTTGGTCTTTGAATGATTAAAATTGGACGTTTGGTTTTGAAATTATGGCGAAATTAAAATATTACGATAGTGGGCGTCACCAAAGCGCGTGCGGAGGGAAGACAATATTCTGTTGTAGAAATGAAAATTCTGTACATAAAGTGCATAAAAGATATGAAATGACACCCGAAATTACACCTTTGTCACTACATCGTGCTACATCGCTATAGAAGCCAAAAATGTGGTTAGTTTTTTGTCTGTCTGTCTGTCTGTCACTCTGTCTGTATGTATGTTTGTTCCAGCATCACACGAAAAATACTGATCCGATTTGAATGTGGTTTTCGCAGATATATTTATCTTCTTCCAACTTAACATCTGGTGTATAAAATTTTTTTCCCCCCACCCCTCTAAGGGGACAAAAGAGGGGGTCAGATTTTGTATCAAACTTTTTCCTTTAACACGAAAACTACTGATCCGATTTGCATACGGTTTTCACAGATATATTATATTTGTCTTCTTCCATCTCAACATCTGGTGTATAAAAATCCTCCCCCCCCCCTCCCCTCTCAACCCTCTCAACCCTCTCTGGGGACCAAAGAGGGGTCATATTTTGTTTCCAACTTTTTTCTTTAGTGGACTTACTTCATATTATTAGGTATTAACTGTGTTTTTCAACTTAACATCTGGTGTATGACCTTCCCCCCCACACCCTCTTAGGGGACAAAAGAGGGGGTAAAACATGTATCAACTGATGATGTAGAAAATATACTTTAAATGGCAAAACAACGTTTGCCGGGACAGCTAGTTAAAATATAATTATGTAATAATATTTATACAGAAAAAGACTTAAAATAGATACTTCGACGCCCCCTGAATAATGATATTATAATAATAATAATTAATAACCTAAGTGGGACTCTAGAGTCTAGACGATCAATTTTATTGTGCAATATCACGGTGTGTGCAATCTAAATCATAGAGCACTAAACCAAATATTATTCTTCACTTTCAATCTTATTATCAAATTAATAATTGAAAATAATTATTATCTTCATTATAGGTCTCTCCGTCACACAGTGGATCGAAAATCGAGTTTCATGGACATAGGAACTCGAATATCCAGATGTCATTTTTTTGGGCTGAAATATCTTCTCCTAGTTGTTATTACATAGTAAAATGTTATAAGACTCAACTACGTGTAATAATAAGGGAGTTATAATTTTTTTAAGAAATTTTTGTATGGAGCCGACAGGAAAAATCAACATATCTCTGGAATCGCATGGTTGCCCGTTATATCCTTACACACTATTATAGTACTAATTATTACTCACATTTTGGCATATTTTATATTACGGCACCAAGTGCGATTTTTTTTCTAAAATTCGTCAAAGTTTAGAATATTTAGCCTATTTGTATTTGTTGCAAAAGTTTATGTTGTGGTTAAAGGAGGTATCTTTCATAATATTTTAATACCATAGGATCATATAATTGGCCAAGTGCGAGTCGGACTCGCGCACGAAGGGTTCCGTACCATTATAGAGCAAAGAAGGAGGGGTATTTCGTAGTTTGTACCCACTAATGTAGCACTTTGAGACATATACCAAATGAAAGGACTTAAAAAGTTGAACGTTTTATTGTATGACGAAAAATCTCTAAACCATGGGAGAAAAAAGTTAATGAGGGTAGAAGGTAAGAAAAAATCACAAAAAATCACCCTGTATTATTGCATCAATTTATAGTGTTGCTGGTAAGGAATCATTTCTGGAAAGTAATCGTATATGGCAAACTTGAGGAAAGTGTTGTATTTTAATAGAATGTTTCATATTTTTACGAAATGTATGAAAAAAACAATAAAACCTTAAAAATCTAACCTTTGCTGAATTTTATCGTATATAATTACTTTGGAGAAATGTTTTATAATTAGCAATACTAGCGAATGGTGCAATAATACAGGAATACAGGATGTTTAATTTTTTCCGAAAAAGAAAGAACATCCTGTATTATTGAATTAATTTGTAATGTTGGTAGTAAGGAATGATTTCTGAAAGTAATCATATATGTCAAACTCAAGGAAAGTGTTGTATTTCAATATATTGCTTCATATTTCAGAGAAATGTATGGGAAAACAATAAAATGCTGAATGTCGAACCCTTGCCTGTTTTTTTCTTTAATATCACTTCGGAGAAATTGTTTATAATTAGCAATACTAGCGCATGGTGCAATAATAAAGGAGGTTTTTTTTTCTTACGATTTACGAAAAATAAAACATCCTGTATTATTGCACCAATCGCTAGTACTGCTTATTATAAACAATTTCTCTAAGGTAAGGTATACGGTAAAATCCAGGAAAGGTAAAATTTTTAAGGTTTTATTGTTTTCCCATACATTTCTTAAAAATATGAAACAATATACTAAAATACAATACTTTCCTCAAGTTTGCCATATACGATTACTTTCCAGAAATGATTCCTTACCAGCAACACTATAAATTGATGCAATAATACAGGGTGATTTTTTGTGATTTTTTTCTTACCTTCTACCCTCAGTAACTTTTTTCTCCCATGGTTTAGAGATTTTTCGTCATACAATAAAACGTTCAACTTTTTAAGCCCTTTCATTTGGTATATGTCTCAAAGTGCTACATTAGTGGGTACAAACTACGAAATAACCCTCCTTCTTTGCTCTATAATGGTACGGAACCCTTCGTGCGCGAGTCCGACTCGCACTTGGCCAATTATGTGATCCTATGGTATTAAAATATTATGAAAGATAACTCCTTTAACCACAACATAAACTTTTGCAACAAATACAAATGGGCTAAATATTCTAAACTTTGACGAATTTTAGAAAAAAAATCGCACTTGGTGCCGTAATATAAAATATGGCAAAATGTGAGTAATAATTAGTACTATAATAGTGTGTAGGGATATAACGGGCAACCATGCGATTCCAGAGATATGTTCATTTTTCCTGTCGGCTCCATACAAAAATTTCTTAAAAAAATTATAACTCCCTTATTATTACACGTAGTTGAGTCTTTTAACATTTTACTATGTAATAACAACTAGGAGAAGATATTTCAGCCCAAAAAAATGACATCTGGAAATTCGAGTTCCTATGTCCATGAAACTCGATTTTCGATCCACTGTGCGTCACCACCATAATATTGAACTCTTCTTTAAGAGCATTCCAATAACCTGAAAAATATTTATGGTTTAGAGTCAATAAATGTACTACACTACTACATACTATAAAATATACACATAATTCATAATATTGTATACGGGGCAATATGCTTTATGTAAGTTTTCCATGCTTAACCCATCCAGCCCCAAGCGGAACCCAGGTGCCGCATAACAATTAACAACTAAATATATATTGTGTCTGGAATTCGACGATTGAGGTATTAAATTTATTTTATTAAATGATTATGACCTTAGCCTTATTAAAATTTTACATTTTACTTATTAAAAAAGAGTACCTAATGCGAGGATAAAATTTCAAGAAGTATCTTTAAGTAACGAATTGAGTACTTACAGGGGGGAGGTGTGAGAGCTGTTGATCATGCAATTATTTTACTCTCCGTTAGAACTTTCTTTATTTCAATAAAATCATTGTTTCAAACTTACGTTTGAAATGATAATTCCAAATTCCAATACTGTGATGCCTTCATAAGGGAGTAAGGATTAAAAACTTGCATGAAACTTGCGTCTAAAATATATATCTGTTTGTCGTCTATTTTGAAGCATTTTCAACCTGAAAAAAAAAATCATTTAGTCCATGACATTATTTTTATCGATAAACTATAGTTCAAGTAAGGCGCATCCCTAAAATACACGTAAAAAACTATGCAATATTTGTAGCCAAATTATTACTTGATGTGACATTTTTATCACTAATGCCTTATATAGCATGATTAATGGATTAATATACTTATCAATTTTCTTTTTTAGCTTACAAAAATACCGATTGATAAGCCCAAACAACGTTGTTGAAAACTTACGTATGTTATGTTAAATCCACGTGTTTGAGGCATTCCTTGGCCGTTTTTATGGTTTATTATATAGCGGAACCACAAAACGCAATATTAAATTGCATTGAACGTTCACTAAACACTTTTATTACCACTTTTTAAACATGAAATATGCAGACCTACTCCTTTGTTATGTTCTACTAAGTGGGACATAACATTACAGGCTTTTGACGTTTACACACCGATATGAGCTTTCTTTTTCACCCAAATTACTACATCGTTAGTTAGAAAGAGTAACATTATCAGCTGTCAAAATATAAGGCGGACTCCTAAGTATTATTACCTCAATGAGTACCACAGTCCACAGCTAAGTGCTAATACTGATACTGTCCAATCACTAGTCATTTACCTTATTTCTTGTTGTCCTATATTTTTGTTGAATCGGAATCAGCGCCCCCAATGTGGGGGCTGAGAACTAAATCTGACGTAAAAATGACGTTTGAAAGCCGTCATATTGGCGCTGATAGCAGTAATGAGAGTACTTGTCATTTCACATTTGGTTGTGGCACTACGTCAAATTTAGTTCTCCACCCCCGCAGTAGGCGGCATAAGCGGCCGCGGGCCGCGGCCCGCGGTATTAAATGTGTCAAAATGTGTCCATTCCTAAATAGCCCCACTTTACCGGTACAATATTGTTTTCCCGCCATTACTTGGCACTGGCCATGGTTTTATAGCCGGACTGCCATAATAAGAAAAAAAATATGTATGTCAAATGTCAATGTCAAAAGTGTTAAATTTGCGTACCTAATTTGTGTTTAGGTAACTAATATCTGATCTGTGATTTGTCTACTCTATAATACTCTAATCTGTGGTGATTTGTGTTTTGTGTTGTGATATTTTGTGAAATGTGAACGCAAAATATTGTTGCAAAATATCTGATAATAACTGAAATATGAAAAAGAAACGACACTGTTATAATTCATTTTGAAGAAGATTCTATTACAATGACATTTTAGTTTTCATACAAACAAAAAACAAAGTTCTATTTTTAGTAATGAAATAACACAATTATTGAAAATGAAGTTATTTAGCATTATTAGTTCAAGTATTTTTCAAATAATAGCGTTGGTTTTCGTTATTGGGTACCTTCTCGGAGCTCTCAATATTTATTTTTCTGACAAAAACAATTACTGTGCTATGACTTATATGTTTGAATATCCTCAGTTTGTTGTAAGTTTTACTCTATTTATTTATTATTGCTGCAAGTAAGGGCTCTCGCCTGCTACGACTCGCCAGTGGTGACTGAATGTTATCAAACCAATTGAACTGGTGTCCTTATAGTGAGCGAGAGCCCAAGAAATTTATCACAATAAAGTTAGATCTAAATACCGGCATGTCTGTAATATAAAATATTGTTTTAGCACATATCCCTTGAAGCAAATAAAATTTTTCCTCAATATGGACTATATGCATACAGTGAGGGACGTTTCACAGAAAGAGCTAGGAAAATGTGGTGAGATTTCAATAATTATTAATATTACTTTTAAGTTATATCTTCTCATTGATGTTAATTTAATGCTCCCTTTTTTATTAGGTTTGATGGTATACCTGTGCTGTTTATACCTGGGAATTCTGGGAGCCACATGCAGGCACGTTCTATAGCCTCTGTAGCACTACGAAAGGCCCTGTCAAGAGATTATGGGTATCACTTTGATTTTTTCACGAGTAAGTATTTGTTATTTTGTAGTTAGACTAATAGTGGGTATGTCGAAAATAAATAAAAACTTGAAAGGATCCTTACGACCTCTTATAGAAACGAATTCGTACTACCGCTAGTTATAATGACGTCCTGAGATTACAAAACATTTACTTTGGGTAGAGCTTAGGTAAGTAGTCTACTACATGGTCCCAATTTGGGACCATGTAGTAGACCATGTAGTAGACTCCCAAATGTCTTCAAATCAGTCTAGTTAATGGAGGCTATTTCATGGCAAGAAATCTAACCTTACTGATAAATAAATAACATGTCTTTTGAAGATAGTTCTGGCTCACCACTTAATTTTATTCCTTGGTCAATAAGTTGATCATAATCTATCTTCAACTGTTACTAAAACTTTTTTTTATTTTAGTAAGCTACAATGAGGAGTTGTCAGGGCTATATGGAGGGGTGCTACAATATCAAACACAGTTTGCTGCCGCCTGCTTAACCAAAATACTCAGCTTATACAAGAGCAATAGATACACTAAGACAGTACCTACATCTGTTATCGTCATTGGACATTCAATGGTAATATTTTTACATTTCAGAATTGACAGATTTATATTAATTATATAAGGTATAGAGCGCTGCCGCTCTTGACTCTAGAGGTTGTGGGTTCGATTCCCGCATTGGAAACATGTTATTTCCATGTTTGGTTAGGACAATGCAGGCTGATCACCTGATTGTCTGATAAGTAAGATGATCCATGCCTCGGATGGGCATGTAAAAAGTCGGTCCTGTGCCTGATCTCTCGCCGGTCGTGTCGGTCTGCCGTCCCACTGAGTTATGACTCATAACTCACACAACAGCACTCTCTATTCCTTTATTCTCATAACTTATGAGAGTAAAGGAATAGAGAGTACTCTTGTGTACTGCACACACACTTGGGCACTACAAAATTACTCCTGCGTAGCTGGACTGGTTTCAATAAAAACTGGCCACCGTCACCGAAACTGGTGTGGGAGCTATTATTATAGTTGATGCCCGCATTTGTTACACAAAAATTCGTTTATCGCGCGGGTACATTTTTCCTGGGATGAAAGTAACTTAGATCCTTTCTCGGGATTCATACTTAAATCGTTAAATCGATTTTGATGAAATAGAAAAGTTTTTCACAGAAAAATATATGGTTACCGCACTATAAACGGAGTTGCGGGCGTCATCTAGTGTTAAATATTTCAGGGTGGAATCATAGCGAAACGTCTCCTTGCATATCCAAGAACGGTAAACACTACGAACATAGCAATAACTCTAGCGGCACCGCTGTTGGCGCCAGTGGTTAATTTCGACATGATCATGAACGATTATTATATGAGAATGCACAGAGAATGGGATGCCTTGAGAAGTGATCCAAAGTTGTATGAGAAGAAGGTGCTGATTAGTATTGGAAGTGGACCTCGTGATGTTCTGATGCCGGCTGGAATGGTTGCGTCCAATGATAGCTATATTAATACTTTGGTAAGTTTGTGATTGGCTGTTGAGAGTAAAAATCAACCCTTTATTGAGCTGTTTATAGCAGTGTATGTTAATACTATAGTGGGTGGTATCATTAACGAAAAAATACGTGTATTTTTATTTTTAACAACAATCAATATATTAAAATTTGGCAGGAAGGTAGGTAGGAATACATCATCGCGTCGCGTTTTGAACTAACCCTTATGCCGCTGATGATGACAACCATTAAGCTTTTATTAGCTACTAACAAATAGATTAATATTCTGCCACAATTACTCTCATCATCTGGTTAACATAACCTGAAAAAATCTCATAAATCCAAGAAACAAATCATATTTTGTCAAGTTATAATTATTGTAAGGACAATTTGCTTTGATAGCTTGATCTATGTATTTGATGAGGTTATTGTTATTGACCCAAAATTTCGTGCAATTGACTTAGGGTGGGTTGCAACTTGCACCAGAGGCGTAGTTAAAGTTAAGGTTATCGTCAAATAGGGCGTCCATAATGGACTTTTACTAGGGATTTGACAGTTCATTTGACTGTTTGTTATGGTTAAAGTTAAAATTATAGTTAAAGTAAGTTGTTGCAACCCAATCTTACTGCTTTATTAACACCCATAGACTATAGCTTACTTTTTTCCAGGCAACATCAATTCCCGGAGTATGGGTAACTCCGGACCACGTCAGCATGGTTTGGTGCAAACAGCTGGTGATGGTGATCAACAAATTCCTTTTTGGTGTGGTCGATGTCACCACAAACCAGATCACTGAAAGTGTTGACCGCGTGAAGACGAAGGCGAGGCAGTATTTTCAGGTATGTCCTTACATTTTACATGGGCAAACACTTTTTGCATCGCTGGGGGATTTTGCCATCGGCTAAAATATGTAGGACTCCCCAGACGTCGGGTCTACCCACTAAATGCCCATGGTTCTGCACTCTCCGCTTATGACAAAGTTGCGAGAAGGTATAAATTTTAGGTCATTGCTCGGATGGCAATATGTCTCCTTTATTAATGTAAAGAGTGAAAAAGAGATAATGATTTAATGCATGAATTATTTTAGATTCTGTTCAGAAGCATAGCGTGCCATTGGTGGGGCCCAGTATAAAAATTCCTTTGGGGGCCCTCAGGTAAGGTTGGACTTGGAAGCCCCTATAGCCCCCGTATAATAATTGATACGGCAAATACGGCGGTAGCTATCCCTGATGTTGCTGTTAGGCGTGTTCGCAAGTCAGTGTTGCATATTCACTTACAGAAACCTGTGGGAGGGACATTTCACAATTTCCGTCAGAATCGAATTTGAAAACTCACCACATGGTTATTGGTGAACGCCAGGCGCTGCGAGCGTTTATTGGCTGTTGTGCAGGGAAGTTGTCGAATCTGAGACGAATTAGGCATTGTGAATGTGGCCACAGGATTTACATCATAACTAAGAAAATCAATTTACGATTTCTGCAAATACATTTGTCAACGTTGAACCGTTGAAATTATTATCCCTCTATTAATTAAAATAATTATATTACCTTATTAAGTGATAAGTTACATAATAAAACCATAATTTATTTTAATTATCCTTATTCAATGGGAGGATAATAACATTGTTTCTTACATAGACTTTGTAAGAAAAATTACATTAAATATGTTGTGTAATACAATATCAGTTGTTACTAAGTATTGACACGAACATACTGGTATTATGACGTCATTGTTTTACAACAAACCGCGTCATTCTATTGGCAAGCTAAGCAAACTCTAAATTGAGAAATGCAGGTGTAAAAAGCCATAAATTATTTCAGTACCTAAAAATAGAAGTAACGATAAGCAGTGGCGGTCTTACCCATTGCGAGGCCCCGGTCGGAAGGTCTTTGCGAGGCCCTCTGTCTTACGAAAAAATACCTTGCGAGAGCGAGCGAGGCCCCGGGCAATTGCCCTGTTCGCCACCCCCTAGGGCCGCCACTGACGATAAGAGAACTATAAATTAATTCTACGGTACTTTAAGTATATCGTAAGTCCTAAGCTGCTATATTTATTGCAATTTTTTAAGAAGCCATAATAAAAATATTTTTATGATGGCTTCTAAAAAAAATTGCAATAAAAAAGCAATGATTCTTTCAATACTTTTTTTTTACAGGCAAACCGTTCAATGATGTGGCACGAGGAATCTACTAACACATTATCTATGGTGATGGACGCTTTCTGGTACGAAGACAATCGGCGCGTGTACCAAATATCCCGGCCAGACATAGACCGGTAATGTTTTTTTAAATATAAAATAAGAGGGCAAACAGTGCCGATTTTCTTCGGTGTCCAGGGTGCTGGTGCCTTCGGTGCCCCTTTTTATGCGGTGCCCTGGGCGCGTCGCCCCCCCCCCCCCCCCCCCCCCCCCAACGACGCTACTGGGAGCAAACCTGCAAACGGGTCACCTGTTGCCTGTTTGACACTCGCAACATTAGAAGAGCTACAGGTGCGTTGCCGGCACCTGCAGCTCTTGCTCATATGTTAAGAGGTTAATTTCTTAATTGAGAGGTTTTCACATATTAAATCTATAAATATTATTAAACTGGATGACGTCCGCAACTTCGTTGTGCAATAATCGCGTGTCCTTTCCCGAGACGCAAACTATCTCTATACCAATTTTCATCAGAATCGGTTCAGCGGTTTGGGCGTGAGAAGAGGTAACAGACACTTTTGCATGCATAATATTAAGTATTAAATGACGCCCGTAACACCGTTCCTCAATAATTCAATTATAGCGTGGAAACCGTACATTTTTCCGGGATAAAAAATATCCTATAGGACATTCCCTCTATTCAACTCCTGGCATTTTTACCATGTTTTTACATAGTGAAATTCAGTTTACTTTATAAAAAATCGAATCAAAGCTTTATACACTGATTCAAAGTAAATAATTCCAAGGCCATGTACGAAAGAAATTATTTATTCTACAAAGACATAGGTAAAGATACATTAGTGTATTTAGAAGTTGGCTTATTTCCAGAATTTCAAGCAATCATAATCATTATTTTAAGGTGTGGTATTACATCATTTTTCTAATTTAGGTGTGTGGTTAAAATGTTTCGTGATTAGAAATCAGTTCTTCTTAATATAATTTTAGAAAAAACTATTTATACATAATACATCATTTATGTTAAAGTGCAAAAGCTGTGTAACTCTCTCTTGGTCTGTATTTAACGAAACTAATTTAGAGGAAATTTATTACGCAGATACTTCGAGCCCAGTCCCAGAAAAGGATATAATATGATAGCTTTTATTATCGCAAAATGTACGGTTCTCCTACTATAAAATAATTTCTGCGTTAGCGAAGTTGCAGGCATCTCGTTACAAAATATAAGGAAATATTGTTATCATCGATAAATGCAAAAATCTTCATGAATATTATATTGTTTGATATAATCATAATATAATATCCTATGGACGCTTTTACACCACGTCAGTCTGGCCCTGTGATAAGTACCTGAAGTGTTACAGATGCCAGACAACGGAAATATATTTAATACTTTTATACTATACATATATTTATTATATGATACACATATTTAATACACATCCGTGACCCAGGAACTTTGAAAAATTTTTGTTCCGTCGGCGGGATTCGTACCCGCGACCCCCGGCTTGAGCTTCCAACGCGCTCACCACTGAGCCACAGATGTCGTCAATAGTTTAAAGTAAAGTAAAAAAATCGTCAATAGAGTTTAAACAAACATACTTTCTGTTTTCCTCTTAAATATTACAAGGTTACAGATAAAAGTATTTGATTTATTTCAATGTCACATTTGATTTCAGAATGACCTACTTAATGATAAGACTGGTGAAATTTCCTCAAAATCGTTTTGTTGCTGTGGAATCTGTGAATTTGGATGATAAGGATTGGATATTTGGTTGTAACGCGAATCAAGTGCACAACACTTATCGATATTGGTGAGTATCGAATTTAAATCGATTATTCTAGAAACCTAAGTTTTTAAAGGGGTTTTGAGTATAAAGCCGAGACCGCACTATGCGATACGAGTTACGACACCACGCGACACTTCTTCTACATAGAACTGACGTTATACAAACGTGAATCTGACGATTTACAAACGTCAGTCCTAACTTCTATAGAAGCGAAATGTCGCGTCGTGTCGTTTTGCCATAATACTGACTGCAGATTTGTCAGCAATGTACGGCGTCGAACGCTCGTCGTGCAGGTGAATGTGCGAGGTTTCATATATCATTGCAAACAACGAATTTTAAAATACGGCTCGTACATGTGCGATCACCTTAAAACGTCTTAAAATAGCTGCATGGTGAAATAGACCTCCACCTCAACTTTTTTTCGAAATTACATAAACAAAGTGAAACGCAAATTATGTAATTTTGCATTTTGCTACGTTTTATACGTTATACAATATACATATTATAGATTATAGTTATTTAATAAAAAACGCGGTTCCTTTGTTCTGTATCACGAAGTAACACTTAACTATAATATTATGTTAGAATTCAGGAAATAAAATTAATGTATTGTTTGTATGTTATTGTTATCAATTATCACTAGACGAGTATTTGCAATATGTCTGGTTTAAGATTTTAATATTTACTAAGATATAGTAAATTATGATTAAGATATTACAATAATATGTTGAAAAATTATGAAATTGTGTCTACTAAATGACTTGGAAAGGTGACGTAATCCATACTGTAACCTCATCACACGTCTGAACTAAAACTAAAATGATTTTCGAATTTTTCAATTTAATCGCCTGGCTAACTCGGATCAATAGATTTTGAATGTCTTTACTCTAAAAAATATACGGTGGACATGTTTTGTAAAGTGTCTTTTCTAACTATATTTTTAATAATAGGATAAATCTATTGCTTGTGAGTTGTTTTAGTAAGATAAATATTTTAGTAAGGGGAAAAATCTATTATTCCAGCAAAGAAGCGACGTCGCTAACCCAACTAAGCCGCTGGTCTGGCGCGGCGACGGACTTCGGCAAACGTAAACTGGCCACAGTACATCTACATGACATCATGGCGAGACGACCGGACTGGACGCACGTGGTTGTCAAAGTGTCGCCTACTAATAAACCGGTATGTTTGTCACAGTGTAAATAATCATAGTATTTTTTTTTTATATAAATTTAACACATGGTTGTGAAAGTGTTGCCCAGTAACAAACCGGTAATATGTTTTTCAGTGTGACTAGTATAGGCTGTGCATAACTTTAAGACCACTGGGCGAAACCGTTGGGGCCAAGTGGTGCATGACTTCTTATCTACTATCATAGAAGTCGATTCATAGGTAGATGGCGAATCTACGTGATTTGGTCGCGTTATGTCAAACTTAGCCAACAGATCACGACTAACACTGAATTAACATAGCCCGACCGAATAACAATGGTCTGCCACATGCTGGCCACATGCCTATGAATCTGTTTATTGGCATAGGACTGCCACATAAATAAGTTTATTTGACACTTACAATAGCCACCAATAGAAAAATGTTTAGTAACAAATCTATCTTTAACTTTCTTGATTTATCTTTTTGTTTGCAGATAGTACTCAACGTTGACATAAACGACCACGTGTCCAGACAGATCAACGTGCAACTACCCTCACCTTTCTCGTTCACAAAAAACATCATTATCGAAAGAACCGAACCTAACAGTATATACTACGAGTTACTTTTAAATGACTTCAATTTGGTACACCAAGCGTATTTATTGTATGTGGAACCTTCAGGAAATTGTCAGGCTACGCAGTACCATGTGTCAGCTGAAATGCATGTACCCTGGGCGGAGAATTATGAGAATTACCATTATTACACGTGAGTCGGTTTTGTTTCTTAACCGGTTTCATTGATAGTGGCCGGTTTTATTGAAACCAGGCCTGCAGTTACGCAGGAGTAATTTTATAGTGCCAAAGTGTGTGCGCAGTATACAAGAGCACTCTCTATTCTATTCCTTTTCTCTCATAACCCAGTGGGACTGACGACCGACACGACTGGCGAGAGATCAGGCGCAGGATCGACTTTTTACATGCCCATCCGACGCATAGATCATCTTACTTGTCAGACAATCAGGTGATCAGCCTGCATTGTCCTAACCAAACTTGGAAATAACATGTTTCCAACGCGGGAATCGAACCCACGACCTCAGAGTCAAAAGCCGCACTCACCACTGGACAACAGAGGCAATGTTTCTTAACTATCTCAGTAATTGCAAGTCAAAGCGTTCTGTAACATTATTCTACCATATAATTATATATTTTTTATGTATTCAAAATTGGTATCATAAATACACCTTTTATAGGTCGAGCCTACAATGATTTTACCACTAGATCTAGAAATAGCTCGGCGAAAAGAACCGTTGTAAGAAACTCGAACATTAAACCTATCAAACTTCAGACAAATTAATGACATTCATGAGTTTTTTTTAACGGGCAAATGACCACCACTGCAACTCCTATCCTGTGTCGCCAGGATCAACAGTGGTAACCGACCACGGAAACCCTTTGATATGATCTCAGGGAGCCCAAGGTTATTCACTAAATCTGCCTTAGGACCCGCAACGAAATTAATCACATTCATTTTAAATTTGAATAGTTTGAAACGGAGTGGAGCCAGGCGCGGTCGCAGCCTTTTTGAGAAGATTTTGAGATTTTCAATTTGACCTTAAATTTTGGGGGGGGGCCGGGGGGTCATGTCCCCTGTGACCCCCCTTCGGACCGCGCCTGAGTGGATCGAACGTAGGATGAAGTTAAAATACCGTAGTTTAGACATAAAACAAACCATTTTATTTCAGGCATTTAAAACGTTCGCCTATGAAGATGCGGCTATTTAAAAGTAACCCTAATGTCACTGTCGGACTGGATACTACGGACAAGGTTAAAATAACGCTCCTGTTAGATCCGCAGTGTACTTTCACAGTGAGGTAAGAAGCTTTGATTTAGAATGTATTTTATACAGTTTTTATTCGTAAAAATAAGTTAGTTAAATAAAACATATTGTGATAAATTTTAATTCGTTTTAACCAAACAATATATTGTGTGTGAGAGGGAAAGAGTATCTAATACCTACCTATCGCGTACGTCTGTGATTTGTGAATAATATGGAATAGTAACATTGTATATTCGCCAGCAAAAGAGACAGGGACAGATTAGTGAAATCGAATTTCTAAGCATTCCTTAACCATATTATAAATAACGACACTGATATCAAAATTTGAAACATGCAGTTCTAGTTATTAGAATAATCACTTTTCAATTTTACTATAAACTTAAATATCATAAGTTATCCTTACCTATAGTACCTAAAAAACAATTTTTTATTTGATTTTTTGTCCCCAGCATTTCACAATCATGGTACCACTCGCTGGCTCAGATGGCTCGCAACTACACACCACTGTTAGTGCCTTATATAGCTGCTATAGTGCTACTAGCGGCTAGAAGTAGTTTATTATATCTAAAGGAGCATGGCTCCTGTCTGAGTATACATGGTGCTCTCACAAGTGATGGGGTCAAACCGTACTATGTATTGGCGCTTGGACGACTTGGCTCTACTTTGTTGTTGTAAGTAATATTTATTCTATAACTGCTTATATAGGCGGGATATTTCTCTATAAATTTGGACTAAGTAATGAGGCTGCTGTCTATTTTACTCCAGCACAAAACGAAAACACTACTATTAAGGTGTTTATGTGGCCCTGCGAAGAAAGATAGCGTTTTTGTTCACGAGTGAAAGAGACAAGTAGAGGCCTTTTTCGAAATTTCTCTCACTTTTTGGTGACCGGAAAAGTTTTGTAAGTGGGCATTATACTATGCATAAAAGCTAAGCCTTTAGCCAAACTAGTATAGCTTATTTGACAGCGAAATTATAAAACAAAATTATTTAACATCGTATAGCTAACATATTGTTTTAGAAAGATTTTTCGAAACGCGTCATTTCTTTTTTTGCAAAATATTTAAATAACTATTTATTAACATATTTACACATTTCAGGTCAATTCCAGTGCTGGCTATATTCTTAGAAAACGCAAGTTGGAGTAACCTAGAACTGCAATACTTTACTCGATCTCTACTCGTGTTACCCGTGTATATGACGGGCTTGGGCATACTGAACATAGCGGCCGCGGCTGTGCTCGTTTTGATGGTATTCTCGTCGCAGATCGCTCATAGAGTACTGTTCAGGTCAGTAAGGAAGATTTTGAAATGTCTTACACGGTTTGTGTCCATTTCTGTAATTGTACAGACTGTGGTGGCACGAAAAAAACTTGTAGGACTGTATTTGCACAGACATAGATCAAGATAGATACTGCATGTACCTCCATTTGTATGAAAACGAGCGTGCCACTTTTTTCCTAGCTACTATGATGTACCGATGATAAGAAACATGTCCAATAACTAGGCCAACGTTTCTATTCGAATTTCTACAGCTCAATACGGCACAATTAGGCATTTAGGCGTTTTTAAAATTCCGATTGACGTCCGATTCCGATAGCAGACTAAAGAACAGACTTTCGAAAGACGAGCATTGCTCGTCGTTTGGTAACGCGATATGGCACGCGAAGTACATACACATGCGGTATCTATCTTCATCTATGTCTGTGGTATTTTGCAAGTGGAATCTTTAGTTTTATTTTTGCGTAGACGTAACAAACTTTATAGGTAAAAAAAAATTTTGCTTTTATAATAATGCGATGTATTCTGAACATGAAACAGGCTAGTCTGGCGAGGCGGCGGCGCTTCCAATCCTCTAGCTGAGAAGATAACGGCGGGCCTGCAGCGCGTACCGGCGGTGGTCAGCTGCGGGCTGCTGTGCGGCGCGACGCTCGCGTGCGGCGCCGCAGCGCTCGTGGCGGGCGCCGCCTTCTATGCGTTCATGGTGAGTGTGTGACGTGTGTGTGTGTGACTGTCCGCACTCAGCGTGCACACTAGCTGCTGAGGAGATGACAGCGGTGCAGCTGCAGCGCGCACACTCGGCGTAATGCTCTTCACTTTCGAGATTCGAAATCAAATCGTAATAGTACCACGCCGTTCAACCAGGCGTCGACTCGGCTGCGACTAGGCGACTCCGCGTTTTCGCCTCGCCGGACGCTAGCTGATATTTAAATATAAACGCTAATCCTGACAGGGGCAAATGACGACGAGCCGTAAGTGCGGAGACAATTGTTGAGGGGGGGGGGGGGGGGGTACGGTTACGATCGGTTTCTGAGTTAATATAATATTATGTGCTATAATATGAGCCTCAAACTTGGCTTTTCTAGCTACCCTAGCGTAGTTGCTTTTTCATTTATTGATTGCATTGAATTTTTTTGTTTCAGCTTTCAAAAATGTATGAAGAGTACTTAGAGGATTATGTGTATAAACTAATGGCAAAAATTGGTACGCGAATTTGTCGCATATTCAAATCTAAGCCCAAAGAAAAAGAATTGAAAACAGATTTAAAAGCTATCGAGAATAAAAAAGATGAAGATGAAACATCAACAAAAGGTGACGAAACGGAAAAAGAAATCTCTAAAACTGATTCTGCAAATGATCTGAAAGCGATAGAAGATAAAAATGTTACAGAGGAATCTAAGGAAAATGGTGACAAAGATAAAGAAATAGAAGTAACAAATAATAAATGTAATAATGAATATGAAATTGACGAAGATCTAAGTAATTTGAATTTCCACATGATGTTGTTTTTCCTGTGGATGTGTGTGACGATAGTAAATATACCGGCGCTGTTGACGTGGGCTAGGAATTTCAAGTAAGTGTTATTATTTATCGACATTACAATTTTTTATAGATAAAAATCGTAGACCTAGAGAAATTGACATAAACACGGACAGGGGAGTATAAAAGAGATGAAAGAGTGAGAGGCCAATAGTTTTCATCATAATGTTAATACACCTAGCAGAATAGAGCAACAATCTCTTTATTATTACAGATATCTTTAGTAATTTTTTTTTCCTCTATGTGAAAGAGAAGGCATGATATTTTTACAAGATGTAAGCAATTAGCCTATTGGGTTATTAATATCTATTATTATCAATCGGTTTTTAGGGTTCCGTAGCCAAAATGGCAAAAAAGGAACCGTCGGTCTGTCTGTCTGTCTGTCTGTCCGTCCGTCCGTATGTCACAGCCACTTTTCTCCGAAACTATTAAAGCTATACTATTGAAACTTGGTAAGCAGATGTAGTCTGTAAACCGCATTGAGATTTTGATGCAAAAATGGAAAAAATGTTAAAAATTTTAGGGGTCCCCATAGGTACAACTGAAACAAAAAATTTTTTTTTTCATCTAACCTATGCGTGTGGGGTATCTATGGATAGGTCTCCAAAAATCATATTGAGGTTTCTCATATCATTTTTTTCTAACCTGAATAGTTTGCGAGAGAGACTCTTTCAAAGTGGAAAAATGTGTATCCCCCCCCCTCTAATTTCTAAAGTAGAGGCATGATAATTCTAAAAAAAATATATGATGTAGATTACTATAAAAACTACCAACGAAAATTGGTTTGAACGAGATCTAGCCAGTAGTTTTTTTATACGTCATAAATAGTAAACCTTAATCTTAATTTCATTAAATCGACTGAAATATAAAAATAAATCAAAAATATTTTAATTTCATAAAAATAAACCTTATTGCTGCTGCGGAACCCTCCATGGGCGAGTTCGAGTTGGACTCGCACTTGGCCGCTTTTTTTTATTTTAATTTCTTTAAAAGTTATGAAGACTAGTGTTACAAACTCATTAAGAAACAAATATTTTTACTAGCCGGACCTATTGTATAAAGATATCATTGTCCTATTATTACTTTTTTTTCAGGTACAGCATAGCGCTAAAACCTGACACATCCTACTACACGGGCTTAGTCATGTCCGGTTGTTCGTGTATTATCTGGCAACAAAACGGACCAAAGAAGGATGCGTAAGTATTTATTAAATTTAATTGTCTTTTTTTTTATTTAATTTGGTAAAAGATAGATTCAGGTTATTTTCTTATAACATGTCTTTTATTATTAAGCCCCAATTTCACCAACGTCTGTTAGTGTTAACGGCTTGTTAAAATGTCATGTCTTCTCATTCATTCATAAGAAAAACGAAAGAGGTAACGTGATACTAATTCGAGCGTTAAGTTTAACAGTTATTGGTGAAATTGGGGCTTACTCTGATACATACAAATAGTTAATCAGTGGTTGTTCTATGAGGATTTTTCAAACATATTATTGGAACGAAGTTTTTTATCGCACGTTGCCAAAGGGGGCTAGACGGATCGACATTTTTTGACCGACATTTATTTTAGTACCTACGAAGTAGGGGCAGAGGGCGTTGATGTGGCGATGACGTCAACTGGCGGGAAATTTAAAACTTCGTTCCATCCGGGTGTCCCTTGACACCTCTCATTATTTTTTATAACTGTAGCAATGTTTTTTATTTCAGAAAATACAACGACGCTGTTTGCTCCCTGATATTTGCCATGGCTGTTATAATTATTGCCCTCGGACCGTTTTCACTGTCGATTGTGAATTATGGAATTACCTACATATTCGCCGTCATCACAATACAACAAGTATGCACAGAAGACCAGCCAGAAAAAGTTACACAGGAAAATGAACTAAGCGAAGATGAGATACCATCTGAAAAAGATAATGTAAAAGAAGATAAAACAGATGAAAATAAAAGTGACAATCCTTTGGAAGAAAAAGAGGAAGATAATGTTAACAGTGAAAACACTAGTGACTGCGATGTATGTAGTGAAAGTAGAATATACAGTATGTTTAGGAATCTTAGACAAAAACTAAGTTTTGGAGAAAATGAGTAGTTGAGTCAAAAAAACCCCCACAGAATATACTACATAAAGTAATCGATAATAATAGTTTTTATAATTATGTCTTATAAATGAAAAATTATGATTTATAATATCTCTTGATGGAATGACCCTATGGTTCTTTTTCTCTTTTATTCAACCTCTCACACTAAGTTTAAATAAAAATCGGGCATTCATTTAAATAATTCCTTTGATACGAGATGCTTAGCTCGAGTTTAGTTTCTATATTATGCGTTGTGAATCTTTCTGCTGAAAGAAATGAAAATGCAGAAGCATAGAAAAGAAAATAAGTTATTATGGACTAGGAATAGTGTTGCATTGTCACAATATAAACTTTAATTATTATTATTATTATTCACCCACCTAAAAATTAGATTATAAGAAGATCTATCAATACAAAATGTTGCACAATTATTGCAGCTTATTTTTATATGCAAGCTTTTTTGTTGACAGTTTATATTATTTAAATATTTAAGTGTCTCAATGTAAACACAAGAATACCAGCATAATAAACATTAGGCATGTTTATTATAAACTCGTGGGAAGTAATATTTTTCTGGAATGTAAAAAAAATATATGAGATTTATTTTGTATTCAACAATTCTTTTTACTAATACTAAACCTAGCACCACTATCATAATATCGTGCTGAATGAGTTAGGTATTTTTTTGTCCAAAAGTTGTCATTTTTTTATAACAATTGTAATGTTATGATTGTATTATTGCTTATTTTAGGACAAATCAAGCATTTGAACTTGTTTCGTGCTTACACAGCTATAAATAATATATTTTTATAGTAGCTTTATAGTTCCTTGAGTTTTAGGCTCATTTCTTGCTAGAATATTAACTAGAATAATTTTAGTACACAGATGTTTCAAGTTCTTTGCTTGCCCATTAACCCGTCGACCGTGAGAAAAACAACTTACCTATCTATTGTTATCGCGGTCAATGAATTTAAGTAAATACTAAAAACACTGTGACTAAAATGGGTCAACAGAAAGAATAACATGCATGTTAGCCCGTAATTACTTGGCAATACCATGTTTTTTTTTTTCGTATAAATAACCATGTCCTTCAAATATTTACAATGCCTGATAGTTTAGGTTCTGTGACCTGTATCTGTACCACTCTGTGTATGATTTGCTTGGGTCATGTCCTCTGTGACCACCTATGGATATATTGCATCTGTTAATTTGGATTTAAAATCGCATGATTATCTCATAATAAGTACAGCAATAAGAATTTATTAGTTTTCACACAACAGAGTTATGCGTTAAGAATCAGGACACTGGTTTAATTTAGAAAAGGCTCTAAATAAGATTATCTAGTCAAAAGAAATTATTTTACTTCTCTTAAATAGGTATGATTAATTTACATATCAAGAAAAGTTTTGTAATTCAGACACAAATCTTTATTTTGTAAAAATGTATGTATGATATTAAAACACATTGTTTAATATTTTTTTGTGTTTTATTAGTATTTTAAAAGTAAATAGATCCTCTTAATTTCACAGTTTATAAATTAACATAGACACGTCACAAGGAAACACCTTCATTTTTTGCTCTTTTTCGGCGCCTGTTTTTCTTCTGTCTTCTTAGGATTTTGCCAATTAAGTGGATTTCTTCTGTACATTGGCCATGGTGGTAAAGTTAGAATAGCAGCTAAGATAAATCCGGCGCCTAAAATGTAGACTGACTGCGAAAATTGTTGAACAATATAACCCCATACAAATCCGACGATACTGAAGAGAGTTATAATCGCACGGTATAACTTTTCTGCTTTAGCTTGTCCGACGTAATCAATATGCGTGGGAATGTATTTAAACACGTCCATCGTGAGCTATTATTTATATTAATTACTCAAATTCAAATGCTATAAAATCTCAATACAATGAAAACAATTTCAATCGACAACAAATTTGACCACAATTTGACATTCAGGGTGAACGACACGTCAGACGTAACTAATTCTTTTTTTTTTCTTATTATGGCACTTCAGCTTTAACCATGGCCAGTGCCAGTGTCGAGTATTATGGCGGGAAAACAATATTTTATAATACAATTTTCAGCGCGACAGGGCTTGAAGGGCCCCCGAGACGGTCAAAAGGGCCTCCGAGACGGTCAAACGGTTTGACTCAAACACGTAAATTTTGGTTTGACTCAAACCATTTTGATCGTTTACAAAGCTAGTTTGAACGGTTTGTCAAACATTTACGTGTTTGAAGCTCGTTTGATGAAATTTCATATTTTTGTTGTGTTTGACGCGCCGTTTGATCGTGTTCCGATGCGTTTGAACAAACTTTGTATGATTCTTTGGAGGACATTATTTTTAACCGACTAAAAAGAGGAGGTTATCAATTCGACGCGTATGTATGTACTATTTCCAGAACCGGCCGGCTGTTTTATCTTTTATAAAATAATATTTATTAGTTAAAAGACGTGTACTCCACAGCGCGTACTGAACCAAACTGCGCAGTGTCGTTTGACAAACCGTTCCAACCAACATCAAACGGTTGCATCAAACACGTAAGGTTTGAATCAAACCGTTTGATCGTCTCGGGGGCCCTAAACGGTTTAACTCAAACACGTAAATTTTGGTTTGACTCAAACCATTTTGATCGTTTACAAAGCTAGTTTGAACGGTTTGTCAAACATTTACGTGTTTGAAGCTCGTTTGATGAAATTTCATATTTTTGTTGTGTTTGACGCGCCGTTTGATCGTGTTCCGATGCGTTTGAACAAACTTTGTATGATTCTTTGGAGGACATTATTTTTAACCGACTAAAAAGAGGAGGTTATCAATTCGACGCGTATGTATCATGTATGTACTATGTACTATTTCCAGAACCGGCCGGCTGTTTTATCTTTTATAAAATAATATTTATTCGTCACAAGACGTGTACTCCACAGCGCGTACTGAACCAAACTGCGCAGTGTCGTTTGACAAACCGTTCAAACCGCATCAAACGATTGCATCAAACACGTAAGGTTTGAATCAAACCGTTTGACCGTCTCGGGGGCCCTTGACTCATAAGTCATAATATGTTGGACTTGGGAACTTGTTGGGATATGGGACTGGGGTGTACCATAAACCTATAATGCATAGACGAACAAAGAGTGCGAGAGAGAAGAAAATCCTTTATGGAATTATAACAAGATGAAAAGAGAGAGGCAGTTTAATGTGAACTGTAACCACTTTTATTTGACAGGTCGTCACAAGTCGACACGCGTTTTTGTGCCCTTTCAGTATTTGAAATTTATTGTTTAAATCGTTTGTTATTTTTAACAAATACTATTATATATAGCAATGATAACTTGTTCTGTGAGTGATTGCAGTGTAAATCATAGGAATAATCCTGAAAAATATACATTTCACAGGTAATTAATCTTCATGTCCTAATTGCTACGATGTGTTTATTTTTGCTATATTCTGTCTTTAGTTCTGTATTTCAAATAAAATAATATCAATCCTCCCTTTTACTTTAATATTTTGCGTAACTAAAGGTACTATTGTTCTTAAATTACACAATTTTTGAAGAATAATTTTTCATAAAAATTTTTTACATATACGCTAGTGCTTGAATCAAATTTATCGATATACTTATCGGTATTTAACAATAACATAAAACCAATCTAAAAATGTAATAGGTGTGTAAGAGTATTATGATATGTATTTAATTTAAGAATAAATAAAATACTAAGTGTGTTGTTTACTTTCAACATTATATTTGCATTTCTAATAATGTAAGGCCTGATTTTTCAGATAGCTTTTACCTGAGTAATAAATAAGTAACTTTATAATGTGTATATTATTTACCCTTATAAGAACCTCATGTCATAACATATCCGACGATTGAAAAATCACCCCAAACGACAATGTGTGTCTTAGATACTTTTCAATCGTCACCTTTTTTTCTGCCAAATAAAATATATGGTACCTAATTTGAAATAGAAAATCTGGCAAAGTTGTGTATTATTTATTTCTCATAGAAACTCAGGTAAACTAACTCGAACGCACAGTGTATTTTTTGTCCAAAAAATTGGCCATGCCATTTTTATTACTTAATTTTAAAGGATTTGTGATTATAAATGCAGGACGAGAGTACCTGACTGCCCAATTCCTATAGAAGAATGCAAATTAGTACTTGAAAAAAAAATTCTATGATTTCCAGAAAAAAACATAGAAACAGCTATAGCTCAAAAGTTTGATATTCTTTTAAGAATTTATTAATTGGTCTAAATAGTGTCTTAAAAGCCCTACGATAGCGAAAAACATCCAGGCTTTATTTGTTCAAGATAACGTATTTATGACTGACTTTATAAATTTATGTTTTAATTTTTTTAACGTCATGTCTTTTCATATTTGGATTTGAAACTAAGACTGAAATATTCTTTTTATTGATACTTATAACCCAAAAAAAATGGGATCCAAATGAGGCGGGGCATTGGAGTTATTCAATTTTGTATAATTTTGGATAGGGTTGTCACCGCATAGTTCACATAGTTTAATAATATTTGAAGTTGGTTTTTATATGCTCAAAAAAAACAAAGTTCAAATGAGTAAAAAATGTTGGTACAGAAATATTGACAACCCTAAAACCATAGTTACCAAGAAAACTTTAGAAGCCTTTAACTTCGGTGCCCTTTATTATTTGGATCTAAATTTTTTTACACGAATTTTTGTACATTTAAGTAGCAATTCTGTAAAATCCAAATAATTAGAAATACGTTCATAATAAATTAAAGAAAAAAAAAACATAAATCGTAAGTAAATCTTTAAACACTTATTTAAGAAATATGTAAATCAGGTTAAATTGTGAGTTTTTTTTTATTATTGTCAATCAGAATAATCAAGAAGACAATTTTTTTTTTATTAAATAAGGGGGCAAACGAGCAAACGGGTCACCTGATGGTAAGCAACTACCGTCGCCCATGGACACTCGCAACATCCGAAGAGCTGCAGGTGCGTTGCCGGCCTTTAAGTATTAAGTAAAAATTAAGTAAATATTTAAAAAGTTATGGCAGTTTTTAATTTTATTGAAAAAAAAATTAAAAGTGTTTTTTTATTGTTCATAATAAGAAATTAACACATGTAAATACTAATAAATTACTTACATAACATTTCTGTTCAAGATTTCCAAAAATAAAGGCATGGCCAATTTTTTGGACAGAAAATACACTGTGGAACGGACTATACTATCGATAGTAAAAGATACATCACTAGCACACGCACACATTGACAGATCGAAAATCGTCACGCATTTTCGGGTTGTCAGGTGGTCTTTACGTCAGTATATTATAAGTCTATGGGGTGTACTGTTGTCTGTTATGTGTGATACACAGCTTTAATCAAACCATCGACAATATTTTTTTCAAAATGGCAATCTTTTGTTTCGATCGTTGTCAACAATGTCATTTTTGATTTCGACATTTTCTTTTCCGTCAGTCGATTGTCAACATTCAGTACGATCGGACTCATTAGGTTAATTTTACAAAAATTATTTTATTTTATAAAAAGTACAACACAATTAAATTTCTTTTACGATGACAACCTTAAAGCAAGTTCCTCTTACATGTGGTGGCCATACGAGACCAGTCGTGCATTTAGATTTTAGTGATGTTACAAAAGACGGATATTTTTTGATTTCGGCTTGCAAAGGTAAGTTTCGTGATTGTTATATACTTTAGTGCCCTTTTGCCTTGGCCTAAATGTGGGCGGAAGCCTTAGGAGAGTGTTTTGGTGTATTAATTGGCGAGATCGCTTGACATATGCTAGACGTCGGATAAGACCTAAAAACCTTCACTTTTCCCTTTTTGTAAGTTGATTTATAGTAGTGCATTATGTGCATATTTGTTGACCTTCTGTCTCCGGACATGAGGAAGTGCCTTGAGTGGGCACAGATATTTCCTCTCCAGTGGTAGCTCGCCTTGGTTTTCGATTCTCGTACTTTGTGCTTACAACTTACATGTTGCGTGAAATTGCCCTAAAGCTAAGCTTTTCTTGAGATCTCGTTGACATTATACCAACAACTCTAGGTCACCTTGTACTTTATCAAGGTTTGAATAAAAACCTGACCTAATAGTTCCATAAGACAAGCAATGTAAATTATAGATATTGTAATAATTCATCCTACAATTTACATGTAAACAATAAAATGATTGCTGACTGAATCAACCTTGTCTGTCAAGAATGGTTTATTCAAAGTTTTTTTGCAATTGTTTTAATTATCTCTACATAAATTGTTCAGTACTAAATCAATACAAAAGTAATAGGCATCTACCATTTTTTTGCATCTCAATAGCCTTAAAAACTTGGTTTAATTCATCAATACCCAAGAGGTCGCACGCAACCGCGATAACAATAGATAAGTTGTTTTTCTCACGATCGACGGGTTAAAGTAAAGTATCTTTTTTCCAGATGGAAAACCAATGTTAAGACAAGGAGAAACGGGAGATTGGATTGGAACTTTTGAGGGTCACAAAGGTGCCGTGTGGGGGGTGGCTTTGACACAAAATGCTAATTTAGCTGCCAGTGGTGCAGCAGATTTTACAGGTAAGAGTTTATTGTTGTTTACCTTGTATAACACTATAATATACCACCGCTATTGTGGGTATCTAAGCAGACAATAGATTTTCAATTGTTATGCGGCAGCCGGCTACCGCTTGGGGATTGATGGGATATCTATAAGATGTACTGTATAAACTTAAAAGTTACTAATAATTTTCTCCATTATCTGTAATATCAATATTTGTTAGTTTTACTTTTAAAGCTAATATTGATTTTATAGTGTTTGGTAGAATCTATTTAGGACCTTCAAAAGTAAGAAACTTTGTCATGATTATAACTACATTACAAAGTTTAGACATAAAATGTTGTAGTAATTTATAAAGGACCTGACATTAAAAGGAATATATACATTTATCATGAAATAACAAGTATTCTCTGTTAATTTGTGATGAATGATGATAATCCCTCAATCATGGAAAAACGAGACAATAGTTATTTTCTATTGTTATTGCGGTCGCATGTGGCCGCTTGGGGCTTGATGAATTAACATAAACAAAACTAACAGCCAATACCAATTTAAATATAACATAAGTAATATTTCTTTATGTAAATTGGTAGTATTTATCCTCTTATTTAGTTAGCAAATCAATTCAAACAGGAGCTTGATTTCCTGTATCAATACAAATACACATACTATACATAGAATAACTACAACTTATCATTATAAAGGCAACAACTTGTTGTGTAAACCTGATTGACCTCACTTGATATTGAATACAAGAAAGTGATATCAGGAAGGTCCTAGTGTTACGACATATAAGGAAACTTCCCTATCACATTGTTGAAGCCTATTCATTCTTCCACTCCACGACGTAAAGCCTTTTTTGTTTTTTGACCTTCGAATCTAGCTGTTTTGCAACCATGTAGTAATAATTGTAAATAGTTAGTCTATATATGGATTATAATGGACATAAAAAGGATGTTTTGTTGCATTTTTAGCCAAACTATGGGATGCAAGATTTGGCGAGGTCGTACATACATTTGATCATGAACATATAGTGAAGAGTGTAAATTTTAATGCTGATGACAATCTCCTGTTGACCGCTAGCAACGAGAAAATCATAAGAGTGTTTGATCTCAATAAATCAGATGCTGGTGGTAAGTTATGGATTTTATACTTTTTTTTTAGCAAATGTTAAAAATTCTATTAATGTCCAAAGAAAAGAAATGACAAACACTGATATTATCTAAAAAAAAAAAGCTGATCAGCCCTGAATCGGCTCATCAAACATTAAATTTAATTTAAATTGGAAAGTAATACAACTGGCTGCAAATTTTTTTAGATGAAATCAGTGTAATATATATTTTTTTGGTGCGTGTGACTGTCGGAAAGTTACACTCCCTTGCAATATCCATTATAATGCCACAAAACTCATATTGTATTACTTTCCCACTTGGTCAATTTTGTATTAATTTCTCGTTTACTATTTTTCAGCAATTGAAAAGATCAGCGCTCACACAAGTAGTATTAGACATGCTGTCTTCCTACACAACTCGCGCATCGCTAGTGTCAGCGATGACCTGACGATGCGAATTTGGGATCGAAACAGTGGGCAGGTGTGTATAATTATTATTATTAAAGTAAATAAGGATTTAGAAGAATGTTTTATGCCTTAGAATCTAAGGCATAAATTAATATTCTTCTTAAAGATCTAAGGCTTAGATCTTAGATTGTTATTATAATTGAAGACATGAGTGTAGAGTTAGTAATTAACATTTTTTAACATAAAAGGCTACGAATAATAAAAACTAAGGAAACGTAACTCCCATACTATTACCATTTAAAATTTGGTTCCTTTTGAACTGTCATATAACGTCAGCCTTTATACCGCTCAAGGCCAGCCACCTACATATTGCAAATGTATTGAAATGTGTACTTATTTTTATAATATAATTTTGGAGCATGTTTTATGACGGAGTTACTCTTCCTTAGTTTTTATTATTCGTAATTTGCAGTAGTAATTACATTATCAGTCTTAAAGTTTTTTGTGGTCAGTGGTATGATGCAGTACATGGTTTTCATGCCACAAAAACAACTACATAATATCTAGTTTTATCATACAAGTTATAACTTACTTTATTATATTGTTGATGAAAGTTACGTTTTCCCCATACCCGGTTCTTTTTTATTAATTGTTGTTTTGTTGTTTTTTGCAGGAGATACAGAAGATAGAGTTTCCTGCTGTTCCCAACAGTATGGAGCTATCAAGAGATGGTGCGGTGTTGACAGTTGCTTATGGTAAGATTTGTTTATATTGTGTATTTCCTAATTATTGATGTTTGATGTGCAAATACTTTAAAATCTATTTGAAGGTTAAAAATAGATCACTTGAACATCACAAGAATAATATTTGCTATTTTTTGTGATGTTGGACATTATTTCTGCGACTGTGCCAGTCGGAACAGGGGGTGTTAGGTTTCTTTTGTTACTGACTTTCTAGATTCGATCGCCGCGCTCAGAGCCCGTGATAATATAATAGCTTAAAAATTCTTCTTCCAGGTACAAACGTGGCGTTCTACTCGACGGACACCATACGCAAGATGCGCGAGTGGGCGGTGCCGACCAAGTGCTATAGTGCGTCGCTTGCGCCCGCGCGCGCCGCGTTCGTCGCCGCCGGGGAGGACCTCAAAGTGTACAAATATGATTACAACACCGGGACGGAGTTGGGTGAGTTGAAGCATTTATTTGAAAAAATTAAGTTTTTGTGTGATATGGACTGCCTTAAATGAAGATTGTTCGGTCGAGATGCTGAGTCAGGCCGAAACACTCTCAGACTTTGTATAATATGTCTTGCCGTTCTAAGAAACATCGATAGCGCGACGCGATATTATACACGAGAAGTTTTATTGTGTATAATAATATATTTCTGGATTAAAACATACAAAATTGCCTCATTAATAAAATGATGACTTCCTCTACACAGTTGTCACGTTTTTTTTCTTTGAAATAAACGGTCTTACCACAAAATATTTAAACACCTGTTGAACAGTTGATTAGAAAAAATTTCAGTACAAAATGTTGTCAAAACAACTGTACAACAGATGTTTAAATCTTTTGTGGTAAGACCATAAATCTTTTTCAGCTCGTTTGTTTTAGTTTGTCTACCTAACACAGTACACAATATACAGTCCCACAATATCATTACTAGCATATAATATTCTTATCAACAAACTCCAGAATGCAACAAGGGTCACTTTGGTCCGGTGCACTGCGTCCGGTGGTCGCCGGACGGGGAGCTGTACGCGTCCGGGTCCGAGGACGGGACGGTCCGGCTGTGGCAGTGCGTCCCCGGCCGCGCTTACGGCCTGTGGCGCCGCAGTGCCGACGCGCTAACCAACGGGTTCAAGGAGGTCGCTGCTAACTGACAGAGCGAGGACGCCTCAGTGAGTTTACCCTAATAGTAGTTTAAAATATAACAATTAAGGGTTTAATGTTTGATCTTTTAGAGTACCCTATTTTATTTGTGGAATCTTGGAAAAAAGGGTGCAAACACTTTTTTCCAGCTAAAGTTAAATAACTCGGAAATTATGCTTAAAAAAAACTAATCAAGCTTATCGTCAAAGAATTCGTAAAAACAATTTGAAGAAAAATGGCCATCCCTACAAATATGTTTTAACATTTTGGCCAAAATTTAAAATGTTTCTTTCAAAAACCAGCTTTGATGGTACGTTGAAATTAAGACTTTAAAGTTAAGTACATAGGTTTTGGCTAGTTCAGGCTGAATTGTGTTCGTATTATTTGTTAAAAAAATATTTTTTTCAGTGCGAAGCGAGTGAAGAGGAGCAATAGGCGCACATCGGTCCGCTTGGTGGACTCATCAGCGCGAACAGTGAACGAACACTGAATGTGTCGGACGGAACATTAATTAGGAAACTGTGTTTGTGATCGTTATATACCATACCACTTTTTTATACTCAAATGCAACGTATTTATTGTAAAAAGAAACGAAATAGACTCGAAAAAAAGTATAAATGAAATAAAAAGTTTGTAAATATCTTATAGTTTTTTTTTATTTACGGGGATTCCGAAGTCGCAGAAATCATTTAAAAAAATAACAATCAAATCTTTCCAAAATTATTATTTGTTTTCAACGATTAACTTTGAACGCTTTCAGAATCCCGCATACAAAAATATTACGACTTAATTACAAGTTTTATGACTAAATGTACAAAATAATTATGCCAATATTTTACAATAATTTACAAGAACTTATTCTAAACTAGGCAGTGATTCACAAAGTGACAAAATGGTGAGTAAATCTGAAAATGGTAACGGTTGGTAAAACTATAATAATGGTAGATTATTTTGTGACTATTATTTTCAAAGGTATTCGCACTTATGAAATATTTAATTTAATTAAAGCTTAATTAATTAACTTAAACTATATTTTGACAATCGCCAAAAGTGGCTATTTGTAAACAACCATAGATAAAAATTGACACAGTATATTCGAAATGCATGGGTTTTTTATAAAAAGAGGTCAAATGTTTTCATTTTTTGTAAGAGTATTGAAAATTAAAAATATTCGATTTTATAAAAAATATGGCGTTACTACTTGTCCCCCTTATATACCTACCTGCATTGCCTTCTTTATATTTATAGTGGTATATAAATATGTACCACTGTATATAATTATGTAATGTGTATAATTATGTAATTAGTTTAACTTCTCAGTAATTAAAACAAGTTAATTTGTTTTTCAAAACTAAGTTTTTTTTTAAATATGAGACAAAACGTTAAACGACTAAAATTTCTCATTATCATATGAAACGCAAAAATTGAAATAAATTCGTTGTATAGTGTTCACATTAGTTTTTAAATAGATCGGATTTTATCTATGTCCAAACTACGACATTGTAAATGCGAGATAACGTGGTTTGGATACATAAATATTCTTCACATTGCGTTCGAATAAATGGCCTACGCGTGACGTCACAACGCTCAACGCGTTTGCACGCTCAGTTGGCGGTTATTCACTTTATTAAACACGCGTAATTCTTGCTTACTTAGCGACGTTTTTACTATATTAATGGTCCAAACGACGAGTCTAGCCATATAATTGTATACAAACTTTGAACATATTTTTTTATAAAATGTGGGGGCGAACGAGCAAACGGGTCACCTGATGGAAACTACTGTCGCCCATAGACACAATTGCAACATCAGAAGCGATGCAGGTGCGTTGCCGGCCTTTGATATGAAGTTATGTTTGTAGTAAACATACATAAATTACATTCATACTGCGTCCGAATATTTGGACAATATTAATTTTAAATGGCGTGCGCGTCACTACGCTCTCGACGTTTTTATTCACTACTAGATGACGCCCGCAATTCCGTTCCACCAAAATTAGTTTATCGCACAGGAACCGTACATTCTGGGACTCTAAAGTATCTACATACTTTCAGCCAAATCGGTTCAGCCTTTTGGGCGTGAAGAGCCAACAGACAGACACATTTCCGCATTCATAAAATTAAGTATGGATGTCTAGCCTTTCACTTCAGTTGGCGATGAAAGGCGTTAAGTCTGGGAAGTTGAAGTTGACGTTGTGTCGTCGCGGCGCGCGCGCAGGGGGCGGGGCGCCGCACTGCGCCGCGCACACGTCGTCGCGCGCGACCGCCTCCGCCGGCCACTCGCGGGCGAGTTGCGCGCAATCGGTTATACGCAGGGATGCGCATTGTGCCTGGAAATAGAAATGATAGTTTTTAGTTGATACTTGATACCCGCAACGCCGAAACGAAACGTATTTTTTTTTGGGATAAAAGTATCCTATGTCCTTTTCCGGGACTCAAAGTACCTTTCTACCGAATTTCATCAAAATCGGTTTCGCGGTTTAAGCGTGAAGAGGTAACAGACAGGCAGACACGGATTTATAATATTATTATGGATAGTAGACGTATGGATATGGCTTAGGCATCCAAATTAAATTTAATAAAATTACGTAGGGATTCTTTTGGTGTTATTTACTAGGATACTACTAGACCTATTTAGAATGGCTACTACACGACAAAATATGAAAAAGTTTTTATTATTATTATAGAATGTGTTTTCGCTATCGAAACTGGCGACTAAGCACTCTGCATATTGTATGTATGCCTGTATTACTCACCCCCTCAGCGGTGCATATGCACGACGTACAGGGCGAGGGGAAGGCGGAGTCGCCGAGCGGCACGGACCGGCCCGCTATGAGGCAGCCCTGCGCGCTGTTCTCGCGCCACGCTGATAGGTCGATCTTGGGCAACGAGCCGCAACGGACGCGGGGGTTCCTGGGAAATAGACGAATATAATATTAACCTGCGAGTAAGTGATTAAAATTAAAAAAAGTGTGTAAAACAGTAGGTACACATGTCAGAAATGAAACTTCTTCGTAACGTCGCCGGCGTGGCACTACGCAATGTTATTATTACTTATTTTTGACCCTATTTTTCATGACGTGACCACTGTGCACTCCCAAACTACCTAATGAATGTTCACTTCAAAACATGTTTTGTGTGCAACTATTTCATCTAAACTATTACCTACATACTAATATCTTATATAATTATGTTACTGTGTGATACCATGGTTTTCTGTGGGGCAATAACATGTATTGAAATAGATGACTTAAAAACTTTTTAATATTTTATAAAGGTTACTCACAGGAAATTGCTGGGCAGGTCGAAGGCAGCTCGCTGTATATCGGTAGGCACGTCGAAGTTATCACACAGGAGTTTGGACAGCGTCGTCTTGCGGATCTCGGCCAGCTGCTGCTCGGTGAAACGCACCGAGTTGTCGTTCTCGTACCTGGGGGGTAGAGAGAGAGGGTGTTATGGAGTCATAACGTGTAAGAAAGGGACAGGTATTATAAACCATTATGATATAAGACGTATACGTATCATAATGTTAAGCTGTCCTTTTAGAAGTTACCTCTTTTATTTAAAAATATTAGCAGAGCTGATTTTTTGCAGTTTCTGTTCTAGTCTGTCAAGTGATATTTCCCATGTGACTTGTGTTAGATAAAGACAGGATTTGTAAATAAATTAATCATAAAGGCTCTAGCCCTTCTAATGTCTTAGCATTATAACGTGCGGATTATTTGTAATATTATTGCGTGGGAAAGAGGCACTAGGTTTAAATCGCAATACCTAAGCACTTGTATTTACTTTTAAAACCATGTATGATTATTTCGAGCTACCTGCTTTAATATTATTAACGATGAGGTGAATGATGATGATGATGTTGAGCAACATATAGACAAACAATGAAACAATATTATATATTAGACACTCACCAGAACCTATCGCACTTCCTTAACTGCCGGAACTGTATGGCGATGATGCAGGCGAAAGTCGGTCCCACCAGCCCACCCTGTAGCGGCCGCTCGCTCATACCACCAGGGAATAGATCGATGTCGTCCACAGTCGGGTAGATGCGTTTAAGTCTGGAAGAGAGAGTAAGATGAGACAATAAGTAACGGGAGTTGTTACAAACAGAGAGAAAGCAGTTAAGACGAGCGATATAAACGGAGTCTGGAAGAATAATCTTGAATTTATTCTCTAATATTTATAGAGAAAGAAAAAAAAACGAGACAGGATATTATCCACACAATTTTTTATACCAGTTATTTGACTGATAATTATGAACTTACCTAGCAATAACTTCATCAGGTATCTCCCTAGCCAGGTCCTCGAAGGTGGAAGCCCTCTTCAGGTTACACAGCGCTCTGTAGTTGTTGTAGCTAGGAATACCGTGGTCACGGGCTCTTTGAATGTTCAAAGCCACCAAGTCAATGCCAGAGAATGGGATTCTACGTTCTTCGAAGAGATGGTTGGTGACTTCGCCTGTGATGAACTGGTCCAAGGTTTCCATGGGGGTTGAGGATAGACCGCGGATGAGCTCGTCTACCATTGGTGGATGCTGGGAAAAAAATTAAGGAATCACTGCAAGAGTATGCATAAAATGACATTAGATAAAGTGTGTACTTAGTATGACGAAAAAATCTGGTAAACACAAAAAATTGTTCTATTTTGTTGAAAAAAAAAAATACGCTAGATCAGAACATTAACTAGCTGACCGTGACGAACCACCTTACAAGTTACAGGCTAATTATAACTGCATTACTTATTTAATTTATTATTGTTATTAATTAATAAGCGTTTGCTTATTTACTTATTAACTTACGTCCATAAACATGTCAGGTCTGAAGAATCCGTCTCGCAGTAATATAGGCGGGTCTACGGGCTGGTAGCTGGGCGACAGTCGCGGCAGGTGCGGCCGCAACAGCGAGTGGCCGAAACGGAACGCGGCTGACGCGAATTCGGTCACGATCGACGGATTGCAAGTGGGTGAGTATTCTTTGTAGTAACCTGTTGGAGATGGAAAAGTTGATAAAAGAAATCTAGAAAGGGCATATTGAAAGCTATTCCTAGCTTGTATGGAGTTTATGCATCGTCTTATTTTTTTTTCTTGTTTTTATCGTGTAATTAAACCGCATATTAAGCTGAACGGTTTATAAAAAATATTTTTATTAATGCTTCAAGTAATATGACTGTAATATTATAATTTGTGTAGTTAGTGTTTAGCCAAGTTGCCATCGCAAATAAGGACATATTATTATATAGTTCAAAAATAAAAATAAGAACGATTTAACAAAAGGGAAAGCAAAAGGGATTAATAAGTGTTAGTATTATGTGACACTTGATATAATATGTCTGTGGTGACACCCTATCTAGGTCCTCCAATCCAATCAAGACGGTATGGAGAACAAACAGCGTTTGCATCAAGCTAAATACTCTAGACATTTCAGAGCCTCACCAAACACACCCAAACCTTTCGACCAGCACTTACCAGAAGGCAGCAGCTTCAGTCCATACAGATTAACAGCGTTCCACGACAGCAGACGAGGTAAGAACTCATTATACACGATATGCTGTATCTGAGCTGCCATGATGCGGCGGGTATGCTCGAATAGCTGTTCCGCGTCCCAGTGAGGGTTCACCCCACGTAGACCCTCCACTATACGGTTGTGTTCGCGGAGGAACATCGTGTGGATGGCTGTTAGACCGGGCTGTTCGGAGGCGCGGCCGTCACCTGGAATGGAAAAGAATACAAAATGTGTGGTTACAATGATTATAATCTAGAATAATATTTCACATAATTTTAAAGTCTTAGGGCCTTAAAATAGCAGAACCCATCATCAATTTGTTGTCCTCACTATAATTGTGTCCTCGTTATGTTTAATGACAGTAACTCACCAGCAATAAAGCAGAATCCGCTCGGCGCCTTACACTCCGGATGGCTGTCTGATCTCGGCAGGAACTCTCTGCCGTTGAGCGGGTTGGCAGTGGCATTGAGGCGGCCGTTGAAACCTCTTAACTTGCTCACTATACACGGGTTCTCGCCGTACACCACTGAGGCGTCGATGAAAGCGGAGTTCTGGTTCACCTGCTCGCGGGGTCCTGTTGAATTCAAGTGAATTTTGAGTTACAAAATGTCTCTAGTAAATTGAAAATATAGGTAAGCTGTTTCACCACTTCCTGATAAAGTGCCGGATAGGCTTTCCACAACTTTTTTGACAAATTCTCCATACTTTAAAAGTCAAAAAAGTTGTGGTCTGTGGATAGCCTATCCGGCACTTTATCAGGAAGTGGTGGAACAGGCCCTTAATATAACATTTTTTATAGAGAGGACTGCATTTGAAAAACAATAGTAATGAACGACGATTCGAGCAGCATCTAAGAATGACGATGGCGTACTGTATATCTACTGTGACCGAACTGTGCAGCTTATTGTTATCAATAGCTTTCCCAGATGCTGACTTTACGATAGTAGTGGTCGCCGCGCGGCACGGGTTCCACTCTGTTACATGCAGTTAAAGTGCAGTCGCAGTGAAGTTAGAGTGCTGTAGGAATGCTGTCACTCACCAAGCTGCTGCTGTCCAGGCAGACTCCTCATGGAGGGGAAGCACAGCCGCTCGCCTGACGTGATGTTGACTTCCGGGTAGTAGTGGTCGCCGCGCGGCACGGGGAACGGGTTGCATTCTGGATGGACGGTGCGTGGCGAGTCACAGGAACGACAGTCAGGGATGGACTCGTGGAATCCTGGAGAGAAAATTAAGGAGATTAATCCTGGAGATAATTATAATTGTAGTAAAATAAAATTAAGGCTTTAAGAAAATCCCATTATTATATAACGTGATCACAGTTTTATATTTATGTTAAAGAAGTTTGACCTTGATTACTTTTGTTTAAGTAAACACACGTAAGGTCGTGGTCATGCGTCCAGTGTCCAATAAGTAAACTTTGTTTAAAAGAACAGAACAGAGAAAGATTCAAAAGAACCGTTAGATTTATTACATTCATAAATAATCAGGATAAAGGTGATGATGATGATTATGATTGTAAAATACATTCACTGACCTCGAAAAGGGCTGTGAGTCACTCATGCATGAACCGTATATAAAAGGCCGGCATCACAAGCGTTGAAGTACTGCGATACAACAAAGATAGAAGACGAAGATCACACTCAGAACACCCAAGTACTGGAGGAGGAGGATCAGGAAGTACAGCTAGCGATGGAATAATTGGACATAGAGCAATCGTCACGTCCTGGTACGCCACAGGAGAGACGTCTGTGGAATGTACGAGATGGAGGAGATTGCAAAAAGAACGGAATCCCAAGTGACTCAGAGCCGAGATCACCACGGAAATAGAGATAGCGGGGACGCCATCGTCGACTTTGACGACGTCAACAGCGACAGTGATTTTAAGGACGCCGAATTAAAAGCTAGGAAATCGGCGGAAACGAACGCACCGAAGAAATAACGGACGACTACAATACACTGGATCGCGAACTTCACAAAAAAGTGTGCTGCAGATCCTGAATTTAATATTCTCCTTGGAAAGTTATCGCTGAACATTCTGGACCATAACTGCTCCATTACCATCTCATTTACATCAGCACAGCCAAAAACTGGTTCCATAACTCGAAACTTGGTCAAGCTATCCGATTAAAGGAATATAAATGTTCTACAATTGCACGTCTTGAGTGTCTTATTGAGTACATTACTACCGGTGCTGATCGTCAAATCCATAGCTGAAATATTCTCCAATCGAGTGATACAACAATATTCCAATGCGTCTCTCATCGCTTTGGAATTGAACCTGACACCGAGCCACAGAATTCGGCTACTAGTGCCGAAAGGAGAAATAATATATTTCAAGAACAAGGGTCAGCACGAAGTGCTGTACTCGGAAGAATGGATCAACTCATTACTGGAGCTAATGAAGAACTATTACAAGATCCCATTTTCGGAAGGCGTAATATCAGTGACCGAGACAATGGTGCTGAAGATGAACATTGAACAGGGTACCATTCTGAGGGGACGCGGGAAGGGTTTCAATAGTGGAGTAATTACAACATATTATGCACAAGAAAATCAAAAGTTTGTGCTGCTATTATGTGAAAACAAAGCTTTTGACGAGGGAGAAAAACAAAAACTACTTTGTGGAACACCTAGTGGGATTACCATGCCATTTACTAAAGGGTTTGACGAAAGACTTAAAATAGCAGTAAACATTGCAAAGACACTGGTATTTCAGGAGACAACAGAGCAAAGACTCGAACGAGCAAAAGCCCTCGCCCACAAAAGAGACCCAGAACAAACAGCTTTGCCATACGATGGAGTGGCGGAGCTGCTGAATCAACTACACGCCAATCACAAACACTTTGCTAGAGAGACGACGCGACGCCACTTTTTCGGATTGACTGGCAAGAGAAATAATTTATTCTGGGGCCCACCAATTACAGGAAAAACAGTCATAATGAAATTTTTACCTGAAATGCATTACACAACTATACAATAATAACAGGACTTCAGCCAATATCACCATTCACCGTTCAATTCCAGCAGTGCATCTAATAGAAACGCATGTTTCATTGATGTGAGTAAATTAACTGACAATCAATTGGAAATTATTACCAGCCGGACGTCAACTAATGAACATAGACATGAAATACAAGAGCCAACATGTACTCGAAAATTGCATTATGTATAAGGCGAGTAATAATTATTATGAAATAGACACGTAATTATAAATGAGAGCAGTAGGGATGCCATAAGAGAAAGAACAATTATTCAATTTGACTTTACACAAAAACAATATTCATATAAACTGAATAAAATATGGATAGATTTCTGGGAAAAATACTCCCATAAATTGTTCGGTGAAAGAGTCACAATAATTGATAATAATGTAGAATGTGAGTTGTGACACTACCCGGATCCTAACATTAGTTATGTATAATAAATAGTGATGCATACGATTAGAACCAGTATGGCAGATGGTAGTGAACAAACCGGTTATACCGATACCAGGCTATAATTACCTGAGACCAGACAACGACCTTGAAAGGTCTGGCGATCAGACAAACGAGTTAGACAGAATCGAGGTGTATGCATGAATAATTCAAAATCTATATTTGGACAAAATATCAAATAGACAAGTCTCGTACCTCACCGAAAAAATAGTTTTTGTGCTTCTCTCTCGTTAAAACCTCTGTTTTCACATAATAGCATCACAAACTTTTGATTTTGTTGTGCATTATTTGTTGTAATTGCTCCACTATTGATACCCCTCTGTTGCTGTTTGTTGTGGGTCTCTTTTGTGAGCGAGGGCTTTTGCCTCGTTCGAGTCTTTGCTCTGTAGTCTCTTAAAATACCAGTGTTTTTGCAACGTGTACTGCTATTTTAAGTCTGTCGTCAAACCCTTTAGTAAATGGCATGGTAATCCCGCTAGGAGTTCCGCAAAGTAGTTTTTGTTTTTCTCCCTCGTCAAAAGCTTTGTTTTCACATAATAGCAGCACAAACTTTTGATTTTGTTATGCATAATATGTTGTAATTACTCCACTATTGAAACCCTTCCCGCATCCCCTCAGAATGGTACCCTGTTCAATGTTCATCTTCAGCACCATTGTCTCGGTCACTGATATTACGCCTTCCGAAGATGGGATCTTGTAATAGTTCTTCATTAGCTCCAGTAATGAGTTGATCCATTCTTCCGAGTACAGCACTTCGTGCTGACCTTTGTTCTTGAAATATATTATTTCTCCTTTCGGCACTAGTAGCCGAATTCTGTGGCTCGGTGTCAGGTTCAATTCCAAGGCGATGAGAGACGCATTGGAATATTTTTGTATCACTCGATTGGAGAATATTTCAGCTATGGATTTGACGATCAGCACCGGTAGTAATGCACTCAAGAATACACTTAAAACATGCAATTGTAGAACATTCATATTCGTTTGATCTGATAGCTTGACCAAGTTTTGAATTGTGGCCTCAGTTTTTGGCGGTGCTGATACAAACGAGATGATAATGGAGCCGTTTTTGGTCCAGAATGTTCAGCGATGACCTTCCAAGGAGAGTATTTAATTCGGGGCCTGTAGCACACTCTTTTATTAAGTTCGCAATCCAGTGTATTGTAGTCGTCGGTTGTTTCAGTGTTTTCGTTTCCGCCGGTTTCCAAGTTTTCAATTTCGGCGTCCTCAAAGTCACTGTCGCTGTTGATGTCTTTAAAGTCGACGGAGGCGTCTCCACTGTCTCTATTTCCGTGGTGATCTCGGCTCTGAGTCGCTTGGGATTCCGCTTCTCTTGGGATCTCCTCCATCTCGTACATTCCACAGACGTCTCCCTCTGTGGCGTTCCAGGACGTGACGATTGCTCTATGTCCAATTGTTCCATCGCTAGCTGTACACAGTGATCCTCCTTCTACAGTACTTGGGTGTTCTGAGTGAGATATTTATCCTTTATATTTTATGTATCGCAGTACTTCAACGCTTGTGATAATATACTAGTAGGCTGCAACTTGCATTGTGGCGTAGCTCGTGTTCGTGTGGTCCTTTATATACGGTTCATGTATGACTCACAGACCGTGTTCAAGGTGAAGTGAATGTATTTTACAATCATAATCATCGGCATCACCTTTAATCCTGATTATTTTTTAATAATAAAAACGGGTTTTTCGGATCTTTTACTGTCCTGAGTAAGTTTAGGTAGGTAGGTTTTGTATGTCGTGTTATTTATTCTGAGACATGTTATGACATGTACTCTGCTGAAATCGTGTAGTAGGGGTCGTGTTTTGTAATCTACCGCAACCTAACAAACGTAATCTAACCAAATCCATTATGGACCCTTAAACCTACCCTTGAGCATGCTCGAAATCCACCCCAGTGCCCTCTATATACCCCCAATCAACCCCGATTTTTTAATTTATGCATATTTATCGATTGGCACTATTGGCTTTGGACCCTCTTCGCACACTTTATCCACTTCCCCTCAATAACGAAATTTATCCTTTATAATTTTAAATGTCATGACGGGGGTATCTAGTATCTGGACTTAAATAGTCGTGGACCACGTCACGAAGTTATCAAAAACAATTTATCATCTTCTATCGTATTCTATCGTATTCTATCGTATTCTATCTTCTATCGTATTCATGTGACTACATTATTACTTTTATAATTTGCGTTGTGAATGTCATTGTAAGATCGTAATCATGACCACGTCGTTACCTTTGTGTATGGGTGTCATGGTGAGCTCGTGCGCGAACTGCATCACAATGAGCGTGTAGCGGGTGTTCAGGTTGGAGATGTTGAGTGGATGACGGTGGACATAACACGATATAATGTATCAAGGTCATGCGACCAAGACGTGTCATTATGATATCGTGGTCATGACCATGTCGTTACCTTTATGTATGGGCGTCATGGTGAGCTCGTGGTCGAGGAACTGCGCAAACTGCATCACCATGAGCGTGTAGCGGGTGTGCAGGTTGGAGATGTCAGGGTGGATGACGGTGGACACCACTCGGGGGGTCGGGAGGGGGGTTCCAGTGACTGAGTTGATGCGGGGACGGCTTACACCTAAAAATAATACAAAATTATTCATTTCTTACTAAAATATTTTACATGGTCTTGTCTTATTGGTTCGTGGCTCATTGTCGCTTCAAAATAACGCATTTACGCTTCCATCCCGTAACTGAGAAACAATAAAGCAATATACGTGTGCCAGTAAATAAATGCGAGATTTGAGAGAACAGTAATATGTACTAATAGTACCGTACTGAGAAGTTGATTCCTAGGCAGATGGAGGGCCAACGTAGTTTGGTCGCGTTACGTCAAACCCAGCCGACAGATCACAATTAACATTGAATTGACATGATCCGATTGACGTTGGTCTGACAACTGCCTAGGAACCAATTTCCTCGATGGTACTAACAGACTTTAGGGGCAAAGTGGGGTTGTCCATCTGTCTATTATTTTGTAGAAATAAACACTCCTTTTCGATTACAACGCAAAGCTATCTGAACTCACCATCTTCATACACCGGCGGGAGCAACCTCGCGAATGTCGTCAAACTCTTTCCGAGGTTCGGATTGCGGAGGTTGTTGCAGTAACCCGTGTACGTTCTAAACGGGTTGTCGGGGTTGCAGGATCCTTTATCGTCGCATTGCGGCTCAATTATCGGCCCGGCCTGGTCCTGGCCGAGGAAACTGTTGATGTCGACGGACTGAAGAGATTCGACGAAGTCGTTGGAGAAACCGATCGAGTCGTCGAAGAGCTGACGCTTGCGACGACGGCCTCTGAAATGTGAACAAAACTGTAAGCAAGCGTTCATCGCTATTTAACAGTAGAAGGAGCCAGTACCAAAGTCAAACATTAAGTATGAATATAATAATTTATGTAAAGATGTCTTGATGTCCGACTTAACCTTGAGATGTTTGTGTCCTTTAATTAAATAAATAGAACAAAAGATGTCTCAATCTCCAAAATCTATAATTGTACTTTAAAAGGCCATGCTCTTTTCGTTTTGATCCATTTGTATCTCAGTAATCCTATAAGGCTGGATTAAGGCCGGTATAAATAGTCAGCACCAAGATGCATCTCGGTCTCAAGACACGGTTCAGGCTCTGTGATTGGTTGGCTGTCAAAATTTGGACCAATCACAGAGCCGAACCGCGTCTTGAGACCGAGATGCATCTTGAGTACTGACTATTTACACCGGCCTAAGTGTCACGCGGACCGTACCCGAGATCGCTCCGTAGACCGATTTGTATGAAGTTGGAGTAATGCGGACTGGTCCGTACGGACATTACTCTAAAACGCTCCTTATAGCGTAATGCATATTGCATATATACGGAGCGATCCGTACCGACTACCGACGGTTCGCGTGACACTAAAATCAGCCTAATATACAATACAGGGTGCAATTAAACCTTCCGGCCAAATTTCGATATATTGATCCTTGTTAAAAATATATAAAAAAAAACATATGTTTTTTTCTTTTTTAATCACTCAATAATAAAACGTTGAGAAATAGCTTCCGAAAGTTTTAAAAGGTAGGTTTTTATTGCACCCAGTATAACACTAAAACTTATGTAAACGTAGACTTACGTACCCATTCAATGAATTGAGCAATTCGTTGGTAGCGAACTCAAAGAACAGCGAAGAGTTGGCAAGCTTCAGCGCGTATTTGTTGGCCTTGGAGAAAGACGCTGCTGTACCCACCGATGACTTGGGATCCGCACCACCACCTGAAATATGATAAGATATTTTACATGAGATTACACGACACATGGTATTATCGAGTGAATTAGTAATATTCTGGTAGTCTAGTAGATATAATAATATAATGGCAGTAGTAACTAGTAAGTTGTTTAAGGCGTCTCCCAGACAGACGCGGGCAGCGGTGGCGGTGGATGGCGGTGGCGGTCAGTTGGATGACTTGAGAGTTCTAGGAACGACACAGACACACGCGGTGGTGGTCGCAGTACAAAAAACTGACCGCCGCCGCGACCGCCACCGCTGCCCGCGTCTGTCTGGGAGACGCCTTATGGTTTAGCTTAAGGAAAGGTTAAAGTTGATCCTGAATTTGTTATTATCATTTGTTATAAGTACGTATTTATTTTGTCATGTAGTATATAATAATAGGTTGGGGAAAAAGAAATCCATTATTTTTACGTGAACTTCAAGACTGTGGCACCCAAACATCAAGCTTTTTTTTAAACCCAGCTTTGTGCAAATGGTTTAAAACTGTTTTGTGGTCGATCTTTAACTCCTGGGCGATGCTACGACTACTAACATGCCGGTCCACTTCGATGATTTCAGTGACTTTGTCGACATTTTCGACGACGGGCCTGCCTGTGCGAGGGGCATCCTTAACGTCAAAAATACCCGAACGGAATCGACGAAACCAAAATTGCGCGTAATTAGCTGTTACAGTATCGGGACCATAAACACTATTCACATTTTCAGCCGCCTGACTTGCATTTTCGCCCTTATCAAAAAAAAAACTGTAAAATGTACCGAATTTTCTCTTTGTTGACTTCCATCTTTAACGCCGTGTAACTCAGAACTGAATGGACAAAACAAAAAACTGCAAACGAATTCTTTTAGTGCGAACTGTTACCTTGACAACGAGCATAAATTTGAAATTGTTTGATCGATAATTTACGAGATATCGATCACTACAGCCATCTGCCGAAAAAATAATGGATTTCTTTTTCCCCAACCTAATATTAATTGGAATGGAGACCAAGGCTGGGTAAACGGGGTGTAGGTCGACCTCCAACTAGGTGGGATGACGATCTCTGTTTAGTTGCGGGCCCATGTTGGATGCGAGTAGCAGGAGATCGTCCATCTTGGCGTTCTTTGAGAGAGGCGTATGTCCAGCAGTGGACGAATATAGGCTGATTTGATTGATTGATTGATATAATATTAAGAACGAAAAGAAAAGTTTAAACTTTTAAGATAAAAATACTATTAAATCAATAATAGTATGGAATATATTGACGGACGCTTAGGAAAGGAACAAAAAACTCTACTCAAAAGAAAAGGACCAAGCCTCATCATTTTGAGATTATGTTTCCTTCTTCATTTCACCCAAATTCAAAGTTAACTCACGCAGGGCCGTCTCTAGCCCATGTGGCGCCCGTGTGCAAAGTGCGAACATTACCATAGCGCCCCCTGGCAACGCGCGGTCAAAATTAAATGGGTACAAAGTACAAGTACAGTTGGTCCGGCCGCTGAAGGGGTCGTCGCAGTGCCGCTCGCAACGGAGCCCCCGCCCCTCCGTTGCGAGCGACGACGTGACGCTCGGCGCCCCCAGGACCGCGGCGCCCGTGTGCAACGCACACCCTGCACATAAGGGAAAGACGCCCCTGAACTCACGTGCTTCCCACACCATATACTTCAGTCGTTTTCTATCGGCCATCTCTTGTTTGGCCTTCTGCAGCGCGAAAGACCAAGCCTCGTCATTTTGAGGTTATGTTTTCTTTTTCATTTCCCCCAAATTCAAAGTCAACTTACGGGCTTCCCACAGCATATACTCCAGTCGTTTCCTGTCAGCCATCTCCTGTTTGGCTTTCTGTAGTGCTGCCGCCACCGCGTCTTGCGACACTCGCTCGGCCGCGCGCGCGCCGCTCTCGTCGCGCCACGCGGATATCTCCAGACGACTGTGTTGTACGCATTGTTGGGCTGCGTTCCTGAGGAGAAATATTAAGTTTTATTGAATACTAGATAACACCCGCAACTCTGGTACGCAAAAATTCGTTTATCGCGCAGGAACCGTAATTTTTTTCGGGTAAAAAAGTATCTTATGGTTATTCTCGGAACTCGTATCCTTAGACCAAATTTTAGCAAAATCGGTTCAGCAGTTTGGGACTGAAGAGGTAACAGACAGACACACTTTCGCATTTATAATATGGATATTATGTTTACCAGTATGTGTCACAATGATGGTTATGTTTGCGGTACGCCAAATTAAAGTGTTGTGTGCTCGCTTAGATTAACGCGGGTATATTGCAGTCGATTATGAATTGCCGTTTTGAATCTTTTTAAAAAAAAAAATGAGACTTGAAAGAGAGTTACTTTAACAAAAATTTTATAATCCTCGATACCTACATCATACACAAATAATTACGTCTTTTTCATTAAATGAGGTAGAGCAAATACCAAATTCAGCTGCGCTCGCCGAAAGTGTGTTACGAGATGGAACTGTGTTACGGCACGGTAACACACATAACGTAATTTTAAATTACATAAACGCGGTCTTACAATATTTGTAAGTGTAATATAACAGGCAAGTGCTACGTAGCAAAGTCATATTTCAAAGTTACTAAATATTTTAACGCATTTGCCATATTTTGTAATTTTGGCAATGAGCATTACAATACTTATCTAAGTACTTATCTGATACATATTTCGTAACTTATTTTATTTCATACAAACTAAAAAAATACCTAAGTTTTGGTTTTCAAACTATAATATTATATTTTTTTTTAGGGATAAGCCAAGGCTTACTATGTATGTGTACCTACCATGAGTCATGACAGATATTTATTCCTGCAAATCTACAATGAGCCCGTTAAGGGCCCGGGTTACCCTCGAAATTTTCATACATTCTTAATACCTACCAAAATCATTTTCTCATGCGAAAATATTTAACATGTTTGAGTTATATTTCAGCTTAAGATAGTAATTACCTAGGGTCCTGAACAAATTTTTTTTACAAAATATTTAAATACTAAAAAAAAAAATTTGTGTTTAAATATTTTTTAGTAAATTTACTACTAAATATTTAAACACCAAAAAATAGACAAAAACACTAAAAAATATATAAATAAATAGTAAATTTACTACAAAATATTTAAATAATAAAAAATATTTTTTAAAGTTAAAATATTTTGTAGTAAATTTACTAAAAAATATTTAAACACAAATTTTTTTTTAGTATTTAAATATTTTGTAAAAAAAATTTGTTCAGGACCCTAGGTAATTACTATCTTAAGCTGAAAAATAACTCAAACATGTTAAATATTTTCGCATGAGAAAATGATTTTGGTATTAAGAATGTATGAAAATTTCGAGGGTAACCCGGGCCCTTAAGTTCAGCGGGGCTAAAATGGTCGCTTTGTGGAATCATGAGGATGATACATAATATGATTTTTTTTTTAATCGCAAAATGCAACTCTGCTTGCAATTAATTTCTGTATTTTTGTACTGATTTGACATATTTTGTCAGTTTGCAGTTTTGACAATTCATTTGCTGATCAGTTGGTGAATCGTGTGATCTATTCAGTGGTTTGAACACAGTATTGATGTAATACTTACAAGTAAGGATCTTCCTTGACAAAGGCTTTAGGTTGTATACTCTCAAGAGTATCGTCAGCGCCACAGAGTAAGCCCGACAGAGAGACCTTCCTGATCGCCGCGAGTTGCTCCGGAGCAAACGAAGATGGCGGTATGTCGTTCTCGTACCAGAATCTAAAAAAAAAAATTAACACTTCAAAATCGAGATAGAAATAATATTCTGATAGAGGCTTTCTACAATAAAAGTACCTACAAGTATGTTTTGTTTTCTATTATTAGAGTATAAAATATGTATTAGGTGTGTTATGCGATTTTACGAATCAATAATATCATTATAAGTACCAATCTAGTATCTAACCTAATAATAGCCAGAAGAATTGTGAGAAAGCCCAGAATTTTGTTTAAGAGTAGGTACCATCAAAGTTATTGAATCATGGTCAGATGTAACTACCACTTAATGACGTAGGTCCGCTACGTCATTAAGTGGGATTATGTCAATTTAGTCTTAATTGTAATCTTTTGGGTGGGTTTCACATAACGCGACCAAATTGCATAGGGCCGCCATCTGCCAATAAAATATAAATCAACTTAGGTGATGTAAGTACTATTAGTAAGTAGTAGACATTACCTGTCACTCTTCTTCAAGTTGGCGAACTGTAGAGCCAGTACGCAGGCGAATGTGGAACCGATGACCGCGCCAGTAGCGGGCTTCTCCATCGCGCCGGCTATCATCAGCTCCACGTCTTCAGCATTCCTGGAATGATAAGCATAAGATTAGTAGTTAGTACTTATTCTGATCTATAAAATTGTGCTATTAGGATAAAATTATTATAGGCGTAGCGGGAACTGTATATTTAATAATATATAATAGAGTACCTACCTAATAGACATTAGAGTCACTTCTTGAATTCAAAGGAAACGTTTGCGATATTAGATGGTTCAAATATATTATATATGTATATATTTTTAAAGTCTGGAGTTAAGCGATAGTTATGTATTATTATTTATTATAATATATTGAATATAAGTATATTAAAATATTATATTAAAGTGTAATTTGCAAATAATTTGCTAAAACATAAAAGGGTTATAAGTTTTAAAATATAAAACGTCACGAATCAGTATACTTGGTTATTAAATCAAAACAAATAATTTTTATTCAATTTTTTACATTTTTTTTCTGAACGTCGAAACTATGGTGCCTACCACCGGTTCGTAAACTAGCCCAGCGAGAAGAACCGGCGCAAGAAATTCGCAAAACTTACATTTTGGAACTTGCGTCTATTCTGTTACCCGAAATCAATCTGAGGTAAGAAGAGGAAGCTCCAGAGGAATAGCAACTTCACACACCTGTACATATCAGCCAACATCTCCTGCTGCGTCCTATTGAAGCCCAACTTCTCGAAGTCGGCGTATGACTTCACAGTCATCATGGGTTCGCACAGCCTCAGCACTTTCAGGTATGAGGGTACACCGTGGTCTCTCGCACGGTTGAGGTCCCATACCGCTGTTGGGCTGAACTTGGATACTTGGTCAGCGCTGGTTTTGACTAGATCTTGTAGGATCACTGTTGTGTTCAGCTGGAAATAGAAATAAAAAACATGGTGGGTACTGTAGAATGGTTTTAAAAAATATTTCATTATTAATTAAGACTCAAAAATGCTCTGGTGTCTGGTGGCTCTGATCATGAGTCATGACTCTTACGTACGCTATAAAGTGATCGATTCATTTACAAAATTATCCGATTTCTGGCATGTTATTGAAAACATCATAATATTTGCACATGCACTCATATTCCGGATAAAACAAGACCCTTGAAAAACTAGTTGGCATTAAGATCAACTTTAAAAAAAAATTGACCCAGAAATGCAATTCGTGTTATTTTGGTATACCATTGATCCATCTATTAGTGATTAGACTATTCAGACATCCCGTATTTGGTTATGTATAAAACCCCTATGATCACGTGATCGCCATGCCCACAAACTCACCAGTTCATCGCTCATCATGGCGTTGAAGATGGGCGCGACGGCCACCAGTTCAGTGTATGCGCCGTTGCGGTTGGCGCTCGAGTACCCGCGCCAGAAGCCCAGGGATGTCAGCTTCAACTCAGCTTTCGCCATGCCGACCTGAAAGATGTAGTGAATTAGCCTGATAACATAACAAAGGAAAGGTCTGCATGATATTACAGGTAACAAGGACATTAAAATCAAAATAATATTGATGGCAAAACATGGCAACATCAATAAACGCATGGTTATGTAAAAACAAAATATATTATAGGCTACAGAAGTACCTTAACAGATAAGTTGATTCATAGGCAGATTGCGGACCTATGTAATTTGGTCGCGTAATGTCAAACCCAGCCAGAGATCACGACTAACATTGAATTGACATAATTCGACCAAATGACTGTTATCAATCAATTTCTTCGATGGTAGGTACATCTTTATTGTAATTTGTAGCTCATCTGACTATGCAGTTCTTTCTATCTTCTATCTAATCGATATGTGAGGTTGCCGAACTAAAATAACTTCTAGATCAAATTTATTTCCTTACAAATATCTAAGCTAATAATCTCTTAGATACCTAATAGCCAGGAGTCTTATAGCAACCGCAGACCGCAGGAATAATTGATAAACCAAACTCACCTCTCCCAGCAGCACTGGCAGGAACTCATTGTACGTGATATGCTGTATTATCGCTGCTACCGCTCGTCTCGCCTCCAGAAATATCGCGTCGTCTTCCCAGAACGGGTTCATTGAGTACAGCTCTCCGGCGATACGGTTGTGTTCCGCTAGGAGCACCTTGTATAGAGGAGCGGTTGGGGAACCGTCGTTGCATCTGAGAAAGAAAGGGGATGTTAATAGTAGTAAATAGTAATATTATGCTGAATAGGGCATGGCGGTATTGGGAATTTCTGCAATACCGGTATAATTCCGATATTGATTTTTCAAAAACCGGTTTTCCGGTTTTTCGGTATTTTTGCGGTATTTCTTTATCTTTTATAATTTAATCGACTGAACAAAAAAAAACACTAAAATCAACTTGTTTATTAAAAGTTTAACAGTTAAACCGTGTTTTGTTCCTTACACTAAACAAATAACTAAAAAAATCTTCCTTAAGTTTACTTAAAATAACCAAAAACTTAAACATTAAAAAAGCGACTATCATTTACATATGAGTAAAATAGTTCTGTAGCTAAGAAAGTAAAAATATCTATTGGTCAACATTAAAAAAACTCAAAGCCCAAAGGTATCTAACATACAACAAAAAATAAGATATTTCTTTAAACTAAAGTTTAAAACATGCATCCTCAGTCCTCACTGAATTTGTAATAATATTATGTTATATATTATATTAAAAGTCTGCAACGTGAAAGAGTTTACAATCGTAAAATAAAAATCTTAAAATTTTGCCAAAATCACCTACAGAATAGTTAAATTTTACGAGTAGTTTTTGGTTTCTGGTTTTGATCTGTAATTTTTTATTTTTAGTCGTTATAGAAAGAAATTCATGTGTTTTATTATTAATATTGTATAAGAAAACTAGATAAGAAAAGAAATAAAAGACATGTTTATGTTTTAATATATTATTTAAGGGCTCCTAAAGTAACAGTCATCTAAGTATGATCGAAAACTTAGATCTATTTTATATATCGAAAAAATATTATTTAATAATGTTATTGGCCTTAAGGACGCTATTACAAATATCAGCGATTTTCCGGTACCCTATTAAAGAATTAGGAGTCAAACTGCGAGGATATTTTGGTTTCAAATGAAAGATAATAATATATTCATCTGATTCTTATTAGACGAATATATTATAATAATATATTCGTCTGATTAGGTACCTTAATATCTAAATACACTGAACTGAGGAAAATAAGTATACAAAAAAATTGCTGCTTATTTAGTCCTCTATAAAGTCCGCTAAAAATTTTATATAAAAATAAACAACTTTACCAGTTATAAGAAAAATAAGAAAATTTCTCAAATTTTTTCATACATTTTCGCCATATCAAGAACGCGGCGAGCATCGTAACCGCCACTGTACAAGGCGCGCTAATATGAATCTTATTTTAATGTCATTAACGTCGATATTCGTACTGACAGACATCCGATCTGCTAATTCTCCGGTTGGAGCATTCTTAACAGCTGAAAATTATTTAGGATAAGAAATAACTTTCAGTAAGTATACAAAACTAATTAATTTGAAAAAAAGCTGTTTTGATATATTTTTATGTTTCATTGGACTGGGGTCACTTTTTACCCCCGATACCAGATATGTTGCCTTTTTTAGCGAAACCAGCTAAGGGTTAATCTGTAAACACGGCGGCGCACACTTTGGGGTTCCTAAAGTGTACGAAGTGTACGCCGCGGCGCCCTGGTGCGCCGTGAAAAGGCAAGAGGGGCGCCGCGAGTCGATCCTCCATCATGTAATCCAAAACCACAAATAAAATAAAATTAGAATATTAATATTATGTAAAGCAGGCAGATAATTTAATATTTTTTCGTTATTATTTACCTGCATAATCATCAAAAATATTATTTAAAATTATTTTATTGATGTTAGTATCTTTATCTAATAGCTAGGTAGGTAGAGTAGGGCGCCGTGACAAAATATTCTGACGTGTAATTCTGCGCCGCAGGCTGAAAAAGGTTGGGAACCCCTGCTCTAAACAAGAGGCTCACAAAACAGTACGAGTGAGAAAAATATACGAATTATGTTATTATAATAATAAGCGTGTCCAAAGAAATATGCCAACACAGGACTCACACACACACAGCAAAACTACTATATTACTAGCAGTAATTGATTTTGAGTGTATTGGTATACTTTCAATTGTTTCATCATAATATTGTGTTGAAAACACGTGGGCAAAATATACAAAAATACATAAAAGCTAAAATACCGAAAAACCGGTATTTTTCTCTTTAACACCGGTATTTAAAAATGGTCTAAATCGTGCGGTATTACCGGTTTTTCGGTAATACCGATTACCGGTATCCATGCCCTAGCTGAAATTAATTCTTTTTCACATAATTTCACGTTCTATAGTCTGTCAAAAAAGTTAAGAAATTAAAAAGTGGCAACATCGTAGTGTCATCCCTTTTTTAGGGTTCCGTAGCCAAAATGGCAAAAAAGGAACCCTTATAGATTCGTCATGTCTGTCTGTCTGTCTGTCTGTCTGTCTGTCTGTCCGTCCGTATGTCAAAGCCACTTTTCTCCGAAACTATTAGAGCTATACTATTGAAACTTGGTAAGTAGATGTAGTCTGTGAACCGCATTAAGATTTTGATGCAAAAATGGAAAAATTATTAAAAATTTTAGGGGTCCCCATAGGTACAACTGAAACAAAAAAAAATTTTTTTCATCTAACCTATGCGTGTGGGGTATCTATGGATAGGTCTTGAAAAATCATATTGAGGTTTCTTATATAATTTTTTTCTAACCTGAATAGTTTGCGAGAGAGACTCTTCCAAAGTGGTAAAATGTGTGTCCCCCCCCTCTAATTTCTAAAGTAGGGGCATGATAATTCTAAAAAATATATATGATGTAGATTACTATAAAAACTACCAACGAAAATTGGTTTGAACGAGATCTATCCAGTAGTTTTTTTTATACGTCATAAATGGTAAACCTTAATATAAATTTCATTAAATCGACTGAAATATAAAAATAAATCAAAAACCTTTTAATTTCATAAAAATAAACCTTATTGCTGCTGCGGAACCCTTCATGGGCGAGTCCAACTCGCACTTGGCCGCTTTTTCTTAGATTGATTTGAAAGGGATGACACTACGATGTTGCCACTTTTTAATTTCTTCACTTTTTTGAAAGACTATAGTTTAGGTTTGATAGTATAGAGCAGACTTTCCCAAAGTGGGTGATTACGCCCCCTGCGCCAAAAAAATGGGGGCGTTGTGTAGACGCTTCGGGAGTGATTTATAATTTCATATTTTCATCTCTATGCTAAAATTATCTGTTAAAGTAAAACCTGTGTCTATCGATTACAAGTTAAGGCGAAGGAGTATAATTATTAGAGAAGTAACAAAATACCATCCAAACTAATATTATAAATGCGTTATGCGAAAGTGTGTCTGTCTGTCTGTCTGTCTGTCTGTCCGCCTGTCTGTCTGTCTGTTACCTCTTCACACCCAAACCGCTGAACCGATTTTGCTGAAATTTGGTATAGAGATACTTTGAGTCCCGGGAAAGGACATAGGATGCTTTTTGTCCCAGAAAAATGTACGGTTTTCGCGCGATAAACGAGTTATGGCGCAACGGAGTTGCGGGCATCATCTAGTATTGTTATGTAGACTTTAGTACGTGAATCGTTACAAATCTGAGATTAAAATCTATCGGAATGTCGAACATCTGAAGGACATCGACTTAACATACAATCTATTTCGCGACGTGCTGACATTCCGCGGTAATTGTTTGATAAAGATGTGCTTTATTGTTTACCAAGCTGTTATTTAATTCAATAGAATAGTTGATTAAATGTTGACTTCGTAATTGCTGTTTAACATTCATTTTGCCATTACTGACGCTACTTGGTACAAGTAAAAAAAAACTACTCTACATTATTTAGAAGAAGCACAAAAGTCAGTACAAATTTTTATTACATTTTAAATGAATATTTGAGACTCGCCCTCCATAATATAAGGCAGTCATAGAAGAGGATCCTCTACCCTACAGTACACACGTGCATAATATTATGTCGTACCTACTGACTCGTATCTATACAATATTATTAGGTACTGCAGGCTAAAGTAGAGGCTTTAAGAGAATACACCAAGGGCGAGAGAAATTGAAAATAGGTATTTGAAAATGTATTGCTGTCTCACCAATCTCAAGTCTCCCACTGCAGAGCGCGATAGAGACAACAAGACAAAAGTTCTAATAAAAGAACAGAAAATCATCGATTCGTTGTCTTCTGATTCCTTCTCCAAAACTTAACCGATTTAAGTATTTTTTTCATTAAAGATTAAAGAAAGGCTTGAGCTGTGTTCCTATGTTTTATTTTTTTTTGTATACTCTAGCCAAATCTGTTTTCTGGATGTTTGAACACAGCGGAAAATCTGGCCATTTTTTTGGGTTTCTGAACGTTCATATCTTTTTTAATACTTAACTAAATTATGAAAAAAAAAAGAAAACATAGGGACATTGTATAAGTGGCCATAGATATTTAGGAAAAAATATAACTCTACCGGCATTATCCAGAGAGGAAACAGGGGAGAACGTTTGTATGGAAAAACGGCGGCGTGGACGCACACTTCCCCCTGTTGCTAACTAATTAAATAATAATTTACAAACAATAAAGGTGACGAAATGTCAAATTTAATCATATGGCTCTAAAGGAAGTTTATTAAAGTTTAAGACCTGCACGCAAACTTTTTGCGTTTACATTACAATGTGTCGACTTTCGATGTCTCGTTAAAATTGAGAATATACACAAGATATATTACCTATTGTATAGTCTGTAGTTTTACTTTACACGATATTGATCCTTATGTTGTGGGAATAAAGGTCCCATCAGTGATAAAACTAGAAATAGGGTCAAGACGTCTACTTTGGCAAGGCATTGTTGATTTTCACACAGATTGCTAACGCTGGGGTCATACGTTTTATCTTCTGATAAATTTAATGATGATGTACATTGCAGAGTCAGCGTTATGTAATCACGTACGACAAGAGGTTGTTAGGAGATTACAATAATTTGAATGGTTGTCTACTGACTTCAGTTATGGTTGAGTAAAAGCACGGCGAGGCTAAAATGGTCGCTTTGTGCGATCATGAGATGAATCATAATACATATTATGATTCATTTTCATAAAATCGCAAAACTCTGCTTGCAATTCATTTCTGTATTTTTGTACCGATTTGACATATTTTGTCAGTTTGACAGTTTTGACAATTCATTTGCTGAATTGATTGAGAGGAATTGCTTAAACGTGACCATTTTAGCCCCGCTGGTATAGCCATTAGTCAACAACTTGAAAATTCAGCAATCGAAGCAAATCAAAATCATGACACTCATTGTATGAAATTGTATAGAAACCACTATAGAATTTCATACAATTATCTTCTTAGGGGGCATACCCATACTACGTGACCTATTTTTAAGATTTTTTGACCCCCTCCCTCCCCCTGGTGACCACGCGTAGTGTATATGCCAAAACATCCCCCCCCTCTCTAATGTTCACGTGGTATTGACAAGAATAATTTTTAATCATTTTGCAAGTAGAAAGAGAAAAAAAAATTTTCGTATGACGTTTCTCTCGGCGAAATTGACTACGTGACAAATATCTAGACCCCCTCCCCCCCTCTTGTGACCGAGCGTAGTATTTTGAAGACCCCCCTCCCCCCCTAAATGGGTCACGTAGTATGGGTATGTTCCCTAGTTAGTAGTGGATTTTTTTTGAAGTAAAAAGTGTAGGCTCTGCGACATTCACGTTTTGATCATTGTCCACTTTTAACGTAGGTATTTAAGTTCAGTCTTAGTAATTGAGCTTATGCTAAGTTTAAGTTTTGTATAGGAGTAATATTATTATACTACAAATTACAATCAAGATAACTAGTAACATATAGGTTGCAATATTATCGTCCATATTTATACAATAATAATTTAAAAATTACACAACTTACATAATATATTATGTTAACAGTAAGCATATTATTACACACCTGCAAGTAATCTGTGAGTGCAGTAAACGGTTAGATCATTACTGTATGACCTCCGCAGTGGAGATTACGATAAATATTATAATTTACAAAAATGTTCTTGTAAGCGCACATTGTTTTATTATAATGCCTCTACGAGGTCACCAATATTCTCTCCAAAGTGTACGATTTTTTTAAGGACCAAAATTATATAGCTTTCGATTGGATATATGTGACACACTCAAATTTATCATACCTAATTAATTTAATATGATAAGACTCTCTAATTTACTAAAAATACTTTTTATCATAATCAGAAAACAGTTTTGGGTCCTCTAAAGCTCGCTAGTCGCTACGCTACTGCGTGAACGTTACCTGCATTATTTCCGTGCAGGGGGGCTATTACGAGCTCTTATATCCAGCCAGTTTACAGGCTGTTGCATAGACACCGGCCTGTAAACTGGCTGGAAACTGGCTGGATATAAGAGGTCGTAATAGCCCCCAGGCTTAACAATATGCATGTTAATGTAATATGCATGCGAAAGAAACACTATCAGATCTTAGGGACAAATTGCTTTCTTCATTCAATTTGCCACTTTGTCTATCCTTTAATTGAAACCCTTATGGCTATTCTACGAGAGATGCAAGCGTATTATCAGGGCGAGCGAAGCGAGCCCTAGTACATCCCACAGCCTTTACATTTTATTTAAAATTATGTAGATGTGTTATCATCAGTCAGTCAAGGTTTTTATAAATTTAGGGCCTGTTTCACCACTTCGTGATAAAGTGGCGGATATGCTATCCACAACTTTTTTGACAAATTCTCCATACTTTACCTGTCAAGTTAAGTGGTGGATAGCCTATCCGGAACTTATCAGAAAGTGGTGAAACAGGCCCTCACATGTGTTATCATCGGTCAGCCAAGGTGTGACGACGCGAGCCCTCATAAAGCTCGGCTTTTAGGTAGTTATAAAGGTTGTCACTCACTTGCGACACGACGCCAGATCCAGTTTCCCAGCATCATACAGCCGCAGCGAACGTAGCTCCTTCTCCTGGCTGCCGTACAACGCAGAGCCGTCCAGCACAGACGTCGCCAAGTTCATCTGGTCTCTGTATTCTGGTAACAACATTTTGAGTAATGAATTGATAACCTCCTTTAAATTTTAAATCGGTTAAAATGTATTATAGGTAATTAGTTTAATTTTAACCGATTTAAAATTTAAAGGAGGTTATCAAATATCAATTCGACTCGTATCAGCGTCTGAACAAATTTTAATGTACCAGATTTCAAAAGTGTGTGTATGTATGTACCTATGTTTTTATGTTTGTGTTAATTTTTTCTCAATCTCCGGAACTACAATCCCGCTATTTAATTCCTTTTTTTGTTGTACTTGACATTGTTCAATTAAGGGGATGCTGCAAGATTCATCAAAATCGGTTCAGTAGTTTTTGAAATAGGGAATTGTAATTCTCAACTACGTACAATTTTCGAGTCGGTATTAACTATTTAAAATACTATTTTTTGTAAACTCGAATAACACATGTATAATGATAATACCGGTGCACAACATTTCATACAGATTTTGACATTTTAAGGTACAAGTTGGAACGGAGCGACACACGACAACTGCAGACGACGTATACCGTCGCGAGTCGCGACACCACTGGTTTCTATGGATTTCTATGAAATATCCTGCGCAGCTAGCGACACATTCATAGAAATACATAGAAACCAGTAGTGTCGCGACGACACGTCGAATGTTGCCGCGTCATGTAGCCGGCTTCCAACTTGTACCTTTATGCTTCGATATAACATTTGGACTTTAGATCAATAATATCAATTACATCTCATATTTCATGTTGACTTACGATTTAAACGCCTCATTGGATTTGAATCCATTGCGTTGATAATTAATCTAGTACAGACACCGTCACAAGTGCTAAATATATTTTAATCGCCATTTGACTTTTCATGATAAAAAATAATAGAATATTCTAAATCCTTCTCCTGGATACGAGGAAGACAAGTTTATACCTACTGCAACATAGTATTCTAAATAATTTGAGGAAATACTTATATAATACGAGCTTTTGCCTGCGGCTTCGCTTGCGTTAAGAAGTATTATTATATACAAACTTTCATCCCCTATTTGAACCCCTTGGGGTGAGAATTTATCAAAAGAATTTATCAAAATCCTTTCTTAGCGGATGCCTACGTCATAACGTCTACCTGCATGCCAAATTTCAGCCCGATCCGTCCAGTGGTTTGGGCTGTGCGTTGATAGATCACCATGTCAGTCAGTCACCTTTGAGTTTTATATATATAGATAGATAGATTTCCATTCGATACTTACCAAAACCGCATGAGTCAATATTTCTTGCCGGCGCTGATCGAACATATTCACAAGAAGAGTCCTCGCATTTCTGGAAAATGATTACTCATAAACAAAAACATAATCATGAACGTAGAAAAAAAGGCGGACCGAGTCTTATTATAATATACAGAACTGTGTCTTCAGAGTCGGCCACGCACACATTCTTACGCCTGTCAAATGGTATGGACTAGCGTAAGGCTGGTTTTAGTGTAACGCGGGCCGTCGGTACGGATCGCTCCGTAGACCGATTTGTATGAAGTTTTAAGGAGTAGTGCGTACGAGTCCGTACGGACCCCTCCGCATTACTCTAAAACGCTCCTTATAGCGTAATGCATATTGCTTATATACGGAGCGATCCATACCGACGGTCCGCGTGACACTAAAACCAGCCTAAGAATGTGTGCGTGCGGACCGTGTACATGCAGTCAGCCTGGCCGACTCTGAGGACACAGTTCTGCATATAATAAGACTCCGTCCGCCTTTTTTTCTACGTTCATGCTTATAATAATATGTAATTTAGAAATTTTCGGAAATTCAGCTAAAGGTCAACCTTAAATAGATATTGTGTATTTTCGGCCCAGTTATTGAAAAGTGAAAACTTGTTCAGACGTTTTACCTGGCACTACCGCAATCATCTAAAATTAAATTAGTAGCATAATGAGACTGCTTTTTTTGAATTATTCTTCCTTCATTCATTCATCCTTAATCTGTAAGAATTCCACTACTATTTTCCGCCGCTTACGCGTTATGGCTTTTTTTACTATGTGCGTAAAAATGATACTTGTAAAAAGTACGGTCAGCCTATAATACTCGTCCACTGCTGGGCTTAGGCTCCTCTCAATGAAAGTCAAGATGGTGACACTAAATGAAAATGACAGTACTCTTCATAAAACCTAACTTAAAGGCTTTACAACATATTATGTGCCAGCGTCATTGGTTAAAAATATATCAATTTTAACAGTTGATAGCAATTTTAACATTGTAGGCCTACCACGAAATGGTTTTGAGATTCAAACATTCGGACGAGAATGCCGTGTCTCGATATAATAACGTCATTTCACGTTTGTTAGAGTAGGATGCGGCATTCTCGTTCGATTGTTTGAGTCTCAAAACGGTTTCGTGGTACAAGCCCTGAATTGAAACATATAATTTATAAAATATAGAGTATTAGGTAATATTATTTCTAACATTGAAGCCTTCTCTACGCGACTGTACACAACATTTCCTGTACTGGAGAATGTTCGTATCAGTTACCCTATGACTGTTATGTCATCGCTTTCACTATAACCTTTGCGACTATCACCGATCACGAATTGCCTTATAAAGTGAGTAGTCATTATCCAAAATGTTCACATGGCATTCAAGTTCAATTTGTTGTAAAAGCGCTTCCGAATCATTAGGCATATAACTAATGCCAAATTGCTATTCGTAGCACTCCCACCTCGTGGGTATCGCAGACACAATAGATTTTCAATTGTTATGCGGCTGCGGCAGCCGGCTGCCGCTTGGGGATTGATGGGTTATGGCAACGTTCGTTGGTTATTGGCTCTTGAGGTCGTAGGTTTGATTACCACTTTGGAAAATATCACATAATAAAAATATTGTTCTACGTTTAATGAGGACAATGCAGGCTGTCAGACAAGAAAGTAGATGCATACGTCGGATGAGCAAACGACGAAATTAAAAATTCTTAAAAAGGTACTGCGCTAGATGATCTACCTTTAGTCGTAGCGGTAAAGTATTAAGCGTCTCACTGAATAAAAGGAGTAAAAGAAGAAACGAGAGAAGACAGCAGTACTGTGAACACACATGGGTATTTAGAGGAGTTGCATCCTACATGGCTGGCTTGGATTCAGCGGAACAAGCTACCGTCTGGTGAAGAAGGCACTAGTCTTGATACTCTCACTGTCCAGTCAAAAGAAAAACTCAAAAGATAATAACATCATCTTGCTAGCATCCTGCTATAATGAATGGCTCAATTTCGGCCAAGTTCAGGCGTTCGCGTGACACTGTTGTCACGTTGCCTCACCAGTCACCGCCTTCACCCCACAGGGGTCAATTACATGCTTGTTGACGGCAAAGGTAATTCATTAGGCACATACACGCAAATTCTTTGGATTTAAGGGCCATACACAGACAGGTGGCGCGTCGCAACATTAATGTTATTCCAAAACTAGATTGATTCACTACACTACAAAAAAATCACATTTTATCGTAGAGTCAAATGTAATGTAAAAGTAGGGATTGGGTCAAAAAAGTTCGCTTTTTGGTAACAATCTTTAGCCCTATTCATGCCAGTATGTGTCCCTACTGTATAATTAGGGCAGTAAAAATATTTCGAATAAGTAACCGTAAAAGAAAATAATAGTAGAATTTTGTAATTTCGCAAAATTAGCATCAGATTTTTGGTCAGTGCGTTAGTTTATCCTGTCTCCTGACTCCTTATAGATAACCTAAAGAGGTAAAAATCTTAGATAAATTCTGTAGTTGTAGATATTTAATAAGACAAATCATTCTATTCGACTATATGGTTAAAATAATATTTTTTATAACGTCAGACAGTAAAATAACAGTATTATAATATCGATAAATAAAAACACAATTATTAATAATGTTAATTTATTTTATCCAATAAGGGACATCTAAAGAGCAATATTTTTAAATCGATCCATTATTTTTATGGACACGAATAATTTAAATTTTATTCCTTTTTGAATACCTGCTATAAAATAACAATAATAAAATTAATATAGCATTTATTGCCGGTAATACGTACAGCAATTACTGATTACATCGTAGCATTACCGTAATGTCACGGATGCGCTAAAGTTCAATGACACGCATTAAAATTTATTGTTATTATTTTTTCGTGCAATTACAAACTGTTTATAGTAATTATTCCTATTATGGCGATGACAAATTATTTTTAAGGTTTTTTTCGTGGAATTGCTATAAAGTAAGTATTAGAAATTCTATATTTCATTTTCGTTTAGGTCACTTTAAAGAAGAGTAGTGGAGAACTTAAAGTTATGGATTTACAAGGATATTTTGGGGCATGGCCAAATAAAGAACCAAAGCGACCATTTATAAATGTCTTAATATGAAAGAAAATTCGAAAAAGCATCCTTGGAGGTCTATAACATAGTTCCAGTTTTTTAACTAACCTGTCAAAATTTTAATAGCTGACATCAATCTGTTAACATTGCATTGAATGGTATTGAAGCGATTGAGGCTTCTGTTGAGGCACCCCAATGCCCCACCATCTCGGTCCAGTGTTCCAAATTTGAATGGAATGGCTGACACTTAAACTTTTTAATTTATATGACATTCGCCAACGGTACACCCCATTGAGGTAATAATACTTAGGAGTCCGCCTTATATTTTGACAGCTGATAATGTTACTCTTTCTAACTAACGATATAGTAATTTGGGTGAAAAAGAAAGCTCATATCGGTGTGTAAACGTCAAAAGCCTGTAATGTTATGTCCCACTTAGTAGAACATAACAAAGGAGTAGGTCTGCATATTTCATGTTTAAAAAGTGGTAATAAAAGTGTTTAGTGAACGTTCAATGCAATTTCATATTGTGTTTTGTGGTTCCGCTATATAATAAACCATAAAAACGGCCAAGGAATGCCTCAAACACGTGGATTTAACATAACATACGTAAGTTTTCAACAACGTTGTTTGGGCTTATCAATCGGTATTTTTGTAAGCTAAAAAAGAAAATTGATAAGTATAATAATCCATTAATCATGCTATATAAGGCATTAGTGATAAAAATGTCACATCAAGTAATAATTTGGCTATAAATATTGCATAGTTTTTTACGTGTATTTTAGGGATGCGCCTTACTTGAACTATAGTTTATCGATAAAAATAATGTCATGGACTAAATGATTTTTTTTTTTCAGGTAGAAAATGCTTCAAAATAGACGACAAACAGATATATATTTTAGACGCAAGTTTCATGCAAGTTTTTAATCCTTACTCCCTTATGAAGGCATCACAATATTGGAATTTGGAATTATCATTTCAAACGTAAGTTTGAAACAATGATTTTATTGAAATAAAGAAAGTTCTAACGGAGAGTAAAATAATTGCATGATCAACAGCTCTCACACCTCCCCCCTGTAAGTACTCAATTCGTTACTTAAAGATACTTCTTGAAATTTTATCCTGGCATTAGGTACTCTTTTTTAATAAGTAAAATGTAAAATTTTAATAAGGCTAAAGTCATAATCATTTAATAAAATAAATTTAATACCTCAATCGTCGAATTCCAGACACAATATATATTTAGTTGTTAATTGTTATGCGGCACCTGGGTTCCGCTTGGGGCTGGATGGGTTAAGCATGGAAAACTTACATAAAGCATATTGCCCCGTATACAATATTATGAATTATGTGTATATTTTATAGTATGTAGTAGTATAGTAGTACATTTATTGACACTAAACCATATATTTTTTTCAGGTTATTGGAATGCTCTTAAAGAAGAGTTCAATATTATGGTGGTGACGGAGAGACCTATAATGAAGATAATAATTATTTTCAATTATTAATTTGATAATAAGATTGAAAGTGAAGAATAATATTTGGTTTAGTGCTCTATGATTTTGATTGCACATACCGTGATATTGCACAATAAAATTGATCGTCTACTCTAGAGTCCCACTTAGGTTATTAATTATTATTATTATAATATCATTATTCAGGGGGCGTCGAAGTATCTATTTTAAGTATTTTTCTGTATAAATATTATTACATAATTATATTTTAATAGGTAAAGAAATGCACCTAAGCGTTTTTGGAATTACTTTAAATAAGTAGGACTGAGATTCATTCTTATATTTCTTTGATAATAATAATTGTTATTCTACAAAATAGTTGCTTAATAGTAAATAGTAATTAAGTTTAATAAAGTATATTATATTTTGTTCTTCTGTTGTGTTTTATAAAAACTGTTGATTTTATTGATATTAACTATTACACTCCGGACAATCTTTCGTGGCTTATGGAGTATACATATTATGTATATTTTTAACTATTTGTGTAATTATACTTAAATATTTTGTTTATACAGGGTGCAATTAAACCATCCTGCCAAATTTTTTCCAGGGCTTAGGTATCGTTAGGAGAGGTCATTTAGCAAAAAGAATTGGGTGTTATTTTTTTAATGACTTCTTTTAATATTTTATCCCATTTAAAATCGATGCAGAACGGTTACTCGTGGCGGTGGGAATGAGCGGGGGTGACGTGGGGGGGAGGCGCGCGCGCGCTCACCCGCCGGCGACGCGTAGTGTCCATTTTAATTGTAGTGTTTTTTAGGATAACTTTCGGAAGCTATTTCTCAACATTTTAGTACTGAGTGACTATATTAAAAGAAAAATACGTGTATTTTTATTTTGAACAAGGATCAATATATCAAAATTTGGCAGGAAGGTTTAATTGCACCCTGTATTTAAGTATTTTCATACACTTAATAAATAGATAAAAAATACCTTTTCACCAAATTGAAAGCGACTTCTAATTTAATGAGCATAATATATCCTAAATTGAACATGCAGGTCGAATTGATAACCTCCTTTTTTGATGTCGTTTAATAAAAATCTATAACATAAAATTATGGTCGACTTGGTCGATAGCTGTAGTCTAATTTTATATTTTTATCGATATACGCCATCCCTACACGCACACTACAGCAATTGCACACAAGCATAAAATGGCCACGCGCTGGCGAGCTAAGAATCCATCTATGTATACTTAATCTGTGGTACACCCGCAATGTCAACTGACACTTACTTTTTTATTTTATGTGACATTCTGCAAAAGTCATACCTTATTTCCATTGGCAGTAGCGACCAGGTCGTCCATCAGGAACTGGCCCCAGGCGGCTATGAGGCTGGTGACGAAGTCGTGCTCGGTGGAGTCGGCCAGCTGGGTCACCGCGCGCACCGCCAACGCCGGTTCCGGAGATTGTGTGATGGGCGTCGACACACCTGGAGAAGGATGGCAGGTTAAAAGAAGGTAATCGACGTGATAAAAGGTAGGCTGTTGATAAATTTACCATAGGCTGCCTTCACATTAAGTCGCGAGTAGTGAGGCAGCCGCACGACTTCTATACTAAAACGAGTCGCGCGGCTGCCGCACTACTCGCGACTTAATGTGAAGGCAGCCTTAGGAAAAATTTGGGAACCGATTTACAAGAATTATTGTGTGTTACATACTTGTAAAGATTATAGAGTAAGTGAAATTGGTTCTAGTTATAATCGGGGATGGTATGAAAAAATATAATAAACTTTTTCAGAGGTTCAATAACAAAAAAGAAACTCAACTCGACTAACTTATTCATTTATATTTAAAATAGAAATGTGCTCCGTTTATTGGCAACCGGTAATAAAATCTTATTAAATTAATATTTTTCTGACTATAGACTAGAGAGAGATGGGTAGTTCTATGATCTATTATTCTTTAGACTACCGTTTTCAAATGTAAGCTAATACTGATAGCCTATCATGGTCACAACATTATTAAATTACGTAATAATATATAACTGTTAATGATAATACCTGTTGTAAAGCAAAAATGCACGCAATGAAATGTATTTCATAAGGTGTGATCAAGTCACAGGACATTTTTGCTATGTAAATTTATTTGCATTTATAATAACCTGTATTCGTAATCGAAATTATAAGGTATTTGTAACTACGCGACCTACATTTATAGGGTTTGCACTGAATACTAAGTGCTGCTTAAATATAATACATAACATTATGTAAAGGCACATCGGAGGTCGATCTTAGTTTAAAGAAACTTCCAATAAAAAATCTCAAAGAAAAAAGGCCAAGTGCGAATTGGACTCGCGCACGACTTGTCTAAGGGGCCCTAGCTTAGAGCCCCTAAAATTGAAAAACATACAACGGGTATTACTCCGGGAGTGCTTATACAGAAATGAAAATGAAATAGCAGAAGCAGCGTTTCCTATTCAAAAAAAATTCAAAAACTTGAGTAATAATTATTACATTACATTAAATACCAAGTTAATTTTACTAATACACTTAAAAACAGGCTACACATGACCTACAGTTGTACCAATTTATTTTATATTTTTTTTACAATAAAAAGCGTGTAATTAAATGACTTACAAAATGGCAAATAGTCATGTACATGTGTGTACAATACAGGTTTTCGTACCTCAACTTTTAAGAATAAAATCATTTTCCATTATAGTGTACCTATTGTGTATTTAATTTTCTTAATTAAATACAAAAGCAAGAGAACAAGAAAAGAAGTTAATAATGTAAAGCTCTTTCTCTATCTTAAGTGAACTATTTCTCATTTTAATTCCTATGGTATTAACCATAATTATTATGGTTAGGCGTCTATAAATACCCAAAAAAGTTTGCAACTGAAACCTGTATGGTAATATTGTTTATTACTAAACAAGGGATCTTTACCTATATTATATAGACGGTGTTATTCAAGTAGAGGTGGGGACTGTGTCACCCGTTATTAAGATAATTGTTTTATAACAGACATGATTTACTGTGATTCAGAATTTGAGGAATAATTAGTATCTTTATCCTGATGAGGAATGATTTATGAGGAAATATTATTAGAAACTACAATGAAACTAATAATACTTTGTAATGACTCATGCAACAAAATATTCAAATGATTACTGAGTTTAAATCTCGCAACATTAAAAATTCTAAATCGTAAATGTTTTAATATTTATGAGATCTGATGTGTCATGTGAATGACCTATTGAATTGACAGGTTAGGTTAGGTCTCAACTTAAGACTTTACCCTAACCTAACTCACACTTGGCCGATTTTCTTTTCAAGCCACTGATCTCAAAATATTAAGTTCCTATCGAAAAGCCAACATTTAAGGTCTTCACTATAGAAACCAAATAATTATAATGCATCCCCGCTTATGTTTGAGGACATCCACTTTTTGTGATGCCTATAACGTAAACTTCCGTCGAATCTCCCGTGGACCCCTGGGTGTCACTTGGACCACTTTGGGATAACTGCTATAAACGCACTATAATGACAATGTCACTCCAGTGAAGTGTCACTCACCATCGGCATAATTCGGAGGCAGCAGCCTGAGGAACACGTCTCCTCGTCTGCCCCAGGGTCGGTGCCGCACGTTGTTGCACTCGCCGCTCGCCGACCGGTACTTGCTCGGCGGGCACGGCGTATTGATCACGTCGTCCTCGTCCGACGTGCAGTTTTGTCTGAAAAGACAGGAATTCGTCAAGGCTTAGGGACAACATCGAACTTAGGGCTCATGCTCAATTCAGTCTGGACAGTTTTAAGACAGACTATAACTATACACTTGGAGTTGCACAATGCACGTGTTTATGCAAATTTTGTATTGCAATAGGATTTCTAAAGACTGTTTCTTCTCAATTGGGCTTAAGAAACAACAGCCTATGCTACACTGGGGTTAAAGTTAGTATTTCAATGGTCCCATTGATGTGTAAGAAAAAAAGTCGACGTGATCCAAAAGCTGCAACCCAGCTTATTTTTAGCGATGTTTCATTATGTTTTTCTGACTTCATCTCGATTTAGTTTGAGAAAAGGGTAAAAGGTGATAGATTACTTACGCGTCATTGGCTCCTAGTAAGAACCTTCGTTCTAACGCTAGGGCCTCGCTGACTATTCTTCTCAGGTCACTCGGCACCGTATGTACATTCGTGTCTTCTGTTTTCTTTTGCGTTTGTGTTTGAACGAGACATGAGACTGCTAATATCCATAAGATTCGACTTAACCTGGAACAAGATACATTTCAAGTAAGATCATTATTATTCTCAAAAAGATAATAATATTGTCACATGAGAATAATATAACAACAGCTATAACAGATACCATAATTAGAAAATTTATAATATTAGATGGATTACAGTTTATAAGGTAAAAACAGTGTATTAATTTCGACCCAATTTAATGGTAGACTGAAAAAAATGAGTTAGTTCCAAAACTCTAATTTCAAAGGACCTCCAAAAATTAAGGAGGAGGGTCGGCTGTGGTTTACAAAATATTATATTTAATTACTACAATGTTTTATTACAAATTCTGTTGTATTAAAATAGCAGATAAAGTTTAGTGTCTTATGATTTATGAGTTATGACATAGTTTACGTAACACTGTCGTGTCGGAAGCCTATACAAGCTTAATCTGCTCGAGCTACTTACTCCCGAATTAGTGAAATCAAGAGTAATGTTAAAATTTAAACAATTTAATGACAAACTAGTCTCAAAATCTACTTCTAAAAATCTATGTATTTGTTATATCCTATTTTAAAATATTTAAGCTACGTTAATATTTAACCATGGAAATCCCATCTTAGCATTCAGGAAGATATTGCGACTTGCGAGTTGCGAATAAGCCTTAATATCCAGGAAATTGATGACTTATGGGCTATGGCTGCACCAAAAACATTATGAATAAAGAAATAATAATTATCAACAATTTATCGCATGATTGATCGCTAGTTTCAAGTTTCGTAGTGGTCTGGTCAGGAAGTGGGTGCACTGACATGCACGTCCTTCAAATTCACAGTACCCGAGCAGTACCCAGTCAATAGCGCAATTACCTCTACAGAGTGTTACTGAAATAACTTTATACAGTATGTTATAAAATTTATAAACTTTACTATTCATGAAGATCTTCATGAATAGTAAAGTTTATACAGTATTTTAAGTTATCACGCTGTTTAAAAATAACTGTGTTTAGATTATGAATAAATTATATTTTTTCAAAATTCTTAGCTCTCTATTGCTATGGTAAAGTTACACTGAGGGTTGGTTACAGTTTTAAGTTTTCTATAAGTTAAAATACAGTGGCGGTTTGGTTAAAGACTGAAATGTGGTTTAGAACAAACCGCAAATTTGCGATGACCAATTATCACATATCAGATATTGTTGTTGCTAGGTAGCAAAGGTAAAAATTTTGTCAAAGAGTTGCTACCTGTTACTTAGATTTTAAGAAAATGAAATTCTTAATTACAATTTGATTTAAAAAGTATCAATTTGTACCAGAATACAATAATAAATTCGATACCTGCACCAAATGTTAAAGAGTGATAGAATTGTTAAACTGATATGTAATTGTAAGTATATTTTCTCAGTTAAGTGAATTTTATGTAAGTTCTTTTGAGAAATAAATGTCTTAAACCTAAAAAAAAAACATCGACTTTAAAAATTATTTGTAAAGAATAAACGAGTGCTATAAATCAAATTTTAGTTTGACCAACAATACCAACTTCGTTTTAACAATTGATTCTACTTTCTTCAAACCTCAAACCTAAAAATGGGGTCATTCTAAGTTATTCAATTTTAAGTTAAACAATTAGGGCTTGTACCATTTAGTCGGTTAAGTTGGCTAAAAGTGAGCTAATTTGACTAGCTATCTAATTGACAGGCTTTATCCAACTAAAGGCCTGTTTCACCACTTTCTGATAAAGTGCCGAATAGGCTATTCACAAATTTTTTTGACAGATTCTCCATACTTAATCTGTCAAGTTAAGTGGTGGATAGCCTATTCGGCACTTATCAGGAAGTGGTGAAACAGACCCTAACTGAGTTAACTGTTTAGCTGGCTGAACTGCCTTTAGGGCTGCACAATTTAGCGAAGTGATATTAATCGATTTTATCGATTGGCCTTAACTGGTTTACTTACTAAAGTTAACCAGTTTAGCCGTTGGTAAATTAACTATAATTTACTGCCGCGCACTGTAAAACTCTGGAACGAACTGTCACCTTCCTTCCTTCAAGAGGCGAGCGTATTCCCTCTTAAAATGCCGGCAACGCACCTGCAGCTCTTCTGATGTTGCGTGTCCATGGGCGACGGTAGTTGCTTTCCATCAGGTGACCCGTTTGCTCGTTTACTCCCTTATTTCATAAAAAAACCAACGGCTAACTTTGAACCTCTCATTCCACGATACATTACCACCGGATACATACATTTTAAATAAACTACATACTTATTTATACATTAAATTTAATTATGCTAAATATTTTATTCCACACGCGAGTATCATATTAACCAACACGGTCATATGTGCCGGAACTGGCACATAACGTATTATTTAACGCTATGACATAATACTTATGTGAATTAAACCAACTTGCAAGTTGTATTTTAAATGTTTTCTTTCGCACCTATTTACTAAGCTTTAATAATTGGCAGATTAACATCAAAGTAGAATAAAAGTGTGACAAAATACTTTGTTACTTATTTTGATAGAGTTCCGAGTTCATTTTTGGTAACGCTTTTTTAAAACAAAATTCTTGTTGCCAACGAATATCTGATTTTGGAAGGTATTACATTTTAATTAATTTTAACTCAAAAGGCAATTTAAGAATACGACAGAAAATAATAAAAATGTAGGAGCTTGTGTGACCATCTTATAGAAATCGGTTCAGCGGTTTGGGCGTAAAGAGGTAACAGACAGACAGACATTTAAACATAGATTTTCCTTCATGCTTTCTAAGAGTTTGACATTTTTATTCGACAGAAAATCCCATTTATACGAGCCAAAAACTTATAATATACCTACAATATAATATGTTAGTTTTTAAGTCGATTATTCAGAAACGCACTTTGTTGGCATAATAATAGGATAGTATTGTGCCAATGTCAAATTGCAATACTGACCTTATATTGGAAAGTGCGTAAAATCGAGCTGAGTAACACTACGTGGTTTGATATTTATATTGTGTCTACAAGGTCGAACATTGTGAAAACTGTCTCGTCTGACCATGAAATTATATCAAGATGTCTGTATTTGAAGCATCTGTTTCATAGACTTATAATATACTGACGTAAAGACCACCTGACAACCCGAAAATGCGTGACGATTTTCGATCTGTCAATGTGTGCGTGTGCTAGTGATGTATCTTTTACTATCGATAGTATAGTCCGTTCCACAAAGTATTTTTTGTCCAAAAAATTGGCCATGCCTTTTTTTTGGAAATCTTGAACAGAAATGTTATGTAAGTAATTTATTAGTATTTACATGTGTTAATTTCTTATTATGAACAATAAAAAAACACTTTTAATTTTTTTTTCAATAAAATTAAAAACTGCCATAACTTTTTAAATATTTACTTAATTGTCTTCTTGATTATTCTGATCGACAATAATAAAAAAAAACACACAATTTAACCTGATTTACATATTTCTTAAATAAGTGTTTAAAGATTTACTTACGATTTATGTTTTTTTTTCTTTAATTTATTATGAACGTATTTCTAATTATTTGGATTTTACAGAATTGCTACTTAAATGTACAAGAATTCGTGTAAAAAAATTTAGATCCAAATAATAAAGGGCACCGAAGTTAAAGGCTTCTAAAGTTTTCTTGGTAACTATGGTTTTAGGGTTGTCAATATTTCTGTACCAACATTTTTTACTCATTTGAACTTTGGTTTTTTTGAGCATATTATAAAAACCTACTTCAAATATTATTAAACTATGTGAACTATGCGGTGACAACCCTATCCAAAATTATATAAAATTGAATAACTCCGATGCCCCGCCTCATTTGGATCCCATTTTTTTTGGGTTATAAGTATCAATAAAAAGAATATTTAAGTCTTAGTTTCAAATCCAAATATGAAAAGACATGACGTTAAAAAAATTAAAACATAAATTTATAAAGTCAGTCATAAATACGTTATCTTGAACAAATAAAGCCTGGATGTTTTTCGCTATCGTAGGGCTTTTAAGACACTATTTAGACCAATTAATAAATTCTTAAAAGAATATCAAACTTTTGAGCTATAACTGTTTCTATGTTTTTTTCTGGAAATCATAGAATTTTTTTTCAAGTACTAATTTGCATTCTTCTATAGGAATTGGGCAGTCAGGTACTCTCGTCCTGCATTTATAATCACAAATCCTATAAAATTAAGTAATAAAAATGGCATGGCCAATTTTTTGGACAAAAAATACACTGTGCATTCGAGTTAGTTTACCTGAGTTTCTATGAGAAATAAATAATATACAACTTTGGCAGATTTTCTGTTTCAAATTAGGTACCATATATTTTATTTGACAGAAAAAAAGGTGACGATTGAAAAGTATCTAAGACACACATTGTCGTTTGGGGTGATTTTTCAATCGTCGGATATGTTATGACATGAGGTTCTTATAAGGGTAAATAATATACACATTATAAAGTTACTTATTTATTACTCAGGTAAAAGCTATCTGAAAAATCAGCCCTTACATTATTAGAAATGCTAATATAATGTTGAAAGTAAACAACACACTTAGTATTTTATTTATTCTTAAATTAAATACATATCATAATACTCTTACACACCTATTACATTTTTAGATTGGTTTTATGTTATTGTTAAATACCGATAAGTATATCGATAAATTTGATTCAAGCACTAGCGTATATGTAAAAAAATTTTATGAAAAATTTTTCTTCAAAAATTGTGTAATTTAAGAACAATAGTACCTTTAGTTACGCAAAATATGAAAGTAAAAGGGAGGATTGATATTATTTTATTTGAAATACAGAACTAAAGACAGAATATAGCAAAAATAAACACATCGTAGCAACTAGGACATGAAGATTAATTACCTGTGAAATGTATATTTTTCAGGATTATTCCTATGATTTACACTGCAATCACTCACAGAACAAGTTATCATTGCTATATATAATAGTATTTGTTAAAAATAACAAACGATTTAAACAATAAATTTCAAATACTGAAAGGGCACAAAAACGCGTGTCGACTTGTGACGACCTGTCAAATAAAAGTGGTTACAGTTCACATTAAACTGCCTCTCTCTTTTCATCTTGTTATAATTCCATAAAGGATTTTCTTCTCTCTCGCACTCTTTGTTCGTCTATGCATTATAGGTTTATGATCTGTTTTATCTTTTATTCGAATCTGACAAGATTCTGACTAGACAATGTCAAATATAGGTTTCTTGTTTTATCCACATATCCACAGAAATACGTCTATCACGCGGGATTGAAAGAATTTCCTAAGGAAGCACAATAATTTTGACGCTGTGGTGTAAAGGCTTTGAATTGATTGAAGACTTGACTTTTAATAATCACAGTTAAATTATTTTTGTTGGGAAAAGCCGGAAGCAGTTAACATTAATCTTCGCAAAATTTTTATTAAGAGTGATAGCAAAAATTTGAACAAAAAGTACTTAATTAATATTAAAAAAAAATGGATTTATGTTAATTATTTATGAGCTGCATTAAAAATAGTGAAAACAAAATTATTATAATAGAATTTTGATTTAAATATCGCTATTAGGTATTACACAATAAACATCAAATGAGATTATTATGAAATAATGCAGGGATGGCGAACCTTTATGCGTATACGTGCCAATTTTCTGGAATAATATTTAATGACGTCGCAGCCGTGCCATCAAATTATTTTCAAAGATTCATAGGTATTATGCTACATCATAATCATAATTTATACTTTTTTCTTTAAACTCGTAATCAGTGACGTGTCGAAATTATTTCGTCGCGTGCCAGCAATGGTACGCGTGCCATTGGTTCGCCATCCCTGAAATAATGCGTAATCTTGGCTAATTTACACGATATAAAATACTTTATATATATTTAGTAAAAAAAATTAAATACTAAAAAATACAAGTGAAAGTAATCCTACATCTAATTTAAGCTTGTTAAGGCCACATGTTAGAGCATAGCTGTAAAAGTAAAAAAAAGAAGGAAAAAAACCAATAATAATTATTATAATATTAAACATTGACTTGGAAACGGTGGTTGGTTTCAGCCACTTACAAGAAGTACGAGTATATTTTATTGTATTTTTAAAATTTAATATGAAAACATCGAGATCGCGAATATAATATAATGAAAAAGATACAAAAACATTATTCTCAATTATGCGACAGATGACATTAAGTGCCGATTACAATCAGTCGCAGTAGACGAGCGAACTGTGAGATAAAATATTAGGTAATCTTGACCTATCTGTGACACCAAACTTTTTTCAACAAGTGGCAGCACTATTCATAGAACGAATATCTCTATGCAACCAAATCGATCTCTATACGCCAGAGACAAGTCAAGCGGTAAGATAAAACAGAATTATCAAGTCCAAATATTTCTTTACGAGTAGTCTTCTTCCCCAAAACCGCAATGCCAATTGCATACAGGATATCCGTATTGTGATGATCTGAATTTAAAAAAAACCGTTTCGGAGTCACGCGGAGTGACCTCACGAGCCGGATTCACGCCGACCTTTGCCGACATCCTCCTTGTTTTAATAAACATGTTTGCCGAAATAATTATCGTGGCGATTATTATTGCGTTATTGCTGGGGTCCAGACATTCCTTTCAGCAGTTATGATGTGCGATATTAAAAAAGCTTTGAATGTTTAAAAGAACAAATTCACTAAAAGGCAGCAGTCAGTACTTTTACTTAGAGATACTTTCAGACCCTCTAAAAGACATAATATCTGAATGGTTTTATCACAGAAAGATATTAGGTATACGTTTTACGCGCGACCAACAAATTTCTGCTCCACGAAGCAGCGGGTAACAATCCATGATACTATACTAATATTATAAATGGCAAAGTGTGTCTGTCTGTTACCTCTTCACGCCCAAACCACTGAACCGATTTTGCTGAAATTTGGTATGAAGATACTTTGAGTCCCACAAAAGACATACGAATTACGATACATTTTTATCCCGAAAAAATTAACGGTTTCCGCGAGATAAAGGAACTTTGGCGCAACGGAGTTGCGGGCGTTATCAGCTAGTATTATTATAATACAACTCGCAGACAATGTTAATCGCATTAGTCACGTTCAACCACCCACTGACTTAGATAAGAGACCACGTGACTATAACCCGGCCGATTCTAGTCGGTGGCTGTCGCGGCTACTGTGAATACACAACGAAGACCTCTTTCTCGTGACAATTATCTGGGCTGAGATGAAGCAATGTGGTTGTGAAAACCTACCGGAGCGGGAAACGGCTTGCCCAATACAATGGCTTTGCGATTTGAATCTAAGTCTTAGGCTTAGACCTTTGATTCTGAAGGCATTTAAATCTAACCGACCTTTAATTCTAAGGGACTTATCAATCAAAATATTTACTGCATACTAAAGTTGCTGTAAAGCTATGAGTTTAGAGGTCTAGGTTTAGGTCCTTAACTTTCTCTGCTGTAATGGGCTACTAGTCACAACTTACAAAAACTAGCAGTAGACAATAATTGGTCCAAAATTAATATTTTACATTAAAAGACATCTTAAATGCCTTTACGGTTATTCAACAACAAACATTAATACTTCAACAATAACTTAAGTTTTACCTAATCCTATTTACCTAAAAACCTCTCTGTTAAAAATTTATAAGGATGTTTAGATTCGTCTCGCTAACATTTTCGCATAGCAACGCGTGGACAAGTCTAACTTATATTTACCAAGCTACACGATGGTTTCATGGGTCATTCATTTACATTTAAGTTTAACCCACCCGTAAATCCACAATAACTATTTTTAACCGACTTCATTAACCGACTTCAAAAAAAGGAGGTTATCAATTCGACGCGTATGTATGTAATATTTCCAGAACTGCCCAATTTTCGTATATTATGTTAGTCTATATCAGCGTCTGAACAAATGTGCCCAATTTCAAAAGGGTATGTAAGTAAAGCCTGACCAGAAATATAAAAAACCTGCGCTGAGGGCGCTAAATGAACTATGAATATGGCAACAAATAGTACAGTCATACACTTACGAATTGGCTAGTGTAAAATTTTTAGCTGGTGTTCAATTTAATAATTTAGACATATTTTAATATAGAATATTGCAGAAATAATTTGACAAAAACATAGCATTTATGTATAGTTTTAAAATATCACGAAATAAACTCCCTTAATAGTAAATCTATAGGCATTAGGCAGTTTAAAAAATGCAACTTTACACTTTCATTATTAGCTTTTATTCAATTTATATTCAAGTTATATTAATACTTCATGATCTTCGTGGTCAGATTGTAGTGGTTCAATGTCATAATATCTCATCTCTGAGTTTTGACTCATTCTTCTATCATTATTTTTAGGTGTTATAGAAAATAAAACTGAGGTCTGACCTTCTCTTCGTATTTTCATTACAAATGATCAGTATACACCTAAAAACAGAAGTCTTAAATTAGATTAGTCACAAACACAGCACAAATTAGCCAATTTACCTTGCACACACTATATGAGGTACCTACCAGTCATGTTGACAACAAAGTCCGTGATGTTATTTAGAGGAATAGAGTCGATCCCTTCAGACCTTCTTTCCAACAAGCAATTATTCATATTACAAATAACTTTTTATAACTGGCTTTAAATAGTTTTCGGCATTTTAACGCTTAAATAACTCACTTTTCCAAGAAATTTATCACGCACGTTCGAAAACACACTTTGACAGATGACAATTATGACATCTCATGAGCATCTCCTAAAGATTGTTGCCAGTTGAAGAAATTAGTTCCAATAGATTTCCGCAATATGGCGAGGTTTTTTATTTTATTGGTCGGGCTTTATGTATGTTTTTATGTTTGTGTTCGCATATATCTCTGGAAATACCATTCCGATTTCAGTAATTCTTTTTTTGTTGTACTCGGTATTTCTCTACTTAGGGAATAGTGCAAACTACCTATCTCCAAAAGGAGATAGGTAGTTTTCATTCTCTGCAATTACATACAAATTTGAAGTCGGTTTTATCTTTTTAAAATACAGTTAGATAATGTAGCAGTGTATGTTTGTTTCACTTCACCGTACAGTATAATGTAAGTACTGCAACGATTTTGATGAAGGGGGTGTCAATAGACACGCTTATACTCGTAATAATAATTTAAAAAATCTTAATATTCTCATATCATGTATTTAGAAATCTAAACTACCATACATATGACAGCTCATATTGTCTTCATAGAGTAACCGTTGAAATACTCAACGATTTTAATAAAATTTTCCACGGCTATAATACTAAATTGTGCCATTTACGGCTTCCATGAGTTCTTACAAGTCATAAACAGTAAGAAAATGTGTCATCTTTGGAACACTTTAAGCTCATTTGTAAGCGTTCCGCGTAAGTCATAATAGCCCACTCACCGCTACAGTTTGTTGGGAATTTTCATTACTGCTGTGCCATTTCAAAATGTGTGATGATGTCATGAATTATTATGAATGTTGAATGCCGATGAAATAGCTTTTTGAACCCCTGTCAAGTATTTATTGGCTACCAAAAAACTTGATTGTAAATAATAAACATTTGAATTCGTTAAGTTTAAGTTCAATTTAATATAATATAACAATAAAACTAGAATTTTTATAATATTTAATATGAATTATTAAATATTTAATAATATAATGCTATAAACTAATACAATAATTACTAAACTACAATAAAAACTAGTAGTATAAAAATTAGTTACAACAGTTTAAATATAAAAAAGGTTGTCATCCAGACTGCTGCCCTTAGGGAGAGTGCCCAAAATGCTGGCGACATTGCCCCGCTGTAAAGCGAGGCTCAACCGCTGGCCGAAGTATTTATATTGTTATGAACACTGCGTAATTCAAGCTAGTTCTCCAAGATTAACAAGACTCTACAAAACATAATCGATCTTCCTCTGAGTAAACTCACTCGATAAGTATTGTAAAGTTATATTTATTTCCGATAATGGAGCCATTACATTTTATTGGCTATCGCAATATATTAATAAATAATATCTAACTTAAACGTCAACGTAAACAACGGGACGGATACACTGACACGACCAGCGAGAGATCTCCTTCGATGTTATTCTAACTAAAATTGGAAATAACGTATTCAAAAACAACAATATTCTTGGGTATCTGTGAATGTCAATGTGCCTAAATAATACGCGTCTGACTTAGAAATGATGTCACTACACAGTCTCTTTCATCTATGCACAGGTTAGAAAAGTGGTTTGACAGACAAGGACATAGTATTTTGTAGCACTGTGGATCTATTTACTACCAAGAGAGTATATAAACCTCACTATAAACTCCACATTAGTCTAGTTCTCTAGTCTAAAGTTGCAGCAATTTCCGTTCTTTTGTTCTAACGTTTTTACACATTTTTTATTGCTGGCAATTAACTGTCGATAATTCCATAGATAGGTTGACTGGCCTTTGATTACTTCCTAACGTGGGAGTATTCGCGACCTTTGACTACTCACTGCTTTTGCATGCCTGGTATTCGCTACCAATACGCACTTATGGCAGACTAGAAATTTTCTATGAATTTATTTATTTACAGTTAATGACAACGGGTTGACCCCAATCACATTAATTAACTTAGAAATGAAATATGAAGGAAACGAGTAAACAAATTACCTGATGGTCATTCGTTATCAACCCATCATAGTCCTTCCAAACCTTCTGGTCTTGTACAAACTGATCGAAAAATATTTAACTATCACAAAGCTAACCACTAGAGCAGCCAGCCTGATGTTATATTCATTACATTGCTCTATTATTCAACTGAAATTCATGGTTTAGTCAGAAAACTTCCTCATTACACTAATAGGTTAAAACATTTTCATCTATCTTCACTTTCAGATCGCCGTAAATACTTAGAACTAATTTTTCTACACAAACTTCTGATTGGTGCTACGGACAATACTAGATTGCTGAGTAAAATAGCTATAAATATTCCTACAAGACTACCCCGAAAAAATAAATACAAACCATTACACGTAAAGGTTGCTAGAACAAACCTGGGTCACTATGCACCACTCAGAAGATTATTTAGATCCTACAATGCTATATCCGACTATCTTGACATCTGTATATTCTCTGATAAGCTTAGTTATTTTAAGAGGAATCTTAAACGCTATTTTAATAAATTTCCCACGGTCAATTAGTAAAGTTGAAGCTATTATAATAATAATATAATTAATTAGGTACTGTCTGTCACAGTTGTTATAATTAATTATAAAATTATCTAAATCGTTTTAGCCGTTCTCGAGTTTTAGCGAGACTAACAACATCATAAGATTAAGAGAGAAGTAATAAGATTTTTTTAAATTTATAAAGATAACGATATTATTGGCATTCAATTAATGTCTTTTAAATAAATAAATTATTTTCATTTTCATGATAATAATTTTTAACTGTGTTTATTCTAGGTCTCAATGTTGTAGTATGCTGTTAAAATGAGTACAATTATCTATTCTAAGTACTTGCTGGTGACATCAAATATTTGCATGAAAAGTGGGCGAATTCTATGTAGGTAGGTCCATAACAGGACATACAGCCTTGGCAGGCCCTACCAGTAGCAATATAATTGACACCAAAATGTAGATCAAAGATGCGAAGCGCAAAAAATCACACGAAGTTTGTTTATGGTGACAAATTGAGATTAATGTGGGTTGTAGCGTTTGTGCGGGGGCCGGGGAATGTGGTTGATAAACAAGCAGTCTTCGCCCTTTTCCCTCATCGATGAAAATATACTTCTATACTAATATTATGACGAGGAAATTTTTATTTGAGGGATTTTTGTACAAATTTTCCCGCATCATGCAAAATCTATTTTCTTACTTCTTTCCATTACAGCATTGTAGTTGTATAGCTACGTTAATCCAATTCCATATTATAAGCTTTTTATCATTATTATTATTAAAATAAAAATGATTTTCAGTTATATTCCTCCTACATATCCTATATCCAATAAGGTAAGGGTCAGCTAATCAATCTGTATAGAAGATACTGGTGTACAATATTACCAACATATTTCTGATAGTAACTACGGCTAATACCATTAATATGTAACATCAAAAACCTATCTCAATTTTCATCTATGTTAAATACGTAGATGAAAATTGAGATAGGTTAATTCTCTAATTCCTGCCGCGATTAGACTATACATTATAGCGCTACTAATTATGAATGAAGCGCCAGTGAACATGACCGCGACAGGTTACGTGCGCGTTACGTCTTCCTTCCTCGCCGCCTATTGCTCAATACGCTTTATATCATAACCGTAATGCGTTAATATCAGTCATGCTAATGTTGCTAAGTTGGGTTGCTCTATGCCACTTGCCAAGCTAATTTGCGTTGCTAAGTTGCTGGGTTCGGGTCATGTTGCTAAGTTAGGGTATACACTATACAGTTGAATGTTGCTGAGTTATATTTTGCCCGGAAGCTCCAAGGAATAGACACGTACCGCTCGACTGTCGCAAATAATCGTAACCTTTTTGACGATTCCCCGAAGTTCACAAACAGTTAACAGACTACAGCTTGCTTTATAGTCTATGGTATAGGCGAGGTCGTGTTAGTTTGTTAATGTATGAAGTTGCGTGTCGCTAAATTCTGTGGTATAAGTGAAACCGCACACACTACCAGTGTACGTGAAACGCTACACGTAGGCTCTTGGACTAGCTCACATTTTGGCTGGAGGTAAAAGAAAGAAAGAGTAAGGCTATTTCAGTTTTTTAGAAGCAGATCGAAAAAGAACTCGAACGTACCGGCCACGGCCGCGGCATTTACTTGCATAATAGTGTTCAATCGTGATTTATAACAATACTTACTAATTTTATGAATAGACGTACTACTTTACAACCATACGATTTGACCTAAGGGTCAAGCATGACTCTTATCTCACACTAACACCAAAGCAAAAGAAAGAGAAAGTTATATTTTTGACAACAAAAATCTTATTATCCGACAGTACAAAAGACTTCAACGCGCGCCACTATATTATTATCTTTTCTTTTATTACATAAGCCAATATTATGTGCTTATTGGTTTGTACTTAATTGTATATAGTCTATTCAAATTATGAAGTTCATGACTAGCACAAATGTCAAATGAAAATTGACCAATGACTCTTAAATCTATATAAAAATATATGAAAATGTATTTTCAAATTTGTTAGTCCTGTTATAACTCGAGAATGCCCGAGACGATTTGGTTAATCTCAGCCTAGAAATATTCTTCAAAGTCCAAGGTTTATATCAGGAAGGAAGTGTGAAGAAATGATGTGAAGGAAGTTCACCGGGTTATCTAGTTTATTTTAATACCTGGGGAAAAGCCAATTTGACTAATGTACCTGTACTGTCTTGTTGCGGCGAGTATACGATGGATTTTTTGTTTGATTGTATTTTGACGTCACAACCCGTGTGTAATTTCGGTAGAATCCATTGCGATAAAAAACGTGATTATCAGTTTTTCCCGTTTTTTCCTTATCGTGATTTTGAAAGTCATTGACACTATTAATTATTATTATTGATCCTGTTTAAATATTGTACACTGTATAGTCCACAAAATTCCTATACTACAAATAGAATAAAAAGGTATTATAATAATGAATTGGAGAATAACACTATAAATAGATTGTACTTGATTGATTGATTGTACTAGATTGACCTTAAGCACATTTGCGCCACTCTGCTTTAAACTAAACTTCGCAATCATTTCCTTCTTTATATCGGCGACATGTAAAAGACGCTTAATAGGTGAGGAGTCCGCATCGCCTGCGGCTTAAGAAATCGCGTTACGTCAGCGGAAGTTCGAGGGCCCACTTGTTGCGCAAAGGTTGGAGCTGTCACCGTACAGACCGTTTAGAACAGGACCTTTATGCCGACGAGACAAAGTTCACATTAAAAAAGTTAGAGGTAAAATAAATCTGAACGGTCTGCACCGTACAAACAAACGACGCAATCTAATCAGCTGATGTATTAATGTAGATAATATTAAACAGCTTTCAAAATAAAATTATGTTTATTTTGCAATCTTAAAAGCAAATTACTGTCAAAATATAAAAGAGAAATAATACAAAAGAAAAGTACATTTTAGTGTAAAAAAATACCATTGTTTTCATTCCATAGAAAGTGGTACGCTGAAACTTGCATAAATGTTTGCAAATATGCCTCCAAAAGCGTCTTTATACGCCTTTATTCATACCAAGACTGCAATTATAATGCTCTTACACACATACCGACAATTAAGAGGATACTCCAAGGTCAAGAGAAATGAAAAAAAAAGTACTCGTAATATCTATTGCTGTCTCCCTTACCTCAAGCCTATACCGCAGAGCGCGATAGAGACAACTGCAGAAAATCAACGATTCGTTGTCCCCTGAGTCCTTCTCCAAAACTTAACCGATTTAAGTACTTTTTTCATTAAAGATTAAAGAAAGGCTTGAGCTGTGTTCGTATGTTTATCTTTTGTATAATCTAGCCAAATCTGTTTTTTGGATGTTTGAACACAGCGGAAAATCTGTCATTTTTTGGGTTTTTGAACGTTCATATCTGTTTTAATACCTAAATTATGAAAAAAAAAAGAAAACATAGGGACATTGTATTAGTGGCCATAGATATTCAGGAATAAAATTATAACTCTACTGGCATTATCCAGGGAGAAAACAGGGGACAAAGTTTGGAAAAACGGCGGTGTGGACTCCTCTTAAGTCGTATCGTGTAATTTTCGTAGAATCGTAGTATCGTGCATTATACAGACACAATTAGCGTACATTAAAACCGCACGCGTAAAATTTCCAGATTCGTTTTCCTGATCCGGAGATCCGTGAGATCATCGTGTTTTATGATTCTTGATGTTAGGTGTCATGTTTGTTATATTGAAAGGGTCACCAAAATTAAAAAAAAAAAAAACTAGTATGGCACTGGGAGACTGCCGCGCTAAAGCTAATAATTGCATAGCATTTTTTGTCAACTTATGCAACTAACTGAACTTAAAAGAAGAGTTTGAAAATTTAAACGTTTCCTACTAATTCCATACTAATATATTTAAGGCTTTTAGGAGTAAGGACTTTATGGATATTGATTTATGCTTAAACAACACGAGAGTGCCCTATGGACAATGTCACTTGACAGTAATTAACGTATGTAACTTTATCGTAATAGAAAGTGTATGACCTCACGTAAAATCTATCAAAACAATGTCGTGTGACGCAACGTCGTCGTTACGAATGTGCGTGCCTTTAATCAATGGATAATAATTGTGAGTTGTGACATTGTTTCTCTGACCTATATAGATGTAAAGATGCAGGTGGTAATCAAAAGAATTCCAGTGAAAATGATTAACAAGATTACAATGAAAGTATTAAACTAGTTTGTATAAAAGTATTAAACAAGTATAGGATCGAAGTAGCAAATAAGTAACAAAGTGGTGAATCAATTAGAATCATACTAGACAGATGAAGATGGAATGAAAGTAGTAAAAGAGGAATCAATATGGTAGACAAGGAAGAAAGTAAAGAGACAATTAAGAAAGAATGAAAATGGTAGACAAAATCAAGATCCATGTTGTAAGCCGAAAAGTTAATCAGGATTTACATAAGAAAGATTTCAGTGTTTATACGAAAATAAAGAGGCGATCACAAAACATTCATATTTAATGATGTAAGTAGAGTATACGTTATAATAAGTAAATGCATAAGACTAGTTACAAAACAGATAAGGATTAAGCGGTTAACAAGCGTGAGATGCCGAGCGGTACAAAAGCATGAAATCCAAATGAACTAGAATTTAGATTTCTTAAGTAATTTTGTATGGAAGGTAAGGTTTTGTATATTTTGACGCACGAACGTCTCGTTTTCTCTAGTTTATTTTCTTACTAATGTAGCGGGCTCACCACCACAATCCTGTATCGCGCTATCGAAGTTTTTAGTTTTCTAAGTCCAGCGTTATATTATAACTAGATGTTCCGCGCGGCTTCGCCCGCGTAATTTAGGAATATCACGGAAACCGTACAAAGTTTCGGCAAAAATTAGCCTATGTCCCTTCACGTGGTCTATTCTTCATATGTGCCAAGACATAAAAAATGCTCCAGTAGTTCTTAAGATACCTAATGAGCAATTTCATATAATTTTCCCCATTGTTCCACATTTGCTTCTGTTTCTTCACTCCAATTATTGATCTTAGCTAAATATTATATTATAAGCCTTCCTCGATAAATGGGCTATCTAACACTGAAGGAATTTTTCAAATCCGTCCAGTAGTTCCTGAGATTAGCGCGTTTAAGCAAACAAACTCTTCAGCTTTATAATATTAGTATAGATACGCCAGCTGAATTCAATCTAGCAGCTTTCGGCCTAACCGAGCATAACATCTCGCTCGGTCGGAAGATCTTCCTTTTAGGTTCCCTAGCACCTCACTGATAATGACATTAATCAATGATTTAACACTTTGCCTTTGAAACTGTTTTTTAATTCCTAGTTTTCCTAGTAGAGTTTACGTTTATCTCGTGTTTACAGTTTACACATGATTATGTTTCTCATCAATGATTTAATGTCTTGCAAACACATTAATAATTCCAAGAAACAATGTATGTGATGGATATCGTTACTTGACTGGTTCATAAATAATATACAAATAAGTTGGAGATGTTGCAAGCTACTTATGCAAGAATTTCCAATGAGGAAGAGCCTGTAGTGGCATCCCTCATTTGCACCGAAGCCTCCATTAGTCGACACATGGTCAGCTACTTTGCTGGTGACAGAATAAATTAACGCATTACTTAGCTAAGTTAGCTTAGAAAAGTGTCTTAGCTAAGCATTTGTTTTCGTCTTCTTAACAAATTAAATACATACTATGCAGAGGTACATCTCTACATTTGTCTTTGTTTGTGGAGCTGCTTTTTAGGGGTCCGTACCCAAAGGGTAAAAACGTGACCCTATAACTGAGACTTCGATGTCTGTCCGTCTATCTGTCTGTCTCCTGGCTGTAACTAAAAAACCGCTATAGAAGTCTATTCTGAAATTTTCACAGATTATGCATTTCTAGTGCCGACTGCCGCTATAACAACAAATACTAAAAACAAAATAAAGTTAATATTTAAGGGGGGCACCCATACAACAAACGTTATTTTTTTGGTCTTTTTGTCTCGTAATCTATAATGGCAACATAATATAGACACTGGAAATTTTCACAAAACCCTCAATTATATGTGTAATTTTATATTAAATAATAAAATTAAAATAAAATAAATAGTTAAGGGGGGGCTGCCATACAATAAACATAATTTTTTCCTTATTTTCGCTCTATAACGGTACGGAACCCTTCGTGCGCGAGTCCGACTCGCACTTAGCCGATTATTAATTTATTAGACAAGGATAAAGTCTGGATCCTTTAGTAAGTCAGTACTCAGTAGGTAGAACAATAGATCGCTATACAGGGTGTAACAAAACCAAGTGATAATACTTTAGGGTGTGTATGAGTCCCGTGTATAGAGTTTACTGTAAAAGTGGCAGCACTGAAAGAACAAATTATACAACCTGTATATGCATGTAAATTAATTGGGGTTTGAGTCAACATTTAAGCAAATGAAAATAAATAAACCACTACTCCCTACTACGGAAAAACAGAGCCTATTTAGTATTTTGCTCGTACATTAAAATATTACGTTACAAAGATAAGTAGCTCTCTAATATTAATTCACCATGTCTATCATAGTTTCGTGTTATTCGCCAATAAATCAGTAATGGTATATTACGGATACAAGTCTTCCTAGAACGCATCGTGATTCGTGTTTCCCACACTTTTTATGTCTTCAATTTATCAGTTCAATTACGCGTTTCCAATATTATATTACTTCTTCGATATAAAGTGACAGAAAGAAATATTTATCTGTATTTATAAAGTAAAGCTTCATGTATTGCTATGAGTTGCCAGTTACAGTTTTACAGAGTGTAACAAAAGTAATAAAGTAATAAATACATTAGGTTCTGTATGTATCTCTAATATAGAGTTCACTGCTATACTGTTTTAAAGTTCTCTTACTTAAAATTCACTTAATTTTAATTTTGATGTATGCAAAATGTGAAATTCATAACTTTGAAGTTAAAAAATGACGACTGTTTGTATTAAAAGATTATAAAAACTAAAGCTTACAAAATATTAGCAATAACAATAATAGGGGGCCTCGACCTGAATAATTGTGGTACTGACATAATGTTTAGACCCAACCGTCTTCACTTGACAGCCAGATGTGAAAAGATTACGATACACAAACAAATTTTAGGTCATGTCTATCTAAACTCTAAAAACTTACAGAAAATTTATTTTTACAAGTTTATCTTCATTTTTCATATTTATGAAAGAGATAACATACTTTTAGTTTAGATCTTCGGAAGCGTCTTTTTAATTTATATTTTAAAACTAGCTGTTGCCCGCGACTTCGTCCGCGTTAGTATAGTAGATCACGTCCCAAGTATTATTTTTCAAACATATTCAATGTACAGAATTGACTTTCTTACGATTTTATTACAATATGTATAGATGACTTAGTTTGTTCCTACAAAGGATAGTTAAGATGCAATACAAAATCCACGATACCTTTTAATTATGAACAAAAGTTTCATGAGGAATAAGGGGGGGGGGTTTGGGGGGGCGCAGCCTCCCCAAAACAAACGACACTGGAAAACCGTATGTGTAGTTTAATTTTTAACTTTGTTCTTAAAAAAGATGTATAACGCCGCAACACCGCTTTGTTTGAAGCAAAATTTGGGGAGGTGGGGGGGGGGGGGGGGTTTGGGCGGGCGAAGCCAGCAAGTTAATCAAACGACACTCGAAATTTGTATAGAAAAGATAGACAAAAGCTCATAGCATGGCAAGGAGTGAAGATAGATACAAAGTGTGAAGGAGAAATTTGTAGGAAATTTTATGGGCTTTCATTACGTACCGGACATTTTTTCTCTACAACGCACCGTTTTAGCGATATGAGCAAAAAACTAAAAATATTGAAACTTGAGCCCCTCCCCCCGCCCTAGGTGATATCGTCATAATATATAGCCTATGTGTTGACCCGACCTCTATATAATATTCGTGCAAAATTTGAAGTAAATCCATTCAGTACTTTCTGAGTTTATCCCGGACATACATACAGACAAACAGACAAACAGACACACAGACAAACAGACAAACAGACAAAAATTCTAAAAACTATATTTTTGGCTTCCATATCGATTGTAGATCACGTCCCAAGTATTATTTTTCAAAAATATTCAATGTACAGAATTGACTTTCCTACGATTTTATTATATGTATAGATTAGAAATTGGATTAGTCACAGAGCTATTTTTGTATTTGGCAGAAGTAACGAATCTTTTTTGTTTAAAGGACATTGGAAATAATTCCTATAAAGGCTTTTACCCAAGTGTCATTGGTAAAAGTAATTTTAATGGAGTATTCAAAGCTTGATGTGAAAACAAAGACGTGTGCAGAAAGTAAAAGACTATACATAAGTTTTCTGTCTTTTGTAATATCCTGTTTTAATTTCGCTTGTACCTCATTTAAGCGAAAAACAAAAAAAAATCGAAGGAATTAATGTGCCATTTATGCATTGCGTTACAACGTGATATTATTTTAATTGGCAGCATTATAACCTCATATAGTAAGCTCTGTTTACAACGAAATCAAAATGAATAGGATATAATATTACTGTAACGTTTTCATGCTAGAGGCAGCACCAGCATAGACAGTAAAGCGTCTCCCAGACAGACGCGACCAGCTTTGGTGGTGGCGGTGGCGGTCAGTTGGATGACTTGAGAACTAGGGCCGGTATAAATAGTCAGTACTCAAGATGCATCTCGGTCTCAAGACACGGTTCAGGCTCTGTGATTGGTTGGCTGTCAAAATTTGGACCAATCACAGAGCCGAACCGCGTCTTGAGAGCGGGTCGCATCTTAAGTACTGACTATTTATACCGGCCTAGGAACGACACAGATACACGCGGTGGCGGTGGCAGTCATCCAACTGACCGCCACCGCCACCGCAGGCCGCGTCTGCCTGTTGAAGTCTGACGGTTGACAACTGTCAATATTTTGATATGAAGTGTGTAACATGTCTGTTTTTGGTCGGATTATTTAATGTACATGTGCTAATAGTGCCCTCAGCTCAGACCTTTGCGTAATATCTCCCAATGAAACAGAGTAAATTAATCATTAACTGACATTTATATCAATCTTCATTGACAAATTATTATGTCAAATTGACTTTTTGAAAACATAAATCAATACAGTAGACGCAACTTGTAATTAATTAAGTTTCAAATAATTAATTAATCTTTGCAATTAATTGTAATCAGTTATTCTTACAGCTACAGGCAATTTATTATTTCCCCTACAAACAGCTGAGAGATTAAAAAGTTACAACAATCATTATATTAATGATAGATTTTTACAGTAAATCTATATCACTAATCACTAACATATTATAAAACAAAGTCGCTTTTTTCCCTCATGTCCCTTTGTTCCCTTTAATCTTTAAAACTACGCAACGGATTTTGATGCGGTTTTCTTTAATACATAGAGTGATTTAAGAGGAAGGTTTATCAGTATAATAACATTCATTCAATAGTAGAGAAATACTGTTATTGTTGGGGTTTCTAATGTGATGTCGTAAATAATAACATTTTTTTCCGCTTACATTGCAAACGCAGGCTGAGCCCTACGAGATTTATCAAAATAATATACTAAGTATTGTACACAATGAAAAGGTGTACACTCTACAGAAAACTCCGCGATGGTATATTATGTATATCTCATATGGATATCCCACAATAACAGTTTTTTGTCATTTACTTTTAATGACAATTATAGTGATTAGGTTTCAGATGAACAAAATAGGTTGATCACGGGCTCAGAAATTTTTGATATTTTGTATTTAAAGGCTTGGCTATTTCGAGTTAAACCGGTACGGCCACAAGAAATTATCCAGCTACTTGCGTAACAACTGACATCTAGCTTCATATCCGGCTAGTGATTTGAATTATACAGATATCACATAGTGGACTACGTGTATAATTGAAATCCCAATGAGAATGAATAATATTATACTCTTGTTCATAGTAAAAGGAGAGGATTTACATCGAATAGGCAACAGCCTAAAGATTTTGATAGAAAAAAAAAACAAAAAAAGACACTTATAATAGATCACGGGGACGGACGCAGGCGATATTATTGTGGAAAAATGTACGGTCCACGCGGGAATTTATTTTGTGCGTATAAAGTTAAGCAAATAGGTGTAGAGCAAAGAAAGGCTAAGCATTGATTGTGAAGTGTTAGAATACATTTTAGAATAGAATAGACTTTATTTTATTTCTACAACTTAAAACTAAACTTAAAAATACAATATAGCCAATATAGGAAAAATATGTACAAACAGGCGGTCTTACTGCTTACAACAGACATTTTTTAGTTAACTTCATCTAAAGGCCGTCACAGACTTAGCTATAATATATATTAATATACCGTACTAAACACACTGAGACCAGAAATATATATTATAGCTGAGTGTGTGGTCACGCGAAAATTGTATAGAAAATATATAGTAATATGCCTAGCTATAAATATATTAATCTTCAAAAAATGTAATGTCTACACTTATTATTATGTCGCGCGCTCTGTTTTTCACTATTTATCGAATTTGAACACACGTTCTTCCAACTTCCAAGTGATATACAGAGTCTTCTTGGAATTACCCAAATTAGGATTTACCCACAAATTGACGTTTGTAATTATACCTAATTGACGTGTGAATATTGTTTTGTATTTATATAAGATATTTGATCGTGACAAATGTAAATACTCAGAAATATCAAAAGGAAAACGCTCGGAAAAACATTTTCCCTGTATTATCATGTTTACAACTTAGTTTATGGTACGGTCAACTTGAAAATATATTTCGATGTATACCAATAATAATGTTTTTGAGAGGGAGATAAAACAAGCTTGATGGCTGGTGTTTTCAAAATATCATTATCATATCAAAATCTCATGTCACTTAACTAAGAGACATTACCTATTAGTAAACTTTATTTATTTATTTAAACACACATATCTATTATCACAGGATAACCTATTTAATCACAAGTTTCACAGATAATTGTACAAAATCTTCATTAAATTAATGTTGAGTCATCATTAAACTGCGAGTGCAGCCGAAAGAGTTAGTTCCGACAGTGGTTGCCTCTAGTAGAATATAATCTATATCTCTTATATATAAAACTCAAAGGTGACTGACTGACATGGTGATCTATCAACGCACGGCCCAAACCACTGGACGGATCGGGCTGAAATTTGGCATGCAGGTAGGTGTTATGACGTAGGCATCCGCTAAGAAAGGATTTTGATCAATTCCACCCCCAAGGGGTGAAAATAGGGAATGAAAGTTTGTACATAACACTTCTTAACGCGAGCGAAGCCGCGGGAAATAGCTCGTATTATATAAAAGTCAAAGGTGACTGACTGACATGGTGATCTATCAACGCACAGCCCAAACTACTGGATGGATCGGGCTGAAATTTGGCATGCAGGTAGATGTTATGACGTAGGCATCCGCTAAGAAAGGATTTTGATAAATTCCCACCACAAGGGGTTCAAATAGGGGATGAAAGTTTGTATATAATAATATACTTCTTAACGCGAGCGAAGCCGCGGGCAAAAGCTCGTATTATATAAAATTCTCCTGTCACAGTGTTTGTGCGCGAACTACTCCAGATTATAACGAAATTTTGTATGTATATTCGTTAGGCCTGAGAATAGGTTTCTATCTACTTTTATATTGATACTAGAAATAATTTATATGGCAAAACAACGCTTGCCGGGTCACCTAGTAGATAAATAAAACAATAACCAACACCACAGAGACTTTTGAAGATTATTAAACTCTAATTTAACGGGGTAAATATTTATGAATTTCAAGTTTTACAAATATAAAAGTGTGAAGTAATTAAAATGGAACACCTGTATAAGATCGGCTGATGAATTATTAACAGCCTGTAGGTTAAAGCCACTGCTTCTATCCGGTTTGTGACATAATAGGTGTAAGCTGTATGGCATTACCTTATGTAACTTATGGAAATCCGCCAAACTTGTGCCACTAAATACTTCATGTTTTAGTATGTGCAATTCGGTATTTGGAATAACTTCATTTAGGTTTTCCAATTCAATTAAATTACTTTGCTTTAGTGGAAGAATCTATTAGATTTTTTACTTAACTTGTCTTATATACAAAAATGTATCTTCAAATGTGTTAGTCGCGCTAAAACTCGAAAACGGCTGAACGGATTGGGCTGATTTTAGCCTTAAAATATTCGTAGAAGTCTAGGGAAGGTTTTAAAGTGACACGAAGTTCACCGAGACAGCTAGTAATTAATGAAAATCAACTTAAATTCTAGTATTATGTTGTACTAGATGACGCGTTGAACTTCTTATCACTTCCCTCCTAAGTCCTAGTATAAAACCTGCCCCGGATTTCCACGAATATTTACAGACTAAAATCAGCCAAATCACTTTAACCGTAGTCAAGTTTTAGCGAGACTTAGGGCCTGTATCACCACTTCCTGATTAGTGCCGAAAAGGCTATCTACCACTTAACTTGACAGATGAAGTATGGAGAATCTGTCAAAAAAGTTGTGAATAGTCTATTCGGCACTTTATCAGAAAGTGGTGAAACAGGCCCTAACAAAATTTGGAATTCATTAGTTGGTTTGCCCCTTGTACTTCATTAACAATATTGATAAATCAACAAATATTTGAAGCCACAGTCGTAGAGTTTCATCTCTTTCACTAAAAAAATACAATTTTTTTAGTGAAGTGAAATAGTAATGTTATTTATTTATTTTAATAAAATAAAATAAAATAAAAATTGTTTTATTTCTGAATAGATTTTAAAAAAATGCTTTCAGAACGTTGATACTACTGGTGCCTACCACCGGTTCGGGAACTAGCCCGGCGAGAAGAACCGGCGTAAGAAACTCGCACGGGGCCCACTTTTTTACCAAAAAAAAGTGAGGAAAAATTTATCTTTTAAAATGAAATTTACAATGCTGTAAACTTAAAAATATACAATGTCAAGATACATACATAATAATAATTGTAAGTCAATACAATAGTGTAGAAGTAGCCTTGCAAGAAGCCATCCTACTCCCAAGATGTGCCATCGTTTATGAAATCATTGACCTTATAATAGGCTTTGGCACACAAACGTTCTTTGACTACTTTTTTAAATTTATTAATGGAAAGATTTTGAACGTTTTCTGGGAATGTAGGTATAAGATATATATCTGAGATATATAATTATATTTGTACAGTATAATTACAATAAAAAAGCTATTTAAAAAAATTGTTATGAAGATAATAGTTAAAAAATGTATGTTCTGTAGTGTCAGTTGAAGTAAGAATTTCGAACTTTTACTGAAAAATTGCTAAAGAGTGATATTTTTGCCCTCATTATTATTATTAATAAATGTTTTGAGCATTTTAAGTACGTAATAAATTAAACTTCTTTCTGCTAATTTTGTTATAATTTTCTATTATTTTTGTGCATTTGTCGTATTCAAGTTATCAGTTAGAGTTAAAACGCAAAGCTTAAAAATTGTTCACAACTTTAGCAAGGTTGTGTCTCAGGGTCAGAACAAACTTAACTATTGTAGTAACCGATGAAGTTTGTAGATAATAACAGTGGTTAATGCATTAACCACATAGCTTAAAGTTGAACTTGGACTACATTGGACTACTGCCTACATCTACACTGTAATAATACAGTGTAATGCAGTAGTCTAAGATACATTATGTAGCCTGAATGGAATTATGCAAGAGATATGCAAATGAATTAAAAGGTTAATTAAAATATCTGGATTTTAGGTTATCTATTCAAATCTCGTATTGTATCTAGGTCTTAGTAACAGATAACGATTAATTGAGTGAAGAAATATTTCCTAGGAATTTTTTGTCGTCTGTACTTAAATTTTACCTTAATATAAATATTAAATTACCACAAGTTTTTAAATAAAAAATATATAAAAATCTTACTTATTATCAGATCCCATTTTCACGTTTCACTCAAACAACAATCATCAAAAAACATAAAACAAGCACTGTATTTAGAGTTCAAAATTCAAAATCACACACGAGCGTACTGCGTCGCCGACTGGCGCGGTGTGAGGCTGGATGGATCCTTCGGTTGATCAGTTGAAGGGAGAAAGTTAGCGGTTACGTCGCGATGACGCTACGGTTGCGTATCCGATGACGAATTCGAGTCTGCACTACTGACATCGTGAACGGCAGCCCTACTTTTCATATTTACATTTTTCAATAAAATTTATTTGGGTTAAATTTCAATTGTTTAATATGTTACATAAGGAGGCATGAGAATCAAATAAGTGGGATCATTTTTTTATTTACTACTGACATCATGAAGTCTATAACTGAATACTGGCCCTACTCATGCGCGCCGGCAGGGGGGTGCCAGGTGGTGCACTTGCACCCCTTGGGAATCTCGGGATCAACAGGAATTATTGAACATTTTGTAACTCTATTACAATGCCGTACAAAGATAGTTCGTAATGTTTTGGCACTAAATTAAGTATTCTGTTAACGTAAATAGACATCGGCGTCTATGGTCCTACTTTTCGTATTTACATTTTTCAATGAAATTTATTCGGGTTTAGTTGAAAACATTCAATACTTTATTTACATAACAGTGAGAAAATTAAAGAAAAGCCCTAGAAGGCCTTAAAAATACCTTTATTAAGATTATGAGTAATTTTATTTGTCTGCAGCTGTTCTGCACTACTGACATCGTGAATGGCAGCCCTATTTTTCGTATTGATATTTTTCAATAAAAATGTGGGTTGAACAAACTTTACATAAGATCCGATGACACTAAAAGTCTATAATAATTATTTTAGAGTAAATTCAGTTTAGTCCTGAATAACTATTATTTTTCTGGACTAAAACAAATTGAGGTACTCACTTCTCGATTTTGCTAAAATAAAGTAACCAACTTTTAGGTAGGGTTCAATTATTATTGACATTACATAATATAGTATTAATTAATATTTTTGTTTGCAAAATCTTTGAAATTTTGTTACTCAATATAATATGCTCTAATGACGTGAACTACCATAAAGCCAAATTGATTTAATTATTAAATTAATTATTTCTTTTATTTAATGTAACACCAAGATTCATAAATATGCTAATTTTAATTAATTACTTTAATTTTTACAATGTAAATTACTTCATAAAGATTTATATTAAACTAACATACTAACTATAAGCTGAGCTTTGTGAGGGCTCGCGTCTTTTTTCTGCGTGGTAATAATCTTTAGGGCAGTATTTTTTTATATTTTAATAGTAGCCAAATCTTGACTGACCGATGATAACACATATAAATAAAAATTACTATGTTAAAGCACAAATCAATAGGCGCGATAGCTTTTCCGTAGTGTATTACAAAAGTGCTCAGGTTGTGGGATATACTAGCTACGCTTCGCTCGCCCTGATAATAATCTTTTCCGCTACTTCTCAAAAGAAACTATCAGAATTTTCAAAAGAGATCGTTGTCCTGAAGCTAATTGAATTTGTCCATCCCAAAAAAATACAGCTTGCGCCTACAGAAGTTTTCACTTCGAAAATTTCCGATGTTGGTAATCAAGAGAGATAAACTCGTAAACTAAACATATAGTTCAATTTGTATCTTACTCGTTGACAAAATATTATTACAGTATAATATCATATACTTAGCAGATTAAATTAGCCGTGTCTTTGAAATCATATTCACTTCACTCAGAGACAAGTTTTAAGAGCGTGCAACGTAATATTGCTTTGTATTGCCACTTAAGATTTTCTAAAACTAGATGAATAAGGACTTTCACGAAAACCGTACATTTTCCGCACAAAAGAAGCCTTGGTTCCCATTGATCTACTTTATATCATTACCAAATTACATCAACAGTAATTTGGCTCGATTAGACGTGCGTCTGATGCGGTCTTTTATCATGAAGATGATCTACTGTACTATTTATACTGTGGTATTATGGCAATTACCGAATACGTTCGCAAATCGCATGTGACGTAACATGCAGGTTAAATTGAATAAATATTGGATTGTGTCGCTTTCACTTTTGCATGTGCCTGATAAGACGCGCGTATGTGGGCGACACATCGAAATACCATCATATAGAACGACAACTCTCATAGATTGTACCGTCGACATATTATGGCTCTAGTTTAAACAGGTGTTTAGGATAATAACTTATCGTATGACTTAGCTACTTAGCTTATAGTTACTGTCATAAACACGTAGCTAGCTTAACAAAAACTGTATGGCCGACCCAAGTAATATGCAAAGCAATAAATGAAAATAATATGAAAAGCAAAACTAAGCTTTGGTGTGTATTTCACTATTATATACTCAGTTACTCTTCCATAGTTTAGTATCTCGATGCAATATATTATATTATTTAACCAATGTCGTTTTATGGAGATCTCTGGGACGAGGAATATTCGATAGGCGCGTAAGACTCATGAGCCATGGCCATGAGGACAACAATCACTGCAAGACGATTATGGGCAATCATAAACGAATATGCTCCTATTCACAAGAGCTCGTGAGGTAGTAACTAACTAACGCCTCCGCAGTCCAGTGGTTTAGAGAGTGGCTCTTAACTCGGAGGTCGTGTGTTCGATTCCCGCGTTGGAGACATGTTATTTCCAAGTTTGGTTAGGACAATGCAGGCTGATCACCTGATTGTCTGACAAGTGAGATGATCCACGCGTCGGATGGACATGTAAAAAGTTGGTCCTACGCCTGATCTCTCGCCAGTCGTGTCGGTCGTCCGTCCCACTGGGTTATGAGAGTAAAAAGAAATGGAGAGTGCTCTTGTGGTCTGCGCACACACTTGGGCACTATAAAATACTCCTGTGTAACTGGCTTTCAATGAAGTTGGCTACCGTCACCGAAACCGGTGTGGGAGTTATTATTAGTCTATCATGGGAGTACAACGCAGAGAGCCCCATAATATAATTAATAGTAATTAGTACCTATCGTTATCGAAAAATAAAATTATTGACTGCCTCTACATATTTTAAATTTGGATATTCTAAAGGTTCAGAGTGGGAAGGCCGCCGTCTCGCTTTGCGAAACTACTTTTTCGGTCGTATCAGACGGTAGTCCCCCCCGCCGCCCCGCATAAATACGTTGTAGAACTTGTAGATAACGATTGAAAGTTGCTCTACTTAATTAAATGAACAAGTTTTTGTTTCAAAGATAATCCCAATTTACTTTTTCGTGATTCAAAATAAGGAAGGAGTCACGTCATAGGTCACGCGTTCAAATATTGGCCGAACACAGATAAAGGATTTGATCAGAATTTTTTAATATTTCCCCAAGTTTAAGTAAGTTTTAAGACATATATCAACCAAACACCAGGTGTTTGGTCTGTTGGTTGACATTTGTTTAATAGGGATGTAGACAGTAAACGAAATAATATAATACAAATTATTGTTTTTATAGAGTTTGCATTATAGAATTACCGAAAATGACATATTTTTACTCATTAACTTTATAATATTTTTATTTTATGTAATAAAAAGTAAATATTTAATCCGTAATATCATGTGATCGCAAACAGCCATCACAGAGTGTGACGTCACGATCTCCAAAATATTGTGTGTGTCTGCCATTTTGATGTCAAACCCATTACCCATACAAAGATTTTTGTTGTTTCGAGGACCGTGACGTCATAGCGACGCCGTGATGAACTTTAGCGTTTTAGCGGGAAATTTTAAAATGAAATTTTATGTGGTTTTTTTTTTCATTTAAATAAGAGTGCATTTATTTTTCATATAATATATTTAAGGTGTAAAAATGTACATCTGTAAAATAAATATATTTCCTAAAAATACTATACACCCCTATTAATGTGGATAATGAGTATGACCTGGGTATCTTATTTAGGTAAGTGTAAAATGATAAAAAAATTATAAAATAGGTGCTAAAAATTAAACAAAAGAATTACTGTAAACACAAATATATTTTAATTAATATTAGTTTTAAGAGAACATTCTTATGATATGGTTGCAACCTTAGGCAATTTCCTATGCAACAAAACAAATTTTAAAATCGGTCTACAAATAATGCCATAGGAATTCCAAAACAGAGAAAGAGTAAAAACCTACTAAGAAAATAATAACTTTCGTTTCTCGCATTTGCAAGAGTTAACTGATTGCCGCATTGAACTTAATTTTTCGGGTGGGGATAACTGCTTAAAGATGAGCTTTTCTGCGATTGTTCTTGTTTTTTCTTTTCTATTGCTGCCATTATACATGGTGGGTCTTTTATCGGCATAGTGCGTTCAATGCGCGAATCAATCAACTCTGGTAACAGGCAATCGTAGAAGAATTTCGTCAACGAGGGTAGCATTTTTGTTTTCCAAAATTGTTCATCTCTTTCTAATATAAATTCTACTTTCATAGGTGATTTGTACCGGTCCACACTGCAAACACGCAAATATTTTGTTCAGTTAAGTACTTCTAACTGACCTTGTATTTGGTAATAGTAGTTATGGTTACCCTAGTTTCAAGTACCTAGTAACACACAGTATATAAAAAATATATAGACAAATATTGTAGACATTATATATTATGTGTACCAAATTACAATTAGAGTTTATTCATGTATTGGGTAGTAATTGCTTCTCAAAAAAAAAAAAGATTAATTACCGAGTTTTCATTTTGGGATTTATTTGCTGCACTGATCTTTTATCTCCATATCACCAGTTGGCATAAAAATACTTTGAGGAGAACTTTGAGGTTTGTGCTGATCACTGTAACGAATAGTATTATTTATGAGTGGATAAGTTATTCGCGTATGTATTTAAATCCAAAAGAAAACAACAGAGAATTTTACCATGCCGTAATATCATTTACTGGAGGGCAAGTATTGCTAATATTTGACATCGGTAGACGATCATAAGTTGTAGTGGAGCTGAAAAAAATAAAGATCACATAAATTAATAACTGTCAATTCCAATATAATATTTTGATAAACTCTAAAATACAGGGGCTTTTCAAATGTTGAGAAGTATTTGAGTAAAAAATTAAGAAATTTAAATAATAAAGTATTTTAAAAAGATAAAACCGACTTCAAAATTGTACGTAATTAGGAATTAAAATTGCCTTACTTATCTCAAAAACTACTGAACCGATTTTGATGAAACTTGAAATATTCTCTAAGTTGAACAATACCTAGTAAAACAAAAAAGAATCACTTAAATCGGATTTGTAGTTCCGGAGATATGCGAACACAAACATAAAAACATACATGTAACATATATACATACACTTTTTAAATTTGGCACATATTTTGTTCGCGTTGATAACCTCCTTTTTTGAAGTCGGTTAAAAATAGAGCCTTTATAAATATCCCGTAATATTAATGCTACTACAGTTAGCAACAAGTTACTGTTTTTATGCTTTAGATGCGGAGTGCGGACCGCTAGTATAAAGATAAAATTACACCCTGTATATTTACATTTAATTTATAAATCATACAAATAATAATAATATCTCAAATTACGTATACGTAATAAGTGCGTGTTTAATTTACTTACAACAATATTACTTATTTGTAGTATTCAACATACCTTTTCAGTCTGTTCCTTTTCATCAATTCAATTTTCGCCTTATTTTTCTTTTTACTGACACAAGGATATTTTTTCTTTTTTCTGTCCATTTCTTCCGTTTATTTCTTTTGATAATAAATTGAAATTTACAAAAATGTAAGAGTCAAATTAATTAATATAATACACTAATACTAAAACACACTACAAGCAGAACATAAACAAAATTAAATTCACCAAATATAAAAGTCAATTAATCTAATACACTAAAACTAGAATAAATATATACAAGTAAATGAAAATAAATTCCAGTAGAGCAACGTTCAATAAAAAATACGCTCAGTCCATAAGAGCTGCGCGAAGGAAAGAGAGTAACTGTGCGAGCGAGAGGTTAAATAATGTTGAAACATAGAGCACACGTCTGAGCGCCGAGGAAGCCTCAGCGGAACTGCGGGAATTACAGGCGTATTCTTGTTCATAAATTTCATTTAGGTTATAACAAGTAAAAAATACTTAAATATTTATTTTTTTCATATATATATATATATATTTTATTGACTCAAAAACAGTTTATTTACATATGGTTTGAAGTGCGACCTTGTTACACTTTTATTTGTAATAGAAAACAGTTGTACATTTAGTAGTAAAATTCATGAAATTACATCTTTATTGACCCTTGAAATAAGAAAATGATAACATTTTTTAAAAAAATGGCTAAATAAGATTATTCTCGATAGTATGGCAATAGATCTTATCTGAATACTTTTCTTATTTTTGTTATGGTCTTTAAGTAGCAAGGGCTTTAATAAGATCTTTCGCGCGTGTCATCTAATTAGAGGCATGTTTAACGCCTAATAAATGTATTAATTTAAACACCAAAATGAAATTAAAATCGATTATAGGTTATCTCAAATCATACACTTTAAAGAAAAGTAAAAAGTGTTTCACTTATTGCTTTTCTAATATCTAAAAAACAACGTTTTGTTTGCTGTAAATATTGCGAAAACACATTTATTACGAGACTGGGCCCAAAGTCAAAGGAACTGTCAAATCCCTAGTAAAAGTCCATTATGGACACCATATTTGACGATAACCTTTTAATTTATATTAATATATAAAATATAAAATATTTATATATTAGATTAACTTTAACTACGCCTCTGGTGCGACCCGCCCTTAGGAAATCATTATGTTATTTTGTATTACAATTTTATCAAAGGAATCAAATGAAAGTATACTGAGTGAATACATTTAAAAAGATTATCTTCCTTTATTTTTTTTTTATTATTTATTTATATATTGCTAAAATAAAGGTCAATACATTATTTGGTAGCGCAAAAAACCCAAGTAGATACAATGTTCCCAAAAAACTACGATGAGACATGCAATATCCCATTAAATTACAAAGTAATAATCGAGCAATTTAACATAATCTTTTAATCAGCAATTTCACTTAGTTAACTAGATAGAACATAATTTAACTCTTATAACGTATTTAATCAATTCTTGTAGTAGGCTAAGTTGTTTTTTATGTCTATCTTGATTAAAACTATCATTAATAATCTAAAATCTAAATCCTTTCCTGGGACTCAAAGTTGTTAAGTGTTGTAGACTTATAGAGGTAACAAACAAATAAGTAGACATACTTTTACATTTACGATGTTACTATGTATGTTTACTATGCTGAATTGTTTTAAATAGTGGCGTAACTTCACGTTTTTAGGGTTCCGTACCCAAAGGGTAAAAACGGGACCCTATTACTAAGACTTCGATGTCTGTCCGTCTGTCTGTCTCCAGGCTGTAACTCAAAAACGGTAATAGCTAAAGAGTTGAAATTTTCATAGATTGTGTATAATATCTATTGCCGCTATAACAACAAATACTAAAAATAAAATAAGATAAATTTTTAAGGGGGGCTCCCGGCTCCCTTACAACAAAAGTAATTTTTTTAGCCTTTTTTGCTCTATATCAATAATGGCAACAGGTAGGTACTTGAATTTTCCACAAAATCCTTAGTTATACTTGTACTTTGATATTTTATAATAATATTAAAATAAAAAATTAAGGAGGGCTCCCATACAAAAAACACAATGTTTGGTCTAATTTTGCTCTATAATGGTACGGAACCCTTCTATTACCCTTTGAGTACGGAACCCTAAAAAACAGCCAATTAGTGTTAATTTGTTGTTATAGCGGCAACAGATATCTGTTGCCGCTATAACAACCTGTGTGTGTAATCCTGAAATTTTCACAGATTGTGTATATACACAATCTGTGAAAATTTCAGGACCCTAGCTATTCTTGAGATACAGCCTGGCAACAGACAGACAGACGGACAGACAACAAAGTCTTAGTAATATAAGGGTCCCGTTTTTAGCCTTTGGGCATGGAACCACTTCATCCACTTACGTCTTCATTTGACCAAAACGGATTATGCAAGCGTACCGAATATGGTACAACATAATATTGACAAAATTTCACTTTCATTGGCTCCGTATGTGTCGACGCATTCGTTCAGCTTTTCCGACGAGACAAAAGGTTCCTTGCCGCTTTCGCGCGCCATTATTATATCAGACATTTAAACAAATAGTGCCACTACGGTTCTCACAAACACAATGTGTTTTTGGTACGTGAAATCAGGACATAATTTTCACGAAAATACCAAATCTAGTGTAAAACGACAGGTAGCATACTTATGACAGGGTAGACAATATAAGCTTACGTATAAAGAATTTTACCACTTTGGCATACAGTGTGCACAATTTTACATAGGCAAGTTAGTGATCACAAAATATTATGACATGAAATTGAATTGTGCACACATATTATTATGATAGTTGCAGTAGTTTTTTTTTTTTTTTTTTTTTTTTTATTTATTTATTTATATCGGGCTATAGTAGTAGTGAAATGTGATTTTCTATTCAGAACCTAGTAGCACAGAATACATTGGTACAAGTACTTAGTAGTATAAAGGTATGAGTATATTCTATGTTTGTAATGGAATTAATATGATAAACTTATTTTAAATATTATCTTGTTAGTGGAGCCTCTAAACTGGGGAAGGCAGATTGATTCTACACAAATTACATAACGCGTATCATCTATTTACATTTATATTGCACTATTACAATAATTGTAAAAATCATGATAGAGTTCGTGATGATAATTTCAAACTGTTACGGCAGCCGCAGTGTTTGAAGACCGGAACAACAAAGCACGAAGGAAATAAAATGTAGTAATATTGAACATAATATTAATAATTGCGAATAATTACCATTTTTTATAAATCAGTTTGTGTAAAATGTTGTCTAAAATATTATAGTTTCGCAGCAAATAGTTTATCACGCGGCAATATCTATTATTTGAAATATTTGTTATACCTATAAAAATAATCCTGTTTCCATTCCCGGAACTCAAAGTGTCTCCATAGTGTTATTTCAAATTTATTCACCTGTTTGAGCACGAATAGGTACCTAATGACAGACATCGCGTTTATAATAATAAAATAAAATTCGTTCGTTCGAAAATTTTTTTCATCTAACATATGCGTGTGGGGTATCTATGGATAAGCCTCCAAAAATCATATTGAGGTTTCTCATATCATTTTTTTCTAACCTGAATAGTTTGCGAGAGCGACTCTTCCAAAGTGGTAAAATGTGTGTCCCCCCCTCTAATTTCTAAAGTAGGGGCATGATAATTCTAAAAAAAATATATGATGTAGATTACTATAAAAACTACCAACGAAAATTGGTTTGTACGAGATCTAGCCAGTAGTTTTTTTATACGTCATAAATGGTAAACCTTAATCTAAATTTCATTAAATCGACTGAAACATAAAAATAAATCAAAAACCTTTTAATTTCATAAAAATAAACCTTATTGCAGCTGCTGCGGAACCCTTCATGGGCGAGTCCAACTCGCACTTGGCCGCTTTTTTTTGGGATTAATTCTATAATCTATATCCTTTCCCAGGACTCAAAGTATCTCTATGTCGCAGTCGACTGGTTAAAAAAGCCATTAAATCAAACAGCCCTTTGGGCTTTGACTGAACAACGCCATTCAATCACACGGCTATACGTCGTTTACCCGACTTGTTGACTTCAACGTTCAACACTTTTACCATACTATACATACCAAATTTCAGCAAAATCAGTTCAGTGGTTTGAGCATAAAGAGGTAAATAGACAGACAGACACACTTTCACATTTATAATATAAGCATGGATTATGGATGGTAGTGATGTATAGTAATGGAGTATGGATAAAGTTCCTTCACTACGATTACAGTTGCCAATTTCCATACCATCAGCTTACTATAGAGTGCATTCGCCCGGATATATTCAGGTTTACAAAATATAAGCTAACACATTAAGGCGCTGATCCACAGCGGCGCACAGCGGTGCACGGATTTTTTTGTTTGACTACGTGGGTCAGCATTTCCACTGCTGCACACGCTATACAAACACGTTACTCACGACTTTACGATGTACACAATTATTGTTGTTACGTAGTTTACATCCCCTTAGCTTCCGTGTATCTCGTGTACAGCATGCCTAGTGTTGCCAGCGTTGAGCTACGTGTGCACCATATTCGAGCTACGTGAGTCAATTCATGCGTAGCGTGTCCGTGGGTTGCAGTGGACACAGTCACATATTATGTTTTCTTGCAAAGCGAAGCTTGACGCACGTACGTAGTCTCTCTGTGCGCTGCGGTGGATCCGCACCTTAAATAAAAAATTCAGCTGCATATAGCTTCCGCCTATCTACAACCAAGGTGACTACAGAATGTCGGAATTACGACCTTATGGCCATTCGGTTTTGTTTTTCATAATTATACCTACTTTATTTCTAGATATATTATCAGATGTAAATATAGCATTTATTGAACTGACTTTTAGCAATATAAGTTAAATGCAGTAGAAGAAATCAGGCGCATGTCTTAGGGCCTAAAGCTTAGGCAAATAAGCGTTGTCGGGGATAACTTAAGGTAGTAACCACGAAAACTGTCGCACGATGTTCATCTTGAAAATGTTAGAATTTAAGAGATTATACTATTAAGTTCTGTTACTGTTTTTACTTGTAACATGTAAAGAAAATAGAGTTAAGGCTGCATTTCCCCCAGAGATGTGTTGGGAGGAATGTGTTTTTGAGAACCAATAGGATCGCTTCATTGACGTGACCTCGCTCGGCGCAGCGATTCTATTGAATCTTAAAAACACATCCCTCGCAACACATCTCTGGTAGAAATGCAGCCTAAGACATATTATGTATAAAATAGAATAATGAAGACGTGAGTGGAAGAATCGAACAAGTAACATTTCGTAACATACGGACAATAACTCATTTTTCCCCTAATTATTTCAATAAAACTTGTAACTTATCTACTTCATAACCTAGCTAATATATCTGGCTACACATACAATCCATAGTTTTTCTATTTGAAATAACTTTTCCGGCCCTAAAGCCTCCATTTAAGCAAAAAAACGGGAAGTTTTTTCATGTTACTTACCTTATTCTTCCACTCACGTCTTGAATTATTATACTCACAGAGACGAATATTAATTACTTAACTGTAATTAAATGAAGAGTTTAACAGATATGTAAGGGGCTTAGGAGAAAATCTTAATTAATTTACAACCAAGCAATTAATATTCGTTTCTAAATGCGGCAGAAAGGCTAGATTCTTCTTAGGAGGGAGATCCTATTAATATAAAAAGTATTATTTTACTGGTTTATAATTTGTATAATAAAACCAGTTAAAGTCAGTGACCTACATGATCTTATCGCCCAATTTACATAAGGTATACTTTTTAATGAATAACAGGTTCATTTAAGATATAAATACATATTACAATATTATCATCCGATCATGTGATGAACATTTTTTTATTATTTAGAAAAATTAATGACAATTTTAATCAATCTTTTTCTCTAATGATCTGCCTTGAGGAATGTTCTAGATGATGTTTTACATAGGGGTCATCCATAAAGTATATCACATCTAAAGGGGGAGGGAGGGGGTTGACAAAGTGTGATCGGTCATGACCGGTGTGACAAGGAGGGCGAGATCGTTCCTGTTGTCAATCAAAATATCCTAGGGTGTGTGTGTAATGTTTTATTTGTTAAACAAATGTTTGATAAAAGCATAATTACAAAATAATATTAGTTCGATGCACACCTTTACCATATAAAGAATAAACTATAACTGTGCAAAATTTCATTCACCTACGTTTCCCCATTTCTCGTCCAAAGGGATACAAAGTATTTCGCTCGCGTATTAATATATGTATAGATGCATCAAAACCATACCGAAACTGTATCGCAAGATGACTTAGCATAAATATTCGGCATCTATCAACAAATCCTTCTCAATCACTCCTGACCCAGGTTATACAATGTTCTTACAAAATCTGGTTAGTCCGTTGAAATTCCTTTCACCGTCACGTGACCAGCACTCGTGACTCCCGGAGAATGGTTGGGCTTGATTTTAATTGGTCCAAACTCATTGTGTAACGTCGACCTTTGTTTACTTCAATCACTAAATATAGTGATCCGATTCTTCGCGCGGAATACCGCGCGAGCAATCGGAGGCTAAGGCTGCATTTCCACCAGAGATGAGTTGCGAGGAATGAGTTTTTGAGAACCAATAGAATCGCTTCATTGACTTGACCTCGCTCAGCGCAGCGATTCTATTGGATCTCAAAAACACATCCCTCGCAACACATATTTGGTGGAAACGCAGCCTAATCGGGGGCGGACGCTCCTTCGATCACAATTCACAAATTAGCTAGCCTCAGTAAAAACCCATATTTTTGTTTGTGTGTGCGGAGTATGATTGTGTAAATTTAGGAAAAGATGTACCTACAACATTATGGTGCTTACTGACCAGCCTATGGATTGGCCAATTAATAAAATACTGCCGCTGGATTTCAGTATTTTATTTAGCATCCAGTATTTTAGGCATCGCAACTTAAATTTTATTTTCTAACACGCAGATACACATTGAATCGACTAACTTGCTGTCTGAGTTGTTAAGCTAAATGTGTACTAAACCTAAGTGACCCAAAGACTAAGAATAGGACCCAGCTATTAATATATAATTACGGAGCCTGTCGTTTTCGTCTCCTTCTACCCTCTTCCTTCTAACTTCACGGATCTAGTTGTCACCACAACACAAAAATATACATAATAAAAGTAGGCGGTACAACAAAGTTTTTTTGTGTCCAACAATTTTCTTTTCTACATCGAAACAAAAGGATGAGGAAAACGTGTCTCTAGTCTCGACGCATCATTACATCGCATACATCTATTTGAACAATGTTCAGTGAGCTAGTGGAGGTCAGCTCGAGTTAGAAGGGAGCTCAAGGATCGTCGTGACCGGGCGCCATCATTGTTTTATTTATTCATTAATACCTCATCATTATCGTCTTTACTATGAGTACGTATCATCGACGAAAAAAATACAGATTCATAGACAGCACTATCATTGTTTTATTTTATCATTAATGAAATATTAATAATCATTCTCTACTATGAGTAAGTAGCGTCGACGAAATTTCAAAAAATAAATACTTACGAATTTTAGGGTCTAAATGGCACATTGGCATTTAGTTTCGTTAAAAATCAATGTACATATTAGGTAAGTAAGACTGTAACACAAATCCTTCAGGTACTTAGCACGGGGATAGACTGACGAGGTGTGAAGCGAAGATTTCCTTTCATTTCAAACTTCTCAAATTGTATGACGTAAAGTTCACAAGAACAGTATATTTAAATTTACATTAGAATTTAAATCATACATGTTTCTTCGTAATATTTTAAAGCATAAGAACTCTATCGCATATATTCCTGGTAAGATAAAAAAACTAAAGCCACGAGAGCCATCATTTACTGAGTTTATCAACCCGGATAACAATTTCGCAACGCGGACTTTTCCCAAAAAGTACATCCCATGTATGTGATCTGTTGAAATTAATGATACGTCGGCGTGTAAGTGGTTTTATCAAGATCGAGACATTTTTAAAAGGAAACGACATACATAAGGTGAATAATACATTGATGTTATTTTAATTAATTATTATTATTATGAATAAATAAAAAAGGTTTCCGTTGCTTAGAGCGGACATATTGAATGAACAGTAATAGAGTGCAGGGAGTAAAATACGATACTAAAGAAACGTAAATCTGTGTCAAAAACAGAATCCGCGAAAAGTCTAAGGTGGTAGACTAATTTTGAGAAAGACGCACAGGCCGTCATTTGGCGAAAAGGTTGTTTGCAAGTATCCTGGGAAACGACGCTAGCTGGCGATACTATTCATGATGAAACATGAGGGTGTTTTGTTATCATTGCAAAATGTTTGTGTGCGTAAAATGAGGCAAATATCAAAACGATAGAGTTACGTTTCCTTAGTATCGTATTTCGATGACTTGGTACTTTTGCACTGAACAAATCTTTTAAGATAAGGAAAGTATGAATATTTTTAAATTCCCAATGATATCACTTAATTAGAATGTTCTTCTAAGAAGATATATAGAAATTCTAATATTATTATAGAATTCTCTCTAGGAAAGAATATATGGAAGAAAATTGTATTGGAATTTGTTTGCTTCCTCACTCGTGGACCGATTTCGATGAAAATGTAGATTGAAAAGATGTAAGCAACTTTTATAATGTTGCAAAAGATTTTCGTTGTATGTGTCGCTATTATCTAAGAATTAGCAAGCATAATTGATAATTAAATTGATGTATGTAAAGTAGCTGGGAAGTATATAAGCAACTTTTTACAGTGTTGCCGACAAACATGGACATTTGCAATACTAAAGGACACTTGGGCTGGCATGTCATGTATGGCTAAAGCCCTTAGATATTTAAATAAAGATTAAAAAAAAGCGGCCAAGTGCGAGTTGGACTCGCCCATGGAGGGTTCCGCAGCAGCAATAAGGTTAATTTTTATGAAATTATATTATTTTTGATTTATTTTTATATTTCAGTCGATTTAATGAAATTTAGATTAAGGTTTACTATTTATGACGTATAAAAAAACTACTGGCTAGATCTCGTTCAAACCAATTTTCGTTGGTAGTTTTTATAGTAATATACATCATATATTTTTTTTAGAATTATCATGCCTCTACTTTAGAAATTAGAGGGGGGGGGGACACACATTTTTCCACTTTGGAAGAGTCTCTCTCGCAAACTATTCAGGTTAGAAAAAAATGATATGAGAAACCTCAATATGATTTTTGGAGACCTATCCATAGATACCACACACGCATAGGTTAGATGAAAAAAAAATTTTTTTGTTTCAGTTGTACCTATGGGGACCCCTAAAATTTTTAATATTTTTTCCATTTTTGCATCAAAATCTTAATGCGGTTCACAGACTACATCTACTTACCAAGTTTCAATAGTATAGCTCTAATAGTTTCGGAGAAAAGTGGCTGTGACATACGGACGGACGGACAGACAGACAGACAGACAGACAGACAGACATGACGAATCTATAAGGGTTCCTTTTTTGCCATTTTGGCTACGGAACCCTAAAAGGATACTTAAGATCATTTTCGTCCAAGTTAGGTTTTGTTTTCCTAGATAATATGTAAGAAATCAGTAAGCGTCTATGATTGAAAGGTTAACTAATGTTGACATGAGTAGGCCAGTCATCGAAAGTAAATCGAGTAAAAAAATATTGGCAAACTACCGGCCTTGTCGCTCATGTCGGTATGTCAATGTCATTGTCAAATCTGTCAGTGACGCCCCATGTTTGATTGATTTCCTTTTTGGTGATAATAATGAATAATCATTATTTACAGTTCTTCATTTTTGATAATAAATAATTAGTCACAGTTTTCTAATATAATCATTTACAACTAGATGATGCCCGCAACTGCGCCAAAACTCGTTTATCGCACGGGAACCGTACATTTTTTCGGGACAAAAGTATCCTATGTCTTTTCCCGGGACTCAAAGTATCTCCATGCCAAATTTCACCAAAATTGGTTTAGCTGTTAGGGCGTGAACACTGGCAGCCCCCCTGAAATATTAATATTATTTTATTTTTATTTTGTTATTACAGCGGCAACATATATACACAATCTGTGAAAATTTCAGAAGTCTAGCTATAGCGGTTCTTGAGATACAGCCTGGCGACAGACAGACAGACGGACAGACAACGAAGTCTTAGTAATAGGGTCCCGTTTTTACCCTTTGGGTACGGAACCCTAAAAACAAAAGAGAGTACTGCAATTTCCGAGGTAATTTCATTTACAAGTAATCTTTCATTCTTGATTGGTCTACTAGTAATGCAACGTGTAACTCACACATGAACGAAAATTTGCTCTCAACTTGATGTTCATAGATGATAGAGCTCTGTCTATACTTTTTTGGTCTGAAATTGAGAAACTGAATTTGCTTTACATTTATGTTACATAAGATATCTAAAAGCTAACTAACCGCAACCAAGCAATAAAAGCCTACAAATAAACCTTCGATAACAAGATCAATGATCTATAGATCACTAGGCATGTCGTATTCAGTGCACATAAGGAAGGCAGTAAAAGATTAACGTGAAGAGTTTGCCCTTTGCGAAGAACGCATATCGGAGAAAGTACTTCCTTGATGCAGCTCATGTGACTATGCGTGTCGGCGACACGTGCGTATTTCATAACTTTATAACTTCACGCCATTTACACTTCTGTACTGTTATAATAGAGGCTACTTTCCCGTGTACAATTTCCATTGTTTACATACAAACATGGTGTACGTTTGCGAAACGTAAACTAGGCTACCGTTACGTGAGGTTACGTTACGTTTTGTATTTCTATCATGTGCCTTATTGACATAGAATGCGGTGTCGCAATAATTAACTTTTTGTGTTTCATGTGAACGATGGAATCAACCTACTTGTTTAACAATAGGGCTGTCGTATGACCTATCGCCATTTTTGCTACGTATTTACTGTGATAAAATTATAATTGGCAACCCTATACGCAGTTTGGCTGTAATTCGTAACAAATTATCATTTCACTTTACTTCCTATCCTATTTAAAAAGCTTTTAATTAAACATTATTCTATGGGATATGTTTTTGACGCCTGATTATATAAAATAGCTATTATGCATGTACTTGTAAACTACTAATTGTTTTGTACTATCGGAGAAGTTGATTCCTAGGCAGATGGGGGGCCTACGTAGTTTGGTGATTGGTCGCATTACGTCAAACTAACAATTAACATTTAATTGACATGATCCGACCAAATGACGTTGGTCTGTCAACTGCCTAGGAATTAATTTCCTCGATGGTACTTTGTATAAAATACATCAAATATATTATTGAAACACGCACTTTCGGTTATAACAACCAACGACTGACTCTTTATTCTTGCCACATTACAACAGAATACATATTTGACATTACAATAGAGTATAGACCAACCATAGATAAAGTATTATATTTTTGATACCAACCGACAAAATATGTACTCAAAACCTTCAGTAACATTTTATTTTATTTTTATTTATTTGGAAAACATACAGTGTTTATTCATATAAAAAGCTGTATAAAATCTAGACACCATTTACACGTTTTCACATTTAGAAACTAATTACGAAAGCTTACAAAAACTTACAAAAACTCACTTAAATAGAAAGATAATAGTTTATAGAAAGGTACAGACATTTATAAATAACTAATAAGAGATTAATATTTATTATCAAACGACAGTCAGAGAACGCCGTCAAACCAATGCTTAGATATAAGTCGTTTTGTGCCGGTAACTATTGAGTTAATGTCCAGGTCAAAACGTTAAAAAAGATAATAATATAACAATTAACAATAAAACAAAAGGCCATTTTGTAAATAATTATCGTTATTGGTATGCGATTGAGTCCGCGCCGCAGTCATGTGATGCTATCGACGGAACCTTGCACGTGCGAAGCCGGATCAGACACTGTATTATCCAGGAGAAAAGTGTTAAAAATAATAATATTTTTGTTTAAACTAGACAGTATTCATAAAAAAAATAATCTGGTCTGTATCTATCTACATTGCATGGTGAATCAGTACATGCAGTGATTAGATGTCCAAACGTATTTTTTAAGTAAAGTAATACCATTAAAAGCATTATGCATAGTTTTGACCTTAAGTTTAAGCCCAAATTTTCGTCATTTGTAAAACGAAAACGTCAAAAAATATTGTGACAAAAATATTTGATACTAAGGAACGACACGCGTTGATGTCTTTTCTATGCGGCGTATTTTAATCATAGTAATGTTTTTCAAACTCATTGACAATTAATGTTTTGCATCTAGCATTGAGATTGATAGTAATGAATATTAATTTGTAATAGTGACAAAAGTTCCAAATATGTATTATACGTTAAGAACATAATATTTTTTCGAAGAATTCGATGCGCGTTGAAGTCTTTTGTATAGAGCATGTTTATAATATTATTATGACAGTCTTATATAGACCGCTTCCTAAAAATAAAATATAGCGTAACCTTTTCTCAAAAAATAAAAAATGTGACATAAATGTACAAAAGTACACATTATTTAATTATAACAATAGACAAGAAGTGAAATTACAATAAATTTCAGGAGAAAAGCTGATAGGAATCTGCTTACATCCCGACAGGATTTATCCCATACGTTGTATCCCAATACCGGACATCCGTTTCCGGTTCTAGCACTTATACCCACGAGTGTACCTTATCGCTAATTGCGGTATAGTCACCATTTACCCGCATCGTAGCTCTAAAACACTTAGTGGTATATTATACCTATAGATATTATTAAAGTTATTATTGTTTATGGTTTCGACAAAAAACGCTTTAAGGCCTAATAATTATGCCTTAATCATAAATGAGCAATGGTGTTTCTTTGTTCCGTAACCCTGAAGATGATGTTAAATAAACTAAGTACTATATAAGTCTTTATACTGCTTAATAATTTTGTAAAGAAATAATATACTAAATCGTAGGTACCGTGTATTATAGATTACTAACCTAAGGTAGGATTTTAAGCTTAGTGTGACGTCACGTCAGTAGATTTGTGACGCAAAGCAACCTGGGGGGCTATTACGACCTCTTATATCCAGCCAGTTTACAGGCCGTGTCTATGCAACGGCCTGTAAACTGGCTGGTTAAAAGAGCTCGTAATAGCCCCCCTGCCGTGCACTCTCACCTCATTAGACACGCCTTTATTTTGCCGAGTGAACTGTGACCTCTTAGGCCTTATGTAATATTTCATACGAGCTTTTTCCCGCGGCTTCGCTCGCGTTAAGAAGTATTATTAATTATTATATACAAACTTTCATCCCCTATTTGAACCTCTTGGGATGGAAATTTATCAGAATCCTTTCTTAGCGGATGCGTACGTTATAATATCTACCTGCATGCCAAATTTCAGCCCGATCCGTCCAGTGGTTTGGGCTGTGCGTTGATAGATCACCATGTCACCTTTGAGTTTTATATATATAGAATATTATGTTCTTATGTAGTATTATGTAGGATATTATTAATTATATATCTACTTGAAGTAGGCCATTAGCGTTCTAACCAAACCATGGCTTAACCGTGGAAAATTTATTGTAGTATTTTTGGTGTGATTGGCTTTATTTTTTTCCAGTTTTAAAGTTTCCTTACAGATTTCCTTAAAGTTTCATAATACTTCAAGAATAGCACAACATTATGAAATATAATATTCTCGTCTCTGAAGCCAACAAACGATTAGTATGTAAACTCAAATGTTGCATTTGTGGGTGTCACCTGCGGAAATGTCAAGGACGCTATTGTTGGTCACATGACCGCGTCATCCGGCCTCGTCACATGACCGCATCACATGACTGGGTCAAAAAACATGAGTTTGGAGATACGCCCATTCACTTTAAATACGAAATAATGAGAATGACCCTTGTGACGTAACAATATAGGTAAGTTAAAGTACGGTAGCACTAATAATTTATTCACGCGGTAGTGTTTTTAACTGGCTTATAAAAAGGAGGAGGTTCTATGTTCGGCTGCATAATATTATATTTTATTTTCCAGGTTAATAGATATTTGTCTTTTCTATTATAGGTATCTTTTCTATTGTAGGTGGTATACACGACAATTTTTTGCTTAGGAAATAAGCGACTATGGAATGAGGAGTTATTTAGTAACAAAATTAGTGTTTTAGTGCTTTAATAAATTTTATATTTACAAGCATGCAATTGAAGAGATTGGTTAATAATTTTAATGATGTTACTATGTCTTTTTAATGTACGCAATAGTTTGTAACGTATGCTTAGTTCAAATTATAATTTGATTTTGTACGGTACCCTAATTAGAAATATTACTTTATTTTTTTATTATTATTATTTTTTATATTTATTATTATTGTACAACCAAATTAACATAATAAAGGTGAAAATTTGTATAATATACAAACTCTCACCTTTATTATTATGTTTGGGACTTCTTCAGACAAAAACTACCAACCGTATTTTCTGACATTACAAGGCAGTACTTTAGACCCTGAAAAAATACAGGCTACTCTACATCATTAAAAAGTAAGTGTATGATTTTCGTTTGTATAATGTAAAAATACAGTATTATTAGGATTTAACCTCTACCGCATTCTTTTCATTACATACTTTGTATTATGTTTTCACGCATATATATGCGCGTTTAAATCTTTTTCACTTCAAAAAATAGATATCGCTTAAACTCATTAAAGCATTCCATAGCGACATCTACACGAAGTGTTAAGTATCGCGAACGTCGTACTTTCACAACTTGTTGTAAGTCAAGGAGGTTATGGTCACGAGCCAGCGAATTCATATCTACAGCCGGCAACAGATGGCAGGAGGATATTATATTTCTATGTAGTCATGCTTCGGCACGAATGAGTTTAATCGATGCATACGATAGTCTCACAGAACACCAGCGCGAAACAACGCAACCCTTGCATTGTGTGAAGATTTTAGAGCTGTTAGTGATTATGAGGATCAGGGAATTTAGACAAGATGCCTTCTATAATTTATTTATTTGTGCAACTTGTTGGTGGCGTTGCCATGGCATGATGTTGACATGCGCAATAGAATGTTTTGTGGCGCATGCGCCAAAAATTATGCCGACGAACACGGCCTTTAGATAGGTTTCGAACCAGTCAGGTATAGCAGCTGTCATTCAACTTGACACTGACTCGTGAACCGCAATTAGTGGTGCAGTCCCAGTGACCTGATAAACGCTAAAGGTTGCATGATGGACAGCGATATAAAATCATAGTTGAGTTAATATTTAGTTAAAAGCATATTATTAACAATTAGGGCCTGTCTCACCACTTCGTGATAAAATGCCGGATATGCTATCCACAACTTATTTGACAGATTATCCATACTTTATCTGTCAAGTTAAGTGGTGGATAGCCTATCAGGAAGTGGTGAAACAGGTCCTTACTGTCACACAGGCACCCGAAAGATAAGCTTTGTTCGGAGCTTAAAGGATTTAAAAATAAGTCAAGGTTCCCCAGGGATAACACCTAGATGTTTTTTTCTCATAAAAATTGTAAGAGGGAGACATAATATATCTATATTCAATATCAATACTGAATTACTCAGAATACAAAAGTATGTCTGTCAATAAGTCAGGTGCAGTTCAGTTTTGGTTCAAGCTTAGTACGCTGAACCAATTCACATGATACTAGGTGTACTTCGTGGAGTCCCGTCATTACTCGGTCTCCGCACGATAAACGAATATTAGCATTCGGAGCTGTTACGTAGTTAAGTGTATGGGTTTACACAGAGTTTGCTGTGAAAGTAGCAGCGCTTAAAGAGTATCTTTTTTCTACTTTTATATGGGAAAATTCATGACGCTCGAGCGCTTGCCCATACCAATTACGATAAAAATTTGCTCTTTTAACGCAGCTACTTTCACAGTGAACTATATGAGAGACACATACAAACCCTAAAGTATTATCACTTAAAGTTTTATTACACCTTGTATTTGTCGAAGCAACGGATCGATCTAGTTAAGTCACACATCAATGGCACAGTCCTTGTGCGTGGAAAAGCGCAGACGGAAATGACGAACTCGAAAGAAAGTACTTAAACCAGCCGCCATAGTAGGCCAGTTGACTTGCCACTGCGTTAGTTTGTCACATATACAGTGTTTCCACATCCGTTGGATACTAGCCCTCTTACTAATAAAAACTTCTTAACCATGCGTTCAACGTGTGAATAGTTATACAGGAGTGTTTAAGTTACACACACGTTACACAGAGTCTATACATAGAAATTTGTATGGAAATGACAGCATCGTTATACAGGCCTTATGTCAAAAAATGATTATTAGTAGAAAAAATCTTATGCACCCTCTATACACGCTGTGTAACTTTTTATTAGTAAGAGGGTAGCTCATTATTGTACACGGCTTTTCGAGTTTGTATAGCGTGTACAATACATCCATACTAATATTATAAATGCGAAATATTGTCTGTCTGTCTATTTGTTTCCTCTTCACGCCTAAACCACTGAACCGATTTTGCTGGGTATGGAGTTATTTTAAGCGTCGGAAAAGGACTAGGATAACTTTTATCCTGGATAAATGTAAGCGATAAACAAATTTTTGGCAACAGAGTTGCGGGTATCAAAGAGTACTTAATATAAATATAAAGGAGGAATATTTGTTTATTTGTTAATAAAGCTTAAAATTAACAATCTATGAAATTTCATACCAACATGAGACTACAAGAAAATATTTTACAAAGTGTATAGATCTAAACCAATCTTTCCCAAAGTGGGCAATAACGCCCCCTTGTGGGCGCTGAAGGTCTATCTAAGGGGGACGGTGTGGGACCCAGAAAAAAATGGGGCCGTTGTGTAGAGCCTTGGGGGTATTTATTTCATCTGGATGCATTTTAAATTGAAACAATGGGGGCGCTAAAACATAATTCTTTCTCAAAGTGGGCAGTGGACAAAATTAAAGTTTGGGAACCCCTGATCTAAACTGACCGTGGGGGGAAGTAATTATTCAAATCTTGAGATACTAAAAATACCAGAAGCGGCCAAACAACGTATGCAAATAATACAGAGAAAGTACAGAAAATGTTTATTCTATTAATTAACGGATGCGCGATGATGATGATTGATGATGATTACGTAACAATTTCACAGAAAACTTTCGTCGGACCAAATTCTAGGAAAAGAAGTATTTGCAAAGTTTCCCTCTCAAGTAGCCTTCTGTCAACAATGTGACTGGATAAAGCTTTTATGGGCGGCCACTCATTTGCGATCGATCATTTCGATCCATTGTCTATGGTTTTTGGCCAAAAGAGGTTCTTAAAAAACAAAATATGGATTTAAACGACGAACATTTTTTGACGACCTCTTCATGGCTCAGTGGATAAGCACGTTGGTAGCTCAAGCCGCGGGTCGCGGGTTCGAATCCCGCCGACAGAACAAAAGGTTTTCAACGTTCCTGGGTCATAGCTGTGTATTAAATACGTGTATCTTAAAATAAAAATCTTAAATATACGGTATGTAATATGTATAGTATAAAAGTACTAAATATATTTCCGTTGTCTGGTACCCGTAACACAAGTCCTTCATACTTAGCACGGAGCCATGTTAATGACGAAACCAAAATAACAACAAAAATCAGTAAAGTACAAGCCCAAGTAAAATACAAAAAAAAGAATAATCCACTGTATTATGTCATTTCACTCTTAAAAAAATATTTTGTTATAAAACATTAATAACAAACGGTAACTGTACCTACGTTATAACATAATTTATTACATGTTTTAAAATAAAATATAAAAAAAAACTTTTTAGAAAATTTCTTAACTTGTAATTGGCCAATGGCCATGTTGTAATAGCTCCATGAATTAAGCGTAACTTTAGCGAAAGCATGAAATTACATTTTTATGGCCTACGATGCAACAAGTTTCATTTCGTGTAAAGTTGCTGAATCATTTTTATTACGCTAAAATATTATCTCATTCACTATCCAATTTTTGATCAACATTTGAATTTGTGTGAGGAAATTGAAAGAAATGCATAAATTTTAAATTAAAAAAGGTCAACTACAGGTACTCTATGTTCACAAACTCAAAATTTAAAAAAAAATAGTATGACATTAACTTATATTAGTTGGATAGTAGCCAAGATATCCAGACTAAAATATTTAAATTAAATTAATGTCCTTCCATTGCTTATCAGGATTTTGGATTTAACCAGAAATTGCTGGCTAGGAATATTCTCACAATTTGACGTTCCCCTAATTTTCCGCTCTACATTGACGGCAAGGAAACCATAAACTACCTCTATAATAAAGTTAATATTAAGAGATAAATTTATTGTGAACGAGGAACTTCAATTTTTTTTCTCCAAATATTTAATTATTTTTTATTTAACAGGCTTGATGAAATTTGGCACCAACATTGACTACATCATCAGCAGATCCAGAATGGTAGACCCATTGGATCTGCTGATGATGTAGAGTAGACTGATGTGGACATCATTCTATATTACCTTTTGTGAATGGATTGGCCTCCACAAACGATGGGGAGCAGATCAGATTTAACAGTTCCAGCATAATTTTCTTTAGCTCTCACGCAGTCGTGAGAAATATCGAGTGCATAAGGACGTAGAGTTACATGATTTTGCCATCAACGAAACACTATCAAAGAAACCACCAATTACAACACACAGGCTGCTTCTACGACTAGGCATTCGTTTCCGAAAATCTATGCAAATGTCACATAATTGAGTGTGTCAACGTATTACAAGTGGCACTGTGGTGGCACTATGTGGCACTGTGTGGTGGCAGTGTTTGCAAGAGAAAGTCCTCGAGGTCCATTCACAGGCCGCATACAAATATCTGCGGTCACCTACTATACCAAAAACGGGTTTAGACTTTTCCCGGTTTGGTGACATGCGATTTTAGCAGGGTTATATGGAAAATAGTGTTTAACGTAAAGGTCACTTCACACGACGACGACCTCTGTGACTCGGTGGTTGGGGGCGTGGTAGCTCAAGCCTAGGGGTGGCAAGTTCGAATCCCGCCGACGGAACTAAATAGATATCACATCGTAACTCTTAAGACATATAGAGAGCGCGACTAGGCGATGCAAAAAAAACCAAGAAAATAACATGTCAAATAGCGTGACGCCACTTGACGTCAATTTTGTAACGTCGTTATGCATCACTGCGTCGTGTCTTATTTCGTTTCTGTGTAAACTCTTACATTCCTAGATATTATACACAACATAGTCGACAAAAATCTGAATAGAGCTATTATATTATTGCAAATAGAAGCGATTCTTGAGTTGAGTTTTTTTTTAAATCGAAGTGCTTTGAAGATTCAAACATTTAAGAACCCAAAGACATTACTAATTGTGCCTGCCAAGCAATTTCTTTGGCTTCTTAAATGTTAGGATTAAATGCATAATGTAATGTTTCTCGATAAAACTTATGAACAAGCTGAAACTGATTAGGGATTAAGACGTTATAAAAATAACTGTTCAAATTGTAGATTACGAAATACGAAGTTATGACTGCATCGACTACATTGCAAGAATGTTCTGAGAAGAAAAATATAATTTCGCAATTGGGATTTTCGGCTTATTCAGAATGTCATGGACTTCAAGATATAAAAATATTTTCATAAAAACACAAGGTAGCTGAGTCGAATTTCATCAGAATATAAAAACATTTTGCTTTTATATTCTCGTAAAAGTTTATTGTGCGGGAACCGTACATTTTCCGGGACAAAAAGAATCCCTTGTCCTTTCCCGAGACTCAAAGTATCTCCACACCAAAATTCATCAAAATCGATTGAATAGTTTACGCGCAAATCATAAAAGTATATTGTGCAGTAACCGTACATTTTTCCGGGACAAAATATGTCCTATGTTCGTCTTCGGGATTCAAGTTATCTCTGTGCCAAATTTCAGCAAAATCGGTCCAGCCGTTTGCGCGTGATAGATCAATCTATCCTGAAAACAGTTGAGGTCATGCTCATGCCGCGGCCGGGTCAAGCGATGCACTGGCTCAGACATGGAGGTTGCTGAACTCTATACAGACGACATTGCCTAGAGCTATTCGTCGATCTTATTAGATAAATATTCTGTTTTATTTATCTTTTTTAATATTTAAGTATTGTCATCGACAATTTAAATTATAATTGATTATAAAAAAAAATGTTGGACTTCCTCTATCGGATAGAGCACAAATGACTTTAGTGAAAATTGCAGTTGACTTAAGAAAACCCGCTAACATAAATTATATTATTATAGGAACTATGAACAATAGAATTCAGAAGTCCAATACATAGGTTTAGAAAAAATTGATGATAAAAATGTTATAACACTAGAACCATCTCGATAGCATTATGTTTGAAATAAGAAATAGCCATCAAAATCTCTATTACTCAGTAATTACATTATACCTCTATTGTGGTGTGCAGAAAAGAAAACATAAAAAGTTTGAACTTATAAACCTGCTGTAAACTACGAAAAACTCACGTACATTAAAACAATTTTACGACAGTCTTCAAAAATTACCGTTACATAACGCATATCCTTGTTAAGTAAAAGTGATATTTTCGAGTCTCTAATATATCAGAGTTACGTTATAAATTACTATAGACGATTTTGAATACATAACATTAAGTGAAAGTAAGGTTTCGGGACCCACATACTAATGTTTTAAATGTTTAAAAATTCCGAATCCACACGCCAACACTTTTCTCCAAGACATACCGAGACGGCGAATAAGCTGAATAAATTAGTCAATCGAACTCAGCCTACCCCCCTTCTGATAGCGAAGACTTTGTTGTTGACAGATACGGACTTTTAATGGGAATAAATACAATGGTAAACATTTACGACCGCACCCTTAGAGGGTTTAACTTGAACTTGAATTTTATTTATGAATTATGAAGATTTTAGCATAAACTACATACATTTATCTTAAACTCTTTGATAAATTAATGTTATCAGTAAGTAACTAGAAGTGAGGCCTGAGGACAAATTAATCATGTGTGTTTTGGGTATTTGCATTTTTTAACGAATAAAAAAATTAGAAAATAGGTAATTATAGTTTAGTTTATATCAACACTATTTTCCATAACTTGTAATAAATAATATTAGGTATTAGGTAAATAAAATTATATCATAATATTGTTTAAAGTTGTTAATTGTTATATGTAATTACATTTAAATGTGTACCTACATTAATCCACAAATCTTCTCAAGTTACCATACAATTAAAGCCCTCCAACAATCCGAATGGCGTATTCACAATCCAATTTCGATAAATCAATGGTTAAATCGCCGTACATTTAACATACATACCTGTTTTATTTACAGTGCAGCCATTCCAAACGGACAGCTCGTGTAACGCCACCTTCAAAGAAAGCTACTTTAGCGCAGACGAATAAATAAAAAATCTTTGTTTGTGATTTCTAACGAGTAAATAGCGAATAAACTATATTTATTTGTATTTAAATGGGATCAAGTTTTGACTAAACATAAAAAAATATTACGCAAAATTGTCGGGAGAAAGTCTACGTTATCGCTAGTCTATGGGCGGCGAGGCTACCATCACTACTTTCATTCCCCGCGAGTGTGACGTAACTCTATAAAAGAGAGCGTATTGAAGACGCCGCCGCTATATCGTTTGCGTTCGCCAGGCTCGGTCAGTGTCCCGATCCGGCATAGGACACGGGCGGAACTCTTCCGCTGGAGCCCGAGGACTCGTGTGAAAAGTCAAAAGGTGAAGTGGCCAGTGCGTGTGATAGTGAGAGTGCTGTGTTTAGCGACAGTGTCGGGGACGGAGGCACTGTGGTTCTGGTAGGCATCACTAAAGGCCTCTGTTTGTTTCAGATACGAGATGAGGTCGTTGTGGTTATTAGCGGCGTTGTGCTGCTTAGTGATCTCGGCTTACGCGAGCCCCATCAAGGTCGCGGATGGAAATGAGAAGGAGGTGGGCAGGCAGGCGGCCCCGGCGGCGGCGCCGGCGGCCACCGACGACGATGACGACGATGATGATGATGATGACGACGACGATGATGGCCTAGACATCGGAGGTACGTCCAACTAAATATAAGCGGTCTTACCACAAAATATTAAACATCTGTTGAACAGTTGTTTTGACACCATTATGTACTGAATTTTTTCTAATTAACTGTTCAACAGGTGTTTAAAACTTTTGTAGTAAGACCGAAGCTAAGGTGTCCTCCACCCACTGAAATCTAAGTGTATCGTACGAAACTTGATAATCTTGATAAATCGTTTACTAACTTTATTACGATTGGGAGGTAGTTGTAAATTATAGTAAACAACAGCTGATTAGAAATACCATTGCTATTAAACTTTAACTTTCAATTAAGCTTTCGTCTAATTGAATAATGAAAAGGCTTAACAATGTTAAGCAACTTCCAATGTTACCTGTAATTAAATTACAATACGTTAAACGCTTCAAGAGTTTTAGGAAAAAGTTTAATAAAAGCTATTATTGGTCCAATGAAAATCTTGATTACATTAACTAATATACCGTACAGTTAATTAACTGTTAAAGTATGAATGAAATTTAACGCATATATACAGGCTGATTCGGTTTACCGTAGTAGAAAACAGGACCTAACGGTTTGAAAACATATCGTGCTGTTATCGCTTCATTTATTCGCTAGATTGCAATCATCATACTCTATCTATTTAATGACTCAATTATATCTCCAAGCTGGGAATGCCGGAAGGTAATCAGCCAAGATTATTTAAAGCGGTGCAAGATATAAGAAACGTTTTTAGTTTGTTTACAAAACTGAAAACCTATTTATTTTGAAACACAACTGTATTTATTTAAACTCATGCAATTTTTTAAATATACCGAAAAAACTGTAAATTTTAGCGCAATCACAAATTGTGCTAGTTACTAAGTACAGTTTTTTAAACAGTTATGTCAGCATACATGTAGAACATTTAAAAATATTGACTCAAAATTTCACACCATTCTATTCAGCAAAGACACAATGGCTTTTGGGAAATGAGGACTTTACGTTTGAGTTTACAAAGCTTTGGTAGGATTACGATGCGAGAGCGTAAATTCTCTCAGAGAGATTTTATTAGAAAATAGTAGAGAGAAGAAAATTAAGAAATATATTTTCTTGACGAAAGTGTTACAATCTATGAATTCCTTTGAATCAGGACGCGCAATCGGTATGTGAGGCGAGCGTGACAGGTGTTCTCATTCAATAATTAATTCAAACAGAAAGACTCAATCAGAGAAATTGCTTTCTATCTTCGAAAGCCAGTAAAGGATTTCACGCATCACAGCGTTCGATTAACAATCTCTATAATTATTACGCCTAATTAAATTGGCACAAAAACTGTTTCTTAAACTTGAGATCGATGCTAGTTTTAGACATGTAGTAATCAATGTTAGTAATTTTTATCAAAGTTTTCATAAATTACATATTTAGTTAGATTAATATTTTTTTGTGAATTTACTAACTAATAATTAATTTCATAGGAGCAGTCGACGACGATGACGACGACGACGATGATGATGATGATGCTGAAGAAGCAGACGATGATGAAGATGATGACTACTTAGAAAGATTCTTCGATGATATTCTAGGAGGTAAAATAACTTTTGAAAATATAAATGGTACTAAAAAGTTATTAAAAGCAAAATTTTTTGAGATAGAAATAGAACAGTTTAGAAAATTAAACATTAAGAAACCACCTTAGTTCAAGTCCCTTTGTTTTGGTGTCATATTTAAGTTTTATTATGTTGCAGGAGAAGACGATGACGATGACGACGACGAACCATCAGGCGTACAAGCGATCGTACCCGCAGCTGATGCCGCCGCAGCCGCCCCAGCCGCCGCCGTCGCCGCCGCGTCCGTCGAGGAAGGCGCCGTAGGCTCCGAGGAAGGCGAGATCGCCGGAAACGAGGCTCTGCCCGAAGGCGAGGAGCCGGAGGGCGGGCAGAGGGAACCCGCGAGCGCGGAAGTCGAAGCACCCGTAGCCGCCAGCTCCGAAGTCGCCGCGGCCGCCGCCGATGCTGAAGACGACGACGAGGAGGAGGACGAGGACATCACCGACGCGCTAGAGCCCGAGGACGATGATGATGATGATGACGACGATGACGATGATGACGACGACGACGATGATGACATTTCGGACGCCCTCGGCAGGAACATCTCCAAGCACTCACGTGAGTCAAAAAAATTGAAAGCCACCGGCGCGGCGTACCCCAAAAAGAGCGTGAAAAAAACCAGCCACCTAAAAGTTAAGAAAACCAAAGCCACGACGACATCGGCCGCAGTCCCAGCCGCCGAACACAAAAAGTTTAGATAGTTAGACGACGCGGGAGATCGGGCACTGGCCCAGCATCCACCTAAGCGGCCTCGAGGCCAAATTAGCTAAGCTATTTATTGACTATTTATTTATTCTATTTATTTTATTTATTAAGTGAGTGTGAATGATGTGTGAAAGTGTAAGTATGAGTTGAGACAAAAAGTTAAATTAATGTCTAGATTATGTCACACTGGTTCCGTGGCAGTTTTAAATAAATCTGTTTGTTCTATAAGTTGTGTTAAATTTATTAAATAATCTTCCTTGCGATGATTTGTGCGTCGATGCAGATTACAAATGTTACGAAACACTGCTCTATCGGTCAGAACTCTAGTTGTATAATTTGTCAGTGACATTATCTAGTCATAATTTACTTTTGAATGCTGATAAATAAATATATACTAGTCAAAGTATTTATTCATATTTATATTCCAACCTCCCTTACCCGATCATATATTCTATAAAATATCTATAAATATTTGGAAGTATCGTATTTTAAGTATTTACGTAACTAGCTTTTTGACCGATATGTTTATTTGACGCACAAAGCATTTTATCCTCATCCCTTTTCCCATTCTAGGATACGTATGTATTCTATTTATCTATGTAGATTGTAGATCATCAACGCATTGGATAGTAGCTGAAATCGCCGGATCTAAAAAAGCATCGCGGCTATGCGATGCGCGGCCGCTCTCTATAGCTTATTAAGGGGGAACTAGTTTTATTTGGATGTATGTTATGAGGTCGAACTCAGGATTGCGGCTGGCGTCCGCTTACTTTCCCATCCGGAGCACGTTCAATGAACCCGCCCGATTTCTTTTACAGCCTTGACACTTTCTTTAACCTTGCCCGAACTTTGGGAGGCGACCTTGGCGGGGTCTCAAATCGAACATTTTCCGTTCTCTCGAAAGTAAATCGAATTAAATACTCTCACTCGGTGACGAAATAATCACGAAATTTGCGTGTCGAACGTCGGCCACAGTGAAAACGTGGTAATGAGATGCGAAAAGAGAAATTTTTAAATGTTTGTCGTCGAGAAATTCTGGGAGAGTTGCGAGGAGTCATATTCGACCTAAATGAAACCCGTTTGGTACCGGTAACACTTGAAACAAGTTGATAGATCACGATCACGACTTCCTTTCACAGAAAAGAAATTAGTCACGTCTAGTCTGGTAAAATACTATGTAGGGATAGATTTATTTTCTCGAAACGGCAAGCTCACTCGAGTTTTTCCGCAGAAAGCTGTACAGGTACAGCTATATCTGTTGTCTGATATATTGTGGAGCGCAATTAGGTTTCTTCGGGTGTGCGCAACTCGGCATGTAGTTTCTTTTACGTGTGGAAAATAGAAAATCCACCGTTGACTGGACTTATTAATTGTTATGGGCTATTAGAATTCAGCCGGCTCGCAGAGATGGAAACAGTTAGGAGTTCGCGTGTTGCTACGTGCGCAGCATTGGACGTGCATGAATTATGATCGTAGTATAATTAAAAACGAGCAGCAATGCATTCGCGTGATATCATGAAACAAATACGAGACACTACATTAATTGAGCTGATAGAGTAATGATGATAACTAATAGATAAACTACAGCTGATAAATGATAAAACTTAGACAGGTCATGTAAAATGTAATAAGCTGGTAATGATTAAAATCAATTATAGCAAACATCAATCAGTGTAAGATTTTACAAGCTGGCTTCTATAGTAAATATTAAATAACACTGCAATTTAAAAAGATGAAATATCACAAAACGTATCAGATTATAACCCAAATAAAAGTGTTCAAGAAGTCGTAAACAGTGATATCAGATTTTAAGTATGACATTAAACTACTAACTTTCTCCGCAATGAATTTGAATACGACTATTGAATTAGATTTGAGAGTAATTAAAATGTTGTCGAAAACTTCATTATTATTTTTATGGGGCAATTATTAAGACGTTCAAGTTTTAATTACTTATTCGTATTCTCCGACTACGATAAAATATTAAATTGATGTTTTTAAAATTAAAGTTTTAAATCGTCATTGAGATACACAAGAGAAAGCATTATGGGAATTTAGGGACATTGTTTATTTACAATTTATAAAATCATTTAAAATTACAAAATGGTTATTAAGAAATTATAATATTTTTTATGGTACAAAAGCATTGCTTAGAAAGCTGTGTCTGGACAAATAAACACCGAAGCTTTAAAATATGGTAGGCAGTTTAAAGTAACTTTAAAATATACCACAGGTGCTTTATCGGACGAGCCAGAAAAGAAACAAGTTGTACCCGCAGTGTATATCACGAAATATAACAAATTCGTCGACAATATACTCGAGAAAATGAACGAAATATTGAGGCGTTCGTACGATCCCGTCAGCGTCAAGCTACAACCGATCGACGCGAGCAAAAAGAAGTCGAAGCCGAAGAAGAATAAGACAAAATCGAAGAAGTAAGTAAATAACGACTTATTTTTTTAAACGTACACAAAGATGAATTTGAGTAAGAGATTACGTTAGTAGAAGTAAAAGTTGGATATGGCAGTTTTCATTTTGCAAAAAAAATATTACACTGAAATTAATGAATACCATTAACTTCTTCTTCACAATATTACTAAGCTTAAACTACATAACGTCATAAGGTCTAAAAACTGTGATTTGAAAAAAAAAACAACTTACCTTTGAATCACAATTTCTTGAACAGTATAATGAATTTTCTTAATACATATTGCTTCATCTTCTTAAAAATTTGTTTATTTTAAGGAAATCTTCAAACAAGAAGAAGACCTCAGCCCGCGGAACTGTACCTGAAATCAAAAATGAAAATAAAATTCCTGAACAAGATAATGAAATGAAAACTGAAGAAAAGGTGAAGGAAGAATTAAGCAATAACGCAACTAATAAAGTCGCATCCGAAGCTAGGGCATTGAAAGAAAATAACAGGACTGAAAGGGCGAAAGCAAAAGCAACCACCGCAAAGCCAACACCAAAGCCAAAACCTCCTAAGACAACTGCTAAGCCAAAACCAAAGCCACCAGCAAAAACTACAACTAAGAAGCCAGCGAAAACAACTAACAAGAATAAGGTCAAGGCAGGAGAAAAGAGCAAGCCAAGAGCTAAGGGCACCTTATATGGGCTGTCTTCATTGAGAAGAAATGGTGATGTTGCAGTCAGTATTAGTTCAGACTACACAACAATAAAAAGCAATTTCCAAGTTGGGCCGCTGATTTTGAGAGTTGAAAAGGAGGTAAGCAAAGTAAATAAAGCACGCACAAGCAAAAAAGGATATAAGAATGACCTTCTTAAACGTTGAGTTCTACTTACTTTGATTGGTCTAATTAATAATAACGTTCATTTTAAGGTCGGTCGTGGCGCTAAAAAAGAACTGAAGTCAGCAACTGCCACAACAGCAGAGATGTCCGGTAAAATCACCCTACGTGTCAACAACGAAGGCGTAGCTACGTTACATTCCATCAAAGTTTTACAACCAAAGCAGGTAAGTTACATAACTTATCTACCCAAAAAATATTGATTGCAATAATTGTATTTGGCAATCATTTTTTTGGGTGTATCTGTGTTATATTATAAGTTTACAATGTTAACAGGATTACTTTAAGGTTACAAATATCCCGTACTTATAACATTTACGTAGCGAATGACCATACGGTCCGATTGTCTTTGCAGAAGTCACATTACAGATAAACTGCCGCACTCAGAGACATATTTTAATGGTGATTAAACTTCAACTCTATGTAGAGTTTGACTGATAATATAATATTATGTATCCAGGGGCTTATGTCAAAAACTTCAATCAATTACAATTAATTACACCTCTAGTCCACCGACGCAGTTCGCTGCGAAACAGCGGCGAAACGACGGCGAAACGATTTACTGTCTCATCTGCCACACGACAATGCTTTATATTGCATCTCGCTCTATTCCTGTTTCGCATTTGTTTCGCATTGGTTTCGCAGTTCGCAGCGTCGGTGGACTAGAGGCGTTAATAATATTCGTCTCTGGTGGAAAGTCTGTTAACTTTGGATAGTTATACGCTACGTAAATCTTTATTAGTAAGAGCGTTAATGTTATTTAACTTTTAGGTTCGCGTGGATAGCAACCATGAAAGAACCCGCGAGTTGGTTTGGCAACGCAGCGCAAGGATAGCCCACGTCGTATCGGAAAAACTAAAGTCCGCCTCCAAACCTATGTTTCAGACGCAGAAAGTAGTGAGACAATAAGACTTATTACGTATATTCAAGGAACAATATCTTAAAGACAAACGTCAATTTACTGAAAATCGAGAATTTGGTCTAAAGTATTTAGTTACTTAAATGGTTAAAGACTGTATCGACAAGTTTCGTAAAGTACGCAAATTATACTCTCGATTTTAAGTTTTACAAGTTGTACTTAATAAGTTATTTTAAGAAAGAACTAAAACATAATCAGAGAAGCGCATTTATTAGCTATAAATTTTATATTAGGCTTAACGTTACTTAGAAGAAGAAAGTTGCTTATTGGCAACGGTAGAGGTATTTTAATTTCTCAATTTTTGAAGATGAAGATACTCACAAACGACAAAGTCACAAAATGCATTTATTATTCGTAACTTATTGGTGCTAAGATATTCTAGATGTATATTTATTTATTTTAATAAATTTATAAACAGTTTATTCTTCATTCTATACTAACTTGTCTCGAATAATTTAGAAAATAATTAAGAAAATTAAAATAAGATACCAAGACTTACAGCGTTATGTAGGCAAATAAAAATAACTTATTTTCAATTTTGACCTCTTGATGGCAAACGATACATTTACGCATGCATTCATAAAGATGACTTAACTTTTATTCATTAGGAATTATTTCTGTCACATGTTACAGCCCATCTTTTTAGGGTTCCGTAGCCAAAATGGCAAAAAAGGAACCCTTATAGATTCGTCATGTCTGTCTGTCTGTCTGTCTTTAAGATTTTTATGCAAAAATGATTAAGATTTTGATGCAAAAATGGAAAAAATATTAAAAATTTTAGGGGTCCCCCTAGGTACAACTGAAACAAAAATTTTTTTTTTCATTTAACCTATGCGTGTGGGGTATCTATGGATAGGTCTCCAAAAATCATATTGAGGTTTCTCATATCATTTTTTTCTAACCTGAATAGTTTGCGAGAGAGACTCTTCCAAATTCTAATTTCTAAAGTAGAGGCATGATAATTCTAAAAAAAAATATATGATGTAGATTACTATAAAAACTACCAACGAAAATTGGTTTGAACGAGATCTAGCCAGTAGTTTTTTTTATACGTCATAAATAGTAAAGTACAACTGAAACAAAAAATTTTTTTTTCATCTAACCTATGCGTGTGGGGTATCTATGGATAGGTCTCCAAAAATCATATTGAGGTTTCTCATATCATTTTTTTCTAACCTGAATAGTTTGCGAGAGAGACTCTTCCAAAGTGGAAAAATGTGTGTCCCCCCCCTCTAATTTCTAAAGTAGAGGCATGATAATTCTAAAAAAAAATATATGATGTAGATTACTATAAAAACTACCAACGAAAATTGGTTTGAACGAGATCTAGCCAGTAGTTTTTTTTATACGTCATAAATAGTAAACCTTAATCTAAATTTCATTAAATCGACTGAAATATAAAAATAAATCAAAAATATTTTAATTTCATAAAAATAAACCTTATTGCTGCTGCGGAACCCTCCATGGGCAAGTCCAACTCGCACTTGGCCGCTTTTTAAATCTTAGAAATAGAAGTTATAATATTAACAACACAAATTGCACCGCCAAAGACTTTATTACAAAATCACATAACATTTACCAATAAATAATATTCATCACACCGTAGCTTAAATTCCTATTTTTGTTAGTATCCCTGGACACCGTTACCCAGCGTTCATTTACTTGTAAGCAAGTATATGAATATAATATCTTATTTAATATTTGGTATGTAATAGTAACATTTGAGTAACATAATGAACCATAAAAGTTTTGTTGGCCGTTTCTGTAGATATTGACAAAAGTTAAATTACTAAAGGTACTTTTACCAGTAGCTGGGTTGGAAAATCAATTGTCAAAATAGCTAATTCCTTATTTTTTATAAATACGACACACAAAAGAGACAACCCGTTACCCGACATTTGAGTGACAATTAACTTCTAAACCCAGACAGTAGTCTACGCGTGTCACGATTTTATTACAGTTTAGCATCGCCATCTATTGGCAAGATTGGACATTATCGCCGTTAGTACACTAATGCCGTGAACCGCACGAGTCGGCGTTATAACGAAAGAGCTAGATGTTTGGACGACGCTAATTATTTGATGTGTAAATATGCGGTCATCACGTTACTCTACAATAAACCAATACATTATACAAGCGATTATAATTAACGTGTAGTTGTTCGCCTATGATTGTTCATGGTTGCGAATATAACTTCGCAATCCAATTATAAACTCGGTACGTTAACAAAAAAGCGACATACAAAGGATATGGGCGAAAAACCCATTGACGATTTATACTACTTTAATAAAAAACAAATCATGTTTATCCATCATTGCCTACCGAAAGTAAGTTATAAAGGATTTCTCAACAGCTTTTCGCGGTTCGTATTGTCAAGTGTGCTAGGGACGCCATATAAAAGTTTTCACTGGCCGAAACACCGTTTTACATAATATACCGCTGTAAAATAACAAAATTTACAGCAAAGTTAAAAAAGGCAAGACATTTATAATTAGTAAGTAGTATAAAATAAGAATATTTGGGAGTAAAATATTAAAACTAAAAGCAGAGTCAAACTAACAACTGATAATACTAGATAGTAGATGATAAATAAAAGATCTTACTGGTCATGACTGTTAGTAAGTTGCGAGGTCTATTAAATGTTAGAGAGATTAGTAAAAAAAGTAATATAATATTTTTTTTCTACATAATATTATGTAGAAGTAATGTACGATACTTGATCACTATAAGTAAGTAAATAAATGACATTATACTGAGTGTGGCAAAGTGCGCCTACCCGGCAAGTGCGCCAATCGATGCGAAAATCTCAATCAAATGGAAAGATAGCTATATATGCCGGGTAGGCGCACTTTGCCACACTCACTATAATAATTATTGTTGAAGTATAATTCCAAGCTTCGAGGAATTAAGGGCTGAGGAAAGGGACTAATATTTTCAGCTGTTCAGTGGATAGCTTTATGATTATTGATTTATATTGATATATGATAAGGTTAGTACAATGTTTTAAAATACTACAGGCAAGTAAATGGACATATTATGACTTATAATAAGTACCTCTTGGCTTGAACACTCATGATAAACTGTAACCAACATTAGTCTTTTCGTTATAGTAAGATACAAAGTAGAGCTTATTAGGCTAGTAAATATATCCATCAGTTTACACCGAGACGAGATACATAGCTGCATTCAAAATAAACTTTATTCCCTATACAGAAAGATACATGTATGATTGTTAGAGTTTTCATCACTAGGTCTGCACCGATTTGCGTATTCGATTTTGCAATGAAACATAATATTATCTTGTTGCGTAGCGAATAAAGTTAAATTTGAAATGCAGCGCTGTCGTTTCGGTGTGAATGACCCAAACATGTATAAATCAGACTTAAAACTAATTGTATACAATTCAAACTATCTACTTTACCAATCACTGATACTACCAGTGATATTGACAATTCACAAAGTTGGATTTGAGAGATTGACTAAGATGCATTCATCAACACGGATTGGCCGACACGACCAAAGAGCTAAGTTGGCCTTACAGAAAACTATTGTGGTTTATGCAAGTTTAAACACCTTTGTGTGAGTACAGCTTCAATAATACGTTAAAAGAGAATACAATACAACTCTGTGAATTGATACCAATACTAGGTATAATCTGGCCGCAAAACACGTAGAAATTCGTACCGTCGCTTTTCTCTTTCACTCGCACACGAATATATAGCTAGCTCGTTTCCACGGCTACGCAATATGAACTTTATCCCCGCTACCCATAACGTAGCCATATTATTCTTCATGAAAGAGACAAGCAGAAAAGTCAAAATTTCTACACACTTCGCGACCGGACTTTATCTAACATACTACTTTAGGAACCATTAAATCAATACTAACAATTACTATAATATCACGTGACCTCCCTCTTCAAGTCCGTGCTATTGAGTAGAGGCGTTGTGTTCTCTGTCACCACTTCTATGACGTCATCGACTTGGAGGGAATTGTAGGATGGCGGTGGGGTCGCCTGTGTGTTGATTTCCGGTAAGGGTATTTCACCGGTTAGTCCTGGAAAATAGATAATTTGGTTTGATTCTTTACGACTTGTAAGGGTATGTATAACATCAATAATTGAATTGCATAGTGCGCAATAATGTAGAGTGGCTGACAATGATAAAATATTTGTACGTTGCTACTTGGTTATCCGAAAAAATATGCAGTTTCTATTTTTATAAAACGTGCTCCACACTCTCGGCAAAACTACACGAGACATGCCGAATACGAGAGTGAGGAGAGCACATTCGTCTATATTCGTATGTCTCGTGTATATTCGCGTGTATCGCCGAACTATCCGTTCGATGTCGGTACATCAAAGGGTCTCGTATAGTTTTGTGTTTATGCAAAACTATCTCTCCACACTCCCGTGTCGCTCGGGCCAGTCGGCAGACAGTCACCGTATTGAATGCACGTATTTTGTTTAAATGTCGGTAAATTGGACACACGAACTGGAGTAATCGTTTTTAGAACTATTATTATTATCATCAATATTATCCTAATATAATAATAATAGTAATAATATACGCCCAAAATGACCAAAAATTGCCCTTAAATATTAACTTTATTTTATTTTTAGTATTTGCTGTTATAGCGACACAAAAATACACAATCACTGAAAATTTCAGAAATCTAGCTTCTTCTTCTTCTAGTTCTTGGGTTACAGCCTGAAGACAAACAGACGGACAGACAGACCGAGTACGTAACCCAAAAGGACTCCTTAATGACTACGTCATTACGTTCATGATTTTCTGTTCCAAATATTATGGCGATCATACACTGCATACGCTTTTTCCAGCGTATTTTAGGTACTATTCTTACATGATTCACCAAAATATAGCTATAATAATTATGCTGCAGCGAATCCTACAGTAGCATTAAATTTTAATGACAATGTTAGACACAAAATATTATAAAAAGACAATATAACACAGACAAAGAAAGCAAAACAATAAATATGGACAATATTTTGTGACTTTATTTGTATAAACTTTATAAATATAACACAATATTATGCATACATACTAATTTGTAATAATTATTTATTAAGTTTTTGCGATAAGTATTTCTATGTATTGTGAAATTTAATGTTTTTAAAGTACTATAATATATAAAATAAACAACAAAACCATAATTTTAACCAACCCAAATTAAATGTCAAATAAACATAAAATAACATAAACATACACTTAGGATACATAGACGACATAATAATTTAAGAACAATATAAATTTTAAGGCATTGAAAAGAAAACTAAGACAATTAACATAATATACTATTAAAATTCCACTATAATAGTAACTCTATTACACATTTTGCAATTGTTATTTTTAGACAAAAATGTGACACATTAAATTAAAATACGACACAACCATATAAATAAGTATAAAACGACCCTATTATCATTAGTGTACAAGTGTCAAACTTCATTATCATTACGGTTTGGTTGATATCGCATCTTTGCTATGGAGCAGCCAGACTAAATTCTAAAGGTGAGTATGGCACGTACCCTGCAAAGCGCGGTCGAGGTCAGCCGCAGCCGCCACAACGACAACGCTGGTAGCTGCACCGCTAAACACCGCAGCTACGGAGTCCCGCGGCGCTAGCAACACAAGCGGCTGGCCGCGCGACCGCAGCGAGTTGGACAGTGCGCACAGACCTTTAGCCGCGGTGAAGTCCGCGCCTGGGTTTAGAAAAAGAATTGATTATAATAATGCTAGACAATTTAAATAAAAAGAGAAGCTCTCAATTATTGCACAAATAATAATTAATTAATCAGAACTTACATTCTTGTTTATGGTATTGGCTATTTATTTCAATACAAAATTATTAAATTACATAATATTATGTAGATTGTAGAGAGTATGAAAGTGTGTCTTTCTATCTTTAACCTCATATCGATGCATCCGATTTTGATGGATATAGAATACGAACTTCAAGTACCTCAGAGTAATAAAAAATCACATTATATTAAATTGAACATAAATTATAACTCACCCAGCACATATCGACAATCAATAACGACGGGCATACTGCACGAGCCCTGCTTGTTGGCGGCGCGCGTCACGTACTGCCGTATGTATTCCACACCGGGGAAGTACAGGCTGTTGCCCACCGTGATTAGGACGTAGCTGAAGCCTGACGCGCTCTGTGGACATAAAACAAAGTAGTATGCGCGCTTCGCTTGGCTCATCTTGACGGGGACACTCCCGTGCCCCCAGATAGTGCTGTGATGCTGTGACATTACAAGTTAGAGTTTAAAAAGTACAGTCTAACAAAATACATTAAGCAGTAAGCACCTTGTGAAAAATCAAGAAAGCGTGTCCATTTTGAATTGAAAATTTGCAAAAATTGCAGTATTGTGGCAAGTGCAATAATTTAATTGGCTACCTAGGTCGTAGACAAAATATGATAGTAGCCTAATAACGTCAATGCCCTAGCCACAATATTGAATGCCGTTTCGGGAGACACTCTTTGAATTTGGAGCGTAGCAGCCACTGTGGCTGTCACTGTGAATGCTACTGTAACAGTATTTCAGAATAGCCCCATCAGTACGTGCTCACCGTAACGACCTCCGCCTCGAGATGCGGCCTCGCACTGGGATTACAGTAACAGGACCACGTTCGCGAACACGCTGGCCACTATGCCACGCCCACTACGGCGTATCATACTCCTGTTACAGTATCTCACCGTGACGACCTCCGCCTCGAGATGCGGCCTCGCGCTGGGATACAGTAACAGGACCACGTTCGCGAACACGCCGGCCACTATGCCACGCCGACTACGGCGTATCACACTCGTGTTACAGTATCTCACCGTGACGACTTCCGCCTCGAGATGCGGCCTCGCGCTGGGATACAGTAACAGGACCACGTTCGCGAACACGCCGGCCACTATGCCACGCCGACTACGGCGTATCACACTCGTGTTACAGTATCTCACCGTGACGACCTCCGCCTCGAGATGCGGCCTCGCGCTGGGATACAGTAACAGGACCACGTTCGCGAACACGCCGGCCACTATGCCACGCCGACTACGGCGTATCACACTCGTGTTACAGTATCTCACCGTGACGACCTCCGCCTCGAGATGCGGCCTCGCACTGGGATTACAGTAACAGGACCACGTTCGCGAACACGCTGGCCACTATGCCACGCCCACTACGGCGTATCATACTCGTGTTACAGTATCTCACCGTGACGACCTCCGCCTCGAGATGCAGCCTCGCGCTGGGATACAGTAATAGGACCACGTTCGCGAACACGCCGGCCACTATGCCACGCCGACTACGGCGTATCACACTCGTGTTACAGTATCTCACCGTGACGACCTCCGCCTCGAGATGCGGCCTCGCGCTGGGATACAGTAACAGGACCACGTTCGCTAACACGCCGGCCACTATGCCACGCCCACTAAGGCGTATCACACTCGTGTTACAGTATCTCACCGTGACGATCTCCGCCTCGAGCTGCGGCCTCGCGCTGGGGTACAGCAGCAACACCACGTTCACGAACACGCCGGCCACTATGCCGAGCTCCACGCCCACTATAAGACAGAGCGCGAACGTCGCGAACGCTGGGAGCAGATCAGCGCGACGCGATCGCCACATCGGTTTGACCACCTGATAATTATTTAAAATTATTGTTTACTTTAAAATATAGAAAAGAGAGAGATAATATGAGCTTGCTAGTCTAATAAAAACATTAATAATTCACAGCGCATTCTTTTTAAGGGGCATTTCATACGGGCGGTTGGCGTGCGGTTTCGGGGCAGGACGACAACAAATCCCTTGCGAATGCACTGCCAATACGTTGCGTTTCTCTCTGCAGAGTCGCTTTGTTGTGTATTGTAACAATTTAACATTTTTTTTTAAATAAAATCAATCGGTCTTACCACAAAAGATTCTATTGAACCGTTGTTTTGAGACCATTATGTACTGAATTTTTTTTTATCAACTGTTCAACAGGTGTTTAAATCTTTTGTAGTAAGATCGAATATGTATTGTCGCGAACACAACAATAATATTATGCTCGCGACGTATATAATACGCGCCCGCTCTACCCTAAATCCGCTCGCCAAACGCTAGTATGATAACTGCCTTAAAGTATAAGGGTTGGACCTCATCTGGCAGCACGGAATCGCCTTTTTCCGTCGCCCTTTCTCTTTCTGTCGCTTAGAACTGCCATTTGCTAGACCGAGACAGAAAGCATAATGCCGATCGCCTCGAGGATTCCGCCGCGTGCTATCGCGTTATGCTTTCTGTCTCGGCCTAGCAAATGGCAGTTCTAAGCGACAGAAAGAGAAAGGGCGACGGAAAAATGCGATTCCGTGCTGCCAGATGAGGTCCAACCCTAAGATGTGGGTCTTGTCAAAAGTAAAACATATTGTAGATTATAAAATTGTTGCAATACATGTTTTTACATTAGTTTACTACAAAATTACTGTTAATCGGAAAATTGGAATTAGTTTCAGTAATTATACTGTGACTCCGACAATATTGCATTACGAAATGAAAATAATGAGTTCTTAGTTATTACTATTATAATTAACTTTAAATAGTTTCGTTGCGGTACGGTGCTAAGCTAACTGTAATTTAGAGAATGATTAAAATACGTTTAATATTGTGTAGTTATATTTAATATTGTGTATTTATATAATACCGTGTTATCAACTTTCAATACGTTTGGGATCACACATACTGTTAAAATTATATAATTCATTCTTCTAGACTAGCACGTGTAGGTAGTTAGAATGCCGTAGGTACGTGATTAGGCTACTATACGGACAACATTTAAAATAATCTGTCTGATGCAATATAGTATTTAAAGAGCACTTCTTTCGGAGAAAGGAGAAGTTTTATGGCGCGTAGCACTGCTGCCGCGTAGTGCCGCTTAGCTCATATGATTTCATACGAAGAATAATAAGCCGTGACGACACTTCACTTTCCACAGAACTGAAGTTTTATGGCGCGTAGCTTTTCTGCCGCGTAGTGTCACTCATACGATTTCATACAAAATATAATAATAACAATAATTATTAGCCGCGACGTATAGCGTCGCTCCGCGGCAGTGTAGTGTCGCCTAGTGCGGTCTGACCTTTTGAAGACTTAGAGCCTGTTTCACCACTTTCTGATAAAGGGCCGAATAGGCTATTCACAGTTTTTTTGACAGATTATATTCGGCACTTATCAGGAAATGATGAAACAGGCCCTTATTTTATTAGTTAACTTATTTGTAAGTAATGATTCGTGTTTGTAAGTTACCTCATACTCAATCATGAATATCACAGCACATATGACGACGGCCGCAAGCGACGCCTTCGGAATGTAGTAGAAGTACGGCGTTAGGAGACTGAGCGCAAGCAATACTAGGATACCTGAAATATAAAGAAAATACATTTAATTATACTAGAAAAATAATTTAATGATTTAATATTAAAAATGCGGAAGTGTGTCTGTTTGATAACAAAAGTTTGGCGTAAAAACATAAGTTTTTACGCCAAAAATAGGGACATTTGTATTTTTTTCCAAAGGTTATTTGTATATATTTATGGCATTTGCAATATTATTATGTTCTTTTATATTTCTAGTAATTTGCCGCGAAAGACAAGTATTAGCGCGACGAAGAATGATGCGCTGCATGGCAATTTGCACTGTTGTATTTAAACCATAAAATAAATTAATTAAAAATCAAAAAACCCGACTGCAAAAAATGTTAACTAAAAAGAACGAAACAAGACCTAATTCTGCCGGAGGCATCGAATCCAATATCCATGTTTTAATTGATACGACTCTTGCTTACGAGTTTCATGCCAGGATAAATAGAAGGTTACATAGAAAAATGTAGAAGAAGAAAGTGGATTATAAAATGCAGTCGGAGGCATGTCGCACCAAGTTTAACATTAATTAATCATAAATCATAAAATATTATGCCTCCGACTGCATTTTATAATCCACTTTCTTCTTCTACATTTTTCTATGTAACCTTCTATTTATCCTGGCATGAAACTCGTAAGCAAGAGTCGTATCAATTAAAACATGGATATTGGATTCGATGCCTCCGGCAGAATTAGGTCTTGTTTCGTTCTTTTTAGTTAACATTTTTTGCAGTCGGGTTTTTTGATTTTTAATTAATTTATTTTATTTGCGACTTTTTAGTTGTAGTCATCTAACCATTTCGACAATCAATCTAATACAAAATTGACTAACTACCGTGCTGATATTTCCGTGTCTATACCTAACTACAATAGGTTTGGTACTGTTTCAATGTATGTTTCTAGTTTTAAGTAGGTACCTAATCATTGTTTTTTTAATACTTTGTCATTGAATTTTCGTCGTTTCAGTAATGTCAGTTAATTTTTAATTAATATTGTATTTATCCATGCAGGCGGTTTTTAGTTTTATTTATATTATTATTAAGTACTAGCGGTCGCCTGCGGCTTCGCCCGCGTGGATGTCGGTGACCGCTGCAAAAAGTATGTCCCAGGAAAGACTCTGTCAGCAAAATGATTCCCAGGTCATTTCGCAGACTCCGACACTAACATCGAAGACGCAGTTATTATACGCAGGCTGCACCAGCCATAGTAGACTGAAGATTGTCTTCCTCTCGCACGCGCACCCCCGCGCCGCCTTGGTGACGCCCACTATCGTAATATTTTAATTTCGCCATAATTTCAAAACCAAACGTCCAATTTTAATCATTCAAAGACCAAATATTATTTACATAAACTGTACTTAGTGATGGAATAATTTATTTTGATGAGGATTAAAAGAATGAGTAAATTAAATGAGTTTACATGTAGTCCAAAAAAAATTCAAGATTTTTAAATAAAAAAATGGTTATTGTGCCTCACTCGACATAGATAGGTATAGTGTGTCGCGGACTTTTTTGTAGATATTTATAAGTTCTACAATCACTTAGAACATTTTATGGTTCTATCTTTTATAGTTTAGGCAGCGTACGTAAAATAAGTATATTTTCTTGTTGTTATTTACACCTTACGTCCGAAGAACCCAAATATCTTACGGAACCCTATTTTTTTCCAAAATTAAATCCAGCCTATGTTCAGCAAAAATAATGTAGAATTCCAATGGTAAAAGAATTTTTCAAATCGGTCCAGTAGTTTCCGAGCCAAACAAACAAAAATCAAATCGTTCCTGTTTATACTATTAGTGTAGATTTATCGTTCGATTTAATATTAAAACTGCAAGTTATATACATATTTAGAATCAGTGTTTAAAATCCTTTATTTTGATACCCCACTCGATATGCTTGGTGAATTTTTATTTTTGTTTACCTCACAATATGGCGTCAAACATCCGCCATTTTGGTTTTTTCTTAATGTCACCTATCTAAGAACACTTGGGCCATTAAGACAAATCTAACGATACCTCAAATATGAAAATCCGCTTAGCGGTTCTGAAGATACGAGGTAATAAAGAATATTACAAACATACAAGATACGCGCCAAACACATAACCCTCCTGGCAGTCGGGTAACAAAGTTGCCCAAGCGCCATCTACACTCTAGTGAATGACACTATTTGGTTGTGGTAAGTACTCAGTGTTTCATGTTTGAGGAATGTGCTCTCTGGTATTACCACTGGCTGGCTGAGTACTTACCAGTATACAAACTGCCAAGCTGTGTAGCTACTCCGCTGGCATGAGCGACAGCGCTGCGAGAGAAGGACCCAGTTATCGGCATCGCACTCACGAATGAGCCCAGCACGTTGGCCAGTGATAGGGTTATTAGCTCCTGCGTAGCGTCCACTGATTCGCCGCTAGCTGGAATTAATAAAAGCTTTTAAATGTTAAATGAAGTTCACTAGCAGTAACCGAAGAAACCTGAATGTGCTTCCAGCATTCCTGATTTTCTTTTTTGTTAATTTTTGGACATTGTTTTTATAAAGAGTTTTTTTAATTAATGCAGACGTCATAGAATAACCTGCAACAACCCAGACTGTGACAGTCTGGTAAGTGCACTGATCTCTATTATACAAGTACGCTGGATTGCTGATACAGACCTGCATTTTGTGTCTATTTGAAGCGGAATCAGCGCCCCCATTATTCGGGTAGAGAACTAAATTTGACGTAACCACAACCAATAACAACAGTTGTCATCACTAAAATCATCATTAAAAACGAATAAACGTTTATTTATTTATTTATTAGTTCCAAATACTCTCACTACTGCTATCAGCACCAATATGGCGGCTTTCAAACATGTTTCAAACGTCATTTTTACGTTAGATTTAGTTCTCTACCCGAATAATAGGGGCGCTGATTCCGCTTCAAATAGTCACAAAAAATAGCTGTCATTTCAAAGGCTATCAGCAATCCAGCGTACTTGTATAGAGATCAGCTGTGGGTAAGTGCTAATCCTTTGATCATCATGCCTCTTTCATGTAGGTACCATCAGACAAATGGATTCAACACGCGTGGCGTGACACAGCACATCTTATGCGGAATAACCATAGACATATAGATCATGATAGATACCGCATGTGTATGTACTTCGCGTGCCATATCGCGCTCCCAAACGACGAGCAACGCTCGTCTTTCGAAAGTCTGTTCTTTAGTCTGCTATCGGAATCGGACGTCAATCGGAATTTTAAAAATGCCTATTTGCCTAAAAGTGCCGTATTGAGCTGTAGAAATTCAAATAGAAACGTTGGCCTAGATAATGGGCACTTTTCTTATCATCGGTACGTCACAGTAGCTATAAAAAAGTGGCACGCTCGTTTTCATACAAATGAAGCGACATGCGGTATCTATCGTGATCTATGTCTGTGGGAATAACCAAATATTATGTTTAGATAAATTAAAAACAGATCTAACATTAACGGTAAGAACAGTTATCATAACAGAACTATAACGGTATATGTATTTACATAATCTCTTAAACTAAAGCGATTAATATTAATATACAACTTTGAAATCATATTATTTTATAGTGATAAAATATTACTATTCTGAAACTCACCAAACGCTTTAGCTATAGCCACATTGCCAAGAACAGCTATGATCGGCACCAGTATTATGGAAGATCCCAGGTCAGAGCACATCTCTACGAAGGTGACGTTTCTACCGTCGTATGATGTACCGAACGGGGGCAAAGACCATGGTGGTAAACCTTCTCTGAAAAGAAAAAGCAATATAAGAATGTATTTGTCGCAGTCATCTGGTTTAATCTGCGATTTGATCGAATGACTAGCGCATTCGTTGAATGACACCATTCAATTGAATGACTAAACGACAACTTGTCAAGACGTTGACTGTAACGATTAACGTCTTGACTAAAAGTCATATTATTACATAGCAAAGTCGTTAAATGGGATGCTATATTCTTTTTTCAAGTAGCCGTTGACGGGGTAGTTATAGGTAAATCCACGCTTTCATATTATTATTTTATTAGTTATCTATCTATATATATATAAAACTCAAAGGTGACTGACTGACATGGTGATCTATCAACGCACAGCCCAAGCCACTGGACGGATCGGGCTGAAATTTGGCATGCAGGTAGATGTTATGACGTAGGCATCCGCTAAGAAAGTATTTTGATAAATTCCCACCCCAAGAGGTTCAAATAGGGGATGAAAGTTTGTATATAATAATACTTCTTAGCGCGAGCAAAGCCGCGGGCAAAAGCTCGTTACAAATAAGGCACTTTAATGTAAATGTAATCGATAAAATATCAACACACTGCTATCAGCTCTGCGAGCTGTTTGACGCCATATTTGTTTTACTGACTAGTAGCGCCGCAGTAGGAAGAAAATGAAGTACGTTCAATTATCTTCAAAACGCTATGCTACAAATCGCTAACTAGTTGAACGTTGTGGGACGCGATGTCATTCAATGAATGCGCTAGTCATTCAATCGAATCGCAGATTGAACCAGATGACTGCGACATTTGCAACTGGCAATATTTATTACGTTACTAATGTTAAGTTAAGTCATACCAATAAACGCGAAATTGTCTGTTCCTCTTAACGTTTAAAGCTGATCGCATATTTGTCAGCATCGTACGCACCATAGTTCACGAAATGCGGTGCGTGTACGGTGCGGCACGAATGTGCAAGGTCTCACATCATTTCATACAACGAATTCTAAAATGCAGCGCGTGCGTGCTGATAAATGTACGATCAACTTTAAGCGCTAAAGCAATTTTGACACACTTTGGTATTGGGATATAAAAGAACTGAGATAGGCGAACTAAGAAACTGAGAAAGGTATACTGAGAAAAGGATATTAAAGAACTGAAAACACATGAGGCAGTTTTTATGGAAACATGTACGGTTAATTTGCGGTAATTGAGTAACTTTCTGCCGCACACTGTAAAACAATGGAACGAACTTTCACCAGCAGTATTTCCGGACCTATACGACCTGCAAACCTTCAAGAAGAGAGCGTATTCCCTCTTAAAAGGCCGACAACGCACCACCAGCTCTTCTATGTTCCGAGTGTCCATGGGCGACTGTAGTTGCTTTCCATCAGGTGACCCGTTGGCTCGTTGCCTCCTTAAAGATATTTCCGCTCAAACAAAGTCACGGGTAACATCTAGTATCACAAGAAATTGAATACAATAAATAACGGAAATGATAATGAAGTTATAAACTTTAAGATTACTGTGCAAAATTGCAGCGCAGCAATAAATTAATGATTAGCTTATCCAATTATTCATGCATTTCGTTACGTATGTGAAGCTAGCATGACAAAGTTAGCAAAATCACTCGGGATTGTGTTATTAATTAGGTGCTAATTGAGTGCTATTTTGGTGCAAAAACCGCGAATTTAGTGCTCTTCAAAATAAGGAATAAATGCCAATACTGCTGGCTTCACGCGAAGCTAGCAGTGTACATAACCAAAAACCTTTAAAATGATGATATAGCTTCGTAATTAATACTTAGCTAATTAGTGCTCATTAAGTGCTCTTTCAGTGCACAAATTGCGAATTTAGTGCTCTTCAAAATTTGCGATAAATGCGAATACTGCTACCTTCACGTGAAGCTAGCAGTGTACAAAACCAAAAACCGTAATAATGATTATCTGGCTCCTTGATAAGTACTTTACTAATAAGTGCTCATTAAGTGCTACCGACAAACGTGAAAAAAAATTTAAAATATGCATTTTTTTACTTTTTATACCGTATACTGCTAGCTTCACGGTACCAGTGAGATGCTCCTTTGATTTGAGTACTTTGACGAATTCCACACTCATAAATGTTACATAGGAATTAAGTGCTCATTAAGTGCTAGCGATAGGCAGCGAAAAAAAAAGAAAATATGCATTATTTTACTTTTTATACCGTATACTGCTAACTTCACGGTACCAGTGAGATGCTCCTCTTGATTTGAGTACTTAGACGAATTCCACACTCATAAATGTTACATAGGAATTAAGTGCTCATTAAGTGCTAGCGATAGGCAGCGAAAAAAAAAAGAAAATATGATTTTTTTTACTTTTTATACCGTATACTGCTAGCTTCACGGTACCAGTGAGATGCTCCTCTTGATTTGAGTACTTTGACGAATTCCACACTCATAAATGTTACATAGGAATTAAGTGCTCATTAAGTGCTAGCGATAGGCAGCGAAAAAAAAGGAAAATATGCATTTTTTACTTTTATACCGTATACTGCTAACTTCACGGTACCAGTGAGATGCACCTCTTGATTTGAGTACTTTGACGAATTCCACACTCATGAATGTTACATAGGAATTAAGTGCTCATTAAGTGCTAGCGATAGGCAGCGAAAAAAAAAAGAAAATATGCATTTTTTAATTTTTCTACCGTATACTGCTAGCTTCACGGCACCAGTGAGATGCTCCTCTTGATTTGAGTACTTTGACGAATTCCACACTCATTAATGTTACATAGGAATTAAGTGCTCATTAAGTGCTAGCGATAGGCAGCGAAAAAAAAAGAAAATATGCATTTTTTACTTTTTATACCGTATACTGCTAGCTTCACGGCACCAGTGAGATGCTCCTCTTGATTTGAGTACTTTGACGAATTCCACACTCATAAATGTTACATAGGAATTAAGTGCTCATTAAGTGCTAGCGATAGGCAGCGAAAAAAAAAAAGAAAATATGCATTTTTTACTTTTTATACCGTATACTGCTAGCTTCACGGCACCAGTGAGATGCTCCTCTTGATTTGAGTACTTTGACGAATTCCACACTCATAAATGTTACATAGGAATTAAGTGCTCATTAAGTGCTAGCGATAGGCAGCGAAAAAAAAAGAAAATATGCATTTTTTACTTTTTATACCGTATACTGCTAGCTTCACGGCACCAGTGAGATGCTCCTCTTGATTTGAGTACTTTGACGAATTCCACACTCATAAATGTTACATAGGAATTAAGTGCTCATTAAGTGCTAGCGATAGGCAGCGAAAAAAAAAAGAAAATATGCATTTTTTTACTTTTTATACCGTATACTGCTAGCATCACGGTACCAGTGAGATGCTCCTCTTGATTTGAGTACTTTGACGAATTCCACACTCATAAATGTTACATAGGAATTAAGTGCTCATTAAGTGCTACCGATAAACGTGAAAAAAAATTTAAAATATGCATTTTTTTACTTTTATACCGTATACTGCTAGCTTCACGGTACCAGTGAGATGCTCCTCTTGATTTGAGTACTTTGACGAATTCCACACTCATAAATGTTACATAGGAATTAAGTGCTCATTAAGTGCTAGCGATAGGCAGCGAAAAAAAAAGAAAATATGCATTTTTTACTTTTTATACCGTATACTGCTAGCTTCACGGCACCAGTGAGATGCTCCTCTTGATTTGAGTACTTTGACGAATTCCACACTCATAAATGTTACATAGGAATTAAGTGCTCATTAAGTGCTAGCAATAGGCAGCGAAAAGAAATTAAAATACGCATTTTTTACTTTTTATGCCGTATACTGCTAGCTTCACGGCACCAGTGAGATGCACCTCTTGATTCGAGTACTTTGACGAATTCCACACTCATAAATGTTACATAGGAATTAAGTGCTCATTAAGTGCTAGCGATAGGCAGCGAAAAAAAAAAGAAAATATGCATTTTTTACTTTTTATACCGTATACTGCTAGCTTCACGGCACCAGTGAGATGCTCCTCTTGATTTGAGTACTTTGACGAATTCCACACTCATAAATGTTACATAGGAATTAAGTGCTCATTAAGTGCTAGCGATAGGCAGCGAAAAAAAAGGAAAATATGCATTTTTACTTTTTATACCGTATACTGCTAGCTTCACGGCACCAGTGAGATGCTCCTCTTGATTTGAGTACTTTGACGAATTCCACACTCATAAATGTTACATAGGAATTAAGTGCTCATTAAGTGCTAGCAATAGGCAGCGAAAAGAAATTAAAATACGCATTTTTTACTTTTTATGCCGTATACTGCTAGCTTCACGGCACCAGTGAGATGCTCCTCTTGATTTGAGTACTTTGACGAATTCCACACTCATAAATGTTACATAGGAATTAAGTGTTCATTAAGTGCTAGCGATAGGCAGCGAAAAAAAAAAGAAAATATGCATTTTTTACTTTTTATACCGCATACTGCTAGCTTCACGGCACCAGTGAGATGATCCTCTTGATTTGAGTACTTTGACGAATTCCACACTAATAAATGTTACATAGGAATTAAGTGCTCATTAAGTGCTAGCGATAGGCAGCGAAAAAAAAAGAAAATATGCATTTTTTACTTTTTATGCCGTATACTGCTAGCTTCACGGCACCAGTGAGATGCTTCTCTTGATTTGAGTACTTTGACGAATTCCACACTCATAAATGTTACATAGGAATTAAGTGTTCATTAAGTGCTAGCGATAGGCAGCGAAAAAAAAAAGAAAATATGCATTTTTTACTTTTATACCGTATACTGCTAACTTCACGGTACCAGTGAGATGCACCTCTTGATTTGAGTACTTTGACGAATTCCACACTCATAAATGTTACATAGGAATTAAGTGCTCATTAAGTGCTAGCGATAGGCAGCGAAAAAAAAAAGAAAATATGCATTTTTTACTTTTTATACCGTATACTGCTAGCTTCACGGCACCAGTGAGATGCTCCTCTTGATTTGAGTACTTTGACGAATTCCACACTCATAAATGTTACATAGGAATTAAGTGCTCATTAAGTGCTAGCAATAGGCAGCGAAAAGAAATTAAAATACGCATTTTTTACTTTTTATGCCGTATACTGCTAGCTTCACGGCACCAGTGAGATGCTTCTCTTGATTTGAGTACTTTGACGAATTCCACACTCATAAATGTTACATAGGAATTAAGTGTTCATTAAGTGCTAGCGATAGGCAGCGAAAAAAAAAAGAAAATATGCATTTTTTACTTTTTATACCGCATACTGCTAGCTTCACGGCACCAGTGAGATGCTCCTTTTGATTTGAGTACTTTGACGAATTCCACACTCATAAATGTTACATAGGAATTAAGTGCTCATTAAGTGCTAGCGATAGGCAGCGAAAAAAAAAGAAAATATGCATTATTTTACTTTTTATACCGTATACTGCTAGCTTCACGGTACCAGTGAGTTGCTCCTCTTGATTTGAGTACTTTGACGAATTCCACACTCATAAATGTTACATAGGAATTAAGTGCTCATTAAGTGCTAGCGATAGGCAGCGAAAAAAAAAGAAAATATGCATTTTTTACTTTTTATACCGTATACTGCTAGCTTCACGGTACCAGTGAGATGCTCCTCTTGATTTGAGTACTTTGACGAATTCCACACTCATAAATGTTACATAGGAATTAAGTGCTCATTAAGTGCTACCGATAAACGTGAAAAAAAATTTAAAATATGCATTTTTTTACTTTTTATACTGTATACTGCTAGCTTCACGGTACCAGTGAGATGCTCCTCTTGATTTGAGTACTTTGACGAATTCCACACTCATAAATGTTACATAGGAATTAAGTGCTCATTAAGTGCTAGCGATAGGCAGCGAAAAAAAAGAAAATATGCATTATTTTACTTTTTATACCGTATACTGCTAGCTTCACGGTACCAGTGAGATGCTCCTCTTGATTTGAGTACTTTGACGAATTCCACACTCATAAATGTTACATAGGAATTAAGTGCTCATTAAGTGCTACCGATAAACGTGAAAATTTTTTTAAAATATGCATTTTTTTACTTTTTATACTGTATAATGCTAGCTTCACGGCACCAGTGAGATGCTCCTCTTGATTTGAGTACTTTGACGAATTCCACACTCATAAATGTTACATAGGAATTAAGTGCTCATTAAGTGCTAGCGATAGGCAGCGAAAAAAAAAAGAAAATATGCATTTTTTACTTTTTATACCGTATACTGCTAGCTTCACGGCACCAGTGAGATGCTCCTCTTGATTTGAGTACTTTGACGAATTCCACACTCATAAATGTTACCTAGGAATTAAGTGCTCATTAAGTGCTAGCGATAGGCAGCGAAAAAAAAAGAAAATATGCATTTTTTTACTTTTTATACCGTATACTGCTAACCCCTCTCCCCCTGGTGAGATTTCGTGAGATTTTATTCAACCCCCCCCCCAAATCTCACGTGAGATTTATCAAAATGTGGGTTTCTTACGTAAACGTTTCAAACGTACAGTCAGTAGATTTTCTTTCGAACGAATTTGTGAATGATATTAATCGTGTAACCTACGAATGTACGTTTGCTCGTACAATCTGGATGAAATGGACCAAAATAGTTTTTATTTTATTGAAAAAAAAATTAAATGAGATTTTCTGAGACCCCTTCGTAAGATACGTAACGTAAGATTAGATAAGATTTGACTTGACCCCCTCCCCCCGCCCTAAACACTTACTAACCTAACCTAAACACCTCACGTAATTTGTGGACGCCCCCTTAGTCGTATTGCGCCAGCAAAGGGTGTCTTCACACTGCGACGATAACGACACGACACGATATCTTTGGACTGGTAGTTTCATACAATCACTACTAAACGCTTTCACACATTGTCGTTTTAGTCAACGATATCGTCGCAGACAGATTGTCGTGCCGATATCGGGACAACACACCTTTGCTGGTGCAATACGACTAAATAAACCGCATGACAAGCTGTTGGTTTATATCGTGTCGATATCGTCGGACGATATCGTTGTCGTCAACGACGTCAGCAGACGATATAATATATCGTCTGCTCGGACACGACACGATATTCATATTATGAGTATCGTGTCGTGTCGTTATCGTCGCAGTGTAAAAACGCCGAAAGGTGTGTCGATATCCGATATCGGCACGTAAATCTGTCGGCGACGATAACGTTGACTACAACATCACCGTTTGAAAGCGTTTAGTAGTGATTGTATGAAACTACCAGTCCGACGATATCGTGTAGTTAGTTAGTTACAGTTATAGTCTAATGTGAAAACACCCGATATCATGTAGTTATCGTGTAGTTACATTAATCGTCCAATGTGAGCATGTGAGCAAACACCCTATGAGCACGCGGCGTGTCGCGTTCCTTTGAACTCGCCGCCCGCGCGGCGCGTTCCTTTGAACTCACCGCCTGCGCCGCGCCGCCAAGCTGTCTGGCCGTCGCGTCGCTTATTTGCCGAAAGTCCGCATAATATTATAAAGAATCATGGCCAAATTTGTATAGGAGCTGGACTCGACTTTTATTTTTGATGTCCCAAAATAAACTATAGTTAGATTGGATTGTTCTTATGCTCTAAACATAATTCCGTTTGAGAATTATGTTTTAATAGCCACGATTTTTTATAATAATTATTAACGTATACAATTATTTTGAGGTTAGACTTAAGAACTACCTTTTTTTCCGACGGTGTAGCCTACAAGTGTATATTCGGCGATCTCGTTTTTAATTATTTTAATTTTTCCTAGAGTATTACGCAAAAAATAGAACAAATGCGAATGATCGCCGGCTGTCAGAACATATGAAAGACAACAACGAAACTGATCTTTTTTTTGTGGCTATTTACGGACACATTTCTAATGTTTTTCGATGCCTTAAAATATTAGGGAATTTTTGCTACCAATGGCATATCGGGACGCCACCACCCACCTGGTACGACTTGGCCATTGTTCTTTATAATTCCTATGTAACATTTATGAGTGTGGAATTCGTCAAAGTACTCAAATCAAGAGGAGCATCTCACTGGTGCCGTGAAGCTAGCAGTATACGGTATAAAAAGTAAAAAATGCATATTTTCTTTTTTTTTCGCTGCCTATCGCTAGCACTTAATGAGCACTTAATTCCTATGTAACATTAATGAGTGTGGAATTCGTCAAAGTACTCAAATCAAGAGGAGCATCTCACTGGTACCGTGATGCTAGCAGTATACGGTATAAAAAGTAAAAAAATGCATATTTTCTTTTTTTTTTCGCTGCCTATCGCTAGCACTTAATGAGCACTTAATTCCTATGTAACATTTATGAGTGTGGAATTCGTCAAAGTACTCAAATCAAGAGGAGCATCTCACTGGTGCCGTGAAGCTAGCAGTATACGGTATAAAAAGTAAAAAATGCATATTTTATTTTTTTTTCGCTGCCTATCGCTAGCACTTAATGAGCACTTAATTCCTATGTAACATTTATGAGTGTGGAATTCGTCAAAGTACTCAAATCAAGAGGAGCATCTCACTGGTGCCGTGAAGCTAGCAGTATACGGTATAAAAAGTAAAAAATGCATATTTTCTTTTTTTTTTTCGCTGCCTATCGCTAGCACTTAATGAGCACTTAATTCCTATGTAACATTTATGAGTGTGGAATTCGTCAAAGTACTCAAATCAAGAGGAGCATCTCACTGGTGCCGTGAAGCTAGCAGTATACGGTATAAAAAGTAAAAAATGCATATTTTCTTTTTTTTTCGCTGCCTATCGCTAGCACTTAATGAGCACTTAATTCCTATGTAACATTAATGAGTGTGGAATTCGTCAAAGTACTCAAATCAAGAGGAGCATCTCACTGGTGCCGTGAAGCTAGCAGTATACGGTAGAAAAATTAAAAAATGCATATTTTCTTTTTTTTTTCGCTGCCTATCGCTAGCACTTAATGAGCACTTAATTCCTATGTAACATTCATGAGTGTGGAATTCGTCAAAGTACTCAAATCAAGAGGTGCATCTCACTGGTACCGTGAAGTTAGCAGTATACGGTATAAAAGTAAAAAATGCATATTTTCCTTTTTTTTCGCTGCCTATCGCTAGCACTTAATGAGCACTTAATTCCTATGTAACATTTATGAGTGTGGAATTCGTCAAAGTACTCAAATCAAGAGGAGCATCTCACTGGTACCGTGAAGCTAGCAGTATACTGTATAAAAAGTAAAAAAAATCATATTTTCTTTTTTTTTTCGCTGCCTATCGCTAGCACTTAATGAGCACTTAATTCCTATGTAACATTTATGAGTGTGGAATTCGTCAAAGTACTCAAATCAAGAGGAGCATCTCACTGGTACCGTGAAGCTAGCAGTATACGGTATAAAAAGTAAAATAATGCATATTTTCTTTTTTTTTCGCTGCCTATCGCTAGCACTTAATGAGCACTTAATTCCTATGTAACATTTATGAGTGTGGAATTCGTCAAAGTACTCAAATCAAGAGGAGCATCTCACTGGTACCGTGAAGCTAGCAGTATACGGTATAAAAAGTAAAAAAATGCATATTTTAAATTTTTTTTCACGTTTGTCGGTAGCACTTAATGAGCACTTATTAGTAAAGTACTTATCAAGGAGCCAGATAATCATTATTACGGTTTTTGGTTTTGTACACTGCTAGCTTCACGTGAAGGTAGCAGTATTCGCATTTATCGCAAATTTTGAAGAGCACTAAATTCGCAATTTGTGCACTGAAAGAGCACTTAATGAGCACTAATTAGCTAAGTATTAATTACGAAGCTATATCATCATTTTAAAGGTTTTTGGTTATGTACACTGCTAGCTTCACGTGAAGCCAGCAGTATTGGCATTTATTCCTTATTTTGAAGAGCACTAAATTCGCGGTTTTTGCACCAAAATAGCACTCAATTAGCACCTAATTAATAACACAATCCCGAGTGATTTTGCTAACTTTGTCATGCTAGCTTCACATACGTCATTTCGTTTTGTATTTATCTCATGAAATTTTAATGTAATAAAGTCTTGTTTGAACAGTAATTGCTACTTAATTTCGACAATATATTTTATTGAGCGTATTTTCGAGTCTGCTGATATATTTTGTTAAAGATATAACGGTGTATGATGTAATCGTATACACAGCACACAAGTTTTACAGATATTAACATAATATTATTATTATTTATTACATACTGTAATATTATAATGATTTATGTTTAAATGTTTTTTTCCAATTAGCTTCTTAAACGAAGACATTAATATTCGTTATTTTGTATACCTCGAAACTTCTATGATAGTAATTATTATCTCGTAATATCGTGTAAGCTGTTGGAAATATATAACTTAACGCAGTGCCGGTTTTAGCATTACCAGCGCCCTGGGCGTGATTTTTTCGGCGCCCAGAGTACTGGTAGTGCTAATAATAGGGGTACCTTTAGCGCCCTTTTATATCCCTCACAGAGTCGAAGGACAAAAAGTTGAAAAGTGACAACAGTTTCACATCGATGTCTACAAAACACACTATGTATCTTTCGAGTTACTTCTATAATCTGTGCTTTCGAGTGACAGCTGGTTCATCCTTGTCCCGCTGCCAATGTCAAAACTGTCAAAAGATCCTTGTAGTACTCACTTGACAGTGCCCGTCAGGTTGAACAGCGAAATCCCACGGGACTCGCACACGAAGGCTATTACAGAACAGGCGACCACTATGATCGCGTTACGTGAGGTGGAGAGTAGCCAGAGCGTTTTCTTTACACCCTTCTGACTCGGCGGCAGCTTTATGTCTTTCATTTTCTGGAAAGAAAAAGGAGTAAAAAGGTGATGTACATTTATCAGCACGCACGCGCTGTACGCGCCCTATTTTAGAATTCGTTGTATGAAATGATGTGAAACCTCGCACATTCGTCCGCACCGTACGTGCGGACGAAAGTACCGCATTTCGTGTACTTTGCGGTGCGTTCGACGCGTACGGCGCGTACGATGCTGACAAATGTGCGATCAGCTTTAACTGTTATAAAAGAATATAGTAATAGTACTAGCAACTTTTTAATAATTATTGTCTTTTTTGTAAAAATGTTAAATGCACATGATAGTAATTAATTATTTCAAATTGGAACAGTAACATTATGGCGTAATAACACTCAGAATATTTTCCTTCTTAATTAACTTAAAAATTACGATTTTGACATAAATTTTACACTTTTAAGTCAAACTCTTCATTAAAATATAGTTATAAGTAACCATTTAGTTGTTTTAGGCCGTTAGTATTCAGGCTAAAGCCATCATTAACTATTGTACCGCACCACTAAAACTAGCCATCATTATAACTTTTATACGACCGCACATGTAAGTTATAAGACGATTAACTAATCTAATACCTATTAAACCTGAAAAGGCTATTCGCCCTCCCCAAGGTAACATCAACTTGATAGAGCACAGCAATTGATGGCTCAATATATATTTTTTTTACTTTAACTATTTAGATGACGCCCGCAACTCCATAATTTGTTCACCGTACATTTTTCCGGGATAAAAAGTATCCAGCTATGTCCTTTTTCGGGACTCAAAGTATCTCCATAGTTGATAGCCCACACCAAATTTCAGCATTGTAAGTAATAAATTATCCTTGGTGCGAATAAACTAAATAAAGATGGCAAAAAAAGGATATGGGCGGATAGCCCATAGACGGCCTGAAATTGTAAAAAAAAAAACAAATTTCAGCAAAATCGTTTTAGCGGATTGGGCGTGTAGAGGTAACAGACAGCTGACAGACATTTCATATTTTCAATATTGGTTTGGATTTGTTTCGCAATAAATTAGATTAGTCGTAGCAATCCGATTAGTTTTGTTGACGAGATTAAATTGATATAAGTAATGAGAAAAGTTTATTATGATAAAAGCCTTATAGTTACAGGTTGTCTTTTTAGTAACAGAGGTCGTACCGTATGTACTTTATTTAAAAAATGGAAAATCTCTTTGGTTTAAATAATTATCTACTACGTAATAATTTATCTGTGGTAGACTTATGATTATGCAAATAATGTACTATGGCAAAGATTGCTTTTGATCAAATAAATTATATTTCAAATCCCGAATAAAAATATTATAATATGAATAATCGGCCAAGTGCGAGTCGGACTCGCGCACGAAGGGTTCCGTACCACAGTAGAGCAAAAATAGACTGAAAATTGTGTATTTTGTATGGGAGCCCCCCTTAATTATTTTATTTATTTAAATTTTATTACAAATTATTAAAGTGCTAATAATATTGAGTATTTCTTGAATATTTCAAGTGCCTATTGTTTGCCGTTATAGATATCGAGAAAAAAATAGCAAAAAATCAAGTTTGTTGTATGGGAGCCCCCCTTAAATATTTAATTTATTTTGTTTTTAGTATTTGTTGTTACAGCGGCAACAGATAGGTATACACAATCTGTGAAAATTTAAAAAGTCTAGCTATAGCGGTTCTTGAGTTACAGCCTCAAGACATACAGACAGACAGACGGACAGACATCGAAGTCTTAGTAATAGGGTCCCGTTTTTAGGGTTCCGTAGTCAACAAGGACCCCTTATAGTTTCGGTCTGTCCGTCCGTCTGTCCGTCTGTCTGTCTGTCCGCGGTTTTGCTCAGAGACTATAGGACCTACAAAGCTGTAATTTGGCATGAATATACATATTAATGTGTTAATAATGTCTACAAAATGGTACATAAAATATTTAAAAAATATTTTTTTTATGGTACCTCCCCTACACATCAAGCGGGGTTGAATTTTTTTTTTCGCGCCCACCCCATCGTGTGGGGTGTCGTTGGATAGGTTTCTTAAAAATATTATGAGTATTCATAAATCATTTTCCGGTTTAGGGATCCATTTGTGAAATATTAAGTTTTAAAGTGGAAAAAATCGTTAGAGTCCAGTGTTCCTCCCTTCTACCAGCTAAACGGTTGCTTCTGGAAATGTGAAAAAATTCACGGGAGTAGGAAATATGCTGAATTTAAAAGGAAAACTATCACGACTAAGTTGACTTCATAAGTTATTGAGTAATAGTCGATCAACTAAAAAAAAGTATTCGGCGAAGTATAAAGGAACTTTTCGTTCAAATTCCTTTGAGATGATGTTGTTAGTAGTGTAAAACATGACGTTATAAATGTACATTCATTGACCATACAAAAATTCTCAAAAACTAGCGGTGCTACGGAACCCTACATTGCGCGTGGCCCGACACGCACTTGGCCGGTTTTTTACCCTTTGGGTACGGAACCCTAAAACCGAGACATTGCTAATCATGTGACTTGCTATTTTTATAACATTAATATAATATCTTTTTTAGGGTTCCGTAGCCAAAATGGCAAAAAAGGAACCCTTATAGATTCGTCATGTCTGTCTGTCTGTCTGTCTGTCTGTCTGTCTGTCTGTCTGTCTGTCTGTCTGTCTGTCTGTCTGTCTGTCTGTCCGTCCGTCCGTATGTCACAGCCACTTTTCTCCGAAACTATTAGAGCTATACTATTGAAACTTGGTAAGTAGATGTAGTCTGTGAACCGCATTAAGATTTTGATGCAAAAATGGAAAAAATATTAAAAATTTTAGGGGTCCCCATAGGTACAACTGAAACAAAAAAAATTTTTTTTCATCTAACCTATGCGTGTGTGGTATCTATGGATAGGTCTCCAAAAATCATATTGAGGTTTCTCATATCATTTTTTTCTAACCTGAATAGTTTGCGAGAGAGACTCTTCCAAAGTGGAAAAATGTGTGTCCCCCCCCCTCTAATTTCTAAAGTAGAGGCATGATAATTCTAAAAAAAATACATGATGTATATTACTATAAAAACTACCAACGAAAATTGGTTCGAACGAGATCTAGCCAGTAGTTTTTTTTTTATACGTCATAAATAGTAAACCTTAATGAAACAAAAAAAAAATTTTTCATCTAACCTATGCGTGTGTGGTATCTATGGATAGGTCTCCAAAAATCGTATTGAGGTTTCTCATATCATTTTTTTCTAACCTGAATAGTTTGCGAGAGAGACTCTTCCAAAGTGGAAAAATGTGTGTCCCCCCCCCTCTAATTTCTAAAGTAGAGGCATGATAATTCTAAAAAAAATATATGATGTATATTACTATAAAAACTACCAACGAAAATTGGTTTGAACGAGATCTAGCCAGTAGTTTTTTTTATACGTCATAAATAGTAAACCTTAATCTAAATTTCATTAAATCGACTGAAATATAAAAATAAATCAAAAATAATATAATTTCATAAAAATTAACCTTATTGCTGCTGCGGAACCCTCCATGGGCGAGTCCAACTCGCACTTGGCCGCTTTTTGATTTACATATTTGCATAATATTATGCACATGATAATACTTTATCAAAATCATTCACAAAAAGCGGCCAAGTGCGAGTTGGACTCGCCCATGGAGGGTTCCGCAGCAGCAATAAGGTTAATTTTTATGAAATTATATTATTTTTGATTTATTTTTATATTTCAGTCGATTTAATGAAATTTAGATTAAGGTTTACTATTTATGACGTATAAAAAAAACTACTGGCTAGATCTCGTTCAAACCAATTTTCGTTGGTAGTTTTTATAGTAATATACATCATATATTTTTTTTAGAATTATCATGCCTCTACTTTAGAAATTAGAGGGGGGGGGACACACATTTTTCCACTTTGGAAGAGTCTCTCTCGCAAACTATTCAGCTTAGAAAAAAATGATATGAGAAACCTCAATATGATTTTTGGAGACCTATCCATAGATACCACACACGCATAGGTTAGATGAAAAAATTTTTTTTTTGTTTCATTAAGTTTTACTATTTATGACGTATAAAAAAAAACTACTGGCTAGATCTCGTTCAAACCAATTTTCGTTGGTAGTTTTTATAGTAATATACATCATATATTTTTTTTAGAATTATCATGCCTCTACTTTAGAAATTAGAGGGGGGGGGACACACATTTTTCCACTTTGGAAGAGTCTCTCTCGCAAACTATTCAGGTTAGAAAAAAATGATATGAGAAACCTCAATATGATTTTTAGAGACCTATCCATAGATACCACACACGCATAGGTTAGATGAAAAAAATTTTTTTTTGTTTCAGTTGTACCTATGGGGACCCCTAAAATTTTTAATACTTTTTCCATTTTTGCATCAAAATCTTAATGCGGTTCACAGACTACATCTACTTACTAAGTTTCAATAGTATAGCTCTAATAGTTTCGGAGAAAAGTGGCTGTGACATACGGACGGACAGACAGACAGACAGACAGACAGACAGACATGACGAATCTATAAGGGTTCCTTTTTTGCCATTTTGGCTACGGAACCCTAAAAAGCGATAACATAATAATGTCACAGTATAACAATATAATATTATAATGAATAATGTGTCTTGTTCACAAAAATATACTTTATTTACAGATAACTAGAATAATTAATAATAATATGATGAATTATTATAATTAAGGCCGTCACAGACTTAGCTATAATATATATTAATATATTTATAGCTAGGCATATTAATATCTATTTTCTATACAATGTTGGCGTGACCACACACTTAGCTATAATATATATTTCTGGTCTCAGTGTGTTTAGTACGGTATATATTAAGGTATATTAATATATATTATAGCTAAGTCTGTGACGGCCTTGACTGTCGCTTGCATGAGCGTAGGATGCCATAGTAGACAAAAAGTTTTTTTCGACATTTGACAACGTTTAACTGTCAATATTCTGATAGGACGTGTGCAACATATCGGATTTTGGTAGGATTATTATATACTAGCTGTCCCGGCAAACGTTGTTTTGCCATTTAAAGTATTTCTACTTCATCAGTAATTGATACAAAATCTAACCCCCCCCCCCCCTTTTGTCCCCTAAGAGGGGTGGGGTGAAAACTGATGTTAAGTTGGAAAATACAATTAATAATATGACGTAAGTCCATTAAAGAAAAAATTTGATACAAAATCTGACCCCCCTTTGGGTCCCCTTAGAGGGGTGGGGGGGAAAGTTTATACACCAGATGATGAGTTGGAAGAAGGCAAATATATCTGCGAAAACCGTATGCAAATCGGATCAGTAGTTTTCGTGTTAAAGCAAAAGTTTGATACAAAATCTAACCCCCTCTTTCGTCCACTTAGAGGGGTGGGGGGGAAAATTTTTATACACCAGATGTTAAGTTGGAAGAACAACAAATATATTTGCGAAAACCGCATTCAAATCGGATCAGTAGTTTTCGTGTGATAGTGGAACAAACATACAGACAGACAGACAGACAGACAGACAAAAAACTAACCACAGTTTTGGCTTCTATAGCGATGTAGTAACACCCCCTGCTTATTATTTTTTCAATATCTTTAATGTACAGAATTCACATTTCTACAGTTTTATTATATGTATAGATTTATAGTTAAAGAAATTAATTAATTATAATAGCAATCAAAAATAATAGTCATTCAAAACGTATTTTAAAAAGTTCTAAAAATATTACTTTCTTAGACATAACTTTTAAAGCTTTTTAGGGTTCCGTAGCCAAAATGGCAAAAAAGGAACCCTTATAGATTCGTCATGTCTGTCTGTCTGTCTGTCCGTCCGTATGTCACAGCCACTTTTCTCCGAAACTATTAGAGCTATACTATTGAAACTTGGTAAGTAGATGTAGTCTGTGAACCGCATTAAGATTTTGATGCAAAAATGGAAAAAGTATTAAAAATTTTAGGGGTCCCCATAGGTACAACTGAAACAAAAAAAATTTTTTTTCATCTAACCTATGCGTGTGTGGTATCTATGGATAGGTCTCTAAAAATCATATTGAGGTTTCTCATATCATTTTTTTCTAACCTGAATAGTTTGCGAGAGAGACTCTTCCAAAGTGGAAAAATGTGTGTCCCCCCCCCTCTAATTTCTAAAGTAGAGGCATGATAATTCTAAAAAAATATATGATGTATATTACTATAAAAACTACCAACGAAAATTAGTTTGAACGAGATCTAGCCAGTAGTTTTTTTTTATACGTCATAAATAGTAAAACTTAATGAAACAAAAAAAAAATTTTTTCATCTAACCTATGCGTGTGTGGTATCTATGGATAGGTCTCCAAAAATCATATTGAGGTTTCTCATATCATTTTTTTCTAAGCTGAATAGTTTGCGAGAGAGACTCTTCCAAAGTGGAAAAATGTGTGTCCCCCCCCCTCTAATTTCTAAAGTAGAGGCATGATAATTCTAAAAAAAATATATGATGTATATTACTATAAAAACTACCAACGAAAATTGGTTTGAACGAGATCTAGTCAGTAGTTTTTTTTATACGTCATAAATAGTAAACCTTAATCTAAATTTCATTAAATCGACTGAAATATAAAAATAAATCAAAAATAATATAATTTCATAAAAATTAACCTTATTGCTGCTGCGGAACCCTCCATGGGCGAGTCCAACTCGCACTTGGCCGCTTTTTAATTTGAAATTAGGATTATAATAATGAAGCACGATAGTCTATATCAAATCAATAAAGCAGCACCCGGCTGTCGCATAACTATTGAAAATCTATTGTGTCTGCGATTCCCACGATCGAGGTAATATTTACGTGGACTCTCCGGGCGAGTCGGTGGCACTGATAATTAAATCTCTCCCCTACCGCACGCACACCCGCGCGTCGCGCCTTGACGCCCAATTCGCAACGTGCAGCAGAAATCGTAATATTTTAATTTCGCCATAACATTAAAACCAAATGTCCAATTTTAATCATTCAAAGACCAAATATTATCTACATTAACTGTACTTAGTGACGAAATAATTTATTTTGATAAGGGTCAATAGCATTATTTAAATAAACGCGTTTAAATATAGTCCAAAAAAAATTCAAGATTTTTTAATAAAAAAAGCGGCCAAGTGCGAGTTGGACTCGCCCATGGAGGGTTCCGCAGCAGCAATAAGGTTAATTTTTATGAAATTATATTATTTTTGATTTATTTTTATATTTCAGTCGATTTAATGAAATTTAGATTAAGGTTTACTATTTATGACGTATAAAAAAAACTACTGGCTAGATCTCGTTCAAACCAATTTTCGTTGGTAGTTTTTATAGTAATATACATCATATATTTTTTTTAGAATTATCATGCCTCTACTTTAGAAATTAGAGGGGGGGGGACACACATTTTTCCACTTTGGAAGAGTCTCTCTCGCAAACTATTCAGGTTAGAAAAAAATGATATGAGAAACCTCAATACGATTTTTGGAGACCTATCCATAGATACCACACACGCATAGGTTAGATGAAAAATTTTTTTTTTGTTTCATTAAGGTTTACTATTTATGACGTATAAAAAAAAAAACTACTGGCTAGATCTCGTTCGAACCAATTTTCGTTGGTAGTTTTTATAGTAATATACATCATGTATTTTTTTTAGAATTATCATGCCTCTACTTTAGAAATTAGAGGGGGGGGGACACACATTTTTCCACTTTGGAAGAGTCTCTCTCGCAAACTATTCAGGTTAGAAAAAAATGATATGAGAAACCTCAATATGATTTTTGGAGACCTATCCATAGATACCACACACGCATAGGTTAGATGAAAAAAAATTTTTTTTGTTTCAGTTGTACCTATGGGGACCCCTAAAATTTTTAATATTTTTTCCATTTTTGCATCAAAATCTTAATGCGGTTCACAGACTACATCTACTTACCAAGTTTCAATAGTATAGCTCTAATAGTTTCGGAGAAAAGTGGCTGTGACATACGGACGGACGGACAGACAGACAGACAGACAGACAGACAGACAGACAGACAGACAGACAGACAGACAGACAGACAGACATGACGAATCTATAAGGGTTCCTTTTTTGCCATTTTGGCTACGGAACCCTAAAAATGGTTATTGTGCGTCACTCAACATAGATAGGTATAGTGTGTCGCGGACTTTTTTGTAGATATTTAAAAGATCTATAATTACTTAGAACATTTTATGCCTCTATCTTTTATAGTTTAGGCAGCGTACGCAAAATAAGTAACTTTTCTTGTTGATTTTTTACACCTTGCGTCCGAAAATCCCAAATATCTTACGGAACCTTATATTTTTCCAAAATAAAAATTAGCCTATGTTCAGCAGAAATAATGCAGGATTCCAATGGTAAAAGAATTTTTCAAATCGGTCCAGTAGTTTCGGAGCCTATTCGACTCAAACAAACAAACAAACAAACAAACAAATCTTTCCTCTTTATAATAGTAGTGTAGATTTAGACAAGGCCAAAACGTTGTATGGATATTTTCATTAGTAGGTTATAAGGGCAATAAAATTTAAATGCAGTTTGGTTTCGGATAAATATTCTTGTGAACAAAATATTTTAACAGAAATATCTTAAAAAAAAAAAAACAAATGTACTGTAAATACTGCATTCACACAGTTTATTTAGGCCTCGAAGACGCTTCTTATGATCTTACGTAAGATATTACGTCTTACATTAAGAGAAAGCCACTCGGTTCTTGGTTCATTTTAACATGACAGACTTGATTTTATGCAGGTTATTAATCAGTAATGCAGATGAGGTACTTAGAGAAGTAAAAAGGCTTAAACTAGATAAAAGCCCAGGACCCGACCAGATATCGAGCGAGGCCATTATTATTGCAAGCGGGCTCTTAACACGACACTTAACAGGGCTATTTAACATGGTACTAGAAACAGGATCCACGCCCTCCCAATGGTCAGAATCACGTATAACTCTAATATAAAAAAGGCGACCCAAAAAACATAAGCAACTATCAACCTATAAGCCTGTTGCCGGTGATCTACAAACTGTTTGCTTCAATTCTAGAAAAAAGACTAAGTACATGCCTAGAACTCTACCAACCAGTGGAACAAGCAGGATTCAGGAAGGGGTATTCTACCGTGGACCATATTCATACAATAGAATTGATTATCGAGAGATACCTAGAGAGCTCTACATAATATTCATCGACTACCAAAAAGCATTTGATACTATAGAGCACTTTGCAATATGGGAATCTTTGAGAGCACAAGGAGTAGAGTCTTGCTAGGTATGGAAAATTAAATGTACTTAATGAATTTAGAAAAAATGTTATTAAACAAGACTAATTATTATTATTAGGATAATATTAACTGAACTGTAAAAGTTAATTAGTAATGAAAATAAAAAAGTAATAGTTAAAAAAACTAAAAACACGCTTTTTATATAAAGGGTTACAAACAAACATACAAATTGAAAAATGGAATAATTATATCAAATTAGTGTATTGTCATCGGTCTTCGATAAATCTACAAAGTTTGAACGAAATCTGGCCATTTAAAGTGGGTCAAAATCGCGCCCAAAGAAGTCGGTTACAAACATGTTACAAACAAAATATATACAGGTGAAGCTAATAAAAAGCGTATAAAAAGGCTTTTTTATTTTTTTATTAATCAATAATGACGGCGAAAGTTGAAATGACTGTTTAGACATTTGCTACAATTTATTAATATTTGTATTTAAAAAAAATAATGATTTGGATGCCTTTGATGAGGATAAACTACTGGCCCAGCAGCTGTAGGACATAGTAGAAACCTTACTATTTTATGCAAAATTATGTGTTCTAGTGTGCGCTGTCTTTTAATTTAATTAACAAAATATTACTATTTAGTTACGCTTCTCTTATAATTTGTTGTTAAATATTAATTTACCTACTTATTGATAAACTTTTATTCATATTACACACTCGACGAAAAAAAAATATGACAAGTTGTATACGTAAAGCTTCTTTTATAATTCTATAAACTGTATAGCCTATAGGTATACAAGGTGTAATAAAATAGGTAAGTGATAATACTGATGTGTATCCCTATTCCCTTATACAGGGTGTAACAAAAGTAAGTGATAATACTTTAGGGTGTGTACGTGTTCCTCGTAGAGAGTTAACTGTGAAAGTAGCAGCGCTGAAAGATGATTTTTTTTCACTTTTGTAAGGGGAAACTCGTGACGCTAGAGCCAGGCGCTTGCCCATACAAAAGTGAATAAAAATTGGTCTTTCATCGCTGCTACTTTCACAGTCCAAGGAGCTCATAAATAGCCTAAAGTATTATCACTTAGTTTTGTTACAACCTGTTTAGAGTTCACTGTTAATTTTCCCTATAAAGGAGAAAAAATGTTACTCTTTCGGCGTTGTTACTTTCACAGCGAACTCTACATAATATATTGGGGACCCATACACACTCTAAAGTACCTATTATCACTTAGTTTTGTTACACCCTGTATATTAATAGGTACAAACTACAAAGTTTAACTTACCCTCATCAAGAGCAGGATGACGATACACAGTATTCCCATTACGCTATCAGCTGCCTTCGCCTCGGGGATATGCATTATCACCTGTAACAAAAGCATTTTAATGAAACGAATGTATTAAACTTTTTCCAGACATTACGTCACAGCAAGGAAGAGGTTTTTATTAAACGTACATGTTGAAAATATCTCTACCAATATTATAAAGCTGAAATGTTTGTTTGAACGCGAAAATTTTAGTAACTACGGCTTTGAATTGAAAAATGATTTTTGTGTTGGATAGTCCATTTATCCAATAAGGTTTTAGGAGACATAACATGATATTTGCTAGATTTTTTAAGTAAAAGCCGTCGTGACGTTGTGCACTTTTTTGAGATGGTTAAAAATGTTAGACTCGCGTGACCTGATCGAATATTCGTAAGACCGGGGGAGAGTAGACGGGCGAAGAGGCGTAGGAGAGTAAGTCTCTCTTTCTTTATACCACACACCGAAAATACAGTATACAACATATTTATATTTTTGTTATGTAGTGCCAAATTCTAAGGGTCTTACCACAAAAGATTTAAACACCCGTTGAACAGTTGTTTAGACTTTAGAGAAAAATTCAGTACAAAAATGTCACACAACAACTGTTCAACAGGTGTTTAAATCTTTTGTGGTAAGACCGTTGGTGTCTAAAGTCTAAACACACTAGGCCGAATTACGCCGGCGTAAATTCCGCCGCGCAATGTCAAACGCATACAAAATACGGACGGAACGCGACTGAATAGTGTGTCGCGTCTCGCGTTCCGCCCGTATTTTGTATGCGTTTGAAACGCGGCGTAAACACTAAAAGCGGCGGAATTTACGCCAGCGTAATTCAGTCAGAGAGGGCGCCACGGGGCAACTGTCAACATCGTTCTCGTATTTAAAAAGTTGTTTTAAATATTAAAAGTGCACAAACCAGTGATAAAAGTAGAAAAACATATGGACAGTGTAAAACTTCATTCGAACAATAATAAGAACTCAATTTTTAAATAGTGACTTCAAAGTAAAAGTGATAATTCAACTCGACCAACCGTCGTCAGTTTACCCAGCTGTGAGTGAAGAAAAACTCGAAACCAGTGCAAAACAGTGTTATTGAGTACGTGAGCTTCGGACGAATTTAAACTAAGACTGCGATAAGTGCCTACATAAAAGTTCGAAAAAATATAACCTCAAAGAAACCAAAATATCTATGATGACTCGTGAGATACAAGAATTGCCATAATAAGCGCCATCTATCGATATCCGTACACATCAAGTTCCTCCACAGTATAAAAGAAGTTTTCGAATACGAGTCATAGAGGTCGCTTTTCGAATCAATAAAATATAGAGGGCAGCACCAACAAGCAAAGATGGAAGAAATCAAGCTTATGTTAATAAATCTACAAAAGGACTTAAAACAACAAAAGCAAGATATGCTAGAAATGAAAGAGGACATAAAAAACACAATAATTTCAAACATAAATGAAAGATTCTGCAGCTTGGAGCTAAAAAATGAGATTTTGGAAAAACAATTAGAAAATCAAACCGCAAAAATAATTAATCTAGAAAAATACAACAGACGCAAAAACTTAATTATATTTGGAGTTGAAGAGCAAGAAAATTCTTACCACAAACTGGAACAGGCAATAATTAAGATATTAAACACTCATTTTAATGTCACATGTTCTTGTAACGACATTGAAGCAGTAAGGAGATTGGGAAAGAAAGGTGACAAACCCAGACCTGTCATCATCTCTTTTACTACAATGGGCTTAAAAATCCAACTACTGAAAAATAATAAACATTATTCAAAAAATGCACCTTATTATCTAAAAGAGGATTACCCAAAGGAGGTTCTAGATAAGCGCAAAGAGCTGCAAGTTCAACTGAAGAAAGAGAGGGCGGCTGGTAACACAGCTTTCTTGAAATACGATAAGCTCATTGTTTTAAATAAGAACACAAGGCACCCGCACAGACCGTCAAATCAACATAGTCGCTCAGAGACTTCTTACGCCGCAAGCTCCGCAACATTTGATAAAAACAAAAGAAATTTATCCCTATCTCCAGAGCCACCGCACGCTAGTTTTCATACTACAAAATCATCGAATCCCCCTGTAAAGAAAAACAAAGTAACTAATATGAAGGACTTCATATTACAACAGCCAAAACTAAACTTCAACAAGACTCTGACTGTAGAAAACGAACGCGAGACAAACCAATCATATTATGATGATACTGAATAACAATCAAAGATGGACCCTCTACTCACCTTGACTCATCTCCCATCACGGCCGGTCACCGAGGGAGAGCTCGACCAACACCCTCCAAAGAATTCTAAAAAGAAAAACATACGTGTACTAAATATTTGCACATTCAATGTAAGATCATTATCATCGGAAACTAAATTAACAGAGCTAAAGGTAGCGCTGCAAAACTTCAAGCACGACATAATAGGACTAAGTGAAGTCCGTCGCTTAGGCGAAAACATAATTGAAGACGAAGACCACATCTTGTATCACTTTGGCGAAACAAAGGGGCGCTATGGAGTCGGTTTCTTGGTCAAAAAGCAATTGAAAAATAATATCAACGCCTTTATAGGCATATCGGAGAGAGTATGTACACTACTTATTGACTTAGAAGACCTATCGTTTGCTATAATACAAGCATATGCTCCTACCGAAAACTGTAGTGAAGACGACATAGATAAATTTTATCAAGATCTAGCAAAAGCACATGACTCTAGCACGACAAAAAACATAATTACAATGGGAGACTTCAACGCTCAAATTGGAACCCCTAAAAATTACGAACCCGCAACAGGAAGGTTTGGATATGGAAAAAGAAACGCGCGAGGAGAGAGACTCATCCAGTTTGCCCATGAGTATAACCTGAAAATTATCAACACAATGTTTAATATAAAACCTAAAAACAGATGGACCTGGATCTCGCCGGACAAAAACACGAGAAACGAGATAGACTATATAATGTCTACAACGCCGTACCTTTTTGCCAAATACGAGGTAGTAGTAGCGTTTCCCTTTGGATCTGACCATAGACTATTGAGAGCCACTCTGCAAATAAAGAAAATGAAAATAAGCAGACGCAATTTTTCTAGAAAAACAAATTTTTTGAAAACACTTAACGAACAAGAAATTTATCTCAAAAACTTAAATAATCATATACCTGAACTTCTGTCTACTAGAGAAAACTACAATGGGGATGAATACTACAAAAAAATTATACGCTCTATACTTGAAAGCTTAAAAAGTTCTCAAATAACCAGTAAGCACAAGATCTTGTCTGACAAAGCGCAAAAGCTTATGAAAGAAAGAAGTCAATTGCAAAACAAACATAAACTTACAAAAACAGATAAAGAAAAGCTAAAGGAGCTCTACAAAGCAACTAACAAGGAAATAAGACTATGTTATAAGGCGCACAGAGAGAATACTATACAGAAATACCTGAATAAATCAAGATCATCGAAAAAAGCATACAAGGAATTGAATAAATCAAAAAAATGGATCCCATCGCTTCAGCTCGACTCCAACAAAACAAATTTCAGAACCAACATTATTAATATAGCGACGGATTTCTACGAAAACCTCTACAGCAGTCGAGATATAATAACGCCATCCAGTCCCAATAATCAAAATAAAAATTACTCAGAAATACATGATTTTTCTGAAGCCGAAATACTGAAACATATTAAAAAACTTAAATCAGAAAAGTGCCCGGGCCCCGATGGGATAACAAATGAATGTATAAAATACGCCAAAACTCTACTATTGACACCCATTACGATCCTATGGAATAAAATCCTAGTTGAAGAAAAAGTACCTCAACAATGGACAGAATCAGAAATTATATTGCTCTATAAAAAAGGTGATCCAGCAGACATAAAGAATTACCGTCCTATAAGCCTGATGCCGTGCCTCTACAAACTATTTGCCTCTTGCCTTTTAGAAAGAATATGTCCAGACATCGACGCACACCAACCGATAGAACAAGCTGGTTTTAGAAGCGGATACAGCACAATTGACCATATCCAAGTGGTCGATCTGTTGATAGAGAAGCACCTAGAGTTCCGCAAACCGTTATATTTAGCCTTTATAGACTACCAAAAAGCATTTGACTCTATATCTCATAAAAGCATTTGGGAAGCATTAAGAGCACAAAATATAAATGAAAAATATATAAACATCCTAAGAAACATCTATGCCTCCAGTACAAGTAGAGTCAAATTAGATAGAACAGGAAAAACCATCGACATAAATAGAGGCGTCCGACAGGGTGACCCAATCTCGCCTAAAATATTTATAGCTCTATTACAACATATTATGAAGGACTTACCTTGGTTGAAAAAAGGCATAAATATTAACGGCAAATATCTTAGTAATCTCAGATTTGCTGATGATATAATACTGTTCGCGGAAAGCTCGCACCAATTGCAATCTATGATAGATGACTTATATCAGACTAGTACAAACATCGGGTTAGAAATGAACATTGATAAGACAAAAATATTAACAAATCACCAAAAGACGCCAATATTGGTTAATAACATTCCTATCGAATATGTAGAATCGTATATATATCTAGGTAAACAAATTTCCTTTAAAAAAGAGAGAAACACAGAAGAAGTAAATAGAAGAACAGCCATAACGTGGAAAAAATATTGGGCTCATAAGGAAATATTTAAATCCAGTAACATACCACTGCCTTCCAAAAAAATAGTAATGGATTCAGAGATCTTACCATGCCTTACATACGGATGTCAGACTTGGACCTACGATTTAAAGACTCAAACAAAAATCTTGACCACACAAAGAAAAATGGAAAGGAGCTTACTTAACATAAAATTAAAAGATAGAATAAAAAACACTGAAATTCGTAAAAAAACAAAGGTAACCGATGCTCTATCATTCTCTTTACAAAGAAAATGGAAGTGGGCCGGCCACGTAGCTAGATATGACGACGACAGATGGACTATAAGAGCAGCAGCTTGGGCCGGACCAACAGGCAGCAGAGCGAGAGGCCGACCGCGCGCTAGGTGGGCAGACGAAATAAAGGCGGTAGCGGGAAACGACTGGCTAGACATGGCAAAAGATAGAGCACATTGGAACTCTTTGGAGGAGGCTTTTACCCTTAGGGGGTCCATACAGAAATAAAAGTCCTAAATTTCTGCATGCTGTTATAACTTTTGACAATTTTTTAAGCTAAAATAATTTAAAATAATGTAAGATGTAATTTAATGAATAAGAACTTTTTATTTTTATTAAAATTGTGACATTTAAATTATTAGTTATATTGACATCAGAACTGAATATATTGTGATTTAAATTAATTAATTCTAGATTTTTTGTTATAATAATTGACATGCAGAAAATGCTAAAACAATTTAAAATAATGTAAGAATTTTTAATAATGTAATTTAATGAATAAGACTTTGTAGAATATTGTGACATTTAAATTATTATTAGCTGTATTTGACATCTGATATTGTGATTCAAATTAACATGCTTCTAGATTTTTTTTGTTATAATAACTATGCAGAAAACTTTTTTATAATTAACTATTGTTTTTTTATACTCTGTAAACTAAAAACTGTATGGAATTCAATAAAGCTAAATTATTATTATTATTATTATTATAATTCAGTCTAGAGTGTTTAGACACTAAGTTTCAAAATCTTGCTTCAATGATATTAAAGGTCGAATATTCGTGCATCTCGAGGCAGCTGTGTGTTGTATTATGCGCATACTGTTAGCAGTAATGTACGTTCGCGATATTCAAATGTACCAGCTCGTAAAAGCTTGTATCTGAATGCATACTTTATTAACTGCATAGCATTAAACAATCATATGTACAGTTTAACACGTGAATAAGTAATAACTCTACCTACGTATGTTTTAACTGAAACTTTAACTTACTGAGGCTTTACTAAAATATTAGGTATAATATCGAATAGATATATTATAATTTATAATATTAATTTACCCCCAAGTGTTATTACCACTAGAAGTTTTTTTTTTCGCATTTTTTTTACAAATAAGTACAAAAGTTTAACACAATGAATAAGGGCTCCTACACATGACTGAGAAATCGGTTTTGCCGCAAATATAATAATGTTTTGTCTTTGTGACACACATTGTAAAAAATCGCTCGAAAGACAATGACAAAACATTGTACCTAATGCTTGGGGCTCCCGCGCATAACTTTTGCCGTGGGAGCCATGCTTCGGCTCGACCGGAGAAATACCACGGGCTGAGAGCTCACAGAAAACCGACATGAAACAGCGCTTGCGCTGTGTTTCGCCGAGTGGAGTTAACCGGAGGACCAATCCCCTACCCTATTCCCTTCCCTACCCTCCCTTATTTCCTTCCCTACCCTCCCCTATTCCCTTCTCTACCCCATTACCCTATTACCTCGTAAAAGGCCGGCAACGAACCTGCAGCTCTTCTGATGCTGCGAGTGTCCATGGGCGACGGAAGTTGCTTTCCATCAGGTGACCCGTTTGCTCGTCTGCCCCCATTTTTCATAAAAAAAAACTGCGATGTATATTTTGACAAAGACAAAATATATTCTATAGCGTTTCTTTTGTACTATATCTTATTATTAGTAAGAGTCTAGTAATTAATGTTCTGCTATACTAATTAGTAATTTCTAAAGAAACCAATAGGTTATTTAAATATATTACAAGTTGAGATCAAAACCAAGGTTACACGGGAATACTATTCTTATTTCCTATTATAAGGCAAATTGTTATTTCCTGGTTGGTTGCAAACTGCAGTAATACTTAGAAACCATACTAATAATAATATTTTTCTAAATACATAGTTCAGAAATAAATATAATTGTATATTAATTAAGAGTGTTCACGTGTTGGTACATGCATTACAATAGTTAAGATATTGCCTTAAGTTTGAAAAAAAAAAAAAAAAAAAAGATATATGTCAATGTCAGTTTTTTCACATCTGCTTTTTGAGGTTATGATTTTGTAAAAGTTGTCTTCCAATTTTCCATAATTTCCTTTGTGTAAAAGTGTTCTTCACAAATAATAAACAGTATATTAGAGAGTGTGAGTGTTTAAATCATTAGTCAACCATTTGGACCATCGGCCGGATTATTACAATATACACCAAAATACAACAATTGTTCTTTATTGATTGCGGGACTTGGAAAATTTACCATGGCAGACAAAGAGATTAAACAATATGTGACAAAACTAGATACGAATTCAACTAAACTAGCTAAGTTGTATATGAATACAAAGAAAAGCGCTAAGGACAAACGAACAAGAGGATTTTTAGATTCACGTATGGAAATTTTACAAGAATATTGGGCGAGTTACACAAATATTTATGATACTGTTTATGGAATGATTGATCCTCAGATTTCTGAGATTGATTTAGACAAGCATTTTGAGCAAGCTGAGGAATATTATTTGGAGCTTAAAACTTGGATTAAAGACAGATTATATGAGTTTGAAAAAGAATCAAGTGAAAACTCAAATTCTGTGAATATCATGACATCTGATAGTCAAGCAGCGGAGGCTCAAAGAATGAGACCGAGACTACCACCAGTATCCATACCACAGTTTTCAGGTGATTATAGTCAATGGATGAGTTTTAGAGATTTGTTCAATTCCTTGATACATAATGATGATCGCTTGACTAAAATTGAGAAACATCATTATCTGAAGACTAGTTTATGTGGTGAAGCTGAACAGTTGTTAAGGAATTATTCGCTGACAGAAGCTAACTATGATGACGCCTGGAAAAAATTAAATGAAAGATATGACAATAAAAGAATGATCGTGAATAATATACTTACTCGTTTCCTTAGTCAAAAAACTTTAACTACAGAGTCTGCCAAAGGTATAAAAGATTTGCTAGATATATCAAGTCAGTGCATAACATCTTTGAGAAATCTAAATATTGATGCATGGAATGCTATTGTGGTACATATCCTAGTCTCCAAGTTGGATATGGAGACGCGAAAGCTTTGGGAACAATCTTTAGAAGATTCTTCTACCATACCTACTTATGATGATCTCCAAGGTTTTCTTGAAAAACAATTCCGAGCCATGGAAATGTGTGCACTAAAAACAAAGACTGTCTCACAACCACAGAAAGTAACTCACATAAAAACCTTCGCTACTAAGATTGATAACACTTGTACTTACTGCTCACAAAATCATTATCTCTGCCACTGTAAGGATTTTGCCTCGAAGAATGTTCCTGAACGCCAAGAATTTGTTAGAAAAAACAATATTTGCTTTAATTGCCTTGCAAAAGGTCATGCTGTTTTTAACTGTAGACAGAGTACCGTCTGCAAAAAGTGTGGACGTCGTCATCACACATTGCTGCATCTGACTGCTGCTAAAGAAACGGACCAGGAGAAAGTTGATTTAGCTAAGAATGCACCTACATCTTCTTGTAATTTGTCTGTGAATCTGAAAGCTGAAACAAAAGACGATCATGTTATTTTAGCTACTGCTGAGATTAAGGTAAACTCAAAGTCTGGTAGTACTTACACGTTGAGAGCTCTTGTTGATCAGGGTTCCCAGGGCTCTTTCATCTCCGAAGCAGCTGTACAGTTACTAAATCTTGATCGCACTCCTATTACTGGCAAAATCTCTGGAATTTCTAGCACATCAGTGGTCACCACAAAAGCGATGGTCACACTTACAGTCCACTCCACAAAAGATAATGCTTCAACCTTTAAGGTTAATGCATACGTTTTGAAGAAACTCACTTCATTGTTACCTTCACGTGAGTTTTCACAAGATACTTGGCCTTCCTCTATGCAGTTGGATCTTGCTGATCCCAACTATCACAAGCCAGGGTCTATTGATGTTTTGTTTGGTGCCGACGTGCACGCCTACATACTACTTAATGGATTACACAAGTGTAACTCTCTAATTGCACAAAACTCTCACCTAGGTTGGCTTATCTCAGGTAGAGTTTCACAAACTGATTCAACAGTATACGAACACAATACAGTTGTTATGCAAACCAAGATTGAGGTTGATCAGTTACTTAGAAAATTTTGGGAGATTGAAGAGAGTTTACCCCACAGAAAACCTATGAACGAGTTAGAATTACAATGTGAAGAGCACTTTAAACGAACTCACACTCGCAGTGATATCGGTCGTTACATTGTCCGATTACCTTTCAAAGATGATCCACCCACAAACCTTGGTGATACTAAACCACTTGCAATCAGTCGCTTACATCATATGGAAAGGCGTTTTACACATAAGCCTGATTTCAAAGAAGAATATCACAAATTTATGAAGCAATACGAGTCCCAAGGTCATATGATGATGGTACCTGAAAAGGAAAAGGTTACAAATAAAGTTTATTACTTACCTCATCACGCTGTTCTTAGGCCGACGAGCTTAAGCACGAAGCTGCGTGTAGTCTTCGACGGGAGCGCTGCACCTGCAAAAGGAAAATCGTTAAACGATGAATTACTTATTGGTAGTCCTCTTCAACAAGACGTCAGAGATCTCATAACTCGATGGCGACAACACCAGATTTGTTTAGTCTGTGATATTCGACAGATGTACCGTCAGATTTTAATTTCCAAAGATGACGTTGACTACCAAAGAATTTTATGGCGAGAATCCCTAACAGAACCAATAAAGGAATACAGACTACTTACCGTTACGTATGGAACTTCTTGTGCACCTTTCCTGGCCATACGTACTCTTCGCCAATTGGCTGAGGATGAGAAGCATGATTTCCCTGATGAAGCTGAAATTCTGAAAAATGATTTATACATGGACGATCTGCTTACTGGTGCTTCAACTGTAGATGATGCTGTGAAACTACAAAAAAGATTAACTGAACTTTTCTCTCGTGGTGGATTCCCTTTACACAAGTGGTCTTCTAACAGTAAAATAGTGCTATCCCAAATCCCCAGTGTTGATAAAGACTCACAAAGTGCAGTGAATATTAAAGTTGAAGACACAATTAAAACATTAGGCATTACCTGGAACTCAGACTCTGATAACTTTGAACTTAACTGTAATTTAAATCAAGGTGATAACGCTATTACTAAAAGAAATGTATTATCCACAATAGCTAAATCTTTCGACCCTCTAGGTTGGCTAACACCTGCAATTATAAAACTCAAGATCTTTATGCAAAAGATCTGGTTAGCGGGCTTAGATTGGGACGAAGAGTTGACACTTGACCTGAAAAAAGAATGGATTACTTACCTTGATCGTTTCACGTACAATGAAAACATTCAGTTCCCACGATGGCTAGGCGTGTCGAATGATACAATTAAACGGGAGCTGCATGGTTTCAGTGATGCTTCTTGTGCTGCTTATGCGGGAGTGGTATACCTCAGAGTTTTGGGATGTGATGGTAGTATTAATGTTTACCTTGTGCTTGTGTGCTGTTTTAAAAATACATGATAATGATATTTACAATTGGACAGATTCCACCATAGTCTTGGCTTGGCTGCGTAAGATACCTGCTACTTGGACTACTTTTGTTGCAAACCGCACATCTGAAATCTTGACACTCACAAATGTGAATCAATGGCATCATGTTAGTTCTGCAGACAACCCCAGTGATTTAGCCTCTCGTGGATGTTTTCCATCTGATTTGCAACAGTCAAAGCAATGGTGGAATGGGCCTCAATTTCTATACAAGGCACATGAATTTGATAATTCTTGTTTCGAGATTCCTGTAACTAATTTAGAAATGAAACCAACCTCTAAAATAATATGTAATGTTAATGTTATTGGTAATAATGATGCTACATCATTATTAAATCGATTTTCATCATTGTCAAAATTAATTCGAGTTACTGCATATTGTTGCCGTTATTATAATTTGTGTAAATCTAGATTAAATAAGGAAGAATTGGCTATACCTGATTATTTGAGCGCTAATGAGCTAGACGATGCATTGAATCGTTGTATTAAACTCTCACAGTCTTTGTCATTCCGTGACGAGCTATCTCGTTTAGCGCTAGGTAAACAGGTTCTCAAATCCAGTACAATTTATGTTTTAAATCCTTTTATCGACGATAAAGGTCTGATTCGTGTTGGTGGCAGACTCGCGAATGCTGAAATTTCATACGACATGAAAAATCCGATTCTGTTAAGTAATAACTGTGCCTTATCTAAACTTGTTGTGTTAAACGCTCATATTAAATGTCTGCATGGAGGCCATCAACTTACCTTAAATGTGGTAAGACAAAAATATTGGATTATTCGTGTCAAAAATCTCGTTAAAACTGTGATACATAAATGTTTACCATGTTTTAAACAAAAGGCTAATCCTCTTCCACCTTTTATGTCTGATTTGCCTAAGTTTAGGATAAAACCTAGTCGCCCTTTTCTTATAAGTGGAGCAGACTTCTGTGGACCATTTACCATGAAATTGTATCCAGGTAGATGTAAGAAATTCAGCAAAGTTTACATTTGTTTGTTTATATGTACCGTCACAAAAGCCATTCATTTGGAACTCGTAACTGATCTTTCGTCTGCGGCTTTTATTGCTGCTTTTAGGCGCTTTACCGCTCGACGTGGTTATTGCAAAGAGATTTGGAGTGATCACGGAACGAATTTTGTGGGAGCGTCTCGGGAATTAGATATTGCTTTCAGGAGTTCTAAATCTCAATTAGTAGCTGAAATTAGTGAACTACTCGCTAACGATAACACTCGGTGGAGATTCATTCCTCCTCGAGCTCCACACTTCGGTGGTATTTGGGAGTCAGGAGTGAAAAGTATTAAAGGACACATCAAAAGGGTTATCGGTCAAACTTTTCTCACTTACGAAGAGCTTGCTACTTTAGCGACTCAAGTTGAAGCTTGTGTCAATTCACGCCCACTCACTATCATTAATTCAACTCTTGACGAGCCTCCATTAACACCCGGTCATTTTCTCATTGGAGAAGCCTTGATTGGAGTTCCTGAGCCATCTTTGACTGATGTAACGTTAAGTCCTTAATTCAACGAATGGTGCAATGTTTGTGGCGTCGTTGGCAAAATGAATACTTAACTAATTTACAACACCGTTACAAGTGGAATACCAAACGTCCAGACATTCAACTCGGTACCATAGTTCTTGTCAAAGATGACACACTTCCTCCGGGTAAGTGGCTTTTGGGTCGGATTGTAGAGAAACACCCTGGTGCGGATGGCATAACTCGAGTAGTAACATTAAAGTATAAAGATAGTTTATTTAAGCGACCTGTCGTAAAATTATGCCCTCTACCCCTGGATGTTTTTAGTGACTAATGAATAAGTTAATGATTAATTATTGTTTGTTTCTTTTTGTCCTTTGTTACTTTGTTTGTTTGTCAGATTCTAAGGACTTAAGTCGTCCTTGGCCGGCGGGATGTTCACGTGTTGGTACATGCATTACAATAGTTAAGATATTGCCTTAAGTTTGAAAAAAAAAAAAAAAAAAGATATATGTCAATGTCAGTTTTTTCACATCTGCTTTTTACCCGACTGCCAGGAGGGTTATGTGTTTGGCGCGTATCTTGTATGTTTGTAATATTCTTTATTACCTCGTATCTTCAGAACCGCTAAGCGGATTTTCATATTTGAGGTATCGTTAGATTTGTCTTAATGGCCCAAGTGTTCTTAGATAGGTGACATTAAGAAAAAACCAAAATGGCGGATGCTTGACGCCATATTGTGAGGTAAACAAAAATAAAAATTCACCAAGCATATCGAGTGGGGTATCAAAATAAAGGATTTTAAACACTGATTCTAAATATGTATATAACTTGCAGTTTTATTATTAAATCGAACGATAAATCTACACTAATAGTGCAAAGAGGAAAGATTTGATTTTTTGTTTGTTTGGCTCGGAAACTACTGGACCGATTTGAAAAATTCTTTCACCATTGGAATTCTACATTATTTTTGCTGAACATAGGCTGAATTTTATTTTGTAGAAAAATAGGGTTCCGTAAAATATTTGGGTTCTTCGGACGCAAGGTGTAAAAAATCAACCAGAAAAGTTACTTATTTTACGTACGCTGCCTAAACTATAAAATATAGAACCATAATATGTTCTAAGTAATTATAGAACTTGTAAATATCTACAAAAAAGTCCGCGACACACTATACCTATCTATGTCGAGTGAGGCACAATAACCATTATTTTATTTAAAAATCTTGAATTTTTTTGGACTATATTTAAACCGTGTTTAATTTACTCATTCTTTTAATCCTTATCAAAATAAATTATTCCATTACTAAGTACAGTTTATGTAGATAATATTTGGTTTTTGAATGATTAAAATTGGATGTTTGGTTTTGAAATTATGGCGAAATATGGGCGAAATTAAAATATTACGATGGTGGGCGGACGGACCTCCGTCCATGCTGATTGTCTACCTAGACAATCAGCTGTGCAGGTAAAAACCCACCTGCATGGATAAAATATACAATCTATAAAAATAAGAACATTGGCTACATTACTGCAAATTGCAAAATTTGCACGACAGAGGTGATTCCGCGGTACGCTTACTTCAAACTTCAATGTTTACAGACAGACAGACAGACACAAAACTATTCTTACTTATTATTTTTGCGTAGGGGGTTAATAATTGGGGAGTGGGGTCGAACTTCGAAGAGTTCGAAGTCGAACATGGACTTCCTAAGATTTCAAACATTTCTTCAAATTAATCGGAAAAGATTCCTCCATCCTTACCACCTCTTATAGAAACACGTTTAGGTAAGCGTAATAAGACACACGGCTCCAACTTAATTTGAACAAATTTACCTACGCATTTTACCCCCTTACAACTCCTTTTCCCAGTTAAAAAGTAGCCTATGTCCTTTCTCAGGCTTTAGACTATCTGTGTACAGAATTACATAACAATCGGTTCAGTAGTTTAGGCGTGAAAGCGAGACAGACAGACAGACACAGCACAGAATATATAATAGTACGACACAGACAGACAGACTGACAGACAGACAGATATACTTTCGCATTTGACATTTAGTTCCAACTTCCGTCAATAGATTTCGCTGTGCTTTCTTTAGATCGCGCTATCGCTTGTCTGTACACGTTTGTATAAAGTCTACGTTTTTTGATGTAACAATAATTATCCGTGCTAAATTACTGTTAATGAAAAATGTAAAATTGAAATATACATAATAGTGTATAAAAATAAAATATATTAGAAATTATAAATTATAAATAATTAAAGATTAAAGAAGAAATACATAAATTAACCATTTCGTTCGAAACATTAGTTGTAAGTTGAAACTTGAAACTTTAATTCGTAACTCGTAAAAATACTTCTCTATTATCATTTTTATATCTTTTGAAAATTGAAACTAGTAAGTAGTAACTACCCTAAGGGGCGTTATAATATATTATATTATTGTAGTTTGGTACTGATTACCAAAGCTAATAGGATTAATTAAGTTAAGGTGAGCTGAGATTTGTCTTAAAAATTCAATTGATTGTATTTGTTGTTAATTTGTTTGTGTTGTGAATTCCATTTTTTTTACTTTTTTTTGGCTAACTAACATGGCTTTATCCCGCAAGACTAAACGAGCTAAGGCTGCAAAAGAGAAGACAGAATCTCCTATTTCACGTAAAATACGCCTTGATAAAATGAAAGATAGAATGAAGTTAGCATAGGATCCAGATGCAACCACATGACATAAACTCATTTAAAGAATTAATCCGGTTACGTAATCTTTCTTAACTAAAAAGACATAAATAAAGTAAATTAATTAAAAAATCAAAAAACCCGACTGCAAAAAATTTTAACTAAAAAGACCGAAACAAGACCTAATTCTGCCGGAAGCTTCAAGCCATGTTTAAATTGATACGACCATTGCTTACGAGATTCATGTCAAGATGAATAGAAGGCTACATTGAAAGGTATAGAAAAAAATGGACTACAAAATGCAGTCGGAGGCATGTCGCACCAATTTAAACCTTTTAATAAAATCATAAAATATGCCTCCGACTGCATTTTGTAGTCCATTTTTTTCTATATCTTTCAATGTAGCCTTCTATTCATCTTGACATGAATCTCGTAAGCAATGGTCGTATCAATTTAAACATGGCTTGAAGCTTCCGGCAGAATTAGGTCTTGTTTCGGTCTTTTTAGTTAAAATTTTTTGCAGTCGGGTTTTTTGATTTTTTAATTAATTTACTTTATTGAGGTTATGATTTTGTAAAAGTTGTCTTCCAATTTTCCATAATTTCCTTTGTGTAAAAGTGTTCTTCACAAATAATAAACAGTATATTAGAGAGTGTGAGTGTTTAAATCATTAGTCAACCAAAGAGATATGAAGATATTCTATGTTACTATTGTTATTAAATTGCATAAGAGTATGCGACAGTATAAACAATAATATCATTTATATTATGAATTGTCTATACTCTATTTACAATATATTATGTACATTATAATGGAAATTAGGCGCTGTACGATTCGTTGATTTTCTAATATATAATAGAAATTCGTGCTGCGGATTTCTTTAAGTATTTAATAGGTAGGAAATATTGCCGTTAATACTAATAATTATTGTGTTACTATTGTTTATTTTATGTATGTTATTTCGTTTCATTTATGCAACAAAATACATTGAAAGCGCAATAACGGAATTGTAATATCCAATGATAATAAACAGCCATACTATTCCATCACCTTAGATGTTAACTTCATTTTTAACCGACTTAAAAAAAAATGAGGTTATCAATTTGACGCGTATACAGTATGTAATATTTACAGAACTACCCAGTTTTTGTATATTATGTTAGTCCATATCAGCGTCTGAACAAATATGCCAAATTTCAAAAGTGTATGTATGTATGTTTTTATGTTTGTGTTCGTATATCTCTGGAACTATAAGTCCGATTTCAGTAATTATTTTTTTGTTGTACTAGGTATTGTTCAAATTAGGGAACAGTGCAAGTTTTATCAAAATCGGTTCAGTAGTTTTGGAGATATGGAGTTTTAATTCTCAATTACGCACAATTTTGAAGTCGGTTTTATGTTTTAAGCTACTATTATGTTAATAGCGAATGTGTATGAACCTATTACCTCATCAGTCATCGGTCATCAGTCATCAACTCATCACTCATGACTCTTGTACCACTGAAAAGATTTTGATTTTTGGTACAATATTTTGGGTTTCCGGAAAAGAGATTAGATAGTTTTTACAGTAAAGTATAATTTTTAAGGGAATAAAGTTGCGTGCTACATCTAGTTCAGAAAAAATTAAATTTTAAAGCGTATTTCTATAAATGAATAGCCTCGATCGCAAATTGATCGAGTGCAAAAACTTACGATGATCATAAAATCATAATTGATCGTTTCAACATCACAATTATTAGGTACAGCAGTAAATAGTATTCTTGACCTAAAAAAATCTTATTCAGCTAACTAATATCTGTTAAAACAGATAATACCCTTGTGGAAGAGTGCAAGTCAGAATAATTATTGTATATATATTGCTTATAATATTTTCAATAGATACCTTAATATATTATATCTTAACCGAAACTCAATAGATATCTTAACCGAAGAGTTCTACGAACAGCCAAGTTAAGGCCGTTCTCTATGCATTTGCGAGTCAACCTACGCTATTTCACGAAATTATATTACATAATGATTAGCGTAGTCATCTGAATGTCTTTGCGTAAGCGCGAAATAAACTGGCTGCAATGAGATCTACATCAAAAAACATTGTAATGGACGTTTCGACTGTATCCTTTGCAATGTTTCTAGGTTAATATATCAGGTCCCATATTTTAGGCGAGATAAAAGGTGCTGCAAAGAAACTTTTGCTTTGCCTTGTTTTGCATACGTCTGAGCGCCTCGCCTGAGGGGTTCCATGAAAGTAAAACGCTGACATACAAGTGTATCTTGATAGCACACTTGAGATTTAAGGGTACTTTACACGGACCAATCTGCTGAAAATGTTTGTTTCTCTGTTGGTTTGTAAACAGCTATGAATTTTATCACAGTATTTAGAAGAAAAACATTAGCGGTCTCTCTCAACTGTCTCAAGGACTTTAATTTAATGCAGATTTTGACAGAAACCTGTTTAATAAGTTTTTGTTGAATAAAAGTTGATTTATCATAAAACACCTGAAGATGATGTTTTCGAAACCGGTCGTGATTAAGTGAAATTTGTAAAAATCAATTAATATAGTGGAAAAAGTGCAAGTATTACTGTGTTTTATTTGTGTTTATCATAAAACGGCCTGAAGCATAAGCATAACCAAAGTCAATTGAATTAATTGTAACATTAATAATAATCAAGTCTGTATGTTACCTCTGCAGCACGCCTTCTGATGAAATTCTGTATGGAAATATATTGAGTTCCGGGAAGAGCATGTACGATTTCCAGGCGATATACGAATTTCTGCTCGTTCGAAGTTGAGGGCAAAATATAGTTTAGTATAAAGTTTTAACTTTCTAAGTAAAACACTCCCACAGTCTGGCTTATTGCGACAGAAGTTTAACCGAATTTTGACGTAACATTTATTATGTATTCGGATATCGAACATTATGGCAACCGAATCGAAACTATTCAAATCTTGAGGAAAACTACTAGGCAATTTTTTTTCACGAATCACGCATTTTCAACAGAAATTCTTTTTGTACATTTATTGACTGAATTTAATGAGTATTAGTTTAAGTACTTAAATTGTTTGCTTACTAAAACTAATATTAACATCCGTGTCTGTCTGTCTGTTTCCTCTTTACGATCAAAACTATAAACCCTCTTTGCTGAAATTTGGCATGGAGGTACTTAGAGTCCCGGGAAAGGACATAGGATACTTTTTTCGCGGAAAAATTTACGGTTTCCGACCGCGCAATAAACGAATTTTGGGGGCGTCATCTAGTCTGTCGTATTTCTATTATATCGCGGTTTCTATGGTCATCCTAAGCCTGCTTACCTTCTTGAAGGTATCCAAAAATCCTCTGGACTTGAACTGCAGCCCCAGCAGTCCTTTCAGCTGCGACACGGCGATGATGACCGAAGTCGCTGATGTGAAGCCTACAGTGACGGGCACTGATATGAAGTCTATCAGCACACCTGGTGAAAAAAAAACATTCAAAGAAGAAAAAACGAAGAGAAAGAGAGAGAGAGAGAGAGAAATAATATAGTAGTTTGTCAGTTTGGTGAAAAAAAGATAAACTAATAAAACATTCAAATATCGAACTCCGAGTCAAGAGAAAGAAATGAAGTCGATCAGCCTGCAGGCTGAGCATAACAACAGTAGAAATGAGAAAGAATCGACATACTAACAGATTTTATCGACAAAATGGCGGACTTCCATTGTCTAACTGTCACATTGTCTATTCTTCCGTAGAAAGTAACCGTTTCTAAGGTGACCATGCTAAGCCTGCTGGTGAAAAGAATTATGAAGTAAAACGTTTAAAAAATAGAACATAAAAATAAAGACTAGAGACTAGAGACTTGTAAAACAGCTTTGGTTTCCTAAGATAAGAGCGTGTGGCATGATACTACATTGTTCTGTTTATTTTTGATTGATTGAGTAATACTTATAGAAATGTCCTACCACCCGTTTAATAACTAAGTCGTAAGAACAGCCGGCACGTGCAAAAAAAATCACTAGAAAGTGTACGACAAAAAATCATAATTTCACTTACAACACCAAAATACAGCATACATGGTAAATCGTTTTAATAACCTCACTACTATACTGAAGCTGTAGACTTACCCAAATGCAATATTCCCATTAGCATCTGAACCACACCGCTGAGCAAGCACAGGAGGATTGCGTAGTCAGTATTCCGCCCTTGTATTTGCTCGTACGTCATAAGAGATAGCAGTGCTGTTGGCCCAAGCGTTATATCCTTGCATGAGCCGAATATTATGTAGACGAAGCACCCCATGAATGATGAGTAGAGACCGTACTGCAAGGAAATTTGTATTATAACTTATGTTTGCATGTAACCCTTTTAACTCAGACCAAATAAAAACTCAAGACAGAGCGCTGCGAACAACGCGAGTGAAGCAGGTTTTTTAAGTATGTGTGAGCGACGCGCGCTGCGCGGGCTAGTGTTGCAATGTTATTCAAATTACCCCAAAATCAATGAAATAAATATAATATAATATTTACACCCTTTCACGAGTCACGACACAGCTCGACATTTTGAAGTGTTTACAAATTATTTTCTAAACGCGTGCTGCTGTCACGAGTCGCGATATACTGCGTGACTGGTGAGACATGTTCAAAACTCGAGGACGTGATATTTGGCTATTATATTAGTTGGAAAAAAATTATATAAAAAAATTATATCAATTAATCACTGAGTAAATGTAGCTTAAAGTTAAATAATTATTTACCCAACGCATGGACACCGCGAGCGGGAGGGGTAGTTGTGTGGTGTTTCTTTGGTAGCGCATGCCTCTGCACCGGCCGCATAGTATGCCTACTTGCCTAGCCGCGTAATTTACTTAGTATCCATGATTCATTTATTTTTGGGAAATTCGGAAAAAAATTAAGAACCTAATTTTATTACATAATTATAATGAGAATCGAGTACAGAGTACTCTCCATAAGTATCGGTATTGCCTCACCAGTCATGTTGTATACTGATGAAAACTGGCGTACTTTCGTTTTGCGTATGTAGGCGTAAGTGTGTACCTACATACACAGCTGGCGTACTTTCGATCGGCTTAACATTGTTGTTCGCAGCGCTCTGTCTTGAGTTTTTATTTGGTCTGAGCCTTTTAAGTGATGTCAAAGAATACACTACGAGAAAAGAAGCGACACTTAAGCATATTGCTCACGGCTATGTGTGCGTGTCTGGACCAGCGCGGGGGCTGTGTGCGGCCCGCGAGGCGCGGAGCGCTAAGTCCGGGGCTTATTCGACCGAGGGCTGACTAGTCGGTGGAGCGAGCGCGCCACTCCTACACACATCGCACGCACGTTCAATTACCCGTTTTTTCGTAGGAATGGAGTATTTTTCTGCGGTAAAAAGTACCTGTGTTCATGAGGGATAATGTCGGCTTCTAATGGTAAAGTAATTTTTCAAATCCGTCCAGTAGTTTCGGAAATTATTCGTTACAAACAGACTAAAAACTGACAGTAAAATCTTTCCTCTTTATTATATTATATAATATATTATTTTATTGTTATAATTATTATGTATTAGTAATACATATATACAATATAATATATAATACATATATACATTTACAGTATTACACATACATATTATATAATATACATCTTTGCTTTGGCACAAGTATAAATTCCATTTCGGTGTCAACCCTAGCGGTGTACACGTTCCGTTCAAGGTCACCGGCGCTTGAGCTCTCACATACACGGAGTGTCGCCCCTGTGGTGATGTTTATATTCGTATTTATGTTCAGGAGTTCACCCCCTAGGCACCAAAAAGTTTAATTTCAACAAAAACTTATACTGTAACATAAGTAGTGTAACATTTACCATAATATTGTGATAATAATTTAATCAGTATCACATAACATATCATCGTAGTGATACTCACTAATATTATAATTAGCAATTACTGATTTGTGATTACTAACGAAATTATTTTATCTTTTAAAAGAAATGAAATGAGGTCTGGCAGCTCTACAATTTTACTATGTCAAAGTAACCTACAAAGTTTTACTGTAAGACTATCTCAGCCAATCTAGAGATACCCAGGAAATATATTACGCTTCATCGCGCGGTTCCCAACTAATTTGGCAAGCAATAAGTCTTAGATCTAATTACAAATAGACTGACTTGGGAACAAAGTAGTTCTTTGGGGAAACTTTGCGTGCTACGTTCTGTTTGTTGTTTTGCACAAATACTGTCCAAACTAATTACGCTGAATTTACAGTGTCTTTGGGCAAGTTTCGAATCACATCTTTTATGCCCATCTGACGCTCTGAGAGCACTGTTCAGACTTTAGGCTCTGAATTTACTATATTACCACATAATAGATAATAGTGATATTACCTACTATTTACTGCTCAGTTACTAGGTTTAAAACAGAAATAAAATTTATTAAGTCGTAAAATTTTATGGATACTGTAAACATTATTATGTTTATTGTAACTAATTATGAATTATAATTAATTTCCATAAATACAAGTACTAATATTCTTTACTCGTTTTCCAAATTATAGATAAACAGTAAAGCTAAAGCTACTGAATGGATTTCCCGTACTGACAATAACCATATCATCAGATACACCAATCTGCTTTCTGAATGCACATATGATTTACATTTCACAACAATCTAAGAGTAAACAGCTGTGACGTCAAAATAGTACAGTCGAATACAGAAGTTATTGTGGATCAGTTTCGTGACTGCAGGAATTGTAACAAAGATTGCTCAACAAAGACCAGTACACGCGAGCACATACTGACAACATCGGGTTTGAATTGGAGCTAATGATGTCGAATTGGCACGACAGATAGTCCGTCCACAGTAGTTTTGCGCTCATATTTCTACGAGAATGATCCTTATGCTTAAGACATAAAGGTTTTGCAAGAGGTAAGAAAACTCTAAACGCAGATACTCTAACCGAAACGTTAATTGAAAGAGGGTATGTCAAAACTAAAGAGTCCACTAACTTGAAGTTCGCGAACATTTGCATAGCTGACAATAATAATTGCTTTTCTGAGAATCCGAGCGACCGCTACAAGTTATCATTATAATTACTAATAAGTAGCAAGTGGATTTGCTCTTATTTTGCCGAATTTCTAGGTTTACAAGGGATGGCAAGATTCTTATTTACTAGATGACGCCCGCAACTCCGTTGCGGTAAAATTAGTTTATCGCGCGGGAACCATCCATTTATCCGGGATAAAAAGTATCCTATGTCCTTTCCCGGCACTCAAACTATCTCCATACTGAATTTCAGAAAAATCGGTTTAGCGGTTTGAGCGTGAAGAGGAACAGACAGACTGACAGACACACTTTTGCATTTATAATATTAGTCGCATTTATAATATTAGAATGGAATGAAGTTAACAAACAGTAAATATAATACAATGATACATCTTATACAAAAAAAGGAAAATTAATTACAAACGCTATCGAAAAATTACTAGGCCCCTGTAAAAACCAATAATTGAGTCTGCAGTTTCTTGGTCGCCTCACGCCTGGCAAATGACTGAGATGATTTATTCGTAGGTAATCACGTAAAATACTTTATCGATATCCAAAAGAATCTGCAAAACATTCTTCATTTCTTTATCTTATCAGGGGCGTAGTAAAGTTTATAGTATTTCGAGTCACTAGATACGTTTGTTTATGAAATTTTATTGTGATAGCCAATATGCTCTCCGGAAACTGAATTAGAGGTACAAGTTTATGACTTGGCATGCTTCCGTTTTACTGTCATCGTAAAAAATCCCTGAGCTTGGATTGAGGAACGTTATACAAATAGAAACCTATTGATTTATCTTCTTTGAATTCGGCGACGACTGTACTTAGACGTTTGGAAGGATTTTTTTTACTATTTGACTAGAGCTCGACTAAAAATTTCTTCGTATCTTCATTAATGGTTAAATTCTACTCGATTTCCTCGATTTTTATGATAGGAAAACATAGGATACTCTTAATATTTTATCGTAGAAATCTACTGTAAAATCTCTTTCTAGAGCCCATATTTGGGACATATTCTGGCCATTTTCTCTATTTAAACGTCTAGCCGGGTAAAGGTAAAAAGCTTCCCTTACTTAATTTCATACAGTTGACGTTCCTAAGTCGCGTTGTTTGGGAAGTAGAGATAACACATTCTCAAAGAGTAGATATTAAATAAGTTTAGTCCCAGAGAAAATCTTTCCCAGCAGTTTTCAGAAAATGTGATCCAAGTTTCCACCAATGTCTGTTACTTACATAAAGGGTTAGAACCGAGTAAATATTTACTTATTTGTTTTCCCAACAATATTAGACGAGTTAAAGTCGAAATAACACGTTAGCTCGTTAATGGTCGAGGATAAACTGAGGAAATAATGGGGTAAATAGAGGGCTGTGTAAAGAAAAACTTTGTAATATTTACACTCGTTTCTGGTTGAAATTTCTTCATTAACGCCTTTAGCAAGCTATTACACTGCGAGTCGCTGAAAAGCATCTAAGAGATCTCCGATGTCAATGCATTTTTTGGATCTCGGACTTTTCCATGGTTTGCTGCGTCAGTGTGCTGCAGTTATCGAATTAAAAATTTTTAACGTTTCGTTGCTAATAAAGCTAGTGACTTGCCTAATTCATAACCGTTCAATTGATGTGTATTTTCGCATGAAAAAATAAAGAAAAGCGAAAAAGAGTCAATGGACATAAATACAACAACAACAGTACCTCGGTTGACGAACACAAAATTATACTTAATTACGTACATGTTCTGGTAATTTGTTTGTAAAGTAGATATTATATGGCAGCCCCTGGGGTGCCGCGGCGCACTTTATGAATCACTGGCCTTCGTATTACGCTTGCAAACGAAGACATAAAAAATCTGTTGAAAAATGTTCTAAGCGTATTTTTTTTATAAAATAAGGGAGAAAAAGTCACCTGATGGAAAGCAACTACCGTCGCCCATAGACACTCACAACATTAGAAGAGCTGCAGATGCGTTGCCGGCCTTTAAAGATGAAATACGCTCTCTTCTTGAAGGTTTGCAGATCGTATTGGTCCGGAAATATATTTATGTGTATGTCCATAATTTACCTGTGGAGGAAGCCCTGTGGGATGACCGTCAGTCCCACCGTCACACCAGCTATGAGTTCCGCCACTGCTTTCTCCGAGTTGTACTCCGGCAGCCATCTTGTTACCGGTATCCTCTTGTTAATGATTCGATATAATTACCTGTGGAGGCAGTCCGACCAAGGTCACATACGCCAGCGCCTGCGGGATGACCGTCAGTCCCACCATCACACCAGCTATGAGGTCCGCTACTGCCTTCTCCGAGTTGTACTTCAGCAGCCATCTTGTTACCGGTATCCTCTTATTGATGATTCGTCGTATCTGAGACTGCTTCTGATATAATTACCTGTGGAGGCAGTCCAGCCAAGGTCGCATATGCCAGCGCCTGCGGGATGACCGTCAGTCCCACCGTCACACCAGCTATGAGGTCCGCCACAGCCTTCTCCGAGTTGTACTCCGGCAGCCATCTTGTCACCGGTATCCTCTTGTTGATGATTCGTCGTATCTGAGACTGCTTCTTGTATCGACTCTTTGACGGGGACGACATTTTCACCTGTTGGAATATACGTAAATAGTTAATTAGCAGAAGGATGTCTATTTTAGCCAAGACCATAAAGTTTAATCCATACTAATATTTAAAATGCAAAATTAGTGTATCTGTCATTACCTCTTCACGCTAAAACCGCTGAACCGCAATTTTGCTGTAATTTTGTACGGAGATAAGTACTTTCAGTCCCGGGAAATGACATAAGATACTTTTTTCCCAGAAAAATGTACGGGTGCCGCGGGATAATCGAATTTTGGCGCAAGGGAATCGCGGGCATCAATTAATGCTTTAATAATTTAAAAATCTACTGGGCCCGAATCAGGCGAGTAGAAGTTTGAGCAGGTTAAGCTGCAAATAAATTCATATAATATCAACTAGGCAATCCGACTGCGGCTTCGAAGTCACTTATAACGCAGAACCCTCTAGACGCTGAATTTAGTTATTCATAAAGTCCATAAAAACCTTTATGCACACTAAAGTCCTATTTTACGCCCAGGAATTTCGCATCCGTAAAAGAAAAACGTCCAACTTATTATTAACAAACTTATATTATGGAAGTAGGAGCGTTATGAAAATGAGAAGCGCTTGATATAATAGCAACACAACAGATAACTTCCCTGGAATAAAATTATACGAGCGAAGTTGGGACCGTGTATTATTCGATATTTTGCTTTAGTGGAAACTCAGCCAACTCGCATTTCACCAAAATGAGAACAGTGATTCTCTATTTACAACGTCGTATTCAAAAGTTAAATTATATAAGCTATAGGGGATAAAACTGTCCCTTGTCGGACCTTTATAGGTCAAAGCAATTATCTGCTACAAGAGCCTTGACTGTTTTAATTGTAAGCTGTAATCGGAAAAATCTATTAAAGTTATCTTGTTTTGAGGGTCGATCTAATTTAAGTATGGTATACTTAATACTTATGTTCGATTTCTAAGTTTTTTTCAGAGGTTCATCTTATAACACATTTGAATGGCTCGCATAAAAAGTTAATCAATTAACAACGCTCTTCAAAACATGAACTTCTGCCAAAATACCTCAGAAAACGGGCACAGGTATTCTGATGATGATTGCAGGATTGTTTTTCTTGATTTAATTTTTTTAAGGACCCCAATTAAATTATTCAAATGTCTCAAGTTGTTTTAGAGGTGTTTTAGTTCACGCTCAAAAATTTTGTAGGTGACTGGGGACACAATAACCTTTTAGGGCTCCAAACTTTTGAGACACTTATCTTTCTAGTGCTAACTTTTTATATTGCACCCAATTTTCGTACGTTGTTGATTAAAAACGAATCATCATCACTTTTGCAATATTTTATTGTACTAGTACATACCTGATAAGTGATACTTAACGCCCGCAACTCCGTTACGCCAAAATTCGTTTATCACGCAGGAACCGTACATCTTTCCAGGACAAAAGGTATCCTATGTCCTTTTCGGGGACTCAAAGTATCAGATTTCAGCAATCAACGGTTCAGCGGTTTGAGCGTGAAGAGGTAACAGACAGACAGACACACATTCGCATTTATAATATTAGTAGGTAAGTATGGATTTTTTAGAATTAATTATTATGGAATATTCAAATTATACCTTTACTGCTTAGTGATACTTACTATGAATGGATAATGACTAATTCCATTATAACATAATTCTAGGCTGCAAATAAGACCTAATGGTAGAGAATTGACGGAAATGAATTATTTACTATATTACCGTAATTGTAATTTGTACTAGTTAGGTTTTAGTATCATCCATGCTAATTAGTAACAGCACAATTGTATAATATTATTAAAATCACTTAAAATTTTTACGGGGCTCACCGCCCAACACGACGTTAGAGATTTTAGATAAGACCATGATTATATTATAGCTATCATTGATTGAAAAGCTGACGTGAAGCAGATGTTTACAGCAGTGCCTTTCAATCTGTAGGTCACGACTCACGACCCCCAGGAGGTCGCGATGTGAGGCCGCATATTCTGCGCTTTGTCGATTGTAGGCGTGATCCGGGACTGAAATTACTGCCACGCTCTGCTTAGAACGTCATTAAAATGGGTGGAAAAACACTGGTTTAAGTTTTAACTCGTGGCTCTTGATTTCAAAGTCGTTTGATAGAGCCTTAGGAGATACGACAACGCAGAAATATCATCCTTGCGATGGGCATGAAGAAACCAGAAAGTCAGTTCTACGCTTGATCTCTTCTATACATACTTTTCAACTTCAAATGGTGAAATATTGTGTCGATAATGATGATTTCCAGAAACTTATAAAAAATAATGAAGAACAATATAGATCGCAGCGTTCTCACACTTAGATTATACGTTACATATTTATCCCAGCAATCTGAATTCTCTATGAAGCCACGTCTAGGATTTCAGATTGAGACAAATCAGGATATCCCATTTGTTGAAATTGGATTCGCGGGATTGGGTTTTTCTGGTCGTGTTCGGTGTTACATTCGGAATAGGAAATACATAAATGCGGTTTCATCCAAAATGTATTAAAAAATTGTGTAGCTTATCAACTAGATGACGCCCGCAACTCCGTTGCGCCTAAATTCGTTTATCGCGCGGGAGCCGTACATTTTCCGGGATAAAAAGTATCCGGGAAAGGACATAATATATCCTTTCACGGGACTCAAACTTCAAAGTATCTCCATATCAAATTTCAGCAAAATCTCTTTCAAAAAATTTCAGCAAAAAAATAAATAAAAAAAAAGTAACAGACTGTCTGTTACTTGTTTTTTTTCACAGACAGACAGACACACTTTCGCATTTATAATATTAGTATGGTCGAAGTACGGATTAATAAAAATAATTTAAATTTTTCAAAAAACTTTCAATTGGCGTTCTAATAGCAAATGACGAAATTATCGCCTAAGCAAGATCAAAACGGTCCGATTGGTTCAAAAATAAAAACGTACCACACGCTAAGAATATTTTTGTGCAGTAGGTATGTCAATGACACTTTTTCCAAGCGGACGTAAATATCATATTATCATTATCAGACTGTGGTATCACGTAAAAGCAATTTATTTACTTATTGGAAAAACTTCGATTATCATCGATGTACCATCACATTCGCGGGAAAATCGTCCATCAAAGCACTTCACACGATTTTCATGATTTTTAGACCCCCCCTCCCCTCGTGACAGATGGTCACATTTATGAGACAATTAGTGTGACGTCACTAATATGCAATAACTACTGTGTAATTGCACGAGTATATATATTATCAAGGACACTACCAAGTCAGGGTTAGTTTCCACTTTCCACTGCTACGTGAAAAATGAGAGGCATTTTTCGGCATCTACGCGTTACATTGCTGATTGCAGTGGGAGCTGAACCTAAAAGTACGGTATACATTTGGACTACTACATAGTACGTCGTGGCACGCACGAGTAAAATATTAAGAGCACGACCAAATCACACTACTGTATACATTTATATTGTGACTGGAGCTGTCGGGTTCCATCACGTTCTTACATTCATCAACCTCCGGTCTTCGATCAAGCTGCTATCTCTACGAACACCCTACTAAATTAACTGCGAGATTAATCAAACGCTCCTTTTAATATGTAGCCCCTTTCATTATCATGGGGCGAGTACGAGTTGGATACTTAGTCAAATTACATTCGACGGCTAAGTTAGAAATATTTTAGAGGCCGTTGGGCGATTTTCGATTAGCCAGCCCGGCACCGGCACCGGCACGGCGTCGGCGCCGGCTTCAGTCCGGGGAAGCAAAACTATATGAAAACTAGATGACAACTGCAACTCCGTTGCGCCAAAACTCGTTTATCGCGCGGGAACTTTAGATTTTCCAGAATAAAGTATTCTATATATTATAGTATATACATCCTTTCCTGGGACTCAAAGTATCTTCATACAAAATTTCAGCAAAATCGGTTCAGAGGTTTGGGCGTGAAGAGGTAACAGACAGACACACTTTTGCATTCATAATATTATTACTAGTATATTATATGGCTCGCTTTTTCGCCGGGGTAGCAAGCTTCCCACTATTCGCCGGACCGGCAAAACTGCCGGTCCGCCGACGAGTGGGAAGGAATGGAAGGAAGTGGGAGTGAAACGAAGCGACTTCGACGAGCGAAGACGAGGAGGATGCGAAGCGAGGGAGGAGAGAGACTGGCACCCTCACCGGCACCGATACGCCGGTACCGGTGCACTGCCGTGCCGGTGCCGGGACGGATTACCGAAAAACGCCCATTCACATATTATTACGTCACAGCTCAAGGGGCGGGGCAAGGGTGGATAATTGGATATATACCAAAGGTGTGTCACATAAGAGAGGAAGTGTTATTGAAGTTAAAAATCGGCCAAGTGCGAGATTTGCGAAAGAAACAATTTTGCTGAATAAAAAGTTATCGTACTTCAATTATTACATTATTTCATCAATGAAACAATAATTAGTAATGACTAATTACAAATAAGGAACTCTGATTAGGACCTAATCTTGATAATATTGGTAAAAATAATTAAATGTTATGGCAAAATCATGAGTAAAACAAAATATTATGTACTTTACAAAAATATGGTATCTTTCTAAGCTCTATAGTAAATAATTATACTCATGTAGACTGAAATAATATGTTGTAATAAGTTAAGAAATTAGTAAGGAAGTGAAATGAATTTCACAGTCCGGTCATCTAGTAATATCATAATCATCAAATAAACCAGTGACTTCATCATGTTTTTGATTATTCATAGTTTCATAACATAATATTTTATAATAACGATTAATGGATGGATCGATGGATTTTTTGTGATCTGAAATAAATTGTTATTATTATTATTATTATTTATGATAATGCAACATGTTATTTAATCCCGTGATCGTAGAAAACCAAGACACAATAGATTTCTATTGTTATCGCGGTTGCCGGTGACCGCTTGGGGCTTGAAGCAATAACACTGATGTGTCAATAATATAATGAATAAATTACGAAAACACTCTACCTGATTGCAATTTAGATTACCTGATAATACATTATCTATACTAATATTATAAAGCGGAAGAGTTTGTTTGTTTGAACACGCTAATTTCAGGAACTACTGGTCTGATTTGAAAAATTATTTCAGTGTTAAATAGCCCATTTATCGAAGAAGGCTATAGGCTATATTTTATCACGGTAAGACTAATAGGAGGGAAGAAATAGAGGAAAATGTTGAAAAACGGGGGAAATTATTTGAAAGGGCTTATCTCACGAATGATGAAGTAGGTACTGGAGCAATTTTTCTGTTATTTGGCACAGATAAGAAGTAGACTACCAAAGGATCATAGGTTATTTTTTGTGGACTTAATTTGTCTGTGAAATATCTAATTTATTTACGCGGGCGAAGCCACACGGAACATCTAGTATATATAAATTTACAACAAAATTATTTAATAAAACCAGCAACCTGAATAAAACAGACCTAAAATAACATAATATTTAAAATTCAGGTTTCTTTTAAATTTAATTTTATGTGTTATCATTTTAATAATTAAACAATTATTAATTATGTTCTATTCATTCACTAAACTGAAATTACTAGCTAGTAACATGGTTTTAAGGAGGAAATAGTAAAAGGACATTTGGATGGTAAATGTTTTATCTTACATTGTTATTAATAAATAATAATTATCTTAGAATAAAAATATCTTTCCATATATTATGATTATAATTTATAATTCCATTTATGCATTTGATTTAATACATACAATTTTAAAACTGATAATAATATGATTAATTAAATACTAAAATTAGTAAATTCGGACCAGCCATTCTATAAATTTAGAGAGAAATTATTAAAGTTACAATCAATATTTACAAATACCTACCATTGCATTTTTAAACACAACAATATTATACCATTTCAGTTTTTAGCACAATATTCTTTACAGACCGCTTGAATAACTTCAAATTTTATTGCAATGAAGTGTGAATGAAGGAGAAAAGTGGTCAAAACAAAATTAAATATGTCCTTGTAATCCGATAGCCTTGCCATTATTTTTGCTTATTGGACATGAATGTAGAACTTTAATACGGTAAAATACCAATTATTGCTGACTTTGATACTTTTTATGTTTAGGAATTAAATATTAACAACTAAAAAATAAACAATCAACTTACTGTAGCACATGTTTTGTTGACTTGCTACTTATGAAAACGCACGTTTTACTCAAAAACTTCAATCAGATTTCCAATAATTCATAAAAACTGTGTGTTGGCCCAGCAATTTCCTAATTATCAAGAGTGTTCTGGACGTAAGACCAGTTTATTCTTTTGTAAATAAAAATACATACCTTACGAGTTATAAAATCAGCTCTGCTACTTCGTACACTTTTACAATTAGAATTTACATTACAATATTCTCAATGATCATACAACCACTTCATGTTAATAAAATTTAAATACTAAAATAGTAAAATGTAAACACAAAAATAACCATTCAACTGCCAATGTCACAGATTAGGCCAATGTCTACTGTCAGATGATCTCAAGTGTCAATTGACAGTGACAGTCAGAATTTTTTTTCTAAGATTCAAACTTCAAAGAAACATTTTTGGTATGCGAAAATATTAAATTATAAAGCTATATCCAACTTTGTCCGACACTATCTAAAACGATTTTACGATAGATGAACGACATCTTTATGTTGTTTGGAAAATATTGTACTAGAAATATTCAAGTTATAATAATTAATGATGTATTTAAATGCATATTATATTGTGTCTTTAGCAGTTTAGCTATATTTTGACATGATTCGCTAATCGCTTGCGCGGATTGATTATAGGATGCATAAAGACGAGTAATATTATTAAAATGCAATGTTTTTACGCTAGACTAGCACTTGAACAAACAGTAAACTAGCACAACTAAAAGTTTTTTTCGACGTTAGACAACGTGTGACGGTGTACTAGTAGCACCCTCTGCAGCTCTGAATATTCCCTGTAATTCTGCGGTCTACCAAAACTTCTATCCCGCTTCTATTTTTATACGCTTTTTATTATCTTCACCTGTATCTGTATGTTTGTAACCGACTTCTTTGGGCGCGATTTTGACCCACTTCAAACGGCCAGATTTCGTTCAAACTTTGTAGATTTATCGAGGACCGATGACAATAATTATTATACACTAATTTGATATACATAATTATTATTCCATTTTTCAATTTACATAATATGTTTGTATGTTTGTTTGTAACCGACTTCTTTGGGCGCGATTCTGACCCACTTTAAACGGCCACTGGCCAGTTTAGTTTGGTTTTATATAAAAAGCGTGTTTCTAGTTTTTTTAATTAACTATTAATATTATTATAGTATGATAAAGATAATATAGGTACATAATTTTTAGGGTTCCGTACACAAAGAGTAAAAACGGGACCCTATTATTAAGACTTCGTTGTCTGTCTGTAACTCGAGAACCGCTATAGCTAGACTTCTGAAATTTTCACAGATTGTGTATGTCTGTTGCTACTTTAACAACAAATACTAAAAATAAAATAAAGTCATTATTTAAGGGGGCCTCCCATACAAGAAACGTGATTTTTTTGGCCATTTTTCTCGTAATAATTATTAATAATGGTAACACTAATAGCTAGGCACTTAAAATTTTAACATAATCCTTAGTTATATTTTGTACTTTAATAATTACTTAATAATAAAATTAAAATAAAGTAAATTTTGGACGGCTCCCAAAGGGATGAAAATCTGAAATAAATTAATTGAATTGAATTGAATTGAATTCCCATACAACCCAGGCCGGCAACGCACCTGCAGCTCTTCGGATGTTGCGAGTGTCCATGGGCGACGGTAGTAATTGCTTACCATCACCCGTGACCCGTTTGCTCGTTTGCCCCCTTATTTAATAAAAAAAAAAAAAAAGTTTTTTGTCTACTTTCGCTCTTTATCGGTACGGAACCCTTCGTGCGCGAGTCCGACTCGCACTTGGCCGGTTATTTTTGTCCTTGTCTCAGAACTTGACTTTTAATTCAGTCGAACACATTACCTACTTAATAACATTCACACAGCCCTATTACATTATTATATTGTAATAACACATTATTAATGAATAATGATTAATGTGTTATTACGTAAGAGGCTTAAAAGCCATAACAATAAATACATAATTATATTTATCAATATTATAAAAAAGTTTGTTTATCTGTGTGCAGTGTGTCTGTTAACACCTATGTTACAATTAATATATAATATGAACTTGGCTTGACACGCTACCGCGTGTCTAGACTATGTGTAGACCTCTTTATACTTTAACTGCGGTACTGCGCCTTATTAAAAACAATAGCAATGTTGTTGTTATACTTACCTAAAAATATTTTATTATTTTTAGTGATAAATGATTGCAAAACCAAACAGACTGTCGAGTAAACCGGTTTATTTGGATGACAAAGTTTTACCATCACAATTCTGCACAAAACACACATCTGGGACGGCAAAATCCGCCAAAATAGAAAAGTCGTTTGGCGGATGAATATCAATTAATAACTGGCCCAACGCTGTTTGTAGATAAAAATTATTAAAATACTTTATATTATTATTTCGTAGTTCGTAGCTTTAATATTATCTAACTTTAACTTAAAAATTAGTAGGTACTAGTATACTTTTATAGGCTTTATGAATTATGAGTTATGACCTCAATGACACAGCTTTTTATAATTATTATTTTTTTAAATTTAGCTGGAGAGCGCTTGTTATTTTTATCAGCAAGTTGAGCGTTAGGGTCAGTTTACATATCCACAAGTGAAGGCGATATCTATAACATAATAGGTATTTACATTTTTAATTTTATAAGACGTATTATGAGAAAATAGAATTAATGTCTTTAAAATAAACACCCAGTTAATTCATTAATAATAATAATAATAATAATAATAATATAATATCTATGGACGCTTCACACCACGTCAGTCTGGCCCCATGCTAAGTACCTGATGGACTTGTGTTACAGGTACCAGACAACGGAAATATATTTAATACTTTTATACTATACATATATTTAAGATTTTTATTAAATGATAAATATATTTAATACACATCCAAGACCCAGGAACATTGAAAACTTTTTGTTCCATCGGCGGGATTCGAACCCGCGACCTCCGGCTTAAGCTACCAACGTGCTATCCACTGAGCCACAGAGGTCGTCATTGGATAAAATCACCCAGTAAAATTACTGGGTATACGTCTTAATAATCACTTCCAAAAAAAATATTGACACGATGGATAGGTACACTATGCAATGTTTTAGTCTTTGTTTGATACGTTGATAAAGTAGCTTGACAGACAATGATAATAAAAACTTGTTTAGTTTATTCATCGTGCAACTTTTTTGTTGGAAAGTAACTTTATGAATGTCTAATGTTTCGATTACACCTACAAAGTAGAGTGGCGACTGGCGAGACAGTGCCCTCGGCTGAGCACATCCATACAAAACGTACCGAGTGCGTGGCCGAGTGCCGACCGCCGAGTCACAAATCACAATAGATATAATATTATAATTCTGTCTACTCTGGCCGAGTGCACTGTCTGGCTAATATTCTACTTTACTTACATACTTTTATGCCTCACCCAGGAGAGGAGAGGATTTAAGATTTCAAGAAAACTTACCATGAAAACTGGAATAGGTCAATAAAACGTCAAACGGTAAATTAAATTCAAATGTATTTAAATAAATGTGTGGTGTATAACAGGATGGTTCCTCTGTCGCGATTCTGGAAGCAGAGAATACGGTTTTACATAACACAAAATACAAAATTCTGAACTGAAAGGCGAGAAAAGACCTTTATTGTAAATAATATTATATTCTCCGTATAAATCTAGTCGATATAGAATAATACACAGTATAATACAATCATAAAATAGTCAATAATAATTATAAGGGGCGTCCATGAATTTTGTGAGATTATTATGTTTGCGATGATTTTTGACCCCCTTCTCAGTTCTCCTTAGGTAAGATATCATTATACTCTCCCCGACTCTATATCCCACCAAATCTAACGTGAAATTTAGCAAAAATATGGTTTAAAAAAATAATGATATACCTGACGAATACTAGCATTTTTAGAACGGTTATTTTTTTTTAAGATAAGCACAGACTAAGCTGTTCTGTGTACTTAATCGTTGCTTACATGTTAATAAGTTTGAAGTAAGTGATCAGTAAAAATGATTTTTATACATTTTAACAAGAATTTAAAGAAAAACTAACCCAATTACAAAATTATGCTCGAAAAAATTGCGTGTCTTTTTCTGAGACACCCCCTTACATGAGATTCGGTGAGATTTGGCTGGACTCCTTTCCCCCCTTGCGTAATTTGTGGACGCTCCCTGAGAAAGTAAGGTTATAACTTAATATGTTAACTTATAACGGTTATAACATTATTTAAAGTATTAGATGTGTAATAATTTTTATAAAAATATTAAACATATTTTTATAATACTTAATCTGTCCTAAAGAGCACATTGATGTGGTCATAAAATTTATTTTAATAATATCATGAAACCGAGAATAGTTTTTCAAGAAATCTAAACAAGTAATTCGAGAATCAATCAAGGACATCTATAAATTAGGTCTTATAATATATTCTAAACAAAATATTATAATAATGTATAAAAACTATATTACAATAATAATATAAGTGACGAGCTTTTGCCCGAAGCTTCGCTCGTGTTAAGAAGTATTATTATATACAAACTGTCATCCCCTATTTAGACCCCTTGGGGTGAAAATTTATCAAAATCCTTTCTTAGCGGATGCCTACGTAATTTCAGCCCGATCCGTCCAGTGGTTTAGGCTGTGCGTTGATAGATCACCATGTCAGTCAGTCACCTTTGAGTTTTATATATAATATATAGATAACCACTAGCTGTCCCGGCAAATGTTGTTTTGCCATTTAAGGTATTTCTACTTCATCAGTTGATACAAAATCTTACCCCCTCTTTTGTCCCCTAAGAGGGGTGGGGGGGGGGGGTTATACAGCAAATATTAAGTTGGAAAACACAGTAAATAATATGAAGTAAGTCCATTAAAGAAAAAAGTTTGATACAAAATCTGACCCCTTCTTTTTAGAGGAGTGGCGGGGGAGGTTTATACACCAAATGTTGGGTTGGAAGAAGACAAATACATCTGCGAAAACTGTATGCAAATCGGATCAGTAGTTTTCGCGTTAAAGAAAAAAGTTTGATACAAAATCTTACCCCTCTTTTGTCCCCTTAGAGGGGTGCGGGCTAAATTTTTTATACACCAGATGTTAAGTTGGAAGAAGACAAATACATCTGCGAAAACCGCATTCAAATCGGATCAGTAGTTTTCGTGTGATGTTGGAACAAACATACAGACAGACAGACAGACAGACAAAAAACTAACCACACTTTTGGCTTCTATAGCGATTATTATCCCCGAACCCCCCCGCTTATTATTTTTTGAATATCTTTAATGTACAGAATTTTCATTTCTACGGTTTTATTATACGTATAGATTTATTGCGATTGTGTCTTTGTCTGTCTGTCTGTCTGTTATCCATCTGTCGGTAATTACTACAAATATTGCTAAATAGGTAGGTACTATACTAGGTACTGCCAGGAAATTTTATATTTATTTCAATTTTCAAGACCAAAATTAGCAAATCGGTTCAGCCGTTATTTGGTTATCGAGTCTGAGCGAGACCAAACAAATTGAAAATACATTTTTATTTATATCCATATACTAACACTAATATATTGTGTCTGTCTGTTACCTCTTCATGTCCAAACCGCTGAACTGATTTTACTGATATTTGAGTCCCGAGGAAATACATAGGATACTTTTTATCCCGAAAAAACGTAAAATTTGGCGCAACGGAGTTCAGGCGTCCGCGTCATCTAGTAAATAGATAAAAACGTGTCTGTCTGCTATCCATAACATCTCGTTGTCAGATTTCCACGTATCTATACATATAATAAAAGTGTAGATATGCAAATTCTGTACATTAAAGATATTCAAAAAATAATAAGCGGGGGGTGTCACTACATCGCTATAGAAGCCAAAAATGTGGTTAGTTTTTTGTCTGTCTGTCTGTCTGTCTGTATGTTTGTTCCAGCATCACACGAAAACTACTGATCCGATTTGCATACGGTTTTCGCAGATATATTTGTCTTCTTCCAACTCAACATTAATTGGTGTATAAACCGCCTTCCCCACTTCCCTAAGGGGACCAAAGAGGGGGTAATATTTTGTATCAACTGATGAAGTAGAAATTACTTTTAATGGCAAAACAACGTTTGCCAGGACAGCTAGTACATAATATATAATATAATACCAAAACAAAATAACACACCATACAAACGCATGGCAGTGGGCACATACTCGTATATCACGGCCGCGCACATAACTCATGCGACTCGGACCACGTGACGTCACACCCCGAATGTGTAGGCGATGGATATGCCATAAATACGAGATTTTTATTAAAAATATGTCAAGCGACACATCTTTCACTAGATGTGATAAGTTTTTAAAACTCTAACCTTACTACGAAATTAGATATTTAAATAGGGCCCACTAAGGCCTGGTTTGTTGAACTAATATACTATTCTGTGGCCTGGTAGAAACCGCTTACAGTGCAGCGGTAAGGCCGCCAATTTGTAAATTTTTATAAATTGTATATTTTATTGTCATTATTATAATTATTGTGTTGTCATTGTTTTGTTTCTCTTTCGTTGTGTTCTTAATTTTGTAAGTATGCTTATGTGCAAATAAAGGATTTATAAATAAATAAATAAGGCTTTCTAGCGATATGGATAGTTCACGAGAAATCTTTATGTACTTTATCACACTGCATTAATTATTTCATGACGTCTATAGCTTATAGTGCGTCAAGAAAGTGAAGAAATTAAAAAGTGGCAACATCGTAATGGCAACAGGACTTTTTTACGAAAAACGGCAAAATAATGGTAATTTAACGCCATCTACAATTCCATTTTAGGAGAGCAAACCTCTAGCTGTTTGTATGGGCTTGTATTTACTTTGATTAGTGAATAGTGCGAGTGCAGGTGATTAGTGATTAGGAGAAAATAAAGGACCTGCACTAATCAGTCGCTCTCCACTCTTGATTTCTCCTGATTAGTAATCACCTGCAATAATCACCTGCAGCACTTATCACTAATTAAAGTGAATACAGGCGATATTGATTAAAAGTTAGTGTGGTAGTAAAATATGAATTACGTTGAATTAAAACTGATGGTCGGGTACTTCCAGTAGTAATACATCATTGTTTTCAGTATAACTGATTATTTTCAGTATCTGTAAACCTATACAATCCCCTGCGGCGAGAGACACAGAGGTTATCATAGGGTCCCTATTTTAATTTATTATCCAAAGCTTTCGCCCTTTCCCTTTGTATGAAATAGGTCGTAGACCCTCCCTTTTCACGGAAAATAAATACAAAAAACAGAAATACCTTCTAACAGCTATATCTACGTATATTCTGTTATATATTAGAAAAAACATTGTGGATTTAATATATTATGTATAAGCAAACCAAACGGAGGCTATTATATAGGCGTGAAGTGGTAAAAAACAGAAACGTCATTATCGCTTTCATATTTTAAGTATCGATTGTTCAAAGTTAAGAACATTATCAGAGTGCGTAGTGCGAGTTTTATTCGATCATACTCATCGAGAACGTTAACGCAAATTTGTATGGGATCAAAGCGGTATCCACGTAAGGTAGTAGGTGGCGCTGCTTTGATCCCATACAAATTCGCGTTAACGTGTTCGATGCGTATGATCGAATAAAACTAGCACTACAAATCATGACCTACATAGTTATCCGCGAACAAACAAAAAACATATAAGTAGAATAATAATTGGGAAACCACTATTTCTAAAGTCGATTAGGAACTAAAGCCATTGCGGAAATATATTTTACCATATTTCTTTCTTTCTTATTTATATTTACCAAATTTCTTTTTTTTTATAATATTTACCATTCTATCTGCCCAATACACTAAACTCCTTTTCACCGAGGTCCGCAAACAGGTTGATGTCAGCCGACGACGTGCCACTTTGGTTGATCTTGTTAATCTCCTTCAAATTCTTATAGAAATTCTGATAATGCTCCTTCCGTTCTGCATCTGATTTATACACCTTATTGTACTCTGCAACAAACTTATCGAAGAGCTTCGGCGCGTCCTTCAAGTTATATATCTGTGGTTTCAAATCGTCGTCTTCATCGGCAAAGTCTTCACTGATTGGAAAGTCGTCATCTTCATCATACTCGAGACACGTGCTCAAGTTAACTATGAAGACTAGGAATATCGCGAGCTGTATACGTCTCATGTCGAAGTCTCGATGTGACTAACGAAATACGTCTATCGACTCTATCGGCCTCGATAACTCGTTACTAAAGGTCAAAAGCTGTTTTTGTGGTCAAAATTAATGATGCTCAATGTTACGAAATCACTAACACCAATGTTGTTATTTTTAACGTGTTGTCTGCGATTCTACGCAACTAATAAAAAACTGATAAAGCTGTGCGCACAATGGGATTTTCGCTTGAATAGATCGCGCAAAATTTTTAGATCGCTGTTAAAAATGGTTGTTTTAATGGTGCGGGTTATGTGCGCGCTAAAGGCAAATTTTTGTTTGTAGATTAAGGCTGCGTTTCCACCAGATATGTATTGCGAGGAGTGTTTTTGAGAACCAATAGAATCGCTTCATTAACGTGACCTCGCTCAGTGCAGTTGTATTGCATCTTAAAAACACATTCATCGCAATACATCTATGGTGGAAACGCAACCTAACAGTAAGACAGCGCGTTATTGTTAAGTCAACGATCAGACAGACACGATATTAAAATGAAGTACAATAATTGTGCAGATTGTCACCCCCAGCAACCTCCAGTTTCAAGAAGCGATCTTAAAACTGTGCGCTGCCTATACTTATAAGTTATAACTACACTAAACTGGGTTAGGTTAAAAATGCAAAATTGCAGGACAATTTCTGTTTTTTTTATAATAGTAAGAAAAGCAATTTTATATTATCAGTAAGTTAAAAAATTTAAATTGTGAAAATCATCAATTACATACGCTTCACAGTTTCAAACGATATTTTTAATACTTAGCAATTCTCTTTCAGCGCTCTAAACTCGACCTCGATAACTTTATTTATACAGGGTGTAACAAAAATAAGTGATAATACTTTAGGGTGTGTGCGTGTTCCTTGTAGAAAGTTCACTGTGAAAGTAGCAGCGCTGAAGGACGAAATTTTGTTTTCACTTTTGCATGGGCAAGGGCCCGAGCGTCACGAGTTTCCCCATACAAAAGTGAAAAAATTTTTTGGTCTTTCAGCGCTGCTACTTTCAGAACACTTTTACAGTGAACTCTCTATAAGGAACACGTACACATCCCAAAGTATTATCACTTTTTTTTTTACACACTGTATAATTTAATATTAGAGAACAGTGTGCGCCTTGCTGAATATCTTTAATTAATTTTTTTGCACCTTCTATTATATTAGAATTGATTGACTTGATTGAGTAAAGAACATGATGAAACAAGTGCCTTGACGTAAATCCATATCTTTAGTATCTATGTATACTATTATCATAACAGCTGCGAACCCTGACGGACGGCGGACGGAACGGTCCGTTTTAGGGTTCTGTAATTAACAAAACTTGGTTGCAGGCCCCCCGTAAGGGCTACTGGCGCCTGTGTGCAAAAAAAGGATTTTGGCGCCCCATTTAGGCAAATTTTTTGGGTCCTTGGTTTTGGCGCCCCTAAAGATGGCGATTTGGCGCCCCTAGAGGATGGCGTCCATGTGCATTGTACACATTGCACATACGGTAGCGGGGGCCCTGCTTGGTTGACTACTGTACCCTAAAACAGAACCCTATCCAGCTGATTTTTGGGATATTGGTAGGTTAATAGTTTTATTATTTAAGAGTAGGTACCCTTGTCCTACAAATAAATCTATCCATATTTTAGGACCATCAAGTCAAAATATGAAATCCTTTCCATCTCTGATAGCTACCACTTTCGAGATTTTTCGAAAAAAAAAGAAAATAAAAAAATGTTGTTCGTCTTATCAAAATGTAGCTACTTAAAAAAATGTAGCTTGTTAGTAATCACAAAAAAATTGTTCTAGGGCTCCCTTACTAAAAGAATTGCGATCCGATGCTGCTCTTGTAGTAAAAATAATATTATCCTCATAAGTAAGGAATAAAATTAAATTTTAAATCACCATGTTCAATATCGGCTGTGTTGTTTCTCTGCAGTTTGAGATCAATCCATCTAACAACCGACGAACAATCTAAAACTTAATTATTTATAATATTATATAGTGCCTAAAAGTGGGTATTAAATTAAAACTTGATAGCATTCGTAATAAATTGTCTGCTTAGTGTCAAATAGATTCAATTCGATGTGCAGACATTTAAAATCTAATAAATCTTTTTGAGGATATAGGTATTAATAAAAAACCTGCTTCAGTTGATTAAAAACATATATTTTTGAGTAAGCTTTAAATTATTTGCAAAAAATCCTTACACATCCGCGGTCGTAGTCGAAAAGAAAAACACAAAATACGAGCATCTATATTGGGAACGTAGAATATTAACAAAATATATTTTTGACTAAAAAAAACTGTAATAAATATCAAAAATATTCTTGAATACTTAATATAAAAGATGCGAAAGAAGATTTTTTTGTTGATTATTAAGTTAATTCAACCACTGAACAAACCGCCGGCCGCATTCAAATGTAAAAACTAAGAGGAAGGGACAATGTAATATTAGAGTTTTAAGGCCGAATCCTCGATAAGGCCACAAAGGCTTATCACTTTTATCAAAGCAGAGTATGGACACAGCCGGATTAAGTTGGGAAGAAACGACTGGGCTTTTCTTTATCTGTCAACAACTGCCTACTTCAAATGCGAAGATGAAAGCTATTGTTACATGGAATTTTTTCCTCTTATTAGATTGACCTCAAAACAGAACGACTAAACAAGATATTTCCCGATAGTAGAGGATCCGTACTAAGATCGTCCTTCACCGAACTGCTTACCAGACAAAAATGATGTTTTAGAGAACAAGACAATTTTTTAAATATGTTTAGATTAGGCAACCCCTTTGGAAATTGTCATTATTATTTTTAATTAAATTTATAAAAAAATTTTTTTTTTGTAATTTCACTGGCGTGTCTACTAAATAAAATTGACTCCGATGGAAAGTATATAATGTATACAATATGCTACACCTCAGTTGCAGACCTTTTTTTTGTCCCTATTACCTGGTTGCTGTGTTTAAACGGGTAAATTGATATTAGTAATTGCGCTTTATTGTTTACCAATTGAAACCAGTCTCAAAATGTAAGCAATTTTATTAGAAATAACGTAGTATAAAGTTGCTTGGGAAAATGCAGTCGTAAATGCGGGTTGCAAGGGTTTTTTTGCAAAATTTATATACAACTTTAACTTTCAAAAAAGCGGCCAAGTGCGAGTTGGACTCGCCCATGAAGGGTTCCGCAGCAGCAATAAGGTTTATTTTTATGAAATTAAAATGTTTTCGATTTATTTTTATATTTCAGTCGATTTAATGAAATTTAGATTAAGGTTTACCATTTATAACATATAAAAAAAACTACCAGCTAGATCTCGTTCAAACCAATTTTCGTTGGTAGTTTTTATAGTAATCTACATCATATATTTTTTTTAGAATTATCATGCCCCTACTTTAGAAATTAGAGGGGGGGGACACACATTTTACCACTTTGGAAAAGTCTCTCTCGCAAACTATTCAAGTTAGAAAAAAATGATATAAGAAACCTCAATATGATTTTTGAAGACCTATTCATAGATACCCCACACACATAGGTTAGATGAAAAAAAAATTTTTTTGTTTCAGTTGTACCTATGGCGACCCCTAAAATTTTTAATAATTTTTCCAATTTTGCATCAAAATCTTAATGCGGTTCACAGACTACACCTACTTACCAAGTTTCAGTAGTATAGCTCTAATAGTTTCGGATAAAAGTGGCTGTGACATACGGACGGACGGACAGACAGACAGACAGACAGACAGACAGACAGACAGACAGACATGACGAATCTATAAGGGTTCCTTTTTTGCCATTTTGGCTACGGAACCCTAAAAATACCAGCTTTTACAGATTTGAATTTACTTTTATTAATATTTGGTTTAATTTACATAACTAAGATACGAAAACGCAAAATTGAAAAAAAATTCTGATATATACATAGAAAAAAGTAATTGATTATACTTACTTCAAGATTTTTGACAAATACATCAAAATCATCGTGATAAATTTTTTTCAACACTGTTATATTTTTATAACAAGCAGAGTGATAACCAATAAACTGAGTTTGGTCTTTGGTTAACTTGACATTACCATATTTAAAACCTTTCGATTGTCGGAACAATAATTTCAAATAACAATTTTTAAATGATTTATCATTAAAGTCAATTACAGAGTCACTTTTTTTGCATAAAAAACACTTTTTCTTTGTCATTTTTGTACTTTCTTTACAGTACACAACACGTGTTTACTAACAAAATACGCATTCAAAACACTACACTATAGTACATTAATTTATCCTTGTCTTTACCATGGAGTATGGAACATGCGCACTCTCTCACAGTTTACGACGCCTGTGCGCGCAGCTGTAGTAGTGTATCCTTTTCTATAACAGAGAATTGTACGCTCAATGCCTCTCTGTCTAACAATTTTGCTCGCCCCGAATTTTTTAACTTTAAACCCTTGCAACCCGCATTTACGACTACATTTTCTCAAGCAACTTTATACTACGTTATTTCTAATTAAATTGCTTACATTTTGAGACTGGTTTCAATTGGTAAACAATAAAGCGCAATTACTAATATCAATTTACCTGTTTAAACACAGCAACCAGGTAATAGGGACAAAAAAAAGGTCTGCAACTGAGGTGTAGCATATTGTATACATTATATACTTTCCATCGGAGTCAATTTTATTTAGTAGACACGCCAGTGAAATTAAAAAAAAAATATTTTTTTTATAAATTTAATTAAAAATAATAATGACAATTTCCAAAGGGGTTGCCTAATCTAAACATATTTAAAAAATTATCTTGTTCTCTAAAACATCATTTTTGTCTGGTAAGCAGTTCGGTGAAGGACGATCTTAGTACGGATCTTAGACCACGACTAGATGTTTCCCACAGCTTTGTTGTGATTTATTTTCCATAAAACCGTACATTTTTTATATAAAAGACTATCCTGTTATCTTTTCTGGGACATACAATATCTAAGTACCGATTTGTATCAATATAGATGTCGCAGTCATCTAGTTCAATCTGCGGTTCGATTAAATGACTAGCGCATTCATTGAATGACTCCGTTCAATTGAATGACTCGGCCGAACGTTAATTGAACAATCGTCACTCAACGTTCAACTAGTTAGCGATTTTTAACATAGCCCTTTGAAGAGAGCGGATATGAAATTAGTCAGGTAATTGAATGTATTTATTTTTAACGGAATAGGAAATGTATAAGAACAGTATATCATTCTTAGGTAATTAATAGCAATGTATTTATGACTTCGTCTGTCCAATACGATTGGATTTGGTTAGGTTAGATGGCAAGGCGGGAGCGTAGCGCAGCGAAGCTCCCGCCTTAGCCATCGTGGTAATTTTTTTTGTAAACCACCCAGAAGAAGCCGTCGCCTCATAATTGAAGTCAGTTTCTAGATTAACCTATTAGTACGCCACCAACAAATACTTTTAAAAAATCATAGCATTCCATTTAACGACTTCACTATGATGACGTTTAGTCAAGACGTTAAACGTTACAGTTAGCGTCTTGACTAGTTGTCCTTCAGTCATTCAATAGAACGGTGTCATTCAATGAATACGCTAGTCATTCAATCGAATCACAGATTGAACCAGATGACTGCGACATAGACACCAAGAGGTATACAGACGTCATACTCTCGCATTTACAAATATGGATAGACATATTCGTTACTTCCTATTGTAAGTAAAAAAGTATAATAATAAAGGCTGTCCCGAAAATTAGCAGGTCGATGTCTGTCAGTACGAATATCGACGTTAAGAACATTAAAATAACATTCATATCAGCGCGCCTTGTACAGTGGCGGTTACGACGCTCGCCGCGTTCTTGATAGGGCGAAAAAGGAGAAAATTATACATTTTCTTTCATTTTTTTAATGACCAAATCATTTATTAAAAATCTATTCGGTTATTTTATTAGAACTATAAAAAAGCTATCTTTTTTGGAAAAAAAATCATATCATTGTTATTGAAAATAACGAGATGTTCGAATTTGAAGTGTATTTTTATGGTGATATTCAAGATTTTCTTACAGAATTACCATGCCATTTTTCAATATTCTGTTCGGTTATTTCTTTACTTTATTCCTTTCTGAGTCTACATCAATTTTGGTGTAAGAGAATTCCACATAATTTCTTCAGTCTGGAAGCTTAAAAATCAGTCTTTTCGAACTGGCCACGCCTTAAATTATAAACTTGACCGGGAGGTCAAGAACTATGTGGTCGACGTCATTTTCATGGCATTGAATTCAGACATCAATAATAATAACTATTATAGTCGATAATTTGTAAGATGGATGGAGATTTATAGACCGCCAGCAATGTACTATTAGAGAAGTTGATTCCTAGGCAGATGGGAGCCCTCGGTAATTTGGTCGGTAGCCGACAGATCACAGTAATTAACATTGAATTGACATGATCCAACCAAATAGCGTTGGTCTGTCAACTGCCTAGGAATCAATTTCCTCGATTGTACAAGAGAAAGTAATATATTTCTTTCTTTATTCTATTCTTATGCTTCTCTTTACCTCTTAAAATTGACTTAACCCCGATATTTTGATGTTGTATCAGTTTCTATAAGCCGAGCACTGGTTACTCAATAGAGGCAGTATATTAAATAACTTTGAACTGAAAATGTTTAACAAAGACTACCTATTGCTTTTATATCAGTGTCGAAACTGGGGAAATTGGATTTGACCAGTAAAAACAAAGAGACGAGGGTCAGGAGAATGAAATTCTTGTCCGTCAGTATTTAATCGTGTTTCGTAGACGTTTCGCAATCCTTGAACAACCTATATCATTTATGTTTTGATTGTAAATTAAATTAAATGGATATTGGTAGAGTTGTAAAGCCTGTAGATAAAACGTCACCATACATTGTTAATAATATTGTAAACCAGATATTTTTAAAGTGATGTAACTCGTGAAACGTGTTGGGCTGTTTTTGGCTTTTTGGGATGGGTGAAATACGTTGAACTTGAAACAGAATATAAGGAAAATTTCAAAAATTTAAAAGACATAGAGTGAGTAATTAGTAAACCACCGGCTCGGCCTAGGAGAGAAAGTTCTATCTCCCTTTTCCTATCGCGATGCGAAAGGGTATGCCAACAATAATTATTATTATTGCTTCGTTTTTAAATTTTGCTGAAATTTCCGGAGTCCCTTGTTTTTTCTATCTTAATAAGGTATAAACATTATTATTTATTATTATTCCAGGGTTGAGAAGTTTTTCTTAATTTCACTGCCCAAATAGAAACAAAGAATGTATCGGATTTCTCATAAGGCCTAATGTAATATTATTCCAAATTGAGTTTTGAATTAGAGTAAACTAACGAAAGGATCTTGGCGAGTCCTGTATAAGAAGACGCGATTCTTTATTTTATCGTTTAGGAGACCACGAAATTGTAAATATAAGACCCGATCGTAAACCAATATCGTGTAGATGTCGATGCGTTTGAAATATAACAATGTAGGGATAAAAGAGCAATGCCATAACGAAAAGGGCTGATAAATAATATAGTGACAAACGCCCTCGACTACGGGTCACATTCGTTGAAACGAATTGCCTGCAATTTTTAGCCTCATTCACCGATAACCCAAGAGCCAGTGATAGCCAAACATTAGACATTTTATTATTTAATCGGCCAAGTGCGAGTCGGACTCGCGCACTTAGGGTTCCGTACCGGTATAGAGCGAAAGTAGACAAAAAATTGTGTTTTTTGTATGGGAGCCCCCCTTAAAGATTTACTTTATTTTAATTTTATTATTAATTATTAAAGTAAAAAATATACAATTAAGGATTTCGTGAAAATTTCAAGTGCGTAGCTGTTACCATTATTGATTACGAGCAAAAAAGGCCAAAAAATCACGTTTCTTGTATGGGATTACTTAAAAATAAACTTTATTTTATTTTTAGTATTTTTTGTTATAGCGGCAACAGATATACACAATCTGTGAAAATTTCAGAAGTCTAGCTATAGCGGTTCTTGAGATACAGCCTGGAGACATGCAGACAGGCAGACAGACGGACAGACGGACAGACAGACAGACGGACGGACGAACAAAACTTGGTTGACTACTGTACCCTAAAACGGAACACTAACCAGCAGATTTTTTGTATATTGGTAGGTTAATAGTTATATTATTTAAGAGTTACCTTGTCCTACAAATAAATAATCCATATTTTAGGACCATCAAGTCAAAGTATGAAATCTTTTCTATCTCTGTTAGCTACCACTTTCGAGATTTTTCGAAAATAAAAATGTTGTTCATCTTATCAAAATGTAGCTACTCACAAAAAATTAGCTTGTTAGTAATCACAAAAAAATTTGTTCTAGGGCACCCTGACTATCAATAGATATGGAGTGGAAAGTATGGTGCAAGAAGACTGTGTATTTCCACTGTTAAACAAACCTTCCTTCTTTAACACCTCTATCGCGATCGTGGGTATCGCAGACACAATAGATTGTCAATCGTCATGCGACAGCCGTCTGCCGCTTGGGGGTTGATTGGTTAAAATATTACTAAATCCTTTATATCGATATATCATTCGTTTACTTCTCAGTCTACGAAGAATTTAAAGACTGTCTACCCGAACGACAACGAAATGAACTAAATGCGACCGCAATCTTTTCCTAATTGAGTGGAATTTAGCAGGCTCGGGGGCTTCGTCTTGCAATTTTCTAGATTGTTTTTGTCAACAGTCACGTCCCGGTTTGCTTAATCATGAATGACATGTTTACGTATTCAGAAGGCGCGGCCGACTAACGAGACGACGAGATAAGTTTTGTAAGCTTTTCCCTAAACCTCGGATTCGGTTATCTAGTGCCACAATATCTAAAACCAAACAGTAGTAAAACGACGCCGATTTTCAGAAAATCTCATGGGTGAAACTCATTGATTCGAAAAAAACATTGTAACCCCGGGAGGGCTGGAAGAAGCGATCTTTCACTACCATAATTTATAGTAGCTGAAGTTTTCGAAGACAGAGGCACATTGAAGGGCTGACGTAGGTATAATATTTTTTTTATTTGAAAAAAATATTATTATGTATTTTAAATACCGCATAAATTGTTGTTTTAAATTAATGAAACGTAAAAGAGTATAGAAAACAGACAGCGCATACAATGTATTTTCGCGTCGTTAAAAAGTGACTTACGGCATGTGTTTTCGCCAAATCGTTGAAAGCTGACCTAACTTTGAAAACTACTTAAAAACACAGAGAGACAAGATTTAAGCGTGGGATGTTCCACATTGTTTCGCATTGTTCTGCTCCCTTATTCCCAGAGAAAATATCGGAAAGCACGCTTTCAGTGCTGTGGTCTACTGAATATTATTTTTATGCTGTGCTACTACAGTTCGTTCAGAGTTGTTATTCTTTGGAGTCTCTATGATAATAAATCTTATGTCTTTAGCATAAAGACCTTGTCACAGGTAAAACATCTATAAACGCAACGTAGATAACGCGGTTTATGTGTAGGAAATGGTATGATATTGTACGTTTCAAATGCCGGTAACTTGTATCCACTGATCTCTATTATACAAGTACGCTGGATTGCTGATACAGACCTGCTTTTTGTGCCTATTTGAAGCGGAATCAGCGCCCCCATTATTCGGGTAGAGAACTAAATTTGACGTAACCACAACCAATAACAACAGTTGTCATCACTAGTATTAGTTCCAAATCCTCTCACTATAACTGCTATCAACGCCAATATAGCGGCTTTCAAACGTCATTCTTACGTCAGATTTATTTCTCTACTCGAATAATAGGGGCGCTGATTCCGTTTCAAATAGGCACAAAAAATAGCTGTCATTTCAAAGGCTATCAGCAATCCAGCGTACTTGTATAGAGATCAGTGTATTGTATCGCTCTTTGATATGTAATAATAATTGTATGAAAAAAGTAGGTATTACTTTTTACTTTACTTTGTAAATTTTTATTTATTAATCTCAATGTCTGTTATAATTATATAAGATTCAGTGATTTTAAAGGGATTGAATTGTTAGCGGGCCCCTAGACGAGCAATTTGATTGCTCAATATCACGTATTGCGTAATATTATTGACCAAGGGTTGATATTGAACATCGCACGCTTTTAATCCAATTGTCAAAATGTAAACTGTTCAATAAATACAATTGAACGTCTAGAGGCCGGCTACGCTATCAGCTATGTTCGGTAAGGATTTGAAAACTTATTAGTCAATGTCTGATGTAATAGGCAGGCGTACACTGCCTGATTAAGGTCAGAGCAGATACCAAATTGGAATTATTAAGACTCAGAAAGATAATATTATATCATGACGGTAGAGTTCCAAGATACCACTTAAACCTCTCACTTTTATATAAGTCTCTACTTGAGAAAATAATACTAGTACAAATTGAGGACCCTTATATTAAGTTGTGTTTGCTATGTATGTCTATAAGGTTTTTTAGATTAGTTTGTACAGATCTTTAGAAACTTGGATCACTTGATGACATTAGGCTGCACATAAAATGATAACTAAATTCCATTCATCAGACCTAGCATGAAACAACTACCTCTCAATTGATATTATCTAAGTGGGCGCCTAGACCTACAATAATATAGAACAATATCACGTATTGCGTAGTATACCTAATTGACCGTCTAGGGTTGATATTGAACATCGCGCGTCTTCATACCCCGGTTAAGTTAATCTATTTGATGTTTCATAAATTCGCACCAAGAAAATGGGTAAAATTGTTTAGAACATGATAAGCTTGTAAGCTCCCCATAATTTTTTTGTGGAAAAAAACACCCAAACGACGATTACAACTTTTTGATTCGTAACAATATTTCAAAAACGGTGGCTTGTAGGGAAAAAATATAGGTACAATTACTGTAGATAATTTTATTACCTACAATTTCGTTCCAGGCATTTTTATGAACAACCTTACCGTTTTTCTAAAAATCCTGAAAAACAAATTTTTTGGGCCAAACCTTGAGCAAGAAATTTCCATACAGGGGAACTATGGGGAACTTTCGAATATGCATTATTTGTAATCATATTCTAAACAATATATGACCGACTAGCTTGGTGCGAATTTATGCAACCTCAAATGTCTAACTTGACTTCACAACAATGGGTGAAATGAAATTAAAACCTGATATTTACAATAAAATTGCTCGTCTAGGCGACCGGTTACAAGATGGCTGTGTGATTTGATTACGAACACGCGCCGAAAGATCCTTGAAGAATAAATGTCACAGACATAAATCAATTTACAAAGATAGATTTGTGAAATTGATATACACATTGTAATCTGTCTGCCGTATGATTTGATAAATGTAAGCTTTCCACTGTATATTTCCCAGCGGTGCTATTCGTTGTGTAGGGAGAAGAGACGTCCGTGTACCCGACAATTCAACGTAAGGTGACATCGCGACGGATCGAGGAAAGGAAAACTGTTTGTCGGTATTCATTGAAAAAAATATTTATGTTTTCTACACTGCTTTAATACTTTTATAATGTACATGAAATGTACATGAAATAACGATTTCATTGCTATATTTCTTTTGAAAAGTCCCTACCTTCTTTTAGGTTGTCCATGTATAATTAATGTTAAAAATATTGGAACAAATTTCCTTATGGCGCGTTCGGCGTTGCGAAAGGAGGCTAGACAGAACGATATTTGACCACTTTTTTAATTTTTTTTTTTTTTAAAAGAAGGCAGGTCGCTGTAGCCCTGACGTCACTGCGACCCATAAGGATCTATTGTGACTCCTTCGCATTAGAGTATCATCCCCAGCCCAATACTGCTCATAAATTGAACGATGTGGTTGGGGTTGGTGTCACGAATTTCCTCTGTGGATGAGTATTCGTGGCGACCAAGATGCCTGTTTCTGCTCTGTAGTAGAGCAGGACAGCTGAGGAGAAGGTGACTAGGTGTCTCATCCTCCTCCTCACAGAATCTGCAAGTCGTTATGCTACAAATACCCATTCTGTTCAGGTGTTTGTTGAGCTTGCAGTGCCCAGTTAGGCTTCTGGTAAGAATTCTTAATTGGTTCCTACCCAAGGTGAGCACTAATTCTGATAGTTTCTTGTTGAAGCCAGGGATTAGTGCCTTGGAGTGTTCAAGGCCAGGGGTCTCAGCCCATTGCTTTTACTTTTTTAATAGTATCTTCATAATATTAGGGGCAGAGGGCGTCCATCTATTAATTTATCGTGATACATAAAGTTGTATATAAAACGATTAATCCAACAATTTTCCGTTTCATATATTTACGAAAGAGAAACAAATTTGACGAACGGAAAAAGCTAAAGGGAGATTTAATGATGCTGTTAAATTACCTCCTTTCAACTTCCAAACAGAAGTCGACAAAGGATGACGAACGCCTGTCAAAGTGCTAACAACTTTAGAAATTATAACCCAAGATCCAGCGACAGCCAGCGGCCTTAGCATGGCCATAGTAGAAATGCGAAAGAACAGAAACACTGCAGAGATAAATTAAAGGTACCGTTCCGATCTTTAACTCGGCTTACCGCAACCGACAAAAAATCAAATATAAAATGCCACTTTATGACATAGACTATTATAGTCTATGTCATTTAGGGGATACTAGACATAGTTGACTATAGTTTGTGCGTTCTAAGATGATATGGCTAACAGTTCTCATATTCCTTGTTACGGATTTTTTTACAAGAAAACAAAAAAAAAAATCAAAATGTAATAAATTATATTTCATCTACAAAAACAAATGTTCGTGAAAATTTGGCTGCCACTGGCTCTTGGGTTATATTGCATGAAATAGCTTGAGAATTCTTACTGCGATATCTCGCTAGGTTTTCGGGAGGTTTTCGGTAATTTGTTTTCCATTTCGGGGACTAATCCCAAAGTTTCAAATTAGAATAATAAAGTACCTAAGAGAGTTTACAATAATTAGCTTCCATTTAAATTCTTAGCATTCAAGTTTCGTGGGTAATATAGGTATAATATTATATACCTAATATAAGTATAATCAAACTATTGTTTTTGAGTATTGCAGTGCTGTGAAAAAGAAGAGCAATGCTGTTTTAAACATTTTTGCTATTACTAATAATACATTAGAATAGTATCACTCGAACTTTCATGGATTGATTCGATAATAATTACAGATAATTATTATAAAACTTGCGCTAAATTTGTTGTGAGATAACTCAAATCAAATGTAAAGTGCAAAAGTTTTTGACAATAATTAATCATTGGCAAACAAAATACCGTACTATTATAGGTAGGTAATCCAAGAATGAGCAAAATTTATTTTTTAAGACAAATCTATACAGATGTGTGTTTGTGTACATTCAAACTATGTTCCAGTGCATACTGACCGCAGAAAATCGAAAATGATATTAATGCAAAAGTATTATCCAGAAAGCCGTATTTATACTGAAGTCAGACTCCTGAGTCCTGACATATATTTTTGCGCAACGCACCTTCACCCTTTGTTGTGTTAATATACTGGTGCATGTTTATCCAACATACATTTCCTCTGAGCGTTTACGCTTCACGAAAAATGAGAAATTCGAGCTCAACTTTCCATCTGTTATGTTGTAGAGTAAACAGCGCATCAAAGGCGTATTTTTTGTTATATTGGGAACGTTTTCGTGTTATCACTTATCAGAGAAGGTCAGGCGAAGTGGTGTTACCAATTTTAATTATATTTTATAATCTACCGTGTGTCAAGTGGTTCATACAAAATGTTAATCACACGATTGTCCGCTGTTTCCTCCCTGGATAATACCGGTAGAGTTATAATTTTTTTTCCTTTTTTTTCATAATTTAATTATTAAAAAAGATATTGTAGAATCCTCGAGACACTGGCTCACTACAACATCCAGTACGACCATAGGTACACGTCTTCACTCTCTGACTGTCACTGCACGACTGACTCGTTGGCAGCCAGACAGACACTTATATAGACTGCACCCTACTACTCGGTGTTCGTGAGACAATGATAAGTATCTACTATATAGATACTCTGCGCATACACTACATCCCTTCCTTTTTCTAATTTTGATTAAACTAGACTGATTGCAAAATCTAGATGTATACCTCTATACTCCTACTTTCAATACCTTCTCCTTGCCAACTTGTTTCTTCATCTCAGCGACAATTCTTCCAATAGATTTACAATACTTAAGAGATTTCTTTTTTCATTTTCTCTACTCTTCTTACCCTCACCTCTTTCCACAAATATAAGCTTCCATCTCTTTTTTGCCTATCTTTCGTTTTGATCATTTCTATGCTTATCTATCCTTGTTTTTTCAGCACTTCCAATATAATTTAATGGAAATAAACTACATTTCAAATTTTAATGAGAAACCACTTATTAATGTCCAATTATTAAATTGGTTTTTCATTGGTTTTTCATTAGAAAAACCAAGTTTTTATATTTTATTACCAAATTTAATAAGAAACCACTTGTAAATTTCTAATTTAATGAAAAACTAAGCTCTTATTTATTCCCAATTTAATGAAAAAACCAAGTTCTTATTAACTTCCAATTTAATAAGAAACCACTTGTTAATTTCCAATTTAATGAAAAAACAAGTTCTTATTTATTTGCAATTTAATGAAATGTCACTTATTAATTTCCAATTTAATGAAATCTCACTTGTTAATTTCCAATTTCATGAAAAACTAAGCCCTTATTAATTTCCAATTTAATGAAATATCACTTAATTTCCAATTTAATGAAAAACTAAGCTCTTATTAATTTCCAATTTAATGAAATCTCACTTGTCAATTTCCAATTTAATGAAAAACTAAGCTCTTATTAATTTCCAATTTAATGAAATCTCACTTAATTTTCAATTTAATGAAAAACTGAGCTCTTATTAATTTCCAATTTAATGAAATCTCACTTGTCAATTTCCAATTTAATGAAAAACCAAATGTCCAGTTTAATGGAAAAGTATGTTTCCAATTCAATGGAAAGCTATATTATGTCTAATTCAATGGAAAACCTTATTTCCAATTTAGTGAGAGTCATGTTTCTGAAACCGAAAACATCAGTCCAGCCATTTGTCATAACTACATAAGTACTGTAATCCTGTATTCAAAAAATCATAATAATATTATGATGATACCAAATATTATTTAGCTTTACTTTAAATATTTTATTTAACAAACTGAATAAAATTAAACATATTTAGTGGAACTTATTTTTCAAATTTATAGACGTTCAAATGCATATCTGTCATATTATATTTTTCAACTGATGCAATTGATTTATATATATCATAGTACTATTAATCATTTGCTATGCTAACAAACATTGATCACAAAATTTGACCATGAATTAATGATTATTCATAAAGTTAATTGCCATTAAATGGAGTAATAATTTATATGTTTTATTTTCCATTTTTTCTGTGCTAATTCTTTAGACTTCATTATCAGCTCAATTTTGGCAAGGCTTTTCCAAACACTATTATTTTCTGTTCGTGGCCGTGTTTGCGCCATCTATCTGTAAACGCTTGACGCGTCAATTACTTCACTACCGTTTGACGACGCATCAAGTTATCATTACACTAGTGCCAACTGCCAAGTATAAATCATTGCTCGTGGGCTGGTTGTCAGTTGTCACCCTTGCATGTATTCCTATTACAATGGAAATCTCTTATAATTCCTTTTTAGAGCATTTCCTAATTTCAATTGGAGGAAATTCAAGTCCTCTCGAAATAATTTGCAAATGGTATAATTTGTATCCAAGCATTTCATTGCATGAAAATCATTTTCTCAAAATTAAATATATTATATTGTCTAGTATTTACTAATTTCTCCCACTGTGTAATTTAACGTTCACATAATAGCAAGTACCGTCATCTAATCGAATAACTAAGTATTTACAACTACCCAACTAACTAACTCCGCTGGTTCAGCGACCCGAAGTGGATCTTGGTCTTCAAAATGAGCTTTCGCCATTGAGCCCTGTCCTGCTACCTAGCTACCTCCTGCCAGCTACCGACCTGAAGGTCGCGAAGGTCAGCCTCAAGCATCTGCATTTGCATTATAATATGTAATTCTTCCAATTTTTCTTTTAGATATTAACATTATTATCTATCTTTACTAAAGGATTTCGATTACGCGACTGCATCATCAAATCCAATTATTACAAACATATCTTCTAATTTCTGACATACTCTGTATTTGTTTGCATAATTGACAATATATTTTATTACCATACTGATATTATCGTTTTGTCAATATTTCCATATTCATATTTAAACTCAAAGTAAACTTTCTTTGTTTTACGCATTTGTTATTGCAAAAATAATTAGTTTCAAAGTCTTTCTTGCTAGCAGATTACTCCGCTTACATCGATTATTCGAAGTTTATTTCTAATATATTGTTTACAAGAACTTCCATAACAGTAAAACTTTATCTGAATATACATAGACCCAACATGGACTTAATTATTATGAATATATTTTGGTCAAAATATTTTTTCTGTAATAATTTTACATCTCAACGTTTCATGAAAAGAAAATTTTAGATTTATCAATGAATAAATACACATATCTCTCGATATCAATTTACTACTAGATAAATTAGATTCATGATCCAGACGAAATAAAACGAAAAAGGAAATTGGACCGCAATTTTTCATTTATACTTCTTCCCCTTCCATTTTCAAAAAAAAATTTTTTTTTTTGGCAGTCCAACTCTTTGTTCAAAACCAGAGAACCAATTCACGTACTTTCTTTTTTATTAATACAAATTAATAATTATTATAATACTAGCTGGTCCGGCAAACTTTGCCCTGTCATATAAATTACTTGTAGTTGTAATGTAGTAATGACTAACGGTGGTATGAATAAAAAAATCTTAGTGAAGGTTTTAACAGTTTTCAAACTAAAATGTTCGCTAAAGCTAAAAACCGTCATAAAACACTCCATATGAATAAACGCTTGCTAAGCCTTCGCTAGCTTGAATACTGTTAGATGACGTTTTATAGTATTCTTTTTTTGGTAATGTTGGTAGTGTGCCAATTTATTGTGTTCAATCATCAATATTGTGTCAAATTCAATGAAATTCAATGAGTATTTTGTAGTAAAAAAAACTTGAGAGGTGTCAAAGGACACCCGAAAGGAATAGAGTTATTTCATGAGTTAAAAAAATCTACTCAAAAAAATATTAAAAAAACACCATCTATTGACAAACAGGAATACTATCAACGCGCAGCGCCCTCTGCCCCTAACATGCAGGTACTAATAAAAATATTTTTAAGTCGTCAAATGGATTTATTATTATCTTATTATATGTATACTTTTTGTCGACGAGGGCGGCTAGAAATTCCTTCAAAAATTGCAATAATGTCAGAAATCGCGATAATACTCGATATTTCGTCCATTTCAATCTCTTAAAATGGTCTTAAAGTAGGTCCGAGGCTTCACTAAAGTTAGCGAACTCCGATTTGACGTTTCGAGCCTAAACAACTGTTAGCAAACGTTTATTCATAACGATTATGCTTAAAATAGGTTTATATTAGGCTTATCAAACATGCGCTAATTTTTGACAGCTGTCACCTTAAAAAGGTGTTAGAGCACTGTTAGAGAACGTTTATTCATATTAAATTTCACAACAGGCTCATAAAGCTGTTGTAAACCTTCGCTAAGTTTTTATTCATACGACCGTAAATAATTAGTATGGCACGTCTATCGCTGTTCCGTCACACAAACAATAATGGTCGCCGTCAGTCTCGAGTCGAAAATTAATAATTTACTATTTTTTATTCACAAATGCACTTATAGTAGCCGATTCTCAGACCTACTGTATATGCATAATATAAAATTTGGTAAGAATAATTAGTAAAGCCGTTTCGGAGAGGATTAACATTGTGACACGAGAATTTTATATTTTATTAGGGAATAATCTCCGTCTCATGTTTTGTCATCAACACACGAAAATTAAACTTTACTTTACTCAATTTCTAACGTTTCTTTTTGTCTTCAGTTTATATATTATATACTGTTGTTAAAGAACGAGGTCTTGAATGTCTTTATCACGTGACATATTCTGTACCTGCACTGTAAATATACTACGCAACTTGTCACACAATGTGTAACTGTTTATTTTTACTACTACATATTAAACGTATTAAAATATTTTTATTCCAAGGGTTCTATTCTATGAATAGAAAGCAACAATAAAAGTAAGTATAAAGTGTAACGTACATTGCATCATTTTTACCTAGCTTGTTTTGCAAGCTATTATAGGATCATACGGTAAACTCACTCAAGGCATCCGGAAAATCAACACAGCGACGAGCTACATTAGATTAAGTCTTTATTATTATGATCATTATGATTAAGTAATTAAATTTAAATTACCCCGAACATTCGGGCTATCGGAAAACACTGCAATGTACGAGCATGTCGAAATTGGGTGCATAAAGATGTCTACCTGTACTAATTTATATTATGGCACTGACCCAATTTAACACAACAACACTACCCTCAAATAATGTATTTATTATTTCCTCTATATGATTTTGTTACTTATAACTTTATTGTAAGATCGATCTTAGTCTTACCGGTTAGCTCCACATTAACCTGATTTAGTATATTGTTTGTATATATTTTTGTCAATTCTTGTTTGAAGAAGTTTCCATATTATAATTTAAACCCTAATAATTTTTTATAGTCTTATTGTTGCTTATTATCACAACATGAATAATAAAGTAGGTTGTATTTATTCCACATACCTACTATTGAGATATTTATTACACATACCTACTATTGCTATAATTCTTAAGAACCGTTCTTAGCTCAATAATTTAAAAAGTCCTTAACATTGAATATATTATAACAAGTATAATATTATTATTATTATTATTTGCCAAATATTTTACAATTTGGTCTTAATATTACAACACAGGAACACTTAACAAAATAATAATTATAATGTCTAATGTCTTTCAATTTATTTCTCTCTTCTTTTTTTTTGTACCGTAGAAAATAGGGAAAACTGTAGAACGTCGTACACCATAATATATTAACAAGGAACTATCCACATTATAATTATCTTTACTTCATAAAAAGATTAGTTTAAAAGCCATTAAATTTTCTTTTGAATACTTTTGCTATTAAGTTTAGTTTTCCAACGTTTCCTTTATATGGTAATTTAGCGCGCTGTTACATTTAGGCACCACTTATTTATTGAGAACGCTGTGATTATTATTGTACTTGTTTTGTACAAAATATTTTGGGTTATTGTCTTAAAGTTCTATTCATTATTTCATCCATGACTGTATCATAATAAAATATGAATTTAGTATTATTCACTGACTTTTACAAGAACAGATAATTTCCATATAAAATATAAGACACATCAAAGAACCTATCATGACGTATACTCCTACCACCAAAGTAGAATACTTAAACCTCTTAGATTAAATTTAAATAAGTTCAAATTAAATTCCACTTACCTGCGTACCGAAACAAGAAAATCGCAAATCGATTGTAATTATTAGTACACTCAACGCGCGCCCAACTTCACTTCGGTGCATCTCCTCTTGTTTCGTGGTTATTAAATTGGAGAGCTTCAATCAGTCTCTCCAGTATCGCTAAGTGTTAACTTGTGCAGTGCTCTGGACTTCTAGTGCTCATAATTATTTAGTGTGGTGATTAGTGAAGTGACATCAGTGTTTAAATACAAATTTAAATGTAAGTACCGATTATGCAATTATTAGCAAAATTTATGAAATAACGTAACAAAATAAATAAGAACAACAGATTCAATGTTTCATCACGTCGGGGTCACCAATGTGGGTTATAATGCGTGGAGGCCCAAAGGAAGATCCTCCGACCAGGCGAGGTGCTACGCCCGGTCAGGCCGGAGCCCACGTAATACAATTCAGTTGTCGTATATATACCGACGCGCTCAGAATACTTCGATAGCGCGATGCAGGAACGTTAGGCGAATGTGGGTACCGCCACAACTCCAAACATTTTAAAATTAAATATATAGCTAAAAGTTTGATACAAAATCTTTACTTGAAGAAATATTCAAATTCACAAACTTATTCTCAAAAGTAATATTTAACGAGTACCATTAATTATTTTAAATCCCACTTCAAAACACACCATTTTAACGGTTGTTCAGTTACTCATTGCACGCGTTATAAATATCTTGTAATATTCGAAAGGTAAGAAAACAATCAAAACGTAAGCGTATTAGTTTTGTCCGCTTTACAAATTTCAATCTCTGATACGAACTATAAATACATTTAGATCTTCCTTCCCTTTTTTTTTTGAAATATATCATTTTCCATACCTTAATTGTTCATCATCGTCGCCACTTGTAGAATCCTCGAGACACTGGCTCACTACAACATCCAGTACGACCATAGGTACACGTCTTCACTCTCTGACTGTCACTGCACGACTGACTCGTTGGCAGCCAGACAGACACTTATATAGACTGCACCCTACTACTCGGTGTTCGTGAGACAATGATAAGTATCTACTATATAGATACTCTGCGCATACACTACAGATATGAACCTTCAAAAACCCAAAAAAATGGCCAGATTTTTCTCTGTGTTCAAACACCCAGAAAACGAAACTGGCTAGAATATCCCAAAAAAGTAAAACATAGGAACACAGCTCAAGCCTTGCTTTAATTCGTAATGGAAAAAGTACTTAAATCGGTTAAGTTTTGGAGAAGGAATCAGAAGACAACAAATCGTTGATTTTCTGTTCTTTTATTAGAACTTTTGTCGTGTTGTCTCTATCGCGCTCTGCGGTAGGAGACTTGAGATTGGTGAGACATCAATACATTTTCAAAATACCTATTTTGAATTTCTCTCGCCCCTGGTGTATCCTCTTACGTCCTTCTTTCTTTTGTTACAAGCGGGAAGACTAGTGTTGCGACACCTAGGAACCAGAAGCGTAGAGTGATTTGGCGAGGCCTACGTCGGGGCCCTACAGCGGTTGCTACGCCCCTGATAGGAACTAAATAAAAGGGGCCACTTAGATTAAGAAGGTAATTTAAATAATTGATATTTAGATTGGATGCGCATAAATAACTACGAAATATGGCCATGAAACAGTAATAATATCTAATGGAAAAATAGGGTAATCCTATTTGGGATATTTACCGAATAGCGACGAATAATGGAATAGCCTATTTTCCAAGCGTTAAACGTTATCGTCCTCGAAATGTATTTTGTTTACTGTGATACAAAACTTTGGTCTCGATTTGCAAATATTTCGGAAGTGGGTCAAAATATGTTCATATTTTTCTTCTATTGAATATAAAACAAGGAAGTTTGTTTGTAGGTTGTTATTCAATAAACTCCAAAACCGAATCGATTTTTTTCGAAGCGAACCAAAAAACAAGGAATTACTTTATCGCAAAATGTACAGTCGCAGTTATAAAATATATCAAAATGTTTCTTAACATATTAAAGTATTTCCAAAACACACAAAATTCTTCTTCGAACAAAAATAAAACCTATAAATTGTATGCATGCATAATAATATTGTTTGTATACCCAAATTATATGAATAAATAAGCCATAAATTGTCTGTGACATCCAAATATCTACATCGGGGTTGTATAAACTCCCAAGCGACTAGTACAAGTTTTATCTGGAGCCATCCATATTCTGAGACTATTAGGCTTACCCTTTTGAGATCTTAGCTGGGGACTATATTAGTAAGAATCATGAAGGGCAGGGAAAATTAGGTGAACTTATAAAAATAGAGGTCTAAAATGAAGTAACACAATCACACAAATATCGTACTAACAAAATCACGAAAATTTTCTTTGCGTGGGATAAAGAAACGAAAAAAACAGTTATGGTGGTTAAATCAAACACACCGTTTGATAGCAGCTGTAACATTTGATACAAACCTTTTGACTTCTCACCTCAAACCTACAACAAGTACATAATATTTCCCAGTGTGCAATGTACATTACCAGGTACGCAATAATAAAAATAATCGGCCAAGTGCGAGTCGCAATCGCGCACGGAGGGTTCCGTACCGGTATAGAGCAAAAGTAGACAAAAAATTGTGTTTTTTGTATGGTATTTAAGAGGGGCTTAAACATTAATTACTTTATTTTAATTTTATTATTAATTATTAAAGTACAAATATAATTAAGGATTTTTAGGAAAATTTCAAGTGCCTTACTGTTACCATTATTGATTACGAGCAAAAAAGGCCAAAAAAATCACGTTACTTGTATGGGAGCCCCCCTTAAATATTAATTTTATTTTATTTTTAGTATTAATTGTTATAGCGGCAACAGATATGCACAATCTGTGAAAATTTCAGAAGTCTAGCTATAGCGGTTCTTGAGATACAGCCTGGATACATACAGACAGACGGACAGACGGACAGACATCGAAGTCTCAGTAATAGGGTCCCGTTTTTACCTTTTAGGTATAGAACCCTAATAAAAAAAAAATAATTATTTCTGAATAGAATTTTAAAAAATACTTCATTGATACTACCGGTGCCTACCACATGGTAGCAATAATTTAGACCCAAAGTCGAGGTATTCGCGCCTTCGAACAAGGACACCCCGGAATTCGCCTAGTTTCTAAAATATCAAATGCCAAACCGTCTCTTCGGTTTCACACAACTGCAAATTGTTTGTAATTTGCGGACGCCTAAATGCTCTAATGACCCGATGGTATTTCTAAAGTACGTTCCTTGGGTAACCCTTTCTCTAATAAATTTCATCCACGTAGATTAAGCAAAGATTTATTACTAGGCTTGTTTACGAAGAAAACAAAAATTGTTTAAATTTTTTGTAATTTACTTACCTTGAATCCTGTTCAATGTGTTTAGGATTACGTATGCAAAACAGCTGGGATAAGGCAATTATATGATAACTGATAATCCAAAAATAAAAAAAAACGAATCTCAATTAATTAGTTACTGTTAGAAAATGTACGGTTCCTGTGGGGTTTAATTCTATTTTGAGTGCGCAAGGAATATCTTCTTCTAATATTATATAAAATTCTCGTGTCACAATGTTAGACCGCGTACTCCTCCGAAACGGCTTCACTGATTTTAACCAAATCTATACTTATAAAATTACAAGTCCTGACTGATTGACTGACTGACTGATTGACTGATTCATCATCGCAGAGCAAAAACTGTTAAAGTTACAGCCACGACATTTGGTGAGCAGGGTTGTTTTAATTAGTAGACACCCACTAAGGAAGGAATTTCGGAAATTTTAACCCGAAGGGGGTGAAATAGGGGTTGAAAGTTCGTATGAAAGTCCGTCATTTCTTAATTTAGAAACATAAAACTTTATTTTTGGGCTACTGAATAAAAATAAACAAATACGTATTTAAGGGTTTTTGGAAATTCTTCCCCCAAGGGGGTGAAATTGGGGTTGAAAGTTTGAATGAAAGACCGTCATTTCTTGAGTTAGAAACATGAAACTTTGTTTTTAGGCTATTGATTAAAAATGAATAAACACGTGTTTAAGCGTTTTTGGAAATTCTACCCCCAAGGGGGTGAAATTGGGGTTGAAAGTGTGAATGAAAGTCCGTCATTTCTTAAGTTAGAAACATGAAACTTTATAATTGGGTTACTTATTTAAATTAAATGGATGTATATTTAACCGTTTTTGGGAATTTTACCCCCAAGGGGGTGAAATCGGGGTTAACAGTTTGTATGAAACTTTGTCAATTTCAAACCGATCGGTCTGAGACTTTGCATGCATTTAAAGCTACTATTACGTAGGCATCTCCTAAAAAGGATTTTAAAAATTCCACCCCTAAGGGGGTAAAATAGGGGATGAAATTTTGCATGAAACTTTTGTCAAATCGGGCTGAGACTGTGTATGCATTTTAGAAATTTTCTTAGACTTTCGACTTTCGAATCTTAGACTGATTGAACTATTGCATTATTAAAGATTGTAGTCTAAACTAAACATACAATTTTCGAGTGTCATTTGATTAATATGTGCCTACTTGGCTGCGGGTCCTGTTTTTACCCTTTGAGTAAGGGACCTTAAAAGGAGAAAATTATCCATCTCCGTTATTATACTATGCTAACGCGGACGAAGTCGCGGGCCACAGCTAGTGTTATTATATGTATATTCAGTGGATCTGAGAATCGGCTACTGGGTACTTTTTATATTGATAAGGGCATTTGTTGAATAAATCATAGTAAAATATTATTACAACTCAAGACTGACGGCGACCATTGTTTAAATCACAGTTGCATGCTACGGAATAGCGATGGATGTTGCCATGATGCCATACTTATTTAGTCACTTCAATAAAATAATATGGGCGAAATACTTTATATGGCAAGACAAGGTTTGCCGAGACAGCTAGTATAATATTATAAAATATATTATCTTACATTAGATTTTTTTCCCCACAGTGGCCTTTGATTATGTAACATTTGACATTTAAATAACCTTTAAAAAGGTTTTTTGTAATAAAACCTGACAAAAGTGTGTTTAATTTGGAAGGCTGGGCCAAAAGCAATATTAAACCAAAATGCCAAATAGCATGACGTGGTATATTTCAATTTTCTATCGCGATCGCCATTAAGCTTCGTCGCGCCGCGTGTCGTTACGCCTCATTTATCGCGGGTTTACATTATTCTAATCCAGTGATCAAATCCAGCTGGATTGCTAATGCAGCATTAGATGATAGATAGGCACTGGAATGCAATTCAGTACATTCCAGTGCATCCTAGTGCATTCTAGTGCCCGTTTACATTATCCAGTAGCAACCAGCTAGATTGGATCACTGAATTGCCATAATGTAAACCCGCCATTAAGGACTAACTTAGATAGGTACCTACTATTGAACGTGTCCAATAAAATATTTTCCATCTGACGTGACCATATTTACGAGCGGTCATTTATCCGAACGACCGCACAGTACAAATCGAATTGATCAAAGAGAGTTGTAGCCTTTATGATTCTAAAATCAAATGTTAGAGCATAGATCAAACAGAAGTTGTCAGGAACGGGATGATTTACTGGCCCAGATAACACTTCTGCCTCGATTCTAAATATTTATGACTATCTGTGGTCCACTGAAATTAATTCACGGCGTCAAAATTTCATTTAAAATTCAAATGATCTTTGTGTGTATCGAACGTACCTTGGAGCTAAAGTATTGGCAACAGTTATGCAGGTGTTATGTTTTTGAAATTATATTCTGAACTATATTATACCTTATTAATGAATGAAAAATAGCTTTGTCAAGAGCGTATCAGGACGCGGATTTTCAAGAACGCACGAAAAATTTGGAAAGTTGTAAGGATTAACTCCCTAAAATTGGCCACAGTAGCGACAAAATTAAAAGGGGTATTAAATAAATATTTATATTCTAAGAAAATAGGTTCATTTTAAGGTCAGGTAAACGTTTTTAATAGAATCCTTACAAAATTTGAATCTCTGTAATTGGTAGGTAAACCTAGGTAGGTTTAATCAAAATCTAAGTAATTCTGTGCCTATAGAGTATAGAACTTGAGATGAATAAAACGAGTAACTTTTAACGATCCATACTGATATTATATAAATGTAAAAGTGTGTCTGTCTGTCTGTCCATCTATCTGTTTGGCTATGGAGATTTTTTTGATGCGCAGGGGAAACCCGTCATGGGTTCCCCGGGTCGGGGATGTGCCTCAGATAAGCTGAAGCACCCCGGGGATATGTGGGACTCCTACCCACTAAAACCACCTGCGGTTCGCCTTCAGCCGTATACGGAGGTATGTCCTGGATCTATCTAACACAGGACCCCCTCCACGACCGGCCGGTCTACCTCAATAGGGACCGGACTTCCACCAAAGTTAGGGAACGCTTAGGCAAACTAAAGCGTTCCCCTCGGCGCCGGGACTAGCTAAGCCAGACAGGTTCCCATCCCTGCCCGGAGCCCCGGATTAGACGGGAGTTTGGAGGATCGCGTAACGACGCCTCCGCACTCCCGTCCTACGCCGGCGGAGCGGTAAGGAGGATGGGTCATCCTCTCTGTTCCGCTCCGCGGCCTCTTTCTGCGAAAGGACGGTTTCGCAGAAAGAGACCGCCGCCTGCCATGCCTCATCGCTCTCGAGCATGCAGCGAACCATGCTCGAGAGCGAGAGGTCCCGCCCAAGCACCGCCATGAGATCATGGCGCTGCACGGCCCAACGATCGCACACCTCAAGGGTGTGCTGGGCCGTGTCCTCCGCAGCGCCGCACTCATGGCAGGCTGGCGTAGGCTCTCTCCTAGCGACCTTACACAAGTAGGCTATGGAGATACTATAATAATGTAAGGCTTTCTTTAGGAAAATTTAATCAGAGTTTCTCGTATAAATTAATTCCTTAAATTACGGATAAAAACCATTTATATTCGAAATTTCTTCTTGCAATTAAAAGCGTAATCGGAAACCAGATCAAAAGCGAAATCGTAAACATTAATCACGAATATTTGTATTCTACTGAAAACATAATTATGAAATACAAATTCTTAAAAAAAAAAATCCGTGCCGCGTGCGTAACATGAGAGTAAACAACTGTCATCACAGTATAAATGTTAACTACACAGTAGACCGCCTGAATGCACTACGCGCGTAAAACTTGTGAGGTAGAGAGTTTGTTTTCAGAGTAACTGTATGAAACCTATACTGTGCTGTCACGTCCCTTTTTAAGGACCGTGACGAACATTTAAAGTACTCATTAGTCCTAAAACAACATTAACTTGTGGTATATTTAAACAATCTGGGTCCGGGTCCGATTATGGTAAATCTAAACTCGTTTCGATTCTCAGTCTATCCTGCGGCTAGCGGGTATAATATCATTCCTACCAGCAGGACAGTCAGAAACCGAAAATAATCAAGGTATTGAGTAAATATTTAGCATGGAGTAAATATTTAGCATGTTCATGGTTCATTAGGGAATGTTGCGCAAAGGTTGGAGCAGAGACTTTATACGGCTGAAGGCGAACCGCAGGTGGTTTTAGTGAGTAGGAGTCTCACATACCCCCGGGGTGCTGAGCACATACCCGACCCGGGGGACCCATGATGGGTTTCCCCTACGCATCAAAAAAAAAAAAAAGGTTGGAGCAGAGAGCAGATACAGTTTTTTCACACCATATTCCGACATGTTGTATATCAGAAACATTGTCAAAAGTCAAATAAAACATGTTTTACTGTCTGTGCTAGTGCTGCACTCTAGCATGAAAACATTGCAGAAATAATATAACCTATTTGTATGTATGACGTCTAGAAGACCTAAGTCATACTGTCGCACCACAGATTACTAAATAGTTACTACGTAAGTCTCACTCTCACGTACCTACCTAAATAATATTATCTATATTAAGTTAATTCACTATTTTGTAATATTCCTATTTTAAGTTTGTTTTATAATATTTTGTATCTTATAATTATTTTAGCTGCAAATAAACGTTTATTCTGTTCTATTCACACGCGTATACGCGAAAGAGACAAGTAAAATTTATTGCAGTGAAATTCGATTTATGAAAATCGGGTGCTCCTGAAATCACGTTTCATTATACATTCCTCAAGTTGAGTACATCTGATAGCCTTCAGGTAAAACTCTGTCGGCTTTTTAAAAGTTTCCGATCTTTGGCCACTTTGAGCCTTTGATACTGTTGGCAGACGTGAAAAGAATTTCCACTTTAAAACTTCTCTAGAATCGATTGATTGTATTTAAAGTATTCGTTGATAAAACGAGTAGCTTGGCAATAAATTCGGACAAATATCTTATTCTGCTACATCTATTGTACTTTATCTATCTTTCTTAAATAATTTAAATCTATCATTTTATATTAACACGGATCATCTGATTTTCGACACTCGCACAATAACTCGTTCAGTAATGCCATCGGCCAAGTGCGAGACGGACTCGCGAACGAAGGGTTCTGTAGGGTTATAAAGCAACAATTAGGCCGAATATGACCTGTTTTTGCATGGGATCTCCCCTTAAATATAAATTGTATTTTATTTCTAGTATTTGCTGTCATATTATAAAGAGATAGATAATAAACAATCGCTGAAAATTCCAGAAGTATAACTATAGCGATTCTTGAGATACTGCCTGGAGATAAACAGACAGATGGATAGACAGAATGCTCAAACACCCCCACAGAGAGACACGACTAACCTTCCAACTTCCAACACCTTTCTTTTAGCGTGGGGGGTTACAAATAACGCAATTTTATTTTATAAAATAAGGGGGCAAACGAGCAAACGAGTCACTTGATGGAAAGCAACTTCCGTCGCCCATGGACACTCGCAACATCAGAAGAGCTGCAGGTGCGTTGTCAGCCTTTTAAGAGGGAATAGATAATAGAGTTTGGGAGGGTAGGGAAGGGAATAGGGTAGGGCAGCGTTTCCCAACCTATTGTCCGCGAACCCCTGGGGGTCCGCGAGCATATGTATGGGGGTCCGCGGTGTCACTCTGGACCATAATCGGAATTTTTAGCTGTTTGTTTTATGAAGGGGGTCCGTGAAAGCTGTGCCTAATTTCCAAGGGGTCCATGGCGAAAAAAGGTTGAGAAACACTGGGGTAGGGATAAGGCCTCCGGTAAACTCACTCACTCGGCGAAACACTGTGAAAGCGCTGTTTCACGCTGGTTTTCTGTGAGTCCGTGGTATTTCTCCAGTCTAGCCGGTCCATTCGTGCCGAAGCATGGCTCTCCCACGGTTAACATATTATATTATTTCAATTGGTAATTATTTCAATACTCTACTGGCTAAATGTAGCATAATTTTCAGTTTCACCGGAAATGTCTTTTGTTATGGTACTAACACTTCGGATATCTTCCGGGAACGTTATTATTCCTTTCTCGAATAACAAAATTCTCGGAAAATTAATTACCAGAGGAATTAACCCTTCTCCTGCAAAAACATTCGTGATCTGTGAAAATTGGAATGCTGATTATTTCAATTAAAGCACAGAATATAATATATTAGTAGTACCAAATTATAGTCCCATAATAAACATAATATTATCATGAAAATTTTGGTTTTGGGCTCTGTATATGTACAGGATGCAACAAAACAAAGTGGTATTACAGTTTACTGCGAAAGTACATAACAGCGCTGTAAGAGTAACTTTAAAAAAAAATATTATAATTAAAAATTATTAATTTAAATTCCTCTTTGGCTGGACTGATTTGATGTGTATTTTTATCAGCTAGGTCTGAAAATCCGCCAAAATCAACTTTTGACAGACCCGAAATACCGTTTACGGTAAAATAACACTTGCCGGATCGGCTAGCTGAGTTCAAATCTATATAATTAATACGCGAGCCAAAAACTTTGTATCACTTTTGACGAAAAATGGGGAAACGTAGGTGAATGAAATTTTGCACAGTTATAGTTTATATGGTGAAGGAGTGCATCGAGCTAATATTATTTTGAAATTATGCTCTTACCATAAATTTTTTTAACAAATAAAATATTACACACACTACAACACACACACTAGGAAAGTTGACAGATTTTTGAGTGACAAGCTATGTGACAAGCATTGTGACAAGCCTATACATACGAATTATACTCTTTTTATTTATGGTTGAAGTGGGTTGAAGTCTGAAGACAACAAGTTGACAAATTGAAAATGGAATTATAGTTTTTTTTTATTCAATCTTAGATACTATTAGACAATGCTTACACGGCCAGTCTGAGATCAGCTGAGTCCCAGAGATAAGAGTTGAAATAAATATGAAAAAGTATATTTTTTTATAATATAGGTAGTAGTCATAATGTCGTGGAAACTAAGGTCGAATTTTAGGCAAGCGGTAATTCAAATAGTGTTATCTATATAACATATAAAACTCAAAGGTGACTGACTGACATGGTGATCTATCAACGCGCAGCCCAAACCACCGGACGGATCGGGCTGAAATTTGGCATGCAGGTAGATGTTATGACGTAGGCATCCGCTAAGAAAGGATTTTGATAAATTCCAACCCCAAGGGGTTAAAAAGGGGATGAAAGTTTGTATATAATAATACTTCTTAACGCGAGCGAAGCCGCGGGCAAAAGCTCGTGATTTCATAATTGAAGAACTTTTAATTAGCGAAGTACGGCCTAATCTGATTAGTACTAGGTTCACGAACTTCGCAAGTAATAAATGTTTATTATTTATAAGCTTAAAGGATTCTACTAATTAGATGTTGAGATGTTTTTGTTATTAAACAAAAAAGCTAACATTGCTAATCGCCTTATGTTCATTAAGTTATTATAAAATATTGAAGAAGATGATTAGGAGGTAGCTTTAAAATAGTTTAATTTTAGCCCGCAACTCCGTTGCGCCCTCTATGGTTATGCCAACAATTTTTTTATGAAATAAGGGGGCAAACGAGCATACGGGTTACCTGATGGAAAGCAACAACCGTCACCCATGGACACTCGCATCATCAGAAGAACTGCAGGAGCGTTGCTGGCCTTTTTTTAATTCGTTTATCGCAGGGAAACCGTACATGTTTCCGGAATAAAAGTATCTTATTCCCTTTCCCGGGACTCAAAGTATCTCCATACCATACAGCAAAATCGGTTCAGCGTTTTGGGTGTGAAGAGGTATCAAGTTATCAACAGACAGATAGATAATTATACTCTTTTGTATGTATTTACAATATTAGTATGGATTTACACAGCGAAAAACAAGGTCTGTATTTGTCTCGCATGACAGACGAATACACTAGACAACTAACCTTGTATAATATACAGGGTGCAATTAAACCTTCCTGCCAAATTTTTTCCAGGGCTTAATGGTATCATTAACAGGAGAGTCCATTTAACAAAAAAAATTGGGTGTTAATTTTTTTTTATGACATATTACATCCTATTTAAAATCGTTGCAGAACGGTCAATCGCGGCGGAGGGTATGATCGGGGGTGACGCGGGGCGAGGCGCGCGCGGGGGTACGTGAACGCGCGGGCGACGAGTAGTGACTAGTGTCCATTAATTGTAGTGTTTTTTAGGATAACTTTCGGGAGCTGTTTCTCAACATTTTAGTACTGAGTGATTATAAAAGAAAAAATACAGGTATTTTTATTTTTAACAAGGATCAATATATCAAAATTTGGCAGGAAGATGTAATTGCACCCTGTATATACGTTGCGTAAATATTTTTATAGTTAGGGGTAAAATGTTTTGATAGGTGTTACGTGCGATGGATATGGATGGATAGGTTTATTGCGATAAAGACTGATATAACATGTGTAGAGTTTGACTTAACGAAGCGAGCCTCCGTCTTCATAAATGTTTGTGTAAATTTACGCTAATATTTAAATTGTAGAAACTGTATACGCAATAATTACGGATTTAAGACTATGCACACTCATTTGATGTCCGTGTGTGTAAGCGTGGGGAGGAACTTCAGCTATACAATAGCCTTGCGTTTTATCGTTGACTTTTGTGTTCCTTTTTAGGGTTTTATGATATTAGTATAGAAAAGAGTAATCGTATATTTCTACGAACTCTACCAACTTCAACTGTAAATAATATGCACACTTAAACATTTTATAAATATTAAACCCCGGAAAATATTATCATAAGCAAAGTACCCAGTAAATACTTAAACGGGGGCGAGAGGTGTCGTCAGTTTAGATACTTTGTGGAAACTTCTCCTGTTGACACTTCTGAAATCTCGAGAGATGCATGGCCCCTCAAATACGGCGTCTTGGACAGTTCCCTTGTTGAAATTTATGTATTTCGCCAGATGAGTTTTGAAACGTGTCACAAATCATCATGAGTATCTAAAATGGAAACCGCAGATTCAAACCTTCATTAAAAAGAGACTCTTGGTAATTTGCATTGTTTACTTACTTAGTTTAAGATTACATAATTTCTCAAAATATCTGATTTTCGTGGCTCCATCCGCGTAAATACTAAATACGGTACATTCCCCTTTTCGCATATTCATTCACAATATGTTTTAACGTAAACCCAACTAGATACTATCTAGCTTCTATTTAAATTGTAATTAATATTCGATAAACGTTTCCAAATTAATGATATTACTTTTATGTTATACCAATAGCAAAAACAATTGAGTCATGTTTTCTATAGCCCACGTCTAAGTTAAAAATAAAATAAAAGTATAAGGGTGGGTTGCACCAGCGCCGTTATTATAGTTAAGGTTAAGATTATTGTCAAATATGGAGTCCATTATTGACTTTAACAAGGTATTTGACAGTTCATTTGACATTATAGGTAAAGTTATAGTGAGTTAGTGCAACCCACCCTAAATTACTCAACTTATTAAATTAGTTATTCTAAGTATATAAAGCAAAATAAAATCGACTTTCATGCTGCAATTCTTTAGTTGCAATTGTTCTTACGCATTGTAATAACGCAATGCATGCCACATTTGCGTTGCGTCGACGCTGCGGTGACGGGATATAATATGGTGTCAATATATTGTGTATCAACCTAAAAAACTTTACCGTAGTAATGTTGGCATGGCCATAATATCTGTATCGGGTAATCAGAGCATCTTAGCACAGAGACTCTGACTACAAACCTCGCAGTTTTCCTTTCTTCTTCTGCAATCCGTTGATACATCGTTACACAATGTTTTAAAGTGATATAATATATTATTATTAAATAGATTATGTTAAGCGACGCAGCATTTACTCAACGACGCAAAAGCAACAGTACAATGTGGCTTCATCCATCGCGGCATTGAAATAAAACTGTTCATTGTTCAATCGTGAACTATCCAAAGTTAGGCATGTAGGTATACGGGGCATTACTCATTGAGGCTCATACGTCGAAGTAGAATCACGACCCACATACGATAACTCACCTTGATAAAACACCGCTTAATCTATGACAATGAATATTCGTGGAATATTACTGAAATCTGCAGCGCGTGCTTAACGTAAGCGCTCGTGAAATATCAATTTTAAGCTCTACGCGTCTGAGCGATGAGCGATTTTTGATCCCCTGTGCGCGAGTAAACAGCTGAGTAGAAAAGATAGTTGGAACGAGGTGTAATCTACCTAATTGTCATAAAAACTTTGTTTAAAGTTTGTGTAACGGGGACAATTATTGTTTTAGACAACATTATATCAAGGCTTAGCTGTACATATTAAGTACTAGCTGTTGCCCGCGACTTCGTCCGCGTTAGTATAGTATGAAAAGACCGATGCCAAAGCTCCCAGCATGTTAATCAAACGACACTCGAAATTTGTATAGAAAAGATAGACAAAAGCTCATAGCATGGCAAGGAGTGAAGATAGACATAAAGTGTAAAGGACAAATTTGTAGGAAATTTTATGGGCTTTCATCACGTTCGGGATATTTTTTCTCTACAACGCACCGTTTTAGCGATATGAGCAGAAAACTAAAAATATTGAAACTTGAGCCCCTCCCCCCGCCCTATGTGTTGACCCGACCTCTATATTATAATATTCGTGCAAAATTTGAAGTAAATCCATTCAGTACTTTCTGAGTTTATCCCGGACATACATACAGACAAACAGACAAAAATTCTAAAAACTATATTTTTGGCTTCCATATCGATTGTAGATCACGTCCCAAGTATTATTTTTCAAAAATATTCAATGTACAGAATTGACTTTCCTACGATTTTATTATATTATGTATAGAAGATAGTTTTTAACTTTGTTCTTAAAAAAGATGTATAACGCCGCAACACCGCTTTGTTTGAAGCAAAATTTGGGGAGGGGGGGGGGCTAGTATGAAAAGACCGATGCCAAAGCTCTCAGCATGTTAATCAAACGACACTCGAAATTTGTATAGAAAATATAGACAAAAGCTCATAGCATGGCAAGGAGTGAAGATAGACATAAAGTGTAAAGGACAAATTTGTAGGAAATTTTATGGGCTTTCATTACGTTAAGGACATTTTTTCTCTACAACGCACCGTTTTAGCGATATGAGCAGAAAACTAAAAATATTGAAACTTGAGCCCCTCCCCCCGCCCTATGTGTTGACCCGACCTCTATATAAATATTCGTGCAAAATTTGATGTAAATTCTTTCAGTACTTTCTGAGCTTATCCCGGACATACATACAGACAAACAGACAAAAATTCTAAAAACTATATTTTTGGCTTCCATATCGATTGTAGATCACGTCCCAAATATTATTTTTCAAAAATATTCAATGTACAGAATTGACTTTCCTACAATTTGGTTATATTATGTATAGATAGTTTTTAACTTTGTTCTTAAAAAAGATGTATAACGCCGCAACACCGCTTTGTTTGAAGCAAAATTTGGGGAGGGGAGGGGGTAGTATGAAAAGACCGATGCCAAAGCTCTCAGCATGTTAATCAAACGACACTCGAAATTTGTATAGAAAATATAGACAAAAGCTCATAGCATGGCAAGGAGTGAAGATAGACATAAAGTGTAAAGGACAAATTTGTAGGAAATTTTATGGGCTTTCATTACGTTAAGGACATTTTTTCTCTACAACGCACCGTTTTAGCGATATGAGCAGAAAACTAAAAATATTGAAACTTGAGCCCCTCCCCCCGTCCTAGGTGATATCGGCATAGTATATAGCCTATGTGTTGACCCGACCTCTATATAATATTCGTGCAAAATTTGAAGTAAATCCATTCAGTACTTTCTGAGTTTATCCCGGACATACATACAGACAAACAGACAAACAGACAAAAATTCTAAAAACTATATTTTTGGCTTCCATATCGATTATAGATCACGTCCCAAGTATTATTTTTCAAAAATATTCAATGTACAGAATTGACTTTCCTACGATTTTATTATATGTATAGATAAATTATAGTAAACTCGATGACGACCGCAACACCGTTGCGCTAAAACTCGTTTATCTCGCGGGAACCATATTTTTTTCGGGGACAAAAAGTATCCATGTCCTTTCCCGGGACTCAAAGTATCTCCATGTCTAATTTTAACAAAATCGCTTCAGCGGTTTGGCCGTGAAGAGGTAACAGACAGACAGATAGACATACTTTCGCATTTATTATAATATTATAAAAGCGGCCAAGTGCGAGTTGGACTCGCCCATGGAGGGTTCCGCAGCAGCAATAAGGTTAATTTTTATGAAATTATATTATTTTTGATTTATTTTTATATTTCAGTCGATTTAATGAAATTTAGATTAAGGTTTACTATTTATGACGTATAAAAAAAACTACTGGCTAGATCTCGTTCAAACCAATTTTCGTTGGTAGTTTTTATAGTAATATACATCATATATTTTTTTTAGAATTATCATGCCTCTACTTTAGAAATTAGAGGGGGGGGGGACACACATTTTTCCACTTTGGAAGAGTCTCTCTCGCAAACTATTCAGCTTAGAAAAAAATGATATGAGAAACCTCAATATGATTTTTGGAGACCTATCCATAGATACCACACACGCATAGGTTAGATGAAAAAATTTTTTTTTTGTTTCATTAAGTTTTACTATTTATGACGTATAAAAAAAAACTACTGGCTAGATCTCGTTCAAACCAATTTTCGTTGGTAGTTTTTATAGTAATATACATCATATATTTTTTTTAGAATTATCATGCCTCTACTTTAGAAATTAGAGGGGGGGGGACACACATTTTTCCACTTTGGAAGAGTCTCTCTCGCAAACTATTCAGGTTAGAAAAAAATGATATGAGAAACCTCAATATGATTTTTAGAGACCTATCCATAGATACCACACACGCATAGGTTAGATGAAAAAAAATTTTTTTTGTTTCAGTTGTACCTATGGGGACCCCTAAAATTTTTAATACTTTTTCCATTTTTGCATCAAAATCTTAATGCGGTTCACAGACTACATCTACTTACCAAGTTTCAATAGTATAGCTCTAATAGTTGCGGAGAAAAGTGGCTGTGACATACGGACGGACAGACAGACAGACAGACAGACAGACAGACAGACAGACAGACAGACAGACAGACAGACATGACGAATCTATAAGGGTTCCTTTTTTGCCATTTTGGCTACGGAACCCTAAAAAGTATGAATGATAATGTAAAAATCTTTTTATTCAAAAATTTTTGAACGTCGAGCTTACAATACCTGCTACCATGGTTCTGTAATCCTGATATTCGCTGTGACGCCTCTACACAACATACTCATCCATATCTGGGATTCACGATATATTTTCATATACTCTCGCTTGCGTGAAAACGGTCCCTCGGTGCAGATTACATCATCAATGTAAGCAACATGAAAAATGATTGTTTATGCGAACAGAGCGATCGTTCGATCATCGCTAACATAACAGGGTTTGTTATATTTTTAAATTAGATCACAAAATCGTATACATAAAAGATAACAATGATCGTTTCATTGGTATTTTGATAAAAAATTGTTGTGATTTTTTTGTGACCAGTGCACGTCTCAATATTTTACTTATTATTTTATTTTATTTACGGAACACTCAGAATTTAATTTAATTTAAAATTTTGACATAAAAACCATATTATATTTTTATCAAACTCTTGCGGCCCTTATGGTGTTAATCGCGTGCATAATATTATTATTAGTGATGCTATGAAATCTGAGCATTCGCCAAAGACGAGTACTACCGAATAATATTCGACAGAACAATTACTGTATCTAAAGGCCTCTTCCTAAGTTAGTCCATGATGGATGGAAATGATGAAATCAAAATAGATAACCAAATTAAACATGATTGGGAAGCTTTCTACTGAAGACGTTGTACTTTACGACGGTCAAAGACAACCGTGGATCGTTTATAATCATGGGCCAGGGTGGAGATGCTGCATTAGGTATTAAAATCTATGTCTGCAAAATGTTTTCATTGTCAGATTAAGTTAAGTCAGTAGCTGAGGTACATATTTTAGTAAAATTAAAATTAAACCAATTAAATACACTATGTTTTTGTGTTTAAATAGAAGGGCAGAATGATTGACGTCCCGTGAATGCCATAGACAGTTCACCACGTTCCAAGTTCCAACGTGGAAAATAACTTTAACTTGAAAATGGAATAGTAATCAAATGTACTTTTCAACAATCGAATATCGGAATTTAAACTCCGAATATTTGAATGTATCGAATAATTCAAAAGTCTCACTATTCGACGCCCGACTCTAGTTCATCTCGGTGCACTCAATCAGTTTCGAACGAAAAGGAGACGCGAATGTATGATCAAAGTGCGACTCGTTACCTCTCATTTCCTCCGGCGATTGAGTAATACTAAACGTACGGAAATTTCCAGAAATTCAAATATCGCATTAGACTGTTTGAGGCATTCGTCTGTTCTATTCAAAAATATTATGTAATAGACTTAGAAGCATTACATCGAGTTTACATAACTAGAAATGACAAATATAATTGACCTAGCCTCGCTCACTTTGATTTTCAGTATCGAAATTTATTACGACATGATATAACAATCACTAACTTACATGCTTTTTGCCATGCCATATTTTAAATCCCATACAAAAACATTAGAAACTGTTAATAATTTATTTTAGAAGCTAGAAAAGCTTCATATTTTTTATTATTATTGACGAAATAATTATCTTGCACAATGAGTTATTATATATAATAGAATAAACTTTCATTTCCATCTACAATAACGCGACAGAAGGTAAGCGTGCAATAAAATCTTTTCACATTCCGATAACTTCCAACCTACGTCAATAAACCGCCATCGACAAGAGATAGTTCAGATCTCACATGCAGACATCCATAATATAGCGAACATTATAAAGGTGGTAAGCGAAATCTTATGACTTTTGACATATATCCAATATTCTGTCCTGAATGCAGCGGAACCGGTACACTCACGAACACAAATCAAATGAGAAAAATGAAAGAAAAGGCAAGACAAAGCGGCTGCTCGATCGTCAAGAATTTCATTGTGAAATATGTGTTATTTGCAATGAAAAATGTATTCGGATTTTAGCTCAATATATTTTCGATTCATGAGTGCTTAAGTGTACTCAGACGTGAATGATTGTAACTAATGAATCAGTTTTATGTGCATGAGTTTTGGAATTTGGATTTGGAATTTGATTGAATTTATACCGATCAGTTTATTCGCCAGTCCGATGTGTGTGGTTTTTAACCGAATTTAAATATAGAGGAATTTCTATTTTTAGCTATACGTTTAGAATGATTTTCAGTAACTCTCATCGTATCGACTTGACTTACTTCTAACATTTTGAACACTGTCATTTAGATATCCAAAATAGCGTTTTTTTTAAAGATTCAGCTATAAGCACTTTTTAATACTGAGAAATAATATACCTAAAGTAAGATATAATAGTATCAAATCGAAAGTAGGTACAAACTATGCACGATACTAATCATTACATCATTTCATTACCTTCCATTCGATTCGTCACAACACCCATAGAAATTGAACATTAATTATTAAATTACCATCCATCTCAACTTTGCGAAATTAAATCCACGTCGAGCCATCTCCGCCGATAAATATGTCAGAAGCAATTCCAGCTATTGAGACCTACGATTAGAAAACCACGCCAACTTGCATTAATAAAGTTGGGTCGGATTAAAATAGCATTCCAACTAAATTTAAGATTTAAGTGGAAGAGGCGAGTAACTAACAATATTTTGATAGGTAGGTATGACCTACTTACTAATACTCTCTCTCTCTCTCTCTCTTTATACTAATAAACACCATCTTTATGACCAGAAAAATAATTTGCAATGAAAATAGAATCGGCCAAGTGCCTGTTGGGACTCGCGCACGAGGGGTTCCGTACCATTATAGAGCAATAATAGGCCAACAATTGTGTTTTTTCTATGGGAGCCCCCCTTAATTATTTATTATATTCAAAGGACTATGAGAAGAAACGTCCCCACCAACCAACAGATTAGAAACAGGTGTCATTCGAAAGATCTACTAGAATAGATAGTTTTTTACTATGACGACATCTGTCAAATACGTGGGGTTACAGAGCTACTCCATCGAACAGGGCGCGGCGTCGTCATCGTGCCACGACATGACGCCGCCACCCTGACACGGTGCGATGCCGCACAGTGTCCCGGTGACGTGAACGGTGCACCGCGTGCCCCTATTCAGGGTGAAACTTCCGAAAAATGGCGTTCCAAACTGAAATACCTATCAAACAACGTCGCGTAATGCAAATATCGTCAGATTTCAATCAAACTAAATGAGCCACGGGGCGGCGCACCGTTCGTGGCACTGGAAGTCGGAACACGTGTGACGTGTCACGGTGGCGGCGTCGTATCGTGGAACGGTGACGACGCCGCGCCGTGTTTGATAGTGACGCCTTAGAGCATATCGCCTAAGTCAGCATATCGCCTACTCCTGCGATTTTTTTCACATTTCCAGAAGCAACCGTTTAGCTAGTAGAAGGGCCGGGACACTTGACTCTAATGATTTTTTCCACTTTCAAACTTCATATTTCACAAATAGATCCCTAAATCGGAAAATGATCTTTGAATACCTACTCATAGTATTAAAAAAAAAAACTACCCAACGACACCGATAAAATCACACCCGCTTGATGTGTATGGGAGGTACCATAAAAAAATTAAAGATTTTATATACCATTTTGTCGGCACCATTAAGGTAATATGCATATAATGCATACAATATACATACCGAATTACAGCTTTGTAGGCCCTATAGTCTCTGAGAAAAACCGCGGACAGACAGACAGACACACAGACGGACGGACAGACCGAAACTATAACGGTTTCTTGTTGACTACGGAACCCTAATATGCTTTTTGTTTGTAGAAAAAGTGATATTTTGTTCAAAAATAAACACATTTTTTTGGCGAAAAGTTTATTTTTTTAAATAAACCCAATTAATTTTGTAACTGACACAGGTGCTTAAGACTTTTCTGGGTCCCAGTGAACAAATCGAGACGCATCCCATGCCTGTTGAAGGGTGGGGACGGGGTCCATACAAAATCCCGCAAGGTCCTATTATTGACTATTACATTTATTTTATTTTTAGTATTTGTTGCTATAGCGGCAACAGAAATACTCTGTGAAAATTTCAACTCTCTAGCTATTACCGTTCCTGAGCTACAGCCTGGAGACAGACAGACAGACGGACAGACAGACGAACAGACATCGAAGTCTTAGTAATAGGGTCCCATTTAACGGAACCCTAAAAATAATAATTTACTAAAGAAAAAAATGAGTAATTGTCCTTGCTTTATAAAATGTTATTTACACAAATACCCACTTCATCCATTCGCGTCTCAAATTGTTTGGATTTCCGCCTAGATGCAAGTTTTCCCGAAGGGCTTAGAGCTTGTTATCGTAAATATTCTACTTAAGATACACAAGGTAACTTGGGATTTTGAACTTTTGTTGTTTGCTGTGTAAACGGTGTTGTTTATTAGGTCGTATTAATTTGTATATATATTATTACAAAAGGCTGGCTAGTGGTTACCATAAGTATCATAATGTGTATTATTCTTCAATTTGATCACACAATGATGATCCAAAGCAGGAATCGAGTCACAACCTTATATATTATATAAAAATGGATTTTCAAATGTGCTAGTCGCGCTAAAACTCGAAAACGCTGAACCGATTGATTTGAGTCTAAAAATATTCGTAAAATTTCAGGGAAGGTTTTTAAAATGACACGAAGTTCACCGGGACAGCTAGTAATATTATAAAATGACAGAAGAATGAGATTTTGTAGCTAACCTGTCTAACCAAATTACAACAAAAAAAGTCTTCATCTTCAGAGAGCAGATCAGCTTTTCTTTGATCACATAACGTGAAGGTAGATTGCGGCCATAATGTTCAGTTTCAGTAAAATTGGAAAACAGGAAATTTCAAAATACCATCCCCGACAAATTAAATATTTTCCAACAAAATATTATAAAGATACAAAATAACCGAATAAATTGTGAAAAAACCTGCATCGCTGTCGATTTACTATAAAAACCGCTTTGCATTGAAGAATTTTGTTCATGCAATTTTTAGTGGAGTGTCTTTGCGATATATGTCCAAAGGACGTGACTTTTAGCAGAGGAGACAGACAGACAGGAGAAATTTGCGCGAGCGAAAATTGCAAATTTCTGCCACGGCGACGGGGTAAGTTGTTACATCGAGCTACGTAAAATAAATTCGATAGCCGATAGGATTTTTCATTACACGAGAAAACTTGTAGACTGTTTGTTTTAGAACTATGTACGGTGTTAATATTTATAAACTCTTTGTTTAGTATACACCGTGCTGAAATGATATTATTTATTCTAATAAAAGTAGTAATATATAAAAGATAGGAAAATATGTATTGTTATTACATATAATATGTGTATATATTATATTCTATTCTAGTATTTAATTTATATTTTATAATTTTTATATACTATATATTTATATATTATATTTAAAAAAAGGTCCATGGCGTGATGGACAGCAATCACAATATATTGTAAATAATAAATTATCCTTGGTGCGAATAAACTAAATAAAGATGTCAAAAAAAGGATATGGGCTGTTAGCCAAAGAACTGATATCGTTGCTGTTAGCCCATAGATGGACCCAAATTGTAAATAAAAAAAAAAAAAAAAGTAGTAATAAATATAAACATAAATTCTTATAATATTATATTCATACTTGATACTAATATGCAATATCATAAACGCAAAAGTGTCTGTCTATCTGTTTGTTATCTCTTCACGCCCAAACCACTGAAGCGATTTTGCTCAAAGGTATGGAGACCCCATCCCCTTCCGGGAAAGGACATTGAATACTTTTAAATACGGCTGTACGGTTCCCGCGCGATAAACGAATTTTGCCGCATCGGAGTTGCAGGCGTCATCTAGTATACCAAATAAAATAGCTACAATTATTTTGAGCACGCTACTATGAGCACGTGTTGCTTAGACAATCTTATTGACAAAATTTAGTGAAAATTAGAACCTATAATTTCACAGTAGTTGCACCTTGCTATCCTTATAAACTCGGAAATAACAACCAAGTTCTGCATCACATTATGACTCTTTCATGCGATTTTATCATTAGGCTTTTGTGTTACCACCATAAGTCAGCCAGGAAGAAAGTTTTCGTGAAACCAGGTCGCAGATATCAAAGAGGAATTTCTCTCCGTCCACATTAGCGGCGGTTTCCTACCGACTAACAAATGTAGGTAATTTGAGAGAACATCTATCACTTAAAGAACAGTTCTCCTCCAAAACGCTTGCAGTAGTGTTTATAGTAGCTTTTTATATTTTATAGTACATTATTTTATTAGATACTATCATGGAAATTAGGACAGAGGCAGATTCAGCGTTATCTCGTCGGATTGTGTCAAATCAGCTTGTAGGGTTAACATAGCCCGACCAAAACATGTAGGTTTGCCATCAGCCTATGAATCAATACTATCTCAAATAATTTATTTATTTATTTATAACTTATTGTGCACAGGAGAACATAACAATATAACAGTTTACACAGAAAGACGACACAAAGTATCTGCTTATTTCTAAAAAGAAATCTCTTCCAGCAGCCCTACGGAGAGAGACAGGATTAAAATTTAAAACAGCAGATAGGACGTGCACGAATATGATTACATAAAAAATATACGTAATATTATATTATGCTCGTTAAAAGTTAAACTAATACTATACTAAAACGACGAAATATAATATAATTATAATATACAAAAATAACAAAACAAATAAATAATAAAATATATCAATGTAAATCAAATGCTATATTTATAAAATATAATAATATATAAAATACAACATAATATTATATTAATTAAATTTCTCTAATGAGTAATGGTACACAATATTTTGAAATATTTTGTCAAATTTTAATTTAAAGTTTTAAGTTAAAATTACATATTTTAATTTAAAGTCACAACTCAACTCACAGGAAATGGTTGTATCTGCATTAATATCAGCGATTTTATTTCACAATTTTAGACCCACATTAAATGAATGGGAGTTTTTATGATTGATGCCCGAGGCAATTCCTGTGAGTAAACGTACATTAAACATGGAGTGTGTCAGCTATCTTTGATGGTTTGTGTTGTTGCGTGTTTGGTTTACGTAAACATTGCAGAAAAATACAACATTAAAATGATGTTAAAAGTGTGATTGTGTGTGTGTGGTTGTAGATAATATTATGATAGCGTTTTGTATATTTACATTGCACAGCACATAATATTATAGTCTTATTTGGGACCACTTTTTAACCGTAGATATGAACCCGTTTAAAGTGTAGATATTTTTGAGTGCAACTGAAAGAAGTTACATAGTAAATGTTTCTAATTCTAATGTTAACGCCTCCGTGGTCTAGTGGTATAGAGCGCGGCTCTTGACTCGGAGGTCGTGGGTTCGATTCCCGCGTTGGAAACATGTTATTTCCAAGTTTGGTTAGGACAATGCAGGCTAATCACCTGATTGTCTGACAAGTAAGATGATCCATGCGTCCATGCGCCTGATCTCTCGCCGGTCGTGTCGGTCTGCCGTCCCACTGGGTTATGAGAGTAAAGGAATAGAGAGTGCTCTTGTGTACTGCGCACACACTTGGGCACTATAAAAATACTCCTGCGTAGCTGGACTGGTTTCAATGAAACCGGCCACCGTCACCGAAACCGGTGTGGGAGCTATTATTATTATTATAGTAAATGTTAATGAATTATTATCAAGTCTTCATTGTTATGCATAAAAACCTAAAGTGATAGATTGAATTTAGGAAATGTTCACTATAATTGATTAAATATGAAACATTATCGTGTACACATAATATGCAAATCGCAGTCATCTAGTTAAAATATTTATGTCTATGATCTGATTGAAGGAGTAGCGCGTTCATTGAATGACGATATTTAATTAAATGACTAACTGCCGCACTCAGAGACATTTAATGATGATTAAACCTAAATTTAATGAGGAGTTTGGCAAATAATATATGGGGCTTATGTCAAAATCTTCATTTAATTACTGTTAAGTATAATTAATGTTCGTCTCTGAGTACGGCAGTAAAGTACAACTCGTTAAGTCGTTGAACTTTCAAAATTTTGGTAATCATCATTTGGTTTAGAACCAGATGACTGCGACACATACTTAACTGCGCCTAAAGCTATGGCCTCATAGAAAACCAGCGTCAAATAACACGACGTGTATTACTTACTTGACTATTTTCATTTATAACGTGACCGCTTTTACGTGACTCTTAACACGCGGCCTCGTTCCTTCGATATAAATTGATTTCGAACGTCAAATATAGTAAATCTAGTTCAGTGGGCGACTTGGAACGCTGCGTCGCGCGTCGAGTCAGCGAGTTCTATGGCTCGTAAAGACTGACGCTTAGGTAATCGGTTTATCGCGTCTTTACAGGTTCTTGCTCTTTGTTTACTTTCATAGAACTATTTTTGTCGGAACTTAAGCAACTTTTTAACGTAATAATATTGCATGCCAAAACTTTTACAGGTAGACATGTTGAATATTTTGTTAGTCCTTCCAAAAAAGTTTTAGAGTTAGTTAATTGTATTTTGCTTATTAAAATTGTATCAGAGGTAAAGGTGATGCATAGAGAATACAATTTTTACAGGCACCCTGTTATATACTGTAAAAAGATATGTATGCCTTAACTGTAGCAAAGATTAAACTGTCACTTTTATAATGTTAGTGTTAAGAATGCTCCAACTGGAGAATTAGCACGTCGAATGAAGTAGCAGTACGAATATCGACGTTAATAACATTAAAATAAGATTCATATTAGCGCGCCTTGTACAGTGGCGGTTACGACGCTCGCCGCGTTCTTGATATGGCGAAAATGTATGAAAAAATTTGAGAAATTTTCTTATTTTTCTTATAACTGGAAAAGTTGTTTATTTTTATATAAAATTTTTAGCGGGCTTTATAGAGGCATATAAGCAAAAATTTTTTTGTATATTTATTTTCCTCCGTTCAGACCCCATTTTTTTCATATTTTGCGATTATTGTGATGGTTAAAACGTATTTTATGTGAAAATTTTGTATGCGGCTATAGAATTTTTATGGTACAGTCGTGGAGATGAATATATTATCTTTCATTTGAAAATAAAATATCCTCGCAGTTTGACTCCTGATTCTTTAATAGGGTACCGGAAAATCGCTGATATTTGTAATAGCGTCCTTAACAAACGGTGACAATTTGACAAGACCCTACAAGTTTACAGTCATTAATTAACAAGGTTTAGACAATATAAAAAGCAAAATGTATTTAATAGTCACTTATTATGTATGTTCCCAATAAAGAATGTGGACAATTATCGAGGTATAATCTCGATTTTCCTACAAAGTTCGGTTTGTACTCGTAGTAACCAGTGAGTAATAAAACACCATCTGCGTTTTTATCGCCACTAACCGAGGACATTAAATCCGTCTAAATAAAAAGTTATGTGTAATAAATTTTCGCCTTTCCCTAATAAGAACTAACGACTAGTTATTGGTTTGCAAGCATTTTCTAATGAATTTCCTAACTTTAGCTATTTTATTGAAAGGTATTTTAAGGTGCTCTTAAAAGTTTTAAGTTAAAAATAGAATGCCTCCTATACCGAATTCGATGACGGTGGCCCGTTTCATTGAAACCATGCCAGCAACACACAAGCTTCTCTTCAGTCTTTATAACGGTGCCCAAGGGTGTGTTCTGTACACAGAAGCACTCTCTCTTTTTTACTCTCACAGCCCAGTCAGATAGATGACTGACAAGATTTGCAAGAGATTAGACGCAGGACCAACTTACATGCCCATCATATAAGAAATATGATGGGCATGTAAGTGTAACCTAACAATCAAGTGATCAGCCTGCAACCTAACCCATTAAGTTCCAAAAACAACATTTTTACAGTAACAGCGCAAGTTTCGAATCCACGATTCCCAAGTTAAGAACCACGTTCTTATTACTTAGCCACTGGATAATAGAAGCGTTATTTAAGTTATGAGACGAATAATACCATGTGTACCCGCACCCATGTAGTATTGCAATCAAATTGACAACTAGCATTGTAGCTGTTTCTCTGTACAGGCTATCTCTTGGTCAGTGCCATGACGGCATAAGATAGCCTATCTCGGTAGCAGCTATTATTTCGGAGTATCGTTAAAAATGCCGCACTTAAACGCTATCGAATAGAAATATGACCGTTAAATTTTGTGGAGGAATTTTATTACGTTGTGTTATTTTAGACGGGCCGGAAATGCGGGTGGAGCAATAAATTAGGGTTCCCCGGGTTCCCGATAGAGCCCATATTTCGGCGGACCCCGATCTCGATGTAATTTCGTGTCTGTAAAGTTCCTTTCTCGTATTGTAATGTAAATTTTCCTCGTTTAGAGAACTTTGTCGAAATCTTTCCTTTTGTCCCATTCAATGCTAACAAAGAGATTTAATATTGAGTCCTGTAAAATCCTCTTTACAACCTCCATTCGCTGTTGCTTATTTCATGCTAGATTACTTGATTATGTTTCGTATTCGGATATCTTCGTTTCTCCGATTCCGTCATGTTTCACTTCATTGACTTTTGGGAAAAGATTGAGTCTTAATTTTGCTTTTGAGCAAAATAATGTTAAATTAAAAACTTTAAAACCACTTGTAACCAGCAAATAGATTGCAAAATATCGAACCCACAAATCACATTTTCAGTGACGGCGGCCGATTTCATTGAAACCAGGCCAGCTACGCAGGATTAATTTTATAGTGCCCAAGTGTGTGCGCAGTACACAAGAGCACCCTCTATTCCTTTTACTCTCATATCCCAGTGGGACGGAAGACCGACACGAGTGGCGAGAGATCAGGTGCAGGACCGACAGCTTTTTACATGCCCATCCGACGCATGGATCATCTTACTTGTCAGACAATCAGGTGAACAGCCTGCATTGTCCTAACCAAACTTAGAAGTAACATGTTTCCAACGCGGGAATCGAACCCAAGACCTCCGAGTCAAGTCGAGCCACCCACTGGACCACGGAGGCGTTAACATAGTAGTTATAACTTTTTATGAAATAGATAAGTGCAAATTTTCCAATACTAAGCGAGCTGATAATGATGAAATAATAAAGCTTAGAACACACATGTCAGTTTTAAAGAAATAGGTCAAAATCATTTTACCCATATTTGGAATGTACGATGCCACTGACAGACCGACAGCCCCACTTTTTACGTCGGATACTGAATAGTATTCCAAAAAGCACTCACTAACGAAATCTAAGACCTTATAAATAATACGACGATTCTCTAGAGGTCGTTTGATAATATTATTTTGAATTCGAAACGGAAAACTTGCACAGAATTTTCTTTGAAAACAGAGAGTCGACGCAATACCGTGGGCGAATTTTTCTCGTAATAAGATTCTTATACGAATATGACCCGAAATCATGAAAAGGACCAAAATTAATCGTTTTTATTTTTTTAGTATTTTCTAAGAAACTTTTTTAGGAGAGTGAACTAGACAGTCTCACGGTAACTTATCTTTAGTTGCATTAAAGTAAATTTATATTTTTAAATTTTATATCTATAATCAGTATTCACAACTAAAATTTGCCAGGAAAAAGGAGAAACACAACTTAAATTATTTTCAGATATAATATCGGATGAAAGCTGAAACACAATAAAAATTGTCTCAAGCAATTTAAACCCTACGTTAAGGCGTTTGTGCACTACACGGAATTTTACCGTCCGGCGTGGCGCGGCGTCCCGATTTCTTACGTTTTGATATTATGGCAAACGTGAAAGTTATGAACGCCGGACAGTAAAATTCCGTGTACTTAGTCCACAAACGCCCTTATAATATGAGGAAATCTTCGCTAAAAGCTTTAGTGACAGGGACGAGGCTCCTCAAGGGACAAATTTATATTGACGAGAAAAAATTACTTCACGGAAAACAAAATATGTCAATGTCAGTTTTATCAAAAGCAGCAATTTATAAAGGCCAACACAGTCCATGCAGCATCACTACAAGCCATCGCCATGGTGCAGCAGGGCAAGGCTCATCGCACATTATGACATAGTACAGCAGAATGAATGAAGAATACATAAAGCAGAGAATTCAATGCCATTCTGTGAGTTGGGTTGGAGTGGAGTAGGTATAATATGCGATGACCATTATGGTGTATGATGGTGAACGATTTCCAGGCGTGGCGCGTAATCGGCGAGTTAATGTTGGCCTGCAGTTGGCCATCTTGGGCTACGTGTACTGGCCACTTTATATAACGTACTTCAAGCACTAAGTGGATTACATTAGTGACAACGTAGATTCACGTGAATAACAGCTTGCAGCTCTGTGTGTGCGTGCTTAGAGTTAGTGTAGTGTAACGCCTCCGTGGTCTAGGCGTATAGAGCGCTGCTCTTGACTCGAAGGTCGTGGGTTCGATTCCCGCGTTGGAAACATGTTATTTCCTAGTTTGGTTAGGACAATGCAGGCTGATCACCTGATTGTCTGACAAGTAAGATGATCCATGCGTCGGATGGGCATGTAAAAAGTCGGTCCTGCGCCTGATCTCTGGGTTAGGAAAGTAAAGGAATAGAGAGTGCTCTTGTGTACTGCGCACACACTCGGGCACTATAAAATTTTCAATGAAACCAACCACCGTCACCGAAACCGGCGTGGGAGCTATTATTATTATAGTGTAGTGTAGTAGAGTTAGAGTTGTTAGTGTAGGCAATAGCCTGGAGGAAGGAGAAATTTAAAGCCATTTAACACTTTGATAAAAAAACAAAATAGCGGATTTCTTAATTTATAAATAATTATTATACCTAAGTAGGAAACGGTGATTCGTTTTAATGTAAAATTTTTGATGTAAAAATTTTTTGGGCATAAATAATGTGAAAAATCTGAAAAACGGCAAAAGCCGAAAAGTGACATTGACATTGCTAAACTTAACCATTATTCATGATTTGATTTTACAGTATCATTTCTAGCTATTCTTTATTTAATTTTCCGTGTAAAATTATTTAAGGATAATTTTTTAATAGACAGGTATCTTTTGCTTAAGAAATTGACACTTTGAAATTTATACTTAACTTTTTCCCTCATTTGTATTTCATGTCGACTCGTCGAACTAAGGTAAGGTAACATCAACTTAGATTCAATTTTCTACTGAATTCACACTTTCAGCAGTCACATACCAAATTACGTTAATTCTAAGCGCATAAGAACCCATTTCAAAGTAATCACAATTTGAAGAATAATGGACTAAGTTTTTACATCTTGGCACAAACCCAAATTATCTTAGTTCACCAAACGCCAAAATCCTCATTTTTCCTTCTTTTACCCTGGATACCTCAGTAGGTATTTAAAAATTTGTCCAGTGATGAGCCCACTGTCCCTTATATTATAGTAGTAAAGAAATAACAAGTAATCGATAATGATAATAATCACTCAAAACAAGTGATTTTTTATAAATTTCTGTTTGAGTCAATTTACTTTGTAATTAGATGCAAAGCATTTTAGATTGGCAATTTAAAATTGGAGTGCAATAATATCTATTTGCGAATTACAAAATTTCTATATTTTTATGACATCGATTTAATCTACTACACAAATATTATTACATTAAAAATATAATTCAGATACTAAAATGCGCTCTATACCTATATTATGCGTCATGTTGTTATCTATCTATCTATATAAATAAAAATGAATTCATATTTCCCTTGGTTACAACATTACGCGTAAAGGGCTGGACCCATTTTGCTGAAATTTGATATCGAGATACTATGAGTCCCGGAAAAGGACAAAGGATACATTTTATTCCGGAAAAATGTATGGTTACTGCACAATATACTTTTATGATTTGTGCGTAAACTATTCAATCGATTTCGATGAATTTTGGTATGGAGATACCTTGAGTCTCGGGAAAGGACAAGCGATACATTTGGTCTCGGAAAATGTACGGTTCCCGCACAATAAACTTTTATGATTTTCGCCTAAACTATTCAGTCTAATTTGAGGAAATTAGATATGGAGATATTTTAAGTTTCGGGAAAGGGCAAGGGATACTTTTTGTACGGTGCGGTTCCCGCACAATAAACTTTTATGATTTTAGCATGAACCATATTATAATATATTTTGATGAAATTTGGCATGGAGATACTAATTTTAATCTATTTTTTCTTAACTATACCAATTTGAATTAAATAGTAATCATCGTTAAGACAGGACAACGTCTGTCGGGTCAGCTAGTTCTAAATAAATAAAGGAGCATTTTTCTTTTACACGTTATAAGTAGTAGCAGCAATTATTTCCAGCAGCCGTACATTCTTTCGTAGCAGTCACGTAGTAGTCTGTAGTTTCGTAGCAGTCATGTAGCACCATGTAATTTCGTAACAATCACGGAGTAGTCTGTAATTTCGTAGCAGTCATGTAGCACCATGTAATTTCGTAGTAGTCACGTAGTAGTCTGTAGTTTCGTAGCAGTCATGTAGCACCATGTAATTTCGTAGCAATCACGTAGTAGTCTGTAGTTTCGTAGCAGTCATGTAGCACCATATAATTTTGTAGCAGTCACGTAGCACCATGTAATTTCGTAGCAGTCACGTAGTAGTCTGTAGTTTCGTAGCAGTCATGTAGCACCATGTAATTTCGTAGCAGTCACGTAGTGGACTGTAGTTTCGTAGCAGTCACGTAGTAGACTGTAGTTTCGTAGCAGTCACGTAGCACCATGTAATTTCGTAGCAGTTACGTAGTACCATGTAATTTTTTTTAGCAGTCACGTAGCACCATATAATTTCGTAGCAGTCACGTAGTAGTCTGTAGTTTCGTAGCAGTCATGTAGCACCATGTAATTTCTTAGGTGTCACGTAGTAGTCTGTAGTTTCGTAGTAGTCACGTAGCACCATGTAATTTTGTAGCAGTCATGTAGCACCATGTAATTTTGTAGCAGTCACGTAGCACCATATAATTTCGTAGCAGTCACGTAGTAGTCTGTAGTTTCGTAGCAATCATGTAGCACCATGTAGTTTCGTAGCAGTCACGTAGCACCATGTAATTTCGTAGCAGTCACGTAGCACCATGTAATTTCGTAGCAGTCACGTAGTAGTCTGTAGTTTCGTAGCAATCACGTAGTAGTCTGTAGTTTCGTAGCAGTCTCGTAGCACCATGTAATTTCGTAGCAGTCACGTAGTAGTCTGTAGTTTCGTAGCAGTCACGTAGCACCATGTAATTTTGTAGCAGTCATGTAGCACCATGTAATTTTGTAGCAGTCACGTAGCACCATATAATTTCGTAGCAGTCACGTAGTAGTCTGTAGTTTCGTAGCAATAGCACCATGTAGTTTCGTAGCAGTCACGTAGCACCATGTAATTTCGTAGCAGTCACGTAGCACCATGTAATTTCGTAGCAGTCACGTAGTAGTCTGTAGTTTCGTAGCAGTCACGTAGTAGTCTGTAGTTTCGTAGCAGTCTCGTAGCACCATGTAATTTCGTAGCAGTCACGTAGCATGTGGTACTGCTGTTTTGTTTTCACTTATGCCTGAACATTCAGAGAGTGACCTGTGTATCTCTTAGAATAAAATATTTTAAAAACCTGTATTTTTATTTTTAAACACATTTTACAACTCACAAAACCACCAACTTTTGTAACTGTACATTTGGGAAAAGTCATAATACTGAAACAATTTTGATAATGCGAAATAAAAGTGGTGTCACATTACTTCATAGTTTATAGGCAATCAACACAGCTAATCTAATTATATATGGCGGGCAGACGAAATGTGCTATCGACACACTTTATAATGTTTACAGTAATTAAAGAATGATAAATAAAAAACATTCTTCGTAAACTAAAATAGACAAACGTTTAAATTACATTTTAGTTTTTAATTTTTTGACGCTAAGGGTCAGGTCGAGGTAATAATATTACAACGTCACAATGTTGATTGTACCTATGAATGAATAGACCTGCATAATATTACAATTTTGATTGTACCTATGAATTAACAGACCTGCATAATATTACAATATTGATGTCAATTTTTCTATCTATTTTGAATTTCAATTAAATATAAATATTATCTGACTCATAACAATAAAATATAATAATTATATAAGCTTATTTAAATAAAAAGCAGTTAAGTATTAAGGTATAAGCTGTTTATAGTTATATAAATTATAAACTGAGAATAGCGTCATTCAGGGTTAATATCGAGTCAAACTACTGTCTACATCTACATTGTGGCATGGCGTAGTCGGATACTCATAATGTTGATAGTAACCACGCGATAAACCGCTTTTATTACACAACATTAGTCACATTGGCAAATAATATGTCTAGCCTATACAGCTAGTCTATAATATTAAGTGGAAGGCCTCACTGGATAATAAAAAATACATCATTAGATTGCCTATGAAATAATATTTGAATACATATAACATAGTGCTTTTCTTTAATAAAAAAATAGGAAATATATATGTAGGATTTTTTTAGCAGTATGCACTTAGCTTAATCCATAAGTAACGTTATTTAGTCTGTATAATTATAGTCTATGATATGATATTCTGCTATCTGTGAATAATTGTCTATGTACGCTCTCTCGCACGACGACGCCATAACGAAAGGACTGCTTTGTAATTTGGAAAACAGAATAAATTGATAACGAGCTAAAAAAGTGTTCATTCTTAGACCTCCCCTACATATTTCTCGTCCGGGATAGGAGGTCTAAGTGTCAAGCAAAGAATTTTGGAAGATTACGACGTTTTACGACGCAACGAGATTTACGACGTAGTTCACCGGCACACGACGCGATCGGCCGGCATAACCTCCACACGACGTCGACACGAAGTTTTGGCGGTAAGAAGAGTGAAGACGACGAAATCATGGCAGAGAGCAGCAAAAATAACGAGGGAGCCACTACGGGTACATGGAACTCGATGGAGTCTTTACCGAAATTCACCGGCGACGACATGACTTATTTATCGGTAAGATGGTGCCAAGATGTCGACGACAACGCCGAGATATTTGGGTGGACATCTCAACAAAAACTCATCATAGCCCGTCGATGTCTGTCTGGAACGGCAGAACTGTGGCTGAAAACGGAGAAAACATTTCGTACCTACGATGAACTGAAAGCCGCGATCATCCGAGAATTTCCGGAATCAGTAAATAGCAAGCAGATGCATGAAATAATGAGCACACGAAAGAAACGAAGCAACGAATCATACTACCAGTACATGCTCGTGATGAAAGAATTGGGCAAACGGGCGAAATTTCCAGACTACGTGGCTATACAATACATTATCGACGGTATCGAAGATTACGAGTCAAACAAGCTTTTATTCTACGGTGTTACGACGTACGCAACTCTAAAAGAGAAGCTAACCCTGTACGAGAGTTTCAAGCAAAAAGCAAGCAAGAAGTTCAAGAACATTCCACAGCGGCGAGAAGACAAAGAAGTCACGGCGAGGTCTTCGTCTCTGCGCTGCTATAACTGCGGGGAAAAGGGCCATGCATCGAACAAATGTGGTAACGGCCTAAAATGTTTCAGGTGCAACGAGTTCGGGCATATCGGGAAAAATTGCAGGAATGTACCTAAGAACAAAGGTCATGAACATGGCGGGAGCGGAAACGGAACAATTTCAAATCGTCAATCCATCATGGCGGTGACCGGAGAAGGTGAACGAGAACGGAATCGTGTGAGTCGCGATTGTCATTCCGAGGATCCGGTGAGTGAACATGTCAACGTCACTAACTTCACTCCGCAGATGTGTCAATGTCAGTCTGACATCTGTCAGTGTCAACGCATTCTAAATGTCAGCAAAGACGTAATATGTCCGTCGTCAGTAAACAATTGTGTTAAAAATGTTAAAATATGTAATTCTTTGGTAAAATGCTTAGTCGATACAGGCAGCGAGGTAAATTTAATAACTTATGATTTGTTTTCTAAGCTTAAGTGTGAATATATACCAGGAAAAATGTCTCTGACTGGTTTAGGTTCATTTAAAGTGTTTTCAATTGGAAAGTTGAACATTGATTTGGTTGTAGACCAACACACTTACAACATTTGTTTTTATATTGTCCCCACGAATACTATACCATACAATATAATCTTGGGTCAACCATTTTTAGTAAACACTATTACAGTAATTAATAAAGGTTGTGTCGAAGTAAGGCCATTATGCTATGACAGCACATATTTGCAGAACATATGTTTATTTTCCAGCTTGAATGATGAGCGTCCGCTAGTTCAAGATATTATTAACAAATATAAGCCTCTAAAAATCAAAGATGCACCCATTAAGTTGAAAATTGTTTTGAAAGATGATATACCAATTGCGCAACGTCCAAGAAGATTGGCTTTAACGGAAGAAAAAATTGTTCAAGAGCAGATCAATGAGTGGTTAGTAAAAAACATTATTAGACCAAGTTTTTCTGAGTACGCAAGCCCCTTGGTATTAGTAAAGAAAAAAGACGGGGGAACTCGAGTGTGTGTAGATTATAGAAAAATTAATCAAAAGATGGTAAAGGATGAATATCCACTTCCTGTTATAGATGATCATATTGATAAATTAAGTAACGTGAAATTCTATAGCACTTTAGATTTAAAAAATGGATTTTTCCATTTGCCTATTGAAGAAGACTCTATTAAGTACACAGCATTTGTAACGAGCAACCCAGAAGGGCAATACGAGTTCTTGAAAGCCCCATTTGGTTTATCTGTGTGTCCAAAGTACTTTACCAGGTATATAAATATCATTTTTTCAGATTTGATAAAACGAGAGATAGTTCTGATTTTCATCGATGACTTAATTATCTTATCAGACAGTGAAGAAGAAGGTATCATAAGACTTCAAGAAGTATTAAAAGTGGCAGCTGAATATGGATTGGAAATAAATTGGAAAAAATCACAGATATTACAAACATCCGTTGAATATTTAGGTCACAATATTTCCAATGGAACAGTAAGACCTTCGACGGAAAAGATTAAGGCAGTCAAGAACTATCCGGTACCTAAGAATATTAAGGAAGTACATAGTTTTATTGGTCTCACCTCATATTTCAGAAAGTTTATTCAAAATTATGCACTGATTGCAAAACCGTTAAGCGATTTGCTAAAGAAGTCTGGAGAATTCAATTTTAGAGAAGAGCATATGAGAGCATTTGAGGAATTAAAAAATAGACTGTGTTGTGATCCAGTTTTAAAGATTTTTGATATCCACTTAGATACTGAACTTCACACGGATGCATCAAAATATGGATATGCGGCTGTGTTAATGCAGAGAGATTCTTATGATGGTAAGCTACATCCAGTACATTATATGAGTAGGAAAACTACAGAACCTCAGCAGAAGTGCAGCAGCTATGAGCTGGAAGCCTTAGCAGTTATTGAAGGAGTTAAAAAATTTAGAAGATATCTTTTGGGAATAAAATTTAAAATTGTTACAGATTGTCAAGCATTTCAGAAAACTTTGAACAAGAGAGATGTACCAGCTAAAATTGCTCGTTGGGTACTCTACCTCCAGGATTTTGATTACTCTATAGAACATAGAGCAAGTGAAAAGATGCAGCATGTGGATGCTCTTAGTAGAAACATATGTTTGGTGAATGTAGAGCTTCATGCTAGAATTAAGAAGGCTCAAGATAATGATGATAAATTGAGAACCATAAAGGAAATCTTAAAAGAAAAAGAATATGAAGATTATTTTTTAGAAAATGATGTAATTTACAAAGGTGTGGAAAAGAAATTAGCAGTTCCTGAATTAATGGACTTAGAAATTATTAAAAGAGCTCATGGTATGGGACATTTTGGATATAAGAAGGTGAAGGATATTGTAGAGAAAGAATACTTTATCCCTAACTTAGAAACTAAAGTACAAAAAATAATTTCTACATGTGTACCTTGTATACTAGCCAATAGAAAATTGGGCAAGAAAGAAGGACTCTTAAATCCGATTTGTAAAGGAGAATTGCCATTTGATACTCTTCACTGTGATCATTTAGGTCCATTAGATGCCACGAAGAAAATGTATAATTATATTCTTAGTATTGTTGACGGCTTTACCAAATTTGTGTGGATATATCCAGTGAAATCAGTGACAGCAAAAGAAACTGTCGAAAAACTAAAGTTGCACCAAAAGGACTATGGTAACCCAAGAAGAATAATAACTGATAGAGGCACGGCTTTTACAGGAAAAGAGTTTGAGGAATATTGCCAGGAGGAACAAATTGAACATTTAACTATTACCACTGGAATACCTCGAGGAAATGGTCAAGTTGAACGCCTGAATCGTGTTATCATTTCGACTCTAACAAAGATGTGCATTGAAGAACCAGGCCACTGGTACAAGTATGTGAGTAAGCTTCAACGTGTTATCAATAGTACTTATCAGAGATCTATAAACAAAACTCCGTTTGAACTGTTAACTGGAGTCAAATTAAAGTCAAAAGAAGACATGGACATTTTAGAGTTTCTAGAAGAAGAAAACAGGATAGATTTTATGCAGAAAAGAGATGAAATAAGAAAAGAAGCTAAATCTCAAATATTAAGAATTCAAGAAGAAAACAGAAGGACTTATGATAAAAAACGAAAAGAAGGAGCTAAGTACAAAGAGGGTGATCTTGTAGCCATACAGCGAACTCAGTTCGGTAATGCCTTAAAACTGAAACCAAAATATTTTGGGCCATACCGAGTGAAAAAAGATCTTGGAAAGGACAGATATGAAGTTGAAAAAATTGATAGAGGTAAGGAAGGTCCTATTAATACTACTACTGCTGTAGATTCTATGAAAAGATGGCCTTAGTTTGATAATATCATCTGTTGTTTTTTTTTAAATAATTCTCTTTTGATGTTCTAAGTTAAAGGTTGACGTATGGTATTGTGTTAATTAGTTGTTAAACTTGTTAATTTGTTACTTTAAAACAAAAAATTATCTCTTTGTAAAAAAAAATGTAGTTTAAAGATTAATTTTAAGTTGTTTTATCTTTTGTAAGATTTTTTGTGTATGCAAACAAGATTAAAGTTAAAATTAAGTTAATTTTGCTATGTTATAGGTACTATAGTAGATTTCTTGTAGATGTTTTGTAAGCGAGTTGTATCATTGTAGACTTATTGAAATTATTATAATACCAAATGTAATCAGTCTGAGGACAGACTGACAGGCAGGATAGCCGAGTTGTAGGATTTTTTTAGCAGTATGCACTTAGCTTAATCCATAAGTAACGTTATTTAGTCTGTATAATTATAGTCTATGATATGATATTCTGCTATCTGTGAATAATTGTCTATGTACGCTCTCTCGCACGACGACGCCATAACGAAAGGACTGCTTTGTAATTTGGAAAACAGAATAAATTGATAACGAGCTAAAAAAGTGTTCATTCTTAGACCTCCCCTACATATATTTTTTATTTCTTCGTCATTTTATGAGGCGTCAGTATCCCTAAATACACTATATCATATCGTAAATACTACTTGAATTTTATTACTGATGGATAGACAAAATATCTAAAATGAAATACAATAAAAAAAAAACTTATTGATTGCTCGTATTTAGTAAAATGTTAATTACCTGGTTCATTGATGTCTTCAATTCCGGTCGGACTGATAGCGAGTCAACCTGACTCGCTTTTTTTTTAATTTATTTTAGGTCGCTCAAACAACACGGTCATTAGCGACCACTTTAGGCTTACAATTTTAAATTAAATCATAATAATTAATTAACATAAGAAATGTTACAATTTTTTCGGTACTATCAAAACACTTATTTAAACATGTAGGGAGATTAACTTTTTGTGTATACTGTCGGCCTGTATACTGTATAGGGAAGCCTTTTCTTCTTCACGCCCAAACAGCTAAACCGATATTGCTGAAGTTTGGTATGGCGATACTTTGACTCCCGGTAAAGGACATAAGATATTTTAATCACAGAAAAATGTACGGTTCCCACGAAATAAACGAATTAAGGCGCAACCTGGAACCAACTATTATAAGCTATAAAAACGCCTTATATGCTTACATTAATGTGTTAAAAACTAATTCTCGCCGCAATCTCAGTTTGCGGGTCGATTAATATGAAGTTGTGTGGAAGTGTCAGCGGCAATGACGTGTCTTTGTACCGCAACTACTGCAAACTAATTAATGTTCGCAAGTCACACATGGGCGCGGGATTCTTCTGGAATCGTTCTTTGGAGTTCTAAATTTAAATAAGTTTTGGCATGATTACGATTTACGATAAGACGTAGGCCTAGCTTTTTTTATAAAATGAGGAGGCAAACCAGCAAATGGACCCGTTTGCTCGTTTGCCTGATGGAAAGCAACTACCGTCGCCCATGGACACTCGCAACATCAGAAGAGCTTGGTTGCCGGCCTTTTAAGAGGGAATACGCTCTCTTCTTGAATGTTTGCAGGTCGTATAGGTCCGGAAATACTGCTCGTGACAGTTCCTTTCAGAGTTTTACAGTACGCGGCAGAAAGTTACGCGAAAAACGCACGGTGGAAGACTGCCACTCATCAAGGTGATGAGGATGGTATATTTTTCGCGTGGGGCGATGGCAAAAAGTTGCAGGTGGTATGATTCTGAACAATTCCTCAGAGCACTCCCCGTGATACAACCGGTAGAGGATGCAGAGTGAAACTACATCTCGGCGTAATTTTCTCTTATCTTTTTTTCTAAGGAGTACTCCATGTCAATAATATTATACTTGAAGTATAATATTATTGACATGGAGTACTCCGTGTATTACGCAAAGGTCGGAGCAGAGGGCGATACTAGTACAGTAAATAATCCGATCTATTTATTTATTTAAACATTTATTGCACTCAATACACTATTTACATAGAAATTGACATAGAAAGACGACACAAAGGACTGCTTATTTCTATTTCTATTTCGATAATTATATTTCTATTTCGATCTAAAGCTAGAAACAAATTATCGGACGTTTTCATAAGTCGGGGCTGATGGATGCGACTTAACAATGTGCACGGTTCGTCCGCGGACGTCCGGCGGATGCAAAAAAGGAAGATAAGTCCTTTTTGCATCCGCCGAAAATAAGAAAACCTAAAAATAAGAAAACCTAAAACGTCCGCGGATGCGTCCCCGCGCCCCGTTCATAATGTCCGTAGATGCAAAAACATCGTGCTAGCGACTAGCCTAGACTAGAATTTTTGGGAACGAAAAAAGATTGGAACTGCACCTTAAGTTTATCTCCGCAGTTTGTCTATACTTTCGCATTTCTACTGGTCGCCGTGCTACGGCTACAGATATACGTTTTGTTTCCTGGCGCAGCAGTATAATTTTTTATGCTTATGTAAAAATGTGCCCTGTTATAAATCACAATAAAAACTCCAATACACAATAACTTGGCACACATAACTTATATTGTACAGTAAACTTTACTGCCACTTGTAGTCTTCTCAGCAAATAATAAAATCATAATATTTTTACATAAAACCTAACTATAAACCATCTTATTATTTAATCAAAATTACTGGGTCACTGTCACGATAATACAATAATCATGATAATAATTCATGGTCTTTATGAGGCTACGAATATAATATTATAATTGTTGTAATGAGATACTCATTACTCCTTTTAGTAAAAAAAATCTTGCAACTTTAGTAAGATATTTTTTTCACTTTAAATAATCTCATATTATATTATATTAAATTGTAGAAAAGTGTTATATAATTATTATAGTGTACACATTTTAATACCATCATTACAAGAATACTATTATTACAATACTAGTTACAACAATTTAATAAATCACTTTAATTTTAACTGGAATTCTTGAGTTGCCAAGCCGAGTTACGGACGGCTTCATCACGAACCCATTTCACAAATCTAAACTCCTAGACATAATCTTCCAATTGTTAAACCCTATCTCACTTAATTTACATTAATAAACTTTGACATTAATAAAGAAAATCGACCGCCACTGCGCATGCCTCTAAACTCGCGGGAAACCGGAAATTCGTAAAACCAAGGAGCCCAAGGACATTCGACGAACGCACATCTCGAGCGCGCCACGTCTGTAACAGACCGTGACCAGTGAACGATAACGAAAGTCAAAATTAAAAAACACGGTTTATTTTTTATTTTGTGCCAGCACATGACGCAGAGAATTTTAAATTTAGAAGGCGCTTTCTATTTTTTTCTCAGCTCAAAGTGAATATGGCAAATACAACTGTTAGTGGACGACTGAAGTTTTAGTGTTTGTGTGACTTTTCAAGGAATAAAATGTAATACTGGTGTAATTATTATGATGAAGATTTTAACATTCATAGCGCTATGCGGTAAGTTTTACTGTATTTTATAAAATTACATACATTTGCTATAGCAAAAAAAATGTAAATTTATTGTTTCAAAAAAAGTATTAAGATGTCAATCAAATAAAACAGGAATTTTCGTCATTATTACCTATACTGATGCACAGTACGTAGCATAGGTACAATTTTCAAAGATATTTATGATACTTTGAGCCCCATGCAAGACAATTGGTGCTCGCGAAAGTCAATCAGTACCCTAAGGGCCTGTTTCACCTCTTTCTGATAAAGTGCCGGATAGGCTACCCACAACTTATTTGACAGATTCTCCATACTCTATCTGTCAAGTTAAGTGGTAGATAGTCTATCCAGCACTTATCAGGAAGTGGTGAAACAGGCCCTAAGTCTTCTATTTTAACTCAAAATGAATACAGCTTCAATAGAATTTCATAACAGTCTCGGTGTAAAAAAACTAGAAAATAGTATTCTCATGAGTCATGAAATATCATACCAATTTCAACCGCTTGCTGATATTGGTAAAACCAAAGGTAAAACGTTGACGATTGACATATTTTATTTGACGTTTATTAAAATTCTATTTTGTTGGTAGATTTTATTAAAATTTATTACACTTACAATTTATTATTTAACAATATTTTATTAAAATACTGTTTTGTTGACGTACTGGCTTAAAACTACATGGATGTTGGTTGTATTAAAGGATCTAGCATAGTCCAGGTACATAGTTTCTGTTTGGTGGAAGTCCGGTCCCTTGAGACTGCAGGCCGGTCGTTAAGGGAGTCCTGTATTAGACAGATCCAGGATATCCCTCCGTATACGGCTGAAGGCGAACCGCAGGTGGTTTTAGTGGGTAAACCGAAGTCGGGAGTACCACAATATACCCCCGGGGTGCTTCAGCTTAACTGAGGCACATCCCCAACCCAGGGCACCACACATAAAGTGTTTCCCCTGCGCATCAAATAAAAAGGTACATAGTTTCTGTGCTAACAAGAAACTCAGGTCACGCCTAGTTATCAGTCTATTATCATTATCGAAGACGTAACTGGATGAAGTAGATAACTATCATATTTTTATATTTTTGGGCAATTACTTATTTTTAGGGTTCCGTAGCCAAAATGGCAAAAAAGGAACCCTTATAGATTCGTCATGTCTGTCTGTCTGTCTGTCTGTCTGTCTGTCCGTCCGTATGTCACAGCCACTTTTCTCCGAAACTATTAGAGCTATACTATTGAAACTTGGTAAGCAGATGTAGTCTGTAAACCGCATTAAGATTTTGATGCAAAAATGGAAAAAATATTAAAAATTTTAGGGGTCCCCATAAGTACAACTGAAACAAAAATTTTTTTTTTCATCTAACCTATACGTGTGGGGTATCTATGGATAGGTCTCCAAAAATCATATTGAGGTTTCTCATATCATTTTTTTCTAACCTGAATAGTTTGCGAGAGAGACTCTTCCAAAGTGGAAAAATGTGTGTCCCCCCCCCTCTAATTTCTAAAGTAGAGGCATGATAATTTAAAAAAAAATATATGATGTAGATTACTATAAAAACTACCAACGAAAATTGGTTTGAACGAGATCTAGCCAGTAGTTTTTTTTATACGTCATAAATAGTAAAGTACAACTGAAACAAACAATTTTTTTTTTCATCTAACCTATGCGTGTGGGGTATCTATGGATAGGTCTCCAAAAATCATATTGAGGTTTCTCATATCATTTTTTTCTAACCTGAATAGTTTGCGAGAGAGACTCTTCCAAAGTGGAAAAATGTGTGTCCCCCCCCCTCTAATTTCTAAAGTAGAGGCATGATAATTCTAAAAAAAATATATGATGTAGATTACTATAAAAACTACCAACGAAAATTGGTTTGAACGAGATCTAGCCAGTAGTTTTTTTATACGTCATAAATAGTAAAGTACAACTGAAACAAAAATTTTTTTTTTCATCTAACCTATGCGTGTGGGGTATCTATGGATAGGTCTCCAAAAATCATATTGAGGTTTCTCATATCATTTTTTTCTAACCTGAATAGTTTGCGAGAGAGACTCTTCCAAAGTGGAAAAATGTGTGTCCCCCCCCCTCTAATTTCTAAAGTAGAGGCATGATAATTCTAAAAAATATATATGATGTAGATTACTATAAAAACTACCAACAAAAATTGGTTTGAACGAGATCTAGCCAGTAGTTTTTTTTATACGTCATAAATAGTAAACCTTAATCTAAATTTCATTAAATCGACTGAAATATAAAAATAAATCAAAAATATTTCAATTTCATAAAAATAAACCTTATTGCTGCTGCGGAACCCTCCATGGGCGAGTCCAACTCGCACTTGGCCGCTTTTTCCCTTATAATTTGAACAACCCCAACTACCTTGCCAACCCTACCCTACTTACCTGTAGCCATCTGGCTAATATAATATTATCTGGCTATATCATTTCTCCTGGCCCTAAAGCCTTCTAAATCAAGTTCTAAACGTCTTTAATCAAGACCTTTGAATCGCCTATAGCTTGCATCCAGACTACAGCACTTATAGAATTGACTTCGTAGGATGCAATATATCATCCAATTGCGGTTGAATAGTCTAAAGTTTATTGCACTTCCTTTGAATATGCGCTGTTGACGTATACAACATAGGAGGACTGAGCCCGCAGTTATATTATAAGTTAAAACTTACTGTCATACTCAGATATTTAATGATTAATTAACTTAGATTTGACAACCTCTGTGGTGAGCGCGTCGCGTTGGTAGCTCAAGCCGGGGGTCGCGGGTTCGAATCCCGCCGACGGAACAAAAGTTAAAGTTCCTGGGTCATGGCACATCCATGACGAAGGAACTTTAAGCACATACGTCATACAACTCAATCATTAAATCTATCCAAGTATCACCATTAAACTTCCAAATTACAAAAGTCAGTAATTAAAAATTGTAGTAGTTTTTAGAGAATCGAGAATTTTTAACCGACTTCAGAAAAAGGGGCTATCAATTCGAAGCATATAAATTATAATATGCAATATATTTTGCAGAACTGCCCTGTTTTTGTATATTATGTTAGTCTATATCAGTGTTTGAACATATGTGCCAAATTTCAAAAGTATATTAAGTATCTATATCTGTATATGTTTTTATTGTGTTCGCAATTATATCCGGAACTACAAGTCCGATTTTAGTAATTCTTTTTTGTATTAGGTATTGTTTAATTTAGGGATTTCATACAAAATTTCATCAAAATTTGTTGTTTTTTAGATTAAGAATTTTAATTCCCACTTACGTATGTACTTTTGAAGTCGGTTCTATCTTTTTATTAAAATACAATAATTATTATGAGTTGTCCTAATCACAAGCAGATTTTTAGAGTATTGACCAAATATCAGAACGCGATTTGCGACTAAAGACTGTTTGGAAAACACAATATAGTAACTGTCTTGACGTAAAATTTTTATCAAACCCGACCTTTTTAGGGGCGCAACTGCATTAAATTTATTAATTATGTACCTCTATGGCAAAGACTATAATATTTTGTACCTCACCTTTGAACTTTCATTGGAGAATACTAAAGCGATAGACATCCAACTTGGATACTATAAAAACGTTTAGTGTAAACATGAATTATTATGTGAGTAGGTAAATCTTTAACTTTGGCTTTTATCTCGCAACTCTGCCCATGATAATGGAGGAACTCACCAAATATAATATTTTTACTAGTAGAATCCCATTGCGCCAAAATTCGTTTATCGCACGGGAACCGTAATTTTTTCCGGGATAAAAAGTATCCTATGTCCTTTCCCGGGACTCAAAGTATCTCCATACCAAATTTCAACAAAATCGGTTCAGTGGTTTGGATGTGAAGAGGTAACAGGCAGACAGACAGACAGGCACACTTTCACATCGATACTAATATTATAAATACGAAAGTGTGTCTGTCTGTCTCCCTGTTACCTCTTCACGCTCAAACCGCTGAACCGATTTGGCTGAAATTTGGTATGGATATACTTTGAGTCTTGGATAAGAACATCAAATACTTTTTTTCCGCGAAAATGTACGGTTCCCGCGCGATAAACGATTTTTGACGCAGCGGAGTTGCGGGCGTCATCTAGTTTATAATATTAAAAGAATGGAAATTATTGTATTTGTAAACACATCACCCAAATTCAACGTTTGACTCCTTTTGACTAAACAATATAGAACAAGCGAACATAGAATGAACTGCTCGGTGCGTATAAAAAGTACATTTGTGCCGAAACATTGGAGGGACGTTTATTGTCGGGGAAACAATTCCAGTCCATCGTTTCATTGGTGTCGGGCCTTTGTAACAAAACCATATGCTTGATACGATCAAAACAAATAGAAAAACTTAAGTTGGACGCTTTTGTTTTCGTTCTGTGTTGACTTGCGAATGTTTTTGTTGTCGGTCCTTTGATAAACGATTTGTGTTTGCGCATAAAACATAGTCTGGACATATTTGCAACGCAAATCATTATAATCTATACTAATGTAAGAAATGCGAAAGAGTGTCTGTCTGTCTATCTGTCTGTTTTCTATTCACGCTCAAACCTCTAAATCGATTTTGCTGAAATTTGGTAGTACGGAAATGTACGGCTCCCGCGCGATAAACGGAATTGCGGGCGTCATCTAGTAGGTATTGAATAAAATGTAATTATTATTAGGTAGGAAACAAGAAAAAGGAAGCTTAACTCACTCGAGTCATTAAGACTTTATGACGACTATTTAATTGCTACATAAAATATTTTTTGTTAAGTTGTATTCTGTCTTAAGACAAACTTAAGTGTTTCAAATAAGCGCTAGCCCTAAAATCGCGTTACAACCATATTATAGTACAGGTTCCCTAGAATATATTTTTTATTACTATCAAGCCAATTTTTCGTGACTAGCTAGCTAGTCTAGCTAGGTTATTACCTTCATTTTGATAAGACAAACAACAATTTTCTCTGCGAAAGTTCTCGAAAGTCGTAGCTAATAGAGATAGAAAGGATTTAATACTTCGATTTGATGGTCCTAAAAATATATTATGGATTTTTCTATTTGTAGGACAATGTTATTCTTAAATTATGTGAAGTCTATTAACCTATCAATATACAAAAACTCTGCTGGTTAGGGTCCCGAAACATTCTTATTTTTATTTCGGAACATATTATACATAATTATTATTATATTCAAAAGAATTAGGACCATCAAATCGAAATATTTGATGGTAGATAGTTGAACAGTGAATTTGACACGAACAGTATTTCTGTTGCCGAGTCAGTTTAACAACAAACTAATAAAAATAGAATAAAAATGGAATTATTTTATTCCATTTTTCGTAGTTTGTTGTTTTATCAGCACTGCCAAATTGCCGGACTTTTTGTAGCAACAATAAAACGACTGTAGGCATTTATCACTGAAACTGGTAGGTATATCTATTGATTCATTTAATAGAACATTATTCGAATTTGTGATTATAATATGCTGATCTACGAATAATAAAAACTAAGGAAACGTAACTCCCATACTTCAACCGTTTTGAATTTGTTTCGTTTTCGCACACTAGAATATAACAATAGCAACGAAACACCAACACTCTTTACGAAATAAAGCCGTTGACATTAATTGATACTTCAATATTTACACAAAATTGTGTGCCGAATACATGCATAAAGTATGCATGTATTCCGCAAGGCTATACTAGCAATAATCGATCGATCGATTGCTGGGTATTAAAAAACAATGGTATCATGTAAGCGATCGATTGTAATCGTATTGTTTTGGCTGATACCTGATACGAAATTGCTATTTTGGAGCAATTATCGCGCAATAATTTTTATCGCATTGCTCTCGCAAAATACGTGATACGGCTGCGGGTCACGTTTTGTAGACTCGTGGACAAATTCTTTGGCACAGTTACTCTTCCTTAGTTTTTATTATTCGTAGATGCTGATTAATCAAAAAAATATTGGGACTTGTAATGCATTCCACATGGTTTCGGTGGCGATGGCCGGTGAAATCAAGCTAAGAAGTACCGTAATATTATAGTGCTCCAATGATTGCGCAATACACAAGAGTACGCTCTCGTTATTTATAATTCTCATAAGCCAGTGGGACGGATGACCGACACGATTGGCGAGAGATTAGGTGACAGACCGACTTTTTAAACGCTCATTCTATGTATGGACCCTTTAATTCTTGTAAGACACTTAGGTAGTTAAGGACGCTATTACAAATATCAGCGATTTTCCGGTACCATTTTAAAGAATTAGGAGTCAAACTGCGAGGATATTTTGGTTTCAAATGAAAGATAATATTATATTCATCTCCACGACTGTACCATAAAAATTCTATAGCCGCAAACAAAATTTTCACATAAAATACGTTTTAACCATCACAATAATCGCAAAATATGAAAAAAATGGGGTCTAATTAGGTACCTTAATATCTAAATACACTGAACTGAGGAAAATAAATATACAAAAAAATTGTTGCTAATTTAGTCCTCTATAAAGTCCGCTAAAAAATTTATATAAAAATAAACAACTTTTCCAGTTAAGTATAAGAAAAATAAGAAAATTTCTCAAATTTTTTCATACATTTTCGCCATATCAAGAACGCCGTGAGCATCGTAACCGCCACTGTACAAGGCGCGCTAATATGAATCTTATTTTAATGTCATTAACGTCGATATTCGTACTGACAGACATCCGACCTGCTAATTCTCCGGTTGGAGCATCCTTAATGTCGTAATCAAACTTGGAAATAATATTCAATCGAATATCGAGAATCAAACCCTCACCAGTCCCGTGAGTCAAGAGCCACGCTCTAAACTACTGGGCCACGCAGGCGTTTGTGAACATGATAATAATATTATCAGTGAATATAACATAGTAGGTAAAAACGCGATTTGAAAATTATTTGTTAAATCAAAACTAATCCATAATAATATATTATCGTATTCGAATTGCTTGAACGCTTATTTGGATCGTATTAATTTTGATATGATGTTAAATTGTTAATTATTTATTTAAGCAGAAACAATGATTTGAACGAGTACTTATTTACTTTCATTATTAAACTCTAATTATGGTAGATCTAATGCCTTATTTCTACTCTATGAAAGTCTTTGCTTAAGGGGGCGAATAAAGCAAAAAAAATCATACATTGTTCTTGTCTCTTAAATCTTAAGCCCGTGATTCATATGCCAGGAGAATAAGAACGGAGAATAAAAGAACAACTATTTTGTGATTTTTCCCATACAAAAGCTTAAAAAAAGTTGCTCTTTCAGCGGCGCTACTTTCACAGTGAACTCTATACCGGGAACTCTTACATAGGTACCCTAAAGTATTATCACTTTGTTTTGTTACATCCTTAAGAAGAGAGCGTATTCCCTCTTAAAAGGCCAGCATCGCAACTGCAGCTCTTCTGATGTTGCTTGTGTCCATGGGCGACTGTAGTTGCTTTCCATCAGGTGACCCGTTTGCTCGTTTGCCCCCTTATTTCATAAAAAAACCCTGTATAAAGCTCATTATATTCTGTGTATGTTCCGTGAAAATTCTTGGAATGCGGGAGAAAAATTCGCAAATTACGATGATTAAGGCTGCTACGGCTTGAAAGCCGTATTTTTGGTTACACGGTATTCCAGGAATTGGATTCAGTATAGAGTGAAATTACTTTGAAGCAATGTTTTTTTTTGTATTTTTTGTGAAAGTTAATTTTATACAACTCTTTTTTTTGTCAAAATATTGTATCTAACGAAACCATAAGGCTGGCCGCATACACACGTTTTTCGTATTCGATTTCCTTGTGTGGAATTAGGATTTGGAATTCCGTGAGGCTAGCTCAAACGTTCGTGTATATCAGGGGTTCCCAAACTTATCGTGTCCAATGCCCACTTTGAGAACAAATTATGTTTTAGCGCTCCCATTGTTTCAAATTAAAATGTCCCCATTGTTTCAATTTAAAATGGGGGTGTTTATTTCATCTGAATCCAGATGAAATAAATCACCCCCAACCCCAAGCCTCTACACAAGGCCCCGGATTTTTTCCGGATTCCACACCGCCCCCCTTTTAGACCTTCAGCGCCCACAAGGGGGCGTTATCACCCACTTTGGAAAAGACTGGTGTATATCACGCGCGAACGCGCTGGCTTGCACTAGAAACGTACGCACGGAATTTGTTCCGTTCGGAATAAGGCGAACATGTCGCCAGTTAATGTATTTTTACTGATTTCTTGCATTCGGATTTCCGAATACGGAAAACGTATGTATGCGGCCAGCCTAAAACTCTAAGATACGTAATATAGCAAAAATATTGATGCCCAGTTTTTGATGTTTTGTGACCAGAGTTTATCTATTCACTAACGCTTGCTGACTTTATATGAAATCTAAAACCAGTCAATAACCTTAGAAATCGGGCATAAGCAAATAAAAAGTTTAAAATAAAATCAGTACCTACTATATAAACGCAGTTAGTATAAATGTTATATTCGAATTCTGTTTTGTAAAACGTCAGTCACCAGCCAACGCTTATCTCTCTCCAGATGCCTCCCATCACTCAGAGTCCTGAGGGAATATTAACAACAGCTGAGGAGGCAAAACAGATTCATACAATATGAAAACATTAAGTAGGTACTAGATGTTGAGCGGGTAAAGCCCGGTGTTAATATAGTATTTTGCTGGAGCTTTACAAATTTTACGTAAGGAAAAGCAGCTCATGTCCTTTCTATTGGTTTCCTATATATATGGTCGCAAAATTTTATTAAAATCGGCCCAGTAATTCCAAAGAGGAAACTTATTTTAATTTTTAATATTAACTTAAAAACTTCCGAATGTTATTTTCAAGCATTTCTTAATTTACTTAACGGACTATATAATATTTGTGTTCTGCAATGCAAGCTCCTCAATCATTAAAAATCATATAAAACTAAAATTAGGTCAAAATGCATCGACAAATGCGCATAAGTACCTCTTAAGCTGCTTCGCAATCAAAATTTACCAGAAATCTGCATTTGGTATGTTAATTTTCATGTTCATCAGGAGATGAAAAACAAACACTGGCCGCACTCCAAGCTGCATTCGTTAAAACTTCAAACATTCTTCAATCGTCAAATTTCATATCGGAAATTAAATCATGGATCCTAATGAACTTGGCATTGGCCGTCTCGGTTCTTTTATCTCTCTTTGTACAACCCTAATGCAGTTACTGATAGAATAAAAAGAAGGAATGAAGAGAAAATTTCTGTTATTTGAGTACTTATAAATTTAATAAAGCCTGAGTTAATAAGTAGTAGTAACTAGTAAGTATACGGACTTTTTGTTTATTAAAATGTTTATAGAGAGTGAAACATAATATTAAAAGTTATTTAAATACAGTCATTCAAAATTTACTTTACATCTTTTGTCAATATATGGATAATAAACTGAGGATATTCTTATCATTTTATTATAATCTATTATGTACTGATTAATATATTTATACGTTTAGGCATTTTATAATATTATTATGAACAAGATCTATTTTTTTTATCTGTGTAAAGTGTAAAGGATGTTACAGCACATGCACTCAATAATTTTAGTACCTACTCAAGTAGAGTATTACAAAACATGTATAGAGCACCTTTCATAACATTAAATAATTGTAGTCTTAAAATATCTCTGCGTGCGACCATCGTAAAACTCTAGTATAATTCTACTTCTATTGGCTGAAATTGCTTCCAAGCCCAAATTTACCGTAGGTACACTTTCTTAGCATACCAAATACTTCTTTGATCTTAGCCGCGAAGCTCTATAAGTTTTCGACCCACTTCGACTCAGCTAGTCGGAAATATGCAAATCCAATGCAATCTCAGTAGCAGGTCTCCTTTAGGAATCCTTAATCCCGGGGAAAATAATTTCAATTCTTTTACATTTTAATAACGACTAATATTATATGGGCTGACTTTTATTATCGGTGGTATTTTCTTTTTCTTTTTTGTGCTTTGTGCCATAAATTAAGTAGCAAATATTAAGGTTAGTAACTTAGTACTAGAACGCCTTCGTGGTGTAAAGTTTTAACGTTTAGTTACGACAGTCAATAGTAATTGATCACAATATTATTATTATTATTATTATGATATTTTATCAATGCGTCGTTTGGGTATACAAAAGATTTCTTATCTCACACCGGTCGTGTCATTTTATGTATCGCAATAAAGTATTGAAGTAAAAGAAGATGGCGGAACTTAACTATTCCAAAAAATCGGCCAAATGCGAGTCGGACTCACACACGAAGGGTTCCGTACCGTTTTAAAGCGAAAACAGGCGAAAAATTGTATTTTTTGCTTAATATACCTTGCGTAGCTGGCTTGCTACTGTAGAAGTGGTAGTTTAAATAAAACAACAGCAACCGAAAACGGTTTGGAAATTGGAATCATAATATAATTTATTATTAATAAATATTATGGTTTCAGTAAGAACTGATTAGTGATTACTAATTACTAATTGAAGTAATTAGTACACAAAAAAGCTTACAAAGTATTTTAATCCACTAGTATAAAAATAATTCAATGTTCCCGAAAGTTATAAGTGTATCATGAATAAATAATAAGTTTTTAAAATAACACAGAAAGTAATTAAAACAGTAAAATGTTAATGAAAGATAAAACATTTTTAAAGTAACCGTACAATTTCATTATGGGCCTACAAATTTCTTTTGAACTTAGCAACGAGAAAATTAATTATTCATACTTCGCAATGTAACTTTTGTTTGCGAGTATTGTGGAACGATTGCTTAATCGTTTAGAAATACATGGGCTTCGTTTTATTATGGGGGTGTGGGCTGCGAAATGAAAACTTTGCGACGACTTTCATAACAATAATATATTATTATTTCGACTAATGAGTTCATACTGACAATCCTATTATTATAAATCGGTATTCAGTACTTTCAAATAAAAATCTAAGGTTTACTTCAAAAGTTATTTTGTATGAAACCACGGCAGTCTGTCCTAAATACACATTAGAGTTATTACGCTAAGCAAAATTATTGCAAGTACATATTTATTCCAACAATTTCGTACACAACGGTAACGAACCCTACTTCGACTGAATATATAAGTCATATTCTGTGTCTTTAAAACAAAACCCGCTCAATGCTCGCGAACGCGACGTGAACTGCATTATTTTGCTAACTGAACTTACCAGAAATTATAATAGTTCATTTTAGGTGAGCCTATTAGTAGGTGAATCTGTTATATTAATATAGATGAAAGCTAATGGTGTGAAATTTCAAATTGGGTATGCAATTCTATAAATTTGTATTAAGAACTAGCTGTCCTGATGAACTTCGTGTCACGTTAAAACCTTCCCTGGACTTCTACGAATATTTTAAGACTAAAATCAGCCCAATCCATTCAGTCGTTTTCAAGTTTTAGCGCGACTAACACATTTGAAAATCCATTTTTATAAAATATAAGAGAAGATGTGGGCTGTGAAATTTAAACCCTGTTTTCCCTCGTACTGCTATATTTTATGGAATAATGATTTAAAGTTAAAAAGTCAAAAATTTAAAAATTTAAAGTTAAAAAGTTAAAAAGTCTACATGATTTTTAATATTGATTTCTTAATTTTAAAGCAACAACAGTAAAGTATATTTTAGATTTTCTAAACATAATATACTTACATGGGGATTAAACCTTTTTTATCTTTGCATAACAATTAGGGGGTAGTAGGGATCAGTAATTTAATCAAGTAGTACGTATTTTAATGTCAGTCACAAAAAAGCAAAGTGAAAAAGTTGTTATTTACTTACAACTCGTATGACAGATAAATACCGCTAAAATACCTTCATATACAGCTGAACTGGGTACGTGATGTTTTTCATAAAACACAGCTTACCACATATTAAAAACGTACAATGAAAAAAGTGTTATAGTTTTTGAAACAATAGTAATTGAAACGTTAAAGAGTAAAATTAAAAGGTGGTAGTAAAGGTCTGAAAAACATACTGCGTTCTTGGGGACATCTTAAATGAACACAACAATAATTGTACTTACATAATATACTTATAAATACAGAATAAAACGTATTTAAAATTTTAACATAATTATTATTATTAGAGGAAAGATTGTTAATAATATAATCAATTTTTATAATTTTGCTGATGACAACTTAACAATGACAACTTTATTAGCGTATTATATTTTGTACATTGATCAGGCTTATAAAAATCTGTATAGTGAATTTAGTCCTATCATAAGTCCAATCGTTAAGATTGGGTTAAGTTTTGTTTGTTGGTAAGAATTAATCTAAATTAGTTCTTACCAACAAACAAAATTAATAAGATTAGAATGGGTAATTAGGGTGCATCGCAACCACATCGCAACCACTGGCGACAACGCAACCACGTAGGCATTTTGTCGGTACAACAACGCAACTACAAAAAGCTGCAGCGACACCATTCACACGTAACCACTGCTCGACGACATTAATTTGTCGTTGCGATGTCGTGTGGTTGTGGTTGTCGTGTGGTTGTGGTACGTGTGAGTTGGCCCATACCCGTTATAGTTTTTCAATAATAAGAACGGTATCTTTTTATCTAAGGTACAATCGCAGACTGAGTCAACGTAACAACCCCTAATTTCACCTCTAACACTTGGTAATAAGGTTTATATGGGATACAACGAGACAACTGTGCCTCATGCATATTGCACCGAGCACACTTGATGTGAAATGGAGCAGGTTTAATTCAATTTTACATGGGTAGCAGTAACGTTATTTCCGAGAAGCTATAGAGCATTTTAGTTATATCATAATATTTTCAAACCAATATACAATATAATCAATATCTAGTAAACCATGTGCTTTTAGACCGATAGGACTAGGTTTTTTGGTTTCAAAAATTCTAAAGTTTCTAATTTTTTGCGTATAGTTTTGGGACCACTAGGTAAACCTAAAAAATGATTTTGTGTCATTTTGCTCGACAGCTTCCAGAGATATTTCGGGATTTTGATTTTTGGTCGCTATAGGCCGAAAAAAATATTAAAGTTTAAAATTTAGCTTTTGTGATATTGCTAGGGTAGTAACTGATGTGCAGACACGTTTTGTGTCAGATTCATCCACGGGTTTCCCAGTAATTAGCAAATATTAGAAACGTCGCCTAATTGCGTCGAAAAAATATTAGAGTTTGTAAAACCGGTATAATATGATATAGTTTGTTGATAACTGCTACTGTTAAAGTTTTGTGTCATTTTCATCCACGGGTTTTGAAGAAATTTATATTTTTGCTTTCAACATCCCGTAAAAGCTACAAAAAGTAATTAAAGTTTTTAGAGTTTACATATTTACAATTAAAAGGTCTATTGCAAACCACATTTCAAAATTTAGTTCCTTTTCAGCCCCGATTTTAAGAAAAATTGACGATCGAGTAAAGCGAAATTGATTTTTATACTTGTTAATAGGCCACAAACCATTTTATTTTTAAACATAGATACAACATCATATTTTGAAGGACTTGTGTAAGAGAAAACACCATATTTTATAATTTTTTCGATGGGAAAGAAATAAAAAATTTGCATCTTATTTTCACAAACATTCAATTTAATTTTGAAACTTAAAGCTCAGTCAATATTTTAATATGTACCTACTAAAAAATCTACCATTATGATTTATTAGTAGTTTTTTAAAAGTTTATGTATTATTTTAAGTTGTTGAAGAAAAACAACTTACTACGTCATCCGCACTAAATTCTCTTGTGTTCACTGTTCAATGATTTGAATTTTATTCTATTTGTAAAATAAAACTGACAATTTAAATTGGTTTGAGTACCTTTTCAAGTAGGGTTGCCATCAGGCGTTTGGATAAAGCTAAGTAGTTTTTTTTAATACGTCATAAAGCATAAGCCGCAAATCGCAATTTACCTTTTAAGTTTTACGGTTAAAGCTGCGCGTCCACTGGATCGGAGCGTACGCATCGCGGCATCGGCATTTCGTCTTACGAAATGCCAATGGGGTGCTTCCACTGCATTCGGATTCTTCATAGGCAATTAATTAGTTATTTTTAGTCCGTCATAGACTGTTAATGTGAATTTGCGTTATAGAGGATATTGTTGTAACTAGCTGTATTTTATCAGAAGAGGAAAAGAGAAACAAGAGAAAATGAAATTCATTATTTCCCAATTTCATCCCAAATATTGTCGTCCTCAGTTGGTTATGATGATGTTGAAGTTTTAGATTATAAGGTTCTTCATATTTTTCTACAAAAGTAATAATTAAAATATCGTCATTCATCGTGAATAAGTATCCAACACGCCAGAATTTGAAATCTTCGGAATCCGAATGACGCGTTCTCTGCGGGAGACGTCGTCTTCGTCATAAATACCGGCCAGTATCCAGTGGACGCAGTAGTCAGTACCATATAAATCAATACAAAGTAACAAATCCGTACGCTGCGTATGCTCCGATTCCGATCCAGTGGACGCGCAGCTTAAATTAGACCGCAACGTGACGCGTAGATGCATACTATTAATAATAATAACTAAACATATTGTATGGTTTTGACAGATCAATTACGTGAGACTTTTTTTTTAAATAAGGAGGCGAACGAGCAAACGGGTCATCTGATGAAAAGCAACTTTCGTCGCCTATTGACACTCGCAACATCAGAAGCGCTGCCGGTTTGTTACCGGCTTTTAAGAGGGAATAGGGTTAGGGGTCCCTCCCTTAACCTATAACCCTATTCCCTCTAGGGTTGTAGGGGATTAGGCCTCCGGAAAACTCACTCTTTCGGCGAAACACAGCGCCTGTTTAGTCTGTTTTCAATTATTAAAAACAGTAAAACTACTTAAATGTGGAACCCAGACACGTTGGTGCAATTGACACGCTTTGTTCATCCCAATAACTACCCCTGGCACTTCACACATGGACACTTTATGGAGGACATGGGTCTGGTGACTCTACTGGCTGGCAGCTGGTGGGTTCGTCAAAAAATATCTTATTTTTTGACGAACCTACTCTACATCTACATCTCATAAAAACCACCAACGAAAATTGGTTTGAACGAGATCTAGCAAGTAGTTTTTTTTGTACGTCATAAATGGTAAACCTTAAGAGCCTGCTGCTAAAACGCTAGCACGCCTACACATCCCGCAATCCTCCAATCGTGATACAATGATTCCATGAATTGTACTCCCGAGCAATGTGCTTTATGCTGCAGCTAATAGTGAACAATATTGCGCAACAACGGTCCCCGCATTAAAGCACGAAAGTAAAGGTCGTAAGTCCCAGAACTGTTTTTTGGTGATTACTTAAAAACTAAATACAATACAAATATTTCCGCTAGCTATTATTTTATAAAGTGTGTAAATGTAGTAGTGCATGTTATTTAATGATAGTAACTCAATAAGTGTAACAGATATTCGTTGAAAAGCCCAAAAATATTCATAATTTCGAAAAATAAAACTATCGAGTCAAAATAAGTGAATCGTGTTTTCCGTAAGTTAAATATCAGATTAATATACAATGATTAAATAAATCTCAATTTCATTGGAGTCAATCGTCTTCCGGGAGTGTAATACTTAGTAGAAAACACAGCAAAAAATGACAACCCGGTCTTAAGGTACAATTCCGTGCATCGCGACAGTCGTCGGCAGCGCGCGGCTTACGACTGTCGCGATGGACGGAATTGTACCTTAAAACAAAAAAATTTTCTAACCCATGCATCTATGGGTAGGTCTTCAAAATTTTCCATCCAAAACCATCAAAAATGTCAAATTTGTACAACCTGAACACGAGGCACATGTCAAACTTGTGAAAACCAACTTCACTCTGGACCGGGTTGGCGCAATCTGTAGAAGTCTTTAAACAAGATATTCTAAATTCGCTGCTAGGGGCACATGAGTATTGTCAATGAAAAATATCAAAATATCAAATTAAAATGTTTTATTTTTAATGCTAAAATAAAGCAATCGTGAAAAACATAATATTATGTCTTATACTTAAAGGGACTTGACTATTATCAGGATAGGTCCTCATCGTACAGTGCTGCTTCAAGACAAAGGCGTGGAATACGGGCGAGAAGAATAGTATGAAATGATACCACCAATCTCTCCACTATAATTCTTATTGAGTTTCTACTAATAGAGATTATGAAACAACGACAATTATTCGTAATAATTTCCAATTGAAACTATGGCGTCCGCCAAACACTTGAATTGCGAGCGCCATCCACATCAGAATGATGTTCGAACCAATTTCTTCTTCTCCTTTTTATCCACAGACAATAAACCATAGTTTTGACTTTTGCCATATTCGGCCAGTATCATTTTAATTGGCCGCCTATTCAGTGTTTAGCGTTACGTCAGAGCGATAACTCTATTTCGTTTGGAAATTACCAATAATTACAATATTAATCTACCAAAAAATCATATTTAAAGTAAAACTATTTCGGCAGCGCCGTCATACTTAATAATATCATAATATTATTTGCAGTAGGTAATATTATTTAATTTGTAGGTAACAACCCTGGGAACGAACTCTATACTCGAACTCGTACCACCGACCACAATAGACATAACTACCAGTAGTTCGACTGCAAAGAGACGGACCAGGTTTCAATATCTGTTAAATTCGTCAGGTTTCACCTGACAATTTTAATCGCATGTGCCAAAACATAAACAACAATACGACCAAAGCGGAACACGTCCAGCGAATATGTCATAGTTTTAAATTCGTAGATCAACCCTAGCTCTGCTAGCGACGATTTTCGTCGCTAGGGTTGTTAACTTGTTACCTATGAATTTAAAACTAGGACATATTCGCTGGGCGTGTTCCTCTTTGGTCGTATTTTTGTTTGTGTTTTGGCACATGCGATCAAATTTGTCAGAATCCAAATTTGAAATCTTTATTTTAAATATTTAAAAATAAATTATATCAGCCATCGCGAGGTACATTCCGTTCATAATCTTAGTGAAACCCGACGAATTTGACAGATAATGAAACCTGTCCGTTTCTTTGCAGTCGAACTACTGGTAGTTATGTCTATTGTGACTCTGACGAGGATTACGAGAGTTATTACAAAATTGAAAAATTTTGACATTTTTGAATGCGTTGGGCGGGCGCGGGGGCCGGGGTGTGAAGTGTGCGGGTGAAAACTATCACTATCAGCGTAGCGCGCGGAAAAACATTATTACTTATTTTGCTTTTGCGAAATAGATAATACACAATTTTAAAAAATCAGAAGTTTATCCATAGTGGATCTGTATGTCTGTCGAAAGGCTGTGTATCTCAGACAGCCTGAAGACAGACATACAGACGGACAGACATCGATGTCCCAGTAATGGGTCCCGTTTTACCCTCTGGATACGGAACCCTAAAAACGGTAGGACAGAACTACTCAGAGATCTGTCTCCCACTCGCACTCGTCCTGTTCTTTCATACTGTTCATATTTTTGTCTCTAATTTTTAAAGCAATTGGTGAAAAGGACTCAATATGAAAATATATATTTCTTACTTCTTTAGGATGTTGAATATGTAAACGCCTTTAATTAAAAATATCTTTTTCGTATTGTTTTGAGCTTGTAAAAATAAAAATGATAAAAATCTCGAAATATCGTGGATGAATCTGACACAAATTTATTCTATGGCTTTATTTAATAGACCTGATCCCAATTATTGTGATTTCAGAAACTCTAAAATTTTTTTAGATAGTGTTTTAAATAACTGGCAATATTTCGGGTTGCAAAGGGCTAAAATGGTTCAAATTAGGTACCCACAATCCGAAGACTAATCTAGATATGATGCTATTGTTATATTTAAGTTAAGTTTTTGCTAGCTAGTTTTATACAAATTTTAAAAAATCTACTACAAAATTTTGATTTTCTCAAAAACCTATTATCAGAAATGACACAAAATTTAAAAATAACCTAATAAGACATGACTCCATCCATGTGCAAAAATTCAGAAACTTTAGAATTTTTGAAACTTAACACCTCAAAACAAGCTAGTCCCGCAGGTCTATTTTTCAACTATGCATATAACTGTAATGAAAACAACGAGACTTTTAAAGAAATTTTAACCTATAATTTGAAGTTTTGTGCTTCGATTTACTGATTGGACCTTAACCTACTGAATTCTAATATTATATCCCACTGAAATCCATACTAATAATATGCGAAAGTGACGTGTTTGTCTGTTTCTGTTACTTCTTCAGGCTTCGATCACTAAGCCGATTTTGATAACATTTGGTATGGAGATACCTCGAGTCCCGGGAAAGGACATAGGATACTTTTTGTCCCGAAAAAACGAACTTTGAGGCAACGGAGTTGCGGGCGACAACTAATAATAATATGAATTAAACTTTCAAAGTATACATTAATCTTAATCCAAGCTAAATTAATGTTGGCGCCATATTTAAATGCCATGGGTGTCGTTGCAAATTCATACGAAATTATGAAAGTGAGCTAACTTCGTATGTCCAACTTCATAACTTCAGTCCCAAGGTAGTTTGGTGTCTGATTGATTTTGCGAAGTTAACCGGATTAAAACTTGTACTTACGAGAAATTACATACGAATCTTCGTATACTTGTTATTCTACTAGATTTAGCTCGTAGCCTCGCTAGAGTGAATACCTTATTTCGCACTTGAGAGTAACTTTTTACCTGTGAAAAAAATATTTTTTTGTTTAGATCCATTTTCACATCTATAATGTTTATATCTATAGCTGAGACTAACAACACGAGTAATTATTATCAAAGATAAAGTGTAAGGTGAATAATATGTAATTAGCAATTCCAAACTTTCAAACACATCTGATTTTAGACATTCACTCCTAAGTTTTTAATATTAGCTTGAAATTTTTTTGGATTCCAGAACCTAAAACGGCATCAATTTTAGTCATAGAAAGCAGAAAATAATTTGCTACACGTCCCTGCCAATCACGTTTCACTTACTTTCGTATTTCATGCAAAAACGTAAACGCTGGGGATTCCAGAGGTTGCAAACTACGAGCCTCTTCCAAATAAACGAACGTCGTTAAAATCGGTTTCCGCACACGAAAACTCTTTCATGTCTATTCAAACGGAGGATTTAGAGTTTACACAATCCAGGCTGGAATGGCGCCAAACCAAACGCTGCTATGTTATGGACAATAGAATTAACAATTATTTAATAATTTACTACCGGATCCGGGTATCCGTTGGCCGACATTGTTACAGTCCAATACTTAGATATATTGGAAACAAAATAATAATGTAACTACAAAGAAGAGGATTGGTTTATGGAGATATATTTATGAAGTGAAAATTACTTAATCGGCATTGTGCACTTAGGGCCAATTCAGACCGCAACGCGACGAGGCGAGGCGAGGCGCGGTGTGGCATAAAGTATGGATTTGACTTAGATTTGACAAATTTCAATTGCGTGAGAGTTGAGACGTCTTGCGAATCTGTCAAACCCATAAAAAATTTTAAATGTATCTACGCATCGCGTTGCGGTCTGAATCAACCCTTAGGCTTGATTTATATACGTCCGCGTGAATGAGCGGTTTGGGCGCTACACCGTGAGATCACAAGAAATTGTATGTAAATTACAGCGTGACCGCGCCGCTATTTAAATAAGTCGTTAATGTATACTATTGCTTGTGAACTCGCGGTGTACCAGCACAACCGTTTATTCACATAGATGCATATAAATCCAGCCTTAGGGCACAGAGTACATAATATTAGTCTTATGGTTGATTCAGACCGCAACGCAACGCGTAGATGCATTTCTCAATTTGTACTGAATTGACAGATTGGCATGTCGCCTCGCGCAGTTTAAATCTGTCAAATCCATACAAAATGCCAAGCTGGGCCTCGCCTCGCCTCGTCACTTTGCGGTCTGAATTGACCCTTATTGGAATGAGTAAAAAATCTCAAATTTATGTCATGACCTGATCGTAAATATGTAAGACGTAGGGAGCGTAACTGGTGTAAGTAGGTGTGCAAGTAGACCTAGTGTCTCTTTATATGCGCGCTGAAAATATGTGTTGAAGTTTTCAATTTAAAACGTTATAAAATAAAGGAGTATGTTTTAAAAAATAAAATGTATAGAATCTGGCCCAAATTTCCACCGCTAACGAGACCTATAATATAGTAGATAAAATTGTCTACTAAATACTGAATCATTATAATCGGACCGCAGTCAAAAATACCCTGTCAGTGAAAAGTTATGGCTGAATGAAAAGTCATATTTTTTACCATTTTGTATGAAAAATATTGTAGATGTAATAAAAATGTATTGAGTTTGGTGAAAATGTCTACAACCAATAACACTTACGTAATGATCTGCTAAATACGGAATTATTATAACTGGACTGCAACTAAAAATATCCTGTCAGTAAAAAGTTATGTCGGAATGAAAAAGTTTTCTACTATTTTATTCCATATAAAAAATAGTGTCAATATGATCCATTGCACTTTTCAACTACTCAATCTATGTTATGTTATATTGCTTGGCATTTCCTAAATTATTAGGTTTTCACTAAAATAGATATATATTAATAATTAAATATCTATATCAATATTTTCTCTCCAAAAAATAATTTATCAAAATATGGTCATAACTTTTTACTGACAGCTTATTTTTAATTTTATTTGTCTCATAATGAAAGTTACTTTATATTTAATGGACAATAAGTCAATATGGGTCTCGTTAGTTGTAGGGAACACTTTATTAATTCTCCTTTTCAGGTCTCATATTCATTTTATTATGTAGGTTGTATGCGTACTGTGGTACTAATTAGTAATTACACAGAGGAACCATAATGACATCGAAATAATACGTATAAAACTCATCGGAAATCGTATATCCTCTTATATTGAAAACACTCGAATAATACTGGAATAAAACTCGAATAATATTCGAATAAAAATGAGGATAATATCGAGTCTGTTTACAGGAAGTTATTTTAATGTATTACCGCGGGTCTCGCCGTAATTATTATTCAATCTTTATCCAAGAAAAGTCAGGCTTTGGTTAAATTACTTTTGGTAAAAGCATTCCTTCCCTCCGAACGGAAGTGCTAAAATAAATGGCGTGGAACTTTACTTTGACGAATAAATTACTCAGAAGTAATACAATAAATTAATCGATGTCTATAAAATCTTATGAATTTCTTTTGGTTTCTTTGGGAATACTTCAATTTATCGAATCTATACAAATACCTTGATTTTTCCTATTATTTTATGCAACATTAATGCAGCTACTTGTACGATACTCTTCATTTCCAATTAAGCTACAAAATTTGACATTTAAAAATAAGGCTCGATTTATATTATTCGTCCGCGCGACAAAGCAATTTGGCCAATAAATGTTATTTTAACACTTATAAAATATGCTAGCATAATATTATTTTAAATACTACAGTTACATATTTAGGTACCATTAGCAACAATAGTAATGTTGGGTGTACGGTATTAGCAGCGGAATAATAAACACGGAGATTACAACAATAATACATACAGTAGGCCATCTTCATACTAAACCGCCTAATCAGCCACACTCACTTTTGCGCGATTTCAGATAACTTGAATTTGCAAGACTTTGTTATAACTATTCTATTATATTTTATGTCACTACGCGTTCAATTTTAATGATATTTTGAAGTTCCTTTGCAAAAATTTAATGTGACGGAAAAATCTTATAAAAGTTTTTGGCAAACATTCCCTATCGGGTTCAGACCTTTGATGTTTTCGCGAGGAATTTTCACGCTGTAATCACTCGTTTGCCAAGAAAATCTAATTTGGTGATTTAAGGACGCTATTACAAATATCAGCGATTTTCCGGTACCCTATTAAAGAATTAGGAGTCAAACTGCGAGGATATTTTGGTTTCAAATGAAAGATAATATATTCATCTCCACGACTGTACCATAAAAATTCTATAGCCGCATACAAAATTTTCACATAAAATACGTTTTAACCATCACAATAATCGCAAAATATGAAAAAAATGGGGTCTGATTAGGTACCTTAATATCTAAATACACTGAACTGAGAAAAATAAATATACAAAAAAAATTGTTGCTTATTTAATCCTCTATAAAGTCCGCTAAAAATTTTATATAAAAATAAACAACTTTTCCAGTTATAAGAAAAATAAGAAAATTTCTCAAATTTTTCCATACATTTTCGCCATATCAAGAACGTGGCGAGCGTCGTAGCCATCGCCACTGTGGCGCGCTAATATGAATCTTATTTTAATGTCATTTTAACGTCGATATTCGTACTGACATACATCCGACTTGCTAATTAAACGAAAATTCCGCATATAATCGAATCTATGTTTGAAATAAAAGTAAATTACGGTTAGAAATATTATGTAGAACTCTTTGTTGGAAACATTATTAGTATGGTAACTAATATAAAGAATTAAAATATAAAGTTTATATGATAGTGATTAGTGACCCTTATCACGTTGGTATAAAGGTCTTATCGGAGGTGAAATAATAATATCGTGATTGACGACACGTGGCGGAACAACAAAAGGTGATAAAGTTTCGCCTCAATTTAAGATTACTCCGGAAATTCTCTCACAATCTCTACAATGTAAACACAATATACAGTACATCATCTTCATTATTCCGCTCGATTCGGACGCACTCATAATACCGTGATTTTAGGTAACTTGAAGTAGAAAACGACTGCACTACTAAGGATCCTAAAATTTGTATTTGAAATAGGTGAATTTATTGTTCAGGGTTATTATTATTATTATGTTATTATTAGACGAATTTTTTTAGGAGGTGATAAAAATAAGTAAGCGATAATTTTCACCCTTATATTATGTATATAATATTTTTATGGATTAAACCTCTAATCCATAAGACTGATCTGAAATCGCGCAAATATAAGTGTGGCTGATTCGGAGGTCTAGTAATATGAAGATGCTCTACTGTGTGTATTTGTATTGTTATCTCCGTGTTTATTATATTCAGCGGCTAATGCTGTACGTCCAATTTTACTATTGTTGCTCAACTCCTGGGATCGACTCATTTTTGACATAATTTGCTCTTAATTAGCCTTTACGAAGCTTTGAACTTATCGATTTTCATGTAATGGAGGTAAATTTTGGTTAATTTTGAGATAAAAATGTGAAAGAGAATACTCTGGTATTTTTATGTTTTTGATTGGTGTAAAAATAGAGTACTTTGATTTGGCAAGAAATAAAATCCTTAAAAATATTATATTTAGAAAATTCTGTAAAATAAATAGTAAGTACTTTGTACTATCGATACTTACGGCTGTTAGATACTTCAGGAATTAAGTTTCGAATCTACCCTTAACCCTTTGTTCTAACAAAAGTACTCTTAACCACCGAATAATAATTATACAGTGTAATTTTCTACGAGGTCTGCTTGTCTTTTATTGAATATTGGAAAAGGAAAATGATGACAAACATGCCGTGGGAGAGCCATGCTTCAGCACGAATGGGCCGGCTTGACCGGAGAAATACCACGGGCTCACAGAAAACCGGCGTGAAACAGCGCTTGTGCTGTGTTTCGCCGAGTGAGTGAGTTTACCGGAGGCCCAATCCACTACCCTTTTCCCTTTCCTACCCTCCCTTATTTCCTTCCCTAGCCTCCCCTACCCTATTAGTCTATTCCCTCGTAAAAGGCCGGCAACGCACCTGCAGCTCTTCTGATGTTGCGAGTGTCCATGGGCGATGGAAGTTGCTTTCCATCGGGTGACTCGTTTGCTCGTTTGCCCCCTTTTTTCATAAAAAAAAACAGAGGAACTTGAAGGGCAGGGATTTTTGTCTTTAAGTATTATTATAAATGTGAAAGTGTGTCTGACTGTCTGTCCGTGTGTTTTCTTACAACATTGCACGGCAGCTCTACAATCTACCTCTACCATTAATTCTACTTATCTTCCAATCCAAGTCGTTAAGATCCTTATTGTTTTGATATTATTAACACTGCTTAATGGCCTAAGATCCGACAACAAAATCCTGCATGAATCGTTTTTTTCGATAAAATATATTTTAAAGTAATCTTTAGAACGTATAGAATGGATTAATGTTGGGTTGCCTTGTCAACCTGATCTGCCACATGGCCTCCAAGTAGCAGACTCGGGGGGCGTCTGCTACAGCGCTGGTGGGGGCCGAGGAGGAGGGCGCACGTGTTGTGCGACCATCGTGGAGTCTTCGGACCGCTGGCGGGGTCGCGGATGTGTGTATCGTTCCCGTGGCCCCGTCAAAAGGCGGCGTGGCGGAAAAGGGGGGGGGGGGTTAGTGGGTATACCATGGTCTCATTAGCTACGGGAGTCCCACGTCACCGCTCGTGTCGCCCCCTGCGCCTGCATTTCCCCCGTGCGTAATGCATTTCCCCCTCCTGGAAAAAAAAAGGGGTTGCCTTATCAAAAGTAGCCGCAAGTACCTACCTCTAATTAAGCATAATATTCATGCGATAAATACATAATTTGCATGAATATTTTTTTTCAATAAATTTAACATAATTTGAAGAAGCGCGCATTGTAACGTGCGATAAAATATGAGGATATTGTATAGCAGCTGCGACACTGATAGCCTTGTCACAGTATTACAATATGGAATATTGTAATACTGTGGCCTAGTCAACGAATATTAGAGGATGGAAAAGTCCAAAACAGAATTTGACTTGAAAAATAAAAATGGCAATATTTGACTTGAAGATTGCCATTTTTATTTAACAGGCGTTTTTATTTTTATGCGTAGTGTCCTTTTCAATGCTCAATGTCATTCCTTTTTACTTTTCTATAGAAGAATTACCAGATAGACAAAGCTTAATTAGAGGTACTTGCGGCTACTTTTGACAAGGCAACCCAACATTAATCCATTCTATACGTTCTAAAGATTACAATAAAATATATTTTATCAAAAAAAAAGGATCCATGCAGGATTTTGCTGTCGGATCCCATACTATAAGGATCGTGAAATATTGCAGATTAAAAAGCAGCTAGATAGGATTTACACGCCTTTATTGTATAAGGAGCTTAATTCCGCCGGCCAGTGATTCTAATTCTTCGTTGTCGCTGGATTATGAAATCGCTTTTAGTATAATTTGCCGTAGAATTCCTACCTCTAAAGTCAAAAAAATGTAATTTGTAGTGCATGTAGTGTTTGTTTTACATATTTTTAAAAATCAATTATGTCATCTATTATAGTGTATATTATAAAACAAAGTCGTTTTTATTCCCTCATGTCCCTTTGTTCCCTTTAATCTTTAAAACTACGCAACAGATTTTGATGATTTTTTCAGTGTTAGATAGCCTATTTTTCGAGAAAGGCTATAGGCTATATATTTAGCACGCTAAGACTAATGAGAGCGAAGAAATAGAGGAAAATGTAGAAAAAACGGGGAAAATTATTTGAAAGGGCTAACTTAAACGCGCTAATCTCAGAGACTACTAGTCCGATTTGAAAAATTCTCTCAGTGTTTGATAGCCCATTTATTGAGGAAGGCTAGGCTATTTATTTTTATCACGCTAAGACTAATAGAAAAATGTGGAAAAAACGAGGGAAATTATTTAAAAGGGCTTATCTCGCGAACTAATGAAGCAATTTTTATGTTATTTGGCACAGATAAGAACTAGACCACGTTAAGGATCATAGGCTATCAATTTTAATCATTTTTTCAGTGGCTTTATATTTTATACCCGTGGGACGCCGGGGCGGGTCGCTAGTTAATTATAATAGGGGCATTCCCTGTCATGCGTGATATCACCCGCGTGATGATGTCAGCATGAAAGTTGGCAGAATTGTATGAATACGAGCGCGGCTACTCGAGCATCTTGTCACCCACATGCGGGCCAGAATATACGCATGCGGGCAAAAAAAACGGGCAAAAGCTAAACAATCATATAACTATTCGAGCATTACATATTTTCAAATGTTTTGTTATAGGTATCAAAGCTTTCCCAACATTATTAATTTTTATTTGTAGTTTATTAATTTGTATTATACTATATTGTTGCAGCTGTGACGTCAGCGCACGAGATCAGTCAGCTGCAGGTGCCGCTGTACGCGGACCCGCGGCGCGAGGCCGAGCTGAGCTGCCACTTCCGCATGGACGACCAGCGCCTGCACTCCGTCAAGTTCTATCGCGACATGTACGAGATATTCCGATACAACCCCTCGCAGACGGTATGTACTATAATGTTGTTGCAGCTGTGACGTCAGCACACAAGATTTTAAGAGATCTTCTGACCCTTACTTTAGTATATAGTGCTTAGAGTAAAATTTATGGAAAATAATTGTTGTGCCTAGATTTTGGTAATTACGTACATAAGTAAGCTGAGTACATAAGTATCAATTACTAATAGATTATAATTATTATTCTGTAATACTTATAATATTATAAGCAAAGTGGTTAAGTTTCAAAAGCCAACGCAATTCAAAACTTCTATTTAATTGAGCATCTAGTTAACCCTGCAAATTGTTGTTCGGAAACAGATCCTAAAATATACTTTAAATTAATATTTGGCGCAGGCCTCCATAAAACAAATGTTCTAAACAGCAATTAAGATTCTCAACATTGTGATTGGATAAATTCTTTGTCGGAAAATGAAGGCACAACAACAGTCAACAGGAAAAATATTTAACGTTGTAAAAACAATATTTAGGTGCAGATAAAACGACAGCGTGGTCGGAATGAAATTAAAACACAAGAAAATGTTTATGTTGTTTGGTCTCGCAAATACGCTAACTCATGCCCCTCGCTCGGAATCTCACAACCGCGCTTCCCACAGAAATAAATCAAGATGGAACGGCTAAGCGGGTGGAATACGCGTGTTTCAATCTTGCACGAGCGTGCAAGATTCGTTGATGGTTCATTCAGTCAGCCCGCACGTCTCGACTTGATTACACCGATGACACATGATTTGAGCGGTTGTGCAAAAATGACTCATTGTGCAGTGTCTAATTGTAAAAACAGAAGTACGAAAGTGAATCGGTCAAAAGGAGGTATTTCTTTCTACGGGTATGTTATTTGTTCTAACTAAAAGCAAAGCAAAAATTGACACGAGCGATTCCTTAGCAACGCACGCGCGTCGCCGTTCTATCTTGATTTATTTCTGTGGCGCTTCCTCTAAATATTATCCTTTACCGGTGAGTAATATTGACATACCATATTCATGGCGTGATGGAAGATATTTTCGCGAGCAACCTCAATTATTTCTTAATCGATTTTGTGCGAGACATTTTTCAGATGGAGGAGCTTATCTTTAAAGCGATATGGCATTACGTAAGCGCTAATGAGAAATCGGTAGGCCTGAATTTTGTTTAATGGATATAAGATGTGGACTTAATGGATGGATAAGGTTTTCTTAGAGGAAGCCCTGCTTTATTTGATAGTATTGCTGATTGTAATTGTTTGTTTTAGCCACCGATTCGTCTGTTCAACGTGTCTGGCGTGGCGGTGCAGGGTGGCGAGTGCCTGGCGGCGTCGTGCGCGGTGCGCATCATGCCGCCGCCGCTGGCCGGCCGCGCCGCCTACAGCTGCGAGGTCTCGACAGAGGGACCTAAGTTCAAGATCGCACGACAGACCAAGCACATGACTGTCGTCGGTGAGTGTTGCAGGCTCTAGCTCAAGCTAGATCTAGGTTGGAAGCTCAAGTCATTAATTAAAGTCGTAGGCTCCGATCTTGTTCAGCTATCATCAGCAAATGAGTTGCCAAGGTGCGAAAAAAGAGTTTGAGTTTTACATAAGGTAGAGGACGCCTTAAAATTTTTGACACAGTGGTGTTTTTACGAGTGGGTATACCGGGTGATATCACACTTTTCGTATTTGTTACAACTTTTATAACAAACCGATTTCTGAGAAATTTTGTCAGAAATGTATGTATTCAACATCGTTGTTGATTGGTCAATAATTTTACGTGAGCCCATCAAGACCTACCCGGAAACAGTGCATGTTTTTCTGACATGAGAAACATTTCAGCGATGCCAGACAGCGACCCCGTGATAGTAGGAGCTCCTAAGCTGGTGAAGCCTGGAGAGCAGGTGCTACTCAATTGCACAACCGCCTTCTCGCTACCCCCGGCTGACATCAACTGGTTCCTTGATAATGAGCTTCAAAAGGTAACATACCTTTAAGTTTAATTAATGTTATACTTATCCAATAAAGTTACTTATTACATTGCTGCACAAAAGTCGGAATAAATAAATTAAAGTAATAATATACGTATTTTTTTTTTGTTTTATGGATATTTTGAAATAAGACCAAACAAATTTTATGGGTTGATAGAAAAATTGGGACTTAACAACAGTGTTATTATACCAATTTGTCGTCTTTTCAATAAATTATGTGTTTGCATTAAAAAAGAAATTTTACAACTAAAATTACTATGACAAATAATCTTCTGAAATCAAAAACAGCCTACTTTCTAGTCTTAAATAATAGGCATGATGACTATTTTTTTTTCTTATTGGTAATTGAAAGACCCTTAAAAAATAGAAACATCGCTGAAAGAATGACTCTGATAGCTTAAAAATTCACCAAGATATGACAATTCAAACATCTCATAAAATAGACCTGCCCGAAACGCTCCATACAAAGTGAGTACGAAAGACTGACGTCACTCTTTCTTAGTTTGTACGCATCGGGAGAGAACTTTGTTCGATAGGTATATTAAATATTGCGTTTATGAAAGTGGCTTCATAACAAAAGTTGCTTTTAATTGTATAAGTTATCGAATGGTATACAAATATTAAGAAATTTAATTGAAAAAAAAATCGACTTGATTATCCAACTTTGAAGGCGCATAACAAAAAAAATACAAATGCTATCGAGCTGAAATTTTGAGAACACTTATTTTTTACCGTGATTTCTTTATTTTAATAACAAAATTTGCTAATCTTTGACCTTGTCATCATCCCTATTATCACACACACCTGTCTACCTTTCAAGCTTGAGCGCATTCCAACAATTCCGTATTCAAGTCTATGTGTGTCAAGACCTGTCACTAGGCTTAAGCACTGGCCTTTGAGATTACAATCCTGTACCGTAATACCCTTCAGCAAACTGGCGAATGGCGATGTCTTCTTAGCCAAATAGAAGCTATTTTCTTTATTTTACTACAACACTTTTTGTTTTTACCCATTCTTAATTTACCTACCGAACAGAGGCTGTCGCACATTTTTGTCACATTATAATTATATATTTTTGTCGCATATTATACATTACTTTATTAATCAAAGCGTACAATAATTTTAAGGTGACGCCTTGATAATTTGGCTGTAGCGATGTCCATTTTTCTCAGCAATGACTAAAGCTAAGAAATTAAAGTTCACTATCAGTATTCAATATGTCTTTGTCTTTGAATTACCCATAGCATAACACGATTGGTCAACTTTTATAACACAGAATAATCAATCAAAAAGACCTCTGTAAAAAAAGGGATTCCTATTTTGCCAACAGAGGAGAGTGATATAAGCTTCCAAAATTTGTACATAAATTGGTTTTAGTATACACTTTAATTTGTCCATAGCTTATATGAAATGTATTTATGGTTTTTAAATTACGCGACAAAAACCATTTTGTCGGTACGCCCTTTCAATTTTTGCTGTCCCATTGCTTGTTTTCTATGAGAGGCCGGGCCAGCCTCACATAGAAAACAAGCAATCTCAAACACATCCAACACGGTTTTTTACTTTAACATGGCGTCACCTTAAAATCGCACGGCAAAACTGGAGGGGGCAAATGCTTAGGCACCAATCGACTTGCTGATCGATCGCGGATGCCCTGCTGAATCTTCACCTCATCAAGGAGACCTAAGAATCGAACGCCTTCACCTGTATTTTCTGCCAAGCGATTTTAAAAACGTGCGTGGCCTACGTTCCTTTGATTAAATACACAATGCCCAATATAAAAGCGGAACAAGTTCTTCCAAAAATTCTTTACCGGCTTGAGAATTTTTTTGTAGTTTGTCTGAAATTCATAATAAGATTCGACCAATATATGTGTAAATATTTCTTTGTTGTATCGGAATATTTATGTAAATCAAAGGCTCTACTGTTGCCCTAGCATTCCGTATATAAATTGTAGTAACGTTTGGGAAGAATTATTAATATTTCAAGGTTTCAAGGTTGGGATATTCTTAGAAAATAGAAAAAAAATTGCCCGTAGATTTGTTGCAATGAAATTCAGTTAGGTACCGATAGAAACCATACATTTTTCCGTAATAAAAAGAATCTTGTGTCTTTTCTCAAATTCTATCTTCATACCAAATTTTTTAATGGTCTAAGTGTGAAAAGGTAACAAAATAAAGTAATGACCATTTTTCTTTTGGAGAAAATAGGTACAAGATAAATAATTGGGTTTCAATTACCTTTGTGATTATATTTTCTTGTTTTTAGCAAACATTCTACAACAAAACTAGACTACGACCTCCTTTTTCTTCATTAAATCTGCATTAGAGAAAATTTCTAACCTACTTTGTGAAATGCCCACCTACATTATAAGAACACTTTATAGATTTTTTCTTGTATAAAATAACCTCTGCATCTATTAACTCTAAGGAGATGATAGTAGTAGAGAACGTTGACTTATAAAATAAGAGCAGTTTTACTTAAAATATATTTTGCACTTTCCGTGCCCAAATAAAAATATAAAAGAAGCAACAAACTTTACTAATTATAACAACCTATCCTACACTTTAGTGGTATTTTTCAATACATAAGAAACTAGAAGAGTAACTAACAATTTTATTATGTTGTATAATACAACATAATAAAATCGTAAGCTCACAATTCTTAATCAAACATTAATAATATCATAATATTAATATTACAATGATTGTGTCCTTTCTAATATAAATGATAAAAATACACATCCACTGTTTACATATTATTATGTAATCTTAAAAGGGGGGTATGTAACGATTTGGTTACTGTAATGACACTTTCGGATCCTTCTATTTGAATTCGCTAAGAAACCTACAGACTTAACTTTATAATGGATTTATGGTTATTTTTAATGTTCTCCGTATTAGTCCGATTTTCAACTTTGACTGCGACATCAACGGTCTGTAGGTTTCCTAGCGAATTCAAATAGAAGGATCCGAAAGTGTCATTTCAGTAACCAAATCGTTACATTCAAACCACTGACCTCATTTAAGTAAAATTTGATATGGAGATAGAACAGTTTTATGAACGGAGCAGCTGCTGTCAATAATTAGTACTCTTTCAATTAAATTTCTTTATGCGAGCTAAGCCTTACAAATAATTTTAGGATTTACGGCTAGTATGATCCTAAATCGTGTAATTTACAATCGAATCGATTCCAGCGAGGGATGGAGTAGGCTTCGCTCCGTTGTTCTGATAATTGAAACCGGACATCAATCTACCCAGGTTCAGTTGAATTTTCAACGACAAGACTCGATCAAAGCCTTAATTTAAAATACGTTAGCTGCAGCTTTGTTTATAGCGAATTTGCGCCTCCGTGGTCTAGTGGTACAGAGCGCGGCTCTTGACTCGGAGGTCGTGGGTTCGATTCCCGCGTTGGAAACATGTTATTTCCAAGTTTGGTTGGGACAATGCAGGCTGATCTTGTCTGACAAGTAAGATGATCCATGCGTCGGATGGACATGTAAAAAGTCGGTCCTGCGCACATACATATATTTAAGATCCTGCGCCTGATCTCTCGCCGGTCGTGTCGGTCTGCCGTCTCACTGGGTTATGAGAGTAAAGGAATATAGAGTGCTCTTGTGTACTGCGCACACACTTGGGCACTATAAAATTACTCCTGCGTAGCTGGCCTGGTTTCAATGAAACCGGCCACCGTCACCGAAACCGGTGTGGGAGCTATTATTATTATAGCGAATTTACAATGCTAAAATGTTGAACATTCGTTAACTTAACTTTGCATCGTAGAGCACAGTTTTAGATTTAATTAATCGCTAAGTGTCTCTTAAGTTTAGCTTTAGTATTAGGTGGTATGCAAATCATTTACTACTTGATGTTCCCGCAACTTCGTTTATTACTTTTGATACTTTTCGTCCGCAATAAAGCATTCCGGAAGATATGTCCTTTTTGGGGACTCAAAGTATGCTTGTACCTGAATTCATTTAATTAATTTCAGCGGTTAATCGTAAAGTAGTGCACGAGTCCAACTGGCACTTGGCCGAAGAAACTAATACCTACCAAAATTACTAAACTACATAAACATGTTTAACGGTATCGCTCTACAAGTACATACACAAAGTATTGTCTGACTGATCGCTTTACGAAATAGTTTTACAAAGGCGACTCTCGAAGTCCTTCCTCCTAGTTTTAGGCTAAGAAGTTTCTTGGTTGTCCGCTAAGAAAGAATTCCTTGAGTCTGGGAGTTGGTCGAAACTTTTCTATGTGGGAACAGCCGGCCGTGTAATACGTTAATACGGTAGAGAACAATAAAATGGCTTCCTTATTGACAATTTTAAGACAACATTATATCACTAGGTTACACTTTACTTACGTTATTATTAAGCTTGTTAATATTCATGCTTACATTATAAGTGTGAAAGAGAGTCTGTCTGTCTATCTGTTACCTTTTCAGGCCCAAACCGCTGAACTGATTTAGCTGAAATTTGGTATAGAAATACGTTGATCCCAAGAAAGGAAATAATATAATGATACTTTTCACCTTGGAAATATGTACGGTTCCCGAGCGACAACTAATTGTCTGATAATAATATTGTTACTACAACTGTTAAGGCTTTTTATTAAATTCGTATTTGAAAATGCCTAATTTTTCAGTTGGCTGGGCGAATAATGCAAAAAACATAATGAGACTTCTTGAGTCAGTAACTTAGTGATATAAGATCTAATCATACACAATAATAATATCATTATTATAATCATAAAAATAGACGATAAGTAATTATGTTTCCCTATAGGATGATCCTCTAATTGGGAAATTAGTAAATTAACACGAAACAATACAGAATAACGATAGTTAGTATATATGTCGCAGTCATCTGGTTCAATCTGTGATTCGATTGAATGACTAGCGTATTCATTGAATGACACCGTTCTATTGAATGACTGAAGGATAACTAGTTAAGACGCTGACTGTAACATTTAACGTCTTGACTAAACGTCATCATAGTGAAGTCGTTAAATGGAATGCTATGATTTTTTTAAAGTATTTGTTGGTGGCGTACTAATAGGTTAATCTAGAAACTGACTTCAATTATGAGGCGACGGCTACTTCTGGGTGGTTTACAAAAAAATAACCACGATGACTAAGGCGGGAGCTTCGCTGCGCTACGCTCCCGCCTTGCCATCTAACCTAACCAAATCCAATCGTATTGGACAGACGAAGTAATAAATACATTGCTATTAATTACCTAAGAATTATATACTGTTCTTATACATTTCCTATTCCGTTAAAAATAAATACATTCAATTACCTGACTAATTTCATATCCGCTCTTTTCAAAGGGCAATGTTAAAAATCGCTAACTAGTTGAACGTTGAGTGACGATTGTTCAATCAACGTTCGGCCGAGTCATTCAATTGAATGGAGTCATTCAATGAATGCGCTAGTCATTCAATCGAACCGCAGATTGAACTAGATGACTGCGACATATTATATACTGTATAGACTGAAATTGCCGTCTTTATCAGCTTAAATGAGGCAGTTGACCTCTCGTGTTTACGCCGATGTAAATTATGACGACTGTTTCAATTTCATAAATTACTGCAATTTGGTTGATTTTCCCTTTGACGTTGCTTTAGATTTCCAAACTATTTGGCATCAAATAATATTTAAGTTCCTAGGTATGCTATGTAAAGTACCTTTCGTAACCAACGTAATTTCTATGACACTTCGTTATGGCGAAAATCTAATCAATTTAGAATAAATTTTAAATAGTGTCCAAAAGGTTGTATTGCCTTAGGTTTATAAAATTATAATATTATAGTCTTATGACACCCTCAAAGTCCAAACTACTTATCACATTTTCAGCTTATAATGATCATAAGAATATTCTTACCTATGTTAGTGACATACATTAAAGAGGCCGCGTTTATGCTTTTAATAAATGATCAGCTTATTCGATACTTTGATAGTACCTATTTCCCAAAATTCTAATAACACAATGTGTCATCACTGCCACATGTCAAAGTCTGATTGGCTACCGTGAATTCAGATGGCACTGGCCATTAAACCCAATTAAGCATATTTTAAGAACACACCACATTTCATTTTATTTTATTATTTTTTACAGCAAGAGCCATAGCAGAGAACGGAGCTGTCACCCACCCAGTCTGGCGGGCTTCGTGCGTCGTGATGCGAAGATGGCACTGGCCATTAAACTGTTTAGATTTTACGAACACACCACTGCATATTATCTTATTTTTTTTAAAACAAGAGCCATGGAATGGACGGAGCTGTCCCCCACACAGTCGGGCGGGCTCCGTGCCGCGTGCGTCGTAATGCGAAGACGGCACTGGCCACCAAACTGTTTAGCATTTTAGAACATACCGTATATTATTATTTTTTTTACAGCAAGAGCCATGGCAGAGGACGGAGCTGTCGCCCACCCAGTCTGGGGGGCTCCGTGCGTCATGGCGCGTCCTGCGTCTCTCCGTGCCGCCGAACGCGAGCGGCACATTGCGGGTGCGGTGTGAGGCGACCCTAAGAGTGGAGCCGCCGGTCGTCCGGGAGGCCGTCACCACAGTCACCGTGTACTCGCGGACGCAGCTCTCGAAATATGTGTCTAATAGAGGTAAGGAGAGAAAGAGATTTCATTTTTTATTTTATTTCATTTCATTTAAGAGATAGAGATCATACACAATAGCGCTGTCCATGTTGGCAGCGAGTAGCAGGAGATCGGTCATCTTGGCGTTCATTGATAGAGGCTTAAAGGTCTTCGTCCAGAAGTTGACGAATATAGGCTGATAATATGATGATGATGAGCGCTGTTGATGATGAAGTTTTTGTCGTCAGCCAATCAAAAACTGAATTGATGAACTCCTGTCAGAAAGTGGGTATTTAGTGGTATGAGTTGACATTCCGATACTGCGCCAGTTGGTGCATGATGCAAATGAACACAGTGGTTTCATTTTCTCTTATTAATAATAACAGGGTAAAAGAGCAAACTGATGAAAAGCGAGTGCCGTCACCCACACACATCTAGGAGTGACAACTGACATGTACTTTGCAAGCCTCTTTGTCTGGCAATTACTGTGACTGAGACTCTGGTTTATTGATAATCCTGTGTTAAAATAATAATGAATTTATAATATGAATGGAAGAGACAACCAACAAATCCTTAAAAATGTTACTAACCGCCCTACTCAGAGAGACATTTAATTATGATTAACCTTCAATTTAATGAAGAGTTTGACTGATAATGTGTGGGGCTTATGTCAAAAAATTTGAATTAATTACATTTAAGTAATTAATGTTCCACTCTGAGTCCGGCAGTTAGACATGAATCATGATTACAACAATTTTTTTTTCTTTATTTACTATTTAAAATTATACAATACAAAAAAATTAGATACTATATCATCGAGAAACCACGAAGGTTTATTTAGATATATTAAAAAGCTAATTTCGAACTTAGACCCGCTTTATCAAGTAAACTAAAAATCGAACCGATATCGAATGGTTAAAATGGTTTATGTTGACTCTAGATACTGATTAATGCTCGCACATGAAATTTTATTTACTTATCCATTACCAATCATAGTAATTTTCAGCGCAATCATCATTACGACCGATGCCAATTAATAATTCACACTCCATTGGAAATATTTTCATTAAAAAAACAATTACGTCACAGGCCAAAAATGATAATATTTTAAACCAATATACGGGTTCGAAATTCATGAATTTGCGAGCGCTTAATTTTCAAGTGTACGGGCAACTTCAACTTGATGCATTTTATATATTTTAGGCTTATTCTTTTAAAAAAATATTTATTAATTGTATAATTATAATTATATACTTTTAGAATTTGATTGAAAGTTGTTTCTCTATTTTACTTTGACTAGTATAGCATTCAATGACTATAATAAAATTATTGCCAAAGTGTGTTTATTTGATTGTCTGTATTCTCAAACATTTAAACAGTAAACTTAAACTCTTAAACAGTATTTGATCAGTTTAGTTAGACATTTTAATCATATAAATAAACATAATATTATTATTACGTCTTTTTATTTTGATGGTATCTAATTTATATTCTCATAGCGTTTCTTTTATTTCAGGTACAATATTCGAAAGAGGACTAAAACTGTGTTGGACTTTATTAGTCATTTTGAACTTTGTGAGCTTATGAGGTTTGACGAAAACATAATCTAAGTGATACTAGTGTAAGTATAAATAATTAATTGCGGGCCGAGGTGGTGCCAAAATAGAGCTCTTGTACAGAAAGTTAAAAAAATATTGCCAAAGAAAATGGTTTGTTACGTTTTAGAACGAAATGTATTTATAAGATTTCTTTTTATTATAATATTTTATGTTGTAAGAATTTAAGCTAAGTTCTAACGGTGAAGGTAAAACAAAATATTTGTGTTGCTACCATTGATATTTTATTTAAATAAACATAATATAGAATAATACCACTTTAGGAAGTTTTAATTGTGTTTGAATATTTTATTTTTCGTTAAAGGTAGGCATTAAAAATTCATTCCATTTGGCTGTTCTGCCTTTATTTAAATGTTTTGTTATAAAATTTCGTTTCCACGTGTAATATACCTGTAGTTTATGCAACGTGTAACGTCGCATTCATTTTTGTATAAGCTAAATACAACGTGTGTAAAGTTATTGATAAGAATTATTGTTTGTAATTGTGTATATGCGTAATAATGGCTGTGTTTCACTTTATATCGTCAATTCATTGCACGAAAATGTTTGATTGTAACAAAAATTGTTTTGTTTCATTGTTTTAATAGTTTAAGTGAAACCTAAATAAATAAATTAATGATTACTGGGTAGTTTTATTAAGCAATTATTTAGCTTCGCTATAACTGTAATAAACAATAATTGATCCTGATTAACTCAAATTGAATAATATAATAATTATAATGATGATTAATGATCAATACCATCAATCTTAAGAATTAATTTAAGAATGAATTAAAGAGAGAATCAGTAATGATAAGTGTGATTCTGTTAAAGAAAATATTAAAAATAGAATTACTTGCAAAACTCAGTTTATGGCTTTCTATAATGTCAATCTAATTCCGTTTTAATAAGACGTCAAAGGCATACCTCCTAGACTTATGATGATTGGTTGTTAGGAACCTTTCTCGAAGATTTGGTTTGATGAAACTAATAAATTTTCCCATTTCCTGACTCACAAATAAAATGTTTTATTATTTACAAATTCGTAAGCTCTTTCATAAAATACTGTAGGCTGTATAAAATGAGGTTGCATGAAAGTATGAAAGATTAACCCAACTCAAGTTTGAGAGGATAAATTGGAGTGTATTGACGTTCGATATATCCAAAAAAACTTTAAGTATTCGTAGGATCTAGTTACTTCAGTAAATACATCAAATAGGATTTATTTTTAGACTTACGTTAGTGATCTATGGATAGGGGATTGAGATACGAAATATGACTTGAAGCAAATTAAGACGCTCCAGCAAATAAAGTTTTGCCGTCTACAAGATGTCGATATTTAGTCACAAAAATATAACATTTTGTATGGTGCCTTTACTTATAATTCATAATATGATGAATAGGTATGTTAATATTTTTAAGAAATTTATACATAGTCGTAAAAATAGCCTACTTCGTGTACTACAAAAGGTATAAATCCACAACAGGCAGAGCGACAAATTCACAATATTATGGGCTTGTTTCACCACTTCCCGATAAAGTGCCAGATATAGGCTATCCACAACTTATTTGACAGATTCTCCATACTATATCGATGTCAAGTTAAGTGATGGATAGCCTATCCGGCACTTCTCGGGAAGTGGTGAAACAGGCTCTAAATGTTTTATTTAACATTTGGACACCAAAATGCGATAATAATTACAAGCTACAGTAACAATTTAAATATCATATTTTATCTTGTATTGTTGTTTAAATTAATTACCACGTTGAAAGGTAATGAAACGAATTTTAAATAAATAAGTCGACGATGATACCGTGATAATCACTTTACCAGTTGGTTCATCGCCATCCGGCCGGCTGATTAAAAAGCGCACTTTTACGGCTTAATCAACTTAATAGAACCAATAATTTGTTTAAAAGGGTAAATATAAATGTTAAAATTATGATCCTGATAGCAAAATGAAACACCCTGCAGTGCTAATTAATTATTTAATTACAATCATTAACAATTAAGCTTTTATGTTATGTGAATTTATTTTTAAAAGAGCCATCGCTCGAGGCGAACAGAATCAAAAGGCGAATAATATATAATTGAAGGTACTGAACGTTGTTACATATTAATTATAATTCTTTAAGGTATAAAGTTACCTGGAAAAGACAATTTTTTTTAATAATGGTCTGCAGATTAGAAGCATAACGCAATGAGACAGTGGAAAAAAATTAAAATGCGAAATAATTCAATTTTGCATCGCTCTAAAAGCTAGAAGCGGACATAATCCTTGTTATGGCTGCTTCTTGCTTTATGTATGAACATAATGTGGTACTTTTTACCTAAACATTTTTAAATGCTTTCTTCGGCACAAAACAAAAAAAATGATTTGGTTACAGAATATATATTATCGAATGCAACGGAACTAACTGCTGCACTCAGAAACCAATATTAATTACTTGACTGTGAATAAAGGAAGATTTTGACATAAGTTCCATTCATTATCTGTCAAACTCTTCAGTAACTTAAAGTTAAATCATCATTAATTTATTAATATCTATGAGTGCGGCCGTCAAGAACTCAGTCACCGCTATTTCCCTATACGCTATACGGAAATTACTCGTGTATCAAAGCCTTAAATTATGAACAGACACGACATTCCAGGAACACCGTGCAAACAATTTTAATGATTTATTCAGAAAGGATTAGCTATTCCCAAAATTTGTAAGAAGTTGATGTATGAGATGTTAAATCAGCCATAACATTCTGATTACTCAAGTTCCATGTGTCTTATGTAACTTCCCGTGGTCTGATTTAATGAGATGCTTATAAAAGTAATTTTCATCTTTTTTCTCAAAATTCTGCAGTATTGGCACACTATAGATTATGAATTACTAGCTGTCCCGGCAAGCGTTGTTTTGCCATTTAAAGTATATTTTCTACATCATCAGTTGATACATGTTTTACCCCCTCTTTTGTCCCCTAAGAGGGTGTGGGGGGGAATGTCATACACCAGATGTTATGTTGAAAAACACAGTTAATACCTAATATGAAGTAAGTTCACTAAAGAAAAAAGTTGTATACAAAATCTGACCCCTCTTTGGTCCCCAGAGAGGGTTGAGAGGGGAGGGGGAGGGGAGGATTTTTTTTACACCAGATGTTGAGTTGGAAGAAGACAAATATAATATATCTGTGAAAACCGTATGCAAATCTGTGAAAACCGTATGCAAATCGGATCAGTAATTTTCGTGTTAAAGAAAAAAGTTTGATACAAAATCTGACCCCCTCTTTTGTCCCCTTAGAGGGGTGGGGGGAAAAAATTTTATACACCAGATGTTAAGTTGGAAGAAGATAAATATATCGGCGAAAACCACATTCAAATCGGATCAGTATTTTTCGTGTGATGCTGGAACAAACATACAAACAGACAGAAAGAGTGACAGACAGACAGACAGACAAAAAACTAACCACATTCTATAGCGATGTAGTGACAAAGGTGTAATTTCGGGTGTCATTTCATATCTTTTATGTACAGAATTTTCATTTCTACAACAGAATATTGTCTTCCAACCGCACGCGCTTTGGTGACGCCCACTATCGTAATATTTTAATTTTGCCATAATTTCAAAACCAAACGTCCAATTTTAATCATTCAAAGACCAAATATTATCTACATAAACTGTACTTAGTGATAAAATAATTTATTTTGATAAGGATTAATAGCGTGAGTAAAATATATCCGTTTAAATGTAGTCCAAAAAAAATCAGGATTTTTAAATAAATAAATGGTTATTGTGCCTCACTCGACATAGATAGGTATAGTGTGTCGCGGACTTTTTTGTAGATATTTATAAGATCTACAATTACTTAGAACATTTTATGGTTCTATCTTTTATAGTTTAGGCAGCGTACGCAAAATAAGTAACTTTTCTAGCTGATTTTTTACACCTTGCGTCCGAAAAACTCAAATATCTTACGGAACCCTACTTTTTTCCAAAATAAAATGTAGCCTATGTTCAGCAGAAATAACGTAAGATTCCAATAGCAAAAGAATTTTTCAAATCGGTTCAGTAGTTTCGGAGCCTATTCGACTCAAACAAACAAACAAAAAATCAAATCTTTCCTCTTTATAATAGTAGTGTAGATAATAATATGCAGATTCGTGTAACGAGGCACCTGGTCGTTATGGTGACTTTATACTTTCAAAACACTAGCCAATATTTGGTGAATTCACTTGAAAAATAGATATATCCATATTATTCCATATCTATTACCGTGAAACTTTAAAAAATCTGCACCAAAAATATAGAGCCGGCCATGGTTTCTTTAGTCCATTGATAGAACCAAGAATTGAAACACCATTTCAAGTCTTCAAATCATAATAAAAAGTGTCATAAATAAAATTTTAATTAATAATTAAACAACGCTGCAAAATAAAATTGACGTTAAATTATTCCGATAAAAGGATAGCTTTTAAAATCGATGTTTTATTGATGGCGATGCATAATTTAAGTGCTGCTCAGCTGCTAACCGACGTTTGGTAATAGATTGCTATGATAGGAAAAATCACAGCTAACCTCATTTAAAACATTGTTAAATTACGTTTTAAAAATATGTTTTATAATACCAAGAATATAATAGTGAACTTATATTATTAAAATTTTCTTGAAACTTTTAATATTGATATTATGTAAGTCAATCAATAATTAATAGTCAATGTCTACTTATTCACTTGTTACAAGTGAATAAGTAGACATTGAAAGCATTTCCTAGAATATAATAATCATTATAACGTCGCTGCGTGTACATTGATATTAATGGGCCAACGTGGAAAAGTAACATTTAAGTTTTAAAGTTACTTAACGGCCATTTCAATATAATATTATATTAAAGATCAGTTTTTTACTGCAGGTTTTATATCTATTATTATTTTTTTACAAAATAAGGGGGCAAACGAGCTAACGGGTCACCTAATGGAAAACAACTACCGTCGCCCATGGACACTCGTAAAATTAGAAGAGCTGCAGGTACGTTGCCGTCCTTTCAGTTTATTATTAAAATATTAGATATTTTTTTTATACAGTGTGTAGCAAAAATAAGTGATAAAACTTTAGTTAGGGTGTGTACGTGTTCCTTGTCGAGAGTTCACTGTGAAAGTAGGAGCGCTGAAAGACGAAATTTTTTTTTCACTTTTGTATGGGAAAGGGCCCGAGCGTCACGAGTTTTCCCATACAAAAGTGAAAAATGTTTTGGTCTTTCAGCGCTGCTACTTTCACAGTGAACTCTCTACGAGGAACACGTACACACCCTAAAGTATTATCACTTATTTTTGTTACACCCTGTATATTGTAATGTTACTGTAGCAATGGTAGTTTATAAACTATTTCGTATATAAACTGGCGTTTCAACGTTAAATATCTCATAACCTGAGTCGTGAGCATTCAGTTCCGTTATTGCATGTCGAGCGAGCATAGCATCGCAGCATCAAGGATATTCGCTCCTTCCCTTCATATCTAATGTTATTGTAAACTATCCCCGTCTCTTTGTTTTTGTTTATATTCAAGTACTAGCTTTCCCGGCAAACGTTGTTTTGCCATTTTAAGTATTTCTACTTCATCAGTTGATACAAAATCTTACCCGCTCTTTTGTCCTCTAAGAGGGGGAGGGGGGGGGATTTTATACACCAGATGTTAAGTTGGAAAACACAGTTAATAATATGAAGTAAGTCCATTAAAAAAAAGTTTGATACAAAATCTGACCCCCCTCTTTCGTCCCTTTAGAGGGGTGGGGGGGGGGGGGGGGAAATTTTTATACACCAGATGTTAAATTGGAAGAAGACAAATATATCTGCGAAAACCGCATTAAAATCGGATCAGTAGTTTTCGTGTGATAGTGGAACAAACATACAGACAGACAGACAGACAAAAAACTAACTACATTTTTGGCTTCTATAGCGATGTAGTGACACCCTCCGCTTATTATTTTTTGAATATCTTTAATGTACAGAATCTTCATTTCTACGGTTTTAAGTTTTATTATAATAATTTATGTATAGATGTTTAGTATTTACGCTGACACCATACATACGGGCAACGGACGTAATGTAAAATGGCCTGTGATTGATCTCTATATTATAATATTATACATAATTATAAAGGCACTTAAGATTTTTCCAACGTACGTTTCCTTATTTTAATGAAACTGGTCACTGACACCAACACCGCTGTGGCCTTTAGTATCATGTAGCATCCTAAACACCTTCTTTTTAGGGTTCCGTACCCAAAGGGTGAAAACGGGACTCCATTACTAAGATTTCGTTGTCTGTCCGTCTGTCTGTCTCCAGGCTGTATCTCAAGAACTGCTAAAGATAGACTTCAGAAATTTTCACAGATTGTGTATTTCTGTTGCCGCTATAACAACAAATACTAAAAACAAAATAAAATTTATATTTAAGGGGGGCTCCCATACAATAAACGTGATTTTTTCGACCTTTTTTGCTCCTTATCTATTGATATGGCGTAATGGCAGCAGGTAGGTACTTGAAATTTTCACAATTTTTTTTATTATATGTGTACTTGAATAATTAATAATAAAATTAAAATGATATAAATATTTAAGGGGGGTTCACATACAAAAACCTCAATTTTTGGCCTATTTTTGCTCTACAACGGTACGGAACCCTTCGTGCGCAAGTACGACTCGCACTTGGCCGGTTATTTATTCTGTGTATTCACCCGTTAATCGATAGCAGAAGTAAAGGATCGTTCAGCCTTTGTAATTCAATGAAAGGTCCCTGGACGCCGTCATGGACGCCCCCAATACATATTACATGCACGCCTTTGGTCTGTTTGCGATCCATTGCGTGGGGAATGCTCGTTTTAGCTAGCTAAGAAAGGGTTATGAAGTGGTTTTGTTTATTAATCTGTTAAACAAAACTACTTCATAATTTTTTTTCGAACTGGTTAACGTTGTTTTACCACATTTATTATGTAAAATAAGACGTGTGTATTAACGATAAACGGTGTGAGAGGGACAATTTAAAATTCAATGCTGAACTATACAACAACATTAGTTTGGTACAAAAAAAATTAAATGGGACCACCTAAGGTTATCAAACCTACTCGATAAACAAAAATAAATATTAGAGAGAAAAACAAATGAGTACGAAATATTCTTTTGTTACATGTTGTTGGTTGGTTGTAAATTTTTGGGCTACTAAGTACCCCAATAATTCCGAAATTTTCCATATTATTCTCACACTCTCAGTAAAACACATTCAAAGTTGTTTGTAATCCGATATTATCTTTCAATCACCATTGCCGCATTGTTGTTGATTTTCCTAAGTGCTGAGTTTTTGATTGTGAGGAACAGCTTTTACCCAGAGAAATAGTTTTAGATTAAGATAATTTATTTTTACAAAGTCAAATTTCCCGATGCCTACTTTTTATTATCTTATTCCCATTTTATTAGTAAATGTTGTCTGTCCTAACTCCTAAAAAAATCAGATATTATATTTACATAATAATATTAAGTATATAGGGTTGTAAGTGGGCCCCTAGACGAGCAATTTTATTGTGCAATATCACGCTTTAATTTTATTGAACAGTCCATTTGACAATTCGATTGAAGGCGCGCGATGTTCAATATGAATCCTAGACGGTCAATATAATATTAAGCAATACGTGATATTGCACAATAATATTGATCATCTAGGGGCCCGCTAAAGTGACTATCATTGAAATATTCTAATATAGCAAATACTCGAACCCAAAGCTCTAAATCCTTACGATGTCATAACTATGGGGCAACATATAAATCATAGATGATATTGCATACCGTCGTATAGCTGATTACTTGTTGACCCCATTACAAACCCAGGACCAAAATATACCCTCCTGAATATAAGGACTTATGTCGGGAAATTCGAATTATTCAATATTACACATACCTACGTAATATCTACATTAATATGTAACTGGAACTGGTGGCATACAATCAGTTAGTTTATTTTTAGTATATGGACTACGTATTTTGGTCGGGCTGTATCAAGCCCAGCCATTCACGTCTGTTACTGATTTGACTCTATGTTATACGTTAAAGCAATTTTATAAAGAACTAGATGATACCCACAACTCCGTTGCGCCAAGATTCATTTATCGCGGCGGAACCGTACATTTTTCCGGGATAAAAAGTATTATATGCCCTTTCTCGAGTCTCAAAGTATTCCCATACCAATTTTATCAAAATCAGTTGAGCGGTTTGGGCGTGAAGAGGTAACAGGAATACAGACAGACACACTTTCGCATTTATAATATTAGTAAAGAATATAATATCTCATTGAGTACTATAATATATTTAGGCATTAAATTTAACTTATATCCTCATAATTTTAGGCAACATAATCTTTTTATGAGGCCTGCCTAACGACCATAACCGGCCTCCAGTGTAAGTGTAGTCGGCAATTTCGAGAATTTTCTACATAATTTGAATAAAAAACGAGCCAAGGTCTGCGGGCGACCCGTCCGTAAATGAATGTCTTTGAACTGTTAATTTTGTTTGCATACAGAATGAAAAACAAAAATTGTGTACAATTAAGCTCTATGCAAAAGATCATATTGTGTAGAGAATAAATAAATCTTTTCCTTTTACTCCAGCTCTTACGCTGGTTTATCGCTACATATTAATAAATAGTTACAAAGTAATCAGTAAGAACATTCTGAAAGTATTATTGAACTATTTATATAGAAATAAAATATTTTAAATTTAAACTTTGGAGAATGAATGCGAACATACACAGAAACAAAAAAACATTTTGTTAGTTCAGTACGTTCACTACATTTATGTCTTCAATCTAATAACCACGATGGACCGATGGTTGATTTCAGTCCTGTATCTTCACTTTAATTCAAAGAAAATATAGCACGTACTCCATATTATTTTGATACACAAAAACTCACATAACATAAAAAAAAAATATGGAGTACATGTTATGTGAACAGTACCCCATATTTTCTTTAAGGAATCTGCTTCGTCGCTTTCATATAAACATGCCTTTTTACTGCAAACGCTCTTCTATTAAAGCACCAATTAAGAAAGTCTTCACGCTATAAATACATAAGGCGAGACATACATTTAACGAGACACCGAAAATATACTGTGAAATGTTAGGAGTGAAAAATTTATTATGGAATACTAACCTACGAGTATAAATAGAAGTTAATTTCGGTTTTCAGCAAACGCATCCAAGCGGCCAGCACCAGGCTGCTATGGTATCTAAAATTAACACCACAAATTAAAATATATAAATTTTCCTCAAATCCTTTTTTTGCAATAAAATGTTTTATTCTATAATATAACATCTACCTATTTTAGCACTAATTTTCCACAAAGCAACGTATAAAATATTGTACAAGAAGGAAAATGGGGAAAAATACAGAAATAACTTATCATCCATGATCCAATACATTTTCTCTCTTTGTGTGAGCTTGTAAATATTGTTCATAGCATAGTTTATTATTTGCTTTGTCTTGTGACAAATATACGGAACGATTTCTTCATAATTGTCGCCATTTGATATATCTTTATGTTCTTAATATATCAATGGCCAGAGCTAGGATTCTTGCCACATTTTTACGTATAGTTAATAACATTATTATATGGTGTAAAACTAAAATATTATGTTCCATGAAACACAAAATTAATTAAGAATTAATAGGTTTATAAGGTTTTATTAATAAAAATATTATGATAAAGTTAATTTATTTGAAATAGAGTTACTTTGAGAACAAAAAATAAAAGTAAGTATAAATAATTAATTATTAGAACGTAAACAGGTTTAAATTTTCCTAAAGTACTCGAACCGCGCTTTCATTGGCCAAAATCGTTGTGGCCGCGCAGACATTGATGCAATACTTAATTTGCCATGAGCGGGATAATATCTTGTTATTATGTATATCTGTGACTTACATTGATGTATTTCTAACAAATATGGCACATTACATTTCTATTAAATATGTTAACATGCTCAAAGTATATGGTACATTATATTGCCTGCGCGGAAAACAGGCACGTACATAGAAGCCTTAGAATTAAATTCTCACCTCATATAAATGCTGATTTACCCGAAATTATTCATAACTCACTGAAATTATTGAAGTTTGTAAACAGCTATTGACCAATACAAAATGTTACAGATGTTTCACTGAGGTTATTGTGTTTGTGGTGCAAACTATTATTTGTTTTAATTGGATTTAAGGATTATATTATACAGATTACAGGGTGTTATAAAACCTATCTCTTTCTCTCGTAGATATGGTGAGTTACGACACTTACAAATAACGTGACATTCGGTTGCTGAATGAATTTTTAAAATTGGTTCAATAGATCCAGAAACTATCCCTTATAACGTCACAAAAAATCACAAACTTTACCTCTTTACTATATTAGTATTTACTAATAATAAAAGCTAATTAGTATAGATTTCTTATTTTACTATAGACCTCTACAAACTCTGCGAGTTGTTATCAGCCTCACTTAATAAGGGGGTGTGCCAAAATCTTTTCGTTTTCGCTTCGATATAGAATCGCCGATCAAAATGTAGGTATGGAATTGACATAAGACGAGTCGAACGTCAACGTCATTAAAACGAACACTTAAGTCAATTCCATACATTTTCATCAGCGATTCTTTAACGAAGCGAAAACGAAAATATTTTGGCACACCCCCCAGATTTTTTTTTTACCTTATCCAGATTTTTTACATGAAATTGTACACAAAACAGTATAAACATTTCCGTTCTATCTCAGAGGTTCTCATTTATTATTTTTAGTGTGAAATGTTCTCGTTTGGAGTGTTCCTGTGCCCACATCAAAGCCACATTCTCACACCCGCACCCACTACACCACAATTTCAATGTTTGAAGACTGCATACTCGAGTACTTTAATATTGTTAGGGTACAAACATAAAAAAATATGTTTTGTGTCAAAATTACCTTTTTCAATTAATTGGTACTTTTGGGTTTGTAGGGTTTTTATAATATTCTGTTTTTATAACAATACAACATGGGTCCAGTCCGGTACTTCTGAAACAGAAAATTGTCCAACGTCAAACAAAGTAAAAATAAGTTTTCAGCAATCTAAAGGAGTTCGTTTCACCTTAGTTTAACATATTTTAATAAGATTGATCTGCATTTTAAATAGCACCTCTAAAAATTTAACAATTAAACTAAAATTAAAAGAATTAAATTAAAATACAGTGTCCAAGTGTAAATATTTTGTTGTATAATAAATAAAAGACGCCCAAAACTCCGTTGCACCGAAAGTCGGAAACCGTACATTTTTTCAGGATAATTAGTAATAAATAATTTCTTTATTTAGAGCAACTAAGGCCCAAATTATTAGTAACAATGATCTTAAAAACTATGTTAGTAGGTAATATTATAGTTGATACTTATAAATAATAATAATTTACATAATATGAAATGATAAGAAGGATCGTGACCATCAAATTCGGTTCAGGCAGACAGATAGTCACACTTTCGCATATTTTATAATAATATTAATATGGATATGGACGAATGTCATCAAAATTCTCTCAACTCTATTATCTTACTCCAATTCAGGGAACAATCGGAGGCTGTTAATTTTTATCTCCAGCAGTAAAACCAGTTATAAGTTAAAGTCACTGGTGCAAACTTTACAAAGTTAATCTGCATAAAAAATGAGGCGCGCTGGCGTCCGTTTTTGAGTGGCTAATCTCCTTAAGATTAAATGTAAGAAAATACGAGGTTTTTAGCACAGCTCTAGACCGCGTCATTTAGAATTGCAAGGATTTAACACCGAACTACGGCAAATAACGTTAATTCTGAAACATTTTGTTCTTGTTAGAAGTTTTTGTATCTATTAAATAATAGTCGTTATACATATTTTGGTTTAATGACTTAAAATTAATGATATAATTTTATTAATACGCAGAACACAACATAATATTAAGCGAAGGCTGTGTTAATATTGATTTGGTTGAGTCTTTCGTGCCGAAGAATGTCTTTCTTAGATTTTATATAATAACTAGATGACGCCCGGAACTGCGTTGCGTCAAAATTCGTTTATCGCTTGGAAAGCGTACATTTTTCCGGAATTAAAATATCCTATCTCCTTTCCTGAAACTCAAGGAGATATAAGTTTGGGCGTGAAGAGGTAACAGACAGACAGACAAACAGACACACTTTCAATTTTATAATGTTGGCATGGATATTATGTAAAATCTATATTCTATATATTATAATTATTATTATATAGTCATAAGTCATGACCTACATAGTTAATTTGCAAGAAAATCAGATCATATTTTATGTAATATCAACTTAAATTAGACAGTACCAAAACATGATTGGCATTTCTAATTATAAAGCAAATCAAAATGCCAATATACCCTCATTTTCATTTCACGGCAGTGATTAAAACGATCAAATTACATTTAATGCGCACTTAAAATTCCTTATTATCTTTCGTAATAAAACATAAAATATAAATTCCTTAAAAGCCTGTTGATCTCCTTCAGGTGGTCCGCTTACAGCCTTAATAAGAGAATTACCGCCTCGTTTACATTTTACAGGAATTCGCTAATTTCCATTGTAAGCCCATACATAATTAAACAGATTATTTTCCGATCAACGGTGACTTTCCCATAAATTATTTCCATACTTCAGTAATAATAAGTACCTGATTGCATATTTTGAGACGTAGCTTTTCTTTAGTTTTCTTTAGTTCATTATAATATTTTAGCTGTTGTCTACTGCAACTTAGTATACGAAAAGAGTATTATCTCAAGAACCATACATATTTTTTCATATTGTATTTATTTTCATATTTTTCATTCATGTCATATATTCCGATCTTATTTCGGCAGTCAAATTAACAATATGAAAATGTAATATTAAAAGGCTACGTTCTTACGACTCGTCTCTTTTCTACGGTACGAATTGAACGTAGTGCAGATAGCGTAGATTGCCAGTTACAACCTCTTTGTGGTGAAATATATAAAAGGCAACACGTGACCAAGTGAGTACGTTGCATCTTCTGAATAAAAGAGAATTTTAAAGAAGCGAGACCGTATACGGTTTACGTTACTTTTGCTCATGCTTTAAGATCGGCTTTTGGGTTTTGGTGACGGTGGCCGGCTTTATTGAAACCAGGCCAGTTACGCAGGAGTAATTTTATAGCGCCCAGCAGTGTGCGCAGTACCCAAGAGCACTCTCTATTTCTTTACTTTCATAAGCCAGTGATACGGACGACCGACACGATTAGCGAGAGATCAGGCACAGGACCGACTTTTTACATGCCTATATACGACGCATGGATCATCTTACTTGTCAGACAATCAGGTGATCAGCCTGCATTGTCCTAACCAAACTTGGAAATAACATGTTTTCAACGCGATTATAGAACATACGACCTCCGAGTCAAGAGCCACGCTCTAAACCACTGGACCACGCAGGCGTTTGGGTAGGTGGCGTGAATCATCCATAGACACAATAATTGTTGCTTGGAATTTTGTTTTGTCTAAGTATCTTAAGGTACAGGTTAGGTTAAGAAAATGTCAAGCTTCAAGGGAATTTTATGTACTGCTAATATATACTTAATGCCCAGGGCCATAACCTAACCTATGATATATTTTTTAAATAAGGGGGCAAACGAGCAAATGAGTCACTTGGTGGAAATTATGCACTGCCGTCGTCCAATAGACACTCGCAACATTAGAGCTGCAAGTGCATTGCCAGGCTTTTAAAAGGGAATACGCTCTCTTCTTGAAGGTTTGCAGGTCGTATTGGTCCGGAAATATATTTAACCAAAGTTCAACTAAAACTGGAACGTTATAACAGACGCAATTAAAACGTTCCTCAGCGCTTTGCCTTTTCCAGTCTATCACTCATCACGAACTTAGGAGTTGTAACAAGTTAGCTTCCGTGCTAATTAGCTGCACCATTGTAACGACTCACTCAAAACTTCGCTGTTAATGCTTATTGATGGATAATGAAGTTTAAACTTCTTTTTTAGTATGAAAGTGTTGCTGTTTGTTGAAAATTAACCTTGTCATCGTGTAAAGTAGAAACATAATATATATGACATATGTGATGGAGCCTGGAGACAGACAGACAGACAGACAGAAAGACAGGCGGGCAGACATCGAAGTCTTAGTAATAGAGTTCCTTTTTTACCCTTTAGGTACGGAACCCTAAAAATGGCCAGGTTAAAAAATGACATTCGGAGAACCTAGTGTTGACTACGTAGTGTGTACCTTGATTAATTGCCGTCGCTCGTCCTTGATTGATTACGTTGTAATCTTGGATGTGACTTGACTGATGGTGCTGAAATACTAATGTTTCATTAAAACAACGAGTTAGAGTCTAGTACTGTAGTCTGTAGTCTGCAAAAATAAAAAGCAGTCATACAATTAAGCCACGAGAAAGAAAACCTATACGTCATGTAAACCTTCAAGAATAGAACGTGTTCTCTCTTAAAAGGCCGGCAACGCACCTGCAGCGAGTGTCCATGGGCGACGGTAGTTAGACGGTAGGTAGCTTTCCATCAGGTGACCCGTTTGCTCGTTTCTCTCTTATTTTATAAAAATAAGCCTACGGATTACAGATCAGGTCACGTGCCTTACGACAGGCGTTTTAAACATTTATTACTCATCTTAAAAAGGCACAACGCCGCTAAAGAAGTTTTCACTTCGTAAACTCCCTTTAAAATAAATTTCAAACGAATTAAATCGCTAGCTGGCTTATTAGTATGAAAAGCGTTTCATATTTTGCAAATACGAGTTTTTAACTTTATTCCTGATCTAAAGTTAAGCACTAGTTTAACTTTATGATTTCCGATTTAAATAGAACTTTTTTCTACTCAGCAAACTCCGTATAGATAGTTCCGAGTTGTTATAAAGGAACTGCATAACAGTTTTGTAAAAAATCCTGTGCTTTTGTAAATATTGTCTTTTGTAATTTAGTTTATAAGTATTTTTTCCAATATCTTTTGCTGTAAGTTTAATATATATTTTACTTTTTAAAATGTTATTAGAATTACAGTTTTTTTTTTGAGGATTTTAATTTTTTTTCACGAAATTTTGTGATTCCTTTGAACAAATTTAGCGTGAGGATGAAACAGACATACAATTTATTTTATTTATTTAACATTTATTGTACACAAGAAACTTATTTTAATACAATTGACATGGAAAGACGACACAAAGGAACTGCTTATTTCTACAGAAATTTCTTATAGCAGCCCTACAAAGAGAAAATACGATATAAGAAAATGGACAGAGCGTGCACAATCACATAAAAAAGTACTTTACAATATACATATTATTATTTAAAAAATCTTCCTCTTTATACCTCCTAGCTCTACGAATAATAAAAACTATTATTATTCGTTATAGCTCCTACGTTCAAAATTTTCGTAGCACACGCATGCTACAAGTTGCTCGTAGCGCGATGCTACGAAATCGTAGCGCTACAAGATTTGTAGCGTATGCTACGACAATGCATGCGGAATGGGCGTTTTTCGACTAGCCGGCCCGGCACCGGCATCGGCCCCGGTGCCAGGGAGGCAACAATGTATGAAAAAGTATGGCACGCTTTTCCACTTACCGGCGCCGGCACCGGCCCGGCGATGGGTCACGCCGGTGCCGCCAGCTTTATGGTATGGAGATACCTTGAGTCCCGGAAACGGACATAGGGTACTTTTAATCCCGGCAAAGTGTACGGTTCCCGCGGAATAACCGCATTTTGGTGCAACAGCGTTGCAGGCGTCATCTTTAATATTGTAAATGTGATTGTGAAATTGTACACTTAAGGAAAAAGTTTTGTGATTGGACTTAGAGATATCCAAGGCCCGAATCAAAAAAATGTTTGACTGATAAGTCAAAATTTCAACTTTCGATCATGCATCTCGGGGTGAGCTAAAATCTTTTCTCTGTCGCTTCTTTATAGAATCGCCATTGAAAATGTATGGAATTGACATAACACGAGTCGGAAGTTAGCTTCATATTATCGAACGCTTATGTCAATTCCAAAGATTTTGAACGGCGATTCTATAAAGAAAGGACAAAGAGAAGTCTTGTATATAAGGCTATGTAAAGGCAAGTTGTTCCAGTTTAATCGTAACACTCTATCGCAAGTCTATGAGCCCCCTAAATAAGGCCGTTAACATACTAGCGGTTGGCGAACGGTTTCGGAATGGAGCGGGCACGCAGCGAATACGTCGCGAACACGCCGCGGTTGCGCACCGACTACCGAGGACGTCGCGGACGCGTAGTGGATACTCAACTTTTTAAGCACGTGTTTACAATGAGTTTACAGAACGCTGCTATCTCGTTGCACGTCCGCGACGAATTCCATGCCCGTCCCGAAGCCGCTCGCCAACTGCTAGTATGATAAGACCCTAATGCGGGGCTTACAGGGGTGACTATAGTCGCACTATTTACTGTCTAAATGGCAATAAAATCGACTGTCTAAATGGCAATTCGGCATGCGGCGTATTACCATTTAGACAGTCGCTTCTCTCCTTGCGGCGTAAATCGTGCGGCTATAGTCACCCGTGTAAACCATGCATAAGTGGCACATCGTGACAGATCGACCGCAACCGCACTTGCGGCTCCTCTGACAAATTACACTGAGCTAAATAAATCAAAATGTATGTAACACAAGAATATTGGAGAAGATGGCCGGGAAAGATTGATTGCGATTTGATTGTTTTTTAAAAAGTTGTTTTTATGTATATTGTAGAAACGTTTGTCCCTGATTCAATATTTAGGTGTAAATTGTAATAAACAAATAATAGAAATCTTCGAATTTTAATATTACATATTTTCCAATTTTAATTGTTCACCGCTACTAATGTGCCTAAAGGCAAAAATTTAAAATGAACCACTGATTTCATAAAGTTATAGGTAAAACGTTTGCCAGCTCAGTTAGTAATAATGTAAGTACATACTAGAAGTATTCTAGCTACTTTCTTAACAGTAATGCTAAGTAATTCATTAATGGATAAAAAAACTACATTTCTGCACGTTTAAAATTTTTTAGTGTACCTAACAAAACTACATCGACTAAATACATTTTAGTACGGGAGCCCTGGAATTTTTTTTTAACTATCAAGCAATTTTTTTGTGAGTAGCTTCATTTTAATAAGACGAATAACATTTTTATCTGCGAAAAATCTTAATAGTGGTAGCTAACAGAAATAGAAAGGATTTCCTAATTTTCCTAACCTAACCTAACCAGCAGATTTTTTGTTTATTGGTATGGTTAAAAGTTATATAATTTATGAGTAACATTGTCCTACAAATATAACAATCCATATTTTAGGACCATCAATTATTCAAAGTACCTATGAAATCCTTTCTATTTCTGTTAGCCACCACTTTCAAGATTTTTCGTAAATAAAAATGTTGTTCGTCTTATCAAAATGAAGCTACCTACTCACAAAAGATTTGCTTGAAAGTAATTTAAAAAAATTGTTCTAGGGCTCCCGTACTATTTAGGCTATTACGACAAAACGAATTAGCGCAAAATAAGAAAAATAGTTAACAAGCGAGACCATTAAATTAGTCTTAGAGCTTTTAAGAGCATGTAACTCTTTTAATTTTGTGTGTTTGTTGGAAAAAGAAAAAAATAAATTCTTAAGAAAACGGACCATTCCCTGCCCCTTGTTAAGTATCGGGTATTGTTCGTCTTCGCTTTGTGCCTCGTTATGTGAGGTTTCGTACAGGATATTGGATGAAACAACTTCCATTCAAAACTATTAAAGATCAAACTATTGGGCTTACATGCAAAATCTATATTATAATATTATTATAATATAGATTTTGCATGTATTTTTATTTATTGTAGTAAAATAAATTAAACGTGGAAAAAGTGCATGGAAAAGTGCGTATTATTACTGTGAAACATGAATTTCCACCAAGAAGTTACAGTTCATTAAATAAAATAATTATTATTTAATAATAACATATATTTAATAATAACAATAACATATTTTACCCCCTCTCTTCTTTTACTTTATGAATTTTGATAACAAAACTTAATTGTTTCCACGTTCCAGTTATGTATCAAATATTGACGTAACTAAGTTACGAGGTATTTGTATTCAAGTCACCGCGAACCTGCCACGGCACGTCCCACCCGGGTTATTTGCATCTCCCTACCATTTTTAACCTAAAAAGCGTATCGTTATAAAATGTATGGAATGTAAATATTGGAACAACGAACAAATAATGATAATTTCGTATTTAATAAGAAACGATCGGTCCACTCATAACTACTACCGCCAGAAAGTAGCCAGTCAGTAATGAGAAAAGTGTTCCATGAAAAAATCTGTAAATGCTAAGAAGTATGAACAATATTCATTGATAAAATCTGAGAAATCAATAATCATCATTACATAGAAAAAACAATGTTAGGCTCTATATCGATTGGTCACGTTACCAGCAATTTAATCTCTTCATTTATTACAAAAAATAAATGTGGCACTCGGGGAATGCCGTGGTAAAACTAATGCATAGCATTTTTCATCAACTTATACAGTAATAATTATAATTCGCATACGACTAGTTGCACGCACACAAAATAATATATCGTGCCGAAATCTGGCAAACTGAACGAAAAAAACGAACCACAAAAAAAATACAATCCTGTTAACTTTGTGTTTAAGTTAAATGCTAAGTTTAAGCTTAAATGCAACAAGCTGCTTAGTCTTTAGAGTCTAGAACATGCTAAAATAAATATACAGCACATAATATGCTTGCACGTCTAATGCCCAGTTTCTGAGGTTTTTTGACCGGAGTTTATCTTTTCACTATCGCTTTTGATTGGCTGGCGTCAAAAAATTAACCAATCAACAACGCTAGTGAAAGGATAAACTCCAGTCAAAAAACTTCAGAAACCGGGCATAAGTTCTTTATCTAATTCTCCTACGACCTAGTATAATTTACCAGCAATTTATCACTTAATTAACTAAGGGCCTGTTTCACCACTTCCTGATAAGTGCCGGATAGGCTTTCCACCTCTTAACTTGACAGAATAGAGTATGGAAAATCTGTCAAATAAGTTGTGGGTAGCCTATCCCGCACTTTATCAGGAAGTGGTGAAACAGGCCCTAAACATTCTACTTTAGGTTGTAGTACTTATGGCTGTAGGTTACACGTTTAGTTTGTCACCAATCTGGCGTCAGTCTCAGACTGATGACCAGATTGATGGCAAAAAAATATATATTATAGAAAAGATCAATCCGTCGATCGACTGGTTTGCCGTTTTTCGCGTTAATCTTACCAGATTGATGTACTGAACTGATGAGAACTGAGCGTATAACCTACGCATAAAACAGTCATAATTTTTACATTGCTAACGTAACAAATAATATGCATCCTGAACTCTGGTTTGAAAGAACATAATTACGCATATTTTCATGCTACAATTAGTTGAATGTAAAAAGGTTGCTTCAAAATCTCCCATTTAGCGCTCGCCCAAAACATCACCATTTGGATCTTATGTAGGCTTGGCGCAGACGAACTACTAGCGAACGCGACTTGCTACAAAATAAGTGTGTGATAAAAATGGTTTATAGTACGGGAGCCCTAGAACAATTTTTTTTGTGATTTTATTACAAGCTAATTTTTTGTGAGTAGCTACATTTTGATAATACGAACAACATTTTTATTTTCGAAAAATCTCGAAAGTGCTAACAGAGATAGAAAGGATTTCATACTTTGACTTGATGGTCCTAAAATATGGATTGTTTTATTTGTAGGACAATTACGTTACTCTTAAATTATAATAAAACTATTAACCCTACCAATTTACAAAAAATCAGCTGGTTAGGGTTCCGTTTTAGGGTACAGTTTTGTTGATTATTTGATACTATTATTATTAGTCTTGCATCTACACTTGCTTATATTTATAGTTTGTAGGCTGTTGTTGTAACGTGTATTATGACAACTCAAAGCAAGTAAACTGTAAAACTGGTAATGCCCGGTTTCTGTGGTTTTTGGACTATACGACGACGATTTTATTTTTTCACTAGCGTTGTTGATTGGTAAATTTTTGACGCCAGCGAATAAAAAGCGATAGTGAAAAGATAAACTCCGGTTAAAAACCCCAGAAACTGGGCATAAGAGACGTAAAAGTCTCTCGTCTGCTGAGTTGGTTGCAAGAGCGACTTTAATCGGACGTGTAGTCTCGCGTCTGCACCGACCCTTGTTTGTGCGTCATTTGTCTTAATGATGATGTTTCGTGGCGTTCCGAGGGCCGTAATTATTTCAATTCACATTTTCCTGTTTTTACAAAAGCATAACAAATTACACCCTAGGCCCTTTTAAATTGCAATTCGCTTTTATATTACGAAAAGTTTGTCAATTAAAAAAGCACTTCACGTATTAATATTGAAATTAATGTTAATGAAAATTTTATGGTGGATTTTATCATAAATCCGTAATGGTTTGGCATTGAAATTGCGGATATCAATACTAATAATATTATTGTAAATGCGAAAGTCTGTGTTCATCATGCTTGAACCGATTTTGATGGAATTTATAAAACGACATTTATACATACAATGGACACCGAATTTTCAGTTAAAAATATGTTTTGATTTAAAATAATTTAAGTTATGAAAATTTGTACCAGATTTTCTGTAGCAAAAAATCTTTAAAGATTTAATTTAAGAATCATTTTCATAAAATTTTAATAACAATCATCGTGATAATTTTTCTTAACGTTAAAGCATTTCCGTAACAATTACAACATTTACGTCTTCGTAACTTAAAATTTATAATTCTGTATTTCTCTGGGTGCATTATACAATCAATTGAAGTACGTCATGACGTAGTCAAGATCATCAGTTCGTCATGTGTCGGAAATTGGTAAATCATGGTCTAATTGGTTGAGCATTTGGAGCATCGGTATTGATTTTTGTAACCTCATCAGTCATTATATTATAGCGACGTGTGTGAATAATGTTTTGAATGACATACATGTTAGTTAAGGGCCTTCCCTACGAAGAATCCGTAATTTACCGTATTTAGAGCCTTATAAACTCATAATTTGAAAGCTACAGAGTTATAATAAAAATACAACAATAATCTTCAGTATCTCAACATTGCTTTCCACGTTTTAAATTTTCTATTTTCGTTTATTATACTCATGATATCAGTTTCCAAAGTAAAGCCAATTTATCAAAATTCAAGCATACATTCAGCATCTCCTTAGTATTTACAAATTACTTTTATTTGAAACACATGCCAATAGATCGACAATATCATAAACTACAGTCATATTCCCCGTTTTAATTTTTTTTAGGTCAATTTTGAACTAAGATAAGTAAAAAAAATACGGGTTTGGTGCGATCTCGGCAACGCGGCAAATGTATGGCCAAGGTCGTATGCTCGGGGGACGGCCTTAAATGGTTAGGTTAGTTTGCTAGTATATTATGGACGATTCTGCGTAAAAATATTTGAATATTGAATGTCTGTATCTTTTTAAGACGTGATTGAACTACACAATAGTACTATCTAAGTTAATATACTGCGACGTATAATGCACCATAGCCAAGTTTCTGAGTTAAAGTTTTTCTACATGAGTTTATAATATAACTGTTAATAAAAAGCGCTATTAATGAATATAATATAATAATATATTAATTTTCACTTTTTATAAACGTCAAAATAGTAACCAATCAGTAAAATTGTTGAAATAAACTCCTGTAAATAAAAATAAGTGAATTAAAAAGATTGTGGTTATATTTTAGTGTTTATTATACTTTGCCTGGTTTAGTTACAACTATGATATTGAATGTACTGTCACTTCTTGGTGGAAATTCATGTTGAATTAAATAATTATACATTTTGCACCTGATGATGAATTTTTCGAAACCGGTCGTGTATATTATAATTTTGTAATAAATCTATTAAAATAAAGTGGAATAAGTGCAAGGAAAGTGTATAATTATTTAATAGTGACAACTACACACAGTATCTACCTAGTTCCTACCACTTGTTGTATTTATTCAATGTAATTGTTAAAACACGCATAACTTTTGAAGTGTATAAGTAAATTTAATATTTTCTTCTATTAGTCTTATTTTTTTAATATTAGATAATATTTAAATCTCTCAGACAAATTTTCATTATTCTATCAAGAAGTTGCTTTGACATTCGATTCAAACATAAACGAATTATCTCATTTTCGTTTACTTTTCGTTATCATCTTCAACAACAAGTGTTATTAAATTAAAACTTTCGAGAAACATAAAACCGTCTCGGGGTATTAAAATTACTCGTGAATGAAACTTTATATTACTTTGAAATAAAATTAAAGTTTCTAAATAGTTCGTGAGAATTCGGATACTTAATATTATGCAATTAAAACTGTTGTTTTAGCCCATGAAGAGACAATGCTGCAAATGAAGATGGGCGGTGAAATAAATACCTATACCTATATTATAATTTACGATAACATAATATCTAGTGTTTAAATTTCTCGTGTCACAGACCGCAGTGCTTGTTGCCAAACTTTATAACGGCTGGGCCGATTTGAAAGAAAGTTATGTAATTTTGTTGTGAGAGTTGAGATCTTCCTGATTCTTAGGGATCAGCCTTTGGAACAATTTTTTATACCCGTCAGAGACTTGAGTCGTTTTATGCAAGGAAAGTATTATTGTAACTATATTATGTTACTAATTTTGCAACAATAAATCAGGCACAATATTCCAACAAAATCATCGCGTTCGATATTCAAACACTATCAAATTTATTTCATTTGGCAACAACGCAACATAATTTGTCTGTAAAATTGAACATCAATTTACATTTTAACTGCAATTGTGAATCAAATTGGGGCAAAACTTTAAATATTTGCGGGCACTTTCTATTATTAGGCCCCGACGGCCTAAAATTCGACAAAGCCGGACGCGGTCCATTCATTTGGACTCTCCATTAAAAGGGTGCTTTTAACTGCAGCTAATTTATGCCGGACAGATTACAGAGCGGACTGTCCGTTTAGTGCAGTTTGGACACGCATCACTCCGGATTGTGGGACAATTTCGATCGTATTGTTTTATATAAATTGTGTCAGAAATGGCACGAGCGTTCGTATAGACTGTTAAAGTTTAATTCTTCATTGGTTCTTCGTTCAAAGTATCTCAGAAAATACCTGACACTAACTACCTGCAAAAAACCACAATATTAAAGTCAAGTAATTTAAGTTTTAAAAACTGGTATCTGCAATGTTATCATAATATTAATATTATGTATATTAATAAAAAAAAAGTCCATGGCATGATGGACTACAATTACATTAATAATATTATTTCTATAATTATCCTTGGTGCGAAAAACCAATATAAAAAGAGAGCAAAAAAAGGATATGGGCGAATAGCCCATAGACAGCCCCGAAATACATTAATAAAAAAAAAATGTTACAAAGTGTCTGTAATTATAAAAGGGTATCGCCAAAACCGTACATTTTTCCATGATAAAAAGTATCCTATGTCCTTTCCCGAGACTCAAACTATCACCATATCATTCTCCGTTAAAAGCTTTGTCTGTCTTTGTGCAGTTCCCAGGAATTTGACCTGAGCGTTCTGCGCTTAGACGCTCGATCCGTTTCCGTTCGCAGTTTGGTTATTAATTCCTGTGGTACGTCTACTGCAGGACACATCAATGACAAAGTCCATGTAAACAAAAATTATAAAGTATTCCCTCTTAAAAGACCGGCACGTACATCTATTCTGATGTTGCGAGTGGGTGACGGTAGTTGCTTTCCATCAGGTGACCCGTTTGGTAGTTTGCCTGTTTATTTTATAAGTAATATAAAATATTGTAACAATAAACATGTTGGGAAAAATGTATACGCGTGATTTTTTTTGTAACGTTGTCGTTACAAAATTAACATACAAGTATTATTTTTTTTAAATCAAATAAAAATATAAATAATAAATAAACATTAATTTAATATGGTTAAAAAAAAATTAACAATATATTTAGCATTTAAAAAAAACATACATAAGAAAAATTACATAACGAAAAATGCAAACGGCATCTTAGCGCTCTGGCAACATTTTATCGCTCGCGAAACGTCGCGAAGGAACGATATGGAGGTTCGATGACCCGGCTCGTTGTCGTTAGGCACTTTAATCTGTGAGCATTCGATAGCGCGGCACAGGCGCGGCCGGCGGCGGCGCGGGGGCCGCCGGCCGGCCGAGCGCCGGAGACGAGCGATTGACTTCAGAGCGCGCACATAGTTCAGTTATTATATTAATTAGTAATTTTTGGAACGACTCTAATTTCGTTCATCTTAATCGCGCTTACTTGCAAACGATTTAAAATATACGTAGTGTTATTACGTGTGCTGTACCCCAGATTGGGGTTCAAGGTTTGGGTTGGCCTTTTGGGGATGCTCGAGCCCCCAATTACATCGACGTGGCTGCCGACCAACTCGTGGCTGCCGTCAAACTTCATCCTGCCTGTTCTGGACCCTGGCCGCCGTCACTTCCGCTCCGAGCCGACTACGCCTCCACTCACAGCCAGGAGAGTACCAGCCTGGGACCGAGTACATAAGACCTTGTTAACTAGGACTCACGCCCTCACTACCGTATATTCTCAAGGGCAAGAATATTAAATAATTTGGTAATTTTTTAAATTGTTGACTTATTCGTAATATATTTTTTGATCGCGAGTCTCCGGGTCTCATTTTATTTAAATCCTTAAGGACCCAGGGATCTCCATACGCGACACTGGCGCCCACACTTGGTTAGTTTAAACAGGTCTTATTGCTTTTCCCAGTTTTTTTTTCGTAGTTTGTGCATGCCTGTGGTTTATTTTTTTGTAAAACGTTATTTTATTTTATTTTTGGTTTTTTCCGTTACTAAGGTGACGTTCAGGTTGTAAAAATTGTAAATTTTATAATACCTTCATTTTTTTTTGTAAATGGCAAACCGTTAGTGCTTGGTTGGTAGTACACATTAGTAGCATTTTTTATTATTTGCTGATTTTTTTGATTTTATTTTTGTTTTCAAGGGAAAAAAAAAACCAAACGTTCATTTTAATCAAATATTGTAACAGATCGGAGACCGGTTTTAATTTTTTTTTTTCTTGCCTTGTTTTTTATTTTTTATTTTTGCTATTTATTTTTTTGGTTTTGTTTTTTTTTGTTTTGTGTGCAAATCATTAGTTGCTTACTGGCTAATTACCACTTACCACTCTTGTGTACAATACTCGACAATTAAATAAAAATGTTGCCGGTTAAATTTCTTTCGTTACAAAAATCAGAACTTGAATATGAGGTTCAGATTCGTGGTGCTACCGCTGCTTCTTCTGTGGAGGAATTGCGTAAGCAAATAGTTAAATTAGCGTCTGAATATCCGTCCGAATACATATTAGAGTCTCCGTTAGATACGCGTCAGGATCTTAAGGGTTGTTGTGAAGTTTTAACTAAAATTCAAATGAATCTTGATATACCTGATCCCAGTGAACCTACTATTATGAGAACACAAAATATGCTTAATCATCTACATAATCGATTAGCAAGGATCACTCGCGGAGATGATTTTAAGAAAGAATATGACGATATTTGCAAAAGTTATAAATTTTTGTCGCAAAAATTGTCGGCTCTTCAAGCAAAGCGACCTATACCTAGCACGTCTTATTCAGGTGAAAGTTCTTTTAGTGAGGCTCAAGCTCCGGAAGTGCAGAACTTAATTTCAGTAACTTGCGACCGTTCTATCTCGGACTTAAATAAAATTAAATTTAACGGCAAAACGTGTGTACGCTCCTTTATTCAGCGCGTTGAGGAATTTATTGTTGCTCGAAATATTTTACCATCGAAAGTTTTAGCTTTTGCTACCGAAATTTTTCAAGACGACGCCCTTCATTGGTATCGTGCTATTAGGGACAAGATTTCGTCTTGGCCGGAGCTCGCCGCGAAATTAAAAGAGGACTTTGATCAGTCGGATTACGACTATCGTCTTATTTCAGAGATTCGTTCTCGCACTCAGGGTGAACGTGAAAACATAACCATTTATCTCTCGATCATGAATGGTATGTTCTCTCGTCTTTCCACGCCACCTAGTGAATCGGATCAACTCGAGATTTTATTACACAACATCAGACCATGTTATGCCAGTACACTTGCTGCATCAGCTGGTCAGATCACGACCATAGAATCTTTACGCTCTTTATGTCGTAATTATGAGATTATTCATTCTCGTCTCTCGAAATTTCAAGAACCTCCTCGGGTGAGCTCTGACACTGTCGCACCTGAGTTTGCTTATACTAAAGAATTAACTAAAAATACAAATAAATTTAATAATAACACATTTAATAAACAAAATTTCACACAGAATAATAATAATAATTACAATAATAGATATAATACAAGACACTTAAATTATACTAATCAACAAAGTAAAAATCAACATTATATTTCAAATAAAAGCCAAAACGAAAACTATATACATTCAGTTCAGGTAAATAAACAACAACCATTTTGCCCTAGGTGTCGCAATAACACACATCACATTCGACAATGTCAGGCTAGTCGTGATAAAATATTTTGTTTTAAATGCGGTATGAAGGATGTTAAGACACCAGATTGTCCTGTGTGCAATAAGGATAAAAATTCAAAAAACTAGTTAAGCAGAATTGTAGTAATTTTAATCAAAAAGATTGGGATAGTTGGCTTCTTTTTATTAAAAATTTTTACTCTACGTATAAGGTATCTACAATTCTGCATTCAAAACCCTTAAATGATTCTAGGCCATATGTAAATTTTAAAATTAATGATATTGAAGCCTGTGGGTTGCTTGATTCTGGTGCTGCAGTCACAATTTTAGGAAATAATTCCCATCTTCATTTAATTGATTGCATTTTGCAACAGAATGACCACGTTTCTATGGTAGCTGCTGGCGGTCAATCCCTAAAATGTGTAGGCATTATGAATTTGCCCATAACGTTTGAAGGACAATTTCATATCATTAAAGCTTATGTTGTTCCAAAGGTGGACACAACTATTATATTAGGCATAGATTTCTGGCGTGCATTTAATATTTGTCCTAAGTATATAAATAGTGTTACATTGTCATCAGTTTCAATTGCTGAAATAAAACTTAACAGTACCGAGTTTATAAATTCGTATGACAATCTTAAAAACAATCAGAAAGAAATAGCTGATAATATTATTGCCCAATTCAAGACGATTTCTACTGAAGAAAGAGGTTTAGGACGTACTAGCTTAATTACGCACAGAATAGATACAGGTGATGCTCAACCGATTAAACAGCGTTATTATAGGATGTCTCCAGAAAAGCAGCGTATTCTAATTGAGCAAGTCGATGAGATGCTGTCTCTAGATGTCATTGAGCCTTGTGAAAGTGCGTGGTCTTCTCCGGTTCTTCTCGTAAATAAGAAGGACGGGCAACCCAGATTTTGTCTCGATAGTCGAAAACTCAACGCAATAACGAAGCGTGATGCGTACAATTTACCATACGTCTCGGAAATTTTAGATAGCCTTCGGGATGCTAAATATTTGTCGAGCGTAGATCTCTCGAAAGCCTTCTGGCAAATTCCAATCGAGACTGCAGACAGAGACAAAACTGCTTTTTACGTACCAGGCAGAGGCACATTTAGATTTAAGACAACTCCTTTCGGTCTCACGAATGCCCCAGCTACTCAACAGCGGTTGGTAGATCGTTTATTTGGCGACAATGATTATAAAACCTTCGCTTTTTTGGACGATATTATTATTATTAGCTCATCGTTTGAGGAACATGTGTCTCGTTTATTACGCGTTTTGGAAAAATTGAAGCAGGCAAACCTTACAGTAAATTTTGAAAAGTGCAAATTCTTTCGCAGTGAACTAAAATATTTAGGTTACGTGGTAGACGCGCATGGTTTACGCACGGACCCAGAAAAGGTTCAAGCAATTTTAAATTTTCCTGTTCCTACTAACAGAAAGGAATTAAAACGTTTCCTTGGTACTGCGACCTGGTATCGTCGTTTCGTTCCAAATTTTAGTACCGTAGCTGGCCCTTTAAACAAGCTTACATCTAATAGTAAGAAGGCACCACCTTTTCAGTGGACGCCGGAGGCTGACGCGGCTTTTGCTGCATTAAAAGATTGCCTAGTTTCCGCACCAGTCCTCTCTTGCCCGGTGTACACTAAGCCTTTTGAGGTCCACACTGATGCAAGTAATTATGGCATCGGTGCCATGCTTACACAGACTTTAGACGGCAAAGAACACCCTATCGCCTATATGAGTAGATCTCTTACCAAGGCCGAGAAGAACTACAGCATCACCGAAAGAGAGACTCTCGCTGTGTTAGCTGCTCTCGAGCACTGGCGGTGTTATTTAGAAAATGGCCAGACATTTACCGTATATACTGATCATTCTGCGTTGAAGTGGTTCCTTTCGTTGGACAATCCTACAGGTAGATTGGCACGTTGGGGAGTAAGATTATCATCATTTAATTTTGAAATTAAGCATCGACGAGGAGTCGACAATGTAATACCTGACGCTCTCTCACGTGCTGTCCCAGTCGCTGCTATTTCTCTTTCAAACGCTGTAGATAACTCGAGGGATGATTGGTATATTAAAATTTATAACGGTTGTCTTAAAACACCTAGTAATTTTCCAAATTTCTTAATTAAAAATAACTCATTGTTTCGACTTTCGAAAAACAAATCTCAGCTTACTTCAGAATTCGCTTGGAAGGAAGTAGTTCCCTTAGAATTTCGTGACCAAATTATTGCAGAAAACCACTCTACACCGACAGCGGGTCATTTAGGAATATTTAAAACGTACCATCGATTAGCATTGTCATATTACTGGCCTGGCATGCATCAAAGCGTCGTAAAATTTGTTTCCTCTTGTTCCGTCTGTTTAGCGTATAAGTCGCAAAATCACACTACATTGGGAGAAATGGGACGCCCTAAACAATGCTCACGTCCTCATCAAATGATCTCAATTGATTTTGTAGGCCCACTTCCAGTTTCTCGAAAACAAAATAGTTACATGCTCGTAGTTACTTGTTGTTTTTCAAAGTACTGTAACATTTTTCCACTACGCCGAGCCACAGCTGACGCAGTAGTTAATATTTTAGAAAATTCAATTTTCTTAGTTTTTGGCATCCCTCAGACTATTTTCTTGGATAATGGAAGTCAATTTATTAGTTCTACAACCAAGGCATTATTTCAAAAATATAAAATTCCCAACGTATTTTTCACTCCTAGGTATACACCTCAAATAAACTTAGTCGAGCGCTATAATAAAACCATAGTCACAAGTCTTTCTACTTTTGTTGATAATGACCATAGAACTTGGGACACTTTTATACCAAAAATCCAGTTTGCAATTAATAACTCTGTTAATGAAGCCACTGGTTATACACCATCGTTTCTTGTACACGGTAGGGAGTTAGTCTTATGCGGATCACACTATACTGATTCGGATTTAGGTGACGAAGTTTTGTTTTTGCCACGTGATATTTACGCTGAGAACTTAGGTTGCTTATCGTCGGTGTTTAATGATGTGCAGGCCTCATTATGGAATGCACATGTAAAGAATACCTCACACTATAATTTACGTAGGAAACCAGCTGAATATAATGTTGGTGACATAGTCTTTAAACGTACTTATATCTTAAGTGACAAAGACAAATTCTTTAGCAAGAAATTAGCTCCAAAGTATTTAAAGTGTAGGATAATTGAAAAGCGTTCACCTTTAGTGTATGTCCTGGAAGACATGTCCGGAAACAATATTGGTGTCTGGCATATTAAAGATTTAAAAATGTGTAATTTTAAATAAGTATATCTATAATAGTTGTCAACCCCTTAAATAACATCTTGTTTTTAGCATAAGTCATTAGCTTTATGATACAGCCGATGACTTTGTTCTTGTTAGGACGCGTCAACTACTTAAAAACTAACATTGTAGTTGTTGCTTAATTGTGTGTTTTATGGAAGATAAGTAGATGAATGTTAGTGGGATAGATGAGTTAATGCTAGAAACTATCTTCGGGTTTTATTTAAGAATAAAACCCTTTCCGAGACGAGGGGGGTATTGTAACGTTGTCGTTACAAAATTAACATACAAGTATTATTTTTTTTAAATCAAATAAAAATATAAATAATAAATAAACATTAATTTAATATGGTTAAAAAAAAATTAACAATATATTTAGCATTTAAAAAAAACATACATAAGAAAAATTACATAACGAAAAATGCAAACGGCATCTTAGCGCTCTGGCAACATTTTATCGCTCGCGAAACGTCGCGAAGGAACCATATGGAGGTTCGATGACCCGGCTCGTTGTCGTTAGGCACTTTAATCTGTGAGCATTCGATAGCGCGGCACAGGCGCGGCCGGCGGCGGCGCGGGGGCCGCCGGCCGGCCGAGCGCCGGAGACGAGCGATTGACTTCAGAGCGCGCACATAGTTCAGTTATTATATTAATTAGTAATTTTTGGAACGACTCTAATTTCGTTCATCTTAATCGCGCTTACTTGCAAACGATTTAAAATATACGTAGTGTTATTACGTGTGCTGTACCCCAGATTGGGGTTCAAGGTTTGGGTTGGCCTTTTGGGGATGCTCGAGCCCCCAATTACATCGACGTGGCTGCCGACCAACTCGTGGCTGCCGTCAAACTTCATCCTGCCTGTTCTGGACCCTGGCCGCCGTCACTTCCGCTCCGAGCCGACTACGCCTCCACTCACAGCCAGGAGAGTACCAGCCTGGGACCGAGTACATAAGACCTTGTTAACTAGGACTCACGCCCTCACTACCGTATATTCTCAAGGGCAAGAATATTAAATAATTTGGTAATTTTTTAAATTGTTGACTTATTCGTAATATATTTTTTGATCGCGAGTCTCCGGGTCTCATTTTATTTAAATCCTTAAGGACCCAGGGATCTCCATACGCGACATTTTTTCACAAGAACTACAGACCTAGAATTTCCTACTTAAAACCTTTTTACCTGATATATTATCGGCTGTTTAACCGACTTTCAAAAAGAGGAGTAAATTATAATATATCCTACTTGTAACTCATGATATTATATCTAGCTAAAAGCCGAGCTTTGTGAGGGCTCGCGTCGTCACACCTTGACTGACTGATGATGATTGATGACACATCTACATAATTTATATAAAATTAATATGTTAAAGCACAAATCAATAGGAGTGATAGTTTTTCCGTAAAGTGTACCACGGATTGTGGGATATACTAGAGCCCGCTTCGCACGCCATGATAATACAAGGTATCAAAGCTTCGTATCACAATACAGAATTCAATAAATTACTCGATCCATCTCACATCTTCCAACTCCTTGGCTCCAAATATTTTGACCGTCCCTTTGTAAAATCAGCCTGAATACGCCTCACATCCCATGACTGATGCGTAAGTGAATTATTCGAACGAGTGTGGCTAATGGAGCGAAAAGTAATCCAGGATTCGTTCATCTGACATTTAACGAATAATTATACCCCGATAGAGCCGTCCTTGTCTGGCAGCTATCTGTCTCGCTTGCGCTGATTGATGGCGTCGGAGATTGCATGTCAGGATTACATCGGCGGAGGATGTATGGATTATTTAGTTGCCGGCACGTAAGTGGAGCAAGAAATATTCAAGGGAGAGACGGTAGAAAAACTGCGAATTGAATATGATATTGGTCTGGACATGATAAATCTTTTCATTATTTATGTTAATACTAGATGACGCTCGCAACTCCGTTGCGCCAATTTATCGCGTGGGAAGTTGGAATCGTACATTTTTCCGGGATGAAAAGTATCAAAGTGTCTCCACGCCAAGTGGATTATTGTTGCAATAGAATAATAATTTACTGTAAAGGTATTACTTTGAATATTTTATTGTCTCCTTAAAATAAAAAAATAGTGTAATTTTTAACTGTAACGATGCGTAGATTTGTCTATTATGGTGTATATTAATTGTGTATTGAATAATAATATTGTGTTTACACATAGTCGGTCTAAGGACACAGTGATATCATAATTTTATTCCGGAAAAACTTTTCCTCAGCGCTTCTACTCATAATAATTGTGTCGGTAAAGTACAGGAGACATTAAGATATTATATTATGTTTTTTAACATTAACGTACAATTATTCTTTCTTAAAGTATATCACTTTTTCTATTCACTATTCTTTAAATATCCTTTTTAAATAAAGTATGATGATAAAATATATTATATTTTTACAAAGACGTCGATGTTAACCCAGATAAAAATTTTAAGGCAACCAAGTTAAAGCAGTAATTTTTCAGATTTTGAAAATTCAAGACGACATGAAAGGGAGGACCGGGCTAAGGCAACCTCAGAGCAATTGAATTTTGCCTCAGTTTCCTCTACTTTGTGTCAAAGTGAATATAAATATAACTTGGATGTTTCTTAAAACTACTTACGTTAACACTTTGCTACATTCAAAAGAGAAACTTGCTAAGTAAATATTGACTCTTGTAAGTTTGAAATTGAATATTTAACGCTAATTAAAAAGTTTTAATCAATGTTGATATGGTAGCCACGAGGCGAGTAACGAAACTTCATTATATTAAATGACAATATTATACTTTTTTAACTAGAGTCATATTATTTTGGCACTGCATAATAATTAATAATTTAAACAGAGAGTGGCTCGCTGTTTTTTAATAATTAAATGTTTATGAGAAGTATCTTTAAGTAAACGAAAAAAGCGTTTTTTTTTCGTTACGATTATACGTTCGAACTCAACGTATAATCTTCTGTATAGCATCTGTAAATAATAAAAATAAATAGGTTTGTGAAAAAAGTAATCTTGAAATCATTGAAGTTCAATCACAGAGTTTGTCCAATAAAATGATGTTTACAATTACGTCTAGAGCCGCTAATGGAATTGCTACTTGATCAAATTTCGAAGCAGAAAGTAAACGCCTAATAAATTGAATATTATTAACGGTTTCGTATCGTTCCGTTTCCGGATCTTGAAATGTACTTTTATCACATTATAATCAGTTCTTATGCTTACGCTCTTATTTTATACTTAAAAGAGTAAAAAGTATAGTCTAGTAGGAACCGTACTTTTTTTTTCTCTTTTATTAAAATCACTACACACTATATTATTGTAGCATCTCCATCGTGGGTATCGCAGACACAATAGATTTTCAATTGTTATGCGGCAGCCGGCTGCCGCTTGGGGATTGACGGGATAATAGGGTAATAATACGCAAAGGTTCTTACGGCCCGGCCGCATCTGCGTCTATCGTCCGAAGCTTCGTGCGACGAGACGATACTATTGGATGATACACGCAGATCGTCCAATATCGGTTTAGCGCGAAGCACCACGCATATGCGACCACGGCATTAGAGCAGAGAGCGCTACTACCACCTATCTATGGTGACGACCGGACCTCTGTGGCTCAATTGGTTGAGTGTGTGGCAGTTCAAGCCGGGGGTCGCGGGTTCGAATCCCGCCGACGGAACAAAAAGTTTTCAATGTTCCCGGGTCTGCATGTGTATTAATGTGCATGATATAATAAAAATCTTAAATATAATATGTATAGTAGGTATAAAAGTATTACATATATTTCCGTTGTCTGGTACCTGTAACACAAGTCCTTCAGGTACTTAGCACGGGGCCAGACTGACGTGGTGAGAAGCGTCCATAGATATTATTATTGTGGTAAACAATCCGACCAAAATCATATTGCACACGTCATATCAAAATATTGACAGAAACGTTAATTACGTACAATAAAAGAAATTTTCCGAGAATTAACATCCATAGGCCTACTTAAAAAGGCGAACTCAATATGGACATTAAAGCTATGGCACAGAATAGATAATAATAGTACAAGTAGTAATAGTGGCTATAGTCAACTTGATAGACATTTCAATTAACGGCCTATAACCTAGCATGTATTATGTTTTCGATGGATCGAAACGATACATGGCAAATAAGTAGCAGCAAATATTTTTCATGATGTTTAATGGCTTTATAGAGCGCTTACTTTACTCTATCATTAAATGGCACTCGTAACTCCGTTGCGTCGAAATTCGGTTACCGCGCGTAAATCGTACATTTTTTCTTCATAACTTTCATTTTTTATAACAAACAATAAGATCCATTTAGAATTTCTGCACTTGAAATATCATAATCTTCAACTTTAGCCATTTGAGTGATAGTAGCTCTCAATAAAGAATTTATTTATTTATTTAACACAAATTAAAACTTACAAAGTACTATCAGAGCTTAATAAAATAAAAATAAAAAACACGTTAATCTTCAGCCTCACTTATTCCAGTAATTATTGTAAATAATGAACAATGATTCCCCCACTTTGAATGTCCAGCTATTTATTATTTCATGCAAAGAGGAGTATAGCTAATGGTCCAGTCCATTAAAATTCCTACAGGGATAAAATATATCTTTTAATCGGCGAATGTAAAAAGTTTATGGGCAGTTAAGAACTCGGGGGATTTTTTATGTGGCACAACACCTAATAATTTTCATTATGGCCGAATACAAGTGAGCTACGAAATACCACAACTTAGCCCGGCCGCACATTTAATTCCTCACATCCGGATTCTGATCAGAAACATTTGAATTCCGCCGGATCGCCACCCCGCACATTATCCGAAATTGATTCATAGGCAGTCAACGGACCTACGTCATTTGGTCGCGTTATGTCAATTCAGTGTCGCGATTTGTCGGCTGGGTTTTAAAATAACGTAAGTCAACGACTGCCTATGATCCAACTTCTCTGATAGTACTTCTATTCATTAGACCTTTGCTCTGAAGTAGGTACTTGTATTTAAAAAGAACATTGTTATATCGTATAAAAAGCGGATGTAACAGCAGTGGACTTCTTTACCTATAGGCTATAGATGTTATACCCATATTATATTATTTCAATTATTAATTATAATTATAACGATTAATAAAGCTTTATAACAAGGAATAGTTTGTCAAAAATGTTTGGAGATAAAGTGCCGCGCTCAGATACGAATATTAATTATTACTTAAGTGTAATTAAATAGATACGTCTTTAAAATAAGCTCTACACATCATATTCTGTCAATTTATGCAATTGAAGTATAATCGTCATAATGTCTCTGAGCGCGACTGTAGGTCTTAATCTTTTTTTAATTAAAAATCAAGCATTTAATCTCTAAAATACTATAAGTGGGGCTCTTACTAAAACTCTGACACTGATTAAGTTAAAACATACGCTATACCTACTACCTATTCATAATTGCTGTTAAGCATATTTTGTATCCTAACCCAACATTTTTTTTTTGAATTTTGAATACAGTCTTGTTCTAAATGATCTAAAGAACATAACTTCGTTCAAAACTAAATACATTATTTTTGTGGGTAAGTACACAATTGCTTTATAGCGTACAATTATGGAACGATTTTAAAACACTGTCGATCGATGTTCATTGGAAATTGAATCAGTTATCCAATCATATCCCGATCAATCTTGTTGCGATTCACTGAACGAAATGGATTGCTTCTACATTCGAGCTCTGTGATTTGATGAAGGAGTTCATCAATGTTTTGTACTTATACAAATACACACTCTGAATATCTAATCTAAAAAATTGCTCTTTCAGCGCTGCCACTTCCATAGTGAACTCTATTTAAGGGACACATAATATTATATTATTATGTACACATAATAAAGTATTTTATCATTTTGCTTGTTACATCCTGTATAACATACCCCAGTGGCTGGGGTCTAAGTATCAGTTAATATTAAACTTTAGACTGATTTTTCGACGCCATTTCGCCATTACGCCTTAGGGTCAGTTCACATAGAAACGTGACGAGGTCATACTACAATGCAATGTATTTGTTAATGCCCTATTTGTATATTATAAACTTTATTGACTAGTTGACTACACTAGAATATATACATTTATTTGACAGATTTGCTGTCCGTAGTGCCACCCCACCCCCTTTATGTAATATTTTACGAAAGTTGTAATGTCAATATTTTGACGTCAACAATTACTTTTTAAATTTTTAAGCGTCAAAATTGTGACCTTTAGCAATCAGCCTATATATATTTTGGGCCGTCTATGGGCTATCTGCCCATATATTCTTTTTTGCTATCTTTATATGTATGTAGATTTTTCGCACCGAGATAGTCGTTTGCATTGCTTGAAATATCAAAATTGCTAACTCATGGAGTTAGTAACATAGATAAGGGCTGCCCACTTCAAATTGAAAAATATCCTGGGAAAACAAAACGGTTGGCAACCCTTGTGTATTTATAAGTATAAGTTTAAAAGGTCCAAGGCGTGATGGACTTACAGTAGATTAAGAGGAAATGTAATCTTGGTACGCGACCATATTATAACAATGAGACAAATAAAGGATATGGGCGACTAGCCCATAGACGACCCTAATTATTAAAAAAAAAAAAAAAAAAAAAAAAAAACCCTTGTGTATTATACACTTGTTACACATGTATTGTACATTTATATGCTTATTGGAGTAAGCATTGCATTCACAGACTATAATAATATGCTGTCTTCTTACTTATTTTTCCTCACTAGTTTTGTACCTCTATAACATACGATTAAATTCTAAACACTGTTTCCAAGGCAAATGCTCCTGAATATATTATTAAAATGTAGTCTTTGCTAATCCTTTTTATAGTCACTATTTGCAATAAGTCAGTAATCGTGATTACTTTTCATAATTGATCAGGCATTCATCAATAAACTTTATTTAAAGAGCTCATAAAACGAATACAAAGTCGGATTCATTTAAACTAAACTATTGAAATAAACGTTTCCAGCATAATTTTACGCTTTTAGAACGTTCTACTCAATTAAATCAAGTGCTTGATATGAGGTAAAATGTACGAAACATGTGCTTTATAAAAACCCTCGTCTGTCGCGAGGATTCTGATTAATGTGTCCTGGTTTTTAATTAATTTACTCTAATGCGCGTTCAACAGAAGTGTTCTCGATGGCTTTCATACTTACATTTAAATGTGCCTTCATTTCGTGGTTGTTTGGTAACATCCGTATATCACTATATAATGTGATGTAGTGACGATAATTCCAGAAATGTTATCAGCTTTACTCTATATCACTTTATTTTTAAGGTAAAGATATACTTAATTTTATCGATTTGCTTGATGCAAACAGTCAACTATGTAGTTTAGTACCTTAAAATTGAAGAGCAAAATGTAATACTCATCTTAAAATTACCTACCAGATAAAGTAGACTTTAAATTTTCTCGCGTCACACAAACTATAATAACCTTTCAATATAATATTTTCAACGATAAAACAGCCTAAAGCCGATATTATTCGTAAATTGTCACTGTAATAGTATGAAAAAGTCCCAGGGGCCATTCCAAAACCAATAAATATTATATGGGATGTGACTTTATTTGATAAACGGTTTCGATAAAGATGCCGCGGAATAGCAATTCGAACGTCTAAAGGTCATGTGGGGATTTAATGGACTGTGTTTGTAGAAAGAAGTAGTTTATACTTCAGAGGTTAGAGGTACAAGAATGTTTTATGTGTAGATGGAAAAAGCTGTTATTATTCAACCACATGCATAATAACTAATGAACTTTTTACCTTGAATTTTTACCACGTTAACATAGATTAAACTTCAGAGGCTAGAGCTACATGGATGTTTTCACGCGTAGATGGATATGGTTAATTTTTATGAAACCACAATATAATGTTTTTAAAAGAATATAGTACATACTTTCTACTGCAATGTTTTCACGCTAGAGGCATCACTAGCATAAAGCCCGTCACAGACTTAGCTATAATATATATTAATATACCGTACTAAACACTCTGAGACCAGAAATATATATTATAGCTGAGTGTGTGGTCACGCGAAAATTGTATAGAAAATATATATTAATATGCCTAGCTATAAACATATTAATATATATTATAGCTAGGTCTGTGACGGCCTTAATACATAATATTATATAGTGAGTATAGTGACCAAAAAGTTTTATTCAACGTTCGACAAGGTTTCTGTCAATATTCTTATAATAAGACGTGTGCCTGTGTACCAATGTGCACAGTCATTGTCGGATTTTGTTTGGATTGTTTATGCTAGTGCATAGTGTAGCCAATGATCTCAAGGTTATATTAATTCCATGATAGTAGCGACTTTTGCGTTTGTTCCCTATAGTTACCACGTTTACAGATTAAAAAGCAGTCCCGGGCCTCATATTGTATGAATGATTGAATAAAATTGTGAATATAATTAAAATCGATTATGTAAATAAGTATTACCAACACGAAATGTTTAACATTTAACTTTTAGCAACCACAGAGTAAAGCTCACAAAGCTATTCTAAATGTAAATCGGTTAAATCTTGCAGACTGTACAGTGTACGGCAAGACCATTAGTTATTCTCTGTTGAAACCTGGTTTAAAGTAACAAATTCTACCATTTGTTATCTCTAACGTCTCCATCATACGCATCACGTATGCAAGACGTTGAGTTACGAAACTGAGCACAATACACTCTGAAGCTTGACTTAACACCGCTTTTAAGATATATTATCTTGCTACTTAACGTTAAGGCTAGTTCGCATTAGGCCAGTATTTTAGTCAAGTAGCGAGTATTTTAGTAGCTAAACGTGTCTGAACACTTAAATTTAGTCAAGTAAATTAATAAGTGATATTTTAGTCGGGCCAATCCATTTTAATATTTTTTTCGCGGGCAAGAAGCACCTTCCACCACGCGTCCGCGTTGGCACACTGCACCGGCTAAACAAGTTCGAATACTCGGCACTTGACTAAAAGAATTAAAAATACTGGTCTAATGCGAAATAGGCGTTAGAATCGCAACTTACTACCTAAACTACCTACCTACACCGTTACCTTTTTTGCGGATAAACTAGTTTATTTCTATTTAGAGTTATAAAAAATGTTATAAGTTTTAACATTTTTTTCCTAGTTTTATAACAAGTAGTCTGATTTTCTGACGGTAAAATTGATATTATTTCTACGTAATAAAATCGACATCTTATTAGATGGTTTTGCGCTTCTTAGTATATAGGAACAGAAAGTGTCAATTCGTATTGTGAAAATATACGCATGAGCCATGAGCACTATATAAATGCGAAAGTGTGTCTGTCTGTCTGTCTAACTATATGTCTGTCTGTCTAATTATCTGTTTGTCTGTCTGTCTGTTACCTCTTCACGCCAACCAGCTAAACTAATTTTGCTGAAATTTGGTATGGAAAATAGGGGATACTTTGAGTCCCAGGAAATGACATAGATAATTTTCATCCGCGAAAAACGTACGGTTTCGGCGCGATAAGCGAATTTTGGCACAACAGAGATGAGGGTGTGATCTAGTATTTTATAAAATACTATCTGTCCCGGCAAACGTTGTTTTGCCATATAAAGTATTGCGCCCATATTATTTTATTGAAGTGATTAAATAAGTATGTCTCCATGGCAACGTCCATCGCTATCCCGTCGCACAAACAATGGTCAGTGGTTACCATAGACTTATAATATACTGACGTAGTGGTTACCGTCAGTCTCGAGTTGTAATAATTTACTATTATATTTTATCCAACAATTATTGCACTTATCAATATAAAAAATACCCAGTAGCCGATTCTCAGACCCACTGAATATGCATATAAAATTTGGTTAAAATCAGTAAAGCCGTTTCGGAGGAGTACGCTAACTAACATTGTGACACGAGAATTTTATATATATTTATGTTTTTTTTTCATGTTAAAAGCGCAACGAAGTATTTTATAAAATACTAGATAATGCCCGCAACTTCGTTGCGCCAAAATTCGTTTATCGCGCGGGAACCGTACATTTTTTCGGGATAAAAAGTATCCTATATCCTTTCCCAGGGCTCAAAGTATCCCTATACTAAATTTCAGCAAAACTGGTTCAGCGGTTTGGGCGTGAAGAACTGAAGAGGTAACAGACAGAGAGACAGATAGACAGACAGACACACTTTCGCATTTATAATATTAGTATGGATTTTTTTCCCTGTTAACAGCATAAAAACTGTCTACACAGTAATAATCGGTAGCAATGAGACAAACAAAGTGAGGCAGTGCCTCGTTTTTTCTTTCAAAGCCTTAGCTTCTGTTACTTATTGTTGGTGTTTAATCTTACTTTGAATAATGCAGCGGTCGGGGTTGCATCCAAGTGTTTCTCTTTAGGAAATAAATGCAAGAGCATAGAGCTTGCTCAATTTGTATAAATTGCTGGGTAAAACATCTCACATTGTGATGTATATCGCTGAATTAAATTCTCGAATTTATGACAATTGAATTGTGGCGGTTTGTGGATAATAAACTTCTATTGCCCGGTTTCTGAGGTCTACTAATAAGAATTTACATTCAAGCGTTACTGATTGACTAATATGGTCTACCTTAGTCAATAAAAACGCTATTGAATAGATTAAATGCTTAAAAAACCGGGTATTAATAATGCTTATAGAAGAATCAGAGTATTTGAAATAAGTGTTAAATATAATATAATATCAAGATTTTGATTTATGGTGAGCAAGAACTGGCTTGTAGCACACAACAGCTTATTAAATAACAAACATGTTATTTTTTATTATAAATTCTTTAAAATATGTAGTTACTGCTTTGATGGCTTAAAATATACCATGCCCTAGCACTGCAGTTGCTCTCTTGTTCAGTTCGCTCGAGCCACTGATCTCTATTATACAAGTACGCTAGATAGCTGATTCCCTTTGAAATGACAGCTATTTCTTGTGCCTATTTAAAGCGTAATCAGCGCCCCCATTATTCGGGTAAAGAACTAAATCTGACGTAAAAATGAGGTTTGAAAGCCGCCATATTGGCGCTGATAGCAATAGTGAGAGTATTTGGAACTAATACTAGTGATGACAACAGCTGTTGTTATTGGTTGTGGTTACGTCAAATTTATTTCTCTACCCGAATAATGGGGGCGGTGATTCCGCTTCAAACAGGCACAAAAAGCAGGTGTTTATCAGCTATCCAGCGTACTTGTATAATAGAGATCAGTAGCTCGAGCCTTTTGAAAGGGGCCAGCTTGACGTGACGTAATATCGCCAAAAATTAACAACAAAATACAAAATCGTTAATTACGATCTTTCGCCGCTGACACAAAACAAACTTTACACGTGACGCTCGTTTATTTAAAAAACTCCGGGGATTCGTTAAAAAACACCCCGAAAAGTTATATTTCACAGCTATAAAATAAACTTATCTGTCGCGGGTGTAATGAAATTTTAACTGTGAACTCAGATATTTACAATTTTGGAGCCCTCGCATTTTAACTTTTAAGGGACGCTTTCACTGCAATGACTATGCAAATAATACTAATTGCTGATGCTGTTCAAATGTTGGCAATGTAAAACGACTATAATATATTATCTTATATTAATATTTGTTAGCACATTATAGTAGTAGTAGTAGATGCTTGACTTATTTAGGTAGGTAGATATTATGAATCGATATTTCATACGGTCTATCGAAGTATTTAGTACGGGTGCCCTAGAACAAATTTTTTGTGATTACTAACAAGCTAATTTTTTGCGAGTAGCTACATTTTGATAAGAATAAACATTTTTATTTTCGAAAAATCTCGAAAGTGGTATCTAACAGAGATAGAAAGGATTTCATACTTTGACTTGATGCTCCTAAAATATGGATTGTTTTATTTGTCGGACAAGGTTATTCTTAAATTATATGACTATTAACCTACCAATACACAAAGAATCAGCTGGTTAGGGTTCCGTTTTAGGGTATAGTAGTCAACTAAGTTTTTTGATTACAGAACCCTAAAACGGAACCCCAACTAACTGATTTTTTGTATCTTGGTAGATTAATAGTTATTTAATTTAAGAATAACCTTGTCCGACAAATAAAACAATCCATATTTTAGGACCATCAAGTCAAAGTATGAAATCCTTTCTATCTCTGTTAGCTACCACTTTCGAGATTTTTCGAAAATAAAAATGTTGTTCGTCTTATCAAAATGTAGCTACTGGCAAAAAATTAGCTTGTTAGTAATCACAAAAAAATTTGTTCTAGGGCACCCCTACTATTTTCGTTTTATTTAAACTTTTATTTTAAAGGAAGAATTTATAAAAACAACCAAAATTGTTAATAAATGGTATTTTAATGAAATCACCAACAATAAGATCCAATTTCCAAACCAAACCATGGTTCGTCGCCAGAAGAATCCCAACACTTGGAACATTGCCAGGTCTTTTTATCACTTTGCTTTGCATAATAATTATTATTGAAATAAAGGAGCAGTTATTTTATTTGGCAATGAAATTCGATTGCAGTGTTATTGGCAAATGAGGATTAATATTTTATTAAAATTAAATTGCGTTTATCGTCATACAGGGAAAGGGAAAACTTGAAATATAACGCGCATGAGCTCCGAAAAATCACATCTTAACCAGTTTAAATTCCTTTAAATTCAAGAATATGCAAAAAAAGAAATAGAAGCTCGTTTTTAACAGACTACAAAAACGGAGATTATCATTTCGACGCGTATGTATGTTAAATTTCTAGAACTGCCCAATATTCGTATAATATAGGTATAATATTCCGATTTCAGTAATTCTTTTTTTGATCGACTTCCAAAAAGGAGGAGGTAAGTACAGTTTGTGTAGATAAAATGAGTTTTAGTTGAGGTTTAGGCTAAGTCTGAAGACGGCACTATATATGGAATAGGAATTATTTGATTCTTTTTAGATTATTTTTAAGAATATTGCTTTTGTTTTTACCTTGGAAGTCGGTTTTAATTTTTTGCTAAAAAATAATAATTGTTATACTAGGTATTGTTCAGCTAAGGGAATAGTGCAAGTTTCATCGAAATCGGTTCAGTAGTTATAGAGATACGGAGTTAAAATTCTCAATTACGTACAATTTTGAAGTCGGTGCTATCTTTTTAAAATACAGTTATTTAAATACTTAAATGAAAAAAAACATGTTTCCTCTACGGCAATCGAGTAATATTATTCACCAATAATATTTAACCTATTTAACTGAACAGATTCACATTACATCAAAAGCCATATATAATAAGGCCCACTTGTGCCAATCTGGGTTAAAGTTAACTCTGAGTTAAACATCATGTCATATCTGTCACTCACCAAGTCATTGATAGAGATAACATGATGTTTAACTCAGAGTTAATTTTAACCCAGATTGGCGCAAGTGGGCCTAATGTTATCAAAATCTCTTTATTCAGGTGTCAAAATATATAGTATTTCAATACGGATCCTACAAAATTCGTGACAAATTCGTGTTTTCGACTCTCAGTTCAATCCAAAGCAAATGGCTGTTTAATTGGTGGTGAAAATTTAATTAAAAGCATTTTCTATTAACAAGTTCGCCTCATATTTAATGTTGCTTTAAATTTATTTGCTTTCATAGAGGCTTTCCTTTTGACAGTCGAGTTGGTCATTAAGCGTCAAATAAAGTTTTTTCTTTAAAAATAGCGGCAAAGTAAAAAGACGCGTTCATATTTTATCCTCTAGATGTGGCTAGAATTTTACGCTATGTTATAATAACAAAAGATGGAAATTTCTACAGAAAAGGATTGTTTGTTAAAATTAATTTCTAGAAAAGTAAAAATTAAAGACGCCTTTGCGACAAGTTAGCAAGAAAATATTAAATATGTCCAATTTTTTATACTTATCTAATTTTTTTACTTCCTTTCGAGATTGGACTATTAGGTACCTCTTAATTTCAAACAAAATATTTTAATGTACTATTTCCTTCTACTCATTTTATTCAAGTGAGTGGAAAAGTAAGTGTAGAAAAATTATACATAATATTCGCTTTAATTGTAATACTATTAATATTATATCCTCAATCATACATGGCATCCAAGTGGCTGAATTATGCATTATCTCTAATGACAATGCATAATATTTAGGAGAACAACTTTTGCTCATCATATTATCATCATATAAATAAATAAATCAATTTTCATCTCAAAAAAATGCACGGTTTTTAGATTCAAGATTTCATTTTCCACGTACAAAGTCACGGCTAGTAGCACAACATAATAAACCGCTTATATTAAAACTTCTTCTGACTTTCGTTATAGCCGGCGAAAGGAGTGAATTTTCCAAAACTTGTCCAAATTTTATTGAAGCCGAGTCGCTTTCCACAAAGTTACCGTTTCGGAATCGAGTTAAGATCCATTAACTATTCGCGGCTTAATTTTCTTCGAGATGAGTTTTTAATTCCCCTCGTCGAAGTTTCATTTGGCACAGATTGCCGTTCATATACCTATTCAAGAAATTCTACGGAACTTGTGCTGATAAAGTAGCGTGCGCAAATGCTGGATTCTGAACTGAAACCATGCTAATTTACATCCGCAGGATGACGTGTTTACATTGCTATAGTAGTACTTAGCCTCCGAGGTCGAGTGGCTTACATCAAGCAGGGTACTAACTAGGTCGTTAGTTCAATTCACGCATTGGAAAAAAATATGTTTTCAAGTGTAGTTGGTTAAAATGTCACAAAATCGTGAACCGTCAAAGCAAAGAATGCATATTTTGCCCAGCAGTAGGGTACTGAGTTGATAATAACAATTACTACACAATTGCACATTGTTCAGAATACACAAAGTAAGTTAATATAAGAGCGCATCCAATTTACTCTGAAAAGTACTTTGATACAGACGTATCTTTGTTTACTTCCAAACAACGTTAAGTTTCCAACTCTAAGTGACATGTGGCAGAAGTGACGTCACAACTTCATGCGACTTAATGAAGTTTTTACGCGTTCAACGTGTTTGTGAGATTTTATAAGGCTCTTGGAAAAGGTTTCACAAGAATGTTTTAATCGTAAATCGTAATCCTTGCTTTTGAAGACAATATTATACACGTGTATATATACGTGTACTTCAATAATAAATAATAAAATAAAATAAAAATTTACGGGGGGCTCATACAAAAAATAAAATTTTTGCCATTTTTTCTTTATAGCGGTTGTATATTATATGGAAGAAGACACATATTATATTTGCGAAAACCGGCCGTATGCAAATCGGATCAGTAGTTTTCGTGTTAAAGAAAAAAGTTTGATACAATATCTGGGGCTTTTGTCCCCTTAGAGGGGTGGGGGGAATTTTTTTTATACACCAGATGTTAAGTTGGAAGAAGACAAATATATCTGCGAAAACCGCATTCAAATCCGATCAGTAGTTTTCGTGTGATAGTGGAACAAACATACAGACAGACAGACAAAAAACTAACCACATTTTTGGCTTCTATAGCGATGTAGTGACACCCCCCGCTTATTATTTTTTGAATATCTTTAATGTACAGAATTCACATTTCTATAGTTTTATTATACGTATAGATAATCTATACGTATAATAAAACTGTAGAAATGTGAATTCTGTACTACTTAATGTACAGAATTCACATTTCTATAGTTTTATTATACGTATAGATAATCTATACGTATAATAAAACTGTAGAAATGTGAATTCTGTACTTTAAAGTAACTCCTCACTTCATCAATCGCATGTTAATTTCACAGTGCCTGCTCCTTGCTCGAAATTTTCTTAATTAGTTTGTAATTGGAAGTCGATAATTGGTAGTTTAATTGAAGTCATGTTGACTGGAAACGTCGAGGCGTTGTAAATTGTAATTCAAGTATTTACTTTTGTATTTTAAAACAATCAAATACATTACATTGTTGAGTACTTGTATACTACATGTCATGACGTTTCTTTTAAGAGGCGATTTACAAATAACGGCATTTGTTACGATTTGTAACAGAAAAAGAACATTGTGATAAGAAAAACTCCTCCGCATTGGGGTTTCTTGAAGAAAAGTTAGTGGACTCAAAACATGGCGGCTCCCCAACAGCACCAATCATACTACAACTGTAGCATGAACCCTAAAGTCTACATACAACAAGTTATGACTCCGATCGACAGCTAGTTATGTCGTACTTCCGGCGGAGTCGCGGTCTAGGCACAGAATACATAATATCAGTATAAGAAGTGTAGGCTCACGCATATAATATACCTCAATCTGTGGCTCACGCGATCCCGCAGCCCGCCGAGGGCGCATAGTGGAGTACCGCCGAGTTTTTAGTGGGTAGAGGCTGCGTCCACCATCTTCGGACGCAGCAGAGACCAACATACATGTGAATGGAATCCCCATCCCCACAAGATGCTAAGCATTTTCTAGGCGCAAAAAAGGATAATAGTGTCTAAACTCTAAACACACTAGGCCGAAAATACGCGGCCGAAGTTCGGCATGATTAAGCCTGCAATGCGCTACGCATACGCTATAACGGGACGTAATTTCGGCCATGGGCGTAGAAAAAAAGGCTTCCTACTGTTGCTAACTTCCTTTTGTTTCTACGTTTATGATTTCGGTATGTAATTTAAGATAAATTGCATACGTAAATATGCCGAACTTCGGCCGAGTATTATCGACCTAATGTGTTAATGACACTTACCTCGTGTGGTGATTACTTTTCTTAATGATAATCTGATACTAAGCAGATACGTGGTTCAGCAGGAACCTGAGCAAATTGGGATTTATGCTGCAATAGCTGGGTCGATTTGGCCCCCGTCCAGCACCAATAGATTTGCACATAAAGAGAACTAACCCTTAATCGCCTACAATACTTTCATGCACCAACGACTTCTGAATTAAAATTAATTAGCCAGAACCGAGCTTGAGTATTTTCAGCTTGGATTTTCGCATAATTATGCATTATGTTGTGCTTATTTGCATTTTATGAGTCATGTTTGTTTCGTTTTAAGTTGCTATGACAATTCGAAAATGAAAGTCATAAAGTGATTTTAAATCTGATATTTTTTAGGGTTCCGTATTCAAAGGGTAGAAACGGGACCCTATTACTGAGACTTCGATGTCTGTCCGTCTGTTCGCCTGTCCGTCTGTCTCCAGGCTGTAACTCAAGAACGGTAATAGCTATAGAAAGTTGAAATTTTCACAGATTATGTACTTCTATTGCCGCTATAATAGCAAATACTAAAAGCAAAATAAATTTAACATTTAAAGGGGGCTCCCATACAACAAACATGATTTTCTTAACATTTTTTTGGTCGTTACATTAATAAAATGATGACAACAGGTACCCACCTAAAATTTTTACAAATTACTCATTTTTATTTGTACTTTAATAATTCATCATAAAATTCATAATTAAAAAATGTATTTTTATTATTTTTGCTCTAAAGTCGTACGGAACCCTTCGTGCGCGAGTCCAACTCGCACTTGACCGATTTTTTTAATTAACTCATCATTGCATACTTTACGCGGGATGAAATTTTCGTAACCAGTCGTGTAATAATAAACTATTGCAAAAATAAAAAGAAAGCGGAACAAAAAAGTCATGTGTCAAGACAAAAGAATGAATCAAAAGCTTTATAGTCCGCCTACCTCCAATTTCAGAATAAACATCGGATATAATAAAAGTTGGGAAAGATAAATTAATATTTTCCAAACAAAAACTCAACGTAAATCAGAATAAGGGAAGGGTCTAATGCCCGGGGCACGGAAATTTCTAGAAGCCGAAATCAAGAGTAATGACGTGTTCTCTGTATAGCAATGGCTGACATCGCTTTGCTCTATGTGTAATAACGCTGCTCATTTATACAGGGTGTTACAAAACTTAGTAATAAAACTTTAAGGTAATGTACGTGTTCCTCGTAAAGAGTTAACTGTGAAAGTAGCAGCGCTGAAAGACCATTTTTTTTACTTTTGTATGGGGAAACTCGTGACACGACGCTTGGGCCGGGCGCTTGCCCATACAAAAGTGAAAAAAATATTTGTCTTTCAGTGCTGCTACTTTCACTCTCTACCAGTAACACATACACATCCTAAAATACCCTCCTATAAGTCCTTTGATAATGTTGCTCTTCTTATTCAATAATGTTTAATTAATACGTTAGTACATAATTATTATAAAGATGTAGGTACTCGTAGTTCGCCAAAGGCTGATTATGTCACGGATTTTTTTTTCAGGACATACTTCGACTTTCCCGGGCCTTAATGTATCTCCATAACAGAATAATTCTTTGGAAGATTATTTTTTTGTACAAAAACAGTTTAAAACTTAATTGTGTTTTGTGCTATAAAAATTATTTGGACAAACCAAAATATTTCATTTATATCGAACGAAATTATCGACATTAATGTTTGCGAAGGTGTAATTATATCGATTAAATTTACCTACAAATTGTATATCATAAATTTAAGTTTATCTACACGCGACATCAAAGCAAATTTACACAGTATAAATATCATAATTATTATAGAAGGGTAACTTTTTAAAACTCTTCTTAAAATTGAACTTGTTCAAAAAGAGTGCCCGTTTTGATCAGGTTACGCGCATGCGCCGTGCATACTGTTTTTGTTTTGGTACTTTTAAGTTATGTAAATAATTTCTACACTTTATGAGTTGGTATATTTATAACTTAAAAAAATGATACGATGCGATTAAATTTTTGAGTTTAGAGATCTCATCGTTTCCAATGATCCATTCAAAATGAGAATAATTATAGACAGCCCAACACCGCAAGCGACAAGTCGGTCAATATGATGTTATCTTCTTATTTACTTACTAAATACAGTTCAGTTTTTAATAACAGCTTAGAAACCCATCTTTGACGTATAATACAGAACAAATTTTATTTTTGCTAGCATATAGACTGGATCATACAAAAAAAAGCTAAAGTATTGTTTAATGTTACAGTAATATACCAGAATACGCTACTGTAATGTCAATGTGTGCGTGTTCTCACGCGGAGTCTACTATATATTCTTTATAGGTACTGTAAACTGTCTACTGTATATTATTTATATTGTGATACATTCGCGGGAGGGGGTACACTCGATATCATTTCGCATAAATTTTACTTATCGAGCACGCTCCGCTTTCAGCCTGTACACAATAATCATGTCATGTTACTACATATTAATATGCATCTCTGAGAGAAATTGCTCTGTAAATTATTAATTGCTCTGTGCGGCTTTCGTTGTACATTGTGGTTATACATTGTCAAGAGAATTTGCCTCGCTAAAACAGTACTAATGTTAGAGTTGTTTATTAACAACTATTAACAAAAGAGCCCTTTCATCATTTAATGGCTCCTAATAAGAGGTAAGAACGACCAGCAACTATGGAGTTTCGGTCGCGATTACTTTTGGAGATATCCCGTTCTGAAGGTCTACTAATTATTAACGTTCGATAAAGTAGAAAGCTCAATTTTTTAACCTTTTTTTTCGGGATGACCGTAGGAATCTCGTTTTCTACTGCCGCATATTTTTGACAGACCGAAACTCTATAAAATAGACAGGAGAAACTTCAGCTTTTATAAAATGACTATGAGTAAGGTCTGGCTGCCGCTGGGTCTTGGGCTATTAGAGTTGTTTATTAGCAACTATATATATATATAGGCTATAGCTTTTTGATTGACATTACATGATTAAAATATAGATTCGATTCCCTTACCGATTTGGATTCACGAATTAATAATTCATCTAACCAATTGCATCGCGTTTAGATTGACTACCGACTGTTATTGATCGCATACATCATTTTAATTTATATATTTGCTGGGGCAATTTTCATTGAGAATCCTTTTCAACATTCAAAAAATAAATTGTATATTTTTTACTTACTATCACACCGGCAAAATTAGCGGAACATAACAAAACTTTCAGTTTTTTTGTAAATTATTCGCTTATTTGTATATATTTCTTTATTAATTTAATAATTGATGATTAAAAAATAAAACTTATATAAATTTAGGGCATGAAATCGTGTAAAAAGAAAAAAATCAGCAAAAATCAAAAATTAAGAAAATCTTTGAAATTACAGCAGTAATTTTTTAAGTTAAATTCTCCATTTTTACTTAAGAAATGCCATGTTAAAAGCGTTTAATGCCTTCTATGGATCTCAAGAGGGCCTGGATACGCCATTCCATGCTTGCATTTTGATTGTCAATCATTTCCTGTGGAATATTCTCCTACTCCTCCAGTAGCGCCAACTCGAGCTCCTGAACAGATTTTGGAGCTGGAGGTTTAACTCGTACCGTTCACCCATTGATGTGCCACACGTCCTCAATCGGATCCATATCCGTAGACCGTGCTGGCCTCTCCACCTAGGCTACGCCAGCATAATTTAGGTAATAATGCCTGATTTTTTTACTTTATGGACGCGCATAAAATTGAAGCTACTGCCTAAACTTGTGTAAAAGGCACAACATGCAGTTCTAGAACATCTGTGCTTTAGCCGTGTACTGTCAAAGTACCATCGTTAACAATCATCAGCTCCGTGCGGGCTCCAAGTCATATGCCACCCCAAACCATTTCGAAGCCTGCATGATAGGCCACTGTTTCCGTTAAGTTTGATGGTCTATAGCGTTCCTTACGATTTATCCACATTCTTTATCGCCTGTCAACAAAATTTACACAGAATTTGCTCCCATCACTGTACAGCATACGATTTCATACACTTGTCAAATTTTGATGTTCACGCGTATATCTTAGCCTAGCTCTTTGGTGTCCTGTCTCAAGTTCTGGTGCCCTTGCTGGCACTTTTGAGTTTAATTTAACTTCTTTGAGTCTTCTTCTTACTGTACAATCGCTCACACGTACATCTCGGATCTGTTCCGACAGGTTTCGTGTATGCAATGCAGTTTGAGGTCGATTTCTTAAGGGTTGTACCCTAACAAAACGGTCATCCTGAACCAATGTCACCCGATATCTGCCTTGTTCTCGTCTCCAGACGTAAGATCCAGTCTCTCTGTAGCGTTGAAAGTTACGATGGACCACGGAAGCTGACCCACCTAAGGCCTGACTGACCGAACGGTAGGTGTGACCTTTCTCTATCGTGGTTACAGCTCTAGCTGTCGTAGATGCTGGGAAATCACTAATTTTATATCTAAGCAATGTGTTCTTCCAAAAACCAAACAATCAAATGAGCTGGCATACCTTTAACCCCGCTAAAATCGCCATTCTTATCAGAAACACTTACAACGTCAATCATCGAAAAACATTTATTATGGCATAATTGCAATAAAAATCTCTCAAATTGCCAGTTTTGTTCAATATTTTATTTCTTAAATGAGCTTAGAAACTATATAAAAGGATTTCAGACAGCCCGACCCACTTGAGTTCAAGTTGTGCCCCTTTTTGACTATGTTCCGCTAATTTTGCCAGTGTGTGTATTTCTAAGCGCTATGTTTCTCACAAGATGCGGTATCTGCTTACTAAAGCTGGTTAGCCTCGAAATAAATTCAGCAGCAGAGTGTAAAAAGTTAAAAGAAAATATTATTATGCCGACAGATACATAATATTTTATACTATATCACGTCCACAACTCCGTTGCGCCCAAATATTCGGGACAAAAAGTATCCCTTGTCCTTTCTCGTGATTCAAAGTATCTCAATATCAAATGTAAGCAAAATCGGTTCAGCGGTTTCGTCGTAAAGAAGGAACAAATTGACAGACAGACATGTTCTTTCGCATTTATTAAAACAGTATTGATCAATCAGAGAGCAATATTACTTTTATTACATTTTGTGCACCACACTCATGATGACTAAGCAATTATAAAATCTCAGGATGAGTTACCGTATGGTAATTGTGAAAGTTGATCACTATCCGATGGGGGCGACTTCACGGACGAACAAAGTTAGCGTTATTTAAAAATTCGTTTAACTTGTCCACGGCTTTTTGCCCCCGGCCGATCCGCTGTTTGGACGATTTTAATGAAATTTGCCTGTCGCTCGCCACTAAAATTTTATTGCGACGTGACGAGAGCATTCCGTTTAAACCGTTTAACACTCCAAATTATATTTTTCCAATTCGAATCATGAACTTGAAAAAGTTACTGATATCATATTTAAATATTATGCCATCAGAGAAATGTTGTTCGACGTTATGTCTTGGTTGGATTATATTATATTTAGGTCAATGTAAGTCGTCTGTCGATTGGGCTTAACTTATCTAGATCAAAATATAACTTAATTAAATAATTATGTTATGAAGAATATCATAATTCAGTATGTAAGTCAGTTTGTGTACAACCGATCCGCAGTGTTAGGCTTCTATATTTTGTTATATATTATATTTTGTATATTGTATATTCCAAGTTTGAGTGGCTCAATAAAAATGCATCGCATCGCCTCATCACGTCGCAATGTATAGAAGTCCTAAAACTTTTGACAACTTATTGATCCAAAGGATAAAATAAAAACCCTATTAATCACTGACTCTCCGTCTGTCTCTCTGTCTCCAGACTGTATTTCAGGAACAGTAATAGCTAGAGAGTTGTTTTTTTTTTTCAAAATATAATGTATTTCTGAGACCAACTCGCAATTATATGGCCGATTTTTAATAATTGTAGGTATACACTTATTATTTAGATTTCTGGATATATCATTACGCCACAGCTGATGACTGAACATTAACGTTCATAAAATTCTTTCGTATATTCCACGTATTACGTACTTAAATATTTATGAGAGAAAGGCTTTGTATGAAACCCAAAGTAAACGAATAGATAATTTGTGCTTAATAACTTTTAATCCCCTGATACGCAAATGATTAAATCCTTTATGTTGAGGATAAAATATTAAAGGTTATTAATAATTTTTGTATCGAAAAGACTTTTTGTATCCTTATAAAAATATTTTTCTGTTACGCAGTTTGTGCAGACGAGTGGTGCAGAGATTATGTTTTCAAATATTATGGTGCGTAAAGTCAGTCAGAACTCTAGATATTTTACAGACAGTCAAATTATAATATAATACAGGTTAACATTAAAAATACTCAAACCGTTATCATAATTAAAATATTATCTAAAGGCAAAGGCCATTATTGCGTCATTATACGAAAATTTCAATGAAATCATATCGCCACCGACGCTGCGGTGTAATCACAGAACGGAAGATGGGTTCAATTAACTACAAAATTATATCCACCCTGTTGATACTATAGCTTCATTTAATGACCACGCCAAACTACGCTCCAGTGCCGACTAGTGATTGTCGCTTATTATAATTGCCTATGTGAACGTAACTTTACTTTTAAAGCTCGATTTATATTTTTATGTTTGGTCACACCGCGAGATCACAAGCAATTGTGTGTAAATAACCTCGAGATGTGGCGGCCAAACCGCTTGTTCGGGCGGACTCATATAAATCCAGCCTAACGGAAAATCATTATTCGATATGGCCTAAGGACTTTATAGTCCTCGTAGGTCATGTGGAATCTAAATAAAATAGTTATTTGATCAAAAATACAGAACGTAAAACCTTCTACCAAAATATTATGTTTCGTAGACGCTCTATAAAATTGTTCGTAGACCAGCTACAGTCTACGATATCGTAGGCCTACGTACTACGTAGATACTACGTAGAGAAACTACGTAGAGAGTTCTGTTTTACTTGCCTATGTAGAACCTCTCTTAGTATTATGTTCTTTCGTCCGTAGTTTAGAATGTACCTCTGTGAATGTAGCTTTAGAATGTGAATCGGAGGTCGTGGGTTCGATTTTTACGTGTTGGGTTATGAGATTAAAGAAGTGGTCTTAATGTGCACTCAATTGTGCATTACAAAGAAAATAGAAACTGGCGTGGACGGTATTAAAGTTTAAACTATTAGTTTTTATCCTTAAAGTTTTCTAAGCAAAAGCAGGAAATACATACTACTTTTTTAACATAAATCACCGTCATAATATTATAATTATTATAACATAAAAACCCGATCCAAAACATACTGAATTACCATTACTAAGTAATAAGAATATGATTAATTGTTCCGATCGAGTCTCATAAATTAGAAACGAACAAGAACTGGGGGAATTTATGTTCCCGCTCACATCTATGGGAACGTGTTCGGATTCACGTAATTCATGGCGCCCCTGAATATTGTAATTGGCACGCAAGTTTGTATGTGCTAGTAGCTGGCAAGAAAGTTAACTATACAACCTGCAAAAATACGTGTGGTACTTGGAGTCAGGACAGGACAGGAAAGGTATTATGGTATAGCATTTTGTATCAACTTATGCAATTATAATTCGCGTACGTCTAGTCGCACGCACACAAATGCTGGGCGACGTCTGGCAACGTCGCACCGTTCGTCAAAGCAGTGCGGCAACGCCGCTTCACTGTGCCAGTCGGCGCGGCGAGCACCACACCCTGAGCCTCACCGAGCCGAAGTCTCCCGAACAGAAACGACGTTAGACGAATGTTAGGTATTTTTCGTTACGGAATTACTTGATTGGGTCGCTGCGCTCAAAGCCCGCTATAAAAGCTATGTAACATCTTAAAAACTGGCGAAAAAACTAAACGCTTCTGGCTAGAAAACTGACCCACGCAACTGGCTAGAAAAGTCGCCATATCGTGCAGAAAACAAAATTTTGTTGTTTAATTTTACAAGCTCTCTGCATTGTCTGATATTGTGTCAAGTTTCTCGTCGCCTGTATTTGTTTTAAATCTATCAATAAGACCGCGTTAAGGTCAGTTGCACAAAAACAAAATTGAGCGCTACTTTCCGTTACATAAAAGCAATATAAAATTAAGTCAAATAGCGTGAACGCATAACATTTTTTTTGGTGTCGATACGTAGCGTAATTTAACGTATCACTGGCCTTCTAAAAGCTTTCCGTTAAACGGGAATCCGATCAGTCTGTCCGAATCGATTCACATCCTCGTGTAAAGTGGCCTTTAGTGACTTATTTAGACAGTGAAAAAAGAAATGCCGCTTGCAAAATAAACGCTAATATTTGCTTAAAAGGCAAGGCAAGTCGTAATACAATTTTTTCTACCTTAACTTCATACATACAACTGTTTTTTCATATTCATAACTTCATTTGGAGATATATTTATATCTCAAGTTGAAGTGCGAACATAACAATTTTCCTCCATAAATGTTCCATATCTTTATTTTATTACACTACCTCGGAATAACATATGGAAATTACTAGGAAATTACGGAATTATTCCATCCACTCAAATATTAATGTTCACCGCTTGCCATTAGTATAAAATATACAAAAGTGTACGTTTATAATATTGTTACAGGCAATTTATATTAAACTAGTTGATGCCCGCAACACTGTTGCGCAGAAATTCGTTTATCGCGTGGAAACAAGAAAATATTTTAAGGTGACGCCTTGATAATTTGGCTGTAGCGATGTCCAATGACTAAAGCTAAGAAATTAAAGTTCACTGTCAGTATTCATCATTGTCTTTGAATTACCCATAGCATAACACGATTGGTCAACTTTTATAACACAGAATAATCAATCAAAAAGACCTCTGTAAAAAAAAGGGATTCCTATTTTGCCAACAGAGGAGAGTGATTGATATAAGCTTCCATTTGCACATAAATTGGTTCTAGCATACACTTTAATTTGTCCATAGCTTATATGAAATGTCTTTTTCTCACCTCCGGGCGGAAAGCGTCAACTTTCTTCCCGCTGCGCTTACCGATGTTGCCGTTTTCCGCCTCTGTCGATGAGAAAAATAATATACGCACCACGAGCAGTAAATAAGAAAGCCTCAGATCACATGTGATCTGAGACATTTCTTATTTTCCTGCCCTTGGTGCGTAATGTACTTTACGGTTTTTAAATTACGTGACAAAAACCATTTTGTCGCTACGCCCTTTCCATTTTTTGCTGTTCCATTACTTGTTTTCTATGAGAGTCCGGGCTTGCCTCGCATAGAAAACAAGCAATCTAAAACACATCCAACACGGTTTTTTACTTTAAAGTGGCGTCACCTTAATCAAAATCGATTCAACAGCTTAAGCGTGAAGAGATAACAGACACATTTTTTCGAATTTATATTATTAGTATGGATATCTTTAGAATACGGCAGGTAATGCATTTTCCTCGCGCAATAAAAAAGAGGGGGATATTACTTCCTTTCCTACGTAACGCCACTTCAACTCCGTTTCTCCGTCTTACGTATTTTCAATCAGTAGGCCTACTACGAAACCGTTTTGAGACTCAAACAATCGAGCCAGAATGCCGCGTCCCTCTAACAATGTCATTCCACGTTTGTTACAGTGGGACGCGGCATTCTCGTTCGTTTGAGTCTCAAAACGGTTTCGTGGTACGGCCCCTGATTACATGTCCTGATGTGAAGTTAACTTTTTTCCCACCCTCAAACAGTGCACAATGCGGCTAAATAATTTTTCATAATAAGCACAGGCAAACCACGAGGCACATCAAGTGACACTGCAGTTGCGATGTGCAGTCAAGCACAAGAAAACAAAACGCTGCAGTGTTTTATATTTTTATTACTTGCTGTCCCGGCAACGTTGTTTTGCCATATAAATAATTTTTGGTATGAAAAATAGATGTTGGTTAAAGAAAATTGATCGAACTACATTATAGGTAAGCTGCAACTAAGTTGTATTAAAAACAACCGAGATTCGTTATCCTTTTTCTTAGAATAATAAACTGTATATAAGTTTCATCTTCTAAACAAGATGAAACTTCACATGCACATGCTCAATTAAGGGGAACATGTCTTACACTGTCTTATACACTGCACAGGGTACTCGGTACTTTAATGACTCGAGGAGTGACGTAATCCGTAACTTACCACGCTTACCAAGCTTACCACAGCTTACTTTTACTCAACGCTTCTTTAGTTTGCTGTTTGGACGAAGCAATTAATAAGCATTTCTTAAAAAATTGGTAAGATTATAATAATTATTGCGAATGAGAATATTTCAAAAAATTCTATTCATTTTTTTTTTAAACTGATTGTATTTCGTCCGTTTGATTGGCAGTAAATCTAAAACTATCTATTCAGAAGAATAGATGAAAATAAATAAAATTCTATAATGTTCGACACAGATTTCGCCAAAATGTACAGTTCTAAAATCTCTTGCACTGGAAGTTGCAGACAGTTAAACCATAAAGGAATAAAAACATAAAACAGAATTCGCAGAAAAGTTTTTAACGTAATGACCAAGTCGTAATCGAGTGCTAGTTCGAAATAAAATTTGCAGTGTCAACGCGCCAAATACACTACCATGATTCTACTAATCCAACATTAATTTAGCTTTGATCCAGTCCGGATCTTATCGAGCAATAACGAGTTAGTTCCTAATTATAACTCAGTGCTCATAATGTCCAGATTCGACACCATAATAAAATAATAACTTCCATGTCACTGGCTTTCGTGACGGTGGCTGGTTTAATTACAACCACGCCAGGTACGCAGGAGTAACTTTATAGTGCCCAGGTGTGTGTGCAGTACACAAGAGTACTCTCTATTCATTCACTCTCAAAATGTCAACAGGAGAGAGATCAGGCGCAGGATCTAGTACCTGTTTACATGCCCATCCGACGCTTGGATCAGACAATCAGGTGATCAGCGAGCATTGTCCGAACCAAACTTGGAAATAACATGATTCCAACGCGGGAATCGAACCCACGACCTCCGAGTCATGAGCGCTCTAAGCCACTGGACCATGGAGGCGTTGTCCAGTGGTTTACAGCCAGTCATCCTACATGTATAGATTCTGACCAAAACAAATATCCTGGCCTATGTTGACTACGTCCATGACTTTGTTAGGATGTCATATTGTAAATATTATTACGACGTACTATATTATCGCAAATTTTGTTTTACCAGTTGCACACCAATACAATAATAACATGGTCAGTATACAAGTTTAAATAGGTATGTCAAGAAATTTATTTTTGAGCGTTTAAGGTTAGCTTGACATAATATTTTGACTGCATCAAAACTATATCGAAGCTGTATTCAATTAAAACGGTAGAATCGAGGAACAAGTTGCGTTCCATAATAATTTAGCGTGGCTCATGAAATTACTTTTTCACGTGTTCAGCGGTATTGATGAAAAATGCACCGGGCGTACTTGCGGCGTCCTACTTAAATTGTAAAGTGACATTTTAGCTTGTGTCGAACTAGGAAAATTAATGGAATATTTTTAACGAGCACGTTTCAAATTAATATTTCTAACTTTTTGCGTATATTATGTTGGCATGTAGTCCAGTCTGTTGATGTTGGTAGTTTTCAGGCCTAAGGGTTGATTCAACCGCAACGCGACGCGTAGATGCATTTCTAAAGTACCTACTGAATTGACAGATTGGCATGTCGCCTCGCGCAATCGAAATTTGTCAAATCCATACAAATTTATGCCGCACCGCACCTCGCCTCGCCTCGTCGCGTTGCGGTCTGAATTGACCCTTAGGCTGGATCTATATTATAAGTCCGCCTGAACGCGCGGTTTACAGATTACACCGAGAAATTACAAGCTAATGTATGTAGATGACAGCGCTATCTTTAATTTGCTTGTAATCTCGCGGTACGGTGGTCTAGTGACCAAGCCGCACGCTCACGCCGCCGCAAATAAAACCACATTTTTTTATAAAATAAGGGGGCAAACGAGCAAACGGGTCACCTGATGGAAAGCAACTACCGTCGCCCATGGACACTCGCAACATCAGAAGAGTAGCTGGTGCGTTGCCGGCCTGAAGTTAGCATAATATGCTTACAGCTTACATTTTATGTTAGTGTAAAAGATGATGATGATCCATGATGTCTTGATTGCGACCGAGATTTCACTTTCTGTCTTTATACAATCGACTTCGATCTTGAGCAATAATTAAAGATGAAATATCCTCCTCTACACGTTCATCAGCCTCTGCATTTGAAGTTGTATCTAGAGATATTGACAACTTTTCGTTTTTCAAATGTATTTATTGTGTTGTTTATAAACGTTATTTGTTTAGATTTGCAAACATCTTGTGCTTATGTACAAAGATAAGCCAAATTAAATTATATCTGAATTCTGAATCTCACAAGTAGACCTTCTATCGAAAACAAAGGTAGAAAACAAAATACATAATGAAATTTCGTTACCATCGTTGCCAAGTGTTTTTACACTCATAAATAATTTGCGGTGTCATAAATATCAATTACCGGGTCATAATTAAAATGGCGCTGGCAAATTTTCAAGTATAAAAATTATAAATAATATTCTACCCCATAAATTGTGAGTAACAACACCATAACTGCAAATGTATGCAAATTCGGGGAATCCCGGGGAACGCCAAATTTTTGAGCCCGATGGCACTTTATCTAGCTTCTGCGTATGTAAATGAACTAAATATTCAGATTTTTGATGATAAAGTTGGCAAATGTGACAGGCATTGTCCAGAAAACGCATATAGTCCGACAAGGCTTTATGTGAATGTGGCGAGAAAAGGAACTAATTGCTTCTATCATACAAAAACGTCATTTTTGACATGTGTTTGACAATTCTCCTTTACCAGCAGCGCCTATTGACACAATGTGTCAAACACATTCACTTAAAGCCTTGTCGGACTATGCAGTGGATTGGAAAAAGCTGTTTTATAGAAAGGTGAGATGACCATAACTCGAGATATTTTTGACTTTTATTGAATTCTACATAATTTTAGATTTTTTTGCTTGTAACGTTTCTTACAGACGAACGTCTGTCTTCTTTTTAAATCATATAATTATGTACATTGAATTCTAGTCAACCCCTACAGCACAAGACTCTTAGTGTAGGGGTTGTGCACCTAATTTTGTCATATTTTGTACCTATCGCTTATTTTGTTTTTACTTTCCTGAATATGTATTTACTTAACAAGAGACAATAAATAAATTATTATTATTATTAACGACACGCGTCGACAGCTGCCGTTGACAAGTACCATTCGTCTGTAAGAAGTCTTAGGTGCACTTTACTTTAAAATATTGCAACTATAATAATTATTATTATTATTACGTATTCTAACTTACTATACAATTTTTTTTCCTTTATAGTAAAATTGGTCTGCTTATCTTTAACTGACATAATATTAGAAAGGTTAAGTACGTGAAAAACAAAGACCGTGGATTATTAGCGTTATATGCTACGTAAATATTATTATTACTTACAAGACAGAACCCTACCTGACCTACATAGTACAACTTTAAGTAATTACTAAAAGGCTATAAAAGCAAAGACCGATCATAACTCAAAACTACCTTCATAATTTCAATCGGCAGACTTAAGGAACGAGATTTTTTCCAGAAGGAACATATTTTACTCGTCTAATTCAACTTCAGCAAATCGATTCAATAAACCAGATTTATATCTGCGAATGCTCATCATTTCTCAATATTCAGACGGATTATTGGCAGAACTCCAACGGTTACTTGTTACTACACAAGAAGTAGACTCCTTTCAAACAAATTGCGAAAAATTTCTCCCTCGCCTTTACAATCGCACTTCGGCTATTCTTTGCAGAAGTGTCATTTATAAGTTTTTTTGGAAGCTTTACATCTTTATAAAATTACAATAGAATCGGTTTTGTTATTTATATACCTTTTGGAGAGCAAGATTGTCGAGTATTTTTTCCGGAAAATAATAATATGAATAATTATTATTAGCTTTTTAGTCTTTTATCGTTAAGCCGGTTGTGAAATTTATAATTTTATAATGTCTTTAGGATTATATTTTATTAACTAACGCGTCCTATAATATCTAAATCTTTTGACCCTAAGATGACATAATAAGCATTTATAAAAACTTAAGATTAAGAAGTTTTTTATATGAATTAAAGAATGCTTAAAAAGTAGTTTGTTCCTTTTTAAAAGCTAATTATTTTTATAGGTGTGCCTATAATGGGATTGGGTAATAACAAAAACTAAATATTACACTAAGGTTATTAAAACCGTTAGTTAAATTTTTCGATAGGAAATTCCAGCTGTTCCATATCACGGAGAGCTAATTCAGTAACCCAGCACTGATTTCCCGTATTTCCTTCCTCATCTGATCTGAAATTCACGCTATTATTCGTGTGATTGATTGCGATAGTTAATTCGATAGCGCTGGCTCTCAGATCGCAGTCTCTGATACTACTATCAAGATCGTATGCATTGTCTCTTAACGCGTTTAGTAAAACTAGAGATCGCCCAGTGGTCGAAATTCAAATCAAAACTATAAAGCCTGGCTTAAATTTAATGTAACAGATAATGTACAGAGGTTCTGTCAAAATATTCGTTATTACGCAATCGTAAAACTATTCTGAGTGTGGTAATTAGTAAACTAGACTAATGTTTAGCTACATTTTGATGGGTGAAGCAAAAACTGCATTCTAAATTCTAAATTAACGTTGGTTTTCGCTATCAAAGTACGAAGTTATCGTACTGCTAAAAGCAGTTGGTGTAACTTTTAAGTTTTTCATGTCGAAAAAAATTCAATTAATAACTTACGAAGATTTAGTGCCCACCAGAGTGTATAAAAAGAGAATCTTCTAAAAGTTTCTAAGAATTTTTAGATGATTTATGTTATGTGAATTTTATGAAAATAATGTTTAATTGAATTACTACTAGCAATCTAGTAAGATAATTTAGATTTTAAATTCACTTTAGTAAAAAAGATCTATTGAAAGTCTCAAAAGTCTTATCACAAAATTTACTCCTCTAACGATCTAGTTACACAATTCTACGAATGTTAATTAAGATTTTCGTTCAAAGGGATCAAATGTTTTAGAAAAATATTTTATAAGATAGTCACGTTCAAAGACTGGATTGGAATTTAATCCAATCTTTGAACGGTAATTACTTCAAAGTTTCCTAAGAAAAAGGCTCCTAAGTTTCACGATTTAGATGACGTACTATTATTTCTGCACCGAACCCAGATTTTGAGGTTAATTAAGACGCCCAAACCCTCATTATTGCTTCTTAGTCTATATCAGCGGAAGCGGAGGAACTTCCGTGTAATGAATCCTTCAAACGGCTCCCCCACATGCCACTTAATAGTTCTTTGATTGTTTGAAGTTTTGCTTGCACAAGCATAATATTAATTTATAAATAGCTGTTGCTCGCAAGTAGCAACTTCCTCTACATAATTGCGTTAAAACTTTTTAAAACACTGCAGATTTCGTTACGTAACATTTTTGGATGTAATTAGTGTAGTTCAAGTAACTATTTGGAAAACCATAAGTAATAATTTTACTAACACAGTTTTAACAAATTCCCTGTTGGGGTGAATTTTCTCAATGGTAGACAAAATCTCTAACTTATGAACATAGAAAACAATGTTTAAAGGATTTGTGAAAATTACTTTTCTCTACTCATATGCCGTATACGTGGGAGAGCCATGCTTCGGCACGAATGGGCCGGCTCGACCGGAGAAATACCACGTTCTCACAGAAAACCGGCGTGAAACAGCGCTTGCGCTGTGTTTCGCCGAGTGAGTGAGTTAACCGGAGGCCCGATCCCCTACCCTATTTCCTTCCCTACCCTCCCCTTATCCTTCCCTTCCCATTCATACCCTCCCCTATCACCCTATTCCCTCTTAAAAGACCGGCAACACACCTGCAGCTCTTCTGATGCTGCGAGTGTCCATGGGCGACGGAAGTTGCTTTCCATCGGGTGACCCGTTTGCTCGTTTGCCCCCTTATTTCATAAAAAAAAATACATCCATGCAGGCCTATCCATACTAATATTAAAAATGTGAAAGTGTGTATGTCTGTCTGTTACCTTCTCACGCACAAGCGATTGAACCTATTTTGCTGAAATTTTATATGGGATACTTCGTGTCACGGGACCCGGGAATGGATATAAGATACTTTTTATCCCTGAAAAATGTATTCTCGTGCGAATTTTGGCGCAACAAGTCGCGGGCGTCATCTACACAGTAATATTGTGGCTTTAACTACCTGTCTGACTCATGAGTCATGACTCATGACACAAGTACATAGTTCGAGTGTGATAATGATGATGCAATAAATGAACTTCATACAATTATGTCTAAATACCGGCCTTTGTTGTGGAAGCGTGCGGTCGCCGCTGACGATGCCGCCGCTGTCAACATACCGCAAATAATTTTGCAGTTAATTAAACCGGCGGTACATGATTGCCTCTACATTATATACGATATTAGATAACCAGTATTAGAAGTAGGGAAATTCGATTTTCGAACGCCGAAATCACGATTGTCACTATAATAATTCGAAAGTTAAAAATGTCTAATCCATACTAATATTATAGTAAATGCGAAAGTGTGTCTGTCTTTCTGTCTGTCACCTTTAACGCTCAAGCCGCTAAGCAGCTTTGCTAAAATTTGGCATAAAGATACTTTGAGTCCCGGGAAAGGACATAGGATACTTTTTATCCCGGAAAAATTAACAGTTTCTGCGCGATAAACGGATTTTGGTGCAACGGAGTTGCGGATGTCATCTAATTAACCGACTTCCAAAAACGAGGAGGTTATACGTTCGGCTGTATGTATTTTTTTTTTAATAATTATTATTGGCGAGTAATTTATGTATTTACTAGACACAATTTAAACCATCCACCATGTCTTTCATTGTCTTTTATAATATTACCTTATCTTAACTTTCACTTCTATAACTTACAATGGTTAAGACGCCTTATCTCTTTGTTTGTCTTAATTTAATGTCTTTGGAACACAATATCGTTGAAAACTATTCAAGTTCAAATTAATGAACTGAGAAATTTAATACAAAAGGTGTACTACCGTAATACAAATACATACGGTAGATCAACTTCATACAGGACTGAATTGGCTACGTCTACCCATAAGTGTGATTTTTAATAATTCATAGCAGCAAAACAAAGCAATATTACGTCACGCGAACATCAATCAAACTTAACTCTGTGATTAGCGAATTTAATGTTAATGACAAAGTTTATTTATATTATTATAATCAAAGAACTATAACGTATTAGATATCGTTGATTATAATATATTATAGCAATGTTTTTTCCGTAGGTTTTCAATAAAACACATTTTACGTGCATTTTTTTACTATAATATTTAAACCACATCTGATTTTTTTTATTAAATAAGGGGGCAAACGAGCAAACGGTTTACCTGATGGTAAGCGACTACCGTCGCCCATGGACACTCGCAACATCAGAAGAGCTGCAGCTGCAGCTGCAATTCTTCAATTGTGTCAAAACTGGTCGTATATTTAGTTAAAATTTATAATAGTTTATTCTTAAGTGGAAAAAGTGCACGTAAATTGCGTTTTACTTATGCTTAACAGCTTAGTGAATCCACTGTATAATATTTATACTGTGTCGCTCCATCTGAAGTATAAAGGCCGTCACAGACTTAGCTATAATATATATTAATATACCGTACTAAACACACTGAGACCAGAAATATATATTATAGCTGAGTGTGTGGTCACGCGAAAATTGTATAAAAAATATATATTAATATGCCTAGCTATAAACATATTAATATATGTTATAGCTAGGTCTGTGACGGCCTTAAATGTCCCAGCATCAGTTTAATTGGGACTGAATGTAGTCGTCGTCGTTAGTATAATATTTCGATTTAAATGGAAATAACGCTAATGTCTGAGTCTGGCTAGGATTTGAAATTATTAGCGTTAAAGGTAAGTTCTCCATGAAAAACTCATTTTCATAATTTGAAATATCAAAACGTTTATTTTTTTACGCTAATATAACATTTATAAGTTTGCTACGATCTTAACGAGCAATTTGTAGAAATTTAAATAGAATAGAATATAATAATCCTTAGAATAGAAATTGAAATTATTTATTTGCAGAAAATATAAGGTACAATAAGGTGTTCAAGCTCTCATATTTTGCCTTTAAGTGGCGTGCAAATAAAATTTGCAATCTTACAAATTTTTTTCTAATACTTATACCTAAACTATGTCTTATAATTTATCTATTTATCTTATTAAATTTATTATCCTTTTTAATAAATAATTATAAGAATTTTATACAATATGTCAATTTGTGTTTTTCTAACATAAACAATCTTAATTTTAGTCAAGGAATATTTTTAATATCATGAATTACATCATCTTATTTTGTTTACATGATAGTATTCACTGTGAAAGTAGCAGCGCTGATTTCAGCTTAGTAGGCTAGTTTGATTTTTATTACATGTTTGTTGTGTAACTTTGTTGCGCCAAAATGCATATTATATCGCTCGGGAATCGTACATTTTTGTGGGGTAAAAGTTTTAAGTATATTATTTCCTTTCCCGGGACTCAAAGTGGCTCCATGTCAAGTTCCGGCAAAATTGGTTCTATGGTTTGGGCGTTAAGAGGTAACAGACAGACAGACACACTTTTACATTTATATATAGAATATGGATATTCATAATTAAACTATAAAATATAATTATTATCATAATACTACAAGATAACATCAGCTGATGATCATGTCGATTACATTGCTACCAATAAAGTTCACTTCGTAAATTCCCTTTCAAATTATACGTAGAATATTATATCGTAATGAAATTTACATTTATATTAGTCTTTATATTACCATCTTCTCTCTCCGACACTAAAAATAAATATCTGAAAGTGGTATTATTAGCTCTTTTGAGACTTGTAATAATATTATGTTTTATTTAAATTCATTAATGAAAATACTGCACCTGTGTCAATACTAAAGCTAAGCGTTAATATAATAATAATATGTTAGCCTACTAATAAAAGGGCCCACTTATATAATTGTTATACTTATATAGTCCTTGTCTTATTAGAGTTATCAGTTAGAAAAGACATTCGAATATTTTTTTCATACTTACATTATAAATTCCCGAACGTCAATTTTATTAAAGCAAAGAAACAAACAACCCTAACATGTATGTTTACGTTTATAGCAATACAATACACGAATAGAACCCTCATTTTCATACATCAAAAGCGCATTATCTTTTTCACACAAAATTATATTCAACTCAAGCCGGTGTGAGAGCGAATTTTCATGTTTAGGTGACATAACAGCTGGCTTACCTTAACCGGGCTGCCGTGACCAATCACAATTGGACTGTGGTGTGTGATCATCAGTACGACGCCATGGTTCATCGTGCCTGGTCGCCTCTTGATGATCATATTTAATGTGGTAACAGCGAAAGCTTTTCGAGTGTTAGGGAGAATTCATTTCCCGTGACACAAAGATTTCGTCATACAAAATTTACAGTACTGAATATTTTATGATAAGATAAGATAAGATAAGAACATTTATTTGCAAAAACATGGTAGTTACAATAAGATGGAACATTATAAGAAATTATAGTGCTCATGTTTTGTCGTATACATCGTCGTGCAAATATTTTTAAAATAAAAGTTAAATTTAATTTTGTTAGTTCTCTACACATAATAATAATATCTAGTTCAAGTACAATATTGTTGGTAAAAATAATCATAAAGTAATCAATGTCATAAGAAGTCAATAAAAAGTACAAATATGCAAAAAATAAATTAAAAATTGTCAAGATGTAAATATGTTAGGTACTTATAATTATTACAATATTATATTTTCATCATTAATAAAATCATCGATAGTATTATACATTTTCGCTAATAGTAATTGAAATAATTTATTTTTAAATTTATTAAATGTCATTTTTTTTAAATCATTTGGTAGTTTGTTATATATACGGATAGCCATACAGTATGCATTTCTAGAAAATAATGCTAGTTTCTGGTCAGGAATACACAAATTTTCTCGTTTCCTACCTCTATATTTACAACAGTCCTTGTTTTTGGCAAATAAGTATGAATGTTTGTAAACAAATATAGCCGTTAATGATAAATAGTTACCAACTTGCTGGTACGCATTTGACACACGGTACGAGCAAAAATGTTTTTTACCTAAATGTTTACCTAAAATGGTGTAAAACATCAAATACAGAATTATTATCTTGTGTGACAGAAATATTAATCTTTTATTTTTGTATGTTCCAATTATTTTTCTGTCTATAGGTCTCTATGTGAGACCTATAGACAGAAAAATAATTGTAATAATTGTAAGAGAAGTAGATACTCGTAATTCTCAAAACATCTGTAGAAAAACATCTTTACACCTTTTTTTTCATTTAAAAATACGAAGGAATGCAAAATTGTAACAACGGTATATTTTACGAAGTTATACTATGAAACTCGTTGAAAATTCTTTCATAATCATTCAGATTATTTTTATGAAAGTATCATATTCCGCAAATGTAAAGAGTTGATATTAAGAAGACGCACTGACGCTATCAAGATCCTAATTAGGGTCCAGGTTACTAAAGAAAATCTGCGAAGAAAATTAGGGTTAAGAAAAAATAAAAGACTTGTAAGTGCTTGAGATCTCGGCTTTACTTAGTAATTACCATTGGTAATGAGACGACATTTAACTGAAAATACTAAAGGCAGCTGACGTTTACAGGTTAACAAAAACTGTCCGGTATTATAGTTCTAAGGAGTAGATAAAATCCCTTTTCACGTGAAGAGTATTCAAATTATCTTTATACAAATATTTTTGGAGGCATGAGAAGTAGCATAGGATAGATAATAATTATTTGTAAAAATACAAATATTTATAATTAACATTATTGTCAAAAAATATCAAAATAATAACGCTGCCAACCGCTAAAAATAATTTTCCAAAATTACACCCTTATCGGGGTAAAAATAAAAATCACAAATTTTTAAACACAATGTCGAATTGTATGAACAGCTGTAGAATTGACTAGAAGATGATAGCACGAACACGAAGTCAAATTGAGTCTAGAGTATTTAGATCGGGTAATTCAGTATAGTACCTAATATGATTTTACCCGCGTTTCATGAGTTTGGACGCAGCGGTTTTGGCCGGCTTTATGCAAGCACCATGAATTTTCAAATCATCGATAAATTACTAGCTTAATGCAATATCATGTATTTTACCTGCTGATTACCTTAAACCATATTTTAACCCAATTATTGACTTATAATAATGGCTGACAATAAAATAATTATGATACATTAGTCAGATATTAATAATTAATGTACTGTTTAAATTAATAATGAAAAGAATGCGCACCATGTTGTGTTACAGCATTTCAATTAAAATTCAAAAGTGGTTAAATGGATTGCAGTCTATATCAGAATAAAAGATATTAATTCTGCTTTGTGATCTGTATTATAAATTTCACATAATAATTATTATTTATTACACATAGTGTGAAAGTAAGTATGTGTCCCTTAAGGTAACTTCGAAAGTAGCAACGCTTCGGCTTCGTAAGCAGAAGACAGAATTACTTTTGACTTCTGCTTTCATGAGAAATGGCCCAATAAGAATGTATGGCTACTCCAAAACGGCTAGTTTGATTTTATTAAATTTTAGGCAATAAACAAAGAATATTCATATTTTACAATTCTAAAAAGTGAAGAAATAATATTTATTTATTTATTTATTTATTTATACTTTTTGCACAATTTTGGTACATAGGCGGACTTAATGCCAAATGGCATTCTCTACCAGTCAACCTTTAGGTGTTCAGAAACAAAATTGTGTAGGTGCCAATAGTGCGAAAGGATGGGAAAAACAAAATATATGAAGAGCAATCTAAATATAACTAAAACTAACATTATATAAGTAAGTATAATATACAGTGATTGCTTTCATAAAAAATATTTATAGTAAGAATGCTTATCTGAAAATGTATCGCGATTCGGGCGTATACAGTATTGAATATTTTGCTTTCCTCAAGTCGGAAGTGCGATCGATTTCCTCAACAAATGTATTGAAAAGACGTCTTTATTAACTTTCTATTTGCGTGTTCCTTTGCTTGATTTTTCTACATTGAATGCAAAACTAAACATGAAAAATTAAACGAATCAATAATTACTAACATCGCCCACGCGTTTTCTTTTTTTCATCCACAAAGGGTGAAATGGGTTTTACTTTAAGGGAAATGGGTAATTAAGGTCAGTTCACATTGCAAACGTGAATTAATTAAAAATTGAAATACGCAGTCCAACAACTCGGGTGGCAAATCTGCCAATTTTGTATCTTCTTGTATAGTGATAAAGTTCTGTTTTGAAGTGTTTATTTAAATGCATCGCTTCGGATCGCCTCGTCACGTTCGCGTTACGATGAAAACTGACCCTTTTAAGCGTCAGACAGAGCGATCACGCTGTCAATCATTCAATCAGTCAGTTTTGCGTTCTTTGTGTCATATTATGTTATCACTACATAGTACAAAACAAAGTCGCTTTCTCTGTCCCTATGTCCCTTTGTATGCTTAAATCTTTGAAACTACGCAACGGATTTTAATGCGGTTTTTTTTAATAGATAGAGTGATTCAAGAGGAAGGTTTATATGTATAATAACATCCATTAAATAGTGGAGAAGTACTGTTATTTTTGAGGTTTCTAATGTGATGTCGTGATATTATAGTAGAGAAACCACACAGGGGGTGTTCAGAGTTTCAGACCGCGTCAGAATTCCTCCAGTTTGACTCCTGTGTAGAATACAAACGCAGAGCTCTTGAACGTGTGACCGCTCTCTGTCTGACAGGTCCTTATGAGGTCCAACTTGCAGATAAATTGTATCGTTTGTATGTTGTTGACAGATGTTTAAAGCTGAATATCAATTTTAATATATGAAAAAGTAAGGGTCTGTTAATTTGTATTTGTAGTTCGTTTGAGCCGATTCCAATGAAATGAGACCAAAAATATAATATATTTGTTCGACAACACAAAAGTTTGGGCGATTTTCTTCCAGTTCGCATATATACGCGACAGCTGGCGCAAATTAAGAAAAGCGTAATTTATGGTTCCCGGCATCGGGAGTTTTAGCGCAGACACGTGTTTAATTATTTCGTCATTTAACATCGTTTTGTTTGTTTCTATATCTGAATTTTCCCACACATTGTGATATACAGGGTGTAACAAAACTAAATGACAATACTTTAGAGTTTAGGGTGTGTACGTGTTCCTTGTAGAGAGTTCACTGTGAAAGTAGCAGCGCTGAAAGACCTTTTTGTTCACTTTTATATGGGCAAGCGCCCTAGCGTCACGAGTTTTCCCATACGAAAGTGAAAAAATTGGTCTTTCAGCGCTGCTAATTTCACAGTGAACTCTCTACAAGAAACACGTACACACCCTTAAGTTTTATCACTTAGTTTTGTGACACCTTGTATAATTAGACTAGATGACGCCCGCAACTCCGCTGCGCCAAAATTCGTTTGTCGTGCGGGAACGGGGAACCGCACATTTTTCTTGCATAAAAAGTATCCTATGTCCTTCACGGGACTCAAAGTATCTCCATACTCAATTTTAGCAAAATCGTTTCAGTGGATTGAAGAGATAATAGACAGACAGACACACTTTCGCATTCATAATATTAGTATAGAGAGATACATACCATGTAAGTCATTTATTGCTCGGCCGAGAGCACTAGGTCTCGCCACTCAACTCGGTAGGTTTCGTCAGGCCTTAACCGCAAAAAAAGTTGCATTAGACTAAATCAATCATGGGCCAAGACATCTCTACCTCGGCCCGTGATTGTCTAACACAAAACAATTCACAGCACGTTCTAAAATCCAGAGTAAATAGAAGATGTTAATGGTAATATTCGCAGGACCGACTTAACAACATCGGTCGCTTGTTACATTCGCAATACAAAGTTTAATTTGTCCCGGAATTGGCCATTGTGGAATTCGGCCCCAAACTCAATCTCACCATAATTGACTTGAATTAAAGTGTTATTGTACGAAATATTTCATGTAGGTACGTAGGATTAGAGAGTATCTGAAAGTGTAAAAAACAAAGGATGAAAGAGTTACTACGGGTTCGGTTCATAAAAATTTACTTAGTTCAATAAAAACATCCACAACTTTATTCAATCGTTACGATCATATACTTTTCTGTAAATGTTACATTCTGTTGTTTAATGATAAATAATTGATAGGCAAAAGCGTCAATAAAATAAACATAAAAAATTTTGTACATTACCATTATTATTTCCTTATAATTTGAACAAACCATGTAACATACCTTTTTCGTCTAATTAATATTATATATTCAAGTCAACGTCAGTTTTCAAATTGCTACTTACCAACTTCATCCTCTCATATTATTGTCATCGTTTAAGAATTAGAGACGTTGTCTAAACTTTTTAACAATATTATATTTAAATGAAAGTACGGGACTATAAAAATTGACCAGCTTTTCCAGCTGAACATAAATACACTTCAGCGAGCGCCGTGATGTATGACGTAACGGGCGGGATTTATCGTAACTTTGTTACGCTGACATCTAACAAGCTATGCCTGGTATAAAATTCTTTGTAACATGCAGGACAGTGTATAGTTTAAAATTTAAAAAATCGCAGAATTCGAATTCCCCATTTTTTTTACAAAATTGAAAATAAAAGATGAACAAAGCAAGTGAAATTTTTGACATGTAACACAACGAGGAAAAAATTAATAAACAAAATTATAACCATTAAAAAAAATATAGTTGCTCGCCGTACCAGTAACAGCCGATGGAACTGAAAACGAAACAATAAAATCAGGAACACAATTCCACCGCGTGGTAGAAAGACAAGGGGATATCCCCATTATTTTATTTCGCCGGGTCAGAACGCCAGAAGTATTATCTACCTCCGTCACGATTTTTTGACAAGGTCACGTGTCTTATCGTGAGTTAACATTTTTACATATCTCAGCTAAATACACATTTAAGTTTTTCCTTAAAAAGTCAAGTGAGTACTTTTTATACCCTAATCGCATAATACAGAGAATAAACAAATACAATTCCTAAAGCGAGCACAGGATTGCCACGTAAGGAAACTCTATAAAACCATGTAGTAAAGTTGCAGCTAACTGCAGTCTGTACATTATTATGTAAAGTAGTTTGAAAACATTCGATATATTCATAGAACTGTTACGGTCGCTTACACACATTACTGGGGATACCATGTGATGTAAATACCAGATATATAAGTAAAAGATTCGAATAGAATACTAATAAGTGTTTAAATGTCAGTCTGGTCGTCACGCATTTCAACTAATTTCAGAAGTCCATGAAATATAATATAAAGTAATTAAATCGTATGTATCGTAGTATTATGAAAGGATGATTAAACATTTTATTTTAATTTTAAGCGTAGTAGAAAGTAGCGCTAGAACAAGAGAAATGTAAAATATTGGAAGGTGCTTTTGACGAAGTGGGACAGCATGAGCTTATTAGAAATACGTGTGGACTCGGGGACTGCCGCGGTAAAGCTATTTCATAGCATTTTCACGTCTAGTCGCACGCACACTGACACTGGCAACGCCGCACCGGGGTGTTAGGTTTTTTCATTACGGAATTTCTTGATTCGGTCGCCACACTTAAAGCCCGCGTTTAAAACTATGCAATAGCCTAAGGGGCGATTTCACCAAAGAAACGGAACGCGTTTAATGCATACATAACTGGTTCAAAACGTATAAACGCGATGATAACATCGAATTGCGTTTCACCAACATAAACTGAACGCGTTCACAGCAAATCCGAGTTTTATCTTCTGAACGTCCAAGTCTGAAGTTTATTCCATTCAAGGCCTGTCATGGCGGAACGAAAAACATAGACAAAAGAAATATCAAGATGACAGCTGTTTTGATAAATTTTTGGTTAGCTGTTTATGTATTATTTCTTGCTATTTTGTAGTTAAATTAACGTGTAAAGCCTTTAAAATGATGAAAGCATGTAAAATAATCGCGTGACGTTACGTAAACTTAGATTTAATAATCACGATCAAAAGAAGTTTATGAAATCCATTCGAAACAAAACGAGATTTCCGTCGCAGCATGAACGCGTTCAATGGGAACTAAGTTTTATAAAACGAAGTTTTATGTGTGTTTGGTGAAATCCCACCTAAAAGTTCATAGAAAATAGTCATCTCCTGTAACGTACATAAATACGAAAAAAACAAACTCAATACAGCTTGGATAATGGATGCGCGGTTTATCTAAAATTGTCTGTGGCAGGTAGCATTACTAGATCTGCATAGCTTTAAACGGATACTAAGGCATGACTATTGGAATACTGGATCCAACTGCATTGAGATTAGGTGGCGTTCAAAACGTCATGTTTGCTAACGGTTTGTTACTTTGAAGTTGTGCATGCGAGCGTAGAATTTATTGGTAACTGACTAATTTTGCGATATGATTCTGACTTTAAGAGCAAGTTTAGTTTATGACATTAGTGTAGTTAAATCTACAAATTAATGGGTTCTGTAAAGACAGAAAAAGGACCTTTTAGGTCAAAATTACAAATCGAAAATGTATGGCTATCATAGTAGCAATGCATGATTAATAAGGCTAGTTTTTTGGAGGGAGGTATGAATCAAATTGATAATAATATACTTGCACTGTACCGTCGACATAATATTATGATCATCATCAAAAAGACAATGCAATGTAGAATTAACGTATTTTAATACGTTTGTGAGTGTAAGGCGCAGCGCAGACGACATACTATCTGTGACGCACTTTTTGTCTGTGGAATTTTATGCGGACTTTTTACGCGTCGTGTGCGTTACTGCATATAATTATTGCAAAGGTTCTATTTCCCATAGACTAAAAAGTGCGTCACAGATAGTCTGTCGTCTGCGCTGCGCCTAAGGGCGCGAGAAATGTATACGTTATTATATTTTTCTGTATTGTACGACTTGAAAATATTACTTACGATGAGTTACGTAAGAGGTATAAAATAAGAATATAATCGCCAGCCAATATGATTTTACTATTAGTACACTAAAATCGTTTTGACAAAATTCAAATATCCAAAGCGGCGCATACGTACTTACGTAGTTTACATTTTATACGCTGATTTTGTATAAATTTACATACATCCTGTCAAAGCCGATTTTTTTTGAACGGTTTAAAGCAACTATTTGTATAATCCTAAATCTAATTTATATCTGCATAACAGGGCGAAATGAATGCACATATTTGAAGGCTGCAAGCTTTTAACGAAATTAGCAGATTGAAACGTGGTTCTCTTTTTTAAACGTTTACTTGCATGTATATTTTATTAGCTGTATCCTTTTTACACTGCGTTTAAATTTACCTTGATCTGTAAATGAATATAAATTATTAATATTATTAACCGTCTAAAAGAGATAACATTACACAGAGTCTAAAAATCTGTAAATTGAGTTAAGGGGCTTAAGTCAGTTCACAGATTTTTGGAAATAAAAGCGGATCGATGACGTGCACTTTTTTGGGATGTTTAAGAAACTTATTACGTAATTTGATGAAAGAGTTTCAAGACTGAGTGAGACTAGACCGCCGTGAAATGAAGAAGAGGAAGGAACATCTCTTAAGTAGTTATTCCATTACACTAAATTTAGAAGTTCTAAATAGGATAGGAAAAAGAAGACAAATTAGAAGCTATTATTCCACTTGTCCTAATTTAGTAACTAAATCAGTTACACAGATTAAAAATCAGTTGTGACGACGCGGCGATTTTGGCCAGACGTCTTCATAATGGCTCCAGTTCTGTCAAACCAACAAAAAATTGATCTTCTCATAGGCTTAGCTGTTGGCTCAATGAAAATCAAAATAAATAAAAGGCGAAAAAGATGGTTGAAATAATTTTTGCTCCACAAAAAATTATGAATCATGAACTTTCTGAACTACTTGGAACCAGCAGACTTTAGAAATTAATTATGAATGGATTCCAGATCGTATAACATAAAATATATTGACTTTAATACAATAAAAGGTTGAAACCATCTGGCAACACTGATTTAGTCAGTTAGAAGCCACATTTTTGCCGATTTAGTACACTAATTAGGATCCTAGCTTTCTAAATGTTATTCCACTTCACTAAATTTAGTGACTAAATCATTTAGATTTCTAAATTTAGTGTAATGGAATAACTACTTACCATACTTATACTTACCATACTATACTATACCATACTATACCGAGCGGCGAAAATACCTGCATTGCTGTTTTTTTGGGCTTCTGCCGGCGCTCCTGGACAGTAAATATAATATTTTTTTTGCTAGTAAAATTAAGAAAAACCTCTGAGTGATCGTGATGAAAGAATTCATGTTCATTTGTTCAAATTGCCTTAACTAAAACAAAGTCTCGTAACAAATGGACACAATTCTTCACGGGGAGCAGAAATTCGCTATCAAGTGTAATGGCCATATTAGGAACGATGCTTTAATCCTCTAGACCTTTTGAAAGTACCTCTGAAAGTAGCTCGGAGTATCCTTGAACGTGAAATATGTTGCACTACGAAAGGGTATTGGACAGATAAAAGATTTATATCCTTGCCTTTCTCTATCTTAAGAATCGTTTCATATTGATTTCTATTTACATCTAGTTTCATTCAGTTGATTTAATTTTATTCTTTTTAGTCACTAAACTAAACTAAAATTTAGTGTAAAGATAATGGAGAACGTTTTGTTTTTACTATGAAAGTGGCAGAAAATATTGACCGACCCCCATGGTTGAAAAACACGTCATGAAGAGTCAAAAATTTCACTCAAAAGTCAAAATTTAAATTTTAGCAAGAATTTTTGTGTTTCGCCCGATAGCTAAAGGAGTATTTAAAAAAAGATAGCTGAAAAGATAGTGAACACGGTAGAGTCAGTCACAGTCAACGCTACTGGCCACAGTCACGTAACCCAGTAACTCGGGAAAAACGCTAGTGGAGTTTAGCTACGGTATTACCGCGCTGAATCCGCAATGAGCTCAACAATGGATCATCCGGATATTGCCTGTCAACCGGACCTCGCCCGGGTATGAGAATTAAGAACGTGTATACATATTATACATATTGGTTCCACGCTCTCTGCTATTGTGTATAACACAGTTATCTGGTTGAATCCGCTATTTGATTGAATGACTAGCTTTATTGAATGAAACATTAATTTATCGTTGAAGACATGACGAGTTGGTCTTTAGTTTAGACGTTATAATATTATATTAAAGTCAACGACTCGACGAGTTGTTGTTAGTCATTCAATGAAATATCAGTTTTAACTTTTAACTAGTTGACTGCAAATATTATATACGTATAATATTATGTTAGTGTTAAAGTTAGATGTGTAATCTATTTGCGGAATAACTAGTTTGTTTTGTGTTTGAATATTTGTCAAAGGTCCGAAAAAATTTTATTCTCAAAAAGGTTTGGGCCTTTGCCTACTCTTAGTTAAAGCCTAAACCTTTTTGGCTAATGACTAGTCAAATCCAGAAATGGAACCTAAGCTGCGTTCTTTTACTTATCGACCTCTGTGGCTCAGTGGATAGCACGTTGGTAGCTAAAGCCGGAGGTCGCGGGTTCGAATCCCGCCGACGGAACAAAAAGTTTTCAATGTTCCTGGGTCATGGATGTGTATTAAATATATTTATCCTATAATAAAAATCTTAAATATATGTATAGTATAAAAGTATTAAATATATTTCCGTTGTCTGGTACCTGTAACACAAGTCCATCAGGTACTTACCACGGGGCCAGACTGACGTGGTGTGAAGCGTCCATAGATATTATTATTATTATTATTAATAGCTATGTCCACGTTGTGCCTTTTCATCTTTAATTTTCATAATCTTTTGACATTTCGAATGTCAAAAGATTATGAAAATTGAAGATGAAAGGGCACAATGTGGACATAGCTAATGCTAGCTGGCAACTTTTTTGTAGATCTCTACTTTGTGTGAAAGGGTAAATCAAATACAATTTAACAGGATAATAGTAATAGTTCAGTGGACACGTGTAAGATTTTCTAATTATTATTATTTACGCAAGCTATATTATATTACTAGCTGTCCCGGCAAACGTTGTTTTGCCATTTAAAGTATTTCTACTTCATCAGTAGACACAAAATCTTACCCCCTCTTTTGTCCCCTAAGAGGGGTGGGGGGGGATTTTATTAAAAGATGTTACTTTGGAAAACACCGTTAATAATATGAAGTAAGTCCAAGAAAAAAGTTTGATACAAAATCTGACCCCTCTTTGGTCCCCTTAGAGGGGTGGAGGGGGGATTTTTATACACCAGATGTTGAGTTAGAAGAAGACAAATATATCTGCGAAAACCGTATGTAAATCAGGGGCCGTAGACAATGTATTCTTTCGTTAAAAACGATGACGAAATTCGTTATCAAAATGTATGGGATTTGACATTAGTCTTCGCAAGCGAAATGTCATTTAGCGATGACTTATGTCAAATCGCATACATTTTGATAACGAATTTCGTCATCGTTTTTAACTAAAGAATACATTGTCTAAAGGCCCAGATCAGTACTTTTCGTGTTAAAGAAAAAAGTTTGATACAAAATCTGTCCCCTCTTTCGTCCTCTTAGAGGGGTGGGGGGAAAAATTTTTATACACCAGATGTTAAGTTGGAAGAAGACAAATATATCTGCGAAAACCGCATTCAAATCGGATCAGTAGTTTTCGTGTGATAGTGGAACAAACATACAGGCAGACAGACAGACAAAAAACTAACCACATTTTTGGCTTCTATAGCGATGTAGTGACACCCCCCGCTTATTATTTTTTAAATATCTTTAATGTACAGAATTTTAATTTCTACAGTTTTATTATGTTATTATGTATATGTATTATGTATAGATGTTATTTACGAAAGCTATATAAATGTATTCTATAACTATAGAATCCATTGAAAAAAGATTAAGGTGTAGCCTTGATGAAATGTTTATCTAATTTTAGGCTAATATTAAAGCTGATTATGATCAGAAGATCGCTTAACTAACAATAATAATAGAGTGAGTGATATAAACGTTCTCTATCTTTTCCAAGTCACCCCGAACTAGATAAATCGCTGCCCATTTTCGGGGTCATTTACTACTAGCCTCCTTCAGACATAATAAGAACGATTTCGAATCTATTTACCCCATATTGCTATGATATATTTAATTTCCATCTATGTGGTGGTTTTGGCTGCTTGGATGAGATATTTTATTTTATGAAAAAATGCATAGAGATCTCATAAAAGTCCTTGGCATAGACACAAAGTTCTTTGTTGACAAACTACACTATTTTTGTAATAATATCTTTTTTATTAAGATGCTGGTCAAAAAACGTGCTGAAGGTAGATATTATTGACATTGTTCAAATATGTTAAACACAGCTTTGTTCGTGTAGAAATTACTTTATCTCGGGTACTGCACAATTTTTCAAAATAGAAACCATCCTTTCTCTACACTTCAAAGATCATACCAAATTTCATCCAAACCAGTTAAGCAGTGTAAGAGTGAAGTAGCAACCGACAGAAACACTGTAACATTCATAATATTATTATTATTAATGAAGTAAAACTCCAGTAAAAGCTTTAACTTTTTCTCACTTAATATATTTAACACATAAAATATCGTCTTAGATTGTAAAACATAATAAGTAGTTAAAGAAAACCACAAAGAAAGGATTTTCCGAGCATATGAAGTTCAGTGGTTCAAAATTAACCAAGTACTCACAAGTACTCGACCACACACTTAATTACACGCCTTGTAGAGCTATGTTCGAGGCTCATGCAGGGCCGTATTCAGGAAAAGTGAACGGGGTAGTTGCCCAGGGTAACACAAAAAAGCGCCCTTAAAGAACTGTTTTTTTTTTAGTTTTGATTATAAATTTATAATGTTACGAGTCTTTCAGTATGTTCTTGACTACTTTTTAAGTAATGTTAATTTAATTTTACTTTTTTTTGCATGCCTAAATACAAGGTAGAAAGACTGAACCATGTTAAAAAATTCAACAACTTTTGTATTTCTTTCTTCAAATAAGGTATTATTATTATTTGCATTTTAGGGTTTTTCTGGTGGGTAAAAAGGCTTCTTTTAATTATTGCCCAAAATTACCATCATTCCTCGTATTCACACAAAATTTAAACAATCACCATGACTTCTTTTGAAAACAATTTTTATGTCTATCTGCAGATATCACTTTTTTATCAAAATTACAAAATTGCAACTAAATGCTATACCCACAGAAATAAATCAGCTATACCCATATACATTAGACTCAACGACTCGATGAGTTGTTGCTTGTGCTGTAGTTGTATTTTTAATTTAGAAATTAATTTGGTTCACTCCAGTTTTGCTCTGGGCCTCTTTGCTACTAAATATGACTCTGGATTTATGTACTACTGTATATTTATGCTAATACTGTGGATAATAGCGTATTATTTGCACAGTAAATATACTTAGCGCGCTATTAGTCATAGCGTATGCAAACTGTATTATTGTATAGGACATAGGTTATTAGCATTAATAGTGAACCTATTTACTTCAGCAGCTACTGTAATTAAACCATTTTAGGTCTACTCAATCAGCAGTAATTTTGGCCACATACCGTGCAGAAAAGAATTACAAGGGTATATTATGGTTAAGTTTAAAGTGTGTCTTTCACAGGTAATGTGGCAACCAGATAGATAAAATAAGCGCAGAAGCTAGGTTTATGATTATTCCTAATTATATATTGGTGATCGACGATCGTGTTCAATTCCATTCCAAATCGTCCCATAGGCTTTTGGGGTGGCGATGACAAGGTTCGTAAACTAATCGTCTCGTTAGCGACTGTCGCGGTCGGAATACGAAAGCGACATCATTCACGATTAAAACAACCGTTGCGTTGACAAAAACAAGCGCTGAAATCCCAAGGGCTTTATGTTCAATCACTAACCAGAATTACAAATACATGTAGATCACGTAATATCTTTATTTTAACTGAAAACAGGTAAATTATATGATTGTGAAGATACTATTGTGAAGATATTGACGTGGGAGAGTCATGCTTCGGCACGAATGGGCCGGCTCGACCGGAGAAATACCACGTCCTCACAGAAAACCGGCGTGAAACAGCGCTTGCGCTGTGTTCCGCCGAGTGAGTGAGTTTACAGGAGGTCCAATCCCCTACCCTATTCCTTTCCCTACCCTCCCCTGTTCCCTTCCCATCCCTACCCTCCCCTATTACCCTATTCCCTCTTAAAAGGCCGGCAACGCACCTGCAGCTCTTCTGATGCTGCGAGTGTCCATGGGCGACGGAAGTTGCTTTCCATCAGGTGACCCGTTTGCTCGTTTGGCCCCTTATTTCATTTAAAAAAAAAAGATTATCTTACCCAAAATCTTACTTGGTAGGTACCAGTCCCAGACAAAGACTGGAATTGTCACATAAAGGAAATACAACTTTTGGGAACACTAAAATATAGCTTTTATCCTAGGCTACGCCGAAGCTAAACCTATAGTCCTTACCATAATATTCTTTCAAAAACTGTATCTTTTTGGGACAGTAAGTGGTCTAGTGTTAATCTAAAGCTTAAATCAAAGCAGGAATCGAACCCACTACTAATGAAGGTTTAACAGATTGGGGAGACAGTCGTAGCGTTCATATTGATCGGATGTTCTGCTCTAGTTGCTACATGAGATAAGGTCATTTATGAAGGTACTAGTTGATGCCTGCAACTCCGTCGTGCAGAAATTCGTTTGTCGCATGAGAACCGTACATTTTTCCGAAATAAAAGGTATGTCATGTCCTTTCCCAGGACTCAACTTTATCAATATTCCACGAAATATTTCTAAAATATTAATATACTAAATTTTAAGCTATACATTTCCGCAAGGTAACACCTGATTCTTTTAACTATGTATAAAAGCTTCTGAGCAATCTCTGATTCACCCCAAAAAACATTAGGCAAAGCATAACTTGACGTTTTTCAGCGTTGTTAAAAGCCTCGTTGAAACGACACAAGGGTTTGTTATTTTGAAGACCTCGTTATAACAATTTCTTATTATCATTTAAACGAAGCAGAAGTGTTATATGTCCCCGAGGGGGAATAAATATCTCACATCATAATTCTCGCAAGACATAAAAAGTGAGAGGCAGAGAGCGTCTCGGAATGATTTTCTTCGCGTTTCACTCGGGATCAGGATAATACGCGTCTCAAATTTTGATCTCTTTAATCCTAAACGAAAATGTTGTATGGTACACGCGTCATTTTGAAGGTTTTATTTTTACTGTTGTTTTCGAGTAGCATTTATGTGGAGCAAATGTTTATCAGGAAATTAAGTTATCAAGTATTTTAGGCTGTATTCAGCTTAAGAAAATACCTACTGATATTACAAAATCTACAAAACAAAATTCAACAATAACCTGTTATTACCTTCGCTTCACCTCTAAATCCATTATGATAAAATTTGGTAAAGAAAATATGCGCTCTGTTATAGACGTGGACATCAACAACTTTTTTTTTAAATTTGCAAATACATTCGTTAAATTTGAAATTAATATCAAACGAATCTATTGAAGTTTTGAACGATGTACAATGTAGGTACATACATAACATAGAGAAATATAAACTTAATATACCATAGATACATAACAAGCTTTGAGCTAATGTGTAAATACGATATAATATTATTCCAACTTCTTAGTCATTTATATGCATAAACAAAATATTTTACATTACAGAATAAATGTTGTTTGCATTGTACGTTCACAAATTAGTTATTAAGAGCTCTGCTAAGGATGTTGAGCTTAGTGGTTTGTTTTGCTTGTTAGAGAATTTCAGTACAAACGTGCTGAGATGAAATGTTTAGAATTATATTTTGTTTCAGAGGTAATAATTCTTATAATGCTAATATTTATGATCTGACCGAATTAAAAGTAAAGGCAGCTCTTTTTTTTGGAAAAATCAAAGTGAGGTCGACTTATCTGTAAGTCAAACTTAGCTAAACTACTTAAAAAACAAGACTCGCCCTGTAGTAGCGTAGTTTGGGCGAGTCATCAACTAATCATGTTCGAAAGTGAAATAAAGTAACAATAACAATAAAGGCCTGTTTCACCACTTCCTGATATGTTTTGTTACATATTGTTAGCGTGGTTTTAGAAGGTTCAAAGTAATTTAAAATTATAGCCTGCTTGTATCACCACACTCCATGTTTAATTAAACATCAAGTACGGACAGCGCTTAAAATCAATGTATGTAGAATAACAGTAAAATTTTATGCCACATTATTATAATGCTTTAATAACAAAGTAGCGATACCCTTTAAAAATATATGTCCACATAAAATATAAATTTTAAGCTTCATGTTTCGTGCAGATAAGAGGATTTCGATTTCGGTTAAATTTTTCGAAACATTTTCGCACAGCGCTTATTTTGTAAGTCACCAGTGTATTCCAGAATTTATTTCTCATTTCGACTCGGCTATAACTAGTTAGAAAGATGTCTATTTACCATCTATAGGATAAATAATAGAAATTAGAATTAGACAATAATATGTACCCTAATATTTTTTCTTTGCTCACCTCTTTATCTTCTGAATGCTGTTGACGCATTCAATTGAGCTTTTGTTTTAAACTAATTTTAATTAATATTATTAGCTAAACTTAAAATATTATTAAGAACAAGACTTCCACGAATATTTTAAAATTAAAATTAGTTAAACTGGATCAGCCGTTCTCGAGTTTTAGCGACAAACCAATTTTCTACACTACTATTATAAAGAGGAAAGATTTGATTTTTTGTTTGTTTGTTTGTTTGTTTGTTTGTTTGTTTGTTTGTTTGTTTGAGTCGAATAGGCTCCGAAACTACTGGACCGATTTGAAAAATTCTTTTGCTATTGGAATCTCACATTATTTCTGCTGAACATAGGCTACATTTTATTTTGGAAAAAAGTAGGGTTCCGTAAGATATTTGAGTTTTTCGGACGCAAGGTGTAAAAAATCTGCTAGAAAAGTTACTTATTTTGCGTACGCTGCCTAAACTATAAAAGATAGAACCATAAAATGTTCTAAGTAATTGTAGATCTTATAAATATCTACAAAAAAGTCCGCGACACACTATACCTATCTATGTCGAGTGAGGCACAATAATTTATTTAAAAATCCTGATTTTTTTTTGGACTAAATTTAAACGGATATATTTTACTCACGCTATTAATCCTTATCAAAATAAATTATTTTATCACTAAGTACAGTTTATGTAGATAATATTTGGTCTTTGAATTATTAAAATTGGACGTTTGGTTTTGAAATTATGGCGAAATTAAAATATTACGATAGTGGGCGTCACCAAAGCGCGTGCGGGAGGAAGACAATAATCTGTTGTAGAAATGAAAATTCTGTACATAAAAGATATGAAATGACACCCGAAATTACACCTTTGTCATTACATCGCTATAGAAGCCAAAAATGTGGTTAGTTTTTTGTCTGTCTGTCTGTCTGTCACTCTTTCTGTCTGTCTGTATGTTTATGAAAAATACTGATCTGAAAAATACTGGTCCGATTTGAATGTGGTTTTCGCAGATATATTTATCTTCTTCCAACTTAACATCTGGTGTATAAATTTTTTTCCCTCCACCCCTCTAAGGGGACAAAAGAGGGGGTCAGATTTTGTATCAAACTTTTTTCTTTAACACGAAAACTACTGATCCGATTTGCATACGGTTTTCACAGATTTGCATACGGTTTTCACAGATATATTATATTTGTCTTCTTCCAACTCAACATCTGGTGTATAAAAATCCTCCCCCCCCTCCCCTCTCAACCCTCTCTGGGGACCAAAGAGGGGTCAGATTTTGTATACAACTTTTTTCTTTAGTGGACTTACTTCATATTAGGTATTAACTGTGTTTTTCAACTTAACATCTGGTGTATGACCTTCCTACCCCCCCACACCCTCTTAGGGGACAAAAGAGGGGGTAAAACATGTATCAACTGATGATAAAATATACTTTAAATGGCAAAACAACGTTTGCCGGGACAGCTAGTTTTTAATATAGATATATAAATTATGTCCGATTCTAGTATTTAACTATGTAAAAAGTATCTTTGATTTTTTTTCCACGAAAACACTACCATTTTTAAAGAGTTTAAGTTACATTATTCACTAAGTGACTTGCTAATTAACTAATTATTAAGCAAATAAGTACCCTGTTAAAACTCACCAGCAGATTACATCGCCGATGTAAACAAGTTAGATGGATGGAAATATTTTGAGCCAGGAAAATGACAACTTCATCATATTTTATATCCAGTAATATTTTTTGTTTATTAAATTTGACGAATAACTGTTTTATTCGTTTAGACAGTTTGATCTATTTTTAATGACTTTGTTACAAAAGTAGATCCCCGTTTGTTTATTCAATTTCCCCATCCCGTCAGAAGTAAGGAAATCATCAAAATCGTTAGCTATTTTTCCCCAGATTTGTTAAACTTAATCAGTTTTCCGTGTTTCACGGAAATTAATCATTTTAAATTGGTTGTTTTTCCTTCATTTTTGCGATCCAATTTAAGGGGTGTTAAGAAATAAAAACAATTTTGTGACACGATGAGTTTTTAATTGAAGTGTAATTAATGACCACTTTATTCATCTTCGTCCGCTTATTCATTTTCCTTCAAAGTGCCGTATCACTTTACGGTATTCCCTATTTCAAAGATTGTATTTAAAACTTATGTATAATTTAATAATACATGTAGTAACATAATATAGTATACATGTTTATTTTACAAATATTATCAAAAATAGATAATAAATGTTACTTTAATAATATTATATTAATAATATTATAAGTTATAATGTTCTTCTACTTTCTTTCTTGGCTCCGACTGCGCTGCTATTTTTAACCGACTTCCAAAAAGGAGGAGGTTATATTATTATGTTCGGCTGTAGATATTTTTTTTTTATTTTTGATAAATCTTTTCGCACTATTGGTTGTAACCTCGCGGTATAGTGCCCAAACCGCTCGTTTGTGCGACCGCGAATAAATCCAGCCTGAGTGTTGTATACTTATTCGAGTGCCTACGCGAACGAATAGCAAGACATTCTTCTTGTCATTTGTCACTAGTCCTCGTGAAATTGTTCTCATATTGTAAGGGCTAATTCCCAGTGGAAATTTATCTGGCTCTCCATTAGCCCTTATTCTTCGCAGACTTATTACCTACGTTTTTTGGTGTCACTCGCAAGAATCTAAATTAGTGGAGTCACGTTGATCCGAATATATTGGCTTGGCGGATTACGGCGGAGTTGGGTTAAATAATCCCGTATGTTGGAATTTATGGTAACATACGATCAATGTACAAGTAATACATTGTTTAAAAAGCTTAGAGTGAGTTGCATCAACCTACTTTAACTATAACTGTAATTTTAACCATAACAAAATGTCAAATCCAAAAGTCGCCATATTTGACGATAACCTTAACCTTAACTTTAACTACGCTTCTGGTGCAATTCACCCTTAGAACCTTCTGGTTTATCAGTAAGTCTTTTCTTAATTTGACTCTATCCGTCTGTCTCTTCTTCTTTGATAATTTTGGTAATCATCATGTTAATGATGTCTTTACATTTGAAAACAAAAACAAAATAACCAATTTTTGTGGCATAAGATAAACAAAGTGTAAAAGAAATAACTAAAGTTGATTTTGTGTTTGTATTATCTATCATCGAATCGGGCTGCAAATTCATTTAGATATTTTTGTTTAGTGTGACAGTAATTTTTGCGGCAGTGTTTAGGGGAATTTCGCAAAACAATTTTAGTTGGGTTGATGATATTATACGACTTTTTATTATTTTGCCACAGTTATGATTATTATAAACACTAAGTGTAATTTGAATCAAATTACGCCTCGGAAGCTAATCCGTCTCTGAAATAAACATTAGTCCGAACAATAAATCTTTGTCGTCGGAAAATCAATGCCGTCCTATTTAAGTATAATTAAATTACCATTGTAAAACTCCAGACTGAGTATATCTATCAGAGGGGACCGTTCGCAAGTTAATGAGCCGAAATTGTGGTGATAACGGCCCTGCTTAACGCTTTACCTAAAGGTTAAAATATTGTAGGTTCGGAAGGATTTGGAAAGGAACTTTCTGTTGGAATTAGATTGTACATTTTGGGAATATTAGATTTTTGTCTACGTTAGATATGTTGCGGTTGCGCTGAAATTCTTGAATCCTCTAGGAACCGTACATTTTTGTGGAATAAAATGTATGTCCTTTTCCGGAACTCAAGTCATCTCCATACCAAATGACATTATGTAACAAACATACAGACAGAAAGACAGACACTTTCGCATTTAGAATATTAGTTATAGGAAGTGTGTATAACACATTATCTCAATGCACGTGAGCATGGGACTTGTATTATCGTAAACGCCACCTGATAAGCCTGAACTCGTAAAGACAACGCCAAATCGACACTTCCCTGGTAACGCCAGGCTAAAGCTCCCGATAACATACATTTTATAATGTAGATAACAAGCCGAGTGGCAGTGTATGTGTTAAAATTTCAATATAATCTTCATTTTGATATAAATGTTATATGTATCATCGAGGAAATTCATTCCTAGTCAGTTGACGGACCTACGTCATTTGGTCGGCTTGCGTTTCAGTGTTAGCTGAACTTATGACTATATGATTACTTAGGTCCGCCATATTATGCCTAGTAATCAACTTCTCTGATAGTACCATCAGAGAAATAATTGAGTCTCTGATCGTATCGTATCGTATAGAAATTCATAGGCATTTGGGTGACCTAGGTTATTTGGTAGGCTTATAATGTGTGAAGTTGATATTCATGACACGTAAGTCCAGAGTCGTGACCTGACACTGTATGTAAAAAGTTTTAAAAGTTACTAACGCTAACAGGAAAATATATTGTTTTATTCTTTCTGAAGAAATTAAGGCGAAAAAAGACTACTGTAGCCGATTAAAAAATCTCTTAGATGCTTAACTATTTCGGCATTCTGAAATTTATAAATATGACGGCATAATTATTAACATAATATTTAACTATAACATATTTATGAATATACACAATATATACACATTTTTTATAAATATGACGGCGATTTTCAGCAAACTTTGTCCATCGTACCTATACCAAGTGACCAAGCCATGATTATTGATTACCTTAGCAAAAATGTTCGATATCTAAATCGCATTTGTTTAATGGATTTGTGGATTGAGCACTGGTGACGAGGCAGTCCTGAAATGACAAGGCAGTCCGATCATCAGGTACAAGGAAAAGGCTGGCCTCGGACACCATTACCGAGTGTTTTAAGAATTCCGAGTCAGCGGTTTTTGTGGTAGTTTTCTCTCATTATATAGAACCTTTTTAGAGTTCTTTGATTTCACCTTTAATGTTGCGGGTATTTTTAATCTTCGACAAATAAAGAGTATCTGTCTGTCAGTGTGTGTGTCTGCTCGTAGCATTCCAAGTACGGATAGGCAGAGTTTGATTGAATATTTTTAGTCTATATCAATCTATACTAATATTATTATAATTTTAAATTTGTTTGTTTGTTTGAACGTTCTAATGTCAGGAACTACTGGTCCGATTTGAAAAATTATTTCAATGTTAGATAGCACATTTATGTCGAGAAAGACTATAGGCTATATAGCATCACGCTGTAAGTTTTAGGAGCAAAGAAACAGAGGAAAATGTGGAAAAAAGCTGGGAAAATTATTAATCTTTGAGAGCTTTCGTTGCATGCACTGCAAAAACGATACCCAAAAAATATGTAGAGAAGATTTATTCCTCTTTAAATGATATAAAAAAAAATTCTGTGCTAAAACATATCTATCTTTTGAGATTGACTCACAATAATCGTTTTTATGTGGTCTATGAATAAAATTTGGTCGAAATTAATGCATTAATGAAATAGACGCAAACGAAGTCTGGGGTCTGGGTAACAGCTAAAATTTATAAAGCTGAGGAAGTTGTTCGCCAAAATAAATATGATGCCCATAATAATTACTATTCCATGCGAACGAAGTCGCGGGCACAGCTAGTTTAAGATTTATTATGATGATCCTAAAATGACATAGACTAGAAATATTCAATATTAATAATAATTGGTAATTAAGCTAAACTCGTTTATTGTTTCCACACGAGCGTAAGACGAACTAATTAATTGTATTGCCATTTTATACATTTGACACATTTGCGTGTATATTTCGCATGAATTCGCCATTTATGGTAGTCCAAAGATTAGCTTAAATATAAACAGATCGTGTTCAAACATTGTGTGGGCGCAACAGACCGTAACGGGGATTAAATTCAATCGGGTTTTGTTTTTAAACCAATGCGATTAAAATATAGCGATTATGAATGATTCGTTCAAACAATTTTTTTAGAATTTTACTAGCTGTCCCGGCAAACGTTGTTTTGCCATATAAAGTATTTCTCCCTATATTTATTGAAGTGACTAAATAAGTATGGTACCATGGCAGTGTCCATCGCTATCCCGTCGCACAAACAATGGTCGCCGTCAGTCTCGAGTTGTAATAATTTACTATTATTTATTCAACAAATGCACTTATCAATATAAAAAGTACCCAGTAGCCGATTCTCAGACCCACTAAATATGCATATAAAATTTGGTTAAAATCAGTAAAGCCGTTTCGGAGGAGTACGCTAACTAACATTGTGATACGAGAATTTTATATATTATAAGATAGTATCGTTTTTTATATTTTTTATATATCGCCGGCGAAGAATCAAAAAAAGTTAATATAGTGTTTTCTTTGAGAAAATGACGATTTCTACAGCTATAGCATGTAAGACAATTCAACAAAACATCAAGAGATGTTTGAATGTTTTTTCAGGCGAAATAATGCCTTTTATCAACAATTGAATCGCTTGGATAACACTCAAGTTATTATGATGTTAGTTTTAACTTTTAACAGCCTTTTTCCACAATCCTTCTATTACATTCTTTTTTGCCTTAAACACTACTTTGTGGGGTTGTAATTCTGGTTGGTATATTTTGCGCCTTTATTAAAGCCTTCCTCAATAAAACACAAAAATAAACATATAATTTGAACCTGCAGTTAATACCTGAGATTTGAGAATAGCGCGTACAAAAAAAGTAACAAACAACTTTATGGTTTCAATGTTTCTTATAACATTTTTTTCTTTTTATACTGTCCTCGAAATATGATTTGATTATATTATTTTTTGATTGTTTAATTTGTTGATAAAACAATATATTATCTAATAAATTATGAGTACGTTATAGGTTTAATTATACCAACATAAGTCATACGAAGGCCATATTTCAGGCGACTACCGACCCTATCAATATACAGCATAATTAATGTAATCCTATGCAAATCTGTGGCTTCCCATGAACCCTTTATTGAAACTAGGGCCATGACGTGTTTTGATCACAACAGATATACCAATGTTGTTCATAATGCATAAGTTATAATGATACTGTGGCCGTATGCCATGACAGTATCCATTACTTACACTTTCTTATAATTCTTGTATAAAAATCGTTTTGATCTTTGTTCTAAAATAATATATTGACTAAAATTCTTTTAAAATTTATCTATAATACCTGTACCCCATTCAAAGTTATTTTAGTTCATTTTGATTGGTAATGTAACAATAAGATCAAAATGATTTAAAATTGAATAATATAGTAAAAGAAATTTTTTAGTGTACAGTTATCATAGTTATGTGCAATTATATTATGTCAAATATTAAGCATACTTCTATTATACTAGATAAAAGCCGATTTTTGTGAGGGTTCGCGTCGTCACACCTTGACTGACTGATAATAACATCTACATAATATAAATGAAAATTACTATGTTAAAGCACAAAATATCAATAGGCGTGATAGTTTTTCTGTAAAGTTTACCACAAAATTTAAAGGTTGAGGGATATACTAGGCTTCGCTCGCCCTGATAATTTTTTTTTCTTTTTTTTTTTTTCCAACTTCGATTTCCAGTGGTTCCTTATGTTATGCACTTTTCTTGTCATTCTAGCAAAAATAAACTTTTGCTTACATTAATATTATGTAGGGAAGCTTATTCTGCACTAAAACAATAGGTAGACATCTCATAGGATTTAACTTTCTAATTAACTTTCAATCAAACTGTTCCGGAGTGTTCTGAACTTTTCTGACTGGCAAACATTTCATTTTCAGATCTCAACTGTGTACCGCACGTTGTTGCAGTAAGCTGGATAACTACGAGGCCGACTCGTTATTTATAAAAAGTTGGTGGAGTAAAATCATCATCCCCCGGTGAAATAAAAAAAACTTGAGAGGTCAAAAAAAGGTTTTTTTGAATACCTGTATACAGTATGCACTTAAAAAAATATTTAAAAAACGTCATCTATTGACGCCCAGGAACACTATGCAGGTACTAATAAAAAAGTGTCGAGGTCAAATATCGTTCTGTCTAGCCTCCTTTACGCCGAACGCGCAATAAGGAACTTCGTTCCAAAAGAAAATTATATAGCCTTTGTCACAAACACTACCTTTTTATAATAATACTACTAGATGACAGCCGTAACTTCGTTTAATGCGCGGGTACTGTACATTTTCTCGGCATAAAAGTATGCAATGTCTTGCCTCGGAACTCAAAGTATGTATTATCAATTATTATCACACCAATTAAAAAAAACGGTTTACCGATTCGGGCGTTAAAAAGTAACAGACATACACACTTTTGCTTTTTTAATATTACCTATTGTAGATCAGCAAAGACCAGATAAATAATAAATATATTTTATTATTGCATATCTACTTTAAATTTTCTTACGATACCTCGACCTGTCACATTAATCCTCTATTTTGCACGGTATGCGATTGTGATCTCAACGGATTGAGACAAACACAATACATAATATAAATAGTCTATTGACTATTGTGCTGAACAATATGCTACCAGTGTAGAGTATTCCTGCGGCCTAGTCGGTTTGGTCTCTTGGTTTACTAATGGTATTAAGGATTCAATTTGCTTGCACTATCAATTACATGCCCATCCGAGCAAACAAAATATACAGCTTTTGTTGAACCATTAAAGATATCGCATAAGTATAGCCCATCACTGGAAAGGCAAACTTGTGTAAATGCTAAATGAACTTTTTTAGATTCTTAAACTTTTTCATCAACGCAAACTAGATAATCGTGTGGCTGAATTATATGCGTCCGCCCATACGCGCGTATTCGCCGCAATTTTACTGGCGCTCGGTGTAGCCTCCAAACTATTATTCTATTAATCGGTAAATACTTAACCGTTGACAATGTAACTCTACATTTACTTCAATATTTATGTACAAGATGACGCTCACAACTCTGTTAAATGCCAAAATATCGCACACTTTTACGGGAAAATAAATTCCTCAATATTGCTTCTGTGGCTTGGGCGTGAAGAGGTAACAGACAGACAGGCGGAAAAGAACATACACACTTTCGCATTTATAGTATTAGTATGAATACAACCAGAAACAAGCGAAACACAAGTTTTTTTCCTGACAACATTTCACTCTAACCGATTGACGTGTCCAAAAACTAGCGACCATTTTATTTGAAACTGGTTCACTCGCTAAACAAACAGAGTCCAATTACGGGACCAACAAAACGACGAGGCCTGCCAGATGCCGCATTAAGTCCACATAGTATAATTGCAAATGGCGGCGATCGGACATAATGACTCCCATCTACCTTCACTAACTGGTCTTATCGCCGCTTTGATTGGTATTTCGAAATGTAAAATATAATTGTTTGTGTATAATATCTATATTTGTGTATAATATATATATCTTTTTATTTATAAAATTGATTTTCAATTGTGTTAGTAACCGCTAAAACTCGAAAACGGCTGAACGGATTGAGCTAATTCTAGTCTTAAAATATTTGTATTAGTCTAGGGAAGGTTTTAAAGTGACACAAAGTTCACCGAGTCATCTAGTTGAGTACTTATATTATTATATTATGTTAAAATATATTTAGAAATCCAAATAGTTGTTTATTTATACATATTTTATACCAAATGGCAATACGCAGAATGCGCCTGTATACAGGGTGCAATTATACCTTCCTGTCAAATTTTAATATATTGACCCTTTGTTAAAAATAAAAATACACGTATTTTTTCTTTTATAGTCACTCAGTACTAAAATATTGAGAAATAGCTTCCAAAAGTTATCCTAAAAAACACTACAATTAATGGACACGACGCGTCGCCCGCGCGTGATGTGACCGCGCCTCCCCCGCGCGTTACCCCCGGTCATTCCCCCGCGCCGCGAGTGACCATTCTGCAACGATTTTAAATGGGATAAAATATGTTAATAAAAAAAAATATAACACCCAATTTTTTGGTTAAATGGACTCTCTTAATGATACTAAGCCCTGGAAAAAAATATTTGGCAGGAAGGTTTAATTACACCCTGTATTATAATAGTGCGTAATCTTCATACGAGAAAAATCTTAATACAAACACGGACCTGATTAAATACCTACCGAGTGGAGTGGCGAGATAGTGCAAAAAACAGTTTTACTGGCCGAGATCTTGGCACTGTCTCGACTCTCGTTACTATAGACTATAGAGCATGAGCCCATGAGGGTCAGACCTTCCTATTGACCGTAAGTATGAAAGGTTTTCCATGTGTGTCCCCAATACAAACAGTAATGATCCCACCCATGAAACCTGGATCGTGGTTCGTTTGGCAGTGACGAGACAGTAGCAAGATAGGTGGTGGTGGGCCTAGTGGCATTAGGAGTATTCAAAGCCTATGTCAAACCTCAAATATCTATATTATGACCCTAACTAAAGTGGGACCATTATGTTAAGTACCCATTTTGTCTTAATAGACTAATATTCTGTTCTAATGACTAGAGCTAGACTAATAGGCTAAATAATAAACACTTACTTAAAGAGAAATGTATATAATAAAAATTTCTTGAGTAACAAAAATGGCGTTCTTATTCTTATGAAGTATATTAATATTAAATAACATAATGGCTTATTCAAATAGGACCATTATCTTGTATCTCCTTAAGTAGTGCCTCTATAATGGAATAAATTTTCTGAATACAAAATCTTAGGTAATGTATCATAGAATATTATGATAAAAGGTTTAATGTATTTAGAAAATTAGAATCCGCTGATTTAGTAAGGGTATATTATAATATTATTGTGTTGCGAGGAATATTATTTTTTGAGAACCAATAAAATCGCTTCATTGACGTGACCTCGCTCGGCGCAGCGATTCTATTGGATCTTAAAAACACATCCCTCGCAACACATCTCTAGTAGAAACGCAACCTTACAGCCATGTCACACGATGCGATGAGTCCGATCGAAATCGGTTGCCTATCATTTTTATTATTCGTAGATCATTATTTATAATATATAAAATATACTCGTTATCATTATTATAAACTTCAGCCATTTCTGCTTTATATAAGAGCGATAAAGTAAGTTTTACACAACAGTAGTTAATTTTATTGCCTCACTCAGACTGCGTATTTTAAACTTCCATTAATTATGCTTTTAAGAGCCGCAAGAGTAGTTGTTTGACTGTTTACATAGTAACAGCTTTGTGAAACTGGTCTACGAGCAACAAAATTTTGATATTGACCTATCAATTCCTTTCCCTTACAATCACATGTGAATTCGCTGTGAAGCGAAATAATAACTTCGTTGAAACGAGTTAAAGATATTTTCAAGTGTTTAGTAAAAGTTTTTAATGTCAATTTAATTTGTAGACAAGCAGTCGAACTTCAAAATTGGCCAAACATTTTTTTGACTAAAACTTTTATGTAACACTCCGACAGTTAAATTACATTCTACATAATATACAGTCCTACGTGTGATGATAGCTTTTATTAAATGACTATATTCAAGTACCCGCTAAGTGTAGACACTGTCAAGATGTTAGTTTATAAAAGAGTACGTGAGAATTTTTTTCCCCGTCCAACCACTTTGTGAAACAGAACACTACGAGATATATTTTCAATACAGAATACGATACAAGGAAAATGCGAAGCTTTTATTACTTTCGACGCCAGCAGGAAACTTCTGATATTTCAATGGCAAAAATTTTTAAACGTCACTTAGTTATCACACATTTTACGAGTCACTTCTTACTTATTGTAATTCATTATCTTAAAAGTTAAAATAATATTATAGTATTTTTACATACAGAATAAGTTGTGAATAATAGTAGTCGTTGCGCGCCTAAAAGACCAAACTCTGTTCTCAATCAAGGAAACAAAAAAATGCGTAACTCCTGTACAATGAAATCTAGCTTGATCTTTATTCCTCTATCTAATTCATGAAAATAGCTCCATCCATTGTCGAGAAAGTGATTATATAGGTAATACAACATTCAATGGTTGTCTCATTTAAAGTACAAGATAATTTCTATTACTTTGTAGAGAATAGGATGATATACGAAAAAATCATATTACAGGAAAAGCATGTGTCACTTCGAGTTACACTTTTGGTCACCAAAGTGTATTGAGACGGATCTACGATGGAACCAAATTCATCTGACGTATGACGCACAATCCGACGGGTTCGACGGGATATCTGAATTTTATTCGTGTCCCAGTCTAGGGACATTGGATTGGTAAAAGAATTACGGTAGTCTGACATACTAATTAAGAAATTGGTGCTACAAATACAAGTGCTACAATTTTATTGACATGAAAGACGATTCAAGCATTGGATGTGTAGTAGTCGGTTCTATGCCTGATCTCTCGCTGATAGTGTATTATCCGTCCTACTGGGAGAGTAAAAGAAAATGGTGCTCTTTTTGTACTGCTTACACACTTGGACAATTAAACTGACCACTGACACAGAAACTGTCGTGAAAGCCATCTTTACTATTTAATAGAGGTAGATTAAAATCTTTGGAACTAAACTTCATAAAATATGTTTATATGAACAATTGAAATGCCTAACGAAACATGTTATTATTATATCATTTACGTGTAATAATGTAAAAAATATATCATTTCCTATTTTAGTTTTCATCATACTAGTAAAACTACTTATAAATCAGTTAAAACATATCTAAAATAACCTTCAAGTGGTTAAAATATTCCGAGAGATGATATTCAAATTTTTTATTGGCATTGTACAATATTTTATATTTGGGTCAGCTGTGATTTTTCCGATAGCAGCTATCAATTATGAAAGGTCCCTGGAGGCGACAGGGTCCGCCTGAATATGTATGGACCATGAATAAAAAAACGATTCCTACAAGTTATTCGAGGCACCCTTCATCTAGATCCATCATGGAATCGATTGGGCTTTTATTATAATATTCTTTCTGATGAAAAAGGAATTTGTTAGAGGAAATTTGTTTTGGTTGGGGAAACGGACTGTCTTTTGATATTTTGTTATTCAAAATTAGTTTATCGTGCACGAATTGTACGTTTAATCATTTAAAGATATTATTATTTGTAATGTTTATACCCGAAACTTAAAGTTTCTACTTACAAAATTTCATTCAAACCGGTTCAGGAGTTTAAGATTTTCCTCGACTTTCCCTCTATACCTTCCCTAAACACCTATCGTAACTTTTGGATGCCCCTTATCGCTCTCTCTATGCTATGAGTCTTACTCTGAGATACAATAGAGTTGTCTATTTTTACCCCCTTAAGCACGTGATCGAAGACCGATCTCGTAGGTTCATTATCACAAAACCGCGGCTTTGCAAGTCGATCAGGATTCAGGATACACAGACGATAGACTGTAATGTCAAATTTAAGGGGTTAAATTGCTAATTCACTTATCGATAAATCTTATTTCAGGTCAGAATATTATATAATTATTAATTAAGAATAAAAACAGTTGCAGTGGGCATAATTTTTCCCCTTTGTAGAAGAACAATATTAAGGCCGTGCCAGCGGTGTTAAGTCTTTATGGTGTAAAATCTTCAAAAAAAAAATTTAAATTGAGTACTCCATGCAAAGTAATTTAAGAAATACGGAGTGTAAAATTATCGGGAATCGTGACGACGCATAGATCTCAAGACCTCCTTGCAATTTCTATGTATTTGCTCAAGTTTTCAGTGTTCCTTCGTTCTATTTAAAACTTTTAACTTACGCGCAATCTATAATAATTATTATTACTATAAGTACCTACTAATATTATAAAGCGAATGTGTATTTTTACCAACCGCCCCCTAACGCTACCTACTTACATTATTACTAGCTGTTGCCCACGACTTCGTCCGCGTCCACGTCAACATTTTTTTCGTAAAAAATATTTTTAGAATAAACAGTATCCTATGTTACTTCTGATACCTTCAAGTGTATGTGTACAAAGTTTCATGATTATTCGTCAAGTAGTTTTTGCTCTTAGTATTGGACATGATTAAATTATGTTATAATGTTACATAAAGTTTTGTTGTTAATGTTATATTCTACCTAAACCGCTAATATCATGATTTTGACGAAAATCTTTAGCGATACTTTGTATCCTAGGAACGGGCATACAATTATTTAGTATGTTAGAAGTACAACAAAAATCACGGTTCTTGCATCATAATATGCGAGTAAAGTTGCTGGAAATATTAATTAGAATTACAATATTACAATCTTTTTATTTCCAAGTTTCTAGCTCAAGAGGTACGCAGAAAAATCTTCAGAAGACTTATGTAAAATACCCAGTATGTAAAATACCCACCAGTATGTTTTGTATTAAAAATACCAGTATGTTTTACATAAGTCTTCTGAAGATTTTTTACGTAGTACCGTACAGAAAAGAATAAAAATAATAAACTGACACAGCAAACATGCTAGAAGCGTTACCAGATATTTTAAACCATATTTACCGTCCATCCCGAGCTGTTGCGGAGTTTTTATAAAAGTAATCTTTATGTCATGGGCACAGAGGTCCCGTTAGACGTAAAATCTCTCTGAAAGCTGTATATTCAGCATGCATATTCTCACAGTATTATTACCGGTGGGAACACGCAAAGGTGAGGTATTCGGCGTCGAGGCGACATCTCAAGTTTGCGCGTGACGCGAATATATACTGTAACATTCAACTCAAATAGCGCTATTTAACTTTTGTGGTGAAGCGATCAGTAGATTTTAACGGAATTGGTTCATGCTGCAACGTGAGACTTCGGAAGAAAGAGGAAACCCTTTTTACGGCGCGTTCAGACGTGTGCGTTTCTAATGTAGCGTTTGGGAAAACACTGGAGCTGAATCGCGCGCAATCAAAGAACGCGCACGTCTGAACGCGCCTTGATGACAATGCTAATCGTGCAAGTATTAAGTTAATTGTAAGATCGTTGGAAATAAAATGTCATTGATTTTATTGCTAGTACACTTTCGATGCAGTCTGGACATTTTTAAACTCCTGTATTCGTAAATTCGTATAAGACAATATTGGGTAAACTGATTAGCCCTAGTACAAAAAATATTTTTGTGATATCATCAAGAGACTCAAGAGTTTTCTTGAAAATGAATTGTTTGAAATCGAAACGATAGTCCAACTAAAATTCTAGAACCAGGGTTCAAACGAAAAAGCCAATTTGCTACTTTTCGACATAATACCTATTATTGTGGTGACTGTTGAACCTTCGTTGGTCGAAAATAAAGCCCACTCCACGTTTGTAAAGATACATAATAACATAATATTATACACTAAACTATAATATAAATATTTTGACCATTTATTCCATTACAGAATTTATGCTCAGAGACACTCAATGATAATTAATTAAACTTTAATTAAATGAAGAGTTTAACAGATAATGTATTAGGATGTCGACATCTTAAAATATAATTAATATTCGTCTATGAGTGCGATAGTTATACGATCGTAATAGCTTGCATTGGCCAACGTGAAAAAACCGCATAAAACAGTAGCGTTATTTGTAGACTACATAATCGGTACCAGATACCGTGTACAAATTAGGCGTAGTTAATGCCTCCTTTTAACGGAAAGGCGAATGAATGGGCAGCGTCGAAGCGCCTAATAGCCGTCTGACCGCGAGCATTTAAAATTGCTCTACTTCGGCGTTGTGCAATCGTTTGAAATGCAAATGTCCGTCCAATTTGACAAACGAAATACAATACTGTTTTATTTAAAACTTAGCTTAAACCTTTATCTTTCTGAGGACTCCTCTAAAATTAAACAAATGGTTCAACAGAAAAATAATGTTGTTTCTCTTTTGTCAACTTGATTAATACTGACTGAATGTATACTGAAGCAATACAATAGCAGTTAATATTCTAAATTAATAAACTTTCGAACTTCCAAATATTTCTGCGTATTCGAAGTAATAAAACACAAAATCGTAAAAAGTTTGTTGATTATTAAATATATTTATCTCTTTATTATTTGCTGCAGTCAAATTTCTGTATTTTTCGTAAAAATTACATAATATTCATAAGCTTTCGAACAATTTTTCTGCACTTTTGAACAGTCAATTACAATATACATATACATATTATATAATATGGACTAAAATAAAGTTTCGTTACAGCCGAAAGAACTTTGAACATGTAATAATTGTTGTTAATTAACTAAATTTGATTAATAATAACATTAAAATTATTACATTTTTGGAATGATTACGTGAAGCATTTAATTGTTAACCCTAATTAGGTACTTTCAGAGACGTTGATTCATAAGCAGATGGCGCACTAACGTAATTTGGTTTGTTATTATGTCAAACCCAGTCAACAGATCATGCCTAACATTGAATTGACATAATCCGACCAACCCCGCGTTCCATTAAGCGTTAAAAAACGATCAAAACGCTCAAAATGCCTCCTATTTTGAGCATTTTGTTTTTAACGCTAAACACAACCCACCCAAACCAAACTATCTCCATTTATTTAAAATCACCTCAGCGGCTTAAATGTGAAGATATAACAGACGGACACACTTTCGCATTTAAATTAATAATAGTATGAAAGTGTGTCTGTTAGCAAAATTTGCAACAGTTCGCAACTGACTGTCGTCAATTCGCCTGCAGGTGAGCGAAATTAGTCGACGCTAGTGCCATGCTAGTTTACATTCACTAATTGTCTGAACCCAGGTAAAGTACTAATGAAATAGCAGAGGCACTTTAACGCTATCAGAGAATGGAGAAGTTCAATATCGTCAGATTTTAGAATGTTGTCCGATATTATATAAAAATGTGTCGCGGTGTTTCTAAGCGAACTCTTCCAAAGTGACTGCGATGATGAAATTTTGTGAGTTCCTTATCAGGTCATAGAATCGGTTAACATGGCAACATCCTATTTTAATAACTGAAAATAAAGTTTGCGGGGTAGAATATCATAATAATAATGTTATTATAATTATTATGAAAACTGGTAACTGGTAAAAAAACAGTAGTCAACCAAGTTTTGTTGATTACAGAACCCTAAAACGGAACCCTAACCAGCAGATTTTTTGTATATTGGTGGGTTAATAGTTATTAAATTTAAGAGTAACCTTGTCCTACAAATAAAACCATCCATATTTTAGGACTATCAAGTCAAAGTACGAAATCCTTTCTATCTCTGTTACACTTTCGAGATTTTTCGAAAATAAAAATGTTGTTCGTCTTATCAAAATGTAGCTACTTACAAAAAATTTGCTTGTTAGTAATCACAAAATAATTTGTTCTAGGGCTCCCGTACCATAGATTATACCATAGAATAAAAAAAAAACATGATAAGTTATACCTGTGCTACGGCAAAGATCGTTGGAAGGTAGCTGGTTTGTGATGATGATTATTAACACCCTCACAATAACACCTACAATTTATATTGTAGTTCTAAAGATAAGTATTTTAAATTTAAACCATTTCATCCACCATGAATAGAGAAACTGGGCTGGCCTGTGGGGAAATCTAACTGGAGTTTAGGAAATATAATTTGCTGAAAATATGAGCGGTACATTTTACCTAGACGGCTCTGATTTATGATGAAATTTTTAAAGTCATTCCTTTGTTTAAGACTGTTTTGGGAGAAAGGAGCAAGTTTTGAAAACCACCAATTTTATAACAATTTTCCCAGACTGATTAGCGAGACAGAGGACAAAACAGGACAGGTAAAATATGTTATGACGTAGGTATCCGCTAAGGAAAAAATTTGATCAATTCTACCCCCGAAGGGGATAAAATAGGGGATGAAAATTTGTTTGAAACTTTGTCAATTTTAAACCGATCTGGCTGAGACTTTGATACCTAATTAATAATAATAATTCTTAATGCGAGCGAAGCTGCGGGCAAAAGCTAATTAAATATAAAATTAAATAATTGAAAGATAAATATCATAATTGAATGCAATCAAGTCGATAAGCCGTGACTCTTAGTTTTCCACTGACCAGTCGACTAGCCAGGCCAGCCAGGTGTAATAGTTGTCTAAGCCTGCCGATAAATCTGCCAGTAAAAGCTTTGAAGTCGGATTTTCGTCTCGATACGAAATATACCTATGAATTTTATTTTAGTGACGAAACCCCCATTGGCATTTTCGAGCTTTTCTTTTATTAAGAAAAGCTTAGTATAAAATACTGAAAAATAAATAAATGACTGGTGTTTTTATAGTAGTCTCTCTTAAAGGTGTGCTATTAATCGTTCAATTATTAATTTCAACGCTCTTTAACTTATCTTTAATTTGATCGAGCTTTGCTCGGTATTCGATATATAAAGTGACATTTTCTAAAAATGATTCCTAGCTAGATCGATTTATCGCCCCCAAAACCCCCTATTAAATTTCATGAAAATCGTTGGAGCCGATTCCGAGATACCAATTATATTATATATACAAGAATTACTCGCTTAAAGAAACTAATTATAAAGATAGATATTATCTCTTATCTTTATAATTATTAATTCTTCCACTAGACAATGGAACATTAAGCTTCTTTACCTTCGTAATAATAAGTACCTAATAGTTGCCGTTGTATTAATATTAATTAGGTATATTTGAAAGTAAAATAATAAGAAAATATTTTTAGATCTTTGTTTAAATTCATTTGGATTAAAACTTTTGGCTTTGATTTAGGATGTTATTCAATAAGAATTTGGCTAGCCCAGAAACATTAATAACAGCAAGCCAAGCTGATTTTCCCGTGATCATTTTTAAGAAAACAAATGCTCAGATCGTGTTGTACTTTTCTATTCGTCGGCATCTAAGTAGAAATCAAAAGCTGGAGGGGCGCCAAATATTTTCACGGCTTCCCGTTCTCCATAATAATGAACAAAATAACGTGGATTTTTGCTAAACAATTGGATTTAATTTCATGCTCCGGTTTCCGTGTTAACTGATTAAATTCAACAAACTTTAAATTGAATGTTTGTTACGAGTGTTTGTGTGTTTTTATCGCTTTATAACTTCTTATCAAAATTATATGATACAATTCTATACATACAACAAAGTGATAATAATAATATTCTTTAGTGTGTGCATGAATCCCGTGTATAAAGTTCACTTTGCAAGTAGCAGTTCTGAAAAAGTAACGCTCGCCCATATAAATCACATTTTTTTACAGTGAATTCTATACAAGGTACTAGCTGTCCCGATGAACTCCGTGTCACTTTAAAACCTTCCCTGGACTTCTACGAATATTTTTAGACTAAAATCAGCCCAATCCGTTCAGCCGTTTTCGAGTTTTAGCGCGACTAACACATTTGAAAATCCATTTTTATATACAAGAAGATTACTAATCTAAGTGATAATACTACAAATACACACTCTAGACTCTAGAGTGTGTATTTGTCTCTTACAAAGAGTTAACTGTACAAGTAGCAGCGCTGGAAGACCATTTTTTTGTGATTTGTGTGGGCAAGCGCCCGAGCGTCATGAATTTTCCTATACAAAAGTACAAAAAAATAATCTTTCAGCGCTGTTACTTTCACAGCCGCGTACTCTATCATATATAGAGGCCCCATAAATACCCTGAAGCATTACTTTGATTCGTTACACCACATTTGAGTAATACAATACTTATTAACCTACTTATTAACCAACTTTAAAAAATTAAGAAGCTCTACAGTGTGTCGCAAAAATAAGTGAAAATACCATTTAGAGAGTTCACTGTGAAAGTAGCAGCGATGAAATACGATTTTTTTTACTTTTGTATGGGCAAAGGCCCGCGAGCGTCACGAGTTTCCCCATACAAAAGTGAAAATAAAATTTGGTCTTTCAGCGCTGCTACTTTCACAGTGAACTCTCTACTAGGAACACGTATACACCCTAAAGTGTTATCACTTATTTTTGTTACACCCCGTATATTCGAATTTCGAGTGTATTTTTTAAAATTTTCAATTCGACTCACTACGGCTTGATGCTGATGTTGGAGCAAACGAAGAGCGTATCGGGTAATATACCTGAAAATATAATAACATCCATTAGGTAAGCGATTCCTGTCGATCGTATTCCCCAAGAGATCATTAGTCAGCAGCGTATTAACTTGATCTCCGTCTATTTGTTAACCAATCAATGTGCTTCTTCATTTATTATGGTACTTTATAGTGGTCATAATAATACATTATTGAATCATGACAAAACATGTCCTTTAATGAGAAAAAAAAATGTTTTTAAAGTGAAATATTCTTTAGCGGCGTTGTAGGCTTTTTTGGAATACCATAAAGTCTACATAAAGTTAATATACCTAGCGGAATAGAGAAACAAAGGCCAGAGCAAGCGAGATGTCACTATCAGTAACACTGCGTGGTAAAAAGAGACGTGTGATACATGACAGTAGAATTCTTTTTTTGACGTCCAGTTGGCACGTATCGGCACGTTGACAATTTAATCTCATAGAATTCATGTTCAATCATGCTTGTGTAAGTGTATACGTACACATATTTTTACACACAGATGAAAACCTATTTCGGTTTCGTTTGACAGCTCGAGATTGTTGCTCTATTCTGCTAAGTATATTAACTTCATGGTATAAACTCGTGTCAAGAGACGCGTGACGTAATAAAAAAAATCGTTTTGCTTGTGATCTCACGATGTAGCGACCAAACCGCTCATTCGCGCAAACACATATAAATCGATAGACAGAGTTATAGTTAATTCAGATTTCAGACCGCAACGCGACGCGTAGATGCATTTCTAAATTTGTACTGAATTGACAGATTTCAACTGCATGAGACGTCTCGCAAATCTGTCAAATCCATACAAATTTAGAAATGCATCTACGCGTCGCGTTGCGGTTTGAATTGACCCTTAGATCACCGGCGCTTAAACCACCGGCGCGCGGCGCAGCTTAGGAGGAGAGAAAAATAAATAAGCGCCCCTATTTTCAATCGATCGATTTCCACAAATGTTTATTCTACTAAGTATATTATAGTTTATTTACAAATTGCGAACGATTATGTTCCGCCATTAGGCGGTATTTTAATAAATTCCTGTATCTCTATCGCCGATTTTCCGGTAAAGGAGAAAATCGGAATTTTTCAAAAAGACAAAAAATTAGGAGATAGAAGTTGGAGTGGTTGAACCGGTTAAATAACATTTTACAACATAAGGGCACCTCATTACCTACTCCATCATCAGGCTAACTTACTAGTTATACATAAAATAGATTTTTTTTATCATTTTTCCGTCCCCAAAGCCGATATTAATAATAAATTTATGCAAAAAAAATCCAATAGTTACTTACCCGCTTCATCCACTGATTTCTTCAATCATTTTTCTACGTAACGCTTAAGTGAAATTACACAGCATTCCCGGCACAATCGTAACAACCATTGTGGGTGCTCGAGCGCCGAAAACTTTTTCTCGGTAACCTCTCTTGACATGGAACTCGAAATTTATACATTGTTGTGGGTAATATCTGTTCGCAACATTTTCATACTCAAGTTACCTGAAGCATTGAAGGACCTCGGGTAATTTGAAATAACTTTGTTACGTGTCACGCCTTAGGCTGCGTTTCCTACAGAGATGTGCGAGGAATGCGTTTTTGAGAACCAATAGAATCGCTGCACTGACGAGGTTACGTGACCAATGAAGCGATTCTATTGGTTCTCAAAAACACATTCCTCGCAATTATACATCTCTGGTGAAAATGCAGCCTTTTAGCATTTCATTTAAAATAATTGTAATTAGAAATAGCTTTATGCTTATACCCATGAATAAAAATGGTTTTTCAATTTTGTTAGTCTCGCGAAAACTCGAAAACAACTGAATTTATTTGGCTTTTAAAAGTCTTGAAATATTTTTTTTAAGTCCAGGAACGGTTTGTATCAGGATTAGGAGGAAACTGATACAAATAAATTTTTAGTTTCGTTTTGTTTCGCTAAAACTCGAGAGTGGCTGAACCTTAGTTTTGAAATAATCGTAGAAGTCAAGGTTTATATCAGGAGGAAAGTGATACGAAGTTCACCGGGTCCTCTATTCGAAGGAATTTCATTCCTATAATATTACTAGCGACCCGCCCCGGCGTCGCACGGGTATAAAATATATAGCCACTAAAAATGATTAAAATTTAAAATCGATAGCCTATGATCCTTCACGTGGTCTACTTCTTAACTATGCCAAATAACATAAAAATAGCTCCAGTAGTTCTCGAGATAAGCCCTTTCAAATAATTTAATAATTTCCCCCATTTTTTCCACATTCTCCTATTAGTATTAGCGTGATAAAATATAGCCTATAGACTTCCTCAATAAATGGGCTATCTAATACTGAAAGAATTTTTAAATCGAACCAGTATTTCCTGAGATTAGCGCGTTCATGTTATCCCTTTCAAATAATTTTCCCCGTTTTTTTCACATTTTCCTCTATTTCTTCGCTCCTATTAGTCTTAGCGTGATAAAGTATAATAGCCTATAGCCTTCCTCAATAAATGGGCTGTCTAATACTGAAAGAATCATCAAAATCCGTTGCGTAGTTTTAAAGATTAAGGGGAATAAAGGGACATAAGGAAATAAAAGCGTCTTTGTTTTATAATAATACTAGCGACCCGCCCCGGCTTCGCACGGGTGCAATGCTGATACTAAATACACTATAGAAAAACTGTGAACGTTGTATATAAAAACAGCGGCCCGCTCCGGTTTCGCACGGGTATAAAATATATAGCCTACGTGATTAAAATCGATTCAGTAGTTTTGATTATGTATACAAGAAAAAGGTTTATTTGCTTGCACCGAAAGCGTTAGGCAAATTTTAGCATAAATAAATAAGGAGGGAACAGCACTGTTTTCATTTCGGTTCCCGTGGGAGTGTACAGGCTCACGATAAACACCTAGTCTCTATATTATGAAAGAGTAATAAACAAAATTAATAACTCCAGACAAACAAGACAGGAAGACAAACAAAAGTAAAGTAAATTAAAATATGAGGTCTATACAAACTCAAATCAATTTTGCTAACTCGAAGACAATCAATACTTTGAAACATAAACACTGCTCTGATTGTTTACCTCAAACTTTCATTATCTTGATCATCGATAAGTCCAATATAAAGTCAATGCTGTTATAATCATGTCGAGTAATTAAAACTTTCATAATATTATTAAGTAATATTAAGTAAAGTAAGCTGTTGGTTTTCCAATATTAAATAAATAAATAAATTATTATAATTATTATATTCGGTATACCAACTTTACTATTAGAAATGTAAAGTTGGTATACCGAATATGTCGCAGTCATCTGGTTCAATCTGTGATTCGATTGAATGACTAGCGTATTCATTGAATGACACCGTTTTATTGAATGACTGAAGGACAACTAGTCAAGACGTTGACTGTAACGTTTAACGTCTTGACTAAACGTCATCATAGTGAAGTCGTTAAATGGATCAATGCTATAATTTTTTTAAAGTATTTGTTGGTGGCGCGCGTAATAATAGGTTAATCTAGAAACTGACTTCAATTATGATTTACGGCTACTTCTGGGTGGTTTACAAAAAAATAACCACGATGGCTAAGGCGGGAGCGTAGCGCAGCGCATCTAACCTAACCAAATCAAGTCGTATTGGGCCAACACGGAGTAATACATTGCTATTAATTACCTAAAAATTATATACTGTTCTTATACATTTCCTATTCCGTTAAAAATAAATACATTCAATTACCTGACTGATTTCATGTCCACTCTCTTCAAAGGGCTATGTTAAAATTGAACAATCGTCACTCAACGTCCAACTAGTTAAGTTGGACGTTGAGTGACGATTGTTCAATCAACGTTCGGCCGAGTCATTCAATTGAATGGTGTCATTCAATGAATGCTAGTCATTCAATCGAACCGAAGATTGAACTAGATGACTGCGACATATTATACATATACGCTGTGTTGTCATTGTCTATGTAGATTGTAGTATACAGGTACAAACATAGTATACAGGTAACAAAAATAGCAGATACTCTACCTCTAGATAAAAGCGGCAGTAAAATATATTTATATACTTTAAATTTCCAATTCAAGATAATATTATTATCCTTACCAATATTAAGAAATATGTGAAATTGTGTTAGTCGTCTGTCTCTCTATCTTCGCGCGAAAAACAAATTTGGCACAAGAGATTTGCGGGCACCATCTAGTAAACAATAATGTCTGTAACCTCTTCACGCCCAAACTGCTGAACATATTTTGCTGAAATTTGAGCTCCGGGATACTTTTTATTCCGGAAAATTGGCTTGCGCGATAAACAAGTTTTGTCTCATCTTAGTTGCGTGCGTCATTTAGTTATAAATTATTATACAATAATTATATTCAAACTATGGTTATTCGTAACACCAATGGAACAAAGTAGATTTATGTGGAACGCCAATAATATTACATTTCTTGAATTATTGTATGAAAATGTTTCGTATTCCCAAATGTGATATGAATTACGCAGCGTTCTAAGTTCGGTTCTGTGACAGGACATGTTTCTAATTTAAGTTCCGAATAGTTAGCAGTAAATTATTATCATAGCTTATGTCAAAATTTATTATGATACTGGTAAACAGACACAAAATATTCAAATTATGATTAAGTTGAAAAAGTATTTTGGATTCAGCAAATCGCGCCAAGAAATCATGTTGATCCATACAAACTTGGAGTTATTTTTTTAGGGTTCCGTAGCCAAAATGGCAAAAAACGGAACCCTTATAGATTCGTCATATCTGTCTGTCTATCTGTCTGTCTGTCTGTCTGTCCGTCCATCCGTCCGTCCATCCGTCCGTCCGTCCGTCCGTCCGTCCGTATGAGTCACTTTTCTCCGAAACTATTAGAGCTATATTATTGAAACATGGTAAGTAGATGTAATCTGTAAACCGCATTAAGATTTTGATGCAAAAATGGAATAATTATTAAAAATTTCAGGGGTCCCCATAGGTACAACTGAAACAAAAAAAAAATTTTCATCTAACCTATGCGTGTGGGGTATCTATGGATAAGTCTCCAAAAATCATATTGAGGTTTCTCATATCATTTTTTTCTAACCTGAATAATTTGCGAGAGAGACTCTGTGGTAAAATGTGTGTCCCCCCTGTGTGTCTAATTTCTAAAGTAGGGGCATGATAATTCTAAAAAAAATATTATATGTGTAGATTACTATAAAAACTACCAACGAAAAGTGGTTTGAACGAGATCTAGCCAGTAGTTTTTTTATACGTCATAAATGGTAAACCTTAATCTAAATTTCATTAAGTCGACTGAAATATAAAAATAAATCAAAAATATTTTAATTTCATAAAAATAAACCTTATTGCTGCTGCGGAACCCTTCATGGGCGAGTCCAACTCGCACTTGGCCGCTTTTTTTTTCACACACATCTCTCATCCTTAACGTCACGTTATATTAACAATATCCGTACTAATATTATAAATACGAAAGCGTGTCTGTCTGTCTTTATGTCTGTAATGTCTTCATAACCAAACCTCTGAACCGATTTTGTTGACATTTTTTGACCCGGGAATTAAGGGCATTTAATTCCCGGGTCAAAAAATGACAACGAAATCGGTTCATTTTGTTGTTCATTAAAATAAAAATAAAAAAATAAAAATAAGGGCATAAGATACTTTAATTGATCCTGGAAAAATGTACGGTTCGCGCAAATAAACGAATTTTGGCACAACGGAGTTGCAGACGTCAACTAAATGTAAATAAATAATTGGTTCGTATTATCCCTCGTTTTTCTTAGTTGTAATGATAACAAGATACAGTTTCCTAGGGTTTCAGCCGGGTTCAGGGTTAAATTTGTCCCAGATCTGTGCGGACTTCACAGTCAAAAGGAATACCTTACAAGCTAGTCGTTGGTGCAGAGACAGTAAGATAATATTGTCATTGCATGCAAGCTAAAGCCAACAAGCAAACAATTTAGTTGAGTGTTTCTAAACCACTTTGTACATTGACTCTCTATTTATTGCAATAAATAGAGAGTCAATGTATAAAACGGTGTGTTAAGGTGACGCCTTGATAATTTGGCTGTAGCGATGTCCATTTTTCTCAGCAATGACTAAAGGTAACAAATTAAAGTTCACCTGTCAGTATTCATCATGTCCTTGTCCTTGAATTACCCATAGCATAACACGATTGGTCAACTTTTATAACACAGAATAATCAATCAAAAAGACCTCTGTAAAAAAAGGGATTCCTATTTTGCCAAGAGAGGAGAGTGATATTATAAGCTTCCAAAATTTGTACATAAATTGGTTCTAGCATACACTTTAATTTGCCCATAGCTTATATGAAATGTATTTATGGTTTTTAAATTACGCGACAAAAACCATTTTGTCGCTACGCCCTTTCCATTTTTTGGTGTTCCATTGCTGGTTTTCTATGAGAGGCCGGGCCAGCCTCGCATAGAAAACAAGCAATCTAAAAACACATCCAACACGGTTTTTTACTTTAACATGGCGTCGCCTTAGTGCGCGGGTCGGTGCACATTATAATATGACAAGAACCAGGGCCCCCGCTACCATATGTGCAATGTGTGCAATGCACACGGGCGCCATCCTCTAGGGGCGCCAAATCGCCATCTTTAGGGGTGCCAAAACCAAGGGCCCAAAAAATTTGCCTAAAAGGGCGCCAAAATCTTTTTTTTTGCACACAGTTGCCAGTAGCCCTTACGGGGGCCCTGACAGAAACATTTCAAAACTTAACTTCATTAATGTGAGCCTCCATAATAAGATTAAACATTACATTGACAGATTTGCTATTCGCGGTGCAGGGTACTAGACTGTCTATTTCAATTTCTATTGGCTTATTAAAAAATTGCATCTACTTGTTACTAATTTACAATATGTACTGACCATAACAATAAGTTCCTCTACATTAGAAAAATTGGTAAAACTTACCAGTTAGTGAACTCTCCAAAACATCACTTAAAACTTAATAATATACACTGGTTAGTTTGCAAAACCAATATATTTCATTTTATGTCACTTTATACAATACTACACTATAAGGATAATAGAATAGTGGTGTTAAGCATAAAGAATGGGTGTCTGGCTTGAAGCCAGCATAGACAAAGCACATCGAAATTTCCAGAATGTGCTGAATTTGTAAATGCCGACTTGTACGCCACTTTATCATCGTTTAATTATAGACACGGATAATAAAGGAGGTACTTTAAATTTATAGATTCATATGATTAGGGATTAAAGAAACGGATTTAGAAATTCAGTATCAACAGCGTAATAAATACGTGCCCGCAACAGAAAAAGGTTTACTAAGTTGCAAATTGTTACGCATGTTTTTGTATTTTTGATGTAACTTATGAGGCTGGCATTGTCGGTTTCGACACAAGCCTAAGCATAAATAAAGAAAAAAAAAGGTTTACTAATGAATACGTGCCTTTCCAGAGGTAAAGGTCACAGAAAGCTTTACGAAACGAAGAAAGGTCTGGCCCCTACGGGTTTTTGGTCCACTAAGCATTAGTCTATCAATATTGATATTTACGTATTCAAAGCACTCATGAATCAGTACCTCGAGATGAGGGATCAAGTATACTCATAGTCCGAGAGCTAATAGCAAATGTACAAAAGATATTTGTGGAGAATTGTCACCTTGTATGTATCTTCAATTACACCTCAACATGGAAATATAAAACTAATAATAATATAATAATAATAATCTTTATTCAGCTCGAGACATAAAAATATAATTGGCTGGTGAGAATGAGTATTTTTTTTAATAAAAACTTTTTTACCAGCGTGCACTTTTTCTGAATGGGTAAAAATGGTGATGACTGGAATCTTAGAGCATTAAACCAGGCTGGTTCTGATCGAAAATTTGTAAGACGGAGGGTTAGTGGGCCACCGGCGCGGCGTAGAAGAGAAATTATATCAACTTCTCTTTTATAAAAGTAAGCCTGCTGTTTCTTTTTCATTTCTGCCGGAGCCGGATCTTCTGGAGTGCAAATCATGTTTTTTTTACATAGTAAATAAAGATGGTGAGTACTTTTATTTAAGACCACGTTTCTTACGAGCTAAACTGTAATTATTCCGTGTGTTCCGTATAATTATAATATAGTTCTCATTATCGATTTTGAAAACGGTGACTAGGGTTGCCAGGCGTCCGGATAAAGCCGGACACAGTCAGGCTTTTTGCTTGCGTGTCCAGCTAAAATCAAAGGGAGTCCGGCCTTTGTAGAGCCTCAAAACACACACTGGTTTTACACCTAATGAGTTGTAAAATTGTGTAGCTATTAAGTATTAAACTGTTTAAAAAAAACAGAAAATTTGTACGGTGTACGTACGAGCTATCGAACGTATTTCTATATGAAAAGTTTAGTTTCTAAATACTAGATAGCAACTATGTATTTTTGTTCTAATGTCCGGCCAAGCTGACTGCTTTGTCCGACTTTTCAGTTTAGCGATCTGGCAACCCTAACGGCGACCCTAGAAATTTAAGGATTAGATACTTCTATTATGAGCCCTAATACCCGAACGCCGAACTTGGTTTTGGAATATCTGTATAATGTATATAGTGTTCCGTATGTTTAGATAACGATAGCCTTTAGAATATGGTTACATTTTAATTAATTCAGTCATCATCCTAAAACACGGTAGTAGCAGTAGCTCTCTAGCTACCAAGTCTAAGCACACAGTCTGTCTCGAACTAAACCAACAGCTCAGCTGAACTCCGGTTCTTCGTTCTTGTTTATTGTTTGTCTTGATTGGTCAAATACAACCATGTTGATGTTACATTCGAATATCAAGTTACTTTTTTTAAGCTAACTTTTATCGCGGGCTTTGAGCGCGGCGACCGAATCAAGGATTTCCGTAACGAAAATAAACCTAACATCTATACTTCAACCGGCACAGTGGTGCAGTGTTGAAAGCAGTGCATCGTCTAACGACATTTAAGTTCGGCAGACTTCGGCACGGTGTTTGTGTGCGTGCGACTAGACGTATGCGTGTAGACTAGCTATTGCTCTATAATCTCTAATATATCTCTTATCTTTAATTAGAGGCAAGTGCATTTCCCTGAAGATCCCTGATTGTGTATAATATACTCTGCGAGTCCCTACTCCCTAGTGGTAGAAGAGCGCAAAAACTCACCTGGCAATGTGGCACCGTTACCACTTTTCCAGGAGAGCATTTGTATACTGGTGGAGGTGGTATTACATTCTTCAGTAAGGAATGTACCCAATGTCAGAACTTCGTCGGCCGAAGAAATGATATAATGTTTATTAAATTGACCTTTCGTAAGTCAGGTCAGGGGTCACGATTCGATACAAGATCTCCATTTAAGTGGTTTATCGTACAAATTGTAATAAAGTCCGTAAAAGCCTCTCAATACCTCGCTATTCAACACTCATCGCATTACAATCACTTGGAAAACAAGGAAATATCATTATTATCCAGAAAATTTTATTATAAAGGTTTAACGACAAGGTATTTTGTATTTTTAGGATAATCTTTATTTGTAAAAAGCTTGGAGTAATAGTTCTAGGAAATCGGAATAGTTGGGCGTAAAATAAAAAACTATTTAAATAATAATTATAATATTCCCTCTTACTAATAAAAACTTCTTAAGCCTGCGTTCAACGTGTGAATAGTTAAACAGGAGTGTTTAAGTAAAACACACGTTACACAGAGTCTATACAGAGAAATTAGTATGGAAATGACAGCATCGTTATACGGGCCTTATGTCAAAAAATGATTATTAGTAGAAAAAATCAGCACCCTCTATTACACGCTGTGTAACTTTTTATTAGTAAGAGGGAATTTTTTATTACATAATAAACTGTAATAATAATTGAAGACGTGAGTGGAAGAATCGAACAAGTAACATTTCGTAAGATACGGACAATAACTCATTTTCTCCCTAGTTATTTTAATAAAACTTGTAACTTATCTATTTCATAACCTAGCTAATATATCTGGCTACACATATAATCCATAGTTTTTCTATTTCAAATATTTTTTCTGGCCCTAAAGCCTCCATTAAAGCAAAAAAACGGGAAGTTTTTTCATGTTACTTACCTTATTCTTCCACTCACCACGTCTTGAATTATATTTGCTTTGACAGCTAAAAAAGAATGAGTATAATCACATAATATAGAGATTTGTCTGAGGTACGGTGCATACTTTCCATTGATAACGCTAATTGTGATGTGTACATTAATATTTAATCAATTTATTTTTATAAATTACCAAAGAAATTATAATATTTTCTATAGTACAATCTTAATATCGTTTTGAATAAAACATTTTCGATCAAAACTATTTTAAAAGAGATCGCGAGGAAGAGTAGCTAAAGGTTACTCATGCTTATGTAAGTATATAATTTACGTAATATTAAGCTGAAATCTTGTTTTATAATCTTGGATCTACAAGAAAATTCGAAAAGCTAACACTTAAAATTTCTACATACGAAACTGCAGCAGAAATGGAACGCTTACTATTTAGAAACTCCGCCAATAGAACTGTAAACTTAAAAGGAAGAAGGGAAAACCCAATCGCATAGTTTGAATTGAAAACGAACCGTGGCTTGAGCGTATATTTGAATTTGTTCCGATACCGAGCGCCAATTTTAGGGTTCAGTATTTGAATAAAAAAATCCGACTATTGTAAAATTTATAATCTTGTGTTATAATCTTGTTAGAGTTTGATCACACGGCGATACAACATGCAATGCACTATATAATAGGAGAAATTGATTCATGAGCAGTTTACGGAACTTTTGGTGGGATATTATGTCAATTCAATATGAGTCGTGATCTATCAGCTGGGTTTGACATGAGTCATGACGCGACGAAATCACGTAGAGCCGCCATCTGCCTTTAAAACAATTTTCTTGATAGTATACTAGATGATATCAAATTATAATGTTGAGTCATATGCAGATGTCAGATCTTGATACATTTCTTTTTGTCAGACCTACGTGATTAGGTCGCGTTATATCACACCAAAAAGGTCCGACCACTAAATAAAAAACAATAAGGAACTTCGTTCCAACTATCAAAATAATCTCATAATTATTAGAGCTTTTACAATGCAAAATGAACTAATTATACCTTTATTACTCCATGTTTGACCAAGCGCAGCCAGATTTATGTAACTTTGGCCTAACTTGGAGAGTATAAAAGTGCTTACTAGGAAAGTCAGATAAATGAATTTTAATCTTCGCTAGATACTAAGCAAAGCGTTTTGCAGAAACCCAGGATTTAGATAAGGATTAATGCGGCATTAGCTGGCCCATTTTGGACGCCGTCCAGCGCCTGAATCTATTCGAGAACATAAAGAAAATATTTTTTTGAAAAACCTATAAGACTTCCCACGTTTTCGTAATTCAATTTGCGAGTTACGTCCGGACATCTATATATTAATACGTGAGCAAAAAACCTTGGACCCCTTTTGACGAAAAATGCGGAAACGCACACGCACATCACACATGCGCATAGTTATAGTTTATATGGAGTAGAAGTGCATCGAGCCAATATTGTTTTAAAATTATGCTTTTTAAATTTTATTGCTGCTATTAATATATATATGCTTTTTTAAATAAATAAAACATTACAATCTGCACACTACGATATTTTAAATGACAAGCCTATACACACGAATTATACTCTTTTATTAATAATTATGGTCGAAGTCTGTTGTCAAATTAAAAATGGATTGTTGTTTTTTTATTAAATCTTAGATAGTCAATACTGTAAACGGAGAGCAAAAAGAAGTAGAAAAAAGTGAATATTTTGGTATTAGAAACTTCTAATTTTTAAGGTCGATTTTCGACAATTGGGCGATTTCTAGATTATAATATTATAATTTCTTGTAATACTTAAGGGCTCCATTCCACCGCGGCGCACGGAGAGACTACGCACGTGCGTCAAGCTTCGCTTTGTAAGAAAATATATGTGACTGTGTCCACTGCAACCCACGGACACGCTACGCACGAATTGACTCAAGTCAAATAAATAAATCCGTGCACGTCCACGCGTGTGCGTGGCCGTGCACAGCGTGCGCCGCGGTGGGTTGGCGGCTTTACAGTAATGACAGCTTTATTTGTTAGTAACATAAGTACTATCATGATCATCACGGAAATAAGTTTCTTCCGAATTCATTAATCTTTTTATAGGTTATTTTAACACAGTCATCTACTTACTATTTTTATTTCAAAAAATTATAATATTTAATCAGTGATTGTACTAAGTACTAGTTTCTTTGCTCCATATTAACTTTGAAGGTTACTTGAACTTTTTTTTTTTCTTATTTATTAGGCTTGTGTCGAATCCGACAATGCCAGCCTAACTTGAACTTAAAAACTGTCTTTTCAATTTTTTTCTGAATATTAATAAAATACACGACGGAAACATCTAGAGCGCGTTAATACATAATATTGTGATAATCGGGCCGTGTTGATGACGTGTTTCTATTGAGCTCAAAGTAGCATAAATTACCATAAACTTACTCGATTTAGATCTTGGAGCCGTATATTATTGTAACATATTGTGCCGACTACATATGCCCGTATTCTGTTCCACATCACAATATTATCACTCAAAACTAACCATCTTTGTACTTAATTACTCCAACTTAAACGGAAATTCTCATTTTGATAAATAATTTATATACTTGAGTTACAGACAGACGGACAAACATCGAAGTCTTAGTAATAGGGTCCTGTTTTTACCCTTTGGGTACGGAACCCTAGAAAGGTAATAGTTCATAATATTATATTAATAACCTTCCCAATAGAATCGAAAGGGACATAATAATTTTATATAGACCACCAAAATCATGGGTTCGCCGTAGTCAAATAAAGATACGGACTCGAGTGTTCCTAAGTTTTGTCCTAAACATAGTGACAGGCGAGTGGCATCAGCGTCTTCGTCTTTTATTAAAATCGTTCGAATTTCAGTCGGATTAATAGTTTTCGAACTGATAAAAACAGTTAGCTTTTAGACATTTTGTATCAAATTTTTAACAAGGCTAGTTCACTCGATGTTGCATGTAACTTGGTTGGCTTTTTCCCGAGACTAAAATGCCAATTATTTTCTTGTTCAAATCTATTAGGCATTTTAGGTGTAAAAAGATTATAGACAGACAAACAGATAGGTATACGTTAGTAGTTATAGTATGTAAATAAGGATTCATTACTTTCGTACAAAAATGATTGATATTATCATAGAAATATTTGTAACCTCTTCTACCAATCAAACTTAAATTGTAACAATAATGTTACTTTAACATTTATGGTTATTAAAAAATGGATGTTGTATTTACAGAAAAAACATAGCACAAAAGTTGCTTGGTATAAAAAGTAAATAATGTGAAAGATATAAGTGAAAAAACCTTTTCATTTATTGCCTAAAGCTTTAATTATTGATACAAAAACATGATATCCGCTCTCACAAAATATGCTACACACAGAGAAGCATCAAATATTTTTTCACAGAGTTTTCAAAGGAAGTCAACGTAGCTTAGTTTATTTTGTTATCAAAACATTTTTTCTATTCCATATTTATTACTCGTAGATTCCATAGAAGCATCATGGTTATATATCTTTTATCAAGACAAGATGTAGTTTTTATAAAACTAAAAAAATATATATTACTAAGGGCTTGAAAAACATAATATTATTTACATTATAATCAAGTTGTTAAAATTCGTACGGATGTTTCTAGAGTAGCCAAATGGCTAGAAACAGAACGCTTAAACTTATTAACTCGTCATGTCTGGCCGTCTGTACGTCCGTATGTCACAACCACTTTTTTGTAAAAATATCACAATATCACTAAGAACTGGGTACATACAATATATTATTCTATGAGACTATCAAAATAATATTATTATGTTTTGTATCCAAAACAAGAACACCTTTTATTCAGAGATCCTCAAAATATTGAAGTGAATAACGACAAAATAATGTCTCCTCAGCTCTGCAATAGCCATTACATTAAAAGCATTTTTACTGTTTTTACAAAGACTTCTTCAGTTTTGTGGCTGAAAATAAAACAGCAGCTAAAGTGCTTTGCTATCCCGTGACTAATGTATTTGGGAAGCCATTGTCTGGTTCACTTTTAATATCGCTAATTTATATGACTTTAATGCTTGTTTCTTTATGCCTACCATGAGGTTCTTTGGGTATGTATTGTTAATCGCTAAGACTCTCCTCCTTTCTTTGCATTTCGATGTGAAACTAGCTTAAGCTTACATCAGCATTATTATTAAGAGTAGTAGACACTGAACAAATTTTCGATTAAGTTCTTACTGTTTTATAACAGTTTCCAACTATATTTTTTTATATCATAATATTGTCAACAGCTATAACTGTCTTTTCTTCATTAGGAAAACTTTTTACAATAATATTGGCATATTTTACGCGCCAGATCTCGAGGGAAACCGCGGAAGTGTTTCAAAGTTCATTATAGCTCTATCGATAAAATTAATGTCATGTCAGAGATTTCTAAAAGTTTCGTTTCATTTACATAATATATTATACCGATTATTTGTCGCGGTCCATGATCTTCTACCAGTGTAAATGCTTTATTCAAAAATTCCATTAATTTCCTAATATATGTACGATCGAAGAAATTGATTCCTAGGCAGTTGACAGACCAACGTAATTTGGTCGGATAAATGTCAATTTAATGTTAATTGTGATCTGTCGGATGGGTTTGACGTAACGCGACCAAACTACGTAGGTCCCCCATCTGCCTAGGAATCAACTTCCTTGATGGTACCTACCTAAGGCTGGATTTATATTACGCGTCCACGGGAAATAATGGTTTGGCCGCTATACTGCGAGATCACAAGACATTATGATATACATAATATAACGAATTATCTAAATAGCGGTGCGGCCGCGCTGTCATTTACATACAATTACTAGTTATCTCGCGATGTAGCCGCCAAGCCGCGCGTTCAGGCGGATGCATATTAATTGAGCCTCAGCACTAATTCCCTCTCGCCGTAAGATATATTATTTAAATACATTTTGAAAAAGGCCTATTGCTAGTTATCTCTTTCATGTACGAATTTGACGCTATCTTGCTCCCACAGATCTACGTAAAGTCTGAGATAGTGATGTTTGTGTGCGAGTAAAATATTCACCAATTTTATTATCATAATATCAAGAGTTTTTCAATTTAAGCGCTCGAAGCGACACTAAATTTATTCTGCTTACAAGATATTGTCCCCAATTAGGATTATAATTTCCATTTTAGGTTAATAAGAGGGTTGACTTATTGTCGTGGAAATTAGGAAACCAGCGTAGGAAGTTAATTAAAATACAATATTCCTTGGAGAAAATTACATCCGATTGTATCTCGCATGGCTTAATTTCACAAAATATAAATTTAGAATTAAATTCCTCGCTGGAACACAGTAAGAAGTGACTGCGTTAAATACATTTAAATATGATTTTGAGTAATAAAATACGGTTTAGTTCCACAATAATAAGTACATAAAATGAATACGTTTTTAATCATATTCGGAAAAAAAAAAATTGTGGCGGTAACACTACACACAATAAGCGCGATATATCTGCATCGCGCTATCGAAGTTTTTAAGTGCGTCGGTATAATATTATACAACATACAACAGCTGAAATCAATCACGTGGGCTTCGGTCTGACCAAATTCTTTGCGGCCTCCACGAATATATCCCACAAAACAAAATGTCATAATATTAATCAGTACGAAAATGTTTCCGTAAAAATAGTCTGTGTCCTTCTCTGTGGTCTACTCTATATCGGCGAGATTATCACTTTCAAACAAACAAAATAGACTCTTCAGCATTATAATATCTTCATGTAGCCTGCATGTTACGTCGTGAGTATTTTATTTCTGTACGCAAAAACTACTAAACGGTTTCTTATATTTATAAAAAAAAAAAAAAAACATCTTTATTAAACTCATATAGGACAGATCACAGCCAGATAATATAACACAAAAAATAACAACGAATTGATATGACGCACTACATATAAAATTTAACTACTTAAAAACTAAGGGGTGATCAGCTATATGGCTGTGCAATGCACACACCGCATGTTGACCGCGGCAAGCCGTGGCGCCTGATCTTCCGTGGCCCTATTTGTGTACTGTTTCAGTCGAACACTTTAACAATGTCTATGTTTTACCTACAGTGGCACAGTGGGTAAAGTCACATTGTAGGTAGTGCCACTGTAGGTACCACTTTTATTTAAATAAATTTTTTATTTAAATAAAAGTAGGTAAATAAATAATGAACGTCTAGTTTAGTATGTTTAACTGTGAAGAAGGGCAAAATGCCCAATTAATTATGATCAAGGTTGTCAACTATGGAACCGTTCACTCGGTAAGGGAAGTGTTTTTATACGTGAGCCCTCGTGCGGCTGGTAGCCCTAATTATTATTATGAGCAAACTTTCCGTCATAGTTCAACTTAATTGCGGGTGGAATCGTTGATGCATTGTGTAAATGGCACTAGAACTGTCATAATATTGTTATGCCCTCACTATTGTTACGGTATACAAAGGAGGGTATGAATGAGTAATTTTTGAAGTGACGGTAGTACTTGCCTGTACGATTTATAATATGCCTTTACAGAGGGTAACAAAACAAAGTGATATTACTTTAGATATTTTTAGATAGAGATCACAGTGAAAGTAGCAGCGCTGAAAGAGAGAGTTTTTTTTAATTAATTTATTTAATATTCTTTAGATAAACATAGTTTTACTATAACAAGTGCGCCACAAACCGGTTCGATTTACCTGGGCATTGGTATCGCACATACGATTTGCTTTATAAATGTACTTAGATATAATTATATACTTACAAAAACATAATTTTTAACTTTTGTAAGTGTACAAATCATAAAAAATGCTCTTTGAGCGCTGCTTTACTACATTCACTTTGAACTCTATAATCTTAAATATATTATAAAACACAAAGGTTGACTGACAGACTGAAGACTGACATGGTGATCTATCAACACACAGCCCAAACCACTGGACGGATCGAGCTGAAATTTGGCATGCAGGTAGATGTTATGACGTGGGCATCTGCTAAGAAAGGATTTTGATCAATTCCACCCCCAAGGGGTTAAAAATAGGGGATGAAAGTTTGTATATAAAAATACTTCTTAACGCGAGCAAAGCCGCGGGCAATAGCTCGTATTATATAAAGGCACATACGTCATACACACCTTAATTAAAGTATTATCACTGTACTGTCTGCATACATTTATGTCTCCTATTTACAAATACATCCGTGGGAAGCGTTCATTTCAAGCATTCTTCAGAGATAAAAAGTATCTTATATCTTTTCCTGGGACTCAAAGTATCTAGTCAGGGAGGCCTGAAATTAGCTTGTTAGTAATAAAAAAAAAATTGTTCTAGGGCTCCCGTACCAAATTCATAAAGAGGTTGTTAAATCTCTATTTGACAGACAGACAGACACACTTTCACGTTTATAATTTTAATAATTATTAAAGACGTATCGTCGGAATAAATTTCATACACAATAAGGAAAAATGGTTTATAAATTTTCTCTGATGATACACAAAATAAATTAATTTTATAGCAAGTATTTCGATATAAATTAATAACAGCCAAATAATATTATCCACCATCGGGTTGATGTATGCAAATTATTTTAAGTTTCCCGTCGGTTGGCCTTCAATGACGTCAATCACAAGCCACGCGGAACGTTTCCCATCAATTGTTGGAAATTTTCGTGTTTTCAACTGATTGGTCTAAGAGCCAGTGACAGACAGAATTTCATGATTTTATATAAGCTGAAAGTTTTACTATTTATGACAAATATACTAAGAACGTCGAGCAGTAACCGTCGAGTTTCGGTTGCTGTAGGTGGTATTCAGTTCTAAAGGTGCACTGCCAAACCACCTCAAAGTCTTAATCCTTCAAGGTCTGACAGTAGGAAACAACTTTCAAAAATATCCTTCAGTGAGAAATATTAGTACAACTATTATGATTAAATAAGATATAAAAAATTAAGCTTCTGCTGGCTCTTACTCTATGAGTGAAACATCACGGCGAAGAAAAATGTATTTTACCGTGTGGGCTTTCAAAATAACGTTTAATTTACAGATTGTAAGGGCTGGCATTGATGTAAGAAAATAATAAACATTTTTTATTCAGCTTTGCTAGAAAAACGTCAAGCGTTAGTACCTATAATATATTATTGTAATGAATGTATAATATATTATTGTTATAGCTGAAGTGTGCGCGTATCCTATTTCGGAGCTGGGCGTGTCCGGAGCTCACTTGGAAGTGGCACGTAACCGCCAGACACAATTTCCTTACACTTCCCGAAAACTTTATCCTGCCTTTTATATTTGCAGTTGAATATCTCGAATAAAAGGCTTTTACTGCCGGCACTTATTTCGATGTCAACAGCCTGAAGATCGAAGTCTATGAAAATACTTTTATTGCGATTAGATTGTGTAAATTATTTATATTATTTTGTGAAAAACTATTTGACTTAGCACTGCTGAATAGTCTGCGAGGCGGAAGAGGAGGTCCTGATGATTATTTTGATGATGTAAGGATCTTCCTTGAACATTGTTTTGTAAAACCTAATCTACTTTTTAATAAGTAATTGCATAGCTTTTATCGCGGGCTAGGGCGCGTTTGGGTGTGAGTTTACCGGAGACCCAATCCCCTATCCTTTTCCCTTCCCTACCCTCCGTTATTTCTTTCCCTACCCTACCCTATTCCCTTCCCTACCCTGCCCTACCCTATTACCTCGTAAAAGGCCGGCAACGCACTTGCAGCTCTTCTGATGCTGCGAGTGACCATGGGCGACGGAAGTTGCTTTCCATCAGGTGACCCGTTTGCTCGTTTGCCTCCTTTTTTCATAAAATAAATAAATTCTTATCTAGGAAGGCCATATTAAGTTTTCAACTGAAAAACAAGTTTTTTATCTATAATGTAAAGCTACAAATATTACGGCTTTATTTCAATACACGGCAGTAGCGCAATAAATATTTAAAGCCTTCGCGCCTCCGTGGTTCGACTCTCGACCTTGGGAGGTCGTATGTTCGATTCCCAGAATTTTGTTTTCAAGTTGGCTTGGATAATGCCAGCTTTATAATTATACTAAGGTCATTATGACGTGACAAGAAGGTTATTCCATAACGCGGGATAGGCATTAAAACCAGTCCTAATTCTTCCTACTGCTGTTTAATGAAATAAAGGACAGGACACAGGGCATTACAAAATAACTCATTTTTGGATAAAAAAAATTTAAAGCGATGTTGTCCGCATCTGGGGTAGGATTAAATGATCGACAAGGAGTGGCCAAAGAAATGCAGGATCGTGAATTTTGACAATAAAGAGAGAAGGTCTTTGCCTAGAAGTGGAATACATTTAGGCCAATACTCGTAGTAATAATAATAACCATAAATAATTGCTGGTTTTCACTTCTGCCAGCACTCTCGAAATGTAACCTGATGTTTTTGTAACAACTAATACATCAACTGCCGCCAGAATTGCTGTTCTGAACGATCGTTATTTCGAGCTGCTATCCATACTAATATTATAAATACGAAATTGTGTCTGTCTGTCCGTTACCTCTTCACGCCCAAAGCACAAAACCGATTTTGCTGGAATTTGGTATGCGGATACTGTGAGGCTAGGAAAAGGACATGAAATACTTATTATTCCAGAAAAATTTACGGTTCCCGCGCGATAAACTGATTTTGTCGCAACGGAGCTGCGGGCGGCATCTAGTTAAACATTAAAGTAAAAAAACACCACCCTGTATTTTCATCTAAAACCAGCAAATAATGCCCTGTAATTAATTACTGGGATGAAAACGCAAACATCCTGTGTTAAATAAGGCCGACCGCAGACCGCCGCGTCAAATCAGTTGCAATGTTAACACACGACCGCAGCGTAATAAGTATGCCGCTCTAACGGTATTAAATAAACAATGTCACATGTTCAATACGGTTTGGTTATTTATAGTCAATGCGTTCTATATTGACGTGGGCTTAGGAAATGTGCTCCTGAAATTGACTGTGCTACACCATATTATTAAAAAAATATGGAATAAATATAGGAACTGTTTTTATGTCGGCAGCACATTTAAACTTTGGCCTCTAGTATGTATGCGTAGTGTACATATTTATAAAAAACAAATTAAAAAAAGTTTAATTTCCCGGGAATAGTTTACAAAGTAACTGTTTCTGGAAAGTCTACGATGCCTACCACTGGTTCAGGAACTAACCCGGCGAGAAGAACTGGCGTAAGAAACTCGCACGGGCCACTTTTGAGCAGAAAAGTAGAAAATTAATCTTTTAAAAAAATATATTTTTACAATTTTTTGACAAAATCTATAAAACTTAAAATTAGTACATTAGTAAGGTATATAATATTTTTATCCACATTTGTTGACACACTATCATAGACTTTTCTTGAAAATAAGCGTATACATTTAAAAATTTTGGTACACATTTTGTACCCAAAAAACCTTCATTTTGTGAATTCAGTTAAAAACCAAGTATTTACTATAAAAGTCGAAGTTCCCTACGAATTACGTACAAAAATTTGTTAAAATCCGATGCGAGGAGTAACAATATTACAATCTGCTAAAATCCGATGCGAGAAGTGACAGTATTGTGACAAATTTCATTAGGATTTAACACGCCTGTCGTCAGGCACGGGCATATTTCACCCGGAGAATATCGTTACTCACCTCTGACGCTTATTTATACACGAAGACCTGCGACCTTCAGGTCATTAACCTTTGCCGTAAAAATGCCATCGTTCAATTTGTGTGTAGGGTGCCCTTATGTATTAAATGTTACTTATTAGGAAGGTAAAAACTTACGTCATTATTTTTGGTAAAGTCATTGTAAATGAATCCATAATTGTAATATTATAATAGCGGAAATGTGTTTATTTGTTTGTCTGTTACTTTTTCTTGGCGCCTAATCCGCTGAATTAATTTTGCTGAATTTTTAAGATACATGGAGATAATTCGAGTCCCGGAAAAGAAGAAAAATGTACTGTTACAACGTTGAACGTCATAAACGAATTTTGGGACAACGGATTTGAGGGCGTTAACTTGTAATCTATCATTTATAGCTAACTAAACAAAAATATTACGTAATAATCTGTACTTAAAATAACATACAAAAATCTTTCAAAATCAATTTAATCATTCATACTTTGAAACAAACATATAGTTTGAAACTAGCAAAGTGTATCAAACATTCAGAAATGCGACTAAACTGTTGAAAAGTTTTAGATTTATGAAGACTGTGGTAGACTACATGGTCTCGCACACTTGAAAAATGATAGTTAGCACTTACGCGGACATGAATAATGCTACGTCATAACAGCCTATCTATATAACCTACATTATGTGCTTCAAATGCGAGCTTGAAAAATTGTGGAAACGGATGTAAAATTTTTGCGAACGTTTGTGTAAAATATTTGTGCAAAGTCATTTACTGCTCCATTTGGTGCCATATAATAACTCCCGCAACGGTTTGGTTATCTACATCGGTTTGATTAAAACCAGACCTGTTAGGAGTATTTTTATAGTGCCCAAGTGTGTGCGCAGTACACAAGAGCAATCTCTATTCCTGTACTCTCTTTACCCTTGGGACGGATGTGCGATAGGACTGGCGAGAGATCCTGAGGCACAGGACCGACTTTTACATGTCCATCCGACGCATGGAACATCTTAAGTCATATAGTCGGGTAATCACTAATCAGCCTATATTGTCCTAACCGAACTTTGAAATAGCATATTGTTTCTTATGTGGAAATCGAATCCATGACCTCCAAACCAAGAGCTTAGTCTAAACCAACGAAGGCGTTTCACGTTTGGTGGCATTTACTTAAAAAATCAGGTCGAAAATTTTTCAAAAATTAAAAAGTTAAAGCCACCCAACTGTCAGTTTTATTTATCCTTCGACCGGATATTCTACTTCAACAATAGAATACAATAGAATATTCTCGGATATTCTATTGTATTCTATTGTTGTCTCGATCTCCGGTGTCCTTACGGGGCTTGATGGGTTAAATGCGATTCAATGTAAAATATGTGAGCAGGCCTTTTTAATGGAGTAGAACGGTGATAAATTGTTTCAGTTATTTGTGCGACCCTTATGTAGGCTTCCCCTGTAGCGTTAATAATATGTTTTTTATTAAAATATTTTTATGGTGAGAAGCAAATTAATTTGCATTTTTTCCTTTTAGTCCCTTAAACATCTTTATTAGTGGAGTTCATTTTGTTATTGTGTTTTTAAATGTTTACAACACCCTTTTTTGCTGATGTTTTCGTTACTATCCTAAAAAAGAATTTATACTCATATGAACATTAAATTACAGAACAATATATTATTATAATGTAATGTAGTATCAAATAAGTAATTATTAGGGAGATGGCCTAAGTAATTTGGTCGTCAAACACATGCAACCGATCACAGCTTACGTTGAAATTTGAATTGACATAAGCCGACCACATGACGTAGCGCGTAGGTCCATCAACTGCCGCAAGTGAGCCTAGGAATCAATTTCCTCGATGGTACAGATTATGAGTATATAAAGTGTTAATTACCATAGAAGTGAAAGCTTACAAGCTAACTGACAGACGCAATAATATGTTACCTCTTTATTCTTAAATTGCTGAGTTATTCCGACTTCCGAGTCGATTGTATCATGCACATACAAGGGACTCATCAAGGGACCTATTACAGTTATATAAAACTATTTATATTAGTATATAAATAGTTTTATATAACATTTGCCGGGATAGCTAGTGCTGTCCCGGCAAATGTTGTTTTGCCATATTATATAAAGTATTTCCGATTTCGCCCATATTATTTTTTTTTTCTTATTTATTAGGCTTGTGTCGAATCCGACAATGCCAGCCTCATAAAATACATCAAAATTATAAACTTCATTACTAACAATTTGCAAAAAGATACTAATTAGCTCTACACTTAATAAAATTTAAATACAAATTCACTAGCCCCCAGCAAACAGGATCTTTCGGCTGAGCGAGAATAGCGCTCACACAACCGAGCTGTGTCAGCGCTACCCCCGCATATTATTTTATTGAAGTGACATAAGTATGGCACGGCAACGTCCATCGCTATCCCGTCGCGTCGCACAAACAATGCATTCTGTCAATTCTATGTCAAAGCGCTAAAGTTAGAAAAGAAATAAAAATTTTTAAATTTTCTAATTTTCCGCTCAATTTTTTAATGTTTTCTGTTATAACATTGGTCTCCGGACAATTACAAACACATCAAAAAAAGTAGTAGTGAAATCGGTCCAGCCGTTCAGGCGTGATGTCATGACCACGCGAATATGGATTAATTTTTATATATTATTAAGATTTACATTAAGTAATATATTTTGTTACTGCTAAGTGCTACAATAATAATTATCCCAAAATAAATTCCTACGTTTAAAACCAAATTGCAGGAACCATCCAATCATTATATTTTTGTGGTGTTGAAGAGTCTGTTGAAGGTGCTAAACACTTTTTTAACCCTGTTACTGTACTTTTTTTTGAAAAAATAGTCTATGTCTTTCGTTACGACTCGATCTCGTTGAAAATATGTACGGTTCCTACTCAATATCTTATTAACGCCTGCAGAGCTTCGCGTAACGTCTACTATTTGATACTGGACTACAAAGAAGTAATTGCTGTTTATTTCAATGTTTACTTAACAATGGGAGTTGTTAAGCGACATATACATAGAGTGAAATAAATTTAGTTTTCCCGCGGCGAATAGTGAGGCATAATCGCTTTGTAATTTCTCACAGATTAGTTGCTGGGGCGGGTAATAGCTTGTTCCTCACGTTTGGCGTCGCATCATGTTTGAATCAAGCTGTAAGCTTTACGTATGTAGTGACGGGTCGCATAATATATCTCAGAATTAGATATTATATTACGCGTTAGGTAATAGAAGAATAGCAAGTTGTGACGAGGCGCAGAGGGCCGCATATTTCATATAAGACCCATTGCCTATTCGATCATAGACTTGTATAAAAATGTAGCCCGCCCCGCTCCGCCACATGTGTATTAATTGTAATTATACTACTCTACTCGAGTAGTATTAATTATAATAATTATAATTGCTAGTTGAAGCCCGCAACTCCGTTGCGCAAAAATTAATTTATTGCGCAGTAACGCAAAAATAGTAATAAACGATAAAAAGTACCTTAATATTTATGTCCTTTCCCGGGACTCAAAACATCTCCATCCGAAATTTAAACAAAATCGGTTCAGCGGTTTGAGCGTGAAGAGGTTACAGACAGACAGAAAGACACACATTCTCCATTTAGATATCTTTTGAAAGAGACTTAAAAAACTAATCCTGACATCCCTTAAAATAAAGCTATTAAAGCGTTAAGCCTTTTGCTCTCTAATGTGTGTCTTTTGCTGTTTATAAAACTAGGGATAAGCATTAAATGAGTACTAGAGAGTAAACAAAAGTCGTATGTCCAAATTAATGAATAAGTGTTAATTTTTTAACACGTTATACAGGATGTAGCGAAACTAAGTCAGACAAGCGTCCACCATCAGAAAATTTCCCATACAAAAGTTGCAAAAAAAGTTTATCTTTAGCACTGTTACTTTGACATTGAACTCAATATAGGAGACTCATACACACCCTAAAGTATTATCACTTAGTTTTGTAACATCCTGTATAATGTTGTAAAAGAAAGCATGGCGCCAAGTCGACATTTTGTCGACAGCTGTAATGACATTATCTTTATTGGCCAATAAACTAACGCTGTTTGGTAAAATAATCACATTTAGGTTATCTCTTGATTGCTTACTCATGACTCATCAAATATCAAGAGACTCAGCGATATTACAATATTAATATTAATAATTTATTTATTACAAAAAAATATATATATGATACTTACGAACTAAACACAACGCTATTGTAACGTAACTAAGCTTCTTTGATAGTATTATCAACGCGTAAGACATTTAAGCACTAACTTTGCATTACTAATAGGGCTCCCAAAATACATATTATGGAGTGAATAATGTATTTTGAATAATATTAATCATTATGAACGAAACGTGCTTCGAAAGTAATAAAATTAGTTGAGAAATACCGCGTAGTATCGCTACGTTCTTTGGCGTAGCCGAGCTACGCCGTAGCCAGCGTCTACGCGTGTCTACGCAGTGAGCTCTACGGCTACGCGAATCGCGCGTCGTGGTATCACGTAAATTCAATATTAAAATATTTTCCCTCTTACTAATAAAAAGTTACACAGCGTGTATAGAGGGTGCATAAGATTTTTTCTACTCATCATTTTTTGACATAAGGCCTGTATAACGATGCTGTCATTTCCATACAAATTTCTATGTGTAGACTCTGTGTAACGTGTGTGTAACTTAAAAACTCCTGTATAACTATTCACACTTTGAACACACGTTTAAGAAGTTTTTATTAGTAAGAGGGTTTATGTTTATTATTATTTTCATATTACAATTCTTCTATTTTAAAATAATATACCTATTTCGAGAAAAGGTAGGTAGCGCACTTGCGCTTCGCTTAGCTCGTCTCGGCGGGGACACTACCGTGTCCGTTTTTACCATGCTAATGTTTGCTTGTTGCCTGTGTACGTTTCTACCTTAAAATTTGGTAACGAGTTTTTGGTTCAATTGAAGGGTTATTAAATCTAAGATAACATACAACATATTACATTAACGCTATCGTTACGTCATGCTAGTCACTATTGAAACGGACATAATACTAAAACTCAACGACTTGAGAAAATGTACACAGTCCTGTCCATTTGGTCGTTGTCACGGTGATTGGCCGCTTTAATGTTCTAGTACCTCCTCTTGCGTGTTTCTGCTAGCCTAGTACTTTCATAAAAATTTTTTGCTGTAAACATCGGTAAAATTACTATTTGAAAGCTATTTTTAACTGACTTCAAAAAGAAAAGAGGACAATATTCAATGATTTTATAGTTCAAAATAATATTATGAAGCCTTATTCACAAATAAACATGGCATTATTTGTTTTTACCGTATTCATTTTGTTTTTATTTTAAAAGCCATAAGTTTTAAATATTTTTTGATAAAATAAACTGGCATATATTTTATTATATATTATAATGCTTGCCCGACCAACTGGACTGGGAATAAAAATATCCATTCAAGCAATCTATGTACATTTTAGTACATAAAATATAATATATTTGTTTGGACCACCACCACCACTACAACATAAACAGACTAAATGGAGTGTTGATATCTCGTGGAGGCTTTCAAGGAAAAAGGCTGTTACCACTTTAAGTGCCGGCGTCCGTCCTTAGATGAAAAGATTCACATGGCTCTCTCAAACGAACAATGTTAAATTGAACAACGTTTAGAGTTATTTTGCCTCTTAAGGAACCCTTATGCCAACGAATTAAGGACTACTATTATATTGATGGGACTGTTTGCGTTTCATTTAGTTGTATATTTTTCGCAATATACAATCAAACATAACATTTTTGATTGTATATTGCGAGAAATATAATTATAGCCTAATATATTAATTATTAAGACTCTAATATTATGTAGTATATTAGTATACATATTAAGTATACAAGCTGTCCCGACAATATTGTTGTTTTGCCATTTAAAGAATTTCTACTTCATCAGTCGATACTTCTTACCCGCTCTTTTGTCCACTAAGAGGGGTGGGGAAAAATTTTATATACCAGATGTTGAGTTTAAGAAAAAAATATATATCGGTGAAACCTGTACTATGCAAATCGAATCAGTAGTTTTCGTGTTAAAGAAAAAAGTTTGATACAAAATCTGACCCCCTCTTTTGTCCCCTCAGAGGGGTGGACGGAAAAAATTTATACTTCAGATGTTATGTTGGAAGAAGACAAAAATATCTGCGAAAATAGGATCAAAAATAGGCATAGGAAAATAGGATCGAAAATAGGCATGCAAATAGGATCAGTAGTTTTCGTGTGATGCTGGAACAAACAAACAGACAGACAGACAAAAACTAACCACATTTTTGGCTTCTATAGCGATGTAGTGACACCCTCCGCTTATTATTTTTTGAATATCTTTAATGTACAAAATTTTCATTTCTACAGTTTTATAATATAACGTATAAATATAAATTGCTCTTACCAGTTTTTCGATATTTCGATATAATATTATAAAAAAATAAATTAGAAGATGCAGATACTTTAAATAGTTATCACAGAATAGAGTAACAAAGTTGCAAACCACATAATATAAAGAATAAGAGCGTTAAAACAATAAAAATTTCAAGTTAACCCAGCTCGGTATTTCTCGGACCATTTAAACTTGTGACAATACCAAAAACTTCAAAACTTCCAATCTCTAGTTATCTGATTCGCGGAACTATTGAGATCGAAACAATTCCCGTTGAAAAGTTCACAATTATATTGATATAACATTATCGAGTGACCCGGTTTAAAAACCGCTAACCAGCAATTCTTCCGACAACATTGTTGGAGACTTACATTTCGTTCGAGCAATAAGCTATCTACTGTATTTATCCGTAAAAAGTGTTTTAAATTCTCGAAATTTTTATAAAGTTCTTGTCTCGATTTCTCTGAGTACTCTCGCAGGATTTGAGGATAACAAAGAATGTATTGCAATATAAGTTTTGAAACACTTGATCAAGTGTTTGTTGCTGAAGAATACTTTCGTATTTTCTGTCAAATAAAAGATACGGAAATAATGGAAAGTAGCGACGGTGAATTTGAGGTACAGTATTGGAAAACTATTACTTATATTTTGTTTTAATTCTGTTTGCTATACTTTTTTTTTCGAAATATGACTTACACGGTTTTCATAAAAATTAATTACAGACACTTATTAATTTAAGGTAGATTTGCTTCTATATGGAAGATAATGATTTTTAGAAAACCTTATCAAAATAATGATATAACGATAATTTTAGACGACACAATGACTTAGTTTGTCACGTTCTGTAGTTAATACTACACTACAAATGTATACAGTAGCGTAATTCAACCGTGTTCTTGATGTGTGCAACACAGGGCAAAGTTTTGCATTGCACTCCGGACAAATCTTAGTGGTCTGTGGAGAGTAAATGTTTATTTATTTATGTGTATCTTTGTATAAAAAAAAGTGAGAGGTGTCAAGGGACACCCGGATGGAACGAAGTTTCAGTTTATTATTTTTTTATGTGAAAAAAACCTAGCTTATACACTGTTCAATGGGAAATAGAGAGACACAGACAGAGAGAGAAACATTTTGCTATAGTTGTAAAATATGCGGTTGTAACGACACTTTTGTGTCGTTACTATTATTCGTCTTATTTTTTCTGTCTAGCCCCCTTTAGACGTGCGTTATGGATCTTCGTTCCAAAAAAAAAGTTTTTTTTTTCAAACAATACATACAATCATATTGTGCTCGTCATGTATGTTGCATTGTTCCGTTTAAATTGCCTTAACATTACTCGTGTGGTCGATTTAGATTTTACAAAAATGCTTTTTTCGTTATACTGCATTATTCTATTAAATTTATCTAAAATTAAGCTAAGATAATGTGCATGTAACTGATTCGCTTTTTGCGCTGATTAGTTCGATGATGACCTACTGTGTAATTTACACTGCTCCAAGATGATCTACTGTATTTATACTGTGTCAATACATAAGTATTCATGAAGCTCGCCATCGCTAACGAGAAGATGCGATGAGTTTACAAATGTCGCTCCCCCACTCAGGATTTATCTCAGTTGTAAAATTACCATTGCCTGTATGTGTTTATCTAAATTGCTATGTAAATACAACCGATTGTTCTTATGTCTTAAAACATAATATTATGTAATAAATAGTTGATCTGATAACCAGTGTTGCGATATATGTTTTTGCGTTATGACATTGTTGGCCGTTTTTCGGACATTTAAGAACACAAATGAAATAAAACTATCAAACTCACTGCACACTTCATTTATTCATTCAATGATTCTCTCTTTACAATTCACACCAACACATTTCACTATGTTCACACTGTAACTTTTTCACCGTTAAACACTAATACACCGGAGTCACAACTTCCATAAAATCTAAGATACTCGCCACGATCCAACTCGATCGACTGCTCACACTCGAATGAGCTCCTCACGACTGTCAAGCCCTCTTAAGTAAAGATGGCGCCTCGACCCCACTCAAGGCACGCGCGCCCTCTGCTCTGATTGGTCCATTACAATTTAATTCAAATCAAGATATTTAGAGTTAGAGCTAGTTAAAATATGACAAACTAAATTAAATTTACTTAAAATTTTTACAATGATCACTGAATTTTACAATCATTTCTAAAGCAATATAATCGTGAAGAATCAACACTTCAAACAATCGGAAAATAACTAGACTCATGACTACTCATGACTTCCTCTGACATTTAGGAATCAAAAATAACTAATTCATGACTTCCTCTAAAATTCAGCAATTGAAATCAACTAGACTCATGACTTCCTCCGACATATCTAACATTCGTCCATCCTGACAAATGTCGCGACCTCGCGAACATAATATTGTGATTGGCCATTATGAGTACAGACCAAATTATTTACCTAATTGTGTCATGCGCACCCTGCACGTTCATACAGTCATATTATGATATTATGTACAATGTACATACTTTACAAAATTACAAATGAACATTGTATACTTTGCAAACTAATAGTTGTAACAATATGTGCACCTTGATTATAGTCATATTATATTTTATTTATTTATTTATTTATATCGTGCTACATAGGCCCATACAATATATACCTTAAAGACTAACATACATATAAATTATTACTACACTTTATCACGAGTTAACGGCGACGTGACGCGCGCTTCATTCCGGAGTCTCCCCCGGAACCTTCGGTAAACCACACCAGTCGGCCAGAATTCCTCCGCTTCAAAGGTCGACAGAAGATGCGTCGGTACTCTCGCCACAAAGGAACTGAAGTTGACCTTGTGGCGAGACTGCAGACGTTCGACCCTCAGGCGGAGGGATGTCTTCTCACTGATGTAGTCCACGACGTCCTCGACCTCCATGGACCAGTGCAGGCGGAATTTGTATAGGGGCGTCGCGGGGACCTCGCTCCGCAGACGCAGCTCAGGTACATATGGCGCGGTGCCGCGATGGTTGCGGGCGGCGAGCTTCTTCCTCTCCACCAGTATATTATGTACACCTTGTACATACATTCTTTACAAATGAACATTATACTTTGCTTTGCAAACTAATAGTTGTAACAATAATGTGCACTTTGCACGTTCATATAGTCATATTATAATATGTACACCTTGTACATACTTTACAAATGAACACTATACAAGGCCTGTCCCACTCGCGCTGTAGGCATCGAACTGTAAGTACCCCCCGAGAGGGGCACATCATAAGGGACTCACAAGCGAGCGATGACGCACGCGCAATATTTTTCATCGCGTATCGACTATATACTGATCATAGAGGAATTTAATTCATGATACAGGTTTAATCGCTGTGACAAAATCGTTATAAATCTTATAAAATGAACAATAAAAAAAAGGCCAATGAAATATGTATTTGAATAAAGTATTTAAATACAAAAGTATATAAAAATATACATACATAGCAAATAAACCAATTTCATACAAAAAATACACAAACTACACAGAAATAAACTCAAGTTAATAATCGAATATAAAACTACTATAAAATATAGGTTGGATTACCAAAATTTGATATTACTATAAAAAGGTCTGCTACTCGTACCAATTAAATAGTAATCAAAAAACATTATTTTTTTTTAAAGGCGAAAACCTTGATTTCGTAAGAAAAGGTACGCGCTATGCGATAGAACGAAAGCGGAGACGTAGGCAAATATTGTAGGCGCCTAGCACTGCGCGGTCGGAATTTGAACTTTATAGTATCGTAATATGAGTCGTTATTTCTTTAAACCGGTTTCGTTAGTGGGAATTCAGTTGGTACTACTAATATAATATATTCTGTGACTATACTTTGCTTTGCAAATTAATAGTTGTAACAATATGTGCCCCTTGCACGTTCATATATTATGTGCACCTTGCACGTTCGTATATCTGCACTTTGCACGTTCATATAATATGTGCACCTTGCACGTTCATTTATTATAGTCATTATAATAGTCGTGCTCGTTTCATTCTTCAACTACGCATATGCGGCTTTTTTTTTCGCAGTTTGGCAACTGACTGTCAACTTCATAATTGAAGACGTGAGTGGAAGAATCGAACAAGTAACATTTCGTAACATACGGACAATAACTCATTTTTTCCCAAATTATTTCAATAAAACTTGTAACTTATCTACTTCATAACCTAGCTAATGTATCTGGCTACACATACAATCCATAGTTTTTCTATTTCAAATAATTTTTCCGGCCCTAAAGCCTCCATTAAAGCAAAAAAACGGGAAGTTTTTTCATGTTACTTACCTTATTCTTCCACTCACGTCTTGAATTGTGTCATGTTCATACAATTTCTGTCAGATCAGCAACTCCCGAACCACCATCGCGTTGCAAAAGTCAATCAAGAATCGGACCGTCCACGCTCCATAATATAAAGATTTCAAAACGGGGCTCTAACAATTTCCAGTGAATATATTGTCATAGTTTTAAATTCGTAAGTAACAAGTTAACAACTCTAGCGACGATTTTCGCCATAATACGTCAAATTTAAAAATTTCAACATCAGTTCTAAGTCGGCATACTCTATAATTCTGTCTACTCTGACTTGGGATAGCGAGCAAGAACCCTGTCAACTGTCTGGACTTTAATACCAATATTAAAAGTAGTTAAACCTGATGAACTTCGTATCACTTCCTTTCCAAGATATTATGTCAACTTAAAGACTTTTCCTAGACTTCCACAAATATTTGAATTTTCAAGGCTAAAATTAGCTAAATCGGCTTAGTGGTTCTCAAGTTTCAACAGTCTTACAGAATTAAAATTCACTTTTATTTAAATAGGTTTGATAACTACTGAAAATTCTGAAAATTGTGCCATTACAAATTCCATGGATAATTTCCCTTCCTAATTAATATGAAATTAAAGTTAAAGTAGTCGATCATAATCATCGACCTGTTATAGGTTTTCAGCTCATTGATTATTATTATAGTAGCTAGCAAGCTATCATAATCCTTTTCTCAATTTCAATTAATTTTCAAATTCGAACTATGATATTCACTTAATTTTAAATGTACCCACATTTTACATTACAACAGTTCTCACAAGTATATTTTCTTGTTTCCTGGTTTCCTAAAAGCTTGAAACACCCTTTTTTTTCTTTTTGGGCGAAATTCGACGAAAATTTGGGTTCAACAACCCTCAATCTTATAAGAAAAATCTGAAAACTAGGTTAGGTTAACCTTACCCAAACCAAACCTAACCATATATAACCATAATGAAGAAAATTTGAAGAACTACCCGGTATTGGGATGCAGATGGCCACTGCATCGCCCCACCGGGTGGACAACCCATTAACACCTGCCATGGGTCACACAGGGACGTCTGAACACCAACGACCCATTGAAAGAACATTATATTATGGACTAGCTGCTCTCACGGCCTGCCCAACATCCAGCCCACAAAGCAAGTACCATAGGGTGGTTCTAGATGACCTTAGAGAAACACAGATATGTTGGATTTCCTATTGTTCAAAATTGTTTTACCTATTTATTGACAACACGTCTTATTTTCAAGTTTCCTTGCTACACCTGATAAAACCGGAAGAATTGTATTATTACAGTTAGTGAAGGAATTATCAGTCTTGACTCTTTACATTTACTTGTGGGTAAACCGATTCAACTATAACTTAGAAGATCTAATAAAATCCGCTATTGTCCAATACAATCCGCGATCATGGCGCTAAACAACTATAAAATTGTTAAGTGTTAAGGCCCATAAAATGTTAAAATTCATCCTAAGATCTAGTTCCTCCTCAAACACATTACAGTAGTAATATTCTGACATTGTACCCTGGCACCCTGGTGTAATATTTTAGCATTTATTCCAGTATAATATACTTCCATAGTGTGGCACCAATACAATACTTGATATTATAGTTATAAACTAATTTATTCAAAAAAAGATCTATCAGGTTTTAACACTCGAAACAAAAACCTCTAAAGTAAACAATTATTGTGAAGCACCACATTACATGCCTTTGACTGTGTCTGTTCAAATTTATCTATGTCCCTTCAATCTATACGTTAGGTACATAATAAATTATGTGTACCTGGGTAAAATAGCACAGAATAATTATTGTATAAATTCTTTTTATCCTTGTCTATATTATAATGTTTTCCACCAACAAGTAGGTACTGTAAAAATAATTATATCTCCATCAGCCCGTTTACTCAATTGTAAAAGTAACTCTTAATCAGAACTGCTAAAAATTAAGAATTTAAGCGACAATTTAAAAAACAAAAACTATCTAGCCACAGGTTATCAGATTCTAAACTCATCTCAATATGATAATATATTTTATTTAATCCATGAATGACTCTTTCGTGTTTAAATATCAATTTTCCAGTCTTTTAAATATTTTATTGTTTGCGTCTTTTGTTAAACTAAACAAAACAAAACGAATACCACTAAAATGAAGTAATGTATTACACCGTAATATCAATAGATCGTACGACAAGATTGCCACATCTAGTACATCTAGTAATACGACATCTATGGCACTATTTTTACGCAAGTTTTTACCAACTACCCGCAATACTTGTAATTTTTATTTTTTGTTGGAAAACAAATTTGTATTTGTACTTGTAATGTAAATTTACATTAAGTTATTTCTGAAGTGTTATTTTGTGCCATTATGATATTTTGTGTAAAGTTTCATACTTTATAATCCGAACTCCCGTACACAGTTCGCTTACAGTCAGTGAATAATAATTGTTGAACCATTGTGTATCATTTGTGAAAGGAAACAAAATCTTAGATTATTGTAAGTACATTTACATTAAATACAAACACTTTGTAAATGGTCTATGGCTATAAGTTTTCGGGAAGAATATTCTCAATTGACGAAAATGCAAGCAGCTTATTAACACTAATGACAGATCTATTAAAATGGCCACGTCTGTTAAAAAAACACGATTTATATCGCATCTTCCACACTTCACAGTACACAATTTAAAATAAGTAAACTTTAGCTTCCGCTAATCAAATTCTTGTCCATTACAAAACAAAATCGTGTCCAATTCGTTTTAATTCGTTTTAAACAAAATCGTTTAAATTACGATTCAACGGAGTCACAGTAGTATATTACAACTTCATTAGTTCAATCTCAATTTTTTTAACACCTTCACTGCGTATTGGCGTTACGAGACTGAAAAGTACTCTTATCTTTCCTTTCGCAATGACGCACCGAGACTCTTTAGATCTCGTACGAGTGGCTTCCTTAAAACCTTAACAATGAATGTATCTTGTAGTATGTGGTTCCGCCCGGAGATAGCAGTAAAAATGATTAAGAAAAACTCAAAATAAATTTACGACAACTTAAGGGCCTCGTAATTGCACAATTTAACAAAATATACGAGTTCATTTGGATCTCGTAAATCACATTTTGGTTAAATATCGATACATCAAAAGTGATGGAAATTGAACAATTCAAAAATATCGATATTATTTATTGAAGTGAAGGTAGCAAGTAACAAAATATTCAATGTTTTTCATTAAAATATGATGAACAAAGTTTTCTTGCATTTATTACAAAACCCTTTTACATGTTTTTTTTTTGTCGGCCTCTCTGCTCGTCATTGTCTGGCCTTCTCATAATAACAACCAACACAGCGTCTTTTTTTACTATATTTTATTGTGTATTTATGTTATATTTATATTTATAATATACTACAATGTTTCACTATTATCATATTTTTTTGTCAAAATGCTTTCCCTTGAATTTCTGAATTAAACTTTCAATAAATATATTTTTCGATAGCACGACATACACAACACAATTTCCAGGTGCGCGTCGTACGAGTGTTAATGGAACTCGTAACGCACTAGATGTAGATTTTTACCATATTGTCGCTACGAGACGCATTAGGTCTCGTACGATTTTATTGATAAAAATATTGCTAATACTATACCTAATTAACGTATAGAAAACTAATTAACCGGGACGAGTAAAACATACAAATTCACCTCCGAACCGGACGAAAGTCACAAGCGAGATTCATAAGGTCTCGTACCGCAGCGAACGTATTAAAACAAAATTATTATACTTATATTTTCAAGCAGAATAAAGATTTTCTGATATGATTTAAAAGTTTTGTAATTACGTTTCCAATTTTCAAAGTTCAAACCACGTTAAACAAAAGCCCTTCAGAGCCTTACCTGCCTTTTCAACCAATTGAAACTTGCACCACATAAATTCAAAATTCACACCTCAATATTTTGCACTATACTTTAGCTCAACCGTCTTGTTTCTTTCGTTAGCATTTAGATTTAGATTTGATATAACTGCCTCAATGTTGGGTTCAAAAATACATTTGACAACCTATGTCGTGAACCTGCAGACGTTGATCTTCTGTTTTGATGATGCGAGTCCACCACCGAACGATTCATCCTCTCACGTGTTCCTTCACTTTCACTCTTCAGTCATTCTTGGGCGTGAGATACCACGAAGGATCGCTTTTCCTTTGTGGCGTACCGCTTCTGAATTGAAATAAAACTATCAAACTCACTGCACACTTCATTTATTCATTCAATGATTCTCTCTTTACAATTCACACCAACACATTTCACTATGTTCACACTGTAACTTTTTCACCGTTAAACACTAATACACCGGAGTCACAACTTCCATAAAATCTAAGATACTCGCCACGATCCAACTCGATCGACTGCTCACACTCGAATGAGCTCCTCACGACTGTCAAGCCCTCTTAAGTAAAGATGGCGCCTCGACCCCACTCAAGGCACGCGCGCCCTCTGCTCTGATTGGTCCATTACAATTTAATTCAAATCAAGATATTTAGAGCTAGTTAAAATATGACAAACTAAATTAAATTTACTTAAAATTTTTACAATGATCACTGAATTTTACAATCATTTCTAAAGCAATATAATCGTGAAGAATCAACACTTCAAACAATCGGAAAATAACTAGACTCATGACTACTCATGACTTCCTCTGACATTTAGGAATCAAAAATAACTAATTCATGACTTCCTCTAAAATTCAGCAATTGAAATCAACTAGACTCATGACTTCCTCCGACATATCTAACACAAAATTATATAAAAATTGGTTAGACGACTTCGGAGGAGCTTAACAAGAAATGTCACGACACAAAATTTACATAATAATTAACATTATCATATTATTTACTTTTAGATTTAGCTCCATTAATTTTAAGAAAAGAAAGAAGACAAAATTTTGAAAAAAGAATTACATTTCCTGAATACCACCAATTGCTCTGTTTTCTCCTAGGAAGAAAGAGAATAAAAACTTTCAACCCACATAACATTTTCTAAAATGTATAATAGTATTACATAGTACCTACCCTTATTACGTATTGAAATATAAATAAATATATTTTGGCAAGGATTTTAATCTATTTAATTAAAATAACCAGAATATATTGGTTCTTCTTGGAAGTGAGAGAGATTCATTAATATGAGCGATGCCAAAGAATTTTAGCCAAAATCAGTACCTGAACAATGAACTTTTTGGTTCACAAAAGTTGTATTTAATCATATTTTATTGTTTACGTTACGTAGCTTTTAGAAACAGAATAATAGGAGACATTTTCAAAGTATAAAACTAACTAAAGTCGTAAAACTAGCTACAAATGCATTTTAATACTGAGTTATTTTATTTGTATACTTTTTTACTGCCTAAAAATAGGTGTTGACTGCATAAAAGCAAGCCATATTTTAGATCTACATTCCTATAAAAACAACGTGGTAACGAAAAAAAATTGCATCCAGAAGGCTATTACAAGCACAAAGAAAAACACGTAATTTTCACCTCACATTTACCCCATCTAACCATACATGATACGCTCCTAAAAGTTTGTTGGTTGATCCCTTAAGATATCGAGTGAAAACCATCTGTTTTGGCTTATTGAAAATGATGTTATCGCCTTGAAAGGTAAACAGGAACTTTGCTTGTTTTACTTTTAACGTATCACGATCCCTATTTTGTAGAATTAATTAATGTCTTGAACATGACATTTGGATTAATTTCAAAGACCAATCACGTAATTGTGGCTTCTGAACTTTCATATCCTGGTTTTGAAGTTCGGTCTTTGTGTTTTGCCCGTAAACATCTTACGCTTTGCACGAAATTTTGTTTGTTACGAGTAAATTGTGTCCTTGATAAAACTATGCTACGTTTGCAGCAAAATAATATAATGTTTTAATCTAAATACAACATAGATTAGATACATACGTGTTGAATTAAAAAAAAATACTGGATGCCAGTTTATGGCGCGGTAATTGCATATTTTTTCAGAACAAAAAGTGTCTTTTCCCTGGACCATACCGAAATTTCAGCATAATTTGTGCAGTGGTACGGCGGTACATACTTTCGCATTAATAATAATAGTATGGATAGGCATAAAATACATCTATTCACTGTGGATTAACTTCGAGTTTTATATTTTCCTTGGAATTTCGAAGAACCATAGCATATCTTAGTGAAACAAGGATGTGGCTAATATATCAGTCAACATGAATAAACTTTACGTCCCCCGACTCCAGAACATTTACATAAAACTTTCACCTTTATAGTCGAGCTTATTTTGTGACGAACATAAACCTGTATTTTAGTTTTACTGTTCTAGAAAATTCTCCAGCGTCTCGCAGAATTTAGTTTCCCCGGACCAAAGTAAGACTGCTTGGATTCTTTTGTAAAATCCTCCATGGAAAATTTTAAAATACTGGAGAAAACATCTATTTTAATGGCATGTAAATAATAATATCTAATACTAACGTTAAACTTATGGACCTAGGTAATTAATTATTCCTTGTTACAGACATACAAGTAACCCTTTAACTAACCTACATAATATTAACGTGCCCTACTTAGTTCTTTCTAAATCGTTTAAGCATAATTATTTGCAATTTTACAAAGATACATAATATGAAGGTTTGGTGAATATTTAGATATTACACATTACAGTACAAGCGATATTATTATTGTTGTGTACAATGTACATCGTGAATACATTTCATAAGGTATACCGCACCCTTTTGTCTTGTTATTTCAATTCATTGCAATAATATTATGTCACTAAAATTTACCAGTCACGTCGTATTTCATTAAAAAAGTGACAATGAAATTAAATCCATTAGAATTTGATCGTTCTATTTTCCAACATAATATCCTTTTCAGTTTCATTGTAAACACATCTGAAAAGCCAACGCAAACAACACATAAAATAGATGGAATAACTTTCCCGTATACCAACTTCATTTCATTCTATCCACTTGAAAAATCCATTTAAGGAGTAAGAAAAAACACAGTTACTTGATTACTTTGAAATTATGACGTTTTTTTGGTGGCAATCCGATTAAAAATGCTTACTGTAGTGTATATTTCTTTAATGTTTTAAGGAACCGGGGATAAATCGATAAAATGTGTATTTTAACGTACAATCATAGTAAAATTGTAGCTTGTGTAAAAAAAATACCACTTAAGCGGTATTTATTATGTGAAAAAAGGTTAACATTCTGGGGTTAAATCTTCTATCATTTTTCCTCAGCAAAGGTCTCGCGTAATATTTACAAATAGTGCCTATAGACAGGATAACAAACGAGCGAGTAATAAATCCGAACTGGATCCGCACTTACGAACTCTCGTCGCCGCTCGATTCATAAATTACACGCCTCTAATTTATATTATGCTACTATATGAAAGTTTATATACAAATACCTGAAAAGTTCCGTAGCAGGAGTTGGGTAATATTGAAGTATTGATTTGCAAAACATTGCAGAGGCTGAAATGAAAAGGGACATACAATTTCTGCATACATAAGGCCGGCAACGCACAGCTTTTCTGATGTTGAGAGTGTCCATGGACGACGGGAGTTGCTTTCCATTAGTTGACCAGTTCACCTACTCGTTTGCCCCCTCATTTAAAAAATACCGATTATTGTGTATTTATAGCCATAAGTATTTGCGATATTGTATAATATGATCCTTGCTGGATGGCAACTGAATTTTCCCGTTTCAATACCCTGTGACTGTTTAGTGATAAAAAAAATTCAAAAAAGCGGCCAAGTGCGAGTTGGACTCGCCCATGGAGGGTTCCGCAGCAGCAATAAGGTTAATTTTTATGAAATTATATTATTTTTGATTTATTTTTATATTTCAGTCGATTTAATGAAATTTAGATTAAGGTTTACTATTTATGACGTATAAAAAAAACTACTGGCTAGATCTCGTTCAAACCAATTTTCGTTGGTAGTTTTTATAGTAATATACATCATATATTTTTTTTAGAATTATCATGCCTCTACTTTAGAAATTAGAGGGGGGGGGGGACACACATTTTTCCACTTTGGAAGAGTCTCTCTCGCAAACTATTCAGCTTAGAAAAAAATGATATGAGAAACCTCAATATGATTTTTGGAGACCTATCCATAGATACCACATACGCATAGGTTAGATGAAAAAAATTTTTTTTTGTTTCATTAAGTTTTACTATTTATGACGTATAAAAAAAAACTACTGGCTAGATCTCGTTCAAACCAATTTTCGTTGGTAGTTTTTATAGTAATATACATCATATATTTTTTTTAGAATTATCATGCCTCTACTTTAGAAATTAGAGGGGGGGGGACACACATTTTTCCACTTTGGAAGAGTCTCTCTCGCAAACTATTCAGGTTAGAAAAAAATGATATGAGAAACCTCAATATGATTTTTAGAGACCTATCCATAGATACCACACACGCATAGGTTAGATGAAAAAAAAATTTTTTTGTTTCAGTTGTACCTATGGGGACCCCTAAAATTTTTAATACTTTTTCCATTTTTGCATCAAAATCTTAATGCGGTTCACAGACTACATCTACTTACCAAGTTTCAATAGTATAGCTCTAATAGTTTCGGAGAAAAGTGGCTGTGACATACGGACGGACGGACAGACAGACAGACAGACAGACAGACAGACATGACGAACCTATAAGGGTTCCTTTTTTGCCATTTTGGCTACGGAACCCTAAAAAGTAGAAACACTCACAACTTCCATATACTGTGCGATAGTGCGAAAATTTTAACGTGCAAAAAATAAAAATAAATTAGATTTATTTCTGAGTAAATTTGAATCAAATCTTTTCAGAAAGCCTACGTTATGAAGGCTTAGGGCCTTCATAACTTAGAATTGTGTGAGTGTAATTTAGGACTGTGAGTGTAACTTAATTTTCTATAGACATACCATGAGTATGTCTATAGAAAATTAAGTTTATTTTTATTTTAGACTAGCTGTTGCCAGCGACTTCGTCCGCGTTAGCATAGTTAGATCACGTCCCAAATATTATTTTTCAAAAATATTCAATGCACAGAATTGACTTTCCTACGATTTTATTCAGTAACCCAAATCCTATTAAAGCGAACGCCTTCATCATAGAAGCTTAAATCTTTAATAATTTCAGTTCAATCAGTCAAAAGTATAAGAAAATTTCTAAAAACTTTCCTCCCCTATTTCATCCCTTTAGGGGTGGAATTTATTAAAGTCCTTTCTGAAGAGATGACTATGTCATAGTATCTTTATGCGTACACAGTCTCAGCCCGATCGGTTTAAAATTGACAAAGTTTCATTCAAACTTTCAACTCCAATTTCACCCCCATAGGGGTAGAATTTCCAAAACCGCCTAAATACATATCTATTCATTTTTAATCAGTAGCCCAAAAATAAAGTTTCATGTTTCTAACTCAAGAAATGACGGATTTTCATTCAAACTTTCAATCCCAATTTTACCCCCTTGGGGGTAGAATTTCCAAAAACGCTTAAATACGTAATCATTCATTTTTATTCAGTAACCCAAAAATAAAGTTTCATGTATCTAAATTAAGAAATGACGGACTTTTATACAAACTTTCAACCCCTATTTCAACCCCTTCGGGTAAAAATTTCCGAAATTCCTTCCTTAGTGGGTGTCTTCTTAATAAAACAACTCTGCTCACCAAATTTCGTGGCTGTAACTTTAACAGCTTTTGCTCTGCGATGATGAATCAGTCAGTCAGTCAGGACTTGTAATTTTATATGTATAGATTAAATCAGAGCATACATTATTATTATTTACAAACGAATGAAAACATGATCAAATTTTTTTCATCCCGTGTTAACAAGAACTGCAATATTAAATAGTTATAATAGCAGATAAGCAGCTTCGAAGTCAGCTTTGCAGTGAGTTAGAAAACAACATAGATACATATTTTTAAGGATGACACAAGCAAACGATGTTGGACTACGATAGATTATTTCGTCAAAAGGAACATTGAATATTGTAAATTATCTATTCTATCTTACTACAATTTTTAGAAAGTTTTCAGACAATTATTAGAAAGATATATGCCTCGCTCTGGTCGCGTGTGTAAAACAGTCCAAACAGACTCCCCATTGGGTGCAGTTCCATGGCTCGGCTCTCATATATTATAATATAGTTGACCCGGCAAACGTTGTTTTGCCATTTAAAGTATTTCTACTTCATCAGTAATTATTGATACAAAATCTTAACCCCCCCCCCCTTTTGTCCCCTAAGAGGGGTGGGGGGAAAGTTTATACACCAGATGTTGTGTTGGAAGAAGGCAAATATATCTGCGAAAACCGTATGCAAATCGGATCAGTAGTTTTGTGTGATAGTGGAACAAACATACAGACAGACAGACAGACAGACAGACAAAAAACTAACCACAGTTTTGACTGCTATAGCGATGTAGTAACACCCCCTGCTTATTATTTTTTTGAATATCTTTAATGTACAGAATTCACATTTCTACGGTTTTATTATATGTATAGATAATTTAATTAAATTAATTAATAATGTTATTCGAATTTACTTCATATTTTTAATAACACTAGAATAAGGACCTATTATTGAAACTAACACTATGGATGAAAATCTGAAATAAATGAATTGAATTGAATAATAGAAAGTGACACACTACGCTGACTGATAATATTCTCTTCATTCGTCTGACTCTCTTATGGATCTCATCTCACCTGTAATGGATGTTAGATAAAATTGTAACTGGTAAAAATCTCAGATTCTCAGGATTTTTGTTTCTCAGGATTTAGACCAAAATTTCACATGCCTAATGTCCATGTGTTGTTCTTATCACTTAATTTTCGTATGAAACAATCTGCAAGTCAGCCTGCTCAACTAACTACTTTGATAACTAATCATAATATTTACCTCTCTATTCATCATCATCAGACCACCTGATTACTAAAATTGACTTAACTTTATATAACAAGATAATATATTTTCAGCTTCACTTAGGTCAATCTACGTAAAAATATATCTCTGGCGTGGCCATTCGCAGGAAGTGCAATTAGAGCTTATCCCTAGTTCCATTTCCGCAACTCCATGTAAACCTACAGATATACAAGTTTTACACTTTTCGTTAGAGATTACAGATATTACACTACCCATATAATACAGTCTCCTTTTTAATGTTACTCAAACGAATCTAATCACTTGTATAATAAATGACATATTATCTATACATTTAATAAAACTGTAGAAATGTGAATTCTGTACATTAAAGATATTCAAAAAATAATAAGCGGGGTGTGTCACTAGATCGCTATAGAAGCCAAAAATGTGGTTAGTTTTTTGTCTGTCTGTCTGTACGTCTGTCTGTCTGTCTGTATGTTTGTTCCACTATCACACGAAAACTACTGATCCGATTTGAAAGCGGTTTTCGCAGATATATTAATTGTCTTCTTCCAATTTAAGATCTGGTGTATAAAAAAAATCCCCCCACCCCTCTAAGGGGACAAAAGAGGGGTCAGATTTTGTATCAAACTTTTTTCTTTAACACGAAAATTACTGACCCGATTTGCATACGGTTTTCGCAGATATATTTGTCTTCTTCCAACTCACCATCTGGTGTAGAACCCCCCCTCCCACCCCACCCCTCTAAGGGGACCAAAAAGGGGGTCGATTTTGTATCAATTTTTTTCTTTATTGGACTTAATTCATTTTATCAACTGTATTTTCCAACTTAACATCAGGTGTACACAATTTTTCCCCCCACCCCTCTTAGGGGACAAAAGAGCGGGTAAGATTTTGTATCAATTGATGAAGTAGAAATACTTTAAATGGCAAAACAATTTTGCCGGGTCAACTAGTTATTAAAATATAAGGGTTAGTTCGCATTGCAACGTGACCAGAAAATGCGATGCATTTATAAGAGGGGCAATTTAAAATCGCAACAGGCAGCCCATCACCGCTAGATAGTCAGTCAATTGACTGAGTATGGTCTCATGTAGTAAATAAAGTTCTATCTGGTTAAGTGGCCCTAAATTGTGATAATTGTTTATATATTAATGTACCTAATGGCATAACCTAAATTACTATTAATATAATAATATAATAAAGCTAAAGAGTTTGTTTGTTTGAACGCGCTAATCTCAAGAACTATTGGTTCAATTAAAAAATCTTTCAGTGTTAGCCCATTTATCGAGGTAGGCTATAGGCTATAATATTTTTTCACTCTAAGACCAATAGAAGCGAAGAAACAGAGGATAATGTAGAAAAAAACGGGAAAATTATTTGAAGGTGCTTATCTCCCGAATTTAACTGGAAGAATTATTTAGTTATTTGGCACAAATGTAGAGTGTTAGTGTTAGAATGTTTCCGTAAAATTCGTGTGTACGGTTTCCGTAAAATTCTATTACTTAAATAGCATTTCGGTCAACCTAACACAAATTTGTCTAATAGGGAATAGCAATTAAAATTTTAATTAAAGCAAAACTTATTGCTACCCGCACAGTGTTGCTATAAACCGGACAACATAAATAAGGTTGAAAACAATATATTTACTTAGGTCCCCGCACATTATGGATTGGCGACTCGTTTTGCCAAAAGATATTAAAATATATCTAGGTAATTTTACAAACTTTGAAACTCAATATATTATCACGAAAAGCAAACATTTGAACGAGTACAAAGAATGATGTATTTCAGCTAGACATCAATAATTAGTACTTATTATGAATAATTGCGGTATTTTTAGGGTAAGTTTAGATTATAAGCATATTAAACGAGCTTTTTGATGACGCGCGTGTTCCCAAATTAATTTATAAATGATGATATTATGTTCTTTATCTTAAGTATATATAATAATCGGCCAAGTGCGAGTCGGAATCACGTGCGAAGGGTTCCGTACCATTATAGAGCAAAATTAGGCCATAAATTGTGTTTTTTGTATGGGAGCCCCCCTTATTTTTTATTTTATTGTAATATACTTATTAAATATTAAAGTACACATATAACTAAGGATTTTGTGAAAAATTCAAGTACCCACCTGTTGCCATTTTTGATATAGAGCAAAAATGGCCAAAAAATCACGTTTGTTGTATGGGAGCCCCCCTTATATATTCATTTTAGTTTATTTTTAGTATTTGTTGTTATAGCGGCAACAGATATACATAATCTGTGAAAATATCAAATCTCTAGCCATTACTGTTCTTGAGTTACAGACTGGAGACAGCAAAAAAGCCAAAAAAATCACGTTTGTTGTATGGGAGCCCCCCTTAAATATTCATTTTATTTTATTTTTAGTATTTGTTGTTATAGCGGCAACAGTTACAAGCAGAGACAGACAGACAGACAGACAGACGGACAGACGGACAGACAACGAAGTCTTAGTAATAGGGTCCCATTTTTACCCTTTGGGTACGGAACCCTAAAAATGGATTTTCGAATGTGTTAGTCGCGCTAAAACTCGAAAACGGCTGAACGGATTGGGCTGATTTTAGTCTTTAAATATTTGTAAAAGTCCAGGGAAGGTTCTTAAGTGACACGAAGTTTACCGGGACAGCTAGTATTTTTTTCCTTTTTTTCTTTTCTGGACCAAACCGTTGAACCTATTTAGTCCCGGGAAAGGACATAGGATACTTTTTATTTCGAAAAATGTACGGTTCCTGCGCGATAAACGAATTTTGGCACAACGGGAACATAGCCGTCATCTTGTAATTTATATTCTATTCCGTTGGATGACAAAGCGCTTTTATGCCAATAAAATGTTGTATGCAGTTTTAAACATCCACTATCAAAACGCGCGTTGAGAGCTTGTCTGAACATACCCTTAAACATAATTGGCGCAGCCTTTCTTAGTCTCGTCACTCTCGTGTAAACGACACTTTTTGTCAGTGCTTCGCGAGAAATCATTAATAAGGGGTTTCGCTGCCACCTATAACTTTGTATCAATTTTCTTTTTAACGACCAAGATGGTATGTAATTACAAACTGGGGATGATTAGTCAACGTCTACTTCCTTTGTGATCACTTTTCAGTAACAAAGTTATAAAATATAACAATTAATAATAGAAAAATTCACATTGTATTTAAATACTTTACAGTTTCATACTAAATGGTTTTTTTTTCTCGTGAATTTTCCAACATATTACGGCAAATAATAAACAATGTCTAGCTGAAACGGTTGCATACACAATACATAATGTGGATTTTCAGACTAAAGTTTTTGACGTAGTATAAACTGGAGAAGCACAATAAAAATAGGTCTCAAAGACGTCCCTGAAATATTTACAGTGTACATACTGTGAAAACACCAAGCGGTATTCGAAGGTTCATAAATCTTAAACTTTTAAGCATAGTTTACTGTCGCGCGTCGGAATATTATATGTTATACACTTAAGAAAAATTTGTTGCGCATTTTCTTGAATTATGTCATCCCGTTTGTGTATTCCTTATTTTCAATATCCTGTGTTGTATGAAAGTGCCGGTAATATCCTTAAAGAATAATATCTAATGTTTGGTTTCTTTTGACAGTTCATCTTTAAATTTGAATATCGTTGTTGATTGGATACACGTTTGAAGTGAGATATATTATAAATAGGCTATTGAATAAACTTACGTCACAAAGAGGCCAGAAACTTGGCAATAAGTAACACGAGGAATAGAATCCTGATACTCATTTAAATAGCTAGTCTAAACGCACAATAATATGTCTAGTCGCACGCACACAAACACCGTACCGAAGTCTGCCGAACTGAACCGATGTTAGGTTAGGTTAGATTTATTTTCGTTACGGAATTTCTCGATTCAGCCGCCGCGCTCAAAGCTCGCGATAAAAGCTATGCAATAGCTTAAAAAAAATACATTGTTTTTTGCAATACAACATAAATATACTTCATAGTTCATAGTCTTATTCCAACACGTTTTCTGTATTATAAAATACTACTACAAATTCGAGTAAGGGCGAAACGTGTGCTCCGAAGTCTAGTTGGTTATTACTCGAGGCCGGAGCAGCGGAATAATTGGTCCATTGAGATATATTTTGATGGTGTATAAAATGTCTTTTTAACGCTACAAAGAAGCTTCTAGGCGGCACGAGGCCGCTGGGATTTTAAAATCCCTTCCAAAATCTGCGCCTATACGTATTCTGAATTCTAAGTTGAAAATGACATTACGTTGTATATTTGAAAATATTAAATTGTGGAGCTATTAGGTTAGGTTATACGTTAGTAAACAGGTATTGCTGATGTTATTATAATTACTTATAATATTCGCGAGAAAATTGGACATTAATTATATTGATACGATTATTTCGATGTTTAATTTCTAATACTAATTAAAGTGATAAGTTACATTTACAAATAAATGACTGTCATGAAAAGTAAAAAAAACATGATGCCATTGGACTGTGCAAGAAATAAAAAACTGTATAATAAGTAACTCGATCAACCAGGCACTAAGATTTCGGTCTGATAACTCCTGTTTGTAGCGCACGTCCCCTTAAAAAAATATATTTTTTTTTTCTTTATTAATTTATAGGGATTTTTGTACAAAAAGACGATGTCAATCCCAAAAAATATAATAAAATACTAATTATCATCTAAGGTTGTGAAACTCAAATCGTTGGTGAAACTTATGATACTAGAGTTCGTAGTACTAGAGGTATAATGACGTCAAAAAAAGTAAAAACTTAAAAAAGGTTTCATCAAATTCGAAATTGGAACAAGCAGTTACCGACACTGTATAAATAGAAACGGATATATTTATTCCAAAGGACAAGGCGAGTAAATTGAAAGGAGGGTTTGCAAGCGTTCATCTTTATGACCCAAACATCGTAAATGGAGAAACCAATATTATATACAACAGTAACTACTCGTATATTGAACCCAAATAGTAAATAAGAAAAGAGATTGAAAATGCCAAAATACGAAATGTTTTTGAAGTAGCTAATTATTTCTAAAGAATATGGCATAGTACGTGCCGCTTAAACTCAGAAATGAGTCCCTTACCTCTTTACGCCTAAACCATTGAACCAATTTCCTGCAACTTGGTATTGAGGAGTCCCGGGTAGAATGCTTCTTATCACGAAAAAATTTACAGTTCTCGCGTGATAAACTAGTTTTGATAATAGCAATAATAAAATATCACCTACCTAATTATCAACAATTTAATATAATAATGGTGGCACTTCACATGGCTATTGGTATTTGCTATTGGCTATTTGTTGTATTTGGCGTAAATTATCGACGTATACACAAACAAGCAAATAAAGGCAAATACGACCTTCCACACATAGACGATAAATACCAAACCTTTACTTGATTTTGTTTACTTGCCTATTTGACTCTTTTGATGTGCGTCAAAAACCGACAAAGGTACGGATACGTGTATTTGGTATTGGTCATATTTGTCAAATAGGCAAATAAGGCCAATAATTTGTCAAACATACCGTATACACAATATGGTGATTGTTTGGCGAATACATCAAATACGCAAATACTAATAGCCATGTGAAGTGTCACCATAACAAAGTACAGGGCTTGATGTAAAAGTATAATATCGTTTAGGAGCATAATATTATGGTCTTGTTGTCTTAATAAGTAAAAATGAATGTCTTTAAATAAGCAGAATTAATCAATTCTTAAGATATCTAATTATATTGTTAAAAATACCAAACAAAATTCTTTTGTTAATAAAATCAGAAGAGAATATTTTTAGCAGTCGCTGCATTACCATTATTAGAGTGAGGAACATCAAACACGAAACCTTTTGTTTAGATTTTATTGAGTCTTTTTTGTTGTCTGCAATAAGCTTTTTTGTTAACTTATCTTCGGTCCGCCAAGAGTTATTTTCTTATGTTATTCAATGGTTAATGGTTATGTTACATCTGACATGATTTTTGTAGTGATGAAAAAAGGGATCACTTTCATTTATTTTCAGTCACTCCTATCAAATTTAGTAAACAAAATATCATTATAATTATCACATCTAATGTTTAATATTTTATTAAATTTCAATTAAAATTATTACTAATAAAATATTTTATGCTATTAATTTTGAAAACTAAGCACATGTTTCATTTAGAGGTAAATAATATTATAATGCTTACAAACTGACATTTACATTTATATAAACATTAATTGCGTAATTACATGTTATTTTCCGTATGAAATAGGTAAGCCCTTTGAAGTGATCAAATGTGTTATTTCGAGCTGTACTTAGGTACGTACCTACTTCAGATTCAAGATTAATGGAAATATACTTCTTTATAATAATATTATTAAAATATGTGTGCAGCTTAAATTTTCTATACATATAATAAAACTGTAGAAATGACAATTCTGTACTGAAATGAAAGATATTCAAAAAATAATAAGCAGGGGATGTTACTACATCACTATAGAAGCCAAAACCGTGGTTAATTTTTTGTCTGTGTGTCTGTCTGTCTGTCTGTCTGTCTGTCTGTCTGTCTGTCTGTCTGTATGTTTGTTTCAGCATCACACGAAAACTACTGATCCGATTTGAATGCGGTTTTCGCAGATATATTTGTCTTCTTCCAACTTAACATCTGGTGTATAAAAATTATTCCCCCCAAATTTTAGGGGTCCCCATAGGTACAACTGAAACAAAAAATATTTTTTTTCACCTAACCTATGCGTGTGGGGTATCTATGGATAAGTCTCCAAAAATCATATTGAGGTTTCTCATATAATTTTTTTCTAACCTGGATAGTTTGCGAGAGAGGCTCTTCCAAAGTGGTAAAATGTGTGTCCCCCCCCTCTAATTTCTAAAGTAGGGGCATGATAATTCGAAAAAAAATATATGATGTAGATTACTATAAAAACTACCAACGAAATTTTTTTTTATACGTCATAAATGGTAAACCTTAATCTAAATTTCATTAAATCGACTGAAATACAAAAATAAATCAAAAACCTTTTAATTTCATAAAAATAATCCTTATTGCTGCTGCGGAACCCTTCATGGGCGAGTCCAACTCGCACTTGGCCGCTTTTTATTTCTAGTAAAATTAAAATACAAATAGGAAAGATCAAGAAAACTTAAAATTGAAGACGTATGTGGATGAACTAGATAGCTAATATTTTTTAATATAAAGACGATTAGGAACTCATTTATAATATCTGGCTACACATACAATTTACATTTTTTCGATTTCAAATAATATTCCAGGCCCCAAAGTCTCCATTTCTGCATAAAACAGCATTTTTAACTGTCACCTGCTTCATCCAACGTCGTATTATTATATTGTAAAGTATTTTATAGTGGAGGCATACAAGTAACTGCGTTGTCTTCTTAATTATGAGCAATCATGTTGAATCTCGCAACCACAATAGAACATCTCGATGTACGACCGCACAGATGAGATTCCTCCCCGTTGCACATTTTGTTACAAGGTCGGGGGTACACTGAGTGCAGTATTGTGGTGCCAATATTACTTTCATTATAAAACTTATAATATTATCTACTTTTATTAAAACACTTGATGGTGCCATGATGTTCGCAGCTCCGTTGCGCCATATTTCGTTTATCTATTGAGATTTGAGAATCCTACTTTTTACCGGGATAAAAACTATCATTTGTCCGCAGTTCAGCAGTTTAATCGTGAAGAGGTGACAGACAGACATACACACTTTCGCATTTATGATATTAGTATTTAAATGAATTTAATTAAAATACACAAACCAGCTAATTAAGTTTATTTTTCGAAGCAGAAAGTTCATAATATTTGAAGACTATTCGTAGCGACGTGATCGTTTACGGTGGATTAAATTATATTACAAAAAGGTTTATGAGTACCACGTCCATACTTAAAAGTATACAATTATAAGCAATATAGAAAATGAACCAACTTAATATAAATTAGGAATTTACGTCATCTAATTAAATCAATTGCTATTTTGGTACTTACCTTATTAATTAGCTGGCTTTGAATTATACTCAATAGTGTAATTTCCTCTGATACTTATTTTAGATTTATTGGTCGTGGTCAGGATAATTTATATTGAAAAGTAACGAGAAAAATTAATCTTATTGTATGTCGGATCGAGACATATAGCGCCATCTGCTGACAGGAGTTTGCACACTTTCAATTATTCACTATTAACCATTAGTTGCAATTCTCGCTAAGAGAGGGCGCTTTATGTCAAGAAGCGCCATGCGGAAGGTGTTTTGATGTTAACATCCTTTTATTTTGATTTTTAATTTGAATACGGTTACTGACTTGATTCATTAGCTTGATCATGATTGGTGAGCTTGTACACAGTTACTAATTTGACTTTCTTTTACTAATTCAGCCATATTGTAAAGCTTGATTATAGTTGCGAATTTGATTATGATCTTTACGTTGATATGTTGGCAAACCTGTTCACTTTAGCCAATCAGATCTGAAAGATTGTGTAAAGTTAGATTTTGTTAAGTTGGTACAGAAGGTAAAGTTTGTGATGATTGGTGGAACGCAAGCTGGAAAAAGCTTGGACATGCTTCTTGGCGGGCTTGGGTGTTAACTTTTTCGAGAACTGAAAAGATTCAGACACATTCTGTTCGAGAGCCTACCAAAGGATAGCCACCGAGAAGAGCCACCAAGAATCTTGTCTGTTCCCCCAAATCAAGATGTCCGAGGACCAAGAACGCCCTGATACTCCTGCTCTGGCCTCTCCTGCTCCGACATCAGAACTGGGATTCAACCGGACATCTAATGAAGATTCACGGGTGAGCGAAAATCTTCTGCGCACGCTGCTGGAAGCCCAAAACCAGAATATGATGGCCCTCATCAACGCCACGTGCCCCGTGAGTAGCCGCAAAGTTATTTTACCCGAGTTCGATCCTGATAAACCTGACGCCGACGCACGTGCGTGGTGCACAACCGCAGAATTGTGTCTATCTGAAAAAGATTGAGAGGGTAGTGCACTTATTCTTGCCCTCAGTGGTGCTCTCAAGGGGAACGCGTCATGGTGGCTATCCCAAATTTCATTTGCGGGTATGACTTGGCGCCATTTTAAGGAAATTTTCCTATCCCGATACGGATCCATAGAGACGCCCGCCGGAGGTTTGATTAATCTTCAGAACGACACACCCAGAGTCGACGAAAATATGGCGTCCTACGCTGCGCGACTATTCACCACATTGATGGCCCGATTTAAGGACTCATCTGCGGAAGAGATCATTTTATCCGTGGTGTTAGCCCACGTGTCTCAGTTTGATGGGAGATTGAGACGCATCGCGTTTACCACTGAAATCAAGAGCCGGGAGCAAATGCAGAGGGAACTACAAGCGTGTTCCTATCCCAAGAGGAAGACTGAAGACCACGTGGCCGACATATCGAAGCGATCGAGAGCGTCCGTCGCGCCCGCCCCTCCTCAATGCTTCCGATGTGGACGACTGGGACATCGTAGTGCCGACTGTCGCTCCGTGGACTCCAAAAGGTCATGCGATCGTTCCAACACTTCTGCTTCTACTGTCTCCAAGCAAAGACCAAACCCGCCCGGCGTTAGATGTTACAGGTGTGATATCTTCGGACACTACGCATCCAAGTGTCCCCGGTCTCCTCTTCCGACTGCTAGGAAGAATGGTGGCAACAACGACGGCGCGAGCGAGCCCAGTGACAGCGAAGCCAGCGCGACCTCCAACTTCGGCAGCCAGCGTCGGGTGGACCTGTGCTGCACCAGCGACCCTGCTGGGTAACTAAGCCTTTCTGGTGAGCGTTTTAATGTTCCTTACGATTCGGGCACAGAATGTTCTCTCATTAAAGAAATCTATTGCATCTAAGTTTTTGGTTTAAGTTTTCGGGAAAGCGACAAAGTAATACTGTGACTTTGACTGGTATTGGACAAACATAATCTCTATACAGTACCAAACAGATTTTATGTGAAGTTGCAATTAATAACTTAAAATTAGAGATTTTATTTCATATAGTGCCTGATAAGTGATAAGTTTCTGAAAAGCTTTAAGTAAATTTAGTTCCGCGATTTGATAACAGATGGCGCTGTCCGTCCTCTACATCGCGCTATCGGTAGCACGTCGATGTTTGGTATAGGTAATTGATCGCAATTAATTCTTCTTGCGCACACTCACTGGTTGTAGTGTTTATTATTATTATTACGCCAGAGGATTTGCATCCCACGGTAACTCTACGGTTATGCCGGATTTTAGAGGCTCATTTTTAACAGGTTTTGCTACTTCGCGTGTCACTAAGGCGAGTCGGCTGTAGTTACTGGCCGAAAGATTTGCTCAACCCCTTGATTCAATAACTGTTGATGACAATAATGAAGCAATTGACTTAGATGTAATGAGAGAACGAGCTTCCCGATATATTTCGTGTGCCCAAAGTGCTAGTTATGATGAAGCTAGATTTGACACTGTAATAAAGCTCTAATCCAGAAATGCGTAGTTAGTGATTTAGTTTTTATTGAAAATAAGGAAAGGAAACCTTTTAAAGTTATAAATTAACCTCTTAGTCGGCCGAAGGACTGGCCACTGCCGACGTACTGGCGTTACACTTCTGCCGAAGGACTGGCATTGCCGATGGACTGGCATCTCACTACTGCCGAAGGACTGGCACTGCCGATGGACTGGCATCTCACTACTGCCGAAGGACTGGCATTGCCGATGGACTGGCATCTCACTACTGCCGAAGGACTGGCACTGCCGATGGACTGGCATCTCACTACTGCCGAAGGACTGGCATTGCCGACGGTACTGGCATCTCATTACTGCCGAAGGACTGGCACTGCCGACGGTACTGGCATTACACTGCAGCTGAAGGATTTACTAATGCCGATGTACTGGCGACACTATTGGCGAAGGATTTACCAATGCCGATGTACTGGCAATACCACTCCCGAAGGACTAGCAATGCCGATGTACTGGCGATTTTTGTTTGTTAAGGTTCATGAATCATGATACTAAAAGGAATACTAAGACTCTTTTATCGTGACAACTGTGTTGATCGTGGTGTCTTGATGATTAATTGTTACAGTAGCCTAAAAGCATTGAGATAAAACGTTACATTTGAGGTTGGGTGATGTTGTTTGTTTCGAGTAAAAGAAATCTTAACTTTCTAATTGATAATATATTGTGGCAGGATAGCCGAGCAGATTACTGTCTATGTTTTTTTTTGTCTTGTTTACAGATTAGTCACACGCGGACGTGTGAATGTCATGATGGCCGTGTCGGATCGAGACATATAGCGCCATCTGCTGACAGGAGTTTGCACACTTTCAATTATTCACTATTAACCATTAGTTGCAATTCTCGCTAAGAGAGGGCGCTTTATGTCAAGAAGCGCCATGCGGAAGGTGTTTTGATGTTAACATCCTTTTATTTTGATTTTTAATTTGAATACGGTTACTGACTTGATTCATTAGCTTGATCATGATTGGTGAGCTTGTACACAGTTACTAATTTGACTTTCTTTTACTAATTCAGCCATATTGTAAAGCTTGATTATAGTTGCGAATTTGATTATGATCTTTACGTTGATATGTTGGCAAACCTGTTCACTTTAGCCAATCAGATCTGAAAGATTGTGTAAAGTTAGATTTTGTTAAGTTGGTACAGAAGGTAAAGTTTGTGATGATTGGTGGAACGCAAGCTGGAAAAAGCTTGGACATGCTTCTTGGCGGGCTTGGGTGTTAACTTTTTCGAGAACTGAAAAGATTCAGACACATTCTGTTCGAGAGCCTACCAAAGGATAGCCACCGAGAAGAGCCACCAAGAATCTTGTCTGTTCCCCCAAATCAAGATGTCCGAGGACCAAGAACGCCCTGATACTCCTGCTCTGGCCTCTCCTGCTCCGACATGTATATAAAATTCTCGTGTCACAATGTTAGTTAGCGTACTCCTCCGAAACGGCAGTACTGATTTTCACCAAATTTTATATGCATATTCAGTGGGTCTGAGAATCGGCTACTGGGTACTTTTTATATTGATAAGTGCATTTGTTGAATAAATAATATAATAGGAAATCATTACAACATGGTGCCATACTTATTAAGTCACTTCAATAAAATAATATGGGTGAAACATTTTATATGGCAAAACAACGTTTGCCGGGGCAGCTAGTATGATATATAAGCAATTATTACACTATTGTTTATTCGCCCACGAACTTGTTTTTTTTCATACATACATTTGAGGTTGGGTGATGTTGTTTGTTTCGAGTAAAAGAAATCTTAACTTTCTAATTGATAATATATTGTGGCAGGATAGCCGAGCAGATTACTGTCTATGTTTTTTTTTGTCTTGTTTACAGATTAGTCACACGCGGACGTGTGAATGTCATGATGGCCGTGTCGGATCGAGACATATAGCGCCATCTGCTGACAGGAGTTTGCACACTTTCAATTATTCACTATTAACCATTAGTTGCAATTCTCGCTAAGAGAGGGCGCTTTATGTCAAGAAGCGCCATGCGGAAGGTGTTTTGATGTTAACATCCTTTTATTTTGATTTTTAATTTGAATACGGTTACTGACTTGATTCATTAGCTTGATCATGATTGGTGAGCTTGTACACAGTTACTAATTTGACTTTCTTTTACTAATTCAGCCATATTGTAAAGCTTGATTATAGTTGCGAATTTGATTATGATCTTTACGTTGATATGTTGGCAAACCTGTTCACTTTAGCCAATCAGATCTGAAAGATTGTGTAAAGTTAGATTTTGTTAAGTTGGTACAGAAGGTAAAGTTTGTGATGATTGGTGGAACGCAAGCTGGAAAAAGCTTGGACATGCTTCTTGGCGGGCTTGGGTGTTAACTTTTTCGAGAACTGAAAAGATTCAGACACATTCTGTTCGAGAGCCTACCAAAGGATAGCCACCGAGAAGAGCCACCAAGAATCTTGTCTGTTCCCCCAAATCAAGATGTCCGAGGACCAAGAACGCCCTGATACTCCTGCTCTGGCCTCTCCTGCTCCGACATGTATATAAAATTCTCGTGTCACAATGTTAGTTAGCGTACTCCTCCGAAACGGCAGTACTGATTTTCACCAAATTTTATATGCATATTCAGTGGGTCTGAGAATCGGCTACTGGGTACTTTTTATATTGATAAGTGCATTTGTTGAATAAATAATATAATAGGAAATCATTACAACATGGTGCCATACTTATTAAGTCACTTCAATAAAATAATATGGGTGAAACATTTTATATGGCAAAACAACGTTTGCCGGGGCAGCTAGTATGATATATAAGCAATTATTACACTATTGTTTATTCGCCCACGAACTTGTTTTTTTTCTTTGACTACATTTAGCCATAAAAATGCAAAACACATAAAACGATTCCTTTAACCTAACAACTCCCGTTGGGCCGCGATAACAATAGAATAACAATAGATTTACAAGAATCCGCGATCGACGGATGCACTTAAATATGGCTTCAGTTAAGGTCATAAACATGTAGCTATAGGAAACGAAATTGTACCACTGACTCCAGTATAATAATAATACTCCCCACACCGGTTTCGGTGACGGTGGCCGGTTTTACTGAAAGCAGGCCAGGTACGCAGGAGTAATTTTTATAGTGCCCACTGCCCAAGTGTCTGCGCAGTACACAAGCGCACTCTCTATTCTTTTACTCTCATAACTCAGTGAGACGGACGACCGACACGACTGACGAGAGATCGCGTGAGGACCGACTTTTTACATGCCCATCCGACGCATGGATCATCTTACTTGCCAGACAATCAAGTGATCAGCCTGCATTTTCCTAACTAAAGTTGGAAATAAAACTTGAGAGGTATCAAGGGACACCCGAATAGAACGAAGTTATTTCTTATGTTAAAAAATCTGTTCATTACATAACATACTCAAAAAAAATTATTAAAAAGAAACGCCATCTATTGACGCCCAGGAATACCATCAAGGCCCTCTGCCCCTACCATGCAGGTACTTATAAAAAAAGTGTCGTTACAACTTTTTCGGTCTAGCCCCCTATCGCGACGCGCGATAACGAACTCCGTTCCAACATGTTTCCAACGCTGGAATCGAATCTACGACCTCCGAGTAAAGAGCGACGCTCTAGACCACTGGACCACGGAGGCGTTACGAGCGTACTCTAGTATTATAACAACCCACTAAAAGTATTCCTTGTACTGCATTTCGTAGAACCACATATTTGACTTAGCCACTACTATTATAGTATTTATCATTAGTAGCATTCAGCACGAAAAACCTCGCATTTGTTACAGATCTTAGTGTGATCCCATCTTTCAACCACGAACGTGGAGTCTGCCACAGGCGCCTCGCTCGATCATTGACCCTTTTATCTAAGATGTGCAACCTCCCACCTCACCCTACTTCCCCATACTTTACCCCTTTCCCCCTACCTTAATACTCCCACTTTGCGGGGCTCGCGCTTCCGGCCAATTGATAGAGTTGCTCATAAACAAATACATGTTACATGACCTGAACATGATAATAACATTATCGATACAAAACACGGTACACTACTCAAATGGAATTAAGTATGAGAATAATACTGATGAAAGTGTTATAGTTAATTTGGGGAGAATGTTGAAGAATTTATGCAAAAAATATTAAAATAAGAAAGTGTGTCTATGATAATATTATGTTTGTCGTTATAGACATATTGTCAGACACTGTCTAGTAACTGATTAATTTATAGTACTTGCATAATATTCCATCTCTATTATTACTCTTATCCAACAGCCTCTTTACGCTTGAACTTTAAATCTAGAGTATTTAATAATTAGTATATAATAATAACCAACCCAAGTCAGACTGCGTAAAATTCTTACGAATCTATGAACTTCCCATTTAATAAATGAAATCACTAAAACGGTTTTATCTTAGAACTAAATTAGAAAAATCATCGTATAATTTTTTCTCCAAAAGTATACACGTTACCAGTAATTTAAGCCATAATAAGCGCCTGTATTTCAAGTGTAGTTAAATTCTGACAAGAATGATTGCGCCGTTCTGTCATGTGGTCATGAGTAGAGACATAATACTTATTTATTAACTTACTCCGCTGTGAAGAACGTCATTAGTCACCGAGACAGCATTCTCTAATATAAATCGCTTTATTTGTTCACTCATTTTCAAGGAAAGTTGTTAAGTAGGCTTTTAAGTGACCTTTTTTGTAGGCTATTGAAAGCTATAGCACCTAATTTTTTAAAGTGTTTTAAGTTTCAGGTCATTTATTTAAATAAAAGTAAACAAGTTGTTTATTCATTTACATTATATTTGTTTGATCCCCTATCTAATAAATAATTCACAGCACATTCAGATGTTATATAGTTACAAATTTTATCTGATAATATGTTGACAGACAAGGGTAAAAAATATAACGTTACTGTAAATCTAGACTAGTAATGTTATAATAAATATAATATACAAGTTATATATATTATTATGTAAGATATTATATACAGCGATGGTCCTGCTCGTGTGAAATTCTCATTTATTTTTAAAAAGCACCGTGCCCGAGGCGCCGAAATACGACCGTAGATTACTTGTAGTTTGAGTGAGGTTTTTCGCCACTGGTATATTTTCACTGAAAGTTTAGAGATTAGAAAAAAAAATACGATTGGTATATTCAAAGCTGTTGTATTTTAGTTTTGCGTTTTTACGCGCGTAGGAGTGGACCCGGCTGAATAAAATGAAAAATTAAACACATTTACGGCTATTAGCCTGGATAATAATAATAATACTTATTCGTAAAAATGTTTAGTCTTTTATGTACCTAATACCTATAGTATGATGGCCTTATACTAGTATACTAAGTAATAAGTATAATTAGTATACTCGTATATATGCAATTAGATGACTATCGCAACTCGTTTATCGCGTGGAAACCGTACATTTCTCCTGGAGAAAAGAGTCCTGTGTCCTTTTGGGCCTGTCCACTAGTGTTGGTAAAAATAGTATTAGCAATAATAATAATTAATTGTTAAATGCCCATTAGCAATAATTAAATTAATCGCACTTGCTAAAAAACACGATTGCTAATATTATCGTGCATAGCAATAGTCTGCGATCATGATAAAAATCACGTCCGCGATGCTTCGCACCACGGTGCTAACGGTTAATTATTGAATTGCTATAATATTATATGAATTGCTATTTTTCACTCGATGCGAAATAATACCGACGCGAGCGGTGCGATGCGAACCGATAATTCAGGAGGCGGTGTTTTTAGCAAATAGCAAAGCAATAATACTTAGCATGCTGTGACATCAAAATTAGCATGTTAATGAAATTAATTAAAAATAGCATTGATTCCCATTACTACTGTCCACATCTCCACGTCACGACGTCGTAGACGTGGAACGGTACGGTAGCGTAGCACAGTACGTTGACGTGACGTGCAAATTTACTTTAACGTAACCTAAAATGCAATGCATCACGATATAGCAACATTGTACGTCGCCATGCCTTGTAAAACTGCTACATTCTTCACTACTGATCTGGATGTAGACCGCACAAGACGTACAGGCTTTTGCTATTGTTAAAAACAGAGAAGAAAAAAAGAGGTGCATTTTTACGTTTTTTTTTTTTATTTACAATTTGGGGCCATCTATGGGCTAACAGCCCATATCCTTTTTTTGCCATCTTTATTTAAATTATTCGCACCAAGGATAATTTATTATTTACAATATGCATTTTTACGTTACGTTGACGTAAATTTACACGTCACGTCAACGTGCCAAGTTACCGCACCATTCCACATTGACGATATCGCGACGTGGAGATGTGTACAGGCCCTTACAAAAACTTAAAGTATCTCGATACCCAATTTCAGCAAAATCGGTTCAGTGGTTTGGGCCGTGGGCGTGAAGAAGCAACAATACACAATACACTTACTTGACAATCGAATGCTACACTTGCAAAGTTGCAACCTGTTTTAATGAATTTTCGATAGATTAAAGCAAAATTAGCTTCAAAATGAACACTGGAATTAAAACCTAATATCAAAGAAAATTACACCGTAGATAGTTAATGGATTCAACTCGATTGAGAAACTTTAACTTCTTTGAAAGCAAATCGTTAGCTTCAATAAGCTTCCTAAAAGTTTCGTACGTTTTGCTACAAAGTCTGCCCGAAGATCGATACATCAAATTACTGTTCTCTTTGTAATTAACTTTTAAAATTACTAACAATTACTATGGTGTTGTCTAGGCAAGGTTTTTGAACCCGATGCTTATTAGGGACCTATCAGTCAGAGAGCGGTCACGCGGTCTAGCGTTCAAGCGGTCAGTTTTGCGTTCTTTGTGTCGTATTACGTTATAATATAGAGATACTCACACCACGTCAGAATTCCTCCTGTGTGGCTGACCGCTCGAACGCAGAATGTTTTTGGTTAGAACTTTTTGGTTGAATGAGATACGAGCTAGTGCGTTGTGCCGAAATTCGATTTTTGCGCATTAGAGCAAAAATCTCCATAGACATCATAACCAACGTTAGTTTAAGCTTAAAAGGTCACAGAGAGACAAAATAAAAGACTTAATCAAATCACTTAATTTTGGCATTAGCTCTTGTGCTTTTGCATTTATATGCTGTTTTAAAATTATTAACAAAACTAAAGTTTTATACGAAACGAACTTTTGCCCGCGGCTTTGCTCGCGTTAAGAAGTATTATTATATACAAATTTTCATCCCTTATTTGAACCCCTTGGGGTAAGAATTTATCAACATCCTTTCTTAGCGGATGCCTACGTCATAAGTTCATAAACATCTACCTGCATGCCAAATTTCAGCCCGATCCGTCGAGTGGTTTGGGCTGTGCGTTGATAGATCACCATGTCAGTCAGTCACCTTTGAGTTTTATATATACACATATAGATGACCTGCATAGTGGTAATCGACATGATAAACTGCATAAATTTAAACAATTTAACAAACACATAATAACAATAATGATTATAATCATTAGTTACAACATAGTTTTATATATTCATTTAAACATAACATAATAATATAATGCATGGAAATGAAAGCATCATCAGATGTCAGAAGAAATTCATACCAGAAATGTTTAGTTAAAATTCTTGTTAAAGACTAACAGAACAAAGAAAAATGTAATCGGCCCGAAGAAGTTAGGAAGGCGAAAAGATTGTATAACCTCAAACACAAAACGAGAGATAACCCAAACAGACGAATAAAAATATAAACTGGAACAACCTATATTTTGAGGCTGTCTACAGCGAAAATATTTTCTTTTTATAACGTACAATGTGTGAAAATCCGTATCGTCTGTAATTTTTTCTGGCAATGTAATTGTGACGTTTTCTGATTAATCAAATTGACAGATATTAAGTTGAAAGTTTGTAAAGGCCGTCACAGACTATAATATAGATATATAATATTAATATACCGTACTAAACACACTGAGACCAGAAATATATATTATAGCTAAGTCTGTGACGGCCTTAAGTGTGTTCATTCTTTACTAAAAAGCTACTGAACTTTTTTTGTAACATGGAAACTGATACTTACGTACTAGGTATACTTATATTTTAGTAATCTGTGCTAATAGTTTATACCCCTTAAAAAACATTGTTCCCGTGTGATATTTTATATATTTGCTCGAAGAGGCTCGAAGCTTATAATATTATATATTTTAGGTAAGGAATATCGGGAAACAAATATTGTGACTTTATAGGTATGGTAATTAATTTTCTGCCAACATTTTTTTTCAAGTAAGAATGAAAATGTAGCCCATAAATAGTAATTTTGTATTGATTAAATATTGAAGGAACTATAACACACTGCGCTATTTGATACAAAATTAACATTTTTTTATTTATTTAAAAACAGCTAAAGGGTAATCTTGTTATTCTTGATGAAAGCCGCGGGGTGGGATGTTTCGCATCAACTTCTACTGTAATTTATACTTCGCTTATATTGAAAATTCGCTGCTCGAATCTGTTATGATATTCTAATCTGTATTTTAGTTTGTTGTTTGCACTTAGTGTGTTGATGTTGTTGGAATTTCAATGAGTTCACCTTAACTCCTGTACTAACAATACACCAATAAGTTGTGATTTTCATCAATAAAATATCAACTTTGCTTAAACCTTCCGGCTTTAAGCTAGCTTTTGGTTGTGGCTTCACCTGCATTGGCACGTGTATTGATTTTTTCGGGTATAGTGTATTTTGAAAATGTTACGTACATACTTTTTAATAATAAGTTAATTTGGAGTCAAAATGAAGTACAAAAAATATAATTATTATTCTTAAGTTATTTTTGCGTAAACTTTCTAATTTCATATAATATGCCAATTCAAGTAATAATTCCAATTATTTTTTATTTAAAAACACTGTTTACTTAATCATTAAAAATATGGCTACTTTTGTTTCCCTTAGGGTGAGTTGCACCAGAGGCGTAACTTAAAGTTAAAGTTAAGGTTATCGTCAAATATGGCATCCATTATGAACTTTTACTAGGTAGGGATTTGACAGTTCATGTGACTTTTTGTGATGGTTAAAGTTATAGTTAAAGTAAGTTGGTGCAACCCACTCTTTAGATCAGTTACTTAAAAATAGCCATAACTTATACTGAAAGTTGAGCAATCCACACATAATTCTTACAAGAAACATACATATTTTAAGCGCAGGCTTCTTGAATTTTATTCGCAATATATTATTTACGAGTGTACTCGTGTTTGCACTGCAAAAGAGGATATTTACATTAAAGTGTCCAAAACTCTCAAAGGCTTAGAGTAAACAGGTTCTTTGATGGAAAACTAAAGTAAATCCCTGGGAATTGGGCAATACGTTATCGTATGCATACAGGGTGCTCCGCTCAATCAGCTTCCAAAGAACGTAAAGTAAACGCGACTCAGCGGTGGGATCAAAGGAAGCGCGTCGTCCCCTACCGCGCACGAGGAACGCAGTCACTGCCAGGTTTAAGGTCGTGTTGACATCGATTATTGCCTTGTTTATATAATTTTGTTTATATATTACAATATATGAATGGTACTGATCTAAAATCACAATTATTCTACTCATAGCATTATGTTTAAAAGCACGAATAAAATGAAGTTCTAATTAGGTCTTCCTGTTTCATCGATTGTGACGTATTATATCCTTCGCCACTTTGATTTCGACGAAGCGACAGCGAAAAAGTTTTGGCTAAATGGCCAGGTAAACTATTTAAATACCAGAAAAAGTAATAAATTACGAGCAAACCGGTAGATTTTTAATTAATACATCCATTAATCTGAGTTTGTGCGTGTGTGTGAATCCAGCGACCATCCATCAACTGGCTGGGAATTGCTTCGATCAAAGATATTAATTATAAGAAATCTGCTAAACGCTTTGCTTGTTTTTTATAAGTAGCGTCGATAAATAATCGTCTACATTAATTGTCTTTGCATGATTGAAAAATATAGTTATTTTTAGAGATGACACAAATATTTATTATACAACAGTCACTATTTCGTGGCAGCTCTAGTTATTTTGTAATCCCATCAAAATATACCTGTAAAAATGGGCCAAGTTCCTATCGGCAAATTTTTGGCCCAAAAAAGAGTTGAAATCCAATCCAATGCCAAGTTCAGATGCACTTCATCGATCGTAATCATCTTCATCAACAGCCTGGGGGGTTATTATGAGCTCTTATATCCAGCCAGTTTCCAGCCAGTTTACAAGCCGTGGCAATGGCCTGTAAATTGGCCTGTAAACTGGCTGGATATAAGAGCTCATAATAACCCCCCTGATCCATAATACTTCTAATTTTAACTTGGCAGGTTAATTTAATTATTTAATTATATTATCTAATTAAGTATACAATTCATCAAGTGTTACGTATAGCACGAAAACCTGCCAAGTTTAAATTTAGAAGTATTATGGATCAGGCAGCTGTTGATGAATATGATTACGATCGATGAAGTAATAATAATAATAATAAATAATAATAAATATTTATTTCCTCACCACAAAATTACACATTACTAAAGATTCTACATAAAGCACAGGTTTTGTGGGAGACTGGTGCCTAAACTAGGCGTTGCCTGTATTTCAGGACACCAGAGACTCCGGACTATCTTGCATTAATACAGTATAACAGTAATTATTGCGAACCATGTCCCATCTCAATCATCCAATCCAATGCCAAGTGCATCTGAACTTGGCATTGGATTGGATTTCAACTATTTTTTAGGCCAAAAATTAGCCGATAGGAACTTGGCCCCATTTTTAAATCTTCCTATGAAAATCACATTGAAAACTGCACTATGTGTTATCTTTTGTGAAAAATCGATAGGTATCATAAAAAACTTTATATCCCGCTAAAATAAGTTTTCTGACGCGAACGTTTGCGAAATCCCCGTTGGTTTAGATACGAGATGTGAACTCGTCAGGAAAAGAAAATATAAAAATGGCGCTTCGAAAAATGTAGACCTGGTGTAGAATCCTCGAGACACTGGCTCACTACAACATCCAGTACGACCATAGGTACACGTCTTCACTCTCTGACTGTCACTGCACGACTGACTCGTTGGCAGCCAGACAGACACTTATATAGACTGCACCCTACTACTCGGTGTTCGTGAGACAATGATAAGTATCTACTATATAGATACTCTGCGCATACACTACATCCCTTCCTTTTTCTAATTTTGATTAAACTAGACTGATTGCAAAATCTAGATGTATACCTCTATACTCCTACTTTCAATACCTTCTCCTTGCCAACTTGTTTCTTCATCTCAGCGACAATTCTTCCAATAGATTTACAATACTTAAGAGATTTCTTTTTTCATTTTCTCTACTCTTCTTACCCTCACCTCTTTCCACAAATATAAGCTTCCATCTCTTTTTTGCCTATCTTTCGTTTTGATCATTTCTATGCTTATCTATCCTTGTTTTTTCAGCACTTCCAATATAATTTAATGGAAATAAACTACATTTCAATCTTATAGGAAACCACATTTCCAATTTTGTAGAAAACCACATTCCAATTTAATGGAAAACTAAATGTCTTATTCAATGGAAAACTACATTTCCAATTTTAATGAGAAACCACTTATTAATGTCCAATTATTAAATTGGTTTTTCATTGGTTTTTCATTAGAAAAACCAAGTTTTTATATTTTATTACCAAATTTAATAAGAAACCACTTGTAAATTTCTAATTTAATTAAAAAACTAAGCTCTTATTTATTCCCAATTTAATGAAAAAAACCAAGTTCTTATTAACTTCCAATTTAATGAGAAACCACTTGTTAATTTCCAATTTAATGAAAAAACCAAGCTCTTATTTATTTGCAATTTAATGAAATGTCACTTATTAATTTCCAATTTAATGAAATCTCACTTGTTAATTTCCAATTTCATGAAAAACTAAGCTCTTATTAATTTCCAATTTAATGAAATATCACTTAATTTCCAATTTAATGAAAAACTAAGCTCTTATTAATTTCCAATTTAATGAAATCTCACTTGTCAATTTCCAATTTAATGAAAAACTAAGCTCTTATTAATTTCCAATTTAATGAAATCTCACTTAATTTCCAATTTAATGAAAAACTGAGCTCTTATTAATTTCCAATTTAATGAAAAACTAAGCTCTTATTAATTTCCAATTTAATGAAATCTCACTTAATTTCCAATTTAATGAAAAACTGAGCTCTTATTAATTTCCAATTTAATGAAATCTCACTTGTCAATTTTATGTTCTTATTCTCAATTTAATGAGAGTCATGTTTCTGAAACCGAAAACATCAGTCCAGCCATTTGTCATAACTACATAAGTACTGTAATCCTTTATTCAAAAAATCATAATAATCTTATGATGGTACCAAATATTATTTAGCTTTACTTTAAATATTTTATTTAACAAACTGAATAAAATTAAACATATTTAGTGGAACTTATTTTTCAAATTTATAGACGTTCAAATGCATATCTGTCATATTATATTTTTCTACTGATGCAATTGATTTATATATATCATAGTACTATTAATCATTTGCTATGCTAACAAACATTAATCACAAAATTTGACCATGAATTAATGATTATTCATAAAGTTAATTGCCATTAAATGGAGTAATTAATTATATGTTTTATTTTCCATTTTTTCTGTGCTAATTCTTTAGACTTCATTATCAGCTCAATTTTGGCAAGGCTTTTCCAAACACTTATTTTCTGTTCGTGGCCGTGTTTGCGCCATCTATCTGTAAACGCTTGACGCGTCAATTACTTCACTACCGTCTAACGACGCATCAAGTTATCATTACACTAGTGCCAACTGCCAAGTATAAATCATTGCTCGTGGGCTGGTTGTCAGTTGTCACCCTTGCATGTATTCCTATTACAATGGAAATCTCTTATAATTCCTTTTTAGAGCATTTCCTAATTTCAATTGAATGAAATTCAAGTCCTCTCGAAATAATTTGCAAATGGTATAATTTGTATCCAAGCATTTCATTGCATGAAAATCATTTTCTCAAAATTAAATATATTATATTGTCTACTATTTACTAATTTCTCCCACTGTGTAATTTAACGTTCACATAATAGCAAGTACCGTCATCTAATCGAATAACTAAGTATTTACAACTACCCAACTAACTAACTCCGCTGGTTCAGCGACCCGAAGTGGATCTTGGTCTTCAAAATGAGCTTTCGCCATTGAGCCCTGTCCTGCTACCTAGCTACCTCCTGCCAGCTACCGACCTGAAGGTCGCAAAGGTCAGCCTCAAAGCATCTGCATTTGCATTATAATATGTAATTCTTCCAATTTTTCTTTTAGATATTAACATTATTATCTATCTTTACTAAAGGATTTCGATTACGCGACTGCATCATCAAATCCAATTATTACAAACATACCTTCTAATTTCTGACATACTCTGTATTTGTTTGCATTATTGACAATATATTTTATTACCATACTGATATTATCGTTTTGTCAATATTTCCATATTCATATTCAATATTTAAACTCAAAGTAAACTTTCTTTGTTTTACGCATTTGTTATTGCAAAAATAATTAGTTTCAAAGCATATATAAGTCTATGTTTCAAAGTCTTTTATGCTAGCAGATTACTCCGCTTACATCGATTATTCGAAGTTTATTTCTAATATATTGTTTACAAGAACTTCCATAACAGTAAAACTTTATCTGAATATACATAGACCCAACATAGACCTTTTAATAATTATTATGAATATATTTTGGTCAAAATATTTTTTCTGTAATAACTTTACATCTCAACGTTTCATGAAAAGAAAATTTAAGATTTATCAATGAATAAATACACACATCTCTCGATATTAATTTACTACTAGATAAATTAGATTCATGATCCAGACGAAATAAAACGAAAAAAGAAATTGGACCGCAATTTTTCATTTATATACTTCTTCCCCTTCCATTTTCAAAAAAAAAATTTTTTTTTTTTGAAGTCCAACGTTCAAAACCAGAGAACCAATTCACGTACTTTCTTTTTTATTAATACAAATTAGTAATTATTATAATACTAGCTGGTCCGGCAAACTTTGCCCTGTCATATAAATTACTTGTAGTTGTAATGTAGTAATGACTAAATAATTAGTATGGCACGTCTATCGCTGTTCCGTCACACAAACAATAATGGTCGCCGTCAGTCTCGAGTCGAAAATTAATAATTTACTATTCCCACTCACAAATGCACTTATAGTAGCCGATTCTCAGACCCACTGTATATGCATAATATAAAATTTGGTAAGAATAATTAGTAAAGCCGTTTCGGAGAGGATTAACATTGTGACACGAGAATTTTATATTTTATTAGGGAATAATCTCCGTCTCATGTTTTGTCATCAACACACGAACATTAAACTTTACTTTACTCAATTTCTAACGTTTCCTTTTGTCTTCAGTTTATATATTATATACTGTTGTTAAAGAACGAGGTCTTGAATGTCTTTATCACGTGACATATTCCGTACCTGCACTGTAAATATAGGTACTACGCAACTTGTCACACAATGTGTAACTGTTTATTTTTACTACTACATATTAAACGTATTAAAATATTTTTATTTCAAGGGTTCTATTCTATGAATAGAAAGCAACAATAAAAGTAAGTATAGTGTAACGTACATTGCATCATTTTTACCTAGCTTGTTTTGCAAGCTATTATAGGATCATACGGTAAACTCACTCAAGGCATCCGGAAAATCAACACAGCGACAAGCTACATTAGATTAAGTCTTTATTATTATGATTATTATGATTAAGTAATTAAATTTATACTACCCCGAACAACCCCGAAAACACTGCAATGTACGAGCATGTCGAAATTGGGTGCATAAAGATGTCTACTGTACTAATTTATATTATGGCACTGACCCAATTTAACACAACAACACTACCCTCAAATAATGTATTTATTATTTCCTCTATATGATTTTGTTACTTGTAACTTTATTGTAAGATCGATCTTAGTCTTACCGGTTAGCTCCACATTAACCTGATTTAGTATATTGTTTGTATATATTTTTTTGTCAATTCTTGTTTGAAGAAGTTTCCATATTATAATTTAAACCGTAATAATTTTTTATAGTCTTATTGTTGCTTATTAGTTATTATCACAACATAAATAATAAAGTAGGTTGTATTTATTCCACATACCTACTATTGAGATTGAGGAGCACTATTCCTATAATTCTTAAGAACCGTTCTTAGCTCAATAATTTAAAAAGTCCTTAACATTGAATATATTATAACAATTATAATATTATTATTATTATTATTATTTGCCAAATATTTTACAATTTGGTTTTAATATTACAACACAGGAACACTTATCAAAATAATAATTATAATGTCTAATGTCTTTCAATTTATTTCTCTCTTCTTTTTTTTTGTACCGTAGAAAATAGGGAAAACTGTAGAACGTCATACACCATAATACGTTAACAAGGAACTATCCACATTATAATTATCTTTACTTCATAAAAAGATTAGTTTAAAAGCCATTAAATTTTCTTTTGAATACTTTAAGGTGCAATTATTGTGCAATTAAAATTAGCAATGAGCTATTAAGTTTAGTTTTCCAACGTAATTTAGCGCGCTGTTACATTTAGGCACCACTTATTTATTGAGAACACTGTGATTATTATTGTACTTGTTTTGTACGAAATATTTTGGGTTATTGTCTTAAAGTTCTATTCATTATTGCACCCATGACTGTATCATAATAAAATATGAATTTAGTATTATTCACTGACTTTTACAAGAACAGATAATTTCCATATAAAATATAAGACATCAAAGAACCTATCATGACGTATACTCCTACCACCAAAGTAGAATACTTAAGATTAACCTCTTAGATTAAATTTAAATAAGTTCAAATTAAATTCCACTTACCTGCGTACCGAAACAAGAAAATCGCAAATCGATTGTAATTATTAGTACACTCAACTCGCGCCCAACTTCACTCCGGTGCATCCCCTCTTGTTTCGTGGTTATTAAATTGGAGAGCTTCAATCAGTCCCTTCAGTATCGCTAAGTGTTAACTTGTGCAGTGCTCTGGACTTCTAGTGCTCATAATTATTTAGTGTGGTGATTAGTGAAGTGACATCAGTGTTTAAATACAAATTTAAATGTAAGTACCGATTATGCAATTATTAGCAAAATTTATGAAATAACGTAACAAAATAAATAAGAACAACAGATTCAATGTTTCATCTCGTCGGGGCCTCCAATGTGGGTTATAATGCGTGGAGGCCCAAAGGAAGCTCCTCCGACCAGGCGAGGTGCTACGCCCGGTCAGGCCGGAGCCCACGTAATAGAATTCAGTTGTCGTATATATACCGACGCGCTCAGAAAACTTCGATAGCGCGATGCAGGAACGTTAGGCGAATGTGGGTACCGCCAAACATTTTAAAATTTAATATATAGCTAAAAGTTTGATACAAAATCTTTACTTGAAGAAATATTCAAATTCACAAACTTATTCTCAAAAGTAATATTTAACGAGTACCATTAATTATTTTAAATCACACTTCAAAACACACCACTTTAACGGTTGTTCAGTTACTCATTGCACGCGTTATAAAATATCTTGTAATATTCGAAAGGTAAGAAAACAATCAAAACGTAAGCGTATTAGTTTTGTCCGCTTACAAATTTCAATCTCTGATACGAACTATAAATACATTTAGATCTTCCTTCCCTTTTTTTTGAAATATATCATTTTCCATACCTTAATTGTTCATCATCGTCGCCACTTGTAGAATCCTCGAGACACTGGCTCACTACAACATCCAGTACGACCATAGGTACACGTCTTCACTCTCTGACTGTCACTGCACGACTGACTCGTTGGCAGCCAGACAGACACTTATATAGACTGCACCCTACTACTCGGTGTTCGTGAGACAATGATAAGTATCTACTATATAGATACTCTGCGCATACACTACACCTGGCATTTTTGGTCAATATTGTTATTTTTTACCTTAAATATCGCAAAAGAAGCCATACGTTTTCGTAGGATAAAAATAACTTTTGTAGTCAGTTAGTCACTTCCTTGTTACCTACAGTAGATAGACGCATACAAAATATCGCGCTTGTAGACATAATATTACGTCCACTTAAAATGATAAAATATATGTGAAAATGTTACGGTATCCTTTCGCATCTAAACCGCTGAACAATAATTGGTTCAAGAAAAAAATTGCAACTGTAATTATAATAATACTTGGAAATAACATGTTTCCAACGCGGGAATCGAACCCACGACCTTCGAGTCAAGAGCGACGCTCTAGACCATGGGACCACGGAGGCGTTATTTGCAACTGTACTTTGGTTCTGGAAAAAGACATCAAAAATGTCCTAGACAAAAAAGTTTATGGTTTTCGAGAGATTTTGGCGCAACGCATCACTCGCCGTATGACTTAAGTCCTAAGGTAAATTATAATCTGATTAAAAATAATATTCTCACCATCATGTAACATAACAATTACACTACGTTTAAAACTTAAAACATAAACATTAAACATCAACTAAATCCTCTGTCGGGAATTAGTAACACAATAACAATTGTTTAGATACACAAACTAATGTCCTTTATCACGAGTACAAAGGTAATGTGAATTTTAATGTGCAATTTACACTTTGTTCCGCTCCAGTATTTATTTCCAACATAGTTCACCATTGCGCCAGGATAAATACCAGGTATCAAAATGTGTTGCACTACAATTTGTAGAGCTTGTATTGGCCGTGAGCTGTGATATAAAAAATAAGGCTAATCAGGGTAAGTTCGGACACAGGGTAAGTTCGGATAGTTCTAAATTACTAAATTAGTCAGTGTTTTTTTTTCGGCTAGCATAATATACGCCATACTGCACTGCAACTGCAAACTGTAGTACCACAGTAGTACCGTACCGTAACCTAGTTTAATTTGAATTATCCGGACTTACCCTGTATCCGAACTTACCCTGATTAACTATACATCGAAGGCTCGATTTTTAGCGTCCGCCCGGACGCGAGGCTTGGCGGCTACAAGAAATCGTACGGAAATGCAGACAGCGCAACCGCGACGCTATTTAAATGAATCACTGCATACAATAATTTGCTTGTGATAAGTTTGTGTCAATTTACAAAAACGCAGCCTGATTGAATTCCGGGGTCACGTCGGACTGACGTAGACCGATCAGGCCGGGCTCGATTTATATCATCCCTGAAGTAATTACTGTAGTTTTTCAAATTTTTACCACATGAAATATTTTCTTTCAAAATAATACACTGTATTACGGGGCCATTAATGAAACTTTTTTTAAAAACTTAGTAAAGAATATACTTCTGTTTCTAACCAAAAATCGTATACTTTAATATTAAAAGAAAATCTTCAATAGCATCGTTATGCTATTAATAAGCAAATTAAGTCTTACTATGAATTTTAGTACAGCTTACAGCAAAGAGCGAGCTCGAATCGATCGCGAAGTGCAATTTTAAACGTTTGCGGTGGAGCGCTCGAACACTGCCCATTCATTTGCTCTTTCCATTAAAATGGTACATCGCCGAAGCCTGCTTTATGTGGTTCAAGATTTTCCGGGACAGATAAAAGTGCTCCCATTCCACGCGAGCTTTTGCCCACGAATACCTATGACGTGACACGGGACACGCATTTCCTTTGTCCCGGAAAATGTTGCTTTTTAAGGCTGGCCGCATACATACGTTTTCCGTATTCGATTTCCGAATGTATTTTTTGTATTCGGAAATCCGAATGCATGGAATCAGTAGACCATAATTAGCCAAATCGGCTTAGCCGTTATCGAGTTTTTGCGTTACTAACACAATTGAAGATCCATTTTTATATATTATTAGGTACTTATATAGATTTGTGATCATGGTGATGCGGTTGTAATAATTGATAATAAAACTCTTCAGCCCCTAAACTAGGCAATGTGTAGGCAATAAACACTTTATACGCCCATATAAAGCCCGTATAAGACGTAAAATTTTCAAAGAAAATGTTCAGCGAAAAATTTAAGAAATTTATAACTTCAAGTCCCCGTTATATCCTTCTAAGACAAAGTAATTCATTCGACTTTTATCGGATAATAAGCAGGAGCGGTGTCGGGAAACTTGGAGAGTCTTCAGCAAACACTTAGCTTCAAAGAGCTTTTACCCTGAATGCATTATCAGCGGGAAATATACGATGATAAAACTGAAGAAAGCTGAGCTGATCATTGTCACGTGGCAATACTTTTGAACCTTATGGCTCAAGTGATAAGAGTGAAAAATGATAAAGTTGATTTGACACGACTGTACGGTACATCTTATAGGATGTAGGACTTTGAATCTGAAGGCTCAAGTAATAAGGCTAAGAAATGATAAAGTGGATTAGACAGCGACCGTATACTTGTCTTATTAGGTGTATTACATAAGAAGGCTTTGTAAAGTGTTTAAAAGTTTCACAGCCCAAGTATTAGTATGAACATTAGAATGTAGTGTTCTCATTATCACATTAATAGTATTTTTACACCAAGTCATAGTATCTGAGTATTAGACCACTACGATAATAAAGGTGTTCATAATATTCTAATTATACTAATCTCGAGGACGAAACACGAGTATAATTAAAAGACTGTGTAATTATAATATTCTTGTACGACATATTTAAATAATAATAATTTATGTACTGTACATAAATTATTATTTAATATAACCTTTCTGAGGTCTAAGCGTATAATACAACAGACAGATAAAAGCAATCACTTTGTATTTAATAGAATGAAGTTTAAGGCTAGGCCAGTTCAAAAAGACTGATTTTTAAGCTTCCAATCTGAAGAAATTAATATGTGGAATTCTCTTACATCAAAATTGATATAGACTCAAAAAGGAACAAAGTAAGAAAATAACCGAATAGTTTTTTAATAAATGATTCGGTCGTTACAAAAATAAAATAAAATGTATAATTTTCTCTAATAATTTATGTACTGTACATAAATTATTATTATATTATAACATTTCTGAGGTGTAAGCGTATAATACAACAGACAGATTAAAGCAATCACTTTAGAATGAAGTATAAGGCTAGGCCAGTTCAAAAAGACTGATTTTTAAGCTTCCAATCTGAAGAAATTATGTGGAATTCTCTTACATCAAAATTGATATAGACTCAAAAAGGAACAAAGTAAGAAAATAACCGAATAGTTTTTTACTAAATGATTCGGTCGTTAAAAAAATAAAATAAAATGTATAATTTTCTCCTATTTCGCCCTATCAAGGACGCGGCGAGCGTCGTAACTCGTAACCACCACTGTACAAGGCGCGCTGCAGTAATTAACATACAGGTCATATCAGAGGTAAAATATCCTTGAAAGAGCACTCAATATTCAGCTTCTAACAGGTAAGCCGATGTCAGTTATCGTATGAGCATGAACCTTGTATGGACATAGGTGTTAATGTCATGTCATAACTGTAATTACTGTCATGTTATAGCCACAGGCTTGTAGTTCCTTAACTTAGTACATGACAGCTGACAGGCTTATAACAAGGTATATATTATAAAGGACATTGAAATACCAAATTATTTTTGATATTTTGATCTGATCTTTTTCTGACTAAAGCTTCTCTTCTCCATGGATTTTAGTGGAATTATCATATTTATTCTGTTATAAGTGCTTCGGGAGTTTCCTCTTTTTATTGTAATTCGGTAAGAATTCCCCCATAGCACAGGCTGCGCCTAGTTTGGGGGACTACCAATTTTTAAAAAACATAGTAAATTAATTTATGACAATAAAGATTTGTATTTGTATTAGTACTGAGTGAAGTTATTATGAACTATTATAATATCTAAGAAAACCCTCGATCAGCTTTTAAAGAAATAAAAAAACTAGATATCTGTCTATCCCTTTGGATGCTACGATACCACGGACAGACACACACAGACAGACAGACACGTCCAACTTATAATTCCCCTCGTTGTGGTCAGTGGACATTAAAATTGATAGTATTTTGAACGTAATAAAAGTATATCCACTATAAAATAAATGGAGCATTATTTTATCGATAATTATTTATATAATATAATAAGAGTACATAATTATTGTGTCACGTCTTAAGGGTCCGGGTTACCCTCGAAATTTTCATACATTCTTAATACCAAAATCATTTTCTCATGCGAAAATATTTAAAATGTTTGAGTTATTTTTCAGCTTAAGATAGTAATTACCTAGGGTCCTGAACAATTTTTTTTTACAAAATATTTAAATACTAAAAAAAAATTTTTTGTGTTTAAATATTTTTTAGTAAATTTACTACTAAATATTTAAACACCAAAAAATAGACAAAAACACTAAAGAATATATAAATAAATAGTAAATTTACTACAAAATATTTAAATAATAAAAAATATTTTTTAAAGTTTAAATATTTTGTAGTAAATTTACTATTTATTTATATATTTTAAATAGACCATTTCCTGAAGGGCATTTATCTTTTCTCTTTTACACTACACAATAAAAAAGAACGATGGGCTATCTCCGAAACGAATTACTTAATAGCCTTCAAATAGCTGGCAATTTTCTAGGTCCTTTCGGTAAGGAGCTATTTACATTAATGGTGAGGTACTGATGGGTGAGTGAAAGTGATCTATAGTTGGAATGAGTTACGTCACGTTACAACTTCCAAATTAATGCCTTGCTATAATCTGTTATAATATAATAATTATAATTTTACCCACGTTTGTGTTTTTGGGAGAGAGTACAATTTGATATTAAGTGTTTTTCCTGGAACTGGGACGCAGTGTTCCATCTTTTCGACACTACATCATTTCCTGTACAATAATTATTTTAAAATAATATATTTTTAATTCACATATTATAATATGTGAATGCGCTTATACTTTTATGCTTTAATGGGAAGATAATTATGTACCATCGAGGAAATTGATTCCTAGGCAGTTCACAGATAGACGTCATTTGGTCGGATCATCATGTCAATTCAATGTTAATTATGATCTGTCGGCTGGGTTTGACATAACGCGACCAAACTACGTAGGTCCCCCATCTGCCTATGAATCAACTTCTCTGATAGTACATCAAGTTTAAGGAAAGTCAAAAATTCATTTCTTAACAACAACGCACGTTTTGTGCGTGCGTGAAGAGTCTGTACTCCGCCCGTTACCTATTTAGACAGACACACTTTCGCATTTATAATATTAAGTATGGATTAACCATTATTTTTCGAGAAATGAAACCGATAAAAATTCAAAATAATTATGTGAATTGACTTTCAATTGTATGGAAATACGAAACTGTCTCGAAAACTCGAAGTAATAAAACTCCACGGCTGTCGAACCTCCATCAACAGTAACAAGAATCTATCCCTTCTTATTTACACCGGGAAAATCTTTCACTGAATAATATAGTGTATCAAAATGATTAGTTATAAAAGATAAAATACGTAAAAAGTAATCAAACACTTTACTTATATTGAGTATATTTCGAATTTTGAAATGGTTATAAGCATATTTAAATTTAAACTTGAAACTAAAATGACTAATGATACAATTATTAGTAGCGCTTGTGGCAGATTCCTTTCTACCAAAATCTTCATACTATATTAAAGTTATAGTAGCAGTCGAACTTATAATACGCATGAGACTAACATCTCCCAACGTCGCTAATGCTCGGCCGTGTCGGCGGACATATACAGCATGACTGGTGAGACATTACCGATACTTAAGGAGAGTATTCAGTACTCGTTTCTCATTATAATTATGTAATAAAATTAGGTACTTAATTTTTTTCCGAATTTCCCAAAAATAAATGAATCATGGATACTAAATAAATTACGCGGCTAGGCAAGTAGGCATACTATGCGGCCGGTGCAGAGGCGTGCACTACCAAAAAAACACCACACAACTACCCCTCCCGCTCGCGGTGTCCATGCGTTGGGTAAATAATTATTTAACTTTAAGCTACATATTTTACTCAGTGATCAATTGATATTATTTTTTTATATTATTTTTTTTCATCTAATATAATAGCCTAATATCACGTCCTCGAGTATTGAACATGTCTCACCAGTTACGCAGTAATATTATCGTAATTGTACACACGAGATTAATATGTCACGATATATGGGATTAAATCTGTGATAGCGACGTAATCACTGAACAGTGGCGCAGTTACAATGGAACTACCATTATGTAGATAGGCTTGGTGCAAACGGTCGTATTGTGCTACAACTTAATTTATCTTACTAATATTAAAAACGCAAACGTGTGTCTGTCTATCTGTCTGCCTCGTTACGCTTAAATGGCTGAAATATCTCAAACGGTTGAGATGAAATTTGGTATAGAGATACTTTGAGAGACTGATAAGGACATTACAACAGCATAGCTGTTTTTGTTGTGGAGAAATGTACGGTTTTCATACCAGAGAAGATATTTGGCACAACAAAGTTTTGTTTGCATGTAACCCATCTAAGCCCGGCCGCACATTGTCCGAATTCTGATCAGAAACATATTTTGAAGTCCGCCGGCCCGCCACCCCGCCACCCCGCACAGTATCCGAAATATCCTACCATACAAAATGTAAGAGACAGCGCGGACGTTCAACTGTTTCTGATCAGAAATGTCGTACAATGTGCGGCCTGGCTTAATCGATTGCGCCGTTTAAGCGTGAAGAGGTAATAGACAGAGTGTCTAAACACACTAGGCCAAAGTTACGCGGCGTAAATTCCGCATGATTACGCCCGCAATGTCAAACGCATACAATATACGGACGGAACGCGACGGAATAGTGTGTCATCGGTAATTTAAAATACATTGTGGGCGTAATCATGCGGAATTTCCGTCGCGTAACTTCGGCCTAGTGTGTTTAGACACAGACAGACAAACGTTTCCGAGTTAGGCGCAACGGAGTAACGAGACACGGATGTCATCTAGTTTGTTAATAAAAATATAATGAAACAAAAACACCCAAAACGCACAAGACATAAGGCTCAATATCGCGTGTATATTCCACGTCGGGCTTCATTACTTCATTGTCGCGACGCAGCTGCGTCCGTCTTAGTAACGTAACGCTTTTATCAAACCAAGCTTTTTACTGAAACCTCATTTGATAAAGAAGTGGCCTTACTGAATATTATTATCGGGTACCTAAGTGTTTTTGTGCTAGATAATATAAATAAGTTTTTTTTGTAATTTGTTTTTCAAGTTACTTACTTATCTACTATAGTTTTTATTTAGGTTAGTTACCTAGTATTTTAGTTTGTAAAACTTATTTACTTTAAAGATCATTAGAATTAAGGAAAAGGAAATTCCGATAGGAATATCTAAGAACAGGAACTCCACCAAAACAGAACACCCTGCTCTACCCACCACCGCGAAGTGACCGTTCTGCAACGATTTTAAGTGGGATTAAATAATTATGTTATTGTTAAAAAAATTAACACCCTATTTTTATATATTTGATAAATGGACTCTCCTAATGGTATCTATGCCCTAAAAAAACTAGCCGGAAGGTTTAATTGCACTCTGTATACAATAAAGTAGGTAAGTGTGGTAAAGCGCGCCACCCCGGCAAGTGCGCCATATAGCTATAATTCCATACTGATGCTGATTGAAAATATCACTATCATCAAAAAAGAATATTATTATATTACTGATCCCGGGAATCCAATTTTACCTAAATCATAAACCATAGCGTGAAGAGGCGTGAGACATATTCAAATTTATAAAATTAAAAAACTAAAAACACGCTTCTTATATAAAGCGTCGGTTACAAACATACAAACATAGAAATTGAAAAATGGAATAATTAGATCAAATTAGTGTATTGTCATCGGTCCTCGATAAATCTACAAAGTTTGAACGAAATCTGGCTGTTTAAAGTGGGTCAAAATCGCGCCCAAAGAAGTCGGTTACAAACAAATATACAGGTGAAGCTAATAAAAAGCGTATAATAACTACGAATAGATGTTTTCGATTTTATCTGCGGAAAAATATAATGGGTGTTCTAACAAAATAAACCACAGTATAAATATTTCCCACGTCGCGCCAACGTCATGCGTCAAATAAATTCTGCTTGATATTTAGGGGCGTCGTATGATACTGATATACAACGCGTCAATTTGTCAAACTGCTATGAGTTTTTTACGAGCTACGAGCTAAGGTACGTGTCGTCGATAAACGTTAAACTAAGGCCCTGTTTTAACGACGTCTGCTAGTGTGAACAGCTTGATAAAATGTCGTGTCTTCTCTTACGTTCATACCATAAACGAAAGAGGTAACCGTGATACCAATTCGAGCATTAACTTTAACAGTCGTTGGTGAAATTGAGCCTAAGGCCCACTTACGCCGGGTAAAAGTTAATCCAGGGTTCAGTAACGTCGTCCTTCGTATTTATGAAAGTATTAACGTGATTAAAGCTAAGTTATTAATTATGTGACGTTTATTAGACCTGTAATGATGAGAGGAAATAATTAATTATTATTATTAAGTACTTATTAGTCAAAAAGAATCTTTCGGTTCGGACCAAACAAAACTAACCTAAGAATTAAATATACAGGGTGTAACCCATCTAAATAATAGTACTTAATAAAAGTGTGCACGTGTACTTTATATGAGTTAGCCATGAAAGAAGCAGCGATGAAAGAAAGAGTATTTTATATTTAGAGAGTATTAAATATTATATCAAATAAAATTTTCATTGCCTTACTTATATCACTCAAATACACTGTGTTCAAACATATTATATCCCTCATATAAAATTCTAAAATATAAACCTATAGTATAAGTTACTTCTCGGTTTTACCTAAACAAATACTAAATGGCAAAATATACCCCACGTATATGTTAATAACCCTGTAACAATCATTGTTCCATTAGACGTGAATCGTGATCGACAATTACTATGCGCCTTGTGACCCCGATCTGATCAAAGCCACGCTGATTAGATGGCTCAGTGTTGCTAATATTAAACTAATTACGAATACATTCGCTGCGGTTTTAGGGTTAAATACAGTTCACCTATAATTTGGACGCAGCTATTTCGATACTAGCTTTTTAATGAAACATAGTATCCATAGATACATTTTTTTTAATAAAAACTAGCCTATGTTGCATACTGAACATCGAAATATTATCATATTGAGTAGTTTCAGGTTATCAGTTAACAACATAATCTCACATATATTTAAAATATTTACAAACTAATAAAACAATAATAGTGTAATGATACAAATATTAGTTTCTGTTTACGTACCACAATTTCCACCGAGAGAAACATATTTTTAGTGCGAATGTACTATAAAACTATTCTAAATGAAAAAAAATTATACAAAGACATCCCACTATTGGTGCACCATAAGAAAAAATATTTAATTCGTATATCGTGCGGAACTGTTTTTTTGTGTGATAATAATAATTAATTGTCCTTTCCGGGATTCAAGGTATATCTGCATACCAAATTTCATTAAAATCGGTTCAGTGGTTTAAGCGTGAAAAGGTAACAGACAGACATACTGTGTTTATAATATTAGTATGGATTAAAAATAGTGATGCTTAATCATGAAGGCAAATGCTGTGACCAATTTTACTTTATAGTCAAAGAGGTGAGCTTTTAGCGGTAGATTGGACCAATAGATAGTTTAAGGGTCTAATTCCTACGAAGCAGGCAAGATTAAGTGAGCTAAACACCTGCTGCTAAAGCACCTATAATTTAACTGATAAATTAATAACGCTTATCCTATTTATAAATCATTATAATGCGTCTAATCGCAATCTTCTTTCTTAAATAAAATATTATAATTTGTAGCTTCAATATACCATAAAAGACACAATAATTAGGTTGTAAGAACACCATTATATATTATTAAACCTATATACCTAATACCTATACATACAATATAAAATCTTAGTGTCATAATAATTAACACAGTTTTTCAAAAATATTAGTTACCCAGACTAGGCGCAGCCTGTGTTATGGTCCCAATTCTTAATGAAATACAAATTACATACTATATTACAAAGTGCGGTTCACAAACAAACATATTACATAATATTATGTTTGTTTATGAACCGCACTTTGATGAACAACGACTTACTCATTTCATTTTAAATGACGTATTTGTTATGAGTGGTCACTTTGGATAATAATAAAATATTGAGCAATAGAAAAGTTTTCAATTATTTTCGTTTCCGAATTTTCATTCCGACGTTCCCAATTCCTAAACCAACAAAATAAATAACCATTTCATTTCATTCTAATTTATACGAACAAAACCTGAATAAAATGGAATGAAAACCCCATTTTTAAGCGGGTACTTAGTTTTTTGTTAGCCCATTACTAACCTAAAAACAGCACACTAGATGTCTAGTGCCGTTTCGATTCTCGACCCCGTTTCGCAGTTCATACCGGCTTCGATATGAAGAAATGAAAAACGAGAATTGGCTCCGTGCCAGCTGCCTCCTGATGACGAGACTCGCAGATTGACAACATTTTAAAAATTATCAAAATTATATGCTATATATCATGACTTACTAAAATTATTTAGTTCACACCAACTCTTCGTTTACCTCGTTTATTAAATTCGATAGTAATTTAAACATCAATTTGGTTAAAACATTATATTTTTGTCTAGACGTCGTCCTAAAGTTCTGTTTCGAATTAAAATTTTTAGGTTTACGCGAGTATTATTCATAATAATATTACGTTTTAATCTTTTAATCATTTTGAGACGTCACACAGAGCCTTTGTCGCGAAGCACTTTTTTTTATTACGGGCGTTTCGGCTGCTTTCCAGCCGCGGCCGTGATCACAAATGAACTGAGGCTGTGACTGAGGTGACAGATATTCAACTCGCTGAAGTTGTTCAACTACCCGCAGATTCATCAATTTCCTGGATAGTGCCGGTAGAGTTATAATTTTTTTCCTGAATATCTATGGCCACTAATACAATGTCCCTATGTTTCCTTTTTTTTACAATTTAGTTATTAATAAAAAAGATATTCAGAACGTTCAAAAACCCCAAAAATGACCAGATTTTCCGCTGTGTTCAAACATCCAGAAAGGCTAGATTATACAAAATTATTATTTTTAACAAAAAATTAAAACCGACTTCCAGGGTAAAAACAATAATAATTTGTAATAAACAAAAAAGTGTTAAATAATTCTTACTCTTTAAAGTGCCTTATGCTTATGCATAATTCTCCTAAACCTCAACTATTTCTGTACACAATCTACATTACTTTGACGACGGTACCAGATAAGAATGCTGAGTTCTATATGACAAAATATTTTCAATATTTAAGACTGGTACCGACTTCAAAATAATGTAGATTGTGTACAGAAATAGTTGAGGTTTAGGAGAATTATGCATAAGCATAAGGCACTTTAAAGAGTAAGAATTATTTAACACTTTTTTGTTTATTACAAATTATTATTGTTTTTACCCTGGAAGTCGGTTTTAATTTTTTGTTAAAAATAATAATTTCACTCTTTTAAGTGATTTATAAGCTGGTTTTCTGCACAGACTAAGTTGTTATGCTTAGTGACTTTGGATCCAGGATACACTTTCATGATATTATGAGAACTCATTGTCTGATGTCACTACTTCAGAATTGCTTAAGCAACTCCAAGCATTTATACCACTGTATACCTAATGTATATGCTTATTGCTTGGCGTTAATCAAGCAATGATAAAATTAATGTTCATACGCCTGTCTTTAAAGGCTCTAAAGTTCTGTTCAGTGACTTTCTTTCTATCATTACACTCATCACTCATGAAAACAACTCAACATTACTAGATAACGCCCGCAACTTCGTTGCGCCAAAATTCGTTTATCGCGCGGAAACTTTAAATTTTTCCGGGATAAAAACTATCCTATGTCCTTTCTCGGGACTCAAAGTATCTCCATGCCAAATTTCAGCAAAATCGGTTCAGCGGTTCGAGCGTGAAGAGGTAACAAACAGACAGACTGACAGACAGACAGACACACTTTCGCATTTATAATATTAGTATGGATGCTCAAATAATATAACTAAAATCATCCTTATAAATTTTAAAGATAACTTACCTCATAGATCTTATGATCAAATTGCTAACTTGGTAACCTAAACACCAAGGTTGAGTGATTTACATTGAAACAACATTATAATTATTTTTTAAATCGTTAGACAAATTCGGGGTTTGTTCGATAAACGATAGACGATTAAAAGTAACAATAATAGGGTCACCACACCATGAATTATCTAATCATAGATAATTCATGGTGTGGTGACCGGTAGTAGTGATGATGATGATGATGAATGTAACTTGCATAGTAGCATAATATGCTTTCAGTTCTTAAACCAACTCCGAAACCCCCATGCTTGCTTTTTGGTAGCACATGCTTAGGATACTTCTCATAAAATCGAAGTCCATATAAATTTGGAGGAGTTCCCTCGATTACTCACGGATGTATGGTGGAATGGTGGTGATGATGATGATGATAAATTAAATTTGCATAGTAGTATATGCTTTCAGATCTTAAGACAACGCCGAAACCCCCAAACATGTATCTATAAGGAGTAAGGAGTTCTGTTCACCAACTTCGAACCATGGTATATCCTGGTGCAAAATCTTACTTTTTAGTTTTGGTAACATATGCCTGGAATACTTCATATGAAACCAAAAAAACATAGGTTTCCATTTGAATTTTGAGGAGTTCCCTCGATTACTCATGGATCCCATCATCAGGTCACCACTTTTCTGAACATTGCTTTTTAGTAGCATATGCTTAGGATACTTCTCATAAAATCGAAATCATTATAAGTTTCCATATAAATTTGGAGGAGTTCCCTCGATTACTCACGGATGTATGGGTGGAATGGTGGTGATGATGATGATGATTAATTAAATTTGCATAGTAGCATATGCTTTCAGTTCTCAAGACAACGCCGAAACCCCCAAACATGTATCTATAAGGAGTAAGGAGTTCTGTTCACCACCTTCGAACCATGGTAAATCCTGGTGCAAAATCTTACTTTTTGGTAACATATGCCTGGAATACTTCATATGAAACCAAAAAAAACATATGTTTCCATTTGAATTTTGAGGAGTTCCCTCGATTACTCATGGATCCCATCATCAGATCACCATTTTTGTGAAAATGGGACCAAATTGGAGTGAAACCTATTATAACAAAAGAAAAATTTTGAAAATCGGTTCATAAACGGCGGAGTAATCGTTGAACATACATAAAAAAAAAAAAAAAAAAAAAATATCCACAGACGAACGTATAACCTCCTCGTTTTTGGAAGTCGGTTAAAAAAAGATAGGAACACAGCTCAAGCATTTATTTAATCTTTAATGAAAAAAGTACTTAAATCGGTTAAGTTTTAGAGAAGGAATCAGAGGACAACGAATCGATGATTTTCTGTTCTTTTATTAGAACTTTTCTCGTGCTGTCTCTATCGCGCTCTGCGGTGGGAGACTTGAGATTGGTGAGACAGCAATACATTTTTAAATACCTATTTTCAATTTCTCTCGCCCTTGGTGTATCCTCTTAAAACATGAAATGATAATGTGTAATACTCGCGTAAACCTAGGAAACCGTAATTCGAAATTCGAAACAGTAGTATATTTTCACCAGGTTTATATTAAAATTACGAAAAGAATAAACTTAATTAGATATTATAATTTATTATTCCTTTCGAGACGCAACATGGAGTAGGTACAGTTGTACAACTTGTACAGTACATGGAGTACTGTTGACTGTTGAGTATGAAGTAACATAATATTTTGCTTAAGCGTCGTAAAGTTGACATAATTCTCTCACCCCGTACCTTATTCAGACGCGTTGGTACCAAATACCAATGTTATGATTTAGCACAAATTATTATCATCAAAAATTATCTTGATTTTCTAAATATTGTGTAACTATTATAAAATTGAGAAAGCAGTCTAAAAGTATCTAATAAATAAAATTCTCGTGTCACAGTGTTTGTGCGCGAACTCCTCCAAAACGGCTTAACCGATTTTAATAAAATGTTGTACGTACATTCGTTAGGCCTGAGAATAGTTGTTTTGCCATATAATTCATATGGCAAAACAACGTTGCCAGGTCAGCTAGTAGAACTATAAACCAGAACCAACTATATTAACCAGCTTGTTATTTTTCGTTTCTTTCATGATTTTTCGACGGCCGTTTTATGATTTTTAGTTTCCGGAACAATTTCTAACACAATTTCTAAAGCCGATCACCGATAAATTGGCTCAAAAACAAAACGTTCAAAAAAAGAATAAAAATTCGTACACCAATTGACACGGTCCAACAGTTTTTACTGGTGCTATGAATATCTTTGATATAGTCTTCACTGTTAATGGTACTGTTTGAGCCAATGATAATATTATTTTGTAAGCCGGTGCATACGGGAGACAGGTCGCGCTCGCGACAGACAACAGCTGTCGCGAGAATACGCAACAAATCCCTTTTTATTCTCGATAGTTAAGATATTATTCATTTACACGATCTAGTATCACAGTACTACACCTTGTAAATTACTAGGCAAACATACAATTTCCAGAAATGTCAATCTTCCGAATAAGAATAATAACAATTACTGCGTATTGCCAACTGAAAACAAATAACTAGACAATCGAGCACATAATAACGTGGCGCAGTGGGGCGGGCCGCATTTTTATATGTATAAGATTAGCTGATGAAGCCCGTAACTCCGTTGCGCTAAAATTCGTTTACTGCGCCCGAACCGTACATTTTGCAGGATCAAAAGTATCTATTATTATGTCCTTTCCCGGGACTCAAACGATCTTCATACCAAATTTCAGAAAAATTGATTCAGTGGTTTGGGCGTGAAGAGGTATCAGGTAACAGACAGACAGACACACTTTCGCATTTATATTATTAGTATGGATGTGGATTGCTCATTAGATTATCGATGTCGATTAGTCATACTGTAGACAAGCAAACATTTTAAGATAAAATTTAAGCCCAGTGATACGCAGTGCTTGTTATTTAGCTATGTCTAGACTGTGCCTTTTTAGGGTTCCGTAGCCAAAATGGCAAAAAAGGAACCCTTATAGATTCGTCATGTCTGTCTGTCTGTCTGTCTTAGGGGTCCCCATAGGTACAACTGAAACAAAAAAAAATTTTTTCATCTAACCTATGCGTGTGGGGTATCTATGGATAGGTCTCCAAAAATCATATTGAGGTTTCTCATTTCATTTTTTTCTAACCTGAATAGTTTGCGAGAGAGACTCTTCCAAAGTGGTAAAATGTGTGTCCCCCCCCCTCTAATTTCTAAAGTAGGGGCATGATAATTCGAAAAAAAATATAATATGATGTAGATTACTGTAAAAACTACCAACGAAAATTGGTTTGAACGAGATCTAGCTAGTAGTTTTTTTTATACGTCATAAATGGTAAACCCTAATCTAAATTTCATTAAATCGACTGAAATATAAAAATAAACCAAAAACATTTTAATTTCATAAAAATAAACCTTATTGCTGCTGCGGAACCCTTCATGGGCGAGTCCAACTCGCACTTGGCCGCTTTTTTGTTCATTATGGGCATGCAACAATATAGCGCAGTCAAGTGTCAACAGAGCACGTGAGGCATGCCCTCTGACCGTATCCAAAACTTTCGCTTTGTTATTGTTGGCGTTGCGTTCGTTGACGCATTCAATTATTGAACGCGCCAATATGAAAGTTGAATGTCAAAAGATGATGACAATTGAAGATGAAAGTGCTCAGTGTGTACATAGTATTTAGGTATTTTAAAGTGGCAATAATAATTATTATGCTGGTAATAAAACACTGTTTCACGATATTTAAACGGCGTATCGCAAATCGCTTAAAAGTAATCCAAAAGTTAATTTCGCGTGAACAAAGGCCAAATTTGTATAAAAATATGACTCTTGTTAAAATTTTAAAAATATTTTTAAAGGCCCGCGTAACAAAAATATATTTCCATTGCAATGTCCCTTTATGTTTCCACCGGTTATAAATTTCAATATATTCACTGTACGTGCATCAAATGTTAATTGAAGTTGATTTTTACAGATAATTTTTACTATAGGTTGGATCACTGCACTATGCAACATGCATAATTAATAATTATCTCGAATGTCTTGATGTTTCATTGGCTTCAGTATGATCGGCACTGTTAGAGTACCGCCGAGTTTAAGTGGGTAGAGCTGCGTCTACTGTCCACACACACCATCTCTTAGGACGCAGCGAATCCTACTTAACCGCTGCCGAACTAAAATTAATCATCGTTAGACGATGCACTGCACGGTCGGACTAGAGTGTGTTAGGTTTTTCGTTACGCAATTTCTTAATTCGGTCGCCGCCCTAAAATAACCTTAACAACCGTTTTAAAGTATCATTTCTGTGCTAATAACCCATTAGTATAATGTCGTACCACGTAGTTCATCTGCCTAGTAGGGCCTCTGCAGCTGCACCTCTCATACAATTTTAAATAAAAAATATTCGGCCACCATGTTTTGCGTCGTTCCACTGCAGCCGTGTTATGCCTAACGCAGTCAGACATCTATTTCACTAATCCTGTAAACTAAATATAATTTATATTACAATTTATATAAAACGATCAAAGCATTCCTTGATAAAACGTCTGTCAAGTAGACTGAACAAAGGTGAAATCATTAAATTATAGCACAAAATACCTTTTGATCTACCCACAAGGTTTCGGCCAAGCGATGTTATCCTTCACATGAAAGGTCCGGTAGGAGGTAAATAATCCCACAGATGTGGGCTAAGCCTGGTCGTTATCCGGTGATTAATATCTTATCTATAATGTATACTCATTGATAGCTACTTTAACAGACGTAATACACCTTTAGGGCCATACCTCACCGAGACGTCATGGCGACGTGGCCAACGACGTCGACATTTAGTTCTATTGAGATGTATAATGGCTAACTCACTTGGCGACCAACTGGCGACGATGCCAAGTAGCCAACGTAGCCAGAGTCGACCGCTCCGCATGCGGCGACTGGCGCCGTTGCCAGTTGTTTGCACGTCTTTGTATGCTCCGTCATTTACTCTGTCACCAACCAGTCGCTGATTTTAGTGATATCCTTAGAGCTAACTGAACATTTTTTCAGGGGATTTTCTTAATTCTTCATAGAATTTAAGGAAAACTCCGCTTTGCGGCGACGCAGGGACACCAGACGTAGCCATGGTGACGTCGCTGGCCACGTCGCCATGGCGTCTCTGTGAGGTATGGGCCTAAATGTCAAACGTTACAACGTGACGAGTCGATGCGATGCATTTTTTAATGAACCATGAAATGAAGGGTACCGATTTGCCATCATATGGCAGTAGTGTGCAGTTGGGTCCACTCAAATTACATATATTCTACAATGTATATCAAAACATAGTGAAAATACTTTATGGTATGTATGAGTCCCCTATATAGAGTTCGCTGTGAAAGTAGCAGTGCTGAAAGAGTAACTTGTTTTCTCTTTTGTATGGGAAAATTTCTGAAGCACGGGCGCTTGTCTATAATACAAATTACAAAAAAATGCTGCTACTTTCACATCGAACTCTAATAGGGGACACACACACACTAAAGTATCATCACTTAGATTTGTTACACCCTGTATATCAAAATGAATCATGTAAGTGTGTTTGTCCATCTAAATTATATTTTAGATATCAATTGCCGTCAACCGCAGACGGTCGTAAATATTCGGGATTGAAAACAGTCGGTGAATCAGGCCCAGTCCCGTGACAGTCGTATCGGTTTGACGGATGATTGAGCGCCCATCCCTAGGCGAATGCAAATGTAATTTTTTTGGGCTTCCGATATAATATAACGATCGAAGATAACGGGCTATGTGACAGATATAATATTAATAGTATGTGGAGCATCGAAATGATACTGAAGAAACGTAACTGGGTCAAAAAATTGTTTTACGAAAATATTATTGCGGTAGACTGTATTGAAATATAACTATAGTAAATAGAAAAAATATTGATTAATTAATCCTTCTTGGTCATCTTTGGATATTATATTTATCTTATGTTATATAAAAATAGATTTTCAAATGTGTTAGTCGCGCTAAAACTCGAAAACGGCTGAACGGATTGGGCATATTTTAGTCTTAAAATATTCATAAAAGTCCAGGTAAGGTTAAAGTGACACGAACACAGCTCATACAACATAAGATAAAAATACATTTTATAATTATTATAATAATTATAAAATACATAATATGATTTGATGTTATGATTTTCAAGAACCGAGCTCCATATTTTTATACAGAAACAAAACAATACATATTAATTTCGATCTCGTTCTACATACACTTAAATATTCAAAGAAAAAGTCGTGATATGGACAAAGTTTTGTCATAAAAAGTAAGCACAGTGTATTTTATATGTTACCGTCAAAGTTCAAACCATGTTAAATCTTAAGGTTGACTAGTGAAACTATCAATATCAATTAATAAGATGGTGGGAATCGTAGACACAATTATAGATAATAATATAATCAATTGCTATGCGGCACCCGGGTGCCGTTTGGGCTTTGATGGGTTAAGCCCACAATAAATGGCAAACACGGTAAAATGATTAGTGATTGTAATCAGTTTCACCGCTCGCTTGATTTTAAGATCAAGATAAATCGTTTAATCTTATTCATTATTTTTTGTAATGTACTAATTACCATCATATTATTTTGTGTAATTTTGAAATGAATTAGAAAATACTTTAACAGGAATGCTTTAATATTTATTGTCAAAACAATTTTAACCAGGAAACACGTTTACTAACAAAATATGTCAGTAAAAGTTAGGATTTCCTAGTAACACTCGAGATTGGCCACTAAACAGGCTTTAACAGTAACATACAAGATATCAGAGTTTAGTACTTCTGCATAAGGTCGCCCAATAGAATTAGCCTTTGCATCCATTAGGTAGTTTTATTGTTCTTTTGTTTTACGATCGTATTTTCCCAATAATGTATTGAAGTATCGCTCGTATTCGCTTACATTTGTTATACAAGAGTTGGTTAATTATTCCTCCAATTTCTTTTCTCGTGATTCAATATTCTGAAAAAGAAGAATATATTATGTGTTTTATGCTGAATAAGAGATATACTGCTTATTTCGTGCTGAGTGCAATTATAAATGCAATTATGTGTTGTCTATAACCTCTTTATACGCTTAAGTCGCTGAATCTCTTTTGATTATTAAAGATCCTTTGTTCAGCTTGAAAAGACATTTAGGGCCTGTTTCACCACATCCTGATAAGCTATTCATCACATAACTTGATAGATGAAATATGGAGAATATGTCAAAAAAGTTGTGAATAGCCTATTCGCCACTTTATCAACTAGTGGTGAAACAGGCCCTAAATGTATTTAATTTTTATTATTAAGAAGTTTCAGTCACATGAAGTTACAAGAGTATATTTTTCCGGGATAAAATCTTTCCTATGTCCTTTCCCGGGCCTCAAGGTATCTCCATGCATTTCAGCAAAATCGGTTCAGCGGCTTAAGCATGAAGAGATAACAGACAGACAGACAGATAGACACTAGACAGACAGACATACAGACACACTTTCGCATTAATATTAGTATAATGGAAAATGGGATGGATGGATGGATATGGATATGGATGGAAGTATGGATATATTTACTTTGCAAACAAAAAAAATATGCTGCAGCAGGCACCGCAGCATTAATTTTATTGACAATTACCGCACAAAAAAATCAAACAAAAGTGGACTTATCACCTTATAACATTATAAACCTTTGGATATAGGAACAAAATACAAACAATATTTACCTTTTAATAGCAATCATTGGTCACTAATACAAAAGAGGCATTACAATGTTTCGAAAATTTGATTACGCCGTGATTAAAGTTCCGATTCGGTCCGTTTAACGGGCTGAGAGCGGACCTTCATCAATTTTCTAATTAAACATCGGATAATCTGAGAGGCCAGTAAATTTCAAGTGACGTACTAAATAAATGCCAGGGGATCGATATAGTTATTTATGAGGGCGCTAGTGATGGGACCTTCGTAGATTGAGTTCTGGACTTTAGTTTAGTTTTTTTTTCTAAGACTGATTAAAAGTGTATTATATCGCAGTCAAAACTTTTAACAAGTCAAAAGTACTATTGACTAGAAAAATATTGTGCAGATAAAGATATTGAATTAGGCTACTTAACTCGTAAACGCATAATAATAATAACGAACACGGCAAATGTTGAAGATTTTCCGATCAAGTAATTACCTAATTAATATCGTGCCATATTTGAAATTTGAAATCTTTGTTAGTCATCATCATTTTCAGAGAACACAACTAAGATTATTTAGAAGATAAGAAGATCCTAACTTTGTCCTGCCGTAATTTAGCCGCTAAGTTTAGGCATTTTAGCTCATCGCTGAGATACAAGATAGGCCTACTAATGTACTAGATAATAAATTACTAAAGCGCCTTCACAGTTTACACCAAAGACGTCATTAACTGAAGATGTTCTAAATAACTTCACGCGCCAGAAGTACATGAAATATCGTTCATTATAATTTGTGATCCGCCTGTAAATGAAATTTGCTTTTATTAAAAAAAATGGATTTTTAAATTTTAATTTGAAAAGATCCTAAAATGTTAACACGTCTATAAGGGTCAATTCAGACCGCAATGTGACGCGTTGATGACGCCGAAGTTCCGCGGCGGAAATTCCGCATGATTATGTCAGCAATGTCAAACGCATACAATATAACGCGACGGAATTTCGGCCTTCGGCATAGTGTGTTTAGACACAGTTAAGAGGAAACGCTAATACAGTAAAATTTGAACGAAGAAACTATTGCTATCACGCTTCACCCTGCGCTGGCACGTGTATTGTGACAGAGACAGGTACAGTAAATCGAGGTAACGTATTCCTCTGATTCCTCCTTCAAAATAGAGCCTATCAAATTTTTTTTTAAGTATCTTCAGAAAGGGTTAGTCTATGCCTCTACGTTTTTATTTTAACTTAAAGATCTTTCAAATTTGTTTTATGGTCGGTTGATTGGAGAGGTACGGAACATTCATTTTTTGCGATTTTTGAAGGATCATATTGTTTATTTGTTAGTAAATTATTAGAAAAATCGAAAAAAAGTGTTAGCATATCCTCATAAGTCATAATTATATCTATTCTTTAACTATCATGGACGTGAAGTCAAAAGTAGGCTATCAGACATAGTTAAAATGGAAGTGATATTATTTTAGTATTTGACGAAAATAATAACATTAGTAACTTCGAGCAACATTTCAGCGTGATAAGGCTCGGCCAAGGCTTTACGTAATTCGCTGCTGTACAGTTGTTGATAAACCTTTGTCTTCTTATCTTTAGACCTTCTTCAAAGCCTTATAAATTAATGATACTCTTGCATAAAATTCTGAAAAAATTTTACAAAGTCTCGTTAGGAATATGTTAAGATTACTTAAGGCCGTCCCCCGAACAAACAACCTTGACAATTGCCACGTTGCCGAGATCACACCAAAATCCTATTTTTTTACTTATCTTAGTTCAAAATTGACCTAAAAAAATGGAAACATGGAATATGTAGTTAAAATGATATTGTCGATCTATTGGCGTGTGTTTCAATAAAAGTAATTTGTAAACGTAAATACGTACGCTCTATGCTGAATCATGAATGTATGCTTGAATTTTAATAAATTGGTTTTGGATAATAATTTGGAAGTTGATATCATGAGTATAATAAACAAAAATAGGAAATTAATAACGTGGAAAGGAATGTTCTTATACTTAAGATTATTGGTGTATTCTATATATATAAAATTACAAGTCCTGACTGATTGACTGACTGACTGACTGACTGATTCATCATCGCAGAGCAAAAACTGTTAAAGTTACAGCCACGAAATTTGGTGAGCAGGGTTGTTTTATTAAGTAGACACCCACTAAGGAAGGAATTTTGGAAATTTTAACCCGAAGGGGGTGTAATAGGGGTTGAAAGTTTGTATGAAAGTCCGTCATTTCTTAATTTAGAAACATGAAACTTTAATTTTGGGCTACTGAATAAAAATAAATAAATACGTATTTAAGCGTTTTTGGAAATTCTACCCCCAAGGGGGTGAAATTGGGGTTGAAAGTTTGAATGAAAGACCGCCATTTCTTGAGTTAGAAACATGAAACTTTGTTTTTGGGCTATTGATTAAAAATGAATAAATACGTGTATAATTGTTTTTGGAAATTCTACCCCCAAGGGGGTGAAATTGGGGTTGAAAGTGTGAATGCAAGTCCGTCATTTCTTAAGTTAGAAACATGAAACTTTATTATTAGGTTAATAATTAAAATTAAATGGATGTATATTTAAGCGTTTCTGGAAATTCTACCCCCAAGGGGGTGAAATTGGGAATGACAGTTTGTATGAAACTTTGTCAATTTCAAACCAATCGGTCTGAGACTTTGCATGCATTTAAAACTACTATGACGTTGGCATCTCCTAAAAAAGGATTTTAAAAATTCCATCCCTAAGCGGGTAAGATAGGGGACGAAGTGGCGGGCAACAGCTAGTTTTATTATAATTTTGTAGCTTTCAAATTTTGAGTTATAATGCTCTAAAAACGGTAAACTACTAAATAAAATTAATACTGTGAGCCATATTTCCGCAGGATGAGCTAATTTAAATGAATTTTAAATTTTGTCAGTCTCGCTAAACTCGAAAATGGCTGAGCCGATTGCACTAATATTAGTCTAGAAATATACTTGGGGGCCCATTGAAAGTTTATAGACTAGAGTCTAGATGATCATGATGAAAGTCAAATTTTTTATCCTAAAATACTGTGTTCCCATGAACATATTTCCGCGAGCAGAGCAAACAAAATATGAATTGCGAAAGTGTGCCTATCTGTTACCTCATCACACCTAAGCCGCTGAACCGATTATGCTGAAATTAGGAGTGAATATCATATTTTTGAACCCGGAAAATGTACGGTTCCCATGCAGGAGTTGCGAGCGTCAACTACCAATATTATATTGCGATACAAAGGTCTGGAACAAGACGTGTGACGTCACAGGTCAAGTGGACCGGAGCATGAGTTATGTGCGTGGGGCCACGTGATTTATCTTGTATGAGCCGCATGCATATGTATGACCGCACACATTTTAACTAATGCCCTCCACTACTCAAATTGGTAGAATACAGAAGTCATAACCCTCAAGAATTGAGAAAAACTTGCAGATGAAATGTTTTTGAACTAATTTTGAGTATCGTTATTTATAGTATGGCTGGCTGTTTGAGCCGTTTTTATGCGTTATTTTCAATTTGAAAAGAGATGTTGACAGATTCTCAGAGCTCGGGTAGGGTTGAGTAAGGAGAAAAGCAAAAAAAAAAATTCACTAAGATCGGTCCAGACATTTCGGAGGAGGAGCAATGAATACCACGGCAAAATAATATTGGAGTTACTGTCGTATTTTACCACACAAGATAAGTATTAATGCCATTGCTCTAAGGGTCAATTCAGACAGCAACGCGACGCGTAGATGCATTTCTAAATTTTTACTAAATTGACAGATTCCGTGAATGTAAAACGCCTCGCAAATCTGTCAAATCCATACAAACTTCATCTACGCGTCGCGTTGCAGTCTGAATTGACCCTAATACACCAGAAAGTAAAGAAAATCTTTAGCTATGGTCAGTACAAAGTAATATATTATATGGCTACAGCACAAGCTAAACGAACTAGAACATCTAAAATTTAAGCATCGTGTCGTATTCTTGCTGCTTTTCTTAAGCGAAACCTTAGACGATGACTTAGAAACTTTGTACAACCATTCACTTTAAAATGTAAGAGTCCTTTAAAGGAAGTTTCAAAATTCAAGTAACCGGAACAATGGCTTATTCTGCCAGGCCGGTTTTATTAGATGAAGGAATTATTTAGTAAAAGTACTAAATTTTTAAAGAAAATCCAATTTAAAACTGGGCCACACTTATGAGATTCAAAGATAAACTTTTTAGATTTCAATTACTGTTACACATGACATGCACATAAGGCCAAAAGACAAACGAAGGCCTTAGTACAGAATATAATATAATAGTACGTCTATGGCCTTAGCCAAAATTATTATTCATTTGCTTATTTCACTGTACGAAATTTGAAATAAAAATTGATAATGTTATGCTGCGTGACTGGTGAGACATGTTCAATACTTGAGGACGTGATATTTGGCTATTATATTAGTTGGAAAAAAATAATATCAATTGATCACTGAGTAAATGTAGCTTAAAGTTAAATAATTATTTACCCAACGCATGGACACCGCGAGCGGGAGGGGTAGTTGTGTGGTGTTTCTTTGGTAGCGCACGCCTCTGCACCGGCCGCATAGTATGCCTACTTGCCTAACCGCGTAATTTACTTAGTATCCATGATTCATTAATTTTTGGGAAATTCGAAAAAAATTAAGAACCTAATTTTATTACATATTTATAATGAGAATCGAGTACTGAATACTCTCCTTAAATATCGGTATTGACTCACCAGTCATGCTGTATAATACTAATTTATGTTATTACTTAATACTAATTTCCAGTCACGGTACCTTAAACGACATAATATTTTAATATTATCGTATTAATTTTCGCTTCCGAGTTTTAATTTAGCAAAAATTACTGCAAAATTATAGGCATCAGCGTAATTACTAAAACCATAGTCCATAGTAGTTTCAAGGGGTCTCCCTTGAAACTACTATACCGCATTACTAAAATACCACATAATATTATAATATGATCACAAAATGATATAAAATACATTTGTCTTGAATATCACAACTCAAACAAATAACAATAGGCGTTTCTTTGTCACGGGCTGAATAAGTAAAATCTAAATAGTTAATTGGTCGAGGGGGTAGGGGATACGTAAAGTACTTCCCCTCCTTAAAAAAAAAAAAAAAAAAGCATTACGTGCATAAAAATAACTTGCGAAGGCAACAAAATACTTAGTTAAATATCTTCACGTAGGTAGTAAACAAGCACTTTATTTGCACACCCTTCCACATATTTGTATTCCAACCCAAAAATGTCCTCTGCAAATAAAAAATTCAGTACAACGCTCCATCGCATTTGAATTAATTCTGTTAATACAGGGGCCTGAACTGGAGCCTTGCGGGGCCGCGTCGGGGCCTTATTTGGGGCCCAATTTGTCTCTATAGCGTTGACTGATCGTCGAGCGTGGCTTGGATTGATGATCACCGTACGTGTTGTACGCCTCTACGTATCGACGTCTTAACGTTACGTAACGTAATTTTACGTAATTTACTCACGAGGAGTTCATAATGTAACGTGTGAACTTTTTACGGCGAACTTTTGATGTGTATCATAATTCATAACATGCAGGTGTTGTTTTTAACCGACTTCAAAAAAAGGAGGTTGTCAATTCGACACGTATGTATGTAATATTCCCAGCACTGGCCAGTTTTCGTATGTTATGTTAGTCTTTATCAGCATCTGAGCAAATGTGCTAAATTTCAAAAGTGTATGTATGTATGTTTTTATGTTTGTGTTGGTATATCTCTGGAACTACAAGTCCGATTTAAGTGATTATTATTTTGTTGTACTAGGTATTGTTCAACTTAGGGAATAGTGCAAGTTTCATCAAAATCGGTGCAGTAGTTTTCGAGTTACGGAATTTTTATTCTCAATTACGTACAATTTTGAAGTCATTATTTAATAAATTATTTTTATTTATGAAATTTAGTTTATTTAGTTAGAACTTCTAGTTCGATATATTTTATGTATGCTAAATACTTATTATATTCATCACATTGAAGAACTTTCTAAAATACTTTAGGATATAACTTTAGGGTCAATTCAGACCGCAACGCGCCGAGACGAGGCAAGGCGCGGCGCGGCATAAATTTGTATGGATTTGACAGATTTCAATTGCGCGAGGCGACATGCCAATCTGTCAAGTTTAGAAATGCATCTACGCGTCGTCAGCGTGTTGTGGTCTGAATCAACCCAAATTCTTAATTAAGTACGTACAATTTTGAAGACGGTTTTATCTTTTTAAAATACTATTATCTGATACGCAGTGTATTACCTAATGTTTTGTACTTGCAGGTATTACAAGGATTTTTACAGTATGTTCTTTAAAATTTCCTATCTCAAAAACTACCGACAACTATCGATTTTGATTAAACTTGCAGTATTCGCTAAGTAGTTTTGTTGTACTAGGTAATTACCTAGTACAACAAAAAAGAATCACTTAAATCGGACTTGTATTTCCAAAGATATGCGAACACAAAGATAAAATCATACATGTTACATACATACACTTTGAAATTAGGCACATATTTTGTTCAGACGCTGATATTATGTGAAAACTGGGCAGTACTAGAAAATGTTACCTACATACGTGACGAATTGATAATCTCCTAACTCCTTTTTGTAGTTTGTTTGACGACCCGGTGAACTTAAATTTAATATTTAAGGGGGGCTCCCATACAAGAAACGTGATTTTTTGGCCTTTTTTGCTCGTAATCAATAATGGTAACAGTTAGGCGCTTGAAATTTCCACAAATCATATATTTGTAACTTAATAATTAATAATGAAATTAAAACAAAGTAAATATTTAAGGGGGCTACCATAGAAAAACACAATTTTTGTCTACTTTCATTCTATACCGGTACGGAACCCTTCGTGCGCGAGTCCGGGCCGATTTTTTTAGGGTTGTAAATAAACACAGTCTAGATTTCTTAGTAAGGGAGAATTCATTAATTTGGAGGCCTAAAATAATAAAATTTCTATTGATTATATTTATACTATGCAATATGTATACAGTATTCTAGGACAATAATTATGTATTTATTAGCATTATAATATCATCATTTCCGAGTCCCATTTCTGTTCCAATGATAGGAGTCTCCGAATTACCTCTTACTAACCTATTAATTTTATGACTCAGCAATAAAAACTTTTTTATTGCAAAAAGCATCGATAGTAATTGATTTGTTCCAACTGGTCCGCTAAGAATTCCTTTGAAACTTACACCTTTCCCTCTTCCAATCATATATTTTCCGATGAAGAAACAAATTCTTCTAACTTTTATTTACATGTTTATTACTATTGTATTGTATTATATTATTGTATTAAAAGTTTATCATTAATAATAGAGTAAGAGCGACAGTCAGAGTTTCGTAGTTTTATAAAATATAAAAGTGTACGTTTATGTTAATTCACATGTTTATGACCCCCAGTCCCCCATAGAGTTAAGAACGACCAGCAACTATGTCCCCAGTTTCGATTCGGTCCGGTTATATTAGGAGGTAGTCAAGTAGAACTTCATAACACATAACTACTTGATAACATCAGTTATCAAGTATCTGCAATAAAGTATTTAAAGCTCAATTTTTTTATCTTATCTTTTTATGGGATTTTTGACAGTTGCTTCCCACTGAAAGATACCCCTAAACTACCTTTAAGTATTTTTTAAAGACTTAACTGCCGTACGCAGAGACATTTGATTATGATTAACTTTCAATTTAATGAAGAGTTTGACAATTAATAATGTATGGGGCTTATGTCAAAATTTTGAAATAATATTAAAACATATATTATCCACGTTCCACTTAGCGTTGAAAACGATTAAAAGGCTAAAAATAGGAGGCATTTTCGGCGTTTTGATCGTTTTCAACACCAGGTGGAACGCGGGGTATAAGTAATTAATAAAATATTATTATGGTATATTTTCTAAAAATCATAAAAATATTTTTGTTCCAATACAAGCAATGCCGGAAGGGATGACCAGACTTTGTTTCCAAACATTACAAATAGCAAAAATTGTACATTGTGTTTGGATCAAGCAAACAGCTTTTCATTACTGTCCGAACTTGTTTATTTCAAACTAAAAATCCGGTTCCGAAACAAAGGCCCTAAATTTTAACTAAGGAAAATGTATTCGTGGCAATGTCATATTGTTTCAATATTCCGGGGCTATTTTGGACATTACACTGTCATGTATTGTTTATTTTCTTTTTTTTTAAAAATACCCAACTAGCACAATAGTGATAAATAAAATAGCTAACTTTGTATCTTTTATTTTATTTATTTATTATTTATTTTAGTACCAGCTTTAGGGATTCTGGAATCAGTTTTAAGTTCTATTAATGCATCTGTTACTCTTTAATCTTTATGGCTGAAAATACCACTGGGGTAGCAAAACCTGAACCTAATGCATTTGAAGTTTATTAGCTTTAACATAGCATAATTAGATAATATTACGGTTTGTAAAATTTTGACGTAATTGTTCTTTATGCACCGTCAGGAAATTGAATTAAGCACAGCGCGAGCGTGCGAGCGTCTTTTGGCTATGTTATAATATTATCTATTGTCGTTATCTATTCTTAGACTTTAGCTATACATACAACGGCCAAAAAACATAGGTCGGCATGTGCTTATAAATCAATTATTTCTCTGATAGGACATAACATAATTTTTCTTATAAAACGTTTTATTTATCGGTTTTTATTGGTATAAAATCGAATAAATAAAATATGTAGTGATCTAAAGATTTTATTGTTGTAGTAAACTCAAAATCGTAGGTGATCAAGTCGTAAAACCGAAACGTTGAATTCTGTAAGTACTTTCATTTCACCATTTTTATTCCCCTGCGTAAGATTTCCTCTCACGGTCTCAAATATTTGTATTGCCAATAAAGAGTTTACTATTTTCTTGCCACATTCAATTATTGAGTTTAATATGAGCAATTTCTACTTTTATTCCAAAATCATTTTTTCAAAATCCAAATCAATTTTTTATCATAATGAAAATTCCGTAATTTAATGTATATCTCATATTTTATTTATTGATTTGTCTATTAACGGAACAACATTTAAAGTACAGTATAAAAGTATAATATTAACAAAATCATAATCAAATTATTGACATGCCATACTAATATAATAATATAAATAAAAGAAAATGCTAAATAAAATATAAATCATACTGTACTGATAAATTATGCTTGGGTATTATAAATATACCCTGGGATTGTGTTTGCACTGATCCGTATTATTTGTAACATGATTCTATGGACATAATTTGTATATTTAACCTAAAAGCAATGATTTTGTGGAAAAGATGGGTCCCGGCTCTCGAGGAAAAAACTTCTTTGAACGACATGCCTGATAAATTATATAATAATTAAAAAATCAGTAAAAAATATCTAATATTCAGATTCAAACCATGAATAGTATCGTAAAATATGCAGAATTTAGAATCTTTTAAGTTTTTTTGGCATCTGATAAAACTTATGTTGCATAATATTACTTACATGATCATTCCGTCCAAAGTCTATATCTATACTAATATTATAAAACTGTAGAAATGAAAATTTCTGTACATTAAAGATATTCAAAAAATAATAAGCAGGGGGTGTTACTACATCGCTATAGAAGCCAAAACTGTGGTTAGTTTTTTGTCTGTCTTTCTGTCTGTCTGTCTCTCTGTATGTTTGTTCCAGCATCACACGAAAACTACTGATCCGATTTGCATACGGTTTTCGCAGATATATTTGTCTGCTTCCAACTTAACATCTGGTGTATAAAATTCCCCTCCCCCACCCCTCCAAGGGGACCAAAAAGGGGTCAGATTTTGTATCAAACATTTTTCTTGGACTTACTTCATATTATTATTTACTGTTTTCCAACTTAACATCTGGTGTATAAAATCCCCCCCCCCCCTCTTAGGCTCAAAAGAGGGGAAAGATTTTGTATCAACTTTACTGATAAATAATTATATGGCAAAACAACGTTTGCCGGACAGCTAGTACCTAATATAAGATTTCTCAATTTGGATTCTTGCGCAGAAGATATTTTATAGCTCAAAGAGCCCTATCTTTACGCTAGTTATATATTTAAATCAATGCCTAAAAGCTTGTCAGGATTTGGGACAAATAAAATTTCATTTGTGTAACTTGATACAAGGGTAGCAACATGACTTATATTTACTTTCATTAAATATACAAAATAAACATTATGTTTGATTTATTATGAAATATTCCATTAATTTTCCTTTTATACTTATATTGTATTATCTTATATATAAAAATGGATATTCAAATGTGTTAGTCGCGCTAAAACTCAAAAACGGTTGAACGGATTGGGCTGATTCTAAAATCAACTCATAGACTAATCTAAAATATTCGTAGAAGTCCAGGGAAGGTTTTAAAGTGACACGAATTTTACAGGGACAGATAGTTTTTTTTTTAATAAATACATTTATAACGATGTAATAAGTAGCTATCTACATAACCTACTAATATCTTATATTATTGCCTAAAAAAAGTATTTTGTTTTATTCTACTTTCAAATAAAAATATTATTATTATATCCCTCACTACTTAACTGTGTGTATACAGACTTTAGTGTAATTTATACAAAACACTAGATAACGTATTACATGTAACTCCGTTGCGCCAAAATTCTTTTTTCGCGCGGTAACCGTACGTTTTTCTGGGATTTTTCCTATTTCCTTTCAAGGGACCCTTAAGTATCTCCACACCAAATTTCAGCCAAATCAGATAACAGATAGACAGACAGGCAGACACACTTTCTCTATTATAATATTAGTATGAATTATAACTTTGTGTATACCTACAGATATAATATACTGAGTCGATCTTTTTATCAGTAAAGGGGCAAATCAATAAGAGGACTAAAAGTTGAGAATCTGCGGAGAATTGATAATGAGCTTCTCTAACAGCTGGTGCGAATGGCTCCCCCTTTTTCTTTAAATAAGCGATGAAAGTAATTAAAGTCTAAAAGACTCAAATCACGTCCGCAGAAGGGTTCGGTTTTATAAAGTTTAATTGACGCGAGCGGCTTTATTATCCCACGATCGATAGTATGTCCACTGCATATTGATATTTTTTTCTAATTCTGACTTTCTATAATGGCCGGTTTGCATTATTCCATTCGAGAATTCAATCCAGCGTTAGATTACTATGTTACTAGGATAATGTAAACGAGCACTTAATGACATTCCAGATTTTAGAAGGCTTGGAATCAATCTGTAAAAATGGATTTTATAAAATTGATTTTATGGACATTTTCATGATATGGCATAATATAAAAACATTAGAAAAATACCACTTTTACCACCTTACTTTACTAATTTACACAGTTTCTTTTAGCACCTCTGTAAAAATAAATACACGTCAAGTAAAATATTTTTATCACTAATTTACGTTTACGTACAAGTTACCACGTAAGACCCGTTACGTTGTTTTACATACAAATAACCAAGGTGTTCACAAAGCGCGCTGCGTCGTCACAACGCACAAATAACGGACATCAGCCCCGAGACGAAGCGGGAGGGGAAAACGTTAAGACTGCTTCGTAAAACGCTGCGATGACGCAGCGCCCGTGTGGGCCGGCTATGCGTCGACGCAACGCTGACGCAACGCGCCGTGTGGACTGTCTCTAAATAGTGCCTGCGTTTATTCCCGTGGGATAAACGCAGGTACTATTTACGCGGGCAGAGGTTATGACAGTACAATATTACGATAAGTGCACATTTTTCCATCGGTTTACAGCAGTACTTAATTATACATGCAGAATTAATAACATTTACATAAATATGTACAGGGAGTAAATAAATCTTCATTGAATTTAAAAATCTTGGCGACACGAGGGCTGGCTATAAAATCTGCATATTTTGCCGCTCTACATACTCAGATTTACGACACGAAAATTTTCTTACATTTATATTATAATATTATTGTATGTTCAAATATTATGTTCAAAATTACAACTTTGATTTATGTCGCTGTAAAACAGACGTTTTTGACATTCTTTAACTCTGATTTATATGTTTCATCTGCAGCGAAAAATTTATATCAAAAGATATTAATAAAAATCGGCAAAGTGCGAGTCGAAATCGCCCACGAAGGGTTGCGTACCGTTATAGAGTGAAAAAAAAAAAAACAAAAAATAGTGTTTTTGTACGGGATCCCCTCTTAATTATTTATTGTATTTTTATTATTAATATTAAAGTACACATAATATAATTAAGGATTTTGTGGAAATTTAAAGTGTCTCACATGTGGCTTTTATGGATCATTATCATACGTTTGTTGTATGGGAGCCCCCCCTGAATATTAACTTTATTTTGTTTTTAGTATTTGTTTTTATAGCGGCACCAGAAATACACAATCTGTGAAAATTTGAGAAGTCTAGCTATATCTAGCGGTTCTTGTGATACAGCCTGGAGACAGACAGACAGACGGACGTCAGACATCGAAGTCTCAGTAATAGGGTCCCGTTTTTACCCTTTGGGTACGGAACCTTAAAAACGAATTTTCAATTTTGTTACTTTTACTAAAATTTGAGAAAGGCTGCACCGATTTGGCTACCTTTAGTGTTTAAACTTGAAGTATTCGTTGAAGAACAGAATTTTCTTTTTATATTATTTTATAGGATGTAAGTGATACAAAGTTCACCGGGTCTTCTAGAAAAAATTAAGTATATTAAGAAAACTGTGTCTGAAAGATTTATAGAATAGCCTAAGGAAGTAGGTACTACTTTACTTTTGAAGCCAAAATACAAGTAAAAATTGCTTTTAACCAACATCGTAACTATCCATAACCAACAAATTTTATGTTTTAAGCTATAAGATTATAGCAAATGAAACAAGCTTATCACCTACAATTGATGATTATGTGGGTGATAATGAATGAGGGTTTTGATGTTTAAAGATACCGGCCTTAAGGGACATGATAGGCCACTTTCCATTAAGGCATGGGCGTTATTGCAAAGAGCAAAGTGTTGTAACCCATTAGTCGTGAGCGAGCATTATTCTTAGTTTCGTTTCTCTTGAATCGTCCAACTTTTGCGTAATACTCGTATTTTATACTGATTTGACGTGTAAAATATAAAGCCTTGGTGTAGGTTCCATGTAAAAATAATAATAATAATGTAAATATATAAAACTCAAAGGTGACTGACTGACATGGTGATCTATCAACGCACGGCCCAAACCACTTGACGGATCGGGCTGAAATTTGGCATGCAGGTAGATGTTATGACGTAAGCACCCGCTAAGAAAGGATTTTGATAAATTCTCACCCCAAGGGGTTCAAATAGGGGATGAAAGTTTGTATATAATAATCCATCTTCTTAACGCGAGCGAAGCCGCGGGCAATTGCTTACGAGCAATTGCCCGCGGCTGACGTGTTGTGAAGCGTCAATATATATTACGATATATATTGACGCTTCACAACACGTCAGTCTGGCCCCGTTCTAAGTACCTGAAGGACTTGTGTCACAGGTACCAGACAACGGAAACATATTTAAAGCTTTTATACTATACATATATTTAAGATGTTTATTGTAATGAGATAAATAGAATGTAAGTTGAATAATTTCAAAACTAGATGACGCTCGCAACTCCGTCGCGCCAAAATTCGTTTATATCGCGCGGGAACCGTGCGATTTTCCGGTAAAAAAAAATAATATTATCTATGGATGCTTCACAACACGTCAGTCTGGCCCCGTGCTAAGTACCTGAAGGACTTGTGTTACGGGTACCAGACAACGGAAATATATTTAAAACTTTTATAGTATACATAATATTATATTTAAGATTTTTATTATATCTAGCTGTCCCGGTGAACTTCGTGTCACTTTAAAACCTTCCCTGGACTTCTACGAATATTTTAAGACTAAAATCAGCCGAATCTGTTCAGCCGTTTTCGAGTTTTAGCGCGACTAACACATTTGAAAACCCATTTTTAGGGTTCCGTACCCAACGGGTAAAAACGGGACCGTATTACTGAGACTTCGATGTCTGTCCGTCTGTCTGCCTGTCTCCAGGCTGTATCTCAAGAACCGCTAGACATCTGAAATTTTCACAGATTGTGTATTTCTGTTGCCGCTATAGCAACAAATACTAAAAACAAAATAAAATTATTTTTTAAGGGGGGCACCCATACAACAAACGTTACTTTTTTGATATTTTTTGCTCGTAATCAATAATGGTAACTAGCTGTTACCATTATTGATTACGAGCACTTGAAATTTTCACAATATCCTTAATTATATTTGTACTTTAATAATTAATAATAAAATTAAATAAATATTTAAGAGGAGCTCCCATACAAAAAACACAATTTTTTGTCTACTTTCGCTCTATACCGGTACGGATCCCTTCATGCGCGAGTCTGACTCGCACTTGGCCGATTATTATATTTAAGATACACATATTTAATACACATCTAGACCCGAAAACATTGAAAACTATTTAATATTCCGTCGGTGGGATTCGAACCCGCGACCCCCCCGGCTTGAGACACACTCAACCAATTGAGCCACAGAGGTCATTTAAAAAGTATCACAATATACCCTTTCCTGGCACTTAAAGTATCTCTAAACCAAATTTCAGCAAAATTAACTCAGTGGTTTAGGCGTGAAGAGGTAACAGACAGACACAGTTTCGTATTTATAATAATAATTTTATTATAATATTGTATGGATTCTAAGATAAAATATTTGCTCATTCAGAATTGCTTACGTCATGGCCATAGGTCACCGGATGAGTTATATTGAAAGCCAAATATTTTTCCTGATACTATAATAATATTATACTATTCTACTTTTTAACTTCAACCGCTATGATAATTGACTGTCAGTAATTAACCTCGTACTTTTAAGTATATATGTTACTGTAAAAGCTCGAACTTTGGTAAATCTTAAGGGCAGGTAACAGTGAAATAGCGCGTGGACAAGTTTTTTGATCCTGTTTCATTCCTTACATTATCATCTAAAAATTTTGAAAAAATTACGACCTTTACTTGAGGATATAACGTATTCGGCTTCGCATTAATTGACACAAACAGAAGAACTTCACTCGATAGAAAACAAAGCCAAAGTTACCTCTTTTTAAAATCTTTTTTCAATGCTGTGCTAAGAATACTAAGCTAACTAAGCGACCTATTTTTTATAGCTTTAATTAGATAAAATGATTATCTATCCGTATTCGCAAAAATGGAAATTGTAGCATTTATTTACTGATGCCAGTGACAAGATATCTAGAGAATTCGCGAGGGCATCTATCACTCAAAAAACATTTTCGAGTGATAGAAGCCCTTAAGATTTAAGTGTAAATCTTAGGATTTACCGACACGAGTTGGTAAATGTAAGTATTTCTAATAATACGACGATTTTTTCGAACATTTACTATTAAACTACCATTAAAATAAATACTACTTTAATAATTTATAATAATATTAAAATAAAATAAAGATAAAGCCCCCCCCTTCATACCAAAAACACAATTTCTGGCCTGTTTTTGCGCTATAACGACACGGAACCCTTCGTGCACGAGTCTGACTCTCACTTTGCCGTTTTTTTCAACATAATATACCATGCCATTAACGTAAATCCTCAGATTCACCAACTATATGGTGGTAAAATTTCATATCGCAAACCTTTTCGGACATTTACCATTAGGAATTGGTAGATCTTAGGTTTTACTAGAAAATCTTAGGATTTACTGCAGTTCGAGCTTTTACAGTAACATAATATACATCAGAACCGGAGAAGGGCTGAATTGATTTGGCTAATTTTAGTCTTGAAATAGTCATGAATTGTGATCACTGGTTTTTGTCGGCGTCCAGTTGTACAATAATATCATATTACATTATGTTGGTGTTCTAACGGAGTGGCGTAGTTTGTAAGAACTAAAACTCCAATCGTCCAGGGAAGTTTTATATTAGGATTTAGGAAGGAAGTGATTCAAAGAACATCTAGTTGTATTATTTCATATTTTACTGCTAACAATTTCAGCAATATATTAACTTTATTGTTTTTTCCAAATAAACGTTCCTTCTTATAATTCTTATCTAACTTTTAGTTCTATTTTTTTCGATTTTATTCAGCCTTACTTGTAGTTGACATGTGCGAAAATAGAGGGCGCTGAGCGTTGTCTACATCGCGCTATCGCTTACTCCTAAATCATTGCTCAATAGTATTACACTGTTTTATCTGACTTTGTTAAATCCAGTAAATATTTCTATTTTTGGAGACGGGCGTCGGCTCTTGTTCGAAAGTGTCGCGTCCGGCGTCGTATACGGTCTTTTGTCCCCTAAGAGGGGAAGGGGAAAATGTTATACACTGTACACCAGAACCATGTTAAGTTGGAAAACGCAGTTAATAATATTATGAAGTAAGTCCACTAAAGAAATAAAAGGGGGGGGGGGGGATTTTTATACACTTACCCATTTTACTTACCCACTTTTGAACGCAACGCTAATGTCAAAGTTAATAAAATTTGAAATTGACATATTTTTTCACTTATGACGTGTTAGGGGAGCGTTCCACTAAGCGCTAAGTGGGTCGAAGTGGACGTTTAATAAAACCGCCATCTTTATATTATATACTAGATGTCCCGTGCGGCTTCGCCCGCGTAAAATAGGAATTTTACGAAAACCGTACATTTTCCCGCAAAAAAAATCCTTATGAGTTATGTCCCTTCACGTAGTCTACGTATAGAGTGTGTGAGATCTGTGACAAATAATATCAAAAATGCTCCAGTACTTCGTGAGATAAACCCTTTATAATAATTTTCCCGGTTTTTTCCACATTTTCCTCTGATTCTTCGGTCCTATTAGTCTTAGCGTAAATAATAATAAATAGCCTTCCTCGATAAATGAGCTAACACTGAATTTTTTTTTAAATCGGACCAGTACTTCCTGAGATTAGCGTGTTTGAACTTTGAGCAAACAAACTCTTCAGGTTTATAATATTAGTATATATTTTTTAAATCGCTTGACAAACTCGAGTCTCGATCTAAAAAGACTATGAAACGTATCATGGGACGATGCAGCTTGATGGTATAATATGGTAGTGATGATGATGATGATGATGACGAATGTAATTTGCATAGTAGCATCTGCTTTCCGATCTTAAATCAACGCCGAAACTCTCAAACGTGTATCTATAAAGAGTCAGGAGTTCTCCCAGCAGCTTCCGAACCATGGGTGGGTGTCACTGGGTCCAAAATCTTACTTGTTGTTAGCATATGCTCGGAATACTTCTCATGAAACCAAAGTCACCACATAATTCCATATGAATTTTGAGGAGTTCCCTCGATTACCCATTGATTCCTTCATCAGGTCACCATTTTTGTGAACATGATACCAAATTGGGATAATGCCCTATACACCAAAAGAAAAATTTTGAAAATCGGTTCATAAACGGCGGAGTAATCGTTGAGCATAAAAAAACGAACATAATACCTCCTCCATTTTGAAAGTCGGTTAAAATTATAGCCTATGTGTTATTCTGATGTATAAGCTATATTATTGTAAAGTTTCATTAAAATCCGTTCAGTAGTTTTTGCGTGAAAGTGTAACAAACATCCATACATCCATACATCCAAACTTTCGCCTTTATAATATTAGTAGGATGTGTTATTCTGATGTATAAGCTATATTATTGTAAAGTTTCATTAAAATCCGTTCAGTAGTTTTTGCGTGAAAGTGTAACAAACATCCATACATCCATACATCCAAACTTTCGCCTTTATAATATTAGTAGGATAGGATTATGCAAAATAAGCGGTTCCATTGAAATTTGAAAAATTATAATAATAAAGTTAGTAAAATAAGAGGTAAAAAGGAATAAGAATGACAATCATAATATTAAAACTAAATAAATATACATTTAAAATAAATGTTACAATAAACAATGATGACTTAAAAGAGGAAAATAAAAGTATTATACGATATTATCTCGAAAAAAGCTATAAAAACAAGAAACTATTAAAAGTCGTCCCTAGACAAAACCAATATTAAATGCGATAAAATTATAATTTGAAATGAACACTAGAAACGCTCAATAATCCATTCCACTTGAGTTTGTATCATTGACGCGATTTGTATCATGCGATTGGAACGGCAAAAACCACGGTGGTAAGCATTATCGACTTATCGTTGTAGGTGCTAAGTGGAACGCACCCAAAATAAAACAATCGCGATGTATTTTACATTGAAAATCTATTTCATTCAATTGATTAAAGAAATAAAACATATTTAATAGTTCTTTATATTATGTTTCTTTGTTATTAAGATGGTAGAAATGAGCAAACGCACTCAAATTGCTCAAAACTACATAATCAAAATAAAATATAATCAGCTGATTTATTGAAAATCCGCCATATTGATCTTATCCACACTCTATACAAGGGTGATGCCTTGTATAAGCGTTGTGGTAATTTGTATGGAAGTTACAACAGCGTTATACAGGCCTTATGTCAAAAAAATTATTATTAGTAGAAAAAATCTTACGCAGCCTCTATACACCCTAAGTAACTTTTTATTAGCAAGAGCGCAGATGTTGATTTGGAAGAAGACAAATATCTGTGAAAACCGTATGCAAATCGGATCAGTAGTTTTCGTGTTAAAGAAAAAACCACCCCGACTTGGTGACGCCCACTATCGTCATATTTTAATTTCGCTATAATTTTAAAACCAAACGTCCAATTTTAATCATTCAAAGACCAAATATTATCTACATAAACTGTACTTAGTGATGAAGTAATTTATTTTGATAAGGATTAATAGCATAAGTAAAATAAACGCATTTAAATGTAGTCCTAAAAAAATTCAAGATTTTTAAATAAAAAAATGGTTATTGTGCCTCACTCGACATAGATAGGTATAGTGTGTCGCGGACTTTTTTGTAGATATTTATGAGATCTACAATTAATTAGAACATTTTATGGTTCTATCTTTTATAGTTTAGGCAGCGTACGGAAAATAAGTAACTTTTCTGGTTGATTTTTACACCTTGCGTCCGAAAAACCTAAATATCTTACGGAACCCTATTTTTTTCCAAAGTAAAATTTAGCCTATGTTCAGCAGAAATAATGTAGGATTCCAATGGTAAAAGAATTTTTCAAATCGGTCCAGTAGTTTCGGAGCCTATTCAGGACAAACAAACAAACAAACAAAAAATCAAATCTTTCCTCTTTATTATAGTAGTGTATATAATATAGTTACTATATTATAGTATAAACTATAACGTATTATATACAGCTTCAATTTTCTGGGGACACGGTAGTGCACCCGCCGAGTTGAGCCAAGCGAAGCGCAAGGGCACTACTTACCTCTTTTCGAAGTGTTTCGCCGTTTTTTTTTAACCTTCATAGAATTGGTTTCCGTTGTAGCAACTAGCAGATAGTTCATATTTTCAGGATATTATGATGTCATTAATATACTTATTAAGCATACAAAGTCTCAAATCTACGCTAGTAATATTTATGCCTATGCTCAAATCTCATACGGAACTTGACGCCATAAACACCAAAACTCGAACTTTAAGCTTTAAATATAACATCCATCATAATATTCACTCAGCAGTTGAAAGATTCACACTTAAAAGAAAATTAGGAGGTCGAGGTATCATAGATATAAAAAATTTACATTATAACCAAATAAACAACATGCGATCTTATTTCCTTAACAAGGCTTGACCAGCCAATTACATGATGCAATAGTAAGACTTCCACATAAAGGTACAGTCAGCGTTCAAAAGTCCAGTAGCACCGTAACGACCATATTCGTTTGCCGCTACAGTGCGTTTTTATGTGTGCGCCGTGTTACCGTGCACACACTTAAGGCCGTCCCCCGAGCAAACGACCTTGGCCATACATTTTCCGCGTTGCCGAGATTGCACCAAAACCGTATTTTTTTACTCATCTTAGTTCAAAATTGACCTAAAAAAATTTAAAACGGGGAATATGTAGTTTATGATATTGTCAATCTATTGGCGTGTGTTTCAAATAAAAGTAATTTGTAAATACTAAGGAGAAGCTGAATGTACGCTTGAATTTTAATAAATTGGCTTTACTTTGGAAGCTGCAGATATCATGAGTATTATAAACGAAAATAGAAAATTTAAAACGTGGAAAGGAATGTTGAGATACTGAAGATTACTGCAGTTGTATTTTTATTATAACTCTGTAGCTTTCAATCGATCACAGAATCTCCAAGCCATCTACTTTAAAGTCTAATTTATAAATCGCTGTATAAAAGTTTTGCGCGATCGAGGATTCTGGTCTTCTCTTTATCTCGGGAATATATTCACCGGTTGGACCCGATCCAAGAGGACCGTTTATTGCGGCATTAGTCCTATCTATCCCCAGTTTGTGCCACATTTTTCTTAATATCAAGCATAGATTAAGAATCCATAGTAATTTGCACTATTAGGGTCAATTCAGACCGCAACGTGACTCGTAGATGCATTTGCGTGCATTTCAATTGCGTGTGACTAAGTTTGCATATCTGTCAAATTCATACTTTAGAAATGCATCTACGCATCGCGTTGCGTTCTGAATTGACCCTTATTGGGGTAAAAGTTTGTGAGCGTGTATGCTAACTGTAGTTATTTCCAGTAGAAATATTTTTTCAACTGGTAGCCCCCTCAAAAAATCTAGATATTCATATTTGCTTCATTCAGAATTGTATCTTGAATGCTACAATATTCTAACAATAATATAAAATATTTGTTATGCTCTAAGCTACATATGAATCGTATCGGATCACCGATTGAATAAATATTTTTGTTGCGACAGATTTTAAATACATAATGTTAAAAACCAACCAAGTGCGTATTAGAATTGCGCACGAAAAGTCCACATACACAATATCTAAAAGCAGCAGAAGCCACGTTTAATATTTTTTTATTCGTGTTTTTAGTATTTTTCGTTAAAGTAACTAGTCTGTGTTTATTATGTTATTTATTTTATGGTATTTTAACTGTCTACATTGTATTATCCTTGTTACAGAGAGACGTTAAGCAAAGTCTAGTTTCCGACTTCCACTTTTTATTACTTTGTAGTGTAGCAATCTTAAAAATATTTTAATATAAATTTTAATTAATAAAGTGATTCAAAAATATTTTTCAAAATTCTCTGAATGCATTAAAAAGCTAATTTCAATCCAGTTTTAAATTGATTCCTACCATTTTGTAGAACACTATACAATCCTCTATCGGTTGTATCACGGGGAGTGCTCTGAGGAATTGTTCGGAATCATACCACCTACAACCTTTCGCCATCGTACCACGCGAAAAACATACCATACTCATCACCTTGATGAGTGGCAGTCTTCCACAGTGCGTTTTTCGCGTAACTTTCTGCCGCGCACTGTAAAACTCTGAAACTAACTGTCACCAGCAGTATTTCCGAACCTATACGACCTGCAAACCTTCAAGAAAAGAGTATTTCCTCTTAAAAGGCCGGCAACGCACCTGCAGCTCTTCTGATGTTGCGAGTGTCCATGGGCGACGGTAGTTGCTTACCATCAGGTGACCCGTTTGCTTGTTTGCCCCCTTATTTAATTTAAAAAAAACAGAGAAGTTGATTCATATTCAGATAGAGAGCCTAAGTTTGGTCGCGTTACGTCAAACCCATCCGACCGATCACAATAATTCACTTGAACTTACAGGCTTCCTAGACGAGCAATTTTATTGTCAATATCACGCTTTAATTTTATTGAACAGTTTATTTGACAATTAAATTGAAGGCGCGCAATGATCAATATCAACCCTGGATGGTCAATAATAATACGCAATACGTGATATTGACAGTAAAATTGCTCGTCTATGCGGCCGGTAATATTGAATTGCCGTATGCCGACCAAATGACGTGGGTCTGTCAACTGCCTAGAAATCAATTTCCTCGATGGTACATATTCACAGTATACTGTCTATAAGCACAAAGCTACGCTTTTACTAAAGCTCTCTAAGGCTCAAAAGACATGATAACCCACTTTCATAAGAATTAAACCTTCGGTCTTCGACGAACCTTTGACTTTAGGCCGAAGTCAAAGATTTACCGAAGCTAAGGTTTATTAATTGGCTAAAGATGTTTATTTAGCTGCAGGTGGCCGAACCCTTCGCAAACATTACGATATGTCTTAGAATAAACTGATCATTAAAAGAAAATGAGATAGTCTAGGATCCGAAATTAACAAAAACAATCTGAATTTTTCAACCTTTAAAAAGGATGATGAAGAAAAAATAAAAACAATATTTAATCGATAAATTCTAAAATAACATCACTGTTTATATCTGTAATAAACAAAACTAAATTTTCTATAGTATTATTAGGTCGACTCTAGTTCGGATCTTACACTATGAGCAGAGAAGATTTGAGCAGAGAAAATAAACTGTATACAATGAAAATCTCGTTAGAAGAGAACAAAAGAAAGTGAATATTCGGACAATTAGACTTTTCCTAGTAATGCCGCAATTAGCTCCGACTTCTTCAAATGTTTTGTCTGAATTTGTCGAAAGATCTAGATGTACTTTAAGTCTTTTAAATATTATCTTTGTCTCGTCTTTGTTGATTTTTGGAACCTGAAATATTTTTTGTAAATTCAAATATTTCAGGTTTTTACATTCACTACGAATAGTAAATACTATAAAAGAGTAACTAAAAATATTTCCATGGAAAAGCAAGGCGTTATTTTTATTGGTTTTTATTCTTGGGTTGGTCATATTACGTCCTTACATCACCTCAACTACGTTTTTATAACCGGTAATTCCCGGTACTTGAAGTATCTCCATACCAAATTTCAGCAAAATCGGTTCAGCAGTTTGGGCGTGAAGAGGTAACAGACAGACACACTTTCGCATTTATAATACTAAGTATGGATTATAATATTAGTATGGATTCCCAGTGCTCGGCCGAGAGCACTGTCTCACCAGTCACAGTGCCCTTAGTTAAGTTACGAGGCTTACATTCAGCAGTAGACGACTACAGGCTGATGATGAAGGAGACTCGGTGAGATTGATGTCTGCAATCTGTGCAATTATTATTCCTCAGAGACGGAGTGAGGTGGCGAAAACAATTAAAAGTTAGCCCAATTAGGTATTGGGCCGCGTTAACTTTATTAGTTGATTTCATTTGTGTCTGTTTTAATCAGTCCAGTAGCTTGCTTTAAATTGAAATTGTGTTATGTAGCTATTAGGTATAGGATAATAATAATTGGTTATGGTCGATCACTTTCGTAAGGCTACGCGAAAACATTACTATTAACATATTTTTTAGAGCTAAATACTAATTATACTTCGTTGCTGCATCCTATGAGATTTAATAAACCTGTAGTCCGAATTTTGTGGTACTGCATCATCACACGCCATTTAGATATTATTTATTTAATTTAAAACTGAAAAAAGACAATCAATTGGTTTTATAGTACTTCCGCCTTGCTTTCCTAGATGGCGGTGTTAGTTCGTCCGTCATTCGTTTTTCGTGTGCGGCATCGTCAACACGTTATCCTTTTTAAATTAATTTCTACAGTGTTAAAGTGTTATAATTAGTGTAAATCGCCGAATAATATTGGAAAAAGGAAGAATAAGGATGATTACGAACATATTCGCCGCAAAATACGGCGATTGGAAAGTAAATTACGCTGCAACAAAGGAAAAGGTACCAAACTACCCGCATTAATTTTTAAAAATATTATGAATTTTTTCTTTGTTCTCAGCTATGGCATGGTTAACCATACGTTAAAAAAAGACTATCTTAAGGGTTAATACGTGATATTAACCAGATAGTCAACCTTTTGTACCTTAATGGGGTAATACGCGATATTATCCAGGTTACAAACTGAGTCGTGATGATACGTGATATCATCCTGAAAGCAACTTTATGCTTTTGCTTATTCACACCGGACAAGATCCGAGTCATCAGCGTCTTCCTCCCGGGAAGGCCGCTGCGATAACGAGCACTCATCCGACGACAAAAGGCGCGATGAAGACATCGACGCGCGGGAGGCTCAATCTTGCTGTGGAACTCCACAATCTTTAGCCGACGTCGAAGACGTGGATTATATGGAGTCGGCCGCGCCTGCACCGGCGTCGCCGCAGGCCGCACCGCCGACATCAGCACCGCTGAGCCAACCAGAAGCCACCGTGCCAGTAGATCCTAACCAAGAATCTACTCCCAGGTTACCACTTGAAATACTAAATATTCTTGGCAAGGCCAATAAAACAGAAAGCCCTAGGCGAACGCATTCCCACCGAACTCTCTGAACGTTGGGGTAAAATCTTGGTCGATGGTTTGGCTAAGGAATACAAGGAGTCGCTTGTGGCGAAGATTCTTATACCGACTAACTTTTCGCTGGCACAAGCGCCTAAACTCAATCAAGAGGTAGCCGCAGTTCTACAGCAGGCTGCAAAAACCGATAATTTTTTTTTTCATAATACAATCCAAGGCGTAAAAAGCGACGTCTACCTTTTCGGTGAAAAGCGCTAGCAACAAGCACTGCCGGGCAACTCCCGAGCTCCTCCTCGTCAGCAGTACGCGAGGCCAGCGCCAGCAGCGCCGGCCCGCCCGCACGAGCCGCAGCCGTCGACACGTCGGCTCGGCGAGGAGGGCCCAGCAGCCCCCGCGCCGCGGCCGCCCCTACGCGAGCGCCAGACCGAGCAACGACAGGAGACGCCGCTACTAGAGGTACCTCACGCTGGCCGCATCCAATTATTTTTACGCAATTGGCTTCTAATAACCTCCGATAGCACGGTGCAGTGCTGTCTTATGCTAAAGGATATTATAAAATACCCTTCTGCATTGAGTTATAAGTCCCTTCTGTAAGCCACCTTACCAACGTGTGGAACCAAGTAATCCACCTTTTACAAAGAGTCAGATGAGCAAAGCAATAAGTGAACTCAAACAATTAGGTGCTATTTCAGTATGTAATGAAAATTTGCCAGACCAATTTATTTCATACATTTTTCTTACACCGAAAAGTATCGGTGGGTTAAGATTTATATTCAACTCAAAATTACTTAAATACATTTTTAATTTGCACGTAATCAACTTTTAAAATGGAAGATATTCGCACTGCTATAAAATTGGTCTTTCCAAATGTATATTCCTCATATCTCAATCTCAAATCTCAATCGATCTCAAGGAATTGCTTGTGCGGTGTGCCGATTCATACATTACATAAATTTATTATTATTATTATTATTATTATTTTTTGAGATTTCGATTTCATGATAATCTTTGTGAATTTAACTGCCTTCCTGTACGGCTTAAGTTCTGTGCCATTTATATTTGTAAAGCTTCAAAAGCCTCTTTTTATGTGGTCAAGAAAGCAGGGCCATCTAGTGGTCGAAATTCGAATCGAAATCTAAAGATTATGCTACTATATAATATATTAAGGTCAAAATTGAAACAATTAGGTTTTATTATCAACTTTGAGAAAACTAGTATGACGCCTTCACAACTTTGTAGATTTATTGGCTTTGACCAATGATATTATATTAGCTTTGACATAATATTAAATACTCAAGTCATGCAGTTACTCCAGAAATTTTCTAACTAGCCAACGAAATCCATAACAAAGCGCGATTTCGCGAAGTTCATTGGCACTTTAATTTCAGCATGACCAGCAATAGCATATGTATGTGTAGTTGTATATTCTTTGATACAACTGGCCGCGTACTAAATACTTTGAACGAGATAAGTTTTTAGCTTCACAAAAATGTAATAATAATTTTGATTCCATCATGCCTGTAAAACCTTATGTGTACCACCAGTTGGTGGTGCAATATTATTTTTAATAAAGTAAGCTTTTTATTAGAATAAACACAAGTTTATACGAGCTGGAGATCTTCACAGACTCGTCACTCACCGGCTGGGGCGCCGCGTGCGACGGAGTAGTAACTAGATGCCATTGGTCCGCGGATGAAGCTCGCCATCATATCAATTATCTTGAATTATTGGCTGCCTAGGGATTGAAATCATTTTTCATTTCATCGTTGTGATAATATTTTAAATGGCTTACTAAGAATAAATAATACTACTGCCATAATTATATTATCTTATATTAATATTATAATGTGAAGTATTCAATTTCATCATCTCAATGAAATCGCGAGAGATATATGGCAGTAGTGCGAGAAACAACGCATATATAATTTATTTGCTTCTTATTTATATAAAAACACAGATGCTGACCAGGCGTCTAGGTACTTACGTAACGTAACGATAGGAACTTACTAAAGATCTTATTGAGCTTCGGTCAACCTGACAACCTGATGGCTGATACCGTACTTGCTCGCGTTGTGCTTTAATAATAAGTGCTATATTATTATCTGCTAAGATATTATGTCTCTTGGAAACAAGACCCAGGTGCCTTCATCATCCTTGCTTTTACAATTTCATGGCACGATTATTTTTTCTATGCCTTTCCGCCATTCGCGCTCATACTGTCTTAGGAAAATTATAGAAGAGGAAGCGACTGGTAAATTAGTCGTTCCGTACTGGCCGTCGTGTCTCGGCCGTGTTTTCCACTGTTTTGATCGCTTCTCAAATCTGACGAGATTTATTTTAGGCCAGATAAAACCTTCTGGCGTGCGCAGTATTGTGCGGAAAGTCTACCTAAGACGCTGAATACCGGAGATGTCTATTGACAATATCATACTAAAACCGTTATCGGGAGGTACAATTAATCAGTATGATACAGGATTAAAACATTGGTTTAATTTTTGTCAAAGTAATAATATTGATTTGTATTAAGGATCCGTAGCTGATATAATATTATTACGAATTCTTAAATTTTAACAGAAAAACTTAATGAAAAAGCAAGTTGCGGAATGTTAAATTGTTATAGGTCTAGACTCTAGTTTGTCTCTAATCATTGGTAAATCCCGTTGCAATAACGATCCTAAGATTTTTTAAAGGAGTTTTTAGGAGTAAGCCCAGCTTCCTAAAGTATTCATTTTTAAGGGAACCTTATAAACTTTTGGAGTACGTATCTAAATTTTATCCGTAAGATTCGATACTTATTATCATTAGAAATTTAAAAAAAAAAAAAAAAAAAAAAAAAAAAAAAAATGGTAACTCTCATTCTAATATTATAATAATTATATATAATAATTCAACTCGTTGTCGACGGGACAACGGGTGCAGACGTTATCACTCATAAGAACAGAAGACGTTCATTCCGAAAATTCACGTATCGTAATCACTATCAATAATTATTCATCAAGCCCCAGCTAAAGCTTTATCTGTGTACCTAGATAAGACAAAAGAGCTGAGAAATGGCCCAGCTACTGATAAGCTCATTTTAACAACTAGAAAGCCTTTTCATAATGCCAGTTCCCAATCTATAAGTCGCTGGATAAAGAGTGTCCTCAAGGACAGTGGCATAGAGATTGGCGTTTATTCAGCGCACAGCACGCGACACGCCTCCACGTCGGCGGCGCGCCGCGCGGGAGTCTCCGTCGACATTATCAAGCGATGCGCTGGCTGGGCCGGCTCATCACTTTGTTTTGCTAAGTTTTATAACTTACCTTTACCAGATTTAGCACAAGACAGAGCTTTCGCAGAAGCTATTTTTAATGTAAATTCTGATTCATAGCATATCCAAACTAATTAAGTAGTATTATTATTTAGAAGTACAATACTTTATTAAATAAAAATTGTTATGATGTCTATAATGTTATACCTATCATTTTAAATTCCGTAATTAATTAACTTAATGTAATTAATCTGGTATTTTATCATTCCGCAATTACGCGCTGAACATCTACAGGTTTATTAAATCTCATAGGATGCAGCAACGAAGTATAATTTGTGGTTAATTGAACTTACCTTAAGTGAACTTCAACCAAAATTATACGAGTTGCTGCATCCGTAGAGATTTAAAATCCCACCCCACCCACTTCTCTTAGTTTGTTGCCCCTATTCTTTACTTGCGGAATGATAAAATGTTATGAATTATCCTCTCTAAAAAGAATGACGGACGAACTAACACCGCCATCTAGGAAAGCAAGGCGGAAGTACTATAAAACCAATTGATTGTCTTTTTTCAGTTTTAAATTAAATAAATAATATCTAAATGGCGTGTGATGATGCAGTACCACAAAATTCGGACTACAGGTTTATTAAATCTCTACGGATGCAGCAACTCGTATAATTTTGGTTGAAGTTCACTTAAGGTAAGTTCAATTAACCACAAATAAGAGGGCCCAGCAATTGATGATTTCTTTCAACATCTATCGTAATGCTCTGGTTTCCTCTAAAAGCGGTGCCGTCGTGTGGCGGCCGTGATGCAGCGGTGAATGACGTCACTAGAACGTTGTCTATGTGGGCGGTATTGCGCCTAGAGAACGGTGTCGTTTACCGTTCTCTAGGAAACCGCGCCATTTTGTTTACATGGACAACGTTCTAGTGACGTCATTCACCGCTGTATTGTGGTCGCTGCATCGTCATGCCGCATTTGGAGGAAACCAGAAGTTAACAATAACAAAACGAAGATTATCGACCGCTCTTATCAGGATGGTCTATGTCTGGCTTAGAAAGAATTATACATTACTCATTAATATAACAACAAAAGAGGTAGAGAACAGTAAAGAAGGGCAATAATAATTTTAATTTCCACAACCAATTTCTAAAACGTAAAATCGTTATACGCATTATTACGCCTAATTAATTTTTATCTACTCGCACGAGTTACTGGCGCGTTCAAGTTACATCAGTATTCAAGGAGCACCGTATTTACTTATGAACGTGTGCTACTGAGTAATGAAGTTCATTAGTCACCAAGACAACAGGTCCCGGACGTAACGAAATTACAGATAAGTCAATATATATTATATATCTATAGACGTATCTATACTAATTACTAGCTAAAAGTCGAGCTTTGTGAGGACTCGCGTCGGCACATTTTGACTGACTGGTGATTATCGACGTAATATAATACACATCTACATAATAAATAAATAAAAATTACTATGTTAAAGGACAAATCAATGGGCGTGATAGTTTTTCCTTAAAGTGTTTCTAAAAAATGTAAACATTGTAGAATATACTAGGACTCGCTTTGCTTGCCCTGATAAATTCGAAAGTCTGTCTGTCTGTTACCTTTTCACGCCCTTTTTTGCTGAAATTTGGCATGGAGATACAGTAAAACAGTTTCGAATTATTTTCTACTTAATCCAATAATAATAATAAAATTATACTATCGCCATTATAATCTTGAGATATTTAACATAAATGAAATAAAAAGTAAACCTTTTTTTTTTTCAAGCATTTAGCACTTACTTAAGTTGCCTTAATCCGGATTGATCTTGAGCTTACGCCTACTTATTTGCTTAGTATCAACACTGTGTATCAAGTATTTTTCATCCTTATAAAATCTCCACTGAAAACTTTTGCTTTGTTCACATTTTTGTTAAAATCAAACCTGAATCTATGAATACTTTTCGTTTGATCGCTTATGATAAAAATATATTTGGCTAACATATTTTCACAATAGAGTTCGTCTGTATATAAAAGCTTTTTGGGCTTTTGATAATGTTTCTTATTTCTTTGTTATTTGATTTACGGATCAAACACAAAGAGAGATTTATTCAAAACGTAATATTACGGCGATTACCTCATGTCTGCACTTGATTATGTCATAAATAACATAAGTACGTGAATATAGACTTACAAGGATGTTTTTAAAAATAATTAACGTACGTAGAATACAGACTTCCAAGGATGTTTTTAATAATAATTAACGTACGCAGAATACAGACTTCCAAGGATGTTTTTAATAACGTACGTAGAATAATACCTATAAGGATGTTTTTATGATTAACATACGGGCAATACCGACCAACAAGGATATTTTAAAACATGGAGAACATTGTCATGGTGTCGTGGATATGAAACAGCTGTTACTGAAATGGCTCCAAGGATATTTTATAACGACACGTCATGATGATATAGAAAGAATTGGGTGTGAAACAACTTTCACTTAGTAACGCTTTATAATACGATGAATGATTATATTTATTCTTGTTTCGATTACGTAGTAAACCTGCTTATATATTTGATGATTTATAATACAATAGAATAATTATACAGAAATTACAATTAGTTTCAAACATACTCTTCACAGAGATTCCAAAATATTTGCATAAAAACACTATTCTCCTTTCTGGTTTCGATCGGGAAAAAATGACACCATAAAAGTTTTCTTTCTATATTTTGTAATAATTGTTATATTATTATTAAGTTACGCTTTAATAACATCAAGCAAATGATCTGGAAACTTCGCTACTAGAATTTATACACTTAACTTCTGAGTGAAGCAAATATGGAAGAGGAACTTAGTATTTGTCTTGAGAGTGCCATTCGTCCTGTCTCAATATTTTCTTTGGTAAGCGACTTACGTAACACAATTTAATATAAGTGGACTTTTATATCCTTGAAAGAATCATTTTTAAGAGCTGCATCCTCAATGGTCTATGAACAACCATGATTGGCGAATAATTTGTAATAACTGCATCCTCAATGGTCGATGAACAACCATGATTGGCGAATAATTTGTAAGAGCTACATGTTCAATGATCGATGAACAACCATGATTGGCGAATAATTTATAAGAGCTGCATCCTCAATGGTCGATGAACAACCATGATTGGCGAATAATTTGTAAGAGCTGCATCCTCAACGGTCGATGAATTAATATGATTGGCGAATAATTTGTAAGAGCTGCATCCTCAATGGTCGATGAACCACCATGATTGGCGAATAATTTGTAAGAGCTACCTCCTCGACCGGCGAGTGATAACCATGATTGGCACTATGCTTGGGAAACTTTACGCATAATAATAAATTTTGACGACCTCTGTGGCTCAGTGGATAGCACGTTGGTAGCTTAAGCCGGGGGTCGCGGGTTCGAGTCCCGCCGACGGAACAAAAAGTTTTCAAAGTTCCTGGGTCATGGATGTGTATTAAATATATTTATCATATAATAAAAATCTTAAATACAGTGTGATATTTTAATGGTTGTTTTCCCGCAGTAAAATGATTCCATCTTAGTAGTACAATAGATTTGTAAAGTTTTTTTTGTTCAAATCAAAAAAAATATCGGTCGGGTCCATAGTAACTTGCGCCTATCGGCATAAAGTTTCCATAGTACGTCATGAAAAATATTTTGTATTTTCAAAAAATAACATGCGTGGTTCGATAGTACTACTATAGGTAAATCGTTCTGTTGCGGGAAAACAACCACTAAAATTTCACGTTGTATATGTATAGTATAAAAATATTAAATATATTTCCGTTGTCTGGTACCCGTAACACAAGTCCTTCAGGTACTTACCACGGGGCCAGATTGACGTGGTGTGAAGCGTCCATAGATATTATTATTATTATTATTATTAATCGATGTCAATAATTACGGGCACACAGAGGAATATGCCTGAATACACAATATATTGGTTCATCATAAGAAAACGTTTGTCAATTTTTACTCTACGTACGTAAAAAAAGTGTTCGATTGTATAGTATGCAGCATAATTCGCTATAGTGTACAAATAGCGTCTGATATACGACTAAGGGTCAATTCGGACCGCAACCCGATTGGTCAGATTGACATGTCGTCTCACACAATTGAAGTCTATCAAATCCATACAAGTTTAGAAATGCATCCACGTGTCGCGTTGCGGTCTGAATTGACCCTATTCATTATTGAGGTACAAAAAAGCAAGGTAGAGCCGTAGTCGCTTTATAGGCGTTTGTAGAAATATACCCCATACTATATCACAAACCACTATTCTCAAAAGCTTTTATGCTAAATAGCAAAATAAGAAATGAATACACAATGAAACAAATTTCATAATGAAATTCGTATCGCATAACAATGATTTAAATATAACACCCGTCGTATTATGTGAATACGATGCAAATTAAAATATCACCCTCCCCACTGCCGGCGTCTCTATTGTCTCTTGGAAAATAAACGTTACAATTTTCCCTCTTATAAGATTGTCACCGTGAAAAACGGGAGGAATTACACAGCGTAATGTCGTACATAGTGGCTAGGATATTCTCATGCATTTTAAACAGTTGTTTTTATAAGACTTTTTTGACTTAGGTCTATAATATAAATAAAGTTTTCAGTATTACATAATAATATATTAATATGCTTAATATAGCTGCCAAAGTTTTAGTACCTGTTTTCTTTTTAATAGAAAAAATATGAACACTACACACCTCAGAACACGTATCGGCGTAGCAGTTCATAGCGTCGTAGCCGCGTAGCAGTTCGTAGCGTTGTATCCACGTAGCAGTTCGTAGCGTCGTAGCCGCGTAGCAGTTCGTAGCCTCGTAGCCGCGTAGCAGTTCGTAGCGTCGTAGCCGCGTAGCAGTTCGTACCGTTGTAGCCACGTAGCAGTTCGTAGCGTTGTAGCCGCGTAGCAGTTCGTAGCGTCGTAGCCGCGTAGCAGTTCGTAGCGTCGTAGCCGCGTAGCAGTTCGTAGCGTCGTAGCCGCGTAGCAGTTCGTAGCGTCGTAGCCGCGTAGCAGTTCGTACCGTTGTAGCCACGTAGCAGTTCGTAGCGTTGTAGCCGCGTAGCAGTTCGTAGCGTCGTAGCCGCGTAGCAGTTCGTAGCGTCGTAGCCGCGTAGCAGTTCGTAGCGTCGTAGCCGCGTAGCAGTTCGTAGCGTCGTAGGCACGTAGCAGTTCGTAGCGTCGTAGCCGCATATCAGTTCATAGCGCCAACGCCGTAGCCATAGAAAAATTAAAAAGTTTGCTAATGACATTTCCGTACATTTGGAAGTATTAATTAATAAATAGTAATATTATATTTTGAGCCTGCCGTAAAATAAAGCATTGTTTATTTATATGAGATATATCTAAAAGTATAAATCTACAACAATTAAAACAAACAAGACACTAACCGTGTCGAGAAACAAAGTGACTCACTAATTTCACTTCAATTCAACTTTACTTTGACAATTACAATAAAATTTTATGCAGGCATTAAGACTGTACTCATCGCTAAGTGGACTTGAAGTTATTTCGGTCCAAATTGCACCACAAATATTAATGAATGTCACTAGATTCTGAAATTTTGTCGGAGCTAGCCGTTAACTTTAACGCGATATTGCAAAGTTTGGCTGCTAGCTGCGATATTTAGGTATAACATTGATAAAAACTAGTAAATAAGTTAAGTAGGTTGTAGTGTAACAACGAACATCATCCGGTTTGTCAAAAAAAAGTAGACACCATTCATAATTTTACTCAATCTGTTATGAATTCCTTCAACAAATAAAATACAATTAAGTGAAATGCATGTCATTTTTGTAAAGAAATTATCCATTGATATGTGGCATCAGCTAGCATCTTAGCCTATCAAACAGCACGAATGGTCTCGTTGGTTAGCACCTAATCAGTGACTATTAAGAAGGAAAGAATCATAATGTTATAATGTAAAATACTATTTTTTATTCTTTGAAAAATGTACGTTATACATTTAATGAGTATGCCCCTCTATAACTGCAGTCTACAGTTTGCTGCCTCCAGTGTGAAAACATTGCAGTAATATCCATACTAATATTATAAATGCGTTTGTCTGTCTGTTACCTCTTCACGCCTAAACCGCTGAACCAATTTTACTAAAATTTGGCATGGAGATACTTTGAGTCCCTCGGGACTCAAAGTATCTCCATGCAGTATTCTATATCCTTTCTCGAAAGGATATAGAATACTTTTTGTTCCGGGAAAATGTACGTGCAACGGAGTTGCGGACATCATCTAGTTAAACATAACTTTGTGGTTACATGTTCGTTGCATACCTCTCTATCCCTCATTATACCTCGAAACTTTTAAAAACAAAAGCCCGGCAAAACAGAATGCAGCTAACTTCATTGCGAATAAATCATTGCGAAGTTAGTAACAAACGGTAACTTTGCACTCCCTACACATTGGAACTGATTTGTAACTTGTAGCTAATTAGCTGCAACTAATTATTGATACGCCATAGATTAGCTGAAGTTCTAGCCAGATGTATCGAGTACTCGTCGATTTAATTAGAAAACGTTAAGCGCAATACACACTGAGCCCGCCGGGCCGCCGACAAAGCCCGGCGACACAACCCGGCAACCTGTATGAAAAGAATGATGTCGGCAACATGCGCCCGTGCGTGTTTTGTCGGCGCATGTTGGCGGCTTCGGTACGCCTACGCTCACTTGCCCGGCGACACAACCTTAAACACGCGGCAATCACTGACCGATCCGCCGCCACCGCCGACATGCTGCCAACCAAATTTTCCGACTTGTATTATGAGAAGCCGCCAACTAGACCGCCGACAAAAAGTAGCCAATATACGTCGGCGGCCCGGCGGGCTCAGTGTGTATTGCACTTTAGATGCAGTATAGGAAATGTAATACGTAGTATGGTGATGTTGTTTGTTATAAGGTTTTTTTAACTAGTTGAAGAGGCAAATAAAGCTTTACCGTAAACGCAATTATAACAAAAGCTTTGTTATAAACCTAACAATAAAAGTGATGGAAACTGATATGTTTACATAATATTGATGTTTGTTGATAATTATTATAACAAATTATTTATGATTATTAACGATTTTCCATACTATATACAGCTTCGCAATAATGGTTCAGGAGGTCTTAGTTATGATTCTGTGTATTCAACTACGTGTAACTTTTTTTTATGATAAAAGAGGGCAAACGAGCAAACGGGTCACCAGTTGGAAAGCAACGCCGCCCATGGAAACTTTTATGAGCCTTTTACGAGGTAATAGGGTAGGGGAGGGTAGGGAAGGGAATAGGGGAGGGTAGGGAAGGAAGTAAGGGAGGGTAGGGAAAGGAAAAGGGTAGGGGATTGGGCCTCCGATAAACTCACTCACTCGGCGTAAGCGCTGTTTCACGCCGGTTTTTCTGTGAGCCCGTGGTATTTCTCCGGTCGAGCCGGCCCATTCATGCCGAAGCATGGCTCTCCCACGGTAACTCATGAATTCGCGTATACAAAATTTCTCATTATTTCAGATAAACTATACAAATATTCATGAATGATTTGGAAGTAATGGTAAACAGGTTAATTATTTACGAATTCGATAAAAGCTTGATCCTTTTCACGAAGGTCGACAGCCGTCTGGGCCCTTTAAATGAAATAATTTCTCCTCTACGCTTATACTAGAAGTCCGTACTTGTTTTTCCCGTAATTTATATAATAAACAGTCTTATATCGGTGTAATAAAAAGTTGTTTCAGAGGTAAATTAACAACGCACGTGTATGCTGTAAGTTAACAATTTTCGTAGCCCTCACAAAATTCGACTTGTTTACGTAACCGCTAATAGGCACCTTATATTTTATTATATTAATGCTCCTTTTACGAAAATCTAATCAAAGCCATAGAAATGACATTATAATTAGGGAAAATTTATTGCTATAAGGAGTTATGTCTCTAAAATATATTAATGTTTTGCTTATTTAATATATTTTATACACCAGTACCAAGTATTAGGACATCAATTTATGTTATAATATAATGCAGCTACTCCACGTCCGCGTCGGTTCAATTATTATTTGTCTACAATTACCCATGTTTGACGTCAATCGTTCATGCTATATTCAAAAGTTTCACAATCAAGATCCAGCGTTAAGATAGGTCAAACCAATTCAAAATATGTCGCACAAATTATGAAAGAGTAAAAAAGTCCTCTACATTTTACCCAAATTATCCCAAATAATTCTTATTCACTAGTTTGACTATTGTCAAAATCCATATTATACACTAGCTGTTGCCCGCGACTTCGTCCGCGTTAGTATAGTAGATCACGTCCCAAGTATTATTTTTCAAAAATGTTCAATGTACAGAATTGACTTTCCTACGATTTTATTATATTATGTATAGATACTAATATTATAAATGCGAAAGTATGTCTATATGTATGTTACCTCTTCACGTCTGAACCAATTTTGCTGAAATTTGGTACTTATAGTAATAAGTACCGGAAAAGGACATAGGATAGTTTTCATCCCGGAAAAATGTACGGTTCCCTCACGATAAACGAATTTTGGCGCAATGGAGTAGCGGACATCGTCTAGTTGCCTATAAAATGCAAAAAATACTGTCACCAGGGACCAGAAAGTACTACAAAATACAGTATCATAATTGATAATTTGGATTAAATTTTAAAGTGACCCAAACTACTGGCATATTTCATATCTGGCCCGAGCGAATGTTAAACGCCGGCCTCGTATTAATGATGGCCATTTACGATTTCAAAACTGATATTTATTGGTTATAAGTAGGTATTAATGGGGCAATTATAGGGAGATATGTTTACAAATTGCTGTAAGCTCCGGCTTTTCAAGTAGACAAATTTCGATTAAATAGAGCTGCGATCAATATTTTGAAAGGATGAGCTCCTAAAACCATTTTGCTTAAGGTCCAGTCGGATTGATCGCAGGCCGACCTGATCGAACTACTTTTTTGCACTATAATATTTATGTCAGATCGACCTACTCAATTTGATCCAATTGAGCAGTCTCTCCGTATATGGTAGTCATAGGGCTTTCTTCGTAAAGTAATTACTTTCTAAAAAGCAGCACCAATTCACGCAACGTGTTTCTTGTAGGCCTTAGATGACACCCGTTGGCCCCAATAGGGCACAAACTATATGGACATTTAACGCTAAAGCAGGGCCTATACAATAACGTACATGATTGTGGCTTCAATTGTATACACGCTGAGTAGCTCGTCATTTACAATATTGACAGACACACAGAACAAACAAGGCAATTGAAAATCAAATATTAATGGTCATTGATTCTGCACGAACTGATTAAATACTAAATAGCAATTTGCTACATTTTACCCCCACTTAAAACTTGATTAAAATTGTATGATTGAATGGCAAAGTTTGGTATCCGATTACTTGATGAGTAATTTCCATCTTTACAACGTTATATTAAGGGCCCGGGTTACCCTCGAAATTTTCATACATTCTTAATACCAAAATCATTTTCTCATACGAAAATATTTAACTTGTTTGAGTTATTTTTCAGCTTAAGATAGTAATTACCTAGGGTCCTGAACAATTTTTTTTTACAAAATATTTAAATACTAAAAAAAAATTTGTGTTTAAATATTTTTTAGTAAATTTACTACTAAATATTTAAACACCAAAAAATAGACAAAAACACTAAAAAATATATAAATAAATAGTAAATTTACTACAAAATATTTAAGTAATAAAAAATATTTTTTAAAGTTTAAATATTTTGTAGTAAATTTACTATTTATTTATATATTTTTAGTGTTTTTGTCTATTTTTTGGTGTTTAAATATTTAGTAGTAAATTTACTAAAAAATATTGAAACACAAAAAATTTTTTTTTTAAAACGCAGAGCTACTTGACAGAGGACAAAATTATTATAAGTATACACTTACTACTTATAATATAATTATAATAAGTAAGTATCAAAATATTATGTTCTTTTTTTGACTCAATAAATATTTTATAAAATCGTGCCGGAGATAATTATATTTTAAGCGTGTGATTTTTTAAAAGAAAAGTAGTGTCTCGGAAAGCGTGTGTAAAATCTTTACACGAACCTTAACATTTTCTGGAGTCCTCGATCCTTATGGGATTTCAGCTGATGATAGCATCGGACGTGATTAAAATATTTACCTTCGGGCTGTACAGAGATCGAATACAAAAGAGTAAACATACCTTATAAACACTGATATTGAAAATTAACCTAGGTTGTATTCTCGTAATGCTGTAACCAGGCGGTAGCGGTCATTGACTCCCTCGAAAATAATTTAATTATTCATCGTTTTCCATACAAACTGTGATTGAAATAGAAGTGCCAGATATTTCTAGTCTGGTGATATTTTTCTTACGAGTAAGCAGTATAGACCTAAATAGCAGTAAATAGCTTATAACGCATAAAAGTTGGAGATTATCATTTTAAGAGATACTGAGAGGTATTCCGACCAACATATAATCTGTATCTTTATAAGAGGTACATTTTTGTGTTTCTCATCGCTATTCGCTCCTAGACTAGAAAGGTCAATCACCGCTGTTGCCATGAATTGTAGGCTGATAACCACAACCCATAGTAATTTGCAACAAATAGTCGAGTTATTCCTAGATAAGCATTCCTATTCCATGGGTAAAGTCGGTGTAGGTAGTTGCTCAAGCACATACGAAATAATATTTTCATAGTAGGTCTAGTCTAAAGAAATGAACTGGTCAATACGCATTTTGATTCGTCGTGATCTTGCCACGGTGTGTAGTCATGCCAGCACCTAGGATCAAGTCTGTTTTGGGAATATAAGGTCTACCCAGTACGCAACAGACGCTAATCTCGATTTAATGTAGCGTATCCGGCCTAGTATTAAAGCGGATAAAAATATTCCATACATAATATGCGAAATACCAAAGCGTCTATTGGACAAACATTTTCCTGTAACGGAATTGTACATTTTCATCTTATTGTTACTTCTCCATTTAGATGGAAACATTTTATAGTTAAAGCCTCTGAGCTTTCCTGTATTTTATTTTCCATCTCGGTAAATTGAGTTTTTTTTTACTTTTTTTCCTCTATAATTTTGCTGAATTCGTAATATTTTACCTTGACGCTTATAATTTCGAGTAAAATTTATTTACTGCTTAATGTCGGCTGTACACTCTCGCCGAGACACAGCGAGGCGGCCCGAGTGCGAGAGTGTAAATGGGTGCGCTCGCCTCGTCTCGCCTGTCTCGGACCCTCTCGGTCCGGTGTCGGTATTTTGCGCCCGAGTCAAAGGGTCTGGCGAGGAAAGCGAGCGCATTACTGTACACTCTCGCGGTTTTCACAACTACTAATTGTTTAAAATAGCTCACAGCATAGAGAGCTACGGCAGCTGCAACTTGCAAGAGAAGTGTTTTCGTCCATCTCATAGAGAAAAATAATGGTCCATCTTCTCTGAGTCCATAACTGCGATTGAACTAAGCGAGAATGTACATGGTCGCACTCGGGCAAGGGGCTCTCGCACGAGACTCTCGCCCGAGAGCTCTCGGCGAGAGTGTACAGCCGACATAAGGAATTATGATTAAGGCCGTCCCCCGAGCAAACGACCTTGGCCATACATTTGCCGCGTTGCCGAGATCACACCAAAACCGTATTTTTTTACTTATTAAGTTCAAATTTGACCTAAATAAAATTTAAAACGGGGAATATGTAGTTTATGATATTTTCGATCTATTGGCGTATGTTTCAAATAAAAGTAATTTGTAAATACTAAGGAGATGCTGAACGAATGCTTGAATTTTAATAAATTGGTTTTACTTTGAAAGCTGATATCATGAGTATAATAAACGAAAATAGAAAATTTAAAACGTGGAAAGGAACGTTGAGATACTGAAGATTATTTTTGTATTTATTTATTAATTATAACTCTGTAGCTTTCAAATTTTGAGTTTATAAGGCTCTAAATACGGTAAATTACGGATTCTCCGTAGGGAAGGCCCTTAAGTGAGACAAACAAAATACTGTCTACGACTTGCCTCTCGATCTAAACAGCTATCAAAATAATAAGTTTGTACAATGACGTTTCAAAAGTGTTTAAAAGACTTTGAAACGTGTAAGATTGAGAACATTATGACCATGTTATTGGAGTAAGAGCTCTCGGAGAATTTCAAAGTGGATGGATCTTATAACTTAAGCGCTCAGTTTATTCTCTGGTTATTGCATGTCTAAGCGTTACTCCTCTAAGCTTTTGGACGCCTAGTACTCGTTTGAGAACATTTTCTGCGAAGCTAAGCTTATTTTCATATTTACAAAATATGTTTTTATTACACTTAGGTTTACATTACAGTATAAAGAACGGTTTCAGAACTAATAGAAAATGTTTAATTTATCGATTTTCGTACCCGTAAAAAAACGAAACGAGAAACCAATATTTTCGTGCGGGTATGAAATTTTTATAACAATTATAAACACTTAATTAAAAAAAACAATTCTTTTATAACAATAATAAACACGGTTAATTACACAAACATATACGTTTACTACAAAATGAGAAAATCCAAGCAAAACAGTTCAAACGCCCAAAAAAACACTAACATGCTTCATTACATACCTTCAAATATTTTCGTTTATAATTAGCGTTCGAAATTCGAATATTTATTTGAAGTGAAACAAAAGGATCGCAGCAGGAACCGCTGAGGCCGAATGGTCCATTTCCTGTGCCTTTATCTTTTCACTTTCATGGCGGTCCCTATATCTCAAACGAATTATTTAATGGTAGCATTCTGGCTATTTTATTGGTTTCCTCCTTTGTCTGACTATCGGTCATTTGTCACGAAAAATTGCTTTCGATAAAACGTTTCGATATGAGGTAAGACGGTTTTATTGTTGACTGTTTTACACTTTTATTTTTAGGTTTTGTTGTACTTATGTGTAAGTTATTAGATGTAACAAAGTTGCACTGAAATTCGTTTTCTACGACACCTTAATTTTTTTCTGAGATAATCTTATATATTCGACCAAATTTTATCCAAATCTGTTTAGTATTTTAAACGTAAAGACGTTGTACATTTCTCATTTATATTAGTAATAATATGGATGATAGAAAAGATGTGTTAATTTCAATTTTTTTCAACCGATAACTTCCAACAAAAACAAAACCAAACCTTTCGTCACTTTAATTTAATGGCAACAAAGTAAAGTGAAAAACTCCAAACTAAAAGCTGTTAATATATCTTAGTCATAAATTATAATTTATGCTTCGCCTGAGCACTTCAGAACTTCGTTAAGGAGGCTCCTTACCAAAATCTTAAAGTTTGAATATTATTACAAAGTTGTTGATTAATGTTCTAAAAGTAGTCTATAAAACAAAACTAAGGCTGTTAGAGAATTTAAAAAAGTTTTTATGTAGTACTATAATCTCATATGTCGTACCCGTACTGATAATATGATTTCATACTATTATGTCGTTTGAAACCTACTTGGTTTACTGAATGTTGTCCATAGATAAAATCAAGAGTCAAAATATTATCTTCTTACTCACCAAAATCGATTCAAGCATAAAGGTGCAGATATTTTAACCATTTAATAATTATTATCATTGGCATTTGGTAATTGAGAGTTATTAAATTTACTTAAGTAACTGCCTTGATCTCTGTTATTGAAGTCTTATTGAAAGTGAAGGTCAATCTTATCAAAGCATAAACAAAGATTAAAGATATAATTTTATCTTCTGTTTATACTAAATTAACATAAGATCAACGATTCAAATAATATTTTGGTATAAATGTTATTAAGTTAAATAGTAATTATTGTCAAGTTAGATTAAAAGAACTGATTTAATAATATATAGGCCAGCAACGAACCTGCAGCTCTTCTGATGTTGCAAGTGTCCATGGGCGACGGTAGTTGCTTACCATCAGGTGACCCGTTTGCTCGTTTGCCCCCTCGAAGGTCGTGGGTACGATTCTTACATTATAAACATGTTATTTCCGATTTTGAAGGAATACAGGCTGATCACCTGATTGTCTGACAAGTAAGGAAATTGGCAAAAAAAGGCAAATTGGGCATGTAACAACAACAACTGCACCTGATCTCTCGCCAGTCGTGTCAGTCGTCCGTCCCACTGGGCTATGACAGTAAAAGGAATAGAGAGTGCTCTCGTTTACTGCGCAACACACTTGAGAACTATAAAAATACTCCTGTTCAGGCCAGTTGCCTTGTTTCAATGAAACCTACCATCGTCACTAAAACCTAAAACCTAGGTCTTTATATTACTCGATATAGTCATTGACAACTGGATACTGAATAACTTAATAATGTAAATAGGATAATTTTATTAAGGGCCTGTTTTACCTCTTAACTTGACAAATGAAGTATGAAAAATCTGTCAAAAAAGTTGTGAATAGCATAATCGGCACTTTATCAGAAAGTGGTGAAACAGGCCCTAAGGCTATTTGACATGGTTTCTTATTTTTCATGCAAATTTAATTCACAAAGTTAAGACAGCTGTTGTGTCATCGGTTCCAGGACTTTTACTTGTAATTGAGTTTCCACTCGTAATTGTTTTTAGCTATTCGTTTACGGTTATATTCATTTAATTATTCAGTTATTATAAATTATGTCGGTTACTAAAGACTTGACGAGTATGGTGATGCGTGCTCTTAGATTTTGCAAGTCTGTTTTGGACAAACATAATGCCTTTGCATAGTTGAAGATGATTTCTTGAGCATCCTCCGAGTAAAGTGAATTATCTACATTGTATAAATTTAATAGATTTTTAGAGATTAACTTTGACATAAGCCCTATCTGTCAAACTCTTCATTAAATTGAAGGTTAATCATAATTGAATGTCTCTGAGTTCGGCGGTAAGACAGATAATTTAAAATAGTCATACAATTGCGACCCTGAGTCTCGAGTCACCGCTAGCCCATACCTTTTTACAAGCTTTAAGAGGGCATAAAAAACAATCCAATTACCGTCCATCTGGAGGTCGTCCAACCTGCGGCTTTTTCCTCGCAGTCGACAACCGAAAGAGCACTCAGTATTAATTTAGCCATTTTGGCACGTACAAAGTGCACCGTAATCGCTGGGACAATTTGTCCAAGGTGTAATTACAAAACTTCCCTTGTTTGGACGCCCGCGGTTTTGGCGGTATTCAAAGGGTACGATTGGGGTCATTATCCGTTTTGTATGTGCGGATATTATAGAGAACTTCAGCTTTTACCATTTAAACGTGTCCTTGCAAGTAGCGACATTAAGGGCCTGTTTCACCACTTCCTGATAAGTGCCGAATAGGCTATCCACCACTTCACTTGCCAGTTGAAGTATGGAGAAACTGTAAAAAAAAGTTGTGAATAGCCTATTCGCCAATTTATCAGAAAGTGGTGAAACAGGCCCTAAAAGAAAGTACTATCAGAGGAGTCGATTCATAGGCAGATAGTGGACCTACGTCAGTTGGTAGTGGTACGTGAAGTACTGTCGACAGATCACGATTAATACTGAGTTGATATGTTCTACCAAAAGACATAGGTCTGCCAACAGCTGCCTATGAATCAATTTCTTCGATGATAAATCCATGAACGTAGAAAAAAGCGGACGGAGTCTTATTATAGACAGAACTGTGTCTTCAGAGTTGGCCGGGCTGACTGCATGTACACCACGCACACATTCTGACGCTAGTCCATACCATTTGACAGGCGTAAGAATGTGTGCGTGGCCGACTCTGAAGGCACAGTTCTGTGTACATATTACTCCATCCGCCTTTTTTTCTACGTTCATGGATAAATCTAAAAATTGCGTGTAAGATGTCCAAATTGACGGATGACCTATAATTGCTTTGCTCAGCTATTTTGATATAATTTAATCCACTGTCATCCTAAAGCAGATTAATACTTACTATGCTATTTTACTGCTTAAATATTATTGAAAAAACTGCAGTCTGAAGTCAACGCTCATAATTATTATTCTTTGTTGTGTTAGTAACATTGAAATAACTGTCATACTATTATTATTATAATTGATCAATATAATAAATAAACATAAGTTTTATATTTTATCTACCTACATGCATGTTTTTATGGTGCATTCGAAAATGAAATATTATTATGTCAGATGCGACACATTCTAGTAAAACAACTTCAATGTAGGTATCATTTTTATTTTGCATATTTTGGACATTTAATAATTTAAAACCAATACTAATGGATGCCATATTACATGCTACGGTCTATCGGAGAGGTCCACCTGTGCAGGTATGCCTGCGCAGGTAGACCGGAATATATGTGGGAATAGATCTTAGATGCAGTTTTTGGGCCTGCGCAGACGCCCGGCGCAAAATCAAAAATCAATTCTTTCGAGTGACACCTGCGCAGGCATAATTACTGCACAGGTGACCTCGCCGATAGACCGTTACGTGTATGGCTTACATTACTGTACAGTAATTAAATATGACAATAATGATTGACATAACATATACACACAGCCTTATTTTTGTTTGGTATTACTTACTCAAATATAATCCAAAATAGACCACGCTTTTGTTTTAACTAAAACAGCTTCTTTTCGCACACACATGCAGAAAACTACGCTACTTTGCATCGTCTTTCGCACGTGATTGGTCAACTGATAGGTTAATTTATTTATATTAAAAAAACAATCTTGTCTATAATTTTATTCTCATACTTAGATGTTATATTACATTTTTAACCTCTCCTCTCTCATTTTTTCTTTGTGATAATAAAAAACATATTTGAAAGTAACTTAGAACACCGTGATGTGACATTTTATAGTATAATAATTAAATAATTATAAATATACAATAATTGCATAACCGTTTAACTAGAAGAAAATTTACCTAAAACTTGGAAAACTTATTAAGTAGGTATGTACAACAATGTTCTTAGAGATTTAATATTTTTAGCTACTTTTTTTTCATGGTATTTTTTACACTAAATACATAATTTACCTCATAAGTTCAATAAAAATCTTACTGTTACTTTTAAAGTCCAAAACACACACATATTAAAAACTATATTTTCTTGCTGATATTGGTGATTACCTGAAAAAAAAACAATAAAAACATCACAAGAAGATTAACGTAATTTACTAACGCTAAAAAATTCAATTTATCGACAAAACCTTTTGCTGAAATTATATTTCTTACTAATTTAATCTACAAATTTTATTTTCAATTGTTCTTCTTTAACCATCACATTCATCCTAGTTAGAGACTTTTTTTTGTGAAAGTATGGCCTACTATGTTATCAAAATTTGTAACATTGCTTGCTGTTTTTAGCACTAATCTGTGCGAGTGTAAATCTGGCCTCAAAGTGTAGTAAAAGTTTAATTGTGAGTGCAAGTGCTGTGTTTAGCTTCACAAACGTTTGTGTTTAGTTTCCACTGTAATTTGGTGTCTGAAATAACAGCTTTTAACTGCCCAGTACCTACATTTGCTTGAGTCTATTTTGTATGCAGCGAAGCTCTGAGGTACATGGAAAACGTTGCATTTTGAGCGCCATAGAAATATAATAAACAGTAGAATACATTCATACTATTTAGACCATTAGCATAGCATTTAAGTGTGGTTTGAGATATACATACATTGTACAAGTGTTATAATAATTTGTGAGTGAAAAGCAATACTGTGTCACAAAACGCGGATGTTAACACAATATAGATTAAAGACATCATAATAATATTAGTAATAAATAATAATATTATTATAATAATAATAATTTATTTCAAATCATGGAATGGAACGCTTACTGCGAACGTTCCATTTACAAAATATATAAAATTTGAAATACGAACAGCGTTTGGTAAACCAAAACCGTATCATGACGAATCGTTAAACTTTACTTAAACCACAGAATATACAACATGACTGGTGAGACAATACCGATACTTATGGAGAGTACTCTGTACTCGATTCTCATAATAAATTTATTATGTAATAAAATTAGGTTCTTAATTTTTTTCCGAATTTCCCAAATGAATCATGGATACTAAGTAAATTACGCGGCTAGGCAAATAGGCATACTATGCGGCCGGTGCAGAGGCGTGCGCTACCAAAGAAACACCACACAACCATAGTAAGTTATCTTCATACAAAGGCACCGCGCGCGGCTTGTATGTGTGCGTCATAGTATCAATGCGTCGCCGCACGCACACATATAAAAATCTCGAGTGGATTCGGGGTGTACCAGTCGGGGCTAACACTGTACGTGGCTCGCGCGTTCACGGCTTTTCGGCGCCGCGACACGAATCAAAAATTTCTGATAATAATCGCAGTAGAAACTATTGTTGTGTATTTGGGTGTTTTAATAATAATAATTCAATAATTCCATAATTATCTCTGTTCAGATTACCTATTGAACAGGAAAGGTATAATTACTAGTTAGTACTCACTCATTCTAGCATATAATTTTTACTTGATGATGAGATACCTACTTACTTCTTTATTATAATGTATAAGTAATTTTCTATGACACAGAGGAAGTAGGTAGGTCTACTTTCCCACTAGAACATAGTAAGTTTAGGTAAATAAGGGAATGTTTTAGGTACTTTTGATCCGTCGACTAATTTGCCGCTATTGCTTTGTTTACGTTTAGTAATGCCATTTCTCTGTATTGTAGGTATATTACTATTTACTAACTACTTACAGTCAATTAAGTACTTATTTTATATCGTAATTAAAAATAAGTACTTAATTGACTAATTGTAATACATATGTACATGAAGCAAAGTTCGAACCTTAGTTCAACAGATTTGTTTATAACTTTATAGTTTATAGTTTAAGAGATAGGCGTAAAATTTGTAATGTTGTTTTACAGGGTATTTTTATAATTATTGTAATTAGACATAGGAATTCGGATTATATGCACGATTAAAGTGCCAAAATATGCATGCAAATATGCACGAAAAATGGCCAAAATACGCACAAAATATTATGTACAATCAAGAGTCACTTATTATTAAAAGTCGGGACTCGAGAGACCGCGACGCGACGTTGCCGCTGTTCATGCGGTGCGATTTGCGAACGAAGCGCAGTCAGTGGCGCGGCGCGCTCGCGCCCACATCACACCACCCCGCCAGCGCCGCCGCCGCGCCACGCCGCGCCGCGTCGTCTAAAATTGACAGCCCTAAGACAGTAGGTAATTAACACGCGGATTGGGCCGGAGTTGACTTACTTGCTCTCCTTTTACTATGACACAACTACCCCTCCCGCTCGCGGTGTCCATGCATTGGGTAAATAATTATTTAACTTTAAGCTACATTTATTCAGTGATCAATTGATATTATTTTTTTATATTATTATTTTCCAACTAATATAATAGCCAAATATCACGTCCTCGACTATTGAACATGTCTCACCAGTCACGCAGTATAATATTAGTAGTACCAACTTAAACTTACCTCCATTGGATACATATTTGGACAGCTGCGTTCTAGCGTGTACGGTGATGGTGGTGATGGTATCTCTCACCACTGGAGGTTCCACCACCAGGAGAGACTCGCATCGTACTCGGAGTATACCACTCGTAGTGGTGGGCACCACCAGCTTGAGTACCCGCCATGAAAATTGAAGACCAGTAGACGTGGGTTCACTCAGTTCCGTGTTCTGCCACTGCTCTGACTGTAATAAAATTATATTGTTACCTCTCTCACTCTATCCATCTTCTTCTTTCTCTATTTCTCTCATTTTTAAAAAGAATATTATTATTAATAACTAGATGACGCCCGCACAGGTTGCACCAAAGTTCGTTTATCGCGCGGGAAACGTAAATTAAACCCAGGGTAATACGTATCATATTATGTCCTTCCCCAGGACTCGAAGTATATCTGTCGCAGTCATCTGGTTCAATCTGTGATTCGATTGAATGACTAGCGTATTCATTGAATGACACCGTTCTATTGAATGACTGAAGGACAACTAGTCAAGACGCTGACCGTAACGTTTAACGTCTTGACTAAACGTCATCATAGTGAAGTCGTTAAATGGAATGCTATGATTTTTTTAAAGTATTTGTTGGTGGCGTACTAATAGGTTAATCTAGAAACTGACTTCAATTATGAGGCAACGGCTACTTCTGAGTGGTTTACAAAAAAAATAACCACGATGGCTAAGGCGGGAGCTTCGCTGCGCTACGCTCCCGCCTTGCCATCTAACCTAACCAAATCCAATCGTATTGGACAGACTAAGTAATAAATACATTGCTATTAATTACCTAAGAATGATATACTGTTCTTATACATTTCCTATTCCGTTAAAAATAAATACATTCAATTACCAGACTAATTTCATATCCGCTCTCTTCAAAGGGCTATGTTAAAAATCGCTAACTAGTTGAACGTTGAGTGACGATTGTTCAATCAACGTTCGGCCGAGTCATTCAATTGAACGGAGTCATTCAATGAATGCGCTAGTCATTCAATCGAACCGCAGATTGAACTAGATGACTGCGACATATCCATATTCAATTTCATCAAAATTGGTTCAGCGGTTTGGGCGTAAAGAGGTAATAGACAGACACGCTTTCGTATTTATAATATTATATTAAGTACGGATTTATCAATTAATTAAATACTCGCTTTACTAATCGTTTATTTGAATCTAATAAAAATTAAGTGTAACTGAATACATTTTATATTATAAACGATATACTTAATTTAGAAAAATTCTAAAAGCAATTATACAATTATTATAATTTCGGTCAAAAGTTATTCTGCGAAATTCAATTTATACGTCGCAGAAAGATCATAATACTGTAATTGAATAATAAATGGTTTTGTAATTGGAATTGTAACAATAATACTCTCGAGTCAGTAACAAAAGTATTAAAATCTAGTTCTATTGTATACGCTATAGAAAGTTTGTATTGTTCAAACTACAACAATAATTACATTTTCAATAATTACTTTTCCAAACCAGATAATTTTTATTATTATAGCGCAGTATAATATACAGATACAATAATAATTATATTATTTTATGTAAAACGAATTATCCTCTTCTAATATTATTATTATTAAATCTTAAATACCAATAAACTTGCCAACTTTGAAAGTTAAGTCTCACTGCCACACAGAGTGAAACATTAATTACTTAAATGTAATTAATTAAAAATTTAGACATACGCCCCGTACATTATTGGGTGTTTTCACATTGGACGATAACCGTAACTACACGATATCGTCGGACTGGTAGTTTTATACAATTACTACTAAACGCTTTCACACGGTGTAGTTGTAGTCAACGTTATCGTCGCCGACAGATTGTCGTGCCGATATCGGATGACGACACACCTTTGCTGGCGCAATACGAGTTACGACTATTTAACCGCATGACAAGCTGTTGGTTTATATCGTGTCGATATCGTCGGACGATATCGTTATCGTCCGAGCAGACGATATATTATGAGTATCGTGTTGGTGTCGTTATCGTCGCAGTGTGAAAACGGCCATAATCTGTCAAACTCTTCATTAAAATTGAAGGTTAATCATAATAATTGAATGTCTCTGAGTACGGCAGTAACACCTTACTGTTAGCTAATAATAAGAGCTCCATAAGAAATCATTATAATTCAAAGAAAATATTATCATTTTAGCAATTAGATTAGAAAATCCTGATAATTATGATCATGATCTTATACTAATGGAAATGTAAAACCGATTCTACACAGCGTAGCAAAACTATAACTTCTCAGCGTATTTTAATATCACGTACTCAATTCAAAATGTAGCCCGACTTGAAATGAACTTCGGAACTCAATCAAACGCAAGTTCAATTGCAATAATTGATAGTAACTAATCCAGGAATGGATTTTCAATCCAATTTGTAGAGCACGAGAGCAGACGTCGGCCAATCCTTGAGGAAACCGCCTAGCATTAAAACCATTGTTCAATCTTATGCAAAAGTTCCTGAGCTGGGTTTGCTGTTTACGTACAAGAGGATTTCCGTGAAAGTTCACAATGTTATATTGCTAATTGCAACTAATGGATGAAGAGGTATCTCAGGGCTTATTTTAGTACTAGGTATTGGAGAAACTACACAAACGTTGGTAGTATTATTGGCATCATAGATCTTTGTTTCACTACATAAAATCCTACTATTGACATTCCTAGTATTTGTTTAAAAAGACTATGAATGCCAATTACGATTTTCTTTAGTGTGAACTATTAAAAGGCCAATCGTTAGAAAAGCGGCTTCCTTTGATAAGTTTGTCAACGTATTTGAAATAATAACAATAATCCATTTTAATGGATAGATAGATTATTTTTATGGCCGAATGGTCAAAACATTAAAGATGAACGGGATAAAAAAACCGAACGGTCAAGTCAAAACACTAAAAATGAATATCATGAAAAAATAAAACCTGACGCTTAACTAATTTGCGGTTACTCGTAAGGTTAGTTTTTGTCAATACACATTCAAAAATAACTATAACTTCTGTTCTTAAAAAAAAGTAATTACCTTTTGTTGCTCCTCATCAACGTACCAGTTGATTTCAGCAGGTGGTAACGAGGGTGCGGAGGTGCAGTTGAGCATCACCTGCTCACCCGGGCTCACCAGCTTAGGTGCTCCCGTAATCTCTGGATCCTTCTCTGGCATCGCTGTAGGAAACATACAATAATATTAGGTACTATCAGAGAAAAGAAGAGAAAAAACTAAAAAACCATAATGTGCTTGTTCAACTTGTCATACAAAAAATGGATACGGAATAGAAAATAAACTATAAGTAATAAAAGTATCCCACTTATTCCATCAATTTAAACTTCGAGTGCTTTTCTACTTAGTAAAATATTAGACGTCCAAACGAGTAAATTCTGATAAGGATCACCATATTAAAATAGTTTTGGTAGCAATTAAAGTTTCACAAGTAACTAAGCCGAGTTAGACTAACTTTTAGATCAACGTCGTGTTATTTGTGAGTTAGGGAGTGTTTGTGGTCATGTCGGATCTACATTAAAGACGCGAGTCCTAATTACATTAGGCCGGGTGAGATCTAAGACGGCAATAAGGTTACACAAATTACCAGCTGTTAGTGGAATGATCAGCCTTGAGAAATAATACAGCACCACATAAACGAGCAAAACAATAATGGCTTTCTAAATGGTTGTTTTACCAGTACCTTCAAATGCTTTGTGCTAAACAAAGGAATGTCAGGGTCCAAGGTCAAGGTAAATACTCTCCCAAAATCAACAAAAAATTCTTAAAAACAATCTCAATGCGCTCGGTCTGGTCCCGACCTTGAACTTTGGTTCATCTGTAGAGAGCCCCCAGTTGGTGGATATAGGAATTTAGGGTCGTATCACTCACCGACGACAGTCATGTGCTTGGTCTGTCGCGCAATCTTGAACTTGGGTCCCTCTGTTGAGACCTCGCAGCTGTAGGCGGCGCGGCCGGCCAGCGGCGGCGGCATGATGCGCACCGCGCACGACGCCGCCAGGCACTCGCCGCCCTGCACCGCCACGCCAGACACGTTGAACAGACGGATCGATGGCTATGAAGAAAAACGACAATGACATCACCACAGTAATATTAATGTGATCATCAATTAGATATTTACCAGATATAAGAAACAAATATTGACTAAGTTTTTAAGAAGAAGAAGACCAGGGAAATAAATTGCTTCGTCTGATAATCAAGTGAAAATCAGGCGAATCCCGTCTTTTTTGCTTTGTCGAAAAATGAATCCGCTTATGTTTTTGTATGCCAGTCTGTTACCGATTACCGTTCTCGTGCGCTGACGTCACAGCTGCAACAACATTATAGTACATACCGTCTGCGAGGGGTTGTATCGGAATATCTCGTACATGTTGCGGTAGAACTTGACGGAGTGCAGGCGCTGGTCGTCCATGCGGAAGTGGCAGCTCAGCTCGGCCTCGAGCCGCAAGTCCGCGTACAGCGGCACCTGCAGCTGACTGATCTCGTGCGCTGACGTCACAGCTGCAGCAACATTATAGTACGTACCGTCTGCGAGGGGTTGTATCGGAATATCTCGTACATGTCGCGATAGAACTTGACGGAGTGCAGGCGCTGGTCGTCCATGCGGAAGTGGCAGCTCAGCTCGGCCTCGCGCCGTGGGTCCGCGTACAGCGGCACCTGCAGCTGACTGATCTCGTGCGCTGACGTCACAGCTGCAGCAACATTATAGTACGTACCGTCTGCGAGGGGTTGTATCGGAATATCTCGTACATGTCGCGATAGAACTTGACGGAGTGCAGGCGCTGGTCGTCCATGCGGAAGTGGCAGCTCAGCTCGGCCTCGCGCCGCGGGTCCGCGTACAGCGGCACCTGCAGCTGACTGATCTCGTGCGCTGACGTCACAGCTGCAACAACAACATCTAATTATTATTATAAGTGTCTTTTACTTAAAATTATTATTACACTTTTAACTGCCTATGTCGTTGATAGGGGTATATGTTCCTCCTCCTCCAGTCGTGTTCCTCATGTCTGATGGTTGTGACCTCCCCCTTCTATGACCTTCCTTCTAATGATCTTACGCCAGCTGTTCCTATCCTCGGCCACTCGAAGAGCGTCGAAGACGGTGGACTCAAGTTTGGTGCGGATTTGATCGGACCAATACATGGGACTATGACCTCGCGGTCTTTCCCTCGTGGTTTTTCCCTCAATATTACCAGTTACCATGAGTTTGTCAAGATTGTCTCCTTTTTTTCTGGCTACGTGACCGAAATATTCTAAAATGCGTTTGAGGCAGATGGTAGAGAGCCTTGTTTTTATGTTTAGTTGAGCCAAAATCGATTCGTTGGTTCTGAATGCAGTCCATGGGATTCGGAGCATTTTTCTCCAGCACCACATTTCGAAGGCGTCGATACTACTGCAGACTTCAGAGTCCATGTCTTGGATCCATAAAAAAGGGGAATATGAGCGTATGTACAAGTGTCATATTGGTTTCAGCGAAATATTTCTTTCACGCCAGATTTTATTCATTTGAGACATAGCACTATTAGCCATCCCAATTCTCCTGCGTATGTCTGGTTCACAGGAGCCGTTGTTCGTGATAGTAGACCCAAGATATACGAATTCGCTAACCACTTCTAGTTTTATAGCGCCAGTCAATGGTAGTGTGTTTCCTCTATCTATGACCATTATTTAGTTTTCTCTTTATTAATAGAGAGGCCCAGGGTGTTGCTGATTTGGCGTAGCGGTATTAGTATATTCTAAAAAAGATTTTTTTTTTCCTATTTTAGTGAAAAGACACATTTTTTCTACCGTAGTTTTAGCTATTCTAGCTGATAATATCACCACACAATCTATTTCGCTCGCCATTTGCATATTTTGTAAATTAAAAGTGTAACAAAAGTACTAATATGTAAATCACGTCTTTATTTTTTATCAAAAGCAAAAGTTAATTACATTAAGTGGGGAAGTCCTAAAAAGTTATTTACATTTAGCGTGACCTAGCGCTTACTGTTGTGCTCGTGAAATATTAATATCACTTGAACCAAATGGTTTCACGACTTAGCTTCGGACGGTTTTTGTAAACACTTTTGTCTGTATATTTTTTCATCTAAGGGTCGGCTCACATTGAAAATAGGTCTACGTGAATAACAATTCTCGTAATATAAAATTAGAGCGTAAAGTGTATTATTATCGTTGAAAGCGTCAAGCTTATCATTAAAAATGTAGTTTATGAATTTCGTGACCTTAAATTTTTAGCATATTGATATTATAAACTTTCCGACTTTAAATATTATATAAGCTTAAAAACATCACGGAGAGCCTATTTATGACGAAAATGATCTACTCGTCAACATAGCTAATTAACAGTGCAGATGTCAGTGCATAAAGAGCGCGCAAGTGGTATGCGGCAAACTGCATTGAAAGCCTTTAGGCTGGCCTTATACAGCCGGAACGATTTTCTGGATTTATCGTCTGAATTTATAAATAAATAATTCGGAATATTCGGAACACTATCCATACTAAATATTATAAATGCGAAAGTATGTCTGTAACCTCTTCACGCTTAAACCGCTGAACCGATTTGATTGAAATTTGATATGGAGATACTTTGAGTCCCGGGAAAGGACATAGGATTCCCATGCGATAAACGAATTTTGGCGCAACAGAGTTGCGGCCCTCATCTAGTCTAATATATAAGTGTCACATACATTCAGATTTTTTCAGATTCTTTTCTATTCAGCCGCTGAACTTTCGGTACCCTATATTCGGCCGATGTGTCCTTACACTAACTTAAGCACATTTTGTCATGATAAAAGTACTTGGCGTATCATTCAGCAATGCCCATATGCCTTTACACAAAATTACTTAGTATTGGGCCTTATTCAATACAAACAAATACCATATCAAACAAAAAAATCATAATTTTTATGGTATTAGTATTTGGTACAGACAATGGCTTGCGACGTACAAATATTTTACAAAGGGCATAATGGATATACAAGAGGTACTTTTCTGTGTACATTTCCATTAGGTTAAATTAACAATACCTCGCTGACCTCAATACTGTTATCGCACTGACTGGCCGCACACAAGTTACAATCCCACCTTGATTAGATGGCTTCGGGTACACTCAATGACTAAAATTACAATTAAAGTTTATTGTTAAGGTGACGCCGCGTTAAAGTAAAAAATCGTGTTGGATATGTTTTTTTTTTTTTTTTTTTTTTATTATTATTTTTCACCCCCCCTAACATTATTAGGGCTTGTTATATTTATTTCTGTTATCTTTTCTTTCTATTTCTTTCTTTTCTTATATGTTGGATATGTTTTAGATTGCTTGTTTTAGATTGTTGAGGCTGGCCCGGCCTCTCATAGAAAGCAAGAAATGGAACAGCAAGAAATGGAAAGGGCGTAAGCGACAAAATGGTGCTTGTCCCGTAATTTAAAAAACCATAAATGTATTAATTCATAAATTTAATAATCTCCTCTGTTGGCAAAGTTAGAATCGCTTTTTTACAGAGGTCTTTTTGATTGATTATTCTGTGTTATAAAAGTTGACCAATCGTGTTATGCTATGGGTAATTCAAAGACAAAGACATGATGAATACTGACATTGAACTTTAATTTCTTAGCTTTAGTCATTGCTGAGAAATATCGATATAGCTACAGCCAAATAATTATCAAGGCGTTGCCATAGATGTTTTTGTTTTAAGCGTTAGTGTACTACGCTTATGGAAATCACGCTTATTATGAGGATGTATGTGACACAGTCATCTGGTTGAATCAGCTATTTTAGTGATTGACTAGCGAATTCATTTAATGAAACCATTTAATTTTCAGTTAGACTTGACGGGTTGGCCTTTTGTCCTTATTTTATAATTAGGTGCAAAATGCAAATATACTATAATAAAACGATGATTTTTTAATGTCGGTTAAGTGGATTAAAGATGAAGAGACTCCTAACAGATAGCCCTGTGGACACACTTTTGATGTGTTATTTTGCATTATTTTTCCAAGATTAAAAATAATATAAACAAAATAAAAATACACAAAAACCCTAATACATAAAGAACAATAAACATAATATTAAGATAAACAGAAATCTCGAAGCCTTTGTGTTAGCAAATACACCGAGTTTTTACAAAATCTGAAGAAAGAAACAAATTATACTTGTAAAGCAAATTAACTGAACAATGTTATTACGACATCATGAGTAACAAACATCTTCTAACTTAAATGAACTTGTATTAAAACAATCTCGTCAACAGTCAAGGAAACTCGTCCTACTAGGACGAGATACCACGCTACTCATCTAACTTGCGTCCCCCGACGGATCGTGGATTGATTCTGTTATAGTTTTCATAATATTCGTTATGAACTTTATTCCTGTGAGTATACAAGCTACTTTAGTTTTTCTATGTCAGACGTCAGTATTAGTTTGTTTCGTATATTGACGGGAATATTAAGCAGCTTGACATACTTTTGAAATTGATCTTATTTATTAGAGAGATAGATAAATAACACTAGAGTTTAAGGAACTAAACCATCTAGCATATAAGCCACTGCTACGCCTCTATATTTTTTTCTTATAGACGTAGCTGTGGTTTACAGACTTAAAAGTTTTTCACGAAACCAATATAAATGAAATAAAAATGCTTACATGCCATTTTTATGAGACTGGAAATACATTTCGATTTTAAAAATAAATAGCATATTAAAGCTATAGATCTATAGAGAGATTTAAGACGATAACCAATATTTTCTCTGCAATACAAATCTGTATCCACTTAAGTAGAGTCACAAAAATTCGTAATATTCGATTACGGAACCCTTCAAAACGGACATTACTGTCGGTGGGTGCGCAAAATTCTTTCATGTCCGCTCAGACGTGGAAATTCTAAAGGAATTCAACTGCACTAGTGAAAATAATCGCAGCAGTAAAACGCAATCGTCGCTTGGCGCGGCGCCAAGTCGCTGCGGTCTGTGTGGACATGGATTAACAATTTACCTTCTTTTGTCGTATACATGTCATAAACACAGGTATTTTTCGCGTACAAACTCTTAATTTCCGTTGGGATATAATAGCCTGCAAATAGGACACGTACAAGACGGGTTCCGTATAATTTATAAGCACAACATCAAAATATAATCATATATGGTGCAGACTGTAGGTTATAGACATAATTGTTGATGGAATCGTAAATGTCTTGATGTAAAACGTATTTGTTTCTGTGGATATCCTTGGCTACTAATTGTGTGTCAGAAATATGAGAAATATCGTCACTACAGTTCATGAAAATAAGTAAATTAAGTTAACATTAAAGGCCGTCACAGACTTAGCTATAATATATATTAATATACCGTACTAAACACACTGAGACTAGAAATATATATTATAGCTGAGTGTGTGGTCACGTGAAAATTGTATAGAAAATATATAGTAATATGCTTAGCTACAAACATATTAATATATATTATAGCTAAGTCTGTGACGGCCTTAATGAATAAAGATTAAGGTCCAATTTCACCAACAACTGTTAAAGTTGATGCTTGATTTAGTATCATGTTACCTCTTTTGTTTTTCATACGAATGAGCGAGAATACAATATGACTTTTTAAGAAACTGTTAACACTAACCATAAGTTGGTAAAATTGGGCCTTAAAATTAATATAGTGTTTAGTGATACTGTAGCTACAATAAAATTAATAATGTTGTGTATTCTGTACACTTTAATTATGTTTCGCAAAGTGTAACATATTATATTGCTGCGTAAACATAAAAAATATTTCGTGAAGGTTGGCAAAAAAATTAATGGTACTTTTTAGATGCGTTTGTGGAAATAACGGCGAACTGTTACACTTAAACCTAAAACAAAACAACCGTGTAACAAAACCGGACCAAAACTGGACGCCCGAAACAAGTAAAAGTTTTGTACCATGTTATGTGGTATTTGTGAAAATCTAGGTAACGTAAACAGGACGGATGACCTATTGCGTGTGAAGTGCCTATTATGGATATGCTCGCAAATATCTTAGTCACCAATTAGTAATTATTATTAGCAGTAATAGCAAGAGCTTTAGTTACAATGCATTGTTGTATGTATGTATACAAGAATTCCAAAAGCCATGTTGCTTGAACTCTGTCAGAATGATAACTTTGAGGTTTTCGGGACTTACCTAATGGGACCCTAAAAATTAAAATGTATTAAAAAGAAAAAACTATTTGTCCAAAGATCAATATTGTTTGGTAAAATATAATAACCCTTATAGTGTTTAGAAAAATAGATGTTTGCCAATTCTCAGAAATAACCATTGAGCAAAGAAAATTCATCAAAATCCAGCCATTTCGGAGAAGGTTGGCAACAAACACCGCTACCAGATTTTATGTATCAGATATTTTTACTGCAGCTGCTGCAGCTGAACTGTGCAGTTTTAACGTTGGTCAGCCTCAGGCTTATTCATATACAGTAACAAAACTAAATGGTGATAATACTTTAGGGCCTGTATGAGTCCCCTAATATAGAGATCACTTTGAAAGTAATCAATGACTATCGCGTAATACCAATCGGCAAACGCCCAATTTTGCCCGGGGCACTAAATATATTTAATATCTGCTCATAAACCTGTCCCTGTGTAGAATATCAAGCGATCAGATATAAAATAGAGTAGTAAGTTGAACGCTGCATTGCAGTACGCTATTATATTCTGTGAGAATATTGAAACAATTTTTAACCTAAGATACGAGTCTTGTAAAGTTTATTACGCATTTTTATTGGGCTGTACAATATTTTTGTGGTAATATAAAGTACTAAATCTATTAATAAAGTTATATAAACGAATTCTGCTGCGTAGTAATTTAAGCATCTTATGGCCGGTTTCTGAGGGTTTTTAAACGCAGTTTATCTTTTCACTAGCGTTGTTGATTGGTTAATTTTTTGACGCCAGCCAATCAAAAGCGATAGTGAATAGATAAACTTCGTTTAAAAAACCTCAGAAGCCAGCCATTAGACAAACGTAGCGTTGCGTCAACGTGAGTTCGAATCTAGAAGTGCCTAAGATTTCATAGATATGATACAAAATATAAACAGACGAACATATAACCTCCTCCTTTTTGGAAGTTGGTTAATAATAAGCAGATAGTAATAATCCATATTAAAATTATAAATGTGAAAGTCTGTCAGACAGACAGTCTGTTACCTCCTGACGCTCAAAGTGCAAGACCTATTCTGATGAAATTTAGTATGGAGATACTAAATTTCATCACTCAATTCCGGGAATCCCGAGAAAGTAATAGTATACTTGTTATCCTGGAAAAATTTACGGTTTCGGCACACAATTTTTGGCAGGCATCATCTATCCTTTTCGGCATTATGCAATGCACTGCCTAATGATGCCATTATTATATTTTTTTTGTTGATTTGTTTTGTATGCTTTTACATAGTATTGTTGTTCTTTCTGATGTAGTTGTTATTTTATTTAGTTTAGCAGTTTTTCTTTCTTTTGGGTTATTGCTTGGTTGTTGTTTTTATATGTGCTGTGCATTGTCTTAATGTGTGAATAAAGCATTTTATTATTATTATTATTATAGTAATAATCTTTCTAATATATAAAATTCTCTTGTCACAGTGTTTGTGCGCGAACTCCTCCAAAACGGCTCAACCGATTTTAATGAAAATATTTTGTTTGTACAAGAGCATCCATGGCCTAATGGGTACTGGGTAGACCTTTGGTTCTCACTCGCAGAGGGTGCAGGTTCGATCCCAGTTGGAGGCGTGTACCAATGTGACATTTTCAGATCTCAAGTACGTAATACGGACGCTCGTACGGTGAAGGAAAACATGGTGAGGAAACCCGTTGGTCCCAGATGTATTAACCCGTTCTTTCCTCTGGACTAGGCCGACTATGTTGCGAGAATTCCGTATGTGGTTACCCAAGTAACCATACAGGCATTTAAAATCTTGTCCCAGGCACTACAGGATTTGAAGAGTGGTTACTTCGCTCTGAAAATACCGTATAAATCATCCACAATGGATGCAAAGGCCTAGTTTTTGTAATGTACATTCGTTGGGCCTGAAAATAGGTTTTTATCTACTTTTTATATTGATACCAGATATGATTTAGATGGCAAAACAACGTTTGCTGGGTCAGCTAGTATACACATGATATTACTAATTAGTTCTCATTTAATTATAAATAACTAGCTGTCCCGGTGAACTTCGTGTCACTTTAAAACCTTCCCTGGACTTCTACGAATAAGTTGAGACTAAAATCAGCCCAATTCGTTCAGCCGTTTTCGAGTTTTAGCGCGACTAACACATTTGAAAATCCTTTTTTATTTATTTACTAGCGACCCGCCCCGGCTTCGCACGGGTGCAATGCTGATACTAAATACACTACAGAAAAACTGTGAACGTTGTATATAAAAACATAGCGGCCCGCTCCGGTTTCGCACGGGTATAAAATATATAGCCCACGTGATTAAAATCGATTCAGTAGTTTTGATAAATTGCAATCCATAAATTATGGTTTTATTTAATCTAATCTTATCTCACCTTATGTAGGTACTTATAATTACTATAAGTGCGATATATAAAAACATAGCGGCCCGCTCCGGTTTCGCACGGGTATAAAATATATAGCCTACGTGATTAAAATCGATTCAGTAGTTTTGATAAATTGCAATCCATAAATTATGGTTTTATTTAACCTAATCTTATCTCACCTTATGTAGGTACTTATAATTACTATAAGTGCGATTTAAAAATTAACCTTAGAATAGAATATAATTTATATTTTAAAACTACTACCTATCATTTAATTATTAATCGTAACTTACTTATAATTACTACTTAGATACGTTGTCGCGCTGAAAAGCACGTTTTTATAATAAACGCGTCCGATCGCTGCTAAATTCAAAGTGCTATAGGGAAAACCGCGGAATCAGACGCGCTATTTATAGGCACGCTCTTGCCGCACCGGGCGGCCGGCCGGTACCGCCGCAAACGCTACGTCCCGCAATTTTTAAATCTGTAATATCTTCGAAAATATTCACTTAAATCATACGGTGTAAAGGGCCATATAGATCTATATTAAATGAACAATGTATTCAAGGTATTTAATTGGTTAAGGATTAATGCTGTATTGGTTAAAATCGCTTCGAAAATTAGCCATTATTAGTCGTAAAAAGTAAATGACAAAAAAAAGTTATTGTGGGTTATCCATAAGAGATAGACATATACCATCACGGACTTTTCTGTAGACCTTTTCAATGTGTACAATACTTAGTACATTATTTTGATAAAACTCGAAGGGTTCAGCCTGCGTTTGCAATGTAAGCGGAAAAAATGTAATTATTTACGACATCACATTAGAAACCTCAAAAATAACAGTACTTCTCCACTATTTAATGGATGTTATTATACATATAAACCTTTTTTTTGAATCACTCTATCTATTAAATAAAAACCGTATCAAAATCCGTTGCGTAGTTTCAAAGATTTAAGCATACAAAGGGACATAGGGACAGAGAAAGCGACTTGGTTTTATACTATGTAGTGATATATAAGAAGAAGATAATATTATAGAATATTCATTCGCTTTAGATGTTATTTATGGCATTCTGAGCTCATGTTTCCCGTATCCTATACAGCAAACAGTGTAGTATCAAATAAGTAAGTAAAAAAGTAGTAACAAAAAAGTAAGTGCAGCATCAAATAACCGTATGACGTCATCTCCTGCTTAATCTGCAGGAGATGACGTCATACGTTCGTCGTACGTATAGTGTTTTATCCTTGATGTCGTGCTTGCAAACGGTATCAAAGTGATGTCGCCATTATCACCATTATCGTTGAGGTATTTTCACTGTTGTTAAGGGTTGGAATCTCAAAGGGTAAAAGTGTATTTAAAAAAGATAAAACCGACTTCAAAAGTGTAGAGTTAAATTCTCTATCTCAAAACTATTGAACCGATTCTGATCAAACTTGCAGTATTCCCTAAGCTGAACCATTACGTGCCTTTACTATCACAAAAAAAAATACTATCAGACTAGAAGATCCAAATATTTGCGAACACAAACATAAACACACACACACACAAGGACGCACGCACGCACATACGCACAAAACGGCCCTGTTTTAAAAAACAGCTAGCCATAATGTAAAACGGCGGATTATACAATCCGCCTGCGACATATTATACATACTTAAATTCTTTACTTTTCAAATTTGGAAAGTATATATTAGCGTCTGAATAAATCGGACGTTGATATAATATACTAACTTATTATTATTATACGAAAACTGGACAGTTCTGGGAATATGACATACATACGCGTCGAATTGATGACCTCCTTTTTTTAAGTCGGTTAAAAACGGGACTCTGCAAGACTCGCTGACTGTCCAATGTCCATCCTTATTCCTATTGATGAGCAAAATATTCTTGGTTTGGTCGTTGTAAAAAAAGGAAGACCAAGATGAATTTTAATCATCACTAGTCCGTCCGTCTGTCTGTCACCTGTGATAGCTAGGCAGTTGTACCACAAATAACTTATTTCGATTTTTTTTTTCAGATTATTATTACTATATTTTCCAGAAAAAAAACGTAGTTACGCATTTTTTGCTAAGCATTAGTAAATAGTAAATACTTTTTAGAATATAACGAACTATTGCCCGCGGTTTCGCTCGCGTTAAGAAGTAATAATATATACATACTTTCACCCCCTATTTTAACCCCTTTGGGGTGGAATTGATCGAAATCCTTTCTTAGCGGATGCCTACGTCATAACTCGTAACATTTACCTGCATGCCAAATTTCAGCCCGATCCGTCCAGTGGTTTGGACTGTGCCTTGATAGATCACCATGTCAGTCAGTCACCTTTGAGTTTTATATATGATTTAGATTTAGATTTAGATAGACTATACTTTATTGTGGACACAGTTACAATAACAACACACATACAACAGTAACATATAAATAAAATTAACAATATTATTTCTATAATTATCCTTGGTGCGAAAAACCAATATAAAAAGAGCAAAAAAAGGATATGGGCGAATAGCCCATAGACAGCCCCGAATTAATTTAATAAAAAAAAACAGTAACATATAAAATGACGAATACACAAAGGCGGTCTTATTATTAAATAGCAATTTCTTCCAGACAACCTTTTATTTTATTAGTATTAATAATTTAGAATATGATTAAGGTAAAGTACGAAAAGCGAAAATTCCAAAGAATTAAAGATATTAACTTTATCGAAATAATGAAAAAATATTAAAAAATAATCCGCGTGTAACAGTTAAAATCCATGAAACAAACTCAAAAATTTATTATTATTATCAGTAAAACTTCACTTGAAATGAATTCCAGGACAAACCAATAAAGTTGTAATAATAATTATTTTTGATGACAATATTAAAATTTATTAAAAACGAATGTTTCAATATTCGAATAAATTCAGTGTAACGACAGAAATATATTTTAATAACTACGACATTAAAATTCCAATTACGACTGCTCAACTAAAATTATAGTTAGGTACTAAATAGAATGTTGACCTTTCATTACATTTGATAGTACCAGACTTTTTAAATTAAAACTCAAAAAAATATGAGTCACAGCCTTCAAGAGATACAACAATATACGCCTAAAAATTATCAAACACTTACCCAAAAACATCGCCAATGCTACGACCATCATGTTTTCTACACACCCCATTTTTCATGAAAAGTTTGTAAACAACACACCTCATTATAAAGTTATCAGTTCACATCCACTGTATTTTCGAACCATTTTACGTGATAGATTGCATTTTTAAATTTTTATACATTGAACTTTTTTATAAACGGCCAGTATCAATCGTGTGTTTTTTTTTATTTGTAAGTTGTCAGTATCAATCGTGATCTCTGACAATTAAATTGGCATAAGCGTGCTGCTCACAACAGAAACTTTCGCCGTGTATCCTTGGTTTTCGCAGTTGTTTTGAGGTTTGCTACTGGGCTGCGGTCATGCGCAGTAGCGCCCAGTTAGAAGTAATGAAATTAAGTTGTTACTCAAACTGAATTCCTCGTTTGCTTTAGTATTCAGAATTATCTCATTATAAGTTTTTTAAAAAGACGACAACATGTTGTGGCTACATGTGAAGACAGATATTTAAAATTATTTAAAATATGGTATAAAAACATAAATAAGTGATCTGTTGACTGTTACTTATATTTTCTAATTTCACAGATCACTTATTTATGTTTTATACCATATTTTTTGCAGTCTGCTTATAGATAATGTTAAATAACTCATTTAAAAATAGAAATACTTATTTTGTCCTTAATGTATTTAATTTATAAAACTTGAGAGGTATCAAGGGACACCCGGATGGAACAAAGTTATTTCTTATGTACAAAAAACCTGTAAACACTCAACAAAAAAAAGAGAGAGAGAGAGAAACACGCGCTACCGCATGGCTTACAACTATAGCATTTTTGCTCTAGTTGTAAAAATATACTGACATACCGACTCCGTCTAGCCCCCTTTCGCAACGCGCGATAAGGAACTTCGTTCCAAAAATATCTGTCTTCACATGTAGCTACAACATGATGTCGTCTTTTTAAAAAACAAGTGATCTGTTGACTGTTACTTATATTTTCTAATTTCACAGTCAAAATAATAATCACATAACCTAAAGACCTAGTATAGTCAATTATACAATAACATCAATCTTATTTACTTTGTATGTTCACGAAATCAAGCGTCAAATCGTCTCGAACGCTGTAAGCCCGGGATTTTATATCGAGACTTGTTTGGAATCAAAGGAAAGATTAGACGAGGAAAAATTTACATAGCGAAATAAGAAAAGAGCTTCGAAATTACGAGTTTACTTCCCTTTCGAGTAAAAAGACAGAAAATTGGACGAAGTGGGTAACTAACATATTTTTTACAATATAAGAGTGATATTAATATTATAATTTTTGTAATATAATATAATTTTTGTAATATAATTTTTGTGATATTAATATAATAATTTTTGTAACTTGCCTATTTTAAGCCTCACTCGACAGTCGAGTGTAGATATTTATAGGATCTACAATTACTTGGTTCTATCTTTTATAGTTTAGGCAGCGTACGCAAAATAAGTAACTTTTCTGGTTGATTTCTTACACCTAGCGTCCGAAAAACCCAATTATCTTACGGAGTCCTATTTTTTTTCAAAATCAAATTTAGCCTATGTTCAGTATAAAAATAATGTAGGATTCCAATAGTAAAGAATTTTTCAAATCGGTTCAGTATATTCGGAGCCTATTCATTTTAAACAAACAAACAAACAAAAAATCAAATATTTCCTCTTTCTATTAGTAGTAAAATTTGTAACTTGCCGAAGTGATCACCTAGTAATTTATCTAGCTATACATATAATCCACATTTTTTCCCGGTCCATAAGCCTCTATAAAAATAACGAAGGTTTTCAAATTGATAGTTACCTGCTTCATTCACTCAATATAACGAGTTCACTTCTCTTTCGAGTAAAAAGAGAGACGGAATTTATATTACTTCACCCTCTGGGTTTGGTAGCTATTATACCACGCATTAAATCCGACCGCAACATTTTTGGATTTTCAAAACACTTGATTTTATACTCTCGTTGAAAACGTGACAATTGGTATGTGAATACACACATATATTGTGAAGAGGCAAATGTAAATAGCTACTATACCTAATTCGATTAAATTTGGCACATACATAAAGTAGACTACGACAAAAGATATAGGCTTTTTAATTTTTTTTATTGAGAACTACACGGTTTTGAAACGCAGTCGCACGCAGTTTTTAAAATACATTATTGGGGCAATGCAATCTGCTAACACTTTATTTTTTATGGTCTTATTATTTGTATATTATTTCTCTATATTTACACGTGCTAACAACCTGTCAAGTGTCAATAAATAAATAAACCTGTCGGTAAATTATTATCATCAAACATTCAAGCCTCATCAGTCATCTTATATTTTACGTTCGTAAAATCAAATAACTTAACATAATAATATTATGTTGACGTATTTTACGTTTCTCGCTGATATTGCTTTAATCTACAATTTCATTTTGTCACTTAGCGCCACGGAGAGTGTTTCATTTTTCGCGTCTTTTCGTGAATTTTCTCCTTGAATAACTCGATTTGCAACAGATATTGGGAATGTTCTTAAATGTATCCCAGTATACTCGCCAATACTTATGACGTCTAGAAATCGACGCCATACTATTGATCCGTTCCAAAAAGTACAGTGCATTCACGTATATTATTATGACTTTGTTTGTGCGTCATTATAATACGTCACGCATATTATATTCTCAATTCTCATCAATGGCACTCCAGTACAATGTTATAACGACGCATACATGACGTCTAGAGTGCACTGTCCAGTATGCTGGGGTTTATTTCGGAACCTAGGCCAAGTGAGTTCGCAGTAACCACCGAGTCAGCGTTTGACGTTTATCACCAAGTGAGCTATAGAGTGCATGAGTAGTCAAGTTTCGTTTCGTTGCAAGAATTGAAATGATGAAAAATTTTTCATGTATGAGATAGTGCACTATCCCACGTCAAGAAATTACATCCAGAGACAAAAACTTCACAGATAGTTCAAATTCAAACTGAGCTACGTGTTAGTAATGTGTTTATCTCTTATCTATTCCATGTTTGTCTTTAACGTAAGCTGAATCGCTTTATAGAAAAGAACACAACGCGCGGAAACCGTTTTTTGACTTGATAACGTCTAATAACGTCTAATAACAACGTCTAATACATGTAGTATTAGACGTTGCCATTATATTCAGTCAAAGGACTAGCTGTTTGATTGAACGGCTATCTTAACTACTTGGCTGCGACAGATCTGTATCCATTTAGATTAAACAGATATTTTAAGGTATTCACCAACATTTTTAAGATTAAGATTTTTGTGATATAATAATCATAAATGTTCTAAATCTCTTTAAATTAGGAGACTACACTTCTTCAAACTAATTATTTTAACAAGCAGCCCTATAACCTAAAATTGATTCATACATATTGCTCAAATGCAATCTCGAAGACTCAAGTTTCATGGTACAGGTACCGAGGAAGATGTTCTATATAATCAGATTATCGACGCTACGACGGTATTATTCCATGAATATTCAAAATGGCAGATTGTAACTTGTTAAGCTATGTAAGCTCTACAGGGACTTCAGAGCTAAAAACCGTGTATTTAAACCAGCTATTGAAAACATCTTATAATGAAAGAATGGTTAATCTTCTTATATATAAAAATGGATTTTCAATTGTGTTAGTAACGCTAAAACTTGAAAACGGCTGAACGGATTGGGCTAATTTTAGTCTTAAAATTAGCCATTATTCGTAGAGTCCTTCGTGTCACTTTAAAACCTTCCCTAGGTTTTAAAGTGACACGAAGTTCACCGGGACAGCTAGTTTCAAATATTATTATTCGTAAATGGTGAATACGAAAGTGTTTTTGTCTGTCGTTACCTCTTCAGCTTCACGCCCTTATCGTTGAAACAATTTTGTTGAAATTTAGTATGAAGATACTTTGAATGCCGGGAAACGAGATAGTTTTCGTCCCGAAATAATGTTTAATATTACCCACGCAATAAAGGAACTTTGGCGAAAGTTGCGCCGACGCATGATGACCGCGCAACGGAATTGCAGGCGTCGTCGTCAGGAAATAATGTTTCTCAAAACTTCTGTTATCCAAAAACCATTCATCAATCGCTTAAACCCTTGATATCTCCCTGATCCCCTAGTGAATTACTAACTCAATAGTAGGCAGTTATCTTCACAATGCTAAGTTATCTGACTTGACAAATATACTTTTTGGACTACAAGCTGACTACAATAGGATTTTAAGCGGCTGCACTAAGTGGCAATTCAGTACTTCAAAAGCGAGTCGTTTAATTTCCTTATTGTAAAGGCCAAGAGATTATTCTTAATCAGAGCCATGAAACAGTTGATTGTGAATATAACTTACCGGAATAGATTTATGAAGATGTTGTACTCGGGTGTCTAGAAGATTTTCTGAGAAAGTTTCTTGACAAATTACAATCTTGTGGGCAAAACATGTAAATTGATATTGAAAACAAATGAAATGTTATTCAATCGATGTAGATTATATGTATATCTGAGAAATTCATTTATAGATAGATGGCAACCTCCGTTATTTGAGCGGATTCGACTTAATCCGACCACGTCAGTCCATTTCTCTAACAATAATTTCAATGTGCTAGTTCTTTCAAATAGTTCTCTCAAAAACATTTTAACCTCTATTTTTTCTTAAACATAGACTCTAGAGACCATAAGGGCCGGGACACATAAACACGATACGACGTCGTGTCGTACCACGATGCGGCGTCGTTTCACGATGCGAAGTCGCGTCGTGGGAGTCTACGATGAGCATCGTAAAAAACTACTTTGCGATATCGTAACGTGCCACGATACACGGCACGACGTCGCGTCGTAGAAACTCACGACGCGTCATCTTTGAATTTTGAATAACAACTGTGGCACTGACACAGGAACGCATCGTGAGTTTCTACGACGCGACGTCGTGCCGTATACCATGGCACTTTACGATGTCGTGACGTAGTTTTTTACGATTCTCGTCGTAGATTCCCACGACGCGACGTCGCATCGTGAAACGACGCCGCATCGTGGTACGACACGACGTCGTATCGTGTTTATGTGTCCCGGTCCTAAGGCTTCGACTTAGGGCTGTCAAAATTCATAAATTTCACACATCGCGCGATAACAGGAATATATGTGAGGAAGGGCGTGGGGCTGATAAGGCTAATGTTGAGCCTAATGAATGCCCGCCGAGGATTAGCCCTTACAATATGAGCACAATTCGCAAAGGGTCTCGTGACAAATGCCCTTGTAAATGGCGTAATTTATTCTCTTTTCTACTATTGTCCTAATATGGATTTTTTGCGCAGCCCTTGAGAGTGAAGGGCAAAAGTGATTTTCTGATATTATTATTTTATATACATACACATATAAAAATGTGATATTTTGTAATGAGCCATACGTCATAATTTTTCTTATTGGATATAATCGTATCATTTCATATCAATCAGTCTAAATGAATTTTCTTAAAACTGTTCCAAAGAAAGAAACACTGGCAAATAAACGTCACAAACACAATTATCCTTAATTCTTCACAAATATTGTTTACAGTTCGAAATAGCTTTAACAAAACAATTGTGCAAATCGTTTACAATCAAACTCGAGGAGAGCTACCTTTCAAACATTTCAGAAGGTTTAAGAATTGTACTTCAAACTTTATTCCCGGCTTTTATATTTTCAAATGATTGTTGCGGTCGTATCGAAGATTTCAACTGAGAGAGTGTACAGAAACCGTGTAAAGTTCTAGTTTTATGTGATAAGTACTATATTTTGTTAAATCCATTCTAATATCATAGTATGTAATATTATCTCTTTGTTACCTCCTTACGCCGAACCACTGAACCACTGAACCGATTTTGTTAGGTATATACTTTGAGTGCCGGGAAAGGACAAAGGATACTTTAATAAAGTGCAATAAAATTCTATCACCGAGGGACTGGCTTGGCGGATTTTAAAATGTTGTATAGTTTATCGAGGTATTAAGAAAAAACTAACTTGGCGATGGATGATTCTGCGTCGTCCTTTTTCACCTGGCATATGAAAGACGAGTGTGAGTGTAAAGAGAGAAAGACGTTGTTTGATTTTTTTGCTTTAGTCGCCTTCTTAAGCTTCATAAGATATGCGTCGGATGGGCATGTAAAAAGTCGGTCCTGCGCTCAGACGCAGGACGCGACACGAATGGCGACAGATCAGCTCTCGCCAGTCGTGTCGGTCGTCCTTCTTACTGGATTATGAAAGTAAAAGGAATGGTGCTCTTGTGTACTGCGCATACACTTGGGCACTACAAAATTACTCCTGCATAACTGCCTGCCTGGTTTCAATGAAGCCAGCCACCGTCACCAAAACCGGTGTGGGATTTATTATTCATAGATATGACTGGACGACCAGCCTAAATATATAAACAAGATGATGATACTTGCTAGCGCACTGACAGTAACTGGCATGTAAGGGCTCCGTATCCGAATCTAATTTGGCAAATTAAATTTAGCCATCAGGGACGACGTAACGTCGTTTGGAACATAACAGGCTCCCAATTACCGCGACGTGTTCTCGACTCGCTATAAAAACACTCATCTAATAATCCATTGATCTAAAAGGTATTAACATTTTAAGGGTATACGCACGTTTATTTTTTTTAACGAGAGATTAATTTGATAGGCCAATGAAAGTATATATAATATTATTTACAGTTTACGTCTTTACGTTATGTATGAGAACAGTGAACACTATATAGAGGATATTATAGTGTTCACTGTTAAAGTAGCAGCCCTGAAAGAATATCATTTTTTACGTATGACTTTATGATTTATTTAAGCGTAAGGGATGATAGAGGGTCAGAGAAAGTGACTTTGTTTTATACTATGTAGTGAAGGCCAACTCTTTCAGTCTTCAACTATGAATGAACATAATTTGAAACAATTAATATCACATGACACCAGCACTATTTTGACAGGATTGAGTATGAATAGCAGTGTCTCAGCACAAATATCAGGGCTCAAGTAACATAATACAAAACGTAGCGTTCTGTTTTTGGTCATGACGTCCTTACAGTACTGAATCTCCTATAAACATTCAATATATAAATCGTAGAGTCATTTAGAGGAAGCTATAAAGATTCATGATGTTATGCATTACCCAAATATCTCCATTAAGCCACTTCACCACTATAATTTCCTATGGTAAAAAGCAGCATAAGCACACAAATATTGGGCAAAGAGCGTGACATGGGAGCACGGGGACACGACTTGAATACAAATTGAGTAACTGTAGGGTTGCCAACATAATAAAAATATTAACACTTAGGCTCAGTACAAAAATAAATAGCTCTTATAGTTTAATAGTTGTTAGAATCAGGCGTTACTTCACGGAAATTCATAGCTTACAATTTAGTGCGTTATTATTTTTATCAAAATTCCGTGAAATGAAACTTCTTTCTTCGCCTTAGGGTCAATTCCTAGTCAATTCAGATCACAACGCGACGAGGCGAGGCAAGGCGCGGTGCGGCTTAAATTTATATGGATTTGAATCTGTCAAATGTGTGAGACGTCTTGCGAATGAGTCAAATCCATATAAATTTAGAAATGCATAGATCTACGCATCGCGTTGCGGTCTGAATCAACCCTTACTTCACTTTGTCCATACGAAAAAAAACGTGTACATAGTGAAATTTTAAAAGCGGCTTAGTAGCCGAAATCATAAACTGTGTTGAAAGGAGTTGCAAGCTTAAGGGCCTGTTTCACCACCTGTTTAAAATGCCGAACCCACATGTTTAAAGTGCCGAATAGGGTATTCACAACTTTTTTGACAGATTCTCCATACTTCATCTGCCAAGTCAATTGGTGGATAGCCTATTTGGCACTTATCAGTAAGTGGTGAAACAGGCCCTTATTGTATGTATGTGTCTGTATGTTATCTCTATTTTCACAACTTTGAATTAACCAATTTGGGTTAAAATTAGGGTGGAACTACTTTAAATCCTAGAAAAGCACTGGAATGTTTATAGAAATATTATGATTGGCCAGCGGCAACAAAGGAAGGATTCCTGACAGAATGAGGTGGTATGCTCGATCAGGAGTAACTTGAATCGCTCGATTCAAGTTACTCCGCGGGAAAAAGTACGGTTTCCGCGCGATAAACGAAGTCCTGTGTGGGTGAAGTTGCAGGCAACATTTACAAAAGACATAAATTTGACAGCCCTAAACTGCATTCGTATATGTGACTACAATACAGTGTAAAGTCTAAAGTCGGCATAATCCAGCCCCCTTATCGTGGACGTGTCTGGAATTTTCAAATGATCAGGCTTACTAAAGTAAGCCTGATATTTGAAAATGATCAGGCTTACTTTATGATGTCACAGACAACAATAATGTTGTCTGTGACTTTGTACTTCGTCTTCGAATGTTCGGTTCTGATAGGATACAGTACAACACAGTTCAATATAATGTAATTGATATTATAATCAAAAAATATAATATAACATGATATAATCGTTTTGTTTATAATAATATCATTAAAAAAACAACGTAACAATTCGGAAGGTCCAGCGGAAGTGAAAACAAAACATCACGGCATAAGTTTTCGACTCGCGGTAGAGAATATAGATAGAGAATAATACTGCAACTGCGCGTACTAAACGCACGACACTGCTAAAAAGTTATCACTAAAAAGAAGCTAAAAACACTGAAACATTATTACTGTCTTATAACTAATTCAGCTATCGTTTAATCATGGAATCTAATTCAATTAACCTTAAACTATCAACCTCTTTCACGTGAGTTACGCTAACTATTTAACTAAGCACAGACCATTTCTTCTACACAATGTAAATATAAAACCCAGTAACGACTAACGACACTTAGTAAGTCTGAACTCGGCAGGTAATGGTAGTGACGATTACGCTAACGACCTTCTGTCTTCAGTTTCAGTATTCAAAACTATTAAGTTACATTCTGGAGATACAAAGACTTGAATGCATTAACTATGAGAAGGTTGAAAGACTCATAAAAGTTAAGTAATTTAATTTTCATTAAGTTTCATTGAAGTTTACGCGAAAACTCAGTTAATATTAATTATAATAAGAGAAGTATCGGCTTTTAGAAAACCTTATGGGTGCTTATGCATATTTGATGACTCGAAGTAAGTGACAAATTGTAAGTGAAAACGTCGTACTGAATTAATACCTCCAAATTGCCTTTCGCTAATTGATACAAAAATAAAATTAATGTTTTATTCCTTAAAGGTTCCTTGACATCGCCTTTCTTCGTTTTTATGAGGTGATTGTCGTGTTGTTTATTATAATGGTCCCGGCAACTTTGCCCCGTTGCCTCTATTTAGTTATTATCATTAGTTTCGATAATGTCTATAAAATGCAGCCTATTCAAATAACGTAAATAACAGTCTCAAATCATCATAAAATCGCTTGTTCGTTGGCAAACAGGTATATTTAATAACGAAAGTGTTCAGAATATTGAGAACTCTTCACGTTATACTTGCAAAGAAAGAGCTTAAAGCCCTAAACGTATTATATTGACTTAAGATCTCATAGATATAGTGACGATAGGAGATAGTATTCAGAGATTCTTTTTTCATAATTATGAACTCAAATAAGTAGTTTTTTTTTTTGAGATATCATGCAAAAATGTTATGTTGGATGATGCGGCGCAACATAAAAATATTATAGGGCCAAACATTGCATTTTTATGTTACCGTTATTTGAAACCAAACTTTACATCTCTGCAAAATTTCACCAAATCGGTCTAGTTATGTGACGCTGCGTCATTGAACAAAAGCGTCTTAGAACGATATTCTGAAAAAAAAATTCACCATTACATTATTACTTACCTATTTAAATAGCTACATTTTACGTGAATATGGCTGAGTCTATGTTTTTATTGTAAACCATCACAAACAAACACCCGTGACAAACATACGGACCCTTAATTGGGTACCCGTGACCCTCGGTAGTCGATCATTGCGAAGCATCTGGCGTGCTCTGCATTATGTTGTTAACTCCAATATCGCCGACTAGACCAGCTGGGACGCTAACTTTTTTAGTACTTAATCTTGTAAGGCTCTATATCGTATGTTATACGTAACTTAGCTCTTGTTTTAGAGCTGAATCGTGTTTAAGCTAATTATAGGGTTTGAAATGGAAAATGAGACACGTCAGCTATACGCAATCTAACTTAAAAAATAAATAAAAATCGGCCAAGTGCGAGTCGGAATCGCGCACGAAGGATTCCGTACCATTATAGAGCAAAATTAGGCCATAAATTGTGTTTTTTGTATTAGAGCCCTCCTTATTTTTTATTTTATTTTAATATTATTATTAAATATTAAAGTACACATATAACTAGGGATTTTGTGAAAAATTCAAGTACCTACCTGTTGCAATTTTTGATATAGAGCAAAAAAGGCCAAAAAAATCACGTTTGTTGTATGGGAGCCCCCCTTAAATATTCATTTGATTTTATTTTTAGTATTTGTTGTTATAGCGGCAACAGATATACATAATCTGTGAAAATATCAAATCTCTAGCTATTTCCGTTCTTGAGTTACAACCTGGAGACAGCAAAAAAGGCCAAAAAATCACGTTTGTTGTATGGGAGCCCCCCTTAAATATTCATTTTATTTTATTTTTAGTATTTGCTGTTATAGCGGCAACAGATATACATAATCTGTGAAAATATCAAATCTCTAGCTATTACCGGTCTTGAGTTACAGCCTGGAGACAGACAGACAGACGGACAGACAGACAGACAGACAGTCGGACAGACGGACAGACAACGAAGTCTTAGTAATAGGGTCCCGTTTTTACCCTTTGGGTACGGAACTTTAAAAATAGAAGTAAAAACTACGTGAAGTATTGACTTAAGCTCTGGTTTCTTCCAAAAGCGGTGCCGTTTTTTAAACAGACACAATATGATGGCCGCAAAAAGACGACGGTAGGCACATGGAGTGTTCGAGAGTTGAACGGTCGTATTTTTACGGTGAACAGATCACAAATTATGCGTTACATTATAAATAGTATCTCATGAACCCGCACAAAATCAATTAAAATTTCATCATCCTCGCTGTTCCAGGTAACGAAACTCATTTTGAACAATAAAACGTCCAATGTCATTGAAAATGGCTTCACCGCTACGAAAAAAACGTTCACAGACCATTCGACACCAACATGACGGTGCAGAAAACTGCGCCATATCTTATATCTTTAAACGAGCAATTCTTGTATATATCTGATATCTTTAAACGAGCAATTCTTGTAATATATAATATATAATTGGAATCTCGGAATTGGCTCCAACGATTTTCATGAAATTTAGTTTCGGGGGCGATAAATCGATCTAGCTAGGAATAATTTTTAGAAAATGTCATTTTATTCGTGTTTTATCGAATACCGAGCAAAGTTCGGTCAAATAGCTAGCTGCTTATAATATAGACAACGTTCTCGTGACGTCATTCACCGCTATATTATGTCCGCTACGTGATGGCTCCGCTTTTGGAAGAAACTAGAGCTTTACAAAATATATCCGACAGACTTCTATATAAAACTCAAAGGTGACTGACTGACATGGTGTGCTCAGCACCCCGGGGGTATGTGAGACTCCTACTCACTAAAACCACCTGCGGTTCGCCTTCAGCCGTATAAAAGAGGGATATCCCGGATCTAACAAACACAGGACTCCCTCCACGACTGGCCGGTCTACCTCAAAAGGGACCGGACTTCCACCAAGGTAAGGGAACGCTTAGGCAAACTGAAGCGTTCCCCTAGCTAGACGGGGAGGTTCCCATCCTCTCCCGAAGCCCCGTTAGACGAGAGTTAGGAGGTTCGCATAGCGTCGCCTCCGCACTCCCGTCCTACGCCGGCGGAGCGGCAGAGAGGTGGGATCGTCCTCTCTGTCCCGCTTCGCGGCCTCTTTCTGCGACATAACAATTTCGCAGAAAGAGACCGCCGCCTGCCAGGCCTCATCGCTCTCGAGCATTCAGGCACCATGCTCGGGAATGAGAGGAGTACAGCTGCCGACAGGCTTGACTGGGTCCTCCTATATTCGGCAGGAGTCGACCCATGACTGACATGGTGATCTATCAACGCACAGCCCAAACCACTGGACGGATCGGGCTGAAATTTTGCATGCAGGTAGATGTTATGACGTAGGCATCCGCTAAGAAAGAAATTTGATAAATTCCAACCTCAAGTGGTTAAAATAAAGGATGAAAGTTTTCATCTAATAATACTTCTTAACGCGAGCGAAGCCGCGGACAAAAGCACGTTTAGTATATAACTGTACCAAATTATAATATTTAAATAGTACTACGGAAACTTAAAAAATCGATACGGTAGTTCATGGGATAAGCGCGTTCAAAAAGCTCTTCAGCTTTTATTACAGTCTGTACATTGATAAATATATAATATGTAATATATTATGTAATACTAGATGTCCCGTGCGGCTTCGCCCGCGTAAATTAGGAATTTTACGAAAACCGTACATTTTCCCGCAAAAAAATCCTTATGAGTTATGTCCCTTCACGTAGTCTACGTATAGAGTGTGTGAGATCTGTGACAAATAATATCAAAAATGCTCCAGTACTTCGTGAGATAAATTTACCCTTTCTATTAATTTTCCCGGTTTTTTCCACATTTTCCTCTGATTCTTCGGTCCTATTAGTCTTAGCGTAAGTAATATTAAATAGCCTTCCTCGATAAATGAGCTGAATATTTTTTTAAAATCGGACCAGTACTTCCTGAGATTAACGTGTCTGAGCAAACAAACTCTTCAGGTTTATAATATTAGTATACATTTTTTTAAATCGCTTGACAAACTCGAGTCTCGATCTAAAAAGACTATGAAACGTATCATGGGACGATGTAGCTTGATGGTATAATATGGTAGTGATGATGATGATGATGATGACGAATGTAATTTGCATAGTAGCATCTGCTTTCCGATCTTAAATCAACGCCGAAACTCTCAAACGTGTATCTATAAAGAGTCAGGAGTTCTCCCAGCAGCTTCCGAACCATGGGTGGGTGTCACTGGGTCCAAAATCTTACTTGTTGTTAGCATATGCTCGGAATACTTCTCATGAAACCAAAGTCACCACATATTTCCATATGAATTTTGAGGAGTTCCCTCGATTACCCATGGATTCCTTCATCAGGTCACCATTTTTGTGAACATGATACCAAATTGGGATAATGCCCTATACACCAAAAGGAAAATTTTGAAAATCGGTTCATAAACGGCGGAGTAATCGTTGAGCATAAAAAAACGAACATAACACCTCCTCCATTTTGAAAGTCGGTTAAAATTATAGCCTATGTGTTATTCTGATGTATAAGCTATATTATTGTAAAGTTTCATTAAAATCCGTTCAGTAGTTTTTGCGTGAAAAAGTAACAAACATCCATACATCCATACATCCAAACTTTCGCCTTTATAATATTAGTAGGATGTTTTTATTACTGAAGAGAGTTGAAATATTTTGTACCAAAACATGCATTTGCAACATGCATCTTAAATCTTCATACCAGTCCGTACTTTTCGTTTTTAAGCTAAGCGCTTGAAGCGTCTTACATCAACATCAGTGCTTGTGAACATTTTCAGCTCTATTACCCAGCAACTAAATAATCCATACATCCCCAGATGTAATCCTGACATGCAATCTCCGATGTCATCAATCAGTGAGCGAGAGAGCATCGATAGAAAGAGATAGAAGTATCGAGACGAGAGAGGTTATATTTTATTGTTGACTAAATGACGCCCGCAAGTCCGCTGCGCCAAAATTCGTATATCGCGAAGGAACCGAACATTTTTCCAGGATAAAAGTTATCCCATGTCCATTCCTCGGACTTACAGTATCTCTATACCAGATTTCAGCAAAATCGGTTCAGTGGTTTGGGCGTGAAGAGGTAACAGACAGACAGACACACTTTCGCATTTATGATATAAGTATGAATACTTAAAATTATTATGCCTTATTATAATATTATGCTTTAGCTTTATAAAGTTTTGATATGTAGGTACAATGCGACAAAAATTTTTTATTCTCACTTTCTTTCACTTACAAGTTGACTCTCTAATTGTTATACTTTTTGTACCTTAATTTTTTGTATAAAATTTATATCTTATCCCTTAGCTGTTACTCTTTCTTTTTTTAAATTAGTGTGATTTTTAACCAACCAAACAAAGAGGCAATTCTATATTCCATTTTACATAATTTTTTATTTTTTCATATGCAAGCACTGAACAACAGTAGTTACGTCGGTTGAAAGCATTAAAGCTCAATTGATTCCTTTATTCCCGCAAAATATGCCAAAAAGTTCATCTCTTTTGAAGCTTAAAAGTTGAAATGTTAAAAATGTTAACAACAAAAAGCCGGTTAAAAACTTAAAAGCACTTTTAATGGATTTATTTCAGTGCCTAATAGGAGTTGGTGCGCCGAGGGCCTTTTAAATTGAGCTTTTCGTCGAAGCTTTGTGCAATTGACGTTCAATTTGACATACCAAGTAATACCGGAGTTCTCTTGCCAAACTTTTTATTACCCAGACCGAATTGAGAAAGTAACATTTTTTTATCTGTTTTTGTACAAAGATTTCGTACAAAGAAGGAGATAGGTACAATTTGACTTTGGACTTTTTACTATATTTTATTGACATGTTTAATTTTAATATAATTTAATTTACAATAATTAATTAAAACTCAATGTATTAAAATGAAATAATTATTATGTTATATCATAGTTTTAAGATTTATTCCGAATTTTTGTTATGTTATTGTAATAATGTATTGTATTTGAAATATCATATTTTATTGTTACAATCACACAATATATTATATACATGTAATTATTGTTCTTCTAGTCTAGTAATTAATAATTTCATATTATATATATTCTGTGGAGCTTTAGTTATAAATGCCGTGTCACCTGCTAAGGTACATGCATCAGAAGATTTAAAATTATTAATAAGCTTATTGTAATAATATTTCGATGTATGTACTGTTTGGTGTCCTGATTATATAAATAAATAAATAAAGAAATATTTTTTTTTCGATGAAATAAAGTGCAGAGTCCGTAAATTAGAATTTAGATGATGATAATGAGTATCAAATACGCATAATATAATATAGCGTATATTTTATGCTCTACCAATAGTACCAATACTTAGTTTGGTAATAGACTCAAAGAAAGAAAGATTTAAGCCGATATTCTTAACTGTTGAAACTATAAAAATAATTATTAATTTCTGGGGACACAAGTATCAAGATTGCTTATTTCCCAGAAGTAAGCAGTTAAGAATTTTCTAGCAAAATAAACAGAGCGTGTGCTCTACAAATTGGTGCAAAACTTCCAGATATCCTCTACAGCTGTGATAAGCGTCGCGCTCTCCAACTATAAAACAAAATTGCAGCGAAATATACAATGGCTCTTGGACTATAAGTCACTGTTATGAAACAAGAATTAAAACTAAGTCTCTCGCGATTTCTTACTTAACTTGGAGTATCGAAGGTTCTTAAACACTGTAATATATTGGTATTAAAAAAATAAAACCGTCTCAAAATTCCCTATCTCAAAAACTATAGAACCGATTTTATTGAAATTTGCAGTATTCCCTAAGTTGCAAAACACCTAATACAAAAAAAATTGGGTCAAATTGGTAACCTCCTTTATTGAAGTCGGTTAAAATTAAGTATAATGAAATGAAGCTTCGCAATAAAATAGAATATTATTAACGTGGATCATTTATTCGCCGAAAGTTCTTACAGGCTTAACTTATCCAATATTATGCATGTAGATATTTTTTCAGTTTAAATAACTTATAACAGAATGAAAAACTTGTTATTGTAACGAATAACTTTTTTAAGCTTAATAAAAAAAGAGATATATTATATTTTGTTTAAGACGCTATATTGATAGTAATTTTACCGCAAGGGAAATTTTATACTTAATTTGTATGACTATAAAGTCGTGAATACGCTGCGGCCAGAAGCTATCGGCTCGCTCGGAAAACATGCGAAAAAACGTAATTTTGTTTATTTAAACAATAACTAGGAGCATTTAAGCAAAATACTTCTATACGATTTTGGGTTGCAAAGGTGTCTATTAATTAGACTAATTTCCTACAATACATCTATTCTCGTTTAAAAATAATTTTCAAATTTCGTAATTTTAAGAGGTTATTGCGATCGAGAAATGTATCGAGGCAAAATACATTAATCGTGTTTCTGGTTCTTCTCAAACCTAGATAAGGCTATGAAGATATGTATATCTCATTACCAGATTTGTAACATTTCTGAGGGTCTTATAGTATTACATACTTCAAAAAGGACGTTATTATCAATATAGCGCCTTCACTTGCAGCCTTTATTTAAATGTAACCAGCAACATATTTTAAAGATAATAATATTATTATCGGGCTCTTACAGTACTCTATGGTCATAAATAACGTTATGTTTCTTTGTTGCGCGAATAAATAAAATAAAATGGCACATCGAAAAGCGCTCTCCTGGTTCTACAATAGCATAAAGGTGTAGGTAATACACTAAGGCCCACTTGCGCAGATCTGAGTTAAAGTTAACTCTGAGGTAGCTCTGAGTTAAACATGATGTCTATATCTGTCACTCACCAAGTGTGATAGAGATGACATGATGTTTAACTCAGAGTTAACTTTAAGCTCAGATCTGCGCAAGTGAGCTAGGTCAGCGACAAAACTAGATGCAACTGAAAAATATTCCCGAGGAAATTGATTCCTAGGCAGTTGACAGACCTACATCGTTTGGTCAGCATGTCAATTGTTAGCTGTGGATCGGTCGGACGAGTTGGACATAACGAAACATAATAGTATTTTAAAAAGATAAAACCGACTTCACAATTGTACGTAATTGAGAATTAAATTTGCCGTATCTCAAAAACTACTGAACCGATTTTAATGAAACTTGTAGTGTTCCCTAAGTTGAACAAAACCTAGTAAAACATAAAAAGAATTACTTAAATCGGACTTGTTGACGGAGATATAAAATCATACATACACACATACATGCATTCATACACTTTTGAAATTTGGCACATTTGTTGTGGCATTCAGACACTGAAATAGACTAACATATACAAAAACTGCGCAGTTCTGGAAATATTAAATATATACGCGTCGAATTGATAACCTCCTTTGAAGACGGTTAAAAATTACTTAGGTCCGCCATCTGCCTAGGAATCAATATCTCTAATTATAGTGCAGGAAATCCCATAACGCTACAACGGTTTGTACATGAAGAGGTAACTGACATACATAGAGACAGACAGTAGACACTCCTTTTCATTTCTAGAAATACAAGTAAATATAAAGCTACGGAGACATTAATAACATACGTGCTTCTTCAGCGGGATCATTCCAAACAAAACAAATAATTTCCAGCCAAATTGTAGTTTTCCATTCCACAGCCAGCGAAGAATCTCAAACAGTTGGAAAATGTCCAGCCGGCACTGTGCTTTGCATAATGATTTGAAACTTTTCAATTGAAAATAATCATCATCACTCAACTTAGGTATACCAACTAAGCACAAGCTGTGCTTAGTGTATAAACCATTTCAAAATATGCTTTAATTACCTATATCCATATTAAATGGCGAAAAATCAATCCAACCAACCATTTAGGAAAACGGTTGGTGGGATCTATTTGTTTAGAATTTTTCGTAAGTGTTCAAGAGGTTTCGAGGGTGTTTTAAATGTTTTATCAATTCATTGTTTAGTCCAGATCGTTTTATAAAATTAAAAATGTTTTTTTATTTGAGACAAGACACACAGCTTCTCATAATGTACAGGACAACGTCTGTCGGGAAAACCTTTAAAAACTATTTTAACTAATAGGAAAAGTAAAAATCAAAAAATTGAAATCAGCCAAAATATAAAATCGTCGCCAAATTACTTAACTTTATATTGGTTTCATTTTTGTAGAAACATCTCAAAGATTTGGAGAGACGTAATAATATCGTTCATGAGATGGCTGTGTAAACATTCTTTGCGAGGTTTGGGTTATTATCGCCCTTTCGAGAAATGAATAATAAAGAGATTTCGTAATAGGCCTCCTTGGTGCGGGTTTTTAAACGCATGAAAGGGTGGCGTTAGTAAATACAAACGCTAACTTTTTGGTTTATAAAATTCATATAAACTCAACAAATATTTTTTGGAATTCAAAAACACATTATAATTAGATTACATTATTTTTAGGGTTCCGTAGTCAACAAGGAACCCTTATAGTTTCGGTCTGTCCGTCCGTCTGTCCGTCTGTCCGTCCGCGGTTTTGCTCAGAGACTATAGGATCTACAAAGCTGTAATTTGGCATGAATATACATATATGCCGACAAAATGGTACATAAAATATTTAAAAAATATTTTTTTATGGTACCTCCCCTACAGATCAAGCGGGGTTGAATTTTTTTTTTCGCGCCCACCCCATCGTTCGATAGGTTTTTTAAAAATATTATGAGTATTCATAGATCATTTTCCGGTTTAGGGATCCATTTGTGAAATATTAAGTTTTAAAGTGGAAAAAATCGTTAGAGTCCAGTGTCCCCCCCTTCTACCAGCTAAACGGTTGCTTCTGGAAATGTGAAAAAATTTACGGGTGTAGGAAATATGCTGAATTTAAAAGTAAAACTATCACGGCTAAGTTGACTTCATAAGCTATTGAGTAATAGTCGATCAACTAAAAAAAATGTATTCGACGAAGTATAAAGGAACTTTTCGTTCAAATTCCTTTGAGATGATGTTGTTAGTAGTGTAAAACATGTTATAAATGTACATTCATTGACCATACAGAAATTTTCAAAAACTAGCGGTGCTACGGAACCATACATTGCGCGTGGCCCGACACGCACTTGGACGGTTTTTTTTTTAAATGACTGCCAATTATTGTAAATTTTATAGTGTGTATTAGTTACAGACCATTTATATTAATGAATATTTAAAAAGGTGAAAAATATTTTTGTACTCCTTTACTAATCATTTACTAAAAAGTAACCTTTACTAAAAAGTATGTCGTATGAGCGTATGACCCACGTTGTAATGTAAACAGAGCCTAATAATTAAAGGGCGTTACAGTGCAGTTGAAAGAGATAAAATATAAACATATATATATATTTTCTGCCTGCTACCGATGAAATAGTCTGCGATAGTACTTCGTAACAATCATACAGGAATTACGAGGCACGAACTAATCAGCGCACTGTCTCGAAGGACCATATTTTTGTGACCAAACAGGATTAGCTGACAATATCGCTTGAAGTTATGGAGTCGCCGAATCTAATATCCACTGGTCAAAGTTTACTAAGTAACGACCTAACGAGGCTATACGGGATATTGCAGTAGCTAGTTTTATCGTTACGTATTGTTCTTATAAAAGTAATACATACTAATATTATCTCTACAGTGTGTAACCAAACTAATTGATAGTATTTTAGGGTGTGTATACTGTGTACGTGTTCCTTGTAGAAAGTGCACTGTGAAAGTAGCAACGCTGAAAGACGACATTTTTTATAACTTTTGTATGGGCCTGAGCGTCACGAGTTTCCCCATACAAAAGTGAAAAAAAATTTGGTCTCTCAGCGCTGCTACTTTCACAGTGAACTCTCTACGAGGAACACGTACATACCCTAAAGTATTATCACTTAGTTTTGTTACACACTGTATAAATGCGAAAGTGTTTTTATAATATTAGTAATTGGGACCTGGGCTCACTCCCGTGAGCATCGCTAGGTGGCGCTGTACAAATCCCATACAAAATCTTAGTAAACGCCAAACACGTTCACGATCGAATGTGAAACAAAAACTCACACTCGGCACACTGATCAGCTTTCATCTTTCATTGCATCACTTATATCGAAAAGGATTAAGCAATATATTTCCCTAAGTAGACGTAGTATAAATATATATAATTATTCTAACCCTTTACACGTGAAAAAACATTTTAAGAAGGTTAGCGCAATATCAATCAATCGCTATCAATCAAACAACATAATCGTCAATCTCACACACCCGGTAACTTAGATGCTTGTTACTTCGCGTAGTTGACGTCAATCTATCACGTGACTTAAGTTTCTTTTCTTATTTATCAGCAATATGTTTCCCACGTGTGTTGTATCCATCCATCTTTATCTATAGTTTGTTATCATCATAGATATCAGAAACTACAGGTTATCATCATGCAGTTTACCGGTTGATTCAGTAGATGCATTTCTAAATTTGTATGGATTTGACAGATTCGCAAGACGTCTCACGCAATTGAAATCTGTCAAATCCATACAAATTTATGACGCGTCGCGCCTCGCCTCGCCTCGTCGCGTTGCGGTCTGAATTGACCCTTACGGTCAATTCAGACCGCAACGCGACGCGTATATGCATTTATAAATTTGTACTGAATTGACAGATTTCAACTGCGTGAGACGTCTTGCAAATCTGTCAAATCCATACAAATTTAGAAATGCATCTACGAGTCTCGCAACGAGGCGAGGTGAGGCGCGGCGCGGCATAAATTTGTATGGATTTGACAGATTTCAATTGCGTGAGACGTCTTGCGAATCTGTCAAATCCATAATATAAAATAGCATCTACGCGTCGCGATGCGGTCTGAATTAACCCTACGTATTACTACAAACAATAGCTGTCCATATTATTATAAAATATATACTAATATTATAAATGAGAATGTGTGTTTGTCTGTCTGTACTCTTCACGCTTAAACCACTAAATCGATTTTGCTGAAATTAAGTATAGAGATACTTTGTGTTCCAGGAAAGGACATAGGATACTTTTTATTTCGGAAAATGTACGTCATCCAGTTTATATTTTACAAAATGGCACCCGCAACTCCGTCTCGTCGGAAATCGTTTATCGCGCGCGGGAACCGTAAATTAAATTTTTTCTGGATATAAATTAGTATTCCTTGACCTTTTCCAGGACTCGAAGCTCTCTACGGCTCGGTGGTTGAGCGGGGATCGTGGTTCGATTCCCGCCAGCATGAAAAAGTTAATATCTATGTTCCTGGGTCATGGAAAATGTACCTAGTTCACTTAGGTTTATTAAAATACGTTCGATTTATCCATTCAAATGCATACTTTTAGCTTGAAGCGCCAGCTCATCGAATATTAAAACTATTTAAATTGGATCTCTATCAATATAATTTTTATACTTAATAAAAAGATAATAAAAATGTCGAAAATATAACTGCTGCGATCGTACTTTCTCGGGGCATAATGCCGAGCTTACATTACAATATTCTCTGTTTTCACTAAAAGCTTCTCCAACCTAGTCCAATTAACCATCCAACTTTTATTATTAAAGCTTTTAATTGTTTCATTTTTCTCTTTCATTCGCTCTATGAAGCTTTGACTAAAGTTATCCGGTGTGCAGAAGGTATTTTTATATTAACCTTTCTATTCTACAAAACTATTTAAATATATGCACGGCTATCATAAAGCTATGTAATAAAACTGTTGCCATATTATATACACTTCCGATATATTTTGATTAAAAACTTTTGCTTTGTGAGTAAGCAATAGGCATGTTCGGTATTATATCACTCAAAAACTATAACTGAGCGGATTTTGATGAAATTTACATTTTTTTGGCTTTTATCCAAAATAATTTAGCGTTCTTGACCGTAAGTACCGTATCATAAGTGATAACAGCATATGAACATACTAAGAGCTAGTCTTAGTTTACTTACTTTCATTTCTATTCTTCGTTCAAAGGGTTTATTCCAATTATTGGATGTCATACTTTTTTGTATGATACATAATACAATATACTAAGTCTATTCACTCTACCTGCATGGCTCCAAACAAGAAGCTGTACAAACTAACAAACTACAATAGCTTATTTAAAGTAGCATCACGTTTCTAGTCAGACAATCGGGTGATCAACCAACTCTAACTCACGATCGGTTGACAAACTATGTCTATATAAGTAGTGAATATGGCCACACCAAAGAACAAGTGACAAATATACGATGAGTCGATATAAACTTTGTCTAGGAAAATAGTAATATGATATGAATAAAAGGACGAGACAAAATTATATCTAACTCTATCTATAGATATTAGATAGGTTCAATTCAAAATTCAGCCTGGAATGGGTCCAGGCTGACGTGATTTGAACCTATCTGTATAGAAAATAAGTTCTTAAAGAACTTAGTTTCTTTACAAATAAAGACTATATTTTAGATAGTGTTAGGGCCTATTTCATCATTAGGCTATCCACCACTTAACTCGACAGATAGAGATAGACTCATAATATTATGTCTGGTCGTAATTTTCTTAAGTTCTAAACTACACCTAGTACTAACTATGTTGTCGTCTAAGGCATTTAAGAAATTTCCTAACTCAACTATTAAATAGAAATATCTATGAAATGTGTTTTGTAAACAACAATATTTTGTTAGCAGCCAACAATCCGCATGAAACTACACTTAAACTGAAAAGGGATTCACATGATCGGATTCTCAAACTTTATGTTATTATTGTTGAATTGTATTAAATGGCATGTAACTTTGGAGTTACGGTAGTGGATATTTATTTTCTTACGACTTCGCCAAACTTAAACTTTTACATTAAGTTAAGAACTACATAATTCGTACACAGAAGATAGGGTTAATTTATGCAAAATAAAAACGCATTCTATTCTGTATACAATGTCGTCTTTTTCAGGTGCAAACTCTTTATCAGTGCATTTTTCTTGAGATGGGAAGGAATCTCGTGACAGAATCAAACATTTGTAAAACGGAGGGATAAACAACTGGCGGAGCGTATCAGACTAAGAAGTATAATATTATAATATCTACTACTGCAATTTTCTCCTCTTTCTACTATATCTCTCTTACACCCGTAGCATGGCTACAGTAGAAATACGAAAGTATAAACAAACAGCGGAGATAAACTGAAGGCGCCGTGCCGATTTACTGCGGCTAGGGGCGATCGACAAAAATTTCATTAAAGTGCCACTTTACGACATAGGTTACGTCATTAAATCAAAGTAGGATTTTATTTGATTTTTTGGGACTATAGTCTAAGTCATTAACATTATATATTTTGATGTTTTTTGATCGTAGCTAGCCGCGGTAAAGATCGGAACGGCACCTTCAGTTTAGTCGTGTTCGTTTCATTTTTCAACTACGCACGCGCGACTTTTTTCGCAGTTTGGCAACTGACTGTCAACTTCATAATTATTGTGTCATGTTCATACAATTTCTGTCAAATTTTGGAACATGCTACTTGCATGACACTCACACTGAAACAAATTTTTAACTTTGCGCATGCGCAATGAGCATTGAAAAACGAAACGAACACGACATTTATCTCCGCTGTTTGTCTATACTTTCGTATTTCTACTGTAGTCATGCTACGGGTGCTGTTTCATTTCCACCACTACGTACTATAATTAATATAATATATTCTGTGCTACTACTTGCACTCCTGTAGTGCAACTCACTCTTCTGTGTCCTTAAACACTGTTATTTGTGTTCTAAAGAAGTATCTTGCTTCTTTAGAACACAAATACGAACAGAACACTTACTACTAATTTATATGCGGCACACAAATTACATGGAAACAAGTTTCCATTTTAAATTCTCTCTTAAATCTAAGAAAAATAATGCCTGTACAAAAGAACCAAGATGTTATTGCGTTTCCGACGTCTCCTAAGTACAATTTGCGCGGTACGGTTTGCTTATGCAATGTTTTGCATCGAATCTAACGGAGTAATGGCAAAGAAAGTTCCAGATACCGGGAACACAATTTGTGCATTAGCTTTAGAGGATCCTCGTGGCTATTAAACTGAAGTTGTTATTATAGTTTGCTAGTTTTGTAGCTAGTTTTTCTCTAGATAAAACTTGCTACTTGCTAGGGTCAGTTACATTGAGTACCATTTTGCAAAATGCAAAAGAGGTGGGCATCTCATTATTTGTCATACCAGTTTTTCATAATATTATAATATCAATTTTTAAAGCTTTTCCACACAGCTACAAATAGTTTAACTGCGTTTCATTTTGTAAACAAAATTAGTTTTTTTTTTGTACGAGATCAGAAAGCTAGCTTATGGTAAAGGGCAACGATATCTAAATACTGTAAAGGGCAGGTTTAATTCGAAGTTTATAGCGCAGCGCAGACGACAGACTATCCGTGACGCACTTTTTGTCTGTGGAAATAGAACCTATGCAATTTTATGCGGACTTTTTGCGCGTCGTATCGCATACTGCAATAGTAAAGGTTCTATTTCCCATAGACTAAAAAGTGCGTCACGGATAGTCTGTCGTCTGCGCTGCGCCTAAGGGAACCAATGAGACTCTTAGATAGATCCATGGCTCTCACCAGCTCATAAGAAGACACACGTATATTGAGGTTCTCCTCTCTCATTTTTGCCAATTTTGGCATTTCATTATTACCTCATGTCTAGCATACTGCATGCATAGCTTTTATAATAGCATGCGCAAAAGGTGTGGACCTAATTAAATTCAAGAGCGGGAGTTTGTCAAAGTTTTCCGCCGCACGTCACGCGTGTTGGAGGAGCCAAACACCGCCACCTTCCTAATTTTATTTCCATATTAATCTTTGAAACATTTCGTTATTTAGCTTTGAACATCGTCAGCTGACCCTAGTTAAAATTTTCACAGTAGTATATGTATAAGCTCCCACATCAGTTTCGATGACGGTGACCGGTTTCATTGAAACTATATCAGTTACGCAGGAGTAATTTTTATAGTGCTCAAGTGTTTGCTCAGTACACAAGAGCACTCTCTATTCCTATACTCTCATAATCCAGTTGTCGCATAGCGACATCTATTAGGCGATTTTTTAACTTTTACGCCTAACAGTTTTAGAGCTGAAGATAACTCGAAATGAGGTCAGTAGCGCCATCTCTTGGATAATGGTGTATCTACTACAGTTTTATCGATATCCTTTTTATGCTATATTTTCCCCTTTTATTTAATTATTTCCGGATTAAATAAAAGGATTGATTATTTTCAATAACATCTGAAGTTGTTTTCTTAAAACATATAATATTATATTAACTCGGAGTAAACTTAGACTTTCTATCTTTATTCCTTTAACACTTATTAACTGGCAACATTAAAAAAAATATGTCGACCCGGAACTATAAAAGCCGGGCGACATCTTGTAAATTCCTTTTTATTTCACTTCAAAATCATCCCTGGTGTATCGGGGAACCCTGTTTGGGCTAAGAGAGCTCGGCCTGCCGCCTTGAGACGACCACGTGCTGCCCATGCCGTCTGTCTGACGCCTCTACCTGGACCACACCCTGGACCTGCCACCTCTACGGGAGCTAGGCCAATAACAGCCGGCCTCAACCACTGCGCGCTGTCGAGAACAATTGGAGACCTGCGGAGCTGGAGTCCCGCTCGTTGCTGATTTGTGCGAGTTAAGTGCCGTGTCTTCCCCCGCGACCCGTGTATTAGAGGTCTAGAAAGTGTCTGAGGCTAATCTTCCGTGCCCCACGTTGGGCGCCAATTGTCCCGTAGCCCGGGCACGGGAACAATAAATTTAGAAGAGAGAGAGAAATAAAAAAAACTATTAACAATTAACAAATTTATTTAAACTAAAATAAAAGAAACCTAGACAGCGGAGAGCGGGTACGCGGGGAACGTTTCCCCAACTTTTCTATTAAAGATAATAAATTGTTTAGACTATCTAAAAATAAACATAACTTAACTTCTGAGTTTTCTTGGAAAGAAGTAGTACCTAAAGAATTTCGTACTAATGTCATTCGCTCTAACCATGATGAGCCCACTGCTGGTCACATGGGAATTTTTAAAACTTATAGGCGGCTCGCTCTAAATTACTTTTGGCCGAATATGTACCGCGACGTAGTTGCATATGTTTCGCAGTGTTCTAAATGTTTGCAGTACAAGTCCCAGAACCATAAAGTCCTAGGCGAGATGGGCCGACCTAAAGACTGTGCGCGACCTTTTCAGGTCATTTCTGTGGATATAATGGGACCTCTGCCTGTTACTAGGAGGCGTAACAATTTTATCTTAGTTGTTACGTGTTGTTTTTCTAAATTTTGTCTTATCTTTCCTATGAAACGTGCTACTTCTGATATTATTACTAGAATTTTAGAGGAAAATGTTTTCTTAGTTCACGGTATTCCTCAAACTGTAATTATGGACAACGGTCCCCAGTTTATTAGCAATGAGACTAATAGGCTCTTTAAAAAGTATAATATACCTAAAGTGTACTTAACCCCGCGTTATACTCCTCAGGTTAATACTGTCGAGCGGTATAATAGAACCATTATTACATGTATCTCTACTTACGTGGAAGACGACCATAGGTCTTGGGATTTACATATCCCAGAGATACAATTTGCCATTAATAACTCTGTAAACGAGGTGACAGGATTCACACCGTCATTTCTAACTTTTGGTAGGGAATTGGTGTCCTGCGGTTCTCACTACCTCGATACCGACAGCACCAACGACCTTATTTTTGCACCTCGCGACGCCTACGCAGAAAATCTTGGTTGTATGTCGTCCATCTTTGACAACGTACAGATGCGTCTTTGGCAAGCCCACGTTAAGAACACCTCGCAGTATAATTTACGTCGCCAGCCTGCCGAATTTAACGTAGGAGATTTTGTTTTTAAGAAAACTTATTTTCTTAGCGATAAAGATAAATACTTTAGTAAAAAGTTAGCACCTAAATTTATAAAATGTAAAGTCGTAGGTAAACGTTCTCCTTTAGTTTACGAATTGCAGGACATGCAAGGTAAAGACCTTGGTGTTTGGCACTTAAAAGACCTTAAATTATCTAAAAATTTTAAATTTTAATTTTCTTCCGTTTAACCTTTTTTTTTGTTTAATTAGGTAAGACCTTTTGTCTCGCGCCTTGCTTAGTTGCTGTATCGTTTGCTAAATCAAACATTATAGTTGTGTACAGTACCATCTACGACCTTTTTTTTTTTTGGGTGTTATCCTTCTCATATTCGTAGGATAATACTCGTGTGCTAGGGCGTCTCGCGTCTTCGTCTATGACCGAGCTGCAAAAATGTAAGTTGATGTATGTAAGTGATTTATGAACGTCAGGTCAAAATTATTCGCGCGCTGACACATGAATTGTCTCACCATTTTTCCATTTCACCATTTTCCCCAAATATTTTTTTTTTCTTTTCCATTTTGGCCTCATTTTCCAAACTTTTAATAGTTTGTATTTTTTTCCCCTTTTCTTTTTTTTTCTAAAAGGCGGTTTCTTTTTTCCTTTTTTTGTAAAGGGAAACCATTTAAATTTTTTCCTTTTTTCCAAAGGGCTGTATTTTTTTTTCCTTTATTTTCAAAGGGCCTTTTTAAGGGCTGCTGTTAGTTTTTTTTTCCAAAGGGCTATTATTTTTGCTTTTTTCCCCTTTGTTTTAGTTCTTTGTTTTCCCACTTTTTCTAGCTTAGCTATTTTCAGGATTTTTCCTTTATCATGAAAAATCCTTAGCTAGCGAGGGGGGATATGTCGCATAGCGACATCTATTAGGCGATTTTTTAACTTTTACGCCTAACAGTTTTAGAGCTGAAGATAACTCGAAATGAGGTCAGTAGCGCCATCTCTTGGATAATGGTGTATCTACTACAGTTTTATCGATATCCTTTTTATGCTATATTTTCCCCTTTTATTTAATTATTTCCGGATTAAATAAAAGGATTGATTATTTTCAATAACATCTGAAGTTGTTTTCTTAAAACATATAATATTATATTAACTCGGAGTAAACTTAGACTTTCTATCTTTATTCCTTTAACACTTATTAACTGGCAACATTAAAAAAAATATGTCGACCCGGAACTATAAAAGCCGGGCGACATCTTGTAAATTCCTTTTTATTTCACTTCAAAATCATCCCTGGTGTATCGGGGAACCCTGTTTGGGCTAAGAGAGCTCGGCCTGCCGCCTTGAGACGACCACGTGCTGCCCATGCCGTCTGTCTGACGCCTCTACCTGGACCACACCCTGGACCTGCCACCTCTACGGGAGCTAGGCCAATAACAGCCGGCCTCAACCACTGCGCGCTGTCGAGAACAATTGGAGACCTGCGGAGCTGGAGTCCCGCTCGTTGCTGATTTGTGCGAGTTAAGTGCCGTGTCTTCCCCCGCGACCCGTGTATTAGAGGTCTAGAAAGTGTCTGAGGCTAATCTTCCGTTCCCCGCGTACCCGCTCTCCGCTGTCTAGGTTTCTTTTATTTTAGTTTAAATAAATTTGTTAATTGTTAATAGTTTTTTTTATTTCTCTCTCTCTTCTAAATTTATTGTTCCCGTGCCCGGGCTACGGGACACAGTGGGTTCCTACCCAAGGCCGACTCGACTGTTATAGAATGTAGACTCTATGTAGATTATACTTACTCCTTAAAGAATTATTTCTTAGTTTTTTTACACCCTGTAATATTCTGTATTTTTGGTTTATGTACCAGTATTTTCAAATATTTGAGGTGCCAATGATAGGATGCCAACGGGTAATTTACCCTATATGTAAAACCAACAGAAACATTTCTATTATCCTTCACCTCTCAAGAAACAGCGTCATAATGTCTCTGTCTGTCACCATCGCCATTATTAAATTCCCCATCTCATGTTTACTGTAACTAATATAAAAACGTTTGTCACGGCATTTAATGGTGCCCATTATTCAGAGAGGCTGCGTAATAAATAAATATTACACGAGTCTCGAGTCAACGTTTCTTAGCCACATGCTCAACCTTCCGAATAAACGTTAGCCTTTCGACCACGCAGACATCTCTAAGCTTCAGAGGCGCCGTAAGGCGTAGGCGACGTGGGCGACCGCCCACGGCCTCGCGGTCTAAGGGGCCTCGCGCCCCTTAAACCACGAGGTTTTTTTAAGGATTTATTAGTTTTGATACTCAATTATTCATAAAAAAGTTTTATGAATAAAAGTTTGAGTAAGTATAAAAAAAAATCGTTTCTCAAGAAATCCGTCCTTTTGCGTCATCTATCAGGGGGCCTTGCAAAATACATAATAATAATATTTCAATATAATATTAATAATAATAATAATAAATAATATTTCAGAGGGCCTCGCAAGATATATCTTGCCCAATGCCCATATCAAGCTTAGGTCTTGCCCCGCCACTGCTAAGCTTAGAATAAATTTACTTCGATACTTTGAGAGATTGTATTAAATAAATTAAAAGCTCTTGCACATAAACCAATGTAAGTGTCTACTTAATTTTAACTTTTTTAGATCAATTTGAGCTTTTTCAAAGAATTAAGCTTAGACATTTTTGAAGGACGTCTAAGTGGTTCTATCAAAGAAAACTCATAACGAAAATCTTGTAATAATTCTTATTTCAAAATTACATTTATTATTAGGAAAATATTTAAAGAGGCTCTTAAAGTTCAAATAACAACAGTAAGTATACTTAGAATATAATTAGAATTACATGTAAGTAATCTTATTCCAGAGTTTTTAAGTACGTTATTAGTTAGTCTAGACAGAGCACAATAATTGGATTTTATAGCAATAAAATTACAAGAAGATTATACATAACTAGCGGCCCGATACGTGCTTCGCTACGCATAAAGTGAAATAATACAAAAGTCGGTTAGAACATCGATTATTTGGTTGGTAATGGAATCCAAAACATATGACATGCCAGGTTTCTGCTCTTTGACAAGACACTATCTGTGATATGTAACTTGTAAGTATAACATCTTGATCTTGTTTTAATCCGAGATACGTATAAAGTCCATTAGATAGTTTCGAAGGCGAGGTTAAATGTCGAAAGTGAAATTTGATACGCAAAACTAATGTCCGGTTTTCAGTGCATTCGAATAGTCAGTGCCCGTTCACATTATTCCAGTAGCTATCTAGCGCTGGATTGGATCACTGGATGTAGAATAATGTAACCCTCTATTACCTATGTCCGGTTTCTATGGTTTTTGAATGAATGACAACCTCTGTGGCTCAATGGTTGAGCGCATGGTTGAACCACGCCCACAGAACAAAAAGTTTTTGATGTTCCTGTCTGATACCCGTAACGCTATTCCTTCAGCTACCACAGGGCCAGACTAACAAGGTGTAAAGCATCCACAGGATAATATCTAAATTATCTAAGATATTATTATAATGCTTTTTATTATCGAATATTCTATGCATTTTAGGATATAAGTGGTGCCTGATTTGTCTTTTCAGATAATTAATTGCTATCTTGGTCACTGGACTACGATTGCAAGCTTGATTAAACTTATGGCAAATCAAATTGTACTTTATTCATCAGGATATAAGGTCGTCATTGCTTCCCAAGTCATAAACGATACACAATTAATAGGCAGACAATGTTCAATATTACTGTCACAATATAGTGTGTACCGCAGACTCCGGGCGAGATTCTGGAGGCACATTCTGACGTTAGGCCGGTAGCACACTTTTATCATACAATATTATCTTATATCTTTAAACGAGCAGTTCTTGTATACAATATATAATTGGAATCTCAGAATCGGCTCCAACGATTTTCATGAAATTTAGTATATAGGGGGTTTCGGGGGCGATAAATCGATCTAGCTAGGAATCATTTTTAGAAAATGTCATTCTATTCGTGTTTTATCGAATACCGAGCAAAGCTTGGTCAAATGCGGGCGTCGTTTAATTTTGTAACTAGCTAGTTACAAAATTAAACGACGCCCGCAACTCCGTTCTGCAGAAATACGTTCATAGCTCGGGCAAACCGTACATTTCCGGGATAAAAGTATTCTATGTCATTTCTCGGGACTCAAACTAGTATCTCCATACCAAACAGCAAAATAGGTTTAGTGGTTTGAGCGTGAAGAGGTAACCCGGGAAAAGATATAGATAGAAAAACACTTTATTGCTTACATATAAATGGGTATACAAACATACATACTTTTTCTATATATAGCATACTTTTTATCCCTGAAAAATTCACGGTTTTCGCGTGATAAATGAATTTTGGTGCAACGGAGTTGCGCTACAGAATACAATATATTTATGTAATGTATCAAAAATTTATAAATTATGTGGTGAAGTTATTAGTTAAAGTTATAATAATTGTAAGTCTAATGTATTCAAACCTTATACTTCATGAAGTGGAGAGCGCAATCTGTGCCGTTCAATCGATGGCATATTAGAGTTGAATATTATCTCAGTCGGTTCCACTCAAATTAAGTTATCGCATTCTAATATCCTGGAATTAAATAATAGCTCTCAATTTGATAAGCTGAATGAGTCATTTTGTTGCCCAAATGTGTGCACAAATACACAAGGAAACTTTTTTTTTACATATTATGCTCCTTCGATGCCTAGATCATTTTTCTTGTTAGTCAGTTGATGGCGATGGTCTGTCCTAGCCAAACTAAGCAATAACGACAATTGAACCCACGATCTCCAAGTCGATAGCCGAGCTCTCACTTACTAGACCATGGAAAGATTTTTAATATTCCATGCAGACTAATTATTAGGAATAGGAAAATTGGTTATTTTTGGATAAACAACTAATAAATTATTTTGAATAATCAAAACATAATCTGTAAGTAAAATTTTAAGATTGCGCATTCACTGCATTAACACGTCATGCGGAAAAACTGTACTCGTGAAAAGTGATGTAACCAAGAATAATGTTGTTTCTGAAGTATGACTTACACCATTTTGCTCTCAGGCAGACCCTCATGACGAAGATAAGTGAAAACTCCTGTCAAGTGCCAAGATTATCGCGGTTTTCGGCCAAAATTATTCATTACGAGGGATTATGATACAAAAGTGGCCTATTTCACTTCATTTCCATCGTAAATTCTAGTATTAGTGTAGATAAATATGGTGAAATCTCTAAAACAGTCTCTCAAATCGCAATATTAAATCAAAGTTCGTATGATTGACGGATCGCGTACGACATTTTTGCGACATAAAAGGCATATTTCAAAGGAATAAACAGGTCAATACGTCTGGGCCATGTGCTTCCTCAAGATGTTTTCGATGACGGGCTTACATTATTAAGGGCCTAGGGCCCTTAATGATGCAAGTAGCACACGGCGACTTTTTGTAGTGCAATCCAACGTTTATCAACACGCGATTGCATCGTTACTACGCTTGTAAGTCGCATTTGAAATGCGTTCCTAGGCATTTTTGTATTGACGCGACTAAATTAGGCTCTATAATGTTACAGTAGACGGTTTCACTTCGATAGATTACAATCTACCGAATAATAATACGTTAAATTGTAAGCAGTATGTTGCGGTTCACAATCTTTCGATCGTTCACAATCTCGCGAGATAGATTATAATCTAATGGTATTTACAATCTTACGGTGACATTTACATACAAACTACACGCGTCATAAATTATAACAATCTGATCGCATCTTCTCGGGACCAGAGTGTATCGCGGCCGTAAATTAAACTTATCGCTTTTCCTACAATTAGCGACAGTAAAACAAACTCATTATTTAGTTACTACTTAACTGACTCAGACGTTGTTTTGCCATTACTATAATATTATTGTGCATTAATATAGGCAAGAAATGAAAATAAAACCTTTCTCCTAAATGACTATAATATTTAAAAATATTTAAATTATTAAAAAACCGTATTAAAATCTGTTCCGTAGTTTTGAAGATCGTGGAATAATTAATAATATTCTAAGATTTAATATAGGGTCAGACGGTAGAAAGCGACTCTGTTTTTTACATCTGAACACTGGATTACAAAATTTAAGGAAGGTGATGTGGTATATTATGTGTGGAGGCCCAAAGGAAGATCTTCCGACCGAGCGAGGTGGTATTATTTCAGCTGTCGTATATGTACTGCCGCGCTCAGAAAACTTCGATAGCGCGATGCAGGAATGTTAGGCGAATGTGGGTACCGCCACAGTGACAATGATGTTAGTTACAATTTCACGCCAAAACTACAAAACAGATTTCGATAGCATGGAGTTTAAGCTCTAACACATTTCCCCGAGTATATACTGCGTGACTGGTGAGACATGTTCAATACTCGAGGACGTGATATTTGGCTATTATATTAGTTGGAAAAAAATAATATAAAAAAATAAAATCAATTGATCACTGAGTAAACGTAGCTTAAAGTTAAATATTTATTTACCCAACGCATGGACACCGCGAGCGGGAGGGGTAGTTGTGTGGTGTTTTTTGTAGTGCACGCCTCTGCACCGGCCGCATAGTATGCCAACTTGCCTAGCTGCGTAATTTACTTCGTATCCATGATTCATTTATTTTTGGGAAATTCGGAAAAAAATTAAGTACCTAATTTTATTACATAATCATAATGAGAATCGAGTACAGAGTACTCTCCTTAAGTATCGGTAATGTCTCACCAGTCATGTTGTATATTAATTTTTTTACCCATTCAGGTAAATTAAAGTAAGGTTTAAAAGTATGCCCACAGTTTCAATCACACAGAATAATGGTTACTATAATAACCAAACCATAAATATAATAGATATGATATGACAGTCTTGTGAATTATTCATCGAATAAGAATGTAGAATTTATGTACGCTATGGGGACGCGGGTTCTGATTCACATAATTTATATAAACGGCAACGACTGTCGACGGTTGGATTTAAACGAAAAATTCTGGTAAAGGGATCTTATTTTATTGCATCTATACATATTGTAAAACAGTCGCTTTTTGTTCCTCATGTCCCCTTGTAATAATATTAGGTATATTTCATACTTTAAACGGAATGACTGGGTGGGCTTTTGAACTGAATCTTCTATAGGCGCGCTGGTAACATAATATTTTGTATGTTTAAATGCAAACATCTTTTTACCCTAAGGTTGAATGATTGAGGAGCAGCATAATATTATCTAAGGAAATCTAAAAATGTCGGATCTACTGGCCGCCAGGACACTGGGACCACACCGTTCAAAACATTCAGTTCATAATTAGTATAAAATATATAAAAGATAGGAAAATATGTATTGTTATTACATATAATATGTGTATATATTATATTCTATTCTAGTATTTAATTTATATTTTATAATTTTTATATACTATATATTTATATATTATATATAAAAAAAAGGTCCATGGCGTGATGGACAACAATCACAATATATTGTAAATAATAAATTATCCTTGGTGCGAATAAACTAAATAAAGATGGCAAAAAAAGGATATGGGCTGTTAGCCCATAGATGGCCCCAAATTGTAAATAAAAAAAAAAAAAAAAAAGAATGAATGATGATGAGGTTGAATGATGAATGATGAGACCAGGTAGACTTGCGATCAGTCCAACCAAAGTCCAAACCGATTGGCCTCTCCGTATCTATACTACTATTATAAAGAGGAAAGATTTGATTTTTTGTTTGTTTGTTTGTTTGTTTGTTTGAGTCGAATAGGCTCCGAAACTACTGGACCGATTTGGAAAATTCTTTTGCTATTGGAATCTTACATTATTTCTGCTGAACATAGGCTACATTTTATTTTGGAAAAAAGTAGGGTTCCGTAAGATATTTGAGTTTTTCGGACGCAAGGTGTAAAAAATCAGCTAGAAAAGTTACTTATTTTGCGTACGCTGCCTAAATTATAAAAGATAGAACCATAAAATGTTCTAAGTAATTGTAGATCTTATAAATATCTACAAAAAAGTCCGCGACACACTATACCTATCTATGTCGAGTGAGGCACAATAATTTTTTTTGGACTACATTTAAACGGATATATTTTACTCACGCTATTAATCCTTATCAAAATAAATTATTTTATCACTAAGTACAGTTTATGTAGATAATATTTGGTCTTTAAATGATTAAAATTGGACGTTTGGTTTTGAAATTATGGCGAAATTAAAATATTACGATAGTTGGCGTCACCAAAGCGCGTGCGGCAGGAAGACAATATTCTGTTGTAGAAATGAAAATTCTGTACATAAAAGATATGAAATGACACCCGAAATTACACCTTTGTCACTACATCGCTATAGAAGCCAAAAATGTGGTTAGTTTTTTGTCTGTCTATCTGTCTGTCACTCTTTCTGTCTGTCTGTATGTTTGTTCCAGCATCACACGAAAAATACTGATCCGATTTGAATGTGGTTTTCGCAGATATATTTATCTTCTTCCGACTTAACATCTGGTGTATAAAATTTTTTCCCCCCACCCCTCTAAGGGGACAAAAGAGGGGGTCAGATTTTGTATCAAACTTTTTTCTTTAACACGAAAACTACTGATCCGATTTGCATACGGTTTTCACAGATATATTATATTTGTCTTCTTCCAACTCAACATCTGGTGTATAAAAATCCCCCCCCCTCCCCTCTCAACCCTCTCTGGGGACCAAAGAGGGGTCAGATTTTGTATACAACTTTTTTCTTTAGTGGACTTACTTCATATTAGGTATTAACTGTGTTTTTCAACTTAACATCTGGTGTTGCAACCTCACACCCTCTTAGGGGACAAAAGAGGGGGTAAAACATGTATCAACTGATGATGTAGAAAATATACTTTAACTGGCAAAACAACGTTTGCCGGGACAGCTAGTAATTTATAAGCCTTTACATGGACTGTATAGTCTACAATAAAATATAATGTTAAATGTAATATACTAGCCTACACCGTCCTGAATTTTTAAATGTTATCAAAAACTGTGTGTAACGTTATTTGTGTTGTTTTCTTAAAAGCGAACTGCGTGAGACAGCAACAAAAATTCAAAATATTCTTTTATAGTAGGTACCTATAGTATATTTAGATCAACAACTGTACTTTAGTTTGCATTTTACCAAAACCATCCCGTATTTTATACAGCAATTCAACTGCAGTCAATCGCAAACCAATAAAAGAGATTTATATTAGTGAAAGCTATTGCTCAAGAATCACAGAGTCTGGCCAAACTCCAACGTCTCGTGCACACAGAGATTTGAGATGAAAAATTTCTGTTACAATATGCATTTTAAATAAGTGTATAACTGAGACGAATCGCCGAATGCTTTCTGCTTTAAATGATTTATAGTAACAATGTACTGCGTGCGTCTTTTTCCTTTATTTCTAATTTAGAAATAAAGACCCGCAAAATATAACAGGGATGACGAAGCCTCTCTTTCAGTGGAAATCAGGAAGTTTTAAGATTTTTATAATATTTTAAATGAGTTTTTTTTTAACAATGAAAAGTTGAGTGTACAATAAAGATAAAGTACTATTTGTTATAATAGAGAATATTCGACTGCGATGTTGTAAATTCGAACTCAACATTTTAAATCCAGCTTAGTATAATTGGATTTGATCTTTGAGAATTTGAATTTTATCATTTGAATGGAAGTTTTGCTGGAGTGGGTGCCAAAGGCAGTCGACGCCTGACGCGGAGTTTCACAACTTCGATTAACAACTTTCAGAGATTTAGTGCCGTAATCGCGTAAGAATTACGCCTTTTCAAACTTCTTTTTTTAACACGTAGTGATTTAAGATAATATCTTTTTATACTGTGGTAAACGATAAAGGCAAAAAATCATTCAAAGAAGAACAAAATTGCTGAACTTGAAATGGCAACAGTTTTCAAAATATTTTCTGAATATTATATTTTCTTTGACTCTTTAAGCTAAAGTTGGTAACTGTTTGAGTCAACACTCAACCAACATACCTTCGATTTTCGCCTAAAATGAGACTGTCATTCTTCACAAAACATCTAATATTAGTCAGGGTTCCCTAGAACATTTTTAGGGTTCCGTAGTCAACAAGAAACCCTTATAGTTTCGGTCTACACTTTAATACACATATTAATAATGCCAATAAAATGGTACATAAAATATTTAAAAAATATATTTTTTATGGTACCTCCCCTACACATCAAGCGGGGTTGATTTTTTTTTCACGCCCACCCCATCGTGTGGGATGTCGTTGGATAGGTTTTTTAAAAATATTATGAATATTCATAGATCATTTTTCGATTTAGGGATCCATTAGTGAAATATTAAGTTTTAAAGTGGAAAAAATCGTTAGAGTCCAGTGTCCCCCCCCCTTCTACCAGCTTAACGGTTGTTAAGCTGGTAGAAGGGGGTAAAAAAAATGTATTCGGCGAAGTATAAAGGAACTTTTCGTTCAAATTCCTTTGAAAGTAACTGAGATGATGTTGTTAGTAGTGTAAAACATGTTATAAATGTACATTCATTGACCATACAAAAATTTTCAAAAACTAGCGGTACTACGGAACCCTATATTGCGCGTGGCCCGACACGCACTTAGCCGGTTTTTTTTTGTTACTATCAAGCTAATTTTTTGTGAGTAATTTTGATAAGACGAACAAAATTTTTCATATCTTCGAAAAATCTTGAAAGTGGTAGCTAACAGAGATAGAAAGGATTTCATTTTGATTTGATATGGTCCTAAAATATGGATTGTTCTATTTGTAGGACAATGTTACTCTTAAATAGTTATACAATTTAAGAGTAACATTGTCCTACTATATACTCATAGTAGATCACGTCCCAAGTATTATTTTTCAAAAATGTTCTAAATGTACAGAATTGACTTTCCTACGATTATATTACATGTATAGATAGATGACTTAGATTGTTCCTAAAAAGGATAAATAAGACGCAATACAAACTCAACGACACTATTTCATTATAAGCAACAGTTTCATGAGGAAGAAGGGGCGGGGGTTGGGGGGGCACAGCTTCACAAATTTATTATAAAATATGCATAGTGTACCAAAATTATGTTTACCTATACTAGTCTATGATGTTTGTTATATTCAATTATTACGATATCAATCATAAAAAGAAACATTTTTTCTTCCAATCCTAAATCGATAGCGATTACAACTTACAAGCCGTCTTGGCACAAGAAATACGGGCTGTAACTCAGAAGTTACACTCAATTACATAACGTTAATAACGTTGCTAAATGTCACACGTCGTACACGGATAATAAAGCAACTATTGTTGATACTTGGTATCAAGTCGCAACAACAATCAAAACTAGTTGAACGCAATTAAGTAGCGGATCTATATTCGCAAGTTTGGATTGCGAACTTGGCTCGACAACTTACGTAAGGAAATGTGCAGAAAGTTATTCACAATAATATTGAATTGGTGTGTGTGGAAACGGCTTGTATCGGCTGAATCAATATGAAATGGAGTAGAAAATTAAAAAGACTGTATAAAACGTTTTATACATCATTATAGTATTACTGTTAGATAAAGACGTTTTAATACAATACTTAATTATTATTTTATTAAAAAATGCTGTTTTATTTTTTGATTTCCTTATTTTAATTTCAAACTTCGACGTCATCAACATATTAATAAATTATTTTATTATGTTTATGCGTGTGCGCATGTACGTACGCACGCGGCTGTTTCTACATACATGTTTTAGGCTAATAAAATTGTATAATTTTTAATTCTTTACCCTTCTCTATACGCACCTTTGAATAATATCACAAACCTTAAATCTGGTAATTTCCATACAAATTAGTAATAAATTATTATACATTGAACAATGCGCAGACGGTACAGTAATTCGGTGGGTATAATGAACGCGCTGTCGACCACGTCTCGTCGTCGCACTCCAACTTGTGTCGCCCCCGGCCTTTTGAGTACCTAACTCATATAAGTTAAGTGGAAGCTAGACTGTGAGGGATTATAAGGTTTATGGAAATACTAGATGACGCCCGCAACTCCGTTGCGTCTTAACTTGTTTATCGCGTGGGAATCGTAAATTTTTCCAAGATAAAAAGTATCATAATATGTCCTTTCCCGGGACTCAAAGTATCTCCATACCAAATTCCAGCAAAAATCGATTCAGCGGTTTGGGCGTTAAGAGGTAACAGACAGACAGAGATACACTTTGGCATTTATAATATTAGTATGGATTCCCTAAAGGAAGATCTGCGACTGGGAGGTGATATGTTATCCGTTACCTTAGTTGCTAGATGTGGTTACGAATTGAGAAACTTCGATAGCACGATTCAGCATTGTAGCGCTAACAGATACGCCACAGATTGGACTTACAATTATTACTAGACATGCAATTTTCCAATATGTAATGTAATGAAAAAAAGTGAAAATTGGTTATTATAATAGTCAGGGTAGGACAGAAAATATGTAGAATTTACTATTGAAACTAGTAAAATAAGACGCCAAAAAAGATGTTATTCTATCCAAGTATTTGGAACTGACCGAAAATCTTTTGGGTTGCTCATTGTATCAACGGACATTGGCACAGATAAAAACAAAAGGAAACTTGTTTCAAAGGATATCGGAGGCACCCTCAGAGGGTCCCATCACGTCGCCCACTCGCCACTTGCGCTTCACATCCTCCTTCCGAGCCTAAGCTCTTGTGGCTCCACTCTGACCGGCTGATTAAAGCAAGGCAGAGGTAGGGCTAGGGACCGTACGACTAAACCGTTTTGAGACTCAAACAATCGTACGAGAATGCCGCGTCCTACTCTAACAAACAAGAAATGACGTTGTTAGAGAAAGACGCGGCATTCTCATTCGATAGTTTGAGTCTCAAAACGGTTTCGTAGTAGGCCTACTGATTCTCCGTCAGTGTTCACTCCGGCTGGCCGGTGAAGGCAAGCCGTAGATGGAGAACAGGGGCTTACCTGGGAGCACTCGGGTACGTGGGGTCGCTACTCCCCAACAGCTCGCCACAAGCTGTCCTGTGGGCTTATTATTATTATTATATCGAATTCACTGTAAAAGTATCAGCGCTAAAAGAGCAAAAAATTTTATATGATTTTTATGGCCAAGCGCCCCAGCGTCAGGGATACAAAAGTTTTAAAAAACAGTTAGTCTTTCAGCTCTGCTACTTTGCCAGTGAACGCAATACAGGGGACTCATACACACCCTAAAGTATTATCACTCAGTTTTGTTACACCTTATTTAAATGAAAACACAGCTCAACAATAAAGCACTTTATTAAAATACATCGATCTCTTTATCAAGAAGCATTGGTGTGATTGTAAGGTATTACGCCATTTACATAAGGCTTTTTCTCTTCGTCGGTCATGTCTGCGAAGAAGTTGAGGTCCATGCTATAAGTGGCGCTCGGGTCCGAGTTGTGTTTATTGATCATTTCCAGAGTTTTCACAAATTCCTGATAATGCATTTCCTTGTCCTGAGGATCCTTAAAGGTCCTATTGTGTTCTTTGATGAACTTTTCATACATCTCCGGCGCCTTGCCGAGGTCGTAAATGACATACCCTGGTCGCCCATGAATCGACGCAAATGCGACAAGCAGCACTAAACAACAGAGTGACTTCATCTTAGTTGGTTGTTTCTACCCAGTGGTTTCCGGTTAGCGTTATTTATACGAAAATATCAACCACATACCATATTTTAGGATTCCGTTGTAAACTTATACGTATACTTTTTAAATTATTTTCAATGAAATACTAAATACTTGCTCCTTCACATTATTGTCTCCTTGATCCATTAAAGAGCATTAACCTTCTTAGCATTAAACTCCTTGATCCAGCAGTAACCTCTTGACTTGAGATTGACGTGTGTGTTCGATTCCCGCAGCGAACTTGGAAACAACATTGTCACAAAATAATGCTTTTTCCAGGTTTGTTTAGGACAATGCAGGCTGATCAGTGATCACCCAATAAAGATTATCCATAAGCCAGGTGTGGGCATATAAATTGTATAGGCATGGAGATGGTGACACAAAATTCTTGGTCACTTGTACCAGGCTGGCGGTTCTACAGTGCAGGGGTCTAATTACGTAAAGGCAAAAAGGAAAATGATGGTCATAGCGCTCGCACCGACAGCCCAAACGCGTGGGCGTTAATCGAACGCTTCGGATAAACAACGAAATTATAACGATTTGTTCCACAAAAATTCTTGTATTTTCAGATAGTCGAAAAAAAAGAAGTAGGCGGTAGCGTAAATATGCTATACTTGTCGGGTATGGCAGGTGGCTTACAGCCCGCCATACCGACGCGAATACATTAATTTTTAATGAAACAATAATTGAACGATTTGTACCAGGCTAATTTTTGCATAGCTAATCAATAATCATCGTCGAGTAGCCATTCACGAAAATCACCTTGCCATACTTTTCCTGTACAAATGACCAAGAATTTTGTGTCACCATCTCCCGGTCAGGTCTTGTGCCTGTCTGTCGCCAGTCGTATGAGTCTCGTATCGGTCATTAGCCGCACTATAAAAGTAAAGAAAGAGAGCTGGCTCTCGTTTACAACACACACTTGGGCATTAAATTAATCATTCCTGAATAAGAATAAGAATAAGAATATTTTTATTGCAAGAATGTAGTGTTACATAGGTCTTAACATTAATTAATATATTGTCCTTGTACATTCTGCCATTCAAATGGCGTGCAATTTAACATTGAAAATATTTACTGAACTATATTATGTAATTACAAAATACGATAAGATTCAATTAAGTAAGTAGGTATTATAAATTATTAAAATAAGTATTAAACAATGTCAAGGTAATGTCAAAAAGTTCTAGGTGGAGACCTCTCGCTCCCGAGCATGGTGCGCTGCATGCTCGAGAGCGATGAGGCCTGGCAGGCGGCGGTCTCTTTCTGTGAAACCGTCCTTTCACAGAAAGAGGCCGCGGAGCGGAACAGAGAGGATGATCCATCCTCCGTTCCACTCCGCCGGCGTAGGACGGGAGTGCGAAGGCGTCGCTATGCGAACCTCCAATAACTTCCGTCCCACGGGGCTCCGGGTCAGGATGGGAACCTGCCCGGCTTAGCTAGTCCCGGCGCCGAGGGGAACGCTTTAGTTTGCCTAAGCGTTCCCTAACTTGGTGGAAGTCCGGTCCCTTGTGAGGTAGACCGGCCGGTCGTGGAGGGAGTCCTGTGTTAGACAGATCCAGGATATCCCTTCGTATACGGCTGAAGGCAAACCGCAGTAAAAAAAAAAAAAAAAAAAAATGTCAAAAAGTTAATTAATTAATTATAATTTAGTGTAAGTAAGTGGTTAATAATAAAATGCGGAAGTCAAAATGGAAGTCTGATTACAATCCGTGTAAAAAGCATTATTAAGAAAATATTTTATTGGTTATTTTAGGATTTGTCTCTGCTAAGAGATTCCTGCTTAATTCTAATATATTATAAAACCTAAGAAACGTCGACATACCTACTCATAATAAAATTTATACAGAACCCTCATAAAGAGTCTCTTTGGCCATGGTTGAGAATTCAAATGTCCATAATCGATTATTTTCGGCGGACGCCTGCAAAACATACATTATAATATTATTACGGCTGCTTATCGTAAAATACGTTTGCCACACTTGACGAATTATTGAATTATATTTTGTGACATGTGAAATTTTCACAAATTATGTATTTCTGTTGCCGATATTAAAACAAATACAAAAAGATATGGGGGCTCCCACACAATTCTGTGCATAATAATTATTTTGCTATAAAGTGGTACGGAACCCTTCGTAAGCGACTCTGATTTGCACTAATTGACCGATTTAATTTTTATTTGAACTCTCATAATTGAGTATATTCTTAGCTGCAGTTCACCAGTTCACTCAGTGTAGGAAAATTTGGGTTTTAATTGGTTCAATATACCTATTATTTTCATTTTTAATCCTTAGACTTTTAAATTTGGAATGGGGGCTAATATATTTTATTTTAGAGGAAATGCAGGGGGTTAAAAAACAAAAGAGGTGATCAAGTGCTAACTACTTACATGACATAAAGCGATCAACAGTTTAAAATGTGTTAATGTGTTGAATATAATTTTTTGGGAAATGTTTTTTTCTTAGAACTTTTTAGGGTTTCGTCCCCAAATGGTGAAAACGAGACCCTGTTACTAAGATTTCGTTGTCTGTCCGTTCTTTCGCTGTATCTCAAGAACCGCTATAGCTAGACTTCTAATTTTCACATAATATTGTGTATTTCTACACGCGGGAATCGAACCCACGACCTCCGAGTCAAGACACGCTCTAAACCACTGGACCACGGAGGCGTTGACGATCTAGACAAGGTCCCCAAACTATTCGAGCAGTATAATATTATCAAGGACTTTAACCAGGAGCATTATAACGATTTCGTAGAGACCTCAAGATCATCAACAGGGATAATTCTAACCCTGTTGACACTGCCAGCCATGGATTAAACGACTTTGCAGACTACACTCCTGAGAAATCAAGATGCTACGAATCCATAGTTCCTGAAAGTGAGAAATTACAATGAGAGCTAATGAGAGTAAGAAAAAGTGAAAGTGATTTTGTTATATCTATATAAATAAAAATATTTTAAAATTTTGTTTGCTGCACCGATTTGGCAGATTTTCATGGAAGGAAGAAATGTTCGCGAAAGTCCAGGGAAGGTTGATATTAGGAAATCAAACCCTATACAACACAAAAAGAATTTTGTAAATCGGACCACAAACTGCTGAGTAATCGTTGAATCATACATAAAAAAAATACATACAGCCGAACGTATTACCTCCTCCTTTTTGGAAGGCGGTCAAAAAGTGATACGAAGTTTACCGAGTCATCTAGTAGTGAACAAACTTCTTGTTGGACACAGTGCACCCGTTTCTTGAAACACACTCACACCTAAACAACAACGACTGTATGAGTACGACGAATCCAATAAAACACCGGGGGGTGTAGTGCGTGTTTTATTCGATCATACGCATCGAACACGTTAACGCGAATTTGTATGGGATCAAAGCAGCGCCATCTACTGGCTAACGTGGATACCGCTTTGATCCCATACAAATTCGCGTTAACGTGCTCGATGCGTATGATCGAATAAAACTCGCACTAACCCCTCGGATCCTCATTTTCGACAAGCTGATAATGCTTTAGACAGTGCTAAAATAAATATGTAACATGTACCATACATAGATACATTCGAAAGAGATAAACTAATTAAATATATTTAGTTGCAATTTCGTCATTATATTTTAGATATTATGTAGCAACTAAATATCACTCATAAAATTCATAATATTGTGACCTACTAGAACTGGTACCTAAGCCAACGATTATTTTCTGTCTCTTATTATCAGCTCCTATTACATAGTATAGTATAGACGAACTCTGTGGCTCAGGGGTGAGCGCGTTGGTACGGAGTACTATTATATTATATTCTGTGGCGTTGGTAGCTCAAGCCGGGGGTCGCGGGTTCGAATCCCGCCGACGGAACAAAAAGTTTTCGATGTTCCCGGGTCTGGAATCTGGATGTGTATTAAATATGATTGTGTATGATACAATAAAAATCTTAAATATAATATTATGTATAGTATAAAAGTATTAAATATATTTCCGTTGTCTAGTACCTGTAGCACAAGTCCTTTAGGTACTTAGTACGGAGCCAGACTGGCGTAGTGTGAAGCGTCAATAGATATTATTATTATAGTTAGCAGGTAAACAAAACATTCTTGACCTTTGAGGAAATACTTGACCTTGTTCACACAAGCCATTAACTGCAATGTAATTCTAGGAAACGATCTGTTGAATCGATGATATCATCGTTGTATATAAAACAGATAGGAATTCTAGCCAATCAGACAATCGTTGTAGACATGATTATAGTCGGACAATGAAGTCTATCATTTGTGTTCTGTTTCTCGCCGTGAGTGCCCTCACTATGGATCTTGGAAAACCCGCTGGTGAAAAGAAGATATTATACGATCTAGACAAGGCTCCCGAAATATTCGAGCAGTACATCAAGGACTTTAACAAGTCGTATAAAGATGACGCCGACAAGCAGGTGCATTATAAGGCGTTCGTAGAAAGCCTCAAGGTCATCAACAGAGGTAATTCTAACCCTAATGACACTGCCAGTTACGGGTTAAACGACTTTGCAGACTACACTCCAGAGCAGAGGAAGTTTTTACACGGTGGACTAGCTCCTAGGAGAGAATAATCGTCATGGCAGTTAAGAGTGAACATTGAAATTGGACCATAAATTTATGTGATGTTTACAATAAAATATTTGTTTATATTAATTGGTATAGTTGTTTTATTACAATGATCACTATTTTATGCATGAGAATAGGGAATAATATTACGTAAGGTCGAAGAAGAGGGCGTTACATTTAGTAAATAATCCGACCAAAATCCGACATGTTGCACGCAATATTTAAATAAGTATCAGAATATTAACAGAAACGTTGTCAAACGTCCAAAAATTTTAGCTATAGCGGTTCTTGAGATAGAGCCTGGTGGACAGACGGACAGACAGGTAGACAACGAATTCTTAGTAATAGGGTCCCGTTTTTACCCTTTGGGTATGGAACCCTAAAAATGAAGGCAAATATTAATAAAAACGCATTTTATTTTAACCATGATACTATAATATAATAATAACACTTAACACTATTAATAATTGTATCACTTTGTAAAGTTCACAGTCTCGTGTCACTAGCGTTAGCCGTCTGTGTGATTGTCGATATACCTGGAAGAAAGAAAATATGTTTAAATTTTTAAAGAAAGTATAATAAAGCACAGTTCTAATTCAAAATAAAATAATACGAACGAAAGAAGAAATGTAAAGGGAACGAAAAAAAATTGAAAATTAGATAGAAGTACACGTAATTAAATGCAAGTGGGAATTATAGTATACATACTTATAGTACGTATAATAATCGGGTACGTTGATGCATATTTCATAGGTAGATGGTGGACCTATGAGATTTGGTCGCGTTATGTCAAGTCATAACTCATCCAGTCATGTTAGATCTGTCAACCTTCTATGAACGATTACACTAAATCATATTTTGTTTAGTTTTCTGTGGTTTTCACTTCTATTTCGCCTGAATCTCATTACATTGTTTTACCAGTATCTAGTATTGCTTTTTTATATCTAAAGGAATTATATTAAACAAAGTGGTCACTAACAAACATACTACATGAACTAAATTAAACCCTCCTAAGATAAGTCCGAAGATAAAACTTGTTCCACGAATTCGTTCCCTGGGCAGGCATTAAAAAGCGGAACCTGGATGCCCCGAGCAAATAGTTATTTCGTTATTATACGTGAATGGCGGGAAACGAATCGTGCCCTCGGGATTTGGCGCTCAAAATTTCTTTTTAACGCCACACAAGAGAGCACCAAGATTGTTGAGCAGGTCAGGGAAGTCGTAAGTTTAAAATTAGTTTTGTCTTTAAATTCCTGTAGTGAACATCAAGTATCTAATTTTTGTAAGAATATAAATGATAAACTCTATATTAATGGACTTAATAGGTGGTAAGAATCTACTTTCTATGATTTAGACTTTACGAGATTCCCTGTTTGGTCATTAACACCATAAAACCTATGTCTACAATAATTGATATCAGGAGGTATTATACCGGGATTAACAATTCCTATGGGAGATTTATCTGACCAAACGAATTGGTATGCTTGGTCAGGCTGAAGCCCAGACTTTTTAGGGTTATCAGTATATTATGCTATAAGAAATGTCCTTCGGCAGCACGATTCAGAGTGGTTGTGCTAATTCTACTTAATCATATCAGCTTTAGTTTTTCTGAATGCAGTATCTTAAGTAAAATTTACTATGACGGGAACCAACTATTTCTTTATCAATAATTTATTTTAGTGACTACAGCCCTCACTGTTCACACATACAAAAATGCTGATGTTAGCTGAGTGACATCACAGAACAGTAGCTTATACAGAATATCCAGACTGCTGGACTTGTGGCGGTACCAGTGGCGTAACTATAACATCCGGGGCCCGTGGTAAATTGATGGGGCCTAGTCAGTAAAATTTGTCACGTTAATAATAAAACATGCCAGCCCTGCCACCGTATAGTTACGCCACTGGCCGGTACCCACAATAATTGGCGCCACAATTATTCTGCATCGCGCTATCGAAGTTAGGGCGTCGCTATATTATACGACAGTTGAGATCAATCGCGTGGGCTTCGGCCTGATCGAGCTTAATATCTCGCTCGGTCAGATTCCTCTTCTTCCTTTGTGGCGGCCACGCACACCCCGCACACTTACCACCCCATATCACTTACCTAATAATACTGTTGTCAGCTGTGGACCATCACAGAACAGCGGTTCGTGCAGCACTGCATTCAGCTGGTCTCGGATGGTGGGCCTGGCGTCCACCCACACCACCACACCCTCAGATAACCACTCCTGGACTAGCATTTTCACACCCTGAAATATAAATGAGAGGTGATATATTTATTGCTATCGAAATACAACATTATGGAAAAGTAACTGAGAGGAAAGGTGGTCAAGAAATTTTAATTAAAATACGGTAATATGACCACAGACATAGATCAAGATAGATACCGCATGTGTTTGTACTTCGCGTGCCATACGCGTTCCCAAGCGACGAGCAATGCTCGTCTTTCGAAAGTCTGTTCTTTAGTCTGCTATTGGAATCGGACGTCAATCAGAATTTTAAAAATGCCTAAATGCCTAAAAGCGCCGTATTGAGCTGTAGAAATTCAAATAGAAACGTTGGCCTTGGACACGTTTCTTATCATCGGTACATCACAGTGGTAGGAAAAAAGTGACACGCTCGTTTTCATACAAATGGAGCGACATGCGGTATCTATCTTGATCTATGTCAGTGATTATGACCTTATTAAGACACCTCAAACTAAATACAACAATTTTCCATGTGGTAAAAGATAGCGCCAAGCAATCGGTTTTTCGCCGTTTCTTTTTCCCAAGTCTGTAATAGATATATAATTCCTGAGACACAATACGTGCAACTATATTATGTCTCCCCCATTTGACAATGTGTTATTCGACTCGGATTCGGATACTTCGTCACCAGGCATGCAATAAACGTTCGCCGCGCTAGGCGTTGACCAATGACCGCACGGTAAAGTTTCCGAATCCGAGTCGAATGGAAGTCGCCTTCGATCCGCATTGTTGTATTCAAAGAGTAGCCTAGGTTCATACCCACATTCTACTCTATTTCTTTTATTAAAATGGGTTCAAAATTTTCGAGTCTTTTCCATACATACAAACATTATCTGTTAATAATATTATCTGTACAGATTCAAAGGCGAATTTTATGGAAATGGAAAAATCCCGTCAGACGTCTTTAATTTTATTTCAACTGGCAGGGCAAATACATTTATTCCCAATGTCATTGCCATAAAGAGCACCAAATTGAGTTGTAATAAGGCTTCAATGTTGTCTACTTTTTTCATTACTTAGGCATCCACGTGAATTAGTTTCTATTTGTGGATGAAATTGGTCTCTTACTTATAGTCTACCTAATATTTATATTATTAGAAGCCTACTAGTCCAATTCAGTGGAAAATATTGATGAATAAAATTGTGTATTAATAAAGTATATTAACTCTTATTAATAAAGTTTTGGAAAACTTTCTTTAAAAATAATATAAATACCAGTGTAAATAAACATAAAAATAAAATTGTTAGTCCAAATTTGTATTTTTGGCTTACTTTTCTTATAAGCGCCTAAATGATACCTACTAGGTATCTTGTAGAAATGTAGAAGAAAAGTCAGACAAGAATAACAAGGAAGAGAGAAGGTTGTTCGTAATCAAGAAAAAATCAGCCAAGTGCGAGTTGGACTCGCGCACGAAGGGTTCCGTACCATTATAGAGCGAAAATAGGTAAAAAATGTGTTTTTGTACGCGGCCCTTACTTATTAATTTTATTTCAATTTTACTATTAATTATTAATTTATAAATACAACTAAGTATTTTTCAACATTTCAAGTTATTTATTATTATTGATATCGAGCAAAAAATAACAAAAATATTAAGTTTGTTGTATTGGAGCCCCCTTTAAATATTTAATTTGTTTTGTTTTTAGTATTCGTTGTTATAGCGGCAACATAATATTTAAACACAATTTGTGAACTTATATTTTATTAATACACATTAGTCTACCGACCGATCTTTGGAGTCTTGACTCTTGAAAACTACCTTTTGATTTGTGTTTAAGTTGGACTTTGGTATTATTTTATAGGATGACCACTAAGCAGAAACCTTTTTGTTGTGATAATGTTAATTTTTAAAAGCAGGACTAGAGTAGTGTGGTAGAGTAGGAATTATTTTGTTGCTATATTGTAATAGCATCATAAATGCAAAATTTACTAACCTAACCTAAAACAAAAACCACCAAGTTAATCACAGAATAGCCTTAAAACCTCAACTAATTAATAGGGCTATATATTTTTAACCATCGAAATACAATATTATGGAACAGTAACTCGAGTTAAAAAAATTCACTAAATGCACACAGCACACAGTTGTCAAATTCGGGACGGTCATACAATTTTGGTTGTCCTATGTTTTTTATGACAGCAACTGGAACTAGCCTTACTGTCAGAACAAAGACTATGTTTTCACATATTTCCGACCCCCAACTGCCCCCAAGGCGACGTAAACATAGAGAGTGTTATAAGTTTTACGTGTATCTGTTTTTGTCTTTATTTGTTACACACAGATAGATGCATCAAACGGTAACTAGTTATCGGTCTATACTGTATTGTGTTTCGATGTTTATAGCCGAGGTATTGTAGTATGATGCGGACAGTACGCCGCAGACCACCCCGTCAAATCATGGAAACCGCGTAATTAAATGCACGCAATATTAGTATCTTCGAGTATATTTAAAGCGTGATAATATATTATTGTGTGTATTGTCTGACTTTAGGGCAAATGCTCATTCGGACAGAAAATAAAATATAATAATATCTATGGACGCTTCACATCACGTCAGTCTGGTCCCGTGGTAAGTACCTGAAGGACTTGTGTTACAGGTACCAGACAATGGAAATATATTTAATACTTTTATTATTATATTATTATATTTAAGAGGAGCTTTTACCCGCGGCTTCGCTCGCGTTAAGAAGTATTATTATACACAAACTTTCATCCCCTATTTTAACCCCTTGGGGTTGGAATTTATCAAAATCCTTTGTTAGCGGATGCCTACGTCATAACATCTAACTGCATGCAAAATTTCAGCCCGATCCATCCAGTGGTTTGGGCTGGGCGTTGATAGATCACCATGTCAGTCAGTCACCTTTGAGTTTTATATATATAGATTTTTATTATATGATACACATATTTAATACACATCCATGACCCAGGAACTTTGAAAACTTTTCGTTCCGTCGCGTCGGCGGGATTCGAACCCGCGACCCCCAGCTTGAGCTACCAACAGCCCAGCAACTGAGCCATAGAGGTCGTCGAAAAGGCGTTATAGTCATTACAAAGTTGTGGTGGGTTTCATCCTCGACTTGAGGATTTAGTGGGTAGACCCCACGCGGCATGCCTGGGGAGTCCCACATACCCTGGCTGATTCACACGGCCACATAGTCATCAATCTACAAGATGTAAACGGTAAAGCATTTCCAAAGGAAAGAAACACAGTTCTCACAAAATGTATTATTTTGAAATTTGAAGATATTGTATACTTTAAACAAAAATTACCAAAGTCAAAAATTGTTTGCCTGCAACTTAATAAAACTCTATCGTCACTTCTCATCAACTCCATCTTCAATTCTTATCTTCGAATATCTTCATCTCACAACTCTATCTTCACGTATCCCGTAACCTAAGGTAGTTGCGGACTAGTTTTAGTGGCGCAAAATAATTATTTTTCTGATTTATGAAACAAGGTAAAAATATTTTTCGCCAGAAAAAAACTATCTGTCCTTCTCCGGGATTCATAATAAACATCTCATCGGATTAACGCCGTAAGTGTGCCTGTAGCATAAAGAATCGGCATAAATATACAGTTAACTGTGTAATATGTATATAGAACAGTATCAACTGTTGATATGCACTTAATTTTGTAGGTTTTTTATTAATTTCATGTCACAAAACAGACTTTCTATAAAATAAAAAATCTTGAACAAACCAATAATAATTGTGCTCCGTGCACTAGCTCCGTAGTTCATGCAAAGAAAACACAAAAGAAAAAAAGGAAATGGACCCATTACTCGCTACGGACGCGATTTATTTCGACTCCAATAAGCCCTACATCTGTATTACACTAAAACAACAATTACATTCGAATGGAAACGTAGGGAGCGGATAAAATGTCTATTGATCGCCGCACTGGAGCGGTATATGACGCGTCCTCGACGAATGTTTGAGAATTTCTGGGAAAATCTTAAGTTGTAGAGGCTCTCAAAGTGTACGACACTACTATAACTATAAAAATTGTCAAACTGTCACAATTTCAAGCGAAATAACAGATTCTGGTGACATAAACAGGCTGTAACGGGTGCAGGTTCGATTCCAAGTGGAGGCGTGTACGTAATATGAGAAATTTTCAGTACATAATAAGGACGCTCATACGGTGAAGGAAAACATCGTGAGAAAACCCGCACATCGTTGGTCTCAGACGTGTTGACCTGCTCATTCCTCTGGACTAGGCTGACTATGTTGCGAAAATGCCGTATGTACTTGGGCAACCATACGGACATTCAAAATCTTGTCCCAGGCACTACAGTATTTAAAGAGTGGTTACTTTGCTCTGAAAATACTGTATAAATCACCGCAATGGATGCAAAGATTTATAGATTACTACTTATACTTTTTGCATATAACTTACCTGTAAAAACGTGTAATCCAATCTGCTCAAGGCGTCGCAGTGTATGACCAGGATATTCGGTATTTTGCGGACGTCACTACCAATGCCGTTGGCAACGCCATCTCGTATCACATTGATATTCTGCAGTCTTGACTCCTTGGAACTCTTGAGGGCCAGGAGTTTACTTCTGACCTTCTCTGCGCTGGCAAAATGTAGGCCACCCACTGGGTGTATATCGTAGTATGGGGGAAGGTGGCTTTCCTGGAGAATGAAAGTAAAGATCAAAATATATCTAATGCGCCAATTAATTTGAAAAGTGAGAATAAAAAATATAGAGAATCGGCCAAGTGCGAGTTGGACTCACGCACGAAGGGTTCCGTATCGTTATAGAGCAAAAATAGGCCAAAAAATGTGTTCTTTTTTGTATGGGAGCCCCCCTTAAATTTTATTTATTTAAATATTATTATTAATTATTAAAGTAAACATAATGTGTGTACTTTAATAATTATTATATTATATTTAAGGCCTTTGTGAAAATTTCAAGTGCCTACCTGTTGCCATTATTGATATCGAGCAAAAAAGGCCGAAAAAATCACGTTTGTTGTATGGGAAATTTCTTAAATACTAAAAACAAAATTTTATTTTGTTTTTAGTATTTGTTGTAATAGCGGCAACAGATATACACAATCTGTGAAAATTTCAGAACTCTAGCTATAGCAGTTCTTGAGATACAGCTTGGAGACAGACAGACGGACATACAGACATCGAAGTCTCGTGAATAGGGTCCCGTTTTCACCCTTTGGGTACGGAACCCTAAAAATATATCTAAGACGTTTTATTGCGAGTTCAATATTGGAGTTGCGTCGAATTACGTAGCGCGTCGCTTTTGCGATAAAACGTGATATACAATACGTTTCATGTTGTAGAGAACATTCAATTTTAGATTTCTATTAAAATACTAGCTGTTGCCCGCGACTTCGTCCGTGTTAGCAGAATATAATAACGGAGATGGATAATTTTCTCCTTTTAAGGTCCCAAGGGTAAAAACGGGACCCGCAGCCAAGTAGGCACATATTAGTCAAATGACACTCGAAAATTGTATGTTTAGTGTAGGTTACAATCTTCAATAATTTCAGTTAAATCAGTCAAAAGTCTAAGAAAATTTCTAAAAACTTTTATCCCCTATTTCATCCCCTTAGGGATGGAATTTATTAAATTCCTTTCTGAGGGGATGCCTACGTCATAGTATCTTTATGCATATTGCATACACAGTCTCAGCCCGATCAGTTTAAATTTGACAAAAGTTTCATGCAAAATTTCATCCCCTATTTTACCCCCTTAGGGGTGGAATTTTTTAAATCCTTTTTTAGGAGATGCCTACATCAGTAGCTTTAAATGCATGCAAAGTCTCAGACCGATCGGTTTGAAATTGACAAATTGTTGCACCGCGTGGCTTTACCTGCATAAATCAGGAATTTCACAGACAAAATATGAGCTAACAAAAAATAGATTATGATACTGCTCTACTTTTTATCGCACATCAAAAAGTGCTCCAGTAGTTCGTGAGATAAGCCCTTTCAAATATTTTCCCCGGCTTCCACATTTTCCTCTATTTCTTCGCTCCTATTAGTCTTAGCGTGATAAAATAATATAGCCCATAGCCTTCCTCCATAAATGGGCTATCTAGCACAGAAAATTTTCTTCAAATCAGATGAGTAGTTCACTAGTTCCTGAGAGTAGCGCGTTCAAACAAACAAACTCTTCAGCTTTATAATATTAAGTATGGATTTCGACAATAATTATTTAGCCGTGATTTGACGCGTCAATTAGCTGCAGTGTAGTTACTAGCGCAGTTTCACGTTTAGGGTATACTCACATTAACAAATCGCACATCTAGCGGTGGTCGCGACTGGTAGTACAACAGCAGCAGCACGTCAATGGCGACGCCGCAGCCGAGACCGATCTCTATACCCAGCAGCAGGCAGCACACGAATGTACCCACCAGCGGGATTAGATCTAGTTCTGACAACAAAAATAAAGGAAGTAAGGTAAAACAGCTAATTATTTGGCACTTAAGGAGTACCAAAGAAAATCTTATTATTGGCATCCATAAAATGACTAGAGAACAATAAAGGAAGTATAAGGTAGAACACCCAATTATTGATCCATTTAGGCTCTGTTTCACCACTTCCTGATAAGTGCCGGATCCGTCGGATGAATAATCTGTCAAAAAATTTGTAGATATCCTATCCGCCGCTTTATCAAGAAGTGGTGAAACAGGCCCTTAGAGTACTAAAGAACCTATTATTGGTATCCGTACTGGTGAAGGGACAATATTTACGATATTTTGAAATTTGGCTCTTGACACTCAATACGACGAAGGTCATAGGTTTGATTCCTGTTTTACAAGTTTTCCTAAGTTACAACACGTCTATGAACTAGTAAGATAAAAAATGATAATTTTGTCAACCGGAATTCCAACTTTCGGCTTGAGCGCCGTAAACCCACTGAGATACAGAGGTCGTTAAAATGCTATAAAATTACTCCAGCCATATAAACAACTAGCATAAAAGCAATCATATTTCCGATAACGCTAGAACGGGCATACTATGGCCATTAATAAATACCTTTTATGAAAAAAATCTGTCACTGTCACCGAAACCGCTACCACACTCCTCAAAAATTAACTTATTGAGTCGAATTACCGAACCCGAACAAGTAAGGGGCTCATTTGAAAACTATTTTCGGTTTGCATCGGGCCCAATATACCCGAATCATGTTCCTTTGTGAGCGATTTGCCGTTGGACCGGAAGATGTACGAAACTTTGCTGAAAGACTTTAGTAAAATTTCGTACAAGTGATTGGATATTCTTTCCGTATTATGACTTTGAGGAGTTTTCTCGAAAATTTTCTACCTATTCCCCGCATTTGGAAACTACAAGTTGTAAAGACGTGATCGGTGTGTTTTCTCACGTCAATAGCTTTTGCCGCAGTCATCATCAGCTGAGCATGAACTATTTTTTATTTATTTTTATTTATTTATTTGAATCATCATCTTGGCCCACATTATATTTACCTTATCGAGTATAGATTAACATACATACATTTATTCTAACACTAAGCACTAAACACGTATTATCTGCGACGTGGGGCGCGATGTGTTCGGAAGTCGTCCTCGGAACCTGCTGTAGACGACTCCAATCGGCCAGAACTCCTCCTTCTCGAAGGTTGGTAGATGATGCGTCGGGACCCTCACCAAAAAGGAGCTAAAATTGACTTTGTGGCGGCACTCCAAACGCTCTACCCTCAAGACGAAGTGGGTCTTTTTAGGGTCATGCAGACTTGCCACATCGTCTTGTCACGTTATAATGTAAAGTGACTTTTATAAAATCTGAGTCTAATTGAGTAATATCGGTAAAGTTCTTGCGTTTACTTGTAGCTGCATTGATGAGTATTTGAAAATTGTGATGGTATATTAAATTTTAATTTATTATGACTGTAAACTATACATATAATAAAACTGTAGGAATGTGAATTCTGTACATTAAAGATATTCAAAAAATAATAAGCGGGGGGTGTCACTAGATCGCTATAGAAGCCAAAAGTGTGGTTAGTTTTTTGTCTGTCTGTCTGTATGTTTGTTCCACTATCACACGAAAACTACTGATCCGATTTGAATGCGGTTTTCGCAAATATATTTGTTTTCTTCCAACTTAACATCTGGTGTATAAAATTTTTTCCCTCACCCCTCTAAGGGGATGAAAGAGGGGGTAAGATTTTGTATCAAACTTTTGCTTTAACACGAAAACTACTGATCTGATTTGCATACGGTTTTCGCAGATATATTTCGCAGATATATTTGCCTTCTTCCAACTCAACATCTGGTGTATAAGCTTTCCCTTCCACCCCTCTAAGGGGACCCAAAAGGGGGTCAGATTTTGTATTAATTTTTTTCTTTAATGGACTTACGTCATAATTATTATTAACTGTTTTTCCAACTTAACATCAGTTTTCCCCCCACCCCTCTTAGGGGACAAAACGGGGGGGGGGGGTAAGATTTTGTATCAATTACTGATGAAGTAGAAATACTTTAAATGGCAAAACAACGTTTGCCGGGTCAACTAGTTTATATATAATAAAGCAGCACAAATTTAGTATTGTTTACATTTATATCGAAATCAGTATGAAGAAAGAAGTATGCGTCACATTAATATCGACTTGTACTGTTTTTTCCGTAAATAAAAATAAAATTACTCGAGAAGATATTTTCCGAATGTACGATCATAACATTTAACAATCTAATATTATGATTTAATTTGGTTGGCGGTATAAATACCGGCGGCGGTTTGAATATGAATATATACCAATTTAAAATAACAAGAACGGCTATGGCTAGATTTCTGAAATTTTCACATATTGTGTTACATATCTGTTGCCGCTATAACAACAAATACTAAAAACAAAATAAATTACATATTTAAGGGGGGCTCCCATACAACAAACGTAATTTTTTGCTCGATATCGATTTACTATTGTTGGCAGTAATAAACCTTAGTCCTTATGGTATTTACAACGTGGTTGAATTATGGAACATTCCTTTTCATTGTAATTGCGTCGATAGTTTTCCTGAAAATTTGAAAGCCCAAAGATTGTTCATATTGATAGTGATAAATAAAATTATATCGCCTGTACTACATCTGAGAAAATCGTAAGTCGAATCCCATCGGTGCACTAACACTTGAAACTAAAATGTTACCATACGATAGGGTTGCCAAAAAAATACAAAATTTTGACATTGATTCGCTTAGCAATGCAAATCTACGTAATACTGAGCAAAATAAATTAATTCCTTAGATAAATTCAGTATTAGTTTTTATGAAATGTATGTTAAAATTGTTTTATTTCCAATTTGGTTAGAAACTGATACTTTCATAAGTGTTCTTCTTGAAGCTTACCAGTGGTTTTGCATTTAATTTTACTGGTTTACCATTTAATACCTTGAATTTTTTTTTCAATTATAGACATTGTCATGACATCATAAATTATACATTTTAATTGCTATAACAAATTTATATACAATAATAAATGTATTTTTTTTATAAACGGTGCGGCTATTTCTCTTATTGCGACACCCCTAGTCACGTTCTGTATAAAAATTCAACGTGAGCAGTTTTCGTACATCGATTACATAGAGCTTTGAGAGCTCAAATAAAAACAGAAAATTCTAGTTTCAAGAAAAAACCTAGCAAATACAGACTTACGTTATACGCGGGGAAAATTTCAAATTCTATCTTGTGAGATTCACATAATATATTATTGGTGCAGGTTTTAAGTTCAGTGAGCGAGTTCAAATAGTGAGGAATTTACTACAATGTGTATGACGTTAAAGAGTTTTATATTTTTTTGCCGCGGTAATAGCTATTGCACAATTTTATCAACATTCATAAGTTATGTAGTAATAATTCGCATACGTTTAGTCGCACGCACACAAACACCGTGCTGAAATCTGCCGAACTGAAACGACGGAAGTCTCGTTACGGATTTTCTTGATTCTTTCGCCGTGCTCAAAGCCCACTTATAAAGCTCATAAAAGCTTTGAAATAGCTCAAATCTCAAAGACACACTGCTTCTGCTTGCTAGATCCTTTCTTTCTACCGCAAACCTTGGCAAATTATTGCCTACTTGCAGCGTTTGATATAAGTTGCATTGTGAGAAACCGATGAGTGTGAGATTTGTTTAACGCAAATAAAGAGACCAGAGGAAGCGTTATTTTAATATGGATAATACACGGCTCTATATTTTGCGCTAACATACCTGTCCAGCTTGAATATTATAAAAGATATTCTCGCCTAAAGTACAAGATATTTGTTTTAAACAAAAAGTCTGACTGTTTTGCCAACCGTAGTCAACTTTTCGATCAGTAAACAGATCAACGTATTAAAAAGTATACAGTGTAATGCAATAACGTATCCGAGACAGGGTGGAGAGCACGTACCCTCAAATTGAATGTCAGCGAGTTGCAACGTTGAGTGTCACTGACTTACAAATTGCGCTTACAGATTTTATTGCGATTTTTCAGAATAGATACCGTCTTAAAGTGTATTATGGCACATTGTAGTAATGAGATTGTAACGATGAAACAAAACGTAGCGTTTCGTTTGTAAAAGCTATTCAAATTTTAATTTTGTACACAATCATGGTACATGTTTACTGCCTAATTGAAGCTAACATGTGGATTAAAAATTGAAAGTAGATCTTAAGTACTAAGTCGACTTGAAGGACGATTACCAAAATGTAAGTAAAGCAGATAGTGGCATATTAGTTTAGTACGTAGCACACACGCTGGATGTCGCTTACCACTAGTTCAAAAACTAACTTGCCAAGAAGAAACAGCGCGGCGCGGCGGCGTCCAAAACTCACGTGGGACTATATTTTACCAATAATGTGTAACTAAAAATTGAGTTTTAAGCTATTACATAGCTTTTATCGCGGGCTTTGAGTGCGGCGACCGAATCAGGAAATTCTTTAAAGAAAAACACTTAACATTCGTTTAACGCAACGCCGCACCGCTGGACCAAGCGGTGCGGCGTTGCCGCGCCGCTGTGCCGTTTGGTGCGACCTTGCCAGACTTTGCACAGTGTTTTTTTGCGTGCGACTAGACGTATGCAAATTATATTCGCATAAGTTGATGAAAAATGGTATGTAATAGAGTATCAGATGCATTTTTTATAATAACTTACTGTTAGTAGCCCACAGCCGTCTGACGATGGCGATGTCGACCATGTGCAGCACGGCGCACACGATCACCGCCGCCAGCGCCGCGCGCGGGATGTAATAGCAGCAGCACTATCACACCTGGTGATATCACACCATACTCACTGCTGGTAGCCCACAGTCGCCTGACGATGGCGAGGTCGACCATGTGCAGCACGGCGCACACAATCACCGCCGCCAGCGCTGCGCGCGGGATGAAGTAGAAGTACGGCGTCAGCAGCGCCAGCGTCAGCAGAACGATCAGACCTGAGGTATTGTTTAATTAATGTAAGTTACAGAATAACATAATATTATCAGAGATAGGATTGAGAGATAACTTAAGATCAGTAAAGTTCTGGCAGTGCTGCAAAAGGAATAGTGCACTATTCCTTTTGCACATGCACATGTCATGTGGGCATGCGTTGTGTGATTCCATGCCTCATCCTGTTTATACCCAAACGCGTGTAATAGTATTTACCTATTTTCAAACTAAATCCGTTGCGTCAAGAGCCTAAGCCTGGCCGCACATTGTACGACAGTTCTGATCAGAAACAGTTGAGAGTCCGCGCTGTCTCTTACATTTTATACTGAGCCGAGTGAGCTAGAACTCGCCGGAAGGATATTTCGGATAATGTGCGGGGTGGCGGTCCGGCGGCATTCAACTATTTCTGATCAGAATTTGGACAATGTGCGGCCAGGCTAAGTTAGTTTCTACTTTACTAACACGGACAACTTAATTTAAAACTAGCTGTTGCCCGCGACTTCACCCGCGTCAAAGTAAAATAAATCCTCCTCCTTTTTGGAAGTCGGTTTAAATGTAGGCTAAGTTACTCCTTACTACATCAGCTATTTACAAAAAAAAGTCCCGTCAAAATAGCTCCAGCCGTTTCAGAGATTAGCCGGAACAAACAGACAGACATACAGACAGAATTGTAAAAAATGTTGTTTTAGTGCACGTAGCGTATATTTATTCATAATATGCATGTAGTAACAAACGGTTCCTTCAATATTATAAACAGACACTCCAATTTTATTTATATACAGTATAGAATATAAATGTCATAGACTAGCTGTTCATAAAATATAACAGACGTATCGGGATTCGGGCCACCTCGTAGCACTGCTACGAACTTGTAGCAGTGCTACGAGGGTGTGTTCCCTGTTTGCTACGAGTTCGTAGCAACGCTACGTGGAATTGCTGCAGCATGGTCTAGCGAAATAATATATAAATTATATCAAGTTATGTTAGTAGTAGGAAGAAGAAACTGTCTCGTAAAAATATCTTGTACATCCATAATTATTAAATTGCTGAAAATGTAAAGGCATAATAAGAAAATAACATTTCATGAAAATTTCGCGATTTTACGGTAAAATGAAATGGAATACACAACATATTTTACCAACATAAAATACCGAAATAATTTACAGTGAACGTTCAACGTAATAGTCTGTACCACTCACGTACGTGAGCTCCAGTATTCATATCCCTCATGATAAATAGAACCTCGCGGAGTTCAATAACCTCCAAGTTCATTTAACTTTTAAATCGCCTTATTAGAAGTTTAATATCAAACGGAGTACTAAAACAGAGACAGTGACGAAGCGTTCACGACGTGAACTACGTAAAACATGTTTCATGAAAGCATTAAATTCACAGACAGCTTAAACTATGTTAATAAAAATGCTAACGATTAAAAATTAGAGGCACGTTACTTACAGCACTACGCGTGAACAAGTTCCTTCTAGACGCGTAACTAGTGTTCAACAACAAGTCATTCACTCTCGACGTGTCGCTTGCAGCAATACGCATGAACAAGTCATTCACTCCCGACGCGTAGTTCATCACAGGGTTGTGTTTGAACAAGTAATTCACTCTCGAAGCATCAAAAATCAACAAGCCATTCACGCGCAGCGCAGTGAGTGACGGGACGGGGGTGAATATCTTGTGAGAAATACATCGAGAGCAATGTACTCGATACCTCCTAAAGTGACCGCAACCCCAAACTCCGTAGTCGCTTTTCTTTCTTACCTCCTTAATCTTTACGGAATATATACAAAAAATAACTGTTGGCTTTTACAAAATAACGAAGGTCTGGATGCCCCTGGCTCTTAATCTAATACTCACTGGTGTAGAAGCCAGCGCCTGGCGTCCTCACTCCCGACGCGTCGCTGACAGCGCTGCGACTGAACGAACCATTCACCGGGAACGAACTAAAGAAGGCGCTGATCAGGTTGCAAGCGCCCAACGCGACGATTTCTTGCGACGCATCCATATTCTTCCCTTTCGCTGCAAATAATATTAGGATTTCTGCTCATAGAAGAATAGCAACCAGACGAAGCAATGTTTGCTCATATAGAGGTAAATATGAGACGCCTCTGTTTGCTTCTACTAAAATGAAATGAACTTATTACTCAGTTACGTGGGTAGGTATTTTATTGTCTTATTTTTATAACAGAGAAAATGTTGTTCGAAACCAAAAGACATCAACTCCACACAGAAAGAAAACATTATTTAAATTCGACGTTTAAAGTTACATTTTAATATAAAGACATTTACATAGAAAAGGGCAATTTTAAAATGAAATAATGGTCCTTATGAGCCATTTAAAAACTACAACACTGGTATAAAGGCACAAAGTATTTTAACGACGCTTTAAGAGAGCCTTTAATCGGGGTCACAATAAAAACTAGCGAAGAAAATGCTATATACTCGAAAACTAGGGTAAAGAAAACATTTAGGCACTGGTCACACCGACACTGCAAAGCGATATGGAAGCTATAGAAAAAGTTTCTTCACACAATTCATCTCCAACAATGCCCTTGATCACGTCACTCAAAAACCATAATATTTTGTATAGTGTTTTATATTATTTAGTGTTTTATATAGTGTTTTAATCGTCTCTGAAATCTCATATTTTAATTCTCGTAATTAAGCAAAGAGTAAAGTCTCAGTTATATATAATGTAAGTTTCAAAAAGCTTCTTTCCAAAAAGTATGCACATTTACTTACCAATTAATATTCTCTATTATTTACAATATAAATTTATAGAAAAAGCAATAACCACTTCTATTTGCTTTGTTATTTTAACAGGCGTCGTAAACATTTTATATGCTTTGTAAATTACATTTTAACTGCACGAAATACAATACAAAATACAATATGCACGAAATACAATATAAAAAATACAACCAATAATTTTGATGTCCCTATATTTATAGCTACAAATCTACCGATTTATTAACACGAAATCTATAATGTTTCTTTCTGTAAGTATTTAACTAAAGAACGTATGTTTAATATATTATTATTATCTATTCACCATCGCTTCGTTGTTTCTGTATGACCGGATCTTTAACACTTTGTGGAACGACTTAGTGGTTAGTTTAGCTTAGTAATTAACATCAGTAATGAGGAGTCGGCTCTGAGTGAAAAACTTGAGGAAACATTCAGGGCGGTCGCTTTAACCGTTAGCTATGCGCATTTAATTCATTTAATAGAGATGCTAACAAAAATATAGACTATTTTATAATTTTGTTAGCACCTTACCACCAGTATTGATTATGATTTTAGTGAAAACTTCAAATTAAAGTTAAACTTAATTTATTTCTTGTTCTTAGTTAGCTGTACTTGTAAGTTTTGCAAAGAGAGTCAAATAAAAATAAATAAAATATATTCAGGGACCTATCAGATAGAGAGCGGGCACGCGTTCAAGCGTTCTGCGTTCGCATTGCTCGAACGGCTGACCGTGGGACCGATCCCACAGGAGCAATTCTGATGCGGTCTGATCGCTTCCTGTGTATCTCTATATACCGTAATACAACAAAGAATGCAAAACCGCTTGAAGACTTGACCGCCTGACCGCTTACTATCTGATAGGTCCCTTAGAAATGCACAATTAAAGAGCACAATATCGATAAAATGGACTGGACTTTTAAGTAATAGCATAATAATATTATACTGCTCGTAATTTTTTACAATCACATTATTATTAATTCCAAACCAATGTAAGGCTAGTCACATAATATCAAAAAGGTGTAAATCTCTATAAACTAATAAATAAATAAATAAAATAAATAAATAAAACTTTATTCCCATTTTTTAAAAACATAACACTATTTTATTCAATAACATCATTTTATTTTCCGATTTCTAAAACAATAGCAAAGCTTAAGTCACATAAACAAGCCATGCAGTATTAGCGCAAAAATACTATCTCAAATACTTACAGAAAGCCTTAGCTATAGCCACGTTTGATATGATGCCCACCAGCGGAACGACCAGTAAGCCTGACCCCAGGTGCGATAGCATCTCCACAGCACTGACAGTTCCGTTGATGCTGGTCGTCTCGAACGGAGGTAACCGCGGCTTGGGTAAGCCAGGTGTAATGTCACCTAAAACACAGAATTCCACTCTAAAACGAAAAACCAGATAAGCGCCAACCGTTATAGTACAGGAGCCGAAGTAAGATCGACTTCCACCATTGTGATGACTAGATGAAAATGATTTTAGTTTCTGGACAAGATTTAAAATGGCAATCCAATAAAAATTGGCAACCAATCGGGAATAATCATAAAATAGTACATATTTTAATTCCAAATAACAAAAAATAAGGTTGCCTAAAAAAACGTAGACCTCAAAAAGTACTTGACAAAATTTATATAAGTATATTTTATAAATATTAAATAAAAAATTGCCTTGGCCATTTATTTGAGGTTGCCATGTAAAGACAAATTAAGAAACTTATTTTATTTAATAAAATATTATTTTATCAGCTGGTTGAGACAATGGTAAAGGTCTATCTTAGTTCGGACCTTAGACTATAATACATTTTCCATGTAAACCACTTATTGTTAATAACGGCTTAAGATATCAGTGTCCTCTTATTTAGGATTTATTTTATAGCAACTGTGGCCTAAGATAAGCCTGAAATCCCTAGGTCCCAAATGTGTTCGCAAATTGTTCCTAAGTTTAAATGTAATTAAGAATCATGTATTCAATATGAGCATTCCTCTGAATGTCTTGATTTTTAAACACTGGTTTTGGGAAGTCGGTTAAAAATTAATCCACATTATGGGACAGTATACACTTTTTGAAATCGTAAATTTTTGGGGAAATAACAAAATAGCCTATGCCTGCCAAATGCCCATGGTACTTTTCCTCTGTACGAAAAAACAGAAAAATCAACATTTTCTGTTTATCTTATCTTATATTATCTTTAAACGAGCAATTCTTGTATATATAATTGGAATCTTGGAATAGGCTCTAACGATTTTCATGAAATTTAGTATATATAGGGGGTTTCAGGGGCGATAAATTGATCTAGCTAGGAATCATTTTCAAAAAATGACATTTTATTCGTGTTTTATCGCATACCGAGCAAAGCTCGGTCAAATAGCTAGTTATATACTATACGACACATCCCATACTATGTACAATTTTGCTGAAGGGGGGAAAACTTTCAGCAATTTAGGCGTGAAGAGGTGACAGACAAACAGAGCATTTAAAATATTAGTAAGGGTTTTAAATGAAAGGAAAATTAAGGAAGAAACAAAGGTTTTTTTTTTAAATAAGGGGGCAAACGATCAAATGGGTCACCTGACGGAAAGCAACTACCGTCGCCCATGACACTCGCAACATTAGAAGAGCTGCAGGTGTGTTGCCGGACTTTTCGTGTATTTAACTGATAAAGCTGTAAAAATATAGTTCGTTTTGAAAGTTCCTGGGTCATTGATGTGTATTAAATATGTGTATTGTGTATCATGTAACATGTAATAAAAATCTTAAATGTATTATGTTTATGTAAATATGTATAGTATAAAAGTATTTTTATTTCCGTTGTCTGGTACTCGTAACACAAGTCCTTTAGGTACATAGCACGGGGCTGGACTGATGTGGTGTAAAACGTCAATAAATATTATTATTATAGAGTTCCCGCACAATTTACCGCAACGAAATTGGACATCTTGTTTATGTTTCCCACATATTCTGAGAAGTGATCATATTTTTGTAGTCATCTGGGGGTAGCATCACGCGAGGTTCACGTGTATATTCCCGGCGGAAGATAACTGCTGGTTCGACCGTATCGCGATATAGGAAATTAGCGACAAATACTTTGGAACATTATTTATAATTTTAATTAAGTTTACTTTTAGATCAGAATAAAAACGAAGTGGTACTCACCACCATTATTGCCAAGCTTTCTACAGCATTTAGAACCGATGTCGTTTATGGGCAATCATAGTCAAATCTACCAACGCTTACGAATGCATAATAATAATTATAATAACTCCCACACCGGTTTCGGATACGGTGGCTGAGTTCATTGAAACTAAGCCAGATAAGCAGGAGTAATTTTTAGTGCCTAGGTGTGTGCGCAGTACACAAGAGAACTCTCTATTCCTTTACTCTCATAACCCAGTGGGACGGAAGACCGATAAGACTGGTGAGAGATCAGGCGCAGCACCGACTTTTCACATGCCCATCCGACGCATGAATTATCTTACTTGTCAGACAATCAGATGATCAGCCTGTAATGTCCTAAGCAAACTTAGAAATAACATTTTTCCAAATCGAGAATCGACCCCACGACCTCTGAATTAAGAGCTACGCTCTAAGCCACTGGACCACGGCGGCGTTAATGTCGTTTTAAAATCTGAATGCATGATATTGAATAAATAAATAAAAATTGTTTTATTTCTAAGTGAATTCGAGGGAAATCTTTTTAGAACGATTTACGTGTTGACCTACCAACGGTTCAGAAGCTAACCCGGCGTAAGAGAATAGTTTTAAAAAAGTATCAGCGGTTAGTAACCTTCAGCTACGTAAATAAGGAAAACATAATAAATCCATTTGTTATAAATAAGTCACGAATGACCGGGTGAATGTAGCCTTGGTTTTTAATAATCAATTTTGTTTATTGTTATCTAGCAATTTGAAATATTTTTGCGAAGTGAATATTGTTATTACAGTTGACATTACGAGTAAAATGATATAATTATATTATTAACGAGCTTTTGCCCGCGGCTTCGCTCGCGTTAAGAAGTATATTATTATATACAAACTTTCATCCCCTATTTGAACCCCTTGGGGTGAGAATTTATCAAAATTTATCAAAAAAAAGGTGCACCCTTTATCATAAGCAAATTTTAGGTTTCTCTATGATTTACATAAAAAAGATAGGATCATTAAGTCCGTAAAAATATTTCGTAAGCAAATAGAACATCATTAGGAATTAGACCTCATTATAATATAGATTATAGAATGAAAGAATGGCTAAACATTATATAATTCAGCTAATACGCCTTATGTCATTACCTTTATAATCGCAGAAATTAGCATAATACAAGAGCTAATGCGCGCAAATATGACTTCATCCTTAGGGCAAGTTTACCATTAATCTAAATCATTTAAGAACTTTTAGAACATAACGCATAAATTACTGCTCTTTTTATAGGTGAAATCAATAACAATTCTAAAGATATCTGCCTAGTGTAAAAATATAATATGTTTCTCTGACTAACAAAATAGCAATACTAACCAATATTAAACATGTTGTATTTCGAAAGGAATAAGCATTCTTTGTTAAACATGTTTTAAACCATTCCTTTCACAAATTAAATTTAAAATATAAAATCCAAAACGTAAAATTTTGATAACACTAAATATTTTTTTATTTCTAATGCTGTAAAATGTATTAAATAACAATAATGCTTTTACGATAATATTATTAAACTTTTTGAATTCCTTAATTTTCTGTATGTTTCAGTATAAATACACCCTTACACCCAACGAACGTTCGTACTGTAGACGACGACAAATTATCATTTCCGCCCCAGTATGACGCACCCTAATGACTCCTATTAGACGCTCCAGAACGACTAAACGACAGTTGAATTATAAACTGTATCTTTGTAGTGTGCACTTGCCTTTATAAAGTAATTTAAGTCAAATCTATACTAATATCATACCGAAGAAAGATTTGATTGTTAATTTTGTTTTGGCTGTACAACTATTCATAATATAACAAATAAGTGAAATATTTAAATCTGACGCAGAGTTAATAACATAGGCTACCTTTTACCGGGGAAAAGATACGGTTCCAGTAGCATTTCCTTTTATAGTCGCGGGCAACATCAGCTAGTCTCTTTATCATATTAGTAAAGACTATACCCACTCTATAGTCTACGGAATACCGACGGAAATCTCGTTCATATTTAGACTAATATGGAAATTATAGCATATGAAAGATAGTTGCTGAAAGTAATTTCGTTCGTACAGTAGGCAATTAAAGTCCAGTTTTCAGTTCAGTAACAAGTGTTGTTATTTCAGAATTTGACCAGCACGTACGAAGTTTAATTACTGTACAGAGTTGACAGTAATTGGAAATGCTTTTCAGAACATGATCAGACATTTTACGTTGCAATTTTACTGTTTATTTCGGTACTATTGTTATAACTAAGTAATATGAGAATTAGTATCAAATAAATATATAACACTTTTTAAATGGTTCATTTTCTCTGTTTTAATTAGTTTTATAATTTTTTTTTAAGTTATAGTTAAAGTAAGCCGGTGCAACCCACTCTAAGCAGTTACCTAATACCTGTATCATATAAGTGGTTTTTTGTAGCAACACAATCACGACGTTATATGACCACGATAGCAACTTTTGTTTGATCACGACGTTATTTCTTGACTTCCTTAGTCATTAGCGAGATATACATCGCCCTCTCTATATACACTGTTGTTCTCATGTTAATGCGCGATCACTGCCAAAGTGAGCACGGGAGTAGCTTATGTTTGATCACGATGTCTTTATAGATTTTTCGTCCTTCGCCTCTTAATCACCTGTTAATATTAGTGGGTTGTTCTTATCTTCGCGCACGAAGAACGTGATCACGGTGGCTACGACCACGACGACCGCATTGCGCGACACGGCGCAGAACCACAGCAACTTCTGTTTGATCACAATATTGTTGGTGCACTTTTTGTCCCTTTCTCACTCACATGTCAGTATAAGAGGGTTGTTCTTATCTTCGCGCACGAAGGACGTGATCACGGTGGCTACGACCACGACGACCGCATTGCGCGACACGGCGCAGAACCACAGTAACTTCTGTTTGATCACAATATTGTTGGTGCACTTTTTGTCCCTTTCTCACTCACCTGTCAGTATAAGAGGGTTGTTCTTATCTTCGTGCAAGAACGCGATCACGGTGGCCACGACCACGATGAACGCATTGCGCGACACGGCGCAAAACCGCAGCAACTTCTGTTTGATCCATAAAGTAATTATACCTAGCGGAATAGAGCAACAATCTCGAGCTGTCAAACGAAACCGAAATTGGTTTACATCTGTGTGTAAAAATATGTGTACGTATACACTTACACAAGCATGATTGAACATGAATTCTATGAGATTAAATTGTCAACGTCAATTGTCAACGATACGTGCCGACTGGATGTCAAAAAAAGAGTTCTGCTGTCATGTATCACAGGTCTCTTTTTGCCAGGCAGTGTTATTTATAGTGACATCTCGCTTGCTCAGGTCTTTGTTTCTCTATTCCGCTAGGTATATTAACTTTATGGTTTTATCACAATGTTGTTGGTACACTTTTTGTCCCTTTCTCACTCACCTGTCAATATAAGAGGGTTGTTCTTATCTTCGTGCACGAAGAACGCGATCACGGTGGTCACGGCCACGACGATCGCATTGCGCGACACGGCGCAGAACCACAGCAACCTCTGTTTGATCACGATGTTATTCGTGGACTTTTCATCGCTACTGCTCAGGCGGATGTCTTTTAGAGCCTGTAAAAATAGGAATATGGTTTACTATTTTATATTCGAGCTTACTGCATAAACGAAAGTATATCTTATGTTTGCCGTAATAAAAAATGTCTCAAACACTCAAACCACTTCGGTACAAAATTTTATGAAAATCGGTTCAGTGACTTAGGCGTCAAGAAGTTACTCTATATTTTTTTAATATTAGTATAAATAAATTGAATTTTTTGTATATTTTATTCTACTGTTCTCTTATAAAACTTGCCTCAATTTTATACTTCTTTAGGCCTAGACCTGTGCTATTCAGAATGTAACAGTTTTAGTACCATGTAAAGAGATTTGCCCGCGGCCAAACTCTTTCGTAGGATATAAAAGGAACCGCTCAATTCATTTCGAATTTTTCGAGGAAACACAATATCTTATATTACACATTTTTATGCAGAACTCTAGCAACCTTGCTTTATTAAGTAATTCTTATAACCAGATAAACTCCAATTTACTTCCAAACTCATATTATTTCTGAAAAATTTCGCTCGCAAAAAATGCTCACGTTGTAGCGGAAAAAACATTACTTTTTGTTTGCACTTAACTGGACTTTATCTAATTAAGATGTAAAACTGGCTTATGTCGAGCTTAAGGGTCAGAGCATACAGAACGGAACGCAGCGGCGAGGATTGACTACGTTGACAACAGACTTCAACCAATTCGTATAATATATTATTATATAAGCTTGTCCATAGTGTGTGTATTGTAGTGTGTGTAATGTTTTATTTGTTAAAAAAATTTATAATAAAAGCATAATTTGAAAATAATATTAGTTCGATGCACTCCTTCACCATATTATTATAAATTATAACTGTGCAAAATTTTCTTAACCTACGTTTCCCCATTTTTCGTAAAAAGGGTTACAAAGTTTTTCGCTCGCGTATTAATATTATGATTTTAAAGTTTATTTTGCAGAGCGATAATAAAATCCTCTCCGCTACGCTCGGTTCTGTCTGCGCTGACCCTAACGCTGAACCAAGTTTAATTTCTCCCGGAATTGGCCATTGTGGAATTTGAAACTCAATCTCACCATAATTGTCTCGAATTAGATTACCTTGGTTATTGCTATTTTCTGTTCGTGTAATAATATTTGATATTCCAGGAACGGGTCTTTATCCGATCTGGGAGCTGTTACTTGCAATATATTTTTTACAAAAGGAATATTTTTAATAAGTATAATATAGCACCATGAACGTAAAAAACTAATGTAACATAAAAAAATACTGTAAAAAAATAATATCAATTGATCACTGAGTAAATGTAGCTTGAAGTTAAATAATTATATACCCAACGCATGGACACCGCGAGCGGGAGGGGTAGTTGTGTGCTGTTTCTTTGGTAGCGCACGCCTCTGCACCGGCCGCATAGTATGCCTACTTGCCGAGCCGCGTAATTTACTTAGTATCCATGATTCATTTATTTTTGGGAAATTCGGAAAAAAATTAAGAACCTTATAATTTTATTACATAATTATAATGAGAATCGAGTACAGATTACTCTCCATAAGTATTGGTAATGTCTCACCAGTCATGTTGTATAGCACATAACAGCCGATGGGACGTCGACCATAGGCATAGACTTATAATTGTTTCAAATTGGTTGGATAACGTCGAGTACCTGCTTCAAGCTGATCGCCATTTTGAAATAACAATTATTTTTTCATCTACCGTATCTCTAACACAAGAAAAAACATACAATTAACCATACCTTCATACCCATAAGGACTATGCAGCATGCGAGTCCTAACAGCGTATCCTGGACCCTCGTGCTAGTGATGTTATGGATTACTCCAGCCCACGTCGAAGTGAAGGTTTCAGCGCTGAACTTCAGCCCAAGAAGACCCTTGATCTGGGATGATGCTATGGTGATCGCTGCTGCTGATGTGAACCCAGATACTACGGGCAGGGAGACGAATTCCACTAGGAAGCCTGAAATAGAAGACAGGTTTTTCTGTTTAGTAAATAGATTAACCTAAAAGGTTGTTGGTAAGGTATTTGGTTTTAAGTTAGCTGTTAAGTTATAATATTATATAGTATGTACTAATTACTAATGTTATAATTAATGCGAAAGTATATCTGCCTGTTTGTTACCTCTTAACTCTGATCGTAATATCATAGATCCTGGGTATAAATAATCATTTTTATTGCGGAAAAATTTGCAAAATAAAGCTGCTACTCATATTTTGAGTCAAGGAAAGTCTGAGGAACTGCAGTATAGGTACAAAATATGTTTATTACTTAAACTTTAGATCGGTTTAATATTTAAAACATTGTATCGTGCAAAAAAAAGCTACTGAATAATTTACTTCTTTAACACAAATGTATTGTTAAACATATTTGGACCAAAAAACTAAATCTTGCAATTAGGTCATTTTCAAAAACCTAGGTTTATTAATAGGTATATCTAAGCTAAGCAAGTCACGTAATAAAGTTTTGACCGTATGCAGTAGTACTTATTTTATTTTATTATCAGAATTCAGAACGAAACGTGGATAATTTTAACCGCAATTCTTTGAAAGTCCCCGATTGGATATTAATTATTATTAACAATCGAAGACGTAAGTAGATGAAGTTGGTAACTAACAATTTGAAAATGACCGTTTTTGCATACATTCTAGGCTTAAGGGTGCGATTCCACTGACGCGGAGCGTAGCGGAGAGGAGCTAAGCGGTGCCCGAATTGACCAATCGTGCTATTCCAGCGAGATGACAGCGAACGGAGCGAAGATTTCGAGCTTTGTGATTGGACAATTCAGCACCGCTAAGCTCCTCTCCGCTCCGCTCCGCGTCATTGGAAACGCGACCTTAGAATCGGAAAATGATTTGAAATAAACAAAATGGATTTTATGTGTAGCCAGTTATTATATGAAGTAGCTGCAGTACTTGTAAGTAGTTACAAGGTATACTTATAAGGAAAAAAAGTGTTTGTCCTTATGTTATACTAGCGACCCGCCCCGGCGTCGGACGGGTATAAAATGTATAGCCACTGAAAAAATGATAAAATCGATAGCCTATGATCCTTCACGTGGTCTACTTGTTATCTGTGCCAAATAACATAAAAATTGCTCCAGTAGTTCGCGAGATATGCCCTTTCAAGTAATTTCCCCTGTTTTTCCACATTCTCCTATTAGTCTTAGCGCGATAAAATATTACCTATAGCTTTCCTCAATAAATGGGCTATCTAACACTGAAAGAATTTTTCAAATCGGACTGTAGTTCCTGAGATTAGCGCGTTCAAATTAGCCCATTCAAATAATTTCCCCCGTTTTTTCCACATTTTCCTCTATTTCTTCGCTCCTATTAGTCTTAGCGTAATAAAATATAGCCTATAGCCTTCCTCGATAAATGGGCTATCTAACACTGAAAGAATCATCAAAATCCGTTGCTTTAGTTAGTAATAGTTTTAAAGATTAAAGTGAACAAAGCGAGATGAGGGAAAAAAGCGACTTTGTTTTATAATATGTATAGAAAATGTTACATAACCACTTCATCCTCTATTGTCTTCAATTATTATCATCTAAATCCTAAATTGGCTCATCCGCATTTGGTAACGGGCAAAGGGCGCTCATAGGTCAAGGAATCGTTGGTAAGTAATAGTAGTAATACTTATTAAAGGAATCCTATCAAAGCATGAGATAGGAAGTAGGAAGTACCTACTAGTAAGATTTCAAAAAACCTAATTTTGGATCACGTCATAATACGGACGGCATCCAAAGTGCTAAAATTATAACGATATTTGTATGAACAATTTAGTTGATCGTTCAAATATTATGCTATGGGCGCTGTGATTTTACCAAGGTCAGTGGTTTGTAGTTTGTACGTGAGCAGCAAACAATGGCAATGTCGACGTGCATTGAGATGTACCAAGTTCATTGCCAGTTAAAGTTAAGGATGTAACATGTATAAAAACTTTACAGCGAACGAATAAAAAAGCTAAACGATACGTTTTTGAACGAAAGTAATTTTGCTATGTTCTTAAGAAATTAATATTTTTATGATGATGAGATTACATACGGTGATTCTGCTTAAAGGCTGATTTACATTAATACAGTAGCTGGCGCCAGCATCACTGGATTCCGTCGCTGCAGTGCTGGATGCTGGATGCTGGACTGGATTGAAACATGTTTACATTGATACAGTGCTGATCCAGCGATGGAATCCAGTGATACTGGCGCCAGCTACTGTATCAATGTAAATCAGCCCTAAGAGAAATCACTGGTGGACTGTGGTAACCCTGCAGTTTTACTCTTCTTTACTTACATAGGAACGATTATTTAGTCAGTCCCACTGGTGTTGTATATAAACCAGAGATATAAACTCCAATTAACGAAATACTTTAATACTACTCCGATTAAACTGTGTCTGTTTTATATATTATTACTAGATGACGCCCGCAACTCCGTTGCACCAAAATTCGTTTATCGCACAGTAACCGTAAAATTTTCCGGGACAAAAGTATCCTATGTCTTTTCCCAGAACTCAAAGTATGTCAATACCAACAGCAAAATCGGTTCAGCGGTTTGGGCGTGAAAAGGTAACAGACAGACAGGCAGACAGACAAACACACTTTCGCATTTATATTATTAGTATGGATATAAAACAGCAACTATGGATACTACAAATTTTTATAGCAAGCTCTTCTGGAATTCAATGATCCTTGAGTCGAAATCCAGTAATCCAGTGTTGGAATCCAGTGATCCACTTACTGTCAACAGTTAATACTGGGCATCGGCTTGTTCACGCATAGCTAAGTTATAGCGCGCATAATATATTAAGCCGATTAAACAGAATGTGTAATGAACCAAATATATTATTTACGCTTATAACTATGTACAACATCTACAAAGGTATACCATTGAAACGTGAAAGCAATAGAGTACCGTAACGTTGGAAGTTTTTCTTATAAGACGAATCTTCATACAAACATTTGTACTGTCTAGTTAAAGGACTCAACAAGGAAGTAAAAAATAAACAATTGAAATGACAAAAAACACATTTTAGTTAAACTGTTCAAAATAAAACGAAAAATTCTTGAAATTTAGATATAAAAGATTCTATAAAGATTCGTGGACAGGATTCAGATTCCTACATACTCTCAAATGCTATAGTTGCCGCACTTATATCTTTACTGGATAACATCCGCAACTCCGTTGCGCCAAAATTAGATTTTCGCGAGGCAACCGTACATCTTTCCTATAAAATAAAAAAGGATAAAAAGTATCCTTGGTCCTTTCACGGGACTCAAATACTAGTATGGAAGTATATTATTGAATACTCAATACACGAAGGCTAGAGGAAGATAGATCGATGTATAAATTTCTGCATTTAAAATTTTAGCTGATCTTACCAAGCTGCACACTTCCAGCTACTAATTGGATGACGCCGCAGAAGAAACAAAGCAGCACAGCGTAGTCCGGGTTCGTCCCGTGGGTATACGTGAAGGTGAGAAGAGACAGCAGCGCTGTAGGACCAATGTTGATCTGAGGACAGGCGCCCATGATGCCGTACACGAAGCCACCAGCAAGCGACGCGTAGAGACCATACTGGAATGGGTAATGGTTGATAATGAATAATAATAGTTATAATGTGAAGTTCTAGATATTTTTTGTAATTCCTTTTTAAATCAAACGCATTTTGACCCTCACCACAACCTCAGTGAACTGCTTTAAAAACAGACTGGACTAATTGGGAGATGGAATCTTCAACACGCATTAGCTTAATGATTGCTAGTGTGATTGCACAAATAATAGTAAAAAATAAACTTCTCTAACAAAATATAGAGATTTCCCCAACGCTTTAAAGTGCCTAAAGGGCTATTTAAGGAATTTGAAAAATCGTAGTTTAAGAGTTATAGAGGCGTAACTTGTAAAATGCGTTAAGAATACTTAATTACTTCATTCAGGATAACATCTTCATCGATTTGTCAGTATGGGTGAGTATAGAGTCGTGATAGAGTCCTAAAATTGTGTACCTGACAAGTAACAAGCACTTTTTTTAATTTAATGTCTTGTTTCCCTGTACATTTTTAAAGTGACAAGCACTTGGGTGTAGCTCTTTACAAGAGAGCATTTCTTTCTATACTCTAAGGGTCAAATCCATATAAATTTAGAATTAATGCATCTACGCGTCGCGGTGCAGTCTGAATCAACCCTAATAAATCTCAACTGCCGAGAGATCAGGTGAAGGATCAACTTTTTACACGCCAATACTTTTTTCTTTATTTATACGATATTTTGACGACAGCACAAATACCACAGAAAATAACTACAATGCCAATGCGGAAATACTCGGTATGTTGGTACAAATTGTGTATTCAACAATACTCGTTTTAACAAAACCTTTGTACTTTTAACTTTCGTATTAGGTTACATTAAGAGCCCGGGTTACCCTCGAAATTTTCATACATTCTTAATACCAAAATCATTTTCTCATACTAAAATATTTAACATGTTTGAGTTATTTTTCAGCTTAAGATAGTAATTACCTAGGGTCCTGAACAAATTTTTTTTACAAAATATTTAGATACTAAAAAAAAATATTTTGTGTTTAAATATTTTTTAGTAAATTTGCTACTAAATATTTAAACACCAAAAAATAGACAAAAACAGTAAAAAATATATAAATAAATAGTAAATTAACTACAAAATATTTAAACTTTAAAAAATATTTTTTATTATTTAAATATTTTGTAGTAAATTTACTATTTATTTATATATTTTTTAGTGTTTTTGACTATTTTTTGGTGTTTAAATATTTAGTAGTAAATTTACTAAAAAATATTTAAACACAAAAATTTTTTTTTTAGTATTTAAATATTTTGTAAAAGAAATTTGTTCAGGACCCTAGGTAATTACTATCTTAAGCTGAAAAATAACTCAAACATGTTAAATATTTTCGCATGAGAAAATGATTTTGGTATTAAGAATGTATGAAAATTTCGAGGGTAACCCGGGCCCTTAAACAGAACGAAGAAATTGCACACGTTCTTTAAAAACTAATGTGTAATCTTTAAAGTTAAACTAAACACCCGACAGAACTTCCAGTTAACACGTTCGAGGCAAATGTAACTCTAACTCCGAACTCCATACCACTCGGTAAATCTATTAAAACAACTTAAATGAAACAGTTTCTTGAATCTTTTAGCACGTAGTCTAGTTATTGAATTAAAGAGTATGTATTGAAGTTTGCTACGTCTAACAATGTGATGGTTAAATTATTTACCAACGTTGTAGTTTTAAGTTCTAGACCAGAGCCTTACTCAAGTTGTGGCTTTTGCTTTTATTCAAATTACGACCATGAAGTTTACTTGGCTGAATTTTAAATTAAATTACAATAATTTGCTTATTATTAGGGTCATCAGCCGGCCTATCATACGCAAACGAGATATCTCTCTCTACATGTTTCTCGATGTTTGATAGTTTGTATCTTCATCTCTGTTGACCCTAGACAAACATTTTTTCTCGCGTAGATCTATCATCCCAATAACACATTTTTATAGAGTTTTGTCGAGATAATCTCGAGATTTTGACATTATGAGACGAGTAGTTTTTAATTATCTCGAGAGTGAGATATATCTGATCAGTATCGGGAACCCACCACTCATAGTTACATGAGGAATGTGTGTTCCACCACAAGAAATTAAGTGCCACCGTGATTATGGTGGTGATCGTGTGTCTAGAACCTGGTCTGTGTTGGGAACTACAATTCATATCTGAGAAATCAGCTGGTCAGCATTGGGAACCCAAAAACTTACCTGAGGTTCAAATCCCGCCAACGAGGCATATGCTATAGACTGTGGGATGAGTGTCAGCGCTACTGTTATCCCAGCAATGAGATCACCGACTCCGGTCTGCACATCGTAACTCCGGGACCAGGTCAGTATCGGGAACACCCTGGACACCATTCGCTGAGCGTTCAACTTTAACATGGTTCTGAAAGGGAATTATACGCATTAGTCTTAAAGGCAAATAAGAACGTGAATTTCTAAAGAATTTAGTTATTCAGGGGTTCTCAAACTTTGATATAACGGAACACTAAACATGTTTCATTTTATGGAAACTAGAGGGAAGGATTGTACCAAGTACCTACCAACTGTGCCCTAAACGATTCTTAGCCTAGATGCTGCGTACCAATTTTAGTATTTTTTGCTGACATGTTCTCAATTATTCCCAATATTCCCAATTTCATTCTGATGAGTATACAGCCCTACGTTACTAACGAATCTGGAATGCCCTGAGTCCTTGTTAACGCTATTTTATAATTTGTAGATTTAACCAAAAATTATGTTATTCTTCTTCTGATAGGTACTATCAATATTTTAGGAATCCTTAGATGGGAATCCTTGGATAAAGTTTTTCTTTAAAGCAACTTCCGTCGCCCATGGACACTCGCAGCATCAGAAGAGCTGCATGTGCGTTGCCGACCTTTTACGAGGGAATAGGGTAATAGAGTAGGGGAGGGTAAGGAAGGGAATAGGGGAAAGGGTAGGGGATTGGGCTTCCGGTAAACTCACTCACTCGGCGAAACACAGCGCAAGCGCTGTTTCACGCCGGTTTTCTGTGAGCCCGTGGTATTTCTCCGCTCGAGCCGGCCCATTCGTGCCGAAGCATGGCTCTCCCACGGTTAATAAAGTAAAAAGTGCGTACGTTCTGTTTAAATTGACATTCAAAACGTGAGATGTGGTCTAGATGTGGTCTTATCTTTGTTTATCTTATCGAGGTCTAAGATATAATAGAATTGTCACTAGTTTCCTGCTTCCTCACTGATTTTCCTTCAGAGCAACATTGACATAGTCGAGTGCACTTGAAGTCGTAAAAACAGGTGAATAATGACATAATGCACTTATTGTTTACCAGATGGCCGCAACTCCGTGGCACCAAAATTTTGTTATAGCGCGGGAACCGTAACTTTTTCCGGGATAAAAGTAACAGACTGAGTATACTTTCCCGGGTTAGGAAGTATTTCCATACCTTTCAGGAAAACAAGTTCTGTGGTTGGGACGTGAAGACACACAGACAGACGGACAGACAGACACACTTCCGCATTTATAATACATATTAGTATTTAGTATGGAATATGGCAGGAGTGCAAGCGCGTGGAGGGAGTCCCGTGTTAGATAGATCCGGGACATCCCTTCTTTATACGGCTGAAGGCGAACCATAGGTGGTTTTAGTGAGTAGGAGTCTCACATACCCCCGGGGTGCTGAGCACATACCTAACCCGGGGGACCCATGTTGGGTTTCCCCTGGGGATCAAGAAAAAAGGAGTGCAAGCGCGCTCGGGGGACAAAAACGTCTCCGTTATTTGCATTTCAATCATCGGCTTTATTTACAACAAAATAAAGTCTATTTCTTGACGAACATCTTTTTTTTACCCGACTACGGCGAAGCAAAAAGGAGGGTTATGATTTTGAACTGTATGTATTGTATATGGGTATGGATGTTCATCTGTTCCCTCGTAACTTTGAAATTACTTATCTTATTCTGTAGTAAAGATGTGTGGACTTTATTTTGCGTGGTAAGTCGATAATTACAATGTAAATAGTAGGCAAAGAAGACTTTTTTATTGCCGCCCAGTTTTGCACTTTAGTTCCCAATACTTATTTTTTATATTGTCAATTAATTTATAAAAACATCTTATTCCGCTTATTCATTGGGATTAGTTAGTCGTTAATATAACTTAATATCACTAGAATAGAAATGGGGAAATAGTATGATTATTTATATTTAATAATAATTATTAATAGCATTTAATGTTTTTGCAATAAGGATATAAATAATCTGTAATAATTCTTTCTGAAAAATATACAGTCACATAACCTTGATTGTTTAATTTCTGTATTGTCATTGCAATCACAAAAGTACCATCGAGGAAACTGATTCATAGGTAGTTGACAGACCAACGTCATTTGGTTGGATCATGTCAATTCAATGTTAATAATTATTATTCATATAATTATAATTCAATGTTAATAATAATTATATTGTGATCTGTCGGCTGGTTTTACATAATGCGACCAAATTATAATACGTAGGTCTCCCATCGGCCTATAAAATATCAACTTCTCTGATATGTGATAGTACATAAGTAGGTAGCAACTTTTTATCAGAAGATTGTCGTAACGTGCACTTTTTTGAAACTTATTTTGTCCTACATTATACTTATGATAACTTCATTTTCAAGTCTATCGCAAGATCACTAGATAGTTGAAAGAACGTCGCGTCGTTTTCCGATATTTATCTCTAAGGCTTATTTGTTTTTCGCAACGAATTTTGTTGCGATTTTATGTTATGGAAATTTAATAATATATTATTATGATATTAGTATAAGAATAACTAAATAAATACTGACAATAATTTTGGGTGTTTACAGTACTGTATAGTGTATAGTATCAATATTGCATCTAGGTATGTGAAACCAAGACGGGTCGCTACTCGCTAGTACATCACAATTATTATTAACAATAAATAGGTCCTCTTGAGATATTCACAGCGCTAAAATAATTATCACCTCTTTGACATGGTCACTATAAGCACGAGCACAAACAAAATAACCATCAGAAACAAATATTATTTACTGTAAGCATTGGCCGTTTATGTAATCGCATTTTAAGGTTACGGCAAAAACGTATTACGTAAAGACAGACATAATAAGGCAGAATAAGGCATTGCTGGGGGCTAGTTAATTTGTATTTAAATTTTATTAAGTGTAGAGCTAACTAATATCTTTTTGCAAATTGTTAGTAATGAAGTTTATAATTTTGATGTATTTTATAAGGCTGGCATTGTCGAATTCGACACAAGCCTAATAAATAAGAAAAAAAAAAGAAAAAAAAAAAAAAAGACAGACAAAAACACGCTATTTAAGGTTGATCTAAATTGATACTTCTGAATAAGGCATTATAGTTAATATTCAGATGTAACCACTCCCGATACAATTCAAAGCACATCCATAGATCTGCTGTCTGCATTATGGAAACTAATTGTATTTGTAAGGTATTAAATCGATCTGCATTATTGAAAATATTCTGGGTTGACTTACTTACTAAGAACCTGACTGCCGCACTCAGAGACGAATATTAGGCTGCGTTTCCACCAGTAATGTGTTGCGAGGAATGTGTTTTTAAGATCCAATAGCATCACTACCCTCCCCTTTTCCCTTCCCTCCCCTATTCCCTTCCCTTTCCTTCCCTCGCCTAGCCTATTACCATATCCCCTCTTAAAAGCACGGCAACGCACCTGCAGCTCTCTGATGCTGCGAGTGTCCATGGGCGGCGGAAGTTACTTTCCATCAGGTGACCGGTTTGCACCCTTATTTCATAAAAAAAATCATTCTATTGTAATTTGTACCTACATGCGGGTGAACCTACATGTGCGGCAAATTTCGAAGTCATTTTCAAAGTCAGAATCATCATCACATGAGCTATCTAATAAATCTAAGAGTAAGACCGTATTGTTCATATTAGATCACCCTGTATGTAGATTAAATGTAGAAATATACGTGTGAACCCTAGCGAAGCTTTTGCTAGAATGATTCAAGAAGATATATTATCGTAACTTAACCGTGTGTGATGCGCTTTATACTACTAAAATAGAATCATTTTACTGCGGGAAAACAACCATTAAAATTTCACGCAGTAGATTTCACAGTTCATATAGGTATACCTGAGCAAGTAAGCTAGAGGGCAAACCCTTATATAAGATCTACTCATCAAATAACTTAAACTCAACTCTATCTGAGCGGAATACTAATATTTTCATACCGCATAAGATGGAACCAATCTTCTAAGAGCAGTTATTTATGAACCCATCAGCTTTTACTCTCACTAACTCATGTTAGTGAGAGTAAAAGCTGATGGGTTCATAAACCTCATGGTTTAGTTTGGGTGTAACTTACGAATAATAAAAACTAGGTGTAACGAAATATTTCGCGAAAACTAAAATACACCTGCAGTCTGCAACCATCCTGCGACATATTTTATTATGTTTCATTGAAAGTTTCGATTCGATATACGAGTAAGATCGATTACAGACTATGTGGAACTCTTAGCCAAAATGTTATCAATGATTCCTAAGAAATCTTTGTAAACATAAAATATGTATGGAGATTTGGCATTAAACATAGCTAGCATGTCATATTAAATCCCACATTTTTCCAGGTTTTGCCTTGTTTTGCATTTTTAGCCAAACGGCAATAACTTATAAAATAATATTTAAAAATATTAGTATGATATTTTAAAATGCCTCTTTTAATCTTGATTCTTGAATTAAAGCCCTTTTTTATGCTTGATGCATTCCCGACGGCCTGGGGGGCCGCCTGGATATGTGGAGTCTCCTACTCTCCTCGGGTGCTGCGGCAAGGAGGAGCACCCTTGGTTACCCACCAAAACCCAACGGTGCCTCCTCTCCGCGTGTCGCTGAGCCGCTGGACCCGCCTGAGGCGATAACTGCAGCAGCCCAGACAGTGGCATCTGCTCTGCCAGCAGAACCATCCGCGCAGCTTCTGCCGCTTTCTCCGGGAGAGCGATCCGGGGCATCGGACGCTGTTCTACCGGGAGAGCTCGTGGGGTAGGCAATGGATTCCCCAGTCCGTCGCCCGAGCCCTATTATGGCGGGAGTTGACGCTCATCACTCATGTTGAGCGCGTCTTCTGCCTCCACGCCTTCTCCTTATCGGGTCAGCTGGTTCATCAGCCTCCCGATTTCTCTCAGCGGCCTCCTTCTGTGTCATTATGGACTCGCAGAAAGTGGAGACTGCCTGCCAGGTTTCTCTCGACCGGACCAATGATCTTATTATGACCGGGAGAGTCAGGTCTGGTCCTATAATGGCGCAGAGCTCTGTTCGTTGTACGACCCAGGTTGGACAGGCCGTGCGTGTGCTCCGCCGTATCGTCCTCGTCCGTGCAATGGTGGCACTGAGGCGTTGGAGCCCGTCTGACCGTATCGTGTGGCCGAAACACCCATGTCCTGTCAGCAACTGCACCACCCGGTAGAAGAGAGAGCTGTTACGCTGCGCCACCCAATCCTCCAGTACTGGACGAATTGCTGCGTCAACAGTTGGCGATGCCATTTGGTCCTGCCAGGTGCGCATGATCAACATTCGCGCCTGGCGACGCTATCGGGCTGCCTGATCTGGTGGCACCCGTTCCCCTCTTTCTAATTCTAATGAATTAAAGCCCTAAACCATAATATGATATAAATTAATAATTATGATAATTTTATCGCTAGTTTTGGATGCTGCTTTATGTTCTACGCAGCAAAAAATGTAATCTCATTTATGAGAACATAATTTCAGACAAGTAATAAACTTGCATCTTAAATCGTTAACGGCATGAATAATTATGCATTACATAACATTTAGCACAACATGAAATACCTATTGTATCGTATTCTAAAATAGATTTTAACAATATAATGGTTGTTATGCTAACTCGGATATTGTTCTTTGTTTGGCTTGTTCGCGGACTTTTCTTATATCCGACGCTGTGTCTAAGCAGTCAGCACACTAAGTCGAAAAGACATTCATACATATACACATGGATACCGTTATAGGATTCTGTAATCATTAATCAATAAAACTTGGTTGACTACTGAACCCTAAAACGGAACCCTAACAAGCTAATTTTTTGTATATTGATTATTAATAGTTTAATAGTTATATTATGTATAATTTAAGAGTAACATTGTCCTAGGTACAAATAAAACAGTCCATATTTTAGCACCATCAATGCAAAGTATGAAATCCTTTCTAATTTTGTTAACTACCACTTTCGAGATTTTTCGCAAATATAAATGTTGTTCGTCTTATCAAGATGAAGCTAATCACAAAAAATTAGCTTGATAGTAATAAAAAAAACTTGTTCTAGGGCTCTCGTACTATCATGTTTACAAATCATAAAATATATTATAGCGTATCGAAATTCAGAAAATATAAAGGTTTAACCTTTTCGAACATCAGTATAATAATAGTTTATAATAAACTCATATTAAAAACGCGAAAGAGTCGATCTTTGTGTCCGTTAACGTTTTTGATTAGATATTGAGATTGGGGTCCCAAGGAATGACATCTAGGATACTGGATAATTTTATCACGGAGAGAAAAAGCATTTTCCTTGCAATCCATACTAATACTAATATTATAAATGTGAAAGTGTGTCTGTCTGTTAGCTCTTCACCCCCGAACAGCTGAACTGATTCTGCTGAAATTTGGCATGGAGATACTTTGAGTCCCGGGGAAGGACATAGGATACTTTTTATCCCGAAAAAATGTACGGCTCCCGCGCATCGGAGTTGCGGGCATGATCTAGTAAACGATGAAGTTACAAGCTGTATCTAGTAGAATAATAATACTAATAATAATAGAAAATCATGTTTAATTTAGTAAAATATGCCACAAGCATCTACTTTATCTGCCCTATTAAAATAAAAAATGCTAATTGCCATATCTTCCTTTTGATATACTTATATAAGATTTTTCACACTTTTCTCTCTATTTACCTTCCCAAATGGTCAAAACTACATAAAAAATAATCGACTGCACTTGTAGAATGTTTTCAAAACATTTCCCATTTACAAATGTTATCAAATTTTCCGGTTTCAAAACTTAAAAATACTTACCAATTATTTTCAGAATTTTGTAGTAACTTTCAAAAACTTATAACTTTAGAGCTCAACATAGTCACTTTGTTTTTATGCTTAGTATATTTCACTCAAAAAATCATTTTTTTCCCGCGAAAAACCTTTTCGCATGCGCGAGTTTTCGCCTGCGCATAGACCAAGAGTAGCATGAAAACTGGCCAATTTACCGACTGTAGTTAATAAAAAACACAATCCTTGTTGACCATCGATATAGTATCAAAACTAGATAAACATTTTCGGTCTTACCACAAAAAATCTAAACATCTATTGAACAGTTGTTTTGACGCCATGTACCTATTAATTATTTTTCTAATCAACTGTTCAACTGCAGGTGTTTAAATCTTTTGTAGTAAGACCAATTTTCATATCTATCTCGGCGTGTTTAAGGATCACTCAGTAAAATGGTGTTCTCTAGTGTTCTCTATACAGTGTTTAACAAAACTACACTTAATTACTTACTTTGTAAGTAATAACTGGTAATACTTTAGGATGTGTACAGCTCTCTCTGCTTCGATCTTTGCGTAATATTTCCGATTCTCAATATTATTTTCTCGTGACAAAAATATAGATACTTGTTGACTCGTACCCAGCAGTAAGTTATGATGTATGAACGACTTGTAATCACATGGTCAGTGCAATCATCTATGTATTATTATCATTATCAAGGAAATCAAGATTTCCTGAGTGCCATTATTACATGAATAAAAACATGAATCAGATAATATTCATTGTTGCTCTGTGCTCGTGTCACCACTTACTTAAATTATTGATAAAGATATCGTCAGGAAAATTGACACTATTGTGAGATTACATCGTAATCACAGAAATAAATCAAGATAGAACGGCCATACGCGTCCGTTGCTAAGGAATCGCTGGTGTCAACTTTTGCTTTGCTTTTAGTTAGAACAAATAACTTACCCGTGGAAAGAAATACCTCCTTTTAACCGATTTACTTTCGTACTTCTGTTTTTACAATTAGACACTGCACAATGAGGCATTTTTGCACAACCCCTCCGGTGTAATCAAGTCGAGACGTGCGCGCTGACTGAATAAACGTTCAACGAATTTTGCCCACTTGTGCAAGTTTGAAACACGCGTACTCCACCCGCTTAGCCGTTCTATCTTGATTTATTTCTGTGATCGTAATACTAATTTTGGTAAAAGGTAAGAAAAGCAGAGCTTGGCTAAGAGAGAGCGCACATCTTAGACACGACTGAAGTTAGACAATCTTGTTTCACATAGACAAGTCTGTCTAACTGCAGTCTAAAGACAGTTGTGTCTAGCATGTGGCGCACACCTAAGTCAAGACTGTCTTGACTATGATGACGCAATGCATACAATAAATTCATTCAGTAGCAAAATGGAGTTCACAGAAGCTGCTGTGATAAGTATCCTAGCAGTTCGTGCAAAACGGCGCAGACAACGGAAATATTGGGTACACCCCATATACAGTCAAAGACTGTTAAAAGGAAAGTTCTATTTATTGTTTGATCAACTAAGGCTTTATCCCCGAAAGTTTTTCAAGTACTTTCGAATGAATGTGTCTACCTTTGATAATTTGTTGAAATTGTTGTTCATGATTATGTTTGTGTAAGAGTATACCTACACATATTTTTCACACAGATGAAAACCAATTTCGGTTTCGTTTGACAGCTCGAGATTGTTGCTCTATTCCGTTAGGTATATTAACTTTAAGGCCGTCACAGACCTAGCTATAATATATATTAATATACCTTAATATACCGTACTAAACACACTGAGACCAGAAATATATATTATAGCTTAGTGTGTGGTCACGCGAAAATTGTATAGAAAATATATTAATATGCCTAGCTATAAATATATTAATATATAATATTATAACTAGGTCTGTGACTGACTTCATGGTTGTGAGTTGTGGCTTGGGAGTTGGGTGTACCATAGACTTATAATATACTGTCGTAAAGACCACCTGACAACCCGAAAATGCGTGACGATTTTCGATCTGTCAATGTGTGCGTGTGCTAGTGATGTATCTTTTACTATCGATAGTATAGTCCGTTCGAGTTATTTTACCTGAGTTTCTTTATGAAATAAATAATATGCAACTTTGGCAGATTTTGTATTTCAAATTAGGTATTTATTTTATTTGACAGAAAAAAGGTGACGATTGAAAAGTATAGATACACATTTTCGTTTGGGGTGATTTTTCAATCGTCGGATATGTTATGATATGAGGTTCTTATAAGGGTAAATAATATACACATTATAAAGTTACTTATTTATTACTCAGGTAAAAGCTATCTGAAAAATCAGCCCTTACATTATTAGAAATGCAAATATAATGTTGAAAATAAACAACACACATAGTATATTATTTATTCTTAAATTAAATACATATCATAATACTCTTACACACCCATTACATTTTTACATTTGTTTTATGTTAAAGTTAAATACCGATAACTATATCGATAAATTTGATTCAAGCACTAGCGTATATGTAAAAATTTTTTATGAAAAATGTTTCTTCAAAAATTGTGTAATTTAGGAACAATAGCACCTTTAGTTACGCAAAATATGAAAGTAAAAGGGAGGATTGATATTATTTTATTTGAAATACAGAACTAAAGACAGAATATAGCAGAAATAAAAACATCGTAGCAATTAGGACATGAAGATTCATTACCTGTGAAATTTATATTTTTCAGGATTATTCCTATGATTTGCACTGCAATCACTCACAGAACAAGTTACAATTTTTATATATAATAGTATTTGTTCAAAATAACAAACGAATTAAACGATAAATTGCAAATACCGAAAGGGCACAAAAACACGTGTCGACTTGTGACGACCTGTCAAATAAAAGTGGTTACAGTTCACATTAGACTGCCTCTCTCTTTTCATCTTGTTATAATTCCATAAAGGATTTTCTTCTCTCTCGCACTCTTTGTTGGTCTATGCATTATAGGTTTATGGGGTGTACCGTGTAGTCGATACGGAGCTGGCAACTTACATAAAAAAACTAACATTATTTGAAAGCACTGGCATGACGTTATGGATAGATTGGTTGTCACAATAGACATAATTACCAGTAGTTCGACTGCAAAGAAACGGACAGGTTTCAATATATCTTTCAAATTCGTCGGATTTCACTAGAATTATGAACGGAATGTGCCTCGCGCTAGCCTATTCCCTACCCTCCCATATTCCATTCCCTTCCCTACCCTCCCTTGTTACCCTATTCCCTCTTATAAGGTTGGCAACGCACTTGCAGTTCTTCTGATGCTGCGAGTGTCCATGGGCAACGGAAGTTGCTTTCCATTAGGTGACCCGTTTGCTCGTTTGCTCCCTTATTTCATAAAAAAGCGGCCAAGTGCGAGTTGGACTCGCCCATGAAGGGTTCCGCAGCAGCAATAAGGTTTATTTTTATGAAATTAAAAGGTTTTTGATTTATTTTTATATTTCAGTCGACTTAATGAAATTTGATTAAGGTTTACCATTTTTATGACGTATAAAAAAAACTACTGGCTAGATCTCGTTCAAACCAATTTTCGTTGGTAGTTTTTATAGTAATCTACATCATATATTTTTTTTAGAATTATCATGCCCCTACTTTAGAAATTAGAGGGGGGGGGACACACATTTTAGCACTTTGGAAGAGTCTCTCTCGCAAACTATTCAGGTTATAAAAAAATGATATGAGAAACCTCAATATGATTTTTGGAGACCTATCCATAAATACCCCACACGCATAGGTTAGATGAAAAAAATTTTTTTTTGTTTTAGTTGTAACTATGGGGACCCCTAAAATTTTTAATAATTTTTCCATTTTTGCATCAAAATCTTAATGCGGTTCACAGACTACATCTACTTACCAAGTTTCAATAGTATAGCTCTAATAGTTTCGGAGAAAAGTGGCTGTGACATACGGACGGACGGACAGACAGACAGACAGACAGACAGACAGACAGACAGACAGACAGACATGACGAATCTATAAGGGTTCCTTTTTGCCATTTTGGCTACGGAACCCTAAAAAATGCAGTAACGCAGACGGCGCGGCGGAGCGGGACGGCAGCTAGTTCTTTTCTCTCTATCTCCACTAGAACGAACGTCCTGAACTGACTGCCTCCACCCGTCGTGTGCTTTGTGTACCTACGCGGCGAGGGCAGCTGCAGACATCGACGGGCAGACGCGATCTTTTTTAAGCCCGCTCCGCCCCGTCGTCTGTAAAACAACAGAGTCCACCCGGCAGCCAGCGCACGGCGCACGTGCTGGCGATACAATAATTTACTCTACAAACAAACTATAAATTAGTTATATTTGAACAAAGATACTGAGTACTGAAGCTGAACTACAGAATACTGACCATGTCATTCTCATTAGTCGACCAGACACTAGTTTAATTTTGAACATACTGCATACTGAACTGACTGATTACATTAAGTACTATCGAGGAAGTTGATTCCTATGCAGATGGCGGACCTAAGTAATTTGGTCGCGTTACGTAAAACCCAGCCGACAGATCACAGCTAACATTGAAATGACATAAGTCGACCACATGACGTAGGTCCGCCATCTGCATAGGAATCAACTTCTCTGATAGTACTTATTTTACAAAAAGTATAGTCTATCAAGAAGGTCATGACAGGTGGGAAAATTTTTAAATGAAATAAAAAATTATGAGAACTTTATTAATTCGAGATAAAAATGTGCAAGGTGACAATATTCAAAATGAAATAAGCGTTCTCTGTGAAAATACAAATAAAAAAATAACCTTATAAGCGTGATTACAATTAGAAAATTTTCCCGCCTGTCATGATTTTCTTGACGGACTATAACGTTATCAAAGAACATATTATATATTTACCGTTATAAATCCTATATAACGTTATAACATTTACCGTTATTAAATATTAATATCAATTTTTAATGTTATTTTTAATATCGGGTAAATTTTCATAACGTTATGTATGCCCTTGAAGCAGTAACGTTATGAAAAAGTAACGTTATTTGAAGCCCTGCTTTTTGGTCGTATTATTGTATATGTTTTGACACATGTGATTAAAATTGTCAGAATCTAATTTTGAAATCTCTATTTAAAAATAAATTATGTCAGCTAGCGTGAGGCACATTCCTTATTCCATTCATAATCTTAATGAAACCCGACGAATTTGATATAATATATTGAAACCTGTCCCATCCTTCTCTTTGCTTTGCAGTTGAACTACTGGTAGTTATGTATATTGTGGCTAGTCAGTTTTGTCGTAGATGTGCGCGCTTGCATACATTTCAAAGGGAAGTCGACAGTCGTTAGTCAGACTTGTCGTGTGTCGCATTAGTCAACTTTGTCTATTAGACGTCTTGTCTCAGATGTGCGCATCTAGTGCATTTTACCATGCCATAGTCTGTCTAACTACAGTCTTGTCTCAGGTGTGCGGTCGCACTAAAAGTTGGCATGGAAATACAATAATGAAGTTTTTTTTAAATCTTTGTATGAAGTTAGAAAAGCAATCATTTTTCTTTAATTATTGTCAAAAAAGTTGTCGTTTCTTGGGGCACCACACCTCGTTCCTCAGACAATTTGTTATTGTTGGATTCAGTACGAATTTCCAATTCAAAGATATTTGGGATTTGACAGGCACATTATTATCGTTTCACCATCGATACAATATTTAAAAATCCTGTAAGTACATTTTTTTCTTTCAAACGTTTCGTACCTACTTACTTTACTTGACTAATGACAGTCTTTCAAACGTATCTACAAGTAATTGCACACTTTTTTTTATTTAAGAGTGTTACTTTGTCTAAATACGTCTCCTTAAAATCGGCCAAGTGCGAGTCGGACTCGCGCACGAAGGGTTCCGTACCATTATTATAGAGACAAATGTGTTTTTTCTCTGTTGCCATTATTGATATAGAGCAAAAAAGGCTAAAAAAATCACGTTTGTTGTATGGGAGCCCCCCAAAATATTTATTTTATTTTGTTATTAGTATTTGTTGTTATAGTGGCAACATATATACATAATCTGTGAAAATTGTAACTCTCTAGCTATTACCGTTCTTGAGTTACAGTCTGGAGACAGACAGACAGACAGACATCGAAGTCTTAGTAATAGGGTCCCGTTTTTACCCTTTGGGTACGGAACCCTAAAAACTCGGATACCATCGATCTCTGCTGAATAGAATCAACTATCCTTATTCCTTACCCTTAACCCTAGATTTATAACCCTTGAAACATCAGACAAACAGGTGAATCTACGATAAACCAAAATATACACACGTCACTTGGCTTGGCAGTAAAATGCGTAAAGACCTGGTATCGGATACCGAGATCAAAATCACAGATTGACATCAAATAGAAGTGTTTAGTTTCTGTCAGTTTTAGATAATAGGTAGGTGCCTAGGCAGTACACACTGACACAGCAAAATTCTTTGGCCAAGTAGGCACGTGACTATATTTACTTCCAGCTAATCTTGATATCAGCTTGTCAATCACAGAATACCGATAGTGTTATGTCTATCATCTATAATTATTATTATTATTATATTTGTACTTATTTTCAGAGTTTTTGTTCGTTTGTAAAACCTTACTTTTTTTTCATTTATGTGGATACTACCCACTTTATGCATTCTAAAAATATGATGAATACTTGTATTTTTGGCATAACGTAAAGCATCAATGTGACACAAGATCACATAGGCTACTTTTGTCGCATTAAAATGTACGGTTTTCGTTTCTCTCCAGTTGTCGGAAAAGCAGGAGTACTATGAATAAATAAAAATTAACGTTTATCTTCTCTACAGGTTTCTAAGTAAGATAACAGGTAAAAAGTTACGATAATGTTATATCGTTAGGTAAAAGGTTTGAGGAAAATCATTGAAGTGTTATTACAAACTTACGTACGTAGTGGCTGCGTACACAAGAGCAAGTCGGAACTCCTTCACAAAATTTAGATAGATCTCTACTCTCTAGTAACTGTACTTATATGTATTTAAAACGTAATAGAGATCAATAATTATTTTCTGATCTAAGCTCTATGCAGAAATTTTAAAAGTGAACACTTCTGTAGCGGCGCGGCGTTATGTACTAGCATAGAAGTTGATAGGCACTAGGCAGTTGGCGGACCTCCCCCCGATGGTTGCTCGCCTTGTCGTGGCGGTGGGGCTCTAGTGACCGCGGCTTGGACAACCGCGGTGAAGCAAAGAGGGAACCAGGGCCGGCCGGTGTCGCCGCCTGGCCCGAGGAGGGCGCTCCCAGCGGACTGGAGGAGTATGCGTAATGCATTTCCCCCTCCGGGAAAAAAAAAAAGTTGGCGGACCTACGTAAGTTGACCACGTTATTTCAAACCCAGCCGACAGTCCACACAACTTTTATTGAATTGACATAACTTAACCAAATAACGATGGCCCGTCAACTGCCTATGAGTCAATTTCTTTAATGGTACTTATTTTGATATGGATCCAAAATATGTGATGATCGCAAAATACGTAAGACAGGAAAAGACTGTCAAATCCCTAGCAAAAGTCGCCATAACATTTGACGATAACCTTAACCTTAACTTTAACTACGCTTCTGGTGCAATTCACCCTTAGTACTTACAGCTAACTGAAAAATAATTTTAAAAAATTGTCTTACAAAGATTATACCATAGACAAAAATACACACTAGAATAAAAAATTTGTTCATTCGTTGTCTTTATCGTAGCCATCAAGAGAATAGCGCCAAGATATTGTAAAACAGGAAAAGTTGCACAAAAGACCTATTATTATTAGTCTAGGAGTCTAGACGTCTAGGAAATACGTGATAGCCATTGTGTTGCTAATTACTGTATATAATATATAAGGTAATTGTTTAAAAGACTGCCAATGTACTTGTTTAAAAGATATACACTAAGTATAATAATATTATAGTGTTATATTATCTTTTAAACAAGTACATTGGCACCCGCATTACAATAAATATTAGTTTCACTTGCTATAGGTTTATAAACACATGTAGTTTAACTTTGAAAATTAGACATTTTATAAACATATTAAAAATATTATGCCAAGCTAGGTATGAATTAATTATGTATACTCTATTAATGAATTACTAGGACAACTAAAAAATATATTACTGAGACAACATTTTTGTAGAGTTTTCTCAAATCAGCAATGACATTTTAGTTCTCATTAAAACGAGGAAAATAGCCAATAGGCACCAAAAGTGGATGAAACAAAAATATCTGAAATTATTATATTTGCGAACAACATTCATGTGAACACAGCCTTAGCTATCGGCATTGGATTGACCTGTGATGGTCAATCTCTGAAGAAATTGGTTTTTTATCAATCTAACTTACTGGTAGTGGCTATACTTTTTGCGGTACTTTTTTGTATCGGCTTACGTTTTCTATATTATATACGGACTTAAAGTGTTATTGGGTAGTAACGATGTCTTATTTTATAATGTCTAAGTAAGTATAGCCTAAAACTGACTGAAAAAAGCAATTGCAACTATAAAAGGTCTTCTTAGACAAAATTGCGATACGATTGATTTCTTCGAATGGAGTTAAAAACTATTGCGCTTTTGATGGCAATAATAATAACTAGCGGCCCGATACGTGCTTCGCTACGCATAAAGTGAAATATTAATACAAAAGTTGGTTAGAACATCGATTCATTTCTTAAAAAAATATACCACTTAATTGCTAGCTATTTAAAACTTAATCAAAAACATTTGGATAAACAGTATTTTTTATTTTTCCATTTTGAGTGTGAATTAACAAACGGCTGGGACCGACTCTGGAACAGGCAACATAAAGTTGGCCAAGTGAAAAACATAATACTTCCAAATTCACACCATAAACGTTAATTGTGATTATCAGATGGCATACGATCGAGAGCAATTATTTTAAACAATAATTGAACTAATGCGTTATGCTCATGGAAAAACCAATGTTGTAGCTCACGAATAATTTCTCGTCTTGTATTAGAAATAATTGCACAACGTTAATCCAATTCAGGATTTTCATCACCAATAAAATAAATTTGCAAAAATTCATGATCAGCGTCGGGTTGGAAAAGCCATGCTTCGACACAAATGGGCCGGAGAAATACCACGGGCTCACAGAAAACCGGCGTGAAGCAGCCGTTGCGCTGTGTTTCGCCGAGTGAGTGAGTTTACCGGAGACCCAATCCCCTACCCTTTTAACTTCCCTACCCTCCCCAATTTACTTCCCTGCCCTCCCCTATTCACTTCCCTACCCTATTACCCCTTAAAAGGCCGGCAACGCACCTGCAGTTCTTCCGATGCTGCGAGTGTCTATGGGCGATGGAAGTTGCTTTCCATCAGGTGACTCGTTTGCTCGTTTGCCCCTTATATCATAAAAACAAACGACAATAACGAACCAACTTGATAAATCTGGTCCTGAATCTGTAACATACGTATGCAACGTATTTTGGGTTGTTGGATAAGAATTTTTAAAACTATCGAATACTTTATGATTAAGATTGATATAAACATGGAACAATCCAGTTGAAAAAATAATAATTTCACTATAGTTATATAGGGCTTTCTGTAAATACTTATGTGTTCTGCTTAGTAACTTTGGATCCAGGATACACCTTCTTAATACAAAAGTCAAAAACACATAATCAGCTGACTTCACTTCCACTTTAGAATTTCTTAAAAAACTCCAAGCAATGCTGAAAATGACACCTATCTCTAATTAAAAAGGGAATAGGGTAATACTTCACTACCCTCCCCTATTCCCTTCCCTACCCTCCCCTACCCCATTACCCTATTCACTCGTAAAAGGCCGGCAACGCACCTGCAGCTCTTCTGATGCTGCTAGTGTCCATGAGCGACGGTAGTTGCTTTCGATCCGGTGACCCGTTTGCTCGTCTGTCCCCTTTTTTCATAAAAAAAACAATAAATTCAACCTTAACTCCAGAGCGTAACGAACACAGTCACGTAACATTGCTGACCCTGATGTGGTAGTGATAATGATGGTGATCATGATGATGAATGAAATTTGCAAAGCATCATAATTATTAATATGCTTTCAGTTCTTAAAACAGCGCCCCAAACTCCAAACTTGTATCTATAAGGATTTCGGAGTTCTGTTCACTACCTTCGAACCATGGTTTATCATGGTGCAAAATCTTACTTTTGGTAACATATGCCTGGAACACTTCATACAAAAGCAAAATCGGCATATAAATCATATGAATTTTGAGGAGTTCCCAGACCTTGACAGACAGACAGACAGACAGACAGACACGTCAAACTTATAACACCCCTCTTTTTGGTCGGGGGTTAAAAAGATGAATCAACTGCTCTAAATCAATGAAAGATGGCAGAACTACGTAATTTAGTCGCATTTTCTTTAATCCAGCCGACAGATTACGAGTTTTTAAATTAATGACGAAGATCTGCCATTTGTCTACGAATTTCTCTGATGGTATACCTACCTACGACCTATACAACCTACCAATGAATACCAAAAAATCTAATCAAGTTCACAAGTCGTGAGTTAGCAAAATTTTTTTATGCAAACTTTTTGTGATTGACAACTGATCGTTTTTGCTATTTAGTCGGAACTAGCGCGGGTTTCTCCGTGCTATGTCGGTCTGTTTACTCACAGTTTTTACACGTACGTCAAAGCTACCTTTATATTCTAACCGCGTATGTGCGATTTAGTAGAATTTAAGCTATTTTAGGTACAACTAGCTGTTGCCCGCGACTTCGTCCGCGTTAGTATAGTAGATCACGTCCCAAGTATTATTTTTCAAACATATTCAATGTACAGAATTGACTTTCTTACGATTTTATTACAATATGTATAGATGACTTAGTTTGTTCCTACAAAGGATAATTAAGATGCAATACAAACTCCACGATACCTTTTAATTATGAACAAAAGTTTCATGAGGAATAAGGGGGGGGGTTTGGGGGGGCGCAGCCCCCCCAAAACAAACGACACTGGAAAACCGTATGTGTAGTTTAGTTTTTAACTTTGTTCTTAAAAAAGATGTATAACGCCGCAACACCGCTTTGTTTGAAGCAAAATTTGGGGAGGTGGGGGGGGGTTGGGGGGGACGAAGCCCCCCCCCAAGAAAAGACCGATGCCAAAGCTCCCAGCATGTTAATCAAACGACACTCGAAATTTGTATAGAAAAGATAGACAAAAGCTCATAGCATGGCGAGGAGTGAAGATAGATACAAAGTGTGAAGGAGAAATTTGTAGGAAATTTTATGGGCTTTCATTACGTACCGGACATTTTCTCTCTACAACGCACCGTTTTAGCGATATGAGCAAAAAACTAAAAATATTGAAACTTGAGCCCCTCCCCCCGCCCTAGGCGATATCGTCATAATATATAGCCTATGTGTTGACCCGACCTCTATATAATATTCGTGCAAAATTTGAAGTAAATCCATTCAGTACTTTCTGAGTTTATCCCGGACATACATACAGACAAACAGACAAACAGACACACAGACAAACAGACAAACAGACAAAAATTCTAAAAACTATATTTTTGGCTTCCATGTCGATTGTAGATCACGTCCCAAGTATTATTTTTCAAAAATATTCAATGTACAGAATTGACTTTCCTACGATTTTATTATATGTATAGATTTGCAGATGTACTAAGTGGTAACAAAGTACTACTGCAGCATGTTCTGCAGTAGTACTTTTGTTAGTGTTCCTTAGATACTGGACCTACTAACGAGAAAATAACTTTGGATGCACTGTAGATATAAGTACTTATATTTTAGGTATCTGTTTAGTCTTAATATACTTAGGGCCGGTTTCACCACTTCCTGATAAGTGCCGGATAGGCTATATCTACCACTTAACTTGACAGCTGATAGATTATGGAGAATCTGTCAAAAAAGTTGTGGATAGCCTATCCGGCACTTTATCAGGATTCAGGAAGTGGTGAAATAGGCCCTTAATCTACCTAGAATCTATACTAATTCTTATCACGAGACAAGTTAAAATTTTCATGTTTTATCATTTTCTAAGTAGAGCTTTAATTTTAACTGCTGATTTGTTTCTGCCAACTGTTATCGGTCAGGAAACTCTACATTTTAAATAGCACCCTAAGACTCCATAAAACATTGCCATATAAAACCGAGGAAAATAATAAAAAAAGAAGACCAGAAAAAGCAGCTACACCACCAAAAGTTCGCACAAAATTCGCTCAAAGGCAGTATTTTTCACAGTCTGTCCATATATATAATAAACTAGATAAATATCTTAAAATTTACCCACAAAATCTACATAAATGTAAAAATGCAATTCTGCATTGGCTATTAAGTCTGTCGTACGAGGAGACTGAATCTATATTGCAATATTATATTACAACTTAATATACTGCAATATATTATTTCTCAAATCTTTGCTCTACTCTCCCCTATAAAATCATAAAAATCTAATATATTATTAATTTTTCATTCACACATATATACACACAATCACACATACATACACATATACATACACACATACACAATGTAATAGTATACTGTATACCATACTGGCATGTAATTTCCTCGATTTTATTTTTGTTAAGAAAAAAAAAATGTTTACTTACCTATTAAATCATAGTTAAATATTATTATGTATGCTATATTTTATGGAAGAGCGGGGCTACCTAATACAAGTATAATACTTACCAGGTGGTCCCAACATCTGCTTAATTTGTTAAGTTTTAAGTTTAAAGTGTAAAATAAACATTTTTGTTTTTTTTTTTTTTTGTTTCTACTGCTCTACTAGAGCTGCAGGTCAAATCCATACTAATGTATGTATGTCTGTCTGTTACCTCTTCACACCCGAACCACTGAACTAATTTTGTTAAAATTTGGTATGGAAATACCTTGAGTCCCAGGAAAGGACATAGAATACTTTTATCCCGGATTTACGGTTCCATCGCAATAAACAAAAGGCGTCATCTAGTTTACAATAAAAATTGTATAAAAATAAACTCTTAAGTTTATAGATATGTTTATCTACACGGCAAATGATAATAAGATAGATACCATTATGTTTCCTAGTTTAGAAAATTGTTTTAGAAGCATATTAGTAGTGATTTGCAACATAATATATTAAACTAACAACATATAAATGAGCCCAAGATGACATAAAATAGCACAATTACGTGATAACACATAAACTGTAGTGTTACGGAATATAATAATATTATAATGCTATAAAAATGTTATCTACACGTGAGCATGTGAGCAATATTATGATGGAGATGAGCTTAGAATCCATACTAATATTGTAACTGCAAAAGTGTGTCTGTCTGTCTGTCAGTCTGTCTATTATTCTCTTCACGCCTAAACCGCTGAATCAATTTTTCTAAACTTTGGTATGGGCATACTTTAAGTCCCGGGAAAAGACAAGGATATTCTACAGCCCGGAAAAATGTGCGGTTTCCGCGCGATAAACGGATTTTGGTGCAACGGAGTTGCGGCGTCATTTAGTAACCTTAAACCTATAAAAAAAAAATTATAAGTACTAGAAGACGCCCCTTCTAGTACTCATAATTTTTTTTTTTAATAACCATTATGAGAAACTTTAAACCAAACAGGCCAGTGCTTGAGCGGAACGCCTACAAATTGCTAATTCAGTTTGGCGTATTACTGTATATCTACTATATTGTAAAAAAAAACAAACTGCGCATAAATTCTATATTTAATTGCCCGATTTTAATCATTAGGTACTTCGATTCCACTATTTTATCCATAAGTACAACTTCAATCTTTCTCGCGATCTCCTAGAGTCTAGACCATTTTTTATGTTATTTGGCACAGACATAAAGTAGATCACGGGGAAGGACATATTGTGATAATGTTTGTGGAAAAATGTGGGTGTTTTTAGCATATTCATTATTCGTGTGTAAAGTAATTATCCGGTGTTGAATAATTCTAATCAATCAAGCGATTGTTACTGACGTTACAATATTCGTGAACAAATGAATAACAAAGTGTTATTTGGATCAGTGTTTGAAAAATTGCTTATAGTAGAATATGCTTGTGGCATATTTTACTAAATTAAACATGATTTTCTATTATTATTAGTATTTTTATTCTACTAGATACAGCTTGTAACTTCATCGTTTGTCTCAGTTGACCTTAGATTTGGGGGGTTATGTCCCCTGTGACCCCTCCCCCTTCGGACCGCGCCTGATTGCTACACTATTAATTAATACACCTTAATATTTTATTAAAATCGATCAGAAGTTTAACTGAGGTTTCTCATATCATTTTTTTCTAACCTGAATAGTCTGCGAGAGAGACTCTTCCAAAGTGGTAAAATGTGTGCCCCCCCCCCCCCTCTAATTTCTAAAGTAGGGGCATGATAATTCTAAAAAAAATATATGATGTAGATTACTATAAAAACTACCAACGAAAATTGGTTTGAACGAGATCTAGCCAGTAGTTTTTTTTATACGTCATAAATGGTAAATGGTAAACCTTAATCTAAATTTCATTAATGGCCGTTCCCTATATTCAATCTATCTCTAGTTTGACATACAACCGATCGCAGCTGACATAGAATTGACATAAAATATATGGAGCTAATGTCTAATGTGAGCTATTCCTATCTCAAGTAAGAGATAGATCAAATATTGGGAATGGCCGTAAATCGACTGAAATATAAAAATAAATCAAAAACCTTTTAATTTCATAAAAATAAACCGTATTGCTGCTGCGGAACCCTTCATGGGCGAGTCCAACTCGCACTTGGCCGCTTTTTCACGACTACTCGTGTAAAAATTCTTATTATTCAAATATCATCGGAATACTTGCCACATTATTCAATTTGTTGACAATACGAATAATATGCTATTTAGATAATTCGTTAGAGATTTGTCTGTAATGTGACGGACGGGCAATACCAAAATGTCAATTATCATTATTATCGACGCAAAAACGCTAGAAGTTTTGTACATGAAATAAAAACCTTAAAGAGTTCCAGTGGAAAATTTTATAATCAAAGGGTGGAATAAGTGCTTAATCAGCCCCTTCCCCACGTCAGATAAAAATAGCTTATTCGTAGCTCTCCCCAACACTGCCCGATTAGAATGTCACACGTGTGACTTTAGGGGAGGGTGCCAGACCCCCTCATTGCTTATCTCCAAACCAACTAGCAACAGACTAGTTATAGCGGATAGCCACGATTAAACTACCATGGTCTTAACCAGACCAGTAGCTTAGACCTTTTCGAAAAAAAAAAGCTTAATCAGCTGTCAGTATATTATCCTTAACCGTACATTAATATAAGTAAAGTCAGTCTGTTACCCCGTCACTGAACTTCACTCTGAAGCCGCTGAACTGATTTAGATGAAATTAGGTACCTTAAATATAGGTAAAAATATAAATAAACTTAATTTAAACGTTTAACTACTAATACTCGTAAGGTTATGCCGTAGGATATATACTTACCTATAACTGCAGCTCTCAACCAAAATAGGTACTTTTGGTAATTGAGTAAGTTTACTTTTTCTTCAGTGTTTTGGTGCGTGGTGTTTCAGAGCAGTGGCGGCCTTGCCCATTGCGAGGCCCTGGGCGGACCGCGGAAGGTCTTTGCGAGGCCCCTGCAAGAGCGAGGCCCCTGGCGATTGTCCTGTTCGCCACCCGCTAGGGCCGACACTGTTTCAGAGTCATAGTAGTTTTACACACATGGCCTATGAGAATGTCACCCAGGCGCCAAAACATTGCAATTCTAGTCTAAAAGTTAGTTAGTCTAAACGACTTTTTTAAGTATTCACCACAACATAATGAAGAGAGTAAAGTGCTCGAGAGTCAGAGTCCAAAAATCCAACTTTTCGGGATTAAATTTTCTCTCCACACGGCAATGAGTTGGGAAAACTTTTTTATCGGGTACTTTAATCTGATTCAAAGAACGTTTATTACTATTTAGAGCCTCCTTTATATTCTTTGCACGAGTTTGGTTTCTTAAAGTAATTTAAAAAGTTTATATTACCCTTAAGTAAGGAAGCTTTATAATATGTCCTCTGATAACGTCTATGCTGTGATAAGTTTCTATGACCGTTACCAGGTAGATAAGTCACTTTTATATTAAACTACCTCTAGGCTCTAGATGACACCCGCATTCCGTTGCGCCTAAAATCGTTTATCGCAGGGGAGCCGTACATTTTTCCGGGATAAAAAGTATCCTATGTCCTTTCCCGGGACTCAAAGTATCTCGATGCCAAATTTCAGGAAAATCGGTTCAGCGGTTTGGGCGTGAAGAGGCAACAGACAAGACAGGCAGATAGACGGACAGACAGACACACTTTCGCATTTATAATAATAAATAGTATGGATGTGTGAACGTATCTAATGTCTCTTGATTTGCACCGTAAATAATTTGACACAAAAATTATTTTCAGAATTCGGCACTAATGTGCACTGCACCTGTTGTTTGAACGCCTCCGTGGTCTAATGGTACAGAGCGCGGCTCTTGACTCGGAGGTCGTGGGTTCGATTCCCGCGTTGGAAACATGTTATTTCCAAGTTTGGTTAGGACAATGCAGGCTGATCACCTGATTGTCTGACAAGTAAGATGATCCATGCGTCGGATGGGCATGTAAAAAGTCGGTCCTGCGCCATCTCTCGCCGGTCGTGTCGGTCTGCCGTCCCACTGGGTTATGAGAGTAAAGGAATAGAGAGTGCTCTTGTGTACTGCGCACACACATTGGGCACTATAAATATACTCCTGCGTAGCTGGCCTGGTTTCAATGAAACCGGCCACCGTCACCGAAACCGGTGTGGGAGCTATTATTATTATTACCTGTTGTTGCTATTGTATAAGTTGTATAATAGAACTTAAGCGTTTTGTTATGTTGTCTATTATAATTAGTAATTAATAATTAACACAACAAACAAAACCGCAGCTGTTTCCTACAACAAAATATATTCCATGGATGCATTGTTCAATACATTGAATTAAACCTTTTTGTTGTAAAGCCTTTTTTTTTAATTACATATTACTATCTCATGTCGACCGCAGAGGTTTAAAACCAGCACAATAAATGAGAAAATATGCACGCACGAAAACGTCCGAAAACAAAAGCCGCGTCCATAATGAAATTACAAACTTACACCTTTCCCGACCTCAACAGCACTCGTTTTAATTTTCATAAGCAGAATAAATCATTTTCGCGCCTTCACATTGCGGAAAGAACCGCGGCAAAGTGAAAAAATATGCATTCGTTAAAAGCTTTCGAGTTATAGAAGCGGCTAAATTATTTGGGTCATTTTTTGTAAAACTTGTGGAAGGAGCGTGGGCTTTTCCCAACTTATTATAACGTTAGTAAATTGTCAGAAATTACGTACATTTCTTATGGTAAATAAAATGGATATAAGAAAAAGGCAAAGCAAAAAAGTAAAACGCTGGAGTTGTATGTAATCCTATCAAAATCATAATTATTTTGAAAATGCAAGCCTAGTAGTTCTCAATTAAGAACAAAAATAAAGGATATCACATAAGGGTTGTTATCATATTTAGTGTTAGAACTTATCAGTTCTGTCTGGGCATACTTTACTGGGTAAATACTTTTAGGGGGGTAAATACTTTTGGTTGCGATGTGGTCGGCCGTAGTTGCGATGTGGTCGGCCGTGGTTGCGATGTGGTCGGTATCTGACAAGTGATCGACAACGATGGCAAAATGTGGTACGTGTGAAATGCGAATGGTCCAGTTCATTTACGATACGAAATATACGCCTGACCACGTGGTGTGGTTGTCGTGTGGTTATGGTTTGTGTGGTTGGTTCTTATTTCAATCCAACTTCATAATGAGTCTCTTAAGATTGTCGTGTCTCAACTCCCAAGTGAGCGTGACCCCAAAAAATACAGAGGGGTTAGTGCGAGTTTTATTCGATCATACGCATCGAGCATGTTAACGCGAATTTGTATGGGATCAAAGCAGCGCCATCTACTGGCTAACGTGGATACCGCTTTGATCCCATACAAATTCGCGTTAACGTGCTCGATGCGTATGATCGAATAAAACTCGCACTAACCCCTCTGGTGCAACAAAACTAAGTGATAATGTACTTCAGGGTGTGTATATAATTATATAGGTTGTAACAAAACTAAGTGATATTATATTATAATTTATATTACTTTAAGTTTAGGGTGTATTTATGTTCCTTGTAGAGATCACTGTGAAAGTGGCAGCGCTGAAAGACTATTTTTTTTCTTTACTTTTGTATGGGGAAACTTGTGACGCCGCGCTGGGGCACTTGCATAATATACAAATCACAAAAAATGTTGCTCTTTCAACGCTGCTATTTTCACAGTGAACTCTATAATATAAGATACACACCCTAAACTATTATCACTAGTTTTGTTACACCTTGTAGAGACTGTGTCGAGATCATATCGAAATTGTAAATCAAGTATACCTACTACTGATTTTGGCAATGACAATTTTGTAGAACCAACTGTAGGGGCCTTTGAGATAACAATACACGTTCAACAATGTAAGTAACATTGATGTTTCTGCTCTAATTGGCGCGATTCGTTCTGCACAGCCTCAGCAATGGATACCAAAGTATCGAAGGTTACGTATGCAAATAAATCAATTACCAGATTATGTAATTGTATTAAAATTGTATAATTTATAGCTGCGCTGATTAAAAATTATGACGTTAAAACCTAGTTTTTGTATTATTCAAAACTATATGTCCCGGCAAACGCTGTTTTGCATTTAAAGTATTTCTACTTCATCAGTTGATAAAACATCTTACCCCCTCTTTTGTCCCTTAGAGGGGTGGGGGGAAAAATCTTATACACCAGATGTTGAGTTGAAAGAAGACAAATATATCTGCGAAAACCGTATGCAAATCGGATCAGTAGTTTTCGTGTTAAAGAAAAAAGTTTGATACAAAATCTGACCCCCTCTTTTGCCCCCTTAGAGGGGTAGGGGGGGGGATTTAATCAACTGATGTTAAGTTGGAAAACACAGTTAATAATATTATGAAGTAAGTCCAAGAAAAAAGTTTGATACAAAATCTGACCCCCTCTTTGGTCCCCTTAGAGGGGTGGGAGGGGGGATTTTTATACACCAGATGTTGAGTTAGAAGAAGACAAATATATCTGCGAAAACCGTATGCAAATCGGATCAGTAGTTTTCGTGTTAAAGAAAAAAGTTTGATACAAAATCTGACCCCTCTTTCGTCCCCTTAGAGGGGTGGGGGGAAAAATTTTTCAGTCATTTGTCCGAATACGGATGCATCTGACGCATGGATCATCTTACTTGTCAGACAATCAGGTGATCAGCCTGCATTGTCCTAACCAAACTTGGAAATAACATGTTTCCAACGCGGGAATCAAACCCACGACCTCCGAGTCAAGAGCCGCGTTCTATACCACTAGACAACGGAGGCGTTTAGAAGAAGAAGCCTTACAAATACTATGATGACATTACCCGCAAAAATAACGCAGGCCCGTCATCAATTCAATCAATTTCTTCATAATACCTACGATCCTCTAGGACAGTATTAATCCAATCCAATCACAGAAAGCCTGAAGCCACATTGTTTTTAATTAGATACTAATTGTATAGGAACTGTACACTACTTTAGTATTTACAGTAGTACAAGTTAGAAGCACTTACGGTGCGGCGCTAATAAAGTTTATTCAACTCGAGTTGGCTGCACCTAGCTGACGCGCGGTTTCTTATTTGTCTTACCTACACTAAATAAATAAAGTGAGCAATGTTTACTCTTTACGCTATATGGGACTTTTATGTTCTCTTTGAGGTCATACTTCCTTTTTGATGAAATTTATCATTTTGAAATTAAATAATCGGCCAAGTGCGAGTCGGAATCGCGCACGAAGGGTTCCGTACCATTATAGAGTAAAATTAGGCCATAAATTGTGTTTTTGTATGGGAGCCCCCCTTATTTTTTTATTTTATTTTAATATTATTATTAAATATTAAAGTACACATTTAACTAAGGATTTTGTGAAAAATTCAAGTTGTCCTACCTGTTGCCATTTTTGATATAGAGCAAAAAAAAAGGCCAAAAAAATCACGTTTGTTGTATGGGAGCCCCCCTTAAATATTCATTTTATTTTATTTTTAGTATTTGTTGTTATAGCGGCAACAGATATACATAATCTGTGAAAATATCAAATCTCTAGCTATTACCGTTCTTGAGTTACAGCCTGGAGACAGCAAAAAAGGCAAAAAAATCACGTTTGTTGTATGGGAGCCCCCCTTAAATATTCCATTTTATTTTATTTTTAGTATTTGTTGTTATAGCGGCAACAGATATACATAATCTGTGAAAATATCAAATCTCTAGCTATTACCGTTCTTGAGTTACAGCCTGGAGACAGACAGACGGACAGACAACGAAGTCTTAGTAATAGGGTCCCGTTTTTACCCTTTGAGTACGGAACCCTAAAAATCAGTACCTATAGATAAGTTTCAAATGCATTATGTTATATGTAATTTCACATAATATGATTCCTTAGGTAACAAAAAAATTGGGTACTCACATCGTAGGTTTTTATTTAGGTCTAATTATAATAAACTTTAAATTTTTAATATCACAAAGTTTTATCTTACAATAGTATCACAAAAATGGTCCCCATCCGATATACATCTGACAGAGGTTGACGATGCTTGTCGCTTCCACTATGAGGTGTTCCACTTGCCCCTCGGGAGACAAGGACAGCGATAGTTGCTTGTTGTTCAATTTCACCTGTAAAAAAATTACATTAAAAAATTTAATAAAATAGTGTAAATTATTTTATTTTATTTTATTTGGGTGGCTTACAGCTAACAATATTATAATGTGCATAAAGATAGAATCAAAAAGCCAATTACAAGCCTCCAGAGATAAACTTATTAACAAATAACAAAGTAGTGACATTAAGACTATTTTAACAGTTAACTAATTATACCTTAATTATTATGTAAATAGTTTTTTGACACGCATATTTTCTTAATTAATGTTATGTCCTTATAATATATTATTATACAAAGTGCAAACAATAGTAACACAGGAAAAAAAACAGGAAAAGCGGTTTTTTTATTATCCATTATTATATTTTATTATCCATTATTCAGCTATTAGTATTTTGAAAATAATAAAAAACATCATTTTTATACAACATCGATTCCTGTTGATACAACTTACAAGTTATACTTAACGCAAGCGCAAGTCATCAATTGCGTCTTTTTCTAACATCAATGCCATTCAGCTTCTGAAGTATATGCGCTAGATACGGCGCTAGATACTACACTGTATCAGCGAGCCATTTTATAAGCATGTCTCTTTCTAACACATCAGTCCATCTCGTTCTAACACCACTAAGTTACTTACCATGCCGTTCAACCTCTGTCGTATATGCGCCAGGTGCTGAAGCGCCTGATCATTGGTCCGCTCGGGCGGGGCGGAGGGCGGGGGTCGGCCGCGGCCCCACGACACTAGCGGGTCGTACACAAACGGACCCACAACGGACATGAGCGCCTCGGTCTGTGCACGCAGCGCCCGCATGACAGCTTCACAGCATTTTCTGGTATAGGAGAGGTTATTTTATTCATTTTGGTTGCAGGTTCCTTGTGTTAACTGAGAAGATTGGAACTATATAATCTTTGTCGTTCATTACGTCATTTGGTCCATTAAGGTACAAGTTAGAAGCCGGCTACATGAAGCGGCAGCAGACGACGTGTTGTCGCGACACTACTGGTTTCTATGTATTTCTATGAAATACCCTGCGCAGCTAGCGACACGAAGCTAGCGATACTTTCATAGAAATACATAGAAACAGTAGTGTCGCGACGACACGTCGTCTGCTGCCGCTTCATGTCGCCCGCTGCCAAACGGCACGTTTAGTCGTGATCTGTTACTATATTATAGTTATATAGGTTGTCTGGAAGAAATCGCTTGTAGCGATAAGACCGTCATTTGTGCTTTTTACTCAATAGTAATTCTAAGTTATGTATGTCATGATTGTTTTGGTGCAATTTATTTATTACTAGCTGTCCCGGCAAACGTTGTTTTGCCATTTAAAGTATATTTTATCATCAGTTGATACATGTTTTACCCCCTCTTTTGTCCCCTAAGAGGGTGTGGGGGGGGGAAGGTCATACACCAGATGTTAAGTTGAAAAACACAGTTAATACCTAATATGAAGTAAGTCCACTAAAGAAAAAAGTTGTATACAAAATCTGACCCCTCTTTGGTCCCCAGAGAGGGTTGAGAGGGGAGGGGGGGAGGATTATTATACACCAGATGTTGAGTTGGAAGAAGACAAATATAATATATCTGTGAAAACCGTATGCAAATTGGATCAGTAGTTTTCGTGTTAAAGAAAAAAGTTTGATACAAAATCTGACCCCCTCTTTTGTCCCCTTAGAGGGGTGGGGGGAAAAAATTTTATACACCAGATGTTAAGTTGGAAGAAGATAAATATATCTGCGAACACCACATTCAAATCGGATCAGTATTTTTCGTGTGATGCTGGAACAAACATACAGACAGACAGAAAGAGTGACAGACAGACAGACAGACAAAAAACTAACCACATTTTTGGCTTCTATAGCGATGTAGTGACAAAGGTGTAATTTCGGGTGTCATTTCATATCTTTTATGTACAGAATTTTCATTTCTACAACAGAATATTGTCTTCCTCTCGCACGCGCTTTGGTGACGCCCACTATCGTAATATTTTAATTTCGCCATAATTTCAAAACCAAACGTCCAATTTTAATCATTCAAAGACCAAATATTATCTACACAAACTGTACTTAGTGATAAAATAATTTATTTTGATAAGGATTAATAGCGTGAGTAAAATATATCCGTTTAAATTTAGTCCAAAAAAAATTCAGGATTTTTAAATAAATAAATGGTTATTGTGCCTCACTCGACATAGATAGGTATAGTGTGTCGCGGACTTTTTTGTAGATATTTATAAGATCTACAATTACTTAGAACATTTTATGGTTCTATCTTTTATAGTTTAGGCAGCGTACGCAAAATAAGTAACTTTTCTAGCTGATTTTTTACACCTTGCGTCCGAAAAACTCAAATATCTTACGGAACCCTACTTTTTTCCAAAATAAAATGTAGCCTATGTTCAGCAGAAATAATGTGAGATTCCAATAGCAAAAGAATTTTTCAAATCGGTCCAGTAGTTTCGGAGCCTATTCGACTCAAACAAACAAACAAACAAACAAACAAACAAACAAACAAAAAATCAAATCTTTCCTCTTTATAATAGTAGTGTAGATTTAATTTCATTAATTCATTCATTCATCTGTCTGCTGGATTTGACGTGACCAAATTACGTAAGTCCACCGTCTGCCTATGAATCAATTTCTTCGATGTATAAGTGTAAAACTAACCTATACATCCCCTCGTACTGTAACGGGCCCATGGCGGCGCACATGTTGTGCGTCAGACGGAACGGCACTCGCTCGGGCCACTCGAACGCCTCGCCTTTGTTGAATAGGCAATTGAAGTCGACGTGCACAGTGTCGCCGTTAGTCGCGTCGAACGATATGTTCTCGCCGTGACGGTCGCCTAGACCTGAGAATTGAGATAGATATAGGTTAAGTATGGTCATTTTAAAAGAATGCGAATTGACGGTACACACAGGTGCATAGAGTATATATAATATGGGTTAATGTCATACACGCTTTAATTGCAAGTAATTGTAATGTTTTAATCACACCTGTGCTAACTTACCAAGAATATATCCGACCATAGACATGACTGCTGTTGTTCTGATGTAGGCGGACCTCGCTTGGTACCTGTTTACCATTTTAATAATTAATCATTTTTAAAATTAGAAAAATCGTATGGTGGAATCACGTGACTAAACAATTAATCGTCAACACTTATCTTTAGTTATTACGGTCTCAGATATTGCTACATTTTCAATCTATGATACTTTATACGCGAATGAAAGAGACAAAGCAGCGATAGACCAAGCTAGGTCAATACACTAATTTCTAATTATTCCGCGACCAGACTATTTACCAGGCGCAGGGATCAGCAAACACTCTGCGGAACCATTCCTGGAATACGGGCGGGTGTCGCGGTAACAGCTGCGTCTCGAAGATCAGTCGTTTCTTCTCAAGTGGATCCTTGTTGGAGCACATCATGTCTTTGAGCTCGCGATTGCTGGTCTGTATACCTGAAGATTTGATATTATCATTACGATTGTAAATTATCCGTTATAAATATAATGCCGCATACTGCTATGAGTATTTTACTATTAATAAATTCCTCAAAGTTGCCGTCTGTTATATGTTGAAAAAGTTATTTGAAGAAAGTAACCATATTATACTCAAGTTGACCGCACAGTCAATATTGTCGATTCGTCTCATTTCTAGTATCACAAGCTTTATAATAATACCGTAAATTCTAAACTTTGTCTGTCTGTTACCTCCTCACGCTAAACTGAACTAAATTAAACCACTAAACTAATTTTCACTAAATTTAATATAGTTCGAATAGTATGATACTCAAAAATCAAAATATTATCTTACGGTTTTCCCTTGATAAACAAATTTGTGAGCTTCAAAATTCATGGCAAGAAACATCGATAAAAATATTTAGGACGAGCGAAGCGAGCCCTAGTATATCCCACAACCTGAGCACTTTTGTGGTACACTTTACGGAAAAACTATCACGCCTATTGATTTGTGCTTCAGCATAGTAATTTTTATTTATATGTATGTTATGTAGATATGTGTTATCAACGGTCAGTAAAATATAAAAAAAATACGATAAAGATTATTACCGTGCAGAAAGACAACGCGAGCCCTCACAAAGCTCGGCTTTTAGCTAGTAAAATAATAAATCTTACCTTTCTGCTTATAAATATGCAACAGCACAGGCCTAAGGCCAACCAAATTGGGCACCCATTCTATGAGTCCACACTCTTCATTTAGCGGCAGAACGCTGTATGTTCGTATGTATAGTCTTCGTTTTCTAGTTTCAGGCTCGTCTTGTAAGAACCGATTTACTACCGTGTTGAATTCCATCAGCCGAAAGTCCTTGCGTAGATCGTCACGTGGTTTCAGCATTATTATGTAGGCTTTGCCGTCTGAACCTGTAATAAAAAAAAGCGGCCAAGTGCGAGTTGGACTCGCCCATGAAGGGTTCCGCAGCAGCAATAAGGTTTATTTTTATGAAATTAAAATGTTTTTGATTTATTTTTATATTTCAGTCGATTTAATGAAATTTAGATTAAGGTTTACCATTTATGACATATAAAAAAAACTACGGGCTAGATCTCGTTCAAACCAATTTTCGTTGGTAGTTTTTATAGTAATCTACATCACATATATTTTTTAGAATTATCATGCCCCTACTTTAGAAGTTAGAGGGGGGGGACACACATTTTACCACTTTGGAAGAGTCTCTCTCGCAAACTATTCAAGTGAGAAAAAAATGATATAAGAAACCTCAATATGATTTTTGGAGACCTATCCATAGATACCCTACACGCATAGCTTAGATGAAAAAATTTTTTTTTTTGTTTCAGTTGTAAGTACCTATGGGGACCCCTAAAATTTTTAATAATTTTTCCAATTTTGCATCAAAATCTTGATGCGGTTCACAGACTACACCTACTTACCAAGTTTCAATAGTATAGCTCTAATAGTTTCGGAGAAAACGGACAGACAGACAGACAGACAGACAGACAGACAGACAGACAGACAGACAGACAGACAGACATGACGAATCTATACGGGTTCCTTTTTTACCATTTTGGCTACGGAACCCTAAAAAAAACATAAACTACATCAACAACTCTTAATATCGTCTATTAAATTAATGTATTTTTTCCTCGTTGTAACAAAAAAAAAACCAGTTACACTGCTCCGTTTTCATTAATTGCAGTAACATGGTGTCTTTTATTTTTCAAATATTTTTTACTTTTAATTCCAAATTTGTCTCCTAGTTTTTTTTTTTCTAATTATAGTCCGATCACAGGGCGATTACTTTGTATACACTTGTCTTTTTTCGGCCACGAAAAAAATGCTATTGCACTACAATCGTGCTTGTGAGATAGAAATATAATCGGTATTTTTTTCACACTTAAACCGTTGACAGCATTTGGATAGGGATAGGGATAGGGGTCTAAGGGATATTTTTATCACGGTAAAACGTACGGTTTCCGCACGATAAACTAGAAACCTACGCACACCACCTAGTACAATAATATATTTTATAAAATATTACCTCTAAGCGTGACCTTCCTAGGTTTCTGCAGTGACGGCAGTATAGTGATTTTCTCTTCTATACCCGCTATATACACAGGCGGTTCGACCGGTATATTGATGTCCAATCGCTCCTGACTAGCCGCCTTACACGGCAGGACTATTTTACAGAACTCTTGGAACGGCATCATTATGTGACTGAAGTCGCCCGACAGCATCTTCGGGAGAGTTCGTACTAGTGATGATACGGTTGTTGTCTAAAATAAATAATGTTAAAGATGTTTTGAATTCAATTTCAAAATGTTAATAAACTGCATAAGACAGTGAGACTGCATAGAAACGCTTCATTTGCCTGACCACGTTCAGCGCAACGATTCTATTGGTTCTTGTAAAACACATTCATCGCAACGCAGCTTAGCTCAGCTCCGGTGGAAACGCAGCCTAAAAGGACTGACTATATCTGGAATCTAGATCTGTGGCCGAGCAGCATCAGGCGCGGCTTGCGCAAAAGCGGCGCAGAAATGACGTCACAACGGTTCACACCTAATGATGTTTATACATTACATACCTCTCCATTGCAATTGGTAAGAATAACTTTGTTGAACAAAGTGTTATCAGTGCCGTAGCCAGTCTTGTGAAGTGGTCCCAGCCGCATAAGGTGCATTTCACATAAGCGCGGCGCAAAAATGACGTCACAACTGTTATACACTAACGTAAAACCTAACGTTGTCTATACATTACATACGTTAGAAACTGTACGTACCTCTCCATTGGTGAGTATAGGTTTGTTACACAGCTCTATCAGCGCTGTAGCCAGCCTTGTGAAGTGATCTCTCAGCCGCATGAGATGTGGTTCACGCAGACGCGGCGCAGAAATGACGTCGGCGGCGCGTTTTGCTCGGGCGGGGTACGATGATTGGAGCACGCTGAGCGACATCCATAGTGCGTGTTGCGGGTACGCAGCTAGGAGTGATACTAGTATCGACTTGAGTTGGAGGTATACCTGTGAAAATGCCGAATATGACCTCAATTAGGGGACATACGTCACATTAAATATTAGTAGCCGGCTAGATACAGATTGGGACTAGTATAGTAACATAGTGACAGTAAATATTCATGAATCGGGACTAGCTTATGAGCTAGCGCGAGCTAATATAATTTTTGAGTCAGTCTAGCTGACTCAAAAATAATAGGCTTAGGCTGCGTTTCCACCAGACGTGCAGTTGCGAGGAATATATTTTTTAGGATCCAATAAATTCTCTGCGCTGAGCGAGGTCACGTCAATAAAGCGATTCTATTGGTTCTCAAAAACACATTCCTCGCAACACATCATTGGTGGAAACGCAGCCTAATTCGGGGCTAGCTTACTCGGATTTCGGCCTTCCTTCCCAAATTTTAATACTTTGGTAACCTACACTGTATAATACGTACTTACTATGTATCTATTTAGATATAATAAACCTATTCTATATGAATATATCCTTACCTCCTTGACCGGGTGACATATTCTCGACATGATCTGCGAGAAGGCAGTGAGGAACAGATACAGCGGCAGCCTCTCCGAGTATATCTTGATGATCTCCGTCATTTGTGCCAACACCGAGTGCACGCTGGTGTCCGATGACGTCACTTCCACATCAAGCCTATAATAAAAATATGTTATCGTCGTTGCGCTTACCAAATCCTCTAAGTGTATTTAGCCAAGTTTTCATGGGTAAACCAAAAACTATTTCATTTAATGATTGGTGGACTTATCAATAAATTAAAAAATAATGTAGCGAAAAACTGAGCTGTCAAACCCTGACTGTCGCGCATCCGTGATCCGGGTCGACCCCAGGTATTTCAAAAATTTTGACAGGACACACGCAATGGGCAACACCCACCATATAGACAGCATCCTGGGCATGCTGCGGTACAGGTACCGGTGGCCGTACTGCAGCGCCTTGCCATAGCAGTTGAGCGCATGTAAGCGCCGCGTCCACGCCGAGTCCGCACCGCCGCTCACTTTCTCGTAGTACGAACCGAGGCACACCTGAATTGGAACAGGTTGGTTTCAAATGAGTACACAATATCTCAATATCAATGTCAAATCGCATACATTTTGTAACGTTAGAGTTAGCGTTAGCGTTAGCGTTAGCGTTTCGCCACTTGTCTACAGGCACTGGGCCGAAGAAACAACGTTGAATATAGGCTTCTATCGGTTCCAACCGGATAACATCAGAAGCATGATAGTCTAAAGTTTACACTCTACGGCGGACTTGCGTAGATCTGGGTTAAAAGTTAACTCTGAGTTAAACATCATGTCATCTCTATCACTCACTTGGTGAGTGACAGATATTATGACATGATGGTTATATGTTCGGCTGTGGATTTTTATTTTTGTACTTATGTTCATTTTAAAGAAAACTTACCAAGCTCTTCTCCCACTCCTTGAAGACGTCAACAGATTCCTTGTAGTAGCGAATGTTGACGTCGACATCGACGTTCGCTGTCTCATCGTTGTACTTGGCTATAAGTAGTTTAGCCTTCGCAACTATTTTCCTACAAAACGAAAACTTTTTACTTTAAAGTCTATAATATATTACAGCCATCTAGTTAAGTTTGTAAGAGATACCTCGCCCGTATTTTATACAGCGTATAACTTACTTCATTGGCATAACATTATGTAATATACAACATCTAATGATATAATTAATCGTGTCCGGAATCAGTTTAACCACTTGACGTGGAGTTGGCCTGTATACTGCTTAAAATGATAGACTTTCTAGTTACTGTTAACTGGAACGATGGCGAAAAGTTGCAAGAGATATGAATCTATGTAGTATAATATGTATGGTTACTATTCACCTTTCGTCTCTAGTCAATTTGTCCTGATTGGGGAACGCGTCTTGTAGTCCACGTTTCAAACTGGTGAAGGCCGGTTCATTTTGTCCTCGTGCCCAGTACATCTTAGCCTTCTCGATAAACAGCTGATCCGGCTTGTATTCCTCAGCGTTCAGTATATACATGTAGGACTAAAGCAAAGAATATTAGTAGTGATCTATACATATAATAAAACTGTAGAAATGAAAATAGATATTCAAAAAATAAGCGGGGCGTGTCACTATATCGCTATAGAAGCCCAAAATGTGGTTAGTTTTTTGTCTGTCTGTCTGTCTGTCTGTATGTTTGTTCCACTATCACACGAAAACTACTGAACCGATTTGAATGCGGTTTTCGCAGATATATTGGTCTTCTTTCAACTTAACATCTGGTGTATAAAAAAAATTCCCCCCACACCTCTAAGGGGGCAAAAGAGGGGGTCAGATTTTGTATCAAACTTTTTTCTTTAACACGAAAACTACTGATCCGATTTGCATACGGTTTTCGCAGATATATTTGTCTTCTTCCAACTCAACATCTGGTATATCAAATTTTTCCCCCCACCCCTCTAAGGGACAAAAGAGGGGGTAAGATGTTGTATCAACTGATGAAGTAGAAATACTTTAAATGGCAAAACAACGTTTGCCGGGACATCTAGTTATTAATATAGTCTTAGTCAATAATGTGGATATGTATCCACCCATGCTAATGAGTGACAATAGATTTTTATCCTGCTTTAAAAAAACTATAGTAACGTACTAAAATATACAAAAAAAGTTCGTCTGTCTGTCCGTAACCTTTTCATACTGAAGCCGCCAAGCGGATCAAGAAAGGACATGACTGTAAGTTATATTGTTATATAAACCAAGGAAAAATATGACGAACCTGTTGCAAGTTGCCAGCCTTTCTCGCTTGTTTAGCACTATGTAACCACAAATTGCCGATACAATTTTTGAGATTACTAGATGTCATAGGATGCGAAGGTTCCAATTGCTCCTGGAAAATTATATTTTTTGAATTCACAAAAATATATCAATATTTTCTAAATAAACTAAAAAGTATAAAAAATAGGAAACAAATATTTTTTCCTAAGTCCTGCGAAGAAGTCCTGCGTAGCTTGGTCGGTTTATGTTAAGCCCAGCAGACAGTTTACAAATAACATTGACTTGACGTAGGCCAACGAAATTTAAAAATACTCTAAACTGTTTTAGTATGTTTGTAACCACATCCCACCGCTGCCACCATTTTTAGGGTTCCGTACCCAAAGGGTAAAAACGGGACCCTATTACTAAGGCTTCGACGTCTGTCCGTCTGTCCGTTTGTCTGTCTGTCTCCCTGTCTGTCTGTATGTCTGTCTGTCTGTCTGTCTGTCTGTCTGTCTGTCTGTCTGTCTGTCTGTCTGTCTGTCTGTCTGTGTGTCTTGAGGCTGTAACTCAAGAACCGCTATAGCTAGACTTTTTTTTTTTTTAAATGGGCTTTGGCCCACCACACATTCCCACCACTGTATCTCCTGTGTCGCCAGGATCGACAGCGGTATCCAACCACGAAAACCCTTTGATATGATCTCAGGGAGCCCGAGGGACATGCTAAAACTGTCTTGGGACCCGCAACGAAATTAATCAGAAGAAGAATAGGAGGAGTAGGAAGAATTCCAGATTCCCTCCCCATACAAAGCGGGAGACAGCACAAAGTTACAATGACCGAAAGTCAAAGAACTGAAGGGGAAGCACCACGGGAATAAAAGTTAATAATTTGACTACTACGCTATAGCTAAATTAATATTGGAATTTTTTGTGTTAGATTGATGCCAATAATAATTGTGACAAAAACGCTTGAAGGCACGGAAGTTCCCAGCACTGTCCACGAGATCACCGTAGTATGCGACTTCTGAAATTTTCACAGATTGTGTATTTCCGGTGCCGCTATAACAACAAATACTAAAATAAACTAAAATTAATATCTAAGGGGGGCTCCCATACAACAAACGTGATTTTTTGGCCTTTTTTGCTCGTAATCAATAATGATAAGAGGTAAGCACTTGAAACTTTCACGAAGGCCTTAAATATAATTGCACTTTAATAATAAAACAAAAAACACAATTTTTGGCCTATTTTTGCTCTATAACGGTACGGAACCCTTCGTACGCGAGTCCGACTCGCACTTGGCCGATTATTTACTATACAGGGTGTAACAAAACAAAGTGATAATACTTTAGGGTGCGTGGACCTTTTATAAATTTTACTGCAAAAGCGATAATAAAGCAGCGCTAAAAGCGATAAACGTCGGAATGAAAATAAAATAAAAGGATTTATTTTATTTTCGATAAAAAAGGAAATAACCTGCATTTGCTGTAGCAGGATTCTTCTCATTCGCAGCAGCGGTTCTATTGTGCGAACATCCGACTGCACTATAGACAGCCTCTGTCGCCACTCGCTCAGCAATTCATTCAGTAGATCCTCGCATCTTCTACTGCCATCCTCCATGTCTTTAAAGCTACAAAATAGTTTACAATATTGTTATTTAATAGATTTTTGCCTAGATTTGTTTTCACGATCGAAAGGTTAAAAAATAGCATACACATAACATATTGAGTTTTTTATCATGCAGTGACTAGTACTACGTAACTCTATAATTTATATACTATCAGAGACCAGATAGTATGTCTGGTCTCTGATACTATGTAGTATAATTTTACCGTTTCAGCAGCTCCATAGCATGTCCAGCCTCAGCTATAATATGGAGTCCAACCACATTATGGTATGTAGTACGCAAAGCACTTTCCCCTCTTGTGTCCGTATGCATTTGCGTTATAAGACTTGCGGCAGCGTGTGAGCAGGCCTCGTCGAATGACGTCACTTCCTGTTTCCGGTACGCAATGAGAACACGCCCCATTAGCAGGCCCCAGTTCTCTCGTGACGGTGGCTGAAAAAAAATTTACCAAAGTTCATAATAGTGAGTTAGTTAAACATGCAGAGAAAGTTAAACATAGATTATCATGTTATCTTTCTTGTTCTCAGTTCTTTATACACATGTCAGAGATTACAATATTTTGACAAGCGGCCTAAAAAGATTGGTGCAAGGCCTTGATACGCAACAAAAGTATATTAAGGACCAATTAAATGGATCTACAATCGAATTAAGTATGTTAACAGGTAAAATAAACAGAACGTTGAAATATTTTATTTCCTAATAATATGTTTTAAGTCCCATTACTCTATTAATAACACTTGGAATAAAGTCTCTTTTAATTAATATTGTCTATAAACTTACCACTGGTTTCTTCACCAATTCATCGAGCTGCTCGAACCTGCCAAGTCTCCACAGCGGTTCTGCTGACAGCTCGCTCATGTCAGTATCTAACTCGTCCAGCAGTCTGTATGCTGTGAACGGCTGGTCTAGACCTAGGTAGCAATCTATCATGCCCTGAAGAAAAATAGAAACGTCAAGTAAGGTATGACGATATATACAGGGTTGCACCCTATATATTATATCGTCATACCTTACTACTACTTACACCTACCGGCCAAATTTTTTTAAGGCTTAGGTAGTGTCCATTTAACCGATGTATTTATTTGTATTTACCCGTAAACTATGGTCATCCAGTTGGTCCTCTTTCGCCAATCGCTCGTAGCAGAGCGCCGCGTCTTGTAGCCGGCCCGTCACTACTTGCGCTAATATCAACTCCTTCACAGACGGCTCCGATTGTTTTATTGAGAGGATACCTGTTAATAAGTGAATAGGATATTGAATATTTTTGACTACATACAGCACATTGGTTAAAAATACAGATACAGCTAGGACAAAGAAAAAAATCTACGTAATACATTGTGTAACGCCAAAAGGTATTATAATTTATAATATATTGACCATAACTTAGCTCTACCTACCAAGCAAGGCTAACAACACTGGCAAAAGCAAAAATATTTTAAAGTTAAAAGTTATCGAAAAATTTTATCTGTCTGCGTACTGGCGTGTAGGCGTACCTACGTACGTGTGTGTGAGTGCGTACTTGCGTGCCATAACTCACCGGGACGCCATCGCGACGTAACCAGTGACGTTACCATGGCAATGTCCAAGCAACGTGTGGCGTCTATACGTCGCCGCAGATCGCTGTTTTTTAGGGTTCCGTATCCAAAGGGTGAAAATGGGATCCTATTCATGAGACTTCGATGTCTGTCCGTCTGTCCGTCTGTCTGTCTCCAGGCTGTAACTCAAGAACGGTAATAGCTAGAGACTAGAAATTTTCACAGATTGTGTATATCAGTTGCCGCTATAACAACAAAGCGAGCGAGTCCGACTCGCACTTGGCCGATTTTCTTAAAGTTAAGTTTAAAAACACCGCTTTGCGGCGACGTATAGGCGTGGCAGAGACGTTGACGTGGTAACGTCACTGGCTTCGTCACGATGGCGATGGCGTCCCGGTGAGTTATAACACCTATGTGCATGCTTTCGTGCCCACTGTGCTTACCAGCGACAGAGTCCGGCTCGTCCAACAGAGCGTATATCTCAGCTAGAAAAGACAGCTGTTCTTGTGCTCTGCTCTTATCTTCTGTCATATACAGCTCAAGGTATTGAAGAGCTCTCTCTAGTTCGCCGCACTCAAAATTACCGCGAGCTATCTTCAGCTTGTCGAATTTTTCAACGAACATTTTTATGTTCCTATAAAAGGAAATGAAGTTAACAACTTTGAAAAAGTAAATTTTCTATATTCAGCAATATAAGCCATCGATAAATTAATTGTTTGTTAAAAATTAGTTTTGAAATTATTAATTAGGTTAAAATGACTTAACCCATCACTTAACCCAAAGCCGGCTGTCGCATAACAATTGAAAATCTATTGTGTCTGCGATTCCCACGATCGAGGTATTAAAATAATATTAGTTTTGCGCATCTCTTTGATACTTTCTATACCATAATATAAACAGTATTATACTCACTTATAATTTTCATTCTCTAGCGGTCGTTGCTTCACATTGGTCCATTCTAGAAGCCATCGATTAAGGAAGTCCAATAAAGTGTACACAGTCTTGCTGCATTTGCTCTAAAAAGATAAATTTATATTAATAGACGTAAAACAACAGTAGCAACAAAGTACCTACATTAGTCTTCAAATAGTTTTACATTATACATAATGTTACATCTTACCACATTAAACAACACAATAATACTCATAGGAACTATATTTTCTATCACCAAAATTTATATTTGTCATCAAGTTGTATCACCTAATAAATAGATCTATCGCCACGAAATATTTTCGTTCTCAGATTAACAAAAATTGTTCCCAGGTATGAATTATCAAATTAATGTTAATATATGTGTAAAATAAGAGATCGATAACCAATAAAATAGGCATGATGACAGTAAGTAAATTTCATTGAAATAATTTGTGTGTCTAAAGTATCTAAATGCTTGATTATAAAACACTGGTTCTTTTTTCATTTTACATCAAGATTAATATTTTATTGATAAAATAAAATCACTAAATATGACAATCCGCCATGAAATGTTGAACGCCAATCAGAGCGCGTGACGTCACGTTAGAGCACTTTTGACATTGACGTTTGAGTTATTTCTCTTTTACCACAGACATTTTTTTTAAATCGTCCCGGTCGGGACAGGCAAACACCACCATTTTACATTACCACAGACAATTATTACTGTCGAATGATTCCTATACAGCTGTCACTTGTCAGCTATACTCTAGAGTGACGTCACAAGTGACGCCATGACACCTTGAAGTGTTTTGGTGCAAATTTTAAATTTATGATTTAAAAATTAATTTTTATATACTAAACCATAATTTTTAGCAGAAATATTATGTTTGTTGTAATCAATATATATTTCCGAGTATTATAGAACAGTTTCTCAAAATTTGTCATCATGCCTATTATATTGCATTACATGAATATAAACTTCGTTCTTATAATAACAGTTTTGTTACTTGAATAATAGCTCTGTGCTCAGAATGGTAGATCTGTCACCAAATAAATCGATGATGCTAGCCATAAGCCAGCTATTAAACCAGAGCTGATTATTCAGTGGTTATTATTTTTAAGAATAAATATTGATTATTTTAACTTTAATTAAGTGTTTTATCTACTATTCTGCTAGCCATAAGCCAGCTATTTTAAACCAGCGCTGATTGTTCAGTGGTAATTATTTTAAACAATAAATATTGATTATTTTGACTTTAATTGTTTTATTTACTACTCTGCTAAAAATTTTATTTAAATATAATTTATACTACCAGTGGAAATTTAGAACCTTGGGAGTCTAGTTAAGTAGCAGAATCTTTTGGTTGAAACGATGATGACAACATTTTCTAGTAACATAATATGATTTATTGGTGATCTCTTTAAATTGGTTTGCTTAAATACTTATTACGACACACCTATTATAATACATACAAAAACATTTATTTGGTACTAGACCTTATATCTCAGGATTTTAGGTGATTTATTGTGGAACTGATTTTGCATTGTTTGGTGACTACATTTTGGTGACAGATCTACTATTTTGAGGACAAACCCTATTATTTAAGAAACACAAAACTAATTAAATTGGTGATAGCTTAAATGATACCCATACTCATATATATGAAACAAATAGAATAAGTTTTTAACAGTGGCAAAGTATTACTGCTTTACTCTTTTTATTATCTCTTTTTATTTACGCGCGCCGCGTTTGCATCTATTGTGCAAAAGCGAAAAGAAAATTATTGTTTATAGATTGTAAAAAAATACGCGGTGGAAATCCTATTCAGTTGATGTACAGTACTCCCAAATTAATAATGCGCATACAAATCTTCGCTAATTGTCGTAATCACTAAAACACCCGAATCTATGAAACGTAAGAGCCCCAAACAATGCACTTGCATTTTGCACCTTGGTCAAAAGAAATAGAAGTAAATATCAATAGTCGGTACTCGGTGGCTGTCGCCGGTCCGTCAATCGTCTAAATTTTTGGCGCATGAGCCACAAAACCTTTTATTGTGCATGTCCAAATCATGTCATGCCATAGCAACACCACCAACAAGATGCTTATATTTGGTTACGGTCAAGTCGTAAACAGTTGGCGTTCGACGCTCGGGAAAAACGATATTTGCCGAACAATGACGAGAATTCCTATGCGCATTATCACTTTGGGAGCACTGTACTTGTCAAGTCAAGTCAAATTTTTTATGTATATGACAGAGAGAGCATCAGTGGTAAGTTAGTTGCTGGATATTTTATTACTAAGTAGATGATGTATACCTGATTCATGTCTTCAGCCTGTACAGTATGCACGTTCGGTGTCATGCGAATATGACGCAATATCTTGAACTTTTGTCGCTCCCCAGACGTAGCGGTGTCAGAAACAATTTCAGATCCTATAATACAACAATGAGGGTTTTCAATATTTTATTTGCCACTAGATGGAGCTATGTAGCCGTAGGGTCTTTCGTGTCAAATAGACATATCATGACACTATATCGATTATCGTGACATAATATGACAGCGAGTTGACACGTTAGACCCTAAGGCTACATAGTGGCACCTGGTGGCAAAAACCCTCATTATGGTATAGCAATTCCCACCAATCCCACCGTTGGCAAATATCGTATACGTAATAACAGCTGGCAAAAGTTAAAACTTTTCCAGTTTGTATCAAATTTAAAACAAAAATGTTTTGATCTACAATACCATTTTCTCTATTATCACTTTTAAGTAATAAGGTACCATCTGATTTAATTTGAAGTCACAATATTTTATCAGTTTGATGACAATTTTAAAAATCCAATGAAATTTATGATTGGACACGTATTTTTTCACAACTTTATAAAAATGTCGAAAAGTGAACACCAATTTAATAACCAATTAAATATTGCTTTGCAACTCTAATGACGTTAAAACTTTTGGGCCTAGTGTGGTCACTTGAAAACTTTAAATTCATACCTATAACAGCCAACATCTCCTCATGTATATACTCCATGTTGGTTTTGGACATGACAGCATGTAGTAGCACGTAGGGTAGGAACAGGAACAATGTCCGTACGTCGCGACGCATACTCGGGTGGACGGTACGCAGTAACTCGCGTATACTCTGTGATTCTATGAGTGGTATTAGTTGACCGGCCCAACTAGAAAATAAATATATTGTTACGAATGCGGACACGTAGTGTCATCTAGCGGCGGCTACGCAAAGCTATTTACTATCGTGAGATCACAGACAGCGTGAATCCCCTATTCAATACCAGATGCCGCTACTTGCATGTTTTTGTTTATTTGCGCGTACACTGGAATTTTCCCACGATTGTTTACATGTTGTGGAATGTTCTCGCACGGTCTAGAGCTCGCCCCGTCCCGTATAAATACGCGGCTAGACGAGCCGGCCAGTCAGTCTTCGAATGTTTTCGAGTGAGCGATAATCAAAGCGACTTCGGAAGTGAGAAACAAGTGACTTAGTGAGTGAACCAGTGATAGTGCTTAGTGTTTGAACTTAGTGCATAGTGTTTGAACCTAGTGCTTAGTGTTTAGACATAGTGATCTAGTGTGTGTAAGTGTAGTGTAAGTGTTAAGTGTAGTGAAAATAAAAGTCTTCAAGAGAGTCACCAGGTCTTTTCCTCTGAATCATCGAACCTCAGCATGTAACAACTGGTGTCGGAAGTGAGATTTGGAGATGCCATTGACTCCGAGAGAGGACTTCAAGGGGAGTGTCGGGACAAGGGCGCAACGGGCTGCGGAGGCCACACCCACTGGGGACCAAGCTCCGCCCACTGCGGGGCAGGCCTCACCCACTGGCCCCGCCCACCGGGACCCGCCCACTGGCCACGCCCCTCAGGCCCCGCCCACTTTGGGTGTGTCCACGCCCACTGGCTCCGCCCACCAGGCCACGCCCACTCAGGCCACGCCCACTGGCTCCGCCCACCAGGCCACGCCCACTGGCGCCGCCCACCAGGCCCCGACTGATCAAGCCCCATCAACTGGCTCCAGCCACCATGCCTCGTCAGTAGCTTCTACAGCACCGCAAATGGCTCTTCATTTAGAAAGTTTAATTAAATTAATGGAGCTGCAAAGGGCTGATATTCAGGTTTTACAAGATTCTCAAAGGGCAATGATGGAGGCACAAGACCGCAAGCTTGGCGTTTTGCAAGAGTCACAAAAGCAACAAAAGGACCTTCAAGAAAAGGCGCTTCTGGCAATAAAGGATGTTGGTGACACGGTGACCAAGCTTCGGAAAGATGTCGACATAATGGAAGAACGCATTACCGGGCTAGGAGTGGATATGGAAAATGTGAAAAGTGGCCTCACAGAACTACAGAAGTGGAAAGTGCGCCTGGAAACCACAGGAGTCGCGACGTCGAGTGGAACTACCGGAGCAGTGGTACAAGGGCCAAAAGTTAAAGTGCCACCATACGACGGTACTACTTCTTGGAACGCTTATCGTCAGCAATTCCAGACGGTTGCTACTGCCAACGGATGGACTGAAGACCAATGCCTGACCGCTCTCACTGTTGCGCTCAGAGGGCAAGCTTTGTCGGTCCTGGAAGCACACACAGGAAACGGGTTCCAAGATCTGATGGAGGCGCTTGAATCCAGATACGGGGAGCGACACCTGGAGCACGTGTTCCGTGCCCAACTTCGTGACAGAGTCCAACGCTCAGGAGAGGGACTACAACAATGGGCGTTGGAAATTGAAAAACTGGTCAAGAAGGCACATCCAGGAGCAGACTCCAAGATGGTTGACTCAAACACTATTCAAGCCTTTGTCGACGGAATCAGGGATCTGGAAGTCCGAGCTGCAGTAAGGCTACGTCACCACACCTCGCTAAAGGAAGCGTTGGCGCATGCTCTAGAGGTCGAGGCTGTCCGGCGTGACATACGGCAGACCTATAAAATCCGCGAGGTCTCTGAGGAAGTCAAGGAGGTCAAGGCTCCCACGAAGAGAAGTTTTGGAGCCATGTGCTACAAGTGCGGCGAAAGGGGTCATCTTCAGCTCAACTGCCCGCAGAAGGATACCCAGATGGCAAGAATGAAAAGGCTTGAGGAACAGACGGAGGAGCTGAAGAAGCAAAGGGCTTCAGCCAGGACTAAGGGGCAAGTGCTGCCTGACGCGGAAGAAGCCCCAATAACTGTTGTCTCCCAAGCAAGCAGCGGGAATAGTCTTGTGATTCAGGGGACTATTAACAGGACGGATTGCAAAATTACTCTAGACACAGGAGCCTCTAGAACAATAGTGAACCCAAATCTGGTAAAGGCCGCAAGGGGACATAAGAGGAGAATTAACTGTCGGCTCCTTACTGCCTCCGGTCAGCCAATACCCGTCCTGGGAGAAATGTCAGTTACGATTAATGTAGGGGGGTCCTCATACCCTCATGACGTTATCGTGGCTGAAATAATGGATGATTGCATCTTGGGTTTGGATTTCATGAAGAAGCACAACTGCAGGATTAATGTCGCTGACGGAGTTTTCAAATGTGGCGAAGAAGAAATTTTCATCCTTGGAGGCGCCTGCGGGAAAGTCGCATGTGTAAAGGAAGTCATTATACCTGGACGAGCGGAAGCCCGGGTGCTGGTGAAACTACCGCCAGCTAGAAAGAACAAGTCTAACAGATGCGTGTTGATCGAAGACACACCCACCAAGACATCAGCACGAAAACTGATGACGGCAAGAACCCTTGTTAGTGGAAGCAGTCACGCTGTGGTCCGGGTTTTGAATCTTGGTGAACGCGAGATCTGCTTGAACAAAGGTGACGTCATTGGAAAGTGCGAGGAAGTTGTCTGGATGAGAAAGTGCAGTTCGACAACAGACGCAGACCCAGCAAACAGCAGCAACAATGGATTAGTGACTGAGCTACTCGATGACTGCAAGAGTAATCTGACTTATTCGCAGAGCATGAAAGCTAAGAAGTTTTTACAGCGCCACGCGAATATCTTCTCCAGTCAGGAAGGTGACCTTGGAAGAACGTCGATGGTTCAGCACAGGATAGATACCGGAAACGAGAACCCGATTCGTCAACGAGCAAGACGGATACCAATTGCAAAGGAGAAGGAAGTGGAAGGCCTTTTGGAGGACATGAGAAGGCATAAAATAATTGAACCGTCTGCAAGTCCGTGGTGCTCACCTGTGGTATTAGTGAAGAAGAAAGATGGCAGCACAAGATTTTGTGTGGACTACAGGCGTCTCAATGATGTCACTAAGAAGGACAGCTACCCATTACCTCGGATCGACGACACTCTGGATACCTTGAGTGGCATGAAATGGTTTTCGACCCTGGACCTGAAATCTGGATACTGGCAGGTGGAAATTCATCCAAAAGACAAGGAGAAGACAGCTTTCTCCACCGGTAAAGGTTTATGGCAGTTTAACGTCATGCCCTTTGGATTGTGCAACGCACCTGCCACATTTGAGCGACTCATGGAGTGTGTACTGGCAGGCTTAGTTGGAGAGGCTTGCTTAGTCTACTTGGACGACGTCATCATTGTTGGCCGCGACTTCGAGGATCATTTGCGAAACTTAGAACGAGTTTTCGCCAAAATAGAGGGGGCCAAATTAAAGTTGAATCCGAAAAAGTGTCGTTTATTCAGGAGTAAGGTCAATTATCTCGGCCATGTTATCTCCAGTGATGGAATCCAGACGGACCCGGAAAAACTGGAAGCAGTTCAAAATTGGCCAACCCCTAAGAACAAAACCGAAGTGCGAGCATTTCTCGGCCTATGCTCCTACTACAGGCGTTTTGTTAAGGGATTCTCGGAGATAGCCAAGCCATTACATCGGCTGACAGAAGATAAACGACAGTTTATTTGGGACGAGACTACTGAAGATTCTTTTCAGAAACTGAAGAAACATCTGTGTGAAACACCAATCCTGGGGTATCCACAACCTGAAGGTCAGTTTATAGTCGACACGGACGCAAGCAACACGGCCATTGGAGGGGTGTTATCTCAAAAACAGGGTGAAAGAGAAGTTGTAATTGCATATTTCAGCAAATCTTTATCCAAGCCAGAGAGAAACTACTGTGTGACAAGAAGAGAACTCTTGGCTGTTGTAAAGACGCTACAACATTTCAGCAAATACCTCATCGGCAGACAGTTTTTACTGCGAACTGATCACGCAGCCTTGAAGTGGCTACTGCAATTCAAGAACCCAGAAGGTCAAGTAGCACGATGGATTGAGCAGCTCCAGGAGTACGACTTCAAGACCGAACACCGCAGCGGAAAGTCGCATGGGAACGCCGACGCACTCTCACGAAGGCCGTGTTCAGAAGACTGCAAACATTGTGTTAAGCAGGAATCTAATGAAGTGACAATAAAGTTAACGAGAACAAGTCCTTTGGGTCCATGGGAGAATGATGCCATGAGGGAGGCTCAAGAAAAAGATGACGACCTTCGGCACATCATCACATGGAAGAAACGGGGTGACGTAAAACCAATCTGGAGTGAGGTTGCACCCACTGGCGCTGTCACTAAGGCGTACTGGGCGCAATGGGAGAGTCTGGTACTTCAAAACGGAATACTCTACCGGAAATGGGAGAAGACTAACGGCAGAGAGTTCCATCTTCAGATAGTTGTCCCACGAGCGAGAGTACCAGATATTCTCCGTGAAATGCACGATGGCATATCAGGAGGTCATCTAGGTGTCAAGAGGACGTTAACAAAAGTGCGAGAACGATTCTACTGGTTGCATTGTCGAGATGACGTGCAGGATTGGTGCCGCAAATGTACTACTTGCGCTGCAGTGAAGGGACCACAGACCAGGAGCCGTGGGAACCTGCGGTTGTATAACGTTGGCGCACCGTGGGAACGAATTGCAGTTGATGTAGCTGGGCCATTTCCTGTAACAGAGTCGGGAAACAAGTATTTCATGGTCGTCATGGACTACTTCACCAAGTGGCCTGAAGTGTTCGCCATACCAAACCAAGAAGCTACAACAGTTGCTTCTAAGCTAGTGGAAGAAGTGATATCTCGCTTTGGTGTGCCTCTGGAAATCCATTCTGATCAGGGCAGGAATTTCGAATCTCAGGTCTTCCAGGAAGTGTGCAGAATCTTGGGAATGCATAAAACGAGGACCACCGCGTACCATCCACAGTCTGACGGAATGGTTGAGAGATTTAACCAGACCCTTGAGAGGCATTTGGCGAAATTGGTAGATGACAAACAAAAGGATTGGGACAAGTACATACCGCTCTTCCTTCTGTCGTACCGTACCGCCGAGCATGAGAGCATAAAAGCTACCCCGGCGTATGTCAATTACGGTAGAGAACTGCGAGTACCAGTAGACCTCTTGACAGGAGGATCACCGGAGGAACCAAAGACCGTACAAGACTATGTCAGCGATTTGAGGGAAAAGATGCGCTATATACACGCCATGGTTCGGGAGAATGGGTTACATTCAAGTGAGAACATGAAGAACAGATACGACCGGAAATCGAACACGAGCGGCTTCGAAGAAGGGACACTGGTGTGGCTGCATAACCCAACTCGTCGAAAAGGGAAATCTCCAAAGTTGCAGACCAAGTGGGACGGCCCATACAAAGTAGTTACCCGATTGAATGATGTGACTTATAGGATTCAAAAGCAACCAAGAGGGACATTCAAAGTGGTACACATAGACCGTCTGGCGCGTTACCATGGCAGTAACAATGATGCTCGGGACGAGCATCTCTAAGAGGGGAGTAGTGTTACGAATGCGGACACGTAGTGTCATCTAGCGGCGGCTACGCAAAGCTATTTACTATCGTGAGATCACAGACAGCGTGAATCCCCTATTCAATACCAGATGCCGCTACTTGCATGTTTTTGTTTATTTGCGCGTACACTGGAATTTTCCCACGATTGTTTACATGTTGTGGAATGTTCTCGCACGGTCTAGAGCTCGCCCCGTCCCGTATAAATACGCGGCTAGACGAGCCGGCCAGTCAGTCTTCGAATGTTTTCGAGTGAGCGATAATCAAAGCGACTTCGGAAGTGAGAAACAAGTGACTTAGTGAGTGAACCAGTGATAGTGCTTAGTGTTTGAACTTAGTGCATAGTGTTTGAACCTAGTGCTTAGTGTTTAGACATAGTGATCTAGTGTGTGTAAGTGTAGTGTAAGTGTTAAGTGTAGTGAAAATAAAAGTCTTCAAGAGAGTCACCAGGTCTTTTCCTCTGAATCATCGAACCTCAGCATGTAACAATATTTTATTCATTTTGTTTTTTTAGTAGCATGAAATGAGTATAAAAATTGCTTAAATTGTGATAGATGTCACAATAAAGAAATCTTTTATTCCAAAAATGTTATGCTAACTGAAAGACGCTTTCAAGTTAATGTTTACTTTAGTAGTTCAGTTACAGACGTATAAGGAAATTATGGCACTTGAACACCAGTGATTAGTCATATTATTCGGCGAAATACATCATCTCATTGACATAATATTATCATTTAAGACATACTTAAAAGTTACATCTCTCTTGAACACACATTTCTAAACATTAGAAATTAGTCACTGGTCAAATTCAAACCAGTTGTAGTGTGAAAAACATACTTTTAAGTACAAACTTACTATAAAAATTTATAAAAATACATAAAAAAACTTACTTATGTGCCCATTCTAAGAATGTAGTAGCGTATACCGATCCGAAAAGTGGATGTGCCTTTTTAGGTTGAAACGGATATGCCAGGGTGTACCTAAAATTTAAAAATTTATATCTCTTTCTTTATTTCCTATCAAAGACAGATCCCGTTTATCACTTTGATTTGAACCTTATGAAATAAAGTCGAAATATAATAAACAGAATTTGCCGTCTATTGTTCCTTATCTCTTACCTTGAACTCAACAAAGGGATCATAATCTGATGCATATTCTCCGGGAAACTCTCCCATACTTCCTTTTTACTACCAGACGGTGAGATATCGTAAATTTTCAGTATCTCTTGTATTGTTAGGGCGTAGCAATCCATGTTCTGAAATATGGAATTCTGTTAGCAATCTAGTCACTTTCTTTTTAAGACATAATAAGCCGTAAAAGTATTTACGTAAGCAACAAATTATTGTGTGTCTAGCACATTGGAAAAGAAAAAGACAGCAATCCTGAAAAAGTTAAACGCTTGTTAATATCTTTATTAGTAAAGGATTTGTTACTTCTTTCCTGAACCTGAGGGACGTTCAGGTCGCCGGATAAAAAGGGGCGCTGAAGGCAAACAAAAGAGTCGCCAAATTTTTTCAGCACTATCAGTACCCTGGACGCCGAAGAAATATCGCCCAGGGTGCTGGTAGTGCTAAAACGACCCTGGTCGTAACGCTCAGCCCCCTTTTACTTGTAAATATATACTCACACTAGTATCCTTCTCATATTGGAACGCTCTGGCTAGTTCTATGAGCGCAGTAGCGGCAAAGCAGTTGTCGTTGATAGAGAACGCGAAAGGCGAGCCGTCTGGTTGCACGTACCGTCGCGGCAGGTGTCCCGCCTCTATCGCACCGAACTGACCCAGACATAGACCGCTGGCTACACTCACTGAGACATCGGGGTATTTGCAGCCTGAAATTTTTATTATAACCTAAAAAACTATATTATGTCCTTTCCCGGGACTCAAAGTATCCCAATACCAAATTTCATCAAAATCAGTTGAGCGGTTTGGGCGTGAAAAGGTAACAGACAGACAGACAGACACTTTCGCATGTATAATATTAGTAAGTATGGATTTGTAACCTAAAAAGTAAAACCTCAAATATATACATAGGGGTCTTTGCGGTCTAAAATATTAATAGTAAATAGTTACCTCTCTAGTAGATTCAATCTACTTGACATAGTCCAGTCACAGAGTTTAAATTCTCATACGCCAAAATACAGCGTTTGCCCGCCATAGCGTACACGTACACTAACAATACGTTCGCGAGTGAAAGAGACAAAGAAATATACAGGGTGCAATTATACCTTCCTGCCAAATTTTAATATATTGATCCTTGTTAAAAATAAAAATACACGTATTTTTTCTTTTATAATCACTCAGTACTAAAATGTTGAGAAATAGCTTCCAAAAGTTATCCTAAAAACACTACAATTAATGGACACGACGCATCGCCCGCGCGTGATGTGACCCCGCGCGCGCGCCTCCCCTCGCGTTATCCCCGGTCATTCCCCCGCGCCGCGAGTGACCATTCTGCAACGATTTTAAATGGGATAAAATATGTCAGTAAAAAAATATAACACCCAATTTTTTTTGGTTAAATGGACTCTCCTAATGATACCTAAGCCCTGGAAAAAATTTGGCAGGAAGGTTTAATTGCACCCTGTATAATAATTGTTAGAGAAGAATAATAATAATAACAAACTAAAAATAATAACAAACTAAATTTTAAACTTACCATCTAACAGTTTATCAATAAGCTCCACAACAACAGGATCTATGCTTTTCCCCCCAAATATTGCTTTGTGAATATCACTTCTATTGCTTTCTAATAGACGGTTCAAATGGTTATATGCCACCGCCTTTATTTTAGGTATATCTTGATTCAAATGCTGCAAATACCATTTGACTTTATCCAAAAAACTCTCTGGTTGGGTCCTCGTCACGTGTTTTTTCACCACCATTTTCACTCTTTCTGAGATTTTAGTATCTTCAATAAAGAATAGATCAGATATATGCGAGCTTAATATGTTTTCATTGCTAAGGACTAAATATTGAAATATCTTGTTTATCTCTTGTGGAGCGTATTCTATTTGCTGAAGTAAAGACACTGCTAGATTTGATAGAAGTGGTCCCAGGGAAATGCTGTCGATATTATGTATGAACGCCCCCCAGGCTTCCGCTAAGATTTTCGGAAACTCTTTGGCTAAAGGCAGAGCACTTCGTAAGGTAGCCAACACTTTGTACCTTAGCGGAGTCAAATACCTTACGCCCATCAGTTGCAAGATTTCCGGAAAACTCTTCAATGCCTTTCGCTTGACTGATAATGCAACTTTAGTATTGACGAGTTTGTGGTCGAAATATGCGAGTACCCCCAAAAATTTCGGGTTTAAAAAGTCAGCTATTTGACCGATACTCATTGTCATGCTGCCATTAGGAGTTGACAGGTCAGGATCGTGACAAGCTAAGTACCGGATCGCATTTAATACTTTCTCGGGGCTAGAACAGTATTGCAGCAAAAATTCGGTCAATATAACCCTAAAATGTCTTTTTATGAGATTCAAAACTGTACATCTTGTCAGCTTTTCGAGTATTGAGTTACATTTTTCTACCATATCGTTAGTCTGCGTTAGATATACGTAAACGTAGATATGAGGAAATCTCTCTATGAGAAAATCGGAGACCGAACACTGGACTAAAGCAGCTATTTCTTCAATCATCGACGGTACCTCCTTAACGCTCACAGCATACGGAATAAGGTATGGTAGAAAGTGGTGACCGTCTTTAGATATAAAATCCCTGTAGCCAACAAATCCAAAGGCTCGCACTACTCTTAATAGATAAATAGGAAAGTCCTTTCCATTGTAGAGACTGCATTCCACAAATAATTTGCAGTAATCCTTTTTAAATTTATGATACACCTGGTTTGGTGTTTGGCCATGAAACTCGCAAACGTCTCTTAGAAACACTATAGCTTTAGGATTCAGTGGACACTGTGGGAACATTATGTAGTAAACTAGCAGTTTTGTGATTGGCAAAATCAAGTTACTATTTTGGCACACACCAAAATTTTTGATGTGACTTAATGTTTGCGTTTGTAGACCTACATCATTGTTTAACAAGCTTTTCTGAGTAGAATTCACAAGAAGGTTTATGCACATGTTAATCATTGATTCTCTTTTACTATTCCAATCCTGAGATTTGTCTTCTTCCAACTGAAAATTAAAATATTTTTATATTACTTAAAAGTAAAAAGCTGAGGTATGTCTATTACATTTGGGAAAGAATATTCTCGTACAGTCTAGGGCTCGCCTCGACCCAGTCGCAAGAAGACGGGCCGACAATTCAGTTCGATACGAGCGATCTTCGAGGTGACTTCGGAGTGAAAACAAGTGATCAATAGTGAGTGAACCAGTGAAACCTACGACTTGGCTATGACCTAGGACAGTGATATTGCTTAGTATTTTGGACCTAGTGCTTTGTGTGACCTAGTGTTTGTGAATAAAGTCTTCAAGAGAGTCAGCAGGTTTTTCTCTCCAAATCCTTCGAACCCTAGCACGTAACAATATTCATGATAGCTAAAAAGTTTACAACAAAAATAAAACATACCTGATTGTTACTTAGAACTGCTTTAAAAACTTGTACAATATATTTCAAATGCGGCTCAGATATTATTGTGGACGGCACTCCGTAGTCAAAGATAAAGTAATGGTTTAGCAGACACTCAACCAGCTTCCAGTACTTCTCTCCAATTTTTATATGCTGCTTATCATTCAGAAACTTTCCGAATAAATTCTTCATCATACCTTGTGTAGAATTTGTATGAGAATTATTATTTTCTATACAAATCACATCATATTTCTGCTTTATTTCATCAATGTATTCAGAGATTTTCAAGTTTTTATTGTGGCACCGTGAGCATAGTATACATAGAAACATACTTCCATTTTCAAACATACAATGGCCAGTACTGGTATTGCTAACAATAATTACATAATCCGCCAGTGACATACAACATATAGCTGGTAAAACTGAAATCACATTTCTCTGCACATCATCTATTCTGGACATGAAAACTGGCATTAAAATATCTCCTATAATTTTGCTAGCTGACATTATTTTATTTGATAAGAGCAGTGGTGTAACTTCAACCACCTGAAAATGTAAGGAAAATAATTTAATTTTGTTAAGGCAAACAGTAGTTGTTTATGCATCAATATTAAAGTTATTGTAGTGAAATACACAAAAAAATATATCACCTTAAAAGAAAATATTCCTGTTAAATATGTATAATAATTTATAATAAAAATGTGCTCTTAATAATACAAAAGGAAAAAATCTTACCTTGGCACAGTCGGCCCTACTTTTCATTAGAGAACTTGTAACAAACATAATAGTATCACTCCCAGAGTCTTTGTGTCTATGTTTTGACAATAGCATAGTTTTTACAAGCATATATTTAAGGAGGCACAATCTTACTGTTTCTTCTAAATCTACGAGAAAAGATTTACTCGTGTTTAAGCTTATTATTTGGTTAAATATTTCTGATTCCTCTGCTGCTGCATTCTTATTCAGACATATGCTACTTGTTACCACATTTAAAATACATTTGTAAACACTTTCATTGCTTAATATAACTTGCTTATAATTTCTTGTCAACTTAAGCAAGGATGTCCATATTTTCATCAATTTTTCTTTATTCAGTAAACTATGATCCTTTGATTTACATTCAAAATGTACAGATAATAATATATTCAGTGATGATAAACATCTACTTAGATGAAATGATATAAGATACTCATCCAAATTCATATCCTCGCATGCCTTTATATTTAGAATGACTGATAAAGTATTGTTGTAATATGTGTTCTCATTTAGAATATTCAATTCATAATTATTATGAACAAAAGGTAATATTTGTTTTACATAAAAAGTCTTCAGAATGTCTATTTCTGAAGCTTCTTTTTTCTGTAAATCTGTGATGGATTTTGGTAGCTCGATGAATTTAGATAACAACAGACATCTCATCTTTAGATCCTTTGTAAATATCTTTGTTGAGTTGTTAATAACTATGGTACATATTGATGCATATATCTCCTCATATCCTTTTATTGATGTAACATCACTTTCTTGTAACAATTCCAGTAGTGTTAAATTAAATTTGTTCAAATAGACATCATTTATTTCATATTTTTCATACAAAACATGGATAGTCTCAACCATTGCTTCCGTATAAGTTAAAAAAGCTTTGTTCGTTTTTGGAAAGCAATCATGTAACCTAATCATAGAAACCCTGTTTGAATTTTTTATCAAATTGATAAAGAATTTGAAACAGGTGTATTTGAGATCAATATCAAAATTTTCAAGCGTATACAAAATAGGTGCAAACACTTTTTCTTCTAGGTTCTGGTAGGTGGTCGTATTGTTGTGTGGTGCGTTAATTAAATTAGGAGGTATACTTTCGGCTAGCAGTTTTAAAGTTATTTCTATAATGGTCTTCAGTGATTCAATACTATTGACTTGAACATAAATAGGTTCTAGCTTCATGTCTTGAATAGTTGTTAGTGTTGGTGTAAAATTTTCCAGCATAACCTCTCTTTTTTTATCTTCAGGAAACTCTTTATAATATTTCACAAGTTTCTCCACAACATGACAGTACTCAGCAAGAATAGCTTCATTGAATGATGCTCTATTTATGCATAGTATATGTAGAATCTTAGATTGAGCTTCTATACATCTTAAATGAATGCTGTAATATCTTAAAATATTAAATGATAACTCAATAAAATATGATAGTTAAAGCCTAGATTTGTTTCTATTAACTTACCTGTGTAATTCCTTTACAGAACACACATAGAAGAGTCTTCCTAATAACCAAGTATTGAAGGAGTTGTAGTGAGAATCAGGCCATTTAGATGAGCCGGCTTTAGGGACCAATACCTCCGAATAATCTCTGGAATAACATGTCTATTAATGAATGGCTAAAGAAACAAATAGGAAAGAGTATTGTAATATAATGTATGAAACTGGTTACTTACTCAGAGAGTTTCAAAATAGAGGTTAAAAGTCTATCAAGTCCATCAGCTGCATTTTCCAAATTGTTAAACAAAGCTAACGTTAGATCGTTAAACATTTGCCACATTGTATAGGGACCGTCCTGCGTTTCATCGTCCATCTTCTTAAGTTATTAGTATCACAATTCGCACAAAATCCAACAAAACCTATGTAAAGTTGTAAATAAATTGTTCAGTTTAGCGCCCAAACTTTTATAAATATTTTTATGGCACTTCGGCTTTAACCATGGCCAGTGTCTTTTGACATGTTTTTGACACGGCAGTCAATTTGACATTGGTTTGACATATTTGCTTTTTTATTGTAAAAAGTACGGCAGGGTTATTACGTAAAAATAGCGATCAACAATCCATCAGCAATAATTGCCCGATAATCGCGCGATCGATTGCTGGGGTGGTATCATGTAAGCGATGGCTCGCGGATCGCTCGCAAATCGTTTCAGTGCACTTTTGCGAGTACACTAGCGCCAAAAACAATTTAGTAGCAATCAAAGGAACTATTATTGGAATGTCAAATCAAACAAACTTCGACCATGTTTACATTACAAGTGTTTAGATCACGTTCCTAATGTATACAAAAGTCAAAAGTACTCTGCGACCTGCGTTCGCTTTAGTTGTGATTGTTTCGTGAACAAAATAACAAGTGAGCGAGATTATATAATCACAATACTGTATAAATTATTTGGTATAAATCACCAATGTATCAGCTGGATTCCCTAGTGAAATAGCCAAAGGAGTGGATCTTGGGTCAATGTGAAAAGAAGCTGTTGAAAACCGTAGAATAATCTTGCCCATAAGCCGCTCTAGAATCTAGATTCTAGATCAACAAAATCTTGAGAACAATAGAAAAAGGTAAGCATCCTTAATTTGTAGCCTTTAAGTACTTTCTTAATGTTACTTCTCCCTTTCTTGATTTTTCATAACACTTTTCTATTTTTGTAGTACTGGGCTGACCTTAAAAGTTAAAAACAACAGCAAGATGAAGATGGCTAAAAGAGGTGGTACTTTGGGGCTGCTGGTAATCAAAGATGGTGATATATGGCTTACCAATGAACAAAGTCTACAATGAAGTCTTGGCTTTCATCGCAGAGCACTGTATTTGGTGATGGTGAACATAGAATTTTATTATATTCTGTAAGTTCTAGAATTTCTAACTAACCTATTAAAACATAATCTTAATAGTTACCTATATTTTTATTAGATTTTAAGTGAGTTTATACAGTGAGGCTGATTTCTGTGAAAGTAGTTGTTCCTTACAGTAAATTTTAGATTAGTTTTGAATTATAGGAAGAAGTAAATATTTTTGTTAAAATAACTTTATTTTGCAGGTATTATGGATTTCATTGAAACTAGGCCGTCTGCTTCAACTCATTTGGATATTGCTTTTATTATACTTTGTAAGTTCTACAATTTCTATCTAAGTAACTTATTAAAAACATAAACTTAATATCTATATTTTTATTAGATAAGTGAGTTTATACAGTGAGGCTGAAATGCCAAACCATCCAATACAATATTATTGGATGATTTCTGTGGAAGTAGTTGTTCCTTACAGTAAAATTTAAATTAGTTTAAACTATACGAAGAAATAATTTTTTTTCTTAAAATAACTTTATTTTGCAGATATGGATTTCATGGAAGCTGGGCCGTCTGCTTCAACTCGTGATAGTGATTTTGATCCTAAACAATATACAGATGACAAACTACGGAGTGCTGCTGAATCAACAATATTTGATTATTTGTCTTACTTATTAGTTATTACAAATATTTACTAGTGTTAAAATCATTTTATAATTAATAACTTTGTGTTAAAATAGATGTGTGAAACTGCATATAATATTTTTAATATGACAAATATTAAAATTATAATAAAAGTTGTCATTTATATAATATAATTATTTATTACTTATATATTAGGTATTACCTATAGTTTGGGGTTTAAATAAATAAAAAACTCACTTTGCACTTCATTTCTTTATTTTTTAAATTGACATTTTATAATATTATATAACTGATATATTATACTGATAAGTGATATTAACTACTAACAAAACATAATATTTTAGTGAGAATACAATAAAAACCCTTTAATAATCTGAAAGTCATTTTGTTCTTGGTTCTGAAAGCCACATTTATATTTATGTAATTTATTAGGAATACTAAACAGCTATTAATAGAACTAAGTATAATATTGTAAATATTAATAATGTAACAACTTTATAGTATTCTATAAAGTTTAGTATATTATAGACTATACTGAAGGAGTTGAATTAGTGATATTGATAAATTTATAAGTATTTATAATTAATAAAAAACTTTACTTTGTGAATATTATTAAATAAAGTAATATAAGTAATAGTTGTTGCATTTTTATTTATAGTTTGGCTTTAAATAAATGAAAATCTCACTTAACACAATATTTCTTTATTTTGTAAATTGACTTTTTACATTAAGCATAGTATTTAGGGAAAACAAAGTCTGACAAAAATAAAAGTATTAGCGAATAGTATAATATAAACAACAAATAGACTTTACATAATATTTTAGAATACAGTAAAAACAGACAACAGTAAGTAAGTATGCTTTTAAATGAAATTTTGTTTTTGTTATCAAACATTCAGACATTTATTTTTATTTAAAATACAAAACAAGAATACAGCTAATAATAGAACAATAATTAACTAACATTCCTTAGCATAATACTTTTATCTGTATTCCTTAGTATCATGTAACACAACATTAGCCACTAGGCAGCTAAATTAAAGTCCAATAATATTGATGAATATACATTTTAATATTTACAATATTGATATTTAAAACATCACGATGAAAACCTAATAAAGATATTAATATTATGCATAAGAGCTTGTAGCACCTCCATTGTGGGTATCGCAGTCCGCAGATGCCAGACATAATAGATTTTCAATTGTTATGCGGCAGCCGGCTGGCGCTTGGGGATTGATGGGTTTTAAGCAGTATTCTGATTTTAATAAACCTTTTTAACATTGGTTTTAATATATTTCTGTTATTATTAAATAATACATGACTAAATCTTTTATTTATTGTTGCACAGTTGGAGTTGCATATTGGAGGTTATGCATAAAATCATTAGTCATTAGAAAATGTTTTACTACTTAAAAATAAACCTTGTTTCTGGTGTATGTTTAAAAGTATTCCATTTAATTATACTTACATGAAGACAAATAACAATAACTTAATAGTAATCTACATGCAAATGAAAGAAATAACACTGTTTTACTGCTTTATTTTTTCCTTTACAAAGATCACAACCTCTGCAAGTTCTTTGCGGTCTGCCACTCACTAAAAGCTGGTTCTCACTTTTTCAAAGGAACTAACATCCTGCAATGGCTAAAGTGTGGTCCTAAACTTGTTGAAGCACTTGGAAATCGTCGTACTGGCAGGCGACGCGATGGTTGTTACTTGTTACAGATGTTTCGCAACACAGCTGCACAGGTGTTAATTGTTGTTTTTCTTGTCAATCTGACTTGTCACAGATATCTACAAACAGCTTCTTTCAACCCTTGTAATGGGTTTTAAACTCAGAGTCAGACAGTTCCAGTGCCTGGGCTCGGTCGCGATTGCGAGGTCTTATTTAGCTGTATTTCTGGCTGCATCTCTTGCGTCTTCTTCAGGAATGGCTTCTAATACCAGCACTGTATGCGCCAATGTTATAAATATTCGTTTTGCAGTCTAACATTTTACGTAAAACACCACTAACCACTCAGCGATAAACAAGCAATCGGAAAAAATCACTTTTGTTGTGATCGCTATTTGACAGTTCAAATTGCTCGCCGATTGCCATCGCATTGCTGTCAAAAGCCTTACGTGATACGAAATAAATGCAACAGTATGGAGATTTAGCGATTTATAATGCAATTATAGTTCCTTGATTGTTCGGCAGAGGGAGTACTGTCGCTCGATTGCAATCGTATTGTTTTGGGTGATCACGTGGTACGAAATTGCGATTTTGCAGCAATTATCGCGCAATAATTGCTATCGCATTGCTCTCGCAAGATACGTAATACCACTGCGGTAGGGTTATTACGTAAAAATAGCGATCAACAATCCATCAGCAATAATTGCCCGATAATCGCGCGATCGATTGCTGGGGTGGTATCATGTAAGCGATGGCTCGCGGATCGCTCGCAAATCGTTTTAGTGCACTTTTGCGAGTACACTAGCGCCAAAAACAATTTAGTAGCAATCAAAGGAACTATTATTGGAATGTCAAATCAAACAAACTTCGACCATGTTTACATTACAAGTGTTTAATAACACGTTCCTAATGTATACAAAAGTCAAAAGTACTCTGCGACCTGCGTTCGCTTTAGTTGTGATTGTTTCGTGAACAAAATAACAAGTGAGCGAGATTATATTATAATCACAATACTGTATAAATTATTTGGTATAATCACCAATGTATCAGCTGGATTCCCTTGTGAAATAGCCAAAGGAGTGGATCTTGGGTCAATGTGAAAAGAAGCTGTTGAAAACCGTAGAATAATCTTGCCCATATGCCGCTCTAGAATCTAGATTCTAGATCAACAAAATCTTGAGAACAATAGAAAAAGGTAAGCATCCTTAATTTGTAGCCTGTAAGTACTTTCTTAATGTTACTTCTCCATTTCTTGATTTTTCATAACACTTTTCGATTTTTGTAGTACTGGGCTGACCTTAAAAGTTAAAAACAACAGCAAGATGAAGATGGCTAACAGTGGTGGTACTTTGGGGCCTGCTGATGCTGCTGGTAATCAAAGATGGTGATATATGGCTTACCAATGAACAAAGTCTACAATAAAGTCTTGGTTTTCATCGCAGAGCACTGTATTTGGTGATGGTGAACATAGAATTTTATTATATTCTGTAAGTTCTAGAATTTCTAACTAACCTATTAAAACATAATCTTAATAGTTACCTATATTTTTATTAGATAAGTGAGTTTATACAGTGAGGCTGATTTCTGTGAAAGTAGTTGTTCCTTACAGTAAATTTTAGATTAGTTTTGAATTATAGGAAGAAGTAAATATTTTTGTTAAAATAACTTTATTTTGCAGGTATTATGGATTTCATTGAAACTAGGCCGTCTGCTTCAACTCATTTGGATATTGCTTTTATTATACTTTGTAAGTTCTACAATTTCTATCTAACTTATTAAAAACATAAACTTAATATCTATATTTTTATTAGATAAGTGAGTTTATACAGTGAGGCTGAAATGCCAAATCATCCAATACAATATTATTGGATGATTTCTGTGGAAGTAGTTGTTCCTTACAGTAAATTTTAAATTAGTTTAAACTATGCGAAGAAGTAATTTTTTTTCTTAAAATAACTTTATTTTGCAGATATGGATTTCATGGAAGCTGGGCCGTCTGCTTCAACTCGTGATAGTGATTTTGATCCCAAACAATATACAGATGACAAACTACGGAGTGCTGCTGAATCAACAATATTTGATTATTTGTCTTACTTATTAGTTATTACAAATATTTACTAGTGTTAAAATCATTTTATAATTAATAACTTTGTGTTAAAATAGATGTGTGAAACTACATATACTTTGTCATATTAAAATTATAATAAAAGTTGTCATTTATATAATATAATTATTAATTACTTATATATTAGGTATTACCTATGGTTGGGGGTTTAATAAATAAAAAACTCACTTTGCACTTCAATTCTTTATTTTTTAAATTGACATTTTATAATATTATATAACTGATATAATATTATACTGATAAGTGATATTAACTACTAACAAAACAATATTTTAGTGAGAATACAATAAAAACCCTTTAATAATCTGAAAGTCATTTTGTTCTTGGTTCTGAAAGCCAGTAATTTATTAGGAATACTTAACAGCTAATAATAGAACTAAGTATAATATTGTAAATATTAATAATGTAACAACTTTATAGTATTCTATAAAGTTTAGTATATTATAGACTATACTGAAGGAGTTGAATTAGTGATATTGATAAATTTATATTTATAATTGATAAAAAACTTTACTTTGTAAATATTATTAAATAAATTTGTAATTTAAGTAATAGTTGTTGCATTTTATTTATAGTTTGGCTTTAAATAAACGAAAATCTCACTTAACACAATATTTCTTTATTTTGTAAATTGACTTTTTACATTAAGTATAAATTTAGGGAAAACAAAGTCTGACAAAATTAAAAGTATTAACGAATAGTATAATATAAACAACAAATAGACTTTACATAATATTTTAGAATACAGTAAAAACAGACAACAGTAAGTAAGTATGCTTTTAAATGAAATTTTGTTTTTGTTATCAAACATTCAGACATTTATTTTATTTAAAATACAAAACAAGAATACAGCTAATAATAGAACAATAATTAACTAACATTCCTTAGCATAATACTTTTATCTGTATTCCTAAGTATCATGTAACACAACATTAGCCACTAGGCAGCTAAATTAAGGTCCAATAATATTGATGAATATACATTTTAATATTTACAATATTGATATTTAAAACATCACGATGAAAAGCTAATAAAGAAATTAATATTATGCATAAGAGCTTGTAGCACCTCCATTGTGGGTATCGCAGTCCGCAGATGCCAGACATAATAGATTTTCAATTGTTATGTGGCAGCCGGCTGGCGCTTGGGGATTGATGGGTTTTAAGCAGTATTCTGATTTTAATAAACCTTTTTAACATTGATTTTAATATATTTCTGTTATTATTAAATAATACATGACTAAATCTTTTATTTATTGTTGCACAGTTGGAGTTGCATATTGGAGGTTATGCATAAAATCATTAGTCATTAGAAACTGTTTTACTACTTAAAAATAAACCTTGTTTCTGGTGTAGGTATGTTTAAAAGTATTCCATTTAATTCTACTTACATGAAGACAAATAACAATAACTTAATAGTAATCTACATGCAAATGAAAGAAATAACACTGTTTTACTGCTTTATTTTTCCTTTACAAAGATCACAACCTCTGCAAGTTCTTTGCGGTCTGCCACTCACTAAAAGCTGGTTCTCACTTTTTCAAAGAAACTAACATCCTGCAATGGCTAAAGTGTGGTCCTAAACTTGTTGAAGCACTTGGAAATCGTCGTACTGGCAGGCGACGCGATGGTTGTTACAGATGTTTCGCAACACAGCTGCACAGGTGTTAATTGTTGTTTTTCTTGTCAATCTGACTTGTCACAGATATCTACAAACAGCTTCTTTCAACCCTTGTAATGGGTTTTAAACTCAGAGTCAGACAGTTCCAGTGCCTGGGCTCGGTCGCGATTGCGAGGTCTTATTTAGCTGTATTTCTGGCTGCATCTCTTGCGTCTTCTTCAGGAATGGCTTCTAATACCAGCACTGTATGCGCCAATGTTATAAAAATACGTTTTGCAGTTTAACATTTTACGTAAAACACCACTAATCACTCAGCGATAAACAAGCAATCGGAAAAAATCACTTTTGCTGTGATCGCTATTTGACAGTTCAAATTGCTCGCCGATTGCCATCGCATTGCTGTAAAAAGCCTTACGTGATACGAAATAAATGCAACAGTATGGAGATTTAGCGATTTATAATGTAATTATAGTTCCTTGATTGTTCGGCAGAGGGAGTACTGTCGCTCGATTGCAATCGTATTGTTTTGGGTGATCACGTGGTACGAAATTGCGATTTTGCAGCAATTATCGCGCAATAATTGCTATCGCATTGCTCTCGCAAGATACGTAATACCACTGCGGGATTGCCACGGGATTGCCCTAAAAACACGCAGCAATCAGCATTTTGCACTACGAGTTCCGAGTCGGAACAGCTAACGGCCCTTTTGAAATATTTTGGTTTGCCTTTATAACTTGGTTTTAAACCAAGGAGCATAAGTTTTAAGCTTTTTGGTGATAACGCTCTTCACCGCCGAAAATATTACAATAGCTCGGAGTAGGCTTTGAGCTTGCTATATTCCTTTTGCAGGTTCTTGCATGCGAGTGTACGCATAGGCAGTGTGGGAGAGGTCAGAGGAGTGAGGTAGGTGCTGTACGCATGCCTATGCGTGCACTCACTCATTTACTTAAAGGTGGAGGTTTATTTCGCGGAATATTGCTAAAAAATAATAACAAACTAAATTTTAATTCCGTGTTCGAAAAACTGATAAAATAAAGCTGGTGCTGGTAAGTTGATGACTGAATTTCACATTACCGGATGTTGTGAAAAATAAAGACACACCCAAGTACGAAAAAACGTTTTTATTCGCTTCCGTAATATATATAATAAAATCTTATCATAATTATTACAAAAACAATTTTCTACTATGCATTATGAAATAAATTCTTTACAATAAGCTTTTCGGTGACTAAATAAAAATTTGATAATTTACATAAAATACAATAAAATATGTGAAAATTAAATTGACTACCCGTCGTAGCATGGTGAATAACCTAATGTGATGAATTTTAAAACATCTCTAATATAATGGTCTATTAATAACTATTGAAAGATAGCTATATAATGCACACCAAACTAAGTGCTTCCTCTTTTTTATTGCGAATATTTTATATTACTTTCAATAGAATAACTATATTTAATACAATATACATTTCAATAAATATTTTAGTAAGCACGCTATGTTTAGTCGAAGCTAATAAGTTCTGCTGTGTTGTTGTTTTGCTCGGATTTGACCGGCGTCTGCGCAGTTTGCGCTGGAGGAGGCTGGTTTTGGACCATTGGCTGATTTGGTGGGCCATTGCCGAAACTTTGCACCTTCATTGGTCCCATATTCTGAGGCATCTGTTGCGGAGGTTGCCCGGGCATCTGCTGTGGTATCTGGCCTTGCATTTGAGGCATAGACTGATTCATAGCACCCATCATCATGTGCGGGGGCATTTGTCCTTGGTTCATCTGGGGCCCCTGCTGGTTTGGAGGCATCTGATTGGGAGGCATCTGCTGGCCTTGATTTATGACATGGCCGGGTTGGCCTTGAGGTTGCTGAGGCGGCTGGGGACCTTGCATCATAACTTGGCCTTGATTTGGTCCAGCGTTACCTTGCACCGGTATAGGTTGACCCTGGGACACCTGCGGCGGGTGCGGCGTTTGGCCTTGAGGGGGTCCTTGGGGAGTTTGAGGTAGCTGACCCTGGTTGGGCGCGGGTTGGCCCATCGCCTGTCCCGGCATAGGCAACGGCTGCCCCGGTAGAGGCATTTGAGGGTGCATCTGTGGTGCCTGCTGATTGGTCTGTGGATTTTGCATATTTGGGTATCCCGACACGGGCACCTGCTGGTTATTGTTCGGTTGGTTGCTCGGCATCACGGGAATTCTCATATTGGGAGCCATTTGCATACCATACACCGGGTTGTTAGGGTTCGGTTGGGGGATATTCATCTGTCCCATTGTCATGGGTGGCATCATGGAGTTTGGCTGCTGGGGTTGGTTGGGTAAATTCTGTTTCTGTAACTGTTGGGCAGGGTGCGCGCTCTGTATGGGTATACCGTTGGCGATGTTCTGCGCCAACATGTGCATGCCGGGCTGGTTGGGCATGCGCATTTGCATCTGCTGCATCAGCATCTGCTGCTGCATGGGCAATTGCTGGCTCATGTTGGGTCGGATGTTCGCTTGGTTCATCGTGGCGCTGGTTGGAGTCACGCCGGCCGTGGTCATGGCGTGCATTTGTGGCATGGATGGCATTGGGCCCATTTGGGTGTTGATTGGCATGTTCGCTTGGGACATTTGTGGCTGGTTAGCCATTGGGGCACCGTCTGCGGAGGTCTGCGGCATCATCTGCGGGTGGAACTGAGGGTTGACGTACATGGGCTGATTGGGGTACCCCTGTGGGAACTGGTGCATGGTCACGCCGGGCATATAGAACCCGCTGCTCGCGGACATCATGTATTGGTGCTTCTGCTGCTCTTGCCTCATCTGCATCTCTCTTTCTTGTTCCTAATAAAAAATAAAAGGAATTCAGTGAATCATAAACATAATACAATTTATTTTTACTGCACGATTCATGCACTATAATATGCTTTATGATCTCTATTTTCGTCCTTTAATAACATTATAGATAATATGCCGGTTTTCTAACTACCGACACTGATCATATACGGTTAAAAAGTGTTCGCAATACGGGCTGTTACATCCTCGGATCAGTGTCACTTAAAAAAAAGTACCTGCACTCTCTGCAGGGCCAATTGTCTCTGGTACTGCAGGTACTCGTGTTTCTTCTTCCTCATGGCCTGCAGCTTGGCCGCCATTTGCAGTTGTCGCTGCCGCTCCGCCGCTTCTGCCGCCGCCGCCAGCCGCGCTGCATGTTCAGCCCGTAATGTGTCGAGAGCCGCACGGCTGTCACGCACTTGGCTTATCTTGTCCTGAGCGTAAATTGAGCATAATTAAAAAAAATAACTTAATAAACTATATCTATATTGCGACAAAGCTTTAAATTAACGTGGCGAAAAAAGGAACTAACATCGTCGCCATCATACAAAAACAACCTTTTTGACACTTCACCTATACCAGCAGCACCCCGTCCATGTTTATTTACAGCGTTCGTTGTCGCATTGTAGTGTTACAAACAACTTAGTTGGTAGAATTTTTAGGCCTAAATATAACCAATAACTACATAATATTATCATAATCTGTCTCATTTATTTTCTTTTAAACATATAAAAAACATCAGTATGTAACATAACACAAATAAAAAGCAGTAAAGTTCAAGATTTAGATAATTTTAGATTGACCTTTGAAACGTTCCAACGTGAAAATTGTGACCATAAGCAATAAGTTAGGGGGCTTATCAGTAGTAAAACATCGACCTTCCACTTACTTTATATTTAGGTTAGGTTAGTAGTTGGTTACAAAACCAAACGCACCTGTAAACTCTCCAAGTAAACTCTCTTGTCGTCCTGCTGCTGTATGTAGCGTAGCAGCTTCGAGTGCATCGCCGTTATGTTCATGAATAATGTCTGGACTGAAGTATCGTTGGCGATGGAGCGACCTCTGTAATGAACAGATTAATTAAATAATCTTAATAACCATACCCAGACTAATATTATAAATGCGAAAGTGTGTCTGTCTTGTCTGTCGGTTTGTCCGTAACATCTTTACGCCTAAACTACTGAACGGATTCACTTTAGAGTTCCGGGAAAGGGGCAAAAAGGATATTTTTTATCTCGGAAAAATGTATGGTTTCCCGCGCGATAAACGAATTTTGGCGCAACGGAGTTGCGAGCGTCATCTAGTATAATACTATAAATGCGAAAGTGTGCCTGTCTGTCTGTTACCTCTTCACGCCCAAACCACTGAACAGATTTTGCCGTTTGTTATGGACATACTTCGAGTCCAGGACATACAATACTTTTTATCCCGGAAAAATGTGTGGTTTCCTGCGCGATAAACGAATTTTGGCGCAACGAAATCATCCAGTAAAAAATTATTTAGTGCATGTCTAACTATTACGACTAAGACAAATGTCATTAAACTATGAGAGGCTAAAAACTCGTCGTATTTTATTATTTAGATACTAAAACATCAAATAAACCTGTCTCAATTACTATTAACATTAAAATCAACGAAAAAAATCTAACGTCATCACAGTAACTAAAGAAGAGCGTAACAGAAAAAGTTCGCGACTTTTGTTTAAAAAAGCCCGAAAAAACGCCGCTTTAGACTTTAGTCATTTTGCTGGAGAAGTTTCAAGGCAATCTGTCGAAAATTTGGACTGCTAAGGCGCGCCAAAAAGTGCTCAGATCGCCACGAAACCTAGACAGATCGATGCAGATAAAAAATGCTGTCGAACTGTATACAATAACTCAATATGGCCAAATTGGCGCTTTATCATTTTATCTTTTTCACTGACGATATTCTTCGAAGGTAAATCTAAATTTAAAAAAATATCGACGATACAACAACAGACCTAGAGGAATTGCTCTTCATTCTGTTGACGAATATTTCGACCTGCGACTTGAGAGTCTCGACGAAGTCGTCAATTTCCTTGTCTTCTGCCTCATCTTCCTGACCCTTGGCTGTGTTCGGTTTCGTGAATTCTTGCTGTAAGTATAATTTCAAGACATTATGATATTTTTAAGTATTTTTATAGCAGCGCTAACCTTTAGTAATAGTGGTAATAGCAAGAGCACGAGCACACTTTAGAATATTATTGAATTTCGTACAGTTCTCTGATATCCGTACAAAATGAATTATCAAATAAGTAGACAAAAGATTCTCACAGGACACAGATGATATTATTATGTAGCTCCAAAACTATTCTACTGTTCTATAAAAATAACACTACAGAATTCCCATAAAGCGTGTGTACAGAAAACATGACGTGTCAAAGTGAAACTTCGGTTCAAAATCGTGACAGAAATTTCGACCCTCTTTTACATGAGACCCACCTCGAAATTTTACTCTCAAAGCGCCCAAAGAAGTTTCACTTCAAAAATCTTACCTCAGGCGTCTCGGTAGTGGTATGCGATGACGGCGCAGTGGGGGCGGCCTGAGCCTCCCGAGCCACTCGCTGCTCCCAGTAGTTGCGGTCGAGGTACCGGGATAACTCCGTGCTGGTACCGCCGTGCTCGGGAGACGCGCTAACCGACGACGGCGTGGGGGAAACTGAAAAGTTGAGAACAACTGGTGAGGAGATGGTTGAGAACATCTGAGTGTTTAGAGATGGTTGAGAACATCTGATTATTTGGAGATGGATGAGAACAACTGTTTAGAGATACTTAGTTGAGAACATCTGAGTGTTTAAAGATGATTGAGAAATGACAAACATCTGAGCATTTGGAGATGGTTAAGAACATCTGAGTATTTGGAGATGATTAAGGACATCTGAGTGTTTAGGGAATGGTTGAGGATATCTGAATGTTTGGAGATGGTTCAGAATGTGTTAGTGTTTGAACTTTGAAGATGGTTGAGGACATCTGAGTGTTTAGGGATGGTCGAGGACATCTGAGTATTTGGAGATGGTTGAGGACATTTGAGTGTTTGGAGATGGTTGAGGACATCTGAATGTTTGAAGACGGTTGAGAGCTTTTCACAATTTTTTGGACATAGCTTATTGAAGTAATGTTGAGAACAGATGTTTGAAGATGGCTTATTCAAACATTCTACAGCATTATAATATTATGTTAAACTAGCTGTCCCGGCAAACGTTGTTTTGCCATTTAAAGTATATATTCTACATCATCAGTTGATACATGTTTTACCCCCTCTTTTGTCCCCTAAGAGGGTGTGGGGGGGGGGGGGGGAAGGTCATACACCAGATATTAAGTTGAAAAACACAGTTAATACCTAATATGAAGTAAGTCCACTAAAGAAAAAAGTTGTATACAAAATCTGACCCCTCTTTGGTCCCCAGAGAGGGTTGAGAGGGGAGGGGGGGGAGGATTTTTATACACCAGATGTTGAGTTGGAAGAAGACAAATATAATATATCTGTGAAAATCGTATGCAAATCGGATCAGTAGTTTTCGTGTTAAAGAAAAAAGTTTGATACAAAATCTGACCCCCTCTTTTGTCCCCTTCGAGGGGTGGGGGGAAAAAATTTTATACACCAGATGTTAAGTTGGAAGAAGATAAATATATCTGCGAAAACCACATTCAAATCGGATCAGTATTTTTCGTGTGATGCTGAAACAAACATACAGACAGACAGAAAGAGTGACAGACAGACAGACAGACAAAAAACTAACCACATTTTTGGCTTCTATAGCGATGTAGTGACAAAGGTGTAATTTCGGGTGTCATTTCATATCTTTTATGTACAGAATTTTCATTTCTACAACAGAATATTGTCTTCCTCCCGCACGCGCTTTGGTGACGCCCACTATCGTAATATTTTAATTTCGCCATAATTTCAAAACCAAACGTCCAATTTTAATCATTCAAAGACCGAATATTATCTACATAAACTGTACTTAGTGATAAAATAATTTATTTTGATAAGGATTAATAGCGTGAGTAAAATATATCCGTTTAAATATAGTCCAAAAAAATTCAGGATTTTTAAATAAATAAATGGTTATTGTGCCTCACTCGACATAGATAGGTATAGTGTGTCGCGGACTTTTTTGTAGATATTTATAAGATCTACAATTACTTAGAACATTTTATGGTTCTATCTTTTATAGTTTAGGCAGCGCACGCAAAATAAGTAACTTTTCTAGCTGATTTTTTACACCTTGCGTCCGAAAAACTCAAATATCTTACGGAACCCTACTTTTTTCCAAAATAAAATGTAGCCTATGTTCAGCAGAAATAATTTAAGATTCCAATAGCAAAAGAATTTTTCAAATCGGTCCAGTAGTTTCGGAGCCTATTCGACTCAAACAAACAAACAAACAAACAAACAAAAAATCAAATCTTTCCTCTTTATAATAGTAGTGTAGAAGTGTAGATAAAATAATATAATTAATATACACAGCTTCTTCAATGCAAGTAGGACACACATTGTGTAACAGCTATTGCCATTTTACAATGCACCTAATATGGCTACAATAGCCATTATTGAAAAGGAAAACTCTATTTAGTTCTTGCTCTAGTTCTCACAGTCTAGAAGGCTGATTACTTGAAGGTCTTAGAAGAGGCATTCTCTTTTTAATAGGCAATAAAAAGACGGCCGTCTTTAGGTTATAATTAATTTGAATAAAGAGTTTTTTATTATTATTTTATTATTTGACTATAAGGTACATTTTACTCTTAGAGATGTTAATGAAAAGTGAAAACTTGTCCTTTTTTCGAGAAAACTTACACAGACTTTGTACATTACAAAATATTTAAATCGAATTACAATAACCTTAGCTTAAAATAGCATATTCTGACGAATCAAAAGAATTTATGCCTGGACTGGCTTTATCAATGCAAGCTCAGACGAAATAAAAACCAATTAGATAGGCCCAGGGGCGTCCTTACCCAATGCGAGGCCCCGGGCGGAAGGTCTTTGCGAGGCCCTTTGTTTTAAGAAAAAATACCTTGCGAGGCTCCTGCAAGAGCAAGGCCCTGGGCGATTGCCCTTTTCGATACCCCCTAGGGCCGTCACTGGATAGACCATTTAGTCAAAGTGCAGAAAAGCTTACTTGTAGGATGCAGTGTGTTCTCCGGAGCGATGTATGTACGAGATTTTCGTTCCTTCTCCTTTTGTTCCGCTTCGGATTGGCTGAGCGCGAGGGCCAGCTGCAATTCCTCTTCTTCTTGCAACTCTTCCGCAGATTTACTCCCTGGTCGCTTCTGACAAGTGTAAGAAAAGTGTTGAGGGAATTTGGAGAAAAAGGTTCTAGTATATAAGTAAAAAGCAAGATTTTCAAGTGTTTTTAAATAGTCTCAACAATATAAAATATTACTTCATAGTGTACTTCAAAAGTGTTGTTGGTTTTACTGTTGGTTTTCTTATGTAACATTTCAGTTATTTTATCCCCCACTAAAAGGGTTTGAAAAGAAGAAAAACTTTGCAGATATTGCAACTTTCTTTATTCGCTAGAAGTAGACCTCTTGATGACAATTTTTACCAATTAATTGGTAAAAATTGTCTTATCTAACTAGAATATGAAATAAAAACACAGATAAGCCATTTATATTTATTAGAAAAATATTTATACACAAAACACGAAATTAAAAATAAACAAGTCCAGTCAATATTTCTAAATGTCTATACCAAAATGAGTCGTAATACATAATAGCTTTATTATCATAATTTTAATAGTCTCGCTGCTAAAATTATCCCAAAAATCATGTCACAAACTTGTTAACTAAAGCATAGTTATAAGAATATACCAATAAAATTATTGTTGTTTCAGTCTTCTCACAAATTTTGGAGTTTCTGGAACAGTAATGGGAAGGACAGATTTTTCCGGAACAAATGGATTAATATGTGGGACTGGTTTAGGATGGTGCACCAACTTCGCCCTCATTTCTGCCACAGCTCTCTCTTCCGCCTCCCTCTGCTCTTCCTCCCTTTGTTTCCTCATTTTCTCCATTTCCTCTTCTTTCTCCTTTATCTGCTTTTCAAATTTCTCCCTCTCCGCTGCTCTCTTTTCTGTTGTGAGCGCAAATGGTACAGGTTGAACTAACTGTACAGGTTTCAAGACCGGTTTGAATGGTTCCTTATACAGTACAACTGGAGGTTTCGCTTCAAACTTGATGTGATTTTCTTTGTTTTCTGATGAAGCATTTGATACGCTGCTTCCAGTTGTGGCACATTGCATTCTTTTTTTCACAGCCTTAGGTAAAGGTTGAGCTTTGAATTGTGTAGCAAGTTTCCGCTCCTCCTCTATTTGCCTCTTGATTCTTTCTTCGTGCCTCTTCTTCATTTCCTCGTCTCTTCTCTCAAATGAGAACGGCTCGGGCTTGACTGGCCCATGACGAATTTTATCACATTTCTCTGTCTTCTTTGTTTGCTGCAGTGATTTGAAGTCATGTTTGATTTGATCTGCAGAATTAGCTCTTTTGTAGTGGAATTTAGGGCTTTTTGGTTTTGTTGGTTGTACAGGTGCTTTGACTGGTACTTTTGAACTTTCCAAAATATGCTTTGGTGCTGGACGAGCCTTAAAGCTTATATGTTCAGGTGATTGGAATATTTTCTTGGGCACTTCGGTCAATTTAAACGGCTCTGGAACAGTGGCAGGTTTCTTTTGCACTTCTGGCAAATGTAAGGGTCCTGTTATAACAGCTTTAGGAATAGGGTTAGCTTTTAATTTAAACTTTTTAATTTCCTCCAATTCCATTTCCTCTCTTTCCTTCTGAGATAATATATGATGAGGTCTGGATCGGCTCTTGGAACGAAGCATTGGTGACTGAGGTACTGTAAGACCAGAACGACTTCCAGAATTAGACGGATTCGGGCGAAATGTTCTCGGTCGGGTCGAATGAAAGCGATCTGGTGTATCCCGTTGAAAATGATAAATTGCTTCAGCCATTGATACGAACTTTGTCCTCGAAAGATCTTGCTGGGAGTTCTGCCTGTACCTATCGTGACTGTGTTCACTAAATTCGAGTTTCACCATATCTCGTCTGAGTGCAGCAATATCGTTCATAGAAAGCGATTTCTTCATTCCAGCACACTCATTTTCAAAAGATAAGTCCAAGTTATTGTATTTTTCGAAGTCGTCATCTTTTGGTGTTAAAGGTTCTTCTTTTACATGTAAGTTACCGTTTGGCGAAAAATACATTTCACCTCGAAAATTATTAACAAATCTTCTTGCCATTATTCCACAACAAAGTTATAAAATTGCAAACAAAATAGTCCGACGTTCGTAAATCCTTGCACCGTTAAAATATAATTCGAAATTTAAACTTTGACACCTGTCACTTGTCAGTTTGATCATTGACAGCATTGTCTATGGTTACGAAAAATAAATTGCCAGGCGGAAAAATCGGACATTGGCCAACAAAACAATTTCAATTATTTATAGATTTTAAAATGAAATAATATAAGAACCTGTACAAAGTTTGTACAGGTATTTTGTACTACCTGTTTGTACTACGACGACGACGACGTTTGTAGTACAAACAGGCGGTCGTTTGTTTGTACTACAAACAGGCGGTCTTACCGCTGAAAGCGGTTTCTTCCAGACAACCTTGATAATGTAATAAGTAGCATGTAAATTGTAAACTATAGAAAATTATAGTTAGCTTTACGGATTCTCAATTATAATTATTTTTACGGCCCGGCCGCACCTGTCTATCGTTCGAAGCTTCGTGCTAAGAGACGATACTATTGGACGAAACACGCAGATCGTCCAATAGTATCGGTTTTAGCGCGAAGCATCACGCATATATGCAGCCGTGGCATTATTTGAGAATCAAATATAAACTTTCTACAGTTTAGGTATTTGTTTTTTTTTTTTATAAATTACAGAAATATTTTTCAAACTGGCAACGAAGGTGAACTGTCACATTTTTCTTATACAAGTGTCAACTGTCAAAAAGATCCACGAAGTAGAAGTAGAATACACAAAATATTACTCAGTAGAATTTAGTCGGCATCCAGCGTTATTTTTTTGGTATCGAGTATTGCAACAACAATATTGATCACTTTCATAAATAAAGTTCTAGCACAGAACAGAAGGAAGTCTTAAGATGTCCCAAGCTTTACCTACGCCCAATACGCTCCTACCTTTGGAACTTGTCGACAAGTGTATTGGCTCACGCATTCACATTATCATGAAAAACGACAAAGAAATGGTTGGAACTCTGCAAGGGTTTGACGATTTCGTAAACATGTTGCTCGATGACGTCACAGAATATGAATCAACGCCAGAAGGAAGAAAAATAACAAAACTCGACCAGATACTTTTGAATGGGAACAACATTGCAATGTTGGTACCTGGTGGTGAAATGCCAGGAGAATCTTATGAAGGGCAATGATAGCAAGTGATTTTTCTTTTAGGTTAATAAATTTATTTAAATAAAGCAGAGTTTTAATGAAGTATTGCAAAAGGTAACCTAACCTAGAACACTATTTATCTGAATTTATCTATTTCAATTTATTTTTGAGCCAATGTTAAAGTTATTCTAATAGAATGAAATGCTAAAACTATTGTTATCTGTGGTTTTTGTAGATTAAAAAAAGTTATTAAAAAGCACATACCGGAGCTGGGGCTGGTCCATAGTCACTAGCAGTGTCCACTATTTCCAATTTAGTAGTTGAAGATGGCGGGCGACTTACTTTGTCAAAGCAAGCATCACACACACGGACCTAACAATTACAACCCAATTGAGTTACATGGTACACTAAAATAATATACTTTTATTAAAAGTAGCAACCATCCTTGACATAAATTAATTTTCAATTTTTATTACCTTTGACCTTTCTTCTGCATTAAATAGGCAAGTGCAACCATATTACGTTCACTGATCTTTTTGTAATTTGCATGTGTTTCATACTCAAAAAACATTTACAGTCACAAAGTTTTACACTCACCTCTTTTTCAATTCCGAATTTAGGTAATGTTGATGTTTTGGAGCTGCACTGCTGGCAGAAAACTTGTCCACATGCTCGACAGTGGTGGCGACGCACCATCAATGAAAAAGTTACTCGGCATCTGTGATAAAGATTTCTGTCAATAATCTAAAGATACTACATATTTATGGAGTTTGCCGAAGTAGAGAGTAATGTGAGAAAATACATAGAAGTGTATTTACACTTATGCAGTCATAGTGCACATCGACGGTTAATTTTGGCAATTTTTGAGAGAATTGCTTAAAAGATACAAGCAGCCGAAAGCTGTACACAAATATTTTTTGCAGGGGTACAAGCACCTTTACAGACAAACTGACCTGAATTTTTGTCGGTTACAAAAAATATAACTACGAAATTGCTTTTTTTTGCTAGGGCATAAACGCCAAAAAAAATCATCGTAGAGCTGTGGGAGTGAGCGCATTCGAAAGAGCGGAAAATTTTAAGTAAGATGGCATTCAAAACTCATTTTTGACAAAAATGTCGCTTACTTCCTTTTAACCGTCGACATATTCATTTTAGACTATAGCTTCCCAGAAAACAAGGACATTAGTCCAACCATCCATATAAGTTTTATTCAAAGTTTTTTTTAACCTATGAAGAAAACAACATACTGTGGTTGTATTCTTATTTGAGTAATATTATTTAAATAATGAGAGTTGAGGCCCATTGAGGATTTACAAGGTACTTTAGCATAATAAGATAAGATAAATACAGTACATTGACCTTTATATACTGTTTTTAAAGTGCATACAACTTAGTGTAGTAAGAAAACAATACATTAAAATTAATTGACAGATTGTACTGCACATTCCTTGAACAAGATAAAAATGTAAACATGTTTGTGAACTTTGCTGTATTTTTCATTATTATAACAACACTTATGCTATTGCACTATTTTACAAGTTTATTTTACAGCTATTTGAATTATAGTGTAAGTTTCAGTCATAGTAAAATAGCATCAGTAAGTCATTGCTATTTTGCTCTGTATGATGATAATTATTACTGACCTGTGACACACTTCACCGTCTGCCCATTCCGGGGCAGAATCCGCAGAGAACATAGCATCAGATTCCTTGAGAGGTGGGAATTTATGTCCTTCCGCTTTCAGAATGTTCACAGTATCCTAAAACAATACACTTCACTGCTAAAAACTCCAAGAACACAATATAACAAAAAAAAAGTTTCAAGTTAAAAGGTTTCATAAAAAGTGGTAGAGAATAACAAAACAACAAAGCATTTACGTGTTTCAGTAACAACAGATAAAATATCTGCAGGCTAGTGACTAGGTGATACAATCAATGAGTCATGCTGTCTTTGATAACAACCTGTTTCATACAATTTATTTGACAATTCAAGTTTGCAACTTCTTAGCCTTTTTCTTATGGCAATACTACTATTCGTAGTATTAAAAAAATGTATAAATATTTGTCTATTTGTGTGTGTGTGAAGAGGTATCATACATAAACTGTTAAACTAATGAAGATGAAATTTTGTGAGATACTTCAAGGACATAGAACAAATTTGAATGAATTTTGGAAAAAATATAATTTAAAATAAGAAATTTAAAAATATAAAATACATATATGAAATCTAAAACTTTGTGACAAAAGCAGCATTCAAAATAACTGAGACACGCATATTATGTCAATACATAAAACCCATAAGACTGCTGTATTTACTTTCATTACATGATAACAATATGAAAATAATCACATTATCAATTTACTCCTTACATTGGGATCTTTCCACTGCACAGTATGACTATCCACAGACTTATTCCAGTCCTAATTAGATTAATAAATAATAAAATCAATAACTGTGTGGCTACTTCTATTGGACACTGATTTTGCAACTTCTTATTGGAACTGACTGATAGCAATTCCACTTGTATTTTGTGTAACCAAATTGTGTAAGTTAATGAAGCAAATGCACAGCTGATAGTTGAGCCAAGCTGTGTGAGCAAGTTGGAGAGTGGATACTTTTGAACTTTATTGTCAGGGAATAAGGATGTAAAGCACTCTAAGCATTTGTCTTTGACTGTTCCTATGCAGATTAATTTGTTAATATATAAAACTCAAGAAATTAAAAAGACAATATGCAATGTAATGTGTGTACTGTATGTGCAAAAGAATATGTATGTATTTTGACACAGTTTTCTCTTTGATGATGTAGTTTTTTTGTATTGAATTAACATTATTAATTTTTCTATTTCACCTGCAACATTATTATTATGTTTTTTGTTCGTATTATATAAACTTACATACCTGTACTGCTCTATACTTTGGTGAGTTCCGGAAAGCAAAAGCCCAAGCTTGAATCAGTTCTAGAATTTTGTTCTTCAAATTCTCATGTTGTGTTGTTTTCACTAAATCTCGAAGCATTTCACAAAATGCTTTTGATGCCACTTCATCGTGAACACCAGAACCTGTTTAATGAAAATAAATTATTCATTGTCTCTATGGTAAGAGAACTGTTATGAGCTAAATTATGGTAGAAAACAGGCAGCCGATGAAAATGTGAAAAGTATATTTTAGTAACTTACCACAATTTTTTACAATACTTTCCAGAGTAAGCAAAGCAAACATAGCCTGATAAGGATTTTGGGAGTACAGCTTCTTTTTTACAGCAGCTACAGCATATTTTGGCCTGAAAATGTTGTTATATTATAGGACAATAATGTCATAGATTTATCAATTCTTTGAGATGTAAGGTATGTAGTTTATACTTACGAACAATCATTTTGCCTAATTAAATCACATATTTGTATAATTGATGGCCAATCAGGATCTAGGCGTAGATTACTCGTTGCTTTATCTGAAACACAATTTATTCATAATACCTCATAGACTTATATAATATTACTTATTTTTTGAAAAGCCAAATGGTAATTTTTTTGCGACCATTCTTATAAATGTTCGTAACTTTTAAAATATAGAAGAGTAAAAGGTAGAAAGTGATACGAATTGCCTGATTATTTGTAAATTTTGGTTTGCCTACATGTCAGGCAATTCATCTAACAACCTTAAATTAGTGTTTAAGAACAACAAATACCTAATAATTTGTCAAAATTATTAGCACGAAACATTTTGTAATCCTATACACTTTCCAAATTATAAAATAACTTTTGTTTAGAGACGAAAAACTCGAATTTTTTCGTACACAGAAATTGACAGATGTCAAATGTCAAGTAAAAGAAGCATAGATATATTTTTTTTTTAATTCGTCCAGGTCAGGACAGGCAAAGGGAAAGAGGCATAGATAATATAAGATCTACGTCTTCCTCTACGAAAAACATATAAATTAATAAGTGCCCGATATAAAAATTATTATGGGTTACGATACGACTTACGATTAATTACGAGTGTGAATAAAGATTTTAGAAGTAAACCGTGCATGACGGGCCATGGTCCATGGACCATGTTTTACTGTTCTGCAATATACCAGATAATATATTATTTTCATTTAAAATTAATTCCATATCAGGCTCCCCTTTATTAGCTTTTGCCTTTTACGCTTTGATGATTAAGAAAATAAAAAAAATTTACTTCCGGCATCTTTGACTTCCGGTCGCAGACTAGTTCCGCCACTCACTACTAGATGGCGCTTACTTCTGTCGCAAAAACTTTTTAATAAACCGTTGTCTCTTAAAATATAATTTATAATATTATGCAAGGACATAATATTATGTCTTTTAGTGAATAAAATCGCGAATTAAAGTGTCTTTATTAGAATTTACTTTTTAGCAATCTTGAAACAATTTTTAATGTGAATCACCGTGGAGTCACCGTCAATCTTATCTTATCAGATGTTCCTCAACCCAATTTTTATTTAACTTCGTTTTTTCTATCACATGGACAAGGCTGTAACTACAACAATGTGTTCATAAAACAACAATAAACAATGCCAACGATTAATAAATATTTGAAAGAATCTATTTGTGTTAACAATCAGAAACTAAATAAATTTGATCATGACATTAAAGTTTGTGCAATGGAATTGGCTGCAATCAAGATGAAGGTGTCATCTTTGGAGATGCAGTTATCCGTTTTGAAGAACATGTATGAAAATGTTATGGAACTCCGTCAGTTAATTTTGATCGTGCATCCACATCTGAAACCGTTGACGCGGTAGAGAAAGCAAAGGTAAATAATGTCTTATTTTTATTCCTAAAAATTCTAAGAAAATTATTGTATCATATTATTATATTATTATATCATATGAAAACGAACAGAAACGCAACAATAACTCCAAATTTTTTAATGAAATTAAGTTAATATTTTGTATTCCTAACTTTTTGCCATTGCCCTGATTAGTAAAATATGTGCAGACGTTTTAGGAATGTAAATACTGATAAAATTATTGTAGTCACAACGCAAACGTATTAAAAATCAAAGTTATTCCTACCATACTTCAAAAGTAGTACTTTTAATCGAGACCTATTTTTACCTAGCAAAGACCAAAGTTTATATAGGTAATTATTTTTTTAACAAACATCAAAATATTATCGCCAACTTTCACACTTTAAATATTTGTTTCAGCTCATTCCCGTCGCTGGCATCGGCCATGACAGTAAAAGAGCAGCGTAATACGATAATGGTCGCACTTGAACGGCCATCTGTCTCGCTGGCAACATCACGTAATTGATACCTGCTATTGGGCGTTTAGTAAGGAATGCATGCAAATTATTTCGCATGGGAATGTGAAAATATTCCTGAAAATATGCGCCTTAACTAACGTAACGTTATCTATCTAGTAACGTCGGTAAAGCTAGATAAATACCGTCCGTTTGGAATGAATACACCCATTCCAAATAAAACAGGTTCCTAACTATTATAATACTAAAAATAGAGGGCTCGTTTAAGAAAGATTTTAGACTGCGAAGAAGCCATTCTGATTGTTGTACAGCTCCTGTAAAGCTTGCTTATTTAAGGTGAAGAGTAGCAATTTTTTTGGGAATTAAGAACATAACTGAATATAATGAATGCAGTAAATCTTACAATACATAATATTACTATTTACTACGTATCTTCTGTGAAGATAGAGCTGTATGTTGTCATAAATCATAGTGCCACCTATGTAATATACCTACCTACCTATTATAAGTACTAGGTGTAAGTAGTTGCTGTTTTTGTCTGATACGTTGTGAAAGCCACTTCAGAGAGTTAGCCTCTTACTAATAAACGCTGTATAAGCTTTGAATAGTTATACAGTGTTTTGTCTTCTTCAATCCAATTAAAAATGTCACTTGTGTGACAGGAACAAAACACTGTATAACTATTCAAAGCTTATACAACGTTTATTAGTAACGGGGTTGGACAATAACAGCAACATGGCATTGCTATAAAGAGGCGAATTAGGTGTTTTCATTTGTAAGATTATTTTCATATTATAGATATCATTTTAGATTTTAATGTACTTAGTAATATGTACTTTATGAATAAAACTTTGATAAAAATGACTCAAATCTTTATTTCTTCGTAAAGAAGGTGTGTCTTTTCGTTTACTAATATAATGATTAACCTGTGACTAAAACTGATTACTATTATCAAAATATTACTTTAAATAAGTGGATGTTTATTTATCACTTTTCAGAAGTCTATAACACGTATTAGTAGGTATAGGTCTACCAGAATCTGATGGCAAAAAGTGAGAAAATAAATTGACTCTAGCAATACCGGGGTAAAACAATTTCATCCTTTTTTTTCTATATAGCGGCTTCTGTGTGTTGAACATGCAAATATAAAAATTTATCCATTGATAATCAAGCTGAGAAATCAAGGATATTTTTTGAAAATTGCTGTCAAAATTTGCCATCAGATCCTGGTAGTATACAAGTATTATTACCTCAATGATACAAGCTGTATGATTTTGAGCTATTTTAATCTTGTCAATTTAAAGCAAATGTAAAAAGTTAAAAACAGAATCAAAGTAGTTATCTTAGATTCTGCATTCCAAATTCTAACCCTGAGTTCTTGTTAGAATTCTTGACTATACATCTATGAGTAGCTCTTGCAGCAGAAGTCCAAGAAACTACTAGGCCAGTGATGGCAAACTTTTTCCATGGCATCAACTTTCCTTGGAGATAAAAGAAAGTTAGCTATTTCCTATTTCATACAAAACTGCTAAGGCGCTATTTTATCACTTTTATTTTATGAAATAAGGGGGCAAACAAGCAAACGTATCACTCGATGGAAAGCAACTTCCGTCGCCCATGGGCACTTGCAGCATCAGAATTGGACGCACCAGCTCTTCTAGCTGGTGCGTCCTTTTAGGCCTTTTAGGAGGGAATAGGGTAATAGGGTAGCGGAGGGTAGGGAAAGGAATAGGGTAGGGGATTGGGCCTCCGGTAAACTCACTCACTCGGTTCGCCGCACACAGCGCAAGCGCTGTTTCACGCCGACTTTCTGTGAGCCTGTAGTATTTCTCCCGGCCATTCCTGCCGAAGCATGGCTTTCCCACGTAAAAAAATGCTGTCAAGTATTCAATCTGTAATCGAAATATATAATATGTACTTAAAATAAATGATGCTTGCATGCTCCGTTGCACTAAAATTCGTTTATTGCGCGGGAACCGTAAATTTTTCGGAATAAAAAGTACGGGACTAAAAGTAACTATCTCCATACCAAATTTTAGTAAAATCGGTTCAGTGATTTGGGCATGAAGAGATAACAGACAGACAGACACACTTACGCATTTATAATAATATTAGTATTGATGTTAAGCGTGCCCAGAACACTTTCGCGTGGCACGCGTGCCATTCGCCTAGGTCAAAGGAAATAGGTAATACAAAGGTCGGGTTAGCAAAGAATCGCTATGAAGGTAACCTTCCGAACGCGGATGCAGAGGTGTCGCCCGTGAGCCGTCATGTGAGCATTGTGTAATTGTGGATCCCCAATTGACACGGGTACAATCGGCATCATAACTGCATGTGAGTATAATCAGCATGTAAACTTCTCGGGAACGCAAAATCTCGGGAAAGTAAATTCTTATTTCCTTCATTATAATAATTATAGGACATAAGTGTAATATAGAACAACTCATTTGTGACAAAGTAGTTGCATAGATATGTATGATACCTCTAGTTATAAAGTTACTTCACAACTTTTGTCTACATTTTTGTTGCTCCAAAATTCTTATAAATTACATCTTTTGGGGACCTAAAGTATCTATTTATAAATTAATATCATCTAAATTGTTGGAATATTGACTAAGTACATAACTGTAATTAAATAAAGAGTTTGTCAGATAATGTATTGGGTTTAGGTCAAAATTTTCGTATTTTAATTACAGTTAATTAAATTATATGTTGGTCTCTAGATGCAGTAATTATAAGAGATTTAAGTTTAACAAGGTAGTAAACAGACACTTTTGCTTAATGGTTTACACGAGTATCACTCATGATAAACTATGATAAATAAAAGTGCTCCACGACTAAATCCGTAAGTGTTCAAACTTTATCAGACACTTTTGCTTTTAAAATATTAGTATTAGTACCAAGAAGCCTAGCCGAAGAAATATAGCCTCTAGCAATTTTGTAAGTAAAAGGTAATAAGTAACAGTCCACATCGCACATTGAGTAATTACAACATAAGTCTTTGTCATTCGTTAGTCGGTTATTCACTATTTTAAATGAGAATTTGAATAATTATGGCATTTAGAGTCTAAACGGTATTTCGTAAGTGTAACAAAGCTAAAAGGTTACTTATAGATACACATTTTCAATTAATTTTCAACCAATTTAAACGTTACGTACTTTGTTCGCACGATTATAATTAAGAGAATACTTCAAGGTCAAGAGAAATGAAAAAAAGTAACTGCTGTCTCCACTTACCTCAAGCCTATATCGCAGAGCGCGATAGAGACAACTGCAAAAGAAATCAGGGGACAACGATTCGTTGTCCCCTGATTTCTTCCCCAAAACTTAACCGATTTAAGTAGGTACTTTTTTCATTTAAAAATTAAAGCAAAGCTTGAGCTGTGTTTAATTTTTTTTTTGTATAATCGAGTCAAATTTGTTTTCTGGATGTTTGAACACAGCGGAAAATCTGGCCATTTTCTTGGGTTTTTGAACGTTCATATCTTTTTTAATAATTAAATTATGAAAAAAAAACATAGGGACATTGTATCAGTGGCCATAGATATTCAGGAAAAAAATTATAATTCTACCGGCATTATCCAGGGAGGAAACAGGGGACAACGTTTGTATGGAAAAACGGCTCTAGTGTATCCTCTTAAATTTGTAAACCAACCCGGCCCGGCAAGAATAACCGTTTGTTAATATTCACAAGCATTTTAAATGTGTTGTGTCAAGAACTTTTTTTTTTGGTGCAAAAAATATTTACGTGACGTAGCCGCTACGAATCCGCTACGTCACTGCTACGTCATTGCTACGTCGTAGCAATGTACTACGTTTTAATCCATTTCCATAAAATTGTTCGGCGTGCATCCGTTGTCTGATTGCCATAACACAAGTTTTTACTTAGCATGGTATGGGATTAGACGACGTGATGTACGCTACCATGCTTTTATACTATTGTATATTATTGTATGTTTAATAAAGAATTTGAATTTGAATTTTGATTTAACTGTAAACAAACAACATTATAGTTCGCTTTAATATTTTATTTACAATGTAATTTAGCTACCTTCACTAGTCGTGTCGGTGACTATGAACGGTTTCATAAAAAAAAAGTCAGTTACGACGGCGCAACTTTTAATATGCTTAAGTGTTTGCTCATTATGAAAGAGCACTCTCTTTTCCTTTAGTAAAGAAACTAAGTACGGATTTTCGACAACGTGTGACTGGCCTATCAGCCGCAGAGCAGACAATAAACATGGCCATCCGACGCATCATCTTTCTTTCCAGACAATAATTAGATGATGAGTCTGCAGTCTGCACCGTCCTTACTAAGCTTGGAAACATTTTCCAACGCAGAAATGGAACTCTCGAATAAAAACTCAAGAGCTATACTCTAAACCACTGGACCACGGAGGTGTTATACTACACAATATGCAGTAGTACAGTTCTATAATGTTAACCAGTAGCTAAAACGGACATTTAAATCTTATCTCGTCAATTGTTTGAGCGCGTGGACAATCCACAATTGCAGACCAAGATCAGTACTCGCCATTCCAGCGGATAGAGAGCACGCCGGGCCACAGAATATACTAGAGACAATGTGAGAGTGACTTGTGGTGTTGTTTTGGTAAGTAGACAGTTAAATAGCGATAAAGATGAACTTTAGGCCGACGATATTAGGTTTATAATTGAAATGATAAAGATAAAAAAACTCTCAACGGAATCAAATACTTATTTAAATGGGTCAAGAAACAACCAAGAATGTTATGATCAGGATGCTCTTTCGCACTGTGATTTGAAGAACGTAGAACCGACGTTTTTATGTATGTAAACAATGTTTAATCTTCATTTTGAACTTTATGACTCTTATCGTTATGCTAACTTGTATTTTGCATCATCTTGTCATATTTGAGTCAAATATTGAACGTCGTCTGCCGCCACAAATCGTAAAATATTGTTTTGAACTTATTGGACAGACAGAGTGATAAACCCTTAAAGCTTCTGTTTCTATCCTAATATGGGAGCTATGATACAGATCATTAATAAAGAGCGACGGCCATAACCTCCATTTAAGTAGTAACATTAACTTTAGAGAATAAACTAAAGTTTACACTTAGGTGCATGCAAATAAAAACAAACCAATAAGTATTTTCATAGATTAAGCATTGGTTCTACCTCGGTCAAAGCTATAGACAGATCATAAGTCCAAGAGTATTTTGTAGTTTTTTTTTGTAGAGTACTTAAGTTATCTCTTTGTACAGTTATCTCAAATTGTTTATAAACAAGCTATTTTTAGTAAGCTGCATTGTCGAGGTAATAAACAACAATTGAATAAGTAAGATGACGGTTACTACCGTAGGCGGTTCGGTTTAAGTTTCAAACAAGAAGAGAATCAAGACATTAGCAGTTTACAGAGAAAGCAATTTTAAAGTATAAATTTTTATCTATATATATCTAAGTATAGACATTACGTGCCACGTTGTTTGGCCGCGATGGACTCCTAAATTCCTAAATTACTGTGCAAAGTTGTAAAAGCAAAGCGTGTTGACAGAATAGCGTAGCGTACATCTAAATTGAATTTTGATTTGGCTAGTGCCTAGGTTTTTAACCGACTTCAAAAAAAAGGAGGAATTCGACGCGTATTTATGTAATATTTTCAGAACTGCCCAGTTTTTGTTTAAGTTAATCTATAACAGCTTCTGAACAAATGTGCCAAATTTCAACAGCGTATATATGTATGTATGTATGTTTTTATGTTTGTTCGCGCATATCTCTGAAAGTACAAGTCCGATTTAAGTGATTCTTTTTTTATTGTACTAGGTATTGTTCAACTTAGGGAATAGTGCAAGTTTTATCAAAATCGGTTCAGTAGTTTTGGAGATAGGGAGTTTTAATTCTCAATTACGTACAATTTTGAAGTCGGTTTTATCTTTTTAAAATACAGTTATAGTCTTACAATATTCGTGAAAGTACAGGGAAGGCTTACATTAGGAGAAGAGTGCAGATATACGAAGTTCACCGGATCATCTAGTTGTTCTTTTTAAAAGGCTTTGTATATATTAAAGTGGTATTTGTAAACTTAATAGGTACTTAGTTTTACAATACAATACAAAAACACTTTATTGTACACCAAAAATACAAAATAAAAATCATTTTACATAAGACAACATATTCAAGATGATGCACAAAAGGCGAACTTATTGCTAAAAAGCAATCTCTTCCAGTCAGTCAAAGTTAATGTAAATTATAGTTACTTTTAGTTAGCTGAGGATCTCTGTTATAAACAAAAAAATTAACACCGATTTTAGCTGTTTATTTTAGAAAATTTAGCTTTTGTTCGTAGTTTCTTTCGTTTCTTGACATACTTACCTATTGTAAATGCTTACCATTATAAAAATATTAAGTATCATGTATTAAGACGTGTAATAATAGTAATAGTGATTATGCCGTAACCCAATTGTGTATGAACTACACTGACACGACAATTAGATTTGAGCGTAATTAATTACTATCGTACATCATGTGGGGCAGGCGTGACAAGTGATAGGCTAAAATAATGGGCGTGTTCCGAAATATAAACCAGTATAATGGTCAGTGCTCGTGACGTTATGAATTCGACCATACACCGACGAAATATCGAAACTCGCGCAAGTTTAACTTCATAAATTTATGCATGCAGGTTTCTGTGGTTTTTAACAGAGATATTTTATCTATTCATTCAGCGCTTTTGGTTGGATTAGGTACGCCATGAGTCAATAAATAATGATGTTGAAAAGGTAAATTCCTGTTAAATTACTTTAAAATTTCGACAGTGATATTAACACCTTAGCTAAGGGCCCTAATCAACTCATAGATTAAATAATCAGGACCACTTTAATAATATAAACACAGTCATAATATCATAAACTGTTTCCAGTGTGTCGGGAAACATGTTTAGTTGTTTGCATTGATACTATGAATGTAAATCAGCATAAAACTATTTTCCTTTAACCGAGTCTAACCTCCACTTGTGTATTGTAGAAGAACCACGTATTTTGCATTCTACTTCTGAGCAATAAGATTCAAATGTGGTAAATTACATCAGTGTTTGACCGTACGTTCGGTACCTACCTACCAACTTACCTTTAACCTTGAGCCTGCACCTGGCCATTTCTTACCCCGAGTGCATAGGCGTGACTATGACATACTAATAATATGATATTGCACTTAATATATCACATACTAGATGTAGCCTGCAACTTTATTCGCACTGAATTTGTTCGAGGAACCCTTCATTTTGCGCAGTAAAAACTATCCTGTCCTTTCCCGCGATTAAAATATGTTTCTTCATAACAACAAAGTCAATTCACTGATTTAAATGTGAAGAGATAATAGACAGAATGTTCGTATGAAAATAATGGATAATTACGTCCCGCTTTTTACGATTACGCTACGGTCTCCGTTATATACGCTACTTCGCAAAGTGTCTATGACAAGTTTCATCCTAATTGGTTTAGTGGTTTAAGCATGAAGAAGTTACATACAGACAGAAGTTAAATCGCCATAGAGTTTTTTTTTATATTTTTTTATTAATTAAACCGTTTTAGTACGACCTGGCCTACGGCTGCGTTGGACCGAAATGAATGGAAATACTTGTGGGCAGGGCCGGATTTATATTTTTTATGAGTGTAGGCCACGTTAATTATGCCGCCCCCATGTACGAACTCTGACGCTCCCGTCATCCTAGGACGCTGCCCAAGCGGCCCATAAGCCATGGCCTATTACTGCCTATACATAAATCCAAAGCTGCTTGTGCCCAGCAGGCTTTTAAAAAAACGTTTTAGTTTTGTCAGATTATGACTGCCGTTTAGCTAGTCGAATTTTCCACCGTTCGTACTACGTTTAAATCCCTCTAATAGAGATATAATTTAGTATGGGTCAGTACCTGTAGAGTGAATACCCATAATTTGTCGTCCGAGGCAGGATGTCTCTATTTTGGGACTATTTGAGCACTCGTCAAATTTGTCGATAGGTGTGTGAATGTGTGACAATCTAGTGTTTGTGCAGTGACTAGCTGCGTATTGGCGGGTATATTGCTTGTTCCTAGGTGCCAAAACCGCAGAGGATTTTGTATCTTGTGAATTCTTGTGACATAACCATCGTCAAATTGAGTTGCGTTTTTCGCGTAACTTTCTGCCACCCACAGTAAAACTCTGGAACGAAATGTCGCCAGCAGTATTTCCGGACCAATACGATACGATCTGCATGCCTTCAAGAAGACAGCGAGTCCTTCTTAAAAGGCTGGCAAGGCACTTTCAACTCTTCTGATTAAGTGTCCATGGGCGACGGTACTTGCTTTTCATCAGGTGACCAGATTGTTTGTTTGCTCCCTAATTTTATAAAAAAACAGCGCAAAAACTTTTGTTACAATAGTTATTATAAACGCTTTTACTTTTGTGTACATTTCCTGTCGTATAATATCATAACTAATCTATTTGTTTACGCTATCTCGTTTTTAATTTTCACGGTTTATGATTTTATTGAGTTTAGTTAGCTTTGTCATAATTCGCGTTACATTTTAACATTGATATTGTAATTATTATCATAATATCATGAAAGTTTTTAATTATATTTACAAGACCAAGTCATATTAATATTTATGTTGAACAAATGTATACATTCTTATTAATAATATAATAATAGTTACTAGTTGTCCCGGCAAACGTTGTTTTGCCATATAAAGTATTTCTATTTCATCAGTTGATACAAAATCTTACCCCCTCTTTTGTCCCCTAAGAGGGGTGGGGGGGGGGAATTTTATACACCAGATGTTAAGTTTAAAAACACAGTAAATAACATGAAGTCCAAAGAAAAATGTTTGATACAAAATCTGACCCCCTCTTTGGTCCCCTAGAGGGGTGGGGGGAGGGAATTTTATACACCAGATGTTAAGTTGGAAGCCGAAAAATATATCTGCGAAAACCGTATGCAAATCGGATCAGTAGTTTTCGAGTTATATACAAATGTTTGAAACTAATTCTGACCCCTCTTTTGTCCCCTTAGAGGGGTGGGGGGAAAATTTTTTATACACCAGATGTTAAGTTGGAAGAAGACAAATATAATATCTGCGAAAACCGCATTCAAATCGGATCAGTAGTTTTCGTGTGATGCTGAAACAAACATACAGACAGACAGACAGACAGACAGACAAAAAACTAACCACAGTTTTGGCTTCTATAGCGATGTAGTAACACCCCCTGCTTATTATTTTTTGATTAACTTTAATGTACAGAATTTTAATTTCTACAGTTTTATTATATGTATAGATTAATAAACTATTAATTATATTTACCTACTATTTAGTAGGCACCATCATAGAGTAAATAAATAGTTCAATGGCACCATGCAGAATCTTCGTACCAACTTATTGTATGATTCATTATTTTAGAACATTGGTCCTAATTTTAACCAGTTTTTGCATTCTCTAAAGGCCAGGGAGGCCGACCGATCCGGACAGACTGATCGCAAATCTATCTAATCTCCTTGCATACACACAGCTAGGTATGCACAAAAGTTAAAACGGTTAGATCGGCCTGCGGTTAATTCGACCGGATAGTAAAGCCTTCTTGTAAATGGTGGTATTATTAGCTATCTGATAATAATATTATGTTTAGGGCCTGTTTCACTATTTCCTGATAAAGTGCCGGATAGGCTATCTACAACTTTATTACAGATTCTCTATACTCTGGGCCTGTTTCACCACTTCCTGATAAGTGCCGAATAGATTATCCACCACTTAACTGGAGTATGGAGTCGAATCTGTCAAAAAAGTTGTAGATATAGCCTATCCGGCACTTATCAGGAAGTGGTGAAGCAGGCCCTTATAGTATACAGAGGTATATCTACTGTATAGTAGTCTGTAGTAGTATGAAGACGGTCTACCGTATGTTATTAAACTGCGCCAATAAGTCATCGTCACCGCGATTATCCGCGTAAACGCTAATTAGTGTGACATCACGAATAAGGCCAATATTAATTGGTGTTCGGACACGCCAATTGGACTTGGCCTTGTTATCGGCACAGGTACAAGACCGTGTTACGTCATATCGAGTGACAGTTAAATCGTAAGGCCCAGCCTCGGACTTATAAAAAGGCCGTATAGGTTGGTACTACTAATATATTATACCCTGCGGCCTAGGAGTCGAGCGGTAGCGTCCTAGGGGGGCGGCAGATTTTGTGCACGGGGCGGCAGAAAATAGAAATAAAGTGTCCTACATTCTTAAAAAATATAAATTCGGCTCTGGTGAGGCCTACTTACGCTAGAGAGGAATAAAGTTTTAATCATTGGTTATATTCACGCAATTTCTTGGTATAATATTATGAACGACTAGATATTTGACGACGAAAAATGGAATGCCACGGAAACCATTTTTTTACTCAAAGTAGTCTACTATCCTTCCTTGCGTTGTGCTCAATGTTTCTACAATGTGTGTAAATTTTAACAAAATTGGTCCAGAAGTTTCAAAATCTTTGTATCAATATGATCTGTATGATCTGTATGTAATCATACTAAAAATATACTAGGTAAGTAGTCAAATTTAACACTACAGATTACAAGAACAAAGCATTCCGCATATGAAATTGGCTCAATTTACCTCGATGGAGGATAAGTAGGCGCTAAGAAGTCGTTCGTTAAACCAATAATGTGCTAAGTATTATATGAGGCTTTTCCGCAATATCACAGAAGAATCCGCAGAGGGAAGTAAAGCATCCGTCGTGCGATCGGGGACATCCTGATGAGTGCAAGGCCATCTAGCGACGAGTGCCGGAACTAAATGGATGATGATAATTCATAAGAAAATATTATATTGATCTTTATGCAATAAAAGTCGTAAAATCTCTATTACTAACTCCAAACGTTTAGTGAGATATAATTAATAATTTGGCTCTCATTAAGATAACCTATTGTAAAAATATAGAAGTTGAAAATTTGAGTAAGCAAGAAAATAAAAAATATACCTATTATAATAAGTGGTACAGAAAATGCGAAATATCATAATAAAATTTTTAAAATATAAATAATGAGAAAATACTATAATTCCTTATTAATTTACTATTTATAAGCCTGGTTGATTATTTCCAATACGTATCGCATTTCTATGATTAAAAATTAAATCAATGTGGTTTTACGTAAAAAGTTAATTTCATCTACTCGTCAAAAGATGGCGTCATACATTTCAAGCTTTAAAAATAACGATATAGCAAACAATTATTATTATGTTTTCTACAAAAAACATGCTTATGAGTAAATAGTAAGTAATTTAATCAAAATATAAATAATATAATTTTTCAACTAGTACTTGTTCAAATTGTTTTTAAATAGTTTCATACTTGCAGCACTGATAATATATTTTTTTTGCGACTAGAAAACTGATGAGTAGTTTCCTTATACGAAATTGATTCATAGGCAGATAAAAGGCCTGGGGGGTGAGCCAAAATGTTTTCGTTTTCGCTTCGTTATAGAATCGTCGATGAAAATGTATGGAATTGACATAAGCGTTCGATAATATGACGTCGACGTTCGACTCGTCTTATGTCAATTCCATACATTTTGATCGGGGATTCTATAACGAAGCGAAAACGAAAAAGTTTCGGCTATAGGCCCTGTGTAGTCTAGTCGGAGTAATAATTAATATGTCAAGTCCAGCCAGATCACAAGTCACGATTAACATTAGACTCGAAATTAATAATTAATTTCATCTATCATTAATAGAGAAATTATTTATCTAATGATAGATAAATAAACAGCCCTGAATTTGTAAATAGGCCGTATAGGCCGCGGCCTGGGGTGGCAGCGTCCATAGGGGGCTTTCGTACATGGAGGGAGTGGTGGAAATAAAGTGGCCTACATTCATACAAATGTAAATTCGGCAGCGTAAAAAAGTATTAAGGTACAAGTTGGAACTTGGAACCGAGCAACACGCGACAACTGTAGACCGACGTGTTGTCGCGACACTATGACTGTGAATGTATTTCTATGAAACACCCTCCGAACTAGCGACACGATTCTAGCGACACGTCTTATTCATAGAAATATACACAGACACCAGTAATGTCGCGACGACACGTCGTCTGTATGCCGTCATGTAGCCGGCTTCCAATTTGTACCTTTAAGAGGCCGGGTTACCCTCGAAATTCTCATACATACGTAATACCAAAATAATTTTCTCATACGAAAATATTTAACATGTTTGAGTTATTTTTCAGCTTAAAATAGTAATTACCTAGGTTCCTGCACAAAATTTTTCTACAAAATATTTAAACACTAAAAAATATTTTTTGGTTAAATATTTTGTAGTAAATTTACTACTAAACATTTAAACACTAAAAAATATATAAATAAATTAGTTTTACTACAAAATATTTAAATCCTAAAAAATATTTTTAGTATATTTATATATTTTTTAGTATTTTTCTCTATTTTTTGGTGTTTAAATATTTATAGTACGGGTGCCCTAGAACAAATTTTTTTGTGATTACTAACAAGCAAATTTTTTGTGAGTAGCTACATTTTGATAAGACGAACAACATTTTTATTTTCGAAAAATCTCGAAAGTGGTAGCTAACAGAGACAGAAAGGATTTCATACTTTGACTTGATGGTGCTAAAATATGGATTGTTTTATTTGTAGGACAAGGTTACTCTTAAATAGTATAACTATTAACCTACCAATATACAAAAAATCAGCTGGTTAGGGTTCCGTTTTAGGGTACAGTAATCAACCAAGTTTTTCTGTCTCTGTTGCTTCATCACAAAAAAATTTGTTCTAGGGCACCCTGACTATTAGTAGTAAATGTAGTAAATTTACTACAAAATATTTAAACACTAAAACTTTTTTTTTGAATTTTATTTTGTAAAAAAAATTTGTGCAGGAATCTAGGTGATTACTATTTTAAGCTGAAACATGTCAAATATTTTCGTATGAGAAAATGATTTTGGTATTAAGTATGCATGAGAATTTCGAGGGTACCCCGGCCCCTTAAACTTATTAATTACTAATTTGTTCCTTTAAACTTGTTATTACTTACCACTTTTTCTTAACTTAGAAATCAGAATCTATACTCCTTTGAACAGCCTGCATCCATTAAGGCCGTCAGAGACTTAGCTATAATATATATATTTTATATACCGTACTAAACACACTGAGACCAGAAATATATATTATAGCTGAGTATGTGATATAGCGAAAATTGTATAGAAAATATATATTAATATGCCTATAGCCTGCTATAAACATATTAATATAATATTATAGCTAAGTCTGTGACGGCCTTTATACTTTCTAATGTATATTATGGTATTGTCTTAACACTATGACGTCACCTTTTCAGGTCCAACAATGTCGTGCACGATGTTTCACTCAACTAGACCGAGGCCATCACAATGAGTGAAGCGTCCTCCTCCTATGAGATGCAAGTCAAGAATGACAGGGAGAAACCAGCTCTCGCGGCTGGGAAGATCTTCTATAACCCTGGAGTCATTGAGGAGACGGACGAGACCAGTGTTCTAGATAGTTCCATGGTGGAATCCCCCAGGGTGGAGTACCGTGGAACGTTCCTAAGGCCGCCCACGTTGTCACCTTCATCAGCGAGTCTCCATCGAGTGCCGACGTACAGCAGTTCCATTGGATACAGCACGGTCTATCGGCAGGATACTTGCAGGTATACATTGATATTCCATAATTTTTTCTATCCATACTTAATATTATAAATGCGAAAGTGTGTCTGTCTGTCCGTTTTCACGCTCAAACCGCTGAACCGATTATGCTGAAATTTGGCATGGAGATACTTTGTGTCCCGAGAAAGGATATAGGATACTTTTTATCCAGGAAAAATGTACGGTTCTCGCTCGATAAACGAGTTTTGGCGCAACGGAGTTACGGGCGTCATCTAGTAAGTTACATAATATGTAGGTACTAGGTAGTGTGAGAATATGAAGGTTTTCTGACCGGAATTTGGGACTGTGAAGTTTTCTGTACTGTATGTTTTAATCTGCTGATTAATTGTCAATTGAAATTCGATTCAAGAATCTTGATTAATTTTATTTGTGTGTTATCTTCCACTTATGAAAACATGGAAGCAATTCCTTTTAAGAATATGACCTTGTAAAATACAGTGTGTAACAAAAATAAGTGATAATACTTTAGGGTGTGTACGTGTTCCTTGTAGAGAGTTCACTGTGAAAGTAGCAGCGCTGATAGACGATTTTTTTTCACTTTTGTATGGACAAGGGCCCGAACGTCACGAGTTTCCCCATACAAAAGTGAAAAAATTTTTTGTCTTTCAGCGCTGCTACTTTCACAGTGAACTCTCTACAAGGAACACGTACACACCCTAAATTACTTATTTTTGTTACACCCTGTATACAAAGCAGTGAAAATTGTTGGTGTTATGAATTATGATAGAATAATCAAAACAATTTAAAAGGCTCTATCATGATTCATGACAGCTAGGTACTTAGCACTTGACACCATTGGACAATCTCATGAAGATATACTATAACAACTCTCTGGGCTTTACTATCTCAAGTTTTCATGGCGTAATATACTTAATTTAATGTCAAGGATTGTAACATATCATTTAATAATTGTATCTTATCTACCTGGGCGTACTTAAATACTAACATTTCAATCCTTGACAAGCCAATATCTAATCAGGGCGAAGATAAATTTACAATTTATCGAAAATAGTTTCGTGCACTCTCTCGCGTTGGCACATGTGTCACTTGTTTAAAAATTTAAAATTCGAACAGAGAACGCGTATTTTTTTTGTGAAAATGCGGCGTAGACGTAAATGATAAGCGGACATTATCATTGTTGATCAAGTCTGTTCTACTTTTGTTTGGAATAGTGAGTGACAAGGTATATCTTGATGGTATTGTGATTAATTACAGTGTTCAATGTGAAGGAACTCTACTGTTTGGTACGCACAAGGACGTTGAAGTCAGGTTTAGTATGTGCAAATCGGGAATTACTAACTGTATCTAAGTTCTTATCGAATATCTAGATCTAATGTTAGATAGATATAATATTCGCGAAAACAATTTTCTTAAGATTAACGTCTACTTATTTTTGAATATTAAGTAATATTTTTTTAATTAAAGCTTTAGGTACCTACTAAAAGTATGTATGACTGGTAAAGAAACTTGTTAAAATTATATTGGTTTCCCAAAAATTGTTATAAACAGCGAATTATGATCAGTATAAAATAAGGATGAAAAAAGGCAACGCTTTGAGTACCTACCGAAAACAGCACCGAAATCGTAGCTATGTGATAAGATTTCACTTTTTAGCTCCTTGAAACCTAATCCCCGAGAGTCCGAAACCAAAGATTAGCAAAAATTTTATTATTAAAAAAAGTAAGTAACAGATCCATTTAAAAAAATCCAAGTATCGAAGCGATGGTTGTAGCACGTCTTTAGATAAGCAAAATATTGAAAAGCCATTTTTAATTAAAATATGATTCATTAAAAGTAGACATCGGATTATATGCACGATCAAAGTGCCGAAATATGCATGCAAGTATGCACGATAAATGGCCGAAATATGCATAAAATATGCAAAATCAAAAGTCACTTATTATTGAAATTTATAATTTTTTAAAGAGTTTTCACGTGTGCCGGCCGTTAATAAAAGCGTCAATTTTATAATTTCATCAAAATATCCAGGATTTTTATTTGTTTTAAATACAGCACCAATAATAACTTTCTACCAACATTTTCCAATTGCAATCATAATACCCATGGAAGTTTAAGAAATCGGTAAAGCTACTTTATTCCAATTTTTTACTAATGTTGCCAACTATAATAGCTATAGTATGGAGACTGCGAGGGCATAAAACTACCGAAATATGCACTATCAACGAAAAATTGCCAAAATATGCACTAACGCGTAAAAAGTGCCATTATATGCATTTGCATATGCAAGTATGCAAATGCATATAATCCGATGTCTAATTATAAGACGTATAGCTGTTGTTATAAATAACAGAAAAGGATAGAATAAATTATAAAAACTACTATTAATACTAAAATACTAAAAAATACTATTAATACTCAATTGCGAAAACTTAAAACTAAAACATAAACACAAGAACAACAAGAAAATTCAATTAAAATATATAAAGAGGGGGTCTTACTGCTGACAACGATTTCTTCCAGAGTAAAAGTTAGTAGTTGCCGTCAAATAAGAAAGTGGTGACCAAAACGTGGTAATCCCAAAACATACACTATGGACACTAACGTGTTTCAAGGCGAACTTAACCAAAACCATGGGATAAAAGTTAATCTGGTTTAAACCGTGGAAATGAGTAAACACGGCGACGTAATCGTGATTAATTATCTGCCAACAAATTTCACAATACGTTTATTGACCAAGATTACGCGCTTAATTCTTACGAGGGGTACATGATATTTGATAAAAATGTTCTTGCCAAGTTCTTGCTATATCCGGCAAGTGACGGCAACAAAAAAAGTCGCTACTCCATTGAATCAAAATAGATAAGTTTATCGCGCGGCCGAGAACCATTAATTTCTCTGAGAAAAAGTATCCTTTGTCCTTTTCCTGAACTCAAAGTATCCTTATACCATTTTCAGCAAAATCGGTTCAGCGGTCTGGCTGTGAAGAGCTGGTAACAGACAGACAGACACACGTTCACATCTTGTACTTATGAGATCTTAGTGATTGAAAATCGCGTAATCACGCATTTTTAGGGTTCCGTACCCAAAGGGTGAAAACGGGGCCCTATTCATGAGACTTCCGTCCGTCCGTCCGTCTGTCTGTTCGTCTGTCTGTCCGTCTGTCTGTCCGTCTGTCTGTCTCCAGGCTGTATCTCAAGAACCGCTATAGCTAGAGTTCTGAAATTTTCACAGATTGTGTATATCTGTTGCCGCTATAACAACAAATACTAAAAACAAAATAAAATAAATATTTAAGGGGGGCTCCCCTGGTACGTAACCCTTCGTGCGCGAGTCCAACTTGCACTTGGCCGATTTTTCATATTCCTATGATGGTTTAAATGCAACCTGTGTTTATTAAATAGAAAATGGTGATAATAAATAACAAGAAGTAATAATTTAATTAATTTTCTATCTTATATTTTAACGAGAGCAATAATTGCCTTTGCCGCCTTTAGGTTGATAGCTGTAGGCACAGTAGGTAGCTATTTCTGACACTTTCCTTTGCTGAGAAATGCCTAAACCGAAGTGTGGGGGGCTACTGCATTATTTCACAAAAAGTTTTCAAAAAGATTACAAGACGTTATAATTAATTGTCATGATATAGCAGCGTATGTTCATTTAACGTTTAACGGATTTATGCAGCCCCGGATTTATAAATAGGCCGTTATAGGCCACGGTATACGGCAGCGTCCTAGGGGGGCGGCAGCGTCCTAGGGGGGCGGCAGCGTCCTAGGGGGGCGGCAGCGTCCTAGGGGGGCGGCAGCGTCCTAGGGGGGCGGCAGCGTCCTAGGGGGGCGGCAGCGTCCTAGGGGGCGGCAGCGTCCTAGGGGGGCGGCAGCGTCTATTGGGCGGCGGACATAAAGTGGCCTACTCTCGTAAAAATATAATTTTTATATTTTGCTCTGTTTGCTTTGTAAACGGACTCGACTGAACAAGAAGCGAAGCTACATTATTGCAATGAGATAGCAGAATCGGGCAGCAATCTTAGTACCGCCTGCAAAACAATAGGATTAAAAATATGACTGTTACACGAAACTTTTACGGGGGGTATAATCCTAATCTTATGTTTATATTTTTTAATTCTTGATATATATAGCACGCGTGCTGCATTCGTCTTGTAGTGTCTCAAGTATCAAGAAGGGTTGTCATTTGTCAATCTCAATTCTGTCTGTCACAGTACACGAGTGAGTACTGAGTGGTAATAGCTTGAGTCTTGACACGTTCCACGATTATCCTTTTGAGCTCATCTTAGGATCCTTCAGTTAGTATATTGTGTTCATAATTTCAAAGAATTGTAGGATTTTATTTATATTTTGAAATTGTTTAATCAAATTAAATTAAATGGCTTTATTGCTAGAATGTTGTTGTTATAAAGGTCTTATTAACTACTTATAGTTCTAACATTCTGCTATAACAATGGCGGAAATGGGTAAATTTTGCGGTGATATAAACTATTTTATGTCTTTTTCTCCTGTTCAGAGAATCTCAATATATTTTTTCTCCAGCAGCTTAAACGTAAAAAGACAACATAAAGATAGACCGATCGCATGCGCACATGTTATGACAATAGTATACTAATAATTATTAAATAATTTAAAGTTGGTTTATATACAATTCATTTTTTTGCAATCCAGTTCCCAAATTATAATAAGTCGAAATAGTACTTTAAAACCACAAAACCTTATAAATAACTATCTCAAAGGTCGAAAAAATCGAATTACTTTTAAGCTATAGGTACTTTTGTACGTCTAGTCCAATCAATAAAAAACTTTGTGCATTTTTTAGAATTATATAAGTTACTCATCAGTACTATTTCAGGGAAATAAGCGCCATGATTGTAAAAAACAATATTTTGCACGAAATAGGCGTAAATACGCTAAATAAATAAGGCTTATAAATTTATTTGTGTATCACGATCTTGTATGTCACATTATTTACTCATCCCGACTAAATTAGTAGATCGTGCGGAGGAAAATTAGTACGAATTAGTGGGGTACTAACTTAATGTTGGTTTTGTACGGAAATTAGTGCATATGATATCAATTCCGTAGTATATTCTTCCACTATTAGAAAATATTTAAATTACTAAAAATGGTATCAGGGTCGGAAAATGTGAGAAATGACCAGCAATCTTCAGTCGACATAAAAAGTGTAATATAGACAATAGCAATTTTTATTACTTTCTTAAATTCAGAATAAATACTTTCACATATTAAAGAGACTATTAAATAATATTTAAAAAAATCCTTGATAATAAAACTGAAGTTAAACTTTAGTCTTTAACTGAACGTGTTGAATGCGCCGTTTAAAAATGTCCTTAACGAGTAAAGTATTATATTAAAGTATATAACTTCCTCTTTATTTAAACTCGGTTTACAAAGTATATCATTTAAATATTAATATTTTCAATATGACGTCTTCTATTATAATAAACTAAATAGGTAAATATTATGTAGCACAAGTTATTTTTGTGACTCCTAAGTGACAGTTGTGACGTCACCGGCCTTCAGCAACACGAGAGCAACAAATTAGTGGCAAAGTAGTGCTATTAACATACCAATTTATGAATTTATACTCAAATTAGACATCTGTAGGGGGCGTGCGTTTTGCACTTGGTATAAAAGTCAGTGGTGTTCCTTTTATGTTTTTAATAAAAATAATATCTTTTAGGCAGAAAAAGTTATAAATAATTTTTTTTGATATTTATTTGTTCAATTTACAGTTAAAGAATGATAGTAAAATTAAATTATAAGTTTCATAATATATAATGATGAATGTTATTGGATTATTGTTGGCTAAGAATAATGTTGATGATTTTTTAAATAATTGATTACAAATCTCTGCGACGACAAAAAAGAATCAACGGCTGAAGCGGTGGAATCTGGAAATATACAGAAAATCTATATCTATAAAACTTTAAACCTATATATAAAAGGAATACAAACAAAAAAAAAACATTTTTTAAAAATTCGTAGACGTCGTAGAGGCTCGTAGCATTTCGTGGCAATAAATATATTGAAGTAAAAATAAAAGCTTTTAAAAATAACTAATACTCATTGTGAATTGTTCCAAGTAATGTAAATATTATTTAAAAAAGGATTATATTAAAAATATAAATGCGTTAAGTACAAAATTTTCGTAGTATTATTTTTCGTAGCGCAGAATTGTAGAGGGTCTACGATGTAAGGTGTTTCGTAACTCGAAAACTGAAGCAAGTAAATTAGTTTGAAGTTGTTTTATAATTATTCTTAAGGCACTTTTTATTATTTAACCGTATATAAACGGCAATAAATATTACGTGAAAATACTTTTAAAACGAATAAATACAATTAAAACAGAAAAAATCTTTTTCAAAAAAAAAAACCTCACATATTACTTTATTTATAATTAAATTATACTGTAGCGTGATAATAAAAAAATGCTTATTATATTAAAAAGTTATTTTCCTGTATTATTCCTTTAGAAATTGGCGAAAGAAAGGTCAAGTTAATTTTAGTTTGTCATATTTGCTCATCAGAATGCGATAAAAATCTTGATTATTGTTGTATTTTTGGTAAGACAAACTAAACAGTGATAAATCACGCAGAGGAATTACACTAAAAGCCTTTGTTTTATTAATCTTATTGTTATAAATAATGAGGAGTAGGTCATATTATGTAGAGAGCCTATTTAGCTCAAAGTCAGTCCCATATTTAACATAAACTTAGGTAAGGAAAAGGATTAGTAAAGAAGAGTAGACAGAAAGTGTATTTATGAAGGTGGTGCTTTAAATTTTACGTAAAAATTTCACGAATATAAGTTAAAAATTATTAGGAAAAATAAGCTAAGGGAAAATTCTAGAAGGCGTGACCTGTACACGAGCTCACCCTGTGTAAGATAGTGACGTCGTGCTCGTGAAAATTTGTTCTCCTTACACGACTGATAATTTTATAGAAGATCGCGGTACAATTATATATCAGTTAGCGGCCGGCCGTGTGATATCGCGCCATGCTTCAGGGGCGCCAGACCGCCAGCCGCCGGTGAGCCGAGCGGACATGCACGACCCGGAGTCCCCCCTGGGCCGCGAGGAGGCCCAGCTCCTCCCCGACGAGTGGCTGAAGATCAAGACCGTTCCCGGCAACGGGAACCTGTCCCCCGGCGTCTACTACCCCACCGTCGGCAAGAGGTTCGTCGTGTGCCGTCCCGTCCCCCGTCAATGTTAAACATCCATTAGCTGCATTAGCATGCGCGAAGGTTGCGTGCACTTGTGCAGTGATCGAGAACGCGTGCAATAATCGGTGTCTGTTTACAGGAATCGGTCGCATCGACATGGAGCCTCGAGGCGGACGAGGCGCCGCGCCATACTCAAGAACGGCGAGTGCAACATCCTCAAGTCGAGGATCTCGCAGCGCCGCATGCGCTTCCTGCAGGACATGTTCACGACGCTCGTGGACGCGCAGTGGCGCTGGACGCTACTCGTGTTCACGCTCTCCTTCATCCTTTCCTGGCTGGGCTTCGCGCTTATCTGGTGGCTGATTGCGTTTACCCACGGCGACCTAGAAGATGATCACCTCCCGGAAATGCAGGAGGCGAACAACTGGAAGCCGTGCGTGTTCAATATCCACGATTTTACGTCGTGCTTCCTGTTCAGTATTGAGACGCAGCACACCATAGGTTACGGGTCGAGGACGACCACGGAGGAGTGCCCCGAGGCGATATTCATCATGTGCCTGCAGAGTATAGTCGGCGTGATGATCCAGGCCTTCATGGTCGGCATAGTGTTCGCCAAGATGACGAGGCCGAAGCACAGGACGCAGACTCTCCTGTTCTCGAAGTACGCAGTCGTCTGCCAGCGGGACGGCGAGCTGTGCCTGATGTTCCGAGTCGGGGATCTGAGGAAATCTCACATAATCGGTGCCAGCGTGCGGGCTCAACTGATCCGCTCCCGGACTACGAAGGAGGGTGAATTGCTATCCCACTACCAGACCGAGCTGGAATTAAACGCGGACGGATGCGACAGCAACTTATTCTTTATCTGGCCGATCACGATGGTGCATAGAATAAACGCTGAGAGCCCGTTCTACGGCGTATCCGCGGCCGACGTGTTGCAGGAGCGTTTCGAAATCGTCGTGATTTTGGAGGGGACGATCGAGTCGACGGGTCAGACGACGCAGGCGCGCTCCAGCTACACGACGAGCGAGGTGATGTGGGGACACCGGTTCGTCCCGCTGGTGTCCTACAACCGGGAGCGGCAGGGGTACGAGGTGGATTACTCCAAGTTCGACGAGACCTCGCAGGTCGACACCCCGCTCTGCTCGGCGAAGGAGCTTGACGAGTTTTATGGAAACCAGGGCGATAGGAAATCTATTGGTAAGTGCTTTTTGAAATCCCGTGTTGGGTGGTGGTATGTGCCAGTTAAACTGTGTTAACGCTTCGCTTCTGTTCTCGTTCAACTAATTTATTAACTAATAAACGATATGTCACGTAATGCATTATGTAATTAGATTTGCATTTCCGGGACCCTTATCGTGGTTATCAACTTATCTAGGGTCAATACACAAATTAACACGTAGATAAATCACAACAGTTTTCGCAATAAACATTATGTACAATATACTGTAAACTAAATCATGGAAAATACTCAAGTACTCGGTGGAAAATATTTACTTCTATTGTGAAATTTAATGATTTGTAACAAATTATACTTTTTACTGTGTATTGTTTAAATCGATTGGCGTAAAATATGTCCAGTTATTATAATTGTTAAGACAACTGGATGTTAAACAGGTACTGAGACAATTAAAATAAATATGTTCTCTTATAAAGCCTCTAAATTAGCTTATGACAATGCCTTTACGTTACAACAAAAACAAAAAATATAGAAAAGTAAAAAGGTTTTTCATAATACGAAGAATTACTCGTATTGTGGTATTTCAAAATACCTCGTAAAGTCATTTAAAGTGTATACCAGTAAAATCAATTTCTATTGTGTTTGTGGTTACTTAAGTATGTGTATTACGTTATGGGAGTAATATGTGAGCCATGACAATAATTTGTATACATGAACCAAGCATTTTCACAGTAAAACATGAAGTGTCCATAAAAACTTAAAAAATCTCAGTTCCTTCATCCATACTAACATATAATTGCGGTGTTTATCAGTCTGCTACCTCTTTACGTCCAAACGGCTGAACCGATTTGGCTGAAATTTGGTATGAGCATACTTTGAGTCCCGGGAAAGGACATGGGAGACTTTTAACTCCGCAAACGGAGTCGCAGGGGTATAGTTAAATATAGAGATACCTACTATATATTAATAGTTAAGTTTCTCTCCTTTACGTTAAGTAGTTCAGTATAATTTTACATCTACAATCATTCTATTCCTTGTATTATTACTTCACAAACTAAGTTCAAGCACTGAAAAATAACCTGCACATTGTAAAAACACAGCTTAAAGATAAGGTACTAATATGCCATTTCAAATTCTCATAATATAGGTAATACCTATGGAATATCATTAAGCAGGATAATAACTTTATCTCACGTCCCAAAACAAATAGTTATGACTTATGCGGTTTGACACATTACTATTTGCATGTTAAGGCCCACTTGCGCCAATCTGGGTTAAAGTTAACTCTGAGTTAAACATCATGTCATCTCTATCACTGACTTGGTGAGTGACAGATATGACATGATGTTTAACTCAGAGTTAACTTTAACCCAGATTGGCGCAAGTGGGCCTAGGTCACTTAATTTTAATCATTTTGAATTCAACATTCTTAGAACCAACTTTACTTATTTTTTAAATATGTTTTCAACAAAATAAATACAAGATGTATGAATTTACTCACATAACAAATAGTAAGATAATCGTAGTAAGTAGTAACTAAATCTAACGACATTTATTTGGCGCAATAATTCAAATTCTATCAAAAACCATTACCGTCAATGGCTTTGCTCGGGTAAGAAAATATACATAACATTTTTGTAAAGTACAATTTTGAATTTTCTAACAGCCTGTGTATCAGTTTTCACAATAATACATCATAATATGATGTGTGATGAAGCGTGCAGTGCAGACTGCAGATATTGTGTTCTAGGGCTGAGCCGTGTTTCATTGTCTATAACATACAAGTCATATATTGTATAATATGATATTGTGCAATAGCATAATATTCTTTTAGACCTGATTGTTAAAGGGCTAATTTTTAAGTAAAAGGGACTATAGCTATACTCGTACATCCTAATATTATTTCGAAAGTGTTATTTCTGTCTGTAATTTATTCACGCCCAAACCGCTGAACTAATTTGCTGAAATTTGGTATAGATAATTTGAGTCCCAGGAAAGGATATAGGATACTTTTTATCCCGGAAGAATGAACGGTTCCTGCGCGATAAACGAATTTTGGAGTACTCTGGTGTTTCGTCCTAAGGTTTTTAGGCAAAGTGGGCCCAATGACCAGATATGAATTTTTAACATTTTTTCATCTGGAGATTGGTCCCAAGTAATTATTTTGATGACTTTTGGGTTTATATATCCATCCAGGCTAGCAAAAAAGTTGTAGAAACGAATAAAAAACAAAATAATTATTTTGTATGAAAACATTTATTACACACTGAATGAATATAATATTATGACATTAATTTTAAAGAAAAATAATTCAATGGACATAAGTTCATAAGTTTAATTTAATTGGGCGCCATTGTTATGGCAGAATGTTAGAACTATACTTAATTAGTTAAGGCGAGGCCAGTTCGAAAAGACTGATTTTCAAGCTTCCAGTCTGAAGAAAAATTTCAGGGGTATCAATCAAAACAAAACACCAGAGTACTCGAATTTTGGCGCAATGGAGTTGCGGGCGTCATCTAGTTAAATATAGAGATACTAGACATTAGTTATGATGATAAGAACCTCTCATTCACGTTAGAATTCAAATCAAAATAGAATCATAATATGATATTTGACAGCCTTAAGTCCATAGATAGAAACTCGAGTAAGCCCTTGTTTCAATTAGAATTAAAAATTACTTAATTATACATATATCATATCCCATTTAAATAGCATCCGTAGTTTTTAAGGAACTACCTTACAAAATCATCTATATACATTAAATGCAAACATACTGGTCGTAAAAAGACGAACATACAACCTCCTCTTCTTGGAAGTCAGTTGAAAGACTTAGAATCTCTTTCTTAAGGGCGAAGCCAAACGAGCGTAAATTGTGCGTTGTGAGTCGCAGAAATTCTGCTCGGCAGAATTCTGCTGCATTCAGTTTCATACAAAAGTCGTGTTTGATTCACACGAGCGTAATTTACGCGGTAGAAATTCTGCGACTCACAAGTCACAACTCACAAATTACGCTCGTTTGGCTTCAAGTCGGTTAAAATATTATATTGTACTAGTTGGCGCCCGCAACTCTGTTGCGCCAAGATTAGTTTATTGCGTGGGAACCACACATTTTTCCGAGACAAAAAGTATCCTATGTCCTTTCCAGGGACTTAAAATATCTCCGCGGTTTGGGCGTGAAGAGGTAACAGACAGACAGAAACACTTTCGCATTTATAGTACTTATCAAAATTCAATATGGATATAACAGGTCTTACTTAAATACCTCTTTCAAATTCAGTTAAAGTATCTTGTAGTAGTGTTGGTATTCAACTAAAGTATTATTGACTCCCTGATGTCACATTTTGCAACAGTCGTGTTGATTGTGGTTCCCTGCCGTGACCCAGGAAGTACCATTTGGATTCACACTCCCCCATTTCGTGACAGGATGTGTATATTCGCTCATGTTTTAAGAAGTAATCGTGAGACACAATTGTCTTGGTAACCGAGTCACTGAAGGATAAATCTTTAACTGTCTCAAAATGAAATCAAAATGAGCTCTAAGTTTTCGTAAGATGGTCGCTGAAGAAGAAATCTTTCTATCTCTCTCAAAATGAAATCAAAATGAAAATTTTCGTTTAAAATCAAGCGATAATAGACAGGGAAGAAAGCAAATCTTGTTTATTTCATTATCAATTTCGAGACGCGAAATTGGCCAAGTGCGAGTCGGACTCGCGCACGAAGCGTTCCATACCATTATAGAGCAAAATTAGGCCAAAATTTGTGTTTTTGTATAGGAGGCCCCCTTAATTTTTTATTTTATTTTAATATTATTATTAAATATTAAAGTATTCATATAAATAAGGAATTTGTGAAAAATTCAAGTACCTACCTGTTGCCATTATTGATATAGAGCAAAAAAGGCCAAAAGAAATCACGTTTGTTGTATGGGAGCCTCCCTTAAATATTAATTTTATTTTGTTTTTAGTATTTGTTGTTATAGCGGCAACAGATATACATAATCTGTGAAAATTTCAACTCTCTAGCTATTACGGTTCTTGAGTTACAGCCTGGAGACAGACAGACGGACAGACGGACAGACGGACAGACAACGAAGTCTTAGTAATAGGGTCCCGTTTTTACCCTTTGGGTACGGAACCCTAAAAATACGCACGTTCTCGCCCCAAAAAAATGAACAACGCGTAAAGAGTTTTACTTCATAAAACGACTGCACCATCTTCTCTATACATTTTATGTTAGCAATAGTTAATACATCGTATGCTGGCACATTCTCTATCTTGTTTATTGGCTAAAAATGAGTATTGCAATCAAGATAATGCGTAGAGTGACACGATATTTTTTGTTGTGCTAATGTAAAGGAAAAGTAACACTGGAAAAAGATAAGATTATCTTTCTCTCGCATTACGAAGGAAAATTTTGATAGATTTATGCTAGACAATTCGATTTGTGTTAAATTACTAATCAGCACATTAAAGAAAATATTACGCATAGGTTTGAGGAGATGGCTCTACTAGCACATACATGATACAGTAAACAATCCCATCAAAATTCGACATATTTTACACGTCCTATTATCAGAATATTGACAGAAACCTTGTCTAAAATGCCTAATAGACGTACGAACTTAAAGTACGCGGGTTTTAAGTTCGCGAACTTACTCGTCTTGCAGGCGTCGCGTCGGTGACACACGAGAAATGAGAATCGCTCACACTGGATTACCATGCCCCAGGCTCGCGGCTCGCGGCTCTTTGCTGACCACAGGCGATTAAGATTGTCGAGCCATAAGTCCGCGTAGTTACTCGCGCGTCTGTCACCCCCTTCATAAAACTGTTTTTGACCGTCTGTGCTGGTGCTGCCGTCTAGCGTCAAAACATTGCAAGATAATATATTAATATCATATTTTATTATACAGTGAAGAATTTTCTAACACTTTTCACAAGCAAATTATGCAAAATTATTAATGAGGTGTAATTTATTTCACGTACAGAACCTTGTTTCTGATTCACATTACACTTGTACTTTGTAATTATGTTTCTTCTAACCACCACAAAATGTACCTACTAATCTTATTAGGTAAGAAATCTTTAAGTATTATGTATTGTATTATTATTATACTTACGCCGTAAATTAATCAGTTCAAAAATAAAAGGCGTATTTTAACTTTAACTACAATATAATATTGGTATTGAACTAAAATTTTCATTTAATATTTTGTTTCTTTGATTACCTTTAGATCTTTTCCATCCTAAAGTTGCCGGTTATCATTTTCATCTTGAAAGAAATTTCCGTCTTATGCGGGGTTTACACGGGCGGGGTTTACTATAGCCGCACGATTTACGCCGCACGGCGAAAATCGACTGTCTAATTAAGTTCTAAACTCTAAATAGCAATTCGGCATGCGGCCTATTGCCATTTAGACAGTCGATTCTCGCCGTGCGGCGTAAATCGTGCGGCTATATAGTCACCCGTGTAAACCCCATTACGGATTATGTAAAAGTGTTATAACATGATTAAAGCGTGTCTGAGCAAAATTTTCTGTGTAAAAGATAAAATGCGCCTTTTATCATAATCTCTATTTGGACAACAAATGTCTAAGGCTGTATGACGGATGACGCTACACTATCACTAAGCCGAAACCTGAGCCTGGTTTAAGGCAGTAAATCAATTAACTTTGAAGTTTTAATTCCTATTTGAAGGTTTCTTTCCCGTGTAAAGTAATTATAAGACAAATGCCTGTTTCACCACAAGTGCCAGATGCCAGAAATGGTGAAACAGGCCTTTAACATTGAAATAATTAACTTCTTTGAGCTCTACAATAATTCAGCCATACAGCTTTATGCGTTCAGTAATATTAAAATGCAACTTCTAAGTATATAATTTGATAGTGTACAGCTTTGTTTGAAGCGTTTGTCAATCTACAGTGAAAAAGTGAATTTCATCAAACAAGTTTGTCAAACAAAGATCGTTTACAGGGCACTTTACAGTTTATTAGTTAACATAAAAATGTATTAACGGCCGCACTCAGAGACTGTTGATTGATAACTTAAGGAGCCGCTTACCGAACTTTTCCAGAAAAATATATCGACCTTGTGTCAAAATAAACTCTTAATTAATTATAATAATTATTACCCCGTAATTATTATTATAATTAAAAGTCTCCGAATGCGGCTGTAAAAATTCGCTCAAAATGTAAATGAATTTTAACGTCAGTAGTCAGTACCATGTACCGTAAAAGAAATGGATTCATATTATATCCAGGCGGCCCCCAGGCTGTCGGGAATACAAATGCAAATGGCAGATGGCGGACCTACGTCATTTGATCGGATAATGCCAACCCAATATTAGTTGTGATTTGGCAGGGTTTGAAAAAACATGACTAAATAAAGTAGGTCGACCGCCATCGTTCCATGACACATCTCTGATAGTACCTTAAAACACATTCTTGGTTAGCACTATCAGAGAAGTTGATTCCTAGGCAGATCGGAGGGCTACGTAGTTTGTTCGCGTTACTACAAACCCAGCCGACAGATCACAATTAACATAGAATTGACATGATACGACAATTATTATTGGCGTTGGTCTGTCAACTGCCTAGGAATCAATTTCCTCGACGGTACATTAGATATAGACCATGATATTTGTAACCCATGATATGTGTCACCACAGAGAGCACAGAGCACTTGGTGCTGAAGCCGCCCCCCCGCGCGGCCGACAGCCCCGCACCCCCCGCCACACCCGCGCCCAAGGCCGAGCAGAGAAACGGCGACTTTACCGTCACACTTTAGCCTGTTAAGAAAAAAAAATCTGGAACGTTCGAAATTTAACCGGAAGCAGCAGTTTGACACAAGAATAAATTTGAATTTTGACAGGTAACGGTCGTTTCTGTCATAATAATATTTAGAATCTCTCTTTTTTTGGATTATGGATACTTTTTTACGATTTTCTTGTGAAGTCGAATAGACTGTACTTTGATCATTAATCATTATTGTAAAAAAATTTTTGTTATATTCATCAAAGCTTACAAAAATACAATTCCTACAGTGATATAATATTTAATGTAAATTAATGTTATGACGTTTTACAAATATAATGTCAGTAAACAAAGGCTTATGTATTGATCTTTCATTGCTCATATTACATAGTACATATTGTATCACTAGTCACCTCGTTATAATAATTACATATTGTTAGTATGTTAGTACTAAGAACAGTCTTCCTTTGTGGTTGTGTTGAGTATGAATAATTTTTGACTCTTTTTAATGGCAGCATTTACACGTCTATACAATATGTTTCCTGATCAGTTTTTTCCGGATTTTTCCGATTTTTTGTGGACTGAAAACTGATAGAGGAAACAGTGTCTTCTCCTCTCAAGATTTCAAAGAACAATAATAGTATTTGCTAAGATAATAAATATTCAGGATAAAGAGTAAAGACTTTTCTAGACAACTTCTACAATATTATGCTTGTTGCTAAATGGGATATCTTAAGCTTAAGTATATAGATATAAATACTTATTTTTGTAAAAATTTATCAATATTGTCTTCTATTCACATGTACCTACAGCATAATATTTTTGTATGTTATCTTCTGATTTCCCTCTTGTTAAAATAGAGAATAAAATCTAGAACGCCATAGAATCTCATTCACTGAAATGTTCCTGTGAGGTTCAAACAAACAGTATTAATATATTTTTATATACATATTTATTACGTTATTGTTAAGATAGAGATCGCTATTGTACCGATGTAAATATTTGAATGAATAATTTATGTTGATATGTTGGTCTGTGTTTGATTTTATACCTCATGTGCCGAGATAGCGTAGCGCAAATCTGATACCTGAACAGTGCTACCGAAACTCTTCGTAACTAGAAATTATAGATTAACTTTTATAAAAAGTTAATCTACAATTTCCATTAATTATTATTGATCTTTACACTCAAATCCCAAATCTAAAACAAAATACGCCTAACTTACCAGTTGCCAATAAAAACTTTGATACATAATATACACCTACAATCAATTATAGTATAAAATTATTTTTCTGATACCTATGAAAAAAATTTTACACAAGATTATTATAAGATTACGAGCTTTTGCCCGCGGCTTCGCTCGCGTTAAGAAGTATTATTATATACAAACTTTCATCCCCTATTTTAACCCCTTGGGGTTGGAATTTATCAAAATCCTTTCTTAACGGATGCCTACGTCATAACATCTACCTGCATGCCAAATTTCAGCCCGAGCCGTCCAGTGGTTTGGGCTGGGCGTTGATAGATCACCATGTCAGTCAGTCACCTTTGAGTTTTATATATATAGATATTGAAATCAAAATGGCAAGAAAAAGGTTCTCACAGTTAAAATCTGGAATCTGAACTTATAGGTCGAAACCACTAAACAAAAAGGAACTAGGCATACTACCACAGGATATAATACAACATGACTGGTGAGACAATACCGATACTTATGGAGAGTACTCTGTACTCGATTCTCATTATAATTATGTAATAAAATCAGGTTCTTTAATTTTTTCCGAATTTCTCAAAAATAAATGAATCATGGATACTAAGTAAATTACGCGGCTAGGCAAGTAGGCATACTATGCGGCCGGTGCAGAGGCGTGCGCTACCTAAGAAACACCACACAACTACCCCTCCCGCTCGCGGTGTCCATCCGTTGGGCAAATAATTATTTAACTTTATGCTACATTTACTCAGTGATCAATTGATATTATTTTTTTCCAACTAAGTATTGAACATGTCTCACCAAGTCACCAGTCACGCAGTATATTAGTGTACCAAGTGACACTACAACAGGAACTAAACACACTACACAGCTCGAACTACAGTGCTAATAGTTTATAGTAAGACATCCATACAAATATCAAAATAATTATGAATTTAATTTATTTACGGCCGCAATCAGAGATATTTAATAATGATGAAAACTTCAATTTAATCAAGAGTTTGACAGCTAATTGGGCCTTTTGTCAAAGTCTTCATTTAATTACAGTTAAGTAATATAAATATTCATCTCAGAGTGCGGTAGACATAGATCAAGACAGATACTGCATATCCCTCCATTTGTATGAAAACGAGAGTACCACTTTTTTCCTAGCTACTGTGACGTGATAAGAAACATGTCCATTATATAGGCCAACGTTTCTATTCGAATTTCTACAGATCAATACGGCGCAATAAGCCATTTAGGCATTTTTAAATTCCGATTGACGTCCGATTCCGATAGTAGACTAAAGAACAGACTTTCGAAAGACGAGCATTGCTCGTCGTTAGGGAACGCGATATGGCACGCGAAGAATCTATGTCTGTGGTGTGGCATGAGCGTGGTTCGTTAATTATAATTAAACATTTGACATTTGCGCTAATGACTAGCTGTAGACAACTACTTTCCTCGTTATCTTGATGTGATTGTCTTTCATTGTAACCGCTTGGTGGTGGATTTGAACGTGTCGATACGCTGTAACACAATCGTCGTGTGCGCAGTTAAGTAACTTTTATCGCCACTTGTCGTCCGAAGTAAGTATTACAGATTGCAAAAAGTAAGTAAGCGTAAAGAGAGGATATAGTTAAAATATTCGAAGGTTAAAAAATATGATAGAAGAGGCAAACATAAAAAGACTAAAAAATCGGCCAAGTGCGAGTCAGACTCGCGCACGAAGGGTTCCGTACCGGTATAGAGCGAAAGTAGACAAAAAATTGTGTTTTTTGTATGGGAGCCCCCCTTAAATATTTACTTTATTTTAATTTTATTATTAATTATTAAAGTACAAATACAATTAAGGATTTTGTGAAAATTTCAAGTGCGTAGCTGTTACCATTATTGATTACGAGCAAAAAAGGCCAAAAAAAATCACGTTTCTTGTATGGGAGCCCCTCTTAAAAATAAACTTTATTTTATTTTTAGTATTTGTTGTTATAGCGGCAACAGATATACATAATCTGTGAAAATTTCAAAAGTCTAGCTATAGCGGTTCTTGAGATACAGCCTGGAGACATACAGACAGACGGACAGACATCGAAGTCTTAGTAATAGGGTCCCGTTTTTACCCTTTGGGTACGGAACCCTAAAAAAGACAAATGCAGAACTAAGGTAGTAGTCATACTAAGGAATATAGTATTAAACTATAAAATATTAATAGAGCCCAATGCAGTTTAGAGTGTAGACTTCTAAAAATCTATACGAATACTAGATAACTAACTACAACGTGCTACAACGCAATAACTACGTTGTGTTAAAATTCGTTTATCGCGCGGGAACCATACATTTTTCGGGATAAAAAGTTATATCCTTTCCCGGGACTCAAAGTATCTCCATACCAAATTTCAACAAAATCGGTTTAGCGGTTTGGACGTGAAGAGGTAACAGACAGACAGACATACACATTTTCGCTTTTATAATATTAGTATGGAAGCATGTATAGGCAATACAAACATCGCTATGGTTTTTCTGGTCATGTAGATGTCTATAAGGTGGGAATTAATGTGAAGGCAGCCTTAGGAGCATTGTGCTTTTGCCTTTTACTATACAGTGATGATAATACATCTAATCAATGAAAAATCTCAGTTCCGACGGGCTACGGAATTAGGTACATTTTCAATTTTGCACTTATAAATTCTAGCTCCATTTCTTTGAAGTTGCGGCGAACCACTTAAAAAATTCTCGTGTCACTGGAGTGTTTGTGCGCAAACTCCTCCAAAACGGCTCAACCGATTTTAATAATGTATATTCGTTAGGCTTGTAAACAGGCTTTTATCTACTTCTTATATTGATACTAAAAATAATTTATATGGCAAAACAACGTTTGCCGGGTCAGCCAGGATGGTAATAAATTTTAATAATAATATACAAACTTTTAACCTTTTAACATAAACTTTTCAGGTTTCCTCCCCATCGGCTCAGCAATACCTGAGCTACTGGAAGAGATTCCTCTCCGCACCATAGCTGACAGGCTGGTGGTGGACGCCATCAGACGAGCGAGCTACTCCCATCGGCCCTCCATCGCGAAATACCCCTCAGACTACTTCAACAACGCTGAATGTCATTCGTCTTCCAGCGAAGAAGATGAGAAAAAAAGGAAAAAGAAGAAGAAAGATGAAAGCTAGCACTAATAATATAATATTAATCAGGGTCCGTACCACGAAACCGCTTTGAGACTCAACATTCAACAATCGAACGAGAATGCTGCGTCCTGCTCTAACAACGTCGATTCACGTTTGTCGTTCGTTTGCTTGAGTCTCAACTCTCAAAACCATTTCGTGGTACGGGCCCTGGTAGTTTTCCGATCCTTGCTGCAAGCGGCCAGGACCGACAAAAAATCAAAGAAAATGGGTTTATAGGTTTAAGGTTACTAAATGACGCCGCAACTCCGTTGCGCCTAAATTCGTGTATCGCGCGGGAACTTCTACATTTTTCCGGGATAAAAACTATCCTAGGTCCTTTTTCGGGACTTAAATAATCTAGCCAAATTTCAGTAAAATCGGTTCAGCGGTTTGAGTGTGAAGAAGTAACAGACAGAAGACGGACACACTTTCGCATTTACAATATTAGTAATGCCGCGGCCGCATATATGCGTAGTGCTTCGCGCTAAAACCGATACTATTGGACGATCTTCGTGTATCGTCCAATAGTATCGTAGCACGCTCATAGCTCATAGCACGAAGCTTCGGACGATAGACGCAGGTGCGGCCGGGCCGTTAGGATAGGTTTTAGGGTTTATAGGTTTCTTTTTATACCGACGGTTTAACGCTCATGCTGCTGTTGCTTCGTAGTGACGGAAGCAAAATGATACGTGGCCAGTAGCCTCATAGGTCATAAAGTGGCATTTCATTTGATTTTTTATCGGTCGCGGTCGCTTGCCGTGTTATGGCTGTTCCCTATATTCAATCTATCTCTAGTTTGACATACAACCGATCGCAGCTGACATAGAATTGACATAAAATATATGGAGCTAATGTCTAATGTGAGCTATTCCTATCTCAAGTAAGAGATAGATCAAATATTGGGAACGGCCGTTAGTCGGAATGGTACCTTTAGGTACGGAGTACTATTATATATTCTGTGCTTTAGGTATTCATGAATTACTTACAGCTGCTGACCAATAGGGATGATGACAAGGTCAAAGATTAGCGAATTTTGTTAATAAAATAAATAAATCACGGTAAAAAATAAGTGTTCCCAAAATTTCAGCTCGATAGCATTTGTATTTTTTTTGGAGCCTTCAAAGTTTGATAATCAAGTCGATTTTTTTTTCAATTAAATTTCTTAATATTTGTATACCATTCGATAACTTATGCAATTAAAAGCAACTTTTGTTATGAAACCACTTTCATAAACGCAATATTTAATATACCTATCGAACAAAGTTCTCTCCCGATGCGTACAAACTAAGAAAGAGTGACGTCAGTCTTTCGTAGCCCTTTGTATGGAGCGTTTTCGGGCAGGTCTATTTTATCAGATGTTTGAATTGTCATATCTTGGTGAATTTTTAAGCTATCAGAGTCATTCTTTCAGCAATGTTTCTATTTTTTAAGGGTCTTTCAATTACCAATAAGAAAAAAAATTAGTCATCATGCCTATTAAAAAAATATATTATATTCCTTCGCTCGCCCTATGGACGAATGGACTAACGGCATTCGAAATTCGAAAGTTTGTAGTTGATAATATTATTATATTGGACGACGTATCTTGTACATAATAGGTAGGTAAATAAAATAAAAATATAATTAAATAATAACAGGTATGTAAGTAGATAAATTATTATACTCCCTGCAAATGCCTGTAATTTTTATAATCGCTTTAGGTTTTAATGATCTTAAATAATATTATTATATAATAATAATAAAATAGTTCGGAAATGAATCATTGTTAGTAAGTTAGTCAAATTATTATCAACCATGCATTGGTGATAAAATTATTATCTAAGATAAGTACAGTTTAGTATAATAATAAATATTCAAGGAGTTAATATTTGTTTCACTTAATTATTGCTCCGTGTTCGCAGCAAGTTACGCACACGTATGCGGTATGACGTAGTCTAGAGATAATCTAGTACAGCGCCATCTGTTATTCAGTAGCAAAAGTATGCCAGGCTGCATTTAGAAAAATGTTAGTGTTATAGAACATTATTTTACACTACTTAATAATTTAATTAAATAAATAATTAATTTATTTAGTGTGTGACAACTTAAAATTATATTTTTGAGTGCGAAAAAAGTGTAGAAGGAATTAGATTATTGTAAAAAATTATATCTTTGCCCAGATCATTAAAATGTGTTTAAATAAAACTCAAAAGAACAGTTCCAATTACAATGTTTTATTAAATTCATTGCTTCAACGAGGGAGATAAAAAGCTTTGTCATTGCGACGCCAGCGTCGCGGAAGGCCCCTGATTATAACACAATACTCAAAAATACAAAATTTAAGAATAAACTACATAGTGCGATGCGGATAAACCAATATACATAATCGTATGTAAATTACAATAACGCTTGAAGCACTTATTTTGTAAAATTACAATAGGTATTTCATGTTGTATTTAATTCAGATTAAATAAAAAAACTAAATGAAGATTGAAGTACGCTTACCTATTATTTTACATCATTTATATACGCGCTTACGCACACATAGGTATGAATAAATTATAAAACTACGCTACTTCCCGTTTTCGCATGTTGACTGGTCGTAGCGTAGTTTAACTCATACATGAAAGAAAAACCAGCTTCACTTTGTTGTTCATTAACGTTGTGTGTAGTTTTTTTTGGTCCGAGTTATTTAATAATACAATATTTAAAAGGACCAGAAGCTAACATGTATATTGCATACAATTTTGTTTGGGTTGTCGAAAGCAGATACAAATCCAAACGCAATTTTATAAAAAAATACACAGTAGGTAGTTTGCATTAGCCATAATTATAAAAAAACATAATGTAAAATAAATAATAATATATTTGACTGAAACTGTGTCTAAATCTAGTAAGTATTAGACAATTATTATTAATAATCTAACACTAAAACTATTCTATAAATATATAGTAACAAAAATATATACCTACTGAAATAAATATGACCAAAATTAAGTACATAATTTGACTACGCATATCCCTATATCACACATCTTTGTCGAATCTTAAAAGCGTAATTGTTTAACAATTCTTTGCACTATAATAATATAGCTAAGATATTTCTTCTCAGACAGCAAGTTCTTACCTAATATAAATTTTATTTCCACAAATTCTCAACACCCAAATACACGCCTGGGCCTTTTAGACCAGACTTGGTCAATTTCCACTTTCAATCTTCAGGGGCCATCTTGGAATAATCATAATATTATTCATTTATGAGTACGGTAGATCTATTCAATAAATTACTAACATCTTTAGACTCCATTTTGATGAAGATATTTGGCACACAGGTTTGGAATAATTGCGATAGTTTTACTATCCGCAATGTTTTAATTCATCTGGTACATCTCAACTTAAAACTATTTGGGACGAACACCCTAGGAAGCATTGTCGAAGCCCCAAGCTAATTTTCCTACTACAAGCTAAATAAATACTTGGTCTAAATACAACCCTGTCTTACCTTACATGTCGAAGTAGATCTTTTTAAGCAAAAATGATTGCAGAAAATACATTTTAGCAACGATTAGTAACTTTTGAGGCCATTAATATGTTGAAAGAATAAAAGAATTTAAGAAACGAATTCTACTAAGCTAAGTAATACTGATTTCATATACTTAAATGCACATATTTACTTGGCCTGCTGTTGTTTCTAACGTCATGTTGTTTCAAAGTTCAAACAGTGGTACAACTTAGTTTGTTTCATCAATTTTGTATAGTGAATTAAAGACAGGTTGTTGACATTTACTAGCAATGGCAAAAACATAACAGTTATAAGTACACAAAGATATTTTAAGGCATTCGAAATCAAAACGAATGATTTTACACATGTCCAAAGAATTACCGGTATCATTTAAAAATGATACCGGTAATTCTTTGGAACAACTTAAAAGTTGTTCCACACGCCTCTATTACTCTGACATCGAAATCATCCTAGTAGGTGTTTATAAATTTGATAATAAAATATAATTATTATTTTGTATCAGCCATGTGCAAAAATGATTCGCATTGATTGTCATCATACGCTAAAGTATCATCTTAAGCCTAATATTATATTTTGTGAAAAAAAATCCTATTCGAATAACATTCTTTTTTTAATTCAAAATATCATATGTACCACATCTGCACAGCATGGAATAAAAAAAAATTTACTTGATACATTCCTTTTTTAAACGTTTAACATTTGAAATTTAAATCGTGTACCACATCACAACATAGGTATTCGCAAACGATCTACTTCGACGATATTCTCGATGCCCGTGAACCTGACGTGCGTGGTCTTGTTGACTCGCGCCGGCGGGGGGTTGAGTCGCCGCAGCGGGGGTCAGGCTGGCTCCTCCGGGGATGTTACCAGGATCGGGATAACCGGCTTCTCGATCAGATGCTGATCGCTGGGGGACCTGGAAGGAGATAGAAGATGTGAAGAAACAGAAATAAGATAACGAGAGTAAAGAATACGATTTGGTTTCTTATTATATTATTAACGAAAGTTCGCCGTTTTTTTTTAATTCATTACATATATCCAGTGTCACTGTCACAGTAGACCCAAAATAGAGCAAAAAAGTTGAAAAAGTTTAACGCCATCTAGCGTCCAGTAGGGTAACTGGTGAATACATTTACATAATAATAAATATTTTAATTTATTAAGGGCCTGTTTCACCACTGTCTGATAAAGTCGCAAATAGGCTATTCACAACTATTTTGACAGATTCTCCATACTTCATCTGTCAAGACTCAAGATATGTGATGAATATCAGGAAGTGGTGAAACAGGCCCTAAGTATAATAAATTCAAAATCTAACGCCAGATAGTATTTATGGTTCAAAATACCATTTTATTTCATTAATATAAAAAATAGAAACAACACAATACCTACTAAATAAATAATAATAATCAATCATAATTCATAACAGACATTGGTAATTTGAAAATTACATTAAAGGTGAGACTAAGTGGCAAGACAGGTGCACCTTTACTGCAGCGTACTTAAGGCGCTATATTGATAATAACGTCCTTTTTGAAGTAATACTATAGGTCCCTCAGAAATGTTAAAAATCTGGTAATGAGATATACATATTTTCATAGCCTTATCTAGGTTTGAGAAGAACCAGAAACACGATTAATGTATTTTGCCTCGATACATTTCTCGAAATGACCTCTTAAAATTACGAAATTTGAAGATTATTTATAAACGAGAATAGATGTATTGTAGGAAATTAGTCTAATTAATAGACACCTTTGCAACCCAAAATCGTATAGAAGCATTTTGCTTAAATGCTCCTAGTTATTGTTTAAATAAACAAAATTACGTTTTTTCGCATGTTTTCCGAGCGAGCCGATAGCTCCTGGTCGCAGCGTATTCACGACTTTATAGTCATACAAATTAAGTATAAAATTGCCCTTGCGGTAAAATTACTATCAATATAGCGCCTTAAGACGACGCCTTGATAATTTGGCTGTAGCGATGTCGATTTTTCTCAGCAATAACTAAAGCTAAGAAAATAATGTTCATTGTGAGTATTCATCGTATCTTTGTCTTTGAATTACCCATAGCAGTACTATTATATTATATTCTGTGCCCATAGCTTATCACGATTGGTCAACTTTCATAACACAAAATAATTAATTAAAAATACCTCTGTAAAAAAGGGATTCTAATTTTGCCAGGAGAGGAGAGTGATTTAAGCTTCCAAATTTTGTATATAGACTGGTTCAAGCATACACTTTAATTTGTACATAGCTTATTAGAAATATATTTATGTTTTTTTTCTATGAGAGGCCGGCCCGGCTCATAACAAGCAATCTAAAACATACCCAACACGGTTTTTTATTTTAACGCGGCGTCACCTTAACGCAAACGAACGCCACGGCCATATTGTGTTGTTGCGTCTAGCGTGTTCTCATCTTAATAAAAAGAAGGACTACAAAATCGTACTTACTTTTTAATATGATTTTGTACTTTATGGTGGTCATGGTGGCCGTTCATGTGGCCGACGCCGTTGGGGGTCAGACCGTGGACTCTCTTCATGCTGGCATGGCTGTGACTTCTGTGGATATGCCCGTGTCCCTCTCTAGCGTCATGCTTTTCGGCGAGACAGAGCGATGTGTTGTTCTTAGGTAGTTCCCCTTTCTCCACCGCTAAATACATTTGGCTAGGGTTCTTGACTTTCTCGTTAATGTGTTGTACGAAGTTAGTTTGGGCCATTAACCGGTTTTCTCTAGCTCTGGACTCTGGTATCTTAATTTCTATGTGCTCATCTAGCGACATGGAGTCAACCGAACTCATGTCTAGCGTGTCATTGGATAGGCTTTTTGGTATGGTTCCTAGCATACGATCTGAAAAAAAATTACAAATAAATTCTAAAGTCACAGATTTAATTACGAGCTTTTTACACTTCAAATTGGACCATGATTGAACAAAACTAAGTGATAATACTTTAGTGTGTGTATAAGTCCCGTATATGTATAGAGTTCACTGTAAAAGTGGCAGCGTTGAAAAAGATTTTTTTTTACTTTTGTATGGGAAACCCGGAACCCCTGACGCTAGGGCGCTTGGCCATAAAAACCACAAAAAATCTTTCATTCAATGTTGCTACTTTCACAGGTGAGACATGTTACTACTGTACTCGAGGACGTGATATTTGGCTATTATATTAGTTGAAAAAAAAAAATCCGGCCGGCCGGCGCGCCGGCCGCATAGTAATTTACTAAGTGTCCATGATTCATTTCTTTAAAGGGAAATTTGGTCAAAAATTAAGTACCTAATTTTATTATATAATTATAATGAGAATCGAGTACTGAATACTCTCCTTAAGTATCGGTATAGTCTCACCAGTCATGCTGTATAAGAAACACGTACACACCCTTAAGTATTATCACATAGTAACGCCTAATAAACAGGGTGTAACAAACACCCTGTTTATTAGGCGTTACGAAACGAATAGTCGTTGAAAGCCTAGAAATTAAAGATGCTTTACCTAATTTTTGTGAGGTGGAGACAGTAGCTCTCAACTCGTCCAGTTGTTTGGCGGAACACAGCGGGGTATCCACTTCGTACGTGTTGTTGAATCTCGTGTAATCCACCTGCAAATATATAGTTGATGTTTCAGTGAAGACAGGGAAACAAAGTAAAATCGAAGTATTTACTATCTTGTTGATATTATGTTTGCAAAAATAATTAATGCAGTTGTAATTATGTACGTGGTACATGTTTAGTAATCTGTGGTTGTGAAGATAGCTACAAATTAAATTGTTTGATCACCACATTTGATCACTTAACAACGATAAATGCGTTCCTAAAAACATATTATTTCCCTTTGTCTATGCCATAGCTTTAAACTTTGTTAATTGTAACAGAATGCCTGTGATTATAAATCTATTTATTACACTATGCTTAAATACAGTTCGACAAGGCCACAGGCTTCAAATGGACGTGGCGAGAAAAGGAACTAACGCTGCTATCATACAAAAACGTCATTTTTGACAGTTCTTCTTTACCAGCAGCGCCCATTGACATAATATTCATTCAAAGCCTTTACGCGATTTCCATCGCTCTTAAGTAATCTGGTTGCATCTGAACTGTATCGGTTTCCGCTATCTGAACCGGGACTTAAAATATTCACGTGTAAAGTTATAACTTTGTTAAGTTACTTATAATATAAGATTTTATTATAAGACCATAAACGTCAGTTGTATTATACAACTAAAACATTTAAAGGTATCATTAACCAATAGATAAACACTTCGTCAAGATGAGATCATAAATAATTCTCGTTATCGTAGATGTTTCCTCGTGTTTATTTAAAACGACTTTTTCTACGACTTAACATAAATCTTATGTCGTGTGTTTTGTGTACTTAACGGTTGTTTAAATACATCTTACTTTGTTGAACAAATTTGCAAAAGATTTTTGAAGTGTAAGAAAACTATCAATGGAAGGAAAAAGAAACCTCTTAATCAAAAAAGGAACGTAAGCTTGAAACTTATGCTTTTCAGTTTTCTGCAAATCTACAAAAATACAATTTTACTAATAAGTAATACCTACTCACAAAATAACATAACTACAAAATTGAAGGATGGAAATTTTTTATGCTTTAAATAAGACTTTACGAGTAATATTCATTATTCAACTTGTATAAAGTTTTTATATACCTACATAGAACACTCTTAAACAATATTTGAACCATGAACGCATTAAAACGTTTTAGCACAATTTAAGTGTTCATTATTGTAAGAAATAAATATTTATGGTTTCGAGTTATGAGTTGTAAAACAACGTGAGCTAAAATATTGCATATCTGCTTATTTTTCATTGTTTTTGATAAGAAAATAAAGATAAACTAACGAAATGATTATTTACGACAGGTAAAATTGTCCGCTGAAAAATCATTAAAAACAAGGGGAGATTGGAAGTTCCTTGAGGTACACCACAGATAAACTATCGAGTAAGAGTAACGATTAGGGTAGTTATTTGATAGCTTTTGTTACTAGACAGACAGGCGCCGAATAAAATGTCTCGACATATTATTGTCTTCTTTACATTGCTCAGTAATGAAATTTTCTGCCTTTCGTCTAAATAGAAGCCACGATTAAGGGCTCTCACTCTCTTGAGACAAACAGTCTTAAGACAATACTAATCTGTCTTAAGACAATAATAATAGACAATACGAAACAACTTTGTTATGTTATGCGTATCTTCATAAATTATGTTTTAAAGGGCAATAGTAATTTGTTGATTGTCGTATCTAAAGTTAACTCTCGCCCTAAAGACCTATAAAGGGGAGATCGATCGATGCTATCGGAATGTTATCGGTTGTGGTCAGGACGACCTGACTAGACTCGTGCATACAGAAATGCACATAAGTGAGATGAGATCCCTGCGATCAGTTCGACCGGATCGTTCAACCTGCCCGTAAAAGAGGGCCTTAACATTCATCTTATTTTAAAGATATTTAAAAAATTACTTCTCAGGTAGACTCGGTAGTAAATAAAAGGCAAAAAGTACGAACCTCATACTCCCCAGTCTCTTTTCTGAATGACACCATGGTCTCGAAGCGGTGTCCCCACAGAATTTCCGACGGTAGGTAACTGCTGCGCGCTTGGGTCGTCATACCCGTAGATTCAATAACACCCTCTGAAATTGCAATGTTCTTTGTTTAAAAAAACTTTTATTTTTTATACAATATGCAATAGGTAGCTAAATTGTCATTTCGATTTTTCAATGTAGAATAATTTTATTGTTCGCTGACAAGAGTAAATTGCTGAAGCATGAAAAAGGACTCTCGATCCGTTTTTATTTCAAAACCATGATCAACAGACAAAATAAATTTTAAAACTTTAACAGTCTTTAACAGAGCAAGGTACAGGAAAAAACTCTCGTTTTAGCGTAGTAAAGTAATAAGAACATTGTGTGTACAAAGCTTATAGTTTTCTTTTTATCAGATAGGTTAGAAAGGTCGTTTGACAGAGAAAAACAAAAGAACTATAACGTATGTCTTGTACACAGATTGGAATTATTCATAAGTTAAAAGGGCTAATTAATATTCTTGGAAATTATCACCATAGATGCAAAGAATTTAGATCAATTTCAGCTTTACAAATACACAGGGCAAAATACCAAGACTTCGTTACAGTTGTGCCAAGAAGATGACTTCATTGAATCTGTAATATTGTTTTACTAATACGTTTCGATGTTATGGTCATTGAAGATTATAGAGTAGATAATGTAATGCCAAATGCGTAAAGGGTTAAGGGATCCTCAAAATCAGAATCTAAACATTATGAGATATTAAACAGAAATAAATGTACTATGAAATGTCTATTTAATTCGTAGGAAAATGGCTAACGTGGTAGAGAACCTACGTGGAATCTACAAAGTCAACATAAGTAGAAGTCTTGATATAGCCCATTCAAATAACGTTGGTCTCCCATCTGATTATAAATCGATTTCTCTGATAGTAAATACTAGAACACAATTATATTAAAATGTCAGATGGACTTTCCGGGTTTGTACACACTATGCGAGCAAAACTTTGACACGTTTTGGCGCCAAGTACTTGACGTGTGACGCACGGTACAGCGAATGAATTAAGAGCACAATATTGGCATGAAAATCTCGTTTATACGGTAACAAGTGTCGTCATTTTGAGCGGGAATCGGGATGGAGCCACTACGTAGTGTAGATCATTAAAGAAACTTTATATATAGAGGAACGAGCTATAAAAGTGCAGTTTTTGCTTAAATTAGGAGCAATTAATGCTCAATAGATTATAATTTTTCTAATGTTTCTATTCTAGATTTTCTTTTATCTTTTAGATAAAAGAACATGCTTTATAGTTGTATTTCTAGCTAGATGATGTGTACTTTATTTCAATTCATTTTGCTCTAAATATGAACAAAACATTGCATGTTAACCAACATAAAATTTGCGCCATTGTATTTTTTCCTGTAGTTATTATGTGAAATCAAAATTGGTAACTAGTTTACTGATCCTTGTTTACATATCAAAATGTATTGCAACGGAATAATGTTAGAAATTACATTCCTTTAGCCTGTAATCTCTGAAGTAACTTTTACAGGAGAAACTATACTCACCCAACATAACCACAATTTCAAACTTCTCCTTCAACATATCTGATGCGGATAGATTATACAGTGGGGAGTTCTCGTTGATTTTGTGCACGATCGTCATTGGCCAAATGAACATCAGTCTATCCTCTTCCCCGTCAGCCCCAACCTTTAGTTCTTGCTGGTAAAACGGTAGGATCTCGTTCTCCCGAGTCACCTGGTACAGAAAAAAGGAGATCAGTAAAGAAATTCACCGTTTTATTATTCTGTAGCTTATTCGTATCTTTGTTAGTTACACCTACGACAAATAAAGCTTAGGCATTAGTTACTTTTGTTCCAGCGTTAATATCATGCATACTCCGCCTGCGACCTCCAAGGATTTGTTATTGCGAGATGAGTATACTCATCTACATCCGATGCCTCAGAACTCGCGCGCGAAATTTTATGTCCAACGCCAAGAAGAAAGGTGTTTATTGCCCATAAGTTCTTACATTTTCACGTTAATGTCTTAATTTTACAACATTGTTAATGTTTTCTGCAATAAATCTCCTTTTTATGGCGTCGGTCACGATTATTATTCTGCATTCAAAAAGAGAGATTAAAGTTATTGAAAAAGATGCACTTACATTGCAGCGAAAGTAGAGAAAGTGGTCGAAAGTAACAGAACACGACACCGAAGTCATAAAAAGCGAAGGAGGAAAAGTTGGTAGAGTAAAAGATTTTAATAAAATATACACAAACACTTTAATGAGTTAGAGCAAGCAATCCTTAGATGGGTCTAAAGATATTATAGTCATAAATATAAACAGCAAAATAATAATTATACAAACATTGAATGTACAATAAAATTTGGTATGTAAAGTGGACTTAAAAACATTTGAATCGAGAAAAACATGCGGAATTGTTTTAAAAATGGAAATAAGTAGTAATTGGAAACAAAACAAAATAAAACTCTGAGTAACTTAAAGCTTTAAATTGTGTAGTTAAATTAGGTGATGAAGTTAAACGTTAAATGTAAATCCATTTATTTTTATGATTGTTCAAATAATACACAATGTGATGTGTTTCTTTACGTACCAAATAGAACTGAATAACTGTGAAAGGTGCGGTACCTTTTTGCGAATCAACTGCGCGCGGACGTGCGCTTCCAAGATATGGGATTTACGGATATCCCCCACCCGGAATAGCAGACAGAACTCTCCATCTCTCAGACAAATGACAGCCTGGTTAGAGAAGAGAAGCGTCGTGTTACGTTTTTTCGCGCGCGCGAGTTTCGCGAAAATTAGACCCACCTATGGACAAGAAAATGGAAAGTTGAAATATTATCATCCAAACGATATCGAGGAGTGGACGGGTTAAATCGAAAAGCGTGCTGACTGAAATCCCCAATCACTAACCAGTATCTGCTTTGTCGAAATAATATACCTTGCGGCGGATAATCTGTGCTCTTATATGTGCCTCAACTATATGTGATTTTCTCATATCACCCACTCTGAACATCAGGCATAGCTGGCCATCCCGCAGGCAAATGACCGCGTGCCTCGAGTACAATAGCGTCTGGGCTCGTTTTTTTGGTCTAGAAAGTTTGGCAAATACGATTCCCACCTAAAATAAAGTACAACTATTACGATTTTCTTTTGTATCTTCACTTTCCTTTATCTTCTTCGCTAGAAGCGTTGCCAATATTTTAATGGCTATTGTTACGAACGGATCTTGTTTTTATTGAATAATTAATAGTGTTTCTCGAATACTATTATCATCATCTATAATTAGATGTAGATCCGTTTTTGTTTCTATCTAATACTTTATATTATTAATGAATTAGTATTTATTTCGTTACTCGTTCTAGAACTAGTTACCATGAATGATGAACCATTGTTTACAAATTATTGTTGTCTCGATTCATTTTTACTTGCTTTGACAGTTACAAATTTAATTCTACCTGAAGATTTATGACAGGTGCCTGTCGGAATTATACTGCTACTAAATTGTTTGCCAATACAACGGTAATATTAGACCACATTAATTTTGGTTCATTTAAGGCAGTAGATGATAATATCTAGATTCTAGCAAGAATGCAGCTGTAACTTTTGGTTTATTTACACTCACTAAAAATTGTGTAACACGTAAACCACTTAGTTAACGTTTTAATTTAGAGTGTCTGGACGTATTCGCGTAGTTTTGGGGGCATGCCAAGTTTATTTTGATATTAAATTATCATATTGGTTGTAAAGACGGAAGACTTAGTAAAAAGTAAAATATTTATAACTGTTTTGAATTATAGCTATCGGCTTCAATTTGTTTCAATAGAACAAAGTTATGTAAGAAGTAATAGCGTAGAAACTCTATCAATTTGTGTAAACAATGAAATAGAAATTGAATATTTATAGTTTTCATCATTTTTAATAATTTTCTAGGCATGTCTAAAAGTTATATTTGTATATCCATGGACGTATGAATATTGTTCTTAGGTCCATGTGTGTAAATATTACAATATTTTAATATATTTTTTACCATATAAAAGACAAAGATTAATAAATATCGGGCAATCTAAAAAATCACAACAATTATAAACAAGCTAAGCAGCAAAAGATCTTACCATGAAAGCTTGGATGAAGACGCCTACAATACTTTGGAGACACATGACGAAGATAGCCTCGGGGCACTCCTCGTTGGTGGTCCGAGAGCCGTAGCCGATGGTGTGCTGGGTTTCCACGGAGAAGAGGAAGCAGCCGGTGAAGGAGTTGACGTTGTTGAGGCAGGGGACAAAGGGCTCGGAGGAATTGGTGGGGGGCGTTAAGTCGCCATGCGTGAAGATGATGAGCCACCATATCAGCGCGAACAGGAGCCAGGAGAGGATGAAGGAGAGGGCGAAGACCATCAGCGTCCAGCGCCACTGGGCGTCCACGAGCGTGGTGAAGATATCTTGAAGGTAACGGCGCCGGCGTTTCGCCACGTTCCATTGGACAACGTTACAGTCTCCGTGCTTGAAGATGACACGCTTTCGCATGCGGCGGGCTGCGTAGCGGGCCTGACGGTATCTGGAAATAAATATAAAAAATATTACTATATTTGACAATTAATTAAAACAGAGTTTATTTTTACAAATGTGTAATATTCAGAAAAGGATCATGTTTTACCTGTCACTATTTCTTTAACTAAATTGGAGAGTTTTTGACTGTATCGCAATATGCATATTGTAATTTGTATTTTTTTTTAATAAAATAAGAGGGCAAACGAGCAAACGGGTTACCTGATGGAAAGCAACTACCATCGCCCATGGACACTCGCAACATTAGAAGAGCTGTAGGTGCGTTTGGGAAACAGACGAGTGCAGAATTTAGATACTTTTAGCCTAAATATATCTTGTCATATTGGAGTTAAGGTCATTATATTTTTCTTTTTTTTAAGAGACATACATACTGCACATTAGAGCAATTTTATGATATGAAATAACAATATAGATATTAACTGGCCATAATGAAATATATTTATGTATTATTCACAATATTTTCCTGAGTAACAATAAATGCAGGATATATTATGTATAAGCGACCTCACGGGTTTAACGAACGACCAATTCGTGTTTCCTGTTTGCGACCTCACTGTGATAACAAACGACAAATTTCAGTTTTGGGACATGGTTAATGGAAGTATAATTATTAATTGTTGCTATTTCAGTAAATTATTTTACAATAAATTACCAGTATTTTAGTATTAAACTTATTCTTTGAATTTGGCAGAATCCATCCATAATAATATACATGCGAAAGTATACAATAAGTATAATATTACTTCTTCACGCTGTAGCCTGTAACCGTATAATAGTAATATCCTATCTTCTTTCACGAACTTCTTTCCGCGTAAAGCGCACATTTTTACGCGTCTAGTACATAAGGTCATCAACAAACAAAATCTCAGATGACAGATCTTTACAATAATCACTATTTGTTCCATAATACTAAATTAGGTTAAATGACTTTTAATTACTTTAACTAAATGAGTGTCATTGGACAGTAAATACTTTTAATCCAATCAATCATTTTCAAGTGAATGTCAATAGAAATAGCATACAATACAAACAATAAATTATGACGATCACGGAAGATATTATGTGATAACTGATAAAACATTTTTGTTGAAAACGATGAATTAAAACAAAGGACGCTATTACAAATATCAGCGATTTTCCGGTACCCTATTAAAGAATTAGGAGTCAAACTGCGAGGATATTTTGGTTTCAAATAAAAGATAATATATTCATCTCCACGACTGTGCCATAAAAATTCTATAGCCGTATACAAAATTTTCACATAAAATACGTTTTAATCATCACAATAATCGCAAAATATGAAAAAAATGGGGTCTGATTAGTTACCTTAATATCTAAATACACTGAACTGAGGAAAATAAATATACAAAAAAATTGTTGCTTATTTAGTCCTCTACAAAGTCAGCTAAAAATTTTATATAAAAATAAACAACTTTTCCAGTTATAAGAAAAATAAGAAAATTTCTCAAATTTTTTCATACATTTTCATTTTTCGCCATATCAAGAACGCGGCGAGCGTCGTAACCGCCACTGTACAAGGCGCGCTAATATGAATCTTATTTTAATGTAATTAACGTCGATATTCGTACTGACAGACATCCGACCTGCTAATTCTCCGGTTGGAGCATTCTTAATGAATTACATATACAACATACCTACCTATATATTTTAATGTCAAATTAAACATTTTTATTTTATTAATAGAACAGCGTGTTTTTCATAGAATTTTCCGAGATGTTGACAAAAGTTGGATAATTACGAGAACTATTTTGATTAATAAGTAATAGTTAAAAAAACTAAAAACACGCTTTTTTTACAAAGGGTTACAATACAAACATACAAACATACAAATTGAAAAATGGAATAATTATATCAAATTAGTGTATTGTCATCGGTCCTCGATAAATCTACAAAGTTTGAACGAAATCTGGCCTTTAAAGTGGGTCAAAATCGCGCCCAAAGAAGTCGGTTACAAACATGTTACAAACAAATATACAGGTGAAGCTAATAAAAAGCGTATAAAAAAACATATAAGCTTTTTATTACTTTCAAACTTGCATAAACTTTACCTCAATTAAAGGTAAAGCAGGACTTTATGTATTTCAAATAATTCAAATAATATGATAATGTTAAATAAATTAAAAAAACCCCCGCCAAAAAACTTTAAAAAGTAATGAAATAACATTTCCTGACTTTAAGTTTAAATCATTCCTAAGAGTAAAGTAATATTTTAGTCCATAATTGTTGTCAAGGTGTGTCGGGGGACCGCTACGTAAACTACCACAACAGCGACTTTTGCATTTTGTATCGCCATAATAGTCGCTGATTCTCTCGATTCGGGTCGCTGTGAACAGACCCTTAATTTATATTGTTATGTGAAATCAAACATCTACATTAGCGGTCCCCCGACACACCTTGACAACAATTATGGACTAAAATATTACTTTACTCTTAGGAATGATTTAAACTTAAAGTCAGGAAATGTTATTTCATTACTTTTTAAAGTTTTTTGGCGGGGGTTTTTTTAAATTTCTTAATTTAATTTTATTTTATGCTTTTTAAACTTGTGCAGAATAATTCCTATCAACTGGATCATATCCCAATGAATACCATCTATAAAATATGTCCTCTTGGATGAGGCCATCAATATGAGCCCAAACATGAAACCTCCACTTTAGGTTCATACGGAGCTTGGCTCCTATAGAATCCAGGTGATGCTGCAGCAGCAGCATGCAAATATTTACTGTTTATCTACGTCTTACTGGTTGTCGCAATTAAAATGAGCCCAAACACGAAACCTCTGCTCTAAGTTGGTGAGGAGTTGGGTATCCTATTGATTACCAGGTGATGCTGCACCACCAGGTCAACTTTCCAATAATGTGTATATATTCATAAGTGTCTCGAACCAGGATGCAAAATATAAAACCCATCAAACGACTGCAAGTTGCTAATCGTCCTATCACGAACCAGATATACCGTGATATTATAGCAATGAGCAGGCTGATGATGATGAACTATAGCTAAGAACACTCACCGTCATGTCAGCTTTCAAACAAAAAAAACTAGATCAAAATCGGTCCACCCGTTTGGATGCTACGATGCCACAGACAGACAGACAGACAGACAGACAGACACGTCAAACTTATAACACCCCTCTTTTTGGTCGGGGGACACTGCTAATTATTATACACCGAGCGTTAACACAATTCAATCATCGCCGACTACGACGAGTTTTGCTTTCATGGCAGGAGCCACAATACAAACAGATTATAAACAAGATATGATTATATTCTTGTTGGACTCTGGAGCATCCGATCATATCACGAATCGAGAGGATATAGCAAGCTGTTTTCGCACACTGAAAACACCAATTCAAATATCAGTGGCGAAAAATGGCACATTTATCTCTGCGTCGAAGATTGGATCATTCTCTGTTACGAGCAACTTGGGCATCGAGGGGAAGATAGAAAACGTGCTGTACAGTCCTGATGTCCCGTACAACTTGCTGTCCGTAATCAAGATGCAACAAGCCGGATACTCTATAACCTTTGGTGAAGAAGGGGTAATGGTGTACTATAACGGTAAGCCCGTGATGTCCGGTAAGACTGTAAACAACCTGTTTACTTTGGAGTTCAAGGTACGTAAAAATATGTTTAATTATTGTGCTAGTAATGCCTCTAATCTTGATTATAAATTATGGCATCAACGATTAGGTCATATGGGCAAATCAAAATTTATCGAACTCAAAAATAAACAACTTGTCGATGACATAAACCAATTAGAAAATATTATGCCTGATGATGACATGTGTGAAGCATGCATTTATGGCAAACAAGCCCGACTACCATTTAATCAAATTAAAAACAAAGAATATCTAAACCGGCCGCTATTTAATATTCATTCTGACATTTGTGGGCCAATCACACCACCTTCTGTAAATAACGATAATTATTTTGTACTATTTGTAGATGAATTCACTCATTATTGTGTAACATATCTTATAAAACACAAATCAGATATGTTTGCAATGTTTAAAGATTTTCTTGCAAAAGGTGAAGCTAGATTTAACTTCAAAATAGTTAATTTATATTGCGATAATGGTAGAGAATATTTATCGAATGAAATGAAAAGTTATTGTGTTTCAAAGGGTATAAGTTATCATCTCACAATACCACGAACTCCACAGTTAAATGGCATATCTGAAAGAATGGTAAGAACCATTACAGAAAAGGCGCGAACAATGATATCTGGTGCCCAATTAGATAAAGTGTTTTGGGGCGATGCTGTGTTAACTGCAACGTATCATATAAATATGACACCAACGAAATCATTGAAGGTAAATAAAACACCTTATGAAATGTGGCACAATAAGAAACCCCAAATTAAATACCTAAAAGTGTTTGGTTCAACAGTATATGTGCATGTAAAAACCGGTAGAAATAAATTCGATGAAAAGTCATCTAAAGCCATATTATTGGGGTATGAACCAAATGGGTATAGAGTTTATGATGTGGAAAATTACAAGTACTTGGTAGTGAGAGATATTATTGTAGATGAAAAAAAAAAAAAAAAAAAAAAAAGCTTTCTTAAGTCCAGGCCATTAAAATCAAATTCAATAAATGTACATTCAGGTAAAGAAACGTCCCTCCCTAGTTCTTCAAGTGCCCCTTTTAATGATAACAATGAAAACAATTGTAATTTGGAAAACAATACAATCCAGGAGCGGTCACTTACCTTTTATGATACAGAATTAAATAGAAATAGTGAACAAATTGATAATTGTAATATTTCTCCTCAGAATAACAACAATAATAAACTGAGGAGAAGTGAACGAATTAAAAATCTAAATCCAATTTCTTATTCTGAAAATTTACCTAGTGACTACTTGTTATCAGCTCAATATTTTATATCGTCTATTCCAAATTCTTATAAGGAAATAAAAGACAGATTAGATTCTTGCCAATGGGAAAAGGCAATCAATGATGAATTAAATTCACTTTCTATAAATAATACTTGGACACTTGTACCTAGACCAATAGGCAAAAATATCGTAGATAGCAAATGGGTATTTACTATTAAAAACGACGAATTTGGGAAACCTTTAAAATATAAAGCCCGATTAGTTGCCAGGGGATTTAGTCAAAAATACCTACCTCCACTTTAGGTTCATACGGAGCTTGGCTCCTATAGAATCCAGGTGATGCTGCAGCAGCAGCATGCAAATATTTACTGTTTATCTACGTCTTACTGGTTGTCGCAATTAAAATGAGCCCAAACACGAAACCTCTGCTCTAAGTTGGTGAGGAGTTGGGTATCCTATTGATTACCAGGTGATGCTGCACCACCAGGTCAACTTTCCAATAATGTGTATATATTCATAAGTGTCTCGAACCAGGATGCAAAATATAAAACCCATCAAACGACTGCAAGTTGCTAATCGTCCTATCACGAACCAGATATACCGTGATATTATAGCAATGAGCAGGCTGATGATGATGAACTATAGCTAAGAACACTCACCGTCATGTCAGCTTTCAAACAAAAAAAACTAGATCAAAATCGGTCCACCCGTTTGGATGCTACGATGCCACAGACAGACAGACAGACAGACAGACAGACAGACAGACACGTCAAACTTATAACACCCCTCTTTTTGGTCGGGGGTTAAAAATATTGATATTATTTAGTAAATTGTTTTAAGTAAATACGTACGTATCCAAGAGACAATATCCAGTAACAATATGGTGTTTCCACCAGCTAAATATTATTTTGTGGAATATTTTTCTTTTTTTAACGTTAACTTTTTCATGAGTCATCAGACCACCAGTCAGCACTCTATTTAGGTAATGAATAACGGAATAATCCGCAGCATGAAAGCTTGATAAGTACTAGGATCATATAAAAGAGTGATAGTGTAAAAGGTTTCATTGAAAGGTCTACCGATAGATTTTGTGCATCGAAATACTATACTATGGAAGAGTAATTGAGCCGAAAATTGGTTACACGAAATGCAAACAAAGGTGTACTTTTAGTTGATTGTCATATTCGGGTTGGTCATAAAATTTTCATAGTCATTGCTGAGTGTTTTGATAGTAACTGGAGCTTTACTGAGCAGTCTAATGTATGAAAGTTTTAGCTACTAGTTACTACTACTAGAGGTACTTACTACAGGATGCCCGTAACTTTGTTGTTAAACAAAATCTATCCTGCATCCTCTACCGGGACATAAAGCATCAACATATACTTACAAGTTACTTATTATAATTTAATCCATATTGGTTCTCTCAAACGTTTAAGCGTGCAAAAATCACATTTTGCAATTATTATTTTCTCAAGTATGGGAATTGGGAGTACCTATATTATATTAGTATTCCATATTCAAATGAACGTCATCTATGCTGACGCAATAGTACCCTGTATAATTTATATGCAATAAGTTATGAGTTATTATTTATTGTATAATTATTGCATTAAGTATTAATAATGTCATGGACACTTTGCTCGTCGTTGGTCGTTGATCGCGTAATAGAGGCTAAGCACCCAGTCCTTAGGTCTGTGAACGCGTATGACGTCTGTAATCTATTTATCTACTATCTATACAGGGTGTAACAAAACTAAATGATAATACTTTAGGGTTTTTATGTGTTCCTATATAGAGTTCAATGTGAAAGAAGTAGCGCTCAAAGAGATTTTTTTTGTGATTTTGTATGGACAAGCGCCCGAATATGAATTTTCCCATAGAAAAGTAAAAAAAAATTACTCTTTCAGCGCTATTACCTTCACGGCGAACTCTATAAAAGGGACATACACATTACACACCCTAAAGAACCTAAAGATTATCACTCAGTTTTGTTAAACCCTGTAGACAATAGACATAATCTACATAATATATCTACATCTGTAATTATTTCTTAAGCAAGGCTTTACAGAATTTAACCGTTAGTCGTAGCCTATCATGAGTCTAAATAATAGCGTTAAATTATTAAGAAATTAAAAAAAACACTGATTCAAAAATAGACGAAACTCAAATTTTTCAGCACTGAGCGGGCTGATCATGATAAACTATAGCTAAGATCACACTCTACGAGTATAATCTCAGTTTCCAAACAAAGAAACTAGATCACCAGTAGTCCACTCGTTTGGATGCTACGACGCCACAGACAGACACACAGACAGACAGACAGACAGACAGACAGACAGACATGCAGACAGACCCTGTCTGACAGCACCCCTTGGCGGGGGTTCAAAAAGAAGCATAAAATATTTTTTTATTAAAATTCGCATTTTTTATTTAATATCTGTATAGAATCAACAACAATAAACATAATAACATTAAATAAATACAACCAAATGTGGTCACGTTTTATCTGTTTATTATTTAATTCCTAACATAGAGAGATACAGTCATTATCAATAGTTCTTATTTCTTAATGTGTAATTCTTCAGACTAAATTTCTAGCTTTTATTTCACGACATTATAACTATTCATCATTTTAATTGCAAATATTAGTGCTTTAATAGCATTCTCACAGGGAACATAATTAATTTTATATATAAAAATATAATTTTGCGTAATAAATAATAAAGTAACAAGATTCAAATAATACTTTAATGCTGCATAGCACTTTAGCCAACCTACTTCAAGATTGAAATGACACAATATATTGTACTCGATGCACCTACTATGTTGTAATTAGTTGTAATTATTCGATAAAGTAACTTACAGAATTCACAGACCGGTACCACCAAACTATCAACACCCTCTGTGTTTGATATTCCATTTGCCACCAGGTGCCGCTATATAGCCATAGGGTCTATCGTGTCAAATAGGCATGTTATCGTGACACATGACAGCTATGTCATGTGTCATGACATTATGACATCAGTTTGACTGTTGACACGATAGAGTCTATCGTGGACATAGCTAATGGAATATCAAACGCCCTCAATAAGACAGTAATAACAATAGTAATCGTAGACTAAAAAACTTAGGAACCAGTCATTTAAACATGGATTCCGTTCGCGAAAAATAAGAGCTTAATAACGACTATGAAAATATTATAACAACACGCATATTGTGCAGTAACAGTAAAAGACATGATCGCGATAATTTTGCTAACAACGATTTGTTTGAAGGAAGTACCCGCAATATTTGTAAATTGTAATCCACTTTGATGATGGTTTGGCCAAGTTATTTCAAAAAGTGTGTGTGGTGGGTATAACGTATGACTATGTAACTAAATTCAGTAAAAGAACAACCCGAAATCCGAGTGTTTGTTAAATTTATCAGCACCTATCGCTAATCCAATTTAGTACAAGGACAAAATGCTTTGTTTTCTCTCGCATTTAACCACATTTTTGCATTGCGTTCGTATTGCGCAGTCAAAATATTATTGTTTTACTGCTTTTGCACAAAATACATCAAACGTCGTTTTTCTTATAACAAAAACTTATAAAATATTAGATTTCATGTAGCTTTATGGAAATATAGATGGTATGCATGGAAATGCACCTTAGGCAAAGGTACAGCTACAATTCTTTAATAACGGAAAATACTCTTTAATATTAAAAACATTAATGCTCAGCTTAGTATTTATTCCATTACCTTCAGTATTAAATTGATTATATTATGGAAATATTATGTGAATGAATCGTTCGGAAAATTAGCAAACTGGCAGTGATGAAAAACACACGTGAAATTGAAAATTGTTTCATCTTTCATCGATCGTTTTGAAACGCAATAAGCTGTGGTGATCTCTCTGACTAGAATAACCGCATAAAAGCTAAACGACGCGATGGTCTCAAAGAAAACCAGTGTAAAATTATTATGTGTTTGGTAATCTTCTTTCATAACGTGGTTAATTAATATTATTCTCTAATCGATTATAGCATCTAAAGTCTATTTAAGGTTAGATAGTGCTCTATCCTAAAAATTAAAAATTAGATACATTTTTTAAAACTAGTACAGATTTAAAGATCCTCCATACAAACATTTTCCCCAAAATTTTCACCCGTTATCACAATATTTTCACCTCTTCAATGTAAAATAAAATAAAAATTGTTTTATTTCTGAATAGATTAAAAAAAATGCTTTCATAATGTTGGTACTACTGGTGCCTACCACCGGTTCGGGAACCAACCCAGCGTAAGAAACTCGCACGGGCCCACTTTTATACCAAAAAAAGTGAGAAAAAAAATAATCTTTTAAAATAAAATATGTTATTGCTATCGTTGGTCTACTGTTTCTTATGACGTAAACATTGATGATGATGATGATAATAAAACACCAGGTGAATCGTGTTCGTAGTTCCCATAAAATGGTTTATTTGGGAAACAAACATGGGTGATGGGATTGCTGTTTATGTGCGGCGTCTGAAGACAATTAAAGTCCGTTACAGCACAGAATACATAATTATGGTTACAGGTAGTACCAATTTCGTATTGTCTTTGGTGCCTTAGGCGGGGCCTTAGGCAAAGGTAGAAAAGCGGCGTGGGCAAAAATTTGCTACCTGCAGATAAATAACAAGGTAAGTAGGTAAGTATACAAAAATATTTCCAGAGTTTACGAGTTCATAATTATAATATTTTAACAGTTAGTGTTTGGAATGAAGATTCTAGGAATCTGTGTCAATGATAGTATTTGTGTCAGGGACTCTGAGTCTCCTACTAATTCCTGAGTCAGATTATAAACAATTGTATTTTGAAAATAGAACCGGTGAACTTCGTATCACTTCCCACCTAATAAACATCTTCCCTGAACTTGCACGAATATTTCAAGACTAAAACTAGCCAAATCAGTTCAGCCGTTCTGAAGTTTTAGCGAGACTATAAGATATTCAAAATTTATTTATATAGATTAATTTCAAAGAAAACATTGAACCAAACATTCTCAGACCCTCCTATGTAGCCAGGACCTATCAAAATATCCTAGGACAACAAAATCGAAACTAATCATACCCAAAAATTTTCATAACATCAGGGGTGAATTTCGCATCTTAAACTTACCTCTGTATTTCTTTCCAAGCAGATTCTGACGAATTAATGGGTTTTCCGGTCATATACATAGACAACTGACTGATACATCTTTTGAGTCCCGACATTATTTTTTTTAAAGTATTTTCCACCTCCACCGAGGTACCACTCACGCACTAACTGGAATGACTACGAACTAGAACTGTTAAAAAAACACTCTTTTCACGATCGTGTCACTGAAAACTTCCTTAATATCGAATAGGAGTATCACAAATTTCCTCAGAGTCCCAAAAATCATTTTGGTGCGACGCACAGATAAAAAAATAGCGCTCGAAACAACTAGAACTGATTATGAAGGGAATAAGGCGAAGACTGAGGCGCGGATGTTTGGCGAAACAGATGCGAAGTAACAACACAAGTCCCGTGCCAAGGCGTCGCGTCGCCTCGTCGCCTACTCTATTTTTTTATAAAATCCACTAATTCGTCGCAAAGAGTACGTCACTTGCAGAAAACTTCAGTAGTAATAAGAGGATACAGCAAGGGCTAGAGAAATGAAAAAAAGTACTTGTAATATCTATTGCTGTCTCCCATACCTCAAGTCTATACCGCAGAGCGCGATAGAGACAACTGCAGAAAATCAACGATTCGTTGTCCCCTGATTTCTTGTCCAAAACTTAACCGATTTAAGTATTTTTTCATTTAAAAACTAAAACAAGGCTTGAGCTGTGTTTCTATGTTTTATTTTTTTGTATAATCTAGCCAAATTTGTTTTCTGGATGTTTGAACACAGCGGAAAATCTGGCCATTTTTTTGGGTTTTTGAACGTTCATATCTTTCTTTAATAATTATTAAATTATGAAAACAAAGGTATAGGAACATGCTAATATAGTGGCCATAGATATTCAGGAAAAAAATTATAACTCTACCGGCATTGTCCAGGCAGGAAATAGGGGCATTACGTTTCAAGTATGAAAAAACGGGTCTAGTGTATCCTCTTAAGTATAGCTGAACTTGATAATATTATACTCTAATGCCAATCATTATTCTATTAACTTTCAAAATTGAAACAGCTCTACATAATTCTTTTTCTAAATAATTTTTAGTAGTCAAATAAACATCGGGTAAAAGAATTCATAACAAAACTTATAAAGTAAATAATTAGGTACCTTATTGATCTGATAAGAGCTGAATAGGATGTGAATAGGCTTATATCCACCACTTAACTTGAGAGATGAAGTATGGACTATGGAGAATCTGTCAAAAAAAGTTGTGAATAGCCTATTCGGCACTTTATCAGAAAGTGGTAAAACAGGCCCTTAATCGATTAATTATTATTAGTGGTATGGGGTAACTTTGGGTCGAAGCAAAAGCATATTTTTCATCATGGAGAAGGTGTGGTTCCCGCACGATAAACAAATTTCTGTACTACAAAGTTGCTGGCAAGGTCTAGTATAATAATATAATTATCTATACTAATATTATAAAGTTGAAGAGTTTATTTGTTTGTTTCAACGCGCTAATCTCAGGAACTATACTGGCCCGATTTTAAAAAATTTTTCAGTATTAGATAGCCCATTTATCGAGGAAGGCTATAGGCTATACAGCATGACTGGTGAGACATGTTCAATATTCGAGGACGTGATATTTGGCTATTATATTAGTTGAAAAAAAATAATATAAAAAAATAATATCAATTGATCACTGAGTAAATGTAGCTTAAAGTTAAATAATTATTTACCCAACGCATGGACACCGCGCGCGGGAGTAGCGCGCGGCGCGCGGGGCGGGGTGGGCCGCGCCCGGCCGCATAGTAATTTACTAAGTGTCTATTATTAATTTGTTTAAAGGGAAATTTGGTCAAAAATTAAGTACCTAATTTTATTACATAATTATAATGAGAATCGAGTACTGAATACTCTCCTTAATTATCGGTATTGTCTCACCAGTCATGCTGTATATTTTTAAGCTAAGAGTTAGGTTCAATTAGAGCGAAGAAATAGAAGAAAATGTGGCAAAACGGGGAAAATTATATGAAATTGCTTATTATCTTAAGAACTTATACTGGAGCAACTTTTATGTTATTTGGCACACATGAAGAATAGACCACGACCAAGGGATATATGCTATTTTTTGCGAAAAATGTACGGTTTCCGTGAAATTCATAAATTACGCGGATGAAGCCGTGCGGAACATCCAGGGAATTATATTATCACTCAGAGCATCTCAGAATTAATAAATCTGTTTCCCATCAAACTGCTCTTAAAAGTTTTAAATCTGCGAATTTACGATTACTATTCTTATGACGCATTAGGTGACGCATTCTGAGCTAATATTGGTATAGTATTGATTAAATAGTCTGTGCATAGTGCAATTACTAATCTCTTGGTATGAAATAATTGTTTTGTTAACCCGTAGGACATAACTGGATTACATTATTATATTATGACAAAGTTTTAATAATTCAATAACAAAAACATACACGAGCGGCCTCATCGCTGGCGGAGAAGAGGGGACATACATGGTAGATTAATTGCTTTTATGAAGTCTTGTAGAGTTTTGAAGTCCTTTAACTCTATATTTTCATTCGTTCTTTGTATGTGAAAAGAATAAGGCTTGTTAAGACAAACGATAAGCATACATGCCCAAATTATTGTATAAGTCAACTTTTTGGGTTGGAAAGTTGCAGACATTACTGGTCGATAACGATGATGAATCTTGTGAAAGATATATTATGAAATTAAAATGTTTGTTGTTTCTAAAGTCATTCCCGTCATCATGTTTACGGCGGATAAAATGTTTGAACATTCGTACTATTTAAATTTTTTTTAACGTTTAGGTATTTCCGTGTTGATTCTATTTTTCGTCATTGGGAAAAATTGGAAAATATAAACATCTGAAAGCCGATAGCGGGATAGACAGAAATAAGGCCTAACTCTACCTGCAATCTTAAATTGCAATAAACAAGATAATATAATATACTACTACTACATTATAATATTTTAGATTACCCAAAATAAAACCTATGGGCAGAAGGGAAGCGATGTAACCAAGGAAATTTTACTTGTATGTATTTGCGTTTTGACTTGTTATACAATGACTACTATATAAAAATTTTATTCACACGTAGATTTATTGATTACTAATTGACGCCCGCAATTCCGTTGCGACAATATTCGTTTATCGCGTGAAAACTGTGCATTTTACCGGGATAAAAGTAGCCTATGTCCATTCCCGGCCCTAAAGTATCTCCATGTCAAATTTCAGCAAAATCGGTTCATCGGTTTGGGCGTGGAGACTGGAGAGGTAACAGACAGACCGACACACTTTCGCATTTATAAAACTATATATGGATAATGTGTTTATCGAATTTTCGACAAGTGAGATAGACCATATGAATTCTTTTCAGAATATTAAAGATGAAGTGGCTATGTATCTAAGTTCGTCTGGATAACATCTCGTGGTATATCAGAGAATTGACGATACGTTAATATTTAATTATAAACAATTTGAAGCCAATAGATATCAAGGACAAGAACCAATTTTATAGCCGCGAAGGTATTTAGTTCAGTAGTCGAATACTTCGTTCAATTGAGTATGATGTAACTATACATATAATATTATGTTTATTACTTTATCAAGTCAGGGCTCTCGAAGATCATATTATCAAGGTTTTCGTCGTAAGATACCGCTGTCAATCCTGGCGACACAGACCACAGGAGATAGTGGCGCCATGGTGGGAATGTGTCCATTTACCAATGGTAGGTCAATGCCTGTTAAAAAATACTTTATCAAGTTACTTATAAAATCGTGATTTTGGTACACAAATCGTAGAAGTTTTAGTATTGTTCTTACATTAATTGCATACCATTCTCAGGCTGGCGGTAACTGGTAGGCCAAAGCCAGCTGTTAAAAAATACTTTATCAAGTTACTTATAAAATCGTGATTTTGGTACACAAATCGTAGAAGTTTGAGCATTGTTCTTACATTTGCATACCTACCTCAGGTTGGCGGAGGTATCGTTTTTAGCAAGTAGTTCTTCAATTACTATAAATATGCCGGTTGATAGCGGGCGGCATGCAGACGATGTGTATTTCTATGAAAGTGTCGCCAGCTTCGTGTCGCTAGCTGCGCAGGGTATTTCATAGAAGTACACAAACCAGTAGTGTCGCTGCGACACGTCGTCTGCGGTTGCTTCAACATGTTGCCAACTGGCACCTTTAGTCTTTAAGGCATCCATTATACGCTCATGCAAGCGTCAGTCAATTCCGTCAATCGTGAATTATTTTTGACTGATGGTGACTGATGAACTGACGAATGTATCCAGATTTTCGTCAATCACCGTCAGTCACGCTCTTACACGGTAGGTTACCCATCAGTCACAGTTATGACTGTGGTAAAACTGACAGCAAAGCCTACCGTCTAATGGATGCCTAGCTTTCGTAATGAATTTAATAGCTTATCTATTGCTATCGCGGTTGCATGCGACCGCTTGGGGCTTTATGAATTGATTCTAAAACTCTGACATCCAAGCTCACGCGTCAACCTTTAAAAAGTGTGTGACTGGAGCTGTCCTTTCTTCTTTTCCTTGAAAGTTGTAACCTTCCTCATTCACTTCACACCGCCTAGCCTGGGCCCTGTCTTTTATAATATCTCCATTCTTAGGCCGGTATAAATAGTCAGTACTCAAGATGCATCTCAGTCTCAAGACACGGTTCAGCCTCCGTGATTGGTTGGCTGTCAAAATTTGGACCAATCACAGAGCCGAACCGCGTCTTGAGACCGGGTCGCATCTTAAGTACTGACTATTTATACGTGCCCTAGTGTCTAAACACACTAGGCCGAAGTTACGCGATGGAAATTCCGCATGATTACGCCCGCAATGTATTTTAATTTGACGATGACACACTATTCTGTCGCGTCCTGTCCAAATTTTGACACCCAACCAATCACATAGCCTGAACAGTATCTTGAGACTGAGATGCATCTTGAGTACTGACTATTTGTACGGGCCATATTCTCAAGATTTTCTAGTGACTTTGTAAACAAGTTTCTTCCGCACGAGGAGAATATATATTTTGCATAAACGTTCAATAACAGCTCACGGGCACACCCTCCATTTAACAATTATGCGGGTAGATTGTAGAATGATAAAATTCATTAAAATGACACTGTTTGCATTTTATTTACTTTGAATTGCAAAATCTGCCTTAAACATTACTTAGATCGATACCAATATTATTAAAATTTGAATGTTTGTCTGTCAGTCTGTCAGCGGCTTGAGTGTGGAGACGTAACATTAAGAAATGGTCAGACAGACATAGCGGGACAGACAGATAATATTAGCACGGATTATTATGAGCTCTACTCCAAAGTCCAAATTGAGCTCTACAATTCGTTCATACATTTTAATAGTAAATAAACGTTTATTCGAATACTTGAACATTGGGGTTTCCAAAACTTGTACCAGAATGGTAACAATCAACACTTGGCCCTATTACTAAGACTGCTTGTCTGTCTGTCACCTAGCTATATCTGAAGTAACGCGACATAATTATAAATTCTTTTTGTTGTTTTTCTATGTAAATAAAGTAGTTTTATATGTATGAGGAACTTAATATTCTGGCCTCTGATATCAAAATTTTATATGTTTTAAATTTTTTTGTTGAATGTTGGTACAAAATTACCTACTTTTAAAAGCATTAACACGAGTGAATGACTTTACGACATTGATCTTGAGGACGAGAGGTATAAGCCGATAAAATAAAATATCTGCAATGATCATACATCTCAGTAATTTGCGCTGTTTATACGTAAAAACTTCTATTTCGGTCTGAACTTTGTTCAATACTGTTGCCAAGGCACTGGTTACTTCTAGTGACATGAGATACTGAAATAGATATCAAAATATTCATTCTGCATGTAATTATCGCTGATTTAATATTAGTCTGATTACGTTTCGATAGATGGCGTCGTTCTCACGGAAATTAATAAATTGTATACTCGAGGGTATATGTGTGGAAAGTTTTTATTAAAACCATGTGTTTTACTCATTTATTTACGAAAAGTTGACTGTTCGATAAAGCCAATGACGTGTTAGTTACGTCAGTTAGTTACGTAGTCAATGAAATTATTGTAATTAATAATTCTGGTTGCTACCCGATGTAAGTTAGATTTTCGCGAATTTTAAGAGATTTTCCCCAATTTTCACCAATCGCAAAGTTTGAAAACTAATATTTCCACCAACATCACTTAAGTTCTAAGCCACTTTGTTGACAAGTAGCTAAAGGTTGGGGAAAACTGTTTTTCATAAGAGAGAGAAGAAGATGCATGTAAATTGTAATAATAAGTAGGTAGATAACATTACTATTACATCCATACTAATATTATAAATGCGAAAGTGTGTCTGTCTGTCTGTCTGTTATCTCTTCACGCCCAAACCACTGAACCGATTTTGCTGAAAGGCATGGAGATTTTTTGAGTCCCGGGAAAGGACATAGGATCCTTTTTATCCCGGAAAAATGTACGGTTCCCGCGCGATAAACGAGTTTTGGCGCAACAGAGTTGCGGGCATCATCTAGTATTTTTAACCCCCGACCAAAAAGAGGGGTGTTATAAGTTTGACGTGTCTGTCTGTCTGTCTGTCTGTCTGTCTGTCTGTCTGTCTGTGGCATCGTAGCATCCAAACGGGTGGACCGATTTTGATCTAGTTTTTTTTGTTTGAAAGCTGACATGACGGAGAGTGTTTTTAGCTATAGTTCATCATCATCAGCCTGCTCATTGCTGAAATATCACGGTATATCTGGTTCGTGATAGGACGATTAGCAACTTGCAGTCGTTTGATGGGTTTTATATTTTGCATCCTGGTTCGTGACACTTATGAATATATACACATTATTGGAAAGTTGACCTGGTGGTGCAGCATCACCTGGTAATCAATAGGATACCCAACTCCTCACCAACTTAGAGCAGAGGTTTCGTGTTTGGGCTCATTTTAATTGCGACAACCAGTATGACGTAGATAAACAGTAAATATTTGCATGCTGCTGCTGCAGCATCACCTGGATTCTATAGGAGCTAAGCTCCGTATGAACCTAAAGTGGAGGTTTCATGTTTGGGCTCATATTGACGGCCTCATCCAAGAGGACATATTTTATAGATGGTATTCATTGGGATATGATCCAGTTAATAGGAATTATTCTGCATAAGTTTAAAAAGCATAAAATAAAATTAAATTAAGAAATTTAAAAAAACCCCCGCCAAAAGACTAAAAAGTAATGAAATAACATTTCCTGACTTTAAATTTAAATCATTCCTAAGAGTAAAGTAATATTTTAGTCCATAATTGTTGTCAAGGTGTGTCGGGGGACCGCTAATGTAGATGTTTGATTTTACATAACAATATAAATTAAGGGTCTGTTCACAGCGACCCGAATCGAGAGAATCAGCGACTATTATGGCGATACAAAATGCAAAAGTCGCTGTTGTGGTAGTTTACTTAGCGGTCCCCCGACACACCTTGACAACAATAATTATGGACTAAAATATTACTTTACTCTTAGGAATGATTTAAATTTAAAGTCAGGAAATGTTATTTCATTACTTTTTAGTCTTTTGGCGGGGGTTTTTTTAAATTTCTTAATTTAATTTTATTTTATGCTTTTTATATATACTGTGGTATAATTGCCGTACAACGCCTCCGTGGTCCAGTGGTCTAGAGCGTCGCTCTTGACTCGGAGGTCGTGGGTTTGATTCCCGCGTTGGAAACATGTTATTTCCAAGTTTGGTTAGGACAATGCAGGCTGATCACCTGATTGTCTGACAAGTAAGAAGATCCATGCGTCGGATGGGCATGTGAAAAGTTGGTCCTGCGCCTGATCTCTCGCCAGTCGTGTCGGTCTTCCGTCCCACTGGGTTATGAGAGTAAAGGAATAGAGAGTGCTCTTGTGTACTGCGCACACACCTGGGCACTATAAAATTACTCCTGCGTACCTGGTCTGGTTTCAATGAAACCGGCCACCGTTACCGAAACCGGTATGGGGAGTATTATTATTATAATTACCGTGGTTACAATTCCATATTATGAAATATACGTCTTATCAATAGATCAACGTGACTTACAATCTGCAGTTTCTTTAGCAGTATTTAATTGACATGAGTTTGGGCGAATGATGTCATTGCAATTCGCTGACAAAAACAAAGTCTAGCCATTCGTCATTGGGTAATGAACCTTTGTAATAACGAATATAATTCTATCTTGAGTGAATACATTTATCTTTGGCACTGGGGCTGCCCCTTTACGATAAGTTTTTCTTAATTGAATTAAAAATAGGGATAATAACTAAAATAATGTACCTAAGCGCATACAATGAAGAATTTGAGGAAGGTCGTTACTCGCCACAACTATTTCGGACCTAGACAATATTGTTGCCAAGTCGAAGCCATTTGCAAAGTAAACCAATTAACGTTTTATTTTCAAACTGTTAACGGTTGTTGAAATTGATTCTGGTGGTTGGTAAAAACCAACTACTGGTCTGGCTGCAAAAAAAACTGATTGCTGATAGGCTACTGGTGTATTGTATTCTCTAGCTAAGTATGTATTATAATAGTTTTAGTGTATAAAATATTATTCATTCCTGATTATTCGCTTTTTGCCAAATTAAATAACTTTCGCATAAATTCTGTGAATCCTACCTATAATATTGTTTTAATTTACCTAATGGCTGTTTAAATATTATTATTAATTATTATTATTATTATTTGAAATAGATTTGTCTCGGCCAAAGAATAAATACATAATATGTCTCGGCTTTCACCGGTAGAATGAAGCAGGTACGGGCGCTTGCCAAGTATCCTGTTCATGTAGTGTGAAAAAAGTTTAATATTATTATTATTATTATTACAATTAACGATATAGAATTCTCCTGTTAAAATGTAGAGATGAAGTTCAAAGTACAGTTATAAATAGTTATTTAAAGACCTTCGGATTACATAACACTCAATTCTTACATTGACCTTAACAATGAATACTCAGACAAGTTTATTATTACTTATATTATTTTGATAACGGAAAAATGTCTATGTTTGAGAAGGAAAAACATTTGATCTAGCATTAAATTAATATTAATAAAGATAAATCTTTATATAAATTTGTTATTACTTATTATGTTAAAACGAGCTATTTCCCGCGGCTTCGCTCGCGTTAAGAAGTATTATTAAATATTATATACAAAATTACATCCCCTATTTTAACCCCTTGGGGATGGAATTGATCAAAATCCTTTCTTAGCGGATGCCTACGTTGTAACAACTACCTGCATGCCAAATTTCAGCCCGATCCCTCCAGTGGTTTGGGCTGTGCGTTGATAGATCACCATGTCAGTCAGTCACCTTTGAGTTTTATATAATAAATATATTTAGATATTTAGATTTAGATTTAGATTAGAAGTACGATGTTTTTACGATTTAAACAATAAATTTTCTTCTATATTTTGAAAAGGTATGCAGGCGATCTTCTATACTACAGCCAAGATTAACAGACAGACAAACACTATAATAATATTATGTTTGTTGCATTGTTAAGAAGTACTCTATGATTTTTTTTACTTTAGAGTTTAACTGTATATTTTGCTAACCAAAAACCACCCAGAAATCATTTACCTTTAAAGTTTCTGCGTGATCCTTATCTCAACGGCTTACAGGCCCTCTCAGAGGTAAGTGAACTTTGAATGGTGTATAGTTAGCGAATTTCAACACATTGACATGACATACTCCACTTTGGCAAGTGCTAATTGACTGACCAAAAAGGAAATACTAAATGATGTGAGATATACGACTGACATGACCACTAATATAGTATATAATATACAAAGTATATTAAAATCACAGTTTCTACTATTTTAGAATAGTTAAAACTTTCCTCAGAGAAGAAATCTAAGAATTTTAAAACAAGGGTACTAAGACTGTGCGAACTTAAGTATCATGTTAGTTGTCTGAATTATTGTTATGTAATATGTATATTAATATTAAATTATGGTAACTCATGGACGACTTTAACCAGGATGTATGCAAAAATTGTAAAAAGTTTTCAGCGCTGCTAATTTCACAGTGGACTCTATGTAAGGGACACATACACATCATCCTAAAGAATTATCACTTAGTTTTGTTACTGTATCTGTCTGTGGACCTTATGTATCTTATGTGGACCTAATATCAATATACGAGTATCTCCTATATCTTTATTCCAAGAAAATCATTATAATTTTCTTTTCATCAAGTAAAACTCATTACGATACGTTATGTTATTGTTTAGATTACGATTCACGTGTGAGTGAGTGTGAGTCAGAGAATGACGGTATATTTACCTAATACCTAGGCCTTGAGCAAATCAGAAACCATTTTAAACTAATTAGTATCTTCATGACAATACAGTAAGAGATCTCTGTAAGAACCATAAAGGACTAAGGGTGAAGCCAAACGAGCGTAATTTGAGAGTCGTGAGCCGCAGAATTTCTGACGGGCAGAATTTCTTTTCATACAAATCACGACTCACAAAATTACGCTCGTGTGAATCAAACAGGACTTTTGTATGAAACTGAATACAGCAGAATTCTGCCCGGCAGAAATTCTGCGGCTCACGACTCACAAATTACGCTCGTTTGCCTTCACCCTAAAGGCCGTCACAAACTTAGCTATAATATATATTAATATACCTTAATATACCGTACTAAACACACTGAGACCAGAAATATATATTATAGCTAAGTGTGTGGTCACGCGAAAATTGTATAGAAAATATATATTAATATGCCTAGCTATAAATATATTAATATATATTATAGCTAGGTCTGTGACGGCCTTTAGAATGTCCGTACGACTAGGTTGTGAGAGTATACGAAAAAAGAGTAAGGGCCACCACTTCCTGAAAAGTGACGAATTATAGGCTATCCATCAATTATCTTGACAGATCAAGTATGGAGAATCTGTCAAAAAAGTTGTGAATAGCCTATTTGGCACTTTATCAGAAAGTGGTGAAACAGGCCCTAAGTATACTCATCGAGGCAAGATATTGATAGATGTCAGAAGAGAATGCCTACATATTATGTAACATATGACCCCAGAAAAGATTTAGCAAAAGCTTCTTTATCCCTCCAGTCTTCTATATTATTTTAATCTTCATACTATCATTAAATAAGACTAAAGATATAAGAATATTATACACTATACATTTTGTAGAGACTTACAAAAAATAATAATATTATGAAGCAATACTTGTAAAATTGTTATAACGAGTAGACCCTAGGAAGGATCTGAAATCTTATTTCTATCTAGTCCTGCAACAAACTGTAAACATTCTTTAATAAGCCGAAAGTAAGTAGGTACAGACTCTTACTAATTAGTAATTTTAAATGTCTAATACATCTAGTTAGCATATAATATAGTAATATAATGGTAACTTGAAACACAAAATTACACAAACAATTTTTTTTCCAACTCAACAACAACCGTTTCTAAAATTTACAAAAACTCAATGAAAAAAATTATATTTCCTTGGAAATATGCTTGTTTGTGACTAATTGTAATAATTACCTTATGTATTAAAAAATATTGTTTTTGTAATTTGAATTTTGTGTTCATTAGGATAAGTATATAATAGGTTGGGGAAAAAGAAATCCATTATTTTTACGTGAACTTCAAGACTGTGGCACCCAAACATCAAGCTTTTTTTTAAACCCAGCTTTGTGCAAATGGTTTAAAACTGTTTTGTGGTCGATCTTTAACTCCTGGGCGATGCTACGACTACTAACATGCCGGTCCACTTCGATGATTTCAGTGACTTTGTCGACATTTTCGACGACGGGCCTGCCTGTGCGAGGGGCATCCTTAACGTCAAAAATACCCGAACGGAATCGACGAAACCAAAATTGCGCGTAATTAGCTGTTACAGTATCGGGACCATAAACACTATTCACATTTTCAGCCGCCTGACTTGCATTTTCGCCCTTATCAAAGAAAAACTGTAAAATGTACCGAATTTTCTCTTTGTTGACTTCCATCTTTAACGCCGTGTAACTCAGAACTGAATGGACAAAACAAAAAACTGCAAACGAATTCTTTTAGTGCGAACTGTTACCTTGACAACGAGCATAAATTTGAAATTGTTTGATCGATAATTTACGAGATATCGATCACTACAGCCATCTACCGAAAAAATAATGGATTTCTTTTTCCCCAACCAATATAATTTATCGGTTGCCAAGTTTTTAGGGTTCCGTAGTCAACAAGGAACCCTTATTGTTTCGGTCCGTCCGTCCGTCTGTCTGTCTGCGGTTTTCCTCAGAGACTATAAGACTTACGAGTTACGAGGCTATAATTCGGCATGAATACACATGCCGACAAAATGGTACCTACTTATATAAGATCTTTAAAAAAAAATGTTGGGGTACCTCCCCTACACATCAAGCGGGGATGAATTTTTTTCTTCGTGTCGTGTCCTACCGTGTAGGGTGTCGTTGGATAGGTTGGATAGGTTTAGAGTGTTCAAGGATCATTTTCCAATTTAGGGATCCATTTGTGAAATAAGAAGTTTTAAAGTGGAAAAAATCGTTAGAGTCCATAGTGTCCCCCCCCCCCCTTCTACCACAGACTTCTACCACTTACATAGCTAAACGGTTACTTCTGGAAATGTAAAAAATTTACGGGTGTAGGAAATATGCTGAATTTAAAAGGAAAACTATCACGGCTAAGAATCTATCTATATCTAATCAACTAAAAAAAATATTCAGAGAAGTATAAAGGTAAGTACTTTTTGTTCAAATTCCTTTAAACGTAACTGAGATGATGTTGTTAGTAGTGTTACACACGTTATAAAATATGTACATTCATTAACCATATCAAAAACTTGCGGTACTACGGAACCCTATTTTGCGCGTGGCCCGACACGCACTTGGCCGGTTTTTAATATTATTATTATTCGTAGGTTGCCAAATATTAATTTATTAAATGAACCGTACATTTTTCTGCTTCATAAATTATTATCCAATGTCCTTACTCCTTTCTCTCAAAGTATCTCCGTACCAAATTACACCTTAATCGGTTCTGCTGTTTTAGTGTGAAGAAGTTAGAGACGGACAGACAGACTTTTACATTAATAATATTGTACAACAGCATACATTTTTGCATGAAGTTGGTCAAAAATTAATTTAGCATACCGCCGCTTGTCGCGCCGGGAGCCGATAAAGGAAACGGGGTGAACAGTCCAGCGGCAAATATTGGCTTACCGTACGTTATGCCACATCACACTGTCTGCGGTCAACGCACTTTTTGACAGTCATTGGAATGTAAAATGTCTTTTAGGTACAAAAATTGTATTGTAATTGCCAAATATCTGCAATAAAGATCTGTATACTTCCCAATTCTCGTTATCCTTTCATCTTATTTCTTCTTCTAATCCATAATATTGTGTCGTAATCTATAGTCTTGTGAATTAGTCAATAATCAGAATTGAAGTTAAAAGACTTAAAACGTACCTAACGTATCTTTTATTACAAGCTTTCGACTGCACTCAGAGACAGTTATTTAATAAAAATTCTGACAGAAAATGTATGGATTTCATGTCAAAACCTTCACTGAGAAGTGCGGCCGTAAGTGACCTTATAATTTAATCTATACTCCTAAGAGAAAATATTGTTGTACACACTGAAACAACTTTAAGGCTAAGTGACATTAATTCAACGGAAATGAGGCACCACAAATCGCACTAAGTATGAAGATTCCTCCGAAACCAGTGGTATTGGTAATCACTAATCAGTTATATAGTGAACGGCCTCGCGGCGTTCTTGGTAAACTCATGCGCAGAATAATTGTACATTCGCGACGTCAATAGTCGATTTATTGCTGGACTTTCTTCGTCAATAGCTATGACGTGATGCGAATTGTGTGGAAGGTACAGGAAGCTAGAAAACTTAAAAGTATAAATACTTATACGTTTCTTTAGAACTGATTTAGAATTGAATGGAGACATTCAATAAAAGTTCTACGAACCTTCAAGCAGTTCTATTCACAATGTTCTTTGGAACAAATTAGTAAGATTGTACTTTGTATGTTTAAGTAGGAGAGACGTAAGCAGCGAGTAAAATACTACACAGGTATTTAATATTGGTGATATTCCTTTAAGATACAAAACTGCAGCAAAGATTTTAAAACTTGCAAAACCTAGAGGGTAAGATCTAAAACATCTATAAATGGAGAGAGGTAAGCGTATGTTGCGTTAGAGCCCTAAATAAAATTCACTTATTTATCTTGTAGCTCACTACATCTATAAATAGACTGTCTTATCTTCAAACTTGTAGGTATAATTTTAATAGAAAAAAACTCCGCTTTAAAAGATAATTCCTAGTGTAAATAAACAACCGCCAAATCAGCTCAACAACCGTCAAGTAAATACTTTTTTATCAATCAGAAATAGTCGGCTTATTTTCTTCTCGTGACTCAGACTTCCTCGGAACATCACAATAGGTCAGCAATAAATTATATATTCATTCATGATTTCGATATGGACATAATTTATTTTCTTTATCAGTCCTCACAGGATACTTCAGATAGCCTTGACGTCTAACCATTGTCTCAAGGCGTCGAGTTTCCTGTCGCAAATCGAGTGTATTTTATACCCTATTGCCTTGTAATAAGAAAAGCGTAGTCGTACATTCAACATTAGGACGTCCGTTTCCTCTACAATATGCAACAGAAAAGGCTTGATGATTTTATGGCCAAATGCATAGTCGTGACGCAAGTCCAGAAATGAAGGGTGTCATGAATAAAAGAACTAGGATGCGCACGCGCATAATTTCTTATTAATAAACAAATAATAATTGCCTTCTTTAAATTAATCATTTCAACAGTTTGAAACTAGTTGCAATGATGGCAAATGCATAAAATCTTTTATCACTTTTTTCGTCCATAGTAACATTAAATAAAATGTCTATTTGTCTGTTACCTCTTCACGCCCAAACCGCTGAGCCGATTTTGAAGAAATTTTGATATAATATTACTTTGAGTACCAAGAAAAGACAAGGGATACTTTTCATCCCAGAAAATGTACGGTTCCCGCGCGATAAATTAATTTTGGCGCAACGGAGTTGCGGGCGTCATCCAGTTTCTTTATAATAACTAATAAGTAATACATTATATAATAATATATTATGTTCTCTTGTCTAATCAAAAAACTTTTAAATCTTCCTTAAAATGTTAAGTTGTGTTTATAAAACAAGATTTACAGCAATAAACAACAATAAATATGAATGTAATGTAACTGGTGCATTTAGAAATGTGTCAAGGCTGATGCTGCATTTATTTAATTTATAACAGAAACTATCACAGCCAGAGACTATCACACACAGAGAAATCTAATTTTAAAGAAGTGTTCATGGAAATCAACATCTTTACTTCGATTTACAAGTTAAGCTAGGACCACATAAACTGTAAAAAAAGGCAGTCTTATCACTCTCAGTCTCTCCAAAACATGGCAAAGTGACATTCAAATAATTTATTCAGCAATAACACACTGTCTGGAAAAGGATAAAAATATTTTCATGTGTCTGGAAATTTCTTTACGAATCTCTCAAAGGTCAGCCGGCGCCGACATGGCTTCGTCTAGATCGTTACTCCGTCCCCCATCTTATAATTGACACATGATTGAATTGATCAGATGCAAGCAATTTTAAACACCCATATTGTAATTACTACTATATGACGCTCGCAACTACGTTGGGCCAAAATTCGTTTATCGCGCAGGAACCGTACATTTTCGGGAGAAAAAGTATCCTATGTCCTTTCCTGTGACACAAAGTATACCTATACCAAATTTCAGCAAAATCGCTTCAGCGGTTGGGGCGTGATGAGGGAACAGACAGACAGACACACTTTCGCATTTATAATAATGTTGTTTTAGTATGGATAAGTATCGCGAATGTGGATAATATACTGAACTGTACTAGCAAAATATTTCCCGCAAAAGCCATGTATTTTAATAAAAGCTACGTTAAATCGTAGCTTTTATTATCATGCAAATTGTATAATATTATAATGAGGTTATAACTTTATAGGTTGTAACTTTAGAGTTTAGAGGTTATAACTCTATTTATTTTCTTCTTTTTAGAGTGTTTAATTTTTTTTTTTATATAATTCGTCCGTCGGGACAGGCAAAGGGAGCGTTGCCCATACAGCCATTTCTATGCTTTCTCCATTCAATGAATGATAGTGAAGGCCGAAGCCAATTCTTTTATAATAACCATCTGAAATAGAGTTTTCATCAGGCCGAAGCCAATTCTTTGATATCAATAATATGAAATAAGTTTTTTCTTCAGGCCGAAGCCATTTCTCATGTTTTGATAGTATTTTACTGTCCCTTCTTCAATTTGACATAAATTGTCGTCATTGGTCATTGTTTGTATCTGTGTTGTTTGTCTTCAATCTTCATTGTGTTGACGTGGTCTTGACTCTTGACAGATGCCTAACCTAAAAAGTCTGCTAGTAAACAGTTCAAAGTTATGTACAATAAACATTTATTACTAAAACTAAGAAAAACGAGATGAAAAGCAAATATAAAATAAAAGAGAATTATTTACAACCACAAAGTACTTATATATATTTAGGAAATTTACAACATATCCGTTGCAGAGAACTATCTCTGTGTTACTATATACAATCTCAAGATATATAGGTAATGACTGGTGAGTATTTATATTTTATTTAAATATCACCAATAGTAGAAAGTACGTACTCATATATTGGCTTATAACAATCGGGTGTTTTCAGAAGCTGCTGAAGGGAGTGCGGGATGGCTTCAGCAGTTTTAAAGATATCCATCAAGTGATTAATAAAAATAAATCTTTGAAGAGTAAAACTGTTACAAGTAAAGAAAATGTGATCCAAGGTTTGTTCAGAATGATTACAGTAATTACAAATGGGTGAAGACAATATATTCAATCTGTGAAGATGAGCATTAAATCGACAGTGACCAAGTCTAAGACGGCAAATAGTAGAATAAAATTTCCTGTCATGAAATGAAACACCTTTAGTAAACCATGGGACTGACAACTCCTGTTTAATATTAGAATACCATTTTCCTTTGGTTTCCATGGTCTGTTTCCAAAAATTTGTAAATTCGATTTTAAAGGTTTCTTTTATTTTGACTAAAACATCAGATTCTGGAAGGCATATGTTTTTAATACAATGCTCCTGAGAACAAGTGGTTATAGCTCTTGCTAGAAAATCAGCCTGTTCATTTCCCTTAACACCAATATGTGACGGTGACCAGACTAAAACTATAATTTTTTTGTTTAATGTTGTTAATTTTGTATATTTTTCTCTAATATCATAGATAATATAGTTAGTTGTAGCACAAAATTTGGGGTTATTTAAGTTTTGAAGAACGCTAAGACTATCAGACACTATAATCCATTTATCATAAACTTGAGTTTCGATATACTCTAATGCAGACAGAACTGCTAAACACTCAGCAGTAAAAATACTTGTTAAATTTGGAAGCCTAATACCATATCCTTTCTTATCCTGTTTAATATATATGGCTGCTGATACCGCCTCAGAAGTCTTTGAACCATCAGTATAGACTTGTTGATAACCAACTAGGTTACTTAGTAAAAGGTAGACATCTTCTTTGCGCTTCAGAGAATTATCAATTACAATTTTTAGTGGAAAATATTTAGAGCTAAATGTGCTCATATAGCAAGGCCATAAGTCACTTTCATGTAAGTTATAGTCTTGCTTTATTTTTACAATTTCAGGTAGGTAATGTGATAAAATAGAGGAAGAAGAACCACTCTGCAATTTTACAAGAAGAGGATGATTTTTTATGGATGAAATTCTCAACAAAAACCTGTATGTTAAATATTTAAAGCGAATTTTCAAAGGAGGGATGTTACATTCAACCTGCATTGATATTATGGGTGTGGAACACATCGCACCAAGCACAATCCGTAAGCACCTATTTTGAACTTTATCTAGTCTATCAACAAAATGTGGAATAGAAGCAAAGCATACATAACCATATTCAAAATGGCTTCTTACAATAGCCTTGTAAAGAATTAATAAAATTTTTGGATCAGCTCCCCAATATGTGCCTGCTAAAGACTTTAATATATTGCAAGCCTTAAAAGCCCTGTTTGCTAAGTAATCAATATATTTATTAAATTTGAAGGAGTTCTGAAAAATCACACCTAAGAATCTAACAGTATTGTCAACTGCTAACTTACTATCTCCATATTGTAGGACAATGTTTGTTGTTTTGCTAGGTTTTTTTGAAAAAACTAAAACTTTGCTTTTTTCAGAGCTGATGTCCAAGCCCAGATCATCATAATAGGCCTTAAGGCCGAGGAGAGCAACTCTGAGATTTTCAATAGCTGCAGACAAGTTGTCTGCAGTACAATATATAGTTAAGTCATCTACAAACTGTAGGTTAGTAATGTTTTGACCTAAGACAATATTTAACTTATATATATACAAAATAAATAGTAAAGGACTGAGAATTCCACCTTGACTTATTCCTTTGTAGGAGTACCTTGGACCAATCAGTTTATTTTCAAATTTCACAAATAATTTACGACCACTAAGAAAATTATACACCCAATTTACCAATTTTTCAGGTAATTGTAAAGAAGTTAAAATATTTGAAAGTTTTTCCAAATTGACATTATTATATGCGCCAACAACATCAAAGAAAATACCAACCAATATTGAATTACAAGACAGAGCATTGTGAATGTCCAAACAAAAATGACTCAAGCTCTCTCTAGCCGAACGGCCACGCCGAAAACCGAACTGATTACTAGGTAAAATATGATTTCTTTCTATAAAAAATTCCAATCGCTGTTTAATAAGCTGTTCAAATATTTTGCCAACACAAGAACTTAAAGTTATAGGTCTATATGAATCTGCAACATTTATATCCTTTCCGGGTTTTAATATTGGAACGAGACAATCTGTTTTCCACTGTTCAGGAATCATGGAATGGCACCACAATGAATTTAATAGATTAAGAAACAACTTTATATTATTGGTGTCTAACAATTTAAACATTTTGTAAGATAAACAATCTAGACCACAAGCAGAATCTTTACGAGATTTTATGGCTGCTTTCAGCTCTTCAAATGTAAAACTCTCTACTAAAAAAGAATTTGAAGATGTTGTCACATTGGTATTACTGTTCTTATAATTATTTGGTACTGTATCTGGAGTATATTTATTTAAAAACTGTAATATCCATTCACTATCAATGAAACTACTTCTAGGTGTATAACTTCGATTGAATTTTTTAATTTTCATCCAAATTTGGCTCATAGGAGTTAATCTACTAACAGATTTACAAAAGTTTTCCCAAGAGAGTCTTCGCTCTTGTTTCAATATGCGTTTTTTATGTGCTTGAAGACGCTTAAATTCAACAAAAGTTTCAATATAAGAATTCGCTTTAAACCGCGCATAGGCTTGACGACAATCATGTACAGCCTTGGAACATTTTTCATTCCACCATACTAATGGGATTTTAACTTTTTTTTTACTGTTACTACAGGCAGAACTTTGAGAAACAGAATTAGCAGTTGGGGTGCAGAACTTAGGCTTATTCAAACCGTTGACAAATGTGCCACATTTATCAACAGTTTGAATTATAAGCGCACAGAATCTATTATAACTGTCGATTAAATCGCATGTTTCAATTTGAAAATTTTTTAGTTTCTGATTAACAGTTTTTTCATACAAATCCCAATTTACTGTTTTCAGATTCGTGTGAAAAGGAAAACTTTCAAATGTCTGTGACAAGTTACTATGGGAAGAGAATGATGGAGAAAGATTCAATGTTGTCAGAGTTGGTAAATGATAACTACCTAATGAGTCTGAAGAAACTTGCCATTCACAAAGTAACGCTAACGACGCCGAAACAAAAGTCAGATCTAGTGCATTTGGCTTCCATCTATGCGACCCTACAGTGGTTGGACGTCCATCATTCAAGAGAACCAAATCATTCTCATCAGCGACATCAACAATATCTCTACCTCGCGCGTCAACTTTGCCGCAACCCCATAAAGTATGATGCGCGTTAAAGTCTCCAGCAAAAATTATCGGTTTCGGAATAGTCTGTATTAAATCATTAAATTTTTTCTTATTAAATTCAGGAGTACAGCTTCCTGGGCTGTAAAAACTTACAATCGAAATTTGTTTCTGAAAAATTTGAATCTGAACAACAATATTTTGTAAAGAATCATCATAAAATGTATTAATTTTGTTATAGACTATAGTGTTATGAATTAATATGGCTACTCCATTGTGATTATTACCACAGTCATTTCTCACAATAGAGTATCCTTTCATGTTAAATGTGATATGTGGTTTGAGCCACGTTTCACTAATTATACAAATGTGGATGGAATTATCTAATAGAAATTTTTGTAGTTCATATTTATTACTTGGCAAGCTTTGACTGTTCCATTGCATAATATTTACTTGGGCAGAGAATGTGAAAGATTATTATTTTTTTCTTTTATAGTTTCTTTTATTGTTTCTGAAAGAAGCTGTGAGTTTATGCTTGCATTTTGAGTCTTGTTCAGAGTAATAGCTTTAATTAAACATTCTGTGAGTAACGTAAGTGCGTTTTTATTTGAGAGAAGTACATTTAATAAGTCTTTACTATTTGTATTTTCATTTAATGAAGGGAAGTTTTGTAATTTATTATTAAAAAGGTCTGCATATGATGTAGTTGTATACTTTTTTTTATTTTCTTCTATTTTCATTTTTTTAACTCTACATTCTCCAGATATAGATAAATGGCTACCTTTGCAATGTACGCAAACAGCTTTATCTGGGCTTTGGGTACAATTTTTATAATTGTGAGCCTCGGCACAGATCGAGCAACGCTCTGCATTCTTACAAAACTTTGCTAAATGTCCGTATCTTAAACATTTATAACACTGTTTCACTGGTGGAATATATGTTGTAACAGGAAATCGCCACATATTTATTAAAACATATTCAGGCAATGATGTAGAGCATGAAAAAGTAATTGCCACTGATTGTGTTGGTTGTAGCACAAAGCTGTTGTTAACCTTAGCTTTTCTCATTAATCTACGTACACATATTACCCTTTTTGTACTACTCGAAATTGCTTTATAAATTTTTTGATTGGACATTTCGGTCGGTACGGAGTTGATGACACCAGTCAACTCCGTGCTACCAGCTGGTATGGTTGCTTTTAAATTTTGGTCTCGTAAAAAAGTAGTATTTTCAAGAAATGCGTTAGCTAAGTTCGGCCGATTAAAATAGACTCCAACTTTGAATTTATTAATTTTTTTCAAGAAGGATATTCCCTTAATTGATTGTTGGAAAATACGACTTAAACCCATGAGGTCGCGAGTACCTATAGGAGTTTCACCTGTGCTTTCTACAAAAACTACAAATTCAAAACCAGCTGCGCTGTCCTCTGGATAGCGACGGCTGTAATCATTGACTCTATAAGGAGCATATTTGTTAGATTCCTCTGTGGGCTCAGACTGCTCAGAGCTACTTGACTCAGCCTGATCATCCACCGGACTAGACGATATTAGTCTCTTCTTTTTCCGTTTGGACGGCCGCTGAGACATCGCGGCGCGCCTGGTCCCGTGAAGGGACTTTTATATAATTTTTTTTAGAGTGTTTAAATAAAAGTGTTTTCTTTTTCAATTTTTTTTTTATTTTAATTTATATTATTGTCAAGGTCATAGACACTAAGGTCATAGATTATATATTCTATCTATTCTGCTCTATATAGCTCAAAAATTCTGTTAAAATACATTCTCAGTTCTCTACCATTTTTGAAAGTATCAAAGTACAAGCGTATTGTCTCTCTCACTACCGATTGCCAGAGAACATTGCCAAATAATGACCCAACTGCATGATTAATTTTAGAAAAATGTCGCTGTAAAAACGTCTTAGCAATTATTCATGATTAAAATTTTGATTGAGGTTAAGGGTCAATTCAGACCGCAACGCGACGCGTAGATGCATTTCTAAATTAGTATGGATTTGACAGATTCGCAAGACATCTCATGCTGACGACATCTGTCAAATCCATACAAATTTAGGTCGCGTCGTCGCGTCGCGCCTCGCCTCGTCACGTTGCGGTCTGAATTGACCCTAAGGCGTCACGAAGTTAAAATTGCATTTCGTTAAATAATCGTTTTGTCTTTGTAAAGAATGTCAAGGAAACTGTACGATTTACCTAGGGTTGAAAACTGTGTTTCTGTCTATTAATTAGTAAACGATAAGATATTATTGTTATTAAATAAGTGCATGAAGTAGAAACAGCTGTTTCTTCAAGACGTTTGAAAATTTCAAGCCTGATATTGAAAAACTTAGTCTGAATGGAGAAAAATTGGTTTTAAAAAATGTTTTAGTGTAGAACAAGGATGTTTTAAACACATTGAAGCAATAGATAGGCAATAAAATGCCGCCAATTTATAGCTCTTAAAAACAATAACAAACAAAATCGTACCGCTTGATGTCATTAAAATTTAACTATTGCATTGTGTTAAAGAACAAGTATATTCTACGGCAATACTAAGATAGATTTAATTAGTATAATCTTTGATTAAGAAAAATTCTATCAAAATCTTAATTAAATTAATGTAAAGTAATCGTTAAGTCTCAGTTAGTGGTCGCGAAGACAATAATATTATATTTTAAAATGCAGCAGTTTCTCGAAAGCCATTGAAGAATAAGTTGTCCAACGTGAAAAAACAGAATTAATAGGTATTACGAAAGTATCTTCATACTAAATTTCAGCAAAATAGATTCAGTGGTTTAGGCGTGAAAAGGTAACAGACAGAGACACTCTCGCATTTATAATATTACTAGCTTTTGCCCGCGGCTTCGCTCGCGTTAAGCAGCCCGATCGGTTTAAAATTGAGAAAGTTTCATACAAACTTTCATCCCCTATTATATCACCTCGGGGGTAGAATTGACCAAAATCTTAATTCTTAGCGGATGCCTACTACGTCATAACGTCTACCTGCATGCCAAATTTCAGCCCGATCCGTCCAGTGGTTTGGGCTGTGCGTTGATGGATCACTATGTCAGTCAGTCAGTCACCTTTGAGTTGTATATATTATTTAGAAGATAAAGTGTGGATACACTTACCTATAGAGAAGGTTGAGGGCACTATCGTTTCTGGAGGTGGGAGCATCTTTGACGCTGGAGGGTTCGCTGCGAACGCCGCGGAGCGACTGCCGCAGCTGACGATTGAAGGTGCTGAGCAGACCACTGCTGTTCCTCCGCTGGTTCAAGCTCTTGGAGCGCGACAGCTTGCTCTCCTCCAGCGCCAACTGCGGAGGAACCTCCGTCTTGATTATCGTCGGCACGGCCTTCGTATCTATCAGCTTTTCGAAAATCGAATCCCCGTCCTCCTCCGAAATCGTCTCGAAGCTCCTGGGACCGACGGAAGATGAAGTCTTGTCTGACATCATGAATGGAACACGGAACGCGGTTCAACGGACACCACGACACTTCGTCACTTGGGATTTTTAGTTTCTTGACAGCACTTCACTCTTATCATAATATCCATTTGTAAATCATAATGTTTGGGGTAGAAATGTTGGCACTGAAACAAGAAAAAAATAAGTAATGTTAAATTAAGAAATAACCACCCCTGATACATAAATTTGATGTAGTTAAAACCAAATTGTTCTGCATAGTAGACTGATGATGACGAACTATTATAGCTAAGAACACTGTCCTTAATCAGCTTTCGAACAAAAAATATAAACTAGATCGAAATCGTACCAGCCGTTTGGATGCGTCAAACTTATAACACCCCTCTTTTTTGTCGGGGGTTAAAAACTTAAAAGTCGTTACTATCGGTAAATTCCATAGGAAGTTCCTCGTTTAAAAATCGAAAAGGATTCCTCGAACTGGTTTAAATTTCCTTAAATATATCCTGAGGTGGTCTGAAGATGGATTAGACGCTGGGTTAAGATTATTTTGAAACTCGTTTTGTGTGTCGTGTCTGGGTGGACCGACCGAGCAAAAACTTCTATTTATTATGACGTGTAAAGACTAATCCTTTACATTATTAATTTCTTTTTATATCCTCTGACTCATAACATGAAGTTTAGAAATATGTATTTTAGTATTAAGGGCATCTATCACTCAAAATGTTTTTGTATGGGCCACCGCGCGACCTTGTCACTGGCATCAGTAAATAAATGCTACAATTTCCATTTTTGCGAATACGGATAGATAATCATTTTATCTAATTAAAGCTATAAAAAATTGGTCGCTTAGTTCAGTATTCTTAGCACAGCATTGAAAAAAGATTTTAAAAAGAGGTAACTTTGGCTTTGTTTTCTATCGAGTCAAGTTCTTCTGTTTGTGTCAATTAATGCGAAGCCGAATACGTTATATCCTCAAGTAAAGGTCGTAATTTTTTCAAAATTTTTAGATGATAATGAAAGAATGAAACAGGATCAAAAAACTTGTCCACGCGCTATGTCACTGTTACCTGCCCTTAACTTGGACTTAGCAGGTAAATTTAGTTCTAATGCTAAAACAAAACAAATGCATAGAAAATGTTACTTTCTAGACGTCTGTGTTTGTTGAGAAACGTGTGAAATCTAGCCTAAGAAATCATTAGTTTCTAAACTATTTGTATCCTACGTAGTGATAATGATTGTATACAATATCATTAAACAGTTTTACAATGTATAATGATTGGATTGATAAATACATTCTAGAAAGTGTTACATAAATCGATTTAGTCGTACGTAAAAAGAATTTAATAATAATAATTTAATCAGTCGGTCGATTCTTTCGTTTTCTCCTATCGTATGATTTCGCGATTCAGTGCCTCCTTAGGACATAGAAAGTATTTGCTTATTAGTTATTAGAAAGTTATTTGCTTTCAAAACGTCTCGGTAATTTTCCGTACGACTGCAAATTGAAATAAACAAAATTTTATTTGCCTCAGGCACTCGTATGGCGACAATGTGAAAAAAAATTTACTACAGATAATATTATAATACTACCATGTTTGTTATACATGACATGGTTAAAGCATTCCCAAATAAGGAAGTGTTTAATTTAGTGACTGTTTGTATAGGTAAGTCGGAATGTTCGTCACTTTGGAAAACATTATTTACTGAAACCTACGTGCATTTTCTACAACAACGAAAAGTTTTTTAACTGGCATACTACCAAACTCAGAGACGTAACCTATTGGCAGAGGTTACACGATCAATTTTTCATCAATCTGATCCATCAATCCGATCCAGATTGACGAAAAATTGATCGTCTAACCCACGGATTGATGGATTGATCATTTTTTAATCTGGACTTTTTCATAACCATCAATATTCCGTCAATCAGATTGATGGATCAGATTGATGAGAAATTGATCGTGTAACCTCTGCCATTAATGACATAACTGTAATTAAATGAAGAGTTTGACAGATGACGTTATGGGGCTTATGTCAAAATCTTAATTTAATTTTAATTACAGTTAAGTATAATTATCTGTCACACTCTTCATTAAATTAAAGGTTAATTATAATTAAATTAATGTCTCTGAGTACGGGGCGGTGAGTGCGGTAGATAAAGTTTTTGTATACCCAAACTACCCAACGGTTATTTCAGAAGTGGGATTAACCTGTATTACGCAAAGATGACGTAGTGTCTACTATGAAATAATTTTGCAGTATGTGTGGCCCGGTTTCATTCTCGATTTAATTTTATGAATAATCTTATACCTGACTCATCTTATACCGATTCGGCCGATCTGGTAATAGTAATGCAATCATTAATCAAACCCATAACTTTATTTTAATGATGAACGATAACATTATTATAAGGATTTGGTTTATTATAAGGATCATCGATTGTTATTAATTCATAATTATTATTTTGTGTTGTATTTTGAATCAGATTTTACTTCAATTTACTTGAAAGAGGATATAACTCAGCATTAATGACGTAATCCTGCTGCGCTTCAAGTGGACTTTTGATCTATTGACATTGATATTTGACTATTGATCTATAGATCAAAAGATAGATCATCGTACGCGATGTAGTTCTTCGAAATCAATATTTTCATACTGTATTATTGTATTGTTTACGTCCAAATTATTATTTTTTTTTTCGATTTATGGAATAACCTCCCATTTTTTCTGAATTAATAACGCGTAAAATATTTACAAATTCAAGATTCAGGAAATATACTTACGTATAATTATTTTATTTTCTTAAGAAGTTTTCTGTGAGATTGTTTTTTAAAAATAACAAAGATACAATAATTATTAGAATTTTAGTACGAAACTGCAATTATTGTAACTTTTAAACAACCTACTTGTTTATTAATATTATGTTTTTTTTTCAAAATATCACATACTTTGGAAATTGGGCTTAAATAGCATGGCATGCTTCTTAAAATATGCTCTAGACGTATTCATTAAGTAATAAAGTATGTAATGAGCCAAAAATATTCGAAATCATAATGAAAATTGTAAAATATTTTAATAAGCCATACCTACTTATAATAATATATTCTAACGATGTTCATCACGTGCTAGTTATTATGTTAGTGACGCGAAGAAATTCTAAAGAAATACTATGATCCTAAATAGACTTTTTAATAAGAATTCGTAAATGTTAAGCAGAGCATACACGCTTCTGGAACCCCGTTTATTGGTTAAAATTTAAAAGTATTACGACACTTTTAGAAACACTCAACAGTGACTTAATAATATGTACTATTTACGTTTATTTATTTATTTATTTAGATGTTTTACTTCTCTTTTGTGCTAACGAACGAACGAACTAAGCTACGAAAATTGTCGGTAAAATTTTCGAAATTGTCTAGTGTCTGTCAGTTTTTCATGTTCAGAATTTTTCTACAGTTTCTATGAAACTTATTTCTATGTTGTCTACAGAAAAATCTTGTCAGACGTTACGTGAAAACTTTGAAAGACTTTAATAAAGGAGAGTTAAATAATGGTATGGTGAAAAGTATGAAATATTATTGTCTTTAGACTATAGCGATGGTGCCTTTAAACATGCATTTGCATTTAGACCATACTAAGATATTATTATGACTTATTTTCTAAGCCATAGCTTAGATTTTTTCTTGCAAATAAAGATTATGATTTCTGCGGATCAAATAAAATAAGAATCATTTGAATGAAAACTCCAGTTTTACAATTAATGACGTCATAGTGTTGTCCTAGCGCGTAGGTACCTATAAATCACAGTGACAGCTCAATATTTAAACACTAACTCTAGCACTTTAACCTAATTAGATAACGTTATCTACTTTATTATGTCACAGTAGGTACACTTAAAAATAGGTCAGTCGTATACTTTCACAAGTATCGGATTTTATTGCAATACCAAGGAAACTTTGACTGGCGAGGTTATAACGTGTAACAATACCTTTATATTTTTTATTTAGATTATTGTTTCTTTGTGTTTTTTTTTATTATTTCGAAAATGAGGTAAATATAATATCATGATTTTCTAAATAATGGATCTATATCTATACTAATTAGTCATTATTAATATTATAAATAGATAGTGTCCTATCTGTTTCCTTTCTGAAAACGCTGAACCGCAGGGGCATAATATTGTTAGTACAATATCTGCTGCGGTATAGATAAAGTAGACAATTTCGCCTACCTATAATTACTGTTGTTGTGAGACACAAAATCACCCTTCCGATTCAAATGGAAATGAGAAAGGACGTGGTACTAGTTTTCGTTGCGGGAACAGGTAAGGGAAACCTACTCTTTCTGCGCTCTAAACAAATTTTTGCTTGAACAAAGTTGCGGACAGCATCTAGTTCTAAAGACTGACCATATTTTCGTATACGAGTAAGATAGCATCTATGGCTGAACTTCTCTGTATCAACTATATGACGCTAGTAACTCCGTTGCGCCAAAACTAGTTTATCGCGCGGGAACCGTAAATTTTTCCGGGACCAAAATGCCATGTTCTTTCCCGGGACTCAAAGAATCTCCGTGCCAAATTTCAGCAAAATCGGTTCAGCGGTTTGAGCCTGAAGAAGAGACAGACAGACAGGCACACTTTCGCATTTATGATATAAAGTAATTATTAGTATGGATTATTATTCAAAGCAATCGATTGCTAATTACGGTACGTAATAATCTCGGCGACAGCACTGGCGTCGCGATACGATAGAAAATTATAATACTTACCACTATTTTAAAATACTGCCATGTGTTTATAGTTACAGTTCTAGACGATGCATATTAATATAGCTTTGGTGGTACGTAAACGACTTGGCACGCTTATAATCACATGCTTGGAATATTAATAATGATATGTTATATTGATTAATATAATATTAATACGCCAAGTTGGTTATTTGTACGGTAGCTAAATACAGTAGAGTAAAACAAAACAAAGCGCCGGTTGAAGTGAAAACGAAGAACGAGCACACATACATTTTCAGCGCGCTGTAGAAAGAGAAGATATTATTATATTAATTTCTATACTACGCCGCGACTGTGATCATGTCACGTCTCCTGACGCCAATTAAAAAAAATACCGACAGATTTTCAACGCACTAAAGAATTTTTCCTAAAATTACATCCACTCCCCACAGCCGACAGAACCCCCTCCTTTTTAGAGTCGGTTAAAAACCGAGAGAATGTACTAACTGTGAGAAGTATTTTTGTAGGTTCAATCGCTTGTCAGTTGACATAGCCCACTTGTTATATTTATATCGCAAATCGCTGCCAACTCCGATATAGGTCAATGTTTGAACTTGTGTTTGCATTTCCGTTGAAAATAAACCGCGGTTAAATCTATCAGTTATTTTCCGTTTAACCCTTTTTTGACCCGACGAACATACAAACAACAATGTAATCTTTATGAGTATTAAGTATGAGACTCTATATTGATTCTGATAAATAATCTTACAATTCATACTAATAATAAAATGAATGCGAGAGTGTGTATGTCTGTCTATCTGTAACCTCTTCACGCCCAAACCGCTGAGCCAATTTTTCTGGGTATGGAGATACTTTGAGACCCGAGAAAGGACATAGGAAAGTTTTTATCCCAGAGTTTTGGCAAAAAGGATTAGCGGGCATCAACTAGTTAAGTATAATAATTTTGATGCAGACTCAATATAAAACTAAAAATATCACCATGAATATAATATTAGATGTTATCGTCCCCAAAATTATAGTCGGTTTTAAAAATAGTTTTGATATCTTATAACTGAAACACGTTTTTTAACGTGACTCAAAATATTTTATGTCTATCATTCTTCCAGCACGTGAATAGAGAGAGAAGATAAATATTAAATAGTAAGCTAAGAGCTAATAACTTTATAGCTAATACTTATTTTAAAATATATATTTTCTACATACTTTCCTACTCTATTTTGTTCTCAATGTGCCTATGCATTTAGTTTTTGGGAGGTTTCTTTTCTTTATATTTTTATTTTAGTTTTATACGGAACAGAACAAATACTAATAATAAATAATATTAATGTGTTTACAAGCAAATACGATCGATTATATAACATTAACATATTCCGCCGTAAACACTTCCTTTTCGATTATTCAATATAGCCCATTCAACTGTGTGTGGAATTACAATTTTCATACGTACTTATTTGAAATAATAATATCACATAAAACATTACAATTCATAATTTAACAATATGGCGTTGAGTTTGTTGCGCGTAAAACGTATAGTTTTCCCTAGATAAAAATTATCCTATATCCTTTTTCATGAGACTCAAAGTACATCTGTACCAAATTTCAACAAAATCGGTTCATTGGTTCTGGTGTGAAGAAGTAACAGATAAACACGCTTTTTTTATTTATTTTATAGACTCACCAACAGAAGCATATTTTGTGACATTTTAAATTTGTACATAAAATTTGTTTACAGATAAAATGAGTTCTAATGACAGTACACAGCGTGCGTATGCGATAAAAATTAGACGAGGTAAAATGTAGTGAATATGGTGATAAATAGACATCGGATTATATGCATTTGCATATTAGCATATTATGCTTTAACTTTTATAATATTTAAACAATGGATATCTGCCACTTTTTAACACGGCAAAATTATTAAGGTGAAAAAACTTGTGTTCTGATTTTTAAGCGTTCGCTTTACCAGACGTAATCCATACCTACGCATACAAATCTTCCGGATTCTTTGGACACAACTATTTATATGTGTGACAGAGTGAAGTATTTATACAATTATATTATAGATTATAATAAATAATACAATCTGTCGGCGCCACGTTTTGCCGCATTTCTGGCGACTTATTACCGTCGAGGCTAACCAGTACAGTGTGAATTCCAGACCGCTATCAGATTTCTAAGAACATTCTAGAATCTAGTTCTAATAATGACATTTGATTATCATTTATCACTAACCAATTAGTGGTTTTAATCATTATACTAGTTACATAGTATAATCGACATTCGTCTCTAGCTCTACCAAATACCAATGCACTGCAGACACTGCAGTTTTATAAGTGAAATATAATCTTTCCCACACACACAACAAAAATACATAATAAACTTCAATTTACTTCATAAAGAAAACATAATAATAATTAATATCTGTTTCTCCCTAAACTCCTAAATCGCTGAACGGACGTACAAGAAAAATGCCAATAGAAATAGTTTGAGTCTCAGGAAAGGATGCAAGATGTCGGTTAAGGCCTACGGTTATAGATTTCAGCAAAATCCAGTCTTATATGAATCAAGTGATATTAATAAACGCTTCAATTAGCATATAATTAATCCATTTTCTGCACAATTTTCCGTGGGAGCACCATCACAATCGACTTAGCTATAAGGATGTAATTATCCTTTATTATTGCTATCTGTGAATCTATGGATTTTCTCGCCACGTGATTTCAATGGGTATATTTACATGGTTATGTAAACTATGCTTCTTGGAATTAAACATAGGCGTCAGATGATGATTTGATCATTATCTTAGCTGCTGAAATAATGGTATTATGATTTATGGTGCGAAATTAGTTTAGTTAAGTATAAAGTTTTCCAGGTTTGCTAGCCTAGATCATTGATTTTCCACCAAAAAATGTTAGTAGGTACCTATAATCCTTGTCAAAAACTGTTTCATTATATTAAACTAGATGGCGCCGCCGATCGTCTACATCGCGCTATCGATGTGTTGAGATGCTTTTACATGTATTATTCGTGAGCTCTACATTTAGAAATCACCATATGAATTATTTCCATGTATTTTTTGTTGTCTGCCATGGCTTAAATATGCCATTTAGGCAGGTGCCAATTCGCCAATAATAAATAACAGTATTTATTATTATTACTAATAATACTAATAATTATTATTACTAAGTACTAAACATAATTACTAAATTACTAAACATTAATAATCAAGAAATAACACAACTGTCTGTCATTCATTTAATGCAAAAGTTTGTCTTATATCTGTCAGTTGTTATTTTTTCGGGCTTTTCACGCCCAAACCGCTGCACTAATTTTGCTGAAAATTGGTATGGGGGATATAATATAATGTGAGTCCCGGAAAAGGACATAGGATTTTCTATCCCGGAAAATTTAGGTTTCCCGCGCGAACGGAGTTATGGGCGTCATCTAGTAACTTAATTTAATTATTTTACCATAATTATAATTTGTAGGCAAGATTGTGTAGTATAAGCGTCGAAAAACTGAAGATGCCCAATGCCCATTTTAAAAAGAAACAATAACTAAGCTCAAAAAACTTCAGGTCATTGGATGTTTCACAAAAACCTCGTTTACGAAAATATCGCAAAAAGGACTCCGGCTAGATTAAATAACGGGCACACAACGTGATGCCATCCGATGACTCAAACATGGCCGCTTTTTGTGCTGGTTGTTAAGAGGGAACGCGGGTACAACAAAATTTGAACGAAGAAACTATTGCCATATATTATCACGCTTCACCCTGCGCTGGCAAGTGTATTGTGATAGAGACAGGTTCAGTAAATCGAGGTAACGTATTCCTCTGATTCCTCCTTCAAAATAGAGCTTATCTAATATTTTTCCTTTTAAATATCTTCAGAAAGGATGAGTCTATGCCTCTACGTTTTTATTTTATCTTAAAGATCTTTCAAATTTGTTTTATGATCGGTTGATTGGCGGGGTACGGAATATTTATTTTTTGCGATTTTTGAAGGGTCTTATTTTTTAATTATTAGTAAATTAAAAAAATATCGAACGTAGAGGCATAGTTTTCACAGATCCCAATATTGTATCAAAAAATCATTTGTCTAGACGCATTATCCAGGGAGGAAATTGGGGAATACGTTTGTATGGAAAAAAGTGTTAGCGTATGCTCTTAAAGTAAGGGCTAACTTACACCTGGCTTGATCGATATTCAGGTAAAAGAATAGGATAATATAATAATACCTTATAAGAGCGATAGATTTTTTATATAATCATGTAATAATATTACTTTTACGCTGATATTACTTGCATGCAAATTAAGGAGAATGTTTACCGAAATATTATCAAGCTTAAAGATTTAAAAAAATATTATTCATCAAGTTTCAGGTTTCATGAATAAATAAGTGTATGTTATCGACTTTTCATGGTGAAATGTAGTATTTTCATTTAAATAATTACACTATTAAATAAGTGTATTATATTTTATAATGCAAATTGTAGAGTAGTCAGTAATAAACTAAGCGATAAAGTTAAAAAGTAACGGATTTCTGAAGACATTTTAGAACGAACTGCTACTAAAATTACAGTTATCTATAACTGTTTAACTTTGGTAGGTCTAACTTTTACAATAATATGGTCTTGTCGTCAATAGCACTAAAATTCGCATTTTAGTGCTACTGTAGCGTCGATGCAGAGCGATACATTATTTTGATATTCAGATAACAAATAATAATGGGCCCTACAAAACTGAAATTTCTTCGCTCTGGATTACTACTTATATGTGTATCTTACACATTGAATTGACAGATTTGCCGCCTGCGGTCAGCGGTGTCGGGCATCGGGTTTTTCCGATTTTGAGTGGCTCACATAAAACTGCATCGCATCAAGGCGTCACGTTGCAATGTGATTTGTGATTTGACCCAAGACTACTATTTCTAGGAATTATTGTGTAATTTTGATGTCCGCCACAGAATTAGTTGCCAATCATGATAAGTTTTATAAAGCGCTCGGGCAGAGTGCCCACGTGTTGAGTCCACGTGTTTGCAATTATAATCTTCTTTAACGGACATTCTTCATAAATTTCAATCATTTTATACATTATACAACATCTCCATGACAATAATTTAAAATTATAACGTTAAAAGAATTTCGTTAAAAATAAGTTATCGACTCATTGGTTAAACTCTATCGTAGCTTATAGTATGCGTCACGCTTTAATTCAATGTTATAGTTAGGATTTACCTTAGCGATAACCTAAATTCAAAAATCCTGATTTCAAAGATTAAAATAGAAATAAATGTTTGATTGATGTGGCCAAATTGATAAATTTTTAAGATATTTCAATCGGAAAAAAAACCGAACGATGATCATTTCGATTGTTAAAAGGTCATTGGAACATTTATCGATAAAATTAACAAAATTCTTAGTTATATTATTGTTAAAAATACTTCGTATAACATTTAAACACCTATGTATATCAGTTTTTTATTTGACGCGGAAGAAAAATAACAAATAAATATTTATTTAGTACAATGGTGATTTAACCTGTAAAACTGGTACCATGCTTCATCTACGGAAACATAATATAATTTGTAGAGTTTTTATGCCTCCCTTAAACGTTGGACTATGATGGATAAACATAGGTACCTACTAGGTATCAGCTAGAAGTAGATTCCTAGGCAGCCAGACCCACCTAATGCTTGCCATACATGCTACGGTATACCTGCGCAGGGAGACCAGAATGTGTGTGGGGATAGACCTGTGTAGTTTTTTGAACTTGCGCAGGCGACCAGCGCAAAATCGAAAACCAATTATTTCAAGTGACACCTGCGCAGATAACATTGAATTGACATAAGCTGACCAAACCACGTTGGTCTGTCAACTGCATAAAGTTAATATACCTAGCGGAATAGAGAAACAAAGGCCTGAGCAAGCGAGATGTCACTATCAGTAACACTGCGTAGTAAAAAGAGTCGTGTGATACATGACAGCATCACTCTTTTTTTGACGTCCATCAGCCCGGATCAGCCCCATTGACAATTATTTAATCTCATAGAATTCATGTTCAATCATGCTTGTGTAATTGTATACGTACACATATTTTTACACACAGATGAGAACCAATTTCGGTCACGTTTGACAGCTCGAGTTTGTTGCTCTATTCCGCTTGGTATATTTACTTTATGGTCAACTGCCTATAGGAATTGACTTCGTCGGGTATACATAATATACGATTTCAAACGTCTACAACATATAACAATATTCTTCGTTACCCAACATCGACGACGATCGCACCATCGAAGAAATTGATTCTTAAGCAGATGGTGGACTTACGTCATTTGGTGGGGTTATATTATGTCAATTCAATATCTTGACCATAAGGTTAACATACCTAGTGGAATAGAGCAACAAACTCGAGCTGTCAAACGTAACCGAAATTGGTTTTCATCTGTGTGAAAAATATGTGTACGTAATACGTATACACGAATTCTATGAGATTAAATAAAATTTGTCAACGGGACTGATCCGGGCTGATGGACGTCAAAAAAAGAATGATGCTGTCATGTATCACACGTCTCTGATTACCACGCAGTGTTACTGGTAGTGACATCTCGCTTGGTCAGGCCTTTGTTTCTCTATTCCGCTAGGTATATTAACTTTATGATCTTGACCTCTCGGGTTTGACACAATACGACCAAATGACGTAGCTCCAGACGCCTACAGCCTTTGAATCTATTTGTTTGATAGTACATGCTATAGACAGCTGCGCAAACATGACAACAATCATGGTTACCCCAACATGGGTCTGTGGGAATTGGAACACGTGATACATTTCAGCTGTCGTATATACATAATATACTGACGCGCTCAGAAAACTTCGATAGCGCGATGCAGGAATGTTAGGCGAATTGTGGGTACCGCCACAGGTCTTTAGACATAATGTTTACGAGTCTACCGTCACTCCATATTGTTTTTACAGTTGTTTTCACGCGGAAGCTTACACACAATCAACTAATTTAATTTTAATGCGAATTCGTGCGAAAAGGAGAGCGGCCGGCCGTTCACCGCAATTTTGATAAATAGCATCCGACGAACACAAAAAACGCTTTTGGAACGAAGTGATTTCTGTTCGGGTGCTTAGACAGGTTATATTCGATAGTTTCGATTGCGCGAAGTTAGTTAGCGAAAATGTATGATTTTACATAATGCGTCGCGGTGTCAACTGTCATGTGATGGCGCTTGCGATAAATTAGTCAAATCCTATAAGTATACGTTTTGATTTCCATCTTCTCTGTCAAAATCGATCGCAATTTGTCCAAGTACCCAGGTTGTATGGGTTAAATATAGCAACAAAAAACAGACGCCCGTAACGCCAATTTCATAAAACTAATGACGATTTCGCCTTCTGCGAAATGAAACTAATCGAGATATGAATGAACTAAGATGAAATTCTTTTTGTGAGTTTATTTTGGTACGATGAATAATTATTTACAAAACTTTAGGAACGGAAGTAAGGGACCTATCAGACAGAGAACGGTCACGCGGTCAAGCGTTCTGCGTTCGAGCGGTCAGTCACACAGGAGGAATTCTGACGCGGTCAGAACGCCCCCCGTGTGAGTATGTATCTCTATATAAAAGAACGCAAAACTGACCGCTTGAACGATATAGATAACTAACTGCCGCACTCAGAGTTGAACATTAATTAGTTAATACTTAATTACTTCAATGTAATTAATTCAATATTTTGACATAAACCCCATACATTATCTGTCAAAATCTTCATTAAATTGAAGATTAATCATAATTAGTTGTCTCTGTCCTCTGAGTACGGCGGCTGCAGTAAAGAAATAACTGACACTTTAAACGCCACAAAATATATTTTTAACCCCCGACCAAAAAGAGGGGTGTTATAAGTTTGACGTGTCTGTCTGTCTGTCTGTCTGTCTGTCTGTCTGTCTGTCTGTCTGTCTGTCTGTGGCATCGTAGCATCCAAACGGGTGGACCGATTTTGATCTAGTGTATCATAATAATCGGCAACGCGACGTACGACGCCCGCAAATTTTTATGAAATGTCGTTCCAACTTCCAATAAACAGCACGAAATATTATAGGGTATATTTCGTGCTGTTTTGAGCAAGAAAAAGAGCTCTAGTAAATATTTATCATCTCTAAGTTTTAATTTATTGATGTTTCCCTTTCTTTAAAATATCAGGTTCTCTTTAGTCCAAATTCTAAGCAAGAGTAGCCATAATGCTTCTGTTTTAAAACCACTTTTGGCTTTAAATTCGAATAATAATAAATAATAATTAACAATGTGTAGATTTGTCATATAAAGGCTCTTTTAGAATTTTATGAGTCAGAGGTTTTCTCATCCCATAAAAACCTCATCCCAAAAGCCCACGCCATGTTAGGTAGAAATAACGTCATCAAAGGCTTGCTTGTCTGGACAGTTTCCTTCGATTCCGTGAAATCGTATATTTATTCTTACGCAATAATATAACTCAATAAACTACCGTGTTTTGGTCGTCATAATTTCCAGAAAACGTATCTCCTATAGTTTTTACTGTGCGTTCTTTATGTTTTTGGGAAAAGCTGCTTCTAATTTGTACAGCTCAAAGAAACACATGTATAGTATTGTTTACCGCAAAGTAAAGCATAAGTAGTATTGTATATCTGTTAACTTTTCACCGCTAAACCGACTTTGTAATTTGTATGTATTTGTTTTGTAATTTATTCATAAAACTCTACAAAATATTGTTACATTTAAAATCTCGCCAAACTAAATTGTTTGACGGCGAGAAATCTTGTGACACTGGTAAGTAGATAATTAAAAGGAAAATGCGTAGGTTTGTTGCGCGATTATCGAAATCTTTCGCAACAAACTTGCGGGACATCTGTCTGCCTAGCATACGCCAACGAGATATCTCACTCTCGAGATAATTAAAAACTACTCGTCTCATAATGTCAAAATCTCGACATTATCTCGACAAAACTCTTTAAAAATGTGTTATTTCGATGATAAATCTACGCGAGAAAAAATGTTTGTCATGAGATTTGTCAGAGATGAAGATACAAATTACAAACTATCAAACTTTGAGAAACATGTAGATTGAGATATCTCGTTGGCGTATGCTAGGCAGGCTGTTAAAAAAATAACTGTTCGAGTTTTGTTTTTACTTTTACCTCTGAACTTTAAGGAAAACTTGTAGAAAACACACACACACATATCGACAAGGTAAAATCCCTTCATGCATATTTATGTATACCTATTAATGTGTAATATGTATACTGTTACATAGTGTATACGATTTATCTGAGGGACTATATTCCTATAATTATTGTAGATATTTTCCTTCTTCATTAGGTACTATAACAACATCTATCATACATAACTGTGTCACAATCTATAGTAGTAGGACCCCTTTGTTACTGAATCTACACAATGTTGTTTTCAATGAAAATACAATACTTATAGATTTTCAGTTGTCAAAATTTTAATGATAGTAAAATAAAAAAACTTATCACATGAACTAGAACTGCAGAAAAGGAAAAATGTTTTTGTGCGATTTGTGCCTAAATATCTAGTTATTTATTGAATCGAACTTCGTACTCTGCTTATAAAAGCAAATTAAGCGTAAATTAAGCAAATCTACCACATACTAAGTAAATAAAGCGTCAGCTATGTAAGCGGAAATATTTTGCACGCTTTTTAATTTTGTACCAAAACTGAGCAGTCAGCAATCGGTTTTCCCGCGACCTTTGGACTGAGCCCAGAGTTTTTACAATAGTTAATGAGCTATGGAAGGTCGTGGTATTGACTAAACCCACTGATCTCTATACCTACAAGTACGCTGGATTGCTGATAGCCTTTGAAATGACAGCTATTTTTTGTGCCTATTTGAAGCGGAATCAGCGCCCCTATTATTCGGGTAGAGAACTAAATCTGACGTAAAAATGACGTTTGAAAGCCGCCATATTGGCGCTGATAGCAGTAGTGAGAGTATTTGGAACTAATACTAGTGATGACAACTGTTGTTATTGGTTGTGGTTACGTCAAATTTAGTTCTCTACCCGAATAATTGGGGTGCTGATTCCGCTTCAAATAGGCACAAAAAGCAGGTCTGTATCAGCAATCCAGCGTACTTGTTTAATAGAGATCAGTGACTAAACCAAAGTAAAATGAATAATGAAACAATGTCATTAGGACCAATATCGCCTGGCAGATAAAACTTCGAGTTATGAAGTTTTCATCAGAAAATCACGCTATGTGTGCCCAGTAGTCAGTACTAAACGGAAGGCGTCTTCAACTCTTCACTATCTACCAAGTGAAGAAATTGTTTTATTGTTTGTTATCTTATAAACAAAAATATATTAATGCTTCTCCTTTTAGTATGTACTCGAAAAAATTGTTTTGAATTTAAATGCCGTGGTATTCAAAAATAATATTTAACTTCACTTTTAATATTATAAATTATTTTAATGATATTATTTCATTTTAATCTTTAAATTATCTAATCTACTTCAATAAATATTAATTAATAAATTATTTTTGCTTAATTGCAAACCAACATAGAAACAAAACGTTAAAGTGCACTTTGATCATGAATTTGCAGAAAAATGAGACTTGGCAAAACCCTTACCTGTTTCACCTTCGTAATACGATGAACTTTGTCAAAACCGTATTGGGTTTCTCGGAATAAAGCTATTCTTTGTTGCTATGAACTATAGAGTTAGTCATCATTTCGCGTTAGAATTGTGCAATAGCTGTGCCTTCCTCAGACGAATATCTTGTCAAAGTTTCCGTAGTTAATACGAGATAAGAACATTGTTCTATATTTAGAATAATAATTATGGAAAATTTTGACAAATACCTAAAAGTAACTACCGAACTACCGACAAGTAACTTTTTTAAGTTGTAAGTTACGTACATATTTTATAAGGATTACTTAGGAGTTAGGATATTTTAAGATATTATATTTACCATTCTAGACATAATATAATAACTTAAGGTTCATTTTGTTGAATTTTAACTAGTGGATACTATATGTATTATTAGTCAGCTTTAAAAATATGTAGGTTCACTAGGGCCGGTATAAATAGTCAGAACTTAAGGCGCTTACAACACCTAAATGCGAGATTTCTAAACGGAATATCTGTATGATAGGATGCGGTAATTATATTGAGAAAAATATATAACATTATTCAGAATATATGCTTTAGCCATAGTTTTTTCAAAACACGATTGAACTTACTTTTCTCGATAGAAAAAAATCGCAAACATACGTCTAATAAAATCTTAAAATGATCGGTATGTGTAGTAAATTGCACTGAATAATTATTTAATTTATGGACAATATTTGGCTACCAGTGTACTAGTGTCATACTATTTTATTTTTTTAAATTAAATCCTTAATTTGCAGTAATCAAGTATTTTCCATATTTTCACTACCATACTAGATTTAGCGTACGCGTGTGTGCGTGAGAGCCCTGTAGCGACAGTGCCGCCGGCGAGCTCGTAAGGGGTGGATGTATTTGCGCTCCGTCGACCAATACATCTAACGAGTCGAATCAACGAAGTGTTTTTGTAATTTGTAAATAATATTTTGTACATAAGAATAATGTAAGTATGTTCCAATGATTACGCATTTTTATTGTGATCGTTTATGTGTTTACGCATATGTTCGTTTATTTTAGTTATAATGGGAAATAAAAAGAAACTCTCCCGGAAAACCAAATCACACTCATATAAAGGAAATGCGAAGCATATGCATGATGTTGTGAGGTAAGTTAAGTTTCTATTGATAAATAATTTCTTTAACAAATTAGCATTCACAATTTAATTGTTTTGGATAAGATTGTTATTTTCGTGTAAGGCTCACAATAAATAAAAATTGTCGCGTAATAGTACTTGTAATTCGCCTTTTTATTGCCATCGGTTATAGCTCAGTAGTGTAAGCAATCGTCTGCGGCTCACAAACTCCGGGGTCGAATCCTATCAAGGAACTCTCTTTTTACTGTTTTTTGACCGATTTTGATTTATTTTTTGTAAATGTATTATACATAAATTTATGTATAATACATTTACAAAAAAATAAATCAAAATATATTTTTTTACAAAAATATTTCTTTACTCTATTTCCACTCGAGCTAAGCTAGGTCGCTTTCTGTACCTATCATTTACTTATTCACAAAAATCTTACAGGAAAAAGAAGCTTCAAAATTCTTATGAGTCAGAAGTTCCCCATGTGTAAGTATCATAATTCATAATTCAACAAAACCTGAAGCACGTCACGGCCCAACGGCGGCCACCGGCAGCCGCGAGCACTTTTCGCCGACGGCCGCGCGGCGCCCGCGGTGCCTCGCGTCACCTCTACTATGCCTCTGCGGCCGCTGCCATTACAATGTAGATTGGGCCATATTGTTTATAAATTATATACCTACGTATTCATTCTGTAAAATAATAATTATTATCGCTTACATTTTTCAGAAAACGACCAAGACTTGGTGATAAAAATGAAATAAATTCATCAAATGATGACTATCACGAGTAAGTTAGTTACATTTACCTACCAACCGATATTGCCATATTATCCTAAAATAAACAAAAAATACTTATTATAATATTGGTATATTAGTTGTTTTCTGCCACATCTTCATATAAATATTAGTTGTTTTCTGCAACATTTTACGTTCATAGTACAGGTGAGTCGAAAGTTCGAAACATGCATTTCATCAATTATTATGATTTATAAGCCATAGACGTATTATATTATAGACTTGTCCAAAATGTAATAATATAATATGTACCGGGTGTAACAAAACTAAGTGATAACTGATAAAACTTTAGGGTGTGTGCGTTCCTTGTGGTGAGTTCACTGTGAAAGTAGCAACGCTGAAAGATCATTTTTTTCACTTTTGTTTGGGCAAGGGCCCGAGCGTCACGAGTTTCCCCATACAAAAGAGAATTTATTGTTTTTGCCATTCAGGGCTGCGCTGCTAATTTCACATTGAACTCTCTACAAGGAACACGTACACATCCCAAAGTATTATCACTTAGTCTTGTGTTTTGTGTTTTTTTTTATCTCTTTTTTCTTTTTTTGTTATTTAAATTATTTTTCTTCATTTTTTTGTTGATTTTTTTGTTGAGGTTTTTTGTACATAAGAAATAACTTCGTTTAACCCGGGTGTCCTTTGACACCTCTCTTTTTTTTCATTTTATTAATTTGTATTACATGCATTTTATAGGTTGACAACTATAGAATCACTTGGAATTAGAGGAGAAAATGCAAACACACATAAAAACGATGAAACTGGTAAACATACTATTGAGGTAAATTTTAAAGGTCCCACTAATCCCTATCTTTTAATAGTAATTAGTAATTCAAGTGAACCAATTTTATTTTAAATATCATCTTGTTTTTTAGGTAGAAATTATTGTTCCCGAAGATGAAACTGTAGAAGCATCTTTAGAGAAAGAAGGAACTGGTTATGATATTGAGGTAAATTTAGGTTTTTGTCAATATGTATCCTATAAGTTTGTGTTGATACTACATAAAATCAAAAATTAATTATGTTGTTTCTTGGATTTTTTAGATGGAAAATGCCCCTGACAATGAAATAAAAGTAGGACGACGAATAATAAACGTATCGAAATTTTTGGAGAAATTATACCATATTTCTAATCACGGACCCCTGGACTGCGGTTTTTCTTGTCTGCAATTAGTTGGTGAAAAACTTCATGGATTGTCGTCAAAGCTTACCTTTTTATGTAAAATGTGTAAGCTTCGATTTGTACTCCAAACTGATGATGATGATGGTTGTCTCCCAGTAAATGCATGTGCTGTGGCTGCTACAATTTCTATTGGATGCGGCCATTCGCAACTACAACAATTTTCTTCAGCAGTAAATTTACCCATAATTTCTCAAAAAACTTACAGAGACAGTCACAAATTGCTTTCTGAAAACTGGGAACAACTTGCGCAGCAATCCATGAACCAAGCAGCTGAAGAAGAAAGAAATATTGCAATAGCGGAAGGAAACGTGACTAAGGATGGTACACCAGTCATTGATGTATTAGTAGATGGCGTTTATAGCAAAAGATCATATAAAAAAAACTATTCGGCTTTATCTGGTGCTGCTGCAATCATAGGAAGAAAAAAAGGAAAAATTTTATACATGGGTGTTCGCAACAAATATTGCTACCACTGCGATCGTGCTGAAAAAAGAAAATCAACAATCCCTGAACATTTTTGTTGCAAAAATTATACCGGTCCTTCTACAGGAATGGAAAGTGAGATAATAGTAGAAGGTTTCAGACAATCTTTATCCACACATGGGCTTATATATGAAAGAATGATCTCAGACGGTGACTCGAGCACCTATTCTAAAATTCTACAAGCAAGGCCTTACAAAGATGTAACAGTAGAGAAGATTGAATGTAAAAACCATTTACTTCGGAATTTTTGCAATAAAATGCAAGTATTACAGACTGACGCAAAACATCTAGTAAAGCACAGAAAACTTTTGACAGCAAAACGGATAATGGTGATGAGATCAACAATTATTAAATCGATCAAAAACAACAAATCCCATCCCTGTCCCCAAGAAGAACGTTTGTTTGACGATATTTCGCAAGCACATAATCATGCTTTTGGTAACCACGTGAAATGTAAAACATATTTCTGTGATAAAACGGGAATCGTAGAACAAGACGAGATAATAAAAGAATTTTATTTGAGTACTTTGTGGCAAAAAATATGCCTCTTAATACAAGGTATTGCTTGCCACGCACGAAGTCTTCTTCACGATGTTGACAGCAACATCGTGGAGAATTATCACAGCATAATAGCAAAATATGTCGGAGGGAAAAGAATAAACTTTTCTCTCCAAAATTCTTACCAAACACGGTGCATGGCATCAGCGGTGTCTTTTAACGAAGAAAACGCTTTATCTAAATTATACAAGAAAATTACTCACAACAGCCCCAGAGGCAAATTGAAAATGTTAGAAGACAGACGATCGAAAATAAAAAAGCTAAGCAAAAGATATACAAGAAAGAAGACTCGACAAACATTTTTAGGAAAGAGAACAAAAGATGACAAGCATTATGGTGACAAGTGCGAAAAACCCGATGTCCCAGAAGAGGTGCTAGAAAAAATGAAACAAGACTTCTTGAACAGTTTAAAAAAAACAGATAGTGAGCGGGCCTTGATTGAACGAAAAACTATTCTTCAGAGTGCTAGTGGAGAATGGTTAGAAATGAGAAGATCACTGTTGACTGCATCAAATTTCAGCAGAGTAATAAAACGGCGACCTAACACACTTTGTGCCAATTTAGTTAAAGATATTCTGTACAAAAAGAACTTGGATCATGTAGAATCAATCAACCATGGACAAAAGTGTGAAAAAGCTGCCCTCGCACAGTTGGCTGCGCAAGAAAAAATATTTATTAAACCTTGTGGTTTATTCATTGACAAAGATTTGTGTTTCTTGGGGGCTTCACCAGATGGTCTGATTGGGGACGACGAAATTGTGGAAATAAAATGTCCTTTGACAGTTAATAAACTAGGTTTAGACGCAGCGATTCAAAACAAAAAATTAACCTTCTGGACAATAACAAAATCCGGTGAAACCGTGAATAAAAAACATCCGTGGTTTTACCAAATCCAAGGGCAGTTACACATCACACAAAGAAAAAGTTGCTTGTTTGCTGTATGGGTAAATGAAACAGAAAAACTGAAAACCGAAGTCATACAACGCGAAGATGAATTCTGGGATAAACAAATGAGGGATAAACTAATTAAATTCTACACAGATTGCTTGCTGCCCGAGATTCTAGATCCACGCATTTCCAGAAATATGAAAATTCGGGAGCCTTACATAACTCCCGAATGTTCACAACGAAACATCAGTAATGAAATCAGAGATGGAAACAATGACAGAGACAAAGACAGTGACGTTACTGTGCCTGAACAAAACAGAATAGAAGACGATGACCAAGAAAATAATTTTCTTGAAGCGGAAACTTCCAGACGATGCTTAGATTTTAGTGATTTTTAAAAAAAACTGTAAAAAGGTATTTTTATTATTATACATTATTATACGCTTGATTTATTTTTTATTTTTATTATTTATGTGTATACACAATATAGGTTCTTCGTTCCAAATATCAACTGTCTGTCCATCTGTATGTCTGTACATCCGTCTATATTATGTTAGTCTGTGTATCCTGTAAATATTATACATTTGCATTATTTTACAGAAATCACTGGAATCTAAGCATCATCTGGAAGTTTCCGCTTCAAGAAAATTATTTTCTTGGTCATCGTCTTCTATTCTGTTTTGTTTAGGCACAGTAACGTCACTGTCTTTGTCTCTGTCATTGTTTCCATCTCTGATTTCATTACTGATGTTTGGTTGTGAACATTCTGGAGTTATTTAAGGCTCCCGAATTTTCATGTTTCTGGAAATGCGTGGATCTAGAATCTCGGGAAACAAGCAATCTATGTAGAATTTAATTAGTTTATCCTTCATATTTTGTAGATCCCAGAATTCATCTTCGCGTTGTATTACATACTTCGGTTTTCAATTTTTCTGTTTCATTTACACATACAGCAAACAAGCATTTTTATGTGATGTGTAACAGTCCTTGGATTTAGTAAAACCACTGATGTTTCTTATTAACGGTTTCACCGGATTTTGTTATTGTCCAGAAGGTTAATTTTTTGTTTCGTATCGCTGCGTCTAAACCTAATTTATTTACTATCAAAGGACATTTTATTTCGATAATTTTGTCGTCCCTAATCAGACCATCTGCTTCAGCCCCCAAGAAACACAAATCTTTATCAATGAATAAACCACAAGGTTTAATAAAAAAATTCTTGGGCAGCCAACTGTGCGAGGGCAGCTTTTTCACACTTTTGTCCGTGGTTCTACATGATCCAAGTTCTTTTTGTAGATAATGTCTTTTACTAAATTGGCACAAAGTGTTTTAAACCACCGTTTTATTACTCTGCTGAAATTTGATGCAGTCAACAGTGATCTTCGCATTTCAATCCATTCTCTAATTCTAACATGAACGAACAGACGGATGGACAAATAGACAGTTGATATTTGGAACGAAGTACCTATATTTTAAAGAAAAATAAAAAATATTGTTATTCGAATATTCGAAAAATTATTTGGCGAATATTCGAATAATAAAATCGTCGAATATTCGAATAAAACGAATATTCGAATAACATACCCTAGTTGCAAGCTAAATAAATGCTTGTATTAAAAAAAATATCACGTTTCAAAAATTCTAATCTATGTCTTGTCTATTTTTATGTTGGTCTATGGAAATTTGTTTTAAATATAATTATTTGAATTTGTACTTCATGAGCGTACAAATTTTTAAAATAAAAAAAACCTTGCACATTTTTATCTCAAATTAATAAAGTTTTCATATAAGTGTTTCATTTGAAAATTTTCCCGCCCATCATGACTTTGGCGCGTCACCTCCAGAGCCTACCGCCTACTCGCGAGATTTCTCAAACGATAATATGTATTACAAAATTGAAAATAAAGTTTAAAATCATATGACACAGAAAACTAGCGCGTGAGTCAAGCGATACTAGTAGTTATTGCTATGGAAATAAAGTTCAAAATTATTTCACACTGAAAAGTGCTCGCCGCGCCGCTGCCGGCCGCTGCCATTCCAATGTAGATTGGCCCTAAGATGTTGAATGGTTTATAATCATTACAAATATATTTTAAATACAAAATGCATTGAATTTATTATTTATTAAAAACCGTATATACCTATACAATGTTTTACAAAACAGTCAGTACAAAACAATGATTTTATTTATAAAACGTTTACTAAGACGTTTACATTATTTTATTTCTGTCTCGTAGCTTGAAAAATGTCGTCATCATTTATCTATGGTTAAAATAAATATCTCGAGTTATTAAAAAAATATATTAATAAAAGCGCCATCTCTTGGATAAAAATGTCAAAATCTCAAAAAGCATATTTTGCATTTGAGTACCCCGCTTTTACCGTTAGATGTCGTTAAGAAATTTTGTGCATGTGTGAGTAGCGTTTCTCAAGATCGATTAGCTGTTTTAAGCCCCTTAAGATGCGACCCGGTCTCAAGACGCGGTTCGGCTCTGTGATTGGTCCAAATTTTGACAGCCAACCAATCACAGAGCCTGAACCGTGTCTTGAGACCGAGATGCATCTTGAGTACTGACTATTTATACCGGCCTAGGTAACTCTGCTGTGTCGAAATTCGTTCATCGCATGTATCTCCGTACCAAATTTCAACTAAACCGGGCGCTGCCGTTAAAGCGTGCAGACAGACACACTGTGGCATTAATAATATTAGTAAGCATGGGCCTAACATAAAAAGTTAGTTGTTATGTGAAATCGGATGTGACCCATGATAAGCGATTAACTACAAGGACTGATATGTTGACCTTGTCTTTAACATTCATATAATATAAGTAACCAGTATGTTGCTAACCATAGTTAAATTTTAAATAGTAGGTACTGAACTTATAGGTAGAGTAACAACGTTTAAATTAACATTACTTAATTGGGATATTAATATATGCATGTAAATTGAAAATAATTAAAAAAATTGAGTACCACCAGCTGTGGGCCTTTTAACTTTTAAGTGGCGTACCGCGTAACGGCCATGGGCGTAGCCAGGATTCCATATAGGGGGGGGCATAGGTCTTTGGGGGGGGGGGGTAGAAATCCTAAACTTCGAATTCGCGATATTTAACATATATTTATTATTACAATAGTATTGAAGGTGAGGTAAAAATTAAAAACAAAATATGAGCGAGATTGTCATTGAATGCCGCCTCCCCTCTCACCCCGCAACTCTCTCCGCTCCACGTTTAGGTATGAAACTCGTGAGCATTAGGGTTAATTTATAATAGAGCAGAGTGGAAGCGCAGAGAAAAAAAACTGAACACCGGAAATTCAACCTTAACTCCAGAACGTAACGCACACATTACTTCTGCGAGACCAATCAGCGTTTGTCGCGAATTCGCGCGGATGCGGCAGATGCGCGCACGCCTTTTAAATTCTCAGATGTAATGTGTGCGTTAACGCTTTGGAGTTAAGGTTGGATTTGATAGTTTTTGCTTGTTCGGTTTTGATACTTCGTTTCGATGCGCTTCGACTATGCGCCACAGAATATATTATAATTTATAATAGTACTCCGTAGTGTCTGCGCTAATATAATTTGACCCGCGACCGATCGCTCTTGTAGGGGGGGGCAGCTGCCCCCCCCCCCTGCCCGTACCTCGCTACGCCCATGGTAACGGCCCCACTCAGGTAATATTATCATTTATCATTAACAGATAACTACAACTTAACTTTAATTTAAAATATACAGTTTCACTGAAACTGAAAAGAGCTTATATATCAAAGCCTTTATTAAATTAAAGTTAAATAATTACTGGCTTTGTCTAAACGCTGCGGAAACTACCGGGTAAAGTTAACAACCAAAACCTGTTTAACTGTTTTTGTGGTTTTTCATAATACATTTTAGTGTCATTATTTAAAATGGCCTCCCTAGCTTTACTCATAACTTTGTTTAATTATTCCAAGGGGTTTAGTGATAAAAATATTGTTTAAATTCTGCTATCAGAACTACAAACACTGTATTGATAAGTAAATAGGTTTTTAACCGACTTCCAAAAACGAGGAGGTTATACGTTCGTCTGTGGATATTTTTTTTTTTTTTTTTTATGTATGTTCAACGATTACTCCGCGGTTTATGAACCGATTTTCAAAATTTTTCTTTTGTTATAATAGGTTTCACTCCAATTTGGTCCCATTTTGAAAAAAGTGGTGATCTGATGATGGGATCCATGAGTAATCGAGGGAACTCCTCAAAATTCAAATGGAAACATATGTTTTTTTTGGTTTCATATGAAGTATTCCAGGCATATGTTACCAAAAAGTAAGATTTTGCACCAGGATTTACCATGGTTCGAAGGTGGTGAACAGAACTCCTTACTCCTTATAGATACATGTTTGGGGGTTTCGGCGTTGTCTTAAGAACTGAAAGCATATACTACTATGCAAATTTAATTAATCATCATCATCATCACCACCATTCCACCATACATCCGTGAGTAATCGAGGGAACTCCTCCAAATTTATATGGAAACTTATAATGATTTCGATTTTATGAGAAGTACCCTAAGCATATGCTACCAAAAAGCAATGTTCAGAAAAGTGGTGACCTGATGATGGGATCTATGAGTAATCGAGGGAACTCCTCAAAATTCAAATGGAAACCTATGTTTTTTTGGTTTCATATGAAGTATTCCAGGCATATGTTACCAAAACTGAAAAGTAAGATTTTGCACCAGGATATACCATGGTTCGAAGTTGGTGAACAGAACTCCTTACTCCTTATAGATACATGTTTGGGGTTTCGGCGTTGTCTTAAGAACTGAAAGCATATACTACTATGCAAATTTAATTTATCATCATCATCAGCACCACCATTCCACCATACATCCGTGAGTAATCGTGGGAACTCCTCCAAATTTATATGGATTTCGATTTTATGAGAAGTATCCTAAGCATGTGCTACCAAAAAGCAAGAATGGGGGTTTCGGAGTTGGTTTAAGAACTGAAAGCATAATATTATGCTACTATGCAAGTTACATTCATCATCATCATCATCACTACTACCGGTCACCACACCATGAATTATCTAATTATGACCCTATTATTGTTACTTTTAATCTTCTTTAAGAACAAAGCCCGAATTTGTCGAACGAATTTTGAAACGAATTTTGGCGCAACGAAGTTGCGGGCGTCATCTAGTAATGTTGAGTTGTTTTCATGAGTGATGAGTGTAATGATAGAAAGAAAGTCACTGAACAGAACTTTAGAGCCTTTAAAGACAGGCGTATGAACATTAATTTTATCATTGCTTGATTAACGCCAAGCAATAAGCATAATATACATTAGGTATACAGTGGTATATGCTTGGAGTTGCTTAAGCAATTCTGAAGTAGTGACATCAGACAATGAGTTCTCATAATATCATGAAAGTGTATCCTGGATCCAAAGTCACCAAGCATAGCACATTAGTCTGTGCAGAAAACCAGCTTATAAAGCACTTAAAAGAGTGAAATTATTATTTTTAACAAAAAATTAAAACCAACTTCCAGGGTAAAAACAATAATAATTTGTAATGAACAAAAAAGTGTTAAATAATTCTTACTCTTTAAAGTGCCTTATGCATAATTCTCCTAAACCTCAACTATTTCTGTACACAATCTACATTATTTTGAAGTCGGTACCAGTCTTAAATATTAAAAATATTTTGTCATATAGAACTCAGCATTCTTATCTGGTACCGTCTTCAAAGTAATGAAGATTGTGTACAGAAATAGTTGAGGTTTAGGAGAATTATGCATAAGGCACTTTAAAGAGTAAGAATTATTTAACACTTTTTTGTTCATTACAAATTATTATTGTTTTTACCCTGGAAGTCGGTTTTAATTTTTTGTTAAAAATAATAATCACCTGAGGTTTTTTCGTAGTCAAAAAAACGACAAACTAAAAATACGCTAAATGGGAAAAGTTTTTTTCCGTTAAATTTCCCACATGTTAAAAGCTTTTAGTGATTACCACTTTTCACCAATGTCTGTTAGTGTTAACAGCTTGTTAAAAATTCATATTGTCTCCTCTTACATTCATATGAAAAACGAAATAACTTTAACTGTCGTTGGTGAAATTGTGCCAATACCAATGCACTTTGAAAATGGTAAAATATAATCTGTATGATCTCAAATATATATCTCTATGAGATCAAAAGTATTTGTACTTGTATGCTATTATATTGTGATCTCGAAGTTTAGATTGTTCTAAGATTAGCGGAGTTGTCCCAGTTACATAGTTTATTAGTTGCGAAATGACACAAGGACCTCACCTTATTTATGGAAATTGCCTGAACAGTTACATTACACTTAAATATTCCAAAATTCAGAGTAGTATTGCGAAAATCTGTCCGTCTGTTTGCTTATCACGCTTACACCTACACCTACAATAAATAAACTTGCCTTAATTCTAAACACGAAAAGTAGTTCGGTTCCATTTACGATTGTCTACAGTCTACATCAAGAAGTTGCAAGCATTATATTTCTTATTAGACGATGCCCGCAACTCCGTTGCGCCAAAATTAGTTTATCGCGCGAGAACCGTACATTTTTCCGGAATAAAAGTATCCTATGTCCTTTCCTGGGACTCAAGGTAGATCCATACCAAACAGCAAAATCAGTGCAGCGGTTTGGACGTGAAGAGGTAACAGACAGACAGACAGACGGACACACTTTCGCATTTATAATAATAGTATGGTCTATGGATGACCCGACGAACTTTGTATCACTTTTAACAACCTTTGACCATGGACCTCCACGAATATTTTAAGACTAAAATTAGTCACATCAGATCAGCCCTTCTCGAGTTTTAGCGAGACTAAATTTAAAATTCATTCTTTTTTGGTTCGAAGTTCCTTATCGCGCGTTGCGAATGGGGGCTGGACGGAAAGTTGTAACGACACTTTCGACACTTTTGTGTCGCGCGCGTGGCGAGAGAGAAATACGCGCTCAAGTTTTTGAGTGTATACAGGTTTTTTGTACATAAGACTACATACTTCGTTTCATCCGGGTGTCCCTGACACCTCTCAAGTTTTATTTATATAGAGAACCTACTTCAGATCACAACACGATTTCTGATAACTGCAGTCTTTAGAAGTCGGCTTCTCAATTTAAGAGTTACTAAGTTTAAGTAATAGTTACATCAATTAACGCCTCCGTGGTCTAGTGGTACAGAGCGCGGCTCTTGACTCGGAGGTCGTGGGTTCGATTCCCGCGTTGGAAACATGTTATTTCCAAGTTTGGTTAGGACAATGCAGGCTGATCACCTGATTGTCTGACAAGTAAGATGATCCATGCGTCGGATGGGCATGTAAAAAGTCGGTCCTGCGCCTGATCTCTCGCCGGTCGTGTCGGTCTGCCGTCCCACTGGGTTATGAGAGTAAAGGAATAGAGAGTGCTCTTGTGTACTGCGCACACACTTGGGCACTATAAAAATACTCCTGCGTAGCTGGCCTGGTTTCAATGAAACCGGCCACCGTCACCGAAACCGGTGTGGGAGCTATTACATCAATTTCTAATTTTAGCCTTTGTGTAAAGCTACGGTAATCCAATATTACGAAGATAATTATTCATGTAAATTGATTAATTTGGTATGGTATTCAACACGAATTGGCAGTACGTATTACGTCAACTATGACAAAGTATGTCAATGTTTTAAATTGAATAATTGTCACGTGTTCGTTTGTTTTTCAAATCATAGAGAGCACCACGAGCAGACTTTAGTTGAACTATTTTTATAACATTTGAAATTTGGAAAAAAGGCCATTTTGTTATGAAAATACAAGTAGGTACGGTTTTTACATGCACTAATAACAAACGTAATATTATATAATTTGATCTAGCTCTTTCTAAAGTCTAAACAATAAAAAAATTAGTAGTATTAAGAGCTCGTTTGGTTAAAAATAAAATGATGATGTTAGTTATGACTTATGAGATTTGCTATTGACGTTTCATTGATAAACTTTACTCCCGCTGTACATACGACATACCGCATACCTCGTGCGGCGGCGTGATCGCTTATCGATCAATTAAACTATCAACTATATCTGACCGATTTGACTCGATACCTAATTATAGAACACATTGGAATACCTAAGGCAGCCTTTCCCAAAGTGGGCGATAACGCCCCCTTGTGGGCGCTGAAGGTCTAATTAAGGGGGGCGGTGCCGCGGTGTGGGACCCAGAAAAAAATGGAGGCATTGTGTAGAGGCTTGGGGGGTGATTTATTTCATCTCGATGCATTTTATATTGAAACAATGGGGGCGCTAAAACATAATTTGTTCTTAAAGTGGGCAGTAGACAAAATAAGTTTGGGAACCCCTGACCTAAGGTATATTGCTTTCTGGTCTCGAAGCTGGTCACAAAATTTCATACAAATTTTGATGTTGATTATGAAAAGTGACTCGCCTCATGGTTGGCTTATAATATTTTTAGGAATTTTAATGACACTGTAACTAAAATGAATAATGTAAACAAATAAAATGTAGGTAATTACAATCACATGATCGCTTTTCTGTAGAATAAATTATAATTTTAAATTCAAACCACTCAAACGTACGTAGTTTTCTTCGTATAGTAATGCAAAAATCTTTGCCGCTACGTAAATCGAATGGCAAGCATAATATTATTATTTTGTTGCTTATCGTGGGCTTATAGTATACCGTATAGCCGGTATAGCTTATGCTATACTATGTATACTGTTGTATGCCATAGCTTTATAGTCTACTAGCTGTCCCGGCAAACGTTGTTTTGCCATTTAAAGTATATTTTCTACATCATCAGTTGATACATGTTTTACCCCCTCTTTTGTCCCCTAAGAGGGTATGGGGGGTGGAAGGTCATACACCAGATGTTAAGTTGAAAAACACAGTTAATACCTAATATGAAGTAAGTCCACTAAAGGAAAAAGTTGTATACAAAATCTGACCCCTCTTTGGTCCCCAGAGAGGGTTGAGAGGGGAGGGGGGGGGAGGATTTTTATACACCAGATGTTGAGTTGGAAGAAGACAAATATAATATATCTGTGAAAACCGTATGCAAATCGGATCAGTAGTTTTCGTGTTAAAGAAAAAGTTTGATAAAAAATCTGACCCCCTCTTTTGTCCCCTTAGAGGGGTGGGGGGAAAAAATTTTATACACCATATGTTAAGTTGGAAGAAGATAAATATATCTGCGAAAACCACATTCAAATCGGATCAGTATTTTTCGTGTGATGCTGGAACAAACATACAGACAGAAAGAGTGACAGACAGACAGACAGACTAAAAACTAACCACATTTTTGGCTTCTATAGCGATGTAGTGACAAAGGTGTAATTTCGGGTGTCATTTCATATCTTCTAAGTACAGAATTTTCATTTCTGCAACAGAATATTGTCTTCCCCGCACGCGCTTTGGTGACGCCCACTATCGTAATATTTTAATTTCGCCATAATTTCAAAACCAAACGTCCAATTTTAATCATTCAAAGACCAAATATTATCTACATAAACTGTACTTAGTGATAAAAGAATTTATTTTGATAAGGATTAATAGCGTGAGTAAAATATATCCGTTTTAATGTAGTCCAAAAAAAATTCAGGATTTTTAAATAAATAAATGGTTATTGTGCCTCACTCGACATAGATAGGTATAGTGTGTCGCGGACTTTTTTGTAGATATTTATAAGATCTACAATTACTTAGAACATTTTATGGTTCTATCTTTTATAGTTTAGGCAGCGTACGCAAAATAAGTAACTTTTCTAGCTGATTTTTTACACCTTGCGTCCGAAAAACTCAAATATCTTACGGAACCCTACTTTTTTCCAAAATAAAATGTAGCCTATGTTCAGCAGAAATAATGTAAGATTCCAATAGCGAAAGAATTTTTCAAATCGGTCCAGTAGTTTCGGAGCCTATTCGACTCAAACAAACAAACAAACAAACAAACAAATCTTTCCTCTTTATAATAGTAGTGTAGATTGTTTTATTCACATGGCTGGCCATGATACGTTCTGTGAAATATACCATGTAGGGTTTTATATCGAACTACTGTAACGGACTCTAGAATTGTCTTTGGCCGCATTCAATTTTTAAATTATATTTCCTTATAGTTCTTCTTTTTTTCTTTTTCTTCGTTTTTGGCAACTTGACACAAAGTATGTGTATGTTGTGCCACAGACAAGGTAAAAAGGTAAGGAATATGGCGGGAAAACTGTATTCCTCCTATAATAATTTTCAGCATCGTTTTCATGTAATATCGTCAGGTCATAAGTCTAGTCAAAGTCTAAGTACAAGTCAATACAGTCAAGGAGTCAAGTCGGTCGTTTCAGTAAAGTGGTAGACGCCTTACTGAAACTTTCAATGGAGTTTTGGAGGGAACACAAAATCGCACGTTTCTGGATAATGCATCACTTTCCTACACTTGTGCACGATAACGAATATCTAATTAATATTCTACCAATATTACACATTAAAAACCCAACTTAACACAATTTTAGGAAAATAATACAAAATCACAACATCACTCTTTCACATTCCCGGCAAAACTCGCCTTCCTTATAGTTCTTTACAAGCCAGTTCAATTTTTTTAGCATTATTGTTTGCAGCCGGCTCTACATTTTGCCAAGTCCTTTTTTAAATTAGTTCTCAAGTAATTTGAAATAGGAACGTATAGAGTAAAATAAGTTCTTACATCAGTGTATGTAACTACCCGTGTAATTGTTGAGAGCTCAACCTCCATTTTGCGAAAAACACAGTGATTACAGTAAATGTGCAGTGAAGCCGTAATAAATTATACTCATCATCAACAACGTCAATTGGTTTGAATTACAATTGAAATAACGCTGATTAGGTATGGTGTCTCTAGATTGAATTTTGAAGTGAAAACTTCTTTAGACTTTAGAGACGTTGTGTCATGGAAGGGCGGATCCAGCTTTGGCGCCAGGGGGGGGGGGTCACATAGTTGCGGTCAGGACACAAGAACTTAAAGTTATCACTTCATCTACTTCAATGGGTACGTTTTTATGGACGTGGAGAATGGTTCACCTTCAGTTTCAGTTTTTTCAGTTTTTCAGTTTCAATTCAGTTCACCCCCGTAACCCCCCCCCCCCCCCCCCTTGGATCCGCGCTTGGTGTCATGTGTGTTCTTAGTTTAAACTAGCGTCAGGGTCATGTGATCCTGATCGTAATGCCTCCTCTACATATCGATGCTGTCGGCAGATTGTATCTGCGGTGAGTGCGGATGCGTCCGCCGAGGTGTAGAGGGCGGTTTTCGCTTGTCTGTGGTAGGTATTTAACGTCGGCCGATGCATCTGCCACTCATGATCATCATACAGACAAGCAAAAACCACCCCCTACATCTCGGCGGACGCATCCGCAGATACAATCTGCCGATGCATCCGTCGATATATTGTAGTAAAGGAGGCATAAGACGAACTACTTCTTCACTCCTGCCAGCACTGCCGAAGTGCAACCCCTTTGTTTTTTTTATTAACTTTTTTATGAACTTTTGGTAGATACAATTATGATTAAAAAACATGCAGCGATTGACTAGTTACGGAAATATTAGGCTGAGTAATGGTGACATGGTTATTTTAATAAATAATAATCATTAAAAACTTTTAGAACGTTTAAATTATTACCAATGCACACAGATAACACAATCTACATGTTGCTATGCAGAAACAAGTGGTCTTACCACAAAAGATTTAAACATCCGTCGAACAGTAATTGTCTAATCAACTGTTCAACAGGTGTTTAAATCTTTTGTGGTAAGATCGCTTACTTTCGCTTCGAAGGATCTCAAAACTTTCAAAAAATTAAGAAGAATAATATCGTTTTTCGTGTGCACTTGGTTTCCAGTTCAGACTAGCTATATTTTAACCGTTTTTTTTGTAAATCTGCATTTTTTTAACTAACAAAAAACCCCTCAATCGTCAATGTTTTACGTTCAATTTCCATTAAAAATTTGCATTGTACTTGGATGGACTTTTAACAATTTACGTGTATAAGATTCAAATTATCTATGCAAATTCATTATACATCTCAATGTGCAAATTATAAATTTTCATAATGATCCTTGCGTTTTTTTCATAGATTTAATATTATGAAAAATATAATATGTAAAACATCACAGTTTTTTTATAAAACACAAATGATAAATTCATGTGATACAATATAAACACGATATCTTTTTTTTTGATATTATAACTTATCTAATAAGAGTTAAATTATATTATTTGTATTGTATTTAATATTTATAATAGAGACTAATAAATTTTACATAAATTCTTTGTAAATTATGCAAATAAATTAAGTCTAACATTGACTTTTGTTTGGAATTATATTACAATTTACAGGTAGGTATTCTTTTTCTCTCAGACACAAAATTTTCAACATTATAGTTCATGGACGTTTAGGTATTATTTTTATTCAACACGTGTTTTAATGAAGTCAAAAGAACACTATTTAATCAAGATAATAATATTTTAATATTCTTTAATGTAAAGGAACTCATGTTAATTTTTTTTCTTATCAGGCAAATGTCAAGTATAAACAGTCGGTGCACATAGAAGGTAGTTAATCCTTTACAAGACAGAGATAACAAAGCAATATTCAATTTTTGTAATATTTCAAGTTTAAAACTATAATTGTAAATTCGCTAACTTTACTAATGTACAGTAATTAAATAAGCTTAAAATTAATATTGTTAGCATTAGTATGTGCCACTGCTCAGTTAATCCAATATTTCAAATTTAGAACAAAACGTAACGAATGCTGAAATTCAGAGTACTCTATCTCAGCTGAAAGACGATTCTTTGGCCTACTTTTCTAACCCAGTAACTAAAAAAACTACAGAAACAATTAAGGTTATGTTGCGTAGGCATTACTTACAGTTTATTTTTAATGTATGTGATTAAAATGAGGAAAACTTGAGAACAATATGGAAAACTCACCTTCATATACGGTCCTATCATAAAGAACGTTTTAGGCAGCGTTTCGCGAATGTTTCACGAAACTAACAAAATGTAGAGTTACAGCACACTGGCAAAATGTCACAATATCACAGACTTATTAACCAAAACGTCACTAATTAAACGAGCGCAATGTCACCTGTTGGCCGCGTGTCCTCGCACGAAAATCCAAATAAGTACAACGTTAATATTCTGCAACCGAACTATTTCTTTTTAGGCATATTTGAATTTTGAATTAAAAAAAATGAAATGGAACACAAGTTTAGCACTTTTGAATTTTGGCGCGGAATATTTTTTCGCATGCGCGACGCGACTCTGCTCGTGCGTTGTCTCGAATGTGACTGGCGGAACGCCGCGAAAACTCGACATTTGTAATAATATATTCGTGGCCATTAAAAAATAAATACCGAGGTACGATGATCGGAGGCTCGTTGAAAAGGAACTGTTATCTAAACGACATGAGGCATAGCGGTCAGAATTCCACTATGGTGCTGTGGCCATGTTGTGACGCGTTGTCCGTTGAAACTACTCGCCCGGTCTACATTTCGCGAAATTTTGTGACGTCAGCTTTTTTACGAACTAAACTTTTGAAGAAACTGCAGGAGACAATCATTATTAATAAAACGTCGTAGGTCATTTTAAAATATGACTGTGTCCTTACTTCTTACACCTCACAAAACATACACCGTGACATTGATGTCTACATAAAGTAGTGACACTTTTGCTTTAAAAGTCCAAGGTTCTGTACAAAAGTGATTTACGTACTCAACGATTGCTCTACAAAATGTATGATTTACAGTGATCAATTTGACGCCAAATTATTATATTGGTAGATGTTGAAATGGTTCCAAATAAGAAGAAAATGACGTTATTAATTTGGATAGGTACACTTTTTGCCTGGAGATGCCATGTCTATGGAATTGTACGTATCATACCCGAAAACAAAGCTAGAATTTTACTTTGAAGTTGGCACTGAAAATAGAAAAACGAATGGCCTTCGTAGAAAAATGTTTCATTAAGAAGTGAGTCATTGAAGAATTAACATTTTATTGATGATGATAGTGTTGTAGACTGTAGTAAAATCCATTTAACTGTAGTAGAGAACAATTTCAAGTAGCATAAGATGACGTCCGCAACTCCGTTGCGCTAAAATTCGTTTATTGCGAACCGTAAATTTTTCCGCGATAAGGTATCCTTGTATAATATGTCCTTTCCTGGGACTTAAAGTATTCCCATATAGGTACCAAATTTCAGCAAAATTGGTTCAGCAGTTTGGACGTGACTGAGAGACTGGCACAAAAACAGACACACTTTCGCATTTATAATCCATGTTACTATGAATGATGTCTAAAAAATTATATTAATTAGGCACTATTATACTTCCCTTAACGTACTTATATTTTCTTTTTATTAAAAAAAATTCTGACTCTACATTTTTATTAGTATAGTGACACAATAATATAAACTTCGGTATGCTCTACAATCTACATACTTAATTAAATTTATTTTCTTCCTGATTTATTTGGGTAATGTGTCACATTATTTATTACACTCTCGTTTTTACGGGAACAGGATGTTAAATATAGAGCAAAGTTTTTCATGGAAACTTTGCTCTTGGTGACTTTCCCAGTTGAAGGATTGCCAATGACTTTCGTTGTGTATTCTGAGTATTTGCAACATTATTTGTGTCTGTAGAAAGTAGAGACCTACTAGTAGAAGGTACCATCAAAGAAATTGATTCATAGGCATTTGACGGACCTTCAGGCCGATTATGTGAATTCAATGTAAGATGTCGTAAGTCGGCTGAGTCTGACAGAACGCGACCAAATAACGTAGGTCCTTGATCTGCTTATGAATCAACTTCTCTGATAGTACATAGTAATAAGTAGATACAGAAATAATATGAATTAGGAAAATAAAAAATATGAAAAACCGTGTCACTTTTCTTGATAAAATATTATGATCAAGAAAAACATAATTTTGCCTTTTGTGCCAATGATTTTAAAACTGAAAACAGGGAGACAGCGCGTTGTCATGTCCTTGGACGTGAAGTAGGTACCTACAAAAATTTTGCGACACGTCACACGACATTAGAATGACACTGCATTACAAATAATATGCAAGTTACCTTTGAAATTGTAAGACACATGTGTTTTTATTTTTATCTCATTGTTCAAAAAGTTTACACTCTTTTCACAATAAGACGATATAAAGGCCAAGTTCATTACCAATCTTGATCTGAAAATAAACTTCACATACGAAAACAATAACCATTTTTTACTAAGCAAGAGCAATATAAGCGTTTGCGTAAATATTATGAATTGAAAACAGGCGTTGTATGTACCACTAAAATAGAATGTTTCTAACATAAAACATAGTTTGTTTACATTTCATATTGTTGTTTTGATTATAAAGTAGACAACTGAAAGGTTGCTACGATTTCTGATTGCCCTGTGATGTCGGAAAATGCTAATTGACAAAAATTACATTACTGTAAATTGTAATACAAGCAATCAATATTATGAACATTATATTTTGGTCTTTTACGAGTGGGTACTATCTTAAATACGTTGATTCATGATGGCAGACCTATGTAATTTGGCCGCGATATGTCGAGCCTTGCTGACAGATCACAACTAACATACCCGACCAAATGACATAGGTTCGCCTTCTGTCTATGAATCAATTTCTTTGATGGTACAGATTTAATTTCCGCTTTACAATTAAACTCAAACTCATAAAAATTTGTTTCTTCAAACAAAAATTCCTCTCTCAGCGTTGGCCATATGATTGCTACTTTAATGACCACCAAGACTGAGAAGTGTGAAGATTGTTGATCGTGTCATGCACGATCAACGTCAATCATCAGCGATCATAGGCGAGTCAACACGTTCGTAATCTCTTGTATTGGTCATGGCTCTTAACTCGTTGTGGAGAAGCCCTACAAAAACGAATTTCCATTACTAACTTAAAGTAAAAAGGTACTTCCCGTACCGGGAATCGAACCCGAGCCTCCTGGGTGAAAGCCAGGTATCCTTTAAATACGTTGATTCATGATGGCAGACCTATGTAATTTGGCCGCGATATGTCGAGCCTTGCTGACAGATCACAACTAACATACCCGACCAAATGACATAGGTTCGCCTTCTGTCTATGAATCAATTTCTTTGATGGTACAGATTTAATTTCCGCTTTACAATTAAACTCAAACTCATAAAAATTTGTTTCTTCAAACAAAAATTCCTCTCTCAGCGTTGGCCATATGATTGCTACTTTAATGACCACCAAGACTGAGAAGTGTGAAGATTGTTGATCGTGTCATGCACGATCAACGTCAATCATCAGCGATCATAGGCGAGTCAACACGTTCGTAATCTCTTGTATTGGTCATGGCTCTTAACTCGTTGTGGAGAAGCCCTACAAAAACGAATTTCCATTACTAACTTAAAGTAAAAAGGTACTTCCCGTACCGGGAATCGAACCCGAGCCTCCTGGGTGAAAGCCAGGTATCCTAGCCACTAGACCATACGGGATATGATGGCGTAACTGAATGTTATGTACAAAAATATCTAAACTTTAATTATTTTACACTTTCGTCAAGGATACACAATCCAAGTATAAAATAATATCCTTTATCATTAAGAATATTGTTTAAAATCAATAATTAAAAATAAGCTTACTAAATTCAAACATTGTCGAGGCTGGCGCCATCTAACGGTTAGCTTATATACTAAAATGTAGTCGTGTTCATTAAAATTTCATTTTCTTACACACAATCTAGGAATAGTACAAGCAGTCTTGCACAGATGGCGCCACTAATACTAAATACTAAAAGAGAACTCTACATTCAACTCTACTTGAAAAAATATTATATTATTTGAACTAAGTATTTGGGGCTCGTTTTTCATATATCGCAGGAATTCGTGATTCGTATATCGAGAGGTAACCGCACATTCTGCCGTGATCCAAACTATCATAATATGTATTTCCTGTCTCGTAAGTCGTAACTCAAACTACTTAATAAATATTAAATTCTTTTAATCATAGAAATTGTTGCAGCAATTTTAGCTTAAAGTGATGATAAACAGACACATTGAATGACAGACATACAGAAAGTAAAACAGAAATACATACTACTTTCGAAAATTATATGAATTAGGTAAATTATAATAGAGTACATAGATACAAGTATGTTTTTAAGCAGATCTCTACATTATTCTATGTTGTCACTTTTTCCTGTCCCATACTTTTTACTGTCTTGTTTAAGGCTAATATAATATTATATACTTACTTACATAATATTATAGCAGTTACGATCCATGACCCATATATCAAGACATAAACATAGTATATTATATTATGTTGCGTGTGGAAGTAAAGAAATCGCACTTCCGTATCGCCATAACATTTGCATCTACTCAGTGCATTTTCTAGTCTTACTTGTTAATCTATGTCTTTGCAACAGGGTCAGTAGAATGGATTGATATTATGATATTTTATTTTTAATTTAAACTTGTAATATTTTATATTATTATTACAGAAATCCATCCAGAAGATTAATAAATTTGACTTCTGAACTTCTGATTTATTAGAAAGCCATGTCATGAAATATTTTAAACTTTATCATATTTTGTTTAAAATATTTCGTATGTGGCTAGCATAATAATTATTCGGGCTTAATTTATTAGGCAGGGCATTAAGCATCCATTTATAAAGACGTAATAAGTGGACGAAGTGGCTAACATTTTTGAACATTTCGTTTTTTTCATAAATGGAGGTTTTAGGACCGGAAAAATGATCTGCAATCAAAAAATTGTTTTTATAATTAGTAGACCTATAAGTAAGTGACAAGGTTCGTCAAAATTTTAAGTTAAGTACGACATTGTAAATTTTATTTTAAAAGATTAATTTTTTTCTCACTTTTTTTGGTAAAAAAGTGGGCCCCCTGCGAGTTTCTTACGCCGGTTCTTCTCGCAGGGTTAGTTCCCGAACCGGTGGTAGGCAACGTAGACTTCTGACGTTCAAAAAGTGTATCATGATACCTATTTTGAATAAAAAGATTTCATTACATTTAATTTCATTTCAAAACTATAAAATTTAAGCCACTTCATTAACTTTCATTTTCAATCGTTTTACAGAATCTTTATAATTTACAAAGTCTTTATAAAGTTTATAAAGTTAAAAGTTTAAACTTTAAAGTTAAAAAAGTTAAAAGTTAAAACTTTATAAAGTTAAAAGTTTATATTTATAAAAATAATAAGTATCTTAACATAAAACATTAAAATTAAAACATATTTTAGACAAATAAGCTTTTGATCTACAAAGTGTACTAATTGAATATAAGCATTAGGAGTGTGCCTTAATTTTAACCCCCGAGTTGTAACGCTTGGGAGTTGGGGTGCATATTATTTTTGAAAAGAGCCTTTCTCATTTCCCTTTAGATGAAAAACTCTTTACAAGTTATTTAGCTGTTTGTGACTAGCTTTATCCAAATACGTACCTAAGTTATGACATACCAAAATTATATCTCCCATAATATCATAATATTATTATGTGATTACTTAGCAATATCTAGTTAGTAGTTTTGTTCGTCAAATCAATTAAAATCTGAGTTGAAATTTAAAAAAAAAATCTATAAGTTAAGTAACCATTTAATTGTTATAGGTATATCCAGATTTATTATTTGCCCTAATTTCTACATAACTTCACTCGCACTAAGATACTCATTTAAGAAACAAAATTACAAGGAAAATACATCATACTTAGCTACAAAGCTCTGTGTGCTTAGTCAACTTATATTCGATAATTTTGCCTGCGAAAGCGGAAACCAAGAATGTAAACCTTATGTGTAAAATACCATTTTATCTATCTTGTTGTAAGTTATCGAATGAATCTTGACTATTTACCCAGTGACCTTAGTCAAAATGATATCCCTAACAAAACTCATTACAAGCGCTACAACCACTGACTACAATACTTAGCGATGACTTATTTCAAATACCATACAATTTTCACATCTAACATCGCTATAGAAATTATCCAATACATTTTGACTAAGTGCTCCGGTGTATTACGAAGAATTAGTAGTTCAGATCGCGTCCACGGAAAATCCTTACCGTGTTTCAAGGTGTGATGATGAATTAGAATTCGCACCGCAGTGACTTCATGCACCGTAGTCACCTACAGCAATCATTGTGGTCTATCCTATTTAAGGTAAGTTCACTTTGCAAAGTGACACGTCGATGCGATTCATTTTCAAAATACCTAATCTACATAAGAAGGCCCACATGCCACATCAGGTGTCTACATAACTTTTATGATTATTAAAGACTTTAGTGGATGAATACGTAACTAACAATTTATTGCATAAATCTTGAGGATCGGAAAAATTATTTGAGGGTTCCACAGCAGCAACAAGGTTTATTTTAATGAAATTAAAAGTTTTTTGATTTATTTTTATATTACAGTAATTGGATTTAATGAAAGTTAAATTAAGGTTTACCATTTTATGACGTATAAAACAAAACTAGGTACTTGCTAGATGCTAGAACCTCAATATGATTTTTGAAGACCTATCCATAGATACCTCACACGAGTCACACGTATAGATAGGTTAGATGAAAAAAATATTTTTGTTTTAGTTGTGCCTATGGGGACCCCTAAAATTTTTAATAGTTTTTCCATTTTTGTATCAAAATCTTAATGCCGTTCACAAACTACATGATCTACTTACCAAGTTTCAATAGTATAGCTCTTATAGTTTGGAGAAAAGTGGCTGTGACATACGGACGGACAGACAGACATGACGAATCTATAAGGGTTCCATTTTTTCCATTTGGCTACGGAACCTTAAAAATATGCGAATTCTATGTAAAGCTAGATCTATTACCTAGAATCTAGATTCTAGATGAAGAAGTAGGTAAGTTACAAGGTTTTTTCAAATTATAAGAGAAAAAATGAGTATTTGCTCTTATGTTGTAGAATGCTAGTTACCCAATACAAACACTCATGTCTTCGATAATGACTGAAAGGAAACGTTTTAATCGTAATTATTATTTGAAATGCTCTATTAAATCCATAATAATAAATAAGGCTTTTTGAGTTAAATATCATATTATATGGACGTTTCTACAAAACAAGCAGAGCTATAATGTAGAGATTACACATAATACTGTAGTAATAATGATTTAAAGATATTAAAAAGTATTAAGTGAAATTAACATCACAATGCTAAAATAAATGGACTTATTTATTTACTAACATTTTACATTGGCAACAACAATAATTATTGTAAAGTAAGGAATTTTAAACATACGAGGTTGGTACCTTGGAGATCTAGTAATACATACATTCATTTCCGACTCTACAATACATGATTATTGTATTTAATTTTGTACATATTTTACTAATAGAGTATAGAGATTAGGTTGAAAGAAAGGTCATACATCATAAAATATAAAAAAATGTGTAGCTAAATTTTTTTTAATAAAAAATAAAAATGTTTTTTTTAATACGATGTAGTTGTGTTGAATTTACAGAATTATAAGCCAAAATAAGTAAGGCTGATTCTAAAGCACTGCAAAGTGCAAAGCGTCGTAAATTCTTTTTAAATAGAACTTTATAGTATTGCTTTTATAGCAAGGATGGTAAATCGTAATAGTAGTTTCTCAGTTATTTATTCCTTAGTAACTTATAATCCTCTGTAAGGTCGTTAAGGTACAAACCTGTACACTTTGACCATCATTACAATGACTTGCCTATTTAAGGTTAAAGTAATGACATAGCTAGGGCTATTAGTAGAATAAATACAATAAAAAATTACTTGCTCTAAAATAAATATATTATGTACAATTTTTTCAATAAATAGCTAATCAAAGTTTACCTGCTAAGTTTTCTCTGTGTAAGGTGATAATGCAGTAAAGTAATGCAGTAAGTAATAGTTTTTACCCTTTGGGTAAAAACGGGACCCTATTACTGAAACTTCGATGTCTGTCCGTCTGTCTGTCTGTCTCCAGGCTGTATCTCAAGAACCGCTATAGCTAGCCTTCTGAAATTTTCACAGATTATTTAATTCTGGTGCCGCTATAACAACAAATACTAAAAACAAAATAAAATTAATATTTAAGGGGGGCTCCCACACAACAAGCGTGATTTTTTTGGCCTTTTTGTCTCGTAATCCATAATTGCAACATGTAGACATTTGAAATTTTCAGAAAATGAAACATGAAAGTCTGTAGACTGTATAGTGTACCCAGTTTTGTATAACTCTACTCAGTGAATTGCAATTATTATTTCAAGCCAGTTTTCTGGGAGACCGTGATTTCAATGCATTCAAATTGGGTTAGCTTTTGATTGTGTAATATGAGTAGTTATGTTGGTAATTTTTCATTGTGACCTTTCCTTATAAATTATATACCAAACCTTGACCTAACGTTAACTACGAGCTCAAGAAAAAAAATTATACTTAGTCTCAAATTCATATTATCAGGAAAATTCTGACATCAAAAGTTTTAACAATGGTTTCATATATACTATAATATCCCACAATCTTTACATTTTGTGGTAGGTACACTTTACGGAAAAACTATCACGCCTATTGATTTGTGCTTTAACAAATTGATTTTTATGTAGATGTGTTATTAACAGTCAGCCAAGGTGTGACGACGCAAGCCCTCAAAAAGCTCGGCTTTTAGCTTAGATATAGTTTAATAATATTTTAATTTTTAAGTAATATCTATCAATATAAATCAAATGTAGCATCTTTCTAAGATAAATTATCATTATAATGCTACAATTTAAATGATATACCTATCTTATGCTTATGGTGACACATTCAAAACCCACTTTTCAGAACACTTGTGTCTTTGAGTTGGTACCATGACGCGAATTACTGTAAGAAACTGATGACTAATTTCAAACATAATACACACCACACACTTAAATACAGAAGGAATTGGCAACAAAAAATTTAGTAATAATAAAATTAAATAAGTATTCATTCATGTTTTAACAGCCGCACTCAATCGCATTTAGAGATAGCTTAATTTTAAATAATAGTACGACCTGCAAACCTTGAAAAAAAAGAGCGTATTGCCTCTAAAAAGGCCGGCAACGCACCTGCATCTCTTCTGATGTTGCTAGTGTCAGGGTGGAGGGTGACAGTAGTTGCTTTCCGTCATGTGTGATGTGACCTATTTGCTCGTTTGCCTCCTAATTCGATTTAAAAAATTGAAGCGTTTAACAGAAAAAGTATGGAGTTAATGTCCAAATCTTCATCAAGTTTAAGTTGAGTAATCATTATAAATTATAATCTTTCTGAGCCCGATCTTTTATTAATTAGGCAAATCAAAAATTGCATATTCTGAATAATTTTAAATGTAGAGTAAGGAAGTTTTTATTTTAATTGAGCGCCCATTAAATTGCTGAATATCCAACGAACTCTATCTCGGAAAATGTAGAATTTTTGATTCCAATGGCCCAAACGTTCCTGTATTTTTTATCCATAAAAGGTTTGGGTTATTAATATTCTTAAATAATCTCGTAACATTTCCCAAACTTGATTCGAGCTTTTGTATAGTTTAATAAGTCACGCTGATTAGGCATTACGACATTGACTTTATGGAAATATAAATAAAATAAAATATTATGAAAGAATAATGCAATAAAATATATTTTTGTATTTTCGCCAATGCTTCTACCTCTATTTAAATCAAACGGGGTTAAGTATAGGATTTATGTATCGGCCGGCCGCCCTCCGTCTGGCTGGGGTGAGATGTGACCTTCGCGCACCCTTCCGGATGTGTGTACCTACTACCTAGCGAGTAGCGAGATAAAGATAAAGTCCGCTCAGTGAACTACTGAGGTAATCCATTAGAAGTAACTCATTGTCACCGATGCGTCGTCGCTAAAGTGTTAACATACGGTAGAGCCCGCGGCGCCGGCCACCTCAGTCGCATTACGCGCGCCAGCCGAGACACACGTCGACATGACACCTCTAGTCCTCGCCCTCCTCGTCGCCCTAGCGGCGGCCCAGGACACCAAACCGCGCCGCGAACAGTTCCGAGTTATATACGAGTGGAATGTGATCGACTTCGAGTGGGAATCCCCCGGTGACCGGGAGGCGGCCGTCAACAGCAGCCGCTACATCCCCAAAAATGTGCTCATCTCGGGCATCAACTACTACGGCGAAAATATTTACCTGACGCTTCCGAGGCTTCTGGACGGCGTGCCGGTCACACTGGCGACCATCCCCGCCTTCCAGAACCAGACCACGGCGCCCAAGCTGCGGCCGTTCCCCAGCTGGAAGGACAACACCATCGGCGACTGCGAGGCGCTGCAGTTCGTCCAGAACGTCGAAATCGACCGCAACGGCCTCATGTGGATCCTGGACAACGGCCGCGTCGGGACCCTCACGCAGAACCCCACCGCCAAGTGCCCCCCCTCGATCGTTCTAGTAGACCTAAAGTCTGGCAGCACCAAGATGGAGAGGATCCCGCTGCCGGCGGAAACCGCGAATCCTAGCAGCTCCTACCTGAACGACTTGGTCGTGGACAACCGCGCGGATGGCGACTACGCCTACATCACCGACAACAGCGTCGTCGACCCCGGCATCATCGTGTTCAGACTCAGCGACAAGAAGTCGTGGAAGCTGCGCGACAAGAGATCGATGACGGCCACCGAGGAAGCCGCGCTGTTCCGCATCAACGGGACGACTGTGAAACTACCTGTGAGCCTGGATGGCATCGCGCTCGGCCCGCAGTTCCTGGTTGAAGGTGATCAGATCGAGAGAACGGTGTACTACTGTCCCCTCGCGAGCTACCACCTGTTTGCGGTCAACGCTTCCGTCCTCCGCAACGAAACTCTAGCCGAGAAGGGGGAGGGCGCGCTCAGACCCTACGTCGTCGACCTCGGGACGAAGCCCTCGCAGACCGACGGCATGAAGATGGACGCCGCCGGCTCGCTGTTCTTCGGTCTGATAGGCAACTCGACCATCGCGGAATGGAACACCACGCTCGCCTTCGATGTGGGTCAACGCACGATCGCGCGCGACCAGAATTACATACAGTGGGTGGATCGTTTCACTTTCGACGACCGCGGCAACCTGTACGTGGTCATCAACCGGCTGTTTAACTTCATCAAGAACCAGGTGACGACGGACGAGGTCAACTACAGGATACTGAGGTCGCACACGGGGTCCAGGAGCTACGTGTACTCGGAGGTCGCAGCGCCGACGGAGCCCCCGGCGCAGGGCGGCGCCCCCGCGCACACCCTCGCGGCCTCACTACTCCTTGTGGCCTTCGCCCATATTCTCGCCTAGAATAAGCCCAGTGCTCAGCACTGATGCGTCGAACGATGCATTCCATTACCAAATATAATGTTACCTGGAAACATTCCTGTCAGTGATATACCGCGATGTAGATAGCTTTTATTTTATATTAAGACGTACCTATCTGTGGTCGATTGTGAAGACGATCCGTATCGTCGTAGAATTCAAATGTCGAGGCCGCCTCGGCAAATTCCGAGAGTAAACAAACATATTTTTGTAGCGAAAACGAGATGCGCACTATTTAAATTGCATTAAGGACGGCCAATATTTAAATAAGTCTTTTAGGTGATAAGTTATTTCTCGTATAATGTAAGTTATTGACGAACTAATATATAATGTATGTACATATCATGTGAGCGAGGCTGACGATAATAAACGTGTTTATCACATTATGTGGCTTGTTATTTTGTGTACATGACTTATTTGTTAAGAAGATGCTAAGTGGTAACTTATGTCGCCGCAGTCGGCACAAGGACTAAGGTGACGTCGATCACCGTAGTAGAGCTCTACTTAATATTTAATTAGTTAAAAAACTTCTAATTAAATTTCAAAGGACAAACGTCAACTCTGACATTAAGTACAGTAAATATGTGTTGAACACTTTTATTTTCATAATTATTATAGTATATTATAATACTTTTCACTTTTACTTCTAATACGATGTTAATAATAATTATTATAAACTTCACTTTCTCCACCAATGCATCTAGAAATTATACTATAATATATCTGCATGTCATTAAGTTTCAAAAATAGGTAGTATATAAAAGCCTACAATTTTAAATTGCAAATACAAGTGTTTGTTTGTTTTTGGTAGGGTAAAAATGTAAATCAAACCAAATGTAATCAAACACACTTTTACTCAAGCTAGATGACCCGGTAAACTTCGTATCACTTTTTACACAAAATAATGTTATTGTGATTATAAATTGAGATGTAAGCTATCGCTATCTTTCGTTTTTTTTATGAAATAAGGGGGCAAACGAGCAAATAGGTCACCTGATGAAAAGCAACTTCCGTCGCCCATGGACACTCGCAGCATCAGAATAAGAGCTGCAGGTGCGTTGCCGGCCTTTTAAGAGGGAATAGGGGGGAATAGGGGGAGGTAACAGGGGAGGGTAGGGTTGGGAAGGGAAGGGAATAGGGTAGAGGATTGGGCCTTCGGTAAACTCACTCACTCGGCGAAACACAGCGCAAGCGCTGTTTCACGCCGGTTTTCTGTGAGGACGTGGTATTTCTCCGTTCGAGCCGACCCATTCGTGCCGAAAAGCATGGCTCTCCTACGTCGGAAAATCTCAGATTCCAGTTGAATCAAATTCCACACGGTGTATAAATCAAATAATAAATCAGTAATTTAGGAGTCCATCGCAGATAAACAACGTGACACGTAATTTTTATATAAAGGTAAAGATGTGGAAATTCTGCTACTAGCACCATAAAATTTAAATATTCTATGACATAATTAAACCTGTTTTGACCTAAAACCTATTTGATGTTGCAAAATAAAATAAAACCCTAATTGCATAATATTTTTATTTTATGGTAATGTATGCATCAATACTCGTTTCTGAGTGTGACCCCATACCTCAGATTCTATGGCCTAGCGCCGGAACCTGTTCCATTTGAAGACCTTACAGTACATCGCTGCTTTAGTTCCTGATCTTCAATGTCAAAAGGCTAAGCTATTTGCAAGCAAGGTAAGAAACTTCAAGAAAAAACTTTTGTTTTTCTAGAGGTTAGTCAAGAATATACTTGTGTCTACAGGGTGTAACAAAACTAAGTGATAATAATGTGTGTTCCTTGTAGAGAGTTCACTGTGAAAGTAGCAGCACTAAAAGACCAATTTTTTATGATTTGCATGAGCAAGCGTCCCAGCGTCACTAGTTTTCCCATTATACAAAAGTGAAAAAAAATTGCTCCTTCAGCGCTGCTATTTTTACAGTAAACTTTATAAACGGGACTTATATACACCCTAAAGTTTTGTAACACCTTGTATAAGTAAATATATTTTGTTTTTAATTATCATAGTACGTGATAACTGTTTTAACTGATAAGTAAAAATATTGTTTTACTAGTCATATAAAAACTTACTCGCAAATATTTATATTTACAAACATTTCCAATGTAGGTCACGCCATGCAAAGAGTAATTTAAAACGCAATAAAATAATAATATTTAATTATTGTTTTGTTATAGTTATTTTAATTTCATTACAAAATTTGACTGTAACTTCTTAATGTACAATGAACTAACTGTCGCACTCAGACATTTAATGATAATTGAACTTCAATTTAATGAAGAGTTTGGCAGATATATACTGCGTGACTGGTGAGACATGTTCAATACTCGAGAACGTGATATTTGGCTATAATTATATTAGTTGGAAAAAAATAATATAAAAAATTAATATCAATTGATCACTGAGTAAATGAATTAAAGTTAAATAATTATTTACCCAACGCATGGACACCGCGAGCGGGAGGGGTAGTTGTGTGGTGTTTCTTTGGTAGCGCACGCCTCTGCACCGGCCGCATATCATTTATTTTTGGGAAATTCGGAAAAAATTAAGAACCTAATTTTATTACATAATTATAATGAAAATCGAGTACAGAGTACTCTCCATAAGTATCGGTAATGTCTCACCAGTCATGTTGTATATTATTATGGGACTTACGTCAAAATCTTCATTTAATTACAGTTAAGTTCTTAACTATCCGTCTCAGTAGTTTCTCACAGTCTTCTTAACGTGGAATGTAAAAAGAATTCACTGTTTGTTTAAGTCGAATCGGGAACAAAGATTAACTAATTCTTGTTTTGTCTCACTCTGATACGCACAGAAAAATGTTGAGATAAGTTCAGTTTAATTAGGACAACGCATTTCTATAGTAGAGATTCTTAGTTGATTTTATTTGTAGTTTTGAATAAGTATAAGTATTTTTCAGTTATGAAATATATAATAATTATTATATTTTAGTAATAAGTTAATCTTTCTGAAAGGACAGTTTTTTAAATACCTAAAGACTGGGCTATCGTTTTAAACTCACATTAGTTGATATCAAATTAATTACTGTATTTATAATTATTTATTTCTTATTATTTGTAATTATTATTTCCTACCGCCCCTACCGGCAGTTCGATAAGAAAGTCCTTAAGTAGAGTTCAACGCGTTTTTTATTAAACATGGCGTTATTGGCTTTTGATCGATACTCGATATCACTCGGCAATTCAGCAAATGATGTTTAGGAAACGATATTTGGTAGTTATTTACCCGACAGCGACGGGAGGAATGTTATTACTTATTGGTGTTAGTATAGTGTTTGTAATATTTCTTCTAGATCACGCCCGCAACTTCGTTGCGCCAATATTCGTTTACCGGGAACCGTACATTTTTCCGGAATAAAGTATATGTACTGCCGAAGCGAGTACATATTATACTAAAATGTGGAACGCTTCACGATTTTGCGTGTCATCCTTGCGCAGGGGCCATGCTAATCTTCTCTGTATCGTTCCAATTTTAGTATATGTACTCGTTTAGCGGTTTAGGCGTGAAGAGGTTACATATAGAGAGACAGACAGACACACTTTTGCATTTATAATAGTGTGGACTGTGGATATGGATGTCACGCTATAATATGGTAGAGATAATATGTTAAAGGCCTGCGCACTTCTGTACGCTTTGATGTGATTAGTCTTTCAATACGTTTGAGTTGTGATAGTAGGTTACACAAAGTATACCCGAGGAAATTGATTCCTAGGCAGTTCACAGACCTACGTCGTTAAGTCGGCTTATATCAATTCAATGTTAGCTGTTAAGGACGCTATTACAAATATCAGCGATTTTCCGGTACCATATTAAAGAATTAGGAGTCAAACTGCGAGGATATTTTGGTTTCAAATGAAAGATAATATATTCATCTCCACGACTGTACCATAAAAATTCTATAGCCGCATACAAAATTTTCACATAAAATACGTTTTAACCATCACAATAATCGCAAAATATGAAAAAAATGGGGTCTGATTAGGTACCTTAATATCTAAATACACTGAACTGAGGAAAATAAATATACAAAAAAATTGTTGCTTATATTTTAGTCTTCTATAAAGTCCGCTAAAAATTTTGTATAAAAATAAACAACTTTTCCAGTTATAAGAAAAATAAGAAAATTTCTCAAATTTTTTCATACATTTTCGCCATATCAAGAACGCGGCGAGCGTCGTAACCGCCACTGTACAAGGCGCGCTAATATGAATCTTATTTTAATGTCATTAACGTCGATATTCATACTGACAGACATCTGACCTGCTAATTAAAAAGTTGGAGCATTCTTAACGGGCGGATTAGTTTGACTTAAAGCGACCAAATTACTTAGGTCCGCCATCTGCCTAGGAATCAACTTCTCTGATAGTACATGAAAAGAGTCTTACAAGTAGGTACTATTTTTAATTTAGTTCTCGTACAAATATTTAATGAAATTTATTTACATTTATTTACGATCAAGAGCACGATCCAAAACTTGTTTTCTTCGAATCTAGTTCAAACAGATGACGTGACCGAACGCTATAATTTTTTTGGTGCAGCTTACTCTACAAAAAAAACATAGAAAGTGTTTAAGAAAGTTAGTAAACTTTACCGACTAGTGCATTAAATTGTTTTATTACAGTGTTAATTTTAATTTACTTGTCAATTTTTTTTCGGTAGATATGTCATTGATTACTATAGTGTCTATTTTCAATAATAATTTTTCCATTCCCCTAACATTTTTTACCGGTGCCTGTAATCTGTATTGAAGTCTAAATTTTACTCAAAAAATTAAGGACAAAACCTTTAATAACCAACTCAAAACACGCGGTTTCTCAGGGATAGGATTAAGCTATATCGTATTTTTCCTCAAAAATTTTAAATCAAAACACTTGCAGCTGCTGTTGCCGGTGCTGCCGCTAGCGTGAAAACATTGCAGTAATATAAGTTATAACCATAAACCTATAGTATAATATTATAAGTCTATGGTTATAACCAATTTCACCGACTTATTGTATCACGTCAAATCAATTTGTGTTGTACAAAAAGTTATTTATGCTTGTACCTACTTTGTTATCGCAAGAAAACCTTATTATGCCTGGGCAACAGTGAGAGCGAGAGTTGACAAAGCTTAAGAGGAGTCCACACCGCCATTTTTCCATACAAACGTTGTCCCCTGTTTCCTTCCTGGATAATGCCGGTAGAGTTATAATTTTTTTCCTGAATATCTATGGCCACTAATACAATGTCCCTATGTTTTTTTTTGCATAATTCAATTATTAAAAAAGATATGAACGTTCAAAAACCCAAAAAAATGGCCAGATTTTCCTCTGTGTTCAAACACCCAGAAAACAAAACTGGCTAGAATATACAAAAAAATTAAAACATAGGAACACAGCTGCAGCTCAATCCTTGCTTTAATTCTAAATGAAAAAGTACTTATATCGGTTAAGTTTTGGAGAAAGATTCAGCTGACAACGAACCAATGATTTTCTGTTCTTTTATTAGAACTTTTGTCGTGTTGTCTCTATCGCGCTCTGCGGTGGGAGACTTGGGATTGGTGACTGGTGAGACAGCAATACATTTTAAAATACCTATTTTCAATTTCTCTATCCCTTGGTGTATCCTCTTAAGGTGACTTTCCGATCCTCGCGCCAATTAAACCTGTAGCCTAAGGGTTAATTCAGACCGCAATGCGACGCGTAGATGCATTTCTGTATAGATTTGGATTGGATTCCGAATACGGAAAACGAATTCGGAAATCGCATACGGAAAACGTGTGTATGCGGCCAGCCTTAGACAATTTTGCTAGCTTGTCACAACACATATAACGAAGAAACAATTATAATTCATACATAACGTTATACCATGTTATACAGAATAAGTTTTAGTATAATATTATGAAAATGGATGTGACATCTAAACAGACAGACGCAAGGCGTCACAAGGTGCTGTATTTAGAGGAGCTTCAGCCCCTAGTGACGAAATATCCAAAGGCATCTTTGGCACAGGCAGCCTCTTCTGTGGCTAAAGAGTAAATTTTCTTAGTATTCTTTCCCATAGCGCCCCTAAGGCTACAATAGTATCTTGTCTAAGTTTAATAAGTAAGTAATAATATTTGTCAGTATTTCACGTCTTGTTTACGTTATTATGTTTAGTGTTTTCTGTCCTCTTGTACTTGTATTGTAAACTTTGTTTCTTTTATTTTGTTTTAATTATTAAGGGTTAAGTTGTTTTGTCGGTATATAACAATTTTTTATCTAATTTGTAAAGCACACAGTAGGTACATGATTTTATTCGTGACAGGTGACAGAAAACTTACTTAACTGTCAAGTCACAAGTGTCAATATTTTTTACTGACAAATGACATTTCTCTTTTTTTCCGTTCCCTTGATGTGTGCAATGTGTGCAATGTGCATGTCTTGTAACGGCCGTATTGTTTGATTTTTTTTTTTTTTGCATCATTAATATTAATAATTGTTATTTGTTTGTGATGTCAAAAGATTCAGTTTCCTAGTTGTTTTCCTTTCTGTATTATGTGTTTTAAATTACATGTTAAGCAGTGTAGTTAAAGTGGAAAAATTACTGTAATACAATTTACAATACCTGGTCAGTTGGCGGGTGGTACAGATATGCAAAGTTATTTTCAGTTTTAATTAAATAGTATCAATATATTTTATAATAATTAACAATAATTATTTTATTATTAAGTATTTTGTTTTATATAATATATACTTATTTACTCATTTTATTATTATTTATTTATGAGCTATGTCCGATAGTGATTCATTTTATTCTGCCAACGAAACAAGTATAATATTATCTGATGATGAAAGTACTAGTTACACACTAGGTGAAATCTTACACCAGAATTTCAATACACAAAAATTTAATGGCGTTCTTAACATCTGTCACATAAATGCCCAAAGTGTACCTAGTCACTTTAGTGACATGATCGAAACATTCTCTGGGAATAATGTACATGCCATCCTGATTTCTGAGAGCTGGTTTAAACCTCACCTTTTGTCCACGTCATACGCTCTGCCTGGCTACGTCCTTATTCGAAATGACCGAATTGGCAGGCGAGGTGGAGGGGTTGCGATCTACCTACGGAGTGATCTATCTCATAAAATAATAGCCTCTTCGCCATCTGATGGTTCTTCTGCAGCAGAGTATATTTTCACTGAGGTGCTTGTGAAGGGAGCCAAATTGGTTCTTGGAGTAGTCTATTGTCCCCCGTCTGTTGAATATGTTTCGGAGTTAGAATCGGTTTTGGAAGCATTGAGTTCAGAATATGCACATCACGTCATTATGGGTGATTTCAACACGAACCTTTTAAACCTGTCCTGTCCTCGTTCCCAAAAACTTTACCATTTAATAGAATCAGTCAGTCTTCATCTTCTGCCACTCTCCGCTACTCATCATAACATTACCGGTGATGATACCTGGCTTGATTTGATCCTCACCTCTAATCCGTCCTTAGTTCAAACCCACGGACAACATCCCGCTCCTAGTTTTTCCCACCATGACCTAATATATATTACCTATATCCTTAAACCTCCAAAACCATCTCCTAGAATTATTTTTAAGCGTTGTTATGGGAGGGTCAATATGGAACAACTAAGAATCGACGCGATTAAAATTGATTGGGAACCATTGTACAATGCACCTACCATCGATGATAAGGTTTCGGTCTTCAACGGAATTGTGGAAAGACTGTACGATTCGCACGCTCCTATAAGAAAAGTCAAGCTCAAACATCCGCCGGCTCCTTGGTTGACCTCTGAAATTCGAGATGCGATGAGGCGTAGGGACTGTGCTTATAGGAGATTTAAAAGGAATCGAAGTGTTTCCAACTGGGATGGCTTCAAGTCAGCTAGGAATCGCTGCAACCAGATGATACGTAATGCTAAACGCCGCCATATTTTTGAAAACGTAGCTTCATTATCCCCTCCTAATATCTGGAAATTCCTTGGAACTATTGGTGTAGGAAAGTCGCAAGTACTTCCGGAACTACCCAGTTCCATCAGCCTTGACGACTTAAACCTACATTTCTCTTCCACAGTTTCACTAGATGACCACACAAAACTCCAGACCATTAGTTACCTAAACGGTTTATCTCGTCCCAATTTGGACCCTTTTCAGTTTTCTCCAGTTGCTTTAGACGAGATCGATAAGTCCATCAAGTCCATAGTATCTAATGCCGTAGGTTGTGATGACATTAGTCGTCGCATGATCACCACCATCCAAGATGAACTTCTACCTGCCATCTCCCACATCATAAATTTCTCCCTCGTTTCCTCTGAATTCCCAAATTTATGGCGCAAAGCATTTGTTCGCCCGCTTCCAAAAATCCCTAATCCAACTGACCCTTCACATTTTCGTCCTATCTCCATCCTCCCCTTCCTATCAAAGGTTCTCGAAGCTTGCGTCCATAAACAGCTGTCCGGGTTTGTGTTCAGAAATAATTTGCTTTCCCCACTTCAATCAGGATTCAGACCCGGACATAGCACAACCTCTGCTCTCCTAAAAGTTACAGGCGACATTAGGGCCGGTTTTGAGAAATCTTTGATTACCATTCTAGTGCTAGTAGATTTCTCAAATGCGTTTAATCATGTTAATCATGACATACTACTGGCAGCACTTTCTGGACTCCCGATTTCGTCTGAAGTACTCACTTGGATTTCCTCCTATCTTCGTGGTCGTCAGCAGTCGGTACGTACGGAGAGTTCATCCTCCGAATGGTGCAACCTCGACGCTGGCGTTCCACAAGGCGGTATTTTATCTCCCCTACTTTTCTGTATTTTTATAAATATACTCACTAAAAGACTTCATATTGCGTATCATCTGTATGCCGATGACCTGCAACTTTATATCCAGGCAGGATTAGATCAGCTATCAGCAGCCATCGCAGAAATAAATCAGGTCTTAAGAACAATAAAGGACTGGTGCGATAGTTTTGGATTATCAGTGAATCCCTCTAAATGCCAGGCAATGGTGTTAGGTAGTCCAAGATGCTTATGTAAAGTAGACATAGGTGCACTTCCACCTGTTATCTACAATGGTTCTGTAATTACTTTTAGTACAAGCGTAAAAGATCTTGGTTTACATATTGATTCCTCTCTGACTTGGCAATCCCATGTTTCCAATGTGTCCAGCAAAGTCACAAATATCCTACGATCCCTTTATCGGTTAAAAAATTTCCTTCCTATTCCAACCAAGACCTTGCTGGTCCAGACCCTCATCTTCCCTATAATTGACTATGGTGACGTGTGCTATTTTGATCTTAATGCCGACAAGCTCAATAAACTCGACCGTTTGTTTAATAATTGCCTCCGATTCATATTCAACCTTCGAAAATACGACCATGTCTCTTTGTACCGCTCCAAGCTACACTGGTTACCAGTACGTCAGCGCCGCTCCGTGCGGGCACTATGCGTGCTATATTCACTGCTGCATCATCCCCATACTCCCGAATATCTCGCCCCTCACTTTCAATACCGTTGTAACAATCACGATTTAAACCTCCGATCGACTTCAAATCAGCTTTTAAGTTGCCCATCCCATAAGTCTAGGTCTGTCCACTCTTCTTTCAATATCCAGGCTGTTCTCCTCTGGAATGCTCTTCCTCCGGAAATCAGGATGACAAAAACCAGAGACACTTTCAAGCGCAGGGTTCGTGACTTTTACTTAAAACAGTTGGCGGACTCTTAGTTTTCATAATATTATGTGATGTATATATTTTTCACATTCATATAATATATTGTATATATATTTACAAATATAATAATATGTATATATTATATGTACTTTATATTATATATTTATAGTTATATAAATTATAATCTATTTATATGGTATGTATTTTATTAAAAGTATAGTATAATATTATAGGCAATATCTATTTGTTAAGTATAAGTTGATTTAGTGTATTTTTTTTTATAATTAATTATTATACTATTTTTACTGTTTTGTAACTTGACTGGCACCTACACAAGTTTGTTCCTGTATCGCCCAAAGGTTGACTGGCAGATAATGCCATTAGGCATTAAGTCCACCTTTGTACTTTTTATGTGCATAAAGTTTTTAAATAAAATAAAATAAACAGGATGATTGATTTGTCTATTGTTAACGAACATGGTCTGATGAATTAAAACACGTATTGTATTAGCGATTACAGCTACGCCGTATTCCGTATTTTAAACTGATCGCACATTTGTCAGCACCGTACGCGCCGCATATTACACGAAAGTCTATCAACCACTTATCAACCATGTCCGTACTCCGTTTGCTTGATTGTAGATATTTTGAGTTAAGCCAATCACAAAATGTTGAAGCTAATCAGGAATGTATCATAAAAATAGGAATGTATGTCATACGGCATACCATCAGAGAAATTGATTCATAGGCAGATGATACGTAATTTGGTCGGGTTATGTCAAAACCAGATGACATAATGTAACGAGTAACACAACCTGACCAAATAACGTACCTCCGCCATCTACCTATTTCTATAGTAAAATTATTATAATTAGCATGCTTTCCATTCTTTTGGTATCACAATATGGAACCCTAAATCGTTGCGTAGCCATGACATCTACATTTATGGCTTCAATCAGCCGACACGTTCGATCATTGGCAAGAATTTGTTCAAAGGTTGCGGCACAACAATTGCAGAATATATCTACGCTTGACAGAGAAGCCAACAGCTTATAACATAACCATAACTTTTAAGAAAAGAGCGTGGGGTTTAATAAAAGGATATTTAATCCGGGCAGTTATTCTCAAAACGGAGCACTTTGAGAATGCCTTTTGTAAGGGCTCCACGAGAATACTAGAAATAGTTAGAAAAATATACTCTTTTGCTATTTCCAATTTATATTATCAAGAATTCAATGACACCTAAGTAACTACGTAAATATAATATAATATTAAGATAGCACATAACTTTTTATTTAATTTTGGGGTTCCGTCACCTGTCATATTTACAAAGATTTCCCCAACAAAAAAAAATTAAAGAACATAAAGGCCCATTCATTATCAGTCAAATTCTGCATTTAATTACAGTTAAGTAATTAAATATTAGTCCCTGAGTGCGGCAGTAAGATTGTAATTTTAAAAATAATTTGGAAACAAAACCTGACATACATTGCTGACATATCATTTTCTTGTCATAAAGGTTCGTTCGTAAAATGAAGTGTGAACTCGCAAACATATTGCAGTATGACACAATTGCTTCCTGTTACTATTTAGCCAGTAAACAACCGATGCGTGTTCAATTTGAGATTAGATCTAGTACCTATTTGTTGATGCGGTGCACTTAATATGCAGTCAGTTGGCCGTGAAAGTGCATGCTAATATTGTAAGGCTGCGTTCACAGACAACTTTTAAGCGTCAAAGTGAGCGATTTTGTGGTATTTCCTGGCCATTTAGCCGAAACTTTTTCGTTTTCGCTTCGTTATAGAATCGCCGATCAAAATGTATGGAATTGACATAAGACAAGTCGAATGTCAACGTCATATTAACGAACGCTTATGTCAATTCCATACAATTTGATCGGCGATTCTATAACGAAGCGAAAACGAAAAAATCTTGACTCACCCCCCTGGATACATTTTTTTTCGTTCACACCTAACCGACGATACGAGTAGCTAATACCTATATTATAGTACTATCAGAGAAGTTGATTAATAGGTAGATGGCCGACCGACGTAATTTGGTCGCGTTTTGTCGCCAGCCGGTAGATGACGACTTAAATTAAGTTGATATGATCCAACCAAATGACGTAGGTCCGTCAACTGTCTATGAATCAATTTCTTCGATGGTACATTATTACGCTATTCTATTGAGCTAGTGAGGAAACTCACAGCCAGTCAATCTGATGGGAACGCAGCCTTGTTGCTAACATCAAAGGCAAAAGCTTTCTGACTATAATAAGGGACATTGAGATGGGTAACTAACGGCCATATTCAGAGACATTTAATATTTTTTTAAGAGCCTACGCTGTCCTAATGTTGGGCAAAGGCCTCCCCCAAAGTCCTTCAACTCCTCTCGATCCAACGCAGCTGTAGACCAACCTGGCTCGTATTTGTCTAGCTCATCATCATCTCTTTCGAGTCCGGCCACGGCGTGCGGTGGCGTCGTCCATCGTCTGGTACCTATTCTGTGGTGATTCAATAATTATTACTTAAAAAAATAATTTACATAATTCAATGAACATTTAAAATACAGTTTCTATAAACTCTTTAATCAATTAAAGTAAAATAATCATTGAATGTTTGTGAGGTTCCTAGGGTGAGTACATATTAAAATCGATGAATCCGTTTGAGAGTGACGATAGACAAAATATGAGTTCCACAAGTCCTTTGAACAATGGCCAAATCGTACCAGGTGGGTGGTGGCGTCCCGATATGCCATTGGTAGCAAAAATTCCCTAATATTTTAAGGCACCGAAAAACATTAGAAATGTGTCTATAAATAGCCACAAAAAAAGATCAGTTTCGTTGTTGTCTTTCATATGTTCTGACAGCCGGCGATCATTCGCATTCGTTCTATTTTTTGGGTAATACTCTAGGAAAAATTGAAATAATTATAAACGAGATCGCCGAATATAGGTACACTTGTAGGCTACACCGTCGGAAAAAAGGTAGTTCTTAAGTCTAGCCTCAAAATAATTGTAAACGTTAATAATTATTATAAAAAATCGTGGCTATTTAGACATAATTCTCAAATGGAATTATGTTTAGAGCATAAGAACAATCCAATCTAACTATAGTTTATTTTGGGACATCAAAAATAAAAGTCGAGTCCAGCTCCTATACAAATTTGGCCATGATTCTTTATTTCGATGGCACTAGGCCAGGGGTTCCCAAATCGTGCCCCGCGGCACCCAAGAGATTAATTACGTAAAGCAGATAGATAATTGAATATTTGTTAAGTATCATTTACCTGCTTAACCTAACTATAATCATTAAAGGTGTTTATTTATGTACTTATATTTTTTTAACAACTAGGTAGAGTATAAATGTACAGTATATGTATAGTACAGTATGGCGCCGCCGCGCCGTGACAAAATATTGCGACGTGTAGGTTGGTAGTGGTACTATACTATTAATATATTATATTCTGTGGTGCAGGTAACTGCGCCGCAGGCTAAAAAGATTGGGAACCCTTGTACTAGGCGGTTGAAGTAAGTAGGTGTTTTCGGAAATCACATTCGAATATACATTGTTTTGTTTTCGTTATAAAACTAGTTTTTGAAAAACTAGTCTCTTAAAAATATTCTAGTAATTTAGGTAATTTTCTTGTATTGAAATGTTTTAGTCAGCAGAGAATATTTTAATTTATGATTGACAAAAATAAAAACGATGTTCATAACATTTTTATGTCTATTATTCTATTTATATCGTTTTCTTATAATATTATTTTGTTTTCTATGCTAGTTTATAATAGAACAACATTGAATATAAGTTAAAACATGACCTCATGTTGATTTAATAGATACCACATTGAGAATACTAATACAAACTGATTGTCTTACATATACGTAAATACTTATTGTTAACTTGATTTCTATTATCCTTGTACCTGACCATGTTTTTTACTTCAGGGATAGGACAGTGAAACAAAAAGATAAAATCTGATTCTGTTTGTAAATTTTAATAAAACTGGTACATAATCTAGATATACTTAATACTAAAATAAATCTAGTAAGTAAGTACTTAGTTTTTCTATAATTCATAACACAGACTTTATAATTTCAAAGTACTTTTAAGTATTTTAAATCAGAGTTATATTAATTACTACCCACCACTCACCAGTACTGTGGGTGTTTGAATGATTACAGCTGAGCTAAAATTCGTCACAAATTTTTTGTAGAGAAGAGCAGTGTCAGAGTTTCTCTTCAAATATTTACCATTGCTCGTACTATAACCAGTTTAGAAGACTAGAAATTGTCACCAAATATGTTGTTATATTACAAGTGTTAATTTTGTGATTAATTCAATGTGCGATTGTTACTCTACATCGGTCAGAAGTGCGACTTGCGAGCGGAAATATACACGGTTCCTGCTAGATATCTAAATAATGTAAATATTATATAACTCAAAGATGACTGACTGACTGACTGACATAGTGATCTATCAACGCACAGTTCAAACCACTGGACGGATCGGGTCGAAATTTGGCATGCAGGTAAATGTTATGACGTAGGTAGGCGTCCGCTAAGAAAGGATTTTGATCAATTCTACCCCCAACGGGATAAAATAAGGAATGAAAGTTTGTATGAAACTTTGTCAATTTTAAAGTGATCGAGCTGAGAATTTCATAGATGATTAATACTTCTTAACGCGAGCGAAGCCGCGGGCAAAAGTTAGGGCAGTGCCGCACAAAATTATAAATAGTGAAACTAGTCAATACATATTATAAGTTTCTATTATGTTTCTACTACGGTGTTTTATCGTAGGAGAATCAAAGCTTCGCATATTAAAAGCTATAAAATCGTACCACAGAAATTATGTAGATTATAATATTATCCGGACCGTTATCGCGAATCTATTCACAACTTATTTATTTAATGTAGGTAAAAGCAAATCTATTGAGGAACAAACACTACATACCATACATGCATACAAATACTGCTTATAACATTTTGTCCAATATTATTGACCGTCTAGGGTTGATATTGAACGCGCCCGCCTTTCAATCTAATTGTCAAATGAATTGTTCAATACTATTGTTCAATGATATTGCACAACGAAAGTGATCGTCTAGGGACCTACTTAATAATGAACTTTCTTTCAGCGTGACCGTTTTTGGGTAGAAGCCGCAAACAAAAACATAAAGTTTCAAGGTTATAAACTCAAATCATCACGAGGAAGTCACGAAGTTAATCTATGGGCATCGGAGCAATACTGATAGTGCTGGATCAACAGTTAACAGTGAGACGATCGAAGCGTGAAGGCCCAATTACCACAGAGCCGACAGCTGCAGTTGAAAAGTTAAAAATTTTATTGTACAATCATTCAGAACTCGATGAAAATGCGGTTAAAATGTGCTTATTAAAACTATCGCATTTCTTTTATTGATAGGAGCTATATCAAATTCCATACATTATGAACTTATGGCATCTCACTTCGTCAGAACTAAAGGTACAGTTGCACATGTTTATTTCAAGCACGAAAGCATGCTTCAACCGAGCTGCTGCTAAAAAACAGCGAAATAAGCATGCTTATTTTGAGCAATGCTTGGACAGACGTGCTCGTAAGCAGCATTATATGTTACCTATTTTGATAAGTAGTTTCGACAGAGTTAGATTTCAATGTATGGGCTTTGATATTACGCATCGCTAGTGACGTTGCGCTTGCGATGTGTTGCGTCAAATCCCAATTCCCATACATTTTTAATCGATTTCCAATCCAATCGCCAGGAAATATGCGAAGACAAACCTATACCTAGAAGCAATTCTCAATACAATGGTCTGTAAAACTGAGATAACCTAATGTAACTAAAAAGTTTGTATTCTATCGGATATAAAAGGCATATTTTTGTTTTGTAGATATTAATAAGTACTATGAATAATTATATGTATTATAGTTTTTATTATTCGTAGTAAGTATTAATATTTATTATGTTTTAAGTTTTTTAAATTTGATAGAATCCATTAATCAATAGGTATGTCCGTATTAGTACGGGTGCCTTAGAACAAATTTTTTTGTGATTACTAACAAGCTATTTTTTTGTGAGTAGCTGCATTGTGATAAGACGAACAACATTTTTATTTTCGAAAAATCTCGAAAGTGGTAGCTAACAAAGATAGAAAGGATTTCATACTTTGACTTGATGGTGCTAAAATATGGATTGTTTTATTTGTAGGACAAGGTTACTCTTAAATAAAATAACTATTAACCTACCAATATACAAAAAATCAGCTGGTTAGGGTTCCGTTTTAGGGTACAGTAATCAACCAAGTTTTGTTGATGACAGAACCCTAAATGGGTCGAGGCGAATAAAAGAATGTTCGGGAACCTCCGAGAGCAATTCCGGTTCGCGTAAACACGTAAACAACCGTGGGAAAATTCGAGCATGTACGCGTACCTGCCTGCGCGCAGGTAAGTGTAAATAAAAACATACAACTAGCGGCATCTGGTATTGAATAGGGGATTTACGCTGTCTGCAGAACATGAAGACCAGATACGACCGGAAATCGAACACGAGAGGCTTCGAAGAAGGGTCACTGGTTTGACTGCATAACCCAACTCGTCAAAAAGGAAAATCTCCAAAGTTGCAGACCAAGTGGGACGGCCCATACAAAGTGGTTACCCGATTAAATGATGTGACTTACAGAATTCAAAAGCAACCAAGAGGGACATTCAAAGTGGTACACGTAGACCGTCTGGCGCGTTACCATGGCAGTAACAATGATACTCGGGACGAGCATCTCTAAGAAGGGAGTAGTGTTACGAATGCGGACACGTAGTGTCATCTAGCGGCAACCCGGCGAAACTATCGTGGATACACAGACAGCGTAATACCCCTATTCAATACCAGATGCCGCTAGTTGTATGTTTTTATTTACACTTACCTGCGCGCAGGCAGGTACGCGTTGAATAGGGGATTTACGCTGTCTGTGTATCCACGATAGTTTCGCCGGGTTGCCGCTAGATTATTTAAGAGTAACCTTGTCCTACAAATAAAACAATCCATATTTTAGGACCATCAAGTCAAAGTATGAAATCCTTTCTATCTCTGTTAGCTACCACGTTTAAGATTTTTCGAAAATAAAAATGTTGTTCGTCTTATCAAAATGTAGCTACTCACAAAAAATTAGCTTGTTAGTAATCACAAAAAAATTTGTTCTAGGGCACCCTGACTATATATATGCAGTGCAAAGCTTTGCTACTGTCAATTGTGATAATTTATTCCACAAGATAATAACTTTATAGTTACACATTCTTTACGTTTATCCGCAATAATTAATAATGTATACTAATAGATTTTATTGTCTGCATGCCGGTGACTTCATTATTTGTTTGTGTTGGGGAACTATTCAAAAGAAATATTTGTTTTGTGATTGTTCACAATAGTTATTGTTTCGTAGGCACTAGGCAGTTTACTAATATATTTTATGTTATTAAATTTTTCATCTATAACCATACTTTCATACTATAATAAATGCAAAAGTGTGTCTGACTGTCTGTTTATCTGTCTGTTACCTCTTCACGTCCAAGCCGCTGAACCAATTTTGCTGAAATTTGGTATGGAGATTCTTTAAGTCCCAGGAATCAGGAAAGGACTTATGTATTAGGTTACTATTTATCTTGGAAGAATTTTCGGTTATCGTGGGATAAAATAATTTTGCCGAAACGAGTTGCGGGTGTCATTCAGTTTCTACAACTGTTTTTAAAGGTCTTTTTTGTCTTCTTCTACGTAAAATGTATGGTATAAGAGTATTTATGGTAATACTTTACGGTGAGTATGAGTCCGCTACAAAGAGTTCGCTATGAAAGTAGCAGCGATGAAAGAGTAACTTTTTTCACTTTTGTATGAAAAAAATTAATGACGCGTTTTACCATAAAAATCACAAAAAAATATTTATGTATGTGTATGTAATTTTATTACTAGTATAAATAATAACATTTTATAGTTTTTATATTGCTGTTTTAGCACCCTAATAAGTTAATCACAATATTCATACGCGGCATCTGTAGCCGAGTCCGCGCCACCCTCGGGAGTCAACACCGACGGACGTGTAATTCAACTTCTGACCGCTATTCTAATACAGTTTCCAATGAAGCCGGCTTTCATAATAAAGTAGAGAACCTATTTCAAACGAATAAGGCATATGTAATACTTCTAAAATAGGTATCATTTTAGAAGTATTACATTTTATAAGTATTACATATATTAATTTTTGGTTCGTATTCCATGGATTAAGACTGAATATTAATATATATTATATAAGTCTATGGTTTAATTTCAGTATAGACTTATATATTACTAAATCGATTAATTAAACATTTTGAGCATGAAACTTAGAAGGAATAATGTTCTATATTGTTTGAAAACTGAAAGAGCTTATGTTTAACCTAAAGTTATAAAGTATTGTAGAGACTTGAGAATTGCATCGCCTTAGTTAAAATTTTAAGGTAATGGCTAATGTTACATTGTAACTGTAACTTTGGTGTGAAAACACGTACCTAAGTTATATTTAATAACGACACATAAATTCTACAAGTAATTAATTGTTATGCGGCTTATAAGTTTGTTTTTATATTATTCAGCCCTGCATAAATGATATACCTAATGAAGAATAAATAATGGGCCAAGTGCGAGTCGGCCTCGCGCACGAATGGATCCGTACCGTTCGCGTTGTAACTTGTAGAGCAAAAATAGACCGAATATTGTGTTTTTTTTTACTGGGATTTGAAGGATAACAAAATAAGTATTCGTTTAAACCATATCTTATACATATCTTTAAACGAGCAATTCTTGTATATATATATATATATATATATATATATATATATATATATATATATATATATATATATATATATATATAATTGGAATCTTGAAATCGGCTCCAACGATTTTCATGACATTTTGTATACAGGGGGTTTCGGGGGCGATAAATCGATCTGGGTAGGAATCATTTTTAGAAAATGTCATTTTATTCGTGTTTTATCGAATACCGAGCAAAGCTCGGTCAAATAGCTAGTAATAATAATATATTATGACCTTCTTCCACCTCGTTTGCAAGACGCATAAAATGACGTCAAATACACAACTCATAATTTCTTCTTCAAGTCGTGCTAATTATTATACATTAACTACAATATTAAGCAGTGCCCTACACGAAACTCTAACACGCCATAAAATCGATGGCTCAAAGCCCAAAGGTACGTCATAGAATGAAATATTTACGTCCGGAAATTTGTCGGCTTTTATCCCCTGAAATAAGCTAACACTGGTTATTAAAAGTTCGTCAATACAGCGATAGCGTAATGAACTAATGAGTTTTGTCATTAAAATGCAAACATTAGGGCGACTAAAGCAAAACTTAAAGCAAAAGTTCATTTAGCTAATTTAAAAATATTGTTCATTCATATTTTATCGACTTATTAAGAAATAATCGGCCAAGTGCGAGTCAGACTCGCGCACGAAGGGTTCCGTACAATTATAAAGCAAAATTAGGCCAAAAATTGTGTTTTTTGTATGGGAGCCCCCCATAATCTTCTATTTTATTTTAATATTATTATTAAATATTAAAGCATACATATAACTAAGAACTGAGAAAAATTTAAGTACCTACCTGTTGCCATTATTGATATAGAGCAAAAAAGGTCAAAAAATTACGTTTGTTGTATGGGAGCCCCCTTAAATATTGATTTTATTTTGTTTTTAATATTTGTTGTTATAGCGGCAACATAATATATACATCTGTAAAAATTTCAACTCTATAGCTATTACCGTTCTTGAGTTACAGCCTGGAGATAGACAGACGGACAGACATCGAAGTCTTAGTAAATTTAATAGGGTCTTTGGGTACGGAACCCTAAAAACTAACTTGGCGCTGATTTTGCGTTGCGTCGTTCTTTTTCACCTGACATAATAAATTATGAAAGAAAGGTGTAGGTATTTGTAAGTTTGTGAAGAAAGAAGTACGATGTTTGATTATTTATTTTAATTTTTATTCGCCCTCCTAAACAAAATAATCAGGAAAATTAAGCATAATATTATACCTATTTCTAGTAAAGAAAACCAAAAATAAAAATTTTACATGCATGATTAAGCCCCTATTACACAATATTATGGCTCTGCAATGTTTTGCCTGTCAAGTAACTTTTCAAACTTATCAAATCATTATTATCATTTTAAGTAATGTAGCTAATACTTAAGATGAACCATTTTACCTTCTCTTACACGACTGTGCAGTCGTGTCAACTGCATTCAAACTGCACTTGAACTGCAATTTGCGGTTGGATTGCAGTCCGTCTGTGTAGAACCTTAACTTAAAAGTTCCTACATTAAACTATTTACGTATTACGTAGTAATACGATAAGAGAATAGATTTAAATTATTCAGTAGGAATCTACAGGAAATCCCTTCTTGGGAAAACCTTCAATAAACGCCAATCTCAGATAAAAAATGTTTGATCTCAAAGGATTCGGATCTATCGTAAGTACATGTAGGGAGGTAGGTACATTGCAACATTTATTTTTCCAATTTCCATACTACACAAAACGTGGAAACCGGACAGGCCAAGCGTGAGACGAGACACAACATATTATAATTTTTATAATAAACACAATCGGCGACTGCTGCACACCGTGCCCAAGTCTGGTAACGCTTGGGGCGTGTTAGGTTATTTTCGTTACGGAATTTCTTGATTCGGTCGCCGCACTCAAAGCTCAAAAATACTGCTAAGCCTGACGTCAAAACGATCTAATGGTATGCCTAAAGTCTAAGCCTTCGCGAATGTTGTGATGAGTGGAATGACTCATGGTTATGACGCCAACGCACATATTTTGCCCTTATGTATTTACTTACCTGTGCGCGTGCCTACTTTCGAAGGAATCCACTTTGAATAAAACGTTGATGTAATACTGTAAGAACTTACAAGGCTTTCTTTGGCGTATCGCTTTGCTTGAGCGGGGAAATTAGAATGTTTCTTACTCCTACCTTTCTTTTCTTCGTCTCGAAGGTAGTTTTACTTTACCTACCTTTTGGGCAGGGTTTTCGAGGTTGGTTAACGTTTTCAATTCTGACTTACAAAAGTTGCAGAAGTAGAAATGTGTGGTGTTATGGTGGTGATGGCGCTAGTAAAGACTCTATATTAAGTTTCTTAGGAGGGTTAGAACTTAGACTTTTGCAGAACCAAGATTCTTAAGCGATCCATAATTCGCTTAGAGTTTAGACATCCACACTAATTTTTTTAATGCGAAAGTGAGTCTGTCTGTTGCCTTTTGACGTTCAAACCGCTGAACCGATTTTGCTGAAATTTGGTATGGAGATACTAAACTTTGAGTCCCGGGAAAGGACATAGGATATATTATTACGGTTCCTGTGCTATATATAAGCGAATTTTCGCGCAGGAGTTGCGGACGTTATCTAGTTTCTGAATAATTTAACAAGGCAAAGAATATAGATTACCTACGTAAAATATATTTTATTTGGTATTGTTTCTACAGGTGATATTATAATGTATTTAATTTATGTTCAGCGCGTATATGTACCGACATATTGCTTACAAAACACGTGTTTGTACATGACATTCTTTTACGATGAAACATAAAACTGAAAAATTTACCAATAGTAACTAGAATTCCTGATTATTATGTTTATATATTGAAACTAATAGGTACTCGCTGAAAACGCATTTTACGGTTAAGAGAACAATCCCAAAATAACTAAATGTTCGTTTTTAGCACGCACAATAACCGAAATCTATAAAAACTTGTTAGGGATTCTGAATTAAAATGTAGAGAAATGTAGCTGCAGAATGTTCATAGTTAAATTTCAAAATACAATATGTTTAATCACAATCGATTCAGCAAAAACTGATTGTGCCAATAACTGACTAGTTGATACTACTTATTGCCTAATTGTAGTCATCGTTGATCTAAAAGTATAATGTTGCATGTCCGTTTATGCACTATTAAAGATCACTGTAGACTTGATTCATGCATTCTGATACAAGTGATTTTCTAGTTCCATAATAAAGTTGTTATTTTTTGTTAGTCTTACGTAAGGTTACAGTAAAACCAGGATGTTAGTAGCATTCGAGAATCTTCGTATTTTTCTTGGTACTCGTAACAAATAAAATATATACCTAACTGTAATTAAATGACAGGGCCCCCGCTACCATAATTATGTGCAATGTGTGCAATGCATACAGGTGCCATCCTCTAGGGGCGCCAAATCGTCATCTTTAGGGGCGCCAAAACCAAGGACCCAAAAAATTTGCCTAAAGGGGCGCCAAAATCTTTTTTTTTTTGCACAGTTTTTGCCAGTAGCCCTTACGGGGGCCCTGTTAAATGAAGATATTTGACTTAAGCACCATTACATTGCGAGTTGCACCCTGGGTTAAGGTTATCGTCAAATATGGCGTTCATTATTGACTTTAACCAGAGATTTGACAGTTCATTTCACATTTTGGTATAGTTGAAGTAATAGTTAAAGTAAGATGGTGCAACCCACCCTAACTGCCAAACTCTAATCATCATCATCCTTCGATCGCGGATTCTTGGAAATCTATTGTTATCGCGGCCGCTTGGGAGTTGGGAGTTGATAGGTTAAAACTTAAAATATTACGTCTTTGAGTGCGGTGGTCAAACTCTATTTCATTAGAGTTTTACAAATTTTCGATACTGAAATAAAACGGAATCAGATGTAATTCATTTTCAGTTGTCGTCTAATCTAAGGCGTTTAGTTGTTAATGGAAAATGTCATGGTAATTTAATGACTTAAGTACGAATTTAATGATTTTTTGTTCGTAACTCTGTTTATCTTGAGTCGTTGATCCAGTGTTCTATCGCTAATAGGTTTTATTTCCTCATAACCGGTATGTTCAACTTACCGTTATTAACATTGTAAGTTGTAACAAAACACTATTAAAGATAATGGAAGGTATAAAAATGGATTTATTGCGAATAAATTAAATCATATAATACGTCTATTGTCTTGTCTTTATTGATTTCTAATGCTTTCTCTGTTTATCAGCAGTAAGTAGCTCCGTTTATAAGATCCATATTATAATATTGTTCCTCCGCACGTTTTTCGTTTTTTAACCGAGCTAGCTTTTGTTAACAAGAATGATTTTAACTAAAATAGGAATATTTTTCAGATAGGTAGGCTATTTTTAAAAATTGCTCAGATGTAAAGAAGTACATCTACACTAAGGGCCTGTTTCACCACTTCCTGATAAAGTGTCGGATAGGCTATCCACAACTTATTTGACAGATTCTCCCCACTCTATCTGTCAAATTAAGTGGTGGATAGCTTACCCAACAATTATCAGGAGACGGTGAAACAGACCCTAAAATAATTATTATAAAACTGAAGAGTAATTGTATAGTTTGCGCTAATCTCACGAACTACTTGACGGTTTCTTATGCAATTTGTCACAGATATAGAGTAGACCCCGAGGAAGGAATATAATAATATTATATATTATATAGATATAATATAGAATATAATCGACTAAGTACATTTTTGAGGTTAAATGTAGTTCTTCTTTTCGGAGTTCTTGTTTACTCGGGCGGAACCGTGCAGAACGTCGCATAATATAAATAATTATTTTCAGAGAAATTCTCCCCATAATCCTTGGCTTTAGGTCCAACTCCATCAACGACTGTTAATTAATGCTGCTGAAATTAGTATCACGTTTCCTCTTTTATTTTTCATATGAATGAAAGAGTAGACATGACATTTGAACGAGCTGCTAACACTAACAGACGTTGGTGAAATTGGGCCCTAGAGTTTAGAGAAAATTGGGTAAAGGCACACGTGCATATTTAATACGGCGAGCGAGGGTCAAGGAGACGCTAAATACAGGGGCTTACAGTTTATACTTTGTATTACACTGAAGGACTCATTTTAAACTTAGGTCAAGGTACGACCGTACTCAGAGATAATTCGCTTATAAAATATCTTACTTAAGGGCCCGTTCTTCGTAAATTAGCAGGTCGATTTCTGTCAGTGCGAATATCGAACTAAATGTCATTACAATAAAATTCATATCAGCGCGCCTTGTACGGTGGCGGTTACGACGCTCGCCGCGTCCATGATAGGGCGAAATAGGAGAAAAACCCGTTTTACTTAGATACAAATATTATAACTAAACATCTATCCAATGATTTCCCTGTTAAATTTTAATAGCTATCGAACTGTCCAAATTATTTTTTGATTGAGTCTCTGTAAGTCCTATAAAACTCAAAATGCTTTTAAAATCGATGTTGTTTCGGAATTTTTTTTTATCGAGCCAAATTATCTGTATTGTGTTTCTATCCAATGAAAGCACTAGTTAAAAGATGCATCTATACATGTATATATTTTTCAGTTTTTTTGAATGACGCTTTCTATCAAAAAAACTCATTCTAGAAACGTGAATTTGGAATAACCGGCCCTTAAGGTAATATCAGATTTTTTGTTAATTTTGGTCTTGTCTTCGGATCTTTCACTAAATAAAATATTAATGCTGAATGGAGGCATGCAAAGTTAAATGTGAACCGTTTGATATATTTACTTTAGTATAGATTTTCGCAGCAAATAATATTATTATGGACTTTTTATTTTTCAGGTCTCTAGGAAAGTCTGTGGTCGTAAAGGCTACATTGAAACAGTAGCAGGTGCAGCATAGCTGGATTCAGACCGTGCTATAGATTATGGACCTGCAGATCTTATGATAATAAATAATAATATTATGCGATCACAGATCATTTATACAAAAATAAGAATATTTGCCCCCTCTTCCATCTGCTCATGCTGGATACAAGCCTTTTGTACTAAAACGGGGTTTCCCAAACTCAGGTTCGCCGAATGTTTGGGGGTCTGCGGTGTCATAAATGGACCATAGGTACATAATCGGATTTTTTCTTGCTGTTTATATTATTAAGGGGGTCCGTGAAAACTGCCTGATATCCAAGGGGTCCGTGGCTGAAAAAGGTTAGGAAACACTGCTCTTAAGAGATTTTATAAACCAAAATAACAAGATTGTGTTTTGGTAGAGACTTTTTAAGTATTTTGTCTCTATGATGAAACGATTGTACCTAAATCAAAAACCATACCGTGACGCCATTAATTTTAATTACACTTAGCTCATATGCAATTTCTTTAGCTTCATAACCCACATGCATAAAAATTGCTTTTGAAATTAAATTTTTTGAGCAATGAAGTCATACTCATAATAATAAAATAACATAATAAAACTCAAAGGTGACTGACTGACATGGTGATCTATCAACGCACAGCCCAAACCACTGGACGGATCGGGCTGAAATTTGGCATGCAGGTTAACATCTACCTGCATGCCAAATTTCAGCCCGATCCGTCCAGTGGTTTGGGCTGTGCGTTGATAGATCACCATGACGTATGCGTAGGAATCCGCTAAGAAAGGAATTTGATAAATTCCAACCCCAAGGCTTAAAATAGGGGATGAAAGTTTGTATATACCTAATAATAGGTACTTCTTAACGCGAGCGAAGCCGCGGGCAAAAGCTCGTTAAATATGTAATAATTAATGTAGATACAAAATCATATTGTGGACGTGTTGTTAACTAAGCTCGGATATCTTAGACTCAGTTTTAAATAGAATGTATCATCAATGATCAACGCCACAGAAATAAATCAAGAATCAACGCACATTTTTTATTTCTTCCAAAACTTATTACATGGCTTAGAGCATGTCATGCTTGACTCTTGAGTAAAATGTAGCAGTGCCAGTGTCGAATTTTACGAGTGTAGGTCACTTTATTTTCGTCGCCCCATGTACGAAATCTGCCACCCTTCTAGGACGCTGCCGCCCCCCTTATTATGCTGCCGCCCGCGGCCTATGCGGCCTATTTATAAATCCAGGGCTACACTGACCAGTGTTCCACTAGGACTTATAAATCGTTAGGGCGTAGAAATTTCAGTAGTTTTACGCAACGACGTTTCACCGAGCTCGGAAAAGGAAGACGTCACGGTACGCCGCGCCGTGTGTAACTACTATACAAACTTTACACAACATGTGTTTAATATAGGTACTTAGACAGCTAAGGTACTAATAGATTAGACGGGTTGGTACTTAGTAGGTGCCGCTGTATCAATTTTGTGTTCCTCAGGCTACGGCCTACGGTGTTATGGGGTACCGAAAATTTTTAATACTTACCTCGATCGTGGGAATCACATACACAATAGATTTACAATTGTTATGTGACAGTTATATAAAAATAGCTTGAAGTTTAAAAAAATCGCTTTAGGCCGTTTTGCCACAATTAAAAACTATCCTATGATCCTTCCCATGGTCCTTCTGAACCTAAAGTATCCAGCGATTTAACGTGAAGTCACATACAGAGGAAACAGACACACTTTCGCATTTATAACATTAGTATGGAATATGGATAAAGTAGGTATAATATCATTAAAGCATTTTGAAAATTATCTTAAAACTCTTATAAATTATAGCGGCGTTTAAAAATCCCATTACAAAGCTACTTATGCCGTCTTGTGACATACATGTGGTATCGCCTGCATATCTCATGATGAGTAATGTTTTGCTATGTAACAACAATATAAATTAAAATACATTATGTTGAATCACTCCGGATATGCCCTTGAAGAATTTTTGATTGTCTGTCAGTAATTATGGGGGTATGGGCCTCAAATGCGGTGAAGCTTGAAAGGGCACCTGTTGATCTTCTGCTGCTGCATTGCTGTTTTATGTAGATACCTACTGTCACGCATTGTTCTCCTGTATCTTTGCTGGTTGGCCTTAAAGCCTATATGCCAAATAGTTATCATCAATATCATTAGACACCAGCAGGAAGACAATTCATTCAAAGACATACATTCTCTTTTTTTGGGAGTCCATCAAAAAAGGCCGCCAAAAAATATAAGGATAATGGAGCTATCCCGATGGTGTAGCTAAGATTCAAGAATAACTAGCTGACTAAGCTATCAAGCAGTATTTTTGTTGCGTGATATATTTTAAACAATTTTGTATTGAACGATGGTGCGAGATTTCATCCTTTGAAGACGATATAGTGGATATAAAGTGGATTTACATAAGGGTAAGTACTAAATACTCATTATTCACTTACAATAATAAACCTTGTAACTTACTTACTTCATCATCTAGCTATTCTAGCTAATATAATATCTGGGTATACATAAAATCCCCATATTTTTTATTTCAAATAATTTGAGTTGCCCACTTAAATCTTTATCTACTCAGTACTCACGTCATTAGTTGACGTCTATAAACTACTGGTAAACCCTTCTTACCCATCGTCCTAACTCCTAACATTGATGAATAATTAAAGGAATTGTTCATCAGTACTTTGACCTATTTGTCAATGGAAATTGTGAATTACTAGCGACGGTTAGTAATAACTTGATTATTATAATAAATCAACGTTAGGTAGATAGTAACTAATATATTATATTCTCTGCCTATATTATGGGCTTTGAGCTTCGTCATCGAAGGGAGAAGAGATTTTTGGTCTCGACTCATGTAGCAAACAGGCAAATCTTGTTCAACGATCATTCTGCAATATTTTAACACCATTTTTACGAAGTTATGATGGGGAGGGGTTGTTAGATAGTCAATAAAAGGCAGTGCCGTAAATAGCCTTTTTTGCGCCCTGTGCGAGCTTCGATAACTGCGCCTTGTGCGAGCTCACAACGCCCTTGGTTTTCTGGATATTATAGCCTAGTCGTGTGCCTAGTCGTCATTCTTGCGCCCCCCAGTCTCCCAAAGTCTACGCCCTGTGCCTGGGCACCGGTGGCACTGCCCTATTTACGGCACTGATAAAAGGTAATGAAAAGATAAGCTTAAGTGGGCATGAACTTTCCCGGGACGCAAATATAATTTATTTTCTATACCATGTGACCATATTTCATCAAAATATTCTGTGAGATAACAGTTAGTGACATACCTACCTTCCCATTTATTTGAAGAATGGATTTGTCATAGAGTTACTTGTTTTGGGGCCACCATTTCATTCCAAGTTATTCGTTAATGGTGAATAATAATATTATTAATTTATGATTCGACTAGATGTCTCGTGCGGCTTCGCCCGCGTAAATTAGGAATTTTACGAAAACCGTACATTTTCCCGCAAAAAGTTCTGTCCCTCCACGTGGTCTATTCTATATCTGTGAGTTGTGACAAATAATATCAAAAATGCTCTAGTACTTCGTGAGATAAACCCTTTCTAGTTTCTAATAATTTTCCCGGGTTTTTCCACATTTTATTCTGATTCTTCGGTCATATATATTTTAGTCTTAGCGTAAGTAATAATAAATAGCCTTCCTCGATAAATAAGCTATTTAACACTGATTTTTTTTTAAATCGGACTAGTTATGACAAATATCTACCTAATAGGGGTAGGTACTATACAGGGTGTAACAAAAATAAGTGATAATACTTTAGGGTGTGTACGTGTTCCTTGTAGTGAGTTTACTATGAAAGTAGCAGCGCTGATAGACGAAATTTTTTTTTCACTTTTGTATGGACAAGGGCCCGAGCGTAACGAGTTTCCCCATACAAAAGTGAAAAAAATTTTTTGTCTTTCAGCGCTGCTACTTTCACAGTGAACTCTCTACAAGGAACACGTACACACCCTAAAGTATTATCACTTGTTTTTGTTACACTCTGTATAATATTTACTTGTGGAAAATAATGGGTACTTATTTCGTATGCGTTTTAGGGTTTTAAATATTAGTCATGAAGGTCGAACAGGTTCAAAACTAAATACAAGTTTATTTACCCTAAAATAACAAATATTAATATACTCTAGTCGGGTATTTTGGGTAATGCATGGTGCAACACGAGGTCAAGGAAATGTTACGGATGTGTGGACGTCATGAGGCGTAGCCAGCACACGTAATATAGCTATGTAACATATTATTATACCTACTATAATATTATACTAGTATAATAATTAATAACTCCCACACCGGTTTCGGTGACGGTGGCCGGTTTCATTGAAACCAGACCAGTTACGCAGAAGTAATTTTATAGTGCCCTAGTGTGTGCGCAGTACACAAGAGCACTCTCTATTCGACCTTTTACTCTCATAACTCAGTGTGACGGAACTCGGAAGACCGACACGACTGGCAAGAGATCAGGCGCAGGACCGACTTTTTACATGCCCATCCGACGCATGGATCATCTAATTACTTGTCAGACAATAAGGTGATCAGCCTGCATTGTCCTAACCAAACTTGGAAACAACATGTTTCCAACGCGAGAATCGAACCCACGACCTCCGAGTCAAGACCCACGCTCTTAACCACTGGACCACGGAGGCGTTTACTAGTATGATCCATTGAGTGCGAGAAAGGCGAGGACATAAAGGTAAAGCATGTCATTGCCTCTTCAGTCTTCATTGTAATGTTAACTGAGCCTGTACCCAATAAATTTAATACAACTCCAAACGGCGTATAACTGTGTTGATTTTATTATTTGGTAGTTTAAATATACAATCAATATAAAATAGAATAAAACAAGAATCAATATTAGTACGGCCAGGTACGGCTGTTTATTAAAGTTTTAAAACTGTACGACAACGCCATCCATCGACGTGCGCACTTAATTAAAAAAATGATATATTTTATTTTTATTTTCTAGATAATTACTTATTTTATTTAGATACTTTAACTTACTAGTATTATTTATCATTGTAACAAAATCCATGGCATACGATCGATACAATATATTCTTCAAATATTATATTGTAAGTAGATATAAGGCACATACCTAATCATTGAGTATGGTTAAAGTTTACCAACGAATACTATAGGTACTCACAGGTTTAAACGACAAAATCGAGTTGGTATCGGCATTGGCATTTTTTTATTTCATTTCGTATCTCCTCTATTTGCTGACTATTATCAGAGACCAGACATATTATTATTATTACCATATAAATCGATGATTATTATAATCATAACGCCTATTATAATCGGTCATACAGTTTCTAATGGCCTTCACGAGACACAACAAAAAGTGATGATATTGTTCTCGCATTGATGGTTACCTCATGAACTTTCCACCTCACTGGTGCAGTTTTTGTGCGACGGCCGTGGTAAACTTTAATTGTTACAACTTACAAATACGTACGGACGAACGACCTTTACGATTTTTTGTTATGGTGCGTAATGTAATGTTTTGAAAATAGACAAGACTAGAGTAGGCTACTTTTATAACTGTTATATGTATAGAAATAGCGATTTTTTTATCTTGACAATTCATCAAGCCCCAAGCGGTCGCATGCAACCGCGATAACAATAGATAAGCTATTGTGTCTCGTTTTTCCACGATCGACGGCAAAGAGAATATAACTACTACGTTAAACGTGCAATAAAAAATAATATTTTATCATAGTTTGCGTTAACTATTCATTGACTTTGACCGACACTTAGCACTTGGCGGGCCCCTACACGACGACCAATTTTATTTCGCAATATAACGTATTGCGTAATATTATTGACGGTCTCTAGGGTTGATATTGAACATTGCGCGCCTTCAATCTAATTATCAAATAAACTGTTCAGTAAAACTTAAGCGTGATATTGCATAATAAAATTGATCGTCTAGACTCTAGACTCTAGGGGACGGCTGAGATTCGAAATTCGACTCGAATTCGACGATTTCCTTGTGAGACAGCCAGTAAAAGCTTGCTGCGCCAAGCGATTAACCAATAACGAGGTATGGTTCCGAATCCGTATCCAGCATTGGGAATGCGGAATGCCCCGCTGTTCGACCAAATAAAACACACAACTTTATATATAATTGTATTTCTTTCTTACAAAATTATTTACAAGGCAACTATGCACATATATAATATAAACCGTCATCAGAATCATTACAACTCATATAAATTAAACGTCGCGGCGAATTTACACAGCGCTACATCCATTACCCTACTTACAGAGCGTTAGGCACCTTTTGTCTAAATATAACATCATCCCCATTGGACTGATCGACTTTATTCATCCCACTTTTAAAGCAAGAAAATAACTTGAACTTATTTGAAATTCAGCATTAATAGCACGTAAAATACTATGTTTCATGCGGCCAGATTCTTATATCTCGAACGTCGCAACGATAGCAGGCTGTCTCACTTAAAGGCTCTTTCTTAGCCAGACAGTCGAAACGAAATTCGAGTTATAAGAATCGATTCCTTCGAACTTTGCATATAAGTTTTGGGTCGCGTCATTGGTATGGACCAAATAACGGGTATCTGTATGATACAGATGACATGATGTTTAACTCAGAGTTAACTTTAACTCAGATCTGCGCAAGTGGGCCTAGTAAACAAATGTCTTTAAAAAACCTTTAGCTTGTATCGGTAATCGGTTTTGTAGAGCATTGTCTTTTGAAAGCATGATGCTTAATTCGTTTTATTAATGAGTGAGTAACAGGGACGACGCTCTACAAAGCTGAAGCTAATCCAAATCTTTTTTAAAGCTCGGCTGAGAATTATAATCCTGAAATCATTTCTGCACCAAGTGGGTATTAAAGTCAATCATTTACAGACTTAAACTAGATTATCTCTATCATTGTACCTGATTATTTCGTTTGAGAGTAAACATAACATACCAAATTATCAATTTTTCAATCCAGTACCATATAAATTATAATGTTAGAACATGATTTCTTTAACATTCGTGAGGTGTAATTATAAACCATCTTATACATGACATAATATAATATTCAAAAGTTGAGTAAAAATGGTTCATCTTACACATTTTTCGATACCGAAATGTTTTTACTTATATTTTTCAATTGTAGTGTAAATTAATTGAATAAAACTCATACTTCCTTTTTTCTCACGCACATAATATTGCTATCGCATTTCATGAAATCTGCTTAGTGACCTTAGCTCTTACATGTTGACAATCGGTCACGGAAATCGCTTATGACATGATTACCTGTGATCACATTACATAATATTATACCATACATTTCCATTCATTATGACGGAATGCACATGCCAATATGAATATGTGACATAGTTACGCAACATAATATACATATAAACGACATATTTGTATGTTAAAGATGTAGAAGCAAAGATTCAGAGGAAAGTTATAGTTTTGAAATAGAATAATGAGCGCGTTTATAATGAGTTCTTAGACATAGGGTCACTAACATCATAACGATAGTCGATACGTAACTAAACCTCACGCAACGCAAATAGTGATATAAAATTAAAATCGGCGTTAGGTCATTTGACATTAAGTTTTTTATTGCTTATTACAATTATTTATAGCCAGACGTGCTTCATTTCGTTTTGGTGAGACCAGACCCTTATGATTTGTTGATTCGGATATGACAATAATGAAATCAGATTATCACAGAGCTAAAACAAATTACAATGGGGACAAACAGTAAACACTTATGATTGTAACAGAATATGTAATCAGTTCACTATACTCCACATATATAAAACAATAATTCCCTAAAAATACCCTTAAACTACTGAGATATTATATTTACATTGAGTTAGACTATATCTAAGATTTATATTATTATATATTACATATTAAAAGTAATACTTTGTTGAATACGATTTAGGCTAGATGGCTACATTCAACTTGAGACGACGAAAATCAGTAAATTATTGTCACAGAGAAGAAAAAATATACCCATTTTAATATAAAACGATTTAAGAAATAAAATAATGTTATTAAAAATGTATTATAAAACGAATTAACTATATAATCTATATGTTCAAATTAGTCTAAAATAACCCGTGGAATAATCTAGTTCCATGGTAATCAACGTCTGACTTTGTTGCCTTTTGATGTATCGAAAACATACTTCTATAGTATGAATTTTAGGCCTTATGCCTCATATCATAAGTGAATCTTGGACAAAGACAAAGATTACTTATTTTAATAATCATAGTCATTACCAGATTACTATGGAACTAAACACTGTATAAAGCAAGATACGTACTACAGTCAGTCTTGCTTATATGTACACGGACGACTCTGTATTCTTAACGGCCATGGCCAATTTTTGTTTGTATTTCTGTCAAAATATCAGACCATATCTTTTTGAGAAAACCAAGAATATTTAATCTATGATTAACCTTAGATGAAACTGGTATAAGTTACCATTTTTTTGTTTGTTCAACCAATTTACATCAACTTCTGTTACAGTTGATTTGTTTAGATGTCACGGTACTTGCGTCTGTATTCAGTAGAAGGCACTTAGGCCACTAACTCCTTACGCCTCTAATCCACCGACGCAGTTCGCTGCGAAACAGCGGCGAAACGATTTACTGTCTCATCTGCCACACGACAATGCGTATTGCGTTATATTGCATCTCGCTCTATTCCTGTTTCGCATTGGTTTCGCAGTTCGCAGCGTCGGTGGACTAGAGGCGTCAAAACGCAAAAATTTTGTCACACTGCACTGAAGTTAGCTGTGAATTTCGTCTTTCCTATTTTCAGTTCGCTCACAATTTTTCGGACCGAGCTGAAGTTACCGATCTGTTTATAGTTCGACAAGGCTCTACATGGATGTGGCGAGAAAAGGAACTTATCATACAAAAACGTCATTTTTGACATATGTTTGACAGTTCTCCTTTACCAGCAGCGGCAATTGACAGCTTTGACACATTCATATAAAGCCTTGTCGGACTATACATTCAATTTGACAGTTTAAGTTGCGATTTTATGCACGACAACTTCATTTGGTGACATTTCTAACAATAGTAAAATAAAGCAGGATGGACTGTGCCCATTTCTGAATGAAATCTATTGCATTAATCGTCTGTATAAAATGTCATAAATATCACAATAACAATGGTGTTTTATTGATGGACGTTTTTCTAGTGTACTAACAATTTAATTTTCGATGTTAGAATGTTCTCTTTTGATTATTGCAAAAACAGCAATTCAGCGTACCCAATGGTTTTAGAAAATGGTACTCATTTCTACCGCTATTTCATACAAATATAGCATGATATAAACAATTTGTATATCATTATATTATTCTAATCAAATCTTAGATTTGATATTTGCCCGTTATCAATATCTGCTCCTAACAAAATAACATAGCAAAGTGACAGACAATAATTTTTAAATAGTTTTAAATAATTATCTGTCATCATTGCTATTTTTGCTCGGACTGCTTATTGAAAACGGTTCTTTGTGACTAGTAGTCACTTCTAACAATTTAATTATTTGTATAGTTTTACAACACAGAACAAGTTATTTAACCTAATATTTACTGTATAAATTAGGCTCATTTCAAAAGTCTTTTCATGAGATGTTTTCGCATTTATTGCGTTAACTGAAGTTTTGCTTGGCCGGCAGCCGTATCACGTATCTTGCGAGAGCAATGCGATAGCAATTAATGCGCGATAATTGCTCCAAAATCGCAATTTTGTATCACGTATCAGCCAAAACAATACGATTGCAATAGATCGCTTACATGATACCATTGTTTTTTATACCCAGCAATCAATCGCGCGATTATTGCTAGTGGATTGTTGATCTTTGTTTTTACGTGATAGCCCTGCCGGATTATTTTAATATTTGATGATATCTACGCAAAACCTTCTATAGAAGATATAGGATATAAAAATGGCCGGATTTTACTTTATATAGAATATAAAAATCCGGCCATGTAATTTCATAGTAGCATTTAATAGAGTTTGCTGCTTTTTATAACTGAGATCTTTTGGCATCTACATAACACTGGATATCACTAGTGACGTTATTACATCCGATTTTTAATGCATCTTTGCAGTTAACATCGACTTACTATACTCTGTGTTTGAGCATCACTCCACTGGAGTTAGTATTGTTCTAGATATTATATAAATGGTAATATCGATTAAAACTCGGACGATTATCTAAGGATGGACACGCCAATCGCTAGTGTTGCGCTCGCACGATATATCGTTGATTTAATTTAATTTTATCTTAGGATGGACATCCCACACTAGTGTTGTGCTATATGATGTCTCACGATATTTTTTCTAAAGGATGACATGCCAATCGCATAGCTAGTGATGTCTATACGATATCGACTTTTAATCTACGATGGTAATATGGACTATAACGTCTAGTGTCATAACGACACCGGTACTAGTGTTACCGCTAGTGCGCGGAGTGTAGATTGTGTTGCGCTTTCTTTTTGCGCTGAGCCAGCATGTCGTAGAATGGATTGTGACTGATGGACCTTCGCAAACACTCTATCCACTCATCTCTCTCCTCCGCCGTCGCTGCGGACATTCTGTAATCGGAAAAAGCTTGTATCAACTAAATGTTTGTCTGCCGCGCACTGTGAAACTCTGGAACGAACTGTCACCAGCAGTATTTCCGGACCTATACGACCTGCAAACCTTCAAGAAAAGAGCGTATTCCCTCTTAAAAGGCCGGCAACGCACCTGCAGTTCTTCGGATGTTGCGAGTGTCCATGGGCGACGGTAGTTGCTTACCATCAGGTGACCCGTTTGCTCGTTTGCCCCCTTATTTAATAAAAAAAAATGTTTTGAATACACTAAAGTTGGGGCTATTTAAGGTCAGATAATTTGAGTTCAAATGAAGTTTTCAGCCTGTGTGTAGCGGCCAACACTTGCTATAAAAATAAATATGTATTGTAAACATATTATTGAGTTTTTATTTCAAATTATTATAATGTTGGCAGTTTATTCTATCAACAAATTAGATTCTAGAGCCCAAGACTTCGACGACAAAATGAAATTGTCGTCAAAGTTGATGTAAACAGCACGTGGTATAGACCGAGATAGTACTGCATAAACCTACGACGGATTTTTAAGAGCCCATGCTGTCCCACTGCTGCGCATAGGCCTCCCCCAAAGTCTTCCAATCCTCTCTATCTAACGCAGCCTTAGGCCAACCTGGCTCGTATTTGTCTATCCCTAGCTCATCGTCCATCATCTGGTAGTCTGGTACCCATTCTGTGGTGACTGGTGATCTTTGCACAGCGGTCAGGATGCATGCAGTATGCTCTCCCAGTCTCATCTTAATAAAGAAAATCTCACCTATATACAGTATGTTTTCCCTCAACGACCTTCCCCTCGGAGTCAGTTTTACAGGCCTTGATGAGGTCGGCGCCGCCGCTCGCGTACAGCTCCAGACAGTGAGGCCGCTGCCGGTCGCTCGCCGGACGAACCTGCAATATTATAGTATTTTATTATTCATTAGTAAGTACTGTAATTTATGTACTATCAGAGAAGTTGATTCATAGGCACAGAAAAAGATGGTGGACCTACGTAAATTGGTCGCGTTGTGTGAAACCCATCCGACAGATCATTGAATAATGAATTGACATAATCCGACCAAACGTCGTAGGTCCTTCAACTGCATAAATATGAATCAATTTTTTCGATGGAAATAAATAACAAATCATTCGCGATGCAACCGAGCCAATCGGTCGGCAGCCCGTTATGAGTGCTGACTGCTGAGTCAAACTTTATTCGTTACATTCGATAGCGAAGTTAGATGTCAAACATGTATGGGATTTCACACGTCGCGAGCGTCATGACACTTATGCTGCGGCCGCACATGCGTTTATCGTCACGAAGCTTCGTGCTAAAAACGTTACCATTGGACGATACACGCAAATCGTCCAATGGTAACGTTTTTAGCACGAAGCTTCGTGACGATAAACGCATGTGCGGCCGCGGCATTAGCGATGCGTTATGTCAAATCCCATACATTTTTGACATATTATTCTAACTTCGCTATCGAAAGAAATGAATAAAGTTTGACTCAGCACTCATAAGTCATAACAGACTGCCGACCGACTTCACTATGAAAATTAACGAGTTGGACGAGTCCCACCTAGCTGTAACATCACTAACATTACCACTACAGACCACGCCCAACCAGTAAGTTAATCAATTTTATTTATTATAATTCTCAATATACTACAATAATTTATTTACAACACTTTAATTTAGGAAAACTTACATAAACGTCTTGCGTGTTATGTATCTTGTCAGAATATTAAATTGTTCTTGTCAGAAGAGGTAGTGATAGTCTAATGACTATTACTACTTACCTCTTCTGACAAGAAAAATACTTACTATCATTTTTATAATACCTCTACTAAGTAACACTTTTTCAGTACATTATACATTATACATTATAATATCATTAAGAAGAAACGCGTTTTCCAGGTTGGTGTTATAGTACACTGTAAACATATACAGAGTACACACTACAAAATAATATTATTCTGTAGGGACCATTAGAGTTGACAAATCAATTTGTACGCCGGGTTTCAAATAACTACACAACGTAGCTCCGCCCTCTTTCTGTTAATATTTTAATGCACCATGCATTTCAATTTAACGCTTAGTTACTTTGTAAAAAATATATTTACGACAAGCAGCGCAATTTCAAACGTTGATAGAGCATGCAATACGCATTATTCCGGCGATAAAGCTAAGTGTTTATTGTGTTTTTATCGACTTTGGAGAATTTTTCTGTGTAAAACTTGTTGAAACATGTTTTTTTTTATTCTAGCACGTAATTTTTATTTGTACTTGCCACTCGGAAATAATACATTACAAATCGTCTAACTTTTTATAATTATTTTTAACCAGTTCACCAAAAGAGGGAATAGGTTATAATATTGATCCAAGTTTCATCAATCTTATGTCGTTTAAAAATAACTTTTCCTACATTTCCGTATCTTTTGCGGTTCCGATTAAAGCGACATCTCAATATTTTTCGTGTAAAACAGAATAGGATATGACAGAACGAGCAAAAAAAAAACCTAGTTCGAAGATGACAATCGATAAATTTTCACACCGTTTTCCACAACCAATGATACAATAACAGTATAATATACGATATCGAATTTACTGTAACATCTTAGTAGAAATAAGTGTATAATCACTATGAAATAGTATACTAACCGAGATGTTCTCCAGCGGTATAATCCCTCGCGGCTCCTTATCTGTGGTGTACTCGAAGTAGTACAGGCAGTTGTCGTTCAGTATGAACCACCGCCGCTTCCACGACTTGTATCTGAAATTGGTAACAATTAAATCGTAAGTCATGACATGAAATACCAACAAATTAATGATAACATTATTTTGCGACTACGATGATAAAAGAAGGCACATTATAGTAGCAACTCAAGCAATATTCATTTTTGATAAAAATGAGACTGCAGAAACGTATAAAAAAAACATTATTTTGTTAGTAATTAAAATACAAGAGTGAATTTACTTGCCGTTTTCGCTTCAAAACAGTCAATTCAAAACCATAAATATTTAAATGATTTTTGATTTTTCATTAGTAAATTATACTGACGAAATAATAACTAACATAAGTATATAAATTTTATTTCACCCATAATAAAAATATGTAAGTACTACATCTTCCCCATTTTACGTATAATTTTTTGTGTAACATACCTGCCGCCCTGCTTCCACAACCAGCCCTCCTTGTCGGGGTTGAAGAACGTGTGCATGAGGTCATTGCCGTCGTCCTCAGGGATCTTGAACGGCTCCGTCTTGATCGACTCGTACAGGGACTGAAAATTAAAAAAAAGAATTCTTTAAAAAATTAAAACTCTAGCGCCAATAAAGTTCGACAGGGCTATAAACGTGGGCGGGGGCGCTGCTGGTAAAGGAGAACTGTCAAAAATGGCGCTCTTGTATGATGGAAGCGTTAGTTCCTTTTTTCGTCGAGCTCCTACGAGTCATAGACCAAAGATATATTTCTTAAAAAAATAGGGCTTCCGCCATTTCGGGTCAACCGTCAATACCAAAGTCAAATATCCTTTATAACCGCGAAGTTAGAGAGAGATATTTAACCCAATGTTAACTTTAAACTAGCTAACGATGATATCACTATAAAACAAGGAATAGGTGAAAGAAACTATAACTAAATAAGTGAAAGAAAGAGTAAATGATAAAAAAGCATGATATAATACTTTAACATGACTGAATAATCGCCAGTCAGATGATATGAAGAACGGTCTTTTTACAAAATATAATAATCAACCCTAGTAAGAATTTGAAGACGACAGACAAACGATTATAATTAATAATATTTTACTTTAAGTTAACAATTATTTATAACACAAACCTTACTCTCACAACGCACAATTTGTACTAAGCCGGCCAATGTTGACACAATGTTATCGAGACCTCGATAGTGATAAAACATAGATGCAGAAGTAGAGAAAAATAGGGGATGCTTTATTATTTATTTATTTTAATTTAAAGAGACAATTTGCATTTTTTATTTATTTAGTAAACAGTGAACAGAATTCCTATTTGGAATATGAGTGAAATGAATTTTTAAGACTCTTAATAAACATTTTCCTATAAAATAGACGTATGGGTCCATCTCTAATCTGGGTCTAGATGAAAAGATTGTTATCTTTTATTGCTTAGCAGTAATCTAATTAATTATTATCGCTATCAGGTAAACCAATAATGACGTTAGATCATTAATATTGATAATGATAACCTTTACGGTAACACAATATAACAATCATTATATAACATAACACTCATGTAATACATACATATAACACTCATGAATCATGACTTGTCGTAATTGTCAAATATTTAGCCCCCTTACTTATAAAAATAATATTATCGCATAAAATTTTTTTGCTTATCTGATAAGTTAAAAGTCACTTGTAAGACAAGGACAAACGTTTTATAGCTTTTTCATTATACCTATATATTGTTATTTTCTTTTAGGCTGAAGGTAAATAATTATAAAAATTATCATTCCTTGCTCGTTCATTGAACTCTATGTAACTTCACACGTAAGTCGTTTGTAACACAACCTTAGTGATATCTAGATGTAATATTATATCGTGTATGTTAGATAAGGTCCTACTTACATTGACACCGAATATCAGTACCGCGTCACTGGGGTTATTATTTATCTAAACAAGGGCGATGCACATATTGTAAACGTATACAGTAGTTTTCCTTCGCGTAATGTAAACAACTATGTGAAGTACTTAACCGGTGGTAACTGGTGGTCCTTGGAGGCATCTCAACTGGTATACGGAGCCATGAACCAAAATCGTTAATAAAGACGTAAATAGATAAAGTGGATAACTAACATTTTATAACCTAAGTCCTAAGAACAACGACTCAGTTTTTCCCTTACAATTTAAACAAATCTTGCACCTTACCTACTTCATCATCTGGCTAATATGGCTATACATAAATCCACATTTTTCTGATTTGAAATCATTTTTCTGGTCACAAAACCTCCACTTATGCTAAAAAAGTCATTTTTCAAATTGTTAGTTGGAAATGAGCTTTCTTGTTTTAAAAAATCTTTAGGATCAATCTGTTAAGCAGATTTGAATGAAATTTGTAAGGAGATACTTACTACTAATCTCCTGGCACACAGGATAGTTTTCATCCTGGACCCTGGCAAAATGTAAGGCGCAATAAATGAATTTTCACGGCAACGAAGTTGCGAGCAACAATCAGTAGTAATTTTCTCACAAGCCTGGTGGTTTTGACCACGTAGTCTGTTACACAATTATTCGGTTCATATTGAGATTATTGACTCAATAAACATGAAATTTTGTTACACGCTTCTTGCTTATGTTGACACATTTTCTTGGAAGAGTAAATAACGTTGAACAATAGGTAATTATTTATTAACTGATAATTAACTAATACAATGTTATTATTTAGTATATATTATACTATGACAACCAATATCCTCAATCCTCATTGCTAAGTAATAGGTATTTTCTTAGTAAAGAACCTGCAAGACTGCATAATTCTTTGTCTACATAATGTTACAACTTTTGATGACAATCGGTTAAGCCAACTAGTTTTTAATTAAGTATGAGCTAAAAAGAGTTTTCATACATAACACAATTTTTACCATACAAAAAACACAATTTTTAGGCCAAAAATTGTGTTTCGGTCGGTACCAGCTTACCTTAGCGTAAGTTCTATGTCAAGGATCTCAGAACTTTTCCGGGCTGGTAGCGACTTCAAAAGTACGAAGATTGAGTACAGAAATTATTGAGGTTTAGGCGAAGTCTGAAGACAGCACTATAATAATAAAATATAAGGAATAAGAATTATTCGATTCTTTTTAGATTATTTTTATAAGAATATTACTTTTGTTTTTACCTTGGAAGTCGGTTTTAATTTTTTGTTAAAAAATAATTAGTATTTGTTGTTATAGCGGCAACAGATATACATAATATGTGAAAATTTCAACTCTGTAGCTATTACCGTTCTTGAGTTACAGCCTGGAGACAGACAGACGGACAGACGGATAGACAGACAGACGGACAGACATCGAAGTCTTAGTAATAGGGTCCCGTTTTTACCCTTTGGGTACGGAACCCTAAAAAAGTAGATAAGAACCTATTCTCAGGCCTAACGAATGTACGTGTAACATAATTTCATTAAAATCGGTTGAGCCATTTTGGAGGAGATCGCGCACAAAACAAACACTGTGACACCATTTGAAATAGATATTTTAACTACTGCACTATATTACGTAACATTTCAAGTCTTTTTTCATTGTTTTATATCAGTCTGCACCGCGAACGGTAACATTATCGGTGAATTTGGATTAGGGTAACATAAAGGTTCAATTTCTTAGGATATAATTAAGCAAAACTTTAGGTCATCCTTAAAGCTTTTGAATGTCTTACGACTTTGTTGCTTGAAGCAATACAAAATGTTACTCAGATTGTACTACAGTTTCCCAAAGAAATATATAAGATTACAAATTTAAAACGCTTTAGCTGTATTGGATTTTGATTATTCGATTTTTAGTTCTGTTGTATTAGCACACTATTCTCATTTCAGTAATTTTTTTCTGAATTTCGAATCCTATCAAAAATCTGATGACTGATTTCGTTGGTCAGTTTACAAAATAGGTATCTAAAAAATGGAAAAACTGAAATATTTCGTAAAAGAGTGCCACAACTCGTAATCCAAGCACAAACAGCAATTTCGTGACATATCAAGCACGTACCAGCCACAGACACACGTAGGCGATATTTCAAAATTTCAAAACCATGGTAACCCTATTTGGAGCGCGGCCAATGAAGTCCAATACGAAATCCGTTGCTTTCAAACACGAAATCCGATTGTTTTCAAAACTGAACGTTGGTTTTTTATTGGCGTTTTATTTTCGCGGTCTGCTGTTGCCATCGAAATACTATGCTATAGAACGATTACTCTCAATGATTGGTACGCTGAAATATGACTCCAGTTATTGTCATAAACAGTGCTAAGGCAACGAAAATTGTGACAGGCAACAAACTAAAAGTACCTAATATGTACGCCTCGGTGTACATTTTGTGGAACCATTTTTAACCCAGTTACTCATCCATAATATGGTATTTCAAAGCATTAATGTCAGTTGCTGGACATTATAATATTTATTTTATAAGCGATTCGCCTGAGGAAGGAGCAAGCGGCTGCATATCACTGTTTCCAATGTCTAAGCGCCAGTTACGTTTAGAACATTGTTTACGAAAGAAAATTACGAACGAAATAAAATTTTGGTTCAAAAAGCGTATTGCTAACTGGCAATCCAATAGATTCGCTAGGAGTAATTTCCGAATCCGACTCGTACGGGAATTTTAAATACCGTAGAAAATACGATAAAATCCGTGTTTTTGCAGTTTCAACTGATGTAAACTGCAAGAAAATCCGATCAGTCTTATTTACGAGGTCAGATCAATAATTGAGCACTTATTCTAGAATCTAGTAAAAAAACTGGCACTCTATGACAGTAATTAGGGTAATAAGTAATAACACATCGCTATTCGCAGGATTTTCCTACGCCGTATATACTTTTACCTTCCTTATAAATACTATAAGGATAATTTTTAGTAGTTACGTCATAATAAACGCTACGTGCAAAATTCTGGAAGCTCCGTCACGTTGGTGATTTAAACTGTGTTGATGTTTTAGTATTACTATGACGTCAGTTGTACACCACGAGTGGGACTACCAGGATATTCTACAATCTACATGACTTCTATCATGTAGATTGTAAAGGCTTGCTATGTTCTAAACAGACGAGTCTTGGATTTTTAAGAGATTGAAAAATTATAAAAATCTCAAGGCTAGGCTGCAAATCCATACCTAATACTTATCACACTTCCAGTAATGACTGTTTAGGGAGACCATACCTAACTTACAGCTTACAGCTGTAAGTTGTAACTGAAAAACCTACCAAAAAGTAGCTGAGTGGCTGCTTAACCACTACCTGAGAAGTAATGATAAGGGCCGAATAGGCTATCCACATTTTATCTGACAGATAGATTATGGAGTGTCGGTCATATAAGTTGTGGATAGCCTATCCGGCACTTATCAGGAAGTGGTAAAACAGGCCCTAAATCCATAATAATAAAGCAATATGCACATACCAGTAACAGCTCCTGTGGTAAGTCACCCCCATTGTTGATACCGCGGTTCATAGCAACAAACTGCTCTGGACTGGGCTTGTCTTTCACACTTGGATTATGTAACGAAGTGTTCAGCATGATGATCGCGAAGCTCAGCACGTAGCACGTGTCAGCATTCGTGAAGATGTCAGGGTTGAGCTGGCAGTACCGCTGAGCGAAACTCTCCATCATTCTGTCTATCTTCTGCGCTTCGCCCGGCAACCGGAAACTCCAGAGGAATTGTCTGGAATCGCGACGAGATGAAGTTAGTAACGGGTAAAGTTACTGCGAAGTATCTAATCTGATTTTGAAGTTGGTATCTTATCATTCTAATTTCTACACATAACTTCGTTTATGAAATGGGAACTACATAATATTATAGAGCAGCCAGTATTTGGAATATGTCCTTCCATCCATCGCAAATGAACTGCAGTATACACTTATAATGGAGATTTCTTTTATGTCATTTATAACAAACCATACCATAATTCGCGTCGAATTGAAGCAATCGATCGCAATAATATTTTTGTAAAGGCTACCATCACATGATACTATAATCAAATATTACATTTAATACATTTTAGATACGACCATAGTAGTAGCTAAATATATTACTATTGTAAACTATTCGTGTATGACATAGTTCTCTTATCTAGTACTATATTTGCCGTTGCTACGTACATTAATTATTCTCATACAGTTGCAAAGATAAAACTATCTTCTTCAAACAAAGAAACAAGGCCGGATGTTTCTTAATGTTAGCATAAATCGTGAAATACGCGAACGTTGCTGAATTAACGTTGTACGAGAAATGGCGAACATTTTTACTGATTTTGCACGTTATTATTGTGAATCTCTCACAATTATTTTCACGAAGTAAGAGTGAACATTGTCAGCAAAAGGATTCAATATTTCTGAAAGTGTTTTGAAAGTTGACTTTGCGAAAACTGGGGTCTTAAATTCAATTTCTAGCAATACTTTCTATACATATTAGGTATAATAGGTAGAGACTTGTATGACCGTCTTCGAAATAGAGTCAAGTCAATTGAAATAGAGTAGAAACATTATAAACATTTCATACGAATTTATAGCAACAAAAAGCTATCAAAGAGTTAACACCATCATCACATTTAAAGCCTTACCTTAATTTACCTAGCCTAATTGGAGAAATAGTAAACGTCTCAACAATAAAAACAAGACCTCTTGCCCATAAAACACAGGCAAATTTTCCGCCAGTAACAAAAATAAAAACACGAGGAAAAGGAAGTCGGGGATGAATTTACCTGGTTTTAGATAATAAGAGGAAATTATGTGTACTTAATTAACCCCTGTAACCTGTTTTCAGAGTTTCTACGAGATTCATCCTTAGGTCAATGGAATAAAGGATTTTTTGAGGTAAAATAAATCTGGGTGCCTAGTGTAAGTTTTTTGTTTGACATTCGATCGTGAAAGCGTTTCGCGTTTACTAAGATTTTGTATGGGATTTGTACAGCGCCACCTGGCGATTCTCACGGGAGTGAACCCAGCTCCCATACAAAATTTTAGTAAACGCCAAACGCTTTCACGATCGAATGTCGAACAAAAAACTCACACTAGGCACCCTGAATTAATAGTAATTAGAACATTGTTACGGTTAAATGAATACGAATAGATTAGGTCAGCATCCTTCTTGTCAGCACTATTTTCTTACAACATCAGTCATCAGTTCATCACGATCATCTACATATATTTAAACTCTTTTACTTTGAAGAAACCTAAGAAATATTAAGATCCTCTTAATAAGAAATAGCGAATTCAGCACGAAGGTTGCGAAACGCTGAAGAAAGGATTTAAATACCTATGGGCTATGATTATGAAGTAGTATGATTATGAACTAGCTTGCAAGTTCTATTTGTTAGAACAGTGATCACACGGATTATGCGTAGATCGCAATCAGATGGTGACATTTTATCGACAGATACTGCACATATTATGTGTGCTGCCGTGATGCGCTACCGCTGAGCGATCATAAACTCTGAAACGAACTGTCACCAGCAGTATTACCAGACTAATACGACCTGCAAACCTTCAAGAAGAGAGCGTATTCCCTCTTAAAAGGCCGGCAACGCACCTGCAGCTCTTCTTATGTTGCGAGTGTCCATGGGTGACGTAGTTGCTTTCCATGTGGTGACCCTTTTGCTGGTTGCCTCCTTATTTTATAAAAAAAAACAGCTTATGCGTACCTTAACGCCTGTACTAGTATGAGGTCCGTGAAGTCGTGTAGCTCGACGAAAGCTCTCAGCACCGCCTCGTTGAAGTCAGATCGTTCACCGAGATAGTCGCCTATCGCCGTTTTACTCAGACCCTCGCCCTTATGAAGAAACTGGGCGACGTCCTCCGGCGTCCGCTGTAGTAGACCGTTCTCGTAGAGGTATTCGATTCCTGAAACAAATAAACAGGTAATGATAATTTTTGCTAGTGAGTACTACAAGTATAGAAAGACTTTTACGGAGAACGATACGAAAGAAGAAAAGCTTATTTGTTTGTATCAAAAAGGTTCTGAAGCTCCTGGGACGTTTTGATTAAATTTGGTACAGACATGGAATACTCCACGGAAAAAGACATAACTTTTATCGTGGGAAAATGTCCGATAACCCCGGGATGCTACGCAGGCGGAGCCGAGCGCAAATTCTAGGGCGTAATAATAATATAACTAATGCAAGTAATATAATAAGTTCAAGCATGGATTTATGAAGGTTATGAATCTAGAGTAGAACCTGAAATGGATACTGTCGAATTGCGTTTCGCACTAAAGAGGGTTATATACTTCATTCATGAATGAACCTCTTAGTTTTTCAACCCCCTTACTTAACGTCATAGATTTTTCACACTTCAGTCTAAATTATGTAAATTGCGGATACGTAAACTGTGTACAAAGATGTAAATAGATGCGATGTAAACTGTAACGCTGTGTGCGTTCATCATTATTGCACATCAAGGCTAATAAAATCAGTGCACGCTGAGAATTCGCGGTATCGAGCCACATCAGTTTGTGGAGCGAATCATTGCGTTAATAGGATGCTTTAATATTATGCTCACAATAAAATGAAGCAAATAATAGATTAATTAAAATAAGACAAGTAAACAGTTCCTCGGCTCTACTAATTTACAAAGCATCTACTGCACTACGTTCATTATTCGATTCAGTAATAGCTCCCACACCGGTTTCGGTGACGGTGGCCGGTTTCATTGAAACCAGGCCAGCTACGCAGGAGTAATTTTATAGTGCCCAAGTGTGTGCGCAGTACACAAGAGCACTCTCTATTCCTTTACTCTCTTATAACACAGTGGGATGGCAGACCGACACGACCGACGAGAGATCAGGCGCAGGGCCGACTTTTTACATGCCCAACACAACATACATTTCTGTATTATATTATTCATAACACAAAATTAGTGTTCATGTTCTCAGAGTGCGGCAGGCTTCTCTAGTCTCTACATTGTAAAATTCTGATTTATAACAGCCCGGTCAGCGAATAGGTAGAAGTTTGGCCATTGACTCATCACAATAGTCCATAAGACTTAATTCACATTTCACAAACACAAACTTCATCTTACATTTACGATATTCAGTTCTAAGTAGTATGTGGTTAGTGGAGTGAACTCGCCCTCATCCATCAACCCGCTATTATAGATTAAGCACGGCTTAACGATTACACGACTAGATAAAAAAGGTTTTGTACTTTAATGACGATCTTCGACGTTGTTAGCGATATTACTGGCGAATATCTCAAAAACTCTGATGATGGATGAACGTGAACCTTGTCAAATATCCGGGGATAATGAAGCTCTTTTTTCGCGTAAACAACTTTTATTTTATCGAAAAAAATAATGATACAAGGGCGCTACGACGCCACATAGAAGTAGCCTTTCGTAGACCATATTATGATATTTTAAGTCCCTCCGCTAGCTGAGACGGACGCTCGCGGAGGACGCACAAATATATTATGAAAAGAGCACGAGACAGATGCCCGCTTTAGCTAGCGGAGGGCCTTTTGAGGAATATTTATTGTTTTAGGAGGCTGACCGTTTATTTTAAGGGACGAAACTTTGGGGTTGAAAGGATAACAACAAGGGGGTTTATTCTCGTGCTTCGAATGTCGCTTCGATCGTAGGTTGTCTCACTCACACGTGAAAGCATGTAGGAGTGGGACAAACTGCGTTCAAAGTTCAAACCAACAAACAGTCATGAGAATAAGCCCGTGTTGCTTGCAATATAGATGAAATTGAAGCTTTACCTATTCATAGGATATCGATTAGAGCCTATCGATCGCATAATATATAATTTTTTGCACTACTTTTTCGCTATGTATGAGATATCCTTCAACGGCCAGCCGTAATTAATCAAGGATCCTTTGTGATACTCTCACCTAATAAAGGACCTGCAATACGCCCACAGCCCGTCCCGCGGGGGTGGACTACGACTGAAGTAGATTAGGGACGTCGAGGACAACGAGGTTACGGGCCCAGAGTCGTGACGTCAGAGACGCAGTGCTGGATTTTATAAATCTTTCTCGAGAGACTGTAGTCTTTCAGTCCTGACTCCTTATATAATTTGTACGGTGGAATTTTTAGGTACTTTTCGTTATATTCTACTACTGATAAAATGTTATACGAGTATCCAGCCAGCAGCAACTAGCAACTAATATAATATATTCTGTGCCAGTAGTCACCTTTGACTTATGCTTTTAAACTGTATTTGGGTTTTAAACTTACCCACTTCCACGTTAATTATATCAAATACAAAATGGATACACTGTACAATAATCTGTCCCTGCTCAATATATTATTATAGGCAAAGTTGATAAGAAAGACACGAACTTTTACTATTAAAGGAGGATGCAGTCTGTTCCTTAAACTTTAATCACCCAGAAGCAAGTATTTTGAAGCCACTGTTGTTACTTGTTGTTTAATAAAAACTTTTTAATGATATCACTTTGTCATCTAAGAATAGCCCGCGTCGGCAAGAATTTTAAAAAGTCTCGTCTACCCCTCGCGATGAAATACGCAATTCAATTAATAAGTCTTCTACCAAATTAATAAACGGTCCTTGCCGGAAAACTTTTATTATAATTTTAATTAATGTTGTACTTAGCTACGGCATAGCTTTTATCGCGGACTTTAAGCGCGGCAACCGAATCAAGAAATTCCGTAACGAAAAATCCTAACACTTGTCTAAGGTCGTAAATTCAGTTTGGAAGACATCGGCACTGTGTTTGTGTGCGTGCGACTAGACGTATGCGTGTAGACTAGCTGCTAGAAATAGCTTTACCGCGGAATTCCCCAGTTGCCACATTTTATTATATTTCAGAAGAGTCTCACTGATTTAAACAGTCTATCGGATATTTCTTTATAATAATTAAAATAATTATTATAAAATTTCTTCACCGTTCAAATGACTCATATTTCATATTTCATATTTTAATATGAACGCGAACGTGAGGAAACTAACGTCGATCGTTTCAGCCGTTGAAACTGAGGTTTCGTATAAATATTATGTAATTATTTTATTTTTTTATTTTTTAATTTCGTAAATATTTAATGATACCTATAATGAGAAGTAGAGGTAGAATAATAATTATTATATTATATACTTTTTCGAGCTTAGCATAGGAATAGGTTATAGCCGTTATAGGATAATATATTATAAAACATTATGCAGGTGGTGCCAGGAGCATTCACAAACTAGCACTTATGAATAAACAAATGTTTATGTAAAGAATCATTAAGAAACCAAAGAATATTCGTGAATTTAATCATAAATTATAGCAAGATGCGTATTATAGCATTTGTGTTACAGGGAACAGGAGGTTTACAGATAAAAGCCTTTTTTAACATGGGGAAATGCTTTACGCATCCCCGGCAAATTGGGGATATCGGCCGGGGTAATGTGGGACTCCTGCGTCAATATTGCTATACTGTGCCTGCGTCGTCTACCCACTAAAACCCCATGGTGCTCCACCAGAGTTGCGGGTACGATAGAACCTACCGCAAACAGATAAAAGCCTAGCTACAAGCTTTGTCAATCTTAAAAATACTTAAAATAGACCAAATTTCTTATTATTTTTAGTTTCGTGAATCGTGATACGTTAAATGATGGCTTTTTGAATATTTTAGCAAATAGCAAACTTTAAAAAAATGAGATAAATCACCTTACTTTTAACTTTTAAGTCCAATCATACAAATTGCTCTCCAAAACCTTGCCAAGTATGACGAGCGTTATGGATATTGAATTATATTACGTTTCCTTCGCCGTCTTTATTGAAATACTGCATAGTCCATTCACAGTTATTTTACCTCGGAGTTTTTTAAATAATGTCCCTTATGTAGTTGGCATAGAGGTCCTAGAGAAATAAAAAGAATCTGTAGAGAAAGAATTGTAGATGTCATCGTCAGAATGCACTCTTTTGAACAATATTCTCTTGTTACCTCGCAAAAGAAGTGAGAAAAATATTTCATATTATGAGTAGAAAGGTACTAAGTATCAAATTTCATACAAATATTACAAATGCGAAAGTGTGTCTGTCTTTATGTTACCTCTTCACCGCTGAAATGATTTTTTTGCCGCAATTTGGTATGAAGATAGGTAGGTACCTTGAATCCCGGGAAAGCACATAGGAAACTTTTTATCCCGGGAATATGTACATTGTACAGTTCCCAAACAATATACAAATTTTGGCGCGCAAATGTTAGTTTATAAATTTAGTTAGATAAATTTTGTTATTATTATTAGCTAATATTTTACACGTCGTGTCCCTCTAAAACCGACCCCAGAGTATAAAAATGTAATCAATTTTCCATTTCGACACATAAGCCTCACTACGTTTCCAATTTTTACGAGTGAAACGCCATGGGAATCATAAAAAGCTAATATATTATGTTATTTTGGTAGTAAATCTTTAACCCTTTATTGGTAGGTGGCTACGATAATAAATACTATAGAAGAGTAACTGACTCAAAAAAAGTGTTCCACAAAATGTTAACCTATCATACTTTCAGTTGGTTGTCAAAATCTGATCTTTCACAATCTTTCCGTTGCTACGTTCTCAATGACAGTAACTGGAACCACAGAAAATTAATATGATTTCAGCCACTTTCTGTCATATAAAGTACGTAGCAAGGTTAACTCTCATACAATGTAAATACATGTGACTGTTTAAAGCAGAGTTCTTGTTCTATACTATATAGTCTATACTGTTTTATATTTCGATGGTTGGTAGACAACAATAATCCGTGATATGTCAGATTTAAATAAAGTGTGATATAATATAATGTATAATTAAAAGTAAGTAAGATAATTAAGTATTGCATAAATATAATTTATGTGGAGCACGGAGGTTTGCGTGTCCGTAATTTTGTCATTAATAATGCAATAACAATTGTACAATATCTTTACAGGCTGCTACCGATAAGGACTATTATGTAAGGTACCTACTGTCACTAACAAACCTGATGATCCACCTTTGGATGATCCACATCAGTCATCACACTTATTTTATAGTAATAAGATCAAAATGTGGTGCACTGGGTTACATTGTTGCAGTGTTTGTTGCCAAACTCCTTTGAAACGGCTGGACAGTTTTTGATGACATCCTGTGTGCTTATTAAAAAGTCTATGTAACACGAAATAAAATAACGCAAAACAATGTCTACCGGGTCAGCTGGTAAAATAATATAGGTACAGATTCGTTACATCACGAGTCAATGTAGGTCATCGACAGATAATTATAGAGACAGCTGATATTTTTAATCTGTGATAGCCTGATAAGCTAAGATTGAAAGTAGTCACGAATTATAAATCCCGTAAAAATCAGGTCATGAATAAGTTTAATGATGAAATCATTATTTGCATTTAAAGCAACAAAATCAAAGGCATGGACAGAAATGGACTTTCATCAAGTTTTTAGGTTATATTTTTAAGTAGGAACGGACGCTGTTAAATTCAACAATCAACACTGAAAAACTACTCGCTATGACCATTACCGAACCAGGAAGCAAGACGCAATATTTTATATCAAATTTTCGTATGAGGCTTTATATTATGGTCCACAAAGAGGAGCATATAAAACCTAACCCGAGGCAATAAATGGACCAAAGAAAAGGCGAGAGAAATATTATTAAAGTCAGCAACGACGGTATGAACGTCATTCGATACGATATGGAATATGAAGATAGTCGGGAGAAAAAACGCCACAATATTATCACTATCTGTCGTGCGTTCAAAGTTGTTTTACGCCTGACTACACCATAATATCAAAGCCAATATCGAGAAACTTGAAATGAAGTAAAATGGACTATACCAAAGAAAATACACTACACTACACGCAGAATCGCAAACTACCTGCACTGCCTAGGGAAAAACTTGATTACAATTTTGCCCCGACCGCGACGTCTTCAGTTTATGAATATGAAATGGTTCGTCATATCCTTATTACTTCCTCAATATGTTTGCAAAGCGTACATTTAACTGACACTTAGGGGCCAAATATGCAGTGATATCAGCTAAAAGATTCCAAGAAGTAGAGGTTCGGAAATCAATGTAGATAATAGAGATTGTAGAGAATTAATGTTAGGTATATAAAGATAAGTCTTTTGAAGTTCGCGGCTAATCAAATACTGTATATCGTTAGACACAATAGTCAATACTTAAATTTAAGTGATGCTCATCATCTCACATCCCATTGCCAGCTTACATATTTTGCTAAACAGCGACAGTAACAGTCTATGAAAAATATTCCCGATTTTATTTAACGCTTTTGTATTATAATATCTTAAAGGTCTGTCTGTCTCTCTAGTCTCTATATGAAATATGAATAACCATGATTGCCAAGCTGCCTATAAAAGTCGTCAATCATAGGCATTGGACAATCACAGACGAACATGCTCCTTTGGGACTACTACACATATCTGCGAATTCGCATCGTTTACATTATCGCTCCTAAGTCGCTCCTATTGGGTTTATCATCGGACAACGTAGAGGTTAAGATTCTCTACCAAACACAGGATCTGGTGTTTATTATTTTTAAACATCGATCCCACGGAAACGCCGGAAGATTGTATTAAAAACTTAACACGTGTTTAATAAACGTTAATAAGTTGATTTAAGATGAGTGGAGTTCAAACCGCAGGTCAAGATTAATTGAGTGAAGATAGCCGTTTACGAGTTCGTGAGATAATATAATATTGGATTTTAAAGAACCTGCAATCTTATCTTGGAGGTAAAGGTAACGTCATTAAAATCTACTTCTGAGTATATTAGTAGTAGTATAAGTAGAAAAGTTTATCTGTTTGTTAGTTTGAACGAGCTAATCCCAGGAACTACTAGTTAGGCTCAGTAGCATCACACTGCAAATAGAAGGATCAATATGAGAAAAGCATTAAGTAGATGAAAATGTGGAAAAAGGTGAAAATTATTTGAACGCGCTATTCTCACGAACTACTGAACGGTTTTTATGTAATTTGGCAGAAATATAAAGTAGTCCACTAGAAAGGACATAGGTAACCTTTTTTGCGGGAAAAAGTACGGTTCCCCGGAATTTGTTATTGAGGCGGGCGGAGCCGCAGCTCTACTTGAACATGGGACCAAAAATTTGTATCACACATGGGCAATAAATAACTAAAGTGGACATATTATGGCCGTTGCAATAATGACCTGATCTGTGGTACAAAAACTCGAAAGGAACACTTAAGACTTAACAGATTAAATATGATGCAAACTGTGACATAAAACTTGCATTCCACTGCCAAGACAAAAAAGAGCACTTAAAAATGGCACGATTGTATCCACTCGAGATACAGGCTGCTCACAGCATGCATTAAGATCCGCTTCTCTGCTGTTAGGCAAAAGCTTAGTGTTCGATTTTTAGTCTCTTAGGTGGGGTGCGCGGACACGGTGTCACACTATTGGTATTTGGTTGTTGACACGTTATTACGTATCTATTATACACAGACGCCTATTATGCTTCCTTCAGTTCAGTTTAGTTATGCCTTAAATAAATTATAAGATGCATACTTTACACTCGACTGTAGCACTCAAATCAACCCATAGACATGAAACATTTATGGGGCAAGCGTGTCACCGTCAAAGGGCCATTTCGCGAGTCGAGTGCCACTAAACCCTTCAAGTGCACTCAGCCGGTGGGAAAGGACTCCAATCGACAGACTATTTATTTATAAACTCATCATAGAGTATGTGGAGATGGATGGCACATAGTTTACTTCTGCGTATTTACTACAGTCAACTTGCATTAATTCATAAAGCGACAGCGAAGTAAGAAATCGGTAGTAATTTCATTTTGATATATTGTAGTAAACGCCAGCGATGCATTCCCTTACATTTTTGATTTCCAACTTCGCAACTTTTCCAAGGACCGACTTACCCATGTTTCTGAAATACCTAATGTACAAAGAAGTCGGTAACGGCTCTATTTGCGGACAAAAGACAGAATTAGACATCCAGAACTCTACATAGCCGGTACTAACCGACTCTCCTTACAAAATCGTCGCTATCATTTTTAAGCCGGATCTACTGTAATAATACCCTAGTTCGTCCTTTTTCTCTAATCTTAACTCTATCTTTCCTTTTTGGCTCTATTCTCTAATCTAAATAGTAAGTTCTATCTTTTCTTTTTCGACGGCCTAAAAGGGCACATATTTGGCATATCACATCGTCTGCGGAATCTTTATTATTCAATTCAAAGGGAAAAGTGTTAGAAACTGGAGCATTGCCAATGCCCAATACGTACCCAGTTCTGACTTTTACCGTTTGAGCACGAACCTAAGGTAAGTTTGTGCTAGACAAAGTATTTTTATTATATTTTCTTGTATATTTCTTTGAAATGCTGAATCCATATTCCATATAATATCCATACTAATATTATATAATATAAATGCGAATGTGTGTCTGTATGTCTGTCTGTTACCTCTTCACGCCCAAACCGCTGAACCGATTTAGCTGAAATTTTGCATGGAGATACTTTGAGTCCCGGGTAAGGACATACGATTTTTTGTCCCGGAAAAAGTACGGTTCCCTCGCGATAAACGAGTTTTGGCGCAACGGAGTTGGGGGCGTCATCTAGTGTAAGTACTAATAATACTATGTTTCTGTCTGTCTATCCATCTGATCATAATATTATTCATAATATTTTCTATGGACACACTTTTGGTCCTGGAAAACGACATTTTCTAAGTTTTTATCCTAAACTTAGTTTAACTTAGTCTTATCCTAAATAAGCATCAGCAAAAACTAAAATCTATGCTTCTTGCACGTTGCGTCGAAAGTAAGTTACGGGCAAGTCCAGTATTATTTTAAAAATGCTGAGGGCCTGTTTTACCACTTCCTGATAAAGTGCAGGATAGGCTATCAACCTATTTGACAAATTACCCATACTCTATCTGTCAAGTTAAGTGGTGGATAGCCTATCCGGCACTTATCAGGAAGTGGTGAAACAGGCCCTGAATGTTCTAAACGTTTGCATTACCTTGATGCACATGTCATAACTCATAACGCACAAAGAACTTACATTCTTTGTGCGATTTTATTTTTTATTGTCAAGTATTTTTTCACGCACCTTCCTTGTACGTTACCTACGGAGGAATTTAAATTATTTATAGGGCCTGGCACGCAATGTTTTTATCTTATTCATGAGATAGGTGACACAAACAAAGCCAGTTTCAGACTGATCTAGATATAAGTTTTTGTGCACAAATATGAGACCTAACTAGATCTTAAACTGTAGCCACCTGCAGCTGTAGTTATTATTGACAAAATTTTTCGTTCATTAAAATTATTCATAGCAATTAGTAAAGTTAATTTTAACTCCAATTTTAAAGAAACGTTGCACCTGCACTATACATCGCAATTCCAAAAGGCTCCCAGAAACTGTATTATTATTTATTATTATACGCTTTTTATTAGCTTCACCTGTATATTTGTTTGTAATGTTTGTAACCGACTTCTTTGGGCGCGATTTTGACCCACTTTAACGGCCAGATTTCGTTCAAACTTTGTAGATTTATCGAGGAACGATGACAATACACTAATTTGATATAATTATTCCATTTTCAATTTGTATGTTTGTATGTTTGTTTGTAACCGACTTTTTTGGGCGCGATTTTGACCCACTTTAAACGGCCAGTTTAGTTTGGTTGTATATAAAAAAGCGTGTTTTTAGTTTTTTTAACTATTAATATTTATTAAGAACCGCGATTCACATAAAACTACTTTTACAGTCATAATTTTTGGCCGACCACAACAACCATTATTTTCTATCCTCCTGTGCTGTCTAAATCCATATACATATTAGTATTATATCATTATTGCGAAAGTGTGTCTTCTGTTGACTGTTACTTCTTCACACTTAAGCCCATGAACCGATTTTGATGTAATTTGGTTGGAGACACATACTCTGAGTCCCGGATACATTTTTATCCCGGAAAAATGTACGGTTTCCGCACGATAAACGAAGTTCGATGCAACGGAATTGCGGGCAACGTGTAGCAGAGTTTACTTATTTCTTGTGTGGGATTAGGTATAACAAATACTTTCGCGATCGTATTACCACGTTAAGGTGACGCCTTGATAATTTGGCTGTAGCGATGTCCATTTTTCTCAGCAATGACTAAAGCTAAGAAATTAAAGTTCCCTGTCAGTATTCATCATGTCTTTGTCTTTGAATTACCCATAGCATAACACGATTGGTCAACTTTTATAACACAGAATAATCAATCAAAAAGACCTCTGTAAAAAAAGGGATTCCTATTTTGCCAACAGAGGAGAGTGATATAAGCTTCCAAAATTTGTACATAAATTGGTTCTAGTATACACTTTAATTTGTCCATAGCTTTTATGAAATCTATTTATGGTTTTTAAATTATGCGACAAAAACCATTTTGTCGCTACGCCCTTTCAATTTTTTGCTGTTCCATTGCTTGTTTTCTATGAGAGGCCGGGCCAGCCTCGCATAGAAAACAAGCAATCTCAAACACATCCAACACGGTTCTTTACTTTAACATGGCGTCACCTTAAGCGGTTACTCCAAGTATCGGACTGAACTTCGCAAACTAATCTCATAAGCACGTTACATAAGTGTCCTGTACTAATGTACTAATCCAATTTGGCGTACTCAAGCCTCGAGGGGTGTCCTATTTTTATCTGGGACTAGTTCTACTTTAATGTCTGCAGAAATAAGTAGATACTTTAAATAATGAATAAAATAAAAATTCATTCAAAGACGATAAACCAAAATTTCTCACCGTTAAATTGTTTTCAGAACCAATACTTTTTAGGACTTAAATAATCCAAGTCAGTCTAGCATTATCAAGTTTTGGTGAGAGAATGTAACTGCAATCTGCAATCTAATTTGACGAGAAAGATAGAGCATCGCAATTGGTATCACTTATCAAAAGTATTTGAGGACTTTCAAGTAAGGAAGGTTAGAGATTGACTTTTAAAATGGCAATAAAAATAAAACGTTTGCAGAGTGCTCTGACATTTCGAAGCAAAATTGTAACCATTCTAAATGCCAGTTAATATCATCGGGTATGATAAAGAACGCAGTTATTTTTAATTTCAATAACGAATGCCGGGCTATGAACGGAACTGAGGTTAGATAGTATAATTATTATTTTTAACAAAAAATTAAAACCGACTTCCAAGGTAAAAACAAAAGCAAGTAATATTCTTAAAAATAATCTAAAAAGAATCAAATAATTCCTATTCCTTATTATAGTGCAGTCTTCAGACTTAGCCTAAACCTCAACTATTTCTGTATTCAATCTTCGTACTTTTGAAGTCGCTACCAGCCCGGAAAAGTTCTGAGATCCATGACTAGAACTTACGCTAAAGTAAGCTGGTACCGACTTCAAAAGCATGAAGATTGAGTACAGAAATAGTTGAGGTTTAGGCTAAGTCTGAAGACTGCACTATATAATAAGGAATAGAAATTATTTGATTCTTTTTAGATTATTTTTAAGAATATTACTTGCTTTTGTTTTTACCTTGGAAGTCGGTTTTAATTTTTTGTTAAAAATAATAATTTTACCCTTTTTAGTTACAGTTTTAGCTGTCCCGGCAAACATTGTTTTGCCATATAAAGTATGTCTTCCTCCGGCACACGCACCCGCGCCTTGGTGACGCCCACTATCGTAATATTTTAATTTCGCCATAATTTCAAAACCAAACGTCCAATTTTATTCATTGAAAGATCAAATATTATTTACATAAACTGTACTTAGTGATGAAATAATTTATTTTGATAAGGATTAAAAGAATTAGTAAATTAAACAAGTTTGAATGTAGTCCAAAAAAAATCAAGATTTTTAAATAAAAAAATGGTTATTGTGCCTCACTCGACATAGATAAGTATAGTGTGCCGCGGACTTTTTTGTAGATATTTATAAGATCTACAATTTCTTAGAACATTTTATGGTTCTATCTTTTATAGTTTCGGCAGCGTACGCAAAATAAGTAACTTTTCTGGTTGATTTTAACCTGGCGTCCGAAAAACCCAAATATCTTACGAAACCCTATTTTTTTCAAAATAAAATTTAGCCTATGTTCAGCAGAAATAATGTAGGATTCATTGGCTTTTGCTTGGAGTAGTTTAAATAAAGCCAAAATCCTCGAACTTGTATCTATAAGGATTTAAAAGTTCTGTTGGGTACCTTCGGAACCAGGGTACATCATGGTGCAAAATCTTACTTTTTGGTAGTATTTGCCTGAAATACTTCAGAAAAAAATCAAAATCACTATATGTTTCCATATAAATTTTGAGGAGTTCCCTCGATTACTCATGGATCCCATCATCAAGTCACCACTTTTATGAACATGGTACCAAATTCGAGTCAAACCCTATACAACACAAAAAGAATTTTGCAAATCGGACCACAAACGGCTGAGTAATCATTGAACATACATAAAAAAAAAGATACATACAGCCGAACGTATAACCTCCTCGTTTTTGGAAGTCGGTTAAAAATTCTAAATCATTCTAGTACAGATTACCTGCAACTTTGTCGCCAAAATTAATTTATCGCGGTAGAACCGTTTTTCCGGCAAAAAAATCTTGTCCATTTTTGACACTAAAAGTAACCCTATACCATCCGATGCTAAACTTCTTATTTAAAATCGGTTCGGAGGTTTGGTCGTAAAGAGATAGAATTTTCACTTTCGAATTTATAGCGTTAGTATGGATTAGGTAAGATGAAACAGATTCATATTATGTTGCTTAATAAATCCCTACGCAAAATTTCATCCTAGTACTAATATAACTTTGCCTCTCGGCGCTTACTTCTACTTTGTTCGCGATTTCCAATTTATTTTATGTGTAAACTTATTTATACAGGCTGTTGTGCATGTGCCCGAAGGTTCTGTATTTGATTTTACTAAATCTTATATACATATATCGAGGGTTGCAAATCTAAGGATCAAAGACGAACCACGTAATTAGTAAATAAACTCTATAAAAATAATTATCTCACCAAAAACATACCTGTTAAAACGGGGCCAAGTTCCTATTCACTAATTGTTCGCCTTAAAAAAGAGTTGAAATCCAATTCAATGCCAAGTTTAGATGCACTTCCAAATCGATCATAATCATCTTCATCAACAGCCTGATCCTAAATACTTCTAAATTTGAACTTGGCAGGTTAATTTAATCACATAGATATCTTATATTTAAATTTAAAAATTATACATTATCAAGTGCTACTAGCATGAATACCTGCCAAGTTCAAATTTAGAAGTATTTAGGATCAGGCTGTTGATGAAGATGATTATGATCGATTTGGAAGTGCATCTAAACTTGGCATTGAATTGGATTTCAACTCTTTTTTAAGGCGAACAATTAGTGAATAGGAACTTGGCCCCGTTTTAACAGGTATGTTTTTGGTGAGATTTCAATACTTTTTTTAAGGAATCATACCAATTTGTTTCTTTCCTCCTCATCTTATTTCAGTGTATTTACTTGTACATATTAATTTTTATCTCAAATTCATAGATGAGCCGACTCACGCTTGACCAATTACTCAAATTTCTTAATTTTTTGTTAATCTACATATAACAAACAACCTGTGTGCCAAATTTCATAACGCTACGACAACTGGAAGTGGCCTAGAGGTTTTGATTACCGATTTTTATCTCAAATTCATAGATGAGCCGACTCACGCTTGACCAATTTCTCAAATTTCTTAATTTTTTGTTAATCTACATATAACAAACAACCTGTGTGCCAAATTTCATAACGCTACGACAACTGGAAGTGGCCTAGAGGTTTTGATTACCGATTTTTATCTCAAATTCATAGATGAGCCGACTCACGCTTGACCAATTTCTCAAATTTCTTAATTTTTTGTTAATCTACATATAACAAACAACCTGTGTGCCAAATTTCATAACGCTACGACAACTGGAAGTGGCCTAGAGGTTTTTATTACCGATTTTTATCTCAAATTCATAGATGAGCATACTCACGCTTGACCAATTTCTCGAATTTCTTAATTTTTTGTTAATCTACATATAACAAACAACCTGTGTGCCAAATTTCATAACGCTACGACAACTGGAAGTGGCCTAGAGGTTTTGAAGCCGACTCACGCTTGACCAATTTCTCAAATTTCTTAATTTTTTGTTAATCTACATATAACAAACAACCTGTGTGCCAAATTTCATAACGCTACGACAACTGGAAGTGGCCTAGAGGTTTTGATTACCGATTTTTATCTCAAATTCATAGATGAGCCGGCTCACGCTTGACCAATTTCTCGAATTTCTTAATTTTTTGTTAATCTACATATAACAAACAACCTGTGTGCCAAATTTCATAACGCTACGACAACTGGAAGTGGCCTAGAGGTTTTGAAGCCGACTCACGCTTGACCAATTTCTCAAATTTCTTAATTTTTTGTTAATCTACATATAACAAACAACCTGTGTGCCAAATTTCATAACGCTACGACAACTGGAAGTGGCCTAGGAATTTTGATTATCGGTCAGTGAGTCAGTGCCAAAATTAGCTATTTTTACAAGGAAATATTTCAGGATCTAACAAATCTATATGTATGAAATTTGGTATATTGCGTAAGTACTAGTATATAATTAGGTAGGTAAAATTTTATCTTTGCTCTCGCAATAGGCACTGAGATACAAGGGGGTCAAAAGTGCGTCGAAACCGTTCGTGTAAATAGTGCACGGCATGCGCGCGGCCTGCTGGAACTTGGCCGCGCACTCCGTGCGCTTTGATATTGTAATGTTTATGATATTATATATTATATGATATATCTTACAAAGTTATAATTTCAAGTGTCTCCAAATAAGAAGCCTTTTTGATGGGAGACCATTTTTAAAGAAGAAGAAGAAGACATACCCTATGGTATGTCAAAAGGCTTGTTATTTAGAGATTTTTAGTTAGACCTGCACTGCGAATTTTATTTTTTTCATATATTTTTATCGCAAATGCGGATACCCTCGATTCAATGTGTAACAGAAGTACAAAAAAAATCCGCGCGATTTAAATTCGTAGAGCGGACAATCCGTTATTGGACTAAATCTCCTACCTTTCTTAGGGTCCATGTTGAACTTCTTCCTGCCTATGCTCATCTGTTTGGCCTTGCTGTTCTGTTTGCACTCCTCCTGGCCGTCCAGCGCCTCCAACTCCGCGACCACTTCACCGAGCTCATCTTTGAGTTGCTGTAACAACAAGAGAAGTAAGTAAGCGAACATTGTGAAAGACTTGGTGAAATTGAAAATCAAATGAATGTTAAATGTTATGCAGGTAAAACCTTAATGATCAACGTATGTACTATGTTGCTTCATTGTCAGTCTGCCACATTCGCGCACACTCACTATTTTACACAGTCAGGGAAATGGAATGAGATCAAAGGCATATTGGCGGTATATAAATCAAAACTCAGGTGAGACCAGCTGAAAAACTGATATAAAATTAGTACTAAACAATAATATCCCCAAGCACCATTCTGTCACAAACTCACAACAGAACAAAATTACTTATTTTTGTTGTGGTGAGATTGTAAAAACAGTATCTACCTAAAAAAACGTTACCTACGTCTACATACTAACGGGGGGTAAAAATCTAAAAATAGAGCTAAAATTTTAACTTTAACCATGTATTAGCTAGGGTTAATAATTACGGATGACTAATTACCGTCAACACGTGTTCATACAAAAATCCCTTTCATGTCGTACATAACACCAATTTAGTCAACAGTTAGGGGAGATCGGCTTTCTTCGTTTTGATAAACAACCCTTGTTAACACGAAATAGTAAGCAGGTGTTATTTTAAGCGTCTAACTCTAGACTCTAGTAGTTAATTTGGTAATAGTTCATATTTTAAAAAGTAAAATAAACACGTACAAACAAAGTTTACTCAAGGAGTTATTGTTCGTGAGTCGTGTCAAAGGCTCTACGAAGCGCTAACTTATCTACAAAACAAAGCGAGAAAGGTATAAAGTAAAAGTAACTAAGGAGTAAGGATCTTCCGAGTTCTGACTATATCATGATCTACGTTCTAATGCGTATATATTTTAACTATGTAATATGTATGCTCTGTAATAGGTAATTTTCATGTTATAACATAAGAATGTGAAATAACTTTAATTATATACTTTTTGTCATGAGGAATGCAAAAATAATGTTATTTTTTCATAAAAATGTACGATTAATTTTATATTTCTAATTTAAAATTGAAGTTTTATTATCTGTATAACACGTGACCCAAAACGCCGACCGCCATGATTTTCTGTATGACGTCATTTGTGCTAAAGCAAGTTTTTGTTTGTGAACAACGCGTCACGTCGAAATTAACAGTATTTAAAACTATTTTGAGCAAATTTTGAGACCCTTAATTTATACATAGTATTTCAATAAGTTATTTGAAATACGAGATTTAACATGTATGTACGCTGGATTTGTTAAAGCCGAAACTACAAATCTACCGAAAATAGATGCAGTAATGATTGCAAAATTCTTTGCATACAATATCGATTTTTTTTCTGCAGAATGCAGGAATATCAAAACGGCTATGTAAGTATAGTGTATTTAATTTTCTAAAACTATGTTACGACAAAATTATATTGTGTATTTTCGGTCTTATATATTATCTTATATTATGGTGGTACTAGGGTCGGTATATAACTTTGGTCTTTGACATAACAGTTTGACATTTCTTTATTATGGTACTTTTGACGTCACAATTCACAAATATGGCGGTCGGCATTTTGGCGCCTATAATTTTCGACAATATTTTGAATTTTTTTCCCTACTTACAGGATAAATATTTCGCAAAAATAAAAATTACACTTGACCGTCGCATGGTAAACGAACATTTTAAAAAATATTTGAAAAAATAGTGGAATAAGCCTATTGTAGGAGTTTCATGTTATTGTAAGACAAAACGCAATAACTGTATTTTAAAAAGATAAAACCGACTTCAAAATTGTACGTAATTGAGAATTAAAACTCCCTATCTCCAAAACTACTGAACCGATTTTGATGAAACTTGCACTATTCCCTAAGTTGAACAATACCTAGTACAATAAAAAAAGAATCACTTAAATCGGACTTGTAGTTTCAGAGATATGCGCGAACAAACATAAAAACATACTTACATACATACATACACTTTTGAAATTTGGCACATTTGTTCAGAAGCTGTTATAGATTAACATATTATGTATACAAAAACTGGGCAGTTCTGGAAATATTACATACATACGTGTCGAATTGATAACCTCCTTTTTTTGAAGTCGGTTAAAAAAGAAGGGATATTTGAATGTCAGCCTACCAAAAGCAGTCTCTTCTCTTAACAATAATTTAAAGGACTCCATCAAAAGTTCAACAGGTACGAAATCACTTATGTCGAATACAATTCATTCTATACTAGATACTCTAGAAAGCCAAGAGCAAACCAATGTCTTTTGTTAGGAGATAATACTTCGAAGCGGTGCGCAGCGCAATCATTTTTTTCTATAGCCCACATTACAATAGAAAAATATCACAAAGCGAATTCACAAGCAAAGTTAGTCTAGCTGAAAATAATAGCGAGCAGTGCTTGGACTAATAATAATCATGCACAGCCATTCTCCAAACTTACGACCGCGGCATACTTTTCGTTGTAGTATTTTCTAATTTCTTTAAGACTTTAGGCCTACAGAGCATAAAGCACAACTCACAAGTCACAACTAAAATAGTAGAAACCCAAAAGAGTTTCCCAACAAAATGTTTAAATATAAAATTGCTTAATTTTATTGATTTGAAGGAAATTCCTATCTTACACCTTCAATTATGAAATCTTGTATAATATTATTATTTATTATAATAATATAATAAATAATAATATTATACAAGATTTCTTGAAAAAGACTGCAGGGATTTTCATTATTGCCTCGATGGCGTTTAAGGGATAATAAACGATCTAGGTCTCATACATGAAAAACTGCACATTTTTAAGCTTTCTGTGCTTGTTTTTCAAACTTAAGAGCAAGGCTCCTAGGTACTACTGGGACGGTCTCCATTTATCACGATCAAATACCAGGCGGATGCGTTGCAACAAATTGCCAACAATCTATTGAAGGCATTTATTAAGGCAGCTATTTGATCATAAAGGTGACTGTCCGATCCTCGCGGCAAGCGACCGCGACCGACAAAAATTCGAATAAATTTACACTTTAGGAACTACGCTATAAGGTTTCATTTTCTACTGACATTGGACTATAGTGACCCATACCGCCGCTGCTTTGTAGCGACGTAGAGCAAAATGAAATCTACATATTGTATTAGGCTGCGTTTCCACCAGAGATGTGTTGCGACTTGCGAAGAATGTGTTTTTGAGAACGAATAGAATCGCTTCATTGACGTGACCTCGCTCAGCGTAGCGATTCTATTGAATCTTAAAAACACATTCCTCGCAATAGGTAGGTACATCTCTGGTGGAAACGCAGCCATAGTCCGTCATAAAGTGGCATTTTGTTTGCTTTTTGTCGGTCGCGGTAGCTTGTGGCAAAGATCGGAAAGTCACCTTTAACATAATATAGGAAGTGAGTCTCACGCACTAATAATGTGGTACATAAACTGCACGAGCGATTCATTAACCCACAATAATATTCATAGTATTTAAATACACGATGCGTTCAGCCGAGAACCGCTGATTGAAAAGCGGTTTACCTAATTACGTTAAAAGTCAATAATATATAATTTTAATTGAAAATTATAAGCAAAATGAGTTATATTATATTTACTATAGTAATACTAGATTTTGCCTGCAAACTTCGACGACGAAATTGGTTTATCGCGCTGGTTTGTCCGCGATAAAAACTATCCTTTAAACTACGTTAACGTAAAGATGTAGATTGACAGACTTTTGCATTTTGGTATCCTGTAGAATGCACTAATCGTCATAATGTCATTGTAAACGCAAAGTGTGAGTAATGTATGACTCAACCAACTCATACTTATTCGATAGGGGAACAAATTAGCAGGTTAAGGTTAATGATTATTTAAGTTAATGGCTAATTATGACTAATGAATTCAAAATTGTTATCTTCTTAATAAACTATTGCAAGTTTGTTTTAATTTAAATTTATGTACATTGGTTTCTCTAACACTTTAATACAGTCTAATTCCTATCAAACAACAGAAAGTATTCTCACATACTTTATACAGCACGTTGATTTGAGAAATTGACTGGATTGAGCAAGGAACAATGATATATCACTACTGGATAAAACAGTAGTATCTACACACACTGGCAAAATTAGCGGAACATAGTTAAAAAGGGGCACAACTTGAACTCAAGTGGGTCAGGCTGTCTGAAATCCTTTTATATAGTGTCTAAGCTCATTTAAGAAATAAAATATTGAACAAAACTGGCAATTTGAGAGATTTTTATTGCAATTATGCCATAATAAATGTTTTTCGATGATTGACGTTGTAAGTGTTTCTGATAAGAATGGCGTTTTTAGCGGGGTTCAAGGTATGCCAGCTCATTTGATTGTTTGGTTTTTGGAAGAACACATTGCTTAGATATAAAATTAGTGATTTCACAGCATCTACGACAGCTAGAGCTGTAACCACGATAGAGAAAGGTCACACCTACCGTTCGGTCAGTCAGGCCTTAGGTGGGTCAGCTTCCGTGGTTCATCGTAACTTTCAACGCTACAGAGAGACTGGATCTTACGTCTGGAGACGAGAACAAGGCAGATATCGGGTGACATTGGTTCAGGATGACCGTTTTGTTAGGGTACAAGCCTTAAGAAATCGACCTCAAACTGCATTGCATACACGAAACCTGTCGGAACAGATCCGAGATGTACGTGTGAGCGATTGTACAGTAAGAAGAAGACTTCAATTTTATGTGCGTCCATAGAGTAAAAAAATCGGGCATTATTACCTAAATTATGCTGGCGTAGCCTAGGTGAAGAGGCCAGCACGGTCTACGGATATGGATCCGATTGTGGACGTGTGGCACATCAATGGGTGAACGGTACGAGTTAAACCTCCAGCTCCAAAATCTGTTCAGGAGCTCGAGTTGGCGCTACTGGAGGAGTAGGAGAATATCCCACAGGAAATGATTGACAATCAAAATGCAAGCATGGAATGGCGTATCCAGACCCTCTTGAGATCCATAGAAGGCATTAAACGCTTTTAACATGGCATTTCTTAAGTAAAAATGGAGAATTTAACTTAAAAAATTACTACTGAAATTTCAAATATTTTCTTAATTTTTGATTTTTGCTGATTTTTTTTCTTTTTACACGATTTCATGCCCTAAATTTATATAAGTTTTATTTTTTAATCATCAATTATTGAATTAATATGGAAATATATAAAAAAACAGCAAATAATTTTCAAAAAAAATGAAAATTTTGTTATGTTCCGCTAATTTTGCCGGTGTGTATAGTGTAGTGTAGTACTGATAGTAAGGTAGATTATAGATAGTAGTAGTTAGGTACACAATACCATGCTATCGATACGGTCTGCGAGCTTCTAACATCGTTTGCGGTCGGCAACCCATGCTCCCCGGGGAATACACCATCCATGTCTAGACTATTGTGAAAAACAAAGACAGACGACAATTAGTACGGCTGAGTGCTAAATATTTTAATCAGCCTTTGTTCTTTACAAATATGCTTAGAATGAGTATAGTGAACTTAGGGAACGAAGCATCTATGATTGTTATTCCAAAGAAATTCGAAGTTTAAGTACATTTGGCTTCCTACTTCCTAGTCGCTATTACCATTGACCACCATTAAATTTTGGTTCCTGTAGTAAAAGATTGTTTTAAATAAACCGATTTATATTGACAAAAGTAGTTTGCAAAAAAAATAGAAACAAAGATTACGCACTATTTCTCAGTAGAGCGAAACTGCATGGACATTGGACGCTTATCATGACCACTATAAAAAGGGTTTATATGGTAGAATCGCACAGTAGAATAATTATCATTTCTACTATGACTATGCTAAGCCTTCTAGTATTAAACAACTTTGGTCATCGATTACCAGTCACACGAATTTGCATACAAAGTTGGGCAGCCATTTTATAATTCCCTATTCTGTCATTTACGGTCGTGTGGAAGTTTCGGTCCACTCCTTCCCTATTACTTTGACAATACGTCACAACTCACAGCCATGCCTAGCCATTGTCCTGTTTAATGACATCATACGGCTTAATGGAGAGACGTTTGATGGTGCCATATAATTATTTATTGCCTAAAGTTCGACAAGGCTCTACATGAACGTGGCGAGAAAAGGAACTAAACGCTTATATCATACAAAAACGTCATTTTTGACATGTGTTTGACAGTTCTCCTATACCAGCAGCGCCTTTTGACATCATTGACACATTCATATAAAGCCTTGTCGGACTATAGGCACAGAATCCAACAGTACGTGACATTTGAGCACCTTCAAAAGCAACGTGCCTCGCAATGTACCAACATTACGAAAGTGATATTAAAATATATACAGTTACAGTACTTTTTGTTAAGAACAACTCATTTACTAGGACAACAATAGGACAACTTTCTAGGCGTGAAAATAAATACTAAGAGGCAAGGCCTAGTCTATATTACAGCCACCTTCGCTTTAAAGGAAATGCACAAGCTAGACTCGAGAGCATAACCTGCTGCGAAGAAGTGAATGTTAAACAGTACTACGTCCTTGTGTGAACTATGCTGTTGCTACTCATTGTATTTAGTGCGTTAAAATATATAGTCTAGCATTCCTTGCATTTTAAGGCTGGAATCAAACGGGCTATAGAGAACCGCGACCAAACGCCATCGTCTTAGATTTGCTTCCAAAGCCAACTGTAGCGTTGGTTTTCACTCTACCATGATACACAAAAATCGACGATATGAAAGTTTTAAAGACAAAACGCGACTCGTCGTAGTCATCAGTACTGAACAGCCCGTTCGCGTCGAGCCTAAAGCATCAATATTAAAGACTCCGTTCCCATAAAACTATGAGTCAATGTCATATTTTATCAATTCAACACCACGAAGATACCCTTTTTACATGGAAAGCCACACGAGTTGCAATGTAAACGACAAACGCCTAGTGCCTATACGTGAGCACTAGGTTTATAACAGCTAGTCTAGACTAGTTTTTTGTCGAGTACCGCAGGTGCCTGCAGAAATTTCTTTACCAAGAAATGTCACTTAGAAATCAGCTTCGTTGAAGAGACCGGTTGAAAAATTGTTTTGGAAAAAATAACGAGAAAACGAGGAGCAAGAAAACAGATAAATATAAAACAGGTAAGTTTTACCGTACATAAATTATTAAAATTTATATCTAAAACTACAAAAACGTGCTAAATATTATGATAGGAAGCTAGAAGGAAGAACAAGATATACAAAATGTTTGGAAATTGGTAAAACTCCAAGTAGTATGCCACGTAATAATTTCGTAAAATTGTGTTGTAATATTTTGCATAATTGTATAAATTCAGCAAAATTGCAACAAAATTTGTGTCAGCGAAAAACACAGTAGGTAACGATCCTCGGCGTCTTAGTGAACAACTATAGCAGTAATGACTAATGCCGGTATAATACAATTACTTAAAAACGTTTAAATTACGCAAATGTTAATTGTTTTCTACACCTCAAAGTTCCATCGGAGTCTGATAAAACTACTTCGGACAGCGATACCAAACTAAGTGACAGAATCCTTGGATCCTATCCAAAAAAATCCAAATTTTGTAACTTTCTCCAGAAAACCGTTAAATCCTCAGACTTTTTACTGACCCTTTCACCAATAAAAGTGAACGTGGCATTGTTAACGCCGATAAAGTAATTTGATATGACGAGAATGTGATATGCATTGAATATGAAACCATCGGATGGACCGTAAATAATCTTAAACTACCGACAATAATTATTGCTTGTAGAAGCTAAAGAGAGATGTTTTAAAACTATAACTTTATCAGTAATTATTACTTTATTAGTACTTAACTGGTGAATTTGAAGGACAGATAAAAACAAAACATATCAAAATGCGCAAGAGATTTAATATATTTTAGGATCGATTAAAAACAAAAAAATTTTAAAAATATTTTAAAAAATCCAAATTTTCCTTTGGCCAAAACATAAACATTTCTTTTCGCCTTTTACTTTGCTAAAGTAAATCGTACGCTTGCGAATATTCTTTTTCAACGGATTTCTAAGCTGAGGGTTTCAGCGGTATTAGGGAACGACTTGAGAATTAAACTCTCCTAATACTACCTTAGGACTTTCCTTGGCTTAGGGGTTTATTGGTAAGAATTGGCAGGGGTCTGCTGTGATAAGGATCACCACATTCTCTCCTTAAATTATAGAAACGTACCCTTAAAACATAGGTCTTATAAGAATATGTAATTTTGTTGTATTTATTTAACCTTTTATAGCTCCACATCCTCCAAAACAATATTATACATATTGCCTAATACACTCTGCTTTCATTTGTCGTATTTACAACACAAAATAATTTATCTTACCACATTTTTCCTGGTAGCATAAACAAAACGAGGCAAAAAGGCACTCCATCTTTGAAGCTGCGATAAATATACTTTGTTGCCTTTCATTCGTACTTTCGAGAGTTGAGTCGAATAAAGGCGTTAATTTGGAGATTTTTTAGATAAAAGATTAAAATATAGATACATAAGTAATAAAGGTGAAGATTGCATATTATACATTCAGATGTAGTTGAGCACTATTTTGCAGACATTTCCCCCAATCAGCCTGTTGTCTAGACGCTAGACGGAGAATGTAGAGGCTAGTTTACAGTTATAAAATTGTGTTTAAACTCTGTTCTACTTGCTACTTTTTACTAATTATCTTGTCAGTTAATAACAAGGAGGACGAATCATTATTGTCAACTGTGAACTAATGCATCTTATTACCCTGGATTTGCTTTGGAAGCCAATTTTGATTTCAGTGTCATGAATTTGAATGAATTAAATATTGTCTCCCGAATAATCGATATTTAGTTGAGTGAGAGTTCGAATTCTTCGTTAGGTACAAATTGAGTCACCGCATTAATTATACCACATACTATTGAGATCGACTTGACTCGATTATGTCAATAGTAAGGAGGCTTGTTTTGCTTTTGGTTTTTTTTCTGTTATGTAAACTATTGTTTTTGCCACACGCCGCAAAGGCACTGCGATCAATTGACTTATAATTACGCAACCACGGTCACACTTTCCTAAATTTGAGCGTTACAAATTCAGTGAACTAATATCCGGCGATTATGGTTATAAAATATTACAGGTCGTTATGGTCATGCAAATTGTTGTCGTAAATCGTTAGTGTGGTTATAATAGCTGAAGCTGAACCCACTGGCTTTTATTATCATTAGATAATTATTTATAGTTAATAAGTTAATAATTATGAGTTGTAGGTAATTAAAATAGGATGTTATATTATGGATTATGAAAATTGTGTTACATGTGGAACTTGAAAATTGTGTTACAGCTGGCTTGACTCTTTAGAATGACATCAGAATGCTGAAGTGTATAGACTATAGGTATTTCAACATTACATACAAAAATGATCACAGTAAATTGCATAATTATCAATAACATATTATTAATATAGGACATCGAGTAAAAGTTTACTTTCCTCGTTGATTTAATGAAATTATCAGAGGTATAAAACATTTCGTAATAATTACCTGTATTATCTGTAATGTCGTATGAATGATTGATTACATAAACATACTCAAGTAGGCAGAAATTGGCACTACTAATAATATATTATACTCTGTGGGCTGTGGCCTGTGGCACAGGTAAATATATCGGCAGTGATCAGTAAAAATTAAGAATTAATGTCTTAATTATATTATAATCTGGCCAAATTGGACAATAACATTAATTTTCCTAACACAGAAAGCCAATCTCTAAACGATTACAACCACATAGCAAACGCCTCAGAAACAGTTTCGGAGACAAAGCAAACGCTGCTAAGAAGGACCATATTTCACGGATTCAGCCCCAACATCTTTTTAGGATATTAGTAATAACACGGACAATGCGCATCACGATACGCAATACGTCATAAATCAAACTAAACACCAATATAAATCCACATCAGACGCGATGTCTCTATGTCGCAAACGGCAATCATGTAATTCACGTTGCAAAGATCTCTACGTGGAGCACTGGTCAACTGCATTACGTTGTTATTTAATTAAGGACACTTCACCGGCTAGTACGGACTACGGTGTTCTTGAACCGTCCACATTTTGTAAACTAGGCTAGGCTACTATCCTGAATAGCGTAATCAAAGTCCTGACTGCTGAGCGAGCCAATTTATATACCTCAGGCCTCAGCATAGACAACTAAGGTGCGCTTCAGCCTCACCAAACCCACCACCTCGCTTGTTCGTCTTCCTTTAGGAATTCTACTTTATGTTCCCACAATTTATGCTCCATTCGTGAGCATGAGAACTGATTTGGTGACATTCGTCTGAATAAAAGCGAAGCCGGTTACAAAAACACATGTTTCTTTTAAACGAACAATTGCGCTACAATTTCGCTACGTACAAGAAACTCTCAGGACGCTAATAAAATCAATACGCGCGTCAGAAAGTGAGACGAGTTGCGAATCCTTTAAACTTTCCCCCATTAATTCACTTTCCCTGCTGCTGCGTTTAGTTACAATTTCGCTACCGGATACGTGCGAAATTTCTATTGTAATTGTTCAAAATATAAAGCAATTACTACATTAACTTTATATATAAATGCCAAAATCAGCGCCTGTTTAGAGCGGGTTGCACCAACTTACTTTAACTATAACTTTAACTTTAACAATATCAAAAAGTAAAATGAACTGTCTAATCCCTAGTAAAAGTCCATAATGGACGCCATATTTGACAATAACCTAATAACCTTAACGTTAACTACGCCTTAGGTACAACTCACTCTTAATAAAGTTAGGCTCTCTTTTATTCTTCCACTGCAGTTGTGTCCTACCATGAACAGGAAATCTTAGAAATATGAAAAGTACATTACCTTTAAAAATAGAGTCCCAAATACAGCGGCATGTGATAAACGACTTCAATTTGTGAACTCCCCGGAGCCCACATTTCTCCTATCGCGTTACAAGTTAACCCCTCATGCACCAAAATAAACAAGTTGTGTGTTCCATTAGGCTCATTACACTGACGTCTGACTCACTGGAGTCATTTTTTGATACAAAACAAACAAGTATCGTCCTACGAGGCGGATGCGTTTGCATAATATTTCGCATCCTCAGTATAATGTTCCTCCTTCATAACATTTAAATGAGCGAAACCATGTCCTTATGCAGCTCGTTCTGTACAAATGCCTCAAGTTTTCTATCCTCCGGATGTTACGAATTGGTAGGCGTACTACTTAATTGCTGAATATTGATATAACTTATTCCGAGTATAAATTGCCTAACCAATCAAACCATACATGATACATCCAAACTTATTAACCTGAGCTGGAATTACCCTTTTAATTTTTACATATACGCAAAAAACTGTGCAAAAAACTGTGCAAAAAACTGTGCAAAGCTTAGCAGCTTTAGTCGGTGATAAGCTAACACACTTGCACAGTTTGGAATCAAAAGCTTTTTTAATGTATGAATCTCCACAATAACCAAATCCATGCTTATTTACAAACTATATAAGTTATAACAAAACTATGAGGAGAATCTAGTTCTCGAAGTTCAGTTATTTTTCTAGACTGTCGTGACAACTGAGTGCTTATAATTTACTTATTGTTACGTTCAGGAACTAGTTTTATTGATATGTTTACGATCCGCGTTGTATTTATGAGATGACATCAGCAAATGACGCGTTCGATGGAGTTTACATTCATTGAAACGGTCATCAATATATTTCGTCGAATCTCCGAATGCTAACTGCCTTTTGCCGGTACACATTTCGTTGTTTAAAACATTTTCAAGTGCCCCAGTGATATTTAAAATGGCAGCCATTTGGTTTCGGACCGGTGGACTGCCAAATCTAATATTAGGCGCAGCCAATTCTGATGTATTGTCTTGCGAATTCCACTTTGAAATTGATGGCGCAAGGAGATTCTTCGGTCGCATCGAAGCCATCCTTTAACTATTGACGTCAAACGTTAACTAGAAAATAAACGAAATCTGCCATCAATTCGTAGGAGCATCTATCTCAATAAACGGTGCCAAGAACAATCGGCCCCGAACATTATGCAACTGCACCGTGAAAGGTGAACACGCAAGACTGCAGGCGTCAGATGTGAACTATGACAACAATGAGCGTTGGTATGAAATCTTCGCAACTTCTCATATTATCAGAACCTAGTTTGCTTTTTGTCCGGATTCATCGTTCGCTACTTTTATGGCAATTAAAACAATAGAGGAAAATAAGTTAGAAACAAATGAAGATCGTTGAGAAACGTTTGCAACATTTATCCAAACACAAGTCACAACTTTTTCTACCTTTCTTAAAATTAGTATCCGCCCTCTATTACTTGTAGGCTAGGGACGGTGCAAATGAAGTGTATAATCAGGATTAAAAACATTAAGCAAATTCTACAGGTTTCGGTTCGGTGCGAATCCATACAATTTTAGTAGTCTAAGTCGGGATAAGATACATTATCCGTCCTACAGCCTACTACACCAGTATCAAATGGAGCATTAGGTAATCCTTGATCCTAATTACTTTCAAGTTCTCATATGTGCTGAACTTATAGCCGAACCCTTTGTGTGCCCTTACAACCTGAAATTACACCTTCGTTTAGGTGGTAGAGATCACTAGAAAAAAGTAATACGTTGACTTGAGAGATAATTCACGCTGCCTGTTACCCGCAGTATGCCTGAAGGGTAAACTGGCCACGTTGTTTGTTTAGTATTACCAACACTATGTGATGAAGTAAGTCAGTAAGAATGCTTAGGTGCGACCTCAGCGTGTGACAAGAGCTGACCTTCAGTAACACATCAATGTAATGACATTAACGATTCGCAATAAAATCAGCAATTACATCTACTGCGTCATTTGAATTTCAATTAGGTCGATCGCTATTCGCGGTACATCCTGTAGAATACTAAGACTTTTAACGTTTGACTTTTGAGAAGGGGAATCTCTTGTATGCACGAGTATAGTTTAGATGAAAATAGAAGAAAACAGGCTAAGCAGCAACACAGTCAGTAACACAGTAAAAAGCCTAAGCGTTAGCGGACGATTAGACCTCTTATGATATAGGCCAGCCACTAAGAAATTATTTTCAAAATCCCACCCCTAAGGGGGCTAATTAAGAAGTTTCACCTACCTATTTCACGCGCGCGAACCTACAAGAACAAAGAGCTAACAAATCTAGAATAATCTAGAAATTAAGGACTAACAAACATTGTACTAGAAGACGCATCACGCAAATGATCTCAGGAAAGTTTTCAACTCCTTATTGGTCAACATTGGTCGGCTGCCAAGTCAATCGGATGTTTAATTTGGGGTAACCTCCTGAGGGTTCAATGCAGACGGTCTGAAACTCGAATTGGACACAAATAATGCAAGACTTACTCACAAGGAGACAGGTTGGTACATAAAGCTAGCTTAAATGGTACAAGCAGTAAGTTAAAACTTGAACCCGACTATGTTCATAAATAAAAATAAGGAACTTCTTCCAAAAATCCTATGCCTCTCGCGGCATACTTACCCGTCTAATGACACCTCATTTGTTAAAATCCGACCAGAATTTTAGCCACTACGAGAGCATATACATAGACTAACAAAATCATTAGTCTTAAACCACGCAAAACCAATAAATTAAACATAGTGGAAAATGTAGCGTCACAAATAAACATTAAATTAGCATTTATAACAGTGCTATAAGCTATTTGATGTTATTTGTCGGATTAAGAACATTATGCTTTAAATTAACGAAAAACCAGAGAAATTAAAGCTTATCGCAGGTTTTTCAAATAACACCGAATACATTGAACTCGTGCACCTATAATATAATATGGAAATTGTATGTATGTGAATCTGGCATTAATTGTAAAAATATTTAAACCAGTTGACTTGTTTGCATTGAAACCTGTTTGAGTTTTACTAATTTTATACACGATTCCATTTCCAAATCATCAGCATTAATACCTTACCATGAGTACCATGCACTTATACGTAGCTGTAAATTACCTAATTAAATTATGCTCATTTTCACTAACATCTCCCTAACGGTGAGTGTCCTTTAGCTACCCTCTCTCTAATTTCTTTAGGTTTCACCACTATTTATAAATATCACGTAGGATTTATAATGTGCATATAATATGCGCGTTGGTGAAAAAGTTTTAGAAAAGACTACTTAGCGTTAAGGACACTATTACAAATATCAGCGATTTTCCGGTACCCTATTAAAGAATTAGGAGTCAAACTGCGAGGATATTTTGGTTTCAAATGAAAGATAATATATTCATCTCCACGACTGTACCATAAAAATTCTATAGCCGCATACAAAATTTTCACATAAAATACGTTTTAACCATCACAATAATCGCAAAACATGAAAAAAATGGGGTCTGATTAGGTACCTTAATATATAAATACACTGAACTGAGGAAAATAAATATACAAAAAAATTGTTGCTTATTTAGTCCTCTATAAAGTCCGCTAAAAATTTTATATAAAAATAAACAACTTTTCCAGTTATAAGAAAAATAAGAAAATTTCTCAAATTTTTTCATACATTTTCGCCATATCAAGAACGCGGCGAGCGTCGTAACCGCCACTGTACAAGGCGCGCTAATATGAATCTTATTCTAATGTCATTAACGTCGATATTCGTACTGACAGACATCCGACCTGCTAATTCTCCGGTTGGAGCATTCTTAAAAAGCATTTGTGAAAACGTTGTCTCCTATTATAATTAAACAAAGGTACACTTCGAGTTGTTCTTTGAATCAAACAAAGCTTTCGTTTCAATGAAAGTTTCCATACTTTAATTATGAAACTATACTGGCTAATTAACAGTCTCTGTGACTGTTCAACTGCTGCCGAAGTTTCGCCACAACATCCGTCTCTAGGCTAGGATCTACGTTTTTCATTCGTTAGTTATTATTATAAATAATGTAAGTGGGATTGCTCTTTTATGTAGCCTGAAAGGTACCAACTATTTATTCATTCTTATTTAGTAACATAAACAATAAAAACATAGGAGGATAATAATATGAGGGATGATAGGATATTGTGACAGACAAATTACTAGAGAATAATATTATTATGTCTACGAAACAGCTACTGATTGTACCAAAGTCCAAACTCTATACATAATAATATGGACAAGTTTTTAGCCGACATCCGAAAAAGGAGCAGATCCTAGTGTGACACCATACATTTTTATTACGATTCATCAGTAAAAGTTACATGTCAAACAACGACCAGCCTAATTGCCAGTGCGCCAGTTGCGTCAACTTGATTGCCTTGCGGTACCGGTAGAGTTTTACCAAAATATTTCTCGTATAGGATTTTTCTAATACTACCAGTGTAAAATTACGTTGCCGCGTTGCTTAAAATATATAAGCCATATTTTTATTGGTTGTAACAATTGCAGTTAAGTATTTTTTATACTGGTAAAGTAATAATATTTTTTAACTGTACTGTCACTGTTTATACCTAAAAATATTATGACCACCTTATCAAAACTTTATAATAATTAACCTCCTGCGGACTAATACAAGTGATTTAAAGCAAAGACTCTACATTCATAGGATCTTATAATCAATGCCAAAAATATTATAATTATTATAGCAGACATACAAAAGACTTTTAACTTTTGAACATTATAATATTATTTTGTCGCTGTAAAGTATAGTTATAGTAATAGTATAGAGAATGTCTAGATTAATGACATGTTCAGAAGTAGAAGTAGATAATGGCAGAAAAACAATAAAAGCATTCCATTAACGTAATCAGAGAGCACTTAATACAATATTAAGCTTAACCACAATACAAATACATTCAGTAGCGTAACCCAGTACCTATTCTTGAAATCAAACTCCAGCAACACAGACAAGTCACAAGAGGTAGTGTAAGCTCGCACCAAAATTCTGCATCGTTCAGAGAGGTGAGAATGAGTTCATGTAGATACCTATTACCTACACGTAACCGCAACGTTATCGACTAACAAATGTCAAATATTGTGATAGTTCCCAATCTTTCGACTTTTGCTTTTCGACAGCGTTTCAATTACGTAGCTGTCTACAGCAACTATTCTCACCCCCTGCTCAGTGCTCCCTAAAGTGATCCCAAAAACAGCTCATGTGTGCGTGCGCCCCATCTAGAATGAAGATAGTATAATATACTGCATATTATCATTTATACTGCGACTCCACATAGTGCAAATACGTTTTTTGCTTTAACCAGTCCTGCGAACCTCGCATGGAAGTAAAATAAAGAGCTCTATGTAGGTAAATCAACACAAACCCGCTTTGAATTATAAAAGCATAGAAAATATAACCCACATAGGAGAGTTTGTGCTGCTCAAACATGCTGTATGAGTTAGGTCACCTATTATGTACTAGCTGTATAAAGGGCCTTCATGTCGTTGACCACTTCTGTCCTATGGTATTAAATTGCTCTTTATGCTAAAGCTGTTGCACTGCTTGATATGGACACGGAGATACCGTAAAGTTGTTTAAAACGACATAGAACTAGAAAAAGACGGGTTGCACTCCGGGAGTGCCGGCAGAAGTGAAAACTTGATTATTAACCCATTTTTATGAAAATAGATTTGAAAAAATCTTTTTTTTTAATTAATCGAAACCCTTACAACCGATTAAAAAATATCGACAATCGAAAAAAACAATCGATTGTTCGATTAATCGATTTCGATGTTACAACACTACTCTCCAACCGTCTTACGGTTTTTCGATCAGTACACGTGACCTGACGCGAGTTTTACAGTTTTTACCCATCCCACAAAAGTGCTCAATGCCGCTAAGAAGTTCAACAATTCTTCAGGACCTTTCCTTATCCGGGGCTTTAATATTATACATGCGTTAAGTGTGAAGTGATAACAAACAGACACACTTTCGCATTAATAATATTAGTATGGATATAAGAGCGCTATCAATTCATTACAATTTGGACTTTGTCCAACATACATTTGCAGATGTAGAGACAATACAAGAGAATCAATAATCATAAACATATTGTATGCGAGTCACACGCGCGATGACATGTACCGTCGAATAAATAATTGGAACGAACGCTGGGACAAAAATATTTGTTTTACTTTTATGTATGCTTCTAGGTAGAGTAAGATACTTTGTTGTGTCTACGATATTGTCCTAGAAAACGGTAAATTCTTGCTCTACCGTAGTTATAGCATTCAGTAGACCATCTAAAAATTTTATAAGTACTAGGCTGCCCGCTGGACGAATCGGTCGCACGCACACAATATAATATTATTTAAGCGTGATTTCAGATGACTTTAAAGAGCAGGACTATTGTCCTGTATCGGTACAAGTTACAACTGTTACAGTTTGATTTCAAAGACACGACCAAATTACTCTTCTAAATAATATACTCCTACGTACCTACGTAGTCTTAGTATTAAACTATTAATGTCTGTCTGCGTGCGGCAGTAAATATTATTTTTATATAAATGCACCAACAGTAACATGCATAACACCAGTAAGTTAACTCCTAAATGACTGGCAGCCATTGTATTGAGGAAGTCCAGAGCCCTCGGTGGCGGTAATTTGCCGATTGAATAACCCCCGCAATTGACCAGCGCATTCTTTGCTCAAACGGAGGGGTTCCCACTTCCCACCGGCACAATAACATTACATTTTACTGGCATTGTCCTGTCAATTTCTCCGTACAACGTACACAGTCTAAAATTGTTGAGAAAGTGTAAGCATTTTGCATTCACTTCTAGGATATACATTATACGTTACAAGAAAGATCTTATGAAAGATCCAATTGTATAATATTATACAATATATAGAATTAAGACCAACCTGTACTTCATTCTGGCAATAAACAAATTATGAATTATGAAAGTGAATCGACAGCAAGAAGTTTGCGAAACGGCCACACGGGTTAATCCATACTTCCATACTAGTTAATATTATAAATGCGAAAGTGTGTCTATCAGTATGTCTGTGTCTGTCACCTCTTCACGCCCAAACCGCTGAATTGATTTTGCTGTTTAGCATGGAGACACCTTGAGTCCCGGGAAAGGACATAGGATACTTTTTATCCCGGAAAAAGGTACGGTTCCCGGGCGATTAACTAGTTTTGACGCAACGGAGTTGCGGGCGTCATCTAGTCTATTAAATAAATTTTGAAGTTCATACTTATTTAGTGGCGTTGTGCACATTTTGAGATGGGTAAAACATTTGTAAGATGGGGGATGACCATTGACCGCATGCAGGTACAAGAGGGCTGTTTCTACCGCGCGGAATATACGCTAGAATGCTAGATTATGTTGTTGTATGTTTTTTTTTTCAAATTAGGGAGGTTTTTTAGGAGCCTATACTATGCCACTGCTGGGCAAAGGCCTCCCCCAAGGTCTTCCATTTCTCTCGCTCCAACGCCACCGCAGGCCAGCCTGGTATGTAGGAAGGTTTATTAAAAAATACGGAACCCTAAAAAGTAGGGCTGCAGTTTGATAACTACAGAAGCATAAAGTAGCTAGCGGTCGTTTGACAGACATGCGCCCCTCTGACCGCAATCGACCACAGCACACTGCACCGTGCAGATTTTACTTTAGAGTTTCGATAGTAATCTCTATGTCATTGTTATAAAGGTCTTGTCGGAGGTAGTATAACTCCGAACGGTCTTCACATTCTTGACCCCAGCGGCCATTCCAAGCGGGATATTGTCATCAGCTTATTAACGCGTCGTCTCATCATAAACTTAACTAGGTAACGGGCACTCGATACTAATTCGTTTACCGGTTATTATTAATTACAATATACTTTGCGAGTTATTCCTGGCTAAGGAATTTGATTTCCCGTTACAATATAAAAAATTATAGTATAAACGCGAGTCTTTCTGGCTGTATGTCTGCCTGTCTGTTATCTATCTCTTTACGCCTAAGCCGCTCAACCAATTTTGCTGAAATTTTGTATATAAATATACTTTGAACTTTGAAGTGTCCAGTCGTCCGGTAAGCGTATGAATTATTATTTTTATAATTTATCCGGTAATCGGACGACTAAGATTTATTTTGTTCATCCGTTTAGCGGAGACTAGCAGCAGCTAACGAAGATCTAGTCGTCCGCAAAACGGATGAATAACATAAATTTCAGTCGTCCGATTACGGGACGACTAGCAACAGCCAATACACTTTGAGTCCCTGGAAACATTGAGTACTTTTTATACGCTTTTTATTAGCTTCACCTGTATATTTGTTTGTAACATGTTTGTAACCGACTTCTTTGGGCGCGATTTTAACCCACTATAAACGGCCAGATTTCGTTCAAACTTTGTAGATTTATCGAGGACCGATGACAATTAATATATTTTTTTATATAATTTGATATAATTATTCCATTTTTCAATTTGTATGTTTGTATGTTTGTTTGTAACCCTTTATATAAAAAGCGTGTTTTTAGTTTTTTTAACTATTACTTACTATCCCAGTAAATGTACGGTTCCTACGCGCTAGACGAATTTTGGCGCAAGGGGGTAACGGGCGTCATCTAGTAAAAAACTATTTTATTTAAGTTATGACTGCAACATTGAATAAGTTGCAGCCAAAGCTTTAACCAAAAATTATAAAAAAACTTTAATCACTTTGAACTCTACAACAATGCAAATATATTCATCAAAACAATCGCACACGGCGTGTTCTTAGAAACGAGCAAAGAAAAGTGTACCCACATTTCAATAACAATAATTGCACTGCACTCGCGAGCATTAAAACAACGCAAACAATGGACGCATCTTCCTGTACAGTGTACACTGTACAGCAAGGGCACGCGACGCTAACGCCACAGTATAAGTAACATGTAGTAGATTATCTTCATACTAGACACAAGATTCTAGAGTCTAGACTCGAGACTCTAGAGTCTAATATAAACATAATCTACGGTACATAGAGTCTAGATCACCCAAATCTGGTGTGATCTCAGATAACTACAGTTCGGTCAACTTGGATTCTACGTAATTTTAACGATAGCAAATAAATGTCAAATGTATGGGAATTAGGAGCTGTCAAAGCTATTTTTAGGTTCCGTACATTTGATATTTGGTTTTCGATAACATGCAATGCAAGTTGCAACCCATATCTCGACTCTTTCATCACATCGCTTATGCCTAAAACTTGTTGCAAAAATTTGAGGCTGAGTTACTCTACTGTTACATACTATTGCATTGTGCACACTAACACCGTCCATTTATTCCAGTGTTGGTTTAAACAGTACAGTGTATGCATTTTTCTCATGAGACCGCATTATCTGTAGGCACTGGGCACTTAGCGCAGTGTAGTTGTTTCATTTCATTATGGAAGTGCTTAGTTGTGTACAAATGTAATAATAATAATAATAACTTAACTGTCTTTTAACTTAAATGAAAAACGCTCTATCTTTAATACTGCATTTACTGAAAATATACATGAAAGGATTATAATTATTTTTGTGCTTTGCCCAGATTTTACTCGCAACTCTGCAGTGAAAGAAACAAAGTTATTACGGTATTAAAACAAAAACGCTGTATTTTCAAAATTAAAAGCAGCATAATATATCTATTCGACCAGAGTCTAAGCTCCTACCATGTACCAAATTCAATCAAAACCCATGAAGCAGTTTTTGTGTAAGGAACTAAAAAACATAGGAACTCAAACTTTCACCTCCACGTCCTAGCCTAGACCCTAGTTTGTTAACTGATATATTATAAGTAATTATAGGAAAGAAACAAACATGTTATAAAAACTCTTAACTCCTAGCTCCTATTATAAGAATTAAAAAAAACAGAGAAGCCAATAGAAATTCCAAGAAGGGATATTATCTGACCATGGATCTAGTACATCTGTTGAGCCTTGAGGCTGACTGAGCACAGTTAACACTTAACATGTACGTTGTACATCGCCGTCTCATTAGGTATTCCTCACACGGGCGCCATTTTAACGCACCGTTGTAAAACGTTGGGATGAATCACTAATAGAGTCCCTATAAATACCCATTAATATTGCAACACATACTAAATAAGTAAATTGTCAAATGTGCAGCGTGATAAGGAAATTAAATACATATATATTTATTAGTAAACAAAGTCAGAACAATAATAACTGAATACCAAAAGTAACGTTCATAATAATTATTTTATTCTGCGGCTCTCAAAACACGCACAACCATCGCACAACGTAAACTGTAACAAAACAACGTTTGCCCGGTCTACTACAAATTCAAATCTAAATCGTCAAAATACAAGGGTACATAATATCCATATTCCATACTAATATTATAAATGTGAAAGTGTGTCTGTCACCTCTTCACGCTTAAACCGCTGAACCTTTGCTGAATATCGGTATGGATATACTTTGAGTCCCGGGAAAGGACATAGGATACTGAAAATTCCGGAATATGTTCGGTTCTGGCGCGTCAACAGATTATGACGCAATGGACTACGGAGTTTCGGGCGTCATCTACTTCCATAAAGACACCACTCAACGCCCATAATAATTGCCTGCAAGTATAAAGGAGATGCAAAGATACTGCAATCGTCATGCCTCTGACAAGGCATCTTCAATGAAAATCAACACCATCTGTATACGTGGCGCGGCGCCAAAGCGTGTAACTGAACTACTGCAGTCTCTACTAGTATGTGTGCAGGTGCGAATTCCTGTTTTAGCGAGTAATGGCCGTGAACACGATTCTATTAACAAACTGTCCGGCACACGCTCAAATTACTGACCATTGACATAGAGAATTAACATAGCCTTATGTCGGGAAGGATCTTACAGCGACTGCGGCCATTTTCTAGCGACATTGGTCTCTCTTTGAATTTTTGTTGCTGTCGCATGGCTAAACATGGCCGAAGGGCTGGGAATGTTCATCATTCATGGCGTGGCGTACCAGTAAAGAAATCCGTTTTTCTCGAAACCTATTCATTAGGACATTACCTGTTCTTTGCCTGTACCCTTCATAATATATGCTATGTTATCTGCTGAGTAGCCCACCTTTAACAAATGTATTTTAATTTTTGTATATGCGATAGTATATATAGTCTTTGGGGGAGGCCTTTGCCCAGCAGTGGGACAGTTTGGGCTTATAATAATAATAATAATAATAACAATACCCATAGTCATCTCAACCACTGACATTATACCTAAGACTCTACACACCTCAGTCAAAACACTCAACATACATCCACTCACATACATCACCTTACAAAAAGCTGTCATCCTCAACACATGCCGTATCGTCCGTAAGTTTTTAGCCATTAACAATTAATCATCACATTACCTGAAGTTGTTTGGCCACAAGCCCGCAACTTTAGTAGAACCCTATAAAGGAGAATAAAAAACCTTAACACAAAACATAATAATAATAATAATAATATATGCGATGATTTTTATGACCTCAATCTGGGTCCATTCTCCATACGTTAACCAACGTATGCAATTGCTGACTTTTGTTAACACATATGATTCAGCAATCTTCAGAAACCCAACACCATCATTACCGTGAGATAATGAACACTCGGACTTATTGACTTCGTTATTGAGAAACTTTGAGAGATTGCAAATGCCAAATGGTTGATGAAAAGTGAAAACTCTGAACAAAGACATGTAGATACTTGAGACTAAAGAAGTGTATAGAAATCCTTAATTACCGCAAGTTTGGCTGGCACAATCATAAGCCATGGGTCTTTTCCTCCTTTCTATTAGTAATATTAGAGTAGCCTAAGTTTGCACCATGCAATGATAATGAATTCGCAATGAGTAATGACTAATGATGTGTTTAACTTCATATGCCATTCTTTTCATACATTAATCAAAGACATTTCCACTGAAACTTTACTACAGACAAGTAGAAATGACTCACTTAATTAAAACATGATAACTAAAAGAACTATTAATTTTAGTCCTTAGACTCTACAAAATAAAGCGGATTACACTTGAGACTTTCCTTTGAAACAGGCGTGCTCAACCTTTTGACCTGGGCTTTTTATTTAAAGGACCTATCGTGACCGACTAACATTACCCGCGGCTTATATTTGCTTTGATTTATTCCAAATAGAAGGTATAAAAGTCACCACCGCTTGACCCCTTGAATATTTTATTGAGGTTCGTCTGGTATAAAAATGAACATGTTCTAGATACCAGAAAACACTAGGTATTATTAAACTGTAGCACAAAATCATCGTAAATCTTGCAATAACAAACAAAAGCAAAACAAACGAAGGCTACGAGAACAAAGAGAAACATTAAAATTTTATAACCATAGAGCATTAAATGTAACTGAAATATTTTTTAATATCAAATTCTGCCTTGGATCTAATCTACGATATTGGTTAAAATGCAATGACAAATTAAGTGTAACAACGATTGAGACAAGGACACTTTCAGCAATACAGTCATGAAGTCTTACATAGAGGTTAAAAGATTGAAAAATATCCACGCAAATTGGTAGAGCACTCAGCATAATAATTATTCTCAATACTACAAAGCACTTTACAAACACTTGTGACAGGGGGCCAAACAGACGCAACAAGAAGAAAAACATCGGAGGGGGGGCTAATGCGACCGCTCCCATATGTGCCTGGCCTCGGCCCCCGGCCAAACCCCCCGCGAAATTGAAGCGCGATTGACGGACATAATGATTCCTTCATTATGAGGTGAGGATCTCAAATCTATTTTCGGACCGTTTAATCTATTTAAAGTGAGAAACTCATTAGATAATTTACTGCTTCCAAAAATACAGTAGCTAGAATAGACGAAAATGTTGCGAAGCCCTGTAAAATGGAAGATAAAATATATTTTATGCTAAAATGGTTTTTGATTATTTCTGATAAATTGCGACTATGTAGACTTTGCAATGATGACCAAATATTCGACCAAGTCTAGAATCGCTGCAAAATGTCACTAGCACAAAATTTTATCCTTTTACCTCTGATATCCACATAAAAAATGCGCGAAAGTGTATGTCTGTCGGTTACCTTTTCACGTCTAAGCCGCTGAACCGATTTTGCTAAAAGGTATGGATACACTTTGGAGTCCCGACTCCTGGGAAAGGACATAGGATACTTTTTATCCCGGAAAAATGTACGGTTTCTACGCGATAGACGAGTTTTGGCGTTACATAGTTGCGGGCATCATCTAGTGAGCTATATAATTTAGATTTTAGACAATGAGCAGATTTTGGGTTCCAAATAAAGATTATGGTAAGTACATCAGTCATCAACTCATCAGTCATCACACACAAATTAGAAGATAACAAATTAATTCTCTGAACTGATGATAAGAGACATCTAAAAATAAACTTTGTTATCTCTTTATCTTAGCTTGTGTTTACCTTTATTTTGTAAATATTTCAGAAGTGTCAGCAAGGTCAGGATTCAGGAATTAACATGACCGCAATATAAATGAGAAGTACCTATAATACATTATAAGTACCTACATAAATTTAATAAATATCTAAGGACAATAATATGAGAGACTAGATGACGCCCGCAACTCCGTTGCGCCAAAATTCGCATATCACGCGGGAATCGTACATTTTTTGGGAACAAAAAGTATTCTATGTCCTTTCCCGGGACTCAAAGTATCTCCATACCAAATTTCAGCTAAATCGGTTCAGCAGTTTTGTATTAACTATGGATTTCCTATGTGTCTATGTGTCTTTCGAAGAAAAAAAACCCTTTCATGTGAACACTACATTTACTCGATTTATACATAAAGAAGACCTTCGTATTCCATTTTCGAATCTAGATTTAGGTAACAAAAGTCCAAGTGACAAATATTTTACGCCAAAATGTTTCTACCGCATATATAACAGACACCTAGGTGTACCGCTAGGCGCCTTATTTGCGATTTTAATTTTTGCATACCAACAACCTGTATAGCGAATAGTGTAAGTAGATATTTAGGTAATAAACGTTACAGAACAAAGTCTACTTTAAAATATTGTCTATTCTCAATTTAGCACTAGAAAGTTTAGTAATTAGTAATTACTAATTAGCCTACTTAAAAACTGTCCACATGTCCCGTTTACTAAAATAATATGCCCCAGAATATTGTTCTTTCAGTAGAAGTAGTAGCCTGTCGCAGTAAAATACAAAATATGAATAACTTTGTTAAAACTTGCAAATTACAAAAATTAAGAAAAAGTAGAACACTTTATTTTATTAGTGGAGTCATGAAATGATGTAAAATTTAGAGCTTTGTAATATTATGTTTTATACTGACAAATGCCTTTTATAACGAATAAATCAAAAAAGACAAAACACTATGAGTATGAAAACATTTGTATTAAAATACAACGTTTTTAGTAGGGGTCTTCTATGTATTAAAAAAGTAATAATAAAAGTGGCTTGAGCTAATTTCGTCGCCTAATATGTTAACTAACACTCCTACAAAGCGACAAATTAATTACATAATACGCTGGAAATGCTGGAACACCTTGTTAATTCTGATTACGTAAGGTGACACTTCACACTAGGACATACAAGGTTAGGTAAAAATCCTAGTCTAACTTAGACTATTATTTTTGTCGTTAAAAATAAATACTTACAGCGAAAGATAAAAAGAATGAGCTTAGTACACGCTAAAGCTAGTTTGTCACGCGGGAACCGTACATTTTTCCATTTTTGCAAAACAAAAACTATCCAAGTCCTTTCCCATCTTTCAAAGTATCTTCATAACAAGTTTTATCAAAATCTGTTCATCGGTTTAAGCGTGAAAAAGTAACATACAGACACTTTCGCATTATCATTCGATTGGAGATTCTTGGAAATGCTATTGTCTTCTATTGTTGTCTCGGTCACTGGTGTCCTTACGGGGCTTGATGGGTTTAATAGTATGGATAATCATACGTAACTGCCAGTTACGTTCCTACAAATCTCGAAGAAAGAAAGGAACCCGTAGAAAGGGTATTTTAGTCATTTTTTGTGAAACTTTATAAAAAAAACAGTGGCACAAAAACAAGGGATCAACCACAGTTCAGTCAGTTCAGCAAAAAACACGGCTACTGAACCGAATAATGACGAGGCGCGCGGCTTAGAACTTGTGTAGTAATGCATTTTTAAAATGCAGTTAACTGTACTAAGGATTCAAGGAGGAATGGGGTTTAATGTTGGTTTTAATATGGTTTTAAAAAATACGGCAAAAAAATTACTAGCAAATCCTTTCTTGGTTAGACTTGAAAGTTAAAACGCTAAAAGGGCAACTGTCTCATTTTTTCATTTACAAAAGAGTGGCCTCTGGCACACAGTGAGACACGACCGAGTTTGTTTCGGCTGATTTCTCGACAGACTATGGTTGAACATAGTGGAAACCTTCGCGTCGATAAGATAAGACTAAAAGCGCACAAATATTTTTGAAATTTATTGACCCTTATGCCTTATATCTAGGTCTTACTAACTTCTACGCGGTGTTGTTTCAGCGAAACGTTTGCCAAGTTTCTTTAGCAAATAAAGCAATTCCTTTATTTTAAGTAAAACGCACAATCTATAGCCTGCAGACTATAGATTGTACAGGCATATATTTACGCGTTTGCTATCGCTTTCACAAATAGAGACAAAGTCAATGACGTTTGAAGAAAAACGCTGAATAGGTCCGATCGGTCAATTAGGCAGCAACTAAAGCGGTGTATTCTATTAATAACCATAGGGTCAGCAGGTGCATTAGACTATCTAGCAGATGCTAAGCCAGGTGAAATTACTTAACGGGTTATACCACGCACGTTAATATTACTTAAACCTAGATTATTATAAGCTTTCGCGGCTAGCGTTAGAGACGTTGATGAAAACTTAAATATACCTAAACCTTAATAATTATGTTATATAACCTTATTATATAACATAATTAAGACCTTATTAAAATTATTAAAACATACAGTGTTTCAGGAAATCAGGAATATAGGTTTTATGTACTTACTTTCTAGTTTTACTAGCTCTTTTCTTATTAATACTTTTCCATCTATCGCAGTTGTCGCAAAGTTTATATGTACCAAATACTTTGATATCGGATCATCATGATCATGATTTACGCATAATCCGCTAAGCTATCTCTATCTAGCCCTAGATTCTAGGGCATTCTTGAGTACCAAGAAAAAAACGAGACATAATTTTTTAATACGGCAAAATTCCCGAACGGTATACGAACTTTGGCACAATGGGCAATATTTAATGATTAAATAGCTATTACCGTTATTGCACTAAACTACTACACCATCAATCTTCCACCACCCCATGGGGCAACAAAGGAAAGTGATATTAGTGTAATTACTGAACTACAATTGAAAGTTTGCCCAAAATAGGGAAACGGGAACGATAAATAATTATTTAGGTACTTCCTCATACAGTGGGGAAACCAAAATATAAACAGAGTCTGAAATCATTCTATACGAATATTAAATCTAAACGCCAGAGTCTGTCTGTCTGTGGTAACAACGCTTTTGAGCCGCAAAATTTGATGGTGCGTTAGGATACTTTCTTTCTCATCTGTCCCAAGTCCCAACTCCCAGGTAAGAAAATAGGATAAGAAGTCTGAGCGAACGCAGTTACAGGCTGTCACTTAATTTCATGTTCAGACTTAATAAATTGCAGAAATTCTATTAAAGTTAAGTAGATACTGTACTGAACATTTTGTCTGTCGCATTCAAAATATATATACTTTGTTATTAAAATAATAATAGCTCCCACACCGGTTTCGGTGACGGTTGCCGGTTTCATTGAAACCAGGCCAGCTACGCAGGAGTATTTTTATAGTGCCCAAGTGTGTGCGCAGTACACAAGAGCACTCTCTATTCCTTTACTCTCATAACCCAGTGGGACGGCAGACCGACACGACCGGCGAGAGATCAGGCGCAGGACCGACTTTTTACATGCCCATCCGACGCATGGATCATCTTACTTGTCAGACAATCAGGTGATCAGCCTGCATTGTCCTAACCAAACTTGGAAATAACATGTTTCCAACGCGGGAATCGAACCCACGACCTCCGAGTCAAGAGCCGCGCTCTGTACCACTAGACCACGGAATAAACCAACTTTATAAAATGAAATAAACAACGGCGTCCGTGACCTGAAACTTGCGAAAATTATGACCAAATGCGTAACGCTGTATATTTGGAATACCTAATAACATTAATTCAATAAAATGCTTAATAGACGTCGCGTCTATGACCTATTTGCACAGACGCATAAATATAATAAAAAATATACAATTTGCTAAATACGTCTGATAATAAAAATAACCTATGAGTATATCAATGTTTCATAAGAATGATCAAAATATATGACTATTTTTCAAATTTTCAGCAAGCAATGAAGCTTTAAAACGTTGTAAAACACAAAATAATAAAGCGTTGATTGTTCCAAAAGTTTTACGTGGAAAATTAAAAGCTCAAGCAGCAATCGCGATAAACTTTTATAAGCTTTAAAACTACTTTAGCCTCAAATATTTTTTACCTGAAACAAAATATGGAAAGGAACTTTCATCCATCATTGACTATTGCAGTCAGTAAGTTGGTACTTCTATAATGTGTTTGTTTGTCTCTGTCTGCCTCTTAAACTGCGAAAAAGGATTTTTGAAGAATTCAACATACGAGATACTTTAGGGGTTCCAGTAAAGGGCGTAGGATAGTTTGAATTAAGTCGCTTAGCACTCTATCTCCAACAAATCGACTGCAGCCGTTGCAGTTACTTCAAAAATTTAAAATTATATCTAACCTATAGTGCAAACCCGGAGTTTTGGGCCTTTTTTTTTTTTTTTTTTTTTCACGCAGAGAAATGCATTAACGCATTCGACGCAGGGGATGGGGACTCCCGCTGCGGATATGTGGGGCTCATCGCGGCGAAGATGGTATGTGCCGCGACCCTACCCACTAAAACTCTGCGACGCTCCTCTCGCCACCCAAGACGAAGCCACGGGAACGACACACCCACCGCAACTCCGCCAGTGGCCGTCCGACCCTCTCAGACCACACTCATTTAGGGGCGCCTCTCGCCCCGCAGGCCAACAGAGGCCGAACCTGGGGCCCGCCTGGGCCCGCCCTCTCTGGTGTCACGATGCACGGAGCGTTTTGTGCATCGTGACCCACTCTGGGAGGAGTTTTGGGCCTAGTCGAGCGCCAGCTTTGTCGATATTGTGCATGTGTTGGTGATTCCAAATTGGCGTGGGCCACATAAAGACTGCAGCCTACTGCATTGCGTTCAGACAACAGCTGCCGGCATTCAGTCGTAGAACGGCAATTAAAGCCAATATCTAATCAAATGGGTCAAATCAATACCAACGTTTGTGTTATCAGAACTTCCACTGCGTTATTGCTCCTCCAAAGCCAACATTGACGTACCAAAAATTGGTATGGTGATTGCTGAATGCTGAGTCGCGCTGTTTCCTAAACTTACAATATATCGTATTTTTATATTATTATGATTACAAAAACTTTTAGCACTTATAATATTATACTTTAGTCTTACCGGAGTTGCGATATTTTTCTACTGCCTATGAGAGCTCCTATAAGAAATTCTTACAGATTGTAGTACACTCTTCAATAGTTTCTATTTCTGGTTCCCAATATAGACATTCCCCAAAAGTAGGAAACCCATTTTAGCTACCAATGCGCAGGCTACATGCAATAAAAACATTCGCTTTAAAACCACATTGCAACTAAGCCATTTTCAGTTTTACAACTAAGTTTTACCGTCCAAACGTAACTACCGGATCTTTACTACAGTCCTAAGGTACTGGAGGGTTAATTAACTTTTTAATTACACTAAGATGTAGCAGTTACGGCCAACGACGTGTTAATGTAAACATTTAACTCGGAATACGATTAACTTTTATTTTCACACGAAATTATACGGGCAATGGTTTGTTTGAGTAATTACATGTTTTCTGTTCCTTTACGATAGACGAATTAATTTTCATTTTTTATCATTAATTGTATTTACCGGGCACGTTTAACCTATCAATTAAGTCCCTAGCTCGTTATTTTTAGCTTTTACTTGATAGATCTCAACATGATCTCAATTACTGACGAGTAGGTACTCAACATCCTAACTTAAGATCGACAGACTTTTGTATTATTACGTAGTTCCTTCATAATCCTTTATTTTCTTTAACATCTGATAAGCATCCAAAGTGGACTAAGGATAAGCCACGACTTACACAAACAAAGTGAGAGCAAAAGCAGCTAAACGACATGCTGATATGAACCATGTGTCAATACTTCACAGACGTGACATCAAACGACTGGCTTGTGTTAAGAATTATAGTCTGTTAAGAGTTCTATCTCGCATTGATCCTTATGTCGTCGGCATAAAGCTGATATGAGGACAAATAACTATGAACGTTCTGTAGGACGCTGCGTCTATAAATACACTGAAAAAAAAATATGTTTGCTTCAACCAAGATCTTGTTTGTTCCTATAATGAATCATGAACCCATATGAGCCTTCCAAGATCATAGTTGCTGCGACTAAGAGAACTTTATTAAACTGTCTTAGTTCCATCTATCAAGAACTATACTGGCCTTATAAAGGCTGCTTAGTTAGTTTAACTAATATCTTGTTTAATACAAGCATGATACTTTATTATTTTAGTTAAATTGATTTGTAGATCCAAATAATCCTACAGTTCCATCAACTAAGACTCTTTTTTAACCTGATTATTAAACTTCTTCAGATCAATTAACATTTTGCTTCATTAAACCAAGTCACTTAGTTCCAATTAACTAAGGTAATAGTTAGCCTAACAATGATAGTTATTCATTTCAAGTAAAATCTTGTCTAGTGTGATTATTATCCATTGTCAAATGAAAAATAAGTTTTGATTAATTTAATTAAAGTCTTAGTTAATTTAACCAACTGGTCAATAGTTGTATCTACTAAGCATGGTTGTTGATGTAATCATGACAGGTAATGGATTTAAATAAGACCCCTTTTCTAGTATTTTGCCAAATAAAGGATAGTTCCAGTAGTTAACACAGGCACGCAAGTGCCTGTGTTAACTACTGGAACTAGCCTCCACTCAACAAAATACTAGAAAAAGAATCTTACTTTAATTCAATACCTTTTCTTCCTGAAAAGGTTTGTGTAATAATAAAAATTTAGGTATTTTTTATTAATGTAAATATTTATTTATAATAATATAATATGGCACAGAGATAGAATGTATTTTTCTGGTTCTGGTTCTGGCTCTGGCTCTGGGTCTTTTGATTCATCTTGTTGATAGTTTGAGTTATCCTGAAAACAATAAGGTTTTATTATATTAACAAAAAAAGTGAAGGTAAAGGTACTCTTGGTCTAGTCAGGGGAATCAATTCTTTCAAGTCCTCGTTGGTTAGGGCTGACAAAGCCTGGAGTGTTATGCGCTGTTCTAAAAGATTGGTATTTTTTAGTACCTACAATCAAGTTAATAGATAAAACATGCATACCTACATGCCTAATTATAATTTAAACTGTACCTTTTTGGATTTTGAAATGTAAGTAGGCAGGTACTTACCTAGGTCTTAATAGGTAATAAATAATATCTATATAATATGAATGGAGTGCTGTGCAATATTGGTTGAAAATATGGTAAATAACTGTTAGATCGTAGATATAGGAGGACATACCTGTAAATATCTTTATTAATTCCGGAAGCTCCCATGTTTTAAAATGATCAGTGACGTCGTCCATTAGGGTAAGTATAAGGTACTGATAATATCTTCTTTGCCGCCACTCGAAGTCGCTTGCATATTTGCTCGTTATGCACTTGATCTTCTTGGGGATCCACTGTTATTAATTGAAACACTATCAAGTGTAAAAGAAATCACAGAAACCATTAAAAATCACTAGCGTAGCGTGGTGTTCAGTCGCACTTCAGAGAAATGGCGTCGTCGGTCGAATGGCGTGCGTGGATGCTTCTTTTGGAGGGGAAGGCGCGGCGCGGCGGGGGACATGCGAATCAAGTGCTTAGTAGAATCTACTAAGAACTTTGTCGGAATATTCAAGATTTTTTTTTAATTTAACGCATTAGTTGATTGCCGTAATTATTTAAGTTTATTGCTTCAACGTAATAATTTGTTGATGCTAATATGGGTAAATTGTAGATTTTACTTTTATCTTGTTTCATTCTACTTCACAGCTTCTGTGATGTAACATATCTAGTGGATACTCCAACTAAATACCTAGTTAATATTAAAAACATAAACTGTTAACATAAACACAGGGTCTTTATAGACCCAAATACAAGATTATAGTTAATTTGACTAGGTTGCTGTATAATCTCAAATAAGTATTAGTTATTTTAATAAAAACATATCTTCAATTTAACAAATGTCCTCTTTGATGTTATAATTAAATTTAGCTTGTTGTTAAAACTAACTCCAGTTGTTCGCTGTTACAATCACCTTATTTTTTGTGAACAATAGTAAGGTTATTCCAATTAATTTGGTGCCAACTAAGAAAAAAGACTACTTAGTTGGAGAGTAATTTTTTCAGTGTAGCTCGAGTAATCCTGACATAATAGCTCCACTCAATAACAACAGAGATACACCTTGACTTGACTTTTCGAGGATGTCTGGACCTATTGTCAAAGACTATGGTCTTGTGGAATCAGAGAATATTTAAGTTATAAGTAAAATATTGGCAGATCAACCCACTGGCCAAATCCTTTTGATGTAGGCATCCACTACGAAATTCTAAAATTCCACCCTTAAGCTTTTACATAATATTATAAGAAATCTATTTTTTTTTATATCAGGCGGACGAAGCCGATGCATGATAAAGCAAGGAAATATAGCTGAAGGAGAATAAAGTATACTTCGGATTTCGTTAAAATGATCACGTTCATAATATTATAATGATGTGACTGTGATCACGACAAAAAAACTAACGTACGAGGAAATTCCTTTTAGATGTTGTAAAGTCTTGTAAGTGTATGGCAAAACCAATTTTCTATAAATTACATTTAAATGACGCTTGGATGTAATTAGCCGATTAAACAAAACTAGTGCCTAATAACTTAGAATAGCGTTCGAATTCCTATTACACAACATGACAAGTGTCTTCGTAAACAAAAAACAAATTGTAAAGATAATGTTTTTCCAGAAATTAGTCAGCCACATAATACCAGATAAATATAACCTATCAAACCAAACAAAAACGTGTTGAATCCATACCTGAAGATAAGAAGAATATTATGTAAATAATGTAATAGATATGAAAATATTATGTAAAGGCATTTAGTACATCACCGAACAACATAAAGTATAATATAAAATATTAGGTTAGGAAAACTTATTTTCTAAGAGCAAACTCGTCAAAGATAGGATTAAAACTAGAGACTTATGAAAAACAATGCGTGTGAAAGACCGTTTTGATCTTCAATAGGTTAGTTAAGCTCAGCCAAATTTTTGCACTCGACTTCCTTCACACCTATATAACTACGTACATTCCGTAAGCTGGAAATACCGATATAGAACCAAGTAACAATGTAGATCGCATAATGTAGTCGTGTCACCGACCGTACTGGGTCCCCCACCCCGACAAGGTCAAGGAAACAAATCCTCGTTAGCGGCCCATTCCGAGAACTTGCACGTAAATGTCAAGCGATTGCTCATTCCAGCTGCTAGCCCTTTCTTATGACGTGCTATAATTATTATCGAATGAGCCAAGTACTCGGTGCAGCAAATTGCAAGTGGTGCTAAATTGTTAAGGAAATGCGCTTTTTCCTTAGATCCTCATTTTACTTTGACTTTCTAAGATTAAGAAAGTAAAACCTAACCTAACCCTATTTGACTTTCTAAGATTAAGAAAGTAAAATCAGGGTTAAAATTGGTTTTCTTAAACAGTCATTGAAAAGGAAGGAACCTTTGGTAGCTGCTGAAAATGAGAGAAGAATTTTTTAAACATGCTAGTTTCAAGTGACCTTACTATATTTAGAAAATAAAAAGCAAGTTCGCCTACGTACGAAGTCTAACAAAAACTAGATAAAACGTGATAAAGGCACGAGTTCTGCTTATTGGTATGAACAAGTGAAACGCAAAAAACTTGCCACATGACAACGACTAATTAAAACCAACAAGATAGACTAGAAGTGCTTGGGTCCAAAAGATGAGTATGATTCACGCATAAAAAATGTTGTCCTAAATTCTTTGGACGAAATGACCATCGAATTCGCTAACTAAACTCTAGCGTGTATGCGACAAAATTTGCTGAGAGGCGATAATTGTAACAGGTCGTGTTTCGAACGATTAGACCGTTTGTGTTCGAGAAAAAATAGATTTTAGGCGGAATTTTCATTCAAGTTTATAAAATAAGGGTGAATTGTACCAGAAGCGTAGTTAAAGTTAAGGTTATCGTCAAATATGGTGACTTTTGCTAGGGATTTGAGAGTTCATTTCACATTTTGTTCTGGTTAAAGTTAAAGTTACAGTTAAAGTAAGTTGATGCAACCCACTCTTAATGATATATTATGTGCAGTGCACACTTCGTTTGATCTATACATATAATAAAACTGTAGAAATGAAGATTCTGTACATTAAAGATATTCAAAAAATAATAAGCGGAGGGTGTCACTACATCACTATAGAAGCCAAAAATGTAGTTAGTTTTTTGTCTGTCTGTCTGTCTGTCTGTATGTTTGTTCCAGCATCACACGAAAACTACTGATCCGATTTGAATGCGGTATTCGCAGATATGGTCTTCTTCCAACTTTACATCTGGTGTATAAATTTTTTTCCCCCCACCCCTCTAAGGGGACAAAAGAGGGGGTCAGATTTTTTCAAACTTTTTTCTTTAATACAAAAACTACTGATCGGATTTGCAAACGGTTTTCGCAGATATATTTGTCTTCTTTAAACTCAGCATCTGGTATATAAAATTTTACCCCCCACCCCTCTAAGGGGACCAAAGAGGGGGTAAGATTGTTTCAAACATTTTTCTTTAATGGACTTACTTCATATTATTTACTGTATTTTCCAACTCAACATTTGGTGTATTACTCCCCCCCCTTAGGGGACAAAAGAAGGGGGAAGATTTTGGATCAACTGATGAAGTAGAAATACTTAATATGGCAAAACAACGTTTGCCGGGACAGCTAGTATTTAATAAAAACTTATTTTTGGCAACTCCAGTCTTTGGTCTACAGATCTTGCCAATCGCATTGCGGAAACCCGCGTCTACAAGGTTACGTCAGAGGATTCAAAAATTTACATTCAAATTGTAAACAAAACAGGAACTTTTTTGACAGGAACACCGAACAAGTCACTCACAATATTATTCACAAAGGAGCCATTAATAAAAAGGAAGAAGATGAAGAAGACAGGAACAAGGGAAGAAAATATAATCTGCATAGTTTATATTCAGTTACTATGAAAAATGAAAATAATTGTAAGCCTTCAGTTTATTTTGTAGCCTCTAAGCTTTCCATTATTAAACGCATTCGGTCTTATGAAACATTAATTTTTGCAATGATAACTACGTTTTCTGTGTGAATTTTATATGTAAGTACACTTTTAGTACTTAGTACACTTTTAGTACTTATTAAACATTTTAAATTAACTATTTAAAACAGATACGAATAATATCAGCAGTCAGAAACGAAAAGTAAACAACTCGCGATGACGGTACTAGTGGTTTTTTGACGAAATGTGGTCGATATTGACCACAGTCTGACCTCAAATTTTGTATACCGATTGTGTAATTTTAATCCAACATTAAAACAGCTTCGATCTAGTGACCGTTCTGAACTTTTATCAAAGAGAAAAATAGTGCTCTCAACAACAAACGTCAAAAGTATATCGCAGCCATAAAGTTAATATACCTTAGGTATATTAACTTTATGACCGCAGCTAGATGTCAAATTAAACTAGGATCGGGGTATAACTAGATCAAAACAGTAACAATTTTAGTTTTAGTCTATTTAGTGCTAAGTTCATAACTTTTGATCTTGTTTTCGTGTCCGTAAATAGAAACTGTAGTCAAAACACATATTTCGTTAATTTTGTTTCATTAAAAGTTTTAATAAGCGAGTGTAGTGGGCATCATTCATAAATCATAAGGTTTTGAAATTATGAGAGACATGTTTTATGTAATGGACTGTCTAGATTTAAAAGCAGTAGGTTGACAATGAAATTGTAACAAACAAAAGCCCTATACTTTTACTTAAGTATGGGACTGGGAGCCACATTATTTTGTTCGCGTGTTCAGTGTACACGTCAAAAATGATGGTGAAATAATACTGGAAATTACCATGACTCATCCGTGATAATTATGATAAAATTATATAGAAGAAAGATCTCATAACACAGTTAAAAAACTTTCTTTCTATTATATTTTGACTCAAGCGACGAGAACCTCATAAACAGTGCAACAGACTCCTTCGATAATATGCATCAACAGATCCGAATCGTCTTTTATGGATGGCGTTTCACTTTAAATATTTTTATTAAATATACTTGGCAATTAAGTGTACCTACTATATTTTCGAAGTTGGGCATTTAATCTTTTTCTCGGTCAAGCATTTCTCTTCTCACATTCGCCACATTTTTGGCTCATCAAAATATTATGATCCTGAGCAGTGAGCACATATGACTTTTTTTGTAAAAGCCCCGTCATTAGACCTCCGTCAGTTATTTACAAATTAGACTTTAATAATTATTCTGGCTGCGATTAAAACGGTCAGAGTACTCTTTGTATTTTAAATAAGAAAGTCTAATTTAATAACTACTAAGGATGACTAAGTGTCAGAAGTAGTTCGGTGGTTTAATTTTAGTTTCACCGATTTTGTTAAAAGTTTGAGCAAGAGGAGAACTCTACAGTTCATGTGGCTCTTGCATTCTTGTACTATGTCCATATCAAATGGTTTATCAAACTTATCAGACAGACAGCAATATAGATTTAGGCGTGGACCAAATATTACTAAGGGATAAGGATTTAATGAAACATTATAGGACACCGGCCTTTCAACCATCTTGTCCTGAGTGTCCTGACAGTATGGAAATTTGAAGTCAACCGTTTTTAATATGCACACAGAATTTAGATTAGGCAGTTACTTACAGACCAAGCGGTAATGTTTAGAAATACCAAACGTATTGAATGATACGAAGCTTCGTTGAACTGGACTGATATATACTGAATGCCAACACGTAATTGTTATTGTTTCAAAGTTTAGCGCATGTTTCCAACAAGTCAATTTAAATATTAGACTAGTCTTTGTTTCTCAAAATGTTTGAAGCTATGCCGTCTTCACGATGATTTATGCACTCAAACAAATTAAAAATGCTTATGATTTGCATACAAACGCCGAGTCAAAACTGATCTACATATAAATAAAGAGCACTACCCAACTTGGCAGTACGCAGCGCCTTCGAGTGACCTTGAAAGTGAAATTACGACTCAAACCCACGTTATTGCGGGTACTTTGAACTTATATTTCTTCTACATCTCGACAATTCGTGTCATGTTTAATGTCCTAGGACCTAGACAGTAGACATTTATTGCCAAAGTCCATGTTTCGGTTTAAAATTGCACTTATATTCTGTCTCGAATCTTGAATGTTCAAATAAATTGAGAGATGATTTAGAATACTTAAGACTTAATAATGCACCCGCGTGCAGTCATAAAAGCAATAAAAGTCTATGAAGCAGTAATGCATTTAATTTTCCTTGATGCATTAATGGATTAATATTTCGGAACACACAAGACCCCAAATGTCAATCGACCCGCATCTAATCACCGGCATAATTTCTCTCTCCTGCCAAGCGTGAAGCGGGCCACCTACTACCCCGTCCTAGTAGATTAAAATGCACCCGTAAATAGAATTCTGTGGAGTCATCATTTCACACGCAGTCTCAAAAACTGTGATCGATCCGGCGGATTTGGCCCCCAGCCAAAATTTATGTCTCCAAAAAGGTACCATACGAGAGTTGAGTGAACGACTTTCATTGAAAATAATTATAAATTTTGAAAGTTGTGACTTGTGACGCCGTTTCTGAACCTGGCGAATGGCGTTATTTACTGCGGAACCCGGGCGAACAAAAATCGATATTTATACAGACCATCCGAGTGACGGTGGTGAGGTCCCAGGCGGATCGAGTCTTAGTCCGGGGCTGGTTGGAGTCCTTCCTTCTGCCCAGCGAGCCGTAGTTGGCCGCGACGCCATTGTCCTCGCGCTTGCGTCGCCCGCCGCGTCGCAGCGAGAGAAACCAATTGGATACGGAACCGCGTCGCTCCTCTTCGGCCGCTACCGGGGCGGCTTTGATGAACATCACTACCGCTACCACACAGCACTCATCACAATCTCACGGGTATAAAACTCGAAACCTACAAGCGGATGAGCGAAGCCTACGTGAAATTGCGTGACTACATTCGACATCGAGTACGCGAATCGCCGAGGAAGCTGGAGTGATACGATGCTGAAGCTAGGGAGACGGGGGACAGACCTGATCGTAGTCGTCATCGTAGGAGCGCGCTAGGCGGGCGCAGCGGACCATCACCGGCCACCATAGCGCCTCACACAGCAGCCGAAAATGTAAACACATCGCGCGCCATACACTTCTCGCTGACTCGCGAGTCGGGCACTAGACTGAAGTCTGCGCAAGCGTCGCGTTTGGCACCGTGTCAGGTACACGTAAGTTTGCTTATCTAAACGTCTACGTCAACAACAAAGACCCAGCGCTAGTGGCGTTTATCGCGAATTGATTACATATATATTTACGCTACAAAGTTTACATGTTTATCGAGCGCTTGCGTAAAGCGTTTTAGAAGATTAACACAAGACGTACTTTTTCTTTAATCTTTTCTAAATATTTTTTGCCAAAAACGGAACTTCCAAAAATACTGACTAATGTAGCATATCCGCTGATTTGATATTTTAGCAAATGCTCTAATCTGATTAATATTCTATGCATCCTTTATTTCCAAGACCAAATGCAGCAAAGCGCTGCATCTTGGTTTTAATTTTTATCACATTGATGTGGACGTTTAATTACTCATCCCGGGATTTTTATGTTATTTATACTCATGTAAAATAACGGTTTTCCCTCTATCGGTGTTATCATGAGCAACACTGCGGAAACGGGCAAAGGAAACGAGATAAAACGATGAGTCGCCCATTGTCCATTTCGAGGGAACGGTTCAGAACAACAATGTACAACATTCTGTAATCTGTACGATTTCAATTGCTTTCCTATTGGATTTATTGGGACCCTTGACTGTTTTGAAGATTGATCTCCCCTTGACTAAATTGATTTCCCTAATGTCGCCTTTTGTCATTGCTTTGTTGTAATCAATGTCAATGTGGTTGAGTGTAACTTTATACATAATAGCATTTTTTGCATTATTTTGCCTTTTTATAGTTAAAACTTTTGTACACTTACTTCATAATATATTTCCATGTATAGTTTTGAGGGAAAAAACGACCTAGAAATCGCGCCTTCTGAGTTATTTGTTTTTTCCGTTGCTTTAACACTTTCACAGTCCAACATACAAAAACAAAATCTAGCCTCTCGAGTCCACTCCAATATTCATAGTAAAGTATTTATTTATAAATTATAATGGATTATAAGAATTATTATATTATTAAGTACTTTTTTGTATGTTTCTATGCTTCTTATTTTTCTATGCTTTTTTTTGTGCCAAATTTTGGATACATGGACTCCACGGTAACCACGTTTTTGTACATATGTTTGGATACCGTGGACTGTGAAATTCGAATCAAATTCGAATCCCGGTCGAAATTTTGTATCATACCTTTTCATGCTACTAAAACTTTGCGCAAACCTCTATTATTATTATAGGTTTTCTAACTAAACACCGGAATCTACACAACATAATGCACCTATTATAATAATTTTAAGCATTTGGAAACTATTGTAACTGGATGGGGATCTATCTATTTATCTTATCAATATAAATTGTTTCTGTTTGCGTACTCATTTAAACTCGTTAGTTAATTATAAGTTATTATAATATTATAACTAATATCACAGCTGTCATCGATACCTAATTATTAATTAGAAGGTTAGTCATTAATCATTATTATTATAATTAGATTTCATTTGGTTTCTATACAATACATTATACTTAGGGTTAGGTTTAAAGACTGGAGTCTGGACATACTTAGTCGTTCTAAAGAAATTTAAAAGGAGGCCTCCAAATCTACAAATGGGCAAATTTTTTATATCAAAAAAAGGAAAACGTTTTACCATAATTTATAACAGGAAGGTCATTTATTTAGTTACTATCAGTAATTATTGTAGCGTAATATTATAACAAGAATGCATAATATTCTCGTTATGGCTAGACAGCCTATTTAATATTATAAATTATAATTCATAAACCTAACAAAACAAGGCGAGTGACGCAGTATTCATGTAAATTAGATGTTTACGGTATTTCTTGTAATCAAGTTAATTTTAAATTCCGCAAACGTTTCATGACGTTTTTTTATTCCAAACATTAAAAAAGCGGCCAAGTGCGAGTTGGACTCGCCCATGAAGGGTTCCGCAGCAGCAATAAGGTTTATTTTTATGAAATTAAAAGGTTTTTGATTTATTTTTATATTTCAGTCGATTTAATGAAATTTAGATTAAGGTTTACCATTTATGACGTATAAAAAAAACTACTGGCTAGATCTCGTTCAAACCAATTTTCGTTGGTAGTTTTTATAGTAATCTACATCATATATTTTTTTTAGAATTATCATGCCCATACTTTAGAAATTAGAGGGGGGGGCACACATTTTACCACTTTGGAAGAGTCTCTCTCGCAAACTATTCAGGTTAGAAAAATATGATATATGAGAAACCTCAATATGATTTTTGGAGACTTATCCATAGATTGGGGTATCTATGGATAAGTTAGATGAAAAAAAAATTTTTTTGTTGTACCTATGGGGACCCCTAAAAATTTTAATAATTTTTTGTTCTAACTCAGTTCAAATATTACTCAGAGACATCAGACAATATTAACGCTTATCTACAAACAGTCATAAGCATAACTCATAGTGATAGTTAATGCAAAATTTGTTGTTGGTGATTCATATTTCAATGGAATTCTAATGCATACCTAAGAAGTAGTGTGCCTTTAGCACTTACTCAAACATTGAAATTTGAATATGTTCATATTTTGCAAAGTAGCATTACAGAAGCACAAACAATTTGTAAATTATGTTTAAAACTTAATAATATTTTTAAAAAATAATGTTAAAATAGGGCTTTACTTTTCATCGAGATTAAAGTTAATTCATAATATTATTTGTTTAGTTAACTTTAAGGCCGTAAAAAAGTTAATTAAAACACATCCTGATTACTGACTTTAAAATGTGATAAAAATTAAAAACATCCCCCAGCTTCGTACTTGACTTTTCTCAATATCGATGTAGTCACCGCAATTTACAACTTACAAGTTCCTGATAAAGTATTGATCAAGAAATCCTACGTTTATTCACTGTTATGTCACTTCACATATTTTTTCAAAGTTTAATTTTGGCGCGGTTTGTCCACGCCAACGCGACACGCGACAAACCCTCGCTGCGGTCTGACAGTCACTGACGTTCGAGTTTGACTTGACAGCTCGGCCGACAACACACATACCAGCATGATAACGACGCAATTGGACCTCTCTCTCCAACACACTAACATGGTCATTGATAGAGAAGGGCAGACGATCTGCAAAGTATTCAATGAATACTTGGTTCATGCATCATATAAGAGGGAATTTATTGGGCCCTCAAGGGCGAATATGGAAGGTTATTGACTGGTCAGTGGTCATTAATAAAGCCCTTTATTAGGGACACTATTACCTATTACAGTGGTGGTGGCCCATGGCTCCATCATCATGCTTGATTAAGTACCTACCTACTCATCAAAAGTGTGTTAATCAGATTTTATCAGAAAATGTTATCCATTTATTTACTTTGAGATTTTTATCAATCAAGTAACATAAAAAGGGTAGCCACAAAAATACTGCAGGTGTGTGAGTGTGACCCACATAACTTGATTACAGTCAAAATCTGTTATAACGACATCGAAGGGACTACCTACTCATAATAGGTCGGGTCGGGGAAAAAGTTTTTTCGCATTTTATATAAAAATTCAAAAGGTTTTTTTATAAAGTTTATATTTACAATTGACTAATCAGTAATCACTAAAGTATATAGGTTTTGTTCGATAACTTTTTGCCATCTTGTTGGTAGGGACATGATCCCATTGCATTGCTATAAAAATTTTGGGGCTTCTGATGAAAAAAATGCGACAAGTGGTTTTGGCAGTCCTCTTGTGATGTCCTGCTGCCTAAGGAATTCTGCAGCGAATGAAACAGGTGGAAATCTGAAGGTACAAGGTCAGGACTATATGACGGATGCATTACTCTCGTAATTTTTGCTGAGAGGCTAAAGATGTGTGAGGTCTAGCGTTATCATGGTGAAAACCACACCCCTTTTGTTGACTAATTCCGGCCGCTTTCTCTCAACTTCTTGCTTTAATCCCATCAGTTGTTCACAGTACAGTTCAGAATCGATAGTCCTGCCTCGCGGTAACAGCTCATAATGAATAATGCCCTTCCAATCCCACCACACATACAGCATCACCTTGTTGCGAGTTAACCCGGGTTTCGCCACAGTCTGTGAAGCTTGATCGGCTTTTGACCACGATCTTTTTCGCTCGTTCTTGTCGTACCTACGCCATTTTTGATATAGAGCAAAAAAGGCCAAAAAAATTACATTTGTTGTATGGGAGCCCCCCTTAAATATTCATTTTATTTTATTTTTAGTATTTGTTGTTATAGCGGCAACATATATACATAATCTATGAAAATATCAAATCTCTAGCTATTGAGTTACAGCCTGGATACAGCAAAAAAGGCCAAAAAAAACATGTTTGTTGTATGGGAGCCCCCCTTAAATATTCACTTTATTTTATTTTTAGTACTTGTTGTTATAGCGGCAACATAATATATACAAAATCTGTAAAAATATAAAATCTCTAGCTATTGAGTTACAGCCTGGATACAGCAAAAAAGGCCAAAAAAAACATGTTTGTTGTATGGGAGCCCCCCTTAAATATTCATTTTATTTTATTTTTAGTATTTGTTGTTATAGCGGCAACATATATACAAAATCTGTGAAAATATAAAATCTAGAGATTTTTTATTTCTATTACCGTTCTTGAGTTACAGCCTGGAGACAGACAGACAGACAGACAGACAGACAGACAGACAGACAGATGGACAGACGGACAGACAATGAAGTCTTAGTAATAGGGTCCCGTTTTTACCCTTTGGGTACGGAACCCTAAAAAGCACAAATATACGTTTGAGGAAAAAGCTTTGCTCTAAACGCCTAAACTAAAACATGAGTCTTCGTCAGTTATCATATGAAAATTGTGACTTACTTGGATTTCTAATAGCAGTTCAGTTTTGCGCCGTCGAATATCTATAAGGGTTTTCTGCTGCTCCGGTGTCAACTCTGAAATAATAACACACTGATATTGTGGCACTAAAACAGCGTATGAAGTAATAGACGATTACATTGAGGTCAAGAAATAACGCTCTCAGAAGTATCAACTACTCAGTACCCGTATGCGTGAACGGATCTCCATGATTACTTGTGGCATTGTTTCCACTAAGGGAAAGGTTTTCAAATTCACTTATCATTTCTCACATTTATTTAAAAGCAGTAAACAAAAGTTTACATCGTTAAAAACTGTATCGCGGCCATATTTGATATTTATTTACTACTCATCAATTTTCCTTCTACTTCTACTTAATCCTATACTCAATGCTCTATTATCTATGCCGCGACTTGCGACTTGCAAGTTGCAAGAGTTGTAACTTGTAACTTGTAACTTGTAGCTGCATGCAGGCCTGCAACACCGAGTAGGACGCGACCTAGGTCCTGCACAAAGCCTGCAAGCTCCGCCCACCACGTCTTGCAGTCCGCCGCGCAGGACCATGAATGTGGTTGCAGGAGTCAGGACTGCATTTCCTCCTAATCATCCTAATTTTCCACGTAGAGCATGCCTGTATGCTTCGTTTCGTTACGTATTCGTACTTAGGATATTGAATTTTGCAAGTATATCACATCCCTAGCAGGACGGCAAAGCAGGATAATGTGTGGGCGACGTCCATTTCACAGGCCTGCACGGCGGACTGCAATGCAGGATAGTGAATGGGCCGCTTAAACCTGTGAACTAAACGCTTCTTTTTTTCTTTAAAGGCCGTCACAGACTTAGCTATAATATATATTAATATACCGTACTAAACACACTGAGGCCAGAAATATATATTACAGCTGAGTGTGTGGTCACGCGGAATTTGTATAGAAAATATATAGTAATATGCCTAGCTATGAACATATTAATATATATATTATAGCTGAATGTGACCACACATTCAGCTATAATATATATTTCTGGTCTCAGTGTGTTTAGTACGGTATATTAATATATATTATAGCTGAGTCTGTGACGGCCTTTATTCATTGCTTCTATCTATCATACAAAAACGTCATTTTTGACATGTGTTTGACAGTTCTCCTTTACCAGCAGCGCCTTTTGACATCATTGACACATTCATTTAAAGCCTTGTCTAATCTGTGGCCTTGTTGGACTATATCCATAGTGATGGGCCAACTCGGAATAAACAGAACTCGAGTTAACCCGAGTTAAAATTCATGTAACTCGAGTTGAACTCGAGTTACGTAACTCGAGTTGAAACTTGAAAGAGTTAATGTTTTTTTTTTAATTTCTATTTTCTACCAATGAGGAGCCAAACTTAAAAGCTCGAAGCAGATCGCGCTACCAGCCATCAGGTCCAATGTCTAGTCAAAGTCGCAGTAAAAGTCAATACAGTCAAGGAGTCAAGTCGGTCCATTAATAAAGTCTAAAGGCCCCTCTTCAAGATGGGCCAGCGTAGTGGGCCATCACGATGGGCCAGCGTGGGGAGGACGTAGTGGCGTAGGATGGCCGATGGCGCCAGCGATGGCCGTGGAATGGCGGCGGTGTCGGTTTTTCAGCCGCACATCAAAGGATGATGGCCCAGCGATGGCGGTACGCCTCTACACGTTGGCGATACGACAGTCGACGCTTGATCGCGATCGAGTGAGGACGTCGTAATTCGTATTATAATTTACGAATTTCATTCAAAATGACGAGTACGTGGTCTCATAATGAATAAAGCTATATTAATATGATAAAGCCGAAAGTTTGTATGGATGTATGGATGTTTGTTTCTTTTGTTACTCTTTTACTCAAAACTACTGAACGGATTTTAATAAAACTTTACTTATTGTATTATAACTTTTACATTATATACATAACTCCTGACTTTTTATAGATACATGCTATTATTACATTCATCATTGTCATCATCATCATCATCACTACCATAAACCATTATTTTAATTTTAGTCTCGAAATAATTATTCGTAGAATTCAAGAGAAATTTCATATTAATTAGGAGGGAGGTGAATGGTGATACGAAGTTCACCGGATCATCTGGTGAAGTCATAAATTATTAAAAATGCGCGTTTTGCATTGCCACAATGGCTAATGCTTACACGTCCATCTTGAACGACGTTTAGATCACAACTGAACACGGCCATCATGTAGAGGCGTTGCGACCATTGCATGGCCATCGCATGCGCCATTCGATGGGCCAGCGCTGGGCCATCTTGAAGAGGAGCCATTAGACGATTTAATGAAACTTTCGATGGAGTTTTGAAGGGAACACAAAATAGCTCGTTTTGTATACCTACTGTATCACTTTCCTACACTGCACTGTTGCCTGTTAAGCCCCTTATGGACACCGGTGACTGGTGAGTGGTGACCGCGACAACAATAGAATACAATAGCATTTCCAAGAATCCCCGATCGAAGGATGGTCAATATCCTACCAATATTACACATTAAAACCAAGATTATCACAATTATTTTAGGAAAATAATACAAAAACACAACATCACTCTTTCACATTCCCGGCAAACCGCAAAACTCCCACAGTCCCACTTGTTTCATGTTTGTTATGAATGAATACGGTATATTATTATGTATATCTCAAATGGTCGGCAAACTTCGCTCCGTGTCGGCTTCATTCGGTTTTCAAACTCGAGTTAGAGAAATTTTACTCGAGTTGATTCGAGTTAAGCGCAACTCGAGTTAACTCGAGTTTTTAACTCGAGTAGCCCATCACTAATCCATCATCCAGTCAGATCGTGTTTGGATTGTGGTTTGGATTTGGGTTTGGATCGCTTTGTGGTGAGGTGAGCTTAGGCCTTAGAGTAGGTACTTCCAGATTTTGTTCTAGGAGTAAATGTGTTCTATGATTTTGTTGTGCGTTGAATCCAAAATCGAAAGGACCAGAAATTATAGGGAATTCAATAAAACCATACTGTGTTTACATTTAGTTCTTTGGTATTGTTTATTTTACAGTTACTACGCGGTGTATTTTTGAGAAAAGTATTTACATTAAATTTTATTTTGTAGATAATTTAACAACAAAATATAACGCAATTACATCTACAACCGGTGCATAACAAGCGCAAGAATGAACGACGGGGGCTGCATACATCTGAACAATTTTAAGGCCGCCAAGGGCCTCAATCCTTATAAAATAGTGCACGCGTTTTTTGTGTCCTGCACATCCTACGAAGCTAGAAGATATAAGGTAAACGAACTTGGAATAGATAAGATAGGATTTGTTTGTTTTGGAGTGGGCAGAGCTGATTATTGTCACAAGACATTAGGCTCAGCTGGGCGTGAGTAATCAGCTGACTTGTAATCATTGACCTCAAAACAGCTGTTTTTCAGATTTCTATCTACATTCTACACTGATTACATTTCACCTACTTTAAAGATTAGTAGTTTTAATTGTGATTTTAAATGCCAATGTCTGACTGTTTTAAATAGATGGATGCTACAAATATAATACAACATCGAAGTGGCACATTTTAATTTATGTCTCATTTTCAGGCTACATCATGCTTATGTTTTACCTGCGGCCAACCTGGGCCTCGTATGCACTCCTGTCTTCACTGCATCTTCTTTGCCTGTTACGGTGGCCACATACAGGAGCATTCTAAATCCAAAAAACACTTTTTATATGTAGATCTGAGTTATGGCAATGTATACTGTGCCCAATGCCAGGATTATATTTATGACAAAGAGTTAACGGAGATTGCAAAGCTGCACAGAATGAAAGAAGCGAAGTATGTTTTTTTTTTTAGTATTATCTGATTATAACACAGCTACCAATTGAAAAAGCTTTGCTTTTAAATTTACCCTATTAATGCTAATAATTATTTAACTGCTTGTTTCATAATTTATTATTATATTGTTGGTATTAAGGTGATTAATATTGTGTTATAAAAGTATTATTGCTATCAAGACTTAAGATAGTTGAGTTTAGTGTCCAGGCATGGCCCAAACTTTTTAATAATTATTATTTATTATCTTATAATATGCTGGTGACACTTATGAAAACAAATATTGCGAAGTGATCATATTTTTCCTTATTGAGATGACTATAGAAATGTATATTGTTGAGTAACATTCTGTGTTTAATATTATGATATGCTTTTACAAGCAATGCTTTAGTGATAAAAATATTTATGCAGCCTGAAACCAAAGTAGACAGAATGTATATTGTGCTAAAACTGTTTGATGTTCACTGCTTTTGTCTGACATGTGATCTTTCCAATGTGTCAGACAGTGACCGACAGCTGAGTATAGTTATTCACCATGTAATTTTTATATTACATTTTTTTACGGAGTAAGATTTTGTCATGTGTGGTTTATAGTCTCTAACTTACTCGTATGCATAGCATAGATTATTTTAAAAAAATTCTTATTCTTAACTGGTTTGTACTTTTATGCTTTCGTTACTATGTATAACTATTTTTTGCATTTGCAGCTATTAAAGCTAGACAATATCAAAATTTATTCTACTTATTTATTCTAATCTGAATCATAATATAATTGTCATGGTTTCAATAACAGTAATATAATATAAACAAAATTATCCTTTTTACTTAGGTCACTAGGAATCAGTTTGCCGTACACACCGTGGCTGCCCAACAACAATGAAGCGGTAGCTCTCCGTCGGCTCCGCAAGCGCAGAATGATAAGCCCCCACACCACCATCGGTCTGAGAGGGCTACAGAATCTCGGATCTACATGCTTCATGAATTGCATTGTTCAGGTAAGTACTGTTTAACTTTGGGCTTAATATAATTGAAGACATGAGTGGAAGAAGCAGGTAAGTGACGGCTAAAAAAATAGTTTTTAGTTGATCATGGTACCTAGAGCAAATTTACAACATACTTGTTATTAGCATCTCCTCTGGCTTAGTGACTTGTCCATGACTTATTACATAGGTACTTGTTTGCATGAAGGTAGGCACTAGGCACTAAGGTACTTGTATTGCCAACTACCTGCTTAGGTACATGTATTGCGCTAAAAGAAAAACTTCTCGCGGTAACCGTTTTCTTGTGGAAAATACCAACATTAAAAATATTGGTATTTGTGGTAAGGGGCCGTACCACGAAACCGTTTTGAGGCTCAAACAATCGAGTCAGAATACCGCGTCCTACTCCCACAAAAAAACTGAAATCACGTTGTTAGAGCAGTACGTAACTGTAGGCCTACTACGGTTTCGTAGTAGGCCTACAGTTGTCAACTGTATATTTGATTAATTAATCATCGTTAATAAAGTTTAAAAGAGGTAAACCGTATTTTCAACCGTACAGACTACAGACTTGGCTGGCTAGATCTAGCGCAGCTATACTCAACCAGCGGCCCGCCGGGACTTAAATTCAAGCGTGAAGATAAAAATAAAAGTTGATTGTTTCAAGATGAGTGAGAAATTATATATTTTATTGTGGCTAACAAAAACAGTGCAGCTACTTGTTTGATATGTCGTGAAAGTTGTGAAACTGTTTTGCAGCATATAACAACGTTTTTTTTACCCCTAAATAATTTTGGCTGCGGCCCGCGACACCAAAATCCAAGACTAAAACGTGTATGAAAATGGTTGAGTACCACTGATATAGAGGATTCACATAAAAGTACTTACAAAATACTGGCAAGTGTACAAGGAGTAGTTTTATTGATTATATGATGCAATAGTCGCTAGTACTAACATCCCAGACCGTGTAACATTTATTAACATTAAGTATTGATTAATTGAATGTACTTACCCTACGGCCTACAATGTAGTTTAACTACTAGTTATTTTTAATATCGTCACAGGCTAGCTAATTACTGTTACCAGGGGGTATAAATTATAATAGAATCTATTATACTGATATTTTACAGACAAGCGTTTATAGTAGGTAATGTACACGATATAAATAATAATAATAAATAAATAAATAAAATGTCTTTATTTCAGGCATAAATGTACCCATACAGATTATATAAAATATTATGTAAAATTAAAATAAAAATAAAATAATGTTGACACTGTAAAGGGGTGTCCAGTCGTAAAATCACTTTTTGTTCTGGTTCATGTGAACAGAGATCCACCGCACGTACATTAAATTATTGTAGTAGTCCTCAGAGATAGCCGCGAGAATCCTATTGCCAGAGCTGCGCAGTCTGTGCCAAAATGCAGCCACCCGAGATCTAATGATGGCAAAAAAGTCAGGGACTCCCGCCTCCGCAAACATACCCGAAGCACTGCAGCTTCGCGGGAGCCGCATAAGAGTTCGGTATGCATCATTATACTGAACTCTTATAAGGTCCTTCGTTGTTTCAAGTAACAATTTAAAACATTGTAAAATCTAAATCAAAATCAAAATATTTATTTCTAAATAGGTTAACAAAGTTACCACTGTTAGAACGTCGTGTGTACATGAGGCCTACCACCGGTTCGGGAACTAACCAGAGAAAAACCGGCGTAAGAAACTCGCATGACTAAATCTAAGACATAGGTAACAGTTTTTGTTCTCATGGATTAACATGCAGTGCCGGTTATAGCACTACCAGCGCCCTGGGCGAGATTTCTTCGGCGCGGCGCCCAGGTGCCAGTAGTGTTTGTGGGGGCTTACGGCGCCCCTTTTTGTTTGCTGGCGGGCTTCCTCGCCCCTTTTTATCCGGCGCTCTGGGCGCCCGGCCCCGCCTTACGCCGCTACTGAAATCTAACAATCTGCGAGAAGTTTTCATTAAAATCGGCTTATCCTTTAGCCCAAGTAAAATAATATGAGACCTAAACTTGTACCTATATTGTATGACATTGATATTTTTTTTGGCCAAGGTGAGATAGTAAAATATATCATAATATTAGCTTTGTGGCGTAAATGTATCGTTTTCACAAATAATATTTGTGTTATAAGCAGCTGCATCGACTAACACCGGCGCGGCTGCGCGGACTGCAGACATTTCAACACTGGATCAGGCGCGGTCGCAGCCTGAAATTTTGAGGGGGGGGGTCACGAAATTTTGGTGGGGTCACTCACTATACTAAAAATTTATTCTCAAAATTTTTGAGATTTTTCTGTTTGACCTTCGATTTTGGGGGGCGTCATGTCCCCTGTGCCCCCCCCCCCCTTCGGACCGCGCCTGCACTGGATAGGCTACGACTGCTACGAGTTACGATGAAAGAGTAAAGACTCGGTCAGCAAAATGATTCCCAAGTCAATTCACAGACACTAACATCGACGACACAGTCATTATACGCAGGCTGCAGCCTTCACACTGCACAGTGCACATATTGTCTTCCAGCTTCCTCCCGCACGCACACCTCTTGGTGACATCGAAATATTTTAATTTCGCCGGAATTTCAAAACCAAACGTCCAATTTTAATCATTCAAAGACCAAACTGTACTTAGTGATGAAATAATTTATTTTGATAAGGATTAATAGCATGAGTAAAATAAACGTTAAATGTACCTAGTCCAAAAAAAAAATCATAGATAGGTATAGTGTGTCGCGGACTTAGGTACATATTTATAAGATCTAAGATCTACAATTACTTCGAACATTTTATGGTTCTATCTAATATAGTTTAGGCATCGTACGCAAAATAAGTAACTTTTCTGGTTGATTTTTTGCGTCCGAAAAACCCAAATATCTTATGGAACCCAATTTTTTTCCAAAATAAAATTTAGCCTTTAGTTAAGCAGAAATATTATGTAGGATTCCAATGGTAAATAGTACATTATGAGACAAGTATATTAAAATTAAAATAAAGTGGAATAAGTGCAAGGAAAGTGTATAATTATTTAATATTCTTTCGACCAAAGCCTAAGCTGAAGGTTTTGAATCCGTTAGAAATGTTACTTTATATTATATAATACCATATAATACTATCAAGTTCAAATTATAAAATTGAACGGTCTCATACTTTATTTTATACTTACTAGCTTTTGCCCGCGGCTTCGATCGCGTTTTCTAGGAAATGAGCCTCCTGCAAGGTTTTTGTTGGCCGGTAGCCGAAACCAAAATTAATAAACCAAAACTAGTTAAGTAGTCTTAACTCCTAATATACAAAAAAATAAAAATAAAAATACAAATAAAAATACAAAGTATTTATTCGCATAATGTTCCACGCAAAAACAGAAAACTTAAAACGCTCTTATTTTGGTAGAAATTGTATATAATATTGGAAAATATTGACGTAAATCTGTGAACACGTAGTTCTTTGTTGACGTCATACGCCCAGCGTGGTGGGCGGAGCCACGTGCCAAGCTTTCAAAGTTATTTTGCCTTCGACAGAACCTTTATGCCAAAGAACTAAAGGCGACCTTTCTATAAACTCTGGCCTGTAGACGTGGTAGAGTAATACAAAAGTTGCTTTAGATTTTATTTTCGTTTGAAAAACAAGCTCGTGCACGTGCCGCAGTTGACATTTAAAATTTCGCAAGGGTATTTAGATATATCAGACAAAATGAACAGAAAATAAAATAGTACCTAGAGACTATAAACTATAGAGAATTCATGCGGACTAGTCGCATACGTCTGGAGTTAGACGTAGGTATGCGAATTATAATAATTGCATAAGTTGATAAAAAATGCTGTGCAATGACTTTTATTATACGGCGTCATCGTCAGTCCCAGAGTGTCTTTTTTTTTTCATAAAAAATTGTCTGATGTGTTGTAAAAGCCACTACATATACAGGCATCAGCATTTCATGACGGTTTTCTGTAAAACGGAAAACTAGATAATGTTACGAACCCATACTAATATACTAATAATATTATAAATGCGAAAGTGTGTCTGTCTGTCTGTCTGTTACATCTTCACGCTGAAACCGCTGAACCGATTTGGCTGAAATTTGGCATGGAGATACCTCTAGTCCCGGGAAAGGACATAGGAATTAGGATAGTTTTTATCACGGAAAAATGTACGGTACCGGCCGCGGCCCGATAAACAAATTTTGGCGCAACGGAGTTGCGGGCGGCCCCTAGTATTTATATATTATGTACTATCGAGGAAGTTGATTCCTAGGCAGATGGGGGACCTACGTAGTCTGGTCGCGTTACGTCAAACCCAGCCAACAGACCATAATTAACATTAAGTAAATTGACATGATCCGACCAAATGACGTTGGTCTGTCAACTGCCTAGGAATCAATTTCCTCGATGGTACTATGTTTACAGGAAAACCAATAACCTATTGCATGTTTACTCTATTCGCTATTATTTTACTCTTATCAGAACCTTTATGCCGACCACATAAGGATCACTCTTGTAGAATTTCAGAGATAAATAGCCGTAGCTTGATGTAATAACTTCGTTACCGTTCGTGGAATTTTGTACATGAACCTGTGCATCTATTTTAAGCCCTGGAAGGGCGGGGCTCAATCGATACTTGCCATACGGAGCCTTTATTTGAGTTGCATACGATTATTATTTTGAAGCTCTGCCTAAAAGTAAAGTTTAATGATCATTAAAAATTAAAATAATAAATGACTGAGTACAGCCGTAAGAAACGCTGGCTGACTGTTTTTTCTCCGACGGGATAAAAACTTTTCCGGAGATTGTTTTTATCCGGACAAACCGTTCTATTCTTTAAGCCAGTATAGTTTCGAGCACTGCAGTACTGTGAACATAATAAATTATTAAAACTCACTCCATTATGTTTGATAAGAAATAAGAATATGTCTATTTTGATTTTGCTCGTCCCTGGTTTTAAGAATAGGAATAAGAACGCGTTTATTTGAAAAAATATGATAACAATAAGATGGTAACAATTTATTGTGAAAATTGAAATAGCCCTCATATTTTGTTTTTAAAATTTATTTGGACGTGCAAAATTTTTCTAGGGTTTTCATCATGAGTCCAAAATTGTATTTTTCATTTTTCATTTCCAGACCCTGATCCACACTCCCTTGCTGCGAGACTACTTCCTGGGAGAAAAACACAAGTGCAAGACGCAGGGCTCGGGCAAGTGCCTCGTATGCGAGGTCTCCAAGCTCTTCCAGGTAATATTTTAAGGTTTTCTGGCATGCCAACAACATAAGCATAACATTGCAAGTCAATAACAAGAATTTTAAATGTTGTGTTGATATAATGCAATTTAACAAAACGCACGGTTGCGGTTACAGGCAAAAAAGGTAATATTTTCAAAAAATATTAGAATAAGGTTATTTTAGTCACTTTTAAGAGTCGCAAAGTCTATAGTTGATTCATATTAATTCATACAGCTGCCAAGACATAGTTCCGCAAACTCCAATTTTGGGGCAAAACTACACCTCGCTGAGTAATTATCACGCACACACGCGTAAGTTGTAACTAAACTACGCCTTATTTTGAAATCGAGCTTTCCCTTTGTGTAAAGTCTGACTTGTCTAGTGTTTTGTACATTCAAAACCTAAATATTACTACACGATACATGATACTATGTTACATGTATTGGCAAATTGATACATTCAAATATAATCCAACAGTAATCCAATAACATGATAATATGAACTTTTGACCTACATTCGAACACCGCTGCACTCGTGTCAGATTTACTCGTGCGCGGAAAATTTTAGTACTTCCGATGAGTTGAGATTACTTTGTTTGAGAAATTGATATGGTAATACAATATGTAGACTTTAAAAAATCGTTGCTTTTTTTTTGGATAAAAGATATTAGTAGTGGTTAGTTTTTTCAAGCTTTTATTTAGCTTCCATTTGTTTGAATGTTTATCCGGGTGAAATCTTGCAACTTCATTGTTTTAATAACTTTTTTACTCGTTTAATAATAATGTTTTGGACGAGTATTTGTAAGCTTGTAATCAAATAAATTGGTAATAAACTATTATTTCATGCTTCATTTGCGTGAAGAGATATGGCGCAATTTCACTGGTCGATAGGGTCCGTATTCGGGGTGCGGGAGAATTCTGAAACGCATGACACGACCAATTAATAAATGCGCCATTACTTACACTCTAAATAAAATGTGAAGTGAAATACCCCCGACAATAATAGCAACTAACATAACCCTGGCCTTTCTCCATTTCAAATAAAAAAAAAACTAACTGTCACAGGAGTTCTACTCTGGCGCCAAAACTCCGTTGACTCTACACCGGCTGCTGCACCTCATATGGACGCACGCGCGCCATCTTGCCGGTTACGAGCAGCAAGATGCGCACGAGTTCTTCATTGCCACGCTTGATGTGCTGCACAGGTAGATATATTATAGATAATAAATGTAACAAATCTGCATGTCTCGTTGATCATCATCGTCGTCGTTGTCTATTAACATGCTAAGCTATCTCCTCAAAGAACTAAAAGAAATGAGTTTGTCTATTTCAACTTGAAGAAAGTTTAGAGAGGTCACGCCTTTTTAGGAGCCGATGCAGCCTGAGGCCCCAAAATAATGTATAAGGATGACTAGCAGATGTCCCTGCAAACGTTGTTTTGCCGTATAAAGTATTTCGATTTTCGCCCATATTATTTTATTGAAGTAGCTAAATAAGTATGTCGCACACATAAAGTAGATGTCCGATTCTCAACCCTAGCCGATATGCTCGCTAAGATTCACGAAAATCGGTCGAGCCTTCAGAGGAGTTCAACCACGCACCCTGTGTGACACGAGAATTTTATAAGTAGGTATATTAGACAATTATTATAATATAGCGTAGTAACATTGCATGAAAACCTCTTTGTACAGAAATAGGTACTGACAATTAAAAAGTCCGTTGAAAAAAATGCATTTCATATTTGATATTCCATCTTTTAGTAAGTTCCTATTTAAATGTGTCATATTAAGGGTGGGTTGCACGGTGCACCAGAGGCGTAGTTAAAGTTAAGGTTATCGTCAAATATGGCGTCCATAATGGACTTGTACTAGGGATTTGATAGTTCATTTGACTTTTTGTTACGGTTAAAGTTAAAGTAAGTTGGTGCAACCCACTCTAAGGTTATCACTTATCATGTATCAATTTCAGACACTGTATGAACGGCGTCGAAGACACCGAGAAAAAAGAAAATGGCCGCTGCAACTGTATCATCGATCAGATATTCACTGGCGGGCTGCAGAGCGACGTCGTCTGCACATCTTGCTCCGGGGTATCCACCACCATAGACCCATTCTGGGACATCAGTTTGGACGTGGCCGGCCCTGGGTCACTCCAAGCCTGCTTAGAGAGATTCACCCGAGCCGAACACCTAGGCTCGGGCGCCAAAATCAAATGCTCCAACTGCCGAGCCTACAGGGAATCTACAAAACAGCTGACCTTAGAAACGCTGCCCATAGTAGCCAGTTTCCATTTAAAACGCTTCGAGCATTCCTCCCAAATCGATCGCAAGATTTCTACCTTCGTTTCGTTCCCTGCGGAGCTAGATATGACGCCATTTATGTCGACCCACCGTAGAGCTGTTGATGCGGCGGATAATAATAATGCTCCCGAAGGCATATTTGAGGATAATCGCTACTCGCTCTTCGCGGTGGTTAACCATTTGGGTTCTTTGGACGCAGGTCACTACACGGCATACGTCCGTCAGATGAAGGGCAGCTGGTTCAAGTGTGATGATCACATGATCACGCGAGCCTCGCTCAGAGAGGTGTTGGATAGTGAGGGGTAAGTTTTTTAATAGATTTATTTTAAAAGTTTCGTTCATTGAGGGTTTTGACATAAAGCCTATAATATATTTTTTGTAAAAGTCTACATTTACTATAAAGTTTTATATTTTAATTTGATTATGAAAACAAAAAAATCAAGCGAAATGCGCACATTTTACCTCGTTTAAAAGTAGATATTATATTCTTCCGCGTGGTCAAATAAAATAAAAATCGGTTTCATTTTCGTACATTCAAACAAACAATTTTAAAAAATTTAAATAATATATTTTTTTAATTTAACATGATTTTTAATATTTACATTTTCTTTTTCAGGTATCTCCTATTCTACCACAAAACCGTTTTGGAATACGACTGCGAAGTCTCTTAAACTATTCAAAGGAAAATATAATCCTAATCAGATCTATATTGTAATTGGTGTTAATGTCTTTGCTTTCAAAACATTTTGAAAAAGAAATGTTTCTCGAGTGATATTAGTATGTAGATTCGTTTGTTCGCTGTACACATACGAATTTGTTAGTCATTAGGTGTAAATAAGTTAGGGACAAACAAAAAAAAACTTTGTTTTTCGTAAAATGAAAAAAAAATTGTCGAATGTCTAGTCTGACGTCTAATCTATGAGTCTACCGTACTTATAGATTTTGTGCTTTGGTTGTTTGAATAACTAAATATCTATATAACTATTTATGGCCGTTCCCTATATTCAATCTATCTCTAGTTTGACATACAACCGATCGCAGCTGACATAGAATTGACATAAAATATATGGAGCTAACGTCTAATCTGAGCTATTCCTATCTCAAGTAAGAGATAGATCAAATATTGGGAACGGCCGTTAATCTATATAATGAGTAATATGTATATCTATAAGTAATATCTATATATATAAAACTCAAAGGTGACTGACTGACATGGTGATCTATCAACGCACAGCCCAAACCACTGGACGGATCGGGCTGAAATTTGGCATGCAGGTAGATGTTATGACGTAAGCATCTGCTAAGAAAGGATTTTGATAAATTCCCACCCCAAGGGTTTCAAATAGGGGATGAAAGTTTGTATATGAATGATACTTCTTAGCGCGAGCGAAGCCGCGGGCAAAAGCTCGTCTATCTATGTAATAACTAATATATCTATAATAATTGGTTCAATATTTCATATTTTAACTCAAACTTTTTACAAAATTACTTGTTTACTGATTATTTTTAAATTTGTTGAGCTATATAAGTCAAAATATAAATGCCCCTAACTGGTTATAAAGTAGAAATAAATACATACATAAAATATTAAGTATGACACATTGGTTGTATGAAAATCTGATCTAGTTTTTTAACAGAACAGCTTTATTGAGCAAAAATTATTCGTGTATGTAACATAAATATTAATTTATTTTGTTTCAAATAATTTTATTAACAAATATCATTTTCAAACATCACATTGATACCAAAAGTATAAAACTATTATGTTGGAGCTAAGTCAGGGCCTATGATAAAAATATAGGTATTTAAAGCTTATATTAGTGTACGTAATAAATCAGGCATAAGAAATCTGTGCACATACTGAAAAAATTGAGTTTTCTGAATGCGTAGAATAAGACAATATTATGCGTACTACGCAAAAAAGTTCAACCCACGAGATAAATTATTACAATTTTTTATATTAAATATCAAAATTTGTTTCAAATTTTGTGACTTATCTCATAGTTTGGACCGTAGCATTGTCTTATTTATTATCTTGAGTAAAAGTGTACAGGTAAACTTAATAAATCCTGATATAGAACACACCCTTATAAAAAGTACTTTTCTATTATGTTGGAAAAGTCGCTTGACATTGTGAATAAACACTTTAAGTAGGTAGTAATATTATTATTAATTTAGGGGTTTATTTTACGGTTGCCTGGTACCTATAAATGGAAACAAAGTATTAGTTTTAATTTAATCAGATAAATTATTAAATCCATTTTCATCTGGTTAGTTTTGTTATGATTTATATAAGTGAGAATGTAAACGAATAGACATACAGACGACTACAGCTTATACGCGTTAAAAAGTCAGAATAAAGTTGTGTTTACTCAATTTTGTCATGTGTGCATGTTTTGCTTTTTTTACGCAAATAGACAAAAAAATCCTTTCTATACTTTGCTAATTTTAATATTTTAGTCATCAAAGAACAATTTTCAAAAAAAAAAAAAACTAATGTAATGAATTATTTAAATGAGAATTTATATTAATAGCTACAGTTACAAGTACTAATATAAGGGTTTTAAATGACTTCAGATTAGAAAATATAATTTCTTTCTGTGTTCAACTATAAAATGTCGCTTTTTAGTCCTAAAAGGCAGAGGTTACACGACCAATTTTTCATTAATTTGATCCATCAATCTGATTGACGGAATATTGATGGTTAATATGAAAAAGTCCATATTAAAACTACGGAACCCTAAAAATGATCAATCCATCAATCCGTGGGTTAGACGATCAATTTTTCGTCAATCTGGATCGGATTGATGGATCAGATTGATGAAAAATTGATCGTGTAACCTCTGCCAATCGGTAAAATAGATAGAACTTGAATTTATTTGAAATATAATTTTTTAATTATTAGAAACTGTGTTAGTACTTGTCACTGCACACCTGTGTATAGATGTGAGTGGGTATGTTGTGTGTACTATGTTCCTCTGGTTTCGTTTCGTAGACACTAGACAGTAATATTGACTGAAATGACATTAGGTTAGTGTGATATTTATTGTGTGTATTCGTAAGAGTTAAATAGTAATTTTCCTCATAATTATATCGATCGCGTTAAAATTGCTGTAAGTCATCGGCAATAATGTCAAAATTGGCCACGCTTTGATCTGGTCGCATGTTTGTCGGCACCGCACGCGTCTTAGAGCCAGAACACACGGTGCGTTGCGTCCACGCAGCGCTGCCATTGCGTTGTTTGCATACAAATAACCAAGGTGTTCACACGGAGCGCTGCGTCGTCGCAACGCACACATGACGAACAGCAGCCCCCTAGACGAAGCGGGAGGGGGTGTTGACGTTAAGACTGCTTCGTAATAACTCTGCGGAGACGCAGCGCCCGTGTGGCCGGCTATGCGTCAAAATATTTGCGTTGCGACGACGCAAGGCAACGCAACGCGCCGTGTGGACTCTCACGTGGCACGTGGGCTCTCACGCGTCAAACGCACCCATAGTACACGAAATGCGGCGCATACGGTGCGGACGAATGTGTGAGGTTTCACATCATTTCATACAACGAATTATAAAATGCAGCGCGTGCGTGCTGATAAATGTGCGATCACCTTTAGGTGCATACACATTTACCAATTAATGTAAACTGTTTTGACTTTTGCTCTAGTGACTTACTACAAGCTTAACGCGAATAGAGTATCGTTCAGTAACCGATATCTGCATTTATAAAGCTAATTTTATAATTGAGATTAATTTCAAAGTAAGATTTTGCTTTTTAGTTACGTATTTTCTTACCTCAAGGTGTAGTTGTAAATAAAAACATAATTATATTGTTAAGATGCATAGTAAAACCCGCGTCAAAACCACTTAAGTCAGACTTAATTTATGGTATAGTCCGGTCAACGAATAGGTAGAATAGGCATGATGACAGTAAGTAAATTTCATTGAAATAATTTGTGTGTCTAAAGTATCTAAATGCTTGATTACAAATCACTGGTTCTTTTTTTATTTTACATCAAGATTAATATTTTATTGATAAAATAAAATCACTAAATATGACAATCCGCCATGAAATGTTGAACGCCAATCAGAGCGCGTGACGTCACGTTAGAGCACTTTTGACATTGACGTTTGAGTTATTTCTCTTTTACCACAGACATTTTTTTTTAAATCGTCCCGGTCGGGATAGGCAAAGGGATTACCACAGACAATTATTACTGTCGAATGATTCCTATACAGCTGTCACTTGTCAGCTGTACTCTAGAGTGACGTCACAAGTGACGCCATGACACCTTGAAGTGTTTTGGTGCAAATTTTAAATTTATGATTTGAAAACTAATTTTTGTATACTAAACCATAATTTTTAGCAGAAATATGCTTGTTGTAATCAATATATATTTCCGAGTATTATAGAACAGTTTCTCAAAATTTGTCATCATGCCTATTATTTTATTGACCCTGGAATTCTCTTCTCACAGGCAAGGCGCGTTATCGCGCTTCCATTTTTATATTTTACCTTTACTAGCCTCTATCCATTATAATTTATAACAATATAATTATGCATTTACATATATAATCCTAGTTTTCTCGACTGAATAGTTAGCTAGTAAAATGATTTTTGTACAAAAATATTATTTTTAGTATCGAGTGTGTATTCAGTAAGGCTGATTGTATAGATTTATTATTGATTCATAATTTATTTTACTGCTGCATAACATTTAGCAATGTGTTCGATTCTTTTTACTAAGGCTTGATATTTTTTTTTAATTTGTGCTAAAAGAAAAGAAAAAAACCGTAACAATATAGCTGGTATAAATATCTATTTGTGAATTGGATTGTACCTAGAACTTTCTATTTTCTTCAATGAGTGATGAAACCATTGGTAGGATACAGTTAAAATCTTTATAATTAATACCATTAAGGCGCTATATTGATAGTAATTTTACCGCAAGAGCAATTTTATACTTAATTTGTATGACTATAAAGTTGTGAAATACGCTGCGGCCAGAAGCTATCGGCTCGCTCGGAAAACATGCGAAAAAGCGTAATTTTGTTTATTTAAACAATAACTAGGAGCATTTAAGAAAAATGCTTCTATACGATTTTGGGTTGCAAAGGTGTCTATTAATTAGACTAATTTCCTACAATACATCTATTCTCGTTTAAAAATAATCTTCAAATTTCGTAATTTTAAGAGGTCATTTCGATCGAGAAATGTATCGAGGCAAAATACATTAATCGTGTTTCTGGTTCTTCTCAAACCTAGATAAGGCTATGAAGATATATATATATATATGTATATCTCATTACCAGATTTAACATTTCTGAGGGTCCTATAGTATTACTTCAAAAAAAGTTAATAATAACAAAAAGGACGTTATTATCAATATAGCGCCTTAATAAAACAGTATTCTGTGTAAACAGAAATTATAATTTTTATATCTATGTAAATAATTGTTTATTTCAAATACGGTATGAGCATTATGAATTAAGTACCTAGGTCCTAGGTATTATATAATTTCTAGGCATATAAGTGAATGTATATTATGAAACATTACAGGTGTAATACTTAACGTTTTGGTGTAAAATATGTAATCGAATAAGAATCAAATAATTGGGCAAAAAATTGCCGTAATGATTATGTTCCCTCTATCATTACGTGTAATAAAGATATATTATATTCAGTGGTATTTACTGTTGTTTTTTTGGGATCCGAAACTACAGAGAAAGAGAGAGAGAGACTCCAAAACGAGACAGACAGACAGACACTTTCATCACTTCACAAGCTGAACGGATTTTGATAAAATTTGGTTGGTATAGAGAAAAAAAAAAACGAAGTCATGGGGATCATCAAATTACGGATTTTGTCGCGGAGCACTTTTCTTAAATCGGAACATATTATATAATAACTAATGAATCTGGGGATAGTTGAACAACTTTAGCGAGTTTGACATCTGTCACCTCAGTACACGCGCGACCATGGCCGCTGGGAAGCAGCCGAAAAGTCGGGAATAAGTAATGTAAGTTATTACTTATTATACAGCGAGCATTCGTGCAGACAGTACGTCGTGGTACTGACTACACGAACGCTTGCTGGGTAGGTAATAATAAGTTACATTACACCTCGTAGCGTTGGTCAGTACCTACCCACCCTAAGAAATCATTATGTTGCCTTGATTTTATTCTACAATTCTATATAACCTACATTATGAACAACCTACATTCTCAATTCGTTAGGATGATAATTTATTTTGCGGCAGCTGCAATACAACGAGCGAAAACTTTATAAAATTTGAATTAATCGACTGTTGAAATCGGCTTCTAAGTTCTGTCGACGGCTGCCGTTGACAATTAGTGTCGACGGCTGCAGTCGTATCTGCCGTCGGCAAGTGCCGTTCGTCTGTAAGAAGCCCTGTCGCAGGAGACATAATTAAGATAACATTTTTGGGGATTAAACGTTTATTATCACAAACAAAATAATTTGCTTACAGCGGTATTGTAAATTACGTACTACTACTATAATTTAATACATAGATGCTTCTTCCATATAAATATTAGATAAATCATTATTTTTGTTTATATTTGTGATATAAAAACCAAGATTATAATTTATACCACAAATCGAACGCCATATTGTATCGATTTTGCGCTCAAAAAAATATGCAGTACTTGGCGCTGTCGTTCATAAAGCGATATTACGTGGCTGACAAGAATAATTAGGCATCTACAGCCTCACCCCCGAAACGAATATCACTGCCCGAAACTGATACGATTTTGATTTAAGAGTCTGATTAGTTCCAAATTGAGCCACAGCATGATCGTGCGCTAGCACAAATGTCGGAAGTAGCAAAAGCTGCAGCCTTACCCCACAAACTGATAAGATTTTGACTTACGAGCCTATTCGATTTTAATTAACTTCTTACTTCAACAATCAACAGTTTTTGACACTTTAGACATCTAAAATAGCGCTCGATCGTGCTGCGGATCGATTTGGAACTAATCAAAATCGTATCAGTTTGATATTTTTCGTGGGTAAGGCTGCTATTGAGATCGAGCTGAATCGATTCTCGTTTCGATTCTGTCGGGATTAAGGCAGCAGTTTAGAAAACGATTAGGCAAATGACCTACGCAATTTTGTCGTTATGTCAAGCCCAGTCGACAGACCACGACTAACGTTGACTTGTCATAACCCTGCTAAATAAAACAGGTCCAACATCTGCCTTTTATCAATTTCTTGGACAATTAACAACTGGAACAATACTATATATTAACATGCTATAACTAACAACTATCTTCAACATGCTTATTATAACATTTCAAAAAACCTATCACAATCCAATCAGACTATATTTTTCACTTTCAGTGACAAACGCTTATTGACTTCATAACTTACTACTACCATTAATTTATTATAATGTAGATCAAAGATCATTAAAGTTATGTAAACTTAAATAAGGATAATAAAGATGATACAAAACAAAAAGTCAATGTTTAGTTAATGGCTCGAATTACACGTATCAATATTATCATGATTCTAGTATCACACGAATCACAGTATTGAAGCGTCCTATTATACGGTCAATATTATCACCGTCAGTACACAGTTGAAATCGCTAGAGGAAGGTCGTCTCTTGTACAAGTTTTTTTTAAATAAGAGAATAGCGGCAATAGCAATGATACTTACATGCGCCTTATAAATTAAACGCATGCAAAACATGACGGATTATTATTGATTATTATTATCTTTCTTATATTATTATCAAACATCTTACGGATTCCACAGAGATAGGCATGTTTCATACAAAAGAAAATAAACTCCTTGAGGTCATCAGGCTCTAATTATTGTTATAACTCATAAATAATTCCTTATCTAATTATTAAGTATATTTATTATCAAAATTATATTAAATTTACGAATTCTGTACATAAAAAAGCTAAAAAACATATTCTGCTATATTTGCTACTGAATACTGAGCACAGATTAAATACGAGATCGCATAATCTGTGGAAGCCACGCCCCCCAGTATCGCGTGGATTTCAAGAATTTTTAAAATCTCTGTGATAAAATCATGATTCTGCGATTCGGCCACTTACACCATCAATATTATCACGGAATCGTGATAATATTGATGGTGTAATTCGAGCCATTAACATATTTAAAATAATATGTACAATGTACATACCTACTACAATTTAATATAATCAATAAAATCATGTTATAATATAACAAAATGTATAAATTTGTTCAATAAGTACAATCTAAGTGTGAAGCCAAACGAGCGTAATTTGTGAGTTGTGAGTCGCAGAATTTCGGCTGGCAGAAATTCTGCTGCATTCAGTTTCATACAAAAATCCTGTGATTCACACGAGCGTAATTTTGTGAGTCATGATTTGTATGAAAAGATATTTACGCGACCGAAATTCTGCGACACACAAATCACAAATTACGCTCGTTTGGCTTCATCCTAATACTTAAACAATTTTTCTGCCTTCAATAGTGAGTTTCGTTATGAAAACTTTATAAAATATATCAGATCTGAGACATACAAATTAAATTTGTTTTACAGACTACAGCAAAACATGAGAATCTAAGCTACTAGAAATAAGACTAGGTTATATAGTTCTAGAGATAAACAGGACTATGTTATATTCGATTTCTTTGTAAACATTCAATAATTTCAGTTGCATAACATTTAACAATACAATGTGGTTATTTAGCGCAGTTGATACGATATTTAATCCGATTGACAGGAAAATAATATATATAATATTCAAGTATTACATAACGCATATTTTTGTGATTTTGGACGCATCTAGTTTAACACGGGACGACCCTGTGTAACCTAACACTTGACTTTTACAAAACACGATCTTTTAATAGAAAAAAATAATATATACGTCATGTAGCACGGGTCCCCCTCTTTTATAAGCTATAAGTTATAACGCATCGTTTGGCTTCTTACAGACGAACGGCATTTGTCGACGGCAGCCGTCGATTCTGCCGTCGATTCTGCCGTCGACAAGTGCCGTCGACAAGTGCCGTCGACAAGTGCCGTCGACAAGTGCCGTTCGTCTGTAAGAGCGCCAACGTAGAAACTTTCTTTAAGCTTCCCATACTGCATTATCTAATACTTGAACGCTCTCTTCACGACCACAACGTGCCATCTAGCGGAAGAGACCACGAACATATTATACTATCAGAGAAACTGATTCATAGTCAGATCTACGTTATTCGGTCGGGTTATGCTAAACTCAATTGACGGACCATGACTAATTTGGCATAACCCGTTACCCGACCGAAATAGTATAGGCCAGTCAGTTTCTTCGATGGTACGAAGTTGATTCATTGGTAGATTGCGGATCTATGTAATTTGGCCGCGATAAGTCAAACCCAGCCGAATATTGAATATCTTAACCAATATTTAATTGACATAATCCGACCACATGACGAAGGTCCGTCAGCTGCCTTTAAACCAACTTCTCTGATAGTACCATCGAGGAAATTGATTCCTGGGCAGTTGACAGACCAACGTCATTTGGTCGGATCATGTCAATTCAATGTTAGCTGTGATCGGTCGGATGGGTTTGTTGATTGTTGTAACGCGACCAAATGACAGGTCCCCCATCTGCCTATGAATCAACTTCTCTAATAGTTTATAACAACAACAGCACGCCATCTATCGGAGAAGATATTTGACTGTAACATACATTACTGTTGCGGTAGGGGCTCGTCCAGTAACTTCTCTAGCTGGGTCACCGTGGTGACGGGCAGCGAGCACGCGAACCGCCGACACACGTACGCCGTCGGCACATCACCTCGCGGCTTCGTGTTGCCACCCACTGAAATACGATATTTGAGTATTATAGACACTACCCGTTATTCTATTACTGGCACCTTAGATTTTCGTTTAAAAATACTGCGAATGACAATACGGGTCGAAAATTCACAGTCCAATTTTATATAAATTGGACTGTAATTTTCAACCCGTTTAAAGCTTGTTGCGTTGTCTTTGTGTCACGTTACGTTACCCAATAGTCAGTACCCACATTATGCTAGATAAAAACAAGCAGACCTTGTTTATTCGTTGTGTAAATATTTATTATTATTATTAAGGGGTAAATGTTGCTCGCTATATTTTCGTAAATTCTTCGATAGGAATTACATGCGTTTTTTCGATTATTTACGGCCATTTGGTTGCATGGACTTACCGTCAATGCACATTGCACATCCTAATCATTAAGCAAGCTGACCAAAAATATTTTTGGGTTTTATGAAACCAGGATACGTGGAACTTTGTCCCTTTTCTCGCGGCCGACCGTCACGCAACATGCAATAAACAAAATGTTTGAGGCGATGTTATAAAAGTAAAAAAAAGTGTCATACCAGCGGGCGCGTCGTTATCGTGCACGCTGAGCACGCGCGCCGCCAGCAGCCGCGAGCGCACCGCGCGCGCCAGCTCTAACGTGCGTTCGTCCTCGCGTGGACCGGATATCACCACCTGAAAATATCAAGCAGTCGATTGCTAGATTGCTAGATGTTTTGATACTCGTTATAATATTATGTAAGTATGTCTATTTGCAAATATTTTCGTACCAAAAAATCTCATTTTATCTGATTTGAACCAATAACGTTAAAAAAATATATCCAAAATTGTGGAGCCATATTAGAGCTTTAGAGCTTATATTTTTTTGTCTTTTTAAATATTTTACCGGTTGCAAATTATATCATACAAATTCATACATTAAAATATTGCTATAGCATACAGTGTAAAAACGAGACAGCAGTATACTTGCTTGCTTGCTATAGGTAATATAGGTAATATAGGTAATATAGGTAAGAATTTTTATTGGCCTATAATTCTCAGACCTCGAATTTCGGGCCCCACACGTTTTTACCTGTGTAGGAGAGTCGTTATAGAACATGAGCGCGGACATCATCTCGGGTAACGCGGTCGGAGTCTGTTCTAGTCTCGTCGCGAACGCTCGCAGTATGCGCTGCGCCGCGTCGCGCGTGTCGGCGCCGTGCACCGCGAGGCGTTGTAAGTTGTGACACGCTACGCTGTTGCCCGACGGCTCGGCGCCATCTTGGTCTGGAAAAAAACATTTATAAACTTTTTATTCTATTATGCTGCGTTTCCACCGGAGCTGAGCTTAAAGCTGCGTTGCGAAGAATGTCTTTTACAAGAGCCAATAGAATCGTTTAGGTGAACGTTGTCAGGCAAATGAAGTGTTTCTATTGGTTCTTAAAAACACATTCCTCGCAACGCAGCTTTACGCTCAGCTCCGGTGGAAACGCAGCCTAATATTCGTATATTTGATTTTTATATAGCAGGCCATGCATGACCACAATTTAAATCATAATTAATATAAATGCTGCCATATTTTAAGGACCAAACGACAGATTTTCTTGACCATTTTTTTTCTATTTAACTTTTATGTAGTGGCAAGGTAATAGTCTAATGCTAACTGCTGAGAGGTTTATTTTAAAGCGAACATGAATTTTAAATTTTGTATCACACTTTATACAGGCGATAAAAGAACCAGTCTTTAGCAGAGCGACTTTAACAAAAATTTTATACCTTCTTTCAATCTCAAAACAACAGAGCTGTCTTCATTAGAACAAGTGAAGTATCCTCCGGTATCTGCATCCCAAAACAGTTCATTTTGTTTCTCCTGCAGCTCCTGAGCCCAGTTTAACCAGAACGGATCAAATGTCGCCTCGTACAAGTCCAGCAAACCCTTGATTAGGAATGCGTAGTCGTCGAGAAATCCAGGGATCGGTTCAGCACTGAAAAATACAGTTTAAATTACAAACATTGTTTACATATTACAAGGTATGTTCAGAAACTCGCTCAACGCGTTTTGATAATGCGCGTTTTGATGATGGGCGTTTTGATGACGCGCGTTTACAACTTCAAACATTTCATTGAAAAAATAACCAATAAATCATTACCTTTGAGTAACTGACCCATCTTCACCTCTGTAGCAAGAATGAATAAGTGTCTTGGTATTAGAGTCATACATATGTTCTCTTATGAACTTTGCTGTTTTTACGGCATCTTCAATAAATTCCTTTTCGCTCAATCCTTGGCCCGCTTGAGCCAGGCCAGCTAGCATCAGGCCATTCCATGAGCAGAGCATTTTGTCATCCAAATGAGGGCGAGGCCTTTTGAGTCGCTCCTCATACAAAATATCAATACATTTTGACAATACATCATCAAGCTCTTCTACAGTAATTGCAAATTTATCTGCCGTTTCTTCCTTGCTGCCGTATATTATAAGAACATTCTTATTCTTGAGCTCGCCATGTGGATCGCTTCCACGAGAAATATTTCCGCATTGCTCAATATTAAAGTAATCACAAAATATGTCAATGTATGGTGTTGAGCCAATGAGTTTATCACCTAAGAGAGACTCAATTTCGTGATACTCCCACACGCAAAATGCTCCCTCCTGTTTGGCTGGAGCTCCGTAAAATGGGTAGGAGTCTGCATCTTCAGCGCTGTAGTAACCTCCAGTTGGATGCCTTAAATCTCTGTTTACATACTTCATTATATCACGAACTACGTCTGCATAAAAATCGTCTTTCGTTGCTAGATATGCATCCGTATAAGCGACGGTCAATTGGGCCTGGTCGTACAACATTTTCTCAAAATGTGGGACATGCCACTTCCCGTCGACCGAATAGCGAGCGAATCCACTGGATACATGATCGTGAATGCCACCTTTTGCTATTTTGGTCAAGGAGTGTAAACACATTTCTAAGCATTTTTTGCCATCAGCATTATTCTTGTCTCTAGCATAATAATGGAAGAGGAAATTGAAAATGGAAGCCTGTGGAAATTTTGGTGCAGTACCAAACCCTCCAAACTCTGGTTCATATTGATTCATGAGTCTTCTAACGCATTTATTCCAAGTGGCTTCTCCTGGTATTTGAAAGGAGCTCTCTTGGTCCACTTTTGACATATCTTTTAGGGCTACCATAATATTGTTACTTGCTTCCAAGAACTGCGACTGATTTTCTTTCCATTTTGCGGCTAACGACAATAGTATGCTTTTGAAACCTGGCCGTCCATAGCGATCTTCAGGAGGGAAATATGTGCCACCAGTTACTGGTCTCAAATCTGGGGTCAGAAATACAGACATTGGCCAGCCTCCACTGCCAGTTGAGGCCATGATGAAGAGCATATAGACTCTATCGATGTCAGGGCGTTCCTCCCGATCTACTTTTATATTTATGTAATGTTCGTTCATCACTTGTGCTACACTCTCACTCTCAAAGGACTCCTTCTCCATGACATGACACCAGTGACAGGTAGAGTAGCCAACTGACAGGAATATGAGTTTGTTTTCTTTCCTTGCCCTGTCTATCGCTTCTTGGCCCCATGGATACCAGTCTACGGGGTTGTGAGCGTGTTGGAGTAAATATGGTGACTTTTCTGACACAAGTCTGTTTGTGTGTTTGTGTTGGGAAGCAGAGCTTGTTTCTGGTGTGGGTGAAGTCATTTTTATTATGTTGTCACTGTTGTAACTTCTTTTTACTTGTAATGATGGGAAAGTGTTATGGTTAATAAGAGATATCCTGAAAATAGAAAAATCTGAATTAAAGAGAGGATAGCATGATTGCACAATACTAGATAACAGAGATTAATTACTCTAGATTTCATGTGGCTAATATGATTAATATTTTAATTTTAAATCATTTTTCCTTATATAAGTAGGTCTTTCTTGTCTATTAAATGATAAAATATGGTTCAACACATACAATGCAGGTTAAGTAAATTTATTTTAATAAACTATATTTACTTTATAAGACTAGACAATTACAAATAAGCAGTAATCTTATTTATCTACACTACTATTATAAAGAGGAAAGATTTGTTTGTTTGTTTGTTTGAGTCGAATAGGCTCCGAAACTACTGGACCGATTTGAAAAATTCTTTTGCTATTGGAATCTTACATTATTTCTGCTGAACATAGGCTACATTTTATTTTGAAAAAAAGTAGGGTTCCGTAAGATATTTGAGTTTTTCGGACGCAAGGTGTAAAAAATCAGCTAGAAAAGTTACTTATTTTGCGTACGCTGCCTAAACTATAAAAGATAGAACCATAAAATGTTCTAAGTAATTGTAGATCTTATAAATGTCTACAAAAAAGTCCTCGACACACTATACCTATCTATGTCGAGTGAGGCACAATAACCATTTATTTATTTAAAAATCCTGAATTTTTTTTGGACTACATTTAAACGGATATATATTTTACTCACGCTATTAATCCTTATCAAAATAAATTATTTTATCACTAAGTACAGTTTATGTAGATAATATTTCGTATTTGAATGATTAAAATTGGACGTTTGGTTTTGAAATTATGGCGAAATTAAAATATTACGATAGTGGGCGTCACCAAAGCGCGTGCGAGAGGAAGACAATATTCTGTTGTAGAAATGAAAATTCTGTACATAAAAGATATGAAATGACACCCGAAATTACACCTTTGTCGCTACATCGCTATAGAAGCCAAAAATGTGGTTAGTTTTTTGTCTGTCTGTCTGTCTGTCACTCTTTCTGTCTGTCTGTATGTTTGTTCCAGCATCATACGAAAAATACTGATCCGATTTGAATGTGGTTTTCGCAGATATATTTATCTTCTTCCAACGTAACATCTGGTGTATAAAATTTTTTCCCCCCACCCCTCTAAGGGGACAAAAGAGGGGGTCAGATTTTGTATCAAACTTTTTTCTTTAACACGAAAACTACTGATCCGATTTGCATACGGTTTTCACAGATTTGCATACGGTTTTCACAGATATATTATATTTGTCTTCTTCTAACTCAACATCTGGTGTATAAAAATCCTCTCCCCCCCTCCCCTCTCAACCCTCTCTGGGGACCAAAGAGGGGTCAGATTTTGTATACAAGTGGACTTACTTCATATTATTAGGTATTAACTGTGTTTTTCAACTTAACATCTGGTGTATGACCTTCCCCCCCCACACCATCTTAGGGGACAAAAGAGGGGGTAAAACATGTATCAACTGATTATGTAGAAAATATACTTTAAATGGCAAAACAACGTTTGCCGGGACAGCTAGTTTTCTAATAATAAGGGCCATGCCTTTATTTTAAAAGGCTAATAAAGCCTTTTAAAAATTAAATGAATACTAATGATTAATGAAATATCAACCTTTTTTACACAAAAACACTTTTCACTTTTGTTATGGTCCAGGGAACTCTATTACAGAATATGGAAGAGAAAAAGAACATAATCAGTTTAGATCTTTTACTCATTATCGATACTATCCACCTTAGATGTTAGTAAGGTAATCCGGAAGCAATACAAGTATTCATAATAACTAATAAGACTCAGGGTTATACTGAAAGTGCAATCAATTAAAATATTGAGGTTACGTACTATGTCGTCAAAACAGTTTACATAACTTCTATGACATTCGATTTGGCTAGCGCCTAGCAATAAACTTGACAACAGACGTATAAAAGACATGGTATTCAACTAATATAGATAACTATTCAATTACCTTTTACTTATTTCGATATCCCGATGATTACACAGGGGATGTGACAAAATATTTTCTTTCGACGTATTTTGGTTTAGGTTCAAACTTTTAACCCTATTGTCACCTGTAGAAAACCGACGCAGCAAGACAATAGCTCTGCTTGCAGGCATAATAAATGAGAGTCTAAAAGGATTATCTTTTACTTCATTAATAATTTAATAAACTATTTCAATGCGCGAAAATAAACAGTGACCAAAACAACAACATAAAATTATGTTTTGACGTTGACAAATGACATATGCCAATGCCAATATGACAAACGACTTTTTTTTATATAAAACATACTATCAAAAGATTTTAATTTTAAGTTCCTAGATTTTGTGTTTGGAGATTTTGAGTCTAGTGGTTGATGGTTCCCAGTTCCCACGGTCCACGGATGAGGATAAGCCAGAGTCAGACAAATACCTGAATTTAATGATTAAGAAAATTAAATTACCATTCACGTAGGTCTAGGTCATAAAGTTAATATTCCGCTAGGTATATTAACTTTATGGTCTAGGTCTACTTTTATGACAAGAAAGTCAAAGTCCGTACCTATCCCTAATTTATTATCCTTGAACCCTACTTCTGTGTAGTACCGAGTACGCGAACCGGTCGCGCGAATCTGGGTCCCGCCGTTCGCCAGTTTTCGCGAAATTTTCGGGAAAAAATTCACGACCGACCGGTTCGCGTGAGTTTATGAAAATATCATAATCCTTTTAGGCACTAGCCTAAAACCTATACTTTTCTTAAAACTACATACCTAACATATACTGTATTATCTATGTACAGTACCTAACCGACCTAACCTAACAGACAGTTTATATTGTGCTAAAATGTGTTTTATTTTTATTCCACAGGCTTTTGAAGACAGACATCGATGGAAAAAACTCAGAAAAAATGGAAAAACATACCTGTTCCTAAAGAAGACAATTTTCAATAAACTTTCGTAAACCAATTTCTGTTTCATTTATTTAGCCATGTAGTTAGATAAACTAAGTAACTTACTGAGCTAAACAGGCACTATTTATAATAATAAATCATTTATAAATATCAAAAATAAAATTTGAAAACTACGAAAAAAACAACAAAAAAAATTCAAAATGGCCGCCGTCAAAATTTGAAAAGTGTTTTGCCGACAAATGGTGGCAACTTTTGAAGGATTGAATGTTATCTATGGTAGATTATTGAACTGGGAATCGAATGCAAGCAATAATACACTGTATTACCATGTGCTAAGTTTTATTTTAGCGAAAACAATGACCTATGTATTGCTCGCGCAGATCTGCGCTCCCGCAGTTTGAGGTGTTCGCGCAGATCTGCGGGGGCGCAGATTAGAGGATTGGTTAATTAATGGTCAATTTAATTTTATAGGTATAAGGTAGGTACCGAGCTTGAATGGATTTGCTTACAAATTTATGGACCAATGAATACCTACCTACCTAGACGTACCTACTAGAAATTATTCGAAAATCGAAATAATACACACAATGAACTCAAAATTGCTATTTTATTTTGAAAGGCACTACGATTTTTTCGTAAACTGTACCTATCGGTTTGATAATGTTCCCGTTGTTATGATCGGTATAATTTCCAAACAAAATACTATATATTATAATTTATAAACCTACTTATCTCACATTATTTTAAATAGTTTATTCTGTTCTGTCCTGTCTGCTTTCGAATTCAATGTTACTTACGTATCAGCTACTAGGTAATCATTTACCTGTAACTGGGTAGGTACAACAAAATATTATAGCAAACAGATGCAGCTGATAACAAAAATATCTGTGGGTACTGGGTAGGATATTCATTATCTATTTTAAACACACAGAATACGACCCCTTGTACAATGTACAGTGTTCGTGATGATACAATATTCATTTATATTTGCACCCTTGGGTAGAATTTCGCAAAAGCGCATGCGTTGAGATGCGGACGCCATTCCTACGGTGTCTCACAGGCCACAGCATGTTTTGACACAGGCCAAATGTTTGCAATTTCACGATAATGAGCCTTTGACACGAAATGACGAATTCCAAGTGTTATCAACAGAAGCTATGTGTGACCCTACCCTTATGATAGTGAAATCGTCAGGAATAAGGTGAGTCCATAACCTATTCGTATTTTAAGGTTTGTTATTGCGAAATGTAAACATTAGATGAGTGGACTTAATTTTCATACCTTGCGAATACTATTGACTAAAAAAGTGATAAAAATGTACTCGCTATTAGATATGGCTACTGCCTACATCATTATTAAAACATCAACAATTTTAACACAATTATACAAACAGTCGCAAAAATAGGTTAAGTGTGCAATTAGAATAACAAAGGAGGTTGCTTATCACAATTTCTAGCAGGTAGGTGCATAGTACCTACCTACGTAATTCTTTTTTTTAAGTACCCGTGTAGTTCTATTTTTAAATTCTAGTTTTTTTCTAATGAGCACGTGCTAGGGGTGAATGAAATGAAATTGCGGCTCGTTGCCATGGCGACGTCGAGAGGGCCGAAGCCCTTTGAGTGCGCTTTTCCTCCCCCATAAGCAGATTGATAGTTTAGAGCTGCTTATTTATGTTACCTACCGCAGTAATTTAGTACAATAGTGGCCGTTATTAGCCTAGTTGGCTTCATTATTCAGGGGCAATTTACGGGCCTTTGAATAATTGCTATTCTCGTTATATTATGCTACTCCAAGACTACAAGCGGAAAAAATCGTATGTTTAGTTTAGTCGTATAGGCTCCCATACTACCGGGCCAATTTTGATGGGCACAGACAGAGTAGACTATAGAAAGGTCAAAGGGTAATTTTTATCACGGGAAAATACGAGTACGATTATCGTGCCCGCGAGAATCGAGATAATGTTTTAAGGTGACGCCACGTTAAAGTAAAAAACCGTGTTGGATGTGTTTTAGATTGCTTGTTTTCTATGCGAGGCTGGCCCGGCCTCTCATAGAAAACAAGCAATGGAACAGCAAAAAATGGAAAGGGCGTAACGACAAAATGGTTTTTGTCGCGTAATTTAAAAACCATAAATACATTTCATATAAGCTATGGGCAAATTAAAGTGTATGCTAGAACCAATTTATGTACAAATTTCGGAACCTTATATCACTCTCCTCTGTTGGCAAAATAGGAATTCCTTTTTTACAGAGGTCTTTTTGATTGATTATTCTGTGTTATAAAAGTTTACCAATCGTGTTATGCTATGGGTAATTCAAAGACAAAGACATGATGAATACTGACAGTGAACTTTAATTTCTTAGCTTTGGTCATTGCTGAGAAAAATAGACATCGCTACAGCCAAACCCGGAGCAGCGCGTAACTTGTAAGGAAATAATAGCTTCTGAGTTGTGCGGTTCGGGCCTTTGCCCGAACCGCACAACTCAGAAGCTTTATTCTTTAATAAATACACGGGCGGGAACAGAGATATATATATATATATATATATATAGTCAGACAGGCATTTAAGGGCTCGGGTTACCCTCGAAATTTTCATACATTCTTAATACCAAAATCATTTTCTCATGCGAAAATATTTAACATGTTTGAGTTATTTTTCAGCTTAAGATAGTAATTACCTAGGGTCCTGAACAAATTTTTTTTACAAAATATTTAAATACTAAAAAAAAATTTTTGTGTTTAAATATTTTTTTGTAAATTTACTACTAAATATTTAAACACCAAAAAATAGACAAAAACACTAAAAAATATATAAATAAATAGTAAATTTACTACAAAATATTTAAACTTTAAAAAACATTTTTTATTATTTAAATATTTTGTAGTAAATTTATTATTTATTTATATATTTTTTAGTGTTTTTGTCTATTTTTTGGTGTTTAAATATTTAGTAGTAAATTTACTAAAAAATATTTAGACACAAAATTTTTTTTTTTAGTATTTAAATATTTCGTAAAAAAAATTTGTTCAGGACCCTAGGTAATTACTATCTTAAGCTGAAAAATAACTCAAACATGTTAAATATTTTCGCATGAGAAAATGATTTTGGTATTAAGAATGTATGAAAATTTCGAGGGTAACCCGGGCCCTTAATATAATATTAGTATGGATATGGATGATGACTCGGAAAATGCACGCCAGTGTGTAAATGGCGATCAAAATTAAAACGCTGTTCTGTGTTCATTTCATAAATATTTAGTAACGAGAACGAAGTCACTTGATTTATAAACACGTCGCTAATACATTTGGGAGTTAGCCAAGACTTTTTAACGTTAAATGTTACATACAATCACTACAATACTGTTTGTATGAAGTTTGAAGTTATAAAGAAAATACAAAAGGTGCAATAAATCAAATCGCAATACTTTGGTAGGCAGTGGCGGTGAAGGACCTACATTTTATGTGGGCGAAATATATTTTGCGAGGCCCCCGATGGATAATGGAGACGGATTTTATTTGAAGATTTTTTGATACTTACTCGTAAATCCTAAAAAAAAAACGCGCTGTCCAAGGGGCGCGAGGCCCCTAGGACCGCGAGGCCGTGGTCACCGCCTGAGCCACGCCTTACGCCGCTTCTGTTGGTAGGCCTGTACCAGCTAGACTCCAGATAGATGGAGGCGTCTACCATTAGGACATTTTTTAGATCTCAAGTAGGTACATAATACCAGAGACCAGACATAAGTACTAGAAAAACATGAAGTCTGAACTAGGTCGACTATGTCGCCGGTCGCGACTCGCGAGAATGCCTTATGCCTAGTGTGGGCAACCATACGGACATTAAAAAAAATCTTGTCTCGGGGCTCAGGCACCTAGGTTACAGTAGGTATTGGAATAGTTGAATAAACCGTCCACAACGGATGCAAAGAATATTTTGGCAGTTTAGTTCTTTCTAAGATCTAAGGGTCTGGTAACCTTTTAAAAATCTGACTAGGTAAAAATTCCTACACTAGCCTGTTCATTTTATATTTCAACCACGAGACTTCTTATTTGGGTTAAAGCATAACAAATTGCCTCTTGTACTAGATTCCGAATTGTTTGATAAAGGAAGCAATATCCAAAACAGCAATATTTCATGCAAATATTATAAGTTCCGCACGATATAGCAATTTCGGCATCGTCGGAACACTCCCGGTATTAGCACAGGTATTGTGAAAAAAAACGTGGAATATGGAATGGTGCATGTGCATGTGGAATATTGTGAAAAAAAAGTTGAATAATATTAGATGATTCGAATCGTTTACCACCCATTATATTAGCGTCTAGCCATGATTTTATAGTGGGCTCGTCAAAGTACTTGTAGCAAAACTAAATTTAGGATGAGAGAGAAGGAAAGTTTAAGCTTTAATATTATACAAGATTGAGATTCAATAATTAAAGCAGTATCAAACTACTATAGAAGCCTATAGCAAGTTGTTGACAATCAGCACGAGCAGCCTGCTCGTGGCAGGATCCAAAACTTAGCTTAGTGGAAAGCACTCGAAGTTTTCCAATCCAAGGCGTATCCTAGTATTTATTAATTTTTAACGTATTTTAACACTAATTTTTTATGAAATAAGGGGGCAAACGAGCAAACGGGTCACCTGATGGAAAGCAACTTCCGTCGCCCATGGACACTCGCAGCATCACAAGAGCTGCAGGTGCGTTGCCGGCCCTTTAAGAGGGAATAGGGTAATAGGGGAGGGTAGGGATGGAAAGGGATGGATTAGGGGAGGGTAGGGAAGGAAATAGGGTAGGGTATTGGGCCTCCAGTAAACTCACTCACTCGGCGAAACACAGCGCAAGCGCTGTTTCACGCCGGTTTTCTGTAAGAACGTGGTATTTCTCCGGTCGAGCCTGCCCATTCGTGCCGAAGCATGGCTCTTCCACGTAAAACATTTAACATTTAATTTTTTTCAGATACCTACGGTACCAAACTTCGTGCCTTACTCTTCCAAACCTGTCCATGTCTCTGTCCTTAGTGCCAATATTTTCTTAGATCCTAGTCCTAGAATAGTCAGGTGGATGTTGCCACGATGTCCTTATGGGTGGGTCGGGAGTGTGGGGGAAGAGTGGCCCCCATCGCGACAGTGCTGTCGGCTAATACCTCCATGGAGTCTGGAATCGAGGCGGGCGTGGTGCCGACTGTTACTGGCTCTCTGGCGTCCGCCGGAGACTCCCTGGGTTCTCTGTCCAGGGCGGCGGAACCCACGTATGATACCGACCACACGGACCTTGGCTCGGAGCTGGACGAAGCGGAGATTAGGAGGGAGTTGATGCATGATGTAAGTTTTTATTTCTGATGAGTAAAAAAGTTTCTAATAGCTCTATTAATATCTATATTAAAGAGCTAAGAGCACAAAATATTTTTTCTAAAATCTATGGCAAACTCCTATACTTTTGCCATATTTGGTATTCGTTAACGATTTTGTAGGCAGTAGAAGTTAGAATTAAATATGTGAATTACTTACTCTCTTACTATAAAAAATCCATACCTACCATACACCGATGTTATAATATATGTGCTTTTAATTTCAAACGACTTTTCTAACATATCAGAAAAAGACAAAATGTCGTAAAACTTTCACGTCGGACGTCTGTGTATGAACCTAGCTAGTAGCTGCCATAATAGGCCTGATAAACGGGAACCTGTTATACTGTATCTATGTGTAATGTGTGTAAATCAGATTCAGAACAACATAAATTAATGTATATAAACATACGACAATTTACGTCTTTCTTTTGCGACAGTTACAACCTTTTTCGTCATTTCAAATTGAGAATAAGTAAGGTATTCTTTTAACAAGAATACAGTAATTTTGAGCAGACGAAGGTCAGGGAATGAAGACTTCAACTTTGTATACAATCTTGATTGAAGGAGACAAGGCACAAAACTGCTTTTGAATTTTGATCGATTGTTTACAAAGCACAATTGAATCTCATAAGATTTTGCTGAGTTGTATGACAATTTTACATCTCACAATCAACAATGCACCGAGCCACCGACCTATTGTTTTGCTAATCTTGAATTTACAACTGCCACTGTATGTTTTAACAATCGCTACTCTTTTGTTTACAGAAATGGCGCCTCCTGTTTGACAGGGTAAGTCATATAATTACAATGCCTTTCCTTCACTAGGGTTTTTTCCTGTGGTCTTTTCCAATGTTATTGACGAGGATCAAAAAATTTTAGCTAATAAATTGCTATGTCCCAAAATATCAGCTTTGCAATATACCTAATAGCAATTTATATGTACCTATAGGCTAATCATAAAACTTATGAATATGATACAACCGCGTATTTTAATTACGACGAGAGGCTCTAAATGTATGGCGACTTGCCAACCTTCTTTATGACTTGCCTCATGATTTAAATCATAATTAAATATTTAATACTCTCGCTAGGAACCTATAATGCTACAATAATTCCTCTAAAATAAAATTATTGCTATGATTAATTGGGATGTCAAAATAAAATATTGCAGTTATCCCAAACATCTTCACAGAAGGAATTAATTTTGACAGCTTCGTATACAGATACGCATAGCGAATAACAATAAAAAGTTAATCTGGAAACGTACGCGCATATTATATTATACGTTTTACGACGTGGCGATGGTTTCCAACGAATATTTCCTGTTTTTGCCTGATTAAAATGTACAGAAGCGGAGAAAAGGTTGTCGGTAGCACAAAGATAGAGGCTCACGTACGTAGATAATGGCGGCCCTGATAGGCGCTTATTGTTTTTTGTTTTCGTTTTGGAGAAATTATCACATCATACATAATAATTTGTTACGATAGAGGTGTTTTATTTGACACACAAAAACTGGGAGTTCCTGGATTTTGTGTGTGAAAAAGTTCAGGAAAAAATTGTGGACCAAATATTTCATCATCTTTATTACTTTATTAACCCCCGACCAAAAAGAGGGGTGTTATAAGTTTGACGTGTCTGTCTGTCTGTCTGTCTGTCTGTCTGTCTGTCTGTCTGTCTGTCTGTGGCATCGTAGCATCCAAACGGGTGGACCGATTTTGATCTAGTTTTTTTTGTTTGAAAGCTGACATGACGGTGAGTGTTCTTAGCTATAGTTCATCATCATCAACCTGCTCATTGCTGAAATATCACGGTATATCTGGTTCGTGATAGGACGATTAGCAACTTGCAGTCGTTTGATGGGTTTTATATTTTGCATCCTGGTTCGAGACACTTATGAATATATACACATTATTGGAAAGTTGACCTGGTGGTGCAGCATCACCTGGTAATCAATAGGATACCCAACTCCTCACCAACTTAGAGCAGAGGTTTCGTGTTTGGGCTCATTTTAATTGCGACAACCAGTAAGACGTAGATAAACAGTAAATATTTGCATGCTGCTGCTGCAGCATCACCTGGATTCTATAGGAGCCAAGCTCCGTATGAACCTAAAGTGGAGGTTTCATGTTTGGGCTCATATTGATGGCCTCATCCAAGAGGACATATTTTATAGATGGTATTCATTGGGATATGATCCAGTTGATAGAAATTATTCTGCACAAGTTTAAAAAGCATAAAATAAAATTAAATTAAGAAATTTAAAAAAACCCCCGCCAAAAAACTTTAAAAAGTAATGAAATAACATTTCCTGACTTTAAGTTTAAATCATTCCTAAGAGTAAAGTAATATTTTAGTCCATAATTGTTGTCAAGGTGTGTCGGGGGACCGCTAACGTAGATGTTTGATTTCACATAACAATATAAATTAAGGGTCTGTTCACAGCGACCCGAATCGAGAGAATCAGCGACTATTATGGCGATACAAAATGCAAAAGTCGCTGTTGTGGTAGTTTACTTAGCGGTCCCCCGACACACCTTGACAACAATTATGGACTAAAATATTACTTTACTCTTAGGAATGATTTAAACTTAAAGTCAGGAAATGTTATTTCATTACTTTTTAAAGTTTTTTGGCGGGGGTTTTTTTAAATTTCTTAATTTAATTTTATTACCTAGACTCTAGAGCAAGGAACTTTCGTGGAGTTGACAAGCTTATTTTTTGTATTGTTATTGCATCTAAGTTGCATTTCAATTTTCAAGATACAACTTATTGACGCTTTTCAAGTTACGACCTTTATTAAGCAATGTTTAATTTTTCTGCCTCAACAACTTTACTAGTACTTTATTTTAATGGTGCCTGATTTTTTTTTGTATTACAGTTCGACCCCGAAGGTTTCGGCGAGATCCCATGGCCGGACTTTGTCCAGACCCTGCAGCATCCGGACTTCGTGGCGCAGGTCTCCACACACAAACGAGAGGTGAGTGGTTTCAACAGTGGAATAAGTAGGAAAACGGCTGGGTGATTTTAACACAATATACAATATACATGTTGCTATCTTGTATTTGCATTTTATTAGGGTTCCGTACCCAAAGGGTAAAAACGGGACCCTATTACTAAGACTTCGATGTTTGTCTGTCCGTCTGTCTGTCAGCAGGCTGTAACTCAAGAACGGTAATAGCTACGGAGTTGAAATTTTCACAGATTGTTTATATCTATGTACTACAACGATTCATGGTTTGTGCTATGTGTTTGGAAAGATACAAATTAAACTCTACTCTCGATTTCCTACGCCCTTGACTTAACATGACTTGTGTTGTGGTTTATGAAGTACATAGTACAGGGTTTCAATATTAAAAAAAAAAAAACATAGTAAACAAAACACGAACGCCTAAGCTCATTCTAACAGGTTTAAAATTTTTCAGATCCTGTTGGATAAAGCGAAGAGTGCGACGAGCGACGCCATCACGTTTCAGGAGTTCGTCAATATTGTAAGTACTCACTGCTAACACACAAATATTATTCAACCAGGGGGGTTATTATGAGCTCTTATATCCAGCCAGTTTACAGGCCAATTTACAGGCCATTGCATAGACACGGCTTGTAAACTGGCTGGAAACTGGCTGGATATAAGAGCTCATAATAACCCCCCAGTTGCCAGTTGCCACACTTTTACTGTGTTTTTCACCAAGATGTTAATTTCTGCGCTAGTTGTTAATATGATAGGAATATAATATTACTATACATAATTATGAACTCGTTTCAATATCAGACGAAAATACAACTATTTATTTAATTGTGTAGCCGCTTCATTGCATTATTATAATACAATACCATCAAAACGTCATTTTGCGTAGATCGCAAAACTTCGTATCTGCACTCTGCAGGCTCGTCGTAATTTTTGTATGTTCATTATTATTACTAGTATTAAAGTTATTATTAATTAAAGTTAATATATTATTTTTAATTAGATCCAAAAGGTTGTATCTCCCTCAGATACGACCTTTTAGGTTTTCAGAGACTTGCGACGTTCCTTCTCAATATCTCAATTAATAAATCAAAAAGTAAGTTAATTATCTCATAATGGATTAAATATAAATGATGCATGAAGGTAAATCCGTGCGCTATCAGCACTGCCCGTACAACACAACCGAATTAAGATCTCGCGCCGATTGTGACTCACAAAATGTCCCATCATTAAGGCGAAGCATCGAAATAAATATCTGAAAAAAAACACACGGTGTTTTTATCACAGGGGTTAGTGCGAGTTTTATTCGATAATACGCATCGAGCGGGTAAACGCGAATTTATAATATGGGATCAAAGCAGTATCCACGTTAGCCAGTAGATGGCGCTGTTTTGATCCCATAAATTCGCGTTTACGCGCTGGATGCGTATGATCGAATAAAACTCGCACTAACCCCTCAGGAGTTTAAACTTTAAGTATTCACTAGTACTTTTGATTCGCTAGTGCCACAATATTGTCCGCCATCAACTTCGCTCTTGCATACGTCATGTAACTCATAAGGGTCATAAATACTGGAGGAATATTTTTCACGTAGCAAAAGTGCGTCAGGATCGCGTTGGGTTTCTTTAGTTCCTGCCTAGACACCTAACAGGTCTACATCAGTGTAAAAAAGAGCGTGTCATACCTACATGTGCATTTTTTATGGATTTTTGAGGCGTACAAGTGACGTATTTACTATTTAGTTGTAGAATTTGTTCTGCAGCTCCATAGCGAAACTTTTTTACATAAAAATGTACATTAAATGACCATTACAATTTATTAGGACACAAGAGCTTCTCCTTAACTGTCAATAAAATGAATGGCCCCAAAGATATCTAAAAGGACTAAACGCGAACGAAAAAGTTTCGTAAACGATGAGTTTGAACCCTTATCTCCCTAATGTCTCGTCGATAACACAACAATTTATTAGTCGGGGTTTTTGTCGAATATCTCAAATACACTTACAATAAACTGCTGTTTGTTGTGATAAGCTCGCTGAGGACCATAATAAACTAAAATGTAGCCTCCTTTATCTTAACAATGGCTGTTTCTGATTTGGCCCTTGTTAATTTAAATAACGAATAAAAAACGAGTGACACACGCTAAAAAAGTATTTAAATATTTCATTACTTATTATTAAAACTCGACTCGCATCGACATTGCATCCGCACGGATCAAAATCTTTTGATTTGACTATAATGAAACAACTCACGCACACAGTCGCCTGTCGCACTTGCTTCTGTGTGAATAAAAGTTGCACTGAATTAGGTACCTGAAACTCGACATCATGCGTTAGACGTAAACGCTCTTAAGGATCATAGATAAACAATGATCAAAGAAGAAACGGAAAAAAATGTATCAATAATAATTATTGTAGATACAACATTATTCTTTGCTATCAAAAACGTAAAAACGGAAAAGTAACATAAAAAAAACAAATCAAAGCGCTTTAAGAATTATAAGGACTGAGATAATAAATAACACCTTCCATACCGAGGGACATTATTAAGATATTATGAAAAATTGTATGTCACGATTTACAGATAAGAACACCTCGGCTTAAATTAAGGAGCGTTTGAAATAATTATACCTTTAATTTATCACTATTATGTCAAATGACAGGTTGACCACGATTCATTAAGTTTATTTACATAAAGGTAAACCTAAATGGTTTATTGTGTACCTTTTAAATTTTAATAAAAACGTTGTTTGAAAAGTTCATAAGGTAAATCAATTTATGATCTATTACATATATATTATTAACAAAATGGTTATGTTGGGAAGAACAAAATACTAGCTCCTAGAAAAAATCTTCTACTCTTCTATGATAAGCGATTATACATAAAAGCCTAAAAGGTATACAAAAATTTTGGTGAGACAAAAGTTATATAAGATTTTACTGCACGTTATAGTATAATGTATGCAGGAGATTTAAGTTTTAAACTGTAAATATGTATAGTACCTAATTAGTAATTACTAATTGTAAAAGTTAATGACTTTCGAATTTCGAAAACTCTTTTGAAAATAGTTGAATTCATTAATTTTTTTAGTGAATCTCTAACTACCTATATTCTGCCGGTAGTCATACATAACACATGACTCATGAGTCACCATTCTAAGAAGATGTTTACTTGGCTCACACAATGACACCTCCTCCCATTGTCACGAGATGAAATTTGGGTGCATCAGTTTTGCGCACAATCTGTAGATTATCGTAAATCAAAATTAAATTCGACGCATAAAGAAACAACGAGGGTCCAAGACTCGAATAGTGGGCGGCTGTATGCATGTCTGAGTGTGTGGACGTGTGGATGGGGCTGTATGAGTGTGTACGGACGTGTATGAGTGTGTGGATGAGGTTGTATGAGTCTGTACGCGGCATTCTTATGTTAATCCGGCCGAACGGGGTGGGCTAAATTGTTATTTATATTGTCACCTTCATATTTTTTTGTCCTTACCGAAATCCTTACTTAAACTACCTAATTTTATATTTCATATTTGAATACTGATGTTCCTTATGATCCCATATCATAAGGAACATCACTTAATTTTCTTTTTTTGTGATTGCATCAAAATTTTTCGTCTTGGTAGGTTATGTGTATTTGGTAAAACTGGTAAATATTCTGAAGCTGGGCCCCATAATATTATTATGTTTAATTTAGTTATATAGTTAATATGTAAATATTGATTGAAATATGGAGTAATTTAAGCAATTAATCATAAAATTGTTGCTAATTTTATGATTAATTGCTTAGAAATTGTCTCAACTCTCTCAATGGTCCCTCGCGATCAGCAAAAAACGGAATTAACATACCATTTACATTTTTATTAAAAAGTTCTTCTCACATTAATCTTATCAGAGATGATTTTTACGGCGGGGTGCAGACTGTTGAGATAAAGAGATTAAAGCGGAAAGCGATTACGTCTGATTGAGGTGTTCCATGAGTAAATACGTTTTATTAAGTAATTGTTTTTGTTCCACAAGAATCTCAGATGCGCCGTGAATTTTATTGTTTACAATTATACGGTTTTAATTGTGTGGAGTTTTGGTTTTGTTAATTTATATTTTTCACAGTTTATTCTCGAAATCCTTTTGTGTTATTTTATAATCGTTATTGTGTGTGGTTAAATATAAATACTATGAAAGTTATAAAGTGTAATAACATTTTATTATATTAAATTATGTTCACATTTTTATAGCTTTTTGTTGTGTCTCTCTATTGTCGCCTGTATTTTGAATGGAAACAACGTAATTTATATAACGCCGGGTAGCGCCGTGGAATCTTTTTATAGGTAATTTGATCTACATGTGAATAGCAAAACAAAACAATTGTTTGTTACTTGTTAGACAATTTTCTTTTGCCTTTACAATTTCGATTTATATAAAAATTGGTCTAGAAACAAGTTAGTGACAAAAAATAATTAAAGTTGCATCTACCATATTTTATTGTCAATCAGCATTCAGCAATGAAAGTCGGTATCTACAATAATTGATCAAAAGTCAAAATTCGTATATCTGCAATTGATCAAAACTAAAAAAGTTGTATCTGCATTTAATCAAACTTAAATCGTATCTGCATGACGTTTGGGCTTTGGCCAGACGTGGTGTTGAACCAGTGGCGTTCCCACAGTGCTCGCCACACGCCTTCACACGCCAGCACACGCCTTAATACATTTTCCGTGTTCCAGTTAGCGCCCCATAAATTGATTAGGTCCGCGGCGCGCTCAGAAGTTTTTTGTGGTCAGGTAGAGCCCGGCACGCTCGTATCGCCTTAAATATACATAACACTTGATTATATCGATTACTTTTTTAAAACGCTTTATCAATGTTATTGTTACGTTAATTATATTATGCTAGGTATAAATAAATAGGGATTTCGGAATTAGATTTGTAAATAAATGGTACTTACCTACTAGATTTAAATAAAAGGAGATGTGTAATTCATTAAACATGAGAATTGGAAATAGACAGTCGTCTATGAAATAGTGTTGTAAAAGCGAAAATTTTCCAACACCATCGTTAATCGTGCGCCTTATTTTCTTCTACCTCAAGACCTCACTGTCACTGTGCAGTCTGCACTAACGTTCATAATTTCATCTATTTCTGTTAGGCCGCGGTTTTCTCACCGTGAAAATATTATTCTTAACCCGCTTAATCATATTTGATCTATGTTCAGATATACAATGTAATTATTATGAAAGTAGCATTTTGTAGAGTTCACGCCGCCGGCTAGCTGAACCACGTGTGATAAGGTTCAGCAATTCTGACCCGCCGCTGACCCCTGACGACGATTTGTTCATAAAATAATCATTGCTTACACAAATTGTCTACATGTTTAGTTTAACAATTATTATCATACTTCATACAAATTGTAACTTTAAACTGGTTTAAGACAGGTATCTTAAGCCAAAAAGTGTTGTAAATATTCTGTAGAGTCTAGACTCTAGATTCTTAAAATTGAAGACATAAAACAATTTTCGCGCTTCGTTTATTAAAAAAACTATACTTAATATGTATTTTGTTTCGTTTGCCAAGTGCTGGCTAGAGTCTAGCCGCTATAGACCATATTGTGGATAGGACTTTCCTGTAAGTATACAACGTGAAATTTTAGTGGTTGTTTTCCCGCAGCAGGACGATTTACCTACGGTAGTACAATCGAATCATGCAAGTTATTTTTTGAAAATACAAAATATTTTGTATGACGTACTATGGCAACTTTATGCCGATAGGCGCGAGCGGCTATGGACCAGGCCGATTTTTTTTTATGATTTGAACAAAAAAAACTTCACAAATCTATTGTACTACTAAGATAGAATCATTTTACTGCGGGAAAACAACCATTAAAATTTCACGCTGTAATATAATAAAGTACTCTGTGATAGGACTCTATCTCTATACATAGATATAGGGATTATGGACTGTTTCTTTGAGGAGAAATAAAGATGTTTTAGGGTACAGTAGTCAACCAAGTTTTGTTGATTAGAGAACCCTATAACGGAAGCCTAACAAGAATTTTTTTGTATATTGGTAGGTTAATACCAATATACAAAAGTTCCTACAAATAGAACAATCCATATTTTAGGACCACCAAATCAAAGTATGAAACCCTTTCTATCTCTGTTAGCTACCACTTTCAAGATTTTTCGCAGATAAAAAAGTTGTTTGTCTTATCAAAATGAAGCTACTCACAAAAAATTAGCTTGTAAGTAATAAAAAAAAAAGTTCTGGGGCTCCATGACTTATACCTGACTATAAGCTATTTGACACTTAAGCACAAGTGTTTTTAATACACTTGTGCTTAAGTCTGACCAAATTCAATTAATATTGTAATTGGTCAGAACTCAGAACTCCAAATATCAGTCGTTTGACGTTTGTTTATAGGTATATTTAATGGGAACTCTAGTTTGGAAATTGATAAAATCGGGACTGTATCAAACTTGATTTGGATTAAAATAGCAGAATTATACGTTATACAATCTCATCAAAAGATAATAACGATTTTTTGATCGAATTAGCTTTCATTGATGATTTGATCAAGTTAGGTCTAGAAGGAAATATTTACATGGCATGTTTACGTTAGCTCAGAACGTTTTGCTCCAAATCGCTATAATGTAGAGTTAATTTCCTGTCAGGAAATGACTTTTCCTGTCAAGTGTGTACAATTTCCCTTCGAGCTTCATCATCGTCATACATATTGTGATGATATCGGCTGTACACAATCAGGGTACATCCCACTCTATAGGAGCGTTATCTACGGGGACGTTCAAAAGTTACGCGAAGTGTTAAGGGGGAAGGGGGTCATGTCAAATCTCAAAGAAAGTCACGTTTGTGAGGAGGTTCCAAAAACTACTATATTACAGCTCGAAAAAAGTATTTTTTTCGAGCTGCTTGTATTATATTATATTCAATATAAAAATTATCTTCATCTTTTCTCATTTTTTTTTAACTAAAAAAGTTTCAAATTTGATTTCAACATATAAACCTCAGATATCAACAAAACACCCATGGTTTTAGCGACAATAAACACGGCGGCGCCATTAAAAAAATGACAGATACGCCCTTGCGTTATAAAGTTAAAAAAAAACGCGTCAAAGGCCCAATTTGAAGTACCTAATTCGTTAGCGGTGTCAGGGGCGCATTCCGCTCGCGAGTAGGTTTTCGTGTTCTCAAACCCCGTCCGTATTTCACTCCATATCTCGCCCATCTAAATTGAGATTTTATTGACGATTACTGTTCTATCCCGTATCGTTGCGATCTTGGCGCCGACGGCCCTTAGCCTTATCAATGTCCTATTTAAAAGCCTTATAATTGACATTTTTTCCCGATTCCGAGAAGTTCGAACTCTTTTCCAAATGTGAAATGATAAAAACAGCATAAATCTTTTGAAAATTGTTTCTTGTTTCTTTAAATGTCTAATGATTATTTTAGTCAATAACCATTATTTTCTTACGTTTTTTGTTTTCATCATTACTCCTTTTACCTTTATGCCAACACAATCTAATTTTTGCCTTTCGTAAACGCTTAGAAATTCGTCCTCAACATGAGCTTCGTTTTAGGAGTCCGCCGCCAATAGGCAAAAACGGAAACCTTTAAAACCTTCAAAGTTCGTCTGTTTGATACCGGAAACCAGATTAAAGGTCATAAAATATGATAAAAATTTGAAAAAAGTTTTTTTTAAGAATTTTAGATTCATTACTTACCAAGTTACCAAGTGACCGATTTACCGCCTGTTATGTCTTTAGCAACAATACAGAAATCAAAATTAAATCAATTAAGCTTCTAGGAGGGTGTCCACTAACTACGCAAGGTAATTAGGCCAGCCCAATTTTCCTTTCATATGGGTGATTTCTCACAATTTATTGACTAAGACTTTTTTGCCGTTTAGAACTTTTCATGCGCGATTCGAACACAAAACATCATTTTCTAAGTGAAGTATTTATTGACACCGATACGAACATCAATATCGGTATATCGCCTATTGTCTTTGGACAATGATACTCGAGGTATTCCGAAGTGATTTGAATGTTTTTCCCCCCTGATTGCCATCTAAAAGATCTCATCAGCATTATCATACAAAGCGCGGGATGATCGTGCGTGTCAGTTTTTTAACACATTATGTCCCTTACAGCCTTCTAATACCACAGAATATATAATAGTACCTGAGTGTAGGGTCAGAAAAACAAATAAGAAGATTTCTAAGGGAGAAATAAATTACTTGTTTTGAAATATATATTTTCCTTAATAAAGAACTAAGTTAAAATTGTCTGTAATTCTTTAATCTGCCTATTTGCAATCTTTCTACATGGAGTTACAAACTTAGATTTTTTTCCTTACGTCGCGCGTCGGCTCACCAAGGTAATTAAGTTTTTAATGCCCCTTATCGTGTGGTATTCGTTTCATAGTTTGGCCGTGGTTTGGCCAATTTTGTTCAATTCATAATATTATGTATATTTTTGCCCGGTTTCATTATATCTGCTGGCCGTACTCAAATCTAAAAACCCACGTATGTAAGTCAAGATGAAGGGTTAGGAATACTCGGTCGATTTTCATTTGTTACATTTTCGTTGTATATCTGTTACTCTTTTTTATTGGAACATTTCGCGACAGAAATGTATGTGTGAAAGAGTTTAACTTATGTTATGGACGTGTGAAACAAGATATTGTTTTATTGTATTAAAATATAATCCTTACTAATATTATAAAAGCGAAATTCTGTCCGTCTGTTACCTTTTCGCGCCTAAACTGTTAGCTGTGTAGATGAAACTTGGTATGGTAACTTGTACTGAAACTTGGTATGGAAATATGTATGCCTTTTTTTTGCGATAAACAATTTTCTTCGACAACGAAGGCGTCATACGAAATGTAACAATACATGTTAAAGACATTCAAGGGGGTAAGGGTTAAAAAAAATATGACGTAATACGTGAATGGCCCCACAATGTGACTTCGTCCTCGAGTTAATCGACTCACTTGTCTATGCTTCTACAAAATTGTGACGTCACGACTTTCGACCGTGTATAATTCTTGGGGGTTGATGATGGGACAGTTTTACCCCACACCGCGATACAGTGATTTCACGCGTTCACTGTTCACACGCACCTGTGCTAATGCTAAAGGGTTAAATCCGACGATTAAGACCGCACTCGACGCGGTGATTTTTTTTATAAAAAAAAGTAAGCCATGAAACATTGATGTTCAAAAAACCCTTGAACATCATTGCCATGAAATTAAGAAAGCGCGCACGAATTATTCTAAAAATGAATCAATAGGGTAAACTACCCCATCATTAGCAGTCGTACTGTTATTGGCATCTTTTGTTTAAAAATACTATAAAATATGTAAACAATTAAATTATAAGGACTTCTTGGAAAAAAAGGTGACTTCTTCTGTCTATAAGTAACTTATGAAAAGCGTCTGCTGTTTAATACACTTTCAACTAATTTGACTTTGACTAGAATACTTTTTTATTCGACTAATACGTCCTTTTCTAGTCATATTTATTGTCATTTAACGGGAACCACCCAAATTGTGCTTAACAAGTTACGCGACGTAGGTGGCGTAAGTGCAAATACGACATTTTACGACTGTCGTAATAATGACAACGAAACATAAATTAGTGTTGCCCTCCCACCGTAAAACGTGAGTACAATTAGATCAAAGTTTTTACGAGGGGAAGTTTGATTCATAAATTGGCAACACCAGTGAATGAACTCTGAAGCCCAAATGGGGAAAGATGGTGATATCATTCGACGACATGAATATAAAACATATCTTTAACCGACCTCCAAAAAGGAGGAGGTTCTATGTTTGACTGTGTTTGTTATAATATGTATTGTGTTTTCATATAAATAATGTTCTGTGTTCATAATGCAATAAAGAAAAATATAAACATAATGAAAAACCTAAGAAATCAATAAAATTAGTACAAATAATGTTCCGTTTAGTTGTGGGCCCATGTTGGATGCGAGTAGCAGAAGATCGGTCATCTTGGCGTTCATTGAGAGAGGCCTATGTCCAGCAGTGGATGAATATAGGCTGATTTGATTGATTGATTGAATATTTTATTAAATTCGTCCATGTAGTGGTCACGTTTTTCCACGGTAAATTATTTTATCTTCTTATTTATAAAGCTTGATTTTGAATACACTTTTTTCTTTAAGCTTTTAAGATTTAAGTATCTATCAAATTAACTTTGCATATTTTTAAACAATACAAAACTGGAAAATGAAAAAAGGCTTTAGGCATATATTATTATCTAAAACTTATTTTAGGGAAAATACTATTTTTTACAGTTTTACGTAAGAAACACTAACGTGTAGAGATTTATCATCAGCCACTATCTTATAGAACTAGGAACTCAGAATTTAATTAAGACGATACGATTTGTACAAATTAAATGTTAATTTCTGTTACTAAATTGCACGTCTAGAGTCTAGACTAGACAAACGTAGCCTTCAAAATATATGAGATAAACTACGCAACTATACCAACTTACTGTATTATGTTGCAAGTAAAAATTTCTATTCTATTCAAAGCTTCTGCAGGACTTTGCTCTTAGGCTGCGTGCTTGTTACAAGTGTTCGGACTATTTGTAAAGTTTTCTCGCCAGACCGTTGGATTTTTCCGTGATTTCCTGTTATTATTGTACTTCTTGTGGTGTTTTTGTGTTAGTTGTATCGTTTTGTGCGTGTAAGTGTTCTTTTAACATAGTAAAATGGATACCGATCCGCCGGACCCCGGTGGAGGTTATGTTTGTGTCACGCCACCGAATGGTCTTAGTACTGTCCCAGATATGGACACAGAAAATATTCCCAACAAGAGACCAAGACACGATCCCCCTGTTTCCTCAACCGGTAATACCCATAACGACCAGTATACTTTCGCAAAACCAGAATTTTTAAATAAACGTAAGTACTCCCACAATGACTCCTCTCCCTATATTGTGCATGTTTCTAAAACAGACTCAAGCAGTCAGATTCGTCCAATGGAGTTCGGCCGTTATTTATTTCAGAAAAAGATCACTTCAGTTGCCCTTGGCGGGGTTAAGCGCATAGGTAGAAATAGGGTATCTGTAGAGTTTAAAAATGTAGTCGATGCTAACAATTTCATAGAATCTTCAATCCTTACTGATGCAGGCTTTTCTGCTTCCATTCCGTCGTACAATGTGTCTCGTATGGGAATAGTCAGAGGTGTTGCTGTTGATATCTCAATGGAGGAATTTGCACTTAACTGTTCGGTACCTACTGGCTATGGCGACGTTATCAAGGCCCGTCGTATGTGTCGCAAATCCACAGATTCCAATGGAAGTACATCTTGGATTCCAACACAAACTGTTGTGGTAACTTTTAGTGGACAGAAACTCCCTCCCCATACTTATCTATATTTTACCTCATTACCAGTAGAATTATATAAACTACCAGTTATTCAGTGCAACCGTTGCTGCAGATTTGGCCATGTCAAATCATTTTGTAGGTCTGATCCTAGGTGTTACAAGTGTGCACAACCTCATGAGGGTGACTCTTGTAATACGCAGGTGGTCTCGTGCCTCTTTTGCTCTGGTGCTCACTCTGCCAACAATCTCAACTGTCCGGAGTACATACGTCAGAAAGAAATAAAGACTGCAATGTCGGAACACAATATTTCTTATACCGAGGCCTCAGCTAGGTTTCCTAGTGTGCGCAGAGCTTATACAGATGTTGTGTCCTCTCGTTCATCTAATCCCTCACAAGTCCGCCATTCCACTCCCTCTCCTTCTCCTACTGTATCTTATAGAAAGACAATTTACACTCCCCGCCGCACTATTCCTACTCCTCAACCAGGGTATGACCGTCTTGCTCATCAAGCTATTATTCAAAATCCCATTTCCGAGTCCCCCAATGGATGTGCTTTCCCAAACAACTCCCTATCCAAGAATGATGATTTCCCAGAACTCCTTTCTTCCCTATTATTAAATTTATTATCCCGCTTCAGTGATACTGGAATGGGCATGTCCGATACTCTCCGCCAAAACTTGACTAAGCTTATAGACATAACTAAGATAAATAGCACACCTAATGATCCAGAGGACACTAGTACAATGGAACTGTCGTAGCATAAGAAATAAACTCAATGATATTTTATATTTTGTAAATAAATTTAAACCTATCATTTTTGCCATTCAGGAGTCTTGGTTGAGGCCGGGTTCTCAATTTAGAGTTCCTGACTATTCCTGTCTCCGGGATGACAGAAATGATGGAAGAGCTGGTTCAGCTATTTTAGTTTCTATGTCTGTGATGTTTAATTCTATCCCCCTCCCTCCACATAGTGATTTTAATATTACTGCTGTTCGGATCCACAATATTTCCTTTCTGTCTGTTTACCTTCCTGACCCCACTCCATCAGTCCTTTCTGATCTTTTTTCTATAGTCAACCTCATTCCCCCTCCTCTTTTCCTTTTAGGAGACTTCAACCTACAACATCATGCCTGGGGTTCTCATAACCGTGACTCCCTTGCTGACTTATTAATAAGTCACCTTGATGAACTCAATTTGGTTATTTTAAATAATGGAGCTCCTACCCGAAGAGTTCTCCCATCCCAAAATCCTAGATCAGCAGTAGATTTATCTATCTGTTCCCCTTCCTTATCTTCCCAGGTCTCATGGTCCATTGAGTCAAATTCTTGTGGCAGTGATCATTTTCCGATTATCATTACTTGGTATCTTTCCTCTATTCCCAATATAGTTAAGAATCCTCCTAGACTTAAATTTAAAATTTCCGACGCTGATTGGCCTTTATTTAAAATCCGTTCCGAAGACCTTACTTCCTCTTTTCCCCCTGTTAACAGCAGTAATGTACATGAACTATATCCTCGATTAACACAGGCGCTTCTTGAAAGCGCGCACGCTTCTATTCCTACGCGTAGTTCTCATTATAACCGTATCTCCTCTCCTCCGTGGTGGGATCAGGAGTGTACCTCTGCATGTAAAAAACGCAAAGAGGCAGAGAGAACTTTCTCATCCAACATGACCCTGGAAAACTATAATGACTACAAAAGAATAGCAGCAGAAACAAAACGGCTTCTGTCTCACAAGAAGCGTCTGGGTTGGCATAATTTCTGTGAGAGCTTGTCTCCTCAGTCCCTCCCGTCCTTGGTGTGGAGCAATTTAAAAAAGTTTCGTGGCTCCTATTCCTCCAACTCTAATCCTCTATCTAATGATCCTTCTCCTTGGTTACATGAATTTTCCCAAAAACTTGCTCCTCCTTGGGTTCCGACATATGAAGAGTCCCAAAAATTCACATCATCTCCTTCATCTCCTTTCACTGAATTTGATGCCCCATTTTCCTTTGAAGAATTTAAATTAGTTATTAACTCTCTTAAAGATTCGGCTCCTGGAGCTGACGGTATCCCATACTCTTTTATTGTTAATAGCAGTCTTAGTACACAAAAATTAATTCTAGATTTTCTTAATTCCATCTTTGAATCAGAATCCCCGCCAGAAGAATGGAAATGCCAAATTATTCTCCCTATTTTGAAGCCCGGCAAGTCTGTAGATAATCCTAATAGTTACCGTCCCATAGCTCTTTCTTCCACTCTCTCAAAAATACTGGAGCATTTAATTAAAAACAGACTTGATTGGTTCATAGAGAGTAAAGGAATTCTTTCTGGAAATCAATTCGGGTTTCGTAAAGGCTTTTGTACCATGGATAACGTGTGTACATTAGTCTCAGACATACGAATTGCTTTCTCGAATGAAGAGACTCTGGTGGGAGTGTTTTTGGATGTGTCGTCCGCATATGATAACGTCCTACTTCCGGTGCTCAGACAGACCATGTTGGAGCTGAGTATTCCTGTGAAGATAGTTAACTACGTTTGTAATTCCCTCTCCGGTCGATCCATAGTTATTTCCCATGAAAATTTTCCTCTTCTTTTCAGATTGGTTTGGAAAGGTCTCCCTCAAGGTTGGGTCCTTAGTCCCACCCTGTATAACCTTTACTCCTATAATTTACATTTATCCGTCTTGTCCTTTTGCAAAATCTCTCAATATGCGGACGACATAACCATTTATGCTTCTTCCAAAGTTGTTTCAGAGGCGGAGGCACGTCTTAATTCTGCCCTTTTTTACCTTTGCGAGTGGCTGACTGATCATGGTCTTAGCATTTCCGTGGAGAAGAGCAGCGTCGTTGTTTTTTCTAGGCGTAGATCTATCCCTGACGTTTGCATATCTTTTGGTGGTATGGTTTTTCCAGTTTCTAATAACATCAAATTCCTTGGGGTCTACTTAGATTCCAAAATGACAGGGATCCATCATGTAAACCATATCATCAAAAAATGTGAAAAAAACATTAATATCATCAGATGTCTCTCTGGTGTCTGGTGGGGCTCTCACCCTTACACTCAGAAATTAATTTATAACGCGTTAATTAGAAGTCACTTAGATTACGGATCTATAATTCTAGAGCCTTGTAATAAGTCTGCTCTGAAAGAATTGGACAAAATCCAATCTAAGTGCCTCCGTCTGATAGTTGGGGCGATGAAATCAACCTCAAATAATGCCCTGCAGGTTGAGTGTGCAGATCCTCCCCTAAGCTTGCGACGTCAATGTCTATCGGATAGATACTTCTTCAAGGCCCTTCAATTTGCACATCACCCTCTCATTCCTAAGTTACATACCCTATCCCAACTGTTCCACTCTTCATCTTACTGGAATCATAAAGACCCTCCCTGTTTACTTAAAAGTTACCAAAAATTCACTAGTTTACCCTGTCCCGTGTACCAAAATAAATTGCTCCCTATTTATGAAGTTCCTTATAAATCCCTTGTTAATCCTCCTTGTATTTCCCTTAGCTCTGGCATCCCTAAGAACTCTCCATCTGCCAACAGTCAATTTAAAGAGATACTTAATTCTGTATATAAAAACTGGTATCACATCTACACTGATGCGTCTAAACTTGATAATCAAGGTTGTGTGGGTTCAGCAGTGTGGATACCAAAAGTCAATGTTATCTTAAATTTCAAACTACCTGCTACATCTTCTGTGTTTTCGGGGGAAGCTGTAGCAATTCTTGAAGCTCTATCATTTATAGAATCTCACCGCCTTAATAATTCTGTCATCTTTTCTGACTCACAAAGCTGCCTTCAGGCTATTTTGGCCAACCCTTTTCGCTCTAAATTTAAATACCCTTTTATAGTAAAAATTAGACATATTCTTTTTAAATGCCACTCGCAAAATATACGGGTTGAGATGGTTTGGATCCCCGGGCACAGCGGTATAGTTGGCAATGAAAGCGCTGACTTTTATGCAAAACAGGCTATTCACACGGGTGGTCCTGGCCACTCCAAAATTTACTGTAACGACCTTATCCCATTAGCTAAAGAACATTTGCTGACTGATTGGAATGTATATTGGACTGCATCAGGAAGGATTAAGGGTAAATTTTATTTTTCATTGCAAAGTGAGGTACCTGTAAAGCCTTGGTTTTTTAAATACAGGAAGGCTAAAAAGTCTGTAACCTCCACAGTTTGCCGATTACGTTTAGGCCACTCCTGTACTCCCGTCTTCCTCAACAAAATTAGGGTTAGAGATTCGTCGCTATGTGAGTGCGGACTCGACGAAGGCTCTACCGAACATATTTTCTTTAGTTGTCCAATCCGTCTGTCTTCACTATATGACTCACTTCCCCCTAATATCCCTCGTCCTTCTGATTTCCGTTCCCTTTTATCCTTAGTTCATACTCCTTTTGTAGATATTCTATGTAATTTTATTAACAATAATAACATTAAATTGTAAAATTGTGTGTGTTAAACTAATAAACTAATTTTTGCATGTTTTGTATTGTTTCAGATTTATTATAATAAGGAAATTGATTCACAAATCACGAGTACCCGGGATTTTGAGGGTTTTTAAATGTATTTTTTTTTCTACCTTGTACATTCACAAACGCCAGTATAGTGCAAAGTTTTCACCATCGACAATAGTCTCTCTTTTTACGTCACCAATTCACTGACATTGGCTATTCCTCTAGGGAGGCCATTTATAAAGAAGAAGAAGAAGAAGCTTCTGCATATATAGCTAGTAAATAAACTTGTTATCAATAATAGGCATGATGACTATTTTTTTTCTTATTCGTAATTGAAAGACCCTTACAAACTAGAAACATCGGTGAAAGAATGACTCTGATAGCTTAAAAATTCACCAAGATATGACAATAATTCAAATATCTCATAAAATTGACCCGCCCGAAACGCTCCATACAAAATGCTACTCGATTATGACGTCACCTCAGAGTTGTTTGTAGGCGTCGCGGGAGATTTTTATTCGATAGCTATATTAATTATTGCGTTTATGAAAGTGGTTTCATAACAAAAGTTGCTTTAAATTACATAAGTTATCGAATGGTATACCTACAGATAATATTAAGAAATTTAATCGAAAACAATAGACTTGAATATCCAACTTGAAGGCGCACAACAAAAAAAGTACAAAAGCTATCAAGCTAAAATTTTGGAAACACTTATTTTTACCTTTATTTCTTTATTTTAGTTACAAAAATCGCTAATCTTTGACCTTGTCATCATCCCTATTGTTATTTATACATATTACTAAATGGCTATACCTAATCTGCAAATGAGAATCTTGGTATTGGAATTGTGTTTTGAACTTTTGAGTTTAAGCTTCGTTGCGACGAAATTCATTTCTCGCTTTATCCGCTAAAAAAATTGTGTCCTTTCTCGTCCTTCCAAATACCTGCATATCAAATTTCAGTTAAATTGGTTTAGTGTAAAAACTATCTTCCAGGACTCAAAGTCATATCCATCAAATCGGTAAACAGTATAGCAGTTTTAGACACACAGATACAATTTTGCATATATATTATATAGTATTTAAAGTTAATAAGGATATTAATATTTACTATTCAGTGTATCACAGTCATAAAGTATATTTAATACAAAATTGATCTCCAGACTACTGCGCCCGTTATAGGTACTCAGTGCGCGCACGCGACTCGCTCTGCTAATTGCTTGTTATTGTGTGATCAGTTGATCACCGATACTTATTAACGTATCGATTAAAATGTCAATTTAGAACTTATACTAGTCTTATTGTGTTGTTTTATGGATGTTATAAAATATAAATCGATTAAAAGCTTTAAGCTTTATTTTCGTAGAGTACTATCATATACTTCAGAACAATATTATTATAATTGAAAACGAAAAAGCGATATATTTTACATTATTTGCTAATATAAAAGTTATTATTACTGAGTTAGTAAATTATCTAGCAATTTTTTCTAAGAGCACTTGTTGTCCCTCTGCTGGTAATCTGCAGAGAACACTCCCACTTCCCAGTACTTTTGCCTTTTATAACGTAGGCCATATTATGTACTCAGCTATTTTAAATGTATCTTACCTACTTATTTCTTGTAACAAGTGATGTTTATGTCGGACCGATAACGAATAAAGATTATTTTAAACTCAAAGCATACAATTATACATTCCCCCACCTGTAAACAAAACAAATAGTGTGACTAAGGAAGCTTTCAAGACGTTATTTACGTATCCTGATAGACCAGACGTCAGGAGTCAGGACCAGTGTTTGGACAACAGAAATAGCCAATAGGTACAGTTGACTGATTGAAATCGCTACTGACTGCAATAGGCGTAATCTACCACTCGATGCCTCCTACGTAAATTATTATCGTAAGTATACTCCAAAAACCCAATTTTACAGGATATTAATTGAAGACATATTATTTAAATTATGTCTTAAAATAATAATTAAAACAATAATTAAAATGGCAACATATCTTTATTAAGTTAGTATTAAGTACTTATCGTAAGTCGTAAATTACGACCCGTAATAATTTAGCTGTTGTCCTAAGACTTTTTTCAAGAAAGGCGTATTAAACACATACGTCTTTCTTCGTTAACCCTTATCGTAACATCAGTGCATCTATAATTTCTAAAGTGCTCTAATACTTACGTGGTTATTGTTTTATCGTATGTAATTTCATGGCAGGTGAACAAAGCAATTAGTCAAGACGTGAGAGTAGAGTAATGAAGATATAGATCTTCTCTGCACCCTCTGTTCTCACGCCAGATAATCTGTGCATTATAATTACACTAATCAATTTCTTAATATTCTAGATCATTTGAGTTGCAGTTGCAACCCGAAAAACTGTAAAATCTTTGTAAGAGTACAACAAAAAGAGTCACAAATAAAAAATATTCATATTTTATACGTCATAATTAGTTTCTCTTCAATTTATAAGCGATGTACAACTACGTTGGAAAAACGCTAACCACAGAAATGCTAGCAGAAGTGTAAACTTGAAAAATAGCTTTGTGCAGTTTTGAATATTCAGCGACACAAAGAGATGTCACATTCCTTTCCTATTCCGCGCCGACCGTCTACCATTCTACCGTCTTATAAAATTAATAATTATATTTGTTTATATGGATATGGATATCCGCAGTAATAACCGTTGCGTTGCGTTTATTGCAACTGCAAAAATTTTAATCGCGAAAATATGCGTTAGCACAGATTTGAGATTATAGAAGTTAGCATATTGTGTGGGGTCGATTGCAATCCGGATATTTCGAAATCCGAAAAATCCGTATAACGCATAGTGTCACAGTCGTCACAGACCACAGTGTGCAAATTCTGTACCTACAGCCTGAAAAAACGTACGCAATGCAAATGCACGTTTAGCGCCTGACATCTGAACATACCCTCAGTTGCTAGGAAAACCGTCGCTCGCGAAGCTAGTTAGCAGTAATCAGGTCCACAAACAGCGGTAGTTGTTTGACGGGCACATTAGCGTCCACGCCTTTCCCACGCCCACACACTGCCCACACTATCACTATTAAATCTTCATAACTAAATGTTGACCGTATATGTCGCCTGTGTTTTATTGTTTTGATAATTTTCATTATTCCTAGATAGTTTCCACTCTCACATAAAAAAAATACAAAGCTACCACATATTTTTTTTTAATTCATGGAGAAAAATCAAGTTTTTGTTTACGAATTCTAAGGATCTGTTTCACCACTTCCTGATAAAGTGCCAAATAGGCTATCCACAACTTATTTGACAGATTCTCCATACTCTATCTGTCAAGTTAAGTATAGTGGATAGCCTATACAGCACTTTGTCAGGAAGTGGTGAAACAGCCTCTTTAACAAATAGAGCTTTGACTCTACATTTACCATATTTTTTAATTGATCGATTTCTTTTTATATTTCGACGTATATTAATCACATGAGCTACTTTTCAGCGAATTCAGGACAATAAAATATTTAATTATTCATAATATTATTGTGTAATCTAACGTGGTTACAGTAGCTAATTACTTATGGTTATATGTCCAATCATATAAAAAGTAACTTAACAGAATATAAAATTTACAATAACAATAATCTACAATCTACAATCTACATAAATAAAAATAATTTAACAATGATAATAATTAGAATAAAAAAAAATAAAATAATCACATTATCGATTTTACAATCGTGTTTCTTTACAGATGTTTGAACTTTATTTGAAATACCTCCATAGACAGTAGACACCCTATCAATTGAATGCTTACAAACTTTAAAGGAAAGTAGAGTAAAATAGGTGTTAGAAGATTTAGCCCACCCGAATCTCAATGAACAAAAGTGACGATTTCTTTATACTAATGTAAAGTAAACACGTATAGTCCAGCAGTGGGGTATTTAGTGGGCTTAACAATGTGGATTAGATGCGACTTGTGTGGTGCGTTTCCGGTACCAAATCGACCGGAAATTGTCACCTTAACTGAGATTTATGAAGGAAGAAATTGTGCCAGAAATACATGTTTAATCTTATGTAATTTATGTCCGAACTCAAACAATAGATTTTTTTGTTTGTTTATTGCGTTATTTATGTTATAATTTTCCTCCTCCTTGATGAAAACAAATATAGAGTTTCATTTGAGCAGATTATAGATAGTTTTTTAGGGTTCCGTACCCAAAGGGTGAAAACGGGACCCTCATCATGAGACTTCGATGTCTGTCTGTCCGCATGTCTGTCTGATGTCTCCAGGCTGTATCTCAAGAACCGCTATAGCTAGAGCTCTGAAATTTTCACAGATTTTGTATATCTGTGGCCGCTATAACAACAAATACTAAAAACAAAATAAAATTAATATTTAAAGAGGCTCCCATACAACAAACGTGATTTTTTGGCCTTTTTTGCTCGATATCAATAATGGCAACAGGTAGGCACTTGATATTTTCACAAAAGCCTTAATTATTATGTCTACTTCAATATTTAAGAATAATATTAAAATAAAATAAAAAAATAAGGGGGGCTCCCATACAAAAACACAATTTTTGGTCCATGTTAAAGTTTGCTCTATAACAGTACGAACCCTTCTTGCGCGAGTCTGACTCGCCCTTGGCCGATTTTTATTATATTTTGCGGTCTCTCCAAATTACCTTACGATGGACAAGCGATGGCGAACACACGACTGTACATAATAGAATAAGGCACTAATTCCGTCTCCGATTGCCGTCGATTGCCGGCGCCGATGATCAACGTCGATTGTGCAAACCGCTTCACAATCATGTTTATCCATCATACCCCAACGTATGTCTTATTTTGTTGACTTTAACATTAAATTTCACCTGTCTAAAACGACTATTTTGTTTAATGGCGTTATATCCATATAGAGTGTAGACAAGTATGTCATCGGTGTACAAATTGGGCTTGGAAGACGTGGTCATTATGACGGAGAGATGTGAGATCAGCCGCCAAAACCCGAGCCCACACGTACCCGTATTGTTCTAGAACAAGAAGCTACACCTACCGAGTAGCATGGCGAGACAGTATAAGTGCTTGTTTAGAGTTCAGACACAACGAAAACCGCGCGGTTCCCGTGCAGAAACCGAGATGTGTAATACAATACGCCATAGTTATAAGCTGCGAGTGGCTTAACCGCGCGGGTCCAAACCGCGCGGTTCCCGCTGTGTAGAACAAGTCCTAAACTGTCCCGACTCGACTCGTGTAGTCGGTAGGTGTGATCAAGACCTTAGAAGTTCGTTAATCGAGCGGAACCCTATTTTTTTGTGAATAAAATTAATAATTATCCATCTATTTCCCCTAGAACCAACGTATTTCTCTAAATTTTATTAAAATTAGTTCAGCAGTTAAATCGTGTATTTATAACAAACTTTCGCGTTTTAAATAACATCTATATTCTACAGGATAATTCAACCATCCATACTGGCGAAATTATAACATAAACCTTCCTTGGTAGTTTAAAAGATTTATTAAGTCTTTAACAAAATTATTTTTACGAGTTTTCGAAAAGACTTTACAATAAAAAATATATCAAATTTTTTAAAGCTTAAGGCGTCTCCCATACAGACGCGGGCAGTGCGGCGGTGGCGGTAGGCTCTGCGGCGGTCAGTTGTTTGTACTGCCACCGCCACCGCGTGTGTCTGTGTCGTTCCTAGAACTCTCAAGTCATCCAACTGATCGCCGCCGCCACCGCGCCGCCACCGCTGCCCGCGTCTGTCTGGGAGACGCCTTATCCAGGTAAGCAAAGAAGCAACTTGATTACAACAATAAAGTTGTAATGTTACACAATACACTGTCAAGCGGAACAGAAACAAGTGACTGTCGTGTCACCGATCGAAGGCAATATTTCATAGACATTAGTGACCGAAAAGAAAAAAAGTTTTTTATTTTATTTATTGACAGTCAACAGGTATGAGGTCCGGTGGCCAGGGGTCTTTGTCGGCGTCCCCTGCTGATCTACCCTTATGTGAAAAATTACACAAATATACACATAAAGGTCACTTCACACGAAGAATGTAAAGTAGACTGTGATTTATAGCGTGGATATTATAAACTAAACCTTTTAAAGCTTCGTCTGTGGAAGCCGCGTATAAAAAATAATTATTGAAATGTAAATTGGGTGAAATATGAAATTATTGTTATAATTGCCTATTTCTTTTGTCTACCATAAAAAAGGTTTGGCTACTTTCTACGATACTAAAAAACTATATTTTTCTCTTATTTTATGTCTCGAAATTTACACTTCAAATCACAATTAAAAAAAAAACACAAAATTTATATTATTATTCGCAAAATACTGCCATAATCTATTTCGCATCGCATCTGATGTGTCAATCAGACCTAACCACGAAACCACATAAATTAAGGGCATCTCTATTATCCTGTAAGGATATTCCCTTAACACATTTTATAAGGGTATATTACTAGGTTAGTATTATTTGTCATAGTACATCTCTATAAGCATCCCGGTGGCCCTGTCGTATATTACAACAATAAATAAATAATGGTCCCCAGTTTAGCTGTGAGGCGTTTGATAAATGTCTATATTGATACTAATTCCTTTACACTCGTAAAAATATTTGTCGCGTGTGAGTTTGGGCGGCATTCCTGAAGTAAAGGTATATTGTACTGATGTATTTATGCATTGGTAGAGGCAGGCCTATAATATATGTTATTTGGTCAGGTAATGCTAAGCCAAAGTTAGACGTGATATTATGTTTAACCGACTTATTTCTCTACTAGTATGATATTATGACTATAGAGTCACCGACAGACACGCCTCCGTGGTCTAGTGGTATAGAGCGCGGCTCTTGACTCGGAGGTCGTGGGTTCGATTCCCGCGTTGGAAACATGCTATTTCCAAGTTTGGTTAGGACAATGTAGGCCGATCACCTGATTGTCTGACAAGTAAGATGATCCATACGTCGGATGGGCATGTAAAAAGTCGGTCCTACGCCTGATCTCTCGCCGGTCGTGTCGGTCTGCCATCCCACTGGGTTATGAGAGTAAAGGAATAGAGAGTGCTCTTGTGTACTACGCACACACTTCGGCACTATACAATTACTCCTGCTTAGCTGGCCTGGTTTCAATGAAACCGGCCACCGTCACCGAATGCGGTGTGGGAGCTATTATTATTTATTATTATTAATCATAGTATACTCGCAGATACCAGACGCCTATTAAATAGATACGTCTAGTACTGCTACATTTACTTTGCAATTTGCATTATGTTGTTTTATGTTTCATGATTTTAGGATACACTAGAATCTAGATGACCTGGTGAACATCGCATCACTTCCCTCCTAATATAAACCTTCCCTGGACTTCCACGTATACATCAAGACTAAAATTAGCCAAATCGGTAAAGCCGTTCTCGAGTTTTAGGGAGACTAACAAAATTCAAGATTTTATACTTTATATTAGCATTCTCCTCATACTCTACCATAGTACTCTCATCCGATTTTCCAGCAAGGTCTATACAAGAGAATAAAGGTCACAGGTGATGGCCTGATGGGTTTGAACCAGTGCCAGCATGACGCAAGCACTGACCAGACGGTAGACGAACGGCAGACGATTGTTGCGAAATATAATACTGAGTGACATGTGAGTTGTGACTCACTTACATGCGAAGTGAGAAAATGTTACATATTTTGTCTCGACAGTCGAGAAAGTTGGGATTTGGTTACAAATGCGTTTTGTTACTTCCATTTTTTAAGTGCATATTTTTTATTTATTTATTTTTATTTATTTATTTGTTTACATCAGGCATCTTGGCCCATATTATAAATAGCTAGTACATACATTTTAGAAAGAGGCCTAATAGTAAAACGATATCTTCTTTTTATTACGTCTTATCCATACTAATATTATAACGCGAAAGTGTGTCTGTCTGTCTGTTACCTCTTCACGCCCAAACCGGTGAACCGATTTTGATGAAATTTGGTATGGGGATACTTTGAGATCCGAGAAAGGACATAGAATACTTTTTATCCTGGAAAAATGTACGGTTCCTCCGCGATAAACGAATTTTGGCGCAACGGAGTGGCGGGCGTCATCTAGTAAGTAATAAGTTTTGACTGCAGGTTCTCTACCATAGTTTAAATAACTGGTACATTGACAAAATTTACTACAACGATAGTTTATATCAAGACCTTGAAAAGTACCAGAGAAATTGATTTATATAGACCGTAATGGGCGGACCAAAGACCTGCATCATTTAGCCGGGTTATGTATTAAATTATACTGTTGGTGGTGGTCTGGCCACAGAACACATTAAATTAACGTGTTCTGTGGGTCTGGCTTTGACATAACCCGACCAAATTAAGCAGGCCCGCCTGCCTACGATAGTACATCCAAATCCGAGTTACCGGAAAGGAAATGTTTCGAAAACCGAATTAACAGGAATCTGATTTAATTACGATCACGGTCTAGTCGGAATTTGGAATTCCGATGAAGTCGTCACAATCAATCGATTCGTCATCGCGTAGTTGTGATCTACCGGCGGCGCGGCGCGGCGTCGTGACAGGTGCAGACACGCTCCACATAGATTTAGGGTTAGCGCAGACGAGCCACTGACCAGACTACTGTTGGGTTTCAATATATTATAAGCCACCAGAGGGACGCGTCCTCTGGGACGGATAGGGTCAAATGTCGTATCAGACAGACATAAATTATGACAGCTATATCGTGGCATTTGGAAGCAATTTCGTGACACATGACAGCCGTTTGACACGACAATTGACACGATAGACCCTACGACTTCATAGCGCCGAGGTCAGGACTCAGTACTGATAAATGTTAAATGAAATATTAGCAAGGAAAGTGCTGAGTTTGTGGGCATCTTTGCTAGAAACGATTATTTTATATGACAATTTCTTCTTAAAGTCAGCACTTACCCAGGTAAGAAATTGTCATATTTCCAGACCAGCCAGACCCCAGGGTGATCTGGCTGATCTGGAAATGGCGGGAGTTGTCTACTTAAATGTAGACTTTGCTAATTGGATTCAAAAAAATTGCGAAAGCCCGCATCTTTTATTGAGTACGAAGCTTTTTGCGTTGTCTCCATGTTCCAATATTTAACGTAAAAAGTACTTCTTAGTACGTAAACTTTTTACCACGTTTTAACTCGTAATAAACATATTATGTCGGTCACAATTATTAATCAGCCGATTTTAATTTATAATCGAAATTCAACGCAGATCAGAATAAATCAAATCAACGGTTAAAACGGTGTATGCGTAATTAGTAGCATTCAAGAAGGCTGTTGTCAACCGTTCGGTAGCCCGTCTGCGCCTTATCGTATTGAACTAATATCGATTTCCGTCACGTCGACCAAAAAATCGATTGGAGAGTCGTGCGCAATCCCCGGGTAGTGCACCGCCGGCCGTGTGAATTTTCGGAACTTGTCTTTTTGTAGTGACATAAGAGATTGAGGAAAACGTCGAGAATTATACGCATCACTGGTTATCAATTACCGAGTCGCTTTTCCTTTGATTTGGTTAGCGACAATATGTTTGCTGAATGTTACTACTAACTCTACGTAGAGATTTAACCAAAACTACAGCAGAAGCGTTCAGTCCTTCACGTTGAGCACGATGGATAACACTAATTATAAAGTTGTGAACTACCCTCTACAATCATGTAGAGTCTACACGGTCTTAATGGCTTATATACTGTATGTTCCATACGAGTAGAAACCGTATTCTTATGGCCAATATGTAAAAGTAATCTTATCACAATCTTTACACGATACATCTTCAAATCTATTAGATTTCGCCAGCCACCGCATTTTGTACATAATTTATATTATTAATTTATTATTAATTAGTTAGCTTCGTTCATCTATCAATCAATTCTTAAATCTTCATTTTTTTCATACCTTACCCAGGGGCTATCGATTTCTCCAGTCTGTACGGTTTCAACTTTAGTATTTCACTGCCCTTAACGCTTTGGGAACCCCTATGTGTAGTTTACATCCGTAGACTGGTGATGATATTCCCGGAGGATATCACGAGCTATTCCCGTCCGTCCGTCCGTCCGGCCGGACGGTTCCCGGAACGGACGGAAGTGACTCCCGCTCCTTGTTAATGGCCTGCTTAGCGCTTTGTTACTCCATTGTGCAACGTCCATAATATTGTTTCCAGAGTTATTTTACATCTGACAGGACCTTTACGCCAAGGCCATAAGGGTTACTCTTAGCATGCGAAAAATTGTGTGTAGAGAAAATGTGTTGCAAAATAAGTAATAGTTAAAAAAACTAAAAACACGCTTTTTATATAAAGCGTCGGTTACAAACAAACATACAAACATACAAATTGAAAAATGGAATAATTATATCAAATTAGTGTATTGTCATCGGTCCTCCATAAATCTACAAAGTTTGAACGAAATCTGGCCGTTTAAAGTGGGTCAAAATCGCGCCCAAAGAAGTCGGTTACAAACATACAGGTGAAGCTAATAAAAAGCGTATAATGATACTGCTTTTAATAGTGTTTTCGAGCCTAGAAAAGACTTGGAAGCCGACGCGACGTGGTCGTGGTAAAATAATAATTATGTAGACCTAATCATAAACTAACATAACAATTAAATTGCAAAGTGTTGAGTCAATCAGCCTTCAAAATTTCTCCAGTCAGGTCAGGTACTGATTACAGGTATAGTTGATCGCTCCGGAAATGCAGAACATTCTCTGATGATATTACAATTTACAACGCGAATCATTATCACTTTTTGTCTGTCGCCGCTTTTGATGGGTACCTACTTTAATCTAATTAATTTCTTAGGATTGAATCTTTAGAAAATAGATTGATAATTGTATGATTTCACACTCTACATATTTTATTATGACCAATAGTTTATATTTCATACAATATGTAACAAAAGTAAGTTATAATACTTTAGGGTGGGTATGTGACCCTTATATAGAGTTCACTGTGAAAGTTGCTGCGCTGAAAGAGCAAAATTTTATTTGTGATTTGCATGGCAAAGCCCCACGTTATGAATTTTTCCAGAAGAGCGCTGAAAGAGAAAAACAGTTACTCTTTCAGCGCTGCTAATTTCACAGCGAACTCTATATAGGGGACCCATACACATCCTTAAGTATTATCACTGAGTTTTGTTACATCCTGTATACAATAACTTTTCTAAATAACAAGTTTTACAACTAGCAACTAAAAGATTCTACTAGTTTCTACTCGTAGTTGTTTTGTAGAGTACTTATACAATAATTTTGTTACAACAAAACCAAAGATAATAATTATTATACTACGTATAACTACGTAACACACAATAATAAAGGCTTTGTATTTTAAAAGTGTTCTATTTCTAGAATCTAGAAATAGAACACTTTTAAAAAGTTGTCAATTTGTGGAATACTGGCAGGTTAAAAACGAGTCCGTCTTTGTCGCTTCGTCCAGTAAATTGACGTATCCTGTATTCCCTATTCTACCATTTTGAAGCCACAATAATGCAGTTTCGTTCCTCGTTAGATCGAGTATGTTTTCTATCAAACTACGAACAAACGTTACGTACAGGGTAACATAACTCTAGTGTGCTAATAATATGTGTCCCTTATGTAGAGTTCATGGTGAAAGAACGCCTCCGTGGTCTAGTGGTCTAGAGCGTCGCTCTTGACTCGGAGGTCGTGGGTTCGATTCCCGCGTTGGAAACATGTTATTTCCAAGTTTGATTAGAACAATGCAGGCTGATCACCTGATTGTCTGACAAGTAAGATGATCCATGCGTCGGATGGGCATGTAAAAAGTCGGTCCTGCGCCTGATCTCTCGCCAGTCGTGTCGGTCTGCCGTCCCACTGGGTTATGAGAGTAAAGGAATAGAGAGTGCTCTTGTGTACTGCGCACACACCTGGGCACTATAAAATTACTCCTGCGTACTTGGCCTGGTTTCAATGAAACCGGCCACCGTCACCGAAACCGGTATGGGGAGTATTATTATTATGGTGGTATTAAGTAGCGCCGAAGGAGTAACTTTTGACCATCATGTTTCTCTAAGGAATGCCCCAACATCAAGTATTTGCCTATATGAAAAAAAAATTACTTTTTAGAGCTACTACGTTTACAGTAGAGTATAGACCCTTGAAAAGAGCGCTACTATATCCCACAACCTGAGTACAGTGTATGGCACGCTTTACGGAAAATATATCACGATTCACGCCTATTGATTTGTTTGTGCTTTAACATAGTAATTTTTATTTATATTTTGTAGATATTTATGTGTTATCATCAGTCAGTCAAGGTTTGGTTACTATTAAAATTAAAATAAGATTCTTTACCACGCAGAACAACGACGCAAACCCTCACAAATCACAATTCACAAAGCTCGGATTTTAGCTAGTACACCTCTACAAACCATCACTTATTTTTGTTACACCCGTATTATTTGTTTTGAGGTATCATAATAATTCATAAATTATTATTAAGTTGTGGTGTTCGATAGAAGCGCATCGAACACAGCAAGGAAGCCACATCAACATAGTAGAATCAGGGTAGTGTATTCGGTTTCGTGAAGGATATTAGTCACAGGACACTTTGATCTCACCAGTGCAGCGTGAGCGTTTATAAAATTAATGCTACACGTTCGGATAATCACTCCTTGCGTTAAGGACTTCCTGTGTTAGTTTTAGCTTCGGATATGTTAATAATGTCATTGGAAGTTATTTCAAAATGTGATTAGAGTTAGTAGTCTATACATTTTAGATTGGTATTAGGACATCAAGTAATAAATCAAAATACTTAATTATTTAGTGCATATAGTTTTGTCAATTCGTAGTAGGAAAATGTTTAAGTATTTATTTTCCTATCATAAAAAGTAGAAACAGTGTGAGTAGGCTGTAGCAGTACTATTATGTTATATTTATATTCTGTGGCTGTAGTCACTCTACCACTAATATATATTCTGTGACTCTGGTATCAGTTCAATAGTTTCGGATCCTATTACAACCATTTAAACAAAACATTCCTCTCTATGACATTATATGCAATTACTTACTAGTAAAATCAAATACTCAATAGTTTATTATAGTAGAATTTTGAAGTTCAGAAAATTTTATAACTCTTACGCGCATTAGTTTTTGTTTGAAAGCGTGAACTTTAATTGCTTCGTTTGATATAAATATTTTAGAATTTAGTCTATGTAATTTTAAAAGCTTCCAAATAATCATACCAAGGTCTGAAGGTCATAGACAGAATCAAAGTCGAAGATATAGTGTTACAGCAGTCGGCCTCGCGCGGGCTAGGCGGGTTACTGCCGTTACTGGTTAGGCTACCTGGGTCCTGACCATGGCCACTGATGCTCACGGTCAATAGAAATGTCTATCCTTGTATGTCGATTTTAACTAGTGGTGTTGAAGTTTTTGGAGTGTTTTTTATGAAATAAGGGGGGCAAACGAGCAGACGGGTCACCTGATGGAAAGCCACCCTCGTCGCCCATGGACGCTCGCAGCATCAGAAGAGCTGCAGGTGCGTTGCCGGCCTTTTAAGAGGGTATAGGGTAATAGGGGAGGGTAGATATGGGAAGGGAAGGATTAGGGGAGGGTAGGGAAGGAAATAGGGTAGGGGATTGGGCCTCCGGTAAACTCACTCACACGGCGAAACACAGCGCAAGCTCCGTTTCACGCCGATTTTCTGTGAGAACGTGGTATTTCTCCGGTCGAACTGGCCCATTCGTGCCGAAGCATGGCTCTCCCACGTTTCAAAGGAGTTATAGAAATAAGGTTAAATAAGTCTTTGTTAAGATATTGCATACTGACTGACACTGCAAGGTCGCATACCTGACTTGAGACTTCCTCGACCTAATGGCATTTTTTGTAAACTTAGGAACGCTAATATTACCTATGTGGTTAATACATAATAACTTTTTGTAAAAAGCTGAGTGATTTCGTTTATATTATGATGAAAAATATTCCTACCAAGTTTTTGTCTTCGTTTAAAAGTATTTGAGAGATTAAATTTAGCCTTTGTTAATGGCTGACGGTGGAATAAAGAAAGATAATCTGAAGAATTAAGAAGTCTATAAAGATCTATCGAATTGAAAAGCAATCTTTATAAATATTACAACTGACTTATTTATAATGTAATTACAGTAATGAATAACAATAAATTACCGTTGTAATCCGTATACAAAATAAACAGAGCTCGACTAATGTCCCATATAAATGAAAATAAACAAATTTTCATTTATTCACAATGCATCGCTCACCGCAGCGCTAGAGTAGATGATTGCTCAATCATGAGACCTCCTTAGTAGATGCACTGGCTGGTAATGCCAAAGGTATTTTAAACTTTAATCTTAGAAATGTTGGGTTCAAATTCCTATGAAATACCAGCTGATTCAAGTCGGCTTAACACAAAAGATGATTCAAAGTCTGCGCCTTGTCATTAAGGTACAATCAAACATTATGTTTAGGATCGCCGACAACTTAACTGGAGTTTTTCATTCGTAATTTGTTATTCGGGATTACCTACATAAGCACCGCAAGACAAACTGACATTATCGCCTTGATGACTACCCTATGTTTGTTTTTGCATTTCTTTTAGCGCTTTTTTCGTTTTTCTATTAGGCAAGGTAATTTGTGTAGAAGCTTTATAATGAGGCGGGTAACCCTAATTATTGATCTACATGACTTTTCACTATGGTCAATTCTTCTCTTTTGATCTTGAATATTAGTTATTATTTTGGAACTTAATTTTAAACAAGATTAAATAAGTAATTACAGTTTAGTGATAGATACAAGCACAGAAAACCTGAAGACAAAAGCACAAATGTGTATAAATTATAAAATATAAATTATTTTGTAAAGAATTTTCGTTGCAAAACAACGGTAACATGCTATGGTACACTAAATCTGTGAGAACGCGTTTAGCCTTGAATGAATAATTTTAATTGTTGTGACACCTTTATAATGTTTGTTTAATATTTAAACTAATGTATAACTGTATTTATATTCAAATATTTGTATGGGAACATCGCTGGAGTGGAACAGTGACGCAACTCGAAACAAAAGTGCGCGATTGAGTTTTCAGTTACGTAGTTTTAAATTTACGTGCGTTAGGTTTTTAAAATTATGGACTATCAAAAAGCCAAAAGGTAATATTTCGAGGATATTTTTATAGCTTCCGGCCTTCCGGCCCTAGTACAACCGTTTGCAATGGCTCCATTACTAACTTTCGCACTTCCTGCCACACTCAGAGTGGAACATTATAATTACTTAAATGTAATTAGTTCAAAATTTTGACATAAGCCCCATACATTATCTGTCAAACTCTTCATAAAATTGAAGTTTAATCATTTTTTAATCTTTATTAAATGTCTCTGAAAGCGATGCAGTTTTCTTGATCTTTCTTTTGAATTCAGACAGTCTATATTATTCTTTAATATGGACTATGAAAAAGTATTAAGTAATTGTTGTTTTCGACCCAAAAAAAAGACTAAAATACTTAACGTATTTGTGAGTAATATCGAGCAATTTCCATATGTTTTAATCTCTTGTATAATTTGTACCCTGACGGTACCTTGGGCCTTGGGGAAATGCAAGGTTGTTCGCCTAAGTAAGTCCCGTAAGTAGCAACTGACACGGTTTCGAAATTGAAAAACTTTAATTTGAAAGTTAATTACATTTTTTAGCATTCTGAATTATTCATGTATCTGCTTTGATTGAAACTTTGAACATAAAAGTGTTAACGAAAGCAATGACAATTTGGCGTTGTACAAACATTTATTAAAACGAAACGGTATAATTTTTTTGGGAAAAATTGGGTAGGTATATCCTAATATTGACCATCAATGTAAAAAGATCCATCCATTCATCCTAGACATTATGAATAACTTGGCTAATTCAATGAAAATGTGTGGCACAGGAGACCGGGATTATATACCAGCCTTTATAACAGATTGACGATTGTTAATCTCCAGCGCATGTTGCAGTTCAGAGCTATTTTACCTTGGAGTTGCTCTAATGATGATGCTTGTGTCGTCGGAATAAAGGTCATGTTAGGGGTAAATAATCTCTGAATAGATTATAGCCACACTATAAATAAAATACAGTCGACCAACTTTACAATTAATCGTCAGAATAGGGAGATTTCGGATAACTTTAGAAAGCAGCAAGCTTAGCATTACCACTGTAGAACCAGCGAAAGAATAGAAACACTAACAGATTATTGTGACACATTTCCTTTTGCAGCAACATGAAATGTCACAACTCATAAAAACTCAGGCATGAAAATTGAAAACCCTTTCTGTAACGGCCATGCTAAGAATGCTCTTCACGCGCGTTAAACTTGTCTCTGCGTTGTTTCAAGTGCGAGTTTCTTACGCTGGTTTTTCTTGCCGGGTTAGTTCCCAAACTGGTGGTAGGTCATCACGTAGATCGTAGACTTTCTGAAAAGATTTGGTTCAAAATTTCTCAGAAATAAAACAATTTTTATTTTATTTTAGCAGGCCGCAGTTATACTACTGTAGTCTGCAGGCCCCAGTCATACTACTGTAGTCTGCAGGCCCCAGTCATACTACTGTAGTCTTCAATCTTGTATTATGCTTTGCCGATTGGGCGCGCAGCTGACGCGAATCGACAGTTATTGGGGGGCAAATTGCGAATTTGTAAACATAACGAAACTCACAAAACCCGGATCTTACCTGCGGCTTCCGAAACGCAAAAAGCGCCGCAAAAAATCCCAAAGACCCGAATAGATTGCGCGGAAAAAACTGGATTATTAGTTTTAGAGATTTTAACGTAAGCCGGCTATTGTGGTGGGACAATGAACGCAATTTCATTGACTATCGACCTGATTGTCGAAATAGGTCAGTGCTAGCAGGATATTAGACAGGATGAGGTAATCTCGCCCACTGGCCTAGCGCAGGCGTCGCCAAACTGCGGCTTGCGACCCACTATAATAGGCCACTGTTTTTGGATACGAAGGTGCAGCTATTTGCAGCTTTGTCATCGAAAATGTTAACTACATACAAATGTTTAGTTCAACAAGACATGATTGCAGATACCTAAAAAATAAAAAGTTTGTAAAAATAGCTTTCCGATAACTGGAATTAAATAGAAATTGTTTCAAAGAGCTAACAACGCGTCGTAGCAACGTCATTTCTCAAAAATAAATTATTTGTTTATTTTTCTCAAATTCTAACATTTTTTCATTAGCTCTTTCGCCTAAAAAGCTGCTGACAACTGGCCTAGCTGACTTAATTCAGTCTAGGGTTGAGGTAGAATATTGTTACCATAATATTCTACCTCCCACGAATCGGAAATTCAACTGTATTAATTAACTCATCATTGGCTTGTTCCTGTACTTAGTCCGAGGATTGCGGAGAAGGTCTGGACTTTAGATTTAGATAGCTGAGTAGTAGGTAGCGTCTAGCGAATATATACATTAAATAGTTTTTAAACTGTCTATTGTCTATTTTGCAGTTGCACACCATAATATTGCATTTAGTTTAAGATTTTTGTAACAAACATATTCCTAACTAGATTTTTTTGTTAAAACCTAGTTGATGATACAGTAGCACTTTATTTTTTCAGCATAAAAAGTAGCTTTATAATCCAGATTCTTAACCAATTTCATGCAAAAAATAATCATAATAAGAATCACAGGCCGACATACAAACATTTAACTTTATTAGCGTAGATAAATTCTGCTTACGCTATCAAATTGTCAATGTTTGATATTATAAACACAAACACTCTTAAATTTAAAAACCAACATTATGTTTAGTGACATCCTTTCTTCTAGTCATGTGATTGAATTTCATAATTTACTTTATAACGACGAGTGCGCACGCGCAGGCTCGCGGCTCGCTGGACATCCGTGGCATTTCCTCATTGTCGCACGCGCGGCGTCTTTTTGTCTGCAATATTAATGAATCGTTTTGCTGAATGTCGTACTCGTTCTTGATGGAGTACAAGTTTTTAGCACGTGCTGGTCAACTCAACTGGTTACGCAGCAAAGTTGCATCATTGATAAGTTGGCTGGGCAATGGGCATATTTTTTACCCTTATCGTGCAAGCAGCTGGCTGGCAAATGTGATTAATAATGGAAGGTATTGCCCGCAACTCTGTTTATTGCGAGAAAGAGTTATCCGGGATATAGCTATCCTATGTCCTTTCCTAAAAGCTCAAAGCTTTTCTTTCTACGCGCTCTGGTATAGTTGACAAAGTAACAGATTTATAATAATTGATATCCGTAATTTTGAAGTCTGTGTTCTATGTTCTTTATTTCACCTTTTGTTCTTTTAAATTTTTATAGTGTCAGTATGGTTTTAGATTTAAGATCTAATACCAATTCTAATGTGTCGCTCTAGTGATAATAAACTTCTTTCACTTGTTGATCTCTATATAACCTCAAACGGGTACATGTTTATCAGTTCTGCGAAACAATACTCCTCGTTACTGTCACATTAAATTTGTTTTTACATATCGGAGTTTGCCCGGGCGCCATCTTTATTGGATAAGTGGCCAATCCCGGCTGAGTCAATTGCCTGATGAAATGATTGCCGTCGTCATGACTACGTAATGTCGTCTTCCCTTCGGTAATTTTTAATCACGTGCGATCACGTGGAGCCAGAGAAGGTTGACTGAGGACTAGGATACTTACAAGGATCTTGTTATGGGGGAGTGGATGCGAAGGAACTGTACCTCAAAATGACAACAGCGTTATATAGTTTTCAATTCGGCCACATTCAAACGATTATGAACGTTATGTATAATGTATAGTAGGCGATTTGTCTAGTTCTCAAACTTTCTTGGTTGTGGAACCCACTGGAACCCTTTTAAGAATTGACATTTTCGACGGACCCTCAAAAAAGGAATGTTTTGTCCATGAACGTAGAAAAAAGGCGGACGGAGTCTTAGCGTAAGCTTATTGTGTGCGAGCGGACCGTTTACATGCAGTCAGCCTGGCCGACTCTGTAGACACAGTGCTGTCAGCTGTGTACAATAAGACTCCGTCCGTCTTTTTTCTACGTTCATGGTTTTGTCTTTGAATTGTAAACTGTAAAGTCTCAATGCTGGTGTCTGATGAGCTTTTGCGGAGCAAACTTAAAGAATGGCTGGACAGCTATGTTGTCCCGTTGACATGGATCATGCAGCACGCTATATAGACTTCAAAATAATATCCACCATGCCGAACTTTATAAAGGACCTTCTAGACCTTAGTTGATCATCTTAGCTCGTTTTCTATTGCACAATTTTTTTTTTCGTTTTAAATTTTTGCAGTTAAAAAATTACCACCTCGTAAATATTTGCACTATCATCAGATACACGAAGCGGTTTTGGAGTGCTTATTATGAGTATTAGGGCAGCTTTGATGTCGCCTCTAATAGCGGTGGAAATTGCCCCATTACATTTTTATTTGTTACACACTTCGCCGAAAACTGATCTAAATTATTTTGTTTTTTTTTTTTATAAATTTGCCAAAATGGAATGTTTACAGACGTTTTTATTTTTTAATTCTACAAAAGCTATATTATAAGAGCAAAATAAGTTATTTTCATTAATTACATACATACGCTAGGTTGTGTCTACAACTTCGTTTGCGTAAGAGTTTTATTTCCTTTCTCGTGATTAACTAACGTCTTTTTTAAATCTGTTCAGCAGTTCAAGCATGATATCAGACAGAAACATTTTATAATTTTAATATAGATTACAAGACGTAGTACCTATATTTTTTACATAAAAGTAAAGAAAACTGCCAATAAATAAACTACAACTCGGTCCTAAAACGACATAACCCAAAACACTTATACAAAACCAATAGAAAACATCGATAAACATAGGACATTATTGATAGAAAACAAATAGGTAGATTCCCATAGTATACTGTGTATACAACAAAACTGTGTATACAGTAAAACACCCTTTCCCATATTCTATGAAACTCTCTGGGAACTCGCAATACAAACAAGAACAAACCTTCAAATCTTTTAAGTAGGCAGCCGGTCAATATTTTTGTTAATAATTTAGTGTGAGTTTTTCCCACGACCTGAAATGGAGAAGGCCTCACCCCTGTGAGTAAATAAGGCTCACAGTATAAAATAAATAATATACAGTAGAGTCTGTAAGCGACCATACCGTACAGTACAGTCCGAATCGGGCGCACGAACACGTTAGCGTGATTTCAGGTAACTTTAGGGGGCAAAGCTATGAAGTGTCGCACATTAACACAATATTATAATATCACCTGCATTTTTGATACAATTTAGTGTTAAGGTCAGCAAGAAGACCTATCACCTACTGTTTGATATTTATATTGTGTTTAGTGCTCTACATTGCAAGTCATTTGTTTTATTGTGACAAAATGCCAATATTTTTCAAAACTACTTTGTTTATTTTATAATATTATGTGTGTTGGTCTACGAATAATAAAAGTTGGTATAAAGCCGCCAACCCACCGCGGCGCACGGAGAGACTACGCACGTGCGTCAAGCTTCGCTTTGTATGAAAATGTAAGTGACTGTCCACTGCAACCCACGGACGCGCTACGCACGAATTGTGTCAAGTCAAAGAAATAAATAGCGCACGTCCACGCGTGCGCGTGGCCGTGCACAGCGTGCGCCGCGGTGGGTTGGTGGCTTTAGGTATAGGTATTACACACAGAATCAGCCGCTAGGTATAAGAACAAAAAAGATCAAAATGTTTTATTCCAATTACCCCGTTATTGCTAGAGTCAATTTATTTTATCACTTCAGATTCTGATAGACCTATATGTACTTCAATTAATCATTGATTATATTACTGTTAAGGAAGCGTTTAAAACGCATTGTATTTGTGTTTTGCTCTATCTTAAAATTTTATTTCGCTCAAGTCATTATTAGATCAACTGCACTACAAAATAACTTACAAAATACAATGCATAAGTAATCAGTGGCGGATTCATTACGTATTTAGCGGGTGTGAAGAGGCTATTGAGTAGGGCGCCAGCCGCCAGGGTCGCGCCAGGGTCGCCTTAGGTGCAAATTACTAGAGCAAACTCCTTCTCTTCCCACGGTGAAGGATTATTGGAATCTGTATTAGCAGTTCTGGAGTTTCGACTAAAACTATTTGAGCTACAGGGTTTGAATTCTTTGAGTGAGATAGAGTTAGAAAGGTAAAGATAAAAAAATGAGAAATAAAAATTATTATGTGTAAATAATATTGAGATTTTCAATATAAATGTTAGATTTTTCAAAAGTAGCTGTGACATACGGACGGGATAGGCAAAAGTAATGAACCCATCAGAAGGTTTCCGTTTTTAGGGTTTCGTACCCAAAGGGTAAAAACGGGACCCTATTACTAAGACTTCGTTGTCTGTCCGTCTGTCTGTCTGTCTGTCGCCAGGCTGTATCTCATGAACCGCTGTAGCTAGACTTCTGAAATTTTCACAGATTGTGTATATCTATTATATTCTGTTGCCGTTATAACAACAAAATATACTAAAAACAAAATAATATTGTCTATTGATATTTAATAGGGGGCTGCCATACAACAAACGTGATTTTTTCGGCCTTTTTTGCTCGATATCAATAATGGTAACAGATAGGCACTTGAAATTTTCACAGAAGCCTTAAATATATTATGTGTTCTTTAATAATTATTTAATTAATAATAATATTTAGATAAAATAAAAATTTAAGGGGGGCTCCCATACAAAAAACACAATTTTTTGGCAATTTTTGCTCTATAACGGTACGGAACCCTTCGTAAGTGCGTCCGACTCGCACTTGGCCGATTTTATTTTGCTATTTGGCTTAAAGTAGCTCAACAAAAATGAGATGAACATATTTAACTCGGCAATAGAAGACCGCATTGAAGTCGAGATTAAAATTTAAATTCGTGTAGTTTGTCATTTGTCAACTCTACATTGTGAAAAAAAAAAACTTTATTAAGTCCGCTTGACGCCTCTGTACATTTTTTAAATACTTAGGCCTACTTGCGCCAATCTGGGTTAAAGTTAACTCTGAGTTAAACATCATTTCATCTCTATCACTGACTTGGTGAGTGACAGATATGACAATATGATGTTTAACTCAGAGTTAACTTTAACCCAGATTGGCGCAAGTGGGCCTTACAGAAATTAATACAATTATTTAACACGAAACTGGAACAAACTATGTAATATTTACCTGTAGCATAAAGCGTGTATGTGAAACATTGTTCTGGTGTTTACACCATCAAAACTTTATTACCTTCAATGTTGAACGTTCCATTTTGAGCGAAGATTAGGTCAAGCTTAATTGTTCTTCAATGGGAGGTTTACTTTCTCACTTAGTTTGTTCGTAAATTGATCAAAGTTACATCAGAATTGGCTTAGCCTATAAACTCAAAATTGCTGTGTATGGAGTTGCAGCATTCTTTGTATTGTATTATCTTGCTAGGAAGCAAGATAATATTATAATCACAAAGGAAGAAAGAACTCTATACTAGGAAGTATAGATACAAACTTTTTTCAAACAAACATTGAAAGTGGTCTAGGCTCTAGTGGCAACTGTATATAAATAATAGCTCCCCACACCGGTTTCGGTGACGGTGGCAGGTTTCATTGAAACCAGGCCAGCTACGCAGGAGTAATTTTATAGTGCCCAAGTGTGTGCGCAGTACACAAGAGCACTCTCTATTCCTTTACTCTCATAACCCAGTGGGACGGCAGACCGACACGACCGGTGAGAGGTCAGGCGCAGGACTGACTTTTTTACATGCCCATCCGACGCATGGATCATCTTACTTGTCAAACAATCAGGTGATCAGCCTGCATTGTTCTAACCAAACTTGGAAATAACATATTTCCAAATAACATATTTTTTTGGCAACTGTATAGATATTGTTATAACATCCTCATATCTTTAACTTGTGTGATATACCTGCCAATTATAAGTACCTAGGTATTTAATTAAATTAAGTACATAACTAATTCGTTTGTTTTTGTTTCAGGTAAGTATCAACTATACCTACTGGCTCCAGAAGTCTAGATATAATATGGTCCTCAACCTCAAACAAGTAAACCGTATAAAATATATCTAAGAAAGATTAATCAAGCAATGCAAGCTTCCGACTTAGCATCTTATCATAATGTTACAAAAACAAAGTCTTTCTGGAAGACGTTTTACAATTTAACCTCAATGTTACTAAGTTTGTGTTGATTGGCGTGTATTAATAATTTTTCATTCTGAAATAATGCACTTAGTTGAAAAAGTTATAGCCTACTACGCAGTATAATTATCATCAACTCGCTCTTGGCTGGGCTTTTGAACGTTAGCATTCGGATAACCCAGCAACGCATACAAATCCTGCAGCCCATTTCCATAAGACCTTGGCTTACCGGAACCTTATCTTGACGGAGAGTTAAGACACTGTTAATAATTAAGTGATCACAATTTGCCCTTTAGGTTTCAACTTCAATTAAATCGCGGATATGGGTATTTTTAGGTTTAACCCATAGACATGGAATGTCGAGTCGAATAGTTAATCGAATAGTTACATACGTTTTATGGACTATGTATTGTCATAGTCCATAAAACGTATGTAACTATTTAACACAACTAACAGCCGCAGTCAAAGACATTTAAACGTTATACTTAACTTTAATGAAGATGCTGACAAAAGCTCCATACATTTTGTATAAAACTGCATTAAATTAGAGTTAAGTGTTTCTTGCCTAAGCGTTTGTGAGTGCGGCCAACAATATTTTTAGGAGGCTGAATTAGACATGACGAGATTTGACTAGCTATGTCCACATTATGCAATTTCATCTTCAATTTTCGTCATCTTCTTTTTAGTCAACTTTCGTTTGGCATATTCAATAATTGAATGCGTCAAAATCCACCCGCGTTGAAAGAAAAGTGTCATAGCGAGCGCTACGATTTCAACGCGCGTCACGGGTATGCCTCACGTTCGCTGTTGACTGCGCTATAACGCAGGCCCTTGACGAACAGAAAAAGGCACAATGTGGACAAAGCCATTGGCTATCGAGACTATATTATTATTATGTACTCGAAGCTACTGTATAGATTCCGAACTTCATAACACACCTATTTAACTAATAACTAGACATGATTACATATGCATTTTCATATTTGCATACGTTTCTGTCTTCTGGAGCTTACTTTACGCTCGTTGATAAAACAAAGATAATAAACAATTTAATGCTTTGACCTTGCAATACTGTAATTTCTAAATTTATCCCATTCAGTAAGGATCTTCAGTGATATTAATTACGTGTCAGTGGCAGCGGATATCCTCAGGGACAAAGAAACAAGCCGACGCGTGCCCGGCGTACTTAAACTTATTTTAGGGATCCCTATTTTGTAGGGAGGTAACGATGTAAGATTTGAAGATATTATAAGAAGTCTGATGGTGATATATAAATTATTTAAAATCAGATAAGTTTATTATAGCTATAGCTATATACTAGCTGTTTTTAAATCTCTATAGTTTTTAAAGATGTGTAGAGTTCTTATTAAGAAAAGGCCTAAAGTGTAGTAGGTACACCGTACCTTAGGGCTTTTCGTAATAAGATCTTTGGTGACGCTTTCTTTTTAAAAACTACATGTTCCTAATTTTCTAATAGCATGGACGAATGTATAATTTCTCTATGCTAATAGAAAAATATCAACAAGATACTGGTTATTATTTACTTGGTTCTATGCCATAATAATTATTACGAATTGGCAATGTATTTCCAATCAATATTGTAGGGAGTATCCAAATACTATTTTGAAGGGCATCCCAAATATAGGGCCGTTTTAACTTTTAACGCACTGTGTTACCAATTAAGTGCTTCGTTGCCTTGGCCTAAACTGAAAACAAAGAGTTCATACAACGCCATGATTTGATTAGAATGGATCGCAGTACGGACATTGCCTTTTTAGTTCACAATTAATGTAAAAGGATCATTTTGGGAACAATATACGTGTGTCCTTGTATAGGGTTTCGTACTGATGTTAAAAAAATAATAACATGCTCGGACCATGACTATATTTCTCCCGCGGTCCGCCGTACTCAGAGACGAATGAAGAATGAAGATTTGGTTAAGCCATAATTATTATACTAATACATTACAGACATTATCTGTCACACTCTTCATTTTAATATTCGTCTCTGAGTCAGCGACTCTGAATTCAGAACAAATGAGTAGAAAATATAAACTTAATGGTTCGCAACATTTTCTAAATGCATATATAAATATTATATACATATCTTAATGAAATAATCAGGCTTTTGAATGAAAGAAAATGTTTAAAATATTAACTTTTTATTGAACTACAGAAATCATACAATAGGAAATGAAAATTAACAAAAGTAAGCATTTAAAAATCACTTTGCATCGCTTGAAAGAATGACCTGCGGAGAGCCTCCCAGCTGTTTCGTTTATGTTCCGACACCAATTTCTCTTTCAATTTATTCATATCTTCCTCTAAATCTTCAGCGAATTTATTAATTTCCTCCTTCTGTGTTGTCTCCGCTTTCTCACATCTGAAAATAACAAATCGTATTTAAAAGCTACTAATTAATAATAATTTAGTATCATTACTAATTAATAGAGGAGGCGTGTCTTCCTAACATTAATATTTATAATTCTAATTTTAATCTAATTTCATATAATATGACAGGAAACAAACATTTAAAGGAAGAAATGTTTATAAATATCGTTTAGACTTTAGATCACAACTGGTTACTATAATAAGGTTTTTATTTGATACGAGCTTTTGCCCGCGGCTTCGCTCGTGCTATGAAGTATTATTATATACAAACTTTCATCCAATATTTGAACCGCTTGGGGTGGGAATTTATCAAAATCCTGTCTTAGCGGATGCCTACGTCATAACATCTAGCTGCATGCCAAATTTCAGCCCGATCCCTCCAGTGGTTTGGGCTGTGCCTTGATAGATCACCATGTCAGTCAGTCACATTTGAGTTTTATATACAGCGTGAAATTTTAATGGTTGTTTTCCCGCAGTAAAATGATTCTATCTTAGTAGTACAATAGATTTGTAAGTTTTTTTTGTTCAAATCATAAAAGAAAATCGGCTCGGTCCAAAGCCGCTCGCGCCTATCGGCATAAAGTTGCCATAGTACGTCATACAAAATATTTTGTATTTTCAAAAAATAACATGCATGGTTCGATAGTACTACTATAGGTAAATCGCTCTGCTGCGGGAAAACAACCACTAAAATTTCACGTTGTATATAGATTTGACTAATAGCGCCCGCAGCACAGTTGCGTCAAAACTTGTTTTTCGCGCGGGAACCGTACAGTTTTCCGGGAAAATAAGTATCCTATGTCCTTTCCCAGGACTCAAAGTATCAACATACCAAATTCCAGCAAAATTGGTTCAGCGGTGTGGGCATGAAGAAGTAACAGTCAGACAGACACACTTTCATATTTAAAATATTAGTATGGTGGATTCCTAATAATTACAATTGATCCAAACGATCGATCACAATCCACAAATGGCCGCCCCGCGCAATAATAAGCAAAATAACTAACTCTTTTTCGAACGTCGAATAAATGTCTTGAAAATGTTTGATTTTCTGCTTATGTGCTGCGGTGGCCTGTTGCATACACTTCAGGAATGAGCTGGTGAGATGCTCCAACTTCTGTTCATTGTCTTTCAAGGCGTTGTAGTCTGCCTCCATCTGGTTCAGGACATCTGTGAAATCCTTATGGAGATTCTTTTTTATTTGTTTCCTTAAAATAAATAGGAGAAAATTACGTACTTAAATTTAGTAGTAAGATTTTGATAGCTTTTATGCCTTTTCCTGACCAATGTTTATTTTATTAGTTCCAAGCAAGCATATTGTATAATATCGTATATTCTACTGAAGTCTGAAAAATGTGAAAATGACAAAAACAAAGGAATATGTACACCATACCTAGTTTCAAATTGTGTAGCCAAAACATTAATTAGTTTCTGTCTGGTTTCACTCCACACTTCGTCGTTTCCAGACGTTTTATCCTTCTTAGGTATTACTGGAGTTATTTTAAAATCTCCTTCTACACTTTCAGACTTTCGTCTTTTAGTTTGTTTCTTTTTAGGAGATTCTGGAAGAAACTGCGACTCGTTCAGAAAATCGCTCATATCTTCATTGGGAAATTTAGCCTTTATCATTCTTTTAAGATTCGCCATTTCTGTTTTTATGCAAATTATTAAAAAAATTACGAGCGATAAATTATACAAAACAGGTAACCAAATATTAAGTAAATAATTCGTAACAGAAATTGAAACAAAAAATGCACAATCAAAGTACCTTAAGTACCTAATAATTTTCCCGCTTGAAAAAAGTTTTTGAATAAAGAACAATTTTTTTTTATTTTATATGCGAAGAGGCTACGAATATTTTCATCACCGTTCCACAATTAAAAGTAAATACACTTTTATTTTACTCGGCGCTACACCGACTAGATGGAAAGTGATCCAATTTAAAATGTTATCTTTTATTTCCTTATTTAATTAATATTTAACACCAGTAATTTCCAATCTTAAACGTTTTAATTTTCTCGTAGATAGTAGATATTTTTGTCAATGTAGAAGCGGTCATGGATGATTCAATTCAAAACCCATGTCATTGTCCTTGGCGTAAAATAAAAAATACTGGGAATCTCGTAACGGATATTGTTGCCGTGTGGCCGGAAGGCCGCGGGGAGACCGGGCAATTCCGTGCCGGACACGAGTGACGTCGATCGACGATTGTACCACAAGTACCTGTGTCCGTAATGCACCTGACTAACCGGTACCATAGAGTAGGTTACTGATAGAGAACAATTTTACTGTTTGCGTTTTTGAAGTGAAAACTTCTTTAGCGGCGTTGAGCACTTTTGTGGGATGAGTGAAAACTGTGAAACTCACGTCAGGTCACGTGTGCTGATCGAAAAACCGTAAGACGGTTGGAGAGTAGTGTTGTAACATTGAAATCGATTAATCGAACAATCGATTGTTTTTTTAGATTGTCGATATTTTTTAATCGATTGTAAGGGTTTCGATTAATTTAAAAAAAACGATTTTTAAAAATCTATTTTCATAAAAAATGGGTTAAAAAAAAACAAGTTTTCACTTCTGCCGGCACTCCCGGAGTGCAACCCGTCTTTTTTTTATACGTTAAGCATTTAGTAGGTACTTTCAATTTCTAATGTTATTAATATGACTTTAATAAATGACAATTTTATAATATATTATAAGTATTTGGTTTGCTAAATAATTTGTATAATATGTATGTATATAGTTCCATATTTATAAAACACTAATTATAGATGTTGACCGCACACACTCTCGCTTTTATAATCTACACTACTATTATAAAGAGGAAAGATTTGATTTTTTGTTTGTTTGTTTGTATGTTTGTTTGTTTGTCCTGAATAGGCTCCGAAACTACTGGACCGATTTGAAAAATTATTTTACCATTGGAATCTTACATTATTTCTGCTGAACGTAGGCTAAATTTTAAAAATAGGGTTCCGTAAGATATTTGGGTTTTTCAGACGCAAGATGTAAAAAATCAACCAGAAAAGTTACTTATTCTGCGTACGCTGCCTAAACTATAAAAGATAGAACCATAAAATGTTCTAAGTAATTGTAGATCTTATAAATATCTACAAAAAAATCCGCGACACACTATACCTAAGTATCTATGTCGAGTGAGGCACAATAACAATTTTTTAATTAAAAATCTTGAATTTTAATTAAAAAAGTAAAAAAATATTACGATAGTGGGCGTCGCCAAGGCGGGGTGGTTTTTTCTTTAACACGAAAATCATTGATCCGATTTGCATACGGTTTTCACAGATATATTTGTCTTCTTCCAACTCAACGTGTATAAACACCCCCCCCCCCCTGAAGGGGTCAGATTTTGTATCCAACTTTTATCACAAAAATTTATCTTTTATACAATCATTAACTGTGTTTTCCAACTTAACATCTGGTATATAACATTTTCCCCCTCCCCTCTTAGGGGACAAAAGAGTGGGTAAGATATTATGTATCAACTGATGAAGTAGAAATACTTTAAATGGCAAAACAACGTTGCCGGGACAGCTAGTATTATATAAGTACTCATAAATATGGATAATTTTGTACACATTAATTTTTAGAGCGAGTAGGTACGTGTCTGGACTTTAGAGAATATGATTTTCTCTGACGGCTCACTACACTACGTTATCAGTAACACCTCAATGAATTGAATAAACCGAACCGGTCGTACGCGGTACGTGACGAGACTCGTCATTCATTTCATTCATAACGAGCCCGCTCCACGAAAACTAACATTTTTTCTATTTCATTGACTCATTCATGAATTGTTTACACTTACAACGTAAAATAGAACAATACATTCGGACGTAGACAACTGTTTACGAATTGTGAAACGTGAGAATTTCGTTTTCCACCGACTTTGGTGTTCTTTTTTTTGAATTTGTATAGTACCATAAACAATATTGCCCAGCTAGACGTAATCTGCCGAGTTTGTGTATAATCACGTTTTTAGGTAAATTTAAATGCTATATTGTATAACGTGGGAAAGGAATTCCTTTTTTGGACGTCCTGTTATTTGTACTGCCTCAAAGAGGACTCGATAGTAAAAGAATTTACTTACGCTGTGTGATCACACATAATTTTTTTCTTTTAAGATTTTTTTGATTGTAACTAACACACATGAATTCAGAATTATTAAACAAAATTGTATACCAGGACACTAAATATTATATTATCCAGAAATTTAAAAAAGTATATTCTAAACGTATTACTTTTGGATTCTTGACTAATTTAAAACGACGCGACGGGATAAAGTATGCCCAACTTCCTTCACCTTAACTCTCGACATGAAATTCGAAATTCAAATTACATAATTCGTTACAGTACATTCTTTGGATTTATTAAATAATTTTTAAAATCTAGCTACTAAAATAATAAATTATACAGTTGGAACTTGGAAATTGGAATTACACTAGAAATATTAAAGAAGCCGCAAATAAATGCATCCTATATTGTGGGAATCTCATTGCATTCACCAATTTTTGATAACGATTGACGAAGATGTTTTTCCCACCATTTATGAGTTTTTATTATATTTCTTAATAATTGCAACTTGTACTAATTATTATTCATTATAATAATTTAAAATAGTTTGAACAACCATCATAATATTATTTTATAATTACTATACAGAACGCTAATTATTGCTAAGGCTATAACAAAGATAAAAAAAACTCAAAACCACTGGTTGGATTAAAAAATATAAAATGTTCGAAATTCAAATTCCATATAGTTGTGGTCACATCCGGCGGACGGGCTTCCGCGGCATTGTCCGGCACCGAACCCGCGGCATTCATATCCCCGGTCTCCCCAGTAATAACGCACACCTATTATTTTAACATTACATTCCAATCAGTGTGGATTGTGTTCACGAAGGCATGCTGTTTCCGCATTATGATATCCTGCAGGGACATTTGTTTACCAGCATTTGCCCGCGTCTGAAAGGAGTAAGGACCTCAGGAGTACTCAGGACCCTATATTTTGGCATCATATTTTTTACAATCGAAATTCGAATTACATGTTTTGACGTAGAGCACTGATGTGACAGAGAAAATGCTTCGGAGATTGAATGTAAAATAAAGACCTTTGGAACGTTATTTATCAAGTGCACCGTAAAAGAAAAATGTTGATGGACAATCCGCGTAGTGCCAGGCGCCAGCCCAAGGTGCTCACATTACTGGTAACTGATAAAGTATTTTTTATATTATTTGTTAAAACATCAGATTAACAGCAAAGCTTTTTTTCAACATCAAAAGAAACGTCACCTTGCACGCTCAAAGCTGTAATATAAAAAGATGATAAAAAGCTTGATTTTTCGAAAAGGCATGATGGATACATCTAAAAACGATATGCAAATGGATTTTTTCGGTATTTCTTTTGCCTATCCGTAACGTCATTTACTTATGATAACAAGACAATGACGTGGCGGCAGGTGCACGCACGCACGTGCTCCCTGTACCTAAACAGGGACGTACCAGACCGAGGCCGTACCCAAACGTGGATTAAGTGTAATCTACGTTAATTTAAATCTAAAAATAGAGGTTTAAGTTACATCATGGTGATTAATAACGGTTCGGCTTTGTTGAAGGTATCTCTGGTTTAAATAGATTTTATGTTGAACTTTGAAAAGAGTTCGTATGATGCTTACAATCATTTAATAAGAAGTTAAGGAGTATAATAATTTCAATTTGCATGATATATTTTTTTCTTAATTATGTATTTCCATTTTCGAACAAACTTTTAACGGTACCGTTTATTGTTTTCGGCGATTTGTGTGAACGTCTATGACCACAATGGAAATGACTTTAATATCTTACCAAATTGTTTACAAAGGGTAAACGCGTTATAATGCCGGTGTAAAGCAGTGTGCACTGTGCGGGTTCCGTCAGTCATTATTGTGATAATGAACTATTAAATGGGTTACTCGCTCCTCTGAACCAAACTACTGTGTGTACACACTATGATACTTTATTTATTTTACAGTTCCGTTTTCAAAAATCTACGATGCTTCGAATTTTAAAATTTCAATTTTATTTACAAGAGAAGACTGGGTCTTCTTTGACTGGCCGCGTTGTTTCTCTGAGAGTTAGAGGTTCCGAAAGTCAAACGCCTGAAAAGTGAAACGGTAACTCTTCGCTCGAACTGAAGATTAAAACAAAATAAAAAAAAATTCCTTTGATGCTCGCAAGTCGCAACTCTTTTGAAGCATATTCCCAGCAACATTTGCCGCCTCGACTAGGATATCCATCAAATTATTAACCAAAAGTTTTTACCAGCCTTTCCCTGAAAAAAAAAACACATCACGTAATAAACTACAGTCACGAATTCATTACTTTTGTTGAATAAATTGTAGGAACTAAGGTAGTAATCATATTCTATGAAATTAGGAATCTGTTGGCCAAAATCCAAGTACCTAAATTTGGTATGCATTACATTAGTTAAGGGTGGACTACCCCGAAAATTGCCTCGTCATATCATCTGCCTGAACTATTATTAATTCAGTCACCAGCCCGTATTTTGAACCTTAATAATATCCTGTACATATTTTAATAGCTAAGTACTTATTACCTTCTATTTGAAAATTTTAAAAAATATATTTTAATGTTTTATGTGTAACATGGTGTAACAGAAAAAAATTAGGTTTATGTTTTCATTGTGATTTGAATATTTCTAAATAGAAATGAGGTTAAAAAGCCAAACTGTACGCATATATATAATATTTAAGTTTGTAATCACTGTATTCTGTAATAATTATATTAGTATTTAGTACCTTATATACAGCTATATACTTACTACTTTTGCAATTAAATTACCTTAAGGTATGAAGGAGTCTTGTTTTTGAAATAAATGAGTTCCATTAGAAAATACAAGGTCTTCTTCTTCATTTGAAAAATCGTAACTTATGGGACCATCCATAAAGTACGTCACACGATTTTCTTTTCTTTTTAATAGTTTTTAGAATAAGAATAGATGCTCGAATTCTGAAGAGAGTTTCTATCATTATACAGACAGCTACGAATAATAAGAACTAAGGAAGAGTATAGCTGTGTCAAAAAATTTGTCCACAAATCTACAAAATGTGACCGCAATTTTTATTATTCGTAGGCAGACAGTCAAAATATGAACCAATCAGCAATGTTATCATACAGATAAAACCCGTCATAAATCCTCAGAAACCGTGCATTAGTCTCCTTCTGTGTACACGGCCGTCACCTCATTGTGAATCCAGTAACGGTGTCGCAACACCCGCCAAACAATTGCTATACACTCCGCGCATCGGCCCGTAGACAACAGACAACCATAGACAAGTGCAGGTCACATGTCATAGACAATATAGTATCATGTTTACAAATTAGCCTTGTGATTCCCCGTTTTATATATATGTAGTATGATTTTCATAGCCATCGAAAAATAACTCTACCTTTTGAGGTTGACTGCTAGCTTATGAGTTATGATTATGACTTATGATTATGCTACCATAATCATAAGTCATAATCATAACTCATTTTTTTTCTCATTGATTGACGCTTCTGTTGGCCAGTGATTAAGCCTCACCAGACCTTGCTGATCTCACGTCTGGCTGGTGAGGCGTGAGACCAGCAAGTCTATAGTTTAATAGTTTAATAGGCGAATATAAAATGCTCTGCGCATGTTGTTCGGTTTTTTTATTGGTATTGTTCTTACAATTACTGGTATCCCCCGGAGAGTATGAATAAAATATAAATAGGTCAATAGATCTCAAACAAACGCTCACAAGTCTCACAACCCTTACGGTAACTCGTGCCCATAAACACAAGGTCAATTTAATTCAACCACTAAAGGGTTATTAGAATAGTTCAAGTGGCTCATTGTCGTAATCCTCCCCTAACTGCTGTGTTTGCGAACCCCGCCCGGCCGGAAGCGGAAGCGCGATCTGGCGGGGAAATTCGGCAGCTGCGCGATAAACAGCTGTCGCTAATAGTTCACTTCCGCCCCGCAAGCCGCGCCGTGAGGACGCGTGCGAGAAAACCTGCGAATTTTAATTGAAAAAAAATGCAGATGCTACAACGAGGTGGTCAACTATGGAAATAATAGTTTTTGAGCTGTACCCTCTGCTGCTCTATTATACTAGCTATAGAGAACATGAGCCACGATGGTACTGCGAAGTGGTGTCGCAGTCGCTAATATGAAACCTTTTTCTATTACATATAAATTACTTGACATGCCACCTATAAGCTATGTCCACATTGTGCCCTTTCATCTTCAATTTTCACATTTCGAATGTCAAAAGATTATGAAAATTGAAGATGAAAGGGCACAATGTGGACATAGCTATAGTTCCTTCACGTCACGTGCCCTTTCACGATGTCTTTACTGCCTACATTACTGGCATCACAAATCTGAAACGCGTACTTATAACATTATTTTCTTAACATAATAATTATTGTGTTGCTATCTATAATACCTGCACGTTCCTTATTCTCTTAACGAGCAAGCTAACGAGGTTCAATCGCATAAAATATATACAGCCGAACATAGAACCTCCTCGTTTTTGGAAGTCAGTTAAGCCATAGATCGGTAATTGTGTAGCAACTAGCAGAATTCAGAAACAATAGAGTAGCATAGATAATAATATGTAAAGCACTTACTGAATAGACGATCTCATTAATTATTATGTGCGTACTTATAAGCTTTGTAAGTAGTTTACGTTTTATATACTTACTTTTTTAGGGTTCCGTACCCAAAGGGTAAAAACGGGACCCTATTACTAAGACTTCGATGTCTGTCCGTCTGTCTGTATGTCTCCAGGCTGTATCTCAAGAACCGCTATAGCTAGACTTCTGAAATTTTCACAGATTGTGTATATCTGTTACCGCTATTACAAAAAATACTAAAAATAAAATAAAGTTTATTTTTAAGGGGTGCTCCCATACAAGAAACCTGATTTTGTTGGCCTTTTTTGCTCTATATCAATAATGGTAACAGCTACGCACTCGAAATTTTCACAAAATCCTTAATTGTTTTTGTACTTTAATAATTAATAATAAAATAAAGCAAATATTTAAGGGGGGCTCCCATACAAAAAACACAATTTTTTGTCTACTTTCGCTCTATACCGGTACGGAACCCTTCGTGCGCGAGTCCGACTCGCACTTGGCCGATTATTTCTATTTCTTTTTAAATCTTATTAAAAATAGTTAGTGCGTACAACACTGTGACGAATAACCTTACATCTGTTACAAAATATTTATGATGCGTATGGAAATAGTTATGATAAAAAATGTTTTATTTTTAGCTCGTTGGGGGTGTGCGCCAAATAGTATTTATCACCTGGCTGACGGTGACAAAAACTGTTGCTATTTATAAATATTTTTTAATTATAATTTGGTTCAAATAAAAAAAGGTAAACCTCCATTCTTTGATGAAAGTAGGGGTTGTTTTTTTGTAAGTTTTACGGTAGAGTCTTGAAGCGTTGATTCCAAACACAAAAGTTCTTAAAGTCTATGGTCAGCTTTGTCTATTACATTCTATAATACGGTATATAAAATTACATTTTTATGTTTATTTCAGTCAATTTACATCATAATTCCAAGTAAAAATTGATCAAAAGACGTCTTTCGTCAATCCGCTAATAACAAAGTGTCGTTCGCAGGAAGCGGTGTTCACAGCTACACGACTTTTATCGGTAATTATATAAAATAATGCGATTGTCCGTTTATTTTCGTCTTTATGGAATCTTTAACCGATATTTTATGAAAGACTTTCTTTGACATGTTACGTAGAGCTAGAGCCTCATAGTGATATTTTCAGTTAACTCCTTTATACTTAGGTAATATCATCATTGTTAATACCGTCTACTAATTTATTCAATTTAAAGGCGCCAATCCTGTTAGTGATTACTGATTAGTCTTTAGAATACAATTTCGTATATCGTGTAGAACAAAAATTAGTTTTGATATTGATCTTGGACAAATTTTTTGAGCTCATCATTTGATGTTTGACTCCCGGAGTGCAACTTGTTTTTTTTTACACTCTTTATAGCTACCCTAGCCCGTTGTATTTGCCATTAGCGGCAAATAAAGGCTACTGCCATATAGCGTTACAGCCAAATTAAATAGAGGCATTAGCGGACACGTGTAGTCCCCACACCTTGTCCAAATTGGCAGGCGCAGTGCACCCGGCCGACGGCAAAAAAGCTGATTGATTTGGATCACTTGAGGGTGTCTACTGTCTAGTGTGCTTATATTAGAAGGATGCTGTCTGCTTTGAGAGAAGCGCAAGTTTCTATTGGTCTTATTCCCACTTTCGAAAAATCTCTAATAAAAATTACTATGTACCTCTATACTTAATATTATGTTTATTACTATGTACCTATATTATGTTAAAGCACAAATCAATAATCGTGATAGTTTTTCCGTAAAGTGTAAACATACAAAAGTGCTCAGGTTGAGGGATATACTAGGGCTCGCTTCGCATGCCCTGATTACAAAGACTTCGCTGTTCGTGCGTCTATGTGTCTGTCTGTCCGTCTGTCCGTTTGTAAAATTGCAGTACCTAACACATACAATGTTGTAGTTAAGCCATTCAAAGAAACTAATAAGTAGTCTATGTCAGTAATATAAAACTTTATGTTAAATAAACACGTACAGATTAAATAGTATAATTTAATTTGAGTAGGTGTATCAAAAGCTATACAATAACAATTTCAAATCCCTGCTCTACATTGCACGTACGGCATCTGTTTGACCTTCAATAGCTAATAGACACCTTCTGCAGATGGTATCAGCCAACACCACGAACAATGCACAAAATGTGCGAAACTCTATACTTCCGATGTTACAATGTGTGCGAGGCCGAGCTATAAAAGGTGCGATATTACAACATTACATTTAATCCTTGATGGTAGAAATTGGAATGTGAAATAAAATTACGTACAGTGCTCCAAAAGTGCGCATGGAAATTTTCGAAAATTTTCGGCAGCGGTCGTATTCTCGAGCGACGGTAGACGATATTATTGCATTTTCTAAATGCATTGCGTTTAAGATACACGTATTAGTCAAAGTTCGTCGTGACTCGTGATATTCATGTAGTTTTTGTAACACGGGCATACTACACAAAGTGCCTTGTTCCTCTTGATCTGCCTTAGCACTTTTGTACGTATCAACAGATTTTTAAGGAAAAATCTAAAAGTATGCCATTATAGTAGTACTAGTACCCTAATGAACTATTAATCGTGCACCCTAATCCTTAGTCCCGTATTTTTGCACAGACAGGGTGCAACACGCAACGTCAAATTAAATTAAGTTGTATCTCTTTACAATAAAAGGTGAAAAAATATATATTGCGATTTGCGACCAATACAGCATATTAGCAGAATGTTTCGTTGAGCTGATTTACAGATAAAACACTGAACATAGCAAGGGATTATTTCTGTTACAATAGATGCTGTGTTAATCTCATAACGAGATAATAAGATTACAGATGTTCCTTTTATTGTAGAACCCAAGTGGTGTCAATTGACAATGTTTTAAAGATCGCAAACTTTGATAGAAACGAGATTAAAATCGACCTTTGAAAAGATTTGGTGAATGTGATACAATTTACAAACACTGTTAGAATTAATGCTATAAATTATAGCATTAATTCTAACAGTATTATAGCCTATAATACGTTTTGGGAATGTCTCAAATTATTACGGTGTGAATTTACGGTTTTGATAAATACTTTTTTTGTTGCTTGCGACTTGCGACGCTACTCATTCCACGCCAACTAGTTTTCCCCGTTTTTTCACATTTCCACTGATTCTTCTTTTCTATTGGTCGCATATAAGTTACATAGCCCAAAACCTTCCTAGATATATGGACTATCCAGCAAAAATATGTTTTTATATTCCAAGCCAAGAATAGTTTCTGAGATTAACGCGTTCGAAAAATTCAAATTCAAAAGTGCAAAAAAGAATTGTTATCTCCAAATCTACTTCCGGGTTACCTACAGCAGTTAAAAAGTTTATTTCACCACAATATTTATGTTTAAAAAACTCGGTGTCAGAACTCAAAAGCCGTAGACACCGCGGCATACCTCGCTAACTACGTGAAGAGTGAAGTGGCCCAGTTTTTCTGCCACCATATGCTCAAACTCGAGTCGCATATCACCAAACAGGAAACTTTTTTACCACCGTTTAAAAATGTCATCACATTTTGCATTAAAAAAATGGTAAAGGGTTTCCTAAGCAGCTGCAATGATACCTTAAAGGTACCGTTTGGTCTAACAGTGCTATACCTAAATAAAAAAATATTTTATAATTAAAAAATTAATTGCTGTGCCAAAATTCCTTTATCGCACTGGAACCGTACATTTTTCCGGGATAAAATATATCCTATAATTGTCCTTTCCCGGGTTCAAACTTTGAACAAAATCGGCTTAGCAGTTTGGGAGTAAAGAGGTAACAGACATGACAGACAGACACACTTACGCATTTCATGTAACAGACACACGCACACTTTTAATATTATTGTAGGAAGTATAGTATGGAAGCATAATATGGATAACTTCATTGGGTTTCTTGTCTTTCTGGCGTCAGTCTTTCTGGTTTTCTGATCACACAAGCAGAAAATGCTGATTTGCCAGTAAAATACATTCTTTATCGTTATTACTAGCAAGAAATCGTACAAACGTTTCTAAATGTTTCTGACACAGCAACCATTAATAAAAACAAAAAAATGGGGAAGTTTCATACATTAACTTGCCCCTATTTATGCTTATAATATTACACGCTGGGAAGTAGGAACATTCTTTTAAATACATTTTTTGTTGTATTTTGTCGTTTTAAATAAAACTATCAAGTTTTGTATATAACAGAGCGCAGTTTATTCTGAGAGATTTTACAATGGAAGACACTTATAGACAATATGGAGTCCGGATATGAAAAGTGACTTGTCTGTGGCCATAGACTAAAATGTTTCTTTTTTATGTGAAAAAGGAATAAGCTAAGGTTCAAATTTCTATTACAACATATTTACTTTGTTTACATAATAGATTAGTCTCTTTTAACATTGTAACATTATTTTAAACAGTAAAAAAATAGATGGATTATCCTACATGACATAATAGGAAATATAACGCAAAGCTCGGCGTAGACGGCGCTACTAGCACATACAATAAAAAATAATCTTACATGTCGCACATGTCATATCAGAATATTGACAGAAACGTTGTCAAAAAAATCACTCAAAATATGTCGAACAAAACTTTTTTATGCTGGTGCGGCCTCTAGCGTGGAAACTTTGCAGTAATAATATTTCCTGTTGTCATAGCTGTATGTTTTCATCTTTTCACAAAAGTGTATGTATTACCTTAGAAGTTCTTTGGACCTGAGTAACTAACACACAATTTTATTTTATATCACACACCGGTAGTCAGCAATTTAAAAACTCAAAAGCAAACAATCTTTTCCATTGTAGTTTGTAGGGTGAACAAATTAAAATGTCCTTTCATAAACTGTTAAACACGGACACAAATACTTAATGCCACCGTTTAAATGTCATTATCTGAAAAAAAAGAAAAAAATGTCATTATAGTCCTGTTGTCGGTTTTGTCTAGTGCGTCCATTGTCACAGACATCCGTGAAATGGTCGAATTATAATAATAATTGTACAAAAATAAATCACTGAGCATGTGTAATGCGTGACATTATTAAATAATGTCACGCATTACACAGGCTTACTATTATATTCGAATTATCTACGATTTTATAAAAAATTGAATGAGTATAATATTTTTCATAGTTGTTCCTGATAAATAATAATAATAGATTGTCCTCTAATACAAGAAGTTTTAGCCCCTTTTTGCAACTATGAACAACGATTTTAAAATATTATCTAAAGTTAATTGTGTACTTTCAATGTTTGTAGGTCCAAATATTTTAAACTTTTGTACCTAAGCTTTAGGTACAAAAGTTTAAAAAGTAACTTACCATTTAAGTGGTAATACTAATAAGCAAGTACTAATTTAACAAACTGGTTCCTTGTGTGGTATCAACTCGTCATTTTAAATCAATATCAGAAACTTATTTTGTAAAGCTTGATTATGTAGAGTAAGCCAAACCAAAATAGACCTTTAGCTTACAAGTGTAAGACTTAAAATTTATTTAAACTGCAAATTGGATGTTATTTTTAGTTGATAAGCTAAAATGAGCTCTACGATGATAAGTCTAAGACCTAAGTTCTATTGGAGTATAAATCGGATAGTACAGAAGCCCGACATGAACGGAAGACATTATAGTCGCGATGGTGCCCACTCTCCCCTTCCGAATTCATAGCAAAACGATTCCATAGTAAAAGGAGACTAAGTAAGTTAACTCCGGCCCAATCCGCGAGATAATTACCTACTGTCTTAGGGCTGTCAATTTTAGGCGACGGCGCGGCGCAGCGGCGCACAGTGGATCGAAAATCGAGTTTCATGGACATAGGAACTCGAATTTCCAGATGTCATTTTTTTGGGCTGAAATATCTTCTCCTAGTTGTTATTACATAGTAAAATGTTAAAAGACTCAACTACGTGTAATAATAAGGGAGTTATAATTTTTTTAAGAAATTTTTGTATGGAGCCAACAGGAAAAATGAACATATCTCTGGAATCGCATGATTGCCCGTTATATCCTTACACACTATTATAGTACTAATTATTACTCACATTTTGGCATATTTTATATTACGGCACCAAGTGCGATTTTTTTTCTAAAATTCGTCAAAATTTAGAATATTTAGCCTATTTGTATTTGTTGCAAAAGTTTATGTTGTGGTTAAAGGAGGTCCCTTTCATAATATTTTAATACCATAGGATCACATAATTGGCCAAATGCGAGTTGGACTCGCGCACGAAGAGTTCCGTACCGTTATAGAGCAAAGAAGGAGGGGTATTTCGTAGTTCGTACCCACTAATGTAGCACTTTGAGACATATACCAAATGAAAGGACTTAAAAAGTTGAACGTTTTATTGTATGACGAAAAATCTCAAAACCATGGAAGAAAAAAGTTAATGAGGGTAGAAGGTAAGAAAAAATCACAAAAAATCACCCTGTATTATTGCATCAATTTATAGTGTTGCTGGTAAGGAATCATTTCTGGAAAGTAATCGTATATGGCAAACTTGAGAAAAGTGTTGTATTTTAATAGAATGTTTCATATTTTTACGAAATGTATGAAAAAAACAATAAAACCTTAAAAATCTAACCTTTCCTGAATTTTATCGTATATAATTACTTTGGAGAAATGTTTTATAATTAGCAATACTAGCGAATGGTGTAATAATACAGGGTACAGGATGTTTAATTTTTTCCGAAAAAGAAAAAAACATCCTGTATTATTGAATTAATTTGTAGTGTTGCTAGTAAGGAATGATTTCTGAAAGTAATTATATATGTCAAACTCAAGGAAAGTGTTGTATTTCAATATGTTGCTTCATATTTCAGAGAAATGTATGGGAAAACAATAAAATGCTGAATGTCGAACCCTTGCCTGTTTTTTTCTTTAATATCACTTTAGAGAAATTGTTTATAATTAGCAATACTAGCGCATGGTGCAATAATAAAGGAGGTTTTCTTTATTTCTTACGATTTATATGGATTTATGAAAAATAAAACATCCTGTATTAATGCACCAATCGCAAGTACTACTTATTATAAACAATTTCTCTAAGGTAAGGTATACGGTAAAATCCAGGAAAGGTAAAATTTTTAAGGTTTTATTGTTTTCCCATACATTTCTTAAAAATATGAAACAATATACTAAAATAAAACACTTTCCTCAAGTTTGCCATATACGATTACTTTCCAGAAATGATTCCTTACCAGCAACACTATAAATTGATGCAATAATACAGGGTGATTTTTTGTGATTTTTTCTTACCTTCTACCCTCATTAACTTTTTTCTCCCATGGTTTAGCGATTTTTCGTCATACAATAAAATGTTCAACTTTTTAAGCCCTTTCATTTGGTATATGTCTCAAAGTGCTACATTAGTGGGTACGAACTACGAAATACCCCTCCTTCTTTGCTCTATAACGGTACGGAACCCTTCGTGCACGAGTCCAACTCGCACTTGGCCAATTATGTGATCCTATGGTATCAAAATATTATGAAAGAGACCTCCTTTAACCACAACATAAACTTTTGCAACAAATACAAATAGGCTAAATATTCTAAATTTTGACGAATTTTAGAAAAAAAATCGCACTTGGTGCCGTAATATAAAATATGCCAAAATGTGAGTAATAATTAGTACTATAATAGTGTGTAAGGATATAACGGGCAACCATGCGATTCCAGAGATATGTTCATTTTTCCTGTCGGCTCCATACAAAAGTTTCTTAAAAAAATTATAACTCCCTTATTATTATACGTAGTTGAGTCTTATAACATTTTACTATGTAATAACAACTAGGAGAAGATATTTCAGCCCAAAAAAATGACATCTGGAAATTCGAGTTCCTATGTCCATGAAACTCGATTTTCGATCCACTGTGCGGCGCTGGTGTGATGTGGGCGCGACTGACTGCGCTTCGTTCGCAAATCGCACCGCATGAACAGCGGCAACGTCGCGTCGCGGTCTCCCGACTTTTAATAATAAGTGACTCTTGATTGTGCATATTTTGGCCATTTTTCGTGCATATTTGCATGCATATTTTGGGACTTTAATCGTGCATATAATCCGAATTCCTATGTCTAATTACAATTATAAAAATACCCTGTAAAACAACATTACAAATTTTACGCCTATCTCTTAAACTATAAACTATAAAGTTATAAACAAATCTGTTGAACTATGGTTCGAACTTTGCTTCATGTGTATATGTATTACAATTAGTCAATTAAGTACTTATTTTTAATTACGATTTAAAATAAGTATTTAATTGACTGTAAGTAGTAAGTAAATAGTAATAATATACCTACAATACAGAGAAATGGCATTACTAAACGTAAACAAAGCAATAGCGGCAAATTAGTCGACGGATCAAAAGTACCTAAAACATTCCCTTATTTACCTATACTTACTATGTTCTAGTGGGAAAGTAGACCTACCTACTTCCTCTGTGTCATAGAAAATTACTAATACAATAATAAAGAAGTAAGTAGGTATCTCATCATCAAGTAAAAATTGTATGCTAGAATAAGTGAGTACTAACTAGTAATTATTGTACCTTTCCTGTTCAATAGGTAATCTGAACAGAGATAATTATGGAATTGTTGAATTATTATTATTAAAACACCCAAATACACAGCAATAATTTCTATTGCGACTATTATCAGAAATTTTTGATTCGTGTCGCGGCGCCGAAAAGCCGTGTACGCGCGAGCCACGTACAGTGTTAGCCCCGACTGGTACACCCCGAATCCACCCGAGATTTTATATGTGTGCGTGCGGCGACGCATTGATACTATGACGCACACATACAAGCCGCGCGCGGTGCCTTTGTATGAAGATAACTTACTTCCCCTCTTTATACTATGACGATTCCTTGCCTCCATGTCAAATGCTTTACAACTTAATTGTGAAAAATTAAAACAATTTTAAAAGGATTATAAAAATTAGGCAAATGCGTTATGCGAGTCGGACTCGCGCACGAAGGGTTCCGCGAACGTTAGGTACCTATTATGCGAAAGTTGGCAAAAAATTGTGATTTTGTGTGGGAATTGGGAGCCGCCCTTAAATTTTAATTTTAAGTACCTACAAAATATGTACTTAATTAAGAATATTGTGAGAGTTTCAAATGCCTACCTGCTACCATTATTGACTACAAGGAAAAAAGGCCAAAAAAATCACGTTTGTTGTACACTATACGGTGCAACAACAAAACTAAGTGATAAAGATAATACTTTAGGGTGTGTACGTGTTCCTTGTAGAGAGTTCACTGTGAAAGTAGCAACGCTGAAAGAAGAAAGCAATTTTTTTTTCACTTCTGTATGGGGAAACTCGCGACGTTGTGGTGCTTGCCCATACAAAAGTGAAAAAAAGATCTTTCAGCATTGCTACTTTCACAGTGAACCTTCTACAAGGAACACATACACAGTACACACCCTAAAGTATTATCACTTAATTTTTTTACACATTGTATAAGTCAGTACTCAGTATAGACACCTACGTAGACACAAAATATATTTATTCCCCTATCATAAAGTCTAGACTCATAGTCTATTCTCTATGATCTCAATAACAAATTATCTATACAGATTACAGTACAGTTAACAGTATACAAACCGTAGATACAAACAAACAAACAGTTTTGTATACGGAACTTTAGTGAGGGCGGGGGTCAACGCCTCCGGCTTAGTCGATACGCCAAATAGGTACTATTTTTATTGTTTCTGCCGATGCTACCGCTGTTATTATCGGTTTTTACGACGGAAAATTGATGCAATAAGTGGCAATAACGTGTTATTTCCGGTTGTATCGTTTTACAATTGCTTTTTGCCTACTGGATTAATTTTTCGTTATTATACTGCAAGCGGAAAATGGATTTGTTTTATTTGTGAATAAAACAATATCTACTATTGATGTTTTTCAAAAATTTTAATTTTTAATAAAGGACACCGGACACATGATTTGTCAAAAAAGGCATATTCAAACGGATAAATATTAAATACCATGGCTTCATAGAAAACCGACATGAAAATTGTTTTTGTCTTCCATTAAGCACTTGAGACTTGAGAGTACAACGGTAGAACGTATTTAGGACTTGAAAAGCACTTGTCACTTCTCTGTTCTTGCCTAAGTCTGGCATAACATTAATCCCATCAGGCGATACATTTACTCGTTTAGTTGTGCATCAATAATAATTATTAATTAATTTACGAACACAAACAAAATATGGCGCAAATATGAGAACCTCAGCGGAGATCTCATATTTGAACCGTTTGGGGTGGAAACCCTAGGCGCATGGTGTCCGGGGGGACATAAGCTTTTTAGGCAGATATCTAAGAAGCTTATTGAAGTCACCCGAGACCCCAGAGCCGGGAGCTACCTGGCACCGCGGATAGCAATTGCCATCCAACGTGGCAATGCTGTCAGCTTGCTAGGCACTCTGCCAGATGGGGACGACCTGGGGAAGTTTTTCTTTTTTTATAGCTATATCATACTTTAAGTTTGCATATATTTGTATACATTTTAGTTTGTATATTTTAGTGTTTAGTTTGTTATCTGTTATCACTGTTTCTTTGATTAATTTATAATTTCATTACAAAAAAAATTAAGAATGTAGCTTGAGATCACTAACATAAAATATACCTACCCTAACTAAAGTCTAAACTAAATCCAAGCCAATCTATATTAGCCACAGACGCTCTGATAGAGCAATTGTATTAATTATCGAAGCAATTAATACACCTCTGATTAAGCGCTTAATTATTCTAACACCAACATGGCTGCCGCCGTTTACAAACGATTTATTTTAATGTAATTAGCGTTGTAATGGCTCGGAAATTGGGAGGCGTCGCCGCGGTCACATAAATTTGATAAGAAGCAGCTTTATGCGGGTGCTACATTGTTTCGACTATAAAATGTTGCATTTCAGACTGTATTAGAGCAAATTAATAGGTATCTGTTCTATCAGCAAAAGATGCGTAATAAGTATTTAGTAATCTGTGGCCATGAACGTAGAAAAAAAGGACGTAGGATACTTTTGTCCCGGGAAAAGTGTACGGTTCCCTCGCGATAAACGATTTTGGCGCAACGGAGTTGCGGGCGTCATCTAGTTTACTACTACTGCTTACTAATATTATAAATGCTAAAGTGTGTCTGTCTGTCTATCTGTCTGTTACTTCTTCACGCTCAAACGGCAAACCGTTCTACGTTCATGTCTGTGGCGATAGCGTTTTGGGTTTGGTAGAGCATTTTTTTCGTTAGGACGATGCGAATATTTTTTTACGTCCTCTACGGTCTTCCTCCAGAATGATTTCTATAATTCTTCTTCTAACAAGTTCAGAACTTCTGTTTCAAACAGCTATTATTTAAAATTTAAATGAATAAGTACTACCTTGGTTATTTATTATTATTTGACATGAAATATTCACCTTATATGTTTACAATTATAATATACCAGATAATTATCGCCAAATAATAATTATGATTACGATTGTGACTTAAACGTGTTTAGTATTTATGGTTTAATTTATTGTCGTTTAACTTCTGACCCGTATTGAAAATAGAGTTAAACGTTTCTCTTTGCTCGAGCTACAGCTTATTTAAAGATAAATCAAATAACAATAGTTTTATTGCACTCTCTAAGCAAACGTTTACTGTACACAATGAGTCTAAAAACGGTAAATCACTAGAAACTTGAAAATGATAGAGACATCTTTGTGATTTTTGCGTTTTTATTCACTTTCTTTGTGTTTTACTCCCACGATTTCAAGCTTTCACTGATATGACGAATGCGGGAACACTCATTGAACATAGATTATTATCTACTAGATATTAGATATATTATTGAACAACGGTCAACGACTACTACAACAGTATCATCACCAGCAGGTAGAGACAGATTTTTATTTCTTCTATGATGTCAGCAATTCTATGTTGAATTTAATTAGTTATCTTAATTGGTTGTACTAGGCGTATATTATGATATGAAAATGACCATCTGCAGTTAGCACTTACCATTAAATTTAATTGCTACTTACTGATGTCCAGTTTTAAGGTTTTTTTAGCAGGAGCGCTTTAAGAATATTAGCATTCAAAAGCACTTTTGATTGGCTTTATACGTTAACCAATCAACAACACTATTAAAATGATAAACAAATCAAAACCTCAGAAAATCCTATAACTTAACCTACATCTAAAACGATTTTAGAAACTTTTCTTCCCAATAACAAAATATGTCCTGCAATTGAAGTTTAGCGCGGTTCAAGTCTCAACACTCAACACTGGTGCAACAAAAACAAGTACATTGATATACAATCAGTTATCGCGATTGTTATTCCGCATACCGCAGCCGGCAGATGCTGAAATCACAGTATAAAAAATAAACAGTAGTATAAAATATATTAAAAAAATAAGAATACATCTTCATTATAGATTAAGCGACTGTCTGACAAGATTTTTATACTCCTCTTATACTATTGATGTTTTTAATGTGGGATATAATGTAATTGCTACGATCATGTAGCTGTCTACAGGAATTCAAAATCACCGTAGTATCATATTTAATAGAAGCAAATATATAAGAAAATCCCATTATAAAATTAGTTCATGCTAATTGATTTGCAATGGATCGATCACAAATAAGTAGCTCAAGAGAAGAAAATTTTGCTCCGTTCCCCATCGTCTTGCGTGTAAAACTTGGCTCTGTATTGCACGAATTAGACTTTAATAGCACAGCTAGGGCCCCAGTTTGTTGAAATATTATGTCTTCTCTATCATTCATATGAAAAACGAGGGAGTAAAAATTATGTTAATTCGATCGGTAAATTTAATAGTCGTTGATCAAATTGGGTCTGTGTCTACTGTTTATATATCTGCATTATGCTGAAATCCCGGCCACTCCCGGTATCGCAGGAAACGGATGAAAAACCGGTGATGGGGCAGCGCCGCGAATACGAACGAGCCACCTGCGCCACGACGTGCGCGTGCGCACACACCGACAGCAGAAAAAATACAGAGAATTTGGGGAGGGTATGGTGGAATCAAGCCACATGCTATGGATTAGTCTTTTTTTTTGGCTTGCAAGAAAAGTGAAGTAAAGCTCTACGCGAGAAACACAAACTTCTTTTTTCTCGCCGGCTCTCTAAAAGTGTTAACTTTGTTAACCTATTTAGAAATAAATGTTTTGGTTTTTGATTTCTTACACTACTCGACTATTTAAGACATCACTTAACAGTAAAACTGAGTCTTTCGAATAATTCTTTAAAAGTTGTATGGTCTAGTCTCAACGTCGTAAAAATGTTTTCGGTAAATCGCAGTAAGAAGAGAACCGTTTGTGTCCATATTCAAAAGCGTCTCTTGTACATGCATTTTCCAAGCGTCGGATCTTAAATTTTCTACACCGTCTGTTTTACGTTATAACTTATAACAACTGTAATTTGTTACAAGAGTGTTAATAAATTATTGTTATCGTTCATTAGGGTACTTGTGCTATTATCTATAAGTAAAATGGAGTTTTTTCGTAGGCTGTTTTGTGGACAGTACTTTTATATTTGAGATACTCGTATTGTATCGAATTGCTGAATGGCGATTATCACATCCTTATTCAGGTAAAAAATTAAAGAAATGTTTTGTTGTATAATTACAGCATGTAGGACGCAGTTTTTGCAATTTTGCAGCTCCTTACTTAATGTTGAAGCTATCAATAATTGGTAGGTATTTGCACCTGCACACAGCAGTACTTAAGTGGTAAACAAATTAAACATTATTAGGGGCCTGTTTCACCACTTCCTGATAAGTGCCGAATAGGCTATCCACCACTTAACTTGACAGATGAAGTATGAAGAATCTGTCAAAATAGTTGTGAATAGCCTATCCGGCACTTTATCATAAAGTAGTGAAACAGGCCCTTACTATTACTATTAAAAATACGTGTGGCAATCGGGGAATGCTACGGTACAGCTATTGCACATAAGCAATAGCTGGTCTATACTAAACGCTTACGTCTAGTCGCATCTCACACGCACACAAACACCCTGCCGAAGTCTGCCAGTCATGTTAGAAATCTAGAAAATAAATTCTCCGCATTGCCAGTTGCCAGTTGCCAGTTCAGCCACATACAAACAAACGGTACAATGTCACTGACATTTTTAGCACCTGTTGGGTTTCTTGAAAGATTTTTAACAATTTGTCAATCGACGTGTTAAAACTTCGATGTTGATATAAATAAATAGACGCTGCAGATAGGATCCATATGAATATTATATGGATCCTATCTGCAGCGTCCATTTCAGAGTCAATTCGACGTACGAACCTTTTAATCCATCAGCTTAATACAAGCGTTTTCATTCATACAATATAAACATAACATAGCAAATAGTTCCCACAGCACATAATAAATCATCCAGATTTGGTTCACTCACACTCGAAAAATATGATAAGATGTGTAGAAAGCGGAACGGACACAGGTTAATTGTTAGCGGAGGTAACGTTACTAGTACAATGTACAATTATACGCCCAGTAGTAATTATTGGTATATGCAAATGCGTCTTACATAACATATTAAAGGGAAGGATCCTATAAAGTGTATCCATTGTACGGTGATATAAGTTATAACTTATAATAAGTTATAACTAATCGACTCACCTTGGGTTTCTTTCCAAATGGAGTCAATAAAGACATAAAACAATGGTAATGCTATATTTTTAATCATCAACATTCAACGCTACTAAATTCATGCTAAATTCAATCTAAGTATAGATTTTAGGTTATAGGTAAGCTAGACTTACCTAGATGACGACTAAATACAAAAGAATAAAACTAAATATAATCTTTAATTTAAGGTATCTGAAGATTGTAAAAGGCAAAAATATGCATAATATTTTTTAAGATGCTCGAATTTACATTTTCTTTATTATTATTACATAAGTACCTATATTTTATTGCAGCCAAAGGTGAAATGCAAAACAGAAAATTCTTAACTCTAGTTATCATAAGGAAGGGCATACGTACACCATATTTCTAGTAATAAAAGGCCTTAAACAACGGTCTATCTACAAACACTTATATCAATTGAGACGTCCGTAGATTACATAACTTGCAGTGGCGGATTTACACTAGGGGTAGTCGGAGCCAGAGCCCAGGGTGACAATTTTTTTAATGTCGTCAAAATTTCCTAGAAATGTTTCATTATTTTAATTACTTAATCAAACTAATAATACTTATAATTCAATGAATTTTACATTTATTAACGCTAATCAAAACGAGCATAACTAGTAACATTTTAATAATGATGAGGCCGGGCGCCTTTCTTGTAGTGTCCAAACTCCAAGGCGTTTAAATCCGGCCCTGGTAACGTGCATACAAAGTACGCAATTATTGATATTTCAATGATGCGGCGGCATTTTTTTTCAGTGCCAACTGCCCAAGGGGGCCTAAAGTTTAAATCCGGCCCTGAAAACGTGCATATAAAGTACGCAATCTTAGGAAGAGACAAACTCGTGGGAGAACGCACGTGTGAACCGCCAGTACAATAGCCCTGATTTAGAGGAGACATTAGTAACAATGGATAATTGCGTAGGAGGCCCGGGAACCGATAGTTGACGAGCACTGGAATTGCGGGACGTCAACAATTATACAACAATGTAACTATAACTGTATCGACTAATGGTTGTCAACACTCAACGCTGCACTGTAACCACTTATAACTGTAACGATGTATGAGCCTGGAATAACAACAGCAAGTAACTTTTGTCTTATATGACGATTATCACCAAAGTCTAATGTTATTAAACATAGAACCTCCTCCTTTTCTTGGTATTCGGTTAAAAAGAGATTTTCATCCACAACGTAAATTGTGGAAAACAGACCATATACATAGACCCACTCACATACATTTTCATAGAGATAGAGAATAGACAAAAGGAGGTAGAAAATAGAGGAAAATAAAAGTTGAATTGTAGAGTCTGACGGATTTTCGGATTTTTAACGTATGGTCGAAATATTCATTCATGTTCGTCGTAGTCTTCGGCGAATGCCCGTATCATCTCGTATTAATGATAACCACCTAAAGAGTTTTTTATTATTATTTTTGTTCCTTAGAAGCTTCTTGCTGTACGCATATATGTATTCTGTGCCGTACGTAACATTTAACAATGTCGATATAAGCTAATATATAATAATATTATGTAGAGCAGAGTATACCCAAATTTTGTAATGTGCACTAATTCGATTTTGTTGTTTTCCTTATCTCTAATACATCTGCAAAAGGAATTCGCAATAACAAATAAAAGGTGTGACTTGAATCTTGATGTCGATTCCAAAAATTTGATGCCCCAGTTTACGTCTGCAAATAAAAATATCTTACGCAGTTAAAGAGTTTACTGTGGTGTAGGGGTGACACATAAGTAATAGTTAAAAAAACTAAAAACACGCTTTTTATATAAAGGGTTACAAACAAACATACAAACATACAAATTGAAAAATGGAATAATTATATCAAATTAGTGTATTGTCATCGGTCCCCGATAAATCTACAAAGTTTGAACGAAATCTGCCCGTTTAAAATGGGTCAAAATCGCGCCCAAAGAAGTCGGTTACAAACATGTTACAAACAAATATACAGGTGAAGCTAATAAAAAGCGTATAATTAGTTATTGAAATTGATTTAAAAACACTTTACTGATGAAATCATACGATAGTTATGTCTGCTTATCTTGTCTTTCCATGGTATCAAATGTGGTAGTAGTGGATGATGCCCGCTACTCCGAGCTCCACTGCGCCAAAATTAGTTTATCGCGCGAGAACCGTACATTTTCCGGGATAAAAAAAATATCCTATGTCCTTTCCCGAGACCCAAAGTATCTCCATACCAAATTTCAGCAAAATTCGTTCAGCGGTTTGGACGTGAACAGACAGACACACTTTCGTATTTATAATATTAAGTATGAATAGTAAAGTATTTTGCTAATGTGTGAGTGCTTACCTGTTAAATTAGGAAATCTCACACCATACCATGACAAAAAGTTAGCCAAAGTTGGGCTTAATATTTTCAATCACTGCTACAATGCTTTTGGCGATGAAATAAATGTTTTGATTTGGTTCGATATTTTTATTAGTAAGAGGATTATAAAGCATCAAATATGGCCTCTGCAAATTGCAATTGACGTGAATTGGCACGTTTTTCAATTCACACTTCAGTCGAAAAGCTTGAATCGTCAGTCTGAACATTGTGTAGTCTACGTCCTTATATACAAAAGGTCAAAAAAGAAGAAAAGTGGTATATTAATATATGACAATTACGTCCATAACCACAGCATTTTATCTTACCATGAACTCAACTACAGTAAAACCGCGTTTAGGGCTTCTGTCCAGAGGCGGCGCAAGGCGTGGGCGGTGTGGGCGACCGGCCACGGCCTCGCGGTCCAAGGGGCCTCGCGCCCTTTGGACCACGAGGTTTTTTTAAGGTTTTACGAGTTGTGATACTCAAATATTCATAAATAAAAAGTTTAATAAATAAAACTTTGAGTATCAAAAAATTATTTCTCTCAACAAATCCGTTCTTTAGCGTCATCCATCAGGGTGCCTCATAAAATTTAGGTCTTGCATCGCCACTGCTTCTGTCAGCCCTAGCCCCTACCCCATATAATTCAGACGTCACAGTATCGAACCCTTTACTGTCCTGTCCTGCCTATTAATGCCGCCCACTACGTCGATAAATTACTATCAATACAGATACCATCTCACGGGCCATGCCGTGACAGAGAAAAATTTTCTTTTACGTGTTCTGTCATATTCGTGGGTATCGAGTGGGGTCTGGTTGTGGGGCCAACGAGATACAATTAGGGCCATAAGTGATAAGTTTAGGAGTTTATCTTGTTTCTTGACAGATTTTAGAGATATAAGAATGGACAGAGATATCGATTTGCCGATTTGTTATTATGACTTGTACGCCGCGGTGTGCCTCGATTCTGTCCTATTCCACCTAGAAAAGGTAACACTTTGTATTTATGCAACTAATAAAACTAAAAAACCCTAGCTTTTGATGCTGACACACATGGAGTTCGCTATGTTTTAATAATTATTATTAATACTAGAGTCTAGATTAACTGCCTACCATTTTATTCAATTTCTTTTGTCGTATCTGCAGTATACTTATCTCTAGAAGAAAAAAAAGGTTTTAGGTATGAAAGCAATCGACCTGCTGAAATATAAAATACTAGACGTTCCGCGCGGCTTCGCCCGCGTAAATAAGATATTTCACATGACAAGGTACCTAGTCTACAAAAATAGCCTATGACCCTTCACGTGGTCTACTTCTTATCTGTGCCAAGTAACATAAAAATTATTGCTCCAGTAGTTCGTGAGATAAGACCTTTCAAATAATTTCCCCCGTTTTTTCCACATTTTCCTCTATTTCTTCGCTTCTATTAGTTTTAGCGTGATAAAATATAGCGTATAGCCTTCCCCGATAAATGGGCTATCTAACACTGAAAGAACTTTTCAAATCGGACCAGTAGTTCCTGAGATTAGTGCGTACAAACAAACAAACTCTTCCACTTTATAATATTAATATAGATGTTCAATAGGGAATGAGTAACAACTAACAATATATCTGAAAAATTTACCAAGGTACGAAGACTTCCAGTTTTCCATTTTTGAGCCTCCTCAGTGTCCTTACTAACAAACTATAAGTCGAATCCCCTACTCCCCCACTCATAACTCATAAGTCATATTCCGAACAGAAATCGAACCTGCGACCGTTATACACAAGTTGGCGTGTTGCACGACATAGTTAAATATGTTGGGGTTAACTCCATCGTTAACTAAACAATTTAACTGATATTACATTCATAACAAAACATAAAGAGTAATAAATAAAATGCCGCTATTAACGCTTAACAAAACGACACTAAATGCTATTAATTTTTAACCCTCATCGGAAAAGCACGGTGTTGTATGCAGTGGCGGGGCAAGACCCAGACCTACATTTGATGTGGGCAAGATATATTTTGCGAGGCCGCCTGATGGATGACGGAAGAGGACTAATCATAAAACAAAATATAATACATGGACTAATTTTGTTGAGAGGAAAACATTTTTGACACTTAAATTTTTATTTTTAAAAATTTAAGTATCAAAGACAATATAAACTTAAAAAAGTCCTCGTGATCCGAGAGACGCGAGGCCCCTTGGACCGCGAGGCCGTGGGCGGTCGCCCACGCCGCCCACGCCTTGCCGCTTGCGCCGCCTCTGGTTGTATGTCTGTCGGTCTGATTGTGTCTGTCTATGGCAGCCTTTCCCAAAGAAAGGAAGGTCTAAAGGAGGGCGGTGTGGGACCCAGAAAAAAAATGGGGCCGTTGTGCAGAGGCTTGGGGGTGATTTGTAATTTCATTAATGTTTTCAAAGACATAATATTTTGTTTTCAAAGTGGGCAGTAGACAAATTAAGTTTGGGAACCCCTGGTCTGTGGCATCGCAGCACCCAAATGGGAGGACCGATTTTGATCTAGCTTTTTTTCTTTAAGAGCTGACAATATGATCGCGAGTGTTCTTAGCAGTAGTTCATCATCAATCATCATCATCTGGCTCATTGCTGGAAAATTTCAGGGTTATTTCCTTTATAATTTATCAGTCACCACTTCGTCACGTAGCTAATCCATACTAATATTATAAGTGTCAAAATTGTCTGTCTGTCAGTTACCCCTGAAGGGACTGTGTGAGATAATTTCAAGAGTGCTATTGTATTATCGGAAGCAGGTCACCTAAACTTTCATCGTAAAAGCTATTTCTCCATTACGAATCAAATTATTATGTGTCGTAGTGTAGGCGTTTATATCCTGGCAAGTAATAGTCTGTTAGTATTTAATTAAATTTACAGTAACCGATTTACTAATAGCTAAATTTCACATGTAAGCTTTTAATGTGACATGGAATTCGATTCACGGCCGGTCGGTGGCTCGGTGCGCAATATTGTGATTTGTGGTATGTTTTAAATAAAAACTTCTCTAGCGACGTTGTGCAGTTTTCTTGGGATGGGTAAAAACATTGAACTCGCCTCAGGAGTCGGGACATGTGACCTGATCTTCAAAAAATTCTAATAAGACTGAGGAAGAGTAGAATGCCGGAGCGGCAAAAAGCAGGGTAGTAAGCCAAGGCCCAAGATCTTTTCTTTATCGCTTCTTTATAGAATCGCCGATCAAAATGTAAGTAAGACCAGTCGAACGTTAACGTCATATTAGTATTACGCCTACGGCTTATGTCAATTCCATACATTTTGTTGGTGATTCAATAACGAACGAAAAAGTTTTGGCTGCTAAATAGCCAGAAAGTATTATTATTATTCATACACCGTTTTTCCCTCTGCTTCTTCTTTCTTTCTAAATAATGTTAAAAAAAAACTAAAAAAATATGTTTTTTCAACAAAAACAAATTATTGCATTGGCATTGGCTCATAATACGTATGCAAAGTTTCGAATTAATTAGACTGGAGATTGGTAAAAAACTTGCTCAATGATTCCATTACACACATCCCAACTAGCACATTAATAATAAATACAGCCAACTATGCATCTTTTAGCTGTACTATGGCGCTTTAGGGATTCTGGAAGCAGTTTTTAGTTATATACCTACTAAGTACTAATGCATCCGTTACTACAGCTTTATATACTTACAGGCCAAGCTCATAAAAGCGTGGTAAAAATAGAATCTTGCGATTTGTCCTAACACCACTTTTTAACAATTATCTCTAAGTGCACTAATAATAGAAGTGTAATGTAGCGCTGAAAAAGCTGGCGCAGACGGCGGCGTGCAAAGAGAGCAGCGCGACACCGCAGCGCCGGCGACACGGATGTCGACCGAATTAGACGCAGGACGATTCGCGACATGAATGTCCCCCCCGACGTCCTGTCCTGTTGCTGGGAGGATTGGGCTACTTCTGTCCAGTGTCCTTAGGGAGTTTAGGGACCATCCACAAAGTACGTCACACTATTTTCATGTTTTTTACACCTCAGCACTCCTTGTCACAGCTGTCACATTGGTGAGACCCCCCTTCCTCTCTCTAGTGTTACATCTAAAAATTATAACCGCCTCAATTAAATTTCACTTTTCAATTCAATAAATTTTAAATCGTCACACACTTCGTCGACTTCCTCTTTAGGTGTGAGTTGTGACATACATTATGGACAGCCCCTTACGTCTTTTGTATATTTAAAGTCAATGTCACGATCAGCAACCTCTTCTTCTTCAGCATTCTCCTGGTTTATATTGATTGTTGAACTTGTACATAAGTGCTATACTATATAGTCCCTAATCTGGCTTTCATAATTTCCCTGTTCATTCAATTTGCATCGAAATCCTTTCCTATAGTCACGTTATGTCTGAGGAAGCTTGTACAATGTACAGTGTATTCATATTAATAAGAGTGAGGTTCTCGGATGCACTTAGGAAGTTTCACAGTAATAATTATAACCTTTTCATGCACTTAGGAAGTTTTGTCTAAAATAATAATTATTATTGCTTAAAAAAGACACACAGACAGACTGATCTGGCAGGTATTAGCTTTCTATACAGTATACAGTATACAGTGGTCAGTTCCAAGGATTCAACATAAGACTTGAAAGGGAGGGCGTATTGTTACTAATTCTGTCAAGTTTACGCGCGGGAAATACACAAACAGACATAAACACAGTCTTAATCGTTTCCGATCTATTTAGAGGCGAACATTGTTTCTTTTTCGACGCATTCGTATTGAATGATTGTGCGAATAAGAATGTGTACAGTCAAAGGACGCAGAGTTAATTATAACTTTTCAAACTTAGAAGCAAGTGTCTTGGAATATTATAAGTTATAACATATAGCCTATATAATATTAACTTTAGAAGTTTATGAAACTGTGATCTGTGATAAACGCTGTGAAAAGATTGATGGATTAAAGTAAGAATTGTTATCTCTACATGCTCAAATTGCTAAACAGTAAACCTATTTGGATGAAATTGTGTATTCTCTATGAAGATGCTTACAGTCTCGAAAAGGAGTAAAGACATGATAGGACTTTATTGCGGCAAAATGTTAACGACGACAAAAGAATTTCTAAGCAAAGTTGCGGGCAAGTGGCAACATAGCATTTTAAACTAATAGCATTGACCTTTATGAACAAATACATTTGTCCGTCCGTCTGTCCAAGACAGTACAGTACACAAATAGGCAGGTGGAGTCCTTGGCTTGCTGCGGTGCCAACGGCCTGGCCTTGTCACAGTGGCCTTGCAGATGCGGCCTTGCAGGTGCCACATACTGCATTACTGTAATGCCATGGCCCATGACTATTATAGAACGTGCCTCAAACAGGCACGTTCTATAATAACGCTCGCTCTTCGAAAATGGAATTAGTTTTTTAACTTCTGCTGTAGTGCAAATTTTGGTCAGAGAATAAAATATATTGAAAATAATATTGAAAATTCGTCAAACGGATTGAGAGTAGAAGTAATCTAGTATCCCTCTTTTCTATTTAGTGGCAAAATGTATCTATGCTCCTCCTGTTTCGTTTTCCTCTTCTGCCGGCACTCGAGGTGTAAAATATGTTGTTATGGGAGCTTTTGATGGACTATAAAGAGATGGTTGCGTGAAATTATTGCAAGCAATTGTGATTTCATAAGGACGTTAACTTATTGTTAGTAACGTTGCTTCAAAGAAAAACAGAACTGTGCATAACAGATAGTTTCATCTGTTATCTACAGTTCTGTTTTTCTTTTCACAATATTGGAAATTGCAGTACTTATACTTTTCTGAAATTTTGTGTGAGATTTTACACAAAATTTCAGAAAAGTATACTTGTAGTCTACTGCAATATTGTCCAAGGTTACCTAATATTTTAAAAAGTGCTATTTGATAGATCATCTTTAAAATAGACCGATGCATTACATCAAATATTCAGTAACTTCTGAAAATATTTTCCAGATTTTACTACTATATTAAAAAGGTGTTCAAAAAGTATGTATTCTCCTTGTATTCTCAATCTAAAGTCTTCTTGTATTTTCGACCTTAAATTCTTTGAAAATAGCACTGGCGTTGCACTGGCCAGATTTTTCATTTTACTGCTATATCAAAAAGGTGTTCAAAAAGTATGTATTCTCAATCTAAAGTCTTCTTGTATTTTCGACTTAAAATGCTTTAAAAAATAGCACCAGGGCATGTCTTAAAAACTTAAAATATTTTATTCCAAGTTAGTAAGAGTTTTTATTTGGTCTGAGGTTAGTAATATTTTTTATTTGAAATTAGAACAACTCTTTATTCTTTGAGGTTCTTTCCTTTTCTTTCCTTTACTTTATATTTAAATAAAGAAATACACATAGACATTAGGTGCAGTATGACACCTCTTTGGAAACTAAACTATTTGGTAAAGTCATGAAAGTTATATTTTCGAATATAACTGTTATTGTCTTAACGATAAGGTTTACTTTAATGTTATTATAATCATATTAAGCTAGATGCTCCACATTGATATAAAATTAGTGACACACAATCTCACACAATTTTAAAAAATGTTTATTGGGTGAGATCGTACTTTCAGAGATAAAATATCTTAAGCGAGATAACGTCAAAGTAAAAAGCAAGTTATTTTAACTTACATACATTAATATATATACAAAGCTGCGTATATTTTATTAAATTAAGAGCCAAGAATGATAAAAATCTTCCGGGATTTTCGCCCTGCGAAAAATAGGTTGTACAATCCCGTCTACAGCTTTTTGCTAACTCTAGATAATTTGTTTTGTGTGGGCTCACTCGTAACACTTGATATTTTGTCAAGATTTGTTCTAACTTCTTTCCCGTTGTATGTTTCCATAGCGATACACAATACATATATTTTAAATGTTAAGTACGTATTTATTTCCCCAAACTTTTATTAGTTATTATACTGATGTAATCATTTATTTATTTATATCTGTTCTGTTTATGTTGCCAACACTGTTTATATCTGAAAACACTGTCGCCAACATTCCCATTTGAATATCAAAGTGTATCTTCAGTGAAACATCAATGTGAGGTGATGTTGCGTCGGCTCTAGCGCCTTCAAACAAGGTGTTTGAGGTAGATAGCGATTATCGCCTGGGAACTATAAACAGGCGGGTCTGTCCGCGTGCCACCGCCATGGCACAAGCCCAGGGCTGACGACATTATGGATATTACCCCCAAAACAATGAATATGACACCAATAATCTGTACCAGCCTAACTCTTTTAGTTGACAAAAGATGGTAGAGCAAGAAGCTCCACAAAATACTTTAATATTGAAAGCACAATGGTTTATTTTAACCGTTTACTCTAGCTTTAATTTTGTTTTATTTTTGTAAAGTTGGCAGCCCTGATTGCGACATGAGCCGGGGAAATACCTTCATAGATAACATTGCGCGTCAGACGGTGACGAAAAAACAGTGACACATTTTTTCGTAATTGAAGTGTAAACTTTTTTTTTACCTACCCCCGCGCCGTCGCGGTCGGCTTCAAGCCAAGAAATATCTCTACAGATAGCAAAATACGGTGGGCTTAAATTGCAAAAAATAATGAGCTACAGGATGTTTTGGCGCGTAGATGACATTGACAAGGAACAGGATACGAAACAGTTGGTATACAAAATGACGCCAGCGTTAATATTTTTTCTTTTTGGCCAGAGCGTTAGTATATGGTAAAATATTATTTCTTGACAGTTGACATTGACAAGATGAGTGTCATCCAGTTGTCGTTTAACGTGTATGTATGTTGGACCATCTGTATGGTCGTTGCCACAACTTGCACAAGTGAACATGACGAGAAAAGTTTGGGAAACTGGTAAAACTGGTAGAAATGACTGATATGGCTGATTTAGCTTTGGACACGCGCCAAAACAGCCTAGTAAGTCTGTATGTAGAGTTCAATACGACCTTGGTCGTGCGTGATGCGATGTTATCAAATCGATTTAATGTCGGTAGCTCCTTTAATGTGTGAAAAGTATTAATTAATTTACACTCGGCCGCCGACAAACGAATTGAAAATGAAAAAATAAAATTGAAAACAGCTCTACATTCCTGCTTGTGCTGATAAATAGAGTAATAGTATTAAACGAATATATTCAATTCTGATGAATTAAATCTACTTCACCATCCTATAAAGTGTCACTTATAGAGCTACTGTCATCTATAAAGTGTCACTAGAGAAACTGTTTTGGACCTGTGGGCTGTGACTGGACTGTGTCACTAATGCCGCGGCCGCTCATTCGTCTATCGTCACGAAGCTTCGTGCTATGAGACGATACCATTGGACGATATACGCAGATCGTCCAATGGTATAGTTTTTGCACTGTATACGCATCTGCGGCCGCGGCATAAGACATAGTACTCTCTTAATATCAATGTCATCTATTAGTATTATTCTGCATTTGGGGAAATTTTTAAAATGCTGCTATAATTTTGTGTGATAGCTGTTTCGCAATCTACGCTCCTACGTCTATGACATTGTCATCCACGGGCCATCCGTGCAGGTCTTTTAAAGTGACACTTGAAATTCAGAGGTCTATTATTTAATACATAGGCTGCTATTTATGTATCCGGAACTGGCCACTTACAAGAACAATATTTAAAAAGTAATTACAACATTTGAAAATATAACTCTTTGGTTGAAGAATACATTTTGTTTCATGTGACTGTCAATTATTTTTCCATTGTGGCGTCATTTTGAAAATTGCGTGTCTTCATTTGCCATGGATTTAACGCGTGAACATTTTCGTGCAATGATTTACTACGATTTTCGGCGTGGGCTAAATCAACAACAGTGCTTTATTCAACTCACCGCAACTTTTGGAGATGAAGCACCATCAAAAACCACTGTTTATCACTGGTACAGTGAGTTTAATCGTGGGCGGTCTATGCTCACGGATGAAAATAAAGAAGGTCGCCCAAAAACAGCTGTTGTCCCACAAAATATAGATGCTGTGCGGGAACTAATAATGCGTGATCGTCATGTTACATATCGCGAGATAGAGGCGTCCTTAGGCATAAGTATGACGAGCATACATAAGATATTACACGAACATTTGGCTGTAAAAAAAATATGTTCGCGTTGGATTCCGCACAACTTGACAATCGATCAAAAACGGGCTCGTGTCGATTGGTGCAAAAAAATGATAAAAAAATACAACCGTGGTACGTCAAAAGCCGTTTATAATATCTACACAGGTGATGAATCTTGGATCTATGCATATGACCCCGAAACTAAACAACAGTCAACGGTGTGGGTGTTCCAAGATGAGCCGAAACCAACAAAAGTTACTCGTGCAAAAAGTACTTTGAAGCAAATGGTCGCCTGTTTTTTTGGAATTAATGGACATGTGGCTACAGTGCCATTAGAGAATCGTAAAACGGTTAATTCTGAATGGTATACGACCATTTGTTTACCAGAAGTCTTTGAAGAAATAAGAAAGGACAACCGACAACGCAGAATCATAATACATCACGACAATGCTAGCTGTCACACCTCAGCTGAAACAACTCAGTTTTTGGAGGGTCAAAAGATCGAATTGACTGGTCATCCGTCGTACAGTCCTGATTTGGCACCTAACGATTTCTTTTTATTTCCATACGCGAAGAACAAATTACGTGGTCAACGTTTTTCGAGCCGCGAAGAGGCTGTTGATGCGTTCAAAATGCACGTTTTGGAGATACCTCAATCAGAATGGAAAAAGTGCTATGAAAATTGGTTCCAGCGTATGCAAAAGTGTGTCGATCATCGCGGCGAATATTTTGAAAAGCAATAAAACCATATTAAATGATATATGTTTGTTTCTTTTTTTAATTCCGGATACATAAATAGCAGCCCTCGTATCTGTATAACATAGCATGAACTTTAATAAAGTTTAAGGGCCTGTTTCACCACTTCCTGATAAGTGCCGAATAGGCTATCCACCAATTAACTTGACAGATGATGTGTGGCGAGTCTGTCAAAAAAGTTTTGAATAGCCTATTCGGCACTTTATCAGGAAGTGGTGAAACAGGCCCTTATAATATAATAGACATCCATCCCAAATACTAAATAAGTACCCTAGATAAATAACTCTTCTTATTTCATTATTTGACACTGGCAGAATGTTGCAAAAAGCGATGGTTTGCCGTAAATAAAAGAAGAAGAAGAAGAAATAACTCTTCAGTAGGGCGATTCACGATTTCCATTCGACTCGGATTCGGAAACTTTACCGTGCGGTTATTGGTCAACGCCTAGCGCGGCGAACGTTTATTGGATGTCGGGTGAAGAACTTTCCGAATCCGAATCAAATTGCGCATTTTCAATCGGGGCTCTGGTGCAGTCGGTTAAAAAACGGTACAGTTTTGAAGTCTGTCCGCACTTGGGAATGGAGGCGACGAGTTGCGCTTGGTATGCGCAGGCGCACGCCCATCCGGCCGCGAGCACTGGCGACAGAACTGACTAATACATAATAATTAAGTAGGTGTATAAGTGTAAATGTTTGTACGTAGGCACTACATAGTAGATTTTAGGGTAAGTACTTCATATTGCCTGTAAGTTAGTTACACAAAATATTAAGGGCCTGTTTCACCACGTCCTGATAAGTGACGAATAGGCTATCCACCAAATAACTTGACAGATCAAGTATAGAGAATCTGTCAAAAAAGTTGTGAATAGCCTATTCAGAACTTTATCAGAAAGTGGTGAAACAGGCCCAAAATCCTTTCTATCTCTGTTAGTTACCACTTTCGAGAACTTTCGCAGAGCAAATTATTGTTGTTCGTCTTATCAAAATGAAGCTACTCACGAAAAATTTGCTTGATAGTCATAAAAAAATGTTCTAGTGTACCTATAATATAAATCTTATAGTCCTCATCTAGGTATCTATACACATAAAATTACAAGTCCTGACTGACTGACTGACTGACTGATTCATCATCGCAGAGCAAAAACTGTTAAAGTTACAGCCACGAAATTTGGTGAGCAGGGTTGTTTTAATTAGTAGACAACCACTAAGGAAGGAATTTTGGAAATTTTTACCCGAAAGGGGTGAAATAGGGGTTGAAAGTTTGTATGAAAGTCCGTCATTTCTGCAGTTAGAAATATGAAACTTTATTTTTGGGTTACTGAATAAAAATAAATGAACACGTATTTAAGCGTTTTTGGAAATTCTATCCCCAAGGGGGTGAAATTGTGGTTGAAAGTTTGAATGAAAGTTCGTCATTTCTTAAGTTAGAAACATGAAACTTTATTTTTGGGTTACTGAATAAAAATGAATGAATACGTATTTAAGCCTTTTTGGAAATTCTACCCCCAAGGGGGTGAAATTGGGGTTGAAAGTTTGAATGAAAGTCCGTCATTTCTGAAGTTATAAATATGAAACTTTATGTTTGGGTTACTAAATAAAAATAAATGAATACGTATTTAGGCGTTTTTGGAAATTCTACCCCCAAGTGGGTGAAATCGGGGTTGAAAGTTTGAATGAAACTTTCTCAATTTTAAACCGATCGGGCTGAGACTGCGTATGCATAAAGATACTATGACGTAGGCATCCCCTCAGAAAGGAATTTAATAAATTCCACCCCTAAGGGGATGAAATAGGGGATGACAGTTTTTAGAAATTTTCTTAGACTTTCGACTGATTGAACTCAATTTAAGCTTCTATGATGAAGGCGTTCGCTTTAATAGGATTTGGGTTACTGAATAAAATCGTAGGAAAATCAATTCTGTACATTGAATATTTTTGAAAAATAATATTTGGCACGTGATCTAACTATGCTAACGCGGACGAAGTCGCGGGCAACAGCTAGTGATATATATATAATACAAATGCCCCATGATCCAGGAAACCTTCAAAACTGTGTTCACGCTGGAAATCGAAGCCGCGATATTCAAACCTTCGTTTACAATATAATATGCTCGGATCTGCGCGCTGATCTGTCATCTCCTCCCGTAATGAGGCTCAGCTCGTTATCACTGAAGAGAGGAATGTGGCAGGTGTGAGCGCACCTGCTCTGCTCCTGTACAATATAAATTGTGTACAGTAGACCATCTTAATTATATAACCCAGCTGCTGCCGCGCCGTTGGCGTACGCGCGCGCAGAAAACATGCGAGCTGAATCGACACGCGCAGATAACACGCGAGCTAAATCAGCGCGCGAAAATACGCGAGCTGAACCCGCCCGCGCAGGATACACGCGAGCTGTTTCGGCACGCACAGTATACACGCGAGTGGTATCGGCGCGCGCAGAAAACACGCGAGCTGAATCTGCGCGCGCAGAAAACACGCGAGCTAAATCTGCGCGTGCAGAAAACGCACAAGCTGAAGTAACAAAACAAACACTTTTCACGCTCATAAAACTTGCCCATCGGTAATAGGCGAGCTTTCAATAACACGAAATAGCTACTCTACTGTACGTTACTTATACTATAGCTCCTGTCTGGCGTTTGATCGTGCGCATCGACTTATTGGATGAGCATTGTCGCTATTAAGTATTATTCTACTTATTGTGTTCCTTTACACAGGGTTTATTGCGTGAAGCTGCGGTTGTAGACAGTAATCATTTGCTGGTTTATTATATTACTTTGAGTACTTTGATCTACGAACCGACAGACAAAGACCTACAAGGATACCATTCTAAGGGACGATGCGAAGAGAATGATACTTTGATGAGTGTGATAGTGTTTTCGAGTAACATTTTACATTATTAACCGTGAACTACCGTAATTTTAATTTTGGCTAAGTGCTAACTACAAATACATACTAAACAGCCCTACAATAAGCACACAGAATATAATAATTTTAAACTTATTTCTTCGATTCACACTTAGAACTTAGATAGAGCTTTAAGCTTCTTTAACTTCTTTTTTAACAGTCTCTTTAACCATTTATTTTATTTTATAGGGTTGATGATAAAATATCCACTGAATACATGCCAAATACAATACAGACTACAGTGCTTATTAGTACTCAATAGACAGAGTCATAGTATATCAGACACATAAGTACCCGTTAGTGTGGGGGCGATAGTCCGTTGACTCGCTAATAACCGTACCGAAATTGTTCGATGTCATAGGTCTTGTATAAAATATACATTAGTTTTAACTATGTACAATGTATAATAACTTAGATATTTAGGTCATCAAGAAGGCAATAAATGTCACATGATCTTTATCTCTACATCCTAACATTATGAAATATACGAAAGTGTATCATCAATTCATCACCAATTTTGTTGTTAACCAACCAACCAACGCTTGAATTTTTATAGTTTCGCTAAAACCGATTTTGCTAATTTTAGTCCTGAAATATTTGCGGAAGTCCAGGGAAGGTTTATAACGTAGAAAAATTAGAAAAGTGATAGTAATTGATACAAAGTTCACGGGTCATCTAGTAGAATATAAAAGGCACAACAAAATCTCGGGCATCGTCTATTGACTAGTTTTACTACATTAGATTGAAAATTGCTACGTACTGGCTACTATCTTTTTGTCTGCTACTTCTACTAATGACCCACAAAAAATAGATTCACAAACAGAATAATCAAACAAATCATAACAATAACGAGGCAATAGACAAAACCGCAAATGGCCAACCGGTGCGGGATAATTCGGTAAGTGGTGTCACGGTGCTGGAGGTTGTTGCCGTCGGCGCCGCCGGCCGCCGCCGTGAGAATATAGCTGGCTGGATGGACGATAGTAGATACAACACTCGGGCCGGATATACTAATATTAATGAAGGTGTCTGTCGGTCAGTGCCGGTTTTAGTACTACCTTTTCACGCGAGATTTCATCGGCGTACAGTTAACAGTATATTATATCGTGCTGGTAGGTAGAGCAAAAAACGGCGCCCCTTTTTATCCGGCGCGGGACGCCCGGCCCTGGGCGGTCGCCTATCGTCGCCCCCCTAACGCCACTACGGCTGTCGGTCTCTCTGTCCGTCTGTTTGTATGTAAAAAATATGTACCTACTTTGTTTCCCGAAAAATTGTGTATCCTTTATTAAGCTCTTGCGCGATATACTAATTATTTTAGTATAACCCCTAAGGGCCCCCACAGATACACACACAATTTGCAGTTGGCCAACTACAGTCAACTACAATTATTAAATGAAAAAAATAATATGAGAACTTTATTAATTCGAGATAAAAATGTGCAAGGTGACAATATTTAAAATGTAATAAGCGTTCTCTGTAAAAATACAAAGAAAACAATACACCTTTTAAGCGTGATTACGTTTAAAAAATGTTCCCGCCTGTCATGACTTTCTTGACAGACTGTAGTTGGCCAAATTGAAATTGTAAGTCTGCGGTCGCTCTAAATGCACACAACGTCTAGAATCCTATAAGAAAACAATAGTAAATTAGGTTTTAAATTTTTTGCGTAATAGTAAGGAAAAGCGTCGCAAAATACAATTTTAATCGTGCAGTGAGGTAGCTACTAGCTATCGGTACATAAGCAACCACGCAAAGGCTTAAGTGTAATTAGTGTAGTGCAGCGTTTCCCAACCTGTGGTCCACGGACCCCTGGGGGTCCGTGAGTATATGTTTGGGGGTCCGCGGTGTCATCTCTAGACCATACATAAATGCATAAGTCTCGTAATCGCTGCGCTTACTTACACGGCGACCGTGCACCAACGTGCGGTGAGCTGAATTCAGGGCCCCCGTAAGGGCTAGTGGCTACTGGCGCCTGTGTGCAAAAAAAAAAGGATTTTGGCGCCCCTTTCTAAGGCAAATTTCTTGGGACATTGGTTTTGGCGCCCCTAAAGATGGCAATTTGGCGCCCCTAGAGGATGAAGCCCGTGTGCATTGCACACATTGCACATATGGTAGCGGGGGCCCTGGCTGAATTTATGCTTATAACACACTGTAGTGTGTTATAAGCGTAAATTGATTTTAAACTTACTTAAAACAAAATACGCGCTAAAAACAATAACCCTCCTGGCAGTCGGGTAAAAAGTACTTAAACAAACTCGAAAACTCTTTGGTCGAGGCTTTACCCTAAATACATCTCATGAGCCAAACCGAATATCAAATTGATCTACCTATTTTACATCGATGGCCCAACACCTAGACCGTGACAGCGATTACACCTACACAGGTATGACACGGGAATCGAGACAATCGATTGACGGAGCCGCGAAACCGAACCGAAACCGAACCGCGACTGAAACCGCTAACAAACCGGCAAATTGTTTGTTTTTTTTTTTTCACATAATATATTTGCCAATAAACTGACCGGTTTTAAGCTATTAGTTTCCCATGATCAGGAATGTGTGTAGCAAGTTTTGATGTGAAATGGTGGTGATCATGACTGCGTGGCGAAACGACGCGTCGCCAACGTGCGAAACAATTCATTATTGGCGTAGTCAGATAAATTTTGTAAGAAATGCGACATGATGAAACTAACCTAACACTACATTTTTTTAAGTGAAAACATATTATAGAAGCATAGTACTTTTTTGGACGGGTAAAAATGTTAAACTCGCGTCACATGGCTATAGCCAAAATTCGATGGAATCGCGAATGTTCAGCATGTTAGATCTCATTTTGAAATTCTCATCCAAATGCGATCTAACATGCCTTCTTTTTTAGGGTTCCGTAGTCGACAAGGAACCCTTATAGTTTCGGTCTGTCCGTCCGTCTTTCCGTCTGTCCGTCTGTCCGTCTGTCTGTCTGTCCGCGGTTTTGCTCAGAGACTATAGGACCTACAAAGCTGTAATTTGGCAGGAATACACATATTATAATAATGCCGACAAAATGGTATATAAAATATTTTATAACACATCAAGCGGGGTTGAATTTTTTTTCGCGCCCACCTCATTGTGTGGGGTGTCGTTGGATAGGTTTTTAAAAAAATATTATGAGTATTCATAGATCATTTTTCGATTTAGGGATCAATTTGTGAAATATTAAGTTTTAAAGTGGAAAAAATCGTTAGAGTCCCCCCCCCCCTTTTACGAGCTTAACGGTTGCTTCTGAAAATGTGAAAAAAATCACGGGAGTAGGAAATATGCTGAATTTAAAAGGAAAACTATCACGATTCACGGCTAAGAAGACTTCATAAGTTATTGAGTAATAGTCGATCAACTAAAAAAATGTATTCGGCGAAGTTTAAAGGAACTTTTCGTTCAAAGTCCTTTGAAAGTAACTGAGATGATGTTGTTAGTAGTGTAAAAGTTAAAACATGTTATAAATGTACATTCATTGACCATACAAAAATTTTACATATATACAAATACTAGCGGTACTACGGAACCCTATATTGCGCGTGGCCCGACACGCACTTGGCCGGTTTTTCTATTTTGTTTTCACTGTTGTTGGCACCCCTGGAGAGCATTCTTTTTTTTCAAATTCCTTCGGCAAAATCCTAATTTCGATTAAAATATTTTTATCGATTAATAATAACGTATAATAGGTTAGGGCAACAATTTCATTAATCTGTTACAATTTCGGTAAATCAAGATCTTATCAGTCGGAGGCTGCGCGGGCGTGGCGCCTCCGTGGTTTATACTCAAACGGTTAGCCGAGGTTCTTCGTACGGTTAAAAACCGCGCGATTTGGTATAGTATTATGCACTTTTCTTTTTATCTTAATGTTACAAATGCTTAACTTTTTTAAAACGACATTTCTGTCTCTCCTTTTTTTTTCTTTTTTTTTCTTATTATGGCACTTCGGCTATAAAACCATGGCCAGTGTCAAGTAATGGCGGGAAAACAATATTCTTGTATATAATTTTCAGCGTCGTTTTTCTATTTCGTCAGGTCCAAAGTCTAGTCAAAGTCTAAGTAAAAGTTAATACAGTCAAAGAGTCAAGTCGGTCGATTCAGTAAAGTGGTAGACGCTTTACTGAAACTTTCGATGGAGTTTTGGAGAGAACACAAAATAGCACGTTTCTGGATATTGCATCACTTTCCTACACTTGTGCACGATAACGAATATCTAATGGTTAATATTCTACCAATATTACACATTAAAAATCCCAGTTAACACAATTTTAGGAAATTAATACAAAAACACAACATCAATCTTTCACATTCCCGGCAAAACTCCCTTCTGTCTCTCCTTATATATGACTTTTAGTCTAAAAGTCATATAAGGAGAGACAGAAATGTCGTTAGAGATGTTGCTATTACCAGTCTAAAACTTTTAGACTGGTAATAGCAACATCTCTAACTCAATTAGTTTTAATTAAATTGGGGTAGGATTTTTCAGAATAGCACGATTTTTGCGAGATACGAGTTATGAATACACAAACTTTTTTAATGTGCTTAGATTTGTTGATGACCTAAATTCTAAACTCTAAACGATTAAAAGAAGCAATAAATACTTAACTTTTCCAGTAACTAAATATGTAAATCATGTGAGACTCATTTAGAGTCAAATATATAACTTATCAAGCATTGAAATCTTTATAAAGTCGATTATAAGAAGCACTACCCAAAAACGCAGCGTTACCGTACCTTCATATGAAACTCCTTTAGGGTTAAGATGATTACCCGGGGCGATCAGCTCACTGACGCGTGCCCGCCGGCGCTGCCCCGGGTAGTTCAGGCCCCGGCATTCCAGTGTTAATTAGTTTCGGCCTCACCACCACTTCAAACACAAATTAGACTTAGTTAACAAACAAAAGCATTACGTTAAACGTTGTTTTTAATAAAGGTTATGCAGTTTGTTGAGTAAAGTTACGTTTTTAATTAGTAATTTTTGGATCTTATGTTAGTTAGTACTTATTGAATAAGGTTGAAGCTGTAAGGCTATATCAAGGTTAGTAAATACAAAAACGTCCAAAAAGATTTTAGAATCATATATTTTAAGATTTTAAAAACACTAGTCCTCTTTTTCATTAAGATCGCCCGATAGAGACAAAAACTAATATTACATAGTACTTCACTAATCACTGTATACTTATATCAGTAACATGGCAACACGTCATGTTACATGCCCATTGGCCAGGTAATAATACCTGGCCAATGGGCATGGCCCTTCAGTCGTGTATAAACACGACTGAAGGGCCTGTAATCTGTATCAATAGTAAAGAAATAAGAATAAATTAAAAAAAAAAGAAATATACCCAAGTCAAATCCAAGTCAAAATCTCGTTTTTGTGTAAAACATGGTAGGCGCGGTAGCCCTAACTATAAGCGGCGCGCGCGCATGTCAGAGGGCCGACACGCGCACGCGATATTTGTGATCTGTGGTTTAAGTCACAGGCGTTAGCTGTTCTTAGTATTATAATAATGTTTATGTCTAAATAGATAACAAAGGAAAGAATCAAATTATTAAATAATAGAATGATAATCTAGAGCGAAGCAAAACGCACAAACGATACTGTACAAATCAAAAACAAGATACATAATTGCCTTGACAAGCAAAATAGGCTTTATATGTTCATCTTTCATCATTCATTCGACGCTCTGACCTACATATTTTTTCTCTTTCTGCTAATGAATTTCGATTGCTAAACCAAAGCCAGATTTAGCATAGGCACTATAATTTTTGTGCGCCGCAATTTTTTATTTCAATACACAATAAAAAGACTAAATTTTAAACTAAAATGCAATGAAATGTAAATCGCTCTCACCTGTGCCTTGTTCCTCGTATCACTTGCAATTTCGGCGTTGGAGCTAATTGCGATGAGCGTAAAGGCGCCGCGGAATTTCGCTCATCTGCTCAGATTACTGATAACACCCGACATTTATCATACTATGTTTAAATATGTCAATGTACTGCAGTCTGCATACATGAGATCCTGAACTTTTGGGAGTTTTGCTTATTTAAGACAAGACATTCTGGAGAAAGACTATTAGGAGTTAGGACACAAAACACGTGAAGATGCACACTCTTAAACAAAAATATTTTGTATTGCAATAATTATTATAGTATGTACATAGTATATAATATATATCTAACTGTTGCGTTTAGGCGAGAGCCCGTCTTTAGCCATTTCGTATAAAGACGGGCTCTCGCCTTGTTACAAATCAAAAAATTAAAATGTATGGGATTCGTATTTCGTACTAAGTTGATTGTGTTGCTCTATGGCTGATGCAATTTGATAGCCAAGCCTATCAAATTACCAAATTAATTGCTGACAAGTTACAAAATTAATTTAATTTATTTCGAAAAAAAATTATACTTACGTAATAACTAATTAGTAATTTATCATTTTAAAAAACATAATTTTCTTCAAAGTTACATCCCAAGTAACGTGATTCGTAGAGTTTAATCACCCGCTACGGCCTACGAGTAACTAGTTAGCTACGAAATTACGTAGCACGCTCGTAGACGCGCCGACTACCTACCGTAACTTGACCTAACTACGGTCGTGAGATTGATATTGGTTCAACACATTTTAATTCATAAGTTTAAACTTAAAGTAAATGATTTAATTGAAATTACAGATTCTGGCCTTTAATAAATTATTTTTTATTTGTAGCTAGTATTTATTTATATGTGTAGCTAAACATTCAGCTATTTGGATAACTAGGTATTCATTGCAAAGCTTCAAGCTATGGAAAATGTATTCGACGTCGATCGTGGAGTACCTATTGTTAAAATTTTTCACCATGGAGTACAAATTTAATATTTTATTAGCTTACTTTAAATATAAAATCTAAAGTATATAATTAGTGTCCTAACTCTTAATAAAACTTATACAGTTCCTGTCCTGATTCTTAAGCAAATAAATACCACTGATTTTATCCATATTCCATTCAAAATTTCTAATATTATAAATGCGTAAGTGTGTATATCATATATGTCTGTCTGTTGACTGTTACCTCTTCACGCCCAAACTGCTGAACCGATTTTGTTAAAATTTGGTATGGTACTTTTCATTCCGGAAAAACGTACGATTCACGCACGATAAACCAATTAGCGGGCGTCTTCTAGTTATGAATATGTATAAGATTTCAAACTAATATATATACGAGTACCTACTCGTATATACTACACGGTAATACATCGCGGTAAACAACTTTCATACCACATTGTGTACACATAGCCTACCTACGCAGTAGCAAACATGCACTGTCAACATTTCAACCAATTATGATTTACGGTAGGCGTACTAGCACCAAATACGGCACCTGCTCAATTCCCCATTATTGGGGAAAAGAGAAAGGTGTACTTCCCACGACAGTCGCGGACCTCCCCGACGCGCATACATTACAACGCATACAGACTTATTTTACCTCGGAACGAGCTAAAATTACCCTTATGGTTCATCCGTAATTCGTAAAGATCCTGTGAAAGGTAGATAGAGTTTGGACGGGATTTACAGCACGCATTGTCGCCGCCCGCCGGCCACACGCACGCCTGTGTTGCCAGAGTTGTCATTACTGAGTAAAACTCCCTAGAATTGAATAAAAGAGTTACTTTTTCCGGTTCTTCTCATCTAGCTACTCTTTGAGGTAGGCATCATAATATAAGACAATAAGACATTCAAACGTGTTCCAACTTGTAAATAAAAATATAATTATTTCAACTTTCATTTTAAATTTAAATACTGCATCATGTTTTGGGAAACATTGCAGAAGATGCATCATGCAACAAAAAGACGTTAATAATAATATATTAAATTAGTTGTCCGAATTTACTTAAACTTAGTTGACTTGAAAGGAATTTAGACTTGATTATAATTTCTATTACCTTCAAAACACCTAAAAATTGAGGAAATATTTTAAAATGTTGCCACACCACAAGTTTGTGAGTGCAACACCACAGCTAATTGGAAATGATGTTAATTCGTGGTACATAATCGGACACAATCCCTTTTGTCTCACTGATGACCTCCATAATGTGTTTATTTGTGTTTTATTACTCCGGAATTATTATTGTCCAAAACTAATCGTTTATATTAATCGAATATGATGTATTTTCAACGCTTGAACATTACTTTTTGAAACAAAAGTGCTTGTATTAAAAAAAGTATATGCTTTTCGTAAAATATTACTTACTAAAGTAGTCATAATAATATCATATTGATAGTTTGGCAACACTATACGTAGAATAGCGAGTCTATAAAAACTAGACTAAATAGAGGCTATTTTACAAAGCTGCAATGGTAAAACGTTCGTAATGTAATTCTTATATCTACGGATATCTTTCTTACATTTAAAAAACGCTGATAGAAGCAAAATAATAGAAATGCCATAAATTTTATTCAAGCAATAAAATAAACCTATGTCAGTTTTTATATTAATTTATTTAATTTATGATTCTTTCACAACACACTGAGTAGGTACAATTATTTCATTAATTATTTTAATTTACTTAATTAAAATTATATGCAAATACACACCTAGACAATTCCTACAAAAGACATGTTACTAAAATACAATAATGGAAAATTAATTTATTGCCTAAAACATGACCTTTTAAAGCATAAATTTAAATAATAATAGAAAACTGCTATAATATTAACACGACATAAAATTTATAGTCATAAAAATAACGGCTTCTTATAAAGCAAGAATAGTTCTAAATTATTATGCTTTCTAAAATGCGATTATGAGGCACAGAACTTCATTAAATATGCTTGAATAAGTTTGATTAATTTTTGTGCCTCGTTATTTTGGTTGCACCATAGAATTATCCTGCATTTTGGGTTTAAGAACTACCCTGCATTTTAATTTTTGAGTTTAATCTAAGAAAATCAAATGTTAACACTTAACCCCATAAATTACCATAGATTTGCACATTCCATCAACACCTTTGATGATAGGAACCACGGTGACCGTAGTGTTAATTACATCATGGGGTACCCTTGGACCCCGCGGCGAGAGTATAATGAAGGGGCGTGGCGGACCCCATACTACACAAATCAAGTCCTCGGTCTCCCCAAAGTCCAAACGTCTATTGATATATTATGCGCTTTTTAATAACCAATTAAAATCTTTCACATACATTTTATTGGAGTTTAAGTTAGTAAATTAGGTTTGTTATATAATACATATGTAGGTAAGTAGGTACATACCGAACAACGACGTGTGAGTTCTGTAAAATATTCTTATGTATCTTAAATAAATGATACACAAAATAAATGTGTGTACATACACGGTCTATGTGTCTATTAATATTATTGTTTAAGAAAATTATTGTTTTTTCCCATCGGAAAGGCTCCAAAACTACAAAGAACGTCCAAAAATGTAGAAAACAAAGCGAAAAATAGGCTAGGAGCTTTTTATTGGATGAAAATGTAGTTAGAATATAAGCTGAAATGTAAATGTTACAATCTCAAGATTCTATTTGTGTATATGACGGTACAGAAAAACGTTGTTAAGTCTGTAACATCTAAATTCTAAGTTATGTGTGAAACAACGGACAGGTATGGCTTTGGGGGGGAAAAGTATGAGGTGTACTATTGTCGGTAAGGGTCTATTCATATTGCAACGATACGAGGCGTTGTAATGCATTTCATTCTTTGGAAAAATAAGTTCACTCAGCCCGACAGTGCCAACTGCCGAGTTAATCAATTTAATGTGTGTCTTCTTGTGTAGGAGATAAAATTTAGTTTGGAATGGGTCATTTCATTGCATCGACGCGTCACGTTGCAATGTAAACTGACCCTAAAGGGGCGTGTCGGTACCGCACGCCCGTCGCACAGAGAAACAGATTGCTATTAAGCGTTTGTTGGTTTTAATTATGGCTGCTCACTGGTTTTTTGGTAAACTAGTTTAAGTTGGCAGGGGCGTAGCTAAGTTAAAGTATAGGGGATCCGACGGTCATTACCGTTTTACTCGTAGAACCTCATGAAAAGTGCACTTCTTCGGGAAAATAGGTTAACCTAGGGGCTTAGCCTATATGCCGAATTTTGCCAATATCATTCGAGTATTTTTAAAACAAATCCACAGAAAAAAACCCCGCTAAAATTGAGGAGGTAATTTTTAGCGGGTTTTTTTGTCGGAATTTCAGTAGACATTATTTTTCGAATCCAAATGAATGCAACAAGTTTGCAAGACGTGTTAAAATCAGATTGGTGGTGTCCGGACACTGTCTCTAATTTACATCTGCCGACCAATTAAGTATTGAAATGAGTCTCGAAATTTTCAGATACACTTGCTGTGGTATTTTAATTGGTCGCAGTTTTCGACCCGTTGTTAGCTCAAATTATGCGTTTTGGATGCTCGGGTTCACCATTCGACCCTCGAAAATACTTTGAGTTTGTGTTGATAGATATTGTAGGATTCAATCATTATTTAGTGTTTTCGATATCTAAAGCTTTACTTATTAGTAAAAATATATTTCATTAATAAGTATACATATATAAAACACTAAATTACTAGCACCTAAGTAAATACCACGGAAGTTATCTATACATATAATAAAACTGTAGAAATGTGAATTCTGTACATTAAAGATATTAAAAAAATAATAAGCGGGGGGTGTTACTAGACCGCTATAGAAGCCAAAAATATGGTTAGTTTTTTGTCTGTCTGTCTGTCTGTCCGTATGTTTGTTCCACTATCACACGAAAACTACTGATCCGCTTTGAATGCGGTTTTCGCAGATATATTTGTCTTCTTCCAACTTAACATCTGGTGTATAAAATTTTGCCTCCCAAGCCTCTAAGGGGACGAAATGGGGGTCAGATTTTGTATTAAACTTTTTTCTTTAACACGAAAACTACTGATCCGATTTGCTTCCGGTTTTCGCGGATATATTTGTCTTCTTCCAACTAAACATCTGGTGTATAAAAATCCCCCTCCCCCTCTAAGGGGACCCAAGAGGGGGTAAGATTTTGTAACTATTAAACTTTTTTCTTTAATGGAGTTACTTCATATTATTAACTGTGTTTTCCAACTTAACATCTGGTGTATAAAATTTTTCTCCCCACCCCTCTTAGGGGACAAAAGAGGGGGTAAGATTTTGTATCAACTGATGAAGTAGAAGTACTTTATACTTATGGCAAAACAACGTTTGCCGGGTCAACTAGTACATAATATGTAAATACTCTTGTTTCACGGTATTTGTCGCCATACTCCTCCGAAACGGATGGATCTTCTATACCCGAAATAACATACCTTAAAATTTAAATATATACGACAAAACATATCGTTTGCCGAGTCAACTAGTTATGTTTATAATAATTGGATCTTACGGACAAAGAATGAACACATCAAACAGAGGTACAAACTATAACAAACACGTGAACATCGTATGTGGTCGCGGGTGGCATCTAGGTACATTTCGGAGCGCCTCCGAGCTACGAATGTAGAGCACACTATGAACATTTCGTTAAAAGTTCAAAGTAATATTTAGTTATCATTATTCTATATCAGGGATCACCAAATGGCGGACCGCAGTCCGCATCCGGACCGCCGACCCATTGTGTGCGGACCAAGCATGTTCGAAGATGATCTTCGTTCATCTTAGGACTTCAACATCTCCAGGATTTAATGTCAATAGCTTGTACCAATATTTAATAATAATAATAATAATAATAAACTTTATTCTCATTTCAAGACATTACACAACCATACCTACTTAAAACAACATAAAATTTCAGCTTAATAAAATACAAAATAAAAACAGACGATACAGAAAAAAAAACATACTTACACAAACAAAAGAAACTTATGAACTAAAAGTAATATTTCAATCCAAACTCCAGAGAGATACCTAATTAGCTACAAAAATGGTTACATTTTCTCATTGATATCTAAAAAAATACCTTTGGAATTTCTGTAATTAGGTTTACCTACCTTTGTATAATTTTTTTTATAAAATGTGTGGACCGCGAAGGTCATTTCATGTCTTAAAACGAACCCCGAGCGAAACTAATTGGTGACCCCTGTTCTATATAGTTAATCCAAATATTGAAATTCGGGAATCCAATATCCATACTAATGCTATAGATACGAATGTGTGTCTTTTTCTGTCTGTTACCAATGCCCAAACCGCAAACGGCAAACCACTGAACCGATTTTGCTGAAGTTATGGAGCTACTTTGAGTCCCGGGAAAGGACATAAGATACTATTTAGCTCGGAAAATGTACGGTTCCCGAGCGATAAACTAACTTTAGCGCAACGAAGTTGTGGGCGAGCTAGTTCGAAATAAATAGGCCATGAAATTGGTTAAATAAAAACATTGCAAAAAGTAGAGTCGTATTAACCTCAAAAGATCTTCAATGTAGGTCTGAAACTAAATAAGAATTGTTTGCAGCGTGGTTAAATAAATACTTGAATCTGTTTCGATTGACTATGGATAAATAAATCTCAGACTGTATCACAATAAATAAATTTCAGAGAGCAATAAACTCTGAAGGCCGTTCCCTTGTTTACATCGCGATTTAAAGTGGGTTTCTAGTTTTATTATTAACCGACTTCAAAAAAAGGAGGTTATCACGTATGTATGTATGTATGTATGTATGTATGTATGTATGTATGTATATTTTTATGTTTGTTCACGCATATCTCCGGAACTACAAGTCCGATTTGAGTTATTCTTTCTTCATTGTACTAGGTATTTGCCAGAACTGCCCAGTTTTTGTATATGTTAATCTATAACAGCTTCTGAACAAATGTGCCAAATTTCAAAAGTGTATGTATGTATGTATGTATGTATGTATGTATGTATGTATGTATGTATGTATGTTTTTATGTTTGTTCACGCATATCTCCGGAACTACAAGTCCGATTTAAGTGATTCTTTTTTTGTTGTACTAGGTATTGTTCAACTTAGGAAACAGTGCAAGTTTCATCTAAATCGGTTCAGTAGATTTGGAGATAGGAAGTTTTAATTTTGAAGTCGGTTTTATCTTTTTAAAATACAGTTATTATTTGTGCAAATAAATAGGTCTACATCATACATGTATCTCGTCCAATATTCCCGTTCCTGTGTCCTCGGTGGCCGCTATCGGAGACGTATGCTAATGCAGTTTTTGCAATTGAGGGAAGAGCTGGGTGGTCGACTGTACTTTTACATCGATCACATACACTTTTACTTTTTACTTTGACTTTCGTTATTACTTTGGAGATGTTGAACATTCGTTACTCGATGTAGCTCAATTAAAATTTTCCCAATTGTTACTGATTTTGTCTGTTTGTTGCATTTTCAGTTTTCACCTTTAAACTGCTGAATTGATTGAAAAGGGTATGAAGTCCTGGGAAATTGTATAGTAATTATTAGTTAGTACACAATAAAACTCAATAAGTAATATTATCTCTCGTATTGTCTAATTTGTTGTGTTGTTTGTAATTTAGAAAGCGTGTTTTCGTTTTCTCGTATACGTCTTATATAAATAAATATATTCACACACAATTATAAGTCTTCTAATGGTCCACACTAATAATTATTGTCGACAGCGAACTAGTTTACATAATATTATATTCAAACTTAGGACTGAGTCATCCTAATACGACTTCGTATATTTAAGAGGCAGTCCCTTTGAAATATTTTACATTCATTTTTCAGGGTGCAGCGCTAAAAGCTTTGTCTGAAAATTGAACTACAAAATATTATTTATAAGCGCCATATACTAAACGTTTTTTTTTTGGGAAAAAAATATTATTCCATTTCAACAGTATTTTCAGGCGATTTGCGATTATATACAATTTTATCATTTTTTGTAATAGTTCATAATATGAATTACATTATTACTTATATAATACAGTAGACGTACAGGTTGTTGATCGGTCAATACCAGCACATTACATTAGCACTTCGCATAAACAATCGTGTGAAAACGAAAATTCAATTATGCGTAAGCATTGCACAAACAAATGACTTTATTAAACAGCGTGCAGCATCTTAATGGGGCATTTTTTGCGCGGGCCGCTGCGACACGACGATAAATTTGATGCGTTGAAATGTTTGTGTTGGTGCGTCTCGCGCGGGGCCGGCGCACGCGCATACATTAGCGCACAATACCGCGGGGGGCGCCCATTGTGTCCCCACCACACTCCCCCTCGCGCCCTCCGCGCCCACCGGCACCCCGCACCGACCCGCCGCGCCCCTAATGAAGGATTCAACGCGAGACCCGCAATTATGAGATAAAAATCGGACCATGTGTGGTCACAAGCCTCTTATCCGTTTACACAATTTTCGAACAATACGCGGTCCGCGGTTCGCGGGCAGGGCTGGCGCGGAGCTCTGAGGGTTCCGTACCAGACGGGTTGTAAGGGTTCCGTGCCGGGTAATCGGCAGATAATTGGGCGGCAGGTGCGCCCGCGCACACGCCAAGCGCCAGTTTACCGATCCCGAACTTCTGAATTAAACGTTCCGAAGTAGCAATTTCGAGGGAGTTTAAGTGTAATTTTCTTTCTTCGGGTTTAAAGTGCCTCGAACGGTTGATTGAGCTCGGGGAATTAGTTTCGAAACGGATCAATACTTTTTAATAATTTACACAAACGAAATGGGTTGAACGAATTCAGACGAAAGGTTATTGAATCAGAATTATGTATAATGCGATGATATTAATTATTATCCGATGCAGGCAGCCCTATTAAATAGCAACTGTGAACTGGCCACTTGATTTATCTCGGAAATAAAATTAAATAAAAATGTCGCGATTGCAGCTGGATTCCACAGCCTCACAAACGTATCAAGTTATTTTATTATTTACAAATCCTTTCTAGAGTTTATCTAATGAAACGACGAAAAGAGGATGTATTTTTTTCAAGGTTTTTAAGTGTAGCAAAAAAGAGTAATAAAAAGTACATAATAACAGAAATATGTAATTAGTCTACTTGTACGTCTTCGGTAGTTTGGAGATCGTTAACTTTCCAAAGGGTTCGCCGTTCGGAGCACGAGACAGCTGTCAGATATGCTTCCGACACGACTTTTTATTACAACTTTTTGTGGCCTACCCCCAAAGTAACTGTGGTTACCAATGTATTTAAAAAAAGGTTAATTAAAAAACTTTGCAATAATTTTTAATTAATTAAATAAATTTTGTTTAGGATTTAAGGAAACTGTACTAAAGGATCTGCTATTTTCTTCCGGCTTATGGTAGAGCTAGAAAAGAAGAATGTTTTTTTTTCAGCTTTAACTTCAACCAATTAATAATATTTCGTCATCATCTGTGTAGTCTGAAGTCTCTGAACAAAATCCAAATTCTTTTAATGTAATTATCTACCTAAATCCTAGGTGTTAATAAAGGTTTAATACTAAATGAAATTATGTGCATATTTATGACGAATCATTTACCCCATCTCAGCACAAGCTGTCACAGCAAAGACTTTTTCTGAGACCACCTGGCACGCACCCGCGGTACAAAAACCTTCGAGAAAAAACGTCATAATATTTGAATATTAGAAAAAACAATCGAAACTGCCGCACGTCACCTGTCGCGGCCTCGCGGCGCGGCGTTTCATTTGCATTGAAATACATTTTAAAGTTAAAAAAAATTGATCATCATTCAATCATTATGCAACGAATTGTCGCCCGTTCTCGTCGCAGCGCCAGATACAATCCTAGTTACAATTTCAATTATATTATACTCGACAATCGTCACTAACTTTTTATACCACGAATAAAATGGAAAGTTTTTTGTGTTTTTATTAAAAGAATATCTTGATCATATTTATCGACGCAGTCTGCACTCTGCACCTTCTGCCGAAAATCCTAGATCGGAAGCCAACACCACTTACAAAGTTTTCACTCTCAATTAATAAACCCGTAGCCCGTAGATTGTCGCCGTAGCGTATGTAGCGTCACAAAAAGGCAGTTCCGGGCAAACTCATTAGGGCAAAAAATACATAGGTACATAATATTATATTAATGTGTACCTAGTCGGTACATCACAGATAATGTTTTAAATTCCTTAATATTAAACAATTTATAGCGTGTGTTACCACATTCTTATTGTAGACTAGCTGTTGCCCGCGACTTCGTCCGCGTTAGTATAGTAGATCACGTCCCAAGTATTATTTTTCAAACATATTCAATGTACAGAATTGACTTTCTTACGATTTTATTACAATATGTATAGATGACTTAGTTTGTTCCTACAAAGGATAAGATGCAATACAAACTCCACGATACCTTTTAATTATGAACAAAAGGTTCATGAGGAATAAGGGGGGGGGGGTTTGGGGGGGCGCAGCCCCCCCAAAACAAACGACACTGGAAAACCGTATGTGTAGTTTAGTTTTTAACTTTGTTCTTAAAAAAGATGTATAACGCCGCAACACCGCTTTGTTTGAAGAAAAATTTGGGGAGGTGGGAGGGGGGGGGTTTAGGCGGGCGAAGCCCCCCCCCCCAAGAAAAGACCGATGCCAAAGCTCCCAGCAAGTTAATCAAACGAAACTCGAAATATGTATAGAAAAGATAGACAAAAGCTCATAGCATGGCAAGGAGTGAAGATAGATACAAAGTGTGAAGGAGAAATTTGTAGGAAATTTTATGGGCTTTCATTACGTACCGGACATTTTCTCTCTACAACGCACCGTTTTAGCGATATGAGCAAAAAACTAAAAATATTGAAACTTGAGCCCCTCCCCCCGCCCTAGGTGATATCGTCATAATATATAGCCTATGTGTTGACCCGACCTCTATATAATATTCGTGCAAAATTTGAAGTAAATCCATTCAGTACTTTCCGAGTTTATCCCGGACATACATACAGACAAACAGACAAACGGACAAACAGACAAACAGACAAACAGACAAAAATTCTAAAAACTATATTTTTGGCTTCCATATCGATTGTAGATCACGTCCCAAGTATTATTTTTCAAAAATATTCAATGTACAGAATTGACTTTCCTACGATTTTATTATATGTATAGATGAGAACAATGTCTGTTTTGAATTCTATTTCTATGAGTAATTTATAAAACATTGTGAGTGATCATCCTCTTTATCTGCGACAAACATAATGTTATAATGATGTTATCATAGAGTAATTAAATAGTTATGTATGATTGGTCCATGATGTTATACATAAAATTAAACGATCACGTTATGTTAGTTATTTAATTTACAAATTAGTTACATACCTACCTATTAATTAATATTATAAAAATATATAATATTGAAACCACTTACGAGTTACGACTTACGACATCACCAGTTAGGCACCCGCGCCTCGGCGGTTCAAAAATGGAACAACCGATAAGGTGACGTCTTGATAATTTGGCTGTAGCGATGTCCATTTTTCTCAGCAATGACTAAAGCTAAGAAATTAAAGTTCACTGTCAGTATTCATCATGTCTTTGTCTTTGAATTACCCATAGCATAACACGATTGGTCAACTTTTATAACACAGAATAATCAATCAAAAAGACCTCTGTAAAAAAAGGGATTCCTATTTTGCCAACAGAGGAGAATGATATAAGCTTCCAAAATTTGTACATAAATTGGTTCTAGTATACACTTTAATTTGCCCATAGCTTATATGAAATGTATTTATGGTTTTTAAATTACGCGACAAAAACCATTTTGTCGCTACGCCCTTTCCATTTTTTGCTGTTCCATTGCTTGTTTTCTATGAGAGGCCGGGCCAGCCTCGCATAGAAAACAAGCAATCTAAAACACATCCAACACGGTTTTTTACTTTAACATGGCGTCGTCACCTTATACTCCACCACCACAGTCCACACAGGCGAATATTATGTTTTTTATATTATGCGGTTTGTGGCAAAGCACGTGATACACAAAGTGCATTATGTTATTGCCTTAAATAATTGCCGGTTAGAGTTAAGCTGCGGTGTACTTATCATAATATGGTGTGGTGCAGGTGGTTTGTTAATGACTGCGGAGTGCGGACTTTTGAAACAAATTGGCTTGTTTCTTAAACACCGAGTATGGATTTTCTCCTTTGTGTTTTCGTATGGTAATGTAACAATTTTGAAAAAAAGAACCTTTCCCTTTTATGTTCTTTTCATGTTCTTTTTTAATATTAGGTACCTATCTTACTGCAAAAGATTGTGCGTAATGCCTACGTAATGATAATATTATGAAGAAACGCCAAACAATAATTATTTATCGAGATATTAACAAAAGTTAAGAACTACTACGGACTACCGAATTCCACGCAAATCGCTCAAAAATCAAAAGCAGTCTATAAAATTTAAATAATGTTTTCACATCGAAGTGCGAAATTGACAGCAGCTGTTGGGCTGACAGTTGACGTGCAGCGCTCTAGGCGACAGCGCATTCTCAGCTGTCAACATGACCACAGACAATTTAATACTACCGTCATATCTGAATGCACCGTTGTTTAATAAACAATTTTGCTGCTATTTCCTCCTTGAATACTGGTACATATAAATAATATTATGATCGCAACATAGTAGTAATAGATACCCATTCTTTGGTGAAAATTGAAATTCTAAAATAATTAAACCTTATGCCTTAAAAAGAATTTTAATATGTAGAGAATTTTCGATTTCTAGCTATTTTATTTTTACTTTATCGACGACATTGTTAATCTTGCTCTAGTTTTTTTAGACTCGAGTATCAAAAAAGCATGCAGCTATAATTATTAATTATTCAATTTTCATAACTTTACAATATTAAAACGTTTGCTACGTATATTATATCAAATCTAACATCGACTAAATTCATCCAAATTGGGGTAAACTACCGAGTGATTGACCCCAATCTTATGTCAGTAGCTCTCCCGCCAGCGTTCGTGCGATTCGCGATAATTATATGCAAATGTATTAAAATATCGATATTATTATGATAGGTTTACTCGATTATCGCTGCCTCACTTCACATCCATGCCCCGCGGATATTATTAAAGCACTTCCCTTTTCGATTCCGTTTTGAAAATAGAATTTTCATTCAAAATTCGAACTGTATCTAATCGTGTGTAATATGCTCGCGGTTGTTGCAATAAATTAGTGAATCAAAATTATGGCCGAAAATCGAAATATACTATTAGCGATGACCTGTGTACGCGTGGGTTTTTGCCCGATTATATTTGGAACATTAAACCATGATCTAATACTAAATTATAGTTCATGAAATTCAATGAGCTAACTAGAATTTTATATATGGGCCTGCTAATATTATTATGTAAGTGATTGGCCTACGTAATTGTATATTGTATAGGCAAGGCCGGTCAATAGCATGATATGATACTGTATGAGGTATGACTTATGACTCATTGACAGTACAAATGAATCACTTTCTTAAGTTCCTGCTCGACGTTGAGGAAAAATGTTGGGAAACGTTTTAGGAAACCATTTGAGATAAATTTTGGTACCTAGAAATTCGCATATATATAGGTATGTCGCAGTCATCTAGTTCGTTTTTATCTCGTTGTTATTTTTTTGTAAACCACCCAGAAGTAGCCGTCGTCGCCTCATGATTGAAGTCAGTTTCTAGATTAACCTAATTTACCTAATATTACGCGCGTCACCAACAAATACTTTTAAAAAATCATAGCATTCCATTTAACGACTTCACTATGATGACGTTTAGTCAAGACGTTAAACGTTACAGTCAACGCCTTGACTAGTTGTCCTTCAGTCATTCAATAAAACGGTGTCATTCAATGAATAGGTACGCTAGTCACAATCGAATCACAGATTGAACCAGATGACTGCGACATATACACAAGAATTAAGAAGCGATGGGTTAATACTTAATGACTACGAATTTTGACGTGCTCCGCGACCGGACTCTAGCGTGGTCTATTATGAAGACAAGCCTACAAAAATTAAAAAAATTGAGAAGCTTTTTGTTGTAGTAGCTGTGGTACTTAATAGTAGAAAATGGGAACGCATATTTTTATTTTGGTGATCTGCAGGACAGGCTCAGCCTAGTGCAGACATCAAAGAAACTCGGCAGTAAAACGTCTGGTGGAAAAAAGTATTATATATTACTCCCACATAACAGATAAGTCAGATTATTGTATCCGTAACCTACTAAACGTATTACCAATACACGTAGATTTCTACGTGTGATGAAATCTGGTATGATTCACTAAAGATGCAGAGATTAGTAATCCTGAAATAAAAATAAACTGTGATTGGTGAACGATTGAACGATTCGTCATTTATTAGGTCGCGACCTTGACCGCGTAATTTTGTCACTTTATCAATTATTATCACATGATACCAAACCAATGTTTGACACAAGTCTGTCATTACGAGCCTAACAACGTCGTATCACGTATGCGATTAGTATGACATTATAAATGTGAAAATGTGTTTCTGCCTGACGCCTGTTACCTCTACATAGGGTTGCCATCCGTCCGGATTTCCCCGGATTTGTCCTAGTTCGGAGGGAGGGAGGGAGCGTCCGGTCGGGTTTTTGAAAAGTGTTAGGGTAAAATCCGGACACTTTTGTGATGAGAACTATTTAGAGTATTTAGTCATGCAGCAATAAACGAAAAATAAAAACTCGCTAAGCATACACGGTTTCTTGCACGGACTTGAGATAATCAGATTTTTAAAAAATAAAAAATTGGCAAGACGTAATCGTCAAATAGTGTCCGGGGAAATACCCATATTTTGGCCAAATGTCCGGGAATTTTGTCGTGCCTGACCGGCGCGGCGATGGCAACCCTACATCTACATGGCTAACCGTATTTATAAAAAAATGATATGGATACTTTGAGTTGTCCCGGAAAAGGACATAGAAATTTTTTATCCCGGAAAATCTATTCGGCGGTAAACGAATTTCGGCGCCACAAAGTTGCAGGCTTTATCTCGTACGAAAATACAGGTTTAATATCAAAAGGCATTGCGATAGATTATTATTTATTATTAATTTATGTAATAATATTATTATTTAGTAACTATTAATATGATTTTATTAGTATGAAATTATTTATTAATTATTATGATTATCGCTGTTGATTCTATATAGCGCGTCAAGAAAGTGAAGAAATTAAAAAGTGGCAACATCGTAGTGTCATCCTTTTTTTTCTTAGATTGATTTGAAAGGGATGACACTGCGATGTTGCCACTTTTCAAAGCTTTTCAATTTCTTCACTTTCTTGACGCACTGTAATAATGGTCAAGCAAGTGTGGCAGTGGACCGTGACTTAAGTACTTTAGTAGGCAAATAAAAAAAGTTAGCAAAAATTGCGAACGCATCCAAATAGCCATCTGACTAAGCTCCAATTTGTGTGCAGTACTAAATCAAGCACAAAAGAGCCGACTCCAACCGACATATCCGAAACGCCCAACCCACTACATGCTACGAGGCTCGAGGTCTCTTAAAAAACGATTTAATATCAACCAGCTTTATCCTAAAATTATAATTTAATATTACTTACCCAATTTATATCATTTTGTTTTTCACGTAAATTAGATTAAGGAATCTACTTTGAATTATTGTTTCCTGTGATTGCTTTATTTTATTGCGCTACCGACCGTTTTTACCAACCACCCCGGTAGCCCCTAACTATATTAAAAGTATGCATTCCTTGTGGTCTCTTAGAAATGAGTTGTAGAGGTACCTAAGTTTCTAAACTTCCTATGGCTAATGCTAGCCTCTAGAGTCTAGGGGACACCTAATGTTAGGAATCTTAGGATGCGGTTAGGGAAAAGTGGCATAAGCAACTGAATATTTTAAAAGTTGGTTAGAAGGTTACCTTGAACATAGAGCATAGAGCACCAGCAGGCTGGTTTAATGCTCTAAGCATAGAAAAGAGTGGGAACAGGGAACTTTACCCTAACTGCATTTACTAGGGGAATGACTTGCTTATTTATAGTAAATTAACGAAAGTTTGATATCGCAGCGGACGTGGTGGCATATGCCGCGGCGCGCGGTCGTTAGTGAAACAGTTTAAAGTATTTTAAAACGGTCAAATTAACGTTAATGATACGTTTAATATTAACAACTGCTCATAACTGCAGACTGCAGTCGATATTTTAACAGTGTTTGCGCGATTACTTAGTGCCGTTTGTACGCAGCTTAAATTATTTTATAATGTAAACTGAAAAAAATCAGCATTAATTTCATTCATAAACTGAATTTATAATGCCGTAGTTTATTATTTAATGAAATATACTAAATAAAAATTAAAGATTAACGACATAATAAGATATCTCAGATAAATAGTTGGTTTTATGTAAAATGCCGTCTTGTTCTAAACTTTGATGTGATATTATGCTAGTCATATTATAGTAACCTAAACGTTGTCTCATGATGGGCAAATACAGGCGATCACGAAACTGTAGAGGGGAGTTTTTTTCATAAGATTTTATGGTCTGGTAACAAGACCATACAAGACCTTTGCCATTGATTAATTAATAATTATTCAATTAGTCTTAGATAATACTTAATGTCATAGAGAAAAAATAACTAAGTAGGTATGGGATAAACCATCATGGAGCTTTTAGTCAATGGCAAATAAGCATTGTTTGCATTATTTGGACTTTTAGTTATTAAACAGATTGTAGTCACGAATAATGGCGAAATTACATCTATTATTTACGGATCACGGGTTTATCACTTTTGTAACAAACCGTGTTATAGTTTAAACAATTTAATTTGCATCGATTCGTCGCACTTCTACCACGAAGTGGTGGAAAACTGTTTTGTGTACTTCCTGGTATTTTATTCTTTGACATTATCTTATACCGACAGAGCACCAAGTTACACCTGGGCTGGTATAAAACATTAATCTGAAATTCTAAGACATTAAAATTATTCGGATGATTAAATGAATGAGGGCTTCCCAAGATCGGCATGGTTATTGGTTAGCCCACGTTGAGCAGTGGAAAGCGATAGGCTGAGGCCTGAGGGTGATGATGATGATGATGATGATGATGATAAATATCATAATTCAAAGCTGAGGGAATTCCTGGAAAATATGTAATAACTAATAACGTAATTAAGAGCGTTATAACAGTATGCGATGCGAATTGCGATAAATCGGAATATCGGATTTGTGATTTAGGTGTCCCTTAAGGCCGTCCACAGACTTTAAGCTATAATATATGTATATTAATATGTTTATAGCTAGGCATGTTACTATATATTATTTTCTATACAATTTTCGCGTGACCACACACTCAGCTATAATATAATATAATATTTCTGGTCTCAGTGTGTTTAGTACTTTATACCTACTTTGTCCGACATCATACAAAAATTGGCATTTGGCAGATAAAGATATGAATTCTCACAAGTCATACGACTATGACGGAATATTAATGGTTATGAAAATTCCATATAAAAATAATCGGCCAAGTGCGAGTCAGACTCGCGCACGAAGGGTTCCGTACCGGTATAGAGCGAAAGTAGACAAAAAATTGTGTTTTTTGTATGGGAGCCCCCCTTAAATATTTACTTTATTTTAATTTTATTTAAAATTATTAAAGTACAAATACAATTAAGGATTTTGTGAAAATTTCAAGTGCGTAGCTGTTACCATTATTGATTACGAGCAAAAGAGGCCAAAAAAGTGACGTTTCTTGTATGGGAGCCCCCCTTAAAAATAAACTTTATTTTATTTTTAGTATTTGTTGTTATAGCGGCAACAGATATACACAATCTGTGAAAATTTCAGAAGTCTAGCTATAGCGGTTCTTGAGATACAGCCTGGAGACATACAGACAGACGGACAGACATGGAAGTCTTAGTAATAGGGTCCCGTTTTTACCCTTTGGGTACGGAACCCTAAAAATGATCAATCCATCAATCCGTGGGTTAGACGATCAATTTTTCGTCAATCTGGATCGGATTGATGGATCAGATTGATGAAAATTTGATCGTGTAACCTCTGCCTATGTCCCTACTCCCTATCCCTCAAACAGTCACACCGAATCTCGAATGTATTTTATCGCAGCGACATGTCATTCGATATCGCATCGGGTGATGTAGACATAAAAACCTTCTGAATACCATTTCGCACTATTCTGAATTCTCCTTCTGTGTATACGGTTATACGGTATACCCAAACGACAGACGGTTTTATCCATTAGATCGCTACAATGTATAGGTTTATTAGGTACGCAAAAAACTCACAAAAAGCACCCAAATGTTCTCCTAATGCACTTCACACATCACGTCATTAGTGCAGGCACCGCTGGGAATGACGTTTGTAATGACGTACGATTTGTGGGCGCCATGTTGCGAATAAATATTGGGCGAATTAACCTTCTGCTGTCCACCTGCGGCCTTTGTCGGTAACTAACCGTGAAATGTCTTTGGGGATCGAAACTACCCATATGGTGTTTCGTATTTACATTAAATTAGCGAAGTTGTTTTATCGATCGTTTTTATGTTCGACTATAAGTCGAAATATTTATGTCGTTCGTGTGGTAGTATCGTCGATAAACCAGATATTGGATTTTCTGGTATTCTATAACAACGGGAGATAGTTACTATTACAATTCGATTATAATAAAGGGATAATCATAGCAATTTTACGCGACTTCGCCGAAACCATAAGGGGAATGGTTTTAAATTTTAATTTATTATAACATTTTTAGATTCGTCATAATAATATTCAGTATCAAAAACAGAAATCATAAAAGAAGTACTTAAGTCTTTATCTTAGGGTAGCCCACTTAAAAAAAACGCGGTGCCTGCGACTCAAACAGGACACTAGTTCGCATAATATTTGTATAATGCGCCAGATGTTTTATTGCAGGTACGCGGGTGAAAATTAAATAGAGCTATTGTTGCTATTTACAGAAAACTGCATATAAGTCGAAACAGATGCGCGGTAATTGTTTCACCTCGACCATATGCTTCGTTGTTAGGACTAAATAGTACCTAATGGGACAAAAAAGGCTAATTATTGTACTATTGCCTATAGGCTACAATGGATAAGTCAAAACACGTGTTGACTTTTGTATAGTACCTAAATAATATTATTATGTACTTCTGATTTCTAAGTAAAAGGCATTTGCATCCGATTTTTAGTAAACGTCCATATTTTAAATAAAAAAATTCGAGGATCTATTAAAGTATACCGCGATAACGTTACTAAACTCATATTAGAAACGGAAAAAAATTCTCGTCATCGCTACTGCAGCTCGCCCCTAATCGCTCTCTATAGGGATAAGAGCTGGCACTTCTCAGTTCTCTTTACTTTACCCTAGTCCCGGGAGGAAATATAAATTGCTACTGTGTCAGGACTCAGGAAGTGAATAAGAACCCATTGGGATTTGGGATATAGAACACGATGTGCAAATTGTGTCTGGAATTGGGAATTGATACTCTGGATTCTGGAGTCTTAACAGCAATCAGCAATGATAATATTATATTATGATTCATACCTCATACTGAATGATATGACGTACAACATCATTGCTTTACAGTGAGAAGTAGTCCTAAAAAAATTTTTAAGTAAATCAATAAAGATCTACACCGCCGTTTTTCCATACAAACGTCCGCTGTTTCCTCCCTGGATAATAATTAATACCGGTAGAGTTATAATTTTTTTCCTGAATATCTATGGCCAATAATCCAATGTCCAGTGTCCCTATGTTCTTTTTTTTAATAATTTAATTATTAAAAAAGATATAAACGTTCAGAAACCCAAAAAATGGCCAGATTTTTCTGTGTTCAAACACCCAGAAAAGTGAAAACAAAACTGGCTAGAATATATTATACCAAAAAAGTAAAACATAGGAACACAGCTCAAGCCTTGCTTTAATTCTTAATGAAAAAAAGTACTTAAATCGGTTAAGTTTTGGAGAAGGAATCAGAGGACAACGGAGCGATGATTTTCTGTTCTTTTATTAGAACTTTCTTCGTGTTGTCTCTATCGCGCTCTGTGGTGGGAGACTTGAGATTGGTGAGACAGCAATACATTTTCAAAATACCTATTTTGAATTTGTCTCGTCCTCCTAACATGAAAGTATTTTACAAACTTTTAGGCCCACTTGCGCAGATCTGAGTTAAAGTTAACTCTGAGTTAAACATCACGTCATCTGTATCACTCACTTGGTGAGTGATACAAATTACAAACAGATGACATGATGTTTAACTCAGAGTTAACTTTAACTCAGAAACAGAAAGTGAGTGATACAGAATACAGATGACATGTTGTTTAAGTAACTCAGAGTTAACTTTAACTCAGATCTACGCAAGTGGACCTTATTTAACTTAATTCACAATATTAACATGTATTTTCACTAATTATTGTGAATAATTGTAATTACTAATTTTACATTCAATAAATTAATTAAACTCTCCAATCTCCAAGTTTGAGAAAGACCCCGCGCAGCTTAAAATAATGAAACGACGAACAATCGACTAGATTCAATAAAGGAAGGTAGATGCTCGGAAACGGAACCACCCTCTCAAATATCTACACACGTACCACCGCGGCGCGCGGGGTGAGAAAAAAGTTTATGTTCCGAAAAAAAAAGGAACCCAGCGCAGCGCCTGTGGCAGCGGCCAGCGCCCTGCGCCAGCAGGCTAGGCGTGAACGAGTGAGCAGACGAACTCGAAATTCGAATTCGATTCTCGCGTCTCGAATCGAAATTCGAATCAGTCTGCGCGGAACGCTCGACAAGGGAGGTTGTGTCGGTTCCGCTTTTAACCAGCGCATAATTGATTTCGCGTAATCGTGTTCGTACTTTAAAAAAATATTTTATTTCTTACGTTCTATTTTATCTACCTCGTTTTAACTGTGACATTACGTGTTGTGAATATTATGTTATACTGAACTCTGAAGTCACTTTTCTTATAAATCTAAAAATGGGTAAGTGTAAAAATCTTTGCTTGTTTATAAATTTTACGTCAACTTAGTAAAATTTACGAAAATTGTATTGTATTGTTTACTTATATATTATAACACCTACTTGCTTGTAAGTTGTAACTACAATTTGAGTCCTTCCAAATCCTGGTTTTCAGCAAGTTTTCAGGTGTTACAATATGATTGTAGTATTAATTTCATGAAAGTTAAATTCGGAATAATAGGTATTACATATTATATTTTAGGCAGTTTTAGGTATGTAACCCTAAGATGAATATTATTTTATATATTTTGTTTTAAGATAATATAAAACGATTAAATTAAAAATAAATAAATAAACAAAAAATTGTCAGCTGTAAAAGTTTTCCACCTTCTTTCAAAAAGATTAAAATAAAGCTTAGACTACATTACCGTGTTTCTCTCGACTAAATAATTATTTATTTAGAATTTATCATTTTTTCTAGTGTAACGTTATTCTCATTTGTTAGATTTTAGTTCAATCCACTTTATTGTAACAATATTCTATTTTTTACCTGTATTTTTATAAATTTTAGTTATTGTACTAAGGATGGCACTTTTGTGTTGCATAATTTTTTATAAATTGTTGTCATAAGGAGCAAAATGGTCCGGGGAACATAATATTCTTATCATAATGTATATTTAAAAGATTATGATTAGTCGCGAAAATAATTTATATTGTTTTTAATGTGATGATTTGAGCCTTATTATGTTTCTAATAAGGCTCAAAAGTAATGACTTCCAGTATCTATTTCATCTGACTCAATTTTCTATGTTTTAGGGTTTTAAAATTAAACAGACTAACTATTTAGTGATGTCAATAGTACGGTTCAATTTCTCAAAAATATCTGAAAATTTTTTGCCAGTCGCACAATACTTTTTTTATTTGTAATTTTTAGTTGTAATCTGTATTATGTTTTAATATTATAATGTGTGACTGTCTTATCTTAACGCTTCAATCTCTAATTTCTAAACCGATTTGGATGAAACTTAATATCTAAAGACTAGGGTCACACTAATCGAGTTCCGTGAGAGTATTTTTAGCAAAATACGTTGTGTTGTTGAGTTGTGAATTTACAACCCTGTAAAATAACAATTGAAACAACTACATTCATATATAATTGCTTTATTTTATATTAAAAATAATATCTGTAACCGGAAACTAGCTAACTACAAGGTCTTATCGAATAATTTAACACGAAATCAATAAAGCGGTCACTAAAATTCTACAAGGTAACCTAAATTGTGTAAGAAGGCTGGCAGTATTCAACTTAGTCAAATTGTAATAAATAGAAATGTGCTATTGTGTTAGTTTTTGTTATAAAACACGCAACACTTACCTACAAATACATATTATAACAATCACTGAATGAAGATAATATCTATAATTATGTACTTGAATTTGGATTAAGAAAAATTTAACACTACTGGCCTCTATAAAATATGATCGTAACAGAATTTGCACAAACATGTCGCGACAGGCTCAATATTCAATAATCAATGGCGGAAAGCTGTCTGCAAAAATACCTAAGTGCTCTGTCTCTGTATGACTACTTTTAATGTAATAACCAGACAAATGGTTATGACTTATGAGTTATGAGACCATAATGTTATGTATTATGATATACATTATTATTATATGGTATGGTTTTCAAAACATTTATTTATGGCACTATAATATTAGAAAAATATTTATTATTAATCTAAAATCTTATTGTTTAAAATTAAAGACTGCAATAGACTGATGAAGATGATAAAAAGTAGAGGATAGTCATAAACAAACAAGGTCCGTGCCAGCCCTGAAATGTATGCGAAAGTTTTAATCTGGCTACCTCTGAAAAAGTTCTAAAACGTTAGATCAAAGACCATTGTCTTAATTCTGCAATTCATTAGCTTCCCGCTAGGAAAATGTAACATACTTTCACGGTATCGCAATGCAAAGACTGAGATTAGAACATAATGGTGTGGAGGTGGCCGCGTGGGAACGCTCCCAGGTCACGTGCCTACAATAGTGTATCCTCGGCTTTTAACCGTTTAATTATCAACCGTAAAATAATAACCGAACTGACCGGGTCAACGGTCAACTGCTTTCCGTGTAAAGTTGCGGTTACAGATTTTATCAATCAATATTTAATTTAAGAAGTGGGTTGATTCAGTTTTCACGGCAAAACTATAACAATATCTATACTAATATCATAAATGCGAAAATGTGTCTGTTTGTCTGTTACTTCTTCACACTTACACCGCTGAACTGATTTTGATGAAATTTGGTATGGACATACTTTGAGTCAGTTAGGACATCTAAGGATACTTTTCCCGATTTCCCGATTTCCCGATTTGATCCCGGAAAAATGTACGATATCCGCGCGATAAACGAATTTTGCCGCAGTGGTGTTGCGGGCGTTATCAGTGTGTTTTTAACTAATGGGAAAACAAAATATTATGACATTAACTTGTTTTCTTATAAGTGATAATTAAAAAAATTATAACATAGATATATGTATAAATATTTTCTGCCAATTAATTTCTTATTTCACGGGTCTCAAGTAACCAATTACATCAAAAGATAGCAAGCTACTATTTTAGTATATTAAGTAACAAAAGACTATTAAAGTTGATAATCCCACATTACATAGTCATTAAAACGAAAACACAAAAGCTATGTTACTCCAAATAGCTTAATTAACGCCAGCGATCCAGTACAATAATTGTTGCTACAGCAAAAATTTGCGGTTGCAACAGGAAATTTCACTAAAACAATAAATCATCAACCGGATGAGTGAACTTATGAATGTAAGAGTGAATGAACTAGAAGATCAATCAATTACATCTCCATTCATAAGACTATGTTAATATTGTCTGGGTTCGCCTACGCAAGAAACCATAATATTAAAGTCCTACTGCATTCATACTATTGTATAAATTATAATATCTAAAAATATATTATAATATTATGACACCCATAAAAGTAACATATTAAATGTCTATAATTCTTTTATGTTATTTAATATTTAATAGGAATTCAGTGATACCAAATGGCAAGAGCTGATAATATAATTACATATTTTTTTAATTAAATGCTTTATAGTCTAGCGTCTAGCATAATACATACTTGCCTATGGCCTACGACTATTATTGTAAAACGGGAAAAGTCCATGCTCCAGAAATACCATTGCACCCTTCCGCCAGGGTTGCCAGTCATACAATAAAACTAGTACAAATACAGGATTCTGCAGTCTCTGAACGAGATACGAGACAATTAATAATATAAATCTCATATACATATTTTGTATGAGGTCTTAATGGTCTTATCCATTACAATTTATATTATATCAAAATACGTATTTTAAAAATAAAATTTCTTTATACGATCGAATGCAGACATCGCGACAGGTCGTCATAATGACGAATATCTAAGAAATGCTTTAAAAACTGTACTAACATGTTACATCATACATATGTGAGTCAAAGTATGTACTCCAGGATGACCAATGAGTCCCTGTACATATTAACAGAAGATGTCCCTGATATAATATTTTAAAAATAAAACTTAAAAAAAAACATTGTTTAAGTTTACATCTGAACGAATTTACATAATTTTAAAGATTGTATGACATAATACAAAATCGTGTACTGAAATCATAAAAAGAAATATTTAAGAACTATTGTTTTTATGCATATTTCTTTTTGCAAGACTGGTAGGAGAATTTAAGATCAAAAAAGCCACCTGGCAACCCTGCCTACCGCTATACGATCATTTGTCATTGAGGTGCGTTGAAAATTGCGTCTGGGATCTGGCCGCACCGTTCAACTGATTGCGAATTTGCGATACACTTTGTCAGTTATTACGTACGGTATTTGTAGTAAAATGCTTATTGTACGATGTTACTGTAAGCAGTAAGTAAATAATATTAAAGAGAAAAACAATACTTAGGATTAGGAATACATTTTTGACCTTGCGCCGCGCTGCACTACGCGCCTACCGGCGCGCGGCGTGCGGCGGTATGCTGCGTATAGTGTGCACCAGCTTTAAAATGCTTGCATTTTACGTCACATGTAACAACTGACGTTTTGTAGCGCCGCGCCGCGCCGCTGCCGCGTAGAGCAGCTTTTTAGGGTTCCGTAGCCAAAATGGCAAAAAAGGAACCCTTATAGATTCGTCATGTCTGTCTGTCTGTCTGTCTGTCTGTCCGTCCGTATGTCACAGCCACTTTTCTTCGAAACTTAGAGCTATACTTTTACTTGGTCTGAGATTGAAACTTGATAAGTAGATGTAGTCTGTGAACCGCATTAAGATTTTGATGCAAAAATGGAAAAAATATTAAAAATTTTAGGGGTCCCCATAGGTGACTGACTGGGGTATCTATGGATAAGTCTCCAAAAATCATATTGAGGTTTCTCATATCATTTTTTTCTAACCTGAATAGTTTGCGAGAGAGACTCTTCCAAAGTGGTAAAATGTGTGCCCCCCCCCTCTAATTTCTAATCCTCTGATAATTCAAAAAAAATATATGATGTAAATTACTATAAAAACTACCAACGAAAATTGGTTTGAACGAGATCTAACCAGTAGTTTTTTATACGTCATAAATGGTAAACCTTAATCTAAATTAAGTACATTAAATCGACTGAAATATAATAATAAATCAAAAATCTTTTAAATTCATAAAAATAAACCTTGTTGCTGCTGCGGAACCCTTCATGGGCGAGTCCAACTCGCACTTGGCCGCTTTTTTAATATTTGGTCTCTGCAGTGTAGTGTCGCCTGCTATTATTTCAACGTTCTTGTATTAACTATTATCATTTTATTGATATTTGATGGACAGAAATATTTGAATGACATAATTATTATGCGTGTCGCCTTTATAATAATATGTGATAATATTATGAATATGTTATGGGCCATTGAAATGTGCGTGGCGTAGGCTCACGTTTGATGGGACGCCAATAGTGGCTAGCCGCTAGTGGTTTAGTGGTTCCGGCTACGTGATCGTGACTCAACGGCGCCCACGCCGCGCCCACCGGCGCCCACTAGCGCCAACCCCGCGCAAATCCTAAAACCTAGCTATAAATCTTATATCAAACATAAGCTTTCTCTAAGGAAAAAACAAGGACGTCTTAGTCATAATCGTCCTTCTGGGCTTAGAGTTGTTTGTAACTCGGTAGCTGGTAGGAATCAGCTAATATAGCCTCTCCTGGATGATAGAAACTACCGCTGTTTGTATTGTAGTCAAATAACTTGGCCAATGCTCAATGACGACCTCTGTGGCTCAGTTGGTGGGCTGTTGGTAGCTCAAGGGGGTTGCGGGTTCGAATCCCGCCGACGGAACAAAAAAGTTTTAAAAGTTCCTGGGTCATGGATGTGTATTAAATATCTGTATCATTAATCATATTATAATAAAAATCATATATATAATTTATGTTATGTACTTATAGTATAAAAGTATTAAATATATTTCCGTTGTCTGGTACGCCTAACAAGTCCTTCAGGTACTTACCACGGGGCCAGACTGACGTGGTGTGAAGCGTCCATAGATATCATTATTATAAGTTATTTCACTTATTTCTCTCTCTCCCCAAACGTTGACTCTGGGCCGAGAAAAGTTCGCAATTTAAAAATTATGCGATTGTCGCGCGCGTTGCAGTGTCCGGATTTAGTGTCTGCGCGCGGCGCGTCTAGTCTATTTGGGCGTTGGCAACAAAATCGTGACCCTCTCCAAATTTTCAGGCTGGGCCCGCACACAGACAATATTAGCCGAGGAAAGTTCGCAATTTAAAATGCAGCGTCCGGATTTAAGTGTCTGCGGCGCGTCTAGTCTATTTGGGTGTTGGCATTGGACTCGTGGCCCGTGGGAAACGGGTTGAACGACTCGGAGACAATACGAGATACACTCTATCTCGATTTAACCCAAACACCCACGCCGGTGCACCCACTATACCTGCTGTTTTTAGGGCGAACTTGCTTTTCGACACGCTGATACATTATGTTCGACGGTCGTAGGTATGTGGTTAAGGTAGCAGTACCTAGGCATCGGCGCATAATATGACAAAATTACTAAAAAATGACATACTTTTTGCAACCCCCCCCCAAAAAACAAGTAAATACTGGTCATAAAAATAATAATTTGCTAGCCAGAAACATGCAGATAAACTGATAAACTCATTAAAATATTAAATTAACATCACAAACACCATCGTCCATAGATCTAGTCACCTAATAAAATTTCACAAAGGTTTTACTTATCTACAAAAATCTAGAACATGAAAGACCTAATTTAATTTAGGCACAATATAACGGCTAGGGCCGCGCTAACCTCGAATAACCTCAAAAAGTGTCCAACGCGTATTGATGTGTCTCGGGGGTGGTGGCCGACTGGTCGATAGAGCTAGGGCTGCCACTAGCTGGAAAACTGGGAAAAAGGGTTAATGCTTCGTTCAAACCTACGCGACCACGCGACTGCGAAGCGGGAGCGTCAAGTTGTCAAATGTTGTCAAATGTGTTTTTTGCATACAAAACACACATTTGACAACATTTGACAACTTGACGCTCCGCTTCGCTTTCGCGTTGGTCGCGTAGGTTTGGCCTAAGCTTAATTTTTTTAACTTTGGAGTTTAATTTAGTGAGTGAAGACTGAAGAGTAATCACTTTTATGTGAAATGGTAAAAGGTAACGCGGTAATTATTAATAATAACATTTTGCTTTAAATAATATTAAACATTTCTTGTAAGAAAATAATGTTTCAACGTTTAGCAATTGTGTATATTGTGTGTGTAGAGTTTTTATTATAAAAATTGCCTCATATCTGTGCTAGATCATGTGAGTTGTAATGTATATTATGTTACGGCTAAAGGTAGGTGTGAACATAAACTTAAGATTAGCCGGCTTGATTGAATTTGAATTTGAATCAGATTACAGTTTATAACCTAAAAACATGATATATTTGCTAGGTTAGCATAGATTTTTGATAATTTTAATAATAGACCACACTGAACGCATTCATCACAATGTGCTAACATTATATTATTATTATATTTTATCAACTAGATGACGACCGCAACTCCGTTGCGAAAAAAATCGTTTATCGCGCGGGAACCGTACCGTTTTCCAAGATAATATTAAGTATCCTATGTCCTTTCCCGAGACTCAAAGTATCTCCATGCCAATTTCAGCAAAATCGGTTGAGTGGCTTTGGGCGTGAAGAGGTAACAGACAGACAGACACGACACACTTTCGCATTTATAATATTAAGTGTGGAATATGGATTACAACGTGCTATTACAACTTACAAGGTACTACTTAATACTTTAGGCATTTTCAACCCTGCTGGAAGCTCGCCAGCGAAGGCGCGACACATTAATCCACCCTCGCGGCCGTAAACCAGCTCAGACGGCACTGTTTATGTTAATACACGCAATTTTTTCTGATACACCTTATTTATGACGGCGATATCGCGATTCCGCGGCTCTGTGTCAGATTGTCTGGTATTTTAATAAATTGTAATAGAGATTGTGTTACACGTAGGTATAGATTAATAGATTTTTTATTTGCACATTAACTGAAATACAAAACGACAAATTACATGATTTTTAAATAGGTCTTACATCATCTAACTGTTAAGCAATTGTTCCTACAATTTGACTAAGGCCTTATCATATTCTAATGATTGCCTCTATATTTTCAGGCGCTTCAGCTGAAATCCTTCATGCTCATAAAAGCTATAAAAATATTTTGGTTATTTTATTTATTTATTTATTTATTACATTTAATCTTATAATGTACAAACAGTTACATACTTCCTGCAAAACTGCTTACGCAGTTTGACTGCAAGTTACAGTCTCATTAATGTTAAATGTGGTTGTTTCAGATGAGCGGCAAACGAACACGCAGCTATAGATGCGCGGTGCACCAGAGAGACCGTGAGGTCAGTTCTGAGAACGATTTCCATCTGCTTCTAGAAGATCCTACATTTTTCGCCAAGTAAGTAACATTTTCGTCCATAAAAGCTCAGGAATATATCCTTTTATCCCAGAAGAATGTTGTTCTATGTTTGATGTTTCAGTGCTGTTTGACAGGTGGATTTTCTTTATAAATAATTATAATATTTTATAATATATTAACTATTAAGTAATCCTACAGATATTCAAGTAGTTGTTTTAATAAGTTACAGTATGTTAATTAGTTACTCAATGTAGTTAAATATTTACCGTTATTCTACGTGTTGCAAACGTTGCTTTATGTTGCACCAAGAAGTTTTGTTAACAAGCGGCCATTGCAAAACTAACGTCAGATTCATAAGCAGCTTCAGTCAAAATTACAGTGAAATAATAGTCTATTCTTGGTCTATTCGTACAAAATTACAAGTGTAATAATAAAGCAAAATACATAAAAATACAATATAAAGTATTTCAAATATTACGCTTGAATTAATATGATATTATAATAATCGTTAACACTCAAAGTTATTAAGATCTCGTATTATGTAAAGTGCATAATAACTTCCTAAATAACATTCGAATTTAGCTATAGTACTTGTATTATGCAATAAAGTGCTAAATTAATATGAAAAAGCAAGCATATTATCATAAGATATTTACATCAAGGATAAATTCAGTTTAGAGCTAGATTTATAGGATTTGTCGTCTCTGGTTTATGAAAAACCACAAAACCTAAATTTGACTAAAAAGTCGCGTGTTATCGATGTTTCTTATGTCCAGTCCAGTATGTGCTTTGGCTAGCCTTTTTGATTGACTAATATCAAAATACCAACCAATTAACAACGCTGTTGAACAGATAGACTTCAGGCAAAAAGCCACAGAAACCGGGCATTAGTAATTTATGAAGTCATTTTTTATTCCAGAATGGTTCACTTAGTGGCGATGGAAGTGCTGCCCGAGGAGAGGGACCGCAAATACTACCAGGAGAGGTACACCTGCTGCCCGCCCCCACTCTTCATCATATTCGTCACTTTATTAGAGGTAAGTGTCAATTTTCCCCCATATTGCCACACAAAATCAACCATTAAGCTTTCAAGCCCCAAGCGGTCGCATGCGACCGCGATAACAAAAGAAGAACAAAAAATTTCCGAGAATCTGTGATCGAGGGTTTAATTGCTGTGTGACTCCTGACTTTTTCACTTTCCCATTCTTCTTAGTGTACCTAAATCGGACCACTCTTAGCCAATGTCGATCACTTTACACTTACAGTTACCTAAATTCTAACTCAAAACCTTTCAAATGTGGAAACTCTATACCAGTAACATAAGCCGTCACATAGAGCAACAAACGTTTTTATAACGTTTCATATTTCCGTTATGTTGGCGCATCACTTTCTACACAACTGTTCGATCCCCGCTCCAGTTACTACGGTTAATTAAAAAGTGTAATTGCTGATTTCACATCCGCGCGTTTACGTGAATCGTAACAATGCACGCGTGCCGTACGTCGTCGTCGCGTCTTGTTTTACGTCGCGACTCGCGATTCGGAGTACCGCGGCATTGGAGGGTTAAGCGCAAGCTAGCGCCATTAGGCATTACTCGTCAATATTAATATTCGTCACCTTCAGAATTAGCTTGACCATTGGCTACTTATTGGTCAATACTTAATTGGGTTATGTCATCGGCTTATAAATGTATTTAATATTTAGCTTTATCCATAAAAAATAGTGCATAATAATAATATTATTATTAAATATCGCGACAACGCCTGGTTGTCATATTAATAACATAAATCCAATAAGTATTCCGTAAGTCGTAAAATAATATTTTACCAAATAAATAATTATTATTATTGAGAAATAAAGTCTATAATTAACCGTAATTTTGTCTACCTTCCGAACTCATGCAAACCTAATTTACTTTAGAAATAACGATTAACGAGTCACTAGCGCCATCTATTGAATAAACCACACACTTTATTGAATACATTAGCATGAATAATTTGTTTTTGGCAGCCCTGCGGTCAGCCATTGATTCACCGGTAACGCAAGTGTAGGACGTAGGTGCACTATGCCCCATTGATTACACCGTAACGGTTTTCCCTAATGAATAATGCGCGAAGTACAAAGTGAATTAACGCAACGCAAAATCGTTGCTATTTTACTGGAGCAACTCAACTATTCGTAAAATCGTTGGATTGATAATCGTGAAACGCAACTGCGTAAAATCGATGCAATTTCATTCGAGCACCGCAACTATTCGAATGCAATAATTTTATCCAAGCTACGGTGCAGTGTTTCGTTGAAAATCGATTCCGAGCGAACTTTCATCTGATACAATGGCGATTAATCTCAATGTTTTTGCTCTTTATCTTTCTCACGACGCGAATGATATTTTAATACGAAGTGACATTAGAAATCTACCGCTTTTGGATTTGATTGTTTGGTCTTCACGGATAACTTTGCACGCTCTAAGTTAGTAAGATTAGATGGAAAGCCCTTTCGCCTTCTTACTCCTATTATGTTATGTGTTAGTTTAGTTTACACGAGCTTTTGCCCGCGGCTTCGCTCGCGTTAAGAAGTATTATTATATACAAACTTTCATCCCCCATTTTAACCCTTTGGGGTTGGAATTTATCAAAATCCTTTCTTAGCGGATGCCTACGTCATAACAGCATGCAGCAAAATTTCAGCCCGATCCATCCAGTGGTTTATGGTTTGGGCTGTGCGTTGATAGATCACCATGTCAGTCAGTCACCTTTGAGTTTTATAATAATAATAATAATAATAAGTTTATTTCTCCCACAACAAGTACACAGAATAAATTAATATAATAAATAAATATAATATACAGATTTAAGTAGCGCGGCTGTGCGATGCAGCTAAAAATTTCTGTTACTTAGATAAAAAAAATCTAGTCTTGCAAATAAACTTTAATTTTCCTTAACATATTTTGTCTACTTAAACATGCCGAGTTTCGTCGAGTCTGGGTGCCAACTGGTCACCCTAAAGAATAAAGATGCATTTATCTCTAGACTTCAGTTTCTAAGGCACCGTTAGGTTTCTGTAACCACTCCGGTTTTAAATAACAAAGCATGCTAAGCATCTGTCCCTTGCCCACGAATAATTATTCTACCCTTTGATCTGGGGAAAAAATCTAGGCAAAAATCTAGGCTGACGTGCGTCAGAAAAAGATGGCGCCCGGCCTACCCTCTTTGTACAATTATTATAATATTTTTACAAAAATTGGTATTTTTTATGTTTCTGTGAAAAGCATTAAACAGTTATGTTAAATTTTCTATCTAATAAGCATCATAATTATAGTATTTAGCCCGATGTGATTTTCATCTCACTACTATAAACTTTGAAATCTATTTATGTGACTTTTTTTCGCCACAAGTAATGAATACATTGTTCTTATTTCAATAACACAGGGCTACACAAACTATATACATAAAAACAATAAACAATAACAATCTCCACATGCTTTGTGTAAGCACTTAAAAATTGGATAGCAAAAAACGTTTCGTATTACCCACAAGCAAACTTCGTCCTTAGTGCTACACAAACAAAGTTCAAAGTGGCCCGCGGCCGCCGAAAACCGTTATACCGTCTCATATTTCACTCAATTTCACTCATATTTCATACAAAAATAATTGCGATAAATAGTTGTGTAGACATTCTAACTAGCTGTAATTACTTCTTTTTAACGTTTCACGTGAGTAATTTACAAACATATTACGCAAATCGCGTAAAAATCACCAAAAAAGAAACCAACTTTTCGAGTGTAACCTAAAAATTAATACGATGTATTTCTTTCAAATTATTATCTAAAACTATATATAATTAGTAAATTAAACTATTTTACTACTTACATTCGATGAATTCAGCACATAATTAAAACAAATTCACAATTGTTACACAACATGGCAGAACACACACGAAAAAATCACGACTTTCAAATGACTGAAAAATATGTCGTCGACCACAGATTGTATAATATTTTGCATTCAGAATGTGGCAAATTTACCACAGATCGTAACTAACCAAACTTCTTCATACAAAAGTAGACTCTAAATCGACGAAATACGTAATTTAATCGAATGAAAGAGCGCGGCCACATCCGGCCGCTTGGGTCTTGACGGAATGGGCGTTGACAGTAAGAACCACGTGACAGCGGCCGGATCCGGCCGCTTGGGGATTGAAAGGTTAATAGCGGAAGCTAATCACGACATAGCTGGAATATCGATTTACGTTTAGCTCTCCATCCGTGGTCAAGACTCACGACGCTATTGATTGTGGCTAACTGGCACATGCTTCACACGGCAACGGGCAACGCTATATTTTATTAATGGCTAGTAATAAACTGTTGTTAGGCACTTTAAAATATACGGACAGGCAATAGAACCAACAGATTTTGGAAAAAATACAACTTTCGATACTTTTGTAAATAGGTAAGGATCAAACCCCGTACGGCGTACCTGAAAAGGATAGAGTTTCGGGGGTTTGGTTCTTTGGTTGATGGTTCTGTCTTATAAGTCTAGGGTTTATTGATTATTCACACACGCCTGGGTGGTAGAGGCAAAGATGCAATCTGGTTAAACTTTTTAGTATTTATTCATTTTTGCTTTCTTCTATACTTTGGGATTTCGGCTACCGTACCCTTTGAAAACCACACTATATGGATATCGTCTGGTTTATAACATTGGTCATTGTTTTTCCACTGCGTGTCTGCCTGGTTTGTTGGCAAGTATTATTAAAACATTTAAAACTGAACATTTGGACACTAACATTGTCTATGGTATTCCAGCTGGGCGTGTTCGCGTGGTACGCGTGGGGCGGCGTGGCGGCGGCGGGGCCTGTGCCGGTGGACTCGCCGCTGGTGTACCGGCCGGACCGGCGGCGCGAGCTGTGGCGCTTCCTCACGTACAGCGTGGTGCATGCCGGCTGGCTACACCTGGTGTTTAACCTGCTGGTGCAGTTGGCGGTGAGTTGAACGTTAAGCAACCTCTTTGGCTGAGTTTTGTCTATGGTTTCCCATGATGGATGTCGTATTGGGGAGGTTTAATTTGCACAATGTTGGCTTGGCAATCCTAGCGCAGTCTGTAATATCATGGGTTCAAAGCGTGTCGCATGAAAAGGTTACAACTTACAATAAGCGATACATGCTATAAAACCAGGAGCTCAGTTCTAAAGTGTTAAAACAATTTACAAGAACTAAGCAGTAGCATCCGCCAAAGGATGTGCGTAATGGCACGTAACAAAATGAGCTAAGTGCCCGCTATGCATAATTAGGTATTGGGATTACGTTTATTAAATTGAAACAAAATAATTTCAAAGTAACTTATATTAAATTGACATCCAAGAAGAAAGAGATTCTGCGACTGGACATTTTTACTAATGTCTCGAATTTCAAGGCATGTTTAATGGATTGATAGTGATTCTCTCAACTTTCAAATGACTGGTGACCTACTTATCAAACCTTGTATGGGTTTTCTGGATTTTAAATATATAGATGACCTATCTATGCCAATGACCAGACATCTATACATATAGGTTTATATTGGTAGTTAAGTTTTTAATAATAATATATCTACTTATAATTCGTTCATGTTGTAGGTGGGTTTACCGCTGGAGATGGTGCACGGCGCGGCGCGGTGCGGGGCTGTATACGCGGCGGGCGTGTTGGGGGGTTCCCTGGCGGCGTCCGTGTTGGACCCCGACGTGTGTCTCGCGGGCGCGTCGGGCGGTGTATACGCGCTGTTAGCCGCTCACCTCGCCAACGCGCTGCTCAACTTCCACGCGATGCGCTACGGCGCGGTGCGATTGGTTGCGGCGTTGGCGGTCGCGAGTTGCGACGTCGGGTTCGCGGTGCACGCGAGGTATACTAAGGTGAGTTATGCTAACCAACTTAGGGTGGTAACTCTAGCACATTGTTGGAAGCTGCATTGAAATTAAACGGGAAATTTGAAGCTTTAGGTTAAAAAAATCAAGCGAACAACTGACAGTAAACCCGCCTCTTATACACGAATTTCTCGCGATTTTTACTTTAATATGTTTTTTGTTTGTCATCAGGAAGCACCACCCGTGTCGTATGCGGCGCACGTGGCCGGCGCGCTGGCGGGGCTGACCATAGGGCTACTCGTGCTGAAGCACGCGCAGCAGCGCCTCTGGGAGCGGCTGCTGTGGTGGGCAGCGTTAGGCGCCTACGCCGCGTGCACCCTCTTCGCGGTGCTCTACAACATCTTCAGCGGCCCCGTCGACGAGCTCCACTACATGCCGCCCGACCCGCCGCCCGACGCCGGCTTCTGATTGGCCAGTATTACGTCAACTCGATATTGTCTATGGTCGTACGATTTAATTTTGAAATGTTCCATTTTTCAAATGAGTCGAGTGTGAATTCCATTATTTGAATGTTCGGTTATTTTTGTACACTAACTAGTCTGCGAATGTTTTTGTTTCAAACGTTGCAACGAATCACAGCCTAAAACCAATTCGAGTTGATATTATAAAAGACACCAGTATAATATGTAAACGAATCAAAGACTTGATTATTTGTCGCATTCGTGGCGGCTTAGCGTTATGTTTGTAATATGCCTGGCGCATTCTCGCTAAGCCGCGGCCCGCGGCGGTCACTGTAACATCGTGACGGACTCACAACACGCCTAGTCAATTTACCTTAGTGTGATACGCGTAAGTAGAATTAATGGAGGGTTGGAACTGCACTACTGGCTACCCTTATTGCCAATGTCACCAACGCCTGTTGAATTCTAAAATATCGTCGTACCAATCGTTCTTCGTATTTATGAAAGAGATGGCATGATACGCAAGGACTTGACAGGCGTTGGTGAAGTTGGATTGTACTCATCGTTTCGCAGGATCTTAAAATGTATAATAACCAGTGCGTTAACAAAAGACTTTTATTAGTAGAGTTTAATAGTATTTGGTTTTATTAGTTCCTGCAGAACGAAAGTGCTTTAGGCGCGATGTTACGTCAATGTGACTTTTTTTTTGCCGATTTATTATCTGTGAAACATCGCGCCGAAATACGTTTTACAGTTTCTGTTATTTCGAATTACGATTGTAATATTCCGTTGAGATTGTCATTGCATTGTTATTGCTCTAAACAGCCCTCGCTTTACTTAATTGTTAAGTAGTGTTAATTGTATAATAGGTAAACTATTTTTGTACCTAACACCTGCGTCCGTAGAATAGGTTAAAGGCGTTACCGCGACACAGTATATTCTGAATTCTAGGCTCAACTGAAAACTATGTAATATTTTCGTATAGCATGTCTAAAGCCATGAAAATTAGTTTTTTTTTTACTTAGTGCTCGCAAGTGGCAGTGCATAGGTAATATTGTTTTATATAATTGCGTTTTTTTTTTCTTAAAAAACTATCAGACTTTTGTGAATATTATGTAGTGTTCAGTTGAAGACCAGAATTATGCCCAGCACACCAAAGATTAGAATAAAGTGGCGTCCACGTTTTTTTTGTACCGTTTCTATGTTGCGTCGATTGCTCAATGGCAATTTGAAGATTATGCTCAAATTTTAAATCTCGCATCTGCCACTAATTAATTGATGTGAACTGTTACAAATAAGATTTTCATACTGCCAAAAATATGGGAAAAACGTTGTGCTGGTAACACTCAGCTTTTCCCGGGAATTCCCAAATAAGCGGCAGATGCGAGCGCGCGGTGTCAGTTAATTCGTCCAAGTGAATGTTGGTACCCGCAGGTACAGCATATGGCAACACCTTACTACTCACTAGTAAATAATAATTATATGTGCCTGATTCCTATTATTGTAATTTGTAATGTTGTTTTTAATTATATGAATCAAATATTGTCACAAAACCGACTGATTTTTTTGTATAAATTATTCCAGTGTATTCATTAATTTATTTTAAAAATTATTTTAAGTGTGAATCAAAGTAATAATAATTATGTGATTTTATGAAGAAAATGAAAATAAATAAGAATTAAAGTGATTGATACTATAATATTGTCTTTTATTTTATGTGCCTCGGAAGTCGGAATCACAGATTAAGGATATATAGGTAGATGTAGTCTTAGCCCGTCATCGCGTGGCCATTTTGTGCTTATTTTCATACAAGTAGTGTGCGTTTATTTTCTTGAATATTTCTATTTGTCGATCATTTCGAAGCACATTTAAATCCAGAAAAGAAAGTCATTTAGTTCATGATATCGATAAACTATAGTTCAAGTAATGAGAATCCGTAAACACACGTAAAAAGCTATGCAACTTTTGTAGTCAAATTAGTAATTAATGTGACATTTTTAGCACTAATGCCTTAAATAGCACGAATAAGGGATTATTAAACTTAAATATTATCCTTTTTAGCTTACAAATTACCAATTGAAAAGTCCAAAAAACGTTGTTCAAAACTTACGTATTTAATGTTAAATCCACGTGTTTGAGGCATTCTTTGGCCATTCTTATGGTTTATAATTTAGCGGAACCATAGAACTCAACAATATCTAGCATAAAATGTTCAATAAAAACCTTTATTATCACTTTTATTACATGAAATATGCATACCGACTCCTTTGTTATGTCCTAGTAAGTAGGACATCTATCAGGAACTCAGAACTATGTAGAAGATAACCGGAAGTCAAGTAGCGTCTGTACTCATGACTACAAAATCGTTTTATAAATAATATTTGAAATCTCAGTTAGGTACCAGGATCTCAGAACTATGTAGAAGTTAACCGGAAGTCAAGTACCGTCTGTACTCATGACTTAACAAAATCCTTTTATTAAAATAAAATTTTAAATCTCACTTAGGTACCTGGAACTCAGAAGTCATAACTATGTAGATGTTAACCGGAAGTCAAGTACCGTCTGTTTAACAAAATCCTCTTATTGAAATAAGATTTTAAATGTCAGGTACCAGGATCTCAGAATTATGTAGAAGTTAACAGGAAGTCAAGTACCGTCTGTACTCATGACTTAAGTTATACAAAATCCTCTTATTGAAATAATTTTTAAATGTCAGGTACCAGGAACTCAGAACTATGTAGAAGATAACCGGAAGTCAAGTACCGTACTCTGTACTCATGACGTAAACAAAATCCTTATATTAAAATAAAATTTTAAATCTCACTTAGGCACAAGGAACTCAGAACTATGTAGAAAATAACCGGAAGTCAAGTACCAAACAAAATCGTTTTAATCTCAGTTAGGTACCAGGATCTCAGAACTAAGTAGAAGTCAACCGGAAGTCAAGTGCCGTCTGCGTCTGTACTCATGACTGAAGTTAACTCTGAGTTAAACATCATGTCATATCTGTCACTCACCAGGCCAAGTCAGTGATAGAGATGACATTAGAGTTAACTTTAACCCAGATCTGCGCAAGTGGGCCTTATCGAATTAAGATTTTAAATGTCAGGTACCAGGATCTCAGAACTATGTAGAAGTTAACCGGAAGTCAAGTACCGTCTGTATACTCATGACTTAAGTTAAACAAAATCCTCATGAAATAAGATTTTAAATGTCATTTAGGTACCAGGATCTCAGAACTATGTAGAAGTTAACCGGAAGTCAAGTATCGTATGTACTCATGACTTAATAAACAAAATCCACTTTAGTCCGACAAGGCTTTATATGAATGTGTCAATGATGTCAAAAGGCGCTGTTGGTAAAGGAGAACTGTCAAACACATGTCAAAAACGACGTTTTTGTATGACAGCGTTTAGTTCCTTTTCTCGCCACGTTCAATGTTCATGTAGAGCCTTGTCGAACTATATGAAACATGACTTTAATTAATGTCAGTTTAGGTACTAGAGGATCTCAGAATTAAACTACAGCTAATGTATAACGGAAGTCAAGTGCCGCCTGTACTCATGACTTACAAAATGCTCTTTTGGAAATATTATTAAGATTTTAAATGTCAGTTAGGTACTAGGATCTCATATTATCTAAATAATATATTATGTAGAAGTTTAACGGAAGTCAAGTACAGTCTGTATTATTGAATATTGATTTACGTTTTAAACAAAATCCTGTTTTGTTGGAATAACAAAAAACATGTAAACATTTGAATGTATTGTTTATTAACTTCGTAACAAAATTATTAGGTACTAAATAAATTCTTTGTGACAAGCGTAAAAAATTGTAAAATTTAACATAACTTTACAACCTTCATTTCTTAAATAAAATCATAATTAAATACTATTAACGTTATTACATAATACTAGTCGCATTTAAGCCTGTGTGACTTCATTTATTCTTTAGGACAAAATGCAACAAAATAAAACAAGTGTTTATTTAGACATGCCCTTTTTTGGCTGACATCTACATAATATATTACAATATAATCAAGCAGTTTTAACTAACTCTTTTAGCTTTGTATGATCGTATTGTCTCTTTATATACTTACTCTGGTTCTCTTCTGGTTCTTAAAATTATTAGAAATATGTCCGAAACAGACCAACAGTGGCTTGCACCCAGAGTGGTATGTTTCTTTCCAGTATGTCAGCTATACTCTCTGTTGAGTAGTCGTGTAATTTTGTACATTCTTCATGTAGTTTTTTCTGTAAAAGAATAATGATAGAAGATTATAGAGTAGGTAAAGAAAGTAAAACTCTACAGTCTACACTATCTGAATTCTGAAACTCATATTAAATGAGTTTATACTTTAGGAGTAGTACCTGAAAGGTAAAATAAAACACGTTAAAAAATATATATTAATACCTGTAAGTCAGGAGACTCTGTGAATATCGCTGCCTGAGCTTCTAAATCTCGTCTGACGGAACGTTCACCCAAGTTGGCGGAACCCACTACACATGCCCAAGGCACTTCGCTGCCTGGTGGATAATACCTGAAAAAATTGTACTGAAACTTGGTATTGTGCCATCGTAGAAATCGATTCATAGGCAGTTAACGGACCTACGTCATTTGGTTGATTTGGAATATGACAACTTAATGTAAGCCGTCATCTGTTAGCTGGGCTGGGTTTGACATAACGCGACCTAAATACGTAGGTCTGCCATTCTGCATGAATCATCTTCACTGATAGTAATTAGTACAACTCGGGTTACAAAAAATATGCCTATTATTAAATGCTATTTCTCAATAAGTGGGGCGTATAACACCTTCAATATTATCACGATTCTATAGAATCGTGATAATATTGACGGTGTAAAATAATTTCGTTCAAATGCCTCAGTCATTTGAACGAAATTATTTTACAATACATGTTTGATCCATTTTTTTTACTTACCATAGTCCTTTTGCATGAAAAGTCCATCCAGGTCTTTCATACTCCAATATTCTAACTCTGCTTATTTGATTATAGTTTACAACTTTTTGCCAAAACCTGAAAATAACGAAATAATTTATTTTTATTTATTCTGTTTTATAGATCCCATGTTATTTTAATATAAAATTTATTATTATTTTTTTTATTTCTTAAAAGAATATTATGGGCCATTATTAATTAAAATGTAAAAAATTGCACAACATGGTATTGTAAGTTGTAACATTTATTTTACTGCATTTAAAACTATTCTTAACTACAGAGCTTTGTCTAATACTGCATTTAGACGAACATGAATTATAAACTAAAAACACAATACATACTTTTTAGCTATGAGTGAGTAAGCATGAGGGATTCCACCCGCAGGACCAGAAGCTCCCAAAAATCCATTCGCCTAAAACCAAAAAATACTTCAACTTTACTGCTTTCACATTTCACAATTTTAGTTTTGAAGTAAAACTTCTTTACGCACTTTACGACTTGGGCAGTAAGCTGGCAAATGCGTGACGAGAGTGTTACGAAAAGTGTGATCGGGTAAGGCGAACGGTGACGTGCGCGCGCACATTTCCTTTTTTATTTCTCTCGTAGCAATGCATGCTCAAGAAGTTTGACTGCAGTGTCTAAAAGTCAGTTTGTACTCTTAAGCACACTCGTTTTTTTTTAAAATAAAAATAGTAATAAATACATATATTATTTGACGACCTCTGTGGCTTAGTTGGTGGGCTGTTGGTAGCTCAAGCCGGGGGTCGCGGGTTCGAATCCCGCCGACGGAACAAAAAGTTTTCTAAGTTCCTGGATCATGGATGTGTATTAAATATGTGTATCATATAATAAAAATCTTAAATATATGTATAGTATAAAAGTATTAAATATATTTCCGTGGTCTGGCACCTGTAACACAAGTCCTTCAGGTACTTACCACGGGGCCAGACTGACGTGGTGTAAATCGTCCATAGATATTATTATTATTATTTTTATTTTTTTTGTCCTTTTTTCTCCCTTGCGGGGTATACTGAAGTTGCGGGCTTGTGGCCAAACAAATTCAGGTAACGTGATTGCTAATTAATTGATAAAAACTTCCGTACGATGTGGCATGTGTTGAGGATAACTGCTTTTTGTAGAGTGATTATTATTATTATTATATTATTTTGTACCTACATTTGGATGAGCCATGAGCAAACTGATGTTTGCTTTGCAGTCTTTTAATAAAACTTTCTCATACTTTTCAGTTAGATTAAAATATCCAGTAGCAAGTCGGAAATATGAGCCTTTTAGTCCAGAAGTAAGAATATTGCAGGTGGTGTCTTCGTCTTGGGTTATATTAAAATCACCCATTTGTAAAAAAGGAAATATCCAAGTGTTGGCCTCATCTTTTGAGTCTAAAAATCAAATAAGATTAAATTTGTTATTCTTTATGGACTAAATATAATAGTAAATATTATTTTGCGGACTGTCACATTCTGTATTGTGTAATAGTCTAAATATTATTTTGTGTGAACTTACTCTCAATAACTAAAGATTTACTTTATTAAAAAAACTGTTTGATCTCTCGATCATGGAAAAACGAGGCACAATAGATTTCTATTGAGATCTACAAAATGAAGTGTGGTCATACCATTATTTAACACAGATAATTTTTCAGCTTGTAACAATTTCCATTTCTCAATGAGATCTGTTATTCTCCCTTCAAATTCCTTTCTACATATTTCTTTTGGTGCTACAATTCTATCACCATCTAACTGCTTGCTTATGTCACTAACAGCATCTGAAAATTCACATTGTTTCTTGAATTATGATAATAATTATTGAATATTTTAGAAGGAAAACTTTAAACATATTTGTTTTTATTAAAAAAAAACACAAACAAAAGAACAAATACAAAGATTTATATTTTGAAATAGAGTAAGCTTACAAGATATCATTTTTCAACGTCCTTGATATCATTAATGTATTGTAAATAAGCTTGTTTAAATCAAGAAGAGATTACTGAATATACAAAAAATACAACAAAAACAAAAAATAACAACTTACTATATTCATACCTATAACATCACAATAAAAATTGACTAAGTCTTTGTCTTCTATTTGGATATATCGGTCTTGTCTTTGTCCAAAATAATCATTTGAGCAATTTGCTCCACTTAGTATCACAATATCATCTGCTATGTACAATTTCATGTGTTGTAAGCCAATTATTTCGTTATATCGTGAGGGAAGTGCCTTTGACCAACTTCCTTGAAGTTTGGGTGTTTGGTACAAAGATAACTTGCAATAATTGTCGCTCTCTTTATCGACAAAACTCTCAAATAAAGTCTTGGAATTAACTTCTCCCCTCGTACCACGCTGATAGTCCAACAAAATCTTCAAGCTTAGCTGTTGTTGCTTTGCATTTGTCATCATAACTTTCAATAAGTTTTTCTCGAGTTCTCCCGTTCCTATATACAAACTAGCTACGGATATTCTTCTTTTAGCATTCTTAAACCTCTCGTAAAGAGTGTCATAAAACTTATTTGGTTCAGTAATAATGCTTATTTTGGACGAATGCACAGGAAAACAAGGAGCATTACTGAAAATCCAGTTATAGTGTTGCAATTCTTTGGACTTAAAACGAAATGACATGGTGTATAGCAACTTTATTGGTAAAAAAGCTTTATATTATTTATTTACGAAAACAAACTATAAAAACAGGAATAAATATATATTTTTAACATATTATTTTGTATTCTCAAAAAAATAGAAATCAGCAATTTTCAACTGAGGTCTGAGACTGACAATGACTAATGTGAAATGTCAAAATCAGCTGTGTTTTTGGCTGTTCCGAAACTTAAACAGTGTACTAGCCACAGAAGATGGATTTCAACTTGATAAGATTTGAAATGGATTTGAACATGATTTGAATGGCTATCGAGACGTCAGAATATGACAAAGCTAGTACACTATTTCAAGTTAAGGAACATATTTTAATGATGGTTTTTGTTTTTTTTTATTTGATTGCAAAAACCTTTGCAATACATTATAAGTTATAACATTTTAAGTGCTCATTAGAATGTTCTAAGCTGATGAAAACGTACTGCGTAGCTTAGCTTAAGGGCCAACGCTAAAACTCGCGCGGGCGCACGCTTGCCTGTGTATAATGAAAAATAGTATCCAGGGCAGCGTAGCGCGTGCTTCGGAGCGCAGACGCGGGCGACGGACTGTCATACGCGCGGCGGACGGCGGGTAGGTAGTAGACCGTTATACACGGCGCGTGCCGGGCGCACGCTTTTAACAATTGACCTGTTTCCGTTGACCTCTTTTTGTCAATAAATCCCATATAAATCCATAATCTACTCTACACAACTGTACACGCTCGTGATAAAAATTGTACTGACATCGCTAAATGAGATGTACGCACGCTGCGGGTGCACGCTCGCGGATTCGTGGCTCGTGGCGGCCTTCTGACGCGTGCACCCGCGCCCGCATCCGCCCGTGTTTTAGCGTTGGCCCTAAAACTCGCGCGGGCGCACGCGCGTGCATAATGAAAAATAGTATGAGCAACGCAGGCGCGTGCGACGGAGCGCGGACGCGGGCGACGGACTGTCAAACGCGCAGCGGAAGGCGGGAACACGGCGCGGGCGCACGCTTTTCGCAGTCGACGTTGTTTCCGTTGACGTCTCTTTGCCAAATAATAAATTAGTAAATAATCCATGGTACTCTCTACTCGACACAACTGTACACGTTCGAGATCAAAATTATACTAGCAGCGCTAATGAGATATGCGCACGCGGACGGGCCGCTCACGGCTCACGGATTTGTGGCCCACGGCGCGGCGGTCTTCCGACAAGTGCGCCCGAGGCCGCATCCGCCCGTGTTTTAGCATTTATAAACTTTAATTACAGGTCATTAACAATTATTAATTAGAAGAAAACAAACATTGTAAAGAGATTTTAATATGGTAGGTAATACATAACGCTCATAATGTAAAAAGCTACAAAATATCAGTCTATAGTCTATACTATGTATAGGTATCCAGTAAATAATAATATAAATATGTAGTAGAAAATCATACTTAGTTATTATAATCATCTACAACCTCTTGATCTTTATTGATTCCATAATATATTTTATTAGATTTTATATACGCCCAGGCCATTCTATTTGAACTAAAGTGCATGCCAACGTCACCATCCTTAGAGAGTGTTATGGCCCCAGCAGTGTTCTTCAAACGTAAGGTCATTCCTAAAATAAAATAATAATAACGTGAGAGACTATTAGAACTAAGGGCATAAACTGTGTTACGCGGGTACTATAGTGCGTTTCATCGAATAGTTCCTTTGCCGTCATGTTGGCATTACTGTCTGTCAATAATGTAAACAAGGTTGACATGCTCTACGAGTTTTCATAAGTTTTACTGTGATTTCGTGAGAAAATCATGCCGAAAACATTAAATAGTGGTGAAATAATGATGGTGCTAAGAGTGAAAGAGTTTTGTGAACGTGAAAAACGTAACTAGGCGCCAATAATTCCATTAAACTGGGGTTGCCGCCATTACGGCGTGAAATAGGGTTACCAGAGTCAGTTAAATCACCCTTAAACACAGTAAAACTTATGAATACTTGCAGAGCGTGTCTACCGTGTTTACGTTATTAACAGAGAATGCCAACATGATGGCAAAGGAACTATTTGATGAAACACACTTAGTAACGAAAACTACATATACGCAAACGAAGGCGTGGGTAAAAGCTATTACAATAATATTACATATCAGAGCGAGCGAAGCGAGCCCTAGTAATTCTCACAACCGGTACATTTTATGGTACACTTTACGGACAAACTATCACGCCATGTATTTACATCATACATGTAAATGTGTATCATCAGTCAGTGAAGGTGTGATGACGCGAGCCCTCACAGCTTTTAGCTAGTAAATGCGAAAGTGACTTTGGTTGTTACGCCTTCACACATAAAGTACTAAGCGGATCATCATAAAACTCATAGGTACACGTTGTCTGGAGTATAGAGGACATAGGGTACCTTTTATCCCGGAAAAAATAACGGTCCCGGGGGATAGACGTTAATGCAGGCAGAGCCGCGGGCGAAAGCTGTTAGAATTATGTACAATTTTCTTTAAGTGCATTTTGTGATAACATTTATTATTATCTCCCCTAATTTAAGGTAGCACAGTAAGGGTAATGTGGCAACATTAATTTGCATTAGTGCCAACATGACGGCAAAGGAACTATTTGATGAAACGCACTCTACATACGGGCAACGTAAATTTAAAATTTAGTTGTTTTTTTTTAACGTAAATTTACCCCCTTAGATATTATTGGGTACTATACGTTTTATACCACTACTGTAACTAATTTCAAAACTACTCAGCTAAATAAACATAAAATTACCTTCTATAGCAGTTTTTGTTGCTTTATCTGCACTCAGACCACCTTCCATTAGTTTAATGATACTGTGAGCTAAACAGTACTTGAGTATTGATTCTCCATGGCCTGAAAATAATGAAATAGAATTTAATAATTGAAATTTTTTGAGAATTCTTTATTTACAGTCAAAGCTCATACGCCAAAAAATTGTAATTGTGTTGTTGTATTGAATACAGATCATAGTAAGGGCGTTTCTCTCTGGACTTGTTGTATTATTGTAAACTCACCAGTTGTTGAAACTCCTCCAATGTGATTATCAGCATAAGTACCACTGCCTATTTGTGGTGTGTCCCCAATGCGACCCACGGCTTTGCCACTCATGCCGCCGGTACTAGTTGCCACTGCCACATTGCCATTCTTATCAACTGCCACAGCACCAACTGTACCTACATCTGGCTAGAAAACAGCAAATTAAAACTACAGACAAATAGCTTTATCGAACAAGTGCTAGTCATGTCGTATAAACAATAATATTATGCACATACTTACACATACTAGCTTTTGTTTCTCAGATATCTAGTTACAAGTTAATAGTTATCAGCATGTAAATAAAATAGTTTGCTGAACTGTACTGTTATTTTCAGCCCAAAGATAACATATTATTATTTTATCAAATGATATTATATTTTGTTCTTATAAAATATTTTATGCACCTTATCAACCTTATTTTCAATTCCTATTTCAGTTTTACCAAATTCTCCATGTTGTAGAAAATCTTCTAGTGCTTTTTTGGCATTTTCGCTTATCAAAGACTCTGGAGGCACTGTTGGGAATCCCTGAAATTTCAAGATTTGAAATTGAAGATTGTTCATCAAAGATGTTGTACATGGGCGTAGCGAGGATTCTATATAGGGGGGGGCCATAGGTCTTGGGGGGGGGGGGGGGGTAGATTAAGAAAATCCTAAACTTCGAATTCGCGATATTTAACATATATTATAACAATAGTATTGAAGGTGAAGTAAAAATTAAAAACAAAATATGAGCGAGCCAACTGGGATTGCTCACCCCGCAACTCTCTCCGCTCCACGTTTAGGTATGACACTGGTCGGGGGCATGCGCGCGCGCCTTTTAAAATTCTCAGATGTTATGTGTGCGTTAACGCTTTGGAGTTTAAGGTTGGATTTGCTATGTTCGGTTTTGATACTTACTTCGTTTCGATGCGCTTCGACTCTGCGCTAATATAAATTGACCCTTAGCGACTGATCGCTCTTCTAGGGGGGGGCAGCTGCCCCCCCCTGCCCGTACCTCGCTACGCCCATGATGTTGTACACGAGCTGAAAAAAGGTGTCCCAACTACAGTTGGGACACCTTTTTTCAGCTCTTCTGCTACTAATAATTATGTACCTATTAAAGCAAATCATGAAACTATAGTATAATAATATTGTATCCTATAAAAACTTTATAGACTGACTAAGTATACATTTTTTGTGACAAAAACTTTTACATATTTTAATAAATTATATTATTTATCAGGGTCTCAAAGTACAGTTTGTATAAATCAAGGCATTGGCGTGGATACCTTCTCTAATGCGAATAATTCAGCTCCTTCCGCACCAAGCAACGAGTGGGGAGAGTCCGTCAGAACTTTATGTGCTATGCTTATCGGATGAAGAAACTTCTTGACTAGTGTTACTGCACCAACATTAAGATTCTGTCCGCACATAATGCTTGCTTCCATTTCAACTTCTCCCCGTAAATTGAGGACTGAGCCGTATCCTGAAAAAAACATTGTTTATTCTTTGAACTTTGTTAATTTTAATACATTTTTGTAAAAAAATAAATTGCAATGGATAATTACAAACCAGCATTAAAATATTCATCTTTTTCCATTGATACAACTGCTGCTTCGACTGCATTTAATGCGCTGCCACCCTGGCTTAGAATTTTATGGCCAGCACAAACTGCAACTTTAACTCCATCAAGTTTGCCCTGCACTCGGCTGTCGTGTATGTCACCAGCACCACCGTGAACTATTATAATTGGTTGCATTTTAATATAATTTCACAACTTGAGTTACCTATTTAGACAAAAAAGTATTGAAGACTTTCACGTTTCACTTGTGTCTTTCATTCAATGCTTTATGCTACACAATGAATTAGTTAGTTGCACGATACCATTATACAAAAGTGCAAGGTATATAAAATTTAAATATTGTATTAATAAAATGATAAAATTATTACAAAAGTGATAACAAAGAAACAAACACACAACAATGCAATGCACAGAACAGATTTACTCATGCAATGTTATCAGTTATCAATAATCACACCTATCAGCCAAATCTCTGTCACATCGACATGACACTTGACAGCGAGTCATTTTTAGGGTTCCGTACAAAATGTGTTCTATGGTTCCGTACCCAAAGGGTAAAAACGGGACCCTATTTTATATTTTATATTTTTCTTTATTTAAAAACGGGACCCTATTACTAAGACTTCGTTGTCTGTCCGTCTGTCTGTCTGTCTGTCTGCCTCCAGGCTGTAACTCAAGAACGGTAATAGCTAGAGATTTGATATTTTCACAGATTATGTATATCTGTTGCCGCTATAACAACAAATACTAAAAATAAAATAAAATGAATATTTAAGGGGGACTCCCATACAACAAACGTGATTTTTTGGCCTTTTTTGCTGTCTCCAGGCTGTAACTCAAGAACGGTAATAGCTAGAGATTTGATATTTTCACAGATTATGTATATCTGTTGCCGCTATAACAACAAATACTAAAAATAAAATAAAATGAAAGGGGGGCTCCCATACAACAAACGTGATTTTTTTGGGCTTTTTTGCTCTATATCTAAAATGTCAACAGGTAGGTACTTGAATTTTTCACAAAATCCTTAGTTATATGTGTACTTTAATATTTAATAATAATATTAAAATAAAATAAAAAATAAGGGGGGCTCCCATACAAAAAACACAATTTATGACCTAATTTTGCTCTATAATGGTACGGAACCCTTCGTGCGCGATTCCGACTCGCACTTGGCCGATTTTTAATTTTTACTTCTCAGCTTTCTCACTAATTTTGAGTTTTGAGTCTTGACTTGAGAGTGAGACAGTCTCGACTTGAGGAGATTCTTGAGTTCTTGACTATTGTGTGACGAGTCTTCACTCTCCTCTCCTCAGTCAGATGGTCAGGCTATATTCAGCTGTTTTATCAATAATCGTGTTTTTCGAGCCCTCACGAGTTTTAAAGTCATCATCATGGATATAAAGATGGTCCTAAAAGTTATGCTCGATTATTCGACTTGATTGATCTATTGTGAAACAATGAAGGCACAGAGAATTTGAGTAACAACACGAATGTTATCTCACTCATTTTCGTCAGGTTATGTAGGTACCCAGTATCATGTATCTAAGACTCTAGATAGACAGTATAGTACATACAGCCTAAGAATTTGAACGTTTTTAAAAGCCAAATAAAACTAGTTGTTTATTGTGTAAAAATATCATGGTATATTTCGAATAATTAAGCTTAATACAATATAATATTAATTTCATATAGCTAACAGTCATACAGCCCTACAACTATGTAATATAATATTATATTTAAATTAAACAGATAAAGGCACTCATTTTTACTATAAATATCAGTGATGCATGCAAGTCACTTTTGTTAATTTTCTATAAAACCTTGATTGATTGTTATGTGAGTTTAAAAATAAACAAAGTGTCATCATTAATAAAAAAATTATACAATATAAACTCAGACCAAATAAAAACTCAAGACAAAGCGCTGCGAACAACAAAGTGAAACCGATCGAAAGTACGCCAGCTATGTACGTACACGCTTACGCCCACATACCTACGCAAAACGAAAGTACGCCAGTTTTCGTCGTATATATCGCGACTCGTGATTTTAGAAAATAATTTGTAAACACTTTAAAATGCCGAGCTGTGTCGTGAAAGGGTGTTAATATTATACTATATTTATTTCATTGATTTTAGGGTAAGTAATTTGAATATCATTGCAAGTTGCAACACTAGCCCGCGCAGTGCCCGGCGTGTACACATGCTTAAAAAACCTGCTTCACTCGCGTTGTTCGCAGCGTCTTCTTCTCTCTGTCTTGAGTTTTTATTTGGTCTGAGAATATAAATTGAAAATTATATATAATTTACATTATCAAATAATAATTAATAAGGCACCGGCAGTTATAGAAGTTGGCCTTAAACTGCTTTTAAATATATTATGAAATAATAACATCTATAGAATACGACATAATAATACGCTTGTGCTTTGTACTGCATGTTTTAAAAAGGTATATTTTGATTTACCTAAAAATAATAAATAATAATTATTATAATTCTTGAAGCATATTAATTGATTCAATTTACCCTAATTTATTTGTATTCGATTACTTCTATACCTAAGTGTACAAACAGAAATACTATTATGCATTAAAAAGAGGGCTGAGACTAATCATACAACTATTAAAATTCATTTTTGTGTGGATTTATACAATTTAAATCTAAATGCTAAAATATTAAAAATAATAGCTATTTGAGCATTATTTGCAGTTACAAAAGCAATATAATGGTGCACATTTTTTTCTGTGAGTGTATAACAAGTTTAATCATTATAAAAAAATATTTACCTTAATCGAGTAGAAATAACATATAAAATGGAAGTACTTTATTGAGAATTATTATTTAGTAATTAGGTTCATCATTGTTGTAGCCCGTACCTCCCTCTTCTTCTCCTCCCATTAGCTCGTCATGACGATTTTTGTCTGGGTCAGTCTCATATTTCCGCGTTACTATCAAATATGTCCAACGGAACAGCAGCACTCGGATAAAAGTCGGTCACTCGAGGTGGTATCATTCAACCGCAAACCCGGCCGTCTCGAGCACGGCCTGTTTGAGTTTGTCGTGGAACTTCTCCTTGGTCGGGTACGGGGGTAGGTCAAGGCGGTTGAAGCAGGTGTGAGCTTTGGGCAGGGAGTCGGGGGAGGCATCGGCGACCAGGTGCAGCGTGAACAGGCGGGGGGCGGCGGCGCCCGTGGATCCCTGGAGCGCGCGGAACCCGGCGAGGGGGACGCGCCTTGACCCGGTCACAAACTGGAGCAGTCTGGCGCGCATCTCCGCGTCGAATTCCTCGACTATCTCCCAGAACCAGGCGACGATGGGTGCGTCGGGGTTGACGTGCTTGAGGCGGGTGTGGCGGCGCCAGTCGGCGGGGTCGAGGTCGGCGCGGCCGGCGAGGAGGGGCTGCAGGTCGCGCGGGGACAGCGGGCGCAGCAGCTGCGGCGGTATGAGGTCGGCCAGGCCGCGCTGCAGGGCGAGCCACTGCCGCTCGGCGCCGCGCGTGAACCGGTGCGCCACGTATAAGCGCACGTAGTCGCGCTTGTTGGCGTCCGTCACGGTCTCCGTTGCGCCGCCGGGCCGCAGCTCCACGCTCCGCACGGCGCCGAACGACGAACACTCCACAGAGAACGTCGTGTCGATTACGCCCGCTATACTGTTCTCTCTGAAAAATATCGTTCAACATGAGAAACATTGCACAATAATTCAATATCCTTCTAAAATTTTGATCGGTGATTTAGTGGTATGTGGTAATAATTAACAGGCAAACGTAACGATTTTTTTAAGCTAGCAGAAACTAGAAAGTAATACTCCAAGGTATGACAGTAAAGAAGAAATATCACAACCACAGTGCAACACCGTAATTTATGCAAATGATGTATTTTATAGAAATCATAATATTATTAAAATGTATTTTTATAATTAAAGAAAGACACTAATAATATTAAAAGTATAATTTTAAACTACACGCCGAAGTAAAAACTTTATCAGAATGTTCCACCACTACCTGATAAGTATCAAACAGGATATCCACAACTCATCTGACAGATATAGTATGGAGTATCTGTACAGTTGTGGATAGCCTTTTCGGCCTATCTGGCACTTATCAGGAAGTGGTGAAACAGGCCCATAATATTGTAAAAAACTAAATAGAAACATTTAAAATTTACATCCTTCCCAGGAGGGTCCGGGCACTAGAAAAATTTATCTCAAACACTCACAGCATCCACGACAGCGACCTATGCAGTTCTGGGTCGACGTCGCGTATGTCGCGCAGCGTGATGGGCCGGCCGAGCAGCTGCTTGTAGAACGGCGCTGTGAACGCCGCGTCCAGCTGGTGGCCGTGGAACAACGCCACGCCGAGTATGCGCCCCGCGAAGTGGAAGTACGAAAGATGTTCTGGGTTTATCTGAAATATTATAATGAAATATTTCGGGCCTGTTTCACCACTTCCTGATAAAGTGCCGGATAGGCTATCCACAACATTTTTGACAGATCCTCCATACTTTATCTGTCTAGTTAAGTGACGGATAGCCTATGCGGCACTTTAGGTTTTATTTTCGTTACGGACTTAATTCGGTTACCGCGCTCAAAGCAATAAAGGCTATGCATTACTTTAAAAATACCCACCCCGGAATCAGCATTAATCTGCAGCGCGTATCTGTCATCCCCGGCGTTCGCGTACTGGAACAGGCCGTAGTGGGGGTTGAACAGCTCCCGGCCGAGGAGGTGGAGCCACTCGCGCGCCACGCCCCCGTAGTCCAGCCCCTCCTCCCCGCGGAACTTCACCAGCAGCCTCTTCCGCAGCTCCTTGCCACGCAACTTCATCACTAACCGGTACGATTCTTCGAGTACTTCGTTGCGTGATACCTAGAAATAGCATTGGTAAATTAAAAAGGATAATTGACCCAATTTTATTAACACATACAATATTAATTTTGTTAGCAATGGAGCATGTTGATACGTCAACTGTCTTAAAATAAGAGCTTAATAGGCTACTAGCTACTTGACACATTAAAATTTCATTAAACAAATGCGTATTTCTAGTAGAACATGGCCTATTATGTCGTATTTTACACTTAGCATAAAATACACGACAGGTTATAATAGTGCAGTACTATATTTATTATTTTTCTTCATAAATATCCCCTAAGGCTCTATAGTAAAAGAGGTAACTTTCCATACCTCGATTCGACAATGTCCAGTCTGCGGCTGCAGCGCTTGCAGTTCAGCTCGCAGCACGCGCGCCTTGGCCGCCAGGTCGCGCTTGTATTTGGGGAGGGCGTCGTCGGAGTCCGCGGCCGCCGGCGCGGACGTCGCCGCGGGGGGCGGAGCCACCGGTGCTTCCGCGGTGCCCTGGAGTATTAAGATAACTTGATGAAAACTTTACACCATATTTTTCTTCTGCTAAGGCTGCGTTTAATGTCTTTTTCAGAAACAATAGAATCGCTTTATTGACGTGACCTCGCTCAGCGCAGCGATTCTATTGGATCCTAAAAAGACATTCCTCGCAAAACATCTCTGGTGGAAACGCAGCCTTAATCTTGCTACTAGCCTTCATGATATAAGCAGATGGGATGTTGGCTTGTAGAGTGGTAGTCCTCATACGATGATAAAAATCTTTAAAAGAATACATTTGTGTTTTGGGCCAACCCACACGTACCACAACCACACCACGTGGTCAGGCGTATAATTATATTTCGTATTGTAAATGAACTGGACCATTCACACGTACCACATTTTGAGAAATTTAAACCAGGCGAGGTTAATTTGTGTCTGCACACGACGCAACCGCTGGCGACAACGCAATCACGTCGCCATTTTGTCGGTATCACAACGCAACTACAAAAAGCTGCAGCGACACCATTCACACGTAACCACTGCTCGACGACATTTTATCATTGCGATGTGGTGTGATTGTGGTACGTGTAGGTTGGCTCTTTGAGTACTAAATAAAAGGTTTTACTTTGCGAAAATTTATAGCAATATCCCGCGACTCCTATAATATCTTAGCTTAGCTTACTGAACAATATAATATTTTTAGTTAGTAAATACATTTAATCATAATATTAATTAAACATCATATTGTCTCTTTCTTTTGTTTCTGTAAAAGAAAAGCCGAGTCAAGACTGTTACTCACCAGTCTCGCCTCCAACGCGAGCCTCGGATCAGTGAACTGTGTGGTCCGATGGTTGTGGTCCACAAAGTACGGTCGTCCGGAGGGCGTGTGGCGCATCTCCCAGCCCGGGGGCAGGGGGCCGGCGGAGGCGCGGTGCCGCAGGTGTACCGGGACGCGCGGGTCGTGCCAGGTCGACGCGCCTGTCGCACTGTTGTAGAAGTACACTTGACCTTGGGCGGTTGTGCGCATCTCTGAAAAAAATAAACGTCAATGTCAAAGTGAATTTTAAAATGATTTAAAAATGTTCCTTTCTGTTAAATTTCGAAACTTATAGTACGGGTGCCCTAGAACAAATTTTTTTGTGATTACTAACAAGCTAATTTTTTGTGAGTAGCTACATTTTGATAAGACGAACAACATTTTTATTTTCGAAAAATCTCGAAAGTGGTAGCTAACAGAGATAGAAAGGATTTCATACTTTGACTTGATGGTGCTAAAATATGGATTGTTTTATTTGTAGGACAAGGTTACTCTTAAGTAATATAACTATTAACCTACCAATATACAAAAAAATCAACTGGTTATGGTTCCGTTTTAGAGTACAGTAATCAACCAAGTTTTGTTGAAACTCACAAAAAATTAGCTTGTTAGTAATAAAAAATTTGTTCTAGGGCACCCTGACTATTAGGCATAATTTTTACTTGAAACTAAGGTCGCATTTACCGTCAAACGCGTCCTCATTTCTTTATCTTTATTTGCTTTCAATCTGAATTTGGTAGTACTGCAATATTTTGATGACGTAATGACGCCAATTTCCACCCACAAAAATTACGGTTTTCCGTTTATTTTCAATAAGGATCTTTATGCATGGATTATTCCAGTTCCGCTGCCTTTGTTGTGTAACTTTTCCACTATGTCAAACGAAGACAAGCTAAAGAGGGAATAACAATATTTATATATTTATTGTAATTATGTTCATGTATTTGTGTTTATTTAAAGACTAAGAAACAATATTTTGCTTTTTATTCGCTTGTTCTGGTTTATTCTGTTTTATTATTATATCTTGTATTTGCATGGTCGCATGAAGTCATCACTCATCAAGTCATCACTCATCACCCGTGCCCGGTGCATGGCAATCAGTTTACGTTATAACTGTACATATTTTTCGCCTCAACTCTGACGCTGTCAACTCCTAAATGGGGAGGCTTACGCCAAAAGAAGAAGAAGAGAGACTATTAAACAACCAACATACTGTTCATATTTAACATCACGCCTAGAAATCGATTTCACCTTCAGAGCGTTAGTCATATCGATTGTAAGTCTGATCACGTTTTTTAGCGCGGCTGATTGTTTTAAAAAATAGTAATGCATTATTTTTGTACCGTAGATGCAATCAACGTACAAAGTGGAGCGTATAACATTACTTATAATGCAAATATAATAAGAACTTAATGCATATGAATAAGTTGTCCACATTGTGCCTTTTTCTGTTCGTCAAGGGCATGTGTTATAGCGCAGTCAACAGCGAACGTGAGGCATGCCCGTTACGCGCGTTGAAATCGTAGCGCTCGCTATGACACTTTTCTTTCAACGCAGGTGGATTTTGACGCATTCAATTATTGAATAATATGCCAAACAAAAGTTGAATAAAAAGAAGATGACGAAAATTGAAGATGAAATTGCATGTGGACATAGCTATTGGTCAATTCGGGCAACGCTAAGCTCCTCTCCGCCACGCTTCGCGTCAGTGGAAACGCGGCCTTAAATATGCACTAAAAAGGATGTGGTATAGTTACAGATTTACATACCATATCCAGGTGGCAGGTCAGTTGCTACTACTGCTGCGGGATTCGGAGACACTGGAGTAGTCTGTGAACGACTACGTACAGCTGTCTGAGGTTGTGGCTCTGGTCTGCAAATAATAATAAAAAAAAACTTTACAATCTATGTTAGTTCTTAGGGGGTGTCCATTAATTACGTGAGGTGTACTAGGGGGAGAGGATCAACCTAAATCTTTCCATCTGACTTTGGGGGGAGGGGGGTCAAAAATTCTCAAGAAAGCCTTACGCAATTAATAGACGCCTCCTTATGGGTAACTATAAAGTACTACAAAAAAATTCATTAATAGGCAGATGGCGGACCTACGTAACTTGATCACGTTATGTTAAACCCAGCCGATTTTGACTACCATTGAAGATATGAGATAACCCATCCAAATGACATAGATCCACCTACGTTATTTGGTTGGATTAGATTATATGCCTATGAATATTTGTTTGATGGTACATAAACTAAATGCTCCAATAATATTTAAGGGTTTTCAATCATTAAAACTTTTCATACAAGGTCCTTATTGTATGAAAAAAGAATAAAGAGTAAAATCATTATACTATCATCTATGGATCAGTAGTCTATACCAGCCCCAGATTTATTTAAAATAGACCGCGGCCTGTGGGCGGCAGATTTCATTTTTGGGGCGATGGAAATAAAGTCATAAATTCATATTTTTTATGACTGTGGGGACAGTCATAAAAAATATGAATTCCGCTATGATCTATACTTAGTATAGATTCTATACCTTAAAGATATAGATGTGCCGTGGCTGACATCGTTCTCTGGGGACGATGAGGCCTGCGACGGGCAACTGGGGCTGGTGGGAGCTGATGGTGTTGGCGAGGAGGGCGGTGTGGACGTCTGCGGTGACACCGGGCTCGGGGGCTCCGCTACGGGCCGCTCCCATTGTGTCCTACGTAGTGCGTGGTTCACGTAGTATGGCCTGGAATGATTAAAGTGCGGTTATAAAACTGTTGGTTATGTGACACAGGAGTTGCAGCGGTGGAATACCAAAAAACCAAACCAGTGTGTTGGGCCATTTAAAAGTGTATATTTTCGCAATGGCCAACAAATTAAGCTTTCGTTGACTTTGCGAAAATCGAATCCAGGTCTATGACAGAATGGTTATAAAAAGGGTACCTACACAATGTTAGCATGTAAATTTAAAAAGTAAACTACCCCAAACAGCCTTTTTATTTTGACATGCCTCATCATATAATAATTATGAAAGTCACTGAACGAAATCTTTTTCTGATTTCTATCACTTATTTATAAAAAAGTGATGATTCATACAGCTAAATATGTTTTTTAATTTCTCCAGATTCTCTTTGCTAAATAAATCATGAATAAAGGAAAAAAATGGTTAATGTTCATGAAGACTAAGAGAGAAATGTATATTAGGAGAAACACAAAAATGATTTCTAATCTAGTTAGCTAAGAAATTCTAAAACGTTTCATTTTAAATCATAATTATAATCACAGGAAATATTAAAAATAAGTCTTAACAATTTACTACTGTAACCTAGATGCATTAACTGAATATTTAATGATTATGCAATGTAACAAATTAGAAAGTTTTTGCGCGCAATTATATCAAAGCGCACGGAGTGCGCGGCCAAGTTCCAGCAGGCCGCGCGCATGCCGTGCACTATTTACACGAACGGTTTCGACGCACTTTTGACCCCCTTGTATCTCAGTGCCTATTGCGAGAGCAAAGATAAAATTTTACCTACCTAATTATATACTAGTACTTACGCAATATACCAAATTTCATACATATAGATTTGTTAGATCCTGAAATATTTCCTTGTAAAAATAGCTAATTTTGGCACTGACTCACTGACCGATAATCAAAATTCCTAGGCCACTTCCAGTTGTCGTAGCGTTATGAAATTTGGCACACAGGTTGTTTGTTATATGTAGATTAACAAAAAATTAAGAAATTCGAGAAATTGGTCAAGCGTGAGCCGGCTCATCTATGAATTTGAGATAAAAATCGGTAATCAAAACCTCTTGGCCACTTCCAGTTGTCGTAGCGTTATGAAATTTGGCACGCAGGTTGTTTGTTATATGTAGATTAACAAAAAATTAAGAAATTTGAGAAATTGGTCAAGCGTGAGTCGGCTTCAAAACCTCTAGGCCACTTCCAGTTGTCGTAGCGTTATGAAATTTGGCACACAGGTTGTTTGTTATATGTAGATTAACAAAAAATTAAGAAATTTGAGTAATTGGTCAAGCGTGAGTCGGCTCATCTATGAATTTGAGATAAAAATTAATATGTACAAGTAAATACACTGAAATAAGATGAGGAGGAAAGAAACAAATTGGTATGATTCCTTAAAAAAAGTATTGAAATCTCACCAAAAACATACCTGTTAAAACGGGGCCAAGTTCCTATTCACTAATTGTTCGCCTTAAAAAAGAGTTGAAATCCAATTCAATGCCAAGTTTAGATGCACTTCCAAATCGATCATAATCATCTTCATCAACAGCCTGATCCTAAATACTTCTAAATTTGAACTTGGCAGGTATTCATGCTAGTAGCACTTGATAATGTATAATTTTTAAATTTAAATATAAGATATCTATGTGATTAAATTAACCTGCCAAGTTCAAATTTAGAAGTATTTAGGATCAGGCTGTTGATGAAGATGATTATGATCGATTTGGAAGTGCATCTAAACTTGGCATTGAATTGGATTTCAACTCTTTTTTAAGGCGAACAATTAGTGAATAGGAACTTGGCCCCGTTTTAACAGGTATGTTTTTGGTGAGATTATTGTTTCTCACGAAATTTATATATAGGTACTGGCACAAAAGACTAATACTAAATAATTAATCATAAATACATTTTTTTTACCCAATGATAGTTTTAAATAAGTATAAAGGATTTTAAAAAATCGGCCATGAGTCAATTTAAATTTTATTGTTAATTATAAAAGTACAAATATAATTAAGGATGTGAAAATGTATAGATGTGCCTAGCTTGCCTAGTTGCTATTATTGATTACGAGCAAAAAAGGCCAAAATAAAACTGTTTGTTGCATGGGAGCCCCCTTAAGGACGCTATCACATTTTTTCACTAATATCAGCGATTTTCCGGTACCATTTTAAAGAATTAGGAGTCACACTGCAAGTATATTTTGGTTTCAAATGAAAGATATATATATATTCATCTCCACGTCTATAACTCTATACCATAAAAATTTTATAGCCGCATACAAAATTTTCACATAAATACGTTTTAACCATCACAATAATCGCAAAATATGAAAAAAAAATGGGGTCTGATCAGCTAAATACACTGAACTAAGGAAAATAAATATACAAAAAAATTGTTGCTTATTTAGTCCCCTATACAAATAGCTAAACATTTCATATAAAAATAAATAACTTTTCCAGTTATAAGAAAAATAAGAAAAATTCTCTTTCTTCATACATTTTCGCCATATAAAGAACGCGGCAAGCGTCGTAACCGCCACTGTACAAGGCGCGCTGATATGAATCTTATTTTAATGTTCTTAACGTCGATATTCGTACTGACAGACATCCGACCAGCTAATTTTGCGGTTATAGCATCCTTAAATATTAATTTTATTTTGTTTTTAGTATTTGTTCTTATAGCGACAACAGATATACACATTACACAATCTGTGAAAATTTCAGAGTCTAAATATATAATAGCTGTTCCTGAGATACAGCCGCAACAGAAGACAGACAGACATCGAAGTCTCAGTAATAGGGTCCCGTTTTTAGTTTTTACCCTTTGGGTATGGAACCCTAAAATATGTATGGGTTTAACTATTTTTGGGTTAAAAATATGTAGTAATAAATATTTTTCAATTGAATTACCTTCCGGTAGGTGTAAGCCGCTTCTCCCAATGTAACGGTAGCAACTCGTTTGTCGAGTTGGAGTTGATGGACTGTTCCCTCGGAGCCAGTACCTCACCAGCCGGTCCCACGACTGCCAACGGGGATCCCTCGCCTGGCGCTGATGCTGGCTCACCTCTAGTGCTATCTCTCGACAATAGTGACACTATAACCTGGCCTTGTACCCTGCATGTTTCCGCACACGTCTCTCCCGAAGTATCTTCGTTGAGCTCCAAACATTGGTCTAAATGTAAAAACATTCACAAAATTTATTTATGGTTCACCCTTGCATATTCTACCCCAGTAATGATAAAAATATTGACATCACTATTTTTTAAAACTACAGTGCTACAGACAAAACTTAGGCCGCGTCCCCATCAGACACGGCGCGACGCGGCACGGCACGACGCCGCCACCGTGAACACGGTGCCGTAAACGGTGCACCGCGCGCCCCTATTCTGGTGAAACTTCCGAATAAAAATTGTGTGTACATATTTCCTTCTGAAATGACTTCCGTCTAGGTTCATTGTATAAATATACGGATTTACCCAAAATTTCCTCTGTTTCTGTTACTTTTTCAATCTTCGTCTTAGTAACAACATGAGAATAATTGTTTCGCGATCCATATCCAGACAAGCACTCAAACAAACACACAAGCAGGAATCCACGATCGAGGGATTAGAAGTACATATAAATTTTTAAAGGAACTTACATCCAGTGTCTTTTAACTTGTTGAGTGTCGAGGGTTGTATACGGACGCAGCCAAGGAACCCAGATCCCAGTCTTTTGTGCGCCTTTCTTTGATTCCATACACTAAAACAATTTAAAAATTGCAATCAAGTCAACATCCTCCTTTATTATTAAAAACATTAAAACAACTGATCCACTCATTTAAGTCCTTATATTAATTATCTGTGTGTATGACTTGATGCAATATTTTATAAATAAGGTCACACCTACAATATAGCCCTATTGTAGCAGAATAAGCAGAATTAATGTTTTCTATCATTTATATTGTATAATGAATAATATGTATTTAAAATGAACTAGCAGAACATACTGTATTTTATAAACAATCGATTTCTGTAATTACTCATAAATCAAAAATATTCTGTAATTATTCCTAAATGAACAATATTTGTATGTAGATATTTATAGTAAACAGTTACATACCTTATAGTTATTCCATCAGTTTTGGTTAAATATAAATCATAGTGTGTATTCCATTTTGGATCAACAGTAGCCTTGACTGCATTTGTTGAATACACTTGTCCACTGCCGTCAACTGATATTTTGGCAAATGGGTCGGGTAAACCTACAATCCATAGATAGCAGTGATGATTACATGTACTTGAGTAAACAAACAAGGTTTTAGTAATTTTTATGGCACATTGTTGAAGTTAACAATACAAAAGCCAAAAGTCCTTGTAAACATGCAATCAACTCATATCTTGTGGCCTTCCTGGAGCAGAAAGCCAGATAATAACATTACTAGACGTCCAAATTAAAGCTAGTGTGATGGTTTTAAGGCGTATTATAAGAAAAATTATTATAGTTTTATGTACTGTACAATAATTAAAGCTTATAAACATAGTAAATGGTAGAAAATGAATACCCACAAGAAAAATTTATAAAGTACTTACGAAATAGATCTCGACGTGCTAAATTTCTGGCACAAACAACTAAAAAAATACAAGTATTAGTAAATTGTTGTGTTCTAAAAATTGTCGCCAAATTTACCATTTGGTGCATCAGTGAAAGGCATGCACTTACTTGTGAGTCTGATTTTTTGTGCTCCATATTTGCGATTAGATACTGGAGTTGACATTTTATCATAATTTTGTTGTGCACATAAATAATTCGCAACTGTTTAACAATTTTGGGCAGTGAAGTTATGAATTATAAGACCACCATTTTTGTTTCAAACCATAAAAATTTCGGAAATCTCCGATCTCGTCAGTCGTCGCCAATATTTCAGATATGTCGTCGCACAAGTCACCACAGATTATGGGACATCAGCACAGATTCATATACGTAGCAAGTTATACATCACTTGAGAGTCATATAATACTCTAATGATCTAATCTGTGGTTGAGAGCCCGACGGGATCACACGTGTTGACTTGTTTATGTACGTTTTTGAATTTATATGCGTATGGAGTGGAGTAACGAGAAAGTAATTACATTTCTTGAGATCCTGCAAACAAAACCATGTTCTTTTTCTTTGTTTCCTTTTTCGCTGGTAGAGTTGCGGTAGGTTCTATTCTATCGTACCCGCAACTCTGCCTTAAGCGATGAGTGGAGCACCATGGGGTTTTAGTGGGTAGTCCACCAGGAGTCCCACATACCCCGGCCGATATTCCCAATCTGCCGGGGATGCGTAAAGCATTTCCCCATGTTAAAAAAAAAAGGAGCCGGGGTACCCTCGAAATTCTCATACATACTTAATACCAAAATCATTTTCTCATACGAAAATATTTAACATGTTTGAGCTATTTTTCAGCTTAAAATAGTTATTACCTAAGATCCTGCACAATTTTTTTTACAAAATATTTAAATACTAAAAAAATTTTTGTTTAAATATTTTTTAGTAAATTTACTACTAAATAATATTTAAACACCAAAAATAGACAAAAACACTAAAAATATATAAATAAATAGTAATTTTACTACAAAATATTTAAATACTAAAAATTTTTTTTATTGTTTTAATATTTTGTAGAAAAATTTTGTGCAGGAACCTAGGTAATTACTATAGGGACCGTGCAGAGCGACGACACTGCCACAAGTGGCGAATAGCCGAAACTTTTACGAAAATTTTACTGTCAAGCTCTAGTGAAGCTACGGAAAATTAGAAGATTTCTTAACAAATTCTGAGTATTTTCAAGAATTGAAATGTATTGTTGTTCTAATACATACAAGAAATATAAAGGCAAATCGAACGATGTAAAATTTTACTATTTTTCTGCCAAAATATTCACATGGCTTTGCTTATTGAAAAACGAAAGAAATGGATAAAAGGCGATAAAAATATACGTAAGTATTTAAAAAGTTCCATGAGTGTTATGTGTAGACTGGTAAAAACACTAAATTTTGTAGATTATAACCGTAAATTCATTTTTTATGAACAATATGAACATAACCTATAACCATTGCTTTCTTTCAGTAAACATCCAAACTGGCTTCCATCTTAATTGATATACATACATAGGCGCCGCTCATTTAATTGGCATAAAGTTGCATCAAAAGTAAGGATAATTTGGAGAAGTCCTGCCAGGAATAGGCATGATGACAAATTTTGAGAAACTGTTCTATAATACTCGGAAATATATATTGATTACAACAAACATAATATTTCTGCTAAAAATTATTGTTTAGTATATAAAAATTAGTTTTTAAATCATAAATTTAAAATTTGCACCAAAACACTTCAAGGTGTCATGGCATTGAGGTAATAATACTATAGGAGTCCGCCTTACATTTTGACAGCTGATAATGTTACTCTTTCTAACTAACGATGTAGTAATTTGGGTGAAAGAGAAAGCTCATATCGGTGTGTAAACGTCAAAAGCCTGTAATGTTATGTCCCACTTAGTAGAACATAACAAACGAGTAGGTCTGCATATTTCATGTATAAAAAGTGGTAATAAAAGTGTTTAGTGAACGTTCAATGCAATATATTATTGCTTTTTGTGATTCCGCTATATAATAAACCATAAAAACGGCCAAGGAATGCCTCAAACACGTGGATTTAACATAACATACGTAAGTTTTCAACAACGTTGTTTGGGCTTATCAATCGGTATTTTTGTAAGCTAAAAAAGAAAATTTATAAGTATAATAATCCATTAATCATGCTATATAAGGCATTAGTGATAAAAATGTCACATCAAGTAATAATTTGGCTATAAATATTGCATAGTTTTTTACGTGTATTTTAGGGATGCGCCTTACTTGAACTATAGTTTATCGATAAAAATAATGTCATGGACTAAATGATTTTTTTTTCAGGTTGAAAATGCTTCAAAATAGACGACAAACAGATATATATTTTAGACGCAAGTTTCATGCAAGTTTTTAATCCTTACTCCCTTATGAAGGCATCACAATATTGGAATTTGGAATTATCATTTCAAACGTAAGTTTGAAACAATGATTTTATTGAAATAAAGAAAGTTCTAACGGAGATTAAAATAATTGCATGATCAACAGCTCTCACACCTCCCCCCTGTAAGTACTCAATTCGTTACTTAAAGATACTTCTTGAAATTTTATCCTGGCATTAGGTACTCTTTTTTAATACCTAAGTAAAATGTAAAATTTTAATAAGGCTAAAGTCATAATCATTTAATAAAATAAATTTAATACCTCAATCGTCGAATTCCAGACACAATATATATTTAGTTGTTATGCGGCACCTGGGTTCCGCTTGGGGCTGGATGGGTTAAGCATGGAAAACTTACATAAAGCATATTGCCCCGTATACAATATTATGAATTATGTGTATAATATTTTATAGTATGTAGTAGTATAGTACATATTTTATTAACACTAAACCATTTATTTTTTTCAGGTTATTGGAATGCTCATAAAGAAGAGTTCAATATTATGGTGGTGACGGAGAGACCTATAATGAAGATAATAATTATTTTCAACTATTAATTTGATAATAAGATTGAAAGTGAAGAATAATATATGGTTTAGTGCTCTATGATTTTGATTGCACACACCGTGATATTGCACAATAAAATTGATCGTCTAGACTCTAGAGTCCTACTTAGGTTATTAATTATTATTATTATAATATCATTATTCAGGGGGCGTCGAAGTATCTATTTTAAGTCTTTTTCTGTATAAATATTATTACATAATTATATTTTAATAGATAAAGAAATGCACCTAAGCGTTTTTGGAATTACTTTAAATAAGTAGGACCGAGATTCATTCTTATATTTCTTTGATAATAATAATTGTCATTCTACAAAATAGTTGCTTAATAGTAAATAGTAATTAAGTTTAATAAAGTATAATATATTTTGTTCTTCTGTTATGTTTTATAAAAACTGTTGATTTTATTGATATTAGCTATTACACTCCGGACAAGCTTTCGTGGCTTATGGAGTATACATATTATGTATATTTTTAACTATTTGTGTAATTATATACTTAAATATTTTGTTTATACAGGGTGCAATTAAACCATCCTGCCAAATTTTTTCCAGGGCTTAGGTATCATTAGGAGAGGTCATTTAGCAAAAAAAATTGGGTGTTATTTTTTTAATGACATATTTTATCTCATTTAAAATCGATGCAGAACGGTTACTCGTGGCGGTGGGAATGAGCGGGGGTGACGTGGGGGGGGAGGCGCGCGCGCGCTCACCCGCCGGCGACGCGTAGTGTCCATTTTAATTGTAGTGTTTTTTAGGATAACTTTCGGAAGCTATTTCTCACCATTTTAGTACTGACTATATTAAAAGAAAAATACGTGTATTTTTATTTTGAACAAGGATCAATATATCAAAATTTGGCAGGAAGGTTTAATTGCACCCTGTATTTAAGTATTTTCATACACTTAATAAATAGATAAAAAATACCTTTTCTCCAAATTGAAAGCGACTTCTAATTTAATGAGCATAATATATCCTAAATTGAACATGCAGGTCGAATTGATAACCTCCTTTTTTGATGTTGTTTAATAAAAATCTGTAACATAAAATTATGGTCGCCTTGGTCGATAGCTGTAGTCTAATTTTATATTTTTATCGATATACGCCATCCCTACACGCACACTACAGCAATTGCACACAAGCATAAAATGGCCACGCGCTGGCGAGCTAAGAATCCATCTATGTATACTTAATCTGTGTGTCATGGAGTCACTTGTGACGTCACTCTAGAGTATAGCTGACAAGTGACAGCTGTATAGGAATCATTCGACAGTAATAATTGTCTGTGGTAATCCCTTTGCCTGTCCCGACCGGGACGATTTAAAAAAAAATGTCTGTGGTAAAAGAGAAATAACTCAAACGTCAATGTCAATAGTGCTCTAACGTGACGTCACGCGCTCTGATTGGCGTTCAACATTTCATGGCGGATTGTCATATTTAGTGATTTTATTTTATCAATAAAATATTAATCTTGATGTAAAATAAAAAAAGAACCAGTGTTTTATAATCAAGCATTTAGATACTTTAGACACACAAATTATTTCAATGAAATTTACTTACTGTCATCATGCCTATTCAACACTGAGGATAGTATTGAACTTGAACCATCTTGTCAAAGTGTTGGTTCTCAAAAGGATGATTCTTCAAGTAAGAAAAAGATTAGTAGTGCAGTCTTTGTGTGTTATTTAAAGAATACATACCTACCTAAATGGTGTTTACACTTATGAGATCCAGACTGAAATTAGTTAAAAATAGTGACAGACAAAAGTTGTGAAGATGGTATCGATCGAATCGCAGAAGGTTGAAATAAAAGCATTTATTTTAGTGAACTTGTTTTATTTTATTAATCCACAAGCATTTTCAGTAATTAATATAAGTATTTTTGCATAGCTTCATTATTTTATTGCAATTTATCAAGTTTTTACTTTCTATGCTGATGGATGCTATTAATTACTTTTTCAGATATTTTCTTAGTTAACTAGATAAGCTTTATACATTTTTATTCACTCTTCCATTCTTTGTTTACGGGTAGAAAGTAGAAACCCTTAATATTATATTTAATATTATAAAAATATACTTAATATTATAAATGCGAAAGTGTGTCTGTCTGTTAGCACTTCACGCCCAAACCGCTAAACCAATTTTGCTGAAATTTGGTATGGATTTACTTTGAGCTCCGGGAAAGGACATAGGATACTTTTTATCCCGGGAAAATGTACGGTTCTCGAGCGATAAATGATTTTTGGCGCAACGGAGTTGCGGGCGTCATCTAGTCTTTAACTTTAATATTTCGATCGCGGATTCTTGGAAATCTGTCGTTGTTCTCGCGGCCGCATGTGGCCACTTGGGAGTGTAAGTATTATATCATTTTATAGTGTAAAACATAAAAAAACACTCTTAGACTATCCAGGGTCAAGGAGAATGCGAAGTCAAAGTCACTCACAAGTTACGTCTTTTACTCGCATCGTGGCGCTGCTGTCGAATTACAACGCCCTCTATAGTTTCTGCACGGTCCCTATTTTAAGCTGAAAAATAACTCAAACATGTTAAATATTTTCGTATGAGAAAATGATTTTGGTATTAAGTATGTATGAGAATTTCGAGGGTACCCCGGCCTCTTAAGCGGCCGCAGCAAAACGGAACGTAGGGATAGACATAGACAAATGACAACTGACAATGACAGGCGACAGCTAACACTTGACAGAAGTCGATTGGACGCTTCACCACAGAACAGATTTACTCCTAGCGGAGAAGAACATTGACTTAGTACAAAAAATTCTCGCGAATACTTCAACGCCATCTATTGGCTAGCCCCCATCAACTTCACGAACCCGCGAATTTTGAACGTATGTCAATTCATAGGGTTCTCATAAGGATTTTATTTATAACTAAAATTGGGTTTAGTTTTACACTAGCAAGAAACTTATAGCAAATTAAGTTTCTTACTAATGTAAAACTAAGTTACAATAAAAACAACATATAAAATGAAAGTCATTTATTTTCAAATATAAAATACCTATATACACAGTTTCTTTATAATTTTGTTCTTATTTCTTAATATGTACCTGTAGACTCAGGTGAATTTAAGCTTCTAAAGTTCTAACAGTGATTAGGGTTAAGACATTGGCGATTCACTAAGTAGCCAGTTTTAAAAAAAGAAGGAGAAGAAGATTAAAGAAGGAGAAGAAGAAAAATAGGTTATAAATTTATGGATTCGGAATCCTGAATATTATGCTATGTCCTTTCCCGGGACTCAAAAGCATCTCCATACCAAATTATTGGTCTTACCCCTTTCAGTATTAAAACCTTATTTACACGAATTTATAACTTAAATGTTCACATCAAATGCAAAGTCACTATCACACAATTTTCACAGCACTAAAGCACGGAGAGAAGCACGAAACACGGAGGAACCGAATCCTAACTCAATGTTAATTGGCGAGCACAGTTTAGTTATTGGAATAATTACAAAAGAACGGAATTACAACAAAAAGCAAAGTCAATGGCAGACATTTTCTTTGTGACAAGATTACACAGAATATTCTACTATACTACGTACTCATTGGGTGCCCAGTTGAAAAAATTATGATTTTTAAAATATTTTTTCATTGGCATCCCAGGTCTGGCCCCCGTTTCATGATTGGCTATAGTAGGGAGCTGACCACCCCTGCGCTTCACGCTCAATTTTTTTGCTTTCTATGAATTATTTGATTCTGAAATCAGAAACGTTCTTGTGCGTTGTAGCCACAGCATAGTCGTGTTTCGTAAATTGTGACGCTTTTTGGTCATTATTACTCATTAGCGCTTCGTATCAATCGCGTTTTGAATAAATTTAAAGTGTGTTGTTTTCTTTCTTTGTTCATAACAAAGATAGTTCAAACAAATCTTAGTGCTCCTTGATATTTAACTTTTATGCACCAGGAATACAGTGCTTTCATAAAGTGGCATATAAATAGTGAATATTTTTGGAAAAAGATTGTCATCATTTCATAACAATGCCTACAAGTGCAGTATATCAGCCTACAACAGTAACTTACGAACAGCAACCAAATGATCAGCGCTGGAATTGTCCAATGAGTTACTTTTCACGGCGTGTGACGAGTACCTTAAATCGGGCAGTCTGTGTGAGGCTTATCCTGTGTCTGTTGGGCAGTACATTCTTCATTATTGGTAAGTTTCATTTCGTGAACATTTAATACAAAAACTAGATCAATATCGGTCCACTTGTTTGGATGCTACGATGCCACTGACAGACACACACACAGACAGACAGACACATCAAACTTATAACACCCTCTTTTTTGTTGCGGGATAAAATACACTATGGCAGAGGTTACACGATCAGTATTTCATCAATCACATCAATCTGATCAATGATTAAAGAGTAGTCTAATCTAGAAATATTATCTTCAAGTTTAAATTATACTATTTTAATGTCTACTTATGTATTTAATATGTAACCTTATTGAAAATCTACTTTTGTACATTTAAATTATTACTTTGCAATATAAAGCACAGAATATACTCAACTTGTAACTTTTAACTTGGCATCTAGTTAAATATTGAGAAATAAAGCTGTTTCTTATTTAATCCGTTGATCGCGGATTCTTGGAAATCTATTGTTATCGTGGCCCACTTGAGCCGTTCGGGAGTTGATAGGTTAAAACATGTAACCTTTGTTTACAAGGATTTGGACATTTAATTAGTATTATAGTTCATAATTAATAAAGATTTTTGATAAATTTTCATACCTTGATTGTGGGAATATAATAGATTTTCAATCGTTATGCGATGTGCTAATCTTGTGTAATGTTTAATCAAAGTTCAAATAATTTTAAAAATTCACAATGTTAACAATTTTTTCCCTATGACATTTTGCTTATAGTCAGGAGACTGATCTAACTGACTGACAAATAAAATCAGAACAAAAATTACTTTGCTGGCAAATATTTTGTTTTGGGCACATAAGTACTTGAATGGTAATTTTTTCAAACCAAAAACTTGCATTTTTTTATTATTATTAAGTCTTTTATTCCGAATTGTCCATTTTTACAGTAACTTAGATAAGTTTTCTTGCTAAATATAAACTCTTAATTCAGTGTGCCTGTTGGAAAAACCTCCTCCAGCTCTTTTCAGTATTCTCTATGCTGTGCTATTCTTGTCCAGCAGGGTCGAGCAGTTCGCTTAATTTCGTCTTTCCAAAACTTGCATTTAAACTGTACTTTTTATTTTAATGTGCATTCATATATTCTGTTTTTCTATATTATACATTCTGTTTTTCAAATATTCATTTCACTTTGCAGCTTAAAAGGGCATGAATTGAAGCCATGAGTTGAAGAACACAATAACCAACATTTTGTAATAGACATTTAAAACGCATGTTTTCCCTTATAATTTGAACAAACCTTGTAACTTATCTACTTTCATCATTTGGCTAGTACATAATATTTTTTATTTCAAATATTTTTTCTGGCTTAAAAGCCTCAATTTATAAAACTGCATTTTTTAAAGTGCTCCCTCACTGGCAAGCATCGCTTGTAATGTAACGTTACAGAGTCGAGCATTACATCAGTGAAAGAGGAGAACCAAGCATTACAATGTGCAGCTTGTAATTTTTATTTTTGATGTAAGGTAACATATAAATTGACATCACACAAGAATGCTCATCGTTCAGGGATTGTAGTATTGTAATGTAATGTTCAAAGTTGAATCTATAATGTTCCAATTATACACACGAATGCTCCTGATGAGGGAGCACCTTTAATGTTACATATCATGTTCTTCCACTCACGTCTACAATAATTATTATCTGAAAAAAAAAGTGACATGCATTCAACCCACTTGGGGTTGATTGTCACTTATTTTTTTTTATAATATATTTAAAATAAGGGGCAAACGAGCAAACAGGTCACTTGAGGGAAAGCAACTTCCGTCGCCCATAGACACTCGCAACATCAAGAGCTGCCAGCCTTTTAAGAGGGAATAGGGTAATAGGAGAGGAGGGGAGGGAATAGGGTAATAGCGAAGGGAGGTTATGGGATTGGGCCTCTGGTATACTCACTCACTCGGCGAAACACAACGCAAGCGCTATTTCACGCCGGTTTTCTGTGAGCTCATGGCATTTCTCCGGTCGAGCCGGCCCATTCGTGTCGAAGTATGACTCTCCCACAGTATTAATACCTGTAGTACGCTACTATTTTTTACACTGTGCTACAGTGCTACTATACAGTACCATTAAGAGGCCGGGGTACCCTCATAATTCTCATACATACGTAATACCAAAATCATTTTCTCATACGAAAATATTTAACATGTTTGAGTTATTTTTCAGCTTAAAATAGTAATTACCTAGGTTCCTGCACAAATTTTTTTTACAAAATATATTTAAAATACAAAAAAAAATTTTTTTGTTTAAATATTTTGTAGTAAATTTACTACTAAATATTTAAACACCAAAAAATAGAGAAAAACACTAAAAAAATATGTAAATAAATACTTAGTAAATTTACTACAAAATAATAAATATTTAAATACTAAAAAATATTTTTTAGTTTCAATATTTTGTAGTAAAACTATTTATATATTTTTTAGTGTTTTACTCTATTTTTTAGTGTTTAAATATTTAGTAGTAAATTTAGTACAAAATATTTAAACAAAAAAATTTTTTTAGTGTTTAAATATTTTGTAGAAAAATTTTGTGCAGGAACCTAGGTAATTACTATTTTAATCCGAAAAATAACTCAAACATGTTAAATATTTTCGTAGGAGAAAATGATTTTGGTATTACATATATGTATGAGAAATTCGAGGGTACCCCGGCCTCTTAAGAATAATTTTGGAGAGAGTGGATCTCCTTGTCTTACTCCTTTAGGTTTATTTTTGTGTCCTCTTTGTTTATTGTTTCAAATAAATTATTTCATAATATATTATGTAAATATCAACTCTTTAATGTTTCACATTGTCTATCTTCTCAGTGCTGGCCAATTGAAGATATTATGAGCAGATGCAGTGGGTGACTAACAAAGTAACAACTGTCTTTTTTTGCATAAATAAAGGCTTTCGGGCTGAATTTTGTTATGTTCAATTGATCATCAAAGATCACCAAAATCTATCTATCTATATGCACAATTTTTTTATTAATAACTTTATTCGATTGCGTGGAGACTAAAGATAAAGGAACATTATTGTACACAAATTGTTAATTGGTAGCATAACATGGTTGGCATAACTCCTAACAAGGGTGAAATAACTAAGAACATGATTTCGGTGTCGACCAATGAGACTACGCCGCGCCGCTTTGCCCCGCCATGTATCGATGCTTCATGGCTTAATCATTCTCTGGTGGCGCCTTTAGGTTGTTCCAGCGAGAGGCCCTTACTATAAATATATAGTTCTTATTCCTTAAGCAACCTGAATTTCCTGGAACCTGTCCTTCCATTGTTTCCGCTACGTGACCTTTTGCGGAGTCAACTATATCGCTATTTAATAATCATACCACGTGCAAATATCAGTACCGTTAATAAGCATGTTCCGCTATATAGTTCGGAAGTAAAGCTGTTTTTGGTAATGGCGCAGTAGCGTAGCGTAGGTTTTTGCACCTGTGTGCGTATGCGCACGTAAAGTTGCTTTAGTTGTGATAAAGGCTGTGCGCTATCTTGATTTCATAGAAGTATGTCGTAAAAGAGACTATTTTTATGACTACTGTACTACCTTACTTCTAATTCTGAACGTATAAGCCATTGAAGGAAACTCACAAAAAGTAAAGAATTTACATAATAGAGGTATTTTGACTCAAAAAGTAACTTAGGTCAATGTTCCTTCATTTTACTTGATTGATGAATGACGATTTCTTCTAAAAACAATTGGAAGACTACGTTTCCGCTACATTCTCAATTTGCAATAAGTACCAAATACTAGATGTTGCCTGCAACTTCATTAGCGGAGAAATTTTAACTCACTGGAACCATAGGTACCTACATAATATTGTCGTAATAGAAAATTTTAACCACATTATTATTTTCTGCGACCGAAAGTATCCACCTTTCATCCAAATCCGCTCAGTGGTTCCAGTGTGGGTTGTAGACAGGAAGACAAACATATTTTCGCATTTATAATATTCGTATGAACATGTATGAATTAACATTATCCCCCACATATTATATAAACAATAAACATGCATATATTTAATTTATAACTAGCAAACATTGTCAAACAATATTTTAATGGTTTTGTAATTAAACTTTCACAATAGTACAGAACTACTGACAACTACTGACACAACAGCTAGCACGTGCAAAACTGTTTTGTTTTGTGCGCACAATCTAGTTTGTTTAGTATATTATTTTTGCTATATTTTGTAGATTACGAATAAGAGCCAAAGTTACGAAGGCTAATAGCGGAAGTGGTGGGATGATTGTGGGCGGCTGAATAATTAATGTGAGGGGCTTTCACTGCGTTAGCCCTGTCTACCTATGTTTTATATCTTTTTGATCGATGATTTCATAATATAGTGCTACTTAGCTCTACTAAATGAGTAGTTCTGAACACATTTTTAAATGTGATGACGAGTGTTCAGATTAGGATACTTTTTTATTCTCTAGAAATTCTATATAATATACCTTTGAAAAATATATGAGTCATCTACATATTTCGAGAAAGAGAGCTAAAATCACAAGAAATGAGTCTTAATTGCGTAACTAATTAAAATATTAAGGCCATTAATGGTGACTTGAAGGGCGAATATAATGTAGGAAGGCGACCACGGTAAATATTTGCCTGGCGCTACCTCGGTTTACTATTGATTTAGTGGGAAGTCGCGGACTGGGGTATACCCGTATAAGTTTCAGAATATCGGATTACCGGTATTTATTAAAGTTAAAGGATTAGGAGAACTCTTACACGTAAAGAACTTCTTTTGATAAGGTTTTTTTCATTTTATCCGCCACAAAAAGTTTCTAAAAATATCAGAGAACACTAAACAATCTAATATTATTATTTAATGTTTTGTCATTACTATATTAAAATTATTATTATAGGGGTTACTAATCATGTTTTCTGACAAAATATTATGATGATTCATCTCATGCTAAGATTCCGCATAAATTCCTGGGAACAAATTGGATTACTATTCACTCCACAAAATATCAATTTGCGTTCAAGTCCAGATACAATAATTATGTGACAAGGAAAAAATATACTGCCTTAAGATGTTTAATAAAATGATAAAAAGTAATGGAAGGCGAGCTGCGGAAACGGCGGCTCTGACGGGTTTGTCGACCTTCGAGCGCCATGTCTGTTCCTCCATAGCCTTACAAAGCCTTTTGGATACGTTTATCGAGAACAGATCGAGAGAGAATAAAAATTAACAACCATATAGAAAAGACTTCATTGTGCATAATGTTTCACAACCTACATTTGTGTTGTCAGATTTCTTGGATTGAATAAATTATTAGGAATCCCAATTCCCATATTGGGATATAGGGCACATCCACAAGTGGGATACCACCACTTCTTAACATTCTCTACTTATTGTAGGTACATAAATTTTTTCAATGATAATAATTATGTTATTTTATTTATTTTATTTATTTTTATTTTTATTTTATTCGGAAAACATACAGTGATTAACACAACAAGCCTAAAAACTACATAAACAATTAAACACTTAACACTATTAACACGTTTTCACAGTTAAACACTCAATAATAACAAAAGCTTATGATCTAACAATCAATTATCAATTTATAAGAGGTAAGTTTACGGTTACAATTAAGTACTTTAATTTATATTATATTATATACGAGAGAATGAATACGATCCTACACTTGCTTCCACATCATTAATAGGAGATCTAATTTCAAACTCGTTATCCATGCTATGCTTACGTAATATTATCTCTAAAACTATAAGTAAATCACCGTTCGATATCTAAATCATTTTGTTCCATATCTAAACGTACGTAACATAATATCCACGCAGCCACCGCGTGAGTCATCGGCCACAGCTTTGAGCTTGCTACACCGGATACCGACTGCCGACTCCCATTACGATTGCGTGTATTGTACGCACAATCGGTGTATCGGCTACCTACGCTACCGTACATTTTAAAATCCGTCGAATATCCGCTGCTTATCGTTAAATAATAGGATAACTTTAGGTACTAATAAGCCGTAAAAGGTTGTTGTGTTATGATTTACCTTCTGGTAGTGCTCTGTGCACCGTTAACGGGCTTAACCTTTGTTGTCGTTACAGTCTCTTTTGTTTAAAGCATATTCTTCTTCAACTTAAATAAAATATATCTGAAAACTTAAATATATTTAACATCCTTAAATACTCGAACTATCTGGAATCTCTTCATCTTGCTCACTTCAAAAGACAAATAGCTGATCAAAAAATTTGGCCAACTCCTTAGCTCTTTTAAAGTCAATGACCAAGTAGCCTATTTCTCCAGTGATTTTGACCGATTAGACATGACTGCCAAAAACAGATTGGCGTTACGAACGCCATTGCATCATACTGTTAACCCTCCGAGTTCCAACACTAATGGGGTTACAAGGAATTGTTCTATTTTCGTCAGTCCAAAACTTACAATGGTTTCCCGCTTTACTGGTAAATAGAGACATGTAACGGTAGTCGGTACTCCATTATTTCTATGTTTTCCTGTTCCTATTCCTATGTCCCTTGTAAGTACTATCTACTGAAAAGTACAGTATCCAATATCCATCTAATAAACTACGGCTGTTGCATAGAAAAACGTTATTTTCATTATTTTTAATCCTGCGACCTTACTCCCGACAGAATCAGAATCGTATCAGTTTCGAGGGTAAGACTGCTAGTTCTATTATATATTCGTTTTAGCACATTAGAAAAGTGACAGCAGACAGCTGATCGTTGTGGGCAAAAGATGACCTCTGGTACACTCACTTTTCTATCGCTGAAGCGTTACCGCTTTTTCCTCTAGCTTCGTTATTAATGTTATTATTAAAAATGCAGATTAAAAGAGCTTAAGCCTTAAGGGCATGTTTCACCACTTCCTGATAAGTGCCGAACAGTATCCACCAATTAACTTGACAGATCGAGTATGGAGAATCCGTCAAAAAAGTCGTGAATAGCCTATTCGGCACTTTATCAGGAAGTGGTGAAACAGACCCTTAGTCTTCAATAGCGCTGGTTATAGTTCATGAAAACTTTTTAGAAATCTCGTTAAGTATATCGTTTCTCTGAGTGATCTCTCTTAAGGTGACGCCATGTTAAAGTAAAAAACCGTGTTGGATGTGTTTGAGATTGCTTGTTTTCTATGCGAGGCTGGCCCGGCCTCTCATAGAAAACAAGCAATGGAACAGCAAAAAAATTGAAAGGGCGTAGCGACAAAATGGTTTTTATCGCGTAATTTAAAAACCATAAATACATTTCATATAAGCTATGGACAAATTAAAGTGTATACTAGAACCAATTTATGTACAAATTTTGGAAGCTTATATCACTCTCCTCTATTGGCAAAATAGGAATCCTTTTTTTACAGAGGTCTTTTTGATTGATTATTCTGTGTTATAAAAGTTGACCAATCGTGTTATGCTATGGGTAATTCAAAGACAAAGACATGATGAATTACTGACAGTGAACTTTAATTTCTTAGCTTTAGTCATTGCTGAGAAAAATGGACATCGCTACAGCCAAATTATCAAGGCGTCACACGCCCATACATTTTAAAAGTAGATTGGTCTGGACTCTAGCGTCCAATTACTTTCAATTATTATGGTAGTGCTTTTCAATATTTTTCAATTTCAATCATGCCGATAATTATTATTGTACCAAATGAAATATGCATCAATCTACATGCGTTCAATCCTTAATCAATGACCGTCCACGTTTTAATGTTTGGTCTTTAAAAGCCATTAAATGTTTGTTCCATTTTAAAATTCTGACGAGGGCACTTAACGAAATATTTTCTTTCTGGCAAAACATTTTGCAATCACTAGCCACATTTGTGTGGATTTTCGACTTCATGTTAGATGTTTTACGAGCCGATTGCATAATATTATATTTCTAATATTTCATCGTATTCCAATAAAGGTTGTGAAGGGCTATGCTGCAAGCATAATGCATGACGAATGCATAAAAAGCATTACGCAATAAAATCTATGACTGCAGATGTGACCTAAAAAACTAACCGTAGAATCAATTTCCATTAAAAATACATGACCAGCTTTATGTTCAAAAGTGGGTCATTGCTGGAATGGTTCATACATCATAGCGTATACGGTATACTTATGATAATAATAAGTGAGTAAGATAATAATACGATACGACTAGTGTACCTGTATCTAAAATGTCAATAGAATGTTTTTGTACTCTTTTAAGATTGCATGTATTTATTACCTCATATTAATCAGTTACTTTCGTACGCCTAATAAATCAAATGCACCAAAACCAAACTTCGTGTTAAACAACTGTTTGAAACTCGCAGAATCAGAAGAGCTTCAGGTGCGTTGCCGGCCTTTTACGAGGGAATAGAGTCATAGGGTAGAGGAGTGCAGGGAAGGAAATAAGGGAGGGTAGGGAAGGGAAAAGGGTAGGGGATTGGGCCTACGGCTGTGCCTACGGTAAACTCACTCACTCGACGAAACACAGCGCAAGCGCTGTTTCACGCCGGTTTTCTATGAGCCCGTGGTATTTCTCCGATCGAGCCGGCCCATTCGTGCCAAAGCATGGCTCTCCTACGATGTAATTTTTGTGTAAAGACTAATGATTATGAGTTCATTTATTAAGTTATAGCTCAGCCTCGCGATTTATGGCTCATAAATTCCTGCTTCCTTGAATAGAAAGTATGAGGTATATTATGAGGTCGTGTTATGTTCCAGATGTGATACAAATGAAGCGCTTCTATTTGTAAGGACATTATTTATGATCATTCATTTGGATCAGAGTGTCTGAGGCTCAGACTCAGACTCCGACTGATCTTATAAGCGTTGTAAATTGTTTAAATGTATTTTGTCACGATCGTGACAGAAAACCACTAGCACGTTTGTTTGTCTACAAGTAATGCCCTTGCAGTCGGGTAATAATATAATTACCAACTTCGTAGTAAACTCAAGTTCAATGTCGTTTGATGTGTAATTTAGTCCCAAATATTTAATGGACTTTCTCTTTCGTTATTCATTATCGTTCTCATATTTTATCATCGTTTATTGTATACACTATACGCAATTGATTAGTTATGTTAATTTATTTTAGTCCCCTAATGTAAATTGTAACGTCTTATTGTAATTTGTAACACGTTTTAATTACAGCAAATTATGACATTTGTTACGATTTAAACCGTTATGTCTGTAATAATTGTGACCACGTGGTGACGAAAAGGATGGTCAGTTAGCTATGAAAAATCGATGGCTAAAAAATTAAAAATTAATTATAATTAATTACTGTAATGGGCACTAGGGAGTTGGGACTCATTAGAAAAGCGTAGACATCATGGCAGGATCGATGTTTTAAGACTAAACAATGTGTACTGTTCTTAAGAATTTTATGTAACATATTTGTGTAACTTTTGTGTTAACGTTACATAAGATTTTATGTTTTATTTGTGTCACAATGTGGCAAAATCTACGGCCTTACCCTTATAGGACTCGTTTATAATGGGTTGCAAGGTGCACCAACTTATTTTAACTATAACTTTAGCCATAACAAAATGTCAAATAAACTGTCAAATCCCTAGTAAAAGTCCATAATGGACGCCATATTTAACGATAACCTTAACCTTATTACTACGCTTCTGGTGCAATCCACCCTTAAAAATTAATAGTATCCCTTTAAAAGGACACAATATAAGAAACAGAATAACGAGATTGTTTCTTTACATTGCTGCATATAAAGATGTGAAAAAATGGCGAAATAAGCTTCGTCTGGTCTCAGACCAGTTTGTGGTTTATGGAAAGGTGCGCTTTAACATCTGCCCGTACTGATGCTGACGAGATTTTAATGCAATATCGATAGCATTTAAAATATACTTTCTTTGTATAATAAAATTATTTCAACATCTCTAAACTTTACATAAAATCCAAACCAAAGGTACCTACTACCTTATGATTCATGAACTACGTCAAGGTCTAAAAATTGGAAAGAGATAAGAACATAACAATTTATTTATTTATTTATTTTTATTTAACAATTTGTTGCACATACAGTTTTACAAGAAAATAATACACAAAAAGAAAGACAACACAACAGGTTATGTTGAAAGAATGGGATAGATGAACTATAATTTGTAACTACAAAATATTATACCGCGTGGTATATTTTTTGTTCCTCATGGTCTCGTCGTAGGTAACGCTGATTACGTAATATGCACCCTACGTTACCACTTACCACATTTATGAATTTAAATGTAAACTTAGCATATATACCTAAATCACTACAAAATAATATGCTTTGGATATAGGGGCGGACCAGTTTTGAAATGGAATAACCGAGGGTGTCTGAATAATAACCATGTTTGTGTTCATTTATAAACAAATATTTAAATGTAGAGCCCACACAAAAGTTGATCATGAAAGAGTCATAAAGAAATACAAAAACAGACACTTTATTGTCTGAAAGTCGTAAAAAGATAATAAATTACGCTTGTGCCTGCCAATTGCCGGACCTAACAGTACCTATTGGATTTCTAACAATGTCTTCTTTATGATCGTATCATCATAGCACTGTCCATAAAATGAAGGAAGCCGTTTTTAGGGTTCCGTAGTCAACAAGGAACCCTTATAGTTTCGGTCTGTCCGTCCGTCTGTCCGTCTGTCTGTCTGTCCGCGGTTTTGCTCAGAGACTATAGGACCTACAAAGCTGTAATTTGGCATGAATATACATATCAATAATGTCTACAAAATGGTACATAAAATATTTAAAAAATATAATTTTTATGGTACCTCCCCTACACATCAAGCGGGGTTGAATTTTTTTTTTCGCGCCCACCCCATCGTGTGGGGTGTCATTGGATAGGTTTTTTAAAAATATTATGAGTATTCATAGATCATTTTCCGGTTTAGGGATCCATTTATGAAATATTAAGTTTTAAAGTGGAAAAAATCATTAGAGTCCAGTGTCCCCCCCTTCTACCAGCTAAACGGTTGCTTCTAGAAATGTGAAAAAATTCACGGGAGTAGGAAATATGCTGAATTTAAAAGGAAAACTATCACGACTAAGTTGACTTCATAAGTTATTGAGTAATAGTCGATCAACTAAAAAAAAATGTATTCGGCGAAGTATAAAGGAACTTTTCCTTCAAATTCTTTTGAGATGATGTTGTTAGTACCTAGTGTAAAACATGTTATAAATGTACATTCATTGACCATACAAAAATTTTCAAAAACTAGCGGTGCTACGAAACCCTACATTGCGCGTGTCCCGACACGCACTTGGCCGGTTTTTTAATTCTCTCTTCATTTTTCATTCGCTAACAATCAACAGTATAAAAAGTCTCGCTCTATTTTAAAAATTCAAAATTCTTATTCTACATTTAAATTTTGTTTTTTTTTAGGGCTAGCGCTGTTAATAGCTGGTGGAGTGCAGTATTCCAACACGCCATCGACGCCCACACCGCAGGAAGTTGACAATGGCTTCGGAGCCCTCATAGCCGGCGGGGTCATACTGTGCCTCGGGGTACTGTTCGCGGGTAAGTGATTGTCAGAAAATAGTGGCGCGTCTTCAAACAAAAAGATAACAATGGTAAATGATGGCTGGCATAAGAACAATGGTTTTAAATTTGAATCCTTCTCTTGGGTCACAGTCTTTGTTATGATGTTAGTATCTAGCGCCTTTCTTCCAAATATATTTTTTTGAAGCTGAAAACGTTTAGTTACCTATGGATCGTGGTCATCGAAACCTGAAAAGTCTCCACCGTCTAATACGACCTAGACATTAATCTCATGCTGAGGTTGAAATAAAACTTAGGATTAATACCTTCATGAACAATATCGATTTTTGTCGCGCTATGTATTACACGAGAAGTATGCAAAATCGGGGTAGTAAAAATATTCACAGCCGAACATAATTTATAACCTCCTCCTTTTTGGAAGTCCGTTAAAAATGTATTTTATCTGCACAGAATGACTCGTGTCGTACTATAAATAACTGTGTATCATTTGGGTAAAATTGTCAATAAACATTTCCTGCGCATCAGCTGAATGTGACCCGTCGTTAGCTGACTCACGTTATTACGTTTTCAGCGAGGGGTAGGAACTCTAGGCAGTGTTGTTTGACCTCAACCTTTATAAAGGAAATATGAACGTAGCTTTAGTTAACTGTCTGTCCGTGACGAGCTTTCACCGTACTCTACAATTTACTATTGAACGAGGCTGCCGGTAACTTTTTGTGATTGGAGTTGAAAATTGGAATGTTTGTTGCTTTTTATAGTTGTGAATGCTGGTGGAACTGATAGTTTATCACTCAAAAATCTTATCTCTTACTCGTAGTTAAAAACATAAGAGCTTTGCCATTTAGCAGTTTACAGCCTAGTTTACGTACCCAGTATCTGTTTAGTAATCTGAAGGCTGCTGGCTGTAGCCAAGTGCGTATTTCGAAAAAACATCAGACAAAAGAATACGTCACCTTATGAATCATCCCTCTTCGTCAGACAAAAGGTAAACAGCCTGCAGTGCCCCAGATCGACTAGCAAAATAACAGTTCGTCTCTCAGCGGGGTTCGGCCCGACTTTGAATATTACTGCAAATAAACGCTGTCGTCGGCCAAACCGGTTGGCGGTTGATTTTATTCGAACATGGATTAATTTAAAAATAACTGGCTTTTATAAGATTTTAAACCAGTTGCATAATATAATATTTTAATCGCAAGTGTTCACTGTTGCGAAATAATTTATGAAATGTCGCGTCTGGTTTGAAGCACATTGTAGGATGTTTTTATTAGCATGTGGGTGCTGGTTAGTGGGTGCAAAATACAAATTGTGATTATTTTATGCAGTGCCAACTGCCAACCTTAGTCCTTAACACAATACTTATGTATTTTGTTTTTTAAGTTCATTATTTTGAATAATAATTATTCCATAGTGGATCTAAAACGTTAAAACAAAATGAAACTTTTGTTATCTATAACTTATAGACATGACTTTATTTTAAAAATAGGGATCTTTTAGAATTTAAATGTATGGATCTTGGACATATTATGATTATTAGTAAATGATTTTTGTTTGTGTATTCCTTAATATAAATAATGAAAAGTATAGTGGATCGACAAGCAAAGATAAAATGTACTGGCTTTCAGCCAACATTTTATCCCCACGAGTACACTTTATAGGGTAATGTACGCTTTAATATGAGATATTAACTTTAAAAATTACGCTTGTTTGTTCATATTTAAACATAAAATTGAGAGGTATAAATTCTCGACAAACACTTTTTAGATTAGGTCATAAAAATATACTATGACTTGCTCTACAACTTTCGCTTCTTTTATGCAAAATTTTATAACTAGAATGACCAACAATTAAATGCGCAAATATGAATCGGATTTTCTATGTTAATGACTTATTGTCGTATATTGTGCTAGTTACCAAAATTTTTGGCAACACAACTAAGCAATGCCTTAAATATTTAAGTAAGTAGTAATCTTTGGAAACAGTGCCACTTTAACTTTGGCGTAGATGGACTTATTTTTGTGCTATTGCACTCTGTAACCACTACCGGATTAATATTTTAACGAAGATTTGTTTAATAATAAAACCAATAAGGGCCGACGTTCCATCCAGCCTCTAATGAGAATATAATAAATTATGTAGTTAGGTCAGGGCCCTAATGAAATGAACGACTCTACTACAATTACTACATATTGTAGATATGATAGCATTGAAAATGATTGCGATTCTACTGCTTTGCAACCACGGCTAAAACGATAAAAACTCAAAATATTTTAAAAACAATATTATTAGACAACCCTATTATTACTAAATACTTTTTCACAGGTGTAGGCGGTTGGGCCTGGTCATCACGCTGGGGCGGAGGCAAGGAGGCGCCTCCTAGTGGCGCCGCGGCTCTGACAGCTCTAAACCCCTCCACCGATCCCCTGGTGGCTGCGCAATACGCCCCTGTGAGGGACGCGCCCCCCGCCCCCGATGATGAGATGAGGAACCTCATGGATAATAAAGAATGGTGAGTTAGGAGAGAACCCACAACCCACATACAGCTCTTCTAAGTTGCGAGTGTCCATGGGCTACGGTATATAGTTGCCATCCATCAGCAAGCGAGCATGGTCACCATAGAAACGGTTTCTTTTTACGGAAGAATAGACAAAGTGACAGTTAGACTATAGAAATCAGTCAGTATGTCGATTCTTTCCCATTTCTACTGTTGTTATGCTACGACTGCAGGTGATGGAAATGGATGGATTCCGTATGCACGTTTGCCCCCCTTCCTTAAAAAAAAACGAGAGAGAGATCTAGGTTTTGATTATTATTGGACTGATAGGGCTAATTTTGAGATGATACAGTATAACAGTACTCAGTATCGCGTGCTAGCATCATTGGATTCCACCAGATCAACGCTATGTGATGTAGAGCTGATCTAACATCGTAATCCAGTGATACTGGATTTTAATTTTAACAATGGATACAGGAAATGTGATTAATTGATTATACAGCATCACTGGATTCCGACAGATTAGCGTTATGTGATGTGAAGCTGATACAACGTCGTAATCCAGATATTCTGGATAATATCATGGATTATAATGGATAGTGTTAGTCTTATTGACTTACGGCCGAACCCAATATACGATCCTAATCCGTTTTTACCAATCCAAGATCGATATTTCAATCCATATTTGTGTTTGAGTGTGCCAATAATGTATCCACAGATTGAAATTACAATCTGTGGTTGCAAGCCATCCATGGGAGGTTCGCTCTATGATTTCGGATAGCCCTCCGTTTGAAAATGACAGTTCGAGTGTATTCATAACCTATCTCACAATTTTGACGTTTCTTTCGATCGGTTTTATGATCCAAATCTGCAATCTTAGGAATTTCTCGGTTTTACTGTTTAAAATATGGATTTGTCTATACTCTCAGGGCGGGAATAGACGTCCGATTTTGCTTCCGGTTGTCTGATCAGACAACCGGATCGGATTCACTCAATACACGTCCGATTTTTGCGTCCGATTTTTTCTGAACTCAGTCGCTCTCGAGCTATCTGTGAGCTTGCACGGAGCAGAAAGACAAGATTCACCCTACATGATTCCGTTTATTTTTAGGGTTCCGTAGTCAACAAGGAATATAGTTTATTTAGGAATTATAGTTTCGGTCTGTCCATCCGTCTGTCCGTCTGTCTGTCTGTCCGCGGTTTTGCTCAGAGACTATAAGACAACAAGTTATTGAGTAATAGTCGATCAACTTAAAAAAAATGTAGGTATTCGGCGAAGTGTAAAGGAACTTTTCGTTCAAATTCCTTAGAACGTAACTGAGATGATGTTGTTAGTGGTGTAAAACATGATATAATTAATGTACATTCATTGACCATACAAAAATTTTCAAATACTAGCGGTACTACGGAACCCTATATTGCGCGTGGCCCGAATTTTACAAGTAAAAGGCAGTCCGAACAACAGCCATGCGAGACGTTCGTTCAGTATCATGCTAGAGAATAAAGGCCGTCACAGACTTAGCTATAATATATTATACTAGCTCTCCCGGCAAACGTTGTTTTGCCATATAAAGTATTTCTACTTCATCAGTTGATACAAAATCTTACCCCCTCTTTTGTCCCTAAGAGGGGTGGGGGGGAGGCAATTTTATACACAAAGAATACACTAAATAATATGAAGTAAGTCCATTAAAGAAAAAAGTTTCATACAAAATATGACCCCCTCTTTGGTTCCCTAAGAGGGGGGGGGGATTTTTATACACCAGATGTTGAGTTGGAAGAAGACAAATATATCTGCGAAAACCGTATACAAATGGGATCAGTAGTTTTTGTGTTAAAGAGAAAAGTTTGATACAAATTCTGACCCCTCTTTTGTCCCCTTAGAGGGGTGGAGGGGAATTTTTTTATACACCAGATGTTAAGTTGGAAGAAGACAAAATATATATCTGTGAAAACCGCATTCAAATCGGATCAGTAGTTTTCGTGTGATGCTGGAACAAACATACAGACAGACAGACAGACAGACAAAAAACTAACCACATTTTTGGCTTCTATAGCGATCTAGTGACACCCCCGCTTATATTTTTTTTTAATATCTTTAATGTACAGAATTCACATTTCTACAGTTTTATTATATGTATAGATCAATAATATGTTTATAGCTAGGCATAGTAATATATTATATTTTCTATACAATTTTCGCGTGACCACACACTCAGCTATAATATATTATATTTCTGGTCTCAGTGTGTTTAGTACGGTATATTAATATAATATATTATAGCTAAGTCTGTGACGGCCTTAAACTGGCAAATCGGAAGAAATAATCGGACGTCTATTGTGTCTCCGTACAAAAGTATGCAGACTGCACCTTCAGACAATCGGAACGGCAGTAAAATCGGAAACGCTTTGACGCTGTTTCCGATTCTGACGTCCGATCCGATTACCGGATCGGACGTCAGAATCAGAATCGTGTATTATGTATTCAAATAAATGTATGGCAAGAGTGCCTTCAGATAGTCTGATCAGACAACCGGATCAGACAATCGGATGAAAAAATCGGACGTGTATTGCCGCCCTCAAGCAGTGATAGTAGTGATTTTGAGGATCTCATACTGATCGTGCGCGAGTCCGACTCGTACTTGGCCGATTATTTTTTAATAGTTATAATTACCAGTATTGGACAAGCAACAAAAAAGCGGCCAAGTGCGAGTTGGACTCGCCCATGAAGGGTTCCGCAGCAGCAATAAGGTTTATTTTTATGAAATTAAAAGGTTTTTGATTTATTTTATGTTTCAGTCGATTTAATGAAATTTTGATTAAGGTTTACCATTTTTATGACGTATAAAAAAAACTACTGGCTAGATCTCGTTCAAACCAATTTTCGTTGGTAGTTTTTATAGTAATCTACATCATATATTTTTTTTAGAATTATCATGCCCCTACTTTAGAAATTAGAGGGGGGGGGACACATTTTCCCACTTTGGAAGAGTCTCTCTCGCAAACTATTCAGGTTGGAAAAAAATGATATAAGAAACCTCAATATGATTTTTAGAGACCTATCTATAGATACCCCACACGCATAGGTTAGATGAAAAAAAATTTTTTTGTTTCAGTTGTACCTAACTATACCCCTAAAATTTTTAATAATTTTTCCATTTTTGCATCAAAATCTTAATGCGGTTCACAGAATACATCTACTTACCAAGTTTCAATAATCTAGCTCTAATAGTTTCGGAGAAAAGTGGCTGTGACATACGGACGGACGGACAGACAGACAGACAGACAGACAGACAGACAGACAGACAGACAGACAGACAGACAGACAGACAGACAGACATGACGAATCTATAAGGGTTCCTTTTTTGCCATTTTGGCTACGGAACCCTAAAAAAGGGTGCGCTCGGTGCGCCATGATGACTGCCCGCTGCCGGCAGGTAGAAAATGAGCAATGGCATGTGTCAACTGTCAGCTTATAGCAAGATAGCGCGTGAAGTTTGTTTGTCAATTGTCAGTGCCATTAGAATTTAACGAAATACTCCTAAATCCGAATTTTGCGGATATATGTTGTCGACTCGAAATCAATATTTTTTTATTTTCTATTATTCACATAAGGTTTCGATCGAGTCTATCGTACCCCTGGACAGAGGGAAAAGATCGCAGGCAATCCGGCCAGAAAAAAGATTGCAGATTTCAATTTTTATTATTGAAACGTGGATTGGAGATCGATCTAAGGATTGGGATCGATCCGAGATTGAGTTCAATCTATGCATAAGGATCGAATATTGGGTTCGGGCGTTAGACTGTGAGGTCGTGGATGGATTAAATAAAAGAAAATCACTTTTATATTGCGCTTTATTTAGGTTAAGCGCATTCGGTAAGGCACGTCTTTACTCCAAGGAGGAAAGGAGAGTAGTAGTATAATATTTAACATTAAAATAAACTGTGACCTGCAGAGTCAACAAAAACGTTCCCATGCCAAATGTGAGCCTGACCATTTAAACTGAAAGGTCCCAACAATAAATTATTGTTTTATAGCTTTGGTAACATTGACTACCCTTGTTTTAAGAATTAGAAGTCGTTTATTATACTTCATACAATATCTTGACAGCAAGGTTAACATGTGGCATGCGAGACCCAAATGGTACTTGAGTTTCTCAGATCCTAAATCTTTCAATACATTAACAAAAGACAGGAATTTTTGTATTCGAATTTAAGTAAATTCGACACGCCCCCTCAAAAATTAATGTCTTTGGAATCAAACTCAAAAGTAACATAAACCTAAAATAAAATTTCCTAAATATCAAAACAAAAAAAATTAAATTAAGTACAATTAAAATTTACATTAAGTAATACCTAATTGACGTACCTTCCGTGCACTTTAACCTTCCGGGGAGATACAATATGATCCAACATTTGTTGCTAGGATGAGGGAAACCCCAGAAAAACCTCACCAGATCATTAAATAGTTAATTTCTACTAAGTATTTATTAAAACAATTTAAAATAAAAACATTATTCTTCTAAGTTTATTTTCTCTCGTAGCTCGCGGAACCTGGGGGGTTATTACGACCTCTTATATCCAGCGAGTTTCCAGCCAGTTTACAGGCCGTGTCTATGCAACGGCCTGTAAACTGGCCTGTAAACTGGCTGGATATAAGAGCTCATAATAGCCCCCCTGGCTGCTGGCAGCGGCTTGGTCAGCATGTCCGCGATCTGGTTATCTGTTGAAATATATTTCAAAGTTATTGTCTTATTCACACATTGTTCTCGGGAGAAGTGATACTTAATGTCAATATGTTTGGATCTCTTGTGACTCGATGGATTATTTGCGATACTAATACAACCATTATTATCTTCATATATTAAGATAGGTTCTTTAATTTCAATATTAATACTAGTAGCTAAAGTCCTTAACCACAAAGCCTCTTTAACAGCTTCATACAGAGCCATATATTCGGCTTCTGTCGACGAGGCTGCTACTGAAACTTGCCTCTTAGAGTTCCAACATATTGTACATTTATCATACAACATAAATAAATAACCTGTTGTACTTTTTCTGTCGGAAGTATCACTTCCTCCCCAATTTGAATCGACATATCCCGTAAATAAATTATCATAACTTCCCTGTACATATTTTAATTTCAAATTAATTGTACCTTTTAAATATCTAAGTACTCTTTTTAAACAAGTCCAAAGTTCTTTGTTATTCTTATTCATGTATCTACTCAAAATATTTACAGTTATGGATAAATCGGGTCTAGTACATACCATTAAGTACATAAGGCAGCCAATAAGACTTCGACATGGCGCATCATATATCTCATTAGATTCCAATGCCTCAAAATTTAGTTTAATTTCTAAAGGTGTGCTAATTGGATTACAATCCATCATATTAAACTTGTTTAATATTGCCTTTATGTATGTACTTTGATCTAATATAATAATATTGTTGTTTCGGGTTATTCTGATACCTAAGAAAAGTCTTATTTCTTTTAAGTCAACCATCGAAAATTTGTTCATCAAATATTGTTTAAAGGCGTTCATAGTATTTTTATTTGCAGTGCAAATAACTAAATCATCAACATACAAAATGACATAAATATTCTGGGACACATATCCCTTATTTAGTATGTACATACAACGATCTCCCATAGAATTTTTAAAACCTATTTCTAAAAGGGTGTTTTCAAATTTTTCGAACCAGCATCTAGCGGCTTGTTTTAGGCCATATAGAGCTTTATTAAGTTTACAGACTTCATTTTGCTTGCTCTGTACTCCCTCGGGAACTTTCATGAATATTTCTTCCTTTAAATCACCATTTAAAAATGCAGTTTTAACATCCATATGGTGAATCAATAAACTATGTTGATTTGCAAATGCTAATATGAATCTAAAAGTTGAAATTCTCGCCACCGGAGCATAGGTTTCATTATAGTCTTCAAGGTATTTTTGACTAAATCCCCTGGCAACTAATCGGGCTTTATATTTTAAAGGTTTCCCAAATTCGTCGTTTTTAATAGTAAATACCCATTTGCTATCTACGATATTTTTGCCTATTGGTCTAGGTACAAGAGTGTCCAAGTATTATAGAAAGTGAATTTAATTCATCATTGATTGCCTTTTCCCATTGGCAAGAATCTAATCTGTCTTTTATTTCCTTATAAGAATTTGGAATAGACGATATAAAATATTGAGCTGATAACAAATAGTCACTAGGTAAATTTTCAGAATAAGAAATTGGATTTAGATTTTTAATTCGTTCACTTCTCCTCAGTTTATTATTGTTGTTATTCTGAGGAGAAATATTACAATTATCAATTTGTTCACTATTTCTATTTAATTCTGTATCATAAAAGGTAAGTGACCGCTCCTGGATTGTATTGTTTTCCAAATTACAATTGTTTCCATTGTTATCATTAAAAGGGGCACTTGAAGAACTAGGGAGGGACGTTTCTTTACCTGAATGTACATTTATTGAATTTGATTTTAATGGCCTGGACTTAAGAAAGCTTTTTTTCATCTACAATAATATCTCTCACTACCAAGTACTTGTAATTTTCCACATCATAAACTCTATACCCATTTGGTTCATACCCCAATAATATGGCTTTAGATGATTTTTCATCGAATTTATTTCTACCGGTTTTTACATGCACATATACTGTTGAACCAAACACTTTTAGGTATTTAATTTGGGGTTTCTTATTGTGCCACATTTCATAAGGTGTTTTATTTACCTTCAATGATTTTGTTGGTGTCATATTTATAAGATACGTTGCAGTTAACACAGCATCGCCCCAAAACACTTTATCTAATTGGGCACCAGATATCATTGTTCGCGCCTTTTCTGTAATGGTTCTTACCATTCTTTCAGATATGCCATTTGACTGTGGAGTTCGTGGTATTGTGAGATGATAACTTATACCCTTTGAAACACAATAACTTTTCATTTCATTCGATAAATATTCTCTACCATTATCGCAATATAAATTAACTATTTTGAAGTTAAATCTAGCTTCACCTTTTGCAACAAAATCTTTAAACATTGCAAACATATCTGATTTGTGTTTTATAAGATATGTTACACAATAATGAGTGAATTCATCTACAAATAGTACAAAATAATTATCGTTATTTACAGAAGGTGGTGTGATTGGCCCACAAATGTCAGAATGAATATTAAATAGCGGCCGGTTTAGATATTCTTTGTTTTTAATTTGATTAAATGGTAGTCGGGCTTGTTTGCCATAAATGCATGCTTCACACATGTCATCATCAGGCATAATATTTTCTAATTGGTTTATGTCATCGACAAGTTGTTTATTTTTGAGTTCGATAAATTTTGATTTGCCCATATGACCTAATCGTTGATGCCATAATTTATAATCAAGATTAGAAGCATTACTAGCACAATAATTAAACATATTTTTACGTACCTTGAACTCCAAAGTAAACAGGTTGTTTACAGTCTTACCGGACATCACGGGCTTACCGTGATAGTACACCATTACCCCTTCTTCACCAAAGGTTATAGAGTATCCGGCTTGTTGCATCTTGATTACGGACAGCAAGTTGTACGGGACATCAGGACTGTACAGCACGTTTTCTATCTTCCCCTCGATGCCCAAGTTGCTCGTAACAGAGAATGATCCAATCTTCGACGCAGAGATAAATGTGCCATTTTTCGCCACTGATATTTGAATTGGTGTTTTCAGTGTGCGAAAACAGCTTGCTATATCCTCTCGATTCGTGATATGATCGGATGCTCCAGAGTCCAACAAGAATATAATCATATCTTGTTTATAATCTGTTTGTATTGTGGCTCCTGCCATGAAAGCAAAACTCGTCGTAGTCGGCGATGATTGAATTGTGTTAACGCTCGGTGTATAATAATTAGCAGTGTTGATAGTTTTGATCTTCTTATTGTTTAGTTTGTACTTCATACCCTCTAGATAATAGCGACATTCGTATCTGTAGTGTCCTTTTCTTCCACAGTGATGACATTTTATATGATTTTTCTTATTGGATTTCTTGTTGTAGTTGGATTTCGGCTTCTTATTTATTCTTCGAGAATTCTTAATAATTGATGGTATTCGTTGGAAATTTTCGTGTTGCAGATGATTGTTTTTACTTTCAGCATGAAGAATTTTTCCGCTTGTGTCTAGTTTCTCGTCATTTAGTTTAACTTCGTGGTCGAGGAGTCGCATCTTCACGAAGTTCAGTGTAATATCGTCTTCTGAGAGTATTTCGATTGCAGTGACAATACCGTCATAGGCAGGCGGCAGAGTCAGCAATAGTTGAGATACTTTATCTGCCTCCTTCACAGTTGCACCAGAAGTCGCTAGCTGGGATATTAAAATATCAAACTGCATAAAATGTTGATTCAAGGTGGTATCTCCTTGGAGTTTCATATTCAATAACTTCTTTCTAGTTGCGAGCTGTTTAGCCGTACTTTTTCTCTCGAAAATGTTGTCTAGCGCAGAAAGTATTTCCTTCGATGTTGACTCTGGTCCCACGTGACTGATATAAGCATCAGACAGGTATTCTATGATTACGTTTTTAGTTGTTTGTTCGGCTTTCTTCCACTTGTTGTCAGGTATTACCGGAACTGGCTTCTCAATAACGTGAATCACATCTAGTTCACTTAAAAGGCTTCGGATTCTGAATTTCCAGATGTTGTAGTTTTCTCCCATGAAAATCGGAATATTTCTCTTGGTCTTCTGTTTCTCCATATTGTTATTTTAAAAGTTCAAATATTTACAATCACTTTGAGTTCAAAAACTATTTTAACTTTTATTTAATCACTGCGTTGACTGGGCCACCATAACCTGTTAGTCTTATTGACTTAGACTGTGAGGTCGTGGATGGATTAAATAAAAGAAAATCACTTTTATATTGCGCTTTATTTAGGTTAAGCGCATTCGGTAAGGCACGTCTTTACTCCAAGGAGGAAAGGAGAGTAGTAGTATAATATTTAACATTATTTTAATGTTCTCTGACTCTGCAGGTCACAGTTTATTTTAAACTGTGACCTGCAGAGTCAACAAAAACGTTCCCATGCCAAATGTGAGCCTGACCATTTAAACTGAAAGGTCCCAACAATAAATTATTGTTTTATAGCTTTGGTAACATTGACTACCCTTGTTTTAAGAATTAGAAGTCGTTTATTATACTTCATACAATATCTTGACAGCAAGGTTAACATGTGGCATGCGAGACCCAAATGGTACTTGAGTTTCTCAGATCCTAAATCTTTCAATACATTAACAAAAGACAGGAATTTTTGTATTCGAATTTAAGTAAATTCGACAGATAGTAAAGCAGGAGCACCGTGTGAAGTGGCTACTGAAAGAGTTGCATAAGTACATCTCGAAATAAGAATATGAAAGTACTACCTATTATAGGGCATTTTTGTAATCCAAAGTTCGTAGCTATTTCTTCATTATTGAAAGTATCTTTTGAACATTAAAGTCTTACGAAGCGTTTTATGCATGAAGGCAAGCCCTTCTATAAACACACATTTGCTAATCGTTTTAAGTACAATACTGTTTACTTAGACGTGAAACCACTATAACTAGTAAGTAGTAACTACCAAATACAACTAGCCTGTGTTCGTCGAACATACTCAATGGTTTATTGTGTAGGTACCTGTTTACAATATCTATTACTAGAATAGAAGGTCGGATGAGGTTACATTATTATTTATTACATACATTTACTTCTACAGACTACAGTACATAATATGAATAAAACATACACGTCATACTCATAGTACCTACCTAGACGTTAAAGTTGCATACCTATAAATGGCTTGAATCAATAATTGTAATAAAGTTATTGGTTATTACTAAACTATTTGTTGACAGTTTTATAATATTCTAAATACATTAATGATTCATACTCATTATCTTTTAGGGTTCCGTAGTCAAAATGGCAAAAAAGGAACCCTTATAGATTCGTCATGTCTGTCTGTCTGTCTGTCCGTATGTCACAGCCACTTTTCTCCGAAACTATTAGAGCTATACTATTGAAACTTGAAGTAGATGTAGTCTGTGAACCGCATTAAGATTTTGATGCAAAAATGGAAAAATTATTAAAAATTTTGGGGGTCCCCATAATTACAACTGAAAAAAAAAATTTTTTTCGTCTAAGCTATGCGTGTGAGGTATCTATGGATAAGTCTCCATGGATCCTCCAGTGGTAAAATGTGTGTCCCCCCCCCCGCTAATTTCTAAAGTAGGGGCATGATAATTCTAAAAAAAATATATGATGTAGATTACTATAAAAACTACCAACGAAAATTGGTTTGAACGAGATCTAGCCAGTAGCTTTTTATATACTTACGTCATAAGTGGTAAACCTTAATCTATATTTCATTAAATCGTCTGAAATATAAAAATAAATCAAAAACCTTTTAATTTCATAAAAATAAACCTTATTGCTGCTGCGGAACCCTTCATGGGCGAGTCCAACTCGCAATTGGCCGCTTTTTATTTGAACTATTATACTGAAGTGCATAGTTTGAATTCCGTATTAACTTATATAACTAGATGAATCACTTATCACCGCAATATTAATTAATTAGATCAGGATTCAGGTGGTATTTGTATTCAATGTCCATGTCATTTCATTCCTTATGTACTTCATTATTTAATATTGATTAATACAAAAAATTTGATATATAACAGATTGAAATACTATAATATGGAGGAGTGATTGATTAAAAAATGGATCAAAAAATGCACCAAAGTGTACTTTTATGTGGTTGTCATTATTCAATATTATGTTATTAATTATTATTATTTTTGTGATCTGGGTTGTCGTACTTGGGTCCCCACTCCCCTAGATATGTGTTTATGACAGTAACTTGGAGCCATATTTGAGCGGCCCAACAATGTATGAAAATTATTTTTCTAGGGTGGTATGATCGAAGGTAAAATGAAAAATAAAATTACTCATTAAACTCACTCTCTACTTTCGAAAGACTCTTCAAATAGTGCTTAAGTTTCGACGCTCCAGTCTAGATATAAGTGTTAATTCAATTACAAGGTGTCTGACCCGCAGCCGTATCACGTATCTTGCGAGAGCAATGCGATAGCAATTTTTGCGCGATAATTGCTCCAAAATGGCAATTTCGTATCACGTATCAGCCAAAACAATACGATTGAAATCGATCGCTTACATGATGATGATTGATGATACCATTGTATACCCAGTAATCAATCGCGCGATTATTGCTAGTGGATTGTTGATCGCTATTTTTACGTGATAGCCCTGCCGGTATCAGATTAGTTTTAGGGCAAGTGCTAACTTAGCAGCAAAGAGTAGTAGTATACAGTATACTCAATATTATCTACAATCTACAATATATATATATATATATTATATATTATATATATATATATATATATATATATTATATATATATTATATATATATATACTATTATAAAGAGGAAAGATTTGTTTGTTTGTTTGTTTGTTTGTTTGTTTGAGTCGAATAGGCTCCGAAACTACTGGACCGATTTGAAAAATTCTTTTACCATTGGAATCCTGCATTATTTCTGCTGAACATAGGCTAATTTTTATTTTGGAAAAATATAAGGTTCCGTAAGATATTTGGGATTTTCGGACGCAAGGTGTAAAAAATCAACAAGAAAAGTTACTTATTTTGCGTACGCTGCCTAAACTATAAAAGATAGAGGCATAAAATGTTCTAAGTAATTATAGATCTTTTAAATATCTACAAAAAAGTCCGCGACACACTATACCTATCTATGTTGAGTGACGCACAATAACCATTTTTTTATTAAAAAATCTTGAATTTTTTTTGGACTATATTTAAACGCGTTTATTTAAATAATGCTATTGACCCTTATCAAAATAAATTATTTCGTCACTAAGTACAGTTAATGTAGATAATATTTGGTCTTTTAATGATTAAAATTGGACATTTGGTTTTAATGTTATGGCGAAATTAAAATATTACGATTTCTGCTGCACGTTGCGAATTGGGCGTCAAGGCGCGACGCGCGGGTGTGCGTGCGGTAGGGGAGAGATTTAATTATCAGTGCCACCGACTCGCCCGGAGAGTCCACGTAAATATTACCTCGATCGTGGGAATCGCAGACACAATAGATTTTCAATAGTTATGCGACAGCCGGGTGCTGCTTTATTGATTTGATATAGACTATCGTGCTTCATTATTATAATCCTAATTTCAAAAAAGCTTTAAAAGTTATGTCTAAGAAAGTAATATTTTTAGAACTTTTTAAAATACGTTTTGAATGACTATTATTTTTGATTGCTATTATAATTAATTAATTTCTTTAACTATAAATCTATACATATAATAAAACTGTAGAAATGTGAATTCTGTACATTAAAGATATTGAAAAAATAATAAGCAGGGGGTGTTACTACATCGCTATAGAAGCCAAAACTGTGGTTAGTTTTTTGTCTGTCTGTCTGTCTGTATGTTTGTTCCACTATCACACGAAAACTACTGATCCGATTTGAATGCGGTTTTCGCAAATATATTTGTTGTTCTTCCAACTTAACATCTGGTGTATAAAAATTTTCCCCCCCACCCCTCTAAGTGGACGAAAGAGGGGGTTAGATTTTGTATCAAACTTTTGCTTTAACACGAAAACTACTGATCCGATTTGCATACGGTTTTCGCAGATATATTTGCCTTCTTCCAACTCATCATCTGGTGTATAAACTTTCCCCCCCACCCCTCTAAGGGGACCCAAAGGGGGGTCAGATTTTGTATCAAATTTTTTCTTTAATGGACTTACGTCATATTATTAATTGTATTTTCCAACTTAACATCAGTTTTCACCCCACCCCTCTTAGGGGACAAAAGGGGGGGGGGGGGGTTAGATTTTGTATCAATTACTGATGAAGTAGAAATACTTTAAATGGCAAAACAACGTTTGCCGGGACAGCTAGTTTAAAATAAATCTATAAAATAAGGGGGCAAACGAGAAAACGGGTCACCTGATGGAAAGCAACTACCGTCGCCCATTGACACTATTATTGTCGGTACTAAAGTCTGATAGAAATACTAACGTTAATCTATATAATATATAGATTTACGTTAGTATTTCCATCCATCCAGTATATAGTATTTCAATCCATTTTTAGGGTTCCGTACCCAAAGGGTAAAAACGGGACCCTATTACTAAGACTTCGTTGTCTGTCCGTCTGTCTGTCTGTCTCCAGGCTGTAACTCAAGAACGGTAATAGCTAGAGATATATTTGTTGCCGCTATAACAACAAATACTAAAAATAAAATAAAATGAATATTTAAGGGGGGCTCCCATACAACAAACGTGATTTTTTGGCCTTTTTTGCTGTCTCCAGGCTGTAACTCAAGAACGGTAATAGCTAGAGATTTGATATTTTCACAGATTATGTATATCTCTGTTGCCGCTATAACAACAAATACTAAAAATAAAATAAAATGAATATTTAAGGGGGGCTCCCATACAACAAACGTGATTTTTTTGGCCTTTTTTGCTGTCTCCAGGCTGTAACTCAAGAACGGTAATAGCTAGAGATTTGATATTTTCACAGATTATGTATATCTGTTGCCGCTATAACAACAAATACTAAAAGTAAAATAAAATGAATATTTAAGGGGGGCTCCCATACAACAAACGTGATTTTTTTGGCCTTTTTAGCTCTATATCAAGAATGGCAACAGGTAGGTACTTGAATTTTTCACAAAATCCTTAGTTATATGTGTACTTTAACATTTAATAATAATATTACAATAAAATAAAAAAGTAAGAGGGGCTCCCATACAAAAAACACAATTTATGGCCTAATTTTGCTCTATAATGGTACGGAACCCTTCGTGCGCGATTCCGACTCGCACTTGGCCGATTTTTTTTATTATATAAAAATGGATTTCCAATTGTGTTAGTAACGCTATAACTCGATAACGGCTGGACCGATTCTGCTAATTTTAGTCTTAAAATAATCCTTGAAGTCTAGGCAAGGTTTTAAAGTGACACGAAGTTAGCAAGCTAGCAGGGCCCCCGCTACCATATGTGCAATGTGTGCAATGCACACGGGCGCCATCCTCTAGGGGCGCCAAATCACCATCTTTAGGGGCGCCAAAACCAAAAAAATTGCCTAAAGGCGCGCCAAAATCCTTTTTTGCACACAGGTGCCAGTAGCCCTTACGGGGGCCCTGCAAGCTAGTAATATTATTAAAAATCATCATGTCATTCCTAATAAAAATTGACCGTAATGATTTATACACATTGTAAGCTCACTCTAGCAGATTTTGTGTTGCAGCCACGGCTTCTGTTTTACGCTTTTGGAATAGCGACAGAAACTGTAGGTTTTTGCGTGGCAGTGAGTTATTTACGCCTATGTAATGGTCATTTACCAATTTACAATCAATAGGCAGTATTATCATACGGTCCCCGAGGCCTATTTAAATAGGCGTCAAGCTACTACGCATTAATGTTAATTATCTAGCTCGTTACAAATCAATTCGACGCGCCGTAGCTGCCGCGCTGGTTTCAATTCATGCCTTGTATTCATGTCAGCGCCCACCTCACGAGACAAGTTCTATATACTATAGAAGCGTATCTAATTATTATACTAGATTATACTTATTAAATTTAATTATGAACTAGATGTTGTCCGCAATTTCAAAGGGAAAGTACCCCATCAATCTTAGATTTTTGTTTCAAAATAGTAGGAATGCCGGTAGTAGCATTTTCTGTAGTATGAACTCATAAAATGCCAATATAATAATTAGGTGATTTACCTCCACTGATCTCTATTATACAAGTACGCTGGATAGCTGATACACACCTTTGAAACGGAATCAGCGCCCCCATTATTCGGGTAGAGAACTAAATTTGACGTAACCACAACCAATATGAACAGTTGTCATCACTAGTATTAGTTCCAAGTACTCTCACTACTGCTATCAGCGCCAATATGGCGGCTTTCAAACGTCATTTTTACGTCAGATTTAGTTCTCTACCCGAATAACGGGGGCGCTGATTCCGCTTCAAATAGGCACAAGAAATAGCTGTCATTTCAAAGGGAATCAGCTATCTAGCGTAGGTACTTGTATAATAGAGATCAGTGTTTACCTCACATATAATATTATGATAATTTGAAATAAGAATAATAATTGTACTCACCTTAAAATTACTAACCTTAGTCTGTATTTTTCTGTCCAAATTCTTAAATTCATTCTTCCTTTTTTCAGTTTGAGCAGTGCTGAGGAGAGCGATAAGATGCTGGATGGCAGGCCAGCTATCGCGTAAATACTTCTTGCTGTCTACTGTTAAGTATCTCTTGTCGGCCAGTTCTGGCCCGTTTTGTCCATTAGTTCACTACCAAGTACTGTTAGTACATTCTTCGCCTAAAAATGACAAGTAAAAATCACTCTTTTCGAATTATTTTTATTCTATTCAATTGAATTTATCTGTTTTGGATTTTTTATTGTAGAATCCATGTATTACCCGTCTGTGACGTTATACCTTTAAAACTTAAAAGGCGTTTCAAATACTTTGAGCGTTGATTCGCTCCTGTAAGGTACGGACTCAGTAACAATAATATTAAATAGCTTTATTACAAAGATCTCAAGTGCGTCGAGCAGGTAATTGGTACCTAACTAGAGTTTATGTAAGCAAAAAAGACTTTCTAGGGCGTCTAACATGCTGGGTCCGTACCTGATATTTTTATAAATAGATATTTGCATTTCGTGGTACAAAATATGTCCGTAGACATCCTTGGTCCATTCCTTAGACTTTCAACAATTATTGTAAAAGAAATAATAAAAAGGTTTTACTTACTTGTACAGAGATCAAGCTGCGTAATTCCTTCAATGATAGCCAAGTTTAGGAATGGACTCGTAATAATTATATGTAGTTTTGTCGGTAATAGAACATTGCATCACATTGTAATGTGTTCACAATCGTGTAAGTAAATTAATGTAATGAATATATTTTCTTGGTATTATATACACATGGTCTAACAGTAAGCTTAAATAACGAGACATGTGGCCAAATTGTCGTCCAGATTATTTAGACTAGTTGTGATGTCCATTTCAAATAATGTAGGGTAGTTTTAAATCTCTTCTTTCGCTATCGAATTTTTAAATAATCGAGTTTATTGTGTATACTTTAAGGTTCACGATTCCCCATAACAACTGTAATCATAATTTTTAGGGTGAAACCAAACTAGCGTTGTTTTAAGTCGTGACGCGCAAAATATAGGTCGCGTTAGATCACAATATCAATTTGCGGCTCACAACATTCCTTGCAAATCCACAACTTTTTTTATGAAACTATGTAAAATTAAACGTAAAGAGGCACATAATTTCATACAGATTAAAAAAATACATATAATATACATTATGCCCCTTACTGATAAACGTTGTTTAAACTTTGAATAGTTATACAGTGTTTTGTTCCTGTCACACAAGTGACATTTTTAATTAGATTGAAGAAGACAAAACATTGTATTTTAACTATTCAAAGCTTATACAGCGTTTATTAGCAAGGGGGTATACGTTTTGTGCCTCGATTGTGCCAGGAATTTAAATGCAGCAGGAATTCTGCAGTCAACATTAGCACTCACGACTCAAAACGCTCGTTTCACCTCATCCTTGCCTCTTATTTATTAGTATGATCGATAATGTGTATGATATAAGATAATTGTTTGAAATATTTTAATTACACACCCAAGCATTTTCTTTTATCCGTCGTGGTTTTACTCTGAGACTATTATTAATATATTATCACTGGAATCAGGATTGGTAATTGAATGTTTTAAGTTAATACGTATTTTATAACATAATTCCTTCATACTAATAAAAATATACCAGTGCAGCTATACAATATGTTGTCCTTATCTGTTTTCCTGGAAAATGCGCTTGATAGACAGAGACAAAATAATACAAGGTTTTGTCTATCAAGCGTATCAATTTTATGTAACTATTTTTATCAGTATGGGGGGTATAATAATTCTCTATGGTAGCTTCTAGGTGATGAATAGGCTGCATTAATTTTATTTTGACACCGTCCTTGTTAGTTATAAGTTCAGTATTAAGGGACATTTACACTGAACCTGCCAAAACAAATCCTATATCGGACCTGTACAGTGTACCCCGATTTGAATATTTTAACTCAATATTATTAGAGCTCCAATTAAGAAACAATTACACAGTAAAATAGATACATTAATAAAGTGAGTTATTTTAGAGTTCCTACCACGAAGATCAGAACGCGTTTGACATTGGTTTAAATTTTTAAGCGAATATCACCTTGTAATTTTATTGTATCGACGCGACGGCATCGAAGCAATAACGACACTATATAGTATATTAATATTAGATTCGGGGCTCTGTTTTAAATCATAAGAGTAGTAAACTAATATAACGTTGTCAATAAATTGGCTTCTTTTTGTGTAAAATGGACCATTAATATTATGTATAAGTGTAGCACAAAATCATTTTGGCAGGAAATTTAGCATATTATTTTTCATACAATCGATAATATAAATGCTCTCTCAAATGTGTTTTCTATCTAACATCACAAATATTTCTCTACTGTGTAAATAATTACAAAAATTATTCATATTATATTTACGGCAGAATAATTATGTTTGTAATAAATGTTTATTATGTTCTTCCATACAAATACTATGCTTTTCAAAAATTATATTTTATTTATTTTATGTGTAAATGCGCATATTGAATATATTATTAATTTATTATGCAGTGAAGCAGATCTTTATTACCACTTATTTTTTGTCATTTTGTATTCACTATTCAAGTAAATTAAGCATATTGTATGTTTATATTAAATATTTTATTTTACACGCGCATTTTAAATCGCGCCAAATGTCAAGCAGATAATGTTGTTTTATTTATTGAGGATGTGTTTTTTTAATCCTGGGACTTTATATTATCTTGTCACCTTTTTTACCAATTTTCAATGGCTGAACATGCCGATATAATTATTATCCTGATGCTGCTCTGTGTCTTAAATTTTTGGCGCGGCATAAATTGTTCATGTGAAGACGGGTTTTAACTTGCAATCAAATTATAAATATTTTATCAGTTTTATTACATTTATATCAATATTTTATTTGTTGGTGCAATTCGTGTGACATGTTTTTGTCTGTTTTATGTACTTAAAGTACATGTACGAATTTATTTGTGTACTTAATACTGTCTAAAATCTAAATATTTTAATGGTACGAATAAAATATATATCGTGAATATGATAATTTGTGTATTATTAACCCCCCAAAAAGAGCAGTGTAAGGGAGCTTTTTCCACTGGAGCTACAATGATGTGTTATTGAGAACCAGCAGAATCGCTTCTGACCTCACCAATTCTATGGGATCCAAAAATAAAAAAACAGGCTTTTCCTAATGCAGAGTGTTCAAACCCTACTTTTCGTTATTTCATATTTAATTGGTTATTTTAGTACTTATTTGGTTAAATTCATATGAAGAATTCAATATAGCATTTAAAGAATAAATTATGGTTAATTATAACGAGGATAATAAAATGCAGTTTGCAAAATTCATTATTATATTGTGTAAAATAGGTAGAGAAATATATGTAATGTCCTTACAGCTAATCAGTCTCGAGCGCGCCGCCACCAGGGCACTCCAGTCTCGTCCTCGTCTGGACTTATATTGGCAGTGGTTGGCCTGAAAATATGGGAATACTGTTCTGTCATTAAAGTATTTTTTAACAAGAATGGGAAGTGTTCTGTCATTAAAGTATTTTTTAACAAGAATGGGAAGTGTTCTGTCATTATAGTATTTTTAACAAGAATGGGAGGTGTCGGCACATTTTAATCATTATTCTTAGCTTCGAAATTACTTAAGAAAGTTTCATATTTCATATCCTACTGCTTTATAAAGCAGTAGGATATTATGCTTTATTCAAATGATTTCTGCCATTTATTAAGGCATGCCAATCTCATAAAATATATTTTTTTTAAATTAGGTAGGTATATTTTAATAAAGAACAACAGCTTTAATACTTTCTATTGACATTCTTATCCTAAGAATTATGAAAATTGCAAGCATGTGAAGCTATGAGCTTTTTGCAGGTACCTTGGAAGGCAAGAACTTGAATTCATTTTTAGGGTTCCGTAGCCAAAATGGCAAAAAAGGAACCCTTATAGATTCGTCATGTCTGTCTGTCTGTCTGTCTGTCTGTCCGTCCGTCCGTCCGTATGTCACAGCCACTTTTCTCCGAAACTATTAGAGCTAGATTATTAAAACTTGGTAAGTAGATGTATTCTGTGAACCGCATTAAAATTTTGATGCAAAAATGGAAAAATTATTAAAAATTTTAGGGGTCCCCATAGGTACAACTGAAACAAAAAAAAATTTTTCATCTAACCTATGCGTGTGGGGTATCTATGGATAGGTCTCCAAAAATCATGTTGAGGTTTCTCATATCATTTTTTTCTAACCTGAATAGTTTGCGAGAGAGACTCTTCCAAAGAGGGAAAATGTGTGTCCCCCCCCTCTAATTTCTAAAGTAGGGGCATGATAATCCTAAAAAAAATATATTATGTAGATTACTATAAAAACTACCAACGAAAATTGGTTTGAACGAGATCTAGACAGTAGTTTTTTTTATACGTCATAAAAATGGTAAACCTTAATCAAAATTTCATTAAATCGACTGAAATATAAAAATAAATCAAAAACCTTTTAATTTCATAAAAATAAACCTTATTGCTGCTGCGGAACCTTTCATGGGCGAGTCCAACTCGCACTTGGCCGCTTTTTTCATTCCTTGGCCACTGGCCAGGCTAACAAATACTTATTTTTTTTCAATTACCTGTATATTTGGCCATGAGGTAATGTAAGTAGTGGGCAAGCTTGCATAGGTGCTTCCTGCAAAGATACAAATAAAATATAAAAAGATACATTTTTATTATTTCCCCATAATATTTATATTATAAAGAATTAAACAATACCTGCATAGTGTGCATTGGTATATTAGTGTTGGCTCTTAATTTTCTTTGTTTAATTTCACTACGAACACAACACTGGACCCCCAGTAGTACACCACACACACAGGACATAAGACAACCTAAAATAATTTTTAGAACATTACTACATACTGAAAAAATATTCTTTTATCAAGATATATTTTTTCAGTTTTAATTCTCAAGCTTATTAGGTATATGTATCGCAATTCACAAGAATATTTTAACAAGTCTTGGTAAAAATATTAAAATCGCCAATGAGATAAGTATGCCAATGCAATGTTATATTGTCACTTTTATAAATCTACACTACTATTATAAAGAGGAAAGATTTGATTTTTTGTTTGTTTGTTTGTCCTGAATAGGCTCCGAAACTACTGGACCGATTTGAAAAATTCTTTTACCATTGGAATCCTACATTATTTCTGCTGAACATAGGCTAAATTTTACTTTGGAAAAAAATAGGGTTCCGTAAGATATTTGGGTTTTTCGGACGCAAGGTGTAAAAAATCAACCAGAAAAGTTACTTATTTTGCGTACGCTGCCTAAACTATAAAATATAGAACTATAAAATGTTCTAAGTAATTGTAGACCTTATAAATATCTACAAAAAAGTCCGCGACACACTATACCTATCTATGTCGAGTGAGGCACAATAACCATTTTTTTATTTAAAAATCTTGAATTTTTTTTTGGACTACATTTAAAACGTTTATCAAAATAAATTATTTCATCACTAAGTACAGTTTAAGTAGATAATATTTGGTCTTTGAATGATTAAAATTGGATGTTTGGTTTTGAAATTATGGCGAAATTAAAATATTACGATAGTGGGCGTCACCAAGGCGGGGTGGTTTTTTCTATAACACGAAAACTACTGATCTGATTTGCATACGGTTTTCAAAGATATATTTGTCTTCTTCCAACTCAACATTGTGTATAAAAATGTGTTTTCCAACTTAACATCTGGTGTATAACATTTTCCCCCTCCCCTTTTAGGGGACAAAAGAAAAAAACTGATGAAGTAGAAATATTTTAAATGGCAAAACAATGTTTGTCGGGACAGCTATATATGTCTTAATTTTGTAGTACTTACATATCATTGAGGTAACTTACCAATATAAACTAAAACTCCTAAATCACCATTCCTATTAGTTCTTCGTAATACAATTCCAGCAATACTTAAAGATATTCCTGTTAGGATACCTACTACAAATATAACCTGCAAAGAAAATCATAGAGTTGAGGATATGCTCATGCAAAAAATAATAAAGGGATTTTGGCATGGTAGAATTTCCGCGCCTAGAATAACACTTAGGCGCAGCGCAGACGACAGACTATCCCTGACGCACTTTTTGTCTGTGGAAATAGAACCTAATAATATGCAATTATATGCGGACTTTTTGCGCGTCGTGTGCGTTATTGCATATAATTGCATAGGTTCTATTTCCCACAGACTAAAAAGTGCGTCAAGACTACTTTTTATACTGTAAAAGCTGTAAGTAAATTGTGTGGTATGCAAAGATGGTGCTTTGTTTCTCATTTATTTCTATATTCTTTGATCGCGGATTCTTGGAGATCTATTGTTTACACCCCTGGTGTCACCAATTAGTTTCGCTCGGGATCCATTTTAAGAAATAAAATTACCTTCGCGGTCCACACATTTAAAAATAATTATGAAACAAAGATAATTACGGAAATTACAAAGTATTTATTTAGTTACATATCAATGAGAAAGGTGACAATTTTTGTAGCTAATGATTGAAGTTCAATTTTTGGCGCAAGCTATTGACATTAAATCCTGGAGATGTTTATCAGTAAGTCGAGACCGAAATTTATTTTTAACGAAGTTCATCTTCGGAAATGCTTGGTCCGCACACAATGGGTAGGCGGTCCGGATGCGGACCGCGGTCCGCCATTTGGTGATCCCTGGTTTACACAGTCGAATTCGACCGCTGGGAGTTGAGTTAAACTCAGCAATAGAACCAAGCCAGTGGACTACTGAAATAAATCATCACAAAATGTCTATTTTCTTTAATAGACCAAAAATAAATAACTGTACTTCTCACCTGTAATATGTAATAGCACACATATTCAAAGCCTGGACAGTGTCCTCCACACGCCCCAATAATAGGTACCTCGGGGCTAACGGACGGTAGCGGAGGTGCTGGTGATCGTCTTAATGTGTTACTGCTATCAACTTCACATATTGGTAATGAGAAAGACGATGCACACTGTGGGAAGGCGTACGTATTCGATGGCAACGGTTTAATTGTGACTTTTTCACCTTTCTTGTAGCTATGCCATGTTCCTGACGCATATGGCATTTGGTATACGGGAGATGACGGTCCATGATCATATACTGTTCCATTGTAATACTGTGGTGCCTAAAAATATTGTGGATTGTTGCATCATACATCACTAGGTATATTAACTTTATGGATTGTTGTTTATTAGAGGTAAGGCAGGTTAATGATTTTATATTTACCTGGTAAGCGTTTTCGGACGTAGAACTTTCAGTCCCAGGAACATGATAAGTATTAATATCGTCCGTCCATGGATACTTAGCTCTTTGTTGATTTGCAGAAGTATACTGGTGTTCACTCCTAGAGACAACCGTTGTTTGGTAAGGATGGACCGTCCGTGGAGCTAATTGTTGTTTAAACATTGTTTGCTTTTATTCATACCTTGTAAAACAAGAAAAGATTATATCTATGCTTTACAATTCTGGAAAAAACATGTTAGATTTCTATTGTAGTTTGTACTTTAAAATTTTACCTCATTATGCGTGTTGTCACTGATAGTAATATTACACAGAAAGTATCATTTTCTTAGATTTAGAATGGCACAATAATTTTGTGATTGTTAATAAATTTTTATTTTATTTTGTTGCTGTTTACGCTGTTAACTCAGATGGCGACATCTTTGTTTTTTTCTCGAAGTGTTCACTTCTTCTTGCTATGGTTTGTGGCTGATTCCCTTTGAAATGACAGCTAGTATTTCTTGTGCCTCATTGAGGTAATAATACTTAATCTGTGTTGTGCCTATTTGAAGCACAGAATACCTATATAATAGACAATAGTTGTTTGAAGCGGAATCAGCGCCCCCATTATTCGGGTAGAGAACTAAATCTGACGTAAAAATGACGTTTGAAAGCCGCCATTTTGGCGCTGATAGCAGTAGTGAGAGCACGAGAGTATTTGGAACTAATACTATGATGACAACAGAGGGGTTAGTGCGAGTTTTATTCGATCATACGCATCGAGCACGTTAACGCGAATTTGTATGGGATCAAAGCAGCGCCATGTACTGGCTAACGTGGATACTGCTTTGATCCCATACAAATTCGCGTTAACGTGCTCGATGCGTATGATCGAATAAAACTCGCACTAACCCCTCTGTTGTTATTGGTTGTGGTTACGTCAAATTTAGTTCTCTACCCGAATAATGGGGGCGCTGATTCCGCTTCAAGTAGTCACAAAAAGGTGTGTTATGTGTATCAGCTATCCAGCGTACTTGTATAATAGAGATCAGTGTGTCGGTAGGAAGCATAGACATAACGTAGGAAGCTTGTGAGTATAGTAGGTATTCGTTGGTAGGAAGTGAAGTACCTAGACAGTAGTGGAAAAATGTAATAAATACAATAAAATTATGAAAAAAACAATGAGTTTTAAGTTAAACACAAAACTTGAAAGTGTGTGCACCAAGCAAATTAATTTGCGGAACAGAATAGAGCACCATGAAGTAAACATGGAAGTAAGAGAAGGTCGCCTTTTTCGTGATTGAAATTGAAGTAGATGGTTTATACCTAATCACAAAGAACTATAACGTATGTATAAGTATTTAGATATCGTTGCCTAATCATATTTACTCGAATTGATTGACTTTTGCCCCAGGAGTAATTTACGCGATCATGATAGGCAAAAGCATTTCTAATTCAGACGCTACAATGAACAACCTGGACGACAGCGATGTGCCCCCAGCGAGTAGCTTTTGCAGAGATTTTATTAGAGGCTACTGCTCACGAGAAAATTGCAGATATATCCATGAAATCCCGCCAAAGTCACGCTTAAAAGAGCTATTTCGTTTCTGTCATGATTTTCAAAACAAAGGCTGTTTTAGACCGAGTTGTAAGTTCACGCATAGTACTGTAGAAGATGAGGAGCTTTTTTATACAACTGGGATATTCCCTCGTGATCCGAGAAGCCCGCCCGGCATATGTCAAGCTTTTCTTCATGGGGCCTGCTCCTCTCCAGATTGCAAGTTTATACATCCAAGAGATCTGCCCCCGACTGACGTAAATTGCGGGCACAATATTCCTAATATATTTAATAGACCCCCACCGAACATGCGGGAGGACGAGTCTCCTCCTGAAGCCAAACTAAGGAAATTCGCTATTGAAGAGCCTAGTTTAGAGAATCAAGGCTATCCACCGGCCAATCTGTGTCAAAACTGTGATGTTCTAGAACATAAAATAAAGTTGTTGTATGATAACATTAGTGTGCTTCTAAATAAGGTTACAGACTTGACAGAAAAAAATGGTCAACTAACATCAATGAATGAATTTTTGCTGCAACAGACAGCTTCAGTGAGAGGAGAACAGTCCTGTGTTATAACATCGAGGCATGGGACTTCAGCACCGGTATCTCTGGCCACCGTGAGTGTGACCCCCGTTGTTAGTCTAGCCGGCCTACCGGCCCTCATGCCTGCTGCAGCTACCCCAAATTTAGCACTGGCTCCTGCCGCTTCTAGAGCACAACTGTTGACACCTGCACCCCAAATTCTCACAGTTAGTACTACTCAACAACTGGTTGGAAATTCTGGCGCATTAATTGTAACGAGTGCTGGAGCGCAGCAACTCATGCAAGTCAGCGACTCCGGAACACTGATGGGTGGGGGGCAAACTGTTGTAGCCGTGACCCCGGCTCAGCTGACTCTCGGGCCGACACAGCAGCTAATGACAAATGCGTCACAAACTGCAGTTCAACAACTTGTACAGACGTCAGCATTGCAGCCACAACTAGCATCACAGCATCAAGCGTCACAGTTTGCCCAACAATCTGTGCAACATTTAGCAGCAGCCCAGCAGTCAGCTCAGCATTTGGCACAACAGTCTGCCCAGCATTTGGCACAGCAGTCTGCCCAGCATCTAGCAGCTCAACAGTCGGCCCAACACCTGGCAGCAGCGCAGCAGTCTGCCCAACAGTTAGCGGCGGCGCAGCAGTCCGCTCAACAGCTGGCCGCACAACAGTCGGCCCAGCAGCAGCTAGTGCCACCTGGACAGCAGTTGGTCCATCAGACTTCCACTCAACAGATTACTATTTCTAATACCAGTCAACCAATGGCTTTGCCCAATTCACAGGCACAGCCTCTGACATTCCCTATAATTTCGCAGAGCATATTACCCCATTGAAATATACTGAGGTTCCATGAAAGACACTTAGTTTTAGAACTATACTGATACATTAAGTATTTAAGTTAAAAATGTGTGGGACAAAAAACAAAATTGTTAGTATCTCAGTAATTATTACAAACGTGTTTTAGGTTTAAATATTGCTTTTTCACCCATGTTATGTTTAGGTAAAATATTAGTTTGATTTTGAACTCAAGTAAAATGATGTCTATACTACTATTATAAAGAGGAAAGATTTGATTTTTTGTTTGTTTGTTTGTTTGTTTGTTTGTTTGTTTGAGTCGAATAGGCTCCGAAACTACTGGACCGATTTGAAAAATTCTTTTGCTATTGGAATCTTACATTATTTCTGCTGAACATAGGCTACATTATATTTTGGAAAAAAGTAGGGTTCCGTAAGATATTTGAGTTTTTCGGACGCAAGGTGTAAAAAATCAGCTAGAAAAGTTACTTATTTTGCGTACGCTGCCTAAACTATAAAAGATAGAACCATAAAATGTTCTAAGTAATTGTAGCTCTTATAAATATCTACAAAAAAGTCCGCGACACACTATACCTATCTATGTCGAGTGAGGCACACTAACCATTTATTTATTTAAAAATCCTGATTTTTTTTTTGACTAAATTGAAACGGATATATTTTACTCACGCTGTTAATCCTTATCAAAATAAATTATTTTATCACTAAGTACAGTTTATGTAGATAATATTTGGTCTTTAAATGATTAAAATTGGACGTTTGGTTTTGAAATTATGGCGAAATTAAAATATTACGATAGTGGGCGTCACCAAAGCGCGTGCGGGAGGAATACAATATTCTGTTGTAGAAATGAAAATTCTGTACATAAAAGATATGAAATGACACCCGAAATTACACCTTTGTCACTACATCGCTAGAGAAGCCAAAAATGTGGTTACTTTTTTGGCTGTCTGTCTGTCTGTCACTCTTTCTGTCTGTCTGTATGTTTGTTCCAGCATCACACGAAAAATACTGATCCGATTTGAATGTGGTTTTCGCAGATATATTTATCTTCTTCCAACTTAACATCGGGTGTTTAAAATTTTTTTCCCCCACCCCTCTAAGGGGACAAAAGAGGGGGTCAGATTTTGTATCAAACTTTTTTCTTTAACACGAAAACTACTGATCCGATTTGCATACGGTTTTCACAGATTTGCATACGGTTTTCACAGATATATTATGTTTGTCTTCTTCCAACTCAACATCTGGTGTATAAAAATCCTCCCCCCCCTCCCCTCTCAACCCTCTCTGGGGACCAAAGAGGGGTCGGATTTTGTATACAACTTTTTTCTTTAGTGGACTTACTTCATATTAGGTATTAACTGTGTTTTTCAACTTAACATCTGGTGTATGACCTTCCCCCCCCACACCCTCTTAGGGGACAAAAGAGGGGGTAAAACATGTATCAACTGATGATGTAGAAAATATACTTTAAATGGCAAAACAACGTTTGCCGGGACAGCTAGTATGTAATAAATTAATAATGTTGTTCAAATCATACCCTTTTCTGATTTGTTTACAGTGAGTAAAATAGAAAGTTACAGATTAGGTATACTACTTAACAACAGTGTATTTCAAATGGAATAATTTTATTAGAAAACTACATAATATATTATATGTAAAATTGAGTTAACTTTGATTTTTGTTGATTTATTAGCAGACATTGTTGATATCTTAAAATCTTTGAATGTGTAGATAGACAGTAATAACTTTATTTTGCAGTGGCTCATAAATACTATTAATCTACATTTGCACTGTTGACTCACTGGAAATCTAATGTGAAGATGTACTCGGGGTTTTCAATGCTATGTTTTTCAGTGTTCACTAGCAAGGATAAAAGTAAGTATTGAAGCTTCTTTACTAGAACTGTGTCAATTTTATCTGTAGTTGTTTTGTATTTAGCATCTATTCTCAATTACATTCTAATACAGTGGTCCTCAACGTTTTTTAGGGTTCCATAGTCAACAAGGAACCCTTCTAGTTTCGGTCTGTCTGTTTGTCTGTCCGCGGTTTTGCTAAGAGACTATAGGACCTACAAAGCTGTAATTTGGCATGAATATACATATTAATAATGCCGACAAAATGGTACATAAAATATTTAAAAAATATTTTTTTTATGGTACCTCCCCTACACATCAAGCGGGGATGAATTTTTTTTCGCGCTCACCCCATCATGTGGGGTGTCGTTGGATAGGTTTTTTAAAAATATTATGAGTATTCATAGATCATTTTCCGGTTTAGGGATCCATTTGTGAAATATTAAGTTTTAAAGTGGAAAAAATCGTTAGAGTCCAGTGTTTAGCTGGTAGAAGGGGGGACCTTCTACCAGCTAAACGGTTGCTTCTGGAAATGTGAAAAAATTCACGGGAGTAGGAAATATGCTGAATTTAAAAGGAAAACTAGCACGGCTAAGTTGACTTCATAAGTTATTGAGTAATAGTCGATCAACTAAAAAAATGTATTCGGCGAAGTATAAAGGAACTTTTCGTTCAAATTCCTTTGAGATGATGTTGTTAGTAGTGTAAAACATGTTATAAATGTACATTCATTGACCATACAAAAATTTTCAAAAACTAGCGGTGCTACGGAACCCTAGATTGCGCGTGGCCCGACACGCACTTGGCCGGTTTTTTTTCATACGGGACACAAGTACATGTTTTAGTCTTGGTGTCGCGGGCCGCATCAAATTTTTTTTAGGGTGAAAAAATAATGTTCAAATTTTTTTCAATATAGCGCCTTAAATCGTTATTTAAGGCGCTATATGGAAAAAAAAACTGTCCTTTTTGACGTAATACTACCTATAGGACCCTCAGAAATGTTACAAATCTGGTAATGAGATAAACATATTATCTTCATAGCCTTATATCTATCTAGGTTTGAGAAGAACTAAAACACGATTAATGTATTTTGCCTCGACATTTAATTTTCGAAATGACCTCTTAAAAATACGAAATTTGAAGATTATTTTTAAACGAAAATAGATGAATCGTAGGAAATTAGTCTAATTGATAGAAACCTTTGCAACTCAAAATCGTATAGAAGCATTTTGCTTAAATGTTCCTAGTTAGTTTTTAAATGATTATAATTACGTTTTTTCACATGTTTTCCGTGCGAGCCGATAGCTTCTGGCCGCAGCGTATTCACGACTTTATAGTCATACAAATTAAGTATAAAATTGCCCTTGCGGTAAAATTACTTTCGATATAGCGCGATTCGATAAGTGGAAACAAATTTACGAATTTCACAACGACTTTACAAGATTGAATTTGGAATATAACATAATATTACCTATGTTATGTGTTAACTCCTGTCCAAGATGACCCCAGTTTAAAGTTAAAAAGAGAAGGCCCTTTTAAATAAAATGTATGGTGCACACACAGGCACCAAGGCAGAACCATCTTAAAGTTTAAAGTAATCTAAGTCCTATACGAAAGATTAGAAAGGAATTAAGGTGTGTTTTTCCTGGGCAATAAAAAGTAAGTAATGTTTGTAAATGGAGATTAGAGGTCTTGGTATAATAAAGTGCTTTAATTTTGTTTTCGAAGCTTAGCTAATAAGCATAATGTTTTAACTACAATTTATTTATTGTAAGTGATTAATAAAGTGTTTTTTTTTAAATTATGTTATTCAAATATAACATGATATTATGTATTTAATCATAATACCTATTATAAACCTCGATAAAATTAGTAGTACCTACCTTACACCAAATTTCGAGTTTTCATAATAATTATGTTATCATGAGACGATATTTTAATATGCTCGTTTCATTCTAACTCATGTAGTTAGGTATACTCGAAATCTGATCTGAATAAGGCGTAAGCCTGTAATAAGTATATTACTATATTACAATCATTTTTGATTTTACTAAGTGTTAACTAGTACTTAACTAATTAAGACTGCGATTACAATGCTTGCTATTGGAATATTTCAAGAATTTTCCGCGGATACCTAAGACAAAATTGCCTTCGCGATCAAAAGCCACGGCAGTCACTTTTCCAGGAATGTTTTTCACCAACTTTAGAGGTCCAGTGTCGTTCTCGTGTATGTAAGTTAGTGTCTCGCTCGCGACGAATACGTTGTCCTTATAGAAGGTTATTTGCGCGTATCCCGCATACGCCACATTACCGATATATTTCGCCCGCGACGAATCCGACTTTAAAACGAAAAGTTTCTCCTCCTTGATGTAGTAGAAATTATTTCTATCGTCCACTGCTAACTCGTTAAGTGCTTCCAGACTTCTAAACCTGATTTTCTTGTCGCCGGCCAGTAGGTACAACTCTTCTACGCCATCAGGGCTATCCGTGATATATTTATTTCCGTCTTTATCGACAAAGATCATGTTTAGTTTGAGGCCCGGATCGGAAACTAGGGTCGCGTCTCCGGTGTCGTAGTTGTAAACGAATATTCCATCGCTCGTCCCAAAATACACCTTCGAGTCGCTTTTGGATATGGCAATCGAGTAACTTTTTCCAACTGGCAAACCTACCAATAAGGATTATGGTTAAACCTTTGCTATATATTTTATCAATAAGCATAGGATACTTTATTTGGTCGGATTATTTCCAGTCCAGCCACGACGAATGGCTGGGCACTACATGGCATAATATGTCGACCAAAAACATAGCTCTTCCATTTGCCTATAAAACTATTTCTTTAATTTCTTGTACTATCGAGGAAATTGATTCCTAGGCAGTTGACGGACCTACATCATTTGGTCGGCTTATGTCAATTCAATGTTAGATGTGATCGGTCGGATGGGTTTTGACTTAACGCGACCAAATTACTTAGGTCCACCATCTGCCCAGGAATCAACTTCCTGAGGGCGTAGTGCGAGTTTTATTCGATCATACGCATCGAACACGTTAACGCGAATTTGTATGGGATCAAAGCAGCGCCATCTACTGGCTAACGTGGATACCGCTTTCATCCCATACAAATTCGCGTTAACGTGCTCGATGCGTATGATCGAATAAAACTCGCACTACACCCTCAGATAGTACAAGTCGTTGCAAATAAATCACTTACCAGGAATATCTTGTGGTTTTGTGGAATTGGCTCTGATCACTTTTATATTGAAGAAGTACCCTTGATCATTTCTTCCAGCTTCAACGAAGAATAAATTCCCTTTTTCGTCGTAATGTGCATCGGTGGGGAAAGAGTCCCCTACATGATAAGTATGAGTTACATTATAGTGATTGTCGTCTATGGTCAGATTTGGTTTACAGGCACTCCTCGGTATATCGAAAGCGTTACAACTATTAATAACGATAACTAAAAGGTATAGAAATACTCCCATTTTTATGTGTTTCTTCTAACAAAGTCGCGTTAATAATGTTTAGAAAACACTAGGATCCTGTTAATATTACTTTTTGTAATCAATTAATAGACTCTGAATAGTGCAGTGACTTTAAATAAAATCGATTAAGATTATTACAATGATTTATTGCTTTCTTTAGAAAATAATACAAAACAATTTTATTGCTATGAATACAATGTATTCGAGTAAACAAATAAATATGATTTTTATGTACAGTTTTACATTAGGTCCATGATTGCATGTCATGTGCATATCTTTAAGTTATATTTTATTGCAACTACGTATTAACGTATTAATAAAACAAATTAATTACTAAAATTAAGTACATACTTCCTTTACGAACTTTAATCTGGCAAGATTTTATAAGAGCACACACGACGAGCCCACCCAACGATATAGTTTAACACAGGGGTCAGCAATTAGTTTCACTCGGGGTCCGTTTTAAGAAATGAAATGACCTTCGCGGTCCACACATTTTGTAAAAAAAAATATTTATTTACATATCAATACGAAAGTGACAATTTTTGTTGCTTGTTTGGAGTGAAATTAATAGCCAGCTACTGACATTAAATCCTGAAGATGTTCATCTTAATGATCGAGACCAAAATTATTTTTAAAGAAGTTTATCTTTAAAAATGCTCGGTCCGCATGCAATGGGTCGGCGCGCCGGATGCGGACCGCGGTCCGCCATTTGGTGACCCCTGGTTTAACACTTGCAACGCCAGAGGGGTTGCCAGCGTAAACCCCTAAAAGCTGCTTACAGATTCACGGCCGCACTAACTGCCGTATTCAGAGACATATAATAGGCAACTTGACCTATATTCAATTTCATTGAACAAATGCATATTTCTAGTAGAACTTGGCCTAGGAAACCGTATTTCACCCTTATCATCAAATAAAAGCTTATGATTGATAAATAAAGTCGATTTGAAAATATGATTTTATGAAAATATGATTTGTACTGACTAAAACGCTTTTGCGGTACTTCCGATTTGGATGTGACGTCATCTCATTCGTAATTTAATATCTTTTATTTATCGCGCTCGTTTTAAGTAAGTTTATTTGTACATAAATAATAAGAATAAGCCTAGAAAGATTTGTAAAATATATTTTCTTGAATAATTAAAATAAAACATCAGTTTTATATATTATCTCCATTTATTGAAAACTTTTCTCCAAAAGTTTTCAACATTATAAATGATTTCTAATTTCTTATATTTTAATTCTTTTATAATTTTTGGGTACTTTAAGACTCGTACATTTAGCACATAAAAAATCATCAATAATGGAGACTCTAAAATACAAAACATATGACGTCACACTATGGCAGACTGTGTTTTCGGCGCCATTTAAAAGGCATATTTTTATGGGTTTCTACTGTTTAAAATATTAAAATATTAGTTTATTTTGTGAAAATGAATGATTAAGAAGCGATTAGCATGAAGAAAAAATTAGCGATTAGCATGAAGAAAAAATTAGGTCAAGTAGCCTATTGTGATTAAAGGAATTATTAACATTTAACTTTTAAGGTGACGCCATGTTAAAGTAAAAAACCGTGTTGGATGTGTTTTAGATTGCTTGTTTTCTATGCGAGGCTGGCCCGGCCTCTCATAGAAAACAAGCAATGGAACAGCAAAAAAATGGAAAGGGCGTAGCGACAAAACGGTTTTTGTCGCGTAATTTAAAAACCATAAATACATTTCATATACGCTATGGACAAATTAAAGTGTATACTAGAACCAATTTATGTACAAATTTTGGAAGCTTATATCACTCTCCTCTTTTGGCAAAATAGGAATCCCTTTTTTTACAGAGGTCTTTTTGATTGATTATTCTGTGTTATAAAAGTTGACCAATCGTGTTATGCTATGGGTAATTCAAAGACAAAGACATGATGAATACTGACAGTGAACTTTAGTTTCTTAGCTTTAGTCATTGCTGAGAAAAATGGACATCGCTAGAGCCAAATTATCAAGGCGTCATCTTAAGTATTATTACTTCCCCTCTGAGTGCGGCAGTTAGTGTCTAAACACACTATGCCGAATTTCCGCTTCCGGCGGAAGTTCGGCGACATTTCTGACGTAATCATGCCGAACTTCCGCCGCGGAAATTCGGCATAGTGTGTATAGACACTAGAGACTTAATGACAATTAAACTTCAATTTAATGTGACCAGTGATATAAGGCACTTACTTAAGTCAAAATCTTCATTTGATTACAGATAATGTAATAATAATATTCGTCTCTGAGTGCGGCAGTAAGACCCGTAGTTGAAACAGTACTTTAAATGATAGTATTGTCATGGACCAATCATACATATGTATGATTGGTCCATGGTATTGTATTTTATGTTGCATCTCGCTATATCAATTTTCGTTACTTTTTCTTGGTTCCTTCCGGTCCGTCGAGTGAGTGAGAGCACTGTGTGAGGTATTATCATTGAATCCGCCTATTTGTTTTAAAGTCTGGCCAAAATTATGCCTTCATCAAAACTTGAGAGATCGGGTTTTTAAGAAGGCATCATTTTGGGTCACAGGTGACAGATGGGTATTATTATGAACAAACTCTATAACGAATGGACGCGGTTGCGTGGTTCAATCAATTCGATGGTTCTCTAAGTGGTAACCGAACTAAGTTTTTATCTCAACTCAATTGACCAGCGGTTCGCTGCTTCGCCCAAATGGAGAGAACAACACAATACACATGCTTACTAGGCGTATACTGATACACATTTTGAGTTCCGACACAGTCCCATAGCCGCGTCACTTTTGCTCCACATAATCCGTTTCCCCGATACAATGTAGGTAAGACGGTAAGCGGCCATGTCGCTCGCTTTTTATCTTATGTATTTTTCTTGTGTGCCCTTGTAAAATTTTTCTGGAATAAATTAACAAACAAATTAGGAAATTCGCTTTACATAATATATTTAATCTGTGGTTTTCGCGGCTAAATGTTTAAAGTGGTCTATGAGAAAAAAAAGTTTGGGAACCTCTGATGTAGACTTACATTATAATTATTATCTAAATTCTATGTCGGCGCCATCTATGTGGGCGCCTGCGCAACTACAGTCTGCGAACTCCGCGACTACAGCGCCAGCGGAGCCACGGCACAACACCGACGCGAACCTGCATCGTGAACATCGCGCGGGAGGGCCCCGCTCCGCGCAATCTCCGCAACTTCACGGCACCGTCCCCGCACCCCTCTCATAACCGAAATTAATTTTCAATATACGCCAATTCATCGCCTTGACCAGTCGTTTAATTTCCACTCCAACCTAGTCAGTAATTTTGCAAGTCATCACCATAAATCTGGTCTTCGAGCCGCATTCCCAACCAAGGAAGCAGCGATTGGAGGGAATATACGCTACAAAACGACGAGGAAAGGCAATATTCGCAACAAAAAGACGAGGAAAGGCTACATTCGCAAAAAAGAAGATTTGGTACAGGTCTGGCTTCCATCGTTCCTAATCCCATCTCCTCAAGCATTTATTAATATCGTGCTGTTTTTTATAGATACGCGACCGCTGCAAGCAGTGCAGAAGCAGTGCAGTTTAACTGTGAGTACCCTTGTTTTTCGTAGAAATTCAAAATGGTGGGTGATGGAATATTTCTGGGTGAATCTAGCAAGACTAAAAGCCCCCAAGTACCGAAAAATACAGACTTAATAAGGAAAAGGGGTGCTTTAAAAGCTAGGCTTACAAATTTCGAAAAATTTGTTACTAAATTTGAAAATATGTCGTTAAACTCTCAACAAAGGTGTGAAATTAAGTTACGCGTGCAGGCCATGTCTAATATGTTTAATGATTTTGAGATTTTGCAAACACAAATCGAGGAATTAAGTACCGATCAGGATGAAAATAGGCAATTTCTAGAGAGGGAATCTTTTGAAGACCAATATTACCGCGTGTTAGCAGTCGCACATAGCTTAACACAAGATGGAGACGGTTTGAAAACGTACAAACAGAATAATTTTAACAATTTTTCTTCCGTGAAATTACCTGATATTAAGCTACCATCTTTTGATGGCGCGTACGATCAATGGTTAGAATTTAAAAATTCGTACGTTACCATGATCCACTCTCGCACAGATTTAGATCCAGTTCAAAAGTTTCATTATTTAAAGTCATCCCTTTCGGGCAGTGCATTGCAGGTAATAGGAGCCTTAGAATTTACCGCCGAAAATTATACCCATGCATGGGAATTATTAGATACCCGATTTAATAATACGCGTTTACTAATACATAACCACGTGAAGGCGTTATTTGCTATTCAATCTATACAGAAAGAGTCTGCATCGCAATTGAGAAAATTAATAGATAGTATTTCTAGGAATTTAAGAGCGCTAAAATCTTTAGGTGAACCAACAGAGTCATGGGACACGTTAGTGATTCACTTAGTAGTTTCAAAACTAGACCCCTCCACGGAACGCGAATGGGAGGAACACAAAGGTACTTCTAGATTTAATTCGCAAAACAATACAACTGGGATTAAATTAGATCAATTTTTGTCATTTTTAAAAGATCGCGCAGATGTATTAGAAATGATAAAGGCTAGCGGTAGTAAATACTCGGCTGACACAAAATTTCCTTCATGTAATTATAATAAAAAGCCTGCTAGCTCTCAACAAGTTCGTAGTTTTACTAGCACGCATTTAAATAATAATTCTCATCACACAAAACAAAAGCGATCGTGCCCAATGTGTAACGACGCACATCCCATATATTCTTGTTCAAAATTTCTTAATTTAGAGGTTAACGACAGAATTAAATTCGCAAATTCTAAAAAATTATGCCGTAATTGTTTACGAAGCGGTCATTCAATATCCGCATGTACATTTGGCCCGTGTAGGCAGTGTTACAATAAACACAACACTTTGCTTCATAATAGCAATTTTAATTCGCAACTCGACACCGAAGTAGGTAATTTATCTTCATCGTCGCATGTGTCGAGCTTAGCGCCGCCGCCGCCGCTCGAGGCTAGCGCGCGCGCGGGCGCAACCGCGGGAGTCAATACTCAGTCCACCGCGTTATACGCAACTAATTTAAAACATAATCGTGAAAACGTTCGTGATTACGATTCGCAATCTTTAATTTTACTATCGACTGCACTAGTAGACGTTATAGACAGTGATAATAAGTGCCACCAAGCGCGCATATTATTAGACAGCGGTAGTCAACATTGTCTTGTAACAAAGGCATTTACAGATAAAATAAACGCACAATTAATACAGTCCTCTGTTCAAGTCATGGGAGTAGGTCATTCTATCACACACATTACGCATAAGTGTGATATTAATATACGTTCAAGAACGAGTAATTTTCATACGCGCATAAAATGCTTAGTTCTACCGTATATAACTACTAATATGCCTTCATGTCCCATCGACTATCATAATTTAAATATTCCAAATAAATTAAAACTCGCAGATCCTAAATTCTTTGAGCCGTCACAAATAGATATGTTGATTGGTGTAGACAAGTTTTGGGAATTTCATTCAGAAGGTGTATTGAGACTCCCCACAGGACCCTACTTACATAACACAAAATTAGGTTGGGTAGTATCTGGGCCTGTCTACAATACATTTAATACGCGCTACAACAAGCAATTTAATTGCAACTTAATAAATAGTATAGACGCACAATTAAAAATGTTTTGGGAACTCGAGGAGGTGCCTCAAGTTCAGAAGGTTCTCACAGCTGATGAACTCATCTGTGAAAATATATTTAAAGAAACTTTCGCTCGCGAGAAAGACGGTAGATTTTCGGTTCGCATTCCGCTTAAAGAATCGCCTACTGTTCTCGGTGATAGTTATTCGTTTGCCGAAAAACGATTTTACGCTTTAGAACGCAAGTTTCGGCGTTCACCCGAACTTAAATCGAAATACATTGAATTTATGCGCACATACGAGGAGTTAGGACATATGACTAAAATAGATAGTTATAGTTCTCCTAATTATTTTTTGCCACATCATGGCGTTATAAACGAAAATAGTATTACTACAAAACTACGCACGGTTTTTGATGCTAGTGCTGTTACTACGTCCGGTAAGTCGTTGAACGACATTCAATATATCGGTCCTACGCTTCAAAACGATATTTTTTCAATTCTTTTACGTTTTCGTCAGTTTAGGTTCGTTGCATGTTCAGATATTACTAAAATGTATCGACAGATAAATATACAAGAGGATCAACGGAACCTCCAATTAATATTGTGGCGAGCTGATCCATCAGAGCCTCTAAAAACGTACAGGCTAAACACGGTTACTTATGGTACCGCGTCCGCGCCTTATCTAAGTATTCGATGTTTAAAACAACTCGCGCAGGAATACAATAACGAGAATAACGATAATTCATGTTCTACTAGTACCGACGATCCTAATAACATAAATTTAATTTCAAAAATAATTAACGAAGATTTTTTCGTAGATGATTTAATTACCGGACATGATGATCGTCACACTTTAATGCACATTTGTAATCGCATTACCACGATATTAGAATCAGGTTGTTTTCCACTACATAAATGGCAATTTAACTTTGATATAACCTTGAGTGACAGTGTTAGGGATTTATCTGTAGGTGAAAATTGTCATAACAAAACGCTAGGTTTAGGTTGGTTTAATCAAAGTGACGAATTTTATTTTAATACAAAACTTAATTTAAATAACCCTCGTAGTATATCGAAGCGGTATTTATTGTCAACAATTTCTAGTATATACGATCCTTTAGGTATGTTATCACCTGCGGTCATACGCGCTAAAATTATTTTACAAAAGGTTTGGCTTGCCAAACTCGATTGGGACACTACCGTGCCTTATGATATAAAATGTTTATGGGACCAATTTATAACCTCATTTAATTGCTTATCAAATATTCGAATTCCACGTCATGTTATAGGCCCGCACAAACAATTTGTCGAATTACATATATTTACAGATTCGTCACAAAGCGCCTACGGAGCTTGCGCTTACGTGCGTACCTATTCTGAAAATAATTATCCCATTGTTGTAAAATTATTGTGCTCTAAAAGTAAGGTCGCCCCGCTCAAGGCCGTTAGTATTCCTCGTTTAGAGTTATGTGGGGCGCTCGTAGGAGCCAAGCTATATCATAAAATAATTAATTCGCTCAGATTAGAATTTTCTAAAATTTATTTTTGGACAGATTCGACTATAGTACTTGGTTGGTTACGCATGTCACCACACCAGTTAAAAACGTTCGTCCAAAACAGAGTTACAGAAATTAATGAGTTAACTAGTGGCACAGTCTGGCGACATGTAGGTAGTAAAGACAATCCCGCAGACTTACTAAGTCGCGGTCTAGATCTAGACGTCCTAGTAGATAGGTCCCACCTATGGTGGGAAGGTCCTACGTTCCTACGCCAACATCATTCAGAATGGCCAGACTCAACATTTACATTTAACGAGATGCAACAGAATTTACCAGAAATTAAATCTTTAACCGTAACATGTATGTTAAACAAAGTTTATGTTAAAAATGATATCATAGACTTTAATAAATTTTCATCATTTAATCGCTTAAGGCGCACGGGAGCTTATGTACTTCGCTTCATTCATAACTCACGCGCACGTAAACATAATCGCAATACCGGATCCTTATCAGTAGGCGAGTTGAACGCGTCGCTCGCACTAATTACTCGTCTCGCGCAAATAGAATCCTTTCCTAATGAATACAATAGTTTAAATAACAACTTACCTTTGAAAACATCGAAAAATATAGTAGGATTAAACATATTTTTAGATGAAAATAAATTATTACGTGTAGGTGGTAGACTCATGAATTGTAATAACTATAGTTACAACAAAAAACATCCTTATTTACTCGACGGTAAACATAATTTTACTCGTCTTTTATTTTCATTCGAACATTTAAAACTTTTTCACGCAGGACCCCAATTACTTTTATATAATATTAGAGAAGATTGGTGGCCATTGAATGGTAGAAATTTAGCACGACAAACTGTACGTAAATGTGTACTTTGCACACGCTTTAAAGGTAAAACACTTACACCTATCATGGGTAACCTGCCCCAAGAACGAGTAGAAGCTGGGTTTCCGTTTTTAAAGTGTGGAGTGGATTATTGTGGCCCATTCTTAATCTTAAATCGCCGTGGCCGAGGTGCACGATTAGAGAAGTGTTACATTTGTTTGTTTGTATGTTTTATTACACGCGCTGTGCATTTAGAGTTGGTCACTAGTCTTACCACAGAAGGATACTTACTTGCTCTCAAAAGATTCATCTCTCGCCGGGGCAAACCCTTAGAAATTCATTCTGATAACGCAACAAATTTTGTGGGGGCTATGAAAGAATTTAAAGGTTTTTTTGATTCACATTCTTCGACTATATTAGAACATGCGCACGACAATAATATTAAATTTAAATTTATACCACCTCGCTCACCACATTTTGGAGGTCTATGGGAAGCAGGGGTCAAATCATGTAAATTTCACTTAAAACGAGTCGTAGGTAATGCACATCTAACTTACGAGGAATTCAGCACGGTATTGATACAGATTGAGGCCGTCCTGAATTCCCGTCCAATTTCTCCTATGTCCTCAGATGCAGATGACCTTTTGCCTCTTACCCCAGCTCACTTCCTCATAGGCAGACCTATGACCTCACCAGCATCTGACGACCTGACGTCGGTGCCTGCTCATCGCCTGCCTCGCTTCGACCGACTGGAGCAGCTGCGGCAGCATTTCTGGGAGCGGTGGTCCAAGGAATATGTCTCGGAGCTGCAGACGCGCACAAAATGGAAAAAGGCCAGCCCGGACACGCTAACCAAGGACACCCTAGTCCTTATCAAGGAGGACAATCAACCACCGTTGAGATGGCGGCTAGGAAGAATAGAAGAGGTCTACAAGGGGACAGACGACGTCGTGCGAGTGGCGAAAATTCGCACGGCCAACGGCTTGATAAATAGAGCCTTTTCAAAAATTTGTCCTCTTGTTGCAGAATCCTAGCAAACCAAAAATAGGCTGATTCATTTCGGAAGTCCTGCAGAGCTGCAACAGCCTGCGTTCTTCCAAGGGAGGCGGTATGTCGGCGCCATCTATGTGGGCGCCTGCGCAACTACAGTCTGCGAACTCCGCGACTACAGCGCCAGCGGAGCCACGGCACAACACCGACGCGAACCTGCATCGTGAACATCGCGCGGGAGGGCCCCGCTCCGCGCAATCTCCGCAACTTCACGGCACCGTCCCCGCACCCCTCTCATAACCGAAATTAATTTTCAATATACGCCAATTCATCGCCTTGACCAGTCGTTTAATTTCCACTCCAACCTAGTCAGTAATTTTGCAAGTCATCACCATTCTATAAAAATAAAATATGATAATTTTCTAAATTCTAATTAAAATGTATAATTTATAATAGTGCCTTTGTAATACTAATACATCAGGGATTCCTTTATTTGTTTTGCCACTCGGGGGTAACTCACACAAAGCGCCATTTGGTGGCTTCGTAGTTTTGAAAGCTGTTTGAGTATTTTCTACATTTCTCACCTGTTTTGGGCTTGGTTGCAAAATTAAATACTACTCACTTTGTATTGAATTTCTTGAAACATATATTACACTCGACGGTCCCTTGCCTCAGATGTATGTCTCGTATGTGTCTAGTCATGTCGTGTTTAGAAACAAACGATTTATCACAGTAAGTACACTGAAATTAAATACATAGTTTATTAGTACAAATATCCTGGATCTGGAAACTAAAAAACAACTAAAGTATAATAATTATAGCCTTAGGGAGCATTGTGTAAGGGCGAGTTCACATTGCAACGCATCGTATGTCTATGAACGACACAGTTTTTTCCGTTTTTAGGGTTCCGTACGCAAAGGGTAAAAACGGGACCCTATTCATGAGACTTCGATGTCTGTCTGTCCGTCTGTCTGTCTCCAGGCTGTATCTCAAGAACCGCTATAGCTACAGTTCTGAAATTTTCACAGGTTGTGTATTTCTGGTGCCGCTATAACAACAAATACTAAAATAAAAATTAAATTAATATTTAATGGGGGCTCCCATACAACAAAAGTGATTTTTTTGTCTTTTTTTGCTCGTAATCAATAATGTTAAGAGGTAGGCACTTGAAACTTTCACAAAGGCCTTAAATATAATTGTACTTTAATAATTAATAATAATATTTAAATAAAATAAAAAATTAAGGGGGGCTCCCATACAAAAAACACAATTTTTGGCCTATTTTTGCTCTATAACGGTACGGAACCCTTCGTGCGCGAGTCCGACTCGATTACTCGATTATTAGAGTTTAACTATAACAAGCGACACCGCGTCGGCGCGGCGCAACGTTCAAGCACCGTGTGGACTTTATGCTACACGATTGCGGAATAAACAGTAATTGCGAGCGATGTCTAGTACTAAACACGACAGCTCAGCAGTATTTGTACTGCTGAGCCAACTGTATTATGTGTTACTCTTCGGTAAATGGATAAGATTATTTAAAGACTAGATGACGTCAGCAACTCCGTTGCGCCCATAAAGTTAATATACCTAGCAGAATAGAGCAACAAACTCGAGCTGTCAAACGTAACCGAAATTGGTTTTCATCTGTGTGAAAAATATGTGTACGTATACACTTACACAAGCATGATTGAACATGAATTCTATGAGATTAAATTGTCAACGGTCAGCCCCGGGCTGATGGTCGTCAAAAAAACAGTGATGCTGTCATGTATCACACGTCTCTTTTTACGACGCAGTGTTACTGATAGACATCTCGCTTGCTCAGGCCTTTGTTTCTCTATTCCGCTAGGTATATTAACTTTATGGTTGCGCCAAAATTCGTATATCACGCGGGAACTGTACATTTTCCGGGAATAAAGTATCATGTGTTATTTCCAGGGACTCAAAGTATCTCCATTCCAAATTTCAGCAAAATCGGTTCTGCCGTTTGGACGTGAAGAGGTAACAGACAGATATTTATATAATATTAAGGCCCGTATAAATAGTCAGTACTGAAGATGCATCTCGGTCGCAAGACATGGTTCAGGCTCTGTAATTGGTTGGCTGTCAAAATTTGGACCAATCACAGAGCCGAACCGCGTCTTGAGACCGGGTCGCATCTTAAGTACTTACTGACTATACATATTTTATACGGGCCAAGTATAAATAGTTAACAGATTACCTTATGCGGTCTGGTAGTGCTGTGTGCATGTAGCACATGTTTGGCCAAGTTACTGGACGTGGACGCGGCTTTCGGACACTGTGTACATTTGTATGGTTTGTCAACGAGATGTGATCTCTTGTGTATTCGCAGCAAGTCCATAGTTCTCCCTCTATATGGACACTGATCACATTTATACGGAAATACTTGTTCATGAATAGCCCTGAAATAAAATTACAATAGAATGAGCAATCATAAAATATTATCAACTAGATGACGCCCGCAACTCCGTTGCACCAAAACACGTTTATCGGGCGGGAACCGTACATTTTGCCGGGATAAAAAGTATCTCCAAGCCTTTCAGCAAAATTGGTTCAGAGGTTTGGGCGTGAAGAGGTAACAGACAGACAGACACTTTCACATTTATAATATTAGTAGGTATTGGTCAGTTAACTAAAGCTGGCACGTTCACAGTACTGACACTTATGCAATTTCACTATACAGTATGTTTAAAAATAAATGATTTTGTAGGTAGTAGTGAATTAGTTTTTAATAAAATGGGTGCTTTGTAAATAAATAAAAATACAGCATGACTGGTGACTGGTGAGACATTACCGATACTTATGGAGAGTATTCGGTAGTCGATTCTCATTATAATTATGTAATAAAATTGGGTACTTAATTTTTGACCAAATATGCCTTTAAATAAATGAATCATGGACACTTTTGCAGAACCAATTCATTCCGAAGAATTTTATTCCAACCTTTGTTATTTTCCCAAGATTATAATTATAGTATTTTCCTAAGATTTTTATATTTAATATTTTCCTAAGATTCGACAAAAAAAAATGACGTATGAGTGAAAAAATATAAATTCTCAAATTTTGCATCATGACAAAAATTATCGTACGATCTACGTACGATAATAATTTAGCATCATGCTGTATTTATAAACAGTAGCAAAAGAAAAACACTAACTGTCCCCTTCCCGCTCATAAGATAGACCGCGCGCGAGAGAGACGGGCAGACTTTTCATGATGCGTATGCAGTATGCACTACGACGTCACGCCGTGCGCTTATTTACAGACACTACACAAGCACATTGTGTAAATGTGTTGATCGTGCCAGCTCTTGTTAACTGACTAATATGGATGTCAATGAATTGGTTGACAAATTAAAATGTCTTAAGATGAAGTGGTAGGGCCAGAAGCGTATAATATCGCGATCTAGGGTATCTTTGAACCTGTTTTTAGATATCAACCGCTAAAATTCATACAATGTTATTCATACCGGCGTAAGGGTGAAGATATGCCTAATAACGTTATATTCTTCGAAACACGATTAAAGTAATTTGCCTCGATAGAAAAAAATCGTGAAAATCATCATAAATTGCCATTTTATTGCAATTTTTCGATTTTACGGCGAATTTAGATAGAATTCTAGTAAAAAATTTATGTTTTCATAAACCTTTCATCAAATCCCGTAAGGTAGTATTTATGGTTTTCACTAAAATGATAGTTAGTCATTCAAAATAAAATAATAACCTATAACGCTCGCACTGTATGAGGGCGGCGGGGATGCGGGGTGGCGATTCAGTCGGCCGCGGAGCCTCGTCGCAAGCAGACACGTACTACTCGTCGGCCTCTCTTTACGAGAATTTGATGTGAAAATGGGAAATAAAAACTGCAGAGGAAAAAAATATCCCTTTTGCGGAAAAGAATAATTAAAAAAAAAAGAAGAGTTAAGGGAAAAAAAGAAATAAGGGTTACCGTACACTTGACTGAGTATCGGTATTATCTTTTTTTTGACGTTATTTTTTTCCTCAGTAGGCATTAGAATAAGGGTCACCGCATATTTGACCGGGTACCGATATGGGTATTGGGTATCTTGTTTTGACTATTCTTTTCCTCTGTAGGCATGAATTAGTAGAAATAAGAATAAGCGTCACCGCACATTTGATCTGGTATCGGTATCGGTATTATCTTGTTTTAAATTTTTTTTTCTCAGTAGGTATGAATGAGTAGAAATAAGGGTCACCGTACACGTGACTGGGTATCGATACTTATAATATTTTTTTGACACAATTGTTTCCTTAGTAGGTATGAATGAGTAGAAATGAGAATAAGGGTATTGTCCAGTATCAATAACAATATTGAACGCCGGGTGAGTAGCCGGCACGTTGACGGAGACAAGGGCCCTGCGGATAACGTCGTTCAAGGAGGCATGGCGGGACTGGCGGCCGGCGCTGCGTCGACAAGATAGACCGTGGTGACCCTGGCGGTCTACTGCGGCGCCGCAGGGGCAGCGGTGGGGTTCGGTGATATTGGCTCCTAGTCGCAAACTGAGTGAAAGATTGAATGTGTGGTTATCTAAAAGTGTTCCGGTATTGGATGATGGGTAAGCCTGGAGCCAGTAGCCTGATTCCGGCTCGGCGGACGCTAGAAGACGCGCCCGATCTGTGGTGGACGAGGAATTTAGAATTTCTGATTGTGCCAAATTGATTAGTGGTTCATCCCAATTCTTTTGGATATTGGGGTTAACTGAAACGTCACTAGGACAAACACGTTTCCAAGCGTTGATCGCCTCAGCTAGTGACTCAATGCCTACGTTTCCAGAAGAATTGGTGATGATTTTGATGAAAAGAGGATGAATGCTGTGAGCTGAAGAAAGGAAGGCAGGAAGGGACACACTGGACACGCTTCTAAGACCCAAGCCACCGAAACGAATGGGGAGAGTAGCTTGGGCCCAAGAGGTGTCAGAGATTTGGCAGTTGAAAATATTCATTATTGTGTCTTTTAAAATAGTGTCTAAATGGGAAAGAAGGTTGGGGTACTCCCATAGAGGGCAGCACCTCAGGACATATGTGAATTGGGGCACAAACAAACAAAAACGAATTATTTGGTAAGCCATATGGGATTTTATTGCGACGAGTTTGCCAGAAGATACTACGAATTTTTGTTTTTGTTCCGAAACGTAAGGCTCAAAACCGTCGTTGAATATAGGGGCACCTAGAAGGCGGAGGGATTCTTTACTGAGAATTTTGATACTAGGGGCCAAATTGTTAAATTTAGACATTATTACGTCATGCGGCTGTGCGATTGGGCCGTTAAAAAAAAGTTCACATTTGGAGAAATTTAAATCCAAATCTATTGCTTTAAATTTTCAGTTGTACCTATGGGGACCCCTAAAATTTTTAATATTTTTTCCATTTTTGCATCAAAATCTTAATGCGGTTCACAGACTACATCTACTTACCAAGTTTCAATAGTATAGCTCTAATAGTTTTGGAGAAAAGTGGCTGTGACATACGGACGGACGGACAGACAGACAGACAGACAGACATGACGAATCTATAAGGGTTCCTTTTTGCCATTTTGGCTACGGAACCCTAAAAATTAATAAACATATTTTTATAAATAAATTGACTATTGTATACTCTGACATAATAACCTAATAAATATGACATATTATCTCATAACGTATGTCAAGTAGGCTTGTATTTTGAATATCATTCATTCATTTATTTATGTTTGTTTGTTTGTAAAAAGAATCTGCCTGAAGTTAGCCAGGGATTAGTTTACTCACGTTCAATGCGCGGCCTATACATACTAGCATAGACTTTGAGTCGGGAATTAGGGATAGGTATGGGCTACAGCTACGGGTCTGGGCCCAGCACTAAAGAGCATCTGTGAGCGTACGGAAGCATTCGAGACAATTTGGAATCGGTAACTAATGAGGTAAGTATCGGTATTCTCTTGTACAATCAACCGATAAGTGTGTACATCAAGTGTACGGTAAACCTTATTCTCATTTTTACTCATTCATACCTACTGAGGTTAAAAAGTGTTTCAAACAAGATAATACCGATACCGATACCCGGTCAAGTGTACGGTGACCCTTATTTCTATTCATACAATACCAACTAAGAAAAAAAATTTTCAAAAACAATATAATACCAATTATAACTATACCCGGTCAAGTGTGCGGCGACCCTTATTCTCATTTATGCCTACTAAGGAAAAAATTTGTCTAAAAGAAGATAATAAGAGGGTAAAATATTGAACTCGCATGCCCGGTCGTCGCTGCCGCACGCACTGTCTACGCTACGCACCTACTAGCAGGCGTGCGCGGGGCGGAAGATGGTTGCCCTGCGCATGCTCCCGCCACGCTTCATACCTCACCCCCTCAGAAACGCGATGCGCACCCTACCACTTCATCTTAAAAATTTAGTTTATAACTATTTCAAGGAGGTGTATACTCACTTATGAATAAGAAGACTTGCATTAGACTTTGTTGTCTTGCCACATATATCACAGAGATAAGATTTTTTGTTCATTTCAGCATTTCGTTTTTTCCTCTCATTTAATATTGCGATACACTCTGATAGATGATCATTATAAGCATACTGAAAATAACATGAAATATGTATTGTTAATCTATATCTTCTCATATATAAAAATGGATTTTCAAATGTGTTAGTCGCGCTTAAACTCGAAAACGGCTGAACGGATTCGGCTGATTTCAGTCTTTTAAAATATTCGTAGAAGACCAGGGAAGGTTTTGAAGTGACACGAAGTTCACCGGGACAGCTAGTTACTTAAATAAATTTTCAAGTAAAAATGAAAAAAAAAATTAAGACCAATTAAATAATTATTTGTTGGTTAAAAGTTGATCAACTTGTTTCAAAGGCTACTTGCTTGCTTTTGATAGAATTTGGTACTGAGTAGACTGTGGGAAAGGACACATAGCTCCGCGTCAGTGGAAATGCACCCTTAATATTGCGGGAGACAGCTAGAACATAGAATATATTGTTGAAAATTAATTACCAACTTACCATATCCTGAAATTCTTTGTTGCATGTAGTACACATCCATTTTTCGATTTTACCAGGAAATGTGGCAGAAGCAACATGGTAGGACTCTTCTGTTTCATTGGGTAATTCACTGACATCATCAATAATTCCTGTAGTCTCTAAAAAAATATTTAAATACATTTTCAAGTATTTCAATAGAGTAGACCCTTGCTAATCCGGCACCCCTTGTAATCCAACATGCATATCACTAGTTAATTTAGGCACATAAACTTTATTTTGCCTAATCTTTATTTGGGTACGTAATTTTTTGTTACAATGCATGCAACGGCTATGGTCATTTACTATGTGTGGAACAACAATTTATTAATTTAGAGTTTAGACATAATTTGATACAACATTCACATACCACATTCAGTCTGTAGCTCTTGAAGTTTCCTGTTGCTCAAGTTGCAAAGATGTCTGAATTTGATGCACTTTTTTAAAAGTTTGAGGCATGTATTACAAATATGCTTAGGATAATCATCATTGTTGTAAACCTGTAACAAATCATAATTTATAGATGTTAGGAATATAAACACAGTCAGACTTCAATTATGTAAATCCAATGATTTTGATTTGATTGATCGAGCGGGAATCGTTCATTTTTCCGGGATAAAAAGTAACATAATATGTTCTTACATACCAAATTTCAGTAAAATCGGTTCAGCATTTAGGGCATGAAGAGGTAACAGACAGACAAACAGACACACACTTTCGCATTTATTATATTCAAGTATGGATAATGGTTTTCATAATTTCTTACTAAAATAAAACTACTGACACTACAGAAAAAGTAATAATATTTTGTTTTATACTTACATCTACTCCTGAAAATTGAGTTATATCTTCAGGCATAGTTGGATACTGTACATTATTGAATATAGCAACCTTTCCATTTTCTTTGCAGCAAATTCTGCACATATTATTTAAGGCACTGTCTTCGACGCATCTGGAATAATGGTAACAAACTTTGTACTTATTTCTTTTTCAAATTTCATAACATTTATAGAACAAATAAAAATAATGAAAAAGGAACATACGAATTGCGTTCTCTCTCTTCCTTTTTACGTTTTTGTACAGATTTGGCAAATAGCATAGCTTTTAATATTATCAAAGAGGTCATCGTCGCTATATTACTTCTATTTCATCAGTTTTCAGATCCGATAATTGCGAGAAACCAACGAGAAACGCATGAAAATGGAAATTGAATGTTTACAAACTAATTGACATGTGATATGACAGCTGTCCAGTGTTGCCAGTGTTGTATATGGTTCGAAAGTTACATTAAAGCCACTGATCTCTATTAAACAACTACGCTGGATTGCTGATACAGACCTGCTTTTTGTGCCTATTTGAAGCGGAATCAGCGCCCCCATTATTCGGGTAGAGAACTAAATTTGACGTAAACTTAACCAATAACAACAGTTGTCATCACTAGTATTAGTTCCAAATACTCTCACTACTGCTATCAGCGCCAATATGGCGGCTTTTAAACGTCACAGATTTAGTTCTCTACCCGAATAAGGAGGGCGCTGATTCCGCTTCAAATAGACACAAAAAATAGCTGTCATTTCAAAGGCTATCAGCTATCCAGCGTACTTGTACTAATAGAGATCAGTGATTAAAGCCCGACCAATAAAATAGAAAACCTCGCCATATTGCGGAAATCTATTGGAACAAATTTCTTCAACTGGCAACAATATTTATGAGATGCTCATGAGATGTCATAATTGTCATCTGTCAAAGTGTGTTCTCGATTGTGCGTGATATATTTCTTGGAAAATAGGGACCGTGCAGAAACTATAGAGGGCGTCGTAATTCGACAGCAGCGCCACGATGCGAGTAAAAGACGTAACTTGTGAGTGACTTTGACTTCGCATTCTCCTTGACCCTGGATAGTTTATGAGTGTTTTTTTATGTTTTACACTATAAAATGATATAATACTTACACTCCCAAGTGGCCACATGCGGCCGCGAGAACAACGACAGATTTCCAAGAATCTGCGATCGAAGTATTAAAGTTAAAGACTAGATGACGCCCGCAACTCCGTTGCGCCAAAAATCATTTATCGCGCGAGAACCGTACATTTTCCCGGGATAAAAAGTATCCTATGTCCTTTCCCGGGGCTCAAAGTAAATCCGTACAGAATTTTAGCAAAATTGGTTTAGCGGTTTGGGCGTGAAGTGCTAACAGACAGACACACTTTCGCATTTATAATATTAAGTATATTTTTAAAATATTAGGTATAATATTAAGGGTTTCTACTTTCTACCCGTAAACAAGGAACGGAAGAGTGAATAAAAATGTATAATGCTTATCTAGTTAACTAAGAAAATATCTGAAAAAGTAATTAATAGCATCCATCAGCATAGAAAGTAAAAACTTGATAAATATTGCAATAAAATAATGAAGCTATGCAAAAATACTTATAATCTTACTGAAAATGCTTGTGGATTAATAAAATAAAACAAGTTCACTAAAATAAATGCTTTTATTTCATCAACCTTCTGCGATTCGATCAATACCATCTTCACAAATTTTGTCTGTCACTATTTCTAACAAATTTCAGTCTGGACCTCATCAGTGCAAACACCATTTATGTAGGTATTCTTAAATAACACACAAAGACTGCACTACTAATCTTTTTCCTACTTGAAGAATCATCCTTTTGAGAACCAACACTTTGACAAGATGGTTCAAGTTCAATACTATCCTCAGTGTTGAATTCCTGGCAGGACTTCTCCAAATTATCCTTACTTTTGATGCAACTTTATGCCAATTATTAAATGAGCGGTGCCTATGTATGTATATCAATTTAGATGGAAGCCAGTTTGGATGTTTACTGAAAGAAGCAACGGTTATAGGTTATGTTCATATTGTGTTCATAAAAAATGAATTTACGGTTATAATCTACAAAATTCAGTGTTTTTACGAGTCTACACATAACATTCATGGAACTTTTTAAATACTTACGTATGTTTTTACCGCTTTTTATCCATTTCTTTCGTTTTTCAATAAGCAAAGGCATGTGAATACTTTGGCAGAAAAGTAGTAAAATTTGACATCGTTCGATTTGTTTTTATATTTCAGAACATCCGGGAATACAACAATGCATTTCAATTCTTGAAAATACTAAAATTTTTCAAGAAATCTTATAACTTTCCGCAGCTTGACTACAGCTTGACAGTAAAATTTTCGTAAAAGTTTCGGCTATTCGCCACTTGTGGCAGTGTCGTCGCTCTGCACGGTCCCTATAGCAGGAGTTATTTAAGCGTTAAAATGCCGAAAACTATTTAAAGCCCGTTATAAAAAGTTATTTAGATAACTTGAATATAAAATAGTAGCTGTCCCGGCAAACGTTGTTTTGCCATTTAAAGTATATTTTCTACATCATCAGTTGATACATGTTTTACCCCCTCTTTTGTCCCCTAAGAGGGTGTGGGGGGGAAGGTCATACACCAGATGTTAAGTTTGAAAACACAGTTAATACCTAATATGAAGTAAGTCCACTAAAGAAAAAAGTTGTATACAAAATCTGACCCCTCTTTGGTCCCCAGAGAGGGTTGAGAGGGGAGGGGGGGAGGATTTTTATACACCAGATGTTGAGTTGGAAGAAGACAAATATAATATATCTGTGAAAACCGTATGCAAATCGGATCAGTAGTTTTCGTGTGATGCTGGAACAAACATACAGACAGACAGAAAGAGTGACAGACAGACAGACAGACAAAAAACTAACCACATTTTTGGCTTCTATAGCGATGTAGTAACAAAGGTGTAATTTTGGGTGTCATTTCATATCTTGTATGTACAGAATTTTCATTTCTACAACAGAATATTGTCTTCCTCCGTGACGCCCACTATCGTAATATTTTAATTTCGCCATAACTTCAAAACCAAACGTCCAATTTTAATCATTCAAAGACCAAATATTATCTACATAAACTGTACTTAGTGATAAAATAATTTATTTTGATAAGGATTAATAGCGTGAGTAAAATATATCCGTTTAAATGTAGTCCAAAAAAAAATCAGGATTTTTAAATAAATAAATGGTTATTGTGCCTCACTCGACATGGATAGGTATAGTGTGTCGCGGACTTTTTTGTAGACATTTATAAGATCTACAATTACTTAGAACATTTTATGGTTCTATCTTTTATAGTTTAGGCAGCGTACGCAAAATAAGTAACTTTTCTAGCTGATTTTTTACACCTTGCGTCCGAAGAACTCAAATATCTTACGGAACCCTACTTTTTTCCAAAATAAAATGTAGCCTATGTTCAGCAGAAATAATGTAAGATTCCAATAGCAAAAGAATTTTTCAAATCGGTCCAGTAGTTTCGGAGCCTATTCGACTCAAACAAACAAACAAAAAATCAAATCTTTCCTCTTTATAATAGTAGTGTAGATTGAATAAAAGCTAATAATGAAAGTATAAAGTTGTATTTTTTAAACTGCCTAATGCTATAGTTTTACTATTAAGGGAGTTTATTTCGTGATATTTTAAAACTATACATAAATGATATGTTTTTGTCAAATTATTTCTGCAATATTTTATATTAAAATATGTCTAAATTATTAAATTGAACACCAGCTAAAAATTGTACACTAGCCAATTCGTAAGTGTATGACCGTCACAGACTACTTAGGGATACTACCGATGACCGTACTATTTGTTGCCATATTCATAGTTCATTTAGCACCCTCAGCGCAGGTTTTTTATATTTCTGGTCAGGCTTTATATGAATGTGTCAATGATGTCAAAAATGACGTTTTTAGATAAAAGCGTTTAGTTCCTTTTCTCGCCACGTTCATGTCGAGCCTTGTCGTATAGTTCAGGTTTTTTCTCCACGTTCATTTAAATTTTAAGGCCTTGTCAGCTCTAACGACAAAACTCAACAAAACTTTGTAATTATTCTGGCAACGCTGCGCTGTCAACAGTCAAGGTCCAAAGATAATCCGACTTAAAGTATATATAATAATTATATACACGTGTTCTTGGAATTAGGAACTTTATTGCAACTAAACAATTTTACAAATGTCATTCCGGTTTGAATGGACCGGGTTCGTTCGTGTGTTTAATGGACGACGAACCATCAAAACTGTCAAATTTGTACAACCAGGCAGGTATCACATTTTGCGAAAACCAACTTCAGCATGGACCGGGTCCGTCTAGCCTTCTGAATTTTTCACAGATCATGTATTTCTGGTGCCGCTATAACAACAAATACGAACAGAAAGCGCGGGAATCTTCGAAAAGGGCGGTCGTGTTTTCTGGAAATTTTTAATTTTTGTTTTAATTATTGTTAATATCTTCGTTAGTTAGTTTTCTTTTTATCTTATTTTTAGTTTCTTTTAGTTTTTATTTTATTTGTGCATACTATTTGGTAAGTTTCTTGTATATTATTGTGTAAATATGGATGAGGACCCAGGGGGGCTGGAAGGCCCCCCTGTTGGCCAATTTATTACTATACGTACTTCCGAAAATGTAAATGACTCAAGTATGGACACAGATTCGTCCGTTAATAATAGATCTACAAACCGCAAACGCCCTGCAGCTTCTAGGCGAGTATGCAGAAAATGCAATAAAAAGATTAAGAAAAATCCCGACAAATCAAAACCTGATATCAACTGTATGTGCTTGAGTGATACGGAAAATAAAGAAAGCCTGAATAATATCCAAGAAGCACATACAGCTAGTATCATGGAGAAACATCAGGGCTTGGTGAATCCTCGTGTTAGTCGTTTGCTGTACACTGACACTGACTCTACACCTTATGTAGTACATGTACAAAAAGAAATATCATCTCCTAATGGAAACTGCACTTTACATCCCGTTGAATTTGGTCGCTTCCTTAAAAATCATAATATTAAGAATATAGAAAACGGTAGCCTTAAGAGAATTGGCAGGAATAGATTGTCATTATCTTTCTCTGTATTTTCTGATGCAAATAATTTTATTACTAATGAGAATCTAAAACAGAACAACTACAAAGTTTTTCTTCCATCTTTTCAAGTTTGTCGTGTTGGCTTGGTTAGAGGTATTCCAGCCGACTGGTCTGATGAAGACATTTTGGCCAATATTACTTTACCGTATGGTTGTGGGGACATTTGAAAGTAAGACGCTTAAAGAAAAAAAACACTGTAAATAATACTGTACAGTTTGTAAATACAGAGTCAGTTGTTTTTACGTTTGACGGCCAAGTATTACCTAAAAGAATTTTTATGTGCTACAACTCCTTGCCTGTTGACTTGTACATTTATCCTACCATACAGTGTTATAATTGCTGCAGGTATGGGCATGTGAAGTCACAGTGCAGATCAACTCCGAGATGTTTCCGTTGTGGTCAGGGTCATTCTGGTGAGAAATGTTCTGTAGATGAAGATTCTGTTTTCTGTTGTCTGTGCCAAGCTTCCCATATAGCCACAAGTAAGAATTGCCCTGAGTTCCAACGACAAAAATTAATTAAAGAGTCCATGGCTCACAAAAACTTGTCCTATGCCGAAGCATCAAAACTCCACCCTCCTATTTCTAAACTATACTCTACAGTTTTAACCTCTTCTAGTCCATCCTCTTCTTTTATAGACTCACAAAAACAAAATTTCTCATCAGTCATCAAAAATTCTGCAAAGAGGACAACCACAGAGTCATATAAAAAAACAGTCTTCCGACAACCCAGAACACCACCAAAGTCAGTAGGCGGGTATGATAAAACTGCTCATTTAAACTTAATTAAAGATTACAATCCCCCTTTGGGTTCAAATGGCACTGCTTTGCCTACTAATGGTGACTGTAATATTTCAGTGCCCGAATTAATTACAGCTATAATTAATTATCTAACTCAATCCAATATTCTACCGTCATCAGTTTCACCGTCCAACGTAGCCTCAGTAAGTAACACACCTCTAACTAACTCCCACAATGGATTATCTGATCCAGTGGAATTGTCGCAGTGCAGTCAGCAAAAAAAATGAAATCATTTATTTAATAAACAAACATCACCCTCTTGTCTTTGCTCTCCAAGAAACATGGCTTAAGCCAGAATCTCTTTTTAAGATTCCTGGCTATGCTTGTTTAAGAGAGGATAGATCTGATGGGTATGGCGGTGCTGCCTTACTCATCAATCATCGTCATTCATTTGTACATATTTCACTTCCATCACATAATCCAAATATTTCTATAATAGCAGCATCTGTAAATAACATCTGTTTTGTCTCATTGTACATTCCACATCCATCCTATTCAATATTTTTAGAAATTAAGAATATAATTAACCTTTTGCCAAAACCTTTTGTAATACTTGGGGATTTTAATGCCCAACATTTGTCTTGGGGTAGTAGTAATAACAATCAGTGGGGTTTTGAAGTATTAGATTTATTAGATTACCATAAGTTATGTATTCTAAACACAGGGTTTCCAACACGGCAAACTGCACCTAATGAGGGTTATAGTGCCCCTGATTTGTCTATTTGTACTTCAAATATATCTTCGCTTTTACACTGGTCAGTTCTATCATCTAGTCATGGTAGTGATCACTTCCCTATTCTCCTGTCTCTCCCCTGTAAAAATAAAAAGCAAAATCATTCTTCTATTTCATCATCATTAAAATATAACTTAAAAAATGCAGAATGGGAAAAGTTTTATCATGCACTAGAAAATAAACTATCACATCTTCCTAGTATATCTCCAGGTAATGAATCTGTTTGTGCTGATGCTCTAGCATCGGCCTTGATTGAATCAGCAGATGAAACTCTTCCTATTAAGAAAACACCTAAACATTACATTCCATCACCTCCTTGGTGGGACAATGACTGTTCAGTCGCGATAAATAAAAGAAAACAGGCTGAAAGAGAATATAATAATAATTCTACCTTTGAAAACTACGATATTTATTGTAAGTCTGTTAACGATGCAAAAAAATTATTTAAGAAAAAGAAGTCTGCAAGCTGGAAAAAGTTTTGTGAATCTATTAGTCCGGACACTCATGCTTCCATAGTTTGGAATAATATTAGAAGGTATAGGTCTGCATATAAACCTCCTTTTCATCCTATGCCAGATTCTTTAGCCAACGATTTTTTAAAGAGATTAGCACCTCCTTCTGTGTCATTTCTCCGTCCATCTCCTTTAGGTGAAGTTAGCCTTAAAGACCTTAACTCGCTTTTTACCCTTCAAGAGTTAAAAGGAGTTGTCGCAAACTTAAACGACTCGGCTCCGGGCATTGATGGAATTCCATACTCTTTTTTTAAACATGCTTCAGATGAAGTTTTAACTTACTATTTGGAGTTGGTTAATTCAATGTTAATATCGGGCAATATTCCAAATTCATGGAAAACACAGAAAGTTATTCCCATTCTAAAACCGGGTAAACCTCCTTCTTCTGCTTCCTCCTATCGTCCCATAGTTCTTTCATCAGTGTTATTAAAGATTGCAGAGCATCTCGTAAAGAATCGTTTGGAATGGTATATTGAAAAACATAACCTCCTAGCCAAAAGTCAATATGGATTCCGAAAAGGAAAAGGTACAATAGACAATATAGCTCTTTTTACAACAGATGTCCGCATTGCTTTTACTGAAAATAAATCAGTTTTAGCAGCTTTTTTAGATATAAACGCAGCATATGATAATGTAAGGATAGATATACTCAAAAGAAAGTTACATTTATTAGGTGTTCCGGTAATTTTAATTAATTTCATTATAAACGTATTATTGGAAAGATTTATTGCTCTGCCTTTGCAAGATGAAACTTCGACGGAAGTGCGGGTTGTTGATAAAGGGCTGCCCCAAGGCTCCGTAATAAGTCCACCTTTGTATAATATTTATTCGTCAGATATAGAGGATGTAGTAATTGGCGTGACTTCAGATTTGGAATCATTTAGTATAGTAGATGAGACAGAGAACATAGAGAACATAGATGATGCAGAATTGTATCTTTTGCAATACGCCGACGATTTAGCAATTTATGTAATAGATCAATCTATTGAAAGAGCCTCCTTTAGACTATCGCGAGCCCTAGCGCGTCTAAAGGTTTGGTTAGATGCAAATGGATTAGATCTTTCTGTTAATAAAAGTTCGGCTGTTCTTTTTACCCGTATGCGCTTGCCTCCTCCAGTGGTGGTAAAATATAATGGATTACGAATTCCAGTTGACAATGAGGCCAAATTTTTAGGCGTAATTTTAGATTCGAAACTTAATGGTAATGCGCATAACGAGTATATTGCGTCGAAGTGTGAACGGACGTTAAACATTATAAGATGTTTATCAGGAGTGTGGTGGGGATCTCACCCGTTTAACCTAAAACTGCTTTATAATGCTTTAATAAGAAGTGTTTTAGACTATGGTACGTTCCTATTAGAACCTTGTAATGTAGCTGGTTTTAAACAGTTGGATAAGATACAGGCAAAAGCTATGAGGATAATTTGTGGAGCCATGGCATCATCGCCAATAAATGCATTGCAGGTAGAATGCGGCGAACCGCCACTCTATCTGAGGCGGCAATATCTGGCCGACAAGTTTTTTATTCGCTGTTTGCAATTTTCAAACCATCCCCTTATTCCAAAATTAAAAAAACTGTTAAACTTAATAAATAATAATCAATTTTGGTTGCACAAATCTCGCCCTTGCTTAGTTAATAGTTATATCCGATATTTGTCGCTTGATGCCCCTACACATAGATTACCTGTTTTTCCGCTTTTTAACTCATCCTTTGAATCTCTTGTTTTAGAACCTGATATCCGCTATGACATAGGTATTAAAAAATCTGATAAATATTATGCAAAGCCTTTTTTCAATTATCTAACAACGAATAATTGGCAAGGTTGGCATCACATCTACACGGATGCCTCTAAAATGTCAGTAGATAATAATAATAATTGTGTTGGAGTAGGTATTTACCATCTCCAATACAATATAGTCCAAAAAGTCAAATTTCCTCCACAAACTTCAGTATTTACTGGTGAATGCTTTGGTCTTTTTAAAGCAGTTGACTACATCTTACTAGCAAAGCTTAAAAATACCGTAATTTTTACTGACTCTTTGAGCGCCCTGCAAGCATTGAATAGATTTACGTTTAGATCAAAATGTTTTCCCATAATCATACAAATCAGAAACCTTTTGCACAGATGTATTGTCAGTAATTTGTCTGTTACATTTGTTTGGATTCCAAGTCATTGCGGCATTCTTGGCAACGAGGAAGCAGATAGACTGGCCAAAGATGCGGTTTCATGTGGAGATGTGTTTCCGTACGTAAATTATTGTCACGACTTGCCGTCTCTTGCCAAGAACTTTCTCCAACAGGATTGGAGTAAGGACTGGGCAGTAAGTAGTCAAAGAAAAGGTGTTCATTATAAGTTTATACAACCTGAGATTCAGTTTAAGCCTTGGTTCTTCAAAATAAAGTTATCAAAAAGTACAACTTCATCTATAATTAGAATGAGGTTGGGACATGTCATCACACCGGCGCATTTGAAAAGAATTCGGATTCGCAACGATGATGCTTGCGATTGCGGTTTGGAAGTTGGTGATTTAAATCATATTATTCTTTCCTGTCCTCTGTATGATCACTCCTGTCTATATGATAACCTTTCCTCTATATCTATACCTTTTCCTACTTCTGTTCCAATATTATTAAATTCATGTAATAAATTAGTTTATTATTTTTTATCTCAATATTTACGTCACAATTTAATTAATATTTAAATCTATATATCTTATGAAACTTTCTAACTAGATCCAAAATCCTAAATTCCGTACTTACTTTGTTTTTCCACCGCCTATTCCCTACCTTTGTTTATGGCAAAGTACACCCCGGTGTCAGTGCCAAATAAAAAAAAAAAAAAAAAAAGAAAAAAAAAAACAACAAATACTAAAAACAAAATAAAGTTAATATTAATTAATTCCCATACAACAAACGTGATTTTTTTGCTCGTAATTCATCATAGCAACAGGTAGGCACTAGGCACTTGAAATGATCACAATTTTTTAAATTATAATTCGTACTTTAATATTTAATAATAAAATGCCATTTTTATTTAAATACTATTAGGGGGCGTCCACAAATTACGTGAGGTGTTTAGGGGGGGGGGGGGGGGGGGGGTCGAGTCAAATCTCATCTAATCTCACGTTGGGGAGAGTCTCGGCAAATCTCACGTAATTTTGTTCTCAACAAAATAATACTATTTTGGTCCATTTCATCAAGATTGTACGTATGCTTAAGATTTAATCGTAAGCGTAATCGTAATACGATTAAGATCATTAAGGGGCCGGGGTACCCTCGAAATTCTCATACATACTTAATACCAAAATCATTTTCTCATACGAAAATATTTAACATTTTTAAAAAATATTTAAATACTAAAAAAAATTTTTGTGTTTAAATATTTTTTAGTAAATTTACTAAAAAATATTTAAATACTAAAAAATATTTTTTAGTTGAAATAATTTGTAGTAAATTTATATTTTTTTTTGTGTTTTACTCTATTTTTTAGTGTTTTAATATTATAGTAGTAAATTTAGTAAAAAATATTTAAACAAAAAAAATTTTTTTAGTTTATATATTTTTTATAAAAATTTTGTGCAGGAACCTAGGTAATTACTATTTTAAGCTGAAAAATAACTCAAAAATGTTAAATATTTTCGTATGAGAAAATGATTTTGGTATTAAGTATGTATGAGACCTATGTTTCGAGGGTACCCCGGCCTCTTAACAAATTCAGAACAAATTCGGATCAAAACAATTACTATCATAGCAGCTATTTTGTTTCCCCAGTACAATGTAGGTAAGACGGTAAGCGGCCCTGTCGCTCGCTTTTTATCTTATGTATTTTTTTTGTGTGCTCTCGTAAAGTACTTCTGTAACAAACAAATTAAGTAGGTAGTAACTTAATTTATAGTCTAAGAACTCTAAGAAAATTCGTTTCAAATTCAACGATCTGAGGGGTTAGTGCGAGTTTTATTCGATTATACGCATCGAGCGCGTAACCGCGAATTTATATGGGATCAAAGCAGTATCCACGTTAGCCAGTAGATGGCGCTGCTTTGATCCCATATAAATTCGCGTTTACGCGCTCGATATTGCGTATGATCGAATAAAACTTGCAATAACCCCACAGACCGAATAATTCATGTAGTTTTGAAAGTTGATACAGTTGTTCCTAATGTGTCCAGATGTATATTAGTACTTAAGTAATAAAAGAAGTTCTTCCGACCGAGCGAGGTGGTATGCTCGTTCAGGCCGAAGCCCACGTGATACATTTCAGCTATCGTATATTATAATAATAATATACCGCCGCGCTCAGAAAACTTCGATAGCGCGATGCAGGAATGTTAGGCGAATTGTGGGTACAATACTATAAGTATTGTACCCACAAATGTGGGGGAAAATATGAGGGAGAGACACGAGCCGGCGGTGGGGAAGGGGAGGAAAATTTTCTTTTTCAAGGGTTTTGCTTGTAACTCGAAAATTATTTATATTATCTCCTTAGTGACTTCTACATTAAATCTAATATAAGTACATTAAATTTCCTATTAATTACGTCTATACATTTTTACTGTACGATCATTACTTTAGGAAGTACCTACATAGTAATAATTAAAGGTGATAAAAACTTATGAAGCTTAATCGTTTTGCAAATTTTAATGCTAAATTAATAAACTTGCATGAGTATGCCGACTTATCAATCAAATTGTGTTTCATCTTCGTCATCTTTAACATTAACATCGATGGGGGCTCCGTTAGTACAAGGCACAAGCTCCTAGGTAGCCGTTACGTGAGTCTATGTCTCTACTCTCTACGTTTTTAGGGTTCCGTAGCCAAAATGGCAAAAACGGAACCCTTATAGGATCGTCATGTCTGTCTGTCTGTCTGTCCGTCCGTATGTCACAGCCACTTTTCTCCGAAACCATTAGAGCTATACTATTGAAACTTGGTAAGTAGATGTATTTTTTGTATGTGTTTTGTTTTTTGTATGGGAGCCCCCCTTTTTTTATTTTATTTTAATATTATTATTTAATATTAAAGAACACATATAATTAAGGATTTTGTGAAAAATTCAAGTACCTACCTGTTGCCATTTTTGATATAGAGCAAAAAAGGCCAAAAAAATCACGTTTGTTGTATGGGAGCCCCCCTTAAATATTCATTTTATTTTATTTTTAGTATTTGTTGTTATAGCGGCAACAGATATATATAATCTGTGAAAATGTCAAATCTCTAGCTATTACCGTTCTTGAGTTACAGCCTGGAGACAGCAAAAAAGGCCAAAAAAAGCATGTTGTATGGGAGCCCCCCTTAAATATTCATTTTATTTTATTTTTAGTATTTGTTGTTATAGCGGCAACAGATATACATAATCTGTGAAAATATCAAATCTCTAGCTATTACCGTTCTTGAGTTACAGCCTGGAGACAGACAGACAGACGGACAGACAACGAAGTCTTAGTAATAGGGTCCCGTTTTTACCCTTTGGGTACGGAACCCTAAAAATGGAAAAATTATTAAAAATTTTAGGGGTCCCCATAGGTACAACTGAAACAAAAAAAAAATTTTTTCATCTAACCTATGCGTGTGGGGTATCTATGGATAAATCTCCAAAAATCATATTGAGGTTTCTCATATAATTTTTTTCTAACCTGAATAGTTTGCGAGAGAGACTCTTCCAAAGTGGTAAAATGTGTGTCCCCCCGCCCCCGCGCACGATGTCAACAAAATTGGTGTCAAAAGCTTAAATTATAAAAAAACCCTGGCACCCCTTAAATCAAAATACCCAAAAACAGCTGTGCAACTGCAGCATGCACATAATATTTCATAATTTTAAATTAAACTTTATTTATGCCAAATTTTAAAGCTTATTTAGCTTCCCATTACACAGACATTTCTCAGGCTCTAGACTTTGTGTACAAAATTTCATTACAATCGATTCAGTAATTTTGGCATGAAAGCGAGACAGACAGACTGAGATACTTCCGTATTTATAATATTAGTATATACGATAGATTAGCTGAAATGTATCGCGTGGGCTTCGGCCTGACTGAGCATACCACCTAGCTCGGTCGGAAGATCTTCCTTTGTGGCCTCCGCATATTATATTCCCACAGTATCTGAGGACACGGCAGTGTCCCCGCCGAGATGAGTCAAGCGAAGCGCAAGGGCACTACCTACCTTTTCTCGAAGTGGTTCGCCGTTTTTTCGATATATTTATCTGAACACCTTTAGGAACAACTGTACCAATTTTCAAAACTACATGAATTATTCGGTCTGAATTCCTTAATTTTCCCAGGCTATTAACCATAAAAGAACATTTATTTCTAATATTTTTTTATCTTATTTAAATATTCATTCAATGAAGATATTATGTATTTAGATTACCTTAGACCCTACATACACATTGATTTTATGGTGCTCCCTCACCGCGAGCATTCACGTGTAATGTAATATTTTAGCTTCTGACCCTGACTGACGAGCATTCGCGTGTAATGTCATATTCGACTTTGAGCATTCTATAGCTAGATGTTGTTACAAGTTGTATCAACATAATATTACACACTGTATACAAGGCGCGCATTATAATGTTCGATTTTGTATCATTTTGTAATGATACAAAATCGAGTCTATCTCTATCGCTTACTCAAACGTGTTTCTACTGCGTGACTGGTGAGACATGTTCAATACTCGAGGACGTGATATTTGGCTATTATATTAGTTGGAAAAAAATAATATATAAAAATAATATCAATAATTGATCACTGAGTAAATGTAGCTCAAAGTTAAATAATTATTTACCCAACGCATGGACACCGCGAGCGGGAGGGGTAGTTGTGTGGTGTTTCTTTGGTAGCGCACGCCTCTGCACCGGCCGCATAGTATGCCTAGTGCCTACTTGCCTAGCCGCGTAATTTACTTAGTATCCATGATTCTTTTATCTTTGGGAAATTCGGAAAAAAAATTAAGAACCATTACATAATTATAATGAGAATCGAGTACAGAGTAGGTACTCTCCATAAGTATCGGTAATGTGTCACCAGTCATGTTGTATAAGAGGTGCGCATTGTAATGATCGACTTTGTAACATTACATTACAAGCGAATGCTCCTGGTGAGGGAGCTATAATTAAAAATACTAAAACTAAAATCAGACTCAAATATTGTTACAATTTTAAAATTCTGGTCAATAGGCCTCAAATCTTAATTCATTAATATTTTTTTTAATCTTTATTTAAATAAAGGGTTTTTGCCAGGTAACATGGCATGCCAATTGCCAGCCACTTTTCTTAAAAATTGGTAAGTACTCACTTTAGTTAATTCAGTCGGGCAATAAATATATCGGAATATAAAATGCAACTTACTTTGTATTGAATATCTTGAAACATATATCACACTCAACAACCCCTTGCCTCAGGTGTACTTCATTTACGTGCTTTGTAAGGGCGTGTTTATAAAAAAATGCTTTATCACACTCAGTACACTGAAATAAACCCATTTTTATAATTATTTTTACACAAATAACTAAAATAATCTTTCTCAGAGACAACAGCGGCATTTGGAGGGTGGTTTTATTACTTACATAATACAGTGCAATAATAAATGAATGAAATGTAAAAGTAAATAAATAATTATTATCCACAACATTTAGCTTAGGCATTGGGTATAGGTACATTTCAGTAAAGGTGTTAAGGACGCTATCACATTTTTTCACTAATATCAAAGATTTTCCGGTACTATTTTAAAGAATTAGGACTCACAATGCGAGGATATTATGTTGGTTTCAAATGAAAGATAATATTATATTCATCTCCACGTCTATACCATAAAAATTTTATAGCCGCATACAAAATTTTTATGATATAGACATGGAGATGAATATTATATTATCTTTCATTTGAAACCAAAATATCCTCGCAGTGTGACTTCTAATTCTTTAAAATGGTGCCGGAAAATCGCTGATATTTGTGAAAAAAAGTGACAGCGAGTTTATTTTCCCTTCTAACTTTTCATTAATTGAATCTCACCTTATGCAACCTTTCAGTAGTATGAGCAATTCGCATATGTCTAGCTAAGTTGCCGGATGTGGATGTGGCCTTTGGACACTGTGTACATTTAAATGGCTTATTGAGGTGTGAGTTCTTGTGTATCCTTAGTAGATTCACGGTTTTCCCTCTGTATGGACACTGATCACATTTGTGTGGAAAAACATGTTCATGAGTTGTCCTGAAATATTAATGTATATAATGATTAATGTAGTACATAATAATATTACGTATTTTTCTAACTGGCACACAAAGTACATGATGTTCTTGTTTTGTGATTTGTCTGAGATAAATGGTTTTTTCCTATTATGTATTCTCAAATACAACCATATTATCTATTCTGTGATACAACTGAGTCAAAAGACAGGCTCAATTGAGTGATATTATTAAGATGCTAATTTGGCTATGCCATTGCATACCAGCCAAGTCTCAATAATATGTTTTGACTAAGTTGTAGTATTATTATATTAAAATTAACATTAAAAAATGTAACACCCTGAAAAGCCAAAGAGAAAGAATAGAGTTCGTAAAGAGAAGATTTTTTTTTGTCCAGAAGGTTGTTGTAACTTGTAGCCCCGATGTCACAGCGACCCTTGAGTTTGCATTAGAGTACCATCCGCAATCCAAAAGAGAAGTACATAATATACTCATTACTCACTTATGCAAAAGAAGATGAGCATTGGATGTTGTTGCTTTGCCACATACATCACAGAGAAAAGTTTTTTTATTGATTTCAGCATTTTGCTCTTTGTATACATCTAATGCCATACATTCCGATAGGTGATCATCATAAGTAAACTGAAAAGTTACATCAATAATAATTGTCAATTACTATTAATATTGATTTAAATAAGACATAATTTTTTAAAACTGATTGATCAGACTTTTGACACCAGTTAGGAAATAAAAACAGTTGATCAATCTGTTTAAGATGAAAGATTATTATTTATTTTCAGATTCACTGACTTCACATTCTTAATATTAAACTAGATGAAGCCCGCAACTCTGTTGCGACTAAATTCGTTTATCGCGCGGGAACCGTACATTTTCCCAGGATAAAAAGTATCCTATGTCCTTACACGGGATGACGGGACTCAAAGTATCCTAATTAAGGCCGTCACAGACTTAGCTATAATATATATTAATATACCGTACTAAACACACTGAGACCAGAAATATATATTATAGCTGAGTGTGTGGTCACGCGAAAATTGTATAGAAAATATATAGTAATATGCCTAGATATAAACATATTAATATAATATTACATTATAGCTAAGTCTGTGACGGCCTTAGTTCTTCATACAAAATTTTAGCAAAATCGGTTCAGCGGTTTAGTTGTGAAAAGGTAACAGACAGACACACTTTCGCATTTATAACATTAGTATGGATCCATAACATTAAAAGACATAACTAATTGTTTTTTTTTAAATAAATTACCAACTTACTAAATCCTGAAATTCTTTGTAGCATGTTGTACATGTCCAGTTTTGATTATTATCATCAGAAAATGTTGGGGAAGGAACATTGTAGGACTCTTCTGTTTCATTGGGTGTAACATTCACATTAACTATTTTTGTGGTTTCTGAAAATAACATTACTTAGTTCTAAATGTACATTTTACTCTTTGTTGAATATATTTATTTTAAAAAAGTAACAAAGGTTAAACTTGGGTTAAACTATGTAAAGAAGGAGGGGAGTATTTCGTACCCACTAATGTAGCACTTTGAGACATAATATACCAAATGAAAGGGCTTAAAAAGTTGAACATTCTATTGTATGACGAAAAATCTCTAAGGCCTAAGCCATGGGAGAAAAAAGTTAATGAGGGTAGAAGGTGAGACAAAAATGCAAAAAAAACCATCCTGTATTATTGCATCAATTTATAGTGTTACTGGTAAGAAATCATTTCTGGGAAAGTAATCCGTAATCATATTATAATTATGGCAAACTTGAGGAAAGTGTTGTATTTTCGAATATTGTTTCATATTTTTAAGAAATGTATGGGAAAACAATAATACCTTAAAAATCTAACCTTTCCTGGATTTTACAAAACTTAATTAATAAGCAATACTAACAAATGGTGTTTTTTCTAAGAAATAAAAAAATGGCATAGCATTTCTGGACCCCCAAGATTTTATGGACACCGCATGGGTGTATATAAGGGTCTTGGGCCGAGACCCTTATATACACCCATGCGGTGTCCATAAAATTATGTAAAATTTACAATAACTTCAGTTGATTTAGATTATTGAATGTAATAAATTTTGTGTCAAATTACATTTTGATAGACTCTTCAGAGGCATGAAATACACACCTCGTTTGGGACATATCTCGGACAGTCTCTTGTGGCTTAAATTGCAAATATACTTGAATTTAATACATCCATTTAATAAGTTAAGGCATGCATGGCAAATATGTTTAGGAAAATTATCATTTTTGCAGACCTGCAACAAAATATAATTTTGGATGTTGAAAATTTTTTAATTATTTTAAATTAAGTAAGTAATCAAAAACAGGTACAAAGACGATGCTTATAAGTTATAAGCATAGTCTTTGTACCCGTTAGTGTTATAAGTTATAACACTGTTTTATTATTTTTTGCTTCATACTCACATCTACTCCTGAAAACTGAGTTATATCTTCAGGCATATTTGGGTACTTTATATTATTGAATATAGGAATCTTTCCGTTTTCTGAGCAGCATATTCTACACATATTTTTCAAGCCGCTATCTTCAAGGCATCTAGAATAATAAAAACATTTGTTTTATTCAGTTTGCATTACAGAAAGAACTATTTTCATCATAAATAAAAGGTAACCTACGATTTGTCTTCTTTTTTATGCTTTTTACTTTTTTGTGCAGACGTGGCGAATAGCATAGCTTTTAATAATATTAGAGAGATCATCGTCACTATTTTTAAACATTAGGTATTTAATTAATAATAATTAAAAAAAATAAATAATAATAATAATAATTTAAATAATTTTTTAAATTATTAATATGTATTGATGAAAATAATGCCAATCATACTAGCTTTAAGTTCTGTTTACATTGAATGATGAATCCAAAAATTTACACAGTACAGATTAAGTACCTATTAAATAGTACTTACCTACTACAAACTCAGTTATGTTATGGTTGGTACCTGGTACTACTATTAATATCATTTATTCTGTGGTTATAGTGATTTCGAAAAATATAAGTAGGATAACTTTATTTTGCTCAATTATTTTGCTGGTTGTCCTTATAAGTACTGTTAACCCAGTCTAATTTTTTTATGAAATAAGGGGGCAAACAAGCAAACGGGTCACCTGATGGAAAGCAACTACCGTCCAATATGGACACTCGCAGCATCAGAAGAGCTGCAGGCGCGTTGCCGGCCTTTTAAGAGGGAATAGGGTAATAGTGTAGGAGAGGGTAGGGAAGGGAAAGGGGTAGGGATTGAGCCTCGGGCCTACGGTAAAGTAACTCACTCGGCGAAACACAGCGCAAGCGCTGTTTCACGCCGGTTTTCTCGGAGTCCGTGGTATTTCTCCAGTCGATCCGGCCGAATCTCACATTACATTGTTACTTATTAGAAAGCTCAGCTTTTTCACAAATCACAAGTTTATGAAAATGAATTGACTCGGATTACCATAGAGTTTGTACTATTACTCACTTTAATTTTAGTGTTTTCTCCGCTTCTTCTTGCGACATTTGTGTTTCTTTTTAGACAATTCTCTTCTTCTTTGCAATTTTTTTAGTCTTTGCCATAAAGTAACGGTCTTTGCCTTTGGGCCTCAAATTTTTCAGTATTCTCCACTGGGCAGCGATTCACGATCGTCGGAAAGATTTCAGTTTTTTCCGCCGCGGGAATGAATCCGAAACCAAGGAGAATATATTTTGACACTCGTTTTTTTTGGCAATAAGTGCTACGGCATAATACGGCCTTGGTTATTCATCGCTGTCAGTATCAATATAAAAGACGGGAAAATAAATAATTAGTCTTACCTTACAAAAAATATATATTTCAGCTGCGTTTTAATCAACGAATGATTTTTATATTTCATTGAATATTAAAAATTTGCTACTCATTAAAAAAATGAATACAAAACACTACACAGTTCGACAAGGCTTTATTTATATGAATGTGTCAATGATGTCATTAAGCGCTGCTGGTAAAGGAAAGCTGTCAAACACATGTCAAAAATGACGTTATAGCAACATAACTAAATAATGCACTTTATTGAATACAGTTCGACAATACCTACTATAGGGACCGTGCAGAAACTATAGAGGGCGTCGTAATTCGACAGCAGCGCCGCGATGCGAGTAAAAGACGTAACTTGTGAGTGACTTTGACTTCGCATTCTCCTTGACCCTGGCTAGTTTATGAGTGTTTTTTTATGTTTTACACTATAAAATGATATAATACTTACACTCCCAAGTGGCCACATGCGGCCGCGAGAACAACGACAGATTTCCAAGAATCCGCGATCGAAATATTAAAGTTAAAGACTAGATGACGCCCGCAACTCCGTTGCGCCAAAAATCATTTATCGCGCGAGAACCGTACATTTTCCCGGGATAAAAAGTATCCTATGTCCTTTCCCGGGGCTCAAAGTAAATCCATACCAAATTTCAGCAAAATTGGTTTAGCGGTTTGGGCGTGAAGTACTAACAGACAGACACACTTTCGCAATTTATAATATTAAGTATATTTTTATAATATTAAATATAATATTAAGGGTTTCTACTTTCTACCCGTAAACAAAGAATGGAAGAGTGAATAAAAATGTATAAAGCTTATCTAGTTAACTAAGAAAATATCTGAAAAAGTAATTAATAGCATCCATCAGCATAGAAAGTAAAAACTTGATAAATATTGCAATAAAATAATGAAGCTATGCAAAAATACTTATATTAATTACTGAAAATGCTTGTGGATTAATAAAATAAAACAAGTTCACTAAAATAAATGCTTTTATTTCAACCTTCTGCGATTCGATCGATACCATCTTCACAACTTTTGTCTGTCACTATTTTTAACTAATTTCAGTCTGGATCTCATAAGTGTAAACACCATTTAGGTATGTATTCTTCAAATAACACACAAAGACTGCACTACTAATCTTTTTCTTACTTGAAGAATCATCCTTTTCAGAACCAACACTTTGACAAGATGGTTCAAGTTCAATACTATCCTCAGTGTTGAATTCCTGGCAGGACTTCTCCAAATTATCCTTACTTTTGATGCAACTTTATGCCAATTAAATGAGCCGTGCCTATGTATGTATATCAATTAAGATGGAAGCCAGTTTGGATGTTTACTGAAAGAAAGCAATGGTTATAGGTTATGTTCATATTGTGTTCATAAAAAATGAATTTACGGTTATAATCTACAAAATTTAGTGTTTTTATTAGTCTACGCATAACACTCATCGAACTTTTTAAATAGTTACGTATATTTTTACCGCCTTTTATCCATTTCTTTCGTTTTTCAATAAGCAAAACCATGCGAATATTTTGGCAGAAAAATAATAAAATTTTACATTGTTCGATTTGCCTTTATATTTCTTTTAAGTCCGGGAATACAACAATACATTTCAATTCTTGAAAATACTCGGAATTTGTTAAGAAATCTTCTAATTTTCCGTAGCTTCACTAGAGCTTGACAGTAAAATTTTCGTAAAAGTTTCGGCTATTCGCCACTTGTGGCAGTGTCGTCGCTCTGCACGGTCCCTATAAATGAACGTGGCGAGAAAAGGAACTAACGCTTCTATCATACAAGAACGTCATTTTTGACATGTGCTTGACAGTTCTCCTTTAAGGGCCCCCGAGACGATCAAACGATTTGATTCAAACACGTAAATTTTGGTTTGACTCAAACCATTTTGATCGTTTACAAAGCTTGTTTGAACGGTTTGTCAAACATTTACGTGTTTGAAGCTTGTTTGATGAAATTTCATATTTTTGTTGTGTTTGACGCGCCGTTTGATCGTGTTCCGACGCGTTTGATCAAACTTGGCTTAGTTTAATACTGGATTTTGAAGAAGAAAAAAGAAAAAAAAGAAAGAAGCTGTAGTTTCTAGCACTTTCTGTAGATGTTCGTGGGGTAAAACGATATCTTAGTTCATTACCATTCTTTGGACCAAAGTCTTTTTATTTTTTTATTTTTCGACAGAGGACAGTGACGTAATAAACATAAGAAAATCGCGGTCCTCGTTCTAAAATCTAGATTCTAGACTCTAAAGCATCTTGTCTGCATTACAAGACGTGTACTCGACAGCGCGTATTGAATTAAACTGCGCAGTGTCGTTTGACAAACCGTTCAAACCGACATCAAACGGTTGCATCAAACACGTAAGGTTTGAATCAAACCGTTTGACCGTCTCGGGGGCCCTTTACCAGCAGCGTCCCGTCCACATTCATGAGCCTTGGATTGGAGCACTATAGCCAAAAATATACTAATCGCCCACAGACTATATTGTAATATTTTTCATTCAGAATGTAGCCAATATATTATCCATTGAGGTGTATACTTAATCTGTGATATTATCATTATTATCAAAGATCGTACCTAATGAAACTTCTTTGTACAAAAGTAGTCTGTAAGTCAGCGAAATACGTTACATAATTGAATAAAAGTGGTAACCGGCTGCCGCTTGGGGCTTGACTCTTGAGTGAATGGCGCACCGCGCAGTACAAAATAATGTGCGTAGCTGTGTTTTTTGATGGTCCACCTGAAACCATTGAGGTAATAGCTAGAAGTATATAGGTAAATGTTTATTTACCTATATACTTCTAGGGTAATAGAAACCATCAAATTTGACACGTGGGTTAAGTGTTGCCAAATAAACAAATATCTGCATATAATTATGGGAATATTTAACTGTATTAAATTTAACGTAAAACATTGCTTGCGAGTTACGACTCCTGTCTTTACTTTTAAAATAATTGGGTCTTTAGAATATAACAGTTTTCTTTTATTTGTACAAAAACTAAACTACAATATGAAGAAAAACGATAAATAAATGTATTGAGTATTCATGAAGGATAATGTCGGCTTCTAATGGTAAAATAATCTTCCAGTAGCTTCGGAGCTTATTCGTTACAAACAGACAAAAACTAAAAATAAAATCTTTCCTCTTCATAATATTACGAGCTTTTTCCCGCGGCTTCCTCGCGTTAAGGGCCCGGGTTACCCTCGAAATTTTCATACATTCTTAATACCAAAATCATTTTCTCATACGAAAATATTTAACATGTTTGAGTTATTTTTCAGCTTAAGATAGTAATTACCTAGGGTCCTGAACAAATTTTTTTTACAAAATATTTAAATACTAAAAAAAAAATTTTTGTGTTTAAATATTTTTTAGTAAATTTACTACTAAATATTTAAACACCAAAAAATAGACAAAAACACTAAAAAATATATAAATAAATAGTAAATTTACTACAAAATATTTAAACTTTAAAAAATATTTTTTATTATTTAAATATTTTGTAGTAAATTTACTAAAAAATATTTAAACACAAAAAGTTTTTTTTTTAGTATTTAAATGTTTTGTAAAAAAATTTGTTCAGGACCCTAGGTAATTACTATCGTAAGCTGAAAAATAACTCAAACATGTTAAATATTTTCGTATGAGAAAATGATTTTGGTATTAAGAATGTATGAAAATTTCGAGGGTAACCCGGGCCCTTAAGGACGCTATAACAAAAAAATTAGCAGGTCGGACGTCTGTCAGTACGAATATCGACGTTAATGACATTAAAATAAGATTCATATTAGCGCGCCTTGTACAGTGGCGGTTACGACGCTCGCCGCGCTCTTGATATGGCGAAAATGTATGAAAAATTTTTAGAAATTTTCTTATTTTTCTTATAACTGGAAAAGTTGTTTATTATATAAAATTTTTAGCGGACTTTATAGAGGACTAAATAAGCAACAATTTTTTTGTATAGGTATTTATTTTCCTCAGTTTAGTGTATTTAGATATTAAGGTACCTAATCAGACCCCATTTTTTTCATATTTTGCGATTATTGTGATGGTTAAAACGTATTTTATGTGAAAATTTTGTATGCGGCTATAGAATTTTTATGGTACAGTCGTGCAGATGAATAATATTATCTTTCATTTGAAACCAAAATATCCTCGCAGTTTGACTCCTAATTCTTTAACGCTGATATTTGTAATAGCGTCCTTAAGAAGTATTATTATATACAAACTTTCATTCCCTATTTGAACCCCTTGGGGTGAGAATTTATCAAAATCCTTTCTAAGCGGATGCCTACGTCATAAGTCATAACATCTACCCGCATGCCAAATTTCTTATTTCAGCCCGATCAGTCCAGTGGTTTGGGCTGTGCGATCACCACGTCAGTCAGTCACCTTTGAGTTTTATATATATAGACATAGAGTACCCATCGATAGAGTACCTAATTGGTCCATGATATAGATTATTTCATTATACCTACCTATTATATTATTTTATTGTTATACTAGCTGTTGCCCGCGACTTCGTCCGCGTTAGTATAGTAGATCACGTCCCAAGTATTATTTTTCAAACATATTCAATGTACAGAATTGACTTTCCTACGGTTTTATTATATGTACTAGCTGTCCCGGCAAACGTTGTTTTGCCATTTAAAGTATATTTTCTACATCATCAGTTGATACATTTTTTACCCCCTCTTTTGTCCCCTAAGAGGGTGTGGGGGGGGGGAAGGTCATACACCAGATGTTAAGTTGAAAAACACAGTTAATACCTAATATGAAGTAAGTCCACTAAAGAAAAAAGTTGTATACAAAATCTGACCCCTCTTTGGTCCCCAGAGAGGGTTGAGAGGGGAGGGGGGGAGGATTTTTATACACCAGATGTTGAGTTGGAAGAAGACAAATATAATATATCTGTGAAAACCGTATGCAAAACGGATCAGTAGTTTTCGTGTTAAAGAAAAAGTTTGATACAAAATCTGACCCCCTCTTTTGTCCCCTTAGAGGGGTGGGGGGAAAAATTTTTATACACCATATGTTAGGTTGGAAGAAGATAAATATATCTGCGAAAACCACATTCAAATCGGATCAGTATTTTTCGTGTGATGCTGGAACAAACATACAGACAGAAAGAGTGACAGACAGACAGACAGACTAAAAACTAACCACATTTTTGGCTTCTATAGCGATGTAGTGACAAAGGTGTAATTTCGGGTGTCATTTCATATCTTCTAAATACAGAATTTTCATTTCTACAACAGAATATTGTCTTCCCCGCACGCGCTTTGGTGACGCCCACTATCGTAATATTTTAATTTCGCCATAATTTCAAAACCAAACGTCCAATTTTAATCATTCAAAGACCAAATATTATATCTACATAAACTGTACTTAGTGATAAAAGAATTTATTTTGATAAAGATTAATAGCGTGAGTAAAATATATCCGTTTTAATGTAGTCCAAAAAAAATTCAGGATTTTTAAATAAATAAATGGTTATTGTGCCTCACTCGACATAGATAGGTATAGTGTGTCGCGGACTTTTTTGTAGATATTTATAAGATCTACAATTACTTAGAACATTTTATGGTTCTATCTTTTATAGTTTAGGCAGCGTACGCAAAATAAGTAACTTTTCTAGCTGATTTTTTACACCTTGCGTCCGAAAAACTCAAATATGTTACGGAACCCTACTTTTTTCCAAAATAAAATGTAGCCTATGTTCAGCAGAAATAATGTAAGATTCCAATAGCGAAAGAATTTTTCAAATCGGTCCAGTAGTTTCGGAGCCTATTCGACTCAAACAAACAAACAAACAAACAAACAAAAAATCAAATCTTTCCTCTTTATAATAGTAGTGTAGATAGATAGAAGATGTTCCTACAAAGGATAATTAAGATGCAATACAAACTCCACGATACCTTTTAATTATGAACAAAAGTTTCATGAGGAATAAGGGGGGGGGGGGTTTGGGGGGGGCGCAGCCCCCCCAAAACAAAGTACACTGGAAAACCGTATGTGTAGTTTAGTTTTTAACTTTGTTCTTAAAAAAGATGTATAACGCCGCAACACCGCTTTGTTTGAAGCAAAATTTGGGGAGGTGGGGGGGGGGTTTGGGCGGGCGAAGCCCCCCCCCCCAAGAAAAGACCGATGCCAAAGCTCCCAGCATGTTAATCAAACGACACTCGAAATTTGTATACAAAAGATAGACAATAGCATGGCAAGGAGTGAAGATAGATACAAAGTGTGAAGGAGAAATTTGTAGGAAATCTTATGAGCTTTCATTACGTACCGGACATTTTTTCTCTACAACGCACCGTTTTAGCGATATGAGCAAAAAACTAAAAATATTGAAACTTGAGCCCCTCCCCCCACCCTAGGTGATATCGTCATAATATATATGCCGATATAGCCTATGTGTTGACCCGACCTCTATATAATATTCGTGCGAAATTTGAAGTAAATCCATTCAGTACTTTCTGAGTTTATCCCGGACATACATACAGACAAACAGACAAACAGACAAAAATTCTAAAAACTATATTTTTGGCTTCCATATCGATTGTAGATCACGTCCCAAGTATTATTTTTCAAAAATATTCAATGTACAGAATTGACTTTCCTACGATTTTATTAAATACTAGCTGTTGCCCGCGACTTCGTCCGCGTTAGTATAGTAGATCACGACCCAAGTATTATTTTTCAAAAATATTCAATGTACAGAATTGACTTTCTTACGATTTTATTACAATATGTATAGATGAATTAGTTTGTTCCTACAAAGGATAATTAAGACGCAATACAAACTCCACGATACCTTTTAATTATGAACAAAAGTTTCATGAGGAATAAGGGGGGGGGGGTTTGGGGGGGCGCAGCCCCCCCAAAACAAACGACACTGGAAAACCGTATGTGTAGTTTAGTTTTTAACTTTGTTCTTAAAAAAGATGTATAACGCCGCAATACCGCAAGAAAAGACCGATGCCAAAGCTCCCAGCATGTTAATCAAACGACACTCGAAATTTGTATAGAAAAGATAGACAAAAGCTCATAGCATGGCAAGGAGTGAAGATAGATACAAAGTGTGAAGGAGAAATTTGTAGGAAATTTTATGGGCTTTCATTACGTACAGGACATTTTTTCTCTAGAACGCACCGTTTTAGCGATATGAGCAAAAAACTAAAAATATTGAAACTTGAGCCCCTCCCCCCCCCTAGGTGATATCGTCATAATATATAGCCTATGTGTTGACCCGACCTCTATATAATATTCGTGCAAAATTTGAAGTAAATCCATTCAGTACTTTCTGAGTTTATCCCGGACATACATACAGACAAACAGACAAACAGACAAACAGACAAAAATTCTAAAAACTATATTTTTGGCTTCCATATCGATTGTAGATCACGTCCCAAGTATTATTTTTCAAAAATATTCAATGTACAGAATTGACTTTCCTACGATTTTATTATATGTATAGATGTATAGATTATGTATTACACATAATAATTATATTATATATGTCGCAGTCATCTAGTTCAATCTGCGGTTCGATTGAATGACTAGCGCATTCATTGAGTGACTCCATTCAATTGAATGACTCGGCCGAACGTTGATTGAACAATCGTCACTCAACGTTCAACTAGTTAGCGATTTTTAACATAGCCCTTTGAAGAGAGCGGATATGAAATCAGTCGGGTAATTGAATGTATTTATTTTTAACGGAATAGGAAATTATAAGAACAGTATATAATTCTTAGGTAATTAATAGCAATGTATTTATTACTCCGTCTGTCCAATACGATTGGATTTGGTTAGGTTAGATGGCAAGGCGGGAGCGTAGCGCAGCGAAGCTCCTGCCTTAGCCATCGTGGTTATTTTTAGGGTTCCGTAGCCAAAATGGCAAAAAAGGAACCCTTATAGATTCGTCATGTCTGTCTGTCTGTCTGTCTGTCCGTCCGTCCGTATGTCACAGCCACTTTTCTCCGAAACTATTAGAGCTATACTATTGAAACTTGGTAAGTAAGTGTAGTCTATGAACCGTATTAAGATTTTGATGCAAAATTGGAAAAATTATTAAAAATTTTAGGGGTCCCCATAGGTACCTACAACTGAAACAAAAAAATTTTTTTTTCATCTAACCTATGCGTGTGGGGTATCTATGGATAGGTCTCCAAAAATCATATTGAGGTTTCTTATATCATTTTTTTCTAACTTGAATAGTTTGCGATAGAGACTCTTCCAAAGTGGTAAAATGTGTGTCCCCCCCCCCTCTAATTTCTAAAGTAGGGGCATGATAATTCTAAAAAATATATATGATGTAGATTACTATAAAAACTACCAACGAAAATTGGTTTGAACGAGATCTAGACGGTAGTTTTTTTTATATGTCATAAATGGTAAACCTTAATCTAAATTTCATTAAATCGACTGAAATATAAAAATAAATCAAAAACATTTTAATTTAATAAAAATAAACCTTATTGCTGCTGCGGAACCCTTCATGGGCGAATCCAACTCGCACTTGGCCGCTTTTTTTGTAAACCACCCAGAAGTAGCCGTCGCCTCATAATTGAAGTCAGTTTTTAGATTAACCTATTATTACGCCACCAACAAATACTTTAAAAAATCATAGCATTCCATTTAACGACTTCACTATGATGACGTTTAGTCAAGACGTTAAACGTTACAGTCAGCGTCTTGACTAGTTGTCCTTCAGTCATTCAATAGAACGGTGTCATTCAATAAATACGCTAGTCATTCAATCGAATCACAGATTGAACCAGATGACTGCGACATATACATCTTTGCTTTGGCACAAGTCTAAATTCCAATTCGGAGTCAACCCTAGCGGTGTACATGTTCCGTTCAAGGTCACCGGCGCTCGAGCTCCATGTTTTAATTGATACGACTCTTGCTTACCAGTTTCATGCCAAGATGAATAGAAGGCTACCCCCCCCCCCCCCCCCTTCCGGTGATCACGTAATTGTTGAATGATCCCCTATAGGACTTATCAAAGTTTTTGGAGTCCAAAACTACTTTGTAATAACTATTCGTTGTGACTTGTATAAATATTTTTATTAGTAAGAGGAATACAGTACAAATACCTAATGAATATTAAGCAGATAGGTGAAACTTAGTATTAACTATTAAGTAATTTAATTACAAATTAAATTACATCAAGTAATTATTCACTTCATGAAGCAATACTTGGACTGCAGTTACTAATAACAATCAATAATTATTATACTATTACAGTAGCTACAGCTGTTGTTAATATTAGTATCTTATCAATAATAATAATAATAGCTCCCACACCGGTTTCGGTGACGGTGGCCGGTTTCATTGAAACCAGGCCAGCTACGCAGGAGTATTTTTATAGTGCCCAAGTGTGTGCGCAGTACACAAGAGCACTCTCTATTCCTTTACTGTCATAACCCAGTGGGACGGCAGACCGACACGACCGGCGAGAGATCAGGCGCAGGACCGACTTTTTACATGCCCATCCGACGCATGGATCATCTTACTTGTCAGACAATCAGGTGATCAGCCTGCATTGTCCTAACCAAACTTGGAAACATGTTATATGTTTCCAACGCGGGAATCGAACCCACGACCTCCGAGTCAAGAGCCGCGCTCTGTACCACTAGACCACGGAGGCGTTACAATATCAATATCATTAATGTAAAATATGAGCCAACTTAGTCAGGAACAAATTCAGATCAAAACAACTATCATAGCAGCTAATTTGTTTCCCCAGTACAATGTAGGTAAGACGGTAAGCGGCCGTGTCGCTCGCTTTTTATCTTATGTATTTTTCTTGTGTGCCTTTGCAAAAGATGCCTGTAACAAATACACAAATTACTAATTAGTTAAGTACTTCATTTTACCATAAAATATTTGTAAATTCAATAAAAATAATATTAAGATTCAATACCTTAGTTAGACCCAATGTATGTTAAACATTGATTTTAGGTATGGTATATTGTATAATATGTACTTAGAAAATTAAACTAAAATCTGACTCAAATTTTGGTTTTATGATTCTGGTTATTAATGGTTTTAATTTAAGGCTTACTTACCGCGTCGGCGGTAGTCGGCGACTCGGCGGCACGTGTCGGCGGCAGTCGACGGCAGTCGTCGACTGTTTATGACGCTTGCAGGGGCCTACCACGACCTTTCCTAAAGCTATCGCCTATCATGTTTCCAGAACACTTTGTGGTAAGATTACAATAGCATTCTATACTCATTTTTGAAATAAAATTTTACTAAAAAACAATAAAAGTGCAAAATATTTTTAAATCCGCTGTGATATTTCACAGTAAACTAGAGATCTTTAAAAAATTCTAGTTTAACATTAAGGTAATATTGCTCATCTGTCAAACTAAACTGTGTCGCTTAGTAGAGGTGGTGGTAAGCCCCCAGTTGTGACTTGTGACGTACCGCCTAAAGGTAATCGTCCACAGGTCGGATACGTACGCAACGGACGTCTCGCATTAAACGGATAATTTTTTCACAACACGTCCACTGTATCGGCAGCGTACGGATTACCGACTAACCTAGTAAATGAATGCTCAAAAGGGGGATGTGGATGGAAAAGTCGAAAGCAGAAATTTTGACTTACTAACTTTGTTTGGACTAATTAAGAGATAAACATACTGGGCATACTGGCTAATCGGTAATTTGTACGCTGCCGATACGGTGGACGTACTGTAGAAAAATATCCGTTTGATGCGAGACGTCCGTTGCGTACGATACCGACCTGTGGACGCTTACCTTTACGCGGTACGTCACAACTGCAAGCATGATAAACTGTCGACAGTTGCCGTCGACTGCCGCCAACACGTGCCGTTGACTGCCGTCAACTGCCGCCGACGCGTGCCGCCGACACGTGCCGTTCGTCTGTAAGCGCTCTAAGGCTTTAAGGCCTCAAATTTTAATTCATTATTCTTAAAAATTGGAAAAGTACTAAAGTCAATTCAGTTGGGTAGTAAAATAAAAGTTTTAAAAAGAGCAGATTGTGAACGCCAACTTATGAATATCATCATCCAAAAAAGGTCTCTTTTTCCGGTCACCAACAAAGAGGATCCCAATACGAATTTATAAGGTTGATCATAGAGGGTAGACTTCCGGGAAAAAGACCACCTGGTAGACCAAGAAGAAAATGGATCAATGACATAAAAGAATGGATCAGATGTAGCTACCCACAATAATTAAGGCGACGCCTTGATAATATGGCTGTAGCGATGTCGATTTTTTCTCAGCAATGACTGAAGCTAAGAAATTAAAGTTCATTGTCAGTATTCATCATGTCTTGGTCTTTGAATTACCCATAGCATAACACGATTGGTCAACTTTTATAACACAGAATAATCAATCAAAAAGACCTCTGTAAAAAAAGGGATTCCTATTTTGCCAACAGAGAAGAGTGATATAAGCTTCCAAAATTTGTCTACACTACTATTATAAAGAGGAAAGATTTGATTTTTTGTTTGTTTGTTTGTTTGTTTGTTTGAGTCGAATAGGCTCCGAAACTACTGGACCGATTTGAAAAATTCTTTTGCTATTGGAATCTTACATTATTTCTGCTGAACATAGGCTACATTTTATTTTGGAAAAAAGTAGGGTTCCGTAAGATATTTGAGTTTTTCGGACGCAAGGTGTTAAAAAATCAGCTAGAAAAGTTACTTATTTTGCGTACGCTGCCTAAACTATAAAAGATAGAACCATAAAATGTTCTAAGTAATTGTAGATCTTATAAATATCTACAAAAAAGTCCGCGATACACTATACCTATCTATGTCGAGTGAGGCACAATAACCATTTATTTATTTAAAAATCCTGAATTTTTTTTGGACTACATTTAAACGGATATATTTTACTCACGCTATTAATCCTTATCAAAATAAATTATTTTATCACTAAGTACAGTTTATGTAGATAATATTTGGTCTTTGAATGATTAAAATTGGATGTTTGGTTTTGAAATTATGGTGAAATTAAAATATTACGATAGTGGGCGTCACAAAAGCGCGTGCGGGAGGAAGACAATATTCTGTTGTAGAAATGAAAATTCTGTACATAAAAGATATGAAATGACACCCGAAATTACACCTTTGTCACTACATCGCTATAGAAGCCAAAAATGTGGTTAGTTTTTTTGTCTGTCTGTCACTCTTTCTGTCTGTCTGTATGTTTGTTCCAGCATCACACGAAAAATACTGATCCGATTTGAATGTGGTTTTCGCAGATATATTTATCTTCTTCCAAATTAACATCTGGTGTATTAAGCCACCACCCTTCTAAGGGGACAAAAGAGGGGGTCAGATTTTGTATCAAACTTTTTTCTTTAACACGAAAACTACTGATCCGCTTTGCATACGGTTTTCACAGATTTGCATACGATTTTCACAGATATATATTTGTCTTCTTCCAACACAATATCTGGTGTATAAAAATCCTCCCCCCCCCTTCCCCTCTCAACCCTCTCTGGGGACCAAAGAGGGGTCAGATTTTGTATACAACTTTTTTCTTTAGTGGACTTACTTAATATTAGGTATTAACTGTGTTTTTCAACTTAACATCTGGTGTATGACCTTCCCCCCCCCACACCCTCTTAGGGGACAAAAGAGGGGGTAAAACATGTATCAGCTGATGATGTAGAAAATATACTTTAAATGGCAAAACAACGTTTGCCGGGACAGCTAGTACTACATAAATTGGTTCTAGCATACACTTTAATAATTTACCCATAGCTTATATGAAATGTATTTATGGTCTTTAAATTACGCGACAAAAACCATTTTGTCGCTACGCCCTTTCCATTTTTTGCTGTTCCATTGCTTGTTTTCTATGAGAGGCCGGGTCGGCCTCGCCCAATCAATCAATCTAAAACACATCCAACACGGTTTTTTACTTTAACGTGGCGTCACCTTAAAGAAATTAGCCCAAGATCGGACGAAATTCAACCCACTGACTGCCGTACTTCGATATGAAGAAGGCACTAGATGATGATGATGATGAGTAAAATAATGATATAAAATGCAACTTACTTTGTATTGAATTTCTTGAAACATATATCACACTCAACAACCCCTTGCCTCAGGTGTACTTCACTTATGTGCCTTGTAACGTCGTGTTTATAAAAAAATGCTTTTTCACAGTAAGTACACTGAAATAAGCACATAGTTAATATTTATAATTATTTTTACAAAAACTTGTAACTAAAATAATCTGCCTCGGACACAACGGGTTTTATTACTTGGAGAATAATTATAAATAAATAAAAAACCTAAATTTGAATAAATTATTATCCACAATATTAATGCTTAGGCATTGGTTAGATTACAATAATAGTATTAATCTCACCTTATGCGACCTCTCAGTGGTGTGAGCAAGTCGCATATGTTTGGCTAAGTTGCTGGATGTGGATGTGGCTTTTGGACACTGTGTACATTTATATGGCTTATCAACGAGGTGTGACCTCTTGTGTATCCTTAGTAGATTTGCAGTTTTCCCTCTGTATGGACACTGATCACATTTGTGTGGAAAAACATGTTCATGAATTGTCCTGAAATTTTAACTTAGTGCAATATATTTTAAGTCTTTTTAGGGTTCCGTAGCCAAAATGGCAAAAAAGGAACCCTTATAGATTCGTCATGTCTGTCTGTCTGTCCGTCCGTCCGTATGTCACAGCCACTTTTCCCCGAAACTATTAGAGCTATACTATTGAAACTTGGTAAGTAGATGTAGTCTGTGAACCGCATTAAGATTTTCATGCAAAAATGGAAAAAATATAAAAAATTTTAGGGGTCCCCATAGGTACAACTGAAACAAAAAAAATTTTTTTTCATCTAACCAGATGCGTGTGGGGTATCTATGGATAGGTCTCCAAAAATCATATTGAGGTTTCTCATATCATTTTTTTCTAACCTGAATAGTTTGCGAGAGAGACTCTTCCAAAGTGGAAAAATGTGTGTCCCCCCCCTCTAATTTCTAAAGTAGAGGCATGATAATTCTAAAAAAAACATATGATGTAGATTACTATAAAAACTACCAACGAAAATTGGTTTGAACGAGATCTAGCCAGTAGTTTTTTTTATACGTCATAAATAGTAAACCTTAATCTAAATTTCATTAAATCGACTGAAATATAAAAATAAATCAAAAATATTTTAATTTCATAAAAATAAACCTTATTGCTGCTGCGGAACCCTCCATGGGCGAGTCCAACTCGCACTTGGCCGCTTTTTGTAATTGGCACACAAACAATACAATAGCCTCGTTTTTTTTTTCTAAAAGACAGCCAATCCCAATTTGGTGATATTATTATGATGCCAATTTGGCTATGCCATTGCATACCAGCCAAGTCTCAATAATATGTCATTTAAAAATCTAACACCCTCAAAAGCCAAAGATAAAGAACAGTTTTTGCCAAAAAGTAGTATACTCACTTATGAATACGGAGACCAGCATTGGATGTTGTTGCTTTGCCACATACATCACAGAGAAAAGCTTTTTTATTGATTTCAGCATTTTGTTTTTTCTTTGCATCTAATATTGCCATACATTCCGATAGGTGATCATTATAAGTATACTGAAAAGTAACATAAATTATCAATTACTAATATTGACTTTAGTAGATTCCTAAGTTGGGTGCAGATTTAAAATCAGACTAAAACTTTTGAGACAATTATTCCCTCGATCGTGGTATAGAGAGACACAATAATTGCCTTCCTATTGTTATCGCGGTAGCCTTAAATTAAATAATTATACACTTTCCTTGCACTTATTCCACTTTATTTTAATAGATTTATTCATTCTATTCATCTACTAAAATAAAGTGGAATAAGTGCAAGGAAAGTGTATAATTATTTAATTGAACATGAATTTCCACCAAGAAGTGACAGTACATTCAATATCATATCGTAGCCTTGAAGTATATAAAAGTTGGTCAACCTTTTGGCTTGGTTGGTTGGTTTCAGTTGCAGGATTATTAATAATTTTCAGATTCACTGACTTCAATTTCTTAATTGCAACATATTATTAAATCCATAACATTACAATATATAAATTGTTTTTCGTTTAAGTAAATTACCAACTTACGCAATCCTGAAATTCTTTGTAGCATGTTGTACATGTCCAGTTTTGATTATTATCATCAGAAAATGTTGGGGAAGGAACATTGTAGGACTCTTCTGTTTCATTGGGTGTAACATTCACATTAACTATTTCTGTGGTTTCTGAAAATAACATACATTCTAAATTTAATTACTCTCAAACGTTTATTTTGTGAGTATCCATTCTATGGAATATAATAAAATTATGAATAAAACAACTTCAGTTGATTTATTGTGTTTGGAATCAAGAATTTTGTCTCAAATTACATTTTGATAAACTCTTCAGAGGCATATAATATAATACACACCTTGTTTGGGACATATCTCGGACAGTCTCTTGTGGCTTAAATTGCAAATATACTTGAATTTAATACATCCATTTAATAGTTTAAGACATAAATGGCAAATATGTTGAGGAAAATTATCATTTTTGCATACCTGCAACAAAATAGGTAATATGTTTTTGGATGATGTAAAAAGTTTAATTAGTTTAACCAAAAACGAGTACAAAGACGATGTCATTGAAGATCATTGTTTTATAATTTTTTGCTTCATACTCACATCTACTCCTGAAAATTGAGTTATATCTTCAGGCATATTTGGATACTTTATATTATTGAATATAGCAACCTTTCCGTTTTCTGTGCAGCATATTCTACACATATTTTTCAAGCCGCTATCTTTAATGCATCTAGAATAATAAAAGCATGATTTGTTTTATTCAGTTTGCATTACATTGAAAGAACTATAATTTTCATCATAAATAAAAGGTAACCCACGATTTGCCTTCTTTTTTATGCTTTTTACTTTTCTGTACAGCCTTGGCGAATAACATAGCTTTTAATAATATTAGAGAGGTCATCGTCGCTATTTTTGATTTATTATTTATTTACAAAACATGAAAAATAAGATTTCCAAAATTTTTCTAAAATGTAAATTTATAATAGGTAGGTATTATAAATCTGACACCACTCTGACCCAACGAGATAGAAAGTAGATGGAGAGGCCCTTATGTTCTATATAAACTATTGCTTATACAAATATGATGGAAATATGACAGAGAATGTGAAATATCATTTGATCTATTTCCATCATATGCTCTAATTTTCAGTGACAAAAGAGATAGCACTATTTTTGTTATTTCTCATTTTAGAAACATTTGACTTTGAAGCTGTCACTATGAACGCAATGGGCCCAGCTCCGCCATTTTATATTCACAGTTTCTCGTAGGTTTGTTGTGAAAAGTTTGTTTACGTTTAGTGTATTTAGGATTTTCTGGGAAACTAAAGGACTTTCTTTCATTAAAATTTAACTAGTGAATTGTGAAAGTGATTTTCACCATGCCTAAGTGTAGTATTATTGGGTGTTGTTCCATAAAACGGAAAAATCAACCTCGATTAAGCTTACACAGGTTAGTAGCTGGTTTTTGCGTTTTCGTACATATTTCATAAAGTATTTACGTCGTGTTCAGATTTTTTTTAATGATACATTTATATTTTCCTGTATTTCGTTTTAAAAGCCCTTTTTATTGCATTTTATATCATAACTTTTATTTACGTAAATGAATAGTGATGTACCGTTTGTAATACTTATCGATAAAAAATAATTGCATTACCGGTTATGTTGAACTAGATGTCCCGCGCGGCTTCGCCCGCGTAAATTAGGATTTTTACGAAAACCGTACATTTTCCCGCAGAAAAAAGGTTGTCCCTTCACGTGGTCTAGTCTATATTATCTGTGCCAAATAATATCAGAAATGCTCCAATAGCTCGTGAGATAAAGCCTTTCTAATAATTTTTGCGTGAAAGAGTAACAAACATCCATACATCCATACATCCATACATCCAAACTTTCGCCTTTATAATATTAGTAGGATTAATTAATGAAAATCGAATGATCATGTACCTACTTAATCTTAATATTGCATTAATGAAAGTATTTAATACAAATGATAAATTTGTGAGTAAGTAATACTTAATTACTTGTTTTTATAGGTTTCCCAAAAGGGACACATTAAGTAAAGAATGGCTTAATGCTATAGGAGAAGAAAATATTAATCCACGACATAAAGTATGGCATGTTTGTTCACTACATTTTGAAGATAGCTGCTTTAATAGAACCCTTGATGTGATGAGGTTACGTGATGGCTCTGTTCCAACTCAGTTTTTGGTAAGTGTGAATAAAAAATATTTATTTTAAAACTCAAGTTTCTTTTGCCTATAGATAAAAACAAACATTTCTCCGTTCATTGAGACAGCAGCATGCGAGTACAGGCTGATTAGTAGTAGTAGTAGTAAACTTTTATCTGATGTTATTTTTTTATTTTTCAAACTGCTTTAGTTTATGAACATCATGATTTCAGAGAACTAATGGAGAACAACGTACAGTGTCGTCTGTTTTGTCTGAAACAAGCAGTAACATAATATTTGGCCATCCTTCTACATTTATTGTATTTGACCGTCCATCGCAGTTATCGGTATGGACCTTTTAATATTTGCATAAAAATGCTGAAGATTTGCATGTTTCTTATCTGAAGTGCTTTCTTTTTTTTCAGACTGTACATCTTGAAAAGATTAAAAGGTTGACAGATAAGTGCCTAAAACAAAAACAGAAAATTAAAAATATTTCTCGACAATTTCATCGCAAAGTTAAAAAAATTGATGATTTGACGGATCTCATACAAGATTTACAACAAAGAAATTGCATAAACACCGAACAAGCTATTCTCTTAGAAGAATTAGCAGGACCAAAAGACTTTCTGAAACGACAGATAAATAAGTGCAAAGGTCTACCGTTCCAAAAAAAATACTGTGAAGAAATTCGAAAATTTGCATTGACCTTGCACTTTTTATCCCCTAAAGCACAGAATAAATAATAGTACTCCGTACAGAAGTTTATCTTAGAAAATGTATCCAACGAAATGTCTTCTTTAAATCTATAAACATATGGTACCATTTAGAATGACTCAGAGTTCAGCGCCTGTTCGTTTATTTACCTACAAAAATTTATTACAAGCCAATTTCATTCTTATGCCTACGGATAACGATCCATATTACACTGAACCTATACATTACTATTGTGCCGCTAGGGCAGCTAGGGCTGAATGTACCAAAAAAATACCTGCGCGCATTTAATTATAAACCATAAACAACTTTTTGTGATGATTAATGGAACTTTCTTTAAATACTTATTATATTCAGTATAATGAGAGTAATTAAGTAAAAAAAACGAAAATGGCGTAACAGACGTGCCCATGACGTGCCAATAGAGCAATCAAAAAGATACGGGCGAAATACTTTATTGGCATTTAAATATATTATTTTATGGAAGTGACCAAATAAGTATGTCACCATGGCAACGTCCATCGCGTATACGGCAAAACAACGGGACAGCTAGTATACTTAATAATTAGTATTATATTAATAAGATTTATGTTTAATGTATTACCTACATAATGTAGTAAAAGGTACCTATTCAAAGTACAAATAATACTTTGCATGAGTCATATTATATTACATGATATTACTTACTTTTCAGCGTCCTTAGGTAACCAAAAAAAGCGGCCAAGTGCGAGTTGGACTCGCCCATGGAGGGTTCCGCAGCAGCAATAAGGTTTATTTTTATGAAATTATAATATTTTTGATTTATTTTTATATTTCAGTCGATTTAATGAAATTTAGATTAAGGTTTACTATTTATGACGTATAAAAAAACTACTGGCTAGATCTCGTTCAAACCAATTTTTTGGTAGTTTTTATAGTAATCTACATCATATATATTTTTTAGAATTATCATGCCTCTACTTTAGAAATTAGAGGGGGGGGACACACATTTTTCCACTTTGGAAGAGTCTCTCTCGCAAACTATTCAGGTTAGAAAAAAATGATTTGAGAAACCTCAATATGATTTTTGGAGACCTATCCATAGATACTCCACACGCATAGGTTAGATGAAATTTTTTTTTTGTTTCAGTTGTACCTATGGGGATTGGGGACCCCTAAAATTTTTAATATTTTTTCCATTTTTGCATCAAAATCTTAATGCGGTTCACAGACTACATCTACTTACCAAGTTTCAATAGTATAGCTCTAATAGTTTCGGAGAAAAGTGGCTGTGACATACGGACGGACGGACGGACGGACGGACGGACGGACGGACATACAGACAGACAGACAGACAGACAGACAGACAGACATGACGAATCTATAAGGGTTCCTTTTTTGCCATTTTGGCTACGGAACCCTAAAAAGATAAATTTGTATCGCAATCAGTTTTTAAACAATTGAATACAGCACCATACTTTTTAGGGTGTTTCTTTTTATTTTCCATTTTAATAAAAACAGGTCAAAACTTAAAAAGTATGTCCGTCGCTGCTCGCTCGCGCGCGGCGCAGCCCCACTGAATTATACCCTGCGCAAGGGCAGCCGCGCGTAGGTATATTTTCGATACCTACGCGCGGAGTGAGACAGGCCTGCCTAAAGCATATAATTATATAAGGCAGACATACAACACATGCTTGCCTCATACAAGGACACTTAGTAAATGGTACCAAAATGTGAATTGTGAACCAGGTTTTACAAAAGAAGCTTTTGATGTTTTAAGGTTGAAAGTGCAAAGTAGTTCTTTTCCAGTTATATGTTCCTTAGTTTTTGATGAAATGGCCATACGAAAGTCTCTGATTTGGGAACCAACACGTCAAAAATATTATGGTAGAGTGGACTATGGACATATATAGGCCAGATTTTAAACTCAAGAACAAAACGAATTAGGGTATTGGGGCGAATCGGAGTGCCACTTTTTACTTTACACTTTGTACCACTACAAGACTTACAACAATCGATGGATGTGCATTATATTTTAATTAATGCAATTGTTGTAAGTCTTGTCACAGTCGAAATATTTAAGTTAGAGTAAAAAGTGATACCATGTATTCGACTAAAGCAGTAAATTTAAAAAAAAAAAGTTATTAACGTGTGGGATAATTTTGTGTGTGGGATAAGGCTGTTTGTCTATTCTATTTTTTAATATTTTTCTTTATTTTGTCACATAAATAAATTTGTTTCTGTTCTATTCTGTGTTTTATTTCAAAAACCTGCAAAATGTGTTTTTTTATTCTCCAAAGCTATGAGACGATACTATTGGTCAATACACGCAGATCGGCCAATAGTATCGGTTTTAGCACGAAGTACTACGCATATGCGGCCGCGGCATTAGTGTTTTACCTGAATGAAAAAATACTAAACCTTATGTGGTTAATATCAAAGGTAAAATGCGTATTTTAGCTCACGACGTTTCGAGAAATCTTAAAGTTTTAATGTAGCTATAAACAATGATCCATTTTTGGACTGAACCTTTATAAATTAATTGTCTTGTTCAACAATTGATAGCTGTCTCTGAGTGCTTTATATTATGTACTACGGACGAAGCCGCGGCGGATCGCTAGGTATATAATATACTGTAGTGTAAGTTATTGAAAAACTTTCGAACATTGATAATATTTTTTTAATTATATCGATAATAACATTATCGATACTTTTCAAGACACGTATTCAACCCTAGTACGGCAGCCATATTTAGTTCACAATCAGCTGATAAATTGGGACCATTTTTGTTACGGTCAGGGCAAGTCCCCTCTTTTCTTAGGTTCATGCTCTGACCTGACACTCTGACAAGGAGCTCTGACACCATCTGACACAGTTGACTTGACACTTGACAGTCAAAAATCAAAAATTCCAACATAAGGACCACAGATTAAGGATATATCTCAATCTCCCTTTGCCTGTCCTGACAGGGACGAATTAAAAAATATATATAAATATCTATGGTTCAAAATAAGAAGTAGAAGAAGTGTTGTCTTCCTACGTTTTTGTAGGTTTTTCAATGTTTTTATTTTTTGCGATTTAATTTGTATCTAAAATATCTTTTGAAAAGATCTTTTATAAAGTGATTAAAATTATTGATTTCAGGTATTCATAAGCATCCTTTATAAGTGAATCAGATATTAATTAATAAATAATAATAATATATTATATTATCTAACCCACTCTGCTTAGTGTTAACATGACCGTTTATCTAACAAAATCTATGTTAGGAAGACTTAATAAAGTGGAATATTCGAATGCTAGCTTTAAATATGAACCGCAAGCAGAAGATGACCATTGGCAAAAGCTTAGCCTGGACAGGTTACAATACTATTTTTGTTTGTTTATAGCAACTCAATGTTATGTTGCTTTATTATGATAATTTATTTATTCTCCTATATTTCAGCAATATAGCATACCGTCTATCAAACGATATGATCTGTAGAATATGTGCTAAAGGTGGATGTACACCTTTAACTTACAAAATCTATGATAATGATATTATGGGTGCAATAAGGAGTATAACAAACATCACGGTATGCTTATATTATCTCATACACCTCATAGTTTATATTGTGTAAAAAAATCGGCCAAGTGCGAGTCGGAATCGCGCATGAATGGTTCCGTACCATTATAGAGCAAAATTAGGCCATAAATTGTGTTTTTTGTATGGGATCACCCCTTATTATTTTATTTTATTTTAATATTATTATTAAATATTAAAGTACACATATAACTAAAGATTTTGTGAAAAATTCAAGTACCTACCTGTTGCCATTTTTGATATAGAGTAAAAAAGGCCAAAAAAATCACGTTTGTTGTATGGGAGCCCCCCTTAAATATTCATTTTATTTTATTTTCAGTATTTTTTGTTATAGCGGCAACAGATATACATAATCTGTGAAAATATCAAATCTCTAGCTATTACCGTTCTTGAGTTACAGCCTGGAGACAGCAAAAAAGGCCAAAAAAATCACGTTTGTTGTATGGGAGCCCCCCTTAAATATTCATTTTATCTTATTTTTAGTATTTGTTGTTAAAGCGGCAACAGATATACATAATCTGTGAAAATATCAAATCTCTAGCTATTACCGTTCTTGAGTTACAGCCTGGAGACAGACAGACAGACAGACAGACAGACGGACGGACAGACGGACAGACAACGAAGTCTTAGTATTAGGGTCCCATTTTTACCCTTTGGGTACGGAACCCTAAAAAGCAACCCTTTCTATAGAGTATGGTGATCATAAAGTTAATATACCTAGCGGAATACTGAATAGAGAAACAAGGCCTGAGCAAGAGAGATGTCACAATCAGTAACACTGCATGGTAAAAAGAGACGTGTGATATATAACAGCAGCACTCTTTTTTTTTTAAGTCCAGTCAGCACGTGCCACACATTGACAATTTTATCTCATAGAATTCATGTTCAATCATGCTTGTGTAAGTGTATACGTACACAAATTTTTCACACACATGAAAACCAATTTTGGTTTTGTTTGACAGCTCGAGTAAATAAAAATAAAATAATAATAAATTAAATAATTTGGATTTTGTTATTTCTGTTTGTATTCTATTAATTTGCAGATTAGTCCTGAAGATGCACTTCCAAAATATATATGTGCAGAATGCTTAGAATCTCTAAAAGAAGCTATTAAATTTAAAATAAACTGTGAATTAAGCGATAAAAGGTTTAGAGAGCTTCTTAATCCTTCAGGTATGTAATATTTTAATAAATTTCAATAATTGATAAAATAAATAATGATAATAAATATGTATGCTTTTATAAAAAAAGCTCTTATGGCCTTTTTGTTATTTTTAAGGTTTCCCCACACACACTTCTTATCCTTATTCAAAACATGATTTTCAATTAATATTACAAAAAATAAATGCAAAAAGGTTAGAAAAGCAGAGGAAAGCTGATGAGCTAAGGAAGAAAATGGAAAGAGGACAGCAAAGGAAAGATGCAAAGGCTAGGGAATTTAAGTGCACTTTCTGTGACATAATATTCCCTGACAAGGTATGAAGAAAATGTCTACCAATTGAAAAACTTCTATAACTAAGTTTTCTTGGTACTTGGGTCTACATCAGGGGATCCCAAACTTATTTAATATTTTGTCTACCGACCACTTGGAGAACAAATTATGTTTTAGCACCCCCATTATTTCGATTTTTTTTAATAATGGGGGTGCATTTTAATGCATCCAGATGAAATAAATCTCCCCCCAAGCCTCTATGCAACACCCTCATTTTTTTCTGGATCCCACACCGCCCTAGACCTTCAGCGCCCACAATGGTCTGGGGGCTGTCAATCTGAAATGTGCCCTCATAGTGTGCACGAAATTTTTTGATGAAAATAGATAGTTTAGAACTATAGCTACTCGAAACGCTCGGTTTGCGTGGATTTACAAAGCCGGAAGTAGGTAAAGTTGGGGGCGCTGATTGCGCTTCAAATAGGCACAAAAACCAGTTGGGTATCATAAGTCCAGCATACTTGTATAGAGGTCAGTGGTCGGTGGACTAGAGGCGTAACTTCCTTGACTTCCAGACAAAGTTGTCAGCACACAAACGCGAGAAGAACTGCATGCGGCGCGCGTGCGACGTGTGCGGGCAGCTCGTCCGCAGCATCGCGCAGCACATGCGTCACACACACAAACAGGATATGCTGCACCGCTGTCCCACCTGCGGGAAGGAGTTCCCGGTTATCGCGCGGCTGAAGAGTCACATGTAAGTTTTTATAAGCATGTTTCAGTATAACCGCTTTTTAGGGTTCCGTAGCCAAAATGGCAAAAAACGGAACCCTTATCGTCATGTATGTCTGTCTGTCTGTCTGTCCGTCCGTATGTCACAGCCACTTTTCTCCTAAACTATTAGAGCTATACTATTGAAACTTGGTAAGTAGATGTAGTCTGTGAACCGCGTTAAGATTTTGATGCAAAAATGGAAAAATTATTACAAATTTTAGGGGTCCCCATAGGTACAACTGAAACAAAAAAAAATTTTTTCATCTATCCTATGCGTGGGTATCTGGATAAGTCTGCAAAAATCATATTGAGGTTTCTTATAACATTTTTTTCTAACCTGAATAGTTTGCGAGAGAGACTCTTCCAAAGTGGTAAAATGTGTGTCCCGCCCCCTCTAATTTCTAAAGTAGGGGCATGATAATTCTAAAAAAAAATATATGATGTAGATTACCATAAAAACTACCAACGAAAATTGGTTTGAACGAGATCTAACCAGTAGTTTTTTTTTATACGTCATAAATGGTAAACTTTATCTAAATTTCAATGTAAAAATAAATCAAAAACCTTTTAATTTCATAAAAATAAACCTTATTGCTGCCTCGGAACCCTTCATGGGCGAGTCCAACTCGCACTTGGCCGCTTTTTTATTACGATTTTAGTTTTGTATATAATAATATACATAATACATTTTATAATAAGCTGTAGGTATCATGAAGTACTGTAATGTTCCATTGTGTTTTGTGATTTATCACATTAGAATTTAGATGATTCCAAAAAATAATGAGTACAATAAAAATATATACCTACTATACATTCCCTACGTTCCACTTGGCGTTGAAAACGATCAAAACGCTAAAAATAGGAGGCATTTTCAGCGTTTTGATCGTTTTCAACGCCAGGTGGAATGCGGGGATTATACAAGGTCTGCTTGTCTTCTTCTGGCGTATTAGAAAAGTCACCTATTAGACAAAGACCAGAGTGCGTAGTGCGAGTTTTATTCGATCATTCTCATCGAGAACGTTAACGCGAATTTGTATGGGATCAAAGCGGTATCCACGTAAGCCAGTAGGTGGCGCTGCTTTGATTCCATACAACGATGCGTATGATCGAATAAAACTCGCACTACACCCCCTGCTGTCTGTCTTGACCATAAGGTTAATATACCTAGCGGAATAGAGAAACAAAGGCCTGAGCAAGCGAGATGTCACTATCCGTAACACTGCGTGGTAAAAATAGACGTATGATACATGACAGCAGAACTCTTTTTTTGACGTCCAGTCGGCACGTATCAGCCCCGTTGACAATTAAATCTCATGGAATTCGTGTTCAATCATGCTTGTGTAAGTGTATACGCACCTACACATATTTTTACACACAGATGAGAATCAATTTAGGTTACGTTTGACAGCTCGAGATTGTTGCTCTATTCCGCTAGGTATATTAACTTTATGGTTAAAAATTAAAATTAAAAATCAATCACCATAATCAATTAAATATTTTCAGGCTAGTTCACACGAACACATTCAACTTCTTCTGCGACCTGTGCCCGTACAAATGCAAGCACAAGTACTACCTGGTGATGCACATGCGCACACATACCGGCGAGAAGCCGTACAAGTGCCCGCACTGCCCCTCCACATTCGTCAATCCCTCAAACCTCAATAAGCACAAGCTTACACACCAGGAGAAGCAGTTCAAGGTATTTAAACTATTATACAATTTTGAAGTATTGAGTAGCCGCCATTTTTCGGCTTTCATCTTTGATTATTTAAAATGGTCGCATAATAATTTAAATTATTATGCGAATTAAAAATTCAGCAATAAGTCTTGTTACCAAATAGGTAGTAGTTTAAAAAATTTGTTGACTGTAAAGTCGGTTTACGGACGGTAGTTTGACGTGACAACTACGCACGCCGATCGCTCAAGCCTATCATGCCTCTCTCTCGTTCCTGCCGCGCTCTCGCTTGCGGAACGGGACAATGACATCAACTTTTTCATGACGTGCATGCAGCCCGTACTCCGTAGCAACGAGTTACGGCCAGTCCACACGGCGCGTTGCGTCAGCGTTGGGTCGACGCAGCGCTGCCGTTGTGTTGCTTTACGTATACAAATAAGTAATAACTAATAACCAAGGTGTTCAGTGCTCACACGCAGCGCTACGTCGTGATAGCAGCGCGCAACGGGCAGCAGCCCCCGAGACGAAGCGGGAGGGGGTGTTGACGTTAAGACTGCTTCGTAATAACGCTGCGATGACGCAGCGCCCGTGTGGCCAGCCATGCGTCAAACGACGCAACGCGCCGTGTGGATTGTCTCTTATTAGAAGTTGTCACGTCAAAAATGGGTTATATTTTTTACAAAAACAAATACTACTAAGAGTGGACTTACTACTAACTAATAAATTAATAATAATTGGTTGTTTAGGGAAGTTTAATATTTTGTTACTTGGGTGTAAGTGTAATTATCGGAGAGTGTAATGATAATGACTATAGTCTAAATGACGGACTGGCCACAGAATTGCATACAATTTTTGATATATTATTTGAAGTTTCGTGTCTCAATATACCTTTTGAACATATTCGTTAGTGCATGGTGTGCGTCAAGTCGTTCCGCACGGGCGCGGCGCTGCGCGACCACCACGACGCCGCGCACATGAACATCAAGCACACCTGCGCCGCCTGCGGACGGGACTTCTGCTACAAGTATGTTATCAACCATAGTCCATAGCCATTTGACGACCTCTGTGACTCAATGGTTAAGGCCCGTATAAATAGTCAGTACAGATGCGACCCGGTCTCAAGACGCGGTTCGGCTCTGTGATTGGTCCAAATTTTGACAGCCAACCAATCACAGAGCCTGAACCATGTCTTGAGACCGAGATGCAGCTTGAGTAGTTGAGTACCACTCAGGGTACTGAGTTATTGACTATTTATACGCGTTAGGTTAGGTTAGGTTAGGTTACTAAAATACTCGCTACTTGACTAAAATACTGGCCTAATGCGAACAAGCCTTATTTATGAGTGTGTGGCAGCTCAAGCCGGGGGTCACGGGTTCGAATCCCGTCGACGGAATATAAAGTTTTCAATGTTCCTGGGTCATGGATGTGTATTAATTAATATGTGTATGATATTATTATAATAATCTTAAATATACATATATTTTTATGTATTCCGTAACACAAGTCCTTTAGGTACTTAGCACGGGTCCAGACTGACGTGGTGTGAAGCGTCCATAGATGTTATTATTATTATTAGCTTGTCAAGAAATTGTAGATGCCGAACGCAATTTTTTTATCACATGAAAAGTACTGTCAGGGAAGTTTATTCACAATTAAGTTTAAACACAACTACTTAATCAAATGACCTACGTCATTTGATTAAGTAGTTTTGGAACGAAGTTCCTTATTGCTAAGGGGGCTAGACGGAAAAAATTAAGACCAAAAGTTGTAACGACACTTTGCTATAGCTGTAAGCCGCGCGGCATGCGTGTTTTTTTCTGTCTGTCTCTCTCTCACTCTCTCTCATAGAAAGCAAATTCGTTCCATCCGGGTGTCCCTTGACACCTCTCAAGTTTATTTTTATTGAAAGTGTTTTTTCACAGATCCGACCTGCGCAAGCATGAGATCCGCAACCACAACCGCAGCAAGCGCGACTACATCGGCGGTGAACCGACATACAAGCAGCTTGAGCGTCTGCAGAAACAGGTGGCCGACAGCTGGCAAAACCAGGAGGTATTTTTTATTATGCTTCTAAACGTCTTTTTAGTTTTTGTCTGGCTTTGGAGAAATATTGAACACTAATGAAACACAATTTTCGTGCACTTTTTCCACTATATTTAAGAAATTATAACAATTTTAACAAATTACACGACCGTCGTGTAATTTGTTAAAATTGTTATAATTTCTTAAATATAGTGGAAAAAGTGCACGAAAATTGTGTTTCGTTAGTGTTCAATATGAATTTCCACCAAGAACCAACAGTACAATCAGTTACATATATTTGGAGAAATAAACTGTCATGTTATAATAAAATTTACTGTATTTCAGTAGCATATATTTTAAAACCATGTAAAAAACGAACAGAAATTAATAAATAAAAGTTTGGTGGCATTAGTGTATGTCAAAATATTTCATAATCCTTTTTTTCAAATCTAAAGGTAAGTAATTAAGTATTTATATTATTTTACCATGTGATCTGAAGGTAAATAAATAATTCGGTGTAGCACCCACTCAGCTTCTAATGTTGTCACGTCCGTCCAGGTGTTGATAACGCAGCCGCACCAGCTGGCGCAGGTGTACGTGGACGACAACAAGAGCTACGTGCAGCTAACGCAGGCACAGGCGCAGCCCGTCTACTTCACCGACGTCAACATGGCGCAGCCGCAGCAGCCACACGACCTAGGTAACATTTACATGTTGTCACTCCAGGTGTTGATAACGCAGCCGCACCAGCTGGCGCAGGTGTACGTGTAGCCGCAGCAGCAGCTGACATTGGTAATACATATTATTACTTAATTTGTCAGGCATTTGTGGATATCTAAGAGTAAACGGATATTATGTAAAATGAATGTAGTTGTAGAACCTATTGTGTTGCCTTTTTTTCTGTGTTAATATTTTCATGTCAATCACTTGTATGTGCAACAAATAGCTCAAGGTGCCAATCTGTCTAAATATATATTGTTCAAGTACTACATGTATATTTATTTGGTACGTATTATTTTGAGCATCGATTGAAATTAATTATTTGTTTCAGGCCAACCCCATCCAATCATGCACATGACTTTGTAAGTATACAATATTTGTCTTAGGACCTGAGGGGTTAGTGCGGGTTTTATTCGATCGTACGCATCGAGCACGTTAACGCGAATTTGTATGGGATCAAAGCAGCGCCATCTACTGGCTAACGTGGACACCGCTTTGATCCCATACAAATTCGCGTTAAGGTGACGCCATGTTAAAGTAAAAAACCGTGTTGGATGTGTTTTAGATTGCTTGTTGTCTATGCGTGGCTGGCCCGGCCTCTCATAGAAAACAAGCAATGGAACAGCAAAAAATAGAAAGGGCGTAGCGACAAAATGGTTTTTGTCGCGTAATTTAAAAACCATAAATACATTTCAAATAAGCTATGGGCAAATTAAAGTGTATACTAGAACCAATTTATGTACAAATTTTGGAAGCTTATATCACTCTCCTCTGTTGGCAAAATAGGAATCCCTTTTTTTACAGAGGTCTTTTTGATTGACTATTCTGTGTTATAAAAGTTGACCAATCGTGTTATGCTATGGGTAATTCAAAGACAAAGAGATGATGAATACTGACAATGAACTTTAATTTCTTAGCTTTAGTCATTGCTGAGAAAAATGGACATCGCTACAGCCAAATTATCAAGGCGTCACCTTAACGTGCTCGATGCGTATGATCGAATAAAACTCGCACTAACCCCTCTGATTCAAAATCTTCTGACAATTGTTATTTGTATGTTCTGTCAATATCTCCCAAATCCCAATATGAAGCAGCGACATAATTCGGACAAAGCTGCCTGTAAAGCGCTAAAATAAGGGCCTGATTCACTACTTCCTGATAAGTGCCGAATAGGCTATCCACCACTTAACTTGACAGATAGAATATGGAGAATCTGTCAAAAAAATTGTGGATAGCCTATCCGGCACTTTATCAGGAAGTGGTGAAACAGGCCATCTATCTGTCAAGTTAAGTGGTGGGTAGCCGGCACTTATGAGGAAGTTGTGAAACAGGCCCTAAAACTTGTGCGCAAACGTTGTAGAAAGCACTGTTGTGTATTTAAAATCTTTTTTTTAGGGCCGATTTGCTAGCGAAGAAGGATGACAGACTGTTCAGTTCGATATGTACCGAGCAGCGGCGGCCGGCCGAGGAGCAGCAACCCATAGACAATTTCTTTAATTAAATCAGTGAGCATTAAAATGTTTTTGAATGGAGGCATCCACTCAAAAACATTTTAATGCTCATCTAAGGAATTGCTTAGTGAAGTTTTGACAAAGTTTATATTATATTTTCTGTCAAAGTCTTCATAAATAACCACTTAGATAATAATTATTAAAGTTCCAAATTGTATAATATTATGAATTCTTTCAGCTGTATACTAGAACAGCCCGGCGCGATAAACACGTATATCAATAGTCGCTTTAATGTATAAATACAGCCTTTTAGTACTTAACAGAATTGTTATAGAATGCAGGCTTACAAGGATGTATTTGGGAACGAAATGTGTAAAGCTCGACAAGGCTTTAAATGAACGCGGCGAGAAAAGGAACTAACGCTTCTATCATACAAAACGTAATTTTTGACTCTAGTTCTCCTTTACCAGCAACTATCCACATTCCTAAAGAGCCTTGGAGCACTATACGTGGATGCCAAACAGCTGTCACTTAAAATGACACCAGCGATTGGGATTGGAGTGTCACTTGAAAGAACCACAGCAACATTCTGTCAATGTCAAATATAACGTGGCATTTTGCCATCCTTGTATGATTGTATTAGCGGTAAAATGTATAATTATATTGTATGATGTACATTGTAAGTATTTCAGGATCAAAGTATTGTTATGTAATTCGCTATGCCGTATGCAACTGAATTTTATAGATTTTATATCACTTTAAGGTATAATGTGATTATGTGAGCATGTATGATTATTGATTAGGGAAATTATTTATAGAAATGGAGCTATGTTATTTGGTCAGGTTATATCAGGTCGATATTAGTCGTAATCTGTAAGTCGGGCTTAAAAAAACACGACCAAATTACGTAACCCACTTATGAATTTTTTAACATTTGTATATACAACGTGAAATTTTAGTGGTTGTTTTCCCGCAGCAGCACGATTTACCTATAGTAGTACTATCGAATCATGCAAGTTATTGAAAATACAAAATATTTTGTATGACGTACTATGGCAACTTTATGCCGATAGGCGCGAGCGGCTATGGACCAGGCCGAATTTTTTTATGATTTGAACAAAAAAAAACTTCACAAATCTATTGTACTACTGCGGGAAAACAACCATTAAAATTTCACGCTGTATATTTTCTATTGTTTTCCTAAAGTATTTTAGAAATATAAAAATAACGATCTATTGTCAGTTGTCACGAGAAATTGTGGACGAACTTATGTTCAAAAAGTGTATGTTAAAAAAGTGTAATACACTTTTTTTATATTTCGTTAGCGTTAAGTGTATCTAATAATATTATTAATCAAATTATTTTATTTTACAATATAGTCGCTATAAAGTATACAAACTTTTTTCATTACTTTTCCTGTCTGCTTTTCGGTAGTAGTAGTAGTTTCTAACACTTTCACATGGTATCTCGAATTGTCGAGGCTAAAACTGTGGCCATTTTGGTATTATTTTATCTAAAGAAATAAATTAATTTCAAATTCTGTTAGTCTTGCTAAAACTCGAGAACGAAAAAGAAACTTCAAGTACCTGAGGGATACACGTAAAAGTCGTAGGCCGCGCTCCAGATTCTCCCAACAGTAAACAGTTCAAAGAAATATAACAGCTATAATAATTTAAAACACGGTGTTTTCATAACAAAGTGGCCCGGCAACGAATAAAATGTTACAAGCGTTTGTCTTCGACTTACGAGGCTTTTAAGCCGCGGTAGCCTTTTATTATGAAAATAAAATGGTTTTTATCCAAGGGAAGCTCGTCTATGGTGAAAACTTGATAGAGATATAAAACCGCCTTTGGGTGAAATAGGCTTTTGGAAATCAGAATCAGAATAGAAGTCTTTGACTTGACGATTTTATTTAATTTACATGTATTATTTACCGTAATTTATCGACTAATTTGCATTTTATCGTCTATTCACGCTTCCACTTAGCTCTATTTAATTAATAACCCATCAACCCCCAAGCGGCACCTGGCTGTCGCATAACAATTGAATATCGATTGTGTTTGCGATTCCCACGATCGAGGTAATAATGTACTATTATTAATTAGTAGGTATCTTGTTAGACAATGCTTGTATGTTCCTAACTACCTATCTACGTGTTGGCAAATGGTTCATTTCAATGGGTTTAATTTTGGATCTTATTTCTAAAGTAACACGTTAAACGATCGAAATGTAATTGATTATTCAGATATATTTTTTATCTTAAAATCCTATACGTACCTACTACGTAGGTAAGTAGGTATATACAGTACCTACTCTAAAATTAATAATGCGCATGAATGACCGTGAATAATGTCCGTGTTACAAAAGCTACAGGAATATCACGACGAACTTTGACTAATACAATAGATCAAATTGCTAATGCACTACAAGGAGCTTAATTATAATATGGGGACTCAGGCATGAATCATGATTGGATTTAAGACGAGATTACGCAATGTTGCTAAGTATAATAATTTTTATAAGAGTATAGCAGGTGCTCTAAACATTTTATTCTAATCATTTCCATAGTTTGAAATCCCTGGATATATTTTACTTGTCATGTTAATATCTAGGGAATCTAATCTATATATATCTATATCTAGGGAAAAAAAGTTAAATAAACATTAAGATGTTTTCGAGTTTTTTACTGTTGTCTGCTTGGGTGAACCTACCTTTAGAATTAGTAGTTTAGCTGTTATAGAATACCTACTACATGTACACGATTTTATTTTCGTCTATTCGATAGCGTCTTTTAAAACGAAAAATTATAAGAACGAAGATCATTAGCCATTAGATATATTCATTTTACAAAACTAATTGATAATTACGTCATTTTTGTACCCTTTGCGCCAATCTGGGTTAAAGTTAACTCTGAGTTAAACATCATGTCATATCTGTCACTCACCAAGTCACTGATAGAGATGACATGATGTTTAACTCAGAGTTAACTTTAACCCAGATTGGCGCAAGTGGGCCTTAGTAAATTACCCCTTATTATTGTATGTGGAAATATAATAGATTGTATTTACACACAGAATAATCTAATCTAAAACACTGCATGTCTGCATATTGGATAGGTCATAACCTGTGGTCATAGGTAGGTAAGTCACGTCATGTCAGATGAATTTGAATAGTTGATATATTACGCTGTGTTATAGTAAGCAGCTGGAAAGTATTTTGCATTTATTTAACAAGGTTGCCACGCAACCTCGGGAATAATTCAGGATTTAGGATTACCGCGCGATTACGGGAACAAAGGTAAAGGATTTGATGAAATGTCGCGTCGGAAAGTATTAAAGTTAAGCTTCTTAAGACTGAGCGACACATAAGCCTTGGCTGAATAAATGAAAGAATATTAAAGTATAATTTACTAAACATTCTGCTTGTCTTCGCCGGCGGGAATCGTACATTATCCAACTAAATAGCCTATTAGCTCAATAAGTTATAATCATGTTTTGTGAACAGAAAATAGTATCTATTGAATTGAATATTATCTCGTATATTATTATATAGGTAATTTGTAGAGTTGGGTAGACTTTGAATATTTTCAGATTTCTTTATTTCTTCGCTTATACGGCTTATAGCATATCGCTCATTGCTTATAGCAAATTATTTGCTAGATACCTGCTAGCCTAGAAGAATATGTAAATCGTCTATGCTGCTAAGTGCTAGCGAGTAGTTCTAAAGTTATACAGTATTATGTAATTTCCTTTTTACTCGGCAGTTCATCTTATAAAGTTATAAACTGCACAGTCTGTTCATCATTTTGCTAGCGCTCGCAGTTTCCATTCATAACAAGAGTATAAATCTCTCGCCTAGTATATGTGACGCACAGTAACGAGACTTCGATTCGTCGATGTAAGAAACAGTACAGTTTCCGACAAAACAACTACTAAATTTCTTATCTAATGTAATATTTCGATATACGCCCATAAATGCGTGTGACATTTTCGACGGATTTATTTATTTATTTATTTATTTCGATTCACCAACAGAATATCACCTCACACATTAAAAAAAGTACAAACAATAGTAACATATAGCTTAAATGACTTCCAATGATAGGTGAAATACAGCATGTAATGGCGACAAGGAAATTAGTGATGAAAATGAGATGAGATTGAGATGAAATGAGGTGAGAAACGATTGTTACATAACAAATTATTTCCTAATACAAAACAAGAAAATTAACATAAATTATATACTTAGTGCTTATAACTATTATTTGTTTAACATAACATTATTATTATTTTATTAATTAATTAAGTGATTTGGATTAAGTGGAAGTAGGGGGGAATACCAGTTAGCAAAGAAGAAATCTAAAAAAAATATAATTACATATTTACTCTGTTTTGATGAAAGACGAAAATATTACTGAGATCCCCCTCTGCCTGCCACATGGGAGATTTTGCTGGATGACCTTCCTCTCTGAATACCTCGTGTGATTTATAGACGACCCTTCTTATTCCATTCAATGAGGTACATTACCCGTGATAATATTGATGGTGTAAAAGGCCGAATCGCAGTATCGCAGTAGTATTTGTGATTCGCGTGATACTAGAATCGTGATAATATTGACGGTGTAATACGCCCCAATGACGTTACGTCGACGGCGTAAATAACGTTCAGTCAAGACGTTGAACGTTACAGTCAACGACTTGATGAGTTGTCCTCAAGTATTTGGTTTCATTGATCGTGCTAGTCATTCAATCAAATCGCGGATTAAACCAGATGACTGCGACAGATAGGCAATAGGGTTCAAAAGTCGCACTTCCTAGGTGTATACGACCTTACCCGTGATGTGATTACTTACTAAGTGCAGTCCATGTAAGTGGGCCGTGTCCCCGATCCGCCCTGGCCCCTGCATCATACTCGCTCCATTTGGCTGTTTTATTAAAATACTACCCGAGACCCCGGCTCGGGGAATTTCCGCGCAAAATATACAGCGTACCTGCTCCCGACAGCCTGCTATAGGTAAACTTGGCAGGAAATTAGATTAGTATCAAGACATAAGGTATAATCTGATCGACAAGAGATGAGATGATATGATGGTGACAAGATTTACGGTCGTACTCAGAATTTAATTACAAAGCGGTCTAAAGGTAGGTACTTTTTATTCAAGAACACGGCTACACAGCGTGCGCATCGGAGGAAATGAAAGCCTATTTAAAAGTTGAACGATATTTAAGTTGGGTCAAGTGTAAAAACTGTCAAGTGAGAACTGCTTCCTAAGAGCAAGTTTTGATAAATTCATTAAAAAATCAGTTTTTTTTTCACGATCGAAAAAAGTTACTTATTATTAAATTAATGCTATCGAGATTTTTCTCATGGCTGTAAAAATAAAGTAGGTACAAATTCCAAGAGGAAAATAAGATAGATTTGAAATAATTGCCTCATAATAAAATTCATGTTAAGTAAGTATATCTAATGTTTTGGCGTGGATTCTTAGGACTTTGTGACAGGCAGTAAGTGGTAATTAAATAACACTCTTTATTTTTCATTAGAAACGGAACTCTAAAAACTCTCGTAACTTCGTTCCCATTTAATTACTAAACTTTTCAAACTGCCCGTTTTAGGGGCAACTTCAAATAAGATGGTCTAAATGTTGTATAAGCTTCCTTCATTTTGTAGAAAAATTAAATGAAGTCATATTTTTATAACGACTTGTGTTATATAAAAAATCGGCAAAGAGCGAGTCGGACGCGCGTACGAAAGGTTACGTATTGATGTTGACCAAAAATAGACAAAAAATGGCATTTATGGTATGGAATAGAATAATATTTGTTTTATTTTATTTTTAAGTGATATGAATATTTTAACTTGTTTATTAAATTTAATGATGTTGACATTATTAATATGGAGCAAAAAAAGCTAAAAAGTCGGTTTTGGGAGCCTTCCTTGAATACAATATATTTAGGTATTAGTAGTTTTGGGTAACAGATTTTTTTGTTATACTGGCAAAAATTTCAACTTTCCAGCTATCGTTCTCGAGATACAGTCTGGTGGTGAATGAGACGGCCGTTCTCACTCTCTGAGTGCGGAACCCTAAAAATAAATGAAGACTTTTCAGTTTGTACTCGGACATAAAAGAATAATTTATTACTTGTCATAAAATCTTTACATCCAAAACGAAACTATAAACTTGAAAATTGTGGGGACATATTTCAGGCGCGTATGAACTGAAACCTGATTCAGTGGAAAATCCCGGAAAACCGGCGTCACGTCGTAACGGGAAATTGATTGATGCAGTTAACTTTGAACCGGGTTCAACTTTAAATGTTAACACTCAATTTGAAGCCTACATGGGATTTAAGAAGCCAAACGGTCGCGTAGATCTCTTCGCAATCATGACTCATAAAATTACGCTCGTGTGAATGAAACAGGACTTTTGTATGAAACTGAATGCAGCAGAATTTCTGCCAGCCGAAATTCTGCGACTCACAAATTACTCCTGTTTGGCTTTACCCTTACCTCGGACTAAAATCGAAACATTTAATACTTTTTATGCATATAGGTCATAACGAAATAAATATTCGAACAAACGTGTTTTTGGTTTAATTACTTAAAAATTTGGTGAATTTAGTAGTATGTTGATAATGTTCCGAACTTCTAACAGCCTTCTTACAAGAGTTTATTATCTTCACTGGTCGTAGTTATACAATATTTTGACCTTTTTTAGAAAAATCGCTTATCAAAAAAAATATATGTTTAAGTGTAACATCAATAAATATTAGTTGTAGTATATTAAAATAATACCTATTGCTTAAAATAATATTATGTAAGTAAAATACAAATACTGTAAATATAGAGCAAATCAATTCGTAGTAAATCAACATTTCTGTTACCCTCGAGAGATGTTTTGGCAAACAACACTCAACAGCTAACATGTAAGTTGGGTCAGGCGTTGACCTTTCGAATTTGGGTTACGATTTGTGATATTATTCGTACCCGATTTAACAAATGAGGGATATTTGGCGCTATGTAGCCGTAGGCGGTAGGGTCTATCGTGTCAATTGTCGTGTCAAACAGCTGTCATATTTCACGATATACCCCGCGTTCCACCTGGCGTTGAAAACGATCAAAACGCTGAAAATGCCTCCTATTTTTTTTTTTTTTTTTATTAAATAAGGGGGCAAACGAGCAAACGGGTCACCTGATGATTTAGCGTTTTTATCGTTTTCAACGCCAAGTGGAACATAGGGATAGCTTCCACATATAGCTGTCATTATATGTCTATCTGACACGACATTTGACATGAAAGACCCTACGGCTACATAGCGCCAAACATACATCATTGTCACATTGGTCTAAATAAAGTTTTGTTTCATGTAAAACTGGGCCTGTATTTACTTTTATTAGTGCGAGTGCAGGTGATTAGTGATTTCCTAATAAAGGACTTGCACTAATCAGTCCCTGTCCACACGTACTTTTTCCTGATTACTAATCACCTGCACTTGCATTTATTACGAATCAAAGTGAATACGGGCCTTATGCGAAGTAAGCCTACTTTGCAATGAGGTTAGAGACTTTACACTTTTCCATAATAAAAATCTTGTGTCCTTTTCAGGGACTGAAAGTATCTCTGAAGAAAATTGCATATGAATCGGTTTAGTGGATTGAGAACAGAGGAGGAGACAGACTTTCAGTTTAAACATTTGAAATTATATTTATAACGAACATGCACAGAGGGATTTCTTGACTTTAATAATAACTTAATAATTTACTTATATTTAATTTAACTAAGATTTTCATTAAATCAATGTTAAGTTACGGCCATTATTAGCATGTTAGAATGTAAGTTGCGCCAAAACACGTTTATCGCGGGGGAACCGTATATTTTTCCGGGATAAAAAGTATCCTATGTCCTTTCCCGGGACTCCATACCACTTCAGCAAAATCGGTTCAGCGGTTTGGGTGTGGGGACGTAACAGACAGACGGACAGACATCTACACTTTCGCATTTATAAATATATGAGTATGGATCCAAACTACGAAAGCATAATATACTGAAGACGACGATCAGCACGCCTAAACAGTTTTCAAAGACGTGGAACCAGTCGCATTTACTTACAACAGACAGACAGACGGACAGACAACGAAGTATTTCCGGACCTATTTTTATTTATTTATTTATACAGCTATAATTCCACTTAGCAATGCAGACTTTTATTCATGTAATATTTTTGATTATTTGTCTCTTTGCTATGTGGCCCCATTTTGGGTAAAAGCCTCCTCCATTTCTTTCCACCTGTCTCTGTCTTTAGCAGTTTGCATCCAGCTTTTCCCTGCTATTTTTGCGATGTCATCTGCCCATCTTTTCTTTGGCCTTCCTATTTTCCTTTTGCCTTTTGGGCCCTGCCATTTAGTTGCAAGGTAAGTCCACCTATTATCACTGTATCGGGAAAGATGTCCAGCCCAAGTCCATTTCTGTTTTAAGCAGTAATTGAGAGCATCCTTTATCTTTGATTTCATTCGAATATCTGCGTTTCTAACTCTTTGTATCTTCCTCAGTTTCCGGACCTATACGACCTGCAAACCTTCAAGAAAAGAGCGTATTCCCTCTTAAAAGGCCGGCAACGCACCTGCAGCTCTTCTGATGTTGCAAGTGTCCATGGGCGACGGTAGTTGCTTACCATCAGGTGACCCGTTTGCTTGTTTACCCCTTATTTAATAAAAAAAAGGGTCCCGTTTTTATCCTTTGGTAAAAACTTACTTTCGCAGTCTCTCATATTTTGCGTATACAAAATTTAATTATCTGTAATGTTATCTGCGCAGTGTGTTTTCAATTTTAAATTATAATTAATTCGCACAGGTGCGTTGTCGGCTATATCAAATTATAATTATATTACGTAAAGTGTAATTATAAAATCATGTTTCAACATTCCATATGAAGATGTTATTAAGTTTCCATTCTTCGTGTAATAAGTATTTTGGGATACAAACGTATATTGGATAATGTTAAAACTAAAAGGCCAACAACGCAATTGCAGCTTTTCTAATGTTGCTAGGGAAACTACTGAAGCTACCGTCACCCATAGAGGGCGACGGTATAAGTTACTTTTCATGAGGTGACCTGTTTGCTCGTTTGCCCTTGTATTTTTTTTTATTAAAATAATGATAGTAGTTGGAATACTTAGCGGCGGCATTTATATTATTATTATTTATTAGCGCAGCGAATGATAATATTTATCAAAAATTACGCTTCTACGTTTTTAATTATTAATTTACTAATCATAAATTATTCATTTACTATACTCTTTCCCTCTTGCAGATACAATGTTTCAGAGTCATATAATGTTTGTTCTTGTCTAATACCTTAAGTGAATTGACAGACAGACAAGTACAAATATGTATTTGTACTACAACGTCTGTTTGCACCGTGTGTGTCCTTTAATACTAATTATTTAAATATCACTCACGAGTCACGACTGCACTCAGCGAGATTTAATGATGACTTATCACTTAACCCACAATTTAAAAAATAGTATACATTGTTGGTCAAGCTCGTAATTAAATTAATGTTAAGTAATCGCTAAATAGACCTGGATAAGGGCCATTAGAAACCATTGACCACCAGTTTTATGTCTGTAGACGCGACGTAGCACAGCGTGATATGTCGTAGCGGCCTACGCGGTGTTTTCGTAGCGCCTCTACGCCGGCCTACGCCAGGCTAAAAGGTTTCCATTACGCAGAATAATGGGTACGCTTTTTGCAATATTTGTTTTATGACCGTGTTTACAATATTATACCAGTTATTTACACTGTGATTATACTGAGTGCTTTTAAAAATTATATTTTTAAAAGCACTCAGTAATTTTACCGAGCGTCCGTGGCCTAATAATGGGTAGACCTTTGGTTCGCACTCCTAGAGGGTGCAGGTTCGATCCCGGGTGGAGGCGTGTACCAATGAGACATTTTCAGATCTCAAGTACATAATACGGACGCTCGTACGGTGAAGGAAAACAACGTGAGGAAACCCGCACATGGTTGGTCCCAGACGTATTGACTAGTTCTTTCCTCTGGACTAGGCCGACTGTGTTGCGAGAATACCGTATGCGCTTGGGCAACCATACGGTCATTTAAAAAATCCTGTCCCAGGCACTACAGTATTTGAAGAGTGGTTACCGTATAAATCATCCACAATGGATGCAAAGGCCTAGTTTTTTTTTAATTTTAATAAAATCTGAAATAAAATCTGAATTTTAATAAAATCTGAAAAAAAAAATTGAATCAGTAGGATGGTTTTTGAAAATAAAAAGAACCAGCACCAATTTTATAAATGTAAAAATATGTCCGTTTATGATCTCATCAGTCGCTGAACTAATTTAGATGAAATTTGCTTTGGAGATAAGATAAGTGCAGGCAATATGATAGTTTTCGTCTCAGAAAATGTACGGTTCCAGCGCCATAAACGAATAGCTGCGCAATGAATAATTATTACATTATTACATTTTCCAATAGATACCCCCCAAATTTCTCATATTATATCTTATTCGTGAAATTAATTTGGTTCTCTTCACGAATAAATCATTTCTATTAAGACGATTGTTATGCAAAAATATTCCAGCATTTCGGCCACGAGATAACCCGTGAAATCTCCGCTGAACGCTCTCAAGGTTGCGGAAACTACGAGCCTCGGTCTGAAGATAAACCGCTTGCTTTGTTGCAATATAAGTCGATGTTCTTTTAATATTTCTGTTTGTCTGTATTGCTTTTTGTGGAGTTATGTAATACCTTTAGGCCCACTTGCGCCAATCTGGGTTAAAGTTAACTCTAAGTTAAACATCATGTCATCTCTATCACTGACTTGGTGAGTGGCAGATATGACATGATGTTCAACTCAGAGTTAACTTTAACCCAGATTGGCGCAAGTGGGCCTTAGTAAGTAATATTTGATCAAGTTAAGTATAATACGATTATTTGTTTATGAAGGTTGTCTACAAGAAATTAACAATGTAAGTACTAGGTCCTAGGCTTTTTAAGGTTTTTGGTATGATTATTGTTCTTTATCAACTTTATGTAATGGCCACTTATTGAAGAACAAAAGTTATTAAGTGTATATGATAATATGTGATTAAAACAGAGTCAAAACTTACTATTAAATGGATTTTCTTATAAAATTAGACGTGGTTTGGTCATTTGTTTTGGCTTGGCATATAATATTAAACTAGACTCTAGAAGTCTAGTTTAATATTATATGAATAGCTATGTCAGCATGGCTCAGTATAAAAAAATTATCCCATGAAAAATTGTAAATATCTTTCTCTTGTTTTCATTTTTGTTTGGTCTTTCTCACTTCTACAGTCCAAGTTTTTCCAGTTGTATACTGCGTGACTGGTGAGACATGTTCAATACTTGAGGACGTGATATTTGGCTATTATATTAGTTAGAAAAAAATAATATAAAAAAATAATATCAATTGATCACTGAGTAAATGTAGCTTAAAGTTAAATAATTATTTACCCAACGCATGGACACCCCGAGCGGGAGGGGTAGTTGTGTGGTGTTTCTTTGGTAGCGCACGCCTCTGCACTGGCCGCATAGTATGCCTACTTGCCTAGCCGCGTAATTTACTTAGTATCCATGATTCATAAATTTTTGGGAAATTCAAAAAAACATTAAGAACCTACTTTTATTACATATTTATAATAAGAATCGAGTACTGAATACTCTCCTTAAATATCGGTATTGACTCACCAGTCATGCTGTATAGAATATAGATCAAAGGTTTAACGTTTAATCTTTTTATACCCTTAATCATAAAAGAGAAAGGATTGGCCGCTCAGCGCTTGCGGCGAGCCAACACATAAAACAAACCCGTTGTCCTAATTTACTTTGCGTGTTCTTGATAATATGCCAAAAGTATTCGATTTCGAACATGGAGAATTCGTGTTATTTGTTTTACTAGCTTATTTCGATTTCAACTTTATATTTTAAATTTTTATCAGCTAGATACGTTATATATGAAGACTGTATTTGGACGGCGATTTTAGGCAAATGGTTAAAATTGTATAATGTTTATTTTTTTTAGAAATAAGCTACAATTCAGGACAGTTTCTTCATGATAAATCATGACTCACCAGTCACCAAGCATTAAAAGTTCTTGATAAAATATCTATATTTTAAACCATTACGTGCAGTATTCCTCTGTACTTGTGTTGACTTCATTATTTGGGTTAAAGCTAGATCTTATGAATTCACCAACACGTTCGCATTAATAAATTAGTTTTTAAGTAATTTTGCTGAGTACAGCAGACTTATTTTAAGCTAGAACTAAAATTCATAGCGCATTTTTATTTTACCGCTATATAAACAGACTTTTAAAATGCTGGAAAATATCTTGCAAATATCTTTAAAATGATAGAATGTAGATAAAAACTCCAACTTTGTAAAACTTTGTGACTTCGTTATTACTTGAAGCTAATTAAAACTTGAAATTTTAACTACATTACAGTAAAATCTGTCTCGGGTGCATCAACATTGTTAGAATTTTCATTACTGTACATAAAAATTCTACGTACTATGTACCTACTTAGCTTTTGGAGCTGTCGCTCAAGGACATCGGTAGGGTAATCACGTATAATATATTGACAGTAATAAAACTAACGTTGGACATCACTCAGCAGGATATTGTTAAATTTTGTAAAGAAATTTTTGAGAGACGGATTATTGTACAATTTTCGCATATTGCATTGTAGCGTCCTTGATTGACTACTACTACTTTTACTTGATAAATGAAACGATTGACTTGATAAACCGTTACTTGATTTATTGATTGATACACTTGATGATAGAATGACCCGGGTGTGCGAGCACGCGCGATCGCCTTGATAGATCGATGCGAACTGATTTTAATAAAATAATTAAATAATTACGCGAGCGCGTCCCAAACGCTGACTCCTTAAAAACCCTAAAATGCTTGATATACGATATGGATCGTACATGCTCCCACACCGAAAAGTAGAGAAATTAGTAGAGATGAGATGATACAAGGTGATACCATTTTGTCCTTAACCTACACTTGTTAGTAAGTAAAGTACAAATTGATGATTTACAAAGAATTAAATTTAACACTATCGTCACCGATTACGTATACAGAACGAAAGGTGGGTGACGTGCCTCTGTTTTGCTTAGGTACGTTAGAACACGATACCCGTTTAAAGTCTTGCACTTGTTTGCACGGATCACTATAATCTAGGTTAATATAGCTCATATGACGCGGAACCTTTTTAACGCACTTGTCACTCTCACTGCTCTCACACTGATTGTCAATCACCGCCGTGGAGGAGGAGGGCGGCTGCCGCCTCGCCACCTCCGGGGTGGGCGGCGCCGCCCGCCCCGCGCGCTGCGCCACCTGCTCCGCCGCTGCCCGCGCCGACCGCCGGCGCCGGATCCTGCGCGCTCCCCAGACACCTGCTCCTACAGCAGCCACAATGACGATGACGTACGTCGCTGTATAATGATGAATGTCGTGGCTGCTGACGCTGTCGTACAGCGGCACGGTCTGCTTCATTTCCTCTATCTGCTTCTGCAGGTGTGTCAGCTGCCTTGAATGCTCGCTGACGTCCTCTTCACCTGCGCTAATAGTGCCGATGGTCGGTACTGATATGTTGAAAAGATAGTTGATAGGCGATAGCTTTGGGGCAGTAACATCTGCCTTGATGTGCAGATCACTCACCTCCTGCTTGTGAGTGTACACGGTGAAGTCCTTGAACTTCAGTTGACAACCTTGATTTGTCGTCAATAAGCCAGCTTGCAACAGCTGTAGCGATGAAACTTGATCGTCGCAGAGTACTTTAACCTTCTGCTCTTGACAGTAAAAATAAAAGTATGTGTTGACTTGATGCAACTCTTGCCACTGTGATCGGCATGGCTCCTGATAGGCCCTGCATCTCCCGGAGACTGCATCCTTTTCGCAGAGACTCTCGTCGTCCTTCAGGGAGTACACTGGTGACCTGCTCCTACATAGTAGAGTGCCTGACTCCTGCTGCAGACACGAATTTAGGTCACTTTCAGTCATAGGCAACAGAGCGTCCTTTATAAGGTTAATCGCTAGGTAACTTGATACGGGTTTTATATGAATCATGATAGTATTGTTTACTAAACGTGGTACGGCAATGATTTTATGAATTTCAAAACTGTCACGGTGAACTAGAGGTATTTTTGTTTCAAATAGCAAGTAATTTGTCGACATTCTAGCTTTAACTTTTAATAAATGATAGATATTAGGTAAGCTTATATACTCAAATGGTAAACATAAGTCCTTAGGTATTTTTCCTGATATAGTATTTAATTCTTGACGAAGTTGATGGGGTGTTAATAGGTGCAAACTGAGCTGCCCATTGTATATATTGGTCATAGTGTCTAACAGGGTATTCTGCATTTCTTTTAGTTGACTAAGTAAATTGCTGGCGATTATTGCGGAGAGAACAAAATCATTATTTTCTAAGTTTTCCTTTTTAGCAGCGTTTAACTGTTGTTCCACCTGATTTAAACGTAGATTGATAATCTTGTGCTGTTTATTCATGATATTTTCTGTACGCTTCAACATATTAAATTCGGCTTCGACGACGGAGGTCTGATTCTTCCAGAGAACGGCGAGATGATCTTGATTCTTCTTGATAAGCTCAATATCTTGTTCATATTTTTCAGCGAAATTACTATCCAAAATTCCAAATAAGGAATTTGCTATATTACCGACTCCATTTATCAGTCCTCGTCGCGTGCGCGAAGTTTGCTTGTTCATCATAACATTGTTATAGTGACTTAATTGTTCGTAGCCGTGACGTAGTTGTAACATGATCGCTGCACATTGTGAATGGTCTTGTTTACTATCACATATGTTTTGTAAATAATCTAAGTACTTGCTAGCTGTTAATGAGCCCTCCCAGTAGGGACTCATGTCATAGTAGACGACTAGGCGCCACTCGTCGTTGATGAGAGCCATGTTTGTCACCTTGTCGAAGTATAAACTTTGATTTTGTAGCGGTGTAACATATGAACCTTCTGAGCTTGATATAAAGGTCATTATAAATAATAAAATTGTAAATACTAATTTAGAAAAGCTGTAATTATTATTTCTCTTGATAGGTTTAGTAACGTGATATACTTGCTTTATATCATCTTCTTGATTCTTGATATTTTGATCTGTCTGTTCTTGATTAACAGGCAATATGGACAGTTTTACTACGGGGCGTTTTATGATGCCGCTTTTTGTTTTAAGCGTAACGACCCTCACATAACCGTCGCTTCCGGGGTGTAGCTCTAGGACGCGGCCTAGTGGCCACCTCCCGGCCGGCAAATTGGCATCTTGTATGAGCACTATGTCGTTGACCTTGATGTTCTCTTGCGGTAGTCTCCACTTGCTGCGGACTGATAATTGTGTAAGATATTCTAGACGCCATTTTTTCCAGATATCTTCGAACAATTTCTGTGTATGATGCCAACGAGTACGTAGATCTGTTTCTGTGTCGAAAAATGCGAGATGAGGACCGCTAGTTAAAAAATGTGATGGTGTTAGACAATTTAAGTCGTCAGGATCTTCGGTCATAGCACATAATGGTCTCTGATTGATGCAGGCTTCGAGTTGAGAGAGCAATGTAGAGTACTCCTCAAAGGTAAGACGTTGTTCGCCTATCACTCGCTTCATGTGATATTTTAGACTTTTGACCGAAGCTTCCCACAGTCCACCTGCTGACGGCCAAGAGGGGGCATTGAAATGCCACTTGATACCCATGCGCGTCACTTCGTTGATGAATTCTGTGTTTTCGAATGTACATAAAATTTGTTGATATTCTTCCTGCAGAACCTTGTTTGCTCCGATGAAAGTTGTACCTTGATCGCTGTACATATTTTTCGGCACTCCTCGCCTGGCTGACATACGACGTAAAGCTGCTAGAAAAGCTGACGTCGTCAGATCCGAAACCAGCTCCAAATGTATGGCCTTTGTTACCATACACACGAACACTGCCACGTAGCCCTTTGTTGTAAGAATACCTCGGCCCTTGTTGGCCTTAACGAACACGTGACCAGTGTAATCCACCCCTGTTTCGTAAAATGGTCGCGACGAATTCACCCTTGATGCTGGTAAATCTCCCATGATTTGATAGTGCGGGCTGGGATTGTGCTTTCTGCACTTAACACATTGATAAATGCGCTTCTTCGTGGCTTTGAGTCCTCCTACCAACCAGTACTTCTGTCGAATGAACCCCGAAGTGAGCTTAGCGCCACCGTGGAAGGTAAGTTCATGACACTGATCTATTATTAACTCAGACAAGCGACTGTTTTTTGGGATAATAATAGGATGTTTCATGTCTAAGCTAATATTCGCATGTTTTAAACGACCTCCAACTCTTAAAACTTGATCCTGATCCAGAATAGGGTTGAGCATGCAAATCTTGCTTTTTGATGCTACGCTTTTACCTTTCTGTAATGCTTCTATTTCTTCGCTAAAATATTCTTGCTGACAGTGTTTAATAATCTTTATATTTGCTTGCTTTATTTCGCATAGCGTTAAGTATTTATTTACAACTTGTTTCTTGCTTATAAATCTATATATCCATGCTAAAATTCTCGCAATCTTGCTTAGCGAGCTATATTTATGCAGTAATAATTTTATGATATTTTCTTCTTGATTTTGAGTAACAGATGCAACCACCTTTTTAGTTTTTCTCACTTCTTGATCCGTGGAAAATTTTGTTTGTATATTACGTGATAAATTTTCAGTTTTCAGCCAAGTCGGCCCGTTAAACCAAAGTTCATGATCTTTTAACTGGGATGCTGACAAACCGCGACTAGCGCTATCAGCCGGGTTCTCCTCCGACTTAACGTAATTCCAGCTGCTGGGCGGCACCACGTCGACAATCTGCTTAACTCTATTGGCTACGAATGGCTTCCAGCGTTCCGGTACACCATTGATCCATCCTAATACTACCATAGAATCGACCCAGCAGTAAGTATTAATTTGATATGTTTCCAGGCAACTCTTGATTTTTGATAATAGTTTAGTAAGTAATAGAGCACCGCATAACTCTAGTTTAGGTAAAGTAAGTTTATTATTTACAGGTACCAGTCTTGATTTTCCAGCTATCATGGTTACCGACGCCTGGCCGTGTGAGCTTACCTTGCAATAAACAACACCGGCGTAACATTTTGTTGATGCATCGGAAAAGCCGTGAAGTTCGATGACATTGTTTTCTGTTATACCTAACCATCTTGGCATGTAAAAATTACTAATATTTTCTAAATCTATTTTCATGCTTTCCCATTCCTTGATAATATTTTCCGGTAGGGGATCATCCCATTTTAACTGCAACTGCCATACTTGTTGAAATAATAATTTTATTTTAGTCGAAATCGGAGTTAGCCAACCTAATGGATCAAATAATTTAGAAATGTTCGAAAGTAAAATACGTTTTGTGGGAATTTTTGTCGTAAAGTCTAATTTTGATGTGAATGTAAATTGATCTTGCTGTGGATTCCAACTAAGCCCCAATGTTTTGGATGACTCAGTATTTTTAAAATCATAATTTAATTGCTCATTATTGCTGTTATTACTTGTGGGAATTATATCTTGATTATTTGCCTTCCATTTACGTAAATTAAATCCTCCGGACTTTAAAATCTCTACAATATCCTGTATCAAACGCTTTGCTGATTCGACAGAATGACTTCCGTATACGAGATCGTCCATGTAAAAAGCTGACTCAATCACTTTTGGAGCAGAACTTTCTTGATAGTTCTTTCCCTCGTCTTGGGCTAAACGTCGGAGAGTCATCATCGCCAGAAACGGCGCGGCCTTGGTGCCGTACGTCACTGTCGTCAGCTGAAAAATGCTTAGTTCGTCAAAAAATGAATCTCGCCAAATAATTTTCTGATATTTTTGGTCGTCCGGATGTAACCATACTACTCTAAACATTTTCTCCACATCAGATGTAAAACCGAATCTAAATTGTCTCCACTTGATAAGAAGACTCTGCAGATCTTGCTGTAAGTTTGGACCTCTTTCCATCAAATCATTCAGACTCAAACCAGTCGAAGAAGGCGAAGAAGCATTAAAAACTACTCTTAATTTAGTTGTAGTCGATTCATTCCGAATAACACAATGATGCGGTAAGTAGTAATCTGATGAGTCGGAGTTATTCGCGTGTATCATATGTCCTAATTGTTTATATTCCTTGATAAATAATTTATATTCTTGTGCTATATTTAGATTTTTATTAAATTTACGTTCTAACTGTTTAAACTGTGCAATAGCTTTTGATTTTGATTGGCCTAATTTATTTTCTATTTCTTGTTTCAGGGGGAGGCGCACTTGATACTTGCCATCCGCCAGACGAATAGTAGTCTTGTTATAAAAATCTACGACCTGTTGGTCGGCCAGGGACATCGAAGATGACTCTGATATGTCCTCCGATTGCCAAAATTGACTGATGTCGTTGATATCATGCACAATTATATTACACTTAAAGCTTCGCTTTACGTAACCGCTCAAAATCCAACCTAAGCGCGTTTTTTGCGCCATAGGTAGAGTCGGTCCGGCCTTGTAAATTCCATCCAACAATAAATTACTAAAAACATCCACTCCAAGGAGAAGGTCTACTGGTCTTCTCACATTGAAGAAAGGATCAGCTAAGGGCAAATTTTCTAATGCGGGCCAATCTGGTTTAGGGAAGCTGTAGGAGGGCAAATTCTTGATTAATGTATTCATGATATACGCATCCGTTTCGAACGAGAAGTCTTCTTGATTAGACCTACACTTGATTTTGATAATGCCCTTGCAGTTGCTCTCCTTTTCGCCTATCCCAGTTATGGTTCCCTGGCAATGTTTGCGCGGTAAACCTAAAATATGAGCTACTGTCTCTGATATGAGCGTAGTCTCGGATCCTTGATCTAGTAATGCCCTAATGTTATGATAGGTGCCATCCCGAGCCTGAACCCGCACCATGGCTGTTGCCAACAGAATTTCGGGGTCCTTACCCTCCACGGACACATGACTGTTACCAACCTCCGGTTTCGAAATCTTCGACTCTGCATTTTTCGGCGTGAATGAACTGTTGCTAAATGCATCGTGCAAAATTGAATTATGGTTGCCGTTGCATTCTCGACAACGCGATTCGGAATAACAACCTTTACCTTCATGATCGTAGAGACAATTTTTGCATACATTCTTGTCAATAATTAATTTTCGCTTCAAATGATTAGGTAGTTCTAGAAATTTTGCGCAATAATATAAGCCATGTCCGCGGTTTGAACAAAAATAACAAGCTGTTTTTACCGGATATGCAGGTTTATTGACTCGGTTACTTGATACTTTCGATTGCGAAAAATATGTCGGTTTCTTGTAATTAAAACGATTGTCTTGAGTTGAGTTATGATTAAAATTATATGTATATTTTGCACTAGGCTTCGCCGTCGGATTTTCTTGTTTTTTCCGTGAAGTCTCTAGCGCTGTAAATTTTGTTTCGAGAAAATCTAGAAATTCCTTTAGATTAGGTAATTCCCTCGGTTGCTTTAATGATGATACGTACTCGTTGTATGTGTCGGCGTCAAGTTTTTGGCTCAAAATATGTACAAGTAGAGGATCCCATGTACTTATATCTACAGCTAAATTTTTGATAGCGTTTAATGATTCCAGTGACGTATCGTGGATTCTCTTGATATGTCCTAACGATGCTTGCTGCGACACTGGAAGGTTCAGTAACGTATTGATATGCGACGTAAAAATAAGTTTCCTATTATTATACCTATTATTTAATATCTCCCAGCAGGTGATGTAGTTGTCTGAGCTAATCTGCAGATGTTGAACTAAACGCTCAGCTTCACCTCGGAGCTTGCCCTTCAAAAATTGCATCTTCTGCGCGCCTGATAGAGATGCGTTAGTGTGGATAGTCTCCGTGAATAAGTCCTTGAATGACGTCCACTGCTGGAAACTTCCGCTAAAAGTAGGCAACTCCATCTGCGGAGTCGACTTCTCCCTATGACACATGGACCTGATTTTCCTATTGATAGACCTCTTGATGTCTTCGTATAATTGCTCATAATGATAAAAAGCTGAATCATATTCTTTATTTTTACCCTCTAGCTCACTATCTATCTCAAGATGTAATGAATCAATTACCGACCAACGAGATTGTAATGTTTTGAGAATATCATCTAACTCCCATTTGTCTAACTCCGTATCTAAGTTAACACTAGTTACCTTTCTCTGTAGAGCTCTGAAGTTGCTCGCTTGCTTCCTGAGCAACTCGTCCGTCCTGCTGTTGACGCCCTGAGCCCTGAAAGTTACCTGATTTCCTCCCTCATGCGCGCCGTCTGGCCTTGCTGCTGGAGACGAGGTGCGCGCGGGTGGCTGCGTCGTCGACGCGCCGCCCAACGGGGTCGCTGGCCGCAGCAGCGATGTACTCGGCTTGGCGTCCCGTGCTTGATAGTTGACGATGACCGACCGGATGTGCCCGTAGCGCTCCTTGGTTGACTCGAACTGGTCGGTCACGAAATAATCATGAGACTTGTCGCTATAACCACATAGCTTGAAGTGGTTATTTTGAAACTCCTGCCAGTACTGATCCAGGGTTTCCAGTCTCCTCTTGATGTAGTCACCGGTCTTGCGCTCCGGCCCATCTTTCTTGAAATTGGAGTAGAGCTGCTCAATCGCTCCAACCAACTGCTGCTGAATTGATAGTAGATCTTCCATCTCTACTCTTGATATAACGTCCTTGATAAAAAATGCACTGCAATCCAATGTCCACTGATCACTTCACGAAAGTCACACTGTCTGTGTTTTCACTCGCGAAGTCCTTATTATTCACGAAGCACCTTGCTAGGATCCCTTCACGAAATAATAATAAACGAAGGACCATAAAGTATGTAGCGTCCTTGATTGACTACTACTACTTTTACTTGATAAATGAAACGATTGACTTGATAAACCGTTACTTGATTTATTGATTGATACACTTGATGATAGAATGACCCGGGTGTGCGAGCACGCGCGATCGCCTTGATAGATCGATGCGAACTGATTTTAATAAAATAATTAAATAATTACGCGAGCGCGTCCCAAACGCTGACTCCTTAAAAACCCTAAAATGCTTGATATACGATATGGATCGTACATGCATTTCAGTAGAGCAATATAGCTTAAACCATATTGGTGGTGAATTGATAATTTTAAAAAAAGTGTAAAGAAGTAAAGAGAGGCTATTGACATTTTATCTTTCTTTTTTCCGAGCAAAGCTTTGTCTCCTATGTACTTTAAAATAATATGTTTTAAACGTTTTACTATTATAGAAATCGCTATTCCATTATTACCGTTGACAGGAGAGCCATTAATAATAAGCATCCACTAAACAAAGACATTTTAAAGCCAGATAACGATGCTTATCCCAACAATGGCGGCGAGTCGCTAAACTCTTGTTTTTATTGTCTATTTATTTTAAAATCCTTGCCAAGTTTTGGAATTCTCAACATTAATTAGAGGTTGGCGGCCCTTTTTATTTATTATCAAGAACAAGTTACATACAAATGACGTTTATAATAATATATTAAAGTACTTTACCGACAGATAACAGAAAAGGTTTAATATTCGTTATTCTTTACTTTTACGCGACATCTAACTTTGGTCTTTTCCTTTTACTTGTGTAACACAAGGTAACTTTTATTAAATCTCATATTGAAATAATAATAGCTTTGTAATTCGTTGTTTATCAACTTCCAAGTAGAATTTATTAAATATTGTTCAAGAAAAATCTATGAAATACTTTTTATTTGCTTAATTTCTTAAGTTTTCACAGCTACGGGAAATTGACAAGCGTGGGAGCATGTTTATGGAGTTTTTATCATCGATCTAGGAAGGTCATGTTTTGACAATAACGGACTTCACACACGACGTTAGCTATAATAATACAAGATGTGCATTATATTATACTGTACGATATTTTAAACATCTTTCCATAGTTATCGTTCGGAGTCTACATATTACGTCAGCTTAATATAATATGATAACATATTTTTACTGCCTGACGCTTTCTATGGAAAGATGAATCGCGTCATAATATACACCGTTTTATTAAACCTGCGGTGGGTGGCATTTCATTATACCTTAAGAGGTCTGAGGTACTTATTCTTAATGAAATATTCCAGAAATCTTCGTGTTTATTATTTTCTATCCAAACCGTTTCATGTCAACAAAACTTTAGAAGCGTATATTCTGCAATGAAATAAGCCAAATAACTGGAAAAAATAAATAATAGAATTGCGGCGCTTTAAATATTTTCTGGTCAGAAATATAAGACATTGCTCAGAAATAGGAATATATTATACAGCTACCACAGTTTATATTTAGTTCGCTAGTCACGTAAAAACGGCAGAACGGATTCGGTGCAGACTCTAGCGGTAATTTGTTAAAACTGGAACTAGAAACTGGAATACCACTAAACTCCAATCGAAACAAATTAAAAACTGCGGAAGTTCTAATTTAATACTAATATAAATGGTGGTTTAATTTATATTAACGCTTAAATTATTATGAAAAGATCAACAGTATGTTTTATATACATACAGCTGTAGCAGACTAAGGGCCTGCAGTTTCACCACTTTCTGATAAAATGCCGAATAGGCTATCCACAACTATTCTGACAGATACTCCATACTCCATCTGTCAAAAAAAGTTGTGGGTAGTCTATCCGGCACTGATCAGGAAGTAGTGAAACAGGCCCTAAGTAAAATAATTTAAAATCTGTTCGGCGGTATAAATTGCATAATATAGCTAGAGGTGTCATCCAGACAGACAAACTGACTGACAAAATGTAGAAAGACATAAAGGCATAAACTCATGCAATATTAGTATGTTTAATATGGAAGTATGAATCCTATGCTTCGTAAAGTCGTGGCAAAATTCTAAAATACCGAAGAACAACACTGAGTTCCTGAAACATGGCCGCTAGCACAGCGTATAAATCATAAAGGGAATGGCTCATTTAATACGTGCCATTTTAGCTGGCAATTACTGCCCGGATATGAGTGATGCAATAACGCCGCATGCCTCTGTAATGGATGATTAAATAACATTGTTTTCACGCTTGTTATTCTGACATCGTCCGGCCTATAAACACTCTTATTATGCTACTGAATTGACTACCTGTACAGTGTAAGTACATTCATACTAATTCCATACTAATATTATAAATGCGAAAGTGTGTCTGCCTGTCTGTCTGTTATCTCTTCACGCCCAAACCACTGAACCGATTTTGCTGAATTTTTGCATGTAGATACTTTGAGACCCGGGAAAAGACATAGGACACTTTATTAACTCGGAAAAATGTACGATTCCCGCTCGATTTAAACGGATTTTGGGGCAACGGAGTTGCGGGCGTCATCTAGTTTCTAAATAAGAATGTTAGGAAAAATACGAACGATACAGTTGGGGAAGATAAGACTACTTTGATCTTAATAAATTTTAAAAATCATCAATTAGTATTAATAAAACAAATAATGAGCTGTCTGAGGCCTGTCTCACATTATCATATTATCATTAACTGACAATTTTAGCTTACGATGAATATTAAAATAGCTTACAACTTATATGGCATTGTTAAAAGGCCTTATGTAATAGCATAGTTATTGGAAAAATGCCTTTTTTTAAAGATTAACTTACTTCAAAATTTAATGCAAGCTAAATGCAATTTTCAAGAAGCAGGTATTTCAAGATAATATTTCTAATAAGTATGATAGTATATAAGAGCTCGTTGCAGCGGTATCATTTTTCAATACGAGGGCAGAAGATTGTGTTTGTGGACGTTCTAGATGATATTGCAATAATGGACTGAGAGGCGAAGAAAGGTTTTGGATTTTTATTTTTAGATATGTTAGCGCGGAATTTTCTTCATTTTGCTTTACTTTTACTTGCAAGGTTTAAAAAAAAGTTTTTGCGCATAAATACCTACTGTAGACACCAAAATGAACAACTGTAACTACTAATTACTTCTTACTAATTTTATAAATATAAAAGAGTGTATGTCTGTCTCTTTAAATCTTACCAATTAACATGAGTATGAAGATACTTTAATGCCCGGAAAAAAACGAAGGATATCCATTGAAGCGACAAATGAACGCTTAAATTACTAGAATCTAGATTTTGACCGCAACTTTATAAATATCGATGATGAAAGTATGTTTTGTTAGATTTAGTCCAGGAACAGCTGTCGGAGTACGTAGACTGTACAAACTTCGCTCGAACTTGTTCCTCGGATTACAGTTTTAAGCGCTACATTATAATGTTATTAAAACTTTAAAAACGGCTGCGTTTACTTCTAAAGTTCTGATTGTGTTGTGGTATCCAGCATTAAGATTCAAATATGCTTAGTACTGATGACTTTCCAAGTATGAGGAATTATACCTATGTATTAATTTGCTTGCAGTGTTAAGTTTAGTTGGCTTTGCGCTCTAATCTTTAATCGCGAAACCGCACCAAGGCGACACGACCGACGCGACCACAGAGACGCGACACTACAAGTTCCATATTTAAACTGATGATAGTAAAACGTCACATTCACGTTTGTAAAACGTCAGTTCTATAGAACGTGAAGTATCACGCCGTGTTCTCGTAGTGCGGTCTCACCTTTACAGTTAACTAGTTTTACTATTTTAAAACTAAACCAATAATAAAAACTAGGTATTCATGACTGTCTCAATTATTATATCACGATTTAGATATCTTTATTGAAAAGTTCACTTTTATGATTTATCATCATACTTTAATATAAAATTTTATAAAATTTGTGAACATATCACAAAGAACTAAACTTTCGATTTTAAAACTTAAATTTTAAACTTTCGACCCAGTTTTCCGAGTTTCCATTATTTTCAGAGTTTCCATTATTTCCGACATTTCTAGACGCTTGATAGCATACTCCATATCGATAAGCATTAAGCAAGTCACCTGTAGAATTTGACTGGCACGGTGCCAACAGTCGACTGTCGAGTGCCGAACTCAAACTCCCAATTGCATGATAAAACCCGCAAAATATGCACCCACAATCAACCTCGCTTATTCCAAATAATTTACTACCCTTCGCTGAGATGAATGTGTAATCGCGGCCATGTTTTTTGTTGGGCTTATATTATTTGTGGCTTAAGGGTCCGTTTACATAAAAAAGATAAGATGGGCTCAATGCAAATACGCATATAGCCGCTTTTTCTGACATGCATGTCATCGTCCAAGCTCGGAATCGTCCCAATGAGAGTTGTCTGCATCTTCATTTCACAGATATTATGTTTATGTAAAATGTCGCCTGATATCCGCAAAACATGACCCAAAAAATCTGGCGTATAAATTATTCAACTGTACGTTGATTTAAATTGAAGGTGTTAATGCCTAATACTCGGTAATAAGGAACTCCTACGACAGCTAATTAAGGCGTTTCCTACATCTATACACAACTTGTCACTGTTATTTGACTTCAATATTATGTTTATAGTCGAACAATTTTCGAAGAGCATCATAATAAAACACGCAAATAAATATCTCACAGACTACAAAGAGTAAAATTGGCGAAGTATAAAATATTTCGTATGCTGAAACTGTCGAGGGCTCGAAGTAATAAATTCTCGTTTCATCGGGGAATATTAAATATTATTAAAGTATAATGAAGCCATGTATTCGTTCGTTATAAGCCCGAAAAGAGGATCACTGGTTATTATGGTTCATATTTCATGTTAACCAATTTGTCTATTCCGATAGTACCTAATAGTCACTTATTTTGTACGTGAAATATTAAACTAGTGAAGTCTCCTGGGGTAGAAATAGCTGTGATCCATTGGATTTCAATCGCAGAATCGAATGTTAATACAAAGAAACGAAGACCTGATTTACTCAAGAGAAAAGATCAATCATCAGTATATTCGCCAGGCCTGAGAATAGTTTTTTTTTTCAAATATATTTTTTGGCAAAACAATGTTGCCGGATCAGCTAGTTTTTATATACTTAATACCTTATATACCAAACCAATAACCAAAGTTTCACGGTACCATTTAAATATGATATTTTATTCAATTAAATCAATTAAAAGTTTTCTATGTAGTAACGTGGTAACTGGTAGGCGTGTTGACGGACGAAACTTTGTAGTTTGTAAGCCTGAAATATTATTATGTGATGAATTTTTAGCTCGGTAGTACGGCACACGACATATCAAAAACTAGGGTAAGCCTGGGTACCTTTTAAATTCCGGCATTGTTTCGCTTCACAAAGGCCTTGTTTCATCACAAATTCACCATTAGTATACACCGAAATTCCAATATGGAGCTGAGTGGAGCGCACGAGGCATTTTAAAATGTTTGTATATTACTGAAAAGCCGAAAGAGCTAGAAAGAGTTCTTCAAAATAAAGTATTTAGAGAGAACTGTAAGCCTTAGGGTTAGGGTTTTGAGAAAATCAATATTATTATTAAACCAGTGGTTCTCAAAACTATTTTGCTGGCGGAACAATTTTAAGCTAAATGTCATTTTAGACGAACCCAAAAATACTGTTTGTTTTTGAATTAACTTTAATCTTCATGCACGTGCCTGGTCACATTTCAAAAAAAAAAAAAAAGGTTCCGGGGGAGACTCCGGAATGAAGCGCGCGTCACGTCGCCGTTAACTCGTGATAAAGTGTAGTTATTAAGTGTATATTATAAGTTTTATGTATGTTAGTCTTTAAGGTATATATTGTATGGGCCTATGTAGCCCGATATAAATAAATAAATAAATAAATAAATAAATAAATAAATAAATAAATAAATAAAACCAATTATATACAGCGAGTTTACAGCTATGCGGCTAAATCAATCATTCAAAAGTAGAAAAAATATAACGATTAAGGCAAGACAGCGGCAAACTAGAGTGATAAATGACGTCACACGCGATTGTTTTTTAATCGGAATGGCTTCTCGAATATTCTGGATAAGAGCCAGCAATCCTATTTTTGTTCCGTTACCAAGTAAAAGCAAAATTCATGGCCCACGCAGAGCCCTTGACATACCTTTACTTTATTATGGCCGACCATTTTGATTTTCCTCGTGTAGATTGAGCACGGTCTACATATTGCATTCATGATTATTTTGAATACTAGATATTATCGTTATTAATGATTATGAACTTCGGCATAAAATAAAAGCTTTTAAAAACGTTCAACCTTCAGAGACAATAACTAAAGCGCAACACCGATTCCATAAAAAGTATTGTGAAGTTAAAATTTCAAAAGCCTACCCAACTCACACAGTGATATTATAACAACTATATTTCATATACGGGTTCTCTTGAATATTCATTCGACTCACAAAAATAACACGTCCCTACTTCGTCCCCGGATTTCCTTGATTGTCCCTCGCATGGTTTCCTGGATTTGTTATTAAATCCTCAACTTTTTATTCGTTTATTTATGGAATTTCCTTATTATTATCGTGTCTCATAATATTGTTGCCGTAAATTATTTTTGTCGTAAAAGCCACAAAATAATAATTTGCAGATATAAGTTTTCTGTTTATTTTATTAGAATACGATACGATTTATTTTATTAGTATGGAACTAATATTACAAATGCGAAAGTGTGTATGTCTGTCAGTCTGTCTGTTACCTTTTCACATTCCAACCGCTTAAGTCTTAACCGATTTTACTGAAATTTGGTATGAAGATACTTTGTATCCCGGGAAAGGTTATGGGACAAATGTAAGGCTTTTGTCCCGTAAAAATGTATGACTCCCGCGCGATAAACGAGTTTTGGCGCAACGAAGTTGCGAGCGTAATCTAGTTGATTATATAAACTATTTCCACAAAAACAGCGCACTTCCTCCCTAGAGTGAGTCCCAAAAATCTATTGTACTGTTCAGAAAAATAAAAATGTTATTTACGACTTGTTTTCACGACTGTCCGAGTTATTCCTCTAATTTCTACAGGAGCATAATATTCTCACAATTATTGTGTACACAAATGATTGTAATTTTGTAATCACAAATTAATAATAATAATAAGCGATTCTCAACCTCATTTAGGATTTTCATTCAATTCGGACATTCCCCTCTTATTTAAAACAACAAGCAACAACAACTACAATGAAAGCTACTCCGCAATTATACAATACTAAATTGAGTTACAGGAAAACTGAAACTTTTCTATGAAAGGCGATAGTAAATTTAGATATTTACTACATTTGCTTCTTATTCAGTTCCAAGGAAGAACAATCCATACTTATTTTATAAATGCGAATGTGTTTCTATCTGTCTGTCTGTATGTTGCTTCTTTGCCTTTAAGCCGCTGAGCCGATTTAGATATAATTTGGTACAGAGATACTTTGAAAGGACGTGATAGTTTTCGTTGTGGAAAAATGTACGGTTCTCGCGCGATAATTGAAGTTCTGCGCAACGGAGTTGCGGGCGTCATAGTTTCTTATATTTTCATGAATCCCTTAAGTTGTTCCTCAGACGTAACCTTGATTTATTATTATATCTTATGTTTGTATTCGTATTATTACGCATGCAGACGCGTAGTGCCATCTAACGGCAACTCAGCGAAACTATCGTGGAAACACAGACAACATAAGTTCCATAATCGATACTAGATGGCGTTAGGTGGTACGTGCTCGAATTTTGTAGACTTGTTTACGCGAACCGGAATTGTTCCCGGAAGTTCCCGAACATTCTTTTATTCGCCTCGGCCCATATAAATAGCCCCAGGTATACAGCCCGGCAGTTCAGTTCGATACAAGCGATCATCAAGGCGACTTCGAAGTGAGAACAAGTGATCATTAGTGAGTGAACCAGTGATAGTGCTTAGTGTTTGGACCTAGTGATTTGTGTGAGCTAGTGTCAGTGAATAAAGTCTTTAAGAGAGTCACCAGGTCTTTCTCTCCGAATCCTCGAACCCTAGCACGTAACAGTATTTTGGATATAGCCTCATAGGTGTAGTTAGTAGTACTTATTTTATTATTTATCAAATAAAAATTTACATAAAAATAAATATAATCATGATTGGTATTGATACAACTAATTAGTGATGGATAGTTCCAATTAATTAATAGGCAATTCGAAATTTGAATCAAATGCTAATCACGTATTGGTTGATGCAATTACCTATGTAATTAAGGATCATCATTCAGAGGTTAAGCTAGGTAGCGATGAGCCAAAGGAGAGGCATAACATTCTGCGGTATGCCTCTCATGCTCATGATGGACACAAGCGACTAGGGAGTATTTTTTTATTTTTGCCCATTAATGACGCCGATTGTGCAGCTTCGCAATTATCGTCATGATCCAACTTGACGAGTGGAAGGGACGTTATTAATAAGCTGCATTTATTAGAAGCACAAAATATATAGACTGTTTCACCACTTTCTGATAAAGTGCCGAATAGGATATTCACAACTTTTTTGACAGATTCTCCATACTTGATCTGTAAGTTAATTGTTGGATAGCCTATTCGTCACTTATCAAGAAGTGGTGAAACATACCCTTAGTATTTACTAGATGACGCCTGCAACTCCATTGTGCGTTGTGTGTGTGCTGAATGAAGCTACGCTGGTGCTACGCGGTGCTACGCGGTGCTACGCCGATGCTACGCCGTTGCTACGAAATTCGTAGCAAGCAAATTCGAAGCAAATCTGTGAAAATTGAGATGTTGAACAGTAAACTATACAACATCGTAGTTGGTTTTACCACTGGTGTTAAAATCTTAAAATTAAGTTCACTTATATAATTATTATTATAGAGCTATATACTTCTAGATGACGCCCGCGACTCCGTTGTGCTAAAATCAGTTTATTGCACAGGAACTGTTCATTTTTTCGGCATAAAAAGTATCCTATGTCTTTTCCTGGAACTCAAAGTATCTCAGTATCCAATTTAAGCAAAATCGGTTCAGCGGTTTGGACGTGAAGAGTCAACAGACAGACAGTCAGACACACTTTATAATATTAAGTATGGATATTCTGTGCTTTATGCCCATAATACTTGTCGAAACATATTATGAAACCACTGTTTTTTTTTAAGAAAGAAAGCTAGTTGCCTATATATTAGGAGTATATTGAAAATTCATTTTGCTAAATCTCGAAACAGAATAAATAATCATTTGCATAGTGTATAGTGTACCTAGTAAACATGTTATGTATAATAATAGAAACTTTAGTGTATCAAACTTGTATAAAGTTAGTTCTGTTTACCATACGAAATTGATAACTCAAATTGCCGTAAAGTAAGTCAAACAAGATAAGGCAGCCGTCAGCAAACTGATTAAATTTAGCAGTAAACATTAATTTACTGCTAAATACAAACAGATTGTTGAGTGAAAGTGATAACTCTATCTTGTACTAGCTACGGAATTTAATATATAAACAAGTAAGAGTGGGTTGTACGAGCTTTAACCATAACAATATGTGAAATGAACTGTCAAATCCCTAGCAAAGGTTGCCATATTTGACGATAACCTTAAATTTTGAACGGAATGCAACAAGGTCTCTTCACTCCGGGTGAATTGCACCAGAAGCTGGTGCAATTCACCCGGAGTGAAGAGACCTTGTTGCATTCCGTTCAAAATTAGACATAACTAAAATTTAGCATTAACCAGCAAAATAGCAAATAGCTCTCCAAGCTATGGCATACGGGATACAATAATATGGCATCATTGTACACTCGTATTGTGTCGTGTATTTTCGGCTTACCAAATTATTTTCTTTCTGTATTATAGTATAAGATATCTAATAACTTAGAGATCTTTTAAAATACACGTACATAATATTATTGTATTTGAAGTGTCTGACATCCTTACCACAGAAAACACATTGTACTAAGCTAATATTTGGTAGCACTATATTGTATGGTAGATATGATATTCGAATATCGCGTATAGTTAGCAAACATTTGTATAGGATATGGAACTGAAAGGTTTTGTTCGGATTTACGCGTGTAAGCTGTATGGATGATGTGTGCTCGACGGGCCTCGGTGTCATGTTGCTTGCAGAGTGCAGTGTACACTATGCAAATTAATTTTGTTTGCTAGTTTGGCAAACAGCTTTATGCAGGTAAAGGCTGTTTATTATTTAATTATGTTCCTTTTATATATAAAAAAAACTTGAGAGGTGGCGCAGCGCCCTCTGCCCCTAACATGCAGGTACTAATAAAAAAGTGTCTAGGTCAAGTGTCGTTTTTTTCGGCCTAGCCTCCTATCGCAACGCGCGAAAAGGAACTCCGTTCCAAAAACAGGATGCACTATGAGAGTGCTGTAAGAAGTTTAAAACTGTTCACGGAGCGAGAAGGTTGCCTGTTCGGCCATACTTTCTCGCCACGAGGTACAGAGAGGAGGAACTCTCCTCTTCTACGCCAAGCTGTCGGTTTCATTTCTTTTGTTTTCTTTTCCTTTTTCTGCAAATGTGAGTTTAGCATTTTTATATCCCAAAAAGTGTACTAAGCTTTAATCGCCTCTTTGAATTTTACAGTTAACCATCAAATCTTTTTGTCTTTCTTTTCTTTTTAATTAGGGGGCAAACGAGCAAACGGGTCACCTGATGGAAAGCAACTTCCGTCGCCCATGGACACTCACAGCATTAGAAGAGCTGCAGGTACGTTGCCGGCCTTTTAAGAGGGAATAGGGTAATAAGGGAGGGTAGGGATAGGAAGAGAAGGGAATAGGGCCTAGGGGAGGGTAGGGAATGGAATAGGGTAGGGGATTGGGCCTCCGGTAAACTCACTCACTCGGCGAAACACAGCGCAAGCGCTGTTTTACGCCGGTTTTCTGTGAGGACGTGGTATTTCTCCGGTCGAGCCGGCCCATTCGTGCCGAAGCATGGCTCTCCCACGTCTCATTCTTCACGTATATTAGTGTACACACAGTCTTTTTTACTATCTATAATAATAAAAATGTATTTATGGTAATTAGTTTAACCTGTAAATGTTATTACCGAGACAACTGCGCGGCGTTCGCAACTTCTCATCTTCAATTAAGAACGTAACTTAAGCGGCTTAACCCTTGGGCTATTACGTGTTTAAATTACCATAAATAACCACTAAATACCTACTTAATCTAATGTTTGATTGGGATGGAGAAAGTTAACGTGTAGTTTAGTTTCAAAACTTAACAACATTTTAACAAAACTGGATTTTTTTTTAGAAGTGACAGGAGCTTTTGCTCAAACAGCAATAGATTAAAGAAAACTCTTCCAACGAATATCTCAGAAATGAGAGACTTCTTTCAAACCACGATAGATATTGATGTCTATTAATAAGTAATACCCTAAATCGGATGTTGCGAAAAAAGCAAAATACTAAAGAAAATTCTCGACTCTTAGATTAGATGATGCTGATAAAACCGCGAACAGAAGGTTCTAAACATTTTGATAATGACTTTTGTAAGATTAGTTATTTTTTTTTGAATTTAAAAAGTGTTTGCAAAAGTGCGTTTGTCGGTCTTTTACTTATCCAATTTTCTCGTAAAATTTTTGATGAAAATAAAAAAAAAATAATATCTATGGACGCTTCACACCACGTCAGTCTTGCCCCGTGCTAAGTACCTGAAGAACTTGTGTTACAGGTACCAGACAACGGAAATAATATATTTAATACTTTTATACTATACAATATATACCTACATATATTTAAGATTTCTATTAGATAATACACATATGTAACTAGTATTTAATACACATTAATAATTTAATACACATTACCCATTGCGTCAAAAAAGTCAATAGCCTCATACGGGAATTGACACCGTATATTTAATTTGTATGTTATACCTGTTACAATGCAGGCTGATCACCTGATTGTCTGACAAGTAAGATGATCCATGCGTCGGATGGGCATGTAAAAAGTCGGTCCTGCGCCTGATCTCTCACCGGTCGTGTCGGTCTGCCGTCCCACTGGGTTATGAGAGTAAAGGAATAGAGAGGGCTCTTGTGTACTGCGCACACACTTGGGCACTATAAAAATACTCCTGCGTAGCTGGCCTGGTTTCAATGAAACCGGTCACCGTCACCGAAACCGGTGTGGGAGCTATTATTATTATTATTATTGTTATACCTGTTGCATATATAAAGTTCATTTTGCTATGTACAGTTTCGTTGCAAAAAGTTGCTTCCGTTCCATTCCGTGCCGGGATAAATCAAACGACGTATAACGTCTGTTTTATAGAACGTGGAGTGTTGCGTCGTTTCCCGTAGTGCGGTCTCACCTTTATGAAGAAATTGCTACGCAACGAAATTGCGTGTAGGTAGTACTCTACTTTCATCAATTTTTCGACATTATATTCAAGCAATTATCGCCATTGTTGTGCCCGGAAATCGTATTTCATAGCAATAAATCTTAACATTCAATTTGCATGGTTCTCGTCGCGTCTAATAAGACGAAATCCGACGTCTCAAGCGTCGAGTTTTTTACAAGAGCGCGAATAGAGTAATAAATATTTTATGCTGGGTATAATAAGGAGATTTCGGTTTACTGCGAATCGACGTCATCTCAATCTTTATCATTTTCAAGGGCTGTTATCGATTTTCAACGGAATGGAGTAATGAAAATGGATGGTCCATGATGGGGGAAAATGGATTTTACTTGATACGGATCTTTTAATGTTGAACTATTACTAAACTACCTGTATAGTATTAGTTACCTTTTAAAATGTTGTTACTAAATTACTGACACTTTAGTTTTAATAAAATAATAGTAGAGGACCTCTTTTTGTTAGGTTTTACGAAACCTTATTGCGTATTTGAAGTCAATAATTTAGATAGTATAACAAAGTTACGTAACCAATGATGTAATTTCGGAAAAAATAATCAAAGGCAAAACCTACGTTATTTGGTCGGGCTCAGTCGCCAAGCGACGGTATTTAACTTAACCTAACCAAATAACGTAGGCTCACCTATGAATCAACCTCTCTAAATTATAATGGTATAATAAATTGTCTGCATTGTGGTCTGCATACTACAATATCACATTTGCATGGAAAGCAAGAGAGACGTCCAGACATTTTGATAAGATAATAATATGTCATTGTACAGAATGTCAATGATCTGTTTATGTTCGCTGTTCTATGCTTATTTTTACAATATAAGGGTCTTACCACAAAAGATTGAACAGTTGCTTAGAGAAAAATTCAGTACAAAAATGTCACAAAACAACTGTTCAACAGGTGTTTAAATCTTTTGTGGTAAGACCGAAAGTGTTTAACATCACTTCGCTGAAAACCGATTTTTCGATTTCATGTAGGTACTTATTTTAACTTAACGATACCCAGTACCTGTATACGAAGCTATTTTATAAAATAGATTGTTTCCAACCACTAATAATACTAATAGGTAAGGTAAGATGTAAACATTTTCCTTATGTATTTTGTTAGCTCTTCAATTACTCTATTTAGACATCTATATCTATACATATAATAAAACTGTAGAAATGAAAATTCTGTACATTAAAGATATTTAAAAAATAATAAGCAGGGGGTGTAAATACATCGCTATAGAAGCCAAAAATGTGATTAGTTTTTTGTCTGTCTGTCTGTCTGTCTGTCTGTCTGTATGTCTGTTCCAGCATCACACGAAAACTACTGATCCGATTTGAATGCGGTTTTCGCAGATATATTATTGGTCTTCTTCTAATTTAACATCTGATTTATAAAATTTTTCCCCCCCACCCCTCTAAGGGGACAAAAGAGAGGGACAAATTTTTTCAAACTTTTTTCTTTAATACAAAAACTACTGATCCGATTTGCAAACGGTTATCGCAGATATATTTGTCTTCTTTAAACTCAACATTTGGTATATAAAATTTTACCCCCCACCCCTCTAAGGGGACCAAAGAGGGGGTAAGATGTTGTATCAAACTTTTTTCTTTAATGGACTTACTTTATATTATTTACTGTGTTTTCCAACTCAACATTTGGTGTATTTAAACCCACCCCCTACCCCCCATCCCTCTTAGGAGACAAAAGAGGGGGAAGATTTTGGATCAACTGATGAAGTAGAAGTACTTTATATGGCAAAACAACGTTTGCCGGGACAGCTAGTCAATAATAATTCGCGAAGTTAACTACAATAAGTTCGTGAATATTTGAACGCCTCGGAAAACAATGTTGGACGCGAACGAAATTAAATCGTGACTCGGCTTCATTATTGACTCCCGCTGTATTGCCGAATGATATTCAAATTAATATTTTCATTTTGAGCATCACGCAAGATTTCTCTAAATCAAAATTAATTTTTCCTCAATCTTCCCAGAACTGAAAGTAAATTAAAAGAAGAACAATCAAACTGAGAACCATATTATGTTCATACAGGTTTCTCGAAAATGTTAACGACTGAAACTGTCTGATCAGTTATCATTCAAAAACATTCCCATCATTTTAGAACAAAATAAAGAAAACAATACATTTATAGTTACCATTTTAAAACACTTTTTATAAACCAATGCTTTCATAGTATTTCATGTAGAATTCCAGTAATAAATCTCACTTCTTGAGCACTTTTCGTAAACAATAGCTGGAAGTATTCCGTGCTGCATAATGTATGGTGCAATTAGTCTCAAGAACAGTCGCAGTGAGTGCAAACTGTAATACTATTAAATCGGATAGCGCTGATGATAATTTAATTTAGCCGTTTAGGTGACAAACAAGGTAAGATTTATTACTTGTTTGTTTGAAATTTAAAAGTTTTTAAAAGCAAACAACGGGTTGCACTCCGTTTGTTTAGAAGTGATAACAAAACCTGCTTACTTGTTTAAATCACTTCAGCAGGCATTAGTTTTATGAGTAAAAACCGGCCAAGTGCGTGTCGGGCCACGCGCAATATAGGGTTCCGTAGTACCGCTAGTTTTTGAAAATTTTTGTATGGTCAATGAATGTACATATTTTATAACGTGTTTTACAATACTAACTTCAATTCAATTCAATTCTTTATTTATCATACAATAATATACAATAGTATAAAAGCAAGGTAGCGTACATCACGTCGTCTAATCCCATGCTAAGTAAAAACTTGTGTTATGGCAATCAGACAACGGATGCACGCCGAACAATTTTATCCTAATATATATTATTCACACATTCACACACACAATCGCACTACACTTTATCACGTTAATGTCTCTTTCGGCGACGTGATGCGCGCTTCGTTCGGGAGCCTCCCCCGAAACCTCCGGTAAACTACACCGGCGGGCCAGAACTCCTCCACCTCGAAGATGGATAAAACTTGAGTCGGTACTCTCACCACAAAGGAACTAAAATTCACTTTGTGGCAAGAGTGCAGACGCTCCACCCTCAGGGTGTAGGTGGTCTTCTCGCGGATGTAGAACTACATCATCTCAGTTACTTTCAAAGGAATTTGAACGAAAAGTTCCTTTATACTTCGCCGAATACATTTTTTTTAGTTGATCGACTATTACTCAATAACTTATAAAGACGTCTTCTTAGCCGTGATAGAATTGAGCATATTTCCTACTCCCGTGAACTTTTTCACATTTCTAGAAGTGGGGGACACTGGACTCTAACGATTTTTTCCACTTTAAAACTTAATATTTCACAAATGGATCCCTAAATCGGAAAGTGATCTATAAATACTCATAATATTTTTAAAAAACCTATCCAACGACACCCCACACGATGGGGTGGGCGCGAAAAAAAATTCAACCCCGCTGGATGTGTAGGGGAGGTACCATAAAAAAATATTTTTTAAATATTTTATGTACCATTTTGTCGGCATTATTAATATGTGTACTCATGCCAAATTACAGCTTTGTAGGTCCTATAGTCTCTGAGCAAAACCGCGGACAGACAGACAGACGGACAGATGGACGGACAGACTGAAACTATAAGGGTTCCTTGTTGACTACGGAACCCTAAAAAGGAAATTGTAGGCAGAGGCACATATTTTTTTCCTGGATGAAAGAGAAATGGATATTATAGCCTCTCCTATGTCGCGTCAGAGGTCTTCTTTCCTTGCGTCTTAAGAATTTTCAACGTCACGTGTCTGACGTAATAAACTCACGTTTTAACCCATCCTTAAAGGTACAATGCCGTGCATCGCGACAGTCGTAACGACTGTCGCGATGCACGGATGACGGAATTGTACCTTAAAAGTACACAATGCATGAAAGAAGTTTTCACTTTCAAAAACTAAAAAGAAAACTATAACATAGCTCGTTTCGTAAGATTTATTGTCTACTAATAAAGAAACATTAAGCCTCCGACAGTTGAGGATGATGAATAAGCTAAGAAAACTCGCCATTTCTATCATTGCTTCTTGTGTTTATTGCTGAGCGTCTTGAGTGTTATGTTTTAGTATAGTCTGCTCATAAATATCGCGTGAAACGCAAAAGAAATGCGTGGAATGGTAAAGATAATAAATTTTGTTTTGTGCATGAAAATAAAAGAAAATATTTCACTCATGTGAGATGAGTGAATTTTTTTCTCAGTGTCTTAGTATTTCGTAAAAAAATCTAAATAAAATTATAAGGTTTAAACACTTACGGATTTTTGTCGTGGTGCATCAGTCCACCCGTGACCACGGCCGCTGGAAAGCAGCCGATATGTCCGGATTATCAAAAGTGCTCCGCGACAAAAACCCGTACAAGTGTTTATACCTTATAATATCATGAGTGATATTAGCGTAAACTTAAGAAAATATTAATTAAATCTACATAAAACTGAATTTCACAAAATTTTGTACTGATAACCGCTAAAGTACCATCCGTCCTTTGAGACTAGACGAGAAACGAACAGCAAACAACAACAACAATTTGTTTCATAAAAAGTCTGATATTATAATATAAGTTGAACTGTTACCGACCCGTGGGACAACATTTTTTCAAGGCGAAGAATATTATAATACAATCTTAAAAAAGATTAAAATTATTGATATTTTTATGGATGCTTAGCTTTGTGAAGGGTATGTTGCTGCTTGTTTTTGTAACCTTTATCTTTTCCTGTTTTCTATTTATATCATTACCAAAAATCAAACTTAGCTCAGTAGTTTAAAATTATTCAATACCAACAAACAACCAAATTAGTAGTTAAGTAGTGCATAATAGAATAGATCAATTCAGTTTCAAGATCTTGGCACCAGTGTAAAACCAACTACGATATTGTATAGTTTACTGTTCAACATCTCAATTTTCACAGATTTACCTTGCTACGAATTTCGTAGCATCGGTGTAGCATCGACGTAGCTCCGCCGTAGCTCGGCGCTACGAGTCAATTTATGTACGGAGAGCCCTATTCTAGCTTGTAGAGGTAATTAACAGGTAATATCTTATCTTTACGTTATAATAGGCAGTACATTTATTTTCGTACGGTAGTCCATGTTATTAATAACTAAATTTAATATGATATTGAATGTACTGTAACTTCTTGGTGGAAATTCATGTTTCACAATAGTACACCTGTCCTGATGATGATGTTAACGAAACCGGTCGTGTGAGATATAATTGTAGTAAATTAAATTAATAAATGTGGAATAAGTACATGGAAAAGTGTGTATTACTGTGAAACTAAATTTAAGACAAGATCATAAAAAGTCGGGCAGACCGATTGCTTAATGGAGAGTATTATAATATTAACGTCCATACAACATTTAAATTCTATAATTATTGTGCGCTCCCGATCCTTAATTATACTATCGTTAAACGTTATGTTATTTAACAGGAGTTAATGATTACAATGCTTTATTATAAACTATATATTTAAATAACTAATGCTCAAAATTTACACAATTTTACTCTCAAGATTACGATTCTAGTTATTTACAAATTATTAGATTTAATTCCCCAGCTTCAATATGAACAGTTCTCAATATATGTTAGTTATGTAAAAGTAAAGCTAACTAACGCACGTGAGCAGTTCCAGCGGAAAATCAAACCGATAAGCTCATTTCCCCCGACGACGACGTGTGCTAATGTATCGTAGATTGTATCGCACTACGACGCTCTTCAAATGTCTCGTGTGTTTAAAAGAGGCTATTTGCGATCAATCGTTTCGATTTAACAGGTGTGAGTTTTGTTGACCAGTATAACTATCGTGTGTTTATCTTAGATGACCGATAGTTGCGATCGATCGGATTTAACCGGTATAAAGTGAAATAAAATTAATTTAAGACGATGTTAATCATATACTTACCTATTACATAAAATTACAGCAAATTTTGTCACATAGAGGCCACACTCAAATAATACTTGCAGGAAACAGAGCTGCTGTCTATCAAGTGAAACTTTACGATAATCTAACTCATTATCATGATTTTAATCACACGACAAAACAGCCTAGTAGGTTCAGCAACTCTCCTTCTTCATAATATTTTATCAAAATAAGAAATAGAGAATTGGTCTGTTTATTTATAAGTTTGTCAATACGTCTGTCACATGCATTATATGTTTATTTGAAATGACAACAATGGTATCACAGATTGCGTATAAATAATTATTGAGTTTAGAAAGCAGATATTTTAATATGTACAACACATCTCTGTACGCAATAACACGTTTTACCGGGACATTATGGTAATTTTACGCAACTAACGTGAAATAATTCGACCTCTCGACCCGGGGCTGATAAATTAAACATTCATAACTCGCACTAATTAAAACAACTGCTAAACACATTTTAATACATTGCCGACTGAATTATTAAATAAGTTTACTTTCGCGATTATTAAACAACAAGTCAGTTTTATTAAAAGCTGACTGAATATTAATTAAGGTTTATTTTTAAGGTTAGATAGGGAAAGTTGTTTCAGTTTTAAGGGGAGTATAGAAGTATAGTATCTAATAAAGACAAATAATACACGGCCAGTCTGTCATCATTTGAGTTAAATAATCTGAGACTGTCGCAGGAATTATTTGGAAACTTATAATTTTTTATTATGAGGTCGAATTTCGACCATTGGGTGATCTCTAGTATTGAGAAATAGACTCCTATTTATAACTTCGTTCCATTGCATCCGGGTGTCCCCTGACACTTATCAAGTTTTTTTGTAATTTTGAAAAGGTAATGGTAATAGTGGCTCGCTAACGGGCGCGGCCGGCCGTCGGGATCCAGGACTCGGGTCTCAGTGCTCTCCCAGCCAGCGGCAGCGACAGTCGTGCAGTGTTGTGACACTTCTCGTTAACTTCTCGTAGGGATGTGAAGTGAATTCGACAGTGATGTGGGATTTTGTGATGCGGCTCAACGAGGGACTTAGGTAATTAATTTTTGGAGTGATATTATTATAATTATATTTTTGCGTAAAATCGTGGGTACTATTTTCGCTTATAATATTAGTACGACTGTACCTAGGTAGTTTGAATTGCTTTTTATTCTTTCGCTAAAAATACTTTGAGATAAAAATTATAAAATAAAGCCTGTCGTCTTTATATTTTTGTAAATATTTAATTATCTAATATCTAGGTGTAAAATATAATTATGTATAAAATTCTAAGATTTCCTTGTAGATATTTTGAAGTGTACTTTTTATGTTATGAAAAAAAACAGTTAACAAAACAAAATCAAATATTGATTACACCTTATTAAAATAGGTCGTCTTATAGGAATTACTTTAAAGCTATAAATAAAGGATACCAGGTGGTCTATCCAAGGTTGTATGCTAATGTGATCTAAGCGTCCAATTCTATCTACATAAATATGTATGTGTGAGTAATGTGTTTCAAATGAGGGTTGAGTCCCGCCCCAAGGTGTCGCATGTCTCTAAGGATACAATAGGAAAGAGATAAAATGCCATATACCGGGTGTAATAAAAAAAGTGGTAAAGCTTTAGGGTGTGTATGTCATACTCATATGTGTCACTTACATAGAGTTTTCTGCGAAATTAGCAGCGCTGAAAGAGAAATTTTTTAGTGCTTTGTGTGGGCAAAGCTTCATAAATTTGTAGTAAAGTAAAAAAGTAACTCATTCAGCTACTACTTTCACAATGAACTCTACTTTCACAGGATAGACTTATACATACCCTACACTCTACAGTATTATCACTTTGTTTTGTTAAACCCAGTATATAATATATAGAGACAGAGATAAGGGTTCAGTTAAATGACAGAATGCACTTTTAATGGAAAAGAAAGAAGAACTCAATGCACTTTTAATGGAAAATAAAATTGCGCGTAATAGGTAGGCTGATAAAAACATTTTGTATCGCGGTATAAAAGGTTAAATGGACATTAAAAAAATAGCCATATCTATTATTTCAGCCATTTGTGCTTTAAGCTACTAATATAATACAGTAGAAGGTTAAAATATTCAAACACGACTTTATGCGAAATATTATTACCGAATCGGATACTTAAATTACCAATCTATGCGCTGAAGAAACCTACTCTAGATTATGTCGACTTCTCTGGGTTATTGATAATAATCATATATCAAAACATCATGCCTTCTTATCATATAAGTGCGAAGCAAAGAAAGATATTATATGTATTATTCGATAAACTTTAACAATAACTAGCGCAGATGGGCCCAAGTTAGACAATCAGGTCGCGAGATCCGGCAGGGCAAAGTATTGAACCTGGGTAATAATAACGTTCCCTGAGGCCTTCACACATCGCAACAACCACAGCCCCTAGAGTACTGCTAGCAAAATAGTCCCGGGGCGTGTACTATCAGAAAAATTTGTAGGTAGACAGCAGAGATCTCAACAATCAAGCAAAATTTTAAAGCTGAAATTACCGCTATGTTGTAAAGTACCGCCCGAGATCGGTCGGAAAATCTTCCTTTACGGCGGGAAAGGATTTCAAATTTTAAGAAAGGTGCTATAGCAGCACGTTTACTACGCATGTAGCAGCATTGCTAACTTAAAATAATTAGGAAGTTCAAAGGCTCGCTTCTAATAGAGTATAGACCTTGACCACTAACAACCGAGAAAATGATGAAAAATGTCGACATTGAAATGAACTTTCCGTTATTACCGTAAATTAAAAGTTACTGGCTTAAAACCCGTCGATGGTTTTACTTGTTACGGAAAGCTAGTTTTATTGCAGATTGTTCACGCACATTGATGACCACAGACAAACATTCCATTAGCAAAACTTGTCGTTCATTCTCTATTCCATTTAAATAAATTTTGTTCTAAAAATAAACAAGAAATTGCATCTCGATTAAAAGTGCTATTATTGTATATCTTTAGGGCGCTACTAATAAAGCGTATATTTAAATTAGTGGTATTATAGGAACCCATACTGATCTTAATTTACATGTAGCTTGAGCTAGAAATAGAAAAATAGGTATATTACATATCTCACCAAAAACATACCTGTTAAAACGGGGCCAAGTTCCTATTCACTAATCCTTAAAAAAGAGTTGAAATCCAATTCAATGCCAAGTTTAGATGCACTTCCAAATCGATCATAATCATCTTCATCAACAGCCTGATCCTAAATACTTCTAAATTTGAACTTGGCAGGTTAATTTAATCACATAGATATCTTATATTTAAATTTAAAAATTATACAATAATTATCAAGTGCTATTAGCATGAAAACCTGCCAAGTTCAAATTTAGAAGTATTTAGGATCAGGCTGTTGATGAAGATGATTATGATCGATTTGGAAGTGCATCTAAACTTGGCATTGAATTGGATTTCAACTCTTTTTTAAGGATTAGTGAATAGGAACTTGGCCCCGTTTTAACAGGTATGTTTTTGGTGAGATTTCAATACTTTTTTTAAGGAATCATACCAATTTGTTTCTTTCCTCCTCATCTTATTTCAGTGTATTTACTTGTACATATTAATTTTTATCTCAAATTCATAGATGAGCCGACTCACGCTTGACCAATTTCTCAAATTTCTTAATTTTTTGTTAATCTACATATAACAAACAACCTGTGTGCCAAATTTCATAACGCTACGACAACTGGAAGTGGCCTAGAGGTTTTGATTACCGATTTTTATCTCAAATTCATAGATGAGCCGACTCACGCTTGACCAATTTCTCAAATTTCTTAATTTTTTGTTAATCTACATATAACAAACAACCTGTGTGCCAAATTTCATAACGCTACGATAACTGGAAGTGGCCTAGAGGTTTTGATTACCGATTTTTATCTCAAATTCATAGATGAGCCGACTCACGCTTGACCAATTTCTCAAATTTCTTAATTTTTTGTTAATCTACATATAACAAACAACCTGTGTGCCAAATTTCATAACGCTACGACAACTGGAAGTGGCCTAGAGGTTTTGATTACCGATTTTTATCTCAAATTCATAGATGAGCCGACTCACGCTTGACCAATTTCTCAAATTTCTTAATTTTTTGTTAATCTACATATAACAAACAACCTGTGTGCCAAATTTCATAACGCTACGACAACTGGAAGTGGCCTAGAGGTTTTGATTACCGATTTTTATCTCAAATTCATAGATGAGCCGACTCACGCTTGACCAATTTCTCAAATTTCTTAATTTTTTGTTAATCTACATATAACAAACAACCTGTGTGCCAAATTTCATAACGCTACGACAACTGGAAGTGGCCTAGAGGTTTTGATTACCGATTTTTATCTCAAATTCATAGATGAGCCGACCCACGCTTGACCAATTTCTCAAATTTCTTAATTTTTTGTTAATCTACATATAACAAACAACCTGTGTGCCAAATTTCTTAACGCTACGACAACTGGAAGTGGCCTAGAGGTTTTGATTACCGATTTTTATCTCAAATTCATAGATGAGCCGACCCACGCTTGACCAATTTCTCAAATTTCTTAATTTTTTGTTAATCTACATATAACAAACAACCTGTGTGCCAAATTTCATAACGCTACGACAACTGGAAGTGGCCTAGAGGTTTTGATTACCGATTTTTATCTCAAATTCATAGATGAGCCGACTCACGCTTGACCAATTTCTCAAATTTCTTAATTTTTTGTTAATCTACATATAACAAACAACCTGTGTGCCAAATTTCATAACGCTACGACAACTGGAAGTGGCCTAGAAATTTTGATTACCGGTCAGTGAGTCAGTGCCAAAATTAGCTATTTTTACAAGGAAATATTTCAGGATCTAACAAATCTATATCTATGAAATTTGGTATATTGCGTAAGTACTAGTATATAATTAGGTAGGTAAAATTTTATCTTTGCTCTCGCAATAGGCACTGAGATACAAGGGGGTCAAAAGTGCGTCGAAACCGTTCGTGTAAATAGTGCACGGCATGCGCGCGGCCTGCTGGAACTTGGCCGCGCACTCCGTGCGCTTTGATTTTGGTAAAAAAAATACAAACAAAGGCACTTAGCACGTCATGTTACGTGAACGCGACGCTGATTTTCAGTTAACTTGTAACGGTAAAATTAATTGTAACGGAGTTTATAATGACGTAAATAATACAAACATAAATTAAACTTAACAAGCAGTTTGACGGCAACAATACTTCACCCAAAAGCCTGTGAAACGTACACTGATGACTGAATTTACAAAAAGGCTTTACGAAATTACCAATAAATATTAAACATATATCCTTCTGACTCCTAAGATTTATAAAACGGTACAACCTGCGATGCCGAAATAAAGTACCGACCAAATAAAAAAGGTTTTTCTGACACGTTCGCAGATAAAATATCAGTAAGGTTGTACAGAAAATGTTGTGTATATGCCAAGGATTGTAACAAACAGCCCAGTATTAAATACACTTGTACGTTTTTGCGATTTGTATTGTCAGCAACGTTACGTTCGCTCGCGTGGGACGTTTAGAAATCCCTGAAAATGAGTGTTCCTTTTACCTTTTGTGTGTAACTTTCTTTTTTCAAATTGTACATTCATGTTTGCACTTTGTTGCACGAATGTGCAATCTATTCAAATGCTACTCAAAGGTAGCATTTATACCATTTGTTTAAAATATTCTGTTTGGCTTGAACGCATATTTAAAAGTTAGCGGTTAGTAGTATTATGGAATATCTAAATTATACACTTCAAAGAGCAATTACCATAGGTCACGAACGTTTTTGGCTTAGGCCTAATGTGATAAACGATATCTTTGTGAAACAAACTTTGTAACGATAAGAGCCCTAAGGCTATGCGATAACAATATACCCTCAGATCTCCACTCAATTAATTTGTGCCTTGATTAATATTGTGAGGTCGTGAAGCGTAAACCATAATATTGATGTTATTGGCTTTATCTTATCGTCAGGTCGAACGGTTCATCGTCCAATGTATAATAATATTATATATATTTTTTACAAAATCTGTATTTAAAAAAAAACTTTTTCGAAAACTTTTTTAACAAACAGATATAGCCGCAAAATGCCTGCAAACGTGCAGGTGTTCCACTCAACTACAAAGGTTACATACCATAATAATATAATAATTTGGATGAGTACGTTCTACGTCACGTAAGGCCGTTCGGGGGTTAATGGGTTACCACATTAACCCCCGAACGGCCCAAGTGGGCCGCGATAACAATAGATAGACAATAGATTTCTAAGAAATCCACTAAAAATATAATCATTAACACATTTTACGCACACTGTAGAACATTATGTAACTGTCCATGTACTTTTATGAAATTGTATAAAACTCCTCTCTACGTTGAGCCATGATAGAGTCATCACTGCCACCACAATGGACATGATGGAAATCATGATTGTGAAGTTGTTTATAGCATGCACAACGTCGATCATGAGCAAATACAGACGATCATGCCTAACTACTGAGAAAGCAACTAAATATAGAAATTACTAGATGTCAACCGCAACTCCGTTTAAGCGTGAAAAGCGATTCAGCCGTTAAGTGTGAAGAGGTAACAGACAGACAGACAGACACACTTTCGCATTTATAATTGTGAGCAAAGAATATGACCATGAGATTACTCGTGCGAATTTAGAAGTTTTATATTTAATCGAAACATCTACAAAGTTACATCAACCGATCTCAGAATTTTTCGTGTTCGCAGTTACTTTGACAGGTCATTACCTGTCAAAGTAACTGACAAGTAATGACCTGTCAAAGTAACTGTCACCGAAATTTGTTATCTCGATGAGACTCGATCCATCAACCACAATTACTTTAATCCGATTGCTAAAGCCCTTGAAAATGCGCCGTAATTTGAGGGTAGAGGCTGTAGGCAGTAGGCGGGTGAATTAGACATTTTTAAATGAAGCACTTTTGAAAACAGAACACAAAGTTTAAATATTAGTCAATGTCGAATAACCATTAGTCGATATTTAAATTTAGAACGAAAATGGTTGAGCGTTTTTACCCCAGTTAGTCTGAAGCTTTTTTGCTGAAAAGGTTTAATATTTTAAATAGAGCCTAATTTTCTGTTTTGGTATATTTTACAAACTTTAACTTTATTAATAAAAAAACTTTTATTCATAGTTTTACGTAGTTTCTAATTAGTAATTTAGGAAAAGAATAATAAATAAAATATAAGTAATATAATTAAAAGTTAGAACGTTAGTATAGAGAATATAACAAAATGTACGTCACATTTGCGTACAATACAAACCGAAAGCAACTCCAAGGTCTGTATCGTGTGCACAGGAGTAATCTTGATCCTAGTTCGAACTAATCCAAGATTAATATAACAGCCGATAAGGTTTATATAGTACGTAGATTACGCTTTTAGAACGTGATAGATAGCGGTAATACGACCTCGAAATTTGCTGAAATAATGCTCACATCGTCTACAAAAAGAGGGTTGATTGATTGCGTTACTACATACTCTTTTTGCCATATTAACTTGATTTATATGGCCCTAATTCCCATGGCTGAAGTGTTGTGCTTGTCTGAAAAAAGGAGGATAATTCTAATATAATAAATGAGGTGTCTGTCTTGCTCTCTGTTCACGCCTGTGCCGCCTCTTGCTCGAACATCTAAACTGATTTAGATAAGATTACGTATGAAGATACATTTGAGCCCCGGGAAAGAATATGGAATAGTTTTGATTTCAAAAAATGTAGTTTTCGGAAAATAAATTTTTTGGCGTTACAACTATTTCAATTCTTTCTCATGAGTGATGAGACGTGTTACTATTGTATACGCCCAGATGGTCAGTGCCTTTTCCCCTTCTCATTACTACCGCTAGCCCTCATAAATATTTAAAAGGAGACCGAATACTTCCGGAGATCAGTACACTATCAGTCTTCTGGAAATTAAACTTTCTTAATTGTCACTTTACTAAGGCTCCTGTAAAATTCAGAGCAATCACCTATTAAATGTAGATAATGGCCGTTCGGGAGCTAAGTTTAGTCAGTACTGCCGAGTCACTTCGAACCTGTTATAATATGTGCTCCAGAAGCAATAGCTTAAAAACTACAGTAGACAGAAAGGCGGTAACTCTGAAATCATATTTATAGTATTTAAACATAAAAAATGTAAAATGAGATAAGTATTAATATTAAAACTGGAGTAAAAAGTTTTAAGAGAAAGAACAAAGTTTTACTGTCACAAAATACGCTTTTACAAAGCGCACCAAGTATTTCCAAGATACATAATATAATTACAAGTTCATATTAGGTATAGTTATATTGCGTTAAGTTCAACGTTTTCTCATGATATTAAAGCGAAACTTTTGAGGTACATACGTCATACTTGTTTATAAAGGCTTTGGATTTTGCAAAATATACAAAATTCGCTAGTTTGTGTGGTTGCGCTTGGTACAAGATGTTATCTACATTGCATATCAGAATGTTAGTGACTCCTTTGGGAATGCTTGAATGTTTTGCTGAGAAACAGACTCTGACTTAAATGTTTGTATGCAATATTTTGCTCTATTTTTGTAGACTTTTTCTGGGATAACAATCGCATATAATCTAGACTAGATGACGCCCGCAACTCCGTTGCGCCAAAACTTGTTTATCGCGCGGGAACAATATATTTTCCCGGGATAAAAAATATCTAATATTGTTTACTGGGACTCAAAGTATCTCCATGCCAAATTTCAGTAAAATCGGTTCAGCGGTTTGGGCATGAAGAGGTAATAGACCGACAGACAGCAGACAGATAGGCAGACACACTTTCGCATTTATATAATATATAATATTAGTGTGGATAACTGAACAATTTTTAAATAAATTTTGTTATTTGGGATATTGGAAAGATATTTGAGGACAAGTATGAGAGAGTGGAGGCTATTTAAATTTTTCATTTGTATGAATAAATAAAACATGTTATTAACTAAAGAAGCATAGTAAAACTTAAAACTATCCTTAATTCCTGCTTGTGAACACAGTCCAATGGACGTTGGTTTTTCTTTTGCAAAAGGTTGATAGATGTGTCGCCATGTAGGCGGGTCGTGTACACGAAGCGGTTTGTAGGACACTTTACATAATGTAAAGGTCGTGTTTCTTTATGATTATTGATTTTGATGAAGGTATGGAGATACTTTGAGTCCCGGGAAAGGACATAGATTACTTTTATCCCGGAAAAATTACGATTCACGCGCAATAAACTAATTTTGGCGCAACAGAGATGCGGGCGCTATCTAGTTATTATTGATAAACCAGTTTCAGAGATGAAATAGTAATATAGTAGATCATATTTCATTCGAATACTACATTGTCGTTGTCATTTGGAGTCGGCATTTATTAAAAGCTCTACATATAAAGTACTCTGTGGCGGAAGCAATAACGTAGCTACACCGTAATGTCCACAAAAACAAAGTGCAGCCTCTGCCATTGAATTATTGGACTCTGAGAGTGAAGCGAGCTAGATACTAATAATTATTGCTATGTTAGATAAGGAAAAGTTAGATTTTAATCTGTCATACAAATTCGTAATTACGAAGCTTTGTGACAAATTTTCTAGTGTAGATCATCAAAACCTGGAATTTTTGACGTGACAACGAACTCGTGAGATATAATACAGATTTTTATGACAAGCAACGCTTTGTAACAAGGCGCATACATTAATAAAATGGTATTTTTTCTACGTTTCTAAAAAATTGACCAAGTACGAGTCGGACTCACGCACGAAGGGTTCCCTACCATTTAACAGCAAAAATAGGCAAAAGAATGGTATTTTTTATGGAAACCCCCCTGAATATTTATTTTATTTTACTATCAATTACTAAAGTACTAATACTATTAAGTATTTTGTGAATATTTCAAGTGCCTACGTCATACGTGTTTTATTAATTGATATAGAGCAAAAAATAAAAAAAATTAAGTTTATTGTATGGGAGTTTGTGTATTTGATTTATTTTGTTTCTAGTACTTGTCATTATAGCGGTAACAGAAATACATAATCTGTGAAAATATCAACTCTCTAGTTATCACCGTTCTTGAGATACAGACAGACGGATAGACAGACATCGAAGTCTTAGTAATAGGATCCCGTTTTTACCCTTTGAGTACGGAACCCTAAAAAGAATACGGCGTACGTTTGATACCTTTTCAACGCTAATGTAATCAGCTGCTGTTGTATAATCCTTTGCATATGCTCGTTAAATATTTATAAGCAATATCCTCCTGCCACCCATGTGACATTATGTACAATGTATATGCATGCATAAAATATTACTTCTCAATGTATGAATTTCATAAAGCACGTAAAAATTTTCAATTTCCTCCATTCTCTTCCTTACGTAAAGACAAAAAGGTGTATGTTTAGTCAATACTCTAATTTCCGCTTTTTACTGGAATTTCTCTATTCAAAAACGTTAACGATTGGTTAATATTTTGACGTTAGCCAATCATAAACGCTCCTGTCAAAACACCTAAGAACCTGTGCATAAATGTAATAAAGCCTTTTAAATTTAAATTAAATTAACTTCATTTTGATTAACGTCAACAACGTCGTCCTATTGTTTCTTTAAAAGAAATCTTATATTATTATTCCAGAGAAAGCTTCCGAGTGACAGCACCAAGACAGCACAAAAAGAAAGTTTTATAATCCAAGCTTAGCTTTAATATTCTGGAATGTGAGAAAATAATTTTCGTTCAAATACTTATAAAAAAATGAATGTCAAAGAATGAACGTTATTTAAAGTTTACGACAATCAATGATATCGTAAACTGACCGCCATCTGCCAATCAATCAATTTCTCAAAAAATGTGAACAAACCGGCTGTTCTGTACTTATTCAAAAATAGATGACGCCCGCAACTCCATTGCCTCAAAATTCGTTTATCACGCGGGAACCGTACATTTTTCGGAATGAAAAGTATCCAATGTCCTTTCCCAGAACTCAAAGTATCTCCATGCCAAACAGCAAAATCGGTTCAGCGGTTTGGCCGTGACGAGATAACAGACAGATACAGTTTCGCATTTATAATATTAGTATGGAAGTACGGATATTGTCCCATACACAGCTCCAAGTAACTATTTATCCTACCATGTTCAGCTCAACTTAATTCGGTTTCACTGTATGTCTGCCTGTTTCATCACCGCCCAGTATCGACAGAGATCAATTGAAAGTCTGTTTAATTAAAATCTAATTCCATCACGTACTGTGCGCGCTTTGTACGGAGCATAGCCGATTAGTTACGTTGTTCAACCAAATGATTCTGCTCTACATGCTTTGTACATTTGCTGTCTCTACAATCTAATGCTGCATACATTTGCTATGTCTACAATCTACATGCTATATATGTCACCGTAAGATTTTAAACACTGCGAGATTGTAATGTGACTAATGCCCAGTTTCTGAGGTTTTTTGACCGGAGTTTATCTTTTCACTATCGCTTTTGATTGGCTGGCGTCAAAAAATTAACCAATCAACAACGCTAGTGAAAGGATAAACTCCAGTCAAAAAACCTCAGAAACCGGGCATAAGTGATGGATTGTAACAACCAGTTTTCCGGTGATTTTAAATTAATTATTTCATATTTAATCAATTGCCTGAAAATTTGATGTATAACATTGAATAAAATTTAGATATATTTAAAGTGCAGTTTGAATTATCTACACGGCACATCTAATAGCACTTTAAATATATCTAAACACATCTCATACCATTGGGCATTGAAGTTATTTTAAATACGAAATAATTAATTTAAAATCACGGGAAACCTCGTTGCTTACAATCCATCACTTAGTCATATTACAATATCGCGGTGTTTACAATCTTACGGTGACATATACATTTGTATGTAGCATGTAGAGCTGTCTCCACATGCTACATACATTTTCTGTCCCTACATGCTACATACATTTGCTGTCTCTACACGCTACATACATTTGCTGTCTCTACATGCTACATACATTTGCTATCACTACATGCTACATACATTTTCTGTCCCTACATGCTACATACATTTGCTGTCTCTACACGCTACATACATTTGCTGTCTCTACATGCTACATACATTTGCTATCACTACATGCTACATACATTTTCTGTCCCTACATGCTACATACATTTGCTGTCTCTACAAGCTACTAAGAATATATAGTTGGCTAGATGACGTGTGCAACTCCGTTGCCCCAAAATTCGTTTATCGCTCGGATATTGTAAATTTTTCCGTGGTAAAAAGTATAATAAGTACTTTCCCGGGACTCAATGTGTCCCCATACTACAGTAAAATATCGGTTTAGTGGTTTGGGCATGAGACAGACAGACAGAAATATACACTTTCACATTTACAATATTAGTATGGATACGGATTTCTACATATAATATTCAAGCTATTCAAGCTACAAATGATTAAGATATTTATACCTGCAAATTCTAAATGATTTTGCTGTCGACACCTGGCTTCAATCATCTAAATTTTTTCCACCTCTACGGTCTACCTGCAAAGATTTAATTTTTTTTTTAATCGTTTATTTCAAATAAAAAAATACAAAAGTGGCTTAAACTAGTTTCCCGCCAAACTATACAGTTTATTTTGATTTGATTTGATTTGATATAAATGATTTTGCCATCTCTATATCTCTGCAAACATCCAAACCGCTGAACTGATTTAGCTGAAATTTGGTTTGGATATACTTTGAGTCCCGGGAAAGGGCAAATAATACATTTTATCCCGGAAAAATGCATGGTTTCCGTGTGATTATCACATTTTGGGGCAGCGACGTTGCGGGCGTTATCTGCTACAAAATGTGATTTAGTTATCTCCATCTGCGACGATCCGACCTTGCTATCTTTAGCTTCGAATATCTAAATTAAAAATCGATATTACTTTGTTATCGATACGGGATACCTGCCTTAAGTACCTGAGTGATTTGGTATTGGTACGTTTACGTAGAAGAATGAATGAACATATTTTATCAACCCAAGCACTTTGTAACTCTCCTGAAAAATGGTAGCGCGGCGAATCTCCGGATAGGAATTTTCGTTCTAAATAGTTTACTACGATAATTACTATTTTAATCCACTTTTTACACACAATCACACACAATTACGAATATAGTACTTATTATAATTTATTTGAAATATGAGTATTTGTTCAATAATTCTATGACTTTTTTAATAACATAAAGCCATGCTTTGTATATATTTAAAACCTATTTATTAAATACGCTTGGGTCGTATGCTACTCATAGTGGAAAACTTATCCTAGAGAAGCTAAAACATTAAGCTTATTTTATTTTAGTACAGTTGGAATAGCTCTCGTAAAATGAAAGTAGATTATTATTTTAATGATCCCTCCGTCCGAATGACCGTATTCAGCATTAATCTAGAAGTTTCTAAAACAGGTTCCCGTCTGTTTATTCCTGTAACCATAGACGTACCATATTTGAAGACATCGCATCTTATTTGAAATTGTAGGACATGGTGATAATTTATCACCATGTCCTACAATACATTTTCCTACAAGTAAGAGTAATTATTGTAAAATTCTAAATTAATTGTCGTGTATACCAATTACTATATAAATGCATATATATTTGCTTATCTTTTACCAATTTGGTATTGTACAATATATCTAGTGATAGGGAAACAGGACATTAAAATTTGAGAAAAATGTACTATTTTAATCCGTCGCAAATCACAAATCGCAAATCGCAAAGGCGAATTATTAATTGACAGCAGACTAGGTTACATGCAACAATATATAAAAATAAATAACTTGTATTCATAAATAGTTTCATCAATTTAGCTTTAACATAAAGCGTTTAGTTAGCAATCATAATAATTTAGATATCATTCACGGAAATCGTTTAAAAATGATTGAGTCGAATTGTGTCAAGAGGTTGGGTAAAGCACCTGCCGCGTGGAAACTTGACCCGCCTAATGGATTATCAATATCCATCTAAATAAATTCACTTATTTCACGCCAGTGGTGTACTGAAATTGCTTTCTAACTTGTACGTGATTAAAAAAGGACTAGATGACGCCCGCAACTCTGCTGCGCAAAATTTTGTTTTTCGCGCGAGAACATACATTTTCCTGCAACAAAAACTCATATGTCCATTCCAGGACTCAAAGTATCTCCATACCAAACAGCAGAATCGTTTATGCGGTTTGGCTATGAAGATTGAAGAGGTAACAGACAGACAGATACACTTTCGCATTTATAATATTACTACTATGGATTACGCCAACAAGCCTTTTTTAAATTGTTTTGGTAAGCTTTGATTAATTTCGCAATGATTTAGGAGTAATGAGTGTAGACGGTGGGGCAAGATGTGGAACTAAAGGCACAATATCAAGGAGACCAAAAGTATTAGGTATCAGGTAACCCATTTGATGTCAATGAAGGTACGGTGTTGGTTTTCGTGGCAAGACGACAAGGGCTATCCTTATCTTACCTTACAGCACCATTGAACGTTATAGGTCGAACGCCAGCTGGCCTCACTATCCCATATTTGATTTTTACAAACTCTTTAGAGATCGATCCTATACGGAGTAGCCTGTTTTAATGGAGTTAGTGGTTATAACATTCTATAATTTATTTTACAACTACTGTTACGACATCCTCATACAATACACGCAAATGTTATGCTTATAGAATTAAAATGAATAAATAGGGCATAAAAGGTCACATCAAAAACCTATTTCTAAGAAATGGTTTATTCATTTTCTATGACATGTAGTTATTCTAACTACAACAGAATATAACCGTATTTATCTTCAGGGTATTGCTTTAGTCTCCGAGGAAATTGCGACAAAAGTCTTCAAAGTTTTCGTTTTTGCCGTCGCAGAAGAGACATTTATTCGCATTTGATTTGAATATTTCTTGCATTTTGTGACTTTGGCAAATTGCTTTGTCTTTTGACTTGGCGTTTTACAAAGTAATAATATAATTGGTGTCTTTGGAGTGTTTCCTGGTGTGGATTTAGTCTCTGAGCAAAAAAGTTATTAGACAAGTTAACAACTGTTAGATACGTGCACACTGCATAGGCCAAACACAAATACTTTTAAAACTCTTACTCTTATGGGTAACAAAACATACTACTTATTTCGCGTGGGTGAATACGCGGGCAAAAGCTATTAATTATTATTCTAATATTAATTACTATATTTTTAATATATTATTAGTTTATCTTATTCAGTAGCACAACATAAATCAAGTGTAAAATATATTCAGGAAGGCTTTAATTTCAACAACAGCCTGACACGGAAAAGGGTTTAAGGGGTGAAACTGCAAAAACGTAAAGGCTTCGCAGGGATTAAATTCCACGTAAAGTTTATATTTAGTACAATCTGGCCGAGTTACCTCGGCGAACCCTTGATAAACGGTTGGAGCACGTCCGAAATATAGAGATAATTGCTTTTGGTTTAAGACTTTCACCTGAGTTTTTAGTCGATAAGCTTCTTAATGCCACTCACCTTTGAGACGAAAATGTTGAGAGAATTTCATGACAGTTTTTACGTGATCACGTTTTACACACGATTTTGCGCGAAAATCTTGAAAGTAAACGAGTTCTGAATATAAAAAATGAGTTCCTACCAGTTTCTCTCAGACACAATGATTAATGAATGATTAATTAAGTAGTGACTTAGTAAAGGTTTTGATGGAAATTACATTTTCTGTCATATTACTACTTAAGTAAGTAATCATTAAGTATCTCTGAGTACGGCCGTGCTTGTGATCAAACATCTGTAAGAACTATAATATCCTTGTGTTTTCTTTAATATAATTATAATATTGTTATGCATTAAAAATAAGAAATAACACAAAAACGAAGTATCTTTACATTTATCACCTACATAGATAGTACAATCTTTTACAGATAATTTTAAATAGAATATATTTTAGAATATCTGTGACCCACATTCGTATAATACAAACCGCCACGCTGTAAAAACACTCGACCTGGAAACCAATTACGTACTTACTCTGTTTATAACGTGTATTCACATATAAATCCTTTTGTTCTTTTTAGTATTATCATCATTTTAATGACATACTCTTGTGGCGTAACTTCTCCAACTGTTCTTATACTTTTCAAGAGCTTGTGAAAACGCTAACTCAGATCAATCTTACTCGCAGTCTCTGTCACGACATTTTTGGAGAGACACGGATTATGCTTATCTATACTTACTAATATTATAAACTAGCTGTCCCGGTGACCTTCGTGTCACTTTAAAACCTTCCCTGGACTTCTAAGAATATTTTAAGACTAAAATCAGCCCAATCTGTTTAGCCGTTTTCGAGTTTTAGCGCGACTAACACATTTGAAAATCCATTTTTATAAGAGAAGATACGAAAGTGTGATTGTCAATCTTTCTGTCTATATATCTGTCTGTCTGTTACCTCTTCACACCCAAACCACTAAACCTATTTTGCTGAAATTTGGTGTGAAGATACTGTGAGTGTCGGGAAAGGACATAGGACACTTAATATCTCGGAAAAATGTAAGTTTACCGCGCGATAAACTAATTTTGGCGCATTGGAGTTGCGAGTGTCATCTAGTCATATAAAATTATTGTTTCCGCTTCTTCACCATAGCTCAAGTTATAATATTATAGTAAAGATATTTATGCCCTGTCTAACTATTCAAGGTCCGCTGTCTTTGTCTGTCAAATGCCATTTCACATGTGCCGGACAGAGGCAAGCGGACCAATTTTAGAGATATAGTTACTTGCTGAGTAATTCTTTTATTAGTAACAGGGATAAAAGTAATTAATAATACGACGATATTTGGTTGTTTCCGCGTTACGGCTTTCGCAGAATCATGTGTTGATAAGAAGGAAGATCTTTTTTGTTCGCTTCCTGTTACCCCGCTTTACAGGGTCATGAGTGTGAAAGACATGCGCGTCATATACAGTAAAACTTTATACTTGGAAGTGTACAGTTCATGCGAAATATACTTAAGACCTTTAGAGTGGGTTGCACCGGCTTACCTTAACTATAACTTTAACCTTAACAAAATGTGAAATGAACTGTCAAATCCCTAGCAAAAGTCGCCATATTTGACGATAACCTTAACCTTAACTTTACCTACGCTTCTGGTGCAATTCACCCTTAGATCAAAGCTACATTGCGGTAACGTCGCAGTGAGTTGCATGACCGCAGCGGCGCTGTTCTGACGTATTAACATATTTTATGACAGGAAACATTGATGCGGAAGCGTTGTTTTTACGGAACGACAGAAGACGCTATCATCGTCGTATACTGTTTTGTCGCAGATCAACTTTGTGTAAATAAAACCGCAACGCAGGCTCTACGTAACATACAAATTACAAATACGTAATTGCATTGTGAATACGCTAGGCGCCGTAAAGAAACGAATCAGTATGGCCACCGGGCCACGCCTTTCCATGTAAATCAGGCTTAACGACATGCGCGACCCCCAAAACTGTCGATACGTGAAGTAATAAAATGTCGTGCAATGTTATTGTCCCCACAAACGTATAAATGTGCCCCTTCCGCCATAAACTCGTCAAAAGCCGTGAGGGTTGGATTTGGGGCCTCATACTGCATAACTTACGAGGGCTGCTATTTATTGTATCCGGAATTAAAAAAGAAACAAACATATATCATTTAATATGGTTTTATTGCTTTTCAAAATATTCGCCGCGATGATCGACACACTTTTGCATACGCTGGAACCAATTTTCATAGCACTTTTTCCATTCTGATTGAGGTATCTCCAAAACGTGCATTTTGAACGCATCAACAGCCTCTTAGCGGCTCGAAAAACGTTGACCACGTAATTTGTTCTTCGCGTATGGAAATAAAAAGAAATCGTTAGGTGCCAAATCAGGGCTGTACGGCGGATGACCAGTCAATTCGATCTTTTGACCCTCCAAAAACTGAGTTGTTTCAGCTGAGGTGTGACAGCTAGCATTGTCGTGATGTAATATGATTCTGCGTTGTCGGTTGTCCTTTCTTATTTCTTCAAAGACTTCTGGTAAACAAATGGTCGTATACCATTCAGAATTAACCGTTTTACGATTCTCTAATGACACTGTAGCCACATGTCCATTAATTCCAAAAAAACAGGCGACCATTTGCTTCAAAGTACTTTTTGCACGAGTAACTTTTGTTGGTTTCGGCTCATCTTGGAACACCCACACCGTTGACTGTTGTTTAGTTTCGGGGTCATATGCATAGATCCAAGATTCATCACCTGTGTAGATATTATAAACGGCTTTTGACGTACCACGGTTGTATTTTTTTATCATTTTTTTGCACCAATCGACACGAGCCCGTTTTTGATCGATTGTCAAGTTGTGCGGAATCCAACGCGAACATATTTTTTTTACAGCCAAATGTTCGTGTAATATCTTATGTATGCTCGTCATACTTATGCCTAAGGACGCCTCTATCTCGCGATATGTAACATGACGATCACGCATTATTAGTTCCCGCACAGCATCTATATTTTGTGGGACAACAGCTGTTTCTGGGCGACCTTCTTTATTTTCATCCGTGAGCATAGACCGCCCACGATTAAACTCACTGTACCAGTGATAAACAGTGGTTTTTGATGGTGCTTCATCTCCAAAAGTTGCGGTGAGTTGAATAAAGCACTGTTGTTGATTTAGCCCACGCCGAAAATCGTAGTAAATCATTGCACGAAAATGTTCACGCGTTAAATCCATGGCAAATGAAGACACGCAATTTTCAAAATGACGCCACAATGGAAAAATAATTGACAGTCACATGAAACAAAATGTATTATTCAACCAAAGAGTTCTATTTTCAAATGTTGTAATTACTTTTTAAATATTGTTCTTGTAAGTGGCCAGTTCCGGATACATAAATAGCAGCCTATGTATCTACCTACTTTACGCCTCTGAATCGAAGACGTGAGTGGATGATGTGGGTAAGTAACATTTTACACCATAAGAGACAGTTAATTACTCATTTTAAGGGTTCCGTACCCAAAGGGTAAAAACGGGACCCTATTACTAAGACTTCGATGTCTGTCCGACGGTCCGTCTGTCCGTCTGTATGTCATCAGGCTGTATTTCAAGAACCGCTATAGCTAGACTTCTGAAATTTTCACAGATTGTGTATATCTGTTGTCGCTATAACAAAAAATACTAAAAACTAGACTAAAAACTAAATAATATTCATATTTAAGGGCGGCTCCCATACAACAAACGTGATTTTTTTTGGCCTGTTTGCTCGATATCAATAATAGCAACAATTCTCCCGGTCCTAAAGCCTCCATTTTTGCATAAAAACGACAGTTTTGAAATTGTTAGTTAACCACTTCATCCACTCGTGTCTTCAATGTATTTACATATTATCAATGGCACAATTCCTATACTGAAGTAACTTGTTTTCTATATGATTAAAAATTGTTATGCTTGTACGAACAAAAAAATTGTTTATAAACTGAGCGTTTTGGATGAACTTGACTTATAACTGATTTTTTTTCATTATTTTAGTTAGGCTTCATTTTTAATTCTTATCAAATTTCATTTTTCTTAGTTACTAAAATGATTCCGAGTTATTAAATTAGATTGCTAGGTTTTCTTTATTTATATTGAGATAAAACAATGAGCGTTTCTACTTAAATATTATTTCCAAGAGGAGTTGTAACTTTCAAATATTTTTACAAACTCGTGTTCACTGATGAACCCTTGAATGAGAACTAAAATAAAAACTTCTCTTATTAATTATTATTAATGACCATTGACCATACTGGGAATGTAAATGAATTTAATTACGGCTCTCATCCATTACCATTCTATTGATTCAGCTATAAATTACTGTGACATTATCGGAGCGAAGATAATTGAGTTCAGAGCATTAATTTCTTTATTTTAATGACGTCATTACGATCTGTACTAACATTGACATCTTTTTAAAGGTCAGCTCAGACAGAACGGAGCGCATCGCAGAGGATTTTATTACACGTCAGAGGAAACGCTTATACAGTAAAATTTGAAAGAAGAAACTATTGCCATCACGCTTCACCCTGCGCTGGCACGTGTATCGTGATAGAGACAGATACAGTAAATCGAGGTTACATATTCCTCTGATTCCTCCTTCAAAATAGAGCCTAATTATTTTTTTTAATATCCTCAGAAAGGCCGAGTCTATGCCTCTACGAGTCTACGTATTTATTTTACCTTGAAGATGGTCGGTTGATTGGCGGGGAACGGAACATTCATTTTTTGCGATTTTTGAAGGGTCATATTTTTAGGGTTCCGTACCCAAAGGGTAAAAACGGGACCCTATTACCGAGACTTCGATGTCTGTCCGTCTGTCTGTCTCCGGGCTGTATCTCAAAAACCGCTATAGCTAGTCTTCTGAAATTTTCACAGATTGTATATTTCTGTTGCCGCTATAACATCAAATACTAAAATCAAAATAAAATTAATAATTAAGGGGGGCTCCCATATAACAAACGTGATTTTTATGGCCTTTTTTGCTCGATTTCAATAATGGTAACTATTAGAGACTTGACATTTTCACAAAATCCTTGATTGTATGTGTACTTTAATAATTAATAATAATATTAAAATAAAATAAAAAATGGGGGGGGGGGGCTCCCATACAAAAAACATAATTTTTTGCCTATTTTGCTCTTTATCGGTACGGAACCCTTTGTGCGCGAGTCCGACTCGCACTTGGCAGATTTTTTTATTTATTAGTAAAATAAAAAAAATCGAACTTAGAGACATAGCTTTCAGAGATCCCAATATTGTATAAAAAATCGTTTGTCTAGACGCATTATCCAGGGAGGAAATTGAGGAATACGTTTGTATGAAAAAAAAATGTAGTGCGATAAGAGATTCCCGCGTATCTTCGAGGATGCGCGAGCTTTTTTTGTAAGGTTGGCTCTACCTGCGCTGACCTTTAAAGTAATTTTGTACTGAGTGCCTAGTATGAGTTTTTTGTTTGTCCCTTCCTGTACAAAATCTTAGAAAACGCCAAATGCGTTCGCGATCGGTCAAACAAATAACTAACACTAGGCACTCTGATATATATTATTTCAATACAACTTACACGTGCAACTTTTAGCCTTCAACTTGTATTAATTTCTCTGCGTTCAAAGTAGTTTGGCAACTCGTCATACATTTCCTGCCTTTCTATCTCTTAACAGCTAATAGGGCTGGATTCGACAACCTCCATGACTTTTGAACAATTAAGAGGATACACCAAGGGCTAGAGAAATTGAAAATAGGCATTTTAAAATGTATTGCTGTCTCACCAATCTCAAGTCTCCCACCGCAGAGCGCGATAGAGACAACACGACAAAAGTTCTAATAAAAGTAAAAATGTATGCAAGCAAATAATAATACTTAAACGTGAGATAAAGTACGCGCTAAGGTAGATAATGCATTAATTAAAACCTACATCCAACTCGGATCGGATTGCCAAACAAAGCTTTGTGAAAATTAACACGACTGTTTTTAATTTAACTTTGCATTACGCTCGTATGCATTTTCAAACAATTGAATTTCTATTGTATTTTGTTGATTAAAAATATGTAGTTTATTTTCTCTTCGTATAGTTCATTCATAGTAACTTTTCCGTAGTACAAATACTACGGAAAAGTAACCGAGTCAAGAAAATATGGTTCCGCGAATTACCTAGGTTTGCATTTCGTCGAAGTTTTTACTTGTGAAACTCGTCCTGAGTTTATTGATACAATTTTTTGTTCTATGTCAGTACCTGGAGCCATAATTGAGAAATCAAACCACTATACTTTACTCTATAATTTCGATGGCGTAGTACGACTCATTTTTATAGACCACAAAAGCACACTTTCGTTTCGTGATGACCGGACCTCTACTAAATAGTCGCTTTGTAAGTATCATCCTTCGTAAGCACCCCAATCGGGCGAAGTCGGCTAATTTCGTACATCTTCGTTTGTCTTATCTATCCGCCTAATAAACCGCAAAGATCACGCTTCGTTTCGGTTCGATAAACTTTGCGAACAGGCCCACGTCCTGGCCTCGAGGTAATTAGCAAGGAGCGTTGATTGAAGACTCTTGTCTTCACAAATACCGCCAATATTACCGAAGTGAACTACCATCCTAATTACCAAACAAAAAAATCAGAAATTCTGTACGAATTGTATTACAAAAAATATTAATTGGTTACTATTATTGAACTAAAGACATTATTATTTAGTAGTATGCAAATTGCAATCCTTGCTAATTTTATGAATAAAAAAAGGTCTTTCTGACTTTTTACCCACTGACCCGTTAATAGCAGTTTTTTAGAAATTTAGTATAAAGATATTTTTACTGCCAAAAAAGGATATTTCGCGGAAGACATATTATGTAAAAAAGATAATCGAACAAAAAACTAGATGTTGTTTTTAAATTCGTGCTTGTTTGACAAAAAGAGACTGTAAAGGCTTTGGTTGACTTCCCAATTTTACATGCTATTTTCTTTCAAGATATTTTTCTGAGAGGTAACTTTACCCTTCTCTATGAGCCGTAGCTCATAAAAATATCTCGTGTGATTTATAAGAGGAGAAACAAAAGCATTGGTTTCCGAATCAAAGCACCTATCAAATATGCTTTAGACGTGGTATTTGTGTTCCGAATTTCATGCCAATGTGCCGGCAACTGAATCGACAGAAATGCCTTGAAAACGTCTAGAGAATGGGCACAGCGCTTCGATAGCTAACGCTAACTTGCAAATTGTATTGGACATAATATCTAATTTTAATGCTGATGGTACCGCATGAAGGACTTATGGAAATTATTGAAATATTAGAATTTCGCTTTTGCATATATATGTCGCAGTCATCTGGTTCAATCTGTGATTCGATTGAATGACTAGCGTATTCATTGAATGACACCGTTCTATTGAATGACCGAAGGTCAACTAGTCAAGACGCTGACTGTAACGTTTAACGTCTTGACTAAACGTCATCATAGTGAAGTCGTTAAATGGAATGCTATGATTTTTTTTAAGTATTTGTTGGTGGCGTACTAATAGGTTAATCTAGAAACTGACTTCAATTATGAGGCGACGGCTACTTCTGGGTGGTTTACAAAAAAAATAACCACGATGGCTAAGGCGGGAGCTTCGCTGCGCTACGCTCCCGCCTTGCCATCTAACCTAACCAAATCCAATCGTATTGGACAGACGAAGTAATAAATACATTGCTATTAATTACCTAAGAATGATATACTGTTCTTATACATTTCTTATTCCGTTAAAAATAAATACATTCAATTACCTACCTGACTAATTTCATATCCGCTCTCTTCAAAGGGCTATGTTAAAAATCGCTAACTAGTTGAACGTTGAGTGACGATTGTTCAATCAACGTTCGGCCGAGTCATTCAATTGAACGGAGTCATTCAATGAATGCGCTAGTCATTCAATCGAACCGCAGATTGAACTAGATGACTGCGACATATATATATTTTTGTGCTTTAAAAAGTGTAAGTTTGGCTATCGAAACAGTGTAATTTTGATGCAGCTCCAACGCTACTGTCTCTATTCGTGAACACTCTTTTCGTAGGCAGAAAGTCATTCGTGTGGGTGTGATAGAGATAATTAACGTTAGGCCTCTATCAAAATTCATATCTACTCAATGATTGTTTTTTTAGGGTTCCGTAGCCAAAATGGCAAAAAAGGAACCCTTATAGATTCGTCATGTCTGTCTGTCTGTCTGTCCGTCCGTAGTCACAGCCACTTTTCTCCGAAACTATTAGAGCTATACTATTGAAACTTGGTAAGTAGATGTAATCCGTAAACCGTATTAAGATTTTGATGCAAAAATGGAAAAATTATTAAAAATTTTAGGGTCCCCATAGGTACAACTGAAACAAAAAAATTAAACCTTATTGCTGCTGCGGAACCCTTCATGGGCGAGTCCAACTCGCACTTGGCCGCTTTTTTAATTTATTAGAGTCAACAAACAGTAACAAAAGTACATGTTAGTAATTGTATTTTACTAATTATTGTGAATATAACGTAAAAGTCGGAGCAGAGGGCGATACTAGCACATATATTATACTTAGTAAATAATCCGATCAAAATCCTACATTATGCACTCCGCACACGTCAAAATATTGACAGAAACGTCGTCAAACGTCAAACAAATCATTTTGAAAACTGTCTATGCTGGTGCTGCCTCTCGCGTGCAAACATTGCAGTATTTTTATGCTAGAAGTAGTATAATAAGTTAATCAGCTGAATGCTGATAGTTGCTACTTAAAAGGGACCCTACATTCTAAAACCACCTAAGTATATATAAAGTGTATTATTCAACCCAGCTATAGGGGGACAATAGAACTACAGCAATTGTCTTATAACAACAAGACCTGAAAGGAATAAACGACAATGTTTTATTCCTTTGTCAGAGCTAGTTCGTATCATGTAACATTTTTTTTCTATTTGTATCTTAAAGATACAGATAGCGAACCTACTATAATTTGTCGTGTTCTATCAAGGTTCAAGATACTCGCGAAACTAGTCTTTCAGCAGAGCTTGTCTTAGCCTGGCAAAATTACCTAGGTCCACTATCTGGATTCCATTTCTCGGACAGTACTTGAGTCACAGAATACTGGAGTGTCATTCTATCTTCTAGAAAGTAATACTAATCATACAGATATGACAAATTGTGAAAATCTTTTGTATAGTGTGGCAAAACCCCTGGAGCATTGTATATAAACTGCACTGAATTGAGCAGGAATTTTAAACCTTGTATATAGGTCTCTGGAACTAACATCCGTCGGAGGTATTTCCGAACCGACATTACGTTGTTGCAGCGAAGAGCTACTTATTTAAAGACTGCTCACCTGTGAGTCTTCTAGAAAATGTATTATAAAATTAAAAATCCTTTTTGTTTTTAAAAAATCAAAGGATTATTTAAAAAACCGACACGGTGAATTGTTCATTCCGGATTAAAAATATCCTAAATTAATTACAGAGCTTAAACTACTACCACGCTGTTAATAAAAATTCGGTATGAAGTTTTTAGTTGAAGTCTTGTTGAAGCAATAATCATATTATACACGGACAAACACTTGCCTTTATAATATTAGTGTAAATTGTATAATGTGATTTATGAAAATAATATTACGTCATACGTATGCTACAAATATATTATTACGTCCTCTTTGGATTGTAAGAGCTTACTCTTACAATCCAAAGAGGCTTTGTAACCAAAATATGTCTATTTTTACGCTTGAATGTTTAGGATAATGTATTCCATCATATTGTGTCTCCAATACTGTAGTGTACCTGAGTGCTTAGTGCGAGTTCAACAATTCATGTCAAATTACTTCACGATTTCGTATAACGAATAAACTCTACTAGGAGTGTGCGCCACATTACAGCGAGTGTGAGTTGCAATCGAGTATGTCCATTCGATTGACGTTTCCTCATTGCAAATAGTGAGACACAGGCGATCAATTTTTACTGTAAGTTGGTAGTTCCGTAGCGTCCAACATTAACCGACCAAATTGATGTCCTTGGTAACAATCGCCTTTTCAGTGGATAGAGGTGTCTTTCAAATTTGAATGGATAATAGGGCAGAGCGACGACACTGCCACAAGTGGCGAATAGCCGAAACTTTTACCAACTCCGCTAGGAGTAAATGTGTTATTTATGTTTACGAAAATTTTACTGTCAAGCTTTATTCAAGCTACGGAAAATTATAAGATTTCTTGAAATTGAATTTTAGTATTTTCAAGAATTGAAATGCATTGTTGTATTCCCGGAAAGGCAAATCGAACGATGTAAAATTTTACTATTTTTCTGCCAAAGTATTCACATGCCTTTGCTTATTGAAAAACGAAAGCAATGGATAAAAGGCAGTAAAAACATACGTAAGTATTTAAAAAGTTCCTTGAATGTTATGTGTAGACTCGTAAAACACTGAATTTTGTAGATTATAACCGTAAATTCATTTTTTATGAACACAATATGAACATAACCTATAACCGTTGCTTCTTTCAGTAAACATCCAAACTGGCTTCCATCTAAATTGATATACATAGGTACATAGGCACCGCTCATTTAATTGGCATAAAGTAAGGATAATTTGGAGAAGTCCTGCCAGGAATTCAACACTGAGGATACCTAGTATTGAACTTGAACCATCTTGTCAAAGTGTTGGTTCTCAAAAGGATGATTCTTCAAGTAGGAAAAAGATTAGTAGTGCAGTCTTCGTGTGTTATTTAAGAATACATAAATGGTGTTTGCACTGATGAGGTCCAGACTGAAATTAGTTAAAAATAGTGACAGACAAAATTTGTGAAGATGGTATCGATCGAATCGCAGAAGGTTTATGAAATAAAAGCATTTATTTTAGTGAACTTGTTTTATTTTATTAATCCACAAGCATTTTCAGTAAGATTATAGGTATTTTTGCATAGCTTCATTATTTTATTGCAATATTTATCAAGTTTTTACTTTCTATGCTGATGGATGCTATTAATTTTTCAGATATTTTCTCTTAGTTATCTAGAATTAAATACCTATACTTTGACTTTTGTCGGAAATACAAAAGAGTGACGTTGTGTTTTTGTATCTTTTTCTTAAAATTGTGTTATTTCGGTCTTGTGTAATATTGGTAGAATATTAACCACAATAAATATTCGATGTCATGCACAAGTGTGGGCTAATAGATACAACTTCAAGAAACGTGCTATATTTTGTGTTTCTTCCAAAACTCCACCGAAAGTTTTAGTAAAGGGTCTACCACTTTACTAAAACATCTGACTTGACTCGTTGACTTTGCTGACTACTTTTTTAGACTTTTACTAGACTTTCGACTTGACGACAATCTGTAAAAACGACTTTTAAACTCGGTTTCCGTCAACCGGGTTTCCCCGGGTTTGTCCTAGTTTAGAAGGCATCCGGGGAGCGTCCGGGGAAGGTTTCATTTGTAGACCGAGTTTCAAAAAATTAATTTATGAAGGACGGATCAAAGCAGCGCCATCTACTGGCTAAATTTGGAAACTACTGTCATCTTGTACGGCTTTCGCGAACATGTTCCAAGCGAAAAAATAATAATATGCCGCCATCATAATATAGAATGCTATTTTAGGTATTTTAGTCACCTATAATCTCAGATTAAGGTATATATTTAGATAGATATCTTTAAATTCAAAGATAAAACCCTTCTCTCACCATAAAATTTTAGGTGAAAACTTTACTTTAGAATGCCGAGAAGTTTACGTAATGTTTGTCGTTGAACTGTCAAAAATGTGTCAAACGACAGTCTCGCACTCGCAAAATGGCGTTTACGTCCGAAAAAGTGTTAACAAGTCGATCGCCGCCATTTTCAATACTACTCGATCGCATAAAAGTTAACTTTGTAAAACTCCCACTCACAAATTTTAGTATCCACATTAGCCAGTAGATGGCGCTGCTTTGATCCCATATAAATTCGCGTTTACGCTCTCGATGTGTATGATCGAATAAAACTCGCACTAAGCACTCTGATCAATATACGAAACTATTCAATTTAGGTAAAGCGAATGCAGTAGAGTAAATTCATATGTGATATTAAAAAATAATTCAATAAAAAATTAAGGCTTAGTTGTTTGTTTGTATCGAATTGACTTCGAAACTGTTAATAGCTTTTTTTAATGCTGGAAAATGTACGCTCCCCGTGGGATCAGTTGGAGTCGCACAAAAGGTCACGTAAAATGTAAATAGAGAAAGCGCATTGATATAGAAGGAGGATACATTTAAACTATGCACTAAACTTTATTGGCAAACTTTTCCACACGTCATCTTCCACAGCCATGAATTTACGATAACACAAACGAATATTAATAAAATCCATGCACTATGTTCATTAGAATATCAAAATATATTCTACAAATCGATACATGAATTATTGCTTTCTACAGCGCGTATTTTCAAAGCAATCGTCTGTCCCGCACGTGTTGGATTTGAACGAAATATGAAATTACCAGACGTGTATAGAAACCTAGAGAAAACTGTATTGCTTCTATACTCGACGAATACTTTCAAATAAACAATTTTGAAATTCAATAAATTGAGCTTGTCTTTCTTTAATCAGAGTGGCCTTTAAAGCCGTTACAGTATTATTGAAAATAATAAGCTTCATAAGATTATAGAGATCTTCTTTTATGTATTTTAATAAATACGTAAATGAATTATTTATTTAAGAGTATATTTAAGATATATATTTAAGAGTATATATATTTTGATACGAATAACATAGCATGATTTAAATTACAAATAAACATACTTAAAACCTACCTAAAACACAGATTTTGAAAGTTCTGAATAAATTTTAAATCAAAATTCATTCTTAGGACCATTAGATAGGCTCAAATTATATGCGTCCGCGAGAACGAGCGGTTTGGCCGTTATACAACGAAATCACAAGAAATTGTATGTAAATAGCAGTGCAATCACGCGTTCGTGTGCAACGAATTTTAGAATTCCTTGTATACGAATTACGGACTCATACAACAGCGTCCACTAAACCGCACTGCACGCAACGGGTTTTAGTGTCATACTCCGATGTGTGCGTCCGATATGTCCGATACCGAGTGGACGCTCCTTATATCATATTCTTTTAGCAAAGTTCATACATTTTACCACGCTGCACTTCTATTAATGAACAAGGACAACCTAGTAAGGTGTACTTTACTGCGCGATTAAATTTCAGGCAAACACTCCGAGCTGTATTCGCATTTATATATTACAAAGTTTAGTACTGAAATACTTTTGTTTCTTCGTGCATTTTGTTGAGTGCTTTTTGTTAAAACTTTGGCTCGGGTATTGTAATTTTGAACACACTAGTTTTTAACCGACTTCAAATAAAGTAGGTTATCAATTCGACCCATATGTATGTAATATTTTCAGAAACGCTCAGTTTTCGTATATTATGTTAGTTTATTATCAGAACAAATGTGTCAAATTTCATAAGTATATGTGGGTAAGTTTGTGTTCGTATATCTCCGGAACTACAAGTTCAATTTAAATAATTTTTGTTGTACTTATAGTTTTTTTTAAACTTAAAGAATACTGCGAGTTACATCAAAGTCGGTTCAGTGGTTTTTGAGATAGGGAATTTTAATTCTCAATTTTCTTTCCGTGTACCAACAAGTGAAGTCGTTTTTAAGGTTCCGTAGCCAAAATGGCAAAAACGGAACCCTTATAGATTCGTCATGTCTGTCTGTCTGTCTGTCTGTCTGTCTGTCCGTCCGTATGTCACAGCCACTTTTCTCCGAAACTATTAGAGCTATACTATTGAAACTTGGTAAGTAGATGTAGTCTGTGAACCGCATTAAGATTTTGATGCAAAAATGGAAAAATTATTAAAAATTTTAGGGGTCCCCATAGGTACAACTGAAACAAAAAATTTTTTTTTCATCTAACCTATGCGTGTGGGGTATCTATGGATAAGTCTCAGGTTTCTCATATAATTTTTTTCTAACCTGAATAGTTTGCGAGAGTGACTCTTCCAAAGTGGTAAAATGTGTCCCCCCCCTCTAATTTCTAAAGCCCTACTTTAGCATGATAATTCTAAAAAAAAAATATGATGTAGATTACTATAAGAACTACCAACGAAAATTGGTTTGAACGAAAAATTAAATCAAAAACCCTTTAATTTCATAAAAATAAACCTTATTGCTGCTGCGGAACCCTTCTGCGGAGTCCAACTCGCACTTGGCCGCTTTTTTTTAATTATTTGTTAAGATTTTGGCTTGGGGTTTTGTCAATTGTCATACTAGTTTTGAATTAGTTGACTTCACAATGGTGTAAGTCATAGATGAACGTCGGGAACAGCGAACTGTAAATTACTATCGGAAGTCGCGCTACTGCCTTTGTGCGGGAGCTCTTTAGCGCTCATCCTGAAAATTTTGTACTCTGGTTTTCAGTACGAAAGTTCATATTTTAACCCCCGACAGAAACAAAGGGTTGTTGTAAGTTTGACGCGACATCTTATCATCTAAACGGGTGGGACGTTTTTGATCTTTTTAGGGTTCCGTACCCAAAGGGTAAAAACGGGACCCTATTACTAAGACTTCGTTGTCAGTCTGTCTGTCCGTCTGTCTGTCTGTCTGTCTGTCTGTCTGTTTGTCTGTCTGTCTGTCTGTCTGTCTCCAGGCTGTAACTCAAGAACGGTAATAGCTAGAGATTTGATATTTTCACAGATTATGTATATCTGTTGCCGCTATAGCAACAAATACTAAAAATAAACTAAAATGAATATATAAGGGGGGCTCCCATACAACAAACGTGATTTTTTTGGCCATTTTTGCTCTGTATCAAAAATGGCAACAGGTAGGTACTTGAATTTTTCACAAAATCCTTAATTATATGTGTACTTTAATATTTAATAATAATATTAAAATAAAATAAAAAAATAAGGGGGGCTCCCATACAAAAACACAATTTATGGCCTAATTTAGCTCTATAATGGTACCTTCGTGCGCGATTCCGACTCGCACTTGGCCGTTTTTTTTTTGTATGTTTTAAACCTGTATTGATGATTTATCATCATCCGCTGGTTTTTTTTTATTCCTTAATATTGTAAGAAAATAAGTTTTAATTTGTCATAACCTAACAAGTAATTTCCCTAATACAAATAATTGTTTTGAAGATTCCCTCAATTAATTGTATTCTAAAATATTATCTTTTTCAAACGTAAATTGTTTCTGGTCGTCGCATGAATGATTTCAAAAATTAATTTGCTAAAAAAGCTTTTTTGTTTCTCAAATAAAAATAACGATAATGTTATTCCATTGTTATTACGACTTGTGTTTACTTAATTTTAAATCCACGATAGTCCGAGAATGGAAACGTAATTTAAAAACGTATTTTTACGTGGTTTTAATTTTTCAAAGGAACTCTTCGTAATTTTATTTTACATCCTTTGCTTATTAGACGCAGAAGATACCCATCTATTTTATATTATAAGTTTCAAACCCACAAAACTTATGCCTAACTTCAAAAGTAGTTTCAGATATCTCCTAAAACTCGGTAAAGTCTAGCGAACTCTTTTACACATTTCCATCTTGCGTTGTTATTTCGACGTGTGAACAAGACTTTGCTTTTTGTTTTTCCCAACTACTTTGCACTGAATTTTGTTTATATTTTTAGTATAGATTTTATCAAAATCGGTTTAATGGTTTAACCGTTACGACTATCAGACGTATTCCATACTTTCGCACTTATATAGTTTTGTAAATTTATCTTTACATACAAAACATTCACCTTTTTATGCTATATTCCCGTTGTTTTATGTCCTAATTTTTAGTTGGATTTTGCCAATGTCTATTATTTTCCCGTGGCTTCGGTAAAGTTGGTGCTATTGCAATACCACCAGCTTTAGTGGGCTACGTCCACTTACCATCTCCTCGGTTCGGGTGTAGCCTATACACATTCGTAGTGGGAGTCCCCGATACTTTGCAGAATGCGGAACGACGTGATGTAGAAAAGGCTCTACTTTGATAAGGGTAAAAGCACAGATAGTAAAAGTGATCCAAAAATAACCTACATAATTGAAGACACGAGTAAGTTTCCCACTTGCGTGGGTAACTAACATTTTATACAACATAAGAGCAATAACAAATTAATTAAAAAATAATTGAAGTCATGTCTTCAATTATTTTACTACCTGAGTACGATAAATATATTTCATTTTTCCTGACAACAGTGTAAATACAATGAAGTTAGCGGATTTTGATGAGGGTGGCGGTTTAGTGTGTCAGTATCATCCGAAACCGCTGTCGAAAATAATTTATTGAAGCCAAAACACAAATAATTGCAGGCGATGTCCGCCGAAAATTAGATTTAGATCGGTGGTGTTCTCAATAAATGTTGCTTTAATAGTAATTAATGTCATTGATAGTATCGACATTATGTAATTGTAATTTTTAATAAAAAAAATTATCAATTTTTTTTCTCACGCCACGTCCAAAGCGTCCCATATTGCGTTTTTCCTTAAAACATATTTCTCCCTAAAAAGAGAAATGATATTTTATATAACAGCAATCAAGTTTGTACCTCAGTGAATCTGTATCAGCTTATACAAAAATAATAAATCAATACAAAATAAACCATTTGATCCATCTAGAAGCGTAAAGAAGATATTGTAGCTTATACTAATAGCGTTTGCTTTTAACTTGTTATTCTAAGTGTAAAGTGCTTGTTATTCCATTATTATATGCTTTAAAATTTGCTACTTTACTGTATAAATCGATGTTATTATAGTCGGATGTAAAATCTACATAGCGTAGATCCAAATCGTAGCAGCTGCTACGTCGTAGCTATTCGTAGCACAAGTAGCATACTCGTGCTACGAATAGCTACGATTTCTCAGTTCTCGGTCGAGAGTTCATAAATTGTGGTAGAGAAATATTATATTATTATTTGCTTGCTATTAAGCCATCGTGGTAAAGTAATATAAAAATTTACCAGTCTATTATACTTCGTTGCTGCATCCTATGAGATTTAATAAACCTGTAGTCCGAATTTTGTGGTACTGCATCATCACACGCCATTTAGATATTATTTATTTAATTTAAAACTGAAAAAAGACAATCAATTGGTTTTATAGTACTTCCGCCTTGCTTTCCTAGATGGCGGTGTTAGTTCGTCCGTCATTCGTTTTTCGTGTGCGGCATCGTCAACACGTTATCCTTTTTAAATTAATTTCTACAGTGTTAAAGTGTTATAATTAGTGTAAATCGCCGAATAATATTGGAAAAAGGAAGAATAAGGATGATTACGAACATATTCGCCGCAAAATACGGCGATTGGAAGTAAAATTACGCTGCAACAAAGGAAAAGGTACCAAACTACCCGCATTAATTTTTAAAAATATTATGAATTTTTTCTTTGTTCTCAGCTATGGCATGGTAACGATACGTTAAAAAAGGACTATCTTAAGGGTTAATACGTGATATTAACCAGATAGTCAACCTTTTGTACCTTAATGGGGTAATACGCGATATTATCCAGGTTACAAACTGAGTCGTGATGATACGTGATATCATCCTGAAAGCAACTTTATGCTTTTGCTTATTCACACCGGACAAGATCCGAGTCATCAGCGTCTTCCTCCCGGGAAGGCCGCTGCGATAACGAGCACTCATCCGACGACAAAAGGCGCGATGAAGACATCGACGCGCGGGAGGCTCAATCTTGCTGTGGAACTCCACAATCTTTAGCCGACGTCAAAGACGTGGATTATATGGAGTCGGCCGCGCCTGCACCGGCGTCGCCGCAGGCCGCACCGCCGACATCAGCGCCGCTGAGCCAACCAGAAGCCACCGTACCAGTAGATCCTAACCAAGAATCTACTCCCAGGTTACCACTTGAAATACTAAATATTCTTGGCAAGGCCAATAAAACAGAGAAAGCCCTAGGCGAACGCATTCCCACCGAACTCTCTGAACGTTGGGGTAAAATCTTGGTCGATGGTTTGGCTAAGGAATACAAGGAGTCGCTTGTCGCTGTGTCGCTTTTATAATACAATCCAAGGCGTAAAAAGCGACGTCTACCTTTTCGGTGAAAAGCGCTAGCAACAAGCACTGCCGGGCAACTCCCGAGCTCCTCCTCGTCAGCAGTACGCGAGGCCAGCGCCAGCAGCGCCGGCCCGCCCGCACGAGCCGCAGCCGTCGACACGTCGGCGAGGAGGGCCCAGCAGCCCCCGCGCCGCGGCCGCCCCTACGCGAGCGCCAGACCGAGCAACGACAGGAGACGCCGCTACTAGAGGTACCTCACGCTGGCCGCATCCAATTCTTTTTACGCAATTGGCTTCTAATAACCTCCGACAGCACGGTGCAGTGCTGTCTTATGCTAAAGGATATTATAAAATACCCTTCTGCATTGAGTTATAAGTCCCTTCTGTAAGCCACCTTACCAACGTGTGGAACCAAGTAATCCACCTTTTACAAAGAGTCAGATGAGCAAAGCAATAAGTGAACTCAAACAATTAGGTGCTATTTCAGTATGTAATGAAAATTTGCCAGACCAATTTATTTCATACATTTTTCTTACACCGAAAAGTATCGGTGGGTTAAGATTTATATTCAACTCAAAATTACTTAAATACATTTCTAATGTGCACGTAATCAACTTTTAAAATGGAAGATATTCGCACTGCTATAAAATTGGTCTTTTCAAATGCCTATATTCCTCATATCTCAATCTCAAAATATCTCAATCGATCTCAAGGAATTGCTTGTGCGGTGTGCCGATTCATACATTACATAAATTTATTATTATTATTTTTTGAGATTTCGATTTCATGATAATCTTTGTGAATTTAACTGCCTTCCTGTACGGCTTAAGTTCTGTGCCATTTATATTTGTAAAGCTTCAAAAGCCTCTTTTTATGTGGTCAAGAAAGCAGGGCCATCTAGTGGTCGAAATTCGAATCGAAATCTAAAGATTATGCTACTATATAATATATTAAGGTCAAAATTGAAACAATTAGGTTTTATTATCAACAACTTTGAGAAAACTAGTATGACGCCTTCACAACTTTGTAGATTTATTGGCTTTGACCAATGATATTATATTAGCTTTGACATAATATTAAATACTCAAGTCATGCAGTTACTCCAGAAATTTTCTAACTAGCCAACGAAATCCATAACAAAGCGCGATTTCGCGAAGTTCATTGGCACTTTAATTTCAGCATGACCAGCAATAGCATACAGCCGTGTAGTTGTATATTCTTTGATACAACTGGCCGCGTACTAAATACTTTGAACGAGAAGTTTTTAGCTTCACAAAAATGTAATAATAATTTTGATTCCATCATGCCTGTAAAACCTTATGTGTACCACCAGTTGGTGGTGCAATATTGTTTTTAATAGAATAAAGTAAGCTTTTTAATAGAATAAACACAAGTTTATAACGAGCTGGAGATCTTCACAGACTCGTCACTCACCGGCTGGGGCGCCGCGTGCGACGGAGTAGTAACTAGATGCTATTGGTCTGCGGATGAAGCTCGCCATCATATCAATTATCTCGAATTATTGGCTGCCTAGGGATTGAAATCATTTTTCATTTCATCGTTGTGATAATATTTTAAATGTCTTACTAAGAATAAATAATACTACTGCCATAATTATATTATCTTATATTATATTAATAGTATAATGTGAAGTATTCAATTTCATCATCTCAATGAAATCGCGAGAGATATATGGCAGTAGTGCGAGAAACAACGCATATAATTTATTTGCTTCTTATTTATATAAAAACACAGATGCTGACCAGGCGTCTAGGTACGTAACGTAACGATAGGAACTTACTAAAGATCTTATTGAGCTTCGGTCAACCTGACAACCTGATGGCTGATACCGTACTTACTCGCGTTGTGCTTTAATAATAAGTGCTATATTATTATCTGCTAAGATATTATGTCTCTTGGAAACAAGACCCAGGTGCCTTCATCATCCTTGCTTTTACAATTTCATGGCACGATTATTTTTTCTATGCCTTTCCGCCATTCGCGCTCTTACTGTCTTAGGAAAATTATAGAAGAGGAAGCGACTGGTAAATTAGTCGTACCGTACTGGCCGTCGTGTCTCGGCCGTGTTTTCCACTGTTTTGATCGCTTCTCAAATCTGACGAGATTTATTTTAGGCCAGATAAAACCTTCTGGCGTGCGCAGTATTGTGCGGAAAGTCTACCTAAGACGCTGAATACCGGAGATGTCTATTGACAATTTCATACTAAAACCGTTATCGGGAGGTACAATTAATCAGTATGATACAGGATTAAAACATTGGTTTAATTTTTGTCAAATTAATAATATTGATTTGTATTAAGGATCCGTAGCTGATATAATATTATTACGAATTCTTAAATTTTAACAGAAAAACTTAATGAAAAAGCAAGTTGCGGAATGTTAAATTGTTATAGGTCTAGACTCTAGTTTGTCTCTAATCATTATTAATAATCATTGCGAGTTTCTTACGCCGGTTCTTCTCGCCGGGCTAGTTCCCGAACCGGTGGTAGGCACCAGTAGTATCAACGTTCTGAAAGCATTTTTTAAAAATCTATTCAGAAATAAAACAATTTTTATTTTATTTATTTTATTGGTAAATCCCGTTGCAATAACGATCCTAAGATTTTTTAAAGGAGTTTTTAGGAGTAAGCCCAGCTTCCTAAAGTATTCATTTTTAAGGGAACCTTATAAACTTTTGGAGTACGTATCTAAATTTTATCCGTAAGATTCTATACTTATTATCATTAGAAATTTTATATAAAAAAAAAAATGGTAACTCTCATTCTAATATTATAATAATTATATTATATAATAATTCAACTCGTTGTCGACGGGACAACGGGTGCAGACGTTATCACTCATAAGAACAGAAGACGTTCATTCCGAAAATTCACGTATCGTAATCACTATCAATAATTATTCATCAAGCCCCAGCTAAAGCTTTATCTGTGTACCTAGATAAGACAAAAGAGCTGAGAAATGGCCCAGCTACTGATAAGCTCATTTTAACAACTAGAAAGCCTTTTCATAATGCCAGTTCCCAATCTATAAGTCGCTGGATAAAGAGTGTCCTCAAGGACAGTGGCATAGAGATTGGCGTTTATTCAGCGCACAGCACGCGACACGCCTCCACGTCGGCGGCGCGCCGCGCGGGAGTCTCCGTCGACATCATCAAGCGATGCGCTGGCTGGGCCGGCTCATCACTTTGTTTTGCTAAGTTTTATAACTTACCTTTACCAGATTTAGCACAAGACAGAGCTTTCGCAGAAGCTATTTTTAATGTAAATTCTGATTCATAGCATATCCAAACTAATTAAGTAGTATTATTATTAAGAAGTACAATACTTTATTAAATAAAAATTGTTATCATGTCTATAATGTTATACCTATCATTTTAAATTCCGTAATTAATTAACTTAATGTAATTAATCTGGTATTTTATCATTCCGCAATTACGCGCTGAACATCTACAGGTTTATTAAATCTCATAGGATGCAGCAACGAAGTATAATTTGTGGTTAATTGAACTTACCTTAAGTGAACTTCAACCAAAATTATACGAGTTGCTGCATCCGTAGAGATTTAAAATCCCACCCCACCCACTTCTCTTAGTTTGTTGCCCCTATTCTTTACTTGCGGAATGATAAAATGTTATGAATTATCCTCTCTAAAAAGAATGACGGACGAACTAACACCGCCATCTAGGAAAGCAAGGCGGAAGTACTATAAAACCAATTGATTGTCTTTTTTCAGTTTTAAATTAAATAAATAATATCTAAATGGCGTGTGATGATGCAGTACCACAAAATTCGGACTACAGGTTTATTAAATCTCTACGGATGCAGCAACTCGTATAATTTTGGTTGAAGTTCACTTAAGGTAAGTTCAATTAACCACAAAATATAATCAACTAAGGGCCTGTTTCACCACTTCTTGATAAATGCCGAATAGGCTATCACCACTTAACTTGACATATGAAGTATGGAGAAACTGTCAAAAAAGTTGTGAATAGCCTATTCGGCACTTTATCAGAAAGTGGTGAAACAGGCCCTAACTCTACGTAAGCTATACCATAAATAAATCTAATAAAAATTGAAACACACGGAGCTCGCCAGTTCTGTTATACTTGAACTTGGCTAGATACACTACCGTGTGTCTAGATAAAATATAATGCTAAAATTAGTAAAAAAGGGTTGGTTATGAGTCATAATCATCATAAATTTAATAAAATATATTATATTTTGTAACAATAATATATTCAAGTGTGTATCTCAAATAATAAAAAGCTCGTAATTTATAACTTAAACTTTTCTTTTATCCAGTTTTTAAGCAAAGTTTTATACAACGTGAAATTTTAGTGGTTGTTTTCCCGCAGCAGAACGATTTACCTATAGTAGTACTATTGAACCATGCATGTTATTTTTTGAAAATAAAAAATATTTTGTATGACGTACTATGGAAACTTTATGCCGGTAGGCGCGAGTTACTGTGGACCCGACCGATTTTTTTGATTTGAACAAAAAAAACTTCACAAATCTATTGTACTACTAAGATAGAATCATTTTACTGCGGGAAAACAACCATTAAAATTTCACACTGTATAAATGTGGCATGATATAAATATAAAATACTTTTAAAACAAATATCCAATGGTTTTGTTGTGACCGTATAACAAACAAAATAACTATAGTATTACTACACTTTAACCGGTAGGTCTTTAATATCGCCCTTTCTTCCTTTGCTAAAGCTAAAATTCTACATTTCCTATTCTACTATTCTACTTGTGATAATATAAATACAAAAGTGGGTCGGTATGTTTGTTTGTCTGTCTTTTTGTCTATTTCCTCTTCACGTTCAAACCGCTGAATCGATTTAGATGAAATTTGGTAAAGACTGGACGAAGAGGAGATACTTTGAGACCCGAGAAAAGACATATAAGGATTTTTTTATCCTGAAACATCGAATTTTAGCGCAACGAAATTACGAGTGTTATCTGGTAAAATATAGAGAAACTTTTGAACAAATCTCCTGTGATTTTGATGTGACCGTGTAACAAACAATAACTTTAATTTAACCACAATTTAACCATTAGAATACGTCTTTTTCTTCTTTATAAAGCCAAAGAACTGTTCCATAAACCATTAATGTGAGTCACATTGATTTTCCACTGGGGCCTGGTCACTTTATTGCCTCAGCCGACACTGGACTAATAGATTGAAACCTTTGATTACTATTTGTGTTCTTTTATTGCTTCCAGGCTGGTAATTAATCTCTTTCTTTATTGAATAGTGATTACTGAACTGTAACGTTATTGCTTGGGACTTAGAGTGTCAATCTAGACGCAGGGTCTGATAGAAGAATCTTGCGTCTGGTTTTGTTACTAAAATATTATTAGTTATTACGGTCAAATACCGCATTATTTTGAAATGAAGTATAAACTTTTATTGTAAGTACTAACTGCGAAAAAACATAGAATTGCTTATCGTATTTATGATTACAACTTTAGATAATATACTCTTTCTAATGGATATTTGATGCAAAGTTGAATTTAATGTACCATACCGTAGAGTCTATAATTTCATTACATATTAATTTAGGTCACGAAGAGAAATGGCCTCACAATAGCGTAATACGAATATCGAATAGAGCTGGAACCGGTAAATCAAAAGACTATTCACCTCCTAAGGCCTAAGCTATGGCATACCAAAGAATATGAATAAATAGAATAGCCGCATATTTTCAATACCTTTAAGTATATCCCTGCAAAGTTGAAATCTATATATTATATATTATACGTGAGCGAAAAACTTTGGATCCCTTTTGACGAAAAATGCGGAAACGTAGGTGATTGAAATCTTGCACAGTTATAGTTTATCGGTTATCAGCTATATTTAGAGGGCGATCTCTAGTATATCTGAATACTTATAAGAATTATCTACGTAATGATGATAGCTGAAGCTTACTATTGGTGTACCCATCTATTATATCATTCTCATCATCACCCTAAGGTTGGCTGGTAGAGAATGCCACTATACTAGGCATTAATTTGATTTGATTTGATTTGATTAAGCCCGCCTATGTAAATATTTGCATGAAGAGTTTAAATAAATAAATAAATATAAATGTCTGTTTGTTTGTCTTTACCTCTGCACGCTGGCGTAAACCACTGAAAAACACTTCAAAGCTGTATTCGTTCGCACATAATTCAGAAAGTCATTAATCGCACGGAAACTTATTACTGTTCCAACTTGCGTTAAAATTGGATCAACCTGAAACCATAAAGTTAATGTACCTAGCGGAATAGAGAAACACAGGCCTGAGCAAGCGAGATGTCACTATCAGTAACACTGCGTGGTAAAAAGAGACGTGTGATACATGACAGCATCACTCTTCTTTTGACGTCCATCAGCCCGGATCAGCCCCGTTGACAATTTAATCTCATAGAATTCATGTTCAATCATGCTTGTGTAAGTGTATACGTACACATATTTTTCACACAGATGAAAGCCAATTTCGGTTACGTTTGACAGCTCGAGTTTGTTGCTCTATTCCGCTAGGTATATTAACTTTATGCCTGAAACAGACACAGACACATTCATTTTCGTAATTTTAAGACTAGCTAGGGTTCCGTAGCCAAAATGGCAAAAAACGGAACCCTTATAGATTCATCATATCTGTCTGTCTGTCTGTCTGTCTGTCCGTCCGTATGTCACAGCCACTTTTCTCCGAAACTATTAGAGCTATACTATTGAAACTTGGTAAATAGATGTAGTCTATGAACCGCATTAAGATTTTGATGCAAAAATGGAAAAATTATTAAAAATTTTAGGGGTCCCCATATAACTGAAACAAAAAACAAATTTTTTTCATCTAACCTATGCGTGTGGGGTATCTATGGATAAGTCTCCAAAAATCATATTGAGGTTTCTCATATTATCATTTTTTTCTAACCTGAATAGTTTGCGAGAGAGACTCATCCAAAGTGGTAAAATGTGTGCCCCCCCCCCTCTAATTTCTAAAAATGGGGCATGATAATTCTAAAAAAAAAAAAAATATGTGATGTAGATTACTATAAAAACTACCAACGAAAATTGGTTTGAACGAGATCTAGCCAGTAGTTTTTTTATACGTCATAAATGGTAAACCTTAATCTAAATTTCATTAAATCCAGTCGATTAAATATAAAAATAAATCAAAAACCTTTTAATTTCATAAAAATAAACCTTATTGCTGCTGCGGAACCCTTCATGGGCGAGTCCAACTCGCACTTGGCCGCTTTTAATGCTTTTAATTTTATTAAATAATTAAGTATTATTTGAACGCTGCTAAGCATTCGTGTCCTAACTTCTAACCCACAAAAATTACGTATCGGGTAATGAATGCAGTTATGTTCTTTAGATAGAGTACAAGACTGCATTCAAATTACAACCAAAAATTTTTTATGCTTAAATAATATTTATTCAGATTATTTGTAGACAGGATTAGAAGTAAACAAACGAATATGGCTCAATAACAACAGAATAAATTATCTTTTCAACAATAAAACTCCAGACAGTTTCGTTTTGCCGAACCACGAAAATATCAATAGCAGGAGCCAACGGCACACAAATATATTCTGTATCGAAAACATATCGGGTGACGGATACTCATACATTGCTACTGAAATATCCATTTTGTTTTGCGTTATATGCACAATAGCCACTGATGTCTATTATACAAGTACGCTGGATTGCTAATACAGACCTGCTTTTTGTGCCTATTTGAAGCGGAATCAGCGCCCCCATTATTCGGGTAGAGAACTAAATTTGACGTAACCACAACCAATAACAACAGTTTGTCATCACTAGTATTAGTTCCAAATACTCTCACTACTGCTATCAGCGCCAATATGGCGGCTTTCAAACGTCATTTTTACGTCAGATTTAGTTCTCTACCCGAATAATGGGTAGGCGCTGATTCCGCTTCAAATAGGCACAAAAAATAGCTGTCATTTCAAAGGCTATCAGCAATCCAGCGTACTTGTAGGTATAGAGATCAGTGACAATAGCTAATTATACTAAAATATAGTATATGATTGTGTCCATCTACACTCTTTATACTTAAACTACAGATACTTTTTTGATAGGTATGAAGACAACTTAGATCCTAGAAAAAAAAACAATATGGTGACAAAGTTTCAGGCAACATAATATATTCTAAAGTTCTTACTATTATAATAGTAAGAACTTTAGAATAACTAACTTAACTACTACTTATTTCAAATTAAAATTTGGGTTATTTCTCGAACCGGTGGGAGAAAATACTAACATTATTAATTCTAAAACATTTGTTTTATTTCAAAATAAAACTGTTTAATATATTTCAATTCATTATCTTTCTCATTACTTCATTAATAATTATTTTCATTTGTTTCAGATTTTCAAACAACCACGAATGATTTGTCAAAAGTAAGAGAACGACGCGGAGCTTATTAAAATGGCAATCGTTGTTGGTAAGAATCGTGTTTTTAATAATTATAAAATATAATTAAGTTTTTCTTTCTTTCTACAAAGCATTTATATATTTTAATAAGAAATTTTAGTGGTGTGAAAGAAATTAATGTGGTGCGTAAATTTAATTACAAAATGATTACGTGATTACAAATACAAGCGAAAAAAAATTGAATAACATTAAGTAGAACAATCTTACAATAATACGAGACATAATATTTTCATTTCAAATTAATTTTAGAATTGTTAGAATGTTTCATAATTGAAATGCGAATTTCTCGCTGAGCCAACTCCACTAGGGATTACGATTATAGCTAAGTGCTTTCTATTTAGAGCACGATAAATCAAATACAAAAGCTGTATTCTGTCGCGTTATTTTAATCCAAAATAGGTACTTTTTTTTAATTATTCAGTGTACACCATGATCACATTTTTTCATAGTTAGAAGTTGTCTTTGTGAAATCTCTCTTCAATCACTTTAATTGGTTTTCCTTCATAATCAAAATCCATACTTACTAATATTATAAATGCAAAAGTGTGTCTTGCTGTCTGTCTGTCTGTTACCTCTTCACGCCCAAACCGTTGAAACGATTTTACTGAAATTTGGTATGGAAATACCGAGTCCCGGGAAAGGACATAGGATCCTTTTTATCCCAAAAAAAAGTACGGTTTCCGCGCTTTAAACGGAACGGAGTTGCGGGCGTCATCTAGTAACCACCTGCACAGACTGAAAAAGTTAAACGTTCGCTCAAAATACCACGCAATTGCTAAGCTTAAAAATATTTATGAATCATTTTCTAACTTCTTACATAAGTTAAGTATGTAAAAGCCGTCTCTACCGAAGTAACACGTCTGTAGAAGTGAAACGAAATGCTCCAGTGAATATTCATTATGCTGGCGCTTTTTATGCCGAGTCAGACGACTGGCAAAATGGCTCGTGCCGACTACTCAGCAGTTTTAGAACACCATTAACTTGACCTTGGACTACTATCTTTACTAGTTTTTATGCAAGGCTAAGGAAAACTTTATGTCCTTTATAGTCTTTCTTCCCTTTATAAAAACTGCTGAAAGATGGACTACTGAATTCAACTTATTGTGACATTTAGTATAAATTATATCTTCAGTTGTTTCAGTAACATAAACGTAAAGGAATTAAAAAATGTTGTTATGATAGGTATATTATGTAATTCTTCTATCACATATATCACACCATATTTTAACTGCTTTAGAAATACATTTTAACTTATTAAATGAATTCTTTTGGTCCAGGTCAAATATGGATGCGGTCGGGCGTATTGCTGGTGGTGGCGGGGTCCGTATCGGCCCGCGTCGCCGGCAAGATGGGCGGTTACTCCAACAAAATGGGAGGTGAGATTTATAGTTTTTACTAATAACCGTTCTCAATATGTATACCTAAAATGATGCACGCTTTGTGAAATGTAAGGTACGTGCATTTGTTTTATAATAAATGTGAAATGCTTCAAATTCTTGAGAGGCTTAATATATTTTTAGTATTAGATGTACATCGGTTGCTTGTTTTGTCTCGCCGGTACATTATTATTCAAGTGGAAAAAACGCTTTAAGAGTTTTAAAAATAAATCTCTCCGGAGTTCTAATCATTTTCCACTCAATAAGGCAGAACGTGCTTAGATATCCCAAGTGGGTAATTAAATTATTTGTTCCAGGTAAATCGACGAGCGGCATCAACGAAGAGATAATATGGATCAGTATAAGCATGGCGATAGCCATAGCGGTGCTAATAGCCATAGCTCTATGCTACATCCTGAAGGAGAAGTGTACGAAGCGGCAGAACTATCGCGAGCAGTCATGACGATATAAGCAGGAGTTTGCCAAGTACGCTCTAGCAGACTCCTTCACCGAGATAGAGTTCCCCGCCTACACCCTGTACCCCCAGTACTCTCCTGACGGTACGGAATACTACTACAATTTCCACCGTTTCTCCTACCTGAAGAACAGCTTCAAGCTACCGCCGAAAGACTATCCGATTAAGGACAGTCTGTACCCGTTCACGAGAAAGGAGAGTGTTTATCCGATTACGGACAAGGAGGGTGTTTATATTAATGCGTGATTAGTTTGCTATTGGGGAGTACTATTATATATTCTGTGCTATTGGTGTGCGATGGCAGATATCTAGATCGACCGCTGTATAGGAAGTTACAATATAATTTTAAAGAAATTTGAGCGCTATCTACATGTTCAAATTTAATTTTCATTTGGATTACATAAACGTTTTATTTGGATTATAAAAAGAATATTACAAAAACGTTTTACTCGGAAATTGTAATGAACAGAAAATTATTTTTGTATCTCTGACTAATACTCATTAGTTTTTTTATTGAAACATGCAGTCTACCTAGATATCTGTAAAGTATTAAAATTATATGTGTGTTCTATAAAAGCCAAAGGAAACTTAGAATTTACTAAAATATTTATGTACATAGAGATGTTAGATATAATTATTTAGATGTGAAAATGTGTGTAGAATTAATTGATAAGACTTAAAAGAATTTAAATGTGTATTTTAAATCTAAAAGATAAAATGACTGTAAAAATAAAATGTATTTATGTATAAAAATAAACCATGATAATGACATTACTATGATTAAATACGACATTAAAAAATACTATTCTTGGACTTTTCCGAGAGCCATAATATTGTTGTTTTTCATTCATTATATATCCCATTAATGATGCATGAAAATGTCTGCTTTAGTGTCAATTTAATATCTTCAAAAGCTAAAGAGAATTTATTATGGAATTTATATGAAAATAATACTAGTTCCAAAGTTACAACCGCTACCGTAATTTTGGCAACAATATTGAGGCTATTCGCACAAAAGACCTTTGTAAATGTGAAAACTCAGAGTTTTATAGTAATTTTATGTCGTTAGGGACAGGGATAGGTAGTAGGCTACCTTCTATAAAGTAATAAACCTTGTAAAATCAGGAATTGTACTACAAAAGCGACGAAATATCCTTTTTTGGTAAAAAGACACGAAAAGTAGTAAAGCCCAGTTACGTGACAAAATAACAGAGAAAATTCAATATAAATAGTTATTCCTTTCTGGCGACGTGTTATGACATTTCTGGTATCCGAAACTTCGATTCGTTAGTCTGCAAGGTCACCCCTGTATCTGAGTTCTGTATAAAGAATATTATATTAAAAATTCTGGCTTCAAATGTATTCGTAATGGAAGAAATTTCGAAATTTATAAAAATATTATGTTTTTGAAGTTTAATTTCAATAGGATCGTAGCCATTGCATGCTCGTTCTAAACCTACAATCCTTAATGATTTTCACCCAAAATATTTTATTTTAAAATATATTATATAATAATTAGCAACCAATTATTGTTGAACAAAGTCATGTTATGTCAGTAATTAAAGTATAATTCGTAACGTGAATTTTGAACACAGAAAACACTTCAAAAACCGCAAAATAGAAGGGACCAAGAATAATCAGGTCCGGTGACACCCACAGTGAACACAAGAACGTAATTCGGGTTTGTGGTTAAGGGACTTTTGTACCCTTGGACATGGGAAGGGTTAATAATTCAAAGGAGTATATTTTATAATTATTGTATCTGACAGTACGAAGCGAATAATATAAAGACAACGATCATGTCCTGAACCATACCCATTGTCAACCCTCACTGTCCCATATTCCCAAATGATTGTCTACTGTCTACAGCTTCAATTAATTAATTAAAACTGAGTAGAGCCTATCTAAAATAATATACGTTAGTTAATCGCTTGAAAACAAAGCACAGTAAATCGACTATGATACTGCCAATTTAAATTAAGGGTGACGCGCTATAAATAAATACACTGGCGGATGAATTTTGTCGACCTTTAGACGCTTTGCAGACGACGCGCGACGGGACGGGGCGGGCCGGTCAATTTTGCCACGTACGTCCGTCGATGTCTGCGGCTGCGGGCTGCCCGCGCCGCTTACACAAAGCACACGCCGCGCCACGCCGTCTGCGTTACTGCATACAAACTGGTTTGTGTGATCCACGGCGGGCAGCCGCGGACATGCACCAGCAGCTCGGTCTTTTTGTCCGCCGTGTGCGTTGGTAATATCGGATTCCCTTTATGCTATCGTTCACGGCGAAATTGACCGGCCTGCCCCGCCCCGTCGTCTGCAAAGCGCCTCAATTAATTTTTTAATTCGATCAAATTGAAAATTTATGACTCAATTGAATGAATTATAAAGTATTTTACTTATAATGAATTACAAATTGTACAAAAAAAGATACAGTAACTACTCCACTTTCTGCATCAAAATCCAATAACAATATTAATTTAAATGTAACACAGTTTTCACAATATTTTGATTTTTTTTTTCAGTAATATGAATAAACATGTAAATAAAATTTCAACGAATAGTTTGTCAATGCATGTAAGTATTCCTACCACCATTGCTATAGCCACTATGTGCATGTACCTACTTACAAGTATATTCTGTGAAACTACTAATTATTTTTATATTTAAACATTGTAATTATATCTAGTCGGATTTTCGTTATTTTCTACTTGATCTTTAAGTAATAATTACTATATACAAAAATGTACCTAAACATAATAATTATAACAGTAATAATTACAATAATAATTACATACTTTCTATTTCAAAGTTGTATAAAATCCAAAACAGTAATTCATAATCAGAAATACGTCAGACCAATAAATAGTACTAACTTTGTATTAACGTGTTATTTATTTCAATTCTTTCTTTTAAGTTTAGGATTTTTCCGTAAGACAAAGTGTGAATCTTACCTAGATTAGCAGCTAAGCTAACGACTGACCCTCGCATTGACGAGATATTTAGGTTAGCCGCTAACCTAACGGCTAACCTAGCGTGAGTAGCGGCTAGGGCTTCACACGAAACGAGAGTAACAAAAATCTCGTCTCGGTCTCGTCAATCCTCAAGAAATTGAGTCTCGTTCAAGTCTTGGTCTCGTCTCGTTACCAGTTGTCTCGTCTCGTCTCACTTAGTTGTAAATAATGATTTATTTCTATAATATAAATAAAGAGAGAATAAGGAATATTTTATGACTAGCGTATTTATATGATAAAATGCAGTTTGGATGGTTACCAGATTTAATATTTTGTACAATATATTGTTTTCTAAGTAGACCGTCTCAGATTTTTCGAATAAAAACTTCATTGAAAAAAATTAACGAGACCCAAAACGAGACTCTCGTGTTGCCCTGTGTGTGGTCTCGGTATTGCCGATAATATTTTCCAAAACGTCTCGTTTCGTTCTCGTCTCGTAAAAGCGAGATGAGAACGAGACGAGACGAGAAAAATCTCGCTCTCGCGCGAAGCCCTAGTAGCGGCTAACCTAACGACTGACTAACTCTATTATTACTTAATACCCTAACATTGACGAAATATTTAGGTAGGTACGGTTAGCGGATAAAATAAAATAAGAAGGTACATTCCTCATCCATACTTATATTATAAATGCGAAAGTCTGTTTGTTTGTTTGTTACCTCTTCACACCGAAACCGCTGAACAGATTTTGCTGAAAGATATGAAATACTTTGAGTCCCGAAAAAGGACATTGGATACTATTTACCCTAAAAAAATGTACGGTTCCCGCGCATTCAACGAATTTTAGCACAACGGGATTACGGGTATCATCTAGTATTATGATATTCGTATATAAGTTTTCGTCTTATTTTCGTATTTACCCTAAATTCCCTTAATGTAGAGCTCTCGGGGAAGATGGATGATGTTATGTATAATGTACGTCACTCACTTCCTTTATCATGTCTCAACGTTCATTTTACAGTTAATCGCGTCGATATCTCGGGAGTCGGGAAACTCGCTGTATAAAGACGTTTGAATTAGGGCTCGATTTATACTCGTCCGCGCGAACGAGCGGTTCGGCCGCTAGACCGCGAGATCACAAGCAATAGGCATGATGACAATTTTTTCTTAGTGGTAATTGAAAGACCTCTCAAAAATAGAAACATCGGTGAAATAATGACTCTGATAGCTTAAAAATTCGCCAAGATATGACAATTCAAACATCTCATAAAATGGACCTGTCCGAAATGCTCCATACAAAATGCTACTCGATTATGACGTCACCTTAGAGTTGCTTGTAGGCATCGCGGGAGAACTTTGATAGCAATATTAATTATTGCGTTGATGAAAGTGGTTTCATAACAAAATTTACTGTACATTTCACTCTAGCAAATAAATTATTATTATTATTATTATTAAAAGTTGCTTTAAATTACATAAGTTATCGAATTGTATAAAAGTACAAGAAAAAAAAATCGACCCGAATATCCAACTTTGAAGGCGCATAACGAAAAAAATACAAAAGATATGAAGCTGAAATTTTGGAAACACTTATTTTTTACCGTTATTTTTTTTATTAACAAAATTTGCTAATCTTTGACCTTGTCATCATCCCTATTGTGTGTAACGATTTATTCAAATAGCGGCGCGGTCGCCCTGTCTTTTACATACTTGTGATCAGGCTGTGTACTGCGTAGCCGCCAAACCGTGCGTTAAACGCATATAAATCGAACCATAAAGTAAGTACTAACTGGAAAGACTTCTCGACTCTCGGTTCTTTCCATGGTTTTGATTCGCATCATTAAGATCAGTAAGCAGTCCTTCAATTTTATTGGCTTCATTTAACGTCGTCGCTCGAATATTATTTGAGTTTTTGGGAGTAACGTAAGCAAAAAGAATGCTACTGCTTGAACACTTTTACTTAGTACAACACTTTGCATTTAATATAATATTATATAGGACAGGTTCTATTTTTGGATTTGTTAGGCACATTCCGTTATATTTTTATAATTTATTACATTAAAAATGAAATATTCAAACAGAAAAGCTTTAAACTGCAAATAAAATATACAAATGAGTTCTAAAGTTGGTTTAATAAGCGATTTATTATAACACAAAGGTAATATTATGCTCCAAGGATAAAACTCGAGCAAAAAGCTTGTAAAAACAAGTAAAGTGTTTTTGTAATCTGTATTGTGGACACAGCGCTTGTTGTGAGAGGAAAATGGCAAGTTTCGCTCAGAAATAGTGGGATAATATTACTGTTGCATTTTTAGTTCAATTGTAGATTGTTTTGTTCTTGTTTCAAACGTTTAGTTATTTGAAAAAGGCAGTACCTTTTAAATTACATTTCAAATCCACAAAATGTTGAAAATGCAAGATTGTGTCTGCTGTAATCTGTTCACGTTCAAGCCACTAAAGAGCTTGGGATTGTGAAGAAATTTAGTATGGAGATACTTGAGTCCTAGCAAAAGACGTATCTGAATAGTTTTTATTTCAGAAGAAACTAAGAATAACATTGTACAGCAATTTCTTGGAAATAAAGATTATGAATTTAAAAAAATGTGCAACCAAACTATAAATTTAACTAATAAAAAGCTTTTATCCCTAGCGATTTTTTACTTATTGATGCATACTGATTTATTACATTGTGTACACGTTTATTTATTAAAACACAATAAAAGACCACTGAAGCGTAATGAATCCTCAAATTAAAAGATATTTGACCTGTGAAGGTTAAAGTTATCAGGCACCTATTTATCTCAGATCCTAATCTAGACACGCAGTAGCGTGTCAAGCCAAGTTCAAGTAAAACAGAACTTGCGAGGAGCACCGTGTGTAATACAATTTATCGGGGTTAAGTCGGCGGCTAAGTTTGTTCAATTTACAATAATTTACCTTATGATCAGTTCCTATCAAAACAAGACAAAAAAGATAAGAGAAGATTAAATTAACGTATGAAAATTAATACCAAATGATATTTACACTGGTGTAAAAATACTATAAATATTTTAGGATCTGGATTAAGTAATGGGCGACTCTTTAACCCGAAAAATATCGGTAAATAGTATAAAAGAATATTATACCGGGGCAGGCTAGTTTATATGATAAAAGTTCTGAGTAGGTAAAAAGTTACAGTTTGAATTCCAATTATTTCTACAATTGTTATATCCTATAGAGGTAATTATGCAGGAATAACGTAACTTATAATATTAAAATGAAGACTTCAGAAAAAAACAAAAACTCTCTGGAAGAGGTTTTGAATTATAAATTATATTAGCGAGCAAGGGGAATATTAATCAAGTGGAAGTACTGCCTGCCAAGTGGAGTGCCAGACCATTAGAGGATTTAAATGATTATTTTATTTAAAGATAAGCATCTTGTCGTGACAGTATACTTTTGTACTTTTGTTGATGAACATCGGGCAAATGTATTATGTAATGTTGAAAACGTGGATGTACGACTACGACTATCTCAAGTTAATAAAGTTTAATGAATGACCCCACTTTTGGCTTGTTTGGGACCAATTTGTCATAAATCATAATTATATGGTGCTGGCGTACTTGTGTAGAAGTTGTTTATAGATACTGTATATTAATTATATTTTTGCAAATATGTGGTGAGGTACTTTTCTCAAAAGTAAAATGCATAACAACACGATTACTGTGGATAATATTATGTTGTATAAAACAACCTGCATTATAGAAATCGGTACTCTATCTTTGTTAATATTCGCTATATTTGTTAGTAAACTGAATGAATAAATTATTATACGATCGATCGCTTGAAAGTTTAGTCAACAATTCGCGCACAATAATAAGAACAGGCAAACTGTACCTATTGCTATAATAACTGGTACTGAACGAAATCAGCTTTGTAATGGTTTATGGTGCAGTATACTATATATAGTATACTATATTACTACAACTGTGTGTGTATTACACATACTTAATATAGGTGTCTCTTCTTTAACAGCCGGCTAAAATAATATTCACGGTTGATAAATTTTTATGCTCGTCGTAAAACGTGTTCGCGCCTTTACGTCGTAACGGTTAGAGATTACTCTTTTGTTTGGAACGTCCTTTTTTGTCTTTTTATGAAATAAAAACCGGCCAAGTGCGTGTCGGGCCACGCGCAATGTAGGGTTCCGTAGCACCGCTAGTTTTTGAAAATTTTTGTATGGTCAATTAATGTACATTTATAACATGTTTTACACTACTAACAACATCATCTCAAAGGAATTTGAACGAAAAATTCCTTTATATTTCGCCGAATACATTTTTTTTAGTTGATCGACTATTACTCAATAACTTATGAAGTCAACTTAGTCGTGATAGTTTTCCTTTTAAATTCAGCATATTCACTACTCCCGTGAATTTTTTCACATTTCCAGAAGCGACCGTTTAGCTGGTAGAAGGGGGGGACACTGGACTCTAACGATTTTTTCCACTTTAAAACTTAATATTTCATAAATGGATCCCTAAACCGGAAAATGATCTATGAATACTCATAATATTTTTAAAAAACCTATCCAACGACACCCCACACGATGGGGTGGGCGCGAAAAAAAAATTCAACCCGCTTGATGTGTAGGGGAGGTACCATAAAAAAAAATATTTTTTAAATATTTTATGTACCGTTTTGTAGACATTATTAATATGTATATTCATGCCAAATTACAGCTTTGTAGGTCCTATAGTCTCTGAGCAAAACCGTGGACAGACAGACAGACGGACAGACGGACAGACGGACGGACAGACCGAAACTATAAGGGTTCCTTGTTGACTACGGAACCCTAAAAACGAGCTTATCGGATAATCTGACGATAAGCAGTACCACTGCCACTATATAATATTTAATCCATAGATTTCCCGTTTTCGTTAAAGAGGGCGACTAACGCAAAAAATCAAACATCGTCCTTCTCTCTTCACACAAACGCCGGTCTTTCATATGCCAGGTGAAAAAGGACGACGCGGAATCATCGCCAAGTTAGTTTTTAATAAACTTAATAATTAGATAAATATACAACATTTTAAAAATCCGCTAGGTCAGTTTCTCAATGGTGGAAGCCTAGGCCTGTGGGCGGTTGATCGGGGGATCACCGCCCACAACATAGGCCCCGAAGAGAAAAGCTCCCCCGATGCCCGGGGAACCTCTCGGTGAAGGCAGGCGGCGGCATAGCCACTGCACTTGTGTGGTGCCGGAAGCGGCAAGCGCTGCGGAGGACGCGGTGCGACTTCGATCCCGCTCCTCCGCGTGTAGCGTTGACGAGGGCATGGGGGGGTTTTGGTCGGTACACCTCTGCGGAGGGAGTTCGACATACCCCTGCCCTTTCCCACGAGGTGGCGGGGGATGCGTAATGCATTTCCCCTCCTAAAAAAGGTCAGTTTCTCAATGATAGAATTTTATAATGTGTTAAAATATTAACTTAGTGTAATGCACGGTTATTGCAATATATGAAAAATTCGTGAAAATTAGATGCAACTTTGTGATTTTTTTCTATCGAGAACATTTTAAGATATCGTGTTTCCGCTAGATAATCTTGTCCTCGGAAATCCGAAATATAATGTAGTATCAGCTATGTTTACAAAATGAAACAATTCGGGGCTTATTTAAAAATTAATTATAAAATCGAATATTTTGGGTTAGTCGCCCATTTAATTGTAATCTTTAAAATATCTTCGATGTACTCTCATTGCTCAATTTAATTAGAAAACTTATAAACCAAATACTATTCTTTTGGCCTTGGAATATAATATCTTGTTTTGACTAACTCGTTCGACTTTCGGGGTCATTTCGTAAGAAGCCGGGGAGTTGAAGATTTTATCGAGAAAAATCGATAATAAACAAGCAATAATTTATTTCGGCGAACGATGCTATCTCTCTGCTCGAGTAATACATTTATTTAGATGTTGTATTGTACAGATATAACATTATCATTTTCAGATTATAGAATATCGTTTAATAAGTTTATTATCATGAAGATAAATGTTGTAGTAAAACTGAAAGGAAAGATAAGCGTCTAATAACATTTAAGTAGGACTGAATACTTCAACCTCTAGACTTATTAATCAAATAAGATTTGGTCTGTACTATAATGTATACAGACTAGTTAAATAATGTTTGGTTTTTGTCCAGCAAGCGAGTTTTCTTACGAATCCAGTCGGGCCAGTATGCTCCAACGACAAAATTTTGTCTACACGTTTTCTCGATGTTAACTCTTCATCTCTATTGACCCTACATGATTTTTTAATAGATATAAATAATTAGATATAATTTTGTTTTTTTATATGTGCTGTTTTTGTCTATATAATACAGCATGACTGGTGAGACAATACCGATACTTAAGGAGATTATTCAGTACTCGATTCTCATTATAAATATGTAATAAAATTAGGTACTTAATTTTTTTCCGAATTTCCCAAAAATAAATGAATCATGGATACTAAGTAAATTACGCGGCTAGGCAAGAAGGCATACTATGCGGCCGGTGCAGAGGCATGCGCTACCAAAGTAACACCACACAACTACCCTTCCCGCGCACGGTGTCCATGCGTTGGGTAAATAATTATTTAACTTTAAGCTACGTTTACTCGGTGATCAATTGATATTATTTTTTTATATTATTTTTTTTTTCAACTAATATAATAGCCAAATATCACGTCCTCAAGTATTGAACATGTCTCACCAGTCACGCAGTATAATATACTAACGAACTAAATACTAACGAGAAAATCTCTCGAGTCTCGACGTATGCATATTAGCGAAAAAGAGATATATATATCGATATCGACAATATCACTACGCTCGAGAGTCAGATACGAGATATCTCGTTGGCGTATGCTAATGGGGGGCTGATGAGGCCAAAACATTGTTTGACAGCAACGTGTGGATATTTTTATAAGAAGATAATTAGATTACGACGACAGTAAAAGGAAATACAATTAGACAATAACGAATATTAAATATTGAAATATAAGCGTTTCACGTAAAATTTTCAGGTAAGATATATCTGACATACCTGCTTCGGTGAGGAAACAGGTATGTCAGATATACATTAGAGGAGCTTACATTGTGATGAGGGTCGCGCGTGAAGATTACATACTATTATAATAGGCCCCAGTCCTGTGTGTGTTACTTACTAGGAGCTATAGTAGAGTTCAAATATATGCAGTGATTCAAATTGTTAATAGAATGATCCGAAAAGCTAAAAATTTGAAAGTTAAAAGTCTCGCAAGTTATTTGAAACCATAATTTTGAAAAAACATTAGTGTCCACAAATTAATTTACTTATTAAACAATATTTTAATGTAAGAATCAATATGTAAACTCCTGCACAGTCGCAAACAAGACCAATTCTTAGAAAAGAAGTCGATGTCGCCGTGAAGGCTGTATTTTTGCGAACTAAAAAAGAAAATAATCGGATACTCCCAAACTACTTCCGTGGAACATAAAAGTAACCCTCCGACAGAACTGTCGACGACAACCAAATATCTTCCATTCAACCGTATCTTGCCGAATATCGGAGATAAATTTTTTATTGTCGATTTAGTAAACAAAGTTTTGCCAAAACTTTTAGGATAAATAATTAAGAGAAATAATGATAAGAATTAGCGAGAAATAATAAATGATATGTAAAAAAAACCTGTGGATATTACTGATATGTGTTTTGGAGGCTTAGCGAATAGTTTTTAAGGAGTTAAAATAGGCAATTTTTAAATGAATAAGAATAAACTTCAGTTCCTCGCACACTAAGCAAATGTTCATATTATATTCCCCAGCTGCAGTAACCTTGTGCTCAGGGAACTCTACGTAATAACATATTTTATGAAAATAGAATGTCGGAGCTTACTAAGATTATTTCTGTTTATTTCTCAAGAATTTAAAGTGTCACATTCTCATAATGCTGCAAAAAGGTATTTTTAGTAACTATAGGATATTCGCTACCGCGAATATCCTTTATTTTATATTTTTAATAAAATTTTATAGCGAGTCCGTGCGACTCGTGGCTTAGTAACGAAGTCCGAGCTGAAGAATTGTACATTTTACGGCAGAATAACTTTACATTGTGCAGTATAAAGTTACAAAATATGAGGGACGAAGTTTCCTTCAAAGTGAAAGATGGAGCAAGAAACTTGAGTGGAGTATGAAAAGTCGTCGAAAATTTCGCCCGACTGCCTCCTTAATCGATTGAGCACCTTTTATACCACAGTAATAATAATATCTATGGGGGTCCACACCACGTCAGCCTGGCCCTGTGCTAAATACCCAAAGGACTTGACGTAACGGGTACCAGACAATAAGTAACGTTAGCACAATCTGAGTTTTGACTCATGAGCGTATCTTGATAAAGGGGATTTCAAGAACATTTTATTGAAGAAATCAAAATATCGGTTATCAGTATAATGCAAATGTTATCCATACTAATATAATGATTAATGCGATAGTGTGTGTTTATCTGTCTGTCCTCCGCTGAACCGATTTTGCTGAAATTCGGTATGGAGATACCTTGAGTCCCGGGAAAGAATATAAAAAAATTCTAGAAAATGTTCGTTTCCCGAGTGATTAAAGAATTTTTGCGCATCCAGTACGTAATAATTTGAATATTTTAAGAGGAGTTCAAAGTTCTAACCTGTAGAACCTCTTGTCTTCGCCCATGAACTCTTCCTCATAAAAAATACGGAAGTCACATGAAGAATATAGAGCTCAATAATTTTAGTCCTTGTACGTAAATAGCCCTAAATGAAAAAGTTTCAATCAATTAAGTACTCGTATATATCCAGGCGGATACGAGCCAAGAGTAATGAGAGAAATAAATTCTTCTTCGCGAGCCACAAGGGAATATTTACTTAAGAAAGCTAATTCAGCGAGAGGCCTACGCTTGTGGCATTTTCCTGTGAAATATCTCTTCGTATCTCGTAAATATCATTACTCTTAATCCTCATCTGTCATTTCTAAACGGTCTGTTTGGATCTGGAATTGGAAATCTGGAACTGTCTTACGGCCGTTCCCAATATTTGATCTATCTCTTACTTGAGATAGGAATAGCTCACATTAGACATTAGCTCCATATATTTTATGTCAATTCTATGTCAGCTGCGATCGGTTGTATGTCAAACTAGAGATAGATTGAATATAGGGAACGGCCATTAGTTAATTACGCTGTCGAATTTCTCGACAAATGGTGGGAATGGGAGTCGTCGATAACTGATAAGTATTGCAAAGAGAACCGATATCTCCTTTCCCTTTAAAGTAACCGCGACCAAAACTCCGTTGTTGCTGTATTAAGTATGTCAAATCCGATATAAAAATTTTAAGATTGAAACTAAAACTAAATCGACATCTTTTGCTTAGATATTGTGATAAGAAACCTCAAATTATTATTTTTCTATCCTGTTTAAGTGTAACCAGCAAAAATGTATAATAAATTATGTATCTAGTAATATAAAGTTTTGTCCATGTCGTTTGGAAAAAATAGTTAAAAACAAAAGAATGACGAAGATTTTCCTCTTCTGCCCCTTAAGCGAATATTTTTTAAAGTATTTTATCTGTTCAAAACCTAATTAGGTATTAGTATTAATTAGTTGTGGCTGCACGTGTCTGACTTAGCGAAGGAATTTAGGAACAAACTAGTTTAGTTACGATCGACCAAAACTTTGTGCTCCAGCAAAAACTCAATTAGTAACTTGAGAAGGGTCCAACAAATCTAAGTTGTTCAGTTTTCTTTAAAACTGACATCATCAGATTTCAATTTGAATGTTATTTTCATTACAGTACTGAAAAGAAATGAACTTAATGTTATACGAAAACTGCGCAGTCCTCTACGAAAACATACAGGTGTCGACGAAAACGGTACGTTTCTCCACAAAAACTGATGTCTACGAAACATGTTCTACGAAAACTATGCAGGTGTCTGCGAAAACTGTACATTGTCTACGAAAATTGTACAGGAGCCTACGCAAAATGGTAAAGATGTCTACGAAAACTGTACAGATGTCTATGAAAATTACAGTTCAGTTTTCGTAGACATCTTTACCTTTTTGCGTAGGCTCCTGTACAATTTTCATAGACACTGTGTACAGTGTCTACGAAAACTATGCAGGGATCTACGAAAACTGTACAGATATCTATGAAAACTGAACAATGTCTACGAAAATTGTACAGAAGCCTACGCAAAAAGGTAAAGATGTCTACGAAAACTATACAGGGGCTTACAAAAATTGTACAGGAGCCTACGAAAACTTTTTAGAGGCCGACACCAACAGTGTAGGTGTCTAAGAAAACTATACAGGAGCCTACGAAAACTTTGTAGATGCCTACGCAATCAGTGTAGATGTCTAAACTGTACAGTTGAAACTATACCTACTTCGTTGTCTGGTGCCCGTATCACAAGTCCTTCGGGTACTTTAGGACCAGATGAACGTTGTATGAAGCTTTCATAAATATAATTTAAAAAATCCAGTCCATCAATCCAATAAAGTTGACTTGGACATAAAAGTTTTCATGGCAGGGATTCTTACTTTATTTATAAAATGGCAAAAATTAATATCCTGTCGAAAAACAAGCTCAAGTTTAAATTAATAATATTATTCAGTTGTTTTTGCGTCTTTGTACCATCGCGATCGTAAAGGTACCGTTCCGATCAACGCAACAAGCAACCGCGACTGACAGTAATTCAAATAAAATGCCACTTTATGACATAGCCTACAGATTTCATTTTGCTCTAATAAGCTTCTACAAAGCAGCGGTAGCATGGGTCGCTAATGGCCGTTCCCTATATTCAATCTATCTCTAGTTTGATATACAACCGATCGCAGCTGACATAGAATTGACATAAAATATATGGAGCTAATGTCTAATGTGAGCTATTCCTATCTCAAGTAAGAGATAGATCCAATATTGGGAACGGCCGTTAACCAATGTCGGAGCCCGGAGGGAAAGGAAACATTTATCATAAAGTGGTATTTTGTTTTAATTTTTCTCGACGATGTCCCGGTGACGGTTGCAATGGACAAACGGCGTAATTCGCTTCTCAACAACGAGCACACGTAAACATGGTCACAGGCCGTTTGTGTGCACATCGTTAGGACATTGTTTACCGCGACTGTGCCAAGCACAATATGCTTTCATTGGAAAACAAAAAGGAGATACTCGCTATTTAAATGTCTCTAGTAATAAATACAGCAGGGGTGGCTAACCGGTCGATTGCGATCGACTGGTCGATCGTGACTGTTAGTCCAGTAGATCGTGGCCAGGCGAAAAATATAAATAATTACTACTGCACACAGAACTACAGACTACCAGACCAATAAGCTTAACTATGCTGTTTCATTTAAGATTTGGAGAAGTATGAACTTGGTAGATCGTATAGGGTTTCGTTAGTAAACAGTAGATCTTAGGTCTAATAAAGTTGGGTCCACCCCTGAAATACAGTTATTACCGTCGCTTGTATGCCTCCGTAGTCCAGTGGTCAGAGCGTCGCTCTTGACTCGGAGGTCGTGGGTTCGATTCCCGCGTTGGAAACATGTTATTTCCAAGTTTGGTTATGACAATGCAGGCTGATCACCTGATTGTCTGATAAGTAAGATGATCCATGCGTCGGATGGGCATGTAAAAGTCGGTCCTGCACCTGATCTCTCGCCAGTCGTGTCGGTCTTCCGTCCCACTGGGTTATGAGAGTAAAGGAATAGAGAGTGCTCTTGTATACTATTACGCACACACCTGGGCACTATAAAATTACTCCTGCGTACCTGGCCTGGTTTCAATGAAACCGGCCACCGTCGCCGAAACCGTTGTGGGAAGTATTATTATTACTGTCGCTTGGTGGGTAAGACGTAGAACTTGAAAGGGTGCAGGTTCGAATATCGATTCCGGGTGAAGGCGTATACTAATGAGACATTTTTAGATCTCAAGTACATAATGCAGACGCAACATACGGTGAAGGATTACATTGTGAGGAAACTCGCATATAGTTGGTCCCAGACGTATAATTGCCTGCACTTTCCTATGGTCTAGGCCGACTATATTGCGAGAATACCGTACGTTATTTATAGTATGGAGTGACCTCTCGATACTATAATATAATCTACTATAACACACGCAAAAACAACTCTTTAATATATAATCTACGATAACAATCAATAAATAAAAAATCTATCTAAACCTTACCATTCCGATTTCTCATACAATCCTCTTACCGCTGTACAAATTCAAATCAAACATTTCCCAGAGATGTTGTGTACATATTGAAAAATAGCAAACGTACTACCATGCTTATTGTAATACATAACAAACAAAAGCACACAAAATGAAATTTTTAATTTCATCTTCAATTATTCTGCTAACAAGAAGCACAACGAACGAAGCTGTTTTATTCTATGTTTTTCAAAATAGAACTATTCTCGCTATTTGTATTTTATCAACGAGTAAACAAAATTACTGATCTTCAAAAAATGACTAGTAATGACTATCGCCAAATAACTTCAAAGTCAAGTAGGTATTTTTATTGAAAAAAACATACGATCGAATTGAGAAATTCACTTTAAAATTAATCGCTACAAGCTACATGATTTATTTGTACAGTTCCTATAAAATATGTATTGTGTTATATTTGTGTTATATTTTTTATGTTTTTTGTACAATTAATAAAGATTTTTATATGTATCTAATTAGTAATTTCAAAAGAATGGATCCTGTGGTGTAGCCAATCACTATCGGGGAATTCCCCCCGTTATTCACAAAGCCGGGCACGATGTGAAAACTGCTGAATGTTTAATGTGATATTTTGAGCTACGAAGTTCAAATCAGAGTTTCAACTTCAAAGTCCGAAATCAACTCTCTGGGGATTAACAGTGATTGTCGGAGCCTGTACAATTATTGCATATAACCTGCATTCAATGAGAGTTTTTGAAGTTCTATTTTCCACCAGCCCCTAGGGTCTATCATGTGACGTGTCCAATAGGCATATTTTCGTGACATATGACAGCTTTATCGTGACACAATATGACAGCAGTTTGACACGGTAGACCTTAAGGCTACATAGCGGCACCTGGTGGCAAATAGAATTTCAAACATCTTCATTATTGAATAACCTGTGGTGAATAATCGCCGGACACCGCCTGCCTGTATTCAATTGTAGCCTTTTATAGGATTCCGTACCAAAAGGGTAATAACTGTATTTTAAAAAGATAAAACCGACTTCAAAATTGTACGTAATTGAGAATTAAAACTTCCTATCTCCAAAACTACTGAACCGATTTTGATGAAACTTGCACTATTCCCTAAGTTGAACAATACCTAGTACACTGACAAAAGAATCACTTAAATCGGACTTGTAGTTCCGGAGACAAACATAAAAACATACATACATACATACACTTTTGAAATTTGGCACATTTGTTCAGAAGCTGTTATAGATTAACATATACAAAAACTGGGCAGTGCTGGAAATATTACATACATACGCGTCGAATTGATAACCTCCTTTTTTTGAAGTCGGGTAAAAAAAACGGGACTCTACTGACTTCACTGTCTGTCCGTCTGCTTGTCTGTATGCCTAAATATATGCGTAGCGTATGACAACTCTAGGTCCGTTGTCTCCTTCTGTAATATTTTGAGGTTTCCAATATAATATATGCCAGACACCAAGCAGTGGAAATAGAAAGAAAAGTCAATTTGTACAAACGTTCACACAAAACAAACTTTTTCAAATTAAATTTTATTCCACACACGCACAAACTTTTCTGAGTTCATTCAACAAACAAACGGGGCTCTGAATCCGACAGACCATTGTGTCTTTTTCGGGCCCACACACTCAACAATTTGCTTCAAGATTTACGGTCTGATCTCCCTCAATAGATAAAAGGGCATTATTTCACGGAACAAACGCCTTGTCTCTCAGAGAATAGAATTGGGGTAGGAAACATCATTGGAATACAAAAGGTTCCTTTTTCAAAATTACGCGTCCAAAATTTACCATCAGATGTTCCTTTGTTTCCTTACTTTTGACCTTACAAAATCCAATCAAATTAGATTCACTATCCTCCTATGAATTAATTTCTTTGATACTAAATTTGGCCCTTGTCTATCAAGCGATTTTTTAACGAATCGGATAAGCTTAACTGAGGCACATCCATAAAGGGTTTCCCAGCACTTTAAAAAAATAAATTATTTTGAGAATGGCAGTTTGCTATTATAATATACCAAGTCTGCACTGAAACTGTAAGATCGAACTCTAGCTAAAGCTTTCTCGACCTTTAGCTCTCCCGTTTCTTACTCATTTCTACTAGAAGTATACAGAGATGAGTAATAAAACCGACACAAAGCAGATCCAATCCGAAATCTCGTTGAAGTGCAGTCTAAAATGGTAATTCAAAGCTATTTTCAAACTCTGACCATCACAAGTTTACGATGAGTTTCTGACTGCACGAAGTTCATATCTTTAAATGTGAGAGTTGGTATGTAGTTAGCGAGTTGCGAAATTATACTCCTTGGTCACATTAATTTTAGAGTAAGTTCCGAGTATGAAGTTGCAGACTACAGCGGTATTTCTTATTTGATTTCAGTGGTGCTCTACTAGCTCTATTGTATTGCACTAAAATAGAGCAACGAATATTTTGCTGCACTCTTATAAGGATCCTTTGTATATTTTTTACTTGTTTGAAAATAGACTCCAAAACTACTAGTAACCACATTGATTTTGATTTAAGAAAAAAATTTTTTTGGGTTATGCGGTGAACGGAAAATAGACTCCAAAACTACTAGTAACCACATTGATTTTGATTTAAGAAAAAAAATTTTTTGGGTTATGCGGTGAACGGTTTCAGTGGATTCTTTTTGGGTGTACAAAGGACCTTTTTAACTAAATATTAACTAAATTATAAAGTTATCTAGGTACTTCTAAAGATAATAATAATACTCCCCACACCGGTTTCGGTGACGGTGGCCGGTTTTATTGAAACCAGGCCAGGTACGCAGGAGTAATTTTATAGTTCCCATGTGTGTGCGCAGTACACAAGAGCACTCTCTATTCCTTTACTCTCATAACCCAGTGGGACGGAAGACCGACACGACTGGCGAGAGATCAGGCGCAGGACCGACTTTTTACATGCCCATCCGACGCATGGATTATTTTACTAATTGTCAGACAATCAGGTGATCAGCCTGTATTGTCCTAACCAAACTTGAAAATAACATGTTTTCATCGCGGGAATCGAACCCATGACCTCCGAGTCAAGAGCGACGCTCTAGACCACTGGACCACGGAGGCGTTCTAAAGATACCAAACTATTAAATAGTCTTTATATAGTCAATTACACTACACAACGAGAACAAACATTATTAAGGATCAATACATCAAATATCAGATAACGTTTCAAAACATTTGCCTATTAAAATATTGGTTTTATACGTATTACTGGAATATATTATTATTCGGCTAATATATTATTATTCGTCTATATTTACGTGGGCACGTAAATATAGACGACGAAGACAGAAATAGAGGGATCAATAATATGTATACAGTTGGATACATTTAAACATGTTGATATTTTGTACTTTTACATTTACAAGTAAAAGAAAGAAATATCACGGATATAATAATAATTAAGGATTGCACTAAATTGATTTCAAAAAAGCGGTGGTGGTACGCACGTGGCACGTTACAACCACCTCCTTTTTGGAAATCAGTGTAATCTTTTCTGCTATTGAACAGCTCTTCAATGATAATAATTGACTGTCGTCGTCGAAATGATTGCCCTTCTGGGTACTTAGTCAAGATGCGTTAGGTAGATAGTTTCGACAGCAAAATGGTCATCAAAAATTTATGGATTTGACAAAGCATCGCAAGCGACATGTCACCTGACAATACATTTTCAAATCCCATGCTTAACTGTCTCCATGCCAAAATTCAGTAAAATTGATTCAACGTTTGGGCGTGAAGAGGTAACAGATAGACAGACACAGTTAAGGTTTTTCAAATACTTCCGCATTTATAATATTAGATAATATGAAGCCTGTCTCTTTCACCTGTGCGTGTCCGGTATTACCTTAATGTAATTTGTTGGTTTATACATACGTTGTTCTCTCACTGTACCTGAGACTTCAGTCTCATAAAATCTTATCTCCGTTAACTTAAGTTTCTAAATTGTTCGTATGTATAATTTTTTAAGCAAGTGCTACTTACCTCAGTCTCTAGTGCAGAATGCACATAAGCGGTGGCCGGTGGTAAATGCAGAAAACAGACTATCTATTTTTTACGGTTTTATTCATCATACAATATTCTTTTAAATTCATTAAAAATTTGGCTTCTTTAAGTAAATAAAATTAAAACATTTTAAGACACCTACAACTAGCTGTGTTTTACAGCAAAAACCCATCCCACTCAAAATTACACCAAGGAAAGCTACTAGACTGTAAAGTAATTATAATAGAGACAATATGCAAATAGCATGCATATATCAAGTGAAGCATTAGTTTAAGGAATTCATAATTAAAATTGAGTTGCATACGACAACTTTATTAAAATTCCGCAACAAGTAATGGGACAGAAACTTGGTCGTTTTGTTTCATTCTGGGGCCCAATTCTCAAGCGTCGAATGTCATTTCGATGGCAGGCTGTCTCAATCACGTGATTTAGTGATCATCGCGGCAACCGACCTAAACCTAATAAAATAATAAAATATAGACCAGGCCATAACAATGCGTCGTCACATCGTAACGCAAAAATAACATCGCACATCTGTTGCAACGCAAAAATTTCATCAGATACGACATTGTACGATAAGACGCTAACCAAATTTCCATGATGCGTTCTGCAATGTTGTAGATATTTACGATGCGACGCCGCAAAGCAGTGTTGTGGCCTGGCCCTATAGCCTAGGCCCTAGGTCATAAAATGGCATTTCATTTGAATTTTTGTCGGTTACGTTTACGTGCCGCGTGGATCAGTAATTCTCCTTACAAGAGAAACCGTGCGCGAGTGACACAGTCTTCGACACGACATTCACGCTTGAGAATCGGGCCCCTGACGTTCCCTCTGTGCTTTGCATGTTTAATGAACTGGCAAATTTACAAAAGTTTTAGCTTCACTTGTATGTCTCGTTAGTCGACTGCTAATTTATGTAGACTCGGATATTGTTGACGCAGCGCGCTGTCTCTTTTGTATCATGGTAGCGCTGGCGGCTGGACGAACTTGGTTTTTAATTATTACTTGTAAGGATTTATTGTATTTTTTTTTCATCTATTGTCTGTCATTCAACTGTAATTATACTTAGGTATATATCGTTAAATTTTTCGATACTCCCGTGACATTAATTCAATAACCAAAACCTCATAATATACGTAGTTGATTTGTCATTTGGATAAAAGAAAATGTTTACAAAGTATAGTAATCAATAATTTTTAGGCATGGCAATTTTTTTACATTAAACAACTAAAACCTACCCAGCTCAAATCTATTTTTAAGGGACAATAGGTTAAATTGGAAGGTCGTGGGCTTAAAAATCTATTTTTACTCATGCACAAATATAGGAAGGTTAGAAATTATATGGTACATGGGTTTTAAAGAAAAATAACCACTGTATTTTTGTCGACAAGAGCTATTATGCTCTAAATCTTATCTACCTACCGTTCATCCCTTACCCCTACCTACATATTTTCGTACAATGCGAGAATGAATATTTGCATATTGCGTTTTTCCACATTCACAGCTTTATAATTCTGTTCACAATGGTGAATAATTTTTACGTCTGAAAAAATCCGCATTAATTGCTGGAACTTTCACAATAGGCTAGGCTAGGCATGTTTTTATAGATAAGATATTTTTTCCCAGGAATAACTTGAAAATAAGGAAAGGACCATGAAAGGACTTATTTTGAGCTCTGTGGTGCAGCCGTAGCAACATGCTACGAAAGTCTAAGATTGCGTAGAAGTGCTACGAAAAAGTTATTGCAGGTAACCGCTAGACATAATATTACTTTATACAGTTCTCTTAAAATGTTTATTTTGAAATGAGATTTTAAATATAGATTAAAATATGTTCATATTATTATAGTTCCATTTTTAAGTCGTTTCGCAACGGTTATGAAGAATGCCAGCCAGTCATGAAGAAATTTTATTTCCCGCTATGAAATGCTAGGTTAATGCTTTAAACTATTATACGGAACGACCAATGATTTTTCTGCTGCTGGGATGAGAAGTTGTATTTCTCCATGATAGTAAGTGTGTGATATTAGAAATGTTTTATACTAACCATAGACTTATAATAATACTAACCAACGTAAAGGTCGCATGAAGCCTTAAGGCATTTTATTTCAAACATTAATGTTACTTCTGAATTTTATTGTATACCTAAGTTTCTCTTATTCCTTTGTACCAACAGAGAATTAATTCATTGACAGATGGCGGGCCTTCGTTAATTGGTCGGGTTGTGTCAAATCAATGTTAGTTGTGATTTGTCGGCTGAACTCGACAATGCAACCAAATTATGGTCCGTCAACAGCTGCCTATGAATCAATTTTTCTGATAGTGCATAAATATAATTTTCCATGGTGCTTCCTAACCAGGAGCATTCGCTTGTAATGTAACGTTACAGAGCCGAGGATTACATCAGTGAGAGAGGATAACCGAGCATTACAATGAGCACCTTGTAATGATTACAATGTGTAATATCTTGATATAACTTTGCTATATGTAATGCTCAATGTATAATCTATAATGTTACACTACACGCGAATGCCCCCGGCACAGAATAAATAATAGTACTCCGTACCCCCGGTGAGGGAGCGCCTTAAGGGGTGACTAACCCAAAATTTTCGATTTTATAATTCATTTTTATACTTGAAAATAAACCGAATTGTTTCATTTTCTAAAATCACATACAAGAATTCAATCCGAGCAAAAACACGATATCTTAAAATTTTCTCGATTGAAAGAAATCACAAAGATGCATCTAATTTTCACGAATTTTTCATTTATTGCCATAACCGTGCATTGAACTAAGTTAATATTTCAACACATTGTATAAAATTCTATAATTGAGAAACCGAACTAGCGGATTTTTAAAATGTTGTATATTTATCGAGTTATTGAGAATAAACTACGTCATATACTTTTAAAATTAATCTCATACATGATTTTAATGTTACTTTAATGTGATTTTTACTAGGTAAATTATATAACCTAATAAACCTAATAAATATATTTATTAGGTAAATTATAATTATAAATCGATGAGTACAAACGACTTATCTAAGTTACTTCTGATATGAAGTAATCCATAATTATATTTGTAACCATAATGTTGAGCACAAAATATAATATAGAAAAGAATAAAATATAATTATCGAAATATTTAGTGCCTGAATAAGGCTAGAAACCTAAAAGAAGGAACAGATCCAGCAATAAGACAGATAACAGCCAATATAGCTAAGGAAACGGGCGAAGTGCACATCCTAAAGGAAATAAATCACGATTGAAAATTCCTTCTAAGTGCATTCCTTTAAATACGTTTTTGTAAGAAGCATGTGTGTTTTAAAACATAAAATAACTTTGGCGCTTTCCTCGTTTGACGAAGTTGCAAGTTCGCAACTTCTAAAGCAGTTTTAAGCTCCACAAATATTGAACGCGTTGAACTCTTTATGACACAGGTGTAGGCGCTCGTACTCACACCTCGGTGCCCATAGCATTCTCTGTATAATTTTTTAATTATTTTGGTTAACTTATTAACTAGAATGTTATGCTGAAAGTGACATAAACCAATTTTTTTTAATGTTATCACCCAGGAATGTGCCAATCTATACATATAATAAAACTGTAGAAATGTGAATTCTGTACATAAAAGATATTCAAAAAATAATAAGCGGGGGGTGTCACTAGATCGCTATAGAAGCCAAAAATGTGGTTAGTTTTTTGTTTGTCTGTCTGTCTGTCTGTATGTTTGTTCCACTATCACACGAAAACTACTGATCCGATTTCAATGCGGTTTTCGCAGATATATTTGTCTTCTTCCAACTTAACATCTGGTGTATAAAAATTTTTCCCCCCACCTCTCTAAGGGGACGAAAGAGGGGTCAGATTTTGTATCAAACTTTTTTCTTTAACACGAAAACTACTGATCCGATTTGCATACAGTTTTTGCAGATATATTTGGCTTCTTCTAACTCAACATCTGGTGTATAAAAATACCCACTCCCACCCCTCTATGGGGACCAAAGAGGGGTCAGATTTTGTATCAAACTTTTTTCTTGGATTTACTTCATATGAGTTGATAAATATCAAACACAAATAAGTCCATCATAGACAAAAAAAAATTTTTTTATGTCTACTTAAAGTAAACTAAAATCTAAACATTCTGAAATGTTTCAATTTCCAATATGTCCTTGTAGTTTCTAAGAAATTCGCCTGTAAGATCTTCATTATTTTTCAAAATGTAATATGTCCATAGAAGCATTCACAACAAAAACGAATATGTCCAAAACAACCAATCAAATGACTCCTTTCGGTCAAAATGGCGCTCAGTAGTGTTTGTATCAAGCCGTGGCGCCATTATGACATCATGAGTAATTTTAATCAAATTCTAATATGTCCATTCATAACTTTTTTTCAAAACCAATAAGTCCATTGGTTCAGTTCAAATCCCAATATGTCCAAACCTGTTTTAATAGTTTTGATGTCATTTATGCGTTATTAGTTATATTTTTATGTAGTCAGGGGTAATTATTATAAAATTAAGCTAGATTAAACATTAACATATACAAGATAACATTGACAGCATCTGCAAAAAGATAATTTGGTCTACCGCCTTTTCACTTATGAAGGACTTATTTGCGTTTGATATTTATCAACTCATATTATTAACTGTGTTTTCACACTTAACATCTGTTGATAAAATCCCCCCCCCTCCACCCCTCTTAGGGGACAAAAGAGGGGGTAAGATTTTGTATCAACTGATGAAGTAGAAATACTTTAAATGGCAAAACAACGTTTGCCGGGACAGCTAGTTAAAAATAAAGGGCGATTTTTAGTATGCTTGAAAAATATTTTGACGCTCCTTTGTGTTAGTCACGGACCGTAGTCAGACAGAATAGACGTTAGAGCAGGGTGGGATTAATATTTTGTTGAGTATAGGCCACTTTAGGCGTCTCCCAGATAGACGCGGGCAGCGGTGGCGGTCGCGGTGGCGGTCAGTTGGATGACTTGAAAGTTCTAGGAACGACACAGACACACGCGGTGGCGGTGGCAGTACAAACAACTGACCGCCGCCGCGACCGCCACCGCTGCCCGCGTCTGTCTGGGAGACGCCTTAATTTTGCCGCCCCTATGTACGACATAGGACGCTGCCGCCCATTGGCCATGGCCGATACTGCCGGTACATAAATCCCGAGCTGCGTTAGAGTGTGGGAAGTTTACGCGGGGCCTTAAGCTCTACTTACATGTAAAGTTAATCCGACCCTGAGCATCTACGTCACACTCACGGCAAACTTTACGGTTGTCACGTAGAATGCGAGCACGTTACACGTTAAAGGTATGAGATGGTATGAACTCAATCTACACTTGACCGCATACAGTGGATTCCTGTTAGAGTTGTGAGCTGCGGTGCGCCGGGAGAATTTTGTGTAGGTAGTGTCATGAATTATTTACCTCAATTTCAGCTAGATCATTCGAGGGTAGTTTTTAGTGTACCGTACCTAAAGATAAAAACGCACACGTAAAGACACTCTATTACTTAGATTTTGTTGTCGGTTTCTCAGCGTATATTAAACCAGAATAAAAAAATATTAATGGATAGCTCCTCTATACAACAAACTTGTTTTCTTGCTTGTTTGTAGGGAATTCTTCACATAAGGGCCGATTTCGGGCAAGTGATAGTATAGATAGTAGCTACGTCCATACTGTGCCTTTTTTTGTTCATTAAGGGCATGCATCATAGCGCAGTCAATAGAGCACGTGGGGCATGCTCGCGATGCATGCCCTCTGACCGTATCCAAAACTTTCGCTTTGTTCTTTAATGACAATGTTGGCGTTGCGTTCGTTGACGCTTTCAATTATTGAATTCACCAATATGAAAGTTGAGTGCCAAAAGATGATGAAAATTGAAGATGAAAGTGTACAGCGTGGACATAGCTATTTGGCATTGCTTTGAGTTAAATTCCGTACATTTTTGCTTTCAAACTTCACCATAATATTACCAATGGAATCTTGGCTCAGTATAGCTTGTCTTCAATGTAAAATTATTTTTTATTCCATGTTATTCATGGATTCTGTTGATAATATTTGAAAATCAACCAAGCTTTTAATCTCGCTATTGCAGCTCAATAAAGTTTACGACTTTTCACATAAAAGTTTCAGTGCATTCATGATGCACTTTATGACTTTACTGTCCGACTATATTATATTAAGTACTCGTATATATGTTAGTAGAAGAAGCGTTTTAATAATAAAATAATAATTAAGTAATATTATTTTAAAAATATTTCTAAGTGCATAAAAATGCTTTGTTAGTTAAATAACGAAAATAAAAAAGGGAGATGAAGTAGATGAAATGTTTGTATAAAAAATCTATTTCCAAATATAAAATGTTAAGGGTCTGTTTCACCACTTTCTGATAAAGTGCCGAATAGGCCATTCACAACTTTTTTGATAGATTCTCCATACTTCATCTGTCAAGTTAAGTGTTGGATAGCCTATTAGGCATTTATCAGGAAGTGGTGAAACAGGCCCTAAGTGTAAGTTTATAATACTTATATCCAGTATTTTGCCGTCGTAAAAATCAGTACGACCCCTAACCCTATAACGTAAAACATTCTTGAAGAAAATTTATATCTCGAATAAATCCAACATTTGTTTAAAAGAGTTTTGTCCCCGACAAAATGTTCAATGTGAAAAGTTTGTTCACGATCGCCCCTTTAAATCATCTCGGTCTTATTTCGAGGGGTATATTATTACGAGTCGTCTTTTTAAAAGTAATGTATCTGAATGTCTGCCACACACATATAATAATTCATCAACATAAACTTGATGAAATACTTATCTTTTTGGCAATTCATATTTTCTATGTGAACCAGTTCATCGTGTGATTGAACGTGTGCTGTGGTTGTAGCAAAATAAGTATTTGTATCGTATATTTTCCACATAGACGTAGTATTTGAAATATTTATTTAATGGTTGCTAAGACAAAATATACTTGTTGCAGTACACTGGTTTTATAATTTTCAGGCAACATTAAGCCTTTGTTTCTTCTTCGATTGATCCGCGTTTTCTAACAAAACATAAAATGGCAATTTGCTACAATCCAGTGCAGAATGTAATATGCACTGTTTATGAAACGTAGCTTAAAATACCATTTTGCTGTTCATCCGGCCTAGCATACGCCAACGAGATATCTCACTCTCGAGAAACTACTCGTCTCATAATGTCAAAATCTCGACATTATCTCGACAAAAATCTATAAAAATATGTTATTTCAATGATAGATCTACGCGAGAAAAATGTTTGTCATGCTAGGGTCAATAGAGATGAAGATACAAACTATCAAACATCGAGAAACATGTAGAGTGAGATATCTCGTTGGCGTATGCTAGGCCGGCATATCGGACTGGATACTTATTACTTACTTGATGACGCCCGCAGCCCCATTGCGCCAAAATTTATTTATCGTGCGGATACCATTCATATTCTCTCAAGACTCCAAGTATCTCTATACCAAATTTCAGGAAAATCGGTTCAATGGTTTGGGCGCGAAGAGGTAACAGACAGACAGAGAGACAGACATACTTTATATTAATAATATTAGTATGGATTTTATAATCACGTCTTCCATTTAAACAAAGAGTGCTGCTCTTTATTTCTTAAACTTGATAATATTTGATTACCTCTAATGGTGGGTAATAAGTGCAAATTGGGGTTTGTGTGACCGGTGTAATATTTTTAAGCGCAATTTCCTCCTGCAATATTGTTGCAGAGATTTTTCAAGTTCGCTGGCGCCGCGCCAGAGGGCATGATGGATTCTACAGGTACTTGTTACTTTGATAGACGTTGTTACACGTTAATAATAATCTAGTGGTATGGTTTAGTATGAAATTACTACTCATAATAATAATAATAATAATGTCAATGTTGCCGCCTCGGTGAACCGTGCGTGCGACCATTTTGAGGGGCCCATTCAAAGAGTTGGCGAGTCACCGTCTGCCAACTTTATGATACATATTTCCACGTTGTATCGGCAGACGCCATAGTCCTTCCATAGCTCCCGGTTACCCAGTCCACTAGCACCTCACCCCCATAGCCCGGTCTCATTTTAATTTTCCGTTCCCTGCAATAGTCCTACACTGGCCGCTGGCTCTCCTTGGGCGTACTCTCAAAGTGCGGACAGGGAGGGTCGCCGGCTAGTGTCACATTAAATCTAGATTAAAACTGTGTAACGGGCCTCTGCGTGTTGGCTTCGACCCCATGCATGCCTTCCAAAGGTCTGGGATTTAATGGCCCGTGAGCAAGGAGTGCTTTACACAAACATAATAATAATCTTTATTTTCTCAATTCGACCGCATATATATGTTGATTTTTTCACTGAAAGTTTATTTGCATGATATATTTCTAGTGTTGAATAGCTAAAAGAGAAAAGTAATAACTTTTCTCTATGTAAAAGATAAAATCAGTGCTCGAGGGTTGTAATATGAGTCGTGAGCGTGACCACAAACCACTTGAGAACACTTAAGGTTATAGAGCCTCTATTAAATCGTAAGTCGTAAAATGTGAACCCTCTTATATTAAAGAAGAAAACTAACAGAATTACCTTCAGAAGTGTGTATAATATTATATTACATATATTATGCATTTATCAGAATTTTACATACCTAGTTATTATTATCCGTCTATACTCTATATCTAGTTTGCTTATCGATTTCAATTTTAGTAGCATACAATAATATAACCTGTACACTGCACCATCAATGTTTTATTGCTAATCATAAAGTTCGATTTTTATGCGTCTGCGAGAACGAGCGCGAGCGGTATGGCCGCTACACAACGCGATCACAAATAAAATTGTATGTAAATAACGGCTCCGCCACGCCATCATTTAAATAAATCGTTATATACAAATTACAATTGTCTGTGATCTCGCGTGTGGCAACTGGCAGCTGCTTGGTCGCGCGGACGCATATAAACCAAACCTAATGGTTGATGGCGTGACAACACAATTTTTAAATCTTTGTTGTATCACTTTCATTTGTCGTGCAAAAACAAAGCTATTATCAATCAATATAATCGCTCATACTCCCAAAACGGATCCATAACAGACTTAACAATTGCTTACATTCTAGCAATATTTTAATATTGAAACAAGGCACTTAGTTAACTTGTATTCGAGAAAAACAGCGAAATTACAAATCATTTAAGTAGGGAAAATATTACATAGTACTTATTAGGATATTTTTATGCCGGAAAAATGTACCGTTCCCGCGCTGTTGACGTGTCGGAGTCATCTAGTACTTTATACAACAGGTAAGTATATCTAATCGATCGGTTATAATTAGCCAAAAGTATTTATCTCTGCAATGGTTAACAAAACTAGCAAAAATAGAGTAAGAGCAATAGTAACGTTTAAACTTTCTCACTTTTACGCTTTAGAGTAGAAAAATCTCTGTAATAATAATTGCTTTGCTCATGCCATAAAAATAAATATTTAACAGGGTACTAAAACTAATCATTTTGCTCTGGACCTATAAAATGTTTTTCCTCTGTAAATGTTCGGGTCGCAAGAACAGCGCCATAATCATTTTTTGGGTCATTTGGCGAGAAAGAGATTTTTAAAAATTTGGTCATATTAGCTGTGAGCAGTGAGCACTTAGCTTTATAATTCTCAGGTTGTAAGTAAATTTACTCCCGAGACCCAAAGCTTAACTTTTGGGTTAATTATGAAAATTGGGAAAGTCATTATGTAAATAATGAAACTTAATTCTCTACTTTTTGTAAAGACTTCACTTCTTGCAGACAATTAAATTATTGTTACTACTAGTACTGCATTTTCAAAAGCAAAAATATTGTGCGATTTTTAAAGTAAACGCTAGTTGTAAATAAAACAAGTTTCTCGTGGGGTTCAAGTTTCAAACTAAAGTACAAAGTAGATCATATAAATTATAAACTCAAATAGTACTGTCGAAGGTTGGTAATTTCTTTACAACCTGTCAACCGGCTCCTATGACTATTGGTTAGGAAAAAAACTCAACATAATATTTTGTTTAGAAAACACAGATTTATGTTTAAAAACGCCATTTGGACTATTTTAAGGGAAAATTAATTATTATCTATATTAACAATGTCTACCAAATCTTCTACGCTTTAACCCTTAGCCATAATATACTCGTAACCTGTAAATGGCAAACTTCACGTAGAAACTGACCTTGTAACCTTGTGCGTGACGTCACAAAACCCCAAATTACTGGTCTACGTGACAGAATTGCTGATAACAAGAGAAGGTATATCTAACGAGCACAATGACTAAAAATTCCGCAATCCGCAAAATTCGTGGACGAACATAATAACCACATACTTTGACCTTCTAGAAAATCGGTTATGATTTTTAAAGCTATGTAATACGGTTTAAAAAATCGTGGCCGATTGAACGTTGGCAAACAATGCATGCTTTCAAATATCAAAAGCGCATAATGGTCATGATTATGGTTGTAATTGCGGTTATCCATCGGCCATTAGACCCAACCAGCAGTTAAGATGATACATTCGGCTGGTGCGGTTTATCCTAATATACCTAGTTGGTCCTAAAGTTCTGTCATAGATTAAGTTAATGATAATTACAAAAGTACTTATCAGATTTTAATAAATTATATATCAATTTAAAGTACATGTAAAAAGAAATCTGAATAACTTAAAATTATTCAAAATGTCCTTCCTTATTTTGAACATAGGCCCTTAATCGCCGCGGCCAATCATCTATCGCAGCACGCACCATATTTAAGTCTATTTAAGCGACTGCTTTTCGTAAAGATGCCTTCAAGCTCTCCAAATTTTTATGAGGTATATTACAGACCTTCCCCTCTAAGAACTGCTAAATTTTATAGTCTAAAGAATTAAGGTCCGGGCTGGAGGAAGGCCAATCCTCGTGTCTAATAAAGTCGATGTTTTGACGCTCAAACCAGGGTTGAGTCATCTTGGCTTTGTGTGCAGGTGCAGAGTCCTGCTGGAACACGAAATGATATCCGGAAAATAGCGTGGTGGGCAGGTCTTTGACAAGCTTATCCTAAACCGTCTCTTGGTACACTTTTGAACGGGTTTGACCCCCTTTTCACAAAAATGAACCTCAATTGGGCCGTAATAGGACACTCCCAACCAGACCATCACTGATGATGGATGATAGCCATGATGCAGCCGCGGAACTTTTTTTGCTGCTTCTTTAGAGCTCTTAGCGTCATTTTGTATGATGTACTTCTCTTAAATATCGATTTTTTTTCCTCCATAACGAGGATGTTACGGTGTCGGTTTTTCGCGTACCGCTTTAACATCTCCCGGGATCTTTTAAGCCTTATTTCTTGTAGACGATTAATAAGTAAGTGTCCATTTTATTTTTTGTATGCTCGTAGACAAAGGTCTTCACTTAAAACCTTTTTTACTGTTTTTCCACTGGTAATCATCTCGACGCCATCAACTTCTGTTTTCGGACTGGATTTCTTGCTATGCGCGCCTCGATAGCTTTGACCACTGCTGGTGTTCTTGCGGAGCGTGGCCGGCCAATTCTTTTCTTGTCCTCAACACTGGAGACTTCAATGTACCTATCAATAGTACGATACACAAACCTAAGCATAATATTCAATTTTTTTGAGCAACTTGAAAATGGTACTCGGCGTGTGCCCACAGCGATGCAACGCTAAAACAGCTATTCGGCTTCCTTTTAACGTCCACTCCATCGTGAAAAAGTGCGGTAAATGATTGTTTTTTGTTTTCAAATAATAGTCAAATATTCAAAAAAAGAATGCAATAATATTTTCATAAAATCATGTTCGAATTTTAAAAATTATGTGCCTGTGACAGAACTTTGGGACCGACTAGTTATATAAGTTTGGGTTAAAGAACACGTCTTAATACGTAGACTTCGCATGAGGTAGCGCTTTCTAAATTACTTCTTAAATCTTAGCTATATTGAATGTACTGTAACTATTTTTGTGGAAATTCATGTTTCACAGTAATAATACCGGTTTCGATAAAATCATCATCAGGTGTGTACCTAACACACCTGATGATGATTTTATCGAAACCGGTCGTGTGAAACATAAATTATTGTAATGAAATAAATTAATAAAAGTGGAATAATTTCAAGAAAAATTTAACAATTATTACTGTAAAACTTCTTAGCTTGTACATGCTTAGCAAAGTATGAAATTATAGATATCAACACAGCAGTTCAGTTCTAATTAGTAATCTACAGATGTCTTTACAGATGCTCATTCCCGGGACTGGTAGTATCTCTATACAAAATTTTAGCAAGATCGTTTCAGCGGTTTAGGCGTGAAGAGGTTACAGAACAGACACACAGACACTTTCACATTTATAATATATTATTATAGTATGAATAATATGTTATACCAACATTTTTTGCAGTTCCAAGTAATCTATAGGTTTATGTCATAATGTAAAGTTATACAGATCATAATATTTATCTGTCCAGCGAAGTATTTAAAGTCTCCATTTAGTATTATATTACGAGGCATTGTTCAACTTAACAATATTATCGTAGGCAATAGTCGCGGCACACACTGGGGAACAAAGTTAAACAAGAGCTTATAACAACTGTTTATCATTCGTGCGAACTGTTTGTACTAGATAGTAGATAGTGCTATCTACAAAATATATTACTATATATTATAGTACTAGGGTTATCATCACTACGTGTGTTATGGCACTTCCACTGCTTCTGAATGTAAGAAAACTTAAGTGGATACACCAAGGGTGAGAGAAGTTGAAAATAGGTATTTGAAAATTTATTCCTGTCTCACCAATCTCAAGTCTCCCACCGCAGAGCGCGATAGAGACAACACGACAAAAGTAAAAGAACAGAAAATCATCGATTCGTTGTCCTCTGATTCCTTCTCCAAAACTTAACCGATTTAAGTACTTTTTACATTAAAGATTAAAGAAAGGCATGAGCTGTGTTCCTATGTTTATTTTTTGTATAATCTAGCCAAATCTGTTTTGATGTTTGAACGTTCATATCTTTTTAATAACTAAATTATGAAAAAAAAGAAAAACATAGGGGCATTGTATTAGTGGCCATAGATATTCAGGTAGATATTCAGGAAAAAAATTATAACTCTACCGGCATTATCCAGGAAGGAAACAGGGGAGAATGTTTGTATGGAAAAATGGCGGTGTGGACTCTTCTTATTGTCCTGACGACAGGTGGACAGCGGTTCTGTTGCATTTATACCCGATGACGTGAAATAAAGTCATTTATCGCACGTGAACCGTACATTTTTCTACTACAAAAACTATACTATAGCTTGACCGCTGTAAAGTCGACCCTCGTAGCATACTAAATGTATGCAATGAGTATGCTACGAGGGTCGACTTTACAGCGGTCAAGCTATAGTGCAATCGATTCAGCTCTTGCCTGTTTTCGAGTGTAACGATATATTCAAATAGCATTCTGTTTTGTAATCATAATAAAATATATAATAAAATATATGTTCCAAACAAGAGATCATAACAATGTAAATATCAATTTCATTTTTTCATCAACTACAAGGATTCTTTAAAGGGTTACCTTCGAAGTTGGGGTAAAATGTATTATAACCAAAGGCTGGGTCAAGGATAAAGCCCCAATTACCGCAAGGTAAGGGTTATCCCGAGTACAAATCAATGGCCCGGGAGTGCGGGTTGGGTAACAAACATTCCTCAACAATAAAACCAGCGTGATGAAATTTGAACATTAAACTCGTAGGTACTTTGTACCTATTGGTCACTCTGGTTAAAATGTATTTTTTTTTATTCGTGCCATATTTGCTCAAGTGCCATCAACGGCCAAACTGTGTCGTGATGTGGAAGACTCGAAAAAAAAATGAAAAAGTAGCTTTTAGACTTTATCGAAGGTTAGTTGGGCCAGAACTGTATACCTCCTAAAGTAACCGTGACTGACACTATTAATTGTTGAAAAAGTTGATGGTCGTTCTTGCCTCTGTAGAGGTCATCAATAGGAATACTTTCAGCTTTTATAAAATTTCATTTTAAATATAGAGCTCGTAGCATTTAGATTTTCCAAGATATACAACTCCGTTATGAGTTTCGACTTTTCGAGAACATGCTAAAGCTACACAATATTACGTAGAAACAGACGAAGCTCGGGCAAACAGCTTTTAAGCTGCAACCTAATCCGATGTAAACACTCATCGCTCTGGGCTTGCCCGAAACATATTAACAAATCTACCTAACCACTTTGACTTAGCTCTAATAGCTAAATCAATGTTGTATACATCAAATCTACATATTTTGTTTCTCGACCTTTACTTATACAAGATGTTAGTGTAAACACCGTTATCCTTGAAACCATCAAATGAGCTCGTCAAAAAGAACAACTTTTTATGTGAGAACAATGCTGGGAACTCAAAAAATCCGTCTTCATACCCATACAAATTGCCGATCCGGGCATCCGTATGGGTATGAAGACGGCATTTTTTTGAGTTCCCAGCATTGTTCTCATAGAAAAAGTTGTTCATTTTAACGGGCTCATTTGATGGTTTTAAGGATAACGGTGTTTACACTAACACTTTGTAGTATACTCAACCATTTCGTCGTTAAATTCTGTCACAGCTTTGATCATCTAATTGCTGACGGAATCGAATTTTGGATTAACTAAATGTTAAATTGTGTTTGCTGAATATTTTATATTATATTAAATTGTTTTAAAAATAAATACTTAGCTAGGTTTATGCCTACTTTGAATTATGTCCTAGATTGTAACTAAAGCACTTTGTTCAAAACAGATCACGTTGGAAGTATTATGTATAATGTAACATAAAGAAGATATGAAAAGCTTCGTGAATATTATAAGGAAATACGCAGAAATACGTAATTTGGAGGAAAAGCGGAACACAAATTCGACAATGTCAACAATCGGTGATTTCCTTTGATAGGATGTTGTATTTGTAAAGAAGTATTCACGTACGATTGGCACGTCGTGCCTCGTCGAGGCACTTTATTTAACCTGCGACGACTAAATTCGTTTCGTGAAAGCCATTTATAGGATTTTCAGGGCTTAGCATCAGAATTGGACTCCAGATTTTGTAGCGCATTAAATTATCGTTTTACTTTGAATTTTAAGCTGTTGGATGCACTTTTCAAACTTCTTTTTAGTTCGGCATACACTCAGGAGCATAAAATTAAAAAAATATATCTACACATTGGATAGCCAAATGCAAGCCAAATGCAAGAAAAAACATACAATGTAGAGCTTAGACTTTTCATTATCAGGTGTGGAAACATTTTAATTAATAAGGGATACTATGCTTGTATACCGCTTTATTATATTGCCCAATTTACCTACTCCTTAAATAGTCTTGAGTTCACACTCCTAGTTCAGAACAATAAAAATATATTAGCGTTTTTGACACACACAATATGCACATTGTACACACCTTCGTGTCCTTTCCGTAAATTAATATTATATCCAACACCGTAAACCTTTGTCTCAATCCCCGATTTCACGTTTACGACTCGCTAATGGAATTGTAAGCCAACTTTTCTCGTTATCATTGGGAACTTTGTGGCACCACGACTGTGCTACTGACTATATAGGAACTATAGTCATTACAAATTCGAAACTGCTAAAAGTAAACGCTTGAGGTTCGTTATCTAGACTTTTTTATGTAGATAGTTTAATAGTATGTAATACTGATACTACTGCGTGACTGGTGAGACATGTTCAATACTTGAGGACGTGATATTTGGCTATTATATTAGTTGGAAAAAAATGATATAAAAAAATAATATCAATTGATCACTGAGTAAATGTAGCTTAAAGTTAAATAATTATTTACCCAACGCATGGACACCGCGAGCGGGAGGGGTAGTTGTGTGGTGTTTCTTTGGTAGCGCACGCCTCTGCACCGGCCGCATAGTATGCCTACTTGCCTAGCCGCGTAATTTACTTAGTATCCATGATTCATTTATTTTTGGGAAATTCGGAAAAAAATTAAGAACCTAATTATAATGAGAATCGAGTACAGAGTACTCTCCATATCGGTAATGTCTCACCAGTCATGTTGTATAAGTATCATATTATTATACACAATTATTGGCAAAGCTGATTCTACTTCAAAGGTAACTCAAACACTGGTTTGCATGGTATATAAGGACTTTGGATAACAGTCTTTAAAATATAAGAAGGTATGAAGACGTGAAACCGAAAAAAATATATAGTTTTTTGGCCAATAGTTTTGTTAATATGGTCTACTAAATGTTACAATTTAATAATAATAACAATAAATATTCTTTATTGTGCACCTACTTACAATTTAAAAATCAAAAACATTAATAAATGGACTTACCTACTTAGTAATTACCTACTAATTTCTTCAATTTACATTTTGTTACAATGTTACAGTTTACATTTTGTCAAGATCAATGAAATCTAAACTGAAGTCTAGGTCAATGTACTTATTATGTTTTCCACAGTTTGTGTTGGACTCTATTTGCATTGCATACGTGATACGATACGTCTAATCTCTATTGATCCTCACTCACTCTACAATCAATTATAGTTATTCTTCGACGCGTTTACTAAATACTAGTGATAACTGATAAGCAAAATTGGTCATGGTCTTTTTCTTTCTTCTTTTTGTAAGACCAAGACCAAGACCATGAGCAAAACAATTGGTCTTGCAAGATCAAGACTAAGAACAATTTTGCTCATCACTATACCGTTTACTGCCAACTCGAGTTGTCTCCAATTTGAAGGCAAGGATCAATATCAACTAGACAATTGACTCGAAGCGCAAACAATCAAGAGTTGACACACGGGTCACACACCTCATTAGAGCAAACGATTCCGAATAGAGGGAATATTATTATTCCTTCAATAGTGAACGCTTTAATTACAGAACTTGAGGTTAAGTAGCTCGTTATGATGCTATTGTGACGCCCTTGTCGCCTTCCCTGTTGCATATTGAACAGGGAATACGGAGATAATATTGTAATGTAATATCCCATGTAATAAAGCTGCGTCACATAATGGGAGTAACCTCAACAACAATAATTATTAAAATCTGGAGACTCGTCTTACTAGGACGAGATCTTGTTGGACTAGCGACTAGTCCAACAAGATCTGCATCAAAGTAGTTTGGCTAGTCACTATCCAAACTACTTTGATGCAGCTTAGTGCTCTATTCTGGCTGGATTGTTTGTGTTAACAATAGTGGATATTTCACTATTGTACCTAGATAAACCTTTCGAGATGTAATTATTATCAGAAAGACAGAATCTGACAAAATCTCTTTTGATTTTTGTGGCACATAATATACAGAAAGGACAAGGGGCATTTTTGTATGGAGATCGTACCCAAGCTGTAGCACATCCACACAATCCCTTTCATTTGATATAATATATTTTGCCCCTTGTCCTTTACACTCCAAAATCTTGATTTCTTACTAGTACATTGTACACCTAAAATGAGGACAGCATGCTGGGGCGAGTCAATATTCTGGGTTGTGCACAAACGCTGTTAGATTTCGCCATCTTATCTTCTTCGTATCCAAGTTATATGACAAATCTCGTTAAACTGGGATAAACCAGGATATGCACCCCGAGTTTATCGGGATGATGGAACAAGCACATAGCCGAGACGACGTGACTCATATATCAACACAGCTCACTGGTTACAAGCTAAAGTATTTGATAAACGACACTTTAATTGCTGTCTGTTACACTGGCGAAGTCGCATTAGGATCTCAAGATATTCCAGTTTAAACCTAAATTGGTTTAAACACTTAAACATTTTAGTACCTAATATATGTCTTGTGCTCTACATACAAGTACGAGCTACTAATAAAGCTTATTTGAAACCTCATTTGGTATTCGGATGAAATGCGAAAACTCCTCAACATAAACATTTATTACTAAACATAGAGAATATATTTTTATGACCCCATGGGGGCTTAGACAATACCGGCTCGGTGCTATCTGACGTTTCGAAAGAACATTAAGGGCCTGTTTCACCACTTCCTGATAAGTGCCGAATAGGCTATCGACCAATTAACTTGACAGATACGAGTATGGAGAATCTGTCAAAAAATTTGTGAATAGCCTATTCGGCACTTTATCAGGAAGTGGTGAAACAAGCCCTAAATGGTTTCACCACTTCCCGATAAGTACCGAATAAGCTATCCACCACTTAACTTGACAGATGAAGTATGGAGAATCTGTCAAAAAAGTTGTGAATGGCTTCGGCGCTTTATCAGAAAGTGGTAAAACAGGCCCCTAATGTGAATTTAGGAGTTTGTTATTTATGATGTTACATACCTCCATATTATATCAGTAAATTCTATTAGTACGGCTTATAGTTTTCAACAAAGCGGTTGAAAAGCAGTCTAATATACATACCTAAATGGTATAGGTAACACTGGTGAGTGCTGATATGGCAAAAATCATTTAATTCTGTCTGGGCCTGTTTTACCACTTCCTGATAAAGTGCCGGATAGGCTATCCACAACTTTTTAATAGATTCTCCATAGGTACTTTATTTTTCAAGTTAAGTGGTGGATAGCCTATCCGGCACTTATCAGGAAGTGATGGCTGTTTCACCACTCCCTCCGGTCCTCGAAAACAGGCCCTCTATCTTTCAAATCGTCTAGAAACAATTATCATTTTAATATCTAATTAGAATAATTTGGTTAGCAACTAAACGCTGATAGCGTAGTATTATGTAATTAACAAGAAGTAAGTATTAACCGGTGATAACAAAACATGGGGTTCAAATCCGAGACCTTATTATCTCTTGAACTCAATTTGAATAATATGCAATAGCTCGGTTTATTTTATTAATTGCAAAAGCATGTTGAAAACTTCTTCCGAATTTTCCTCATTCACAGAGTCCTGAATCTTGATCAGCCGCCTGTTGACAATCAAGACTGGTCAATCAGAAAATTTGCAAAAAACGTTTGCGTGCTTTAACAAAAGTTAACATGTACCTACCTAACTCTAAAGTCTAAAAGCGCCAATTAGCGCCAGTCTGGGTTAATACTTATTGCTTTATTAATAGTTTAATCTTTTACATTCTCTTTCATGTTACAGGAAAAAGTGAAAACAATGTTTGGAGGACTTTCTCCAAATACACTTATTTTACACTAATTGCAAATTATTTTTTTTTACTAAGTCGAGAAGGTAGGTAAACCACGGGTGTAATTTACAAAATATAAAACAAGTATCTGGGGGAGGTCTTTGCCCAGCAGTGGGATAGTATAGGCTCATAAAAAAAAACAAGTATCTAATAATAACATGGGGTCCCGGCATTGGTCATGATAACATCCACTTTACGAATACATCTACTTAAGTACGTGAATCATAAAAGTACAGTAACATCGTAATAACAATAAATGTAAGTACTAGAAATCTTTTGCTAATAAGTAAATCAGAATTTCAGTAAAAGAGAATTATGGCGAAAACATGTCTTCGGGCAGTAACGAGACGGTCGTCAACTGATATAACAAGCAATATGCCCAGCTATGAGTACAATACAAAAGGTCATCTGAGAAAAGGATAACATATTATACACATAATGACCCTCCCTTAGGACCTACTTAAGAAAGATTTTGCTCCAAATGATGCCAATAATAAAAACGACGGTCATAAATTAAGTTACTAAGTTCTGTCGGGAGCTTGTTACAGACTATTTTATTGGCAAATAAAATCTTTAGAATATAATAAATTGGTTACTATTTTGCCTAGCTATTTGCCTATAATATAATAATATCTATGGACGCTTCACACCACGTCAGTCTGGCCCCGTGCTATAAGTACCTGAAGGACTTGTGTTACAGGTACCAGACAACGGAAATATAATATTTGATACATTTATACTATACTTATATTTAAGATTTTTATTATATCATACACATTTAATACACATCCAGACCCGGGAACATTGAAAACTTTTTGTTCGAATTTTTTTGTTCGGATTCGAACCCGCGACCCCCGGCTTGAGCTACCAGCAGCCCACCAACTGAACCACAGAGGTCGTCAATATAACCCTAGTAGCCTAGTGATTAGGTAGAATGCAGGTTTGGTACAGTAGCGTTTATCAATGAGACAAGTACATACGACCGCTCGCACGGTAGAGGAAAACGTCGTCAAGAAACCATAATATTGACCACTTTACAATTTACATCCTCTAGACTAGACCTATTTAGTATTTCGTGAAGATGCCGTATGTGCTTTAATCGGGCTATTGGCCCGCTAGGCCGCTACACATTCCCACCACTGCAATTACTCCTGTGTCGCGAGGATTAACAGTGGTAACCAACCACAAAAATCATTTGATATGGCCTCAGGGGTGCCCGAGGGCGGAGGGACAAGCTAAATCTGTCTTGCATAATTGGGACCCGCGACAAAATTAATAAGGAGTAGCCACTAGCGACACGACGAAATTAATGCCCGGTTTCTCAGTTATTTACAGGAATTTATCTTTTTAGTAGAGCTTTTGATTGGCAGTAAAAAACTCCGAAACTAACATAAAAATATAACAATATTATAGCAACGACCTCTGAGTCGAGAAGCAAGCTCCAAAACAACTATGTACTTAGTACTTTATACTTAATACTTACTATCAACCTCACCCAAAACCTTCCCAAAACCAAAAAGGGCGTCAAATGAACAGGCTGATCGCCTGATGGTATGACCATGAAACATAATAAACACTATAAGATTCTTGGGTATGACACCTCGACCGAACCGAAAACGGTCGGTATTGCGAGTGTCAGTACACATGGTACACTCGCAATACAGACCGTTTTCTAATTTTTACCAACGTTTGGGAAAATTACAAATCAGGCAAATCTTGTGTGCTTAATTATTATTACCCAAATGGGTAGGTACTTTAAATATTATAACTAAGTTATTAGTTAAAGTATACTATACGTAAACAACCCTCACAAACAGAAAAGAGATAAATTATAAAGCTAGGTTCACACATGACATTGCTACAAGTGACTGACAAGGACTTTTTAGGGTTAAATCAGACCGCAACGCGACACGTAGATGCATAAATTCTTGTATGAATTTGACAGATTTGCAAGACATCTCGCGCTCACGAAATCTGTCAATTCGGTACAAATTATATAATAATCATAGACTTATATATTACTCAGGACCGGGTCAATCGCGCGTTGCAATGATGCAGATTCGTAGGGGTCAAAACGCTCCGTTTGACTCCTACGTGACTTAGTCGTCTGTGGTCCGCAGAACAAATCAGGTGGGTCATCGTATGCCTTACAGTGCCATAAAAATGCCTAATTGTGTAGTAAAAGGCTGCAAAAATTATATTAAAAAAGTTAAAAAAGCACATGGAATATCTTATCATCGGTAAGTATCACAAACTGTTTGTTTATGTAAAGAAATAATTAATTTATAATTTTACTACCGATGTCCGCAATTATCCGCCATGGCTACTGTTTTACCGAGTAATGACGCAACCCCTACGTTCCACGTGGCGTTGAAAACGATCAAAACGCTAAACATAGGAGGCATTTTCAGCGTTTTGATCGTTTTCAACGCCAGGTGGAACGCGGGGTTCGTCGGTAAAACAGCATTCGCACGCGGCCGAATATTGTGTCGCACTACGTAGTTCAATCGATTTTTCATAGATGGCTCTCTATTTCCTTGTATGAAAAACCTATTAGCAAAATGTTCTCGTAGGCATATCCTGACATATAAATCGATGATAATAATGCATATCTACGCATCACGTTGCGGTGAAAAATATCATTGACATTAGAACGCGTCAATGACATTTTCATGGTGTCATCAATGTGATGCCAGCATTCGTTATTTTCGGTCATATGTAGAATGATACCGCCGAAGTCTGAAATAATACTAAATCATTTAGAGGCGTGAATGTAAAATAGCTGTTACTCGAGTGAGTCAAAGTTTGGGCCAAGCTGCTGACGCCAAAACAGTCGAGTAGGCTGGTTCGGTAAGCCGTAAAGTTGAGACCGTACTACGCCGCTGCCCGCTACGCGACACGACACTTCACGTTCCACTTTAACCTATCCATAGAATTGACATTTAAATGTGTATTTTGTAAAACATCCCACTGAAGTTTTACAAACGTCAATTCTATGGGATGTGAAGTGTCGCGTCGTGTCGTGTCGCTTTAGTGCGGTCGCGCCTTAAGACTCCTTACATATTATTTTAATATTATGGTTTGACAATCATCGTTGTTTCAATAAAAAGACTGACGATAAAGTGGCATAAAAATAAAATAGATGTTAATAATATTTTTATTATTATTCCACTTCATGAATCACGTCATAACATTCTACCAAAAGGAACCAACGCGGTTTGTACTTTGTGACAAGTAAGCATTGAGTGTGTACGAAGCCTTATGAACGTCAGCAACACTAATGTCAGAATATGGTCGTTAAAGTTCATAATGGGTTATCAATACAATAATATTTGTTCGTGTTTGTGAAAAGAAATACGCCGTTACATCACTTCTATTTAATATAAATCCGAACAACATCCAAGAACAATGAATTCTAAATATCTGTCCAGTCGTTTTTATAGTTTTACGCGTAATTTGAGTGCAAAATCGGACTTGGCTGTGTGCAATAGTTTACGGACTGTGCAAAATAAAACCTACCGTAATGTAAGTACCTAACCTATATCTGTGCCACTGACCACTCCGTCGTTTGTTTACCGCTCTTTCAAATTTAACCATTTATAGGTTAGGCCATGAACCACTTAAAAGTTGTTTTTTATATGATTAGAAATGAACAGTGTTTGAGGTGTGACTTGTGAGCAAGTTTAGTTACTTTTTGTTATTTGCTATCAGTTTATTATAAAGTACTAAGCTGTTGGTAACGTACTAAGTAGTTTATCAGGTAAATAAGTATAAATAACTTATATGTATAGGCTATATTGAAGAACACCGAAATGATTCCTGTAAATTACAAACATACAAGATACGCGCTAAACACATAACCCTCCTGGCAGTCGGGTAAAAATAAATAGTTACGTACATGGGACAACTGACAACAGTAACATTTGTTTGTTATTGCGTTACAAGAAATTATCAGATAAGGTCAGGTTTCGTGAACTGTCTCGACATTAACCCTTACTCAACTCACAACGTCAGTGTAGCTTTGATCATCACACTGATTGTACTATAAATTTAACACCAATGTAAAATTACTTCAGACATTCCATACAAGAAAATTAAGTACAACTTCCAAGATGAACAGTAAACTCCTAAATGGAAATATTTGGGACACCGATCCTGAACTTTTTGATATCATCAAAAAGGAGAAGGCCCGTCAAGCCAGTGGATTGGAGATGATAGCTTCAGAAAACTTTACATCCATACCAGTTTTGCAATGCCTCAGTTCTTGCCTTCACAACAAATATTCAGAGGGTATGCCAAACCAAAGGTAATTGTTAAAATTTAATGTTAAACCTCTTAATTCAAATTAATTTAACAAACAAGTTAAGCTTATGAATTATTACAATTCACACAATTCACGTGAAATAAATTATAAAGTTTTTCTACTTTGGTTTTCTACTTTTTTTTTATTACGATAATGCAATAAGCTTCTAACTTTCAGTTAGTAATGCCAATTATATTTTTTTTAGGTATTATGGTGGCAATGAATTTATTGATGAAATAGAAATTATGGCACAGAAGAGGTCATTGGAGGCGTACAGATTGAAGGAAGATGAGTGGGGGGTCAACGTACAACCTTACTCTGGTAATAACATTGATAAGCAATTACGGGCTATTAATATAAGTCAACAATGTAATTAAATTACTATCAAATACACTGTTATCAGTTTCATATTGCAAAGAATACAAGATGTCTCAGGAAAGTTTATATAGACAATTTAAATATTTAATATAACACTACATCAGACTAGAATCTTGTCTAGATACGTCGTCGGATCATTCAGCAGTCATCGGTGTATTCAGCAATGTGCCTATGGAAAAAGAACAACCACTTACCTTATGTAATAAATACACTAACTGGGATGAGTTTGCAGACATATTAGAAAAAGAAATTGACCTGAAAATTAAACTTAAAACAAACGAAGATATAGATAAAGCTGCACTTTATATAACAAATAAAATACAGGAAGCTGCCTGGCAAGCTACTCCTCAAAAAAACACAAAAATACATAACAATAATTATATTCCTCTAAATATAAGACTTAAACTAAAAGAAAAACGGAAGATCAGGCGAAGATGGCATCTCAGTAGACTGGCTGAAGACAAGACAGCTCTCAACAAATGTGCAAGACAATTGAGAGAATTAATTAAGGATGCTGAAGATGAATCCCTCAAGAAAAAACTTACCAATCTGTCTGCGACAGCACATAGTAATTACTCCCTGTGGAAAATGACCAAAAACCTAAAAAAACCTTTGGAACATATTCCGCCAATAAGACGACCCGATGGTACATGGGCACAAAAACCTATCGACAAAGCAAACACATTTGCAGAATACCTTAAAGGTGTATTTACCCCAAATCAGTCCTCTGCAGCTGAATTTGAGAGGGAAATCGATGAAGTAATAAACAGTGACCAACAGCTAAGCCTTCCTATAAAACCAACGACTCCAGCGGAAGTAGTAAGAACTATTAAGACCTTAAAAAACAAGAAAGCACCCGGATATGACTTAATAACCGGAGAAATCTTGAAGAAACTACCCAAAAAAGCCATTACATTCTTAACAATACTATTTAATGGTATAATGAGAGTCCTTCACTTTCCAAGCATATGGAAGGTATCCATAGTAAAAATGACTCCAAAGCCTGGAAAGCCACCAACACAACCAAACTCCTATCGACCTATAAGTCTCTTGCCCATCTTGTCAAAAGTATTTGAAAAGGTGTTACTAACAAGACTTCAGTCTGAAATCAAGGAGAACAAAGCAATTCCAGACCACCAATTTGGCTTCAGACCTCGACATTCCACAATAGAACAGGTTCATCGTGTAGTCCACAAAATCAGGCAGACCCTGGAAAACAAAGAATATTGCTCAGCGGTGTTCTTGGATGTACAACAAGCATTTGACAAAGTATGGCACAAAGGACTATTGTTTAAATTAAGAAGCATTCTATCTAATACACTTTTTATGATCCTAAAATCTTACCTACAGGATCGGAAATTCCGAGTCAAGTTTGAGGACGAACTATCAGAAATATACAACATAGAAGCATCAGTACCTCAGGGCTCTGTACTTGGACCAGTCCTATACTCCATATTCACTGCTGATCTCCCAACTTCGGATGACGTAGAAACAGCAACATATGCAGATGACACAGCATGCCTCGCGAGTGATAAAAACCCAAATAAGGCCTCAGATACACTGCAAGGTCACATAGAAAAAATACAAAAATGGATGGAAAAGTGGCGCATCAAGGCCAGTAGCACTAAATCTACCCATGTTACCTTTACTCTCCGTAAAGAAAACTGTAAGCCAGTCACATTAGATGGAGATGTCCTACCACACAAGACAACTGTCAAATATTTGGGCTTCACTCTGGATAGGAGACTTACCTGGAATACACACCTGAAAACCAAGAAAAACGAAGCAAATCTTCAGCTAAATAATCTTAACTGGCTCATAGGACGATCATCGCAGCTATCTTTACACAATAAAATATTAGTGTATAAAAGTATTGTGAAACCAATCTGGACCTATGGAATAGAATTATGGGGCTCAGCAAGCAACTCGAACCTTGAAATACTGCAAAGATTCCAAAACAAGGCCCTAAGGACCATAACCAATGCACCTTGGTTCACACGCAATACAGAAATTCACGAACATTTTAACATTCTAAGTGTCAAAGAGGAAGCTAAACGACACAGTACCGAGTACAAAAAGAGATTACAAGAACACGTAAACATACTAGCAAGAGCCCTCATTACTAGTAATACTAAATCACGATTAAAAAAGTGGAATATACTGGACATTGACAAAAGATAGGGCGAAATGGCCAATACAGCAAACTTGTACTTACTTAATGGAGTTTGGACAAATAAAACCCAATATAATAATTGATAATATCTGATTATAGCTATAACTAGCTGATTGCAGATGCTTAAGGGGAGAAAAAAAAAAAAAAAATTTAAATAAGGTTTTTTTTTATGTACTCAAGAATAGCATATTACTATTTTAAATAGTATGGAAATATGAAAAATCAATTATAAAAAACTACTTCTACAAGTTAAAAATGACTTGTAAAATAAAATATTACTCATGCTAAAAAAAAACTTAAAACTTCAGGTTCCCCAGCCAACTTTGCTGTTTACACTGGAGTGGTGGAGCCACATGGCCGCATCATGGGTCTGGACTTGCCGGACGGTGGACATCTGACTCATGGGTTCTTCACCGCCACCAAGAAGATATCGGCCACATCAATCTTCTTTGAGAGTATGCCATACAAAGTGAGTTCAATGCATTATGAAATCTATTCATAACACTCAGATAAAAAAACAAGACCATGATGAAAGGATTTAGTCATTATTTTCATTTATAATAAAAATTACTTCACTTTATTACAGGTTGACCCCAAAACTGGTCTCATTGACTACGACAAGCTAGCTGAAACTGCTAGACTGTTCAAGCCAAAGCTTATCATTGCTGGAATAAGTTGCTACTCGAGATGCTTAGATTACAAGAGATTCCGTGAGATCGCTAACGAGAACGGAGCTATTTTGATGGGAGATATGGCGCACATTTCAGGACTTGTGGCTGCAGGTGATTTTTTTATGTTCATAAAAATAAACTGTAGTATGGCAACCTACAAATAATAGTATCGTCCAATAGTATCGTCTCGTAGCACGAAGCTTCGGACGATAGACGCAGATGCGGCCAGGCCGTAAGAAAAAAGGGATGACATTACGATGTTGGCACTTTTCAATTTCTTCACTTTTTTGACAGACTATTATACTATTATTATTCAAAGATGGCAACACAGAATAAAAAAAGAACGGCCCGGCCGCATCTGTGTCTATCGTCCGAAGCTTCGTGCAATGAGACGATACTATTGGACGATACACGCAGATCGTCCAATAGTATCGGCTTTAGCGCAAAGCACAACGCATATGCGGCCGCAGCATGATAATATTATTTTCTTTATAGGTGTTATCCCAAGTCCATTTGAATATTGTGACATTGTAACAACCACCACACACAAAACACTGAGAGGGCCAAGAGCAGGCGTTATATTCTTCCGCAAAGGCCTCAAAACCGTTAACGCGAAAGGGGAGAAAATCATGTATGACTTTGAAAACAAAATCAACCAATCAGTATTCCCTGGTTTGCAAGGAGGACCCCACAATCATGCTATTGCCGCGATCGCTACTGCCATGAAGCAAGCTACCCTCCCAGAATTTGTGGAATATCAGAAACAAGTAAGATTTATTTATCGCCTCTACTGCTTATAAGGGCCCGTGTGCCAAGTGTGAATTTTTGTTTCACATTCGATCGTGAACGCGTTTGGCGTTTACTAAAATTTTGTATGGGATTTGTACAACGCCACCTAGCGATGCTCACGGGAGTGAGCCCAGCCCAGTGAATAATCCCATACAAAATCTTAGTAAACGTTCACGATCGAATGTGAAACAAAAAACTCGCACTCGGCACACTGTATTCACTTTGATTAGTGCAAGTGCAGGTGATTAGTGATTAGGAGAAAATCAAGAAATTTCACTAATCAGTCGCTGTCCACACTTGCTTTCTCCTGATTACTAATCCTGCACCTGCACTAATCAAAGTGAATGCAGGCCCTAACAAACACACATTTTATTATAATACCGAAACTCATTGCGTTTTCTATTGTAATTGCAGGTGATAAAGAATGCTCAAAGACTGTGTAAAGGCCTGATATCCTATGGCTATGATATAGCTACAGGCGGTACAGATGTCCATATTGTCCTGGTTGACATGCGAAATGCTGGTCTCAGTGGCGCCCGAGCGGAGAGGATATTGGAGCTGTGCAGCATCGCATGCAACAAAAACACTGTACCCGGTGACAAGAGTGCACTGAACCCAAGTGGTATTAGATTAGGTGAGTTTCAATTAAGATAATCCATTAAATAAAGATCCCTTAATTGTTTTGCCTGCCATAGTGCAATAAAAATGCTGTATTCTGTCTTGGTTAGAAACGCAGAAAGTTGTGTGTACGGTACAGCTAGCGTCACAATCTTGCATCGCGCTATCGATGTTTCTGAGATCCGTCTTACAACGTCCGGGTACTTCGACCTGACCGAGCATGTTATCTCGCTCAGTCGAAAGATCTTCCTTTCCGTGACCCCGCCACAGTAGCGAGGCGCATGTTTATTGATGTAAATGTTAAATAAACCTTACAACAAAACCACAAATCGAATCTTAATGAAGGTTAACAAATATTTTTCCATTTAAAGGTACACCTGCGCTTACAACAAGGGGCTTAAAAGAAACCGATATTGATAATGTAGTTAAGTATATCAATAGAGCTCTAAAACTTGCCCAAGAAATCACGAAGATATCTGGACCAAAACTAGCAGACTTCAACAAAACTATTGAAACCAATGATGCCATTCAAAAGAAAATTAATGATCTTAAAGATGAAATTGAAAACTTCAGCCGAACATTCCCATTACCTGGCTATGAAAACTATTAAGTTGTAAAATATAAAATAATCCTTTCCTATAAATGGGCACATTTTAAATGTGTCCTTTGTGATAAAATCTCATTATCATGCTATATTATATCTATTAGGTTGATAAATAATTCTAATGTATTTATTTTATATTTGAATACATACTTTATAAGTGCCTTAAAATAAAATATTACTTTAAAAAAATAATATTGTTTAACTTTATAATAAATACCTGAAGCCTTTTTTTTTTTTTTTTTTCCGGAGGGGGAAATGCATTACGCATACCACCCAGGCGCAGGGGGCGACCCGAGCGGTGATGTGGGACTCCCGTAGCTGATGAGACCACGGTATACCCACTAAACCCCCCCCCCATCTTCCGCCACGCCGCCTTTTGACGGGGCCACGGGAACGATACACACATCCGCGACCCCGCTAGCGGTCCGAAGACTCCACGATGGGCGCACGACACGTGCGCCCTCCTCCTCGGCCCCCACCAGGGCTGTAACAGACGCCCCCCGAGTCTGCTACTTGGAGGCCATGTGGCAGATCAGGTCTGTGGCTCTGCCACCGACCACACCTCGGCCGCAGAGGATAGGGCAAGCGGCGCACCGCAATACCTACTTGCCTCCTCCTCTGCGGCCCCACCAATGCCGTTCAAACGGAACGGCCAGCTCGCAGGGGGGGTAGGGAAAGCGGCAACCTACCACAATGCCTCTCCCCCCCGCGATCCGTCCTCGGCCGCAGAGGATAGGGCAAGCGGCGCACCGTAATACCTACTTGCCTCTTCCTCTGCGGCCCCACCTCGGTGCGCATCCGCAGCGGACTCCTCCAGTCCGCTGGGAGCGCCCTCCTCGGGCCAGGCGGCGACACCGGCCGGCCCTGGTTGCCTCTTCGCTTCACCGCGGTTGTCCAAGCCGCGGTTACTGAGCCCCACCGCCACGACAAGGCGAGCAACCTTCGGGGGGAAATACCTGAAGCCTGCATGTGTTATTATTATTATTATTAACAGCCGTTAGTGTCCCACTGCAGGTGTTGGTTCATTAAAATATTGTTTCTAACTATTTTAGTCGCCGATGCCGTATTGTGGAGATTCTTGGAAATCTATTGTTATTCTATAGTTATCGCGATTCGCGGCCCACTTGGGCCGTTCGGGAGTTGATAGGATATACTTCCTACGAAAACAACTAAATAATGCGTCGCCAGTATTCCTGTAAGTTCTGCAAAACCCGTAAATTTCGTTGGGTAGTCATAATGCACTACATTATGACGACTGACGTAGTTCTATTATCTATACTAGGTTCCTCCCAAGTTCCTCCATAATTATTATTATTTGTTATTACGTCATGGGCATGTATATAATATAATATTATAGGTACCTAAGTATATTTGGTTGGTATTCATGGATGTACATAATATTTTGATATTTTGTATTACGTTCCCTATCCCTAGGATGGGAGGACGGGGAGGACCAATATCCTTATAATTATACTCATAAAAAATTGGGACCAATCTGTATGATTGTGCCCTAACAAAGCTAAATTGTACAACGCCGCAATGCACGTCGCAGTTTCCGCATTTGAATTCATAATTATCACAGATTAAATTATTGTATAGGGACCGTGCAGAAACTATAGAGGGCGTCGTAATTCGACAGCAGCGCCGCGATGCGAGTAAAAGACGTAACTTGTGAGTGACTTTGACTTCGCATTCTCCTTGACCCTGGCTAGTTTATGAGTGTTTTTTTATGTTTTACACTATAAAATGATATAATACTTACACTCCCAAGTGGCCACATGCGGCCGCGAGAACAACGACAGATTTCCAAGAATCCGCGATCGAAATATTAAAGTTAAAGACTAGATGACGCCCGCAACTCCGTTGCGCCAAAAATCATTTATCGCGCGGGAACCGTACATTTTCCCGGGATAAAAAGTATCCTATGTCCTTTCCCGGGGCTCAAAGTAAATCCATACCAAATTTCAGCAAAATTGGTTTAGCGGTTTGGGCGTGAAGTGCTAACAGACAGACACACTTTCGCATTTATAATATTAAGTATATTTTTCTAATATTAATTATAATATTAAGGGTTTCTACTTTCTACCCGTAAACAAAGAACGAAAGAGTGAATAAAAATGTATAAAGCTTATCTAGTTAACTAAGAAAATATCTGAAATAGTAATTAATAGCATCCATCAGCATAGAAAGTAAAAACTTGATAAATATTGCAATAAAATAATGAAGCTATGCAAAAATACTTATATTAATCACTGAAAATGCTTGTGGATTAATAAAATAAAACAAGTTCACTAAAATAAATGCTTTTATTTCATCAACCTTCTGCGATTCGATCGATACCATCTTCACAACTTTTGTCAATCACTATTTTTAACTAATTTCAGTCTGGACCTCATCAGTGCAAACACCATTAATTATGTATCCTTTAAATAACACACAAAGACTGCACTACTAATCTTTTTCCTACTTGAAGAATCATCCTTTTGAGAGCCAACACTTTGACAAGATGGTTCAAGTTCAATACTATCCTCAGTGTTGAATTCCAGGCAGGACTTCTCCAAATTATCCTTACTTTTGATGCAACTTTATGCCAATTAAATGAGCGGTGCCTATCAATGTATATCAATTTAGATTGAAGCCAGTTTGGATGTTTACTGAAAGAAGCAACGGTTATAGGTTATGTTCATATTGTGTTCATAAATATGAATTTACGGTTATAATCTACAAAATTCAGTGTTTTTACGAGTCTACACATAACATTCATGGAACTTTTTAAATACTTACGTATGTTTTTACCGCCTTTTATCCATTTCTTTCGTTTTTCAATAAACAAAGGCATGTGAATACTTTGGCAGAAAAATAGTAAAATTTTACATCGTTCGATTTGCCTTTATATTTCTTGCATGTATTATAACATCCGGGAATACAACAATGCATTTCTATTCTTGAAAATAATCAAATTTGTCAAGAAATCTTATAATTTTCCGTAGCTTGACTAGAGCTTGACAGTAAAATTTTCGTAAAAGTTTCGGCTATTCGCCACTTGTGGCAGTATCGTCGCTCTGCACGGTCCCTATGCAAGGGCGTCGCCAACTTATGGCTAAGCTACGGAGTACTATTATATATTCTGTGGCTAAGGGCAATGGAGTCTTTGAGTTTTTCATATTAGATCTATGAATAAATTCAGAATGATGAATAAGTTCATCGAGATGACGATTGTAAGAACTTCTAATAATTATCAATATTATCATTGCCATGGCCGTGTGCCGAGTGCACAAACTATAAAGAATGCTAACGCATGTCCGAGTGCATAGAACACATTTACTCCTAGACCGAGTGTGAGTTTTTTTTTCACATTCGATCGTGAACGCGTTTGGCGTTTACGATTTTGTATGGGATTTGTACAGCGCCACCTAGCGATGCTCACGGGAGTGAGCGCAGCTCCCAATCCCATGCAGTTTTTAAAATCGTAAAGTACTAAGAATGCTGCCTAGGAATCAACTTCTCTGTTAGCAATTAACATAAATCGTTGCTTGAAAATAGTCGAAAAGACTACCTTCTTTATACTTGGATTTTGGAAGTATAATAGCTAAGTATTAGTATTGTAATCAATATCATGCAACCATGATTCAACCACATCGGAATCAGCGCCCCATTATTCGGGTAGAGAACTAAATCTGACGTAAAAATTACGTTTGAAAGCCGTCATATTGGCGCTGATAGCAGTAGTGAGAGTACTTGGAACTAATACTAGTGATGACAACTGTTGTTATTGGTTGTGGTTACGTCATATTTAGTTCTCTACCCGAATAATGGGGGCGCTGATTTCGGTAATGTTATCAAAAACATGTATTTACCGTTATAAATCATATTTACCGTTATAGCATTTACCGTTAATATTAATTTTTAACGTTATTTCTAGTATCGGGTTCATACCGTTATCTATGCCCTTGAAGCAGTAACGTTATGAAAAAATACCGGTATTTGAAGCCCTGCTGAAAAGTCGTTAGAAAAGTCGCGGCGACACACGTCTAACACCTGGTTATAGGGACCGTGCAGAGCGACGACACTGCCACAAGTGGCGAATAGCCGAAACTTTTACTAAAATTTTACTGTCAAGCTCTAGTGAAGCTACGGAAAATTAGAAGATTTCGTAACAAATTCTGAGTATTTTCAAGAATTGAAATGTATTGTTGTTCTAATACATACAAGAAATATAAAGGCAAATCGAACGATGTAAAATTTTACTATTTTTCTGCCAAAATATTCACATGGCTTTGCTTATTGAAAAACGAAAGAAATGGATAAAAGGCGGTAAAAATATACGTAAGTATTTAAAAAGTTCCATGAGTGTTATGTGTAGACTAGTAAAAACACTAAATTTTGTAGATTATAACCGTAAATTCATTTTTTATGAACACAATATGAACATAACCTATAACCATTGCTTTCTTTCAGTAAACATCCAAACTGGCTTCCATCTTAATTGATATACATACATAGGCACCGCTCATTTAATTGGCATAAAGTTGCATCAAAAGTAAGGATAATTTGGAGAAGTCCTGCCAGGAATTCAACACTGAGGATAGTATTGAACTTGAACCATCTTGTCAAAGTGTTGGTTCTCAAAAGGATGATTCTTCAAGTAAGAAAAAGATTAGTAGTGCAGTCTTTGTGTGTTATTTAAAGAATACATACCTAAATGGTGTTTACACTTATGAGATCCAGACTGAAATTAGTTAAAAATAGTGACAGACAAAAGTTGTGAAGATGGTATCGATCGAATCGCAGAAGGTTGAAATAAAAGCATTTATTTTAGTGAACTTGTTTTATTTTTTTAATCCACAAGCATTTTCAGTAATTAATATAAGTATTTTTGCATAGCTTCATTATTTTATTGCAATATTTATCAAGTTTTTACTTTCTATGCTGATGGATGCTATTAATTACTTTTTCAGATATTTTCTTAGTTAACTAGATAAGCTTTATACATTTTTATTCACTCTTCCATTCTTTGTTTACAGGTAGAAAGTAGAAACCCTTAATATTATATTTAATATTATAAAAATATACTTAATATTATAAATGTGAAAGTGTGTCTGTCTGTTAGCACTTCACGCCCAAACCGCTAAACCAATTTTGCTGAAATTTGGTATGGATTTACTTTGAGCCCCGGGAAAGGACATAGGATACTTTTTATCCCGGGAAAATGTACGGTTCTCGCGCGATAAATGATTTTTGGCGCAACGGAGTTGCGGGCGTCATCTAGTCTTTAACTTTAATATTTCGATCGCGGATTCTTGGAAATCTGTCGTTGTTCTCGCGGCCGCATGTGGCCACTTGGGAGTGTAAGTATTATATCATTTTATAGTGTAAAACATAAAAAAACACTCATAAACTATCCAGGGTCAAGGGGAATGCGAAGTCAAAGTCACTCACAAGTTACGTCTTTTACTCGCATCGTGGCGCTGCTGTCGAATTACGACGCCCTCTATAGTTTCTGCACGGTCCCTATACCATATTTAAAAAAGAAGATGATGGAGCTATCTATAGACAATTCAGTTTTTTTTTTTGCGATAGGTAGTTGTCACTTGTCAATTTTTGATTTTTCATTCGTTTGTGTTTCTCATCGAGTAAATGTGTTCTATGGTTGTCATTCGATTCGACTTATTTTTGTGTAAATTGAATTGGCACACTTATTTTTGCACTGTTTGTGAGTTTTGTTTCCTAAATAAAGTGTAATCCTGTGTATTTCATTCTATAATACGGGCCGCAGCATTAAATTGAAGCTCACACAAGTAACGACATACAATGACGACCTTGTGTAAACCTAGCATACTATGTATATTTTTGTTGATATGATCAAAATAATTTCGCGTGTGCCACAATAAACAGTTTATCTTTAACTAATTTGGTGTTTTACTTGTCGTGGAACTGTTTACTATGATTTGTGAATGAAAAATCAATCATTCAAAATCACTCGTCGATATTATGTCTACATTTGCGTGTGGTAAACACCACCTGCGGATCGGGCGAGCTTATCTAGAACTATGTTCACCACTACGGGAATGGTAGCAGCTCCACAACAGGCGACTGGTCAGGTCGCGCAAAATGGAAGTACAACGTTACCTCGCTCTCATCATCAAAGAACAGGTATGTTTGCCGTGATACATCTGATACGTAGTTACCCACCAAAATTTCGTTTAAATGAATGATACAAAGCATGTGATAGGCAAGAGATAATAAAGTTGCTAAAATTCTAATAAAAAAAAGATGAAGTCTGCAGTCTGTACCAAACAGGGATATTTATGCAAGAACAACACAGTGAAAGAATTTTATTTCCTTTATTACTACAACATAAAACACTAAATATACTCGTTCATATTTTATAAGCACGGATAGCAGCTAGTGTTTGTAACATTATTGGAATTCAAATGTCTGGGAGCTGTATTATATCCGTACTATTTGGATAACATTGTAAATGCCTTGCTGTTTATTGTTTCTGTTAAGCCTACAGATAGATAGTAAATTATAATATTATGTATATTTTATTGAAACTAAGATTATTGTTGATCTTTTTAGGTTGTGTAAAAGTAATGAAAGTCATAAAGTAGATCTCATCTATACTTTTTTATAATTTTAACCCATCAAACCCCCAAGCGGCCACCGGGTGCCGCAAAACAATTGAATATCTATTGTGTCTGATTCCCTTATTTAACCAGTCTTAAATAAGGGAATCAGACACAATATCAAAGAATCGGATAAAAAATTAGATTAACCCGTCGCTCATGGAAAAACGAGACACAGTAGCTTATCTATTGTTCTCGCGGTTGAATGCGACCCCTTGGGGCTTGATGAATTATTTCATGAAGCCCCAAGCGACAATAGATAAGTTGTTTTTCTCACGATCAACGGGTTAAGAAGTACCCTAGTTACATAGCTGATGATCATGTTGGAACTTGGAATACAAAAATATACCAATAATTATATTTATTATGTCACATTTTAGGAAGACCACCAGCAGCCCCAAAGTCTTATGACTATCTTCTAAAAGTGCTGCTAGTGGGAGATTCTGATGTTGGAAAACAAGAGATCCTTCAAGATTTGGAAGATGGATCTGCTGACTCGCCATTCTGTAGTGGAAGCGGTAATCATTGTAATAAGAACAATTTTTATGACTTTATTTAATATTATTGCTTATGTAAATATTGACAATGGTGTTTCAGTAAAAATTTTTGGAAAGTAAAAAAAAAGCTTCAAAACTTATTACGTTTGCAAGAAGCTTAATCCTAATTTAATTTCCGTATTAAAACAGATAGCTATTTTTTACAAAAATTTTTGTTATTGCAAAAATGTAACTTTTTAATTCTTCATCAGCATACAAGACCACAACTATTCTTTTGGATGGCAAGAGAGTAAAGTTACAACTATGGGATACGTCTGGACAAGGGAGGTTTTGTACCATCATCCGCTCTTACTCTAGGGGAGCCCAAGGAATACTCCTCGTGTATGATATTACAAATAGATGGTCTTTTGACAGCATTGACAGGTGGCTGGAGGAAGTTGAGAAGGTAACTCTTTTTTTTATAACAAAAAATGTTTTGTAAATATATTCTGCTATGCAAGCTACCTGCAGAATTAGCATGACTATTATAGAGTTATAGACATGCATGATAAATTCACAGATTTTTAGGGACTAAATGATAAATAATTTCTATTGTGCCTTTTCATTCATAGTGCATCAAAATCTAATGAGATTTTGAAAGTTTTTTTTCTGTTCTAAAATCATGTGATCAGTCTTTCAGACTATGAGCAGATAAGTTTAGCGAATTGTGGTAGGCGGAGATTGTTCCCCATTGAGCACATCTCTTAGAATTTAGATATTGATTATTTTGGATCTTAATCCAGTGTGTCTAAGTCCAGGATACTTCGCCTATTAAGGCGATTAGTAGGGTCTCTGTGTAGGAGCATTTGAGCCAGCTGACTTGGGTGGTTTTTTAGCCGAAGTTTGTACTTGTGCTGAGCATCTTAATTTCCTGTTTGAAAGTTAATTAATAATAATTAACAATCTTTTCCAGCATGCTCCAGGTGTACCGAAGGTGCTAGTTGGCAATAGACTGCATTTGGCATTTAAAAGACAAGTACAAGAGCGAGATGCAGAAATGTATGCAGCTAAAAATCACATGGCGTTCTTCGAAGTCAGTCCCCTTTGTAACTTCAACATACGGGAGAGCTTTTGTGAACTCTCTCGTATGGCCCTTCATCGCAACGGCATGGAAAGACTATGGAGAAGCAACAAAGGTGAAATAACTGTATATTTCAATCAAATCCTCAGTTTTTTTCCAAATCTATCCAATAGTAATTTTGCAATTTGTATTATTTCCACTACTAAGTAAGCCTGTCATCTAGGAGTAACATAATATAATCTAAACAAAAATAACCTACCCTCATTTATAAGTATTTGGTTGACAAAGTCAACTAAAGTAAATAGTGAAACCAACATGATTTAACCATAGAATTTACCAGTGGATCCTAAAAGTAACCAATACAGTTGACATACTATATTATACAAGTTTCATAAAATGAATTTGCAATGTTTCAGTTCTCAGCCTGCAAGAGCTGTGCTGTCGGGCGATAGTGGCTCAGACGTCGGTATACGGCCTGGAGCGACTGCCGCTGCCCACCACGCTCAAGTCGCATCTCAAGTCGTACGCGATATCGGCCGCGCCGAGCCGACATCGCGCCCGGACCACCAAACACTCGCATCACACGCGGCTCAACTGTACAGGACGAAACTCTTGCAATATCGCATGAGTGAACCATAAAGCATAGAGGTGAGCGCCATCTTTGTATATGAAATCCCGCCAAAAACGACTAGATGGCGCTAGTCCAAACTAGTTGTGCGCCTTGCACTATTTTTCATAATTGAAATGCGATATAAAACAAAATATGTTAATGTGTGGTATTTGTACTATAACAACAAATAAAAAATTAAGGAATTAGAAAACACTCCTGTAATCTTCATTGAATAGAAAACATTCAACAATTGCCTTGAAACCTGAATGATTTGTAAAACACATTAGCATCGTTTTATAATCGCATTTTAAACAAAAACAAATAATATTCACAGTCCCTGCTTATACTATAGTTTAAAAGTGCAATATCTACGCTCTGAATGAGCACGACGTTACAAAAAATGTAGTAGGGACTGCTGCTATATCTCTAAGGAATTTGAAAATTGAAATTGACTATTTAGATACAATATATGAAAAATTTTAAATTATTTTCATTAAAAATATAATCTGCTATACTTCATATTCAAACTGCCATCATCAATAATTATTGTATTCATTGTCACTGGTTATTTTCTTGAGTATGTTCTAGTTCCAATATGAATAAACAAATTAAAAACACAAGTTTATTTAAAACCAAATTTTTTCTCATACATATTTATAAACCAAGACGTGAGTGGAAGAATAAGGTAAGTAACATGAAAAAACTTCCCGTTTTTTTTGCCTAAATGGAGGTTTTAGGGCCGGAACAATTATTTGAAATAGAAAAACTATGGATTATATGTGTAGCCAGATATATTACCTACGTTATGAAGTAGATAAATTACAAGTTTTATTAAAAAAAAATGAGTTATTGTCCGTATGTTACGAAATGTTACTTGTTCGCTTCTTCCACTCACGTCTTCAAATATTTCAAGAACACTGCATGTTTTAACAGATTTTTTTTTTAAACTCTTGTTAATTTACTTTTTTGTTTTCTGTTATTATTATGTGCCAGTTTATAAACTTTTTATTCTTGACCGTTAACTTAACACCTTTAAGTTCAACTATTCTACGAATCAGGCTGTAACTGACAACGGATTTGTGATTAGCGTAAGTTAGTTTAAGTATATTGTTACTTAACGGATGTAATGTGAAAATGTGAATAAGTGTTATTTAATTATAATATTATGTGAATATTTTGTAGCATATATAATAATCCCTTGTCCATCTATAGTAGAAATAGTTTTCTACTTATTACTAAACAAATAAGCATATTAACATTATTTTCTATAGATATATAACATAATATAGTATCTTCGTTATTAACGAGCCTATCAGTTAAGTATTTTTATGCAATACTGTACACTATTTTCAATAATACCACAGAGAACAGCTTTTTATCTTTAGTAGAGTTATAGAAATAGAATACATCATCCTTTAAATGTGCTCGACTTAAACTCTAACCCCTTACCAATTACCAGCTTGTAATTTGTCTCTGTCTGACAAGAAATTTTCAAACATGTCAGATAAGGACAAAAGTAAAATCTATATCCAAAGTGCTGATCTTTTTATAAGTGAGTTTAAGGTTATATTTTGATGTTGCCTTATCAATTTTTAAATCAAGTTTTTATAACTAATGATACAAACTTGACACAAGCATCAGTTTTCACATAGCAATTTGTTTGTGTGCAAATTCGCTTCATGACTAAGTACATCTATGATCTAATACATTTAAGAAAGATTTCAACTGCCGATTAGTTCAAATATTGGCCGCTATCATTCAGACATCATAATATTATATTTCCTGCTAATATAGTACACTAACACAGTTCAGCGAGAACATACAACTAATATTAGTCATCTTAATACTTGTCCAATGTCCACTAGCATAAGCGTAATGTAATTCATTTGTGTAATGTTAAAAGTCATTAATCTATAACGTGTCTGCTATTTTCTGAAGCAAGTATTCAAATATTTAGACAAGCTAGACTAAGAATCGAATTCTTCTTTGTCCTTCAATTTTCATTTTTATCGTCTTCTAAAGAGGCGGTTTCAAAATTTTTATCTACAATTTTGCTGTTTACCAAATGTCCAGCGGCCATAGTTTATTTTGGAGGGCAGGTAAAGAAGTTGATATTGATAAGCCTTTAAGGTAAGACTGCACTAGACGTAACTACACTGCAACGCGACGCAACACTTTAGGCGTCCCCCCACATTAGAGCCAGTCCACACGGCGCGTTGCGTCAAGGCAGCGCTGCCGTTGCGTTGTTTTACATACAAATAACCAAGGTGTTCACACGGCGCGCTGCGTCGTCGCAACGCACACATGAGTCATGACGGACAGGCGACAGCAGCCCCCGAGACGAAACGGGAGGGAGTGTTGACGTTAAGACTGCTTCGTAATAACGTTGCGATGACGCAGCGCCCGTGTGGCCGGCTATGCGTCAAACGGCAGCGCTGCGTTGACGCAACGCTGTCTGAATTGACCCTTAGACATAATATTACTTGAGTGCCGACTGCCGAGTCGCGTAGTTCCAATGCTGCGGAGCCCATACAATTACTTAGAAAAAGTGTCGCAACTCGTCGCTGCAGTATAGTTACGCCTTGTGCGGTATCACCTTTATCTTATAAATTATAATGCATGGTTGTGTATTTTTAACGACTTGATAGTTTGGAATGTACACTTCATATTTGAGCAAGAAACAGTGACAAACTATACCGTCTCTCAACAGTGTTGCGCTTAAACACACTCTCGACTCGATCGCGTCGGTAATCGGTTTGAGTATATTCTGTGCAATAATCACTATCAGATAAATTGATTCTTAGGCAACTGACGGACCTACGTCGGGTTTGGTTTGGTCGGGTTATGTCAAGCTCAATCGACGGATGACAACTAATTAATATTTGAAACCCGACAAAATAACGTGGATCTACCTGCATACCTATGATTCAATTTCTTTGATAGTACATAATATTGCCAAGTGTTAATAATTTATTGTACAACTATGGAGTTACAGATACAAATATGTCATTTATATAATTTGCATTTAACATTTCTATAACGTAGGATATATTAATACGTCATCGGAACCTTATTAAACACTTTGGTTCTATCCGTCCCTAGAGGTATCTAGAAGTATGCTCGGAGTCACTAACAATTTTCTATCATATTATGATCGATTTCATATCGCAAACAGGCTAGGGAAACTGAAAAGCGCTAACTTTATCTATGCTTAATATGAGCTGATAATAGTAATTCTGTATTCACCGTAAAAACATCATCAACGGCAAATAAACTTTTGTCAAATCCACATGTAATATTAACTTTAAATTATATCAATTATTAATGTCCATTAAATATTTTGTGTCTTCGTTTACCGATTTTAACTTGACAATGAAATTTTTAGGTCCATAATTTAAAATTTTTGAAACCAAAGTAAAATTGCCTTAAAAATAAGAACACCTGTGTAAAAAAATTGTAAACTATAATACATTGTACATGTAGTGAAATAACTATTTTAGTATTATTTATAGGATCTAACTTCTGACTTTCTGAGTAACCCTCGTTATTTAAATCTTGAAAAAATTAAACAGGTGCAGCTTGGTAGATATTGTCAAAAAGCAGGTCTAAAATGTACGCATAATCTTATACGCCCAGTTTTTAAGGGTTTTTGACAGAAACTTATCTATTCAACAAAACAACCATAAAGTTAATATACCTAGGTATATTAACTTTATGTCAACAACTTTGTTGACCTAATATTATGTTTTTTGGTGTTAGCCAATAAATAATGCTAGTGAATAGGTAAACTATGGTCAAAAATCCTAAAAAATTGGGGAATAGTAGGTAATCTACGTTTGTGCACTACACGGAATTTTGCAGTCCGGCGTTCCGATTCCTTACGTTTTCATATGGCAAACGTGAAAGTTATGAACGCCGGACGGTAAAATTCCGTGTAGTGCACAAACGCCCTAAGTATTTAATATTCAAAAGATGATGTTTCATAAAACGAATTATCTATAAACAAATTCCAAAGCCAAGTAATAAAATAATAGAACTATGACATGGTCAAGCTGTAACCGCATTGGTACCCTGTAAATATTAAAATAATATATTGTATTTATCTAAAATAAAAATTTAATTTATTTGTGAACACTGAACAAGCCAGAATTGTCTTTTGTATTATAATAGTTTTAATTTAAGCAATATTCAATAATTAAACTTGTGATAGTTTTTTAGTTTATTGTATACCTACTTAATCCAAAAAAAAACTAATACCAGCTTGAAGTTTGGTGAATAGAGTCATTATCACTACTACTGTAAGTTGTGAAATAAAACCATATAAATATGACACTAGTTTTTATTTTACAATCATAAAAATATATGTATGTATGTAGATTTTCCGCAAGGTACCCAATGGACTTTCACGTATCTAAGTATTTCATACCAAATTTAATCGTTATCGGTTCGGCCGTTAAGAATGCTCCAACCGGAGAATTAGCAGGTCGGATGTCTGTCAGTACGAATATCGACGTTAATGACATTAAAATAAGATTCATATTAGCGCGCCTTGTACAGTGGCGGTTACGACGCTCGCCGCGTTCTTGAAATGGCGAAAATGTATGAAAAAATTTGAGAAATTTTCTTATTTTTCTTATAACTGGAAAAGTTGTTTATTTTTATATAAAATTTTTAGCGGACTTTATAGAGGACTAAATAAGCAACAATTTTTTTGTATATTTATTTTCCTCAGTTCAGTGTATTTAGATATTAAGGTACCTAATCAGACCCCATTTTTTTCATATTTTGCGATTATTGTGATGGTTAAAACGTATTTTATGTGAAAATTTTGTATGCGGCTATAGAATTTTTATGGTACAGTCGTGGAGATGAATATATTATCTTTCATTTGAAACCAAAATATCCTCGCAGTTTGACTCCTAATTCTTTAATAGGGTACCGGAAAATCGCTGATATTTGTAATAGCGTCCTTAAGGGCCCGGGTTACCCTCGAAATTTTCATACATTCTTAATACCAAAATCATTTTCTCATACGAAAATATTTAACATGTTTGAGTTATTTTTCAGCTTAAGATAGTAATTACCTAGGGTCCTGAACAAATTTGTTTTACAAAATATTTAAATACTAAAAAAAAATTTTTTGTGTTTAAATATTTTTTAGTAAATTTACTACTAAATATTTAAACACCAAAAAATATACAAAAACACTAAAAAATATATAAATAAATAGTAAATTTACTACAAAATATTTAAATAATAAAAAATATTTTTTAAAGTTTAAATATTTTGTAGTAAATTTACTATTTATTTATATATTTTTTAGTGTTTTTGTCTATTTTTTGGTGTTTAAATATTTAGTAGTAAATTTACTAAAAAATATTTAAACACAAAAATTTTTTTTTAGTATTTAAATATTTTGTAAAAAAAATTTGTTCAGGACCCTAGGTAATTACTATCTTAAGCTGAAAAATAACTCAAACATGTTAAATATTTTCGTATGAGAAAATGATTTTGGTATTAAGAATGTATGAAAATTTCGAGGGTAACCCGGGCCCTTAAACACAGAAAGGGCAGGAACCATAGGATAGTAGATATTGCACGCTATTACGGGCACAGTATAGTAGTGAAACGAATGTACTTGCGCAGAGCAACGGAGGGGTACCCGCGGGGAAGCGGGCGGCGCGGGCCCGCGCTTTCAAACTCGCGGAGTTTGAACGACTTCGCGCGCAGGTGTGACGTTGGCGCGTTTTGTGTTTTGTGTTGTAAAACGATAGCCTGTAACATCTTATTTTATAAACAATGGGATATAACAAGTGTTCAGTGTACAGAATATGTAAATCTGATTCAAAAAACAAAAAGGATTTAATTGTCATAAAATATAATATCGACTCACAGTTCACACTAAATTGTGTTGGCCTTGGTGGCATTTATTTGCAATTTGCATCTCTGTTTTATTGTTTACGTTGTAAGAAGTGTAACAAGGAGAGAAACAATTTATAGAATAAAAATAAAAAAACTGTCAAATACCCTGTTACATACTAATTAGCAACTAATTAGTACCTACCTAGCTAGGTACACAGGGCCACACATCAAGTGTAACATTTTGACCTTTGGACCGCCCTTACCGCGCACGTAATAAGAGCGAGTTTTGAAGTGCTTCTGTTACACCTGACGTGTGGCCTACCGTACCTACCAATTGTTATAATATGATTAATTATTGTTGGATATTTTATATATCCGAATGCGTCTTCATTATTTTAATCCTTCGATCGTGGGTTCTTGGAAATTTATTGATAATCTATTGTGTCTTGCTCACCGGTGAGCTTATAGGGCTTGATAGGTTAATAAAATTTTTAAATCCATACTAATTAGTAATTACTAATATTATAAATGCGAAAGTGTGTCTGTCTGTCTGTCTGTCTGTTACCTCTTCCTGCCCAAACCGCTGGACAGATTTTGCTGAAATTTGGCATGGAGATACTTTGAGTCCCGGGAAAAGACAAAGGATACTTTTTGTCCTGGAAAAATGTACGGTTCCCGTGCGATTAACGAGTTTTGGCACAACGGAGTTGCGCGCATCATCTAGTAAAGAACTCAAATCATCTAAAAATAAAGTTTCACGTAAATATCTGGCAGTACGACATAATATGTAAATATAACACGCTGATTAATTACAAGCACAATATTTTATTTTTATTTTATTTCCCGTTTCGTGGCAAGTGGCAACCCTGGCATATCTGCTTGGTACTTACACCGGTGGCGGCATCGTGCGACATCAAAGGCGTTTCGTTACTGTAGGGATATTATATTGCTATACTGTGTTACGGGCGTAAAGCTTCTTTCATACGCTCACGAATATGTTATGTATATTATATTCTACTAGCTGTCCCGGCAAACGTTGTTTTGCCATTTAAAGTATATTTTCTACATCATCAGTTGATACATGTTTTACCCCCTCTTTTGTCCCCTAAGAGGGTTTGGGGGGGGAAGGTCATACACCAGATGTTAAGTTGAAAAACACAGTTAATACCTAATATGAAGTAAGTCCACTAAAGAAAAAAATTGTATACAAAATCTGACCCCTCTTTGGTCCCCAGAGAGGGTTGAGAGGGGAGGGGGGGAGGATTTTTATACACCAGATGTAGAGTTGGAAGAAGATAAATATATCTGCGAAAACCACATTCAAATCGGATCAGTACTATTCGTGTGATGCTGGAACAAACATACAGACAGACAGAAAGAGTGACAGACAGACAGACAGACAAAAAACTAACCACATTTTTGGCTTCTATAGCGATGTAGTGACAAAGGTGTAATTTCGGGTGTCATTTCATATCTTTTATGTACAGAATTTTCATTTCTACAACAGAATATAGTCTTCCTCCCGCACGCGCTTTGGTGACGCCCACTATCGTAATATTTTAATTTCGCCATAATTTCAAAACCAAACGTCCAATTTTAATCATTCAAAGACCAAATATTATCTACATAAACTGTACTTAGTGATAAAATAATTTATTTTGATAAGGATTAATAGCGTGAGTAAAATATAGCCGTTTAAATGTAGTCCAAAAAAAATTCAGGATTTTTAAATAAATAAATGGTTATTGTGCCTCACTCGACATAGATAGGTATAGTGTGTCGCGGACTTTTTTGTAGATATTTATAAGATCTACAATTACTTAGAACATTTTATGGTTCTATCTTTTATAGTTTAGGCAGCGTACGCAAAATAAGTAACTTTTCTAGCTGATTTTTTACACCTTGCGTCCGAAAAACTCAAATATCTTACGGAACCCTACTTTTTTCCAAAATAAAATGTAGCCTATGTTCAGCAGAAATAATGTAAGATTCCAATAGCAAAAGAATTTTTCAAATCGGTCCAGTAGTTTCGGAGCCTATTCGACTCAAACAAACAAACAAACAAACAAACAAAAAATCAAATCTTTCCTCTTTATAATAGTAGTGTAGATAACAATTATATACCTACCTACTTACAAAGTTTTCAGAACTCGCAATAACAATTATTTTATACATGTACGAGGGAGACAAAATATATAATATGTATTATAGAATGAGTCAATAAGTACGAAATGCTACTATAATACATTCAAATGTTTCATAATCATGAAACAAAATAGTGTTTTATAACAAAAGTAAATGACGCCTGCAACTTCGTTGCGCCAAAATTCGTTTATCGCGCCCGAACCGTACATTTTTCCGGGATAAAAAGGGACTCTGAGTAACTCTACCTATACCAAATTTCAGCAAAACCGGTTCAACGGTTTGGGCGTGAAGAGGTAACAGACAGACAGACACACTTTCGCATTTATAATTTTATAATATTAGTAGCGATGAAATTCTTTGGCGTCTTAACGACTCGCAGGACGTTCTTTCGTGGCAGGTTGTGCTTCGGTTTTACGCATAGTAGTCAGTAGACCAAAAAATCGATAGAACTTCAGTACATGCGCGTTGTAGTTTGTAGCCTCTGTAGATAGAGACCATAATTAAGTAGTACTAGCTATGTTTTAGTGTTAAAAATAACACAAATGTTTTTTAAAACAAAACCCTGTGATGTATCACATAAAATGATGATTCGCCTAAACAACTTTTTGTATGTTTTTAATTTACGCCAAGGCACTATTCTCATTGCCGTCCATCAAATCGTAAGTATATTATGTAAACTGTTATTAAATAACCATAAATAATGTTAATAAGGAATAAGTAGCATGCAGATAAATATATAGTTCGAAATAAGCTTTACAAAAATCCTCCTGTGACCTAAAATTGCTATTCTCTTTCCACAGGCGCTTTCTTCTTTCGTACTTATAATATTGATAGTCGGTATATCCCATGTGGGAGAAATGCTGTCGATGCTTCACAATGACATGGAAGATGATGCCGAGAGACGCGGATTCTACGAAGTGGCTTACGGACAACACGTCACCTTTCATGAGGGAGATGTTGTTAGCTCCAACAATCAGATGCGATTCGCGAAGGCCCTGCATCTTGCTTCTGGTGAGAATATTAACCCTTAATTAGTAACTAAATATTATGCAAAAATGTAGTCCTCTTTATGGTTTCGAATGCAATAGTTTTTTTTATGAAATAAGGTGGCAAACGAGCAAACGGGTCACCTGATGGAAAGCAACTTCCGTCGCCCATGGACACTCGCAGCATCAGAAGAGCTGCAGGTGCGTTGCCGGCCTTTTAAGAGGGAATAGGTTAATAGGGGAGGGTAGAGATGGAAGGGAAGGGAATAGGGGAGAGTAGGGAAATAAAGGGTAGGGGATTGGGCCTCCGGTAAACTCACTCACTCGGCGAAACACAGCGCAAGCGCTGTTTCACGCCGGTTTTCTGTGAGGACGTGGTATCTCTCCGGTCGAGCCGGACCATATTATTGTAATAAGTATGTTCCAATTTCAATAGACATGTCACATGGTGCATCACAAACGCGAATTAGCATTATTTTGGTCGAGAGTTATCTAAATAAATGTGTACGGTGAAGATGGATTATTCCCGCAGGCGTGTGCCAGTTCACATGACATTAAGGGCCTGTTTCACCCCTTCCTGATAAGTGATAAGGTGCCGGATAGGCTATCCACAACTTATTTGACAGATGATCCCTCTATCTGTCAAGTTAAGTTGTGGATAGCTTATCCGGCACTTATCAGGAAGTGGTGAAACAGGCTCCAGTACTTAAGGTCATCTATACTTCCAGTGACCGTAATATTCCTGTACACGAGCACGATACTGACGGGCATATACCTGATGTGCTGCATCTCGCTGTTGCACGGCGCGGTGAAGTACAAACGGGAGTACGTGGTACCGTGGATCATGGCGGCGTGTGTGGCGGTCGTGCTGCTCATTGTGGCCATTGTTATCGGGGACGGGTACCCGTGTGTGGTGAATTTGTTCGGAGGACATAATCTCTATCGTAAGTTCTTTTTGTTTGGGAGTCTTTTATACCATCTCTTGGTCTTCTACTTTGCATGTCGGCTTCCGTGTATGCAATCTCGCATATTACTAGAAAGCCGATAAGTAGATACCTACTTAGTTTGCTTACATTTTGATAATGGCTATGGCCCATAGGAACTAAACTGTTCGTTTTTCCATGACAAAACTAACGAAATAGTTTCCCAAAAGATGAGAAATAGGTATAAGAATCAGTTTAACTGTTAAAAGGAAACATAAGTAGATAAGTATATTATCTAACAACAGCGTTATTATTGTCCACGATATGCTGACGTACTATCAGAAAAGTTGATTCATAAGTAGATGGCGGACCGCAGACCTAAATAATTTGATTGCGTTATGTCAAAAGCCAGCCGACATAATCCGACCAAATGACGTAGGTCTGTCAACTGCCTATGAATCAATTTCTTCGATGGTGCATGATTACGAAGTAGCCATAAAAGCTCCTCAAAAAACTCTTATCTTTCAGATTTTGGCTGCGCGCTCTTCGTGCTGACGTTCATATACGCGATATGCGCTGTCAGCAGCTTCGCGTTGGAGACGGGCGGCGGGCGCTGCGCACGCGCATCTCTCGCTAATGACGAGAGGGGGGAAAGACTCCTCCTGCTAGACCACGCCGCACACTCCAGCTTACTGTCCGCCGCACAACTCAACAAGCTATCTTCTGGCACGCGAACGCAATTCGTCTAAATTCAAACTGGGGTCCTATGCGCCATAAGTCACAATAGATCCTCAAGGGTCGCAGTGACCTCAGGGCTACTATGACCTGCCTTCAGAACCTATGAGCCTTGAAATCACTTCGATCGCAGGCTCTCGCGTGAGATAGCTTATGGGTACCTGACCTTATTGTCATCGATATAGTGGTCGTAATGTAGTATGTACGTGGAAACAGACATTGACTGTGCAGTGTGCACATAGTATATTTTTGCCAAACGCGTACAAAATTGTGTATCAGTTAAAGTATGTATGTCAATAGGTTTAGTCAATTGTAGGGACTCAGGGAGTGCTATCAATAGGCCACACAAGAAAGAGTCACAGGTTATGTTGTCTCTTTCCTTCTTAAAGCCTTGTAAGCAGATTTTTGAAGCCGGAATTAAAAACTTTGGGCTTTTGAGACAGGGCTTCACAAACAATAATTGTCTTTATTTTATAGGTTGTGTATGCACAAACTAGAAATGCAACATTAAAGCTAGCACTTGCATTTATAAATTAAGGTTGATATTAAGTATGTTGGTACTTTCTGATTTTGAAATAGAACTTAGTATCTATTCGTAATAAGTTGCAAATAATACGTTATTGACAAATAAAAATTATGTAAGATAAAAATTTACCTATTTAACAAGAATAACAAGACAAAAATTATACTATGGTTGTAATTTATTAATTTTACCATAAAGAGGTATTTTGTAAAATATATTTTGTATAAGCAACAAACCTGGTAAAATTGTAATTTACCATATTATTGGGACTTGGTATTTAAGATAAATAACATAATAAGTAAATTCTTATCCATAAGATCAGTGTCTGAAGTCTAAAGCATTCTTTGCTTGGTATATTTAACCAATCATAAAACTGTATCCTAAACTATACAATCTATGTTTGGAAGAGTTCAAAATATCAGGTACTAATATAATATTATCTTCTACTGTAAAACTATTTCTAAGTAACAAATAACATAATCTACGTCCATAGCTTAAATAGTGCATGCTTGATATGGACAGTTACAATAAATTGTGTGATATTTTATGACCAGATATTATTTTATATGAACAGAATTATTTTGTTGATAATTTTAGTTTGAAGAAATCACATGCATATTATATTGCCTTTGAATTAAAAAAATATTGTTTTATTAAACAGTTTTTTATTTATAATTCACTGATATAGTAACAAAATATTGCAGTATCTTGTTTATAAAGTTAGACACTCAAATAATATAAGTCTATTATTCATCTCACGAAACAAAAAATATATTTATATCTCCCATAGGATATATTATTTATGTTACTAACAATAAAAATATAGTAAAAGTGTTAACAAAGTGTTCTAAAAATCTGCACTAAAACTATTGATAATTTTTTACTAAAGTATAAATAACTAATAATAATACATAATAAATACATAAAAAAGAAAAAATAATACATAAATTTACTAATAACATTCATCTAAGTCCTTTCAATCTAAGCACAATGGGGGGTGTAAAAAAGTCACTCCAGAAAGAATTGAGTCTGGATGATCCCGCTTATGATGATGTAATTAGTATACCTAGAGGAGCGGTAAGAAGGGTGAGAAGAGACTGGGAACCTGAAGCTTGCAGGAGAATGGCAGAGAAGAGGGGCATTCCTGAAAAAATCAAAACATCTCAGTCCCAAAGAGAAGTGGTAGAAAGATTCATGCACTTCTATGCCACAGGTCACACTCCCAACACTCATACTGCAAGGGACATCATCTTGGCAATGGCACATGTATTGTATTCGAACAATGCAACAACATCAGAGCATTTGGTATGGGATCCTTTTTATTATACAAATACCCTAGATGATCTAGCCTTTTCACTGGATGGAGAGGCTTCCATTGTAGAGGAATCTCAGCTTGGTCCAGGTCCCTCCGAAGCGGGTTTGAAAGAATTCCTGGGAGATACTGATATATTGGATCTTCAGGTTGAACATGACATTCGAATACCAAGTGAAATTGCTAAAGATGCTCGATTAGCAAGAGAGAAGGATGCGATCATAAGGCCAGAAGAAGATCTCAAACAACTCACAAAACTAGTGGTTCCCACACTGGCGAAGTTTGAAGAAGGCTCATTAAAGAAGTTTATTGCAGAATGCTACAATGTTTTACAAAGCAGTCCGGCATCCAAAGGACTTACAAGACAAGCTATGGGAGTATTCAAGATTTTTAACTTTTTGGCCTTGGTAATGTTGAGATCCGTATCCAAAAATGAGGCTCAATTAATTACCCATTTCATGAAGCAAAATCTGAAGAGGAATATTATAAATCTTGTCTCCAGCCCTCTTTCTTCCAAATATGCCCCTCCTTGTGGATCTTGCATCAAACAGGTTGTGGAATCAATAAATAAAGGAAATCCAGAGGTTAGCTCTTTCATTGCAAAATGTGTTGACTTTTGGGCTAATTTAGATGAGCCGACTCCAACAACTGCAATTTTAGGGGCAACTTTTCTTACACATACTGCTTGGAATGGTATGGGGATTCTTAGCATGATGTTTGAGATTTGTAATCATTTCTCTATTGGATGGAGAACTCTAGTTAAACTGACAGCAAACACCAAGAATCTAGAAACTTGGAAGGCAATTAAAAAGTTCCTACTGGAACATCAACATATTGATAATGAGGACAGAACCGTAGCATGGGCAAGGATCATAGATGATGCCTATTTTAGTGAGTTTTCTATGTCCTCTCACCATCACCTAGCCTGCCTATTTGCTGAAACTATAATTTCCATCCAAGGAGACAATGGATTATACAATGCACAATGGGCAATGTCCCATCAAACCACATTGGAAGAATACAAATTAGCATCTGAACATCTGAGAGACACCCTAGTTGGTGTCACCAAAGGGGTGGAAGCCATCTATGAAGAGGGGGCAAGTATCATGGCCAGGATGTCCTCTTCCTCAAAAGGTGAACACAAGGAATCTTCCAACTCCGAAGATCTGGATGAGAAATTAAGAGATATAGAACTTTAAAATAAGCAAATCATCCCATAATCAGGGTCACGACATTTATAATTATATGCTATTAAAAAACCAATCAAAATAATTCAATAACATATAGGTGATTTCTTTTATCATACTATATTTGCCTAATCATGTCTGCAAAAGGTTCTGGCCAGGGAGGAAAAAACAAACATTCACATGGCCACAAGACTAGTAGACCTGGTTCTTCCTATCATACTCCAGAAACATCGGAAATAGAGTCCTTAACAGAAGGTCCTATAGTTGATAAACTATCTTCTCAGACAAAAGTTGATCCTCAAGTGACAGCAAAACTACAGGGTACTCAGAAGATACATCACAAGCCTTATGGTCATAAATACAATAAGCAGGAGGATATTCAAGAAGATGACACAGACACTAATCCCTTCAGAAAATTGGAAGAGTTATTGTCTGTTTTATCTAATCCTCTAGATACCATCATATTTGCTGCTTTGAAAGAGATGGAAGAAATTGCCTCTCTTCCTCCAGGAAACCTTGAACGCTCCTACAGGATACTTGTTGCAAAGGCTCAAGATGACATGTATCAGTTAAAACCACTAATAATTGAGGCCAATCAATTGGGGGTCACACATTTGGATATAACTCTTCGGGCACTTTTGGTAGCATATCAAGCAGGAATCTCTGTAAACGCTAGGAATAATTTAACAGAGCTTTCCAACGTATTGGCATCATTTAAAATTCAGGAGAAAATGCTCCAGGGACAGGTAAAATGCTTTGAGACTGCCCTTAAAGATGTATCCACTCAATGGAACTTAGTCTCATCAGGAGTCTCCAATTTAATGGAGGAGGTGGACAAGAAGACGCTGGCTCTCTCTGTTCCCACCACCTCCACAAGGGTCACTGTTAAGGCAACTCCATCTGTGTCTTCTCGTACAAGTGTTCTGGAGCCTCCTGCCTCAGAGCTTACCTTGGTTGCAGGAACCATTAACATATCTCAGTATGGAACATTAACTGTGACTCATGACGGGAATCCTATGTTTTGCCCTCAAAATGAAAGGGGCAAGTTATTGGTTCCTATAACAATGGCTGTCAATACATTATCAGGACTATCCCTTATATTTAATAGGGACCTGGATGGATTAATTTCATTCATTCAAAACCATCCTAATCATCTCGACGGTTTTTCCAATTTAGACTCGGAGGGGAAGAAATTAGTTATTCGCCAAATGTTAACCTCTACAAAACTGAAATGTGGTCAATGGACTACCCAAGTTCTACCTCTAAAAAAAAGAAAAAACTATTTGACCTTAGTGAGTGATTTAGATTTTCTTATTACTTATCACAGACATTTATTCAGGCTAGATGGTTAACTTTTTAAAGTCCTAAATAAGGCCTCTGCCTCGAATTTAGTGGCAAAATTCTTCTCATCACAAGATTCGATGCAAAGTCATATTTTATTCTGAAAATCATTCTCAACTTAAATACAACCTAAATAAGTTCATAATGATTGTTGAATTTATATAATTTAGCCCCAGCGTCCATTTTCCAAAGGTCTCTGAACACCTTTAAAACCCCTTGCCAGAATGAATTTCTCCGAGGAATCAGATCGACTGGCTTTTGGTTTTAAGATTTTTATACTGTTATAAAATCTCTCTAGATCCATTTCCAGTATTGGCACCTCCTTTCCATCCCACACTTTGAAGAGTAGATTGCCATCTATCCTAGAGACGAGTGCCGCAAATCTGATGGCCATATAACATAGACCAACAATTCTGTCTTTGTCTATTTCTCTTATCCCTGTCGCGCTGGGAGCCATGTCAGAGAGTACTAAATCTACCTTCTTTCCATTGAGCACCTCTATTACTCTGTCATGAGCTTCAATTGTTGAAAAATCCATGTTGCTTAAAACTGTTGCACCCTGTTAAAAAAAATTACATATTATTTTAATATCTTTAAATTAATAGTAAAATTATTTCTGACTTGTTGTATTTATCTTTGCTCAACTATGAATACAAGTTTATCTGCAATTGTTATTTCAAGTACGACCTTATCTAAGCCCTAATGCCACTTCAAACAGAATGGTTTCCACTTGTAACTCTAAGTGTAACATAGCATAATATTATAATTATACCTTTATTGGATATATTTGTAGTTTATCAACAGCTAGTACTGTGCCAATTGGTTTCTTAGGGTCTGCCCCATCCGCATTAGTCTTCTGTACAGCTACTTGTGTCCATGATCCTGGGGATGCCCCCAGGTCAATTACAGTTTGACCTGGTGTTAAAATATTGGTTTTTTCATTCATTTCTATCAGCTTGAAAGCACTACGACACCTGTAATAAAATTAAAGGCACCTATAATTAAAATTTCTGACCAAAATAGAAGCTACCAAATTCTTAATTACTGGTGTTACTTTACAGAACAACAAAGTAATATTTTATGACTTACAAAACTTTACGATTGAAATAGCATCTTGTTGTTTACTACAGAAATTTGGCTCTCTTTCAAATTGTATCATGTATATTCAGATTTTAAATAAGATGTTATAAATTTATATTATAAAATAATCCATGAATTTTCTGTCTTACCTGTAGTTACTTATCTTTGCCTTTTCCACATAAGGATCAGCTCGCTGACGACTTAACCATTGTTGTGAACTTTTAAATCGTTTTAAACAATTAACAAGGAAACACATTCTAGCAAAACTTAAATTGTTGAGTGATTGCGACTTTATCATTATTGTCTAACAATGTATCAGCCGTTAACGTAACGTTTGACGCGGGCAAAAAACACAAAACTCTCTTGTTTCGTCTTCTTATTGCACAAAACCTTTATATTCCTGATAGTTTTTCAGCACCTTTAATATATTTTTGCAATTTATGTAAAAAACACAGAACTCAGAACAAGAGATTTACTCCTGGGTAAAAAATCTCTTTGTTTTGTTTGGAAAAGCTGGGAAAAGCAAGGTTATTTTATTTATTTGTCAATGTCAAAAAATCCAGATTCCAGATTGGATTTGACAATTGACATCTGTATTTGACATCTGTCACTACCAGTCGATATTTTGACGTTTTATTTGTTTATTGCACGTTTATTGTGTTGTGGTGTTGAGGTATTTTGGCGGCTAAATAATAAAAATATTTTACAAAATAAGAAATTCCTCTAAATGCAGTGCAATAGGTTCTTGTTTGAAAATATTCGGAAGTAATATTTTTATCTAGCCAAAGAAGTATGACATCAATGATGTGAAAAATCTAATATTATAACATGCTTCGTGCTATCAGACCGATTGGATATGATATTTTCTTGAAAACATTGGGTAGCAATAGCAATTTACTTTCTTACCAAAAAATTAGATTTTACTCGGATATGACTAGACCAATAAAGTATTTAAATGTAGCTGAAAAAAATGATGCAGCAAAAAACATCGCGTTGCATCTTTCACGAGGAACAAGTAGAAGAGTAAGTTGAATAAAAAAAATATTACCAAGGAAGATTACATTTTGTTTGTCTGTTTGTTAAAATGTATTACGTTATAATATTTTATGAATGTATTATTATTATTGCAGAGAGAAGGCTTGTCTCAATACAATAAAATTTATGAATTTGAAGCAGATGTTATGGGTCAGAATTGTGAAATGGTGATGACTTCTGTGTCTGGACACCTTTTAGGGCTTGAGTTTGTCAGTTCCTATAAGAGTTGGCAGTCATGTAATCCACTGACCCTATTTGAAGCACCAGTTTTCAAATATTGTCCAGAAAATTATGAGAAAATTAAGGTATATAAATTTTGCAGTATGTAGGTACATACAGATTAAATTTCCACTTTGTGTTCTGACTGTGTTAAATAATCGGCCAAGTGCGAGTTGGACGCCACGCACACATTCTTACGCTTGTTAAATTGTATGGACTAGCGTAAGAATGTGTGCGTGCGGACAGTGTACATGCAGTCAGCGTGGCTGACTCTAAAGACACAGTTTTGTATATAGTAAGACTCTGTCCACCTTTTTTTCTATGTTCCTGGATATAATTATAATTCCTTACTTGTAGAGAACCTTAGAGAGAGAAATCCGGTCCTGTCAGGGCCTGATCATATGGACCGATTGTGACAGAGAAGGTGAAAATATTGGGTTTGAAATTATTGAAGTCTGCACAGCTGTGAAGAACAATTTGAGAATTTTCCGAGCAAAATTCTCTGAAATCACAGCAGTGTCGGTGAGAAGGGCTCTTCAGAACTTGGAACAACCGAACAAGAATATCAGTGATGCTGTAGATGTTAGGCAAGAACTGGATTTGAGGATAGGTAATTAAGTTTATTTACTAATTAGAATTATTTTTACTTGATGTCTGTAAAAAAACAATAATGTTGCTAAAATAACCTTTGTTCTTTCCTGTCGTCTACTCAGATTTTCATCAAGATCATCAATTTTAGAACCTATTCAATTATAGCAAAGAAACTAACATACAAGCATTGTCTTTCCAGTTTTTAGAAAATGGTTTATTCTTATAATTTACCATTCCAAGTCAGCAACTAAAAGCTGTGCAGAATGTAGGATGGGAATAATTTATTACATAATATAATAAGTAAAATAAAATAGCCCTTTATTCCATGTTTTTACAAATTTTGTGGTATACATGTTTATATTTTCCCTTAACACATAACATAATGTAACCTTATAAATCTTTTCTAAACCAGTAATTTAGATGTGCAGAATAATTATATTGTGCAATTTATTGCTTTCAGGAGCTGCTTTTACTAGATTTCAAACACTACGGTTACAAAAAGTATTTCCGAGGAAACTGGCTGACAACTTGGTCAGCTATGGATCCTGTCAGTTCCCCACCCTGGGGTTTGTGGTGGAGAGGTACAGGGCTGTGGAAAGTTTTGTGCCAGAGACATTTTGGAAAATTAAAGGTATAGTACAACTTACACTACACTTACATGTTACATTGGTAAAGAACAAAGATGTATTAGCAGGAATTTTATACATATTTTATTACTAAATGACGCCCACAACTCCGTTACGCCAAAATTAGTTTATCGCGCGGGGATGCATTTTTCCGCTATAAAAATTATCACATGTCCTTTCCCAGGGCTTGAAGTATATTATCCATGCCCAATTTCAGCAAAATTGGTTCAGCGGTTTGAGCGTTAAAAGTAACAGACGGACAGACAGACACACCTTCGCATTTATAATATTAGTATGAAAGTATGGATTATAATTTTGGCACATTCTGTGTGCATTTATTATAACATGTCGAGATCTGCATATGACTCTTCGGCCACTGCACTGTTAAACCCAAACAGGTGTTATACCAATAGCGGTTTTCATGGGCTCGCCCGATTTTCTCTTTGCTTTATCAAAAAGACGTAAAAATCGACTACTGCCTTTCACTATTTGCTCATTAGAACTTCGTAGTTTTAAAAGTAATTTTTAACAAGCAAAGTTTTAAAGAGTACCAATCCCTAGTCTCTTTCACTCGCGCACGAAAATGTACTTTAATTCTCTTCGTTACTCCCAACCTATATCAAGATGGTATTTTTGTACGCAAGTAAAAGAGGCAACTACTAGTAGTTAAATGTTAATGCTATGTTCTACTAACATGCAAATTTTCATATCATAGCATGCTACGTGCTATTGCTTTGCTATTTGCTTAAATCGCGGTATCGTGAACACTCGGCTCGCATCGCACTGTTCGCATCGAATTATTATTGCTAATGCTATTTTTACCAACACAAAGGGCCGCGCTACACCGGAATGGCAGCGGCGCGGCGCGGCGAGCACTTTCAGTGTCATATGATTTTAAACTTTATCTTCATTATTGTAATACAATAGTATTGCTTGAGAAATCTAGCGGCTGCCGGCGGACACGACAAATCTAGCGATACTATAATTGTATTACGATAAATGATAATGAAGATAAAGTTTAAAATCATAATATTATGACACTGAAAGTGCTCGCCGCGCCGCTGCCATTCCGGTGTGGCGTGGCCCTAAGAACTAGGCAAGTAGGACTAAAAGTATGGCCAGTCCACACAGCGTTGCGTTGCGTCAGCGTTGCGTCGACGCAGCGCTGCCGTTGCGTTGTGTTACATACAAATAACCAAGGTGTTCACACGGCGCGCTGCGTCGTGACAGCAGCGCGCAACGCACACATTACGGACAGCAGCCCCTGAGACGAAGCGGGAGGGGGTGTTGACGTTAAGACTACTTCGTAATAACGCTGCGATGACGCAGGGCCCGTGTGGCCAGCCATGCGTCAAACGGCAGCGCTGCGTCGACGCAACGCAGCCGCAGCGCCCGTGCCCCGTGTGGACAGGCTTGTCCACAATTTCTCTCTCAAACTTCCTTTTCTTTTTCAGTAAATCATACAATGAACAACCTGAGTGTTGATTTTACGTGGGATCGTGTGAGACTATTCGACCAGCAAGCGTGTCAGGTGCTACACGACATCTGCACTGAAAATCCCACAGCTACCGTTACAAATGTGAAGACAAAACCCAAGTCTAAGTGGAGACCACTGCCTTTGGACACAGTGGTAAGTAAAAAGAGCGTGTGTGCGGAGCACACGTGTCAGAAGTGAAACTTGTCAAAATCGTCGCCTTACTCCGTGACGGTATCGCTATGATGCGACCTTGAAATTTTACTCTCAACGCGCCTAAAGAAGTTTCACTTCACTTCAAATTTTTTTTAGAATATGCCATTTCTTATACTAGTGTATAAATCCAGCTTGACGCGCCAGTCAAGCTTGATTTATACAAGTTAGGTATCCACAAGTCTCTTCCAACCAACAACTTCCAACCGTGTACTGTCTTCTGTGAGAAGTCTTAGTGAAGAAAAAAGCGGCCAAGTGCGAGTTGGACTCGCCCATGAAGGGTTCCGCAGCAGCAATAAGGTTTATTTTTATGTAATTAAAAGGTTTTTGATTTATTTTTATATTTCAGTCGATTTAATGAAATTTATATTAAGGTTTACCATTTATGACGTATAAAAAAAACTACTGGATAGATCTCGTTCAAACCAATTTTCGTTGGTAGTTTTTATAGTAATCTACATCATATATATTTTTTAGAATTATCATGCCCCTACTTTAGAAATTAGAGGGGGGGGACACACATTTTACCACTTTGGAAGAGTCTCTCTCGCAAACTATTCAGGTTAGAAAAAAAGATATAAGAAACCTCAATATGATTTTTGGAGACCTATCCATAGATACCCCACACGCATAGGTTAGATGAAAAAAATTTTTTTTGTTTCAGTTGTACCTATGGGGACCCCTAAAATTTTTAATAATTTTTCCATTTTTGCATCAAAATCTTAATGCGGTTCACAGACTACATCTACTTACCAAGTTTCAATAGTATAGCTCTAATAGTTTAGGAGAAAAGTGGCTGTGACATACGGACGGACAGACAGACAGACATGACGAATCTATAAGGGTTCCTTTTTTGCCATTTTGGCTACGGAACCCTAAAAACATTGTAGCATATGAAATACAAAACGAATTTATGCTGTAATATCTCCATGTTAATATCACCATTCTACAAACCTCATAAAGCTACCTAACATTACAGGAACTAGAAAAACTGGCGTCAAGAAAACTTAAAATAAACGCAAAAGAAACAATGAAATTGGCAGAGAAGCTGTATACGCAGGGGTTCATAAGTTACCCTCGTACGGAGACCAATGAGTTTCCCAAAGAGATGAACTTGAGGCAGCTAGTAGAACATCACACGGGTGATCCCAACTGGGGCGAGTTCGCACAGAGAATACTGGATAATGGTGGGCCAAGACCGCGGCAAGGGAACAAAAGTGATAAAGCCCATCCACCCATACATCCTACGAAGTATACAAACAGTAAGTCTTGTTTCAGAGTGGGTTGCACCAGCTTACTTTAACTATAACTTTAACTTTAACCATAAAAAGTCAAATGAACTGTCAAATCCCTAGCAAAAAGTCCATTATGGACACCATATCTACACTTCTGGCGCAATCCCATGAATCAAAAATGTCACAATTTGCGACGGCGGCAATTGTACATTTGTCATATTTTGATAAACTTGTCTCTTAAGACTTAAGTCTTGACATAAAACAATACATAATTTATCACATTTTGCTTGTACAGATCGACAAGGCTTTCTTTAAATGAACGTGGCGAAAAAAGGAACTAACGCCGCCATCATACAAAAACGTCAATTTTGACAGTTCTCATTTACGTGCAGCGCCCCCGCTCACGTTCATTTAAAGCCTTGTCGATCTGTATTCTGTTATCGGTATGCGGATCTCCAATATCTGATTGCCAACCTGAAAAAATAAATTGAATGGAACATATTATATTATAGATCTGTCTTACACATAATACGGTACGATATCGGAACCAACATAATATCTGACTGCTGACAATGCAATGTAAGACTGATTAGTTTTTTTTTATTTCAGATCTCTCGGGCAACGAGCAAAGGCTATACGAGTTCATAGTGCGATCGTTCCTCGCTTGCTGCAGCGCTGACGCTCAGGGTCAGGAGACGGTAGTGACCACTGATGTAGCTGGTGAGGGTTTCAGCGCCAGCGGACTGATGATCATGGAGAGGAATTACCTGGATGTATACCCATATGACCGCTGGTCATCTAAGGAGATACATGTTTATCAGGTATAAGTGGTGGTGGTGAAGTATTTGTGTCTAAATAATAAATAAATAAGATAAATAATTAATAGTTTAAAAAACTAAAAAACACGCTATTAGCACGCACTAAGCCAATCCGCCATCTTGGATGTCCGCCATGTTGTATTTAAGTCTGACTATTTTTTTCGTATTCCTGACGGCAAACTCTTTCATTTGATACCCATATTATGGGGGTATGTTTCAAATAGCCTGTCCGCCATTTTCGGGAGGCCGCCATAATGGATTTGTAATGACATATTTTGTCATACTCAGAGCGTGTGCAAAATTTTATCCTAATCGAGGACCGGGAAGTGGGTCAAATTAAGATTCCAAGATTTTCTTACTTAAAGGTCTAGTAGAATCTGATGGCAATTATAGACAGCAGATTTTCAAAAAATATCCTTGATCATTGGATAAATTTTCATATTTGCATGTTTCACCCACAAAATAAGCCACTAAAGGAATAAATAAAATTAAATTAAGAAATTTAAAAAAACCCCCGCCAAAAAACTTTAAAAAGTAATGAAATAACATTTCCTGACTTTAAGTTTAAATCATTCCTAAGAGTAAAGTAATATTTTAGTCCATAATTGTTGTCAAGGTGTGTCGGGGGACCGCTAAGTAAACTACCACAACAGCGACTTTTGCATTTTGTATCGCCATAATAGTCGCTGATTCTCTCGATTCGGGTCGCTGTGAACAGACCCTTAATTTATATTGTTATGTGAAATCAAACATCTACATTAGCGGTCCCCCGACACACCTTGATAACAATTATGGACTAAAATATTACTTTACTCTTAGGAATGATTTAAACTTAAAGTCAGGAAATGTTATTTCATTACTTTTTAAAGTTTTTTGGCGGGGGTTTTTTTAAATTTCTTAATTTAATTTTATTTTATGCTTTTTAAACTTGTGCAGAATAATTCCTATCAACTGGATCATATCCCAATGAATACCATCTATAAAATATGTCCTCTTGGATGAGGCCATCAATATGAGCCCAAACATGATACCTCCACTTTAGGTTCATACGGAGCTTGGCTCCTATAGAATCCAGGTGATGCTGCAGCAGCAGCATGCAAATATTTACTGTTTATCTACGTCTTACTGGTTGTCGCAATTAAAATGAGCCCGAACACGAAACCTCTGCTCTAAGTTAGTGAGGAGTTGGGTATCCTATTGATTACCAGGTGATGCTGCACCACCAGGTCAACTTTCCAATAATGTGTATATATTCATAAGTGTCTCGAACCAGGATGCAAAATATAAAACCCATCAAACGACTGCAAGTTGCTAATCGTCCTATCACGAACCAGATATACCGTGATATTTCAGCAATGAGCAGGCTGATGATGATGAACTATAGCTAAGAACACTCACCGTCATGTCAGCTTTCAAACAAAAAAAACTAGATCAAAATCGGTCCACCCGTTTGGATGCTACGATGCCACAGACAGACAGACAGACAGACAGACACGTCAAACTTATAACACCCCTCTTTTTGGTCGGGGGTTAAAAAGGATCAAAATGTTTTATTCCTATTACCCTGGTATTGCTAGAGTCAATTTATTTTCTCACTTTTTACCATCAGATTCTGGTAGACATATACATAGTTTACAAATGAAGCTAATATAAAGCCTGTAAATAAGCTTTCATTTTTTATTTTAAGACAGGTCAAAGTTTCGAGCCTACAAGTATCGACCTTGTAGATGGTAGCACCTCACCGCCAAACTTGCTCACTGAAGCCGACCTCATCGCACTCATGGAGAAACATGGCATAGGTAATTTTGACGAAATGCAAACAATATGCATGTAAAAGTCACAATCTGTTTTATTGTATTTTAATAATAAGTTAAAAATTTCTTATAAATGTTGCGCCTACACAATATAAAAAATTATCTACAATTCCAAACCTAACTATAAAAATATATTAAAAAAATAAAATACATATTACTAAGTTATGACGTCACATTGACGTCTAATTTCAAGACTAAGGGCCTGTTTCACCACTTTCTTATAAAGGCTGGATAGGCTATCCACTACTTAACTTGACAGAGTATGGAGAATAATGTCAAAAAAGTTGTGGATAGCCGATCCGGCACTTTATCAGGAAGTGGTGAAACAGGCCCTAAATATTAAGTTTCCATTGAAATATAACTATTTATCTATGTCACGCGAAAAAATTGATATTCTACTAAATGGTATGAGTAAAGGAGAGAACAGCTTTAGGACAATGGCGAGTTTCTCTTTACTTAGGGCCTATTTTACTACTTCCTGATAAGTACCGAATAGGCTATCCACCAATTAACTTGACAGATGAAGTATAGAGACTCTGTCAAAAAAGCTGTGAATAGCCTATTCGGCAGTTTATCAGAAAGTGGTGAAACAGTTAAATAAAAGATTTATCACTTAGCTTTCTTATAACTGCCAAACTATACAGGTACCGACGCAACTCATGCAGAACACATAGAGACAATCAAGAGTCGATCCTACGTAGCTCTAGCGGACGCCATACATTTCGTACCCGGGTTATTGGGTATGGGCCTAGTGGAGGGTTACGATGCTATGGGGCTGACTATATCCAAACCGCACTTGCGAGCGCAGTTGGAAGCGGATTTGAAGGCGATTTGCGAGGGCAGAAAACAACCGGCACAGGTTTTAGCTGAACAAGTAAGAAACATATTCGCATTCGCATGTCCGCATCAAATTGTGAAAACTGTTGGATTGTAATGTTCTTTAGTTAAGGTAACCATAAACTAATAAAGATATTTAAGGTGATCGCACATTGTATGAAATAATGTGAAATCTCGCACATTCGTCCGCACTCAGGTATTGCTAAGTTAACTAAAGCTGGCACGTTCTTAGTACTGACACTTTTGCGATAAAAAATATCGTATAATCTGCGTACGATAATAATATGCTATCGGACATCGTACGTAGGCACAAAATTATCGTATGTGTTCGGAATCGAACGGTACGAATTACGATAATTATCGTACGGTTCCGAACGCTGGCCGCGCGCCGATCACACGTGACTGACTTGTAACATCACGCTGTATTTATAAACAGTAGTATAAGAAAAACAATAACTGTCCCCTTCACGCTCATAAGATCGAGCGCGCGCGAGAGAGACGGACAGACTTTTCATGATGCGTATGCAGTACGACGTCACGCCGCGCGCTTATTCACAGACACTACACAAGCGCAATGTTTAAATATTATGTTGATCGTGCCAGCTCTTATTAACTGGGCCTGTAGACAAGTGGCAAAGCGCTAACGCTACAAAATGTATGGATTTGTCATTAGTATTCGCTAGCAAAGCGATGACTTATGTCAAATTGCATAAATTCTGTAACCTTAGCGTTAGCGTAAGCGTTTTGCCACTTGTCTAGGGGGTTGTACGCGCCGCATTTTGTGTACTATGCGGTGCGTTCGACGCGTACGGTGATCAATTTAATAGATGGTATGTTGGTATTGAAAGTTTTTCATACAAATATTCTTATATAATTTGACAGATAGCGATATACAAAGAAGTGTACATCAAAGTGACGGCCGAGGCACAGAAAATAGACGCGGCGTTGGCGGAGCGGCTCAGCGAGCGGCCGGCCGAGTACACGCCCAGTGTAGAGAACATGCCCAGCATGCCTGCTGGTATTATTAGATTTTGTTTGTTACAAAATATGGTTCCAGTATTCTAAACTCAAATTCCAGTGTTCGAAATACAAATAATATTCGTAATACGAATCCGGCAAGTGTTCGAAATACAAATCCGGCAGCTGTTCGAAATACGAATACCAACATGCCAGTACCGAGAACCGGCAGGCCAAGTATACGCCAAGTGTAGAGATCATGCCCAGCATGCCTGCCGATATTATTATTTTTTGTTACCCAACTGTGCTAGAAAAGTTGTGTTTTACCCGACTGCACTGTAAAGAGGCGTAACATAATATTTTACCCTAATGCGTCAGCCAGGAGTATGTTTTTTGGAGAGTATGTACTATCAAAGAAATTTATTCATAGGCAGTTGACAGACCAACGTCCTTTGGTCGGATCATGTCAACTCAATGGCCGTGTTAACTTCTCTGATAGTACTATCGAACTTCAAAAAAATTTATTCATAGGAAGTTAGCGGACCTACGTAGGAGGCTCGTATTAAGCAAACATGTGAATATATGTTTGTATTTAATGCGGAGTTTACACGGGTGACTATAGCCGCACGATTTGCGCCGCACGGCGAAAATCGACTGTCTAAATGGCAATTCGGCATGCGGCGTATATTTACATTTTGACAGTTGATTTTCGCCGTGCGCCGTAAATCGTGCGGCTACCATGTAAACCCCGCATAATTGTTTGGAATGCTCTGCAGCTTGAACGCCTTCAAGGATTTTATCATGAGAGGTGTCGTTAAATTCGTGTTTACTGTGACAACGACATAGGGATATAAAAAAAATTGCGGATTTTTTTAATCATACGCATCATGAACGCATTCGGGTTTGTTGTTTTATTTATTTTTTTAATTAATGTAGTATCAATAATGTACAGTAACATAGTAACTAGTAAGTAAATAAATTATGACGATATCATAAAAAAAAATTCTTTACAGTGTTGAAGTGTCCGAAGTGCAGTGCAGACATGGTGGCGAGACAGAAGAAGAGCAACGCGGACGAGTGGTACATATCGTGTACATCGTTCCCCAAGTGCAAAAACGCCATCTGGTTCCAACAGTCCATTGTTAAAAGCATACAAGTGTTGACCGAAACTTGTGCCACGGTAAGTTCTAGTAAATTCGAGATTAGGTTTAGAAATATATTGCTATTTCTTTTATTATTTGTCTCGATTACATTCGAGTGTAAGAGAGAAATAATAATGTACAAATTTCAACAGACCAGTTAGTAAAACGTGTTAAGTTATGTAGGATATAAAGTTTTATAGTTAAGCAAATATTCTCTTAACCTATTTAAATAGTTTCTCAATAAATTTGAAGAAAAAATAACATTGTCCGATACATTTTTTTTGCAGTGTGGACCAAACTACAAGAAAGTAAAATTCGAATGGCGCAACAACAGCTTAAGTCACATGTATCCACCGCCTTACGTCGCTTGTATCGGAGGATGCGATACGACGTTTCTAGAATACCTAAATATAAACCTAAGTTCTGTGAAAAATATACCTAGAACACAAGACTCACAATCGAATGGAACTAGCAGTACAAATACGAGGATTCAAACTGATAGTTTTCCAAATTCAAATTCGACTATTATTCGAAATACAAATGGTCCCAGTATTCCAAACTCAAATTCCAGTGTTCGAAATACAAATAACGTTCGTGACACGAATCCGGCAAGTGTTCGAAATACAAATCCAGCAGCTGTCCGAAATACGAATACCAACATGCCAGTGCCAAGAACGAATCCAGTCAACAGAATGCCAACACCTAACTTGTCGAATGATGATAATAATGTTACCTGTGGCTGTAACAAAACCGCTATTTTGTTGACCGTTAGAAAAGAGAATGAGAACTTTGGTAAGTAAATGTTTTATCGTTAATTTAAGTAATTTTTTCGTTAAAGCTTCAGACTTTTGACGATTTTAACGCCTTTGCCACGCTGACGCTTATGAAAAAGCGGCTGACGGTTCTTCTGTCTCACACGTCAAATGGCTATGTGCTATGTGGCATCTGGCTTTGTCGTTTTTTTTTTTTTGCGGAATCTGTGTGCCAACAATCTCGGCGACGCGTAACAATCTCTGCAAAGCCAACATACCATGAAAAACCGAATAAATTGTGTTTTATATTGACACGCTACAATTTTATTTATTTATATTCTAGATTAATCTATAAACTCAACTTTTCAGGTAAGAAGTTCTACAAATGTCCATTAGGCCTGGTGAATGGTGGGTGCGACTTCTTTCTCTGGGCTCCCGAGTCAGCAAGCACCGTTCAAACATCCAACTTCGATACACCACCCGCTACCAACTCACGACCAAACTCACAAACATCCGAACATACAAGAGGATGGGGATTGGCTCCCAGCCACTCGGAAAATTTCCCGCCAAACGACGACAATGTTATGTGTGAATGTCGGCAGCCCTGCAGAAAGTAAGTTGCCATAGACAACTATAGAGTTATAGACAAAAGATTACATCGAGAATTTTTCGTTGCTTGTTATATTATATCAAAGTTTTATTGACTTTTTTTTGCAAAATCAAGTAGTGTGTGCAAATACAAACTCTGTGCCTTGTGCAATTGTGCATACGTTTACTTGAAGAATTTTAACAAAGAATATCATAAAATCATTTTTACGTAATTTCATAAACTTAAGTCTACATTACAATATATGCATATTGCATCTAGACGTATTTTGTAATTTTTTAATTATTTGCTAATAAATTTACAGAATAACTGTTCAAAAGGAGGGACCAAACAAAGGACGGCTGTTCTACGGATGCCCTAAGCCCTTTAATCAACGCTGTAATTTTTTTCAATGGGCTGGTAGTGAAAGCAGTTCAGGTAAATAAATAATAATATAACTATTAACTATCATTATTTTAAGATAACTTTTAAGATAATATGTCTTATTCACGAAATGTTGTCAACTTTGCCTTTTATTCAGCGCAATATAGTGACCACCATTTACATTAAGTATATTATATGGAAAAGTTAAAAATATATTGTAATGTTCCCAACAAACTTTATGTATAGTGTATACAATCTAAGTACTATCAGGGAAGTTGATTCATTAGCAGATGGGGGACCTACGTAATTTGGTTCCGTAATGTCAAATCCAGCCGACAGATCGCGAGTAACATTGAAATGAAAATAAGAATTACTTCTCAGGTGCAAGTTGGGGTGGCGGAGAACAATCGGGGGGCGGTTACCGGGGCGGTGGGGGCGGTTCGCGGGGCGGTAGGGGCGGTTCGCGGGGCGGTGGCGGCGGTTCGCGGGGCGGTGGCGGCGGTTCGCGGGGCGGTGGGGGCGGTTCGCGGGGCGGTGGGGGCGGTGCAAGACGCTGCACCATCTGCAAGCAAGTGGGCCACACGAGGGCGCGGTGTCCTGATAAGTAACGGACCCGGAATGAATAAATACTTTAATTTATTACAAGTGTCACTTGTGTTTAGTGTGAATATAATATTATATTAATGAGTTCAAATCCGGATAAACTACAATTCTTATTTATGGCTGCATTAAGCCTTATTGTTTTTTGAATGAAATATGGCACAGTTACTTTGTTTCATATTCCTAATTGCTAAGTTGATTGTGATAAAAACTTGTAAATATAGTGCCTATGCAACTAGGTATAAGTTTAAGCCATACATAGTGTGTATAAAATGTAAATTTTTAATATTATAAGTAGTTAAATAAAAAACGTTTATATCTTACATAGTTTATTATCTACAAATTACTAAGTTATCTTAAAAACAAATAGAGAAATTATGTTTTGCCATTCAATCTAACATTATTCGCAACTATAAACAATATTTAAAAAACTGCTAAGTACAGGAAAAGAGAAAAAACAGACTTTCATAATTAATACAAAGATCTTTAGAAAAGAAAGCAGTATGTTAGGTATATCTCTTTCACAAATACAAAGAACGATAGAGACAACAAATGAACTTGCACATTAAGGTGATCGTACATTTATCAGCACGCACGCGCCGTACGCGCCGCTTTTTAGAATCCGAATGAAATGATATGAAACCTCGCACATTCGTCCGCACCGCACGCGCCGCATTTCGTGTACTATGCGGTGCATTCGACGCGTACGGTACGTATGGTGCTGACAGACGTGCGATCAGCCGGCCTAGCATACGCCAACGAGATATCTCTCTCTACATGTTTCTCGATGTTTGATAGTTTGTATCTTCATCTCTATTGACCCTAGCATGACAAACATTTTTTCTCGCGTAGATCTATCATCGAAATAACACATTTTTATAGAGTTTTGTCGAGATAATTTCGAGATTTTGACATTATGAGACGAGTAGTTTTCTTTCTCGAGAGTGAGATATCTCCGATCTCGTTGGCGTATGCTAGGCCGGCAGCTAGTGTCTAAGCAAACTGGGCCGAAAAAACGCGGTCGAAGTTCGGCATGATTACGCCTGCAATGTGTTTTATATGACTGATAACACACCATGCCGAAATTACGTCGCGTTATATTGTATGCGTAGCGCATTGCTGTCGTAATCATGCTGAACTTCGGCCGCGTATTTTCGGCCTAGTGTGTTTAGAGTTTAGACACTAAAAGTTAAAGTTACCCCTTGCTACAATTTATGTTTCTTATTCTTAACCTTCAAAGAGTTGCTATGTGTCTTCTGTATGTCCTGTTCCGCTTCAACAGTCTTGTCGGTCATCATGTCCAACAGTATTTCGAACTTCAGCCTCAACATATTGTTCTCTTCCTCCAACTGTTCTAGCTCTTTCTTCAGTCGGATATTCTCCTTGTGCGCTACGCCGGCCTTTCCTGAAGCTATAAGTTAGAAATGTTATAACAAACTACAAAGCCAACTTGCAACAGATTATATAAATTTAGTCAGTTATATTTCGTTTTCTTATATTTTATGAAAGAGAAGGTAGGATATTTTATGCATTATTTTTTTAAGTATGAGAATAGAGATGCTTAGTATGTGGTAACTGATATATGTTCCCCACGTTCCATTTGATGTTAAAACGATCAAAACGCTCAAAATGCCTCCTATTTTCAGCGTCTTGATCGTTTTTAACATCAAATGGAATGTGCTATGCCAATACGTTTTACAAAATATTCGAGATAAATAAATACATAGTGATTTCATATCAAATGACGCCGCGCGGCCGCATAGTAATTTACTAAGTGTCCGTGATTCATTTAAAGGGAAATTTGGTCAAAAATTAAGTACCTAATTTTATTACATATTTATAATGAGAATCGAGTACTGAATACTCTCCATATGTTTCGGTATTGTCTCACCAGTCATGCTGTATTTAAAAAGACTTAAATATAAAGTGGTCGATATAAATAATAAAGACTTAAAATGTTTTATACTTTGTTTTCTAGTAGCGCGTGACTACCTTTAAGTGGAAATAAAATGTTCACCTCACGAAAACCTGATGGTAATATCGACAGAGTAGCTACCCGACCGGTACGATGAATATAACTAAGCAGCGCCGTTAAATCGTGTGCTCACAAATATATTAATATAAGAACGTAGGTACTGCGTAGTTCAGTCACGGCTAGTCATTGCGGTCTTTAGTGCAAAGGCAAAGTTTTGTAACTGGTCGAACAGAATCTTTGTCCTTGTCCATATTACTCAAACATATAAAAAGGAATTAACAAACATAATATATTTTATAATCATACAAAATTACCTGGGATCCATTGTCCTTCGTCGAATGTGACTTCAAATTCGCCAAGTTTCAGCTTCAAAGGTGGAACTTCGATTGATAACTCTCTCGAGGCGAACTCGCTTCCGAATTCGTTTTTCAAAACAGCCGTATCTCGTTTTCTTACCGGGATAGTTTTTGGCGTGAATTTACTGCTAAATAGAGGCATATTTACAAAATTGTTTTTGGAACCAATTACTGTAGACGTCAGTTTCTGTTTACGTTTTCCGTTGCTAATGGCAACGGTGGTGTTGTCATTCTTATCACACATTTTTATCAGGGACAGTTGATGCACGCAACTCCGTTGCGCCAAAATTCGTTTATCGCGCGGAAACCCTTAGGCGTCTCCCAAGTCCCAGTACAGACGCGGGCAGCGGTGGCGGTCAGTTGGATGACTTGAAAGTTCTAGGAACGACAGACACACGCGGTGGCGGTGGCAGTACAAACAACAGCTGACTGCCGCTGCCCGCGTCTGTCTGGGAGACGCCATATTTCTCCGGGATAAAATTTAAAGTATACCGTACTATGACCTTTCTATGGGAAAGGACTATAGCATACTTTTTACCAACTTAGCTGAAACTTTGCATACACGTTTTCAGCTATCGGTTTCGCGGTTTCAAGAGGTAACAGACAGACAGACACACTTTCGCATTTATAATATTAGCATGGATTGTAAGTACAATTATTTACTGGCAATTTGGCTTTACCTCAAGGTAGATAAACAAAACAACTCGTAAATATTTAATACTGTCTTTAATAATTATTATTATACTTTTTATAAAATATAAATTAATAAAAGTAAAATAAAATACAAATATTTTACAACAATCAAAAATGTACTTAACAAATGAACAAAATTATGCATTCGAGTTTCGGTTAATACTGAGAAAATAATTGAGTAGGTAACTTAAATAATGGAATAAATTTTACATCTACTTATATAAATAAGTTTCAAAATTCTTATCATTACAAAGTCTTGAGGTATGGTTAATATATGGAAGGCAATTTTATTGCTATTTTAATACTTTGTTCATAATTTCAGTCTATACAGCATCACAGCGGGGAATATCAGTATGACGGAGCCGATCGTGTACGTTATCGCCGCTCCCGAATACCAGTATACTGAAGAAAAAAAAACACATAATATAAAACAATAACTTGGCCGCACTAATACTACTAACTACGCGCGTCGTTGCCAAATATTCCATGAGATACAAACTTTCTCCGCCCACAAATTGTCAATAAAGCCAATAGGAAATGAGCTACGAATAATAAAAACTATATTATTCGTAGGAAATGAATGATGGGACTAATGCAATTCCAATTTAAAAAAGAACCTACAGTCGAAGCGGCGCGACGCGTTGTAATACATTCCCGCCTGCACTCTACAGCATAATAATCTCTATTATTCTAATAATGTACCATCGAAGAAATTGGATTCACAGGCAGTTGACAGACCTATGTCAATTTTTTTTTTATGAAATAAGTCGCAAACGGGTCAACTGATGGAAAGCAACTTCCGTCGCCCATGGACACTCGCAGCATCAGAAGAGCTGCAGGTGCGTTGCCGGCCTTTTAAGAGGGAATAGTGTAAGGTAAGGTAAGAGGAGGGTAGGGAAGGGAAGGGAATAGGAGAGGGTAGGGGATTGGGCCTCCGGTAAACTCACTCACTCGGTGAAACACAGCGCAAGCGCTGTTTCACGCCGGTTTCCTGTGAGGACGTGGTATTTCTCCGGTCGAGCCGGCCCATTCGTGCCGAAGCATGGCTCTCCCACGTCTGAATTTGGTCGTATCATGTCAATTCAATGCTACGTAAGTACGTAACGTAGTACAAGATGGCCGCAGCCCGCACCACATACCCGCACACGCTAGCAGCGGTCCGGCGGCGCGCGCCAACGCCCCCAGCGAGCGCAGACCGCCGAGCGCCGCCCCGCGCGCCGCCTCCGGGCTCGCGGCCGCCACCATCGATGACAGACACGACACCGCGAATGCCGTCGCTGTAACACACGCAGTAGTTGTGTTAACTTTATCATCCTACAAAATCCTTTCAGAAGTATTCTTGATTGGCTTATAACAAAAGACACGTCTATTTTATGACATTTATAGCGTATACGTTACAACTTACACGATGTTATAAAATGTTATCGTGTTACACAATGTTTTATAACGTTATATAACTTCTGTCTGGCAGCACCTGGCGTAATAAGACAAACAAGTGACATTTCGATCGATAAGACGTAAGTGAAAAAACTCTCAATCTGTATGGATTATGGAACTCATTAAAAGATCATAAAGCCAACCATCAATTAATACCAAAGAACAATAAAACCCACTTACATATAGCGAACAACACCAGCCCCGCCCACAGCCAGCTAATAGGGCGCAGTACAGGCGGATGTGACGTAGCGGCTAGCGCCACGCAGAGGAAAGAGGGCGGAGTCAATATAAGCGCCGCCCGCGCCGCGCGCTCCGCACCGCGCGGACCTAGCCGACGCGACGCACCGCCTTGTAGCACCGCCATTATTACACCTGCGACAAAATATTTAAGGGCTCGGGTAACCCGGCCGCTCAAATCAAGCTCGACACTAGCGCCACAAGTTTTATACATATCGCTGTCTCTTGCGAGGTACCCCGCGCCCCGCGTGCACCTCACGCCCCGCACGGCACCATTCAGAGTAATTTTATTGAGTATACAGCAGCTGTGTGCGTGCGAGGTCATTCAACACGGGCTCGCGCGGAATTAGAAAAATATTCTTGTACTTAGCTTCCTTTGGAAACATAATGTTTTTTCAAGACATTGGAATCCTACATTATTTCTGCTGAACATAGGCTAAATTTTACTTTGGAAAAAAATAGGGTTCCGTAAGATATTTGGGTTTTTCGGACGCAAGGAGTAAAAAATCAACCAGAAAAGTTACTTATTTTGCGTACGCTGCCTAAACTATAAAAGATAGAACCATAAAATGTTCTAAGTAATTGTAGATCTTATAAATATCTACAAAAAAGTCCGCGACACACTATACCTATCTATGTCGAGTGAGGCACTGAATTTTTTTTGGACTACATTAAAACGGATATATTTTAATCACGCTATTAATCCTTATCAAAATAAATTATTTTATCACTAAGTACAGTTTATGTAGATAATATTTGGTCTTTGAATGATTAAAATTGGACGTTTGGTTTTGAAATTAAGGCGAAATTAAAATATTACGATAGTGGGCGTCACCAAAGCGCGTGCGGGGAAGACAATATTCTGTTGTAGAAATGAAAATTCTATACTTAGAAGATATGAAATGACACTCGAAATTACACCTTTGTCACTACATCGCTATAGAAGCCAAAAATGTGGTTAGTTTTTTGTCTGTCTGTCTGTCACTCTTTCTGTCTGTCTGTATGTTTGTTCCAGCATCACACGAAAAATATTGATCCGATTTGAATGTGGTTTTCGCAGATATATTTATCTTCTTCCAACCTAACATCTGGTGTATAAAATTTTTTCCCCCCACCCCTCTAAGGGGACAAAAGAGGGGGTCAGATTTTGTATCAAACTTTTTTCTTTAACACGAAAACTACTGATCCGATTTGCATACGGTTTTCACGGATTTGCATACGGTTTTCACAGATATATTATATTTGTCTTCTTCCAACTCAACATCTGGTGTATAAAAATCCTCCCCCCCTCCCCTCTCAACCCTCTCTGGGGACCAGAGGGGTCAGATTTTGTATACAACTTTTTTCTTTAGTGGACTTACTTCATATTAGGTATTAACTGTGTTTTTCAACTTAACATCTGGTGTAAGACCTTCCCCCCCCACACCCTCTTAGGGGACAAAAGAGGGGGTAAAACATGTATCAACTGATGATGTAGAAAATATACTTTAAATGGCAAAACAATGTTTGCCGGGACAGCTAGTATTATATAATATGATAAAGCGGTTGTTTGTTTGTTTAAACGCGCTAATCTTAGGAACTACTGCCCTCTTACCATGAGCTCTTATAGCAGTACGACTTACGAGCTTTTGCCCGCGGCTTCGCTCGCGTCAAGAAGTATTATTATATACAAATTTTCATCCCCTATTTGAACCCCTTGGGGTTAGAATTTATCAAAATCCTTTCTTAGCGGATACCTACGTCATAACACCTACCTGCATGCCAAATTTCAGCCCGATCCGTCCAGTGGTTTGGGCTGTGCGTTGATAGATCACCATGTCAGTCAGTCACCTTTGAGTTTTATATACATAATATATTATATATTATATAGATTACTTTAATATTAGGTACTTTTGAATTTCGCATAAACAAACATGATCTCTATTTATATAATCATAGCTATGTTTTTTGTTTGTGCGAAATCTGAAAGTAATATTAAAAATACTGCTATAAGAGCTCATGGCTGGTCCGATTTGAAAAAAATCTTTCAGTGTTAGATAGTCCGTTTATCGAGGAAGGCTAATATTATAAATGCGAAAAAGTGTCTGTCTGTCTGTCTGTCTGTTTTTTCACACATGTCTGACGTATTTTTTTAGGGTTCCGTAGCCAAAATGGCAAAAAAGGAACCCTTATAGATTCGTCATGTCTGTCTGTCTGTCTGTCTGTCTGTCTGTCTGTCTGTCCGTCCGTCCGTCAAGAAAGTATTAAAAATTTTAGGGGTCCCCATAGGTACAACTGAAACAAAAAAATTTTTTTTTTCATCTAACCTATGCGTGTGGGGTATCTATGGATAAGTCTCCAAAAATTATATTGAGGTTTCTCATATCATTTTTTTCTAACCTGTATAGTTTGCGAGTGAGACTCTTCCAAAGTGGTAAAATGTGCGTCCCCCCCCCCTCTAATTTCTAAAGTAGGGGCATGATAATTCTAACAAAAATATATGATGTAGATTACTATAAAAACTACCAACGAAAATTGGTTTGAACGAGATCTAGCCAGTAGTTTTTTTATACGTCATAAATGGTAAACCTTAATCTAAATTTCATTAAATCGACTGAAATATAAAAATAAATAAAAAAACTTTTTAATTTCATAAAAATAAACCTTATTGCTGCTGCGGAACCCTTCATGGGCGAGTCCAACTCGCACTTGGCCGGTTTTTTCATACAAGTTTAGACCGCATACGCGATAGGTTATAAAACTTTAAAAATGCGGCCCGACGAGATTTTACGAGAAAATTCGCGCACATTGTGAGTTGTGACGGAATGCATCGGCATTCAGTCACAATGTGCGCGCCCCCACCCAAGAAAAGACCGATGCCAAAGCTCCCAGCATGTTAATCAAACGACACTCGAAATTTGTATAGAAAAGATAGACAAAAGCTCATAGCACGGCAAGGAGTGAAGATAGATACAAAGTGTGAAAGACAAATTTGTAGGAAATTTTATGGGCTTTCATTACGTACAGGACATTTTTTCTCTACAACGCACCGTTTTAGCGATATGAGCAAAAAACTAAAAATATTGAAACTTGAGCCCCTCCCCCCCCCTAGGTGATATCGTCATAATATATAGCCTATGTGTTGACCCGACCTCCATATAATATTCGTGCAAAATTTGAAGTAAATCCATTCAGTACTTTCTGAGTTTATCCCGGACATACATACAGACAAACAGACAAACAGATAAAACTTCTAAAAACTATATTTTTGGCTTCCATATCGATTGTAGATCACGTCTAAGTATTATTTTTTAAAAATATTCAATGTACAGAATTGACTTTCCTACGATTTTATTATATGTATAGATTTTAGTACATCTTATAGGTATATATAAAATTCTCGTGTCACAATGTTAGTTACCGTACTCCTCCGAAACGGCTTTATTGATTTTTACCAAATTTTATACGCACATTCAGTAGGTCTGAAAATCTACTAGTGGGTACTTTTTATATTGATAAGTGCATTAATTGTTGAATATATAATAGTATGTAAATTATTACAACTCGAGACTGGCAGCGACCATTGTTTGTGCGACGGGATAGCGATGGACGTTGCCATGGTAACATAGGTACTTATTTAGTCACCTCAATAAAATAATATGGGCGAAATACTTTATAATTTAAAAAGCGGCCAAGTGCGAGTTGGACTCGCCCATGGAGGGTTCCGCAGCAGCAATAAGGTTCATTTTTATGAAATTATAATATTTTTGATTTATTTTTATATTTCAGTCGATTTAATGAAATTTAGATTAAGGTTTACTATTTATGACGTATAAAAAAAACTACTGGCTAGATCCCGTTCAAACCAATTTTCGTTGGTAGTTTTTATAGTAATCTACATCATATATTTTTTTTAGAATTATCATGCCTCTACTTTAGAAATTAGAGGGGGGGGGGACACACATTTTTCCACTTTGGAAGAGTCTCTCTCGCAAACTATTCAGGTTAGAAAAAAATGATATGAGAAACCTCAATATGATTTTTGGAGACCTATCCATAGATACCCCACACGCATAGGTTAGATGAAAAAAATTTTTTTTTGTTTCAGTTGTACCTATGGGGACCCCTAAAATTTTTAATATTTTTTCCATTTTTGCATCAAAATCTTAATGCGGTTCACAGACTACATCTACTTACCAAGTTTCAATAGTATAGCTCTAATAGTTTCGGAGAAAAGTGGCTGTGACATACGGACGGACGGACAGACAGACAGACAGACAGACAGACAGACAGACAGACAGACAGACAGACAGACATGACGAATCTATAAGGGTTCCTTTTTTGCCATTTTGGCTACGGAACCCTAAAAAGGGTGTAACAAAAATAAGTGATAATACTTTAGGGTGTGTACGTGTTCCTTGTAGTGAGTTCACTGTGAAAGTAGCAGCGCTGAAAGACCAAATTTTTTTTCCCTTTTGTATGGGGAAACTCGCGACGTTCCTTGCCCATACAAAAGTGATTTTTTTTTTCTTTCAGCGCTGCTACTTTCACAGTGAACTCACTACAAGGAACACGTACACACCCTAAAGTATTATCACTTATTTTTGTTACACACTGTATTATGGCAAAGCAACGTTTGCCGGGACAGCTAGTATTAGTATTTATTTAAATTAGTAAACATTTTACAGTTAGGATTTAGGAGAAGTCTCATAATATAATATTATTATGTCGGCCTTCTAAATAGTAGAAAAATACCCCATCGCTATTCCTGATCGTTATTTTCAAAATACTCTAGATAAGAAAATTCATAATATTATGATATGAGACGTGGGAGAGCCATGCTTCGGCACGAATGGGCCGGCTCGACCGGAGAAATACCACGTCCTCACAGAAAACCGGCGTGAAACAGCGCTTGCGCTGTGTTTCGCCGAGTGAGTGAGTTTACCGGAAGCCCAATCCCCTACCCTATTCCCTTCCCTACCCTCCCTTATTCCCTTCCCTACCCTCCCCTATTCCCTTCCCTTCCCTTCCCTACCCACCCCTATTCCCTTCCCATCCCTACCCTCCCCTATTACGCAACGCACCTGCAGCTCTTCTTATGCTGCGAGTGTCCATGGGCGACGGAAGTTGCTTTCCATCAGGTGACCCGTTTGCTCGTTTGCCCCCTTATTTCATAAAAAAATATAATTTAAATTATAATATACTTACTGTGTGATACATCCCAAACCCCAATTCCCATCTTTCGGTATCCATTATTACTTATCCATTATTATTTTGTTCAAGCAATTATCTTCAAGTATCACAAAAAACTATCAAAACAACATTATAATAATTATTAATATGCAAAACAACAACAATAATAATATTCTCTCGATCGCGGATTCTTGGAAATCTACTGTTATCGCGCGCGCGGTCGCATGCGACCGCTTGGGGCTTGATAGAATAATTATTATTGTACTTGAATACACACACATCACGTGTACCGGTTACCCCACCCCGCCGCCCGCGCTTCCCGCCGCCGCGCTCTGTCGTGCGAGCGGATCGGCACTATACCAGGTTGGAAATTATAGAGAAATTGCGCCGCGTTCACGAATACCAAAAATGATGAATGAAAATTTATTATATTGCCATTATTTTGAAGACATTCTGTAACTACACAATATAAGCTAAGGTCCCAGAAAAAATACGTAACGATTCGATGAGTTTTTAATATAAAACAAGTGTGCGGAAAGTATGTCGTTAATGGCGTCAAAATGCATGAAATGTAATCGCTTATATTTTTTAGTGTATAAATATTTTGTAGTAAATTTTTGGCTAGGACCCTAGGTAATTACTATTTTAAGCTGAAAAATAACTCAAACATGTTAAACATTTTCGTATGAGAAAATGATTTTGGTATTCCGTTTGTATGAGAATTTCGAGGGTAGCCCGTCCCCTTAATAAAACAACGTATGTCTATGAAAGTTGATAACGGACAACTTTATTCCAAAAAATACCTACTTTATACAGAGACCGGAAGTGTAACAATAGACAAAAATACAGATTATATGAATTTGCTTGTTTGATGTTACCATTAAAAATACTCATATTATTTTGTATATTGTAAACTAGGTGACGCCCGCAGCTGCGCCAAAATTCGTTTATCGCGCGGAAACCTACATTTTATCTAGATAAAAACTATCCTATGTCCTTTCTCGGGACTGAAAGTATCTCCAAGCCTCAGCAAAATTGGTTCAACGACTCCAGCGTGAAGAGGTAACAGACAGACACACTTTCGCGTGCATAAAATTAAGTAAGTATGGCTATTATATTTTTAAAACAAATTTATTTAACGAATAACGCGCGAGCTCCCAGAAATTCTTTCCTATAGGCTATAATTCCTCTGAAGTGTTTGTTGCAGAGAGATTACGGTATATTCTTATTTAGATAAATTGCTCCTTCACGATTCATTTTAAATTTGCACGCAATTAAAAATAAACTAAAGAGATAGGAAATCTTAAATTATGTTTGTATTTCAAAACATGGAAAATTGTTTAAAAATTTGGTTTATCAATTATCGAATAACAATAGCCTATAGGCTATAAATTGATAAACCAAATTACTTTATCTAGTCCTATAAATTATAGTGCTAGATAATGTAGTGTAAAACAACATAATATTATAGCAAAAACATATTTAAACAACTGTTCCATGGTGCAGTGTCACAGTCACGGCCGATTGCATTAATTGGGTACAAACTTTAATTTATGACAAAGGCGTAAAGAATTGAAGTGAAGAAAATAATGCTACCGACCTTACGAAAAATTGAATAAGTCTAGTTTTTGGGCAAATTGCGTTTAGACTTTAGACCATGTTCGAAATCACGAATATTATAATATAAACTCAATTTGCCCAAAAACTCTATGTATTTTTCGTAAGAACGGCAGAATAGTGGTCCTTACCTATTACTAAAAACATTTTCCCCTGTTGCATTGTAGTATATTTGAATGTATGATGCGTCAGGAATGTCAGAGTAAACTCCAAACCAGAGTATATAAATAAATAAATAAAGTAGATAACGCCTAATTTTGACAACACTTCGCTTTGCCGTTTTGTCATATTTTTCACTGCAGTAAAATTGAGCAGGTGCCACGGAGAAACATAGTCTATGACCTTTGCTAGAGACATAGAGAGAGGAGTTCTTTTCTCCTGAAAAAGATAAGAAATTTTGTTTAAGCATTCAAGCAAATACAATACTAATTGCATTCCTTTCTTCATTAAAAAAAAACATATCATACCTTTGTCAGTGTTTCGGGTACAAAGAATAATACAGTGGCAATATTAGCGAGTGAAAGAGATAGAGCATATAGTGCTGGTCTCTCGCCCCATGCATTTGTCTCGTAACTACTGTTTACCGCAAACCAAGCACCAGCTAGAGGGCCTAGGATAAAACCTATTGAAAATGCCAACCCTACGAGTGCCTGAAAAATAGTTAACAGTAAATTACTGTTGCTTAGAATAAATAAAAAAAGATTTTGTCACAAGGTGAAAATCCAAAATGGTGCATAGGACATACATTTAATTTAACAGTGATTGTAGAGTTGTAAGAAATATGGAAGTAATTATAGACACGTCACAAGATAGAACATTTGTATATTACAACTCTTGTGGTACAACACCAAAGTTACAGTTATCTACATATTTAAATTAAATTATTTATAACATGTTAATTTTATTCTGTGGTAAATGCAATTGGTTAAATAAATGTATATTTACCATTCCCTTTGGTCTTGTTTTCTCATCTGATGCATCTGTGACAATAGCCATACTGAGGCTAACATTAGCTTTGCTTAGACCTCCTATGAATCGGGCTAGGACAAACAGGCTAAAAGTAGTTGCACAACTCCACAGTGCGTGAGAGAGTGTGATACCAACCTAGAATTGGATAACATTCTTAAAAAAGTTTCCATGGTTTATAACACCATTTTTAGTAGCCTGTTATCATAATCATAAGAATAAAAATACCTCCACTTTTTTGGAAGTTCTCTATCAAAAATTTCTTTTTATAGAAAACTCAAAAGGTGTTTAATTATTTAATATTTTGTCTTGTTATTTTATTTTAAACATGAAACAAGCCAATCCTTTTTTATCATTGTAATACTTTATCTCAAGTGGATAGATCTTATTCTGACACATATATTTTGCTATATCAACACTTTATTACTTGACCTAGTATTAATTTTATTTGTACACTAAATATTGTTGTATAAAATAAACAGTAAAATAATGTAATAATCATCACCAAAACTTACCAAACATATCAACAGCAAAGGTTTCCTTCCATAGGCATCAGATAAGCTTCCAATTATTGGGCTTGTTAGGAATTGTAGAAAACTGTACATTGATCCTAAAGCACCACCAAACAAAACTGATGAGAACCGGTCTGGTGCTCCAGTTAACTTTTGAAAACTTTGCACAGCTTGTAGCAGTGATGAATACAAAGTGTTCGAGGTACCTTCCTGGCCATGGTAATAATCAAGCAGGGAAGGTAATAGTGGCAGTATCATAGTAAATGCCAGTAGATCTAAAAGTAATGACAAAAACACAAGACCAATAGTTCTAGCATTTTTTGGCTTAGATTTCTCAAATTTCTCATTTATGTTTTCTACTGTTTTGCCATTTGCGCCTTTTCGCTGTCTTATATTATTTGTATCTTGGGTTTCCTGTAAAATTATTTCATGACAAAGAACATATATTTTTTGAGATAGTATGTCTTTCAAATAATTAAAATTTAAAATATATAATTTATAAACGGCGTAGTGAACAAACACACAAATATAAAAATCAAATTCATTTTTATTTCAACAATAATCTATTACTGTTTAAAACCCTTACCATCATTTTTATTTTATTATTAAATTAAAGCAGTAAATTGTTTGAAAACCTGTTTGTTCTTAATCCTTATGTGTTAACTTTATCAAAGCAAATAACAGTGTGAACGAACTGAAGCCATTGAAAGGCAAAATTAGATTCTTCCGAAGTTTATAACTTTCACCAAAGCAAAAAAACAGGTTCTTCCGCCAATATTCAAGCAAAACAACTTCTTCTTGCTGCTCACTGTTTACTTCAACTGTCAAATTTATGTCAAATGTCAAACACGTTCTGACACTAAATAATGGCACTACGGCTATTGAACCATGGCCAGTGTCGAGTATATAAATGGCGGGAAAACTATAGTGCGTCAAGAAAGTGAAGAAATTAAAAAGTGGCTGATAAACGAGTCAGTGGACTAACATAGTTTGTAAGGTGAAAATATACTAACAAAACTAGGGAAAAATCTGAAATAAACCTACTTATAATAATAGTGTGAATTAAAAAGACAATTTTTGTTAAGTAATTATTTTTATTTAAACTACCATCTTAAGATAGAACGTATCAACCTATCATTATAATTATTTACTATTATCCTCTGGTACCAGAGGACGAACGACGCCATCGTGGAGTGTGAACGGCCTCGAAAAAGATGGCGAGAGATGAACGTTAGCGTGAGCGTTAGCGTTTTGCCACTTGTCTAGGGGGGCAGGCTGGCCTGCAGTGGCGTTGGAGCGAGAGTCGAGACACATAGAAGACCTTGGGGGAGGCCTTTGTCCAGCAGTGGGATAGTATAGGCTGCTAAAAAAACAACTATTCTCGTCTCATAATATATTATAATTAGCACAAACTTTTTTCTCCAACTCAAGGATTTCCATTTCCAATTTCTTTTTTTTAGAGCAGCTAAAACTGCTTCTTGTTTTTTTCTCTTCATAATAGTCTGCAATCGCCCGATTTCTTGCTATTATGGATGCCTTCATATCATCAGCAACAATTTGACTTTTCAATTTTTCTAAAAAAAGATACACTTTTAATTTACATTTCATTTTGGAAAGGTTATTTTACCTTTTCTGTTTAATCTCCACTCTGTGCCACCAAAAACCCAAATTCACCGTAGGTGTTATCTAGCATAGCTTCACAATTAAAGACGTGAGTGCATGAATGAGGTATGTAACACATTTCGAATTTCGAGTAAATCGCGTTTAAAGTTTTGAAAAAACTTTTTATGATTTTTCATCACAAATCAAGTAATGGCTTTTGTTAATTGTATCAGGAGGTGTAAATATCTTCCGTTTTTATTGTTATGTTAAAAATTATATAAAAAAAATCTCCATTCTAGGATAAATTAGGAAAAATGTGAAGTTACTCGGTTCTTCACTTTTAAATGCAACAAAATCTGTAAAGACTGTCAATGCATGAAGTACACATAAATCACTTTTTTTTTATTGAGATGAAACAAGACTCAATTTAAAAGACAATAAATTCACGGCCAAACAGATTTAAACAAAAATGGATTATACTTTTGAAAGACGGGAAAGATTATAAGGGAATTCCGCATTAGAAAATTAAATGTAAACAAAACTGAGTTGTAGGCGTCATCTAAGTAGGAATTAAGTAGAGAAAACGAGATGATGAAAGTAATAATCTCCAAAGCAAATTTCGTCGACATCAGGTCAGCCGTTTAAGTGTTAAGAAGCATTTAAGATCATACAAACACGATTTCCCAATTTATAGTTTACTAGTAAGATCAATTAATTTTTTAAAATATCTTGGGTTTCTCAAAGTTGATAATATATTATAGATTGTTTAAAATGAACCCTTACTTAATAAATAAATTTAAGTATATTAATAATAATAACTTAAATTATGTACTATTCAAATGTTACAATTAAAAGAACAATATACTAATTCAAGTTTTTATTGTGTTTTAATATACTCACTTTTAACTGCGTTTTCACGACTATGGCTTGTACGTCATAATACCTAGTAAAAAAAAAACAGTCAAGTACTTACAATAAAAAATTCTTTGTCGAGCATAGCTAGTTCGATTTTCAAATTTGGCTCCGCGCTCATTTGTATTTGGAATGAAGTATCGACGCGACCAAAGAATAAATATACACTAGGTACGCGACGCGACGCTATAAAGTATTAGCACAGGATAAATGCAAACAGCCAAACTGATGCCTAAATATTTTTTTATATTTCCAACAATTTAATATTATAATAAAAACAAAAACAAAATATTTTATACGTAGGTACCATTTAAGTTACGATAGGTTTTTCCAAAATTTTAATTTGTTTGGAAACAACGAAAAGCGCCTAGTCTTTAATAAAATAACTATCGTAGTAGGTATAAAAGAGTATGGATGTGTATGAAATATGCTTTGATTATTATATGTATAAATATGTATTGTGTATGATATAATAAAAATCTTAAATATACAACGTTGTCTGGTACCTGTAACACAAGTCCTTCAGGTACTTAGCACGGAGCCAGACTAACGTGATGTGAAGCGTCCATAGATATTATTATTATTTTCTTAATAATGTGTCATTATTAATATACCTACTAGAGTTTTGCCTAGAATGTGAAAGAGTACTGTTGTATTTTTTTTGTATTATTTTCCTTAAATTATTTTGTTAACTGTGTTTTATTTTAATGTGTAAAATTGGCAGAATATTAACCATTATTACATATTCGTTATCATGCACGTGCTGCAACTTCCAGGAACGTGCTTTTTGTGTCCCTCCAAAACTCCGTCAAAAGTTTCAGTATAGAGTATCAACCGACTTGACTCCTTGACTGCTTGACTTGACTTTTACTTAGACTTTGACTAGACTTTAGATATGATCATAAATGACGATAATATAGTAAAAACAAAAACGTTGATGAAAATTATTATTATGAAGAAGACTGACTATACCTTTGTATGTGGCAAAGTACACTCCCGGTGTTAGAGCCAAACGCTAACAAAAAAAAATATATACTAAATTATCTATGCCTTTGAATAATAGAACAATAAAAAAGTCGACATAATATTCCTTATTTAAAAAAAGTAAAATATTCAAGCGATCTCCCGTACTGCAACGCATATGGGATTTGTATGGGATGTAATTACCCGGTTCTTGCATAGTCATTTGGACGAACCTTGTAACTTACCTGCTTCATCATCTGGCTAACTTTGTAAGTATACGTAAAATTCTAAATTTTTTGATTGCAAATCATTTTCCAAGTCCTAAAAGCTACATTTATGCAATAAAACGTAAATTTTCAAAAATGTTAGTTACCTCATTCATGCACTCATGTCTTCAATTATTGCTGTTTCCTCCACCATACATTCGTTAGTTTGTAGTTAGTTAGTAGGCCTTAGGAGTATTCCTAAGGCCCGTTTGCAGAAGCTTAGATTATATTCTTGGGTCAGAGATAAATGCTAACGATAGGTTCATCGTATCAATTTAACAATAGCTAAGTTTCTGCATTAAATTACATACCTAATGTATTATGTTACAAAGAGCATTTGCAGGCTTTACTCAAAAGCTCAGGGTTATCTTCAACTGAATCTACCAGTAGTTTTAGTTCGTCTTTCGTCAGAGCTACGCTTTTTGCTGAAAGTACAACAAACTGTTAGTGAAGTGAACAGAATTTCTTATAATTGAAATATATTTGTCATCATTATGGTAGAATACTTAACTAAACTACTAAAACTGAGATACTTACTACAGACATTTTCGTATAGATATCCCAAAAAAGCAAGGCAATAACAGAAACAAACCAAAATAAACAAAACGAACTTGTCTGTCAACAAAATGTCGTTTCGCTTAATTTCAACATTAAAAAATTTAATTTAAAAAGCAGATAATCTTAATAAATGTAACTTAACATTTATTTAACATTCTTTATTAATTCAGAAGAAAATTTACATTTTGACTTCACTGGAACTGCTTGTGCTTTTGCTTGTGCTACGGCGTACTTTGGAACGCAGGGAGGGTTCGGACAGGCGGCTTATCTACTGCCAACTGAAGACAGCAAACACCTTTCCGTATTATTGGGACGGCTTCAAAAGACAGACAGATGCTTATGATCGGTCGAGGATAGCTGTCTGTCTTTAACCCTAGAGTCGCTAGACAGAATATTGGGAACGGCCGTAAGAGTATAAACTATAAACGGTCTACAATATATCCTTAATCTGTGGTCTACAATCATCATTTACGGCCGTTCCCAATATTTGATCTATCTCTTACTTGAGATAGGAATAGCTCACATTAGACATTAGCTCCATATATTTTATGTCAATTCTATGTCAGCTGCGGCCTGCGATCGGTTGTATGTCAAACTAGAGATAGATTGAATATAGGGAACGGCCATTACTCTATAGGGACCATAGACTTATAATATACTGACGTAGGGACCGTGCAGAAACTATAGAGGGCGTCGTAATTCGACAGCAGCGCCACGATGCGAGTAAAAGACGTAACTTGTGAGTGACTTTGACTTTGCATTCTCCTTGACCCTGGCTAGTTTATGAGTGTTTTTTTATGTTTTACAATATAAAATGATATAATACTTACACTCCCAAGTGGCCACATGCGGCCGCGAGAACAACGACAGATTTCCAAGAATCCGCGATCGAAATATTAAAGTTAAAGACTAGATGACGCCCGCAACTCCGTTGCGCCAAAAATCATTTATCGCGCGAGAACCGTACATTTTCCCGGGATAAAAAGTATCCTATGTCCTTTCCCGGGGCTCAAAGTAAATCCGTACAGAATTTCAGCAAAATTGGTTTAGCGGTTTGGGCGTGAAGTACTAACAGACAGACACACTTTCGCATTTATAATATTAAGTATATTTTTATAATATTAAATATAATATTAAGGGTTTCTACTTTCTACCCGTAAACAAAGAATGGAAGAGTGAATAAAAATGTATAAAGCTTATCTAGTTAACTAAGAAAATATCTGAAAAAGTAATTAATAGCATCCGTCAGCATAGAAAGTAAAAACTTGATAAATATTGCAATAAAATAATGAAGCTATGCAAAAATACTTATATTAATTACTGAAAATGCTTGTGGATTAATAAAATAAAACAAGTTCACTAAAATAAATGCTTTTATTTCAACCTTCTGCGATTCGATCGATACCATCTTCACAACTTTTGTCTGTCACTATTTTTAACTAATTTCAGTCTGGATCTCATAAGTGTAAACACCATTTAGGTATGTATTCTTTAAATAACACACAAAGACTGCACTACTAATCTTTTTCTTACTTGAAGAATCATCCTTTTGAGAACCAACACTTTGACAAGATGGTTCAAGTTCAATACTATCCTCAGTGTTGAATTCCTGGCAGGACTTCTCCAAATTATCCTTACTTTTGATGCAACTTTATGCCAATTAAATGAGCGGTGCCTATGTATGTATATCAATTAAGATGGAAGCCAGTTTGGATGTTTACTGAAAGAAAGCAATGGTTATAGGTTATGTTCATATTGTGTTCATAAAAAATGAATTTACGGTTATAATCTACAAAATTTAGTGTTTTTATTAATCTACACTTAACACTCATGGAACTTTTTAAATACTTACGTATATTTTTACCGTCTTTTATCCATTTCTTTCGTTTTTCAATAAGCAAAGCCATGTGAATATTTTGGCAGAAAATAGTAAAATTTTACATCGTTCGATTTGCCTTTATATTTCTTTTACATCCGGGAATACAACAATACATTTCAATTCTTGAAAATACTCAGAATTTGATAAGAAATCTTCTAATTTTCCGTAGCTTCACTAGAGCTTGACAGTAAAATTTTAGTAAAAGTTTCGGCTATTCGCCACTTGTGGCAGTGTCGTCGCTCTGCACGGTCCCTATAGGGATAAGGGACCGTGCAGAAACTATAGAGGGCGTCGTAATTCGACAGCAGCGACGCGATGCGAGTAAAAGACGTAACTTGTGAGTGACTTTGACTTCGCATTCTCCTTGACCCTGGCTAGTTTATGAGTGTTTTTTTATGTTTTACACTATAAAATGATATAATACTTACACTCCCAAGTGGCCACATGCGGCCGCGAGAACAACGACAGATTTCCAAGAATCCGCGATCGAAATATTAAAGTTAAAGACTAGATGACGCCCGCAACTCCGTTGCGCCAAAAATCATTTATCGCGCGAGAGCCGTACATTTTCTCGGGATAAAAAGTATCCTATGTCCTTTCCCGGGGCTCAAAGTAAATCCGTACAGAATTTCAGCAAAATTGGTTTAGCGGTTTGGGCGTGAAGTGCTAACAGACAGACACACTTTCGCATTTATAATATTAAGTATATTTTTATAATATTAAATATAATATTAAGGGTTTCTACTTTCTACCCGTAAACAAAGAATGGAAGAGTGAATAAAAATGTATAAAGCTTATCTAGTTAACTAAGAAAATATCTGAAAAAGTAATTAATAGCATCCATCAGCATAGAAAGTAAAAACTTGATAAATATTGCAATAAAATAATGAAGCTATGCAAAAAAACTTATATTAATTACTGAAAATGCTTGTGGGTTAATAAAATAAAACAAGTTCACTAAAATAAATGCTTTTATTTCAACCTTCTGCGATTCGATCGATACCATCTTCACAACTTTTGTCTGTCACTATTTTTAACTAATTTCAGTCTGGATCTCATAAGTGTAAACACCATTTAGGTATGTATTCTTTAAATAACACACAAAGACTGCACTACTAATCTTTTTCTTACTTGAAGTATCATCCTTTTGAGAACCAACACTTTGACAAGATGGTTCAAGTTCAATACTATCCTCAGTGTTGAATTCCTGGCAGGACTTCTCCAAATTATTACTTTTGATGCAACTTTATGCCAATTAAATAAGCGGTGCCTATGTATGTATATCAATTAAGATGGAAGCCAGTTTGGATGTTTACTGAAAGAAAGCAATGGTTATAGGTTATGTTCATATTGTGTTCATAAAAAATGAATTTACGGTTATAATCTACAAAATTTAGTGTTTTTACTAGTCTACACATAACACTCATGGAACTTTTTAAATACTTACGTATGTTTTTACCGCTTTTTATCCATTTCTTTCGTTTTTCAATAAGCAAAGGCATGTGAATACTTTGGCAGAAAAATAGTAAAATTTGACATCGTTTGATTTGCCTTTATATTTCTTGTATATATTATAACATCCGGGAATACAACAATGCATTTCAATTCTTGAAAATACTAAAATTTTTCAAGAAATCTTATAATTTTCCGTAGCTTGACTAGAGCTTGACAGTAAAATTTTCGTAAAAGTTTCTGCTATTCGCCACTTGTGGCAGTGTCGTCGCTCTGCACGGTCCCTATGGTTTTCTCTGTTGCCATCTGTGATCTGTCATCGACCTGCTGTCAAAAAATTGTCAACGCCGTGAGACGCCATTTTGCGTATGCTGTAAATTGTTTTCAACTTTCTACGTTTATTGATATTTTATTGATTGAAATTGCAAGATATTTGTGGATCATGGGAGAGGATAAAGGTAAGGTTTCAAAACAACTATGTAGCTATACGTAACTATTCATTTTTATAATCAATTTATCTCGTGCAGATCGTCGGCGTAGATCGCGTTCTAGAGAAAGACGCCGATCACGTTCACGATCAAGGGAGCGTAGAGAGAAGCCAAGAAGAAGCAAATCACGATCACCCTCCAAGCGTTCCCGTCGTCGCAAGCCTTCTCTGTACTGGGATGTGCCGCCACCAGGCTTCGAGCATATCACACCGCTGCAATACAAAGCTATGCAGGCCGCGGGACAAATTCCTGCCAATATCGTCGCTGATACCCCGCAGGCCGCCGTCCCGGTAGTGGGCTCTACTATAACGAGACAAGCGCGCAGGTTATACGTAGGAAACATACCATTTGGAGTGACAGAAGAAGAAACCATGGAGTTCTTCAATCAACAGATGCATCTGTCTGGCTTGGCGCAAGCGGCTGGTAATCCAGTCCTCGCGTGTCAGATAAACTTGGACAAAAACTTTGCATTCCTTGAGTTCAGATCTATTGATGAGACCACACAAGCCATGGCCTTTGATGGCATTAACTTTAAAGGGCAAAGTTTAAAAATTCGACGACCACACGATTACCAACCAATGCCTGGCACAGAAAATCCAGCTATTAATGTTCCAGGTAAGTTTATTTTTTTTAAATACTAGTTAATTACATTATTGGTATTTTGCAGTAGCAGTAGTGTTAATATAGAAGATAATCAATTAACTATTATTTAATTTCAATAATGTGGTCTATAAAAAGTAATGTGTAGTTTAGTAAGTTAAAATTTGGGAATAATTATAAACTATTGTAATAAATATACAACATCAAGACATTGCACACAATCAAAATCAATGAGAGCAATATCTGTTGCTTTCTATCTATACACTTATCTTTGAACTTCCTATCAGGATAATAATGTAGAAAAAATACTATACAGTTCCTTAAAAACTAACTCAAAAAAATCTGATTTACAATTTTTCTAGCCGGAGTTATCAGCACTGTTGTCCCAGACTCACCACACAAAATATTTATTGGAGGACTTCCTAACTATCTTAATGAGGATCAAGTAAGTATTATCGATCTTATATAGTATTTTTATTGTAAACTAATCTTTACCTGCCAAGAACACTCAATAAATTTACTTTAATAATACCCTTGGAGATAATAATATAGATATAAACAATTATTAATTTAACAGTTATTTTAGTGTTGTTGGTAGTATTTATTGCAAAATGTTATGTATAAGTCACAAGAAGTTAATTTTGATGGCTTTATTGTTTGCTTAACAGAATGTCATAAAAATTTAAGAGCTGATAAAAATTCTATTGAGAAAATTAATAATATCAGTGTATAAACTTACCAACAAAAGTAGATTTTGCAAACCAAAAGTTTCGAAATACTTTTTTGCCTTTAAAACTTAAGAACCTTTATTATTATGACAACATTTAAATTATTATTATTTATACCAAAGTTTTGATAAAAACATGATTAATTAATTCACAATGTTTCAGGTCAGTGCCAAAACGCTCACATTAAATTTCACAGAGAAGCTTTCAGTACATACAGCCAGAACCAAATGCCCCTAAATTTTTATCTTTTTAGCTATTTTGTATTTTTTTAGCGGAACATAGCAAATATAGCATATGACTAGAAAAGGTTTAGGACACATAGTTAGGAGTAGGTGCCAATGCCATTGCAGGGAGAGATTCAACAGTTGACAGGGCAACGGTGCAGCCAGCAGTGAGCCGCGTTATGTTTTCGTAAATTTCAGGTATTTTCAGGTACCCCTATTTGGGATGAGCGTGGCTGACTCACGCTCGAAACAATCTGAAACATCTCACTGATATAGTTTGCTTTTTGCCCTTCCCTAGCTTAGATTTGGCACATTCGCGGCCCGCGTGTCACTGTTGTCTCTCATTCTCATCTATTCGTCTTGTACTTGAACGAGACGACGGCACATTAAGGCAAGTCTCCTCCGTTCATATATAATATTAACATGAGGCTAGACAGGTCACAACTTATTGACAAACTTTGCTCCAAAGCAAAATATTAAAAAGGGAAATATTTTTCGCATTATACTATATTTATAATAATTGTATAATCTATATTTTACCATATTTATATATCCATACTGCTTAGACTTTAAACCTTTTACTAATCACTTCTTTAAAAAACAGGTGAAAGAACTATTGATGTCGTTTGGCCAACTCCGAGCTTTCAATCTTGTGAAAGATTCTTCTACGGGGCTCAGCAAAGGTTATGCCTTTGCTGAATATGTGGATATCTCAATGACAGATCAGGTAATAAAAAAAATATTTTTTTTACATATTTTACATACATTTCTAAATACGAGTAAAATCTTCATAATTTTTTTCTTTTACAGGCAATAGCTGGTCTCAATGGAATGCAACTGGGAGACAAGAAGTTGATTGTGCAAAGAGCCAGCATTGGAGCCAAGAATTCGACATTAGGTATTTTTATTTTTTTCGATAATTATTCTAATGAAATTTCTCTGATTCAGTTAATATTTAAATTACCTCCTGCTTGCCTCCAAAGATTTTTTCCTCTCTGTGTTCTTGTGAAATGTGTTTATTTCCTTCCAGTGTTTTTCCTTATCCTTTGTCTTTTGTTAATGCACAAACAAAACACAACTTGTATTTTAAAAAGTACTTATATTATATTATGTTCCTGTAGATTAGACCTTTAGGTATACTAGATTTTTTGGTGTAGGTAGTAGATTTTAATTAGATAAAGTAATTTATGTAGTTAGACTTTCTATGTCCTTTTTTATAGTTTTAATTTTTAAACATTAAATGGATAATCCTATCAAATTTTTAGCACGATTTGCAGAAATATTGAAAATTAAAATATTGCATAATTGAGGTCATACTATATGCTCTAATACAGGACTACCTAATAAAGTAATATACAAAGTTGGGTATGGTAGCATAAGTCAATGGAGGCGGGAAACATTATCTTGTTTTATTTAAAGTCATAGTCTTGTTTTAAAGATTGTATAACTACACTCGATTTTACGCGCGGCTTCGCCGGTCGCCCGCCTAATTTGGGAATTTCACGGAAACCGTAAATTTTTCCGCAAAAATAGCCTATGTCCCTTCACACAGTTTATTCTTCATGTGAGCCAAAAAAAATTGCTGCACTGTTCTTAATAACCAATTTCATATAATCTTCTCCGTTTTTTTCACATTTTCCTCTGTTTCTTCGCTCCCATTGATTTTAGCTTAATAATATACATGTATAACCTACTGTAATGTAATAGCCTTTTATTCTGCCTTCAAGCTATAAAATATCTCGAAGGTCAGTGTGCCTCTCGGCATAGGCCTTCTCCAGCCTTTTCCACTCAGTTCTGTCTATCGCTACTCTTCTCCAATGGTGTCCAGCTGTTAGTGCTAGATCATCTCCCCATCTGGTTTGTTGTGCGACCTCTACTCCGTTTACCATCTCTCGGGTACCAATGAGTTATGGCTGTCTCCATTTATTTTGTTTGTTTCTTAGCATGTGTCCGGCCCATCTCCACTTTCTTTGGTCTATTTGAGTAAGGATGTCTATTACTTTTGTTTTTTTTCTTATTGTAGTGTTTCTGATCCTGTATTGTCTCTTTATACCTAGCATGCTTCTCTCCATGGATCTCTGGCATCGTTCCAGCTTTTCTCTGTGTTGTTTGGTGAGAGCCCAGGTTTCACAGCCATATGTTATTACGGGTAGGACACAGGTGTTAAATGCTTTCTTTTTTACAGTTAAACTCACGGAATATATAAGGTTAAACTCATGTCAGATTTAAATATTTCCTTGAGCGACCAGTACTTTTTCCAACCATTTGCAATTCTACGGTTGATTTCCTTTGTGGTTTGGTTTTCATGGGAGATTAACTGTCCAAGGTAGATGTATTCTTTTACATATTCGAGCGGTTGATCGTCAACTTTTATAGTAATTTGTTTGGAGTTTGTGAGTACCTTTGTTTTGTCCTTATTCATGCTGAGGCCTACTTTTTTGCTTTCTGTATCAAGAGCTTTTATCATTGATTCGAGGACTACAGCCTACCTCAATAAATGGGCTATCTAACACTGAAAGAATTTTTCAAATCGGACCAGTAGTTCCTGAGATTAGCGCGTTCAAACAAACAAACTCTTCAGCTTTATAATATTAGAATAGATATTTTGTCATAAAAAAGTTGGGAAAAACTATCTAAGATACATAATGTGTTTGAGAGTGTAACTCATATTTTGTGACGTGCAGCGGCGATGACGGGCGTGACGCCGGTGACGCTGCAGGTGGCGGGTCTGACGCTGGCGGGCGCGGGCCCGGCGACGGAGGTGCTCTGCCTCCTCAACATGGTCACACCCGACGAGCTGCGGGATGAGGACGAGTACGAGGACATATTGGAGGATATCAAGTATGTGATACTTTATGAAATACTAGCTGACCCGGCAACATTGTTTTGCCATATAAATTATTTCTAGTATCAATATTGAAAATGGATATAAAAGCCTATTCTCAAGCCTAACGAATGTATCATTGAGGAAATTGATTCCTAGGCAGCTGTTGATAGACCAATGTCATTTGGTTGGATCATGTCAAGGGTGAATTGCACCAGAAGCGTAGTTAAGGTTAAGGTTATCGTCAAATATGGCGACTTTTGCTAGGGATTTGACAGTTAATTTCACATTTTGTTATGGTTAAAGTTACAGTTATAGTTAAAGTAGGTTGATGCAACTCACTCTAAGAGTGGGTTCCACCGGCTTACTTTAACTATAACTTTAACCATAACAAAAATTCAAATGAACTGTCAAATCCCTAGTAAAAGTCCATTATGGACGCCATATTTGACGACAACCTTAACTTTAACTACACTTCTGGTGCAATTCACCCTTAATGTTGATTGTGATCTGTCGGCTGAGTTTGACGTAACGCGACCAAACTACGTAGGTCCCCCATCTGCCTAGGAATCAACTTCTCTGATAGTACATACAAAATTTCATTAAAATCGGTTGAGCCGTGTTGGAGGAGTTCGCGCGCTAACACTGTGACACGAGAATTTTATATATTAGATAATAATTATTATCATTATAATTTGGTTAAAATGTGTCAAATAATGCAGTTCAGCCATTACCAATGAATGAATCCTCCATCAAAAATCCATTGGACCAAACATACAAATCGGATTTAATCCAATTTGTATCTTTGGTTGAATAGTGCATCTGTGGTGCATCCTTATTACATATTCTAACAATGCTTAATAGCATTGTTAAAATATGTAAGGATGCACTATGCAACCTAGGATGTAGTAGGATAATTCATAGGACTTAAAGAATAGTATTTTAATATTGGTGTTCTTGTATTTCCAGGGACGAGTGTAACAAATACGGTTGTGTGCGCAGCATAGAGATCCCCAGACCTATTGAGGGAGTTGAAGTACCAGGATGTGGAAAGGTACTTGTTATTTTTTTTTTTTGCAAGAATCAACACAGTATTATATTAGTCTATTTGCGGGGATAGGTAATTCTACAAGACCATATTTTGTCTACAAGAAATAATATTGTGAGCGCGCTTATGGTGCGTATCCACTGACGCGGAGCGGGGCGGAGAGGAGCTTAGCGGTGCCGAATTAACCAATCATGCTCGAAATCTTCGCTCCGCTTCAATGAAACAGCACGATTGGCTAATACGGGCACCGCTAAGCATCTCTGCCTCGCTCCGCGTCAGTGGAAACGCACCCTTATTCTTTTAATGTAGAATAGTAAGCAATATAACTGTATTTTAAAAAGATAAAACCGACTTCAAAATTAAAACTTCCTATCTCCAAAGGTACTGAACCGATTTTGATGAAACTTGCACTGTTCCCTAAGTTGAACAATACCTAGTACAACAAAAAAAGAATCACTTAAATCGGACTTGTAGTTCCAGAGATATGCGTGAACAAACATAAAAACATACATACATACATACACTTTTGAAATTTGGCACATTTGTTCAGAAGCTGTTATAGATTAACATACAGCATGACTGGTGAGTCAATACCGATATTTAAGGAGAGTATTCAGTACCTACTCGATTCTCATTATAAATATGTAATAAAATTAGGTTCTTAATTTTTTTTTGAATTTCCCAAAAATTTATGAATCATGGATACCAAGTAAATTACGCAGCTAGGCAAGTAGGCATACTATGCGGCCGGTGCAGAGGCGTGCGCTACCAAAGAAACACCACACAACTACCCCTCCCGCTCGGGGTGTCCATGCGTTGGGTAAATAATTATTTAACTTTAAGCTACATTTACTCAGTGATCAATTGATATTATTTTTTTATATTATTTTTTTCCAACTAATATAATAGCCAAATATCACGTCCTCAAGTATTGAACATGTCTCACCAGTCATGCAGTATACAAAAACTGGGCAGTTCTGGAAATATTACATACATACGCGTCGAATTGATAACCTCCTTTTTTTGAAGTCGGTTAAAAAAGGGAAATTACAAAATACCATACAATATTTTATAATATGCTTAATGCATGGTAAGAGCGATGTCGCTTAGCGATGCTTACTTCGCTCTCGAATCGAATGCAATTTCAATTGCAAAAAATGAAAATGACAATCTTAATACCTTTTATTATAGTCTACCAGAATCTGATGGCAAAAAGTAAGAAAGTAAATTGACTCTAGCAATACCGGGGTAAATGGAATAAAACATTTTGATCCTTTATTTTTCTTTAAATAGCGGCTGATTCTGTGTGTGAAACATGCAAATATATAAAATTTATGCAAGGGTCAAGGATATTTTTTGAAAATCTGCTGTCAAATTTGCCATCAGATTCTGGTAGACTTATATACATTTATATGATATATCCAACTCTGTCAAAACTATTTTTGTCTAACAACACAGGTTGATGATATATTTTTTTTTCAGGTATTCGTAGAGTTCAACAGCATTGCGGATTGTCAGAAGGCCCAGCAGACGCTCACAGGACGGAAATTCAGTAACCGCGTCGTGGTCACATCATACTTCGACCCAGATAAATATCACCGCAGAGAATTCTAAAACTTCCTTAAAAATGCACTCGTAATATCTCATAATATAATAATTCCATGTGACAGTGACGTATTAAATTTTCATTTATATGTGCTTCAATGTATTTTAAGACGAAATAAATACAAGTATATCTAATTTTTTTATTGTTAATTTTTGCTCGCCTTGTTACTTCAGTATGTCCAGTAAATTATTATTTGTGGCAACAAAATTTAATTCTTATAAGTCTATGGCACACCGCACAATGACGAATAAAAAATGTTAGTACAAGTTACAACCACAGATCATAGAATATGTTATGTGGGCGTGGCACATGTCGCCCACTGATTGCGCAAATGCGCAATTAGGTGTCAGTCACATGTAAATCGCTCCACGGCTTACACGTTGTACTACGTTGTAAATTGTAAACAAAATGCCGACTTGTGCAATAATTACGTGCAGAAATCGCAGCGAAACTTTGAATAAAAAAAATTGCGAGATCACCTATCACAGCCAACTGTAATTTATACGATTTTTTAATTTAAAAATCAATTATTCTTCACGAAAAATATTCGCCACTACACCGCCATTTTCGGGCCGCTTGATGTTCCGTGAACTATCAAACTAAGGCACTAGTGATGTGGTATGATGCAGATTTTGGTATCGATATTTTTTATGCGGTTGCGTTATTATCTACACAAATATTATAAAGCTGAAGAGTTTGTTTGTTTGAACGCGCTAATCTCAGGAACTACTAGTCCGATTTTAAATTTTGAAACATTCTTTCAGAATTAGATACCTAGCTTGTTTTTATAAAGTAATAAAAGTTAATAAATCTTTTTTCGTCATTTCAGTATTTGTTTCCGTTACTTTTGAAGTTTACCTTACTTTTTTTGACGTTGGAGATCCATGCTTTGGCTCGAATGGGCCAGCTCGACCGGAGAAATACCATGTCCTCACAGAAAACCGGCGTGAAACAGCGCTTGCGCTGTGTTTCGCCGAGTGAGTGAGTCAACCGGAGGCCCAATCCCCTACCCTATTCCCCTCCCTTCCCATCCCATCCCTACTCTCTCCTTTCCTTACCTTACCCTATTGCCTCTTAAAAGGCCGGCAACGCACCTGCAGCTCTTCTGGTGCTGCGGGTGTCCATGGGTGACGGAAGTTGCTTTCCATCAGGTGACCCGTTTGCTCGTTTGCTCGTTTGCCCCCTTGTTTGAGTCTCAAAACGGTTTCGTAGTAGGTAGTTGAGACAGACAGACAGACAGACAATAAGACATCGAAGTCTTAGAAATAGGGTCCCTTTTTAGGGTTCCGTACCCAAAGGGTAAAAACGGAACCCTATTACTGAGACTTCGATGTCTGTCCGTCTGTCTCCAGGCTGTAACTCAAGAATGGTAATAGCTAGAGAGTTGAAATTTTTACAGATTATGTATTTCTGTTGCCGCTATAACAACAAATACTAAAAACAAAATAGAATTAATAATTAAGGGGGGTATATCCCATACAACAAACGTGATTTTTTTGGCCTTTTTTACTCTATATCAATAATATCAACAGGTAGGTACTTGAAAATTTCACACAATCCTTAGTTTTATGCATACTTACTTTAATATTTTATAATAATATTATAAATATAAAATAAAAAGTTACAGTTAAGTAAGTCCCATACAAAAAACACAAAATATTTTGGCCTAATTTTGCTCTATAATGGTACGGGACCCTCCGTGCGCGAGTCCGACTCGCACTTGGCCGATTATTACCTTTTGGGTACGGGATCTAAAAAATTATATATGTAATAGGTATGCCGTATGCATTTTTTTCTAAAGACTTCGAAAATAACTCAAGGGCCGATAGGGGTTGAAATCATCCATGATTACGAAAAACTTTTACTATGGGACCAACTCAATTTGGCAAAATAATCAGCTGTCTGGCAAAAGCGTAACTAGGCAATTATTGCCTAGTTACGATTCCCATAGTAAAAGTTTTTCGTCATTTATTTTGCCGAATTGAGTTGGTTCCATAGTAAAAGTTTTTCGTATTCATGGATGATTTCAACCCCTTTCGGCCTTTAAGTTATTTTTGTTAGTCTCTGTAATATTATATTTTATCACTTTCATTCTTTTAATAGTATTTAAATACCTACCAAAATACATCGATATCGTCGTAATAATATGGTAATAATTAATCGACACCGTATATAGACCGGACATCACTAGACCGTGTACCGTTGACACTATGCTGACAATGTAGTGTCATTGAAGTTGGCGACATAGGTTTCCATACAAACGGCGCTACATAACACTTCTCTTTATTTTCCTGTTCTGAGGTTACAACTTATGTTAAACTCCTAAGTAAACAAAGATAACTATTAAAAAACGCATCACACATCATTCTGCATCGCTGGCTGATAAGTATTGAGGGGGACAGTGTCAGAGGACAGCACTATCTTCCTCATCACCACATACAGTACACCTCCCACTAGCAGCATCCCGATTCCAGCTATCAGACTGATTGCCCACGCGGGTACAGCGTTGCCATCTGTAAACAAAATTGGATAAGTTCAAAATCTGTTCAGTAGTTTAGGTGCTACAATGGAACAAATATGTGCCACAGAGATTTCTTGACTTATAAAAACAGAAGATAAACCAGCAAACGAATATCATAATGGAAAGCGATTATCGTCTCAAATAGTCTCTAACAACACAAAGTAAGCGTAAGATGGCGTAAGTGAGTTGCCACTTGCCGATATTTCAATTTTCAAGTAAGAATAATTTTTTTTAATGGATGTAGATTGTAGACTCGGGCTCTTGCGGGCTCCTAGACGATCAATTTTATTGCCCAAAATTACGTATTGTGCAATATTATTGACGGCTTAGGGTTGATTCATAGACATAAATACTAAATCGATGGTTGATATTGAACATTGCCGCGCCTTTCAAAATATTGTTCAATATTATATGGTGTAGGTAGTAGGTATAGTAGGTTATATAGCGTAGGTAGGTAGTTAGGGGCTGCCTTATTGTATACTTAAGTGGATTTTAATGTAGTAAATGACTGTTAACTTACGATAGTACGTGCGAGTCATAACACGCCTTCCACGAAGAATTTTCCTTCTGGCTTCTGCTTCATGGGTGAGAGTGCTTAGGATTACTGAAAAAATAAGTTGAAACGTTACTTGGTAACTGGTCCCGTAGCCCCTGCCCCCTACCCTACAACAAAAACCGGCCAAGTGCGAGTCGAACACAGAAGGTTCCATACAAAACAGAGGGTCGCGTTGTGTCCGAAGTCCATCATGATTCATGATTGAGTGGAGCATTTTATTCATTCAATTTTTACCTAGCAATAATAGTTTAGGAGATTAAGCCTAGCGAGAAGATATAGTAACAGACAGACTGACAACAAAGTCTCAATGAGGTCACATATTGTTATTAGACTTCACTATTTGGTCACTATCTTTGTTTCATAATAACGCACATTCTTTTTAGAGCCTTATTTTACAACACAAAGTACAAACTAAAGATAAAGTTGAATACTTACGGAGCACAATCGCCAAATAATACAATATCGATTTGCTTTGTCCCATTTTTAATCACAGTTATTTTTCACGCCAAATAGTTCTAAACAACGTAGTAGCTGTTGGGGCACTGAAATCATACCCACACCTACTATTCTGTTATCTACAGATAAGATAAACCATTCAACCTGTAGCAAGTAGAACATAGCCCTTATTACGAGAAATGGTGACTCAAATCTACTTATTAAAATCATGGTCTTTAAAATAGTTTAGAACAAAATAAGAGGCTGGCAACGCTCTTGTAACTCCTCTAGCACGCAATTTCATTGATATCGCTCCGTTGCGCTAAAATAATTTAGAATTTATTCATGTATTTATGACTACAATTATAATTTTTATTAGTTAGGATAATAATACGAACAACATAGACTAATATAATTTATTTCCCTAATTATGACAACAAAATATATTACTTACAGTATCACTAAATAAAAAATTCTAATTATTTTTCGTTGAAAATATTTTTAATGTCTGCTCCTTCTAGTACTTGAGCAGTAGCGGACTCTTTGTTCACTCTAATATTCTCTTTTTCATATTCTGGTCTTTCTTTTGATACGGCACTGACGCTTTTCTCAATAATTTCATCTTCGGCGACTCCGTCCGATTTCAGAGCTTCATATTTTTGTAGCAGCCTTTTAGTTTGCGTTTCACCAGACGGCACTAGCAAATTAGTGCTTATTCCATGACCTTTGGCATGGAATTTTCTGTAACATAATAAATTTTATGATTATTGAAATGTTTTATGATAGTGAAAATATAATGGAGCCTCGATTCTCTAATAAGAATTTGCCACGCACTGTACGATCGCTTGGCAAAACGGAATGAGGGAGAGGAGGCAATCGGAATTACGCCTCCTCCTTTCATTTAACTTTTTATCAAATACAAAAAACTTACGCTCTTACAACATCTTCCTTGTAAAGTATTGGTTGGATTGTTTTATTTTCTGGGGGTGGTCTTGCAAACTTTGGTTCAACGATAGGTGGAAATGCTTTGTAAATATCAAACCACAGTGGTCTGTCATCTACCTTTATCGCTCCTTGCTTCAGAAGTGCCTCCATCCTTAAAAAATATAGATCCATGAGTAAAGTTAAAACACTGCATTGTTTTTTTACTCAAAAATCATGTACACGTGTGCAATAACATTAAGATGATCTACTATAATATTATATTATACTGTATTAGAAAATTAAGTCTTTGTTGGAAAAGAAACAAAAATTTATTAGAACTGTTTTAATCAAACAATCATAAAAATAAGAAACTAATAATCATTTTGCATTGCTTGAAGAAAAGATCTTCGGAGTGTTTCCCATCCATTGCGCTTAGTGTCCGATATCAATTTTTCTTTAAATCTGTTCATATCTTCTTCCAAATCCACTTCAAGTTTATTAATTTCCTGTTTATGTATTGATTCAGCTTCTTCACATCTGAAATGTTAAGGAGTATTTATAACATGCCATTTTTTTTGTTTTAAAAGATTGTTTTTGTCACTGTTCATCAAAAAGCTTAATCAATTATTATCAATGATGTTTTGTCCTTGTTGTCAATCCACTTTTCTAATGTTACATCAGACAAGGAAAAACCATTGTGCAAGGTATGTACGCAGAGTGGATATTTTATTAGTAAGATTGTTATAATTACTCTTTTTTAAAAGCTGAATGAACTTCTTTAAAAGCTTTCAGTTTCTGCTTATGTGCTGCGGTGGCCTGTTGCATACACTTCAGGAATGAGCTGGTGAGATGCTCCAACTTCTGTTCATTGTCTTTCAAGGCGTTGTAGTCTGCCTCCATCTGATTCAGGACATCCGTAAAACCCTTGTGAAGATTTTCATTAATACTCTTCCTGTAAATTAGTTACATAGTATAGTTCTTGCAATCTACGAGCCCGCGTAGCTCTTATTTGTAGTTGTAATTGTTAATAGACATTTTCGTTAGTGTGCGTACCCGACGGAGCAGTCAGTAGCGAGCGAGCCGTGTACGCGTGTATAGATATGGTCACTCACACAACTAAAAGCGCCGCGCGCTCGTAGATTGCAAGAACAGTAAGTACTTTGCAGTCATTTATGTTGGAACATCTTGCATACATATTTAGTTTAATGCCATTCCATTTTGTGAAGTTAGATTAAAATTATTAAATATTGAAAGGAGCTTACCTGGTTTGAAATTGAGTTTCCATTATATTGATGATCTTTTGTCTTAATTCTCCAAAATTTTCCATGCCGTCTGAAGCTTTTTTTTGTTTTGGAATACTAGGGGTTATACTTATAGCTGGATCTTTATCCATAGTATCTACAGACCGTTTTCGCTTAGTTTGTTTCTTATTTTTAGTTGGATTTTTAAAAAACTCGGACTCATTTAAAATATCATGAAGCTCTTCATTCAGAAATGTAGATTTAATGCTCTTTTTCATATTGGACATTTTATAGTCTCTCTATTATTTTTGAGTAGTAACAAACGGTTTATTTACACTTTTTCTAACTTATAAAAATAAAACAGTGGCTACAACTACAGTTACAAGTGGTTACAACTTTAGTTTTTAGTGAAAAAATCACGAACAACCCACCAATGAGTTTAATTTTTTCCCGCTTTTACAAAACGAACAATTGCAAAATATTTCCCGCCTTTATTTTTTTTAATAAAAGAATATAGAATAATATTTAAATTTAAAAGTGCTTGTTCTAAAAATATTTACTTACCTGGAAAATATTGTTCCAATTCTTTCTAGCCGACTGGTCGCCATAATGTTAGATTGTTATTAATTTTAATTAAATAATCACGAATTTATACTATTTATTGATAATAAACTTTAGAAACACTTTATAATTTATTCCCAAATAAATCTTATGAAATTTAGGTTATGTTTAAACTTTTGACATTGACATAGCATTAATCTTTTATCCACAGATTAAAGTATATAGAGCTTTTATCTATGAACTATGACAATAGACAATAATTGTTTTTTTTTTATTTTATACACTTGGGGCAAGGCCAAGGCAAGGTGGACTGATAATACGTTATATTATTTTATTGCAGGGCTTCATAACGTTATCGAATAGCAGAAAAATATCGTTACGTACCGTTATTTTCATAATGGTAGCCAGATAACAGTAATTTTTTTAACGATATCTAGTAACAACGAAAAAATATCGTTACAATAATAACGGTAAATACAATATTTGAACAAAGATACTGAGTAGAACTACTGACCATGTCATTCTCATTAGACGTAATTTTTCCTATGATATACATCTACTGGTCACCAGATGACCAGACACGTTTAGACTCTAGTTTGATTTTGTGCATACTGCATACTGAACTGTCAACTGACTGATTAAATCAAGTACTTATCACAGGTACTTATTTTACAAAACGTTATCAAAAAAATATATTTGCCAAAATTAGCTATTTTTACAGGGACATAATTCGGGATCTACCGAAGCTTTATCTATGAAATTGGGTACACTGCTTAAGTTCTAGTGAATAATTACGTAGGTATAATTTTATCTTTGTACTTGCAATAGGTACTGAGATACAGGAGGGTCAAAAGTGCGTCGAAGCGGTTCGTGTAAATAGTGCACGGCAAGCGCGCGGCCTGCTGGAACTTGGCCAGCGCACTCCGTGCGCTTTGATGTTTATTTTTCTCTATCACAGAGTACTTTTATATGAAATTCTCGTTATAGTTCTTTGAAATTCTCTATGTTCGCGCGTGTATTTAGCGGAAGACGCGTGTTTCGCATCGTTTATTTTGTGTTTGTTGACAGAAAGTTTATTGTGCTATAATACGTACAGTTTTGTGGCAAAAAGTAGTTTCCACTCCATTCCGCGGCGGTGTAAATTGAGCCTTATTCCCACGAACTTGATCACACAAAACAGCAACAAAAGATATCTGTTGAATAAAACAACTGTTATGAAGCCATTAATTTATTATCACCAAAAAATTCACAACATAACTTCATACACTCTTTGAACATAGAAAAAAATACATTCTTTAAAACATTAGATGTAGGTACATTTATACATTATTTACATAGTACATTAATTATAATCTATTAACTTAAGTTTAGTATGCATTCTCCCTAACAACAGTAAAATGTATTTAAACAGAATTCGATATTCATATTTCATAATAAATAAGAATAAAATAACATATAACAATTTATGTTATTGTGTTATTATTACGCACAAATATTCATTTAAAACACATAGTGTATCATTTCCGTTTGTGCTTATGTTTGCTAGAGTGTTTATGCTATGACATGGACCGGTGTTTTCTGAAGCACCTCTTCTCGGACTGTCGTGTCAGTATCTCGGAGACAAAGTTCCTGTGTTTGAACACACGGAGGATGTCCTCGCGAGCCTCTTGTATGCCTTCACACACTATTTTGCTTCTTTGTATGTTACCCTGTTCATAAAAAAACATATTAGTGAAACTATACTACTATTATTAATGCGAAAGTGTGTTTGTCTGTCTATTGTCTCTGATATATCATATATGCCACAGAAACTGAAAAAGGATTTATATTAAAAATGTAAGCTTATCGCGCTTGACGAATTTTCGTTGTGGGCAACATATCACACCTTTATTAGCTCAAGTAGCGTATGTGACAACGGCTTGAGCGTCGCGTGACCGCGGCCCGTCGACGACTCCAACGACTGCAGCACCACCGTCAGCTGCTCTCCCACGTCAGCCTCCAATGACACCTGGTGACAATAATAGGTATTTTTTTTATGAAAAAGGGGGCAAACGAGCAAACGGGTCACCTGATGGAAAGCAATTTCCGTCGCCCATTGACACTCGCAGCATCAGAAGAGCTGCGGTGCGTTACCGGCCTTTTACGAGGGAATAGGGTAATAGGGTAGGGGAGGGTAGGGAAGGAAATAAGGGAGGGTAGGGAAGGGAAAAGGGTAGAGGATTGGGCCTCCGGTAAACTTACTCACTCGGCGAAACACAGCGCAAGCGCTGTTTTACGCCGGTTTTCTGTGAGCCCGTGGTATTTCTCCGGTCGAGCCGGCCCATTCGTGCCGAAGCATGGCTCTCCCATGGTTTTTTATTGGTAATTTTAGCTTCATTTCGTCCTTATGGGCAACTTCTTTGCAATCATATTATGTTTATTGCAGCTAAATAAAAAATATTTCATTTTTCATAACAATTCAAACCATAAACTTTTCCATTTCCTAAATTTTCTTCCGCACAAACACTATTTATATATAGGCATTGGGCACATTCTGTAAGTAAATTATGCTCGCCAGTTCTGTTATACTTAAACTTGACCAAACGTCTCCAAATTAAAATCTCTATTATGCTAAGTACTCACATAATACGGTTTTGCTCAATCGAGCAATAACGTCGAGCAAAACCCGCGGCTAGGGCTTTCGTCCACACATTCAGCATTGCTCGATAGTTTTATTTTAAATCGATATATTTCACTCCATCAATCCGGCTCGATCCGGTTCCACCAATCCTTCGAGCGGCTCGATGCGAGCCCGAGCTCAAAGGCTGTCACTTTGGAGTAAAACTATCGAGAAAAACCGTATGTGAGTACTTAGCATTAGAGATCACTGTTTGGTGGTCGGCCAAATGCATCCAACGCAAAGAAAAAAAAAAGAAACTCACGAGATCGTCCATTTGCGCGGTGAGATGGTGGACTTTCCACCCGTCGGCGCTGGTGAGCACGTGGCGCTGGGCCGCGATGGCGGCTAGATCACGCCGACATTCGCGCCTCACCACCTCCGCAGGGCGCGTGAAGTGTAACGCCGTGCCGCGCCACCCGCACACGAAAGTGCCGCGCAGCGTCGGCCCTACGGAACAAAAAATCAGCTAAGTGCGAATCGGACTCACGCACGAAGGGTTCCGTAGAGCGAAAGTAGAGAAAAAAAATGTGTTTTGTATGGGAGCCTCCATTAAATATATTTTTAGTATTTGTTGTTACAGCGGCAACAGAAATACAAAATCTGTAAAACTTCAGAAGTCTAGCTATAGCGGTTCTTGAGATACTGCCTGGAGACAGGCAGACAGATAGATGGACAGATAGAAAGACATCGAAGTCTCAGTAATAGGGTCCCGTTTTTACCCTTTTTGTATGGAACCCTAAAACACAGTTAAAATCGCTCAAGATCAGCAGGGTGATTACCTATATTGCGACAGATTCGACAAAATTTCCACAATAACTGCTATCTATAAATTTTGTATATTATGGATTTTTTTTGCACACGCAGTTTGTGACTTACGTTTAGGCGGCGGCACAGGCGGCGGCGGCGGCGGGGGCGGCGGCGTCGGCGACTTCGTCTCGGGAGGGAGCTCGCACTGTCGCACCTCGTTACTCAGGCTGAAATAGACATTATTTTGCTTCAGTTATAGTCTGTCAAAAAAGTGAAGAAATTAAAAAGTGGTAACATCGTAGTGTCATCCCTTTTTTCTTAGATTGATTTGAAAGGGATGACGCTACGATGTTGCCACTTTTTAATTTCTTCACTTTTTTGACAGACTATATTATGTGCATATTGCGACACAGCACACTAACGAAGTGAGGTGATACATACTTAATTCGGACTTGAATTAGTTTGAGTGCTTGATTATGCGAAGCATTGAAACATTTAACGTTGAGCATTATGCTGTACTAGCTGTTGCCCGCGACTTCGTCCGCGTTAGTATAGTAGATCACGTCCAGTGCCTCCAGATTCACTGTAATTACAGTAGATTTACTGTATTTTGGACTTTTCTACTGTCTACTGTAATGATAAATTACAGTGTAGGATTTTACTGTATTTCAATTCCGATAAAATATATTTGCGTTAAACGAAACGCAGACATGGTTTTTGACCCGGCCTTTGACCTCGAAAGTAGTCTTTTGATGGGAAATGGGAATTCCCCGAATCAAATCTGTATACAGCAAAGCAACTAACAAAAACGTGTCGTCTCGGACTCTGTCTGACATAGGAAAATACGAGCAGCATACGTATCATGAAGCTGTAAATAATTTTAAATGTAATTTAAATAAAAAAGTTCTAGAACATTTCAGCTTTCAGCGTTAATTATACTACTTGACACTAGAATCTAAGGCCCGTATAAATAGTCAGTACTCAAGATGCATCTCGGTCTCAAGACACGGTTCAGGCTCTGTGATTGGTTGGCTGTCAAAATTTGGACCAATCACAGAGCCGAACCGCGTCTTGAGACCGGGTCGCATCTTAAGTACTGACTATTTATATGGGCCTAGATGGCCAAACCAAAAGATTTCAAGCCCACAAAAGAAATGATTTCTAAGATGACGTCCAAAATATATCAGAAGCATGAAAATATTATTTTTGAATAGGTACATGATTAATAAATGAATAAAAAGTGCTATAAATATTGTAGTAAATCAATCATTGTTTTCTTTTAAATCTGTAAAATTTTACTGTAATTCTACTGTATTTAGTAAGTCTAATTTACTTCATTTTTTTAGGATTCCCTGTATTTTTTCACTGACAACACTGTAATTTCACATTTTGAATCTGGAAGCACTGATCACGTCCCAAGTATTATTTTTCAAAAATGTTCAATGTACAGAATTGACTTTCCTACGATTTTATTATATGTATAGATTTGTTCCTAAAAAGGATAATTAAGACGCAATACAAACTCCACGATACCTTTTAATTATGAACAAAAGTGTCATGAGGAATAAGGGGGGGGGGGGGTTGGGGGAGCGCAGCCCCCCAAAACAAACGACACTGAAAAACCGTATGTGTAGTTTAGTTTTTAACTTTGTTCTTAAAAAAGATGTATAACGCCGCAACACCGCTTTGTTTGAAGCAAAATTTGAGGAGGGGGGGGGGGGGGGTTGGGGGGGGGGGGGGCGAAGCCCCCCCCTCCCCAAGAAAAGACCGATGCCAAAGCTCCCAGCATGTTAATCAAACGACACTCGAAATTTGTATAGAAAAGATAGACAAAAGCTCATAGCATGGCAAGGAGTGAAGATAGATACAAAGTGTGAAGGACAAATTTGTAGGAAATTTTATGGGCTTTCATTACGTACCGGACATTTTTTCTCTACAATGCACCGTTTTAGCGATATGAGCAAAAAACTAAAAATATTGAAACTTGAGCCCCTCCCCCCCCCTAGGCGATATCATCATAATATATAGCCTATGTGTTGACCCGACCTCTATATAATATTCGTGCAAAATTTGAAGTAAATCCATTCAGTACTTTCTGAGTTTATCCCGGACATACATACAGACAAACAGACAAACAGACATACAGACAAACAGACAAAAATTCTAAAAACTATATTTTTGGCTTCCGTATCGATTGTAGATCACGTCCCAAGTATTATTTTTCAAAAATGTTCAATGTACAGAATTGACTTTCCTACGATTTTATTATATGTATAGATAATGAGCATTGCGCTCCAGTCTGCAATTGGACACTATACAGGGTGTAACAAAACTAAGTGATAATACTTTAGGGTCTGTATTGGTCTCCAATATTGAGTTGGCTGTGAAAGTAGCTGAAAGAGCAAAATTTTTTTTGTGATTTGTATGAGCAAGCGCCCGTGCGTCATGAATTTTTCCATACAAAGATGAAATAAAAGTTACTCTTTCAGCGCTGCTACTTTCACAGCGAACTCTATATAGGGGACCTATACGGCTAATAGCCGTATTGGTCTCCAATATTGAGTTGGCTGTGAAAGTAGCTGAAAGAGCAAAATTTTTTTTGTGATTTGTATGAGCAAGCGCCCGTGCGTCATGAATTTTTCCATACAAAGATGAAATAAAAGTTACTCTTTCAGCGCTGCTACTTTCACAGCGAACTCTATATAGGGGACCTATACGGCTAATAGCCGTATAGGTCCCCTATATAGAGCCGTCGACTATGTGTACTTACATCTGCTTGCGCGGCTTCTTCCTCGGCGACATATCCTGTCGGGGCTCGTCGTCGGGCGGCGGCGAGCTGGCGGCCGACACGGTCGTCGACCCGGACCCGGCCCCGCCCCCGCGCGGCACGTCCTCCCACCCCGCCCCACCACCTCCGCCCCCGCCAACTCCGCCCCGCCCCACGTCCTCCCATGTACCGCCTCCGCTCGACAGCGGCAGTGCTTTCGTCGGGGATCTGCGAATAAAGTTAGAGCATTTTTATAGTATGCGATACGATATCGTATCGCATACGATCGTATATCGTTGGTGCGACAAGACGCGAGTAAAGATGTTTTTATATATTTATCTTTTGATCAAGTAAAAATTGCTTATATTATATATACTTACTATAATTTGACTTTGCAAGTAATATATTATTATAATATGGCTGGAGGGCCCGGAGGTTGGAGTATTGTTGAATGTTAATCTATTGACATCTGTTAATAGGCAATTCAGTCTAGTCATGTCAGACTACAATTCAGGTAAACAGCTGAGAAATCTCCTAATGGGGGCTCACGCCAAAAGAAGAAGAAGAAGAAGAACAGCTGAGAAAACTACCCAGTCACTGGGAGTCATTCTTATTCATTGGTACCTTAGATATATTATATTCTGTATAATTTATGTGTTTTATGAAAGTGCCTTTAATTAGCTATCTTATTACTTATGTAACGGGTGATTTTTTTGCTGGTATCTTTTTGGCAACACTGTTTTTCACAGATGACGCGTGAATCGTGTCTTGTGTCGTGTGTGAACTTGTTCAGTTTGGTCTATAATTTAATCATGAATTGACTTACGAACGAACAACGCTTACAAATTATTGAATTTTACTATCGAAATTCATGCTCGGTTAAGAGCGCATCGCGCACTTCTTCCTTTGAATGGCGAGCGCTACCGTGCGATGATGCACGATTTTGTTTTGCCCAAAATTGAAGAATTAGACATGCCTGAACTGTGGTTTCCACAAGACGATGCCACATCCCACACGGAATACGAAACAAGGGCCCAATTGAGAGCCGTCTTCGGTGAACAGCTTATCTCACGTTTTAAGGCCGTCGTCAATTGGCCGCCAAGATCGTGTGATTTAACGCCTTTGGACTATTTCTTCTGGGGCTATGTTAAGGCTCATGTCTACAGGGATAAACCAGCAACAATTGACTCACTGGCAGCCAGTATTTAAGCATTTATTCGTGAAATACCGGTCGATATGTTGGAGGGTGTGCTAAAATTGGACCTTGCGCATGGACCATCTAAAGCGGAGCCGTGGCCAACATTTTCATGAACTCATTTTTAAACATTAAATTATATTGATCGTACTATCTATTTCAATACAGATTTCATCATTAAAAAAAAATATGTTTTTTTTTAAACAAATCCTATACCTCATAAAAAATCACCCATTAGTTATAATTAAGTGTCACTCACCCATCGACATCCCGTTTCCGCAGTATGGTAGGACGGGGCTGCACGGCGCTGACGGCAGCTCCGCGGGTCTCCGCCGCCGCAGCAACAGAGCTCACCACGCTCACTGATGACACACACATTTACTTAAGAAGCGCTTACACGGGCAATAATTGCTCGGCGACACGAATGGTGCAATCTGGAGCAATTAGTGGAGCAATATGGAGCAATTTATTTTATATCGCTCAATGTCATATCGCTCAAATATTCGACGCCCACATCACTCAATATTGTATTGCGCAATATTGCTGCTTGTTGCCGCAAATTGCTTGATGTAGCCGTGACGTCAAAGTTGACGAGAATTGACTGGAGTTGAGCAATTTTAGTTGCCCGTATAAGCACACCATTACACACTCATAAAAAATAATCTTGACATCTAACACAAAATATCAACATAAAATTATTTACAAGTAAAAATCTGTAACATATAAAGCTAACCTGTATCGTCATTGGTTGAATTTGCAAATATTGGTATGTCATAACTTTTTAAATATAATAATATTTATCACAGACAATCAGAAAACAATATTTTTGTCAGCTATCAGTTAACCATAACCACATTGTACTAATAATAAGTTATAAAATTGCCACATATTAAATAATCTAATCAATATAATCACAGGAAGGAATACAAGAAATTGAGATAAGTGTAAATCCATACAGATTAATGATTTAAAACTTGATTAGTATTTAGTTTATTTTTAAACTAATCAACTAAGGATTTCTAAACTTTAATAGCAATCTATAGTATCAGACAACAAGGCCATAATACTTGTAAACAATGTTTATGTAAATAGTTTCCTTGGTAAATCATATAAAAAGAAGACGACGAGCAATTGCTTCAAATCAAGACATCAATGAAGTTGATTGGCAAATACGTCGAGAGTTACTTGACACTGGCAAATGTTTTTGTAGCAATTCTTATTATTAAAATAATCAAGTAAGCATTTCTGAACTTTTAAATACTAATTACCGAAATATCAATTTCGAGGCCACCAACCACATCAATGAAGCCTTTTGGCAATAACAAAGTGCTGTTTAAAAAAAAAGAAAAAAGTCACCTTGAGCGGTCGGCGCGTGCGTATACGGCGCTAGCAGGCGCGGCAGCTGCAGCGGCGTGGCGGGCGGGGCGTGCGACGCGGGGGGCGGCGCGTGTGGGGCGGAGTGCGGCGCGGAGGGCGGGGCGTGAGCGGCGGAGTGCGGGGCGGAGTGCGGCGCGGGGGGCGGAGCGGGGTGCGCCGCGCGCGGCACCTCGTAGTACAACTGCGGCGGAGCGCTGTTGCCCACCACACCGCGGAGACCAACGTTCGCTACGTTCACCACCTGATATGGAAGTTTGTTATGATAAAACACCATATTATTGGCTAAATTAATTTTACTGTCGTGCTAAGAATGTAAATAAAAAAATCGGCCAAGTGCGAGTCGGACTCGCGCACGAAGGGTTCCGTACCACAATAGAGCAAAAATAGACTGAAAATTGTGTTTTTTCGTATGGGAGCCCCCCTTAATTATTTTATTTATTTAAATTTTATTATAAATTATAAATGCGGCTTACCACAGCATATAAATGAACTAATAACTAAAATAAGAAATATACCTTAGTGGGTTGATAGTTTCTCTGCAACAGCGGAAGCGGTCGAGCGGCGGGCGCGGGCGGCGCGGGGGAGCGGACCGTACTCGATATTACGCTGCTCGCTAAAACATTGAAATAAAATAATAATTTTGTTAGTTTACCAGGCTGCATAATATTATGAAATATAAATTACCAATACTGAGTTGGCAAGTATATTAAAATTAAAATCCTCCATGTTATTTGTTAATTGTAACTGTTTGAAAAGAAAATACTATTTTTAGAGTACAAAAAACAACTTTGCTACTTGCAGTACAGATTATAATATCCTCCTTTACATAAAATTTAAGGGTCCCTCTATCCTGTTCTGTCACATTGGTTTGATTTTATCTTATTCTTTGCATTAATATGGCCCCTATGATGTAGTGCTAAAACCAGGAGAGCGCCCACGGTACTGGTAGTTATAAAAATTATAGTTTTTATAACTAAAATTCTTTTTATCCGGCGCCCTTGGCGGTCGCCCAGCGTGGCCCCACCCGCCGCTACTGTAATAGGACACTTACATGTAAGCACCGTAGTGGCGGGGGCGGCGGGGTGCGGGGCGGTGGCGCGGGGGGCGGGCGAGCGGGCGCGACTGCCGTACACCAGCGCGCCGCGCGCACCGCGGTTAGACCATGCTCCACCTGTAGAGCATAATAACGTATCAAACATACGAAAACACATCTGGGCCCTATTTAAAAAAAAACAAAAAAGAGAGAGACAGAGAGAGAAACACGCACTACCGCACGGCTTACAAGTTACAACTATAGCAAAAAGCCCAGACATAGATCAAGATAGATACCGCATGTCCCGCAAAGTTATGGAGTGTAGATGGAGGAGAACTATCTCAGTATGTAAAAAGTGTCCGCTGAAATGCGTTAAATTAGGGTGGCGCTACAGTAGCAACAGGGTAAATTTTAAATCATTTAGCAGCTTTTAATTCAGCTATTTTAGGTTATATTTTTCAAAATATATTGGTATTATTTATTTTGTTATTTATTTTATTTATTTAGTATTTTGTCACCAATGCAATGACTATATTCATTCCATACCCTTTTCTGCAGCTAGCGCCACTTTCAACTGTTATTTACTGCTTACAGCTGGACACTTTTTCAAATATCCCCCATATAAGATAGTTCTCCTCCATCTACCCTCCATACGCGAAGTACATACATATGCGTGATCTATGTCTGTGGCAAAGTGTCGTGCCAACTTTTTGGTCTTAATTTTTTTTTTCTTAATTTGCCCCCTTTCGCAATGCGCGATAAGGAACTTCGTTCCAAAAATTCAGAAAAGCTTTACTTAGTGCGCTTTTCCTGTCATGCGTGTCCATAGCCCAGGCGCGCATTTGCGGCCATGAAAGTTGCCCGCATCCTATTATTTCATAGATGTTTTTCCTGTCATGCCCATAGTCAGTATGTTATCATCCGCATGCAAGCAAGATCTGCATGCGCATGACAGGAAAATGGCCCATAATGAAAGTTAGATAGGGGAATAATTTGGAATAGCCCATTGTTGGCACTTGGCAGTCATTCCATTATTACTTGTTATTGATGTATGCCAATAATAATAGGATTTTCTGTTATGTATAAATAAGTAATTGTTTCATTCGTAATTTTAATTACTAATTAATTTAGAAGTGTTGAGATGCGAATTTAATTCTTTGATCGCGGATTCTTGGAAATCTATAATAATTATTGTTCTCGTGACCGTATGTGGCCGCTTGAGAGTTGAAGAGTTAATGCGAAATAAAACTGTAAATAAATTTCTGTAACTAGATTTCAATAATATCTAGATGACCTACTTACCAATATCTGTTACAATATTTCACATACCTTGAGCCCCAGAGGGCACAGCATTGACAACTGGTCTGACGGCAAGAGACGCTCCCGCTGCAAGACCGCGAGGGACATGGCTTGTCACACTCTTGCTCACCAACACACCACCTGTGTTCGTAGCACTTGTTAACACTGTAACAAATCGTTTGAGATTACAATAAAAAGGTCCACTCGTCTATTGTGATCTAAGGTAAATAAAACCCTGGATTAAATACCATGATGTCTCTTTGGTTTATATTTTGTCAACAACAATCAACTTTATTCTATATTACAGAGTCAACTTGTAACCTAGGTTTGTACAATTATTGAGCTTAAATATAACTTACCTGGTTTATTATTGTGATTGGGTAAGGGTGGTAGTACCCTTACACTAGGAGGCAGGGTGCGCACCGATGAGCTCACAACCAGGTTGCCAGCACCACTTGCAAGCCCACCACCAACATTAAGTAGAGTACTGCTGATTGATGACCCATTGCTGACTTGTGCATTATTGGTAGAAACCTGACACAAATAAAAAAGTTAAACTGGTACAAATAGTCTTAAAAAAAATGGTAATAATAATATTCCCTAAAAAAATTAAAATAATAATATATTACCTGTGCAGACAACTGAGTTCCCTGACTGATGATCTGAGTATTTGGACTCAGCAACTGTCCACTGGGCAGAATTTGAGTCTGGTTGATGACTTGCGACCCTTGACTGAGTATTTGGCTCGAACCTTGACTTACAATTTGGGTTGCATGTATAATAGGAGAACCACTTTGAGGCTAAAACACAAAGAATTATATTCACAACTGATACCTATAGCAGTAACATTTAAATACAAACTGATATATAGCAGTAAAATGTAGGAACCTACATAAATTCATATTGTAGAACTATGCTGCATAAATAAATGAAGTTTAATAGGTACCTACTTCTAAGGAAGCAGGACCTTATGTGAGGAGACGCAAATGCAACGTACCTGAGATGTGACGCCTGGAGTGATAATTGATGTCGCCGTACGCATAGCACCAATGGACCCCATTCCGCTGTGTGTAATAATCTGACTCGCGTTGGTTGTTTTCGGCTGACCCGGGATCAGATGTGCCATTTTCACTTCTGTGTTTGGCATACTTTTCACGATTGTTATTTTTTGTGGCGCTAAGTCAATGGGATACATTTTTCCAGCTGTATGCGATCTATCATTTTCTATATTATTACTCATGTCTTCTACTTAAATTTTGAGACAGCGATAGCACATTTTATTCAAATATTAATCCGAAGGCTATACACCACACTCCACAGTTAGATTTTGCCAAGATTTTGCTCTAATAACAAAAAGATACACAATTTTTATTGAATTCGAAATTTCTTTGACGGATCACGAACCCAAATAATGAAAAAAAGCCTTTCATTGTCTATGAGATCAATCAGAGAACACTGATCTCTATACAAGTAGGTACGCATAAGTACTTGTATAGAGATCAGTGTCTAAGCTTAAATCTGATCCATCAATCTGAATTGACGGAATATTGATGGTAAAGCAAGAAATACACGGTCGTCAACGGCGGTTGACGAATGACGACCACGCAAAGTCTATAATGAAAAACTGGTTGGCAAGTGGCAACACGTTGGCAACCGTGTGGCTGGCAACGCGCATACTATTTTTTGCTGTTGACGACCGCCGTTGGCGACCGTGTATTTCATACTTTATGAAAAAGTCTGGTCCATACTTAAAAAAATGATCAATCCATCAATCCATGGGTAACGGCCGTTCCCAATATTTGATCTATCTCTTACTTGAGATAGGAATAGCTCACATTAGACATTAGCTCCATATATTTTATGTCAATTCTATGTCAGCTGCGATCGGTTGTATGTCAAACTAGAGATAGATTGAATATAGGGAACGGCCATTAGACGATCAATTTTTCGTCAATCTGGATCGGGTTGACGGATCAGATTGATGAAAAATTGATCGTGTAACCTCTGCCTACCTAGGCAGAGGTTACAGTTTGCCTTTGCAGCTGTTTGCGGGCTTCACTGACAAGAAATATTAATTAGTCAGTGGCGACCTCCGCTAGGAGTAAATCTGTTCTGTGGACCATAAGTAGTCTGTGCTGTGGACGTGGTGGCGACTGGCGGGCTACTATTGAGGCATATTACACGCATCAATATTATCACGATTCCGTGATAATATTGATGGTGTAATAGGCCGAATCGCAGTATCGCAGTAGTACTTGTGATACTAATCGTGATCAGCGCTTCAAATATCGTTATTTTTTCATAACGTTACTGCTTCAAAGGCAAATATAACGTTATGAAAAAATAACGATATTAGGAAATAATTATATTTTATATTAATAATTTTGACAGCTGACAGTCAAGGGGTTAATAACGGTAAATGTTTTATTAATATAACGATATTTTTTCGTTATGTTACTAGATAATTTAAAAAAAAAATTACCGTTATCTGGCTACCATTATGAAAATAACGGTACGTAACAATATTTTTCTGCTATTCGATAACGTTATGAAGCCCTGATCGTGATTATATTGACGGTGTAATACGAGCCATAGACCAGTGGGCCCTTGAGCTAGAAATATTTTTTCATCATGGCTACACATCAAATAGCTGTAAAAAAATAAAATTGTCTATGAAAACATAACCATGGCGGGTTACGTAGGTGACGGTGACTATTCTAAAGAAAATATACAAAAATTTAACAATGAAAGGCGAAGTAGTAAGCAATGGGTGAAACTAAATGTTGGAGGAACTTACTTTTTAACAACCAAAACTACCTTGTCTAGGGACCAAAACTCATTTTTATATCGATTAGTTCAAGAGGACAGTGACTTAATTTCGGATAGGGTGAGTACAAAAACCATAAATCACATTGTTGTATAATTCAAATTTGCCCTAATAATATTTATTTTTCTAGGACGAAACCGGTGCTTATTTAATAGATAGAGACCCAACATACTTTTCGCCTGTGCTCAATTATCTTCGACACGGAAAATTAGTTATCAATAACGACATAGCCGAAGAGGGAGTCCTAGAAGAGGCTGAATTTTATAATATAACGGAGCTTATAAGATTAGTTAAGGAAAGAATTTGCCTTAGAGAGCGGAGGCCACTCAAAGATTCCAAGAAACATGTGTACAGAGTTCTACAGTTTCACGAAGAGGAGTTGACACAAATGGTCTCTACCATGTCCGATGGCTGGAAATTTGAGCAGTTAATCAACATCGGGTCCCAATATAACTACGGTAACGACGAGCACGCAGAGTTCTTGTGCGTGGTCAGTCGAGAGTGCGGCAGTTCACTTAACAGCAATGATATTGAACCCACCGATAGAGCAAAAGTGTTGCAACAGAAAGGATCACGAATGTGAGCATAGCTGATAATGTGACAATGCATTTTTGAGACTTTGTTTTGTGTGGAATGTATATACAAATGTAGCGTGTTTGTTAATTTGTTAGATATTAAAACTTGTTCTTTTAATTCACTTGTTAGAATAATGAGAGCAGTGGGTTTGTAATGATATTTCTCTAGATTTAGTAGTAATCAGATAAAATACTCGTTCAGTACGAAGAGACTTAAACTATTGTTAAAGCACAAATCCATAAGCAAACCAATATTTTTATATAGTGGTGAATGACATACATTTTGTAAGATTAATACTTTTCCATTATATTTATAATAATAATAATAATTAATGTTAAGGTAAGACAAACTTTTCATAAGCAATATGTATGTCATATTAGATACATAATGTTCATTCCGTATAATAATGTATATACAGCAGCCTTGTTTTACAAAAAATAAAATATATTATGCATGTTGTTTATATCTTTATTTCACATAATAAGAATTGACTGAAACAATGATTTGACACACGTGTACTTAATTCTTTTTCTAAAGTTAATCAATTTCATAACTACATAATATATAAATCTGTAACATGACATTTTAAAAAAATAAAGTTAGTGCTATTTAAAACTTACGTTAAAATTACACAATTTATCATAAAATATTGCATTCAACTGCATTAAATACAAGTTTAACAAAGTGTTCTATATTAATAATCTTAAAACTATGATTATTATATCAAAATACAGATTATTTCACTCACACATGTAAGGCCATGGGGGTTTATTGTTTAAATACAATTAAGAATCTCTTAGAAGAAAATATAATATTTCACCTAGCACCAGTCTGCCATATATGTGAAATCTGAGAACAGCTTGTGGTCGGTGCTCGTAAGAGGTCTAGGCTCTTTAGGTGGAGTCAATACTGCTGCTTCCGAAGTAAACTCACTATCGAAATTACTAACATCTTCGAGATTGTTTATCGTTGGCACAAATGGTGGTTTAACTTTACGTAACAGTAGTTGTTCCCACTCAACATTGCGGAAGAAAGCTTGTTTCTTTACATCCTCTGCATCTCTTTCTGATGACCCTAAACGTCTTTCAGGATTCTTTCTCAAGAGACGTCTCATTAAGGCAATCGATTCTAGTGATAATGTCCTAGGGTAGCGAACTTCGTCATTAACAATAGAATCAAACACTTCTCCCTCATCTTCACCAGGGAACGGTGACTCCCCAACTAACATCTCAAATATTAAAACTCCAAGTCCCCACCAGTCCACTGCTCTAGTGTAAGAAGTCTCAGTCAGGACTTCTGGTGCTAAGAACTCGGGGGTACCACAAAATGTTCCGGTACGATCCCCCCATCCCATTCCCTCTTTACACAGACCAAAATCAGCAATTTTGACATATCCTTCAGTATCCAAAAGCAAATTGTCGAGCTTTAAATCTCTATAAATAATGTTGTTTTCGTGCAAATACTGAAGCCCTAAAACCACACAAGCTGCATAGAATACAGCCCTCGGTTCAGTGAATACATCTGCATGTATATGCATCATCAAATCTCCACCAGCTGCATACTCCATAACAAAACAAACATGCTGCTCAGTTTGGAAACAAGCAAACAAGTTAACCAAAAATGGATGCCTTATGGCATTAGCTACTTCAAAAATACGTTTTTCCGATAACAAAGAATCAACTTCGTCTCTAGCAATTATATCACCTTTCTTTAAAGCTTTGATTGCAAAATATTCATTAGTCGGTTTATACTGGGATAAAATGACTTTTCCAAAGTGTCCTCTGCCTAGAACGCTCAGCAATCTGAAGCTGTCCATGGACATTTCACCAGACAGCCTCCTAGAGTCTGGCTCCTTTCCTAACATTTCTATGACTGAGGAGGAACGTGACGATGAAATCCTCATGTTACTCGTAATGTCAACAATCTGATCTTCATTACTGGGGAATTCGAGAACCATTTTTGGCGATGGCGACGGTGGATACTCCACCAGAGGAGTATTACAAGAAGAAGAGTGTGGCTCTTTTGGTACATAGTTTTCTCTAGTATAAGAGTCTTCTAGGAAAGCAAAAGCCTCCTGCAATTCTTTTTCCATTCTGAGTGTCGAAACATTTGGAGGCGGTTGCAAAGGCAATGTCGGTTTTGGTGGTGGTATATTAGGCACTTGAGGTGTTGTAGGAGTAGAAGGCAAACCTAGTGGTCTTACTCCGGCCATTCCAGTAAATGTTGCATTGGAGTTCTCTACATCTTTGTTCTCCAGAGCTGCTTCAAAGTTGCTTTGTTGTGAAATTATATGGGCACTTTGTATATTTTGTATGGATGGTGATGAACGTTTGAGCAGTCTACCCAATACAACAGCAGGTATATGCATTTCCCCATAGGAGGTTCTTGGTATGTTTTTCCCTTGTTGTTTGAAGATTTTCTTTTGACGTTGCAGCTTTGGCTTTCTTGAAATGATAGGATTCAAGAACTTTATTTCAGCAAACAACAAACCTTGAGGTTCCAGCTCTAGAGCCATTCCATGTCTTATATCGTCAATAAACTCTTCTAGCCTCAAAAACTTCACAGCACATAGGCCACGCCAATCTTTCCAATGGACTCCTATTTCAAGTTCTCTTGATTTGTCTAGTTTCATGGTGAATCTGAAAATTATAATTGTTGTATTTTAAGAAATATCCATAGCTGAATATATATCTTCCTCCTTTTTGGAAGCTGCTTATTGGTTAATTGAATTTTTAGTTTAGGTTTAGCTAAACTAAAAATGGGTACTGAAAAGTTTGAGTTCATTATTTTTACCTATACCTACTTCAGATAACATATAAATAATGTAATGTAAGATTGAGCCTAATGTAAAGTATAAAGTTAGGTTAATGAACAAAAACAGTTGTTCGGAAACGTAAATAATAATCAGAATAGCTATAAACATTATCTAGCTAATAGCTATATCATGTTATTTTTAATCTTTTTGTCACTTAGGAGATATTTCAATCATAATATTATGTCTTACATTTACTTTGATAATGCAAGAGCATAGATAAAAAGGCCTATAATACACGTAAAATACTATTAGGTATTGATTAGTCACAATATAAACATGTGAACAGGTAGTGATAAGATAAAGTGACTAATAATGTAGTAAAGGTGGCACACAGATACAAGGTATTGCATATAAGCCAATTTAAGACTTATGACAAACATTCTGTGAAATACATTATAATGCTTATGAAATGTAGATGTTACTGTAATATAGTTTTGTTAACCGACTTCTTTTATATTAAATGTTGAAACAAAAATTATTGAAAAGAAGTTACTATACATGTATAAGCAGTACCTTTGATCCCAAGCTTGTTGGGAGCATGGCCTCCAACTGGTCTGAGCCACTGTGTGATTGTCAAGTTTCATAACTGCCATTATTTCATTGCTTGTATCTTCTTTAATGCTATATGTATATTTCATGGAGTTACGAATTGTAACCCCTTTCACAAAAGACTTTAAGTCAGATGGACTCGCTAGGGGATCTCTTCTTGTGCGACCGGGCACATCCTCTAGCAAATCTTGACAACCCATTAATCTCACTTCTAAGGTTCCCGTTACTTGAACACATGGACTTATCATGGGCCACGGAGACATGATTTGGTTTCTTGAAGCATTCGCTCCAGACAAGCTTACATAGCCGGGGTTTGACCCTGTGCTTTTTAATTCATTTCCTAGTTCTATAAATGCAGCGCTCTCTACTGGTAGTTCGTGCCTGCGCATATCAAGTGATCTACGCAACAGGTCCAGCTTTTGCGTCGATTCAAGTAAGTTAGTTTGCGCTTCGTGGAGAGCCTTCTTATCTGTAACTTTTTTATCACTTTGTAACAACCTTATTGCATTTTTTGAACCTTCAACAACAGCCGCCTCGATCCTCAGTCTCATTCTGAGTTCTGCAATCCTCTCATCTAACAGTGGGTCTCCACCGGTCATGTCCGAGTTTCTACCATCACCATTTGCACCTGCATTTTCTCCTTTTTGCTGCTTACTTAGTTTAGAAAGTCGTAACTTGAGATATTCAATTTTATCTTTAGAATCAGCGAGCATCTGACGAGCTTCTGCAAGGAGTTTTTTGTCTCTAGACTGGTTGCTGCTGCTTATACTCTGAATCATGTTTTCGGCGCCTTGTTTTACCTTTAACTCGATATTCAGCTGTTTTTCCAGCGACGCCAATTTACGGTCTGCAGTGCCTTCGCCCAGTTGGCGCTGCTGTTGTGCCGCCTCCGAAGCCAGTATGATCTCCTCATCGTAGGACAGGTTTTCAGGAGATGTAGGAGTAGACTGGCCTCGTGATAGAATAAGCTGCGACTCCAACTCTTGCAAGTCGGATTTGAGTTCATTGAGCTTTAAATTTGCTTCTTTAACGAGATTTGCAACATCGGCAAGTGATTTCCGGTCGGTTGCGACTTCTCGCAACTTTTCTGCGCCTTCCTTTATTTTGAGTTCTTTACGTATTTCTCGACGTATGACATCCTTGAGTTCTTCCAACTTAGACGGCAAAGCTATTTCTGGAATACATTCCGTCTTAATTCCATACTTGACTCCCAACTCGTACAGTACTGGGTGTCGAATATAATCACTGTGGTAGTAACTTGGGTCTGCCATAATTATTGAGGATGCACTGTATAACGTCAGTTAACCATAATTATGTGAGAAAATATCACTCTTATTGCTTTTCTATCACTAACCGTTGATCAACGTGAATGATACTACAAAGCAAACAAACTTGTAGTAAGTAAAAATTAACATTATGTAAAAACGCAAGTTTAAACCTAATAAATTAAATTACAAACAATAATTTATAAACAAGTCGTTCGGCCAGCGAAATCAACGAGACGAAGACGATGAAATTTTTTTATTTTAGCAGTTAGCACTCGCCAATCGCCATAAACAATTTATATTTTTTTATTCTACTGAAAAGCAGTGCAAAAGCGATCAGTGCTGCCAGTATGGTTTTCCAAAAAAGGACAGATGCAGCGGCTTTCTGAAGTTGTTTCATTTGAAATATATATTTTTTGCCAGTGTGATTAAGGGCCCGTTCTTCGTAAATTAGCAGGTCGATTTCTGTCAGTGCGAATATCGACCTAAATGTCATTACAATAAAATTCATATCAGCGCGCCTTGTACGGTGGCGGTTACGACGCTCGCCGCGTCCATGATAGGGCGAAATAGGAGAAAAACCCGTTTTACTTAGATACAAATATTATAACTAAACATCTATCCAATGATTTCCCTGTTAAATTTTAATAGCTATCGAACTGTCCAAATTATTTTTTGATTGAGTCTCTGTAAGTCCTATAAAACTCAAAATGCTTTTAAAATCGATGTTGTTTCGGAATTTTTTTTATCGAGCCAAATTATCTGTATTGTGTTTCTATCCAATGAAAGCACTAGTTAAAAGATGCATCTATACATGTATATATTTTTCAGTTTTTTTGAATGACGCTTTCTATCAAAAAAACTCATTCTAGAAACGTGAATTTGGAATAACCGGCCCTTAATGATTAATATCATAGACTTATAATATACTGTTATATATATTGAAATAAATACTCATCTCTTGTAGATCCATCCATCCATCCTATTTCATAATTTCATTACGTACAGCTGTTGTACTAAATAATCGTGTAAGCAGGGCTTCATAACGTTATCGAATAGCAGAAAAATATCGTTACGTACCGTTATTTTCATAATGCTAGCCAGGTAACGGTATTTTTAACGTTACCTAGTAACAATGAAAAAAATATATCGTTTTATTATAACATTTACCGTTATTAATATCAAATTTTACCGTTATTTCTAGTATCGGGTAAATTTTCATAACGTTATCTTTGCCCTTGAAGCAGTAACGTTATGAAAAAATAACGATATTTGTGTTTGAAGCCCTGCATGCCACAGATTAAGGATATATAGGTAGATGTAGTCTTAGCCCGTCATCGCGTGGCCATTTTGTGCTTATTTTCATACAAGTAGTGTGCGTTTATTTTCTTGAATATTTCTATTTGTCGATCATTGTGAAGCACATTAAAATCCAGAAAAGAAAGTCATTTATGGCCGTTCCCTATATTCAATCTATCTCTAGTTTGACATACAACTGATCGCAGCTGACATAGAATTGACATAAAATATATGGAGCTAATGTCTAATGTGAGCTATTCCTATCTCAAGTAAGAGATAGATCAAATATTGGGAACGGCCGTTAGTTCATGATATCGATAAACTATAGTTCAAGTAATGAGAATCCGTAAACACACGTAAAAAGCTATGCAACTTTTGTAGTCAAATTATTAATTAATGTGACATTTTTAGCACTAATGCCTTACATAGCACGAATAAGGGATTATTAAACTTAAATATTTTCCTTTTTAGCTTACAAAAATACCGATTGAAAAGCCCAAAAAAACGTTGTTCAAAACTTACGTATTTGATGTTAAATCCACGTGTTTGAGGCATTCTTTGGCCATTCTTATGGTTTATAATTTAGCGGAACCATAGAACTCAACAATATCTAGCATAAAATGTTCACTAAAAACCTTTATTAACAATTTTATTACATGAAATATGCAGACCGACTCCTTTGTTATGTCCTAGTAAGTAGGACATAACATTACACGCTTTTGGCGCTTATACACTGATATAAGGCTCTCTCCTGCTATAGTAACTCAATGCTGCGTGCAGTACGCCCACAGATTAAGTATACATCATTGAGTACGCCATTGAGGTAATAATACTATAGGAGTCCGCCTTATATTTTGACAGCTGATAATGTTACTCTTTCTAACTAACGATGTAGTAATTTGGGTGAAAGAGAAAGCTCATATCGGTGTGTAAACGTCAAAAGCCTGTAATGTTATGTCCCACTTAGTAGAACATAACAAACGAGTAGGTCTGCATATTTCATGTATAAAAAGTGGTAATAAAAGTGTTTAGTGAACGTTCAATGCAATTAATTATTGCGTTTTGTGGTTCCGCTATATAATAAACCATAAAAACGGCCAAGGAATGCCTCAAACACGTGGATTTAACATAACATACGTAAGTTTTCAACAACGTTGTTTGGGCTTATCAATCGGTATTTTTGTAAGCTAAAAAAGAAAATTTATAAGTATAATAATCACGGAATATATAACACTAAAGGAAAGGGCATAGCAAATAAGTTTCTTAGAAACCGGTGTCGCCAAACTCACACAGTAACATTTTACGCACACAAAAAAATAACCAATCACAAATAGAATTTTTCAAAAAAAATACAATGTCGTAAAAACCACCATAACCCTTTTGAAATAAAGAAGAATTTAGCTTAAAATTTAGCAATACCGGCTCTGACTACCGAGTTCAGCTATTCAACGCTAGATGGCGCTTAACGGCCAAATATGATAAAAGACTTGAAGTTGTACGCAATTTTACACCTTACGTGAAGGTTCATAAGGTTTAAATTCGTACTCGCGCATTTCCTTTTTTCTAGAATGTTTTAACATGACCTTGATTTGTGACGTCGCTAGCCGCTACTCAAAAAGGGATGGGATAATATCGATTGATTCTAAAATCAATCGATAAAATAATAATGATGCTGTTGTTTTTATGGTTATGGTGCTTATATAGAAAATTAATGAATTCGATAACTTACGGTCCGTCCGTAAAATTATTCGAGTTTAACTGTTTATATTTTGATACTTTTTAGTTTATTTATGTTCATTTTTAGAGTCCCGTTTTACGGGACCCTATTACTGAGACTTCGATGTCTGTCCGTCTGTCTCCAGGCTGTATCTCAAGAACCGCTATAGCTAGAGTTCTGAAATTTTCACAGATTGTGTGTATCTGTTGCCGCTATAACAACAAATACTAAAAACGAAATAAAATTAATACTTAAAGGGGGCTCCCATACAACAAACGTGTTTTTTTTTTTTGCCTTTTTTGCTCGATATCAATAATGGCAATAGGTAGGTACTTGATATTTTCACAAAGGCCTTAATTATATTATGTCTACTTTAATATATTTTATGAATAGTATTAAAACAAAATAAAAAATTAAGGGGGCCTCCCATACAAAAACACAATTTTTAGTCTATGTTTGCTCTATAACAGTATTAACAGTACGGAACCCTTCGTGCGCGATTCCGAGTCGCACTTGGCCGAAGTATATTTTTTTCGATATTAATATCAAATTAAAAGACTTGGAAAATGTAATACAGTGACTATACAAAATAAAATAAAAATCCAAAATGAGTAAATAATTCATTAACTTGTGATTAAAAGTGTCCACATTATAATAAGTGTACAATTATTAAATCGATATATCGATAACATCACAGTGTCACAACCCTAATGTTCCGATCGTGACGTCACTTCTAATTCTAACGGACTAGGCGTCAGACAATTTTGGACTTTATTACAATGCGCAAACGTAATATTATTATTTTAACACTAATGGTTTAAATGGATGGAGATAATTCTAAAAGATTTTTTAATTAATAAAAAGTAAATAATGACTTACCGATGTAAAGAAACACCTGATCGAAGTAATTTACTAGTGCCACTATTGTTTTTGCACTCAAGGATGGAACAGCGAGTCATTATTTAGGGTTTTTTTAACAAAACACGCGTACAAGAATCACCGGCAGCGCACGTCACGAGACGTCAACGACCGCGAAGCGAGTGAGTTAAGTTTCGTCCAGCTGGACGAAACTATGGCACGCGGGCCACGCCTACATGCCCTTTCCTTTAGTGTTATATATTCCGTGATAATAATCCATTAATCATGCTATATAAGGCATTAGTGACAAAAATGTCACATCAAGTAATAATTTGGCTATAAATATTGCGTAGTTTTTTACGTGTATTTTAGGGATGCGCCTTACTTGAACTATAGTTTATCGATAAAAATAATGTCATGGACTAAATGATTTTTTTTTCAGGTTGAAAATGCTTCAAAATAGACGACAAACAGATATATATTTTAGACGCAAGTTTCATGCAAGTTTTTAATCCTTACTCCCTTAAGAAGGCATCACAATATTGGAATTTGGAATTATCATTTCAAACGTAAGTTTGAAACAATGATTTTATTGAAATAAAGAAAGTTCTAACGGAGAGTAAAATAATTGCATGATCAACAGCTCTCACACCTCCCCCCTGTAAGTACTCAATTCGTTACTTAAAGATACTTCTTAAAATTTTATCCTGGCATTAGGTACTCTTTTTTAATAAGTAAAAATATGTAAAATTTTAATAAGGCTAAAGTCATAATCATTTAATAAAATAAATTTAATACCTCAATCGTCGAATTCCAGACACAATATATATTTAGTTGTTATGCGGCACCTGGGTTCCGATTGGGGCTGGATGGGTTAAGCATGGAAAACTTACATAAAGCATATTGCCCCGTATACAATATTATGAATAATTATGTGTATAATATTTTATAGTATGTAGTAGTATAGTACATTTATTAACACTAAACCATTTATTTTTTTCAGGTTATTGGAATGCTCATAAAGAAGAGTTCAATATTATGGTGGTGACGGAGAGACCTATAATGAAGATAATAATTATTTTCAACTATTAATTTGATAATAAGATTGAAAGTGAACAATAATATATGGTTTAGTGCTCTATGATTTTGATTGTACACACCGTGATATTGCACAATAAAATTGATCGTCTAGACTCTAGAGTCCTACTTAGGTTATTAATTATTATTATTATAATATCATTATTCAGGGGGCGTCGAAGTATCTATTTTAAGTCTTTTTCTGTATAAATATTATTACATAATTATATTTTAATAGGTAAAGAAATGCACCTAAGCGTTTTTGGAATTACTTTAAATAAGTAGGACTGAGATTCATTCTTATATTTCTTTGATAATAATAATAATTGTTATTCTACAAAATAGTTGCTTAATAGTAAATAGTAATTAAGTTTAATAAAGTATAATATAATATTTTGTTCTTCTGTTGTGTTTTATAAAAACTGTAGATTTTATTGATATTAGCTATTACACTCCGGACAAGCTTTCGTGGCTTATGGAGTATACATATTATGTATATTTTTAACTATTTGTGTAATTATATATTATACTTAAATATTTTGTTTATACAGGGTGCAATTAAACCATCCTGCCAAATTTTTTCCAGGGCTTAGGTATCATTAGGAGAGGTCATTTAGCAAAAAAAATTGAGTGTTATTTTTTTAATGACATATTTTATCTCATTTAAAATCGATGCAGAACGGTTACTCGTGGCGGTGGGAATGAGCGGGGGTGACGTGGGGGGGAGGCGCGCGCGCGCTCACCCGCCGGCGACGCGTAGTGTCCATTTTAATTGTAGTGTTTTTTAGGATAACTTTCGGAAGCTATTTCTCAACATTTTAGTACTGAGTGACTATATTAAAAGAAAAATACGTGTATTTTTATTTTGAACAAGGATCAATATATCAAAATTTGGCAGGAAGGTGTAATTGCACCCTGTATTTAAGTATTTTCATACACTTAATAAATAGATAAAAATACCTTTTCACCAAATTGAACGACTTCTAATTTAATGAGCATAATATATCCTAAATTGAACATGCAGGTCGAATTGATAACCTCCTTTTTTGATGTCGTTTAATAAAAATCTGTAACATAAAATTATGGTCGACTTGGTCGATAGCTGTAGTCTAATTTTATATTTTTATCGATATACGCCATCCCTACACGCACACTACAGCAATTGCACACAAGCATAAAATGGCCACGCGCTAGCGAGCTAAGAATCCATCTATGTATACTTAATCTGTGGAGTACGCCATAAATAGTCTATGACATTATTTTTTTTTAATTGTCATACCGCATACGTAATACCAAATATTACATTATCTGTGGTACTGGTGAATTATGCTTCAACGTGCGTTTTTTGACTCAAAACTTTCACTTCCTGTGTTTTATTTGCATTTTTGATATAAACTATCTGATTTACTTTCGGAAAATATTATTGCCTCCAGTTATTTAGCGCTGGGACATCGGAAACTTTGTATAGAAGCTGCTGGAACAAAACTACCTGTCATGAAGTAGAAAAGACACTGGTTGTTTATCTGTCATTATTTTGAGATCATACACAATACGGTCGAAGAGTTAAATGGGAAAATAATGCCCGTTAAAGTTGATATAACTCCACCGCCACCAGCGAACTCTAAACAGCCGGGTGTAACGAAGTCTCTGCTATACAACGGCTCAAAATTTCAAGGGCACCAAAAGTCCAAAGGAAAACTATATGAAGTCGAAGTTGTGTTACAGGTTAGTAATGAAGAACGCAAAAACTAAAAACATCATTTATAAGGCATACAAACTGAAGAAAATATGTTTTATTGACTAAAGTACTGTCTGGTTTAATAATGGCTTGTAACATGTAACATCCTTGTTAATATAATATGTATGTCTTGTTCCACTTGTATTTATGTAAAGAATGTTTGCAGCATGTCGACGAAGAAAACTCATACCTTTGTGGATATTTAAAAATAAAAGGTTTAACAGAGGAGTTTCCTACACTCACAACCTTTTTTGATGGAGAAATTATATCAGCTAAATATCCTTTTCTCACTAGAAAATGGGATGCTGATGAAGATGTTGATAGGAAACACTGGGTATGTATGATAAACTGTAAATATTCACATGTAAAAGTTTTAATTTTTACCGTATTGATCTTTTATATGGTATTGATCTTTTTCCCTCCAATTCTTAGCCATTGTCATTATGATTATGATTTATGATTTTGCTTCTTGTATTAGATCTGTGTCATCAGAATATCAAGATATGACATAATGAGTAATTTCTGATTTCAGAGCAAATTCGACCTATTCGTACCTTACCTGAAAACATTCAATTCCGACTCATTTGACTATGATTCTCTTGCAAAGGCTGATTATGTTTTTATGAGGTGGAAGGAACACTTTTTAGTACCTGATCACACAATTAAAGATATCAATGGTGCTTCTTTTGCTGGATTTTATTACATTTGCTTCCATAAGTCGGCAGCTACTATAGAGGGATACTATTATCACAGAAGCTCAGAGTGGTGAGCAAACCTTTTATGATTTATTTTATATTTATTTTTAGGTGTTAATTTAATAAAATAATACTTTTTCATCACCACTATAATTTTATTAAATAAAACATAACAGAGCCAATTTTTTGGTATATTTAGTAGGTATTCTGGTAGGTCTTTATTAAAATCAATTTAGTAAGGCTAGTTTGAACAATGATTCATTTTTTCCTATTATCATATAAGTCACTCAGTAATATTATGTCCACGACATAGTTACATATAATTTCTTCTTGGATTTCCTTTGTTATAGTTTTTATTACACTGCAATAAGTGATATTTAAGTTAGTGTATGTATGTACTAAGTATTATGTGTAATGTAATGCTTAGGTTTATATTCTAGATTAATATAATTCCAAACAGAGCATAAATCCTTACCTTTTTTTATTTCAGGTTTCAATCTCTAACATTAAGCCATGTTCCGGAACACAGCATCCAGATTTATGAATTCAGATGAAATATCGGCAGTGCCCCCAATTTTGGATGAATATGTGTTTTGTTTCTGATAGTACTTACTTGTTCATTAAGTAATATCTATTTGATTTAAAAGACAAGCATAAAATGGACAATATGGACAAGATCAACAGTGAACAATGTTAGTATTACCTGCTCTTGCATTATCTCTTATACAATTTTTAGATACTCATTTATATTCAATCTGATTTAGAAGCTAGACTCCAATAAAATACCTAATTCAAAATTATCTTTTTTGTATTTTTTTTGTTCATCATGAATAGCATGTTCTATTAACTTAATCTGTAAATGAGTCCTAAAATTACCAATGGATATTATAATTCTGTATTGCTTATTTTTATTTATTGCTTCAAAATAGTTTAAATCATGTATTTTGTAGAGACTTTATTTTTCTCATGATACCTGTGAAATTAAAGTAATTAGCATTAGCTGTTAATTTAATAAAATGTTCATATGTATACACCTTTTGTTTCTTATTTATCATATTATTATTTTCCTCACAATCATTAATTCTTGAGTGCCAAACTTTTAATAGTACGGGTGCCCTAGAACAAATTTTTTTGTGATTACTAACAAGCTAATTTTTTGCGAGTAGCTACATTTTGATAAGACGAACAACATTTTTATTTTCGAAAAATCTTGAAAGTGGTAGCTAACAGAGATAGAAAGGATTTCATACTTTGACTTGATGGTCCTAAAATATGGATTGTTTTATTTGTCGGACAAGGTTACTCTTAAATTAAATAACTATTAACCTACCAATATACAAAAAATCAGCTGGTTAGGGTTCCGTTTTAGGGTTCTGTAATCAACAAAACTTGGTTGACTACTGTACCCTAAAACGGAACCCTAACCAGCTGATTTTTTGAATATTGGTAGGTTAATAGTTATTTAATTTAAGAGTAACCTTGTCCAACAAAACAATCCATATTTTAGGACCATCAAGTCAAAGTATGAAATCCTTTCTATCTCTGTTAGCTACCACTTTCAAGATTTTTCGAAAATAAAAATGTTGTTCGTCTTATCAAAATGTAGCTACTCGCAAAAAATTAGCTTGTTAGTAATCACAAAAAATTTTGTTCTAGGGCACCCGTACTATAAACTTTTATTCAAAAAATAATTTTATTATTTTCTTGTTTCATATTTTTAATGTCACTGATTCATAATAATTTGCTATTTTTTAATCATTCACCAAATACTCACTATTTTAAATGCTACAACATAAAATTTTTAAGTGTTTTTTTGATATAAAGTACAAATTAAAAAATTAAAGTTAATTTTGTCCTGAAGTATGTAATGCAAGATCGGGTATATTTAGGTATTTCTTTAAATAGCGTTTGTATCTAAGTCGACATGTGTAGGAATTATCAATTAGGGTAAATGACTAGTAGATAGGACAGTACCAGTCATTGGACAAAGCCCAAAAACACAATATTTATTAATGTTGCTTTAAAAACGGCCTGTTTTTAAAGTAAAAGAACGTCAAATTTTAAAGAAAAACAGGTAAGTTTTTAAAGCAACCTTAATAAATATAGTGTTTTTGTGCTCTGTCCAATGACTAGTACTGTCCAATCACTAGTCATGTTCACCCTATGTAATAAAATATTATTGTTATTAAGATTTTTTTTCAATAAAATGTAAAAATTGCATAGGACTTTATTGAGAATGTAACTGTTAAGTACTCTAATTCCTAATTCCCAGTAAGTATTGCAATTTTATGTGATGCTTATATTTTTTAAATTTAAAATGCCTACTCATTGACCTCCATTATACAAGTCGCATACTTGATGAATATCTATACCATATAATAATTGCCTGATGATGCATAAAAGAGAAAATACTACTATAGGAGGGCGGGCGCTCTGTCGACCGCTCGGTGAAATAGCTTGGCCACGGCCGGAAATCGTAACTATTCCTTAGGATTATTATTTTTAGCACTTAGGTCATTCATAATACGTTCTAGAAGTCATGAGAAAATTTAGAGTATGGATAATATAATTTTAGTTACAATAGCAAAGTGTTGACCCTTGTGTCGAATTTCTACGTGTTCTGTGACCGAGGTATACAATATTATGTATTATTCAAGGCATAGTTAAATAAAAGAATAGTAGTTTATTTAATTTCAATAATTTATTATAACACACTAATATTTACAATACAATACTGGCATAGAATTTCATAGAATTTTGTCAAAACGTTGTAAGTAATAAACTAGATTTTTATGTAAGTATGTTTAGAATATAGAAAATTATGGACAAGTTTTTTTTTGTACAGGGCAGCTGAATGCCACTTGAAGTTGAGGTATGCATTTGATTGGATAAAAAATTAAAGAGGCACTGATTGGAACCTTACCTAAATTAATTTAATCAAAATGAACGAAGTTAAATCCAAGTTAGGATTTCCTTTAAATTATACGTAACCTTTATAGGATTGAAAAAAACTAGCCAAGTATGAGTTTATAAATTACTTATATCATGTTTATTCGTTTCAATAAAAAATGGGCAGGCATAAGTTTTTTAAGAATAAGGCTGCATGCACACTGGTGTATTATAAGATTATTATGGCAAGTACTATCACTTTTTGTTTCGTTAATAAATCCATTAAAAATAAAGTTAGAGAAAGGCTGTGAAATATTTTTGTCGATATCGATAACAATTTGTAATAAGTAATGAAATAATTATTTAAACAAACATTCTTTAGTAGAAAAATACACATATTATTTTATACTTAGGTACATGAATTAGCATAATATTATAGTAGGGTAGCATTAAAATTAAATTCTTAAACTAAGCTTTGGTGGGATCGATATTTCGGTACCATATTATGTAGTACATAAAGCTGATTTCTATCTATTGTTATTGTTTATTGATTATATTGATGATATATTTTTATAAATCGATTAAGAATTCTAATAAGATACACATTAAATTCCTAGAAAATACGATTTTCCATAAAAATAATTACACCAAATTCTGTTATGTAAAAACTGTTAAAAACCGATGACGAAAAATAGAATCTTTTTATTGAGAAATTAAATATTTTATTGGTAAAATATAGGCGGGTTTAAGGTGTCCGAAGTTCTACATCGATGGTTACATATACAAATTAATGTCTAAATTGTCGTAGTTAACAATTGTTGTAAGTACATTACATCATAATATTATTTAAATTAATTAAACAAGTAGAGGCAAGCCAGTGCCAATGTACATTTAAACACGTTACATTTATTTTCACATGAATAACTCCAACAACAAAAAATATACATCGATAAAACAAATTAGTAATACAACACTACATAATACAGAACAACAATAATACTAACCGATAAACATCTCCGCAGTAAAATTAATCTCTTATTGTAGGAATATTTACAAGAACTTAAAACATATAACAAAAATTAACGTAATTATGACTGTAATATTTGGCTTTAAAATAAATAGGCTAACATATCGAAAGCTATGGTGGATGGAGAACATCACTAGTAAAAACCGACATCGATAGACAGAGAAAAGTATCGAGACCATAGCTTCCGCGATATGTCGTCGGGTAACGTCGAATTAGCTATGAGACGGCGACCTTCTATCTTTTTGACGCTCCTTCGCTGCCGAACCAGTGCCTCAGGCCGAGCAGGCTGTAGAGATCCTGGTCGTTCCCGTGAGCCCGGGTGGGGCGGTCCATGCGCTCGCTCAGTTTGTGGGGGAACCTCCGCAGTCTCGGGTACGAGGCTCGCTGCTCGGACAGAGCCGTGTAGGGGTATGGTCGGGGGTGGAAGTAGTGGGGGTACGAGTGGTGGTGTCTTCGCGGGTTCTCGTGCGTGTTGTATACCCCTCCCACCTGGCTCCGCCCCGGCCAGTAGTCCTGAAGACGCCGGAATGGATAGTCCGGCGGAGGAGACGCGTTGGGCCAGGGATACCTCAGGATGTCGCCGCTGTTCAGATTAACTTCAGCTTTGCGAAGCTCCAGGGATTCCATTGGAGCCTCCTTAATCTCTGACATCACTATCTTTGGTTTGTTGCGGCGGTACTGCAGTTTAGTGCGCGTGCCGAGAACGCTGTCGTCGAGCGGTAAATCTGGTTTCCTGTCGTTTTTGGCAAAATTGTCATCAGTCGAGACGTCAGCGAATCTACTAATGAGCTTGATAGCCTCGTCTATGTCGGAGTACTCGATCTCTGGTCTGAGTTTGGTCTGCTCAGGAGCAGCCTTCAGTGATTGCATGGTCGTGTTAGGTACTGTCTCTCGAGTGTTGTTCTGGGATTCTGTATTCGTCATGTTAGCTACTAACTTTTCGGCTACCGGTGTTTCGGTTTTGTTGTTTTTATTCTCGTGCAGCGTAACTTCTTGATTTTGATTTTGCACGCCGTAAGCTAGGGGGTCAATGTTAACGTGTCCAAATATTTTCTCCTCCTGTCCTTTGTCCGTCACATTCGTCTCTGTCTCGTTTACCAGGGGGCTGTCTCGTTTTGGCTTGTCGGAGTAGGTGAGTAAGTTGTTGAGTGCGCCGTGTGAGAGCGAGTTACTCGGTGATAGGCCGGTCCTGTTCAATTTGGCCGCGGCCTGTTGTAGTTTCAGAAGTTCTAATTCGGCTTCAATGCTTCCGTCAGTTTGAAGACCATCCACCTTCTTGTCGAATTGTAGAAACGTTGGCTGCTGATTCTGAGCCTGCAAAAACATTCATGATTAATATTTTGATGAAACATGTTTTATGGATTTTCGTAGTTGTCACTTTTCAATCGCCGTCAAACAATGAGTTCCGCGAGATGTAGCTATGTAGGTGTGATATTATGTAGATTTTTTTTATGAATCGATAAAACTCTTAAATAATTCTTCTAAAAACTTATCTTCTGCTCTACTAGACTTTCACTTCTTGTACAATGTTTGATTATTACCTGCGCAGACAATTCCGCCTGGGACTCCTGACCGATGGGTATAGTCAATTGCAAGGGTCCCTGCTCCTCCTCTCCGTAGTCATACATGTCTCCACCATTGTTGGGGTCCGCTGTGAAGTACGCGTTCAGCTGATCCAGCAAGATGCGCTCATGCTCCTCCTTGTTCACGTTAAGGACCTACAAAGAAAGGTTGAGGGTGAAATTCTGGTAAAGAATCGACGATGACTTTTTCTTAAAGTTTAGTTTCCTGAATTCTGATCGATAAATTTTTGATTGATGATCGATATTGACTTTAAGATTAATGGTGCCGGTTGGGTTGGCAGCGGACGACATGAAGCAACCGCAGATGACTTGTCGACGCGACACTACTACTGGTTTCTATGTATTTCTATGAAAGCTAGCAACACTTTTCATAGAAATACCACGGGCCATTATAAAAACCAGTAGTCTGCTTCCGCTTCATGTAGCCGGCTTCCAACTTGTACCATAACTCTGTTTGCACTGACAGAGGAAATTCAGAATAAGGAACAAGGAGCAAGAATAAAGAACAAAATTAGCTTATGTGCCTAAACCTAACTTTGACCAAAATGAATTACCGTAACACATCCGTTCCTGTCCAATCTCTGGCCTTTGGGGCAGACGAGCGGCGTGATGAAGAGGGATTTGGTGGTGATGCGACGATGCGTCGCGTTCTGGCCGTCATTCTCAGGGCCCTGGAGCCAGGAGTGCCAGGCCAGCTCGTCGGCCTTCCTATCTAGAGTGCGGGGCGGGGGGCGGGTGGCCACTCCTTCTGTCTCTCTCGGTGGCTCTCTCTCCCTCTGTGGCTCTCCCACGTCCTGCCCCGCCGCGCCCGCCGCCAATGCACACAGCAGTAGCGCGATCCACGGATACCACATCGCAAACACCTGGAACAAGTGGAATTGATTACTGGCTTTTGTTGAAAGTGTGCTGTGACAAATGGTAAGTATTAGATACCATAGCTGATGAAAGAATGTAGATCTGATATAAGTGGATTTGTGAAAAATGATGAAAGATGTGGTATTGGGTACCAGTAGTCATGTAGTTATGATTCTTTGCAAGAGCATACCTATAATGAGTGAATGTTAATTACCTATGTAGAACGAAGACAACAAGAATAACGTAGCTACTGTCTTGATCAATGTCACCAACGGGTGTTAATTAGTATCAAATAAGACGTGTATACCTAAGTATCGCCACTCGTCAGTATTTATGTGATGTCATACCACATTTTTAGATACGTCCTATCGCGTTACTGTGGTTGGTAGACTTAGAAATTATATTATTTCCGTGACAAACGTAGATAAGTCAGTCTTCGAGAACCCTTTAATCACAGCAGTGAAAGTTGATAATGCATTGGTACTTAGCTTGGACATATTATTATTAGCATTCCACAGTTTCACTTTAAACAGAAAGCAGTCGTGGCATCACTCTTTGACCTAAATTAATTTTTATTTTTAGATTTAAGAAATCCAGGATAGTTTTAAAATGTTATTTTAGTATTTTAATTTTATACACTTAACTAATGATTTTAATGTTAGAAACAATGCATTATTATATTATTATTAATTTATTAATTTTAAGTTAATCTTTTTATTAATTTTTAATTTTTTAAAAAAATTTTAAAATTTTAGATTTAAGAATTCAAGGATAGTTTTAAAATGTTATTTTAGTATTTTAATTTTATACACTTAACTAATGATTTTAATTTTAGAAACAATGAATTATTATATTATTATTAATTTATTAATTTTAATTTAGGTAATCTATTTATTAATTTTGTTTTAATTTATTGAGTTGAATTTTATTTATGACTTCTAATCAATTTAAGTGTCTTTATCATAATTAATAATTATTATGCATGATCTTAATGGTAATTTTAGTTGTGAATTTTTTATTTTTATTCTTATGTGATGCTATTATTAATGTTATTCTTACATGATAATATGGGTCGTTGAGATACCTGAAATAAAGCCATTTTATTTTATTATTTATTTATTTATTTATTTAAAGATTTTTTGGATTGAAAGTGAAAATAATTTCTACCTAATAATATAATAAAATTGCAGTTTGCATGAACCTTGTTTAGAAGTTGAGAAGTAGTAGGTACTTGAGAATATTAGTACTCAATGTAATCTAGTTTTATGTTTCATCATTTTATTATGATCATCAGCCCGGCTCTGTCTATTGCTGAGCGTATGTACTTAAATCTATAAAGTTTTAATTGCAATGAAAAATTAAATGTACTTAGATCACAGGATTTAGTCTATGGCTTATTTTATGTCGTCCTTGCAGCATATGCTAATACCTCTTTTATAACAATAGTATTAATAATATGAGTTAGGTACGATTGATTTAGTTAATGAATAATACAGTAACTTTGTATAATTACAAGAAAGTTAGACCACATTGAGGACAAGTACTCGCATTATATTACCCAACAATGTGGTGAGCTATTGAAAATATTAATACCAAGGTTAAGAAAACAATGCTGTTTCTGATTAAATTAAATACATAATTATTAGCTCTTTAATGTCCTACATTTTTTTTAATGTATTTTTTAATAAATTAAAAAAAAAAAAAAGATATTGTTTAAAATAGATATTGTTACCTCGTTATTAAGATAAAAGTTTGTTAAAAGGATCTGAGAATCTAGATTCAACAACTTTTAAAAGTTTAGTGTTAAAGCTTCCTAGACAGGTTTAATAGTTCCTAGAAATAAAGTTACCGCAACGTTGCAAAGGTAGAGTTGCTGATGACAACGGAAAATTGCTTGAGATTTTTCTAAGATTTTATCAAAGTTTTCTTTGGTTTATAAATTACAATTAATTTCTGAAAATGGATGACTGGGGGAGACATCTGCCCAGCAGTGCCGGCAGATATTTCTAATTCATAATTCATAATTCATAATTCGTTTATTGCCAGAATTAAGTACAGGGTTGGTCTTAGTTCTATTATACAATTGGATCTTTCATTCTACCATACTAAAATGGTGTGCAATACAGACAATCTAGACACGGCCATGATAAAAAATTAAATCTAGATAATATTTTTATCTAAAAAAAGTATGGGTACTTATTAGTTTTATTACAAGCTGTAATACTAAGCAGTATTATACCATTAATACCAAGGTATACTAGCTTAAAGTATTAGCTAATAATAATTAATGGTTGGCTTGATTGATATCAATGAAGATATTTTTAGACTCTACACTGCTGTACACATACACATCCCGTATGTGTGATGAGTTGATGACTGATGACTGATGTGACTTCAGTTCGGACCAACTTCAAACAGTCTCACTTTAAAAGGGTGACCGTTGCGATGAGATAAGGACTGCTTTGAAGTGTATTTTTGTGAAATTGAAGGAACATATTATTATTAAGAGTATTTTAATCGTATATGCGTAACAATATGAACGTAAATAGTAATAATAACAATTAGGTTTTTACTACCTAAATTTTGATAATGCTTCTTTGACGAATAGGTATGTGAGTATTACTTTCAAAGTTTCAACTATCAAAAATCCTAGAAATTCTTTTTGAGACCCAGGATGTTACGGACAGTATTCGCCCATAGGTTTTGTCGCTGGCTCGGATCGGACTCGAAGATTCCAAGCTTCTACCGAGTTATCTTGCAGAGCGGGGGCGTAAATTAAACACCAAGTTTGAGGAGAACATTTTCCCCAAAACGCATCTTGCTTACCCGGCTCACGGCAATGCCGTAGAGAGAGCACCCCCGATTCGCCTAATCTTCCGTCTCACTTTCGCTATCGGAAGGTGCTATTTTCCTCAATTTTCCCTATTTGCCGTGAGCCAAGGTAATTAAAACGCATTTTGGGAAATTTCTTTATTTATCATTTTACAATACATAACTTATTCTATGTATTTACACTTATATATAACAAAGTTATAACCATACAAAGTTAAGAGTGAAGGCAATCTACATACTTTACACACACATTTTTCCGAATATTTTCCAAGTTTCTCTAATTTTCACTACATATTTTCCGGTTCCTATTAGCTAACATACTATTTTAATAAAATAACAACTTTTTACCTCTTAGGGAGCCACAGATTTATCACAATTCACTTCTAAAGTTTATTTCTAAAAACACTTGTTTTCACTCACATATTTCACTATTATCAAGTTCGTATGCACTCACTATTGTGTCTTTCGGGTGCGAGGCCGCTGTCCTCAACATCCTCCCCCCGGCGCAGTAGCCAGGGTCTACGCAGCCTTCTCCGGTGACTGCGGGCTCGCTGTGTCCACGGTCGACTGCAGGCTGGCTGGTCTCGCTGTCGGCTGCCCGGCTGAGCGCGAGCTGTCTGAGCTCGCCGCGACTCGTCCCGGCGACTGCGAGCCGACTAGGCCCGCCGCTGGCTGCCCTGCTGAGCGCGAGCTGTCTGAGCTCGCCGCGACTCGTTCCGGCGACTGCGAGCCGACTAGGCCCGCCGCTGGCTGCCCTGCTGAGCGCGAGCTGTCTGAGCTCGCCGCGACTCGTTCCGGCGACTGCGAGCCGACTAGGCCCGCCGCTGGCTGCCCCCCGGGTGCAGTCTGCTCCTCCTCCGGCGCCGTCTGCTGGTCCGGCGCCGTCTGCTCCTCCGGCGGCGACTCGATTACCGCCAGCTTTGATGTTGGCCGGCGGAACACTCCACTACGAGTGCGCACGTCCGCGCAACGCACTCGTCCGTCCGGGCCTGGGTAGACCCGGTGTACGACTCCGCGCGGCCATGTATTGCGCGGCAGCGCGGGGTCCACGACGATCACCAGGTCCCCGGGGGCCAGATTGCGGCCGCTCCTCGGGGCTCCGCAGCGGGGCGTGAGCGTCGGGAGATACTCTCGCACCCACCGCCGCCAGAACTCGTCCGCCAAGGCCTGCGCGACCCTCCATGTCTTCTTGTCGGCCGGCTCGCACGGCCCGACGTATGGTTGTCCGGTGGACGACCCTATGAGGAAATGGTTAGGTGTGATCGCCTCTGGGTCGTCGGGGTCCACGGAGACGTGAACGAGCGGTCGAGCGTTCACGGAGTACTCCGCCTCGGTCATCAGGGTCTGGAGCACCTCTTCCTTCGGTGCTTTCTCGTTCAGTGTAGTGAGTAGCGCGGTTTTCACCGACCTCACCAGCCTCTCCCAGGCGCCCCCTTGGCTCGGCGCCCCTGGCGGAGTGAACTTCCATTTCATGCGGTGTGTGAGGCCCAGCTCGGTCATTGCCGGCGCCCACTCGGCGTACGCTTGCCGCAGCTCGACGTCCGCGCCTCTGAAGTTCGTCCCATTATCACTGTACATGACCGCCGGCCATCCCCGCCGTGCGGCCATTCTTCTCAGCGCCATCAATGCAGAATCGGTCGACAGCGAGGACACCAGTTCCAGGTGGACCGCTCGCGTCGTCAAACAGGTGAACAGCGCTCCCCATCTCTTCTCGTGGCGCCGGCCGATGGTGACGATCATTGGGCCGAAGCAATCGAGACCACAGTAGGAAAATGGTCTCTGGAACGCCCCCAGGCGCTCCGGCGGCAGGTCTCCAAGCTGCGGGATTCTCGGGCGCGCCCTCCTCATCCGACAGAAGGCGCAGTTGTAGATGACGCTCCGCACCGTCGGCCGCAGCTTCAGGATCCAGAATTTCTGTCTTAGATCGTTCACTACTCTCTCGCGGCTCCCATGTCCGGCTCTGGCGTGCTCCCTGGCCACCAGCAGCCTCGTGAATGGGTGTCCTCCATCCAGGACAACTGGGTTCTTCATGTCTTCTGGCACCTGCGCTGCTCCGATCCTCCCGTCCAGCGTGAGCAGGCCGTCCTTGTACACCGGGTTGAGTCGGTACAAGGAGCTCCATCTTGGCACCGTCCCTCCGTTTTTCATCCTCTCTATTTCCTGTGCGAAGCTGTCGTGCTGTGATTTTCGGTACCAAAGCTGCTCCGCCTTCTCCAGGTGCCGCACGTCGAGACTGGCCCGGCGATCACGACACTTCTCGACGAACAGTAGCACCATCGCCGTACATCTCACGAGGCGCTCGTATTTAGAAAAGCGACTCACGTCTGGTAGACAGTCCATTCCGCTCGCCTCCGTGGTCTGGAAGGCGACGTGCTCCTCTTGGTCTTCAATTGGGACGGGACACTCCGCGGGCCACTCGTTCACAGGCCTGCGTAGGAAGTCTGGTCCCTTGAACCAAGGATCCTCTTCGCTCTTGACGACATAGCCCGTTCGGGTGGCCATGTCGGCGATATTATTCTTCGTGCTCACCCACCTCCACTGATGCACGGATGTCAGCTCGGCGATCTCTCCCAATCGGTGTGCGACGTATGGTGTGTATTTCCTGCTTCCGTTCTGTATCCACCACAGAACCACCTGGGCGTCGGTCCAGTAGAAGACCGCATCTGTCTTCCATCTGTGTTCCTCTGCGACGGCGTTCCCAAGCCTTGCCCCAACCAGAGCGGCTTGTAGCTCCAGTCGTGGTATCGTCTGTGTCTTCAGGGGCGCCACCTTAGCCTTGGCCGCGGCCAGCATCACTCGGATTTCTCCATCTTCTTGCTCCAGCCTCCAGTAGACGGCCGCCGCGTACGCGTCTTTGCTCGCGTCACAGAACGCGTGCAGCTGCCGGTTTCTCGTGGGGCTCCCCCCGTTGTAGCTCCGGGGTAGCTCGAGGTGGCTGATGTGCTCCATGTCTCTCAGCCATTGAGTGAAGTCTTCGGCCGACTCCGCCGGCAGCGGCTCGTCCCAGTCCAGCTTCTGACGCCACAGACCTTGCAGGATAACTTTGGCGGTGATGGTGTAGCAGCTCAGTAGCCCCAGCGGATCGTAGATACTCATCACCGTGCTAAGGGCTTCTCTCTTGGTAGGCGCGCGCTGCAGCTCTCGGACCTCTTTAGGGACTCTTGATAGAGAGGTGTTAAATTTCAGCTTGTCCCCCCGAGGATCCCACAGTATTCCCAGGGTCTTCTGCTCGTTCTTGGTGAGAGGCTGCGCCGCATCATCAGCCAGGCGGTCCACCGGTAGCCCCGTCAGCGCTCGTCGGTCGTTGCTCGTCCATCCCCGCAAGTGGAATCCGCCCATCTTGTGCACCCGGTCCACTTGTTCTGCGACCTGCTTGGCCTTCTCATGGTCTGGATAGCTGTCCACATAATCGTCCATGTAGTGAGCTTCGGTGATGGCGCGATAGGCTTCTGGGCACGATTCTGCGTGTTCTTCTGCATTTCGATTCCGTACCGAGTGTGCCAGGTACGGTGAACACGATGCCCCAAATATCATGACCACCATCTTGTACTTAGAGGGCGGCTCCTCTCGGCCCTCCCTCCACAGGAACATCTGCGCCGGTTGGTCTTCTTTTCTGATCTTCACGCGCAGGAACATCTCTTCTATGTCTGCTTTCACGGCCACGGCTTCCTCCCTGAACCGGAACAATATCCTGGGCAGGGATGTCAGTAGATCGGGCCCCTCCAGTAAGTGATCGTTGAGGCTCACGCCGTTCGTTCTGGCCGCCGCGTCGAAGACCAAGCGCAGCTTGCCCGGTTTGTTTGGGTTCTTCACCGGGAAGTGCGGCAGGTACCAGGTGTTCTCGCTTCCGGCCTCCGTCCCGTCGCATTTCTCCGCATATCCTTTGCGTATGAGGTTCTCCATCTGCCCATGGTACTGCACCGCATCTTGGGGGTTTCTGTCGAGCTTGCGTTCTAAGTTCTTGAGCCTCCTCAGCGCGTTGTTGTAGCTGAGGGGCAGCTTGACGCCATCCTTGCGCCACAGGAGTCCCACTTCGAATCGACCGTCTTCCGTTCTCTTGGCCGTTCTGCCAAACAGGTCGATGGCTCGCTGTTCCTCGTTGCTCAGCCTCGCCTTAGCCGCTATTCCCAAAGCGTCTATGTCGAAGTGTTTCTTCACCATCTCTTCCAGACGATCGTTTCTGGTTTCCACTGTAGATATATGCAGGATGTTTTCGTTCTCGTCCTGCCGTATGATGCGCTTGGGGATGCTGCCATGTATCACCCATCCAAGCTTCGTCTTAGAGGCTGCAGGCTGGTTCCTCTTTCCGATTCTCAGCTCCCGGGACACGATGAGCTGCCAATTGTCCGTGCCAATGAGAAGTTGGGGTTTCTCGTTCTCGTAGCACATCTCTTCGTTCTTGAGATCGCGCAGGTGAGCGAGTTGCAGAAGGGATTCCGGAACGGATTGAGTTAAGAGATTCAACCCGTTCACAGTTCTCGCGGTGATGTCGTGTCTGGTACCGTCGCGACCTCGTACGCCCAGTTGTACGAGGCGGCTTCTCTCTTCCCTTCTCTCGGCGTTGATCCCGTGCATGCGCAGCATCTTCGGTGGACCGTCAGCGCCGATAGCCTCAGCGACGTCTTCATCCAGCAGAGTCACCGTCGAGCCCTCATCGAACAGCGCGAAGATGTCGGCTTCGCCCCGTGGCCCAACAACTTGAATTCTTCTCATCTTCAGCTTCACCGCGCGGTCGGAGGCAACCGATGCGGTGATCACGGCGTCCTCGATCGGTGGAGCGCCGCCGGACCTCTCCTCGTGTAGTAGTGGGTGGTGAGGCCGCCTGCATCCCTTGATACCGCACTGCTTCGCTCTGCAGTTGTATCTTCTGTGTCGGCTCGATAGGCACAGGAAACACAGCCCTTCTTGCTTGACTGCGTCCCATCTCTTTTGCACACTCAGTTCCTTGAAAGCAGCGCAGCGAAACAGAGCGTGGCGGTCGGTGCATATCGGACACTTCGTTGGTTCTTCGCGCCTTTTCTTTGGCTGGCCGTGGCTCGGTGTGCCTCGGTCCTCTTCCGCTATCGCGAAGACTGGTCTTCTCGTTCTCACTTCGTTCTTGGTGGGAGGTGGACGCGATGTTTCTTTTCTTGAAGCCGGAGCCGTGGTGAATCCGTAGCGCAGTGCTCTGTCCGCTTCTCTCATCAGGAATTCAGAGAGAAGGACGACGTCGGGCTCGTTCCGGTAGCGCGATGTCTCTTCTGCGTAGTCGTACCACTTGCTCTTCTCGTACGGGCTGAGCTTCTCCAGGATGTCTCTCACAAGCAACGGGTTGAAGAGGTACCCGTGCTTCAACTTCTTCAGGATGGCCACCATGTTCTGAATCTTCACCGCGAAGTGGTTGAGCTCTGCCGCCGAGCCTCCGAGCCTCGGGAGCTTCTTCAAATCTTCCATCATGCGGTCGACCATCACCTCGGGCCGGCCGAAGCATTGCTCCAAAGTCTTCATGATCTGTTCGGGCGGTGTTGCGACGCTCAGCAACGGCGCTACTGCTTCTCTAGCCTCCCCCCGAAGACAGCTTCTCAGGCGCGCCAGGTTCTCGATCGGCTTGAGCTTGTAGAATGCGGTGGTGTCTTCCATGGCTGCTTTGAACGGCAGCCACTCCGAAGGAGAGCCCGTGAATATGGGCAACTCCGTGTGATGGCGCGGCTGTCGTTGGTTCAACAGCTTGTCTAGGGTGTCAGCAAGCTGCTCCACCCCGTTGATCCCGGCTGCAGGAGGTGTAGGTGAGCGACGACGGCTTTGTGTCGGCCGCTCAAACCTCAATCTCTGCGGCTCGCGTCTCTCTCCCGCAGGTGGTAGGTCTTCTGGCTTCGGCGCGTCCCCTTCTTCCTCTGGCACGACCCGTTCCTCTTCGTTGTCTGGACCTTGTTCGCTTAGCCAGGCTCGGACCCGTTGCTCCACCTGTTCTGAAGGCTCGTCATCGTCGGGGCTGCTGGCTTCCTCGGCGGCGGCGACATCAGCGACGAGCTTCTTCTTGATAAGTTCTGCTTCGATCTGCAGTTCCTTCTTACGGAGTGCGGCGAGTTTCTCTTCCGCCTCATATTGCATGCGCGCGACGACACTTGCTGTCGATCGACGCGACCTTATTGTAATAGCCTTCTTCCTGGCTACAGGTACTCCCGATGGCGCGGGTGTCTTGCTGGTGCCCGGCCTCGGTTTCAACACAGTTTGAAGCAGATCCGCCCTCCCCTCAGTCGGCGGCTGGCTGGTTGCGGCTGCAGACGGCGACCTGGGCGGATCCGAAAATATCCTCGGCGGCTGGTTCTCCTCGGCCCCGCTTTGACTTCTCGTGATGACCATCTTCAGTCTTCAATCTTGAATCTTCTGTGTTGAATCTTGAAACTTGAATCTTCTATGTTGAATCTTGAAACTTCTATATTGAATCTTCTATCTTCTATATTGAATCTTCTATCTTGAATCTTGAAACTTCTATATTGAATCTTCTATCTTCTATATTGAATCTTCTATCTTGAATCTTGAAACTTCTATATTGAATCTTCTATCTTCTATATTCAATCTTCAAGGATCTTCAGTAGGTTTCGTGACGAGAAATCTGTGAATCCTTGCTTCCCTTCCAGCGGTATTGACTTGTATCTTCGAGTCCAATCTTCTTCGAGTCCAGTCTTCCAAAATTTTCTAAGTCCAGTTGGCTCTTGAAATTCTTCAATGTGTCGCCTTCAGTAAATTTTTCTAAGTCCAGTCGGCCCTTGAAATTCTTCAATGTGTCGCCTTCAATAAATTTTTCTAAGTCCGGCTGGCTCTTGAAATTCTTCAATGTGTCGCCTTCAGTAAATTTTTCTAAGTCCGGCTGGCTCTTGAAAATCTTCCAAGTATCGACGTCTTCAAATCCGACTCGCAATGGACCAACAGCTCACTGTTACGGACAGTATTCGCCCATAGGTTTTGTCGCTGGCTCGGATCGGACTCGAAGATTCCAAGCTTCTACCGAGTTATCTTGCAGAGCGGGGGCGTAAATTAAACACCAAGTTTGAGGAGAACATTTTCCCCAAAACGCATCTTGCTTACCCGGCTCACGGCAATGCCGTAGAGAGAGCACCCCCGATTCGCCTAATCTTCCGTCTCACTTTCGCTATCGGAAGGTGCTATTTTCCTCAATTTTCCCTATTTGCCGTGAGCCAAGGTAATTAAAACGCATTTTGGGAAATTTCTTTATTTATCATTTTACAATACATAACTTATTCTATGTATTTACACTTATATATAACAAAGTTATAACCATACAAAGTTAAGAGTGAAGGCAATCTACATACTTTACACACACATTTTTCCGAATATTTTCCAAGTTTCTCTAATTTTCACTACATATTTTCCGGTTCCTATTAGCTAACATACTATTTTAATAAAATAACAACTTTTTACCTCTTAGGGAGCCACAGATTTATCACAATTCACTTCTAAAGTTTATTTCTAAAAACACTTGTTTTCACTCACATATTTCACTATTATCAAGTTCGTATGCACTCACTATTGTGTCTTTCGGGTGCGAGGCCGCTGTCCTCAACACAGGAAGAATTTCTGGGTCTCAGACAGGAAGCGAAGTTCGAAAGGGCGACTTCCCTTGGCCGCATAATATATCGGTCGTGTCGGGATGAGCCGCGAATTAGGCTGTTGACCCCGGCGGCCATCTGGCAGACGCAGCGCGTTAGACCGCGGAAGAGCTCTGACCGGGTTCCATTACATTAGCGTATTACCCGATTTAAAATCGGAAGATTTGTTGTAGGGTTGTACTAAATTATGTAAGAAATGTTTACATTTGTGTATGGTATGAGAATTGTAACATAATATTATATGTAAAATATGATACAATATTATGTAAAATACTTTATTTTAAAACCCTGAAAGTGATTGGTGATTTCAATAACAATGGCGTTTTTTATTGACCTGAGAAGCGGCAGCCCTATGTTAGCTTCGAATTTTGAGGCAATAAAACATTAATGTGATTGGCTATACCTTATATCTCAATAAGGTTATATTAAAATTTACGACTAATTTATGAGATTTAATATGAGTGTTCTCTACATGGCTTCATTCTCTATTAGATAGTCCATAAAATAATAGAGAGTTTTACAACTAGTACTATCATCCGGGAAAAGTTAGCCTATTTAGGACATCCTAAATGTTAACCAACGTACGGCCTTGCCTAAGCGTTTTCGTGTTTAGCATGCTAAACGCGAATATAAGACCTAGAAACTAGAGTTGGATGCGCGCCCATCTTGTTTTCGTTGTTATCACAAAAAGTTCGCGAGCTGGTATAAAACAGACTCGTTATTGTCGGAGCGTGGACCAAATCCTCGAATGTTGAACCCTACCTTGACATGTATGAGCGGGCGAGCGGCACAGAAGCTGCACTCGATATGCGAGCAGAGACGTAACTTAGGTACATGAAAAATCTTTGGTGACGTTAATAACAGTACTCAAAACAACGAGGCAGAGAATTTCAGAAATAATATGACAAGTTTAGAAAATTTGGAGCCTCGATTCTCTGCTTGGACTGTTTCTGTTTCTGTGAACAGCTACGTAGTCGTAATATTTTCAAAATGCGTTTGATGATTATGTGAGTCTACAGATTTTTTAGAGACTGCATGAATTCCCGTAGACTGGTCACAGGTACCCATCACACAGGATGAAACTATACACTTAGGGCCTGTTTCACCACTTTCTGATAAAGTGCCGAATAGGCTATTCACGGCTTTTTGACAGATTCTCCGTACTTTACCTGTCAATAAGTTAAGTGGTGGATAGCTCATTCGGCACTTATCAGGAAGTGGTGAAACAGGCCCTTAATATATCAGTCCTACATACACATCAATTATAGACCATCTTCTATAGACGTTGCTAAAATAAGCCTTTGTAACATTAGCATTACTTTTGAATAAAAAAATATGGCGCGAAACCATAAGCATGGCGTGGCGAAAGGGAAGCATTTTTCGAAGTCTATTGAAACGAAACGAAGCGTATCCTAAAGTCGCACGCGGCACGATGACGAGCAACTATTGTAGTAACTAGTAGGTAATCTCGTGTCGATTACAATAAGTAATAGCTTCCAAACTGATATCGAAAAATCGATTCCAATCGAAAACAAGCAAATTTTTTTAGAACCTAAATACACAAGGACACTCTTAGTTTCTTTACTCTCAAATATTATATTTAAAGTACTAGATCACCCGGTGACCCGGTGAACTTTGTAACGTCTTCCCTCCTAAATCCTTAGGCCAAACGTCAATTAATGTTGTCAAATGTATGTTTTGTATTCAAAAAACACATTTGACAACATTTGACAACTTGACGCTTCGCACCGCTTCGCAGTTGCGTGGTCGCGTAGGTTTGAACCTCAGAACAGGAAAATAAAGTTTGAACGAAGCAAATCCTTCTACTTCCACGAATATTCAAAACTTAAATAGTACTTACCTATCTTTTCGGCCATACTCGACTTTAAGCTTGACAAACAAAGTTAAAAAACAATTTTTATTTATATATAGATTAGTGATTGTTCGAAGTGTCTCCTCTGTGTCATACTCTCTGTACAGGAGTGCGGCGCGCGCGCATCTCGCACACAAATAGCTGAGGCCCGTATAAATAGTTGGCTTTCAAATTTCATCTCAAGACGCTATTTGGTTGATATCCTCTCAAACACTGATCAGCAACTTAGGATGTTATCTAATTAATAGTTTAATATCTGGAGCGTTTCAGTTGATATTAATATCTCACTCACCCCAAATCAGCAACTAACAATCCAAATCAGCAACTAAATATGAAATAATTATTGTAAGCCTATTCTACACATACAAATTACGTTTCGTTTATACGATTAAAAATCGATTTTATTAATAAAATAAAATGGTACGATATTATCTTTATTTTCTCACATATTTATAACACAAATTACCAAAAGTAATTAACCTTGAAATTTTTGTATTAACCTAACTCATTTTCGTTAAAATTAAATGAAAAAACACAACTCTATAACATATTTTATAAAACACGTTCGGTCAAACGGAACGCGTTGACGTCAACAGCTGACTGCTGTCACTGTCAAGTGTCAAGTATATGTTTATTTCTAGGTTATTTCGAAAGAAGAAGAATATTGTTAAAATTGTAAAATCTAACAAAGTCTTTAAGCTTTTTCGTTGGAATATAAGTTATTTATAACTTTACCGAAAGCTGTGTAGTAATGTTTTGTGTTTCTTCATTTACATACTTTATAAATTGATCAAAGGGATGTTATTTGTTAACCCTATACTTTGTTTCAGGCCAACATGTGGAAATTTGTCCAACAGTGACTACTAATAAGTTAACACACATTGTTGCTTTCTTGAAGACATTCAAATTAAAATACAGAACTGTACCCGCCTTACAAGGCCGTCGATGTGCAAGAATATATCATAGAAAAATATAAGAGAGTACTGAAAGAATATACATCAGACTTCCAATTCAAAATATTTTAAACAGATACAGACAATCATAAATTGGCAGCACGAAATTGGAAGTATTATCTTGAATTGAATTTATTTGAAAATTTGCAACAGCAATAAAGAAAATGTATAATAAGATATTGTATTTTTTCAAACATAATAATATAAGTACCTACTTAAGTTTAAAAATATAAGCTATGAAATTGTTCTGTATAAAAAAACTTTAATAGCCTTTTTACATTTTAACCCATTAGCCCCATAAGGACAGCGGTGACCGCAACAACAATAGAATAACAATAGATTTCCAACAATCCGCAATTGAAGGATTAATTTCCTAAATATGTACAACTTTCTACTGGTAACAAGAAAATATTTGACACAGTCTTTTATTTACCTTATCTAATATATAAAAATAAGTCTGATTTTCCTTCCTGACGCTATATTTCCAGAGACCAGAACGCACAAACCGATTTCCACGGTTATTTGCATTCGATGGAAAGGTTTTGGGCTCCGTGAGGATATATTTTTTGGACCTTCTAGATCCAACTTAATTAACAATTGAAGTTTAAAGTTTACCTTTTTTCTTTACTTTAGAATTTGATAACACAGACACAATGTATACTTTATATTACATTAAAAATTTCAATAACAATTTTCATTTTCTATTAGAAGATATTACTTTAAATATTTTGTTTTGTTTCTGTGGCGAAGAGTTTATAATGTAACTGATGAAACATAATATTACGCTAAAAGTTAAAAATAAAAATAAAGGTAAAAGATTATTTTGTTTTTTATAATCCCTACCTTATACTACCTGCGGTGTTTGAAAAGATTAAAGAGCCTATTTATTATTCCAACGTTCTTGATTTTACCTAATAAAATCCATCCCAATTGTGTCTTTTTGACTATAATAGTTAGAAACAACTATCAATACCTAATTATTGTTGTCAATATTTAAGTTTTATTGTATTTTTTGCACAATAAAGTAAGTATATTTGGTTATTAATTAATTTCAGTACCTACATAAGCCTTTATGGTATGGCGAAATGATCTGCAGAGTACTTACGGTTTATTCGAGACGAGCTTTTGCCCGCGGCTTCGCTCGCATTAAGAATACAAACTTTCATCCCCTATTAGAACCCCTTGGGGTGAGAATTTATCAAAATCCTTTCTTAGCGGATGCCTATGTCATAACATCTACCTGCATGCCAAATTTTAGCCCGATCCGTCCAGTGGTTTGGGCTGTGCGTTGATAGATCACCATGTGAGTCAGTTACATTTGAGTTTTATATATATAGATATAGATTCATTATAGTAAAATTTACTTATATTAGCTTGATAATGCAATTTATATGGGTACTTACTTTTAATAGATTAATTTAGGTAGTACACAATAGAATAATGTAGGTAATGTGATGACTACCCTTACCTTACTTATTAAACACTGTAAATTCGTTTTAAATATATATTAGGTACTTAACAGCTTGTTATATTAATTTTGTGTTTAAAAATAAGCATTCCATATCCCAGAAAATACTCTTGAAATTAGTTTTTTTTCTTCTAATTGTGGGAAAAATCCCTATGATGGTATCCCTAAGATCGTATTTTTCTCCTAATTGTGGGAAAAATCCCTAAATTGGTATCCCTGAGCGCGCTTAAGTCAAGGTCTGACCACACTCAAGAATTAGCCACTCAAGCAACAGTTTGATAGCACACTTGAGTGCAAGATTTCATTTATTAATACGTTGCCCGCTCAAGCGACAGTTTGACAGTACAGTTGAGTGCAAGATTTGGTTTATTAATACGTTGCCCACTCACTTGATCAAGGCACTTAAAAGCTGTACTCAAGTGAGGTTTATTAATAAGGATAGCAGCTTAAAACACATTTTAAGCGAGCTCTTAGTAGTAAGAGCCAACTATTTATACCGGCCTGAGTCGAGTACTTCTGAGAACGTTCGACGCTGGACTGAATTAAGATAAGGTTAATTACGTACCGAACAAAGATTCACAACGATAGATATGCCAAAAAGCTTTTAAAATGACGATGTCATGCATCGGCAGAAATTGGTCGGCTCGCCAGATCAACAATCACCTGTAGGTAGGTGAGATTTTAAGGAACAGGAACGTACATTGCAATGCTAGAGGAGTCATTTAGTGTTGTAATTGTCCATTGGCGTTGAATTTCACCTACTCATAAGATGATTCGACTGCTCGATTTTTGATAGTTCATAAAAAATAAAAAAATACTTTTTTTTAAATAGTAATCTATTGATCTTATCGCACAATCTCATCCGTTACTTCCGGGTGCTCGTGACTTAATTTTTTATAACATCTTTAGCATTCATGGGAAGTGCATTGTAAGGGTAACAGGTGTACGTTGATACGACAACTTCCTTACTTCCTTTAACGTAGGGGACTACATTCAGTCTTATAATTACCCCTAACAGGACCTTATGTTCAAAACTTAAGGATCATTATGCAAGGAACGTATGGGGAAATACGTGTGAAGTCACGCCTGACCCCATTGCCGCAGGTGTCATCCATATGGCCAAAAAGGTATTTTTAAAGTTGTCACAACGAAATTGAAGAAATGGGTTTAAGAATAATATGTAAGGAGGAGTTTAATATTACTTGTGTTACGTAGAAATCTTCGGAATCTAAATTAGAATCTTTCCTAACCAAATGGTGAAGCTTTTGGACTAAAATAATATATTATATTTTTGTAAATATAAAATATGGAAGAAGCTTAGAGCTCTTCGGAGTAAGCTTATCGGATGGAACTATAGGATAAGACTTTTCAACAAGTACATAAACAGTAAATTAAAATTTTCAACAAATAAGTATACAATTTTAAATAAAAAATAAATAAAACCTATAAAATACGAGGTAAAAAGGTTGGATGCACAGTAATTGGATCTTTACATTTAAAAAGATTATTACAATACCAATTTCAAATTAAAAAAAATAGTTTTTGTTCGAGAATAGGTCATGGTTACTTTATATGCTACAACTGATGAGAAGTCGGTGCGGGCATTATTAATAATGGTGTTAATTGCATCAGACGCGGTCAGTAGGTGACACTAAACAATTGAGATACAATCATTATTCTTTACATAATCAATTCGCTGTCCAAAATGTTTCATTGTCTTCACTTTTTCTGCTTGTATCTTATTTAGTTTACCAACCGATTACCGAATCTTAAACAAAGGGAATCTCACATAAATCAGCTATGAACAGAAATGATAGTTTCATCTTCTATCACAATTCACAAGACAGTAAAGCTTAAAGCTTATACGGCTTAGCTTTTAAAAGCAAATAACAATTTTAAGCTTATAATTAGATGCTGTTTGCGGAAGTTCAAATAAGATCTTTAATATTGTAGAGCAATATTAAGCCTAGCTTTTTTCCTAAATAAAAGTATAAGAACGAATGAATGAATGAAAACTCATTATTGCACCAAAGCAAACAAATAAGCATATCCCGTGGAACATAGAAATAATAATTAAAAAACTATGGAAGAGTAATACCGAGTCAAAAAATGGTTCCATGACTATTTCATTTCGTGAAACTTTTGTACTTCTAGTTTTCGTTGTCTATTTCAACATTATCTACTTATCTGTCTTACAGACTTTATCTGTAACTGGAGGCGTATTTTAGTGGTAAAATGTATGAGACTTACTGTTCTATGCTGTATTCTATTTCAATGACACGTTGCATCAAAATCAGTGTCCATTAATTTCTCCCATGAAAACTGCTGCTGCGCTTAGGTAATTTGTCGAGCGAGCGAACGTTATTGTATGGTAATGCGACCGCTAACTGGTCTAGCTGGACATATTACCATATCGGTGACCCGCTTTGTGGACGCTGGACATGTTGACACACTCACTGAGCAATGGATAATCGGTCATTATTGGCAGTAGCCAGTACTAGTCTCCTCTAGTTCTCGGAAATCAGCGATACGCTAAAGAAGATGTTTTCATGGATATAAGAATTTTATGGTAAATCTTTTCGAAGTTTTGATTAAACTTGAAACTTCTTATAAAAGTAGTCAGGACTCAGGACTTAGTTTATCCATAGGCATGACGGACTTAATTTGGTCGGGTTTTATTGTCAAGCCCAGCCGACAATATGACGATTCACATTGATTCAACGGTCAACCAAATTATATTCTAGATCCGGCAACTGCTTATGAATCTAATTTCTTGATTATAATCATGGACGTATAAATTATAATAAATCAATAAATCTAAGCTATCTCTTTATAGCTAAAACATGATAAGAATCAAAAGGTGTGATTAAAAAATATTATTAAACAAAAATTTTGCAATTATTATCTAAGGAATCCACATTTAAAACTAACGCCTTTGACGAATAGGAAGCAATTCTTCGACGAATCAAAATCGTGTGATTGGTCGAAGAATTTCGGCTGACATTGTCTCTTTGACACCCTCATAGGCAAGTGTGCCGTAGCCAGTACTGTTGGTATTGTTCTCGACCCACTGAACAACATAAACGCTACATTAATTTACTTTCGGAAGTTTTCCTTTTATTCAACTTGAACTTGAAAGAAATTGATAAAAAAACTATATTTTTTTAATTTTGCAATGTATTTTTTTAAATTAGAACTTGCGATTTTAAGTTCAGTTGAGTGACTTTAATGAACTTGAGAGTCAAATGAAACTTTAAAAAACTCTCTCAGCGAAGGATCAAAGTGAATTCCCGAGGAAAAAAAGTCTTCATCTCTAATGGAAACAAAATGGCAGTTCAAAACAAAAGCAAACAATATTAATTAGTGAAGTGCGTAGTTACAGCACGGGCGGGCGCGGCCTCTGAACACTCACTGTTTACAAAAATAAACCATTCAAAATATTAACCACCACTCCACTCATATGCAGGGTTGCCAACATGAATATTTAAGCGGGGAAACATTTAATTTGTTTCTGGCAGAAATTTAAACTTAGAAAAATTGGCCAAGTGCGAGTCGGACTCGCGCACGAAGGGTTCCGTACCGTTATAGAGCAGAAATAGGCTAAAAGTTCTGTTTTTTGTATGGGATAAAATTTTATTTTATTTAAATATTATTATTAATTAATAAAGTACACAGTCATATATTTATGGCATCTATGAAAATTTCAAGTGCCTACCTGTTGCCATTATTGATATGGAGCAAAAAAGGCTGAAAAAATCACGTTTGTTGTACGGCAGACAAAATAATATTAATATTGAAGGGGGCTTAAATATTAATATTATTTTGTTTTTAGTATTTGTTGTTATAGCGGCAACAGATATACACAATCTGTGAAAATTTCAGAAGTCTAGCTATAGCGGTTCTTGAGATACAGCCTGGAGACATACAGACAGACGGACAGACGGACAGACATCGAAGTCTTAGTAAAAGGGTCCCGTTTTTACCCTTTGTGTACGGAACCCTAAAAAGTATTCGGGAAATTCCAAATTAGTGATCTGTATCTTACGGTAACGGTTAAGTCTCTATTTGTCATCACAATCGCACCCGACTTTTGAGCATTTTCCCAACTTAACTAAGGGTGATGCCTGGTACATTTCCCTAAATATAGACCTAATAATATTCGAAAATGAAATCATAATGAAAACACCATTAACTGTCTGGGAGCGCGCTCAAACAGGAAATTGGTAGCGACGTGTTAAAGGACTATATACATAGATTTCAATTCAATTACTGTGTGAAAACCAGTTTAGATGGTTTTATTTGAAACCTGATAGGACCTACTTATAGCGTCTCCTTTTTAATGTAATATGGTTACTTTTTTCTTCAATTAATACATTTTAATATTTGATTATTGTAGAGATGCTAAACCATGCATTGAGGAAATAACTATACAGTCAAATTTAGTTTCCTTCCTTCTTTCCTTTCTGGTGAAGTATTTTTGTAACAGGATACGTAAAGTTTTATGAAAAAGAAAAAATGAAAAAGTAGTCTCACGATAAGAACTAACCGATTACCCTACAGTTGGCACCTCTCCAGTCAGCTCTTTAAATTACAATAAAAATGTACGCAAATTGAGAAATAAATAATAAAGGGCAATATTATATCATTCGTGTTATATCATAAGATATTATGTAGTATTCAATTGCAAATACGTTGTAAATTTTAAAATCTCTACAAAATCGACATAGTCCGCTCGTAGGGACTTCCCTAATAATTGCAAACGATATGCCACTAAACTAACTCAAATGTATCGACCTGGGTGTGTTGAATACTTGGATAAATTGTTCGCTTCTTTGTTAGATGTCCAAATATAAGACAAAATTAAATTAAATCTTAAAGCTAAAAACTTGATTCACAGCCTCAACACTTCAAGCTTCTCTTTCTCTATTAAATTGATACTCTCTTTTATAGTACTGCTTAAATGTTACTTAGATCCTACGTGTGTAGTCAGGCGGTAAGCGGCGTAACAAATCACAGGTGTTCAGGGTCGCTGGTGCACCGACAGCCCTTTAAAGGTTACCCACTGTTGACAAAACCAGATTCACAATATGCCTTATTGTTGTTCTATTACTTTGTAAGTATAATATTCCTACAAGATACATAAAGAACCTCAGAAGGGTTAAAGATGATGGATATAGCGACCACCGTACGAACTACAACCTCATATTTGGAACTTAAAGGAATTGGAACTGGAGGGTAAAAACTTTATATTTTTTTTTAATACTAGAATGTCACATTGTGTTGTCTTTCCTTGTTAATTTGTATCATTATATTTTGTTCATGTGTACGACAAAGAGTTAATAAATAAAAGAATTGTAGATAAAAACACAAAAATTTACAGCTTCTATAAAATTTTAAGCAGGAAGACGTAGAGTCCTGCAAAATCGTGATTTTAATTTGACCCTCTTTTTACTTAATGATACAGAGCTATATACAGAGCTTCCTTCGGGCTGTGTGCATTGGCATTTGACTTTTTTCTATTGTTTGTAATTAAAATCTAGAAAGACACACCTGTATATGAAAATATAATATAAGAAATTGTAAAGTCTCAACATTTTCTAGCATTATGGCTATATACGGTGCAATGATTTTAACAATAGTAAGAATCTATTTCATGAATGGCATTCTTGCCACAGGAAATTTCAATTTTCTTAAAAAATGAATTGCTTACTTTGCTTCGACATTGTTAATTTGTGGCTCGCGTGTGGACAATCGCGTGGAGAAATGTTATGGTCGTTTTATTTAGATGTGTAATTATATTTCTGCTGCAATTATTTCTATAAATTGTATGAAATTTCGTCCACAAGAAAGGGGAAGTTGTATTTTTAGCGGTATAAAGTCTTAGTAAATAATGTAGAATACGACTATTCCATATTCAAATATTTGCCTAATTACAAGGCAAATTGGTGCCAATAAAGCCGTCTAAATTGCATACTGATGTCAAAGTCCTTGATTGTCCTTGAGTGGCTTTTACTCTGAAGGCAAAATGAGCAGCTTACCTTGGGAAACGCGCGGCGTCGTCGGCTCACATTATAGCGGCGCGGCGCCCTGCGCGGTCCTGCAACCAGGAAATGCGTTTCGATTAGTTACATCGTTTACATGAGGCTAAATGTCCCATTTGTTTTAATACAGACGCTGTCGCTTTGATGGTATCAAGTTTATTTTATAATTAATGTGCACACAAAAAAATACAGCTTGAAATTAAAGGTATGTTGTGTGCATTTTGTAATGCAGTGCACAAATAAAGCATTCATATTTTGTACTTTTTTTACAGGGTAAGTGCACGTTGTTACTAGTAAACTAACACGTTAGTAGCCAGAGACTAGCCGCTAGCGTAACTAGCTATAAGAATTTTAGTGCTAGGTACGTAGGTACTAAAATTTTAATGGATAGTTAACAATGCAATCACCATAAATGTCATTAGTATAATCAAAATATTATTAACTTATTAGCTAGGAACTTGTACATTTTATTTGCGTATAAAATTAAAGGTCATGTATAATTTTACAAATAGATTGAATGCTTTTTTTTCGTAAAGAAATAAATACTTACAAAAAATCTATGCAGGTAGTAGGTACCCATTCGAGCAGGTCTTGGGCAACCAGTAGCCACCGCTTGAATAGAAATGATAAGCAAACAATATCTAAAAAGTGAAACACGACCCAAATGCTAACATTTACTTTTTAAATCTTTAAAGTTGACCCAGCGTGGGAAGTGTAAGTCAGTAACAAACCCTACATATTTAATTATTTTTTCAATTTTGGGCGCGACGTTACTTCCGAGTTTGATAGTGTTCATAAAAATTTTAGTTTTATTTATATAAACAATATAGGTTCATAATGAATAATATGTGTAGCTTTAAAATCTGTGTCTATTGAATATCGAAAATAAGTAATAATTTTAATTTATGTAAAATAGCTGTTAAGCGTTTAAATTATTCGTAATTAAAATTGTGTGCACAATGAGCATAATATTAATTAATAAGCTACACCAAAAGAATTTCAATGTAATATGGAACATAAAATATTTCGAATTTAGTACAGTTTACAATTATTGATAAATTTTAATTGCAATCAGGTATTTTAAGGCCGACAAGACAAAACCTGCACCTTTTAATAATTACTGTATTATACCAACAGGTTCTAGACGTGTTCTACTTAGGTACGTGATATACTGTGCAAGGCTCAAGAGAAGATTTCTCAAATAAGTTATTAAAGTTTATTCCGTTCCAGTATGCTGTCCCATAGACACACAGACATGATTATTCTGGAACGCTTTCTATTTACTCCGAGCGTTTGACTTCTATAAAATGTAAGATCTAACTACTTGCAATTAAACGTATAAATTCAAATATTATAAATGCGAAAGTGTGTCTGTCTGTCTGTTTATTCTTCACGCCCAAACCACTTAACCAATTTTGCTGAAATTTGGTGAGGATAACATAGGACTGAGTCTCGGCAAAGCACGTTTACAGCATGTCTACAGCACGTTTAGAAAATAGAATAGACCAAGTCCAAGTGACAGATTGACTAAGGAAATGTTAGTTTGTCCCTAAAATATCTGGAAGTGTTTCTTTTCTTTCACAATTTCACTCTGGCCATACTTACTATGATGTAGAACTAAAACATCTTGCCAGTCAAAATCATTATAATAATTCACAATCCCAAAATAGACTCGTAATTTGATGCAGATGACATACAAACTGACAAAATGTGTGTCGAGTTATAAAAAATAATGTAACATTGTTAGAAGTGAGAAAAGACAGGTAAGAAAGTGGTTTGGTAAGGCTTAAGCATCCATCACATTGACTCGTCATACATATCTGTTACAGCGGCATTTGCATATAGACTCGCAAATTTTGTGCCTACCTGCGGCACTCAGAAACGAATACTAATTAACTTAAATGTAATTAATTATTTACATATGCCCCATATCTGTCAAACTCTTAATTAAATTGAAGTTTAATCTTCATTAAATGTCTCTGAGTACGGCAGTAAGTTTGGTATACGCGCCATCTTATCATCTAATACTTATTAGATTATAACTTGGTTATTATTTAAGACGTAATTATAGTACATCTACGTAAATAGCACGAGAAGATGAAAATAATATAGCAGAAACATATTGTCAATCATGAGGAAAAAAGAAAATTAGATATTATAATAAAACGTTAAACACTTTAATGCATACCTACAAAGTACATGGAAAACTAAAAAAATGCTGAATTATTTGGTTTAGCTATAATATTTACATACCTACTTACTGCTTAACTTCTGTATTCTGAATTCTATTACGAGAACACTATAAAGCATACAAAATACAAGAAAATTAAAAAAAAAAAAGGTTTAATAATTTCGTTTAAAAATAATATTTACTCAGGTTAATAACTACTATACTTCTAATACGAGCCTCTTCTAGCTGTCCTAAAAGCGTTCTATGTAGCGGACTTTCAATAGTTTCTGCTTATCGAAAGTGTGTAATCGAACCTTAACATATTCAAGGTCACAGGTCTAGGTGTAAGTGGTGTAAGCCCGATAGTGTGGAAGTTGTGTTTGTAGTGTCTCATAAATGTCACATTAAAATGATTTATACGAGAAATTATTTTAAATTGATAGTCAAATTAATGGAATATGTTTTTGAGTTTTGACCGATCAACTTTTTTATTCTTTTTATGTGTTGAGTTGAGTCTGCCTTAGATCTTAAACTATATAGTTTTTAGTTTTTGCGTATTTAGTGTGTGTAAATGAAGACTGCGCCTAACTTTGGAATCTTCGATCAAGAAACATTTCCTCGAAGTTTGGAATACAATGTATTATTAAGATTAGGGTTTATTTATGACAGATTCAGAAGAGATCAAAAATATTTAATCGTAGATTAAGTAGGATTAATCACTGATTAAAGGTGCAATATTGCGACGTTGTAACAATCACAGCACAAAAGAATCGAGTACAAAGAGATGGGCATAGACAAAGACTTGTCAACATTGCATTGGTATGGATTGTAAACAGTCGACACCGACTCCGAGAATCACTGTAGATAAGCCATAGGAGACACAATCTTAAACAAAGCACAGCTCGCCATTGGTAACTCATCGTAACAATAAACAAATGTAGTCATTTGCTGGCTACCAACATAATTTATCAATTAAAAAAAAACATTAACCTATCATAATAAGTATTTTCTATATTGTGTCTTAAGCAGTTATCACACTATAGTGAGTTAAGAGCTAAGGGAAAGCAGGACGATGCGCGATGGCGCAGTGAGTTCGCTCACTTGTAGATATGTAGTGAAGTCTCTCATATTATGCATATACTTACTAATATTATAAATCCGAAAATGTGTATGTATGTCTGTCTGCCTGTTACCTCTTCACGCCCAAACCCCTGAACCGATTTTGATGAAATTTGGTATGGAGAACCTTTGAGACCCGAGAAAGGACATATGATACTTCTTATTCCGGAAAAATGTACGGTTCCGCCGCGATAAACTTTTGGCGCAACGGAGTTGAGGGCGTCATCTAGTAATATAATATATCAGAGAATTTGATTCATGGGTATTGGGTGGCTTAAGTAATTTGGTTGCCGGAAGGTTGCCGGGCTTAGGTCAACCGACAGATCACATGAATGTTTGAAACGCGGATAGTACGTCGCAAACTCCCTGCGAACCCACAGCGTGTTCGTCAAGCACACGTTCGAAATTTGCGGCGAGCTTGCTCTAAGGCACGTATAAATAGTAAGTACTTAAGATGCGATCCGGTCTCAAGACGCGGTTCGGCTCTGTGATTGGTCCAAATTTTGACAGCCAACCAATCACAGAGCCTGAACCGTGTCTTGAAACCGAGATGCATCTTGAGTACTGACTATTTATACGGGCCTAAAATTGCCCGCTTTCCACTCGCTCGCAACTCGCTGGTGTGGTAGGACCCTAACACATAGTAATCATTCGTAATCATCATATTGGCAAATGTCATATCAGGTACAGGCTACAGCTGTTCATCAGCTGTTTTACACCCACACCCAAACAATGTCATCCCAGTATCATGTTGAATGTAGCCATCGGTCGAAATGAAACTAACGCTGGTATAATTTGAATTATGTATTGTACAATATGGATTGTATGGATCAATTACTCAATCCTTACGAATGTTATAAATGCGAAAGTTTGTCTTCCTGTTTGTCTGTCTGTCACCTCTCCACGCTATAGATTAAATTTGGTATGGAGATACTTTTAAAGACGGAGAAGGACGTATTATAAGTTTTGGTTTCGAAAAATGTCCGTTTTCCGCGTAATAACAAATTCAACACAATATAAATCAAGTTTAAAGTTTACAGTCTCTAGTCTCTACCACCGTGTCACCAGCAAGAAAGGCAGTAGAAAATAATAAATAATAAATATTCTTTATTGTGCACACACTAGTAAGTAAAACAAAAAAGAAACAACAATTATCAACTATGTACCACAATGGCGGCCTTATTACTAATGAGTAATTTCTTCCAGGCAACCACAGGTAAAGGACAGTATATTATTGATATTAAGTGAATGTGCAATATTACTTAAATAAAGATTTTATATTTTTATAATACATACACAAATACATACATACCTTATAATATTATATAAAAAGGTGAGAAATAAGAAATAAATAAAAATATATCATAAATATATCATAAATAAAAATATATATAATTAAATAAAAATAAGTCAGAAGTTGGAACTTTAAACTACAATTTAATCATTTTTAAATTCTTACTATTGCATGAATGTCAATTTTGGAATGAGTATTATTACTAGTAGATAAAAAATGTTCTTTTACCAGCATTTTGAACCGATACAGTGTGGTCGCCATTCTTATATGGGTGGGTAATGAATTCCACAGCCTTATTCCTGTAGCAGCAAATGAAGAGTTATAGTACTTTGTATATTGTATAGGCACGTCTAAAAGGTGATTAGAAGCAGAACGTAACTCTTTATCTGCTTGCCGAAACGAGAAAAATTATTAAAATGTTATTAAAATGTTAGGAATTTAAACGAAGAGATGAATTGGGTTACTAAATCACATGATTGTGTCGTGATTTAGAAACGCGAAAGTTGTGAGCATATGTGCGCAACTGTCAACTGATTCAAGTGAAACTGAAATTGTTAGTTATGGGAACCTCAAAAACCGCAGCGGCGTACCGACCGCGACAATAACGACTAACTACCTAATGTTATTGGTATAATTCATCCGATTTTGCTGAAATTGAGTATGGAGATACATTGAATCCCGGGAAAGGATATAGGATAATTTTTATCCCGGAAAAATTTACGGTTACCTCGTAATAAACGAATTTTGGCGCACCGGAGTTGCGGGTGTTATCTACTTACTATCTAGTTATTATTATATTATGATATTTGGTAAATATTGTTGGTCTTACCACAAAAGATTTAAACACCTGTTGAACAGTTGTTTTGTGACATTTTTGTACTGAATTTTTCTCTAAACAACTGTTCAACGGGTGTTTAAATCTTTTGTGGTAAGACCCTGTATGTTTATTAATAATGGAATTTAATTTAGTCAATAGTATTGATAAACAATAATAATAATTTGACAGGTAATTACGGCCGATGGGAGTAACAACCGTTATTAAACGTTTGTTTAACTTTAATTATTGTATTATGATAATTATTAATTAACTCCCCGTGGGATGATTGATTATATTTAATGATTAATTCTGGTTGGCGTATTTCAACAGGTTTTTGAGTTAACTCTAGTTTGGTAAGCCGGCCTACTTACTTTTAAACGTAAAAGGAAGTGAAAATTGTAATATAACGCGGGAAAATAAAAGCTTAAGAAAAAAATGTACTATCACAGGTTTACCGAAAGCATATAATAATTTTGACGTCAATAAAAAAAAATAAGCAATATGTAGTAAGTAACACATTAGGTAATGACTAATGATCTAAAAAAATAAAAATTAAATTGCGACATAGATTAGCAGTGTCATTCTCACAACCGAGGTGAATATACTATCCCCCAAGCTCAAAACGGTCAATCAGTCAAAACTTACTTACATTACATAGATATAAATTATAAAATGCCAAAAAAATATACATACAGACACTCAAAAAATATAAACCTTCAAGTACAACCGGGAAAAACATGGAATGACAAAGTTCATGAAACTGTCGTGTCTTGGCCGTGTCAAAATAAAAGAATGTAGAGTTATTGATTACAGTTGTTTCCCAGGCACGGGGCGAAAGCAAAACACAGAGATTGTTTCTAAACATTGTGTGCAAATCGCTACACACATAAACACACACACAAATATGCAAATACAATTGTTATTAACTTCCCACAAGCTCAATAGTTGCTCAATAAACCAAATTCGGTGTTGAATGCCGCTACCTTTACCTATGCCTTTACACTTTTTTACGACTTCTATGTAAATATTTTAACACCTATATATTATGCAACTATGTATTAACTAGCTAACTCTGTACTGGATAAATATCTGAACATTCTTTTCTATACAAAACATCCAAAAAGCTCTATCGAAAATAATGATTATTGACGTTTACCTACTCAATTTTATTTCATTCTAGTTGATATGTATTTAAGTTTTGAGGTCATGTCCTTATCACGATTAAACTTACTTTAAACTTATAATAAATTTCTTCATTAATTCATTGGCTTAACCAAAGAAGGGTAACTGTGGTTTAAATATTATTTCGATAAGCAGTTTTGGAGTGACGTCGATAGACGCCGCAAGCTATCATCATTGTATGGAAATACTCAGCTTGGTCGAAGGCATATATCTAAGTATTCCTAGAAGAAACACCTATACATCTTTAAAAGGCGAAGTCGAAAATAGATACAAATTATTTTAGTATCTAGTAACAGAAAAATGGCCGGTGATTCAGGTATAGAACCTATTGAGCACATATTATATAGATTTTTTTATCCAATACACTTTGCATGAATATTTTCTCAGCTGTTTCTGAGAAACCTATTTTATAATAATTATTTTATTATGCAAAATATAATACAAGATTGTCATATTTAAGTATAACAATATCATTATACCTTCTTTTTGGTTGTTTAGAATTAACTTAAACTATTTCTTTATTAATTATTTATACTATTTATTTATTAATTATTAACTTATACTTTTCATCAAAATTAGTGGAATTAAAACGAGTTTTTTTGCGTATAGGTAATGTTATTATAGCCTGTTGGCTAGTCGTGATCATGTTGTGAGTGTGCCATTATCACGTTCTGGTCACACTGCACTTGATCACTGCACGGTATTGCCATCAATATTGATTTTGCGCATCATATTTTGTTACTCTACTACTATAATTTTGACTAAAATAACCATATTTTAACCGAAATGTGTTAAAAGCAAACTGTGTGATAAAAATAAGGCTCTTTACTGCAAACGAATTAGAAAGAAATTTCGGAAGAAATTAAAAATATGATGTACAATAATTAATATTCAGATGAATGTAAAAGTGCTCCTTTCAGAAATCAATTAATTGGTAAATTATTCCGATTTTTTTCTAACTTTGCTTTTTTACGTTTACGTTTGAGTTGGGTACAAAAGCTTACTGATTACTCGCAAAATTAGGACACATAGGACACGAGTGTTTATTTTCATAATCTCATCTTTTATTATCTGACTTATAAATATTAGCAAAAGATAAGTCGCTGGTCACATTGTGTAAATAAGTCGAATTATAACACATATTTACTACTAGATTCTGGTATTTTTAGGGTTCCGTACCCAAAGGGTAAAAACTACCTTACTACTTTAACGCGGTTCGATGTCTGTCCGTCTGCCTCCAGGCTGTAACTCACGAACCGTAATAGCTAGAGAGTTGAAATTTTCACAGATTATGTATTTCTGTTGCCGCTATAACACCAAATACTAAAAACAAAATAAATTAAATATTTAAGGGGAGCTCCCATACAAAAAACAATTTTTTACTATTTTTGCTCTATATTGGTACGGAACCCTTTGTGCGCGAGTCCAACTCTCACTTGGCCGATTTTTTTAAAATTATAATGTCTTAAAGTACGTGTCCATCAATGTTACAAGACTCTTAGTGTAGACTGTAGAGGTAGTGCACCTAATTTTGTAATATATAAGCTATCTTTTGTTTAAATTTTCATATTTATGTATTTTCTGAGACAATTAACTTTTTTATTATTATCTAGGTACATAAATTTTCAACTTAATCTGTATAAAAAAAAACTAAAACCCACCTTCTTCCATTTCGAAAGCCATAACTAAATCCACTTTATCTTCGTGTTCAACTTCACAGAGTTAACGTAAGAGTAAAAAGTTTTATGCTTGTATAAAAATAAACCGCACATACAACCGACCGACACATCCATTACAACTGAATCTAATGTTTATACTGCGGTTAAAAAAATATGCGAAGCGCGGTGTGTGGCGGAGTAATCGCTAGTTAATTAATTGATAACCAGCTGAGAGTTAGAGTTCAAGTGATAAACAAATCATAATTGAAAAATTGGCAGCGGGCGCCATTTTAAATTGCGCTATCTTCACAGATTTTTTGTTGTTATAAATTTTTTTTCAGTTATATTTTGGCTATCGTTTAAGTCCTTATTTGCATATTGTAGTTATGAGTTAGAGTGGGTTGCACCGGCTTACTTTAACTATAACTTTAACCATAACAAAATGTGAAATAAACTGTCAAATCCCTAGCAAAAGTCGCCATATTTAACGATAACCTTAACCTTAACTACGCTTCTGGTGCAATCCACCCTAGAGTTGTATAATATCATATCTTGGCCAAAGGAGGCAGAGCTCGTATTAACTTTATTATGTATTTTGATGAAACCTACTGATTTGTTATTATTCCCTTATCAAACGACCTTTTACGATTGTTCGCCTCTGCGAAACTTTCCGCGTGTATGTGGCAAATTGCGATTTAAATAAACAATACGTGATTATTAAGATAAGAACTTTATGTAATCAAGTGTTTGTAATTTTTTTCTCGTGAAACTTCATCGGCATTACTTATCAAAAGAAGAATAAGGCAGGACTAACTAATATGTTAGCCTTGCTGTCTTTGTCTTATACGTTGGAAAAGCTATGCTAGTTAAGCAATGATAGCTACATGGATAAGTAATAAGCAAGGCCTGTTAATGTTATGTTCTCAGTTTATTAAGAGGATTCACCAAGGGCTAGAGTAATGAAAAAAACTACGTCTTGTAATATCTATTGCTGTCTCCCTTACCTCAAGCCTATACCGCAGAGCGCGATAGAGACAACTGGAGAAAATCAACGATTCGTTGTCCCCTGATTTCTTCTCCAAAACTTAACCGTTTTAAGTACTTTTTTCATTTAAAAATTAAAGCAAGACTTGAGCTGTGTTCCTATGTTTTATTTTTTTTTGTATAATCTAGCCAAATTTGTTTTCTGGATGTTTGAACACAGCGGAAAATCTGGCCATTTTTTGTGTTTTTGAATGTTCATATCTTTTTAAATAATTAAATTATGAAAAAAAAAACATGGGGACATTGTATTAGTAGCCGTTGATATTCAGGAAGAAAATTATAACTCTACCGGCCATTATTCAGGGAGGAAACAGGGGTCAACATATTATGGTAAAACGGCTCTAGTGTATCCTCTTAATAAGCCCGCAAAGAAACCTCTGCTTAAAGCTTTCTCATTTTAATTAGATAGCACAAAATGAACACATGGTCGAAAATAGGAAAATACCAAACGCATAAAATGTACCTACTTTATAAAAAAATCACGTGATTTTATACAAACTTGTGTCAAAGTAAATTTTAAATTACGACAAAATTAAAATTCATACCTTCATTATAACATCAAATGAAGTTACTCCCCGAATAGCTGTTTGTTACAAAATAGGATAACATTATTCTTTATTTTTTCCTACTAAATAGCCAACGAAGTTTTTGAATTAAAACCCAGTACAGCACATAAAATATATTAAAAAAAATTCTTTGTACTAAGAAGATAGATAATAAGCTTTACCACCAAATTACCACGTTTAACCTAGAACATCTCAGGCCCACTAGCGCAGATCTGGCCTCTGTGTTCGAGTTAACCCTGCATTAAATATTATGTCCCATTTCATGTTGTTCGTGTTTACGAAAGAGACAATATGAAAATATAATCCAGATATAGCAAACGGGCCTATATTATGTCTATTGACTTCTCCAGAGAAGCTGTCTACCATTGTATCGACAATAGGGAGAACTTTCTAGATAGGGAAATACTCGCTAATATCGTTTGAAAATGATCTCTGTAATAAATAACCTTATTGTCCCTAGGTTGTATTTATGAGCTTGCTTATCTATTCATGAAAGTGGCTCCCGTGGAATGCGACTGGCGCCAGCGACTTGTGCGACGTAGCCAGAAACGTTTTCATTACTTTTTGCTATAATCACAGAATACGATACCTGTGTATTATGGTAACGCCTCCGTGGTCTAGTGGTACAGAGCGCGGCTCTTGACTCGGAGGTCGTGGGTTCGATTCCCGCGTTGGAAACATGTTATTTCCAAGTTTGGTTAGGACAATGCAGGCTGATCACCTGATTGTCTGACAAGTGAGATGATCCATGCGTCGGATGGGCATGTAAAAAGTCGGTCCTGCGCCTGATCTCTCGCCGGTCGTGTCGGTCTGCCGTCCCACTGGGTTATGAGAGTAAAGGAATAGAGAGTGCTCTTGTGTACTGCGCACACACTTGGGCACTATAAAATTACTCCTGCGTAGCTGGCCTGGTTTCAATGAAACCGGCCACCGTCACCGAAACCGGTGTGGGAGCTATTATTATTATTATTATTATGGTAAATGTGATGTCTAGCGCATAGACAAAACGTTGTATGTAATGAAGATTTGAATTTATGCGCAATTTTCAAGTCTACAAGTTGTCGTGATGTTATAGTCGTATTTTGAAATATACACAAAGTTCTTGAAAATCTTGGGTTTGCCGGATATAGATAGATGTAAGATCTGTATGTAAAAAAACAGGATATTATAATTTTAAATTATAAAAGGAAAAGGATTGTTTTCTTAATTCTTATCCGCATCGATTTAATACTTATATCTTCTAAAGTCTAAACCAATGGACATTTTACGATGAAAATTTGCAGTACATCACGAGGAATGACATGGTAAATTTTTTGTTGCCGAAAAATGTACAGTTACCACAAATTTTCACAGGAACCATCTTTTAAGCAGTTATAATTATTTTAGTCACGTGCCCTAGGTATCTGGATTATCGTCACTGAGACCTCGACGCTCACTTTTACTGGCTCATTGCGACATTAACGCATTGCCTCATAACGCTTGCTCGAAGAAAGTATTGTTATATCACACTAATGATTGATGCAAAAAGAAATCATTGACATTTAGATTATTGTTTTAGCTTTTAAGTTTTAAGAGCATCTAGCTCTGAGTAAGCCCGATAAACTCAGCTGGCTCTAGTTTCAAGTGAAGATATTGTGCTAGGTGTGATGTAATGTTAGAATTTTTCTGCTTTTTAACTAAGTTTTTGATGGCTGCTTACTAGGATTACCTAAGAAAGAATAGGGTATTCTTTTTAATTAAAAAAAATATATAATTGATTATTGATTATAGCGGGTTATACCAATAAGACCAATAGGTCTATGAATCCACCAACAAGTTGTAATAACAAAGCAATAAAGCTATGCACAATGCATAGTAGTTTTCACTTTCGTCCACAATGATAAATGACTACCAACAATTCCGCCTGGGGCCAGGACGTCACGTCTCAGCTTCCGTATAGATACGGCGGTCCCTTGATGTGTACGAGCCCTTATAAAACACGCATGTGTACTCGCCTTCACAGCACACAAAAGCAAAGAAACATTAATAACAAGAGCACTCTTGTTTCAATTGTCTCATGGCAAAGCTACGTATGTTTGCATGAAACTAGATGGCGTTGCTGTGTTTTCGAATCGCACTAATCATTTTCAATGCAAATGCGTTTAGTATTTATGTACAGTTTGTTAAATAGCAAAACATTACGTAGAACATGAGCCTTAGAGGAAAACGTAGAGAATTTTCTAACATAGGAAATATAAAATTTTCTCTATGTTTTCTCTACATTCAAATATGCGATTTTTTTCACGCGTGCAATTTATGAAGGTAATTAAGGTCAAGTTCCAAGTTTTTGAGTAAAGGCCAAACAAGGAAAACAAATAGGATGAGGATGGTTTAACAATAACTGTATTTAAAAAAAAAAAGATAAAACCGACTTCAAAATTGTACGTAATTGAGAATGAAAACTTCCTATCTCCAAAACTACTGAACCGATTTTGATGAAACTTGCACTATTCCTTAAGTTGAACAATACCTAGTACAATAAAAAAAGAATCACTTAAATCGGACTTGTAGTTCCGGAGATATGCGTGAACAAACATAAAAACATACATACATACATACATACATACATACATACATACATACATACATACATACATACATACCTTTGAAATTTGGCACATTTGTTCAGAAGCTGTTATAGATTAACATATACAAAAACTGGGCAGTTCTGAAAATATTACATACATACGCGTCGAATTGATAACCTCCTTTTTTGAAGTCCGTTAAAAATTCGTATAAATAGAAATGCAAGGACGAGGAATCCGTATAAATAGAATCTTGGGAACTATTGACCTAGCCTTTAAGTAAATAACACTTCAATAAATAATTAAGCTAAACGTGTTTTAGCAAATGAAATGTAAATTCTCTACTCTAGAGTTCTACGAGTAAAAAGTTAAACTACACTAAGGAACGGTTAGTCGATCAAACACGTAAAAGTAGCGTAATTAATTTAAAAATAATTTTTAAAGGCGTTTACTTAAGCACATGCATGAATTACGCTACATTGTACGTGTTTGATCGACTAACGGCTAATTTACTCTAAGTGCTATTTCGTTTTTTATTTGGTCTCTTTTAATCCATTATTGAATTTAATTATAATTAGTTGTAGACGATTTGTATTATAAGGAAGGCACTTTATCGTCTTCCAACTTCATTGTTTCATCAAAACAATAAAGTCATGATTTCGATAAAGATCCTCTCCTTGAGGCGCGGTATGGTTAACAAATAAACTATAATCGATTTGTATAATAAGTACTTTAAAGTAATAAATAATAATTAATCTTATGTATCTTCCTAGAAACTTACGTAGGAAGCTAAATTGGTGAGCAGTTTTTATGGAAACTTAATATTAATATGATCAAATACATAAACATAGTTTTGTGTCAAGTTGCCAAAAACGAAGAGAAAGAAAGAATATGATCAAAACAGTCATTTTTTGTTTCAAACAGTAAAGTGAATAATGAGTGTGAACTGTGAATTCTCAATGTGTCACTCGTCTATAATCGTTACAACAATTAAGATAAAGGTGGTCGTCATACTGACGATAATATAATGAGGGTAGTCACAAACGCATTACAAAGTGGGGATTTACGTACACCTCTGCCAGAGGAAACTCACATATAATAATTATGTGGTTACTCACAAAAGAATTGAATACTAATTTAAGTTTGGGTATAAATAGGCCTACGTAATTTTGAATTAAGAGGCAAATTAATATTATATTAAGAAATGGTAGTAGGTTAGTTAATTAAAGTAGATTGAAGTGCAACATTTCCTAATATAGAAATTGAGCGCGATCAGGGATACAGTGCTACATTTTGTAAACTAATAACTATTAAAAGGATAATAAAATTAACTTCATTCATAAGCGCCACCAATCATAGTTTCAAAAATATTATAATTGCAGATTTGATTATAATATATACACGTCGTACGACGTGTAAATAATCAAAGAATTGCAGTTTGCACCAAATCTTACAAGTTACAAAAGTTTAAGAAATTAAAAAAGTTATGAAACATACTTAAAATGCATGATGTCTACATGTTATGTCAAATTAGCTAATTTACTAACAAACATTACTAACGATTGTATAAAGTATACTTTGTGGTTTCCAAACTAATATCTAATAGCTATCCACCAAAATAAGGTGCCAACTGCCAAATCGCACATTATTCAAATCGTAAATTTTTTATTATGACGTATTACTTTTGATCTTTGTGACATCTGTCGCGAGATGGTCGCGAGACACGCGCTAGTTTTAAATCTTTCTTTTTTTCAAAACACGTTTAATGTGCCAACAATTTTTGTTAATAGTCTACGTAACGAGGCGAGATAAATGTCTCTACATTATACATCATAAAATTATAAGGGACAAAAATAATATATTGATGACAAAGACATAATACTGAAACCAATGGATTAAAATATAATATAGGCTATTAAATATTAACTTTCTACTCTCCTGACTTTTAAAGTTAAGTGGGTTTGATCAAAATGTGGAACCACTTAGCACCACCTGGAGTCTGGACACACTAATGTTAAGTGCATTTAAGGATCAAGCACACTACTTTTTGTTCAAGACTTAATCCACAGGCTCTTGAAAACATCAATGAGTACAACAGTTATTATAAATTAATAACACATGTTAGTTGATATATAAATATTTTGGCTTAATAAACTCTAATTTATGACGGAGATAAATGGGATTTGGCTATTTTCTTGGCGAATTTTTCATTTCAAAATTAATATCTGGCAACCCAGCTACAGTATAACGGCAGTTTAAGAGCCGGCTAACGCTGTTAACATAATGTAAAATGTAATCTGGACTCTGTATTATTAGATCTTTGCGTTCCTTGACGCAGGTATCAGAAAATTTATATTTTGGCTCCCATCCAGTGTAATGAGGACGTCGCTTGTCTGGGGCTAAGTCTGATATTAACATGGCAATTTTATGGAAACATTCGATATTTAAATCAACTACGAATTTTATGCCAGGAAAATGATAAAATTTTTAAACTGAGAATATACGCATGAAATCAGGTAGGTTGCCTAAAAATAAGTCAGGTAAATAAATGAATGAACGAAAAACGAAAGATTGAATGAAGATGTTTAAGTGAACCATTTGGATACTCTCCAAGTAAATTTGAAAAGTGAACAACACAAATATGATTTGCCTAATTTATTGCTGATAAAATTATCTATCGATAGAGAAAATGAAGTTCAAACATTAAATGTTTTTGCATAAAAATATGTTTTTATTTAAGTATTAAATTATTCGTACTTATCAGAAATCAAGAATGAGTAGACAGAACAAACAGTTTTTAATCAAATCAAATCATCTTTAAGGTCCTCGGTCATGGATGTGAGTTAATTAATATGTGTATCTATAATTTAATAAAAATATATTTATGTGTGTAGTGTTATATTATATTTCCGTTTTCTGGTAAGTCCTTTAGGTACTTAGGCCGGGGCCAGGCGGACGTGGTGTCACACCACGTTCATGGTAATTTATTATAATATAATAATAATCTTAGTTTAGCCTTTGAATCTGATTCAAAGTATGAATAAACATGTTCAAAGCCTAATCATCAAAGATGGCATCTGTATTATCTACGCTTATTATTATTTTATTGTCTGATTTTATCATTATCACCCATATCTTTCATTGTTCTTCATTGTTTATTTTTGTTTGATCAAACAATCGTGTAAATTGTTCGTATTATTGATGACAATCCTGTATATAGACTAAGTTATTTAATAAGAGATCGGCATGCTATGGCTTTTATCAAAACCAATAGATCATTAATAGAGTCTTTGTTATCGTTTATATAATACTAATATTATCGTATTGTATTTTTAATTATTGCAGTGTAACTCTTGTCATGATTTATTTCAGCTTGTAAGCTTTATTCAAAATGATGAATACGTTCAAATGACTACCAGCCTTCTATACAAAAATATAGGATTCAAGATATTTAATTTTGCAAACCCTAACTTCCGAAAACATCTTTTTTGGGTTCCGTACCCAAAGGGTAAAAACGGGACCCTATTACTAAGACTTCAATGTCTGTCCGTCTGTCCGTCTGTCTGTATGTCTCCAGGCTGTATCTCAAGAACCGCTGTAGCTAGACTTCTGAAATTTTCACAGATTGTGTATATCTATTGCCGCTGTAACAACAAATACTAAAAATAAAATAAAGTTTATTTTTAAGGGGGGCTCCCATACAAGAAACGTGATTTTTTTGGCCTTTTTTGCTCGTAATCAATAATGGTAACAGCTACGCACTTGAAATTTTCACAAAATCCTTAATTGTATTTGTACTTTAATAATTAATAATAAAATTAAAATAAAGTAAATATTTAAGGGGGGGCTCCCATACAAAAACACAATTTTTGGTCTCATTTTGCTCTATAATGGTACGGAACCCTTCGTGCGCGAGTCCAACTCGCACTTGGCCGATTATTTATTTCTTTCGGAGGGGAAGATAGTATAAATGTGAAGGGTTGGCAAATAAGGGATGTTCTCTAAAAAGTTGTTTACTTTCGAGTCTTTGTTGAGTTTTGTTGTCTATGAAATATATCCCGACGTCATAAATAAAATGGAGTTGTCTGTTTGTCTGTACAGTGTGATTTACGTATATATAAAGACTTCAAGGCGATATGTGTCGGCTGTATTGACAATTGACAAATCTGTACGGAAGACCAAGTGCCCATATAGAATACTTATTATATACGTGACGAGGATACCTTGTTAACTTTTAGAAACAATTGACTAAGGCCTTTCCAACTGACAATTATTTTTGACACATCAGACGTCCAATAATAAAGAAGTTTTTACACATAGATTTTACTTGACCAGACAAAAGCGCGATTCTGTAAATGATAGGTCTATTAGAACATTTTATTTTTAACAGTTGTGTAAAAAATTGTAAGCTTATTTAAAGGTTACTGGCCAGGGTATCTTAAATTTAAATACAGTAGACGAGCTTTCGTATGAAACAGTATAGAAATGACGTTGAAAGTTGTTGCTCTAAAAAAGTTTTCAGTATTCTGAAGTGTATTTATTTTGTAAAATATTGAAATTAACTGAATATAAGCCCTGTTTAGTTTACATTTTATTTCTTGGCTTTCTCTACTTTCCTCCCGATAAAAGTTTTGCGCAGCTTCAAAGCTGTAAACAACTTTTCCATGATACGAATATGACGTTACAGATGTGTCATTTGGGTCATAAGCCTTGACCGTAGATACTACGTTACATCGTAAACAATACGCGACGTAGCCGCCATTCGCTAACGAAGACAAATGGAAAAGAAATTCAAGATTATGAAACCGTTAAATAACAATGATTCTTAACGCATGTAAGGATTACGTCTGTGTACGTCTGCTGTCATTAGTCATGTCACCAAGACGTCAAAATGACGCCAATCATTTCCCAACGAGTTGTTTTGCGGACGGTATTCAGCGTATTTTCATGTATGGTTTGAAGTAGTTTTGACTTTTAACGTTTTGGCCCATAACTGAATATTATGAGGCTAACTAACGCAAAAACTCAAACATCGTCCTCCTCTCTTCACACTCACGCCTGTCTTTCATATTATGCCAGGTGAAAAAGGACGACGCAGAATCATCGCCAAGTAAGTGTTTTCTTAATAACTCGATAAATATACAACATTTTAAAAATCCGCTAGGTCAGTTTCTCAATGACAGAATTTTATACAATATGTTAAAATATCATTATAATGCACAGTTTGGCAATATATGAAAAATTCGTGAAAATAAGATGCAACTTTGTGATTTTTTTCCATCGAGAAAATTGTAAGATATCGTGTATCCGCTAGGTCGGATCCTTGGAAATATAATATTGTAGTATTTATGTTTAGAAAATGAAACAATTCGGGGCTTATTTTCAATTATAAAAATGAATTATAATCTACAATTTTGGGTTAGCAAGCGATTATGAACGCGTAAATCATTATACATTCGTCAATGACTGTCCGTGATCTACTTTGATTAAAGTTACAGAAAGTTTACGTAGTAAAGAGTTTTTATAAGAGTGACAGCTATATATTCGATATTATATACTGTGATGATTGATCAAAACCACATTCTTCGATTTTACAAATAATTTACTTATTATTGTGTGTATGTAAATATAGTGTAATTAGATGACACGTATGGACTATGATCAGGAAGCTAAGGCGTCAGATGCGATTACGGAAATGTAGATATACGGAAAACTCATAACGTACTATATCATGTACTTTGTGTGAAGACAGCGGCGGTTCTATTGACACCATAACAAATTAACAAATGCTAAGTAGCTTTTGGTGCTTCACACATATTTAAAAAATCTACACTTCGAAACGTAAGAAATAGAAAAAGAAAAGGAATGGTCATTCACCCCAGGTGTGTTGCAGTCTACATCAGCAATAGCAAACAGAGGGGAGGGAAATTATACTCGAGGGACACGCAGAGGGTAAGCACCTGAGGTAAGATGCTATTATTCCCTCTTCCCTAAGCACGTAAGAATACAGAAAAATACAGCACGATTCCGAACTTTTTGGGGTAAGAGGGTTGTATAATACAGGTTGATTTTCAAACATCACGTACAAAATTGTATTAATAAAAAGTTGATATAGTGGAGAAATATTTTTTCTTTATATCTCTTTGGGATTTGAGAGTACTGATTCTATGATGTTACAACTAAAAAATAAAAATATTTTTGAGGTTGTACAGTATTAAGGAAGGCTAGTAAAGAACGGAAATAGAAAGTAAATTGTTTTTTTTACTAAGTGAGAACTGAAAAGTAAAAAAGCTGCATAATAATATTATACCACCTGAGTAAGATTAACATAATATACTTCTTCGTTTTTGGTAGAATTATTAGGAATAACACAGATAATGTAGCATTTTATTTGTAGATAAATATGTACCTACCTGTGACATAATATAGTATCCGTTCATGAATATTTTACGATTCTACGAACACAGTCTTTTACACTAAAGCTTTTACACCAAAGCTTTGGGTTTATGTGCAGATTTTATGTCCTTATCTGCGATATCCATATAGATCCTCCTATTCCAGAAATTACTAATAGTGTCTATTTTCTAGCTATAACAAGTGACCACTCAAAAATACCCGCTTGTATAGAGATAAATTTAGCTAGATAGTTATGTAGTTTTATCTTCCGTAAAAAGCTTTGCAACTAAATATCAAAACTAGAGACATACTTAATAGCCGTTGGCGACTATTATAAGTACATAATATTATGTAAATACACAAGATTATCAGGTTTATAGTATAAGATAACCGTTTCATCAGTAAATCTGGCCTGATTTTCGCAGTAGCCAGGTTAATGAGAATTCAATCTTTACTCGTCTCGGTTCTCAGGAATTACTGCGTGATAAAAAGACAGTCAAACATACATTCTCCTTTTCATGAAGTCGGTTAAAAGCGAGACACTGCTCACATATATATGTTTCTAGCTCGTCGGCGAGTGTCTGAAGTGGTCTAAGCTTAGGCTTAAGAATATCCTGTAACTTGATATTTTGTCACAGAAAGAGGCTAAGGCTGTTACACTATTGCGATGCCTGCATGTTTGGACTGAGTTACAATTTCTCGTTATATCAAAGAAAAGTTATATCACTAGCATTCTTTTCCTCGATTCTGGTATTGTAATATTAATCGGGCTTTTGTTCTTGGTCTGTTTCCTATTAAAAAGCAGTTTAGTCGATTTTGAGAGATTCTTTAATTATTGTTGAAGGTGCGTTGTTTTGTGGTGTTTTAATTGTATCGTATCGTATTGTTTTCTAATTAAAACTTTACTTTTTAACCTTCTTTGAGATTTGATCATCACTTAACAATAAATTAACAAAGATTTTCCGTTTCTCTCTTTAATTAAATTAAAGTTAAGTAATCTTTCAAATTTTTCTGACTGCGGCAGTCAGACACATAAATTGATTAGGCATGCCAGGATAATGAAAGGTTTGTAAGTAATTATACTACCTATATTGCTCCCTTACTAATTACTATACATCACGAGGGTGGAAATGTCCGTGTGTTTGTAAAAGAATCATTACCGTCTGCTGACCCCTAGTTTGTCTGTGTGCAATTAAATTCAGGACTTACGAGTGACTGTATGTAATTATGTATGTACAAAGATAATTGATTAGTTAAGTACTTTTGCTTAGGATATAATAAAGTAGAGGCTGTAGCGCTACGAATAAAAAGTAAAAAATAAAGTTATTATTAATTGAGAAATCAATTTCGAATTAACAAACTATCCGAGAAAGTAAAATTTAAGAGCATAATAATTTTAATTTGAACTATGTAATGAATTAAGTAGTTAGAATGTTTGTCATAGTTTATGGTGTAGTTTAGTGTCCGTACGTAGTTAACTTGCCTCGGAGTTTCTATGAAATTCATCCTTTTATCTACATCATAGAGTTCTTCTCAGAGGTAACATAATACCGAATGGTATGCAGCTTCCGACACCGTACATATTTGGGATTTCTTCCCGCATTCCAGTAACAACTTGATATCTTACTTACGCAATACTTAATTCAACGTTAAAACTTATCAAATTTACTTTCTACTGACAGAAATCGAAATTGTCTTCACATTCCATTTCTCTCTCGTAATCGATAATTACATTTTTTTTTGTTTGAACGCGTATTAGGTTACAATACTAACAAGGAATGCTGTGTGTAATGCTATACTTGTTTGGGAAAGGTATTTCACCTTGAGGAACTTTATCAGAGTGTTATTGGGATAAAGCTTGTGCTAACTTGCGCTAAACCGAGAAATCCCTATGTTGAATATGGCTTTGCTTTCATGAAGACGAGGACGGAGTGAAAAACATTATTTTCAACATAGAGTTAACTTTAATCCAGGCTGGTTGCTTAGCAAAAAAGTATACTCCTGGTCAGAATATTGAGCTTAATAAGCGAATAGTATACCAATCGAGTATTATATACCAAATAAAATAATATATAATTATTGTATTTTGTCACATTTGCTCAAATAACTTATTGATATTAAAATGTAGAGTTTCAAATGACATAACACAGAAGCTTTATAATTTACTAGCTGTCCCGGCAAAGTTGTTTTGCCATTTAAAGTGTTTCTACTTCATCAGTTGATACAAAATCTTACCCCCTCTTTTGTCCCCCTAAGAGGGTGGGGGGGGGGATTTTATCAACAGATGTTAAGTTGGAAAACACAGTTAATAATATGAAGTAAGTCCAAGAAAAAAGTTTAATACAAAATCTGACCCCCTCTTTGTTCCCCTTAGAGGGGTGGGAGGAGGGATTTTTAAACACCAGATGTTGAATTAGAAGAAGACAAATATATCCGCGAAAACCGGAAGCAAATCGGATCAGTACTTTTCGTGTTAAAGAAAAAAGTTTAATACATAATCTGACCCCCCTTTCGTCCCCTTAGAGGGGTGGGGGGCAAAATTTTTATACACCAGATGTTAAGTTGGAAGAATACAAATATATCTGCGAAAACAGCATTCAAATCGGATCAGTAGTTTTCGTGTGATAGTGGAACAAACATACAGACAGACAGACAGACAGACAGACAAAAAACTAACCACAGTTTTGGCTTCTATAGCGATGTAGTGACACCCCCCGCTTATTATTTTTTGAATATCTTTAATGTACAGAATTCACATTTCTACAGTTTTATTATAATATGTATAGATAGATTTTATTTTATAGTTGAATGAAGTTAGTCGAAAGCTACTAACTCTAATCAAATAAGGTTAGATTATTTTAATGAACGGTTAAATGAACGGCGGGCTGTTTGTGGTGTGAAACTTTACATTTCGATAAAGTTAAAGCGCGATGTTTCAGATTTGAAATTAATATTTAGTTTTAAAAGGGGTTTTAGGTCATTAAACAACTTCTTAATGAGGATAACTTTGATATTTTCAATGACATTCATAAGATTGTTTGATTAAAATAATAAGGTAAGTCCTTCTAAGTCCTTCTTCTTCTTCTTCATCTTCTTTTTGGCGTGAGCCTTCCTTCTAAATAATTATGATAATTTCGACATCTAGAACTGTCAGGGGGCAGGGCAGGCCAGGCAGAACAGGCCGAATGGATACGGAAATAGCCGAACAAAACCGAGACGTGCTTGACTTGTACTAAGTAGGTCTTAACACACATAAGTTAACTAGGTATCTTGCTCTACGGGAACTCTATGGTAGCCAATGTCTGGACTCTGGTTAATTTCGACGTATTTGTTCTAGAAGTTACTCGTCTGTCAGCGGTTCTCAACTTCTCAATCCTGTTTTGTCACCGTCTTATCAATCTGTACTTTCTTTTTATCGCCTGACATCAGCCATTTTGCATTTATAAATACATAGAAAGTTTGCGTTCAAAAACAAGAACCAATCTGGATTCGAAAAAAAAACTCACATGCAAAATGGAATTGGATTTTTTATTAGGTGAATATAAGATAAATATAAATCTCGTTAAGATTAAAAAGTGTATTGTATACAGTATCTATGTATAGTACCTATATATGTACTTATTACGCATAACTGTATTTTAAAAAGATAAAACCGACTTCAAAATTGTACGTAATTGAGAATTAAAACTTCCTATCTCCAAAACTACTGAACCGATTTTGATGAAACTTGCACTATTCCCTAAGTTGAACAATACCTAGTACAATAAAAAAAGAATCACTTAAATCGGACTTGTAGTTCCGGAGATATGCGCGAACAAACATAAAAACATACATACATACATACGTACACTTTTGAAATTTGGCACATTTGTTCAGAAGCTGTTATAGATTAACATATACAAAAACTGGGCAGTTCTGGAAATATTACATACATACGCGTCGAATTGATAACCTCCTTTTTTTGAAGTCGATTAAAAATGTGGACCATGTCCTTCTCCGGAAGCCTGGCTATTTAATACAGAAAAACGAAACTTTCAGACTACAGAATTATACATTATTATTAGTAGGTATAATACAAAGAACTTAAAATACTTGTAAATGGCAGGATATGAGTATCACTAGCCAAGTGAGACTAATTACTAAGTTTAATAGTGAGTGCTGACACTTACTACTAATTAGTAACTAAGTACTTACTTAGTCATTGCTGACTAAAAGCTCGGTGCACTGAACTCTCGGTTTAAGTTCAAAGTATTAAGTTAAGTACTAAACTGGTTTTCGTATTCCGAGGATAGTTTATAACTTTATAAGATGCAAAAAACGTTATATTACATAACTAACATGAAACTTCACGTATTTTTTAATTTAAATTATTTAAATAAAAAAAAAATGATATAGGAATTAAGGATTTCTTTAATGTTGCTGTCCAAACAAACACAATAAAATTAATCGTTAGAGACGTACGAGATGTTGTAATTTGTTAGTTTCTTGTATATGTAATAAAATATTATAAATCAAGTTCTTTAGCTAGTATTAATTTATTTATAATCTTTGTTTCTATACGTACTATTTACACACAATCGCCATAATAATTATGTCCAACTCGTAAAAACTTTGACGTCTAAACAAATGCTAGAAAAGAATTGAAGCGCGTCTCAATAATTGATTGTAGAGCACATTTAGCCATAGAAGGAAGATGCTCTTATAAATAGCGTAGCAGGTTGTACACTCGCTGTCCCCGTATAAATAGCCCAACAACCATGCATTGTAGTACGGGATGCTGCTAATTTAACCATGGCACCGTGCACAGATGTGAAGCGGGTACCAGTTTTAGACCGCGTCTATTTCAAACAAGTGTATGTAAATAAATCTAGCCGCTTTCGTATGTCGTCAGTTGTCACTTTCATTGGCGACGGGCCCGCCTTGTCGCCTCCTTATTCGGAGTTCATAGTTTTATACGTAGGCTTTAAGGTAAAAATTTGCCAAAAATCGTTGTCACTTGGTAATTTTAGTTTCTACTTTTTGAGTTGTCTTTAAAAATGTGAAATAAAAATTGCTGTCAATATAGGATCACACTGTAGCGTGTGTATTTTATCTCGTAAAATAATATTATTATTTTACGAGATAAAATACACAACGTACTTCCGTGCATCGCAACGTAAGTCATAAAATATGGCTCATGCAAGCCCATTGGGGCCTCTGTTTGGCCTCGGCGGGGAAAAAGCCCCCACAAAGAAGTCAGAAGAGCCTGCGCAGCAGCAGGCACTCGCCGGCGGAGTCGTGGTGTAGGCTCACACGATCCCGCGGCCCGCCCAAGGCGCATAGTGGAGTACCGCCGAGTTTTAGTGGGTAGGGGCTGCGTACACCATCTTCGGACGCAGCAGAGACCCACATAATTGCGGATAGGACCCACATCCCTCGCAAGATGCTTAAAAGCATTTTCTCGGCGCAAAAAAAGGTATGTACTATGTATTATATAAAAAAATTAAAATAAATAGGTTGATTCTTACTTAAAAGGTAGGTACGCCAGGGCCATATATTTTTTCTACTTGCAAATTACAATACATATTTTAAATTTCAAATAGTCGGCACGAAAAGAAACCTATCAACACAATACCTACTTAAACTTAATTCTTTAAAGGTAATTTACAGTTCATAATCCCCTGATATCTCTATAAATATAAGAGATACATAATTGTAATTAAATGAATATTTTGACATAAGCATACATTATTATCCGTAAAACTCTTCATTAAATTAAAGTATAACAATCATTTAGTGTCTCTGAGTGGTCGTTAGCTACATTTTCTGCAACACAAAATGAACTTTGTATGTGAAAGTGTACTTTTCAAGTTTAAGCTTATAAAATCTTCACTATCATTTAACATAAACAATGAACAATTAACAAGTTCCGTTTTAACGTTACGTAACACGTTTATCGCTGAATAAATTATCCGGCTCATTGTTACGTGAATCTATTGCTGTTGTAAGTCGTTAAATATTCATTATATTTGTATCCTGGAGATATTAGGTTATCACTAAGTAAATAAAATATCTATGCACTTGGCGTTAGTTTGAATAACTCGCGACGAACTAGTAACGTCAGAGGTGGTATTGTTCCTTATAATTTCTGTAATAGTCTATTTGTAAGTTATATTTAAGATTTGAACAGTTGATGAGTAGGTAACAGATAGACAAACACACTAACAGATAGAAGGACAGACAGACTTTCGTATTTTAACATTGTTTTAGATGCCAGTAGTTGACTTCTTTAGTTCTTGCACCCATTTAATGAAAAAGTTGTAAGTATTGAAAAATATTTTCAAAAGTCACCGACCATAATATTATAAAATATCATAATCGTATTTGGTAATTAATACTACATGTAGGTAAATTATTATGTTCCTAAATAACTCAATAAATAAAACTAGGCCTATTAAGCGTTGGCAGCATGCAAATGAGATCTTTGTTTTTATTTGTTTATCGAAGTGTTAGTCACACCCGGTAGGCGCATTCTTAGATGATGTATGTCGTGAGACTCACTTGCCATTATATCGGCCTTTTGTTTTTGTCACAGCGCAATACGAATATACAGGGTGTAATAAGACAATGTGATTATACTTTAGGCCTTAAGGTATATGTGTGTCCAGTGTTATTTACTGTGAAAATAGCAGCGCTATAAGAGCAATTTTTTGTTTTTGTATGGGAAAGCGCCCAAGCGTTATGAATTTCCACATACAAATGTTAGGTACATTTAAGTATTGCTACTTTCACTGTGGAGTGTGGACTCTATACAGGAGACTCATACACACCCAGAGTATTAATACATTGTTTTGTAACACCCTGTATACAGTAGCCTAACTTAGCCGCGTCCTTGTAATCAAATTTACACAGCACAGAGATAACTTTTACTCGCGTGTGTGTGACACTGCGTTTTTGTGGTACTTCCCAGTAATATATGAAATCATGCTAATGTGTGTGTGCGATTTGGGCGATCCAGTATTACACTCTACAGTCTACAGTTTATTACTTCCAGATGACGCATGCAACTCCGTTGCGCCAAAATTCGTTTATCGCGCGGAAACTGTATATTTTTCCGGGATAAAAAGTATCCTATGTTCTTTCCCGGGACTCAAAGTATCTCCATACTAAATTTTAACGAAATTGGTTCGGCGGTTTGAGCGTGAAGAGGTAATAGACAGACAGACACACTTTCGCATTTATAATATTAGTATAGTCATAATATAAATTACGTCCCTCAAAGGCATAACCAATAATAGGAATTAGGATAAATGCTATTGTTAAAAATATTAGCCGCTGTCGAAATTGCCAATTACTTAAGAGCGACCTCATTCATGATATTTCCTAATTTAAGGATTTTTGTTATGATGTTGTCATCAATCGCGTCGCTTTGACAAACTTTATTCACCTTCTAACATTATGAGGATGATAGATAAAACGCACGAAAAAAAAAACCACATTACATACTTACCTACAATTGTGGCACTTGAAGAGTAATATCTGATGAGTGGTGACATAGTCATGGGGGTGTGGAACTTGGAAGTGAAACAGCTATCATGTCAAATGATCATAATTAAAATTAGAGTTTTGACGCAGCAGGTATGACGTTGCATTTTTTTCAAAACTCAATTCAGAAGCTCATTGGTAAGAATCAGTTAGTATTTTGTGTGTAATCGATGTTAAACTGATCTGTGACGAACGAGCACCGTTAGCCGTCACTTCGCGGAATCAAAAACACAACGGTAACAATGCTAAACGTTTTTACAACCGAGTAAATACAGTGTTATGTAACATGGTACAAGTAACTTGGGCTTTTCATAACTTACCTGGTGAACTTTCCTCCTTTCCTCCTTATGTAAATCTTCCCTGGACTTTTACGAACATTTAAAGATTAAAATTAGCGAAATCGGTTCAGCCGTTCTCGAGTTTTAGCAAGACTAACAAAATTTTAAATTCATGTTTATTTGTATATAGATAGATGATTGAATTTTGGCCATGCGATTAGATATGACAAAATCAAGGTGGTTTGAGTATGTTATAAAACCTACCTGCACCATGCACTTTTTTTACGAGAATACAGCAGATTGTAAGAATGTTATAATTCGAAGTTTATTAACATCGCAGTCATCGCACATAACGTGTTAAGTTAAAACATGGCTGCTCTGCAAGTCCCTAATTTACACGTTTCACTTTTTCAACAATCACTTTTTCGCTGTAGGCGATATTTTCAATTATGCACCAAAACTATTGCAGGATTTCAAACCGGAGTGTTTTCGACAGGTGTCAATATCTATCTGCAGCTAAATGATAAATAATTGTTCTTATATATCATAACCAGCCATAACACACGACAGATACCTACAACGATTAGATGTTACGAAAATTGTATCATTAAATGCTATAAATTGATTATTGTAACGGCCGCAATTAAAGATATATTTCAAAGATTACTTACTTAATTTAAAACGTAATGAAAAGTTTGTCAGAAAATGTGTGAAGTTTATGTCAGATTCAGAATATTAAGGGTGGATTACACCAGAGGCGTAGTTAAAGTTAAAGTTTAAGGTTATCGTCAAATATGGCGTCCATAATGGACTTTTTCTAGGGATTTGACGGTTCATTTGACTTTTTGTTATGGTTAAAGTTAAAGTTATAGTTAAAGTAGGTTGATGCAACTCACTCTAATTTAATTAAAGTTATTGAAATATTAAATATCTCTGATTGCGGCCGTTAAACTGGTAGGTTCAAATCAAACAAGAAAAAGATACGCCATCTGATGCAAAATAAAAATTTAGTAAGCAGATTAATTGACAGCATTATAACCTTTTGAAGGCTTTTAAAAATAGAATAATTTTAACATCCTGCGGTGCTAGCACGGCGTTGCCCAGTCGATTCTTCGGAAGAAAGTAATGGCAGTTTCTTTCCCATATCTACGTATCTTTTTCCCGAGCATGGCGCCACCCATCGACTTGAGTTTCAGTGGACAAAGACAAGAAACTCTTTCCATAGCAACCAATATAGCAACGGCAATTATTATTTTTTTTGACATTTAGTTTCTTGATTTTCCTTTTTTTAAAATGGCACTTCGGCTATAGAACCATGGCCAGTGTCGAGTAAATGGTGGCAAATTCAAAAAATCGACGTGTAGCAACTGTCTGAACTGAACTTTATTAATCGTAGTTTGTACTTTTTAGATCAAAACTGTAATTCCGGCAATAGACAGGGTTGCTATACATCGATTTTTTCAATTTGCTCGACACTGGCCATGGTTTTATAGCCAAGTGTCATAATAAAAATAAAAGAGAATAAAGAAACTAAATGTCAAAAGCGGATAAAAAATGGTCGTCATGCTTGGCTTATAGATTTTCAAAAGCGGAAGAAATCGAGATACGGAAGAAACATTTTCTCCTGTGTTTTTCCGGGTAAACTGTCAAAATATTAGATTCTTTCGTTTGTCTACAGCCGTATGCTAGCCCCGCTGGAAATCAGTAGTGTAGTCTTCGGTCTTCCTTTACCAGTTACATAGCATCATTGTATTTAAAATACATTTTATTGTAGTGGGATTGTCTGTTGGACAGCGACTGGTAAAAGGTAATAAATAAAGAAGATGTCATGTCGTGTTATGGCGTTCATGGCGCACGGCACCGTTCTCAGACCGCCGGGAAAGCAGAAAACATCTTTTGACAAAGTCAGGCAAATTGTTAAAATATATTCTTCTGTTTCTCAGCAGATCATAAGTGTAACCTCCTAAATTTTTTACATGCGTACCGAGGCTACCAAAGAAGGGGTTTTTATGGGAGCTAAGCATGCAGGTATCAGAAACAAGACATGATATCTAAGTTTAGAATGCTACGTAAAACATCAGCTAAAGTAAGTGCAAGAAGTAAAAACTCTTTAGTGTCTGCAGTCTGCACCTAGTATTAAAGCTTTCCTAAAATATTTATTTATTACATAGTTTCGATTTAATAAATATTTTAGTAAACAAACGAAATGAAAATACTTGTAAACAATGTAAACAAACATGGTAATAACCTATTGAATAATTACGGAAACAAAACCAATAATACCAAGGCGAAGCTCGAAGGTGAAATTGGAATAGTAAATAATATAATAAAGGGTTTGAATAAGGTGCCTAATTCCTTTAAACAGTATAATTGATGTCGTACTGTAGCGAAATTAATGGATTAAGACTTTATCTTAATAATTGTAGACGTAAGTGGATGAAGTTTTACTCACAATTTGAAAATTCTCATTTTTTTTTGCACAAATGGAGGCTTTAGGACTGAGAAAATGATTTGAAATAAAAAATGACGATTTTATGTATAGCCAAATGATGAAGTAGAGGAGTTACAAGTTTTGTTCAAATTATAAGAGGAGAGTTGCCCTTGTGTTATAAATAGTTAATAGAATCAGGCGTTACTTTGCGGAAATCCATAGCTTAAAATTTAGTTATTATTTTTTAGCAATATTCCGCGAAATAAACGTTTTTTGAATTACTTGACGAACGTTGTTCGTAGAGTCCACATCCTGAGGATGCTCCGGTGTTGGGGCGAAACGCGCGTCGAGGTTTTCAACCTGCATGGTGGTGAGGGGCCTTGCACGGATTTGCCAACATTATTGCTTGTGTGGTGGTGGTGTTTGCAGGTTCTTGCATGCGAGTGTACGCATAGGCAGTGTGGGAGAGGAGGGAGGTGCTGTACGCATGCCTATGCGTGCACTCACTCATTAACTTAAAGGTTGAGGTTTATTTCGCGGAATATAGCTAAAAATGATAATAACAAACTAAATTTTAAGCTTGTGTTATAAATTAATGGTAGATTCCAACTTATCCACTTATACTTTAATTTTATACTTACTTTAATAAAATATACTTTAATTAAAAAGTGAGAACTGACTGTCAATTAAAATACAAAACTAAATAATTGTCTAAAGAACGTTTCATAGAAAGTTTGTAGATTTTTTTCACTTTATTAACAGTTAATTGCACTACTATTTGACTTTTCGTTTGGCAATTGGCAGTCACCTAGGTGTGACTAAATGGCTATGTCTGGCAATGTAACATACAACAGAAACTGCTTAAACGTGTGAAATTTTAGGTCAAACTGAGGTGTTTTTCTAGCCCTCCTTGTACTAATGAAAATTCAACTGTGTTGAGGACATTGACTCGAGAATGCAACTGTGGTATTTCCTCCTATATCTCGTTGCAATCAAAAAACTCGTACGCGATTGATACAATTCTTTCGAGACTCGATCGGCGGCGACGCGATCGACAAAAAACTCGAGTACGCGGAAGAGTTACATTTATAAATCACAAGAAACATATTGGTGCTCACCGGGAATGGAGTGCGAACAATGATGGTGAAAAAGCTCAGTAATATACCATTGTGTGGCCAAGATGGCGGAAGCCCGCGTGAGAGAAGGCCCGACCTGCCGCGGGAACCCTGCCATTTCCCAGCGACCGACGAAAAAATAATCATGCAAACTGGTTTTTCTTCAAGGTCATGATAATAACTATAATTAACTTTTCATTTAGTTCGTTCGAATTGCTAATGATAATTTCTTTTTATAGCTCGGATAGCATACATAATCCAAGTGCAAGCACCTACTACACTTATGTTTATAAAAGTTTATATAAGATTTGCAACAATGTCGATTTATGGTTTGAAATATGAAGTGATAAACGCGATACTTTTTGCCTACGTAATACATAAATAATATTATAATTTATATTATAATATTATTTATATCATATGATGTAAGCCAGTTAAAAGCGCAAATAAATAGATAAACTCCTATCTAAAAAACTTGCATTCGTCGGGTAAAAACTAGAGTCTGTGAATAGTTGGTCCTTTGAATATTGGTTGGGAAGTATAGACCGTAATAAGGTAACCTTCAGTTGAAAACCACACCGATGTACACACCAATCAACAACATTACTGAGAAGTTTAACTTCTGTCGCCAAACGTGAAACTACATCTATCTAATGCAAAGCCTTGAAAAATATATAATATGTAGTTTGTGAATAGTTACTTCTTTGAATATTGGTCGTTAAGTATATACCGTAACAAAGTAACCTTCAATTGACAACCACACCGGCGTACAGGTTGAAAACGTGAATCAAATCAAACGTAACCAAACTCCACGCTCAGTTCACTCAATACACTTATACGGCAAAAGGATCCAAATTACATTTGTGTGAACAATCGCATCATACGTATGTTATTGTATTATGTAATATGCTATTATAGGAGAAATTAATAATACAATACAATAAATATAACGTTATGGTTTGAAGCAAATTGTTAACTATGTAATCAGAAAGGGGTTTCAGATCTCAGAAGTTAGAACATATTTTATAGAAGCAACAAAATCAGATCCATATTTCTTACTTTATTAAGGTTATGTCAATAGGAGCTACCTCTGACAGGATCAAAAGTGAAATATGTATTTTCATAGTATTATAACAGAAAACATCTAGTCTAAACATAACCCAAATATAAAATACAGCTCCCTGTTACCTAGCAAATGATGGCAAAAAAAAAAGGTTACGGCATTAGGTAAGCACACATTTAATATTTTTATGAGTTGTTATTCCATTTCACTAAATTTAGAAATTCTAATTAGAATCCTAAAACGAAGACTAATTAGAAGCTTCTTATTCCACTTGTCCTAATTTAGTAACTAAATCAGTTGCACAGATAAGAGATCAGTTGTGACGACGCGGCGATTTTGGCCAGACGTCTTCATAATGGCTCCAGTTCTGCCAAAGCAACAAAAAATTGGTCTTCTCATAGGCTTAGCTGTTGGCTCAATGAAAATCAAAATAAATAAAAGGCGAAAAAGATGGTTGAAAGAATTTTTGCTCCACGAAAAATTATGAATCATGAACTTTCTGAACTACTTGGAACCAGCAGACTTTAGAAATTACCTACGAATGGATTCCAGATCGTATAACATAATATATATTGACTTTAATACAATAAAAGGTGGAAACCATCTGGCAACACTGATTTAGTCAGTTAGAAGCTACATTTTTGCCGATTTAGTACACTAATTAGGATCCTAGCTTTCTAAATGTTATTCCACTTCACTAAATTTAGTTACTAAATCATTTAGTCGTCTAAATTTAGTAAAGTGGAATAAGCGCTTTAATTGTGATTGTGGCTAGTATTCATTATGTTTATTTATTATGGCGCTTACCACTCGCTACCATAGTCGATACTAAAACAAAAATTATCGTTTTATAGAAGTTAACTCTCTGTTTCTAAGCTATGTGAACGAAATCGATACGTACTTATAAAATTTAACGATAAATTTTACATTTTGTGTCTTCGTTATTTTGAAATGTGGGAATTTCGATTTCACCGAAGTTATGAAAGTGTTTTGATTCAGCTCTATACACACCTGTATTAATTGATACTTTAAGTGTGTATAAAGGTTTTTTATTCAGGCAATTTCATTTTCTGAGAATTTCTTAATTCACGATATAAGAGAAGCTTTTAGATTTTATTTCAAGATTTGAGTACTGATTATTCAGACGTATTATTGGGATTTTTAGTGTACCTAAATCAATAAAATATACAGAACACTATAAAAACCTAAAATGATTTTTCTAAACATCAGTTATCACGAAGTGAAATATTAAATCACAATAATATTAAAAAGCTTGTTTAGAAACACGAAAATCAATACGGGTTAAGCAACTAGCAATTATATTGAAGATTGCATGACCTTAATAATGAACGAGTAACCATATTGTGATGGTTATCACGACCAATGTCAGACTACCTGTATAAGGGTGTTGTACTTTCATCCCAATGTGTACAAGGTTTCGCTTTTTATATGCACCGGACTTTATAATGACTTGTTCTATAGCAGGGGTTCCCAATATTTTTCAGCCCGCGTCGAACTTACAAGTAAAATATTTTGTCACGGCGCGGGTGCGCGGCGCCCTACTTAACTCTACCTAGTTATTAGAAAAAGATACATATATAAATACCATTAATGATTATAGTTAGATTAAGCAGGAAAATTCTAATAAACAAATATTTCCACAAAAACATCTACCAGCTTTCCATAATTAGACAATATTATAATTTAATTTTAACATATTATATTTTGTGATTTGGGATTTTGGATATCGGATTTGGATTTGGGATTTAAGATGGAGAATCAACTCACGGCGCCCCTCAATTGCAAGAATTTTTCGCTTAATAGTAGTAGCTATATTATACATAATATTATACATATAAGCACTTAGAAGCGACAATGATCAAATTGGCATTACCTCGAAGTTTCCTGACTATCATTAATCGGTAATGGGTGCATCTGAGCGAGTTAACGTTTGTTTACGTGGCGTACTTACTACTCGTGTGCACGTACTGTAATTTACATCGGCCATTGTCTTCATCGCTGGAAGCGGCCATCTTGTATTGGAGATGTTTTCCTATAGCTAGCTTCTACATAAGTATAGTGGTTTGTTTTTTTATAAAATAAGGGGACAAACAAGCAAACGGGTCAGCTGATGGAAAGCAACAACAGCCGCCCATTGACATTGTAACATCAGAAGAACTGCAGATGCGTTTCGAGCTTTGACATTGTAATGGAACAGAGGTAACTTATAGGCCCTATTCTCTTATGAATATACGCTACTTAATCCTCGGGTTCTACGGAACCAGCTATAGCATCATAATTATCACATCAGGCTAGAGTAGAAATGACTTTTTTTTTATTTCCGAGAAGGTTGCTAAGTCATTCTTTCTGGAAAGTCAACGTTACCTACCACCGGTTCAGGAAATAGCCCGGCGAGAAGAACCAGCGTAAGAAACTCGCACGGGGCCACTTTTTAGTAGATGCTAATGCGGAATTAAGCTGATTCTTCGGGACATAGCAACTAGATGCAACAAATAGAAAATAAAAACTGCACATAAAATTGCTAATCCATATTAATATTATAAATGCGACAGTGTGTTTGTTTATCTGTCTGTTCACGCCCAAAACAGTGAATCTGAAATTTTGCTGAAGTTTGGTATGGAGATACATACTTTGTGAATTGTGATCCGGGAAAGGACATAATATGATACTTTCTTCCCGGAAAAATGTACGGTAAAAATGTACGAAAACGAATTTTGGCGCAACGTAGTTGTGGGTGTCGTATAAGCTCCTATCAATTTTGATTCACTAAAATCAAGTTTATTAATAAAGTATTTTATGCCAATACAAAATTCCATATAAAAATTGTAGGTTATATTCACCATAAACGGTAATTACCATTAGTGCAGGCTAATTACATAAAAATACCGATGAAATAGGTTAATTCAGCTAAAGTATGACGTTGTTTGACCCTCCTTATAACTGTAGTGTTAAAATATAATGATTATTATCGCCTCGGAACTCATTTAAATGCCTATTTAGAGTTTAATGTGTATGATAAACAATAATCACAGCGGTTAACCCGAAATTGACGTTGTTAAGTTCGCCGGCTATGTGGACCGTGCGATGTTGCAAAAAACTTGGCGAGTGACCGTGCTCTCGAGTCTCGGATAGTCTTGTATAGAAAATCTGTCATTTATACATTAGGCATCCATTAGACGGTAGGTTTTGCTGTCAGTTTTACCAGAGTCATGGCTGTGACTGATGGGTAACCTACCGTGTAAGAGCGTGACTGACGGTTGCATGAAGCTGATTGACGAAAATTTGGATACATTCGTCAGTCCATCAGTCACCATCAGTCAAACATAATTCACGATTGACGGAATTGACTGACGCTTGCATGAGGGTATAATGGATGCCTTATAATCTGTCTGTGTTTCTATATAGACAATTAAATGTTTTTACGCTAAAGGCAGCAATGACATGGACAATTATACGCAGAAAGTTTTGTTCGACGTTTGACAAATTTTTTCATATTATGTTATGTTAAGTCTTTGACGTCCACGGATGAACCGTGCACATTGTTAAGCCGCATCCATAATTTGTTTCTATTATATTTTAAGGCCCTTGGAAAGGACGTAGGATAGTTTATAATGCGGTAAAATGTACGATTCATTTGTGATACACTAATTTCTACATTAACTAAATTTAATCAAAATCGGTTCAGCAGATTAAACACAAATTAATAAAGTTTGTTGCGTGAAAATCGTACATTTTTCATGATAAAATTATTCTATGTCCTTCTCCAAGACCTAACGTAATATCTATATAATATACCAAATATCATCGATATCATAAGCCAAAATCATTTTTGTTGACTGCGCGGGAACCGTACATTTTCCGGGATAAAAAGTATCTAATGTGAATTTAAGTGATTCAAAGTATCTGTAAGTGTAGTGTAGTAACGGTTTAAGCGCAAATCATTTTAGAAACAGTACATAAATGCTAAATACAAAACCTCACTTAGAGAAATAAGCAATAACCATTTTTGTACTCTAGAATATGCTACAGTGGGTTTTCAAAAAAATGGATTTCACTGTCGTAAACCTTATATTCTAATGAATAAAACTGCATTAATAACTCAAAACCCGATTTTATGTGGAATAGTACACCAATGCTAAACAGCAGCCATATTTAAGTGGTTTACTTGCATATGCATTCCAGTATCTATATGATTGTTACACCATAATGGCAAAATGAGTGCCAGTAAGCCTTTTGGTTAATGTAGGGATTATACCTTAATCAGTAAGCTCTAAGCGCTTAAATAAGCAGGATAAGATACACCGTGATAAAAAGATAAGGTTGTGAATTGTGATAACTAGATTAAAAGCCAAAAATAAATGTTTTACACACTCATGTAAATCATACAAGAATTAATATCAGAATACTAGCATCTACATTACAGAAGACTTGTTGGTGTCTAATTAATTGTGTGCAAAAAGTTGTAAGTAACTTTATTTTCTTACTGGACAATGGACATATTTTGTCCACCGTCATAGACGCATATTACTACAACTCCTATTTAGTCACGAACAGCGGTGGATGTATTCGAGGGATATATTATACTCAAGCGCAATACACACTGAGCCCGCCGGGCCGCCGACAAAGCCCGGCGACCTGATGAAAAGAATGATGTCGGGCGTCGGCAACATGTACTGTCTTGGCACAATAAATAAAAAAAAGTTCCAGTTTTCTAATTTTCCCATAATGGACAAAATGTGAGACTACAACGTTGCAATGACCAAAGGTCAAAGAACTACAGGGGCAATAAAACCATGACCTCAGCTGTCGAAGGTTAAATTTAATATTGAAATAGGAAATATAGTTAACATTTGTGTTACATCGGTTTATCCATGGTTTAACTAATTAGCCGCTAACCATGAAAGCGACGGTTAATATCCACGTATTTTTGGAACTCAATGAGTTGGTAATTATTATGATTAACCAGCAAATTGAAATGATATTGTTTTGTTTATTTTGCGGGCGTTCCGGTAATATTTGAAGTATATGTAAACTATGGTTATATCAATATGAATGCGAATATGTCTGTTATCCTTTTACGCTTAAATTGATTTCGATAAAATTCGGCGTGAAGATACTTTGGATACCGGAAAGGAATATTTTATTCGTCGTCAAAATATACGGTGCAACGAAGACAAAGAATATAATACACTACGCGACGAAGATGCAATTATACTTCGTTGCTGCATCCTATGAGACTTAATAAACCTGTAGTCCGAATTTTGTGGTACTGCATCATCACACGCCATTTAGATATTATTTATTTAATTTAAAACTGAAAAAAGACAATCAATTGGTTTTATAGTACTTCCGCCTTGCTTTCCTAGATGGCGGTGTTAGTTCGTCCGTCATTCGTTTTTCGTGTGCGGCATCGTCAACACGTTATCCTTTTTAAATTAATTTCTACAGTGTTAAAGTGTTATAATTAGTGTAAATCGCCGAATAATATTGGAAAAAGGAAGAATAAGGATGATTATGAACATATTCGCCGCAAAATACGGCGATTGGAAAGTAAATTACGCTGCAACAAAGGAAAAGGTACCAAACTACCCGCATTAATTTTTAAAAATATTATGAATTTTTTCTTTGTTCTCAGCTATGGCATGGTAACGATACGTTAAAAAAAGACTATCTTAAGGGTTAATACGTGATATTAACCAGATAGTCAACCTTTTGTACCTTAATGGGGTAATACGCGATATTATCCAGGTTACAAACTGAGTCGTGATGATACGTGATATCATCCTGAAAGCAACTTTATGCTTTTGCTTATTCACACCGGACAAGATCCGAGTCATCAGCGTCTTCCTCCCGGGAAGGCCGCTGCGATAACGAGCACTCATCCGACGACAAAAGGCGCGATGAAGACATCGACGCGCGGGAGGCTCAATCTTGCTGTGGAACTCCACAATCTTTAGCCGACGTCGAAGACGTGGATTATATGGAGTCGGCCGCGCCTGCACCGGCGTCGCCGCAGGCCGCACCGCCGACATCAGCACCGCTGAGCCAACCAGAAGCCACCGTGCCAGTAGATCCTAACCAAGAATCTACTCCCAGGCGTAAAAAGCGACGTCTACCTTTTCGGTGAAAAGCGCTAGCAACAAGCACTGCCGGGCAACTCCCGAGCTCCTCCTCGTCAGCAGTACGCGAGGCCAGCGCCAGCAGCGCCGGCCCGCCCGCACGAGCCGCAGCCGTCGACACGTCGGCGAGGAGGGCCCAGCAGCCCCCGCGCCGCGGCCGCCCCTACGCGAGCGCCAGACCGAGCAACGACAGGAGACGCCGCTACTAGAGGTACCTCACGCTGGCCGCATCCAATTCTTTTTACGCAATTGGCTTCTAATAACCTCCGATAGCACGGTGCAGTGCTGTCTTATGCTAAAGGATATTATAAAATACCCTTCTGCATTGAGTTATAAGTCCCTTCTGTAAGCCACCTTACCAACGTGTGGAACCAAGTAATCCACCTTTTACAAAGAGTCAGATGAGCAAAGCAATAAGTGAACTCAAACAATTAGGTGCTATTTCAGTATGTAATGAAAATTTGCCAGACCAATTTATTTCATACATTTTTCTTACACCGAAAAGTATCGGTGGGTTAAGATTTATATTCAACTCAAAATTACTTAAATACATTTTTAATTTGCACGTAATCAACTTTTAAAATGGAAGATATTCGCACTGCTATAAAATTGGTCTTTCCAAATGTATATTCCTCATATCTCAATCTCAAATCTCAATCGATCTCAAGGAATTGCTTGTGCTGTGTGCCGATTCATACATTACATAAATTTATTATTATTATTATTATTATTTTTTGAGATTTCGATTTCATGATAATCTTTGTGAATTTAACTGCCTTCCTGTACGGCTTAAGTTCTGTGCCATTTATATTTGTAAAGCTTCAAAAGCCTCTTTTTATGTGGTCAAGAAAGCAGGGCCATCTAGTGGTCGAAATTCGAATCGAAATCTAAAGATTATGCTACTATATAATATATTAAGGTCAAAATTGAAACAATTAGGTTTTATTATCAACTTTGAGAAAACTAGTATGACGCCTTCACAACTTTGTAGATTTATTGGCTTTGACCAATGATATTATATTAGCTTTGACATAATATTAAATACTCAAGTCATGCAGTTACCTACTCCAGAAATTTTCTAACTAGCCAACGAAATCCATAACAAAGCGCGATTTCGCGAAGTTCATTGGCACTTTAATTTCAGCATGACCAGCAATAGCATATGTATGTGTAGTTGTATATTCTTTGATACAACTGGCCGCGTACTAAATACTTTGAACGAGATAAGTTTTTAGCTTCACAAAAATGTAATAATAATTTTGATTCCATCATGCCTGTAAAACCTTATGTGTACCACCAGTTGGTGGTGCAATATTATTTTTAATAAAGTAAGCTTTTTATTAGAATAAACACAAGTTTATACGAGCTGGAGATCTTCACAGACTCGTCACTCACCGGCTGGGGCGCCGCGTGCGACGGAGTAGTAACTAGATGCCATTGGTCCGCGGATGAAGCTCGCCATCATATCAATTACCTTGAATTATTGGCTGCCTAGGGATTGAAATCATTTTTCATTTCATCGTTGTGATAATATTTTAAATGTCTTACTAAGAATAAATAATACTACTGCCATAATTATATTATCTTATATTAATATTATAATGTGAAGTATTCAATTTCATCATCTCAATGAAATCGCGAGAGATATATGGCAGTAGTGCGAGAAACAACGCATATATAATTTATTTGCTTCTTATTTATATAAAAACACAGATGCTGACCAGGCGTCTAGGTACTTACGTAACGTAACGATAGGAACTTACTAAAGATCTTATTGAGCTTCGGTCAACCTGACAACCTGATGGCTGATACCGTACTTACTCGCGTTGTGCTTTAATAATAAGTGCTATATTATTATCTGCTAAGATATTATGTCTCTTGGAAACAAGACCCAGGTGCCTTCATCATCCTTGCTTTTACAATTTCATGGCACGATTATTTTTTCTATGCCTTTCCGCCATTCGCGCTCATACTGTCTTAGGAAAATTATAGAAGAGGAAGCGACTGGTAAATTAGTCGTTCCGTACTGGCCGTCGTGTCTCGGTCGTGTTTTCCACTGTTTTGATCGCTTCTCAAATCTGACGAGATTTATTTTAGGCCAGATAAAACCTTCTGGCGTGCGCAGTATTGTGCGGAAAGTCTACCTAAGACGCTGAATACCGGAGATGTCTATTGACAATATCATACTAAAACCGTTATCGGGAGGTACAATTAATCAGTATGATACAGGATTAAAACATTGGTTTAATTTTTGTCAAAGTAATAATATTGATTTGTATTAAGGATCCGTAGCTGATATAATATTATTACGAATTCTTAAATTTTAACAGAAAAACTTAATGAAAAAGCAAGTTGCGGAATGTTAAATTGTTATAGGTCTAGACTCTAGTTTGTCTCTAATCATTGGTAAATCCCGTTGCAATAACGATCCTAAGATTTTTTAAAGGAGTTTTTAGGAGTAAGCCCAGCTTCCTAAAGTATTCATTTTTAAGGGAACCTTATAAACTTTTGGAGTACGTATCTAAATTTTATCCGTAAGATTCGATACTTATTATCATTAGAAATTTAAAAAAAAAAAAGAAAAAAAAAAAAATGGTAACTCTCATTCTAATATTATAATAATTATATATAATAATTCAACTCGTTGTCGACGGGACAACGGGTGCAGACATTATCACTCATAAGAACAGAAGACGTTCATTCCGAAAATTCACGTATCGTAATCACTATCAATAATTATTCATCAAGCCCCAGCTAAAGCTTTATCTGTGTATCTAGATAAGACAAAAGAGCTGAGAAATGGCCCAGCTACTGATAAGCTCATCTTAACAACTAGAAAGCCTTTTCATAATGCCAGTTCCCAATCTATAAGTCGCTGGATAAAGAGTGTCCTCAAGGACAGTGGCATAGAGATTGGCGTTTATTCAGCGCACAGCACGCGACACGCCTCCACGTCGGCGGCGCGCCGCGCGGGAGTCTCCGTCGACATTATCAAGCGATGCGCTGGCTGGGCCGGCTCATCACTTTGTTTTGCTAAGTTTTATAACTTACCTTTACCAGATTTAGCACAAGACAGAGCTTTCGCAGAAGCTATTTTTAATGTAAATTCTGATTCATAGCATATCCAAACTAATTAAGTAGTATTATTATTTAGAAGTACAATACTTTATTAAATAAAAATTGTTATGATGTCTATAATGTTATACCTATCATTTTAAATTCCGTAATTAATTAACTTAATGTAATTAATCTGGTATTTTATCATTCCGCAATTACGCGCTGAACATCTACAGGTTTATTAAGTCTCATAGGATGCAGCAACGAAGTATAATTTGTGGTTAATTGAACTTACCTTAAGTGAACTTCAACCAAAATTATACGAGTTGCTGCATCCGTAGAGATTTAAAATCCCACCCCACCCACTTCTCTTAGTTTGTTGCCCCTATTCTTTACTTGCGGAATGATAAAATGTTATGAATTATCCTCTCTAAAAAGAATGACGGACGAACTAACACCGCCATCTAGGAAAGCAAGGCGGAAGTACTATAAAACCAATTGATTGTCTTTTTTCAGTTTTAAATTAAATAAATAATATCTAAATGGCGTGTGATGATGCAGTACCACAAAATTCGGACTACAGGTTTATTAAATCTCTACGGATGCAGCAACTCGTATAATTTTGGTTGAAGTTCACTTAAGGTAAGTTCAATTAACCACAAAATATTTATGTAATTTATTATTGTACCAAAACTATTTACTTATGCAATGGTAAATTATTGTAAGTTCTACTACGCTCAGACGAATGTTTACATGATTTCCGTTTACGAGTATGTTTACTAATTGGTTTTTCAGCAGTATAATATGTACAGCGTTCTATTGTTACTATTTTTTATCTGAAGTAGGTAAAAACGAGCAAGCTGATCGCCCCATACAAAGCGATATAAATTATAATATGCATACGTCCATAACAACGAGTTGTTTACATGGATATAAATCCACAATGCTAGAGGCAACACAAGTGCGTTTACGGTGTTTATTTTTATTTTTTTTACTAAATATTTTAAATGTCTAAAATAATGCAGGTACGCAATAACTACCCTCATTTCAATTTTAAGGATTCGTCTGTAATTATCAACAATAACAATTTTAGTACAATGTATCGTGTAATTTAAAAAACATTAAAATATATGGAAATGTTTGAGCGTGACTCAAATATTGAGTACAATTAACTCATAATGAACTTTAATTTGCCTAAGTAATACAAGTAAAAGATGCGTAAACATGGGCTATATACACTATTTACATTGTATTATCTATCGGGAACTATTGCTCAAAGCAACCGTAATCTAGTGGAAAATAAATAAAGTTGTTATTAATAGAATGGATTTACCAAATAATTAGAACTTATGCTACTTAGAAAAAGCCTACAAAAGAGTTCAACGCGCTAAGAAAAATATATTTTTTAATTTTTGCTTTAACAAACATTTTTTCGTCACAGTCGTATAATATCGTAACTTTATCTACTACTAATGACGATTTCTTAAATAATATTCTTGCATGCATATGATCGTGCATATTTCGAGTGCAACCTCGATTACTCACCGTGGGCAGACGGCCGTGGTGGTAAACCGAACACCTCCAATGTGCACAGTGTAAACAAACACAGAGAAACAAAAATAAAATGAAAGTACGAGCGAACACTTGACGATAACGTGAAAAGTTGCGTCGCGATCGTGACACGGGCGGCGCGGTCCGCGGTCGACTGGCGAATGAGCCGAGCGCCGCCCGCCGCTGACTGCGCGAATTTGATCGCTCGTATGGTTCAGATACATGCAAGCGATTTGCAGGATAACACCGTTTGCAAACTGCAGTTCACAAGTGAATAATTTCCACTTATTTAAAAAAACAAGAATGCGTGACAGATGACGAGCTAACTGCAAGTAACTTCTGTGAGCTAAGTTATTTGGCTAGTCACAAAATTACAAACAATTTACAAATAAAGTTTTGTGTCTATAGTCTCGCAGCTTAGACCAAAAATAATATAATATATTTACTTATGTACTTACATAATTAAATATTTTTTATTACTTAATTTTTTTATTATTATTACAAACTATATTTTTTCGGCTTAATTGAAAAAAATAAGACTACAATGTATTCTTATTTTCGACTGTGTATTTGATTCATGCATTATTTTATTCTTTTACAGTTTCTGGTCGATATAATTATTTTAGTTTAGTGCATTATGTACTGCGCGCTGATACTGAATATCGGTCTAATGTATTTGAGCCATGAATCTTCTTCAATCTTCCGTCCGACTTCCATACAAAATCTCACATCCGCAGATTGTGATGAGATTACCGGTTGTCGGCCAATGCATAACTTACCATAATTCCCCGATAACAAAGGAAGCGCTTTGCATAATATCGATGGATTTTTTAAAATATCCCGTAGGTACCTTTTAACCGACTTAAAAAAAAGGTTTTTTTTGGCTGTGGACATTTTTATATATTTTTGTTTTTTTTAAAAGGCGTATGCAACATCCTCAAAAAACCGCCCAAGCGCGAATCAGACCCGCGCACGTTTTTTAATATCGAACAAAAATAGGCAAGAATTAATGATGATTTTTGTATGGGAGCTCCTTAATTAATGTTTCTTTTGTTTTAATTTTATTTGTAAGAAGTAAAATTTTACTCCTTTATTTCCAGAACATCACAATTTATTTTCTTGTTTACAAAATCTATATACATATTACATATAATAAAACTGTAGAATTGAAAATTCTGTACATTAAAGATATTCAAAAAATAATAAGCAGGGGGTGTCACTACACCGCTATAGAAGCCAAAAATGTGGTTAGTTTTTTGTCTTTCTGTCTGTCTGTCTGTCTGTATGTTTGTTCCACTATCACACGAAAACTACTGATCCGATTTGAATGCAGTTTTCGCAGATATATTTGTCTTCTTCCAACTTAACATCTGGTGTACAAAAATTTTTCCCCCCCCACCCCTCTAAGGGGACGAAAGTGGGGTCAGATTTTGTATCAAACTTTTTTCTTTAACACGAAAACTACTGATCCGATTTGCATCTCAACATCTGGCGTATAAAAATCCCCCCCTCCCCCCCTCTAAGGGGACCAAATAGGGGTCAGATTTTGTATCAAACTTTTTTCTTTAATGGACTTACTTCATCTTATTAACTGTGTTATCCAACTTAGCATCTGATGTACTTATAAAATATTTCCCCCACCCCTCTTAGGGGACAAAAGAGGGGGTAAGATTTTGTATCAACTGATTGAAGTAGAAACACTTTAAATGGCAAAACAACGTTTGCCGGGACATCTAGTAATTTAATAAACCCACTTACTTTAAATGAATATTTAATTATTAATCATTATTTTAATTAAGTGCAGAAACAGACACCGTGTAGTCTTACAAAACATAGTTTTAAACAAATTCAGTACTTAACCATAATATTTATTTTAATTCCAAATGGGACAAAGTTTTTGGTGATTAATATTGAATTCTATTAACGCTGATGAGGTTAGTTTAGTATGCAAATTATTCCTATGGGACAAGGAAAAAGTACACCGACAAGGACAACGTTCACTGAAATTCCACGATCATGTCACACTGACCAAATTGTTTTTTTGCCGACCGCAACGCGACGCGTAGATGCATTTCTAAATTAGTATGGATTTGACAGATTCGCAAGACGTCTCACGCTGACGACATCTGTCAAATCCATACAAATTTAGGTCGCGTCGCGCATCGCCTCGTCACGTTGCGGTCTGAATTGACCCTAAAACTTAATTTTACGTTCAATGTACCGAGCTTATAATTAATATGAAATCACAAGTTAAGGTTGCTTAGCTTCAGATGACAAACATTCACATTAACAATATTAGTAGATAAATAAGAAACTATTTTTTTTCTTTATAGAAACGTCAAAAAATGTTTCCTGCTTTGTAGCCAATGTAATAGAGCCATTGAGGTCAAATATTACAATTTTATATCTTACTAGCGTCACTCACACTGCAACGTGAGCTGCAGCTGCAGATGCAATGCATTTTAGTAATAGTGAGGAAGCCCTAGAATTTTTTTTTGTGATCACTAACAAGCAAATTTTTTGTGAGTAGCTACATTTTGATAAGACGAACAACATTTTATTTTCTAAAATTAGTGGTAGGTTAATAGTTATATAATTTAAGAGTAACCTTGTCCTACAAATAAAACAATCCATATTTTAGGACCATCAAGTCAAAGTATGAAATCCTTTCTATCTCTGTTAGCAACCATTTTCAAGATTTTTCGAAAATAAAAATGTTGTTCGTCTTATCAAAATGTAGCTACTCACAAAAAATTAGCTTGTTAGTAATCACAAAAATATTTGTTCTAGGGCTCCTGTACTATTTTAAATAGACCATCCAAAACTCGCATCGCAATTCGCATCGCCGCGTTAAACGCCTTGCAATGCAAAATTAATCTAATACGTTATACGACTTATATTTAATTATTTACCATATACATAAGAAGGCGTACTTTACATAAAGGGCCATTATCAAATTTTGTTGTTTAGATCCTACACAAATAAGTTGTAACACATGAACAAACACCTTAGTTTGCTTAAGAAACCACTTCATTTAGGGTTAAATTAGTCTTAAGGCCCAGAATATAATATATTAGTAGTATCAACTTAAGGGTCTTACCGCATTTCTATACAAAGTTTTGTATTGATAACATTATTAAAATCAATTATAATATTATGTATTAATTTTACTACAGTGCGGCATGTAAGCGACGTGACGATACAAATGATACTAAGTTGTAATGTTTTTAATTTTATTTATTTATTTTTTATTTATTTATTTGAATCAGGCATCTTGGCCCATATAATTATAAATACCGTTTATAGACTAACATACATACATTTATACTAAAACTAACACTAAGCAATATACACGACGTATTTTCGGCAAGCTTAAAGCTTTAAGCTATTGCATAGCGTTTATCGCGTCCTTTCAGCGCGGAGACCAAGTCAATAAATTTCGTAACGAAAATAAACCTAACACCTCACACACAGCGGTGCAACTTTGAAATCATCATCTCGTCTGTTTTGTGACGTGTGATGTTTGTGTGCGTGCGAATTGATGCGTGTAGAGTTGTAGACTGTAGAGTAGATGCTATGCAGCTTAACCACGGCAGTCCTCGAGTGCCACCAGTATTTTCTCTCTGAAGATTCGCGTATAATGTTGTAACTTGTAGCGAGTTCACGGCTTCAGGAAGTGACCTCACGTAGGACGCAAAAACTGCGCCGAAAATAACGCGCCTCCAGAGTCTTAATTAATATTATTACGACTTTTTATGTGGCGGGAAAGTACTTGTAATTATAGTTGTGTGGTGATCATCATCCCACGTTGTTAGTATTTGCAAAATTAAATTAAACAAGGTGCTACTAGGTGTACCTTGCACTATCTTGCTTACTAATAATAATTAGTAAAGTGTGTTGTACGACCCCTTATTAGACTATAATATGGGCCGGTTAATCAAGTTTGGAGATATATATAAAAAAAACACACACACGACAAATACTTTTAGGAATTCAATTTCATCCAGTACGGATCCATTTTTCTGATTACATGCATCAAACAGCGGCATTCGCAAAGTTTTGACATTTATTATAAAGACTCAATTAATATTCAACGCCTTTAGGTCCCATTTCACCAACGTCTGTTAGTGTTAAGAGAGAACGTTAACACAGTAAAATTTGAACGAAGAAACTATTGTCATCACGCTTCACCCTTCGCGGGGTACGGAACATTCATTTTTTGCGATTTTTGAAGGGTCATATTTTTTTAATCTAATCGTAAATTTAAAAAAGTCGAACGTAGAGGCATAGCTTTCACAGATTCCAATATTGTATTAAAAAATCATTTGTCTAGGCGCATTATCCAGGGAGGAAATTGGGGAATACGTTTGTATGGAAAAAAAGTGTTAGCGTTCTCTCTTAAGGACGCTATTACAAATATTAGCGATTTTCCGGTACCCTATTAAAGAATTAGGAGTCAAACTGCGAGGATGTTTTGGTTTCAAATGAAAGATAATATATTCATCTCCACGACTGTACCATACCTATAGCCGCATACAAAATTTTCACATAAAATACGTTTTAACCATCACAATAATCGCAAAATATGAAAAAAATGGAGTCTGATTAGGTACCTTAATATCTAAATACACTGAACTGAGGAAAATAAATATACAAAAAAATTTTGCTTATTAATTAGTTCTCTAAAAATTTTATATAAAAATAAACAACTTTTCCAGTTATAAGAAAAATAAGAAAATTTCTCAAAAATTTTCATACATTTTCGCCATATCAAGAACGCGGCGAGCATCGTAACCGCCACTGTACAAGGCGCGCTAATATGAATCTTATTTAATGTCTTTAACGTCGATATTCGTACTGACAGACATCCGACCTGCTAATTCTCCGGTTTGAGCATTCTTAATGGCTTGTTAAAATGTCTCATGTCTTCTCTTTCATAGTATGAAAAATGAGAGAGGGAACGTGATACTAATTCGAGCATTAACTTTAACAGGCGTTGGTGAAATTGGACTTCAACAAAACATACATTTTGATTAAAAAAGTAGAATTGAGATTTACCTTGAAGTGACCACATATCAGCAGTGATCACGAAAGCAACATAAAACACAATGTAAAGAAAGCTCGACAATGAAATTGAAGTTCCAACGATAAAAACTTTATAGTGTTTGAAAAGTAAAAGTTTTAACGAAGTAATTTTATTGTTATCCTCATCTTAAAATTTTATGTGTCAATTTTCAATACTTTTACTTCTTCACTTTGGACATAGTAGTAAATGAGGTAGTAAACAAGAAATAAGTGAGGTTTAAAAATAGTAACCGCGGTGAAACGAAGAGGCAACCAGGGCCGGCCGGTGTCGCCGCCTGGCCCGAGGAGGGCGCTCCCAGCGGACTGGAGGAGTCCGCTGCGGATGCGCACCGAGGTGGGGCCGCAGAGGAAGAGGCAAGTAGGTATTACGGTGCACCGCTTGCCCTATCCTCTGCGGCCGAGGACGGATCGCGGGGGGGGGGGGGGGGGGGAGGCATTGTGGTAGGTTGCCGCTTTCCCTACCCCCCCTGCGAGCTGGCCGTTCCGTTTGAACGGCATTGGTGGGGCCGCAGAGGAAGAGGCAAGTAGGTATTGCGGTGCGCCGCTTGCCCTATCCTCTGCGGCCGAGGTGTGGTCGGTGGCAGAGCCACAGACCTGATCTGCCACATGGCCTCCAAGTATCAGACTCGGGGGGCGTCTGCTACAGCCCTGGTGGGGGCCGAGGAGGAGGGCGCACGTGTTGTGCGCCCATCGTGGAGTCTTTGGACCGCTGGCGGGGTCGCGGATGTGTGTATCGTTCCCGTGGCCCCGTCAAAAGGCGGCGTGGCGGAAGATGGGGGGGGGGGGTTTTAGTGGGTATACCGTGGTCTCATTAGCTACGGGAGTCCCACATCACCGCTCGGGTCGCCCCCTGCGCCTGGGTGGTATGCGTAATGCATTTCCCCCTACGGAAAAAAAAGGTTTAAAAATAGTAGGTATATAAGAGGGAAACTTAATTATTATCTGTGTAATATTTAAAATGTAGAGTATACGTCGTAGCGCCTAAACTACTGATTAAATTTTAAGCCAATTCTTAATTAAACAATTTTGTCTTTTTTAATTTTAACCCAATATGTCACGCTTTTTAAAAATACCTTTAACAGGTATCGTCACGTGTGTGGTATGACTGGGGTTATTACCCTCCTCCTCACCATTAAGCTATGACGTAATTTGTGGATGGACCTCTAATTACGCCTTATCAGACAGGGAATCACGGGATCACGCATGATTCACGTTGTTGGAAATCAGCAGAAAAAAATGGGAGCCATTTCTTAGCGCGCCGCGGTCTAAACAATCGTGCATCTTAGTCTGTGGTTTATATCCACAGAAATGTAGGTTTATATCACTGCTTAGTTGCTGGCTTAGTCATGTTCTGTTTTTAAATCGATTTTATTATCATCAATGCAGCAGGATAAAATCGGAGTCTGTCGAAATTCGAAACCTGCCCATTAATAATACCTTCTCGATTATGAATATATTATTTCAGAATATTGATAAAATTATTTTTTTAATATGCCAGACAAAGTTAAACAAACCTTGTATGCGCTGTGTAAATATTTTTATTGATTGGAGGATACGCTATATTACTATCAAGATCTTTGAGCTGTCTCGTTACTCGTAGTCTATATCATATTATTTTATCTATGGTCTTGTACTTCGTATAAAGCTTTCGCTGACTATCGTCTATCGACTTATTAATATTTACCATGTTTTAGTCTCGTCTAGTAGTAGTAATTTAAAATCGGCATAATGTATTCTGAATCAATTTCTCAGCACCGTACTCAAAGACATAATAAGGGTGGATTGCACCAGAGGCGTAGTTAAAGTTAAAGTTAAGGTTGTCGTCAAATAATGGGTTTCCATAATAAACTTTTACTAGGGATTTGACAGTTCATTTGTTATGGTTAAAGTTAAAGTAAGTTGGTGCAACCCACTCTTAACCTTCAATTTAATAAAGAGTTTGACAGATAATAATATTGTATTGGGCTTAATATGTCATTAAAATTTTGAATTAATTACATTAGTAATGAATGTATGTGGTGAGTGCAGCCTATTCTGGTGCAGCAGTCAGATACATAATGACGCCATCTGCGTATGACGTAACGGTGGTGGCACAATAACGTCTGTCGGCGAAAGGCGTTTCCCTCGTAATCCGCGGACCGCGCTCAGCTGATGACAGTCGCAGTCACGACTTCGCTTTCTTTTGGGGAAATTGCCTTAAATTATATCGATTTAGGTGGGATTTCACCAAACACAAACTTAGTTTTATAAAACTTAGTTCCCATTGATCGCGTTCATACTGCGACGTAAATCTCGTTTTGTTTCGATTGGATTTCACAAACTTCTTTTGATCGCGATTATTAAATCTAAGTTTACGTGACGTCACGCGATTATTTTACATGTTTTCATCATTTTAAAGTATTTTCACGTTAATTTAACTACAAAATAGCAAGAAACAATACATAAACTAACAACCGCATGTGTCAAAACTGTCATCTTGACATTTCTTTTGTCTATGTTTTTCGTTCCGCCATGACAGGGCTTGAACGGGTTTTATGACGTTAAACTTCGGACTTTGGGCGTTCAGAAGATAATACTCGGATTTGCTGTGAACGCGTTCAGTTTATGCTGGTGAAATGCATTTCGATGTTATAATCGCGTTTATACGTTATGAACCGGTTCAGAGTGCTTTGAACGCGTTCCGTTTCTTTGGTAAAATCGCCCCTTATACGTACATTAAATTATAATTTTTGTATGCATTAAGTAGTATCTGGCTTTGAGAAATGCAAAACGGAAAGTGTAGTAGAGACGCACAGAAAGTAACAAAATGCTCTGTACTCAGTGCGCATAGATACTTTGTATCAGTAGGAAAAGACATTTATTGATTACGAGCTGTCCAGGTGAACTTCGTGTCACTTTAAAACCTTCCCTGGACTTCTAGGATCAGCCCAATCCGTTCAGCCGTTTTCGAGTTTTAGAGCGACTAACACATTTGAAAATCCATTTTTATATATAAGATGATTTTATGAAGGTAAAATGTACGGTTTTTTTTAATGAAAAAAGGGAGCAAACGAGCAAACGGGTCACCTGATGGAAAGCAACTTCCGTCGCCCATGGACACTCGCAGCATCAGAAGAGCTGCAGGTGCGTTGCCTGCCTTTTAAGAGGGAATAGGGTAATAGGGGAGGGTAGGGGTGGGAAGGGAAGGGAATAGGGGAGGGTAGGGAAGGGAATTCCCTTCCCTATCCTCCCCGGGTAGGGAAGGGAATGGGGATTGGGCCTCCGGTAAACTCACTCACTCGGCGAAACACAACGCATGCGCTGTTTCACGCCGGTTTTCTGTGAGGACGTGGTATTACTCCGGTCGAGCCGGCCCATTCATCAAGGTTCGTCAAGGTTCCGTGGGGATAAACAAATATCGATCTGGATGAAGTTGCAGGCAACAACTCGTTCCTTATATTCTAGTAGAGTACTTACATTAATAATTTAAAGGCGCACCCGCTACCTAAAAAATGTTTGCTCATAAAACAGATTAGCTCCTAGCGAAATTAAGTTTTCACATAAATATAAAACTGCCCTGTCATTGTTGCTACGAGGTTGCTACAAATAAAATTAATTGATCGTCTAAAACCTTTTTAGGGTTCCGTACCCAAAGGGTAAAAACGGGGCCCTATTACTGAGACTTCGATGTCTGTCCGTCTGTCTGTCCGTCTGTCTGTCCGTCTGTCTGTCTGTCTGTTTGTCTGTCTGTCTGTCTGTCTGTCTGTCCGTCTGTCTGTCTGTCTGTCTGTCTCCAGGCTGTAACTCAAGAATGGTAATAGCTAGAGAGTTGAAATTTTCACAGATTATTTGTATATCTGTTGCCGCTACAACAACAAATATGAAAAACAAAATAAAGTTATTATTTAAGGGTGGCTCCCATACAACAAACATTATTTTTTTGGCTTTTTTTGCTCGTAATCCACAATGGCAACAGGTAGGTACTTGAAATATTCACAAAATCCTTAATTATAATATTTGTAATTTAATATTTCATAATAAAATAAATTAAATAATCAAGGGGGGCTCTCATATAAAAAACACAATTTTTTCGCTGTATAACGGTACGGAACCCTTCGTGCGCGCGTCCCACTCGCACTTGGCCAATTATTTATAATAACAGCTTACTTACTTAGATTTTTATGATTTGTTTTCGAAAATCAAAAGCATTAGGTAAAGCGTTATGTTTGAAGCCCGTAAAGTAATTTTATCGCTATTTTCATTTTTTAGAATATGAATTAGGATGAACCACAGGGATGAACCTATTTATGTAACACCTATTTAATTTTTAAGATTTGTATTCGAGAAGTGTCAATTTTAAGGTATGCCTAAAGCCTGAAGAAATTTTATTGTCAATTTCATATTTTTAGAATGTTGATCATGGTGTACTTATTTATGAAGTTTTTGGAATAATACTTAGTTGTTATATTAATAATATCATGGAGCACTACTAATGATTAAAGCTTTCAACTGTACGTTGGATTAGCTGTGAAGTGGGCGCGATATACATAATTGGATTAAAGTGCTATTGGCCTCGGGAAAAGTTTTTTTACCTGACTATGGGGAGTTAAAAAGCAATAGACCAAATCCGACAAGTGTGTTACAACTTACAATTCAGATTTAAAATTTCTTTCGAACTTTTCAGGAAAGATAAGTACCATCGAGGAAATTGATTCCTAGGCAGTTGACGGACCTACGTCATGTGGTTGGCTTATGTCAATCCAATGTTAGCTGTGATCTGTCGGCTAGGTTTGACTTAACGCGACCAAATTACTTAGAGTGGGTTGCACCAACTTACTTTAACTATAACTTTAACAATAACAAAAATTCAAATGAACTGTCAAATCCCTAGTAAAAGTCCATTATGGACGCCATGTTTGACGATAGCCTTAACTTTAACTTTAACTACGCCTCTGGTGCAACCCACCCTTAGATCCGCCCACGGAGCTAAAACATTTTTACTCCGTGGGTCCGCCATCTGACTAGAAATCAACTTCTTGATAGTACTAAAATTGAAGTTCATAATTATTGAATATTATGTGGATTTTGTGTATAGAGATATCTATTAGCTAAATGTTCATCATTTAGCTAATAGATATCTCTATACACATACTAGGAAGGTTACAAGTTTGTTAACATTTGTTTTAAATTAGCCTATGCTATCCCACTGCTGGGAAAAGGCCTCCCCCAGGGTATTCCATCAAATTATAAGGAAAAAATGAGTAATTGCTCATATTAGGTATGTTATAAAATTTTAGTTATCATTACATCCATTTGTACGTCTTTAATTTTGTATTTTAAAAATTGGTATTTTTAGTACGAATTCTAGGTATTATTCAAATCAATTTTTAAGCATTGGCCTTCTCGTAAAGGTAACATAATTATCATCCAAATTACTGTTCCGCCTACAAACCGGCCCTACAGATTGTCAATAGCATTTGCATCTACCGATTTTAATGTTTATTTACATAAGTAAACGCGCTTGTCTGATGAGGATTACTGATCAAATTACTTCCGGGTAAATCCTTAATTTCCATAACGTAAAAAATCTATTACGAAAATTTATTTTTAGAAGCTTACTTTGTAAATCTTTTGCGTAGATCAGGGGGTGAGCCAAAATCTTTTCGTTTTCGCTTGGTTATAGAATCGCCGATCAAAATGTATGGACATAAGACGAGTCGAACGTCAACGTCATATTAACGAACGCTTATGTCAATTCCATACATTTTCATCGGCGATTCTATAACGAAGCGAAAACGAAAAGATTTTGGCTCACCTCCCAGGACTGTTTCCATTCTGAATATGTTGAAAAAACTTGCATAATAAGTATAAATCCATTATGAATCCCTGTGTTTCAAAGGGTTTTAAGATGTTTATTTTTTAACTTTAAAGTTACAGAAAAACGTAAAAATATACGTGAAAGAAGGACCAGTGTGGACCACAGTCTAGTACATTTGCAATCGACGATTTTGATTCATTGCAAAGCAAACGAATTGCTATGAAATATGAATGTTGGTATCTTTATCTAATAGGAAAACTATTAGATACCTATATGTTAGTTCATATCGGTTCATTTTCGATCGATTAAAATAATCGATTGACTCTCTTTTAGAAAAAATTGTTCCTTCGCGATTCTTCCTTGAGTTTCTCGATTATTCGCTTTATTAATAAGTCAATTTGCATTGTTTACTCACACTGTAGTAGCTATGTAGCTATGTAGTATGTAATATACCGAAGGCCGCCTGTGAATTGCGATTTGGCCGATGTATATTCGATATCAATATCGATTCGACCTCCACGGGATCGGTTATGTTCCTAAATGTTTATTGAATTGGATGATATCAACAATTTCATTACATTTCAAGTGTTAAATTGTAACAATATTCTTTGATTATACTTTATGGCATGAGACAATAAAGATCGACATAAAACGGTAATTTAAATCGGCGTGAAGTTCTTGGATTCAAATCAAATTAAATGAAAAAAAAAAAACAATTTGATATTGTACCATCGAGGAAAGTGAATCCCAATTCCCAACCAAAAAAACCAACATCATTCGGTCGGATCATGGCTGGGTTTAACGTAACGCGACGAAACAGCTACGTAGGTCCCCCATTTGCTTAGGAATCAACTTCTCTGATAGTAGTTACAATATTCCTTTTTAATCCGAATCTTCAATGATGCTAACCAGTTCGGGAACTAGCTCAGTGAAAAGATGTTTTTCAGAAACTAGCCCAGTTTGAAGAATCTTTCACATAAAAATCCCAAAGTTTTATTGGTCTTTTTGGTCTTTTCGATCCCATCCACCCCCCACAAGAAAGCTAGTAGAGACAATGAGTGGGTGTTTGATTTGAATTTTAAAGTGTTGGCGACAGATCCTTCCTTATTGTGCGCCGGACGTCCGTATTACAACGGCGTCGGCGTTCTAGGAGGGGAAGTGCTTTTATTTGTGTCCAATAATCGTGGATTTTGGACTGAAATCATAGTGTTAAATAAACTGTATGACAATCATTGCTAAATTGTACAGTAGTTAATTGGCGGTTGAAGTTTTCAAACGATAGTTAACCTAGGTAGCCTATATACTCGTATAATCTTTGAATTCAAAGCAAAAAAGAAACAGATTTTTGCGATTGTAGCGGTCATAATATAATATAATACTCCCCACACCGGGTTTCGGTGACGGTGGCTGGTTTAATTGAAACCAGGCCAGGTACGCGGGAGTAATTTTATAGTGCCCAGGTGTGTGCGCAGTACAAAAGAGCACTCTCTATTCCTTTACTCTCATAACCTAGTGGGACGAAAGACCGACACGACTGGCGAGAGATCAGGCGCAGGACCGACTTTTTACATGCCCATCCGACGCATGGATCATCTTACTTGTCAGACAATCAGGTGATCAGCCTGCATTGTCCTAACCAAGTCCATCAATCCGTGGGTTAGACGATCAATTTCGCGTCAATCTTTACCAGTTTGATGTATCAGAATATAACAGATTGTTGAGAAACTGATCGTGATTGTTGAGAAACTGATCGTATATATGTAACTTACGTGTTATGTTTAGCGGTGATTTCATACAAAACTAGTGTCATATCAATGAAACCATAATATTAGTCCGAAACTAAGCTAAAGTCCTCATTGTGACTTCCTCAATTGTTAAATTGGAGTGTCACCCATATATGCTGTTGATTCATGTCCCCGAGGGCAGATGTGGAGCAGTTCAAACTGTCAACACTGCGCTGATTTACCCTTTCTTTGTCTGTTTGTTACCGACTTCGAGAAAGTTCTATGGAAAACATAGTTTTAGAGCACAAAAAACATAGTTTTTTACGGAGAAGAATCCCGATTCTTATTAAAATTTGAGTTTGAAATTTGCTACAATTGGGAAACAAATTGTCTTGATATTAAAGGGATGACAGACGCGCGAGTAAGTACGCGGACTTATGGCTCGACGATCTTAATCGCCTGTGTGTCAGCAAAGAGCCGTGAACCGCGAGCCTGGGGGCATGGTAATCCAGTGTGAACGATTCTCGTATGTGTCACCGACGCGAGCCGAGGTTCGCGAACTTAAAACCCGCGTGCTTTAAGTTCGTACGTTTATCAGGCCTTTATAGGGCCCCCGAGACGGTCAAACGGTTTGATTCAAACCTTACGTGTTTGATGCAACCGTTTGATGTCGGTTTGAACGGTTTGTCAAACGACACTGCGCAGTTTAATTCAATATCGAATAATCGCTGTCGAGTACACGTCTTGTGATGCAGACAAGATGCTTTAGAGTCTAGAATCTAGATTTTAGAACGAGGACCGCGATTTTCTTATGTTTATAACGTCACTGTCCTCTGTCGAAAAATAAAAAAAATAAAAAGACTTTGGTCCAAAGAATGGTAATGAACTAAGATATCGTTTTACCCACGAACATCTACAGAAAGTGCTAGAAACTACAGCTTCTTTCTTTTTTTTTCTTTTTTCTTCTTCAAAATCCAGTACTAAACTAAGCCAAGTTTGATCAAACGCGTCGGAACACGACAAAAATAGGAAATTTCATCAAACAAGCTTCAAACACGTAAATGTTTGACAAACCGCTCAAACAAGCTTTGTAAACAATCAAAATGGTTGGAGTCAAACCAAAATTTACGTGTTTGAATCAAACCGTTTGATCGTCTCGGGGGCCCTTTAAAGAGATTTTTGAAGTTTTTATTATCAATCAGAACGCGTTTAGAGTTTTTCGAAATTGACATCGAGACTACATCTAATCATAACGACCGAAGCACGGTAAACATTACTTATGATCTGCAGGTCGATGCTAAATCTTACAATAACTATGCAGTCGCGACTGTATAATTGTAGGATTTAGCATCGACCTGCAGACTGCAGATCATAAGTAATGTTGCCCGTGCTTCGCTCTTGCTTTTCCTCTTTCCTTTTTCCTTTAATGATTGTTCCTTAAAATTTCAAAGTGTTATAAAGAAAGATCGACGTAATGATAATATTGGAAAATAATGAATCGATTAAAACTTAAAAGTATAAATAATAATACCTATATTTTGATTTACTAAAATGACTGAGTTGTTGTTGAAAGCTGAGATGACGGAAAGAAACAAATGTAATATACTTGAATTACTTGTTAGTTGTTATTGTTATTTTTGTCTTTTTTCCTCAAGTTTAGAAATACTTTATTTTTGTTGTATAAATATACATATATTTTTCTGTCACTGTGGCGTATCTGTTTCATTCAGTTTTATCTCTACTGACATAACGCTGGTAGACCAATTGGTTTAACGATATATAAATTGGTTTGAGTGATTTCAGCGTGATATGTCTTTGTTTATAGTGATAGCCGCAATCAAACGTTATTGTCCAGCAAATAGCACTTCAGATAAGAAATTTGCCATTTCAAGTAGCAAATAAATACTAAATTACTTCAAGTGACGAAGTCTGTTTTGGCTTGTCTCTCGGTCTCCCGGAGATTATATCTTAGGGTTTTCGTAGTTGGTAGCCGCTTTTGATCCTGATTAAAAATGTGAGAAAGAAGATATTACAAAAAGTCTTAAAGTTTGGAAGGGAATGAGTTGCATCTTTAGACAATCTTCTAAAGGAAATCTGTAATTTTGTCCATAAAATCTGTCAGTGTTTCAATTCTTTCGCATTTCTGATCCAGTCGTTATAAACCTCCCTTAGGCTTGAACTTCAGTTTATTCTATCTCAATAATAATATAAGGTATAATTAAAATAGCGAGGCACAGAATGTCACACTAATAATGACATTTTATATGACGACGGTGGCCTCATAAGTCATATTGCCGTTCGAAGTAATTTTAGTATAGGAAACTCATACAAATGCGATAAACGATCAGCAAACAAGACTTGACCTAGCTGAAACTAGATAACAGAACATTCGGTTACAACGACTACATGAGTGGACTGAATCCCAAGACTGTGTTACTCTAAATGGACTAACTTTCCGTCTGGGTCACGGCTGTACCGACCCGCGAAATGGAGCGCACTCCAGTATTATAGTTCTCAACTTGACTACCAAACCAATACCACAGTGTAAGAAGTATACAGTAGAACATCTTCTTACTTAAGCATATCAAAGCAGTATCCACGTTAGCTAGTAGATGGCGCTGCTTCGATCCCATACAAATTCGCGTTTAAGCGCTCGATGCGTATAATCGAATAACACTTACTGACTAACCCCTCTGTTACTTTGAGTCTTCTGACGTAGTAACATCACGTGTTTTAGCTCATGAATGGAAGTTTCTAAAACCACGTGATATACTACGCTTATCGAGAGTGCGGACCCGTAGTAAAACATTCGATAATACTCACGTGCAGCGGGAGCCTACCCATGTCACGTGTGGACACCGCCATCTACGTTGTGCATTCTTGTGATCATCATGATCTTTTGTGAATTGTCTATACTCTATATGAATGATCTTAAAGGGCATAAGGCGATGCGGAATATTCAAATTATTATGAACAGGCGACCCAAAACCTGCACTTTCAATGATTATCAAAGTCTGTACTTTCAGTATGTATTTTTGTAGTTTAGTTAGAACGATTAGTTTTAAATACATTTGTAAGATATATCGCATTATCTCTTTAATATGTATATTAGCCCACTGTATCCGCGACTTATCCTGGCTAGATTAAACAACACCCATGTATACGATGAAACACAAGCATAATCTTTAATACCCAAATCTAAGTGACATTGAAACGGTGGAAATGTTTGTAAAACACCGCACACGTGTTAGCGACATCACGTGTACTGCCTCACCCGGCTACTACACCTGGCTGCGCGTGCGCATAAGCATATTATTGTATGTTTGGCTACTAGTCATAGTTGTAGCTAAACCTCTAGCTTGCTCCATGAAACGAGACACAAGGCGCGTGTGTGATCACAGGCGACAGACAAAATCTAGGTATTTACTTTGTAAGAATCTTTTTCAACATAAAAGTTGTGCCTGTTACTATTATAGCAATCCCTCCACTCTCCAAGATGCGACCGCGTCTAGGGAAGTTAATACATTCTTAAGCTTTGCTTTATTAACATGACAAACGCGCTCTACATAGAGTATTTAGCATCAGAATGTTTGAATGGGTCTCTACTCTCTAGTAACTAAAAAAACAAAATTTTTAGGAACTAAAAATAAGATTTTAGTAGATGAATTTTAAGTGCCTATTATTGTTATTCATGTTCTTTGGTTTTTTAAATTTCGGTTTAATAATAATAATATCTATGGACGCTTCACACCACGTCAGTCTGGCCCCATGCTAAGTACCTGAAGGACTTGTTTTACAGGTACCAGACAACGGAAATATATTTAATACTTTTATACTATACATATATTTAAGATTTTTATTATATGATAAATATATTTAATACACATCCATGACCCTGGAACTTTGAAAACTTTTTGTTCCGTCGGCGGGATTCGAACCCGCGACCTCCGGCTTAAGCTACCAACGTGCTATCCACTGAGCCACAGAGGTCGTCGTCTTCACTTCTGTTCTGATAGTAAGTTTGTGATAGCTTATTCTCACGACAGAGGTAGGTTAGTCATCGTATTAGTCATTTCACCCATAAATACCTGAAGGCTCCTACATTTTTTTCATTCTAGTGAGTGTAACAGGAATTTGCGATGACGCTACCTGTTCCATATTTTTTATGTAACTACTAGTTAGTAGTCTAGAATAATATCTAGTTAGACATCTATAATAAATAGCCTTTCTTAAATTGTTGATAAAACCTCATCTAAAAACCTTCAAATTATTCATAAGGCCCTCGTCACGTTATAACCATCATTACCACTTACTACAGTTGTGCTGTAACTTTTTGCACAATGAGAACAGTCGATGTTATTATAGGCGATAGGAAAGCGTAGAGTTTATATTATAATATAATAATATATTATATATTTCGTAATATTTAGCTATGATAAGTTAGCCAAACATTTTCCTTATATAGACTAGGCTAGTTTTCGTCTCATCATATAACTCTGGAAGGCACTTTACATAAACTCTATATTCGTCAAAAGCTGTATAAGTGCACTTTCGTATGAGCTATTATAATAGCTTTGATCACGTGGGGGTTATCAAAGCTCCTGCATTTATGAGCGAACTTCGCGAAACTTTATCGGAAGGGCTTCGTTTAAGCTTTTCCTGGTCTTATTACTTACCCAAGGTTAGAGAGTAGGATCTATTTTAAACTGGCGCTTAATTAACTTTATTATTGAAAAATATTATATTATAGTTGTCTTGCCTCAACTTTACTGAAGAAAATGCTGACACTTCTTACGAAAATAGTGTATTTTAAGTGTATGGTCTTCTACAGAAAAAATTGTATAATGGCGCAATTAAGATAGGGATATTCAAAAAGAGTGTAAGTAATCGGTCCTGAGGCGTCATTTTTACGCATGATTCACTAGCATCTAACGCTAATAGACTATAGCAAAATACACGGTCCTCCCACAGGACCTAAACAGGTCGGACACGTCGTGTTAGCCGCATCATTACAAGCCATGTGTACTAAACTAACATCGACTTTCACTGTGCATCCGCCATGATTGGTTTGCTGGACACGAGTCTGCTGTCTCCACTAATTAGTAGATGGTCCAACTAGTAGGAGGTGATACGTTTGAAGAGGATATAACAGGCATTAATATAATAGATGCCTTAGGCAAGGGATGATTCAGAAACGTAAGGAATTAATTTCCACCAAAAACTTGCCAGAACTCGCAGTGCGGAGAAAAAGCTTTACCCAGCCTTATACTACAAATTTATACTTGCAATATCTGATGGAAAATATTTTGTAGTATGAAGAATAGGAAGGTTTATTATTGAAATGCAATATGGCCAATATGCAAGAACTATTATTGAGGACGCTGCTTTGCTACACTACACCATTACGGTTATTATTGTTTTGGCCTCCTAAATAACCTAATATCATTGGTATCAAATAAATATGAAAAGAATACAATAAAAATTTTTACTATCGGACATTCCAGATACAAATTTCCGTCGGGCAAAAGACGAGAGAGGTGTCAAAGCATTTACGGGGAAGGTTACCTTTATATTGTTTGATTAACAATATAAACAGGGCCGTGTTCATCTCGAGACGAGGGGCCAAATCTAATAAGGGGATCTGGGTCACGGTTGGTCGTAAAGTGCCCCACCTGTTGAGGGGTCTAAGGTATGATGTACGGTGATCTTATCTTATTGTATTCACATTGATTTATTGAAGGAAGATGAGTGAAATGATTCATACGTATGCATTTTTTTTTTCTTTTTGGATGAGTTTGTTTATTAGTTGCCTTCAGGGGGTATTATTATGTAAGTATAATTATTACTAAAGCTTCTAGAAAGTGTTTATTAATAATGGTCGTAAGGGGAAAGGGTGTCCTGGATCTGTCAAACCCAGGACCACCCTCCAACAATAAGTTGCCCAGGGCCTAGCATTATGATGTTAGTGATTGGTGTTTTTGGTGTGAGAGCAAAGATCTCACACTTAACTTATCGAGGAATTCACCTATTGATGACTCGTATGGCGTGAAGCAGTTTCGAGTATTATTTCCAAACGACAGACACTGTCACTGTGAGTCACTGAGCAGGTCTTCGGGCGACAGCTCACAGAATACCTCTCGCCTTCTCGCCCTCTCTTCCTAGCATTATTGATGTTAGTGGTTGCTAGTTTGGGTGTGAAGACAAAGATTTCACACCCAACTAATCGAGGGATTCACCTATCAATGACTCGTATTAGAGCATTATTTTCAAACGACAGTTCCGAGTGAGTCACTGAACAGGTCTCCGTCACAGAAATGCCTCTCGCTCCTATCCGCAGCAAAAATCTCACCTTTCATCTTAGCTACTGAGTCACGAAACCGCAAATTAATAAAAACTTGTTTTATCCATTTAATGCAGACGTCGTGAACCACTGTCGTGGCTCGAAATGCGTGAACCCCGTACCTTTGTTCTCCAACAATGTAATAGAAAGTGTAAATTATATGCAAAGGAACCGAATTAAGATAGAAATTACGGTTTCGCTTTTACGCAACAGCTTGGGACGTTTCGGCCGCGACGAATATTGATACGTATTGTATAACGTCTTAACTCTAAGGATACTTAGGGTCAATTCAGACCGCAACGTGACAAGGTAAATTTGTATGGATTTGACAGATTTCAATTGCGTGAATTGTCTCGTGAATCTGTCAAATCCATAGAAATTTAGAAATGCTACGCGTCGCGTTGCGGTCTGAATCAACCTGAACGAGTACAAGTCTGTTTACCTTTGACATGACCTTTATGTCAATGACTTAAACGGTAAGGGCATGGTAAGGGTGAAGCCAAACGAGCGTATGTGAGTCGCGTGTCAGAGAACTTTGGTCGCGTAAATTATTTTTCGTACTATAATCATGACTTAAAAATTACGCTCGTGTGAATTAAACTGAATGCAGCAGAATTTCTGGCAACCGAAATTCTGCAACTCACTAGTCACAACTCACAAAATTACGCTTGTTTAGCTTCACCATAAATGTAAAATGCAAGCGTTATTTTTGTATTTTTTAACCGACTTCAAAAAAAGGAGGTTATCAATTCGACGCGTATGTATGTAATATTTCCAGAACTGCCCAGTTTTTGCATATGTTAATCCATAACAGCTTCTGAACAAATGTGCCAAATTTCAAAAGTGTGTGTATGTATGTATGTATGTATGTATGTTTCTATGTTTGTTCACGCATATCTCCGGAACTACAAGTCCGATTTGAGTGATTTTTTTTATTGTACTAGGTATTAATCAACTTAGGGAATAGTGCAAGTTTCAACAAAATCGGTTCAGTAGTTTTGGAGATAGGAAGTTTTCATTCTCAATTACGTACAATTTTGAAGTCGGTTTTATCTTTTTAAAATACAGTTATTATTAATAGCTACATCCGATAATATAATCGTTGCTTTCTTTAGCAAAAACTTTGTAACACTGGAGGCAAATGCAAATTTTAACCCTCTAGCGTTTTATCAAATTCTGACACAATTTCTCACTTCCGTTGGCGTGTGTTCTATGGGTATTTTGCGAATTAAATGGCAAAATTATTAGCTTCTGTGAGCAACACAGGAAGCTGTCCTTTAATACCCTACGATTTCGTTTTGTTAAAAAAGAAATTACAGAACTGCATCCGGCGATTAGTGTTCCATAAATAAATCGAAATTGAAATGCATTTTTTCGCCTGCCAGCATTATACGGATGTATTCGTTAAGGAAACATTTTGTTATGCAACCTTTTTTATGAAAACAGTTTAATTTAAAAAATGAAATGGTTTAAAATTAGAACAGAAAATAACAACTATCTACTCTGCAACTCGGCAGGTATTTTAGAAACAATAACTGTACTCGTGTATACTGCTGGAGTTAGAAAAAGTTTTTTGCTTCAATATTAACTAGCACTGAACATTGTAGTAGGTCAAACCGTTTGACGTAAAGTGTTGTTAACAAACATTAGAGCCCTTAGCCAACACGTTTTCTTTATTATTTCTTTATAGAACCGCCAATCAAAATGTATGGAATTGACATGCCATGAGCCGAAGGTCGACTTTTTATTATCCAATGCCTACGTCAAATGTCAATCCCATACATTTTAATCTTTAAAGAAGCGATAAAGAAAACATGATGGCTAGGGGCTCTGTTTATTAATATTTGCTCGTTTATTGAGAGACATTTGAACTGTTAATAGTCTGCGATAAAAATAACTCGTAAAGATTAAGTTAAAAAGTGAAAGCGACCGCTTCTTGTTGATCTTTGAGCTAATCTATATTTGTTAAAGAACTGGACATCCGAATTGTTGAGCACATCTTAGATTGAGAAACTCTTAAGTCATAAGCTAGACTTACAGTAAGTATAGATATACCTTTATTTTAAATTAGCACTCAAACAAAAAAAATAAAAGTCATATTAACATCATAGCGAAATTTAGTCTGCCTACGTTTAACTTGATTTTAAAAGCTTCCTAGAAACACATAGGTATCATTTTAAAGAGCGTTTTACTTAAACTCTAACGGTCTCACTACAAAAGATTCAAACACCTGTTGAATTACAAAAAAATTGAATACAAAATAGTCTAGACTCTAAACAACTGTTCATATATAGTATATATAAAAGATAGGAAAATATGTATTGTTATTACATGTAATATGTGTATATATTATATTCTATTCTAGTATTTAATTTATATTTTATAATTTTTATATACTATATATTTATATATTATATATTATAAAAAAGGTCCATGGCGTGATGGACAACAATCACAATATATTGTAAATAATAAATTATCCTTGGTGCGAATAAACTTAATAAAGATGGCAAAAAAAGGATATGGGCTGTTAGCCCATAGATGGCCCCAAATTGTAAAAAAAAAAAAAAACAACTGTTCAATAGATGTTTAGTTTTTTGTGGTAAGACCGTAAATGTTACCCTAAAAGTTAAAACCTTAGTGCATCTGGTGTCTAGTGCATACATAATAAAATTAATGCTAAAAGCACTTTGCCTGAGAAAAGTTATTCTATACTTAGCAGCACTTCTAAAGTCCCCTGATAATATTATAGTAAAATATAAAAAAGGTAATAAAATATTTATAAATACGCTTCAGACTTCAGAGTGGCTATAAAATTGTTTTATAAGTATGGGTTTTATGTGTTTATAAGTAGAAAATCTATTAAATACTTTCGTAGATCATGCAAATACTTTGTAACAATCTAATGAGTAATAATCGAAAACAAATTAATATAACCATGAAAAAAATGCCTATCAAAAATCAGTCATTTTCAAATCCAGTAGGTTCGGGCGCTACGAAGCCTCAGACAAATACACATACTTGAAACTTGTAGCGACCTGCAGTCACAGAATATATTATATTAGTAGTACCAATTCAGTTAAATAAAATAATAATAATCTTAACTTTTTTTAAACGTTTTTAGGGTTCCGTACCCAAATGGTGAAAACGGGACCATATTACTGAGACTTCGATGTCTGTCCGTCTGTCTGTCTGTCTCCAGGCTGTATCTAAAGAGCGGTTCTTTAGCTAGACTTCTAAAATTTTCACAGATTGTGTATCTGTTGCCGCTATAACAGAAAATACTAAAAATAAAATAAAGTTAATATTTAAGGGGGGCTCCCATACAAGAAACGTGATTTTTTTTTGTCTCGTAATCGTTAATAGAATCAGGCGTTACTTTGCGGAAATCCATAGCTTAAAATTTTGTTTGTTATTATTTTTAGCAATATTCCGCGAAATAAACCTCAACCTTTAAGTAAATGAGTGAGTGCACGCATAGGCATGCGTACAGCACCTCCCTCCTCTCCCACACTGCCTATGCGTACACTCGCATGCAAGAACCTGCAAACACCACCACCACACAAGCAATAATGTTGGCAAATCCGTGCAAGGCCCCTCACCACCATGCAGGTTGAAAACCTCGACGCGCGTTTCGCTCCAACACCGGAGCATCCTTAGGATGTGGACTCTACGAACAACGTTCGTCAAGTGTCAAGTGTCAAGTGTCGTCAAGTGACTTGAAGAACGTTGCTCGTAGAGTCCACATCCTGACGTAATCTTTTGACCTAATTAAAAAAATGAGTAAGTTCTCTGTGCGCCCTCAAATCGGAAGACCTTAGATTTTTATCGTAATAAAAAAAATAAACGGCTAAATCACGGGATTCAGTCACATTATACCACGGTTGATTTATCACATGACTGAGCGTGACCAATTCGGACATTATGTAAAAGTACTAACGGTATCAGGGATACGCGATAACTCATAACTTCAAATTATTTATCGCTTTTTAATTGTAGGGATGTGAAACGATTTTATCGATATACATAGACTACAATAATGTAAAAAATTATAGAGATTATTAGAATCTCTATAATTTTTTACATTATTGTAGTCGATATAAAACCTGTTTTCTTCGACAAAAAGCAACCTTTTAAATCATAATGGCAGTGTTTTGTATACTTTCATATAAAATGCCAATATTGCGATGAAATGTTTGCATATGATTCACAATCCTTCAGATTTCCCCTTGACATTGGGTAACTGGATGACCACACCTTACGACATTTAAAATCGAGTTCTGTACTCATTAGTGAAAGTGTAACATGTCGTCGGCACATTCCGTATGTGACGAATCTGACGATATTATAATTTTTAAAGCATTACAACTTTTTTTAGCTAAATATACAGGGTGTAACAAAAATAAGTGATAATACTTTAGGTTGTGTATGTGTTCCTTGTAGAGAGTTCACTGTGAAAGTAACAGCGCTGAAATACCAAATTTTTTTTTCACTTTTGTATGGGGAAACTCGTGACGCTGGGGCGCTTGCCCATACAAAAGTGAAAAAAAAAGCGCTGCAACTTTCACAGTGAACTCTCCATAAGGAACACATACACACCCTAAAGTATTATCACTTATTTTTGTTACACCCTGTAGAATTGCCTAAAGTAGAATCGATTCTTCATATTAGTGATATTAGCACTCTTTGTTCGTTCGTCGTAACTATTTAGTTTCACAAGACTCAAAGTATCCCCATGTCAAATTTTAACACAATCAGTTCACCGGTTTAAGCTTGAAGATGTTAAAAAGACGGACAGTTGCTGTCATGCGTCTTTGTCTTTTACTTTTTCTCGATTTTCCATTAATTATCCTTAAATATTATATCGATACTTGAAGTCGGGACACGACGATAAGGAGGTTCTGTTCACGAACGATTTAGGGATTTTGAGTAAGTTGGGGCTTATCTCGTTTTTTGTCCTACCGCGACCGTCCGAAGTTATAGTTAATCTGTACGTTACGGATTAATTACTGTAATATTTGTTTCATATGGTATATTTTATCAATAAATAATATTTATTAAACTTAAATATCAATTGTGTATAGTAAAGTATCTCAAACTTCCTATAAAGCATAATGTGCATCCACTTATTTATCTTGATAATCTGTTTCACTTCGATCTATTTAATGATTACTTAAGTTTAATTTAGTAAGAATTTTGACATAAGCTCCATTTTCCTGGCAACTGTTCGTTAAATTAAACATTAATAATTAAAGTTAAGTGATCTTTAAATGTCACCGAGTGTGGCCGTATAATATTTTCAATGGAGAAAGAAAGCTACAGCGTACAGAAAGTATTTTTAATATTATAATCACCATAATGTACAGAAAATGCACAGTAAGTTTTGCCGTGTCTCCGGCAGTTAGAAAGTAGCAATGCCTGAAGCGCACTTTTAACAATCTGAAACATATTCTGAATATTCTTAAGAATTTGTACCTTTGCTATTGTCCTATTCTCGGATTCAAAGACCACTCGTAAATAATATATCACGATGTAAGCTCGAATGAACCTAAAAGCGGCCTATTAGTTTTGCTCCCGTTAACATGTTCGAGGGAAATCAAATGTTTTCATGTAAAATATCTATTCAATTTGTCTCGCAGGTTTGGTTTGGTTGTTGGTTTCCTGAATTCTGAAAATTTAATTAAGTTATAGGTAAACTAAAAAGGTTTAATATGCGTTTCAAAGTTAATTACAACATTAGATATTGTTTTATGTTCGATTTTATTGTACTCGTAAGTAGGTATAGGTATCAATGATTTTTTTTGATGACGAAAATAATTGTGGGTTAGCCTCCTGTTAAAAATTTCCAGATTGTGTACTTAAAATGTAATAATCAGTAACATGACATCGTAACTTCGTAAGTTCTAGAACTTGAAGTTCTAAAAAATCATTGATACTACAACAAGTAACAAACAATAAAGGATTCTAGAATCCTTTATCATCGCCATTTAAGTCATTTTTACGAAACTTTGTTTAACTGGCACGGGTACACAGTTTTTTTACACAAATTTCATTATAGTAAGAGATACACTGTAATTTCTGTAATTTTGTAGTATGTTAATTTTCGCCCAAAAAACCTTTAGCTTCCTAATTATATACCAAAATATCGATATTCGATATTACTTAACACATGCCTATGGGGCCCTCAACAGTTGTGAGGTTACGGTAGTGGTTGATGTGGCAACCCGCGTCGAATCGGCATTCCCGACCGTCCGGACCGTTACGGACGGAACCGGGTTACACAACCGAACGCATTCGGTTATGTAACCAGTGCATTGGGTGCACACGGTGTGGTTTTTGAACGTTTTGAGCTGTCGCATCTGGCTACGGAACTTTTAATAAAATTAATGATATTTTTTTGTGATTTTAAAAAGTTACTATTAGCTTCGAATCTACAAGTAGGTAAATGTATAAGGAATAATTTTCAGGAATTAACTCGTATGAGTAGGTCGATTAGGTATAGCACTTTATGAGTAAGTGTAAAGCAAACGCTCCACTGTCTCGTGTGTCTAAACTTCATCTGTAGCTCAAACGTATGCAAAGCCTCGTTACTATTGACATTGATTTGTCCTATATTTCATATTTAGTTATGTATAATTAAAGCACACGTATCGGATTGTATAGCCCAAATGAAATAATGATAACTGTGTTTATGCAAAAAGTCACGGCAGAAGCGAAAACGATAGTAGTTGAATAACTGCTGGTGCCTAACTGAAGTAACATCAGATTCAAGTCGACTTTTAAGCTATTGCATAGCTTTTAGTGCGGGCTTTGAGTGCGGTGACCGAATCAAGAATTTTTCTTAGTCTTTTTTAGGGTTCCGTAGTCAAAATGGCAAAAAAGGAACCCTTATAGATTCGTCATGTCTGTCTGTCTGTCTGTATGTCTGTCTGTCTGTATGTCTGTCTGTCTGTATGTCTGTCTGTCTATCCGTCCGTCCGTATGTCACAGCCACTTTTCTCCGAAACTATTAGAGCTATACTATTGAAACTTGGTAAGTAGATGTAGTCTGTGAACCGCATTAAGATTTTGATGCAAAAATGGAAAAATTATTAAAAATTTTAGGGGTCCCCATAGGTACAACTGAAACAAAAAAAATTTTTTTTCATCTAACCTATGCGTGTGGGGTATCTATGGATAAGTCTCCAAAAATCATATTGAGGTTTCTCATATCATTTTTTTCTAACCTGAATAGTTTGCGAGAGAGACTCTTCCAAAGTGGTAAAATGTGTCCCCCCCCTCTAATTTCTAAAGTAGGGGCATGATAATTCTAAAAAAATATATGATGTAGATTACTATAAAAACTACCAACGAAAATTGGTTTGAACGAGATCTAGCCAGTAGTTTTTTTTATACGTCATAAATGGTAAACCTTAATCTAAATTTCATTAAATCGACCTAAATATAAAAATAAATCAAAAACCTTTTAATTTCATAAAAATAAACCTTATTGCTGCTGCGGAACCCTTCATGGGCGAGTCCAACTCGCACTTGGCCATTTTTTTTCTTTGTTGGTGCTATAGAATCAGCCAGTGTGTTGTGTAGATGTGCTCGCAGCGGCCTCGAGCGGCCTTGACAATGCCGCGAAAGCGCCGCCCGCGCCTCGCCGTGTCACGTATGCGTTTTGGAAATTACGCGATGATAGTGATTATAATGGAAATCGTAGCGTAATGAAGAATGTCATTTGTAGAGCAGATGATTAAATTGATTTGTAGTCGAAATGATTTTAGGCGGATCTACGTTATTTAACATTAAGTGAAGTCAATTTAAGTTGTAATCATTACTAGTTGAGCTTAACATAGCCCAACCAAATTATGTAAAGTCGGCCTGCCTATGAATCAATTTCTCAGATAGTAAGTTGTTTCCTAGACAGGGACCTAATTAATTTGGTCGCGTTAAGCCAAACTCATCAGACCGATCACAGCTAACATTGAATTTACACACCAAAATGACCAATTGACGTAGGTCCGTCAACTACCTTTTTTTTCAACATGGGGAAATGCTTTACGCATCCCCGGCAAATTGGGGATCAACCGTCAACTGCCTAGGAATCAACTTTTTAGATAGTACATCAGTTTTCCTCTGTAAGGTAAGCATACAGCTATTCTTGTCTTAGTTCTTACAACATAATTCTGCTCTATAACAAACCTTGCGACGTCAATGGTAAACTCAATAACTGAAAATTGCTGATTACTTCTAACGTTAGACAATTACACAATAAGACGTATCCTGATTATCTTTTTTTAAAACTTTATCACCATTGAAGGTGGTGTTTAGGATCAACTTATGTACAACAAAGACGGCAAGAACATAGTTGCATCTTTGATTAATACTACAGTGTTAGTTTCTAATTAACATAATATTATGCATATTTATTGTTTATATTAGCGTCCAGGCATAACAGACCGTTATATTATAAACATTCCTTTGCAGGCTGTCAGAAAAGATTAAATCAGTTGTTTTAGGCCACACATAAATATACTTACAAGGTTAAAAGGGAATAGGACCCATAATACTTATTAGTTATTATTGAATTGGTAATCGTAGTGATCCCGCAGTTCCACATACTCCCGGGGTGCTTCAGCTTAACTGAGGCACACCGCACACCTCCAACCCCACCCGTAAAGGGTATCAAAAAAAAGATAATCGTAGTGATTGCGTCAAAAGGTCTCTTTGGTCTCCCCGGAGCGGAATAAGCAATATGTATAATATTGTACACTTTTATACGCGAAATGAGCATTTCGCAATATATCCAGGCGAGGAAGCAAGGATGCGCACTCACTGCCTCTAAAATTAAAAAAATTTGAGTAAGTTTCAAAAACGAACAAAACTGTTACTATAGCGTTTAAATTTTTATTTACGGTTTCTTTTAATTTGAGATTGTCGGAACTTTAGCGATTTCCACATTCTACGAAGACACGAAGTTTTGGAGAACTGAATGACTAAAGAAATACAAAGTATTCAAATACGACGTAACAACTACATTGTAGTTCTACTATACAGGACTACTACAAATACACTGTATTACGTTACTCTAGGTCTGGAGTGAAAAACACAGGTTCATAGGACGCAAACAGTGAGTAATGTTTAACATTATGCTAAATACATAGACGTAGATTTAGTAGATATGGCATAATATTGTATGTAATCATATTTTATGTAAGTTCTTTTTGAGAAAATAAATGTCTTAAGAGCGACCGCAGACTTACAATTTCAAGTTGGCCAACTACAGTCTGTCAAGAAAGTCATGACAGGCGGGAAAATTTTCTAAACGTAATCACGCTTAAAAGGTGTATTGTTTTCTTTGTATTTTTACAGAGAACGCTTAAATTACATTTTAAGTATTGTCACCTTGCACATTTTTATCTCGAATTAATAAATTTCTCATATTATTTTTTTCATTTAAAAATTTTCCCGCCTGTCATGACTTTCTTGACAGACTGTAGTTGGCCAACTTGAAATTGTAAGTCTGCGGTCGCTCTCAATCTATATTGAGGCAAAAATAGTGGTCAGAGGGGTTTGCGGCCGTTTTGACATGTGTGTTATAACGTTGGACTCGTAGCTCGTAGGCGTCATTTTAGGTGTGTCACTTTTGTGTATAGTAAACAACACAGATAATAGGAATTCGGACAGAAATAAAGTTTTAACATTATAAGGAACGTGTAAATCTGTCCTGTTAAACAGTGGGTATACTGTCCAGTGATTTGACGAGATTTGGAAAGGTACTGGTACATACTGTTGGTAGCTTAGGAACACACCCTTTTACTTCTAGATTTTTCTATCAAATATATTCATCGTACCATATCTAAAGGTTAATAAGCTATGGCAAAATATTAAAAAGGCCAGATTTCGCACGTGTTCCCCTCTAAATCATATCGGTCGATTGTTTCGCTGGAGGCGAGCCAAAAAGCTCCATAAAATTAATCAGTGCGTCGGTACCGGTACAATGAGTACGGAAGCACTGGCTGGTAACAAAAAGTGTTCCATTTGAGAAAACTTTGAATAACTACTGAGGAATAGTTCTGAGGCTTTCGTGGTGGTATCTTGCGACAGCAATGCAACAGGTTAAAAATTGTACTATATCTGCATGCATTATGTGCAACTTTTGATTGACAGCAGATACTATGCAATATCTGCTGTCAAACGCCTGTTGCATTGCTGTCGCAGTAGACATCATCAAACTGCCGATTTTCCTTCTGTTTTGGGCCAATCTCAGTCCCAGATTCAAGATAAATTAAAATTAGACAGTGATAACCTGGGTTTAAAATTTTCAGTGTTGCTTTTTACAAGCTTTGAAAGTAAAAGAAGCTAGAAGTTATTCTATTAATATGTAAATCGGATTTGTTGTACGTGACACAATAATTGATTATTTATACACGTAATATTTATATTCCGTAATTGCTTTTCCAGTGAGCCGGTCGTTCACCTTACAAAGTCCTTATCACTACCAAGTGAATATTTTTGTCGGATTATCGGTCTAAAATTTCTGATACTAAATACTTTTCTTTAAAACTTGATATTTTTCTAGCTTAAGCTTTTCCTTCGTCATTATAGTCATCTTTTACCTAACGTAGTTTGAATGACTGTAGAGTGTAGACGTAGAGTGCAGATAAGCAACCATTTTCTTTTGACGCATCCAAATCAGCCAGCCTATAATATGGGAATCCGCCAGGGACCTCAAACAATAGTCTTCCGGCTTAGAGTAAAATGCGTTGTACAGAACTATTTTCTCATAGTTCAAGTAACAACTTGAATGATTAATGTCTTTATTTATAAGGTAAGTTGTAACAGCTTTTATTTTATGAGTATTTGCTACTACCGCTTATCCTTCTTAAGTTGTAACTGAAGTTAACTGGCAATTTTCTAGATTTACAACAAAATTATGTTGTAAAACTTTATGTTTGTAAAATCGAATATTTTCAATGTTCATATATATTTCGTGACTTAGTATTTCTATACAATTTTTATGTTACACCGAACCGCTGAACCGATTTTGCTAAAATTTGGCATGGAGATACTATTTGTCTCGGAAAAATGTACGGTTGCCGCGCAATAAACGAGTTTTGGCGCAACGTAGTTGTGGACGTCATCTAATTATAAATACTTCACGTAAGGATTGGGCGAGATTCTAGATTCCAACATAATTATAATATTATGACGGAAAGTAAATATTATTCTTGCCTGTTACCAAACGCAGAAGCTCGTGGGACGTGTCTGCATAATATTGTTCTGTTGAATAACAGCTATCAAAACTGTAGTATTTACACAAAATAAAACATTATTTCCCATAGATATCTTACCAACATTATAAACTAATATTTTACTATAAGTAATAACTATTGTATGAGTAATGTTTTACTGTACAGAAAGATACTTAAAATACGCCTAAAAGGTTTAGTTAGAAATATTTTTATATCTATTTAAATATATTTTTAATAACATTATAATTAACACTTATAAATCTTAATTTCTGTCAGGCTGTAGCAAACAAATTTTGGATCTTTGTTTCCCCTCTTTTCAACTAATGGGTGTCCTATTTTAGGGGGTCGTTCTAAAAAAAGAACAAATGTTTTATGTTACCTATCTGCATTTTATGGAGTAACTAGCAGCAGGTGGTCCCGATATTGGTGATAAGGTAAATTAAGCTTTAGTGTTACTGCTTAAACATTTTAATTCTAACAATAAATTTACGTGTTTAATAGGCAATGAATCCTTGCGTGGAACTGGTGAAAAGTTTTTGAATGAAAGTTAGTTTAACAGATGTTGCAAATAAAAACATAATAATGATAGATAGGTACAAAACTCATCGTGCAGTGATGAGTTGCACTTTGACATTTAAAATGTGACTAAGCCCGGCCGCACATTGTCCGGATTCTGATCAGAAACAGTTGAACTCCGCCGGACCGCCCTATCCGAAATACCCTTCCGGCGAATTTGAGCTCACTCGGCTCAGTACAACATACTGTATGTAAGAGACAGCGTGGACGTTCAACAATCAACTGTTTCTGATTAGAAATGTCGTACAATGTGCGGCCGGGCTAATTAGGATATTATGTTATTACTGCGATGAGCGTCCGTGGTCTAGTAGGTCTGGTTCGAACTAGAGAGGGTGCAGTTCGATCCCGGTAGAGGCATCAGGCATGTTCCAGACATTTTCTGTCCTGCAGCTGACATCTTAAATACATAATACGGTCGCTCGTACGGCGAAGGAAAACATCGTCAGGAAACCCGCACGTTGTTGGTCCCAGACGTATTGATCTGTTTATTCCTCTGGACTAGGCCTATAACTATCGAAAATGCCGTAGCCCGTATGTACTTGGGCAACCATACGGACATTACATTCTTGTCCCAGGCACTACAGTATCTGAAGAGTGGTAACTTCGCCATGAAAATACTGTATAAGTCATCCATAACGGATGCAAAAGCCTAGTTTATTATTACTGCAATCTTATCACGCTAGAGGCAGCACCAGCACATACAGTAAACAAAAAGTTTTGTTCGACATTTGACAACGTTTCTGTCAATATTCTGATATGACGTGTGCAACATGTCGGATTTTGGTCGGATTATACGCATCCAGACGGTAGGTTTTGCTGTCAGTTTTACCACAGTCATGACTGTGACTGATGGGTAACCTACCGTGTAAAAGCGTGACTGACAGTTGAATGAAGCTGATTGACGAAAATCTGGATACATTCGTCAGTCCATCAGTCACCATCAGTCAAACATAATTCATGATTGACGGAATTGACTGACGCTTGCATGAGCGTATAATGGATGCCTTAAAGTTAATGTACCTTTCCGCTAGGTATATTAGCTTTATGGGTCAGATTTACTGTATGTGCTAGTAGCGACCCCTGCTCCGACCTTTGCGTAATATATATTGACAAAGATGGCGCTACTTTTGTAGTACCTATAATATAACTGACTGACACTCATTGCGTGCTAATAAAATTGCTGCTAATGTGCGCTTGAGTGATTTACGTTGTAAAAGCTCACGTGAAATCTTCCACAGCCGCCATAATGGCTGTCGAGTTTGTAGTGATGTAGAACTTTAATCGAATTATTTGTATCCATGTTATTGTTTAACTAGACGACTTTGTATCGCCCTTTTCCATCTAATGTAAACCTTCCCTGGACATCCATGAATATTTCAAGATTAAAATTAGCCAAATCGGTTCAGCCGTTCTCGAGTTTTAGTGAGACTAACAAATTATAAAATAAAACATTTTTATTTTTTTTACTTTCAAGTGTTATGAAACAGTGTGTATATAATCTTTTTTGGAAGTCGGTTAAAACGACATCGATAAATAATATTTATAGGTACAAAGGTGTACCGTTTTCGATACTTACTCATAAATTTATTATTATTATGTATGAACCTACTACATAAATGAATAAAAACTTTTTACCACTTTCTACCGCATTACTTGTTGCGTGAACACTTTGACATCACTATATGACTGGAGTAACAAATTGTAGTGATTTGGCATCACGCCGAAACGTTGAACATCAAAGCGCAGGTTGAAGTATTGGTTGTAAATAATTAAAGCCAATGTCGTTGGCTGGATCCCCGGTTTTCCGTTTATCGCCTCATGCTCGATGATTTCGGAAGTAAGGATAAGCCAGCTTGCACAAACGTGGCCGGTGGCACTTACAATAACGGACGACATGTGATATGTCAATTCCACGGCCTTTTCGATTTCTATATCGTATGAGAATTTATCTAGTTTGACAATTTGTCTTTACTACACGTAAAGGCTTTTATACTGATACACGTACAAAATTGAATTAACGCAAACTTTGTATTTTTGGTATTTGGTGCCTACATCTTCACTAGCGTACGATCGAATGGCACAATTTGTAACTGATCAGGATCGAAAAGTATGTCAATTGGTGAACGCAACGGTGGTGTGGTGTAGATTCGAGTTTGTTCATTTTAGATTCTTGTAAATCACGCGCACTGCTGATAAAAAGTCGGAATAGACCCAATAGGATATTTATTTTAGGGACATTCTTTCGAACCGCAGCCTCCACCAGGCCTGCCCTTATGGCAGCAGTCTGAGTCAATATTTACGCCTGTTTACGAGTGTATCTAGACATCTTAATGTTTTATGCGGTAAATAACTTTGATGCAGGTGTATTTGACCTTTTCCGCCGTCTGCATTAAGATTTGATCCGTGTGCAATAAGAATAGTACTGGATTTGAAACCTAGAATGTCTAAAGGCCGTCACAGACTTAGCTATAATATAATATATTAATATGTTTATAGCTAGGCATATTACTATATATTTTCTATACAATTTTCGCGTGACCACACACTCAGCTATAATATATATTTCTGGTCTCAGTGTGTTTAGTACGGTATATTAATATACATTATAGCTAAGTCTGTGACGGCCTTTTCCTTATCATGTTTCAAGAATCAAGTGAATCATACCTATCTGTTTCAAGTAGCTACTTTACGTTGCTTCCTGAATAATATGTGATTTGAACATACACATCGAAATCTTATAGGACATTTAATTAATTTTAAGACCACCCTATTTTAAGTCCACCATAAAGATACTCAAATATCTAAATCGAAAAATTGTCTGCACTTTCATTTGATTTAAAAATTACCCAACAAGCGGTCGGTCATTGAATCGGTTTGTGTGCAGTTCCCCAAACTGCAAACTAAATTTCCTACTAAAATACAAACTCAGTTGTTGAAATTTGAGTTCTAGTGTAAGCTTTTACGTTGTGCTAAAATGGCTTCATGCTTGAAAAGTCAAAAAATTTGCTGCATTTTACTTTACGGTAAAATTGAGTTAAGAGTTGCGCCAGTGGTTGCATTAAAAATGAGACATTTTACAAGAATAGAGAGCCATATTTTTACGTAACTGAAATAAACTTCGTAAGCTATTAGGAACATACTATTAGGATAAATAATGTTTAAAATGCTCTTTGGTTACACATTACAATAAATATTTATTTCAGTATTATTCGTCTGCATTTTTAACCCTTTGAGCATACCCATTTTATTGTGATAGGACTACAATTTTGAATGAAACATTTTAGTTCAATTTACCCTGCGTTCCATTTGATGTTAAAAACGATCAAAAGCTCAAAATAGGAGGCAATTTGAGCGTTTTGATCGTTTTTAACATCAGATGGAACGCGGGGTTAGAGTTGAAGACATGAGACATCGCTTTGCCTCGTCACGTTATAAGGCCCTTAATTGCGCTACCACCAAACGTACCTAACCACCTTACTGGTAGCATGTTATGGAAGTTTATAAAATATTTACATCATGCAATAGTTCAAAAACACAGAGCATTTACCTCTAGCGGCGATCACTTCGAGTACTGAATTCCAAATAGCGTTTATGTACAAATCGTGCCAAATTGTATATTATAGTAGTAATAGTTTGTTGCCTAAATCACCATCATCTTCCGTGTTTTGAATGTATACACGGTGGAAACCTTGTGGTCTTCCGCAGTCATACTTTCAACAATATACACTGTTGAAAGTTCTTTAGTGACAAGAAAAACCTACTAAAACACAAGACAATCCTATCAAAAACATGCTGTAAAAAACCAAGTCTCGCAACTCAGTTTTTACACCGTAAAAAGTTGTGAGATCCATGTAATACCAAGTCGCCAGTCGGTCAATTTATTCAGTCCCCTTTTGTCTTAAGCTATTACGTAAGTTATTATCATATCAATATTATAAAGATTTTGATGATAGTCAGTGAGTGAGTGACAAAATTAAGAAAGTTCAACAAATCACAATTCTTAAAGTACTGGTTCAAATTCAATGAAATTTTAAATACACTGTTATATTTTGTACTGTTTATACAATGCTTGCTTAGTAACTGAAAATTCAGGCTTGTTGTTATATCCACAACGAAGTTATAGGGGGGTCAAAAAGAGCCTGAATTGCTTCGAGAAAAGGATGGTACAACCGTGCCGCTTTTTTGCTCGACTTGGCGGGGGTACTGCCGTGCTCCCAGATTCTTTACAAGTGTGCGCTCTACGAGAAGTTTAACTTACGAAACCATACATCCGGGATGAGAACTGTCCTATGTGCTCTGTCGGAACTCTATATATTTTATTTTTTAAACATCAAAATCGGTTTAAATGTGAAGGAGTAATAAACAAACTGGTAGACTGACACACTCTGGCATAAGAATGCAAGCTATTTATAGGTCTACCAGGATTTGATGGCAAAGAACAATGGCCAAATCGTACCAGGTGGGTGGTGGCGTCCCGATATGCCATTGGTAGTAAAAATTCCCTAATATTTTAAGGCATCGAAAAACATTAGAAATGTGTCTATAAATAGCCACAAAAAAAGATCAGTTTCGTTGTTGTCTTTCATATGTTCTGACAGTCAGCGATCATTCGCATTCGTTCTATTTTTTGGGTAATATACTCTAGGAAAAATTGAAATACACTTGTAGGCTACACCGTCGGAAAAAAGGTAGTTCTTAAGTCTAACCTCAAAATAATTGTAATCGTTAATAATTATTATAAAAAATCGTGGCTATTTAGACATAATTCTCAAACGGAATTATGTTTAGAGTATAAGAACAATCCAATCTAACTATAGTTTATTTTGGGACATCAAAAATAAAAGTCGAGTCCAGCTCCTATACAAATTTGACCATGATTCTTTTAACGGCAGATTTTCAAAAAATATTCTGATCATTCGATATTTTTTTATATTATTTGCATGCTTATCACACAGAATCAGCCGCTATAAGGAAACAAAGGATCAAAATGTTTTATTTCAATTACCCCGGTATTGCTAGAGTCAATTATTTATTTTCTCCCTTTTTGCACTCAGATTCTGGTAGTCCTATAGTAATATTAAGTGATGTTAGTATGAAATAGGTGCTTACTTTATAAAACATATTTTTATATGCAGATCCACCATTTGGTATATTTTGAGTCAAAGTTAATTAAGCTAAGCTGGAATCTCATATTGCGTTCCAGTCGAGGCATACCTACTACGAGTATTAAAACTAACGAGAATCGAACTCTGGGATTGCTATAAGAAGATTACATCAGGAGTTCCTAGACTTTCTGATCAAAGGAGATTATCGACTGAATATATAATAACGAATACATTTTTAGAAACTAACATTTATATAACTTGCATTTGAAATGTGTTTTGGACGAAAAACATAATATTTTGCTAGGCGTTTTACTCCCAATCCATTTTCCAGGATAAGGTATCTAATGTCATGTACTGAGACCCAAAGTTTTAGTAAAGTTTTTTTATTTTTTATTTAGTCATAATGACATTGTAATTTTCCATCTTTTTAGTAAAAGATTACCCCGTGCGAGTTTCTTACGCCGGTTCTTCTCGCCGGGTTAGTTCCCGAACCGGTGGTAGGCCCCAGTAGCATCAACGTTCTGAAAGTGTTTGAAAAAAAACTTATTCTGAACAAAAATTTTTCACTTTGATCCATACGAAATTTCAGCAAAATCGGTTCAGCAACTGGGGCGTGAAGAGGTACCTAACAGACAGACATACAGACAGACACACTTTCGCATTTATAATATTAGTATCGATAGGTACCAAAACATGTTTTTGAATGAATGATATTATATGAACTTCGTTGCGTTCAAGCTCGTTTTTCGCACTAGGACTTAGGAGTATGATTTTTCCAGCCTGCCTAGCATACGCCAACGAGATATCTCACTCACGAGATAACTAAAAACTACTCTTCTCATAATGTCAAAATCTCGACATTATCTCGACTAAACTCTCTAAAAATGTGTTATTTCGATGATAGATCTACGCTACAAAAAATGTTTGTCATTCCCTAGGTCAATAGAGATGAAGATACAAACTATCAAACATCGAGAAACATGTAGAGTGAGATATCTCGTTGGCGTATGCTAGGCAGGCAGGATACAAGATTTTCTATATTTTTCCCGGGACTTAAATTATTCCATACAATATATCATATAAGTGTACCATACCAAATATCATCAAAAATAATATCAAATATCATCAAAATCGATCCAGCGGACTAAGCGTAAAGGGGTAACAGACAGACACACTTTTGCATTAAGTAATAATATTATTAGTACGGATATTATAATATTACAGTTTAGAATGTCCCCAGAGCGCGGTATGAATTAACCATCGCAGGCAAGCTGTTTCACGTAGCGGCAATAGGTCCTTGCAAATTACATCATTGCTTCTGTTTTGTATTATGATGTTTCATTTTGACCTTGAACAAAATTGATATTGAGCAAATTGTAATTGAAAAAGCAAGAACTTATTGTTTTCTTCGTTTAGATTTAGAAGAAACAAAACCAAGGTTCTGTTTTAGCGCAATATCGATATATATTATTTAGTTATTAAAATAAGTATTTATTAAACTGGAGACCTATAATTTTAGCGTTAAGAAAATGCGTTTTTTAATTAAATTATTATTATTATTAATGTTGTCTATTGATGTAATATTTGGCTTTTTCGAAGAAGGTAAGTACTTACTGACAGCTCTGCCTAACACACAATAAAATACGAAAATTTTGCTTCATAAGGTCAACACAAGCAGGTACTTAGCAAATTAACAAATTCTAGGATTTGAATAATTTACAGAGTAACGTTCTATGTAATTTCTGTGAACTTTATGAACTGAATTAATTATATAATCAACTATTCAACGTTCTGGCTGTAATGTAAATTTAAAATTAGAAACGTTTAGGGCTTCAAATTTCCATGTATTGAAATTTGAACTCCATATTATTTCTATGCTAACTCAATAATAATTAATTTGATGGTATATTGTACCATTGTAGGTATATGGTTGCCGGGTATAAATTAGGTAGAGTACGTAGAACCTGCAAGGCTTTAAATATGACTTTAAATGAGAATCGTCGCTTTTCATCATTGAAACTCATACAATGATTCATTCTAAAGACAAATTACCCAATACTGAAAAGCTTAGCGCACATCGTGCTGCGGCTGCGGCGCATTAGGGTAAGCCGCATTTTTTAGTTTAATGCACAGCACAAAACTTGTATGAAATAAATAATACTTAGTAAAAAAAAACCAAAAAAAAACGCATTTTATAAAATTATTTTTTTTACAAATTATTGCATTGGCATTGGCTCCTAATACGTATGCAAAGATTCAAATAAATTAGAGAACTGGAGATTTGTAAAAATTGTGCTCTAAGATTTCGTTACATACAGGAGTGATACAGCCCAAGCTGTTAAAATGAGGCCCGTTCCGATGCTACCCGCCACAATGTAACTGAAGCTGTACAAGGTTTTTTTGCATGGCTAAAATCCGTTCATTTTCAAGTGAACTTCATTCTTTTTCGTATTCCACATTCTACGCCCCATAAGAATGTCATCCACGCGCCAAAATATCCCTAATGATTGATGATTCACTGTAACAAAACTTCTTATTCAGTAAACAATAAAAGTTAATGTTATTACAGTTAGTCTACAAAACGTCTTCATTCCTCCAATCATACAACATCGAATACAAACCAGTAGTTATCTCTTTAACTCTATCGATCACTTCATTGGATCTATCATAAAATTAGCTTAAATACTTAATGGTATAAACTGGTATGGTTCAAATGTAAAACATCTCGATACAATAATTGTTGAACCTTGGTTCGATGTAGGCGTGGTCGCGGCGCAGACGAGCCAAACTCAGCGAAATTGTTACCTTATGAATGTTCTGTAGTGAACTATGTGTGACACATAGAGGTGAACTGAAGCGACAGCTATGAAATTGTTTGTGTTTACGGAAAGAGGTGAAATGCAGAGTAAAATAATGTTTGAATTCCTAATCTGGGGGCACGGCAGTGCCCCCGCCAAGTCGAGCAAAAAAGCGGCACGGCCGTACCATTCTTTTCTCGAACCTACTTATAGACTACCGGTACTATCTAGTCATTTTCCAATTTGTTAATCCAGCTAGAAAAGCACAGGTATACGATAAGCTTAATTTGATGCAAGTATGCAACTTCTGGCTAGAACTTAATCTGAAAGTTTTACTACACAAAGCTGTGAATCAAAAAGTTGTGTGCCGAGAATGGTATTGAAAACTTGCTTACACCCGATTTAGATAAAAGTTGGTATGGAAATAGTAAATACTTTAGATCCCGGAAAGTACATTAGGATACTTTTTATGGCGGAAAATAGACACTTCCCGCGTGATATTTTGAATGTATAAGAACTTACGAAATACATTTCATCGTACTTTAGTCTGTATGGCTCTTTATCGAGTGTCTTCTTGCCTTTTTTTTAACATGGGGAAATGCTTTACGCATCCCCGGCAAATTGGGGATATCGGTCGGGGTACGTGGGTCTCCTGCGTAGTCTACCCACTAAAACCCCATGGTGCTCCACTCATCGCTTAAGGGAGAGTTGCGGGTACGATATAACCTACCGCAACGAGTGTCTTCTCGCCTACATATTAGTTCAATCTATCTTAAACTGAAATTGCAAAAATCGCGGCAATCTGTAACTTGAGTCTACATTCCATAGCAGATCAACAATGCACGCAAGGTGAGGCAACTGCCGAAAGGGCAAATTCGATAGATATAAAACGAGCACATCCCCCCATAGAGTATACTCCAACAGTGATCTAAGAACAATCTGCACGATGTCGACACTGGTAAGATCAATCATAATTCATAAAATAAATTTGAATATTCGAGCTCTAATATTTTTTCTGTCTTTACTGTGTAGATAACATTAATTACTTTTTTCTACAACCCCAAAAGGTATAACACAAAATATGATGATAATATTATGTATAATATGGGGTTAATCGTAGGGTAAACAATTATCACTTACCTCCTAACGTTTGCAAGAAGACACTACTATGAAAATAAAGGCAATGGATTATGTGAGTAGATCCATACAGGAATAACAAAAAATATGGAAAATAATTTGTAACATTGTAAAATAAGCCAAAAAAATTAGCTTATAGGTTTGTAGCGTAGGCCGTAAGGAGTTTCATATCCATGTTGCTTACTCTACATCAGGAATTCCCAATGTCGGTTACGCGCGGAGCCTTTTATTAGGGTGCAGCGCAGACATTGAGGTGCCACCAAAAATATAGTTATCTATACATATAATAAAACTGTAGAAATGTGAATTCTGTAGAAGCCAAAAATGTGGTTAGTTTTTTGTCTGTCGGTCTGTCTGTTTGTCTGTCTGTCTGTCTGTCTGTCTGTCTGTCTGTCTGTCTGTCTGTCTGTCTGTCTGTATGTTTGTTCCACTATCACACGAAAACTACTGATCTTATTTGAAAGCGGTTTTCGCAGATATATTTGTCTTCTTCCAACTTAACATCAGCTGGTGTATAAAAAAAATTCCCCCACCCCTCGAAGGGGACAGAAGAGGGGTCAGATTTTGTATCAAACTTTTTTCTTCAACACGAATACTACTGATTCGCCTTCTTCCAACTCAACATCTGGTATATAAACTCCCCCCCCCCACTCCTCTAAGGGGACCATAAAGGGGGTCAGATTTTGTATCAATTTTTTTCTATAATGGACTTACGTCATATTGTTACGAATGCGGACACGTAGTGTCATCTAGCGGCGACCGGGCGAAGCCATCACAGACGGCGTAAATCCCCTATTCAATACCAGATGCCGCTACTTGCATGTTTTTGTTTATTTGCGCGTGCACTCTCGAATTTTCCCACAGTTGTTTACATGTTGACGCGAGCTGTGGAATTTTCTAGTACGGTCTAGAGCTCGCCTCGACCCGTATAAATGCGGCAGGTGGACGAGCCGCGGAGTCAGTCTTCGAATGTTTTCGAGTGAGCGATAATCAAAGCGACTTCGGAAGTGAGAAACAAGTGACTTAGTGAGTGAACCAGTGATAGTGCTTAGTGTTTAGACATAGTGACCTAGTGTGAATTAGTGTTTAGTGTTTGGACCTAGTGAGTTGTGTGTAAGTATAGTGTAAGTGTTAAGTGTAGTGTAAAATAAAAGTCTTCAAGAGAGTCACCAGGTCTTTTTCTCCGAATCATCGAACCTTAGCACGTAACAACTGGTGTCGGAAGTGAGATTTGGAGATGCCATTGACTCCGAGAGAGGACTTCAAGGGGAGTGTCAGGACAAGGGCACAGCGAGCTGCTGCCATCGACTCCGAGAGAGGAGTTCAAGGGGAGCGTGAGGACAACGGCGCAGTGCCAGTGACTCCGGGAGAAGACTTCGAGGGAAGTGTCAGGACTAGGATGCAACAGGCTGCGGAGGCCATACCCACTGGGGACCAAGCTCCGCCCACTGCGGGGCAGGCCTCACCCACTGGCCCCGCCCACCGGGACCCGCCCACTGGCCACGCCCCTCAGGCCCCGCCCACTTTGGGTGTGGCCACGCCCACTGGCTCCGCCCACCAGGCCACGCCCACTCAGGCCACGCCCACTGGCTCCGCCCACCAGGCCACGCCCACTCAGGCCACGCCTACTGGCTCCGCCCACCAGGCCACGCCCACTGGCGCCGCCCACCAGGCCCCGACTGATCAAGCCCCATCAACTGGCTCCAGCCACCATGCCTCGTCAGTAGCTTCTACAGCACCGCAAATGGCTCTTCATTTAGAAAGTTTAATTAAATTAATGGAGCTGCAAAGGGCTGATATTCAGGTTTTGCAAGATTCTCAAAGGGCAATGATGGAGGCACAAGACCGCAAGCTCGGCGCTTTGCAAGATTCTCAAAGGGCAATGCAAGAGTCACAAGAGCAACAAAAGGACCTTCAAGAAAAGGCGCTTCTGGCGATAAAGGATGTCAGTGACACGGTGACAAAGCTTCGTAAAGATGTCGACGTAATGGACGAACGAGTTACCGGGTTGGGATTGGATATGGAAAATGTGAAAACCAACATCACCGAACTACAGAAGAAAGTAGTGCGCCTGGAAACCACAGGAGTCGCGACGTCGAGTGGAACTACCGGAGTAGTGGTACAAGGACCAAAAGTTAAAGTGCCACCATACGACGGTACTACTTCTTGGAACGCTTATCGTCAGCAATTCCAGACGGTTGCTACTGCCAACGGATGGACTGAAGACCAATGCCTGACCGCTCTCACTGTTGCGCTCAGAGGGCAAGCTTTGTCGGTCCTGGAAGCACACACAGGAAATGGGTTCCAAGATCTGATGGAGGCGCTTGAATCCAGATACGGGGAGCGACACCTGGAGCACGTGTTCCGTGCCCAACTTCGTGACAGAGTCCAACGCTCAGGAGAGGGACTACAACAATGGGCGTTGGAAATTGAAAAACTGGTCAAGAAGGCACATCCAGGAGCAGACTCCAAGATGGTTGACTCAAACACTATTCAAGCCTTTGTCGACGGAATCAGGGATCTGGAAGTCCGAGCTGCAGTAAGGCTACGTCACCACACCTCGCTAAAGGAAGCGTTGGCGCATGCTCTAGAGGTCGAGGCTGTCCGGCGTGACATACGGCAGACCTATAAAATCCGCGAGGTCTCGGAGGAAGTGAAGGAGGTCAAAGCTCCTACGAAGAGAAGTTTTGGAGCCATGTGCTACAAGTGCGGCGAAAGGGGCCATCTTCAGCTCAACTGCCCGCAGAAGGATACCCAGATGGCAAGAATGAAAAGGCTTGAGGAACAGATGGAGGAGCTGAAGAAGCAAAGGGCTTCGTCCCCTGCCCGGGAGCAGGGAAACGAATAAAAGCCAGGACTGAGGGGCGAGTACTGGCTGATGCGGAGGGAGCCCCGATAACCGTTATCTCCCAAGCATGCAGCGGGAATAGTCTTGTGATTCAGGGGACTATTAACAGGACGGATTGCAAAATGACTCTAGACACAGGAGCCTCTAGAACGATAGTGAACCCAAATCTGGTAAAAGCCGCAAGACGACACAAGAGGAGAATTAACTGTCGGCTCCTTACTGCCTCCGGTCAGCCAATACCCGTCCTGGGAGAAATGTCAGTTACGATTAATGTAGGGGGGTCCTCATACCCTCATGACGTTATCGTGGCTGAAATAATGGATGATTGCATCTTGGGTTTGGATTTCATGAAGAAGCACAACTGCAGGATTAATGTCGCCGACGGAGTTTTCAAGTGTGGCGAAGAAGAAATTTTCATCCTTGGAGGCGCCTGCGGGAAAGTCGCATGTGTAAAGGAAGTCATTATACCTGGACGAGCGGAAGCCCGGGTGCTGGTGAAACTACCGCCAGCTGGAAAGAACAAGTCTAACAGATGCGTGTTGATCGAAGACACACCCACCAAGACATCAGCACGAAAACTGATGACGGCAAGAACCCTTGTTAGTGGAAGCAGTCACGCTGTGGTCCGGGTTTTGAATCTTGGTGAACGCGAGATCTGCTTGAACAAAGGTGACGTCATTGGAAAGTGCGAGGAAGTTGTCTGGATGAGAAAGTGCAGTTCGACGACGGACGCAGACCCAGCAAACAGCAGCAACAATGGATTAGTGACTGAGCTACTCGATGACTGCAAGAGTAATCTGACTTATTCGCAGAGGATGAAAGCTAAGAAGTTTTTACAGCGCCACGCGAATATCTTCTCCAGTCAGGAAGGTGACCTTGGAAGAACGTCGATGGTTCAGCACAGGATAGATACCGGAAACGAGAACCCGATTCGTCAACGAGCAAGACGGATACCAATTGCAAAGGAGAAGGAAGTGGAAGGCCTTTTGGAGGACATGAGAAGGCATAAAATAATTGAACCGTCTGCAAGTCCGTGGTGCTCACCTGTGGTATTAGTGAAGAAGAAAGATGGCAGCACAAGATTTTGTGTGGACTACAGGCGTCTCAATGATGTCACTAAGAAGGACAGCTACCCATTACCTCGGATCGACGATACTCTCGATACCTTGAGTGGCATGAAATGGTTTTCGACCCTGGACCTGAAATCTGGATACTGGCAGGTGGAAATTCATCCAAAAGACAAGGAGAAGACAGCTTTTTCCACCGGTAAAGGTTTATGGCAGTTTAACGTCATGCCCTTTGGATTGTGCAACGCACCTGCCACATTTGAGCGACTCATGGAGTGTGTACTGGCAGGCTTAGTTGGAGAGGCTTGCTTAGTCTACTTGGACGACGTCATCATTGTTGGCCGCGACTTCGAGGACCATTTGCGAAACTTAGAACGAGTTTTCGCCAAAATAGAGGGGGCCAACTTAAAGTTGAATCCGAAAAAGTGTCGTTTATTCAGGAGTAAGGTCAATTATCTCGGCCATGTTATCTCAAGTGATGGAATCCAGACGGACCCGGAGAAACTGGAAGCAGTTCAAAATTGGCCAACCCCTAAGAACAAAACTGAAGTGCGAGCATTTCTCGGCCTATGCTCCTACTACAGGCGTTTTGTTAAGGGATTCTCGGAGATAGCCAAGCCATTACATCGGCTGACAGAAGATAAACGACAGTTTATTTGGGACGAGACTACTGAAGATTCTTTTCAGAAACTGAAGAAACATCTGTGTGAAACACCAATCCTGGGGTATCCACAACCTGAAGGTCAGTTTATAGTCGACACGGACGCAAGCAACACGGCCATTGGAGGGGTGTTATCTCAAAAACAGGGTGAAAGAGAAGTTGTGATTGCGTATTTCAGCAAATCTTTATCCAAGCCAGAGAGAAACTACTGTGTGACAAGAAGAGAACTCTTGGCTGTTGTAAAGACGCTACAACATTTCAGCAAATACCTCATCGGCAGACAGTTTTTACTGCGAACTGATCACGCAGCCTTGAAGTGGCTACTGCAATTCAAGAACCCAGAAGGTCAAGTAGCACGATGGATTGAGCAGCTCCAGGAGTACGACTTCAAGACCGAACACCGCAGCGGAAAGTCGCATGGGAACGCCGACGCACTCTCACGAAGGCCGTGTTCAGAAGACTGCAAACATTGTGTTAAGCAGGAATCTAATGAAGTGACAATAAAGTTAACGAGAACAAGTCCTTTGGGTCCATGGGAGAATGATGCCATGAGGGAGGCTCAAGAAAAAGATGACGACCTTCGGCACATCATCACATGGAAGAAACGGGGTGATGTAAAACCAACCTGGAGTGAGGTTGCACCCACTGGCGCTGTCACTAAGGCGTACTGGGCGCAATGGGAGAGTCTGGTACTTCAAAACGGAATACTCTACCGGAAATGGGAGAAGACTAACGGCAGAGAGTTCCATCTTCAGATAGTTGTCCCAAGAGCGAGAGTACCAGATATTCTCCGTGAAATGCACGATGGCGTATCAGGAGGTCATCTAGGTGTCAAGAGGACGTTAACAAAAGTGCGGGAACGATTCTACTGGTTGCATTGTCGAGATGACGTGCAGGATTGGTGCCGCAAATGTACTACTTGCGCTGCAGTGAAGGGACCACAAACCAGGAGCCGTGGGAACCTGCGGTTGTATAACGTTGGCGCACCGTGGGAACGAATTGCAGTTGATGTAGCTGGGCCATTTCCTGTAACGGAGTCGGGAAACAAGTATTTCATGGTCGTCATGGACTACTTCACCAAGTGGCCTGAAGTGTTCGCCATACCAAACCAAGAAGCTACAACAGTTGCTTCTAAGCTAGTGGAAGAAGTGATATCTCGCTTTGGTGTGCCTCTGGAAATCCATTCTGATCAGGGCAGGAATTTCGAATCGCAGGTCTTCCAGGAAGTGTGCAGAATCTTGGGAATGCATAAAACGAGGACCACCGCGTACCATCCACAGTCTGATGGAATGGTTGAGAGATTTAACCAGACCCTTGAGAGGCATTTGGCGAAATTGGTAGATGACAAACAAAAGGATTGGGACAAGTACATACCGCTCTTCCTTCTGTCGTACCGTACCGCCGAGCATGAGAGCATAAAGGCTACCCCGGCATATGTCAATTACGGTAGAGAACTACGAGTACCAGTAGACCTCTTGACAGGAGGGTCACCGGAGGAACCAAAGACCGTACAAGACTATGTCTGCGATTTGAGGGAAAAGATGCGCTATATACATGCCATGGTTCGGGAGAATGGGTTACATTCAAGTGAGAACATGAAGACCAGATACGACCGGAAATCGAACACGAGCGGCTTCGAAGAAGGGACACTGGTGTGGCTGCATAACCCAACTCGTCGAAAAGGGAAATCTCCAAAGTTGCAGACCAAGTGGGACGGCCCATACAAAGTGGTTACCCGATTGAATGATGTGACTTATAGGATTCAAAAGCAACCAAGAGGGACATTCAAAGTGGTACACATAGACCGTCTGGCGCGTTACCATGGCAGTAACAATGATGCTCGGGACGAGCATCTCTAAGAGGGGAGTAGTGTTACGAATGCGGACACGTAGTGTCATCTAGCGGCGACCGGGCGAAGCCATCACAGACGGCGTAAATCCCCTATTCAATACCAGATGCCGCTACTTGCATGTTTTTGTTTATTTGCGCGTGCACTCTCGAATTTTCCCACAGTTGTTTACATGTTGACGCGAGCTGTGGAATTTTCTAGTACGGTCTAGAGCTCGCCTCGACCCGTATAAATGCGGCAGGTGGACGAGCCGCGGAGTCAGTCTTCGAATGTTTTCGAGTGAGCGATAATCAAAGCGACTTCGGAAGTGAGAAACAAGTGACTTAGTGAGTGAACCAGTGATAGTGCTTAGTGTTTAGACATAGTGACCTAGTGTGAATTAGTGTTTAGTGTTTGGACCTAGTGAGTTGTGTGTAAGTATAGTGTAAGTGTTAAGTGTAGTGTAAAATAAAAGTCTTCAAGAGAGTCACCAGGTCTTTTTCTCCGAATCATCGAACCTTAGCACGTAACAATATTATTAACTGTATTTTCCAACTTAACATCAGGTGTACACAATTTTCCCCCCCACCCCTCTTAGGGGACAAAAAGGGGGGGGGGTTAAGATTTTGTATCAATTACTGATGAAGTAGAAATACTTTAAATGGCAAAACAACGTTTGCCGGGTCAACTAGTTTATAATAATTTTGTTACTATAGGACACCTCTACTATATGTATCCTAGGCAGATGGCGGACCTAAGTAATTTGGTCGCGTTAAGTCAAACCCATTCGATCGATCACAGCTAACTATTTAATTGACATAAGCCGACCAAACGACGAAGGTCCCCCATCTGCCTAGGAATCAACTTCTCTGATAGAACCTCTATTTTATGTGTTAGTATATTCTTAGTCTATGCATCGTTTAGTCTATGACTAATATCGTCCTCTATAATTATACATCCCAGGTATTTGCCGTAACCCTGCTCATCGCTTCATCGTCAGCAGCCCGGCTCGACCACCTGGTATCAGGTTACGGTGGCAACGCTCAGCCCTTTCGCTTTGAGAACGTCAACAATGGCGACGGAACATACCGATTCAGGTGAGCTTACCGTGAAAAAAGAAGGTATTATTTGGTACTACGAAAACTGATTGGCTAGAGTCTAGGGTCTAGACTATGGGGTCAGTCAAGTATAACTTATAAGTTATAACCATATTAACTATATTGAATATCATTTGAATTTTTGTTACTAGTCTCGTGGTTTGAACCACGATTTTTATATTGGCCATGGACTATGGTACATTTTCCTTGTGTGTGCTATCCTTCCATTTTGATATAGTGTCAAAAAAGATGTGTTATCAAAGACTTTTTTCTATTGTATTCCTTTTGTATCTTTATAAGTGTGCAACATTAAAGAACATTTCATTCATTCATTCAAAGCACTAGTCGCAGTTTCCTGCAGTATTTTTCTTTAGAAGGTTTCCTTTAGTAGGTTCGACAATAAGACCGTCAAAAGTCAAAACCTTAATTATTGTGCCACCGTTTGGGTTTTGCCGGTTCGTCTCGATTTTATTATACTTTTATGTTAATTGCTTGTCATATACTACCATGCCTCCTATTTCGTAATTCAAACGAGAGATATAACATTAAAAACCTAATATTTATTTAACGCAGACAAAAGTAGGTCTTAAAATGTTGCAAACAATGGAAGCAACATTTTACTAAACAAAAATGTAAAGTTCAAAGTCGGTTGCGTGATTTGTTTGATATTATTTCTACAATAAATGTTATAGTTTACAGCTAGAACTTATAATAATTGTAAGGTCAAACAGGTAAAGATTAAGTTCTCACCTTTGGAATGTTAACACCGGAAACCGCATTGGAAATATTAACAGCTGGTGTATAACATAATTGTTTAGCATTCACAGCTGTAATGGTATTTTCCATATTATCAAATCAACTTCTTTTAATTTTGCTCAAAACTTTCTTTTTTCGTTGAAAAAGTAGACAGTCTATGCTACTGCGTAGACCGTCTTCTTATCACTTGTGTATAATATTATCTACTCGTACATACATAATTATAGTATGACAGCAACGTGCATTGTAGTGTAGATATCATAAACGGTAGGAAAGGTAGCTTAAATTAATATAGGTACGACAAATACACACGTCTTCTAGAAGATTCATCTAACTTTGCAGCTACGACACACCAACGGGCATCTCCGCTCGGGAGAGCGGGGCTCCGCGCGCTCAGGGCCCCGAGGGCCCCGCCGTCACCGCTGAGGGGGCCTTCTCCTACACGGCCCCCGACGGCCAGCAGATCTCTCTCTCCTACACGGCGGACGAGAACGGCTTCCATCCAGTCGGTTCCCATCTGCCCACACCTCCCCCTATCCCTGAAGCCATCTTACGGTCCTTGGAGTATAACAGACAACATCCATCGTAAGTTTTTTTAAATAAAATTCATGTCACCTGATGGAATGCAACTACCGTTGCCCATGGACACTCGCAACAATAGAGCTGTAGGTGGATTGCCGGCCTGAAATTAAAAGTGAAATTGTATAATATAGAATATACCTATGGCGAGGCAAGTTAAAGTGCCTAAACTTGTCGACCAGATCTTTTAAGCTGTAAAGCTTTCTCAGTTTTACAGCATTAAAGCTATAAAAGTAGTTCTGATGACAATACTATTATATTATATCCTGAAAATGCTCTAAAGTTAGAGCTAACTCATATTATCCCATAAGACATATAATTATGAGGTACGAATGGTATTTTATAATAAACTAGCTGTCCCGGCAAACGTTGTTTTGCCATTTAAAGTATATTTTATCATCAGTTGATACATGTTTTACCCCCTCTTTTGTCCCCTAAGAGGGTGTGGAGGGGAAGGTCATACACCAGATGTTAAGTTGAAAAACACAGTTAATACCTAATATGAAGTAAGTCCACTAAAGAAAAAAGTTGTATACAAAATCTGACCCCTCTTTGGTCCCCAGAGAGGGTTGAGAGGGGAGGGGGGGAGGATTTTTATACACCAGATGTTGAGTTGGAAGAAGACAAATATAATATATCTATGAAAACCGTATGCAAATCTGTGAAAACCGTATGCAAATCGGATCAGTAGTTTTCGTGTTAAAGAAAAAAGTTTGATACAAAATCTGACCCCCTCTTTTGTCCCCTTAGAGGGGTGGGGGGAAAAAATTTTATACACCAGATGTTAAGTTGGAAGAAGATAAATATATCTGCGAAAACCACATTCAAATCGGATCAGTATTTTTCGTGTGATGCTGGAACAAACATACAGACAGACAGAAAGAGTGACAGACAGACAGACAGACAAAAAACTAACCACATTTTTGGCTTCTATAGCGATGTAGTGACAAAGGTGTAATTTCGGGTGTCATTTCATATCTTTTATGTACAGAATATTCATTTCTACAACAGAATATTTTCTTCCTCCCGCACGCGCTTTGGTGACGCTCACTATCGTAATATTTTAATTTCGCCATAATTTCAAAACCAAACGTCCAATTTTAATCATTCAAAGACCAAATATTATCTACATAAACTGTACTTAGTGATAAAATAATTTATTTTGATAAGGATTAATAGCGTCAGTAAAATATATCCGTTTAAATTTATTCCAAAAAAAAATTAGGATTTTTAAATAAATAAATGGTTATTGTGCCTCACTCGACATAGATAGGTATAGTGTGTCGCGGACTTTTTTGTAGATATTTATAAGATCTACAATTACTTAGAACATTTTATGGTTCTATCTTTTATAGTTTAGGCAGCGTACGCAAAATAAGTAACTTTTCTAGCTGATTTTTTACACCTTGCGTCCGAAAAACTCAAATATCTTACGGAACCCTACTTTTTTCCAAAATAAAATGTAGCCTATGTTCAGCAGAAATAATGTGAGATTTCAATAGCAAAAGAATTTTTCAAATCGGTTCAGTAGTTTCGGAGCCTATTCGACTCAAACAAACAAATCTTTCCTCTTTATAATAGTAGTGTAGATAATAATAATGTTGTAAAATTTAGATCTATAGAATTAAGGAAGATAATATTATTATTTAGGAACAGCATGAAACTACGGAGAATACTTTTACAAGCTAAGATAGCAGTCGAAAAAAAGAGTTTTAAAATATAACTTTATTATTTGCATTTTGCAGGAACGAAGGCTCCTACAACGGCGGACGAAGCGGCTACAACTACTAAGACATTTTTTGGACTTTGAAGCAAGTACCTCAAGATGAGTTCTTATTCATAACATACTATATCATGGCCTAACTACATTTTCCTGTACATAATATAAAATCTGTAAAGACTAAGAATTACCTGGGTAATTCCCATTGACAATGAAAATTTTCGCCTTTTACTAATGAAAATGTGCATTACTGTGTATACAGACCGCAGACGTTTTACAATATTTTTCGTTTTCAGTCAAGCTACTTTTATAACGTTTTAGATAATAATAACATTGAATAATTATAACGTAGTGTGGATCTTTTCATTAGTTAGAAGATGTAAGGTTTTTTTTGGCCATACAACCTATATTAAAACAATTTGAAGATGTAGGTACAAAGAATTATACCCAAATTTCAAGCGCCATGTTTTAAAAGTATCCTAAATCAAGCCAACACGATTTGGCACTCGTATAAATCAAAGTGTACACGTATGTTATGAACGTGGACTTATATAAAGCCTCTGTGATATAGCGTGTGTTTTTGGTATATTTATGCATTGTAGCTCCTGAATAAAGTTACTGTTGAAACTTATGTTTTGTTTTGAATTGATTTAACCCCCTTTAAGTTTAAAAATTATGACATTAAAATTATTTACTTAATATTAAAATATAAAATCTCTAAACCTTTCATCAAATTCGGTATAGCGGTTTGGATTTGAAGGTAACAGACAGACACATTTTCGCATATTTATAATGTTAGTATGATTTATAATATTATAGAGCATATTTTACTTTCCGCAAAACCCACTTTGAAAACAAAGGAACTGTAGATTTTTTGTAGATCATTTTGTAGTGACTAGTGTCTTTTACGTCAGAATCAAACTTTATTACAATTTATAACTTTAAAAATCATGTATTTTTTTTAAATTTATTAAGAAGTTTTTCTGTTTCCTTTCAGAGTTCAGACATAGGGCGGCCCCTGGGCGGGCGGGCTCATTGTGTGTTGAATTAAATCATTTTGGTTTTATAGCGATAGTAACTGAATAAGTATCAGTTCACACTAAGATGTGACACAATAATTATACACATACCTTAAAACTTTTTCTAAAATAATTCTGTATACAACATAGGATATGAGAGGAGTTGATAAAAGAAGTCAGTTGTAGCTGAAGGACTTGTAAGAAGACTTGTACTTACGATCCATAGTTAAAAAAAATGAAGATGATATTTTATATAATATTGTTATTGAAAGTTGGTCTTCCCCCTCCGATAAGTAATACAATTCCCCTATTAATCTAGTCCACAAGTGCCATTTTCCTCGAAACCTGACCTCCACCACCGAAAATTATGAATTTGGGCTAATTCGATTCGGAATGACATCTAGAACATTCTATCATAATTCTAAGAGGGGCTGAACCCGGCTATATGTTTTTTTTTCTATTTCAACACTCGGTTGCTATCTTACTTCACCGTATCGGTTGTAGACATCAATTTGTAACCAAATACCAATTACTGTTCACCAATTTGTAAAAATGTACCTAATGACACGCTGCTAACTCTACTCTGAGTCTAATGATCGGTTCGTGTTTATATCTTCTGAGACACACATACATACATACAGACTTAGAAAGCTATTTTGGCTCGTAGTAAAAATCAGAAATAACGGCACTATATTATAGTAAATTATCACCTGAGAAACGACAACGACTCATGAAATTAGAAATTTTAGCTCCAACTAATCTTGGCAAGATCGCATTTGTTCGCATTTGTAACATTGAATATAATAATAATAAAAAGCGGCCAAGTGCGAGTTGGACTCGCCCATGAAGGGTTCCGCAGCAGCAATAAGGTTTATTTTTATGAAATTAAAAGGTTTTTGATTTATTTTTATATTTCAGTCGATTTAATGAAATTTAGATTAAGGTTTACCATTTATGACGTATAAAAAAAACTACTGGCTAGATCTCGTTCAAACCAATTTTCGTTGGTAGTTTTTATAATAATCTACATCATATATTTTTTTTAGAATTATCATGCCCCCACTTTAGAAATTAGAGGGGGGGGGGACACACATTTTACCACTTTGGAAGAGTCTCTCTCGCAAACTATTCAGGTTAGAAAAATATGATATGAGAAACTTCAATATGATTTTTGGAGACTTATCCATAGATACCCCACATGCATAAGGTTAGATGAAAAAAAAAATTTTTTGTTTCAGTTGTACCTATGGGGACAACTAAAATTTTTAATAATTCTTCAATTTTTGCATCAAAATCTTAATGCGGTTCACAGACTACATCTACTTACCAAGTTTCAATAGTATAGCTCTAATAGTTTCGGAGAAAAGTGGCTGTGACATACGGACGGACGGACGGACGGACGAACGGACGGACGGACGGACGGACGGACGGACAGACAGACAGACAGACAGACATGACGAATCTATAAGGGTTCCTTTTTTGCCATTTTGGCTACGAAACCCTAAAAATAGTCATAATAACAAATAATTTACGATACAAATTTTTAACTCATTTTTACGTTATAATAGGAACTAAGTGACAATAAAAAAATATTTTGGTAAAAAACATTTTGTGGTCCCTTTACAAAAATATGATTGAATCTATAAAAAGGCTCAAAGTATACAATTTTGTCAAATATTGTAGAATACTGTAAACTGTTAGATTATGTACTTTCAATAACAGGCTGCTACGCCTGGCTACGGGCTACGGTCGCTGCTACGAAAAAAATCTTCTTATCTATTACATATAATAAAACTGTAGAAATGTGAATTCTGTACATTAAAGATATTAATATGAAGGCATTAACACAAAAAGTACTGATCCGATTTGCATACGGTTTTCGCAGACATATTTGTCTTCTTGTAACTCAACATCTGGTGTATAAAAATCCCCCCTCCCACCCCTCTAAGGGGACCAAAGAGCGGGACAGATTTTGTATCAAACTTTTTTCTTGGACTTACTTCATATTATTAACTGTGTTTTCCAACTTAACATCTGTTGTTAAACCTCTCTCCCCCACCCCTCTTAGGGGACAAAAGAGGGGGTAAGATTTTGTATCAACTGATGAAGTAGAAATACTTTAAATGGCAAAACAACGTTTGCCGGGTCAACTAGTATCGTAATAATCGCAATCAAAACAAAAATATTATCTACAGCTGTACACAAAGAACTTCCTCCTTTATGGAAGTCGGTTATTTATTGTAATACATACTACTACATAGCTTAGATTTTGTCCGCCACTTGGCGTAATAAATGTGCCAATACAAAATTTCTTCCAAATCGGTTCAGCGGTCTAGGTGGGCTGAGATAACCAGGCTGAAACAGACTTTTGTATTTATAATATTTACGGCCTGTTTCACCACTTCCTGATAAGTGCCGAATAGGCTATCCACCAATTAATTTGACAGATAAGTATGGAGAATCTGTCAAAAAGTTGTGAATAGCGTATTCAGCACTTTATCAGAATGTGGTGTACCGTGTAACAGGCCCTTAGAGTGGATGGATCTTAATGTTTGTTTCATCCTCTAGTAAAATAGTGCATAAAATAGCTTTTTTTATGAAGGAAAAATGCTGCTTTTTCAATAATCATTCATATTTATTTATTTTCACATGCATATTTACATAGGTATATTACACAGAAGCCTTAAGCTTAGTGTTGCCATATCGTGGTATCACAGTCCCGGAACTGACGAGTACTTTATAAATTAAACCTTAATCCTATAGTTATAAAGCTTAATATTATGCTAAAAGCATTTCAAACCAAACCGCACTTATTCTAAATGAAAAAAATGAGTAACATGAGACAATTATTTATACAAGAAAGTGATAAAAAAATGATGTATGAGTAAAAAGTTTTTTATCGAGATGAGTTACAAGAGGCAATAAAAACTTACAGGTATAACGATATAATAATCACATTTTCTGGCTTCTGTGTTATTAAAACACATAGTTATTTAATTATGACAGTAAAAATAGCATATATAATATTTTATAAGCTATAATATGACTTCTGTAAAAGTACAGTAAACAGATGTAAGTACAGGGGCTTAATTCTTATGCCTTCGATAATAATAGTTCAATCAGGCTATCGAAGGAAACGAATTTCCCCCGAAACTAACTTTACATGATATGTCATATTATGATGATTTGTTTAAGAGAAGAGTCTCAAAAAAAATAACGCAATTGAAAAACTATGCAGGTACAGACCTCCTTTTACCAAAACAAATTATATATATTATTATGATTTTGGCAACTGAATTCATTATTCAGTTTATCAAAAGAAACGAAATAAAGTTTTGTCTATATAAAGTTATTAAGTTACTTAAGTTTATTACATGAGTATAAGTTGAGTATAATCATAACGTTAATGGGGTTAAAAAAGTTCACTTAGTACATCCTCTTTTACCGTCAAAGCCGAAATTCTGTTTAAAACACACTTGGATCAGTTTAAAAATCTTTCGAAATTCAAACAAACTCGGAGAAATTTAATTATATCTTAACTTTAATTTGATGAAAATTTTTATGTTAACTAAATAAATATCTGTCCCTTCATTCAATTAAAGTTGAGTGATCATTATTAAATGGCTCTGAGTGCGACTGCAAGATCAACTGGTCCACGCGTAAAGGCGGAGTGCCTTGTCCGTCTAATTGAGATCAATAGTGATATCCGTTGGCGCCCCCGCCTCCGGAACCAGAACCGAAACCACCGCCCCCGACGCCGGAACCGGATCCGAACCCACCGCCCCCGCTGCCAGAAGCGGATCCGAAACCACCGCCGCCGCTACCGCCGAATCCACCGCCGCCGCCAGCGCCCCCGCTACCGCCGAAACCACCGCCCCCGCCCCCGGAACCGCGGAAGCCCCCGCCGCCACCGCCCCCGGAACCGCCGGAACCACCACCGCCATTGTAGGCTCCCTCACTGGAAATATTTAATTTCAAAATTAATTTCTATGGTTATTTTAAATTATATTTACCTCTTATTGGTATTTATAGCACTGGTTAGTCATAATAATTTTGCATATTGTTTTTACTAAACAAAATATGTTCCTAATAGAGCTGAAAAGTTCTCTTCTCAGTAGCAGTATCATAAGTATAAACATGTAGGTAAAATATAGACTTCTTTAAAGGTTAGAAAACAATTTGAGTTTTTCATATAATATCATTGTTAGAAAACTAATTTACAATTTCTTTTTCCTATGAACGGAAAACAGGAAAATGGACAATGGACATAATAATTTATATTGGGTTCAGGATTAACTTTAATACAGACTTGCACATGAGGGCTTATTAATTATTATATTCTATAGTCATTATACTCACGAAGAAGGATTTCTCTTATTAAACTCTATGGACTGCAATATGGCGTCAGGTATAGGTGGCGGCGTGGGCAGGTGATCGCCTACTGGATGGAAGCCATTCTCATCCGCCGTGTAGGTCAGTGAGATCTTCTGACCATCAGGGGCCTGGTAGGAAAAGGCCCCCTCGGCAGTCACAGCGGGGCCTTCGGGGCCCTGAGCGCGCGGGGCCCCGCTCTCCTGTGCGGAAATGCCGTTGCCCGTTTCGTAGCTGTAAAATAAAAAAATACAAATTTTTAATTTTAGAATTTTGTTCTTTAATCTGTGAAAATATTTTTATTTTATTAGTCGCAAAAAGCATGATAATACTACGTAACGTGAGTTATCATAATAATTATAATAAATAAATAAATAAATAAAAAAAGCCTTTTATTTGTTCCAGTTACAAAAAAATGAGTTACATTTTTAAATCAGCAATAATTATCTGCCGGCCACTGCTCGTACGCTGTCTGCCCATCGTTTGTGTGGATGCAGTAATCGACTTTGTCCACCTGCCATCTTTATATCGTGCAATATGTCCTGCCCACCTCCATTTGAGTTTTAGTGCGTGATCTATTATATCTCGTAGTTGGGTCTGATCTCTAATAAAGGTGTTTCTGTATTTGTCGCTTAACTTTATCCCCAGTAGACTTCGTTCCATAGCTCTTTGGCAGATTTGGATCTTTTTAGTGTTTTGTTCAGTAAGAGACCATGTTTGACAAGCATAAGTTAGTGTTGATAGAATACACGCATCCATAAGATCTTTTTTTATATTTTATATTTAAAAAAAAATATCATAATTATAATAATGAATAATTATTAGATAATATTGATAATAATATAAGGGTGTGTAATTCAAGCTAATCTTAGCTTAGGCCAAAAAATCCATGCTCCTAAAAATATTCTATGAGCAAATTATTATAAAGCGCGCGTCGCTTAGTTTACGTAAAAGCTTTTAAACGTAAGCTTATGACCATTAAAAGTCAGGGATTTCATAAAAGCACACGATCAAAGTCATTTAAAACTTCTCCAATCTAGTTACATGGGGATTTTAAATATGGCGCAAAAATATCTACTGGGTTTTATAATAATATTCTTATGGGATAAAGTTTCTTTCTTTTGTTTTAATAGGTATAAGGGGGTCGTTTACCTTTTGCTTCTGAATTATTATTTGGAATAATAGATATCAATTTAGTACACCACGATATACAATTTAGTACTTCTTAGCTATTGATGGTTTCTGGCTTAGGGCTAGAGGAAACTGCTGCAAGACTGCCTTTTTGTGCTGCAGCTTCTGTTTTATTACATTTGCAACAGAGTTTTAGGGAGTGAATGTTAGTGAGTAAATAAGTAAAGTACTGAAATACTTTAGTATTTAGGGTTCCTGAGTCAAAGGGTAAAAACGGGACCCCATTACTTACACTTCGTTTTCACTTCGTCTGTTTGTCATCAGGCTGTATTGCAAGAACCGTGAAAGATAGTTGAAAAATTGCTAGACAGTTTCAAAAGTGTGCAACAAATAGAAAGAGTTTTTATTAAAGTATTCTACTATATACCTACCTAAGAAGGTTTTAAGGAAGTTTTTCTTCAATAAATGATGTTCATTTATGGCCGTTCCCTATATTCAATCTATCTCTAGTTTGACATACAACCGATCGCAGCTGACATAGAATTGACATAAAATATATGGAGCTAATGTCTAATGTGAGCTATTCCTATCTCAAGTAAGAGATAGATCAAATATTGGGAACGGCCGTTAATCGATATCCCGGAACCGAGTGTATTCTGAATCGATATTTTGAATGTTCGAAACGTGAGGAGCTAAGGGCAGACGTCGTGATCGGCATGATATTTCCACACCGTGTAATGCTCAACGTACACGATTTATCGCTAACGATATTGAATATATCCGTTTGGAATCATCTTCAAATAATGGAAAATGTGGTGAAAATGGGATAGTCAAGGACGAAAAGATTATCTATGGTTATAAAGAAAGCCTTGAGAGTTTTATTCGTTTTGAAAACGATTTTGAATGGTCGGCTTAAGATTGAATATCAGTACAATGCGTATCTTTTTACGTTAGTCCTACATAATGGACTTTTGATGTGTTAAAGTACTATCAGAGAAGTTGATTCCTAGGCATATGGTGGACCTAAGTAATTTAGTAATAACCCATCCGACCGATCACAGCTAACATTTAATTGACATAAGTCGACCACATGACGTAGGTCCGTCAACTGCCTAGGAATCGATTTCCTCGATAGTACATATTGAACATTTATTAGTCTCTTTGTACTAAGTAATTTCATATGGGTGATTATTTATTCCGTTTATTCATCCCGTCTAATATAAAGGTTATGCTTTCTCGCAATATTCGCATTACTGGCACGACGATGAAGCCAAAAAGTTGGCTGACGATGGCTGTCGTCGGCAATCTTTAAACAGGAAGACATAATATGCTAAAGCCTAAAGGAAGAAAAATACGTGTGGCACTCGGAAATTGCCGCGGTTAAGCTATTGCACAGCAAAAGTTTGTCTACAGTCTACACGCATAGTCGCATACGTACTAGTCACATGCACACAAACACCGTTCCGAATTCTGCCGAACTAAAAAGACCTTAGACGATATTTTGTTAGGTTTATTTTTGTTACGCGTAAAGCCCGCGATAAAAGCTATGCAATAGCTTAAAACTTCATAATCATGATTAAAGTTAGCACTTGTGCTTGAGGCTAAAAACTTAGGACCTGTTTCACCACTTCCTGAGAAGTGCCGGATAGGCTATCTACAAGTGACGGATAGAGTACACTGTATCTGTCAGATAAGTTGTGGATAGCCTATCCGGCACTTATCAGTAAGTGGTGAATTAGGCCCTAGGTATTTAGTAGGTTTACCTGAACTTGTAATTTCCATCGCCGTTGTTCTCGTTTTCGTATTTGAGTATGGGGATGTTGGCGCCTGAGCCGCCCCCCGCGCCGCCCCCGAAACCGCCGCCCCCGCCACCACCACCGAACGGTCCACCGCCACCACCACCTTGAAAAAAAAGAGGTGTCAAGGGACTGGATGGAACGAAGCTTAAAAATTTCCGCTAGTAATTGACGTCATCGCCACATCAACGCCCTCTGTCCCTACTTCACAGGTATTAAAATAAGTGTCGTTACAACTTTTTCCGTTTAGCCCCCTTTCGCAACGCGTGATAAGGAACATCGTTCCAAAAGATTATAAAGAGCAACATCCTATGGTCCCGGCGAAAATAAGACTTAAACATCGAAAGAAGTTGCGAGCAAACATAACATTTTGATAAAGCGCACTACTCTCCACTATTACCAGTACTTCTCTAATCTAAATTGCTAAGTTAGCTATAAATAACTATTTTATTTATTATTATCTATTTAAGTTTAATAATATAATTAAAACGGAACTTAATGTTACATAACTTTAAGTCCACTGCATTATTCTGGACTCTGAGATAAAGTTAATATTTTATGAATATAATGTCATGACTTTTTATTGTAAAGACAAAGAACTGGAAAAAAATCTCTTATTCTGCCATTAACCATTCTAATACTCACCTCCCGAGCCGGGGAATCCCCCAAGTCCGGCATTACCGCCCCCACCGCCGCCACCGCCCTTGGGCGGTAGGTACTGCGGCTCAAGACGACCACATAACGTTGTTGTCACCAACACCGATACCAATGTTATCTGTAAGAAAAGAAAAAAAAATGATTTCATCAGTTTTCAAGAAAATAAATTCACTTACTACTCAGAATAGAAACGTAGCTTTCACAATAATATGTGAGAGATGGTAGAAGGCAATGGGATTGTCTAATGTCTATTGTCTACTTCTTGTAGACTTCTTATTCAGATACTTAGTGTTCACGTAGGAATGTACAAAGCTACTAGGTAGGGTACATTTTAAGAAAAAATCCAGCATAATATATTTTTTTAACATTACGGGTATGCAGAGTAGTCTAATTATTAACGTTAAGTTTGCTATAAGCATCAGGACAAAGATCTTACACATCCGTCCTCTACGAAGCAATAACTACTAGTAATGATTGACTATTCTGAAGCGATGAAAGAGAACTCTAAGAAATAATTACTTACTTACTAAGTAATCGTGCGTAATCGGTAATTACATGGAAAAAATCATGAAAATCTACGACAATGTTGTTAGAATAGTAAATATTACGCATAGGACTACATAGCACATAAAGTTAATAATAATGGCCGACATGTTGAAGACGAAACGTTATCAAACGTCGAACATAAGATTTTATTTACCGTCTATGTTGGTGAGCTGCCTCTAGACTAGAGTTTAGCGTACATTGCAGTATAATATTATAATTATATTCTATTAGTTACTAGCTGTCCCGTTGAACTTTGTGTCACTTTAAAACCTTCCCTGGACTTCTACGAATATTTTTAGACTAAAATCAGCCCAATCCGTTCGGCTGTTTTCGAATTTTAGCGCGACTTACATTTGAAAATTCATTTTTATATATAAGAAAGATGTTTTAAGCTCTTTCATTAAGTACCTTATCATTTTTTGTAAGGTCTAAATCTACCTGTCCAATGATGTTACGTGGGATGGAGGATATAAGCTAAAGTTTTGGCAGTCAAACAAGTACAAGAGTTTTACCTAATTTAACGAAAGATGTACGAGTATTGTGGTAAATTCAAGTTAAATGAGACACAGTTTTGTTTACATAGAATCCAATTGGAAAAATGTTCTAAACGTTTCAATCATTAGGTACAACAAAACGTGCATTGTTTGACCCCTTTTGACCCGAAGTAAACCCATTGTCTAGCTATTATTACCTATGTAAACAGCGCGACTTTACAACACTCGGGACAACTCGTGAGACCCATAATAGTTTAACAGCCTGCGATATAAAATTTGAACGATAAAGGCGAAACCGCACTAAAGTGTTATACGACCACAATAGACAGAATAAACCAGTAGGCCTACTTCAAACAAGCTGATAAGTCAGTGAGGTGCCGCTGTAAGCATGCATATGAACGGCTGAGTAACGCGGTGTCACCAGAATATGCCATAGACGTACTACACCAAACGTAAAAACGAGAACACTTTTATATCAGAATACTGGTTCGTTCTATCTATTGTGATAGGTACGACGTACGACGCGATACTTCATACTTCACATTCTGTAGAAAAGTTTGTAAAACTTCAGTTTCACGATTGTAAAGGTCAATTCAGACCGCAACACAACGCGTTATGCATTGAGCATTTCTAAATTTGTATGGATTTGACAGATTTCAATTGCGTAAGACATCATGCAAGTCTGTCAAGTGTCAAGTCAATACATTAAGGGCCGATTTTTCAATTGTCGGATAACTTTTACCTAAAGAATTAATATGACACTTTGATATTTTTTTCATATAAAATCTGTCAAAACGCTAAATTTATTCCAATGGTAAAGTTTATCTGACGATTGAAAAATCAGCCCTTAGAAAATAATCTACGCGTCGCGTTGCGGTCTGAATTGACCCTTAAACGTAAGGGGGCGTCCACAAATTACGTGAGGTGTTTAGGAGGAGGTCAACTCAAATCTCATCTAATCTCACATTGGGGAGAGGAGGGGTCTCGGCAAATCTCACGTAATTTTTTCTCAACAAAATAATGCTATTTTCGTCCATTTCTTCCAGATTGTACGTATGCTTTTTCAGATTTTATCGTAAGCGAAATTGTTTACAAATTCGTTCGAAAGAAAATCTACTGACTGCCAACCACCAATATATTTGTTTTATCCACCCGTACAAGTTTTTACGCAACATTTCGTAACGTTGTAATTATTAAATTAGACTATAATATTGAAAGCCCTTTTCTCATACTAATATTGAATTAATTTAACAATCCAACGCATTTACGTAAAAAACCTACATTTTGAAAAATCTCACGTGAGATTTTGGGGGGGGGGGGAGGGGATGAATAAAATCTCACGAAATCTCACCAAGGGGGGAGGGGGGGTCAAAAAATTCAAAAAAACACCTCACGACGTAATTTGTGGACGCCCCCTAAGCTCTATGGAACGTGAAGTGTCGCATCGTGTCGTTGCCGCGTAGTGTCGCGTAGTCTCACCTCAGACCCAGCTATAATATATATTTATAGCTAGGCATATTAATATATATTTTCTATACCATTTTCGCGTGACCACACACTCAGCTATAATATATATTTCTGGTCTCAGTGTATTTAGTACGGTATATTAATATAATATATTATAGCTAAGTCTGTGACGGCCTTTAGGAGTTATGACAAGTATCTCGGTAGGAGAGTCGTGATATGCCATAATGCACTTGATGAAGTAATAACGCGGATCCCCGACTATAATTTAAATTTGTAATGTCTACCGTAACTTCCTCTTTGAGGTGGTAAGAGGACACATTTTTCGCATTAAAAAGATAATATTGCTTTTTATTAAGATTTTGACCTACCCACAATTCTTCTTCGTTTTTCACTCATAACCATTCTCGTTATTATAAAAGCTTTGATAAAATTATTATACGATTGATAACATCGTATACATACTTAATAGTAGAATAATAATTACTTAATACATTGCTTTGTAAACTAATAGGTCGTAACATCTTAACAATAGAGTCGCGTTTTTTGCGGCTATTCTGTGATAAGTTAATAACCCAAGAGCCAGCAACAACCAGACTTTATACATTTTATAAAAGGTGAAAGTTTTCCTGTATTTGACCCCTATAGAGGTGAGAACGACCAACCGCTAGTAACCGTAAAGAAAGTCCATTGATGAGTTTCAGTCGCGGTTACTTTAGGAAGCGTCCAGTCCTGATTCTCTACCTAGCCTTCGATAAAGTATAAAGCTCAATTATTTTATCTTATTTTCTTAGAGATAACTGTCTCACTGGCTCTTGGGTTATGAATTAACTGGAGTCTGGACTGACAACGGTAGAGTTGAGGACACTAGCTTTATTAACTTCTGGTTTCTAGTACAAATAATTTAGGTACAGTTTGCACTTTATACCAATATTCTAAATTATTCCTATATAAAAATGTGGGTGACAGAACGCTTTAATAATAATATGAAAATTGATAGACTAGCTATAAATGAGATAAGGAGGATGTTACTGAAAATATTATTTCTGTTTAGTAGGGCGAACGTGGAAGAAATAATTAAGATAAAAATTAGACGTTAGATACCGGCCATATGTCTTGTGCTTATGACAGTATCCCAAAATAGAAAGTTTATCAGAAAAAAAAAAGAAATTCCCTTTAGGCGTCTCCCAGACAGACGCGGGCAGCGGTGGCGGTCGCGGCGGCGCGGCGGTCAGTTTTTTGTACTGCGACCGCCACCGCGTGTGTTTGTGTCGTTCCTAGAACTTTCAAGTCATCCAACTGACCGCCGCCGCGACCGCCACCGCTGCCCGCGTCTGTCTGGGAGACGCCAATGTGATACAAGTTGGTACGCATTAAAAATAAATTTATAAAAGTCAATTTTCTTTGAACTTTGTAAATTTTAATAAGGATAATTATTATTATGCTAAAGTTATGTTTAATGACCTAATTATTATGGATAGTTATTAAAATTAATTAGGTACATTACAGCTGATTTCCATCGTTTTAAGTGACTTTTTAATTTTGCGAAATAATTATAAAAAGCAACACTTATTTCTGGAATTGATATTAACTTAATCTATTTTTGTGATTTTCAAAATTTATAAAATATATTCAACAGTTTTTCGGAAACTTAAATACGTTTTTATCAAAGTTAGTCCTTTTAATGTTCCTTTAATGTTGCGAGTGTTCATGGGCGACGGTACTTTCTATCAGGTGACCCGTTAGCTGTTGCCCCCTTATTTTATTTAAAAAAATAACTTACCTTAAATAAAGTCATGGTTCCGAAGCCAGCATCGGCGTTGAAGCGACTTCGTTTAATAGAGTGTTGGCAGATGTGCCCGGGTTTATATTACACCGACTGCCCTTTCAGTTGCCTCACCTTGTGCGTGGACTATCTAGACATTGTGGAATCTTTAGGGATACATTTCTAAACTATAGGTCAAGTGGTAAGAAGTCGAGCACGAGCTTTGAACTAAGGAGGTCGGTGCCTTTTACTTATTTTTGTTACAATTTTAAGGTTATCTGATAATTTACCTTCGCATTTATGCTAAAGTCTTTTTTATTAGTGCAGTGATAACTTGATTTTGCTACGATAAAAATTCAAAATATTTTAGTTTAGTGATTTGTTTTAAAGTTACATTTAAGTAGATAACCAGCTCGAAACTTTCATAAGTCAGTATTGCATAAATTAACCGGTTCAAAAGATAATTAATCATCCCTACATCCATACATCCTAGATAAATCATTCAAAAGATAAAAGATCTTCAATCCCCTTGACGGGATTCAAACCCGCGTCTTCCGGCTTGAGCGCCGATGCGTTATTCAACTGAGCCACCGGGATCGTCAAAATTTTGACAATGCGAGTAGTTGCAGGATATAATTATCTACTCATCATTGCAGGTGAAGTATGATGATATTACACGCCGCATATTATCACGTAGTATATTAACTATGATAGGCTACTTAGGTCTACGTTGATATCAATGTTTTGGGTATACCAATTCGGATGCCAATTAATAAAGTAATTTGCAGGGCCGTGTCGGATTACCGAAGTAGAGTACTGCTTAGATTTTACACATTACAAAATAAAATGATAAAGATTTGTCTAAATCATTTTCCTAAAGCTAGGTACTATACTGCGTGACTGGTGAGACATGTTCAATACTCGAGGACGTGATATTTGGCTATTATATTAGTTGGAAAAAAATAATATAAAAAAATAATATCAATTGATCACTGAGTAAATGTAGCTTAAAGTTAAATAATTATTTACCCAACGCATGGACACCGCGAGCGGGAGGGGTAGTTGTGTGGTGTTTCTTTGGTATCGCACGCCTCTGCACCGGCCGCATAGTATGCCTAGCCGCGTAATTTACTTAGTATCCATGGTATCCATGATTCATTTATTTTTGGGAAATTCGGAAAAAATTAAGAACCTAATTTTATTACCTAATTATAATGAGAATCGAGTACAGAGTACTCTCCATAAATATCGGTAATGTCTCACCAGTCATGTTGTATATTATGTACTCGTATAGTATCTAGCTTTGAAGTAGCCTCGAGTACGTATAAGTTTGGTTAGGACAATGCAGGCTGATCAGTGATCACCTGATTGTCTGATAAGTAAGATGATCCATGCGTCGGATGGGCATGTAAAAAGTCGGTCCTGCGCCTAATCTCTCGCCAGTCGTGTTGGTCATCCGTTCCATGTTATTAGAGTAAAGGAAGAGAGAGTGCGCTTATGTACTGCGCACACATTTGGACACTATAAAATTACTCCTGCGTAACTGGCCTGTTTTCATTCACCAAAACCGGTATGGGAGTTATTATCTATCTAGTATTTTGTGCTTCTATATATGTGAACATTTCCAATAAGCCACAGTATGCCGATGGCTGTTGGCATGTCACAGTATCAGATCAGGCAAATGCCAGAAGCGCGGCCGTGACCCCCCCGTGCCCCCCTCCCCCGCCTGTCTCCTGTCAGCAGCCATTGTTGATCACGATCCGCAGCCGGAACTCAGAATATCGAATATTCCACGATACATCCAACAGTAACATTAAGATGATGCCTAGATTTCTAATTAATAAGTAGGTACTGTTAAATTATGTCTAGAACATATTCTTAATTAATTAATTAGGAAGTCCATCAATTAAAATTAAAGATATGAACGTGCTAATTTCTAAGATTTTTGATAACAGTGTATATTATATTCAACAACGTTCTTCTTATATTGACGGATTAATAGCACAAAATAGATGAACTTTTTCTAGTATATTTTTTACTAATTAAATTGTTAGGCATACAATTCCTGTAAATAATTCCAGATATTCAAAGTATCTTCATACATATTTAATTTGGTTTAGCATTAAGGGATACCACACGAATGAACAGATACGTACACTTTTTCACAGTCCCAATAATATTAGAACAGCTGGTGTGTACCATAATATTATATGTGTAGTAAGAACATTGACTCTTGCTAAGCTTTTGAATCTACACGTTTTTAATACAGTCAAAATCTATAATATCTAGCTTTATAAACTCTACATTCTTTTGCTACATTAAGAGCCTGTTTCACCACTTCCTGGTAAGGTTCCGAATAGGCTATCCACAACTTTTTTGACGGATTCTCCATACTTCATTTGTCAAGTTATGCGGTGGATAGCCTATTTGGCACTTATCAGGAAGTGGTGAAACAGGCCCTAAGTGGCTCAAATATCATTTTATATTCATAAGGGTTTATTGGTAAATATAACAAACTTTATATCCACCATTAAGACAAACTATTTTAACTTTAAATATAACTAATATTGTATAAAATGTATAAAATGTGTCAAGTAGAAGCAGTTGAAACGTGTCTGTTTACTAGCTATTGTCGCCGAGTTCGTACACTCGTGAGGTCTCCCTCGAGAGGCGACACACAGGTATTATGTGTTACTAGAGTATTTCACATTATTCGATTGATTCCCTATAGATACTAGCTAAAAGCAGAGCTTTGTCAGGGCTCACACACGTCACACCTTGGCTGACTGATGATAACACATCTACATGTTATAAATAAAATTTTAAAGCACAAATCCATAGGCGTGATAGTTTCTCCGTAAAGTGTACCACAAAATGTATTTTAAAGGTTATGGAATATACTAGAGCTCGCTTCGCTCGCCCTGATTACCTTTAATATACCTATTATACTCAGTTAACGCCGTTTCCTTGTAAAAGAAATGTGTTTATCGCGAGAATCGTATTTCCGAAATAAAAAGTTAGGATACTTGTCCTTTTCCGGGACTTAAAGTGTTTTCATTCTAAATTTCAGCGAAATCGGTTCAGTGGTTTGGGCGTGACAGACAGATAGATACACTTTCGCATTTATAATAATAAGTCTACACTTAATACCTAATCGTACTATATCATTATAATATTTCATGGTTAATACATCCTTTCTTCTTTCTCTTCGTTTTTGGCAACTTGACACAAAGTATGTGTATGTTGTGCCACAGACAAGGTAAAAAGGTAAGGAATATGGCGGGAAAACCGTATTCCTCCTATAATAATTTTCAGCATCGTTTTCATGTAATATCGTCAGGTCATAAGTCTAGTCAAAGTCTAAGTAAAAGTCAGTACAGTCAAGGAGTCAAGTCGGTCGTTTCAGTAAAGTGGTAGACGCTTTACTGAAACTTTCAATGGAGTTTTGGTGGGAACACAAAATCGCACGTTTCTGGATAATGCATCACTTTCCTACACTTGTGCACGATAACGAATATCTAATGGTTAATATTCTACCAATATTACACATTAAAAACCCAACTTAACACAATTTTAGGAAAATAATACAAAATCACAACATCACTCTTTCACATTCCCGGCAAAACTCCTAATACATCCTTATTACTTGCTTACAATTGAATGCTTTTTAAAATGTCAGCGAAAATGTATATCATGCCTACATCCATAAAACATGACTGAAATTTCTTGTTTCTATGTAAATCCGAATATTATGAATTTCCATCACTCGGTGACCTGGAGACTATTCAATTTTTCCACAAAATGGAAAATTAAAAATGTACCACCTCATCACAGTTTTAAAGTTATTACGTAGCTCGCTCGCTCCACAATGCTTGTGACTTTATTACTTAAATAGCCTAGTTAATTGACGAAAGTTAACATACGAGTTAAATTTTAATGAACTCTAGGAAGGAACTCGACGAACATAACATAATAGTTATATGTCTACTAGGATCTCATGGCAAAGGATGGGAAATTTTCAAAAAATATCCTTAATCATTGGATATTTTTTTTACATAATATTTTGTATGTATCACACACAGAATCAGCTGCTATAAGGAATAAAAATTCAAACGTTTTGCTCCAATTTCCCCAATATTGGTAGCGTCAATTTCTTTTTCCATTTTTTGGCATCAGATTCTGGTAGGTTCTTGTACATTCGAAAACACTTGCTTCGTTAATTTTCCTAGGATTACATTTTGTTTGCATTATATTCTTGTGACTTTCCCATACAGAAAATTTAGGTAATCTATACTGTATATAATAAAATCGTAGGAAAGTCAATTCTGTACATTGAATATTTTTGAAAAATAATACTTGGGACGTGATATACAATCGATATGGAAGCCAAAAATATAGTTTTTAGAATTTTTGTCTGTTTGTCTGTTTGTCTGTTTGTCTGTTTGTCTGTATGTATGTCCGGGATAAACTCAGAAAGTACTGAATGGATTTACTTCAAATTTTGCACGAATATTATATAGAGGTCGGGTCAACACATAGGCTATATATTATGACGATATCACCTAGGGGGGGGGAGGGGCTCAAGTTTCAATATTTTTAGTTTTTTGCTCATATCGCTAAAACGGTGCGTTGTAGAGAGAAAATGTCCGGTACGTAATGAAAGCCCATAAAATTTCCTACAAATTTCTCCTTCACACTTTGTATCTATCTTCACTCCTTGCCATGCTATGAGCTTTTGTCTATCTTTTCTATACAAATTTCGAGTGTCGTTTGATTAACATGCTGGGAGCTTTGGCATCGGTCTTTTCTTGGGGGAGGCCGTCGCCCCACCGCCCCAAAATTTTGCTTCAAACAAAGCGGTGTTGCGGCGTTATACATCTTTTTTAAGAACAAAGTTAAAAACTAAACTACACATACGGTTTTCCAGTGTCGTTTGTTTTGGGGGGCTGCGCCCCCCAACCCCCCCCCCCTTATTCCTCATGAAACTTTTGTTCATAATTAAAAGGTATCGTGGAGTTTGTATTGCGTCTTAATTATCCTTTGTAGGAACAAACTAAGTCATCTATACATATAATAAAATCGTAGGAAAGTCAATTCTGTACATTGAATATTTTTGAAAAATAATACTTGGAACGTGATCTACTATACTAACGCGGACGAAGTCGCGGGCAACAGCTAGTTAAAAATAATAAAAAGAAACTCTATTTCTCATAACTAGCAAAATTATTTAGGCTGTAAAGATTTAGATTTTGTCCCACAAACATTTCAACAATTAAAAAATTAAGCTGGTTCGTCGACTGTCAAATTTTTGTCAACAAATATTTATATAATTATTGAACATTTTACTATGTTAATTCCATCATGCCTTATAAAATTATTAGAATTGGTATGTAAGTTCTTTAGTTCTGTTGAGAATTAAAAGATCTTCACTCATTCGCATATAATATTATATAATACTTTCTCTATTACAAAAATAACCTAAAAGTTTATCCTAGAAGAATCGGTTTCAGACAGAACATAGCCAAAGAATCAGTTTAAAAAAAATAGTTTTATAATTTGTAACTTTGCGCATCTTATATAATATTATTATAAAGCCCATCTGAGCATTACGAGCTTTTACTTAAGGAAGCCCTGACCAAGCACGTGCGACAAACTTCGTAAGCTCTTTCTAAAATACTGTTTATATGAGTATATTTTGATTCTTTTCGTTCGGTAGTTCAAAAGCCTTTAAGCTATGATGTGTTATAATAAATTACTCATGACGTGGTTGCACAGTATAGTAAGTAATAATATTTTAGACTAGATGACACGGGTCTTAGTTCACACTTCATTTCACATTAACTCCCATGGACTTCCACAAATATTTCAAGACTGAAATTAGTTACATCGGTTCAGCCGTTGTCGAGTTGTAGCGAGACTAACAAAATTGATAATTCTTAAGTATTATACTATTTCTTTTTCACTTTAACAACCTTTTGTTTTGTTGGCATTATTCGACTATAGCCGCACGATTTACGCAGCAGCCAGCACTGCGAAAAATCGTCTGTCTAAACGGCAATTCGGTCTGCGGCGTATTGCCATTCAGTCAGTTGCTTCTCGCCGTGCGGCGTAAATCGTGCGGCAATAGTCACCCGTGTAAACCCCGCATTACAGATAGCTATAAAGGTTTGACTATTATTCTGTCTTCAGATGCTGACGGTAGCATGTCTGACGCTGCACCAGTACAGCTACGACCTGACAGACCTCACAACGCTCATGCTGTGCTCCGGCACATACGTCGGATACCTCATTGTGCTGTCCGGAGAAATTATTGGTTAGTGCCGTTTATGAACTCTTTAAGCGAGACTGCACTTGGCAGTACTACACTACAGCGATGCGACACGTCATGATCATCTAGATATTCTTTGTATGAAATCGTATGAACTAATCGCATTTACGCAGCAGGGGAGCTACGCGAAACAAAACGTACTATATTATGGGACGTGAAGTGTCGCACCGCTGCAGCGTAATGTCGCTTAGACCGGTTTATTTTTGACGATTTTAACGATTACTAAATTTTAAGTAGATCAAACTCAAAATTTTCAGCACTGATCGGGCTGACAATAATGAACTATAGGTAAGAACACGCTCGATAATGTCAGCTTTCAGACAAAAAGTATGATCAAAATCGGTTCATCCTTTTCATGTCGAGTCACTAGACACATAGCTTATGTTTTAATTTACGTCTTATCTACTTGCGAAAACTTTATAATTGGCTTTAATAATTAATGTTTCTAATATAACTGTACTCACTGCAGTTACTGCAAGCTGTAAGTTTTCCGCATAAAATAAAATAAATAAATAAATCCGCTTGGATGCTACAATGCCACGGACAGACACACACAGACAGACAGACACGTCAAACTTATAACACCCTTCTTTTTAAGTAGCGACTAGCGTAGAGTCAATCTGCTACCAGTGCTACACTGTGCGTAGCTGGCGTAGCACAACAGCTACGCAGGTTTATAGTGCGTAATTCATAATCAGTAATCACCGACTGATCGTAATAATCGACAAAAGCAGATGACAGCATCAATTTCCAGAACGGCATAGACCGTTTTGGACTAATGAAAACGTTATTGGAAGAAGCAGGAAAGTATAAAGTAACAATTAAAAACCTGCCGTTCTTTTGCATAAATGGAGGATTTAGTGCCGGAAAGTGATTTGAAATAAAAAATCTGTGAATTTTATGTGTAGCCAGATATATCTAGATGATGAAGTAGTTAAGTTACAAGTTACAAGTTATCTGGTTTTTCTACTCACGTCTGTAATTATTACATTGCATGTGAATGAGGCGATTATCTCCGCTGTATAATAATAATAACCATACACAATTTCATCGCTAAATTTTCTACCTAATACGACGTATTTAAGAATAAGGGCTTCTTTCACCACTTTCTGATAAAGTGTCGAATAGGCTATTCACAGGTTTTTTGACAGATTCTCCATACTTCATCTGTCAAATTAAGTGGTGGATAGCCTAACAGGAAGAAGTGAAACAGGCCCTATAAGAATCGTTTATTTTGTACATCACTGATCACACAACACAATATAATATTTTGTGATTGAAATCTTGTTAGTCTAGCTATAACAAACAAAATTATAGTGTTTACTTCAATAGTCGTAAACACTGACCACTTCGGAAGTTGGCTCCATAATAGTTTGGCTTCGGTGCAAAGTTCTCGTATATATAAGTTTGAGTTTGTAGTTTCGTCATCGACTTTACACTCAAAGTGTAGCTTTCGTAAGTTTCGGTATTTGTGATTTTAGGAAGTTTTATTAGTGCATGTTTGGTACCAAATTGGTACGTAACTTTTAGGTATTTACCATAAATAAGATGCATGGTTGCTTACGTATTTGTTGCAAAGCGAAGGGAAACTAAAATGTTGTTTATGAGTGATCATTACTTTGGCATTGCTCAGTGTTTCTGTAATTTTTGCGACGCGTCTTGTTGTTTTGTGTGTGTTTTAGAATTATTTGAAGTAAGTAGGCACTGGCTGTTTTTTGACCGTCCATAATAATTTACACTTTCTATAAAGTTAATGTTATTCCTAGGCTAAAGTATCTATTCGTGTAAATAAAGTAGTGAACAACGTGTTCATAGTACATAATAATTATTATATTATTTCAAAATGATCCGTCTAAACTCTAACCGATAAAAGTAGCTATTTCTAAATGTTCATGAATTACTATGTACTCTATTAACTTAAAATATTTTTTTTTCAGGGGAAATGATTTTCTCCCCCCTCGACTTGGTCCAAGACATATTCTTCGGGATCCTCGGAGTGGGACTGTTCTCAGTCTGCGGGGGTATCATCCTCTGTGCCCGAACGAGGACAGTGCCTTATCTGAGGACAGGGGACTACTATGTAGCGATTATACTAGGATCTGTCTCGATACTCAACTCACTGATCATGTTGTTCGACTTGAGTCTAGCATATTTGGATAGTGAGGTAGATGAGGAGACTGTAACTTGAGTTGTTGGTGGAAATAAAAACTTTTTATGCAAGTTTTGTTTCACTGTTATTAGTTATAGTGCCCCGTTTAGTAATCGTTGATGTCATATTATCTTCTATTTCTTTATATTAATGAGAGAGAAGAGAAGTGTGATATTTTGATAAACGGTTAACACTAACTGAAGTTATAGAATTAGAACTTTGTTTTGTTAGTAAGCTTGATCTTGAAATAATTCTCTGATAGCGTAGGTACCTGAAAAGTAAGAAAGCGGTCGAATTAGAAATATTTAAGTATTTCGAATTAACTTCACTATGGAGACACGATGAGGCATTTTGATTGTAGCCACTCAAAATGTAATTTTATGTAACAACTACTCACAAAGTCCACTTTTCATAGCTGGTTGTAACCAGCTAGGCTAAAGCCTAGCTCGAAATTCTATTTTTGAATTTACTAATTATAGGTGAAGCTGTATCAGCGACAGCAGACCCGTACGTCAACGCTTGGTGGTCGGCCACAGGGGCCGCGTTGTTCGGGGCAAGCGGGGCACACTCCATGTCGTGGTGGCGCGGCGTGCCCCCGTGCCCCCGCAAGACCTACGCGGAGGCCGCCGCCATCGTTGCCATGGTAACCGCCGGCGTGCTACTCGTAGATACGTTGATGTCCTTCTGCGAGGCTCACAGAGATGATCGCAGTGAGAAGTGACGCTGAGGATTATGTGGTAAAGAAATGATGATAGTGTATTAAATGTTATATGTGGGTTGTGGTGTTTATTTTTACTTTCAGTAAAGATTTCGAAGGCTTGATAAGCCTGGCACGTAAGACGAGAAAAAAAATCTTAAAATTATCTTTGGTCTACGATTACCGTTAAATAAAACACATGAATAATGATGTTAGTGTCTGAGTACCTACTACTAACCTAAGAAGCAAGTTATTACGAACCTCTTATCCATACTAATATTATAAATGCGAAAGTGTGTCTGTCTGTTATGCGTGTTACCTCTTCACGCTGGAACTGCTGAACCGATTTTGTTGGGCATGGAGATACTTTGAGTCCCGGGAAAGGACGAAGGATAGTTTTTATCCTGGAAAATTGTACGGTTCCCGCGCGATTAACGAACGAGTTGCGGGCGTCATCTGGTCTCATATTATACAGCATGACTGGTGAGTCAATACCGATATTTAAGGAGAGTATTCAGTACTCGATTCTCATTATAAATATGTAATAAAATTAGGTTCTTAATTTTTTTTTTGAATTTCCCAAAAATTAATGAATCATGGATACTAAGTAAATTACGCGGCTAGGCAAGTAGGCATACTATGCGGCCGGTGCAGAGGCGTGCGCTACCAAAGAAACACCACACAACTACCCCTCCCGCTCGCGGTGTCCATGCGTTGGGTAAATAATTATTTAACTTTAAGCTACATTTAGGTACTCAGTGATCAATTGATATTATTTTTTTATATTATTTTTTTCCAACTAATATAATAGCCAAATATCACGTCCTCAAGTATTGAACATGTTTCACCAGTCACGCAGTATTACTTTAATGCTTTAGATCTATATTTCGAGCGAACTAAATCCTTATTGAAGTATACGCTTATCTATTGTTGACTTTTTCCCTGAATGCCAAAGCACTTTGTCACTGGTTAACCAATTTACTTGTTAGCCCTTCACCGCTCAAAGGGATATTTAAATCTATCTATCCATCCATACTAATATTATAATGCGAAAGTGTGTCTGTCTGTTACCTCTTCAGGTCTAAACCGCTGAATCAATTTTGCTGAAATTTGATATTATGGAGACACTTTGAGTCCCGGGAAAGGACATTGAATACCTTTTATCCTGGAAAAATGTGTGGTTCCTGTGCGATAAATGAATTTGTTGCAACGGAGTTGCGGGCATCTTCTAGTATTTTTTAAAATAAGTCGTTCGCTCATTGCAATTTTCGAATGACCTATTTGCCGTAAAATTATTGTTGTATGTACGCAAAAGAATATTATTGTGTTCTTGCAACATTGTAATTTTATTTGAAAAGTCATCAAAACAATACATTGATGAAGCGCTATCTATTGGATAGAGCTTGAACTAAAATGACCACGAGGTTTGACAACCACTTACATACGTAGTTCCTAGTACATCTCATAGATGTCTTCTACGTCATAGAAAAAAAATTTTTAGGAAACTGAATTACTGAATTCACCGTAAATCGTAAAAAAAATACTTTTGTTTTAAACAACTTAACAAACCATTAAAATCTCATAAAACTTAAACTTAACAATAGGTACAATCTCTACTTATATTAATAATTATAATATTATGACATCATTGTTATCTCAGTAGTCAGTGTAAGTATGTTAATTACACCTACTAAGAAGTTCTTATTTTCGAGACTATTCTTTAATATTTTATTGAAAATGTTTTTTTTCCAAAATATAAAAGACACATAAGTAATTCAGTTTTTTTAACTTCAATCGTCGCATAATGTAAATTTTCAGTTGCTTTTTATCAATTCGATACTTTACAGGGTATAACAAAACTAGGTAAGTCATAATACTTTAGGGTACATGTATTGTGTTCCTCTTATATTTTACATTGAAAGTAGCAGCACTGAAAGAGCAATTTTTTGTGATTTGGGCAAGCGCTCTTACCTCATGATTTTGTATGCAACAAAACTATCCCATCTAAGAGACATATTATTTATTTGTTAATATACGTGTGTATGTAGAGACATATAGAGTTATGCAGTATGCTAAATACTCATATTCTCAATATATTATAATATATAATACTATAATACCTACATAAAGTAGGTATGTATCTACGACCTACGTGATCTACATCCAAAGTGTCATCAAAATTTGTCTAGCGGTTTAAGCGATAACAAATAGACCGACATGCATAATTACAATAATTATTATTGTATCCGGGAAGTATGGATTTGAAATTAGAAACTTTGAAATATTGAGGAAGTAAATGTAATATGACTAAAATATTAGTTATTACGTTTGTGATCGAACTACTAAATGGCATTAGGCGTCTCCCAGACAAACACGGCCTGCGGTGGCGGTCGCGGCGGCGGTCAGTTGGATAACTTGAAAGTTCTAGGAACGACACAGACACACGCGGTGGCGGTCACAGTACAAAAAAAAAACTGACCGCAGCCGCGACCGCCACCGCAGGCCGCGTCTGTCTGGGAGACGCCTTAGGGTTTATTAGCTCACACTTGTTGTTTACAGTTTATGTTATCAGGTTGTCATCATTTCACATGTTTTGTTTACTCAAAACTAATTATAAATCTATAGCTGCATTATTTCACAGCTAAAATGTCTTATTCACCTGAATTCTGACCTAATTTTCACACTATACCAGCTGTGCTATTTTCGCGATTAACCCAGTACTCTCTATGACATAATAGGGTCTAAAATGCCATCTTATTGATGTCCTGTAGGGCGAGCACGAATCACTATCGAAAAAACATTCGTATCGTTAACGTAAGCATTTTGTATGGAAACTTGAACAGCGCCTCTGGTGTGCGTAAATGAAACTAATTTCCCGAGCACGAACACTTAGACGTAAGTTTCGTATCGTAATCGTATCGAATACGCAACGTAACTTGAGCCGTTTGTATGGAGATAGCTAGCACGAAGGCAAAAAATGACGTATAGTATCGTAGTTGTCGAAGGCTGGCTTGCGAGTTTCTCGCATGTTTATTCACTTACAAAATTTCAGTGACAAAACTTTCGTCAGAGTAAATTTAGAGAATAAAATAGTAATTTAAGTGATTTTCTTGGTTTATTTGGTGAGAAAATGCTTAGGTTAAGACGAAGCACCCCACGGCGTAGTACATTGTACTATTATCTTGCGGCGCGATTGATTTTTGAAAGTAGAAATGTACCAAGAGAAACAAGGCCAGTGATGCATAAGACAATATTTTTTGAAATAAAAAAACTACGTATTTAATTTACTATAACAACTAGATGATGCCCGAAACCGTGCATTTTTCCGGGACAAAAAGTATCCTATGTCCTTTCCCGGGAATCAAAGCATTCCCATGCCAAATTTCAGCAAAATCGGTTCAGTGGTTTGCGCGTGAAGAGGTAACAGATACACAGACAGACAGACAGACACACTTTCGCATTTATAATATTAGTAGGTATGGATTACAGAGAAATATCAAGGAGAGCTCGTCTCATATAAAAATATGGCGAATATTGATACTAAAAACCTAAGTAACACGGAATTTAAAAATAGATTTCGTCTCAGTAAGGAAGCATTTTTATACTTACGTCGGGTATTAAAAGAAAAATCCAGTCTAAGATCAAGTAAAAAGATCAGCCTGAAACATAAAGTAACCATAACGCGGCTGGCTGGTTCTCATTTCCAGAACGTTTTAGAAGTTAATTAAATAATTTCAAAACTTTTCAGAAATCATATCATTCACAACACAAGTCCACTTCAAAACAAATGTAAACCTTGAATGAGCTTCGAGTTACCAAAAATGTCAAGTGTGACGCGTCGTTCGTTTAGGAATACAGTCTCACCAAACATCGTTATAGTTATAAATTGTATTAATAAATACCATTTATCTTTATGAATATTAACTTTTACTGCAGTTTCTTCATATTGCGTCATATTTTGAATAGATTTTATGTTTTAAGTGCCCTAAAATCACAATGTTTTTAATTAATTAAATACGTAGTTATTTAGTTTTTGAACGAAATGTTCATTCAATTTTACTACCATTCGTTCTATTTCGCTCGTTAGTGTGACGTCACTAACGTTATCGTATCGAGGTCTCGATACTATTTCGAAAGTGCTTCGTGCTTCCGACTTAAGTTGTATAACGTTATCGTATCGACAACTCGATACGTTTGCGATACGAAACATACGATTTTTATAGATGGATTCTTAGCTCGCCAGCGCGTGGCCATTTTATGCTTGTGTGCAATTGCTGTAGTGTGCGTGTAGGGATGGCGTATATCGATAAAAATATAAAATTAGACTACAGCTATCGACCAAGGCGACCATAATTTTATGTTACAGATTTTTATTAAACAACATCAAAAAAGGAGGATATCAATTCAACCTGCATGTTCAATTTAGGATATATTATGCTCATTAAATTAGAAGTCGCTTTCAATTTGGTGAAAAGGTATTTTTTATCTATTTATTAAGTGTATGAAAATACTTAAATACAGGGTGCAATTAAACCTTCCTGCCAAATTTTGATATATTGATCCTTGTTCAAAATAAAAATACACGTATTTTTCTTTTAATATAGTCAGTACTAAAATGTTGAGAAATAGCTTCCGAAAGTTATCCTAAAAAACACTACAATTAAAATGGACACTACGCGTCGCCGGCGGGTGAGCGCGCGCGCGCCTCCCCCCCACGTCACCCCCGCTCATTCCCACCGCCACGAGTAACCGTTCTGCATCGATTTTAAATGAGATAAAATATGTCATTAAAAAAACAACACCCAATTTTTTTTTGCTAAATGACCTCTCCTAATGATACCTAAGCCCTGGAAAAAATTTGGCAGGATGGTTTAATTGCACCCTGTATAAACAAAATATTTAAGTATATAATTATTAATTACACAAATAGTTAAACATATACATAATATGTATACTCCATAAGCCACGAAAGCTTGTCCGGAGTGTAATAGCTAATATCAATAAAATCAACAGTTTTTATAAAACATAACAGAAGAACAAAATATATTATACTTTATTAAACTTAATTACTATTTACTATTAAGCAACTATTTTGTAGAATAACAAATATTATTATCAAAGAAATATAAGAATGAATCTCAGTCCTACTTATTTAAAGTAATTCCAAAAACGCTTAGGTGCATTTCTTTACCTATTAAAATATAATTATGTAATAATATTTATACAGAAAAAGACTTAAAATAGATACTTCGACGCCCCCTGAATAATGATATTATAATAATAATAATTAATAACCTAAGTAGGACTCTAGAGTCTAGACGATCAATTTTATTGTGCAATATCACGGTGTGTGCAATCAAAATCATAGAGCACTAAACCATATATAATTCTTCACTTTCAATCTTATTATCAAATTAATAGTTGAAAATAATTATTATCTTCATTATAGGTCTCTCCGTCACCACCATAGTATTGAACTCTTCTTTATGAGCATTCCAATAACCTGAAAAAAATAAATGGTTTAGTGTTAATAAAATATGTACTATACTACTACATACTATAAAATATTATACACATAATTCATAATATTGTATACGGGGCAATATGCTTTATGTAAGTTTTCCATGCTTAACCCATCCAGCCCCAAGCGGAACCCAGGTGCCGCATAACAACTAAATATATATTGTGTCTGGAATTCGACGATTGAGGTATTAAATTTATTTTATTAAATGATTATGACTTTAGCCTTATTAAAATTTTACATTTTACTTAGGTATTAAAAAAGAGTACCTAATGCCAGGATAAAATTTCAAGAAGTATCTTTAAGTAACGAATTGAGTACTTACAGGGGGGAGGTGTGAGAGCTGTTGATCATGCAATTATTTTACTCTCCGTTAGAACTTTCTTTATTTCAATAAAATCATTGTTTCAAACTTACGTTTGAAATGATAATTCCAAATTCCAATATTGTGATGCCTGCATAAGGGAGTAAGGATTAAAAACTTGCATGAAACTTGCGTCTAAAATATATATCTGTTTGTCGTCTATTTTGAAGCATTTTCAACCTGAAAAAAAATCATTTAGTCCATGACATTATTTTTATCGATAAACTATAGTTCAAGTAAGGCGCATCCCTAAAATACACGTAAAAAACTATGCAATATTTACAGCCAAATTATTACTTGATGTGACATTTTTATCACTAATGCCTTATATAGCATGATTAATGGATTATTATACTTATAAATTTTCTTTTTTAGCTTACAAAAATACCGATTGATAAGCCCAAACAACGTTGTTGAAAACTTACGTATGTTATGTTAAATCCACGTGTTTCAGGCATTCCTTGGCCGTTTTTATGGTTTATTATATAGCGGAATCACAAAACACAATTATATATTGCATTGAACGTTCACTAAACACTTTTATTACCACTTTTTATACATGAAATATGCAGACCTACTCGTTTGTTATGTTCTACTAAGTGGGACATAACATTACAGGCTTTTGACGTTTACACACCGATATGAGCTTTCTCTTTCACCCAAATTACTACATCGTTAGTTAGAAAGAGTAACATTATCAGCTGTCAAAATATAAGGCGGACTCCTATAGTATTATTACCTCAATGGTGCTAGCCCTACTGTTCAGGATGATGTCATCATTCGTTACGCGCCGCTGCATTCCAAGTTCCAACTCCACTCTCCAGTGAACTCCAGTCTACGTCGTACTACGCGCGCGCAACGCCGTGTTTACAAACGTTCTAAATACAAACATTCAAAATGGCCGTCAGCAGACTGTCGATTATCAAATTCTTGGAGCTGGTGAGTAAATTTTATCTTTAAATTTCGAATTTTAATAAAACATAGACCGTCTGTTCTATTTTTATTAAAATTACAACAAACCATAGACCCTATGGTTTGTTGTTTTTTAATTTATTCAGAGACGCAGTTGAGTGAATGTTTACTAACAGTTCGTGAACGTTTTAATAGTTTATCGCCAGTAACTGACTCGAATTGGTGTTAATTATACCAGTAAATGAAACGCATGATACATCTATAAACAGTTTTCTAAGAAAAGGGCGTTGCCTTACACTTTTAGGTCGTATCCATGCGCTCTACCTTGCTTTACTAAAGTTTTATTTTAATTATACATTTAACACCATTCTGTAGCTTATTATTCATGTACTAAGTTACTTTATTTGTCTACTTTGCTATTGAATTTTCCTAAAATATTTACGAAGTGTTTTATCATAATTAAACACATTTTAATGGTTTATTTCAGTAGTTATCCTTACGCTTCTACTAAGTTATTTAACTTAGTTTTAAATACATTTAAAAATTATGATATGGTTTATAAGTCGGTCGCTAGTCCATTATTATCATAATGCCCGGGCCATGTCCTTTTATGCACCTGCTGGGCTACCGCTAAAGTAAGGGTGAAAGTAACAACTTTCCATAAAAAGCGGTTAGACTGGTTTAAATTGGTGGTTGTCGGTTGGGAATATGATAAAAACCCTGATACGATCTGAGTAAAGCTATACTTACCATCAAAACAAATGGTAAACTTGTTTACCAGCAGCGTTTCAAATTATGAATAAGACTTTACTAGCTGTAGAGCGTAGGTACCTGTGGACCGTTTTAATTAATTTCGATACAAAAAAAGTCAATCAGATGAATGTGCCGTTCAATTATTTATGAGCCATAGGCACAGAATATACATTATTAGTACCCCATAAGTAACTTAATGGTAGCATTATATCCGCCCATACGTGCAGCGTGCTACAGCCCAGTCGGAATGGACATTAACATTATTTAATATTAATTAACCTTTACATATTTTTGCTTAAGAATTTAAACATAATAATACAGTTATAGCGCAGGGTTCCTGTGGGGTAGGTGCTTGTTTAACAGAATAGGAATCCATGGTCTACCAAATTGTGACTCTACCAAATTACATAATATAATATTTGAAACACATTAATTTAGTCATTCGGAAATACATACATATTATGTTCATGGGTTTTATGTCGATACAGACTGGCCTAAGCCTCAATATTTCCAAACAAATTATTTTTCGTAACAATTTAATTATAACTATTCCCAGTTCCCATATTTCCTTTGCACTAATTAGTAATACAGAATACTTATGTACTTGTTATTTCAGTTATCTAAAGGGAAAACTGTATCGAAATTACTAATAAGTAGATAGGTACTTTTGAAACTTGGTAGTTGGTACGAGGTAAATGTAGCATGGTAATTTTATTAATATTTTAATGCTCGGAAAATTGATCGTTCTGCGTTCCTTATAAAGTAATTAGTAAAACCCAGGGAAGGATGAAGGCTCGGCCCTTATTAATTGTTCCATATTTCCAAAAAGATGTTTGAATTTTATTATATTTTCATTGATTAATTATTATTTGATAGATTCTATTTGTATTAATTTATATTTTTTATTTTATTTGACGATTTAGTTGCTTTGATTTATTATTTAAATGTTATATAATTATTAACATTTTAATTATTGATGTTGACAAAATAAAAGTAATGTTATTAATCAAGTTTCACAAACATGATTTGATTGATTGATTAGTAAAAATAATAGTATTAAGACCAAAATTAGGACCTAGTGTCTGCTTTTACCATTTAAAATAGCTTATTTTTCTTAAATTTCAAATTAATTGACCAATTTTCAATTTTTATATGGATTCTCGGATAAAAATAATAACTTAAAATAATTTAAGTACTACAAAATTTTCGTATATTAATAAAGGGATTATAATATTATATTTTGTTCAAATTAATCATGAGTTAGTTGAGGTTATATACGTTATAACTTATAGCATAATTACTAATTATAACTCATAACTCATAAGTTATGAGTTTATGACTTATGACTATGATTTCGTTTTTTATTCAATCGTCAATCATGTTTTTGGACGGCCTACATTGTTTGAGGGAAGTGATGTTTATCGGAGTGACGTCATCGTGACTTCACCACTGGGTCACGGTGACATGAGAATAACCGTGACATCACTGGTAAGGTGTGAGTAAATTGGTCACAACTCACAAACACGAACACTGCTGTAATTTGTAAATGACCCGAAGCGTAAAAACAGCGCTATTTATAGATAACTGAGTTGTGTCATTATCATCACCACTGCGAAATGTCATTAAAAATCATTCGTGCTATACTTACTTTAATTAGCAGCATAATCATACTAATATTATACATACATGCGAAAGTGTGTCTGTCTGTGTTGCCTCCTCACACTTATACAGCTGAACCGATTTTGATGAAATTTGGCATGGAGATAATTTGAGTGTCACGAAAAGACATAGGATACTTTTTATCCCGAAAAAATGTACGGTTCCCGCGCGATAAACAAATTTCTGCACGACGGAGTTGCGGGCGTCATCTAGCCATTCATGAAAAATCGGCGAAGTGCGAGTCGGACACGCGCACGAAGGGTTCCGTACCGGTATAGAGCGAAAGTAGACAAAAAATTGTGTTTTTTGTATGGGAGCCCCCCTTAAATATTTAATTTATTTTAATTTTATTATTAATTGCTAAAGTACAAATATAAATAAGGATTTTGTGAAAATTTCAAATGCCTAGCTGTTACCATTATCGATTACGAGCAAAAAAGGTCAAAAAAATCACATTTGTTGTATGGGAGCCCCCCTTAAATATTAACTTTATTTTATTTTCAGTATTTGTTGTTATAGCGGCAACAGATATACATAATCTGTGAAAATATCAAATCTCTAGCTATTACCGTTCTTGAGTTACAGCCTGGAGACAGACAGACAGACAGACAGACAGACGGACAGACAACGAAGTCTTAGTAATAGGGTCCCGTTTTTACCCTTTGGGTACGGAACCCTAAAAAGTGACCTTCGTGACATAATTCAATTACTAATTAGGTATACTTTTTACTTTTACAACATCGAATTACTATGTGACGCAGTTGCAAGTTACAAATTATACTAATAAGGTGACGCCCACTCCGTTGCGCCAAAATTCGTTTATCGCGCGGGAACCGTACATTTTCCGGGATAAAAAGTATCCTATGTCCTTTCCCGGGACTCAAAGTATCTTCATACCAAATTTTAGCTAAATCGGTTCAGTGGTTTGAGCGTTAAGAGGCAACAGACAGTCACACTTTCGCATTTATATCTCCAATATTAGTATGGAGTAGTTTGTTCTACATCGACTTTTACTACATTTACTTATTTACGCAGTTATAATAGTAATGACTAATGAATAAGAAATAGAAACAATCATGAAATTACTAGACTCGTTATCAAGTAATGGTGAATGCATTATTATTCTTAGGAATTCATTCAACTGTTTTTCTTTGTACGTGTATCTCCACATGACTACAACTTTGATAATACAATCTAGATTGCACGATTGGTTTTTTAGTACTTCAAGACTACCAGAATGACTGTTCATTATTTGTTCAGCGTATAATAAAAAAAAAATCGGCCAAGTGCGAGACGGACTCGCGTACGAAGGGTTCCATACCGTTATAGAGCAAAAATTGGCCAAAAATTGTGTTTTTTGTATGGGAGCCCCCCTTAAATTTTTATTTTATTTAAATAGGTATTATTATTAATTAATTAAGAACACATAATATATTTAAGGCTTCTGTGAAAATTTCAAGTGCCTACCTGTTGCCATTATTGATATCGAGCAAAAAAGGCCGAAAAAAATCACGTTTGTTGTATGGCAGCCCCCTTAAATATTAATATTATTTTGTTTTTAGTATTTGTCGTTATAGCGGCAACAGCTGATTGATATACACAATCTGTGAAAATTTCAGAAGTCTAGCTACAGCGGTTCTTGAGATACAGCCTGGCGACAGACAGACAGACAGACAGACAGACGGACAGACGGACAGACAACGAAGTCTTAGTAATGGGGTCCCGTTTTTACCCTTTGGGTACGGAACCTTAAAAACGAATAAATCATTGCCACCAGTTAAAATATATCCACAGTTAACAAATAACCTCCTTCTTTTTGGAAGTCAGTTAGAAACTTAAAAAAAGCCACATTGTGGTGCCGCAGCAGCAACACAACACATTACACAACGCAAAGTAGCATTTCGCTTGTATCATCTTACTACTATGTCCTTGCACTCATTGCACTCAATGAGTGCTATAAGGCCAAGTTTTGCCATTTCAAAACACGTTAATCGTTTATTAAGGTGATGCCATGTTAAAGTAAAATACCGTGTTGGATGTGTTTTAGATTGCTTGTTTTCTATGCGAGGCTGGCCCGGCCTCTCATAGAAAACAAGCAATTGAACAGCAAAAAATGGAAAGGGCGTAGCGACAAAATGGTTTTTGTCGCGTAATTTAAAAACCATGATACAATATTTTAAATAAGCTATGGGCAAATTAAAGTGTATACTAGAACCAATTTATGTACAAATTTTGGAAGCTTATATCACTCTCCTCTGTTGGCAAAATAGGAATCCCTTTTTTTACAGAGGTCTTTTTGATTGATTATTCTGTGTTATTGCATTCAACATTGTATTATGATAATAATATTTATATACTCGCAGAGTCATCGGTTTCCAAGAAAAAAACTTTATAAATAAACTATCGTTAGTATTGTGTTGTAATAAAACAACAGTGTGATATTTTAAAATGACATATTTTTAGAGTTGTACAACAGCGTAGTAAGTACGTCGAAGCTGTTTAAGAGGTTTGTTGTTCCCAAAATATACAAGTCCATTGCAGTCTTAGCGCTTTTATCTGGTCTTTATGGCGATGCCTTGATAATTTGGCTGTAGCGATGTCCACTTTTCTCAGCAATGACTAAAGCTAATAAATTAAAGTTCACTGTCAGTATTCATCATGTCTTTGTCTTTGAATTACCCATAGCATAACACGATTGGTCAACTTTTATAACACAGAATAATCAATCAAAAAGACCTCTGTAAAAAAGGGATTCCTATTTTGCCAACAGAGGAGAGTGATATAAGCTTCCAAAATTTGTACATAAATTGGTTCTAGTATACCCTTTAATTTGTCCATAGCTTATAATATGAAATGTATTTATGGTTTTTAAATTACGCGACAAAAACAATTTTGTCGCTACGCCCTTTCCATTTTTTGCTGTTCAACTGCTTGTTTTCTATGAGAGGCCGGGCCAGCCTCGCATAGAAAACAAGCAATCTAAAACACATCCAACACGGTTTTTTACTTTAACATGGCGTCACCTTAACTCAGATCTGCGCAAGACAGCCTTATATGTACAAATCAAACCATCAGGGGTGTATGGCGCTATGTATCCGTAGGATCTATCGTGTCAAATTGTCGTATGTCACGAAATAATTTCCACATGTCACGATATAGAGCTGTCATACGCATAGGCGCCGGCAGAAATCATTTCCAAGGGGTGCAGATTTTAGTTTTCTTTCTTTTATTTTTACTTTTTACGAACAACAGTGACTGTATATTTATGTCAACAGTATGTAACATAACATAAGTGCCGAAACATTACGAACTATCTCTGTACGACATGGTAAATAGGGTTACAAAATGTTCCACTCACTGGGCGGCTGACTGTACTAATAACTACATCTGGCTTGGCCGAGATTCCCAAGGGGTGCAAGTGCACCACCTGGCACGGCCCCCTGCCGACGCCCATGGTCATACGTCTGTCTGACACAACGTTTGACACGTTAGACCCTACGGCTATCATAGCGCCATAGTCCATACATCGTACAACCCTCATTACTATTGATTAAGCTTTAGTTGATGACGTAAAAAAACTTTCAAACGTCATAATTGTCATAAAGTATTCTCCTCTTCCGTTTTCACTTTTCTTTTATACTTTACCATCCTTCGACCTTTTAAATACAGTTGTTAAAAGCAGAATACATAACGATTTTTTTAATTCCATCTCAATTTGAAAGAGCTCAAAATTGCGTACTTAATATGTTACAAACAACTGAATAACTGGCCAATCTTAAGCTCAGATAAACCGTAATAAAAATGTGGGAAACTTAATTTTTAGGCGAGCAGTCGACAAGGTCAATCTAGTAGATAACCTCCAAAACTTGCGACCCGCATGCTAATGCTCGTATGATGTCACGGACCTTCAGAGACCATACCTGTGGCCTACCAGATGACTCAATTCTCATAGGTCTGTTATGTAGGGGAGACCGGGGCTGAAAGTTCCGATTTTCAAATAACATGGAATTGTATGATGAAAATGATAAGATTAATTTTTAATATTTGAATATATTAAAGAATCTTAGTCTGTCTCTGTAATAGTATAGTCATTTCTGTCAATATCTCCATAAGTTTTTTACAGGCATATTTTTGCAAAATTTCGGAAGGGAACATTTAACCCCGCATTGGGGCGAGTTGTTCCATGTGTGGGGCTAATTGTTCCGCTTGTATAAATTATGAGTAAGTATATAGTTTTCTTTTAAATAAAAAAGTCATTTCTAAAGTTTTATTTATTGTCTGTTAATTCAGTGCTATAAACTACAAAAAAATAACAACAAAACATTACTAGTAGTATCTAGGCAACCGTTTTTATTTTGCTTCCATCTTGTATGATAGCATTAGCAGCTTGGCGTAATAACGATTCGGAGGTTTTCTCTCTGTCAGTTTTTCGTATTTAGGTACGAATTATTCCAAAAAAAAAAAAAGACCTTAAAATTTTTTAATGTCAATTGGGGCATCAATTCATTCAATAAATTGGGCCCCTTCAGGAGGGAACTTGTAGCCCCAAATTGAGTTTTTGTATAAAAAATGTTATACAAGTAAACTAACGAAATCAATTGAAAAAAACATTCAAACAATAACATACCTAACTAATGCCACTCTTACATAGTAAATACTAAAAGTAAATTGGTCTATAATAAATAAAAATAGACCAAAAAGATTAAATACGAAAATATTTACTCACGTGGTGTTCTAATAGCCGGTGCGCACAGCCACTAAACCACCGCCGTCGGAGCCACAAAAATTGCCGTCAAAACAGCGTATTACCTAATGCTTAAACGACGCACTTCACGAATATTGCTATATCTTTCCTTTACAAAGTTATAACTGTCGGAACAACTAACCCCGGGAACTTCCAGCCCCGGTCTCCCTTACAGTAAGACAGGTTTGCCATTTCGACCTTGGGAATAATGTATAAAGGGGTAAACAAGATGGTACGGCAGTGTTTGCTTCGCGCTCGACTTGGAGGGTGCACTGTCATGCCCCCAGTAAACGTGTCTGTAAACGTACTTAGCGAAATAAATTACTAACCAAGATTTTGTGAAAATGACTCTAAATAACACCGAAGTGCCATTCTCCTAGACTACACTCTTTTTCTCGACGTGCCATGTCTATTATAACTTTTTTTAGCACAGCTGCACAGGGGAAACCCTTTATGGATGCCTTACTGTAACAAGAAGTGTGACTTACATAAAATTTATGGCCTGGCTAATGTTTGCAACCATAAGTCACAAATATATAGATGTTAAAACAAAGCATGACAATAATTGACATAATATTAAATTGATGGACGATATGAAAAAAGTAATCATTTGCCAAAGATGAATCTAAAACCTACGCACCGTGTTCTTAATTATTATCATTGTTATAATTGAAGTACATAGGATTACTAGAACATACTTCCAGTATCTACGTTTTGGGAATAGCAGCTTAACAACCACATTGCCTGAAAAAATTTAAACCTTACTCAGTTCTATAGTACCAAATAATAATTAATGATTAGATATTTGACTATACTTATCTTTTACTTAATTTCTAAGGTTTTGTCTTTTTAATAATTTTTAAAGATAATATCTCTCTTTGAAAACATTTCAATGGATCTTTTGTATCTGTAAATTTTCCTAACATGTTTCTCTGAAAACATTGCTAAGGACTTCTCTCTGGCGACATTTCTAAGGTTTATTCTTGTTACATTTCTAAGGATCTTAGCTCTTGTCTCTGTAAACTTTAGTAAGGATTACTCTCAGCGAACACATTTTCTAAGAATTACTCTCACATTTCTAAGTGTTTATATCTACAATTCCAGGCGCTGACTTGCGCGTGCGTCGCTCTGCACTACCAGAGCTACAATGCTGATGCCGACATTGGCATGCTGGTGACTGGCACCTTCATCGGCTACCTCATAATCTTCGCCGGGGCTGCTGCTGGTAAGTGACAGAAGTGGTAGAACAGAAAAACAATTGAGTGTATAACTGCTGGTTGAAAGTATAGTGTTGGAGAGAGAGAGAAGGTAGAGTAAAAAGATCTACATTACTATCACTTATCATCAATGTACACACTAGCTGAAAGTTAAGAATTAACTCACTAAGGGCGGATTCGACCAAATTGGAGTAAAATTTTACTCGAGTATAAACTATAACTGTTTCCTAATCTAAGAGTAAGCTGGTTTAGCGTTTCTCCAACTTTTAATCCAAGGATAAGGTAAATCAAATCCAAAACACGTGAGAAAATATTTACACCGGCTATTTTGATGGAGTAAATATTAAACTGAGAATAGTTGCACAACAAGGTGTCAACATTAATTTATTTCATACTCTTCGAGTAACTTGGTAAAACGCAAACGAATATAATTATCCTAGAGTCAATTGAAGGCGTAAAATTATTCTCATGATAGTTATACTTGTGTAACTTCAAGTTTGGTCGAATCGGGCCTTAGTTGACAAACTAGACCTAAAATGCAATTTAAAAGAAGAGACAGGTATCAGAAATTGCTGAATTGAAAAAAAGAGATTAGGGTAAAGAGAGAAGAGGGCCAGTTTACTTAATATGTTTTAAGGGTTGAGAAGTAGTTATAAATATTTTATAGAAGATTGTTAAAAGTCTATTTTGTAACCGTGCCTTTAGATTTGGCTTTTGATATACTTACGTAATAAATATTATACCTAAATCTAAAAAAAGTTAAATGACCTTTTATAACCGTTGTTCGTCTTTGTAGTTTCATTTCATTATGTTGGTTATAAAAATTCGTTAAATCACCACTTCCGTCCGTTTCAGTTATATTATGTAGTTTATAATATAATCTGTGAGCACGGTATGAGGCAATAAAGTGATATAGATCTATAAATACACTTTGACTCATTTTCTGCTCGTTAGAATTTAAAAACATTAACACAGTACGATAAATACACAGTAGAGCAACTTCATAGTAGAGAAAGCTTCTCGAGTCATGCTCGTAGCTTCACATTAGCTGTTAGCATGATTTGAAGGAGAAAAATAATGCAGTATCGAGGCGTGAGCGCTTAAAAATGTTATTAGCGTGTAAGGATTCTTAGAAGGCTCATTGACTTCACTGTCTGATATTTATACTTCGACATTTATGTGTCGGAAAGTCTTTGATAGCTATAACATGTTTTTTAAATCTAAGATAAGATAATATAACATACGTGTACATGACGTGTATGTTACACTTAAAAGTTTCATTTAAACTTTACTATTGAAGTATCTTATCAATAATGTTACATGCAACACTTCAAACATTTTAAAAACATCACTTTTGTGTTATGTTATACAAATCAATTTGTTTATCGATTGAAAGTATTTATCATAAGGTTATAAACTTAGAATATTTTATTAGTACCAAATGAAACACCTAAGCATTTTAATAAAAAAGCTCCTTACTGTTGAACAGACGTTTTTACACATAGTTTTATCCTTGTGTCGTCGCAACGCCAAAATATTAAGTCTGACTTCAACTCTTGGTAGGTATACGATTTTGTTGAAATTTGGTATGGAGGTACTTTGAGTCCCGGGAAAGGATATAGGCTACTTTTATCCCGGAAAAATGTACGGTTCCCGCGCGATAAACGTGTTTTGGCGCAACGGAGTTGCGGGCATCATCTAGTATAATAATAATAATCGGTCTAAATATTATTTCCAGGTTACGTGATGCAGACCCCCACACACAAACGTGTAGACATCTTCTACACCCTGGTGGGAGTCGCGCTCTTCGTCGCCAGCGGTGCTGTCATCATTGACAGGTATATTATAATATTATCTCTGTAAAGTACCCCGCAAACGATCAAATTGTTTTTCAAATATTACGTGTTTGTCAAACAGTTTGATAGTGTACAGCTTTATTTGAAGCGTTTGTCAAACAAACTACGTGTTTGACCTGTTTGAAGAAAATTTTCATTGGCGTAGCGTTTGACAAACGTGTTTGAAGTTTGAACGTGTTCCGCTGTATTTGTCAAACAAGATCTCATGATCTCAAACCGATTCTAGCTAATTGTTTGACAAACCTGTATGATCCACGTTTGTTCGTCTGCGCTGCTGTTTGATGAAAACGTAAATTACGTCAAACATGTTTATCAAACAAATTTGATCGTTTGCGGGGTACTTTAGGGCGAAGCCAAACGAGCGTAATTTGTGAGTCGTGAGTCGCAGAATTTCTGCCGGGCAGAATTCTGCTGCATTCAGTTTCATACAAAAGTCCTGTTTGATTCACACGAGCGTTATTCTGTGAGTCATGATTTGTATGAAAAGAAATTCTGCCCGGCAGAAATTCTGCGGCTCACGACTCACAAATTACGCTCGTTTGGCTTCACCCTTAGGGTGAATTGCACCAGAAGCGTAGTTAAAGTTAAGGTTAAGGTTATCGTCAAATATGGCGACTTTTGCTAGGGATTTGACAGTTCATTTCACATTTTGTTATGGTTAAAGTTATGGTCAAGGTAAGGTGCAATCCACTCTTAAGTAATTAATGATTATTATATTGATTACTGACTATGATGGCTAAATATTTTTCAATGAAAAATGGGGGACATACATGCCTGTATGTCCCCTGCCTGCCTGTGTGTTTGTATCAAGTCCTCATCCAAAGAAAACATTTTTGAAATGTCAATAGTCATTCTACTTCGAAGACATAGCTTTAGGGAAAAACCAATTGCAACGACAAATTTTAGACCGGGAAAGAACATTAAGGTACTTTTTAACCCGAAAAAATGTACGGTTCCAGTGTGATAAAACGAAATTTTGCACAAAGTTGTGAGAAACATCTGAATAAAACAAAAAAGAACAAGTGACCGTTATGTTGGAAAATGCAAGTTTAATCTCGACAGCTAAAATACATATTTTATGTTAATTTTAACATTTCAGATACCAACATGCCGGTAAAGGCCAAACGAGAGATTACAACCTGGCCAAGGCTTCCCTGGCCATCATCAACGGCGCTATCATGCTGGTGGACGCCGTGTTGACCCAACGCGGCGGCTAGATGGCACTAACACGACTTTACATTCTACCCACAGCTTGCGTGCTTTATACTTTGGTACTTTTATAGTTTTATACAATGTATGGCGATTTCTCGGGGTTAATGATAAAAGTTTAATATATCAGTTAGTGATCAATAGCGCCTTGGTTGGCTGCCGCTCTCTGGGGGTTAATGATACAAGTTTAACTGTCACTGGAGCATTTAATTGGCTGACGTCAAAACATAAACCTATCAGCAACACTGTAGAATAGATAAACTCTTAAGAGAATATCTTAGAGGGCGATCATTAATTAGCTGTTTAAACAAATACCTCTACCTCCTTAACTTGGTTTGGTTGCTTTACAAAGTCTACTTGTTTTGTCTGGCGTATTGGAAAAGTCATAATATATTGCCATATAAGACAAAGATAGCGGTAATACCAGGTAATACCTAGATTTTCTATAATATCAGCCTTCACATTAAAGCAGGACAAAGATTTGTCTGTTATGTGAGTATGAAAACTGAAAATATGCTATCTGAGTTAGACCGCGTAAGCTTGTAGTTTTAAGTAATTTATATCCGAATAATCTATTTGTCTGTAACTAATACTAATGCTATTAGACTTAAAAGATATTATTAAATGTTTAGGTAAAAATGCAATATAACTGTTCATAATAAAAACTATGGCCTTATAAGAATGAAAAAAATTCTAAGAACGTTAAAAGTTAAAACACTTCTCCAATAGATATTATTATTATTATTAAGGGTGTATTGCGTAAAGCTACATAATTATTGTAAGGTAATATAACAGCAGAAATGTAGTTCAAATAAGTCTTATAATATAGGTACCAATTGGGTACCAAATTATAAAATACATAAACCAAATTAGTCTTATTATTGTTTTTTGCTATACGCTTTATTGAGTACAACATAATGAGAAACGTACCAAGAATTTTAAATATACCTCACAATCGCTAGTAATAATGTTAGTCTCAGATCGAAATATATTTTTGAAAGAACTTATAAAATACGACAACTTGTTATATTTTTTTTATATTTTTGTATCACAAGTTATTATAGAGATAATTTTTATAATAATCACATAAGAAAACAGTACCACCAATGTTGTTTTTTAATTATAATAAAATACTTTTATCAATATTTTGTTTTCATCAATTCTTCTTCACTTAAATTAGCACAGGGCTACTTTTCTGTTCAAAAGACAAAACCTTACTTACTTTAAATTGAAGCTACAAAAACTAATCTGTGAAAGACTGCAGTAGCTCTGTCAAAAGTTTTCATTGTAACATGACTATTAAATTACTTACTATGTTGACGTTCTTAATATTCAATATAAGACACATTAATTGAAGATTAAATATAAATTGCCAATGTTGATAATAGTAATAGGAATTTAAATCTATACATACATATAAAAAAAACTGTAGAAATGTGAATTCTGTACATTAAAGATATTCAAAAAATAATAAGCGGGGGATGTCACTAGATCGCTATAGAAGCCAAAACTGTGGTTAGTTTTTTGTCTGTCTGTCTGTCTGTCTGTCTGTCTGTATGTTTGTTCCACTATCACACGAAAACTACTGATCCGATTTGAATGCGGTTTTCGCAGATATATTTGTCTTCTTCCAACTTAACATCTGGTGCATAAAAAAAATTCCCCCCACTCCTCTAAGGGGACAAAAGAGGGGTCAGATTTTGTATCAAACTTTTTTCTTTAACACGAAAACTACTGATCCGATTTGCGTACGGTTTTCGCAGATATATTTGTCTTCTGCCAACTCAACTTCTGGTGTATAAATCCCCCCCCCCCCCCCTTTACTTTAAATGGCAAAACAACGTTTGCCGGGTCAACTAGTCAACAATAAAGTACTATGGAATATGTAAAATATTAGGTATATTATGAAAGTATTAGTGGTGTAACAATAAAAAAAGTATTTATTTAATATCGACGGTACTACAAATACTTTTATGTAAAAGCTTATCAGCAACCCTTTCACATAATGCAACTGTAAATAAAATTATGTCTAAGTTACCATTAATCACACCATCAGTAATTATTGGTAGTATAGTTATATGGAGTATGGACGGCCATGTCCATGTCAAGTATTATTAAAACAACATCAATTTGTTTATAGTCCACTCAACTACTCAACAATATTACACAAATATATCCCTGTTGTTAGTAGCTGCACGATAAAATTTTCCCCAATACTTTGTTTATTATAATAGTTACGGTGAAGTTGTATTTATCACACTTTTATCGTCTTTCTTACTGAGTACAGCTGAAATAGTTACTCGCGAAATTTATTGCTGTCAGCATCATATTATATCATCGGATACTGTTATATTTATTGGTAAATATGAAGATATATCGTATTGAACTGTATTTAATAATGCTATTCGCAATTCAGTCAAACAATGCCGAATATATTGACGATGTGATATCGGTCGTCAAAAAAGCATTTAAAGATGGACATGTAGCTACTGTTTGGGGAAAAGGAGTAGAGCTAGATCTGATCACTAACTTTCTAATTAAATATCAAAGTCCAGTAATTACTCTAAATATAAGTGAAACAGACACTAACCCTACAACGCTTACGCAAACAATATTCTTCGCCAAAGAACCGTACGAGTTTCATTATTTTTTAACAGAGATAAATTTAATAATAGTGAATCCTATACGAATTATCCTTGTTCTGGAAAAAAATACAACAGAAGATGTGAAGGCTTTCACTGAAACAGCCAACACAAATGACATTGGAGATATAGTTGTAGTGAGCGTGGATAAATATGGTAAAACTCAACTATCAACTTACTTTCCTTACGATAATGGCATATGCGGCAACAGCGAACCAAAATTTTTGAATCTGAATGAAGATCTCTTTCCGAGGAAATATAAAAATTTACATGGCTGTCCTGTTAGAGTATCTGCTGTCAATTTCATACCGTATGTACTATTCAACTATACAAACGATACTGTTTTCGAAATTGGAGGATTCGATGGAAAAGTTTTAAAGCATATCATCGGTAGAATGAATGCGACTATAGAAATTGTGGTCCCACAGAACTATAGCGATATAAACGCTACAGCTACAGAGTCTTTCACAGCGCTCGTGGAGACCATCGCTGATGTGATGATACCATCTGTGCTAGTTACGATGGAGCGGTACGAGTCCTCTCAGATATCCTATGTCTACGACACGCTAGACCTCGTTTGGTGCGTACCAAAACGCCAGGAAATCTACCAGTGGGCTAAAGTGTTGCTGCCATTTTACAATTACTACACTTTGATGATTATCGTGTCATTCGTGATGTTCTTCATATCGATCAAACTAATAAGGAAATACACAAGATACAGATACACAAAAAGCATAACTTTTGGATTGTACGGCCTATTTTTTACGCAGGTCATCAAGTTTCGAACTGGATCATGGCTTGTGAACTGCCTTCTGATTCTATGGGTTTGGTTTTCTTTCATCGTCCGTATTGCTTATCAAGGTGAGCTAATAGATGGCCTCTCACATTCAATATTGGAACCAGCCACTGAAACCGTAAAAGAGGCTTTGAAAATTGTGGACGAAGTTGTAGGTCCAGATTCGTACATCGAGTTCTATAGAAACACGTCGATCGAGGAACGATTCAAATCCATACCACTATCGGAAGTGGATGACTATGTGGAAGAAATTTCCAAAGGAAAGAAATCGATGCTCGTTTTGGACGATATGTTGGTTAAATTGTATGGATACGAAGTACAAGTTTTGAACGAGAGGGTTGCTAATGCTGCAGCCTGTATTCTTATGAGACCCCGGTGGCCCGCGGCTAAAGAAGTCCAAAGGCTCATATTTGAGTCAGTGGAGGCCGGTTTGGTGTCTAAAATAACGAGGCAGAGTAGATTCGGATGGGTTTTCAAATACAACTCGACGCGGACTCCCCGGAAATATGCGCCTTTGGACATGATGACCTTAAGCTCCTGCTTCTATGGTCTGATGGTGATGTGGGTAATCTGCTTCCTTATTCTGTTGCTGGAGATTTCAAATAAAAAGAACAGTCGAAAGTAATAAAATTTTGGTCACTACAGCTGTTGTTAATTGCTGTTTTATTTTATAGATTTAAATATTTATTTACTCTTATGATCTTGATTTGTAAAGGACCTGGATAACTATGATTGTCACCCTGATTGCGAAGCTGCCTCTGACCATGGACAATCATAGATGAATATATCTTTATTTTTATCACTTAGTTTTGTTACACCTTTTATACACGTGTACAGATAATACCCAAGTTAAACATACTACCAAGCTCTTTGATGTGACTAACATAATAACTAGTTATAGTAACGTGATTGATGGGAATTGAAAACGATAATTATACGCCTCTTATTGATTACAATCTGATTATTATTTTTTGTGGCCACTAGTCCATTAACTTACCAGTGGGCTTATGGGAAACATTGATAAACTAGTACGTGAGAAGTGTAGAATAGAAGAGTATATTCACTATTTAAATCTACTTAATAACGTAGATTTTAAAACAAATATACGTAAGTCATAACAAAAATAATTGATAAAAAATTATAAATAAGTGATAGGGTGTGTAATTTGTATGCATCTCTTACTGTATAGAGTTCACTGTGAAAGTTATAGCAAAGCTGAAAGAGCTTTTTTTGTCATTTGCTTGGACAAGCGACCCCGCGGTGTATTTATTCTTTGCCCGCGTCATAATGTTTTCCATACAAAATTGAAAAAATACTCTTTCAGCACTGCTACTTTCACAGCGAACTCTACATAGCCAGGGGACCCATTCACACCCTAAAGTATGATCATTTTGTTTTGTTAGCAATTAGTATTACAGTATATTTACTATCACTTCTATCCGCACTTAAAAAGTTTATGTTACCACCACAACCTTTTCAAAGAACACAATTTTAGGCGAGGACTGCGTGCATACTATAAAGCATAATATTTTCTATTTTACTGTCGATATTATTATATTCTGTGGAGCATTTTATTAAAACATAAATAACGCGATGACGGTAAGTAAAGTTGGTTACAATGTCGCCTTTATAGCTGAGTGTTTGAAAACCACAAGAGACTGGACCATGAATCTAATGATAGGTTCTAAAGATGTCACCGAATGCAAGGAATTTGAATCATTAGCTTTAAAGATTTCTGCTTTTGCCCTTACCAAAGATAGTAAAAATAAAGTTTAAAAAACTGAAACCCGACTACTAAAACACGCTCTAAAAAGTATGAAACAAGAAAACAGTTTATTTTTATTAAACTTTATTTTTATTTCAATTATTTTAGGGCTAAGATTTGCTCGATACATCTCTTAACCTTTCGAACTCCTCAAATGATCGAGGAATTTTGAATGAGGCTCGAAAGAGCCCGCATAGTACGGGTTGGGGGCGAAGCCAGCTCTGCCCTCCACATGGTTATTAAATGATACTCAAAAAGTATATGTTTAGTTATGGTACCACTTTTTATTTATATTTTGTTCCTAAAAAAGGAGAATTAAAACTCAACACTATCGCGCAACATTTCCAAGAGGGGGGGGGGGGAGACCAGAAGAAGAAGCAAGCTGTAAATCCCATTTGCTTAGTGATCTGAGGCTACCAAGCATATATACCAACAACACAACAAAGCCTCAATTTAAAAATAACTGCTCGGCTATGAATGGGGTGTGCTTTTTCTGGAAACACATCCAGAACTAAAAGCAAAAGTTGCTCACAAGTCACAAGTCACATCATATCCAGAAAGAGGGCTCAAGTCACTCGAGAAATGATTGAGGAATTCCTTGAAAACAATAAAACCTCCAAATATTCGCATAATATGAGGTTTTTCATCCAAACAAAAATAAATTCAAAGTTAAGTTACCCAAAACCTAAGGTAACTTTGAATTTTACTTTTGGGTAAAATTTTTGGTAATTCTATTGTTTTTTCCGGGAATTATTCTTATTATTAATTATTACGATTCAAAAGAACATGGTAAATTATACGGCTATTGCTGAACCAAAGATTTTCTTTAGTAGGATTGGTCCTTATGACCCTACGATGGATTTAAGATGTGGAGCCACCGCGATTTTTGATGTTAGTTTTTTCAAATGTTAGAAGCTTCTGCTCTGGAGGAAAATAGAGTCTCAATCTGTATAGAGGCATAAATTATGGTACTATTCCAAGTTCGGTACCACATTCGGATGACTTAAGAATGCTAAATTCATTTTAGGACTCATATTTGCAAGATAAAGATGTTAAACAACGTAAAAGGAAAAAGAAGAAGAAGCATTATTTAAACGCGCTAATTTTATTTTATTTTATTTTTTTATTCTATTTATTTAAAAAGGACACCTGCGGTACATGTATTACACAATTACTGCTACAAATTATAATTACATAATCCTGATACATGCACCTTTATAGGTGACACAACATTTGCAAAGGTACAAGATAGTCATAAAATTAATTAAGCTATAGTACATATTAAAATTAATAAAATAATCACATTAATATAACAATTGAAACAGTTATAAATTGATATAAAATAACATTTCATTGATTATAAATTTATTATTATACAATTTTTTATTTTATTTTATTTTAGTATGAGTCAGTAATTACTGGTCCGATTTGAAAAAATCTTTCATTCTTTGATAGCTTATTTATCGAGGAAGGCTATAAGCTATATTTTATCACGCTAAGACCAATAAGAGCAGGTACAGAGGAAAATGTAAAAAAGCGGGGAATATTTTTTGAAAGGGCTAATATCTCACAGACTACTGGAGCAATTTTTATGTCATTTGACACGAATATATATATAGTAGACTACGTGAGACATGAGTTATTAATTTGTAAAAAATATTACGGTTTCTATGAAATTCCAGATTTTTTATTTTATTTTATTTTTACTATCTATTATCTAAATATTATTCCAGAACTGGCATTTAAACATTCGATTAAATCAAAAATGATACCAAACTCGACTTTATACCTAAATCCTACGCAATTATTGACCTCAGACTTTGTTATAAAGCTAAAAACCCCCCTCTCCCCCTGGTATATTCAGGTGGCTCCACTTCGTAAACCCATCTTAGGGATATAAAGATCAAATCTGCCAAAGGAAATATTTGGTTCAGCAAAAGCCGTATTCCTCGTTTTTTTGGCGTGTACGCACACGAGTCACGACTAACACTATTTATTCGATAAAATGAAAGTGTTATGAGTATAATTAATCAGTTTGTAATATCACAAAAACTGTTAAAAATGTTCAAAGTTACCCAAATTGATAGTACCGAAGTTAGTAAGTTTTTTGTCACATTTCTATAATATAGCCTCGCTAAAAGTTAAAACTCGAGAACGGTTGTACTGATTATGCTAATTTTAGTCTGGAAATATTCGTGGAAGTTATAGGTAGGTACGGAAGAAAATTTATTAGTCAGGTGATATATTTCGTTCACGGGTTATAAATCTAGTTTAAAATAGAAATGGAATAGAAGTAGAAATCCTATTTTATTTGCTGAAATAAGGTACAATATAAAAGACAGGAAGATTTTTTTTAGGTTAAAGAAAAATAAAAATGTGTAAGCAATATAAGCCAAAAGCGACCATATTCGGAATATCCTCTTAATTCTGAACAATAAGTTACTTTATGTTCTGAACTCTGACATATTGACTGCGATAAGTGAAATATCGGATCCCCGCAATTAGTGGAATGTGCCCTGATTGTTTGATCGCTAAATCCATGGTAATTAATCATAATATATGTATGTATGCCTTGTGAATAGAAATCGGTCCAGTGAAATGGGAGAGATTATTAAGTTGTGTTGTGACATGAAGGGGAGGAGTGCATTAATTTGTGTTAACGCACGTTAAGGTTCAATTAGAAGATTAGTTAATAAAACATTAATAAACAAAATAAAAGATTTTTTCCATGAATGCTTCTTTGCTTGAATTTTCGTTATTAAAAGTTACCTATGAATGTAGGAAAACAACTAATAGTTTCAACAGTTCAGTAATATTATAAAATATACTTATTATGTTATGTGCATTGTGTAAGTTTAAGTCATGGATATAGTAATTCCATGGTTTAAGTGGTGTAAACCTTTCACACAGCGCGTGCTTGCTGATGAATGTGCGATCACCTATAATATACGAAGAAAGTCAAAAATATAATATTGCTCTAAAATAGCGCAGGGAATTAAAAAGCAATTACTCAATGAGCCAATCTATCAAACGAAATATTTGCATGTAAATTTGTTTGTACGGCGCCGGCTATCTCTACAATCTTTAATAACACTAAATCAATGACAGACCCAATTATTTATTACCTAAAAACTGCTCTATTAATTGAAATAGCTCTACAGAAACACACAATAGAATGGATTTATTGAGCGTTGGCGTAATAGAACTATGTAGTAAGATTCTTATTGTCATCTAGGTTTTTTCAATCTGCGGTTAGATATATTATTGTAAGTAATCATGATAGTCGGGTGTAGAAAATGAAGCACAGCAGGTTTGTTAATGTCGATGATCAGCCACATGTATTATAATCCCAATAAAAACATAAATGTAAAAAAGGAGAGCCAACTTCAATTCAAAATGCTTGTCTATGGACTTCGCCGTAAAAATAATGGAGATCTAAATGAGTGCCAAGTAAATATGTATTTATAGGAACCAAATAACATTAGGAACAAACAATAAAGTCTATTTCTTCGCTTTATTGAATATTTATAACAATTGCTGTTATTTAAATAATGTGAGATCTTAAAGTAGATTAGATTTAACTTTGCCAGTTTTCATTACATCAGTCATTTAATAAAGTTATTGAACATTTTAATAATTCTGACAAAAACTAGGTACTTTTTGTAAAGAAAATTTTTAAATCTTCCCAGTTCAAACTTAAATATTCGACTAAAGTCGCTCACCACCTTAAGGGGCTGTTTCACCACTTCCTGATAAGTGTCGGATATTCTATTCACAACTCGGATATATTATTCCAATACCTCATGATGGCAGCTGCATATTCCAATTCTTCTCCACTCCTGATATGTTTTGGATAGGCTATTCACAATTTATCTGACATAATATGAAGTATGGAGTACCTGTATCAAAATAACCGAATTATTATAATACTTACGATGCATATTTTTTATGAAATAACCCGTTTATTAAGAGATAAAAATAGAGAATTTTGATGAAATTGTGACCTCTGAATTAAGAAAATGAAAGATAATTAGAAAAAACTAATGTGCGCATTTTGAAGACGAGAATGTTGAGCTCATTATGCGCTGAACAGATTTTTAAATTAATTATTTATTTCCATAAACTAAGCACACAAACACAACTCGAAATGACATGGGCACGGAAGAGCTGTTTTTAACGCTTGATTTACCTAACAATATCCACATAGATGAACTTAAAAAAAAATAACTAGCTATTACTTATATTATACACAATAATAATATTTCGTGTTATTTTATTAGTTACTGTTAGTTTGTCAAAAAATAAATATACAAAGTTGCGCAAATAATTCGCAGCGAGTGAATTTTGCAAGACTGCAGCCTTCATTAATTATTATTTGTTTCGTTTTTAGTACTAATTACATTTTTTTTACTCTTACTTTTACTAATATTTTAATGAACATTTAAGTAAGTAATCATATTTTATTATGGCTAAACTTTTATTATAATATTTCAAATTGAATCATATTAATAAGATAACAAAACCACATAACCAACAGGTACAGAAGAGATGAAAATTAGTACCTATTATATTTTATAAGAAGTCATTTGAAATTTCATTTGAAACAATTTCTTTTCCAATCAAAATATTTTATTCAATGTTATATAGTATATTTACAGTAAAAATATCATTTGTAACGAAATAATATGAAGTTTTTTTTGTCTCTAGTCTCTCCTGAAAACTTTCCGAACATGGCTTTCGCGATATTATAGTCGTTAAAAGAAAAAAAAAACTAGAACGCTAATTTTGACCCACACGTTTTTAGCGAAAATGATGACGTCATAACCGCGATCAAGACGACCGCGGTCGCCAAACGGAACGGCAGAAGGAGACGTTTTTAGCGAAATTAGACAAATCAACTATTAAAGGAACGCGGCCATTATGTCAGATAAATTGTGGATAGCCTATCCAAAACATATCAGGAAGTGGAGAAGAATTGGAATATGCAGCTGCCATCATGAGGTATTGGAATAATACGATGTAACACAAGTGTACACACACGGTGCTGCTCGCCAGTTCTGTTTTACTTGAACTTGGCTCGACACGCTCCCGCGTGTCTAGATTAATCGAGACCTATCTGGTTAAGGATTTTAAGTAGTTACCCTCTTCATCAAACACTACACGTGTTTACTAGGTACGGTGCGAGAGTCCATGGCCGGCCGTTGCCATCGAGTATGGTTAAATTACTCATGCCTATGAGTAATTTAACCATACTCTCTAAGAAAAATACAATAATACTGGCTGTTTATAACCAAACAAAAGCAATCGATTTTCGCATTCTATCTCGGTGGAACTTGGAATATATTTGCAGTGCATCACTTTAAGCTTAGTATTTATTCAGGTACGGGGGCTGGAGTGGCATTAACCGCCGGTTCCCCGGGGGCTCCGCTGCCGGCCTGATCGAGACATTTATCCACTCTAATTGCGATACTTTTTTCAAACGAATGCTCTTCGGAGTCGATAGCGTCGATTTTTCGACTGTTCGATTTTAGGACTATTTCTATGTATAGAACAGAAAATTATCTTTACTATAAAATATATACTTAACCCTTAACTACCTGACCGGAGTCTCTCAGACTCCAGCAGTTCTATTTTTGTTCATATCTTTACAAGCAAGGTCCATTGACGGTCGTGCGTCTGTGTACCTTCGCTTCTCTACCTGGAGTACCGCTTTTCAGCTCGTCGAGGTCGCACGCGCATTTGGTGCATTTTGGTGAGTAAAAAACTATGTCGTGGAGTCTGAGAGACTCCAGGTAGGTAGTTACGTGACTTTTTCAAGAACCTTTTTCTTTTTTGGTTTAGTTGAAAATGACGTCAAATAATAAAAATATTGAGCGTTGGTTGGAGAAAGACCTTTCTTCGAATGAAGAGGAATATTTTGATGAACAATGCAGCGAAAACGAGCCAGATATCGATGAAAATGTTGTCCTTTCTTGTGATTCTGCATCGGATACAGAGATCGAAGATGGTGAAATCGTAGAAGAGAGTGCTTCATCGCAACCCTTAGGCTCGATCCTAGATTCTTCTTCGTCAGACGACAATACAATATTTTGCTTCATATGTAAGAAGCCTACCTGCCTGGAGTGCAGTACACGACGTGCTCAATATGCCGTGAAAAATTGTAAAGTTCGAGCCTTGCAATTTTATTTAAAAAAATCTTTTTTACCAAATATGAATGTCACATTATGTTGATTAGTCACTAATCTTTAAATAATTTATAAAGAAAGTTCCTATTTTTTTGTTAATATTTTTTAAAGATTTCGTTTAGCAAAACTGTAAGAATTTTGAAAAAATTTTGTTCATTTTGAGAAAATGTGTACTTTTTAAGTATAAGACATAAGGTTTTAGTGTTTTTATTATTTTTAATAAATAAAGAAGTATTTAAGCTATAACAAGTTTCTTTTAATTGATTTTCATATAGCATACTTTTTGTATATTAAGAGTTCAAAATACGGGAGTCTGAGAGACTCCGGGTAGGCAGTTACGTATGAGAAATAAGGGTCAGGTAGTAGAGGGTTAAAGATCTTCCCTGTACATATGCATTATATTTAAATAAAATATTTTATTGTCTGTCTAGACTCTAGCCGATCAAGAAAAATTACTGCTTCAGTTAAACGCTTTTTAGAACTTCAAATTAGTCTGTGTTTAATATTTATAAATAGAATACTTAATTAACTTAACAGAAGTACTTATGGTCATACGAAATAATTACCCCCCGAAAATTTAGATTTGAAGTTTTCCTCCTCCTCTTAAATCAAATTGAATTGAATACGGAGAATGGGGACATTTTGGCATAATTATTGTCTATACTCTATAGTCTATAGCGTATACCACTACAATAGTCCGGGACTATTCGGGGGACAAGACAACGACACGCATTAGGAATTATCGTCCGCCCTACAATAGCGAGCGTGTTAGCAAATCTGGCCTAGTGAATTGTGTCCGGCCTGATAAATGGCCTGGAACTATAGGCCTGGCGCAATTGGCCATAAATCAGGCCAGGCCATGCCGTACGGACGTCTAAACGCTTTTTTCCCGAATTTTGAATGTCGATTTCAATTGGATACGAATGTTGCGCTTTGTGACGGTGAAATATGTTAGTTTAGGGTTATTAATTGACGTTAAAGTTTGATTGTGGCAGTTGCAGTGGAAAATATTTTTATACAGGCAGTTCTCGACGGTAAAAGACGCGTACGATTTGGCTCATATGAATCAGTGCTTGCGTTGGCCGGGGCTACTATTATTATAACTACAGATACAATGTCTGCGTGTTGGTCTGTTTGTCAGAGACAAAACCTCTTCACACCTGAATTTGATCGGTATGTAAGTACTACGAATTCTGGGACATAAGATAGTTTTGTATCACAAAACATTACTTTTCTGGCAACATATTCTATATCCACGTTTAGAATTAGGAACATTCTCTTGTTACTAAAAGCCCTTACTTACAGGTACTATGTGAAACGTCAAACTCAGTATTTTGTTTAGACACTAACTTGTGGATATTCCGAAACCTAGTACCTATTGTAACTCTCCAGATGCTAAAGTAAACGATATTTAGACAACAGGCAAGTTTCGACAGCCTTTCATTTCTGAACATTAGTTGTTCAGGTTAGTTAAAATAAATAGGATATCTGTAATCTGTAGATATGATATTTAACCGAGATTTATAAATAAACTATCTGATGATTTCCACATTAGAAGGATTTTCTTACCGTTATGGAAGTCAATTCATACCGTCTTACGTCTTCGTCCTACGTCATAATTAAAAATAGTATAAGACATAAGTTTTATATTCATACGACAATGATTAATCAGAGTTTACAGTGGATAGTAAGCAATTATTTTAAGGTTTTTTTCTTGATAAGGTTGGAAATTCAGAAATTAAAAATTATCTTTAAGTAAGGCAATGGTAGAAATATTAAAATAAAATGAAATTATACGAGCCAAACGAAGTACCTAATTCAAAGCAACTGTTGTCGAACTTGAACAACATTCTTTTATTACTTTCAATTATTTTTTTTATTCTATTGTTTAATAAACAATGGATTCAATAAAGTATTTGTTCGCTGTTATTTAAAATAAAAATATTTTGTTTCCTCAATACTTGGTCTGAGCCTCAAATAGAGTAGAAGCAGTTGGTGGTCATCAAAATTGTAATTTTTAGAAAGATTTGAAAATAATTTTATTTATTTATTTATTTATTTATTTGTTTAAATCAGGCATCTAGGCCCATATTATAAATACCTTATAGACTAACATACATACAATTATATTAAAAACTATATAATGAATGAAGTAGTGAAGTATAATGAAGAAGTGAAGAAATATAATGAAGTCCTTAGATGATTACTATCCGAAAATGAAATAAAATTTAAAACAATTTATTATTTCTTAAAAATAACTAAAAAACACGCTTTTTGCATTTTCATTGGCTCTAAATACCTACGTAACTTTGGAATTAATTAAACTACTGGCGATAGGTAAAAATCGTGCTCAAAGATTCCGTTACATACATGTACATTGTACAGTCCAAGATTATAATTTAAACGTGTTAAAATATCAAAAATATTTTACAATAAATAATTTATCTGATATAAAATATTGTTATTCAGTAAAAGATATCATGCGATACCTCTAAAACTATATCCGCAAATGTAATGTTCGTCGCAGATTTGTATGTTTACATTCCGTCTTCTACTGTTGTGAATACACAATTTGATGTATTCGATAAACAATATCAAATTCTTCCTCTGATATTTACTGCGCTTTGATTTTTAGCCACTGAAAAATACCTTTATTTTGCGTTACATCCTTTATTGAAAATTGAAATATACATCTCTATTTTTATACGTTATATCTCACCAAATTTATAAGTTGCTAAATGACGCCCGCAACTCCGTTGCGTCAAAATTCGTTTATCGCGCGGGAACCGTACACTTTTCTGGGATAAAAGTATCCTATGTCCCTTCCTCTCAAACTCAAAGTATCTCCATACCCAGCTATATTGATTCCGGGGTTTGGGCATGAAGAGGTAACAGACAGATATAGGTACAGATAAACGGCCGATGGACGGACGAACGGACGGACGGACAGACAAACAGACAGATAGACAGACACCGCTGTAGCCTGTAATATGTAATTTTGTAGTTAAAGTGAAGCGACATGAAAGTTTGAGCACCTAACACAGACGGGTTCCATATCTTGCTGCGTTCCGACCCTCTTCCTGCACGCTTTAGAAATACACAATGACAGGCCATTATTTTGTAGGAAATTGTGATAGAGCATGTCTAACTTAAAGGCCGTCACAGACTTAGCTATAATATATAATATTAATATGTTTATAGCTAGGCATATTAATATATATTTTCTATACAATTTTCGCGTGACCACACACTCAGCTATAATATATATTTCTGGTCTCAGTGTGTTTAGTACGGTATATTAATATATATTATAGCTAGGTATGTGACGGCCTTAAATGACACGTTCACTACTTCAATATTTGATACAAACTAGAAATTTTGTGCTATAAAATAAGAAGGGTGCGCATTTTAAGTTCTACCGCAAAGGTTCCGAAACTCCTTTGTTACGTAGATGACTTTCAAAATTTAGGTAGACCACACATATCCACAATACTAATCTATGAAGCGTTAACAAAGTTTCTTATAAGAGAAATCAAGCCAATATTTTAGTTCTTCGCAACAAACCAAATAAATTTTCAAGAACCCCTCCTTACGATCGTAGATTTTTGACAGACCGACCCTACAGACCCTCGTGAAGTCGCGCGTGGAACCCTGGGAATCCACCATAACCACTTTGGGAACTGTAACTGCTCTATCGTGTAGTTAGCCTTAACCATTTACATTATATTATATATCCAGACTAGTGTAGGTACACCTCCTATTTCTTCCTACTCCTCCTATTCCTCTTCTGATTAATTTCGTTGCGGGTCCCAAGACAGTTTTAGCATGTCCCTCGGGCTCCCTGAGATCATATCAAAGGGTTTTCGTGGTTGGATACCGCTGTCGATCCTGGCGACACAGGAGATACAGTGGTGGGAATGTGTGGTGGGCCAAAGCCCGTCTAAAAAAAATAGTGTAGGTACACTAAAATACCTACTTTACCATAGCTCAATGCATAATACGTTCTCTGTAAGTCGATATTGTTGAGTTTTTACGACAGTATATTTATACTACTAATAGTTTCCATATAAAATATGGTAATAACGCGGTATAGCGGACCGTCGTAAAGCTGTAAACTGAACATTCCTTCAGTTTTTATGGCGGCCATCTTTGTTTCTTCGGTTTATGCGATCTTTATGAGATTAACAGCCTCGCCCGCAAAATTGTAGCACAAGAATATAATATAGAATTCTATATAAATCGAAAAAGTCAATGTAATTTTTTTTTCTCTATAATTAGTTTCAAAGAAACTACTTTTTACCTGGAACCATCTTTAAGAATGTACAGTAGAACTATCTCTTCAGAAAAACGAAGATAGTTTTTGAGAAAAGGTTGGTGATTGAAGCCCTATTCCTTAATTACTTAGCCTGTCCTAGCATTAAGGTGTTCCTTGCGTACCTAAACGACCAAACAAATGATGCGGTAACAAAAAAACAACAAAATATATTCATCAATTTACTTATTAACAACAAACACTCGGCATATACAAGATTACACTCATCCCTCTTTGGCAAGTCTCTACATATACAAAGCATACGACACCGCCGATAGTATAATTTAAGGTAAAATAGGATTGACAAAAAACTTACAAATTTAAAAAGAAATACCTTTACAGAGTCTATTTTATGTTGCAACAATGTTGCGTTATAAATTACAAAATGTTTTGAATTTAGAAATAAGAAATAAATGGCATAATAAAGAACAAAAATAGAGCAGTTAAATTTTGTTTCGTTTTGTTTTTTTTTTAATGGAAAATGCAAAAGTTTCATGAGATCAGTTGCCAATTACAAAAATTGTAAAATTGGAACATGAAATAAAAAAAAACTGAAGTTATTGAAATTTTGGAACAACTAATTTTAGATTAAAAAATACCTATTCCAAGAAAATAAAACAAAAATTATTATAGGTACTTAATCATAAAAAATATCGAGACAAAAATGCTTCTCTAGTTATAATTATATTATGAGCACCAAAATTAAAAAATAAGCTTAACCCATACTAAATATTATATTTGCGATAACAAAATTAAATTTATTTAATAGAGGAAAACAAATATAATATAGTAACAAGTACCTATTAGAAATTCATATGATATGTTATTCTTGAGCTTCAAGCTATGGTAACAAAAAGTATAGATGATTTCAGGTGATTACATATTTTTTATAAGCTATAAAAATGTACAACGTATACTTTAATATAAAAATATGTTCAAGCGACTGAATAAAATTAGTGGCTTAAAGTTTAAACCATTAATTAGGTATATCAGATACACACGTTCGAATACAGTCTGCAATAATATTCGAACGTGTGTGGCAGTTATAATAATTATAATAATGTCAGAACAATAATCACACGAAGTCTTCTATACAAGGAACTTAAAATAAATTGCATTTCACTATTATGTACAAAGTCGGTTTGGCTTATAACTACACGTCAGACTTTCAAAATATACATACATACTACTTATACATATAACATAACTATAAGAATCATTACCATACATCGATGCTATGTGGCCTCTACATGTTGCCCATGATGGACAAATACAAGCAATTACGAACGTATAGGAGGCATATTCGTCTATGATTGCCCATCATGATCGAAGTAGATTATACAAGCCATAGACAGCTTCGCAATCGTGGCAATCCATCATAGCTTAAAGTGAACACCGGCCTTTATGTAAAACCTAGACACACGATTAAACTAAATTCGTATGAACATTGAATGTGTATTACATCAAAGTTTAAATAGTTACAAATGCCGTATAAATGGTAAAAACGTTTTTTCCCTTATTTCAAATCTCTGAAAGAAAAAGAAAAAGAAAGAAAACATTTTGATAAATTTTTTGCGATAAAAAAGAATTATTCATCTAGTCTTAAAATAAGTGCACAATTTACGAATATGTATTATATTGATGACAGAAATAAATTGTTTTGTACAAACAAATTTTTGGCATGTTATGGCTCATCCTTACTGTGGAATGATTATATTGATGTTAATTCATTTGGAGTATCTTTGGCACCAATATTATTATATCTATGTCAATGAAAAGGTCTATACACACTATACAATAAAAAAAAACAAAAGTATTCCAAAAATACGCGGTAATCTTTAGAATTTAACAGCCAATTTTATACCAGACCAATAAATTCTAATATTAAGCATAACATTACACAATATTATATCCCTTTAATCTATCTGGATAACAATAATTTTAATAAATAAAGGCTAGGTTAGGACTAGCTTAATTTTTACTAAATTTCATACACAATTTTAAAGATAAAAAATGTATTTTTTTTGCAAAGCGAGAAAGCTTATCCAAATATCGAGATGCACGAAAGATTCATCCTAATTAAAAATAAAATGACGTTCAATATACATAATATAATAAAGTCTAAAATAAAAAATGATCTTAGCTTAAATCTCATAAGTCATAAGTTACTAAGAGCTGCTTACAAAATAAATTACATTAAATCATGACTTATCCTTCCTCACGTGCAGTATGCACTCACCCTTATCACAAAATTCACTTTAGAGTTCCTCACCACAGGAAAAACCTTAATAATAAATTCCACAGCAGTTCACTTTAATTTAAAAGTTCCTCAACTCAGTAAAAATCCCTAAAATTTCACTTCCATACACTTTTTTCATTTAGAGTTCCTCACTGCGGAAAAAACTAACAAATTCACTTTCATATTCACTCGTGGAGGTCACAATTTTAGAGTTCCTTCAAAGGAAAAAACCATATAAGTAACTTTAACCATCTGGTCATACGAAGTCATTGAGTTCGTTTTCAATCGGATTTTCCGCTTTTTCTACACACTTTCTGATTGCTTCTAGGATGGTGACGATTCTTCTGTCCAATGCTTCAAGGTGCGGTTCCCATAGGATGGGGGATACGGGGTCCGCTTTCATGGACTCTCGGAGCGCCTTGGAGAGGGGTATGCCGTTGTGGTGCCTGAAAGAGGAAAGAATACTTTTTTCAACAAAAGTCCAAAACTATTAGTTTTTTTACTCTGTGTTAAAATACTACTGCTCAAATCATGTAGCCTATCCTACAGAATTATCGTAACTACTCTATTGACACCTCACTCAATGAAATCGAATCTTACACTTACTAAATTCAATAAGCTATTATAGGTACTCCAGCCAAGGAAGACAATCAACTATAGCTGATATTCTATAGTTTAATTCCTGGTTACGCTTCTATCTATTACTTTAGAATCCTTTTCTTACCGTGTCGCCTCAGAGCGCTCAGAACGGCACTTGGCATGCATCGACGGCAATCAACGGCAGCCGTCTACAAGTGCCGTTCGTCTGCAAGCGCTCAAAGGTGACACGTTAAGAAGAAGCCTTAGAAGTTAGAAAGGCCATAGTTTATGTGGACTCACCTCAGCAGCACATCGACAGTGGTGTGCCGCACGAGACAGCACTGCAGCAGCGGCGCGAGGATGCTTAGCTCATCATGGAAAGCCTTGCCGAAGGCTCGTCCCTGGTCCAGGTGCAGCGTAAACGTCTCGTTGCCGAACATTCTGGAATTGTGGTGCAATTGAATACATCAGCAGTAGGAAAAGAAAATATAACAGAAATAGCAAAACAGAAGGTCGTTCCATGATAAGGGGATAAGAGAAAAAAACATCAACACACCAACAGAAGGCTTTTGCTGATGAATTATAGCTCTACAAGGATCTTTTGATACTTAAATGTAATGAGTTAAAAGATCGAGATAGAGGAACGTCACAAGTAAAAGATCCGCAGAACGATTACATATCTTGCAAAAGGTTAAAATGCTTGTACGACTGTAGGTTGTGACATCAATGATGAGGACTATCAAAATAACAATATTTGCCACTAAAGTAAAACATTGGACTGATTCAGTTAACAATTTAACAACGAATAATATAATGTTAGGTATTTACAGATCAAAGTCCAATATAACAATAGAAGGTGTGGGAGTAAATTCCATTTGCAGGTAAAATGTGTAATTAGATTCTATGTGATAATAGTATCATGAGTCCTTAGATGGTATACTTCAAGGTAAACGCATTGCAGATTATAAAACAACACAAAAAATATTATGTCTTGTATAAAATTTGTGTTCTCAAATGCTTGTGCTTTAGAAAAATTTGTATTATTTGTTCCTATAAATATGATTAATATAATATAATTCAGTCCAGTGTTGAATCTTTTTGGCACTCTTTCTAATAGTCACCTTCTAAGTCTAGACGGTCTAGAAGATTATTGGCCAACGCAGCAGGTCTTTTGTGCGCCAGAAGAAAGATGGTAAAATGATGGTTAGTCACGAAAGTCCTTTTATCCATGTGTCCGAGGAACATGCTAAATCTCTTTTGGAAACCCGCAACGAAATTATACAAAGTAAAGATTGAAGAAGTAGGTAGTAAAAGAGGTTTTAGTGTCTGATAAAGAAAACGGGTCACAACATTTCAAACAAATTTTGTCAATTTATGGGAAGTTTTACTCACTTGAATGTCTCATAATGATGTCTGTCCATGTTGCCGGTGAGGAAATCAAAGATGGACATGTCCATCAGATCCAGCAGACGACGACCGGAGTCATAGGGGGGTGTTGTCCGCACCTACAAAAATTGTACAATTATTTTAATGAAGAAATAAGAAAGCTGATTAAAAGAAAGAGATAAAATGAATTTGAAAAATACAAAATCAAAATCTCAATCTATGTGAACAAAATACTAAAATAAACAAGAAAGATAGCTGATAGAATAAAAGAGATAGGTAACACTAATTTAAAGAGCACAAAACAAAATCTTAATCAGTAATACCTAATAGTGGAAAAATTGCTACAGTTACTTAATAAAAAATAAAGGAAGACAACTGATAAAAACGATAAATTAGCTCTAAATAATACAGATACAAATTAATGTCTATTAATCTAATCAACAATGTGAAACAGAAGTCTGCCAATTAAATGTGATTAGGATGAGGATTAGGACTATATCTAGAACGTTTCATTTCAGAAGATTAGGTGCGAAATTAAAATTTGCATAAAAATTTGAAGAAAACAAATATAAAGCACAATGATGGAAATAAACATCACCTTGTGGATCAACAAAACGTTATTTATTTTTATGGTTATTTTAGGTAGCACAAAGGAGATAATAACACCATAGACATACAAAAAAGACGCAACATTTAAAGTAACAAAAAGAATGTTATAACGCCTTTGATATAAAAGGAAAGACGCAATATTCATGCACAAAAACATAATAACATGGATATAAAATAAAAGAAAGACGTACCGTCTCACAATAGTCGGACTGCTGCTCCCACTGCGCTTTCCGTCGTTTGTGGTACGACCGACGCCACGGGTGTCGCCACACCTACATCACAGCATTTACCCATAATTGTAATAATTTACCCTTTTTGAAATCGTTTGGTACCTATTTATAAAATTGTAACAATTTACCTTTTTTTTTAATTGTTTCGTAAGACCTTAACATATTATTTGCGTTTATCGTTGTCAACTATGGAACTGGCTTTTTGGATATTAATCTGATTTTGTAAAAGATTGGAGAAAAAGGAAGTCGGTCAAAACCGCGACATACAATAACAGCAGCCCAATCAAGATACAATTATTATCAGATCAAAAAGTAGGTTTATATTTTACTTATTATAATACTTATACTTGGTCGTGTACTTTTACCTTTCTCTCGGCCAAGTCCGAAGCTGGTAGGAACGCTGCGAAGCTACCTTCGAGCATGTCAGGGTTGCCGCATATAGCGTGCCCGGTGTCGCAATAGTAGGAGCATTTGCCGTGGAAGCAGAAGTTGTTAGCTGGTGACACGAAGAAGGTCTTAAGAATATCACCTTCCGTGACGTCATAGATCTCTGTTGTCATGTTCAGAACGCGCCCGACTACTGGCATCGCCCGTCGGAAGCCTAGTATCCTGTAAAAAAGATCCTTATTGTATGCTCAACTAAGTAAGTAATACTTAAAAACTATTTAAAAAAATCGGCCCTTGAACTGCTGTATTTCGTGAACTATGTTGTTATGGCTTAATACCATCCTTGTACTTACTGCGTTCTTGTGAATAAATAATTATGAATTATGCGGTGCGTTCGATGCGTACGGTGCGTACGGTTCTGACAAATGTGCGATCAGCTTTAATCAGCGTACGAATATTTTGACCATCTCGAAATCACAGATACGCAATAGATTTAAAACGAATTTCTATCTGAATGGCTATATCCTGAGTCCTGACCGGACATAGTAATTTTAGGTTTCGTAGATTTTACTTGTTTTTGGTAAATTATAGTTTTGGTACATCTCTGCCACGCATAACATGGTTAACTAGAAATCTGACTAGATTCAAAAACCAGATATACATAGTATATGTATAGAGAAGGAATAAACTTGGCAATCAACATTACTAGTTTATATTTTAGTAGCTAGGAAATAGTGTGAAGCTAGTAGCTATTGCTGTGTGTTTCTATGCCAATCGGATTGATAGGCATTGTTGATCAAGTGGCGCATAATAGTAAGTAATTTGATCAGCGTAACGTATGGTGTGGCATTACACGCGCGGTAACGGCTGCAATTAGTTATGAGACAGGTACAACAATAATTGCTATGACTGACTAATTACGAAAGGCTCTGAACACACTAAGCAGCTGACGTAGGCTTTGAATACATAAAGAAGGGGCTTTGTTCAGAATTCAGATCCTTTGACCACGAGATCTTTGTCTTGCTGTATCTCTTTTCATTTTTGTTCGTACTTTTGTAGAGGGAAATTACACAGTTCAGGTTGTGCGTGTACGCAGTCATAGAACAGTTTTATAATCTAGTTTGACTGTAATCAAACGGTAGGCTTGACGTTTGTGGAACACGTGCTTTACATTAAGGGATCCCACACGAAACTGAGAATTCGCTTCGCATCACATCGTAATGTCATTTGTCGCAAATATTTGCGATGCGATGCAGGTGTAGGTGCCCTTTTTCGCACCAAGTTCGGCAGTAATAAGGCGACTTCTATACTAAAAAGCGCGACAGCCGCGCGACTCTTTTTAGTATAGAAGTCGCGCACTGAAGGCACCGTTAGATTGACGATGAAATTGAAGGAAACGTACCTACTGAATCGAACAAGGAATAAAGCTGTAGATATTTGTATAGTTTTTACAAAAATAGTAGACATCGGAGATTGGCGACATGGTCCATATTCAATAAGAAACTTAATCCATAATTGATATCTCGGTTGTTTTCGCAGCGATCCTTGAACTATTTACATGATAACGTATGTTCTGCTAAATTCTTGTTTATCTAACATGGTTGTGATTATTTTTGGGGTCGAAGAATATAAATACAGACAGTTTCAACCAAAGCGTTATCATGTTTTAACTGTTGATTCTAGGTAAAAAGAAATGGACTTATAAGATAAAGAATCAAGGAAGACAACATCTCTAGCTGTGTAATTAGATGAAGAAAGGAGAGTTCACACCAAAACGTAACAAAAATTAAACAATTAAATATGGCATCTTACTAAATTCTAACATTTCAGTTTTGTATTTCTTTTTAACCGACGTTGTTTTTATTTTATTTTGAAATTTGAATTGGTCACAATCACTATGACTGATTTCTTGTACAGTATCATGGGATAGCCGCTGACCGGGACAGCTTGAGATTCGAACTGAATGTTGTAGTGCGAAAATTGGACCGCTCTAATTAAACAATATAAACACTGAAGAACTTGTTATAGGGAAACTTACGATCAAAGGGCAGGGTCGCCTTAGAAGTTAGATGACGCCCGCAATTATGTTGCGCCAAAATTAGTTTATTGCAGGAATTGTACATTTTTCCGGGATAAAAAGTATTCTATGGCATTTCCCGGGACTCAATATCCATACCAAATTTCAGCAAAATCGGTTGAGCCGCTTGGCCGTGTAAGTGGTAACAGATAGACAGACATACTTTTGCATTAGTCATAATATTAGGATGGCACGCTTATTAATTCACAATCAAGTTAAATACCTGTCAAGATGGAAGGCAGCAATTTCAGCGTTATGTCTCTCGTAGTCGGAGAAGTAGAAATGGTTTGGTAGAGTCTGGACATCCCGCGCGAACCTGTAAACAAACAAATTATAGAGATTGTTAAAAGCCTTGAAATTTTTTTATAATAATTTAATGACATTTATACATATTGATAAAAAATATTATAATATTAAATACATAATAATAATCATGCTGTTTTGAGAGTATTATGTGAACTCATAACTGTATACTGTATTCATATTATACAGTGTTCAGTTCAGAGAATCTAAAAGTTGATAGCATAGAAAAAGCTACTTTGAATACTCTGCAAAATATCGAAGCAGAAAAATATTTATCAGTATATTCCATAGTATTTTATTACTCAATTATAATATCAAGTCTAATTTTCTAAATGAAAGGAAACTAAATAGCTAAAATAATAGGTAAAAGGCAATGAGCTTAAAGAGACAGCAGCTATCCAGAGCACGATAATTATAGTAATTGAATAGAAAATAATTGCAAAATTAAAAGTTTTTATAGCTTTTTAGCTGTAAACAGTTAACAGATCAACAGACTGTTAACTGTTAAAAATCGTGCTCAAAGATTCCGTTACATACATACAGCCCAAGATTAATTCAATAATTAAGATTAATTTAATAATAATTAACAAAAGAGACAAAAAGGGGTAAAAGAATAAGACTACTTAGTATATTAGGTCGAATTGAAAAACCTCCTTTTTGAAGTTGGTTAAAAGTCACCAGATACTGTATTACAGCCATCGACAGATAGATCTCAAGATAATAAAGTAGTAGCTCGAATTAGGGCTGTTAGACCGATATGAGATAAGACTTAAGAGCGAGGCGAGATAGAGCACGAACTTGTAACGTGCAGCTTAATGTGAACGATTTCAACGATCCATATCGGACTTCATTGTTATATTACCGTTTAATTTCTGCTAATAAGTAGGAGTTTTTTTTTTTTTCTTAATATACACGGTTTAAGATTTAAAGGTGATAATATTTTAGGGTGTGTATAATTGTATATTATAAGTCCTATATAGAGTTCACTGTCAAAGTAGTAGCGCTAAAAGATTAACTTTTTAAAAATTTTGTACAGGAATTTTTTAACGCTGGGGCGCTTGCTCTAACAAATAAAAGAATAATTGCTCTTTCGGCACTGCTACTTCCACAGTGAACTCTATAATGTAAAGGCCCGTATTCACTTTGATTAGTAATAAGTGCAAGTAATTAGTGCTGCAGGTGATTATTAATCAGGAAAAAGTAAGTACGTATGGACAGTGCAGCGGTCAGCGACTGATTTGTGCAGGTCGTTTAATTTCTCCTAATCACCAATCACTTGCACTAATCACCTGCACTCGCACTAATCAAAGTGAATACAGGCCCTTAGAGACACAAACACCACCCTGTATGATAAGATTATTGTGTCTTGTTATAGGTACAGCGAACAGACAGGAATTTCCAAAATCATAAGTAAAAGGAAAGAAGACAATGCGAGTCATTGGGATTTCCAATAATTAAAAGATAAATATTATAGATATTCCGTCTGAGTATTTTTTAAATAGACTTCATTCGTAAACAACGATATTGTATGTTACAATGAATATTGACAAAGTTAGCTAGACAATTCAAAACTTTGCTTTAGCACTGAACATAAAGAAATTTGCAACAACTGCAAACGGAGTTATCTATTCACACGGAGAACATTATTATTTTATTGTTTGTGTGTAAGCGATTCAGCGGCGCTGTAAAGCGCTCTTTTCTACCAATAATTGGTCTAGTGATCGATGCCGCGCTTTGTAATTGCATAGAGCAAAACCTATAGTCTAGGACCTAGACTCTAGGTCATAAAGTGCCATTTTATATAATAATATGAATATTTGTCGGTCCCGGTCGCATGCGGCAAATATTGGAAAGCCACCTTTATTGCCCATCTAGCGGCTTTGTCGATTTTAAAACATAATTATATAAATGAAATATAAATTCTACAGCAACTTCCACAGTTGTAAGGTTTCAAAATCGTTCCCTTTCATCACCAAACGCTCCACTTTAGTAGATTGTATCAGTGTTTTTAGTTTACGATGCAATATTTAAAGCAAATGTCTGGTTAGATAGTTCAGGTAATATACAGGCGCAGCGCCGGTAGTCGATTTATAGAGCACTGATCGCCTCCAAATCGGTTAAGAAAATTTTAGTTCAGTTAAACGAAAATTCGAGCTGTTAGTGTTAGTATGGTTCATAAAGGGAAGGTTTTTAAAGGCTCTTACAAAAGACAACGAAAGTAAAAGAATAAATAAAATAAATAAATAAAATAAAAATGTTTTATTTTTCACACAACATAGGTAGGTAACTTACAAGTAACAACATTTACATTTTTTTAAATTTTTTTATTATAAGTACCACATATTATATTATTATTCATCGAGAATCATTGTGTGAACTGGAGCCTAAGCTAGGTAATCCTGTATTTCTGGACTCCAGGTTCCACCCGCAGATTTATACAACATGACTGGTGAGACAATACCGATATTTATGGAGAGTACTCTGTACTCGATTCTCATTATAATTACGTAATAAAATTAGGTTCTTAATTTTTTTCCGAATTTCCCAAAAATAAATGAATCATGGATACTAAGTAAATTACGCGGCTAGGCAAATAGGAATACTATGCGGCCGGTGCAGAGGCGTGCGCTACCAAAGAAACACCACACAACTACCCCTCCCGCTCGCGGTGTCCATGCATTGGGTAAATAATTATTTAACTTTAAGCTACATTTACTCAGTGATCAATTGATATTATTTTTTTTTACTATTTTTTTCCAACTAATATAATAGCCAAATATCACGTCCTCGAGTATTGAACATGTCTCACCAGTCACGCAGTATAGATTTATATGTAAAAGATGTTACGTAATACGTTCGTGTATGTGTGTGTGTGTGTGTGTGTGTGTGTGTGTGTGTGTGTGTATGTGTGTGTTTGTGTGTGTGTGGTGTGTATCTGTGTGTGTCTGAAGAAGCGAAGAAGCGTTTAAAGTTTACTAATGAAAGTTTTCCAGCTACTTTAACCGTATAGGATTTAGGAATGACAATTGACAGGTCAATATAAAAATTGATGTCCATCTAATGGGAAACGCAGCTAGCATGAAGCATTATCCTGCAACGTAGCCTGCAATCCAAACTGGCTATCCATTTGTCAGTCTTTTAGCTGTCTGTTTCTTCTATAAGTAAACGCAGAACTCTAGAGAAAAAATATTTCAATCCACGATTAACTTACACCCCGGCTTATTTCAAAACTACGCTGTCTTCAAATGAAGACTAAGAAAGCAGTACAATTAGTAGAAAAGCAATAGATAACAAGCAAAAACTGTATACCTCAGATAACTCGTGACCGATAAAACGGATCGCCAAGAAAGGGTTGCTATCGAATATCTACTTCGGAAATTTATCGTCCCTAAGCGGATAGTGGATCGCGGCCCTTGATATGTCACCGTCCTTAGGGTATATAGTTTTACATGTCGAAAGGTTAGAATTAACACGATCCGTACCGCTATTTGCAGTGAATCTTATGTGTTTCTATTCGATTTAAAACTTAGACTGTTTACATTTAACATAATAAGGTTGGGCGAATATAATGCAATTAATGCTATTAATGCAATAGGATTACTGCAATGTTATCACGCTAGAGGCAGCACAAGCATAGACAGTAAACAAAGGTTATGTTTGACAACGTTTCTGTCTATATTCTGATATTATGATGATCGCCCTCTGATTCGACCTTTGTGTAAGATTCCCTATTAATAAACACAATGGCACATTAACGATCGGTCGAATCATCATAGCATTGCGCCAAAGCTATAGCGATTTAATTTTTTTAAGTTAGGCCAATACACCAGTTTTTATCACTACAATTATTACAACTTAGTTTAATAGCTTTGTTTATTGTAGAAAAGTTTTAAAAGTTTTCTAATTCGCTCTCTAATCTTAAAATCTAGGGACTACGATTAATGCAAATATAATATTTCTTCATTCATACAATTTAATTAACATTGAGAGCACACGACTTCTAGCTATTCTGTAGGAATATTTTATTCTCATATTTGTTTGACAAAGTCGGCAAAGTGACAATAGCAGAGCGAGCACAACTTACAAAGTACTCCAATACCACTTCTAGTTCCAAGGAACCCCTAATCCGATCATGTGAAAGAATGTTCGAGCGTTTCTGAAGTTGGAACTTGGAACTCAACACGGTGACGGAAACTGGGAAAAGTTGAAAACTACAGCACTTAGAGCTGCACAATACAAATGTGTCTTAGAACACCAAACAGTAATTAAGGAGTAGTACCTGAGTACTGACACAAGCGCCACAGTTTTTTTTTTCTAGAAAAACAGACAATTAAAAAAAATCAGGTGATAATAATATACGCACTTGATGATCGCGTGTAGTATTTTTGATAGAGGTACTTAAGTTTTTATTATTCGATATTATAAGTATAATATAGAATTTTCAGTTAACTCCAAAAGTAGGCACTTTCTTAACAAAAGCTCAAAAGACATATTTTTTTATTTATATAGAAAGTTATGACAACTTGTCTTTGTTATGATTGTATCAATGATTGTATTAATTAGGTCTCATTTTCTAAACATAGAATTGGAATATAGGGGGCGCTAAATATATCAGGTACTATATTGTTATGGCTCTTAAAGAACCAAAATCGCTTACCTCATCGGCTTGAATAATGCTTGGACGCCGTTCGGGTAGTCTATGATAAGCTTCAACTGTGTTCCTCCCTCCTTTTGTTCTGTAAAAAAGTATTTATGTTATTTGATAATAATTTATAAGCCAAAAATAAAAATACGTGTGGCACTCTGGCACTGCCGCGGTAAAGCTAGTTCATACAACATAGCATTTTTATCAACTTATGCAATAATAATAATTATAACTTCGCATACGTCTAGTCTAAGTAATAGACGATGCACGGCAACGCCGCATGGAGCCGGTTGGAGCGGAGGGTGTTAGGTTTTTTCGTTACGGAATTTCTTGATTCGGTCGCCGCGCTCAAAGCTCGCGATAAAAGCAAATAGCTTAATAGTCTCACAAAAAATAGCTAATATCACCCGCAGTATCGTTACGAATCTCATATTTAGTCAACGCTTCATTTGTTAAAATCGCACCAATAATAATTTTAACCGCTACGATGACACAATATAATACATGTAGATACGTCATGTAGACTGCCAGAATATATACAAAGATAATGTTGCAATACCAACTTTGAAAAAAATTAATTTGACCTTAATACTGGCTAAGGCTAACTTTGAAAGTTGTCTAATACAAGCAGTCGACATAAATTAAGTAATGCACTTAACAGTTGCTATGGTGGGTAGATATTATTATTCTTGATATTGATATTTGACATAATTGGCTCTTAAACACATACTTGCAAGATCAATTATATAAAAGCTCCTAGACGGACTAACAGACGGACAGACAGATGGACAGACAGACGGTCAGGAAGACGGATAGACATTAAGGTCTCAGTATAGGGTCCTGTTTTTACCCTTTGGGTACGAAACCCTAAAAAACACACTCGGCCAATTTTAGAAGCTCATAGCGAGGCAATGATTGGAGATAGATACAACGTGTAAAGGTCAAAGTTGTAGAGAATTTAATTAACTTTTATTATGTACTACAAGAGAATTTCGTACGAAGCACCGTTTTTGATGAGTAAGCAAAAAAACAAAACACGGGACCTTCTTTGCCCCCCCCCCCCTCCCTTGAGCTCACCTCGGAGGGGTCAGGACTTTTAGTATGTTTATCTCCTAACTAGTCTAAACAAAGTACCAAAGTCAAAATTTCTGCTTTCGACTTTTCCAAGCGGACCCCCATTTTGGGCATTCTTTTACTAGGCTACTATTATTAGCGTCAAATAATATAATGATTACTATTTTAACAAGATATGATATTAAGAGAACCTTTATTATTTTACTGTCTTCTTTTTTAGAATTTTTGAACATGGAAAGGAAGGAAGCATTTTTAACACGTCAAATTCCTAAAATAAAAAATACTTAAAAATAAACAAAATTGAAAAGAACAAAAGACTTATCGCAAGAGGAATGCGAAAGGTAAAACTATCCCCGAAACCTTTTTAAATCATACGCGCCAGGAGAAATTATAGCTGACCACAAATCCTTCGAGGACCTACCTAATAAAGGTCGGAGCCAAAATTAAATTTGAATTATATAAGTGGACAATGAAATCCATTTAAGTGGTGTAAATATTTAATTGGAACGAAAGTAAAGGGTGAGATTATTGTGGCATTGTTCGGGCGGGCTGATTGCGGACCCAACTTCATCTAATATGCATGGTCGGTACACGCAGCTGACTTGATGAAACTATTTTAAACCTGACTTAAGCCGCTCTTTATAAACATGAGGCTCGTTATTGTATGATTGCAAAGAGGTAACTCACAGATAGGTACCTATTTAATGATTACTTAGATTTAACTTGAAGAGTTTGACGAAAAAGGTTTGAAACTTGGGTATATCTTATTGGGTATCTCTTGGGTACTATATTGGGTTATTTGATCACTATTAAACGGAGTATCTACATATACTTTAATATTTCAATTTCGTTTTATCACTACTTATTTTGTCACTTAAAGGTACGTTTATTTGATTCAATATGCAGGATACTCTTTAAAATTATTTGAAACACACTTTATTCAGAAGTTCTAGATAAAAGTAACTTAATGCTTTTTATACGCAGCCGGCCAATATGAGGCAATCCGGTGATAAAGGTAGCCATTTCAAATCGACTTTTTTAGAAAGCGTTCAAGTAAGTTTTTGAAGATTTTAGACTCCCCCCTCAAATTGCGTACTACTTGAACGCTCCCTTCAGACTCCGCTTACCAGCATGCAGTATGGGCGACGTCACCATGTCGTTGAGGATGGCGGTGACGAGCGGCTCCCCGTCCTCGTACAGCTCGTGCTGAGCTATCTTCAGCTGGAACTTCTCCAAGTTCGACGCGTTCACGCTGCAAGAAAGGTTTTTTGTAAACATTGGAAGGTACTTGATACTATATAGTAGTTTTAATATTATTATCTTACGCGGCTTAAACCATCGAAATAATTTTGATGTTTGGTATGGAGATACCTACGTTGAGTTGCGGGATAGAACATAGGACAAGAATGCCCTGTCTCTAAACGATAACGGAATGGTCTACACGCTGCCAATCACGTGTTCAGAAATTAACCTGCCGAGAAGAACAGGTGAAGATTCGCACGGTGTTATTTGTATCATGTATAACTTTATATCATGTAGAGTTCCTACATCACACAATATGATGTGTAAAACGTTATTATCTGCCATAATATTATAGGCTTATACTTAAGAAGTTAAGAATGTCACTAACGCAACGATTAACTTCCTATTTGAAATTTCGATCACACATTCCTAAACCTGTGTTAATGTCGAGATTTGCGAGATTTTCCCCCGTGTTGGTTTTGGCTGCGTGGAACACATAGGTGGACGTGATTTGGTTGTAAGGGGCTAGCGCCGGTGAATACTAAGGAGGGCCCGATAACCTGCATTTAGAAATCAAGCCATCTGCTATAAAATTTATTGACTCTTTCCGTGTGAAGCGCCGATTGGGAATACGAGAATAGAGATTGTTTTAAATGCGAATACAGAGTAGTATTTAAATGGCGGATATTGTAATACGGGCTATTTGTGAACATGCAAAACGTTTGACGTGAACACATTTTAGTTGAGGTTTTTATTTTATTTTGGAGAACTAGTTTTTATAACAATACGTCTGCTTAGAAAAAAATTATGAATATTTGTGCCCTCTTTCAGAAGGACTGCATAATTTTTATACGCTTTTTATTAGCTTCACCTGTATGTTTGTAACCGACTTCTTTGGGCGCGATTTTGACCCACTTTAAACGGCCAGATTTCTTCTTTTTTTAATGCAACATTATTTAAGTTTTGTTTCTCGTTCGATCCAGTTCTACTGCAGAATTATTTTTTAATGAAATTTAATAACAGTTAATTTGACACTACATAAGAATACCACTTCACAGTTTATTAAGAAACAGATTGGATTGAACGAGCAACGAAGCTTCATCGGTGTTGCATTAAAACAGCAGAATAATTAGGGTCCCGTATTGGTTTATTTCCTACTTTTTTATTTTTTAACAAAAAATTCATCTTCACGTGTGCACCAGGAACAAGGCGATGCGGCTTTCTCTATTTACTTAGTATCAACCACGGACCATAGTCCATATTTACATTTAGCATTAGAAACTTTGTCCAGCGTATCGCGATCGGTCAGAGAAAATCCGCACTATTTCGTCCAGCATTGTTCCAATGTCATAATTTGAATATATATGTCCCATCATATCTGTATCTCGGTCCACGTTCCATTCGGTTTTACTACCGACCCCGCCTATCCCCATAACTGGATTTTAAATAAGATTCCTTGTTAACCTCCCGATCTTTTCTTTACAAGATAAAAAGGGTTGCGAAATCAATTTTTTACAGCGCTATTAGGAATCACGATACGTAGACTATGTATAGGATTATGTTACTGAAATATATAGAGATAGAGTGAATATGTATATTTGCGATGATAATTTGTGGTTATTTAAAATACGAAACAGGTATTTATTTATTCATAAATTTAACAATTCCCAGGATGAACTAGCCTTTATAATATTCAACACTTCGATTTTAGATACCTTAGACAGTGGAAAAAAAACGTTGACTGCAATGGTTTACTTATCGTAGGCCTACTCGTAGGCCAAGTTTTCTAAATCGACAATTTTAATGCAGTAATGAAATAGAAGAATTGGAGTACGAAATTTTTAATTGCCTGTGTTTTCGACCAACGTTTTATTGCATGAAGTACTATCAGATAAGTTGATTCCTAGGCAGATGGGGGACCTACGTACGTTAGTCTGTTGTCCTAGGAATCAATTTCCTCAAGGGTACCTATTTTAAATCAACGTTTTTTCTCAAAGAAACTCCCACACCACCCACCATTCGAGTAATAAATTTAATACGTCGCTAGAAGGTAATATTTTCCATTTAATTCCCTGTGTCCCGCGAGACTGGGCCAATATTGACTCCGGTGAAATGACGACAACGGCCAAACTGTTTGGGTTTGATGCATACTTCAGCGCCGGCTCCGCGGTGAAACCGGGCTCGGGGGCGGGTTAGGGCTGCCATTTGCCAAGTTATCAATCATACTTTTACATTATACAATTATTATAACAATAATTATATCTGTTTTACAATAATTATTTTTAAATTATTTTTAATATCAAAAACCGTGACCAAATTTAAAACCTAGATTTCCTTTGTGCGCAACTTCAAATTTATAATATTAAATGCAATAATTCGCAGAGAATTTTGTGACTAACTTCGTAGTTAATTGGTCTATAATATTATTTTTATTTTATGCGCGCTTTTTATAATGTACAGAAAAGAATAATTGCAAAAGCTTTGAATTGACCATTTCAATTGAAGAAATCTGTAAGTTACTACATTGTATTTTGCTTGGTATTCATATTATCTTTAGTATCTATTCAATGTTCATAGCCAAATAACTAATGACACGTGAAGTCTGCCAAACTACATTATACGTGTGGCTGGCTTCAGCGAACACAGTGAACATGGAAATTATTATGATAATAATAATTATTATTAATAGATATGATTAAAATATACAAAGTGAATTAAGACAAGAAAAAAGCGGCCTAGTGCGAGTTGGACTCGCCCATGAAGGGTTCCGCAGCAGCAATAAGGTTTATTTTTATGAAATTAAAAGGTTTTTGATTTATTTTTATATTTCAGTCGATTTGATGAAATTTAGATTAAGGTTTACCATTTATGACGTATAAAAAAACTACTGGCTAGATCTCGTTCAAACCAATTTTCGTTGGTAGTTTTTATAGTAATATACAATATATATTTTTTTTAGAATTATCATGCCCCTACTTTAGAAATTAGAGCGGGGGGGACACACATTTTACCAATTTGGAAGAGTCTCTCTCGCAAACTATTCAGGTTAGAAAAAAATTATATGAGAAACCTCAATAGATTTTGGAGACTTATCCATAGATACCCCACACGCATAGGTTAGATGAAAAAAAATTTTTTTTGTTTCAGTTGTACCTATGGGGACCCCTAAAATTTTTAATAATTTTTCCATTTTTGCATCAAAATCTTAATGCGGTTCACATACTACATCTACTTACCAAGTTTCAATAGTATAGCTCTAATAGTTTCGGTGAAAAGTGGCTGTGACATACGGACGGACGGACAGACAGACATGACGAATCTATAAGGGTTCCGTTTTTTGCCATTTTGGCTACGGAACCCTAAAAAGCAAACTATACAAAATAGGGTTAATCAAAAATCTCATAGGCGCCTCTTATGCAAATAATGATCAATTAAGAAATTAAAAAAACAACCGTCAAACTTAAAACACTCCTCGGTCGGGGATTAAAAATAAAAAGTGAATTAAGAATTCTGGGTGTAAATTTAAATTAACTGGTATGTGCTAACCCTACAGTAACCACTCTATGAGATACTGTAAGGTTTATGCAGCTTATTACGGGCGATTTTCAGCATCTAGGATCTAGATACACTAGATGTATTTTATGTGTTATAATTAAATCCTATTAGATTTTTTTACACACTTAGTGTATGTTATAATAATCATGTTATGCTTTACAACACATTCTAAAGTATTTTCAAGAATTTTAGAGTCATAATTTAATCTAAGAGTAGTGAAGCATACAAAAAAGAGAGATCTCTTTACCTAAATAATATTTCACTTCAGTACGTAAAATAGAAATTAGTATTTATTTTTAAACTTAATGGTTACCCATTCAGTAAAAACAAATAAATCAATAAAATTAAAGTAGATCCATTACAAAATTCGCAATAATTTATTCCCTATAAAAAAGGTAACTTCGAAAAACTTTGGAAGTTCCAGCAAGTTTCGCATCAAAGTTATTTCAAACGAAAAGCAGAAGTTAATTAAAAACAGTTTAGTATTTCCATTTTATCGCGGTTGCAGCAATAACAAAATAAGTCAGCGCCATAAATTCTACTTGTAGATGTCAGATGTCGCCAACTTTTGAGAATTTTCCTTGTAAATGTCCTCATTCAAGTCGTTCTGTGCCGGCAATAGTATAATTAATATTCTAAGTAGTTTCACATTTACAAGTGCACCGCCTGAACTTAATTTCTCGCTAAATAACTTTCCTTTATCAAATATGCCTTGGGGAATTTTGTTTCATTGATTCTATTAATTTTATGTAGCATTTGAAGAAAATTTGTTTGAGTTAAAAGTTTGTATATTTTACAGCATCGAATAGAGTCAAACTGCGGAGTCGATATCAGCTATAAGATTTGGAAAGATTGCTAACTTTTTTAAAATGTACCGTTACTGTGGAATTTCGTATCCTTTGCGTCTTTTAGTTAAGTCTACAATTAAAACGTTTCGACAAGTTTACATAGCCAATATGATAATAATTATTTATTAATTATTAGTAATACTAAATACATAATATTCGCAAATTTTATGCTCCATCTTAAATACTGCCTTTTAAAATTATGATATTCCACAAACCAGACCTAGAGAATTCATAGTGTTATCAAGAAACATGGAGTATGCGATAAGAGGGAGCACAATTTAGGTATTCCATCGCTTCGAGCTATCGGCCAACAGTGAAAGAGCTAGCATGTCTTTTTAATCATTTTTGGTAGTTCAAAATTTTCAGCTAGTGTAAAGAAGCAATTTTTAGACGAGGTGAATGAACCCTTGAAGAACCTTTATCTACTATGTTTACTGATCTAGAATCAATGTTTGCTCAAATTTCTTTGTTATGATGATAAAATGTTCATATTTTGTTAATTTACACTACTTTTAGTTAACCAACAAAATATTATTATAGTCCGTCGTTGAGTGTTATAAATGTAGATATTATTTTCAACCCTTAGAACGAAATAATAGTTAAAAAAACTAAAAACACGCTTTTTATAAAAAGCGTCGGTTACAAACAAACATACAAACATACAAATTGAAAAATGAAATAATTATATCAAATTAGTGTATATATTAGTACGGGTGCCCTAGAACAAATTTTTTTGTGATTACTAACAAGCTAATTTTTTGCGAGTAGCTACATTTTGATAAGACGAACAACATTTTTATTTTCGAAAAATCTCGAAAGTGGTAGCTAACAGAGATAGAAAGGATTTCATACTTTGACTTGATGGTCCTAAAATATGGATTAATTTATTTGTCGGACAAGGTTACTCTTAAATTAAATAACTATTAACCTACCAATATACAAAAAATCAGCTGGTTAGGGTTCCGTTTTAGGGTTCTGTAATCAACAAAACTTGGTTGACTACTGTACCCTAAAACGGAACCCTGACCAGCTGATTTTTTGTGTATTGGTAGGTTAATAGTTGTTTAATTTAAGAGTTACCTTGTCCGACAAATAAAGCAATCCATATTTTAGGACCATCATGTCAAAGTATGAAATCCTTTCTATCTCTGTTAGCTACCACTTTCGAGATTTTTCGAAAATAAAAATGTTGTTCGTTTTATCAAAATGTAGCTGCTCACAAAAAATTAGCTTGTTAGTAATCACAAAAAAATTTGTTCTAGGGCACCCTGACTATAATATTGTCATCGGTCCTCGATAAATCTACAAAGTTTGAACGAAATCTGGCTGTTTAAAGTGGGTCAAAATCGCGCCCAAAGAAGTCGGTTACAAACAAATATACAGGTGAAGCTAATAAAAAGCGTATAATTACAAAGGACACTTCATCTCAATTATAATTCTTAGCAGAATCCATAGAAAAGTTAATGAATACGTCATCAACTTATCACTATGTTATATTTTCTTTTCTACTCTACAAATTTACAAAGAACAATGGCCAAATCGTACCAGGTGGGTGGTGGCGTCCCGATATGCCATTGGTAGCAAAAATTCCCTAATATTTTAAGGCCTCGAAAAACATTAGATATGTGTCTATAAAAAGCCACAAGAAAATATCAGTTTCGTTGTTGTCTTTCATATGTTCTGACAGCCGGCGATCATTCGCATTCGTTCTATTTTTTGGGTAATACTCTAGGAAAAATTGAAATAATTAGAAACGAGATCGCCGAATATACACTTGTAGGCTACACCGTCGGAAAAAGGTAGTTCTTAAGTCTAACCTCAAAATAATTGTAAACGTTAATAATTATTATAAAAAATCGTGGCCATGTAGACATAACTCTCAAACGGAATTTTGTTTAGAGCATAAGAACAATCCAATCTAACTATAGTTTATTTTGGGACATCAAAAATAAAAGTCGAGTCCAGCTCCTATACAAATTTGGCCATGATTCTTTTCGTGTCATCTAGTAAAGATGTTTAAATTGATTTATCGCACAGGAACCGTACCTTTTCCGGGATAAAAAGTATCCTATGTCCTTACACGGGATTCATTGTCTCCATTCCAAATTTCAGCAAAATCGGATAAGCGGTTTGGGCGTGAAGAGATTTAACAGACAGACACACTTTTACATTTATAAGTACTATTTAAATTGGTATGGATGAACATACCTCGGCTCCAAATCCTCCATCTCTCCAATAGTCGGGTTCTCTGGTCTGAGTACATTGAGGTCTCTATGTGGAGACACTATGACTGGGTTATCCTCCGCCTTCCCCTGTAGCTGCAGACCCAGGATCCTCTGGAGGTCCAGGAATCTGTCAGCAGGTGGCGCCGGCGTCCTGGGTTCCACATCAGCGCCGCTGGTCTCGCTCGGCGCTGACTGCTCGTACTCCTTCGAGCCATTGCTGCTGTTGCTGAAAAGAGAGTGGGCGTTAGCGATAGAAGGAGAGGGTATGAGTTGTTGTGTTGGTGTCGTAAGAGCGATTATGCTATCAGAGATTTAAAGAGATATGGCGGGGCGCGGGCCTACGTAATTTTGTCGGGTAGTGTCTATCCCTCAAGAGAAGGAACTAGGGAGTCCAACTACAACTAACATGATTTTGTCATAACCCAACCAAAATACGTAGGTCCGATAACTGCCTATGCATAGGAAAACGCGCTGCGTCGAGTTGCATCTTAGTGTGAACTAATCTTGAGGATGAATATTTAGAGTAACTTTAAGCGACACGTTTTATACACGTCATAATTACAATTTACAACTCATAAACCACGTAGCTGTACCCAAAGTTGTAACGTAAACGTACGGACAACAGTATATTTGTTTTTTGTGAATTTTACTGTAATTTTGTCGTAAAACATGATGCGTGACCTATTTGATCATGTTGTTCAACATTTGTTTGACATTTACTGTCGTATCTTCCCGCCATATTATTACCTTACCTACCACTTACACACTTTGTATGCCAAATGTAAGACAAAGCCCGCTACTTTGGTTTACAGTGTTGTGTCAATATTATTATCCTATAATGGTAGTAAGCTGGCGATGATTAATACTTTACGATATATATTTATCTGTAAGGTGGATTGAAAACCACCAAATTTTTAAATTGAGTTAAAACGTTACAATATCATGATTATTTATAGAGCTCTCAAGTGTCAGTCTGACGTATTTGAAAATTTCACTCAAAATTAATTAGATTTACCAAATATACATTATTAAAATTAAAATAAATAATATAACGAAGAATGACGCTGCTTGACACCAGCTTTTGTTCCAAAACAATTAAAGAACAATGCACATAATTAATTTGCACTTGGCGGCAGCTGTATAAACGAAATATAAGTTTGCCACTCAAAGACTTTTTCCATTAAATTACTTAAAATCTTGTCAACAAGCACTCCCCTATTGTTTAACACGAGTAATTAATTTTAATTGTATCGTGCTTATTATGTTTGTCTTAAGTGCGAGTTGTTCGTGACGTTATATTTCTACAACGCGAACGTAGCTTCCGTTTTAGCATTTGTCTTCCCAACTATAGTATCCCACACCGGTTTTGGTAACGGTCGCCCATTTCATTGAAACCAAGCAAGTTACGCAGAAGTAGTTTTATAGTGCCTAAGTGTGTGCGCAGTACACAAGAGGACTCACTATTCCTATACTCTCATAACCCAGTGGGACGGACGACCGACAAGACTAGCGAGGGGACCGACTTTTACATGCCAATCTGACGCATGGATCATCTTACTTGTCAATCAGTCTAGGTGAACGGCCTGTCCCAACCCACGACCTCCGTGTCAAGAGCTACGCCCTAAAACACTGGACTGACTATACTACCATGATTGTCATGAAATTCCATAAAAGAATAAATTATTATGTACACGTGGACACAGTATCACCATGGCGTGACGTAACACTAACTTTGAAGAATGTTGGTTTTAAAATAAGTTAAAGTTAACTTAATTACTGGTTTCTAAGGTTTTTTACCGAAATTTTAAATACTTCCTAGACCATTAAATGGCTGATGTCAAAACATTAACCAATTAATGCTATAGAATAGATGAAATCGTTTAAAAAATTTTAGAAACCAGGCATAAGTTGAATACGAAAACTTTATTTTTTGGTAATGTTTGACATCATATAATATTATAATATATAGTTAGCACTTAACTCATAACATTACCAATATAAATTGCTCGCGTACATTACACTCTTATCAGATAAGAATACTAATTTTGGTCCCAACGGAATCATCGAACCAATTTGTTTATCAACACTTTTCACGTAAAACTGATATCTATGGTTATCTTACCTATATATTAGTATGTCGGAAGTATTTTTGATCAATGGTCGCTGTTATGCGTCCGTGTACTAACCCACATTTTTAAACTATGAATGCAGTATTTTTCTAAAATTTAGAAGAAGACTGCATTCATAGTTCATTTAATTATCGAAACATGACTGCAAATTGATAACTCATTACGTTTTTTTTTTTTTGAATAGTACACTAAATATACTTAACAGCGTCCAAATAATGATACTAACGTAAGTTTTGACGTTTTGATAAAGTCATAAATTCGTTTTTGTAGTCCTTTGTATTTATTATTTGTACGTATTAATTCATAATTAATATTTTACTTTTAGCAGTCTCTACACTTTACACAATATAATACAGAGGGTATTGGAAAATCATCTAAATTATAGATATAAGATTTTTATAGCTATTTTGATTATTCCTACACCTAAATGAAAATCTCTTTTTTAAATAAAAAACATCTCCAGTTATTCAAACAGTGACACCTACAACTTAGCCTACATAAGTTTTATGTTCTCTGAGTTACATTACAAATACTTCAAACAAATATTTGTACGAGCAAAAATTCTATGACTAACCACATAGTTATTGTCTTAACTTACTCATAGATAATATTGTGCTCATTAGATGAGTGCACGTTTTGTGTTTCGAAAATCTCCACAAGCAAGATAATCTTCTTTATAAATAAAAATAAATTAAGTTAGGCTCGCTAAAACTTGATAAATATCCATGGAAGTCCAGGAAAGATTCATATTAGGAAAAAAGTGATACGAAGTTCACCGGGTTATCTAATCGTAGATATTTATACTTAATATATTTTTGTACGAAGTGAGAAAAGAAAACTTAAAGGAAAGTGGTTAAAAGGCCAACATTCAGAAAACCACACCGATCTCTCGATTAAAAATTATAGACAGTTCTACGAAAAACAATAATTGAGTAGCGTAGTTTCATGCATTTGTGTGCGTTACAAGCGTGCGTAAAGACAGTACATCTCCGACCTGTGCGCAAGTGTGGTTTTTTATTTAATCCATGGACTACAAAAATTACAATGATTAAAAATTAAAATAGTTGATAAAAGAACCATGGTAAAATTTGAATATTAGATAACTGTATTATTAACATGAACGATGTTAAAATGTTATTTTATGCAAATACTACCTACTTGCATAAAACGAACAGTAAATAATTGCTCGGAGGTGTAATGTCTAGTTAAATATTTTATGTATTGTAACTTGTAAGTGTGTCGTTGTGATTGATAAGGTTATCTACGAAACATCTAGTACAGTTAGATTAAGGATTAGGTATAGTTTATACGAATAAGATAATATTTAAGAAAAGAATTATTATAGCCGCTTTATATTTTTTATACTTCAGACGATTATTATAAATTCAAAAGTAACGTGTCTTGTCTTTATTCGTGTCCGTCTGTCACCTATTTACGCTTAAACTGCTGAACCGATGTGAATTACTCTCGATCTGAAGATATATAAGTCCCCAGAAAGTATGTTTGAAACTTATTAGTCAAGAAAAATGTACGATTTCTGCTCAGAAACAAATTTCAATGCAACAAAGATTTCAGCTAATGTCTAGTAATAAATACTAATTTCTAATTATTTACTTGACTATGAATAAAAGTATAATCAAACTTAAAAAACATTATTTGGCTTTAGAGTTTAGTTTTGATTTCTTTTTAGAGGTAGATTAAAAAATTAAAGATGATATAATATTTAAAATAACTTATGCATACTTTCTCTTTACAATCACAATTCCATATTAAACAAGAATTTAGATATGAATAATTTGTAAAATACTGTTATATATATCCTAGTTTTTGTTTTACTGAGTTTTGTAATAGTATAGAGAAAACTACCCAAGCGTACACAATTAAGGCTTAGTTCAGACGACCGACTAGCCGTGACGATATGCCCTTACATAAATATGTGGCGGTACCCACAATTAGCACCACATTCCTGCATCGCGCTATCGAAGTTTTCTAAGTACGTCGAATCGGTATACACAAAGTGTATCAAAACTAATTAGTGATAATAGTACTTTAGAAATTAGGGTGTGTATATTTTGTCCCTTGTGTAGGGTTCACTGAGAAAGTAGCAGCGCTGAAAGGGTAACTTTTTTAACTTTTGTATGGGAAAATACGTGAAGTTAGAGCGCTTCCCATACAAATCACAAAAAATATGCTGCCATCGACGGCAGCAGCTGAAATCAATCACCGCTGGGCTTCGGTCTGACCGAGCATACCACCTCGCTCCGTCAGAAGATCTTCCTTATCGACCACTACGCATATCCGACAAATATTTACAAAGGCCGTACTTACAAACATTTAATGAATAATTATTATCTTTTATTGAATGAACATTTTGAAATTAAAATGTTAATTAATTAAAGTTAAGTAACAGATATAATAATAAAGTAAGTACTATCAGAGAAGTTGATTCCTCATATTATGCAGATGACGGACCTACGTCATGTGGTCGACTTATGTCAATTCAATGTTAGCTGTGAATTGTGATCTCTCGGCTGTGTAACGCGACCAAATTATGTACTTAGGTCCGCCATCTGCATAGGGATCAATTTCCTCGATGGTACATTTTTCCGGGATAAAAAACATCCTATGTCCCTGAAAGGTTCATAGGTCTCTGAAAGGTATCTCCAATCTCCATACCAAATTTTATAAAAATCGGTTTAGCGTTTTAAGCGTGAAGAAGTAACAGACAGACAGACAGATACGCTTTCGCAGACACACATTATAATAATATTAGTATCGATAGCTAAACATAAATTATCAAAGGTCTCCTTTTCCTTTTTCACTCTTAAAATTCCCTAGCTGACGACATCCACAGATTACTAAATTGTCTCTATCTTGAACGCGATCTTTATCTTTCTCTACTTTCTTTCCAAATCTGCATTCAGGTTACGCACGGGGACGGAATCAAGTAGCCTTGTGTCCTCGATTTCGGAACAATATTCAAAGTTTGGATAGCTCATACAGATTTTTTTAATCAAAATTAGTATACTAAAAATATCCATGATACAATTTTTGACGCCAAATGTTACGGATCTAGTAACAACAACGGTATCTTGCCAGCGTTCTGTAAAAGGATCCTACAATAGATACGTTTATTTTTCCACGATGAAAGTGGCCTATGTTTTTCCCCATCTTTTATATTTCATCCAAAGCGGTCCTGCACTTTCGAAGCTTTTTATTGCAAATAAACAAACTAATCAAATCCTGATAAAAAGGTAAGTAGTAATGTATAAAATTTAAAACGGAATCAAATCAAATTCAATTGTTTCTACTAATTGCAGTTAAAACGAAACAAATTGAGTGATAATGGAAATCGCCCTTGACCACATTTGAGATTCTTATCAGTTATCACTGCTTCATACAACTGAGGTTTTACTCATTACACTTTATAGAATCTTGTCTTGCTTATCTCTTACTAAGTTGCCCGCAATTTCTTTTACCCGGGATGTAACAAAACTAAATGATAATACTTTAAGGTGTGTATTGTCTCCTATACTATAGAGTTCACTGTGAAAGTAGCAGCGCAGAAACAGAAAATTTTTTGTTATTTGCATGGGCAAGCGGCCCAGTGTCATGAATTTGAGCATGCAAATGTAAAAAAAAATGTTACGCTTTTACCGGGGACTTAAGCACGCCCTAAACTAGTGTTATCACTTAGTTTTGTTACACCTGTAAGAATATCCTTTTATCTATACATATAATAAAATCGTAGGAAAGTCAATTCTGTACATTGAATATTTTTGAAAAATAATACTTGGGATGTGATCTACAATCGATATGGAAGCCAAAAATATAGTTTTTAGAATTTTTGTCTGTTTGTCTGTTTGTCTGTATGTATGTCCGGGATAAACTCAGAAAGTACTGAATGGATTTACTTCAAATTTTGCACGAATATTATATAGAGGTCGGGTCAACACATAGGCTAATATTATGACGATATCACCTAGGGCGGGGGGAGGGGCTCAAGTTTCAATATTTTTAGTTTTTTGCTCATATCGCTAAAACGGTGCGTTGTAGAGAGAAAATGTCCTGTACGTAATGAAAGCCCATAAAATTTCCTACAAATTTCTCCTTTACACTTTGTATCTATCTTCACTCCTTGCCATGCTATGAGCTTTTGTCTATCTTTTCTATACAAATTTCGAGTGTCGTTTGATTAACATGCTGGGAGCTTTGGCATCGGTCTTTCCCCCCCCCCCCCCCCCCCCCCCTCCCCAAATTTTGCTTCAAACAAAGCGGTGTTGCGGCGTTATACATCTTTTTTAAGAACAAAGTTAAAAACTAAACTACACATACGGTTTTCCAGTGTCGTTAATAAAATCGTAGGAAAGTCAATTCTGTACATTGAATATTTTTGAAAAATAATACTTGGAACGTGATCTACTATACTAACGCGGACGAAGTCGCGGGCAACAGCTAGTAACCCTTAAATCTTTATCCTTTCGCGGGTTAAGTAAATTATATACAAAATTTTATTCAAATCCATTCAGCAGGCATGAAAAGGTAAACACTAAACAGATAGAAAAGAATATTATCCAATATTTTTTATGTATGTTCAAGATATTTCATTTATTTTTTATTAAAGTTCCTCTTATGAATGTGGGTATCTTTAACGTTATATTGGCTGAACCAGATTCTGATTTTGCAAAATTATTGTATTCTTTTATTATTAGAAGTTAGTTTTAAGTTTTTTCTGGTAACATGGGATTGACATAGCCACTATGTGTGCTAAAATCCCTAAATAAAATAAGAATAAAAAAAAAGATATTTCATTTATTTTTGGTACAATTTTAAAACTAATAAAGAGTCCATGAGATACATAACTAGACGAAATACATGAATAGAAAAGTAATTTTTACAGTTGCTATACTTTAGTAATTGGATGTCGTATACTACTCGTATATTGTATGCTAACGTACTACGTAGCGTTCCCGTGCTACGAGGTGTCTACGGCAGGCACTCTACGGGATGCTACGAACTACGGGAAAAGAGAAAAAAAAAATGATAACAGTAGGTAAGCGCTTTTTATCGTTTCTTCGCCTCCTTTGAAATGTTTCTACATATTATGAATTAAAAAAATAATAATAAGGTTTTAAATAATCGGCCAAGTGCGAGTCGGACTCGCGCACGAACCCTTCGTGCGCGTACCGTTATAGAGCAATAATAGGTCAAAAATTGTGTTTTTTGTATGGGAGCCCCCCTTAATTTTTTATTTTATTTAAATATTATTATTATTATTTATTATTAAGGTACAATTATATTTAAGGCCTTCGTAAAAGTTTCAAGTGCTTACCTCTTATCATTATTGATTACGAGCAAAAAAGGCCAAAAAAATCACGTTTGTTGTATGGGAGCCCCCCTTAAATATTATTTTTATTTTTATTTTAGTATTTGTTGTTAAAAAAAATTCAGAACTCTAGCTATAGCGGTTCTTGAGTTACAGCCTCAAGACATATTACAGACAGACAGACAGACGGACAGACATCGAAGTCTTAGTAATAGGGTCCCGTTTACCCTTTGAGTACGGAACCCAAAAAAAACATGTCTGTTTATAAAAATTACATGTAGTGTAGCACCTTTCTTCCTAATTTATTTATTTATTTCTTTTATGACCTAATTAGTGTTATTTTCCTAATAAGTGTTATAAACAATAAGTTTAATTACTTGTGAGTTACGCATTATAATAAAAGTGTTTTAGTTACTGTAATGAATGAACTGATTAGTTTTTAAAATAATAGCTATTTGTTATGCATGGTGTGTCTAATTTAGGCATTAGCTAATTTTTTAACATGGCTTTCTAATTTAAAAGGCAATTAAGAAATTGGCTGCTTAAATCCGTACTAATATTTATAACTAGATGATGCCCGCAACTCTGTTGCGCCAAAATTAGTTTATCGCGCGGGAACCGTACATTTTCCTGGGATAAAAATTATCCTATGTCCTTTCCCGGGACTCAAGGTATCTCCATGCGAATTTCAGCAAAATTGGTTCAGTGGTTTGGGCGTGAGGAGGTAACAGACAGACAGACAGACACACTTTCGCATTTATAAATTACGAGCTTTTGCCCGCGGCTTCGCTCGCGTTAAAAAGTATTATTATATACAAACTTTCATCCCCTATTTGAACCCCTTGGGGTGAGAATTTATCAAAATCCTTTCTTAGCGTATGCCTACGTCATAACATCTACCTGCATGCCAAATTTCAGCCCGATCCGTTCAGTGGTTTGGGCTGTGCGTTGATAGATCACCATGTCAGTCAGTCACCTTTGAGTTTTATACAACTTTTACAATTCAATTATTAATTGTAATTATTAGTTCTATGTTCTACAGCATGACTGGTGAGACAATACCGATATTTATGGAGAGTACTCTGTACTCTATTCTCATTATAATTATGTAATAAAATTAGGTTCTTAATTTTTTTCCGAATTTCCCAAAAATAAATGAATCATGGATACTAAGTAAATTACGCGGCTAGGCAAATAGGCATACTATGCGGCCGGTGCAGAGGCGTGCGCTACCAAAGAAACACCACACAACTACCCCTCCCGCTCGCGGTGTCCATGCGTTGGGTAAATAATTATTTAACTTTAAGCTACATTTACTCAGTGATCAATTGATATTTTTTTTATACTATTTTTTTCCAACTAATATAATAGCCAAATATCACGTCCTCGAGTATTGAACATGTCTCACCAGTCACGCAGTATATATAGATAATATTATATAGATTATAATATTAAGTAAGTATGGATAGAGATGCAAAAGTTGTGAGTTGCCCCTTCAGGTTAAATCCGCTGAATCAATTTGGATAAGATTGTTATGTAGATAATTTAAATGCACAACGATTATTTTTATCGGTAAGATGTACGATTGAAATAAATAAATAAATTAAAAAAAAAATACTTTGCGACTTGCTGCTTTAGAAATTTGTGACATGACATAAAATGTTGTAATTTATAAATAATACATAGTTTAACTTATTAATTCATGCTTGAGTTCAATTATCAAAGTAAACTGTACTCATTTAATTTTAGAACGTAACGGATTATAATATATTTACTACCTAAGACGCTAACTTTTTTTACAATAATATGTTAATTGTTAATATAAAAAAAAGTAAGCGCATGTTATATAACTCAACGCGTTGTATCGATGAGTTAAAAATATGTATGTAAAAAGTTTATTGACATACAGCCTATTTTATAATTACATGTAAATATACAATAATAATTACCGTTAGTACTTACGAAAACGTACATTATTATTAGTAATAACTCATTATTTGTGTTACAGGTTACTCCACCGTAATAACAACGTAGTTTAATGTGTCACTGTTATGAGGTTAGTGGGCAAACGATGGGCTAAGAATACTAATACTAGCTTCTCACTGTACTAGCATAAGACTAGCACCATTATACATTCGTAGAGATCTAATATTGTGAATGCGAAAGTGTGTTTGTCTGTTACCTCTTTTTGCGGTTTTTGCATGCTAAAACGCTGAACCGATTTACTTGTATTTTTGCGATTTTTACATGCTAAAACGCTGAACCGATTTACTTGTATTTTTGCGATTTTTACATGCTAAAACGCTGAACCGATTTACTTGTATTTTTGCGATTTTTACATGCTAAAACGCTGAACCGATTTACTTGTATTTTTGCGGTTTTTGCATGCTAAAACGCTGAACCGATTTACTTGTATTTTTGCGGTTTTTGCATGCTAAAACGCTGAACCGATTTACTTGTAATTTTGCGATTTTTGCATGCTAAAACGCTGAACCGATATACTTGTATTTTTGTGGTTTTTGCATGCTAAAACGCTAAACCGATTTACTTGTATTTTTGCGGTTTTTGCATGCTAAAACGCTGAACCGATATACTTGTATTTTTGTGGTTTTTGCATGCTAAAACGCTAAACCGATTTACTTGTATTTTTGCGGTTTTTGCATGCTAAAACGCTAAATCGATTTACTTGTATTTTTATGCAAAAAAACTCCAGTACCGGAAAAGGACAAAGAGTAGGTTTTATAGTGTAAGAAAAAATGTAGGAATGCAGACAATATCCTGAATCAAAATGTCTGAATAGAAACAATTACTTAAGGTTAAATTGATTTTAATAATAGTTTTCACTTCAATAGATATAATTATTAAACGGAGATTAAAATGATAATAATAATTAACTTTATTAATACCCAGTCACGTTAATTCTTAGAAATCGCTACTTAAATCCTTACTTATAATATCCTTATCATGTTATCAAGGCAAGATAATCTTATTTATAATCATGCACTTTTAAATACTAAAATGCATTAACTGATAAGTAAGGTCAATACTGCACAGTCACGAAAATGTAAATATGCAAATAGCTTTATTGGTCAAGTAATTAATCTATCGTTAACTTATTATAATATTAACGATAGATTACACTTAACCAATAGACTTTTTTAGAGTTGTTTAAATATTCAGCATGAATTTTCTCCAAAAAAATCCACTTTTTGAAGAAAATTCGTAGTCCACTTTTGGTCGCAGGAAAATGAACAGTGATGTGCAATGGAATATATTTTTTGCCTGTAGTGCCAAGTTCAAATTTAGAAGTATTATGGATCAGGCTGTTGATGAAGATGATTATGATCGATGAAGTGCATCTGAACTGGGCATTGGTTTAGATTTCAACTCTTTTTTTAGACCACAAATTAGCCTATAGGAACTAGGCCCTATTTTAACAGGTATGTTTTTGGTGGGATATATTTTACCGCTAAAGTACTTCAATAATTATGACATTATTTTCCTACAAAATATTATGTCCATAAGAACTCGACGTGTTTATATGCCGAGAGAACATTCTTATCACCCGAGACGCTCGCTGTCAAACGAATAACATGATAACGTCTGATAATACTAATGTGATTGAAAATTAATACCAAATATACTGTTTAATTATAAGTTATAATTATTATAACACATAAAATCACTAAAATATTCCAACAATCGCTTTGCATTTAAAAATATCGTTTCGATTTTATTGCCTAAGTTATTTATTGTATGAATGAAACTTTTTTCTTTATTTAATTTATTATTATAATAATCTGTCTCCTTGAGTAATTTCTGGGTATTTTAAACGACTTGTGCCTTACTTGTCCAGCATCGAATATGATCTAGATTGTACGACGTATGTAGTTTAGTCCTGCGGTAGTTTCCTTTTGAGTCTCAATGGCTCGTTACTTACTACTCATTAGGAAAAAACTTTTCACATTTTCACACACACTTTTCACTTCACTGACCTTTTCTGGAGGAAGCGTTTCCGAAACTCGATGTATGCTGAGTGTCCTTTGTCGGTGTCGTCGCCAATTTTGATGCGGCCATGAAGAGGGAACCGATGACCGGAGAGGCCATAGTCCATCTGGATGTCGACTATCAGCATGATGGTGAATAGGACGAGGAAGGCGCTAAGGGTAAGCGCTAACCGCTCCTTGAGTTTCATGTTGAGCATGTTGCGCGTGTTGTTGCGGCGCGGCGCAGGAGCACTGTGCGCGCGCGCATGGTCCGGCGTCGGCGAGCGCTTGGCGCGACGTGCGTTCCCGCTGACGCTGCAACGACATTGACGAATTAGGGTGGGGATTAAGGATAATGAACGTAGCTGTCGTTACAGTAAGCTCTGGTTTTATCTATAGGCAGTATAGGCCATGGCCTATGGGCGGCAGCGACCAGCGTCAGAGTTCGTACATAGGGGCGGCGGATGCTTGTTATAGAAGTAGGCTTGTATATTACCTGATAGTAAACAAACAATTTGGACGTCTGTAATTATGTTATCTGAATCACAACTTCACAAGACGACAAATTGAGCATTAAAAAACTATAAAACGACAAGTTGTATGAGATAGAGTTAGCGGCGAGTTGCGACTATAACGGACAAAAAAATCTTACAATTTAAGTTTTTTTGTCCGTAAAAACTTCAGAGCCGTTCTCCTGTCAGGAAGATGCCTTCAATATACAGGATATAACAAAACAAAGTGTTAATACTTTAGGGTGTGTACGAGTCCCTAATTATGTAGATTCACTGTGAAAGTAGCAGCACTGAAATAACAAATTAATTTTTCACTTTTGTATGGGGAAACTCTTGATGCTGGAGCGCCTGCCCACAAAATCCCAAAAAAAATGTTGGTTTTTCAGGCCTGTTACTTTCACAGTGAACTCTCTACAGGGGATAACAAAACTAAGTGATAATACTGTAGGGTGTGTATGTGTTCCATGTAGAGAGTTCACTGTAAAAGTAGCAGCGCTGAAAGTCAATTTTTTTTACTTTTGTATGGGCAAGCGCCCCAGCGTCACGAGTTTCCCCATACAAAAGTGAAAAAAATTGGTCTTTCAGCGCTGCTACTTTCACAGTGAACTCTCTACAAGGAACACATACACACCCTAAAGTATTATAGTTTTGTTACACACTGTATTCTCATTCTAAAACGCAATATCTACCCCACGTGTCAGTATCTAGGGTCGCGAAGTCATGAACTCTACGCACTTCTCTACAATGTTACCGTCTACCACGCGACGTTTGACATTTGTGTTTAGAAAATATACTATCAGTGACCTATTTATTCCGATGAACGCATCGCAAGGTTAAAATCATAGCAAAATCGTAAGGATTTCAAAGAAGTTATGAAAATATATGCAATACTAGATGACACCCGCAACTCCGTCGCGCCAAAATCGTGCAGGAACGATCTCTATTATACAAGTACGCTGGATCGATGATACACACCTGCTTTTTGTGCCTATTTGAAGCGGAATCAGCGCCCCCATTATTGGGGTAGAGAACTAAATTTGAAGTAGCCACAACCAATAACAACAGTTGTCATCACTAGTATTAGTTCCAAGCACTCTCACTACTGCTATCAGCGCTAATGTGGCGGCTTTCAAACGTCATTTTTACATCAGATTTAGTTCTCAGCCCTCATATTGGGGGCGCTGATTCCGCTTCAAATAGGCACAAGAAATAGCTGTCATTTCAAAGGGTATCAGTGATCCAGCGTACTTGTATAATAGAGATCAGTGTGCAGGAACCGTACATTTTTCCGGGATAAAAAGTGTCCTATGTCCTAAGTCCTTTCTCAGGACTCAAGGTATCTCCATACTAAATTTCAGCTAAATCAGTCCAGCAGTTTAGGCGTGAAAAGGCACCAGACAGAAAAACTTTCGCATTTATAATATTAGTATGGATATAACAATACCTTTAAGTCTTTAAGATAACCACGACCGCCTGCAATGTGCTCATGACTTCTTTACACATTCATGAACATTATACGAGAATAATAATAATCTTTATTTGCAAAACTATAGTACAATAAGATGATACAAGAAGCCATTATGTTAACTCAATACGACTTATTATAACCGGACTAAACAACGTCGGTACGACCATAAAATGTGGCGGTACATAAGTTACATAATATGCAGTTAATAGATAATTTTGTTCAACTCAATGGCTTTGTCCACATTGTGCCTTTCTCTGTTCGTCAAGGGCATGCGTTATAGCGCAGTCAACAGCGAACGTGAGGCATGCCCGTGAGTCGTGACGCGCGTTGAAATCGTAGCGCTCGCTATGACACTTTTCTTTCAACGCGGCTGGATTTTGACGAAATCAATTATTGAATATGCCAAACGAAAGTTGAATAAAAAGAAGATGACGAAAATTGAAGATGAAATTGCATAATGTGGACATAGCTAATAATTTACATGATGATGATGCACAATTGCACATGCACAACGAAAGTATATGTTAGCACAATGACACAATATACCGGACACGGTTGCCAACTTGCCACTAACTAGCGGTAACTGTTTCCCGACTGATTTTTATCCGGTTACCGGATTTCATATTATTGTTATTATTATTATACACGGTGTAACAAAACAATGTGATAATACTTTAGAGTGTATGTGTCCCTTATGTAGAGTTCACTGTGAAAGTGCAGCACTGAAAGAGCATTCATTTATGAATTTTTCCATACAAAAGGGGAAAAAATACTCTTGAAGCGCTGCAACTTTTTTTTTATTCTATACCAGGGACACGTCATACACACCCTAAACTCTAAAGTAATTATCACTTTGTTTTGTTTCAAATTGCATACTACAAAATTAAGAGCTCTAACATAAAATTATTGATAAAGACTCTTGACCGTAATATTGTTCTGGGATCACAGGATAAATAATGGCTACTTAATATCTATCCCAGTTTGATTGATTTGGATATGGGGACATCAAAGACCCAGACCAATTACACGCGCCCAGAGTTCAGATGCGTTGAGAAATGCATATTTTTACTTTTATTCTGCTGGTTTTCAGAGACTTCGATGTCTGTCCGTCTGTCTGTCTGTATGTCTCCAGGCTGTATCTCAAGAACCGCTATAGCTAGAGTCTAGCTAGACTTCTGAAATTTTCACAGATTATATATTTCTGTTGCCGCTATCACAGAATAGATAATAGTTGCCGCTATAACAATTATGCTGAAAACAAAGTAAAATTAATAAACATTAGCCTTTTTTTGCTCAATGTCAATAACGGGAAAAGGTAGGCACTTGAAATATTCACAGAATCCTCAATTACATTTTTAATTTAATAAGAAATTATAAAATTTAAATAAACTTAATAATGAAGGGGACCTATACAAAAAAATAAAATTTTGTCTATTTTTGCTACATAAAGGTACGGAACCCTTTGTGCGCGAGTCCAACTTTTAAGCCAATTTTTATACTGATGATGATGATGATGATGATGATGATGATGATGATGATAATGTTGAAGATGTGTAAGTACGTGTAACATGCAGTAAACAGATCTATGTGGGCCACATAGCTGCTGACATTGTACCTACAAGTGCTATTTATCTGTTGATAAAGCGTGCTCCATTTTCGCCAATAAAATATATATTATTTTCATTTCTACGAAAATATTGTCTGTTTTGTTTTTTTTTTTGGTAATGTAAAATTCAGATGTTTCTTCAGTTATAACGTGTGTATAAAATATAGTGATAAATATCATTTTAATAAAAATTGTGAAATCGGATATTGAGGATACAATTTTTAATAACAATTTATTAAAAATTGTATCCTCAATACTTTTACAATTAAAAGTTTTCTTTGTTTGTATTGTTTGTATATTTTATTTAAGTTACAACTGATATTTATTAATATAACATCTACCCGAAACCATAAGGTTTAGTCAATACAGATTTTAATGCAGTTTTGAGACTCGCCTTCATGAATTAGTTCGTATTTAGATTTATAATTATAAAAAAAAAACAAAACATTCTGTATAAATTATAATAAAACAAAAATTGTTGCATCAAGCGTTGTATTGCGTTTCCACATTTTGCTGATTTTGCCGAGTCTAGAAGACGTATCTTGGCATAAAATATCTTGCTTAGTTTGAAACTCTTGGTTTGAAATTATAAACTAACACGTAGGTATACAATAAAAGCAGTTATTTTTTTAAATTTTAAAGGAAAATGTGCAAACGGGTCATCTGATGGAATGCAACTACAGTCGCGTCGACCACGGATACTCGCAACATCACAAGAGTTGCAGGTGCGTTGCCGGCATTTTAAAAGGGGATTCGCTCCTTGCTTGAAAGTTTAATATTTAAAGTTTAAACAGTAGTTTTCATTATTAATAATTTATGATTAAATAATATTGTAATACCCAATAAGGTCCGAAGCATTTCGCTCTTGAAATGCTTCTGGTTTATGGTACGTAACTCTAAATACTCCACAACCGGGCATTACATTAAGGCCCATTTGCGCCAATCTGGGTTAAAGTTAACTCTGAGTTAAACATCATGTCATCTCTATCACTGAATTGGTGAGTGACAGTTATGACATGATGTTTATCTCAGAGTTAACTTTAACCCAGATTGGCGCAAGTGGGCCTTAAAGTATTACTATATATTATTATCTCCTGCTTCAAATTTTAGAGACAAGGTTTCAGAGAAAATTATAATTACATTATCCTAAAATTTTAAGCTGAGGCGCATTTTTTACTATTGACGTTTTAATTAATTAAGCCGGAAAGATAAGTATCTATACAAATTCTATAGATAGATCTGTACAAATTCTTATAACTTCATAAAAATAACAGATTTGTTTTCACTCTACCTGCCTATTTTTTAACTTTAACAAAGGATTTTCCAACGTCACCGTTCATAGAAAATACATTTTATCAGGACCTTTTAGGAGGTGAGTTGTTTTTCCTAGAGATTTCAATAGGAGCCATAATATTATGATCTATAATCTATATCATCTGTTATTAGTAAGAATATGAACATTCTACTTAATAGTGGGCACTGGGCAGTCGTGTCTAATGACAAATAATATTATTCATGAACGTTTTCATATTAGACAAACTAAACACATAGATATGCAAAAATCGGCCAAGTGCGAGTCGGAATCACGCACGAAGGGTTCCGTACCATTATAGAGCAAAATTAGGCCATAAATTGTGTTTTTTGTATGGGAGCCCCCCTTATTTTTTTATTTTATTTTAATATTATTAATAAATATTAAAGTAAACATATAACTAAGGATTATTACCTACCTGTTGCCATTTTTGATATAGAGCAAAAAAGGCCAAAAAAATCACGTTTGTTGTATGGGAGCCCCCCTTAAATATTCATTTTATTTTATTTTTAGTATTTGTTGTTATAGCGGCAACAGATATACATAATCTGTGAAAATATCAAATCTCTAGCTATTACCGTTCTTGAGTTACAGCCTGGAGACAGACAGACAGACGGACAGACGGACAGACGGACAGACGGACAGACGGACAGACGGACAAACGGACAGACGGACAGACAACGAAGTCTTAGTAATAGGGTCCCGTTTTTACCCTTTGGGTACGGAACCCTAAAAAGTAAATAAAAGCAGATAGGTGTCAATAAAAATGTCAAGCCGCGCCCACAGATGGCGCTGATAGGACTAATTAATGCAGCGCTAACGAGGGTAGATGGAAATTGGATAATTGGAGTGGTATTGTCACGTTGTCACGTCAAGTATACCCAGGTCCCAGTGATGCGACAAGTTATTGTTGTGATTGGTGTTTGTGATAATTACTTGAAACTTGCATAGTTGACTGTATTTTGATATACAACATGACTGGTGAGACAATACCGATACTTATGGAGAGTAGTCTGTACTCGATTCTCATTATAAATATGTAATAAAATTAGGTACTTAATTTTTTTCCGAATTTCCCAAAAATAAATGAATCATGGATACTAAGTAAATTACGCGGCTAGGCAAGTAGGCATACTATGCGGCCGGTGCAGAGGCGTGCGCTACCAAAGAAACACCACACAACTACCCCTCCCGCGCGCGGTGTCCATGCGTTGGGTAAATAATTATTTAACTCTAAGCTACATTTACTCAGTAATCAATTGATATTATTTTTTTATATTATTTTTTTCCAACTAATATAATAGCCAAATATCACGTCCTCGAGTATTGAACATGTCTCACCAGTCACGCAGTATAAATTATAAAATAAAGATAAATTATTGCGTTTATAGAAGAATCGATATTACGCCCATGGGCGCTCCGCGCTTAAAGTTAAAAGCGTGGAACCCTTCGTGCGCGATTCCGACTCGCACTTGGCCGATTATTTTTTATTTAATTATTGTCATCAGCTTATTGTCAAATACCTTTGGATAGTGGATACTCATGTGCAATGGATCTTTTCGATCTGAAGAATCTTATTATGCGAGAGATCAAAATGATCGCTTGACGCCTACTACTGCATGACTGGTGAGACATGTTCAATACTCGAGGACGTGATATTTGACTATTATATTAGTTGGAAAAAAATAATATAAAAAAATAATATCAATTGATCACTGAGTAAATGTAGCTTAAATATAAATAATTATTTACCCAACGCATGGACACCGCGAGCGGGAGGGGTAGTTGTGTGGTGTTTCTTTGGTAGCGCACGCCTCTGCACCGGCCGCATAGTATGCCTACTTGCCTAGCCGCGTAATTTACTTAGTATCCATGATTCATTTATTTTTGGAAAATTCGGAAAAAAATTAAGAACCTAATTTTATTACATAATTATAATGAGAATCGAGTACTGAATACTCTCCTTAATTATCGGTATTGTCTCACCAGTCATGCTGTATAATATAAAAGAGGTTCCCATGAAAGGCATATTATAAGAGCCTATAATTCATGTATTATTAAAGATGTTTAAGTATATACATGTAACATATTATGCTGCGGCCTATTCCTGTGCATGGATATTCAAGAACATCTTAATATGAGCCTCGTCATTGATTGAGTGATGATGAGCATCATTCACCCTCCTTAATATCCACGATATCAACGAACATAGAACCGTCTTTTTGGAAGTCGGTAAAAAATAAATATGGCGATTACCATTAGCAAATTAGTGTCACCGCATTATGTGTATTTACAACATTGTTTTTAATACAATATCTTTAACCGTGAAGTAAAATAACGTTTACATAAGAAAATAGCTTGACGCTTTGATAAGAACAAACAATATTTGTTACGGAAACCTGTTATCGCTTCTATGAAATTTTCTATTTGTTCGTAGTACCTCATTTGAAGAATAAATCCAAACGTGACAAATCTTAATACTTATCAGCATTTATCAGCAATTTGTGGCAAAAACCATAATCTAATTAAAATTACGTATTGTTGTGTAAGTATATAAATCTAGATTATTTTTTGAAATAATACATAATATATAATATACCGCAGCTACTTTTATTGTAAGCTCTAAACACCACTGTCTAGAGTGGTGTTTAGAGTGTGTGTAGAGGGTGTGTGTGAGTCCACACTCATACACACCCTAAACCACAATATTACAAAGTATTATCACTTTGTTTTGTTAAATCATGTATAAATTGTCACCAAAAAATAACATCTATTCTGCTGAACTATATAAAAATAAGACAATTTATATGTAAACAACACTGAACAGGTATTGCAGAGTTGCATCCTCATATTAGGTTAGTCTCTTACGTAATACCAACAGTCAGCATAAAAAGATGGGAAATAGTTGAAGCATAACGAGCAATTCTGAACAATGCTCAAACACGCAAAGATCACTTTAGTCATTCAGTAAGACAAACAATGGGTGAATAACACCCATTTTACTGATACCATCTTGATCACAGCTTCCATTAGACAAGCGGCTGAAGCGTCAGCAAAAAAAAATATGTTTTATTCTTAAACGTGCGTTATACGAACGCTCGTTACTTTTCCCTATGGATAATAAAATACTAATGAAAAAATAAGTCTTATGGTAAACAAAGTTTTCTTCTTGTCGATTGAGCCTTTTCATGCATTGTTTTTATATCTTTATAAGGAAGGGGTTTAATAATTATTATAAGTTTAATAATTATTTAGGTAATTGACTATTGTGTGGCCATAGATAATACGTGGCAACGGTGGCATCGAATATAAAAGCTATCTTAAATAAGGCTGAAAATTTGTTGATGAAGACAACACTCAAAATTAGCGATTTCAGCGCTTAATTGCATTAATTTTTATTGAACGCTGTTTCTAATTTCGATAATATATCTCTTTTCTTATTGCGGCATCTCATATCTATTAACATTACTTTAACTTATTACAAAGTACAAACTACCATAATAACTACTAATAATTAATCTAGCTGTCAGGTTTTCAGTAATAGGATACTTATATTTAAGCTGATATGCCGACGGTACTTCTCATAATACGAACATTACCTGAGAAACACATTGTTGCAATGCTTTAGGTTCATAAATTGAGAAAATAACTAAGTAACTATCCCACAAGTACGACAAGGTTAAATTAACCAACATCTATTAACAACGAGTTAATTATATCAGGCTTTGGTCTGATAAAAATCATTTATCGCAATATAATACATACAATTTAAAAAAACTTATTTTAAAGTAAACTACTTTTCTACAGTTGCTACTAACTTTGGTTCGGTCTATGTTTTTACAACCACAGAAATTATTTCATAGGCAGATGCCAGAATAATTATTATATACTGTTTGACATTGACTTCATAACACAACCAATCCATCTTCCATCTGCCCATGAATAAACTATTATGAAACCTACCTATAAAACCTACTTATGGTAATGAAGAGTTACAAAAGTCTGAAATACGTAGTAGGTACATCCACGTTTCATTGCCTACTCCACTTTTTAATAACTTAATTAAATCCATATTAAATTATCTATACTACTATTATAAAGAGGAAAGATTTGATTTTTTGTTTGTTTGTTTGTTTGTTTGTTTGTTTGTTTGTTTGTTTGTTTGAGTCGAATAGGCTCCGAAACTACTGGACCGATTTGAAAAATTCTTTTGCTATTGGAATCTTACATTACTTCTGCTGAACATAGGCTACATTTTATTTTGGAAAAAAGTAGGGTTCCGTAAGATATTTGAGTTTTTCGGACGCAAGGTGTAAAAAATCAGCTAGAAAAGTTACTTATTTTGCGTACGCTGCCTAAACTATAAAAGATAGAACCATAAAATGTTCTAAGTAATTGTAGATCTTATAAATATCTATAAAAAAGTCCGCGACACACTATACCTATCTATGTCGAGTGAGGCACAATAACCATTTATTTATTTAAAAATCCTGAATTTTTTTTGGACTACATTTAAACGGATATATTTTACTCACGCTATTAATCCTTATCAAAATAAATTATTTTATCACTAAGTACAGTTTATGTAGATAATATTTGGTCTTTAAATGATTAAAATTGGACGTTTGGTTTTGAAATTATGGCGAAATTAAAACATTACGATAGTGGGCGTCACCAAAGCGCGTGCGGGAGGAAGACAATATTCTGTTGTAGAAATGAAAATTCTGTACATAAAAGATATGAAATGACACCCGAAATTACACCTTTGTCACTACATCGCTATAGAAGCCAAAAATGTGGTTAGTTTTTTGTCTGTATGTCTGTCTGTCACTCTTTCTGTCTGTCTGTATGTTTGTTCCAGCATCACACGAAAAATACTGATCCGATTTGAATGTGGTTTTCGCAGATATATTTATCTTCTTCCAACTTAACATCTGGTGTATAAAATTTTTTCCCCCCACCCCTCTAAGGGGACAAAAGAGGGGGTCAGATTTTGTATCAAACTTTTTTCTTTAACACGAAAACTACTGATCCGATTTGCACACGGTTTTCACAGATTTTTCACAGTTTTCACAGATATATTATATTTGTCTTCTTCCAACTCAACATCTGGTGTATAAAAATCCTCCCCCCCCCCCTCCCCACTCAACCCTCTCTGGGGATCAAAGTGGGGTCAGATTTTGTATACAACTTTTTTCTTTAGTGGACTTACTTCATATTAGGTATCACACCCTCTTAGGGGACAAAAGAGGGGGTAAAACATGTATCAACTGATGATGTAGAAAATATACTTTAAATGGCAAAACAACGTTTGCCGGGACAGCTAGTTAATATTATAAATGGGAAAGTGTGTCTGTCTGTCTGTTAAGTCTTCACGCTCAAACTGCTGTACCAATTTTGGCGCAACGGAGTTTTGCGCGCGTCATCTAGTTTAAAATATTTTTTACTAGCACAGTTTTTAATTGTGACAAGATTTTCATAAAGAAGAAAGCGCATTGACATAAAACAAAAAATCGATACAGCACACGTGACAGTTCCGCAGATCTCGGCGACAACAATACAGTTCCCGCGGTGGGAAGGAGGACATTTTTTAATTCCACAATATTGTCTCTGGTGTAAAATATTAGTTTTACCACTTATTTGACTTTTCCGTGCTAGAAAATGAGCTGTTATTATGGCAGGCTTTTATGAGCAGTACAATTTCTAACATTTCAAAAGAGTGGTAAGAGTAGAGGCTTCTTTGAAAAATAAGTGGGTTTTTTTCACCAACATTTAGGTGTCAATAAATATTGGCGAAACGTTATAAGATTTACACTAACAACTAATATTAAATTGGAGTAACTTAATGTTAGTGGTTGATGCTGAAAATTAATATATAAGTAGGTTTTAGAGACTATACGATTTTAGGTAAAGATCGACCATCATGGCCAAAAGTAATAATTGTTTAATAGACAAATTGTCTCCTAAATGAAGGAAGGATCGAAATGACCTGCCCACAGGACCGCTAATAACTAAATTGCTTAGCTTCATATAGGGCATGACCTGTAGGGCTGTAAGACTTTAAATCTTTGTTCAATTATTTTACATTTCCATTATATTTGTTTTATTAAATCAAGTATGAGTATAATATAAATACACGGTCTTCTTTCCTATACTTGAGATGTCACACTTAAAATTAAATTATCGAGGATTTGAAGAGAAATCATTGTGTAACAAAAAGAAAACAGCGTATTTTCGTCAACCCTAGCCTATCTAGTCCAGTCTACCGCTCGTATTATTTTAATGACGTATAAACTATGCACGACATCGACCACCGATTCTAGACTCTGAATACGATTAAATATTTACCACGCTAGATTGGTTCCTGTCGCTGTTTTATAAACAATTGATTACCCTCTTATGTATGAATGGGCTCATCAAATATTAAGTAGGCAGTTAACCAGACAGGTGTGAGGTGTAACTACTTGAACTACTAATTTATGATAAGGAGTCATTAAAAGGAGGAAAAGTGGTACATCCGGAAGAATTTCGTACAGTTTAGCTATTGCTATTTGTCATTTCTCTTTAATTTTTATACTTACTATGTATTTTACAAGGTCTGGGAGCAATTTCATTATTTTTGTTCTATTTGCAGTTTACGCTAAAGTACCATTTCATGCACACTCATCCTGAATGCATTCATACGCAAGATGACGTAATGGGATTATAATAATATTATTATGAATGTGCTACTTGGGGTGGGATTAGAATTTTAAAATTCATTGTTAAAAGTCATGGACAAGCATCGAGCATACCCGTGCACCTTTCTTCGTAGATATTAATATATTATTTTAAGCTTTGTCTTTGTATTGATTGTGCACAATAAAGTATATTTTCATTTGACGACCTCTGTGGCTCAGTGGATAGCACGTTGGTAGCTTAAGCCGGAGGTCGCGGGTTCAAATCCCGCCGACGGAACAAAAAGTTTTCAAAGTTCCTGGGTCATGGACGTATATATTAAATATATTTATCATATAATAAAAATCTTAAATATATGTATAGTATAAAAGTATTAAATATATTTCCGTTGTCTGGTACCTGTAACACAAGTCCTTCAGGTACTTAGCATGGGGCCAGACTGACGTGGCGTGAAGCGCCCATAGATATTATATTATATTATATTATTTCATTTCATTTCTCCTAATAGGTATACTTATTTTTTATACACTCAATTTATTTTGTAAGTCTTTACTAACAAATACTATACCTACCTAGAATTATTATTTCTCTGACATTCTCCTTTTCAGAAACAGCGAAATAAAATTACGTCTTGTCAGTAGTTTATTTTTACTAAAGATCTTAGAATGATGTAAGTCTCAGTGTATACTGCATAGTATAATGTGTCTTCTTCCTACTTTGAGAAAATCTCTCGCCTTGCCTGTTAAAAATTTAAATTGTGAAGCAATAAAAGAATCTTCTGGCCCTTGACTTTAAACGATTCATTTAAATACATTACAGCACTCTCAATTCTAAGTGCGTCTTAATTTCTTTTCGCCCCACATGGGGTAAGAGTAAGACTAAGAAATCCTTTTACATCTTAGTGTTTCTCGTTTTTTTATTTTATATCAATGAAATTTTTTAGGTTTTACTATTTGGTACGATAATGTTGCTTTTGTCATCTTCAATTTTCACTTAAAAATAAATAATTAAAAGCTCTTTCACACGTAGCTATATTATACGTATTCTAAAACCTTCCTTAACTATCTAGTCGCCAGCAACAATTCATAATATTAATAATAATTATTATCAACAAGAAGGTAAGATTGAGAAAAGTATTAATTTAAAAATAGTCTTACTTTGATCTCTTACTACCATTTAAGCCAAACATATTTTGTTTTACGCTTTGTCAAGCTTACACAATACTTGGTACTACTAATATATATTCTGTGACAATGCTAAGGGTGGTCTGGTCATGTTAAAAAGTCACTTTGGTTTAGTCAAGGTCAAAACACAGTCAATTATCAACCCACTAAATTGACACTGGTGGCACAATAGCGCTTAAAATTAGGTGAATGTAACAAAAGGTACCAAAGTCACATTTTTTAGCGTCCACACTTCTGTAACCTTCATAGTTTACTTTTATGTACTGTGCGAATTGTTTAAATTATGAAAAACAATGTATGCTTCTAGTATACGATCACTATTATTTTACCGCACTTACTTGCTTCTATCTCAGTAGTCACGGGTGTTAAGAATCGCTAGTTTCTATGAAATAAAGTATAATAATTAATCTTAAAAATTGTGCTAAATATAAGTTTCTACAACGCGGCTTTCGTAAGAATAGAAATAACGACAAATTTTGACGTGGGAGAGCCATGCTTCGGCACGAACGGGCCGGCTCGACCGGAGAAATACCACGTCCTCAAAGAAAACAGGCGTGAAACAGCGCTTGCGCTGTGTTTCGCCGAGTGAGTGAGTTTACCGGAGGCCCAATCCCCTACCCTATTCCCTTCCCTATCCTCCCCTATACCTCTCCCTACCCTACCCTATTCCCTTCCCTTCCCATCCCTACCCTCCCCTATTACCCTATTCCCTCTTAAAAGGCCGGCAACGCACCTGCAGCTCTTCTGATGCTGCGAGTGTCCATGGGCGACGGAAGTTGCTTTCCATCAGGTGATCCGTTTGCTCGTTTGCCCTCTTATTTCATAAAAAAATTATATATATTAGGGAACATTAACCATCATTAACAGTCAATCTGTCACGTTGTCTTCTCTTCAGTAGAAAGAAGCCACTCTACGTAAGCTAAGCATACTGACAGATAATAATTATCGAATCGAATTAGGTATAATTCGATTCAATATTAATAACTTGCAACATCTGCGGGGTGCCAGGTCTAAAATGTAATAGTTAATTCTTCATTAAATTCATTTAAGACGTCAATAAACAATTCTGCGTGCCGGACTATGTAATGGAGCCTTAAATTGACAGCTTTCCGGTCACTAAAAGCCTGACATAATTCGTCTATACATTTCATTCATTTCCATCCAGTTGGATGTAGGCCAATGAACGCCATATTACGAAGAAAATGAATGTTACGCATTAATAATAATTAATAATGACAATCATTAATTGGGATCCATTATTTTGTCAGATTATTATAGGGTGTTAATATAATATTATATTGGACTATAAATATAACTAGATGTTGCCCGCAAACTGTTGTCTAGGAATTTAGGTCTAGCTTAAAAACTATCCTATATCTGTTTTTGGAGTCCTAAAATGTATCTCCAATCTCCATACCAAATTTCATCCAAATCGGTTTAGCGGTTTAAACTTGACAGACACAATTTCGGATTTATACTATTAGTATACCTGATAGATACGACGTAAGAAACATTATTTAAGAAATTAAATCTTACCTAACCTACCAGTAGCAAAAGCTTCATCCAACTTCTAAGGAATATCCATATTATCCCAATGTAGGAAATTTGATGAGAACCCTCAATATATAACAGGTACTTATGTTATGAAAGAATGTATAGGAATCTAACGCCACTGTTACCTGCCTAACTTTCTAATAATAAAGCTAACTGTATAAAACTTCACTTATATTATTGGAAAAACCCCAGAGCCTGTAGCCAAGACTTTTCTTTGTCGCTTCTTTATAGAATCGCCGATCAAAATGTATGGAATTGACATTAGATGAGTCGAACGTCAACATCATATTCATTTAGTTAACGAACGCTTATGTCAACTCCATAAATTTTGATCGGCGATTCTATAAAGAAGCGATAAAGAAAAAGTCTTGGCTACAGGTTTTGATTATTTGCATAAAGTCTACTGCACTTTCGACTCAAATGTATGCCAATTTGCCCGCACAATCTGCAATAAAATGATCTAGACAATCAATTGTAAAGTGTGTCAGTTGTTAAATAAGGCGTGGAGCAGACGTGCGACTCATACGGATGTGGAAAAGTCGATCGTTATCTGCATCACGACAACCGTATTAAAAGAAAACACCAAAATCGTGCAGTTCGAATTCAGAGAATGTCACATGCTCTACTAAGTACTAACATTCTGTGGAACCTAGTGTTTTGTAAGCGACGATCGTATATGAAAGCGAATTATAATGCGTGTTTTTTTAGACTAGAAAGTCAGAATAAAAAAATGTAGTAGTATATTTCAAAATCAAATCAATTTCTAAAAGAGAGTTAGATGTAATCCATACTAATATTATATTATAAATGCGAAAGTGTGTCTGTCTGTCTGTCTGTTACCTCTTCACGCCAAAACCTACTCTGAACCTTGTACTATTATCTATTCTGTGTCAGAACTGAATTTGCTGAAATTGGTATGGAGATACTTTCAGTCCCGGGAAAGGACATAGGATACTTTTATCCCGGAAAAACGCATGTACGGATAAGGTGCAACTTTATTTTCCTGTTCTGATGGTGCAACGAAGTTACGGGCGTCATCTAATTAAGTATTTATATTTAAAAACGATTGGGGTGTAAAATTTTAACTTTTCAACATATCTTATTGTTTTTTATTACCCAAAATTAATTGCCAAAAAAACCCTACGCATACAACAATAATAATAATTTATTGCAGCAGTAACCAAAAGACCAAAAGTAACCAAAATGTTATATAGATCGCAGCGTATGTTTTTGTCCTTATCTGTGCTTTATTGATCAATAAATAATAATATACATCTAACCAATATTAAATATAGCGTGTCACGAGTGCAAGACGCATGCACGACTTATTTTAGAGCATGCGTCCATGACGCGACTCACGCGCAGCTTTTGATATTAGAGAATTAAGGCTCGTAAGTCGTACTCACTTGAGACAAGACAGTTTTAAGACAGATAACACGAAGATGATTTTTTATTGCAATAGTCTGTTTTAAAAGTGTCGAGTCTCTATGTGAGCGTGCGGTTTTAATCTGCAGATAGGAACGCTGGAGCAAAGGCACTTTTTAGTATGAATATGAATAAGAATAAGAATAAGAATAAGAATCATTTTATTAATTTTTTGTGACAGAAGACACCACCATTATGAAATATACAGAAAAATAACAGAATATAATAACAATAAAGAAAAAAAAATTATGGAAATAAAAATAAACATTCTATAACAAACAAAACATGCGTTATGAGAAAAAAAGGACAAAAAAAAACGGCTTGGCAGTGCTTTGCCACGAAAAAAAAAGAAAAGGGGGTCACTCAGGTTTTGACAACGGCGTTGCCGCTGTCCCTGGTCTTCCGTGACCACCTGTCCCCGTAGTTTGTAAAAGTGTACTATGTACATTATAAAATATATAAATATTTATACTTTATATTTAAATATTATTATTAAAGACGTTTCAGTTTGTGTACAATAAATATGTAATAGGAACATAATATCTTATTAAAAGTAGGTGTGAATGCGTGACATATTATAAGTATTTAAAAAATAATAGTAAAAATAATTAAAAATAAATACCTCCATATTTTAATGTTATACAATTATTAACGTAGCTAATTACTATCGGTTTGTTGCTGTAATAGGTAAAGTTTGAATTTAAGTTTAAAATTTTGAAGAAACTTCAGATCACGAAGCGGGGGAAGCAAATTATTCCAGACCTTGCTAGCTACGTGTCTGAAGCTTCCTCTAAAAGCAGCAGAGTGGTGTGGCTGAGATGTCAATAAATAGCTGGAGCCTCTGGTAGTCATGGAAAGGTGTTTGTCTCCAGCCCACTGCAGCATTTACCTATTGCAGCATTTATGCAGCATTTACCTTATGCTAAATCTATGTAAGTAAGGGGGCGTCCACAAATTACGTGTCAAATCTCATCTAATCTCACGTTGGGGAGAGGGGGGGGTCTCGGCAAATCTCACGTAATTTTTTCTCAACAAAATAATGCTATTTTGGTCAATTTCTTCCAGATTTTACGTATGCTTAAGATTTTATCGTAAGTGAAATAATTTAAGATGATTAATTACAAATTCGTTCGAAAGAAAATCTACTGACTGCCAACCGCCATATTAATTTGTTTTATCCACCCGTACCAGTTTTTACGCAACATTTCGTAACGTACACCTTAAACTATTTAAATAATACTTATAATAACTAGTTACTAGACTATAATATTATAAGCCCTTTTCTCATACTACTATTAAATTAATTTAACAATCCAACGCGTTTACGTAAGAAACCCACATTTTGAAAAATCTCACGTGAGGGTTGAATAAAATCTCACGAAATCTCACCAAGGGGGGAGGGGGGGTCAAAAAATTAAAGAAAACACCTCACGTAATTTGTGGACGCCCCCTAATTTTTAGCTGAAATTTCGGTATGGATATACTTTAAGTCCCAGAAAAGGGCATAGAATACTCTGTATCCCGGAAAATGTACGATTTCCACGCAATAAACGATTTTTGGTGTAACGGATTTGCGTTCGTCTTCTAATACTTACTCTACATTTTTCTACTCTGAATACATGAACATGAAAAGGAACATGATATAACTAGCTAAAAGCCGAGCTTTATGAGCGCTCGCGTCATCACACCTTGACTGACTGATGATAATACATTTACATATAAATAAAAATTACTATGTTATAAGTACAAATCAATAGGCATGCCAGCTTTTCCGTAAAGTGTACCACAAAATAGGGGAAGTACAGGTTGTGGGATATAGAGTATACGTCTAGGTCTCGCCTCGCTCGCCCTGATGATGATTGAAGGCCCTAAAGCCCATAAAGCATCTAAATTTGTACGTGGGTGATGGTACTGATGTAAACTATAAAATATATGATATAGTTTTATGTTTCCGCCGTTAAACAGCTGTAAGTATACATCATCACAAATCAACCATGTGATTTACTCTCAAAGTTCGTCAAGATAAGGCTGGTAACACAGAATGCGTACAAAAACGAGAATTTAAAAATTAATGCGAGATTTTTAAAATAAATTCCACACAAGTATTTCTTACGGAATCCTCTTTCGTAAGTATACTAAGGAAATTGCCACTGAGTAAAATTAAAAAGCCATTTTTCATAAAATAAACTACATTCTTTTTAAGGTTGCTGATGGTGAAGGTCTGCATAGCCAATTATAAATTTAATAACAGTCCTTTGGTAGCTGCACCTAAAACTGCGACGACTTAGCCTGAGTAATAGTTAATAATATTACTCAGTACTTACTGAGTAGTAGGTATTATTATATCCAGCAGAGGAGATACTGCCTGAACCTGCGATGTGTACGCCACGTGTGCAATGGGCTAATGGCCCGTCTTCAAATAACCGGTAAACACAGAAATAACGTTCTACGTCACCGAATGACGCGGGATTGTAAACAAACGTCTATTTATATGTGTTAGATTTGCCGGCATTAGAACTTGGTCAAGAGCAAGACAATGTCGGAAAACTTTTCTTGAACTTTGCGAGTTTCTTTCGCCGGTTCTTCTTGCTGGGTTAGTTTCCGAACCGGTAGGCACCAGTAGAAACGACGTTCAGAAAATATTTTACATAAATTGTGGATATTGACAACCTACCCAAAAGTATTCCATTGAGATGAGTAGAAACTAGCTCAGCGGCATCCGTTAACGAACTGGTGCGATAAGTCATTTGAATTACTGACCCACAAGGGTCTTATAGCTAATAGCAGTTGACATAATGTGTAATTAATTATGCAAAGCACCTATAATAAGAATAACTCATGCAATATCAGCGCGCGCTGGTGTCAGCAGTAGGTACGTAGTAACGCTGCAGACTTCAGCATGCAAAAAAAAACCTTGAATGACATTTACAGATGGGCCTGAGTGAAAAACAGCTGTCTCCCAAATGAAACAGGCAGAAATTCTGCTATTCACCTATCCTTAATATACCGTATATACCTTAATATACCGTACTAAACACACTGAGACCAGAAATATATATTATAGCTAAGTGTGTGGTCACGCGAAAATTGTATAGAAAATATATATTAATATGTCTAGCTATAAATATATTAATATATATTATAGCTAGGTCTGTGACGGCCTTTAGTTACATAATTCCCTTGCTAAAGATGTCGTATACTCAATTCCTATTTTTAAAATTTTCACACAAAAAATAAAAATATGATCTTAGAAAATACACAAGTGGGAAGTGATGGGAGTGCGACGATTATATATTCGTAACATTCTTGCAGGGATTATATTAGTAAAGGTAATGGAAAAGATCATCAATAACTCTTTAACGTTTTATATTATATTATCTTTTTAATTCATTACTTCTATTATATTAGCATATATGTAACGAAATTTTTAATTGTAATTAATGTAATGCTATGGGTCTTAGAAGCCCGAAATAAATGATTTTATTTTTATTTTATTTTATATTCAATTTTATCGAATTTCATTACGTGTCGAACTCGCAACTTACGCTGGCGCGAACGCGCTGTTTGGCCTCTACACCGCGAGCTTTGAAGCAAATAAAACGCGCAGGTGTGCTGTCATTTGCTTGTAATCTCGCGGTGTTGTCGCCAAACCGCGCGTGCGGACAGACTTTATATTATGCGCCAGCCTTAAGTGCCCTTAAGGCCGTCACAGACTTAGCTATAATATATATTAATATGTTTATAGCTAGGCATATTACTATATATTTTCTATACAATTTTCGCGTGACCACACACTCAGGTCTCAGTGTGCTTAGTACGGTATATTAATATATATTATAGCTAAGTCTGTGACGGCCTTTATTTTGCGCTACATTTGAAACCATACATATTTTGTTTTCAACTACTTCAAGTTATGAAACCTTCCAGGGACTCAAAGTAACTTCATATCAGTCAATTAGTTCAGCATAAACAGACAAACTTTCAGATTTATAACATTAACACTTATCTAACAACGGTTGTATGAATTCTCTAATTTCTTCAATTTGTATGTAGATTAGTTGTAGCCTGCAGAAAATGTATGAAACGAAAATTGTAGGCCTGTGTTGGTTTTGACTTTTGGCATGAGTCCTGCATACTATAAACCTCATAGCAATATGTCTAGAAAATATTAATTTATGTGATGCTAAATGACTTATTTAGCATTACATAAATTAATATTAACGCCAATATTCTATCCCGGTACTCAGTATCTGCATACCAAGTTTCATTAAATCAGTTATGTGAAGAGGTGAAAGACAGATTTGTGATGGCAAAATCATATTTAAGTAGTTGATTATTTTGTGGCCTCCGGAAGTGGCAGCAGAAGTTCAAAATAAACAGGCATTAATAAATTATTTCTGACCTCTACACAGGTTATAATAATAATTGCTATTAACCAATAACCACATGTTCACAAAGGTATTTACTATTGTGAAAAACGATCGCAAAGTTCTATTGTTGCAGATCAATCAAACATAAAGGTTTAAAATTATAGTCATTACCACTTTAACCGGTCACCACAATGGCTTAAAATCTGTTAATCGAATACATACCATTAGGATGGCAATGTTATGTTTAAAAAATAGGCATATTTACAGCCGAACTTAGAAAAAGTCGGTTAAAAACAAAACTACACTAACTACGTTCCGATTGGCCGACACGCTTTGCAGTTGCGATTGCTGCAAAAAATATCATCAGTTGGAAAAGTAGAAGTTTTTTTTCAACTAATAAAATTAAATAAATTGTTAAATAACAACTCGCATTCAAAGACGTGACTCGTATCTCATATAAGTATCTCACGGGGACAACCAATTTTTTATAACATAAACTGGCCTATCTTTCCTCGTTGTCTACTCTACAATTTTCCAATCAAATCGCTTCAGCTGTATCGGAATTCGGAGCCTATTATATAAAATATGCAAACAATTTTGTTTGTTTGAAACAAACATTTTCTTCTAAATATAATATTACCTATCTTATACTTACATGCGTATATATATGAGTTTTCTATATTTAAGCGACAAACATAGACAATGGTTTAAAACTAGATAATTATCATGAAAGTAACTTTCATTTGACGTTAGTACTTAGTTACATTAAATACCGTTGCAAAAAGAAGCGATCATCGTTTCGTGAGACAGACCTTGAATTTTATAATCACTTTGTTGTTCTCTACAAAATATCATCATCAATATCTTTGGCCGCCCATATAAGTTAAGATTATATCAAGCTTTAGGTAGAGAAATATTTTTACCAAAACGTAATATCTTCTCAGCAAATCTACCAAAGGTCGAAAAGCAGAGGGCGATACTAGCACATACGGTAAATAATCCGATTATCCAACATGTTGCATACGTCCTATCAGAATATTGACAGAAACGTTGTCAAACGTCAAACTTTTTGTTTACTCTTTATACTGAGGGTGTAGTGCGAGTTTTATTCGATCATACGCATCGAACACGTTAACAAAGCAGCGCCATCTACTGGCTAACGTGGATACCGCTTTGATCCCAAACATATTCGCGTTAACGTCCTCGATTCGTATGATCGAATAAAACTCGCACTACACCCTCTGGTGCAGCCTCTAGTGTGAAAAGCGCTGTTCCGTTATCTAGCTCTCTTGCATTTTGTGGACCTTCCTTTTACAATATTAGGAAATCTACTATTAATCACCTTTTTACTAAGACTTGTCTTAAAGTTGTACAACAAACAAAAGATTTTAACGAGCAAACAAATAATTTTAACTAACTCAGGTGAATTTAACACAAAAACATCATAACAACGTCGAAAAACCCGTTCGGTCTCGTCTATTTGTAGCGTTTTGCGTAAATAGTGATTACTCGCAAAAAATTCGAAACAAATTTTATTGTGTAGCTGCTGCCGTGTCTATGAAGATTTATATCTTTATTGGCGGACTTCCAAGGGATTAACGTTGACCTAGAGCTACTTATAGGCGGAAGGAGTATGTGTCGAACCGGTGATATGAGTTTACAGAAAACGCATTAAATGAAATTTCATGTTACATATCTCTTTGTCTGTTAATCTACTTATTACATCGATTAATATATTTGGTAGAGAGAATAGATCATTACACTTTGAATTTTAGTAAAAATATTTTTACGTCCTACCAGCAGCCTGAGGTTCCTATATGGAAGGGGTAGGCCATTCCGACATTGTTTAGGACACTGTCTGTGAAAAACGACTGATGTGTTCCTTTTTTCTACATCTAATCAAGCACAGCTGCTAAATTTTTCCACCAACAATTACAGTTAGAGCTATTAATTGCTAATATAGACTCATTTTATTATCATATTTATTATCATAGTCATTTTACAGTCACGTTAGGCTGTTCCTTGCGACATTAATTGTTATCTAATTACAATAGTAACGTTAATAGATTGGGCGTTATCATCTCGGGTGACATACAATCAATTAGCAGGAATCAGATACCTGGTGCCAGGTGTTACTGTCATTAACTATTTACTTGCTGACATCGACTGAAATTCAGCCAAGTCTGAAGACATTTTGTGGTGGTGTGTACAAGCTGAGATTGGATAAGAAAGCGTAGATTTTTGGAGGAAATTTCTTTAGCGTTGTGCTCTTTTTGGGATAGGTAATTTTTTATCCATGTAAGAACTCGTGCCTCGTGGCCTGATCGAGAATTCGTAAGAAAATATAATAGATCACCGGGATGTTTTTGTGCGATAGCGCAATAAATGAATATCCTAATAAATAAACCAATTATTGCGAAATTATTCCCTAACCAATCTAAAATCTTCTACGCCTTTAACGTTGCAATGTGAACTGACCCTAAGGGCCTTGTTACACCTACCGAGTAGAGTCATGAGACGGTAGGTATAATTAGGCCCTACCTTTATACCTTGATTATACATGAGTGGTGATAGACAGTGGTGAGACAGTGCTCTAGCACCGATGGCACTGTCTCGCCACTCAACTCGGTAGGTGTAAGCACTAAGATCCACTAACAACTCCAGCGACGGCTTGTTGTTTTTCTAGTACTTAACTAGCTAATGCAATGTACCATTAATCACAATAGGTGTAATCGCTCATCGGAAGCGGAACACACGCGAGGTTCCGATGTTACGCATTCATTTCGCTTTTGTTACGGGTGCTGGAAAATACCATCATCATCATCAGCTCCATATACATTATAGTTTACACTCTACAGCATGTGCAATTTCGTTTGATAAAAAATATGATCTATCAGCTACACAAGGTGTAAGTAACAAAACTAAGTGATACTAAATACTTTAGGGTGTGTACGTGCTCCTCGTAGTCAGTTCACTGTGAAAGTGGCAACGCTAAAAACCATTTTTTTCACTTTTGTATGGGGAAGTGGGAACCTCGTGACGCTGGGGCGCTTGCCCATACAAAAGTGAAAGAAAAATTTTGTCTTTCAGCGCTGCTACTTTCACAGTGAACTCTCAACAAGGAAAACATAATCAATTGATCATCCTAAAGTATTATTACTTACTTTTGTTACACTCTGTATATTGTTTTTAAAAACGTTTAGTAGCTATATCTCCCGGATCTGAAAGTACCTTCGTACCGATTTTCATCAAAATCGATTCTGCGGTTTCAGTGTCAAGACTCAAGAGGTAACAGATATAGGCACACTTTCGCATTTATAGTATTAGTAAATAGTATAGAATCTAAAGAATCCATGAATAGGTACTCATGATTCTTCTCAAAATGTGTAAAAGCAAAACATCGATAAATTTTGAAAATGTAGAGCTAAATATTCATACACTTCTACTTCCAAAACATTATAGCGGACAAGGCCGCGAGCTACCTTATGATAATAGTGTATAAGGCTTTACAAAGAAAGCAGTGACAGTTGCTCAGTCGCTTGAGAAATCACCGGCTTTCGAACGTCAATTTGTTGCAGCAGCCATCAGCCAAGCACCGCCCTTAACTAGTATGTTCTGTTACACAGTAAATAATATTATACAGTAGATCAGCTATTCTCAAAGTGTGCTCCACAGACCCCTGGGGCACCGCTAAGGCCTCGTAAGAGCTCCGCGGACCACGAGCGATACATAATATATTATACCGTTTTAGGCTGGATATTTACGCGGCCGTGAAAATGCGTGCTTTGGCCGTTATACTGCAACTGCGAGATTACAAGTAAAAGTATAGTTACGATTTATTTAAATAGCGGCGCGACCGCGCCGTCATTTTACATACAATTGCTTGTGATCTCGCGGTGTGTCCGCCAAAACACTCGTTCGCGCGGACGCATTTAAATCCAGTCCTAGAATTAATATCATAAATTTTTTGTTTGGGGTGTCCGGTCCGTCAATAATTTTATTTCTTAAAAGGGTTCCGCAGCCGAAAAGTTTGAGAGCTGCTGCAGGCTGCAGTAGATCATCGTCATATTAGATTAAGCAAGCATGATTTCAGAGCGTAGTATGAGTTTTTGCCACTTCTATGGCGCCAAATGAATTATACCATGGTTTGTTACTACTTACTATGGAGTAGGGACGCTATTTGCCATTTATCATTACGATAAAAAATGTCTAACATTCTACATAGCACTATCAAAGAACTTGATTCCTATTTCCTAGGCAGATGGGGGACCTACGTAATTTGGTTGCGTTATGTCAAACCCAGCCGACAGATCACAATAATTATATTATTAACATTGAATTGGCATGATCCGACTAAATGATGATGGTCTGTCAACTGCCTAGGAATCAATTTCCTCGATGGTAAATAATATTCAGACAGGACTCAATGTATTTAGGTATAGTAACAAGTGTTATTGTGCACTAGTTTTCTTTGATGGCACTGATTTATCTATTCCAGTGGTTCGTTATGGATTTCGATAGTGTTTACATTTTACAATAATTATTATGTCAAGTTTTTAACGTACAACTTACGTACGAACAAAATTTTAACGCCTCATAAACTTAATAGAGTTACCAATAAATCATAACTGTTTGCGCAACTTTAATTTCTATTGTTATTGTCGCAAAGTCGAGAGTCGTTTAACGTTATTATTTCTGAATGAAGAGTAAAATATTGTCTATGGTTGGTGGTAAAGTGTTTATTACATCACGCTTAGGCTTCGGCCCTGGGATACGGTATTTCGTAACGTTACATCATTTTGCAAACGTATAGCCTATGGGTTCGCGCACACTTTGTCGGCGCGTGCCGGGGCTGGCCGGGGCGGGTCGGGGCGCAGCGCAGCGCAAAATGCGCTATAGCACACTAGTGCCGGGTCAGGTCGCATCGCATTGACGGATTTTAACGCTCACTGAGGCGGAGCATGCCGGGACGTGCCGGGGCGGGTCGGCGCGCAACGCATTGGCGGATTTTGAGTTGAGGGCCGACTGCCGAGGCTTGCCGAGCCGCATCGCATCGAAATCCGCGCGTCGCTTGCCGGGGCGCAGCGGGTCTTGTCGGGCCGTGTCGGCCCGTGTCGCATTGACGGAAATCCGCCGAGCAAAAATCCGCGCCGATGCGCCCCGGCACAGTGAGCGATACGCGCATCCGCCTCCATGCAAATTGTATGAAGGCGGATTTTTGCGATGCGCCTCGGCACGCTGAGCCCCGGCACGGCCCGTCTCAGTGTGCTCACTCCTTATAGGCTTTAAAGGGTTACGCTTTGTTCAGAGTTGTTTTACCTACGATATAGTAAAAGGATAGAAAAAGTAGCTAACAGTAGGTAAGCCGTGAGCAGCTACTTGGTTAATATACAATGTGTGATGTGTCCCAACATCGGTATCCGATCCTTTGATGTTATAAAATGGTTCTAATTTTTTTCTCTCTTTCACGGTTGCAAATGGTGGCCATTTTGTTGTTGGCACTTGGCTCTTATACTAATAATTTGATTAATACTTCTCATGTACTATGTCCTATGAACATGAAAAAAAGATATCAATTGATAGCTGATTTTACTACAGACATATATTATGTATTATTTTTCGTCGAATAAAACATACTTAAAAAAACAAAAGTTAAAGGAAAAATTTTGGGTTTTTGTGTTTTTTGTGTTTTTTTTGTCATTGCCTTCTTCGGAAAAATCTAGCGTATTTATTTCTCATTTTATGTTTATTAAAAGAGGAGGTTTTTAGCAAGAATTAATTCCTAACCAAGTAACATATGTCCACCATATTATATGCCCAATGCCCATGTAAACATAACACAATATAGACGTAATTAAACAGTATTTTAATTTACCTGAAGCAGTGAGATAACGCCGCTTCCAAGTTCCTGAAAAAAAAAGACAATATAAGAATATTTGAGTAATTCGTCAATCTTCATAATATGAATATAGAGCACAATATTACATAGATTGTATCTGTTATATTCTTAAAACGAATACTTCGTTTCAATTAATTAAAAAAATAAACTAGAAAAATGAATCGCATAAAATCACACAATAATTATTATATAATGATCTTTATTACATTTACATTAAACTGTTTTGATAGTTGGTAGTTAAAATAAAGTATAGGTTGCACTTTCGCACATTTGCTTTTAGCAATCAAAGCGCAAACTTTAAAAACATAATTTTAATCCTCATGCAATAACATCTTAGTACTATTAGGTCATAGTTCATACCGGGTAATTTCACATATCGTTAGCTATGAAGTTGGTAAGTTTGCGAAATGTTTCTGCAATTGATAGCGTAGAATCAAAATGTAGAGATTAGAGACTCTTTAGAAATCTAATATTATGCAATCGATTTTATAACTATCCATACTAATATTATAAATATGAAAGTGTGTCACACATAAACCTCTGAATATGAAGATATTTTGAGTCCCAACTCCTAATTCCTGAAATATTTTCACAAGAAAAAATTAAGGCTCTCACGTGGTAAACGATTTTTTGCGGACGAAGTAGCAGGCAACATCGAGTTTGTGACAATAACTTAATTAGTTTTATCCGTACCTAAAGGTTAAAAAGCAATACCTAACATATTCAGACGTTTTCTATCAATTCGTGAGGCTACTTTCAGTTAGGGGTTGGTATATAATATGTATAATAATAATAATAGCTCCCACACCGGTTTCGGTGACGGTGACCGGTTTCATTGAAACCAGGCCAGCTACGCAGGAGTATTTTTATAGTGCCCAAGTGTGTGCGCAGTACACAAGAGCACTCTCTATTCCTTTACTCTCATAACCCAGTGGGACGGCAGACCGACACGACCGGTGAGAGATCAGGCGCAGGACCGACTTTTTACATGCCCATCCGACGCATGGATCATCTTACTTGTCAGACAATCAGGTGATAGAGGAAATAACATGTGAAGTGAGGAAATAACATGTTTCCAACGCGGGAATCGAACCCACGACCTCCGAGTCAAGAGCCGCGCTCTGTAAATATGTATAATATACCTAATACAAAAGCTTTTTAACTCTGATTACAATCAGTCAATGCCTCCGCTCGTTCCCCCATTCCATATTATCTGTCTAAACAGTAAACTCGAACGTCGAACATATTTACATCACAATACATTTCTATTGTCATTTAATTAGAGCAAAATGTTTGTCATTGGGCGCCTAGGCGGCGCGCGGCGGTTCTGTCGCCTACGCAGTGCAAACACGGTCCGTGTCCTGTATGGGGATTGGGGTTTGTTTTAACCCACTCATCCCCGTAACCCCTTTAGTGATCGTTCAGATTATCACGTATTAATCATGGGATAGTGTGATATAAAGATTCGAGTGTTTGTTTGATGTGAGTAAAATATATGGTATTTGTACCATCGAAGAAATTGATTCATAGGCATCTGCCGGGGACCTACGTCATTAGGTCGGATTATGCCAAACCCAGTCGACAGATCGTCATTCGCAAATCGCAACTTACATAATGCGACAACGCTTTAAATGAACGTGGGTGGGGGCGCTGCAGGCAAACGAGAACTGTCAAAATGGCGTTTTTGTATGATGGCGGCATTAGTTCCTTTTTTCGCCACCTTCATTTAAATTTTAAAGCCTTGTTGGCTGTCGCACCATACATTGAATTGACATAGCTCGATCAAATGACGTAGGTCTGTCAACTGCCTGATAATCAATTTCTTTGGTGGTAAAAATCCCGTCTTGCATCTTCAGAAAAATCTTTGACCACTAGATATGTTGCGCGTGGCTCAGGGCTCCACCCGCGTTAAAATACTATTCCGGGATAATCAAATAAAACTAGCGCAATCCATCGAAAGTATTGTTTATGTCGGGTGTGGCACAAAAAAATAGATAAGATTTCTTGAAAAAAAAGGATAGAAATCCCATCAAAAACGTACGTTTGTACTTGGCAGGTTTTCGTGCTATACGTAACACTTAATGAATTGTATAATTATTAGATAATATAATTATATAGTTGAATTAACCTGCCAAGTTTAAATCAGAAGTATTATGGATCAGGCTGTTGATGAAGATGATTACGATTGATGAAGTGCATCTGAACTTGGCATTGGATTGGATTTCAACTCTTTTTTAGGCCAAAAGTTAGCCGAGAGGAACTTGGCCCCATTTTTATAGGTATGTTTTTGATGGGATTAAAAAGTATTCTTCGTGCCGTCCCCGTGGCCAAGTATATTTTTAATAACATTAACGATTTTGAGGTTATTTACACCGTAAAATAATAATTATTGACAAAGACAATTTGACGTTGCCAATTAATTTAAGTGATACTTAATAACCTTTTGAGTGGAATAAGCTATTAGGTGTAATAGATATCGTCTTGGGCGGTCCCATAACGATTGTTAATATATCCAAGTGGTCCAACGATATAAAAGCCTATACTACCGGGTTGCTGAAACTATAGAGTTGTCTATTTTCTTTTTAAAATCAATCCACACTAATATTATTAATGCGAAAGTGTGTCTATCTGTCTGCCTGTCTGTTACCTCTTCACGCTCAAACCGTAGAACCGGAATAAATAAGAATAAATGGTATGGGGATATGAATTATGATACTTTTATCCCGAAAAATGTACGGTTCCGAAAAATGTACGAACTTTGACGCAACGGATTTGCGGGTTCATCTATTAATATTATGTATACAGCATGACTGGTGAGACAATACCGATACTTATGGAGAGTACTCTGTACTCGATTCTCATTATAATTATATAATAAAATTAGGTTCTTGATTTTTTTCCGAATTTCCCAAAAATAAATGAATCATGGATACTAAGTAAATTACGCGGCTAGGCAAGTAGGCATACTATGCGGCCGGTGCAGAGGCGTGCGCTACCAAAGAAACACCACACAACTACCCCTCCCGCTCGCGGTGTCCATGCGTTGGGTAAATAATTATTTAACTTTAAGCTACATTTACTCAGTGATCAATTGATATAATTTTTTTATATTATTTTTTTCCAACTAATATAATAGCCAAATATCACCTCCTCGAGTATTGAACATGTCTCACCAGTCACGCAGTATATTATACATATATTAAGTATAGTCACAATATTGATATTTTTATTCGTATGTTACATATATTTAAATGACGCGCCCCACCACTTCATTAGTTGATATTTAAAATGAGAAATTTGGTAATGTCTGCGCGCACGCATTTTAAATTAGATGAGCTGCTGCTCTACTATATTTTTTTTATTTCAAATCCATATATATGGCATGCACTTTATTTGCAAGTGCGTAATTGAAAGAACGTACTGGGTTATTCATAGTTCACTACCTACGTGATTAAACTACTGAGTACTGACGCACATACAGGGTGTGACTAGAGACGACTTATTGTCGCCTTTAAAGCCGCCTTAGCTAGTAATCCTTTTTAAATTAATATTGATCTTAATAAAAAACATTAAAACACGACTAAATAAATGCGCTACTGTATTACTTTATAGCACGTTTAATACACTTACGTTATATTTGGGATTAATATTATCATTATAATAGTAAAGCTGAATTAATATTTGAAATTGATAATAATAGAGAATAGATAATAGTGGAAATTGTGAACAATCATAGCCCAACGGAGAAGTCCATGAAACGAGTTCGATATTAAAAATCTAAATCTTGGAAAAACTTTTTTGTTGCTATTAAAATGTAACTTGATAGCAATTAAAAGGGAATAAAATAGAGTATTTTTCGTTAAAAATATTTTGTATATTTCCGATCGTTGCATGTTTACCGAAGACCTCACTCAATTAGTAACTTGGGGTCGGCTATTTGATTTGGTTTGACGTTCCCTAATGATCTCTGATGGCTGCTCTTTTCTATTTATTGACGTTTTATGGACAGTTAATGAGGGTAATTGGTTTTAGTTTCTGATAAAGTTATTATTGATTCCCAGAAGGGTTTCCCAAGTTTTGCTTTATAAATAGTCTAGCAAAGATAGCAATCTTTGTAAACATACTTGACTACTAGTAAATATGAGTAAAAAGATTGACACTGTGTACTTACTAGTATACATGCACATACGTAGCTAAGTGACCTGTGTGTTTTATTGATTTTTTTACAAAAAGTGACATAAGCCACAAATGTCACTTTTTATAAAAAAAAGCGGCCAAGTGCGAGTTGGACTCGCCCATGAAGGGTTCCGCAGCAGCAATAAGGTTTATTTTTATGAAATTAAAAGGTTTTTGATTTATTATTACATTTCAGTCGATTTAATGAAATTTTGATTAAGGTTTACCATTTATGACGTATAAAAAAAAACTACTGGCTAGATCTCGTTTAAACCAATTTCCGTTGATAGTTTTTATAGTAATCTACATCATATATTTTTTTAGAATTATCATGCCCCTACTTTAGAAATTAGAGGGGGGGGGACACACATTTTACGACTTTGGAAGAGTCTCTCTCGCAAACTATTCAGGTTAGAAAAAAATGATATGAGAAACCTCAATATGATTTTTGGGGACCTATCCATAGATACTCCACACGCATAGGTTAGATGAAAAAAAATTTTTTTTGTTTCAGTTGTACCTATGGGGACCCCTAAAATTTTTCATAACTTTTCCATTTTTGCATCAAAATCTTAATGCGGTTCACAGACTACACCTACTTACCAAGTTTCAATAGTATAGCTCTAATAGTTTCGGAGAAAAGTGGCTGTGACATACGGACGGACGGACAGACAGACAGACAGACAGACAGACAGATAGACAGACAGACAGACATGTCGAATCTATAAGGGTTCCTTTTTTGCCATTTTGGCTACGAAACCCTAAAAATCAATAAAAATGTGACTTCTGTGTGAAATAAAGTATTTTAAATATATTTCGCGACAATGGCATTGCAAATTAAATAGATGTGCATATAAATTTATGTAGTAATAGTCAAGTAATAGTATGAAATTAGCTAATTAATGTCGATTGTTTTTTTGTATGGAAAACGAACCACCTTAACGCACGTCTTCAATTATTATGAACTATGATATTTTTCGCCGCTTGCTTCATACGTATTACCTATGTAAAATTTAACTAAGTGCACTACGAATATTTGCGTAAGTTAGTATGTAACATTATTACATAATGCGATTATATTGATAGAATATGCTAGAATTTTTATGAATGCTATTTGTAGAATCCTCGAGACACTGGCTCACTACAACATCTAGTACGACCATAGGTACACGTCTTCACTCTCTGACTGTCACTGCACGACTGACTCGTTGGCAGCCAGACAGACACTTATATAGACTGCACCCTACTACTCGGTGTTCGTGAGACAATGATAAGTATCTACTATATAGATACTCTGCGCATACACTACATCCCTTCCTTTTTCTAATTTTGATTAAACTAGACTGATTGCAAAATCTAGATGTATACCTCTATACTCCTACTTTCAATACCTTCTCCTTGCCAACTTGTTTCTTCATCTCAGCGACAATTCTTCCAATAGATTTACAATACTTAAGAGATTTCTTTTTCATTTTCTCTACTCTTCTTACCCTCACCTCTTTCCACAAATATAAGCTTCCATCTCTTTTTTGCCTATCTTTCGTTTTGATCATTTCTATGCTTATCTATCCTTGTTTTTTCAGCACTTCCAATATAATTTAATGGAAATAAACTACATTTTCAATCCTTTAGGAAACCACATTTCCAATTTTGTAGAAAACCACATTCCAATTTAATGGAAAACTAAATGTCTTATTCAATGGAAAACTACATTTCCAATTTTAATGAGAAACCACTTATTAATGTCCAATTATTAAATTGGTTTTTCATTGGTTTTTCATTAGAAAAACCAAGTTTTTATATTTTATTACCAAATTTAATAAGAAACCACTTGTAAATTTCTAATTTAATGAAAAACTAAGCTCTTATTTATTCCCAATTTAATGAAAAAACCAAGTTCTTATTAACTACCAATTTAATAAGAAACCACTTGTTAATTTCCAATTTAATGAAAAAACAAGTTCTTATATTTTATTACCAAATTTAATAAGAAACCACTTGTTAATTTCTAATTTAATGAAAAACTAAGCTCTTATTTATTCCCAATTTAATGAAAAAAAACCAAGTTCTTATTAACTTCCAATTTAATGAGAAACCACTTGTTAATTTCCAATTTAATGAAAAAACCAAGCTCTTATTTATTTGCAATTTAATGAAATGTCACTTATTGATTTCCAATTTAATGAAATCTCACTTGTTAATTTCCAATTTCATGAAAAACTAAGCTCTTATTAATTTCCAATTTAATGAAATATCACTTAATTTCCAATTTAATGAAAAACTAAGCTCTTATTAATTTCCAATTTAATGAAATCTCACTTGTCAATTTCCAATTTAATGAAAAACTAAGCTCTTATTAATTTCCAATTTAATGAAATCTCACTTAATTTCCAATTTAATGAAAAACTGAGCTCTTATTAATTTCCAATTTAATGAAATCTCACTTGTCAATTTCCAATTTAATGAAAAACTAAGCTCTTATTAATTTCCAATTTAATGAAATCTCACTTAATTTCCAATTTAATGAAAAACTGAGCTCTTATTAATTTCCAATTTAATGAAATCTCACTTGTCAATTTCCAATTTAATGAAAAACCAAATGTCCAGTTTAATGGAAAAGTATATTTCCAATTCAATGGAAAGCTATATTATGTCTAATTCAATGGAAAACCTTATTTCCAATTTAGTGAGAGTCATGTTTCTGAAACCGAAAACATCAGTCCAGCCATTTGTCATAACTACATAAGTACTGTAATCCTGTATTCAAAAAAATCATAATAATAGATGATACCAAATATTATTTTAGCTTTACTTTAATATTTTATTTAACAAACTGAATAAAATTAAACATATTTAGTGGAACTCATTTTTCAAATTTATAGACGTTCAACTGCATATCTGTCATATTATATTATTCTACTATTTACTAATTTCTCCCACTGTATAATTTAACGTTCACATAATAGCAAGTACCGTCATCTAATCGAATAACTAAGTATTTACAACTACCCAACTAACTAACTCCGCTGGTTCAGCGACCCGAAGTGGATCTTGGTCTTCAAAATGAGCTTTCGCCATTGAGCCCTGTCCTGCTACCTAGCTACCTCCTGCCAGCTACCGACCTGAAGGTCGCGAAGGTCAGCCTCAAAGCATCTGCATTTGCATTATAATATGTACTTCTTCCAATTTTTCTTTTAGATAACATTATTATCTATCTTTACTAAAGGATTTCGATTACGCGACTGCATCATCAGATCCAATTATTACAAACATACCTTCTAATTTCTGACATACTCTGTATTTGTTTGCATTATTGACAATATATTTTATTACTGTACTGATATTATCGTTTTGTCAATATTTCCATATTCATATTCAATATTTAAACTCAAAGTAAACTTTCTTTGTTTTACGCATTTGTTATTGCAAAAATAATTAGTTTCAAAGCATATATTATAAGTCTATGTTTCAAAGTCTTATGCTAGCAGATTACTCCGCTTACATCGATTATTCGAAGTTTATTTCTAATATATTGTTTACAAGAACTTCCATAACAGTAAAACTTTATCTGAATATACATAGACCCAACATAGACCTTTTAATAATTATTATGAATATATTTTGGTCAAAATATTTTCTTCTGTAATAATTTTACATCTCAACGTTTCATGAAAAGAAAATTTAAGATTTATCAATGAATAAATACACACATCTCTCGATATCAATTTACTACTAGATAGATTCATGATCCAGACGAAATAAAACGAAAAAAGAAATTGGACCGCAATTTCCATTTATACTTCTTCCCCTTCCATTTTCAAAAAAAATTTTTTTTTTTTTTGGCAGTCCAACTCTTTGTTCAAAACCAGAGAACCAATTCACGTACTTTCTTTTTTATTAATACAAATTAATAATTATTATAATACTAGCTGGTCCGTCAAACTTCGCCCCGTCATATAAATTACTTGTAGTTGTAATGTAGTAATGACTAAATAATTAATATGGCACGTCTATCGCTGTTCCGTCACACAAACAATAATGGTCGCCGTCAGTCTCGAGTCGAAAATTAATAATTTACTATTCCCACTCACAAATGCACTTATAGTAGCCGATTCTTAGACCCACTGTATATGCATAATATAAAATTTGGTAAAAATAATTAGTAAAGCCGTTTCGGAGAGGATTAACATTGTGACACGAGAATTTTATATTTTATTAGGGAATAATCTCCGTCTCATGTTTTGTCATCAACACATGAACATTAAACTTTACTTTACTCAATTTCTAACGTTTCCTTTTGTCTTCAGTTTATATATTATATACTGTTGTTAAAGAACGAGGTCTTGAATGTCTTTATCACGTGACATATTCTGTACCTGCACTGTAAATATACTACGCAACTTGTCACACAATGTGTAACTGTTTATTTTTACTACTACATATTAAACGTATTAAAATATTTTTATTTCAAGGGTTCTATTCTATGAATAGAAAGCAACAAGAAAGTACATTGCATCATTTTTACCTAGCTTGTTTTGCAAGCTATTATAGGATCATACGGTAAACTCACTCAAGGCATCCGGAAAATCAACACAGCGACGAGCTACATTCGATTAAGTCTTTATTTTTATGATTATTATGATTAAGTAATTAAATTTATACTACCCTGAACATTCGGGCTATCGGAAAACACTGCAATGTACGAGCATGTCGAAATTGGGTGCATAAAGATGTCTACTGTACTAATTTATATTATGGCACTGACCCAATTTAACACAACAACACTACCCTCAAATAATGTATTTATTATTTCCTCTATATGATTTTGTTACTTGTAACTTTATTGTAAGATCGATCTTAGTCTTACCGGTTAGCTCCACATTAACCTGATTTAGTATATTGTTTGTATATATTTTTTTGTCAATTCTTGTTTGAAGAAGTTTCCATATTATAATTTAAACCCTAATAATTTTTATAGTCTTATTGTTGCTTATTAGTTATTATCACAACATAAATAATAAAGTAGGTTGTATTTATTCCACATACCTACTATTGAGATTGAGGAGCACTATTCCTATAATTCTTAAGAACCGTTCTTAGCTCAATAATTTAAAAAGTCCTTAACATTGAATATATTATAACAATTATAATATTATTATTATTATTATTTGCCAAATATTTTACAATTTGGTCTTAATATTACAACACAGGAACACTTAACAAAATAATAATTATAATGTCTAATGTCTTTCAATTTATTTCTCTCTTTTTTTTTTTTTTTTTTTGTACCGTAGAAAATAGGGAAAACTGTAGAACGTCATACACCATAATATATTAACAAGGAACTATCCACATTATAATTATCTTTACTTCATAAAAAGATAAGTTTAAAAGCTATTAAATTTTCTTTTGAATACTTTAACGTGCAATTATTGTGCAATTAAAATTAGCAAGTTACATTTAGGCACAACTTATTTATTGAGAACGCTGTGATTATTATTGTACTTGTTTTGTACAAAATATTTTGGGTTATTGTCTTAAAGTTCTATTCATTATTGCTCCCATGACTGTATCATAATAAAATATGAATTTAGTATTATTCACTGACTTTTACAAGAACAGATAATTTCCATATAAAATATAAGACATCAAAGAACCTATCATGACGTATACTCCTACCACCAAAGTAGAATACTTAAGATTAACCTCTTAGATTAAATTTAAATAAGTTCAAATTAAATTCCACTTACCTGCGTACCGAAACAAGAAAATCGCAAATCGATTGTAATTATTAGTACACTCAACTCGCGCCCAACTTCACTCCGGTGCATCCCCTCTTGTTTCGTGGTTATTAAATTGGAGAGCTTCAATCAGTCTCTTCAGTATCGCTAAGTGTTAACTTGTGCAGTGCTCTGGACTTCTAGTGCTCATAATTATTTAGTGTGGTAATTAGTGAAGTGACATCAGTGTTTAAATACAAATTTAAATGTAAGTACCGATTATGCAATTACGAATGTGGGTACCGCCACAACTCCAAACATTTTAAAATTAAATATATAGCTAAAAGTTTGATACAAAATCTTTACTTGAAGAAATATTCAAATTCACAAACTTATTCTCAAAAGTAATATTTAACGAGTACCATTAATTATTTTAAATCACACTTCAAAACACACCATTTTAACGGTTGTTCAGTTACTCATTGCACGCGTTATAAAATATCTTGTAATATTCGAAAGGTAAGAAAACAATCAAACGTAAGCGTATTAGTTTTGTCCGCTTTACAAATTTCAATTTCTGATACGAACTATAAATACATTTAGATCTTCCTTCCCTTTTTTTTGAAATATATCATTTTCCATACCTTAATTGTTCATCATCGTCGCCACTTGTAGAATCCTCGAGACACTGGCTCACTACAACATCTAGTACGACCATAGGTACACGTCTTCACTCTCTGACTGTCACTGCACGACTGACTCGTTGGCAGCCAGACAGACACTTATATAGACTGCACCCTACTACTCGGTGTTCGTGAGACAATGATAAGTATCTACTATATAGATACTCTGCGCATACACTACACTATTGTTATCCAGTGTCTTGTAAGTTGTGTCGGTGCTTCCTTGAGAATTACTAGGCGCAAAAACTCACTAAGAACATTACTTAATATTTAATCTTAATCAACTTAAGGCAAGTGAGAATAAATGCTGTTCTTCTTAGCTCGGGAAAAATATATGTTGTAATGAATAATGGTAGTAAAGTTTACAATTATTATGCTGGGGCTTTTTCTTGTGCCTTAATTTTCCACTCATAAGTCCAAAAACAAGATTCCGGGAAATCGAACCGTGACCGGAGATACGAGAAAACAACGACGAGAAAAGCTAAATTTCGAAAACTCAATTCTATTTTCGTCTACCTTGTCTATGCATAAAACATGGAGGCATTTTTTTTAATAAACGGCACATGCATTGAACGGTGTCGGACAAAACGTCATTTTACATAAGACCGGTTCCTGTAGTGCCAAGGTCGATCAGGTTATGAACTGGCCCAGACTTTATGAATATTTCTTCAACGAGATTGCCAACTTTTAATTTTTATTGTACTGTAAAACGTTTTTCATATTTTTGTTCCAAGAGGATTATGTATCATGAACCATCAGATCGGGCTTACGTAATTTGGTTGCGTTATGTCTAACGTGACCATACGTCCCGCTTTGGGCGGGACAGTCCCGCTTTCAGGCAGTCTGTCCCGCTGTCCCCCGCGAGGCCGAAATTGTCCCGCTTTGGCAAACAGACCTAACGATAATAATTATTTAAAAGTATTTTTATGTTTGAAATGCCTTTTGACGGGAAATTATGTATTTGTCCCGCTCTTCCAAAAAAAATTAATGGTCCCGTTAGCTATGTCAAACCCATAGACTTATAATATACTGACGTAAAGACCACCTGACAACCTGAAAATGCGTGACGATTTTCGATCTGTCAATGTGTGCGTGTGCTAGTGATGTATCTTTTACTATCGATAGTATAGTCCGTTCCACAGTGTATTTTTTGTCCAAAAAATTGACCATGCCTTTTTTTTTGGAAATCTTGAACAGAAATGTTATGTAAGTAATTTATTAGTATTTACATGTGTTAATTTCTTATTATGAACAATAAAAAAACACTTTTAATTTTTTTTTCAATAAAATTAAAACTGCCATAACTTTTTAAATATTTACTTAATTGTCTTCTTGATTATTCTGATCGACAATAATAAAAAAAACACACAATTTAACCTGATTTACATATTTCTTAAATAAGTGTTTAAAGATTTACTTACGATTTATGTTTTTTTTTTCTTTAATTTATTATGAACGTATTTCTAATTATTTGGATTTTACAGAATTGCTACTTAAATGTACAAGAATTCGTGTAAAAAAATTTAGATCCAAATAATAAAGGGCACCGAAGTTAAAGGCTTCTAAAGTTTTCTTGGTAACTATGGTTTTAGGGTTGTCAATATTTCTGTACCAACATTTTTTACTCATTTGAACTTTGTTTTTTTTTTGAGCATATAAAAACCTACTTCAAATATTATTAAACTATGTGAACTATGCGGTGACAACCCAATCCAAAATTATATAGAATTGAATAACTCCGATGCCCCGCCTCATTTGGATCCCATTTTTTTTGGGTTATAAGTATCAATAAAAAGAATATTTCAGTCTTAGTTTCAAATCCAAATATGAAAAGACATGACGTTAAAAAAATTAAAACATAAATTTATAAAGTCAGTCATAAATACGTTATCTTGAACAAATAAAGCCTGGATGTTTTTCGCTATCGTAGGGCTTTTAAGACACTATTTAGACCAATTAATAAATTCTTAAAAGAATATCAAACTTTTGAGCTATAACTGTTTCTATGTTTTTTTCTGGAAATCATAGAATTTTTTTTCAAGTACTAATTTGCATTCGTCTATAGGAATTGGGCAGTCAGGTACTCTCGTCCTGCATTTATAATCACAAATCCTATAAAATTAAGTAATAAAAATGGCATGGCCAATTTTTTGGACAAAAAATACACTGTGCGTTCGAGTTAGTTTACCTGAGTTTCTATGAGAAATAAATAATATACAACTTTGGCAGATTTTCTATTTCAAATTAGGTACCATATATTTTATTTGGCAGAAAAAAAGGTGACGATTGAAAAGTATCTAAGACACACATTGTCGTTTGGGGTGATTTTTCAATCGTCGGATATGTTATGACATGAGGTTCTTATAAGGGTAAATAATATACACATTATAAAGTTACTTGTTTATTACTCAGGTAAAAGCTATCTGAAAAATCAGCCCTTACATTATTAGAAATGCAAATATAATGTTGAAAGTAAACAACACACTTAGTACTTTATTTATTCTTAAATTAAATACATATCATAATACTCTTACACACCCATTACATTTTTAGATTGGTTATATGTTATTGTTAAATACCGATAAGTATATCGATAAATTTGATTCAAGCACTAGCGTATATGTAAAAATTTTTTATGAAAAATTTTTCTTCAAAAATTGTGTAATTTATGAACAATAGTACCTTTAGTTACGCAAAATATGAAAGTAAAAGGGAGGATTGATATTATTTTATTTGAAATACAGAACTAAAGACAGACTATAGCAAAAATAAACACATCGTAGCAATTAGGACATGAAGATTAATTACCTGTGAAATGTATATTTTTCAGGATTATTCCTATGATTTACACTGCAATCACTCACAGAACAAGTTATCATTGCTATATATAATAGTATTTGTTAAAAATAACAAACGATTTAAACAATAAATTTCAAATACTGAAAGGGCACAAAAACGCGTGTCGACTTGTGACGACCTGTCAAATAAAAGTGGTTACAGTTCACATTAAACTGCCTCTCTCTTTTCATCTTGTTATAATTCCATAAAGGATTTTCTTCTCTCTCGCACTCTTTGTTCGTCTATGCATTATAGGTTTATGGTCAAACCCAGCCGACAGATCACGACTAATTTTGTATTGATATAACCCGATCAACTGACGTAGGTCCGCCATCTGCGTATGAATCAATTTCTTCGATGGTATATTGTAGTAGAAGTTAAAACGTCCAAAATGTTTACCTAATGAATAATGTGTCCTAAAACCTTTGATCGCAATCTTATACACCAACCTCCTTAATTTCTTATTTTAGATTTCTTTTTAGAGGCTCTCAAGCATATTCCCACAAATTATATGGCAAAACAACGTTGTCGAATCAACTAGTTACTAGTATAATTATTAGTATGAACAATTTTACAATCATGATAAAATAGTAGTCAACGGTGTTAATTCTATAGAGGCTCCGACAAAAGGTAAGGCCAATAAAAGTTTCGAAACGCACCACGAAGGGCTAAGAAAGCGTTGTGTAATTTTCACTTAAATAAACGAATAAGTTCAATGTCGAAATATCTTAACTCTACGTTCACCTATAACATGCATGACTGTGTATTAGGAAACTGTAGCGCTTGATTTAAGTTACAATATTTAATAAGAATTGTCCTTTAATGCTCTCTTAATAAATAAAATAAGGAATAAAATTGGACAAAAAAATATAATATTGATGATAAAAATATTGTTAAAAAGTAGTAAATGCTTAGGTATAAAAATAATATTAGGTCGGCACATTTAGTAAATTGGCCATTAATAATTAATAATTTACGTGCTAGTTAATCGTTATCCAAATGAAACAATATTAGAAATCCACAGCCGCATAAGTACCGAGTCAAAAATGCATACGCATAGCTCATTTAGCGGAAAAACTCTACTGGCGAAATTAACATTATAACAAGTGAGTGAATCTCTTTTTAAGAGAGTTTGTCATTTTCATTTTACAGACGTTTTTTTTCACATTTTTCTCAATACACTAGCCCTTTTAAATAAATGTAGCCTAAAGGTAAAGCTGATACGGTTTACTCGAGTGATTGTTCATTCGAATGCTTTGAATACTTTCGTCATTAACAATAATTGAATGTAAGAGAAAAACTAACTTAGAAAAATGTTTGCTGTTTAGTAAACACGTGAATGTGAGTCAATGGACGACCAAATGTCAAAGTCAGGTGTGCGTAATAAAAACGGCCCCTAAAATTAACCAGAGCATATCTCCTATCTTCTAAGGTATTTTAAAACCAAATGTATCCGTTTTTACGACTAACGTAAAATTATATTTAATTATTCTTCTACGAAATAAACGCGGCTATAAAGTGTAAAAGACAATGTTATTACTCACACTGAATGAACTGCAAAAATAATTTAAGACATTTGTGTTTTCTCAGAAAACATAATTATGATACGTTCTTATCGTAAATTAAAAAGAGTTAAGTGTTTCTTATGTTTTAATTAACAAAACAACTATTTATAGCGTTGATTAAAAATGTGGTTGAAATCAATTTTCTGCGCTACTGATTATCACAATATTAAAGACTTTATGATTCAAAGGTTTTTGCGAATTAACACGAAGTAACGAAAGAAAAACTAATTAAGTCACAAAATCACTCGACTCTACCTGTAAAGAATCACCAAACAAAACTGCATATACCGCATCGTTATTTCTTTGCACACACCACAAATAAAAAGAAAAAACAACACACACTCTCACGTTCGAAATTTGAATAGAAATGTGAAAATACGAAAAATGATCCGCGCGATGTTTTGAAGTGCAGAACTGTGAGATCGCGCGCCCACGCCTCGCGAGCTATAACGGTCGCTCTCCGGCCCTGCTGCAAGGTTGCCTGGAGTTTATAGATTTTGGCAAATCGATCACATAATGCAATTACACTTACTTCTCCGTTGCACTTTCATTGAACAGAAGCAACCGTAAAAACCACGTTAAGAAACAAAAACGAACGGGTTTCCATTTGCCGTTCATTTCACTTGTTTCTTTAATGACATTGCAGCTGCTGTCCTGTGTACTTGGGTAGCTTGTATCTCATAAAGTAAATACTCGTAAATGACACATAAACTAGAAGTATATGTAAAGAAAGAAAATTTGCTTGACGAATTAAAATATGGAAAAGTCTACTGCACTCTACCCTTTAAAATCCATTAAATTTTCTTCAAAAGGATCTTGACTGATGACCTTTGCGGCTCTACTTTGTATAGATTATATTTATAATATTAATTAATATGTTATTATTTTTAATACACTTTTAAAAATTTTATACTACAGCTAAATTCAAGTTTCATCAAAAGCAAAGTCTAATGTAGAGCAAACAGTATTTTTAAGTAAAGTTAAATAATATATAGCACGAATTTATTAAGATCATACTGTTGTAATACGAAATGCATTCGCAATAATTTCATACAAATCTATTTTTAACAACGAATATAATAATTTTATCCAATACTTATGTGAGCTATAATTTGGTTGGTATAAACGGTATTTGCAACAAAAGTGACCATAACCGACCTTGGCCCAGAATTCCGCTTCCTCAAACACTGTAGACTGTAGAGACGTGTCCCGTCGCTCCAGTTACACTCAGATAATATGATTGGCTAATACCTAGTTGGCCAATCAGCGGGCAGAAAATTATATATTATACAAACTGTAAGGACAGATTTTTAGACAAAATAGTTAGAGCAAGAAAAATAGTTCTCATTTTATATAGAGAAGAATAATTATTATACTGTTTTTAGGCTGTGTAGAGTACTAGTAGTCTGTGTTTGTACTTCGTTAATATTGCAATGCTCGTAATTAATAATATATCGTAATTCGTACCTAAATATGTATTGCCTGCAATGAAAAATAAAATCGGAAATCATAAGATTACAAAGTATCACTTATCATAGAGTAGCGAAAATGATTTGTTCTTCTTCATGTTTTTAACGATTTAAACGGCTGCACTCATAAACATTTAATGATAATTAAACTGCAATATAATGAAGAACTTGACGAATAATAATTTATGGGGCTTATGTCAAAATCTTAGTTTTAGTCAAAACGTTAGTCAAATCAATATCTTAGTTCTTAGTTTTAGTTACAGTTTTTTTAGTTTTAGTTACAGTTAAATAAAGTCTCTAAGTGCGACAGTAAGTTATTTACTAACAATTGACTCCTGTCCGCCATATTACTCCTGTGACCTGTCATTTCGAATAAATGTAAAGTTAATGGCGGTTATACAAAGGGGGAAGAGCGCATTGCCGAAACTGCGTATCGGATATGTTCAATTTAGTTCGTCCACCGCGACCGTTCAACTATCTCAAGTGAGCAATGACTAGTCGGTCAATCATCATCATCAGTCGCACACATAGAAAATGTCTGTCTGTCTGTCTAGCTGTCTGTAGTATGCTGTTTGCTTTTGGTGGAAATTCAGTTCGTCTATTGCACGAATATGTCAACATGTTACCTCATCAGTCATCAGTCATCACGCTTAAAATACTGAACCAATTTCAATAAAATTTACTTTACTTTGAGCCCTGGAAAATAACATAGGAAAGTTTTTATTCTGAAAAATATTGGATTTCGGTGTAACAACCTACAAAATACCTACGAATAACATTTAATCTTAAACAAGTGCATACAAATCGTGTAAGCTGTTTTAAATTTTGTTGCGTTGTTCAAACAGATTTATTCTGTTATTTCTTGAATTAAATATTATAAGAAAAAAAAACAGTAACTAATTACATAGCAATGCAATAAAGTGTAAAGTGGATATTTGGTTTCACAATGAACAAGCTAGCCAGGTGATACAAACACCTTGCTTAATAATAGGCCGATTTTTTGCGAGCGGGGCAAGAAAAGGTAAACAATTTTAGGGTTGAACAAAAAGACTTAAGTGTAGAACAATGTCTACTTTACGGTTGGCAGTAATTCTGTTAGACATTAAATGACTCTACTAGAGCGATAGTCTGTGAGAAATAAGCAGTTAATACCTTAAAAGCTAAACAGTTCTGTAATGATCATAAGACTGAACAAAACATGTCAAAAAGGTGACCTTACATTCGTAGGACACCTCGATGTCATACCAGATTTTTTGTACGCAAAATACCAATTTGGAAGCAAAACCAGTTATTAATAATATGACATAGCACAATATGTCAGATCTTTATCAGCTAAAAGTGTGACATTCTGTACATTTTAGTGGTGCATCATTAATACGGAACGTGACCTTGCCTGGTATTATGACTTCATTACAACGTAGACCTTCTAAGCATGGCAAATACAAATTTCTTTCGTACGCGCCAATTGCCATTAACATAACGAATGCCAGCCGTCTGGCCAATCGCCAACCACCAATAACTAACTGACTGTCGCCGATTAGTATAATGAATTAACCCTAAAATGTTTAATTTCAACGCCTAGATTTGCCTAGATCGGTATTCCAAAGTAGGGACGCCATTTTGAAATGTCATTGTGACGTCAAATAACTTTCTTTATGTTTCGAACTGTTTCGAATAATATTGCATGTTCAAGAAAAGAACCGGATGTATCATAATTTTTTTTTTTCTTAGCGTGAACTAAGTTTCAGATATTTACTAGGGGATGAAGGCAGTTCAAAATTGTTGAACAGATAATATGATGAGAAATAGTATTTAGTAAATGTTGAAACTTGAAAGTGAAACGAAGGCCTTTATTTTAGTGCAATGGCCAATGCAAATCACCTCTCTGTGAGTGGTATATTCAGAAGTGTTGTAATGTATAATTATTAGAGATGCGCCGAATATTCGTTTCGTATTCGGTATTCGGCGTATTCGGCATGTTTTTCACTATTCGTATTCGGCCGAATTATTCGGCTCAGTTACCGAATATATTCGGTTTTATTTTTTTCAAAATATTAAAAACTAGACCCGCCCCGGCTTCGCTCGTGGGACATACATAGCCTATGTCACTCAGGGCTCAGCTCCTAAGTATCATGTAACACAACATTAGGCACTAGGCAGCAAAATTAAAGTCCAATAATATTGATGAATATTACACATTACATTTTAATATTTACAATATTGCTATTTAATGCGGCTGAGAAGCCGCCCTGGTCTTCCGGTGTCTGTGGATGGTACGAGTGACCAGAAAGAGATAGCTGACAGGTAAACGTTAGGGCTTCTGATGTAGTGAGGGCAATCAAATCAATATCCAAGGGAAAATCCCCCGGACACGATGGATTAAGCATTGAACACCTACAATATGCTGGCCCTCATATATCGCGAGTTTTGGCCTTGCTGTATAATCTCTGTATATCGCATTCTTACTTGCCTCACGATATGATGAAAACTGTTGTGGTCCCAGTAACGAAAAATAAAACGAAAAGCCTATCAGATATTTCTAATTACAGGCCCATCTCGCTAGCAACTATCATTGCAAAAGTAAGTATTTGACAGCATTCTTAATACACATTTAAACAGATATATTAGATGTCATGATGCGCAGTTCGGCTTTCGTTCTGGCCTTCCCACCGAGTCCGCAATATTGTGTCTTAAGAGTGCTGTCAAGTATTATAATACAAGAAAAACGCCCGTCTACGCCTGCTTCCTCGACCTTTCGAAGGCTTTTGACCTCGTGTCATATGACATTCTTTGGAAGAAGATGAGGAAGTCGAATATACCTCATGAATTGGTTAATACTTTTAAATATTGGTATGATAATCAAATAAATATTGTTAGATGGGCTGGTGCGGTGTCAGATCCCTACAAGCTGGAATGTGGCATGAGACAGGGGGGGTTAAGCTCACCTGTCCTATTTAACCTTTATATAAATGGACTGATTGAGGAGCTCAGCATGAAGCATATCGGTTGTTATATAGATGGAGTATGTTTCAATAACATAAACTATGCGATGCGGATGACATGGTCTTGCTGAGTGCCTCGGTCTGTGGTCTCAAAAAGCTACTTGACATTTGTGAGCGTTACGCAGCGGAGCATGGGCTGATATACAATAGTAAAAAGAGTCAGTACATGGTCTTTCACGGTGGTACCAGAAAGGTGGATACAGTGCCGACTCTTTTACTCAATGGTGTTCCTTTAGCTAGAGTCGAGGAGTTCAAATACCTAGGACACATTGTGACGTCCACTTTGAAAGACGATACTGATATCGAAAGGGAGCGAAGGGCACTGTCGGTTAGGGCGAATATGGTTGTTAGGAGGTTTGCGAGATGCTCGTTAGAGGTAAAAATGACGTTGTTTAGAGCTTTTTGTACATCCTTCTACACTTGCAGCCTCTGGGCAGCATATACGCAAAGGGCCTACAGTGCCCTTCGCGTCCAATATAATAACGCGTTCAGGATGCTGGTGGGGCTCCCCCGCTGGTGCAGCGCTTCGGCGATGTTCGCGTGCGCACGAGTGGACTGTTTCTTTGCCACAATGCGCAGGCGAACATCGTCGCTGGTGCAGCGCATGCGGGGGAGCTCCAACGGCATGCTGGCCGCGCTCTGTGAACGCCCTGATAACCTGTATATCAGTCACTGCTGTCATATGCATGCAGAATACAGGCTAAAATAATAACTGTTATATTATGTAAGTAATGTGTGTTTTTCTTTAAACAACAAATTCATAAAACAAAATAAAAAACAGAAAAAAGACAATAATGTTTTAAATAAACAAAGCATTTAGAGATAAATTGGTAGGTAGTGCAATGCTCAAACCGTCGAAAAGGAATCCACTCAGACTTTTATTAATGTAATTTGATCTGTACCTATTTATATGAGTCTTGGATACTTGCAATAAATGATTATTATTATTATTATAAAACATCGCGATGAAAAACTAATAAAGAAATTAATATTATGCATAAGAGGTTTGAGCTCTCCATTGTGGGTGTCGCAAACGCCACACACAATAGATTTTCAATTGTTATGCGGCAGCCGCCTGCCGCTGGAGGATTGATGGGTTTTAAGCAGTATTCTGACTTTAATAAATCTTTTTAACATTGGTTTTAATATATTTCTGTTATTATTAAATAATACATGAAATCTTTTATTTATTGTTGCACAGTTCATTATATTGGAGATTATGCATAAAATCATTAGTCATTTAAAGAAAATGTTTTACTACTTAAAATAAACCTTGCTTCTTATGTATTTTAGTATTAAAGGTATGTATTCCATTTAATTCTACTTACATGAAGACAAATAACAATAACTTAATAGTTAATAGTAATCTACATGCAAATGAAACAAATAACACTGTTTTACTGCTTTATTTTTCACTTCATTAATGTTGTAATAGAAATTTGAACCTTAGCTTATTGCTTTTTCACATAAAAAAGAAACATTTTTAGTCTATGACCACAGACAAGTCAATTTCCATATCCGGACTCCATATTGTCTTAAGACTTCCATTTGTAAAAATCTCTCGAAATGAACTGCGCTCTGTTATATTTACAAAACTTAGTTTTATTTAAAACTACAATAAAGATCACAACCTCTGCAAGTTCTTTGCGGTCTGCCACTCACTAAAACCTGGTTCTCACTTTTTCTGAGACACACACACATCCTGAAATGGCTAAAGTGTGGTTCTAAACTTGTTGAAGCACTTGGAAATCGTCGTTACTGGCAGGCGATTGTTGTTGCAAATGTTTCGCAACACTGCACAGATGTTAATCATTGTTTTTCTTGTCAATGTGTTAAACTCCTCACAGACAGTCAGACAGTTCCAGTGCCTGGGCTCGGGAATGGCTTCTAATACGAGCACTGTGTGCACCAATGTTATAAAAATACGTTTTATAGTTTAAAATTTTACGTAAAACACCACTAACCACTCAGCGACAAACAAGCAATCGGAAAAAATCACTTTTGTTGTGATCACTGATCGCTATAATTTAACAGTTCAAATTGCTCGCCGATTGCCATCGCATTGCTGTCAAAAGCTTAGGTGATACGAAATAAATGCAACAGTATAGCAAATAGTGATAGCAAAAATATAAATTTCTTCAAAACCCGTGGATGAATATGACACAAAACTTTAACAGTAACAGTCATCAATAAAATAAACCATATTACATTATTTACACCATTTTTACAAACTCTAATATTTTTTCGACGCAATTAGGCGACGTTTCTAATATTTGCTAAATTACTGGGAAACTCGTGGATGAATCTGACACAAAACGTGTCTGCATATATTTTGTTACTGCCCGAGAGTTTAAAATTTAGCTTTTGTGATATTGCTAATATCACAAAAGCTAAATTTTAAACTTTAATATTTTTTTCGGCCTATAGCGACCAAAAAGCAAAATACCTAAATATCTCTGGAAGCTGTCGACCAAAATGACACAAAATCATTTTTTAGGTTTACCTAGTGGTCCCAAACCTATACGCAAAAAATCAGAAACTTTAGAATTTTGAAACCAAAAAACCTAGAGCTATCGGTCTAAGTATGGAGATTTAGCGATTTAAATGTAATTATAGTTCCTTGATTATTCAGCAGAGGGAGTACTGTCGCTCGTTGCTATCGTATTTTTTTGGCTGGTATGTGATACGAAACTGCGATTTTGGAGCAATTATTGCGCAATAATTGCGATTGCATTGCGCTCGCGAGAGAAGGCTCGCTCCGAGCTAGCCAGCAGCGGCACGTAGAGTACACGATAGAACCTGTTTACGCGGCAAAATAAAATAATGGTAAACCGAATAATTCGGCCGAATATTCGGCTCGGTAAAGGCCGAATATTCGGTATTCGGTTATTCGGCCAAATCACTATTCGGCGCATCACTAATAATTATTCACAAATATTAACATAAACGTTGTACATGAAGCTATAATCTACAAAGTTGTATATATTATGTTGCAGCCAACTGATAAAAATAGGCGTTCAATCAAACAGCTAGCCCTTTGACTGAACAACTGAGCTAGCTGTTTGATTGAACGGCTATATTAACCAGTTGGCTGCGACATATAGACAAACGCAAATAAATGGAAAGCAATTGTTCTCGCGTTGATAATATGTAATCGCTCCATACTAATATTATAAATGCGAAAGTTTGTCTGTCCGTCTACTTTCTCTCCACGTTTGAGCCGCTGAACCGATGTTGATGTTATTTGGTATAGCGTACATACATGATACTGTAGTCCCAGCCCCCAGGTAAGGTCAAAGGACATATTAGATAGTTTTATTGCGGAAAAATGTACGGTTTCCGCACGATAATGACATTCAGCGCAAGCGTCATCTAGTGTACACTAATATTATTATTTAATTTATTTCATATAATATATTGCAAGAGGATTTAAATGTTTCTAGATTCTTTTATTTTTTTCTATTTATAAATTATATCATCATTTTCTAGACTGCCTACTATACACACAGTTTCTCTATTTAAAAAAAACCGTTTCGATATTCAAAAAATCCAAAGGATATAACTAGCTCATATTAATTATGAAGATGATCAACAGGTTGTTTCATCACCAAACCGGATCAGCTGTTACGCAAACTTACAATATATACATACTTTGTGATCTAGTTTACTATTTAGTTATTAGGGTTCTTTTGCATGGCTGATTAAAAAAATATTCTTTATCACTTATTAAATTCAAAATTAGAATTCAATAGCTTTGTCCACACTAGGCCTTTTTCTATTCGCCAAAGGCATGCGTCATAGCGCAGTCAAGTGACGCGCGTTAAAATCGTAGCGTGCGCTATGACACTTTTCTTTCAACGCGGTACGATTTAAACGCGCGTCACGGGCATGCCTCACGTCTGCCTGTTGACAGCGCTATAACTCATGCCATTGATGAACAAAAAAAGGCCCAGTGTGGACAAAGCTAATGTCAAGACTCAAGGAGTTGATAATTAGAGTATTTTCTTGAGTCAGTGGTGCTGCACCAGTGGCTATTAGGGTTCGTATAACTATTGTTTTCTGCTTCTTTCTGATTCTCGTCAATATGGGTAACCGCTTTTCTGTCAAGAAAATATTAGAGCATTCTCAAGTGCGGCAGTTATTGCTGAGTTTATTGGTAGACTTAGCAGATTCTTGTAATATTTTATACTATGTATGAGGTATGTATTTTAACGATAATATCTTTTATAAATTTTACCCGTAAGAAATATTATTTGAACCCAAATTGTGGCATGTTCTCTTTAGATAGCAACTCTAGCTAGCTAGCAAAGCTAGCTCTCTCTACGAACGCTTTTGAAACTTAATCCATTATAAACTATACGGAACTGTCTATGCAATTCTGAATCGGAATTCACTTAACTTTTAATTTATGTAACGCTCATTTATAATCAATCGGACACAGAGACAAAGTTAATAAAGTACAATACTATTTTGTTATATCAAAAGACGTAGTAAGTTATTTACTTTAAACACACTTATTTATCAAACTGTGACATAATATGAACAAAACGCCATTCGTACAAAATAATATAACAAATTCATAACATAATATTGTTTTTTTTTTTAATTCTACGCTCGTCGCTATTCTGTCAACAGTTTGGAAACGCCTGTCAATAAATGGCACTTGGGTCAAAAGGTTGGCAGCTTCTGACAGTTGTGTCAGGGGTCCACAACCAGCACTATGATTTACTACGAGTCAGGGGTTCACGACCAGTGATACAATAGCTATAATACAGATGGTTATGGAATTGACGTAACAGTTTACTTGCATTATTAGGACGAAGCGCGAAAGTTGTTCAACAGGTTCCCATCATTTTCAATAGGGTTGGCACATCGTGTTTAATTTTGTCTGTACTAATAATACTATAAAAGCGAAAGTGTGTCTGTAGTCTGTACTCTATGTGCCTGTCTGTTGCTTGTTCAAGCTCAAATCGCTAAACTACTTCTAGTTGTCAAATATGAATTATTTTGAGAATGATATAAAGGAAGAAAATATTTATATACCTAAAGAACAATCGCCTCTTAAGGGCCCGGGTTACCCTCGAAATTTTCATACATTCTTAATACCAAAATCATTTTCTCATGCGAAAATATTTAACATGTTTGAGTTATTTTTCAGCTTAAGATAGTAATTACCTAGGGTCCTGAGCAAATTTTTTTTACAAAATATTTAAATACTAAAAAAAAATTTTTGTGTTTAAATATTTTTTAGTAAATTTACTACTAAATATTTAAACACCAAAAAATAGACAAAAACACTAAAAAATATATAAATAAATAGTAAATTTACTACAAAATATTTAAATAATAAAAAATATTTTTTAAAGTTTAAATATTTCGTAGTAAATTTACTATTTATTTATATATTTTTTAGTGTTTTTGTCTATTTTTTGGTGTTTAAATATTTAGTAGTAAATTTACTAAAAAATATTTAAACACAAAAAAATTTTTTTTAGTATTTAAATATTTTGTAAAAAAAATTTGTTCAGGACCCTAGGTAATTACTATCTTAAGCTGAAAAATAACTGAAACATGTTAAATATTTTCGTATGAGAAAATGATTTTGGTATTAAGAATGTATGAAAATTTCGAGGGTAACCCGGGCCCTTAATGATTATTTTTAAAAATTGATATTAAGTATATTGTTAACTACTAAGCAGTGAGCTAAGAAACATAGGATTTGGCAAAATTGTTCATTGAAAAAACACCGAGCAAGTAGCAGCGGGGTGCGTTAAAAAATATTAACTACTAGATGACGCCTGTGCCAAATTTCGGTTAACGCGCGGGAACCGCAATTTTTTTCTGGAGTAAAAGTATCCTATGTCCTGTTCCGGGACTTTATAATTTATTATATGTATAGATATTAGTACGGATTTTACTAAATGAAAGACAAATTCGCAATTCACGAGTGGCAACCCTAATGTTTGTTTGCGAAGCGACAAGTCAACGGAGCAAGGCGAACCGAGCGCGAAATCTGTGACCGCTGTTACGTTTTCATTCAATTACTCACACCAGTTAGGTTTGGTACTACTAATATATATTCTGTGGTTAGGTACACTGGGATTGTATCTGTTAGGCCGTTTATCCACCGCCACTGTAAAATGAAACTATATAGCCAGAGCTATAGCCTAGAATCTAGATTATGAAAGTGTCATTTTATTTGAATTTTTGTCGGTCGCGTCTACCCGCAACATAAATTCAATTAAAATGCTATACTTTATAACAGTCATAAAGTAGGATAATATTTTAATTTTTAGGACTACTAATTATAGTCTGTCATATAGTGGCATTTTAATTGAATTTTTCGGAACAAAAAAAGATCGGAACGACACCTTAAGTTTATCTCCAAAGTTTGTCTATAGGTACTTTCGCATTTCTACTGGTGGCCATGCTAGGGCTACAGTTGCATGTAAAGTTGAGACAATCATACCATCATGATTATGTCACCCAAGGGCCAAGCGCAAGACCATAGTAGGTATAATATGGCAAGACCTTTTCAGGATCATTGTTGCATCATCGTCATCATCAATCATTTGACTTGAATGAATTATTTTTTTCGAGTGACTGATCAGTTTTTCAAATCCTCAAGATTTTTCTTTCGTGTGCGACATTCTGAGTTTTTCAAAAACTTAGTAATATTATCATTCATCATCACTATCTTTATCTGTGTCATGTCACATGTGTGATATTATATCCGAAACACCATGTAACACTCACCCAACCTTGACTTACTCCGCACTCCGCATTCCGAAAAAACCCAGCGTGGATGTTAGTCAATACAATTATTTCGATTTTGAAATAAAAACCATTTTGAAATAAAAAGCGATATATTAAGAGCTTTATTATGTTGTAGTTGGTTTTAAATTGTGGTGTATATCGATTGTGTCGATCGTGAGAAAAACAACTTAGGTATAATATTATACTGTTATCGCGGTTGCATGCGACCGCTTGGGGCTTGATGAATTAAATATTTTAAAAGAGTTAAATTATTTCGACAATTATTTCTTTTTTTATGAAAAAAGGGGGCAAACGAGCAAACGGGTCACCTGATGGAAAGCAACTTCCGTCGCCCATGGACACTCGCAGCATCAGAAGAGCTGCAGGTGCGTTGCCGGCCTTTTACGAGAGAATAGGGTAATAGGGTAGGGGAGGGTAGGGAAGGAAATAACGGAGGGTAGGGAAGGGAAAAAGGTAAGGGATTAGGCCTCCGGTAAACTCATTCACTCGGCGAAACATAGCGCAAGCGCTGTCTCACGCTGGTTTTCTGTGAGCCCGTGGTATTTCTCCGGTCGAGCCGGCCCATTCGTGCCAAAGTATGGCTCTCCCACGGCAAACCGTTTTCAAATAAAAAAGCGATCTTAATATACTAAGAGGTTGTAGTTGGTTTTAAATTGTGGTGTAGGTATATTAAATATTTTAAAAGAGTTAAAAGTTAATGGTAAAGCAATTTACCATCAACTACCACTAATTATTAAACACCAGCACTTCCTACTTATAATGCCAATTCCTCTCAGCACAGAACATATATTAGTAGTACCAACTCTCAGCTTCAAACATCAGCTCTCTTACATTTTGAAGACCGTCAATATATTTTATCCTTACACTTACATGCTATACAGCCTATAAGTACAGGTTAGGCCTTATCTGTTATAGCTATCATCTGTAAAAGAACAAGTCTGCCCAGTATAAACTGACTTTTTAGGTGGTAAAGTTGTATTAACAATATTTCAGTTCCAATTATAAAGAATTAAAAAAAATTACAACCTACTTAGTTAAAACATTACAAAAAATGTACAATCTAATAAGCACTATTTGTTTTTCTTTACATTTTAACACTATTACACTATTACAGGGGAGCAGAAACAATCCCATTACTTTACTTCTATGGTTTCCTTACAACTTTGAAAGCAATTATTGTAAGTAGAGTTACCTCAAACAATACACGATACGAGGTAATATTTTGAAGTGTGATTTTCCAAAGATATTAACGAGGAAATAATAATTGTTAATAACAGCCGGCAAAAACTTAACAATTTACGGTCGTCAAGGATAAGCGGTAACTAAAATTACTGTATAAGTGTTAAACTTTTTGTAATCATGATTCAGAGTTTATGAGAACACAAATTGAAAGTATTCGTTGATAAATAAAATAAAGAAGAATTGGGATATATTTTGGCCCACATTCCGAATAAGTACATTATACATGTATATTATATTGTATGTATAATGTGTATACAATTTTCTTACTATTTCAATTCAATCTATTTTATTATAAAAGCAAAATAATATCTGTAACATCTTTCTGATTTTACTGTTGAACCGATTTCTTCACTTACGTAGAGTCTCTCTCTTTAAATACTAAAATTAAAATATTTCAACAAAAAATACACAATACTTACATCTGAACTGTTACACACAAGTACAAGGTCTTTATGAGTAATCTCAAGTAACTACATAGCTTCCATTTTATCCAAGGTACATCAGCCAAAATAATAACACTTTATATTGTACATTCCTTATAATTCGTTACATAAAGGAATTTATTTATAAGTAGGTACTAAATAATTATCTTGTTAACAGATTATAATAAACTTATCATTATAGTCTGTTTATAAGATAATTATTTACATCCATACTAACATTACAATTAATGCCAAAGCGTATATCTGTCTTTAGGCGTAAGTTTTCCTCTTCAGGCGTAAGCCTCTCAACTGCTTTTAAGATATAGTTAATAACAATTTACATTTTACAATCCTTTCATTTTTTAAATTAGAGGTAGGAGAGCGATTTTGAATCCTGCTTAAAAAGGAATAATTTTCTCATGATAAATTAGCCAAAAGTTACCTAATTTTTTTAACAAACTTTTTATTAATAAGATCTTAAACTTAAAAGGATAATAGTAGACAAGTGTGTACGCAGTTTACACAAGAGTAGGTACACTCTATTTCTTTACTCTTAAAAGATAAGAGAGATCTGGCGCAGGACTGACTTTTTACAAGCCGGAGTTCGGTCAAGCTATTAGGTCCATTTGTATTCCGATATTATTGCATTGTATAAAGAGGCAGCCCTAATTTAAGTTCAAGGCCGGCGCATTATGTTGCTTGCGTAACATACAAGTTGTATATCTCCGATCTCGCGAACTAAAACTTTATTTTAGATACCAATCTGGGCTTGTTAACTGTATGAAAAGGTAAAAATGAAATTTATGTTTTGCCATAATATGGTACGGGAAAATTAATATTTAAGGGGGGCTCCCATAAAACAAACGTGATTTTTTCGGCCTTTTTTGCTCTATATATCAATAATGGCAACAGGCACTTGAATTTTTCTCAAAGTCCTTAGTTACCTATATGTGATATTTAATATTTAAATAAAATAACAAACAAGGGGGGCTCCCATACAAAAAACACAATTTTCGGCCTAATTATACTCTATATAAAAGGACTGAGCACACTGAGACGGGCCTTGCCGGGGCTCAGCGTGCCGGGGCTCATCGCATAAATCCGCCGCCATACAATTTGTATAAAAAATTGCGAACGGTCGGAAAGCGTGTTTGTTTTAACTTGTGCAAGGCAGATAAATACACAAAAGTGAACGCTGACCTTTGCGTTGTGAAACTATACCGATATGTTCAATAAAGGTTATGTACACTTACATAAGACTCCCTCTTGAATATTAGAAGGGTAGATAGAGTTTTTATAAGTTAAATTTGAAGATTTAAGAAGGAAAACCAGGTATGGTATATTATGTCGTATAGTCTGTATACGTATAAACGTACTCTACGTAGAGCCCGAAGCTTGCTTAAGCCCGGCCGCACATTGTCCGAATTCTGATCAGAAACAGTTGAATTCTGCCTGCCGCGGCCGGACCGCCACCCCGCACATTATCCGAAATATCCTTCCGGCGAGTTCTAGCTCACTCGGCTCAGTACAAAATGTAAGAGACAGCGCGGACGTTCAACAGTTTCTGATCAGACTGTCGTACAATGTGCGGCCAGGCTAAAGACCGGATAACTTTTTGACGGTGCTAGTCAGAGGTATTAGCGTCATTTCACATATAAATGTATTATGTGCAATGATTAATTTCAACACAACTCAGCTCTTCGCAAGAAGTTAAGACCGAAGAAGACTTCTTCATAATTAAAGACGTGAGTGCATGAATGAGGTATGTAACACATTTCGAATTTCGAGTAAATCGCGTTTAAAGTTTTGAAAAAACTTTTTATGATTTTTCATCACAAATCAAGTAATGGCTTTTGTTAATTGTATCAGGAGGTGTAAATATCTTCCGTTTTTATTGTTATGTTAAAAATTATATAAAAAAATTTCCATTCTAGGATAAATTAGGAAAAATGTGAAGTTACTCGGTTCTTCACTTTTAAATGCAACAAAATCTGTAAAGACTGTCAATGCATGAAGTACACATAAATCACTTTTTTTATTGAGATGAAACAAGACTCAATTTAAAAGACAATAAATTCACGGCCAAACAGATTTAAACAAAAATGGATTATACTTTTGAAAGACGGGAAAGATTATATAAGGGAATTCCGCATTAGAAAACTAAATGTAAACAAAACTGAGTTGTAGGCGTCATCTAGTAGGAATTAAGTAGAGAAAACGAGATGATGAAAGTAATAATCTCCAAAGCAAATTTCGTCGAAATCAGTTCAGCCGTTTAAGTGTTAAGAAGCATTTAAGATCATACAAACACGATTTCCCAATTTATAGTTTACTAGTAAGATCAATTAATTTTTTAAAATATCTTGGGTTTCTCAAAGTTGATATATTATAGATTGTTTAAAATGAACCCTTACTTAATAAATAAATTTAAGTATATTAATAATAATAACTTAAATTATGCACTATTCAAATGTTACAATTAAAAGAACAATATACTAATTCAAGTTTTTATTGTGTTTTATTATACTTACTTTTAACTGCGTTTTCACGACTATGGCTTGTACGTCATAATACCTAGTAAAAAAAAAACAGTCAAGTACTTACAATAAAAAATTCTTTGTCGAGCATAGCTAGTTCGATTTTCAAATTTGGCGCGGGAGCGCGCTCATTTGAATTTGGAATGAAGTATCGACGCGACCAAAGAATAAATACACTAGGTACGCGACGCGACGCTATAAAGTATTAGCACAGGATAAATGCAAACAGCCAAACTGATGCCTAAATATTTTTTTATATTTCCAACAATTTAATATTATAATAAAAACAAAAACAAAATATTTTATACGTAGGTACCATTTAAGTTACGATAGGTTTTTCCAAAATTTTAATTTGTTTGGAAACAACGAAAAGCGCCTAGTCTTTAATAAAATAACTATCGTAGTATAAAAGAGTATGGATGTGTATGAAATATGCTTTGATTATTATATGTATAAATATGTGTATGATAATGTGTCATTATTAATATACCTACTCGAGTTTTGCCTAGAATGTGAAAGATTACTGTTGTATTTTTTTTGTATTATTTTCTTTAAATTATTCTGTTAACTGTGTTTTAATGTGTATTATTGGCAGAATATTAACCATTATTACATATTCGTTATCGTGCACGTGCTGCAACTTCCAGGAACGTGCTTTTTGTGTCCCTCCAAAACTCCGTCAAAAGTTTCAGTATAGAGTATAGGGTAATCAACCGACTTGACTCCTTGACTGCTTGACTTGACTTTTACTTAGACTTTGACTAGACTTTAGATATGATCATAAATGACGATAATATAGTAAAAACAAAAACGTTGATGAACATTATTATTATGAAGAAGACTGACTATACCTTTGTATGTGGCAAAGTACACCCCCGATGTCAGAGCCAAACGCTAACAAAAAAAATGTATACTAAATTATCTATGCCTTTGAATAATAGAACAATAAAAAAGTCGACATAATATTCCTTATTTAAAAAAGTAAAATATTCAAGCGATCTCCCGTACTGCAACGCATATGGGATGTAATTACCCGGTTCTTGCATAGTCATTTGGACGAACCTTGTAACTTACCTGCTTCATCATCTGGCTAACTTTGTAAGTATACGTAAAATTCAAAATTTTTTGATTGCAAATCATTTTCCAAGTCCTAAAAGCTACATTTATGCAATAAAACGTAAATTTTCAAAAATGTTACTTACCTCATTCATGCACTCATGTCTTCAATTTATTATCAACAGTTTCCATTTTTTGGACGAATAAAAAATGCCGTGCGGCGCTTCCATTAAATTTGCAAAAAAAATACATGTCAGCTGTCAAAAAGTGTTTTTCGCGCGTATAATCGGTATAGAACGGTCAACATTTGGCGCGTCTCGGTGAATCAATTGTCCCCAGATGACCTCATGTTCCATCTCCTCTCCCAACCAACACAATCATACTGTTTTTCCTGTTTCACAATAGCTAGTTGACTATGTGGTCTCTAATCCATACTAATGTTATAAATGCGAAAGTGTGTCTGTCTGTTGGTCTGTCTGTCTGTTACCCCTTCACGCCCAAACCGCGGAACCGATTTTGCGAAATTTGCCATGGAGATACTTGAAGTCCCGGGAAAGGACATAGGATACTTTTTGTGAAAGTGTGCTTACAAGTACCTATATTTTAAAAGCAGGCTTACACGTGTGCAATTGTGAATTATAAAGTACAGCATTTGATGCATACGCCGTTTTAATTTAAAATTAATTGAAATGGTATATATACCTACAGAAGAAATAATATTATCAGAGTTTTCTCCTTCAGCGAATAAATAATAATACTCAGTATTTTTGTAAGATACACAAATATCTCTAAAAATAAAAAATTATATCATTTACTTAAATCTGAAAGATTGATTGATTGTTATCTTAATGTATGCAATTAAATATCAGCTTTTAATATTGCAAAAGATTCTATCTAATCACAATAATATCTTCACATTGGATTTAATCTGCAAATACAAAATAATAATTTAATGACGTCCAAAATGCAGATTGCAATTTAGGAGTATTTTATGAACATTTCAATTGCCTACCTTTTGCAAATTGCAAAAAATTACGTTTGTTGTAAGGGACCCATCCAATACAACCAACGTTATTTTTTGCCTTAAATAATAAATTTCATTTGTTTTTAGTATTTGCTGTTGTAGCGACAACAGATGTTCAGAATCTGTGAAAACTTCAGAAGTCTAGGTATAGCGGTTCTTGAGATACAGCCTTGAGACAGACGGACAAACAACAAAGTCTCAGTAATAGGGTCCCGTTTCTACCCTTTGGGTACGGATCCTATAAATTAAATATTATCATTATAACCTACTGACATTATATTATTCTGCAACGATGTTACAAATTTGTAAAGCCTCCAGTGGTCAATTTAGACCGACGCAATTGAAATCTGTCAAATCGATACAAATTTAGAAATGCATATCTACGCGTCACGTTGCGGTCTTAATTGACCCTTAGACATTTTAGATAACTTCACTGTCGAACTTCGAAATCAAGTAAAAAATATTAACCTTGGATACATAACAACAAATAATTTTAATAAAAATTGCTAAAACCACGATGTAATAATTTATGCGTACGCGCACTGTTGCCGTTTCGTACTCAGCAATGGTGGCGTGGCGCACAGATCGCTCCTGGGTCAGGTTAGGAGGCTAACCTAACCTAACCCAGGAGGCTAACCTAACATTTATTGGCGTTGAGTACACTTCCCATACATTTTTACCCATTCTCCTTTGGATTTCACATGCAAAATCTAGGTACCTCATTCTAAGGAACCTCTATAAAAGCTGTTTCCAAGTTTTTTCTGTAAAGAACCTCTACATTTTACGCTGAGAATCATGATTAACATGTTAATCTAAAATAAGCATTAGATCAGAAAAAATCATCTAGTCAACGTTACGCCTTTTTCTAATGATTGCTAAATATAGACTCTAAATATAAATCATTATTGTAGCGGTTGTAACGGTGACAAAAGAATTTTCACAATTAGACTAATCTGTAATCAACTCCAAACTTATGTAACAACTATGTAGATGACGCCCGCAGGCCGGAACTCAGTAGCGCCAAAATTCGTTTATCGCGCGGGAACCGTACATTTTTTCGGGACTAAAAGTATCCTATGTCCTTTCCCGGGACTGAAAGTATCTCCATACAAAATTTTAGCAAAATAGTTCAGCGGTTTTCGGCGTGAAGAGGTAACAGACACGTCACGTTGTAGTCTGATTTGACCCTTAGAAGAGATTAATATATTCGGGCTAACCAAGCACACTAACTCTCTAGTTCGGAAATCGACCTTAGGGCTCCATTAACTTATTCCTAAATTAGCCCTTACCAAGAAAACCAATAACGTCGTTATTGCAACTTACAGCTACATCTATTCTTCCTTTTCTTAGTAAGATTAAGAGTATCTATGTCGATTTTAACACAGTCGTTCTTTTAAGTAATACTTACTTAATTTTAAATATTGTTTGGAAACAATAGATCCTTTCCTCTTTATAACATTAGTAAAGCAGTAGTCCATTACTGATTCAAAGCGTGGCCAATTTGGAAATAAGATTTAATTACCTTCAGAACTATGAGATGATTGCTAAATTAGTAACGCTACGCCATATTTCTTTTCATCGGTGTGTACTGTCGCTTTTCTTTTTACCGACTACGGTGAAACCAAAGGGATAATGATTTTGGTAGCCTATGTTTGTATAATAACAACAAAATTTCTGCTTGAAAAGTTTTGTATGCATGTTCAGTGACAATTTCCGGCCAGGATAGCCTCTACGAAAACTGTAGCATGTGATTCTTCACAATAATGTAATTATTAGGCAGTAGGCACTAACTTAATTTGTTTTTTTTTTTTGTTTTAATATGTATAATATTGTTTAACAAACAGGGCTGACATGTAATTTTATAAAGGCCCTAAAATAAATAGAAAAAAAAAACTGTAGCTTGATAAATTAACTGCCGCACTCACAGACGATTATTATTAATTACTAAATTGTAATTAGATGAAGATTTTGACATATTAGCGCCATACGTTATCTGTCAAAATCTCCATTACCTAATTAGTCATTACAATTAAGTAATTAATAATCGTCTATGAGTGCGGCAGCAAGTTAACTACAAAGATAAACACCGTCATATACACATTGAATAACGAGAGGATTACATATTATAATGAAACCATTATAATTGTATATTATTGTGTATTTCAAGAGGCCTTGTAAATATAAGAAAAACTGTATGACGTAAGCATTAACACTGCCTCTTTACAATATAGGTAGGCATTAGATTATTGTTTATACCGAAGACTATAAAGCTGCTAATTTGTAAGATTTTATGTGATAAATAAAATTTAATAATCATAATCATCGAACGAATCATCTTAATTATACCTATTTGTAGGTTTTTGGCAGTTTTGTTTTCTATTTTTTATCTAAAACACGTTTCGCTATTTTCGTTTTATTTATTTACTTGTAACTCGTTAGATTAGGATATAATGATCGGACAAAAAAGGAAGCTTATGTTGTTGATCTAAGCCTTTAATTAACCATGTAAAGGCAGCAAAATATACAGACATATCAATCTTTTCAAATATACAGTGTGAAATTTTAATGGTTGTTTTCCCGCAGTAAAATGATTCTATCTTAGTAGTACAATACATTTGTAAATTATTTTTGTTCAAATCAAAAAAAAAATTCGGTCGGGTCCATAGTAACTCGCGCCTATCGGCATAAAGTTTCCATAGTACGTCATACAAAATATTTTTTATTTTAAAAAAATAACATGCATGGTTCGATAGTACTACTATAGGTAAATCGTTCTGCTGTGGGAAAACAACCACTAAAATTTCACGTTGTATAATGTAGAATACTAGATGACGCCCGCAACTCCGTTACGCCAAAATTCGTTTATCGCGCGGGAACCGTAATAGACATACAGACAGGCACACTTTCGCATTTATGATATTAGTATGGAATAATATGGATATTGTGTCCCTTATATTGAGTTCACTGTGAAAGTAACAACACTGAAAAAGCAATATTTTTTACAGACAGGCGTCCCAGCGATATAAATTTGCCCATACAAAAGTTTAAAAAAGTTATTCTTGCAGCGCTGCTACTTTCACAGTGAATTCCATATACGTACACACTACACACCCTACAGTAGTATCACTTCGTTATGCTACTCTCAGTATACAACAAAATCGCGTAGCCCCGCCATCTATAAGGAATTGAAATTTTCGTCGTAGCTGAAAGTTTCGTAGGCGTTGAACTCATTTGTATGAGAATTTCGTTACCTAGAAAGAACAGTCTCGCGCCTTCAGGAAACTTTAAATCAGCCTTACATTTAATATAGAACATAGAACTAATAATTTCAATTAATAATTGAATTGTAAAAGTAAATCAAAGTGCACGGTTGATAGATCAGCTGTAGAGGAAGCGTGTAACGCACGCAATAGGAAACATGTGCGCTGATAACGTTTGATATGCACAATTTGCCAATGTTCTTAGTTCTTTGTTTGAATTTAAAAACTTGTTTGGTTTTTTTTTTTAATTAGAGGGCAAACGAGCAAGCGAGTCACCTGATGGAAAGCAACTGTCGTCGCCTATGGGCATTCGCAACATCAGAATAGCCCGAATAGGATATGGAATACGCCCTTCTTCTTGAAGGTTTGCAGGTCGTATTGGTGCAGAAATATTTCTGGCAACTGTAGGTTGCAACTTTTTCGGAGTTGGATAGTTTTCACATTTTTTTACTTTACTTAATGTTGAAAAATACTGATCGGTATACCTAGTAAAAAAGTGTGTGATAAAGTTCACATATTACCTATATTACCTATCTTTTATAAAAAAGGTCACATTATACCTATCTCCTTATTAAATTAAAGTTAAGTAATGGTTAAATCTATGAGTGCCGCCGTAAGATATCTTCACACTACGTTTTGCGATCGGAATACATTCAGGGCCTCCGTAAGGGCTACTGGCGCCTGTGTGCAAAAAAAAAAGATTTTGGCACACCTTTATGCAAATTTTTTGGGTCCTTGGTTTTGGCGCCCCTAAAGATGACGATTTATCGCCCCTAGAGGATGGCGCCTGTGTGCATTGCACACATTGCACATATTATCTTGGTAGCGGGGGCCCTGAATACATTCCTGATCAATGATCACAGAAATAAATCTTAATTAATTTATGTGTTCCTGATTGATTACACAAGGTAATAGTTAAAATAAGACTTCGAATTAATCATAATCCAACGAAATATAATTATCAAACATTCGTACAATCTATTTTCCACCGTCGACTAAGTTTTGATCGGCAACGCACTATTTGTTTTAGTGCAATAATTTCACAACTGTACATTTTTATTATGTAACTTATTAGCCAAGCCGGTCATTTTTGTCGGTTGAACTTGATAATTTCGGTCATTGTCTATGGTCCAATGTAATTTTATCAATAGTCTGTGTTTAAGGAAGCTGTTAACTGTTTCGGATTTATTACCTAATTATTCAGAATATTTTGGCAAATATAAAAATAAATGTTTCGAAAAATGGAAAACTTATTTTGATGAAAGATCCAAAATTAAAGGAATATGGTATAAGAGTTTACAATCTGAGCCTCCTCGTATACCGTGGTTTTTAGATCTCTGTATAAATAGGTTAAGATTGACTACTAGTTTCAGAATGCGTTCAGGACACCTTCCATTGAATTCCTTTGCGTATTTAATGCGTAAGACAGATTCTCCGAATTGCGAAATATGTAACAAAGTTGAAGACTTACATCACATACTAATGGAATGTGTCCGATACGCCACTGAAAGAAACATACTTGTATCAAAATTTGGCTTAAATTTACAAGATATGGGTGCTTTTCACGGTTTATTGTCCGAGCCAAAATCACTTGCTGCAAGTATGTTATTTACATTGTATAGCCAACGTAGATAGTATCTATGTATATTGTATAGGTTACGATGGGACTGACATAAATATTCACACTGTGAAAAAAGTCTCTTAAAAAATTAGATTTAAAAAAAATAAGCTGTTATGTAGTATGAATAGTGTTGAACTTTTTCACTTTTTTTTAATTTATACTAATATTATAAATGCGAAAGTAGATATCTATGTCTATCTGTCTGTCCCGCTTTCACGCCAAAACCACTGAACCGATTGTAATGATATTTTGTATACAGATAGTCTAGAGCCTTAGAAAGGGTGTAATGGGAGGTTACCCCCCTTACAACCCTTTAATTTTTTGAATAAGCTACGGCTTTGAAATTTGGTTCAACAACTAGTAAAACATATTTTGTAAAACCGACATGGCACTAAAAGGAGTTTATGCCATTTTTTTCCAAAAAATCTTGACTAAAATATGCAGGGTACATTTGTTTTATAGCTATAGTAACTTGACATTTCAATTGTTAGCTTTATAGCTCATAATATAAACTACCACTAATGGCCGGTTTCTGAGGGTTTTTAAACGCAGTTTATCTTTTCACTAGCGTTGTTGATTGGTTAATTTTTTGACGCCAGCCAATCAAAAGCGATAGTGAAAAGATAAACTTCGTTTAAAAAACCTCAGAAACCAGCCATACATGTAGCTCAAAATTGGTTAAATGATGCTCTAATCTCATCTAATCGACTAAAATTAAACCGTATCCGATATCGATTTTAAACTCCATCCGTTATAAAAAGCGATAGTAAAATCGTTCAAGTAAAATAATATGTACTCACATTTATTCAATGATACAATTAAAACCAAATTAGTATTGACACAATACTTTCCGTGTTAGTAGGAAAATTAATGTGTATAATTATACTAGTAGTACTTAGTTACGGTTAAAACAATAATATAATGATTCATAATTTTATACTGTCTACGGTGGCTGGAGCATATATTAATTGTCCAACTCATACAATGGATTTATATACATAATTTATTTATACCAACATTATTTATATGATTATTATTTTATTCTTCAATCTTTATTTTAATGAGTATTAGTGAGTACCTAACAGGTAAATAAAGTTAAGTTATAAAGTTTTAAGTTTAAACATCTCTTATTTAAAATTTTAAACGCGTGAAAGTGAAGACGTTTTTACAGAAGTTACATTTTTGAGAAGTTCTAAAAATGTAACTTCTAAGAGATAGAGAAACAGAAAAAGAGACTATGATTAAAGTGGCCCTCAAATGTCCTCATCAGCTATCAAGTTCTGAATGTGTCCGCAACTCCGTTCCGCCAAAATTCGTGTATCGCACGGGATACTTTCAGCAAAATCGGTTCAGCGGTTTAGGTCAGAAGAAGTAGACAGACAGACACATTGCATTTTTAATATTAGTATGGATACCTTCCAGAAATCGACTGCGATCACCTAGATGCTAGAGCATCCGTTGGAGGATAATCAATTTCTACAGGCTTGTGTTTCAATTTGGTCTAATACTTGAAAAACATAATCCTTCTAGCGCATTATTGGGTAATTAAAGCCCTTTAGAATCACAGTTTAATTATTTTTACTAGTTACTTCAGTTATTTTTAGCCGACTTCCAATAAGGAGGAGATTATAATAATATGTTGGTCTGTATAATATATTTTTTTGTATGTTCAACCATTACTATGCCATTTAGATGTTTTTATCGGACTTTAACGAGAAAGTCAATAATTCGTCGACATTACTTTTTCTAGAAGCTTATAAGTTATAACGGGCTAAAGCTAGGCATCTCGTCCTAGGGTACTATGGAAGCAGGTGCCAAGTTTCTGCTTTACACAATAATTGTATGGCTTTTGTGGTTGCTGAATGGTAGATTACTTCGACTGTGGTAGAGCAGACGTGAAAACGACTAGAAATCTTGTTACTTATTACATACAAATGTCAAACGTATTACAAAACGTGTATGAAGGTTTTATTTACAACCGTTTCACTGCATGAGATGTTTAGCCACAATGTTAGCGGGCCCCGAGACGAGTAATTTTATTGGGCAATATCACGTAGGTATTGTGTAATATTATTGAACGTATAGGGTTGATTTGAACATGGTGCGCATTCAATCTAATTGTCACATAAACTATGTTCAATAAAATTAAAGCGGGATATTACACAATACAATAATTGATCGTCTAGGGGCCGGCTTATAATGAAGATTCTGACACTATGTTACAACTAGCAACTTAACTACTCAATACCGGATTTATATAATATATTTTTTTTAGGGTAGGCCGCTTAATTTCCGCCGCCTCATGGACGTGAAATCTGCCGTCCCTCTAAGACACTAAGAATACCGCCCGTATTTATAAATCCAGGACTGCTTCCACTCACTGCATTTAATTTTGTACTCTTAACCCTTTTTTACATGGGGAAATGCTTTACTCATCCCCGGTGGATTGGGGATATCGGCTGGGGTATATGGGATTCCTCTGGCATCGGTCTTCCCACTAAAACACCATGGTGCTTCAAGATGCGGGTACGATAGAACTTACCTCAATGTACTCTTGATCCTAAGCGAAAATAACTGTATACTTCAAGAGTCCCTAAAGTTTTCAGGGAACCCTTGATTGTAAATTAATCCCATTTCCGGCTTTGGTATGAGTCAATTTTAGATATTATTAACCACGTAGAAAAAGAAAAAGATACTTTTATCGCGTTAATTATGGTAGCGGCTATGAAAAAAAATCCTACGACTTGTATTGAGGAACACCTCCGGGTTTTGCTTAAAATATGGGTAGTTTCTTCCAGGATATTAGTATAGTGCTCGTTAACTACTATTTAGCTACTTAAGATACATCATGGACAAAAATTCCTTCTTGATCAGTAACAAAACTTTGTCATATCAATCCTCCACCTCAAATTAAACACCAAGGAGTTAATTTTTTTCCTCTTCTTTGTGCACTTAATTCAACGGTGCTGTCAAAGAATTCTTCTTTTCTTCTTCGTTCTACTTCCAACTTTACCGATACCTTTTTTTACATGGGGAAATGCTTTGCGTGTCCCCGTCGGATTGGGGACATCGGCCGGGGTATGTAGGACTCGACACCATAGGAACTACCCACTAAAGCCCCATGGTGCTCCACTCCCCGCTTAGGCATAAAATAAAATAATAAAAATAAAAATTGTTTTATTTTTGAATACAGTAATAATACACACTTTTCCATGCACTTTTTCCACATTTATTAATTTAATTTACTACAATTATATCTCACACGACCGGTTTCGTTAACATCATCATCAGGTGTCAGGTTATTTTTGAATAGATTTAAAAAAAATGCTTTCAGAACGTTGATACTACTGGTGCCTACCACCATAGTTACGGGCACGATAAACCCACCGCAACTCTACCAATTTTACCGATACCTATGCCCATGGGCGTATATATTATATCAAACCTATATATACGCCCGTGCCTATGCCATAAGATACCGTCTATTATCCGAATCGCCAAGTTATACCGAACAAACTCTACAAGATAATCAGAATCGCAAACTCGAACTCAGTATCATTTGTTTTAAGTTTCAGTTATATTCGGGTGTAAGTTAGTTCGTATACAATCAAACAGATATCAATTCGATATCATAACTTATTAATTTACTTAGGTTCAGAATATTGAATTTAAATTAAGAGCTATGCTTAGCAGAAATGGATTTTACTAGGTAGAATACTTCTTGGAAAAGGCTTGCATTTTTCGTCACACGTTTTTTAGAGTTTTTGTATGTTGCAGTTTTTCATTTCCGTCGCTCTTTCCATTCCTTCGATCCGTAATATCTATTTAAAATATTATAGGTATTGCCATTTTCCGACAATTTTGTGGTGTCGTAATGTCGTTTGTTTATGGGAACCGTAATTTTTTTCGGGATAAAATCTATCATTATCTGTAATTCAAATCTCCAAACATACTGCAGTACAGGCAGAGACGCTTTCACATAATATTTTATATACTTAGGGCCTGCTTCACCACTTCCTGATAAAGTGCCGAATAGGCTATTCACAACTTTTTTGACAGTTTCTCCATACTCGATCTGTCAAGTTAATTGGTGGATAGCCTATTCGGCACTTATCAAGAAATGGTGAAACAGGCAATTAGTGTGGGTTTTTTTACAAATTTTTGTCTTAATTAATTTGCAACGGATACCTATAGGATCGTTATGTTATTAAATTACCTAATCATAGGTGCAAAAGCAAACAAAAAGTGCCGTATTCCTTTTGTTATGCAAAAAATTGCGTAAGAGCAAATTCAAACGCTGTTTAACGTTTCAATTGAACATACCAATATGATGTTTACAAATTATGCATTTCTGATTGCTTGATATTTTCAAATTTAATTGTTTCGTTATCGCTATGAGCTTGTCGTAAAATCTTTAGTAAGATTTTTCACGGAATAGGAATTAAAAGGTGGAAATTTTTGTTTGCATTGAATAGACTCTGAAACTACTGGATGGAGCGATTTTTATAAACTTTAACTTAGAAGTTAGACATAAAGACTGCTGAGGAGTACATATTATTATTATTATTTTGACTGCGAGAAAATGTAGAAAATAAAGTATTATTTTTTATCACTTTTGTTTAAATTTTCAATATTATGATTTATGTATGTTGTTACGCATGTCGGCAATTTGCAGTAAATTTTATTATTACATAAATTTAATACTTGTTTTATCACGAAACATAAAGAGTTGCACCAACTTATTTACAATTTAAATCGTGTCCTTTCAGATTTCGAATTGAATACTTTAGGCAGCGAAAATAAATATCAAATACTATTATTACAGCATCTCTATCTGTTTAGTAATAGATAATTTAATATCCAATTTAACCTGTCTGAGGGGAGAGAAATTTTTCTCATTATAATAGAGTTAATAAGTAGGTATTATAATGCTTGTGGTAGAAAGACCGCAAGATTTCTATCTTAAGAAAATATTACATTATGTTAAATACTAACTAATATTACTGATACTATGCAAACAGGTAAGCAAAACGTGATTACGTAAAAAATACACATATTATCTTAAAACTGAAATACGTCAAACGATATAGTTCTGTTTACATGTCAATTATAGTCAATGTACACACCTTGAGCCGGCGTATGGTAGTTTCAGCACAGCTGATTACTCAGTTGGATTTTTTATCAACTTTATGCTACATAAATAAAAGCCGATTTTATAATTATTTCGAAACACTTCCACTTGAATTTCGAACGAATATTCTATATTTAAAAGTTTTATTTTTTTCGTAAATGTTTGCGCGGCAAACGAATAGAGAGGCGCGCGGCCCTCTCAGCCTCACAAATGTTACTGAGTTCAAACTTCAAGAGTTGGAACTTGTTTGAATGGTTGACGGCACGTCAGTTGACGGCCTAAGTTACTATAGATTCTGGTAGACTATGGAGTGTAGATGCGCTAGACCTATAATAATAGTTACCACATTAATTTTATCATGAATTTAACTCTACAGCTCTATTAAATAAAATTATTATTCTTAGATTATACTATTATTATTCTCTGTCAATTTTCGCAACCTATCGTATTGTATCATCCAGTTCAGGAGAAGAGGGTGGGTAAATCGAAGACCGAAGTGCACTATTAATAGCATCAAACTCGAAATATTATTAAGTTTTATTTTACGAGTGATTTCGGAAGTCTTGCGTCGTCAAAGGATCACCAATAATTACCATTCCCTTATGTATTGTAATTCTAAGTGAATGGTGGTAGCAAGTAGGTATAAAAAATAAAATTTACCACCAATAATTTTACCTAGGTCCTTGTATTGTCTCTTGTTTAATACTAAGTACACATATTATATTATGATGCAAATACAACTGCACTTAACATATTATTCTTCAGGGGTCACCACTCACCAATTAGTTTCGCTCGGGGTCCATTTTGAGAAATATAATGACCTTCACGGTCCACACATAAAAAAAACAATGTATTTGGTGGCCCCTAATTAATCTATTATTTAAAGCCTTCCCTGGACTTCTACGAAAATTTTACGACTAGGTAAAATTAGCCCAATCCGTTCAGCCGTTTTCGAGTTTTAGCGTTACTAACACAATTGAAATCCATTTTAGGGTTCCGTACCCAAAGGGTAAAAACGGGACCCTATTACTAAGACTTCGATGTCTGTCTGTCCGTCTGTCTGTCAGCAGGCTGTAACTCAAGAACGGTAATAGCTACAGAGTTGAAATTTTGACAGATTGTGTATATCTGTTGCCGCTATAACAACAAATACTTAAAACAAAATAAAATTAATAATTAAGGGGGGCTCCCATACAACAAACGTGATTTTTTTTGCCTTTTTTGCTCTATATCAATAATAGCAACAGATAGGTACTTGAATTTTTCACACAATCCTTATTTTATGTGTACTTTAATATTTTATAATAATATTAATAAAAATAAAAAATTAAGAGGGGCTCCCATACAAAAAACACAAATGTTGGCCTAAGTTTGCTCTATAATGGTACGGAACCCTTCGTGCGCGAGTCCGACTCGATACAATATATACAATATACGGTGTGTAACAAAAATAAGACAGGTGACAATACTTTAGGGTGTGTACGTGTTCCTCATAGGAGTGAAAGCAGCACTGAAAGATCAATTTTTTTCACCTTTGTGTGGGCAAGGGCCCGAGCGTCACGAGTTTTCCCATACTAAAGTGAAAAAAAAAGATCTTTCAGCGCTGACTACGTCACAGTGAACTCTCTAAGGAACACCGAACACGTACACAGTACACACCCTAAAGTATTATTACTTGTTTTTGTTACACTCTGTATACTATTATTATAAAATTTTTAATGCGAAAGTAATTGTCTACTTCACTTGAAGAAGCTTGAACTTCAAGATTTCGCTCCAATCTCCAAGGTGTAGCCTGTAGGTTATCGTAGAAAAGAATGTGAAAAACACGTCTTTTTATGCAACTTGCATAAAAATCTATCCTAATATTTTAAAGTAAAATAAGTAATAGTTAAAAAAACTAAAAACACGCTTTTTGTATTAAGCGTCGGTTACAAACAAACATACTGTTACGTGCTAAGGTTCGATGATTCGGAGGAAAAGACCTGGTGACTCTCTTGAAGACTTTTATTTGCACTACACTTAACACTTACACTACACTTACACACACTAGATCACTATGTCTAAACACTAAGCACTAGGTTCAAACACTATGCACTAAGTTCAAACACTAAGCACTATCACTGGTTCACACACTAAGTCACTTGTTTCTCACTTCCGAAGTCGCTTTGATTATCGCTCACTCGAAAACATTCGAAGACTGACTGGCCGGCTCGTCTAGCCGCGTATTTATACGGGACGGGGCGAGCTCTGGACCTTACGAGAATATTCCACAACATGTAAACAACCGTGGGAAAATTCTCGAGCGGGTACGCGCAGGTAACAAAAACATACAAGTAGCGGCATCTGGTATTGAATAGGGGATTTACGCTGTCTGTGATCTCACGATAGTAAATAGCTTTGCGTGGCCGCCGCTAGATGACACTACGTGTCCGCATTCGTAACACTACTCCCCTCTTAGAGATGCTCGTCCCGAGCATCATTGTTACTGCCATGGTAACGCGCCAGACGGTCTATGTGTACCACTTTGAATGTCCCTCTTGGTTGCTTTTGAATCCTATAAGTCACATCATTCAATCGGGTAACCACTTTGTATGGGCCGTCCCACTTGGTCTGCAACTTTGGAGATTTCCCTTTTCGACGAGTTGGGTTATGCAGCCACACCAGTGTCCCTTCTTCGAAGCCGCTCGTGTTCGATTTCCGGTCGTATCTGGTCTTCATGTTCTCACTTGAATGTAACCCATTCTCCCGAACCATGGCGTGTATATAGCGCATCTTTTCCCTCAAATCGCAGACATAGTCTTGTACGGTCCTTGGTTCCTCCGGTGACCCTCCTGTCAAGAGGTCTACTGGTACTCGTAGTTCTCTACCGTAATTGACATATGCCGGGGTAGCCTTTATGCTCTCATGCTCGGCGGTACGGTACGACAGAAGGAAGAGCGGTATGTACTTGTCCCAATCCTTTTGTTTGTCATCTACCAATTTCGCCAAATGCCTCTCAAGGGTCTGGTTAAATCTCTCAACCATTCCATCAGACTGTGGATGGTACGCGGTGGTCCTCGTTTTATGCATTCCCAAGATTCTGCACACTTCCTGGAAGACCTGTGATTCGAAATTCCTGCCCTGATCAGAATGGATTTCCAGAGGCACACCAAAACGAGATATCACTTCTTCCACTAGCTTAGAAGCAACTGTTGTAGCTTCTTGGTTTGGTATGGCGAACACTTCAGGCCATTTGGTGAAGTAGTCCATGACGACCATGAAATACTTGTTTCCCGACTCCGTTACAGGAAATGGCCCAGCTACATCAACTGCAATTCGTTCCCACGGTGCGCCAACGTTATACAACCGCAGGTTCCCACGGCTCCTGGTCTGTGGTCCCTTCACTGCAGCGCAAGTAGTACATTTGCGGCACCAATCCTGCACGTCATCTCGACAGTGCAACCAGTAGAATCGTTCCCGCACTTTTGTTAACGTCCTCTTGACACCTAGATGACCTCCTGATACGCCATCGTGCATTTCACGGAGAATATCTGGTACTCTCGCTCTTGGGACAACTATCTGAAGATGGAACTCTCTGCCGTTAGTCTTCTCCCATTTCCGGTAGAGTATTCCGTTTTGAAGTACCAGACTCTCCCACTGCGCCCAGTACGCCTTAGTGACAGCGCCAGTGGGTGCAACCTCACTCCAGATTGGTTTTACGTCACCCCGTTTCTTCCATGTGATGATGTGCCGAAGGTCGTCATCTTTTTCTTGAGCCTCCCTCATGGCATCATTCTCCCATGGACCCAAAGGACTTGTTCTCGTTAACTTTATTGTCACTTCATTAGATTCCTGCTTAACACAATGTTTGCAGTCTTCTGAACACGGCCTTCGTGAGAGTGCGTCGGCGTTCCCATGCGACTTTCCGCTGCGGTGTTCGGTCTTGAAGTCGTACTCCTGGAGCTGCTCAATCCATCGTGCTACTTGACCTTCTGGGTTCTTGAATTGCAGTAGCCACTTCAAGGCTGCGTGATCAGTTCGCAGTAAAAACTGTCTGCCGATGAGGTATTTGCTGAAATGTTGTAGCGTCTTTACAACAGCCAAGAGTTCTCTTCTTGTCACACAGTAGTTTCTCTCTGGCTTGGATAAAGATTTGCTGAAATACAATACGCAATCACAACTTCTCTTTCACCCTGTTTTTGAGATAACACCCCTCCAATGGCCGTGTTGCTTGCGTCCGTGTCGACTATAAACTGACCTTCAGGTTGTGGATACCCCAGGATTGGTGTTTCACACAGATGTTTCTTCAGTTTCTGAAAAGAATCTTCAGTAGTCTCGTCCCAGATGAACTGTCGTTTATCTTCTGTCAGCCGGTGTAATGGCTTGGCTATCTCCGAGAATCCCTTAACAAAACGCCTGTAGTAGGAGCATAGGCCGAGAAATGCTCGCACTTCGGTTTTGTTCTTAGGGGTTGGCCAATTTTGAACTGCTTCCAGTTTCTCCGGGTCCGTCTGGATTCCATCACTGGAGATAACATGGCCGAGATAATTGACCTTACTCCTGAATAAACGACACTTTTTCGGATTCAACTTTAACTTGGCCCCCTCTATTTTGGCGAAAACTCGTTCTAAGTTTCGCAAATGGTCCTCGAAGTCGCGGCCAACAATGATGACGTCGTCCAAGTAGACTAAGCAAGCCTCCCCAACTAAGCCTGCCAGTACACACTCCATGAGTCGCTCAAATGTGGCAGGTGCATTGCACAATCCAAAGGGCATGACGTTAAACTGCCATAAACCTTTACCGGTGGAAAAAGCTGTCTTCTCCTTGTCTTTTGGATGAATTTCCACCTGCCAGTATCCAGATTTCAGGTCCAGGGTCGAAAACCATTTCATGCCACTCAAGGTATCCAGAGTGTCGTCGATCCGAGGTAATGGGTAGCTGTCCTTCTTAGTGACATCATTGAGACGCCTGTAGTCCACACAAAATCTTGTGCTGCCATCTTTCTTCTTTACTAACACAACAGGTGAGCACCACGGACTTGCAGACGGTTCAATAATTTTATGCCTTCTCATGTCCTCCAAAAGGCCTTCCACTTCCTTCTCCTTTGCAATTGGTATCCGTCTTGCTCGTTGACGAATCGGGTTCTCGTTTCCGGTATCTATCCTGTGCTGAACCATCGACGTTCTTCCAAGGTCACCTTCCTGACTGGAGAAGATATTCGCGTGGCGCTGTAAAAACTTCTTAGCTTTCATCCTCTGCGAATAAGTCAGATTACTCTTGCAGTCATCGAGTAGCTCAGTCACTAATCCATTGTTGCTGCTGTTTGCTGGGTCTGCGTCTGTCGTCGAACTGCACTTTCTCATCCAGACAACTTCCTCGCACTTTCCAATGACGTCACCTTTGTTCAAGCAGATCTCACGTTCACCAAGATTCAAAACCCGGACCACAGCGTGACTGCTTCCACTAACAAGGGTTCTTGCCGTCATCAGTTTTCGTGCTGATGTCTTGGTGGGTGTGTCTTCGATCAACACGCATCTGTTAGACTTGTTCTTTCCAGCTGGCGGTAGTTTCACCAGCACCCGGGCTTCCGCTCGTCCAGGTATAATGATTTCCTTTACACATGCGACTTTCCCGCAGGCGCCTCCAAGGATGAAAATTTCTTCTTCGCCACACTGGAAAACTCCGTCAGCGACATTAATCCTGCAGTTGTGCTTCTTCATGAAATCCAAGCCCAAGATGCAATCATCCATTATTTCAGCCACGATAACTTCATGAGGGTATGAGGACCCCCCTACATTAATCGTAACTGACATTTCTCCCAGGACGGGTATTGGCTGACCGGAGGCAGTAAGGAGCCGACAGTTAATTCTCCTCTTATGTCTCCTTGCGGCATTTACCAGATTTGGGTTCACTATTGTTCTAGAGGCTCCTGTGTCTAGAGTAATTCTGCAATCCGTCCTGTCAATAGTCCCCTGAATCACAAGACTATTCCCGCTGCATGCTTGGGAGATAACAGTTATCGGGGCTTCCTCCGTGTCAGCCAGTACTCGCCCCTTAGTCCTGGCTTTTATTCGTTTCCCTGCTCCCGGGCAGGGGACGAAGCCCTTTGCTTTTTTCAGCTCCTCCATCTGTTCCTCGAGCCTTTTCATTCTTGCCATCTGGGTATCCTTCTGCGGGCAGTTGAGCTGAAGATGACCCCTTTCGCCGCACTTGTAGCACATGGCTCCAAAACTTCTCTTCGTGGGAGCCTTGACCTCCTTGACTTCCTCAGAGACCTCGCGGATTTTATAGGTCTGCCGTATGTCACGCCGGACAGCCTCGACCTCTAGAGCATGCGCCAACGCTTCCTTTAGCGAGGTGTGGTGACGTAGCCTTACTGCAGCTCGGACTTCCAGATCCCTGATTCCGTCGACAAAGGCTTGAATAATGTTCGAGTCAACCATCTTGGAGTCTGCTCCTGGATGTGCCTTCTTGACCAGTTTTTCAATCTCCAACGCCCATTGTTGTAGTCCCTCCCCTGAGCGTTGGACTCTGTCACGAAGTTGGGCACGGAATACGTGCTCCAGGTGTCGCTCCCCGTATCTGGATTCAAGCGCCTCCATCAGATCTTGGAACCCATTTCCTGTATGTGCTTCTAGGACCGACAAAGCTTGCCCTCTGAGCGCAACAGTGAGAGCGGTCAGGCATTGGTCTTCAGTCCATCCGTTGGCAGTAGCAACCGTCTGGAATTGCTGACGATAAGCGTTCCAAGAAGTAGTACCGTCGTACGGCGGCACCTTGACTTTTGGCTCTTGTACCACTGCTCCGGTAGTTCCACTAGACGTCGCGACTCCTGTGGTTTCCAGGCGCACTACTTTCTTCTGTAGCTCGGTGATGTTGGTTTTCACATTTTCCATATCCAATCCCAACCCGGTAACTCGTTCGTCCATTATGTCCACATCTTTGCGAAGCTTTAACACCGTGTCACTGACATCCTTTATCGCCAGAAGCGCCTTTTCTTGAAGATCCTTTTGTTGCTCTTGTGACTCTTGCATAGCGCCGAGCTTGCGGTCTTGTGACTCTTGCAAAGCGCCGAGTTTGCGGTCTTGTGCCTCTTGCAAAGCGCCGAGCTTGCGATCATGTGACTCTTGTGACTTTTGTAAAGCCTGAATTAACCCAATTAAACTTTCTAATTGAAGAGCCACTTGAGGTGCTGTAGAAGCTACGGGCGTGGCAGGATGGATGGAGCTAGTCGACGGGGCCTGAGCAGGCGGGGCCCAGTGGGCGGGGCCAGTGGGCGTGGCCTGAGTGGGCGTGGCCTGGTGGGCGGAGCCAGTGGGCGTGGCCACACCCAAAATGGGCGGGGCCTGATGGGCGTGGTCAGTGGGCGGAGCCTGGTGGGCGGGGCCAGCGGGTGGGTCCTGCCCCGCAGTGGGCGGAGCTTGGTCCCCAGTGGGTGTGGCCTCCGCAGCCGGTTGCGCCCTTGTCCTGACGCTTCCCTCGAAGTCCTCTCCTGGAGTCAATGGCACTGCGCCGGTGTCCTCACGCTCCCCTTGAACTCCTCTCTCGGAGTCAATGGCAGCAGCTCGCTGTGCCCTTGTCCTGATACTCCCCTTGAAGTCCTCTCTCGGAGTCAATGGCATCTCCAAATCTCACTTCCGACACCAGTTGTTACGTGCTAAGGTTCGATGATTCGGAGGAAAAGACCTGGTGACTCTCTTGAAGACTTTTATTTGCACTACACTTAACACTTACACTACACTTACACACACTAGATCACTATGTCTAAACACTAAGCACTAGGTTCAAACACTATGCACTAAGTTCAAACACTAAGCACTATCACTGGTTCACACACTAAGTCACTTGTTTCTCACTTCCGAAGTCGCTTTGATTATCGCTCACTCGAAAACATTCGAAGACTGACTGGCCGGCTCGTCTAGCCGCGTATTTATACGGGACGGGGCGAGCTCTGGACCTTACGAGAATATTCCACAACATGTAAACAACCGTGGGAAAATTCTCGAGCGGGTACGCGCAGGTAACAAAAACATACAAGTAGCGGCATCTGGTATTGAATAGGGGATTTACGCTGTCTGTGATCTCACGATAGTAAATAGCTTTGCGTGGCCGCCGCTAGATGACACTACGTGTCCGCATTCGTAACAATACAAATTGAAAAAATGGAATAATTATATCAAATTAGTGTATTGTCATTGGTCCTCGATAAATCTACAAAGTTTGAACGAAATCTGTCCGTTTAAAGTGGGTCAAAATCGCGCCCAAAGAAGTCGGTTACAAACATTACAAACAAATATACAGGTGAAGCTAATAAAAAGCGTAGGTAGGTATAAAAACTGAAAACACGAAACTTTTTATTCATGACTGTAGTGAACAGTTTGCTTGACGTAAAAAATGCAGAGTCCTAAAAGCGCCATCTAGTGCTCAGTAGATGCGACTTTTCTGAATAAGAGACCATCAAGTAAATGTTCTGTGGACTACATAGAGTGTTTTCTCAACTCATTATGTAGGTTCTATTAGTATTTAGTACCTACCTAATTTTTCATAAAAGCTTTATGCTATTTACGATACAGAAAGTGAAATGAAGCTTAAAACGAATAGAGCAACAAACTCGAGCTGTCAAACGTAACCGAAATTATGTGTAAAGTTCGACAAGGCTCTAGAGGGACCGTGCAGAAACTATAGAGGGCGTCGTAATTCGACAGCAGCGCCACGATGCGAGTAAAAGACGTAACTTGTGAGTGACTTTGGCTTCGCATTCTCCTTGACCCTGGCTAGTTTATAAGTGTTTTTTTATGTTTTACACTATAAAATGATTTAAAGTTAAAGACTAGATGACGCCCGCAACTCCGTTGCGCCAAAAATCATTTATCGCGCGAGAACCGTACATTTTCCCGGGATAAAAAGTATCCTATGTCCTTTCCCGGGGCTCAAAGTAAATCCGTACAGAATTTCAGCAAAATTGGTTTAGCGGTTTGGGCGTGAAGTGCTAACAGACAGACACACTTTCGCATTTATAATATTAAGTATAATTTTAAAATATTAAGTATAATATTAAGGGTTTCTACTTTCTACCCGTAAACAAAGAACGGAAGAGTGAATAAAAATGTATAAAGCTTATCTAGTTAACTAAGAAAATATCTGAAAAAGTAATTAATAGCATCCATCAGCATAGAAAGTAAAAACTTGATAAATATTGCAATAAAATAATGAAGCTATGCAAAAATACTTATAATCTTACTGAAAATGCTTGTGGATTAATAAAATAAAACAAGTTCACTAAAATAAATGCTTTTATTTCATCAACCTTCTGCGATTCGATCGATACCATCTTCACAAATTTTGTCTGTCACTATTTTTAACTAATTTCAGTCTGGACCTCATCAGTGCAAACACCATTTATGTATTCTTAAATAACACACAAAGACTGCACTACTAATCTTTTTCCTACTTGAAGAATCATCCTTTTGAGAACCAACACTTTGACAAGATGGTTCAAGTTCAATACTATCCTCAGTGTTGAATTCCTGGCAGGACTTCTCCAAATTATCCTTACTTTTGATGCAACCTTATGCCAATTAAATGAGCGGTGCCTATGTATGTATATCAATTTAGATGGAAGCCAGTTTGGATGTTTACTGAAAGAAGCAACGGTTATAGGTTATGTTCATGTTGTGTTCATAAAAAATGAATTTACGGTTATAATCTACAAAATTCAGTGTTTTTACGAGTCATGGAATAACATTCATGGAACTTTTTAAATACTTACGTATGTTTTTACTGCCTTTTATCCATTTCTTTCGTTTTTCAATAAGCAAAGGCATGTGAATACTTTGGCAGAAAAATAGTAAAATTTTACATCGTTCGATTTGCCTTTATATTTCTTGTATGTATTAGAACATCCGGGAATACAACAATGCATTTCAATTCTTGAAAATACTAAAATTTTTCAAGAAATCTTATAATTTTCCGTAGCTTGAATAAAGCTTGACAGTAAAATTTTCGTAAAAGTTTCGGCTATTCGCCACTTGTGGCAGTGTCGTCGCTCTGCACGGTCCCTAGTGCGAACAACGCGAGTGAAGCAGGTTTTTTAAGCATGTGTGCACGCCGCGCACTGCGCGGGCTAGTGTTGCAACTTGCAATGTTATTCAAATTACATACCCTAAAATCAATTAAATAAATATAATATAATATATTTACACCCTTTCACGACACAGCTCGGCATTTTAAAGTGTTTACAAATTATTTTCTAAAATCACGAGTCGCCGAAAACTGGTGTACTTTCGTTTTGCGTATGTGGGCGTAAGCGTGTACATGCACAGCTGGCGTACTTTCGATCGGATCGGACTTCACTTTGTTGTTCGCAGCGCTCTGTCTTGACTCTTGAGTCACAATCTCAACAATGAATTATTATCTGTATTTTTTAGATCATTCAGTTGGCAACTGTTAAAAAGTCATGACGTACTTCCGGAATACATTAAAAAGCATTTAATGAGAAAATATTATACATTAGTCGTAATACTAAATATTAATATTTTAACAAAATTAAATTAAAACAATATGTTTTGTCTTAAATTTTAATGTTTTACGTAAATTAAGTGAAAAGGTTTCGAATTTGATAAGTAGCTTTGGAATGTTGGCAAGCTTGTCTATGACAAAACTTTCATTCTCTCTTCTTCAGGGGAAAATGGAAATAATATGTTAGACAAAAAACTAATAAAAATATGTGAAATTAGTGCATAAAACAGTTTGTTTAATAATAAAATTGCGGTTAAGTAGTTACCAGTGCGGTTTTTAATAAATACGGTACTAGTTATGTCCCAAATGTAGTATATAATGGTAAAATAAGAAAATGTTATTGTGTGCAAAGTTTCATGATGGCGGCCCGTCGCGTCCCCCGCGCCTCCATTTCATTGACAGTCCAATTATGACAATACGAATAAGTTAAAACAAACTGTTTCTAAGTTTTAGAGTTATCGTAAGTGTGTACATTATAAACTAGAACGGACTAAATATGAATGCGGATCATCATAATATTAACACGGGTGGTGGCCAACCGCCTGGCAATTCGGAGGTTCGTAATTTGTTTATTTTTTACACGGACGTGTGACGTGATTGTGATGTTTATCATGGATATGTTTGATGATTCTAGGCTCAGAGTCAGAGAGTCCCATCGTCCCAGCAACAGCAGTCCAGTAGTCTCCCTCCCACCACATCTGCTACTGATTTACGAGTAAACTCCGCGGCAGTCAACGTTGCTTTGTCGAGCGTCGCTAAATACTGGGTGTTCACGAATTTATTTCCTGGGCCCATACCACAAGTGTCTGTATACGGCCTGCCTACAAGCGCCAGGCTGGAGAATGGAAAACCTGTCCAGGTAATTATAGTTACATAAATCTATACATTTATATAATATGAAAGCACTTTAAACAAGTTCTGCATCATTGTAGTTAATTTGTCAGAGTTCAATTCTATGTGTGGTAATAATTTAAGTGTTGCCATAATAATTGTTAAACCCATCAATCTCCAAGCGCCACCCGGCTGTCGCATAACAATTGAAAGTCTACCAGTTTCTTACGCCGGTTCTTCTCGCCGGGATAGTTCCCGAACCGGTGGTAGGCACCAGTAGTATCAACGTTCTGAAAGCATTTGTTACAAATCTATTCAGAAATAAAACGATTTTTATTTATTATTATTTATTATTTTATTTATCAATCCCCAGGCGGCACCCCGCTGTCGCATAACAATTGAAAATCTATTGTGTCTGAGATTCGCACCGATCAAGGTATTAAATAATATTTTAATCATAGTGTAACATTCTCTATCACCTTTTTACCAGGATCTCGGTCAAGCCCATCAAAGTATACTGAACGGTGATCCGAATATAATTCTGGGCCACCATGGTGGGCAGCAGCCGGTAGCTGTCTCAGCGTCCGGACAGCAAATACCTGTATCACAAATAATTGCATCACAGGCAGGACAAGGTAGGTGTCAAAATTAGGATTTACTTAGTATCTAATATTATGTTAAGGTCTAAAAATATCATGTCATATATCTATTAACAGACCTAACAATATAATTTAAAGTACCTTTAACTCATTATATCAAAAGTTATTCTGAACAAATATGCAAAATTCTACCTTGTTTAGTTGTTACCTTTTTTTATTGATTGTGAGGCTGATTAAAAAAGTATGAAAAAATGGAATCAATTTTAACATTGTATAATATTAATACATGTTGGTGAATAATTATTTTAATTTTTCAAGATGCCCTGGCTCACTCGCAGTCGGAACTTGGTTCCCAGCAGTCGTCCTCGTCCAGCGCACAGGTCACAGCCGGGGGCTCCCAAACGTCGCACCAGGTACCCAATAACCGGGTGGAGTTTGTACACCATAACATTGATATGGTAAATTATGTGGTAACACACTCTGTTATATCAGGAATGCAAATGTAGATCCTATGTAGAAATAGAATCTTAGATGGTAGGTAGTGTTAGACTTTCTTATGTTGTAACTTTTACATATTCAACTCTTTAAGGTGCTGGTTGGCAGCGGGCAATATGAAGCAACTGCAAACGACGTGTCGCAGTGACTACTGGTTTGTATGTACTTCTATGAAATACCCTCCACAGCTAGCGACACTTATTCATGGAAATACATAGAAACCAGGTTGTCTGCTGCCGCTTCATGTAGACGGCTTCCAACTAGTACCTTTACGCTCCATACTACTCAAAAAGTTGGCTGTAGTTTGACAAATCCGAGAATGTAAATATGACATTATCAAATTGAAGATACTATTTCATTGGATTTTTTTAGTGCTTTTATTAGATTTTGTGTTTTAACATAACTCATAGGTATATTAATTTTCAAACACTTACTTAAAATCACCAAAATACTATTTACAATGATGACGAAACACTTTTCGTACTTTGTAGTACTACCTCAGCCAACTTTGCGAGTATTGTATTGGGTACTTTATACAGGTACTTACTAAATACTAACAATAAAATCAACTTTGTTAAATAATAATAATTGGGGTTTTTTTACTTTGCTTTGGTACCAGCTGAAATGGACTCAAATTGTATTTCTTTGTTTCAGCTAAAATTTCTGTTAGGAAAACTGTAAAATAACTGGCCATTTTTAATAACTATGTGATATTTTTAGAATTGTTGCATGATTGTTACTTTTGAGAACTATTTTTAACATTATTTATGCATGATTATTTGTTAATGTAGCTTCAGTATGCAAATTTTATAATAAAACAAATTCAGTTGTCTTCACCACTTTGATTTCTACCAAAGCATAAAGTTGATTATTATTATCCTATACAGAGTGTGTACTACTACATATTACAATATAATATTACAATTCACATTATAGCAATTACTACAAAAACACATTTCTTACAATAATTATTGTTAACACATCCTTATTAATTTTTGTCTTTTAATAAATGTTTATGGTGTCTGCATGTTGTCAGTATTTCTGTTATTATATTTTGTTAATATTTAATTTAACGATAAATGTAGAATTAACATTTTGTTAGCCTACTAAATACTAAAATATGTAAAATGTATGTCAAGATCTCTGTAGAAGCATCTAATTAATATTAAAAGAAGTAAAGTCTATTTTATTAATTTTTATTGAAATTTGGCAAATAATTATAGAGTAGCCCATTGGAATGAGTACTTTTCATTGCAGAAAAATATTTGGTTCAATAACCAATTTGTATGCAACATTTAGTGAAAAATTACATAATATAATTTAAATATTATATTTTCCGTACAGGGGCATCATTCTCAGCTTCTTCAACAACAGCTGATGGCTGCTTCTCGGCAAGAGCATGCAAATCAGCAGGTTTGTACAGATTTTATATGCATTTAATGCAGGCAATCCGAGTATCCCTTGGGAGCCATGCATTTTCACAAATTGCACTGCAGTCATGTGCTAAGTATTCAGGAGTTTTTGCATAGTACTATAATATAATGGTTGGTGTTAATTTGAATAAAATGAATTATTTCATAATTAAGATTTTGTATTCACGCTGCTTTTAATAAATAAATTTAAAAGGTGTCCGAGGTTAGTTTGCTGTGTAAAATATTTGATGGTGTAGTTTTGGGCATTCAGTTGGTAGAAATGTGACGATTGACCTATTGCTACTTGCAGGGCCTCCGCTATATGTGCAATGTGTGCAATGCACACGGGCGCCATTCTCTAGGGGCGCCAAATTGCCATCTTTAGGGGCGCCAAAACCAAGAACCCAAAAATTTTTCCCTAAAGAGGCGCCAAAACCAAGAACCCAAAAATTTTTCCCTAAAGAGGCGCCAAAATCCTTTTTTTTTTTTGCACTCAGGCGCTAGTAGCCCTTACGGGGGCCCTGGCTACTTATCTCTTTCATTTGCGCTCCTGTGAAAAGGAGATAGCTATTCATTCATGCGCAAGTGAAAGATATAAGAAGTGTCGGGTCAAAAGACAACTTTCTACTTGCTCTGTGACCATACTTTAGACTAACTGTTTAATTTTTGCCTGGTAGAGATTTCATTACTATAATACAATTTTTTTATGATTTATAGTATCTTCATCATCTAGAACTTGAAAATTAATTAAACAAACGTGAAAATTGATTTAAATTTTAATTAATGGTTTAAAGCTGAATTTAATTTAATCAAGGACTTCATTTTCTATGACTTGGCATGCTTACCCCTCCTCTAGTATCTGGTTATAATTACAATATCTCTGTGCAATCTTTCTAGAAATAATTTACAATGGAACACAATGAGCATGACTATTTGATTCATGTCTTTCTGAGGTTTATTAAAAGCTCTATTTATTTACTAGCGTTTTTGATTGGCGTCAAAACTTTAAGGCCGCGTCTCCATCAAACACGGTGCGGCGCCGTCATCGTGTAACGACACGACGCCGCGCCGCAGCACGGTTCCGCGAACAGCGCATCGCGCAACCCCTATTCATCTGGGTGAAACTACCGGACAAAAAAATTGCGTTTCGTTAAATGAGGCATATAAATGTACTCTTAATTAGTGCAAATTTTTACGATTTGCTAAAAAATTTTGACTATGATTGGCTGATAAAAAGAGAAGGCGAAGAATTTACGAATATACGGATTTAGACGAAATTTCCTCTGTTTCCTTTTCATTCGTCGTCTTAGGAACAACATGATATTATATCTACAATAACTCTTTCGCGATCTATATCGCGAAAGAGTTATTGCATATAGATGCAAACAAGCACGCACCAACAGCTAAAATATATTGAACAGGGGCACGGGGCGACGCACCGTTCGCGGCATCGTGCTGCGGCGCGGCGCCGCGCCGTGTGCTTAGAGCCAGTGCACATGGCGCGTTGCGTCAGCGTTGCGTTGTTTTACATACAAATAAGCAAGGTGTTCACACGCAGCGCTGCGTCGTGACAGCAGCGCGCAACGGACAGCAGCCCCCGAGACGAAGCGAGAGGTGGTGTTGACGTTAAGACTGCTTCGGAATAACTGTAGTGTGGACTGGCTTTTACACGGTGACGGCGCCGCATCGTGTTTAATGGCGGCCTAGCCAATCAACAACTCCATTGAGAAAAGTGCTTGCAGTCTTATCATTACTGATATGCATGTTCCTTTGCAGATCCAACTAACGGTGAGCGAGGATGGTATAGTGACGGTCGTGGAGCCGGGCGGCGGTAACAAGTTGGTCGACAAGGATGAGCTACACGAGACCATCAAGATGCCGACAGACCACGCGCTCACGGTGCACCAGCTGCAGCAGATTGTGGGGCATCACCAGGTGAGATGTTGGCGATTAACGTATCCTTGTGTATTGTGTCGTATTAAAGAAATTGATTTATAAGTTTAAGTAGAAGGCGGCCTTACGTTATTTGGTTAGGTTAACTTAATAGTCGTGATCTTTGAGCAAGGTTTGACATGACTAAATTACGTAGTCTCGTCTGCCTATGTACTATTAGAGAAGTTGATTCCTAGGCAGAATTTCCAGTACTTACATGGTCTTATTTATTACTTATTACTTCATAATACTTTTCCCATCTTGTACTACATACATAATATATTTTTTTGGCTTACACTTTGTAGATTATGGATCTTTTTTAGTTTAGAGTGTGGGGTTACTATTTTGCTCAAGTGTCTCTTGACTCTTATCCTATCACTGTTCAATGTTTGTTCAAATATACTGCATTCATCATAGATCTCCTGTCCAAATACTGTTCAAGCATTCATCCTCATCATTCTATCCTCATTCAACTCCAAAGCACATCCAATAAAATTTGCACAGAATGAAATTAAACTTCCCCTTTAGGTTATCGACAGTGTAGTACATATAGGCCAAGGTACTGGTGACCCAGCAAATGTAATTGTGACACAGAATCCCGACGGCACCACCTCCATCGAGACAAGCTCCAGCGAACTCAGCCTGGCCCAGGTGAAAGATGAGAAGACAACCATTGCGATACCGGCTGACATCAAGGATATCAAGGGAATTGACTTGAAGGTAGGTTACTTAGGCAGTGGTGACTGGTGAGAGGTATGCAACAAATGGTAGTTAGAAGCTAGTAGTTTGGTGGACATTACTTCTTTTGACGTATTTTATAAAACTAGATTTTTCCAAATTTATTGCGCTTCAATTCGTTTTCACTAAACAAAATGCAGCGAACAACCCTTCCGGAATCATTTACATTTATTTCAAACACTCGAAACGCCACTTTAGGTTTACAAAGTATTTTATCTTCACGCCGAATTTCATTAAAATCGTTTCAATGGTTAAACCATGACGAGATAACAGACAGACAGACGCACTTTCATATTACTTATTAGGTTATACATATTGTATTTATGGCGTTTACGTCCGAAAACGTGTTAACAAGTCGATCGCCGCCATTTTCAATACTACTCGATCGCATAAAAGTTAACTTTGTAAAACTCCCACTCACAAATTTTAGTATCCACATTAGCCAGTAGATGGCGCTGCTTTGATCCCATATAAATTCGCGTTTACGCTCTCGATGTGTATGATCGAATAAAACTCGCACTAAGCACTCAGATCACCATAATTCGCCATGCATCGAAAGATATCATTGTAATCCAAAGACCTATAATGATATTTAATTTTATTTCTCACAGATAATGACTGATAATGACGTTTATTATTGTTATTTTTCTGTTCTGCATTGTCTAGCGGCGCGACTAGTTGTGAAAAACGCGAGAGTGTACAGTAATGCGCTCGCTTTCCTCACGAGACCCTTTGACTCGGGCGCAAAATACCGACACCGGACCGAGAGGGTCCGAGACAGGCGAGACGAGGCGAGCGCACCCATTTACACTCTCGCACTCGGGCCGCCTCGCTGTGTCTCGGCGAGAGTGTACAGCCGACATTAGCGTTAGCGTTTTGACACTTGTCTACAGGCCCTGGTAGATTGAAGCGAGACGGCAGACAGTTATTGTACTATGAACGCTAAACACAATGCAAAAAGTTGAAATTAGGTTGTTTTCCAGAATAGTAGGTAAATATCTCGGCGATTTCGCGCCGTTTGTATGGAAGTGAGACAGGCCTGATAATACCTAGCTTGTATGAAGGCCTTATCTACGGGCATAATATTGCGTCACGCTCGCAAATATGTGGTAAAAACATAATATGACGTGTCTAAGGACCAAGTACATGCACTTTTGTCAAAGATGCGATGCATAACGTTAACAGCGATCACACTATTTTACGTCTTAGAAAACCTATGTTACCACTTTTTCGCTATAAAACCTATCTAGGACTTAAACCACCTTCATACCAAAATAACGCCTCCGTGGTCCAGTGGTTTAGAGCGTCGCTCTTGACTCGGTTGTGTGTTCGATTCCCGCGTTAGAAACATGTTATTTCCAAGACCCAAGTTTGTTTAGGACAATGCAGGCTAATTACCATTCATTCGTTGATGGACATGTAAAAAGTCGGTCCTGCGCCGGATCTCTCGCCAATCGTGTCGGTCCTACGTCCCACTGGATTATGAGAGTTAAGGAATAGAGAGTGTTCTTGTGTACTGCGCACTCACTTGGGCACTATAAAATTACTCATGCGTAACTGGCCTGGTTTCAATGAAACTGGCCAGCGTCGAAACCGGTGTGGGAGTATTATTATACCAAATATCAATTAAAAAAGAAGAAGACAGACACACAAAGACACATTCGCATATTTTATTATATTTGTATGGTTATTAATTGTTCTAGAACGTCGGCGCAATGGGTATGGAGGGTACAGTAGTGAAAATATCGACGGGCTCAGATCAAGATCTACACACCATGTACAAAGTGAATGTGGAGGATCTATCGCAACTGCTGGCCTACCATGAGGTGTTTGGGAAACTCAACACAGAGGCCACACCGCAGGCTAAGGTAAATAAGAAAGTAATTTTCTCAAAAGTATGTACAGTGCTCCCAAATTAATAAAGCGCATGAAAATCTTCGCTAATTGTCGTAATCACGGAAGCACCCGAATCTATGAAACGTAAGAGCCCCAAACAATGCTTTTGCATTTTGCACCTTGTTTGAAAGAAATAGAAGTAAATATCATATAGTCGGTACTCGGTGGCTGTTGCCGGTCTGTCAATTGTCTCTTATTTTTGGCGCATACGCCACAAAACCTTTTATTGCGCATGTCCAAATCATGTCATGCCATGCCAACGCCACCAACAAGTTGCTTATATGTATTTAACTGATTAAAACAAGCCAAAAGTGTAACTTTTCATTTCAGTAGTAATAAAAATATTGCCTACAATTTAGGTGACATTGGGCGCATCGGCAAATTCCAATCTAATTAATTGATTAATGCTAATCAACTCTATAATATACACTCATACTTGTTTCCGTTTGTACCCAGGTCATAGCCGAAGTGGAGGTGATACCAGGGACCAGCGGCGCGCTGGCTGAGTCGGAGGCCTCGCCCGGCCATCACGCCTGTGATATATGCGGGAAAATATTCCAGTTCAGATACCAGCTAATAGTTCATAGGTGATTAATAAATATTTTAATGCTTATGGCTTGCACACTGATGCTGTAAACCACAGAAAAGCGACTGATTTGTTGTCTCATCAATGCGTTATAATGTGTCTTATTTTAAAAACATTTTTGTGGGTCACTGCGTCAGTGACTATACAACCTAAAGGATCACAATCTAGGTTTAGTCACATCGCTAAAACTTACAAAAATGATCAAAGCTTTATACTCAAAACAATAAAATTAAGTGATTAACCTTTAATATAAAAAAAATATATATACCCCGATTGGCTTAAACATAACAAAGGTAGGCAGGGAATAGCAAAGTAATATATATTCCTTATATATTCCTCGAGATATTAAATTGTTTGCTATAGGCGATATCACGGAGAAACCAAACCTTTTACATGTCACGTCTGCGGCTCGACCTTCGCGAATCCTGTTGAACTGTCAAGACACGGGAAATGTCATCTGGGTAAGTGTTTTTTTTTTATTTCATAAAATTGTAGACTGAAGTTTTTGGCCGTTTAGTATCTATTACGTAATATATACAATTGTAAAGAAATCGTAAAATGACGCCTTGGCGAGCATTTGAGATAACTGTAGATCTAAATAAAAATTGTATTTAAAAGCCGTTTTTTTTTTCGCATGTCACCTAATGCAGAAAAATAATTTCAAAATTGCGTCGCTACTCCGCTTTCAGTAGTGTTTAGTAGGGCCTCAGCGTAATGAGCTAGTTTTAGAAGCAACCCAAAGAATAGTCACTTGAAAAGAGAACCAAGAACTAAGTAATGCAATTTAATCCTTTTCCCTAGCCGCGGGTGATCCGGCCGAGCGTCAGGCGAAGCGGTTGGCGCAGGACAAGCCGTACGCGTGCACCACTTGCCACAAGACCTTCTCGCGGAAGGAGCATCTAGATAACCACGTGCGGAGTCATACTGGAGAAACCCCTTATAGGTAGGTGTTCTGTCTATGAAGTAATTGTTCATTTTAGTACCGTAAATAGTTGCCGTAAATAACTCGATTTAACATTAAGTTCTTTTTTACCAGTTAATAAAATCCTTTTACTTATGCGGTATTTACACAGAGTACTAAAGTCGCACTTTTGTCACGGTGAAACCAGACATTTTTTTTTAATTCCCAAAAATCATTCACCTATGTCACAAGTTGCAAGCACAGTAAGGCTGCGTTTCGACCAGAGATGTGTGGCGACTTGCAAGGAATGTGTTTTTGAGAACCAATAGAATCGCTTAATTGACGTGACCTCACTCAGCGCAGCGATTCTATTGGATCTTAAAAAGACATTCCTCGCAACACATCTCTGGTGGAAACGCAGCCTAAGAGCCGATGCCGTACAAATTCGTCTTCATAAAACGTCTCAAGAAACTGTTTCTCTTCCAGATGTCAGTTCTGCGCCAAGACGTTCACACGTAAGGAGCACATGGTGAACCACGTCCGCAAACACACGGGCGAAACCCCGCACCGCTGTGAGATATGCAAGAAGAGCTTCACGAGAAAGGAGCATTTCATGAACCATGTTATGTGGCATACCGGTATGTTGTATAACCGCTGTGGGTTATCACACTGCACTGCGATTTCGCGCCGCGCGTGATCGCAGATTGTTGTAATGTTAGCTTGCTCTTTTTTTCCACCATTAAAAATCAATGACACAGTTTACACGATCAGTCTGGCATCAATTCAGTACATAAGTCTGATCCAGACTGGCGGGAGAATGATTGTGTAACCATTTAGTTGCAGGACTGATCATTTTTTTATTATGTACTTTTCGGTCATCATTGTGAACTGATACCAGACTGACCGTGTAATCATACTCTAAGATACCGCAAGGTAAACATTCAATGGTCAAATATTATAATTTATAGGCCTGTTAGAAAAACGGATTGTTGTAGAAAATATGAAATATAGAGCTCCCGCACTGGTTAAGTATTTGCAGTGTAGTGTGATAATAGCTATAGTATAAATTAAAAAATCCCCATGTTAATTACCATGTGTAATATAATTTAAGTAGATTAGATACCCAAGCCTGCACCAAACAATAGCAATTCACTAAGAATTGCATGCAATGTAAAGCAAGGAATTTGTGCTCAAATCACCAAAGTTATATTACCAAATCTAATTTTATCAATGAACAATCCACTTATTATGAATTCCTTGCCTTATTAGTGCAGAAAGTAAATATAAATTGAATGATTCAACTACCGAATGAAAAACAATTGATATCATTACTTACCTTCCTTTTGAGTGATGATAAAGAAACATTAAGTTCCTCGAAGCATAAACCCTTTAAACGTAAATAATGTAATCCATGCAGAAGTGTTTTTGCAAAATTGGATGCAAGACTTCTCATATTTTGTCATTAAAAATATTGTCTTAAACGTTGCATCATTGAATTTATTCACGTCATTAAACATTACAAAGTTGCATCATTGAATTTTAACATTTTATTTTCTGCCCCGCTCCATCAGGTGAAACGCCGCACCATTGTCAAATTTGCGGGAAGAAGTATACTAGGAAGGAGCACTTAGTGAACCATATGAGGTCCCATACAAACGACACTCCGTTCAGGTGTGATCTGTGCGGCAAGTCCTTCACCCGCAAGGAACATTTCACCAACCACATACTGTGGCACACTGGTTTGTATTGCTTTTCTGTTTGTGTCAGGCTTGGGTTTTAAATGGCATATGTGAATGATACTTTTCTATTGAGAATGCAATTTAATTTTGTCATGAGATGAATATTTATGACAATAAGTAAAATGTGGTAAATAATGTTGGATATTTGCATGTGTGTGTTTACGATATGCTTGGTTGTATAGGTCATTACTGCCACTGTCAGTTATATCAATCATATTACGGGAAATATTATGTAGTTAAAGATCCGTACAACACTTGGGAGTCGCACGAAAAGGTTTTGAAGGCAATGAAGGGTAGCCATTGCAGTGGTTTACTATGTTTGTTAAATATTATGTTATTGAAGATATTGTATATTCGTGGTGAATTTCGTGTTTCATAGTAATATAACACGGATTTTATGCACTTATTTCACTTAATTTGTTGATTGTACTGTGTTTATGGTAACATTTAGGCGATTTTTTAATTTATGCACTTGCCTAATTATGTTTTATTCATACAGGTGAGACTCCGCACCGCTGCGACTTCTGTTCCAAGACGTTCACACGTAAGGAGCACCTACTGAACCACGTCCGACAGCATACGGGCGAATCGCCTCATCGCTGCAACTACTGCGCCAAGAGCTTCACGCGACGGGAACATCTCGTCAACCACGTCAGACAGCACACGGGCGAAACGCCGTTCCAGTGCGGATACTGTCCGAAGGCTTTCACCCGGAAAGATCATTTAGGTGAGTCATGGTTCCTTCATCGCTGCAACTACTGCGCCAAGAGCTTCACGCGACGGGAGCACCTCGTCAACAATGTGCGACAACATACGGGGGAAACGCCATTCCTGTGCGGATATTGTATGAAGGATTTTACTCAAAAAGATCATTTAGGTGAGTCATAGTTCCCACATCGCTGCAACTACTGCGCCAAGAGCTTCGCGACAACATACGGAGGAAAACGCCGTTCCTGTGCGGATACTGTCCGAAGGCTTTCACCCATTCTGACCCAGAAAGATCATTAAGGTGATAAAAATTATTATAGCTGAAACCGTGTAGGGAAGCAGCACAGCAAGCTGATTCACAATTTCCGTTTGACTCTGATTCGGAAACTACCGTGCGGTCATTGTTCAATGCTTCGCGCGGTGAGCGTTTATTGGCTGTCGCGCCATGAAGTTTCCGAATTAGAGGCGAATTGCTCATCGTGGATCAGGGCGCTGGTCTAGTAAATTATTAGTTTTTAAGATTCGAATTGCGACACCAGATCGGAATACTCTTGTTGCGCACTTCCGCTGTAGTTCATTAGCGTGTACACCATCGATAAAATGTCATAATTGAACAACTACCGACTACATAAACTCAAAATACACACCAATGACATATTATATTTGCCAATTTCGACCAAAGGGTCTAAGACTTATTAGCTACTAGCAGTAACACTTCATTTATCCTATTCCAGTGAATCACGTCAGACAGCATACGGGAGAATCACCCCACAAGTGTTCCTTCTGCACCAAGTCGTTTACGCGCAAGGAGCACCTGACCAATCACGTGCGGCAGCACACGGGGGAATCCCCGCACCGCTGCTCCTACTGCAGCAAGAGCTTCACGCGCAAGGAACACCTCAATAACCACGTCAGGTGAGCTATAGCTACAGGGAATGACTTTAAGATTGCTCTGCGAAAGTGGATACCTCCTTGGTATCCACAATAGCTACAAATAATTTGGCGCCGTTTGATAATTTGTTTACGATCTGCCAATTACGACCCGTCTGATCAAAGACGTACCAATAGCGTGTCCACTCTTTGCTGTATCAAAGATTCTCCTTCAATTTTTACCGATCGATCTTAAAGTTGTTCGCATTATATAGGTTGTACAGTCGGCAAAAAAGATATTATAACTAGAGTCCGGTCGCCGTACAGAGAAAAAATCCAAGATTGACCTATAGCACGAAAATATAGGTATCCACTATCCAGTACCACAATTTAACTATTTTAATGCAATAACACAGATTTGCCTGTTGTTCAAACTAGTCTGTTTTCTATCAAACTATGAAATGGTATTCTTATGAATGTTATTTACCATAACTTCTTCCCAACTGTACACAAAATTATACAATGTAAAATAGTGTACTGTAGTATGTATAAGGCCAATTGAGTATTTATGAAAGCTATATTCCTTTCAAAATTAAATTACATCTACACCTTTAAATAATGCTTCTTAGTACCGGCTTATATTGTTATATTATTATTTAAAATTATTAAATTATTATATTTCTTTCGCAAATGCCTTCTAAACATGCTTATCATTTAACATGATATTATGTTTCATAATTCATTAAAAGTCATGCATGTGAAAATTTTATTGCTCATGATTGCTTGTTATATTTGTGTATTATAATCTATTAACGAAGTGCATAAAATATTTATATTTTAATAACTTAGTTTGAAACTTATACAAGTAGCTGTTTATATGCCATGATATAAATAAAAAATTGATATGCCAAATTGATAAATATACATAATATGCGCGCTATCATTCTTACGCACACGGCACAAGCCAATGTTACTTTTTGTAGAATGACATTTTGCAAATTTACATGAAAATGACTGTTTCTTGATTTTTGTTTATTATCAGATTCAATTGTTTGAGATACATTATAACAACCTCTGCCTAGCTAGCACGGCGTTCCCCAGTCGATTCTTGAAATACAAATAATAAAAACCAAGGAACTTTATTATTCCTAGTTTGAAGATCAAAACAATAATTCTGGCTATAGACAGGGTTGCTATACATCGATTTTTTAAATTTGCCGCCATTTACTCGACACTGGCCATGGTTTTAAAGCCGAAGTGCCATAATAAAAAAAAAGAATCAAGAAACTAAAATATGTAAAAAAATAATTGCCGTTGCTATGATGGTTGCTATGGAAAGAGTTTCTTGTCTTTGTCCTGCTCGGGAAAAAGATATGTAGACAGAAAGAAACTGCCATTACTTTCTTCCGAAGAATCGACTAGGGAACGCCGTGCTAGCTAGGCTGGAAATAGAGTGTTATGACTTGCTTCAATCGACAATCGATAGCATTGTTATTGGCTAACCAATCCATATTTTATATTGGGCGCATTAATTAGCCTAGGTTGCGTAACAAAAGCATTTCATTCAATCTGATAATACATAATATGACGAAGATATAACGTTAACACCTTCAGTGCCTTTAACACACCATAGGTGTCCACACTAATCTCTATCGCCATGCCGCGAGCACGCCGGGCGTGCTCTCCGTTTTTCATCAATATCTCATAGATAAGACAGTTTTTTTCGCCGAAACTCTCAGAGCATAAACTTTGTGCCGTAAGCTAATGAATTCTTAAGGGCCCGGGGTACCCTCGAAATTTTCATACATTCTTAACACCTTGTGTGCTATGTAATTTCATCCTGCAATGCCGAGAGCACACTTTGCATAGTTTGCGTTTTTAGTAAGGCGGCATGGCTGGGAACTTTTAGAAAATCGTGGTGGCATTGAATGAGTAAACTATCTAAAATAATATAACGTTTTGAAATCAGCAGTCAGCTGACAGTCTGTGATCAGTAACCTCAACACCGATTTTCTCTACAAAAAGTAACTGCGGTGTTGAAACGTGTGAATAAATATTTAAAAAATTGTGTTGTTAATTAGTGTTTTCATGTTGAGGTAGGGTAAAGTTATTGATATAAATGTTTATCAATTTTCCTTTTTGAAATTAACACTAAATACCAATGGAGGGGTGTCAATCATAGGGCCTTTCACATTAACAATCTTTAAGACCTACAAGGATGCTTTAGCGCGCAGTGTGTTCTGAAATATAACCCTGTATAGTGTATACTAGCCAGTGCTCTTGACGTCATTAATCGACACCATCCCCGCGTTCCACCTGGCGTTGAAAACGATCAAAACGCTGAAAATGCCTCCTATTTTTAGCGTTTTGATCGTTTTCAACGCCAAGTGGAACGTAGGGTAAATTATATGACTGTTGGGAATATCATTGTTGCAAACATGGCGTTTACTACTAAAATGTCAAACATGTGTCACCAGTCACCACTCACCGTCACCGGTGGCATACCAGTACAATATGACTCAGTAGGATTCAAGACGTCATTAGCACTTGCCAGTGTAACGGGATTCTATTTCGGAATCTATCTAGAGCCTACGTACAAAATTATTCTTGGAAGACATTAACAAAAGATTGTGTGAAACAGTTTTCACGTGACATTTTACAATATGGTGGCGTTAAAATAGCCTTGTAGGTCTGTATACACCCGCTTCCGCTTGACGTACGACATTTGTGGGAAGTCCTATCCTAGCCGTTGCACAGCACTCCATTCCGATTTAAGGCCGGCAACGCACTTGTGACCCCTCTGGTGTTGCGGGTGTCAAAAAGATTTAGTATATTCGTTAAACAAATTCTGTATCGGCCAATACTAAATAATTCTCTCCCTGACTAAAATGTCCACTTTTTGTTGATTCAGTTATAACTTGAAGTTAAGTAAAGTTATAACTTAAAATTAAGCCGAAAAATTCAGTTATAACTTAAAATCTTAAGTACATAATGTGTACACCAGATTACTATCCAATTATTTTATTACTGTGTTGCCCGCACAACAAAAAGTGAATCTTGTAATTGGCTGATAGAGAATCTGTCACTTTCACTAGGACGTCAATAGCCAATAGGCATTAGCCTTTGTGCCATCAAATGACGTCCAAATGGCCCCAGTATCCTATTTGAACTAAGGCCTGCTTGCGCCAATTTGAGTTAAAGTCAACCCTGTGCGTGTCATGCCGTTCCTATTGTAATATTAAGGACAGGGTCAACTTTTAACACTGGCGCAATTGGGCCTTGAGTAGCATTTCGATCTTCCCAGCACGCGACCGCTACCGACAAAATTTTAAATAAAATGCCAGTTTATGTACTAGGCTATACGTTACATTTTGGTCTACGCCACTACAAAGCAGTGGCTTCATTTTCTACCGATATTGCTCTAGCGACATATTATGCTGCTTTGTGGCGCAGGCCAAAAGGGAGCCTACAGCCTAGTTCATAAAGTCGCATTTATTTGATTTCTTGTTGGTCGCGGTCGCATGCTGCGAAGATCGGAATGCTTTAGTCCCCTTCCCGTGTTCTAAATCGGAATGTGTTGTGCAGACAGCACACCGGGGAGACTCCTCACAAGTGCACGTACTGCCCGCGCGGGTTCGCGCGCAAGGAGCACCTCACCAACCACATTCGCCAGCACACCGGCGACGTGCCCTACTCGTGCTCCTACTGCAGCAAGAGCTTCACGAGGAAAGAGCACCTGGTCAATCATATCCGGTACGTGGTAGACGCTAAGAGCCAGTCCACACGGCGCGTTGCGTCAGTGTTGCGTCGACGCAGCGCTGACGTTGCGTTGTTTTACATACAAATAACCGAGATGTTCACACGGTGCGCTGCGTCGTCACTCGTCGCAACGCACACATGACGGACAGCAGCCCCCGAGACGAAGCGGGATGGGGTGTTGACGTTAAGACTGTTTCGTAATAACGCTGCGATGACGCAGCGCCCGTGTGGCCGGCTATGCGTAAAACGGCAGCGCTGCGTCGACGCAACGCTGACGCAACGCCCGTGTTGACAGGCTCTAACAAGAGTGCCCGAGTGTGCGTACGGCCGTATTAATAAACTGCTCTTTCTTTAGTAGGTGCCTGTTCAGACACAGCGAGAACCGCGCGGTTTGGACCCTTGCGTTACCGGTCGCAGCTTATAGCGAAGGCGCTGTATTACAGCGTTCACACTTAACCGCTCGGTTTACGCGAGTAACGCGCGGTTCCCGCTATGTCTGAACAAACACTCTCCACACGCTCCATTTTTTTAATCTTAGTAAATCTAAAGATCGAAACTCCGCAGTGCAACACGCTCTTGATATCAAAATAAAGAGACCGTCTTAAGATGCTAAGGACCGTATAAATAGTCAATAAGATGCGACCCGGTCTCAAGACGCGGTTCGGCTCTGTGATTGGTCCAAATTTTGACAGCCAACCCATCACTGAGCCTGAACCGTGTCCTGAGACCGAGATGCATCTTAAGTACTGACTATTTATACTGGCCTAAGAGCATATCAGCTAAGAGTAGGTGTATAAGAGTGGTTTATTAATACGAGCCCTAGTGAGAAGAATGACCGACTATACTATTAGAAAAAGATAATATCTTAATAGTAAAACATAGAGATTCAGTCGGCACAGGCCACAGAGAACCCTTGCACTGAAAATGGCGGAGGCATATGAGTTTGTAATAATAATTATAAAGACAGATAAGAGTGAAAGGTATATTTTTTGTGCTGGTTTAAATGTGAAACTGAGGTGTCTTTGCGATCGAACTCAATATTAATGACCATCACATGGTGATGGCAGCAGGCACAAGATTGAGGGTGAAGTGCTTTAATCTGTAATTTAGATATTATATTAAAAATTCAAAACAAGTAAAAAAAAAGCAATGAAATGCATGCTAAATTTTGAATAAGGTTTAACAATAGTTAGATGACTAATATAATGCAGTGCGCGATTGCCATTCGTTTGTTGAAATTATGGCAGCTGCAGCTGCTAAAATAAGACCTTAGCATCGAGGAATATCCCATAGATAAGTTGTGTGAGTAACCTCGATGCGAGGTATACAAAGGTGTGGTAAAATCGATTACGGATATTTTGAGCATACGATTTACTGCTTATACTTTATAAAAAAACGTAGAAAAAAGTCATCATACACAAAGTTCAAAAACCTCATGTAGGTATGTAAGATTTTTAAAGGCTTTTTAGAGTAAATATTCTTTCTATGAAATTTTATGAACTAAACCGCACTACGCTGCACCGGAACTACGCGACACGGCATTCAAGTATTAGGGTCATTTCAGACCGCTACGCGACGCATAAGATGCATTTCAAAATTTGTATTAAATTGACAGATTTCCTGAGCGGGAGACGTCTCGCAAATCTGTGAAATCCATACAAATTTAGAAATTCATCTACGCGTCGCGTAGCGGTCTGAATTGGCCCTTATGATGTTAAGTGTCCCGTCGCTCTGCTGCAGTGTAGTTACGCCTAGTATCCCTAATAATAATATGTAATACCTCGATCGTGGGAATAGCAGACACAATAGATATTCAATTGTTATGCGACAGCCGGGTGCCGCTTGGGGATTGATAGGTTAAAGCAGTTGATCCTATACCAAAAATATCCGTTCGATTCTACCCCACCTCAATGGGAATGTATTGGTACAGACAACACACCGGCGAAACCCCGTTCAAGTGCACGTACTGCACTAAGTCGTTCTCGCGTAAGGAGCACCTGACGAACCACGTGCACCTCCACACCGGCGAGACGCCGCACAAGTGTCCGATCTGTACGAAAACATTCTCCAGGAAAGAGCACCTTACCAATCACGTCAGGTGAGTACCGTTTGTACCGTGGAGGGAATTGACAGGCAGATGGCGGACCTACTTCATTCGGTCGATCATCTTACGGCTGGGTTTCACATAACGAAACCGAATTGCGTAGGTCCAGCACCTGCCTGTGAATCAACTTCTCTGATAGATAGTATAATGTCGGTGTTTTATTATATTAACCCCCTAATGATCAATTCAAATCTCAAACCGTAACGCGACGCGCGGGACGTTCGCATCGGCAGAGCGGGAATAATCTACGGTTCGCACCGTAGTCGCGCAGGGCTTGTAGACAAGTGGCAAAGCGCTAACGCTAGCGCTACAAAATGTATGCGATTTGACATAAGTCATCGCTTCGCTAGCGAATACTAATGTCAAATCCATACATTTTGTAGCGTTAGCATTTTGCCACTTGTATACGGGGGCAGGTGTACACACCAGTTTCGCGTTACAGACGCTTCCGCTTAAACTTGTACTGAATTAACAGATTTCAATTGCGTGAGACGTGAGACGTACAAATCTATCAAATCCATACAAATTAAGAAATGCATATACGTGTCGCGTTGCGGTCTGAATTGAACCTTACGGCATGGCCACATCTCCAGGTCTTCTTTTTCTCTTCTCTCTCTCAAATCTCTCTCTCCGTCTTCTTAACAATAGCAGAAGCAGAATACGTATTATGCGGTCCACATCTAGATAAGTAGTAAAGAATGTAGCAGTTTTACAAGGCATGGAGACGTACAATGTTGCTACATCGTGATTCGTGACGTGCATTTTTATGTTACGTTAACGTAAATTTTCACGTCACTACAACGTACCGTGCCACGGCACCGCACCGTTCCACGTTGAGGACCTTGTAACGTGGACCTGTGGCAGGCCCTTGCGCTGCAAGTTCACCGACGCTGCGAAACTCAAGAACGCGGCTGACAGATCTTCTGTTTCACAAGTCAAACGGCGATGTGTCACGTTTCGTCTCGCTCTATCGCCATTTCGTCGTTAAATCGCAGTTCGCACCGTCGGTGTACTAACACCTTTTAAACTAAAATAAAAAATATTTTACTATTCAATATTATTTTACAAACTGAATAACAATTTTAGGTTACTACATGATGATGAATATTTATGATTTACACCCCTCTAAGTAACTGATTAGTGATTACATATTTTAATTTTTGATAACAAAAAAACAAGTCAAACAACGACTCGGAAATAGTTTATAAACGCATGTAAATCTATGTAGACTTGTAGGTGTTACTTTGTTTGATGGTATCATTGTTGTGTCTAGATATTTAAATTAGTACTACTTACAGCATGACACGTACTAAATTCATTTCAAACGTTACAAGTATAATGTTAATTGCAGTAGTTTTTCTTCCAATAATAATACTAAAATGCATATTTATTATTTATCACTTTTATACTTATTTCATCCTTAAGAAACATTTATAATGTGTTCCCGTCTAAATTAAAATTAATATTGCTCCATTGTATTTTTTATCCAGTAAAGAAAAAACTCTAAACTCAACCAATGAATGAGTTGCATAAGTTCTTTATTGCGTGGTAAATGTGTGACATTCAAATGAGTACAATTACATTTTGCCTTACATTAAAAATTAATACGAAGTATAGTATTGTTACGTGCTAAGGTTCGATGATTCGGAGAAAAAGACCTGGTGACTCTCTTGAAGACTTTTATTTACACTACACTTAACACTTACACTACACTTACACACACTAGATCACTATGTCTAAACACTAAGCACTAGGTCCAAACACTATGCACTAAGTTCAAACACTAAGCACTATCACTGGTTCACTCACTAAGTCACTTGTTTCTCACTTCCGAAGTCGCTTTGATTATCGCTCACTCGAAAACATTCGAAGACTGACTGGCCGGCTCGTCTAGCCGCGTATTTATACGGGTCGGGGCGAGCTCTAGACCTTACGAGAATATTCCAGAATTCGCGTCAACATGTAAACAACCGTGGGAAAATTCTCGAGCCCGCGCAGGTAACAAAAACATACAAGTAGCGGCATCTGGTATTGAATAGGGGATTTACGCTGTCTGTGATGGTTTCGCCTGGTTGCCGCTAGATGACACTACGTGTCCGCATTCGTAACACTACTCCCCTCTTAGAGATGCTCGTCCCGAGCATCATTGTTACTGCCATGGTAACGCGCCAGACGGTCTATGTGTACCACTTTGAATGTCCCTCTTGGTTGCTTTTGAATCCTATAAGTCACATCATTCAATCGGGTAACCACTTTATATGGGCCGTCCCACTTGGTCTGCAACTTTGGAGATTTCCCTTTTCGACGAGTTGGGTTATGCAGCCACACCAGTGTCCCTTCTTCGAAGCCGCTCGTGTTCGATTTCCGGTCGTATCTGGTCTTCATGTTCTCACTTGAATGTAACCCATTCTCCCGAACCATGGCGTGTATATAGCGCATCTTTTCCCTCAAATCGCAGACATAGTCTTGTACGGTCTTTGGTTCCTCCGGTGACCCTCCTGTCAAGAGGTCTACTGGTACTCGTAGTTCTCTACCGTAATTGACATATGCCGGGGTAGCCTTTATGCTCTCATGCTCGGCGGTACGGTACGACAGAAGGAAGAGCGGTATGTACTTGTCCCAATCCTTTTGTTTTTCATCTACCAATTTCGCCAAATGCCTCTCAAGGGTCTGGTTAAATCTCTCAACCATTCCATCAGACTGTGGATGGTACGCGGTGGTCCTCGTTTTATGCATTCCCAAGATTCTGCACACTTCCTGGAAGACCTGCGATTCGAAATTCCTGCCCTGATCGGAATGGATTTCCAGAGGCACACCAAAGCGAGATATCACTTCTTCCACAAGCTTAGAAGCAACTGTCGTAGCTTCTTGGTTTGGTATGGCGAACACTTCAGGCCACTTGGTGAAGTAGTCCATGACGACCATGAAATACTTGTTTCCCGACTCCGTTACAGGAAATGGCCCAGCTACATCAACTGCAATTCGTTCCCACGGTGCGCCAACGTTATACAACCGCAGGTTCCCACGGCTCCTGGTCTGTGGTCCCTTCACTGCAGCGCAAGTAGTACATTTGCGGCACCAATCCTGCACGTCATCTCGACAATGCAACCAGTAGAATCGTTCCCGCACTTTTGTTAACGTCCTCTTGACACCTAGATGACTTCCTGATACGCCATCGTGCATTTCACGGAGAATATCTGGTACTCTCGCTCTTGGGACAACTATCTGAAGATGGAACTCTCTGCCGTTAGTCTTCTCCCATTTCCGGTAGAGTATTCCGTTTTGAAGTACCAGACTCTCCCATTGCGCCCAGTACGCCTTAGTGACAGCGCCAGTGGGTGCAACCTCACTCCAGATTGGTTTTACGTCACCCCGTTTCTTCCATGTGATGATGTGCCGAAGGTCGTCATCTGTTTCTTGAGCTTCCCTCATGGCATCGTTCTCCCATGGGCCCAAAGGACTTGTTCTCGTTAACTTTATTGTCACTTCATTAGATTCCTGCTTAACACAATGTTTGCAGTCTTCTGAACACGGCCTTCGTGAGAGTGCGTCGGCGTTCCCATGCGACTTTCCGCTGCGGTGTTCGGTCTTGAAGTCGTACTCCTGGAGCTGCTCAATCCATCGTGCTACTTAACCTTCTGGGTTCTTGAATTGCAGTAGCCACTTCAAGGCTGCGTGATCAGTTCGCAGTAAAAACTGTCTGCCGATGAGGTATTTGCTGAAATGTTGTAGCGTCTTTACAACAGCCAAGAGTTCTCTTCTTGTCACACAGTAGTTTCTCTCTGGCTTGGATAAAGATTTGCTGAAATACGCAATCACAACTTCTCTTTCACCCTGTTTTTGAGATAACACCCCTCCAATGGCCGTGTTGCTTGCGTCCGTGTCGACTATAAACTGACCTTCAGGTTGTGGATACCCCAGGATTGGTGTTTCACACAGATGTTTCTTCAGTTTCTGAAAAGAATCTTCAGTAGTCTCGTCCCAAATAAACTGTCGTTTATCTTCTGTCAGCCGATGTAATGGCTTGGCTATCTCCGAGAATCCCTTAACAAAACGCCTGTAGTAGGAGCATAGGCCGAGAAATGCTCGCACTTCGGTTTTGTTCTTAGGGGTTGGCCAATTTTGAACTGCTTCCAGTTTCTCCGGGTCCGTCTGGATTCCATCACTGGAGATAACATGGCCGAGATAATTGACCTTACTCCTGAATAAACGACACTTTTTCGGATTCAACTTTAACTTGGCCCCCTCTATTTTGGCGAAAACTCGTTCTAAGTTTCGCAAATGGTCCTCGAAGTCGCGGCCAACAATGATGACGTCGTCCAAGTAGACTAAGCAAGCCTCTCCAACTAAGCCTGCCAGTACACACTCCATGAGTCGCTCAAATGTGGCAGGTGCGTTGCACAATCCAAAGGGCATGACGTTAAACTGCCATAAACCTTTACCGGTGGAAAAAGCTGTCTTCTCCTTGTCTTTTGGATGAATTTCCACCTGCCAGTATCCAGATTTCAGGTCCAGGGTCGAAAACCATTTCATGCCACTCAAGGTATCGAGAGTGTCGTCGATCCGAGGTAATGGGTAGCTGTCCTTCTTAGTGACATCATTGAGACGCCTGTAGTCCACACAAAATCTTGTGCTGCCATCTTTCTTCTTCACTAATACCACAGGTGAGCACCACGGACTTGCAGACGGTTCAATTATTTTATGCCTTCTCATGTCCTCCAAAAGGCCTTCCACTTCCTTCTCCTTTGCAATTGGTATCCGTCTTGCTCGTTGACGAATCGGGTTCTCGTTTCCGGTATCTATCCTGTGCTGAACCATCGACGTTCTTCCAAGGTCACCTTCCTGACTGGAGAAGATATTCGCGTGGCGCTGTAAAAACTTCTTAGCTTTCATCCTCTGCGAATAAGTCAGATTACTCTTGCAGTCATCGAGTAGCTCAGTCACTAATCCATTGTTGCTGCTGTTTGCTGGGTCTGCGTCTGTTGTCGAACTGCACTTTCTCATCCAGACAACTTCCTCGCACTTTCCAATGACGTCACCTTTGTTCAAGCAGATCTCGCGTTCACCAAGATTCAAAACCCGGACCACAGCGTGACTGCTTCCACTAACAAGGGTTCTTGCCGTCATCAGTTTTCGTGCTGATGTCTTGGTGGGTGTGTCTTCGATCAACACGCATCTGTTAGACTTGTTCTTTCTAGCTGGCGGTAGTTTCACCAGCACCCGGGCTTCCGCTCGTCCAGGTATAATGACTTCCTTTACACATGCGACTTTCCCGCAGGCGCCTCCAAGGATGAAAATTTCTTCTTCGCCACACTTGAAAACTCCGTCAGCGACATTAATCCTGCAGTTATGCTTCTTCATGAAATCCAAGCCCAAGATGCAATCATCCATTATTTCAGCCACGATAACGTCATGAGGGTATGAGGACCCCCCTACATTAATCATAACTGACATTTCTCCGAGGACGGGTATTGGCTGACCGGAGGCAGTAAGAAGCCGACAATTAATTCTCCTCTTATGTCCCCTTGCGGCCTTTACCAGATTTGGGTTCACTATTGTTCTAGAGGCTCCTGTGTCTAGAGTAATTTTGCAATCCGTCCTGTTAATAGTCCCCTGAATCACAAGACTATTCCCGCTGCTTGCTTGGGAGACAACAGTTATTGGGGCTTCTTCCGCGTCAGGCAGTACTTGCCCCTTAGTCCTGGCTGAAGCCCTTTGCTTCTTCAGCTCCTCCATCTGTTCCTCAAGCCTTTTCATTCTTGCCATCTGGGTATCCTTCTGCGGGCAGTTGAGCTGAAGATGACCCCTTTCGCCGCACTTGTAGCACATGGCTCCAAAATTTCTCTTCGTAGGAGCCTTGACCTCCTTCACTTCCTCCGAGACCTCGCGGATTTTATAGGTCTGCCGTATGTCACGCCGGACAGCCTCGACCTCTAGAGCATGCGCCAACGCTTCCTTTAGCGAGGTGTGGTGACGTAGCCTTACTGCAGCTCGGACTTCCAGATCCCTGATTCCGTCGACAAAGGCTTGAATAGTGTTCGAGTCCACCATCTTGGAGTCTGCTCCTGGATGTGCCTTCTTGACCAGTTTTTCAATTTCCAACGCCCATTGTTGTAGTCCCTCTCCTGAGCGTTGGACTCTGTCACGAAGTTGGGCACGGAACACGTGCTCCAGGTGTCGCTCCCCGTATCTGGATTCAAGCGCCTCCATCAAATCATGGAACCCATTTCCTGTATGTGCTTCCAGGACCGACAAAGCTTGCCCTCTAAGCGCAACAGTGAGAGCGGTCAGGCATTGGTCTTCAGTCCATCCGTTGGCAGTAGCAACCGTCTGGAATTGCTGACGATAAGCGTTCCAAGAAGTAGTACCGTCCGTACGGCGGCACCTTGACTTTTGGCCCTTGTACCACTGCTCCGGTAGTTCCACTAGACGTCGCGACTCCTGTGGTTTCCAGGCGCATTACTTTCTTCTGTAGTTCGGTGATGTTGGTCTTCACATTTTCCATATCCAATCCCAACCCGGTAACTCGTTCGTCCATTACGTCGACATCTTTACGAAGCTTTGTCACCGTGTCACTGACATCCTTTATCGCCAGAAGCGCCTTTTCTTGAAGGTCCTTTTGTTGCTCTTGTGACTCTTGCATTGCCCTTTGAGAATCTTGCACAGCGCCGAGTTTGCGGTCTTGTGCCTCTTGCAAAGCCTGAATATCAGCTCTTTGGGACTCCATCATTGCCCTCTGAGAATCTTGCAAAGCGCTGAGCTTGCGGTCTTGGGCATCTTGCAAAGCCTGAATCAACTCAATTATGCTTTCCAATTGAGGAGCCATTTGTGGTGCTGTAGAAGCTACAGACGAGGCATGGTGGCTGGAGCCAGTTGACGGGGCTTGAGCAGACTGGGCCTGGTGGGCGGGGCCAGTGGGCGTGGCCTGGTGGGCGGAGCCAGTGGGCGTGGCCACACCCAAAGTGGGCGGGGCCTGAGGGGCGTGGCCAGTGGGCGGGTCCCGGTGGGCGGGGCCAGTGGGTGAGGCCTGCCCCGCGGTGGGCGGAGCTTGGTCCCCAGTGGGTGTGGCCTCCGCAGCCCGTTGCGCCCTTGTCCCGACACTTCCCTCGAAGTCTTCTCCCGGAGTCAATGGCACTGCGCCGTTGTCCTCACGCTCCCCTTGAACTCCTCTCTCGGAGTCAATGGCAGCAGCTCGCTGTGCCCTTGTCCTGACACTCCCCTTGAAGTCCTCTCTCGGAGTCAATGGCATCTCCAAATCCCACTTCTGACACCAGTTGTTACGTGCTAAGGTTCGATGATTCGGAGAAAAAGACCTGGTGACTCTCTTGAAGACTTTTATTTACACTACACTTAACACTTACACTACACTTACACACACTAGATCACTATGTCTAAACACTAAGCACTAGGTCCAAACACTATGCACTAAGTTCAAACACTAAGCACTATCACTGGTTCACTCACTAAGTCACTTGTTTCTCACTTCCGAAGTCGCTTTGATTATCGCTCACTCGAAAACATTCGAAGACTGACTGGCCGGCTCGTCTAGCCGCGTATTTATACGGGTCGGGGCGAGCTCTAGACCTTACGAGAATATTCCAGAATTCGCGTCAACATGTAAACAACCGTGGGAAAATTCTCGAGCCCGCGCAGGTAACAAAAACATACAAGTAGCGGCATCTGGTATTGAATAGGGGATTTACGCTGTCTGTGATGGTTTCGCCTGGTTGCCGCTAGATGACACTACGTGTCCGCATTCGTAACAGTATTTACTAATGCTCTTACTAGTAAAATTCCTGTACTGTTAATAGACTTTGTTATACTATAGTGATACATTTAAATGTCGTTGTCTAACCACTTTTCTAACTTATTACACAAGGTACAATTTAAGTAAAACATTGTCCCCCTTACTAATAAACGCTGTATAAGCTTTGAATAGTTATACAGTGTTTTGTTCCTGTCACACAAGTGACATTTGTAATTGGATTGAAGAAGACAAAACACTGAATAACTATTCAAAGCTTATACAGCGTTTATTAGTAAGGAGAATTATGTATATACAGTGTTGATCTTTTTATAGTTTCCTATAATCAAAATGACGATACGATGCATAGAGCGTCATGCAAATTTCGTTATTTTATTGAAGTTTTGCTCCTCGGTTTGATATTTGGACTTTAGTGAGTCCCTATACAGATTGCTTTAAAAATATTTTTCCATTGTAGAATACATACGGGCGAATCGCCGCACCGGTGTGAATTCTGCAACAAGACTTTCACGAGGAAGGAGCATTTGACGAACCATATGAAACAGCATTCTGGCGATTCGGTGCACCCCTGCAAGATATGCTCCAAGCCGTTCTCGAGAAAGGAGCTGCTGGCTACGCATATGAGGTAAGTTAAACAGAAAATTTCTAACCAGAGAAAGGCCATGCAAAAGTTAATTATTGTGTTACCTTGACGTCGTAAATCACAGGCGCTGCACATAAAGTCCATATTAAACTTCGTTTTTCTAAAGAGAGATAGATGGAAAACTTTGATCGCCAATATCTTACGCATTTTACAATAGAAATCAGAGATCAGCTGCCTTACTCCCGACAGAATCAGAATCGAATCAGCTCGATTTCAAAGCTTTTGTTACTTCCGAGTTCCGACTTAATATTATACACTAGCGCAAAATCGTGCTGCAGCTCAATTTGTAACTAATTCGATCTCAACGGCTTTAATTCCCGCTTCTGACAGCTGCACTAGCGCACGATCGTGCTGGGTCTCAATTTTAAACTAGTCGGATTCGTAAATCAAAATCGTACCAGTTTCGGGGGTAAGATTGCAGATCAGGTTTTCATCGTCCAGTTTAATTTTAAATCTTAATCAATCTTACACATTTGTAGTACTCTGTTCCTTGCTATATCAGCTGTATGCCAATTGGAAACATCTTAACGGCGCCAACTTAGACCAGCTTGGGGAAACAGGCTTCCCTTCCTCCTAGGACTCCAACAGAAATCAGAGATTAAGGGCCTGTTTCACCACTTCCTGATAAGTGCCGGATAGGCTATCCATCACTTAACTTGATAGATAAAGTATGGAGAATCTGTCAAATAAGTTGTGGATAGCCTATCTGACACTTTACCAGGAAGTGGTGAAACAGGCCCTTATTGTTAAACTTTCTTAGATCACACAGCTGCGGCGAGCGGCCGTTCAGCTGCGGGGAGTGCGGCAAGTCGTTCCCGCTGAAGGGCAACCTGCTCTTCCACGAGCGTTCGCACAACAAGGGCGGCGCCTCCAAGTTCCGCTGCGACGTGTGCTCCAAGGACTTCATTTGTAAAGGTCAGTTGATAGTATACTGAGATATATTTTATTTCGGAACACGCATTACATAGTCACATTTTTACAAAACCGTCGAATTCTAAGGCTTAATTTACACCGCTGCGAAATGGAACGTAATGGAAGCGTCAATTTTGCCTCATGCGAGGAAATTGGTATCAAGAATTCTCGAACTATCTAAAAGCTCAAGTAAACTTAAAGTTCAACATTGTATAATTATTTACATATTACAGTTATTCACAGGCTTCGTTGGCTAAAGTCTAACGTGTAGTCCCACTTTGGTGCAATTTTGTAATAATGTTGTTACACTCCAGCCAATCTTATGGCGCACCGGCGCACGCACGTGGAGGCCGGGGAGGCGGCGGCTGAGGATTGCGGCGACTGCGACAAGGAGGAGCCCGTGGAGAGGAAACACAATATACGGTATGTATGGTCCGGTTGTAGAGTAGCTTAGGGCCTGATTACATCTACCGAGTAGAGTGGCGAACCAGTGTTCTCAGTCTCATTCAATTTGATTGGCCGAGAGCACTGTGTCGCCTCTTTTCTCGGTAGGTGTAACAAGACCTTTAGCAAGGACAGAATAATATGTAGCGATTCTCTTAGCTCTCAAAAGCAACACAGGAGCTGCGTTGTTAATTTAAGCTTAGATCTCTTTAACGATATTTGAGCCATATAACTATTTTATGTATTGTTCAACAATTACTGTTGTAATTATACAGAGAACCATCTGAGGGTAGATCAACGGAGAGTGTTGTTCAAAGCCAACAGAATACGTCCACAGTAATGCAACAGATCACAAATCAGGTATGTAGTTCGCTTAGTTACAAAAAGAGAAATACTTACATTTTTTTTTTTGTTATGATAAAAACTTAAGTTATGGCAGTAGAATAGTTTTTGTATTAAGTCTTTACCACATAGTTTAACCTTTTAAAATCAGGTAAAAATTATTCTAAACGCTATTAAATAAACCTCTCCTTATAATATAATCGTGAAGCACTTAGAAGCTATATTATGAAGCTGTTAAAACAAGGCAGCAAGTAGTATGTTTATATACTTTTATTATCATATTTTACTTTATTTTAACCTTTTGTATATTCACAGCCACAAGTCCGAGCACCGACGACCGGGTCGACCGTCGGTACGGGCAGCTTCGGCCACGCGACCGGCCACCACTCCGGCGCCGCCATCGCCCATCACACAGTCACAGTCAACTACTAGCACACATGCACCAGGGAGACTAAAGCGCTAGCCAGATAGCATATCATGATGATGATGTGCGAAACGGTAGTTGCTTAAAGAAGTTGGGTATGAGGCTGAAGTCTCAAAACCAGCGGGTAGCGGCGCTTGACAATGTATTAGTGTTGATCAAAATAGCATTAACAATAATATATAATTATTTGTTAAATGATCATTTTCAGCAATTAAATTATTGGTAATTGATAAAAATGTGATTGATAATATTAACGTCAGCAGCAATAAGTCTGCGATCATGAAAAAAAATCACGTCCGCGCTGTTACGCACCTCTGCGTTAACTGCTATTGTAGTTGCTATTTTTCACTTGATGCGAAACAATTCTCCACGCGTGCGGTGAGATGCGAACCGAGAGTTTACGATGCCGCGATTTTAGCAAATGGCAAAGCCTATTGCACGAAAATTAGCATGTTAAAGATTCATTGAAAATAGCGTGTAATAACCATTTCTACAAATGTATAGATTTATATGGATAAGCAGTCTAGTACGCCGCGCGCCGCTCGGTATTCGGGGTCTGTCCATATACATCTATACATTGTCACGCGCCGCGCCGCTCCCGCCCCGCTGCCCGCTGGTTTCGAGACTTCAGCCTAAGGCTGCGCTCACTGTAACTAAGGCTTTGCGAGGGATGCTCGCTTCGCTTAGCGAGGTGAAAAGGCAATTGAAGCGATTCTATTGGTTCTCAAAAACACATTCCTCGCAACGAAGCATAGTTCACTCCGGTGGAGACTAGGACGGACGCACATGCGCTAGAAATCACAAGTGTAACGCGCTAGTCAGAAAGCAGTTCACAACCATGACGATAGCGCGCGAAACGGTAAAGAAGTTTTCCATTAAAGATAAAGAGTCGCGCGTCTGCTGCTGCTAAAAACAATAGTGTCAAGCCTAGGTCAACCTCAGGATAGTAATATGATGAAGTTTTGTGTGCTTATGATTTGTTCACACATGTTCAAAAGAAGCCAGAGGCAAAGTTTACTTTTATTATGGCTGGTTTACACGTATTGAGTTGATAAGTAGTTAACTAAATTTTAAGATGTTAATTGCATGTAAACACAAAATTTAGTAGCAAGTTAGTTGACTACTTATCAACTTAATACGTGTAAACCAGCCATTAGTCGTGTTCGTCTTATTTTTTATTGCGCATGTCAAAATCATGTCATGTCCTGGCAACGCAACTTGATATGTAACTAAATTTAACAACTTGTTTGTGGCGTTGCCATTCAGTTACATGTTTTTGACATGCGCAATAAAAGATTACCGTGATAAAAAATGAAGTGAACACGACTATTGTCACTGTTTCGCGCATTTCTGTTTATACCCTATAATAAATTGTCAAAAACATAAGTAAAATCAAGTGTTGTGAAGTATCAAGTAATACATGTGTTCCACTAGATTTTTGGAAACCCATTTTGGGCGTTTGTGCTCTACAGTGCACAGTGTAGGCACAGGATGGCTAAATATAATATTATGTATTATAAAAATTGTATGATAGTATGGATTTCCGCGAAGTTAAACGTCTGATTTTGTTTTAAAACGATGATTTTTATAGTTTTTAAATTAAATGCACTGAAGCAAATATTATTATCACAATAACTTTTAGATTTTATTCAACATCATATTATGCGATTTTGTAGAAAGCTACTAGAAATTATTGTTTTAATTTTTATCAATAAGTTTTAACCTTTGATAATAAAAATGTTTTTTTACATTGGCAGGTTAGTTTTGAATATAAAGGTATGATTACTTTTTAATATGGAATCTATAATCGAAAAACATTTGAATACATGCATTACATTCCTAACAAAGGCAAGAGTGTAAAATTGTCTGTAAAATTATTGCAGCATGAAAGTATATTCTTATACATATTTTTTCTACTTACATTATTGTTATACTTAGTACAACTATTTTGCTGACGTCGCTCAGCTATCTTTTTTTTTCAGAAAAGTATGGTTGTATAAAAACGACAGTTCTGAAAGACAAATAATGTAATCTTTCATAACCATAAAATTTTTTCATTATATATTTTATGATTTATGTAGCAGGGGACCAGACCATAATTACAGCACGACTAATAAGAACTGACTAATAACTACTATTCCACTCAATAATTACGGCCTTGTTTAAAAAAAATTAATACATTCTTACGCATAATATCCAACTGTTTACCGAATGGCTTTTCCAACGCATCAATTAATAAGCAATATAAATGAGCGTAAGCATAAAGTTTTTTTTAAACCCATAAAAAGGACTTTTGTTAATTGTTCTTATTTATAAATAGGCAAAGTCCTTGGGTTAGCTGATACATAGACTGCTGTCATGCGATTCTTTGTGTAAACTGACACTGCCGTACTCCGACTCACCCCCTTAGTAATAAAAATACTTACACCCATATTCTTAATCGTTTCCTTACGATTTCCTCCACTCGACTTAACCTCAATCCAAAAAATTGTATCATTAGTTCAATAAAACTTCCTTGACTTGAGGGATTTCCTTATTCGAGGTGAGGAATGAACTGTCAAACCTGAGGTAGTTTAGGATGTACCTTAAGGCTTCCTTGAGTGTCTTCACTGTCTGTTTCCAACCATTAATTTACAAGAAATGGTGTTTAGCTTAAAACATTTTATTGTTTTGGATTATGTCCATGAAAATTCACATAGTTTTCCTTGGCGCAGATATTTGCGTGACGCTCAAAACTCATTAGGGCGGTATAGTAATGAGGATTTCAAGAAAAAATTTAGGTATAGAAACTTAACAAAACAAGCATAAATATGTAACACGCTAAACTAAAGTTGAAAGAACAACACGAGTTTGCAAACAATTATATCGCAACAACAGCTGATCACATAAATACATCTTCTTCTTCTTTAATTATGGCGGCCTGTGACATTTGACAATGGCACTGACATTACAATTTTTTAAAACGAGGAGTTCATAGACAATCTGTCAAATTGGGGTCGATTTCAGTCGGTGTTGACAGTAAAAAAATAACCTCCGTGACGTCATACCTCCACCTCCACCTCCACTCATCCTTACTGAAGGAGTAATTCGTCGAGGTAGAAGTTACGTTTAAGAATACCAAATTTGAGGAACTCCTTGAGGACACCTTCGTTGAGTTTGAGTCAAGGCGGGTTTGAGGAAACAACTAAGAATACGGGTGTTACACTCCCTTTGTATGGCACATTGTAAAAGTCACATGACAGACAAAAAAGCAAACTTTAAATAGTTGCACCCTGCATGAACATATTTATTAGCAAGGGGAGGTATTAATTATTTAATGAAGACAAATAACTACTTAATACAGTCAGGAATTTATGTTAACACCTAACCACTAAAGACCTCAGTCAGTCATTTATTGATGAGATTGGCAGAAAATGTATGAAGTTTTTGTGAAAATCTTCACTAAATGAAAGTCAAGTCATCTTTAAATATATCTGAGTGCGGCTGTTAATAATTCGCTATGTAATTATGTTACGTGATGCTCAGTGTGGCCGCAGCACTAATTTTGTCATTTTTTGTTTTTATACTGAATCACGGAACTATGTGTTAAATTATGCTAGGTTTTATCCCCCTATAATAATCTAAGCTCGTTTTTGCCATTCGTGTACAGTACAAGGTGTGATAATTCTAATTTTAAGGGAAAATGTATAGTTACTGGTGGCTGTATACTTAGCTTAGTGGACCGCCATGAAAGTGGTGTTATAATCACTTTTAACTAACAATCCATGTCATCTAACCAAGATATTTGATAATGGCGCGAATTTTTTTTTAAATTATAACTGAATAAAAATATACTTTACACTTACAGTAATAAATGTTACTGTCTTTATCTGTCGAGTGATATTTTTCAACGTTGCAGACGAAGGTGGTAAAATTTAGCGTAAGCGTAAGCATCTTTGTTCATAAGGGGCCTTGGTTTTGTCCACTTTTATAATATATATTTTTATTGAGTATATTATTATTAGATTGAAATATCGCCTACTATTTTTTAAGACATTCACTTGCACACAACTGCTAATCAAATATCATTAGCTGCATAATTTGCTAATTATAATATTAGAAACGACGATTAGGGTGAGGAACACGAATCTTTAAAGGCAACGTCAATTCTAAGGTTCAGTTCACACCGACACGCGATGCATATTTTGGAAAACATTCAGAATTATTGAACCTTATTTACCACACAATACGAATTATTGCGAAATGTAATAGTTAGCATAACGTGGTGCTTGCTAAATTTGAACTTCACAAAGTCTTTACGTGTTAAATAAGGTTATTAATCACAATCTCAAAAGTGCCGCGCTGCGTCGCGTGACGGCGTGAAGTGACGCAAATGCGATTTGTGCGACATTGGATATGTCTAATTTTAGTCTTCTTATTTTTAAATCCATCGTGCTTTGTATTTGGTAGGTAACTGTAATAAAACACCATAGCCACTAGAATCATAGCATCTGCCATTTACGAATTCTTTGTTGATCGGCATGGGTTTCGAAGCTTGTAAACTTAATTATAGCTTACGCGATAATTGTATATAAAAGTAACTTTATATTTAGTAACTATGTAGTTATTACTTAAGATTAATAAAATATATCATAATATGTTAACGGTCAGAATAGCGATGATATTATGTGTTATAGGTTGTAAAGGGTTTCGCGATTTAAAATCGTGTATCGTAGGGATTTTCTTTGTAAATCGTTGCGAAGACTTCAGGAAGGTATGCACACAATGTTGGCACTTAATTTATATTTTACAGATTTGAAACTTAGAATCACATAGAATATCAAGCTAAATACATATTATATAAATTATGTTCTGTAATTTGATATGATGAGATTAAACCACAAAATATATAGTTTGTTTTATTTATTCAAAAAGATTTAAAAGTTTTTGATCTAGGGCCCGTATAAATAGTCAATACGATGCGACCCGGTCACAATACGCGGTTCGGCTCTGTGATTGGTCCAAATTTTCAATCACAGAGAGAACACGGTTCTCTCTGTGATTGAAAATTTGGACTTTCAATCACAGAGAGAACCGAGATGCATCTTGAGTACTGACTATTATACGGGCCTAGATCTTAAGTATAGCACCCCTTGGCAGAGGTTACACGGTCAGTATTTTATCAATCTGATCCATCAATCCTGATCAGATTGACGAAAAATTGATCGTGTAACCTTGGATTGATGGATTGATAATTTTTTTAATATGAACTTTTATAAAACCATCAGTATTCCGTCAATCAGATTGATGAAATACTGACCGTGTAACCTCTGCCTTAAAGCTGAATGGGGCGGACGAATGCGGAATAATGAGGCGTTTTCTTATTTTTTTAATTTGATTGTCAAACAGTTTCCATTTTAGTAACTAGATGGCGTATGGGTAGACAACTATCGGTAATACCAGGGAATACCATCAATAATTGCTACAAAACTAGGAAAAAGAATGTAAAACTTGATACATTTCAATTTGATAAAGACGCAATAATATTCCAATGAATAGGATAATACAGTTATTATAACGATGTTTTAGTTGTAACTCACGGAAGAAATAGCCCTATTTACCGATATTCACACCAAATGTCACAGGAATTATACATTTAGGTTTTGACAACAACTTGCCTGCACTTCTGCAAGATAACGAATATTTAATGGCTGATATTTTACCAATAATGAACATCAAAAACCCTGATAACACAATTTGGGAAAAAATAATAAAAACCACACCAACAATAAAAAGTAGAAGAAGTTTGAAAATGACATGCCCGCCAAAACTCTTTCAGTTGTCAGTTTTCAGTTTGACAAGTATTCAATAATGTTAGCGTGTTCCTAAGCCGTTACCAGTATACTGGCCTAATCGCTTAGGCCAATGATCGCTTAGGCGTATGCTCTTCGTGAAATTTAAACTAGAGAGACGAAGCAAAAAAAACATAGCAATATTTGGAAATGTATAAATACATACAGTTTTATGTTAATATTATGCTAATGAAAACTAGGTTTAAGATATTTTGATTTATGTCACACTTGGTAGTACACTGATATTTTTTGGAAACACAACCCATATGTAGTCAGTGGTGCCAACCTGCAGATAATTTCAGATCGGTAGGGAACCAATAGAAAATCTAGAAGTGTCTATCGTCGCGCCATCTGGTGGATATTAAAAAAAGAAAACAACCCTTTTTTTTTACGCAGTGAAATTCTGTGACGAATTCGACGCAGGGGATGGGGACTCCCACTGCGGATATGTGGGGCTCGCCGCGACGTGAGAGCCGCGGCCCTACCCACTAAAACACTGCAATGTTCCCTCGACACGCTGGACCGAGTGCGACCGGTAACTGCAACATGGCTTCCGGGACATGGGCTAGGAAACCTAGCCGCTAGGTTTTACATCAACGAATTCTAAAAGCGGCGCGTTTGCGCCCAAACGTGCGATCGCCTAATCACGTCCGCGTCATAATGATGGAGATCACGTAATACCATAAAGTAACTTAATTATAGAGGGTATAGATTTTGACATTCAAGCATTCGAATGTCAAAAGATTATGGAAATTGAAGATGAAACGGCACAATGTGGATTTTGGACATAGCTATTGAGATGTCTTGCTACAGTCATTGGTAATAAAAGTTTTTCATACTATCTATGTTTTTTACTTCCATGGCTAACCTGCATTTACCATCTGTCTGCTATAAATGCTACTTGCTATTAGGTAATAGGTATTAGATTTTAGTTAAAAATGAATATAAAATGTGTAGTTATTAAAACTGTATTAAAATGAACAAAAATATATATTTGCTTAGTATGTACAATATTACAATAATTAATCATGCTAAAGTTAAGCTTCAACAGCAATTCTCGGCGCTTTGACTCTTTCTGGCCTCTCTGGAATGTCTTCCTTTTCGGCTTCCGGAATTTCATCCATAGGAACATCAGGTAACTGGTCTTTTACATCGAGCATGTCTTCTAGCTCTGCCTCAATAGCTTCATTATCTTCTTCTGTCAATTGCCCAGATATAAGTTCATCTATTTCCCTTTGTTTTTCAATTCCTTCCTTTGTCTCATCTAATATCTTTTCAATTTCATCAATGTTCAATATAGCGTGCACCTTTTTAAGTGCTTCATTGCCAGTTTTCAGCCCATCCAGTACCTGAAAATTAAACAGAATTATTAACTTTTATTGTTTATTTACTTACATATTTTAATGCTCTGTTTTAAAGAAATGTGCCACACCCAGTACTCTTATTCATATTTTATAGATTAAGAATCAATGGTGCTTTCTTAAAAGTGTAAAAAGTTAATACTGTGGTAAGGTATTCATCTATTGTTTTGTTTGACCTACTCAAATCAAAGACCTTCTAATAGGAATAAGTTCCTATTATTATTATGTGTTTGTAAATACCTGTATCTCTATCTGTGTGAATTCTAAATCATGGGCGAGTTGTTCTATTTTTTCCAACTGTATGTCTGCATTTAATAGAAGTTGTTCCTGGTACTTCTTTTTTTTCAATAACGATTTCGCTTTATCACGTTTGTCTTGGGCTAAAAGTTTTTTAGCCAGTTGGCGATCCCTTTCCAAATTTATTTCAATTTTCTTCTGATACTGTTTCAGTTTATCTCTCTGTTGTTTGAGCTCCAAAACTGCTTTGTCTTGTGGAGTTATACGACTCACAGGTTTCTTACTTTTAGTAAAAAGCCCACCCATTATTTACTTTCAAACTTATCAGATAACAATGATGATCGAAGATTCTAAAAACGTAGCAATAAAATTGTAATTACTTTTCACGTAAGAGCATAGTTTTTTAATATGTATTTCTTCACCACTTTATAATAAATGAATTGCGAACAGTTTAAAAATCGTCAAATTATAAAACTCAAAACTTTCTACGGAGAACTTGTCGCCCAAATTGACATTTGACACTCACACTTTTTTTTTCTTATTATGGCACTACGGCTATTGAACCATGGCCAGTCTTGAGTATATAAATGGCGGGAAAACTATATTCTTCTTGTCACAAATCACAATTTTCCACAGATCATAGAAGTAAGAGATATGTAAGTATTATTACCTCATTGTATGTTATGTGGGCGTGGCACATGTCGCCCACTCATTGCGCATTTGCGCATTAGGTTGTCAGTCACATGTAAATCGCTCCACGGCTTACACGTTGTACTACGTGGTAAATTGTAAACAAAACGCCGACTTGTGCAATAATTACGTGCAGAAATCGCAGCGAAACTTTGAATAAAAAAAATTGCGGGATCACCTATCACAGCCAACTGTAATTTATACGATTTTTTAATTTAAAAATCAATTATTCTTCACGAAAAATATTCGCCGCTACACCGCCATTTTCAGGCCATTTGATGTTCCGTGAACTATCAAACCGACAGTATATTATTATAAGTCTACTAGCTGTTGCCCGCGACTTCGTCCGCGCTAGTATAGTAGATCACGTCCCAAGTATTATTTTTCAAAATTGTTCAATGTACAGAATTGACTTTCCTACGATTTTATTATATGTATAGATAGATAGATTTGTTCCTAAAAAGGATAATTAAGACGCAATACAAACTCCACGATACCTTTTAATTATGAACAAAAGTGTCATGAGGAATAAGGGGGGGGGGGGTTTGGGGGGGCGCAGCCCCCCCAAAACAAACGAATCTGAAAAACCGTATGTGTAGTTTAGTTTTTAACTTTGTTCTTAAAAAAGATGTATAACGCCGCAACACCGCTTTGTTTGAAGCAAAATTTGAGGAGGGGGGTTGTGGGGGGGGGGGCAAGTCCCTCCCCCCCCAAGAAAAGACCGATGCCAAAGCTCCCAGCATGTTAATCAAACGACACTCGAAACTTGTATAGAAAAGATAGACAAAAGCTCATAGCATGGCAAGGAGTGAAGATAGATACAAAGTGTGAAGGAAAAATTTGTAGGAAATTTTATGGGCTTTCATCACGTACAAGACATTTTTTCTCTACTACACACCGTTTTAGCGATATGAGCAAAAAACTAAAAATTTTGAAACTTGAGCCCCTCCCCCCGCCCTAGGTGATATCGTCATAATATATAGCCTATGTGTTGACCCGACCTCTATATAATATTCGTGCAAAATTTGAAGTAAATCCATTCAGTACTTTCTGAGTTTATCCCGGACATACATACAGACAAACAGACAAACAGACAAACAGACAAACAGACATACAGACAAACAGACAAACAGACAAAAATTCTAAAAACTATATTTTTGGCTTCCGTATCGATTGTAGATCACGTCCCAAGTATTATTTTTCAAAAATGTTCAATGTACAGAATTGACTTTCCTACGATTTTATTATATGTATAGATATATAGATGTATCAAACTAAGGCACTAGTGATGTGGTATATGATGCAGATTTTGGTATCGATATTTTTATCGACATTTCTTATGCGGTTGCGTTATTATCAACACAAATATTATAATTTTATAAAACTAAAGAGTTTGTTTGTTTGAACGTGCTAATCGCAGGAACTACTAGTCCGATTTGAAATTTTGAAATATTCTTTCAGAATTAGAGTAGTAGTAGTAGTAAAGTACTTAGCTTGTTTTTATAAAGTAATAAAAGTTAATAAATCTTTTTTCGTCATTTCAGTACTTGTTTCCGTTACTTTGAAGTTTACCTTACTTTGGCGGACGACTAGTGAAGAAAATTGATCCTGTTTTTTAAGCCAAATTCTTCCCGCAAACAAAGATTTGTGTGCATTAAGGCGACGCCTTGATAATTTGGCTGTAGCGATGTCGATTTTTCTCAGCAATGACTAAAGCTAACAAATTAAAGTTCACTGTCAGTATTCATTATGTTTTTGTCTTTGAATTACCCATAGCATAACACGATTGGTCAATTTTTATAAAAGTAACATTGTTAAAAATAATACATAGACAGATAAAAAAAAGTTATGAATATAATTTATAATTTTATATCGTTTTTTAATGGTTTTTAAATTCAAACTTCGTTTCGCATGGCTGGTTGATATGTATTAAGATATCCAGTCTCCGCTGAAAGAACGATTTTTCTCATGACTACGTACAAAATACCACCAACTATCAACATTCCTATGCCTGCCATTAAACTTATTGCCCAAGCCGGAACTGCGTTTCCATCTAAAACAGAATAAAACTATATAGTTATTATTTGGTTATTATTCGATGTTTTATTATATCATTATTATTCCCTTCGACATTAATTAGTGTTTATTTTCGTAAATGAAATAATTTTTTTTTTTTCTGAGTGGAACAAATTGTTTTCAGAATGTTTTCGTGTTGACCAACCAGTCCTACCACCGGTTCGATTGTAGTTGTTCGGTCATAATCTAAATAATAAATATTATACGAAATTTCTGTAACATTAAATTGCACTTACGGTAGTATGTGCGGGTCATAACTCGTCTACCGCGAAGAATTTTTCTCCTTGCTTCAGTCTCTTGTGTGAGGGTGCTCAGAATGACTGAAATCGTATCAAATATAAAAATTTAATACCTAGTGGCCAGAGGAATTGGCACAGTATAGTCAGTAAATTGTTAATTTCGCGGATTCTTGGAAATATATTGTTCTCGCGGCCGTATGTGGCCGCTTGGGAGTTGAAGAGTTGAGTGGTGAATGGCTGGTGACTGATGAATGGTGAGTGGTGACTGGTGACTAAGGCCGGTATAAATAGTCAGTACTCAAGATGCATCTCGGTCTCAAGACACAGTTCAGGCTCTGTGATTGGTTGGCTGTCAAAATTTGGACCAATCACAGAGCCGAACCGCGTCTTGAGACCGGGTCGCATCTTAAGTACTGACTATTTATACCGGCCTAAGGGTGAATTGCACCAGAAGCGTAGTTAAAGTTAAGGCTTAGGTTATATATATATTTCACATTTTGATATTATGGTTAAAGTTAAAGTTATAGGTAGTTAAAGTAAGCCGGTGCAACCCACTGTTGGGTTGCACCGAAATGAACTGTCAAATCCCTAGCAAAAGTCGCCATATTTGACGATAACCTAAGCCTTAACTTTAACTACGCCTCTGGTGCAATTCATGGAGATACTTTGAGTCCCGGGAAAGGACATAGGATACTTTTTATCCCGGAAAATTTTACAGTTCCCGTGCGATAAACGAACTTTAGCGCAACGGAGTTGCGGGTGTCATCTAGATTCTAGGTAATCTAGTACAGTCTGTCAAGAAAGTCATGACAGGCGGGAAAATTTTTAAATGAAAAAAATAATATGAGAACTTTAATAATTCGAGATAAAAATGTGCAAGGTGACAATATTTAAAATGTATTAAGCGTTCTCTGTAATTCTCTGTTTTCAAAAAATTCAATTCAATGTACAGAATTGACTTTCCTACGATTTTATTCAGTAAGCCAAATCCTATTGAAGCGAACGCCTTCATCATAGAAGCTCAAATCTTTAATAATTTGAGTTCAATCAGTCGAAAGTCTAAGAAAATTTCTAAAAACTTTCATCCCCTATTTCATCCCCTTAAGGGTGGAATTTATTAAATTTCTTTCTGAGAGGATGCCTACGTCATAGTCTGTCTTAGTATATTTAAGGCCGTCACAGACTTAGCTATAATATATATTAATGTACCGTACTAAACACAGTGAGACCAGAAATATATATTATAGCTGAGTGTGTGGTCACGCGAAAATTGTATAGAAAATATATATTAATGTGCCTAGCTATAAATATATTATAATGTATTATAGCTACGTCTGTGACGGCCTTTATGCATACACAGTCTCAGCCCGATCGGTTTAAAATTGAGAAAGTTTCATACAAACTGTCAACCCCAATTTCACCCCCTTGGGGGTAGAATTTCCAAAAACGCCTAAATACGTATTCATTTATTTTTATTCAGTAACCCAAAGATAAAGTTTCATGTTTCTAACTTTAGAAATGACGAACTTTCATTCAAACTTTCAACCCCAATTTCACCCCCTTAGGGGTAGAATTTCCAAAAACGCTTAAATACGTGTTTATTCATTTTTATTCAGTAACCCAAAAATAAAGTCTCATATTCCTAACTTCAGAAATGACAGACTTTCATACAAACTTTTAACCCCTCTTTCACCCCCTTCGGGTTGAAATTTCCAAAATTCCTTCCTTAGTGGGTGTCTACTAATTAAAACAACCTTGCTCACCAAATTTCGTGGCTGTAACTTTAACAGTTTTTGCTCTGCGATGATGAATCAGTCAGTCAGTCAGTCAGTCAGTCAGTCAATCAGTCAGGACTTGTAATTTTATGTATATAGATTATTATTATAGAATTATAGTAGTAGTAATTCTAGGTAATCTAGTAATAATTATAATCACACGTAAAAACTCACATGTCACATGCGAATACATTAAAATACAGGCTTTGTTATTACCATATCACAGGTTCAAACAATAGTTCATTCATGAATGTCGAGAAACTATATAATTAGTACCTATATTATTTTATTCAATGTAATGAATTGATAACATAGATTAAACATAATACTTATCAATAATTATATGTACTTCTGCAGACTAGTTACTTACCCAGTAACACTGCTAAATAAAATAATAAAGATCTATTTCTAGCCATGTTTGTTTAATTTAATGTACGTATCACTAATAAGAACAACTACAGATATCAATAACAAAACGCTGTGTTCCGTTGTTGATGATATCAACGAAATGAATTTTGCAGTAGATAAAGTCTTATCTTTAAGATAAGATAACAAGTTACCACTCACCTAACTATTAGGGCCACCGCACATTAGAGACACGACAGTTTGTAGACAATCTTGTTTCACATAGACGAGTCAGCTTTACGATTAAAGAGAAACAGTTGTGTCTACCACGGTCCACGCGGCGCAAGACGAAACTGTTTTGTCTACGACGACGCAACGCATACAATTGTATAATCATCAGTAGAGAACGCTCGGATCATACTAGAACCTAGGTACACCACTAGACAGTTTTGTCGTTGATGTGCGCGCTCGCATATATCACAGACTTATAAAAGATACGCATACATACACTTCAAAGGGAAGCTGACACTCGTTAGTCAGACTTGTCGCCGTGCCGTTCTTGTACGCATATTAGACAACTTTGTCTATGTAACGTTTTGTTACATAGACAAAGTTTTGTTGTAGACAACGTTTTGTTACATTGTCAAATGTGAAACCTAATATAACAAAAGAAAAAATTTGAAAATCGGTTCATAAACGGCGGAGTAATCGTTGAACAAACATAAAAAAAATATCCACAGACGAACGTATGTCGTATAACCTCCTCGTTTTTGGAAGTCGGTTAAAAACTGTCGTGTCTCCAATGTGCGGTGGCCCTTATAGTTTATGAGTTGTGACTTGACCTAAATTTTATTATTTATTTAGGTACTTTTATAAGATGTTGCAAATGACTGGTGAATGATTTTATTGAAATCTAAAATCATATTACAATATTATAATTATTATATTTTCTAACTTTGTCCAGCAGCCCATCTGTGAGCCCATCCCTAGTTTATACTTTATGGCCGTTCATTCTCTTTTTTTTGAGTAAAATGGCAACATTTTTTGTTTATGATCTACCTATAACACTGATCTCTATTATACAAGTACGCTGGATTGCTGATACAGACCTGCTTTTTGTGCCTATTTGAAGCGGAATCAGCGCCCCCATTATTCGGGTAGAGAACTAAATTTGACGTAACCACAACCAATAACAACAGTTGTCATCACTAGTTCCAAATACTCTCACTTCTGCTATCAGCGCCAATATGGCGGCTTTCAAACGTCATTTTTACGTCAGATTTAGTTCTCTACCCGAATAATAGGGGCGCTGGTGGTTTTCTTTCTCAATGACTTTATTTTTTTTCTAGTCTATACTTTTTTTTTATTTATTTAATTTTACGGGCCTGGATTCTAGTCCTTTTAGCCCAGTCCTTAAAATACGTCTTATTGTTTTTACATCGTTTTTCTATAAATATTATCAGGTCTAAAGTCTAGTCAAAGTCTTTGGTAAAAGTCTATACAGTCAGAAAGTCAAGTTGGTCATTCAGTAAAGTGGTAGACGCTTTACTGAAACCTAGAAACTTTCGATGGAGTTTTGGCGGGAACACAAAATCGCACGTTTCTGGATAATGCATCACTTTCCTACACTTGTGCACGATAATGAATATCTAATGGTTAATATTCTACCAATACTACACAATAAACCCAATCCAACACAATTCCAGGAAAATAATACAAAACCACATCACTCACATTCCCGGCAAAATACTAGTCTATACTCTATCTCAGTGTTGCCAGATCAGGGGATTTCCCCCTAGATTAAGGGGGTTTTCGACCAAGTTAGGGGCAAAATAGGGGAAAAAAGTATTTGGGGGATTTTTAGGGGAAATTCAAAAAACACGTCAAATACAGTTTTTTTGCCATATACACGTTCCTAACTTTTTTTTTACCATCTTTAAGGACGCTATAATATAACGGAAAAATTAGCAGGTCCAATGTCTGTATTCTGTCAGTACGAATATCGACGTTTATGACATTAAAATAACATTCATGTCAACGTGCCTTGTACAGTGGTGGTTACGACGCTCGCTGCATTCTTGATTTGGCGAAAATGTACCTATGGAAAAATTTGAGAGCGTTTCTTATTTTTCTTACTAAGTAGTTACTTGCTGTATGATCGAGCTTCGCTCGGTATTCGATACACACGAATAAAATGACATTTTCTAAAAAATTGATTTCTAGCTAGATCGATTAGACAAAAAATCTAGGAGATTTCTGGGGGGAAATCAAATTAGTTCAGGGGCATGTCGCCGAGATCATCTGGCAACACTGCTCTATTCGTAGTTCACAGTATAGCAATAGGGATATTATATTGCTATACTGTGTCGTAGTTCGTAACATAGACTTATAATATACTGTCGTATAGACGACCTGACAACCCGAAAATGCGTGACGATTTTCGATCTGTCAATGTGTGCGTGTGCTAGTGATGTATCTTTTACTATCGATAGTATAGTCCGTTCGAGTTATTTTACCTGAGTTTCTTTAAGAAATGAATAATATGCAACTTTGGCAGATTTTGTATTTCAAATTAGGTATTTATTTTATTTGACAGAAAAAAGGTTGACGATTGAAAAGTATAGATACACATTTTCGTTTGGGGTGATTTTTCAATCGTCGGATATGTTATGATATGAGGTTCTTTTAAGGGTAAATAATATACACATTATAAAGTTACTTATTTATTACTCAGGTAAAAGCTATCTGAAAAATCAGCCCTTACATTATTAGAAATGCAAATATAATGTTGAAAGTAAACAACACACATAGTATATTATTTATTCTTAAATTAAATACATATCATAATACTCTTACACACCCATTACATTTTTAGATTTGTTTTATGTTATAGTTAAATACCGATAAGTATATCGATAAATTTGATTCAAGCACTAGCGTATATGTAAAAAATTTTTATGAAAAATGTTTCTTCAAAAATTGTGTAATTTAGGAACAATAGCACCTTTAGTTACGCAAAATATGAAAGTAAAAGGGAGGATTGATATTATTTTATTTGAAATACAGAACTAAAGACAGAACATAGCAGAAATAAACACATCGTAGCAATTAGGACATGAAGATTAATTACCTGTGAATTTCACAGTGTGAAATGTATATTTTTCAGGATTATTCCTATGATTTACACTGCAATCACTCACAGAACAAGTTATCATTGTTATATATAATAGTATTTGTTCAAAATAACAAACGATTAAACGATAAATTGCAAATACCGAAAGGGCACAAAAACGCGTGTCGACTTGTGACGACCTGTCAAATAAAAGTGGTTACAGTTCACATTAGACTGCCTCTCTCTTTTCATCTTGTTATAATTCCATAAAGGATTTTCTTCTCCCTCGCACTCTTTGTTGGTCTATCGTAATCAGTTCTTCAACTGTCAACATACCTACATTATAAATATATCAAAATATATATATGTATTATCTATGCATTATAATATCTATCTGTGGTCTTCACTCTTCAATGAATGGCGTTGTTTCATCAATGATTTTTCGAAATACATTACGATAGTGATATAATTTTCGTGTTCTGGAACTAGTAAGAACTAAAATATTAATTATTCTTTTTGTGTGCATAAATTTGTATGGTATGATGATGTAATAACTTATATTTTCAACTTCTAGTATGAACTTTAACCATGGCTGTGTTAGCGGCCGCGCAGCTTTTGGACGAGTTGATGGGGCGACATCGAAATACAAATCCAAATGAAAAAATAAAGAAGCCTAATTGGGAGGACCCTGAAGTGAGATATTTTTATTGACAAAACCAATTCTAACCTATCTTGTTATAATTTTTTAAACATTATTATTGATCAATATTTGCAGTACTGCAAGTATTACATGGTGAAGTTCTGCCCTCACGACTTGTTTGTGAACACAAGAGCTGATCTCGGTGTATGTCCCAAAGTCCACGATGAGGAGGTCAAAGACTTGTTTGAGAAAGCTGAACCATCATACAAGAAGTCTCAATATGTTGAAGAATTCCTAAGATACTGTCGCCATATGATTAATGAAGTTGAACGTGAGTTAACATAGTTTAATATTAATTTTATATTTTATGTACCTAATAAATAGTATAATTGACTAAGGGCCTGTTTCACCACTTCCTGATATATTGTCGGATAGGCTATCCACAGCTTTTTTGACAGATTCTCCATTCTATCTGTCAAGTTAAGTGGTGCATAGTCTATCTGGCACTTATCAGGAAGTGGTAAAACAGGCCCTAAACAATTTCTGCAAGAAATACAAAAAAAAAAGACTTTATTGATGCATAAAAATTTCACATATTTTTAACATTTGTTTTTTTTTTGTTTCAGGTAAAATACTCAAAGGTAAGCAGAGATTAGAACTGATGAACTCCAGGCCTGATGGTCCACCAATGACTCAAGCACAAACTGAAAAGAACCAAGAACAGGTAATAGTTACTTAAATGGTTATTAATACAGATGATATTTCTTTTGTCTTGATGAGGACAAACTAAATTCATCCTAGACCAAAACATAAAACAAAAATTTCACTTTAGAATAATTTGAATGTATTTAACTGATGAATGATGATTAATTTAAATTTAAATAATGTGCATCAGATAGTTCCAGATATTAATATTTATAATAGGATAGTTCCAGATATTAGATACTTTGATTATGGTTCTCTGAGCTAAATAGTATCAGAATTTTATTTACTATGTTTGTTTTTAGCGTGTGTTGTGTATTGCCATAATGTGTGAATAAAGAATTAATTATTATTATTATTACCAGGTCAAGCTGTTGTCGGAGAAGATCACTGCCCTGGTCCAAGAGGCAGAGGAGGCCGGAACCTGTGGGAATGTGGAGCAGGCGCAGGGACTGATGAAGCTCTGTGACCGTCTAAAAGAGGAGAAAGACTCACTGCTGAAGCAACAAGAGAATAGGTATAGTTGTGTTTAGGCTAAATTGGCTCATATTTACACATAAAGGTACAAGTTGGAAGCCGGCTACATGCAGCTGCAGCGACATGTCGTCGCGACACTACTGGTTTCTATGTATTTCTATGAAATACCCTGCACAGTCAGGCGACCCGAAGCTAGCGATACTTTCATAGAAATACATAGAAACAGTAGTGTGGCGACGACACTACGTCTGCTACCGCTTCACGTCGCCCGTTGCCAAATGGCACCTTAAAACTGTCATAAATGGGAGGCTTATTACTTACTACTTACTACTTTTAAAAAACAGGTAGGTGTAGTGAGAAAGTCCTTTTATCTAATTATTTTCGCTAATAACAGTATGTTTTTTAGCCACTGGTCAATGACAGCAGAACTGGCCGCTGCCCAGGAGAAGCAAATGGAAGTGTGTCCTGTGTGTGGAGCATTCCTCATTGTCGGTGATGCACAGCAGCGGATTGATGACCATCTCTCCGGCAAGCAACATGTTGGGTATGTATACTGTTGAGCAATAGAAAATAGAGTTACTAAAATGGTGGCATAGAATTTTTGCTACATCTATAAGTTACTTTTAGTACCAGGTTACTCCAATAAGCTTTATCCTTTTAAAAATCATCAAGTCAAATTAACAACAATTAAATTATATTATCCATGCGTCGGATGGGCATGTAAAAAGTCGGTCCTGCGCCTGATCTCTCGCCAGTCGTGTCGGTCTTCCGTTCCACTGGGTTATGAGAGTAAAGGAATAGAGAGTGCTCTTGTGTACTCCGCACACACCCGGTGCTCTATAAAATTACTCCTGCGTACCTGGCCTGGTTTCAACGAAACCGCGGCCACCGTCACCGACACCCGTATGGGAAGTATTATTATTATTAGTATAGATAACATTATCTAAAAAAGAAATGCTTTGAAGGCTCTTACATAACTATATTATGCTAATACAGGTGTTAAAAATAATATTAATTTAAATTATAGAGTAGATAGAGTAATTTCTGGGGTGTATATGACAAGCTTCATAGCATTAAAATTATTATGAAAATATCTTCTATTGCAGCTACTTTAAATTGCGTCAAGCTTACGAGGAGATGAACGAAGCTCGCGAGAAGGAGCAACAGGAAAAGAGACGGAGAGAGGAGAGGGACAGAGACCGCAGCAACCGCGGCAGTGGGGGCCTGGGCTCGGATCGCCGAGACCGCGAGCGCATGGACAGAGACCGGGAACGGGACAGGGGGGACAGAGATAAAGATAGGGGGGACAAGGAGAAGGAGCGAGATAAAGAGCGCCACAGGTGAGCTAGGGTTGAACAGTCGCAAGTAGATTTGAATAATAGTTGTCTAGCAGCTAGCTGTCTGAGTGCTGGGATAGAGACCACAGGAATGGGGCAGGAGGACAGAGATAGAGATAGGGGGGACAAGGAGAAGGAGCGAGATAGAGAGCGCCACAGGTAAGCTAGGGTTGAACAGTCGCAAGATTTGAATCATAGTTTATAGCAGTCAACTAAGTGACTGTAAAGATAGAGACCGCTAGTGGGACAAGAGGGACAAGGAGCCTTAGCGCACTTCGTAAAACATATTACAAAAGTTAATATACTATGGGAGCTATACAAAAAAGGTGAATTTTGTTAAATACCACAATTTTTAAAGGGAATTTGTTCATTATGATATTATGAATTTATGACACATTTTTCTGTTTTCGATCAAGTAATCTGTGATTTATTATGATGAAATCTTGTATCTGCCATTATTTATATAACAGGTCTAGCCGAGACGAGAAGGAGAGAAGCCGCCACGAGGACAGGGATCGTGAGCGCGAGCGGGACAAGGACAGTGTGCGCGACAAGGACAAGGAACGCGAGAGGGAAAGAGACCGCGACCGTGAGAGAGACAAGGACAGGAAACATAGAAAAGAGAGAAGTGAGTTTACACAACTTGTGTGCCTGGTTTTTGAGGTTTTGACATGAGTTTATCTTTAATTTATAAGCATGGGATGTATACATATAATATTACTAGCTGTTCCGGCAAACGTTGTTTTGCCATATAAAGTATTTCGCACATATTATTTTATTGAAGTCACTAAATAATCAGTATATCACCATGGCAATATCAATTGCTATCCCGTCGTCAACAATGGTCGCCGTCGACTTGTAATAATATACTATTATATTTTAGTAGATATGTTGTCTAAATGTCTAGTGTATATTACTATTATACTAGACAACACCTATTTTTTTATATTTATATCAAAATAAAAAGTAGATATCCGATTCTCAACCCTAGCCGATATGCTCGCTAAGATTCACGAAAATCGGTCGAGCCATTTCAGAGGAGTTCAATTTCGCACACCGTGACACGAGAATTTTATACAGCACGACTGGTGAGACATGTTCAATATTCGAGGACGTGATATTTGGCTATTATATTAGTTGAAAAAAAATAATATAAAAAAATAATATCAATTGATCACTGAGTAAATGTAGCTTAAAGTTAAATAATTATTTACCCAACGCATGGACACCGCGCGCGATAGTAGCGCGCGGGGCGCGGGGCGGGGTGGGCCGCGCCCGGCCGCATAGTAATTTACTAAGTGTCCATTATTCATTTGTTTAAAGGATAATTTGGTTAAAAATTAAGTACCTAATTTTATTACATAATTATAATGAGAATCGAGTACGGAATACTCTCCTTAATTATCGGTATTGTCTCACCAGTCATGCTGTATATTAGATGTAATGTAACGGAATCTTTGAGCACGATTTTTTCGTATCTCCGGTAGTCTATTATTTGAAAAGTTGCATACATGTTAAGAGACAATAATTTGATTTGATTGGCAGACAATCAATGCGATAGTCAGTCGATAACACTACTAAATACATTTCAAACTACACAGGTTTTGGTGAAAGTCAGGTGATTTGATAAAAATGAAATTAAATATTAAAGTATTAAAACCAATACTTGTATTGTAAAATATGCAATTGTGTTAATTGTGCCAAGGCAGGTTCATAATGTAATTTAAAATTTGAATAAAATAATATTGTATTTAAAAATGGTTTGACCGTGATTTAAATTTTAAATTGCAACAGGTCACTTATTTTGTTCACCTACTGCAAATTAAGTTAGTTTTAGCTTACTTTTAATATTATTTATAAATAAAGCACGTTATTGTGTAACTCAGGATAGGTTACGACATTACAAATTAAAAATAACCTCCTTTTTTTGAAGTCGGTTAAAAAAATTAGCCGAAACTTTTTCTTTTTCGCTTCGTTATAGAATCGCCGATCAAAATGTATGGTCATAACATTGACATAAGACGAGTCGAACATCAACCACAGAATAGATATTAATACAAGTACAGAAGTCTCACTGCTTTGATCTTCACAAATGCCGCCTGTTTATGTGCCTACATAATTATTATTAACAAACGGACCGCACGCGAGCAGCCGACTTTGAGCTCTCTGGCGCCGCGCGAAGGTCGACATTACCTTGTCACTGTGTTATCCGATATTCCGAAATAAGGGTTGTCAATACTTTAATTAAATATCTATTGTACTATCAGATTCATGCTGTTTATAATGTTTACTTAGCGGTTGCACTTTTATCTACGGCGCGCGCGCGGGTCGAATATTATGTAAGAATAAGCTGAAATAAAAGTATAAGTTGCTAACATTTATATATATTTTTTTGTTTTTTACCATCTTTAAATTGACGATTATTATATTTAATCGTTGCAAATATGTGAAATCTACAAAACAATTTTAACAAATATTCGGCGCGTGCGGCACGGATCAGTGCGCGGCAACCATTCAATCGCCCCAACGTTGAGGAGTCTCGACATGTACCTACTTGTAGCTCGGTGGCGGAATCTCGTAGTGAAACCCCCCTGCATCAACGTCATATTAACGAACGCTTATGTCAATTCCATACATTTTCATCGGCGATTCTATAACGAAGCGAAAACGAAAACATTTTGGCACACGCCCCAAGCAAGATATCTCAAAAATGTCAGTTATATGGTCCACTACAATAATTATTACTTGAGTTGATCCAACGTGCCATGATTGACGTTAGGGCTCCATTCCACCGCGGCGCACGGAGAGACTACGCATGTGCGTCAAGCTTCGCTTTGTAAGAAAATATATGTGACTGTGTCCACTGCAACCCACAGACACGCTACGCACGAATCCGTGCACGTCCACGCGTGCGCGTGCGCCGCGGTGGAATAGAGCCTTTAATGTTTTATTATAAGTTTATAACACTTTAAAAACTCCTCCGTGGTCCAGTGGTCTAGCCCGTCTATAGCGTCGCTCTTGACTCGGGAGGTCGTGGGTTCGATTCCCGCGTTGGAAACATGTTATTTCCAAGTTTGGTTAGGACAATGCAGGCTGATCAACTGCAATCAGTTGATACAAGTAAGATGTCAATACAAGTAAGATGTTCCATGCGTCGGATGGGTGTGTAAAAAGTCGGTCCTGCGCCTGATCTTTCGCCAGTCGTGTCGGTCTTCCGTCCCACTGGGTTATGAGAGTAAAGGAATAGAGAGTGATCTTGTGTACTGCGCACACACCTGGGCACTATAAAATTACTCCTGCGTACCTGGCCTTTCAATGAAACCGGTGGCACCGTTACCGAAACCGGTGTGGGGAGTTTTATTATAAGTTATAAATAACCCTTTATCGTTACAGGGTCTTCTCGCGAGCGCTCGCGGCGTCGGTCGCGCGATCGTCACTAGCGTCTGACTGAGGTATCACAATGCACCACGAGCCGGTAAGCATACTTTTGTATCACTCTGTGAATGCCAAGTCCTCCCAACTCACACGACCGGCATATCCTAACACATCCACATTCCACCTCCAAATATTGGTACCATGATAAGTATTAAAGTGAACACTTGTTTTACAGCTTTATTTACATGCCAAAATTAAAGCTTGGTATTTGGCAAACATAAGGGAAATGTGCACATGCACTCGATTTGCTAGTCGTCACACCGACGGACTTGGCAGGTATTTAATTGGTATTATAGCTGCTGGTTGCAGACGATTGGAAAACTTTCGGCGATCGCATACTCTTTTGTCTAAAAAAGGTAGCGATTGTCTATGAATTTTTCTAATAAGCTGTCTGCGTATGCGGCGATTGTTGAGGTATTTTCATGTATTTGTATCGTCGTTTACCGGAGATCCGGAGTACCGGTGCCGTTGATTGCCAGGTATTTGTTAGGGCTCAAGGGATGTAGGGCTCCATTCAGGGATTAACCATATTAGATTCATAAACCTGCGAATGACTAATTTAGCTTTAGATTTGATCGAGATGTCAGGGAGCATGCTATATGCTCCTATGACACAAAAGGATGCTGTTTTTACATCAGCTGTAATTTCCAGGTACCCATAGATGGCAACAAATCTCTCAAGAATCAGCTCTACACATTTGTTGCCATACTTTATTCAAAATACACTCTATGTACCCTTATGAGGTCAAGTGAGAATGATAAGGTTACATGTAAAATATTTTATATATTTTATAAACAAATACAATAAAAAACTTGAGATTTGATATAAAACTTATCATTCATCAATTGATTTCACATAAGTATTTTTTATTATCATTATTAGCATATCGATGGGCTTTTCAGTTGGCAAACACTAAACGAAGATGGAGATTGGAGCAGCAGAAGTGTTGGAGTCTTCAACATCTAAGAGGTATTTGAAATTAAGAACGAAGAAATCCTGCTAGCCGTTATCACAAAATAGTCACTGGGCCATCGGTTTTGAGGTGACATGAATAAATAAAATACAATTTCCAAATAATATAATTAATGCATGTATTGAATTGCATTAAATAAATTTGTTATCGACTTAGATTTAAGTTTGTGTAAACGCTACCTCTGCTATTATCCCTAAGGAGGTTATTGTAACCCAGACTCCACTGGATGAGTTCAGGTATTTATCACCTTTTATTTCTTTTAAATAATGCAATTGTGATTGATTTTATCATTGATTTGTGTGAACCATTAGGGATATTAAAATATTATAGCATATTTTTTGGTTTTATTTACTCCTTTAATTCCCAGTAAGTATAAGTTTTGATACTCTGTAAAACTGACCCTATGGCGAATGGGTTTATAATATAAGTTACAATTACTAAGAAAGGCCGCACGTGTATGAAACGTTAAGATTCTATTACATGATTAAAATATAATAATGTTATTGCTTCCTAATAAAAGAAGCAATAACATTGTTATTTATTACATGTTTATTACCATGATTATTCTGCAGCTATAGAAAAAGTATTATGCAAAGAATTTTTCATAATTTTGAGTTTGTTTTAAAACTTTGGCACGGCGCGGTGGATAGAGTAGCCTGAGAAAATTAAGGAATTCTGCAGGGCTATTATGACCGTTTACGAAAAGTGCACGATTCCAGGCAGTTCAATTTTCAATCTTTAACTGCCTTGTTCTTTATTCGTATTATTACACAGATTAAGTATTATTACCTCAATGTATTATTAGCTCTAATGAGGCGTTTTCTTATTTTTTTAATTTGATTGTCAAACAGTTTCCATGTTAGTAACTAGATGGCGTATGGGTAGACAACTATCGGTAATACCAGGGAATACCATCAATAATTGCTACAAAACTGGGCAAAAAAATGTAAAACTTGATACATTTCAATTTGATAAAGACGCAATAATATTCCAATGAATAGGATAATACAGTTATTATAACGATGTTTTAGTTGTAACTCACGGAAGAAATAGCCCTATTTACCGATATTCACACCAAATGTCACAGGAATTATACATTTAGGTTTTGACAACAACTTGCCTGCACTTCTGCAAGATGACGAATATTTAATGGCTGATATTTTACCAATAATGAACATCAAAAACCCTAACAACACAATTTGGGAAAAAATAATAAAAACCACACCAACAATAAAAAGTAGAAGAAGTTTGAAAATGACATGCCCGTTAAAACTCTTTCAGTTGTCAGTTTTCAGTTTGACAAGTATTCAATAATGTTAGCGTGTTCCTAAGCCGTTACCAGTATACTGGCCTAATCGCTTAGGCCAATGATCGCTTAGGCGTATGCTCTTCGTGAAATTTAAACTAGAGAGACGAAGCAAAAAAACAGCAATATTTGGAAATGTATAAATACATACAGTTTTATGTTAATATTATGCTAATGAAAACTAGGTTTAAGATATTTTGATTTATGTCACACTTGGCAGTACACTGATATTTTTTGGAAACACAACCCATATGTAGTCAGTGGTGCCAACCTGCAGATAATTTCAGATCGGTGGGGAACCAATAGAAAAATCTAGAAGTGTCTATCGTCGCGCCATCTGGTGGATATTAAAAAAAGAAAACAACCCATTCTTCTGCCTGGATTTCATACTGGATTTGAACCGTTTTGTTGTCTATGAATGGATTTGATAGGTACGTCCATGGTACGTCAGATCATGGTCAGATCAGACGAGTATGTAGGTGGATTAATGGAGTTTTGCCGGGAATGTGAAAGAGTGATGTTGTGATTTTGTAATATTTTCCTAAAATTGTGTTAAGTTGGGTTTTTAATGTGTAATATTGGTAGAATATTAACCATTAGATATTCGTTATCGTGCACAAGTGTAGGAAAGTGATGCATTATCCAGAAACGTGCGATTTTGTGTTCCCTCCAAAACTCCATTGAAAGTTTCAGTAAAGCGTCTACCACTTTACTGAAACGACCGACTTGACTCCTTGACTGTATTGACTTTTACTTAGACTTTGACTAGACTAAATGACCTGACGATATTACATGAAAACGATGCTGAAAATTACTATAGGAGGAATACGGTTTTCCCGCCATATTCCTTACCTTTTTACCTTGTCTGTGGCACAACATACACAATACACATACTTTGTGTCAAGTTGCCAAAAACGAAGAGAAAGAAAGGAAGAGTATGTAGGTGACATTAGGAAACGTCAAAATTCAAACTTGACATAACGACATTTTTTTTTAAGAAACGCACATAATATAAGGGCATAGCCAATGATGATGATATTTATGGGAAATATTTTTTTACTTTATAATTACATTAAATATTAAAGATATTATATTAAATTAATTAAATAGATTGTTTATTTGCAAAGGCGCACGGCAAATGTAAATATTTTAAATGTTGCAAGTTGCAACACTGTCTGACCGGGACGATTATAAAGAGAACAAGTTGTACCTATAAAGATTTTAATTTTTTTATCATAAATAATTAATCTTAAAATACACAACGAATTTATTCTTGTTCATAAAAAATGAATTTACGGATAAAAGCTACAAAATTCAGTGTTTTTACGAGTCTACACATATTATTCATGGAACTTTTTAAATACGTATGTTTTTACCGCCTTTTATCCATTTTGGCAGAAAAATAGTAAAATTTTACATCGTTCGATTTGCCTTTATATTTCTTGTATGTATTAGAACATCCGGGAATACAACAATGCATATTTCAATTCTTGAAAATTATTAAATTTTGTCAAGAAATCTTATAATTTTCCGTAGCTTGATAAACCCAGTCGTAAAAGTTTCGGCTATTCGCCACTTGTGGCCTCCTTGTGAGTTGTGAGCACAGAGTACATTCTTGTTGTGAGTATAGTATTCGTTGCTTGTGGCAGTGTCGTCGCTCTGCACGGTCCCTTATCATTTTCTCATGCGAAAATATTTAACATGTTTGAGTTATTTTTCAGCTTAAAATTTAAATCTTTAAAAGAGAATTAAATTAAAATTCATATTCTCATTATTCTCAATAATTTGTGAAAATAAAGAAATGGCGTAAGTGTTTTTGTGTTTATTTATTGAAGTATGATTGAGTACCTACGACAATAGTTAGAGCGGCTTAAAAAAATAATAACTAAGCTATTCATGTTCAGTTCACAGGGGATTTCGCGTCGTCATAGGGTTTCATACAACCAACTTGAATCATTGTTTGAGTTTTTAAATTCCCACAAAGAGGTAGCTATTGGTTATAACAAATCCGCGCAGGCGCGCGAATACTCTAGAAGAAGTTGGACAACCGTGGCAGAGGGTCTCAATTCCATGGGTGAAGGTGCCATAAAGGATTGGAAAGTATGGTCGCAAGTAAGCAGATAATAATTATTCACTTAAATTACTACCTACTAAGACTAATACATATATGGTATATTAGGTTTCGGTTAACAAACCATGCCCAATGCCGATTGAATTTTTTTTTTCAGTACTGGGTAGATTTTAAAGCAAAGTTAAAGAAAAAAGCAGCTTGCATCCGTGCTGCTCAAAACCGCACGGGAGGTGGCCCCAGTGAGGCCACTCCTCTGAGTGATATTGAAAAGAAATTTTTAAGTTTGCTTGGCAACGATTATGGGAGCGGGCTACCAAATTCCCAAGTAGACCCTTTTCCTGATGTAAGTGTCTTTTTTTATTTAGATTAATAATTTTTGTCCGTTGTATAACTGCTTAGGTGAATTATTATTATACTTTTAGCTAACTCAACTGGTACAATATGATGTGCCAGCTCCCGCTCTAGTACCTGCACTAGAGCTGTCACCAGTGCAGGTACTACAGTCACCTCCGTGGTCTAGTGGTACAGAGCGCGGCACTTGACTCGGAGGAACATGTTATTTCCAAGTTTGGTTAGGACAATGCAGGCTGATCACCTGATTGTCTGACAAGTAAGATGATCCATGCGTCGGATGGGCATGTAAAAAGTCGGTCCTGCGCCTGTCTCTCGCCGGTCGTGTCGGTCTGCCGTCCCACTGGATTATGAGAGTAAAGGAATAGAGAGTGCTCTTGTGTACTGCGCACACACTTGGGCACTATAAAAAAATACTCCTGCATAACTGGCCTGGTTTCAATGAAACCGGCCACCGTCACCGAAACCGGTGTGAGCTATTATTATTATTACAGTCACCAGAGCCTGCACAAAATTCAGACTCAAAACCTGTGCCTGCTGCACCAGAACCTACGCCTGCTGCACCAGAAAGATTGAGTCGGCGACGTCGCAGGCGACAGCCATTGACCCAAGAAATGGCTAGAGAGAGTCTAGTCAATATGTCTAGAAACAGGCTCTCACTAGAGCAAACAAAAGTGGAGCATCTGGGCTCAATTGCTCAAAGTCTGAAATCAATTGTTGAGACCAATCAACAAATATTAGACAATTTAAATGTTTTAGCATCAGCAATGACAAGGTAAGAAAAAATTTGTGCTCATGAGTCATAACTGCATGTTACTGATTATTATGCATATTATTCTCACTTATTATTCCACAAAATATGATGTTCTACAATAAAGCTAGTAATTTAAGACAATTATTATCATGCAAGAAATATTTATTTATTTATTATTCGGAACAACAACAGCCATCAATCTTATATTACTAATAACACTTGCATAGCTAACATTATTATTTTGTAAACAGGGTCTTACCACAAAAGATTTAAACACCCGTTGAACTGTTGTTTAGAGAAAAATTCAGTACAAAATTGTCACAAAACAACTGTTCAACAGGTGTTTAAATCTTTTGTGGTAAGACCGTATAGACCTTAAAAGCTATACTTAACAGTAGAAAATAGGGCCAATAACAGTTGTTCACTTATTACCAACTTTTATAGGTAGATGATATTAAAATCTTAACATTACAAACTTATGGTAGGTTATTACACACTAGATTTATTTATTATTAAATATAAACATGTTTTAATAAAGAACTTACCACTAACTTAATAATAATCTTAATCAAATAAACCATTTTGATTATCTATACTAATACATAAAATGCAAAAGTGTGTCTGTCTGTTACCTCTTCACGCCCAAACCGCTATTACCGATTTTGCTGAAATTTGGTAAGGAGAAACTTTGAGTCCCGGGAAAAGAGGATACTTTTTATCCCGGAAAAATGTATGGTCAGAGTTTCGGATGGCGTCATCTAGTCTTGTATATTTTAATTTCTAGTAGTCCAAGAAGACCAGAGTCAAACGAGGGAGTTCCTTTTTAAACCTTCCCTGAGCTATACATTTTGGCTGGAGATGGATGTGTGAGTTTGTTGGTAAGTGTCCTCCCGCATTTGTCTTGATATCTCATTTTCCATTTCTTTCTCTGTAAGTACCTCTACAAGGGTGTTTGCACTGTTACATATGTTTGTAAAATTGTACAGGCATTTACCAGAGGCTGCTACACTGTGAGAATAGTGGAGCACCCTTTGTACCAGCAAATACCTTGATCTCGCTTTTAAGGGGCCAATTTTTTTTTCGATTATGTTTAAATGTGTTCGAGCATGTATAATATTATAATGTGACTCTGGAGTGCACGGACCGGCATAACATATTGGTGTCATCAAAAATCCTCTTATAGAGTATCCTGAATCACCTGTAAACAAAAAAAAATATTGACAATATTATGTGTCACATAATTTGCAGAGCATACATGATACAATTTACAATATTATACATACCGAGTAGTTAATAGTTATATTATTGCCTCAATATTGGATTGGCGCTAATTTCCTGAAAAGGGGATGGTTTGCGTATGATGAATGAGTCAGCCCCACCGAAACTCGCATCCATGACACTAATATCTGCATGTCTGCATTACTTATCTAAAATTATAATTGTTTCAGATTATTCTCAAAGAACAAAAAATGAAGAAAGAATATTTTATTTTTTTAATTTCTAGTTTAATATAATGGCTTTAATGTCGGATTTTTTGTTCATAACTATCTATGCTAGTGCTGCCTTTAGCGTGAAAATATTGCAGAAACATAATATTATACTTTACTTTGGAACTAGATTTTTTTTTCATGATATCACTGTTCTTCAAACTCCAAACCATGTGGCATTTCATGATTTCACATAGGTACAAAACATCATTTTCTTCTAAAACTTGGTCCATGCATAATTTGCTGACTATCGGCAGGTGACGCTCGAGTGGATACCTATTGCATGAGCAATTGAGATTTGAGCATTCAGCATGAGCCATGAGTATGACATGACTATTGACTGCAGACTGAGGAGCACAGAACAGATTTACTCCTAGCGGAGAAGAACATTGACTTAGTACAAAAAATTCTCGCGAATACTTCAACGCCATCTATTGGCTAGCCCCCATCAACTTCACGAACCCGCGAATTTTGAACGTATGTCAATTCATAGGGTTCTCTTAAGGATTTTATTTTTAACTAAAATTGGGTTTAGTTTTACACTAGCAAGAAACTTGTAGCAAATTAAGTTTCTTACTAATGTAAAACTAAGTTACAATAAAAACAACATATAAAATGAAAGTCATTTATTTTCAAATATAAAATACCCACATACACAGTTTCTTTAATATTTTGTTCTTATTTCTTAATATGTACCTGTAGACTCAGGTGAATTTAAGCTTCTAAAGTTCTAACAGTGATTAGGGTTAAGACATTGGCGATTCACTAAGTAGCCAGTTTTAAAAAAAGAAGGAGAAGAAGATTAAAGAAAGAGAAGAAGAAAAATAGGTTATAAATTTATGGATTCGGAATCCTGAATATTATGCTATGTCCTTTCCCGGGACTCAAAAGCATCTCCATACCAAATTATTGGTCTTACCCCTTTCAGTATTAAAACCTTATTTACACGAATTTATAACTTAAATGTTCACATCAAATGCAAAGTCACTATCACAATTTTCACAGCACTAAAGCACGGAGAGAAGCACAAAACACGGAGGAACCGAATCCTAACTCAATGTTAATTGGCGAGCACAGTTTAGTTATTGGAATAATTACAAAAGAACGGAATTACAACAAAAAGCAAAGTCAATGGCAGACATTTTCCTTGTGACCATCGATTTATATGTAAGGATATGCCTACTACTAGAAGATTTTGCTAATAGGTTTTTCATACAAGGAAATAGAGAGCCATCTATGAAAAATCGATTGAACTACGTAGTGCGACACAATATTCGGCCGCGTGCGAATGCTGTTTTACCGACGAACCACGCGTTCCACCTGGCGTTGAAAACGATCAAAACGCTGAAAATGCCTTCTATTTTTAGCAAGATCGTTTTCAACGCCAAGTGGAACGTAGGGGTTGCGTCATTACTCGGTAAAACAGTAGCCATGGCGGACATCGATATGTAGTAAAATTATAAATTAATTATTTCTATTCTTAAACAGTTTGTGAATTTGTGATGCTTACCGATGATAAGATATTCCAATGTGCTTTTTTAACTTTTTTGACATAATTTTTGCAGCTTTTTACCACACAACTAGGCATTTTTATGGCACTGAATAGACATACGATGACACCCGATTTGTTCTGCGGACCACAAACGACTAAGTCACGTAGGAGTCAAACGGAGCGTTTTGACCCCTACGAATCTGCATCATTGCAACGCGCGATTGACCCGGTCCTTAGTAATATATAAGTCTATGCTTGTGACAAAATTACACAGAATATTCTACTATACTATGTACTCATTGGGGTGCCCAGTTGAAAAAATTATGATTTTTAAAATATTTTTACATTGGCATCCCAGGTCTGGCCCCCGTTTCATGATTGGCTATAGGGACCGTGCAGAGCGACGACACTGCCACAAGTGGCGAATAGCCGAAACTTTTACGAAAATTTTACTGTCAAGCTCTAGTGAAGCCACGGAAAATTAGAAGATTTCTTAACAAATTCGGAGTATTTTCAAGAATTGAAATGTATTGTTGTATTCCCGGATGTTCTACGTTGTACTTCTATGCAAGAAATATAAAGGCAAATCGAACGATGTAAAATTTTACTATTTTTCTGCCAAAATATTCACATGGCTTTGCTTATTGAAAAACGAAAGAAATGGATAAAAGGCGGTAAAAATATACGTAAGTATTTAAAAAGTTCCATGAGTGTTATGTGTAGACTAGTAGAAACACTAAATTTTGTAGATTATAACCGTAAATTAATTTTTTATGAACACAATATGAACATAACCTATAACCATTGCTTTCTTTCAGTAAACATCCAAACTGGCTTCCATCTTAATTGATATACATACATAGGCACCGCTCATTTAATTGGCATAAAGTTGCATCAAAGGTAAGGATAATTTGGAGAAGTCCTGCCAGGAATTCAACACTGAGGATAGTATTGAACTTGAACCATCTTGTCAAAGTGTTGGTTCTCAAAAGGATGATTCTTCAAGTAAGAAAAAGATTAGTAGTGCAGTCTTTGTGTGTTATTTAAAGAATACATACCTAAATGGTGTTTACACTTATGAGATCCAGACTGAAATTAGTTAAAAATAGTGACAGACAAAAGTTGTGAAGATGGTATCGATCGAATTGCAGGTTGAAATAAAAGCATTTATTTTAGTGAACTTGTTTTATTTTATTAATCCACAAGCATTTTCAGTAATTAATATAAGTATTTTTGCATAGCTTCATTATTTTATTGCAATATTTATCAAGTTTTTACTTTCTATGCTGATGGATGTTATTAATTACTTTTTCAGATATTTTTTTAGTTAACTAGATAAGCTTTATACATTTTTATTCACTCTTCCATTCTTTGTTTACGGGTTGAAAGTAGAAACCCTTAATATTATATTTAATATTATAAAAATATACTTAATATTATAAATGCGAAAGTGTGTCTGTCTGTTAGCACTTCACGCCCAAACCGCTAAACCAATTTTGCTGAAATTTGGTATGGATTTACTTTGAGCCCCGGGAAAGGACATTGGATACTTTTTATCCCGGGAAAATGTACGGTTTTCGCGCGATAAATGATTTTTGGCGCAACGGAGTTGCGGGCGTCATCTAGTCTTTAACTTTAATATTTCGATCGCGGATTCTTGGAAATCTGTCGTTGTTCTCGCGGCCGCATGTGGCCACTTGGGAGTGTAAGTATTATATCATTTTATAGTGTAAAACATAAAAAAACACTCATAAACTTGCCAGGGTCAAGGAGAATGCGAAGTCAAAGTCACTCACAAGTTACGTCTTTTACTCGCATCGCGTCGCTGCTGTCGAATTACGACGCCCTCTATAGTTTCTGCACGGTCCCTATAGTAGGGAGCTGACCACCCCTGCTGAGGAGTGAGGTATAGTTCGACAAGGCTCTACATGAATGTGGCGAGAACGGAGAAAAAGAACTAAAAAGTAAAAACTTCTAAACGCTAAACCACACGCTAAACGCTTCTATCATACAAAAACGTCATTTTTGACATTTGTTTGACAGTTCTCGACTTGACACATTCAAGCACAGATTAAGGATGTATAGGGACCGTGCAGAAACTATAGAGGGCGTCGTAATTCGACAGCAGCGCCACGATGCGAGTAAAAGACGTAACTTGTGAGTGACTTTGGCTTCGCATTCTCCTTGACCCTGGCTAGTTTATAAGTGTTTTTTTTATGTTTTACACTATAAAATGATTTAATACTTACACTCCCAAGTCCCAAGTGGCCACATGCGGCTGCGAGAACAACGACAGATTTCCAGGAATCCGCGATCGAAGTATTAAAGTTAAAGACTAGATGACGCCCGCAACTCCGTTGCGCCAAAAATCATTTATCGCGCGAGAACCGTACATTTTCTCGGGATAAAAAGTATCCTATGTCCTTTCCCGGGGCTCAAAGTAAATCCGTACAGAATTTCAGCAAAATTGGTTTAGCTGTTTGGGCGTGAAGTGCTAACAGACAGACACACTTTTGCATTTATAATATTATGTATATTTTTAAGATATTAAGTATAATATTAAGGGTTTCTACTTTCGACCCGTAAACAAAGAACGGAAGAGTGAATAAAAATGTATAAAACTTATCTAGTTAACTAAGAAAATATCTGAAAAAGTAATTAATAGCATCCATCAGCATAGAAAGTAAAAACTTGATAAATATTGCAATAAAATAATGGAGCTATGCAAAAATACTTATTATACTCATGCTTTGTCCTCGAGATTAGCATTAAGTGTACATGTAGTAGGCACACGGTGTCGCCAGATCTTGCACTGTATTTGAGATAATATTATAATCTGTGGAGATCTACCCTGTTTTTTTTTTTTGTGAGGGTAGAATAATATTCGTCATATTCAACCGATCTTCCGTTCTTCATTACGCATTCAGTGCTTCGCCAGACTGCACATTTTCGCGCGCGCTTAATTGTTCCGTTAACCAATATGGGTAAACGTATACGTGATAGTTACGACGACTTTGCGGAGTTCAACATCGACCTCATCGTCCTCGTCGAACACTTCGTCGGATTCGTCGAGTTCAAGATCCCGGTCGCAGACACCCGTTACAATTCGGTCGCTGCTTGAGCCGCCAAACATTGAAGGTTAGTAACAAATGTGGTAGAAATGCGATTAGCAAACCTACCCACAAAATATGTAATGCGGTTAGTCTCTGGGGCTAACACTTTACAAATAACGACAGTGCGGGCATTCTCTGGGAATGTCACCTTGTCGATAATGTAATAAAATACATACAAGCAATAAATTACTAATGCGGTCAGCCATTTCGGGTTGTCACTTTATTAATATTTGCTTATAAATTGGTAATGCGGGCTGCCTTTGGGGTAGTCACTTAACCAATAAAATTATACCGTCGAGTCCTGCTGGTGGACATGTCAGCCCTCGGGCCCCGGCTAGCGCAGCGGTCAGCGAACCGCTACCTTGTTCACGTTGGATGGCCGTTGCACAACAGCCTTCCACTAGCGGTGCTGTCAAGCAGATTGAACATGAACAGGTACTTAACATGGCAACGGACACTGATTCGGCCATGCCACCTGCAGTCGACCAGACTCGTGACCTTGAACAGCCTCCAGAACTCGATGAAGAGTTATTAAAAATATTGGGAGAAAATCCTTCACAAGTTAAAACATATGGCAAAGACATCCAAAATGGCCTCGCGGTCAGGCTACCACACGTAGCCACGTCTGGATTAACTAATGAAGCTCGCAAAGAACTTCTCGATAAGTACCTGCCGCCGGCCAATTGTGTATTGATAGACGCACCCGCCTTGAATCCGGAAGCAGTATTTGCTATTACAGATGCTGTTCTAAAAAGGGACAAGGGTATTGAGCTCAGACAGAAGCAACGGGCCCCTGCAGTGTCATGCATAGCGGAAGCCCCTTCTCTTCTCATTGAATCGGAACCGGAAAATACCACAATTATACAATTGTTAATGGATGCTACTAAGCTCATGTGTGATAGCCAAACCACAGACTCCTTAATACGCAGGAGCTTCGTCCTTAATGGCCTTCAGAAATATCTGAAGGATCAGCTACAGGCGACCTAGATAGATAAGCTTCTATTTGGAGAAAAGCTTGCAGAAACCTTGAAAGCCGCGAAAGCATTATTAAGGTCTGGGGCTAAAATGAAACCTCCGCCTGTTAAACAAACAGTATCAAAAAGGCCCCAAACGAATTTAAACTGGCGTGTTCCTCCCCCGAGTCAAGGCCGAAGGGGACCCACAGGATCCTACTTAAGGACTTACTTAGGAGAAGGAGCCTACTTTTACACCCAAGGATCGCCGGACCAGCTCATCGAAGAGGTTATCGCGTCTAGCGCAGAGTCGCAGCCACAATCGTTGTTAGACCAAGTAAGATAATATTATGCCGGTAGGCTGTAAAATTTTATTGACCAGTGGTCTCTTATAATAACTAATGATTCCACTATTTTGTCATGGATTATTAAACTTTTGCCAAGCTTATCAAATACCTTTTTCCCACAAAGGTAACTCACTATTCTCATATTCTCAGAGAGAAACATTATTCTGTGTCTGAAAGGATTGAATATGAACATTCAATTAATAAACTATTGACCGTAGGTGCTATTTTAGAATGTAAGCCATGTTAAGGTCAATTTATATCTTCTACTTTTTTAGTGCCTAAGCCTAACGGAAAATCAAGATTTATTTTAAATCTTAAGGCCCTTAATAAATTTATTCACACTACCCACTTCAAATTGAAAGATTTGAGAACTGTTCTCAAACTTATCTCTAAACACTCTAATCGTTGCTACATGAACACGATTTATTTAAAAGATGCATATTTTTTAATACGCATACACGATAATTAAAAAAAATATATATCTCCGGTTAAATTTTAACGCAAAACTATAATATGAATTCAATGTCATGCCTTTGGCCTTAATACTGCACCTTTTGTATTCAAAACATTACATACACCACTAGATTATTAAAAACCTTAGGGTTTATTATTAATTGGGAAAAGAGTAAACTTACACCTTCTACTACGTGCAAATTCCTGGGATTCGTCATAGACTCCGAAAAATTATAAGTCATTTTACCTCAAAAAAAAAAATCAAAAATTAAATTGGTAATTTTTTTAACAATTAAACAGTGTAAAGTCCGAGACTTTGCACGTTTAGTAGGGCTACCTTCCTCGGCCTGTCCCGCCGTTAAATACGGCTGGTTATATACGAAGGAACTGCGGTGTAAATAATATGTAAATATTTAAAAGACGATGACGACTACGATAAGCGCATGAACTTACCGTCATCACTATTACCAGACCTACAATGGTGGTTTATGGTAATAAACCCAACCAATGATATCGTTCGAAATAAATTTTGCAGATTTACAGCGATGCCTCAACAACGGGATGGGGGGCCGCCTGTGGTGGGGAACGCGCTAGTGGTATGTGTGTGTGTAGTGTGGACTGACAATGAACGCTCTATGCATAATATAAAATATTATCTCGAAATATTAGCCACTTTCTTCGGTATAAAAGTGTTTGCAAAAAGTTATCGAGACTGCCACATTCTTTTGAGAATAGATAACACAACAGCAGTATCTTACATCAACCGCTTGGGCGGTATGCAACTGTGCAGTTTCCACACCTGCACCTGAATAACGTCACTCGACAATTACTGTGACAATGGTATGAAGCTATTGAAAATAATGAAACTAGAAATATGAACTATTAAACATCATTTAATAGTTTTTTTTCGTCATACATCAGCTCCATTGATAAATTCGTTGCAGACACAGAATCACGGCGTGTTCACCCCAATATTGAGTGGGAATTGGCCGATTATGCTTTTTCAAATGAAAATTGTTGATCATTTTGGTGTTCCCGAAATTGATTTGTTCGCTAGTAGGTTAAATAAAAAGTGCAAAAAATATATATCCTGGCACCGAGATCCAGATGCCGTAGCTATTGACGCATTTACGTTATCCATGGTCTAACTTCTGTTTTTATAGCTTCCCCCCTTTTGCAATTATTATTTTGAAAAGATTAAGAAAAATTATTGACGCTAGAGCTTATGGTATAATGGTTGTGCCGCTTTGGACCACGCAACCGTGGTACCCTTTATTTAAGAGCCTACTCTTAACGGATCCCCTGATCTTTCGACCAGCTAAAACTTTGATTAACTCTCATTCCAGTAATCGAGATGTTCACCAGAAGGTTACCCTGCTTGTCGGGCTGTTATCGGGTCGTCATTTGTAAGAAGAAGCATAGGTACCTGAATCCTCCTGGATACCAATCATGTTAGCTTCACTTTCGAAAAATTCGCTGAAGCAGTACACCTGTCTTAAAAATGGTTTAATTATTATTGTAGGTGCAACAATTTGAATTTGTATAATGGTTCTACTGAAGATATTTTGTTAATATTCTTTACGCAATTATTTGAAACAGGAGCACAATTTGGAACTTTGAACACTTGTAGATCAGCCCTTTCTCTTATTCTCGGTAACAAGAAAACAAATAAAGATTGCATAAAGCGATTCTTTAGAGAGGTCTTTAGCCTACGCCGCGCCCGTCTCTTCCAAAGAGAATAATGTTATAATCACTACGTTAGTCGCTTCCCAATTGTACAACAATACGTGGGATACGACGCGACGGTCGTTTTAAATTACTTAGGCAATTTGTATCCAAATGACGACCTAAATCTTAAAAATGTATCTTAAAAATTGGCAACTCTTCTTGCTCCAACCACGGCTCATAGAGTACAAACTCTTTCAAAAATAAATATTTAAAACATCGAGTTCTTTTCTAATAAAATTTTTATCAAAATTCTAGACATAATAAAAACCTCACGCCCAGGTACTCCGCGACCAATTTTAGTTCTTCTCGTCTTCTACAGACGTCCTGAAATCTGTCCAGTCGTTACATTATGTTGTTACATCAGTAAACGCAATCATAACGTAGCAATGATAATAATCTATTTATTGGTGTAAAAAAGCCCCATAAACCTATCCCGTCACAGACGCTAAGTCGATGGATAAAGCTAACTTTGGCAAGTTGGGGTATCGATATCTCAGTATTTACTGCCCACAGTACTACTGCCCCTCTTACTAAGAGTGCAATAAGTAGGTTTTGACTACTTTCGAGATATTGGCGGTTAAAGATTTAATTTTTGTTTTGTGTGTATCTTCGTACTATGAAAGCTATCGATTTGAAACTTTTACTAAACGACAGATAAAATAATGCTTAATTTTATGTAGTGTATTATATTTGTGCATAAGCTTATATATACATTAAAAAAAGCAATAATGTATTTATCATTAGGACTTATGTATTGTTTTGATATAGCATTCCTAATCATAACTGCAATAACTACCCTACTTATTGCAGTTTTTCTTAGTAAACCGACATATTGCTCTTTTGTGTGGCATAAACTATACGATGCCCTATAGTTTCTTCCAACCATATGTGCAATAACTATCCTAGTTATTGCGGTTTTTCTTAGTAAAATATTTTAATTAGTTGTAAGACGGAGATGGTACATTACAAGAACATAATATAAGTTTATATGAAAATATATTAAAACAAAGTTATTTGGTTTAAAAATATTTATTTATAAAGTTCAAATCTGTATTATATAATATATTAAACAAATGTTAGGTACTACTTTCAACAATTAATAAAATCAAGACATAGGAATTAGGAACTATTCAGTTTCACCTAATAATAGAAAAAACATTTAAAAATAAAAAACTTCTCTTCTATATCTTCTCTTTTACAAAATGTTTATCTCTCTCCTTATATAGTATATATTAATATCTATTAAAAAGGTACATTAAGAGACCAATCTTTAATTTTTTTAATATCGTTTTCGGCATCTGCACTGCCCCGGGGTAGGGTGGGCTGACAGGATACGGTAATAAGCGAAGTTTAAAATAAGAACATAAACTATATTGTATTGTACTAAGTCCACGTGATTCGTGGATCATCATAGTGCAATACGTAGTTTATGTTCTTAATTCCAATTTCGGCTGTTTCCTGTCGACCCACCCTGCCCCGGGGCAGTGCAGATGCCGAAAACGATATAAGTACTTACGTACTTACTTAACCAAATACAAATTTGTTGCGTAAGAAATATTTTATAATAAGTTATTTACTTATATTGCAGAACATATTAAAACCTAAAAAAACCTCTTTAAAATAAAATCAATAAAATGTTTTTTTTCTTCCTAATAATTTCAACAGTTACATAATCAAAATATCACAACTTAGAATCTTTGTATTTACATAATTTAATAGTAATAACAAACTAAACAATATTTTAGAATACTTTTCTATTGAATAAAATCAAAAACATTAACACTTAATTATTATGGCACATTATGAGATCATTCTTTAAATCAGTCTTATTTCAATTAGAGTAACGTAGATAGCAACTTTAAAAGCAGTTTATAATTTTAATTATTAATCTATGTTTGACACTTGCGAAGATTCTGGTAAGTTTAACCAAAAATTCCTTCTCGTCTCTGGCATCAGAGGCAACAATTCTGATATTATTCTTTCTTTTCGATCTTTTTTTATACCTCTGAATACAGTTTTATTTTTAATATCTGGAAATTTTTTATTTTTTATAATTTTCATTTGTAAGAAATCTAATTCTTTTATTAAAGGTTAAGTAAGTACGTAAATACTTATATCGTTTTCGGCATCTGCACTGCCCCGGGGCAGGGTGGGTCGACAGGATACGGAAACAGCCGAAATTGGAATTAAGAACATAAACTACGTATTGCACTATGATGATCCACGAATCACGTGGACTTAGTACAATACAATATATAGTTTATGTTCTTATTTTAAACTTCGCTTATTGCCGTATCCTGTCAGCCCACCCTGCCCCGGGGCAGTGCAGATGCCGAAAACGATATTAAAAAAATTAAAGATTGGTCTCTTAATGTACCTTTTTAATAGATACTTTATATAAGGAAAGAGATAAACATTTTGTAAAAGAGAAGATATAGAAGAGAAGTTTTTTATTTTTAAATGTTTTTTCTATTATTAGGTGAAACTGAATAGTTCCTATGTCTTGATTTTATTAATTGTTGAAAGTAGTACCTAACATTTGTTTAATATATTATATAATACAGATAAACATTTGTTTCAATTTTTACAATTTCATATTATAATTGAACTTTATAAATAAATATTTTTATACCAAATAACTTTGTTTTAATATATTTTCATATAAACTTATTATGTTCTTGTAATGTACCATCTCCGTCTTACAACTAATTAAAATATTTTACTAAGAAAAACCGCAATAACTAGGATAGTTATTGCACTTATGGTTGGAAGAAACTATAGGGCATCGTATAGTTTGTGTCACACAAAAGAGCAATATGTCGGTTTACTAAGAAAAACTGCAATAAGTAGGGTAGTCATTTAAAATATAGCACTTAAAATTTATAAAACGTACTAGTCATGAGTGCAATAACTGGACTTCTTGCGGTTATTTTATGTAATATTACAAAATATCGAAGCTATCTAAGTCATAACTCAGGATATTTTGGTTATGATTAGCTACTTGCAAATCGTAGTATTAGATATTGCAGTTATAATAAACAACAGAACTGAAACTACTGAAGATACAAAAAAGTCGTCTAAGGCGAAAATATAGAGCTCATTTTCCTGATTACGGATATGTACTTAAGTCAATTTGCCCAAAAACTCGACTTATTGCACTCTTAGTAAGGGGGGCAGACTAGACACGCTGCAACTTTCAAGGCTCATCAGCTAGGAATTAATTTAAGTACAATCAGAAAAACCGCAGGTTAGAGCGGCCGCTCCCAAACCTTTGGTAGATGGATAATACGCAAAATAATGTTTCCTTTGCAGAAAGTATTAGTACTTAAACGATTCTTGATTGTCATTACATACTTAGGTACTTATTGTACTATGTAGCATTCATACCCTCTGTTATGTTACGTTAGATTGAAATGAAACATTCATTATTTAGTTGATATTTTTCTCTCTCAACATCTACATGTACACTTAATGCTAATCTCGAGGACAAAGCATGAGTATAATTAGTGATTAAACGAACTTCCATGAAGTGAAGTTCTATCACAATTATACGAGGGCTTTGTCCGAAGAGATTAGCATCCCACCCACCCAACTAAAGTTTCTCTTCCCAGGGAGAATAAAATATCAACATAATATTATAGCCTATAGGTAGCTCTGAACTAAATGAAGAACGGAAGATCGGTTGAATATGACGAATATTATTCTACCCTCACAAAAAAAAAAAAACAGGGTAGATCTCCACAGATTATAATATCTCAAATACAGTGCAAGATCTGGCGACACCGTGTGCCTACTACATGTACACTTAATGCTAATCTCTTCGGACAAAGCCCTCGTATAATTGTGATAGAACTTCACTTCATGGAAGTTCGTTTAATCACTAATAATCTTACTGAAAATGCTTGTGGATTAATAAAATAAAACAAGTTCACTAAAATAAATGCTTTTATTTCATCAACCTTCTGCGATTCTATCGATACCATCTTCACAAATTTTGTCTGTCACTATTTTTAACTAATTTCAGTCTGGACCTCATCAGTGCAAACACCATTTATGTATTCTTAAATAACACACAAAGACTGCACTACTAATCTTTTTCCTACTTGAAGAATCATCCTTTTCAGAACCAACACTTTGACAAGATGGTTCAAGTTCAATACTATCCTCAGTGTTGAATTCCTGGCAGGACTTCTTCAAATTATCCTTACTTTTGATGCAACTTTATGCCAATTAAATGAGCGGTGCCTATGTATGTATATCAATTTAGATGGAAGCCAGTTTGGATGTTTACTGAAAGAAGCAACGGTTATAGGTTATGTTCATATTATTGTGTTCAAAAAAAATGAATTTACGGTTATAATCTACAAAATTCAGTGTTTTTACGAGTCTACACATAACATTCATGGAACTTTTTAAATACTTACGTATGTTTTTACTGCCTTTTATCCATTTCTTTCGTTTTTCAATAAGCAAAGGCATGTGAATACTTTGGCAGAAAAATAGTAAAATTTTACATCGTTCGATTTGCCTTTATATTTCTTGTATGTATTAGAACATCCGGGAATACAACAATGCATATTTTCAATTCTTGAAAATACTAAACAAGAAATCTTATAATTTTCCGTAGCTTGAATAAAGCTTGACAGTAAAATTTTCGTAAAAGTTTCGGCTATTCGCCACTTGTGGCAGTGTCGTCGCTCTGCACGGTCCCTCATCGTGACCGCTCGCTGGCTGGAAAATAGAGGTCATAGTACCAAATTACCAGCCAGTCAATTTAAGCCCGTATAATAAATGGATATAAGAGCTCATAGAGTCTGGCTAACGAAAGATGAGACTGGAAAAAGGCGGCAAATTAAAAAAATCGACGTAATATAATAACCATGTCTATAGCCAGAATTAAAGTTTTGATCTACGAATTACGAATAATAAAAACTAAGAAACTTTATTATTCGTAGTTCATAGATCAAAACTACAATTCTGGCTATGGATGGGGTTTTTATACGTCGATTTTTTGAATTTGCCGCCTTTTTCCAGTCTCATCTTTCGTTAGCCAGACTCTAATAACCCCCCAGAATGAATAATTCGTGTAGTTTTGAAAGTTGGTACAGTAATGGGGCTGGCCGGTCAAAGCTAATTGTAGGTGGCGCTGTCATAGCTAGTCCTTTGTTTACAAATTGTGACGTTTTTCATTTTCTATATTATTGTGAATTTCTGCTAATTCTTTCGTTTTTAGCAATAAAAAAATGTATGGTACATGGCAAGTTAACCAACTTAAACAAGAGCTAAGAAGACGTGGTGCTACGGTCCGAGGGAAAAAGGCAGACCTCATCGAAAGGTAAACAACAGTAACATGCTTTTTGTTCGATTTTTGGAAAAATCTAATGCTTTTCAGAAGCAAATGTAAATGTCATTGTAAATATTTTCCAGAAAAACGAGTAATTTCCATACAAAAAACAAATGTTTACAGGACTAGCTACGACAGCGCCACTTTGACAGTTGCCAACCCCATTATTCCTAAAGTTCACAGACTACTAAGGGATACTACGTATCTAAAGGTGTCCAGATGAATAATGAATATACTCAAAAGTCTCCGAGGTTGTGACACGAGCCGGCGGTGGAGGGGGGGAAAGGTCTCTTTTTCAGGGTTTTTGCTTGTGACTCGAAAAGTATTATTATAATATCGCTTTAGTGACTTAGCATGTCATTGTCAATGCTGAATTACCGTCTAGGAAGTGCTTTATGCACTACCAAAAAATTAAAAAAATAGAGTGTCAAAGATGACAGTTGACAGACGTCTAAGAAGAAGAAGAAGCTGAGTGTGCAATTCGTTGTTTATTTTGATTGATATTTTAAGTTTACTTGTTTATTCACATATTTTTGTTATAAAACGCTAAATTATTCTTGTTTAATAGCTTGTTACCTATAACCAAAAGTAATAAAATGGTATCAGATTCAGAAAATGATAAAATATCTTCTCAAGAAACAAAACAAATCAGAGCACAACTAAGGGAACGGTTTTTAAAAGAAGTTAACCAATTAAGCGGTAATTAGTTGCAACCATTTACTAATATACTTAGATTTCCTCCTATTCTAGAATACATTTTATGCCAAAAGTGTAGTTTATCCTACTAATATTATAAACGCGAAATACTTTCTAAAAAGCTTCACAAGCTGTATGTACTTAGTGCTATAAAATATTATAATGATATTATTATTGCACGATCTATAATCTGTTGTTAGTTATTTATAATAATTCTTTATAATACATACAAAGAACGAGAGAGTATTTAATTCTATGATAGTGTGAGTGGGCTTTAATAAAGTTTAGTCCTCATATATTTCCTTGCATTTACCATGAAACAATCTTATAATTTAATGTCTAATATACTTTTAGGTAAATCATGCAATATCCTCACATATGAGCAATCTAAATTGGAAGCAACATTTTCAGCGTGGAAGCCAGATGGATCAGAAATATTAGTCACCGATTTGAAGACACCAGCAAATATTAAAATGAGCTCTGCATTATTGAGGGCTCCTGATATTATTGCTATAACTTTTGATCAAACTATACAAGACTCTAAACCAAAATAATATAATTAATATTAATGAAAAAAAATCTACATTGTGGCCGAAAAAGGAATTACAGGATATAAAGCAATCCGCTAAGTCTCAGTCAATCATAGAGTTAGTACTAGTACTTATATGTCAGTGCAGTCAATGGAGATTTGTTAAATGTTTCGACTTCAAGTACAGTACCTAACTCTAAGAACTTCATTGTAGGTATTGAATCAAATAAAATTATTATACTTATTAACAATTTGATCTTTTAAATAACTTGATTTTTTTCTTTATAGTCATCTTCTTCATTGTATCTTCAAAAACATTAATAAATTTAATCTTAATATTAATAGTAGCATAGAGTAAATATATTATAGTAGGTAAATAATTTGGGGAAATAACAACATAAAAGTAGTTGGAACAAAACTTAGTCACCAAAAGATGGCGCCAGCATGCATGTTTTACAATAAAGTATGCTAGAAGCTAAAGGCTAAATAATATTTTGTGCATGTTTTGGCCATTTTTCGTGCATATTTGCATGCATATTTCAGCATTTTGATCGTGCATATAATCCGATGTCTAGTTATTACGAAGCAGTCTTAACGACAACACCCCCTCCCGCTTCGTCTCGTTCTTGCGCGCTGCTGTCACGACTCACGACGCATCGCGCCGTGTGAACACCTTGGTTATTTGTTTGTAAAACCACGCAACGGCAGCGCTGCGTCGACGCAACGCGTCGTGTGGACTGGCTCTTAGGCCGCGGCCTGTACGGCTTTTTTATAAATCTAGGGCTGCTTAGCAAGGAGTAAGGACCCCAGTCCGAGGACAGGACTTCTAAATTAACAGGTAATAAACCTGTGTTGACGATCTTAGTGTATTTTGGGTCGTTTTAATAGAAAAACATCTGCTTTAGAGAGTCGAAATGTTGTACGATCTATCTGAGACTATGAAAAAAAAAACAAAATGATACCTTAGGGTTTGTATGTGCCCTTTATATTATGTAGATATAGAGTTCACTGTGAAAGTAGTAGCGCTAAAAGAGCAGGGTCTTATTTCGTTGAGCTTTATGAATTTCCCCATACGAAAGTTCAAAAAAGTTAAGAGCGCTGCTACATACTTTTAAGTTTCATAATAAACTCTACTTAAGGGACTCGTATTATACACACCCTAAAGTATTTTCACTTTGTGTTAACGAGTCACAGAATTCCCCGTATATATGTATAATACATTGTCCCTGATAGGTACTTACTACTCACCCTAACCAATTATCTCTTTATTTTTACACTGTGATGATCTGATAAAGATAGACCATGATCTACTCTATAATACTCTAATCTGTGGACCATGATATTATCATAATATAAACTGGCCATACAGATGTCTGTTTATTCAATCAATAAAGGCGAGTTCGTCAGACGGAATCAGCAGTAATTGAGATAAAGCGGCGCGCGGCGACACATACAATTTGTTACCTTTTCACTCTTCGGTCCTCATCAATTATTTACTGAAAACGGTTCATTCGCTGATCAAAAGACTGGACTCGACCTTATTAATGAGTTGATTTTGCTACGTATGTTTAAAGCACAGACATAGATCAAGATAGATACCGCATATCCCTCCATTTGTATGAAAACGAGCGTGCCTTTTTAGGATTCCGTGGCCAAAATGGCAAAAAACGGAACCCTTATAGATTCGTCATGTCTGTCAGTCTGTCCGTCCGTATGTCACAGCCACTTTTCTCAGAAACTATTAGAGCTATACTATTGAAACTTGGTAAGTAGATGTAGTCTGTGAACCGCATTAAGGTTTTGATGCAAAAATGGAAAAATTATTAAAAATTTTAGGGGTCCCCATAGGTACAACTGAAACAAAAAAAATAAAATTTTTCATCTAATCTATGCGTGTGGGGTATATCTATGGATAAGTCTCCAAAAATCATATTGAGGTTTCTTATATCATTTTTTTCTAACCTGAATAGTTTGCGAAAGAGACTCTTCAAAAGTGGTAAAATGTGTGTCCCCCCCTCTAATTTCTAAAGTAGGGGCATGATAATTCTAAAAAAAATATATGATGTAGATTACTATAAAAACTACCAACGAAAATTGGTTTGAACGAGATCTAGCCAGTAGTTTTTTTTATACGTCATAAATGGTAAACCTTAATCTAAATTTCATTAAGTCGACTGAAATATAAAAATAAATCAAAAATATTTTAATTTCATAAAAATAAACCTTATTGCTGCTGCGGAACCCTTCATGGGCGAGTGCAACTCGCACTTGGTCGCTTTTTTGTGATTTTTATGGGCAAGCGCCTCAGTTTTGTGACACCTATTTCTGTATGAACAGTCTGGAAACACAAGTCTTTGCCTAACTTAGCTTTTGAAGAATAGTTTTTATTATAAAGTGTAAAAAGTTATACAATGACATTTAAATAACTGAAGAGTAATTATTAGGCTGTTTCTACACAAATACGAGGACTATAGGTACATTCAGAGACTCAGCCTGCAGCCACATAATGACGAATTGTGTTACCGTACTTTCACCAGGTAAACTGAAAGACATGGCCTAGCCGCCAAGTCTCAAAAGGTTTGGGTAAGTATATATTTTTAACTAGCCATAAAAATTAATCAACATACCCACCTTCCTATTCGTCTTCAGCATGAGAACAATCCGAAAACAAGAAACTTTTGAAAGCGTAAGAAAAACACATCGCCAAGTTTCAAAACTCATTTTAATTTCTCATGAGGCCCCCGCAAAATGGGATAAGTTGTATGGAGTATGTTTTATGGGCCACGGCCCGGTGACAAGTTGACAACTAATTAGTTTAGACTCGTCTAACTCGCGACGAGAACACTTTGTCCGACGAGGACCCGACGGACTCGACTAACTCGACAGAATGTGGAGTCTAGACTCTAGAGAACATAGTTACCTGTGGTTACATGTATTTCGAGTCAGTTTGTGGACTTTGTGGTCTAAACTACTTATAGTCGTTTTTGTGGTCACTTCTCATTCGCATACATGGACTCTATTCTAAATTCGTTGCATGGAGTCTTTTAGATTCGATTCGGTCGATTTTTCTTTCAATTTTACGATGACTTTACTAGGGTTAAGGGTAGTACATTTATTAACATAATTTACTTACATTTTATGCAGAGATTTAAGTTGGTTTTCCTTTGTTGTTTTAAGTAGGATGATATTATGTTTTGTTCTTTGACGAAACACACACTTAAAATATAAATATAATATTGTAGTATAAGGTCCTTATAATGTTATGTGTATGATTAGCCGAGTGAATAATCTCCATTATTAAAATTTATTCAATATTACGCATTTAATTTTAATAATTTAAAAAATGTAATCTCATCAAAGATACGTATTTATAGGCAATATTTCTAACCTGTCAATCTCAAATCACTTGAAATATAAACAACAAAATATGTTTATATTTCAAGTGATTTGAGATTGACAGACCCAAGAGCTAGGGGACGTAGGGGACTGCCCGACTTTTGTCATTTTATAAAAGCTGAAAGTTTACTTGTAAAATATTATGTCTCTCTGCCTAGTAACTAGTAAGTAGTATAGATTAGAGGTGAAAATCTTTGATAGAGGTCAGCAACTATGGAGTTTCGGTCGGGTTTTCTTTTGGAGGTATTCAGTTCTAAAGGTCTCACTCATGTACAGTATTAAAATGTAGATATAATTATTATAAATAAAACAAATATACCTATTATAAATGTTGCCTAGTCTGTAAACATCGTTACAAACCTAACATAAAAATCTTTTCGTGGATTCTGAATAGAAGTCCTGAATTAATTGAATCGTTGAAATTTTTCGATTCTTTGTTATTCGGGGCCGATTCGAGGCAGATCCCTGTTCTCGGGGCATTCATTAGCCATATTCGTGTACCCATTGTCTCACAGACATTTTATTTCCATTACTTTTTGCATTCATTGGCATTTTCTACCGTAACTTAAGTCTGGTTCTTTTTTGAGATTGTAGAAAATACTGAAATGTTTTGTTTAAGAGAGTAGATATTATGTAGTTTGTAGATTGTTTGCAGTTTGTGTATTGAGTTTTAAAATGAGTAATATAATATTTTATGCCTTTTTTGTTTATATTATACTTATCTACTTACGCAATATTTTAAAGTCCATAGGTGGCTGGGGACTTTTAGGCGCTTTGCACACGACGCGACGGGGTGGGGCGGACCGGTCGGCCGCGGACATGGCGCGCTGCCAGTGCGCGCCGCGCCGGGCACCTGCAGCGCGGTCCTTTTGCCCGCCGTGTGCGTTGGTAATATAGGCTTACTTAATGGTCACCACTCACCCCGTTTGTCATTTAACCTGGTTTGCCCCTGGACGTAAGAATAATAACGGTTAGCCCATGTCGATGCCACATTTTTCACCCATAGACAAAATTAGCGATCGTTCCAAAACTATTCGAAACGATGCCAAAAGTCAGACATTTTGAATTACTGCCTTATTCATACATGGCAGTGAATGTAGGCTAATCGTACGAGTGAGTGAAGGTGCAAAGGTATGGAAGGATTGTACCGCGACCCGCATACAGATGAGCATCATAATCTTGGATTTACCCACGTGATAGGGCTCAAAATGCCATTGTGAGAAGGATATACAGCAGAATCATTTTACTAATGGTTCTCGGCCATTTTCGTTTCATGGAATGACACATCATCACTAGCTGTTTCCCAGCCCTGTGGCATTTATCTATCTGTGGTAAATGGTGTGGATGCCACAATCACTTGTAAGTATAGCTGGTACCTACTCATAATATATTATTTAGTACTATTTTACACTTGCACTTGGCCGATTAGTTTATTGTTTATTTGGGGAGACCCAAATAAGCGAGTCGGACGGACAGACAACGAAGTCTTAGTAAGGGGCTCCCGTTTTTACCCTTTGGATACGGAACCCTAAAAAATTATTTGTAAGTATAGTGAATGCTCATCACAAGAAGAACATGTTACATGTGTGCGAATTTCTAGTTTCTGACTTTAAACTAGTAACTTTTATCGCTTCTAGCGAAAGCCAGGGTTCGGCAAATGCTTCTATCAGCCTTTTATATTGTCTAGAAATAAAAGAAAAAAGACAGTTATTTACAGCAGAGATAGTGAAACTAGCTCAAAACTAAGAGCTAACAGCTCTTACTCGTTACTCGGTAATGCATTGATTTGCTCTCCTATGTTATCTGAAAACAGAATATCTAATGTTTTGTTCATAGTCTACGCCTCTATGGTCAAGTGGTTTAGAGCTTGCTGCTTGGGCCTTGGCTTTGGTAATAGGTTCGGTTTCCGTTAAACTTTAATTAAATAAGCAACCAAGACACAGGTGTACAAAAAGTCGTCAACAGATAATAGCTATAGATAATTACTAATTAGCAAAAATGTCGCGAATGAACCTTTTAACGAATAAAAAGCCAAGATTTTGAATATTAAATACGAAAGTGGGCATTTTTAAGTTTTAAAATAGTAACGTTAAATGTATTTTGTTGGCAATTCAGCTTCATTTAATAATTTTGAAACGCTCCGAAAGCATAAAGTTAAATTCATTTCAATTATATTCGAAGCAGCTCTGCGGAGTTTGAGTGGCGTTCACTGCTTCTTTCTTTCGTCATCATCATCACTTTCCCGATGTGACGAAATATTTAGTTTTCGTCGTAATAATATCGGTGTTTAACAAGTATATAAAATATTTTGGCGTAAATATCTACGTTAATGCGAATAAACTTTAAAAAGAAGTACCTGAGTGTTAATTTCGGACACACTTACAAAATGATACTTGGATCACATTGCCAGTCCAAGTGTGTGTGAAATTAGAAATAGCTGTACTTATCTCAAATGGCATTAAATAGTATTAAAGCGTTATTTCTGAAATTCTGATCATGTTCACTGGTCACACACATCTTGCAAGTCTGTAAGACTATGAAAATATACTTATACTAGCTGTCCCGGCAAACGTTGTTTTGCCATGTAAGGTATTTCTACTTCATCAGTTGATACAAAATCTTACCCCCTCTTTTGTCTCCTAAGAGGGGTGGGGGGGGGGGGGGAATTTTATCAACAGATGTTAAGTTGGAAAACACAGTTAATAATATAAAGTAAGTCCAAGAAAAAAGTTTGATACAAAATCTGACCCCCTCTTTGGTCCCCTTAGAGGGGTGGGAGGGGGGATTTTTATACACCAGATGTTGAGTTAGAAGAAGACAAATATTTCTGCGAAAACCATATGCAAATCGGAAAAGTAGTTTTCGTGTTAAATACAAAAGTTTGATACAAATTCTGACCCCTCTTTTGTCTCCTTAGAGGGGTGGGGGGAAATTTTTTTATACACCAGATGTTAAGTTGGAAGAAGACAAATATATCTGCGAAAACCGCATTCAAATCGGATCAGTAGTTTTCGTGTGATGCTGGAACAAACATACAGACAGACAGACAGACAGACAAAAAACTAACCACAGTTTTGGCTTCTATAGCGATGTAGTAACACCCCCTGCTTATTATTTTTTGAATATCTTTAATGTACAGAATTCACATTTCTACAGTTTTATTATATGTATAGATAATATGTCTAATGTCGTTATGTATAAAAGAGCTTGTACATGACTGCTCTTAAGTTACCTTACAACCTGCAGGTCTCAGGGTGTCTATAGTACAGCTATAGTAATGTCCTTCTCGACGGAAGGAAGTTAACCTTCTAGTAAACAAGCTATATGCCCCCAATTAATATGCCAAACTATCCATTAGTCCAGGAGCCAAGCGACCGAATTGTAATCGGCGATCTAAAACGTCTGGTTGTTGACAGGAAGTGGAATTGTGTCGCTTAGCTCGAGCATTGTCAGTTTGTTGTCTCTGGCCGCGTGCCAGCCGAACGAAACACGTACCACGGATCTTGGACTACATTATTTGAATTGCGTTACTGGGACTGGTTAAAACCAGTTAAAGGTTACGTTGCCTTGGAGCTTCGCATACATTACTACTGGGGCGAAACTGAGCGGGCCTTTTCTATTTTTTATGTCAATTTTTTTTGTATAGGGAAATGCTTTACGTATTGGTGGTTTGGGGATATCGGCCGGGGTATGTGGGACTCCCCATAGGGTCTACCCACTTAAACCCCATGGTGCCCACTCTCCGCTTAAGGCGGACCGGGGATGATAGAACCCAGTGGCGGTTTTAGCACTACTCGGCGAAATTTCGGATGTTTACCATTGGCGCCCCTTTTTATCCATCGCCCTGGGCGGTCGCCCAGCTGCTAGCTGGAATACAAGACACTAATTAATCCAAAATCCATAAAATGCATAAGAGTTCGCAATTCCTACTTAGTGCTTGTTCATATAAAATTCATAATATGCACTTAGCTTCTCTTTTAGACCCATATAAAATGAACAGGTAATAAACCTGCTACCATTAAGGTACAAGTTGGAAGCTGGCTACATAAAGTTACAGCAGACGACATGACGTCGCGATACGTCATTTCTATATACATCTTCTTATCTTATTTATTATATAAAATTCTCTTGTCATAATGTTAGTTACCGTACTCCTCCGAAACGGCTTTACTGATTTTTACCAAATTTGATATGCATATTTAGTAGGTCTGAGAATCAGCTACTGCGGGTACTTTTTATATTGATAAGTGCATTTGTTGAATAAATAATAGTAAATTATCACAACTCGAGACTGACGGCGATCATTAAACAATGAATTCCATCGCACGTTTGTGCGACGGGATAGCGATGGAAGTTTCACGTTGCCATTGTGCCATACTTATTAAGTCACTTCAATAATATGATGAAATACTTTATATTATGGCAAAATAACGTTGCAAACCATAAGTGTGCGTTTCCACTGACGCGGAGCGGGGCGGAGAGGAGCTTAGCGGTGCCGAATTGACCCAATCACCATGCTCGAAATCTTCGCTCCGCTTCAATGGAAAGCACGATTGGTCAATTCGGGCACCGCTAAGCTCCTCTCCGGACCGCTCCGCATCAGTGGAAACGCACCCTTATAGTGTCACGATGACACGTCGTCTGCGGTTGCTTCATGTCGTCCGCTGCCAACCGGCATCTTTATCGTGTTTTCATTAATATTATTTCTTAAAAAAAAAAAACTAGTAGTTGCTCGCAACTTTGTTCGCGAAGAAATTGAACGTTTTTTCCGTGATTATTAATATTATATTATATTCAATTAGAGGTTATAATACAATAACTTGTACTCGTATATAGTATATTGTAAGTATAGATGTTTAAAAACCGAATAATAACAGCTAAAGTTTACCAATTAAATGTTTAAGAAACCTACATAGATATATTACAATATAATAAATAATAATATTATTATGACCTATAGGCTATAGCTATATTCTATATTAGCACCTATTAGGTATAGTTTATACACTAGTACTACCTACCTATCGACAATAAAATCTAGAGCTATGAATAGCTTACGCACCAAAAAACATATTTTACACTGTAAAAATCCAACCGATTTTCCCGGAACACCACTCTATGTAAAAAATTTTGCACATTTTATACGGTGAAATCCATTTTATGAATTAGTTATTTTAAATACAACGTATGTTATGAAAAATATGATATCAGTGCGTTTTCAAACAGTGATGTAAACAATATTTTGTTTTAGAAATATATTCTTGTCTCTTTTACATTTTTTTCGTACTCGATTACACTCAGAATAGACTCTATTTATGAGTGTAACAGAGTACGATAGAGAGATAATATTTAAAGAGGAGCCGTTATACACATTTCACTCGTATATTTTAACCCCATTGTAAGTAAGTACTTCGAAAATATATTTGAAGCCCCAACGTTCTATTTTTAAATAAAATTTGAATGCGTACATTCGGGTCTGTCACACAACGCTTCGGGTCTACCCACAGTTGACCCAGGCTCACACTCGTGAGATACGAGTATTTACTCGTCCCGGTCCCTTTTAAATTAATTTGTAAAACAACCGTGTTACTGAAAGGAATAGGTAATAACTACACATTGATATATTCTGCCGTAAGGAAAAGGCATTCAAAATCAAAATTGTTTTCAAAATAATATTCAAAAGGTTTTTTATAAAGTTTATTTACAATTGACAAAGTATATACGTGCCATTTGTTCGATAACTTTTTGCCATCTTGCTCTTTCTGCAGCTTCCGAATTCTGCAGCGACCGAAACAGGTGGAAATCTGAAGGTGCAAGGACAGGACTATAGTCTATACGGCGGTTGCATTCACTGCTGTGCCATATCTAACGGTATGGAGCAGGGGTGATGCACAATGTAGTCAAAATATTATTATTTATTTAAACAAATAAGATGTTACTAACATAATTTATAAGCCTTTACTAACAAATGAGTCTATATAACTTGATTTAATAAAGTATTTCATTTCATTTAATTTCATTAATACCTCCCAGCCAAACTCCCGTAATTTTTGCTGAGTGGCTAAAGATGTGTGAGGTCTAGCGTTATCATGGTGAAAAACCACACCCCTTCTGTTGATTAATTCCGGCCACTTTCTCTCAACATGTCGAATTTCTTAATTAGAATCACTCATTTTAACAATAAGAAAAACAAATGAAAATCTCGCATTTACCTACCTAATTTGAATTCGGAATTGTCTTCTGTAAAATTAAAACTTTTTATTTTTTATTGATACCAAAATCAGCCAGATACAATTATTGGTATAGCGCAAGAGATTTTATGACAAGTTCATACAATATACTATAATGTATATTGTATAATGCGAAAAGACTTTTTCCCCAACCTATTGTTAGACTTTCCTACGGTGGTACGGTGGTCGAGCTTATCATTATTAATATAATTAGTACAAAAATTAATGTTTAAGGTTCCCAGACAAAACGCATTTTTTCCCTTAAAATATAAGATTATATGAATTATGAATGGTATGGACTGACACCTGTATGGTTCCATCATGGTCGTCATCGTGGCTGGCGCTCGAGTCCGACCGAATTTATACTCTACTTCGTGCGAGTTACCTACATATAGTTACATACATACCTACACTTTTGAAATTTGGCATATGTTTTGTTCAGACCTCAGTCGCTGATTAGGTAGACTAACAATATCATAATACACGAAAATTGGGCATTTCTGGAAATATTATATTCATACGTATCGAATTTATAAAAGCGAGGCCACTAGACGAGCAATTTTATTGCGCAAATCGTAATATAACGTTAGCGTAATATTAATTGACCGTATAGGGTTGATATTGAACGTCGCGCGACTTCAATCTAATTGTCAAATAAAAAATGTTCGATAAAATTAAAGCGTGAAATTGCACAATACAATTGATCCGGGGCCGGTTTAGTGAAGCTGGAAACAAATTAATCTAGACACGCGGCAGCGTGTCAAGCCAAGTTCAAGTAAAACAGAACTGGCGAGCAGCACCGTGTGTAATATTACACGAACCATATTATTATCTGACGCGTCCGTAAGTCGCGGCTGGTGGACGCGGCTTGTTTTCATCTGAAATGTCAGTTTAAATATGAAAAGAATACACTAAACTGTGCACATTATCTGTCATAAGTCGCGGGCGCCACCTTGAGCGTACGGACGTCCGAACAGAATCTGAATCGTGTTTACATATTTATGTAATCGTACTATTTATTACTATATTATATTCTATATACTATTTTGCCTCTCTACTCGTTGCGAATGATAATGGCCTGTAAAATCAACCTTGGACAGTGTCGTGCGTCAGTGGCTCGACTGCGGAAACCTCAGATTATCGCGGGACAGTTGTTTCAAGTTTCGGACGTGAGCAGTTGATTGAGGGACGTGGGGAAATTGGCTGCAGACCATCCATTATTCACACAAATGCGAAGGGTTATGTCTTGAACTTCGAAGTGAACTAGTTACACTAATAAAATAAAATAAATAAAAAAATAAAAATTGTTTTATTTCTGAATAGATTTTTAAAAAAATGCTTTCAGAACGTTGATACTACTGGTGCCTACCACCGGTTCGGGAACTAGCCCGGCGAGAAGAACCGGCGTAAGAAACTCGCACGGGGCCCACTTTTTTACCAAAAAAAGTGAGGAAAAATTAATCTTTTAAAATGAAATTTACAATGCTGTAAACTTAAAAATATACAATGTCAAGATACATACATAATAATAATTGTAAGTCAATACAATAGTGTAGAAGTAGCCTTGCAAGAAGCCATCCTACTCCCAAGATGTGCCATCGTTTATGAAATCATTGACCTTATAATAGGCTTTGGCACACAAACGCTCTTTGACTACTTTTTTAAATTTATTAATGGAAAGATTTTGAACGTTTTCTGGGATTTTATTGTAAAGGCGTACACATTGACCTTTAAAGGATTTACTGACCTTACTAAGTCTGATCACCGGCATATCTAGCTTATGCTTATTTCTAGTATTTCTACAGTGAGTGTCACTTTTAACTTTAAATTTACTTATATTTTTTCTAACGTATATTACATTGTCTAAAATGTATTGAGAAGCAACAGTTAGAATACCAATTTCTTTAAATTTATCTCTCAGAGATTCTAAAGCAGACATTTTATAAATAGATCGTATGGCTCGCTTCTGCAGCACAAATATTGTATTAATGTCGGCAGCGTTTCCCCATAAAAGAATTCCATAGGACATCCTACTATGAAAATAACTAAAATATACTAATCGTGCCGTGTCTTCATCAGAAATTTCTCTAATTTTTCTGACTGCATATGCTGCAGAACTGAGCCTAGCTGCAAGATTAGCAATGTGAGGACCCCACTGTAATTTACTATCTAGGGTAATACCTAGGAATACAGTGTTATCTACCAAATCCATCTTCTCATCATTTAATAGTACATTGGTTTGGACTTGCCTAACATTGGGCAAAGTAAACTTTATACATTTAGTTTTACTAGAATTTAAAAGTAAGTTATTAACATTAAACCAATGTACTATTTTTGAGAGAGCACTGTTTACCTCGTCATAGTTCGACTGTTGTCGCTTCACCTTAAAAATAAGTGAAGTGTCATCAGCAAAAAGCACTATCTCATTATTATTATCCTTTACTAGATAAGGTAAGTCATTTATATAGATGAGAAAAAGAAATGGGCCTAATATAGATCCCTGTGGGACACCTAATTCTATTTTGGTTCCATTTGACCTTTTACCATTTACCTCAACCCTTTGAGTCCTATTTTTTAGGTAAGAAGTCAAAAGGCTGAGAGCAGAGTCCTTTATGCCGTAGTGGCGCAGTTTCCTGATCAATGTAGCATGCTCAACACAATCGAAGGCTTTGGAGAGATCGCAAAACACACCTAAGGCATCCCGCGACTCTTCCCAAGCTTCAAAAATACTACAAAGAAGTCCTATACCAGCATCCGTTGTGGATCGACCCTTAGTAAATCCGTATTGGTTATTATGTAGCAAATTATTTGAATTAAAATGTACTAGTAATTGTTTTAAAATAATTTTCTCAAATATTTTACTAAAGGTCGGTAGAATCGATATAGGCCTGAAATTCGTGGGATCCGATTTAGTTCCGGCTTTGAATAAAGGAACAATCTTGCTATGCTTCATCAAGTCAGGAAAAACACCATTTTTTATGCAGTCATTAAAAATCATTGCTAGATGAGGAGCTACGATGTCAATTATTGATTTAATAATTTTTGTAGACATGCCCCAGAGATCAGCAGTATTTTTAATATTCAGCAATTTAAAGGTATCAATAATATCTCTGGGGTTAATTTCTCTAAATTTGAAATTGACATCACACTCCTTTACATTGTCTCTGAGTAGCTTTTCGGCAGCTTCAGGTGAAGAATTTAAATTTTTAGTAGTTGAGACCGGAATGTCAGCAAAAAACTTTTCAAAAACCGTCGCAACTTCTTGATCATTAGTAATCTTTTTATTTTCAAAGTATAGTTCAAAATCAGAGCTGCGACAGGATACATTTCCAGTCTCACCAGCTATTACCTGCCACGTTGTTTTTATTTTATTTTTAGAGTTTTTGATTTTATTTTTTATGTACAGGGCTTTAGCAACTTTACAAACTTTTTTAAAGGTTTTTGAGTAGTTTTTAACATATGCTTTAAATAATTCACTATTGTTAATACACCTTTCATCATATAGTTCATATAATCTTTTCCTACTAATTTTAATTCCTTTTGTTGCCCATTCAATAAATTTAGTTTTTTTATTACTGTTTCTAACCGTTTTAGAAGTAAATATTGAATTGAATTGAGTTTTTATCACCTTGAATAATTTATTAAAAGCTTCATCAGAGCTATGTGACTTATCCAATAAATGGATATTTGAATTTAATTTACTTCTAAATTGCTCAATACGTTTTGTGGTCACAGGAATAAACACAAGATTTTTATTTGCATCACTGTCACATTTCATATTAAAAGAAGCTATTTGTCCACAGTGATCAGAACTTAGCTTATTAATTATTTCTTTTGAATGAGGAGTAAGATTAGTAAATATATTGTCAATACAAGTGGCTGTAGTCTCACAGACTCTTGTAGGTTCCTGAAACAAACTGAAAAGGTTATACGATTGAAATAAAGATGTGAATCTAACAGTAGTGGAGGTTAAATCTAATAAATTAATGTTAAAATCACCACATATAATAACCTTTTTGTTAGATGCACATATTTTTGACAAAATTTGTTCCATTATTACTTCAAAAGAATCGTATAACCCCGATGGAGGCCTGTATACGCTCACAATTATTAGATGGCTCAGCTCTATGCAGGCCACTTCCATTATTCGTTCAGTAGAGAGACTCACAATATCCTTACGTTCCTTAAATTTCAAATTGTTTCTGATTAAAATTAAAGAGCCGCCTCTAATGGCATTTTCTCTACTGAACGAACTTGCTATCTGGTGATCATTGAAATTGAAAATGAGTTCATGCGATCTGAACATAATAACATAATAGTAGACATACCGCTCCACAAAGCTCTTTTTGTCCATATTTAGTATTATAAATACGAAAGTCTGCCTGTTTTTCTGGGTATCTGTCTGTCTGTTACCTCGTCACGCCCAAACCGAACCTGTTATGGAGATTGTTTGAGTCCTGGGATATAGGATACTTTTTATCCCGAAAAATCAGCGCTCTAAGCAAATTTTGGCGTTACGGAGTTGCAGGCGTAATAGTAGTAAATAAAAAGGGGGGTTCCCCCCTCCTAGTCTCACCGCAGTTTGGTTACGTTACCGTATGTGTGTTAAATGTAAAATCAGTGGCGTAGCTAACACAGGCCCATGACGATGTATGGCCGTCTCTTGTTTATATTTTACAATAGGAATATCATACTTCTATTGTTTTGATTGCAATACAAATGATGAGCTGTAGTTTTATTTATTTTTTGTTCAAGAACGAATGATTTCGGGCTTAATGATGTAATATTTTAAGGGCTCTCGTAAAATATAATGTTTTATGAGTTTTCTAGGTCGATATCTAATTAGACATAACCAATTTTTCAAAGGACTGGGAATCTTTCCTTAGAATTAAAGGAATAGAAAGAATATCTAAACATTTTGCGATTTCCATCTTATAAGCCCTAGATTGTTTTTTTTTGTCAACCAAATCCACACACACTAAATGAAAAAACACACTTAATGTACTATCAGAGAAGTTTATTTCTAGGCAGAGAGAGTAGTTTGGTCGTTTTACGTCTAACCCAGCCGAGTGCCGACAGATCATTACATAAAATTTTTGACATGATCCGACCAAATAAAGTTGGTCTGTCAACTGCCTAGGAATCAATTTCCTCGATGGTACAATTTGATGTTATTTCTCGACAACAATAATTGTACAATATATTATTTATTATTAATACAATATATTATTTATTATTTGATTTTGATTTGATTTGATTAAAATTATTATTATCATCAAATCCTTAAAATTATTATTAAAAGGAGAAAAATGAAATACATTTTCAAAGTTAAACATGTAATCTTTTCATTGGGCCTATGTCCATACTCGTAAGTAATTTGGACATAGGCTACAAATACATACTCGGATGCAAACATTTAAATTCGCATTACCGGTCCCGTCCGTCCCATGTGCGATGTAGCTCCATAATGTTCCCTTTACATTTGCCTGAGCCTCTTCAAACAATTGAAATTATAATGGTCCATGTTATGACCTACATAATAATATGGGCGTAAAGTATGATTTAAAGAACACTTATGTTATTTTTTAAGCGTGAAGTTCGATTAAATATCCAAAGGTCTAAGAATGACTTTTAAAATGTTTGCCAAATGTATCACAACAAGTTGTTGTGATACGTTTTGAACGAGGAATAATAATTATTATCTGTGGCCAAAAGTTTTTCTATTCTATTCTTGGCAGGTTTTTTTCAACCACTTTCAAAACATAATTGTTTCAATATTCGAAACTACTCATTTTTGTTTATGCCAATCATTTAGCCAAAATACATTTCCTTATTTTAATTTTACAAAAGGAAAACATCGACGAACGTTTGGCCAAAAACTTTGAATGTTTTTGTAAAACACATTGTTTGTGTGTGGAGTTGAGAGTGATTTATTGACAAACATAACTCACACACAGAGAAATGTCCTCCACAAACTTCGTGAATACTTAACTCAGCATTTCTAAGGACCACTTGGAATTGTACAATTTGACTACTCGGAATAGTGTACTTGATTGAAAAGGGAGTTGCTTATTTGAAATTCAAAATGTAGATTATAATATGCTATAGTAATAACAACTATTGTGGATTGTAATATAGCCCATATGTGGGGGTTTGCGCTGGTTGTGGTTCAGATCTTGATGAAAACACGTCTTGCACTGATTTTACTACTTTATTTAACAACAACTACGAATTGTAGACACACGAATTATAATATTAGCAGACAATACCAATATTGCACACAATAGCTTCTGAGTGTGGCCTTAATTTTATATTTGTTAAAATCTATTATTGGTGTTGCCAATACCATAAATTACATTACATAGATGGATCCCGCAACTCCATTGTGCTGAAAGTTGTTTATCGCGAGGGAACCGCATATTTTTGTATAACAAAAACTATCCTATGTCCTTTCACAGGACTCAAAGAACGTGCATAACGAATTTCGTCAAAATCGGTTCATGTTAATGTTTGTAGGTGGAAGTGTCGTCTACGCGGCGTTCTAGGATACATTGAGCGCGAAGTATGGTAAATTATTGATTAATATGGAATATTGGTTATAACTTATATCGCTGGCTGACGGTTTTTCCACCGTCATATTAACGATTGACTATTTCTTTATTATTTACAAAGTAGAAACATTCACCTGTATAAATTTTGTACGGTATAAAATGACTTTAATAAATATTCAATTTTTTTACTTATCATTCAGTAACGCGACTAAAGGCCGTCACAGACCTAGCTATAATATATATTAATACATTTATAGCTAGGCATATTAATATATATTTTCTATACAATTTTCGCGTGACCACACACTCAGCTATAATATATATTTCTGGTCTCAGTGTGTTTAGTACGGTATATTAATATATATTATAGGTAAGTCTGTGACGGGCTTGACGTTGAATCCCCCGTCTGCAATACGGCTGACAGTGATTTTTTAGTTAAACATGACCTCAATAATCATCCATCAAACTTTCATACGGTATAAAATTACTTTTGGTACTTAAAATTTTTTTCGACAACTTTGAGACACTCAATAACTATTTCCACATTATGCCCTTTCATCTTCAATTTTCATAATCTTTTGACATTTCGAATGTCAAAAGATTATGAAAATTGAAGATGACAGGGCACAATGTGGACATAGCTAATGTACATTGTACAACCCACCACGGGTGCGGCGACTGACGCTCATTATGTTGATTATTAAATATTAATCTACTACTGGACAAAAATTTGGTCGGTATGAAATGACTTTGCAATAAATAGCATAATATAATATGCCCTACCCCTTCTAATATCTTCTACTTCATAAATTACTACTTTTTGAACTACTACGCAATAAAATCGTAGAGCGCTACGGCGTAGCACCTTGCTACGCCGTAGCTTTCACAAGCTCTCTCACAAGTCACACTCACAACAGATTTCACAATTCACATGCATAAAGTTTTTCTTTTACAAATTTGATTATAATCTAACAATATAACTTTAGGGAGCACATTAAGGACCCAGTTGTTTTATCTCAGGTTATGCTCAGTATAGCCTTATAGTATATAAGTAAAATGAAATAAAATAAATAGTGAAACAAAGAAAATACATTAAAAATCTCTAGAATCATAGATTTTTACATTTCAATTTGAGCTCCTCCCACTCTGTTCCGCAGTCCTAAATACTCTATCTATAACAAAAATCAAGTTATATGACTGTCGCGTCTTATAAACTAAACTGATCACAGTACTGATTAAAGACTAACGGCCGTTCCCTATATTCAATCTATCTCTGGTTTGACATACGACCGATCGCAGCTGATATTGAATTGACATAAAATATATTATTATGTCTCTTAATGTCTAATAGCTATGTCCACATTGTGCCCTTTCATCTTCAATTTTCATAATCTTTTGACATTTCGAATGTCAAAAGATTATGAAAATTGAAGATGAAAGGGCACTATGTGGACACAGCTAATGAGAGCTATTCCGATCCCTGGTAAGGCAAAAAAAAATATTGGGAACGGCCGTAAAACTATGCAGCGCTAAAAGCAATGATACTGAATATTCATACTCAGTATAAAAGGGTAGTGAGACATACCGCGACGCAGTAAATTATGAAAATTGATACATTTGACGTCAGTGATTAGGCATCAGAATTTCTCTCTGTGGGCGACCATCTTGTTTGTGCAAATGCCGTTTATTAATTCCAACATATGGGTATTTCAATTACAAGGATTCTCAAATGCTTCTTAATTTCAAGGGCTCCCTAAATCTCTGCTTGGCAAACATGAAATAAGTGTATCATTTGAGTAGTGGCTTAATAAAACGAATGTGTCTCACTTAGCTTCAAGCTCCAAAATCTTTAATTTTATAGAGTCTAATTTTTTTATGAAATAAGGTGACAAACGAGCAAACGGGTCACCTGATGGAACGTTGATCATGGACACTCGCAACATTAGAAGAGCTGCAGGTATCTTGTCGACCTTCTAAGAGGGAATACGCTCTCTTCTCGAAGGTTTGCAGGTCGTATTGGTCCGGAAATAGCTGGTGACAGTTCGTTCCAATATGGTGATAGTAAATAACATACGTAAGAATTAAGATAAAAAATTTCCACATTCCTTTACATACTCTTAAAACATTTTGCCGGCATTACAATATTCTAGATCTTAACCAAACAGTCTTAATCCTTGAAGTTGTGACGAACCGCCTAAGTTTACCTTAGCCGGTTTTTTTAGCGGCTTAAGACGACTGCGGCGGTAAGCTTCTTATAATATAGCCGCTAATCTCTAGAGTCAGGAGATTACTCAACTTTTCATGTTCAATCTTTGTCCAGGGTCAATACTATCTTTGAAACAAGGAAATATTTGTTTGCTTTCAATAAGTAGGTTCAAAACTATTATAATATTGCTTATAATAATAATACTCCCCACACCGGTTTCGGTGACGGTGGCCGGTTTCATTGAAACCAGGCCAGGTACGCAGGAGTAATTTTATAGTGCCCAAGTGTGTGCGCAGTACACAAGAGCACTCTCTATTCCTTTACTCTCATAACCCAGTGGGACGGAAGACCGATACGACTGGCGAGCATTTTGAGCGTTTTCATCGTGTTTAACGTCAATTAGAACTCGTGGTTTGTCTTACAGTCCTACAAGAAGTTGACGATGGCCGGTTTCATAGAAACCAGGCCAATACGCAGGAGTAATTGTATAGTGCCTAAGTGTGTGCAGTACGCAAGAGCACTCTCTCTTCCTTTTCTCCCATAGCCCATTAGGACGGTAGACCGATACGACTGGCGAGAGATTAGGCGCTGGATTTCTTACATGTCTATCAGACACGATGGATCATCTTACTTGTCAATCAGGTGATCAACTTGCATTATCCTAACCAAACAATCCTGTAAAATATAATGTTTCCAACGTGGGAATCGAGCCACGCTTTAAACTACTGGACCACGTAGCCAAATATAGCATGGACTTTGATCAACAATATTGTAGTTACAATAAGATCGTACAAGGTGAAATAGCACAGAGGTATACATGCCGCCTAGACGATCAATTTTATTGTCAATATAACGTATTACGTAATATTATTGAACGTCTAGGGTTGATATAGAACATCGCGCGCCTTCAATCTAATTGTAAAACAAACTGTTCAATAAAATTGAGTCGTGATATTGACAAAAAAATTGCTCGTCTAGGCGACCGGTATTTAATTGGCCGCACACTTTCTTTATAGTACGCGAGTCAATGCCTAAATGGTATTGCTCAGGCCATTTCTCTAGGTCTATAATTGAAACTGGAGTGAAATCAAATAGGGTAGTTTAAAATGCATTGCCAGTCCCGAACTCCCGATCGCTACGTGATCGAATATCAGAATTCGGATGTCATTTGTCTTGCCTCGTCCTAGGAGAACGTAAAGTAGGAAGAATTTAAACAACTTGTTAGGTAGTAAGATGGCGAGTGAGATGAATAACTGCTGGCGATTATGACGGAGTTAACGCACTTACTCTATACAAAAATATAATATCTTTTTTGCATCAAAAAGGCTTCGAAAACACTAGAAAAATTTGTTGAAGTTTAGGATAGATTTGTGCAGTCTTTTTCCGCTTACTGTTTTCTCATATAATTTTGTGGAATGTTATAAAGTATATTGTTATTATTATTATTATTATATATTATGTAGAGCAGACAACAGTATCGTGGTTTTTTATGGGCAAGCGCTCCAGACAGGCGTCATAAATTTGCCCATACCAAAGTAAAAATAATAATTCTTTCAGCGTTGCTACTTTCACAATAAACTCTATACATCGGACTCATTCACACCCTTAAGTTTTATCACTGTTTTTGTTATAACCTGTATGTACGGTTTCTGAATAAAATAGAGAAAAAAGCCTACTAATTTGTATTAATATTATAATTATGTTTAAAATGGTAAATTGGAAATTATATTTAAAGCAAAAGTTAAAATACAAACAGTAATATTCTAACCAGCAGCTAACAAGCCTCTTTCGTGCAAAATATGTTGAATAAATAATACCTTGATCAGCAGTACAGAGATTTGGTTGCCCCAGGTACTTCCACTGTATTTACTATTTACCACTTCATTAATATAAAATGTATATTTTTAGGTCGAAACTGTTAACATTTTGATTATATTATACACAATATAAGTTATAATCTTTCAAAATTATACGTAATTAAGAATTGAAATTACCTATCTCGAAAACTACTAAATCGATTTTGATAAAACTTGCAGTATTCCCTAGTTGTTCAACAACAATACCTATAGTACAACGAAAAAAAATCACTCAAATCGGACTCGTAGTTCCGAAGATATGCGAACACAGTCATAATTCCGGAGATATGCTACAAAAATTCATACTTAATTTGAAAAATTAAGAAAAATTAAATATTAGCGAAACTTTATAAAATAAATGTGATGATGAATGAATTTTTAAATATATTTGAGATAAATGAATTGGAATGAGCTGAATGTGTTCGGGAATTGCACTTCAACGTTAATGATGAGTGATTAATGGATAATGATCTCCATTACCATTTAATTACGTGTTAATGAATGATTATACTTCGCTCTTAAGGTGACGCCTTGATAATTTGGCTGTAGCGATGTCCATTTTTCTCAGCAATGACTAAAGCTAAGAAATTAAAGTTCACTGTCAGTATTCACCATGTCTTTGTCTTTGAATTACCCATAGCATATAACACGATTGGTCAACTTTTATAACACAGAATAATCAATCAAAAAGACCTCTGTAAAAAAAGGGATTCCTATTTTGCCAACAGAGGAGAGGGATATAAGCTTCCAAAATTTGTACATAAATTGGTTCTAGTATACACTTTAATTTGTCCATAGCTTATATGAAATGTATTTATGGTTTTTAAATTACGCGACAAAAATCATTTTGTCGCTACGCTCTTTCCATTTTTTGGTGTTCCATAGCTTGTTTTCTATGAGAGGCCGGGCCAACCTCGCATAGAAAACAAGCAATCTAAAACACATCCAACACGGTTTTTTACTTTAATATGGCGTCACCTTAATGTATTCCCGTGCCAGTCTATAACAGAAATTGATTTTAAATAGGCTGAAGGACCTACGTTATTTGGTCGAGCTATGACTATACATAACCTAGACCTAACCTGACCAAATAAAGAGGTAGGCAGTCCGTGGATAGCTAACATTTTGTAACATAGGGTCAATTACTTATTTTTTCCCTTATTAATTTGTACCATCTTTGTAACTTGCCCACTTTATCTGGCTATTATATCTTGGCTACACCAATGTGTTGATTCTATGTTCCACATTTTTTGACTTCAAATCATTTTACCGGTTTTAAAACCTAGAACGGGAGCCCTAGAACATTTTTTTTGATTACTATCAAGCAAATTTTTTGTGAGTAGCTTCATTTTGATAAGACGAACAACATTTTTATTTGCGAAAAATCTCGAAAGTGGTAGCTAACAGAAATAGAAAGGTTTTCATACTTTTAATAAAATAATTGCTACTCACCTTACACTTCATTTACTTACGTCTTCATTAATATTATGAAGATAAAGCAAATAAGACCTCTACATTATCTAAATTGTACCCAAATGTACACTAATAACTTGTAATGAGGTTCGATTGTTCAGGGCCATTCGTCCCTTAGGTATAGTAGGTACAGACCCTTATTAATATAAATATAAATACCAGAAGAACTCCTCGGGTACTAGGGCTCACACCCTTCGATATTGATATACCCTTCACTTAAGGGCAGCAATTAACAAGGTTGTGTATAAAAGTATATTTTAATGGATGCCTGTATTACCTCAATCAATCGTATTAGCGTCAAATAGGGAACATGATAGATCCTTTGAGTCTCGGGGAAGGAAAAATGCACAGTCCTGCAAAACTTGCGTCGTCGCGAAATGTCACACGACGTAAGTTTTGTAGGACGTATACGTAAATTCAGATTGAGATAATTTCTTGTAAATGTTAAGAATTGTTAAAACCAACGGAATATCATTGTTATAATGGCATAAAGCTACGTAAAATTTATAAACGGCATTTTTAGACGCCTCCAATATTATGATCCTAATTTAAAGGTGACGACCATAGATAATACAGTATATAAACTGAGTGACGACTGACGCCACTACAATGTTATTAACTGTCAGTGTCATAGGGACCAAGGTTCGCCGCGCCGAGTATAGTATAATATTATAATAATTGTCTTGTCAAGAGTACGAATAATAATAGTTTTTACTTTTTATTATTCGTAGTGTCAAGACATCCTTATTTTCTCCATACAAAATACAATTTACGCATTGTGTATAAAACCTTGTAAGTTGTATGTTACTGGAAATATCTGTACAAACAGCTGCACTGGTTTTACTCCGTGTATTTCACGGTTCGGTCGCCATTTTATTTAAGGCAGTGTTTTTTAACTTGTGGGTCGCGACCTCCTGGGGTCGGTAAGTTTCTGTATGTCGCCAGAGGTCGGGAGAACTATTTCAGTAAAAAAAAAAAATTGATCCCACTAAAAACATTTCTTTGTAAAATGTTGCCGAGACGACCACATAAGGCTTACCCTGTGAAAAAGATATGAGATCTCATGTAGCCAAGCTTCTCAATCTACACGGCCTAACTCTAAGTTGACCCTAACTCCAACCCTAACAACTTTAAGTAGGAGAATTTTTACAAAAGGATGATAATATTATATTGATTTAATAAACATGAAGGCCGTCACAGACTTAGCTATAATATATATTAATATATTTATGGCTAGGCATATTAATATATATTTTCTATACAATTTTCGCGTGACCACACACTCAGCTATAATATATATCTCTGGTCTCAGTGTGTTTAGTACGGTATATTAATATATATATATTATAGCTAAGTCTGTGACGGCCTTTATAAAAAAGGAGGTCGCGAAATATTTTTCATACCAAGGGGGTCGCATCATAAAAAATGTTGAAAAACACTTATTGGGGTATTTCGGAGGTCGGAGCGCGGTAACAGGTGGCTTGGTTTCCGGCGACATCTCAGTTTGGTTAGGTTATTTATTCGCTGCTCCACCTTGATTGTACGAGAATAGCTCTTATGTTGTACATGTAAAGGTGTAGCAAAGGTAAAATAATTTTGAATGTCTTGGAAAGTTTGGCTGATATCTGTTTTGAAATACATGTATCTTTTGCTTCTCTCTTTTAGCTGGAAACTTTTTTGTTATTTGTTATTTACGTAGCTTTGTGTGCAAACTATTTTGCGGTTAGTTTGTTACTTTGAACAATGATTATAATAATAATTAATAATATAATAATAATATCTATGGACGCTTCACACCACGTCAGTCCGAGCCCGTGCTCAGTACCTGAAGGACTTGTGTTACAACTTACAGGTACCAGACAACGGAAATATATTTAATACTTTTATACTATAGGTACATATAATATTTAAGATTTTTATTATATCATACACATATTTAATACACATCCAGACCCGGAAACATTGAAAACTTTTTGTTCCATCGGCGGGATTCGAACCCGCGACCCCGACACACTCAACCAATTGAGCCACAGAGATCGTCAAAACAATTGTTTCTTATTTATTATATTTATTTTTTATAATTGCATAACTATGCAATTTATTAATTACTATCCATTGTATTAATAATTATAATTATTAATATATTGGATTAATTACTAGATGGCTCCCGCTCCGACGCGACGCGACGCGACGACACTACGTTGCACCGAAATTCGTTTATTACGCGGGGACTGTACGTTTTTCCTGTATTAAAGTATCCTTTGTGCTTTCCCGGGACTTGAGGATTCCCGGGATCTCATACCAAATTCCAGCAAAATCGGTTCAGCAGTTTTGGTGTGAAGAGGTCACAAACAGACAGGCAGACAGACAAACTTTCGCGTTTATAATATTAGTATGGATGGATTATGCTTACTTAAGGCTCCAGTCTCGCAAAATTCACTCGCTGTGAATTATTTGCGCAACTTTGTATATTTATTTTTTGACAAACTAACACTAACTAATAAAATAACACGAAATATTATTATTGTGTATAATATAAGTAATAGCTAGTTATTTTTTTAAGTTCATCTATGTGGATATTGTTAGGTAAATCAAGCGTTAAAAACAGCTCTTTCGTGCCCTTGTCATTTCGAGTTGTGTTTGTGCGCTTAGTTTTTGGCAATAAATAATTAATTTAAAAATCTGTTCAGATAAGAATGAGCTAAACATTCTCGTCTTCAAAATGCGCACATTAGTTTTTTCTAATTATTTTTCATTTTCTTAATTCAGAGGTCACAATGTCATCAAAATTCTCTGTTTTTATCTCTTAATAAACGAGTTATTTCATAAAAACTATGCATCGTAACTATGTAATAATTCGATTATTTTGATGCCAAGAGCTTAATAAAGAAATTAATATAAAAAAAATCACGTAAATCACCTTACTCCAACAATAATGATAATCTCAAAAGTCCTACCAAAATTTCCCTTGCAATCGTTGTTTATACACCCTTTTGTTGTAGGTTTTTTGAGATTATTATTACTATTGGAGTAAGGTGATTTAGGTGATTTTTTTTTCTGTTAATTGCTTTATTGAACTCTCGGCATCAAAATAATCGAATTATTACATACTTACGATGCATAGTTTTTATGAAATGACCCATTTATTAAGAGATAAAAACAGAGAATTTTGATGACATTGTGACCTCTGAATTAAGAAAATGAAAAATAATTAGAAAAAACTAATGTGCGCATTTTGAAGACGAGAATGTTTAGCTCATTCTTATCTGAACAGATTTTTAAATTAATTATTTATTGCCATAAACTAAGCGCACAAACACAACTCGAAATGACAAGGGCACGAAAGAGCTGTTTTTAACGCTTGATTTACCTAACAATATCCACATAGATGAACTTAAAAAAAATAACTAGCTATTACTTATATTATACACAATAATAATATTTCGTGTTATTTTATTAGTTAGTGTTAGTTTGTCAAAAAATAAATATACAAAGTTGCGCAAATAATTCGCAGCGAGTGAATTTTGCGAGACTGCAGCCTTAAGGGCCCGGGTTACCCTCGAAATTTTCATACATTCTTAATACCAAAATCATTTTCTCATGCGAAAATATTTGACATGTTTGAGTTATTTTTCAGCTTAAGATAGTAATTACCTAGGGTCCTGAACAAATTTTTTTTACAAAATATTTAAATACTAAAAAAAAATTTTTTGTGTTTAAATATTTTTTAGTAAATTTACTACTAAATATTTAAACACCAAAAAATAGACAAAAACACTAAAAAATATATAAATAAATAGTAAATTTACTGCAAAATATTTAAACTTTAAAAAATATTTTTTATTATTTAAATATTTTGTAGTAGGTAAATTTACTATTTATTTATATATTTTTTTGTGTTTTTGTCTATTTTTTGGTGTTTAAATATTTAGTAGTAAATTTACTAAAAAATATTTAAACACAAAAATTTTTTTTTTAGTATTTAAATATTTTGTAAAAAAAATTTGTTCAGGACCCTAGGTAATTACTATCTTAAGCTGAAAAATAACTCAAACATGTTAAATATTTTCGTATGAGAAAATGATTTTGGTATTAAGAATGTATGAAAATTTCGAGGGTAACCCGGGCCCTTAATAGGTAGGTTATTATATTATGCAATATGTAGCTTTCACGTGTACCTACCATAAAATACAAACAACGGCATTCTAAAAATATCAGAGAATTTGCCTAAAGCCAATAGACAGTCGATTCGTCAATATAAACAACTGTGTATATAAAAGTTTTAACCGATCCGGAAAATCCAAAATAGAATAAATGGGTAAAAATTCAAATTTGTAGGGTAACAGAAAAAACTCACTGTGTTAATTTTCAAGAAATCACCACAGTAAATGAAGTTATTTTTATAATTTAAGTAAAATATTTATCAGCCTATTTTGACTGCTGTGGGGTTATTATGAGCTCTAATATCCATTTATTATACGGGCTTAAATTGACTGGCTGGTAATTTGGTACTATGACCTCTATTTTCCAGCCAGCGAGCGGTCACGTGACACAAAACATACTTCTCCATTGATAACCGAGTAGTAATTTCGTATTATGACAACACTAACTGACATAAGCTGGCTTGCTCAAACGTCAAAAACAGCAATTCAATAAACGCCAAACAATATTAGCTTTTTATGAATGGTTTACGTTTTAGTAATTTTATTTATCAATATTACATACTTCTTTAGTGCTAAGTTATATTGCTATTTAGTTTGTTAGTTACTTAATGAGTTATTTTAGTGCATAGAATATTTAGTATAGTAAAATAGTAATTAGTGTAAACTAAATATTCGAAGTATTCATTGAGAATGGAAGTGTTCGGGAAAACGATTATATTCTCAGGATAATCACAAAGCGATACATATTAAGTTTAGTAAAGACGCCTTAGAGACCTTAGTAATCCATTTAGTGTTAGTGAGCCGTGAGGTGTCATAATAACGTGAGGTGTAATAACCTATAGGTATTATTTAAATACAATATAGGTTATGTCAACAATAAGTTTTGTATTTGTGTGATGAACTAAGACTGCATTGGTTTAGTACACAAGGAACGCATACAAGTCATAAGGAAACACAAGTATTGTGTTAATTGCTGTGAAATATGAACTTTCACCAAAAACCCATAGTGCAATCTATAGTTTTTGTGTTATTACACAAAACTATTTCCTTGTCAATCTGAAAAGTATTTTGGTACATATGCATGATAAACATTGCACCAAAGAGGTAAATTCAAAGGCACATTAAGTACTTACTTTCTCAATAACAAGCATTTTGAGATTGTGTTCTCGTACCATTGAAACTTTAGATTCATGTATAACATGCTCCGGATAAACATTGAAACACACCTAAATTAGAAAAGTTAAATTGAAAATATTAAATCCAAATTAGCTAAATTCTCATATTATGCACTTTTTCATTTATAACTTGACTGACTGTTTAAGGCCCACTTGCGCCAATCTGGGTTAAAGTTAACTCTGAGTTAAACATCATGTCATCTCTATCACTGAATTGGTGAGTGACAAATATGACATGATGTTACTCTGAGTTAACTCAGAGTTAACTTTAACCCAGATTGGCGCAAGTGGGCCTAAGGGTATTATTCAAAGGGATATTATAAAAAGAGGTATTACCTATAAAAAGTGTAACAGTCACTAAATTTTACTCAAAAATAAAAATAAAACCTACATAAAATTACTTTTCAAAAAAGACTTTACTAAAATTGCATAACTAACATATACTTGTTCATAAAACATAATATTATCATAGGAACTTATGTTATTATTACCATAATAATATTGTTATAAGTATATAGATAGTTTTGTACCTCAATAACAATAATATTTATTTTATATAATATATTAAAATACTTCAAAACTTACAAGTTACAAGATAATAATATATTGTTAAGTAACAAATTTATGTTATGTTTTAATTCTTAGGGATCGATCAGACAGAGAGTGGTCACATGTTCAAGCGTTCTGCATTTAAGCGGTCAGTCACACAGGCGAAATTCTGACGTGTTCAGAATGCCCCCCGTGTATCTCTATTTAACGTAATACAACACAAAGATCACAAAACTGATCGCTTGAACACTTGACCGTGTGACCACTCTCTCTCTGAGAGATCCAAATTTCCTATAGTTTAAAGGCAGAGTTTGTAATTGTGTATTACTAATTGGTTTGGCAAATAAAGTCTGAAATTATAATATTGTTTTTATCTTTCATCAATAATAATCAAATATTTACACAATGGATGTTTTATTCAACTTCTTTGATTTCAAGTGATAAGGCAGAAACCTTGTTTAAGATTTCCGCTGTATAAATATTTTTATAAGAATATAAAAGAGGTTTAACACTTTACTATCTGATACTAGGTTGATAATAAGGTGATAAGACAAATACAGTCATGATGAAAGCTGTGTATGAATATGTTATATTATGTATATGTAGGTATTAAGTGTATTTGAATGAGAAAATAAATGATAAAACATTTAAAAACAAGTTTTTATTAAATTTCTTCTAGTTTAAGCTTTTGAGTGAATATATTATTTTCCTTTTAGGACTTTGTCATCATCATCCCACTTGCAATTTATTGTTTTCTTCTCGAGCAATCCATTAACCTAAAAAATATTTGGTTTAGCGGCTAGCGCACACAGTAGGTACCAATTATATAAAATGCCTTACAAGGCATGAATAAGGGATTAAAAAACTTATAAATTGCCTTTTTATGTTACTATCAGTTACAATAATACCTATTTGAAAGCTCAAAAAAACGTAGTTCAAGTTCAACTTACTTGAAAGTAAACTTTATTGTTGTATTGCAGTAATGCATGTAATACACAAGTTTGATGCATTCCAGACTTTTTAAGGTTATTTAACGTAGGTATAAGGATAAAGTTTATCAATTTCTTACAACATAACAACTACATAATATATTTTGTTCAAATTTTACCCATTTTTATTTTCTCTACTTCTTCTTCTTTTTTATAATGGTCGACTCCACAGATTAGAGTATATAGGTCGACTCGGTAAGTTGCTAATGTCAGAGAACTAAAGAGAGCTCTAAAGTTTGTAGTTTGTACTAATATGCCGTAATATTATTAATATAGTGTACTAAATCATACTTTATATTATAATTAATAAATAAACATTAAAATACTTTTGCCAATTGTTATAATTCACAAATTATTGAGAATCAGTGTTGCAATACAAATTTCAAATAATTTGAGAGTTTAAATTAAATTGCAGCCATACTTAAATACTTACAGTGGGGTACACTACATTACAGCATTAGTAGTGCAACGAATCATCAATTTGTTTAAATGATAATTAATAATAGAAGAATATATTCGTTGTGTATTATAAGATTAATTATTAATTATGATAAAAAAATCAAAATCTTTTACAACTTGAGTTACAATTTTTCCGTTTACCTACCTATAATATATTATATAAAGACAGTGTTGCAACATTTAAAATATTTACATTTGCCGTGCGCCTTTGCAAATAAACAATCTATTTATTTAATAATATATCATTATACTTTAATATTTAATGTAATTATAAAGTAAAGAAATATATCCCATAAATATCATCATCATTGGCTATGCCCTTTATATTATGTGCGTTTCTTAAAAAAAACATAATGTCGTTATGTCAAGTTTGAATTTTGACGTTTCCTAATGTCACCTACATGCTCGTCTGACGTATCAAATCCATTCATAAACAACCAAACTGGGTTCAAATCCAGCCAGAAGAATATGAGGTTATAATACAAATAAAGAACAAGGCAGTTGTAGATCGAAAACTGAACTGCCTGGAATCGTGCACTTTTCGTAAACGGTCATAATAGCCCTGCTGTTCTAAGGGTAAATTTATATGGATTTGACAGATTCACAAGACCGCCTCGCCTCGCCTCGTTGCGTTGTGGTCTGAATTGACCCTAACAGTATCAAAATGACATTAATAAAGACTTCGTTGCACCGTGAAATTACATAGTCATTGCCTTCCTCGATAAATGGACTATATCCAACACAAAGTATTTTTCCATTCGACCCAGTAGTTCTTGAGATTAGCGCGTTCAAACAACTCCTCAGCTTTATAATATAGATATAGGTATAAATTCTGGCGCAGTAAATAAATTCTGAAGGAAAACATCGTAGGAAACCCGCACATGGTTGGTCCCAGACGTATTGACCTGCTCATTTCTCTGGACTAGGCCGACTATGTCGTGAGAATTCCGTATGTGCTTAGTCAACGGACATAATATGAAATCTTGTCCCAGGCACTACAGTATTTGAAAAGTGGTTACCTGGCCCTGAAACTGTTACATAAATCGTTAAAAACAGATGAAAACATCTAGTTTTTTTTTTAAATAAAGTTAAGAGCTCTCACACATAAAATTAAATTAAGAAATTTAAAAAAACCCCCGCCAAAAAACTTTAAAAAGTAATGAAATAACATTTCCTGACTTTAAGTTTAAATCATTCCTAAGAGTAACGTAATATTTTAGTCCATAATTGTTGTCAAGGTGTGTCGGGGGACCGCTAAGTAAACTACCACAACAGCGACTTTTGCATTTTGTATCGCCATAATAGTCGCTGATTCTCTCGATTCGGGTCGCTGTGAACAGACCCTTAATTTATATTGTTATATTGTGAAATCAAACATCTACATTAGCGGTCCCCCGACACACCTTGACAACAATTATGGACTAAAATATTACGTTACTCTTAGGAATGATTTAAACTTAAAGTCAGGAAATGTTATTTCATTACTTTTTAAAGTTTTTTGGCGGGGGTTTTTTTAAATTTCTTAATTTAATTTTATTTTATGCTTTTTAAACTTGTGCAGAATAATTCCTATCAACTGGATCATATCCCAATGAATACCATCTATAAAATATGTCCTCTTGGATGAGGCCATCAATATGAGCCCAAACATGAAACCTCCACTTTAGGTTCATACGGAGCTTGGCTCCTATAGAATCCAGGTGATGCTGCAGCAGCAGCATGCAAATATTTACTGTTTATCTACGTCTTACTGGTTGTCGCAATTAAAATGAGCCCAAACACGAAACCTCTGCTCTAAGTTGGTGAGGAGTTGGGTATCCTATTGATTACCAGGTGATGCTGCACCACCAGGTCAACTTTTCAATAATGTGTATATATTCATAAGTGTCTCGAACCAGGATGCAAAATATAAAACCCATCAAACGACTGCAAGTTGCTAATCGTCCTATCACGAACCAGATATACCGTGATATTTCAACAATGAGCAGGCTGATGATGATGAACTATAGCTAAGAACACTCACCGTCATGTCAGCTTTCAAACAAAAAAAACTAGATCAAAATCGGTCCACCCGTTTGGATGCTACGATGCCACAGACAGACAGACAGACAGACAGACAGACAGACAGACAGACAGACACGTCAAACTTATAACACCCCTCTTTTTGGTCGGGGGTTAAAAACTGAGAATTCGCATCGCATCACAAATATCTGCGGCAAAACTTATAATATTAATCGGCCAAGTGCGATTCGGACTCGCGCACGAAGGGTTCCGTACCATTATAGAGCAAAATTAGGCCAGGTCCCGTTTTTACCCTTTAGGTACGGAACCCTAAAAATGTCATTACGATGCGAATTCGCACGAATTCGCAGTTATGTGTGGGAGCCGTATATAAGTATTGAATATCTGATTTAATAATGCATTGCATCGCCTCGTCACAAACCTTAATAATTTTTATTTCAATGAAACCTGGCACCGTGCCATGCGGTCCACCGGATCACATAAACCGGTAATCGATGCTACCTGTTGTACTCGCTACCTGCCGACCCGGGTTTAACCTACTTACCCTTTTCAGATCAAACAAATAAAATGAGAGAGATAAATAGATTTTGTCAGGTTTGTTTGAGAAACTATAGCTTTGGCTGAAAGCATATTTTGGTAAAGGATTATTTTTCTTGTTTGGACAGTGGTCACTATCGGTTTAATGGTAAAATTGATTAACGATAGGTTGTAGGAGAAGGCACTAGGTAGATAAGTATTATGTAGCTAAGGAAGTATATACTAGATGACTCCCGCAACTCGGTTGCACCAATATGCGTTTACCGCGCACGTGATCCGCACATTTTTCCGGGACAAAAAGTTTCCATGTCCTTTCACCAAAACCGGTTAAGGTAAGAAACAGACTGACAGTTTTGCATTTATAATATTAGTATGGATGTTGTTTATAGCTGGCCCTTTAGCCAAGACGATTTCTTTATCGCTTCTTTCTTCTAGAATTGTCGAACGTCAACGTCATATCGAACGCTTTAAATGTCAATTTCATACATTTTAACGCCTCCGTGGTCTAGTGGTATAGAGCGCGGCTCTTGACTCGGAGGTCGTAGGTTCGATTCCCGTGTTGGAAACATGTTATTTCCAAGTTTGGTTAGGACAATGCAGGCTGATCACCTGATTGTCTGACAAGTAAGATGATCCATGCGTCGGATGTAAAAAGTCGGTCCTGCGCCTGATCTCTCGCCAGTCGTGTCGGTCGTCCGTCCCACTGGGTTATGAGAGTAAAGGAATAGAGAGTGCTTTTGTGTACTGTGCACACACTTGGGCACTATAAAATTACTCCTGCGTAGCTGGCCTGGTTTCGATGAAACCGGTCACCGTCACCGAATCCGCTATGGGAGCTATTATTATAATATTACATTATACATTTAAATAGGCGATTCTACAAAGAAGCAACAAAGAAAAAATCTAGACTAAGTGGCATGGTTATATTCTGTTACTGATGATGGACAGAATATGGTTATAATATTAAGGATTCCGTTATGAATGAGTTTCTCGCTATTTGTTTATCTTCGCTAACAATCCGAGCTCGAGTTTATTTGTTCAGACGTGTAATATCAGTACAACTCTCTGATACACAGTATCAACATTCACGGAGTGAGTTCACTCTTAATTAAAATATCGAGACGGATACGATACGTAATATAATATTGTAGCATATTATTATTAATATGAACAAAAGCTATCCATACTAGTATAATAATAATATTGTAAATGCGAAAGTGTGTCTGTCTGTCTGTCCGTCTGTCTGTCTGTTACATCTTCACACCCAAACCGCTGAACCGATTTTACTGAAATTATGCATTTAATTCGCATGGAGGTACTTTGAGTCCCGGGAAAGGACATTGTACTTTTTGTCCCGGAATAATCGGCTCAACGGTTTGGGCGTGAAGACGTAACAGACAGACACACTTTCGCATTTATAATATGACTAGTATGGAAGTAAGGATATGGATAAATTAAAACTTTTATTGTTCGGGAACCGTACATTTTTCCGGGACAAAAAGTATCCTATGTCCTTTCCCGGGGACTCAAAGTTTCTCCATATCAAACAGCCAAATCAGTTCAGCGGTTTGGGCGTGAAGAGGTAACAGCCAGGCACAGTTTCGCATTTATAATATTAAAAGTATAGATTATCTTATTGTCTACCCAACACTTAAATTTTCACTTAATTATTCATTACAAACAACCGATTATTTATAACGTAGGCCTTGTGGTACGTAAGAAACGTAGATAGACAAGACAACACATGTGTATAATATTGTTGTATAATATTAATTTCTCTATAGAATGATCATAGTGTCCTCGACGTCCCCTCTCAACGGATACTACGTTCCAACTTCTAGGTACACTCAGCTATTGTTAGGCCCCGCTCTGTTGATATAGCCTCTACAAACACTTGGGCCGTTTTCATTCAATTAACGTCCCATGCAGCCATTTTGGACGAAAAATCCTTAGAAATTTGAGCGCATGCGAATTTGGTAAAGTCTTCCCTCCACGTTGGACTAGCAATTGAAGACATGAGTGAATAGCTATACTAATTATTTTTCCTTTACAATTTGAACAAATCTATATTATATTATCTATAGTATATGGCCATACATAAATTACACATATTTTGATTTCAAATTATTTTCACAGCCCTAAAGCCGTTCGTTCATGCAGAATCGTTATTTCTGCATGAACGAACGGCTTTAGGCTGGCATTTTCAAATTTTTGGGTTTTGGGTAACCCACTTCATCAACTTAGGTCTCCAAATATGAACGTGTCAATATTGATTAACGCAGATTGTGGACATTTATCCATCTTGGTATAATCAGCGTTATCCACCTTGGCAACGTGTAAAAGGCGTTTAGAATCGTTTTATCTAAAATCTTTTGCCATGAAAGTACATAAATACAATAGTTACCGGGAATTTTAATACATTTTACTAAAGCTAATTATTGATTCGAATTTGCTTCTTTAGTGTGTAGAGGGTAAACTAGATAAGTATATGTTATGCCTTAAATTGAAACAATGGAAACAATTTTGATAACATCTAGAATAATCTAGAAGCTGAAGCCGAGAAACAATTTTTAAGAGGTTTAATAATTTTCCGCTTAAAAGACGCTTCTATCTTCAAGAATTCTCTTGTTTTGAGTCTCAGATTTGAAGTGCTGCTAACTTGAGCGCAGAGATATGAACTAAATCGCTGCTTCTACAGTTTAAATGCTCTTAAACCAACCGTAAAATACTTTTATACTGTTTATTTCTTAGTTTGTAGTTAGTTTAAGTGAATGCAATTTTATCGATTGCTTGTAAGTGTTTCACACTATACCGAAGTTCCGCGGCGGAAATTCCGCATGATTACGTCAGTAATGTCAAACGCATACAATATAACGCGACGGAATATCGGCATGGTGTGCCATCGGTAATTTAAAATACGTTGCAGGTGGAATCAGGCCGAACTTCCGCCGCGGAAATTCGGCTAATAGTGTGTTTAGACATTTAGGGCCTGTTTCACCACTTCCTGATAAGTGCCAAATAGGCTATGCACCACTTAACTTGATGGATGAAATATGGAGAATCTATAAAAAAGCTGTGAATTTCAGCATTTTATCAGAAAGTGGTGAAACAGGCCCTTATTCGTTAAACACGATTATTTTTTTGCTGTTGGCCTAATAATGCACATGTAATATACAGGGTGTAACAAAACTAAGTGATAATAATACTTTAGTTACAGGGTGTGTATGTGTAACCATAAATAGAGTTCACTGTGAAAGTATAGCAGCGCTAAAGGAGCAATATTTTTTTTGTGATTTGTATGGACAAACGCCCTAGCGTCAGGGATTTGCCCATACAAAAGTAAAAAAAAGTTACTATTCAACGCTGGCACTACTTTCACAGTGAACTATAAGGGAGTCATACATATTTTGTTACACCTTGTATACTTTAACAAGATGTTGCCCCCAACCTTGTTGTGTTGAAATTCGTTTATCAGTGTAGATTTTCTTTGATAATAATTCTATCTCCTTTTCCTGGGAAATATTTATTAATCCTACATTTTGGTAAAAATATTAAAAATGGTAAAACTTTGAACACACTGTGAATATTACGTACGTACGCAAAGCTTTTCGACGAATTGAAAATTCAAAACATCTAAGCATTTGTATAAATTTCTAGATAGTTGAACTTCTTGTTCAGACAAGACGTCTGGAATTTTGTACCATCGAGAAAATTGATTGCTAAGTGATTGACGGACCTAGGTCGTTTGGTCGGCTTATGTCAATTCAATGTTAGCTGTGATCGGTCGGATATGGTAATAACTTAATGCGACCAAATTACTTTAGATCCGCCATCTGCCTAGGAATCAAATTCTCTAACAGTACATTCGGATTCATACACAGAAATTGCATATTGTTTTCTATGCATGAAATTTTTGTGCATCCGAATGTACTGCAGTTAGAGACTTAATATGCTATTTGAGAGATATACTTACTTGACAAAAGTACTCTTCCCCCCATCATGTTAAACGGCACTACAATACCTTTCTCCAATACTGCTAAAAACCTGGGAGTTATTTTTGACGAGCATCTGTCGTGGAATGCCAATGTTAGCAATGTTAGTCGCAAAGTATACCACACCTTGCATTCCCTCAAACTGCTCCAAAAGTTTCTTCCTATTCCTACCAAAATTTTATTAGCGCAGACCCTAATCCAACCTATCATCGACTATGCGGACGTTTGCTATTTGGATGCAAGCGAAGAGATATTGAACAAATTAGAACGGTTGCAAAATATGTCCATACGTTTTATTTTTGGCCTAAGAAAATACGATCACGTGTCCGAATACAGAAAGCAGCTGCGGTGGCTCCCTATTCGCTTCCGCAGAAATTACCGAATCCTCTGTTTCCTTTTCAATGTTTTATTCAGTCCTACTTCCCCGTCCTATTTGAAAGAGCGCTTCTCCTTTCCCAACTTGCAAAATTTATCCTGTAGATCCTTTAGACGCACCCTTTTAGATATCCCTCCTCATCGTACTGGCTTTTCTGCATATTCTTTCACTGTTTATGCTGCCAAGCTTTGGAACTCCTTGCCAAGTCATATACGTGATTGCAAAACACTCGCACTATTTAAAAAAGACTGTATGAGCACTATTTACGCCTATCCTGACCACGTTACCTATTTCAACAAGCCCTAACATATTTATATAGTATATAAACCTATATATAGTATTTTATGTATTTTATTATTTGTGTTTTTATATTATAAAGTATGTATATATTATTGATAAATTTGTTATACTATGTTTATTATGTTCTACATTTTATTGTTACATACCAAATTGTCGTGTGCACTAATATTATTGTTACCTCTTTCTTAATGTTTCCTGTAATAGGTCTACTGGAAGAGATTCCAATTTGGAATAAGTAGCACCTTTGTACTGAAATGTCTCTTTAGTTTTAAGTTTCTCTATGTAAACTGGTTGTGTGTACATAAATTATTAAATAAATAAAAAATAAATATAATATATGCTATGTTAGAGACTTATGCTATTTGCTATTATTTAAATTTAATGAAACACAGACACAAAAATCACGATTCTATTGGCTGAATTGAAGTGAATTGTGAATCAGAAACTTTGTTTAGCGCTCCATTGTTGATATAAAACTTTATACAGGAGAAGCGTTTTAAGAAACACCTATTGATTCGGTCTTTAAAACATAACTTGAAAACTTTCGACTTCAAAGTGACTATTTTAACTTTTTCCTATACGATGGCATTTGAAATTTCTTTTAAATCTATTCGAGGTTAGACCGTAGACGGTAGAATTCTTTCTATAATCTAAGAGCGGTGTTCGGCAGACTTAACCCATTCAGTGCCGAGCCCGCCCATCGGCGGACAATTTTTATAAATCACATGCCGAGACCGCCCATGGGCGGGTTGATTTTAAGCTGCATAGCAAACTCCATAATATGACTGCCAGGTTATAGGTATACTGTTTTATCTGCCGCTTTTACTATTCCCAACGAGGGTTCCAACCGTCTGATTGCTGTCAATCCCTGTCTGCAAAATATCTGCTAAGAAGAGTAATAATTATACGTAAACACTCTTAAAACTGATCGTCATTCACGTACAAGGCTTTAAAGTTTAAGGTGACGCCGAGTTAAAGTAAAAAACCGTGTTGAATATGTTTTAGATTGCGCATCTCATAGAAAACAGGAAATGGAACAGCAAGAAATGGTGGCGTAAGCGACAAAATGGTTTTTATCGCGTAATTTAAAAACCATGAATATTATTTCATATATTATATGGGACAATTAAAGTGTATGCTTTAACCAATCTATATACAAATTTTATAATTTAAGTGGAAGCTTAAATCACTCTCCTCTGTTGGCAAAATCAGAATTCCTTTTTTACAGAGGTCTTTTTGATTGATTATTCTGTGTTATAAAAGTTGACCAATCGTGTTATGCTTTGGGCAATTCAAAGACAAAGATATGATGAATACTGACAATGAACTTTAATTTCTTAGCTTTAGTCATTGATGAGAAAAATCGATATCGCTACAGCCAAATTATCAAGGCGTCGTCGCTTTAATGCCTGTTTTCACCAACCGCCACCTAACGCTGGGCGGTCTTTAGCGGCCATAAAAGGTTCTTTCAAGATTTCACTAATTTTAAGCGTCACCAACATCCTTATGGCGTAAGGACTTTTAAGAACCATAAATTCATTGAAAAACATGTTTGTTTTAAGAGACACATGACCCTGAAAGACCGATAGGGAACACTTATCGCTTGGAAGCGGTTGGTGAAACCATAAGTATCATAAACTTGACACACAAAAATGACTAAGGTTGCGAGACATAAGAGTTTTGCTAAATCTTTAACCTCTTTGATCCAGCATTAAGTTTTTAGGTATCCTCGATTCGAAGGAAAACAATTACGGCTCACTCGTTCCCAAAATTTTTTTCCATTCTCTTCAAAGACTCGCGATCTCAGGACTCGTGTTCAAGTGATGCTTTTGAGATCAATCGAAACGTACTTTTTTCATAACTTGTCAGTGAACGAAGGACATGGAATATTAAAATATATTGATATTGCTAAAGCTTTAATTTCAAGTGATGTAGTACTACAGAAAAGTGTTTCCATTTTTACATAATTATTGTATCAAATTCGTTATTTTGAAATGTAGCGCATGGCATATTCTTAATAAAATACTTAGAAATTATTTAGGTTTGGGTGGGGTTATTTGGTCTCCTCATAGGACAATGCATGTCTTGTTGTCAGATGAAAATTTACTCGACGCACAAAGCCCTCGTACACTAATTGTACTGTGTTATGTCGATTTATATTTAATAAAATATTCAGAAATCCCGTATTTTGCTATAATTTAATATTACTAATATTAAATTCGAAAACGTGTCTTGCCTATTCACGCTGAAACCGCTGAACCGATGTATGCAAAAATTTCGAATGGAGATACTTTAAGTCCTAGGAAAGGATGTACGATAGTTTTTGTTGCCAAAAATGTACGGTTACCGCGTGACAACCGAATTTCGGTGCAACGGAGCTGGGTGCGTCATCCAGTAAGTATTATAACTTCAACACAAAAGCAGATTGCCGTCGCATCGCATTCATTCGCGCCGGTGACTATTTAGAAATTTAAATTTGGTCCAGACTGGAGTTTTTATGGCTGTGATAAAGGTCGTTTCACGGGGAATAAAAGTGAAATATGAAAACGGGTCAGGGCGGCCGCGGCTCCGGCAAGTCGCTTGTTTACTTCGACATCAAGGACTAATAATCCTCGTTTGAATGCAGATGTACGTGCGTACTATGTATCCTGTGGCGTTGTTGACAAGTCCTCCATCAGGAAAAGTCGATGGCTTCCGGAATATTAATTTTCAAGGTGTTATAGGCAATAAAGAGCGTCCGTGGCCTAATGGGTAGACCTTTGGTTCGCACTCGCAGAGGGTGCAGGTTCGATCCCGGGTGGAGGCGTGTACCAATGAGACATTTTCTGATCTCAAGTACATAATACGAACGCTCGTACGGTGAAGGAAAACATCGTGAGGAAACCCGCACATGGTTGGTCCCAGACGTATTGACTAGTTCTTTCCTCTGGACTAGGCCGACTGTGTTGCGAGAATGCCGTATGCGCTTGGGCAACCATACGGTCATTTAAAAATTCTGTCCCAGGCACTATAGTATTTGAAGAGTGGTTACTTCGCTCTGAAAATACCGTATAAATCATCCACAATGGATGCAAAGGCCTAGTTATAGGCAATACAATTTATTATACTGGTGTTTGTATTGTATCTACGTTTTTTTACAATAATTAGGATCGTCTATAGGCCAGTCGCCCATATCCTTTGTCTCTTTTACATTATTTTGTCACATACCAAGATTACATTTTGTCTTAATCTACTGTAAGTCCATCACGCCTAGGACCTTTTTTTGGAAGTCGTATCTATGTTTAGCAGTCTCTAGATTCAAGAACCTTAACAGATTGTATCAATTATTATCTCAGTCGTAAGAGAGACTAAGGGCCTTTTCACCACTTCCTGATAAATGCCGGATAGGCAATCCACTACTTAACTTGAGAGAGTATGGAGAATCTGTCAAAAAAGTTGTGGATAGCCAAAAAAGTTGTGGATAGCCTATCCGGTACTTTATCAGGAGGTGAAACAGGCCCTAAGAGTTTTTTTATCAATTATAATTGCACGATACAAGATTTTATCGCTATAAAGTTACTAAAATAATTTATATCCAATTAAAAAGTGAACAACATAAACGTTGTAATTACAAATGTATTACGCGAACTCGAACAAGATTGTTCGCTCCTTAAGACGTAATAGCATTATGAATGATAAGAAAACCATTACGTCCCGGGAAATTATGCTAATATAGGCCTCGTACCTCTGAGGGCGTTTGTCCACCGCCGCCGTCACCGGGACGTCACCGACAAAAATTCAAATGAAATGCCACTCTATGACCTAGGCTATAGGTTTCATTGAAATGGGCCCCTAGACGATCAATTTTATTCTGTTGAACAATATTATTGAACAATTTATTTAAAAATAAGATTGAAAGGCTGTAACAGTATGGAACGACCAGAGTTAGAATCAGTGACCCCATCTGACAGTGAATCATCACAGCAAACATTCTTTAAGGCCGAGGCTGATGAGACCTAGACCTGATAGTCCATTATTTAGCAGCAGTCCAATTATGATGCTGGAACAGGAACCAGACGCAGAGTATTCCAGTAGAGAAAAAAGATCGCGGCCGAAGCCAGATAGGTTCTTTCCAAGTTGGCTAGTTTATTTGAAAGGCGGGCGCGTTCAATATCAACCTTAAATGGTCAATAATATTGCACAATACGCGGAATTGCACAATAAAATTGATCGTCTAGGGGCCCATTATACCGACATTGGTCTAGCAATCCATGCCACCGCTGCTTTGAAGTGGCGTAGTGCAATATAAAACCTATATCCTAGGCCATAAAGTGGCATTTTATTTGAATTTTTGTCGGTGACGTAGACAAACGGCCTAACGAGTTTAACTCTCCTTTTCAGAGAAATGCGAATTCTTTTGTATCTTTACGCGTGTAGGTTATAATGAGACACTCGACAGTATTTTTAGTATCAGCTGTCGTTGAGGTTCAAGTATTGTGACAATAATAAGTAAGGTTTTACGTCTGTGATAATTCATAACATTTGCTTGACTATGTCTGGAACATTCGAAAAGACATAAGACAGATAAAGACACCTGACTTTGAACAGTTTACGCTGGGTGAAATTTTTATGCATAAGGCTTCATGCAGAGACGAACGGCACTTGTCTGTAATCGCGCTAAGAGGTAGTCATCTCATTTTGTAACGCAAAAAGTATTTATTATTTGAGCATTAAGGTGAAGTAAAGGTTTATTTTATATTATTGTTACTCTGGATTTATTTTTTAATAATTGTAATATTTTACTTTAGACATTCTATAAATATTTCACGGCCGAACATATAACCTCCTCTTTTTGGAAGTCGGTTCAAAAGGGTTGACTTCAGACAAATTAATCCTGTAGGAGAGGTTTAAACTTTAAAACAAAGTATAAATCCCAGAAGGTTTGCTCTGCGTAATTATCTGACTTGGTTGTATGTTATAGGTGTTAAGAAATATTTAATTTTTACTAACTCTATAGTTTACAACAAGTAGGTACTTATGTAAAGTTATCAAAATAATTTTCCACCTCACCTATTTCTTTAGTTTTGTCAAGCTTAAAATTTGTCTGTGTATATTGTAACCTATTACCTAAAAAATAAGTTATTATAGTTTATTTTATAATAGACTAGCTGTCCCGGTGAACTTCGTGTCACTTTAAAACCTTCCCTGGACTTCTACGAATATTAAGACTTCTAAGACTAAAATCAGCCAAGTCCGTTCAGCCGTTTTCGAGATTTAGCGCGACTAACACATTTGAAAATTCATTTTTATATATAAAGATAACAAAAATCTAAGCACTAAAAATACAATCTAAAATATACAAATATATACAAACTTAAAGTATAAAAACTATAAAAAAAACTTCCCCAGGTCATCCCCATCTGGCAGAGTGCCTAGCAAGCTGACAGCATTGCCACGTTGGATGGCAATTGCTATCCGCTGTGCCACGTAGCTCCCGGCTCTGGGGTCTCGGGTGACTTCAATAAGCTTCTTAGATAAAAGCTTATAATTGTTGTGTAAAAACCTTGATATCAAAGAACATAAGCGTTTAGGTTTTTTTTATCATAAATAGGTAAGTGTTTTTTTAAGTTAGAGACTGATTGCTATTCCATGTACTGAAGCAAGCAGGACGCAAGCCAAGCCAAGAAAAGAAGTCAGTAGCCCGCAAAGTAAAATTTCTGACCTGATGATACGGCTAAGGGCTCCGATTGCGATCGCATCGCATCGTAATGTCATTTTTATTATAAATTTTGTCGCAGATATTATTTGCGATGCGATGCTAATTCGCAGTTATATGTGAGAGCCCTAAGATTAGATAGGACATTTGACTAGAAACTGCTAAGCCTGATTATTTTAGGCTTAGAGCGTTTGTGCACTATGCGGAATTTTACCGTCAGGCGTTCATAACTTTCGCGTTTGCCATTTCAAAACGTAAGAAATCGGGACGCCGCACCACGCCGCGCTGGATGGTAAAATTCCGTGTAGTGCACAAACGCCCTTAGCAACCATGCTTATTTGAAGGGAAAAATAAAAAGCAGAATATAAGATTTTAGATTTATTTTTCAACCTAACATTTTCGTAACTTTCGTAACTTGACAGAACACCAGCTAATCGTAACAGGTGTACACAACTAATGAACATTGTTCATACTTAAAATATACAGTCAGTACCGAAAAACAATTATCACGAAATTTGCTTTTATCACGAAAATACTATGCTTAATTTAATTCCATTTAATCAATTCATATTTATATACAATCTAACACAAAATCTATTACAGGACTAATCACAATACTAAAATAGAAAAATGTTCAGAACATCTGATTAAGCAGGTGATGGAAGACTTTGTGTAAGAAATAGATTGGTTCTATCAGAGGTGCCCAACCGTAATTAATAGAAAAAACCTTATTGATTTTACAGATAATATCGATTTATCACTCGAAACAAAGCAAGGTTTTAGTTTAACGTAAAACAAACAAAGTAGTAAACAGTTTTAAGTTTAATAAAACAACAACAAGTTTGTAAATTCAAAAGGGAGCATAAAACTTTTTAAAAATGTATAGTTGTAACTAAACTTGTGTAAAAGGGTTAATACATTTATAATATTTTAAATACTTTGATTAAAAAAGATTTAAAACTATTCAAAATCAAAATTTGTTACGATGAAAAATTGTCATTCTAAAAATTACGAATTGGGCAGTGGTCAATAGAAATTTATGAATGAAAATGAAAATAACGAGGAATAAACGTCGATTTTTGTTATAAAACAAGATTATCACAATTCACTATGTTTTAAATATTACACACTTAGTAAAAAAGAATATTCAATAAAGCATTGAAAATATTTTGATTCTACTTAAATTATAATAGGAACTGCAAAATAACATAAAGATTGAAGGTAACATAGTTCATCCAAATTAAATAAGAAAAATAAGTTAAAACAGTTTTCAACCTAAAGGTACCGTTCCGATTAACGCGGCAAGCGATAGCGACCGATAAAAATTCAAAATAAAGGCTATAGGTTTAATTTTGCAATAATTCACTACAAAGCAGCGATGGCATGAGTTGCTAGGCCAATTTCAGCAGATAATGATTCCTATAGCCTATGTCATAAAGTGGCATTTTGTTTAAATTTTTGTTGGTCACGACCAATTGCGACAACAATCGGAAAGCTACCTTAAAAGTTGTTACAGTGAAGATGACGGCGTGTGATAATCGTATGACATCGTCTAAATGTCTATTCTATTAATAAACTATACAGCAAGTGAACATCCATTCCTAGAGCTAATACATTAGAAATAGGAAAGGCACAGTCGAAGTATTAAATTTATTGCTGAACTTTCCTTATTGTACATTCTTATGATAAAATCACACGTACAAGAAGAACATAGTACAGTTCTCTGAGTTACAAACAGACAAAAATAAATTGTAAATTTGGCACAGTAGGAGCAACTTTCTTATCCCCTCGAGATAATTTCTTAACGCTTAAGTTTTCGCTTAATTGAATGGGAATTTTACGATTTCATCTCGTTTGGAACAAAAACTAACAAAATTATGTTAGCGACTACAATATTTTCAAGATGCCGCCTTCATCAAGTCGAGTAATTGTTGCTAGTTTTAATTAAGTTTTTTACATCATTAAATATATTACGACTGCTTGGAATTTTATTACGTGCTTTATTACTTGAGATGTCGAGGCAAGAACTTATTCTATCGTCCTAATTTTTTTGTTCTTTTACTTTACTCGATGATCGTCTAGTTCTAATGTACGTATTGCCTTTTACAAAGTCTAATTTACGAATTTCATTTGTATGAAAATAGGTTGATTTTATATCAGAAAATATTTCTTCTTTAAGAAAAATTAATACTTAGAACAAACTTTTGGTTCTGTTGCTACTCGTAAAATAGGCAAACATCTAGCTACGATCTCATCTACCGATCTAAACTCTTAAGCATTAATAGTCATCTGTCAGTATATAAATCAACATATTTTAACAATAAACAAACATAACGATAGGCTTTTGAAATCGTCCTTATACAAAATTTCAATGATCGGAAACCCGTACTTAAAATACACACAAATTAAATCTAAATATTCGAATTGACACAAAGACTACATACCCAATAAAACGCACACCAGATTTCACTTTCGTTGAGGTCTTATGGAAAATCTTAAGAGTCTAAAAGATTTACAGTAAGCACCGCACTAAAAACTAAATAAAGTTTCGAAGAAAACTTTAGCACTCGTAGAAAATCTCACCACCACGAATTGACTAGTTCTAGTAACTAACTAATCCTTAATAAACAATAAATTGATTTAAGTCTTTTTGAGATTGAACCGGCCGCGGTCAGGAGTGAGAGGCGGAGGGTAGTCGGAGAGAGAAGAGAACACATTCCATAACACTTGCAGTCGATCTGATCGGTTGTAAACTTAAGATTGTCAAAGACATTCGTGAGTATTGACTCGATTTCGATTGCGAAAACACTAGTTTATTAGTTCACTTGCAACCGTCACCACATTCGTACACACACACTTAAGGAGACAGGGAGGACACCAGTCTACATCTCGACTCGAGTTTAGATGTAAACTTCGTGATGTTGTTGCGGCCGGCTTGGCCTGGACTAGGATCCTCGTTCCGACATTTCTACATCCTCAGCTTCGGGCTTCGTCGAGTCGATCCTTCGTCTCTCTGCTATTACGATTCTGATTTTCTCCTCCTCGCTTATAGGTTGGTCGCCCGTTTCGGGCGTCAGTTGAGACGGCTGGGAGACGTGACTCGCCTCACTCGTAGCAGCCGATTCGGTAGACGGTCTTCGTTTCGAAGATCCGTATTTGATACTCTGTCTAGTTGTAGGAACGGCTAGCAGCATTTGCCGCGGTCGCAGCAGCCTCGCTTCTTCCCCGCGAAGTGAATTTCTTTTGTCTATCCTCTGCCTGCGATTCTGGGAGAAGGAGTCCCGCCTCGGAGGACTCCCCGGTTCCAGATCATCTATGTCGTCTGCGTCAATAAATCGCGCATCTTCCTCGTATAATGCGCTTCGGGTGTCGGAATTGGAATCTTGTCGTCTCCGTACAAACGCATGGGGGGAAAGTGATGCCCTTCTCGGCATAAGAGCTGCTGGTAAAAGCGCGTGATGCGAATGTAAAGTGCGTCTTCTTCGTGCTGGTGACAATATTATTGGTTGTTTTGGTTCACTGTACGTGAAGTTAGCTGGTAATGATGGGACCTTGTTCAAAGGTCTCGGGGGTGTAACACACTGTTCCAGCGCGTGACACAGCGCTCTATCTTCTTCGTCGTCTGCCTCACGTTCGAGTTCTCTTTCTAACTCAACGTCCATGTCGTTTTCGTCCTCCATTTGCTTGTGTGATTCTTCTAGGTGTTTCATGAGCACCTAAAAATTGATTAGTGTAAGAATTTTGCAATTCAACTGTCATTACATTCGTTTTTTCAATCAAAATGTGAATAATTTTTTATTCAATGCTAACTTGCATACCAAAATATGTCTAAACAAATTATACTATTTATCTGTTATAATATTAGTATATTACAAAACAATTAAGTTTGATATTTAATGTTTCTAAAAAAGTTTTTCATTTTATACTCACAGCAACGACGACGTTGACGAGTACAAACTGAGCCATAAGTACGAAGACAACAAAGAATATGGGCGCTATAATGGTAGACACGCAACAATTGCGCACACAATCCACGGAGCTATCGCAGTCCTCGCGAAGAGTGTCCTTCATGATGCCGTTCCAATTGTCCCCTGTTGCCACTCGAAAAAGAGTGAGGAACGCCATGCCGAAGTTAGCGAAATGCGCATGCTCACCAAGTCCTACAAAAACAATAGAGCTTTTTAAATTATGACAAAGGATTTGAACATAGTGATTTCATGGCATGTGCTTTCTTAATATTACAAAAGCTTATTATGTTTTTTGTTTGAAAAAGTTCTAAAAATATTTAGTAGCTGTATTATTACTTTTATCAATATCCCACGAATGGAACCTCAATATGTAACAAATGAGTGAGTATACAATATAGGCATATTTTGCAGGGCCCACCTTGTTTCCTACTCAAATTTTTATGCTATGGATGGCCGCAAAGCAACGACTGATTCTATTTTAAAAGTTTTGAGACAAAGTAACGTCCTACGGAGGATTTTACATACCTTGACAAGGAATTTCATCAGAGCACTCCAGTCTTCCAAATAGCTCCACTCCTAGTGCCGCAAATATGAAGAACAGTAGAAAAAACAGCAACCCCAAATTGCCGACTTGAGGTAACGCTTGCATGACCGTGTCTAGTAATGCTCTTATACCTTTCGCCATCTTCAGCAATTTTAAAACTCTCGCAATCCTCAGTACCCGCATCACCCTCATTATAGTTGGATTTATTGGAATTATATTCGTCTCTAGTTCCTCTAAAACTATTCCTACTATTGATAATATAACTATAATTACATCTAGTTGATTCCATTTGTCTTTCAAGTAGATTTTGAATCCTAAGGCTACCAGTTTCATTGCCGCTTCTAGTATAAATACGGCGGTGAAGAAGTAGTTGAAAATCTTCAATGCATACTGCAGTGCTGGGGGCATTCTGTAGTATTCTATGGCCATGGTTACGACGTTTAAGCCGATGACCCCAGCTATGGCCAAGTCGAAATACTTAGAAGTGACCACGTTGTGGACGAAAAGACGATATTGACCATAGTCCGCATAATACGGTCTCTGGTGCATCTCTGAAACAACTTCATTGTTAATACCAAAGATCGTTAAAATATTATTAAGCGTGTTATTTTTTTTCAACCAGCAATGGTCTCGGCATATTTCCTCTACTACTATTCCTGTGTGTAATAAACATAGATTTCAGGTTAGTTATATATGTAATATATACATTGCAGTTATAAAATATTTTTTAGTTTCATGTCGGATAAATTTACTTCAAAATACAACATACAATTTCGTAAATTACATCCAGCAACTAAATCAAAGGGGAATTGCTGTCATTATACAAATGGAATGTAAATTACATTCGAAGAGAGAAAAATAAAATGAGTTAACCTTTGATGTCGCAGTTTAGGGGGAATCGGCAAAACGTTACTTGGTGAAGATTCGCGGTTGTCATGTATTTACTTACAAAGACAATTACAGGGAGACAGCTGGTATTTTGCGGAAAATCTTGCGTGAATTGATTGGAGCGACTTATTCGCTTTTCTGTTTGAAGTCTACTATAATGTGTAATTTAGGTTGACAAATACTAATTTTGTTACGCTTAACTGAATATGCAATTATGTATTAAGTTAGTGATTAAATACGCTAGAGCCACCAAATTGGCTGATTAAAACTGTTTCAAGAATAAAGATATTGTTCTTTTTCATATTATTACATTTCAATAATAAAGAGAAAATGTTTGATAAAAACAAAATATAAACATAAAATATTGTAAGACTGGGTTTAGAGTTTAGATCCCTTAGCGTGTAAGCGTAATCGTATACGAAAAATTTTGCTTGCTTATCTCTTAATAAAATATCGGGCAATAACTGATCAGATGTTAGATTCGACAAAATATTCTTTCTAAGGGCTGATTTTTCAAGCGTTAGATAAATTTTACCTCTGGAATAAATTTGGCGTTTTGACAGATTTTATATGAAAAAAATGTCAACGTGTCATATTTATTCTTTAGTTAAAAGTTATCTGACGATTGAAAAATCGGCCCTAATTGGAATTTATGGTGTCTAGGGCCTGTTTCACCACTTTCTGATAAAGTGCCGAATACGCTATTCACAACTTTTTTAAAAGATTCTCCATACTTTATCTGTTTATCTGTTAAGTAGTGGATAGCTTATTCGGCACTTATCAGGAAGTGGTGAAACTGGCCCTTACTCAAATTAAAGTTACTCACTACGTCTCTTCTTCTCCATCTGCAGCGCTCTTTTCGCGGCTCTCCTCACTCTCTCCTCCTTCTCCTGCTCCTCTCGACACCGGTGGAAGTTCTCCACCACCACTCCCACGAACATGTTCAGTACGAAAAACCCCACTAGGAGGATGAACGCTATGAAGTACAGGAGACGCCACTCCGAGTAGTTCACTATTGGCTGTTGGGAAGTAAGTTTTTTAGGATAGGTTAAATTGTAATTTGCAATTAATAAAATTTAATTAGGTTATCTTTGAGTTAAAGAGTTATTTCAAGATGGGAGTGATTTAGATTTAAAATACATAAAATTCAATTACGTTATGTTTTTATATTTGTTTGGTTAGTGTTTAAAAGTAGAGTTACAATATTATTTGTATTATTACAATATTACAAAGTAATCTATATCTTCTCATAATCTTCTTTCCATCAAATAAATCAAATTACACTTACTTTGATGAAGTTAATATTTTATAAATCAATCAATTAAATAGCACTTAAGTGGTATTAATAAAAATGGATTATAATGTAATTTAACTATCATCGTTGATGGCATTATAAAGAAATTTATCTAAGTTTATCGTATCCTAAATGGTTTTGTAGGTAGATTAAAAATATCATCAGTAATATTTTCCTATAGGTACTTCGAATTCTAATAAATGCTCACAAATAATGGGTGGTCCTCATAATATTGTAATTTTAAAATATTTACCTGCTGATCAACTCCAACGGCATCCAAGCCAGTATACATGATATTGACCCAGCCGTCCCTCGAGCTCAGCACGAACAACGACATGAGAGCCTTGCCCAGGTCATCGAAGTTATATTTCCTGTTCACCCATACGTTGCCCTCAATCGCCAGGCAATCTGACTTGTTCTTCACGTTCTTTATGTTGGCTCCCTCGCAGTAAAAAAACGCGCCTTTGAATAGCTACAAATAAATGAAGGGTTTTGTGTAGGTATTGGGTGTGTATACTCGGTTAGTATGACAGACATCATGAATTAATTTCAAAATTTGTGGTATATAAGGGTGTAACAAAACTAATCGATTAACACTGTACGTGTATTATTGTCAGAAATGGCCTAACGCAACATAATGTCTTGGCCATACAATAATAATTAAAAGATATTATGTACATTGTAGTTGTACACAATATAAAGGCGGTGAAAGACACGCGAGTAAGTACGCGGACTTATGGCTCGACGATCTTAATCGCCTGTATGTCAGCAAAGAGCCGCGAGCAGCGAGCCGCGAGCCGCGAGCCTAGGGGCATGGTAATCTAGTGTGAGCGATTATCGTGTGTCACCGACGCGAGCCGAGTAAGTTCGCGAAGTTAAAACCTGCGTACTTTAAGTTCGTACGTCTATCAGGCACTTTATTCCAAAAAAAAAATCATTTAGTTTTGTTACGCCTTTATATTATAGTATAGTACTTAAGTGTTAAAAAAGCGGACAAACCCTGTGTGCCTATTTAAATCCGCTTGACTCTGAAACGACCAAAACTTAAGGTCATCTCACATTATAAAGCCTAAAGTTTCATATTATTATTGCTTGTGATAATATATTTTTTACCGTTATTGAGTAAGAAACTAGAGTATCGAACTTTTTCAAACACCTCTGGGGTAAAAATAGTATTTTTTATGTTTTTCACCCCCAACGTATTTTTAGACTCAAAAATACCCTACACTATTTTCAAAGGGACATTCTGCTTTAGAAAATATTTCGAGCAACGCTTCTCAATGTTCAGTCATCCGCTATTGAACATCGCTGTGTGTTTGTGGACGCCCGTGCATACATTGGCACTTATGAAAGGAAACCGATAGGAACTGTGTTGATTTAACCATCAGGCGAAATACAAGTTGGAATTTACATTTCGATACAAGTCAAGTTATTCCCTGAAGTACATGATAAATCACAAATAAAAATAGCAATTCATTAATTATTAACATTATTATTAGCATTTTTTCACTACTTAGAAACCACCGTGGTCTAGTGCTGAGTTTAGTTCTCGTGTCAGAGGTCGGTTTAATATCAAACTCGTAACAAAATTGGTATTGACCAGTTTGATAATGCAGTTCCTCTGATTGTCTGACAAGGAAGATGATCCAAGCTTTAGATGGGCATATACAAAGACGGCCTGTGTCTGATATCTCACCGATCCTGTCGGTTTGACGACACTAGACGATGTCTTAAGTACACACTTGGGTACCTACTATAAAAAAAAAGATACATACAGCCGAACGTATTATCTCCTCCTTTTTGGAAGTTGGTCAAAAATGAATTCTGCGTAGCTGGATTGGCCACCAATAGACCCAACAAAATCAGTGCGGGAGCTAATCGTAATAATAATATTATGACGGTGATTTTTTCTTTTTATTTCTTACCTGTACTCCCAGAATCCCAAAAATGATGAAGAACGTACAGCATATAAGGACGATGTTACCGATGGGTCTGAGTGACGACAGTAGCGTCTGTACCACGAGCTTTAACCCTGGAGCTCTGTTTATCACTCGTAGGGGTCGCAGAGACCGCAGTAGTCTGAATACCTAAAACGATAGAATTGTATTAGTTGTCGAATTAAGAAAAACTTCAAAACATTAAGAGTTACGCTACGAGAAAGTTTGGCGTCTTAAAAATCATAATTTCGGTCAACTAAGGTTCGATTAACATTGTAACGTTACGTGTCAATGCAATGTGTTGCATTATCAATGACTCATTACAAACTGAACTTTATTTACTGCACTAGAAGGTTCACATTGTCACCGCCTGCGTTGTTGGGCAGTTTGTTCTAAATTTGAAAATGCACCGCATCACCTCGTCGCGTTGAAACGTGAATTACACTACTTTAGTTATTCCTGAATTAAAAAATATTATATCTTTCGTTTTCTCGTAAGTAGACGTAATATATAATTTCTATTGACAAGTCGGTCAGATATAGACAATTTGGGGTACTTACCCTCAAAATCCCGAAGATCCGTGGGCTGCTCTCCGAGACCAGGGACATAAGGAGGTCAATAATGGATATGATGACCAGCGAGCCGTCCATGATGTTCCACCCGGAGGTGAAGTAAGCCTCGGGCCCGTAAAACATGCCAGATGCTACCACCTACAAGCAGTTTAGAGTTTGTACACTTGGCTATAAATACGTGTCTTGAATATAATTTCCATAAGAGTTTAGTAATAATAAGGGGCTATTTTACTACTTCGTGATAAGTGCCTGACAGGTACTCCGGCGTAGGCCTACGCCGTAGACATGTCGTAGGCCTACGCCGTAGACATGGCGTAGGCCTACGCCGTAGACATGGCGTAGGCCTACGCCGTAGACATGGCGTAGGCCTAAGCCATAGACATGGCGTAGGCCTACGCCGTAGACATGTCGTAGGCCTACGCCGTAGACATGGCGTAGGCCTACGCCGTAGACATGTCGTAGGCCTACGCCGTAGACATGGCGTAGGCCTACGCCGTAGACATGGCGTAGGCCTACGCCGTAGACATGTCGCAGGCCTACGCCGTAGACATGGCGCAGGCCTACGCCGTAGACATGGCGTAGGCCTTCTAAATACCTTATAAATGAATTATTCCGTAAGAATTAAGGATTTTAAACGAAAAAATATGCTAAAATTTTTAAACGTTTTGTCGTATACTTTAAATAAAATTTATTTTATTTCATCCGTTCTGCTTGGTTTATTTCACAGAACAGTACTTCGTAAACTCGGTGGAGTGTACGTAGGGTACAATAAAGTTTATGTGGCACTAATTCACCAAGTACATAGTGGGGATAGTCGTAAAGATATTATGACGTATAAAGTAAGATGTTACACAAATATTATATTTAATCCTTATACTAAGAACGCGGTCTTTATATAACTTTATGTAAAGAGTCTTAGTTAGCTCATAAAAATATGAACATATTTAATTCTTAGGGTATTTTAAAATGAATATATTATTAACTGCCTCTCTCAGTGTGTAACATTAATTACTGAAATGTAATTAATTCAAAATATTGTCATAATCCCCATACAATATCTGTCAAACTTTTCATTAAATTGAAGGTTAATCATAATTAAATGACTCTGAGTACGATTTATCTAAAGCTGATATTTTTGATTATATGTTTGCCAGTAATAAATCTCATTTCTGATAATTTGAATACTTAGTTGATGTGAAAATATGTATGTGCTACATTATTAACTGATAAACTGCTCGATTCCTTCGATCGCGGATTCTTGGAAATCTATTGTTATTCTATTGTTGTCGCGATCACCGGTGACCTTATGGGGCTTGATAGGTTTGAAGTTGTTGAAGATACTTTGAGTCCCTGAACATAATAGTTTTATCATAGGTATTATAGTTACAAACAAATTTCTGCTCAAATAAAGAAAAAAATATAGTATATAAAATCATTACGGTCTATCCTCTTTCATACTCACAACCAATAAAGAAACCAACCTTAATAAACATCTCCACAGCGAACACGACAGTGAAGACGTAATTCGCACTAGACAGGAACGCGCGTTCCTTGGAGTCGGGCGGTATGTTGGGCCGTTCCATCGCTAACGTGATGCAGTTGAGAGCGATGAACAGCAGCACTATGTTGTCGAACGCGCTGCGAGTCACCATCCATGTGCAGAGACGACGCATCCTAAGACATTTTCAATAATTATGGGCATCAAATCGCACGTGAGCAGTAATGCTTTACACAAACAAAAACTAAAAAAAAAACATTTTTTTTATTTAAAATATTTTTTTTTCTCAGTTAATTATTAGCTTAGGAGACAAGTTGGTAGCGGACGATATGACTTTTAAGTCAACGACGTGTAGTAGCAACAGTTCTGGATTATATGACTTTGATTTTTGAATTTGTAAATTTTATAGAAGTTCTATATATTAAAAATATATTTATAAGTTCTATATCTTTTATTTAAGTGAACTTCTCTAAAAAATAAAAATAAAAATAAAAATTGTTTTATTTCTGAATAGATTTTAAAAAAATGCTTTCAGAACGTTGATACTACTGGTGCCTACCACCGGTTCGGGAACTAGCCCGGCGAGAAGAACCGGCGTAAGAAACTCGCACGGGGCCCACTTTTTTACCAAAAAAAGTGAGGAAAAATTTATCTTTTAAAATGAAATTTACAATGCTGTAAACTTAAAAATATACAATGTCAAGATACATACATAATAATAATTGTAAGTCAATACAATAGTGTAGAAGTAGCCTTGCAAGAAGCCATCCTACTCCCAAGATGTGCCATCGTTTATGAAATCATTGACCTTATAATAGGCTTTGGCACACAAACGTTCTTTGACTACTTTTTTAAATTTATTAATGGAAAGATTTTGAACGTTTTCTGGGATTTTATTGTAAAGGCGTACACATTGACCTTTAAAGGATTTACTGACCTTACTAAGTCTGATCACCGGCATATCTAGCTTATGCTTATTTCTAGTATTTCTACAGTGAGTGTCACTTTTAACTTTAAATTTACTTATATTTTTTCTAACGTATATCTAAACAAACAAACTACTTCTATAAATACCTATATTCAAAACAAACAATTGAATATATTGCTGCTCAGTGCACCATTTAGTAATTTCAATTGTAATTCGAAATTGCGAATTAATCATTGATGAAAAAAAAGGAAAACTTAAAAAATATTTGGAATTGTATTAATATTATGTACTATCAAAAAGTGCTTGAAAAGAAGAAAGAAACGGAGACCAAGGCTGGGAAAACGGGTTGTAGGTCGACCTCATACTAGGTGGGATGACGATCTCCGTTTAGTTGCAGGCCCATGTTGGATGCGAGTAGGAGGAGATCGTCCATCTTGGTGTTCATTGAGAGAGGCCTATGTCCAGCAGTGGACGAATATAGGCTGATTTGATTGACTGATTGATCAAAAAGTGATTAACATGCAAATAGTGGGGACTAAGTTATACTGTCGGGATATATTGTGTAGCTGTGTGTAGTAGCGAGTAACATTCACTTTGTATAACACAACCTATAACTCGACTAAATAACGTAGGTTTGCCATTAAGTAGTAATACAAAATTCATTAGTTGCCTAATATAATTTATCACCTACTCTTATGATACTTTTGTTTCTAATAGAATATAAACAACGCATCGTTATTTTGCTCATAATATTATTATGATCATAAAATTCATTGACGAAGAGCCATAATAATAAAACAACAATGATGCATCATGCAACCTTAGCGAAATAATATTATATTAATAGATAAAATAAAGATATCAATACGATTTTATGAAACCAATAACTGTAAGTTATCTCACCACGATTTATTATCGAGATAGAAAGTTTCAAAACAATGTAGTTTTATTTCGTTATAAAATGTTATTATCCATTACTACTTCCTTTTAATTCACGTCGCTATAATATTTCATTTTATTATGGAATTTTTACGAAGTATAAAATAGGTTAAGCGCGAGTCGGACTCGCGTATGAAAGGTTCCGTATCACTATACACATTACACACACGTTACTGATATCGAGCAAAAATAAGTTAAAACGTAGTAAGTATTTACTATGTTTAATGTTACCATTTATTTTAAAATAAAAATTTACTGAGAATTTTGTGAACATTTGAAGTGCTTCCGCGTTGTTGTATTGGAGCCCACTTAATTATTTGTATTTATTGATGTAGCGGCACCAGAAATAGATAACTTATGATATTTATAAGTTATAACTATCTAGCTATCGCGAATAGCGAGATACTACATACAGCCTAGAGACAGACAGACCAACAGACAGCGAAGTCTCAGTAATAGGGTCCCGTTTTTACCCTCTGGATACGGAACCCTAAATACGAATATAATTCGAAATTCGAGTTCGAGTCTACAATTATCTCAATCGCCAGATGCGGTCCGGGAATATTAAACGTGTGTTTTATTCTCAAATGTTTATTAATAATTTACACGACATGTTTGGGAATTTCTGAATAAACTTCATTTATTATTACAAACAATTTGCTTTGTGTACCGTTCATTCTTTGTTCATTTGTTGAGCTCGGCAATTATTGTTTTAGAATTTGATTTACAAAAATAAATTCGCTTTCGTATTCAAAGTATTCCAATATATTCGAATGATATGCCAGACAGATCTTAATATAACCAAATATACGTTCTGTGAAAAATTTTTGTGATATAACAAAGAAAATTTTATTTATGAATTGAGAGTATTAAAAGTGCCATTCTTAAAATGTTACACAAAACATATTTTATAATAATTGCTTGCTTTCAATGAAATTTATAATATCATATCAGTCTTTGTTATACACAAAACCAATTTCTTTATATTTATTTTTATCAAATTGATATTATCAGTCGTAGAAACCCGGTTTATTTCACAGTTCTTATACGAGATCTCTCTCGAATAAATTAAAAGGGAAAAATAGGCACTTATTTCTTTATTTATAGTTCACGCCTTACTTGTTATCTGGGGCGAATATATAGAGGGAGTAGTCCTCCTTTTCCTTGAGACACCCAGTCGGTTCCATGAACCTAAACAGGTCCTTGAACCGAAACTGTCGCCGGTCGAACCGCGGTGAGAATATACAGACGTTGTTGTTTGCCACCTAAAAATAGATTTTTTATTAGTTGATTGTAATAATGTCATAGTATACTAAATGTAACAAACTCAGAGGAACATAACTGTATTTTAAAAAGATAAAACCGACTTCAAAATTGTTCGTAATTGAAAATTAAAACTTCCTATCTCCACAACTACTGAACCGATTTTGCACTATTCCCTAAGTTGAACAATAATGAACTTGCACTATTCCCTAAGTTGAACAATACCTAGTACAATAAAAAAGAATCACTCAAATCGGACCTGTAGTTCCGAAGATATGCGTGAACAAACATAAAAACATACATACATACATACATACACTTTTGAAATTTGGCACATTTGTTCAGATGCTGATATAGATTAACATATACAAAAACTGGGCAGTTCTGGAAATATTACATACATACGCGTCGAATTGATAACCTCCTTTTTTGAAGTCGGTTAAAAACTAAGTGATACTATGTTTCTGAAAGCCAGATGTTTAACCTTTGTAGTGACAGATATTTAATTTTAAGTGATCCTGATATTAGGTATGTGTTGTAATGTTCTAAGTTTCCTAAAATATTGTAATATTTATAATTTGATATAAATGATTGTAATTATTGTGTTTGTGATCGCTGATAACCTCGTTGCTTAAAGCGACCTTAAGTAAAGGAAAAAAAAATAAGTGATAACACTTAACGGAGTGTTAGAGTCCCCTGTTTACTCTAAAAGGTACAGAGTTGAAAGAGTAACTTTTTTAAAAACTTTTGTATGGGCAAATTCATGATGCTGGGGTACTTGCAAATACAAATCACAAAAAATATTTTGCGCTTTCAACGCTAAAGTATTATCACTTAATAATTGTTACACCTTGTATATTTTGTATGTTTGGCTATTTATATGAGTGTGTGGGGCTTATATCGTCAAAAACAATTTGACTAAGTACTCTGGTCTCTACACACGGAAACGATATAATAGCTCTCATTTACAATATTCATGATATTATGTGTTAGAAAGTTATAATATTATCTTTTCTCCTCACTAGCTAACGCCCGCCAAAATTGGTTTATTGCGCGGGAATCGTACATTTTCCCTGGATAAAAAATATCCTATGTCCTCTGCCGGTACCTACTCAAAGAATCTCCATACCAAATTTCAGCAAAACCGGTTCAGCGGTTTGGGCATGAAAAGGTAACAGACGGACAGACACACTTTCGCATTGATAATATTAGTATGGAAGTATGGATATAAAACTGCTCTAATCGGATACCATGTAGTATGACAATGAAGATAAAGTATGTTAATTACCGTATATCATAATAATATTAGGTCTAGACTTTAGCATCTGTGTAATAGCTGTATATAAATTATATCTTTGACGTGTGTACTGTGTAGATATTGTGTCTTATGTCCATACAAGTACTTTGTATTATTATCTGATGAACTCAGTAATAAGAAACGAAACGCATTTACAATTATTATAATGAATCTATATGACTATGATGAATAATTTATTTCATAACATGAACGAAGAAATAAAAAATGAATGAGCATCAAAGATATTTCGAAATGGCGAAACGAGATGACAATGACGTGGGGTTCGATATTTAAAATTTATGGGCCGTACCTCTTCATTGATCTGTTTGATAAGTGGCAGGGCCTGGTTGTTGGTCCGGGGCTGCAGGGGAGGTAGGGGGGCCGGGGGCGGGGCCGGCCCCCCGGACAGGTTGCTCGCCTTCACCTCGGATACAGTTGTTACTGCCAACATAAAAATATTAGAACCTCCTTTGAGGTTTTGTGTTTTGTCGGCAACTTGATTTTTTGTGGACCTTTTTTTAGACTAGATCAAGACTAGATAGATTTTTCATTTTAGGGTTGTTAAAGTTAAACTTTTGTATAACTGACAATATAATAATTACCAGCTTATATATTATTCACACATTTAGCTAATATAATATAAAAGTAAACGATGATATAAAACTCTGTGAAAACCTGCGAAACTCTATCCTTACATGAATGAGACATTAATTATGTATTTTTTCTAGGAAGCCAGATAAAACAGACAAGGGCTTTACGAATTCTCCGAAACTCTGAAGCCTATATTCCTCTTAAATTTTATAAAAAATGCTTTACAATAGGATATATTACTGCAATGCGTTCACGCTAGAGAGCAAGACGCTTGCTGTCTATGCTAGTGCTGCCTCTAGTAAATAAAAAGTATTGTTCGACGTTTGTCAGCTTTGCTGTCAATATTCTGATGTGACGATTATTTACTGTATGAGCTAGAAGACTCCTCCTCCACCTCTGCTCCGACCTTTGCGTAATATTAGAATATATTACGCAAAGGTCGGAGCAGAGGTGCGGCGAGCTTTTGCCCGCGGCTTCGCTCGCGTTAAGAAGTATTATTATATGAAAACTTTCATCCTCCATTTTAACCACTTGGGGTTCGAATTTATCAAATTCCTTTCTTAGCGGATGCCTACGTCATAACATCTACCTGTATGCCAAATTTCAGTCCGATCCGTCCAGTGGTTTGGGCTGTGCGTTGATAGATCACCATGTCAGTCAGTCATCTTTGAGTTTTATATATATAGATTACGCACAGTTAAAATAAAAAAGTATACCTGTCAAATAGTCGTTGGTCAGGGATAGTCTGTGGGTCGATGTTTTGACGGCGTCTAATCTGACAGTGGAGTCCGACGAAAACCCCGCCTCTGGAGCCTTCCACGACACCTGAATGATTATTTTATCTTTTCATTAAGTTAATTAATCCCGGCACCATCTCATTAAAATCTCCCACGCATGAGTTTGTTTCAAGGGAAGGGCTTAGGATCATTATATAAAGTAACAAAGTATTACTTTCCGATTGTTCTAAATAACTTGTAATGAAATTAATTAAAATTATTCCTTCTTGGGATAAAGTTACATGGATATTATATCTGTATTTCGATGTTTCGGGAAATAAAAAATTCTGTCTTTATGCTATGGCTGAGGGCATTTTTTCGTCTCAATAATTATTCGTCTGCTCTACGTTGACTCATGATCCAAGCGAATTCAAACGTATATAAAAGGAATATTCGTCTATGATTACCCAAGATCTATTGTAAGTGATACAATAGACAAATTCGTAATGGTGGTAATCGTGGTCCAACGTAAATAGAAACCCTTTATTGCGGTTGAAAACACGATCAATAAAAAAACGCCTCCGTGGTCCAGTGGTTTGGTAGTGGCATGTAAAAAGTCGATCCTGCGCCTGATCTTTCGCCAGTCGTGTCGGTCGTCCGTCCCACTGGATTATGAGAGTAAAGGAATAGAGAATACTCTTGTGTACTGCGCACACACTTGGGCACTATAAAATTAATCCTGCGTAACTGGCCTGGTTTCAGTGAAACCGGCCACTGTCACCGAAACCGGTGTGGGAGTTATTATTAATAAGAAAACTTACATCAGGCAGTATCGGCGTTGTGTGTGCTGAAACTCTTCTAGCAGGCGGCGCCAGAACCCTCGGAGGAGGTAGCTGAGATTTCGACCGGTTATTCAGTTCAGACTGGGTGTCGTTCTTGATGACGATAGAAGAGGACAGGAGCAGCTCGTTTTTACGCAGATTAGAACCTTGAACAAGCCGTAAATTGTTTATGTCATAAGGAGGGATCGTTCAGAAAGTAAGTCACGATTTTTTATGATTTTTAGATTTTTCCTTGTCCCATTTGTGAGACCATTACCACCAGACATTATTAGAGAGGGGGACCCTTCCTCCTCTCTAGTATGTAACTAGACACACATTTGCAATTTTACGAGTAAAAATTAAAGCCAACGCAATATTTAAAATTTCGCGATGACACAAAACTTAGGATCCCCCCTCTATCCCGTGTAAGACGATGTCACACTTTGTCGACCCCCTCCCCCCCTCCCCTTTATATGTGACATACCTTATGGACGACCCCTAACAAGGGATTGTCGTGAAATATAATTTTACAACTTTGATTTGGCTTCACGGTTTTTACTGCGGAAAATTTGGCGCGGTTTTGCGATATTAGGTATCCGTGTCCCGATTAAGTCTCGGAACGCTCGATAAAATAAGGTCATAATAGAAATATGATATTTACTGCAAAACTCCTACGTCTGCCAATTATTTTGGTTCTTACTCACACTATAAAACATATTTTTTTTTATTTTTTATTTTATTTATTGACACACAGAAATGAATATACAGTAATAAAGTATAACATATATATATATATATATATATATATATATATATATATATATATATATATATATATATATATATATATATATATATATATTTCAGTGTGATAGGTAACGATAAAGTTGTTTTCCAAACTACTTGACAACACGTCCCTGTGCGTTCAATTACAGCCTGCAGGCCTTATAACGGACTCTAAATAATTATAAGGCAGCCCCTAAAACCTACAATAAAATTGAACAATATTTTATATTACAATTTATTTTACAACAAGATTGAAAGGTGCAGCAATCTTCAATATTAGCCCTAAACCGTCAATAATATTGCACAATACGTAATATTGGGACAGTAAAATTATTGATCGTCTAGGGGCCCGCTAATCGTAGGCTACCGTAGTAAACTTTTTGTGGAACCATTTTTTGATATTGTTATGTTTCCTTCATATTGTATTTCGATGGTCACATAATTCTACCAACACAACGTTTGAAACTTATTGCAAAGCTACTAAATTTCCAGGACCAATTACTATGAATTCACATTAAACTACTGAACTTAGAACATTAGGATAAATTTGATAAATGGTTTCGCTCCATACATATTATAATTGTAAACGTGATCGGACTAGACTAGTCAGAATTTGTATACAACGGACTTAAATCAGATTAAATCGGATATTTAGACGCATTGTTTGGTCAGATTAAACAGCTCCTGTCAGATTTAACTGGTCAGATTTACTTAACCGTGAATCGACATTATTTGCTAATATCTGAATGTGTATCTGGATATGGAAATACATAATTATTTGGGAATAGCTCATTAATTTGTTTGACGAGTTGTAGAGCATTTAATTTAATCACGAATTAGCGTCGGATAAATATTCGTCCAGCGTTTGGTTGTGATGTGAAATCGTTGATTCAAACACTAATTCTGAAATAAAAGCTTCATTATAATAATTCAAAATCATTTATCATTCGATTCATTAATGATAAGCTAAAAATAAAAGCTGTATTATGATATTCAAAATAATACAATATGGTTAGTTATTTGGACAATTTAAGCAAATTCCCCGATTTTACAGATGCAATAACATTTCTATATCGTTGTATTTGAATCCTTAAATAAGAGCTATACCTAAACAAAAAGATTTGCAGCATGCTAACCATCTACTGTATATTTTATCTGATATAATAAATCCACTTGTCAGACAACACCCACTTGGAGAATTTTTATACGGGTACAGGAGAGAGGCAAAACTTACCATTACAAGCGATATGGTCTCTGCCGTTATTGAGAATGACAGCGTCAGAGTCGGAGCCAGTCCTCTGCTTCTTCTTCCTCAGACTTGGCCGAGACAGTCTCCAGCTATAGCCACGTTGGACCTTGCACTTGTCCTCGCCGTTTGCAGTCGGAGTCACGATTGTGAGACTCCTGTGAAAGGATTTATTAAGTTATGATAAGGCAATAGGACTTTAAGGGACTGTCTATGTTTAATGTTATAATTGTTTAAGTGTCTTATGTCTATCTGCTCGCGCAGATCATTGAAGTAATTTTAGCGTTTGGTACGTAACGCAAAACATGATAGAGTTGTGGGAAATAAGTTTTTGTTGCAGCTAAATTTAATAATAGGTTAGGTCCAAATTGATACTTTCAGCATGATTAATACGTGGTAATATATTTATATTATATTAAAGAATGCTATTCTATACCTTTACATTTATTAATATTAATTATTCGTCATCCATTATATTATTACAAGTAACGTCTCCACAAAGAGTATCCAATGCCATCCGCACGTACAATCAGGTGATATTTTCCTTTTCCATGAAAAAGCTTAACGTAGATTTATTACCGGCAAAAGAAAGAGGAAATTGGATCCTCCTACTTTATTATTTACGTACACGACTTACGATCTCCATAGAAATAATCTCGCAGCTCAACCATTATGGCGTCATTGTGTGTTTTGATTAATCTTTTTCATATTTGACTTAAATAGCCCATAAATATTAGGCTATTTTAACTACGGTGTAAACGGCGAAACGAGGCATAGAACTTTATGTGATAAAAGTAGAAAATTCTGTGCCCCCTTATTTTGATTAAAATTCGTAAATACAAAATATATAACTGAAAGAACAGGTTTTGTTGCAATAAAAATTAGCTTATTTCTTTCCCCGTGGTCTACTTTATATTTGTATAAAGTTTTATCAAAATCTGACTAGCAGTTTCCGATTTTATTCGTTGCAAATAACATGTAAATAAATAGTAAAAGTTTCAGATATAACAGAACAATTAATATATTATGTGGGTTTTCTGATACAAGGTAGAAAAGAGCTTTGGCTTTCTATTAGAAATTATAATAAATAACGTTAATATTATTATAGTAGACCAAATATGGAAACTCAAAATGAGCTATTGTTTATTAAAACAGTTTTCCTAAAATACAAATAGCCTGGTTAATAAATAAACATCCAATACCGTATTTTCGTTGAATTTAAATTGTATTTCGGTATAATTAGTGGAAACGAAATGAAATTCATTAATGAAATAGTTTCATGTTTTTAATTAATTTTTATGCGCGCTGCTTGCCGCTCTGACGCTTTTTATGCCAGTAATTGGACATTTTAGTTAAAAATGTAAAAAAGCTGCAACATTTTGTATCTTAAGTGCCCTTTTCATTGCCATAATAAAGTTTTTAAGGATATCAATGCCAGTTATATTACCTTTACATACGATTTTTTTTGTATAAATTAACTTGATGTTGCCTACAATTTCGTTGCACTGAAATTCATTTATCGCCCAGGGACCAAGCATTTTTCAGGGATAGCCTAATGTCCTTTTCTGGGTCTCAAAATATCTTTATACCAAACATCAAAATCGGTTCAGCCGCTTAAGCTTGAAGAGGTAACAGACAGATATATTTTCGTATTAGTATGGATGGATTATTAAAGAAAATCTACTGGTTGTAGCAAAACTAAGTAACCCTCATAATATAGGGCGCTGAAAGAGTAACCTTTTTTTTCACCTTTGTATATTTTTTTTAAAGAAGGCAGGTCGCTGTAGCCCTGACGTCACTGCGACCCATAAGGATCTATTGTGACTCCTTCGCGCTAGAGTATCACCTCCAACCCAATACTGCTCATAAATTGAACGATGTGGTTGAGGTTGGTGCGACGAATTTCCTCTGTGGATGAGTATTCGTGGCGACCAAGATGCCTTTGTATGGAAAAAATTATGACGCGGGGACGCTTGTGCATACAAATCGCAAAAAAATGTTGCTCTTTCAGTGCAGCTAATTTCACAGTGAACTCTACATAAGAGACACATACCCTAAAAGTATTATCACTAATTACTTTTGTTACACCTTGTATATTTACTTACTTCTGCGAGCCGATGAGGCTGGACTTTTCGCTGACGTTCAAATTGTCTTCCTTCGCGATGCTCACTTGGAGGTTCTTCTCCGGAAACATCGGTGATGGTAGCGACCTTGGGATGGTGGGAGTGGCGGTACCAGGAGATGTGGACCTGGTGGGAGGCGGCGCTAACGTAACTGGTGGTGGGGCTAGCGTCATCGGGGGGAGCCTCGCTTTCTCCGACCTCAGTTGCGCAGCCGCCGAATGCAGTGTCAAGGTGTAACTGTTTGGTGGCTTCAGGAGCCCGGGTATGCTCGTACACTGGCAAAACACTGATATTAATATCTGTTCAGAATGATAATAATTATTCATTATTAAAAAAATCTCTTACAATAACTAGTGATAACAAACTCGCTACAAGATCCTTCATTTCGTTGCATCGTCGCAACGGAATAACAACAATATGAAAGCTGTGTTGCGTTGACGCACAATAAGACTAAATTACAAGATGGCGACAGCACCAGGCCCGGATTTATATAATATGAGTAGGTATAGGCCTCTTTAATTTTGCCGCCCCTATGTACGAACTCTGCTGCCATCCTAGGACGCTGCCGCCCCCCTAGGACGCCATAGAACGCTGCCGCCTATACCTAGGCCATGGCATATACTGTCTTAGGTATATAAATCCAGAGCTGGACAGCGCAACCCATCATTCAACTTCCCACTTTATCTTCTGTCCGTCATTTCGTCAAAACATGGCACCCAACAACGTAACGAAATATTATTATTATTATACATATTATGTGTAAATGTAAAACTGCCTAGAACCGCCACTGCGACGTAGCAACGCAACACAGAGCAAGCGCTCTCATTATACATACAAGGAAATAATAAGAATGTAAATTTAATTTGCGCGATGCCTCACTTGGAAAATCAAGATGATACAAACGTCGCGACATAAGTGAATATAAATGCTAAGAAGGGGAGACGGAAAAAGGTTGTATTATTTTAACGTTACTTCGTAATACTGATTGGCAGATAAAATGGGATTTGGCCCTTTGAAATTGAATTTAGATGTTTACATGAATCACATTTCAAATGGAAAGAAAATTGTTCCGTTTAAGGTAAACGTTTACAAAAAACAACGGGTTGTATTGTGGGAGTGCCAACGGATGTGAAAAACGGCAGAACAGGCATAATATTGCATTTTCACTGAGCGGTAGAAATTAGGCATAACGACAACTTTCTTTCTTACGTGTCGACTGCAGTCTACTCTGTATTACGAATTTCCAATCATATCACATGTCTAACAATATCCATCCTAAAAAAATGCACGCCCTAAAAAAATTTTCATTTAAAAAATTTAAACTCACCGATGTCCTATCAATGGAATCTAAGCTGGATAGCATAGTCGATCTTTCCAGAGTCAAAGCCATATTGAAATCCTTGAACGTGGTTCCCGGTTCCAGGGTTGTCGATGGTGAATCCTGAGGTGTAGCGGCGGTAGTGGTTATCATTGGAACCACTGTACTGCTGCTGTTCTCTGTCACTCCAGTGTTGGACGCTAGCATTTTTGATTCCTAAAAAATATGAATATTGTATTGATGAATTGTGGTGTGTGCAACAAACATGTTTTGATGACGATGAATTTCATATTTCATAAAAGAAATATTTGTATTTGCGAAAAAATTAAATACGAGTACGTCGTTAGTCCACAGCAAGTATTTGTAAAATTCCCATTCATAATAAAATATAAAAAATTTTTTATTTATGGAATTCGAAATTACGTACTAGGTGACGCCCGCAACTCCGCTGCGACAAAATTTGTTATCGCACGGGAATCGTAGATTTTTCCGGAATAAAAGGTATCATTTGTCCTTGCCCGGGACTAAAATTACCTCCATACTAAATTTCATTAAAATCGGTTCATCAGTTTGGGCGTGAAGAGGTAACAGACAGACAGAGACCTTTTTGCAATTACAATATTAGTATGGATTCTTCAATTCTCTTATGGTCTATTTGTATTGTTCACTTAAAGGTTCACCGTCCAACTCACCTTTTGTAGATTGCACTTGTTTGACTGAGCACAGTCCTTGCATAGAGTGGGGTGATGATTGCTCTTAACTTTTCTTCGCGACCGCGACTTGTCTTTATGTTCGTTTTCATCTTTCGCCTTTCTGATATCGTCAGCTGACTTCCAGAAGTTTTTTATTTCGTTCTTCGTGAAAAAAACATGTTATAGACTTATGAAAACGCTTTTGAGTTACAACAAAAGAACAATTGTTCCATAGAAAGCATTTAATACGACCTGAATAACTAATTATTCCAATTATCATCAGCCATTATTATATGATGATGAAGGTTTTGATTTCTGACTGCACACTACTGGTGCAAATACTTATCAAACAAAAGATAGTTATATTTTTTTTATCGGGCTTTCATGGCCCATAGCCCTCCTGTGTCGCCAAGATCGACATGGGTATCCAATTGATATGATCTCAGGGAGCCCGAGGGACATACTAAAGCTGTCTTAGGACCCTCTATAGTCACATTATAAGTTAATTTATACGTCTAAGTTCTTACATTACTTATTGAAATAAAACTTAAGCAAAGCGAAGCGAAGTCGAATGACGTAATAAGCACGTCACCATAAGTTAATTTCCAAGTTTGTACGTTTCTAGCATTAAGTTTAGTCCTTTGTATTTAGTTTTACATTCTAGTTTCTACTTTACTATTGTACACTTGGTGACTAAATAGAGCAAAGTTATTTAAAAGCTGCTTTGGTAGAACCGTAACAATGGTTACATTAATGTATTTTATAGCGTTGTGTTATTTTTATGAATAAAACATATTTCACAGAAACGTACAATAGAAGACGTATCTAAATTCTAGCAAGCACATTACATTGTAAATATTTATAAATATTTTTTCTAGTTAAATCCACGGAGAGTTAAGGGTTTTTACAACACTTAATTTTCATTTTACGATAATTTACAGCCTAAATTATAAGTTACAAAATTTTATAGATAAAATTAATTCCAACAATAGACACTTTTGGGCAAAGTATTTTTAAATTCATACTTACTTGTGAGAAGCTGTCGCTAGAATGAGATCCCGAATTAGAATCATCATACTGAAGCTCATTGTTATCAGAGAAACACTCACTGGATAATTTCGACTTAGCTAATTCCCTCTGCTCCCTTTCTCGTCGTTCGTTTCGCTAATTTGAATTAATTTAACGGTTAGTAATATTTAAATGTGCGTTTAAACGTAGCTTTAAAAATATACAAGAATATTACATCTTAAAAAATTTATAAAGATTTTTTCTTTTTCATTTTTTACACAGTCACAACATCGAGTAATTACGCGCCAAGTTCAACAGTGACATTTAAAGTAGAATGGCTCACCTCCGAACTGAAACCCTCGACGAGAATAGCTACGAGCAAGTTAAATAGCACGTAATTCCCAAATGTCATTAGAGCTACGAAATATAGCGCGGCCCAATGACTCGTTTTTTCCATTCCGTTGAATAATACAACGTTCCAGTCCTCCTGCGTCAAAACCTAGAATATTTTGTCTACGTTAACACCGAATCTAGGGTCGCAGCTAGCTACCACAACATGTACTCGGAATTCCTTAATAAATCATAATAAGCGAGGTGTGCTGTCGTGTGTCGTGCCTCAACGTTGTACAAAATTGTTAGTATCGGTGTGGAAACTCAAAATGTAAAGTTCGAGTTAATAAGTGTTAGTGTAGAAGTTTGGTGTAGTCATGTTAACGTACAAACATCTCAATGAAAGGAAACATAGACGGCGGTCCGGAGTACACAAGCAAAAAGGGGCCAGCTCTATCTATCTACGCTAAAAGCAAGATGCACTAAGTACTGAGCGCTCTTTAATGCATAACTTCAAACTAGTTTACTCGATAACCAAATCATTTGAGCGAGTTTCCCGCTTCCGGTTTTAACGAATCCAATTATGACATCGCTGACAAAACGCGTAAAGTGAAACGAGAAGCTCGCAAACTACCCTATAAAAGCAAATTCGATCGGGATCGCAAATAAACCAACAGTGTATCTCGTCTATTTGTCTCTCAAGTCTTACCTGAAAGACGGTGACAGTGGCCCAGAGTATGTTATTAAAATGTTTCCGGTCGCATTCACATTTGGGGTGATGCGATATGATCTCGGGGCAGGTACAGTCCCGCTCGGTGCCATTGTCCTCCACGAACTTGCAAAACTTACCACCGAATAGATACATGCCCAGAATACTGCGCGAAGGTAGCCCGGTGACGAAATGAAAGAAAAACATAATGCTATGCGCAAATGCCGCGACCGAGTCCGACCAACGTGCGCACGAGACGATAACTTTGTGCTCTACTATATTAGTATTTACAAGCTCCAGTGTCCTTTCTATTCCAGTAATGATATGAAAAGCGGTCTCATCTATACTTGTTATGAACTACAGTGGAATGAAAACAGAGTTATCGTCGCCATACGCCAGCAATTGTTAATAAATCTATATTATGAACGATGTTTAAATGTTATTCAGTGCAAGTTCCCCAATCAAATATTATCATAATTAGCATTCATCTTTATATACTGCCTCATTATCTCAGAATAACAAAATGCATTAAAATTAAGAAAAAGTAGGCAAAAATAAAGTGCACCATAACTTAACCAATAATTCATTCATATTTTTTTATGATTCAATAAATATTAATCATTCATTTTAATGCATCAATAAAATTATATATTTAAATGCAGAAAAAGAAGAAGTAAAGTAGCCGGTAAGAAATAAAAAGGAAGTGAGAAAATTAAAAGAAAGTAAGGTAAAGAAATAACTATAAGAATAGGAAAAATGCAGGTTCGTCTGACGAAACAAGTGTCCGACATTTCAATATTAAGGTGAAAGAAAAGCTAATACAGAACTTGTTTCAGACAGTTTAATAATGGAAGCAGCATGCAAAGTGATATAGGATCGGTCTAAACTGAGTAAAGTTGTTTTAGTGGAAGTAGAGGTATATTGACATAGGTAACTCGCGACTCGGCTCGATCGTCCTCGCTAACCTACTCAACCAAGCTCTCAGACTAATGTGCTGTCCACAACCTGAGGTAGGAATACGACACAATGGATCTAGATGATGTTGGAACTCTGTTACGATGGCCACTATCTGTTCTACTCGCTCACTATATAGCGGTTACGCGACTGAACGCCTGTCGCTACACTTTCCTGCAAGTTGACAAGGTGACTTGCAGCAAGGTGGACAGATGTGTACTCGCTTGTTAGTCGATAAGCCGTTACAAGAACAATCTTATTGCTGGGATTGTCGTTCTGTCGTGAGTGTTTGACGAACCCGGAGGTAAAGCGTTAGGTGATGTAGCTAGTTGTCTGTTTTTGGATTGTTTGTTAGGTACTTTATTAAAAGGTTGTATACCTGAAACACCGTGACAAAAGCCCACAAGAGGGTATCAAAGTTTTTTCTGTCGCAATCTTGATCGCCCTCCTCGTCTTTCTCGCAGAATTTGCACCCGAAGAGGTTCATACCGAGGATGCTGGACGTTACCACGCAATAGCCATTAGACAAATTACAACTTGTTGATATAATAGAGGATATATTACATAATATAAAGGTGTAGAAATGACTAATGGGAGGTGAGAGTGCAGGTGGAAATAAATCGTGGTCAATAAGCGGAAGCATAAATATTCTATAAGAAACTATAAATTAGAAATTGAACTAATTGAAAGTAGAAGTTGTGAATAGTGTAGAAGTGGTAGTGTATGTAGGTTTAATGTTTAAATAGAAGCTGTTAGTTATAAAGATCAAACAAAAACAAAAGGAAAGATCACTCGTAGTAAAACAGTGCATAGGTTGGGGATTCGGGGGATAGTATTCAATATAATGTCACAGTTTTGTAGATACTAAGGAAACTGTAATTTCTACGGATAAAATAAGATCAAGGATACTCTTCCTACTTATCTACAAGAACTACGACAGAAGTAAAAAGTTTTACGTTATTAGATAGAAACCCGATTATACTAGAAAATTAACCTCAATTATAAATTGTGAAGTAATGCAAGTTTCAATGAATAATTGAAAATACTCTTAGACTGTTAGAACAAAAAAGTAGATAAATAAGATGTTAAGTTATGAAATTAACTAAAAATAAATAAAAATTAGAAGGAAAGTTATAGATTTAATTTATTCAGATCTTATTTATTTTTATATTTTATAAATCAGTTTTAACACAGTATATCCCCACAAACTTACTTACAAATCGGATATAATAATAAAAAGAACATTATTTACCTGAATATGAAAATAAAAAGTACGAGGAGTGAAAAGAATACTGCTACATTATCCATCGTTCGTAGCATGACGAACAGTTGTCTCCTCAGATTCGGCATAAAACGTACCAACTTTAGTATTCGCAAAAGGCGAAATGTGCGGAGCACTGACAAGCCGGAGCTCCCAGCTAAGTCTTGTTCATTATTAAAACTGTGAGCTAGCTCAAACGCACTGCATAAAACAAAGCCATTATTAATAAAATATGTTCACGGTCCGTTCCATTTTAGGCATCTCCCAGACAGACGCGGGCAGCGGTGGCGGTCTCGGCGGCGATCAGTTGTTTGTACCTACTGCCACCGCCACCGCGTGTGTCTGTGTCGTTCCTAGAACTTCAAGTCATCCAACTGACCGCCACCGCCACCGCCACCGCTGCCCGCGCCTGTCTGGGAGACGCCTAAAGGTGAAGGCAGAAATGCCGCAGTACCCGCAGCAAATGTCACCCACCACCACAGACATAGATATAGATAGACACCGCATGTCCATTTGTATGAAAACGAGCGTGTCTTTCCTAGCTACTGTGACGTACCGATGATAAGAAACGTGTCCAATATCTAGCCAACGTTTATATTTGAATTTCTACAGCTCCAATACGACACTTTTTAGGCATTTTTAAAATTCCGATTGACGTCCGATTCCGATAGCAGACTTTCAAAAAACGAGCATTGCTCGTCGTTTGGGAGTGCGATATGGCACGCGAAGTACATACACATGCGGTATCTATCATGATCTATGTCTGTGCCCACCACCCAAAACAGGCTGCGTAGTGTGGTAGATCTGCACTCACCTACCTTTACGTGACGCAAAATGTAATCCAGGACTTGTTATTTTCCATAGGAACAATGCTATTTATAGAAAGTCTACTACGGCAGGCAACGCACCTGCAGCTCTTGTAATGTTGCGAGTGTCCATGGGCGACGGTAGTTGCTTTCCATCAGCTGACCCGTTTACACGTTTGCCCTCTTATTTAATAAAAGAAAACGAAATTTTTAACGATACCAATCTTTTGTAATTTTTTTAAGATTCACATTTTGCGCCAAATTAACATCGAACGGACCATATTTTACTCTATTTTGTTGATCATCATCAAGTTATTACCTTAAAATAACAATAATACCATCAAAAACGTTGAAACCGTTAGAAATGTATTTGAACGGTCCCTCTGATATAATCTTCAGTATCATTTCTACGGCGAATATAGCAGAAAATACGATGTTGCTTATTTCAACAATAACTGTAAGCTCCTCGGGCTGGTTGTGATACTCGATACCCATTGATAACGTATTTATTAATATGGCTAATAGAATACCTGAAATGTAAAAAAATATAGGTATATACAGAAGGTGTCTTATTCTAAAGAAACTATGAATTATATGTAGACACCTTAAACAAACTATAGAAGTAGATGCTAAATTAAGGCGAGGGCTCATTTGAGATGCGACAGTTTTAAGACAGAAAAATGTTGTATTAAGGCAGGTTCGGCCTAGTGCAGGCGCCAATGTAATGCCATACCTGAAAAAATCTGTTACTTAACTGAAAATCTACACACAATATTTTGTACTGTAGGTACGTGTCGAATGTAACAGATGTAAAGTTGTTAATAAAATTATTCTTATTCTTAATATTCTTATTCTTATTTGCAATACAAAATATTTAAGTGTGGGCATTTTAATTTGTATTGAATAGTCTGTCTTTGGATTGTCGAGTCTCAAGCGAGTTATGAGTCTTTAATCAGAGAAGATTCATAGGCTCGTCAACGTTGTTTGGTTGAATCTTGTCAAGTCACAATAAAGTTCGTTGGGTTGAAATAACTCGGCCGAATAAAATAGGTCCGCCATCTGCCTATGAATCGATTTCTTTGGTAGAACAAAATACATTTCGTTAAAAAAAGCTATGATAACCTTGTTGAAAGTATTTATGGGACACGATTGCTTTTATGTGCTTCCTTAACATACTGAAGAACTTGGAAACAGATCTCCACATGTTGCGACATGCGTTTGAAAATCTACCCTTTTTCTTTTCCTTTGCCGCAGCCTCAGCTGCTATTAATTCGGCACAGCATGAAAAATCATCTATCTCTACAACCTGAAAAAAAAAATACTTATAAATACATTTAGTCTATGGTATCTAAAATTATGTGGTGCGATTATTTACACGCTCTTCATTACTGTTTATATATGGGTACACAGTGTAAATGTACACGGAGCTAAAAACTATGCATTTTGTAAAAATTAATGTCAGGTACAAAATACTAAGTTTCACGTTTATCCAAGTATCATAGCGTATTGGAAAATCTTACAAAGTAAACACTTTAACAGGTAAGTACCTACACACTTATCCCAAGTAAACAAGATTGTAAAATATAGCTCGAAAAGCTTATAACGGGGTTTAAGAATAAGCAATTTTATCTGCGCTGAACATTTGTTATACGTAGGGCTGTCACGTTTTGTAACTAAAAGGCTGGACTTTGCAACTTTAGCCGGACATTTAGAATACTACCATTTTAATGAAGATACAAAATGCTAAATGGTTTAAATAAAACAGACAGAGATATCTAGTAGTTATGTAGAATATGTAGACCAAAAGCTTATATGCCCTATTGTATTTGCTTGCCAGCCCTACTTACATACAATATATTTTAGTCTAGCTATTTGTCATCAGACAATCTGCACTGTAAACAATTTGCAAATGAAAAATCCACAGAGCAGTGGTCTCGGTTTATTCAAAAATGGAACAATTTATCATCGCAAATATTTAATAATTTCATGTTGAATGTTGGAGTTGTTATCTTATAATTTGTTATTCTTTATGATGAAAGTCAAATGAGTTACTGCATTAATCGTTTCTAAATTTTAAATTAACTTAGGATTGTAATTAATATATCTATTGAACTGATAATATAAAAAAAAACACAAATATTATAATTATTATTTATGAATACATATTATTATATGCATCATAGGTGGGTCAAAAATTACCATTTAATATTGCTTGGATTTGTTAATAAATTTTATATGCTCGTTGTTTTATTCTATCGTGTTGAGGATCACCTCGATAGGATTATTGCACACATTTTTTTATTACCTCTCTACAATTTTTTTATAACCTATAATACTTACCTTAGTCTCAACTTTTTCGTCTCCGGCCCGTTTGCTGATGCCTTTAGTCAGTTCTTCGAAAAAGGAATCTAATGCTACTTGTCCAGTAGGTAAGGCTGCTGACAGCGCCCCCGATAATGCCAGAAGCTCCTGACATGACATAGTACCACCTGCCGCCGCTCTTTCTTCCGCTGTCTCACCAGTGGGTAAGTCAAATTCTGCAGTCCAAAAAAAGGATAGAAAATAACTGTTCTTATAGGACATCTATAATTAGCGTCTTTTAGATTTTTATCAAAATCAAAAGCACATTGATAAAAAACCTAAAGAAGCTGTAGGAAAAACTATTGTGTTTGTCTAAACTAAGGATAGTGAAGGGTTGCCTTACGAATTGTAGGTTCCTTTTTTTTCTTTTTCCTAGTTCTTACATTTTCCTATTTCTTGAACAATAAAAAACTAACATCTATACACAGTCAGAAGTAAAGGATAGAGTGAAGAAATATATTTTGCACATGCCCCTCTAAAATCACGTCTACGGATTCTAGACTCACCACTTTGGCTTTTAAGCCAATCTCGTTGGCATAATGAATCTACAAATATTCATTTAATTTAGTAATAAATTCACAAATTTAGAACGCTTTGACGTCTAATTTCAATAAAGAAACCAGGCTTTCAATTAAGTTTTCGCTGTACCTTTTTATTTTAGGACCAACCCTATTTAATTTATTTATACTTCAAAGTATTTTCTGCTAGACATCAAGAAAAAGGTAAGAGGGAAATAAGAATTGTGGAAAATTTGTAATGTCTAAATGTTGTTTTTTCATGATTAAAATATGAATAAGTCTATGTATCGTATATCAATAATGGTATATTGATTATTATAATAATTTAGGAACCTTGTAGTCTACAAATAGTAACATCCACAAGCTGTAGAAGAATTGTTCCATCATTAATTAAGTTTAACATCTTTACCTGTTTGTGTCATCTTCTCTGACGAGCAGACATTGTGTGGATGTGCCAAGTGCGGTGTGTTTGGGGCGTGGAGCAACACCGTGTCACTAAACATCACTGACGACCGTCTTCTCGCTAGCGACGGTGGTGATAGCAGAGATAAATTTGATGCATTCTAGAAGGAAAATAAGACATAAATTTTCCAGAAGAATGGAGAAATTAAAAGGTTAAAACATAAGGAATAAGAAATTCATGTTAAATTTTGTTATGAACTAATTAAGAGAACACTCGCGCAACATTTAAGAAATGAAGTGAAAATATATATTTAAAACATTTTAAACATAAGTAGTATCTTCAAAACATTTTAATATTTCAATCTGTGAAGAGTCAGATTTGTAAAATAAAAATCGAACTCTTTAGAGATTTAAAATTCAATATGACAGTTACACAAAAAATTCAAGCATCACTAAATTGTACTCGTAGGGTTGATAATGTGAATCCATTACCTCCAGATCGGCGGCGGATAGTGAGGGTACTCTCAAAAGGCTCGGCCGGCTCAAGGCCTCGTCGTTACTCTCGTCAACAGCGCTTTTGCCGTTACCCTGTTTGGGGTTGATAAATTAATGGATACTTAATAGGTATCATTAGGTCTACTTCTGTCAATTTGAGTTAAAATTAACTCTGTGTTTATTTTAACAACAAAGAAATCTTTCAAAAGCAGGAGGATAGATAGAAATAACATAAAACTAATCCCAAGATCAAAAGCCAAGAGTCAAAATCGGCTTATTAGTTTACCAAATTCATTTTGGCCATATTTTACTGATATTATTTTCTTTTATGTGTATATCTTGATATCGTAGGTATATGACCTAAGTGTTATATTATAAAGGTGTCGGTAGCGAGTAGCGTTCTGCCTGGGACGCTCACGATATAAATAATTTATTTGTAAGTTTGTCTATTAATTTATTACTTATAACATTTTATTGGTGTTTTTTTTAGAAACTTACTGGTGGATGAACTCTCGGGCAACACGGATGGTGCTGTTTCGGCCGGTGTGCGGGTAGTTGCAACGTCTCTCTGCTCGTCCGCCATTTGAGCTGAGCACGCTGATACCTGTACACCCTAAAATATTTTGATGTTAATTCCATAGGGCTTAGGTTAGTTAATTTATAAAAAATGCATACTAATATTATAAATCGAAAGTGTGTCTGTCTGTCTGTATTTGTGTCTATCTGCAACCTCTTCACGCCCAAACCGCTTAACCGATTTTTCTTAAATTTGATATAGAGATACTTTGAGTCCCGGGAAAGGACATAGGATACTTTTTATTTCGTAAAAATGTACGGATGTACGGTGCCCGCGCGATAAATGAATTTTGGTGCAACGGAGTTGCGGGCGTCATCTAGTATAAACAATAAATAGTGTCCTTATCACTTTAGAAACAACCGAAAAAAATCAAGTAAATACCTGATTTTTTTCGCCATGCGTCGTTTAAATCTCCTCCACAGATGCGCGACGTATTTGACTATTTCGGCGTAGCACGTTGCTGGCTCGCTGTTATTGGTGGAAGAGGCGAGGGTCGATGATGATGTGAACCTCGCTCGCTCCGCCCTCATTCTCTCCATTTCGCGTTTTTTTGTTTCACTAAATTGCGTAGCTATGACGACTAAGCACAGGTTGATCATAAAAAATGAACCAATCTGAAAATATTAAAAGGTGAATATATTTTTCCGTAAATTTTGATTTGAAGTTTTACAATTAATTTCGTGAAATCCCTCAATACGAAAGTTAGACTTACCACTATTAGAAGTACAAAATAAATCCAATCCCAAAAGCTGTGGGCATCTTGAACATAATACATTATATCCGTCCATCCTTCGAGTGAAATGACCTGTAAAAAAATAATTATTGGTATCAAATTTCTTTGGGATGATGAATTTCAAGCTTAATCTGATTTTTTTAATTACCAGAAATATCGCGACCCAGGCCAATCCAATATTATCGAACGAAATCGTCCCTTGGAATGGATTCGATCCTCTTTGTGTGCAATTTGTATAATATTGATTCCAGTTCACACATGAGACGTTTGTTGGGCTATTGTAGGAGAAGGGCTTTGCTGTTTCGTTGCAGACCAAGGGCCCATAGCGGTACGGAGGAAAGTTTCCACAAGTATGCATTCCACTATCCTCTGGCGTGGTACAGATGTAGTCCAATTCTTTGGAGAATTCGTAGTAGAACGATATGCTGTACACAAAAGACATGTTTTAGTTGACATGATCAATGAACTTTATCAAGTCAATAGGAAACTGTTAAAAAGTGACTTTTGTATTTACAAAATTATTTCGTGTATTTCTGTCGATTTTGAAAATAATTTAACAGCGAAAATGATGATTAGTATTTACTCGTATAAGATTACAAATATTAGATTTCTAAATAGAATAAAAAGCATTAACGAAAGCAGATTATGATAGAATTATATTCATGCTATCGAAATATATTCGAACACAGAAGGATCGCATGCAGACAATAAAAGCTAAATGGAAGGTACAGCTGCTACCTAAATTATTGTATCGTAAGAGTTAAGGTAATTAAATTGCAATCACGTGAACATTAGAGAGTTAAGGATGCGGGGGTTATGATTAATTCATTGATCATCCATGGCAAATGATAAAATTGACAGCGTCTAAGTGCTGCACATGCTATTAAATCATAGCTGACATAGCATTCACTTGTTTATTATCATGTCAATATGATGCTAAAATATTATGGTTCTCTGTACAATGATTCATTAAATTCATGAGTTGTCACGTGATTTTGAATTTTTTGACGGTAGTAATATTTAATTTGGGAAAAATTTGCGAAATTTTGCGTAAAAGTGTACAGTGTATAATTTTGTAAAATAGAAAAAATATCCTTAATACTAATCGAAAGAAAAGATTGGAAATAATAATTTTGGACAAAACGAAACCGATAGATTTGTAAATTTTGAAAACAAACTGACAGTTTAATTTGATAAGGTACAAATTAAGGAGTGTAATATTCAAATAATAAATGGCAAGACAACTGCTAATGATGATATCACTGTTAGTAGAAATGTTGATAATCGTAATAAAACTGTCAGTTTGTAACGGGAAGCAGATATTGAAGCACATCTGGACGGCAGATGTGGTAAGGTACACGATACAACAGATTTTGAATTTTTAATAGATAACACTTATTCTGATTCCAAATTCTTACGAGTTGAGTCTGACGCGCACTCTGTACCATTCGGACAGGTCTCTGGAACACAAATTGGGAGTGGTAATGGTTCTATCTACCTGTCTACTGCCTAGTGCCTACGTTGGAATCTACTTAGCCAATGACGTCTTTGTAACAAACAATTTTACTACACTTACGAATGTAATACTCGTTTTTAATGATACATAAATCAATAAACTTAATACATCTGTGAATCGACCTTGTGTTACTCTGTGTTAGTATGTAATGTAGCAAATGGAACGACTCTATGATGTATCTAGTTGGCCACATCGATGTGATGATCCAACATGCGTGTCCAGGTCTGTGTTGACGGAATGCAATATTAACGTGTGTTGAGTAAGCTACATGCGAAGTGAGAGACAGTATGTAACGATAAATGTTAAATGCAGAGCAGTGGCTGTGCTCGTTTCGAAAGCGTTAAATATTGCATGCAGTCACATCAGCAGGGCCGTGCCTCTAAACGAACGCTCTCGAGCAAATAGAAGAAAATTAAAAAGTCATTTACTACTATAACGTGTTGTATTTTAGTAGTCTGAATTTTAACTTTTTATTCAAGCTAACATTCGTAATTTTAAAGTATTCAAAAACGTACTGTAATAACCTAACCTCAATTTGTTGTGTTTTTTTTTCTACTTACTTGGGCCTCAGGACATTCGGTGGTAGGACCAGTTCACATCTTTGCCGCAGTATGCCCTCCCAAAGCTGCACACCGACTATACCGAATATAAAGAAAACGAAGAAACACAGTAGTAAAACATTACCCAACATCGGTAACGTGTCTAGTAGGAGCATCACTAGAATTCGCATACCTGGAACAAACATACCCCTTTTAATGGAAGAGTTAGATTATGTAAGTATAAGGCAGTGTTTTTCAACTTCTTTTATGACGCGACCTTTGCCTTTTATCATGCATAAGGAACCCGTCTCTTACTTAATATATCAATCAATATCAATATTTTTAATTTTTATAGTTTTTTTTACTGAAATAGTTCTTTCAACCTCTGGCGACCCCCTACCGAAGCTTCGTGACCCCCAGGGGGGCGCGACTCACAGGTTAAAAACTGTTCTAAGGTACAATCAAATAACGAAGCACAGAATTTTATATGAATGTAGTAATTCTATAATTATAAAGTTTTGTGCCTCAATTTGCATTTTGAATTTTAGTACCTTCATTTTTAGGGTTCCGTAGCCAAATTAATGGCAAAAAAGGAACCCTTATAGATTCGTCATGTTTGTCTGTCTGTCTGTCTGTCTGTCTGTCTGTCTGTCTGTCTGTCCGTCTGTCCGTATGTCACAGCCACTTTTCTCCGAAACTATTAGAGCTATACTATTGAAACTTGGTAAGTAGATGTAGTCTGTGAACCGCATTAAGATTTTGATGCAAAAATGGAAAAAATATTAAAAATTTTAGGGGTCCCCATAGGTACAACTAAAACAAAAAAAAATTTTTTCATCTAACCTATGCGTGTGGGGTATTTATGAATAGGTCTACAAAAATCATATTGAGGTTTCTTATATCATTTTTTTCTAACCTGAATAGTTTGCGAGAGAGACTTCCAAAGTGGTAAAATGTGTGTCCTCCCCCCTCTAATTTCTAAAGTAGGGGCATGATAATTCTAAAAAAAATATATGATGTAGATTACTATAAAAACTATCAACAAAAATTGGTTTGAACGAGATCTAGCCAGTAGTTTTTTTTATACGTCATAAATGGTAAACCTTAATCTAAATTTCATTAGATCGACTGAAATATAAAAATAAATCAAAAATATTTTGATTTCATAAAAATAAACCTTATTGCTGCTGCGGAACCCTTCATGGGCGAGTCCAACTCGCACTTAGCCGCTTTTTATTTATTTTTATTTCCCTGTGCTCCTCCACCTGGTTTTAATATTATTTTCTTTGACGTTTTAGTTTACGACACTTTACTTCATACTGTCTTTCGCTTTTCAGAGAAATTACCATATTTTACTCAGACACCTCAGACATCAAATATCAACTCATATAATGAAAAATGCCCAGTTTTTAAAGATCTGTTTTATATCCTAAAGTTTAAAAAAAAAAGCAAAACTCTCCAACAACTTGAATTTTAATTTAATCCTAAAGTGCATCACTAAAGAAATGTGACAGTGGCAGTGACAGTTTGTATTCCCCGGCGGGGCAAGTGTAATGCAGCGGGCAGATTCAATTAGTCTGTATCACGTCTAACCCAATTAATGCTTCTTGTTACAGTTTGCTCTTCAGGGATCGGATTTGCTCTTATTTCATCAAATAATGTTTACTTGTTACGTGATTATACTCATTGCTCAACTAAATCAACTAATGAGTTGATTTAGTTACGTGTTTATCTTTCCTTCTCTTTAATTTTAATGAATAAGTTGGTATCGTTGGTAATAACGATAGTAAATATTATTAAAAAAATATTTAATATACTATTTCAAAAAAAAGTTTAAATGTTCATATTATTAAAATTAATTTGCTCATGAATATGCTTAAAAATAGCATTTCAGCTTCGACTTTATCGTGTAGCTCTAGAATCAATTTAAAAGTCACAAAATCGAAATGAATCAACTATCAAGTGGAAAATATTCGTCAATAGAGTTTCGTCTTCAAATTATTCGGTAAATAATTTTATGTAAGTACTTAATTAAAACTTGAAACAACAATTGAAATATCAAATTTTAAATGACCGCACACTTAAAATGTACAACCTTTAATACCTAAAGCAAATGAAATTCAAATACCTTAACTAAGTAAACAATAACATATCCAGGCCCCAGGGAAGTAACAATCGTAACTAAATCCCCCAACGCAAACATTCAATCATTGGAACACATTATGGCGTTTCAACCGTAGTTCGATTTAATTTGCGGTTGGGTCGCACAGTCCCAGTTGTCGCAGTTGCGCCCGAGGGGTTAAAACTTTGTATCTTTTATATCAACTTGTGTTGGGAAAGTTCCATTCTGTATGATTTATTAAATTTCATAGCCTCACCTTCTTTGTTAGAACGAAATTAATTTTAACACTTGGACGACATTTAAAAGTATTGTGGAACTTTTTCGGTTTCAATTTGTAGGTTAATGTTAAACCCCTGAAAAATAATTAATTATAATAGCTCCCACACCGATTTCGGTGACGGTGGCCGATTTCATTGAAACCAGGCCAGCTACGCAGGAGTAATTTTATAGTGCCCAAGTGTGTGCGCAGTACACAAGAGCACTCTCTATTCTTTTACTCTCGTAACCCAGTGGGACGGCAGACCGACACGACCGGCGAGAGATCAGGCGCAGAACCGACTTTTTACATGCCCATCCGACGCATGGATCATCTTACTTGTCAGACAATCAGGTGATCAGCCTGCATTGTCCTAGCCAAACTTGAAAAAAATGTTTCCAACGCGGGAATCGAACCCACGACCTCCGAGTCAAGAGCCGCGCTCTATACCACTAGACCACGGAGGCGTCAAATTAATTACACAGGTAAGTACATAACATAATATAAAGGAATGTAAAACCCCTGAAAAAATAATTACACAGTGATGTTATGTGTACACAGATGCGATATTAATATTATAGTAAGTATTTTGTTCTTGTTTGATTTTATGTTACTAAAATAGCTTCATAGACTCTTACTAATAAAAACTTCTTTAGCCTGCATTCAACGAGTGAATAGTTAAACAGGAGTGTTTAAGTAACACACGGAGTAAACATAATATACAGAGAAATTTGTATGGAAATGACAACATCTTATGTCAAGAAATGATTATTAGTAGAAAAAATCTTATGCACCCTCTATACACGCTGTGTAACTTTTTATTAGTAAGAGGAATTATGTTTTTTTAGCCCACATAATATTATAATCAAGGCATAAAAAATAATGAATATTCCTTAATTATTATTCAATTGAATTATGATAAATTTCCCCTCAATTTAATCTTTTATCCCCCAACATCAAGGAAGTCTTCCTAATTACTTATTGTGTAAGGTCCCTTTTGTACAAGCAACGTTCGTGTCTGTAATTCCTCTCCAAACATAATAGGGATAAGAAGATCAATTAAATTAGTGTTACCACTGTTACCGGATTAACAAGAATACAGTAATACACGTGTATTGTGTGAGCTATACAATATTTATTAATATATAATGCGTAAGTGTGTCTGTCTGTCTGTCTTTGACCTCTTCACGCTGAACTAACTTAGATGAAGGTAGGTATGGAGATAGATACTTCGAGAGGTTGGACCTTTCCAATGTGTTTAAATAAGAAAGTTTTTTTTAAATATACAGTTTCCGCGCGACAAACGAATTTTAGCTCAACGGAGTTGCCGGCGCGCGTGACTTTATAAAATGGTAATAACTGGTTTCAAAAAAGGAGGACGTTAATGGTTATTATGGCTGCGTATAAAGTATATCTACAGATAATATAATAATATGTCATAAACCGCAAAATCAAACTTGTATTTCTTTGAAAATGTATGCGTAGAAGATATTATGACGAATTCAACAAAATAGTTCCTCAAATTTCAAAAAGATTAATAATGAGTTTCCCAGCAAAATGTATGCTGTTGCAATGTCAACAAATAGCTAATAACTTTATTATTTTACAGAATACATATTACACCACATATTTTACAACAATATCAGAAGTCATTATAAACTTCTACTTTTACTATTTTATTTTGTAGAAGCTAAATATTTTTAAGACCTCATTTTCAATACCTATTTCCCACCTATAAAACTAATTTGTGAAAATGTTGGTCGTGGAAATAACCGAACGTTCGAAGCTGAAGTGGACTGGACACACTTGTTGTAAATTCAATATTTTTATATTGAAAAGACTTTAATAGACTTGAAATTACCAATTTTTATATCATGTTTAGCTATTGCCCACCTTTTTAAAGTTTTTTATTGTTCTCTGTTTATTTTCTCAAACTATAATAACTAGCTAAAAGCCGAACTTTGTGAGGGCTCGCGTCGTTTTTCTGCATAGCAATAATCTTTAAGGCAGTTTTTTTTATATTTTAATAGTAACCAAACCTTGACTGGCTGATGACAACACATCTAGATATATTAAATAAAATTTGTATGTTAAAGCACTAGGGGTGATAGTGATAGTTTTTCTTGTGGTTTTTCCGTAAAGTGTACCACAAAAATGCTCAGGTTGTGGGATGTACTAGGGCTTGCTTTGCTCGCCCTGATAAAATTTGCTGTAACGGCAGGTTAGGGGTTGGGGTGGAGTGGGTGGAATTGTTGTGCGTTCATTATTTTTGCAGTAAAATTACAAGGTGATGGCATTGTTTTCTTGAGACAATATCACAATTTTGGATTTAAAAACGAAAACCCATTTTTCTTTCACAAATGTACCTTCAAAGAAACTGATTTATTAATATATGTATGCAAACCTTTGAATTAATTAGACTACTGTAGATAGGTAAAATTGTGCTCAAAGATTCCGTTACATACATACAGCCTAAGCTAATAAAAGCATGTTAAAATTCAATTTCTTTAATAGTGCCATCAAAGAAATTCATTCATAGGCCTACGTCATTTGATGGAGTAACGCCAATTCAATGTTACCATAAACAGAACATATTTAACATGACCAAAAAACCTGGGTCCGCTTGCGATTTAAATTCTCATGTCAAAACAATGATACTCGTAAAATTTTTCATTCTATAAGAACTCAAAGACTTCTATTTTCCCACCTTAAGCCCTATTTTGCGAGCGTATCTTGGTGTTACCGGGGTGGGGTGGGATGGGCACACTTGTTGCGCATCGATCGCCAACCTCGAGGGTAATCGACTATTCCCACTATTGTCAGGTCTGCCCGGTCTACCCTCATTAAAATTGTGCTTGTCAATTTAGTTACATTATATCGTGTCATTAGGGGTTGAGGGTTTTCCGTGTATGATTTTCCGGCTTAGGAAAGTAGGCGTATAGATTTTAATGATCTCTTCAAATTGTGAATAAATGATTATATTATCATTTTATTGGGATAGTAAATTAAGTTTCAAAACGTCATGAACATAAAATTTTAAACATGTGGAAAACTAGATAAAACACCATACGTACTAAATACTAATATAGTAAAATTGATTCGTAGATAGCGTACCTACAACAAACTGTGAGATTATTTCAATTATTGGCAACAAATCATTAGTGATTCCACCTTACATAATATTGTAATTATTATTGTGAAACTAAAACAAACAAAATAATTGCGAGCACTTCACACTGATCCATGAGGAACTAATACCAAAACCGATACTATACCCATGATTAAAATCGACTGTGTATGACAGTTTTGCAATTATATGAAAATCTTGGTTATCCATCATAGCCCAACGTGAAAAATCTCAAGATAAAGGTATAAAACACTTACTTGGTATCCTATTAATTGCTCTCAAAGGTCTCAACACCCTGATAGTCCTGATGGCGGATAGATTTATGTTCTCCACGTTGAGGGCGTACTCCAGGGCTCTGAAAACAAACAATAATTAGTCTCCGAAGTCATTGAAAAGTTTTCAACAATACCCGCCATTATTTATATCGAGAGACATGAATTATGAATTCCGAGGTTCTCGTTTTGAAAATAGTTTTTGGGTATGCAATATAATTGGATAAAAATTATTAGAATCACCGCGTTATTGAAAAAAAAGATTAACAAAACTGAAAATTATCTTTAACGTCTATTTTTAAATCACTAATGTCCTTACATACGATTGGCTCGCCCACGGATTCGCTACCTTGCTGTCAGTTTCTAACTTAGCACGAGTCACAAGTCACAGACAAACTATAAACTACGCTAAATCGCTATCTTTATCAGGAAAGTTATTTTTTCAAGTTATTAGACAAAGGCATATATAATATTATAGGTAAGTATAATATTGCGTTATTTACTACGAGTAATTATTCTTTATTGCTCTATATTCATAATTTTCATTTAATCTCAATGGCCATAAAACAATAATTAATTAATTAATAGTAACTTATTGTTTTTATCGCAATTGCGATAAAAGTAGATTTATTTATTACTTTAATAGGAAACAGAGCTAGCAGTATGTTTAATATTAGTTTATTGTCATGATTAGCACGATGTTTAATTTATGTTTTAGTTAAATTAAAGTGCCAATCACAGGGTACGTGCAATTGACACAAACAAAATGCCTGCTCTTCGGTGAAATTAAAATACTTTAAATGTAATTTGATATTAATGAAACATTAACTTGGGGATGTTGGCTGTAATTAGCTATTAGGGTTCGTTCAAACTTTGTGAGTCTGCTCACATTTAGACCTGAGCAGCTGTATTTTGAAAATAAAAAAATTAACTTGTTTTGTAGTAAATAAAATTTAACTTCTATTCATACTAATATCATAGATGCAAAAGTGTGTCTGTCTGTCTGTACCTCTTCACGCCCAATCCACTAAAATAAAAATTTGCTGAAAGAATGATGGGCATTTTGATATAATATAGTCTCAACAAAGATACATTATACACCATTAGATAGCTCATAATGAGTAGATAAAAAGTTATATGGCGTCTAGCCCCTAACATTTATATTTGTACATTCTTTCAAATTTTGAAATAATGTACAGTCAACGTACAAGGCCGGCGCTACCGACGTAGGTTTTATCGTCTGTTGTGGTTAGGTTTTTTGAGCTTAGAAGCTCTGATATCACTTTTAAGTTTTAACGTGGATTTTGTCGAGTTAACTCCATACCTAGCGGCCATGTAATATATGGTATGGCCGCCAGGTACTGAGTTAACTCGACCGAGTTGTACTCAAAATATACAACGAATCTTGACAAGCGCCCTACTGGTCATTAATGTACATGGGTTTACCTTCCAAAAAATATATAATAAATTGTTGTTGAGCCCTATACCAGTGCCCATACATTTTTGCCCATCATATCATTTGGTATGGAGATACTCTGAGTCCTGGCAAAGGACAAGGATACTTTTATCCCGAAAAAATAAACGGTTCCCGCGCGATAAACGAATTTTGGTGCAACGGAGTTGCGTGGGTTATCTAGTTCTTATAAAACTGAGAAGTGAGAGTTACGATAAAATATATGAACGTACATATTCTTGTTATTACTTCATTGAAATTAGACTTGGTCTAAATCTGGCTCTTCTTTAAATGTATTCTATTTACAAAATAAGATAATAATAAATATACTTTTTAAACCTACTTTACCGTAAAATGGACCGCAATGGATAGCATTCTCTTTAGAAACGGATACAGAAAGTAATTAAAAGTGTTATAATATTTACTATTAATTTATATTCATGATTTATTTTGATGACTTTGCGTTTTGTTAATAATTTATTATTGGAATCCATACTAATATTGTAAATGCGAAAGTATGTCTATCTGTCCATATTATGTCTACATGTCTGTCTGTTTCGATGAAATTTGGTATGGTACCTCAGTACCTTTTGGTACCAGGAAAGGAGATATTATGATACTTTTTCATACCGAAAAAATGTACGTTTCCCCCGCGATAACCTCTTGCTTAAGATTCTTATATGAAGTGTAACATACCCGGCCTGGACGATGAAGTCAAGCCGGTTCCAGGAGTCGGCGAGGTAGGTGCCGTGCCCGTACACGCCCATCGCCACCATCTTGATTGTCATCTCCAGCGTGAAGAACGCGAATATTATGTCGTCGAACACCTGCACATATTGAGTGACATACCCGGCCTGGACGATGAAGAAGTCGAGCCGGTTCCAGGAGTCGGCGAGGTAGGTGCCGTGCCCGTACACGCCCATCGCCACCATCTTGATCGTCATCTCCAGCGTGAAGAATGCGAATATTATGTCGTCGAACACCTGCACATATTGGTATGCTAACACCCATGTAATACCACGATCGTGGGAATCGCAGACACAATAGATTTTCAATTATTGTTATGTAACAGCCGGGTGCTGCTTGGGGATTGATGGGTTAATAGTTTAATATGTTATAGATGTGAGAGTCTGTCCCAATTATGGCTACGTTTGAAACTATGAGCACAAAGTATCAAAATAACAAATGCCAATATTTTGAGTTCAGTGACATGAAAAGTGTATTAAAATGTGATTTGACTTCCGTGAAGCGGCCCCTAGTGTATTCAGAATTTCTCTTAAAGTGTAATAAATAAACCAGAGTTACCTATTGTTAGTAATAGGTAACTCTGGTTTATAAACATAAATAAACTTGACTTATATTATAAGTTTTAATGACATTTTTATGTTCGCAACTAATACGTCTTGTCTACGAATAGCCATTTATTTTGATGAAGTGTTAATTATATTATTTTGTTACAATTTGCACGAATTTTTTTATCTCTTGTAAAGTTACAGTGACGTAACGAATTGGCTTTATGATAGTGAAATAATATCATTTATTCATATTTCACTATCATAACGCCATTTATTCATATCAAAAAAACATGTTTTTATTTTTTAGCTACCTAATATCTATTTTTTTTGGTAAGACAAAATTAGACTCTAATACACAAAAAATGTTAATGCTATGGTACACCTTGCCTTTACCTGAAAGTTTTGCTATTTGGAGAATATTCTGAATACTTACACACGCGCATATACAGATAAATAAAATACACACGCTAACGTTTCACGTAATATAGGTATGAACGCCATTTATAAATTATATTAAATCTCAATGTACTATCAGAGAAGTTGATTCATGGGCAGGTGGCGGACCTAAGTAATTTGGTCACACGGTTTAAATGTCAAACCCCGCCAACAGATCACGACAAATATTGAATTGACCATGGACGTATAAAAAAGGCGGACAGAGTCCCACCATACACCAAACTGTGTCCTTCAGAGTCGGCCAGCTGACTGCATGTACACGGTCCGCACGCACACATTCTTACGCTAGTCCAGCCATTTGATAGGCGTAAGAATGTGTGCGTGGCCGACTCTGAAGACACAGTTTTGTATATAGTAAGACTCCGTCCGCCTTTTTTCTACGTTCATGGAATTGACATAGATGGCATTGGTCCGCCATCTGCTTATGAATCAACTTCTCTGATAGTACATGTAATCTCTATATAACGTAGTCTTATCGTACTTTATACTTTTTATACAACATTACCTGTAGTATCTTGCAGCGGTTGGTGACGCACTGGTCGTCGACGCAGGGCTGGTACATGCCCAGGGTGACGCAGTTCAGCAGGATTACCAGCATCGACACCCGCTCGAACCACGTGCGAGGAGTTAAGGAAATTTGAAATCGGAATTTTAAACTAAAAAGTAAACGCAGGTATTACTATGAAACATGAATATCCACCAAGAAGTTACAGTATATTATTTAATGTAATCATAATATACAAATAATCATACACAAAAATGTAAAGTAACTAAATAATAATTATTCGTTACAATATGTTATGTACTTAGTTAAGAATTTAGGAATACAATACCTTCTCTAAAATTGCGCACGATTAAGCTTACGACTAATATTATGCGGTTTTTGATTTATGAGTTATGACATAATATTACATAATATTATTTTAGTCTCTCTGGCGTATCTATTTAGGGCATATTTCAATTTTACTTTTTATACGCTTTTTATTAGCTGCACCTGTATGTTTGTTTGTAACCGACGTCTTTGGGCGCGATTTTGACCCACTTTAAACGACCAGATTTCGTTCAAACTTTGTAGATTTATCGAGGACCGATGACAATACACTAATTTGATATAATTATTCCATTTTTCAATTTCTACGTTTGTATGTTTGTTTGTAACCGACGCTTTATATAAAAAGCGTGTTTTTAGTTTTTTTAACTATTATTTATTATAAACAAGATCTCAAATTGAGAAAATTGTGATAATAATAATATATTGTTATATTATTTGAAAAAAAAAATGCAAACAATAGTTTTTGATGACAAGATCATGAACAGTCTTCCCAATTATTATTAAAACTTGTACGGCATCTCCATGTTAGCCCATAATGGACAAACACAGCCAATTACGAAACAGTAGAATGAAGAAAACTTGTCTATTATTCACATGCATTCGAAGTAGATTAATAATAACGAATACTGCAGACAGCTGCACAAAGTAAATTATATTTGTTTAATCCTTAGGCACTTAAAAAACTTTAGCTAACTTTTTACATTTTACCTCTAGAATTGAATCATCCGCCATTTCGCAACGATATGGGTGGATTAATTGAAAACAGTAGAACCGTGCAATCCCAATTAATCTGCTACAGATAATCAACGCGTTGGATTTGTGGGAATGGACTGGCCGCGGTCTATACACTTGTTCTGTTTGTTGTTTATATACACTATTCGATTTAATCTAAACAACAACAAACGAATTAATTCAATGTTATGTTTCGTTGTATTTTTTTTGTTGTATGTTATTTACCGCCATATTTAATTATTAAAGCTTCATATTGTCACAAAAGTATAGCACATAATTATGTAGTATTAGTATTTTTAGGGTTCCGTACCCAAAGGGTAAAAACGGGACCCTATTACTAAGACTTCGATGTCTGTCCGTCTGTCCGTCTGTCTGTATGTCTCCAGGCTGTATCTCAAGAACCGCTATAGCTAGACTTCTGAAATTTTCACAGATTGTGTATATCTGTTGCCGCTATAACAACAAATACTAAAAATAAAATAAAGTTTATTTTTAAGGGAGGCTCCCATACAAGAAACATGATTTTTTGGCCTTTTTTGTTCGTAATCAATAATGGTTACAGCTACGCACTTGAAATTTTCACAAAATCCTTAATTGTATTTGTACTTTAATAATTAATAATAAAATTAAAATAAAGTAAATATTTAAGGGGGGCTCCCATACAAAAAACACAATTTTTTGTCTACTTTCGCTCTATACCGGTACGGAACCCTTCGTGCGCGAGCCCGACTCGCACTTAGCCGATTATTTTAGTATTTTTAGGGTTCCGTACCCAAAGGGTAAAACCGGGACCCTATTACTAAGACTTCGACGTCTGTCCGTCTGTCCAGCATACTACATAATTATTGCAACGTAACAAAACTAAAATATATTTTAAAGGTATTATTGTACAAAAGTAGAGTAATGTTGCCTTGAGTAATCTTATTAATATAAAGTAATAAGAATATAAGATTTGCTCGCAAATTCATGTACAATTTGTAACAAAAATTATGAAGAATGGAAGAAAACTTGTACAAAAGAAGAGTACGATTGGAAGCGAGTTTTGGCCCTCGCGAGATCATTATGTATACACTTATAATTTCTGTATACAAATACAATTTCCACGGCACAACCTTGTTATTTCTCACTTCGTAATAAATTGACAAAATAATGATGACGAAAAAAAACGATAAAGCTAAGTGTAACTTCGATTCGCGCACAAACGGTTCAATACAAAACGAGTAAGCAATTATTTCAACACTAATGTGTTTATTCGTTTTGTACTCACCCATATATTATTTGACTTATAATTTATCCTGGTTTTAATTTTATAATTATAGCGTTTGTATACTGCGTGACTGGTGAGACATGTTCAATACTCGAGGACGTGATATTTGGCTATTATATTAGTTGGAAAAAAATAGTATAAAAAAATAATATCGATTGATCACTGAGTAAATGTAGCTTAAAGTTAAATAATTATTTACCCAACGCATGGACACCGCGCGCGGGAGGGGTAGTTGTGTGGGGTTTCTTTGGTAGCGCACGCCTCTGCACCGGCCGCATAGTATGCCTACTTGCCTAGCCGCATAATTTACTTAGTATCCATGATTCATTTATTTTTGGGAAATTCGGAAAAAAATTAAGAACCTCATTTTATTACATAATTATAATGAGAATCGAGTACAGAGTACTCTCCATAAGTATCGGTAATGTCTCACCAGTCATGTTGTATAAATGCTACAGTAGCAACAGAAGTATATTAGCTAAAAGCCTAGCTTTGTGAGGGCTCGCATCATCACACCTTGACTGACTGATGATAACACATAAATTAAAATTACTAAGTTAAAACACAAATCAATAGGCATGATAGTTTTTCCGTAAAGTGTACCACAAACTGTACAGGTTGTGGGATATACTAGGGTTCGATTCGCTCGCGCTGAATATCTGTAAACATAATCTATCTAGGCATAATGGCTTATGACATATAGCCAGTGTACATCAGTGTCTCTGATTATAATATTATGTATACTGTACGTATGGTTAGTCTTCAAAAATGAAAGGCATGTATGACCTGATTCTAGGTATTATCTGTAATATGCTCGTAACACGACAGCACGAACATCGCTTTGTTCAATTCTCATAAATATAATTTTATATCACATTTTCATTTTAAAATATTTAGGTTACTTTTTGCTTCTACAGTTATTTTGTTTGGTGTAATGAAAGTACCGTATTATTGTACTTTCTTCGTATCAGGATTATATTTTCTAGGGTAATTTGCGCTTGGCAATTTTTTTTAACATAAAAGTTAACAACTATTACTTTTTACCTAACAGATTATGTTAAGTAGCATTTAAGAATTATTTTATTTATAACAAGTTAGAAACACTGCAGTAGGTTAAAGCCTGCATATTATTTGATTATTAGTTACTCTTCTTCTAAAAATGTGCCTTTCATATCGGCAAATTATCGACAAAGTAATTGAGTGGTAACAAAGCAGCTTATAGCCTCAAAACATAAAATGTTCTTAAGATCTTAGATAAAAACCCATATATAAACGTTTGAGCGTTAAACTTGGCTTATAAACATGCTACAATGTATGTTTTATGCCGAGTTGTATACAAGGGAAATCTCAGAATAAGGCCAGCAACTGCAACAACATGTATAATTAAGGGGCTCCTGGGAGGCTGGTCATTACGGTAATTCCACCTCACTCGCAGGCCGCAGCCACGCCGAATAATTAAGTAAATAACGGTTATCTCGTCAGGATTAAGACGTACAAACAACTATTTTGGGACATCAGCTGTGTAATAAAACCTAAGTGTAAGACTCGGGGTTAGAGCTACAAGGAAGATTTTTTTATGAAAAACCCCGGCAAACGAGCAAACGGGTCACCTGATGGAAAGCAACTTCCGTCGCCCATGGACACTCGCAGCATCAGAAGAGCAGCAGGTGCGTTGCCGGCCGTTTACGAGGAAATAGAGTAATAGGGTAGGAGAGGGGAGGGTAGGGAAGGAAATAAGGAAGGGAAGGAAAGGGAAAAGGTTAGGGAATCGGGCCTTCGGTAAACTCACTCACTCGGCGAAACACAGCGCAAGCGCTGTTTCACGCCGGTTTTCTGTGAGCCCGTGGTATTTCTCCAGTCAAGCCGGCCCATTCGTGCCGAACATGGCTCTCTCACTGTATACGTGGTTTTGGGACACCAATTGTGTAAAACATAATTGTGAGACTCAATGTCAAAGCTACCAGGATGATTTGTCATGTGGATGCAACAAGCACTCAAAGATACAACAGTCTTATTTCGCGATTTAGTTGTAATATTATGATTTATAATACATGGTACTAGTTCATAAAGTGCATAACGCCTCCGTGGTACAGTGGTTTAGAGCTCGGCTCTTGACTCGGAGGTCGTGGGTTCGATTCCCGCGTTGGAAACATGTTATTTCCAAGTTTGATTAGGACAATACAGGCTGATCACCTGATTGTCTGACAAATAAGATGATCCATGCGTCGGATGGGGCATGGGCATGTAAAAAGTCGGTCCTGCGCCTGATCTCTCACCGGTCATGTCGGTTTGCCGTCCCACTGGGTTATAGAGTAAAGAAATAGAGAGCTCTTGTATTGAGCACACGCTTGGACACTATAAAATTACTCCTGCGTAACTGGGCTAGTTTCAATGAAACCGGCCACCGTCATCGAAACCAGGGTGGGAGTTATTATTATAAAGTGGCATTTAATTAATTGAATTTTGTTGATCGTAGTCGCGCATTGCGAAGGTCGATGTTGCATTCCGATCTTCGCAACACGCTGTCTTTTCTTAAATCTTTAGTGTGATAATTCTTCAGAGTCAGGGCTACAAGGATGATATTTTCGCGTGGATGATATTTTCATGGCGGCGGATGAAACGGTCACGCAAAATAACCGCAGCTTTAATTCAGGATTAGGATGCCAAATAATATGTGGCATTAAAAAGCTGGCGTAGGCGCTCCTACTTACATATTTAAAACTATCTTTATATTGCTACTTTTTAAGATGGCGACGTTAGTTTTAACTTTGGAAATGTTTCAAACATCCTTGTAGGATCGTATTAACATGTCATCTTTGGTAACATAGAGAAATTTTAAGAGTAAAAATTATCAGTATTTATTTAAGAAGTATCAAGTTAAAGATGAATATAAATAAAAAGAGGCTTGCACTACTTTGTTTTCTAGCTAGTAATGAATTAAATCAAAGGGTATTTTTATCTCATTCATTCATATTTTATGAAAAGAAAACAATAGTTTGACATACTATTTGTAATGTAAATGTTTATTGCTAAAACACATGATTTTCATACGTTAAATTTTGATAAAAATTCTGACACAAAATATCGCACAATAATGTTCAAATAATTTATATACAAAATTCTTCCTTTACCGCTTTGAATTTGTTCATATTTTATATACTCGTAATAGCTTTTTACATGCTATTTTATCAGTAAACCACCCTTTGCCTCGTGAGAAAATCAAATAAAACTGACTACGCCCTCATAACATGACGTCTACGCTCGTAGCGCTACGCCGTAGCACCGCTACGAACTGCTACGGTACGTAATAAAAACACTTCATTTTCAATCGCTTTTTTTCTTTTCAGGATCTGCACTCTGTAGTACTATGTTGTGATAGTAATAAATAATAAAAGAGCATTTACTATGTGTTTCTCTGTTTGTCTATTAGCTTGTCTCTCCTTATTTTTACATGGAATTGTAGTTTGTATTACAGGTATTTCAATAAGTTTGTATACAGATCTCAGTTTTGCAATAATTCATACTTATATAGTAAATGCCTAAAAAAAAATCTATCTCTGTATTTGTTAATTGTCAGCCAGTTACCTTTTCGAGCCTTAAACCTAAGCCCAAAAAATTGCGGTTCGAAAATATAAATAACACCAACATCATATTAAGTAAATAAAAAATATTAATATATTGGATGGAAAAAACAGGAAGTTCAAAAGGCGAGGTCACAATGTTTACGGGCATAATTTAAGTAGTTAAAAGCCGTCGATTATCATGGAATATTAACGACAGCAGATAAGGTCAGTGCTAAATAATAAACGACCCAAGACCCGCATTACTCCTGATGGACCGATATAAGGACAATGCTCGAAAATTACTTGAACATACTACAATCTGAGACATCTTGGGTGTGTAAATATAGTTGAGTATTTGAACATAATATTTAGGCTCGGTTTATAATTTATATACAACCGCACAAACGCGCATTTTGGCGGCTACGCAGTCCACAATAAGACGTGTTTTCATCTCGAAAACACTTATTTTTGACCTATATATTTTGTTTTTATTACTGCAACTATGTGGTAGCATATTTTCAGCCGCGCTTTTTTACACTTGAGCTCGAACTGGTAGCTCAATTAGTCTTCTTTGGGTAACTCACAATTTGGCACATACCATTATGGATTATGAAGAACTTCATCAACCCATTTGCTACCATATAACCTGTGTATTAGCATCAACTAGTTTCATACAAAGTTTAGCAGTATACGGAATAAAATCAATACGGGCATGTATAGGATGATTGATTTTATTGTCGCTAATGTCGCTCTCGGCTCGTAAAATAGTCGTTAAGTTGGCGTGTGTACTGTACAACTGACCGAATTAGCTCCCTGTTTGTATCATGGTGGCCATTTTGTTGTGAATAGTATAAAACGTGTGCCTCTATAATCTATATACTCTTATAGGTACTACTAGAGAAGTTGATTCATAGGCAGATGGAGGACCTCAGTATTTTGGTCGCGTTAAGTCAAACCCATCCGACTGATCACAGCTAACACTGATTTGACATAAGCCGACCATTTAACGTGGGTCTGTCAACTACCTAGGAATCAATTTCCTCGATGGTACATTAAGAGCATACATAATTTTGTACCTACTTCAACATTTTTATGGAGTTTTTTTGCCTGGGTTCACCAATTGTTCCTAAGCACTTTACACGCTGTGCGTCAACTACGAAAATTTTAATATTATTTGTGTCTAGATGACGCCCGCAACTCCGTTTTTGTTTATTGTACGAGAACCGTACAGTTTTCCGGGATTAAAGTATCCTATGTCCTTTCCCGGGACTCAAAGTCTGAGTAAATCTCAGCAAAATCGGTTCAGACTCACTTTCACATTAATAATATTAGTATGGATGAATTAATAAAATATTATATTATATAGATTAGGTTGTTTTAGAAGGATCGTCATTTAAGAATATCACGTTTCATTTATCACAATTTTCAACCAAGAATAAACTTTTTAAACTTTCGCGTTGCATTATAATCAAAACTTATTAATCGGGACTTAACGCGACTTATTTTAGTAGACCGCCCGGTGCAAACGAAGACGTCGCGCTCCTGCAGTCCCCTCGTGACCAAGGCCGTTGCAACACGGCCGAAACGTCGAGAAAAAGTATGTACTCGTAGTAGCATTACTACTAGAATAAGTCGCGTTAAGTCCCGATTAATAAGTTTTAAGGATAAACTTATCAACCATACTAAATGCGAAGGTGTGTCGGTCCGTCTGTCTGTTATCTCTTCACGCCCAAACCGTTGAACTGATTTTGCTGAAATTTGGTATGAAGATACTTTGAGTCCCGGGAAAGGACATAGGATACTATTTATCCCGAAAAAATGTACGATTCAGGCGCAACAGGGTTGTAGGCGTCACCTAGTATAAAAATACATATTTTGTATAACAGAAAGGTAGACAAAATGATAAATTCCGTTATAAATATCCTGCGACATTCACTACATTTGATGATTATGCCAACAAATGTTTGGCATATTCATCAAAGGAAGAATATGCCAAACATGCTGTTTAAACATTTCGCATGTTTGTAAATGTCACCGTCGTCGTCTTTGTCGGTACAATATTATCTCTAAGGAATTTCATTGCGTTACATTCTTGTCTTGAAATTCATACTAACATTATAAATGCGAAAGTGTATCTGTCTCTGTGTCTATGTTATGTCTGTCTGTCTGTCACCTCTTCAGGCTTAATAAAATTTTGGTATGAGTGATACTTTGAGTCCCTGGAAAGGATATAATAATACTTTTTGTCCCGGTATACGGGTTCCCGCGCGATAAACTAATTTCTGCGGAACAGAACGGACATCAATTACTATACTGTCTTAAATGACTTTCAAATAATAAAGTTAAGCTAGCTGCTAGACAAATACCAAACTTTAAATGTGTGGGATCACGAACATTAACTTAGCAGACTAATCTTCGCCATTAGGATAATTTAGATGATCTTATGAAATATCTTCAGACACACTTCAACTTCTTAATTACTTTGTTTTGAAGTTTAAACAATCGAAGTTGAAATGGAACTTTTGCTGTTTTATTGGGAGTTGAAGATGTTATTCATATTTTACTGGTAATTTAATTAATTAGAACGGTCTTCTTCCTGCTAAGTGATATAAATGCGTTTGTTAATAACGTTATAATTTAAAAGTTTTCTTTTGGATTGTACAAATATTTTTTTTTTGTTTTACTCTACTTTTTTATGTTTAAATCAAACACACCGCTTTACACTGTAAGTCAGTTTGCACTTTTTATGTGCAAATATATGTAATGTAATGAACATAATAAATATAATGAACTTTTGTGACTAGTCTTGTAGCCTTTTTTTTTGATTCGCAGGGGAAACCCTTTATGGGTGCCCCGGGTTGGGGATGTGCCTCAGTTAAGCTGATGCACCCTGGGGGTATGTGGGACTCCCGACGTTGGGCTTACCCACTAAAACCACCTGTGGTTTGCCTTCAGCCGTATACGGAGGGATGTCCTGGATCTGTCTAACACAGGACCCCTCCACGACCGGCCGGTCTACTTCAAAAGGGACCGGACTTCCACCAAAGTTAGGGAACGCTTAGGCAAACTGAAGCGTTTCCCTCGGCACCGGGACTAGCTAAGCCGGGCAGGTTCCCATCCTGACCCGGAGCCCCGTGGGACGGAAGTTATTGGAGGTTCGCAAAGCGACGCCTCCGCACTCCCGTCCTACGCCGGCGGAGCGGAACGAAGGAAGGGTCATGCTCTCTGTTCCGCTCCGCGGCCTCTTTCTGTGAAAGGACGGTTTCACAGAAAGAGACCGCCGCCTGCCAAGCCTCGTCACTCTCGAGCATGCAGCGCACTATGTTCGGACCAGCCTTCGGACCCGCCGGAGCTCCTCCCATTGCAGGTCTTCGCCCCGCGACCTCCTCTCTGAAACGAGGAGGTGCAACTCGGCTAAGACCATCGCAACCAATTCCCACGGGAGGTCTCCCGTCAGAGCAGTAGCTGCCGCCCAAGAGACTGTACGGTACCCCCTGATAGTCTTGTAGCCTAGACCATAACATTGAAAGGTTAATTCACTGTTATAAAAATAAGTTAACACATCTTAAGCTACAGCTGCCTAGCTGTTTAACCGGTTAACGAATAGTTCCTTTAAACTTTAACGAAAAACATCAAACTACATTCTAGTTTGATGTTCTAAAATATTTTAATTAGGTCAATACTTTCGTAGCTTAGCTCTAGAGTTCTAGAGTTCTCTATAAAAATTAATATAGCGCACACATAGTAAACTTGGACATCGGAATATAAACTTAGGTATATAATAATTAGAGTACAAATTAAGTTGTCCGTTGTTTTAGCGGATGTGGTTTGTGGTAAGTTAATCAAGGAATACAGGAAGTAATAGTTAAGTTATTTAAAACCGAGAGTATAATTATTACAGTTTAATATCAATACATTATTTTAGCCAATTCCAAAAGGAGATTATTACTCAGGCAATTAAAAATGGGCCATTAATGTAATCATTAAGGCGCTCTCCTACGGAAATGCAGTAATTTACTATATATAATTAAAATACGGTAAATTACTGCATTTCTGCAACTCATCATTTGAACGCTAGAAAACTATAATAAAAATACAGCAATAATCTTCAGTGTATCAACATTCCTTTCCTTGTTATTAATTCCTATTTTTGTCTATTACATATACTCAAGATATTAGCTTCCAAAGTAATACCAATTTATTAAAATTGAAGCATAATATACTTTAAGCATCTCCCTAGTATTTACATATTACGTTTATTTGAAACACACGACAATAGATAGACAATTTCAGTAACTACAAATTCCCTGTTTTAATTTTTTTAGATTATTTTTTGATTGATTCATTTTTGTGCAATCTCGGCAACGCGTTAAATTTATGATCAAGGTCGTTTGCTCGGGGGATGGCCTTAAAACAGTTTCATAAAATCGACGAAATAATTATTGCTATGATTTTGCAATGCGATGGAGAAAAGATACCCAAGTTAAAGCAAAGTCATTTTGCCCTGTATATTACAATGCGCCCCCTTACTAATATACCACAATGTATAACATATTTTTTATATAAAATTATGAAGGAGACGAGAAAACGGGTCACCTTAATATAGAAAGCATAGCCAGGGCGACGGGCCCATGAACTGACATTGATTTTTCAGAATATTTTACCAAATTTTATTTAGGAATTTGAATTAAAGCCAGGCGAGAATTAATGTCCACTTTAAATTCTCCAGACTCTAAAATTTCGTACGTTTTTCTTCTATTTTATGGTCGTAGAAATAAAAAATCGGCTAAGTACGAGTCGGACTCGCGCACGAAGGGTTCCGTACCACAATAGAGCAAAAATAGACTGAAAATTGTGTTTTTTGTATGGGAGCCCACCTTAATTATTTTATTTATTTAAATTTTATCATAAATTATTAAAGTGCTAATAAAATAGAGTATTTCTTGAATATTTCAAGTGCCTATTGTTTGCTGTTATTGATATCGAGACAATAATAGCAAAAAAATCAAGTTTGTTGTATGGGACCCCCCTTAAATATTTAATTTATTTTGTTTTTAGTATTTGTTGTTGTAGCGGCAACAGATATACACAATCTGTGAAAATTTCAAAAGTCCTAACTATAGCGGTTCTTGAGTTACAGCCTCAAGACATACAGACAGACAGACAGACAGACGGACAGACATCGAAGTCTTAGTAATAGGGTCCCGTTTTTACCCTTTGGGCACGGAACCCTAAAAAGGACTACAAAACGCCTCTCAAAAATATTGCTTACGTAAAATTCCAAGCAGATTTTCATTAAAAATGCAGTACTAGTTAAGATATTTTTAACGTTCCATAAAAACGACGCAACTCATAAGATACTTAAAAGTTTCCAGAAAGTTCTTTGAGAGCTTAATGGAAATCTTTTTGAGAAAAAAATGTTTTTTTTTTAATAAATAAAGGGGCAAACGAGCAAACGGGTCACCTGATGGTAAGCAACTACACTCGCAACATCAGAAGAGCTGCAGGTGCGTTGCCGGCCTTTTAAGAGGGAATACGCTCTTTTCTTGAAGGTTTGCAGGTCGTATAGGTCCGGAAATACTGTATATAGTTCGTTCCAGAGTTTTATAGTGCGCGGCAGAAAGTTACGCGAAAAACGCACTGTGGAAGACTGCCACTCATCAAGGTGATGAGGATGGTGTAGGTAATGTTTTTGTTTTAATAAGTAGCTGGTGGTACGAACGTGTTTACATCATTTTTTTTATTCATTTTACATCATTGACATTTAAGGTACCATCAGTCATCACCCCAATTAGCCCGGCCGCACATTGTCCGAATTCTGATCAGAAACATTTGAATTCCGCCGGATCGCCACCCCGCACATTATCCGAAATATCCTTCCGGCGAGTTCGAGCTCACTCGGCTTAGTACAACATGTATTAGAGACAGCGCGGACGTTCAACTGTTTCTGATCAGAAATGTCGTACAATGTGCGGCCGGGCTTAAAGATACCATCAAAGAAATTGATTCATAGGCAGCTGACAGACCTACGTCATTTGGTCGAGTAATGTCAATTCAATGTCAGTCGGGAATCGGGATCTGTCGGCTGCTATGATATAATGCGACATAATTACACAGGCTTAATCTGTGTCGCTGCATGCTCGAGAGCGATGAGGCCTGGCAGGCGGCGGACTCTTTCTGCGAAATTGTTATATCGCAGAAAGAGGCCGCGGAGCGGGACAGAGAGGACGATCCCACCTCTCTGCCGCTCCGCCGGCGTAGGACGGGAGTGCGGAGGCGACGCTATGCGAACCTCCTAACTCTCGTCTAACGGGGCTCCGGGAGAGGATGGGAACCTCCCCGGCTAGCCACTCCCGGCACCGAGGGGAACGCTTAAGTTTGCGTAAGCGTTCCCTTACCTTGGTGGAAGTCCGGTCCTTTTTGAGGTAGACCGGCCAGTCGTGGAGGGAGTCCCGTGTTTGTTAGATCCGGGATATCCCTCCTTTATACGGCTGAAGGCGAACCGCAGGTGGTTTTAGTGAGTAGGAGTCTCACATACCCCCGGGGTGCTGAGCACATACCCAACCCGGGGGACCCATGATGGGTTTCCCCTGCGCATAAAAAAAAAATGCTTAATCTGTGTACTGTATAGGTCCGCTATGTGCCTAAATTAACTTCTTTGATGGTACTTACCTAGACTAGAACAAAGTTTTAGGTTACTAATAATAATTTTTGGTATAACATTAGTTAGAATGTAAAAAAAAATCATCCACAATGGATGGGAAGATATCCATTGTGGATGATATATTTGGGACAATCTCAATTTCTGTATGGTTGCCCAAGCACATACGGCATTCTCGCAACATAGTCGGCCTAGTCCTGAGGAATGAGCAGGTCAATACGTCTGGTTCATCCATGTGCGGGTTTCCTCACGATGTTTTTCTTCACCGTAAGAGCGTCCGTATTATGCACGTCTTGAGATCTGCACCCTCTCGATTGAGAACTAACGGTCTTACCACTGAGCTAAGGATGTAGAATGTTTAAAGATTGCAAAAATCTGTATTTTAACTTAGACAACAATATCGTGTACCTAATCTTCTTGCCCTAATTTACCAGGAAAATAATTTATCAAAGTAAATTTCTTTGTTGTGTTTCACGAAAAAGCGGATTAATAGATAAATTATACACAATAAAGCCAGAGAAAATTCTTGAATTAAGTATTCAAGAATTTACACATCATTCCTTTTCAGTTCATTTAGAATTTATCATTTCTACGTAATATTACGCCGAGAAATTTTCCACAGATAAAATATTTATAATATTATGTGGATTTATCACATTAAATAACTGAATTCACTGAGAGAAAATTTTCACATTTGAAAAGCAAAAAAATTGAATGAACATTCAGATGGAAAGTTTTGCATTAGAAGTTTACAAAAAGTAATGATATAATTAATAATATTATCTACAAAGTAACAAAGAAAAAGTAAATAGGTACTAGAATCTAATTCTTATAATAGATCCAGTTGGACGGATGACTGACACGACTAATTAGGCACGACTTATATTCGTCCGCCTGAATGTGCGGTGGCGGGTACACCGTGGGATCACAAACAATAATTAACTAATCTAACCTAACTTATACGAATATGTAGATTGTAGATGTCCCTTTTCAATATGTAAATGACAGCGCGATCGTGCCGCTATTTGAATAAATCGTTACATACATTTGATTTTAATCTCGCGATGTAGCGGACAAATCGCTCTTGCGCGCGGACACATAATCCAACGTTAGAGATGTACCGCGGACGTCAATCAACGGGTCAATTCAGACCGTAACGCGGCGAGGCGAGGCGAGATGCAGCGCGGCATAAATTTGTATGGATTTGATAGATTTCCATTGCGTGAGGCGTCTTGCAAATATATTAAATATTACATGCACACAGGCCAAGTGGGTGCCCACTTATCCCTGTTTTTGTAACCGGAGTCGTCAATGGCCATTAAAGCGGGGGGGGGGGGGGGCTTTGCAGTTGACGTCATCGAAGTTCCAAGATGTCTGCGGTAGAAAGGATAAAAATGCATATTCTACGCGTCGCGTAGCGGTCTGTATTAACGCTTACATATCCATGCGATGCATGCATCATCTGTCAAACAATTACTGTGCCTGTAGACAAGACGTGGCGAAACGCTAACGCTAACGCTAACTCTAACGTTACAAAATGTATGGGATGTGACATTAGTATTCGTTAGCGAAGCGATGACATGTCAAATCGCATACATTTTGTAGCGTTAGAGTTAGCGTTAGCGTTTCGCCACTTGTCTACAGGCACTGATCAGCCTGCATTGGCCGAAACCAACTCTTCTTTCTAACTTCTCTAACACGAGATACATAACACACACTGTAAACCACTACGGTCTAGTAGCCTTTAAAAAGTTTACAATGTTCTTGTAACTAAAAAGTAACGCTTTTTAAGGTCTATTCAGTGTTCAGAATCTTCTCAAACAAAGTATTTAGGGCGTCAATAAGGCTGTCCTTTTTGTTAACCCTTACCACAGTATAATTATTGTATACAGAAGACCACTTTATATTTAAACCACTAGAATCGATCACATATCTTTGATAACTTCAGAGAGCAGCTGGAGTAGTCTAATAATTGGATTCAATGGTTTCTATTCGTTAGCGAAGTTCGAAACCATTTTTTTTTAATTTAAATAAATTTAAAAATATGAAATTTTATTTGAGCTATTTATTTTCATTTATTTTATATTATGTAATGACATCACACATAATTGTTATGGTAGCATATACACAAACTATATTGTAATTTGTACCCTCTGTTACCATCAAATAGGTAATATTACTGAGAAAAAAATATCCACAGCGGAACTTATAACCTCCTCATAACATATTGGCTACGTTACTCTACTGTTTGTATTTGTATTGTGTCCTCACTCTAATGACCTGTAAACGAGTTTCCGCCCACTTGGACCTTCGACGTAAAAAACTATCCGACCTTTTGTTTACGTCGTATTAACGTCGGGGTGTTGGGTTAGGGAAGATTTTTGTGACTAATATAATTAATATCTAAAAAGGACAAGTTAGATACACGACTAATAATAATAATCAATCCGAATATTATAATTAATGAGAAAGTGTGTCTGTCTGTCCGTCTGTTACCTCTTCACGCTTAAACCGCTGTACCGATTTTAATGAAATATGATAGGTAGATGTAACTTAGAATAGTAACCCGAGAAGGGATAATACCTATATTTTACGGATATATTAAAACGAGATATTAAGTTATAATATATGAGCTGTGCGTCGGTACAGCATATAATATTATATTAAACTTTATGTAGTGTAAAACTACAATATAATATAATATAAATAAAATAAAATGAATATTTAAGGGGGCTTCCATACAACAAACGTGATTTTTTTGGCCTTTTTTGCTGTCTCCAGACTGTAACTCAAGAACGGTAATAGCTAGAGATTTGATATTTTCACAGATTATGTATATCTGTTGCCGCTATAACAACAAATACTAAAAATAAAATAAAATGAATATTTAAGGGGGGCTCCCATACAACAAACGTGATTTTTCTGGTCTTTTTTGCTCTATATCAAAAATGGCAACAGGTAGGTACTTGAATTTTTCACAAAATCCTTAGTCATATATGTACTTTAATATTTAATAATAATATTAAAATAAAATAAAAAAGTAAGGGGGGCTCCCATACAAAAAACACAATTTATGGCCTAATTTTGCTCTATAATGGTACGGAACCCTTCGTGCGCGATTCCGACTCGCATTTGGCCGATTATTTTAATTGAAATTATCAGACTGTGAACGAACGCCAATATTTCCATTAAAGTCTGAAAGATAATTTTTGACTATAATACCTTTGAAGTACAGGAAGGATAATGGAAAGGACGTTTCATCTTCACAAATATTCAAGATTCGCAAAGAGATAATTTAATTTCTTTATGTTGTATCACAAATTATTTGTTTTGTATGTGCAAAGAAATTCTATTGAATACGAAATTAATGTTTTTATGGAGAAATATTATTTCATTTTCCACATAATATAGTTCCTAAGAAATATTTTTTTATAAGAAATAAGGGGGCAAACGAGCAAACGGGTCACCTGATGGAAAGCAACTTCCGTCGCCCATGGACACTCGCAGCATCAGAAGAGCTGCATGTGCGTTGCCGGCCTTTTAAGAGGGAGTAGGGTAATAGGGAATGGGAAGAGAAGGGAATAAGGGAGGGTAGGGAAGGGAATAGAGTAGGGGATTGGGCCTCCAGTAAACTCACTCACTCGGCGAAACACAGCGCAAGCGCCGTTTCACGCCGGTTATCTTTGAGCACGCGGTATTTCTCCGGTCGAGCCGGCCCATTCGTGCCGAAGCATGGCTCTCCCACGTCAAATTTATTTTAAATAAAAAAATATTTTAAATTGTCGTATTTACTACTAAAATCCACTTACGTGCTTATAATACGTCTGAGAATCAGCGAACATAATTTTTTTAAATACGAAAATGTGCTTGTCTGTCTGTTTGTCTATGATTATCCATTCACGCTAAAACCTCGAAATCGATTTTGATGGGTATGGACATACTTTAAGTCAAGGGTAAGGACATAGGATACTTTCTACCCCGAAAAATGTATAGTTTTCGCGCTATAAACGAATTAATGCGCAACGGAGTTGCGGGAATCAACTAGTGTTATAATACTCGTAACTCAATAATACATTAATATAAGTTATCGGACAAACATCGGAATTCGGAACTATCGCAGTTAGTTTTAACTCGATCTGCGATTTGCGCTTATTGTTAGTGTTAGTCCCGCCAACTGTCAAACTGCCCCCGAATTCCGACTCCCGGTGGAAATTGGCCGTTGTGCAGTGAAATAGCGTCACGTTCAAGGATTTTTTTATATTAGTTTGCATTTTGTTTTAGTATTAATCTTTTGCTTCCTCAAAATAAACAAGATATAAACCTTATTCGTTGAATTTATTTATTGTCTTAGGTCTTTCATTAATTTATAACGTCTTGTCGTTAATGAATAATGAAAATACTTACACATTAAATAACCATTACTTCATCCCATGATCACAACCCTTGGTGGGGCGGGAGCCTGGAGCTGTCTACTGGAAGGTGCATTGATGATGGTGATGAATGAAAAATGATGTTGACTCAATACGGTTTATGGTGGTACCAGATACACGATTTACATAAGTATGACACTTTGACATACGTACACCTGCGATGGTCCAATATCGAGTGAAGGGGCGCGACGCGCAGCCCGGGCGCAGGCCTACATAGTCCCGGGCGGCGTGTGTGTGCGTGTGACGTTGACGATGTGATGCGTCGACAACCCTGATTAACCATGATACTAATATTATGCTAACCGATAAAATTATATTTCAACAACTTTTATGCTATCGAACAGATTGGTTTTTGCACTAATTGACGCCCACAACACGGTGCACGGTTGCGCCAAAATTCATTTATCTTTCGGGAACCATACATAATATTTCCGAGATAAAAGTACTGTATATATCCTATATCAGGGGTGGCCCCAACTTTATTAGACCTAAGATCGACTGTTTACTAACGAAATCCTGTGCGATCTACCAAGTTCATACTTCTCGAAATTTTAAATGAAACATCATAGTTTAGCTTATTGGTCTGGTAGTCGGTCTAATTAATTATATTTTTCGCCTGGCCACGATCGACTGGACTAACAGTCGTGATCGACCGGTGGGCCACCCCTATCCTTTATATGTTTATACTTTACCAGGATTCAAAGTATCTATATACCAACGTTCAGCAAATCCGCCAAGACTATGAAACGAGCTATGGAACGAGTAGGAAAAATAAATATGCATGTGGGCGACCTCATAATTCAGTGACGTTATTTGGATTTCTGGTACTTTCATCACCAGTAAGTACCATGCCACACGATGCGGTGCGGCGGCGGTACGGCGCCTGACCGGTGCCGCTCCGGAGTCCTACAAAAAATGGATGGTATGGCACAAAGCGCCATCCGGTGCGCCCCGGCGCTGCACCGCACGGCGCACGCGCACCGGAATCGAGATGAGCCGGGTAGGCGGCTAGCTCGAGTCCGTCGCTGCTACAGTATTGCAAAACGTTGCGGCGCCACACCGCGTCGTGTCACGTGTGGCATGGCCGTAAGTGTATATCTGTCTCATGTCTGTTACCACTTCACGCCCAAACCGCTGGACCGATTTTGCTGAAATTTAGTACGGAGATCCTTTACTGCTCCCAGAAAAGGACATAATATACTTCATATCTTGAAAAAATGTACGGTTCCCGCGTGATTAACGAATTTAACGCAACGTAGACCCCGCGTCTACGTTCAACATCATTTAGTTAAATTTCCAATCCGTGCGTATGATCGTATGTGTGTAAATTCATGCAATTTTAATAACTACCTTCACCTGAGGCGCGAACTAAATTACGAGTGTGCCCGGGGAGTCATTTATCATGGCAGTACATTCCGATGTACATTAACCGTGGAGCAATTTGTTTATAAGCTGTGTTATTGTTTTACAATCATCATCGTTTATTTCTACGCACTCATTATCCGCCGCTGAGTGCGTAGAAAGAGATAATATGAGCCTGTCGCTGAGTGCGTTGAAATTTTGACGCGTTGCTTGTCTTTCACGTACTGGAAGCAAGATAGTAATATACCAAGTCACAATGCAATGCAATTATACGTGGACAGAATCCAACCCCTACAAACTTTGTATTGCTTCCATTTATAAGTATCTTACATGCCTCACCTTCGGTAAGACAAGGGCACAAATATTTTTGTAAATGTTTATGTCTCCGCGACTCAAAGTATCTCAATAACTAATTAAATTGGTTTAGACTTTAGTGGTTTGAAGATAAATAACTTATAGACAGGCACGCTTTTGAGTTTATAATCGAAACGAAAATCCATACTTAATATTATAAATGCGAATGTGTGTCTGTCTGTCCGTCCGTTTGTCTGTCTGTCTGTCTGCTACCTCTTCACGCTCGAACCGCTGAACCGATTTTGCTGAAATTTGGCATGGAGATATTTTGAGTCCCGAGAAAGGACATAGTATAGTTTTTATATCGAAAGAATGTACGGTTCCCACGCGATAAACGAATTTTGGCGCAACGGAGTAGCGGGCGTCATCCACTGTTCCACATTTTATCCCCACTAAGATGTTTTCTAAAATTAAAAAGAATATTCTGAAGCATTATTATTGATGCTTTATAATATCGACGAGGCTTTCAGCGGGCAATAGAAGTACAATGAACGTAAACAGGCATTGTTCATTGTTTCCACTTCCATAAATGGGCTATGAATGAATAATTCATTACTTTGATGCGGCAGATCTGAAGATGGACACTAGTCACTAGACATATTTTTTGTTATTATGATTATGATTATTATGATTAAATAATAAAATTTGGATAGTTTAGACTTTAGAGCGACAATAAGAATACTGTACCAATAACATAGGTAAACAACTAAACATAGGATATAAGCACATTGTAGAAAAAGTAAAATTATCTGTACACCCGGGACCACGGCCGCTCGAAAGTAGCCGAAACGTTAGGTATTGGCTTCTTACAGACGAATTGTCAACGGTATGCGTTGACGGCAATCGACGGCAGACGTCGACGCGTGCCGTGGACAAGGTCCATTCGTTTATAGTAAAATGCCTACGGAAAGAATTCCGCGTCAAAATCTGTAAGTACCTAATTAAAACGATATGCAATATTTACGAAACAAACTATACACGGTCATTATTCATGTATTTCCTAAAAGAGCCACTAGCTACTATGAAATTAAAATGTAGCGAGAAAACTCCTTTAGAATCTGTCGCCGATCCCGACGGATTTTTCATTCAGGACTCGCGATGTTTTCATGGACACTAATATCAATTTTTGCACCTAGACGCCAGCAAGCTCGTTCTGTCAAAGAACGAATAAATCGGTTAGCGAAGTTCAGTCGTGAAATGGATTATTCTATAGCGAGGTTATTTTCGGCAAATGGATGACATGTTGGGATTTAAAGTGAAAATTCTCTTCTACTTCATCAAATAGCAAAAAATAATATTATATTATGCTTAAATCTTAATGTAATTATGATTTGTTTACATTTACGAATATATTTTTAGAATTACGTAACGCTTTATTCATATTTGATGAGCTTTGTCATGAAAATACAATTTAGCTTTATATTTTTAACGTGTGACCTTTTGTATATTTTGAATTTTTATATTATTACTAGTTGACCCGGCAAACGTTGTTTTGCCATTTAAAGTATTTCTACTTTATCAGTTGATACAAATCTTACACCCTCTTTTGTCCCCTAAGAGGGGTGGGAGGGGGGGGGGAATTTATCAACAGATGTTAAGTTGGAAAACACAGTTAATAATATTATGAAGTAAGTCCAAGAAAAAAGTTTGATACAAATCCGACCCCCTCTTTGGTCCCCTTTGAGGGGTGGGAGTTGGGATTTTTATACACCAGATGTTGAGTTAGAAGAAGACAAATATATCTGCGAAAACCGTATGCAAATCGGATCAGTAGGTTTCGTGTTAAAGAAAAAAGTTTAATACAAAATCTGACCCCTCTTTCGTCCCCTTAGAGGGGTGGGGGGAAAAACATTTATACACCAGATGTTAAGTTGGAAGAAGACAAATATATCTGCGAAAACCGCATTCAAATCGGATCAGTAGTTTTCGTGTGATAGTGGAACAAACATACATACAGACAGACAGACAGACAGACAGACAGACAAAAAAACTAACATTTTTGGCTTCTATAGCGATGTAGTGACACCCCCCGTTTATTATTTTTTGAATATCTTTAATGTACAGAATTTTCATTTCTACAGTTTTATTATAATATGTATAGATAGGATTCTGTGCCTCAAAAACAAAACCCATCCATAACTCATCACTCATCATCGGACAGGTCAACGGATCCTTGATGCTAAATACAAAAGAATGGTGCTTGATCCGTAAAAATAAAAGAATAAAACAATGACATCAAAGTACATTAAAAAAATACGGGAAATAACAAATTGAACGCATTAGAGCAAGAATTATTATTATTGTAGACTTTACAGCATTACAATATTAAACAATCTTGCTTTCTGACATAATAGAAATCATATATTATGTAAAACTGTTCCCTCGTAAAAGGCACTAAGTGTTATCCCCAAGGAGTGTTAAATATATTTAAATGTCTGCGTCGAGACCCGCTAGTTTCAAACAATTTAAATATTCAATCGTTATCCCATTTTCCACGTACGTATAAAATGGAGTAGGACTTGTCTTCAAGATTTTTCATTTTTATTTTAAATAAACTAATTAAATACGAAAGTGTGTCCGTCTGTCTAACTATCGAACGGTCTGACTAGCTATCGACCTGTCTGTCTATCGGTCGGTCTATCTATCGGTCCGTCTCTCTAACTTTCGGTCGGTCTCTCTAACTTTTGTTCGGTCTGTATTTTAGCTCTAGAACCCGAGTTTGATGAGATTTGATATTGATACATTATAAAGTAAGGACATAGGATTGCTTTTATCTTGGAAAAATGTACGGTTCATACTCAATAAAGAAATTTGAGTATGACGAAATGGCGGGCAAAATCTTGTCTTAAATATTGTTTCCGAGTTAAGATCAGCGATTACATTAAAACGATTTAGATAATACTTAAAACGATTAATTAAAAGATAAGAATATTTTATTTTCCAAATTCAAGGATCATTTCGATTTTCTAGATGATATATTGATATCAGATATGGTTCAGACGGTTATTTTTCTACAATATTCATCGCCTCGTTTTGTCTCAGTGTGGTTTGACCATTTACATATTTGGGTTGACGCTAGCCTGGCCATAGACATGTCAAATGCGACACCAAGGGGCGATTTTACCAAAGAAATGGAACGCCTTCAAAGCACTCTGAACCGGTTCAAAACGTATATAAACGCGATTATAACATCGAAATGCATTTCACCAGCATAAACCGAACGCGTTCACAGCAAATCCGAGTTTTATCTTCTGAACGCCCAAAGTCCGAAGTTTAACGTCATAAAACCCGTTCAAGCCCTGTCATGGCGGAACGAAAAACATAGACAAAAGAAATGTCAAGATGACAGTTTTGACACATGCGTTTGTTAGTTTTTGTATTGTTTCTTGCTATTTTGTAGTTAAATTAACGTGAAAATATTTTTAAATGATGAAAATATGTAAATAATCGCGTGACGTCACGTAAACTTAGATTTAATAATCGCGTTCAAAAGAAGTTTGTGAAATCCAATCGAAACAAAACGAGATTTACGTCGCAGTATGAACGCGTTCAATGGGAACTAAGTTTTATAAAACTAAGTTTTATGTGTGTTTGGTGAAATCCCACCTAAACGTCATGTCTTGTTTTAATACAAGGGCTGACAATTTGACAGTGTTTATAACATTAAAAAAAAAACAAATCAAAGTATTAAAAACGTCTGGTCGTGGTTTTCTTTGTCAGTCTCAAAGTGTCAAAACCGCTGATGACGCGGTGAACATTCTGGAATTTTGTGAGGAAGTAGCGGCCGTGATCGGCGGAAGACCATCGTAAACAAAAGTCACTGGCACGCCACTCGTAAACCGAACATATTTTGATATTTGCGGTTTTTTATACCGCTATAAATAATTTTGAGCGTTGCGATCTTTCAATACCAGATGTAGCTAGGCGGAGGTGAAGTTTGAATTATTTTTTAGTAAAAGACGAATTCATACCAAATCATAAACGGCCCACACCTTTTGTCCTTTTATTTTAATCAGCTCCTTCCTCCTGTACTTGTATTGATGTTAGATGTTACCAAGTACCTACGGTCAGAAGAAAAAATGAGCATCTGATTTTCTGACAAGAAAGGTATATTGTTAAAGTCGGTTGTGTGGCTGATTTTTCACAAGCCGTATTGAATTATCCATCCTCAAATTTGACAGTGGGTGGAAGATCTTTGTGTTTTGCGCACACACCTTTAGAAAAAAATATGCCCTGCGAGTGATGCGACACTGAAGTCGGTCGAAACTCGAAGCTAATTTTATTAAGATAGTTCTACACATCACCCTAACCCTCTGATTTGTTCTCAACGTAAAATTTATGAGCTGTAGGTACATAATAAAATATGAGGAAGATAATGACATCGTAAACTATAAAAATGGGAGACAAAACTCGCTACATAGCAACAAACTTGCTCGTCATAAATTTGGAGCAATATCAATAATGCAATTACTCACGTTCGGCAACTAGACTGTTATTTTATTGTTATGGTATACTTATACTGGACTCACAAGTTCAAGTAGTTTGGGCCAACGTTAATAGAACGTTAGCCCAAACTATTGACACAAACAACTGCAATATTATATCAGAGAAATTGATTTAAGGTCAGACCGCACTACACGACACAACGCGGCAGCAACGCGACACTTCAAACATAGAACATGACGTTTTGTGTCGCGTAGCGTCCTTACCTCGTAGTGCGGCTTGCTTCATACGATTTCATAGAAAGTATACTTGGTCGTGACATCGCTTTAGTGAGGTCCTGCCTTTACAGGCATCTTTACAATTTGGTCGGCTTATGTAAAATTATTTATTGTTTTGACTCAATTTTATTAGTCTTCATAAGTTTTTCTTTGCGTCTATAGAAAAATATTGTTTAAAAACGACTAAGAAGGAATTAAAAAATATGTATAAAAAATTAGAACCTTAAGAAAATATGAACAGTTCCTTTAAATCGTTTTTCTTGACAATAATAATTATTATGTTTATCTACAATCTACATACAAAACATTATGTAAAATTTAAACTCAGCTTAAACTTAATTGACGGCATTTATAAGTTTTGCGAATATTAGCTTAAACAACTTATAAACGCATGGGATTGACATCGTCTTTTTTGTACAAAAATCCCTTTAAATTAATAAGGAAAAAAAAAACTTATAAACGACTCTAAATAAGTTTAAGTGGTTGAAAACTTGAACCAACATATTCAGTTGCGAATTCACAAAATAGGAGCACATGTTGAGCTCAGATTTAACTAAAAGTCCGCTTCCGCCGAATTTTCTCGTCCCCAAATACCTTTTAAATAGCTTACACTTCGCAAACACTGCGCTCACTTTGGCCGAACAAGCCGATTTTGTTGCACAAAGGATTTTTAATTATCAAAGGCACAAGAATATCACTTACACGTTTCAGGCCAGATTTAAAGAATACTCCCCACACCGGTTTCGGTGACGGTGGCCGGTTTCATTGAAACCAGGCCAGGTACGAAGGAGTAATTTTATAGTGCCCGTGTATACTGTATGCGCAGTACACAAGAGCACCAACATCATCATCATCATAACCCAGTGGGACGGCAGACCGACACGACCGGCGAGAGATCAGGCGCAGGACCGACTATTACATGCCCATCCGACGCATGGATCATCTTACTTGTCAGACAATCAGGTGATCAGCCTGCATTGTCCTAACCAAACATGGAAATAACATGTTTCGCGGGAATCGAACCCACGATCTCCGAGTCAAGAGCGACGCTCTAGAGTACTCTAGACCACTGGACCACGGAGACGTTAAATAAGGCCAGAGAGAGATAGAGAAAGAGGCAGTCGCTATGTGATACTGACATGACGCTCGATGCCATGAGAAATCCTATTTTTATTTCTAACTTCTTTGTAGAATATTTCTAACTTCTTTGTAGAAATGAACAAAGTTAGATAGCGATTCAAGTATATTTTAGTATTTACAGGTTTATTTGCTACTACGTTAAAACTGCCGCGTCGCTCTGCAGTGTGATTTGACCCTATAACGGCACGTTTTCAAGGGCATTTTTTGTAAACTTTAGAAAAATGTCAAGGTGGTATTTACACAGCCCCCTGGAAAATTCGTTATTATTGTCCACCGCGAGATATAAAAATAACCCTGGTATAAATATGCTATAATCAATTCTTTATTGTTTGGCTGCATTATTTAGTCGTATAAAATGTATCAATATAGTTAGTTTTGATAAAACGTAATAATATTTCATTCCATTTTCGGTAGCTTATGTTCGTGCTGTTTTGATACGAAACTTTTAGTAATTGTAGTTATCCTTTTACTTAAATCTCTTACTTTTACTTTCCCCTAACTTTGAACATTTCTGCTAATTTATTGATGAACATGGTCTCTCAAAGTGACCCCCATCAAGAACGCAATTACTGGCCGTAGTGACTAAACTGACCCAAACTTGTCACTTAACTTTGGTTTAAGAAGTTTCTTATAAACTGGTAAGCCCATTAAACATAAACATTATACGTACCAACTTATTTAAAATTACGGTTTTTATTTACACTAACTAAAATTTACAACCGTTATTTCTAAAAAGAATCAGAAATAATAAATAATTTGTCGATAAATCTTATATATAAAAATGGATTTTCAAATGTGTTAGTCGCGCTAAAACTCGATAACGGCTGAACGGATTGGGCTGATTTTAGTCTTAAAATATTCGTAGAAGTCCAGGGACGGTTTTAAAGTGACACGAAATTCACCGGGACAGCTAGTATAATATAATAACTATCATAACGTTAAAGATTCGGACACTGGTGTCGGGACACATTGTAATACTACTAACTACGTAACCGTATTTGCAGCAGAGTGCATACTAAAATATATTCATTGATAGTTGGCGGACGAATATGTTATTTCGTCAGATTATGTCTGTTGTTCAATAATTGAACTAAAAATTGAAAATACTAACTTTTTAATTACGCTGTGGAATTAATAAACTACAGTCAAAAAAGCCTCAAAAACTGGGCTCATATGACACAACCAGCAATCAGAATAAATGAAGTTTATAAAAAACTCCGTTGCGCAGAAATTTGTGTTAATGCGGGGGAATTTTATATTTTTCCGGGAGAAAAAGTATCCTATGTCCTTTCCCGGGACTCAATGTACCTCCATACCAAATTTTATAAAAATCAGTTTAGCAGTTTAAGCGTGAAGAGGTAATAGACACACAATTTCGTATTTATTAGTATGGATACGTGTAGGCGCCAAATGCCAATGCGCTTCTTAAAAATACGTAATAGCGTATGCTGGAAAATCGAACAGCGGTTACGAAGCTATAAAAGTACAGTTAATTTAAATGTTATTCTTTCATGGTTTAATTAAAAATGTCCATAAACCATAGTTTAACTGCATGTAACTTTCAGACGTTTTATTGACTCTATCGCGTTGGAGGTTTGCCAAGGGACATTATTTATTATCACAATTTTATAGTCGGCCGACGTGCAAAAATAAAAAACCTATAAATCATTTCTAGTAGGTGCAGATTGTAAATTTGTTTTATGTAAATAGGTAATGATAAATAATACAAATAATTTGGTATTATAATAAATGTGGAAAATAAACATAGATAGATAGGAATTTAGCACAATTTATAAGTTGGATAGGTTGTTAAATTCGTAACTTTATAGCCAGAGGCCGATTTTTATAACAAGTTTTTATTTTTATTGATGCCAAATTTTCATAACTATACCTAGATGACCCGGTGAAATTCGTATCACTTTAGAAAATGATATTGTCATTTTTAGTATTTTACCTGCAAATTTCTTATCTTCTCAGAGTACAGAATTTCATTGGATATCAACAAATATTTCAAGACTAAAATTAGCCAAATCGGTTCAGCCGCTCTCGAGTTTCATCGAGACTAAAACATTTTTAAAATTATTTTTTATTTTTAAATAATATCTGCCCCGTCAGACGTAGTCCTGTCTTAACGATGATTATTAATTAATTCGAATTGGCATAATTAAGAAAAAAATTGATTAAAATTAGTATCTCCGTGCCAAATTTCATCCAAATAGATTAAATAATTTAGGCAAAAATCATACAAGTTTAGTGTGCGGGAACCACACATTTTCCGGGACCAAAAGTATCCCTTGTCCTTTCCAGAGACTCAAAGTATCTCCATTCTCCATACCAAAATTTATCAAAATCGATTGAATAGTTTACGCGCAAAACATAAAATTATATTGTGCAGCAACCGTACATTTTCCGGGAAAAAAGTTAGTTCCCGTAAATGTATCCTATGTCCTTCTCCGGGACTCAAAGTATCTCGATACCAAATTTCAGTATTATCTTACGCGTGATGTCGTAACAAAGGGAAATATGGATTCATTTTTTTATTTTAATATAGATTAAATAGAAGATTTAAATATTTAATTTGCTCATTGAATATTTGCATTGAAACATAAAGGCAATGCGGGCGCGGGGCGACTTGTGTGGTCGGGGGACAGAGACTGTTTGTTTTGTATTAAATAATTTAATACAAAATAAACAAAATAATATTAATACTAGCATGATAAAAAAAACAATGGTTCATACTCCCTTAGTATGGGAATAAGCGAAAACGAAACATCGGAAACAGGAATATTTTCATCACGCGGTGGAAAGAGAGGAAGAAATATTTTATAAATTACAACAATATTTTGTACTACCCTAAAATCGGCCCTCAGGCTGGTTTTATCGCTAAGCGTTTCGGCAGCGCAGTTGGAGCGCACGCGTTCGAAGATGTATGGGGGTAGTAGTAGCGTCTTATGCCGAAACGCTTAGCGATAAAACCAGCCTTAGTTCCCGTAAAAAAAAATATTACTTCCACTTCTACGCTTCGCCAGGAGTCTGGTCTCCCGTCTTACGGACTTCTGATCGTTTGTCATGTCGACACAAGTTAACATTTTTACCAATACCAAAAAGCGCTTACCGTCGCTGCAGAAGTTTCGACTTTAAAAATCTAACACCATCGAGGCCAATTAGAACGAAAAACATTTTCATATATGCGTCAACTTTTCCCAGGGGAATTTTCCGAGGGAAAAAGGATTAGAACCGCAGGGGACAAATACGACAAATACTGTGGTTTCGGAGGCGCCTTACAGTTTGTGTTCTGTTGGAATTTCGTTATACAACACCTGCTAGTCTTTGTTGAGACATTTTCTAGAAGCAGACATTTTGTGCTTAGACAATTTTGAATTGAAATGCTGAAAATTTATTTCAAACTAGATGACGCCCGCAACTCCGTTGCGCCAAAGCTAGTTTATCGCGCGGGAACCGTACATTTTTTCGGGATAAAAGTATTCTATGTCTTTTCCCGGGACTTAAAGAATCTCCATGCCAAATTTCAGCAAAATCAGTTCAGCGGTTTGGGCGTGTGGACGTAACAGACAGACACACAGACACACTTTCGCATTTACAATATTAGTACGGATTATTGTCATAATATAGCCAGTTTTTTAAGTCGTTTGATAGTGTCGGCGTTGTTGATTGGATAAAATTTGAACACCAATCAAATACTAGCAGATAGCTATAAATAACGTACACTTCAGTGAAAACCCTCAGAAACCGGGCATTTCTATGGTTTTTGGTATTTCTTTGGTATTTTTTTGTGGTTCTAGGTGGGACGACGATCTCCATTTAGTCGCGGGTCTATGTTGGATGCGAGTAGCAGGAGATTGGTCATCTTGGCGTTCATTGAGAGAGGCCTATGTCCAGCAGTGGACGAACATAGGCTGATATGATGATGATTGGTATTTTTTTGATGCATCGCAACAAAAAAAAAAGGTTTTCTAATTGACTTATCTTTAAACTTTCTGCATCTCAGCTTAACAATACCGTGTACTTTTGATAATCTGAAATATAGATATTTGGTACAGAGCACATAAATTATGAAAAACATGTCTGTTCAGTTTCATACACACACGTGCTCGATACAGCACACGTAATTCCTATATTAAGACTGGACGCAACACCTACCGTACTGACTGGGTTACTGTGGTCAGACTTGTATGTAAATATACAGTTGATTGGATTAAATTATTTAGTGTTGACATGTCATATTAATTAATCTCCATCGGTAATATCGATCCATCGAAATGGTGTGGACTGGTTTCTCACGTTTTCTTTATAATATGTTTCTTAAAGTTCATCGCTCAATGCTGATTAGGACCGATTTACATCCATACTAATATTGTAAATGCGAAAGTGTGTCTGTCTGTCTGTCTCTGTATCTGTTACCTCTTCACGCCCAAACCGCCGAACCGATTTTGCTGAAAATTGGCATGGAGATACTTTGAGTCCCGGAAAAGGACATAGGATACTTTTGTCCCGGGAAAATGTACGGTTCCGGCGCGATTAATGAGTTTTGGCGCAACGGAGTTGCGGGCGTCATCTAGTATTATCATAAAGTTTAGTAAGTACTTTAGGATATTACTTTAGTTTTTACTTTTATTAGTTGAAATATGAAGACACTATTTGCTTTAGTTCAGTTCTACTTGAATGCCATAGTGTTGAAGCACTAAAGAACTTGCCTTTCAAGTTGTACTAAAATACTCTCCTAAACATCAGATAATGTGAATCGGGCCTTAAAGTTTGGTTAACTTTTTCTCTTTTTTAGTACGTAGTGACTCTATTTTATTAATTGGTAATGTCGTGCAGTCATAATAGTTATAATTTTAAAACAGACAGACAGACAGACAGACAGACATGACGAATCTATAAGGGTTCCTTTTTTGCCATTTTGGCTACGGAACCCTAAAAATGTATCATGCAGATATTTCTAATCCAAGTGTAGCGTCGCATCGTCGTGCGTTTCGTACCTATATTATTTTATTTAATTTACTAGCTGTCCCGGCAAACGTTGTTTTGCCATTTAAAGTATATTTTCTACATCATCAGTTGATACATGTTTTACCCCCTCTTTTGTACCCTCTTGGGGGGGAAGGTCATACACCAGATGTTAAGTTGAGAAACACAGCTAAAGAAAAAAGTTGTATACAAAATCTGACCCCTCTTTGGTCCCCAGAGAGGGTTGAGAGGGGAGGGGGGGAGGATTTTTATACACCAGATGTTGAATTGGAAGAAGACAAATATAATATATCTGTGAAAACCGTATGCAAATCTGTGAAAACCGTATGCAAATCGGATCAGTAGTTTTCGTGTTAAAGAAAAAAGTTTGATACAAAATCTGACCCCCTCTTTTGTCCCCTTAGAGGGGTGGGGGGAAAAATTTTATACACCAGATGTTAAGTTGGAAGAAGATAAATATATCTGCGAAAACCACATTCAAATCGGATCAGTATTTTTCGTGTGATGCTGGAACAAACATACAGACAGAAAGAGTGACAGACAGAGAGACAGACAAAAAACTAACCACATTTTTGGCTTCTATAGCGATGTAGTGACAAAGGTGTGTTTTCGGGTGTCATTTCATATCTTTTAAGTACAGAATTTTCATTTCTACAACAATATTTTCTTCCTCCCGCACGCGCTTTGGTGACGCCCACTATCGTAATATTTTAATTTCGCCATAATTTCAAAACCAAACGTCCAATTTTAATCATTCAAAGACCAAATATTATCTACATAAACTGTACTTAGTGATAAAATAATTTATTTTGATAAGGATTAATAGCGTGAGTAAAATATATCCGTTTAAATGTAGTCCAAAAAAAATTCAGGATTTTTAAATAAATAAATGGTTATTGTGCCTCACTCGACATAGATAGGTATAGTGTGTCGCGGACTTTTTTGTAGATATTTATAAGGTCTACAATTACTTAGAACATTTTATGGTTCTATCTTTTATAGTTTAGGCAGCGTACGCAAAATAAGTAACTTTTCTAGCTGATTTTTTACACCTTGCGTCCGAAAAACTCAAATATCTTACGGAACCCTACTTTTTTCCAAAATAAAATGTAGCCTATGTTCAGCAGAAATAATGTAAGATTCCAATAGCAAAAGAATTTTTCAAATCGGTCCAGTAGTTTCGGAGCCTATTCGACTCAAACAAACAAACAAACAAACAAACAAACAAACAAACAAAAAATCAAATCTTTCCTCTTTATAATAGTAGTGTAGAAGAGCGTTTACACCTTTCACGCTCAATTTGGCTTATAACTGTACTTTTCAAACTTGAAAAAATCATCAACCACTTATCTTTATAAAAATGTTGGTAACTGACTTTTATAGGAAATTTCACTGTCCATATAGTTAACAGAGAAAAAAATACGATTTATAGAGTTAAGTTATCTGGATTTAATGTACAAATGTACATTAAATCCAGATAACAGAGGTTTTCTTAAATTCCATCAGTTTCGAAGCATTTAATTTACGAAACCAGCGATGGATCTAATTAAAAAATAATAATAACCTATTGACAAGACCCTTAAGCAAATAGTTAGCAGAAAAAATATTTCGTTTAGGTATTTAACATTATATAATTTAAATTCAAAGAATGAGAAATATGAAAAAAATATCAAGGAATTAAAACTTTTTTTTTTACCTATTTATTTAACTTAATTTAATATAATAATAGCTTCATATCATAGAAGAACACTTTAATTTAAAAGTCTGTTTTTAAATATCAATAAATCTTTTGTTATTTTTTTTCTACAAATATTTTAAAACTACTATAAATCGCTGCGCGCAAAGCAATTCAAGTAGTCCGCCGCAGGTTTGTATGGAAACTTGAAATAAAGTGTAAACGCTCTTAAACTTAGACCTATCGTTTCGTTGTGAAATTTGTAATTCATAAACAATAAGTCTGAACAACCTAACACAGGCCCGTGGGTGTGTTAGGTTGTTCACAAAATGCCTCCAACACATCAGTTAAGACCGGGCTGCCATTTTTTGCTGTGTTTTCTACTAAGTATTACACTCCCGGAAGACGATTGACTCCAATGAAATTGAGATTTATTTAATCATTGTATATTTATCTGATATTTAACTTACGGAAAACACGATTCACTTATTTTGACTCGATAGTTTTATTTTTCGAAATTATGAATATCTTTGGGCTTTTCAACGAATATCTGTTACACTTATTGAGTTACTATCATTAAATAACATGCACTACTACAATCACACACTTTATAAAATAATAGCTAGCGGAAATATTTGTATTGTATTTAGTTTTTAAGTAATCACCAAAAAACAGTTCTGGGACTTACGACCTTTACTTTCGTGCTATAATGCGGGGACCGTTGTTACGCGATATTGTTAACTATTAGCTGCAGCATAAAGCACATTGCTCGGGAGCACGATTCATGGAATCATTGTATCACGATTAGAGGATAGCGGGATGTGTAGGCGGGGTTAGCGTTTTAGCAGCAGGCTCTTAACTGTATCTTTTCCCAATCAATAATATCATCCCACACGTCTCGAAAGTAATAAAGCCACAATGATCCCAAAGCGGCTTTTGCCGGACTACCAGATTCAATTACCAATATTAAAACCTCCGATATTGAATATTTTCAAGATCTTCTTACCGTAATGCTACTCAATACGTTCGGATTATAGCTTTAGTAAATATGAGAGTAGTGATTGCTAGCAAATAATCACTTTTTCACGTAGTTTTATGGTCTAGGGTCTGTTTACACAAAAGGAGACGTAATGCAACTATAATATACAATATAACTCATAAGTATTAAAAAAACGTCTCGTAATTTAAGTCGTTATGAGACTTAACATAATTAATTTAGGTAACAATACCACGTATATTATGTCTTCGGAAAGTTTACGGGGCGGGAGAGACTAAAAAAATTTGAAAAAGAAATAATTTCAAATGAAATGAAATGATTTCATGAAATGAAAAAAATATTTTCAGACCTACGCTGTATTTTTACCTAAGCGACGGAATATCAATAATGCATCGTTTGCTTTTAGTAATCGTCAAGCTGCGCTCCATTTCGTTTCGATGAGGTTCGCCCGTACTATTATTTTCGTTTTTCGGGTGTTTTTATTTTGTGAAATGCCTCTCATGTTTATTTATTTAGGGTTGAATAGTCGACGAGCTTGCATACATAGTTAAATTTGGTCGCACTCGGCACTGGTGATAAAAGATCGGCCTTTAAAGTTTTAGATCGGTGATCGCATGTAAATAAATATGTTATGTAAATATTCTAAAACTAAAGAGGCTACGAGTACGTACACGTATTAGAAAAATCGTCTACACGTTACGCCACGCACGAAAAGTGAAATTCAAGGATGACGAATGTCAAAATAGTTTAGTTCAAACAAAGTAGGGCAATTTATAGGTGCGACTACACTGCAGTTTGGCGACGCGACATAAAACGTCAGCACTCAGCTCTGAAACATGAAGTGCCGCCCGTTGCTCCACTGCATTCTAGTGTCGCTTGGGTCAATTCAATTCAGATCGCAACGTAACGCGTAGATGCTGTGAGATGCATTTCCAAAATATATGTCTAAGTAAATGGACCTGACCACCTGACAGATTTCAATGTATCTCGCATGACATCTCATGCAATTGAAGTCTGTCAATTCCATACAAATTTAGAAATGGATCTTATGGTTGCTGTCTAAATTGACCCTAAGATTATTGTGGTCTCGTCTTATGAAATACATACTAAAATACTTACATCTAGGTCATCTTAAGACTATTAAAAAGGATATGGATTGGTGATCAGCTTGAGACACCAACTCCTTGGCCTGGTGTCCTGTGTGAGGTACCGGAGCGCGACCGGCGTGAACCCCGGGTAAGGGAGGCCCTGGCCCGCCGCGCTCTCGGTACTCAGACCCCCCTCGGAGTCCGACTCAGCCCCGGACTCCGCCCCACTCGACTCCGACTCGCGGTAGCCGTAGTAAGGCATCTCTACTGACTGACTTAACTTATAAGCTCATTTTCACTTAACACTAGAACTACTTGACCATGTTTTCAACTGTACAGGTAGGTGTCAGTCAACACGGGGAGGGAGGGCTTAGCTTGCTCGTTGAGCAGGTGCGTCAGCGGCATTGTGGAATGTTAAATTATCTGGAACAAACAAAAAGAGTTGTTAGAGAGTAAAATCGTAACATCCAAAAGGACTTCCAACATTGTACCATCTTCTTCTTCTTTTTAAAACTTGGCTCCCTGTAACTTTAACCATAACAAAATGTGAAATTAACTGTCAAATCCCTAGCAAAAGTCGCCATATTTGATGATATATATAGTTAAGGATCACGATAGTTGAGCTTTATGTTTAGTTAAAAAAAGTTTGATTTTCCTTTTCCTAGTTAAGGGGTTTAAGTTCCATTCGAAGGACATGGCACATATTTCAAAGAACAGTGTAATTCTTAATTACATTTGAGACGCTAAATATGTCAGCTGCACTGAATAAGCACTATAAAAGTTTAAGTAATTTCAGAGTTCTTACGAGATAAAAGACTTGTGGCAGCAAATGCAGCTCGTTTCAACGAATTCGGACACAAACAACATTTTTACAGTCAGCAATTAAGCCGAACATTCAACTTCTGGCGCCGAGCCAAAAACACTCATAATAATAATTGTCATAAATGTTCCTATTGGTTCCTGGAATATCGAAAGTTTCTTATCGGTTCCTGTAGATGTTGTAGTAATTGGTTCCTCGTATCTTTTGGTAAAGTCACAAATGGCTAGGAGCTAGGACACTGTACTTTATCAAAAGCTAAGCATTTCTGATTTACTGACTTGTATGTTTAATTTAGCGCGCAAAATATTATGGTGCTCCCTCACCGGGAGTATTAGCTTGTAATGTATGGTTACAGAGTCGAGCGTTACATCAGTGAGGGAGGAGAGCCATCGAGCATTACAATGCGCACCTTGTAATGATACAGTGTGTATTATCTTGATACAACTTGTAACATCAATCTGACATTATAGAATAAACTAGCTATGGAATGCTCCAAGTCGAATGTTACATTACACGCGAATTGTAATGTAATGGTCAAAGTCGAATCTTTAATGTTACATTAAGTACACGTGAATGCTCGTCGGTCAAGGAGGTATTTTTGTAATGTAATGCTCAAAAACGAATCTTTAATGTTACATTAGCATTACACATGAATGCTCGACCCGGTGAGGGATCATCTTTAATTCAATTAAGCAATAATAAATTTATTGCGCGAAAAAAAAAATTCAACCCCGCTTGATGTGTGGGGGAGGTACTTACCATAAAAAAAATATTTTTTAAATATTTTATGTACCATTTTATTGGCATTATTAATATGTGTATTCATGCCAAATTACAGCTTTGTCCTATAGTCTCTGAGCAAAACCGCGGACAGACAGACAGACGGACAGACGGACAGACGGACGGAGAGACCGAAACTATAAGGGTTCCTTGTTGACTACAGAATCCTAAAAATGAATCCATATTCGCGTTGTCACGACATGACGCCTGAACGGCTGGACCGATTTTGCTGAAATTTGGCATAGAGATACTTTGAGTCCCGAAGACCAACAAAGGATACATTTTGTTTTGGAAAAATGTAGGGTTACTGCACAATATACTTTTATCATTTGCGCGTAAACTATTCAATTATCGGTTTTCATGAATTTTCATGAATATGGAGATACTTTGAGTCTCGTGAAAGGAAAGTGCTTTTTGTCCCGGAAAATGTACGTTTCTCGCACAATAAACTTTTATGATAAATAATAATAATATTATTTCAATAAAATAAAAATTAAAGGGGGGCTCCCATACAAAAAAAACATAATTTTTGGCGCGAGTCCGACTCGTACTTGGCCGATTTTTTATATAACAGTTAGGGTTGAAAAAGATAATTTTTACCACAACTATTTTATGTCATTCCAGTGACCATAAGTAGAGAAAAATACTATAAAGGAAATAAGAAGGTAAAGTAACAAGCACAGAGGGTAACAAGTAACCTACATGGCCATCAAATTGAATAAGTCCCAACATACATAACGGCATAATAGCGAGGAATTTCGTAGACACACAGCTCACAACTTTGTCCCTGCCATATTAAAAAAGTTTCATAAGTACCTAACATCGTGACGTCAGTGTTACAATACAACCTTTTATATAAAGTACCTGGCAAACGTTGTTTTGCTATTAAGAGCGTTTACAGTTTACACCTAATTTCAAATTTCCATACAAACCTGCGGCGGACTATTGGAATCGCCTTGCGCGCAGCGATTTTAAATAGTAGTTTTAAAATATTTATAAAAAAAAATAACAAAAGATTTGTTGATATTTTTGAAAATTTATTAAAATTAAAGTGTTCTATGATATGAAGCTATTATTATATTATATTAAGTTAAAAAAATAGGTAAATAAAAAGTTTTAATTCCTTGATATTTCTTTGATATTTCTCATTCCTTGAATTGAAATTACATAAAGTTAAATACCGAAACGAAATATTTTTTTCTTTCTAACTATTTGCTTAAGGATCTTGTCAATAGGTTATTATTATTTTTTAATTAGATCTGTCGCTGGTTTCGTAAATTAAAAGCTTCGAAACTGATACTAAAACGTAATTTAAGAAAACCTCTGTTAAGGTATCGAGATTTAGGGCTTTACTAATAAACATTGTATAAGCTTTGAATAGTTATACAGTGTTTTATTCCTGTCACACAAGTGACATTTTTAATTGGATTGAAGAAGACAAAACACTGTATAACTATTCAAAGCTTATACAGCGTTTATTAGTAAGGGGGTTAATGTACAAACACTCTATAATTCCTATTTTTTTCTCTGCTAAGTATATAGGCAGTGAAATTTCCTACAAAAATAAGTTATCAACATTTTTATAAAGATAAGTGGTTGATGATTTTTTCAACTTTGAAAAGTACTGTTTTAAGCAAAATTGAGCGTGAAAGGTGTAAACGCTGCTAACATTACACTACTTATTATATTTTAATACCGCCAAAGAAACTTTCAATATTCCTGGGTCATAGATATTGTGTATTAAATGTATGTATATTGTATGGTATAAAAGTATTAAATATTTTCATAATGTAAAGTCCTTTTGTATGGAAAGCTAATGTTCATGATCTGTCATGAGTAAACGTGAACTAATTAAAAATTATGTTTTTTTTTTCATTATAATGAACCTCAATATATTGAGGAGTTCAAAATAACTTCGACATGTTTGAGTGTGACCTCAATCAGTCAAGTCAAAATATTGAACACAAACCGACGCACACCTAAATTATTATAAATAAACGAAAGTGACTCACACATTGTTTAAAACAGTTGAAAATGGTAGAATAATGATTTGCACTTGAGGTGTACAATCTTATTTACTACTTAATCGAACCAGACGTATTACTTAAATTTATTTTTTATTAATAAGCCAAGTCCCCTTATTAACCTACAAAACTTGGTTGACTACGGAACCATAAGACGTAACCCTAACCAGCTGATTTTTTGTATATTGGTAGGTTAAGGTGACGCCATGTTAAAGTAAAAAACCGTGTTGGATGTGTTTGAGATTGCTTGTTTTCTATGCTAGGCTGGCCCGGCCTCTCATAGAAAACAAGCAATGGAACAGCAAAAAATTGAAAGGGCGTAGCGACAAAATGGTTTTTATCGCGTAATTTAAAAACCATAAATACATTTCATATAAGCTATGGACAAATTAAAGTGTATACTAGAACCAATTTATGTACAAATTTTGGAAGCTTATATCACTCTCCTCTGTTGGCAAAATAGGAATCCCTTTTTTTACAGAGGTCTTTTTGATTGATTATTCTGTGTTATAAAAGTTGACCAATCGTGTTATGCTATGGGTAATTCAAAGACAAAGACATGATGAATACTGACAGTGAACTTTAATTTCTTAGCTTTAGTCATTGCTGAGAAAAATGGACATCGCTACAGCCAAATTATCAAGGCGTCACCTTAATAGTTCTATTTCAGCTGTTAGCTACCACTTTCAAGATTTGTCGCAAATAAAATTGTTGTTCGTCTTATCAAAATAGAGCTACTCACAAAAAACTAACTTGACAGTAATAAAAAAAATGTTCTACGGAACCCGGACTATTTAGTTATTTTTATTATAATTTAGTCACTTCAGTGTATAATAATAGTTAATGGAAATTCTCGCTCCATACTCCCTGAATAAACTTTTAAGTCGCGAGTGTACATCAGTTTTATTTCTGGAATAAAATACAATAAGTTTTTGCCCTTGAGTATAAAATAGCCGTAAACAAATCTTAGCAGAAAATGTATAAGCAAGAAGAATTTTATAATGCATAAACAAGGCTATGAAATATATTATTTTCGGTCTTGAGCACGAGAGCCATAACATACGAGTTACACGGTACACCAATAAAAATAACTTGGTAATCTGAGATGGCTCATATCATCGAGTTTTGCATATCTTTTCGCCGAGAGAAATAAGTCTGAAACTCGTAAGAAGTTTATTGAAAAAATACGCATCTATATTATTTTTATGTTGGGTTTCTGTAAAATGGCTGATGAGATTCGTGATACAGTGTCTTATTGGGCTATTTTATATCAACGTAATAAGACAAAATATGCTGTTTTTTTCTCATAATATGTTTCCAAATATTAAATAGAATATTAGCTTATTTATTAGCTACCAGCTAAACAGTCCTACTCCCGTGAATTTTTTCACATTTCTATATGTCTCCACCACCTTAATCAGCATGTTATGCTGAATTTAAAAGGAAAACTATTACGACTAAGAAGACTTTATAAGTTATTGAGTAATAGTCGATCAACTAAAAAAATGTATTCGGCGAAGTATAAAGGAACTTTTCATTCAAATTCCTTTGAACGTAACTGATGATGTTGTTAGTAGTGTAAAACACGTTATAAATGTACATTCATCGATCATACAAAAATTATTATCAAAAACTAGCGGTACTACGGATCTCTATATTGCGCGTGGCCCGACACGCACTTGGCCGGTTTTTGTTTCGTTTTTGCATAATCTTAGATACCATAAAATGAGTTCCTTTGAATCTGGAAGAGGACCGCAGGGTCGTCTAGGAGACTAGAAGACTAATACTAAGACCCTAAACATGAGTGAACTCTACATCTCTACAGTTTACATCCTATAACGATATTTACACAGTGCACTCTTTAAATAACAACAATAAAACTAGCTCACTAAATCATTATGCTAAGGCATGTTTTAATTTCGTTAAAAACGTTAACACCATCAAAACTGATTAATATAAGGCTTAACGCTCACCAATTAACATCCACGATACTTCCGATAAGGATTTATGCGAGAAAGCCGGTTATGTGTAGTTAAAACCGCCTAAAACCGGTTAAAACCGGCAGGAGCCGCCTAAAACCGGGTAATACGGTCGACGAAATTATAGTCGTAAAGGTTTGCATACGAGTCATAAGACCCAACGACTCTGAAATGACTTTCGTGTTTTCAAGTGGGTACTTTATAGAGAATTCCGTCGTTTCTCCGTGTATTTTTAGGATTTTCTATTTCTTAAGGTGTTTGAGTTTTTTGTTCTACGTTTCTCTCGTTTCAAAGCGTTAACAAGTTCAAGTTTTTTTCTGTTTGCTCATTAAATATTGGGATACGAAAATGAATAAAAACGAACTCACAACTTTACTATCTTATGAGTAACTAGCTGTCCCGGCGAACTTTGTATCACTTTAAAACCTTCCCTGGACTTCTACGAATATTTTAAGACTAAAATCAGCCCAATCCGTTCAGCCCTTTACGAGTTTTAGCGTTACTAAAACATTTGAAAATCCATTTTTCCATCCATTTTTATAGCGTTTATGATATTCCATTTGCCACCTACGTAGACCCTACATGTCGTGTTAAAATACAGTTATATCGTGACATATGACAGCGGTTTGACACGATAGACCCTAAGGCTACATAGCGGCACCTAGTAGCAAATGGTATATCAAAAAACCTCATTGAAATGTCATTAAAATTTATGATATAATCTTTCTAGTTAAATATTCACCATACATGTTATTTAAACTAGATTTCAGATTAAAATCTAGCATTGCTGGCATATTAATTACTCAGACACATTACGAAGTCCAGCGATCGAGTGAGGCAATAAATCAAAAGTTTCCAGTTGTACAATATAATGTATGTATACGAAAAACCTTTTTCAACTTTTTCTACAATCCCGAGTCATCTAATTTACGTAATACATAGAGCATACATTATTATATAATATGTCTGTCCGTCATTAAATTAACGTCCGCGTCGTGATATTATAATATGCGGACGTATATTAGTTTAACGAACATAAAATGAAATAAAAGTAAAAAAATAGCGCGTGAGTGACCTTTGTTATTTGACCAAAAATTTTAAACGCGCTTACGCACACCAAAGCATCAAACTATAACGATACTTTGCATTATTTTGCGTATGTCAGCTGCACATATTAAACCTCATATTTTAAATCACACATTACCTAAATGAAACGTCAGCCTCGCTTTGTTGTTCGTAGAACTCTGTCAGTGCATTCGATTAGAGAGAGAGAGAGAAAAAATACTTAACAGAGATAACGACTTTATTCAAAGTAGAGACTAGAGACAAGAGCTTTAGAGAATACAGAGAGACCAAAGATGAGAACTTCATAGATACGGTATCAAGGTAAAAAATATATGCAAATATACAATAAGACAATAATAATCGTTCGTTTATGTATTTCAAACAAATCTTACTTCGTTTGTTTACAATCATTAATTTTGTTTGAAATTTACCCGTTGTTGAAGCTATCTCAGTGTTAGTTTGGGTTCTTCATAAAGTTTTTCAATTTATTTTGGGCTTTATCTTATACTTTATAACATGTCGCTTCTAAGTTCTAAACTACGACAGAATAATGATAAACTTAAAAAAAATTATGATAAATTTAATGACGCCCGCAATTCCGTCACTCCCGTGATCAACTACCGGGATAAAAAATACCTATCCTATATCTTTTCCCGGGATGAAGTATCTCCATACCGAATTTCAGCAAAATCAGTTCAGCTGTTAATTCTGCGTGAAGTAACAGATAGACACAATTTCGCTTATAATATAATATTACTATCAGTCTATCCATTCTAATAGTAGGTAATATGGATAAAAATAGTATGAAACAAACCCAATTTAATAAAAAACACGGTGTTTAGTATGGTGAAGTCGTGTTTGTGGGTCATAATTTTACAATATGAAATATATTTTCAAACATCACTGCAGAATCATAATCAAATGCTCGTTATGTACAGACAGCAAAACAGTCTAGTTTAATGTAGATACCTACTTTAGTTTATAACCGTCATATTAAGTTGAAACTGAAGCGGTAAATAAAATACTTACTGTTAATATTAAATTTTTTAGTAAGATAATTAAATTTGCGAAGGTTAAGAGCATACGCTAACACTTTCTTTCCATACAAACGTATTCCCCAATTTCCTCCCTGGATAATGTGTCTAGACAAAATATGATTTTTTGATACAATATTGGGGTCAGTGAAAGCTATGCCTCTACGTTCGATATTTTTTTAATATTTACTAATAATTAAAAAATATGACCCTTTGAAAATCGCAAAAAATGAATGTTCCATACCCCGCCAATCAACTGACCATAAAACAAATTTGAAAGATCTTTAAGATAAGATAAAAACGTAGAGGCATAGAAATTAATTTGATAGGCTCTATTTTGAAGCAGGAATCAAAGGAATACGTTACCTCGATTTTCTGTATCTGTCTCTATCACAATACACGTGGCAGCGCAGGGTGAAGCGTGATGGCAGTAGTTTCTTCGTTCAAATTTTACCGTACCCGCGTTGCCCTCTTAACGTTTGAATTATGATACAAAAGTTATAATATAAACAATGACTTTTGCTTATATCTCAATGATTTTTGCTATATAATTTTCCACCTTTACTTCAATAAACAAACAGCCCTGTTTGTCGAACGAGGATAACAAAATTGAAGAATATCACCGAACCAAATGAAAATTAATTTATTACGAAGAGAATTCCGCTCGAAAGGAATTTATTATTTAACGAAAATTCCTTCTTATTAGGAGTTTTGATATCAGATTTGATAAATTTCAAGTATCACGCCAGCCAAAATTGTGACAAGGGAAAACTTTTTTACTCGGTCAATTATAACTTGACTCTTTTGATACTTCAGTTATTTAAATGAGTAAAGAATGCGAATTGATTCCTTTGTTTTTATAACATTTTGTGATGCCATTGAAAAAGAGTTATCTATTTTTGCTGATATTTTTATAGGACATGAGAATAGTTTTTATTACGGATAAAGGAAAGGTTTTTGTTTTGAGAAATTAATTTGCTGCGTCAGTAAAACATCTTGTAAAGTAATCTATACTAATATATATAAATAAATACAAAAATTTGTCTGTCTGTCTGTTACCACTTCACGCCCAAACCGCTGAACCGATTTTGCTGAAATTTGGCATGGGGATACTTTGAGTCCCGGGAAAGGGCATAGGATACTTTTTATCCCAAAAAATGTACGGTTCCCTCGCGATACACTAATTTTGGCGCAACGGAGTTGCGGGCATCATCTAGTATCTAGTATCATAATATAGCGCGTCGCGGGTTCAAATGCCACCGAGGAGACAAATGTACCATGTATCATCGAAGAAATTGGTTCATAGGCAGATGACGGACCTACATCATTAGGTCGGGTTATGTCAATTCGTTTAGGCGTGATCTGTGGACCAAATTATGTTGGGTTGGCCTATGAATCAACTTCTCTGATAGTACATGGGTTATATTATGTAAATACATAAAAAATAAAATCGATCGATTGATAATCCTGTTATAACCCGAGAACGGCTGAATCGATTGGGCTAATTTTATTCTTAAAATATTCGTAGAAGTTCAGGAAAGGTTTATATTAGGAGGAAAGTGATACCAAGTTCACCTGTCACCGGGTTATCGAATAATATACTATTTATATTAAAAGCGGATTAAAACTAAATTTTTTCTGCTGTCGCTACCACCGATATGCTTTGGTAGATAGCAACAGACGGCGCCGGTGTACGAGCATTCCCAGTAAAGGTCGACCGTAGCAAATGGGTTAGATACATCAGACACAAATACGACCACTCATTGCAATGGAATCTCCTCTCAGCTCTTCAGACAGCCATTTTGTTTGAAAATTGACTGTGTAACTATCGTAAAATACTATTCTTCTCGTAAATGCAGGCGTTGTGGAGAAAGTAAATTCTTTAAAGAAAATATTCTCGGGTCACGTTGTTTGTTTGCATAACTTCTCCCAAACGGCTGAAACTATTGTGTTGATGATTTGTTTACTTATCGTGTAGATCCAAGATTATGACACGTATTTTTTAACCGATTTCCGAAAAGAAGGAGGTTATATGTTCGTCTGTTTATTTTATACTGTGAAATACATACTTTGTCGGGGACCAGACAATTACGCACTGTTAAAACTACTAAAAGATTTAGAAACCAACTTAAAAAACCTGAAATACTTTATATACACTTTAATTTACAGATTTTACATGTTTCTAATATGAGCCATACTTTCAGACTAATTTAATGACATCTTACATTTGTCATTGGTTATTTTCTAAAAATACAAAGAGGATACATATTCGACCGAACATGCCGCCCACCAAGGACATCTTGTAATGTCCTTAACGGGAGAGCAATAACTGAAATAATAATGATAAATTTCTAAGAGGTAACTGATTATGATAACAAAATACAATTGTATAAGTAAACTGAATATAAACAAGCAAATGGTCTAAAAATAACGTTTATCCCTTTGGAAGGCAGCACACTTTAGCAATCTGTATTTGCAAATATTATTGATTTCTTTATATTCCTTTCTAATGACCCAGATCTTTTAATATTCTACTTTTACTAAACTCTGCTTTAAAATCTTTTTCTCTTCTATGACTGTCTAGTCTTTAAAATATTTTCTGGCCATTCTCAACGATCAACATCTCTGTAATCCTTTTTCTGTTCTCTTCTCTCCTTATTTGCAATTTTTCTTTCTGTGTCTCCCTTCCACATCTCGCTTGTTTAAAGTATAAGTCACATTTTCATATTTTTATTTGCATCGACGATAAATTATTATTATCCTTTTGGACTTGACACTCTTGACATAGTATACCTCAATGCTTTTGACACTCTTTAGTCTATTCTATGACGTCAATCTGGCATGTTCGTTTTAGGTACTTTTTCTAAAATCAAAACTTTTTCTTGACTTTTTATTCTATCTGACTGTTATGACGTTTTTGACATAACCTTTGAATTTTTCAGAATTTTTCCACAGTGACATATTTTGATGATATTTATTCCAAGTTATTTAGAATGTTATGTATTTTATATATTTTATATTTACGTCTTTTTTCTTTATTAGTTTCTCTCGATTTTCTCTAGCTTCTTCGTTTATTTTTATGTCCCCTTTTGTTACTCATTTTTCACACTATTTACTTTACTCACATTTTCATCTAGCGCTAGCTCGTAAGACCATATTAAATTCTCAAGAGGTCCTACTGCTTTGCTTATAATAATAAGGACCATATTATTCGACTCAAGAGATCCTAGGGACCATATTACTCTCCTCAGAGGTCCCAAGGACCATATTACTCGAATATCCATATTTTCACTCGCAGGACCATATTGTTAGCTCTCAGAGGTCCTGCTTCATTCCTCGAAGGCTTGCTCGGTACACCATGTTGTCTTCTCAGAGGTCCCGATTAAGTCCTCGAAGGCATCTATTTACTTCACTTTGCTCGAAGGACCATGTTTAAACTACTAAAAGATTTAGAAACCAACTTAAAAAACCTGAAATACTTTATATGTTATTTAGAATGAATCCCGAATCATACTATCGGAGTTTGTCTAAAAGTTTAGGTCTTGGAAAGAGTTGTCATCACGACTCAAGGACTGAAATGATATTATCTAACTTCGTTCGGAAGATGTTCCTTTGAGTCTCTGTCGCAGTCAACTGGTTCAATCTGTGATTCGATTGAATGACTAGCATATTCATTGAATAACACCGTTCTATTGAATGACTGAAGGACAACTAGGCAAGACGCTGACTGTAACGTTTAACGTCTTGACTAAACGTCATCATAGTGAAGTCGTTAAATGGAATGATATGATTTTTTTTAAGTATTTGTTGGTGGCATAATAATAGGTTAATCTAGAAACTGACTTCAATTATGAGGCGACGGCTACTTCTGGGTGGTTTACAAAAAAATAACCACGATGGCTAAGGCGGGAGCTTCGCTGCGCTACGCTCCCGTCTTGCCATCTAACCTAACCAAATCCAATCGTATTGGACAGACGGAGTAATAAATAAATTGCTATTAATTACCTAAGAATTATATACTGTTCTTATAATTTCCTATTCCGTTAAAAATAAATACATTCAATTACCTGACTAATTTCATATCCGCTCTCTTCAAAGGGCTATGTTAAAAATCGCTAACTAGTTGAACGTTGAGTGACGATTGTTCAATCAACGTTACGCCGAGTCATTCAATTGAATGGAGTCATTCAATGAATGCGCTAGTCATTCAATAGAACCGCAGATTGAACTAGATGACTGCGACATATCCATACCAAAGTTCGGTTTAGCGGTTTGGGCGTGAAGAGGTAACAGACAGACAGAAACTCATTTATAATATTAGTATGGAAATGTGGATAATATCGTCTCGTATAAAGTGTGATAGTGATGTAATTGATGTGTCAGGTTAATAATAAATCAGTTAGCACACGCCGAGTGTCGTGAATGACTCGCCCACGCTCGGCTCGGCGCAGTGAACGACATAAATCATAAAACAACTACAACTAATAGCTATTTAAACGATATTGTGACTCGACTGTGACATGAGCTGTGATATTGCTAGATTTTGGAGGATTTATGCTAGACTAGATGACGCCCGAAACTCCGTTGCGCCAAAACGCATATCGCGCGGGAATCGTACATTTTATGAGATATAAACTATCCTATGTCCTTTCCCGGGACTCAAAGTATCATGCCTTTCAGCAAAATCGGTTCAGTGGTTTGAGTGTGAAGTGGTAACAGACAGACAGACGGACAGAGACAGACAGACACACATGGATTGTATACGTCCGCGCCAACGAGCGGTTCGGTCGCTACACCGTGAGATTGCAAGCAATAATAATTAATTAATGTAAGTAAAGATTTATTTAAATAGTGGCGCGTTTGCACAGCTTTTTATTATCTATTTCATTGAAACGAAGTTCCTTATCGCGCGTTGCGTCTTGAGGGGGCGAGACGGAAAAAGTTGTAACGACACTTTAGGGGCAGAGGGCGTTGATAGTTTAGTTTTAATGGTTCCGTACCCAAAGGGAAAAAACGGGACCCGAGAACCGCTATAGCAAGACTTCTGAAATTTTCACAGATTGTGCATATCTGTTGCCACTATCTATATATTTATACGCCAGCGAAAAACTTTGACGAAAAATAAAATTTTTAAGCCGACATTTAAAATGAATTTTAAAATACTCCGAACGAATTGTGTGTCTATTTCGTGCTGTGAATTTTAATATTAAAATATCGACGGTTGTAAAATCTCTTCAGCACTTTAATTAATACTCAATCGATGGATTCAAAATATTTGTATACAGGGTGTAACAAAACCATAAGTGATAATACTTTATGGTCTGTATGAGTTCCTTGTAGAGTTCACTGTGAAAGTAGCAGCGCTGAAAGACCACAGTTTTTTGTGATTTGTATAGGCAAGCGCCTACAAAAGAAAAAAATGTTTTTTCAGCGCTGCTACTTTTACAGTAAACTAAAAAACACGGGACCGATACACACCCTAAAGTATTATCACTTAGTTTTGTATATTTTGTAGTTATAGACTACTAAACGCCACTGAATTTTTCCTTAGCATCGGAATAGTATACAGATCGATGCTTACATGAAATATTTAAATGCACTCAACGGAATTTGTTATGTTCTCAAATAGAATATTACATAAGATATTTGTTTTGCGAAAGTTCCATGAGATTTTCAGTCTCTTCGTTTTCGTTATATTTTTCTGTCGTTGCGGAAATTTGAATGAATAACATTTTTCTGTTTATGTTGTTCTGATATTGGTTTTTTCTTTACCTCCATCGCGCGGACATCGTTGTTTTACGTAATTTTCAAGTGTCATATACACTGAATGTGAACTTAATCGAAATGAAAAAAAAAACTCGTAGCACAGATTATACTTTCCACGTTATATATAACAGCAGCTGTATACAGCTGAAAAAATGAAATGGATTATAATATTATATACATTACACGAAGACGCCCGTAACTCCGTTATGCTAAAATTTGTTTATGGCGCGGGAACCTTATATTTTCCTGGGATAAAAAGTATTCTTTGTCATTTTACGGGATTCAAAGTATCTCTTCCAAATTTCAGCAAAATCGGTACAGTGGTTTGGACGTGAAAAGGTAACAGACAGACAGACAGACGGGTAGACAGATACACTCTGGCATGAAATATTAGTATGGATACACGTTCCTTTAACTCAATAGACCATTACTATTATTAAGTTATTTATTGTTCATTATTTCAACAACATAATCTTAAAAAACTCACCTTTAAAGCAATTTTGTGATTAAAAATGACCGAAATAACAATTCGCGTACGACCAAATCCGTTGTCGAAGCTTTAAGGCGAAATTTTAATTATATTTCGGAAAAATAGCTGCGCTAAAAATACCTTTCCATGAACCCTGCGATTGAAAATTGCACGTGGTGAAGATAATACGGAATGTTGTAGAAATATTAAGGTGGATATTGTGCTTTGTATTTCAGGCGTATAAAATAATATTGTTGTGGACCGGTGTGTTTAATAGAATTTGCGGAAATAATTTGAACATTCCACCTAGACTTTTATTAATAGTTCCATTTTTATACAGGATTTACACTCTTATATGAAAATAGGAGATAATACTTTAGGATTTTTTTCACTTTTGTATGGGAAAACTCGTGACCCCTAGCGCCATACAAATGTGAAAAAAATTATGTTTCAGCGCTGCTACTTTCACACTCTACAAGGAACAGATATCCTAAAGTATTATCACTTTGTTTTGTTACACCCTGTATAAATGTAAGTTGGTTTCTTTTTTTAATTCTAGATGTTGCCTGCTATGTGCCAAAAATTCACACAAAATACTCATAACATTTTATTGAAACCAAACTTAAGATCACAATTTAAACTTTCTTAAAGTATTCGAAGGATTTCTACTACAAGTGTAGGTTTGTATTGCAAACTACAAGAAGTTCTGTCTTTGTGTTTGCTGAGAACTTTGAAGAACACACCGAGTATTATTAACTGCAGTCAAAGGAAAACGTAACATAGTTAGAAACAAGAAACACTGTGTACATGACTGTACACTGTACAGTCACATAGTTTGTCACTTATAAACCGTATTGTATAGTAATAAGGTCTGAAAGTGGTAAGCACTTATTGCTACAACAATGCAACCAGAGAGCCAATTAAAAAATATGTAATGAAGTTGAAGGGCAAGTTTGATGGTTCTAGGGCGAGTAAAATATTTTAAAACTGAAGGTAAAACAAGGGACAATAATTCTTAAAGTAAACTTTGCTAGTCTGTTAACATTTTTTTTTATTTTAGGTTACATTTTTAACTAAATAAATAACGTCACATTATGTTGAGTATTTACATATTCCTTTCTTAATTTTTGATTTTTGGGGTTAAAAGTACACGAAATGTAAAACCGAATAACAGCAAAAATTGCCAAATGTAGCAATTCTTTAATAATTTAACCTTCGTTATCATTAAGTTTTTAACTTTGGCTATTGCCGTACTTACACAATATTATTTTCGTTTCTTATGTTGCAGTTTTTTTTGTCGAAAACGCCATTTTTTTTAACAAAATATTTTAAGCAAAAATCGCAAATTAATAAGTTGGCAACGAAATTCTTATGGCAATGACATGAAGTAAGCATTTCTTGTAAAGTTTTCCCGCCTATCTGCGGGGTCATAAAGCCCCAAAATTCTGGCGACGTGCCAAACCTCGATTAAGTGAGCTCAACACAGCTTGATGTTAAGTAATGGATAATAATTGTTAAAAAAATATATTATAAAAGATAAAAAATATATTATAATAAAAATATATAAAAATAATTGTGTAAAAAAAGTGTAAAAAGTTCCTTTGATAAATGTTAAGTAATGGATAATAATAATTTATTCTGATAGATAAACCTAAATTAATATTTAGGTTCCTTTGATAACTAGCTACATCTAATTTTTTATTACCTTTTGTGTTGTAGAAAAGCTGTTTGTGGTGCTTGAGTAAAAAAAGTTTTATTTTTCATTATATGCCCCAGTAGACTTTGTATTACTTCCCTCCTAATGTAAATCATAACAGAAACGTTCCCTGAACTTATATGAATATTTCAAGACTAAAATTACCCAAATCGCTTTAGTCGTTCACGAGTTTTAGCGGGACAAACAAAATTAAAATCCATTTTTATTTATATACCGCGTGACTGGTGAGACATGTTCAATACTCGAGGACGTGATATTTGGCTATTATATTAGTTGGAAAAAAATAATATAAAAAAATAACATAAATTGATCATTGAGTAAATGTAGCTTAAAGTTAAATAATAATTATTTACCCAACGCATGGACACCGTGCGCGGGAGCGGTAATAGGGATGATGACAAGGTCAAAGATTAGCGAATTTTGTTAATAAAATAAAGAAATCACGGTAAAAAATAAGTGTTCCTAAAATTTCAGCTCGATAGCATTTGTATTTTTTTGTTATGCGCCTTCAAAGTTGGATAATCAAGTCGATTTTTTTTTCAATTAATTTTTTTAATATTTGTATACCATTCGATAACTTATGCAATTAAAAGCAACTTTTGTTATGAAACCACTTTCATAAACGCAATATTTAATATACCTATCGAACAAAGTTCTCTCCCGATGCGTACAAACTACAAGCTAAGAAAGAGTGACGTCAGTCTTTCATAGCACTTTGTATGGAGCGTTTCGGGCAGGTCTATTTTATGAGATGTTTGAATTGTCATATCTTGGTGAATTTTTAAGTTATCAAAGTCATTCTTTCAGCGATGTTTATATTTTTTAGGGGTCTTTCAATTACCAATAAGAAAAAAAAATAGTCATCAAGCCTATTGTGTGGTGTTTCTTTGGTAGCGCACGCCTCTGCACCGGCCGCATAGTATGCCTACTTGCCTAGCCGCGTAATTTACTTAGTATCCATGATTCATTTATTTTTGGGAAATTAGGAAAATAATTAAGAACCTAATTTTATTACAATATAATTATAATGAGAATCGAGTACAGAGTACTCTCCATAAGTATCGGTAATGTCTCACCAGTCATGTTGTAGATTTTGTTCCATCTCCTAACGTAAGTTTCAAAATGTCCCTACACAAGTATTCTGCAAAACTGTTACCCGTATCGGCCGTATGTCTATTAATAACTTGCTGTCCCGGTGAACTTCGTGTCACTTTAAAACCTTCCCTGGACTTCTACGAATATTATAAGACTAAAATAAGCCCAATCCGTTCAGCTGTTTTTGAGTTTTAGCGCGACTAACACATTTGAATTTTTTTTTATATACAAGAAAAAAAGATACAGGGTGTAACAAATCTAAGTTATAATACTTCAGGGTGTGTACGTGTTCCTTGTAGAGGGTTCACTGTGAAAGTGGCAGCGCTGAAATACCATTTTTTTTTTCATTTATGTATGGGGAAACTCGTGACACCCGGGCCATTGCCTATACAAAAGTGAAAAAAACTTTCAGCGCTGCTACCTTCACAGTGAACTCTCTACAAGGACCACGTACACACCCTAAAAGTATTATCACTTCGTTTTGTTACACACTGCATAGTCCATATATAATCAAGGTTTGTCTAAATACAGTGTTGTAATTGTCGTTACTGCCTAGCAATTTACTCGATAGCGTGTGAGGGTTGTTCTGAGTGTGATAATAGAACGTTATTAGTTTGATTGTGGTGATTACATAGATAAGTATCAACATACACAATTACACACGTCTACGAGAACCAAGAAAATGGTACCGTAAATAGTTACATACAGTAAATGTATACAGATTACACAAATGCGAAAGTATAGCTTACCTCTTCAAGCCTTCCTTTAGTCACAGGAAAGAATCGTTTTTTTTTTTGATAATGTATTTTTTCAGTCCCCTCGTGACCACGGCCGTTGCAACACGGCCGAAACGTCGAGAAAAAGTATGTACTCGTAGTAGCATTACTACTAGAAGTTTTAATGTATTTTTTATAGAAAACTGCTACACACCGCTCTTTGTACTAACTACTTCGCCATTTTAGTCCAACATAAAAGAAGTTATAGGATAGCTTTGTTACAGCAAAATGCACGGTTAACGCGGTTCAATATAATATAGTAAATATATCGCGCAGAAGGTCAAGTCTGAGGCCTGGTACAGATGTTTACGTTAGTTCTATTTCCGAAGACCATCATCTGGCCATTGTTAGCGGCTGTTTACAGGAATACTTGGCTTGTGGGCACGACTTTTATCGACATAGGCCACATTTGCGGTGCACCGTACGAGTAGGCTACTTTTCATCTAGCTTCTTACTCTACTTTATACATGAAACTTTGTGGGTTTTGAAAAACCACCACAAGAAAACTTCTTTAACGTAGTGGCCCGTTTTTGGTATGGACAAAAAATAGTTAATCTCGAGTCACGACCGACGATCTAAAGATCGTAAGACGGTGAGTAGACCGCACGGCATTAAAGAGGAAATGATACTACTTAATATAATATTATGCTCTCTACCAGCGGATCGCCGAAAATATTAGTTGTGTTGTGCGCTAGATTTTTTAAAATCTATATTTTACTAAAGGCGATTTTAATGCTAAACAATTTTCCTAGCAGAGATTTGAACCGCCATTTAGCCAAAAGGGGGGTGTGCCAAAATTTTTTCGTTAACGCTTCGTTATAGAATCGCCGATGAAAATGTATGAAAATGACGTTCGACTCGTCTTATGTCAATTCCATACATTTTGATCGGCGATTCTATAATGAAGCGAAAACGAAAAAGTTTCGGCTAAATGGCCCTTTCGTTATTGCTTCGTCATATGCTAGAATCGCCAACCAAAATGTATGGAATCCAACTTTTTAATTAGCAGGTCGGATGTCTGTCAGTACGAATATCGACGTTAATGACATTAAAATAAGATTCATATTAGCGTGCCTTGTACAGTGGCGGTTACGACGCTCGCCGCGTTTTTGATCTGGCGAAAATGTATGAAAAAATTTGAGAAATTTTCTTATTTTTCTTATAACTGGAAAAGTTGTTTATTTATATATAAAATTTTTAGCGGACTTTATAGAGGACTAAATAAGCAACAATTTTTTTGTATATTAATTATTTTCCTCAGTTCAGTGTATTTAGATATTAAGGTACCTAATCAGACCCCATTTTTTCATATTTTGCGATTATATTTCTTCGCTTTATTCTTCGATATATTAACCAAGTAGTCCTTTGTCTATCTGCTAGGCAATCGCGTTTTTTAAAGACGTATGTAGGTAGTTGAAAAAAGAACTTCCCACCTCGGTCACTCGCTCCTCGACGCGCCTCATTCTTTGTTAACGCGAGGCAACGCGTGCACGTATACTAAGTAACCATGCCAAAGCGCAGCGCTCAGACGAAAATTGGTTATTTTTTTAAGATGATTGAGTCAGTGTTGTAATTAAAATCAGTGTTATTTTATCGTGTAACAACAAATTACATGTAAGTACTATTAAATACTTAAATAAACGGCAGGCACTACCGAGGCCAAGACGAGCCAATTATATTCAATACTAACCGACATGTACTGCGACCGCGAGTCAATAAACGTACAATGTGTTTGGACTGAGAGTCTTTATACACAATCTATAATATTATGTATGCTTCATCTGTTCTATAAATATAATAATTATTATAGAACTATATGTTTGCCGGATTGGGGGAAACATCTGCAATTATTTAATTAACCGGCATGTACTGCGACTGTGAGTCAATAAGTACAGTGTGTTTGGACCGCGAGTCCTTTTACACAATCTATATCTATATGCATCGGAATTGACTGCGAGTCTCTGACGATGTTTTACCTATTCTATAAATAGAACTATACGTTTGTCCGATTGGGGGAAATAACTGCAAGTTAATTACTGCAAGTACTTAATTATATTAAGTTATTTTATAAACTGCCATAATGTGTGGATTGACTGCGAGTCTCTAAACACAATTTATATGCATCGGAATTGACTGCGAGTCTCTGACGATGTTTTTTTTCAGCTTTTCTATAAAAATAGCTATATATTGGCCGGTTTGTCTGAATCAACTGCGAGTTATTTTATAAACCGCCATAATGTGTGGATTAACTACGAGTCTCTAAACGCAATTCTTATGCATCGGAATTGACTGCGAGTCTCTGACGATGTTATATCTAAAAATAGAACTATAATATATGTTGGCTGGTTTGAGATGATTAACTGCGAGTTAATCACTAGTTACATTTAAAATATATTGTTATTCTTTAAATCAACATAAAGTATGGATTAACTGGGAGTCTCCGACAATGTTTAAAAATAAAAATGAGCAACTACCGCGCGTTCCCCCGCGCTCTTTGTTCTATAAATAGAACTACATAATTATTATAATATTATCTTTACCGTTTTATACAAAAATATTTCGAGCTAATAACTACATTGACTGCGAGTCTTATCAGTTAACAACCAATGCGCGTCCCGCACACCTTTTGTTCTAAATATAGAACTACGATTATAATTTATTATGTCTGACGGTATGTAACTATTATTATTAAATAAATTTTGCACCAATGTTGGGATTCGGGATACACCGCGAGTGTATAACGAAACTTACTTAATATCTTCGTAACGTGATAGTTACTACCCTCAATATTTTTTGTAACATAATATTAATTTATGTGACAAATAAGTCGATTATAACGAACATTATAACTACCCCAATAATTTTTTTAGGTCACTAAGACCAGACTATCGGGGAAATATAACTAGAAGTGACCGATATACGGGTCGATCAGGTTACGATTAGGTAAACCAGAAGTTTTCCCACTCCTAAACCAGGTGCCAACGGTCGATTCTGACCCACCGGCACCGGACCAGATCCGGATAGATCCAGAGCTTCTACTGACGTTAGGTGAACCCTTGTTGGGTTCGCCAGATTATGATTTTAAAGGATCACAAAGACGATTAAGATAAGCTATTGCTTATAAAACATTCCTGCTAATAAGTGTTGCAGCTCGATTCTATTTCGATCGATTATTATCATTATAGATTTCACCTGACAATGTCTCGAAATTATAAGACCTATCAGTTATCGCCAGTATCTAACTTATCTCGATATTAATTATTATCAGACTTATCAGATAATATACTATCAGACAAGACAAGATTATAAGCCTTGTTATATCAGACCGAGATTATTATGGTTTCGCTGGATAATTCCAGTATTTGTTCTCAGAGACAAATTAGTACATTCCATCATCAATCGGGTACTTTTCGGGCTCTGACAAACCCTTCCTGTTACCCGTCAAGGAGGGGGGGGGGGAGAGATGTGGACTGTGGTAACCGTCGGCTGGCGCCACTAGTATTGTAACGCTACAATCAACCCCCTTCGAGTTCGAAGAACGTTGAGGCGAATAAATGCTCAACACCGCAACCGTAGTGCTAACAGTTATTTTTATACATATTTTATAGATGTTACTATTATAATTATTATTCCCACCCTGCGGCCCACCGGAACTTTATTTGTGGTCCGCGTGATGTTAAAGCATTTTGACATTCACGCCCACCAGCAGTAATCGTGAAGGTCGTAACTCGTAAATTATTTTTGTTCACTAGTAAATCGTTGATTTTGAACGTTATTTTTAAACCTAAAAATGTTTGTTGCGGCCCACGACACCAAGACCAAAACAAGTTTGTGGCCCGCTTAAAAAATAAATAAATAGGGAACTTCGTTCCAAAAACAACAACAGGTTGGGGGCCACGGGCTTAATGTATTATACATCATGACATCAATAAATTATTATTAGAATTTAAAACTATATCTTCGTGTAACTCCACCGAAGATTACCTTATTTCAAAGATTTTCCTTTCTTCAAACTATTAAATATTGTATTATATTTTAGATACAATTTTTTAAAAATTATTTTCAATTTGAATCCACTTCGTAAGTTTATTTCTAAATAATTATTTTACATGTTAATTTGGAAAATTACCGTACGGCTTTCAAGGCAATATCCAAAAGTGGATATCTGTCAAAAATAGATTTAAAAGCCAGCTACTTGTTGGTTCCTATTAACTCACTATTCGATTGAAAGATTTAAAGCCTCAAGTCTTGACGTACAGACTATCAGATGCGCTTACATTTATTCTCACAAAAAACATAAAGAAGGAAAGCAGATCAGGTGTAGTAGGCTTTATCACTACTAGCCTTACCACGCTTTCGCAATACCAGTGTTCTAGGCGCAGCCTCAGGCGCCCCTTTTTTGTTTAAGTTTTATTGTTAATAGTGCCATGGGTGTATTAAATCCACAACAAATATGTAAATATTTAAGTCTTAACGCTTACAATACATATTATTATAACATAACTAGATGTCTCGGCAAATGTTGTTTTACCATATAAAGTATTTTGCCCATATTAATTTTTTGAAGTGACTTAGTAAGTATGTCACCATGACGTCTATGATTGCTATCCCATCGTACAAACAATGGTCGCCGTCAGTCTCGAGTTGTAACATTTTACTATTATTTATTCAAAAATACACTCATCAATATAAAAATAATTAGACGTTGTCCGATTCTCAACCCTAGCCGATATGCTCGCTAAGATTCACGAAAATCGGTCGAGCCGTTTCAGAGGAGTTCAACTACGCACACCGTGATACGAGAATTTTATGTACCTACATATTAGATATATTATATAATAATAATATAAGCCTATTAAAAACGAAATAATATAGAACAGTTAAATCAGTGTACTATTCGTGAGCTACCTCAACTGATAGGTGTTCTGACACCTGATTTCTGACCCCCGTCGCGGAATGCAACTGGTTTTCAGCGATTAAAATTTTTAATGCTAAATAAATGCAATGATAAATATTAAATACGATAACATAATGACACTTAATCTTGAAAAATATAAGTGTAAGTATAAATATTTATCCTGCTGGACCGAGAACACAATATTCTCTAATTTCAATCATATTGTAATTGTAATTTGTAATATGCAATAATCACACTATCGACGAGTCGACGACCACAGGGCCGGACACAGTTATGAGTTATAACAGTAGACGCCTTAAAATTTATTCTAAAATGCTCTACTTCGACTTAGATTTTAGGTAAATACTCTCTTCAATCTCATTAGTTAATAGACTTATTACAGAGATCTTCGTCTGCTTCATCGGAACCTTGCCAAACAGTTTGACAATGGCTGTAAAACGATATCTTCTACAGCCATGTCACTGTGCACTGTCATTGTTTATGAACAATGTTGATATTATTGAATGGTGACATTGGCTTAGATGAATGTTTAAAGTGTCTTTTGAAAGAAGCTTTCCGGTAAACATTCTAATTCCTAGCCCATACCTGAGTACCTAGTGTACTACCCAGGATCCACTTATAAATTATTTGTTTTTTCTTGCACTCTGTACCTACTGAATACAGATCATTGACTTAAAACTTTCTGCCTAATAATAAAACTCGGCAAAATAAAAAATACGGTTTTAACTTTTAAATTAATCGAAATTTATATTACAAAGACAAACTCCTGAGCGTGATCGGATGTTCTTAAATTATGTAACTCTTTTATAAAAAAAAAAAAAAAAAGAGAAGAAGAAGTTATAATATTTAAGTTATTACGCCCTGCGATGGTTATTCAAGATTATATTAAATAGGATAATGCTACAGTACGGGTTTAACGCTCTGCACAGAACAGCCACCTCCCATTCGGTAATAGCCGCTGGATAAAGCAGGTGCTGTGCGAGAGCGGCGCGGCGTCGACACGTCGAGCGCCGACACGGGGATTGATACTGGACCTATTAGTAAGACGACAGTCGACAGGCAGGACTAGTGACTCGAATACTTTCGCTATTTTCCTAAGCCATAATTTTATCGATGAACAAAGTTTCGCTGAATCAGTTATATAATCTTAATCACCATGATCCCAGTACGTTATCATTTGAATCACAAAACCATAGAGGTCTCTTAAGTTTTGTTTCGACTATTATTATTATTTATGGGCATAATGTTCAAAAAAAAAAAAAATTTTTTTTTCTCGAATATAATGATTACTATTCATAATGTATAATATAAGTATATATTATAAATTCTAAGTATTTTGTAAAAAATCTTTCTTTTGTTACTCTGAAAATCTACTTGGTTAATATATCGAAGAATGAAGCGAAGAAATATAATAAATGATCAAACGAACTTACCAAGTGAAGTTCGATCATTATTATATGAGTCGCTTCATTCAAAGATATAATCTCCCTCCCACCCAGTCTGCAAGAAACTATGTTTGCTGCAGTACCCAAAGAAAGAAAGAAAGATTTTTTGCATTACCTCTCTCTAAACATAATGAGGCGCGTCGAGGAGCGAGTGACCGAGGTGGGAAGTTCTTTTTTCAACTACCTACATACGTCTTTAAAAAACGCGATTGCCTAGCAGATAGACAAAGGACTACTTGGTTAATATATCTTTGAATGAAGCGACTCATATAATAATGATCGAACTTCACTTGGTAAGTTCGTTTGATCATTTATTATTGTGATGGTTAAAACGTATTTTATGTGAAAATTTTGTATGCGGCTATAGAATTTTTATGGTACAGTCGTGGAGATGAATATAATTATTATCTTTCATTTGAAACCAAAATATCCTCGCAGTTTGACTCCTAATTCTTTAATAGGGTACCGGAAAATCGCTGATATTTGTAATAGCGTCCTTAAGTGTTCGTTAATATTATGACGTTGACGTTCGATTTATTACAATAGTATGAAAACTGAAAATACTACACATATACAGGGAGTAACAAAACTAAGTGATTACTTCAAGCGCCCCAGCGTCAAGAGTTTCCCCATACAAAAGTGAAAAAAAATGTTTGGTCTTCCAGCGCTGCTACTTTCACAGTGAACACTCTACGAGGAACACGTACACACCCTAAAGTATTATCACTTAGTTTTGTTACACCCTGTATACAGGTAAACATAAATACATATATAGTTGCAGTTCCGGACGGAATATAAACATTCACGTAATATCAATGAAACTCTGGTAGTACGGAATTAGAAATGTTGTACAAACAAACTTCCACTGTTTACTGTTGTACCCTACTTATCGAGCGTATGATATAATTTTATTAACTGTTTCATCTCTGTATTATCTTTTTATGAAATGAGCCGGGAATTAGAGGCATTCATATCAGGTTAAGCCCACGGGAATAGCCTATCTCCTCTGGGTTAGGAAATAGGCAAATAAAAACTATCGGTCTTACTACAAAAGATTTAAACACCTGTTGATCAGTTGATTAGAAAAATTTCGGTACAAAATGGTGTCATGTTTAATCTTTTGTAGTAAGACCGTATATTTTCAAGCTTTATGTCATCTTTAAAGTTATCCTTTGCTAAATTCATTTATCACGGGTAACCGTACATTACACAAAAAATATCCTTTGTTCTTTCCCGGTACTCAATGTATCTTCATGTCAAACAGCAAGATCGGATTGGGCGTGAAGAGGTAACTTACAGACAGACAGATAGACGCACACTTTCGCATATATAATTTTAGTATGGAAGTATGAATGAAATTAGCATAGAATCAGACGCATTGTAATAGCTCCTCTAGTATAGTGTGGGAATAATGCGTGGAGGCCCAAAGGAAGATCTTCCGACCGAGCGAGGTGGTATGCTCTGTCAGGCCGGAGCCCGCGTGATACATCTCAGCTGTCGTATATATACCGCCGCGCTCAGAAAACTTCGATAGCGCGATGCAGGAATGTTAGGCGAATGTGGGTACCGCCACATCACTCCCCCTCGAAGACCGGAGGTCGAATCTTGAAGTCTTGTTCGCTCGAGTCGCCAGTGCCAGTGAGTCCCAGTGAGTCGGAACTGTAAGCTGCTGCACGGGATCCAGTGAGTCGGATAAGCTGCCGTGCGGGGCCGATGCTACGTGCTGACCAGGAGAGATGTGCTCTGCTTGCTGACCGGTCGGTGTAGTGAGAAAGCCCGATGATGCCGATGCGGAGTCGCCCAGGCCGCGGTACATTGCAGCGGCTAGTGGACGATGTAACCGATGAGGCGATGCTGGCTGGCGCGGTGCGGAGGGGCGGGAAGTGATGATGATGAAGGAGGCGTGTTCTGTCGAGGGTCACCAATGTGGGATATAATGCGTGGAGGCCCAAAGGAAGATCTTCCGACGGAGAGCGGTGTTATGCTCGGTCAGGCCGGAGCCCGCGTGATACATCTCAGCTGTCGTATATATACCGCTGCGCTCAGAAAACTTCGATAGCGCGATGCAGGAATGTTAGGCGAATGTGGGTACCGCCACAATAGTGTGATTCTGGTTCTTAAAACATGACATGCTTTTGTTATCAATCAAATCAGCCTATATTCGTCCATGACTGCTGTAAATATACCTCTATCAGTGAACGCTAAGATGGACGATCTCCTGCTGTAAGTGTGTCAAGTAATCTATATAAATAAGTAAAAACAAATCAATTTTATAATTTTATAAGCCTTGAATCGAGAAAGTCCAGGCACAGTCCAGAGAAGGTCTATAAATTAGGAGAGAAGTGATACGAAGTTAACCGAGTCATCTAGTAGCAAATTAAAACTATATTTTCATAGTTTACGTTATCTTTAAAGTTACTCTTTATGTAGAAAATATTTTAGTAGAAAATTCATAAGAGAAAACTTTTGTATATCCGTAACTATTCTCGCTGTATAATTTCTTTTCAATGTGGATTGATTTTATTACCATTTTATAGCATTCCTTCGTCCCACGAGCAGTGAATATAGTTAAATTTGTTTATTGTGACATTGAGAAATGTAGTCACTATAGTTTTCAGCGTTATATTGCCTTTAATATTCTTTAAAATGGAACCTTATTAAACGCGCTTTATGAATGCGCTAAATGTAATCACGCTTTGAAATAGATTGTTAGTTCTTAAAAAATTCTATGAAATAGGCATAGATCCTCATGCGTATTTCTTACGAAAGTTTTTGTTTCTTCCATGAAAGATTACATAGTTATACTTATAACTTATATATTATAATATACAGAGTTATAACGGTAGAGTTTGGCGTCAAAAATATTGCCGATTATTTTAATCGTAATTATAATTTACCGCTAGCTTGAAGTACATGCTTGATACTATAATGAGGAGTTAAGTTGGAGATTGCAAACAAACAAAAGTTGGAGTTCACAAAGTGAACAAATTTTGAATAAAAAACACTTTTTTATTTCAAAATTGGTTCACATTTAACTTTACTCTTTTTGTACGTTTATGACAGATCGGAAAGTGGCCTATCAAGAAGAAAATATGCGTTTAATCTCAATTATAGTACTATACGAAAGGTAGATAAGTTGAAAAAGGTAGATAGACAAAAGTTTGAATAAGAACGTAAAAACTATTTCTCTTAAGTTTATCGCGTCTACAGTAAATAATACACAGGAAATTGGACGAGGAACATTTAGGCACACAATATAATTGGAAAAGTGCAGAAAAAACAATACATCAGCCGTCTGAAAAGTTTGATGGATCGATCGTCGTTGGTAACTTCTGATTACGCCGTATAAACTATAATATATTATATCGTATGACTTTTACTGTATTCCACAAGAACTGTAATATATTTTGGTATAAAAATAGTTTATGTGGTAATCCTAAGACTACTAATTATCGATGAAAATTGGTTCAGTAGTTTTTGCGTGAATAAGTAACAATTTATACACTCCGAAACTTTCGACGTTATTTTTAAATTTGGAAAGGCATTATTTTAATCCAATCTAATATCCATAATTCATACTTCCATACTAATATTATAAATGCAAAAGTATGTCCGTCCGTCTGTCCGTCTGTCCGTCCGTCCGTCCGTTCGTCCGTCCGTCCGTCCGTCCGTCCACCCGTCCGTCCGTCTGCCTGTCTGTCTGTCTGTTACCTCTTCACGCCCGAGCCGCTGTACCGATTCTGATGAAATTTGGTATGGAGATACTTTGAGTCCCGGGAAAGGATATAGGATTTTTCATCCCGGAAAAATGTACGGTTTCCGCACGATAAACAAAATTTGGCGCAACGGAGTTGCGGGCGTCATCTAGTAATGATATAAATCCAAAAGCGCGTCTGTGAGTTACTGCTTCACACCCAAACCGCTAAACCGATTTTAATGAAATACATTGAGATACTTTGAGTCATGGAAAAGGGGATAGGTTATTTTTTATTCCGGAAAATGTAGGTTCCCGCGTGAAAAACGCGTCATCTAATAGTACAAGATTTTTATTATGCAATAGAATATTGTTATTTTTAGAATCAACAGAAACCGAATAGAACACCAAGTACCTGAAATAGACATGCTAATTTATGTAGAAAGCCGCGAGAAAGCCAAATGAAACTACCGCGTAGCAAGCTACCGGCCAGTGATGGATTTACTAATTGCGTGGAAGTATCTTGGTGTTACAAAAGCAATCTATTGTACTGATAATCATGTTGAAAAGGTCAGGGAAGTATCAAGGTTTTTCAGGTCAAAACATACGTACATTTTTTTGGGATCGGTAAAGATGTTAAACTCACGTCAGGATACGTTGGCTGATCAAAAATCCGTAAGACGGAAAGAGAACAAAGTGGCATCGTGAGGAAGGAAAGAAGTAAAATTCCTCTATATATTTAAGCACAAACGAAATATTAATAGGCATGGTAGTAGACTGGAAATAGATTTACAATATTTTTATTTTATTTTATAGGAAAATGTACAGCTAAACTGTACAAAAATAGTAGTCTAAAATACATTTTATGTTTGTACATCTCTGCTATCGTCGCAAAATCCATATTATTTTCTAAAATTGTGTTTAACAGGAAGTAGTTTCCTTTTCAAAACATACCGGCGAATGTTTGTCGACTTGAGGCATGCGTGGTATTCCCGTTTAATAAAGTTAGCGGTGAATTTGGCAGCCCTCCAGAGGAAACCGTTGACACAACTGTGACATTGATAGTGCAAGTTGAAATAAGGTGATAGGATCTTAGTTTTGATATCAACGTAAACAAGTCAGTATGAGGTTAGTTTAAGGTTGTCCAAATCAAACTGCTGTTAGCAGTAATTGCCTATTTGTACAGTATTTTCCTAACCCTGACAATTCAAACGATGACATTTAATTTAGAAACAATCGCGTGTTTACATCAAAGTAGATACCAAGATACTGTAAGGTACTATTAAAACATTTAAAAAAATATTATTTTTGTGCTTAAGCCTAAAATGTTTCGGTTTATTCAACAGCAACTTTACCGTAACACGTTGATAGAATTTCAATATTCTATCTCCAAACCCCTCGACGCGAGAAAATTTTATGCAAACCGAATTGATTTTCGGCCAACCAGTATTTTAAACTGTGAACCTTGTCAACCAAGTTAAGGCCAGACTAATTTTATTTTAACTTACTTTTACTGTCATTTAATCGCAAGTTTGGACAAAAATTTTGCTTAATTATTTAAGGTCCTTTTTCAAAATTTTCCATCAGAGTTAATGCAAAGAGGGCTGTTTGGCGCTATGTAGTCGTAGGATCTATCGTGTCAATTGTCGTGTCATACAGCTATCATATGTCACGAAATAGCTTCCACATGTCACGATATTGCTGTTATAATAATTAAGTATACGTCTGATATGACATTTGACACGTAAGACCCAACCGTCCCTCTGGTGGCAACTGACATATCGATAACCCTCATTATAGCATTTACTAACTACACTTATAATATTCCTCTAAGCTTAGCCGTAAGACTTTGATAAGAATCCTTCAAAACTCATTTATCCACTTCATCTACAAAGGTTGTTTCCAACATTCTTTTCGGAAATACCTCAGCTACGATATAATTTTTGCATATTATACGTAAGTGCTTACTAGAAATCGATACAAAACTATTTCAATGTCACGATAGTGAGTAACTTTCGACCAGGGTCAAACAGCTGCACGGAGTTATGATGCTGGTTTATCCACGTTCCCATGAATCATGATAAACAACGCGGTGACTCGAGCGTCTGGTTTTTGCGCCATATTTTTTCCTAGACACTTTTAGGTTAGATGAACAATTTGTTTTACGAAGAATAGTCTCATGAGAACTAAAATAGGATTATTAAGATTAACCTTTTTTCCTAAAAACTATTACTAGCTACTAAAGTTTCTAAGAAGCAATATTTTCTTCGAAACATAATGGTAAATGGACGTAGATACTTTAGGGTGGGTTGCACCAGAGGTCTAGTTAAAGTTAAAGTTAAGGTTATCGTAAATATGGCGTCCAAATAGACTTTTACTAGGGATTTGACAGTTCATTTCATTTTTTGTTATTGTTAAAGTTATAGTTAAAATAAGTTGGTGCAACTCACTCTTAGTAGTGAGTGTGACCCCACACAGACAGAAGATTTGAAATAAAATTATTCTTCTCATTTTGCCTACTTTGAAAAGAACGACCTGCAAGAATCCTTAGGAATTTAGAATCAAACAGACCTGCAAGAATATTGTAGAATTTGAAAGACATTGTCATGACAAGAATGCCAAGCAGCCATCACTTTAGAGTGTCTTCTATTAGTGATAGCTGCTTCGCAATCTTGAACTCGGATGTCTTATTCATTTCGGCCATATTATGTAAAATAATGCTATAAATAGAGCCGTGAAACAGTACCTCAACTGACTTTTTATAAGAAGGCGGCATTTCAATTTTATCAGCCTTGTAGAGCTGTAAAAAAGCTTCCTTTCCACTACATTTGAAACAAAATCACACAGCGTTTATCTTTGTTGTAATCATTTTAACAGACGCAAAAGGAGTTGTTGTGTAAATAAATTCCTATTTACTTCCCCCTGCGTCGAATCGTATGTGAAGGAAAAATTATGACGTAATTCCATTTAATAAATGGACGGCATTGGAGTGGCTTTACGACGGAATAGCAGCTCGGGGTGTAAAATATAAGAGGAAATTGCATTCGTTTGATTTGTAGAGAGTTTGCAGAGAGCGAGTGTATCTGTATATCGATAATTTGCTATTCAATGTTTATTAGTTTTAAGATTAATTTCTAATGAATATGTGTATTCTTTGAATTTTCATTTATTATTAGATGTGATTACATCAAAACATCTCAGTGTTTTGTCTGTCCGTTGTCGCTAAAATGATTATGATGTGGAATTTGTTATGGAGATACTTTAAGCCATGCAAAGGACACAAGATTATTTAAAACTAGTTGACCCGGCAAAGTTGTTTTGCCATTTAAAGTATTTCTACTTCATCAGTAATTGATACAAAATCTTACCCCCCCCCCTTTTGTCCCCTAAGAGGGGTGGGGGGAAAACTGATGTTAAATTGGAAAATAATATGACGTAAGTCCATTAAAGAAAAAAATTGATACAAAATCTGACCCCCTTTTTGGTCCCCTTAGAGGGGTGGGGGGGAAAGTTTATACACCAGATGTTGAGTTGGAAGAAGCCAAATATATCTGTGAAAACCGTATGCAAATCGGATCAGTAGTTTTCGTGTTAAAGCAAAAGTTTGATACAAAATCTAACCCCCTCTTTCGTCCCCTTAGAGGGGTGGGGGGGAAAATTTAATTAATTAATTAATTAAAGTATTTCTACTTCATCAGTAATTGATACAAAATCTTACCCCCCCCCTTTTGTCCCCTAAGAGGGGTGGGGGGAAAACTGATGTTAAATTGGAAAATAATATGACGTAAGTCCATTAAAGAAAAAAATTGATACAAAATCTGACCCCCTTTTTGGTCCCCTTAGAGGGGTGGGGGGGAAAGTTTATACACCAGATGTTGAGTTGGAAGAAGACAAATATATTTGCGAAAACCGCATTCAAATCGGATCAGCAGTTTTCGTGTGATAGTGGAACAAACATACAGACAGACAGACAGACAGACAGACAAAAAACTAACCACAGTTTTGGCTTCTACAGCGATGTAGTAACACCCCCTGCTTATTATTTTTAGAATGTCTTTAATGTACAGAATTCACATTTCTACAGTTTTATTATATGTATAGATATACATTTCCACGCTATCAACGGATTGCTTTGCGAACCTATAATCCTTTAGCAAAGCATTACCATGACGAAAACGATGGTACTGACAACAGACAAAGTTTGTAGAGTCAACAACTGTGCCAGGTGATTCCGTCGATTAGTCAGGAATTAACGTTCCCTTGTACGTAATAAACTCAAAAGAGCTTCGGGAGCATAAGGAGCAATTATTCGATTATGCGGAAATTATTATTAATGTTTAATGCAGGTTTTCAGTGTGTTTGTCTGTCTCAAATTTTGTCGCGCTTTAAATAGTTAAACCAATTTTAAAGGATACTGAGACTTCCGGAAAAAGGCATAGGTTTTATATAGGTGCTTAAGACTATGCATTAAATAACAATATTAAATCTAGTATTATTTAAAAGTAGATGTTGCCCGCAATCTTGTTGCTCTGTGATTCATTTTTTGCGCTGGAATCGTACATTCTTCCAGGAAAAACGTATGTTATTCCCTTTCCCGGAACTCAAATCTTATCTTAAGATAGATAGACACTCTTTCACATTTTAGTACTAGTATGGATGGCCTATGAAAATGTTAGATAATGAAATAAATAATACTAGATGTAACAGAATCTGGAAGCTAATTCATCAAGTCATCAGTCTACCGCAAGTCATTGCGTTATCCCTAGCATGGCAACATGAGAAAAATATGTCTAAAAATAGCTCTATTACAGAGTTTGAGACTTTCGACTCTACGAACCCCCGTTAAAATTTCCAGGTAACAGCGAACCCCTTACTAACTAATGAAATCCTTCCCCTCCCCCCCAAAGAAAATAATAAAATTAAATTTTAAATAAAAATAAAATTAAAAATTAAATTTTAAATAAAAATAAAAATAAAATAAAAAAATAAAATTAAATCTTTTTCTGATTGGCGGACTCTTGAGGCTGGCGTCCCACAAGGCGGCGTCCTCCCACCTCTTTCATTTTCATTATTTATTAATTTCGTCTCCTTTGTAATTCGCAGTGCGCACCATCTGTACGCTGATGACTTGCAGGTGTACGATCAGGAAACAGTGGAGAATCTACCCAACGCTGTCGATAATATAAACCGAGATCTGAATGCTATTAACACATGGTCCACCAAGTTTGGGTTGTCTGTGAATGCCGCTAAGTGTCAGGCGATTTTGATAGGAAGCCCGCGAATTCTTAGAAAAATTGACACTAGAACTCTCCCACCTGTAATTTTCGACGGAAACGTTATTCCTTTCAGCCCCAGTGTTAAAAATCTCGGTTTGTATATTGATGCTAATCTCAATTGGCGTACTCAGGTGGCTCACGTTAGTACAAGTGTCACTAATTGCCTGCGGTCTCTCTATCGCATGAAATATTTCTTGCCATCCAGTATAAAAATATTACTTGTACAAACTCTTATACTCCCAGTACTGGATTATTGTGACACTTGCTACTTCGACCTTAATTCAGATCTCCTCAACAAACTCGACCGGCTTCTCAATAATTCAATTAGATTTATTTTTGGTCTGCGTAAGTACGACCACATCTCCCCTTTTCGTGCCAAGTTGCAGTGGCTGCCGATACGAGAACGACGATCGCTACGGGCATTGTGTACCCTCTTTTCCCTGCTCCACTCTCCCTCTGCACCTGACTATCTGGCTACTCATTTTAAACTTAGGTGTAGCAATCACGACAAAAATCTCCGGTCCACAAATAACATGCTCCTTCTTTGCCCACCCCATAAAACATCACTCGTCCATTCCTCCTTTCATATCCAAGTCATCCTCCTCTGGAATGCACTGCCAGTGGAAGTGAGATTAGCTAAATCAAAAAAGGTATTCAAGCGCAGAGTTCGTGAATTATTGTTTAAGTCTCAGGCAGATTAAGAACAGAAAAGGTAAATGAAGTTGCTTTTAATTATTATACTATTAGTATATATTATATTATATAAAATATGATATTTATTGTATATATATAAATATATATTATTAATTATTAGTTTATTTTTAAAATAAATATAGTATCCGTATAGTATGTAATCGTAAGTATTATAGTACTTATGTATTTTAATAATGTTACTAAAATAATTATACGTCATGTAATTTGCATCTACCTCAATTCGTCTCTACATCACCCAAAGGTTGGCTGGAAGAAAATGCCTAAAGGCATTAAGCCCGCCTCTGTACCTCGATATTGTGTGCAAAAAGTATAATAAAAAAAAAAAAAAAAAAAATTGACTGCTGAAGAAAATAAGGTTTTTATTTGAATAAAAGGTAACACATAAGGTGCCAAAAGAATGCCGCGCGTGCTTGCCAGTTATGAAGTCACGTTTACGCAAATCTTGTCGCGAATCCCCTGCCGTCGAATGGCGAACCCCTAGGGGTTTGCGTACCCCACTTTGACAAACTCTGCTCTATTACAACATCTGATAGTCTAGGATTGGAAGCTGAGTTGCTTTTAGTGTTTTGAGTTAGATATAATATTCTATTGAAATCAGAAATACCACTTAAAGTAGTTTATGTATAAAATCTAGTGGATGCATTTAAGTACAAGATGTCGTAATGAATAAAATTGAATCTTATCAAAACATGCAGAGTTAATTATTTTGAATATGCTTAAAAATATCCTTGCAGGTTCATGATGATGGAGTGCTAACAGAAATGAAAATTAAAAACAGCACCGCGCTATGAAAACATCTGATAATATCAAGCGGTCTATTTACTATTATCGGTCTATGTCTTATGATTTTTTGATCAGCCTGCCTAGCATACGCCAACGAGATATCTCACTCTACATGTTTCTCGATGTTTGATAGTTTGTATCTTCATCTCTATTGACCCTAGCATGACAAACATTTTTTTCTCGTGTAGATCTATCATCGAAATAATACATTTTATAGAGTTTTGTCTAGATAATGTCGAGATTTTGACATTATGAGACGAATAATTTTTAATTATCTCGAGAGTGAGATATCTCGTTGGCGTATGCTAGACCGGCAGATCGGGTAGTTTGACACAAAATTAACAACATTTTTTCATCCCAAAAAAGTGATAATGTAGCTGACGAATATACTACAATATACAATAACAAAATAATAGTTCATTCGCTCTAAAACATACTACATTTGTCCCATTTACATTTAAATTCACCTCTGCAGTATTACACAATATGTCACTTATTTCTTGTTTCTGGAATTGTCGCTTTGTATTACATCCACTGTGCATCCACTACTGTCAGATAATACAATACGGCGCGAGAGGCGTCCTCATAAAAGATGCTAACATAAGGCCTGTGGCCTGATTCTCTTCTTAACTGGGACGCGAACGAAATACGATATTTATTTTAAATCTTACAATGCTCGCGTCGTCGGTTCAAGATGGTTCAAGGTAAGATTTGAGACTATCAGTGAATAATAGAAGTGTCTCGATATGAAATTTTGTGTTTCAAGTTTTGGATGTAGCGAAATATTATGTCATAGTCAAATAAACTATAGATGGAAATAAGCCGAAACATCGGGAATAAGAAAAGTGCTTCGCTACAAAATCAGTAAGTACTTACTATAGCTGTTACCACACAAGATTCGTAGAGAACAATGTTCTTAAGCTCTTCCAGAACTTAGCATGGAACCCTAACGTGGTTTGAAGCGTCCTTTTATATAATTATGTGCTCTACTTTATATTTCTTCCTTTTACCCAAGCATGTTAAGTTATTCTTGACGCGAATAAACAATCAAACGTTTCGTCTTTTTAACGTCCATTTACATCTTTATTCTATTACTAAAGGTCACAGGATGTCACATTATTCGACATTAGCAATTCCGCTCACTGCCAGCTATTTCATAAAAAGCGCGTTTTGGCAACTTTATTTGACTATGATTAAGATTCAGCCGCCCTTAAACTACTTAAATATGTGACGAACACTTGTGAAAATTAGCGCTCCTTTTTCATTCGGCGCACGTTTTCGCATAACTTTGATGCCAGATTTTTTATATCAAAGTGGGTTACTTTGCATATTTTTTGCCTTGTTATTATGGCCGACAGCTGCTTCCTTCGCTTTTAATCTCCTTTTCCTCCGTAATACCAGCATCCCCGTGTTTTCAACGTTTATCAATTAAATTCTTTCTTTTATTTCTGTTTTGATAACGTTTATAGTTGATTGTATGCCTGTTTGCCTCTCAATCAAAGGGACCAACTTTAATCTGTTACAGCAGGAAAAAACAGGTTTTCGGGCATTTTTCACACAAAAACGTCTCACATTTCTTTCTATGCAACTCGAAAACATTGGAGAAAACTCTTGGAGCGCCATTGTTGTTTAAGTTCCTCACTCAGTGTCAACAGCCGCCTCATTTATCGAGAACATTCGAGGGGCTGACTTGTTGCTCGGGACAAAGCTAACGAGTAACATACAGCCTTTCACTTTGAAATGCCCAAATGTTTTGAAATTCTGAAAGATGGCCGTCAGTAGCTTGAATAATTTGATAAAAAATTGCGCTTCGGGTGTGTCTACCGTGCGTGTCTAGTCCATACTACTAATGTGAAAGTATGTTTGTCTGTCTGTCTGTCTGTCATTTACCTCTTCACGTCCAAACCACGGAAACGATTTTTTATGAAGATACTTTACAACTGGCTGTCGATGGCTCTTACTCTATAAAAGTATGTTATGGTTAGTCAACGCAGAAAAATATTTTTTCATTTCAGCCTGCCCATTCCGCCTTTAATGTAAGTGGCATTATATAGTACAATATGGCAACGATAACGAACTATATTCATGTAGGGTATTTACGCTAACGATTTGGAGATATTCGAGCATGAATGCACAATTAGAATGTTATTGTAATGATAGACAGAATAGTAGATTTATGTATATAATGAAACATAATGTACTCCATACTAATAATATAATGCGAAAGTGTGTCTGTCTGTCTGTTACCTCTTCACGACGTTCTTTGCTGCTTTAATTTTTGCTTATTTTGTCCTAATTACTATTCTTATTTCAGAAGTAACTTAACTGTAATACAATTAAGTTGTAATCCTAATGTCACAAAATATTAACATATTAGGATGTTACGGCAAATTTTCTTCTGCTTATAATAAATTTTACCAACAGTAAACACATTACTACACCTAATTCTAACTGGCTAAAACTAAACGTAGCCGCACTTCGAGTCGGGAGAGAGAACATTATATTATAGTATACAACATTATATTATACTATAAAAAATTATAATAAGAACATTGTAACCAGTTTCTTGGAAATAAAGAATTACTTACTTACTTACAAACAGATATTTGTACATTAAAGAAATACAAACATGGCTGGGCAAACTGACGATTCATTACCGCAAAGTGCTCAAAGTGAAGATAGGCAAATAACTTTAGCCGAGCAAATATTGTCTAAACTCTAAACTACAGACTTTATACCAATTTTCCGCTGCCTGCGTTGTACAACAAATACTTGATTAATAATTAGCGCTGGAAATGTTTTACTATCTCATATTGTGGATTTTCGTCATGGCACTTTGCCTTTTGAGTGTTTGAACTATGAGAATATTGTAATGTAATAAAAATGTTTTAATATTTTATGAATAGTAAGTTTAAGTTTTGAAATATATTATGTTGATTTTTTGTGAAAACTTGTTTAGCAGCGCATTTGAGATGAAAAAGAAATGGTAAATAATGTTAAACTCACATCAAGACACTTTTCCTGATGGAAATTCGTAAGACAGAAGGAAAAAGAGTTACAGTCTTAAATCAGTCCCATGATTTAAATTATATTATCCCTACACAATTTTTACCAATGGTTTATGCGTGAAAAGACAACGGACTTTTTTTATAAAATTAGGGCCTAGGAGATACCGAGCAAACCGGTCACCTGATGGATACTGGAAAGCAACTACCGTAGCTCATGGACACTCGCAATATCGGAAGAGTTGCAAGTGCGTTGTAACTAATAGTAAGGAAGACTCTTGTAGATATTAAAGTATGTCAAAATATTGTAAAATACCAAGGAACTTTTAGTAGAAAGTGTGAGAGATTATTCTGGAACCTTAGTTGGTTCGACAGTGCGCTTTATGTCGCAGCTGCGGCGTATAACCCGGGTTATATCGTATAATTTTCTCATTGCACACATCTAGGTCACCGGGTTGTATCCTTAACTTTAAACACTATACCCCGTGAAAGTAAAAAATGTTATAGAACGCTTGGTTTTGTCTTTGTCTTTCGAGGGAGTTTTTCTATGTAGTGGATTAGGATAAACAGTCATTAGCCCTCTTACTAATAAAAACTTCTTAAACATGCGTTCAACGTGTGAATAGTTATACAGGAGTTTTTAAGTTATACACACGTTACACAGAGTCTATACATGGTCTATACAGAGAAATTTGTATGGAAATGACAGCATCGTTATACAGGCCTTATGTCAAAAAATGATTATTAGTAGAAAAATTCTTATGCACCCTCTATACACGCTGTGTAACTTTTTATTAGTAAGAGGGTATAATTATTATAGTCTACTGAGTACAGGGTGTAACAAAACTAAGTGATAATACTTTGGATGTGTACGTGTTCCTTGTAGAGAATTCAATGTGAAAGTAGCAGTGCTGAAAGCAAAAAAAAATTTTTAACTTTTGTGTGTGGAAACTCGTGACGCTCGGGCCCTTGCTTGCCCATACAAAAGTGAAAAAAAATTAGTCTTTCAGCGCTGCTACTTTCACAGTGAACTCACCACAAGGAACACGTACACACCCTAAAGTAATATCACTTTCTATTGTGGAAATAATTTAATAGTAAGGCTCTTAATCACAATATTGTTAAACAGTAGCTATGTCCACATTGTGCCCTTTCATCTTCAATTTTCATAGTCTTTTGACATTTCGAATGTCAAAAGATTATAAAAATTGAAGATGAAAGGGCACAATGTGGACATAGCTAATATTCATCATCCATTTTCATTACAATAAATAGTTACAATTGAAATGCGAAGTACGAGCTTACCTAAAAATATTGTATCGCATTCTTATATTTCATTTGTGACTAGTTGACACGGCAAACCTGTACTTTTTAAATTCCCCCATAGGACAGGCCTCGCCTAGTTTGGGGGACCATCACTCTTGAAAATTGTAAATTCTTATCTAAGTTAAATAAAGTATTTGTATTTGTATTTGTATTTGTAAACGTTGTTTTGCCATTTAAAGTATTTCTACTTCATCAGTAATTGATACAAAATCTTACCCCTTCTTTTGTCCCCTAAGAGGGGTGGGGGGAAAAATTGTGTACACCTGATGTTAAGTTGAAAAATACAGTTAATAATATGAAGTAAGTCCATGAAAGAAAAAATTTGATACAAAGTCTGACCCCCTTTTTGGTTTCGGTGAGGGAGCACCTTTAGGTTATAAGGTTTTTGCAGTTTATGCTTACTTGTAATTTTCTAAGAAATATTTTTTCGAAGTAAATAAACAATAATTAGTATTCCGTCAAACTCTTAATTTATTTAAAATATTATATTTCGTGACAAGAGAATTTTATATAAGTACCTATTATCAAAAAAATGACTAAATGTACTGTGTGCAATAACTAATTAACTCATCTCATTTAATTTCTTCTAAGATTGCAACTGTATCTAAAAAGCTAAGCTATTTCAGACTGAACAGAATAGAAAATCAAAATAAACATCCATTCCCCAAACGCGAAATTCTAAACAAAATTTTTGCTTGCGTCAAACATATTGTTTGCAGTAAAATGCGTCATATTGCATTTGAAATAAATGGAAAAATCCATTGTACGTATAATCAAAAGTTGTGAAAGGAAACATATCGTGGCAACTGGCAAGAGATAAGCAACTTTATTTTGTTAACTATACGGGTAATGTTATCGATAAAAGCTTAGGAAAAAACAGTATTGTTCTTCGAGAGTGTTCGGAAGAGAAAAACTGCAGCAGAGAAGCATTCCAAAACGCTGCTTAAAAATTATAGAAGTTTTTACTTAAAAACGTTACAAATTACACAAAACATTTAAACATATAGTAAGATTTTGTACCATGGAGTCTACTTTAAGCTTTCATGTCTAGGCCAGGGGTTCCCAAACTTAATTTGTGCCCACTTTGAGAACAAATTATGTTTTAGTGCCCCCATTGTTTCGATTTAAGATGCATCCAGATGAAACAAATCACTCCCCAAGCCTTTGCCCCCATTTTTTTCTGGGTCCCACTGCCCACACCGCCCCCTTTAGACCTTCTGCGGCTTCAGCGCCCACAAGGGGGCGTTATCTCCCACTTTGGGAAAGACTAGTCTAGGCTAGGAATTAAGCTAAGGTGAAAATTGCTACATTGTTGCAATAAAGATTTTCAAATTTCCACTTTAACAAAATTTAAATAACTTCTATGGCGAAAGTTTGAAATATACTCTAAAATGTATCTACAAGACGTCACAAAGGTAATTAAGATGAATTTCATAATTTACTCCAGCCAATTAAGAAAAAAGTCCGTTGAGAGTTACTCAAGGGCCGAAAGTTAAAAAGTAATCTGAGGTTATAAAGCTTACACCAATTAGTTAAAAATACCAAAGACAAATTTAGTTTTGAAACATTTTTCGGTTTCGTTAATTAGTTATTTAATTACTTGTTTAATTAATCGCTCTAGTATAAATTAATGCTGATACTTTTAAAATTTGACCATTTAACGGTTATTAATTTTGTGTTTAGAAATATTACGAAAACTTAATAATAATTAACTAATATTTGAACGTAAATCTCTGACGTCTGTGCTCATTAGACTCGCAGCCTTTCCAACTTTTTTTCCAAAAAAAGTTGGAAAGGCTGCGAGATGATAGAGACAAAAAGATAAAGAAGTATAATATTGATTGTAAAACTAATTAGTACCTAAAATAAATTAGGAAAGCTGCGTGCCGCGTTTACATCAAAACATATTATTGTGAATATTATCTGAATACACAGGGTGTAACAAAACAAATTAGTTGTAATATTTAGGGCTCCCACACATATCTACGAATTCGTGCGAATTCGCATCGCAATCTCATTTTTATTATGAGTTTTGTCGCAGATAATTATAATGATGCGATACAAATTCGCAGTTTTGCATTATAATATCATAGAGTTCATTGTAAAAGTATACCTGTAGCGCTTAAAGAATATTTTTTTGTGATTTGTCCAATGCGAATTTTCCCACATAAAAGCTAAAAAACGTTACTATTTTAGTGCTGCTACTTTCACAGTGAACTTTGAACATGGGATTCATAAAATAAGGTTTTTTATGCCTTGGATCACAATATAATATACTAGCTTAATCGCAAAGTAATAACGTATTATCATTTAGGTTTAAGGGAAAATATAAATATATACGAGCAGATAACTGCGTAACGCTCACTCACGTTTGAGTGACTGTCAGTTTTGTGTGAACGTGCCTTTAGTCGAAGACAAAAGCCCTCTGAAAAGAAGAACGTAGACGGTATTTCCCGACGATTGCCGATAATGCCCGACGCTTATATTGTTGTGATAATGAAGTCTTTATGTTCCTACACAAAAAGACGTTCTTATCTGAGGATGTTCTTATCAAAGAAAACTTTTGATGTAAAAAATATTGTCTACACGTACTAGGTAGAGAGACTTAGGAAGAATCAAAACGATATAATTTAAACTAAAATTATTTGGATGGAGCGTTAAGCATTCTTTTCTCGAAAACAATAGTAAAAATACGACACAAAAGTACTATGTATTATTAAAAGAAAATTTTGCAAATAGGGAATATTAAGCTAAGGTCGGAGCGGAGGGCATTGCTAATACGTACAGGCTATTATAATCTGACCAAAATCCGACACGTTGCATATGTCGCAGTCATCTAGTTCAATCTGCGGTTCGATTGAATGACTAGCGCATTCATTGAATGACTAGCGCATTCATTGAATGACTCCATTCAATTGAATGACTCGGCCGAACGTTGATTGAACAATCGTCACTCAACGTTCAACTAGTTAGCGATTTTTAACATAGCCCTTTGAAGAGAGCGGATATGAAGTTAATCAGGTAATTGAATGTATTTATTTTTAACGGAATAGGAAATGTATAAGAACAGTATATAATTATTCTTAGGTAATTAATAGCAATGTACTTATTACTTCGTCTGTCCAATACGATTGGATTTGGTTAGGTTAGATGGCAAGGCGGGAGCGTAGCGCAGCGAAGCTCCCGCCTTAGCCATCGTGGTTATTTTTTTGTAAATCACCCAGAAGTAGCCGTCGCCTCATAATTGAAGTCAGTTTCTAGATTAACCTATTAGTACGCCACCAACAAATACTTTAAAAAAATCATAGCATTCCATTTAACGACTTCACTATGATGACGTTTAGTCAAGACGTTAAACGTTACAGTCAGCGTCTTGACTAGTTGTCCTTCAGTCATTCAATAGAACGGTGTCATTCAATGAATACGCTAGTCATTCAATCGAATCACAGATTGAACCAGATGACTGCGACACATACATCATACCAGCGGGGCTGAAATGATCACATTTAAGCAATTCCTCTCAATCAATTCAGCAAATGAATTGTCAAAACTGTCAAACTGACAATTATTAATGTCTTAAATTGTACAAAAATACAGAAATGAATTGCAAGCAGAGTTGCATTTTGCGATTAAAAAAAAAAGATTCATCTCATGATTCCACAAAACGACCATTAATTTAGGCCCGCTGGGGATCTGCCAGTTGCTATAGTTTATATCGATACTCGATACCGACTACGTAAATATTTATAGTATGGCAAATTTTACAGCGCCTCTAGCGGTCACTTGCGGAACTAAAATCGCCATACTAAATATTTACGTAGTCGGTATCGAGTATCGATAAAAACTATAGCTTTAAACTCATGGTAGAGCTGCCACAGAATATTTGCAGAAACGTTGGCAAACGACGAACTTTCAAAAACTCGTCAAACATAGTTTGTTTACTATAGGTGCTGGTGCTGCCATCTAGCGTGATCGCATTTCAGTAATACATCCTATTGTTTCGAGTTTAACATTAAAATATGATAGTTTATTTAGAAATCACTTAAATTGTTTTAACGAAAACCACTTAAATATAAGATGTTTATCCACAACCATTAATAATAATTGAAACGGAGGCAGGTTACGTCAAAATTGCAAAATATTAGTCCTGGCAACATTCCAGCGATAACGTACAATATACAATTATACACTAACTCAATCCCTGGTGAAAGAAAACAGTCAAAACAGAGGAATTGTGAGTTATGATCGGTGGTAACATCATATTATATACATACACTATACAGTCATATAAAATAGGGCAAGTCCGAGTCGGACTATTCCGGACGGTTCCGTACCATAAAATGACATTTTATGTATAGGAGCCTCTCTTTAATATTTTTGAGATACAGCCTGGAGACAGACAGATGAACAGACAGTCACAGTAATAGGGTCCCGTTTTTTATCCTTTAGATACGGAACCCTAAAAATAAGTTACATACGCTGCACGCGACGTGATATAGCAATGATTTGTTACTCATCAATCACAGAAGTATAAAAAATAAAAATGTAAAGAGTGAGTGGTGACATTCTTGAAAACCACTTAAAACTAAAAAATACAGCAACAGAAGCCAACATTTATGACAAAGCTATAATATAATAATCATCTGATAATTCCAGAAAATGTGGCACTCGGGGAGTGCAATAATTATAAATCGCATACGTCTAGTCGCACGCTCACAAACACCGTGCCGAAGATCGAAACGACGTTAGACGAATGTTAGGTGTTTTTCATTTAATTTCTTGATTCGGTTGCCGCGCTCAAGGCCCGCGATGCGATAAAAGCTATTCAATATTTTTTTTAATACAATAGCAAAACAAAGTCTAGTCAAAGTATAATATTATGCAATTATTTATTGCTGTACAAAACTTTGTCACTTTACATTTATAATTATTATTATACTGAAGTCATCAAGGGAGGACGGATGGACGAATTAACAGATAGAGCGGAAATGTGAGGTTTTCTTGTAGTTGCTACCCTTAAGGGTTGATTCAGACCGCAACGCGACGCGTAGATGCATTTCTAAATTTATATGGATTTGACAGATTCGCAAGACGTCTCACGCAATTGAAATCTGTCAAATCCATACAAAATGCCACGCCGCGCCTCGCCTCGCCTCGTCGCGTTGCATTGACCTTAAAATATTACGTACGGAAAAAGTAAATACGAATTGCGTGTGGGAGTGTAGTTTGAGTAGGCGATTATTTGAACTATTAAATCAATTTTGTTCTTCCTAACAGGTGTAGCATTAGAATTTAGAGCAGAATTCAAGACGTGAGTGGAAGAATAAGGTAAGTAACATGAAAAAACTTCCAGTTTTTTTGCTGAAATGGAGGCTTTAGGGCCAGAAAAGTTATTTGAAATAGAAAAACTATGGATTGTATGTGTAGCCAGATATATTAGCTAGGTTATGAAGTAGATAAGTTACACGTTTTATTGAAATAATTAGGGAAATAATGAGTTATTGTCCGTATGTTACGAAATGTTTCTTATTCGATTCTTCCACTCACGTCTTCAATTATGACATTGGCTATAAATATTATAAGAACTGCTGAACCGATTTGGATAGTTTTAGTTTTGAAATATTCGTGAAAATCCGGGGACGGTTCATATTATTAGGAGAAAAATATCCACAGCCGAACACAGAACCTCATCCTTTTTGGAAGTCGGATAAAAAGTGATATGAATTTCACTGGGTCATCTAGTCTATTTTTAGTTATATAAAATTATTTGTATCTAAAAATATCTTCATTTATTAAATACTTCCGACATCACTGAATTACTTAGATTCGTTTGAAAATACCAAACCCTTTCGAAAATACCAAACCCCCAGTAAGATATTTCGCGTAATCCAAATTCCAGTGAAGCTCAAAATACTTTAGAATCTTTAGATGTTTCTGAGTGAAAATTAATTATTTATGTACACAATTACCATTTTCGTATGCTTGTAAATAAGCAGGAAAAAATTTATTTTCACACAGAGCTAAATTTGCATACGTAAAATTTCTCTCATTTAAAGACTCATTTAGTTGATATTTATATTATTTTACTAGATGACGCCCGCAACTCCGTTGCGCCGAAATTAGTTTATCGCGTGGGAACCAGACGTTTTTCCGGGATAAAAAGTATCCTATGTACTTTCCCGGGAATCAAAGTATCTCCACAACAAATTTCAGCAGAATCGGTTCAGCGGTTTGGGCGTGAAGAGGTAACAGACAGACATCATACAAACAGTTCATCAGATCATGATCAAACAAAATATAATTTGAATTTCCTATTCGGAATTCCTTCGGCATCGATTCCGCGGGCAATCCGCAACATCTGCTCGACGAAAATAGATTCAACTATCGCATTTGGAGAATACTCGCCTTTGTATCATTTGAAAACACAACACTGCTTTTATTGAGTCTCGTGAAACATTGAAGTTAGGGTTGAATCACATTGCAACGTCGTAAAGCATCCATACTATTAATATTATAAATGCGAAAGCATATATTCTGTCTGTCGGTCTCTCTGCCTGTAACCTCTTCACACCCAAACCGCTGAAACGATTTTGCTGAACTTTGATATGGAGATACTTTGATTTCCGGGGAACAGAGGATACTTTTTACACTGCAATCTGCATATTCCATACAGGTAGACGAGCCATTTAAATTTGGAATATATGCAACCTTTGACAGCAGTATGTTTAAAAAATATATAATCAATGTTTATTATTTTATAGTAAATAAATATCAGTTTTGAATGAGCGATTTAAAAATGTATTTCACTGAACCGACACGTTACGTTGCAATGTGAACTGACCCTTAGGCCCAATTTCACCAACGCTTGTTAGTGTTAACGTCTTGTTAAAATATCATGTCATCTCTTTCATTCATACGAAAAACGAGAGAGTAAATATGACACTATATTTTCGACTATTAACTGAAACAGAGACGTTGGTGAAATCTGCACCTAATTTGATAGCGTTGCCTCCATTAGTTCTTCCCTGTTGAGGTTCTTCCAGCCACATTTCATGGAGCTACGAAAAAGTCGGAGATCCTTAAGTGATCCGAATTTTGTTCCTAAAATGTCGGTACTCGGTACCTACATGAGTCATTTCAAAGAGGTCTCCAATAAGAATTTTGTATTAAAAATATTTCGGAACTTTTTCTACTATTAAAAGAATCTATTGTATTAATACGCGAGCGAAAATGTTTGGAACCCTTTTTACAAAAAATGCGGAAACGTAGGAGCATGAAATTTCGCTCAGTTGTAGTTTATAATATGGAGAAGGAGTGCATCGAGCTAATATTGTTTGAAAATTATGGTTTTATCATACATTATTTTAATAAAATATAAAACATTACACACACTACAACGCGCACACTACCATGTTTTGACTGACAAGCCTATACACACGAATTATACTCAGTTTTGTTTATGGTTGAAGTCTATTGTACTTAATCTGTGAATGGATTGTTGTTTTCTTTATTAAATCTGAAATAGTCAATACTTTAAACGGGGAGCCAAAAGAAGAAGATAATTAAAGAGGTCGAATTTCGACCATTGGGCGATCTCTAGTTTTAATTATTTTGCGAGTTCAGTAAAACTATTATAAGAATTTTCTTTTAGAAAGTTCAGCAAACAAGTAGTAAGTGGGCCATTCGAGCGATATCTCGTAGTAGCTGTGATTATGTTGACAATACACTTTTGTTATCCTATATTGTGGCGATCGATCGGCTTGCGCGAGCTTACTATAATAATTATGTAAATATGGGAGCCCGTTGAATTAGGGAGCGAGAATTAGTCTCAGTTTAAGGATCAATTTTCACTGATATTTTAACTTGATTGATTTGCTTTAGGAAATGTTAATTTGAAGAGGTTCGATTTACCTGATTTACTTCAATCATTATACTAGCTTTTTCTTAGTTTTTAGAGTGTTAGGGAACTGCGCTTTTTCGGATAAAAAGTATATTTTTTTTTTTATAATCTCTCCTCTCTACTTTCATGCCAGTGTAATGGCGATGCATAATATGATACACACCTACTATAGGGGTATAGGGGGGTGGAGGTTAAAAAAACTTAACGTCTCACACAGTATATGTATATTCACTTACACATAAACGTTACAACGGAAAAGCTACTATTAATATTTCGATTATGCAAAATTTTCAGAAAGTACGCTTATACACAGGTGGCATGGCACGGAGAATAGCAACACAATTTTCAAAAACTACTATAATACCTATTGCCATAATCGAGGAAAGCTGCACCAGCTTAAGCCGAATTGCGCTGGAAATAGGCTCTGGTGATATTGGATTACAGTCAGCTGCCGATCTGATTATGCTGATCACTCGGAAATCGGAATGGTTCGACTGGGCAGATGTCACACGATTTCACTATCCAACATTAAAAATTTGATCTGAGGGTGTAGTGCGAGTTTTATTCGATCATACGCATCGAAAACGTTAACGCGAATTTGTATGGGATCAAAGCCGTATCCACGTTAGCCAGTAGATGGCGCTGCTTTGATCCCATACAAATTTGCGTTAACGTGCTCGATGCGTATGATCGAATAAAACTCGCACTACACCCTCTGATTTATCCGGATTCTGTCAAAATAGCATTCTCATAAAGTCAAAGAATCATCAAATAGCTGTAAAATAGTAGAAACAGCACTAAATGACATCTGCAACTCCGTTGCGCCAAGATTCGTTTATCGTGCTAGAACTGTACATTTTTCCGGGATAAAAAGTGTCGTATGTTTTTTCTCGGGAATTAAAGTGTCTCATTGGCAAGTTTCAGTAAAATCAGTTCAGCAATATAGGCGTGAAGAGGTAACAGACACATAATATTAGTTAGTATGGATAGACCGGTTATACATTATCTACATATTTTGACCGCTCAAATATTATGGCTTTCATTACGTGTCTTAAGCCCACTTGCGTCAATCTGGGTTAAAGTTAACTCTGAGTTAAACATCATGTCATCTCTATCACTGACTTGGTGAGTGACAGATAATACATGATGTTTAACTCAGAGTTAACTTTAACCCAGATTGGCGCAAGTGGGCCTTATAATAGCAAATGCACACCTAGATGTATATCGTGAAGACATTTTACTCGGATACTCTTCCACAGACTTTATTATTCGTAGATTTCGTAGGCATTAATTTGACGACCTCTTTGGCTCAGTCGTGAGCGCGTTGGTAGCTTAAGCCGGGGGTCGCAGGTTCGAATCCCGCCGACGGAACAAAAAGTTTTTCAAAGTTACTGGGTCATGGATGTGCAAAAAATATGTGTATCATAATATTATAATAAAAATCTTAAATATAATATGTATACTATAAAAAGTATTAAATATATATTTCCGTTGTCTGGCACCTGTAACACAAGTCCTTCTGAGGGGTTAGTGCGAGTTTTATTCGATCATACGCATCGAGCGCGTAAACGCGAATTTGTATGGGATCAAAGCAGCGCCATCTACTGGGTAACGTGGATACTGCTGTGATCCCATATAAATTCGCGTTTACGCGCTCGATGCGTATGATCGAATAAAACTCGCACTAACCCCTCAGGTACTTACCACGGTGCCTGACTGACGTGGTGTAAAGCGTCCATAGATTAAAAAAATGCCGAATAATATATACCTACTACCTGATACGAATAAGGTGGTATAATTAGTGTCTGAGCCTAGTCTAGCAAGAGCTAGACAACTAGACGTTGCCAAACTTGACCCCAATTTGGCTCACGAAAGCCGTAGCAGTAATTATCTGTGTCTCGGTCAAAGGGAATGTGTTCTGAAAGGAAGCCCGGGCCAGTCTAATTGCTGAAATGACTGAATTTTGTACGTCTGTATACAAGAAACTTGAATATACACAAGAGGTATTCGATGGTAAAATATTATGTTTTCCCGAACAATTTGGTTATCTTTTTGTGCCAATCACACAATCTGTGAAAATTTCAGAAGTCTAGCTATAGCGGTTCTTGAGATACAGCCTGGCGACAGACAGACAGACAGACAGACAGACGGACAGACAATGAAGTCTTAGTAATAGGGTCCCGTTTTTACCCTTTGGGTACGGAACCCTAAAAATGGACCATCATCGAAGTTAAGGTACACCTTCAGAACTGGATACGTCCAAAAGTAAATGCGACCAAAACTCCATAATATAAGTTGCTAGATATACAGGTAAATTTTCAGCTTTTATAAAATGACGTAAGGCGGGTTGTCGCCAGCTTTTGGGTTATAATATATTTCGGGTGCGCACTTCAATACCTTCCGTTCAGTAAGTGATATGAATAGGCTCATACATCTAATACCAAACCGGTCTAAGAACCGTTAGTAAATATGTCAATAAACGATCCTTTTGATTGAGTAAATCACGTATTTCAAATAAAGTTAGGTTTAAGGATTGGTAAAAAGGGCCAAGAAGCATGATTTATCTTTCAGGGTAGAAAGCAAGCTATTCTTGAGAGTTGTGTCCCAACATACGTATATTAATATCGTGTAGGTACATTCGTCTGTCTATCTTTTATCTTTATAAATAAAAATGAATATTAAATGTTACTCTTACTAAAACTCAAGAACGGCTGAACCGATTTAGCTCACTTTGGTCTTGAAATATTCGTGGAAGTCCAGAGAAGGTTTGTATTTGGAGAAAAGTAATACGAAGTTCACCGGGTCTTCTAGTAATGTATACTTCTTGTATACATTACTAGAAGACCCCAATATCTCAAAGTAATTCCAAACAGATACAGGAAACCAAGTACCTATTTTAAAGATTCAATGAAGTTATTTTTGCCCATGCTCCTTTGCCACTAGGGTTGGGGAGTGGCACAAAAAACCAACTTTCAATTTGAGGCACACTTGTATAAAAGTGCACGAACAATATTTGCTTAGCTCAAACGATATGCAAATAACCAGGAATATTTTTGTTAGGACAAAAATAACAGTTTTATTTTACTTTTGTTTTGCTGTCGGAAAAAGTCGTACTCGCTATAAAAATGTATAAATAATAAAACATTATGTCTGACTACCTACTGATTTTTTATATACAGTCAGTAGTCAGACATAATGTTGAGTCATAACTCATAACTTACCAATTTCTATTCTTGTCATTAGTAATTCACTGTCACAAAATCACTTAACTTAAAAACTTAACTTTGATGGTACTTTCACTTAGTGAGCCGACCACAGTCACTATTATCTGAAAAGAAAGAAAAAGATTATAACATTTTATAAAATAATCAAAGAAAAAAGTTTTGTATAGTGACTAAAAACGTGTTTATCATAAATAATTACTGGTTATCACAAGTTTATGGGCACAATTTATATGTTACTTTGGAAAATACTTATTAGGTAAATATCTGAAAATCTTTATTGAATCCTAACTAGAATAGTGACCTTAATGGAAGCTATTAATTCTTGAGCTATAATAGCAGGCAGGATCCAAAATTTACACTCTCCTTGCTTTTTATACAACTTGAAAAGACATACAGGTGTATAATAGGATTAATTAAAAATACAATTAATGTATAATTCAAAAAGGAACGAACATAAAATTGCGGTACGTTCACTATCATGAAATGCGCTCGTGAAAACAAAAGGAATAAAAAATATAATTTAAATAATTACTAATTGCATTTATTAATAATTCCCACAAAAGGAACGGCAAAGAGCAAAATATTCTCTTTGGACCTTCGAGATGCTCAATTATTTACAGATTCGCGGTTTTACGGGTTAATCAATATTATGAACAAAACTCGTTATTTTTCACGGACATATTTTTATCGCCTATTTTCAAATAATTAGGAAATATACTTTTGGCCCACTTGTTGGATGTATATTCAATCACAATGCGTTTATTTATGTTGGTAAATGAATTGGGCTTGGAATGTTCAATGTTCATCGCTAAAATATATTGAAGTACTTGAATACAATACAGTTGGATAGAAATTTTCTATGAATAAAAATGAATTTTAATTTATGTTAGTCTCGTAAAAACTAGAAAGCGGCTGAACCGATTTCGCTTATTAAGGCGACGCCTTCATAATTTGGCTGTAGCGATATCGATTTTTCTCAGCTTTTACAACACAGAATAATCAATCAAAAAGACCTCTGTAAAAAAGGGGAAATTAGAATTAATTTTGCCAACAGAGGAGAGTGATTTAAGCTTCCAAAATTTGTACATAGATTGGTTCAAGCATGCACTTTAATTTGCCTATAATAGCTCAAAATATGAAATATATTTATGGTTACACAAACCATTTTGTCGCTTACGCCCTTTCCATTTCTTACTGTTCCTTTTTCTTATGTTTTCTATGAGAGGCCGGGCCGGCCAAAACTAGCAATCTAAAACATATCCAACACGGTTTTTTACTTTAACGCGGCGTCACCTTAACCGACTTAAAAAAAAGAGGTTATTAATGCGACGCGTATGTACCTATGCAATATTTCCAAAACTGCCCAATTTTCGTTTATGTTAGTCTATTATTCTATATTAACAGCGTCTGAACAAATGTGCCAAATTTCAAAAGTGTACGTATATACGTATGTATGTTTTTATGTTTGTTTTCGCATATCTCTGGAACTACTACTCCGATTTCAGTTTTTCTTTTTTTGTTGTACTAGGCATTATTCAACTTAGGGAATAGTGCAAGTTTAATTAAAATCGGTTCAGCGGCTTAGGAGATAGAGTTTTAATTCTCAATCAACTTTTTGTTTATTTGCTGATGCCACATCAGCTGTCTTCTCTGCTGGTGCGGTCTTTGACGTGAAAACATTGCAGTATATCATACTAGATAACACCCGCAACTCGTTGCGCCAAACTTCGTCTATCGCGCGGGAACCTTACAATTTTCCTGGATAAAAATTATCTTTAAAATAATATTTTAAAGATACTTATGTCCTTAACTGATTTGCTGGGCATGGGAATCCTTCGAGTCCCGCTCGAAGGATCCATGCTCAGCAAAATCGGTTCAGCGATTTGGGCGTGAAGAGGTGACAGACTTTCGCATTTACAATATTAGTATGTATTCTTTAATTACCTTCAGATTCATTTGGGATTTACGCTGCCCACTGTACTATCAAATCAGTGCCATGGGCATAGTGACGTAGGTAGCTTTTAGTTATCAACTTATCCATTAGCCAGTTCGGTTTACCATACATATCTGTGTTACTAATTTACATTTGATACACTACCGTACGCTAGGGATGTGAATCTATCGATGTTTTGGTGAAAAACCTGCACCATTTTGAAGTTCCAGAATAAGCCAAAGTCTCGATTTTAATTTTCAATTATATAAGTGCTTTTTGATTTCAGAATAAATTGTAGAATTTTTTGAGTTCATTAGACTTGTATAACGATAATGTTTGTATAGACAGTGAAAAGAAAGTCTACAAAATGATTCATCATGTCCAATCTTAATTAAAAAGTTTAAGTTTCAAAATTTAAATTTATCGATATCATTTTAGCCATCACTACCAGTGCTCAAATTAGTTTATGAGTAAAGCGAAGCATAATTGAAGTGGGTACGTGAATAGCGAACTAGAAAGTCAATATTATACCAGCATAACATACTGGTGTAAAAAACTTTGAACCACTCTATACCGGAGAGTATAAACTATACAGTATTCGGGGTGTAATTAAAATAAGTGTTAACAGCTTAGGATGTGTATAATATGTATTCTTTATAACAAAACTAAGTGATAATACTTTAGGGTGTGTACGTGTTCCTTAAGGAGAGTTCATTGCGAAAGTAGCAGTGCTGAAACACCAAAATTTTTTTCACTTTCATATGGGCAAGCGCCCTAGTGTCACGACTTTCTTCATACAAAAATGGAAAAAAATTGGTCTTCCAGCGCTGCTACTTTCACAGTGAACTCTCTACAAGGAACACGTACACACCCTAAAGTATTATAACTTAGATTTGTTACACCCTGTGTATTAAAAGGGATTCCAGCATATCCTAAAGTATTGTTCTTATTCTATGTTTGGGACATCCTGTATAACAGAATATAAAAAATGTTCTTGCTCTGAAACTGTTAACACTATTTATTTTGTGCTTTGCGTTAGTTCAGAATTTCTATGAAAAAATAGTTAATATTTGCAATCGTACTTATTATTTGTTGTTCAATGTTATGTGTTTTTCAGGAGTTTCAAGTATATTTTGAAATCATACAGAATTTATATTATATCCGATTTATTTTCCTGAAACATTTAGTGAGCTGTGAAATAGATAAGAACAATGTAAAGCGCAGGAGCTTTTAACTAACTATAAATAGCAAAATTAATGTTCAATATTCATTATTTGTCTGTGTGTCTGTTAGGTAAAAGGGTTTATCCTCTATTTAAAGTTTAAACTAGTGCGCGTTCGACTTCGTAGAACAGTTTGTTTGCGCGAAAATTTGTTTTATATCATGAAGGAAGGATAGATAATATATAAAAGGATAATTATGGATTAATTGCGGGAAAGTAATATGTCATTGTGCATTTTTTTTTACTGCAAAAAAATTTAATTAACACACACAGCGTGTAACCTTGTGCGGATTTCCCCACGCTGTATTCCTTCACCGTGGAGTGTCTCTCAAAATGCCTCTTTGGTATACGCCTCCACCCGGGATCAAACCTGCGCCCTCTACGAGTGCAAACTAAAGGTCTACTCACTAGGCCATGGACGCTTTTTAAAATTCAAAATTCAAGAAACACAACACGTCGAAACCATATTTTTTCGTTTTTAAAAATACAAGAGGTCAATTATTGTTGAAAGCGAAGTGAGTTACTCGTGTCAATTATGACGAGTGCCCACATCACAGGTGCCCCGAGTTTTTGTAATTGCGTTGCCCAAACAAGCGAATTAAAACCCGTGAACCGTGTGCTATCTTGTAGTTCCAAATTTGAAAACATCGACATCGATAGTTTTACTACTGCCCCTCACTAAATGTTATTTTATAATAATACTCTAATTGGGCACAACATGCAAAAATTCGTTAACCAATCGGGAATCTTACATTTTGACAGTATATAAATTACTATCCTAACGTATTTGAATTTTGAATACGAGGTTCGAGGTATCTCCATAGCGAATTTTATCTAATTAGTCAGCGGTTAAAGACTAACGGTCGTATGAATAAAAACTTAGCGAAGGTTTACAACAGCTTTATAAGCCTGTTGTAAAATTTAATATGAATAAACGTTCTCTAACAGTGCTCTAACACCTTTTTAAGGTGACAGCTGTCAAAAATTAGCGCATGTTTGATAAGCCTGATATAAACCTATTTTAAGCATAATCGTTATGAATAAACGTTTGCTAACAGTTGTTTAGGCTCGAAACGTCAAATAGGAGTTCGCCAACTTTTGTGAAGCCTCGGACCTACTTTAAGACCATTTTAAGAGATTGAAATGGACGAAATATCGAGTATTATCGCGATTTCTGACATTATTGCAATTTTTGAAGGAATTTCTAGCCGCCCGCGTCGACAAAAAGTATACATATAATAAGATAATAATAAATCCATTTGACGACTTAAAAATATTTTTATTAGTACCTGCATGTTAGGGGCAGAGGGCGCTGCGCGTTGATAGTATTCCTGTTCACCAATAGATGGTGTTTTTTAAATATTTTTTTTGAGTAGATTTTTTTAACTCATGAAATAACTCTATTCCTTTCGGGTGTCCTTTGACACCTCTCAAGTTTTTTTTTCTACAAAATACTCATTGAATTTCATTGAATTTGACACAATATTGATGATTGAACACAATAAATTGGCACACTACTAACATTACCAAAAAAAGAATACTATAAAACGTCATCTAACAGTATTCAAGCTAGCGAAGGCTTAGCAAGCGTTTATTCATATGGAGTGTTATAAGACGGTTTTTAACTTTAGCGAACATTTTAGTTAGAAAACTGTTAAAACCTTCACTAAGATTTTTTTATTCATACCACCGTAGGATTAAAACAAATTAATCGAATTTCATTAAAATCTGTCCAGTGGTTTAAGCATAATAATATATATTATAGATGTAACAGGTAGACATATTTTAGTAAGGGCTGATTTTTCAATCGTCAGAATTTTGGCGCTTTGACAGATTTTATATGAAAAAAATGTCAAAGTGTCATATTAACGGTCGTATGAATAAAAACTTAGCGAAGGTTTACAACAGCTTTATAAGCCTGTTGCAAAATTTAATATGAATAAACGTTCTCTAACAGTGCTCTAACACCTTTTTAAGGTGACAGCTGTCAAAAATTAGCGCATGTTTAATAAGCCTGATATAAACCTATTTTAAGCATAATCGTTATGAATAAACGTTTGCTAACAGTTGTTTAGGCTCGAAACGTCAAATAGGAGTTCGCTAACTTTAGCGAAGCCTCGGACCTACTTTAAGACCATTTTAAGAGATTGAAATGGACGAAATATCGAGTATTATCGCGATTTCTGACATTATTGCAATTTTTGAAGGAATTTCTAGCCGCCCTCGTCGACAAAAAGTATACATATAATAAGATAATAATAAATCCATTTGACGACTTAAAAATATTTTTATTAGTCCTCTTCCCTCTCGGATAGCCACCAGGCCGGACGTAACCTGATTCTTACCATTTTTAAAAAAGTATTTTTAATTAAATTTTAACCAGTGTAAATTCAGCGCAATAAATAGGAGTGCATAAAACATCAAGAGATCTCGCCTTCAACATCGCACCGAGACCGTCCGAAGTTCAATATTGCCGTCTACATACGTGAGTGCTATCTGTCTCTTGTACTCTGCAGCGCAGCGCGGCGACTGTGCGACGGTACTGTGATACAGCTATCTGTCTCGCTCCAACTACAGGAACACACCGCTTGCGCGTACGCTGCAATTTCGCATAACTCCCTACGTGCTTATACTATCCTGGTACAATGAGCGACGAAACTACCAACATGTCCATCTGTGACGTAGCCGAAGGAGGTGGAGAAGACAGTGACTCAATTTACATGACGGGTAATGTCACCCCACCGTATGTTTTTACACGCCCAAAAACAATAACGATGGACGACTTTAACGTATTTAAGACTGAAATTAAGGAGATGATAAATTCCTTGTTTAATGCGCAACAAAAAGAAACGAAAAATTTCGCTAAAACTTTGGTAGAAGTCAAAAACTCCAATGCTAACATCGAAAATGCGATTAGTTTATTATCGTCACAATATAAGGAATTAAACAGTAAAATAACCGAACTAGAGACCAAATGTAAAGCTGGAAATGAGCGTATAAACATACTTGAAGAGAAAATCGAAAACTTACAAATTGGATACCGTAAAACAAACTTTGAAATAAAAAATGTACCGAGTAAACAAAGCGAAACAAAGGGGGATCTGATCGACATGGTCTTACACTTATCATCTACAATTGGGGGAAATCTACGAATTGAAGACATTAAGGACATTTATCGAGTTCGCGGTAAAAAGGTGCAGCAAAACTCACCCATTGTGGTTGAAACATCGTCTGCCATTATGAAATCGGATATCCTGAGATTAAGCAAGGTATTTAATGTCAAAACAAAAGGAAAACTTTGTGCTAAACACCTAGGATTGCACACATCGGAAGATACCCCAGTATTCATCAGTGAGCAATTGACCGCAAAGGCTGCAAGACTACACTTTTTAGCCAGAGACCTATCTAAGTCAGCCCAGTACAAGTTCTGCTGGACTTCATATGGCAAGGTTTACATACGAAAAACGGAATCGTCACCGGTTATATGCATTAGATCTGAGTCTCAAGTTCACCAGCTGCTTCTAAATAAGTGACTAGTCTGTGCACTTCGCACTAAATATTATGAACCTTACGACCAGTGTTATAGTTTGAAACAACATAAATCAGGTACACTTTATAATCGCTATATCTCAAGTAAATTAAGCATGCCCTTTGTGTACAAAAGTGTTACCATTGTACTGTTAAAAATAATTTTCGAGTCATGTTTATTTGTAGTTTTAATTATTATCATAAGATTTATTCTACTGTTTAAAATATACATCTATCAGCAGATCATTACTTATACACTAATTACTATACTATTTACACTTACACTTATACACTCTTCACTTCAAAATATAGTAAAATATAATAAAAAACTCACAGTTTTACTTAACTTTATAAATATTATAAATAATGAAAGTAAGTATTATACACATTATAGATACATGCTATTTACAAGCTCTTATAAAGTAACAGTTACACTTTTCCAACTTTGTCATGGATAGTAACCTACAAAATATTATAGATATGGACAACATAGAATTTGCCGCTGCAACTGAGTGTAATAACGACAGTGTTGCCAAGCTTTTTAAAATAAAAAATAATGAATTTACTTTAATTACCCAAAATATAAGAAGCGTTTACCAAAATTTTGACGATTTCATTATCTCAATCTCACAACTAAATTTTAATCCCACTGTAATAGTATTAACCGAATGCTGGCTACGCGACTATAAACCAATTCCGCCAATACCTAACTATAAAATGTTCTCGTCTTCTTATCAAAAAAACAAAAGTGACGGGGTTATAGTATACATACGTGATGATGTTGCATCCGATACTAAGGAAATACGTCTAAAAGACGCATCCTGTTTACAAGTTCAGTGCGGTGGCCATACCATCATAGCCATATACAGATCTCCTTCTATTATAGATGCTAATGACTTTATTGCTTCTCTGAACTCCCACTTGACACATGTACATGCACCAGATTCCACAGTTATAGTGGGGGATATAAATATAAATTTAATTTCAAAAGAGTCTGAGCAATGTATAGAACGTAGAAATAGAAATACTTACCTAGATATGCTTGCTGGTCACAACATAATGCCCGGACACAATCTCCCAACCAGAGAAAATAACTGCTTGGATCACATTATGATAAAATTGGATAGAAGTAAATTTTCTGCAAAGGTCGCTGTCTTGAATACATCTGTCACTGATCATATGATGATATTATTACACTTAAACAGTACTGCTATTGTAAACAATTGCATTAAAACTAAAAAAGTTACAAACTTCAGCGACGCGTGTGAATACTTAAAAAATAAAAATTTAAATGAACTTTTACTATGCAGTGATCCGGAGTTAGTGGCTCAGGGACTTATAGACAAAATTACACAATCAATTGAAGAAAATACTAAAACTTTTATTATACCGAAAAATAAGCGTACAATAAAATCGTGGATTACCCCGGGAATCCTTAGGTGTATTAGACATAGGAACAAATTACAATCAAAACTTCGTATAAACCCAACAGACGATATTCTTCGACTCACCTACAGACGTTACCGCAATTTCTGCAACAATCTTATAAAGAAGCTGAAACGTGATTACGACAGAAAACTACTGCAGGAATCTGGTGGTGACTCGAGGAAGCTCTGGAAAAGTATTGCCGCCGTAACCAACCTAAAAAAAGATAAATCTGATAACTCTAAATTGTTACATATTAAGTCCTCAATAACTGACTCCATAAATTACATTAACAGGTATTTCAGTAGCATAGGTAGAGAGCTTGCAAATAACATACCGCAGTTGCATACAGATGTTACTCCTGTGGGCTTGCCAAAAACCTCCTCCTTCGCCCTTTTTAACACTGATGAGAAAGAGGTTTACAATGTCCTCATAAACCTTAAGTCAAACAGTGCGCCTGGATGGGACGGTATTTCAACTAGCTACCTTAAGTTAGTTAGACATCAAGTTGTGCCAGTCATTTGTCACCTTGTAAATATATGTTTTGAAAGCGGTGTTTTTCCTACTGCGTTAAAAGAATCTATCATAACGCCAGTATTCAAGGGTGGGGATGAGCTCGACATTAGCAATTACAGACCAATCTCTGTATTAACTGCAATCTCAAAAATTGTTGAAAAAATCATAAATATACGTATCGTAAGTTACCTACGCAAATATAACATCATAGCAAATAATCAATATGGTTTCCAAACTGGAAAATCAACTGCGGATGCTGTTGAGGCATTGACGTCTGTAATTGTTAATAAATTAGATGCTAAAAATAAATGCCTCGCTGTTTTTCTCGACCTAAAAAAGGCATTTGATACAGTGTCAATCCCCATCCTTGTAAAAAAGCTGGAATATATTGGAATTAGGGATGTTTCGCTTAAGCTTCTAATAGACTATCTAAGCAACAGAACTCAGAGGGTCAGAATCGGCGAACAGGTGAGTAACACTGAAAAAATAGACTATGGAGTTCCCCAGGGAAGTGTGCTCGGCCCTACCCTGTTTCTGGTTTACCTGAACGATCTCTGCAGTTTAAAAATACCTAATGCTCATATTTTCTCATATGCTGACGATACTGCAGTTATATTTACAAACACAACTTTGGAAGCGGTTAAGACTGACGCTGAGTATGGGCTACAAGTAATAGCGATGTGGCTTAGAAAAAACTTACTTACGCTAAACACTCACAAAACAAATTACGTGACCTTCGCACTCACTAACAAGACCCAGCCGGAAGTTGACCTAAACATCAGAGTACATCAGTGTAGTACCATACGAGGCGCCCTAAATTGCAACTGCCCTGCACTAACTAAAGTAAACGCTGTGAAGTACTTAGGTATTATGCTGGACCAAAGACTTTCATGGCATCCTCAAATCGATCTTGTTGCTTCCAGGTTGCGAAAGCTTATTTGGCTCTTTAAGCTTCTTCGGCACGTTGCCACAAGAAAAATAATAGACCGCATCTATATTGCTCTGGCTCAATCGATAGCGATTTACGGTATTACAGTTTGGGGTGGCGCTGACAAAACAAGGTTTATTGATGTTGAAAGAGCACAAAGGGCACTACTTAAAGTCGCTTATTTTAAAAAGAAAAGATTTTCCACACAGTCCTTACACATCATTACTGACACTCTGTCTATTAGAAGACTATTCATACTACACGTCATCCTAAAGAAACATATGAAATTAGAATATGACCCAAAAATTAAAAAAAAAACGAAGGGACTACAAAGTAGCTAATGTCCCACAGTTACGTACAAAATTCGCCCAATGTCAGTTCGATTACCTTTCTTCGTACTTATATAATAAGTGTAATAAAATATTAAAAATCTACCCTTTAAATAAACGCGACTGCAAACTCAAAGTAACAGCCTGGCTTAAGACCCTGAATTATGAAGAATCGGAATATTTTCTAGTATAAGTTTGAAATCCTAAAAGTATATTACACTGTTTTAATATTTACACTATTTTAATATTTACACTATTTTACTATTTTACACCACATAAAATATTTACACCATATTTAATAATATCTACACTATTTTACTATATCTACACCATAATTAATTTTAATAGTTACAACATAATATTAATATTTGCACTATTTACACTATTATTAAATTTATTTTATTTTACAGTCAGTACTTTATCTACTTCTCATGATAGTATTTTATCCTAAAGCACATTACATACACTAATCACACACACAAACACACAACACACACACACACACACACACACACACACACACACACACATACACGCACATCATGCGCGCGCGCATCCTCTGCTGATAGTAGAATTTTTGGTTCTTTAGTTTTAGTTAAGTTCAATCTAAATTATTGTATTTCATCAGCCTATAATAATGTAAGAGTGTGTTAAGGAAGAGTGGCCTTTCCTGACACAGGTGCTCTAGCACTTAATAGGGAGGGTCAACCCTTGTTTACTATTAATGTATGTGATTTGATGGAATAAATATAATTTTATTTTTATTTTTTTTATTAGTACCTGCATGTTAGGGGCAGAAGGCGCTGCGCGTTGATAGTATTCCTGTTCTTCAATAGATGGTGTTTTTTAAATATTTTTTTTGAGTAGATTTTTTAACTCATGAAATAACTCTATTCCTTTCGGGTGTCCTTTGACACCTCTCAAGTTTTTTTTTCTACAAAATACTCATTGAATTTCATTGAATTTGACACAATATTGATGATTGAACACAATAAATTGGCACACTACCAACATTACCAAAAAAAGAATACTATAAAACGTCATCTAACAGTATTCAAGCTAGCGAAGGCTTAGCAAGCGTTTATTCATATGGAGTGTTAAATGACGGTTTTTAACTTTAGCGAACATTTTAGTTAGAAAACTGTTAAAACCTTCACTAAGATTTTTTTATTCATACCACCGTAATTCTTTAGGTAAAAGTTATCCGACGATTGAAAAATCGGCCCTAAGTATTTAGAATCATAGAATTATTTAGAATAATAACATTGTCCATATACTGCTAATATTTTTAATTCACTTCTACATATTAAACTCATACCAAAGAATGGATTCCAAGCATTTACTGTAAAATAACAAAAACATATTATTCTCTACGATAGGGCGTCCCACCCCTATTTCACTTTTGGGCTTAAAACATCGCCTGGAGATAACAAAACATTATTCACCTGAATCACGGGCTGAATTCTGTTAGAAATACCAAAAATCCTCACATAGTAACACAAGAGACCGTTTTTATGGTCCTGCTACATGATGCTTAGTTTAGTATTTTGTAGACCGATATTTAAGCCCGCTGTACGGTGTACACATTGGGCCAACCAACGCATGGAGCCAGCGGCCCAGCGCATTAAGCTAACATGTACTAGTGGAGACTTATTTGGTCATAAGTTAGGAGCGATATTCCGTATTCTAAACGTTGGCATTGGGCGCTAATTTATTGAGTTACAATGCACACAGCGGGCTTTAGAAGTGAAAAATCTTGTGCGTTAAACAGTCTGTAATTAAGCAAAACGAAATATAATCCTAATAAGAGATGCCGGGCCTACTGCCTTTTAAGGCACATTAGGGTTATGATTTATGTTTAGTTCACAGTGTCACATCTGTTGGTTAGGTTTTACCCCGACCAAGACGTTAATCCATTTATTTACCATTATCATTTATTCATCAGTAGCATTAATACCTCGATCGTGGGAATCCAGACACAATAGATATTCAATTGTTATGCGGCACCCGGGCCGCTTGTGAGTTGATGGACTAACAATATGTTTTAAAAAAAAATATTCCACTTTTTTACATTGCCTACGTGAAAAATTATTTAAAGCATGACCTAAGCAAGATATCACTGATTCTAAATGACTTTGCAACTCACACCAATTGTCGTGTAAATCGGAGCTTCGTCCTACAAATCGGAATATGTAGAGGAGGCGTTATGAGACCATTTCTTACAGGCTGACAGGTTTGGGGTTGTGGGATCGGAAAAATATATTCACTTACAGCGGGGGATTACTCAATAGTTCATGGAATGGTTTAGGACGCCATTCTTACGACAAATGACGGAGAAATTGGCTTGCTCTGATATATTTCATTTCTAAAGCTTACCCGAAATGTTTATTGAAATAGTTTTGGATCGCGTGAAATGACTTGGTGAGTACATACTACATACTAATATTGTAAATGTGAAAGTCTATCTGTCTGTTACTTCTTCACGTTTAAACCGCAGAACCGATTTTGATGGAGTTTGGTATGCTAAAACTTGGTGTCCCAGGTAAGGACAATGGATTAGTCACAATAGATCCTTATGGGTCGCAGTGACGTCAGGGCTACAGCGACCTGCCTTCTTTAAAAAAAAAAAAGGACAATGGATAGTTTTTATACTGGTAAAATGTTCGGTTCCTGCACGATCGAATTTTGGCGCAATGGAGTTGCGGGCGTCATCTAGTCTCTAATATAATATCACAAGTCGTGCTCAGCTGTGGCTGAACGTAATCTATCAATCAAAATATGGATTAGTCACAAAAATGTTTGCCGAGATAATGTTTCATGACCAAGATTATTGACTTGACGTCGCCTACACAAAATATTACGAAAACGGTCAAATGCTTAAGATGACGCCTTGATAATTTGGCTGTAGCGATGTCGATTTTTCTCAGCAATGACTAAAGCTAAGAAATTAAAGTTCATCATGTCTTTGTCTTTGAATTACCCATAGCATAACACGATGCATGAAAAAAGTGTGTATTATTACTGTATAACACGATTGGTCAACTTTTATAACACAGAATAATCAATCAAAAAGACCTCTGTAAAAAAAGGGATTCCTATTTTGCAAACAGAGGAGAGTGATATAAGCTTCCAAAATTTGTACATAAATTGGTTTTAGCATACACTTTAATTTGCCCGTAGCTTATATGTAATGTATTTATGGTTTTTAAATTACGCGACAAAAACCATTTTGTCGCTACGCGCTTTCCATTTTTTGCTGTTCCATTGCTTGTTTTCTATGAGAGGCCGGGCCAGCATAGAAAACAAGCAATCTAAAACACATCCAACACGGTTTTTTACTTTAACGTTGTGTCACCTTAAGTAATATAATACTAGATGACTCCTGCAACTCCGTTGCGTCTAAGTTCGTTTATCGTGCGGGAACCGTAGATTTTTTCGGGATAAAAAGTATCTTATGTCTTTTCCCCGGACTCAAAGTACCTTCTTACCAAATTTCAGCAAAATCAGTTCAGCGGGTTTTATATTAAAGAAAAAGGAAATCAATTGTAGAAGAGGAATTAGAAAAAAAAAGAGTTAAATCGAGCCTGAATAAAATCTGTAACCAATTTTTAAGCCTCCCAAGCCCAAATATTATCGTTAAATAATAATTCAATATTTGTACCAAAAATTAGACAAAAAGTAACTTTATATTTTTAACCCAAATTAAAAACGAGAACAACGCAACGGCCGACCGCGTTCTCGGCATTATTTTTTATTGTTGCCATTATAATAAAAATTTAAAAGCTCGGAAAATATTTCCACTTAATTTTTCCTTTATTAAAGGTATTCCTTCTAAATTGAATACATTGTAAAATCAAACTATAAAAATATACTTCAGTGAACGCAATTTTTACATTGAAAAAATAAGTTGAAAATGTTGTAGACTATTAAGGTTTTTTTAATACATATATTAATACGCTCAGGAAATACTTGATTACAACTAGAATATACCTAATATAATAAAATTACGGTCTTATAAAAGTGGAGTGAAAAAACGTATTAAAGTATCAACGAATTAAGATGAATGACGCCTTGATAATTTGGCTGTAGCAATGTCCATTTTTCTCAGCAATGACTAAAGCTAAGAAATTAAAGTTTGTCTTTGAATTACCCATAGCATAACACGATTGGTCAACTTTTATAACACAGAATAATCAATCAAAAAGACCTCTGTAAAAAAAGGGATTCCTATTTTGCCAACAGAGGAGAGTGATATAAGCTTCCAAAATTTGTACATAAATTGGTTCTAGTATACACTTTAATTTGTCCATAGCTTATATGAAATGTATTTATGGTTTTTAAATTACGCGACAAAAACCATTTTGTCGCTACGCCCTTTAAATTTTTTGCTGTTCCATTGCTTGTTTTCTATGAGAGGCCGGGCCAGCCTCGCATAGAAAACAAGCAATCTCAAACACATCCAACACGGTTTTTTACTTTAACATGGCGTCACCTTAAAGACGTAATCCCTCTCTATAATGTCAGTTTAGATAAAGATTATATATATTAGTTTTATTTTAGTCTTACTGACCCTACAATTCGGTACGTATTCTAGAAATTAATATATAATACTAATGCCGTTTCACGTAGCGAACTTGAGTTTCATTTCGATCTTGACCCAAAAACCCAGATCATAGGCAATCTGTACAGATACAAGGCGAATCCCATGACTACGCTCGATGTATGACATAAGTATCCTATAGGAAACATGGCCGCCATGATAAATAGTTTGGACAGAGGGACCATTTAGAAACTTCAATATGTTAATACAAAACTTTTCGTCCCGCTGTTAACACACACGTTGTTTTATCGTAATTCGTACGAAGACGTTTTTCAACATTTCTCACCACTTGAGAATTTTAAAAAGTAATAACGATATAATATTACCTTTTATGATTCGGCACAGAAAAGCATTATAATTATAAATAACTAGCTGTCCCGGTAAACTTCGTGTCACTTCAAAACCTTTCCTAGACTTCTACGAATATTTTAAGACTAAAATCAGCACAATCCGTTCAGCCATTTTCGAGTTTTAGCATGATTAACACATTTGAAAATCCATTTTTATATATAACTTAAATATAATACTAATAATATAAACTTTATCCTGTAATTGAAATATTATTATTATTAATTATTGTTACAGAGTAACTGAATCAAGTGGAGCCGTACTGTCTTTTAGTAAGTTTATTTTGGATGTGTAAATCTAGTACAAAATTAGAATATTACGCTTTGGATGGCTTTATGAACTCATATTTGAACTAAATTGAGTTCACAAATAGCATAAATAATATAATAATATAGAAGGCAATAGATGTATTTATAGAGAATTCCAGAAAACCGATAATATTATGTGCGATCACTGATCATAGTTGGCATTTGGCACGTTTAAACGAAAATCGGTGTTCATACTTTATCAGAATTGTTACATATTATCGTGAAAGCACAACAGTTATTTTCAGCTCGTAAGAGGTAGAGGTTAAAAAATGCTAAAGAAATTAATTGACCATCACAAAAAGTACATTTTTTGATGAAGGAATGACATTATTTTCTATTAGAATATTTCTAAAACAGCACGAATTTTTTCATCTGCTCTACGTAGAAAAGTTGTTGCAACTTGGAATATTTATTTACGTTTTTATTATTGGTAAGCTACCAATAATATTTGTCTGAGATACCTGATAATATTGAGAGTAAGTATATCTGGAAAAGTAGCATTACGATTTACGATTCGAAAGTTTCCAATAGCGTGGCCACATTGCTTAGTTACATATTTTACATCGCCTCCGTGGTCCAGTGGTCTAGAGCGTCGCTCTTGACTCGGAAGTCGTGCAGGGTTCGATTCCCGCGTTGGAAACATGTTATATCCTAGTTTGTTTAGGACAATGCAGACTGATCACCTGATTGTCTGACAAGTAAGACGATCCATGCGTCGGATGGGCATGTAAAAAGTCGGTCCTGCGCCTGATCTCTCGCCAGTCGTGTCGATCTTCCGTCCCGGTTATGAGAGTAAAGGAATAGAGAGTGCTCTTGTGTACTGCGCACACACCTGGCCACTGTAAAATTACTCCTGCGTACCTGGCCTGGTTTCAATGAAACCGGCCACCGTCACCGAAACCAGTGTGGGGAGTATTATATCTTACATTGGCCTATTTTGATCATAATACAAATAATTCATTCGTTTCGCCGTCGCGGTGTTTTTCTACGAAACGATCAGGAATCGTCAAAAGGAAGAGTGAACTTGTCAACATTTTGTGCATTGTATTATCGCACGCAACGCAGATGCGTATTTCCAATCTAACAACCCAACGCAACGTAATTCGCCAAGCCAAGAACGCTTGAATACACTCTACAATATTACAACGGCACAAAGCATGAAAAATAAACGACATTTCTATCAACTTAGACCTTGGCGAGATAGGCGCCGGATGCGGGTCTTGTCAGTCAATCTCTGTGTCATATCGCTAAGAGATATCTACAGAACGGGCCGCATTATAATTTATAATAGAGAAATATTATGCAAACTTTTAAGATATTATGATACAAATTCCAATTTTAAATACGTCATTTAAACAAGCCTAAGGTAAGTAAACGACTTTGTAAAGAAGTTAAGACAGAAAATTAAAAAAAAACTAATATGAATATTCAAAGAAGCGTACAAATTCATCGCTATCATTTCGAGTGACTGACATGTTTTTGGATTTAACCCCCTATATCATGTCATCCAAGTGCCACAACTCACAAGATCCTTATAAATCTGCATATAAATCGACAGTAGAAACAGCTATAACTGTCGACAGTCGATCCTGGATTACTGATAAAAAACATGTTTGTCTTTCGATAAACTTTTCAGTGTATCAGAAAAGGACAAAATTGTGTAGCATTGTATAGGTAAATGATTTATAAATATTTTAGTTACATCCTCGATTACAGATTCTTGGAAATCTTTTGTTCTTCTTTTGTTATCGCGGCCGCATGCGACCGCTTGGCTTGAAAGGTTAATAAGTAATGACTAAAATATGATGCCCGCAATTTCTTTGCGACAAAATCCGTTTACCGCGCAGAAATCGTACATATTTCCGGGATAAAAAGTATTCTATGTCCTTTCCTGGGACTCAAAATATTTGCTTTTTTTTCTTGGGAGTGAAGAGATAATAGATAGATAGATGGACTGACACTGTTACATTTAAAATATTAGTATGACTTAGCATGGACTGTCCAGCATAGAGTCCCACTTAACATACACTAAGAAATCAATCTTTTTTTTTTGATGCGCAGGGGAAACCCATCATGGGTCCCCCGGGTCGGGCACTAAAACCACCTGCGGTTCGCCTTCAGCCGTATAAAGGAGGGATATCCCGGATCTAACAAACACGGGACTCCCTCCACGACTGGCCGGTCTACCTCAAAAGGGACCGGACTTCCACCAAAGTAAGGGAACGCTTAGGCAACTAAGAAATCAATCGTTCTATCCGTATCTATGGTAAACGAGTGGTTAAAGTTCGATGAGAAATGGCGCGGTACACAACAAACGGATAATGGCTATTGGCTACCCTTATCGCTGTCAAAATTATTAATTTCATTTCAATAATGACATTATAACTTTACGAGGTATTGCCGTAATTAATTGTTACATTACAATAGTAGCAAACTTTACTAATTAAAACATGAAGCATGTTACAAAATTAACGTGCTGAAAATTGAATTTAATTAAATTGTTAAAACCATCTCTTGAACAAAGTATTTAAAATATGTTATAACAATAAATAGTATAATTTTACTCATGTGTAATTATTATGTGTTTTATCACAAGGCACAACAGATACTAGCAAAGTAAGAGACAGCGATAGCTTGACTTTCGTCATCTTATAAAAGCTGAAAGTTTACCTGTTTATGACCTCTATTATTACTAATCCTTTAAAAATTAAGCATTATACTTTATCGAAAGTTAAGGAGACCTTCAGAACTGAATACCTCCTAAAGTAACCGCGATTCTTAAATAACCATAATTGCTGGTCGTTTTTACCTCTATAGAGATCAAAGGGAAAACTTTAAGATTTTATAAAATGATGAAATGGCTGTCGCTGCCTCTTAGGCTATAACGCAAGTTTAAAAAAAAGCGGCCAAGTGCGAGTTGGACTCGCCCATGAAGGGTTCCGCTGCAGCAATAAGGTTTATTTTTATGAAATTAAAAGGTTTTTGATTTATTTTTGTATTTCAGTCGATTTAATGAAATTTAGATTAAGGTTTACCCTTTATGACGTATAAAAAAAACTACTGGCTAGATCTCGTTCAAACCAATTTTCGGTGGTAGTTTATATAGGAATCTACATCATACATTTTTTTTAGAATTATCATGCCCCTACTTTAGAAATTAGAGGGGGGGGCCACACATTTTACCAATTTGGAAGAGTCTCTCTCGCAAACTATTCAGGTTAGAAAAATATGATATGAGAAACCTCAATATGATTTTTGAAGACCTATCCATAGATACCCCACACGCATAGGTTAGATGAAAAAAAATAATTTTTGTTTCAGTTGTACCTATGGGGACCCCTAAAATTTTTAATAATTTTTCCATTTTTGCATCAAAATCTTAATGCGGTTCACAGACTACATCTACTTACCAAGTTTCAATAGTATAGCTCTAATAGTTTCGGAGAAAAGTGTCTGTGACATACGGACGGACGGACAGACAGACAGACAGACAGACAGACAGACATGACGAATCTATAAGGGTTCCTTTTTGCCATTTTGGCTACGGAACCCTAAAAATAAGCCGAAGCACTTATTTTCAAATGTAGAAAACTCGAATGTATTATGTATGTCTCAAAATAGGTTAGTCATTATAAGAAAACAGTTTTAGAACTATCAATAACTGAACGGACGAGCTCTTATAATGGTTAGCATAAACAAAACCCAAGGCAGTGCCAATATAAATTCGCTTAAAAGCTTATATCAATATTGGCGATATAGCTAATAGAAATCATTATTCATAGATCAAGGAAACACTTAGCTTTGAATGCATCAGTTATGCATTATGCATTGAGTGCACACAATCGCCGTTTAAATATAAATTTACATTTACACACTTGTAAAATTAGGCGCAAATAGTAGGTAATGGGTTTTAGTTCTCTTTGGAACAGTATAACTCACTGCCATACTCATAGACGAATATTAATTACTTGGCTGTAAGTAATTAAATGAATATTTTTACAAAAAAATTTTTACTCAAACAATATAATCTATCAAACTCTTTATTAAAGTGAAGTTTTTTCAATTTTCATCATATTGATAATAAAATAATTTTAATGTCTCTGAGTTCACAAGTTATACAAATAACTTGTTAACAGCTGTTCTTAATTCTAATATTAGAGATAGACAGATTTTTATGCTTGATAGACATAAAGATGGCCCACATAAAAATGCGCTTACACGGGCAATAATTGCTCGGCGACACGAATGGAGCGATCTGGAGCAATTAACTGAGCAATATGGAGCAATTTATTTCATATCGCTGAATGTCATATCGCTCAAACATTCGATGGGCCACATCACTGCTCAATATTGTATTGCGCAATAATGCTGCTTGTTGCCGCAAAATGTTTGATGTAGTAGTGACGTCAAAGTTGACGATAATTTACTGGAGTTAAGCAATTTTAGTTGCCCGTATAAGCGCACCATTAGGAAGGTAATAATAGTAGGGAAGTTATAATATCTGATAGTATCTACACATAATTATTATATTTGAAGTGCTGCAGTTCTACCAAATTCTACGCAAGTCTAGTAATTCAATATGATAAACATTTCTTTACATTCCACTTACTGACTACCTACTAATAATCTTAAAAACTGCAATTTACTTTTTATAGAGCACTTAGATGTGTTTTCTTGAACTATCAATCGTAGACCATTAGGAGGATCGTTTGACCTATCTGTAAATATTTAAAATGCAAAACACTCGTCGATAGAGTGAGATTGAATTAAACAATCGACCCCCTTAATGGGGTATGAAATCTGCTCCTATCTGTCCAATATCGTTTTACTGAATCCAGTTCCGTGCGTAGTAGGACACTTTCGAGCTGTTTTGGTGAAAGGTGCAGCTGTTTTAAGCTATTTATATTTAAGCTATGCAATAGATTTTATCACGGGCTTTGAGCGCGGCGCCGAAATAAAGAAATTCCGTAACGAAAAAACCTAACGTCACCTCCGGCGTTGCCATGCATCGTCTGTTACTTAGACTAGACAAGCGAATTATAATTGCATAAGTTGATAAAAATGCTACGCATACTGCGGCAGTCATCGAGTGCAAAGTCACGTATTTTTATTAAACTAGACGACGATGGCAACTCCATTACACCCAAGTTCCTTTATCGGAATCATATCTTTTTTCGGGATAAAAAGCATCGTATAACCTTTCCCCGGACTCAAAGTATATTGTAATATACTAAACAAAATTAGTTTAGCGGTTTGGGCCTGAAGAGGACATACACACTTTACACACATAATATTGGGATGGATAAATTATCGTCCTATGGTTCTGCATCAGTGTATCATGCAACTTCTTTTGCTACACATTTCTGTTATGTTGCTACGCCATCCATCCTGTTCGTCACGGTTGTTACACTTTTCAGCTATATCGATAAGCTTGGTGAATTTATCAAGTATTGCTATACTTTATCATTATATCTTGCATCTGCTTATATATCATAACTTATTCCGCCATCGCTATACTATAATTTTCAAACTTGATACACTTTTCTTCTAGGTTGCTGCGTTTTTTTGCCATGTTGTTACGCTTTCTGCACTGGGAGCTTTTCGTGCTTGTAGTAGCTTTATTTAGATTTTCCTTATGTGAACTTATTTTACTTTAGAAGTCAATTCACCTACGTCTACGTTGTATTTTCTGTCGCTTACTACGTACGCTCCGTTACAGCGCTTGAAGAAATCAATTGGTTCCAATCGTAATCCGATCCTGTCACGCCACTTAATTAATTTATTATGGCTCAAGTTCAAACGATTCGAGACTTCATTATTAATTTATCTCATTGAGAGCGAAATCGCGCGATATTCAATTAATATGTTTAGACATTAGAGCTCAGGCTCTTCATTTATAATTAATAAATCACACAAAGGTTTTTAATTGATTGAAATGAACAGAATTTTACACTTTATTTTGAACTTATGACGCCTGCAACTCCGTTTGGCAGAGGCTACACGATCAATATTTCATCAATCCTGATCAGATTGATGAAATACTGATCGTCTAACCTACTGGATTGATGGATTGATCCTTTTTTTTTAATATGAACTTTTTTAAAACCATCAGTATTCCGTCAATCAGATTGATGGATCAGATTGATGAAATACTGATCGTGTAACCTCTGCCTTTATCGCGTGGGCACCGCGTACATATTATTGTATAAATAGTAGAATAAAAAGTATCCTATGTCCTTTCCCGGGACTCAAAGTATCTCGATGCCAAATTTCAGCAAAATTGGTTCAGCGGTTGAGGCGTGAAGAGGTAACAGACAGACAGACTCACTTTCGCATTTACAATATTAGTATGGATACTAAGGATGTGGATTTTTGTCTTATTTTACAACATGAAAATGGCAATGTGTTTCTTCAATATGCTTAAAATAATTTAAAATAAAGAAACAAGATTAAAAAAATATAAGTAATGTATTCTTGATCATAAAATTTACCTAAGTATCATAATATTATTATTATTTTGATTTAGATGTATTACGATTTTTGTGTCTAATTTTGATAAAAAGTAAACCCGCAAAATGATTTGTTACAATCCATTTGTTTGAAAAACGTCTAAATGTAACAATTTAAGAGAAAGCACCCTTGATATTAATTCTATGTGACCTGGTAGTTACCAAACTATTTTGGCACGAACTAAAGCCTTGGAATTCACATGAAAATACAGCGTCGTATTGGGGCATAGAAAATTGTTTACTTGCAAGATAAATAATTCTTGTGCTGTGAAATGCCGTAGAACTTAATGCAAATAAGTTAGAAACTTATGCTTTTCAGGGCAGACGCTTTAAGCTCTGACGAGTTGTTAAAGTTTATTAAAACTGGTAGGAAAATGGTTAACATTTTCATTCTTTGGGCGTGTCGGAAGAAATCCATACTTCCATACTTACTAATATTATAAATGCGAAAGTGTGTCTGTCTGTCTATTACCTCTTCACGCCCAAACCACTGAACCGATTTTGCTAAAATTTGGTATGGAGATACTTTGAGTCCCGGGAAAGGACATACAATACTTTTTATCCCGGAAAAATGTACAGTTCCTACAGGATAAAAAAATCGGTGCAATAGAGTTGCGAACATCCACTAGTCTATGTCTATGAATATAAATAAAAGATTCTTTAACAAAATTGCTCATTATGGACAGTATTTTGTACTATTGAGTACATTGATTCATAGGCAGTTGACAGACTTACGTCATTTGGTCGGATTATGTCAATTCGATGGTAATGAAGCATGAACTGAGTTAATGACACGAAGTGACCAAATTACATACGTGTCCGCAATCTGCCTATGAATCAACTTCTCTGATAGTAAATTATAAACTGTACGCTATCAATGAACTTGTGCATTAAGGACGCTATTACAAATATCGGCCATTTTCCGGTACCCTATTAAAGAATTAGGAGTCAAACTGCGAGGATATTTTGGTTTCAAATGAAAGATAATATATTCATCTCCACGACTGTACCATACAAATTCTATAGCCGCATACAAAATTTTCACATAAAATACGTTTTAACCATCACAATAATCGCAAAATATGAAAAAAATGGGGTCAGATTAGGTACCTTAATATCTAAATACACTGAACTGAGGAAAATAAATATACAAAAAAATTGTTGCTTATTTAGTCCTCTATAAAGTCCGCTAAAAATTTTATATAAAAATAAACAACTTTTCCAGTTATAAGAAAAATAAGAAAATTTCTCAAATTTTTTCATACATTTTCGCCATATCAAAAACGCGGCGAGCGTCGTAACCGCCACTGTACAAGGCGCGCTAATATGAATCTTATTTTAATGTCATTAACGTCGATATTCTTACTGACAGACATCCGACCTGCTAATTAAAAAGTTGGAGCATTCTTAAGCATAATATTCTGCACATTATAAGTACGCTATCCCCTATATCTACATCCATAGAACTTCTATGGATTTTTTTTTAATAGAAGGCAGGTCGCTGAAGCCCTGACGTCACTGCGACCCATAGGGATCTATTGTGACTCCTTCGCATTAGAGTATCATCCCCAGCCCAATACTGCTCATAAATTGAACGATGTGGTTGGGGTTGGTGCCACGAATTTCCTCTGTGGATTGTATTAATTAAAGATTGGATGGATTGTATTAATAAAAACGAAGTATTCGTGGCGACCAAGATGCCTGTTCCTGCTCTGTAGTAGAGCAGGACAGTTGAGGAGAAGGTGAATAGGTGTCTCATCCTCCTCCTCACAGAATCTGCAAGTCGTTATGCTACAAATACCCATTCTGTTTAGGTGTTTGTTGAGCTTGCAGTGCCCAGTTAGGCTTCTGGTAAGAATTCTTAATTGGTTCCTACCCAAGGTGAGCACTAATTCTGATAGTTTCTTGTTGAAGCCAGGAATTAGTGCCTTGGAGTGTTCAAGGCCAGGGGTCTCAGCCCATTGCTTCCTGCTTAGACTGTGACCCCATTCCTTGAGCACTTGCTTTGTGGTACTGGGAGGTATACCACAGACTGGTTCCGGGCCATATATGAGACTCTCGGCCCAAGCCTAGCCAGTTCGTCAGCGGTTTCATTGCCGGGGACGTTACTGTGGCCCGGGACCCATACTAGGCGGATGTTGTTGTTCCTGCCCAGCATGTTTAACGTCTCAATGCATTCCAGAACCAATTTCGAGGAAACTTCTGCGGCAGTCAGTGCTTTAAGTGCAGCTTGACTGTCGGAGAAGATAAAAACATTTTTACTAACTATAGGGCCATCTCCAGGCTTTCTAGTGAGCAACCGAGAATAGCGAAGACCTCAGCCTCAAACACGGTTGCAAACTCACCCAAACAGGCAAATTTGCCTTTTGGTGGCCTGCCTCCATAGAATCCGGCTCCCACTTCTATGGATAACAAAACCCGTAATTTCAAGCTGGAACGTGCCTAACAGCTTATCCGCTGTTCAATATTTGGTCGACAGAACGTGACTATACGGACACTGCAACCGATCAATAAGGACATTGCTATTTTATGCTATAAATAATAAATACTATAAACTCTGACCTGAATATCGCGAAATAAGATATTATACTTTAACCCTCTTACTAATAAACGCTGTGTAAGCTTTGAATAGTAATTCAGTGTTTTGTCTTCTTCAATCCAATTAAAAATGTCACTTGTGTGACAGGTACAAAACACTGTATAACTATTCAAAGCTTATACAACGTTTATTAGTAAGGGCGTAAATATTTTATGATAATTAACATGAAATTAACCGGTGGACGTAGGCACCAGTAGCATCAACGTTCAGAAAGTGTTTGAAAGAAACTTATTCTGAATAAAATTTTTTGACTTTTGACTTTGAATTACTAAAGTAAGCCGTGTTCTTGAAATCAAACTCGCCAAACGAAGACACTGCACGTGCAACTTTTGAAAATTGCTTTGCATCTTCACAAATCCTTAACAACAGCTGAGATTTTTGACACTACGTTAATTAAAAACATTACTTTTTCATTCGTCTGCACACTGTAAAAAAAACTCAAACACGACATTTTAATTTACACATACTAAGATGTAATAGTTTCGTTGATATGCGCATCATAAAAGTATGTAAGTAAATATTTTATACTCCGTGACAGAAGTATGAGTTATAAGAGGACGCCCGCAAAACCGTTGCTCCAAAATTCGTTTATCATGCGGAAACCGTGCATTTTTTGGGATAAAAAGTATCTTAATATGTCTTTTCCCGGGATTCAAAGTATCTCCATATCAAATGTTAGTACAATTGGTTTAGCGCAGTGGTTCCCAATCTTCTTCAGACTACGGCACAGTTATACGTCACAATTTGGGCGTGAAGAGGTAACAGACAGACAGAGAGACAGACACACTTTCACACATATATTTTCACATTTATAATAATTTATTATAGGTAAGTACAGAATAAACTACTCGAGAAACATAATTTGAAATATTCATCAAATGGATACTGTATGTGGGACCGAGAGCTATTTTCGAGACTAAGATCTCTGAAGGCAAAATTGAATCCTTTGTCTAAATAATATCTACTCATTTGTGAGGAACTCGTAAGCATAATATATATTTATTATTCACCTGAATATACACGAATTTCTTGTTGGATTTTTATATTAACTGACGTCCAGAAAAATGTGGGGATTGTTAGTTTTGATGTTTTAAAACAAAATGTAGTTTTTCTTCACCATGTGATTTCAGTAGTCATAAAATAAGATAAAGTTTCAAAACTAAGGACAGCTGAACTGATCTGGCCTAATTTTAGTCTTGAAAATATATTCGTGGATGTCCAAGAACGGTTTGGAAATATTAGGAAAGAAGGAATACGAATGTTACTAGGTCATCCAGTAAGTTATATAATTCCTGACAAGTCTTAGGGTGGGCCGCACCAGAGGCGTTGTTATAGTTAAGGTTAAGGTTATCGTCCAATATGGCGTCCATTATTGACTTTAACTAGAGATTTGACAGTTCATTTGACATTTTGTTATAGTTATAGTTAAACTAAGTTGGTTCACCCTTAATGTTTTACTAACTTATACTTTGGTACAACGAATACTCAAAAATCACAATCGAAAAAGCTACCATTAGACAATTTTTAGTGAACTGTAAATTCCGATATTTTAAATTGTACATCAGAATATCGTCTGTCTTTTTAAACAAAGAAAAAGCCGATAAGTTCTTTCATTTCTTTCGATTTCCCTGCCGACGTTGACGGGTTGTGAATTTCACAAAGAGAATCCGTGAGCGAACAAAGTGCATTATTGCCGATCACTTGTACAAAATCAGCTACTCAAATGCACATTTTAAAGACAAGATGCAGAATTAAATATTTTATGAAAAAGTAGAACTCTGTACATAAAACAAAACGAACTATATAATAATACTTTCGAGTGTATATAATGTGACCCTTTTAATATGTAACAAAACTAAGTGATAATGCTTTAGGGTGTGTATGTCTTCCTGACATATAGTTCACTGTGAAAGTAGCAGCGCTGAAAGACCATTTTTTTCACTTTATACGGGGAAACTCGTGACGCTGGGGCGCTTGCCCTGGATACAAAAGTGAAAAATAATGTTGGTCATACAGCGCTGCTTCTTTCACAGTGAACTCTCTACAAGGAACATACACACCCTAACTAAAGTATTATTAGTATATACTTAGTTTTGTTACACCCTGTATAGAACTCGTGAAAAAGGAGGGCTGAAAGAGTGTCTCTATAATTTTTTAAGGGAAACATCCACACCAATCACTATTAAGTATTATCACTTTGTTTTGTACACCCTGTAGTAAATACACCCGTTAGTTCAACCGTGTATTTATCACAACAACATCTCTCATCCACGTACCTAGAAACAACAAAAATCGAATGATAAACAACAACTCTAACAACAATTCTCGAATTCCAACTCGTCACGAAATCTGAAACGAGTCTGGAGAAATTGTTTTGTGAGAAAGCAATGAATTTTTATGTGGCCTCACTTCGCAAACATAATTGAAGACATGAGTGGATGAACCAGGTAAGTAACATTTTACATCCTAAGAGCAAATACTCATTTTTTCCTCATAATTTGAACAAACCTTAAAACTTACCTACTTCATCGTCTAGCTAATATATCCCCGCTACATAATATTATATAATCCATATTTTTTTATTCCAAATCATTTTCCATGTCCTAAAGACTCCATTTCTGTATAATAATACTCCCCACACCGGTTTCGGTGACGGTGGCCGGTTTCATTGAAACCAAGCCAGGTACGCAGGAGTAATTTTATAGTGCCCAGGTGTGTGCGTAGTACACAGAAGCACTCTCTATTCCTTTACTCCCATAACCCAGTGGGACAGAAGACCGATACGACTGGCGAGAGATCAGGCGCAGGACCGACATTTTTACATGCCCATTTGACGCATAAATCATCTTACTTGTCAGACAATTAGATGATCAGCCTGCATTGTCCTAACTAAACTTGGAAATAACATGTTTCCAACGCGGGAATCGAGCCCACGACCTCCGAGTTAAGAGCGACGCTCTAGACCACTGGACCACGGAGGCGTTTCTGCAATAACAACAGTTTTCAAATTCTCACTTACCCGCTTCAATCATTCGTGTCTATAATATTATCCGTGGAACTACTTTGCGGGAGTACACCTTGTTGTACCATAAAAGTAAATATACGTTTATGGAGACGATTTCGACTCGTTAATTTGGAAGTTTCTAGATATATAAAAGGTTTATTGTAATTAAGAAGTCGTTAGATCTTCCTTTAGATACTCCTAAGAGCGTTAGAGTTACATTTTAAGTTTGAATAGCAGCTAAATATAAAGTACGTGGATACTCAAAATAATGGCGAACAATACAACTTAAGCCTTCCACCACACTACTATAATATAGTATGCCAATGAAATAAACAATATAAATTTCAAACTCAAAACCAACTTTCAAAATATCAATTATTAAAATTTTCTACATTTAATATCAATCTGATATTTAAAGGACTTTTGGACACAATTTGAAATTCCTATGAACTTGAAACACAGAACCCTCCTTCTAGCGCTCGGGTGAAAAGGGGCATTCAAAATTTGAAATTCGCGTTTAAATCAATATAACCTTTGGTTCGTATCTGATGAATTATGAGTTAACAATGGGATATCCGAACTTAGCCCAAAGCCGATTGTTGCTGTAACAAAGACAGGGGCTCGCTACCCAAAGATTATACTTATTATCCTTTATACGTCTTATCCATACTTACTAATATTATAAATACGAAAGTGTGTCTGTCTGTTATCTCTTCACGCCAAAACCGCTGAAATTTTGCTGAAATTTGGTATGTAGATTAATTTTCGAGTCCCAGGAAAGGACATAGGATACTTTTTACCCCGGAAAAATGTACAGTTCCGCCGTGATGAGCGAGTTTTAGTGCCACGAAGTTTCGGGGGTCATCTAGAATCATGTAAGTCCTAACTCAAAACTAAAACTATTTTTTCTACCGTATAAGGTTTATACCTTCCTTGGACTTCTACAAATGTGGCTATAATTTGCAAAATCGATCGATCTCGAGTTATAGCCTTTTAGTGAATTTTAGAAACCAACAACATTTAAAGTTCATTTTTATATAATAATAATATCTATGGACGCTTCACACCACGTCAATCTGGCCCCGTGGTAAGTACCTGAAGGACTTGTGTTACGGGTACCAGACAACGGAAATATATTTAATACTTTTATACTATACATATATTTAAGATTTTTATTATATTATGATAAATGTATTTAATACACATCCATGACCCAGGAACTTTGAAAACTTTCTGTTCCGTCGGCGGGATTCGAACGCGACCCCCGGCTTAAGCTATCAACGTGCTATCCACTGAGCCACAGAGGTCGTCTGTGGCTCAGTGGATAGCACGTTTTTTCACTTTTAATGTATGGGCAAGCGCCCCCGTGTCACTAGTTTCTCCATACAAATGTGAAAAAAAAATTTGGTCTTTCAGCGCTACTACTTTAACAGTGAACTCTATGTCAGGAACACATGCATTATAAATAGATGCATTTAAGCTCTCATGAAATTCATAATAATATATTTTATGAAAATATACTCCTCAAGTTTTCACTAAAACTTTTGATTCAGCGGCTTAGCTTTTAAGTTTCTCATAGTAAAATACTCATTAAAACTTTGGATAGTTTAAAACCTTATTGTTATACTTAGCGAAGGTTTATATTGTTGAAATTTTCTTAGCAAACTTCTTTTCATATTTTATTAGTTCTGAAATTAAGTAAAATTAGTTTTTCGTATAAGGTTAACTTGCTCAAACCACTAAATTCTGACAACCCATAAACAAATAATACAAGAAAATCAGTAAAAAATAAAAAGCTTCCAGTTTTCATGTGACGCTTTTTGTATACCTAAGTACGCAAAAAATTGATTTGTGTATGTTAACAAAAGTAGAGGCTTTTGTCACAGTGTAACAGTCGCTACAGTAGTCTTGAGAGACTCTCCCCAAGGCCCACTTACGCCAGTCTGGGTTAAGGTTAATCCTTCGCTGAAAAGCGTACCTCTCTCGTACTTTGTATTTGAACGCCTCCGTGGTCTAGTGATATAGAGCGCGGCTCTTGACTCGGAGGTCGTGGGTTCGATTCCCGCGTTGGAAACATGTTATTTCCAAGTTTGGTTAGGACAATGCAGGCTGATCACCTGATTGTCTGACAAGTAAGATGATCCATGCGTCGGATGGGCATGTAAAAAGTCTGTCCTGCGCCTGATCTCTCGCCAGTCGTGTCGGTCTGCCGTCCCACTGGGTTATGAGAGTAAAGGAATAGAGAGTGCTCTTGTGTACTGCGCACATACTTGGGCACTATAAAATTACTCCTGCGTAGCTGGCCTGGTTTCAATGAAACCGGCCACCGTCACCGAAACCGGTGTGGGAGCTATTATATATTTATGAAAGAGAAGGCATGATTATTAACGCGCCGCGGGATTAGCAATAACTTAAATTGGCAAACATGGACCATATAAGGTACATTTTGTTTGTTTCAGTATAATTATAATATTAATAAGTATGTTATTCTGTAAGCTATTTGTAATACTGGCCAAGATGCTTGCAATAAATGGTTAATTAATTAAATGAATAATTTATGAAAAGTCGGAAACGACAAATATGTTTAATTATGCGTATAGTTCTCATATTTGTTAAAAGTCAATAGCGACGTATATCTCGAAATACTATAACATCATAATTCTACTTGTTTTAAACATGTTAACATTCAACTTCTTAAAATACCCTTTACTTCTACTATCACATTTTTTAGGAAAAAGTTATTCATTCGACTGTACTGTACAGTAACTGACTCAACTACAAGGATTTTCAGGTTAACCTTTGCAGTTGTGGTTTGTGGATTGTGGTCAGTGGTTTATCTTGCTTCAGCTACTTCACTAGCCACATACGGTATTGTTAGCTGTTTACTCACTTTAATATTACGAACTAGTTGGTACCCGCAACCCCGTTGGCAAAATTCAAACAACGAATTTCCAGGGGTGAAAAGTACGATATTATGTCCTTTACCGGGACTCAAAGTACTCGTATTTCCATACCAATTTCAGCTAAATTAGTTTAGCGGTTTGGGAGTGAAGAGGTAACAGATAAACAGACACGCTGTTGCATTTTATAAAATTTGGATGGATTAAACTTGTTAGAAATAGAAAATCTGGTGTTATGGGCAACAGGATCTTATACTACACGAGCTATTGTCCGCAGCTTCGCGGACAATAGCTCGTGTAGTATATGACCCTGTGTCGTGTAGTATATTCCCCTTTGGGGGTGGAATTTATCAAAATCCTTTCTTAGCCGATGCCTACGTCATAACATCTACCTGCATGCCAAATTTCAGCCCGATCCGTCCAGTGGTTTGGGCTGTGCGTTGTTAGATCACCATGTCAGTCATCTTTGAGTTCTATATAATATATTTAGATAAAAAGTTTGATAATTGTAAAAAAAATACGAAATCCATACTAATATTTAAAGGCCAAAGAGTGCTTGTTTGTTTGTTACATTTTGATGTAAAAACGAGATGTCGAAACAGTTTTTTTTTATAAAATTTGATATGGAGATAATTTAAGTCTCAGGAAATGACTAAGGATATAGTTGTTTTTCCAGAAAAACGTTTCACGCGCGAATAATGTTTTTTTATCACGTTGTTAATAATAATTAATGAACTTACGAGTAACTATCCCGAAACATGTTATTTTGCGCGTAAGTAATAATTTCATATTATTCATAATATTTTTATTTTCTCCACATTTTCTCAGCGCTCAGCCTTCTTAAAACGATGCGATTACTTATAACAATAATCGCCGTAAAAGCTATTCTTTACTTTAAATATGTTTTATAAAGTAATTAATGATTAGATCATTACAATAAAATAAAAATAAAATAAAAATTATTTTATTTCTGAGTAGATTTTAAAAAAATGCTTTCAGAACGTTGATACTACTGGTGCCTACCACCGGTTCGGGAACTAGCCCGGCGAGAAGAACCGGCGTAAGAAACTCGCACGGGGCCCACTTTTTTACCAAAAAAAGTGAGAAAAAAATTAATCTTTTAAAATAATATTTACAATGCTGTAACTTAAAATATGCAATGTCAAGATACATACATGTTTAAGTCATACAATAGTGTAGAAGTAGCCTTGCAAGCAGCCATCCTACTCCCAAGATGTGCCATCATTTATGAAATCATTGACCTTATAATAGGCTTTGGCACACAAACGCTCTTTGACTACTTTCTTAAATTTATTAATGGAAGGATTTTGAACGTTTTCTGGGATTTTATTGAAAAGGCGTATACATTGACCTTTAAAAGATTTACTGACTTTACTAAGTCTGATCACTGGCAAATCTAGCTTGTGCTTATTTCTGGTGTTTCTACAATGAATGTCACCTTTGGCTTTAAATTTACATATATTTTTTCTAACATATAATACATTATCCAAAATGTATTGAGAAGCTACTGTCATAATACCAATTTCTTTAAACTTTTCTCTCAAAGATTCAAATGTAGACATTTTGTAAATTGAACGTATAGCTCGCTTCTGCAGCACAAAAATAGTATTAATGTCGGCAGCGTTTCCCCATAAAAGGATACCATACGCCATTCGACTGTGAAAATAGCTAAAGTATACTAATCGCGCAGTGTCTTCGTCAGAAATTTCCCTAATCTTTCTGACTGCATATGCTGCAGAACTGAGTCTATCTGCGAGTTTAGCAATATGAGGACCCCACTGTAATTTGCTATCTAGTGTAATACCTAAAAACACAGTAGTGTCCACCAAATTCATTTTCTCATCATTTAATAGTACATTGGTTTGAACTTGCCGTACATTGGGCAAAGTAAACTTTAAACATTTAGTTTTCGTAGAATTCAAAAGTAAATTATTAACATTAAACCAATGTACTATTTTTGAAAGAGTACTGTTTACCTCGTCGTAATTAGACTGTTGTCTCTTCACTTTAAAAATAAGTGAAGTGTCATCAGCAAAGAGTACTATTTCATTATCATTGTCCTTAACTAGATAAGGTAGGTCATTTATGTAGATGAGAAAAAGAAATGGGCCTAAAATAGATCCCTGTGGGACACCTAATTCTATTTTGGTTCCATTAGATCTCTTATTATTAATTTCAACCCTTTGAGTCCTATTTTTGAGGTAAGATGTCAAAAGGTTGAGTGCTGAGTCCCTTATGCCGTAGTGGTGCAATTTCCTAATTAATGTAGCGTGTTCGACGCAGTCGAAGGCCTTAGAGAGGTCACAGAAGACACCTAAGGCATCCTGCGATTCCTCCCAAGCTTCAAATATACTACATAGAAGACCTATACCAGCATCCGTTGTGGAACGACCCTTAGTAAAACCGTATTGATTTTCGTGTAATAAATTATTTGTATTAAAGTGCACCAATAGCTGTTTCAAAATTATTTTTTCAAATATTTTGCTAAGAGTCGGTAAAATTGATATAGGTCTGTAATTTGTCGGATCAGACTTAATTCCCGCTTTAAATAAAGGTATAACCTTGCTGTGCTTCATTAAGTCAGGAAAAACACCATTCTCTATACAGTTATTAAAAATCATTGCTAGATGAGGAGCTATAATGTCAATTATTGATTTAATAATTTTTGTAGACATGCCCCAAAGATCAGTGGTATTCTTAACGTTTAATAATTTAAAAGTATCAATAATGTCTTTGGGGTCAATCTCTTTAAACTTAAAATTGACATTACATTCCTTTACATTATCTTTGAGTATTTTTTCGGCAGCTGCAGGTGAGGAGTTTAAGTTTTTCGTAGTTGAGACCGGAATGTCAGCAAAGAACTTTTCAAAGGCCGTCGCAACTTCTAAATCATTGGTAATTTTTTTATTTTCAAAAAACAGTTGAAAATCCGAGCTACGACAGGTGACGTTTCCAGTCTCACCAGCTATTACCTTCCAAGTAGTTTTAATTTTATTTTTGGAATTTTTAATCTTTTTCTTTATGTACATAGCCTTAGCAGCTTTGCAAACTTTTCTGAAAGTTTTAGAATAGTTTTTAACGTATTCTTTAAATGCTGCACTATTATTAAAGCATTTTTCTTCATATAGATTATACAACCTTTGCCTGCTTATTTTGATTCCTGCAGTCGCCCATTTAGTAAAATTATTATTTACATAAAAACAAAACACTATTCCATTTTAAAATACCCTCCCCTCAAATTCTATTCGAAATTAAATCAAGATTCAAAATAAAAAAATCGCATTCTCAACTCCAATACATTCAAGAATTAAAATCAATTAATGCCCATCGGGCTAAGTTTATTAAAAATGTGTATGACCTGGATTTTAGCAGTGTAAATGCTCCGAATGTAGTCTGCAAGCAACAAGTACGGAATCCGAGCTTTGCATGAACATACCATTTTCACTCTAGAGAGTTACATAGTTTAAATTCATGAAAATATAGCATTTACGTTAACATAATATTATATTATGTAAAGGCAATTTCAGAGATATATTAATTATTTTAATAAAATTTCAGATTACACGAAATACCTCGGAAATAATTTCCGTTTCAGCTTCTACTGTTTAAACAATTCTGAATTTAAACCATTAACTGGCAGTTTACAAATTCATCTCACCGTATCTCAATTGCTATAAACAGTAATTAAAAATTTTACCCTACCTTCAAAATAAATTTTTAACACAAAATAATGGCTACGAGGTATTAATATGGCATACCTTTTAATATGGGATACCTGTAACACAAACACGGTACACTACACTTGGGCGGGCGGCGCGTCCGCGTTCGCGCGCGGCAACGGATGCACTGCCGCCCCCGCCGCCCGCCCAAACCCAGGTATGCTACAGGTATATTGGATCGCCTCGCGGATTGATTTTGGAATTTAATTATGATGATTTTGGTATAAAGATTGAAAGACCGAAAAGATTTTTAATAAATCTTGCTAAATAATATGTAGACAGATATTTCAAGCTCAACAGTTTACAACCCTAAATACTATGCAATGGTCTATGATTAATATTATTGCGCTTCGATCTTTTAATTTTCTTTACACGGTCTCGTTTGATTTTTTAGGGTTCCGGACCTAAAGGGTAAAAAAGGGACCCTATTACTGAGACTTCGCTGTCTGTCCGTCTGTCCGTCTGTCTCCAGGCTGTAACTCAAGAACGGTAATAGCTATAGAGTTGAAATTTTCACAGATTATGTATTTCTGTTGCCGCTATAACAACAAATGCTAAAAACAAAATAAATTATATATTTAAGGGGGCTTTGCTCGGTCTTAATGATGACATTAGGTAGTCACTTGCAATGTACACAAAATACTCAGCTGTATTTATACTTTAATAATTTATAATAAAATTTAAATAAAATAAATACAGGGGGGCTCCCATACAAAAAACACAATATTTTACTATTTTTGCTCTATAATGGTATGGAACCCTTCGTGCGCGAGTCCGACTCGCACTTGGCCAATTATTATTTGAAAATTTTCAAGTCAATGTGAATGAAAGCTGTATTTCCGAGTCAATTAGATAACAAAATTGTCTGGTGTAGCCGTGTAAAAATGATTTGCGGCAGAACCCGGCCTGCCCATAAATCATCCGGTCTTGATACAGATACTCGTAGCTTTTCATCGTTATTTATTTTACTTTATACGTTCGATTCGATGTTATCAATGGTGTAAGGCGAGACATGTCACAAAAATTCATACTGAATGTAAAAATTCTAATGTTATGTTATTCTAGTGGTTTTAACTTGTTTTTTTTATTTATACGTATACTACTTGTGCTTTATTTGTATCTCTTTATTGCACACTTAATTTTAATTGGTAGCATTATAGACTATGGTCTATGGAACAAGTTTACATACATTTAAATCATATTGCTATAATTGTTATTGATAATAATAATTTGACTCGAGCAATCCATATCACAGACTTTATTTGATTTGGTTTGTAGAAACTTCTGGTAAAATGAAGCCGCGAATGACTAACTTTCAGAAGAGAAAAAAGGAAATAAACATCTTTTTTGTAAGTAATTTAAAAATTTTACGTAAAATCATGTAACTCGTTATTAACTAATTAATTTGGAAACCGCAAAAAATAAGTCGGATATCTCAGGAGCGCCAAAGGTGGGAAAAAGTTAAATTTGGACTGAAGACTCCAAATTGCAAATAATATTTCACTCGACGACATCTGGCTACAGAGAATGAAGCTTAGCCGGTGGTGGAAAAAAATATAATATATTAAAATCGTATTTTTGGAAGACAATTCTAGAGAAACGTCAGGATAAAATTGACGTGCCATAATAATAATTATTTTGATTTAATAATTTCTCCAACTTAGCTTGTAGTGTTGCACAAAATATAATATCAAATATGAGTTCGTAAGTTTTTACATTTACTTGTATTTCATTCTTATTTATTTATTTTACTAAAATAAATATTTTTATTATACAGGATGTCACAAAATAAAGTGATAATACTTTAAGGTTTGTATTTTTTTTTATTTTATTTGTACTCGTATATTAATTGTACCAAAATTATTTTTGGGATTCGTATGGGCAAGCGCCAAAGTGTCACACGAGTTTTCCCATACAAAAGTGAAAAATAACTTGAGAGATGTCAAAGGACACCCGAATGGAACGGAGTTATTTCATAAGTTAAAAAATCTGTACATATAAATACTTACTCATTCATTTCATAATCATTATTTAAAAATCGCTATCTATTGACGCACAGGAATACCATCAATGCGCAGCGCCCTCTGCCCCTAACATGTAGGTACTAATAAAAAAGTGTCGAGGTCAAGTGTCGTTTTTTTCGGGGCGCAACGGGCGAAAAGGAACTCCGTTCCAAAAAGCTTTTTCAGCGCTGCTAGTTTTACAGTGAACTCCATACACGGGACCCATAGGTACACACCCTAAAGCATTATCACTTAATTTTGTTACAACCTTTATAAAAATACAGTCATATTTTATTACTATAACTTAGTATTACACATAATATGAGTCATTATAGTACTTACACTCGTCGAACAAAATACTCAACAAGTAAAAATCTGAGGTAAAAATATAAAAAATGGGTATTTTTTTCACTCTCACAAGTACACAATTCAAACATTATGGCTGTCCCGCCTTAAATGGATGGGACTTCTGGAATGTAAAAAGATTTAATACGCTCATTTTTGCAAACCACTTTTGGAAATTCTTTTATTTTTATTACGGTTTAATTTGTTAAACATTTTTATGTCCTAACTCGTACATTAAGTCTTTACATTAAGACATTAAGTCTTCCAGACTTATTCTAAATATCTCGTAATAAAAGTAGCTTGTAGATAATATCTTTCTTGTAATCTAAGTATAGAGTAAATGGATAATATTATTATCTCTATAGAGTGGACTACAAGATCTATTGACAGACATTGGTGTTTGCTAAGTAAAGAGCTTTCAGCCTTTTCGATAAAAAAAGACGGGTTGCACTCCGGGAGTGCCGGCAGAAGTGAAAACTTGATTATTAACGCATTTTTTATGAAAATTAATTTTTAAAAAATCGATTTTTTTAATTACTTAATCGAAACCCTTACAATCGATTAAAAAATATCGACAATTGAAAAAAAACAATCGATTGTTCGATTAATCGACTTCGATGTTACAACACTACTCTCCAACCGTCTTACGGTTTTTCGATCAGCACACGTGACCTGACGCGAGTTTCACAGTTTTTACCCATCCTACAAAAGTGCTCAACGCCGCTAAAGAAGTTTTCACTTCAAAAATTTACGGACCAATCATGAATAATTAAAGGTATCTTTTTAATCTATACATATAATAAAACTGTAGAAATGAAAATTCTGTACATTAAAGATATTCAAAAAATAATAAACATGTTACTACATCGCTATAGAAGCTAAAACTGTGGTTGGTTTTTTGTCTGTCTGTCTGTCTGTCTATCTGTCTGTATGTTTGTTCCAGCATCACACGAAAACTACTGATCCGATTTGAATGCGGTTTTCACAGATATATTTGTCTTCCTCCAACTTAACATCTGGTGTATAAAAAATTTCTCCCCCACCCCTCTAAGGGTACAAAAGAGGGGTCAGAATTTGTTTCAAACTTTTGTATATAACTCGAAAACTACTGATCCGATTTGCATACGGTTTTCGCAGATATATTTTTCGGCTTCCAACTTAACATCCGGTGTATAAAATTCCTTCCCCCCACCCCTCTGGGGGACCAAAGAAGGGGTCAGATTTTGTATCAAACATTTTTCTTTGGACTTACTTCATATTATTTAATGTGTTTTTAAACTTAACATCTGGTGTATAAAATTCCCCCCCCCCTCTTAGGGGACAAAAGAGGGGGTAAGATTTTGTATTAACTGATGAAGTAGAAATACTTTAAATGGCAAAACAATGTTTGCCGGGACAGCTAGTTAAAAATATAATTTATGCTCGTACAACAAGTTCAATTATGACTTAAATTTAAGTCAATAGAGAAATAATCCAAACTAGAAATTGAAATAAACGAACCGAACCAAAACTTGAAAATAAACGTTCGCGACAAGAAGAGAAAAAACCGGAGTGCATGTGCCAAGCTGCCGCCATTAAACTATATTTAGCCCGACCAGGATGTTATTGCGATCCTTTTACTGTTTTATTACTGCACTGTTTGCCCTGGGTCTGCTTCACTTATTTTTAGATATCACTAGCCCAGCAAACGTTCTTTTGCCGTATACGCTGCATCGAGTATGACTACAAGTATACTACAAGTTTGTAATCGCTTCTTTTTTAGGGTTCCGTACCCAAAGGGTAAAAACGGGACCCTATTACTAAGACTTCGTTGTCTGTCTGTCTGTCCATCTGTCCGTCTGTCTGTCTGTCTGTCTCCAGGCTGTAACTCAAGAACCGCTATAGCTTTTGCTTGTAATCAATAATGGTAACAGCTAAGCACTTGAAATTTTCACAAAATCCTCAATTGTATGTGTACTTTAATATTAAATAATACAATTAAATTAAAATAAATAACGAAGGGGGCTCCCATACAAAAAACACAATTTTTCCCCTATTTTCGCTCTACAACGGTACGGAACCCTTCGTGCGCGAGTCCAACTCGCACTTGGCCCATTATTTAAGAGCCTATGCTGTTCCACTGCTGGGCAAAAGCCTCCCCCAAATTCTTCCAGTTCTCTCGATAAAATGCGGCCGTAGGCCAACCTGGCTCGTATTTGTCTATATAATATCGCTTCTATATAATAATAAATCCCACACCGGTTTCGGTGACGGTACGCACTTTCATTGAAACCAGGCCAGTTAAACCTGAGTAATTTTTTAATGCCTAAGTATTAAGTATGTTCTATATTCATTTAGTGGGACGGAAGACCGACATGATTGGCGATGGGATCAGGCGCAGGACCATTTTGTTACATGCCCATGGGATGGGACGCAGGGATCATCTTGCTTGTCAGACAATCAGGTGAACACTGTCCTTCTTCTTCTTCTTCTTTTTATTATGGCTCCTTGGTGAGTTGCCAATGTCAGAGTGAGTGGCGAGACTCTGTGTTGAAGAAGGTCTAATGACTAAACAAGGGTACGGTTTACTAATTTAAAAAACAGAGTCTGTTGAGAGTACCTAAAACAACACAAACATTTAGGGTTAGTAACTAATTACAATTTTATTTTGTTAGTATCTATAAATGTACATAACACTTTAATAAATGACCAATGACATGTTTCCAACGCGAGAAACGAGCTTCCGACCTACGAGTCAAGAGTCCCTATACTCTATCTATATCATTGAATCATAGAGCCATTGCGTAATGTCTTACGATTATATAGTATTTTGATCCAACATGAGCCAACTTGGTGCTGCATAGGATAAGCACGAAAACCTCTTTAAAATTAGGGTAACTTTCAGTTAAACATAATATTTTCTTTGTTTAAACAATGCTAAAATTACGTTCATTTATACTATAACTACCCTCGACAGGCAACCCACAACAAAACTGCCACTAAAGTGTGACTTAATGAATATTCAAACGAAACGCTTCTGTTATTAACGGCGACTTTTTAACAATATTTCCGAGGGCAATTGAAGACATGAGTGGATCAAGTGAGTAACTAACAATTTGAAGATTGACATAATATGCTCTTATGTTGTAAAATGCTCATTAACATCTTCATCCACTCATGTCTTCAATTTGCAAAAACCTTGTAACTTAGCTACTTCATCATCTGGTTAATATAATATTATCTGATTACACATAAAATCCATATTTTTTTCATCAAGTGCCTATCTGTTGCCGCCATTAATGATATCGAGAAAAAAAAGGCCAAAAAAATCACGTTTGTTAAAATATGAGAGCCCCCCTTAAATATTAATTTTATATTGTTTTTAGTATTTGTTGTTATAGTGGCAACTGGCAACAGTAGATAATATACACAATCTGTGAAAATTTCAGAAGTCTATAGCGGTACTATAGCGGTTCTTGAGATACAGCCTGGAGACAGACAGACGGACGGACGGCCGCATAGGCGGACAGACATTAAAGTCTCAGTAATAGGGTCCCGTTTTTACCCTTTGGGTACGGAACCCTAAAAAAGACAATTTTCAAATTATTAGTTACCTACTTCATCCACTCAGGTCTTCAATTTATATGCTTTCAGTGAACAAAAATTGTGGAAATTTAATATTTACTCGGCCCACATTTGTATTCTGCTCGTGAACTTTTTATTTCACTGTTTGGGAATGGTTACGTGAAAATAACTCTTACAATTTCCTCTTTAAATCATTATCCTTACTGATATTATGAATGCAAAAGCATATCTGTAACCTATTCGGCTTTAATGACTGAACCGGTTTAGATAAAATTTGGAGTGGGGGCTTTGAGGCTTCAGTTTCCAATGTTATAGAAGGCCAAAAAGCCACGCGCCGCTGCTTTCGAGGCCTGTCCATATAAATCTATACAATATAGGTTACAATATAGTTTGACGACCTCTGTGGCTCAGTGGTGAGCGCGTTGGTAGCTCAAGCCGGGTGTCGCGGGTTCGAATCCCGCCGACGGAACAAAAAGTTTACAATGTTCCCGAGTCTGGATGAGTATTAAATATGTGTATGATGTAATAAAAATCTTAAATATAATTATAAATTATGTAAATTACGTATACATATTATAAAAGTATTAAATATATTTCCGTTGTATGGTACCTGTAACACAAGTCCTTTAGGTACATAGCACGGGGCCAGACTGACGTGGTGTGAAGCGTCCATAGATATTATTATAGGAACGTACCGCCACCGCTCCCGCCCCGCTGCCCGCTAAGTTTGAGACTGTAGCCTTAGATACAAAAAATTATAACAAAGGATAGTTTTTTGTGGTAAATGAATTTTGACGCAAAGGAGTTGCCATCTTCTAGTACTTTATCGTGCTCTAGAATAATTTGGTCACCGAATACAGGTCATTCAGTAGCTAAAATATTGAAAATGAAAAATGAAAAAAAAAGGTTTATTCAATAAACAAACTTACAACTAGCAAACACCTTTATTTCTGCCAAACTGCATAACAGTTTGTAGGCAGAATTAGCTCATAATACCTTACAATTTATCTATATACATAAAATTACAAGTCCTGACTGATTGACTGATTGACTGACTGACTGACTGACTGACTGATTCATCATCGCAGAGCAAAAACTGTTAAAGTTACAGCCACGAAATTTGATGAGCAGGGTTGTTTTATTAGGTAGACACCCACTAAGGAAGGAATTTTGGAAATTTTAACCCGAATGTGTTTGTATTAAGTACCGGTACGCCGTCCGGCAACTCACCTGCAACTCTTCTAATGTTGCGAGTGTTCATGGGAAATGGTAGTTACTTTCCATCAGGTAACCCGTTTGCTCGTTTGCCCCATTATTTAATAATAAAAAAATTATATACAAACTGCCTTTAAAGATAACTTAACTTTAAAATGTATGGATCTTGTATTTTCATGTTTTAACTAATAAAAAAGTTAAAAGTCTCTGAGTGCAGCCGTTATAGATTTCCAAAATAACAAAGATATAAGTAACACACGTTATAATGTGTTTTTTTCCTGAATAAAAGTTTTACTTCAAATATTATATGCAGGCAGTTTTGCCAGTGTAGCGCATATTGTAACAGGTAAGAATTTTGTGTTCTATTTACACTGTGGTTTTAGACTCTTTACAAAAGAGAAAAAAAGGTACGAACAATTGTTGCACAACGCCACCGGCTACGGACGCAGTATAAATAATACAGTAGTTCAGCTGTGTGTACAAAAATTTGCTCAAACGACAAACACAATAGAGTTTTAAACAAGTTCAGGAATATTTTTAGCGTGGATTCAAAGTTGTTCTTTCTCGTGGTTTCGTTTGTCGAATATACAATATGGTGTAGTAAAACTAAGTGATAATACTTTAGAGTGTGTATGAATCCCGTATATTATAGAGTTCACTGTAAAAGTAGCAGCGCTGTAAGAGAAAAAAAAATCACTTTTGTATGGGGAAACTCGTGACGCTGGGGTGCTTGCCCATACAAATCACAAAAAATTGGTTTTTCAGCGCTGTTACTTTCACAGTGAACTCTCTACTAGGAACTCATACACACCCTATAGTATAATTATCACTTAGTTTTGTTACACCCTGTATAATTTAATTTAAATTATGAATCATTTTTCAGGCCCGAGCCTCTATTTATGCAAAAAACGGTAATTTTTGAACTGTTACTTACCTTGTTCTTCCATTCACATCGGCAATCCCTGGTAAAGTTAATGATCGTTACTTCATTATAACTTGTATTCTATAGCAATCTCAATATAAATGGAGCCGTCTCCCTTGGGGGATGATCGGCGACAGAGCCTTGTTATTGGAGTCAGGTATACGGAACCAATTATTAGGATTCCGTCTGGGATACCTTACTCGAAACTTCGAAAGTGATATTATAGAAAATAATTAAGTATTTTGCAGTGATTTGTAAAAGTATTAATTTTTGAACATATTTCTACATTAAAAAAGCTATACAGTATAATAAAATACACACTATTTTTGCATACTTACATAAATGGCAACAGGGGTTACCCACCACCCCAGATTTTAAAATAGTGATTCAGCGAAATGTAACATAATCATTACAATCGGTTCATTAGTTTTGGCATGAAAGCGAGACAGACAGGCAGACAGAGATATTTTCGCTTTTTTGTATATAATACTATATTAGCAAGGATTTTATTATGTAACAGCTTATTTTGTTAAAAGCTTCTATTAATAAATTACTCACATTCAAAAGTAATCGTTTTTCAAAAGCTTGTAACTACGGTTTTAAATGTTATCACTTATCATATAATTAAATAAAAGTTATGATTAAAATAATTATTATAGCACTAACAGCCGCGCTCAGAGACGAACATTAATTACTTAATTGTAATTAAATGAATATTTTGACATAAGCTCCATACATTATCTCTCAAACTCTTCATTAAATTGAAGTTTAATCATCATTAAATTTCTCTGAGTGCGGCACCAAGTTAAGTTTAGTTTAGACTTTAAAGTTCTTCTTCTTCTTAAAATTTAAAGTTCTCAAAATATCTGCTTAAATGAGTTGCGAGCAATTAATATAATCTTAATATACTATAATCATTATATTCATACCAATAAAGAAATTAAGACATGAATGGATGAAGTAGGTAACAAAAAATTTCAAAAACTGAGAAATAACACTTTAAACTTTCGCGTTGCATTATAATTGAAAAACTTACCGATCAATAACTGAAAAATATTAAATAAATAAATATAAAATCTATGCTTCCTTTTACACACAAAATTCTTATATAGCAATGTTTGTAATATTTAAAAAGATCGACCGATTTTGATGATAATATGTGTTTCCTGCAGGTTTGAGACTAGGTCGACAATCGACATTTATTCGCATTCGAAATGAATAACAAAATATATTTTGTTGGGTCAACTAGCATCTAATATTGGTGTAGATATCGTCGAGTATAATTAATATTACCATAAAAATGTTTATTATAAAGCAAAACATAATAAATAAATAGTTTCGCAGGAATATATTTATTATTCAAGGAAGAAATTGCATCAAAAATAAACTTAAATGATTTCACTTATTAAATATTTTATGACACTTAAAAATATACGCCTTATTTCGAAGCGAGAAGTTTGTTAATAAACTTCAGAAACTCTTTTTAACGCTGCATAAGGGAAAGACGTGACAAAAAATAATAAAGTTTCCTAACTTTTTTTTTTAATAATAAAGTTGGGAAGATGTAAAATTGTGGATGTATTCATGGCCATCTCGAATAATGAAGAGTTTTGCCTACGAATTAACCACAATATTATAATCGCTTGGATTTGTCCATAATGTATAATGAACCACTTTTTACATTTTTAGTAAGTTTAAGGCGCTATATTGATAATAACGTCCTTTTTGAAGTAATTTTATAGGACTCTCAGAAATGTTAAAAATCTGGTAATGAGATATACATATCTTCATAGCCTTATCTAGGTTTGAGAAGAACCAGAAACACGATTAATGTATTTTGCCTCGATACATTTCTCGATCGAAATGACCTCTTAAAATTACGAAATTTGAAGATTATTTTTAAACGAGAACAGATGTATTGTAGGAAATTAGTCTAATTAATAGACACTTTTGCAACCCAAAATCGTATACTGCGTGACTGGTGAGACATGTTCAATACTTGAGGACGTAATATTTGGCTATTATATTAGTTGGAAAAAAATAATATAAAAAAATAATATCAATTGATCACTGAGTAAATGTAGCTTAAAGTTAAATAATTCTTTACCCAACGCATGGACACCGCGAGCGGGAGGGGTAGTTGTGTGGTGTTTCTTTAGTAGCGCACGCCTCTGCACCGGCCGCATAGTATGCCTATTTGCCTAGCCGCGTAATTTACTTAGTATCCATGATTCACAAATTTTTGGGAAATTCAAAAAAAAATTAAGAACCTAATTTTATTACTATATTTATAATGAGAATCGAGTACTGAATACTCTCCTTAAATATCGGTATTGACTCACCAGTCATGCTGTAGAAGCATTTTGCTTAAATGCTCCTAGTTATTGTTTAAATGAACAAAATTACGTTTTTTCGCATGTTTTCCGAGCGCGCCGATAGCTTCTGCCCGCAGCGTATTAACGACTTTATAATCATACAAATTAAGTATAAAATTGCTATCAATATAGCGCCTTAATTCAAAGAGATAATTTTATTTTAATTTCAAACCTTTTTAAAATAAACGAGATAAACTTTTAAGAGCAACAGAATTGCGGCCGTCAACTTGTAAATATCCTTTATCCTTCGGCCATAGGGCACCAAAGTGCTAAGGGCTAGGGCTGAATGACGAATAATGCCACAAACTTAGGTGATTACACAAACTAGGGTATAAATGTAATCTTAATTAACACATTGCTTGTTAAGGCCCGTATTCACTTTGATTAGTAATAAGTGCAAGTGATTAGGGCAGGTGATTAGTAATCAGGAAAAGTACGTGTGGACTGTGATTGATTAGTTCCTTTAATTTCTCCTAATCACTTGCACTAATCACCTGCACTAATCAAAGTGAATACAGGCCCTTAGGGCCCAAAGTTAAGTTTCACCACTTCCTGATAAAGTGCCGGATAGGCTATCCACAACTTTTTTGACAGATTCTCTATACTTCGTCTATAGAGATTGATCTGTCAAGTTAAGTGGTGGATAGCCTATCCGGCACTTATCAGGAAGTGGTGAAACAGGCCCTTAGGGTTAGAAATATCAGAGAAATTGATTAATAATTAATGTTATCTTTTTATTTACAATTAATTATTAATTGACAACGTCATTTGGTCAAATTATGTCAAACCCAGCTGACAAATCACAAGGCTTTTTAAGCTACTGCACAGCCTTTAGACTGCGTTTTCACCGGAGATGTGCTGCGACTTGCGAGGAATGAGGTCACGTCAATGAAGCGATTCTATTAGTTCTCAAAAACACATTCCTCGCAACGTATCTTTGGTGGAAACGCAGCCTTATCGCGGGATGGTGAACGAATCAAGAAATTCCGTAACGAAAAAACCTAACACCCCCACACCGTCCGGCGCAGTGGTGCGGCGTTGCCGTGCATCGTCTAACTTAAATTAGACGTATGCGAATAACAATCGCATAAGTTGATAATAATAGTATGCAATTATAGCTTTACCGCGGCATATGTGCTGCCTGTATTTGGTTTTTACAACGGCAATGCTCTTTATAATAACAATTTACAATCCTATTTCAATAATGTTGATATTTATTGTATATTTTGTTTGTATACGCATTGCGGCTGTAGCGTTTTGCTTATTCCAGCGTGGAATTATTAATAAGAAGAGCCGAATCCCAAATTATGGGCCTATTCCCTTTCTATATGGAAGTTAATGTTTTCTTAAGTAAGCACTTAATGAATTACTTGCTTGTAGTTTGAATTGTTTATGCCTTAATGGGCAGGATTAACGTGAAACTATAATATTTTAAACTACGAACTTAATTTATAACTAGCTGTCCCGGCGAACTTCGTGTCACTTTAAAACCTTCCCTGGACTTCAAGAATTATTAATAAGACTAAACTTAGCCAAATCGGTTCAGGCGTTATCGAGTTATAGCGTTACTAACACAATCGAAGATCCATTTTTAATGTTCCGTACCAAAGGGTAAAAACGGGACCCTATACTAAGACTTGTTGTCTATCCGTCGTCTGTCCGTCTGTCTGTCTCCAGGCTAACGGTAATAGCTAGAGATTTGAAATTTTCACAGACTATGTATATCTGTTGCCGCTATAATAACAAATACTAAAAAGAAAAGAAAATTAATATTTAAGGGCGGCTCCCATACAACAAACGTGATTTTTTGGCCTTTTTTGCTTTATATCAAAAATGGCAACAGATAGGTAATTGAATTTTTCACAAAATCCTTAGTTATATGTGTACTTTAATATTGAATAATAATATTAAAAGTAAAATAAGATAAAAAATGAGGGAGGCTTCTATTTTCTAATTTTGCTCTATAATGGTGTGCGAGTCCGACTCGCACTTGGCCGATTATTATATATATAGATACCTCTTATATTATACAATGTAATAATAATAATTGGTAGTTATATTGTCCGAGCATAACAATATTTGTAGGCTACGGGAGGAGGAATTTGGAATAAAATTCTTGAATGCACGAGAAAGTCCGATATATTCACGAAAAACTCAAAGTACACTTTACAAAACTAAGACTAAATTATAACTGCCGACGCCCGACGCCCGACATTCACTTTTAAACAACTGAACAAAACAATTGAATTTCGCGGCGTCGCTTCGCCATAGACAAAACATAAACAATAACTTTTTTTTACATTTCCTGAATGTGGCAAAATGCAGTACGTGGTGGTCGCGTCGCCAACATTCCCCACCCCAGTGCTGGAACAGCACTCTTAGCCCATAGGCACACGTGCGACGCGGGTCGCAGAGCGTCTCAGGATTCCAGCCCTAGTGCGAATGTCCACCACTCTGACGCGCTCATTTAATATGACTCTCAGTGAACCTTTGACAGTCCGAATGAGACGCTCCCATGCCCCACCCCAGTGCGGACTGGAGGGAGGTCACCTCGCAAATTCGTACCGTTTTATCAGAATACAAGTGTAGGCCATCGGGCTTTCACACTAACCGGCCGACGTCGCGTGCCGCGTCGATGCGACCACCGGTGCGCAGGATTCCGTGCTCGTCGAGAAACGGAGACAAGGTAAGTAACCTACTTTTCTTATTTACAAAATTATTATTTTTCAGACTATGTACATCTTCGGGAAAACTCTGTAGCTGCGCGTATTTACCTAACAGCTGTTCAGCCTTAGACATTAAGTCACCGTCGATAGTACCGGTAAGCTTCTTACATTTAATATTAACAAACGAAATAACTATACAAGTAGACCTAAGTAACCGTAGCCACGATGAGAATCGCAGCGGATCGGGCACAGCAGGTAGATTATTTTCGACTATGTGGACTGTATTTACAAACTCTAGATCCACCTTATTGACTTTCGGTACCAAGAAAACCGCTGGCCAAAACGGCTCATCATTATACAAAAAATTCGGGCCACGGAACCACTCGCTATCGGCGTTAAAAACCGAAAAATCACAAGAATCTCTTGTGGCCAGATCTGCGACATTTAATTTGGTAGGTACATACCTCCACTCGTTAATATTTGTTAGTTCATCTATCTCCCCTAGACGATGAGCAATAAAAGCTTTATAACAGCGCGCGTCGTTCCTAATCCAATGTAGAACCGTACTAGAATCACACCAAAAATATCTATTTACAGGTTTCATAGTGTGCTCCCTTCCAATAGTGTCGGCGAGCCGAGCCGCGAGAAGCGCAGCTTGTAGTTCCAAGCGTGGCACCGACGTAAGTTTTAAGGGAGCCACTCGACACTTACTGGCAATAAACGCAACGCGAATATTACTATTTGACATCCAGCGCCAGTAAGCGACAGCGCACATAGCCTTAGTAGACGCGTCGCAAAATAAATGCAATTCTGAATTATTGTAACCGCCCGAAATGTAAGTACACGCGTCAGCTGTTCGTGTCCTTGACCCGGGCGACGGAGCACGCGCGGGCGCGCGCGGGGAAGCGAGGAGCGCGCGGGGAGACGGGGGGCACTCGCTATTCGGTGCATCGAGTACATTCCTAGGACTATTTACATTTTGAAAATAATGCGGCAAACTAATGACATTTTTTATTTTATTCTCGACCTTAATAATTATTACACTATTTTCAGCGCGCGGAAGCGACTTCGGAGTCTTACTATTTACATAAAGTCCACTAGTCGAGCGGACAACAGGTTCATCGTAGATGAGCAGCGCTGAGTGGGACACATTAGGTAAGTTGGACACTAAGCCATGGATACACCAACCTAGTGAGGTCAGTGTCCCGTAAGGTTCGTTAGGTTTGCCTCTCATAATTTTGAGCGGCAAAATCAAATCATAGTTATCTTGACCTATTAATATTTCAGGTTTACACATCCCTGTTGCAAAATTATTATGAATTTGACTTAAATGTTTATATTTACAGAAATCTACAGACGTTAAGTTTTGCACCGGTAACTTTAACTCTTCTATGCTGCGCGCGGTAAATTCGAACTTCTGTCCGTCAGAGTTCGAAATACACGTCCGTACCACCGTACTGTTACATTCTAGCGCGGTGTTATTCCACGCGCCGCATACACGTAAAGTTTGTCTATCTCCACATAAACCTAACTTATTAGACAACTCACTACTTATTAAAGAAACACTAGAGCCATCGTCTAACATGGCTACACAATTTATAACACCATTAGGGCCGTGAATATTAACACGGACGACTTTTAACAGACATTGTGTTGTACTGCAGGTATTTACATTGGACACATTCTGTTCCTGCGAGGTACTGTTTGTATTTACACTATGTACACTTTGTTCAGATCTACAGGTGTTTATATTTTCGACATCTTGTACCTGAGACCCTACATTAGACAACTGTGCAGTACTTACATTATGCTGCGGCAAAGTGAAGTGCAACAACCTGTGATGCGACTGGTTGCAGCCGTCGGCGTCACACGCTGCTGCTGGGCAGGTCTCCCGGTTGTGGCAGCCGTTCAGACACTTGTAGCACAAACCTTGACGTTTCACAAAGTCCCACCTGTCTTTGCGCAGAGACCTACAAAACTTTTTACACTCCGGTAAAATATGCACACCTATATTACAATATTTACATTTAGACCTACTATTATTACCTACTTTGTTATGCACAAACATTACGTTTTTAGAGTCACTAGACACACACTTACGGTTCTTAAAATACTCATTGGACACACAGAGAGACACTGAGGTTTTGGACACTTTGAGGGCCTCTTCACTAAGGAAATTAGAGAGAATTTCGAGTCTACACACTGAATTATTAACACATATTAAGGGATAACTGTAATCACTCCACTTGGACAATAGTATGGGGGGCAATTTAGACAACACTAGGGACGTTATGTTCACTCCGCGTAGGTACTCCTCCTGGGACAGACACCTGACTGCAGCCACGTAGTTCTTGACCTTGATGGAGAAGCTGACGATGTCTCGGTGGTACTCCGGGCCCACGGGGTGCAGCTTCCGTATCTCATTGAGTATCCTAGGCAGGATGACGTCCGGCTGACCGAACTGCAGCTCCAGCGTTGACATGACGGCCTCGGGGTCAGCGGCGCTGATGAGGAGGGCGGTGACGGACTCTCGTGCCGCTCCTCTGAGACACTTTCGCAGGCGCCACATGTTCTCCTTGGCGGTAAACTGGCAGACCTCCGTCGACTCCTCGTACGCCTGTTTGAAGGCGAGCCACTCCATCGGGTCGCCGAAGTATGTAGGTAGCTCCTTCGGGGTACACAATCGGCTGACCATTCCTGCGTTCGCGGCATTAGTAGTAGCGGCCACAGCTACTTCCTTTAGCGCTTCCGCTAACTTACTGAAGTCCGATTGAGTATTCGCGTCGTTTGGCGAGAAACGCGCGGCTTCGATCGGCTCGGCGCGGGCGGCGGCGGCGGCCGGCCCGCCCCGCGTATGCGCGGTGGACAAGATGGCGTCGGCGCTTCGATGAAAATAATTATTTTTATTATTTACACAATTATTTTCAATATCGACATTTTGTTCGCCGTTTTCTAGCCATTCTTCGACTTTGTTCGATAGTGACGAGCATTCTGAGCTTGCACTTCTGTGTGAATATTGCTCTTCAAGCGCTGCAATTTTCGCCGCCATTTTTCGTTCTATGACTTCTTGTTGGACTTTGGCTAATTTTTCTGCGGCTTTCCGTTCGGCTTCGAGTTGGGCTTCCACTTGCGCCTTCGCAAGGGCTTCTGCAGCCTCTGCAGCCTCCAGCTCGATAAGCTTCTTTTGCGCCTCGAACTCGAGATTTCTAGACATTTTAGACGACTTACTGTGAGTCTTCCGTTCGGACTTTATGGATCCACGGCAGACAGGCTCCGACCTGTGACTGTTGCCGTGGTCCCCGGTAGTTCGTACATCCCCATAAGGTTCCTCCCGCGCCGATTGACTCTGCAACATCCTCTGCCTCGCGCCACGAGTTAGTACCATATCGTGTGGCGGAGGATTGGACATCGCGTGCTGGTTAAACGACGAAAAAGTAGACGATCCGGCTCGAAGGACCAGCCTTTGTAGGCTACGGGAGGAGGAATTTGGAATAAAATTCTTGAATGCACGAGAAAGTCCGATATATTCACGAAAAACTCAAAGTACACTTTACAAAACTAAGACTAAATTATAACTGCCGACGCCCGACGCCCGACATTCACTTTTAAACAACTGAACAAAACAATTGAATTTCGCGGCGTCGCTTCGCCATAGACAAAACATAAACAATAACTTTTTTTTACATTTCCTGAATGTGGCAAAATGCAGTACGTGGTGGTCGCGTCGCCAACAATATTATTTGTCTATATCTTGTGTATTGTAATTTGTATAGGCTTTACTTGCTACGACGTAGCAGAAAGCGCGTAGCAGCTCTACGGCAATAGTCGTAGAGCTGCTACGCCAAAGTAGTGGCCCAAGATTATAATAAAACTAGATGACGCAAGCAACTCCGTTGCGCCAAATTTCATTTATCGCGCGGGAATTGTACATTTTTCCAGAATGCAAAGTATATCCTATGTCCTTTCCCGGGACTGATAGTATATCAAACAGCAAAATCAGTACAGCGGTTTGGGCAAAAGTAACAGAATGACAGACAAACACACTTTCGCATTTCTAATATAAGTATCGATTTATGTTACGTAATACCATTCATCATAATATTATTTATTAAAACTAGTTGACCCGGCAAACATTCTTTTGCCATTTAAAGTATTTCTACTTCATCAGTAATTGATACAAAATCTTACCCCCCTTTTGTCCCCTAAGAGGGGTGGGGGGAAAAATTGTGTACACCTGATGTTAAGTTGGAAAATACAGTTAATAATATGACGTAAGTCTGTTAAAGAAAAAATTTGATACAAAATCTGACCCCCTTTTTTGTCCCCTTAGAGAGGTGGGGGGGGAAATTTTTTTATACACCAGATGTTAAGTTGGAAGAAGACAAATATATCTGTGAAAACCGCTTTCAAATCGGATCAGTAGTTTTCGTGTGATAGTGGAACAAACATACAGACAGACAGACAGACAGACAAAAAACTAACCACATTTTTGGCTCCTATAGCGATCTAGTGACACCCCCGCTTATTATTTTGTGAATATCTTTAATGTACAGAATTCACATTTTTACAGTTTTATTATATGTATAGATTAAAACGAAATTATAATGAAAATATTTCACTCCTTGGTTCCTAAAAGTATTTTATTGTGTAACAAACAATGTTTCTCCTTGAGTGGAGTTATAAAGTATAATAGCTACATGTTGCAACTTTTCAGACCTACTTTAAGTTTGTAATTCCTATACGTATCCAAGTGGTTTTGATGTTGATTCACTTAATTCTTTCACGGGAATTCTCTAATTGTTCCAAAAAATTATAGCAAATCGCTCTTAAATTCTAGAATACTTCGTATCATCATAATTAAGTACTATCAGAAAAGTCGATTCCTAGGCAGATAGCGGACGTAATGTAATTTGGTCGCGTTAAGTCAAACTCGGCCGACCAATCACAGCTAACATTAGCTTTGTCCACACTGTGTCTTTTTTTGTTCATCAAGGGCATGCGTTATAGGGCAGTTAAAAGCGAACGTGAGGCATGCCCGTGACGCGCGTTGAAATCGTAGCGCGCGCTATGATACTTTTCTTTCAACGCGGGTGGATTTTGACGCATTCAATTATTGAATATTATGCCAAACGGAAGTTGAATAAAAAGAAGGACGAAAATTGAAGATGAAATTGAATAATGTGGATATAGCTATTGAATTGACATAAGCCGACCAAACAACGTTAGTCCGTCAACTGCCTAGGAATCAATTTCCTCGATGGTACCTCTATTCTAGATAGTTATTATCCTAATAAAACAAAAATTATGACCTAAATCTTACAGGTTATTACCTAAATACCTAGGCGGTCCATGTCCAGGTAATTGTGGTATCGATTATCCGATTATTGGGTCTAGCTCACTTGATATTGCTAAACTAATTGTTTGCTTAATCTCATATTAACGGTGCTCTAAGCGTTAAACGATGGTTAAACAAGGATTATTATTGATTAGTTAAGTATACAGAATGTATAACAAAAATAATTGGTGATACTTTAAGCCTTAAAGTATGTATGTATAACTCGATGTATGGTACCCATATATACCTTAAAGTTTAAGGTGACGCCTTGATAATTTGGCTGTAGCGATGTCCATTTTTCTCAGCAATGACTAAAGCTAAGAAATTAAAGTTCACTGTCAGTATTCATCACGTCTTTGTCTTTGAATTACCCATAGCATAACACGATTGGTCAACTTTTATAACACAGAATAATCAGTCAAACAGACCTGTGTAAAAAAAGGGATTCCTATTTTGCCAACAGAGGAGAGTGATATAAGCTTCCAAAAGTTGTACATAAATTGGTTCTAGTATACACTTTAATTGGTCCATAGCTTATATGAAATGTAGGTATTTATGGTTTTTAAATTACGCGACAAAAACCATTTTGTCGCTACGCCCTTTCAATTTTTTGCTGTTCCATTGCTTGTTTTCTATGAGAGGCCGGGCCAGCCTCGCATAGAAAACAAGCAATCTCAAACACATCCAACACGGTTTTTTACTTTAACATGGCGTCACCTTAATATATTATGTTCACTCTTAGGGTCAATTCAGAACGCAACGCGACGCGTAGATGCATTTCTATATTTGTATGGATTGAAGATTCGTCGTGGATTTCGTGGGTTCCATTCCCGAGTTGTAAATGTTATTTCCAAATTTCGTTAGGAGAATAAATCGGCAGGTATACCCGAGGAAATTGATTCCTAGGCAGTTGACAGACCAACGTCATTTGGTCGGATCATGTCAGTTCAATGTTAGTTATTGTGATCTTCGACGACCTCTGTGGCTCAGTGGATAGCACGTTGGTAGCTTAAGCTGGAGGTCGCGGGTTCGAATCCCGCCGACGGAACAAAAAGTTTTCAATGTTCCTGGGTCTTGGATGTGTATTAAATATATTTATCATATAATAAAAATCTTAAATATATGTATAGTATAAAAGTATTAAATATATTTCCGTTGTCTGGTACCTGTAACACAAGTCCATCAGGTACTTAGCATGGGGCCGGACTGACGTGGTGTGAAGCGTCCATAGATATTATTTTTATTATTATTATTATTATCTGTCGGCCGGGTTTGACATAACGCGACCAAACTACGTAGGTCTACCATCTGCCTGGGAATCAAATTCTCTGATAGTACTTCGACTTTGCCTAGTCTCAACCTTACGTCAATTTCGTGTTGACGTCTTGTCTGATGTTACACGATAGCCAGGCCATAAATGGCCGATATATAAATAGCTCCAGCCTCAACGTACAGCCTCATTGCTCACGCTTCCAGGCCACTGGCGAGTGTTGTATTAATATAACGCAAAAAATATCGCTGAAAGAACCTTTAAGGTGAAGTTCCTATGGTAAAATTTTTATTCTCTAGTACATTTCTTTACAGTTTGCTGCAAATACCAGGAGCCCAGTAGAGTTAGTTTTTTTTAATTAATTAAGTATAGGAGAATTTTTTTTGCACCAGTGCAGTGCTTAGAGGAGGACACAAATAGCTTAAATTCAAAAACTCGACCAAACCCGACGTGTGCGTTAGCCGCCATATTGGTTTGAACATCCAATGTTTTTTTAACTATACCTCCTTTATTTTTTATTTTTTTAAGGATCAGTCGCATATTTGAATAGTACAGAAATACAGAAACAATTAAATAAATTTATTGTGATTACGAATTAAGTAAATTTTTGGGCTTTCCTATTAAAAAAAAGAGAATTTCTACAGTGAAAAGTCACGAAAATCATAATATTATCTATCATAAAGATAATAATATATCTTACATAAAGGCTTTTTAACTTTAAAGTACCAAATTCAAACACTGAAACCTTATTGGCACTTAAAATGTTAAGAATACTTAAAAGCAACTTAATCCACCCTTTTAGTGCTGCCCAAAATAGATTTTATAGTGTAAAGGATAAAGAGATTTTCTCTACTATAAAAATGAGATGCTCAAAATCAAAATTTGGCACTAAGAAATAATATTATAATAAACTTAATAATATTGGTTTCCTGGAAAGTTAAGTACCAAATTAAATAAAATAATAAGAATCATGCTCCCTAACTAAGTTAATATTATATTACCTCATAGTAGAATTCAGTAAGCGTGTGTCTGTCTGCTTGTCACTTCTTTATGTTGTTACTTCCGGCTATCACGTAAAAATAGAGATCAACAATCCACTAGCAATAATCGCGCGAGCGATTGCTGGGTATAAAAAACAATGGTATCATTTATAGCGATCGATTGCAATCGTATTGTTTTGGCTGATACGTAATACATGGTAATACGAAATTGCGATTTTGGAGCAATTATCGCGCTATAATAATTGCTATCGCATTGCTCTCGCAAGATACGTGATACGGCTGCCGATCTGATCAGTGCGCTTTACAAAATTAAATAATTATAATATATTAGGTTTATTATGAGTATGTTTAGTATTTTAGATAAAGAAGGAAGTATGTTAGTAAATATATTTTTATCCCGAAAAACGTACGGCTTAGGCGCGATCTACTATTACTGCAAATTACAATAATTTTGTCCGAGCTAATATCACTTGAAGCAAGTTTGTTGTTTCGTGTTCGCATGGTATAGGCAACGTGGAAAAATTAAATGTATATTAAACCGCGCCAAAACTTGTTTATCGCGCGGGAACCGTAATTTTTTTTCCGGGACAAAAAGTATCCTATGTTCTTTCCAGGGACTCAAAGTACCTCCATGCTAAATTTCAAGAAAATCGGTTCAGCGGTTGGAGCGTGAGGAGGTAACAGACAGACAGACAGACACACTTTCGCATTCATAATAATAGTATGGATGGATATGGATTGTACAATGTACAGGTTACGGTAGGAAGACATAATATTCACCATGTGCAAAAAGTTGGTTTACTTAAGAAAAACAATTCTCACTAGGCTGTCAACTATAAACACAAAAACTTTTCCACGTCTTGATAAAACCAATTTCTAAGTATTTTCATGGCAATACCGATAAAATAAGAGTGAAACACGCTACATGTTCGCTGCAAGTTTGAAATTCCCAAGTGGGGAGTCAATATAATGTATGTCTTTACTCGGGAACCAATATTTTAGTAGACTTTTATAGTGAAGCACGCTTGACTTGATTTTATTTTAGAGCTTTCCGCAAAGTTGTAAGAAGATAATTTTGTTAATTGCCCCGAAAAATGTATGGTATGATATGAGTACCGTAAATTTTTTGGGGTCAAAACTATCCTATATTAGCCCATCAATCCCCAAGCGGCAGCCGGCTGCCGCATAACAACTGAAAATCTATTGTGTCTGCGATTCCCACGATGGAGGTGCTACACGACCTGGTGAACTTCGTATCACTTTACTTGTAATAAAAACCTTATTCGAAGGAAACTGATACCTTCAAGACAAAAATTACGCAAATCGGTTTAGCTGTTCTCGAGTTTTAGCGATACTAACAAAACTGAAAATTATTATGCTGACTGATTTTTTTTTACCCCTCTTCATGTCAGATGTTAAAAAGGATTGAAAGTATTTAAAAGGAAAACACAAGAGTCAAAGGCTTTTTTAATTTGTCTACGGGACCCTAGGAATGATTAATAGCCGCTAGTTCGAATTATATTATAAATATAGAGGCAATTTCGTTAAGTGGATTTTGATGGAGCAAACATGTTACTTTACTTTTCAGCCTTTTATTTGAGTGGTTTATTTTAGTACTTATCTAAAACTCAAAGACTCTAATCTCTTTATGAGATTAATTTTAAAATTAATTTTTCCAGGACTAAAAGTATAACCATATAGAAATCTTGTGCCAAGACGTTTATAAAATTGATCGAACAAGAACTAAATTATTATCTTTATTTTATCTTTTTTTTATTAAATAAGGGGGCAAACGAGCAAACGGGTCACCTGATGGTAAGCAACTACCGTCGCCCATGGACACTCGCAACATCAGAAGAGCTGCAGGTGCGTTGCCGACCTTTTATGAGGGAATACGCTCTTTTCTTGAAGGTTTGCAGGTCGTATACATACGTGACAGTTCGTTCCAGAGTTTTACAGTGCGCGGCAGAAAGTTACGCGAAAAACGCACTGTGGAAGACTGCCACTCATCAAGGTGATGAGGATGGTATGTTTTTCGCGTGGGACGATGGCGAAAGGTTGCAGGTGGTATGATTCCGAACAATTCCTCAGAGCACTCCCCGTGATACAACCGATAGAGGATGCAGAGTGAAGCTACATCTCGGCGTAATTCCAAGTGGTCCAAGCTGATATGATTATCTGAATATTTTATGTTAATGTGAACACCGTTATCCTTGAAACCATCAAATGTGCCCGTCAAAATGAACAACTTTTTCTATGGGAACAATGCTGGGAACTAAAAAAATCTAGGCATCCGTATGGGTATGAAGACGGCGTTTTTTTGAGTTCCCATATTATTCTCATAGAAAAAGTTCTTCATTTTGACGGGCACATATTTGGATGATTTGATGATTTTTTTTCGGGGGATTTTGATGGTTTCAAGTATGACGGTGTTTGCACCACACGGTGTATTATCTTTCATGTAGGTATATAAGTTACCAAAGGAGTTACAAGTGGAAGTAAAATTTTCTGAATGTGACGTAATACAGTTACGCTTGTTTACTCCAAAGAAATTTTGCCTCCTCAAATGCGAGAATGGTCCTTGTGCCTTTGACATAAAGGCCATGTAAGAGCAACTGAGAAAGAACTGTATATTACAGCAAATACCCTCGTCAACGTCTCACATATTCTTAACAATACAATCGAAATATAAAAATACAATAAGTTACTTTCGATATGTCTAATCCGATTTACGGGAATGTGGGAATAAACACACGTTTCAAAGTGAAAAGCCTTTCTCACTCATCTAGTGTCAGATCACTTACGAAAAAGCAAATGCAATGCAATGCAATGCAATGCAAACACTCATTTTGCTTTTGCATTGGAACACTATTTTAAAAATCCTTTTCCCCTCATTCAAATTGTATTAGAAAAACTGTGGTATTTTCTTCTTATGAACGAAAAAAATCTATCTTTAAACAGTATTTTCTTATCAAGGGACTACAGACTTTGTCATCTTCCAACAAAAAAAAAACATCAAACTCGGTTCATAAACGACTTACTAACGGATTTTTATCCGCGAGGCGCGAACAAACAAAAAAGGCATTGTTTTATGTACTCCTTTTTTAAAGTCGGTTAAAAATTATATCCGATTACTAGATACCCGGTGAACCTCGTATTACATCCCTCAATAATCCTTCCCTGGACTGTTACAAATATGTCAAGACTTTAGCCAAATCGGTTCAGCCGTTCTCGAGTTTTAGCGAGACTAACAATAAGTTAAACACATTATTCGTTTTTTTCCGTTTAAAATACTTATAGATTTATTATTATGAACGAAGTATACAATATAGAATTAGTAGTAGTTGTATGTTAGTATTAGTTATTTAGATAGATGTAAAGAAAATATAGAAGATTATTCAGAATACATAATTAATATCTTGCCATAACAAGAGAATAAGTTTTTTTTTTAATGAAATAAGGGGGCAAACGAGCAAACGGGTCACCTGATGGATAGCAACTTCCGTCGCCCATGGACACTCGCAACATCAGAAGAGCTGCAGGTGCGATGCCGGCCTTTTAAGAGGGAATAGGGTAATAGGGGAGGGTAGGGATGGGAAGGGAAGGATTAGGGTAGGGTAGGGATGGGAATAGGGTAGGGGATTGGGCCTCCGGTAAACTCACTCACTCGGCGAAACACAGCGCAAGCGCTGTTTCACGCCGGTTTTCTGTGAGAACGTGGTATTTCTCCGGTCGAGCCGGCCCATTCGTGCCGAAGCATGGCTCTCCCACGTTTGTATATTATTATGTTGTGTTATGTGTATGTATAAGTTTGTTTAGCAGAAAAGATTAGAAGGTTTTGTATGTTCTTATGAGTCTAATTCCAGCATATTCCCCTGTGCACGCCAAGTGATATATTTACATCGGAAAGCTCTGAATTTTCTTTATCGTCTATCGAACTTGGAGGTATATTTGATTTATTTTACAGTCAATTTAACGGGAGGAAGCTGTTCATAAATTCACTTGCCTGACTTTTTTTATTGGTTTTGTTTGTCTCCTGCGATCTGCTATCGGTAGACCAGATGTACCTATGAGTAGAGGTTGTATCAGTTATATTTTATAAGCAGCCAATCTATCTATATATATATAAATGGATTTTGAAATGTGTTAGTCGCGCTAAAACTCGAAAACGGCTCAACGGATTGGGCTGATTAGTCTTAAAATATTCGTATAGAAGTCCAGGGAAGGTTTTAAGTGATACGAAGTTCACCGGGACAGCTAGTAGGGAATAATATTACGCAATGGTCGGGGCAGAGGACGCTATACTGCGTGCGTGACTGGTGAGACATGTTCAATACTCGAGGACGTGATATTTGGCTATTATATTAGTTGGAAAAAAATAATATAAAAAAATAATATCAATTGATCACTGAGTAAATGTAGCTTAAAGTTAGATAATTATTTGCCCAACGCAATGGACACCGCGCGCGGGAAGGGTAGTTGTGTGGTGTTTCTTTGGTAGCGCACGCCTCTGCACCGGCCGCATAGTATGCCTTCTTGCCTAGCCGCGTAATTTACTTAATATCCATGATTCATTTATTTTTGGGAAATTCGGAAAAAAATTAAGTACCTAATTTTATTACATAATTATAATGAGAATCGAGTACAGAGTACTCTCCTTAAGTATCGGTATTGTCTCAACAGTCATGCTGTAGAACATACATTAATTAATAATCCGACCAAAATCCGGTATGTTGCATACCGACCAAAACGTTGTCAAATGTCGAACAAAATTTTGTTTACAGTCTGTGCTGGTGCTAGCCCCTAGCATGAAAAAATGCAGTTCTATAGACGTATGTGAAGCTAGCATGACAAAGTTAGCAAAATCACTCGGGATTGTGTTATTAATTAGGTGCTAATTGAGTGCTATTTTGGTGCAAAAACCGCGAATTTAGTGCTCTTCAAAATAAGGAATAAATGCTAATACTGCTGGCTTCACGTGAAGCTAGCAGTGTACATAACCAAAAACCTTTAAAATGATGATATAGCTTCGTAATTAATACTTCGCTAATCAGTGCTCATTAAGTGCTCTTTCAGTGCACAAATTGCGAATTTAGTGCTCTTCAAAATTTGCGACAAATGCGAATACTGCTACCTTCACGTGAAGCTAGCAGTGTACAAAACCAAAAACCGTAATAATGATTATCTGGCTCCTTGATAAGTACTTTACTAATAAGTGCTCATTAAGTGCTACCGATAAACGTGAAAAAAAAATTAAAATATGCATTTTTTAATTTTTTATAACGTATACTGCTAACTTCACAGCACCAGTGAGACGCTCCTCTTGATTTGAGTACTTTGACGAATTCTACACTCATAAATGTTACATAGGAATTAAGTGCTCATTAAGTGCTAGCGATAGGCGGAGAAAAGAAATTAAAATATGCATATTTTTACTTTTTATACCGTATGCTGCTAACTTCACGGTACCAGTGAGATGCTCCTCTTGATTTGAGTACTTTGACGAATTCCACACTCATAAATGTTACATAGGAATTAAGTGCTTATTAAGTGCTAGCGATAGGCGGAGAAAAGAAATTAAAATATGCATTTTTTTAATTCTTTATACCGTATACTGCTAGCTTCACGGTACCAGTGAGATGCTCCTCTTGATTTGAGTACTTTGACGAATTCCACACTCATAAATGTTTCATAAGAATTAAGTGCTCATTAAGTGCTAGCGATAGGCAGTGAAAAAAAAAAGAAAATATGCATTTTTTTACTTTTTATACCGTATACTGCTAGCTTCACGGCACCAGTGAGATGCTCCTCTCGATTTGAGTACTTTGACGAATTCCACACTCATAAATGTTACATAGGAATTAAGTGCTCATTAAGTGCTAGCGATAGGCAGCGAAAAAAAAAGAAAATATCGCTATCACTTAATGAGCACTTAATTCCTATGTAACATTTATGAGTGTGGAATTCGTCAAAGTACTCAAATCAAGAGGAGCATCTCACTGGTACCGTGAAGCTAGCAGTATACGGTATAAAGAATTTAAAAAATGCATATTTTAATTTCTTTTCTCCGCTTATCGCTAGCACTTAATAAGCACTTAATTCCTATGTAACATTTATGAGTGTGGAATTCGTCAAAGTACTCAAATCGAGAGGAGCATGTCACTGGTGCCGTGAAGCTAGCAGTATACGGTATAAAAAGTAATAAATGCATATTTTAATTTCTTTTCTCCGCCTATCGCTAGCACTTAATGAGCACTTAATTCCTATGTAACATTTATGAGTGTGGAATTCGTCAAAGTACTCAAATCAAGAGGAGCATCTCACTGGTACCGTGAAGCTAGCAGTATACAATATAAAAAGTAAAAAAATGCATATTTTCTTTTTTTTTCGCTGCCTATCGCTAGCACTTAATGAGCACTTAATTCCTATGTAACATTTATGAGTGTGGAATTCGTCAAAGTACACAAATAAAGAGGAGCATCTCACTGGTACCGTGAAGCTAGCAGTATACGGTATAAAAAGTAAAAAAAATGCATATTTTCTTTTTCTTTCGCTGCCTATCGCTAGCACTTAATGAGCACTTAATTCCTATGTAACATTTATGAGTGTGGAATCCGTCAAAGTACTCAAATCAAGAGGAGCATCTCACTGGTACCGTGAAGCTAGCAGTATACGGTATAAAAAGTAAAAAAATGCATATTTTCTTTTTTTTTCGCTGCCTATCGCTAGCACTCAATGAGCACTTATTAGTAAAGTACTTATCAAGGAGCCAGATAATCATTATTACGGTTTTTGGTTTTGTACACTGCTAGCATCACGTGAAGGTAGCAGTATTCGCATTTATCGCAAATTTTGAAGAGCACTAAATTCGCAATTTGTGCACTGAAAGAGCACTTAATGAGCACTAATTAGCGAAGTATTAATTACGAAGCTATATCATCATTTTAAAGGTTTTTGGTTATGTACACTGCTAGCTTCACGTGAAGCCAGCAGTATTAGCATTTATTCCTTATTTTGAAGAGCACTAAATTCGCGGTTTTTGCACCAAAATAGCACTCAATTAGCACCTAATTAATAACACAATCCCGAGTGATTTTGCTAACTTTGTCATGCTAGCTTCACATACGTGTTCTATAGTATCTTATTGATGAAGGCACCCGACATATTCCATGAAGTTGCTAATTCAATATTAAGGCTATATCGAAAGTAATTTTACCGCAAGGGCAATGTATACTTAATTTGTATGACTATAAAGTCGTGAATACGCTGCGGCCAGAAGCTATCGGCTCGCTCCGAAAATATGCGAAAAAACGTAATTACAATAATTTAAAAAATAACTAATTTTCGTTTAAATATTATAATCTTCAAATTTCGTATTTTTAAGAGGTCATTTCGAAAATTAAACGTATCGAGGCAAAATACATTAATCGTGTTTCTAGTTCTACTCAAACCTAGATAAGGCTGTGAAGATAATATTATGTATATCTCATTACCAGATTTGTAACATTTCTGGGGGTCCTATAGTATTACGTCAAAAAGGACAGTTTTTTCAATATAGCGCCTTAATCGTAATATAATCATAATAATAATTAGTATGTTACGTAATAGGAAATCATTGGTTATTTTCGCTATAATTGTTAAAAGCCATTTGCCAGCTGTAAAAGCTAAATCATGGATAAAGCTGCTAATCACATGACTGAATCTAAATCACCGAGTCGATTTTTGGTTGTAGCTAAATTGACTAAAAGTATCATTTTAATGGACTCTATTGTCAAATAGAGTTATGTTTGTCTTAAAACCATGATTCACTTAATTTGTATTATGTTTTAGGATTAGAAAAGTCATGATTTCGAGTTCGGCCAGGTTAGTCATAAAAATATCTCGTAGAACACGCTATCAATGTTTAGCCATGTATTTGTAATTCATTTGTCGAACCCAACAGGTGTCCGATAGAAACGCAATCTTCATGTCCATATTGCTGTTTTGAAAGAAAATAAACATAAGTGGTGCATATTTAATGATTTCATTATCTTATGAATGATATTATGACAAAATGTCTTTGTGTTTTTGTGTCCCTTTTTAATTGCAAATGACAAAATCAAATGCATATTTCCAAGACCAAAGCACAAGTGCAGACTGTACAAACAAACAAACTGAGCAATTGCTAAAGAAATTGTATTCCACGCCAGAACTTAAGAACTTTCCAATTATAAGTTCGCTTTGATTTATCTTAAACGCTTGAAATGTCAAGCTTTGAGAGTTTTAAAATCGACCATCCATTCATCGTTGTTTTGCCATATAAATTATTTTTACTATCAATATAAAAAGAAGATAAAATCTATTCAGGCTTAACGAATGTACATACAAAATTTCATTAAAATCGTTTGAGCCGTTCTGTAAGTGAATGTGAGTGAGTGAGATAACGGTAACCATAATATTGTGTTGTCCTCACTTAAACCTAAGAAATTATTTATTTTCTAAATAAAAAAATGATAATTCTTGATAAAACTCGAGAACGGCCGAGCTGATTTTGTTAATTTTGGTCTAGAAATATTCGTGGAAGTCCAGGGAAGGTTTATATTAGGCGGAAGTGATACGAAGTTCATCGGGTCATATTATCTAATGTAACATAAAGTTTCCTATTGGTATTAATTAGGTAAACCGTAACTATTAAAGCAATAATATTCTCATTATAGGACCCAAGAAAGAATGCGTAAATAATTATCTACATAAATCATAATAATATCACGCCCTGACTCCGGCCAAATTGATGCTGCCGATGAAACCAAGTGGCAAATGTCGCATAGTTAAAGGAAGATATCATAAGTAGGTTAGATTGCTATTCGAAATACTTAGGCGCATTAATTATTCGCCCCAGTAGGGCTGTCACTCGCTCCGTTGAGGGAACGAAACTCTTAGGCTGCATTTTCACCAGAGATGTGTTGCGAGTATGGAGTGTAGATGGAGGAGAACTATCTTATATGGGGGATATTTGAAAAAGTGTCCAGCTGTACGCAGTAAATAACAGTTGAAAAATCCTCCGAGAGTGGCGCTAGCTGCAGCAAAGGGTATGGAATGAATGTACAAAATATAAATTGAAGTTAGCCGAATAGCCGAGTCACAGAATTACTGGGTTAATACCAATATAAATTTTGAAAAATATAACCTAAAATAGCTGAAATAAAAGCTGCTAAATGATTTAAAATTTACCTTGTTGCTACTGTAGCACCACCCTAATTTGACGCATTTCAGCGGACACTTTTTCTCCATCTACACTCCATAGCTGTTGCGAGGAATATGTTTTTCAGAACCAATAGAATCAATTCATTGACGTGAGCTTGACATGACATCGCGATGCTATTGGATCTTAAAAACACATTTCTCGCAACACATCTTTGGTGGAAACGTAGCTTGATTAAGAAATAAATGTTGTTTGCATGAAAAATATGGCACCTGGTACTACCTTATAATAATATTTTTGTTTACTGTGTAAAAAAACATTTCTTTTTTCTTTTATAGTAAGGCTTAGTATGCATGTATTTTTTTTTTCTTCTCTCTGTGTTTATTGTCGTGTGCTTTGTATAATAATTGTGGTGTACTGTGAAGTTTGTTGAATAAATGTCTATTATTATTATTATTATTATTATTATTAAAAGAAGGAATAATATTCATGTTATTTTATGAGATTTAACTTGAGTGCTGAGTATTAATTTTTATGTCAATTTACAGCGTGAGTGGCTATGAGATGCAGTAGAGTTACAATAATAATATTATTATTATTCCTTTTTTGTTTCGATTTAATTCAATAAAAAATGTGGCTGTTTCGATTTCATTGAAGTTATAGTTTCAATAATTAGTTTAAAGTTTAAATTATACAAAAATGACTCTTTGGTTCTTTCTTTACCGTATTTAATATTAAAAAATATATTAGATTCTGCAAGTCACATGTCTTATTAGTTTGATCGGGTTATATCTAGTCCAGCCGACAAAAATTGATTTATAAACCCGGCCAAATAATTCCATCATAATATTCTACCCATGAATTAATTCCTCCTCTAGTAGCAGTAGCTAACACTTTCGCATTTATTACTACTGTACATACTACCACTACCATGTACATACAAATTTTAACAAAATAGGTTCATTGGGCGTGAAGAGGTAACAGGCAGACAGACAGAGAGACATACAAAAAGACAAAGAGACAGACAGATAGATTTTATAATATTAGTATAGATGTGTTATTATTTTGGCAGCCCTAAGCCGAAGCTGGCGATATTAGTATCATGTCTGCCTTTGTGGTCCGCAATCCGCATGCTGAATTATTTGACAGCGTGGAGCAGACGACTCCTGTTATGAGCTGTGAGATATTAACAATTAATCTTCAATTACTCGATATGTTGACGTATTCAGTTTATTACTAGAATTTAGTTTTAATTAAAGTTTCTATCTCTTACTAGATGACTCAGTGTACGTATAACTTCCCTCATTAAGTATATATTTTAATCATTATACAGGGTGGAATTAAACCGTCCTGGCAAATTTTTTCTAGGGCTTAGGTATCATGAGGAGAGTCCATTTAACCAAAAAATGGGTGTTATTTTTTTAATTACATATTTTGTCCCATTTAAAATCGTGGCAGAACGGTCACTTCGCGCCGGTGGGTATGAGCGGGGGTGACGCGGGGGTGTTTTTGGGATAACTTTTGGAAGCTATTTCTCAACATTTTAGTACTGAGTGATTATAAAAAAATACGTGTATTTTTTTTAACAAGGATAATTAATCAAAAGGCCGGAAGGTATAATTGCACCCTGTATAAAGCTTGCTTGGACTTCCACGAATATTTAAGACTAATATTAGCCTAATTGGTTTATACGTTCTTGAGTTTTAGCGAGACAGACAAAGTTTTAAATATATTATATTTTTTATTTATATAGATTTTAAAACTTTAGTTGTGTATTGCACAAAGTTGAGAATTAAAACATTTGAATTAATCACTTATTCAATACTCATAATTATTTTTCAAATTTAAAAATTATAAAAATTATATTTATTACTCAATAATATTCTGTAACATTTTTGTTTGCCTATTTAGAGTATAGGCAATTATAAGAATATTAGTTTATTTTTACAGAAAATAAATCTATATTTTTCAAAAAATATTTTGATCCCATTATTATTCTATTCAGTATCATAATCATAATATAATATTATTATCATCGGATATCCTCTCGATAAAAACATTCAGTGCTTGAAACTAAATAACCAGTCATGTAATCATGGACAAGTTTTCAGGACATTATTTATTGCAATTTTCTATTTATAAAAAAATATATAATATGTACTTTTCCGGGATTCAAAGTACCCTGTACTATAGTAAAGACCTGTAAGACCTGTATATACTATATGTCCTTTAAAACCATATGGAAAATCGCCATTGACGTAGTAGCAATTATGCAGCGGGCAGCGGCGTGGAAGTCAGACTCAGTCGTAAGATTTTACGGCGTCTTCGTCGCAAACTGGAGCGTGCCATCATCATCACTAGCATCCATCCATACTAATATTATAAATGTGAAAGTATGTCCGTCTGTTACCGGTAAAGGTAAGTCGTCAAATGTCGGCTGGGTTTGACGTACTAACCCCCCAAATTTTCCGCGTCCGCGATGAGCCTATGAATCAACTTCTCTGATAGTACAATTTTTTGAACGTCGAACCTATAATATCGATCTTTACCACTGGTTTGGGAACTAGCCTGTGAAGAAACAGAAGAAACTCTCTTCATAGTATGAATGTTGTGCACTCCGAAGGCACGTAACCCTACAGTTGCTACGATTTGGTACGACCATAGCTTTGAGCACTGGAAAGAGACAAAGATAATAATTATTATCATTATACAATGAGGCCAATGACCGCTACAGACAGATTAAAGTGTGTGCCGTACCTATAGATATTATACCCACTTACTAATAAAAACTTCTTAAATATGCGTTCAATGTGTGAATAGTTATACAGGAGTTTCAGTACACACGTTACGCAGAATCTATACAGAGAATTAATTAGTATGGAAATGACCGCATCGTTATACAGGCCTTATGATTTTTGCCGCTAGATACCACTAGATAATAATATTATTTTCATACTAATATTATTTTCATAATATTATTATCTAGTGGGTGTTTCCTTCCACTGTAGCAAATAGCAATATCTGTAGCTGGCTATCCCCATTTTATCGTTCCTGTCATTTTCAGTCATTCGGAATCAGCACAGATAACTTTTTCAATGTTTTTATTGATTACTTAGAATCGGGCTCTTCTTACTAATAAATTTATAAATAGTTAAGAATGCTCCAACCGGAGAATTAGGAGGTCGGATGTCTGTCAGTACGAATATCGACGTTAATGTCATTAAAATAAGATTCATATTAGCGCGCCTTGTACAGTGGCGGTTACGACGCTCGCCGCGTTTTTGATATGGCGAAAATGTATGAAAAAATTTGAGAAATTTTCTTATTTTTCTTATAACTGGAAAAGTTGTTAATTTTTATATAAAATTTTTAGCGGACTTTATAGAGGACTAAATAAGCAACATTTTTTTTGTATATTTATTTTCCTCAGTTCAGTGTATTTAGATATTAAGGTACCTAATCAGACCCCATTTTTTTCATATTTTGCGATTATTGTGATGGTTAAAACGTATTTTATGTGAAAATTTTGTATGCGGCTATAGAATTTTTATGGTACAGTCGTGGAGATGAATATATTATCTTTCATTTGAAACCAAAATATCCTCGCAGTTTGACTCCTAATTCTTTAATAGGGTACCGGAAAATCGCTGATATTTGTAATAGCGTCCTTAAACCGGAAAAATTGTGACAAATACTCTTCTGTAATATTTAATTACCTAATCATTATTATTGTCTTCTTCTATTTCTAACTCTTAACTATAAAATTAACTTGTAATAAAAAAATCATTCGGAATCGTAAAAACTACAAACCCGATAAATACTCATGAATCATAGCAGATACGAAAAATACATAAGCATAAATATAAAAATGATGTATGTTGCCACGGTGTCCAAATAATATGCACTATCTGTAGACTGTATGTTACTATGATATCCGCTATCATTGTTTCGCCTGAACGAATATTATTTAGTATGTTATAGATAACACGCGACGCAATCAAGCGTTTTGGTTATGTCGTGACTCGTGATACGTGTAATATTAGGGGCCATTCATAAAGTATGTAATATAAATGGGAATTGTAAAAATCATGAAAATTTCCCTCTTCCAGACTTCATTTTATATAAGCTGAATGTTTTCCTGTATATTATGACCTCTAGAAAGAAAGGGCCCAAAGTACTATAACTTTGTGGTTGTTTGGCAGTGGGAAGTGTCATAATTATTGTCCGTTAATGGGGAACGAGATTCCTATAGTAATTATAACGTAACATAAAAAAGTAACATAACGTAACATAAAAGTAACATAAATTTTTTGAGTTAAAGGGGCTTAGAAATATAATCGAATTTTAATTTAATTTTTTTAATTTAGAATGCTAGAAAATAACGCGAAATATCAAGCGGTACTTTTTCTCACTTGTATAATTCCAAAATATAAATAGAATAAAACATTTCAATAGGTTACAAGAACCTTTCCAACGATTAAAAAAAAGTATTAGGCTTTTCTAATAATAGTATGACTAACTGTAGTTCTGTACAAATTGTAACTGTTGGTATTCAGTATAATATATTTTGATAAAGTAATAAGTAATAACCTAATATGACTTGAACTGTTTTACACTCATAACCAATTTATAAAAATAAAGTAATTAAGTTACCTTACTGTCAAACTCTGCTTAATGTAGGCATATACAATTATTATACATAGGTATATGTGACAAATATAGAATAATATAATCTTGTTCTTTGATAATCCTAGCTTATCTTGTATGATGTCAGTTTGTTGTAGTTAGTATTCCTCAGTACGTAAATACATTGTATATGAATCGTCAGTGTCAGTGGTGGGAGCATTGCTAACGATCGTGAGTACAGTTCAATGTTAAATTCATTTTGATCTTAATGTAATTGCAGCTTGACTAAAATATTGATATGCCATCATGTGACTAGATATTATAGTAGCAGTAATGTGTGACCTTCAAATTTTGTTTACATTAAGATAAAGTTTTTTAACGGAGATTATGATATTATATAATAAAATCTTGTGACATGTATACAAAATCTGACCCCTCTTTGGTCCCCAGAGAGGGTTGAGGGGGGAGGGGAGGGAGGATTTTTATGCATCAGATGTTGAATTGGAAGAAGATAAATATATCTGCGAAAACCACATTCAAATCGGATCAGTATTTTTCGTGTGATGCTGGAACAAACATACAGACAGACAGAAAGAATGACAGACAGACAAAAAACTAACCACATTTTTTGCTTCTATAGCGATGTGACAGAGATGTAAATTCGGGTGTCATTTCATGTCTTTTATGTACAGAATTTTCATTTCTTTCTATAACAGATTGTCTTCCTCCCGCACACGCTTTGGTGACGCCTACTATCGTAATATTTTAATTTCGCCATAATTTCAAAACCAAACGTCCAATTTTAATCATTCAAAGACCAAATATTATCTACATAAGCTGTACTTAGTGATAGAATAATTTAATTTGATAAGGATTAATAGCGTGAGTAAAATATATGCATTTAAATTTAGTCCAAAAAAAATTCAGGATTTTTAAATAAAATAATGGTTATTGTGCCTCACTCGACATAGATAGGTATTTACAATTTGGGGCCATCTATGGGCTAACAGCCCATATCCTTTTTTTGCCATCTTTATTTAGTTTATTCGCACCAAGGATAATTTATTATTTACAATATATTGTGATTGTTGTCCATCACGCCATGGACTTTTTTTTTTTTTTTTTTTTTTTTTTTTATTTTTTTATATAATATATAAATATATAGTATATAAAAATTATAAAATATAAATTAAATACTAGAATAGAATATAATATATACACATATTATATGTAATAAAAATACATATTTTCCTATCTTTTATATATTTTATACTAATTATGAAGTGAATGTTTTGAACGGTGTGGTCCCAGTGTCCTGGCGGCCAGTAGATCCGACATTTTTAGATTTCCTTAGATAATATTATGCTGCTCCACCCTTTGCCTTTAGATGTTGTGACATTGGCTTGGTGGAGAGGGGTCACTCAAGCTGGGTGGAGTTTTTAGGGTGTTAAAAAGATATCGTTCTGTGTCGAATCTACCAGATGCCAGCAAGTGGGATCGCCAGGACCGTGTCCCTCCTAATGTTGCAATATGTGAAACGCCAGGAAAGGACGAGGGTCTGTCGATCCCGCTGACTAGTCCGGGATCCACACTTGGGTTTAAACAGTTTAATTATTATTTATATTATTTTATTATTATTATTATTTTGCCGAACCCTGGGGATCATAATTCACGACCTGCTATGTGATTTATGACTTGATCGTTCCTGTCTTTTATTGCCATTTTTAAGTTGTAATCTTTTATTTGTTCAGTTGACACCTCCGTGGATCTTTTAATGAAGCTGGCCACAGCGTCTCCATCAGTGTCAGTGTAGTAGACACAGGTGTTAGTGTGCCGGGATATGGCTACAACTGCATGAGGAACGCTGTCATGGATTGCCAGCTTACGGGATTTGGTCTGTATGATTATCACCGAAGGACTTGTTAGTCCCTGAGCTTCATGGATTGTAAGGACGCGAGAGTCCGTTCCCGATCCATAGCCTGCATTAGTGAGGGCTGCTTTCTCCTCCTGTGTGTGGACAAGATACAGGGTATTTAGATCGGTTTTAGGTATTCTCGCTCCTTTATACTTCATTAGCTTTAGAGACCGCACAATTTCCTTCGATGAATAGATGTTATTATAGACCATACTTAGGGCGTATGCCACATCCATAGGGCTCCTGTGTGTGCAAGACAACTCCTGGGTGATGCTGGTTACCAGGTTTGGACGAGAGTAATTTAGTTTAAAGAGGTTTTCACGCTCTATAAATGGAAGTTGGTTAATATCTCCAATGAGGATGACGTCTTCGGCGCCTGTTAACTGAATCGCCATGACGATTGAGCCGAAATGGTTCATGAGAGCCTCGTCAACTGTTAACCTTTTGTAGGCTCCTTTTGTCCCATTTACCAGCAAAGAGGCCATGGTACGAACATTATCTTTAACTTTGTTACCAGTTCGTAGCGTTAGCCTTTGCTTTAGATCTTCGGCTGCTTCGATCGTAGTTGTTATTATAACGTCCGTTTCCTCATTGAAGTTATTAATGATCCAAGTTGTCTTCCCACATCCAGGAACTCCATTGACCCACGAGTAGTTGATGGGTTTCGCGAATATATCCCAGTCCATGCTGGATTCAGGGTCCCCAGATAAGACTTCTGCCATTTCTAGTATCCTGTCTTCCAACATTATTCTGGTACACTCATACATGGATAGGACATAGATAGGTATAGTATGTCGCGGACTTATTTGTAGATATTTATAAGGTCTACAATTACTTAGAACATTTTATGGTTCTATCTTTTATAGTTTAGGCAGCGTACGCAAAATAAGTAACTTTTCTGGCTGATTTTTTACACCTTGCGTCCGAAAAACCCAAATATCTTACGGAACCCTACATTTTTCCAAAATAAAATGTAGCCTATGTTCAGCAGAAATAATGTAGGATTCCAATAGCAAAAGAATTTTTCAAATCGGACCAGTAGTTTCGGAGCCTATTCGTCTCAAACAAACAAACAAAAAATCAAATCTTTCCTCTATATAATAGTAGTGTAGAAAAACAATCTCCTTTTTTAAACGAGGAAAATAATTATGATGGCGGAAGAAAACTTATTTTCTTTCCGTACTTGTAAAATACGTAGATAATATGAAGTACGGTTACATTTTTCAATTTTATTTATTAAATATCATCTTCATCTCCCTGAAACGCAGACTCGTCGACATGACGTGTATTCTGCCCGTTCTAACTTATGGTACGCCAACTTGGTCATTGACCGATTTGCAAAAGTCCCAACTCGGGGTTTGCCAAAAAGCGATGGAGCCAGGAGCGCAGTATGTTGAGAGTATAAATAGTCGACAAAATAAGAAACACCTATACTATGACAATGCGCTCCCAAACAAGTATCAAGGATGTAGGAGCCAAGACGGCAAAACTAAAATGGGAATGGGCTGGCCACGTTAGCCGCATGCATCCTGACCGCTGGGCAAAGTAAACAACTGAATGGGTACCCGAAGACGGATAATGCAACCGTGGCTGGCCAAGAAAGAGATGGCGAGACGAGCTGGAGGCATACCAGCCAGGCTGGCCAACGGTGGCGCAGGAGCGGTGGCGCAGGAGCGAGAAAAATGGAAGACCCTGGGGGAGGCCTTTGCCCAGCAGAGGGACAGCATAGGCTTATTAGAAAAATAATTAAATTCTGAAATGTTTCAGAATGTACAAGATGACCACTCCCAAGGTATGGAACAGCTTTGAGGGGAAGAGGAAGGATGGAACCACCGTCAAGTTGAGGGTACAAGATGTCCCCGAGGAGAGGATGGAGGAGGCTTTCCAATTCACCAACACTCACTTGCTGAGCGAAGAAGTTATTTACAAAGCTTCAGGTATTATGACAAGTAACTTTTTTCCGACAGAACTTATTAGAGTAACCTTAGTGATTATTTGTGATCCTTACAGTTGGCATAACAGGCATAATATTAGATTTAGTCCCAACAATATATTTTGTGGCAATTTAAATTGTAACCATAGTTGTTACGATATTGTTTCGAATTCGATGCAAATATCTACATAAAAAATATATTTTTTTAATTTTCTAATAGTTATTGTTTGCGAAAAGAAATTGTGAAATGTTTACTCATTAAATGAGTAACCTTCCTTTTTGTAATTTTATATTTGCAATCCACCTAACAAGTAAACATAATATTTATTTCCAAATATTTAAATTTACCTCAAACTTTCTCTAACGGGATATCAATAACAAATCAATCTAAAATTACTATTTAATATTTCAGGACTATACAAAAGTGAAGAAGGCGTGAAAGAGTATGTAGAAATAGTAACAGCAACCACCGAAAATAATCCGCCGAAAATGATGATGTGCTGTGTAGACGATGGATCCAAAAATGGTGGGGAAATAGCCGGGATATCTATAGTGTCATTGGACAAGGATACGGATTCATTAAAAGATTTAGTCGCAAAGGTAATAAAGCAAAATGTTATGTAAATGAGAAAAAAAGTCAAACGTGGTAGTTAACCTGTTTTAGTTCATGTCTTCGACTGTGTGAAATAATAATTAGATCAAGTATTCTATCTAACTCCCTGAGAGTAGAATAATTTTTCAAATACATTTTAAGTTAATTCCTGCATCATGAGAGATTTCCTCTCATGATGTATGTAAGCAAAATTTGAAGTTTCTAACTCTAAGAGAATTGGACGATGTCTAATCCAGCAGTCATTCAGCTTTACTTTTGTTAAAGCTATGTATTACGAAGATAATTCAATAAATGAGTGATGTGTAATTCAATAAATAATTGTTTTCAAGTACGAAATAAAATCGCCGGAATTGAAGAATTTAGTCAAGGCAGGTATCGCCCTAGAGGAAGCAGAGAATCTATCCAAGAAGTATAAGACCCACTATCACGGAAAGGGCATCGTGGTACACCCAAACTTCAGGGGGATGGGCATCGCTAATGAATTTGTAAGATTAAGGTATGTATACGTCCTTAAATAGATTTTTTTTTGAATCCTCAAAATACCCTTCATAGCAAATGTCGAAAAAGTATTGCAATGTAATTGCATGATGACTGAAGGGATAGGGGAGAACCCCTGTCCCTTCAGTCATCATGCAATTGATACAGTAACACTACAGCGAAATTAGAAAACGTTTGACAGAAGCATCGCAAGATTCGCAAGTGCCATATCTCCTTACAATGACCAATGTTAAACCCCAAACATTTTTTATATATAACTGTGCTATGAAAACTACCGCAATTTTACTAATGCACAGTTATGAAGAAAAGGGCGTGGCCAACTATTATCAACTCAGATTGGAGCATGTGAGTCTCACAATGGTATTTTCTAATATTTCAGGGGTATACTATGTAAGGAAAACGACGTGCCAATGACGGCAGCTTGGATGACAGCTAAAGGCTCCCAGCGAGCTGCTGAGAAGAACAATTGGAAGACATACATCGAGTTACTCCCGGAGGTCATCACCGAAAAAAGTGGTTTAGTATTTGAGAAAGACGCGATACCGTTCAAACTGATGTATATAACGAAGGACGAAGTAAAATAATTAAAAGTAGAAATAATATTATATTATGAGCGTTGTGTTTCTTACTAACCAACTTCCAAAAAATTGAACTAACAAATTCAATATTAACTCCAGAGCGTAAGGCACACATTTGACATTACTTCTGAGAAGTAAGTTGTTTCGATAATACACTTGCACTAGTGTAAATTGAAATACTTACATAGGAAACTGAAAAACAATCTACATCGTATTTAGGAATAAGAAACACAGTCGCATTTTTTCCTAAATACGATGTAGATTGTTTTTCAGTTTCCTATTTGTCATATTAATAAATATGTAAAATGTCATACACGTGACAAGGGAAATTAAATGACCTTATTTACATTTATTGGACTTGTTAAGATAAAAAGCGTCGCAGATCTAGTAGATGCTTAAGCCTGCGGTTGCCATGACAGCCTCTCGACAGTCCTCGACAGCCTGCGACTTGAGATCAAGGTCGAGTGTACGCGGTACACTGTGAGGGTAAAATGCACTGTTAGAGAAGTTGATTCAGATGACGGACCTACGTATTTTGGTCGCGTTTGGTCAAACCCAGCCGGCAGATGACGACTTACGGCTCCCACACATAACTGCGAATTCGCATCGCATCGCAAATATCTGCGATAAAATTCATAATAAAAATGACATTGCGATGGAGCCAAGCTTATATTAAGTTGGCATAATCCGACCAAATGACGTAGGACCGTCAACTGCCGATGAATTAATTTCATTGATGGCATATTATCGCGGCAGTGCTAAACGAACGTAATGCCTTCGTGGTCCAGTGATTTCTTCACTTGAAAGCAAATTCGTCGGAATATGTTCCTTCCAAGTTTTGTTACGGCAATGCATTACCTGATGGCTTATTGACAAGAAAGAAGATCATAATTTCGGTTGGGCATGTAAAAATCATCCATCCTACTGGGTTAGGTGAGTAAAAGCCAAGAAAGTGCTCTTGTGTACTGCGCGCAAATTTGGCGCATTCAATCTCTAAAGTCTAAATGAAGAGAATTATTGGGCCTTTGGAAATTGGTTAATAATAGAACCCTTTGTAAATCTCGTTACTCGATACCAATAAATAAAACGCGTACTTAAACGTTTTCATACGGGCAATTATGTTTTTACGATCAAAATGGCGGCCGCTATGCTAAAGCCGGGAATTCGAGCCGAGTGATGAAAACTTGCAGTTATTGGGTATACAATTGTTAAGTTTAGGGTTCCGTATTCGTGGGGTGAATACTAGAATTACTTAATTACGTAGGTATTGCTATTCGTCCATAGAGAGCGTCAGTCAAGTTGATTTGACTATTTCTACAGCGAAGCTAACTAAAAAATGTATGCGATTTGATACAATGCATCCTGCATGGCCGCGGTTTAAATTATTCCAATCCAGCGATAGATTGCTACTGGAATAATGTAAATGGGCACTGGAATATGGTGGAACGCACTGATTGACAGTGCATTCCAGTAATCAATAATAATTAATGTACCTATGTAAGCTTGCTAAAAGTGACACTGTTTACTTTACAATCGTCATCAAATCAATCAGCCTAAATTCGTCCACTGCTGGACATAGGCCTCTCTCAATTAACGCCAAGATGGCCGATCTCCTGCTACTCGCATCCTACATGGGCCCGCAACTGGACGGAGATCGTAGTCCCACCTTGTTGAAGGTCGACCTACATCTTAACCAGTCTTGGTCATCATTCCAGAGTAGTAAACTTACTTTAGCAATACTTGATGTCAAATTGAAGCTGCTAAAGTTGTCGAATGCAACTTACCAAAGCCAAACATTGTATTTTATCAACATTGGTTTTGTTTATAAATCTTGATAAGTAGTTGAACTTTACATTTGATTCTTATTTTAATTAATTTTAACATTTTTACTTCCTTCCATTAGGAAGGAAGTTACGTATCTAGACTCTAGTGGACTACCATAGATATTAATTTATGGTAGTCCACTAAAAGACTTCTATTTAAACTTTAAATAGAAGTCTTTGAGTCCACTAGAGTCTATAGCTATACCGTGTAATCCTAAAAACCAGAAAATTGTCTAAACAAAAACTGAATCTAATATTGTATTCGCGTATTTTAATATCACGAAACAATTAAACATTTTTTCATTATGATACTCAAACAAAACATCTTGGAATTTGTTCCTGTACAAGACAATAGCGATAAACACAAAGAATACCCTTGTTTTTGACCCCAACATTTCACTGAACAGGTTCACACTTTATTTCGGGAAATACGGTTTTAATGAAGGTGTTTGATATTCTATTTGCCACCAGGTGCCGCTATGTAGCCTTAGGGTCTATCGTGACAAACTGCTGTGTCTCAATCTTCATCAAGTCATCTTGCAAATCAATCTAAGAAAAAAGCGGCCAAGTGCGAGTTGGACTCGCCCATGAAGGGTTCCGTAGCAGCAATAAGGTTTATTTTTATTAAATTAAAATGTTTTTGATTTATTTTTATATTTCAGTCGATTTAATGAAATTTAGATTAAGGTTTACCATTTATGACATATAAAAAAAACTACCGGCTAGATCTCGTTCAAACCAAATTTCGTTGGTAGTTTTTATAGTAATCTACATCAGATATATTTTTTAGAATTATCATGCCCCTACTTTAGAAATTAGAGGGGGGGGGGGGGACACACATTTTACCACTTTGGAAGAGTCTCTCTCGCAAACTGTTCAAGTTAGAAAAAAATCATATAAGAAACCTCAATATGATTTTTGGAGACCTATCCATAGATACCCCACACGCATAGGTTAGACGAAAAAAAAATTTTTTTGTTTCAGTTGTACCTATGGGGACCCCTAAAATTTTTAATAATTTTTCCAATTTTGCATCAATATCTTAATGCGGTTCACAGACTACACCTACTTACCAAGTTTCAATAGTATATCTCTAATAGTTTCGGAGAAAAGTGGCTGTGACATACGGACGGACGGACAGACAGACAGACAGACAGACAGACAGACAGACATGACGAATCTATAAGGGTTCCTTTTTGCCATTTTGGCTACGGAACCCTAAAAAGGGTGTTGTTACTACGATGTTGCCACTTTTTAATTTCTTCACTTTCTTGATGCACTATATGTGTCACGATAATATGCCTATTTGAATACGATAGAAGGAGGTAAATCAAGTTAAAAATTTAACCCAACTTGAATTTTATAAATCGTTTGACTAGCCTTCAGTTTTTGTTAAAAATTCGGAAAATCTTAATTGTTTTAATTCGAATTACACTTTTTATAAAAAAATGCGTCCTTTTAAATTGAAAAACTGCACCTAGATTTTCACTATTTTCAAAAACAAATTCGCGGAGCGGCAAAAGCTTTATTTTAGATCTTCCCAATCCCAAATTCTCCAATTTTAATGCTATATCAATGCGGTTTTGTTCTACGCTGTTTCAAATTTTCAACACCTTTTTATGAAGCTACGAAATTAGGCTGCGTTTTCTCTAGAGATGTGTTGCGAGGAATGTGTTTTTAAGATCCAATAGAATCGCTGCGCTGAGCGAGGTCACGTCAATTAAGCGATTCTATTGGTTCTCAAAAACACATTCCTCGAAACACATCTCTGGTGGAAACGCAGCCTAAGCCCTAAACGTTACGCCTGCGTAAAAATTCGTCCTATAAGATGAAAAATCAGTTCAGTAGTTCTGGAGAACTCCGATTTTTAAAATTAGAAAAAAGTATAGAAGATGTAATATTGTCAACGCGAGTCAGCTAATGAATTTAAGTTAGGAATTTTACACGAACACCATTTTTAGGGTTCCGTAGGTAGCCAAATGGCAAAAAACGGAACCCCTATAATATTTTAGCTTTATAGTTATTACTTAGTAACATGGATCTATATAATCCAGTGAATTTCGTATAACATTACTTTCTTTCTCATAATACTTTACCTGAACTTCCACGAACATATTTTCAAGTCCTAAATTAGCCAAATCGGTTCAGCCGCTTTAATTAAGAGTATTAAATGCGAAAATTTGTCTGTCTGACTGTGACAGTATAATGTGTTCAATAATTTTAGGAATTTTTTTTTTCAATAATATAGAAAGGCAGTTGGATCGTACAATTAACGAAGTTATTGTTAAATTAATCAAGTAGAATAGGAGTACTGGTTTAAAGCAATTACTGCCAACGAGAGCGTTTCAAATGACCTTTTTCTAATCCCACAAAAACGTACCGCTAAAAACTGTAAGGAAAACCGAAAAACTGTGATTTATTACTACCGGTCTAGTCTTTGGAGTAGGTATACCAAAGTTAAATAGTAATCTTGTATACTTTCAATATAATATAATATTGAGAAAATTTTTCAGCTAAAACGTAATAATATAATTAATAGTTAAAAAAATAAAAAACACGCTTTTTTAATTTTTCAAAAAAAAAAATTATCAATTTTTGAATTGTCAAATTTTATGCAAAGTTTCGAATTAATTAGACTACTGGAGATAGGTAAAAAGCGTGCTCAAAGACTCGTTTCATACATACAGGCTACAGCCCAAACTAATAAAAGCGTGTTAAAAAGTCCAAAGTAGACGGACGGACGTATTTTCAAAGCACACCCTTAGTTCCCAGGGGTTAAAATGACATTACATTAAATTGCTTAACACAGAATTTTTAAATCTCAAAATTCGTAGCAAAATACTAGCAAAATACCTAGAAATTCAATACCATAATAATATATTGACACAATATAATACAGTAGAACATTTTCTACAAGACCACCGGAATGATATTTCCAATCTCGATCCGGGTCGGCCTCCCATAGAAATATCCAACACGGTTTTTTACTTTAACGCGGCGTCGCCTTAAGGTGACGCCTTGATAATTTGGCTGTAGCGATATCGATTTTTCTAACCAATGACTAAGCTAAGAAATTAAAGTTCATTGTCAGTATTCATCACGTCTTTGTCTTTGAATTACCTACCCATAGCATAACACGATTGGTCAACTTTTATAACACAGAATAATTAATCAAAAAGACCTCTGTAAAAAAGGGATTCTAATTTTGCCAATTACAGGGGAGAGTGATTTAAGCTTCCAAAATTTGTCCAAAGGTTCAAGCATAGACTTTATTTTGCCCATAGCTTTTATGAAATATATTTATGGTTTTTAAAGTACGCGACAAAAACCATTTTGTCGCTTATGCCCTTTCCATTTCTTATTTTCTATGAGAGGCCGGGCCGGTCTCCCATAGAAAACAAGCAATCTAAAACATATCCAACACGGTTTTTTACTTTAACGCGGCGTCACCTTAATTTCGATAGCGCGATGTAAGATTGTGGCGCTAATTGTTTACCCCCACAATACTTTACTGCGTGACTGGTGAGACATGTTCGATACTCAAGGACGTGATATTTGGCTATTTTATTAGTTGGAAAAAATAATATCAATTGATCACTGAATTTAAAGCCTAAAGTTAGTAATAATTATTTACCCAACGCATGGACACCGCGAGCGGGAGGGGTAGTTGTGTGGTGTTTCTTTGGTAGCGCACGCCTCTGCACCGGCCGCATAGTATGCCTGCTTGCCTAGCCGCGTAATTTACTTAGTATCCACGATTCATTTATTTTTGGGAAATTCGGAAAAAAATTAAGAACCTAATTTTATTACATAATTATAATGAGAATCGAGTACTTACAGAGTACTCTCCATAAGTATCGGTAATGTCTCACCAGTCATGGTAGAGTTTAGGGTATATACTTATATACCCTAAACTCTAAAGTATTGTGTACCAGTTGAGTTTATTGTAAAAGTAGCAGCGGTGAAAGAGTTTTTACTTCTATGTTTCAAAGTATAAAACGCCCCAATTATGAATTCGCCCTTTCAATAATTAAAAAAAAGTAACGCAGTGCTACCTGCACAGTCTCACAGTCTTTACAAGGGACACATACTGCACATCCTGAAGTATCATCACTTTGTTTTGTTTCACCCTACACCGGCTATACACACCCGGGTATACACACCCGGGTATACAATGTGTAACAAAACTAAGTGATAATACTTTAGGGTGTGTAAGTAATATGTATTTCTTGTAGAGACTTCACTCTGAAAGTATCAGCACTGAAAGACCAATTTTTTTTTCACTTTTGTATGGGCAAGCGCCTCAGCGTTACGAATTTCTCCATACAAAAGTAAAAAAAGGTCTTTCAGCGCTGCTACTTTCACAGTGAACACTAGGTCAGGAACACATACACACCCTAAAGTATTATCACTAAGTTTTGTTATAAAATAAAAATAAAATAAAAATTGTTTTATTTCTGAACTAGTTTCTGAATAAATTTGAACCAAATGTTTTCAGAACGTTGAACTACAATATGTTGCCTACCACCGGTTCGGGAACTAGCCCGGCGAGAAGAACCGGCGTAAGAAACTCTCACGGGGCCACTTTTTAGTAAAAAAGTGGAAAAGTCTTTTAAAAATAAAATTTACAATATCAATTTTATATTGTTACACCCTGTATATACCCGGGTGTGTATAGCCGGGTGTCCCCGACTCAACAGGTAGGTCAAGGGTACGAGCTCTCGATACCCGGGCTCGAGTCATCTACATATCAAAGGCGAGAAATTGACTTTATTTGATACTTATATTCACATCACGATGTTTGTATACAAGATTTTAAATATTACTTTTAGGGCCCGTTGCACCACTTCCTGATAAGTGCCGGATAGGCATTAGGCATCCACCACTTAACTTGACAGAAATGGAGTATGGAGAATCTGTTAATAAAGTTGTGGATAGTCTATCCAACACTTTAAAATAGTTTATCGAAATCGTACATTTTCCGGGACGAAAAGTATAGTTAAGTACTTTCCTGGGACGACAGTATCTCCATACCCAGCAAAATTGGTTCATCCATGGCCTCAGCTGTCAATGTCATCCATTGCCTGTCGCATTGCTGTCGCGAAATACTGGATCACCTTGCGGAGCATCACTTCTCATCAGGACATATTTTATCTTCTCGTTATTTTCAAATGTAGGTACATTCCGCGTCAATCCCCAAGCGGCAGCTGGCTGTCGCATAACAATTGAAAACCTATTGTGTCTGCGATTCCCACGATCGAAGTATTAATACATAAGAATTTCCTTGAAGAAAAAATTATTAATTAAACTATCTTATTAAAGCAACAAAAAAACCAAAGAACATGATGATAAAATTTAATGAACAAATGAAAGTGCAGTCTAGGAAGTTTCGAGATTCTTTCAGAACTTTACAAAGGCTTGCTAATTAGCAGCTTCCTCCAGATTCCTGGCTATTGTCGGCGTACTGAGGTAGACACAAATTATGACGGAATATTAAGTTTCTTCATTGTCTGAGAAATTAAACAGTTTTTTCTATGGTAGGATAGAGTTTAGTTTTAACAACTAATGGGTGATTTTTTAAGAGGTATATAGGATTTGTTATTTTTTTTTAATGATGAAATCTGTATTGGAATAGATAGTACGATCAATATAATTTAATGTTTAAAAATGAGTTCATGAAAATGTTGGCTGCGGCTCCGTTTTAGATGGTCCATGCGCAAGGTCCAATTTTAGCACACCCTCTCCAACATATCGACCGGTATTTCACGAATAAATGCATAAATACTGGCTGCCAGTGAGTCAATTGTTGCTGGTTTATCCCTGTAGACATGAGCCTTAACATAGCCCCAGAAGAAATAGTCCAAAGGCGTTAAATCACACGATCTTGGCGGCCAATTGACGACGGCCTTAAAACGTGAGATAAGCTGTTCACCGAAGACGGCTCTCAGGCCAGTATAAATAGTCAGTACTCAAGATGCGTCTCGGTCTCAAGACACGGTTCAGGCTCTGTGATTGGTTGGCTGTCAAAAATGGTAAGCCTTGGAGGAGGCCTATGTCCATGGACAAGCCAGGAAAAGAGAGATTACAACATAAGTTTGCATGCAAGTAGAAGTAAAATGTATATTAATATGCCTTTATTAATTATTTATATTTTAATTAATAATTAATATTCAGAATAGGTAATAATAATAAAAACAAATATACTAGGTTATTAATAAGTTAATATTAAATACAAATTATAAATAGGTTAATAATAAGTAAAATCATAATATTCATAAAAATTAAAGTGATGAATTTAAATGAATTTAAAATAATAAAGACAAAAATTGTTAAAAATATGTATAATTTAATAACTATTGTATCATGAATTGATATATTGAATGTAAAATAATATAATGAATTAGTAATGAATTGTATCTTCATATTATTGTATAACTGGCGATAAAGGCTTATTCTATTCTATTCTATTCTATTCTTTAGAGCGCAGAATACAATTCTATACAAACGTTATTGTTCCCCATGGAGGTGCGCCAGATGTTACACAAGTTCCGGATTAAAATTATACCCCCATGATTATCACAATACATATTATACATAAAGTAGTGTTGAAATTAAATTTGTTCTGAACGTAGGCTACACTAATTATTGTGACACCATATCAATAGTCCAAAGACAGCCTAAGGGCGCGTTCAAGCGTGAGCGAATTCTGCTGTAGCGTTTGGGAAAACACGCGCGCGGCACGCGCTAAATCTACGCGCGTTTTCCCAAATACTAAGCAAAACACCCACACGTTTGAACGCGCCCTGAGGCTATGAAAACACATAAAGACAAACATACACAGAAATAAATAATATTATATTGTATTGCAAAAGTCTTAAAAGACTGCTCTTGTCAAGTAAGCGCCCTAACGTTATATCTACAATCGCGTTCTGCATGCGCCCAATTCGGTAGGTGTAGTATAAAGTTAGATTACTGTATGTTTTTCATACTGTACCATTACAATAGCATGGTATGGTATTAATTGTAACAATTAGTATAATCCATACCTAATTTACATTGTTCCGAACGAACTCCAAAACCCATAATCTTAAGTACTGTTGTATGTACATAATTTGTCAAGATGTATGGAGGGGTAGACGTTTGTTAAATTACCGTAGCAGCGCTGAAAGAGCATATTGCATAGCTTTTATCGCGGGCTTTGAGCGCCGCTACCGAATCTAGAAATTCCGTTACGAAAATACACCTAGCACTTACCACTCCGACCAGCAAGGCGGTGCGTCTTACGTCGTTTCAGTTCGGCAGACTTCGGCACGGTGTTTGTGTGCGTGCGAATAGACGTATGCGTGTAGACTAGACGCTTTCAGCTATGCAATACTATTATATATTCTGTGGCAATAGCTTTACTGCGGCAGTCCTCGAGCGCAACACGTATTTTTTTTTTATCTTTTTTTTTATGAAAAAACATTGGTTCGCTTGCCCATACAAATCATTAAAAAAATTTGCTAAATCACAGCTGGTACTGCTGTATAGATAAAACCACCTTCAAAAATCACTTATAATTACGAAAACGGTATTCTAACGTGTACTGTGTGTGCACACACACGTACGTTCTCTACAAAAATAGGATACCTTAGTTATAATATGCGTGCCCACGATCGTCGCCGCATTACATAGTGTGAAGTCAAGTCGCCGAGGCCGAAATTGGTCAGGACATTATTATTATCCCTTTGTTTTGTTACGTCCTGTATAACATACTAGTCCGGGATCCCTAGAACATTTTTTTATATATTTTGTTGTTATAACAATTTACTATCAAGCTAATTTTTTGTGAGTAGCTTCATTTTGATAAGACGAACAACATTTTTATTTGCGAAAAATCTTGGTAGCTAACAGTTATAAGACAGAATTTCATATTTTGATTTGATGGTCCTAAGACATGGATTGTTCTATTTGTAGAGCATGTTACTCTTAAATTGTATGACTATTTAAACCAATAAATATACAAAAAATCAGCTGGTTAGGGTTCCGTTTAAGGGTTCTGTAATCAACAAAACTTGGTTGACTTGTTCGTCTTATCAAAAATTTGGTACTCACAAAAATTAGCTTGATAGTAATAAAAAAAAATGTTCTAGCGATTCCGGGCTATACATTCGTGGAGTCCCCACAACTCCATTTCTATCGGCTTCTTTTACCTTCTACATTTTATAGACTATTACCCAATTCCTACCGGCTATGGAAGCTGAGTCCACTTCATTCGCTAAGGTCTTTCATTTTTAGGGTTCCGTACCCAAAGGGTAAAAACGGGACCCTATTACTGAGACTTCGATGTCTGTCCGTCTGTCTGTCTGTCTGTCTGTGTGTCTCCAGGCTGTAACTCAAGAACCGCTATAGGTGGACTTCTGAAATTTTCACAGATTGTTTTGCTCGATATCAATAATGGCAACAGGTAGACATCTTGAAATTTTCACAATATCCTTAATTATTGTAAGTGTCCCATACACATAACACAATTTTTGGCCTATTTTTGCTCTATAATGGTATGGAACCCTTCGTGCGCTTTTGTTGAGTCCGACTCACACTTGGCCGATTTTTAATAACAAAACACTCGTCAATAATTTAATTAAAATTTATATTTAGAAAATTCTAAAGGAATTGAACCACATTACTTTTATGTTCTATTTACTGAGTATTTCTAGGCTTTATGAATAAACAAAAATAGGTTACATAAGTTTTATCATGGTTTTATTTATAGCAAAACAATTCACCGAGGCCAATCGCTAGGGAGGGTCATAAAATTCATACTTCCATTAGTTATTTACACTGTGCTTCCATAGTAGCGAAAGTATGTGTCTGTCTGTCTGTTACCTCGTCACGCCCAAGCCACTGAATCGATTGTGCATCTTGGTATGGAGATACTTTTAGCCCCGGGGAAGGACATAGGATAGTATTTATCCCGGAAAATGTCCACGCGATTTTGGCGGAACGAAGTTGCGGGCGTCATCTAGTAGGAATATAGGTTATAATATAGGTCAGGGCTTCCCAAACTGTGCGTCGCGACGCCCCGGGGCGTCGCGACATTGTCCCAGGGACGTCGCAATCATCCGTCAACACTTTGCGTTTCAGAAGCTATGCTCAGAAAAGCAAGCGCATCCTTAACATTAGCCAGCCTTGCTGGCTTTATTATCTTTCATAAAATATAATATATCTTTTAATTTTTATGCTTGTTTTGATTTGATCATTATTTCCTAATAAAAATGTTTAAATAGTGTTTTATGATATTCTATGTAGGCTGGTTCTAAAGTTGGAAAATATTTGGGGGCTGGGTTGAGGGGCGTCGTAAAGAAATGGCAAAGTCCCAAGGGCGTCACAGCAAAAATAAGTTTGGGAAGCACTGATATAGGTTTTATTGACAGCAAAACAATTCATCGAGGCCAATTGCCAGGGAGGGTAATAAAATAAATAATAATCTATACATATAATAAAATCGTAGGAAAGTCAATTCTGTACATTGAATATTTTTGAAAAATAATACTTGGGACGTGATCTACAATCGATATGGAAGCCAAAAATATAGTTTTTAGAATTTTTGTCTGTTTGTCTGTTTGTCTGATTGTCTGTTTGTCTGTATGTATGTCCGGGATAAACTCAGAAAGTACTGAATGGATTTACTTCAAATTTTGCACGAATATTATATAGAGGTCGGGTCAACACATAGGCTATATATTATGACGATATCACCTAGGGCGGGGGGAGGGGCTCAAGTTTCAATATTTTTAGTTTTTTGCTCATGTCGCTAAAACGGTGCGTTGTAGAGAAAAAATGTCCCGTACGTAACGAAAGCTCATAAAATTTCCTACAAATTTCTCCTTCACACTTTGTATCTATCTTCTATTTATCTTTTCTATACAAATTTCGAGTGTCGTTTGATTAACATGCTGGGAGCTTTGGCATCGGTCTTTTCTTGGGGGGGGGGGGGGCTTCGCCCGCATAACCCCCCCCCCCACTTCCCCAAATTTTACTTCAAACAAAGGGGTGTTGCGGCGTTATACATCTTTTTTAAGAACAAAGTTAAAAACTAAACTACACATACGGTTTTCCAGTGTCGTTTGTTTTGGGGGGGCTGCGCCCCCCCAAACCCCCCCCCCCCTTATTCCTCATGAAACTTTTGTTCATAATTAAAAGGTATCGTGGAGTTTGTATTGCGTCTTAATTATCCTTTGTAGGAACAAACTAAGTCATCTATATGTCGCAGTCATCTGGTTCAATCTGTGATTCGATTGAATGACTAGCGTATTCATTGAATGACACCGTTCTATTGAATGACTGAAGGACAACTAGGCAAGACGCTGACTGTAACGTTTAACGTCTTGACTAAACGTCATCATAGTCAAGTCGTTAAATGGAATGCTATGATTTTTTTTAAGTATTTGTTGGTGGCGTAATAATAGGTTAATCTAGAAACTGACTTCAATTATTAGGCGACGGCTACTTCTGGGTGGTTTACAAAAAAATAACCACGATGGCTAAGGCGGGAGCTTCGCTGCGCTACGCTCCCGCCTTGCCATCTAACCTAACCAAATCCAATCGTATTGGACAGACGGAGTAATAAATACATTGCTATTAATTACCTAAGAATTATATACTGTTCTTATAATTCCCTATTCCGTTAAAAATAAATACATTCAATTGCCTGACTGATTTCAAATCCGCTCTCTTCAAAGGGCTATGTTAAAAATCGCTAACTAGTTGAACGTTGAGGGACGATCGTTCAGTCGACGTTCGGCCGAGTCATTCAATTGAATGGAGTCATTCAATGAATGCGCTAGTCATTCAATCGAACCGCAGATTGAACTAGATGACTGCGACATATACATATAATAAAATCGTAGGAAAGTCAATTCTGTATATTGAATACTAGCTGTTGCCCGCGACTTCGTCCGCGTTAGTATAGTAGATCACGTCCCAAGTATTATTTTTCAAAAATGTTCAATGTACAGAATTGACTTTCCTACGATTTTATTACAATATGTATAGATTTGTTCCTAAAAAGGATAATTAAGACGCAATACAAACTCCACGATACCTTTTAATTATGAACAAAAGTGTCATGAGGAATAAGGGGAGGGGGGTTTGGGGGGGCGCAGCCCCCCCAAAACAAACGACACTGAAAAACCGTATGTGTAGTTTAGTTTTTAACTTTGTTCTTAAAAAAAAGATGTATAACGCCGCAACACCGCTTTGTTTGAAGCAAAATTTGAGGAGAGGGGGTTTGGGGGGGGTTGGGGGGGCGAGGCCCCCCCCTAAGAAAAGACCGATGCCAAAGCTCCCAGCATGTTAATCAAACGACACTCGAAATTTGTATAGAAAAGATAGACAAAAGCTCATAGCATGGCAAGGAGTGAAGATAGATACAAAGTGTGAAGGAGAAATTTGTAGGAAATTTTATGGGCTTTCATTACGTACAGGACATTTTTTCTCTACAACGCACTGTTTTAGCGATATGAGCAAAAAACTAAAAATATTGAAACTTGAGCCCCTCCCCCCGCCCTAGGTGATATCGTCATAATATATAGCCTATGTGTTGACCCGACCTCTATATAATATTCGTGCAAAATTTGAAGTAAATCCATTCAGTACTTTCTGAGTTTATCCCGGACATACATACAGACAAACAGACAAACGGACAAACAGACAAACAGACAAACAGACAAAAATTCTAAAAACTATAGTTTTGGCTTCCATATCGATTGTAGATCACGTCCCAAGTATTATTTTTCAAAAATATTCAATGTACAGAATTGACTTTCCTACGATTTTATTATATGTATAGATAGATGTATAGATATGTATAGATGACTTAGTTTGTTCCTACAAAGGATAATTAAGACGCAATACAAACTCCACGATACCTTTAAATTATGAACAAAAGTTTCATGAGGAATAAGGGGGGGGGGGGTTTGGGGGGGCGCAGCCCCCGCAAAACAAACGACACTGGAAAACCGTATGTGTAGTTTAGTTTTTAACTTTGTTCTTAAAAAGATGTATAACGCCGCAACACCGCTTTGTTTGAAGCAAAATTTGGGGAGGTGGGGGGGGGGGGGTTTATGCGGGCGAAGCCCCCCCCCCCCCCCCAAGAAAAGACCGATGCCAAAGCTCCCAGCATGTTAATCAAACGACACTCGAAATTTGTATAGAAAAGATAGACAAAAGCTCATAGCATGGCAAGGAGTGAAGATAGATACAAAGTGTGAAGGAGACATTTGTAGGAAATTTTATGGGCTTTCGTTACGTACGGGACATTTTTTCTCTACAACGCACCGTTTTAGCGATATGAGCAAAAAACTAAAAATATTGAAACTTGAGCCCCTCCCACCGCCCTAGGTGATATCGTCATAATCTATACATATAATAAAATCGTAGGAAAGTCAATTCTGTACATTGAATATTTTTGAAAAATAATACTTGGGACGTGATCTACAATCGATATGGAAGCCAAAAATATAGTTTTTAGAATTTTTGTCTGTTTGTCTGTTTGTCTGATTGTCTGTTTGTCTGTATGTATGTCCGGGATAAACTCAGAAAGTACTGAATGGATTTACTTCAAATTTTGCACGAATATTATATAGAGGTCGGGTCAACACATAGGCTATATATTATGACGATATCACCTAGGGCGGGGGGAGGGGCTCAAGTTTCAATATTTTTAGTTTTTTGCTCATGTCGCTAAAACGGTGCGTTGTAGAGAAAAAATGTCCCGTACGTAACGAAAGCTCATAAAATTTCCTACAAATTTCTCCTTCACACTTTGTATCTATCTTCACTCCTTGCCATGCTATGAGCTTTTGTCTATCTTTTCTATACAAATTTCGAGTGTCGTTTGATTAACATGCTGGGAGCTTTGGCATCGGTCTTTTCTTGGGGGGGGGGGGGGGCTTCGCCCGCATAACCCCCCCCCCCCACTTCCCCAAATTTTGCTTCAAACAAAGGGGTGTTGCGGCGTTATACATCTTTTTTAAGAACAAAGTTAAAAACTAAACTACACATACGGTTTTCCAGTGTCGTTTGTTTTGGGGGGGCTGTGCCCCCCCAAACCCCCCCCCCCTTATTCCTCATGAAACTTTTGTTCATAATTAAAAGGTATCGTGGAGTTTGTATTGCGTCTTAATTATCCTTTGTAGGAACAAACTAAGTCATCTATACATATAATAAAATCGTAGGAAAGTCAATTCTGTATCTATACATATAATAAAATCGTAGGAAAGTTAATTCTGTACATTGAATATTTTTGAAAAATAATACTTGGGACGTGATCTACAATCGATATGGAAGCCAAAAATATAGTTTTTAGAATTTTTGTCTGTTTGTCTGTTTGTCTGTTTGTCTGATTGTCTGTTTGTCTGTATGTATGTCCGGGATAAACTCAGAAAGTACTGAATGGATTTACTTCAAATTTTGCACGAATATTATATAGAGGTCGGGTCAACACATAGGCTATATATTATGACGATATCGCCTAGGGCGGGGGGAGGGGCTCAAGTTTCAATATTTTTAGTTTTTTGCTCATATCGCTAAAACGGTGCGTTGTAGAGAAAAAATGTCCGTACGTAACGAAAGCCTATAAAATTTCCTACAAATTTCTCCTTCACACTTTGTATCTATCTTCACTCCTTGCCATGCTATGAGCTTTTGTCTATCTTTTCTATACAAATTTCGAGTGTCGTTTGATTAACATGCTGGGAGCTTTGGCATCGGTCTTTTCTTGGGGGGGGCTTCGCCCCCCCAAACCCCCCCCCCCCACCTCCCCAAATTTTGCTTCAAACAAAGCGGTGTTGCAGCGTTATACATCTTTTTTAAGAACAAAGTTAAAAACTAAACTACACATACGGTTTTCCAGTGTCGTTTGTCTTATTCCTCATGAAACTTTTGTTCATAATTAAAAGGTATCGTGGAGTTTGTATTGCGTCTTAATTATCCTTTGTAGGAACAAACTAAGTCATCTATCTATACATATAATAAAATCGTAGGAAAGTCAATTCTGTACATTGAATATTTTTGAAAAATAATACTTGGGATGTGATCTACTATACTAACGCGGACGAAGTCGCGGGCAACAGCTAGTTCGCTATAATCGTGAAACCACACACAAAGGTTTATTGAGAGAATAGTTTGTGGAGTATGGGGAGTTTATAGCTCTTCTTTATCAATAAGCTAAATTAACAGCTATGTCAGGTCATTGCCGTGAGACAGTGTTTTTCAACTTGTGGGTTGCCGTTGGTCGTCCATTGCCCATACAATACGATCCCGTACTGTATGGGCAAATCCATAACGCTGGGTGCTTGCACATACGAATCACAAAAAAATTACTCTTTCAGCACCGCTACTTTTACAATGAACTCAATATGTGGGACACAATACAAACCCTAAAACAACTACGTTATGGCTGTTTCTTTTCAATTATTTTTGCTTAACGGAGCTTAAACTAGAATGACTTTTGAACCCTGTTTCTTACCTATCTAAGAAGCTAATTTTAAACACTTAAACCTAATAGTAAAGTTATTACCAGAGACAAAGTAATAAGCAACTTCAAGTGGAACCTTAAATATTTTACGAGAAACTGAAATTTCACCGTTAAATTGAATTGAGTTCAGAAGGTAAGCACCATAGACATTTAAATCGGATTGAGCATCGTCTTGGAGTTCCTATTTGTCTGCGTAAATTAGTGTTTCTACATTCTATTTAAAAATATTAAGTTTGTACTTGGAAAAATATGTACCTACTATCAGAGAAGTTGATTCAGATGTGGGACCTACGTAGTTTGGTCGCGCCGCGTTATGTCAAACCCAGCCGAGTGCCGACAGATTACAAATAACATTGAATTGACATGATCCGACCAAATGACCTTGGTCTGTCAACTGCCTAGGTATCAATTTCCTCGATGGTACATATTTTAAAACTGAAAACATTTTTAGCGGTGTTGTGCACTTTTCTTGGGCTTTGCTTTCAAAAATGACACTCAAATGCAGTTTATTTTGCAAAATGCTCAATTCAGTTTAAATGTCTACGATGTGGAGATAAAGTATTCAGGCGGACGGTAGATTTGAAAAGTTTCAGTTTGCCAGCTGCCTTATAAAATACTCTTTAAGCTCAGATTAAGATGCTTAAGACCGGACGACCCGCGACTTTACACTCATTATTTGTGTTTCTATGTTATCTTAAAATGCGTTCTGATTTTATCCATCCTTAGAATTGAAACTAATTATAAAAATTAACAAAAATTATAACCGGTTCTTGTAAGATTGATACTATCAGAGAATGTGGTTGATTCACAGGGTGGCCTAACGCCGCCATATTGTAAACTGTCACTTGATATAATAAAGCTTATGACACTCAACAGGTATCAATTTGCATACTGACCGACTAAACTAAATGCCAATACTTTGAATATTTGACTGTCAATTATTTTTTCATTCAATAATTTCACTAGTCATTCAATCAAATATTTGACAAGATGACTGCAACATATCTAACTCCATTTGCAAATCATCAAAAGAAAGAGAAGTACAATCTCCTCCGTGAATTACATAATATCCGGTGGACGATTGGCGCATGATTGTCAACAGCCAATCAAGCACCAATTTCCCCAGACTTAGCGACGTCCAGCCAGTTCTACGACTCACTATAACGAAACAATTTGATTAACAAACATCCATCTGACCCATCACAATCACGTTAGATAACTTGCCTTCTATTATTTTTGTCTATCGGCATGAAATAATAGAATTGACAAACCACACATGAAATTGCAAAGTGCCACGAAACGAGAAAGCAAGATCTCGGAATCGTCTTTATAATTATGATATATCGAAGCTACTTTAATTCCTTGGTGGAATTTCATGTTTCACCGTGGCTGCCATACACGCTACGGTCAACCGGAGAGGTCCACCTGTACAGGTATGCCTGCGCAGGTAGACCGGAATATGTGTGGGAATAGGATAGCCTGCGCAGGCTCAAAAAAACTGCACAGGTCTATTCCCAACCACATTCCGGTTTACCTGCGCAGGCAGGAGGTGGACCTCTTCGGTAGACCGTAGCGTGTATCATGTATGGCTTTTTAATAATAAGGGTTCCGTACCATTATAGAGCAAAAATACTACACATTATACAATACAATACTAAAAACAACACAAAAAAATTTATACATAAATTTACAAAAACAAAAAAAAATATACATAATCTGTGAAAATTTCAGAAGTCTAGCTATAGTGGTTCTTGAGATACAGCCTGGAGACAGACAGACGGACAGACAGACATCGAAGTCTTAGTAATAGGGTCCCGTTTTTACCCTTTGGGTACGGAACCCTAAAAAACGAAGCCAGTAATTCCTATTCATAATAGGCAGAAATTCAAGCAGCCAACAGGAGGATTAAAGAGTTACTTAGATGATACGTAGTCTTTTTTCAGACATCAGTGAGTTGGTAGTCTTTCAGTCCTATTTCCTCTCTCTCTGGAATATTTCATCGATTTTTCGCCACAAAAGCTTATAAGCTTATTGAAACGAGTGACGCTGTAAGCGGAATCTCATCTGCCTTGTAAAGTGACCTCAATTCTGTTACAATTTTCATACACAAGGCTTTTTAAGTGCTCACTAGAATTCTGAATAATTACAGGTGAATTCCTAAGCGCTTCTGAAAGTGTTTCTGTTGTTGAAAATTTTAAAAGATTTTAGCCAGTTTATGAGTTTTTTAACCGACTTCAAAAAATATCAACCGAATACAAAATAATAGTATTTTAAAAAGGTAAAACTGAATTCAAAATTGTACGTTATTGAAAATGAAAATCACCTATTTCAAAACTAATGAACCGAGTTTGACGAAATTTGTAGTATTCCCTAAGACGTTAAACAATTTATGTATTACAACAAAAAATAATTTACTTATCTCGGACTTGTAGTTCCGGAGATGACGTGTGAATACAAACTTAAAAACATAATATTACAATACATACAAACATTTTCAAATTGTCTTCAATTACTTATTTTGTGTACTGGGATATTAAATAATATTTTATTTCTACTACATCTTCTTCTTCTTTCTTATATATAAAAATGGATTTTCAAATGTGTTAGTCGCGCTAAACGGATAGAACTAGATAGATACTCGAAGACGGCTGAACGGATTGGGCTGATTTTAGTCTTAAAATGTTCGTGGAAGTCCAGGGAAGGTTCTAAAGTGACACGAAGTTCACCGGGACAGCTAGTATTATATAATATATGTTATGCAATTTAGAAATTGATTGGAGTGTTGTGAATTGCAATACCAGAGACCAAATATCCGATAAGAGGCGTCATTTCAAACGATTATTTCCCACTTCGTATTGGCCAGATCCAATTGAAGATGTAATAGGAAGAACAAAATTGCCGTTTTGAGGGCCGGAAAATATATTTGAAATATAAAAACAAACATAATAATATTATAATAAAGTATTTTAAGAGCAAGGAAAGTGTATAATCATTGGAATTGGAATATTTAAATAAAATAGCTTATTATTTATCTTTAGGTCTTTTAGCTAAACGGCTATTGCTCATATCTTATGAGCTATTTTATAATAATTAGCCAAGCTTCTACAAAATACCTCAAGCAGCAAGAACGAATACAAAGCCATTACAAAGCGAAATTTTAATTAAGAGCAATGTTGGCACGCAATAAAATCATGCCAACTTGATTTGGAGTTTGAAATGAATACAAATGAAACCTCCACTGACATCAGTAACAAACTATTACTCAAATATTATGCTAACAAACCCATAAAAGATTTTACTACTTGCGAAGAAAAACTGAGAAAATGGTGTAGGCTTTACGCAGTACTGGATTTAAATTCAAAATTAGAATTATTTGGGAGCTTTTAAAAAAAATGACAGAACTACCTAAGTCCTAAGTCCTAACCTAAGCTTTATGCTGTAAAATGTTTCAAATTATAGGTCTACCAGGCTACCAGAATCTGATGGCAAAAAGTAAGAAAATAAATTGACTCTAGCAATACCGGGGTAATATGAATAAAATAATTTCATTCTTTAGCGGCTTATTTTGTGTGTGAAACACGGAAATATAAAAATTTATCCAATGATCAAGGATATTTTTTGAAAATCTGCTGTCAAAAATTGCCATCAGATTCTGGTAGTCCTATCATTATTGCAGTTAGATAAATCATTTCAGCTAACTGTTACTTTTCAGAAACTTATGCGCTATCAAAATATACTAGCTGTTGCCCAGGACTTCGTCCACGTCCACGTCCATATTTGTTATTTTTTGTTAAAAAAATATTTTTTAAAATAAATAGTATCCTATGTTGCTTCTGATACCTCCCAGAGTATGTGTACATAGTTTCATGATTATAATTCGTCAAGACTCGAGTACCTTGTCTTTGCGTGAAAGCGTAACAAACATTCACGCTTTCATATTTATACCTAATATTACTACTTTAACTATAACTTTAACCTTAACAAAATGTGAAATGAACTCTCAAATCCCTAGCAAAATTTGCCATATTTGACGATAACCTTAACTTTAACTACGCTACGCTTCTGGTGCAATTCACCTAAATGTAATGTGACACTCCTTTAGCAACAAAATAGCAATTACATAATGAACATTGCTATTCGCATATAATATATTTTATAGAAATCGGTAGATCTGTATTCAATCGATAAGCACGCTTCACTCCTCCACCGATCACTCAAACATTATAAGTGATGGAATTTGACTTCTCCAACATAAAGGAATCTTATATTGCCCTCTCAGCGCCTCGTTTGAAGTTTTAAGAAATCGATTTGGTTTAAGTCGAGATTTATTTATAATGACTTAATATAGTGCTCGTATGTTGATAAATTGGACGCCAATATGCAATACCATGTTAACCCACAAGTCAACCATTTTGAGAAAAATGATGTTAAAGTTTCAGATAACACATTTGCCCCCCAAATTTAAACGGTTAGTGATAGGGTCATAAAAGTTTACTCACTACTTTATAATATTGATTGCTCTCATTTGAAATAGTTAAATTACGTAATAATCAAGTAATACTGCAATTATTAGACTGTTTTGTTATTGAAAAATCGGGAATCACACTAAATTTGAGTGGAAATAGTGTCAAGAAGCTTGAAACGTTTTTGAAAAACTCCTAAACCTGGGTACTATTTGTTCTACGTAATGTTAAGAGACGTAACACTGTGTTGCTTAATTAGTTATACACCGTATTAAAATAAGATAAAAAGTTAAACATCAAACTATTTAAGGCACATAGTTTTATTTTTTGGTACATTATAGCACTTTTTGTTTGATGAATGCAGCTATGAATCTTTTTTTTTTATTAAATAAGCGGGAAAACGAGCAAACGGGTCACCTGATGGTAAGCAACTACCGTCGCCCATGGACACTCGCAAAAGTTGCAGGTGGTATGATTTCGAACAATTCCTCAGAGCACTCCCCGTGATACAACCGATAGAGGATGCAGACTGAAGCTAAATCTCAGCGTAATTCCAAGGGGTCCAAGCTGTTTGAATTTTGAAACACTAACTATTACGGTAGGCCGTTTTATAAATGAATGCCAGAAGTTCGAACTTCATGAAAACGTGTAGTAGACTAGTACATATACTACTGAAATTTATTTGTATAATGTGTGCATTTCTTATGTAAATAAAATATGTATCTATACTAATATTATAAATTCGGAAGAGTTTGTTTGTTTGAACGCGCTAATCTCAGGAACTACTGGTCCGATTTTAATAATTCTTTCAGTTTTAGATAGCCCATTTATCGAGGACGGCTATAGGCTATATTTTATCACGGTAAGATAATTAGGAGCGAAGAAATAGAGGAAAATGTGGAAAAATCGGAGGAAATTATTTGAAAGGGCTTATTTGAACGTGCTAATATCAAGAACTACTGGTCCGATTTGAAAAATTCTTTCAGTGGATAGCCTTCCTCAACAAATGGGCTATCTAGCCCATTTGTTGAGGAAGGCTAAAGGGTATGTTTTATCACGCTAAGACTAATAGGAGCGAAGAAATAGAGGAAAATGCGGAAAAACGGGGGAAATTATTTGAAAGGGCTTATCTCGCGAAGTACTGGATCAATTTTTATATTATTTGGCATTGGAAGTAGACCACGTGAAGGATCATAGGCTATTTTTTGTGGACTAATTTGTCTGTAAAATATCTAATTTACGCCGTACGCGGGCCGCGGTACGTCTAGTATGATATAATTATTAAAAAACATTATAATAATATTTTTATTAGCAACTTATAAAGCAGACGCAGGTGTTCGTTTTGGATTTTAAATTTAAATTTGCCATAGAGTATGTGATATGTGTGTTTTTTCGTTTTTTTAAGATTTTCAGCACATTGTGATTCGTGAGATGTACAAAAGAGATGTAAAACAGTTTTTATGTATTATACTGATGTGAAAATAAGTGGAGGTTTCCAAGGTAATTCTTTATTTTATACGATAGCTGATCAAATAGATTTTCGAGGTTATGGTTCGAACTTTTGTGAATATTCTGCATAAGACTTCGACTTTCTAGGGTATTTACCTATCACCCTTAAATCCATAAATTTATGCAAGTCCCAACTTAGTAGGGACGTGCCTACCTAACTAGTTTTAATTATTGTGATCTCAGTCTACCCTCAGTACCTTGACTCGATAATCAATAATAATTTTAAATTAAGAGAAATGTCTCAATTAACTAAACATCTTTTGTCTAATCGTCTTTTGACATTAATTTCTAATGACTTTAATTAACCAATATCAATTTTTCAAAACAATGTCAAGTCCCTTGACATTCGATTTTTACAAGTGATTGGCTATTCTTCATTTTTCAAAACCATGTCAAGTGCTTTAAAACTGTGCTAGGATCGCGAATGTGGTCAAAACATTATTTTGCAATAAGACGTCAAAAGGTTATCTATCAAAAATTGCAATTTTACCAACACCTGAATATTGTTGAGGTACGGAACAAGAAGATAACGAATATTTAAGTGTTGTAGTTTATACTTAAAAACAAACATTTAAGCTTTACAGTACTTAATACACAGAATATTCACAAAAGTTCGAACTATAACCTCGAAAATATATTTGATTGGCTATCGTATAAAATAAAGCATTACCTTGGAAATCTCCACTTATTTTCACATCCGTAATCCACATAGAAACTGTTTTTACATCTCTTTTGTTACGAATCACGATGTGCTGATTAAAAAAATGAAAAAACATACAGCTGCACTTGACACTGTCCGAAAGGCACCAACGGTTTGATTTGAAGTTAGATTCGCAATAACATGTCAAGTGTCATAGCACGTTTTTTGTTCGGAGGATAGGGCCGTTAACGTTACACTAATAGTGTCATATGACTTGATACTGTTTTGCTTAATAACCTATGTCAGATCCAGAGCCCTCAGATTTTTTCAAATGATATTTTGTTAAACGAAATATTTTATAGCACCTAACACTCTTTTGAAAAACGTTCCTTATCAAGAGGAGATTCCAGCCATGTGCATAACTCAGTTTTCGATTTTTTGTGGGTTAACATTGTTTTGCATATTGGCGTCCAATTTAGTATTATTATAATTTGATTGTCGATTTAGTTTCATCATGTACCCATTATAATAAATAATTCCTCTATTGTTTCATAAAATACTATACTGAATAAATAAACGTTACAGGACTGATTATAACATGAGTTTATGCCCGATTTCTAAAGATTTATAACAAGAGGTTATTCAAGAATGTAGTTGATTGGCGGAAGCCAATCAAACTCTAAAGCCGGCCTATGAGATTGTTAAATTTACTGAAAATAATAATAAAAAAAATGTTGACTTCATTGCTACTCTAAATTTTACAGTGGGCTATCCGTGCAAAGTTCAAAATTAAACTTGCATTAAAAAAATAAAGATACTTAGGGTGAATTTCACCAGAAGCGTAGTTAAAGTTAAGGTTATCGTCAAATATTATGGCGACTTTTGCTAGGGTTTAACAGTTCATTTCACATTTTGTTATGGTTAAAGTTAAAGTTATAGTTAAAGTAAGCCGGTGCAACCCACTCTTACAGTTAAAATATATGAGGTAACTGCAAACAGACTGGATTTATATTATTACTAGATGATTCTCTTAACTCCATTGCACCAAAATTCGTTTATTGCGTAGGAACCGTACATTTTTCGAGGATAAAATGTATCCTATGTCCTTTTCCGAGACTCAAGTATCTCCATTTCAAATTTCATCTAAATAGGTTTAGTGGTTTAGGCGTGAAGAGATAACAAACAGACAGATAGACGAGACATATGGACAGACAGATAGATACCTTTTCGCTTTTATATTTGTATGGATGTGGCGGCGCATTTTCTTTCGATTTTCTTTGAACCCAAAATAGTTCGTAAATCGTAGCATACCTATGCCTATTTTTTTCGAAGCCCTCGTCACAGGCTTCGAAAAAAATAGGCATAGGTATGCTACGATTGATTTGATGAAATTAGCTCTTAACCTTGACCTTAGCATACGAACCCTAGCCAGAGTGGAACAAAACCAGGTGATATAATACTTTAGGGTGCAGGGTATAACAAAACTTAGTGATAATACTTTAGGGTGTGTACGTGTTTTTTGCAGAGAGTTCACTGTAGAAGTAGCAGCACTGAAACAAAAAAAAGTGATTTGTATGGGCACTGTGCAGCATCATGAATTTTCCCATACAAAAATTTAAAAAAAAATTCTCTTTCAGCTTGCGACTTTCACACCGAACTCTATATTATAGAGGACCCATATACACCCTAAAGTATTATCACTTTGCAATGTTTTGTGACACCTGTATACAGGGGACTCAGACACACCCTAAAGTACCACTTTGTGTTGTTACTGTAGATGTAGCTATGACATGGTGATAAGACGACGATGATGATGTTCACCTCGATCAACACATTTGCTCAGCGTCAGCAGCAGGCGCCGCTGCGGTCCACGATTTATACGTCTGAGATGTATGTCTGTATGTTTATACAATATACGTGCGAATCTGGCTCCAGAATATTACACGCTTGTATGAAATTAACATATTATAATAACTGTTTTTTATTTAAAAGATAAAACCGACTTTAAAATTGTATACGTAATTGAGAATTAGAACTACTATATCTATTAAACCACTGAACCGATTTTGATGAAACTTGTACTATTTCCTAAGTTGAACAATACCTAGTACAACAAAAAGAATTACTGAAATCGGTGTGGTAGTTCCAGACATAATATGCGAACACAAACAAAAACATTAAATATATTATACATACAAAATTATACATACATTTTTGAAATTTGGCACATTTGTACAGACGCTGATATATAGTAGAGTATATTATACGAAAATTGGACAGTTTTGGAAATATTACATACAAACGTCTGGAATTGATAAACTCCTTTTTTAGTCGGTTCAAAACTTTTTGAAATATAAAACTGAAATAACTCACGACACTTTTTTGTACAACAGTAAAAAGTATAATTTAGTGAAAAACAGTATAATATCACAGTATAGCAGATATTATATTGCTATACTGTGATAATATACTCAATATTGTTTAAAATTACTGTTTAAAACAGTAGGTATAGTTGGCAACCTTAGTCCGACTGGATTGAATGTGCCTCCCTGTAAGTAGTCATAAGCATAACATTTTTCATCGAATGTACGTCACAAATTATTTTTAAGGAGAACGAATATCTTGGTGAAGGATAAGTAGGCATTAAAGCATGATGTCTTTAGAGATAGTCCCACATAGAGATTAGGATCTTTAAGGTTGAGTTTGTCGAATTAGGCACTCCGCTTTGAGGCTGTAGGGCCATTGAAACACCTTAAATAAACCTTTGAGGGATTCACACTAAGTGGTTTGATTTTTAAAGCTTAGGGCTGAAGCTGACACAACGAGTTATATAGTTGCTTTGCTATATTATGTGGTGTAACAAAACAAAGTTATAATACTATGGGTCGACCCCTATGTAGAGTTCGCTGTGAAAGTAGCAGCTCTAAGGGCGAAGCCAAACGAGCGTAATTTGTGAGTTGTGAGTCGCAGAATATCGGTTCTGCATTCGGTTTCATACATAAGTCCTGTTTGATTCATACGAACGTTAATGTGAGTGATGATTTGTGTGAAAAGATATTTACGCGGCAGGATTCTGCGACTAGCAACTCACAAATTACGAAAACGGAAAAATTATTAAAAATTTTAGGGGTCCCCATAGGTACAACTGAAACAAAAAAAAATTTTTTTTCATCTAACCTATGCGTGTGGGGTATCTGTGGATAAGACTCTAAAAATCATATTGAGGTTTCTCATATCATTTTTTTCTAACCTGAATAGTTTGCGAGATATACTCTTCCAAAGTGGTAAAATGTGTGTCCCCTCTAATTTCTAAAGTAATAATGATAATTCTAAAAAAATATATGATGTAGTTTACTATAAAAACTACCAACGAAAATTGGTTTGAACGAGATCTAGCCAGTAGTTTTTTTTTTATACGTCATAAATGGTAAACCTTAATCTAAATTTCATTAAATCGACTGAAATATAAAAATGAATCAAAAACCTTTTAATTTCATAAAAATTAACCTTATTGCTGCTGCGGAACCCTTCATGGGCGAGTCCAACTCGCACTTGGCCGCTTTTTTCACTTTTGTATGGAAAAAGAAATCACAACGCTTGGGCTTGCCCAGTCACAAAAAATTGCTTTTTCAGCGCTGCTACACACCACTTTCACAGTGAACTCTCTACGGGGAACACATACACACCCTAAAGTATTATCACTTAGTTTGGTTACACCTTGTATCTATATTTATATATTATCTTAACTAGATGACGCCCGCAACTCCGTTGTTCAGAAATCAGTTCATCACGCAAGAACCGTACATTTTTCCGGGTATCATCATATCAGTATCCTATGTCCTTTACAGGACTCTAGCTGTCTCCATACCTTTCAACAAAATCGGATCAGCGGTTTGGGCGTGAAGAGGTAACATACAGACAGCTGTCAGCTAATATTAGTGTGGATATGTGAAAGTAACGCGTTTAGATTTTCTTAATATATTGTAATTGTGTCTCGTGTGTACTAAAAATAAATTTTTTCTTTCATTCTTTCTTTCTTTCTTTCAATATTATAAATATATTTTATTTATTTATTTAAATCAGGCTACGTAGGCCCATACAATATATTATATAATTATTATGTTACGGCTAAAGGTTGGTGTGAACTTAAACTTAAGATTAGCCGGCTAAACCTAGGTTTAACTTCGACGAGGTGTTAATGTTAGTTTACGTTAACGGCGACGTGACGCGCGCTTCATTCCGGAGTCTCCCCCGGAACCTTCGGTGAACCACACCAGTCGGCCAGAATTCCTCCGCTTACAAAGGTCGGGAGAAGATGCGTCGGTACTCTCACCACAAAGGAACTGAAGTTGACCTTGTGGCGAGACTGCAGACGCTCGACCCTCAAGTGCAGGTATGTCTAGGTTCTTACTGATGTAGTCCACGACCTCCATGGACCAGTGTAAATATGAAAGTGTGTCTGTCTGTTACCTCTTAACGCTTAAACAGAAAAACCGATTTTTATGAAATTTTGTATGCAGAAACTTTGAGTCCCGGGAAAGGACTTATGATAGTTTTATCAGGTTTTATCTCAGAAAAATGTTAGGTTTCCGCTCGATAAACGATTTTTATCGCAACGGGTTTGCGGACGTCATCTAGTTTCCAATAATTTTGTGGTGCCAAAACAGCATTCAATTCAATTTCTGTCCGTCTAACCATATGTCTGTACATATACGGTGGTATGAATAAAAAAATCTTAGTGAAGGTTTTAACAGTTTTCAAACTAAAATGTTCGCTAAAGCTAAAAACCGTCATAAAACTCTCCATATGAATAAACGCTTGCTAAGCCTTCGCTAGCTTGAATACTGTTAGATGACGTTTTATAGTATTCTTTTTTTGGTAATGTTGGTAGTGTGCCAATTTATTGTGTTCAATCATCAATATTGTGTCAAATTCAATGAAATTCAATGAGTATTTTGTAGTAAAAAAAACTTGAGAGGTGTCAAAGGACACCCGAAAGGAATAGAGTTATTTCATGAGTTAAAAAAATCTACTCAAAAAAAATATTAAAAAAACACCATCTATTGACAAACAGGAATACTATCAACGCGCAGCGCCCTCTGCCCCTAACATGCAGGTACTAATAAAAATATTTTTAAGTCGTCAAATGGATTTATTATTATCTTATTATATCTATACTTTTTGTCGACGAGGGCGGCTAGAAATTCCTTCAAAAATTGCAATAATGTCAGAAATCGCGATAATACTCGATATTTCGTCCATTTCAATCTCTTAAAATGGTCTTAAAGTAGGTCCGAGGCTTCACTAAAGTTAGCGAACTCCTATTTGACGTTTCGAGCCTAAACAACTGTTAGCAAACGTTTATTCATAACGATTATGCTTAAAATAGGTTTATATCAGGCTTATTATACATGCGCTAATTTTTGACAGCTGTCACCTTAAAAAGGTGTTAGAGCACTGTTAGAGAACGTTTATTCATATTAAATTTCACAACAGGCTCATAAAGCTGTTGTAAACCTTCGCTAAGTTTTTATTCATACGACCGATAGATTTTATGACTGACGAGCAAGATAATAAAGATAATGAACATTAATTCATAAAGACAACGCAGATATATTATTACGGTCGTATGAATAAAAACTTAGCGAAGGTTTACAACAGCTTTATCAGCCTGTTGTAAAATTTAATATGAATAAACGTTCTTTAACAGTGCTCTAACACCTTTTTAAGGTGACAGCTGTCAAAAATTAGCGCATGTTTAATAAGCCTGATATAAACCTATTTTAAGCATAATCGTTATGAATAAACGTTTGCTAACAGTTGTTTAGGCTCGAAACGTCAAATAGGAGTTCGCTAACTTTAGTGAAGCCTCGGACCTACTTTAAGACCATTTTAAGAGATTGAAATGGACGAAATATCGAGTATTACCGCGATTTCTGACATTATTGCAATTTTTGAAGGAATTTCTAGCCGCCCTCGTCGACAAAAAGTATACATATAATAAGATAATAATAAATCCATTTGACGACTTAAAATATTTTTATTAGTACCTGCATGTTAGGGGCAGAGGGCGCTGCGCGTTGATAGTATTCCTGTTGGTCAATAGATGGTGTTTTTTAAATATTTTTTTTTGAGTAGATTTTTTAACTCATGAAATAACTCTATTCCTTTCGGGTGTCCTTTGAAGTATTTTTTTCTACAAAATACTCATTGAATTTCATTGAATTTGACACAATATTGATGATTGAACACAATAAATTGGCACACTACCAACATTACCAAAAAAAGAATACTATAAAACGTCATCTAACAGTATTCAAGTTAGCGAAGGCTTAGCAAGCGTTTATTCATATGGAGTGTTATAAGACGGTTTTTAACTTTAGCGAACAGTTTAGCTAGAAAACTGTTAAAACCTTCACTAAGATTTTTTTATTCATACCACCGTTAATGTTACTACTATTATTAAATCTATATTAAATACTTATCATAAAACTACAAAATATGAGATCTTTTTAACACCTCGATGGAGGATCCCACCAGTCTTTAAAATTCTGGTATATAGTCGTCTTCTTTACCGCTTCATCTTCGTTTAATATCGAGCAGAATCTGCAGTAGTCGTCAGTCTCTATACTCTCTACTCTCCTGTAGTAGGAATAATGGTTTCGCCATCGAAAGTATTCAGAATATTCGTCAGGATTTTTTATAAGTTCGTCCATCTTCTTTGCCAACTTCTCCGCGCCTAGCTCCCTCGCATTTAGATAAATTCCATCGGGCATAAACCTGGAAATATAAAGATTAATTTATTTTATTACCTGATTTATGTTACAATTTTGTTAAAATATTATTTCCAGGATAAAAGCTAAAAGCAGTTTTTTTTCTAGGACTAATACGCAGAATAGCACTAAATAGGTACCCCATAATATTATTAATAATCAGCCTAGACCCTAGTCGATAATTATAGTACAGTAACGAATTTCACTCCCATCTGAAAGATGCCGTTTGTTAATTGGGTAAGCCATATTTACTTCAATTAAAATAAATAATAAATAAACGATATACTACGTAGTTATGTCTATTGCATAAAGTTAATATATACATATTAACTTTATGGTCTATTGTGATACATATGTCACTAAAATTGCAACCTGTGTAGTCGGGAAACAAATCAATAATTAAAATATATTATCTGTTAGTAATTATAGTATGAAGCTTAGATAAAGACCTTGTGTAATTTGCGCCACCGTATACAATCGGCACAGCGTAATTCTTCAACGGATATAACAGCTTCTCAGTCACATAGTCCTCAGCAAAGGAATTCTCGAATGAGAGATAGAAATAGTAGTCCTTCTCTATCATCTTGTTACACTGCTCCTGATTTTTCCTCGGACAGGAGAGGGGACCACATGACCCGTAAATATCAACGTTGAGGTTATATTTTTTAAGCTCAGACTGTAGATCTTTGACGAACGTCTCCCTGCGACTTTTGGAGTAACAATTCGAGACGAACCACGACGCGGCTTTCGTTTTTGTCTTAAATTTCTCCTTCACCTCGTTCGGAGTAGGCATCATGTCTTCGAGCTTGATCCAGCTCATGTTCACTTTCGGACCTATAATTCTATTCTCCGAATCCCTCACGACGATATAACCCCATTTCGCCTCGGAATCGAGCCGGTACGTCCACGTCCAGTTGAAAAATCCGTTCAACTTGTTCGAGCACACCGGATAATTGTCTGCGGATTCGATGCTGGCGAATGCGAATTTCTGATGCGGCGACCTTCTGTTCGGTAGCAAACTGGGATTCATACGAGCGACCTGCGGCCCCGAGAATGCGATGACGTCGAATTTCGTGTAGTCACCCAAAAACGATCGATCCTCGGTAACGTAGCAGTTCGTATACGTACAGTTACTCTCGATGAACCTCTGTTGTCCTTTACCCATGTACACAAAGGGAACGTCCTTCGCCGAAGTCCATTGGAGAATATACTTCATATTAGGCGCGGTGGTGTTAGATTTATTCACATTTGTTAGGAACGCCTGCAACGTCTGCTCGATTTCGTATACTTTGGTTCGTTCAAATTCGCTGTTTCGTAGATCACGGACGGATATATAAATAAATATAAGCAAAGATAACACCGATATTAAGAAAAATGTCCTAATAAGGATCCTCATTTTGAACCGATCACACCGGTGTCGAACGCGGCAATGTTAGTTAAATAAAAATAATCTTATCGGATGTGTGCGATAATCTGGGGCTTATCAATAGTATTTTCTGAACATACTCGTAAATGTGTCATCGTCATTACACCTTAAAACTTGAGACTCGCAAATCGCAATCACTTGAGAATCACAATCTCCAAGAAAGTTTGCTCTGCTAATAAATGGAGTAGGTTGATTTATGTTAATCCACAAATACAAGCCCTCTCAATTTCGACTTAAATCTATATTATGGTTGTTAGTAGGTAAAACATATTTTATCAAACTTAATCGAAACAGCGCCATAATTTCAAAACACTTTATAAATTCAAATTTTATTTTGCCATAATATTTCAGCGCATTTGCGATAACAATGCAAAATCACAATTCAATGAATTTGAAAACGATTGATTTAGAAACTTAGACGAATGAAGTCACGCAAAGATTTTATAATCATTAACATATTTTTTATCTCAAACTAGCTTTTGCCCGCGGCTTCGCTCGCATTAAGAAGTATTATTATATACAATATTATAATAATACTTCCACTATTTTATCACCATAGGGGTAGAATTTATCAAAATCCTAATATAAAATAAAATACTAAGATATCCCATACAAAAAACACAAATTTTGGCCTAATTAACCGACTTCCAAAAAAAGGAGGAGGTTATAATATGTTCGGCTGTGGATATTTTTTTTTATTTGTGTATGTTCAACGATTACTCCGGTGTTTGTGAACCGATTTTCAAAATTTTAATGGAGGGAATTCCTCAAAATTTATATGGAAACATAATATGGTGATTTTGGTTTTATGAGAAGCATCCTAAGCATATGCTACCAAAACGCAAGATTTTGCACCAACGTATACTATGGTTCCGAAGATACTAAGAGAACTCCGGATTCCTTATAGATACAAGTTTGGGGGTTTAGGCGCTGTTTTAAAAACTGAAAGCATATGCTATTATGCAAATTACATTCATCATCATCATCATTACCACGTCAGGGTCATCAATGTCACCAAAATTGAACATAACAAATTCAATCTTAACTCCGGCGCGTAAGGCACACATTTGACATTACTTCTGAGAAGTAAGTTGTTTCGATAATACACTTGCACTAGTATAAATTGAAATACTTACATAGGAAACTGAAAAACAATCTACATCGTATTTACGAATAAGAAACACAATCGCATTTAAAATGAGTAAAAAAATACTTCGTAATTTAATGTATTTTTATTTATATTTACACGATTTTGCACCTTATTACCATACTCTATCTTCATAATTTTGAAGTCGGTACCAGTTCCAAGAGTTTTAAAATATATTCTGGCAGACTGAAGATTCAGCTATAATATCTGGTACCGACTTCAAAATTATGAAGATAGAGTACAGAAATAGTTGAGTTTTAGCCGAATTCGGAAAAAGGCACTAAGTATTAGATAGGAAAAATTATTTAATACTTTTTAGTTCTTATTATAAGGATATTATTATTGTTTTTACCTTGGAAGTCGGTTTAATTTTTTGTTAAAAATAATTTTGCTCTATAATGGTACGGAACCCTTCGTGCGCGAGTCCGACTCGCACTTTGCCGATTATTTTCTGATTTGTATGGGCAAGATCCTCAGGGTCATACGTATTCCCACACGAAAGTGAAAAAAGTTACTCTTTCAGCGCTAATACTTCTATACTCAGTAACACCACAGAATACATAATTATAGTACCTTATGGTAACACATACACATTACACCTTTTTTTTTTTTTTTTTTTTTTTTTTTTCCGGAGGGGGAAATGCATTACGCATACCACCCAGGCGCAGGGGGCGACCCGAGCGGTGATGTGGGACTCCCGTAGCTGATGAGACCACGGTATACCCACTAAAACCCCCCCCCCATCTTCCGCCACGCCGCCTTTTGACGGGGCCACGGGAACGATACACACATCCGCGACCCCGCCAGCGGTCCGAAGACTCCACGATGGGCGCACGACACGTGCGCCCTCCTCCTCGGCCCCCACCAGGGCTGTAGCAGACGCCCCCCGAGTCTGCTACTTGGAGGCCATGTGGCAGATCAGGTCTGTGGCTCTGCCACCGACCACACCTCGGCCGCAGAGGATAGGGCAAGCGGCGCACCGCAATACCTACTTGCCTCCTCCTCTGCGGCCCCACCAATGCCGTTCAAACGGAACGGCCAGCTCGCAGGGGGGGTAGGGAAAGCGGCAACCTACCACAATGCCTCTCCCCCCCGCGATCCGTCCTCGGCCGCAGAGGATAGGGCAAGCGGCGCACCGTAATACCTACTTGCCTCTTCCTCTGCGGCCCCACCTCGGTGCGCATCCGCAGCGGACTCCTCCAGTCCGCTGGGAGCGCCCTCCTCGGGCCAGGCGGCGACACCGGCCGGCCCTGGTTGCCTCTTCGCTTCACCGCGGTTGTCCAAGCCGCGGTTACTGAGCCCCACCGCCACGACAAGGCGAGCAACCTTCGGGGGGATACACATTACACCTTGTACAATGTTTTACAGCATTGAATAACAAATATTTGCGATACCGGTTTTTCGGCGCTTCGGACAATAATAAATATATGTTTTACTGATATTATGCATTGCTTCGACTTTTAGGTAAAGTTTCTTTAGGCATAAAAACCACCTCGGGTGCAGCGAATGCGATGACATCAACCTTTGTGTAATCCAAGCCAAGATGGTACACATTGGATGTAACAAAACAGTTCGTATGCGCACAGTTTCTGTCAATAAATCCTTTTTAGGGTTCCGTACCTAAAGGGTAAAAACGGGACCCTGTTACTAAGACTTCGATGTCTGTCTGTCTGTCTGTCTCCAGGCTGTAACTCAAGAACGGTAATAGCTAGAGAGTTGAAACTTTCACAGATTAAGTATGTATTATTTATTCCCCCCATACAACAAACGAAATTTTTTTTACGTTTTTTGCTCGGTATCAATGATGACAACTGGTAGCCACCTGAATTAATGTTCACAAAATAGTCAGTTTTATCTTTCCTCTTTCATATAAACAAAAATATGATCTTCAATGATGTCTACTGCAATTTTTTTTATGAAATAGGTATGGGGGCAAACTAGCAAACGGGTCACCTGGTGGAAAGCAACTTCCGTCGCCCATGGACACTCGCAGCATCAGAAGAGCTGCAGGTGCGTTGCCGGCTTTTTAAGAGGGAATAGGGAGGGTGGGGATGAGAAGGGAAGGATTAGGGGAGGGTAGAGAAGGGGTAGGGTAGGTAAATAGGGTAGGGGATATTTGAGCCTCCGGTAAACTCACTCACTCGGCGAAACACAGCGCAAGCGCTGTTTCACGCCGGTTTTCTGTGAGAACGTGGTATTTCTCCGGTCGAGTCGGCCCATTCGTGCCGAAGCATGGCTCTCCCACGTATTAAATTTATATTTACATTTTTAAACAATAAAAAGCACAATATTTATTTCCACATAATTATTTAATACTATTTTCTACTCATGTTGAAATGTAAGGTTATTATAGTTTTCTTGGTTCTTAGTCGTGCATAATATTATATTGTTTTATTAGAAAAAATATTATATTATGTTGAAACCCATTATTATACTACGAAAAAAAAACTGTTGATGCTCATAAATATTGAACATAGGTAATTAATGAGAGCTGGTATAGTTCCTGATAATATCTAAGTTATGAAGCAATTCTGATAAAATCTTAATAGACACTTAGCTCTTATCTCGCTTATTATCTAATACTTTAATAACCTTGTATAGAATCATTAATTATTAGAAGATATGCAACTTAAATAGTGTTGATGCCTTTAGTGAATCGAATATCCAATATTTTCACTTCATTTTATAATCATATATTTTATAAGACGATCCTAGTAAAGCATAATTCTTATAAAAATTACAAGCTTTTATTTTTGAATTAATTTTCTCTATTCTACATTTCTAAAAACTATGTACTTATCGCTTGCGAAGCCGTACAAATCCTTTTAAACACTTTCAGAATGGCTGCAGCTCTAATGGTAATAATATTATTAAGATCGCAGATATTATCTCTCTGAATCGTTTCATCAAGTAATGTGACGGTAACACTCCCTCCTCCAAATTAAGCTCATTGATTGATGGCTCTTGTCGAAGACACAGATACCTATTACAATGAGCAACGCATGAGAAAACTATCGTAGATATACCGTTTTAATTTTGGTTTCCTTTAGGTACGCCGAGAAAAGTACAATGACAAAGAAACACGGATGACTATAAAATAATAGTTGTGGCTACACCTCGGTCCACGGCAGCCACTGTGTCAACAATTTTACCACGAAAAATAAGCAGATGTTGACGCCAATTAGGATAATTTGTAAAGTTTGCCTATATCTGAGTATCTGAAAGATACTGCCTCTGGATGTTGAGAGGCGGATCGACACACTCAACCTGTAGGGCAGATTTCATTGGGGAAGATTGGGGAAGACTTCATTGCCCCATGCGAACATAACAATAACCCACTAGGTGTTGATTTATGAATGTAGTCTGGTTCTAAAATATGATTTTAAAGAACATGTCTCCATTAATTTAAAAAAATACGTATAATTGACGTATTTTTTTCCCCGATGATACATAAATGCTTAACAGCGTTAATACCTCCTCCTTTTTTTTTAACTCACTCACTTGGCGAAACACAGCGCCGTTTCACGCCGGTTTTCTGTGAGCCCATTGGTATTTCTCCGGTCGAGCGGGCCCATTCGTGCCGAAGCATGGCTCTCCCACGGTGAGGAAGTTGGTTAAAAAGTGGTTATATATTTTGGTACATAAACCTATCTTTGGTATCGTATTTCAATGGAGCAATTTCTCTGTCATTTGCTTGAGTTGATACGACGGCAGAATAAAGTTGGTACGATTATGTTAATCTACCGCCGCGCCGGAAATAAGCCACCATTTTCAAATTCACTTTAAAGTTTAAAGTCTATGAAGATAATACATACACAAGAACACCATTCGTTGCCCTATCAACTTTTAATGGACATTATTAATGTGTGTAAACGTTAATAATCTTATTTAAACGCAACTAATTTGTCCCATTTACGGTATGAAGGCGTTCTGACGTCACGATGCGAGGGGGAGAGTCCCCTCCTCTGTGTAATGGACATCCGGCGCAGACGGCCTGATAGGAACTTATAACCTGCATGTCTTATTACAACCACTAATGTACCAAAACAAAGTAATAATACTTTAGGGCAGGGATAGCGAACTTTTTCGTATCAACGTGCCCGTTTCTGAAGACATTATAAACGTGTCATTCAATTTTTTGTTATTCGGTGAGTATTTCAGTATAATTTGGTAGTCACTATACGCAGAGGTGAATCTTTAACCTTCACACTTCTTCTTTCTACATCTGCTTACGGTAGCCTCCAGTCCTGAGTCAGCATGGACATCATGGAAGCTGTTTCTTTCTACGGAATAAAAGACAAAGTGATAAAACTAGACAAAGGAAATCCGTCATGTATCACTCAAATCTATGAGTACGTCGATTCTTTCCCGTTCCTAATGTTGTTATGCTAAGTCTGCAGGTACAGATCGTCTTATCCAACAAAATTAAAAACCTTGCGATAACATTAAACCATTTCTTGAGGAAAAAGGTAGGTTACTAAACATAATAGGCGAAGGCATGTGGCCATAATAGTGGAATAAATCAGAAAGGTCGCCATCCATCTTACTGATGGTCTGACGGGTGACGCGAAATATTTTCAGTTTTTGTATTATTATGTAGACGGGAGTGATTTTCAGAGCTAGGATGCTACAACAAAATATTATGTTTAGGATCTGGTTAAATGTCTAGTGCACGTTTTCTGAGGTTTTCTTTTTAATTCTCAAATAACAGACTAGGTCTTTGTTTTTTTTTAAGAATTAAAAAGAATAAAAGTCTTGCGCTAATATTCATGACAAGATGAACACTCAAATCATAACAAAATTAAAAATCGCCAAATCAAAATTAGTTGTATTTTAAAGGTAGTCCGGAAGAATACAGTATCATTTCAAAATTTGGCGCTAACCGACTTAATAATACAGTTCGACTAAAAAAAGTACGTTCTACCTTTTAAATTAGGTCTAAAATCGCTTTCACCTTAAATGAACCAATCACGAAAGTTGCGACTATATCCTTCTCGCTCTTTCTGTTTCGCTAGAAAAATGAAGAGCGACACGTTCAGTGTTGCATCTGTCCTTGAACTAGTTTGACCCTTTGTGTTAATGGAAATAGAGTATTATCTATTAATGATACATAGATTCGGTTTTACCCTAAGAAGAAAACTGTATTATTGTGATTTCTTGCTGTATTTTTCTTAAAGTAAGTATTTTATTTTACAAATTCTATTTAGAACAGAGTTATAACACGAAAATTAACCTGTATTCTTCACTATAACGTAACGCTCAGTGTACCCCGCATTTAAATGAACAAAGTATTATTTTGAGTTGTGATTATGATCTTTTAAAAGTTTTATGTATTTTTTTGTTTGCTACTTTGTTCACCATAAGTTGTATCTTATTCAAGTATAATTACGAATTGTGTCTATGTTCATTTGAATTTTAGTAGATGTTAATGTTTCAAAGCTACAAACTACGATGTTCTGTTTACAACTATTTAATTTAGATAGCAGTTTGTCTAATTCTGACTATGATCTTCAGTTTCATATTCTTTATTTCAGAATGATACGACAGAAAAGACTAGATTATATTCGAAAATGTGTAGTAGCACAGGGTGAGACATCGAATAATCGTCAATATAATTTGAACTCATCCGAAAATCTTGATACCAGCTTAGATGAACAAGGCCCTGGCTATATCGAATGTTTAGAAAATGTTGATTTCGCATGCGAATCTGATCCAAATGGTAAGAATAGTATTTTTTTATAATAGATATTAATAACTTATACTATTGGTTTTGTTGTTTTGCTCAATATCGAACATAAGAAGGTGACATAGTCATTATTAATTATTAAAATAATCATTATTTTTCTTTTGTTCAAAGTACGAGTAACATGAGGAACCCAAAATGTCATTGCCGCATTTATCAAGTTCATTTTATTAAATTTATTTTCCTCATTACAGAAAATGAACAAGCCAATTCGATTGGAAATATAAATGCTCCAGATCACAGTACTCCAGTATCCAGTGCTATTGAAAATTGTTTGAAAAATGATGCAAATATTACTGATATTAATGGTGAGAATATATTTGAATGATTTTTTTACCTGAAGGGATTCCTTCATTTATTTATATTTAGGTACATTTATCATTGCCGAACATCTGTTCCTAAATATCTTTATTCATTACTCTGACAGTGCATTGAAATCTTAAAACAATACTTTATTACTGTTTAGAAAGAAACATCTCAATACAATGTTTTAAGGAACACAATAATATTTTAACTAATAAACCTAATACAGTCAAAGGGACCGAACATGTGGCGATTTCACTTTAACAATATATTAGAAATACGCTATTTAACTTTCTAAAATATATTCGCCGCCCTTTTCATCGTTATGTCCACAACATTTCTAAATTTTTATTTATATTTTAGGCATAATATCTAACACTGAAGATCTAAGTGAAGCCAATAAAAGTGATGGATCCGATTTCGATTCAGATGACAGCGTTAAAGATCCGAACTTTAAACATAGATCAGCGTCAACATCATCAACGGATTCAAGTTCATCTAGTACACGCTCACATTTCGTCCACGAAAATATTCCACCTGCATTACACGGCTCTTGCATCGAAATCATTCCACCTGCAGACTCTCAGGTTGAAAACTTAGATTCGAACAAGAAACTCACGCGTAAACGACAACGGAATATTAAGGACTGGAAATCAGAAGTCGCGAAACGTTTAAGGAACACAGGTCAAAGCTACATATCAAAAAAACTAAAAAAAGTCATTCCAGCCAGAAAACTAGGGCCACCGTGTGGTGAGAAGTGTCGTCTAAAATGTTCTGCAAATGTGTCAGAAGAAGAAAGACAGAACATCTTTCATGAATATTATAATTTGGGCAACACAACGATGCAGAGACAATTTATTATAAACAGCACTACTGTAATTAATCCGAAATATAAATACACTAATGCGGCAAATCCTAGGCAGAGCAACAATGCATTTTATTTTTCGGTTCTAAATAATAAACTACGTGTTTGTAAGACGTTCTTTAAATCCACACTTGCCATAAATGATCGCGTAATAAGGACTGCTTTTGAAAAGCGTATACCTACAATGAGTAACATTGTAGCCGTAGATGGTAGAGGAAAGCATGGAAATCATGCCAAAATACCGAATATTATTAAAACCGAAATAAGGGAGCACATACAATCTATTCCGACTATGGACAGCCATTACTGTCGCAGTAATACTAATAAGCTTTATATAGATGGCAGTAAAACATTGATTGATCTCCACAGAGATTATGTTAAGTTATGCCAGACTGAATATAAGCCATATGGTAACTATGTTTTGTATAGTCATATATTTAATAATGAGTTTAATATTGCCTTTTATTCACCTAAAAAAGATAGGTGTGATACTTGTGAGGCTTTCATGAATGCTACTGGGGAAGAAAAACAACGTCTTAAAGTTGAGTATGATACACATTTAATTGAAAAAGATCTATCGAGAGCCGAGAAGGAACAAGACAAATTGAAAGGGAGCAGTGTGGTAGTTGCTGTCTATGATTTACAAGCAACAATGCCTTGTCCAAGGGGGGACGTAAGTAACTTTTATTACATCTCTAAATTAAATGTTTTAAATTTTACAATAACTGATTTGAAAACAAAAGATGTTTATTGTAATGTATGGCACGAAGGGCATGGCAATCGTGGTGTGAATGAGATTGCAACTTGCGTGTGGAATTATCTTAACCAAATTGACACAAATGCTGAGCAGTTAGTTGATGTAATATTCTACAGTGATAATTGCTGTGGGCAGCAGAAAATCCGTTTCATGATTTCAATGTACATCTTAGCAGTAAATAGATTTCAAAATATTCGTTCTATTACACACAAATTTCTAATTAAGGGACACACCCAAAATGAGGGTGATAATTGTCATTCTCTAATTGAAAGAAAAATTAAAAAGTCCCTTCGTTCCACTACGATATATACACCTGATCAGTATTTTACATTAATTAGAACTGCTAAATCTAACGGTAAACCATTCGCAGTTAATGAATTAACCTATGACAGCTTTTACGATTTTAAAGAAGTGTCACCAAAGATTGGAAAAAACTTTTCCAAAAATATTCTGAATGAATCTGTAAAAATGAATGATTTCAGTATTATTTATGTGTCTAAATCGGACCCCGGATCTTTTTTTTACAAAACATCTTACTCTGACACCTCCTATAAGCAAATAAAAGTAGCAGGGTCCACTCGCAGCACTCAAAACGACTTGATGTCACCGAATTTACCTGCAGCATATTCTGAGAGGATTAAAATTACAAGTAAAAAGAAACAGGGGCTGTTAAAATTAGTTGAAAAAAACATAATTCCCAAATACTATGAGAATTTTTATCAAAATTTATAAGTTACTTTTATCTAATTAATACAAATCCTCATAGTACTCATGGTTTCACTAATTCAATAAGGTATCATTTATTTATTTTTAATTATATTCATAAGTATGTACTATGAGGACTTTTTCAGATTTCATTAAAGTTTTTTTTGTTTAATCAGTACTTAATTGTGTTTTTTCACAACTAGTATGTTTTTCAGAAAGTTGTTGTTCTTCAAATATTTTGATTAATACTCTGTTATTAACCAGGTTATACTTTTCTTGCAAAGTAATAAAGTTCCTATTAAGTTAATGTAATAATAATAATGTTCCTACTAAGTTTTAAATTTTTTGAGATTTTTACTTTTGTATTACTTTGTTAAATAATGATAGTGACTAGTTCAATAAGTACCTTGTGATTTTTGTGTTGGTTCGAAGACTGGAATTTAGATATAGGCTAGAATAATACCTTAAGATTGTTATTCATTTGATTTTTATAAGTTAAGAATGATACTTAGGTCTTTTTGTAATAAATAAGTGAGAATTGATTTAATTTTTTCACTTTTTTCATCACTTTATTCGCATTTAAAAATATATAAATACTGTGTTCTTTTTAAACTAAACATCTTGAACAAAAGAAGAATTCAAAAGAATACAGTCACAAGTGGTAAAAAGTGTAAATAATTTAATAAATAATGGTAAATAGAATAATGTCTTTAAAGATCATTATAGAGTACATACTAATACACATTAATAATAAAAAATAATTTGTTTATCTTATGGATATACCGCAATATTTTTAGTTAAAAACTTTAATCGCTTCTCCTGAAAAAGTACGTTTTTAGAGTTAATACAGTATTCTTGCGGGCAAGCGACCGGCCGGCCCTGGTTGCCTCTTCGCTTCACCGCGGTTGTCCAAGCCGCGGTTACTGAGCCCCACCGCCACGACAAGGCGAGCAACCTTCGGGGGGATACACATTACACCTTGTACAATGTTTTACAGCATTGAATAACAAATATTTGCGATACCGGTTTTTCGGCGCTTCGGACAATAATAAATATATGTTTTACTGATATTATGCATTGCTTCGACTTTTAGGTAAAGTTTCTTTAGGCATAAAAACCACCTCGGGTGCAGCGAATGCGATGACATCAACCTTTGTGTAATCCAAGCCAAGATGGTACACATTGGATGTAACAAAACAGTTCGTATGCGCACAGTTTCTGTCAATAAATCCTTTTTAGGGTTCCGTACCTAAAGGGTAAAAACGGGACCCTGTTACTAAGACTTCGATGTCTGTCTGTCTGTCTGTCTCCAGGCTGTAACTCAAGAACGGTAATAGCTAGAGAGTTGAAACTTTCACAGATTAAGTATGTATTATTTATTCCCCCCATACAACAAACGAAATTTTTTTTACGTTTTTTGCTCGGTATCAATGATGACAACTGGTAGCCACCTGAATTAATGTTCACAAAATAGTCAGTTTTATCTTTCCTCTTTCATATAAACAAAAATATGATCTTCAATGATGTCCACTGCAATTTTTTTTATGAAATAGGTATGGGGGCAAACTAGCAAACGGGTCACCTGGTGGAAAGCAACTTCCGTCGCCCATGGACACTCGCAGCATCAGAAGAGCTGCAGGTGCGTTGCCGGCTTTTTAAGAGGGAATAGGGAGGGTGGGGATGAGAAGGGAAGGATTAGGGGAGGGTAGAGAAGGGGTAGGGTAGGTAAATAGGGTAGGGGATATTTGAGCCTCCGGTAAACTCACTCACTCGGCGAAACACAGCGCAAGCGCTGTTTCACGCCGGTTTTCTGTGAGAACGTGGTATTTCTCCGGTCGAGTCGGCCCATTCGTGCCGAAGCATGGCTCTCCCACGTATTAAATTTATATTTACATTTTTAAACAATAAAAAGCACAATATTTATTTCCACATAATTATTTAATACTATTTTCTACTCATGTTGAAATGTAAGGTTATTATAGTTTTCTTGGTTCTTAGTCGTGCATAATATTATATTGTTTTATTAGAAAAAATATTATATTATGTTGAAACCCATTATTATACTACGAAAAAAAAACTGTTGATGCTCATAAATATTGAACATAGGTAATTAATGAGAGCTGGTATAGTTCCTGATAATATCTAAGTTATGAAGCAATTCTGATAAAATCTTAATAGACACTTAGCTCTTATCTCGCTTATTATCTAATACTTTAATAACCTTGTATAGAATCATTAATTATTAGAAGATATGCAACTTAAATAGTGTTGATGCCTTTAGTGAATCGAATATCCAATATTTTCACTTCATTTTATAATCATATATTTTATAAGACGATCCTAGTAAAGCATAATTCTTATAAAAATTACAAGCTTTTATTTTTGAATTAATTTTCTCTATTCTACATTTCTAAAAACTATGTACTTATCGCTTGCGAAGCCGTACAAATCCTTTTAAACACTTTCAGAATGGCTGCAGCTCTAATGGTAATAATATTATTAAGATCGCAGATATTATCTCTCTGAATCGTTTCATCAAGTAATGTGACGGTAACACTCCCTCCTCCAAATTAAGCTCATTGATTGATGGCTCTTGTCGAAGACACAGATACCTATTACAATGAGCAACGCATGAGAAAACTATCGTAGATATACCGTTTTAATTTTGGTTTCCTTTAGGTACGCCGAGAAAAGTACAATGACAAAGAAACACGGATGACTATAAAATAATAGTTGTGGCTACACCTCGGTCCACGGCAGCCACTGTGTCAACAATTTTACCACGAAAAATAAGCAGATGTTGACGCCAATTAGGATAATTTGTAAAGTTTGCCTATATCTGAGTATCTGAAAGATACTGCCTCTGGATGTTGAGAGGCGGATCGACACACTCAACCTGTAGGGCAGATTTCATTGGGGAAGATTGGGGAAGACTTCATTGCCCCATGCGAACATAACAATAACCCACTAGGTGTTGATTTATGAATGTAGTCTGGTTCTAAAATATGATTTTAAAGAACATGTCTCCATTAATTTAAAAAAATACGTATAATTGACGTATTTTTTTCCCCGATGATACATAAATGCTTAACAGCGTTAATACCTCCTCCTTTTTTTTTAACTCACTCACTTGGCGAAACACAGCGCCGTTTCACGCCGGTTTTCTGTGAGCCCATTGGTATTTCTCCGGTCGAGCGGGCCCATTCGTGCCGAAGCATGGCTCTCCCACGGTGAGGAAGTTGGTTAAAAAGTGGTTATATATTTTGGTACATAAACCTATCTTTGGTATCGTATTTCAATGGAGCAATTTCTCTGTCATTTGCTTGAGTTGATACGACGGCAGAATAAAGTTGGTACGATTATGTTAATCTACCGCCGCGCCGGAAATAAGCCACCATTTTCAAATTCACTTTAAAGTTTAAAGTCTATGAAGATAATACATACACAAGAACACCATTCGTTGCCCTATCAACTTTTAATGGACATTATTAATGTGTGTAAACGTTAATAATCTTATTTAAACGCAACTAATTTGTCCCATTTACGGTATGAAGGCGTTCTGACGTCACGATGCGAGGGGGAGAGTCCCCTCCTCTGTGTAATGGACATCCGGCGCAGACGGCCTGATAGGAACTTATAACCTGCATGTCTTATTACAACCACTAATGTACCAAAACAAAGTAATAATACTTTAGGGCAGGGATAGCGAACTTTTTCGTATCAACGTGCCCGTTTCTGAAGACATTATAAACGTGTCATTCAATTTTTTGTTATTCGGTGAGTATTTCAGTATAATTATTTGGTAGTCACTATACGCAGAGGTGAATCTTTAACCTTCACACTTCTTCTTTCTACATCTGCTTACGGTAGCCTCCAGTCCTGAGTCAGCATGGACATCATGGAAGCTGTTTCTTTCTACGGAATAAAAGACAAAGTGATAAAACTAGACAAAGGAAATCCGTCATGTATCACTCAAATCTATGAGTACGTCGATTCTTTCCCGTTCCTAATGTTGTTATGCTAAGTCTGCAGGTACAGATCGTCTTATCCAACAAAATTAAAAACCTTGCGATAACATTAAACCATTTCTTGAGGAAAAAGGTAGGTTACTAAACATAATAGGCGAAGGCATGTGGCCATAATAATAATAATAATAATAATAACTCTTTATTGTACACCAAAATACATAAACAATATGAATGATACATTACTAAATACTATACTTATTGATGTACAAAAGGCGAACTTATTGCTACTAAGCAATCTCTACCAGTCAACCTTTTGTAGACAAGATTAAAAATAGGGATAAAAGAAAATCGTGTGTAGGTGCACAAACTAAACCAATCTTAGTGTTTATACTATAACTAGACTTGACTATGCTTAACTAGAACTAGGACAATATAATAATAATATGTATATATACAATAGTAATAATAATCGGCAGTTAACTATGTTGATGGTCACAAAGCAACGACATAAAAGTAATGAACTAGGGCATATTAAGGAAATAAAATTTTAGTTTACGTTTAAAAATATTTATTGAACCGGCTCGTCGAATATCTAAAGGCAAAGAGTTCCAGAGAGTAGCAGCGCGAACAGCAAAAGATTTGGAATATAAGGAAGTAGAGTGCAGAGGGATCTCAAGAGTGAGATTGCTTGAAGAGCGTAATGTTAGTTGATGTGTGTCGTGCAAAAAATTAAAGCGGTTTTTAAGGTAAGAAGGAGAGGATGGGCTAAACAGGATGTTGTACAAAAGGGAAAGGACGTGACAATCTCGACGCAAGCGGATAGGAAGCCAGCGAAGATTCCTCCGAAATTCTGTGACATGATCATATTTCCGCAGGCCATAGACAAATCTGATGCAAACATTCTGCAGTCTCTCGAGTTTATCTAAAAGTTCTTCCGTGATATCGATGAGACAGATGTCTGCATAATCCAAAATTGGCATAAGCAATGCATGAACCAATGCAATTTTAGTTTTTATTGGAAGAAAATTACCGAACAGACGAAGAGATGCACTCGCTCGAAACAGCTTGCTACTGACTGCATTTATGTGCGGTTTCCAAGAAAGCTGGTTGTCAAAAATTACTCCCAGGTTTTTGACTGTATCCACAAACGGGATTATGGAGCCATTAAGTGTGAGAGATGGGAGAGCTTGAATCTCTACTTTAGACAGGAGTTTAGCGCTTCCAATAATGATGGCTTGACTTTTGTTGGGGTTGATAAAAATACCGAAAGACTTGCACCATTCTTCTAAAAGGCGCAAATCATCATTGATGCGTTTAATCGCCTCCTTGAGATGGTCGATATCGGAATGAGTATAAATTTGCATATCATCGGCATATAAATGGTAAAGGGACGACAAGCGACTGCCAATGGTATTTATGAACAGAGCGAAGAGCAAAGGTGATAATACACCTCCCTGTGGAACCCCTGCTAAGAGGTCATGCCATATGGAGTAATCGTTATCACCACGAATACGCTGTCTTCGGCCTCTAAGGTAGCTTTCAAACCATCTTAAGACGCTAGGAGCGGCATTAATTGATTTTAATGAAGCGAGCAATAGGTCAAAGTCAACCGTTCCAAAGGCATTGGTGAAGTCTAAAAGTGCGAGTATAGTAAGACGACGATTATCCATGTTGGAGCGAATATCTTCCAGAATATTCAATAGTGCCGTACTTGTGCTGTGCCCTGAGCGAAAGCCTGACTGAAGAGGATCAAGGATATTATTACTATGGAGAAAATGATTAAGCTGCAAATAAATTAGGCGCTCAAATACTTTTGAAAGGAAAGGCAGGATGGATATGGGGCGGAAATCGGAAAAAAGGGAAGGGTTTGATTTTTTTGGGAGGAGTATGATGTCGGCGTCTTTCCACGCAGCAGGAAAATTACTCGTTCGGATAGAATTGTTAAAAATCCAGGTGATAGGAATGGACAGAATATCTGATATTGGGGAAATCATTTTACGGCTAATGTTGTCACAGCCAGCAGCATCTGAGTCAATGGACATAATAGCTCGCTTAGTATCTTCAACCGAGACTTCGGCAAATTCGAACAGAGGCACGTCCTGAACTGGTGTGGAGGACAATAAGGAGAGCGTATGATTTTTTGTTGCAGCATCAAAGAGAGTGGGCGACGAGAAATGACTTATGGCGGCGTCAAGGTCAGTGACATTAGCTGGAGAGCTGACGCTACTCTTGCCAATCCCCTGCGACCTTAAGAACCGCCATACACGAGCTGGGTCCTTTTCCTCTAAGACAGCCTTGTGGTAATAACGCCTCCGCGAGTCTCTGCATGCCTTATTGCAACGGTTTCGCGAGGCGCGATAAGCTTCTTTGTTTGCGTCACTTGGGTCTTGTCTGTATTTAAGTCTTGCCTTATTTCTTTTTAATTGCAGAAGCTTAATTTCTTCTGTGAGCCAAGGGGCTGGACGATGGCGAATACGAATAGGTTGAATCGGAGCATGTGCGTCATATAATCTAGTTATCGCTTCGTTTAATAGGGTAACTTGTTCATCAACAGACTGCGCTGATTGAATTGTAGACCAATCAATGCGTTGAGCATCATCACGCAGCTTAGGCAGGTCGATTTTTGCAAAATTGCGTTGCCTGACGATTTTTGCTTTGCGCTTAGGTGGGCAAATGGATAGGGAGACATACACCAAATCATGGTATGAGAATTCAGGAGCGCTACACTGTCCATATTTCTCAACTTGGCAAGATGATGAAAGCAAAATTAAGTCAAGCAACGAGGGTTCGCAGTTGGGAAAAAAGTGTGTAGCTGACAGCGGTAAAATTTGCAAATTAGCAGCAGTTGAAATGGATCTTAGCCGTGCGGAGCGCCAATCGTCTTTTATTAGGCACGTGTTAAAGTCACCCATGATTAGGACCTTATCGTAAATAGGTATAAATTTATCTGTAATATTTTCCAAGTCAGCAAAGTAATTGATATGAAGAGAGGGGCTGTAAAACACGCCAAGAAGGATTTTTAAGTGACTAAGAGTGACTTCGATTAATAGATACTCAGCGCCACTATCAAGTGATGATGATGTTTGTATAACACTAAATTGTAAGTTCGACTGGAGATAGATGGCAACACCGCCACCACTTCTGCATGAACGATCATGTCGGATTAAGGTGTATCCTGGCAGAGAGTACGCCGCGGAATTATGGCAAGACCTAAACCATGTTTCTGATACTAATATTGCATTAATATTCTGGTTAACGAAAGAAGAGACGAGTTCGTTGTAATGTCCTGGAATGCTTTGAGCATTAATGTGAGTCACATTAAATTTTTCCGAGAGGTTTACAAAAGTCGAGGATAGTGTTTCATTAAGAGAAGGTATACTATGAAAGCTGCCCATGCTTGTTTGGGATTCTGCCGTGCTCAGAGCTGATACAAAACTATCATTAAATTCGTCATCAGTTTCTGCCATTGTAATATAGAACAAGCACTAAGTAAGTTAAATAATAAATTAAACATTAAAAAAAAAATCTAAAGTATAATATGTGATGATAACCTACACATTGCCACCACCGACGACATTATCATAATAAATAATGAATATAAGAACAAAGCTAAAAATATATGAAGCAATAGATACCTATATCATCTAATATAACAATTATTAACACCACAGCTCAATGCCATGCGTAAAAAGCATACTAAACTATAAATTAATTCTAGGAGCATATAAATACAATGTAATAACTATTAATTGAAAAAAAGAAATTAAAAAGAAAAAGAAAAAAAACTAATAGTATCGACTATCGACACAGAAAACTTACCTTTTTTGTAGTGTTGTGCCCATTGCCACCTAAGTAGACAAAAGAGAAGAAAAGAAAAAAAAAAAAAAAAAAAACAAGGTGTCAGTGTCATAAGACATGATTGTCCGATTGTCACTGTCAAGTAAATGTCCAATGTCGGTACTATTTGTTTTGTATCAGTTTAAACCATAAACCTGTATATTATAAGTCTATGGTTTAAACAATGAAAAATATGAATAATTTTGCGGTGTACATAAATAACGAATTGACGAATACCTTACTAAACATATTGCAAGTTTTACAAATGTAAAATATGCCTGGATTTGAAATACAGGCACAAATAATCTAAATATGATGAGGAACGAAAACATACAAAGTGTTTGAGTTACTTTTTCTTATTTTTAGCAGCTCGAGTGACACTCGCTTTATCGAAAGGAAGATTCTTCGAAGTTGAAGGCTCGGCAACGCCAGAGTTTGGGATCTTGTCGAGTTCACTCAGGCATTCTACTCGATGTCTGTTGCCTTCATTGTCAAGGATGTATATAAATCCGTCACGAGTCCAAGTCTTAGTAATGCCGAAGCGCTTTCTGGATTCAGTGAATACATCATGTCGAGTCTTTGTTAAATATTCAGACTGTGTAACACCAGAACCTTTTAGCTTAGTCTTAGAGAACCAGACCTGATCCCGAATGGGTTTACTTGAAAATTTAATCAAAAACGGCCTTGGTCTTTTGCCAGGTTGACCTAAGCGATGACATTTCCTAATACAGGAGGAATCAAAGTTTGGTACCTTAAGCTTACTGCTGATGAGATCAACGGCTTTGGCGCATATATCCTCAGACTTTTCCTCTGGAACTCCATGAAAAAGTAACATCTTACGGCGTCTATACAGTTCTTGACGTTCCGCTTCCCTTCCGAGGTACAACACTTGCTGCTGAATGGTGCTTAATGCCGAGAATATAAATGTTCTAAATGTGTTGAACTCTTCTGGCAAAGCTGAGGATATTTTTGAAGATTCTGAGGCCTTCTGCAGTTGTGTTTGAAACGAATCCATTGTTTTGTAGAATGTATCTGATAGTGAATTCAGTGTTTCCTTGACAGATTCCATAATTTCAATAGATTGCAGAAATTAATAAAGGAATATAGTGTCGGTAGTGTGGTAATTAATGAGGTTAGTAGATAGTCATAAATTATCAATTATTTATAATAAATATCAAAATTTAACAGGGAAGAGCTTGTAATACGTGTTTACTGCTTGACACCTACCCTCAAAAAAAAAAAAAAAAAAAAAAAAAAAAAAAAAAAAAAAAATAATAGTGGAATAAATCAGAAAGGTCGCCATCCATCTTACTGATGGTCTGACGGGTGACGCGAAATATTTTCAGTTTTTGTATTATTATGTAGACGGGAGTGATTTTCAGAGCTAGGATGCTACAACAAAATATTATGTTTAGGATCTGGTTAAATGTCTAGTGCACGTTTTCTGAGGTTTTCTTTTTAATTCTCAAATAACAGACTAGGTCTTTGTTTTTTTTTAAGAATTAAAAAGAATAAAAGTCTTGCGCTAATATTCATGACAAGATGAACACTCAAATCATAACAAAATTAAAAATCGCCAAATCAAAATTAGTTGTATTTTAAAGGTAAGTAGGTAAAAGAGATTTGAGCTTCTCGTCCGATCTTAAAGAAAATTACAATTAAAGTTTCTAGTTTAGTTGGTACTTGGTTCGTTTCTACTCGACTAGTTATACTATTACTACTAACCATGAACGTAGAAAATAAGGCGGACGGAGTCATAGAGTTGTTATGTACTACGTACCGGAGTCTTATTATATACAGAACTGTGTCCTCAGAGTCGGCCAGGCTGACTGCATGACACACGGTCCGCACGCACACATTCTTACGCTAGTCCGGCCATTTGACAGGCGTACGTAAGAATGTGTGCGTGGCCGACTCTGAAGACACAGTTCTGTGTATAATAAGACTCCGTCCGCCTTTTCTTCTACGTTCATGCCACTAACACTAAATTTCCATGTGCATGATGCAATGGTACAGACTTACAGAGTACTTTTAATAACATATTTTACAAGGTTATAATAAGTAGATAAAAATATAAACAAAGAACATTTCTGCGTTCAAACACTAACACTTTGTAACGTATATTTTGTAGAAATGTCGAAGGATATTTCCACAATAAAAGCCATCGCATTGAGAAACTGTTAGCGGACAACCGTCTGGAATATTCTGGAAAGTTTTCCGCCATATTTATCGCAACAATTTCTCATAACAGACGCAATTTAGTCCAATACCACAGTTGAAGGTAAATAATTTCGTTTCCACAACGTTGGTAAGTTGAAAATGGATACTTTGAAATATTTTAAACTTGCTTTGTGATTTTAAAAGTCTAGTTTGATATGAACTGCAGTGAAGCGGAAGAAAAGGGAGAATAGTTATTTCTTATTGGAATGCCGAAAATGTTAGGTTAAATAAAACAATTTTGCAATTGAGTCAAAATGTAAATCAAGCAAAGATTCCCAAAACTTTCTCATGTTAGCTGACCTACCATGACTACGGTAGAGGGTAGAAATCTGTAAGAAAAGAAATACTGACAGAATATAGAGGCAAACATACTTTTTCTGTCAGTCATTCTGCCTATTACGTGAAATCAAAAAATTTTATGGTGGCCGCGTGGAATGCGGAGTTAGTATTGAATTACAGGAGAATTAATTTTCAGTAGTCAGTTCTATAACCTAGAACTTTGTCCTGACAAATGCTTTATCCTTCTAGATATTACTACCATTTAAATATATGAAACAGAAATGGCCAGAAATCTGATTAGCCATATGAACCACCTTATAACTCTCTACCGAAAATCTTCCCGCAAATATAAGAACTTGTATGTGATAATAATAGCTGCCCTATCAATATTTCTACTGACATTTCTACTGCCTAATATATCACGCAGAATAAATCACAGCGAAAATATAAGATCTATGAAGAAAGTCGTAAAGGAAATAACGGTTTGTATCTCAAATTACGCCCCTTCTAGGCCTTACGATGACCAATGACCATGAAGGCGTGCATGAGCTGACTAGATATTATGGCCCGCAAGTCCATTTCGCCAAAATTTGTTTATCGCGTGGGAACCGTACATTTTCCGGCATAAAAAGTATCCTATGTCCTTTCCCAGGACTCAAAGTATCTCCATACCCAGCAAAATCGGTTGAGCGCTTTGGGCGTGAAGAGGTAAAAGAGAGAGACAGACCGACTCCCTTTCGCTTTTATGACATTAGTATGGATTAGTGCGAGCAATAGCATTAGTTAGCAATTAGCAAAAAATTAAATTAATATTATAGTTTTATTTTCAGAATGAAGTTTGTCAATTCGAAAGAGCCTACTTAAGCGATGCAAAAGAATTGTGTGGAATAGAGAGTCACGTCTACGATACAGATGAAACTGTAAGAGCATTCATATTCATAATATTATAAATGCGAAAGTGTATATTTTGTCTGTCTGCCTGTTTCGTTTGTCTATTTGTTAGGCTTTTGACGCCCCCGTGGTCTAGTGATTTAGAGCGTGGCTCTCAACTCGGAGGTCGTAGGTTCGATTCATGGAAACATAATTGTTATTCTCAAATTTGGATCTAGTCTGTTATTGTCTGACAAATAAGATGATCCATGCGTCGGATAAGCATGTAAAAAGTCGGTTCTGCACCTGATGTGTCAGTCTTTCGTCCCACTGGGTTATGAGAGTAAAAGGAATAGAGAGTGTTCTTGTGAACAGTGCACACACTTGGGCACCATAAAAATTACTCCTGCTTAACTGGCCTGGTTTCAATGAAACCGGCCGCCGTCACCGAAACCGGCGTGGGAGTTATTAGCTAAGTCGATTTCATAGTTACATCAAAGTTAAACAGCGCGTCTAGTAACAAGCAATATAAAAATTCGATTCTAACTTGTGAAGACACAAAAACTCACGCTCAGCCAATGTTTTGTATTTTTATTGTTGCTTTTGTTGAGTGTCTGTTTAAGCTCTTTTTAATTAGTCTAGCGCATATTATTTTTACATGAGGTACAGGGGTACAGCTGCAGATAATATATTTAAAAATTATTAAAAATCTATAAAAATACTTTTTAGTTTGCCTGCAGTCGTGCCAGGTTAATACTTCCACCTTTAATCTGATATAAGAATCCCTAGAAGGAAGTTTGATTAATTCCAATATTCTACGACTCACAAAAGGTAAGGAATTGGAATATTCTAAGATTTTGCATTTTTGTGGTTTCTTTCAGGATACGTTATAATATCATGGACCAATCATACATGTATGATTGGTCCATGGTTATATTAAATAACAAATCAATACTTTTGCGTACAGAGTACAGACGCAACGTAGTGATGAGATTTTTAAACATGTTGATGAATTAATAAATCCTTATCTATCTAACTCCCTCCACAGCAAAAAAAGAAAACTGACAGTAAAGATGACCAAAATAATATGAAAATATGTCAGTAAACATTTTGGCTCTTATTAAATTTTTGCGTAATACGACAATTATATTTATATTATAATATACAAGAAAATAATGAAAATTAACGAAAAGTAAAGTTGAAACTTGAATAATATGGCAAAGGCAATAAAGACAATATGTTTAGAGATTTTAATGTATCTAACGATTGTGACGATGACTGGGCATGTAATTGCACATTTCTTTGACTATTACGTGACTAGGAACGAACTCAGTCAAATAAAGATTACCCTTAATTCGTTGAAGGTAAGCAAATACGCTGTCTGATAGAAAGACATAACCTGTATAGTGTATAAGGACATAAACTTGTTAATTGTGTTATTATAAAACTACAAAGCCCATCTTTAAAAAACTTGATTGGGAGTTAAACACTTGAAAATCCAAATATTGCTCATAAATTAGACTTATAGCTAAAAAATAAAAGTCTCACAAAAAATCTAGTCGATTAACAAAACTTTGAATACGTTAGTGTTATTAATACAATAAATAATAATAATAATATAGTGTTTTTCTTACAGATCACCCTTAACTCTATGGGAAAGGGTTACAACCGACTCTACGACGAATTTACCGAAATCATAAAAGAAGATAGTAACATGCCAGAGAGCAAACAAAAATATGATTATAAAGTAAATGAACGTAATATTCAAGGCATAAAAAAGGAATTTGATTTAATATTAAACAATATAAAACAGAGAGATAGTTCTACTATTGAAGAAGATAATTTAAAAGGTGAACTTACTACTTTGAGTAATATTTCTCCTATTGGAAGAAAAAAGCATTTGAAAGAAAAACATACGCAAAGTGGCATTACTTCTATTAGAAGAGATAACATTTTAAGAGATAGAACAACATCAGGTGGTTTCTCTCCCGTTGGAAGGAATCAAATTAAAGATAATAAAATAAACTCAAACATAAATCACTCAAGACGTTCAGATTTTTGTGAAGTTGTTGGAAAACCAAACTTGCGCTGCTTTTGTAAGCAACCGCTATCCTGTTATGATGATGAAAAAAAGTAGCTACATTGAACTTCTTTGATAATAAAAATTATCAAAGTAGCTTGTCTATTTCTTATGAAAGCGCCACCTATTACGCCTCACTGGTACTAAAATGTTTATGCTAACTGCTAAGGCTGTGCGTCTTGTTGGAAGCCTTCCGAACGCATTATAACAATTTCATAACCTTATAGTTCCAAACTGAACCTCCAGATGGAGTTTAATTTTAAATTAGGTAAGTTTAGGACGATAATATAATTAATAATTATATTTATAATTATATTATACATAATTCCACAGGCTATTAATACATAATATTATCTACTTTTTAAATAGTCCAAAATTAAATGAAAACAAAAAATGTATAATAATGCCTAATAATCATTTATTTCGGACAATACATCAATTAAATATGTACCTTTATGTTAACAATAATATAATATAGGCTACATAATATACATAACAACATATTTTTTACAACAAACACAGAATACATAATATTAGAACAAACAAGAACTTTATAATATTAAATATTATCTCTACTTGTAATTAAATTCTCTTATCATTACAATACCAATAAACATTAATTAAATGAATGTTATCATTGCTATAACACACCCTATGCGATTATAATTTAAACTTTATAACTCCCTACGATCAATTTCTATCAAACTTGGACTCTGAAGGTGAAATCAAACTCTTACTTTTGGGAGCTCACACCGGCCTTTCTGGAGACCTGTTGGAAAGAGACGACAGACACGCCATCTCGTTCTCTCTCATTGTATTCTACTTGGTTTTCATTTTACATTTCCAACTAGGGATGTGGTGTTTGCTTGAATATCGATAGGTATACTTAGTTAATTTCTGCTTTTAGTGTAGCTTGATTTACCTATTTGGACCAATTTTTTGCGTAGAATTCAATATGTACAATGTACCTACATGTTTATTTCTGGATTCTGGTATATTTATGGACGCCATATTTCATATTTGTAAATTGCAAGTTTATCGAAACTTAATGGAAATATTATAACATTATGTAAATGTATATTTTAAATTTCGAACTGGTTCAGGATGCAACTAGTAAAATATCACAATATTATAAGTTGGTATGTTATTTTAAAATTTAAATAGACACTTTAAAATATATATTATACACATTCTCAGGCTGAGAAATTAAAGATTAGATCTGTTTTATCAACACTTACTTCGTAATCCGGCAAAAAATACAAGCAATCAAATATTTTTATTACAGTAGATAAGCTTTCAACTAAAGTAATCGAGTATCGACATTCCGAAGGTTCTATATGGGTTCTATATCGACAGTGCCCCGCTCTATTGAAATCGTGCACCGGCCGGCCGCGACGCTGCATGATGTCATTCATCCACACACACTCACACACGCAGCACGTAGTGGACCCGCCTGTTTACCCTAGCTAAGATAACACTCGAGGTGACATCACTTACCGTGACTGTGATTATACTTGTACAAAACATTTTATGGATAATATGGCTAACAACAGAGCAGCGAAGTCTGGATTTGCCGCGGAAGCACAGAGAAAGGTAAGTCGAATAGTAGATACCTACTAGTTAAAATAATATAACCTATTGCAAAACATCTTATCGATCAGGGATGCTGCGGTCCAGAAATTGTTACAAGGGCTCAGCCGTGACCTAATTTTCATCTGTGTCATGAAGGCTCCAGATGCTTAGGCACGGTTGAAATTGTTTTCAACGTCGCACCTTAAATAATGCTGGAATTGTTGTTATATTTAAGTAAAATATCTTAGAAAGCTCTCTATCTAAGTATATATAATAGGTATATGTATTAAGAAGCATCTCAAACTAATAAAATGACGTTATGAGCACAATTAAGTAATAATTAAATCCTGTTGTTTTGAAATTAGAAACTTGCTGAGCTAAAAACATTTTGCGTAGATATTATGTTACCACAAAATCATATACCAAAAACTAAACAGTAAACTCATTCCACGTAGAAACAAAAATCAAAGACTCAAAACGTGTGGTCAAAATTATAACACTTTAATTATAAGTGGGAAGGTCATACACCCAAATTTTCCTGGCACAAGAAAGTAACGGACACTCGATCCTCGAACGAAACAGGTTTATGGACAAAAAACTCGAAGTCAAATCCCAACCCATCTTTTGAATGGTTCCAAGCTTTCGAATCGGAATCTTGTTTTGGTGATAAGGATGATAATAATCGATTTTATATTTGTGGACTAGGTTTGAGTCCTTTTCTACCTTGAAAAGGATTCAGATTAGGCTTTTCTGAGAGTTTTGCATAAGATAAACTACCATAACTATAAACAAATTATAGAGAGAACGTATAAAATCTTATATCTCTTTTTGTTGAGTAACTTTTGAGACACTAATGTTGAGTCATGTTTTCATATTAGCAAGGTCCATGATCTAGCTAGTTGACTTGAAACATAAAACTTTGATGTCTAACGAATAGCTAAAAATCATTAAAAATTACTAAACAAGAAGATTAAAATTCACTTCGTATTTTTCTACTAGTCCATTTACGAAACAATCTAGACTTTGTCTTATATCTAGAATTAACATATTATACAACCCTTTAAAATTCACAAGATGGTGTATCATTAGTTTCATTTCACTGATATTATGTAAGCTATTAAAGCAAGCCTAGCTTCAGCTTAACCTTATACATTTAAAAGAGGTTACTTTCATGACCTACACCAAGTTTTCTGCCAGTCGCCTCCTCAGTCCTCACGTACGTGATTATATTTACGAAATCTCTAAGTGCGTGTGTAGGGATGTTATAAACAACATAACTATACGTCCATACTCCATATTATATTATACATCATTTACAAGACTTTTATATTTCATACAGTTTATTATACTCCGTTCCTCTTTAGTCTTGCGAGAAATGAGGGCATCTATTTGCTCTTGTCGTATATTATGTTTTTATAGGTTTCTTTTATACTTTGATTATTCTTAGCAGAGACCAGACATACTATGATTGGTCCATGTTCCTAGTTACTATTGTGAGGGATGATGTGAGATGACCAAACAGACACAATATAATGAATCATTACCATTGTCAAGTATAGATGACGGTATACTTTCGTCACGCCCACTTATATGTCCAGTTCATCCATTACTATTATCACCTAATTATTATCATAGTGCTCTGAATGTGCTATTGGCTACTGCATGTTTAATCAATGATTTTTGTAATTTATCATTGGATTGCATGATGAACCAATCATTGTATATTCTTTGATGTATTCTTTGTATCTAAATCTCAATATAGTGATATCTGCAATTTTTAACTTGATTTCCTACCTACTTCTACCTATAGGTAATATTAGTCTCGCCAATATGACCAACTGTGAATACTAATTCAATTCAATTTTAAAGATTTTGACATATTTATCCATAACATAAATAAATTTAAAAACACCTTAATGAATGTCCTTCAAACCATTTAATATCTTTTGTAATTCAAATATTAGTAAAACTTTCATTCTTTGTTTAATATCATTAACTAAGTTAAGTAATTGTCACTCAATTTTGTAATGTTGTGTACGCCCATAATTGGTATATACATCAGATCTATTTTATTGTCTTAACAATTTTATGTTTATTTCAATGTATGTACTGTTGGTGTACCTACCTTAAAGTAAATAAAATTTAATTCCTAAAATGTACAATAGACTTGGACCTTGGTCACTAGGTGTTAGCCATAGTTTTAATTATTTATTCATCAATTCTCATTATCTAAAATTATTCATCTTACTGACGTATTTGTAGTGCTTAGAATTCCTAACATGATCTTAAAGTTCTTGGTAAATACGTGACATATTAAGGGTGAATTGCACCAGAAGCGTAGTTAAAGTTAAGGTTAAGGTTATCGTCAAATATGGTGAATTTGCTAGGGATTTGACAGTTCATTTCACAATTTGTTATGGTTAAGTTAAAGTTATAGTTAAAGTAGGTTGATGCAACTCACTCTAAGTTCATTCAAGGTTTTTGAAGAAAATGAGCGATCTTTGCTAGATAACAGAATATACTATCACAAAAACATTAATAATTTTAAAAAGCATAAAGTCGTAATTCGTAAATATTTTAATCGACTTAAAAAAGCCCTATGTTCAATTAATGCTCAGCTGTTTTTGTTTTTCTATGGAATTGACAGATGATTTCGGTGTACACAAAGGATACACTAATAACTCTCACCATAAGTTATCTTACCAACCATCTACATGGTTATTGGTTGTATTTAAAATAGCCAAGAGAAATTATCCCAATTTAGAATAATCTGTGCCAGTACCTTGACTGGGATTAATTCTTCATTAATCGACCCTGGAACCAGGTTAATTGGGTATCGCATTTATTACAATGTTAACGATGTAACAGAGTATCATAGGAAAGTAGGACCTTAACCCGCGTAACGAGATTACGACGATAAACATGCGTGTACCACGGCGTCAGAAATGCAGTTTAGCTCTGTACCCGATGCGCTTTGGCTTAAATCCAATATTTTTTTATCAGCTAATGAAGGAAAAGTTTATAACAGTTGTACAACATTTTCATTTAGAGCAGATAGAGATTTACTATTTAGAATCATGGATCATACTGAATAATGTCTTTTGTAAGCATGATCCAAATTCCTGCCTTGTCAGGCAATTTGATCTTTGAAATTATTCTAAGATTTGTAACACAAAAGTAACTACTTTTAAGCCCTTTCAAGTTTTATTCTTGAAAGTCTTAACAACTATGCTCTTTACTAGATTTAAAAGTACAGATCCATTGCAATAGAGGAAAGATTACTCAATACTTACCTAACTGAACGTAAGTACACTTTATCTGTTGGCAAGCGAATTCCTTTGTCGTGTCATACACATCGTTTTGCATGTTAAAGAAGTGTCTATTTACATTCCTCTGTACTCTGTTGTTGCAAGGTGAAGTAAAATTGTTGTTTATGTTGCTTAGAAGCCAAGGCATTTCGCAATAATTTATCAAAATTATTTAGCAATCTTCAGTTTTGTTCTGTAGCGTTTGTTTGTACCGAATGATCTGTCTGTTCCTATTGTTTTCTATTGTATTCTAAAAGATGGTTTCAGTCATTCTTTTTTTCTTGGTTTTGGCAAGTTTTGGTGTTCTTTGCCTATCAATATAGAGATCGGTGGACTAATTATCTGATTTTACCAATCTGCCATTGGTGATTGGAGTGTTTCTCCGGTGGTCTTTAAGTATGCTAAATGTGAAAATCATATTATGTAATCAAATTACAAAAACGAATATTTCACAGCATTTTCTTGAAACAAAAGTTAAGCAAGGTTACTCATGAAATAAAGAATTCCATATTAATATTATGAAAATTGAAGATTAGATAACACACGTAGTGCTACGGATTTGTACCGTGAGAAATATTTGTGTTTTTGTTATTTAATTAAGACATAATGTAATGACTAATTAGTAATGACTATAAACAAATTCCCTGCTTTATCCTATCCTCATCATCATCACCAGCATCGTGAATGATGAACATTCACTTTATGTTCTTCATGCTGATTTTAGTTTTATCTGTTGATAATTTTTTTGGCAGTTTGTATAAAAAAAAGAAAATATTCAAAGTATACTGTAAACTAGTTTAGACTTTAGCCTAGCCGAGTAATACTAGGTTAATATAGTATTTCCATTCTAATATGCTTGTAGGGATTATCTAGGCGTCAATGAGATCCCGCGTGCCATGGCCGATGCTGGATTAGTACAAATCGGGTTCAAAACTATCTAACACTATATTGCCTTACCTTACCTTATGCTTTACGTGTATGTTTATTCAGTACGCCGCGCTCTAGCTAGTACCCTAATAACTTGTCACAAAGAATAAGGGCCTGTATTCACTTTGATTAGTGCGAGTGCAAGTCATGAGTGCAGGTGATTAGTGATTAGGAGGAAATAAATGCTTTCTTCTGATTAGCAATCACCTGCACTTATCACTAATCAAAGTGAATACAGGCCCTAAGAGGTGTCATTTGATAGTTTATGTTTTTATTTCTTAGTTTATGTTTAAGAGTGGGTTGCACCGGCTTACTTTAAACTTTAACTTTAACCATAACAAAATGTGAAATGAACTGTCAAATCCCTAGCAAAAGTCGCCATATTTGACGATAACCTTTACTTTAACTACGCTTCTGGTGCAATTCACCCTTAGGCTTTAAATTATTTTAACTGTTGGTAAGAGGCCTTTCCCAATATCTTCTAGGTAAATATTAAACTGCACAAAAACTAGAAGGTGCTCAAAAGTGATCACCTGATGATAAGCCTGAGAGTAAAAATATTTCATCTCTAGAGGCTTATGAGCAGCATTGGAGGACCAACAACTCTAGAGAATATCATGTTTTCGAGGTGCATACGAGTTGAGTAATCATATACAATTGATGACCAAATATGGTCAAAGACCTTACACCAGAATTGTCTGGCGCCGTACAAATGAACTTTATGGCTGATAAAAATTTGGCTGATAAAAATAAAATAGTATTGCTTCACATATTTCATACCAATTGTAAGTTGTAGCAGAGTTAAGTAGAACAGGCATAATATTCTATGCAGCCATCCATAATAATAGTATCACAAGTAAGAAAGTGTGTCTGTCTGGTCTGTTAGGTACCTCTTCACGCCCAAACCACTGAACCAATTTTGCTGCGTATGGATTTATACATACTTTGAATTCCCTTGAAAGGACGTTCCTATACTTTTTATCCCGGAAAAATGTGCAGTTCCTGCGCGATAAACGAACTTTGGTGCAACGGAGTTGCGGGCGTCATCTAGTTTAATATAAAATGATCTCATTATAAGTACTAACGTTAATGAGGTCATTAAAAATCATAACCCATAAGCCATTATTCATATTAAATGAACTAATTTTCCTCGTAATATGCCACGCTACATTATTTAGAACAAGCAAGCTATCCTTTTACATAGTAAATGTTTACTATGGAATATGGATTTATAAGATCTACAATTACTTAGAACATTTTATGGTTATATCTATTATAGTTTAGGCAGCGTACGCAAAATAAGTAACTTTTCTGGTAAATTTTTTACACCTTGCGTCTGAAAAACCCAAATATCTTACGGAACCCTATTTTTTTCACTTTAATAATAATAATAATAATAATTATAACATGATTATCGCTGGTGATAGAGCAACATTGTGTCCAATATTCCAATGAAATTGAAATTCCACTTCTGCCTTTCTTTTTTATATAAACTTAGGGGGCAAAAAAGCAAACGGGTCACCTAATGGGCAAGCTTACTAAAAAATTCTCACTGTTCTCTCATGCTGAGATAACAACCTCACTAATGGTCAGCGAATAGTAAAGTAGTTCGTTTTAAAAATAGTTGTACAAATTGGTGCTTTAATCACATTCATTAACAATTAACCAAGAATTCGTATGCACGTAAAGTATTTATCGGGCACCTTAACTTTATGCAAACCCGTCTTTGCCAAATACGGCCGTCGACCTCAAAACGTCGCGATAAACTCGCACAAACACACATACACAGAAACATGTTGTAAATTGTATGTACTATCAGAGAAATTGATTCCTAGGCAGATGACGGACTAAGTAATTTGGTCGCATTAGTCAAACCTAATCAAACCTATCCGACCGATCACAGCTAACATTGAATTGACATAAGCCGACCAAACAAAAACCACAACAACACAACAAACCGAAGAAATACCACGGGCTCACAGAAAACCGGCGTGAAACAGCGCTTGCGCTGTGTAATGTGTTTCGCCGAGTGAGTGAGTTTACCGGAGGCCCAATCCCCTACCCTTTTCCCTTCCCTACCCTCCCTTATTTCCTTCCCTACCCTCCCTTATTTCCTTCCCTACCCTCCCCTACCCTATTACCCTATTCCCTCGTAAAAGGCTGGCAACGCACCTGCGGGTGTCCATGGGCGACGGAAGTTGCTTTCCATCAGGTGACCCGTTTGCTCGTTTGCCCCCTTTTTTCATAAAAAAATCGTCGTAGGTCCGTCAACTGATAGGAATCAATTTCCTCGATGGTACATAGGTACTAGTAATTGATGCCCGCAACATTGTGATTTGTGACAACGATGCGCCAAAATTTGTTATTCGCGCGGGAACTGTAATTTTTTTGAGACAAAAAGTATTCTTATAATATTATGTCCTTTCCCTGTACTCAAATCATATACTTACCAAAATTCATCAAAATCGGTTCAGGCTTTAGCTATAAATCGGTAACAGATAGACAGACATTTCGAATTTATAATAATAGTATGGATATTCACTAAGTCACTATTAATATCAAAATTATGAGGTCAAGTCATTTGTGACCTAATAATTTTGATATTACCTCATATTGTTCCCTTAAAATCTGCTCACACATAGGAACAGATGTTCAGCTAACTGGTGAGTCACAAGACTGGCAAACCGCGCCTTATATGGCCCGGCCTTTACGTATATTTATATGGCTTAAATATAGGCTACTTTCAAAACGCCATATGTTCTAGTACGACCGAATTTCACTGCGTGGCGCGGACAATTTCTTTCTATCCTAGCCTATATTGGTTTTAATTCATTCATTCAATTAAATTCATTCATCTATTCATTCATCACATTCGGTAATTCGTAATATCGGTATTTGTCCCCCTATATAAGGGATATTACTTTAGTTAAAATAAACAGTATGAGTGAAATTTCAATTTCGGCCTGTGCTTTGAACAGTATCATCTTTACCTTTTATATTCCCTCCTAATTATAATCAGTCTACTTTTAAAGTTAGTTACTATTCCAATATCTCAGCAATCTATAAATGAAATGAAATGAAATAAACATTATCTAAGTACATTTAGATTATGGTGTTGTAACTTTGCAAGCGCAAACAGGAAACTGTATTTTAAAAAGATAAAACCGACTTCAAAATTGTACGTAATTGAGACTTAAAACTCCGTATCTCCAAAACTACTGAACCGATTTTGATGAAACTTGCACTATTCCCTAAGTTGAACAATACCTAGTACAATAAAAAAGAATCACTTAAATCGGACTTGTTGTTTCAGAGATATGCGCGAACAAACATAAAAACATAGTACATACATACATACATACACTTTTGAAATTTGGCACATTTGTTCAGAAGCTATTATAGATTAACATAATATACAAAAACTGGGCAGTTCTGGAAATATTACATACATACGCGTCGAATTGATAACCTCCTTTTTTGAAGTCGGTTAAAAATGAAAGCCTAGTACAGAAAATTCTGCACACCATTCACAACTTGGCCACAAACTGTTAAATATTTTGTTTAAATCTTTTATATCATACAACTTTTGCCCTAACCACGAAACTACTCAATATACTTTTCAAGTTTTATGACTGTCTTGTAAATCGTGGTTAAAACTAACATAATGATCATGCGAATTCAAGATCTTTTAGACTTTAGTCTCGCGTTTACAAATAAGGTGTAACAAGCATAAACTTCAAATAACAATTTTGCAAAATTATCCGCCCCATTGCCATCTGTGATCTGACTAAACATAGTCTAAGGCCTATTAATGCTGATAATATGTCGCTTGCCTTATGTATCTTGTATCAATGATATTATGTTCCCACAGAGCATACGTATGATATTACCATTAACCATTAAAACCGATTACATAACGCGCCGACCTCATTCCCCACAATTCTGGTTTAATCCATTACCGATCGGCGATCACTGATCACTTGATCAGCCTTCGTATAGATGACGCCCGCACTTCGATCACTTATATACGTGATCGAAGTTGTATATAAGTGATCGAAGCGCCCGCAACTCCGTTGCGCAAAAAATCGTTTATCGCGCGAGAACCGTACATCTTCCCGGGATAAAAGTATCCCAAGAACGTTGAATTGAAGTACCTATCCTATGTTCTTTTCTAGGGCTCAAAGTATATGTATTTATACCAAATTTCAGTAAAATTGGTGCAGCGGTTTGGGCGTGAAGGGGTAACAGACAGATAGACAGAAAGACACACTTTCGCATTTATAATATTAGTATGGATTGATTATATTTTTCCGAAAGTGTATTAGTTGTATGTCTGTTACCTCTTCACCCCCAAACCGCTGAACCGATATTGCTGAGGTATGGCGACACTTGAAGGTCCGGGAAAGGACGTAGAAATTATGATTTTTTTATCCCGAAAAAATGTGGTTGCCGCACGATATACTGTGAATAGTGATATTTTTATTATACCTATATGTGTAAAAAGATTTTTATACTTTCAAAATAATCGCTATTATCTCTACCAAGTATTACAAGGAACTAGTTAGTAGTTAGGTACTAGTAACTAGGGTATCATACAAAACAGAATGTTACAACATTTAACATATAATATAGTCATTGATACAAATCCGTTGAACATGACTCATAGCTAATACGAGTATGTAGACGATATCAAACTCATACATAAAACATCCATAAAAGGAAACTGCTAATCCAAATATTATACCGACTACCGAGGCGCCTTATTTAAATACTACTTACTAGACGTCCGCAACTCCGTTGCGGTAAAATAGTTTATCGCACAGGAACCGTACTTTTTTTCGGAATAAAAAGTATCCTAAGTATGTCCTTTCCCGGGATACAAAGTATCTCTATACCAAATTTCAGCAAAATCGGTTCAGCGGTTGAGGCGTGAAGAGTTTACAGATAGATAGACACACAGACAGACAGACACACTTTCGCTTTTATAATCCTACTAATATTATAAAGGCGAAAGTTTGGATGTATGATGTATGTATGGATGTATGTTACTCTTTCACGCAAAAACTACTGAACGGATTTTAATGAAACTTTACAATAATATAGCTTATACATCAAAATAACACATAGGCTACAATTTTACCCGACTTTCAAAATGGAGGAGGTGTTATGTCCGTTTTTTTTAAGCCGATTCTGTGTTTCAGGGGCAGTTGAGCTAGTTAAATGGCTATTTTGGTTATCAGCTGTCGGTTAACCGTTACTGAACTAATTAGTAATTAAATTAAGGTGTCCTTGTAACTGGTACAATGTTCAATGAATCGAAAGTAGGTTTTGTATTTTGGCTGCAAAAATATATTCCCGGCTTCCTCAAATTCATGAATATTTTTTTTTTGTAGTTTTATTGATGGTTTCATTATTTGATAAAGGTTAACCAAAAAAAACTGCTAATGTTTGTTGGGCATTAACATTTGAGTTTTTAGGAGGACACAGCTGGGTCAGGCTTTCGAAAAAAAACATCTCCTCTATCCCTATCTCTACCTCTACCTCTACATCTACCTCTATCTACCTCTTCCTCTACCTTTTCCTCTAGCTCTACCTCTAGCGGAAAAAATCCAGTTTGATATCGTTCTCAATTCTATTGGAAAGCAAATTGGATTCCCAAACTGTCACCACTTAAGCAGGTGGTACAAAAGTGTATAAACAGGACATTCCGAACACGACACTTCCTGCGACCGAACAAACTGCGATAGAATATTAATTAAATTCAAAATTGATAACACCGATAAACTTAAACTCGTCTTCTATCCTGCTAATCTGGATGTAGCTCTTATACTATAAAGTTAATGGGATAAGGAAGGAAATGGCCTTATTAAAGGCTATAGGTCTACTAGAATCTGATGGCAAAAAGTGAGAAATTAAATTGACTCTAGCAATACCGGGGTCATTGGAATAAAACATTTTGATCCCTTTTTTTTCTTATATAGCGGCTGATTCTAAAATTAATCCAATGATCAAGGATATTTTTAAAAAATCTGCTGTCAAAAATTGCTATCAGATTCTGGTAGACCTTTATTGTACTAAGTTGCCTTGGCGTGTAACCTTAGAGCTATTTTCTTTTTGAAAAGCTTGAGAATTTAGGATATATTTTTTAGGGTTCCGTACCCTATCTATCTATCTATAAAATAAAAAATAAGGGGGGCTCCCATACAAAAAACATAATTTATGGCCTAATTTTGCTCTATAATGGTACGGAACCCTTCGTGCGCGATTCCGATTCGCACTTGGCCGATTATTTTAATTTTGGTATAAAAAACAAAAATTCTTTTTTCAAATTTTTCGGTTCCGTTTCAGAAGAAATTAGCGAACCGCTGCGGTGCGAAACCTTTTTTGTGTCTGCGAATTTCTGAGTCAGACATCCTTAGCCGATTACGTCATGCCGACTTTGGCGTTTGTAGCCTAACGATATTTTGCTCATTTTCATAAGCGACTCATGTTTCCTACTAAACATCCTTGAAGCATTTTGACTCACGCAAAAACTATATGGACCTTGGTCACAGAATATTATGCCTTGGTCTAATATGTTTGCAGACGACTGTTGCTAAAACTTAATTATAAACGGACCAACAATTATTGGTTAATAATTATAATAGTGTAAGGAAAATAAAATATATAATTATTGATGATCTTAGATTAATGATTGATCATTAATCCAAGTTGTCAGTTGATGATATTGTTCTTAATGTTAAATAAAAAGTGAATTTCATACCATTCTCAATTAATATTTAAAAAAAAGTCTAGTCTAAAAAAAAGTTTATTTAGGTACTTACATAAAAAAACTAGCTTATGACAAGTGACAACCTAAATCCCTTGCAGTGTAACATAATATACCAGCATAATAATATTATTATGGTTGCAAGTTGCGACCTAGAAATTATGATAGTCTGGCCTAGACAATTTAAGGCTAACTTAGTCATTATGCTTTTATGGCTTTATAGTACTAATTATAAACATTTCAGCTGATTATTTCGTAAATAGCTGCGCCGGCTTATCAGTGACCTTGCCAGCGTTTGAGTAGAAACAATATTATATTATATTATTGTATTTGCAGTGATATATTACGGTTACTGTATGAAAATGTAACCGTAAAATTACAAACATTAAAATATTATATGGTTTAGAAAAATATGAGGTCACTTTCAATATTTACTGAGTTAGGAATGACTTGGGAAGTTGTAACAGTTTGTGACATAAAAAAATGCATGTCGATTAAAATAACTTGATTTACCTTCGTAAATTATCAACAGGTTTTGATATGCATTTTTATGGTTTCCTACTATAATTGATAGCATAATGTTTTGATATCACAATTAATCAATAATTACAGTCATGGTTATTTTGCAGTCAAGTAAGATTCTAGTAGTTTTAAAAACTATTCCAACTATTTATCTCAATGCGTTAGCCTAGATACTTAATTACAAACCAATTAAGACGATGCACGCCAGTTAAATAACAACAAAAATGTTGTGTATCCCTGCAATTACTGACAATTGACACAATTTTTGACAGATCGACACAATTACAAAGGAATTTCGTTTGCCAGCAGTATTGAACCAATGGTTTCTTGCCAATGACGTTGCCAACAAAATATTAAGTCGCATTTTTTGTAGCTCTATAACTTTATAAGTTATAATAAATGATATTCTATTATAAAAACAGGGTTATAATAATTAAATTGCAGAGCTTTGTTTTTTTCAATTGTCAAAACATTGCAGTGATATCAAAGTGATAAAATATCTTATTCGTACAATTCGAATTACTAAAATACTGGGACCCTGCAGCGGCAAGAGTCAATAAATTAACTTAGTATCTGTGATCGCACCCATTTCCTATACAACAACAATGCGGGTCCTAAGTATAAAAAGACAGGGACGTTTTGGTGCATTGGAGCTTGGATGCTGGGCAAAGGCGAAGTAATTAATCTAAATGTTCTGTTCCGATCAATGCGGTAAGCGACCGCAACCAACAAAAATTCAAATAAAATGCCACTTACGACATAATTATTATGCTATAGGTTTTATTTTGCTCTACCGCCACTACAAAGCAGTGGTGGTATGGATCGCTAGACCAATGTTGGTAGAAAATGAAACATATTACGTCATAATATTATGTCATAAAGTGTCCTATTAACCTATAATAAGTTATAACGCTAATAAGCTATAACCTATGTCGTAAAGATCGGAAAGTCACCTAACACTACATGGATTGGAAGGTATAAATTTGAAACAGCTGTCTCTTAACTCTTAAGTCTCAAGTCCAGGTGTACTTCGTATTACCTTGATCCTAATATATTATACCCCACTGGACCTCCACGAATGTTTCAAGACAATTACCCAAATCGGTTCCGCCGTCGTGTCGTGTTGCTTTAGTGCGATCTTGCCTTATACCGCCACGCGCCAAAACATCCTTATAACTCTGTACCAACTAGTTAAATTGCGTCACTGTCTACACAGACTATAAATAGACAGGCGATGGACAAACACATCATAATTAACCCAATTCAAGTTTATTGGTGTTGAACGCCGACAGGTTGATAGGGTGGGTCATCATTAGGGTTGATAGTTTGTTGATTCTAGGGTTGTCAACTTTCAGTTGCGATTTCAATTAAATCGTCATCGATACTAATGTTAAAACTTATATTATATTATGTGAAAATTGTGTGTGATTGTGGTCCATCAGTGTCCATTCAATCGTTTATGGTCGTCTGTCGGTTTGTCACCTGTTCATGTCTATACTGGTCAACCGAATACCAATTTTGATAAAAATATTTAGTTATTTTAGATCCTGACACCTGACAAAGTATATAGGATAGATTTTACTTCGGAAAAATGCATGATCTCACGAATTTTGGCGTTACGAAGCTAACACATTGTAATTGAAAAAAAAACGTAAACAAATTTATTGTTTAATCATTAATATGTCAATTGTTAATAATAATATAAAGTTTTCTCAAATATTGGAAATACTATTTAACAAAATTTGACCTTACCCATCTCCATTATCTGACATTTTAATTACAGCGGGGACCCCCAAAATTGCCCGTGACTCGCTCAATTGGTCAGAATGAGGGGATACTCAAGGACACGACGTCTTGATGCCCTCAAAATGACCCTTTAGTTCTAACCGACATGTGTCGTTGGCTCATGGGTAAAAAACTTACATGTGGCCAGGTAGCTCGAATGTTCGAAAATTTTGAATATATTTTTTAATCGACAGCACAGTATGAAAAGTTTGTTTTATGTTATGGAATAAATTATGGTGACTTGGTTTGGTTTCTAGCTAACTAAAAACTACATTCCAGATGCTCTTAAATATGTAGGAATTGGATAATTAATAAATTTCTCAACACAGCATCTTGAATTCTAATAAAAAATAAATCAACTTTTTAACGCATTAATTATTATTTACCTACGGAACTTTCGTCCTCCATACCTTAATATATTATATAACATTTTATTATATTAAATAAAATTGCTATATAATATGATATCTTCAAAAAAAACGCAACGTAAGACATAATATTCGAGAACCAATATTAAAGTTCCATTTCACCTGAGCTTTCATATTCCGGACCTACTCAGACGCTTTTGAAACGAGCTCCAACAGAGCTTTTCATATTCAACACAGAGCTTAATTAAAACTGTTCAGCGTGCTTTAAAATATTGCAATTTTATAGCGCTCCTGGCTGAAGGGTTAACGGTTGCAAGGGACGATTTCATAGCTTTTTACACCGACTTAGGAAAAAGAGGATGTGGATTTTATATTTTACTGTCTTCAGACTATACCATATACCGAAATTTTTATTAAAATCTTTTGCTTATCAGTTTTTAGGGTTCCGTAGCCAAAATGGCAAAAAAGGAACCCTTATAGATTCGTCATGTCACAGGCACTTTTCTCCGAAACTATTAGAGCTATACTATTGAAACTTGGTAAGCAGATGTAGTCTGTAAACCGCATTAAGATTTTGATGCAAAAATGGAAAAAATATTAAAAAATTTAGGGGTCCCCATAGGTACAACTGAAACAAAAATTTTTTTTTTTTCATCTAACCTATGCGTGTGGGGTATCTATGGATAGGTCTCCAAAAATCATATTGAGGTTTCTCATATCATTTTTTTCTAACCTGAATAGTTTGCGAGAGAGACTCTTCCAAAGTGGAAAAATGTGTGTCCCCCCCCCTCTAATTTCTAAAGTAGAGGCACGATAATTCTAAAAAAAATATATGATGTAGATTACTATAAAAACTACCAACGAAAATTGGTTTGAACGAGATCTAGCCAGTAGTTTTTTTTATACGTCATAAATAGTAAACCTTAATCTAAATTTCATTAAGTCGACTGAAATATAAAAATAAATCAAAAATATTTTAATTTCATAAAAATAAACCTTATTGCTGCTGCGGAACCCTCCATGGGCGAGTCCAACTCGCACTTGGCCGCTTTTTTTAAAATTCAGTAAAATGTTTGAGGGCTGAGGCCTGAGTCTGAAGCCATGTTTATTAGAGGTAGAGGCAATAATTATAAGTGGCAACTTATCGCAAGGTTCTGTTTTGATAATTACATTTTTTCCTGTAAAAACTAGAAACTAAAATTCTGACGTCCTAAAAACGGAGCATCGATTCCTGGCTAGAAAACAATTTCTGGATTGCAGCGTCTTTCAAAAGCAACTAAAAGTAAATAGCATTAATCATAATGACGATCTCTAGTTCCGTTTCTTTACTCTTTGCAGCTCCAGTCGTAGCTATTTAAAAAAACCGGCCAAGTGCATATCGGGCCACGCGCAATATAGGGTTCCGTAGTACCGCTAGTTTTTGAAAATTTTTGTATGGTCAATGAATGTACATTTATAACATGTTTTACACTACTAACAACATCATCTCAGTTACTTTCAAAGGAATTTGAACGGAAAGTTCCTTTACACTTCGCCGAATATGTTTTTTTTAGTTGATCGACTATTACTCAATAACTTATGAAATCTTCTTAGCCGTGATAGTTTTCCTTTTAAATTCAGCATATTTCCTACTCCGGTGAATTTTTTCACATTTCCAGAAGCAACCGTTTAGCTGGTAGAAGGGGGGGACACTGCTCTAACGATTTTTTCCACTTTAAAACTTAATATTTCACAAATGAATCCCTAAATCGGAAAATGATCTATGAATACTCATAATATTTTTAAAAAACCTATCCAACGACACCCCACACGATGGGGTGGGAGCGAAAAAAAAAATTCAACCCCGCTTGATGTGTAGGGGAGGTACCACAAAGAAAAATATTTTCTAAATATTTTATGTACCATTTTGTCGGCATTATTAATATGTGTATTCATGCCAAATTACAGCTTTGTAGGTCCTATAGTCTCTGAGCAAAACCGCGGACGGACAGACAGACGGACAGACGGACAGACGGACAGACAGACGGACAGACCGAAACTATAAGGGTTCCTTGTTGACTACGGAACCCTAAAAGTATTCCATTTTCAAACTTCCAGTTGTAAAAAAATATTCTATATTAATTTGCTTTTCTTAATTTTCAGATCAATAGCAAATACAGTGAAGAGCTGGCCGAGGAATGCCTGGAATGGATGAACCAGATTATCGGCGAGCCGGCCAACACGTCCGGTGACATGGACAACTTCTACGAAGTGCTGAAAGACGGCACTCTTCTCTGCAAGTAAGTGGAGACTATAATTTCCCTTTTTCTAAAAATACTATGATGTTAGAGTTGTTATACTGCAATGTTCTCTTATATGTTTTTGTGAAGGCTCTTTTCTAATCTATCAAACAAGAATAGACATCGTGTATTACTTCTATAATAATAGCATTTTCAAATTATACATTGAATGATTTCTCTATGATAATTGATGATATACCTACATGGAGCGGATCTTTAAAGAGAATAGGTACTCGTTAGCGCAAAATTTCTCCACAGGGCATCAGAAAAATGTTGTCTATTTTTGTCATACAGTAGTAATAAGGTCAGTAACAATTAAATGCAATCGCTACTCCTCATCGTATTTTATTTATGTATATTCTATGTGGCATCATTTATTATTCTCCGTAGCAAAATCTCGGTACAGAGAGGATACAGAAATTACACTAATTAAGTCTGAATAATCGCTTCAATAAAATGTTATGTGATAATCCTAGTGTGGCAGCTCCTGCAACAGCATGCCTGCATCCTCCAACCACAGCGAAACAACTCCGAAGATTCCTAGGAATGATAAACTATTATAGAAGGTTCATCCCCCAGGCCGCCAAAATACAAAGTCCTTTAAATAACGCCCTAACAGGAAATATAAAGGGAGCAGCCCCTGTAAGTATGACGAAGGAGATGTTAGAAGCCTTCGATTTATGCAAGAAAAGCCTAGCAGATGCCACGCTACTTACTCACCCGGATATACATGCAGAATTGGCACTTTTTACGGACGCTTCAGACAAAGCCATTGGAGCTGTCCTGCAACAAAAGGAAGGCAATATGTGGAAGCCATTGTCGTTTTTCTCTCGGAAATTATCTCCTAGTCAGAAAAAGTACAGCCCATACGATAGAGAATTACTCGCCATTTATGAGGCCATCAAACACTTTAGGTATATGTTAGAAGCAAGACAATTTACCATTTATACCGATCACAAACCACTTACCTTCGCATTTACAACCAAGAGAGAAAAGTGTTCACCGAGACAATTCAGATATCTGGATTTTATTGCTCAATACTCTACAGACCTGAAACATATACCCGGAAGCGACAATGTAATTGCAGACGCACTATCGAGAATAGAGGAGATCACAGAAGCTATCAACTACAGAGATCTTGCAAAAGATCAGGAACAGGATCCTGAATTGCAAAATCTGCTGAAAACTGCAACAGCTCTAAAATTGGTACTGGATCAGTCAGACTACGTAGAACGACTACGAAAATGTTTCACTTGCCTCGCACCAACACCAGCTTCGAATCACGCTGGAAATCGCGTTTTCTATATTCCAAAAGACATATGGTCTTCAGAATATGTTTTTCTGCGCCGAGGTCCTGAAGAACGTCCGCTACAATCACCATACACAGGGCCCTACAAAGTCTTGACCAGAAGTCCCAAGACGTTCAACCTACTTGTGCAAGGTAAGGAGATGACAGTCACAATAGACAGAATCAAACCAGCTTACCTGCCAAGCAAAGATAGCGCAAAGAGCGATATGCTTATCCCAAAAACATTCACTCCATCGAAATCAGTCATTCCAGCAGCAGCAGCCACTCCAGTGAATCCAGTCATTCCACCAGCAGCAACCGCTCCATCCAATCCAGTTGTCCCAGCAGCACCTGAAAAAGAAAAGGTCACGCGAAGCGGTAGACACGTACATTTTCCAAAACACTATCGACCGTGAACCGGTCTCGGCAGGGGAGTGATGTGGCAGCTCCTGCAACAGCATGCATGCATCCTCCTTAATATGTAGGAACTTCATGGTGCGGAGAGTTCTAGTTTCGAATGTTGACGTTAGATCTGATGTTTTTAGTTTTCACTACGTTTTCTAGTTCTTGCGGTAGCGAATTGTTTTGGACTTAAATATTGTAAATAATCTTCGCAAATTTAGACAATAAGTGTGTACAAAATGTAATGTGTAAAAGGTGACGAATAAACTGTATTGTGTTTCTGGACTCTGCATTTGATTTCTGTATCGTAAGTAACTAGCAACAACTAGTTCTTACACTAGTATGCTACGGCTTCATTTCATTACTAATTTACGCATAATATTGTTATTACTGGCGTCCCCATCAAAATATTTTTGCTTTTGCACTGTGTTACAAAAGTAAGGGAACTTGGTATTTTCTTAACGCCATCTATCGATTATTGTTATTCCCTAAAACATCTCATTTCAAAAACTACCTGACTTCAATCAATCTACAAGGTGTAGCAAAATTTACAACCTTGTAGAAGTATGATAATACTTTAGGGTGTGTATATGTTCCTTATAGTTTATACTAATAGACTTCATTGTAAAAACAGCTTTGAAGGAGGATTTTTTTTGTGATTTGTATGGACAAGCGCCCCAACGACTAGGACGTTGCCGCCCGCCTAGGACGCCATAGGACGCTGCCGCAAATAGACCAATGTCCTATACATAAATCCAGAGCTGGCCTAAAACACTAACATTACTTTTATTAAACCCTGTATTTTTCATACTTTGTATGTCATTTCAGGCTCGCCAACGGCCTCCAACCCGGCACAGTGAAGAAGATAAACGAATCCAAAATGGCGTTTAAATGCATGGAGAACATAAACGCATTCCTCGAAGCGGCGAAACAGTTCGGCGTGCCAGCGCAGGAGACATTCCAAACCGTTGACTTGTGGGAGCGACAGAACTTAAACTCCGTGGTTATCTGCCTACAGTCCCTCGGCAGAAAGGTAAAATCTCATTAATTGCTTAATGGCGCTCGCAACTGCTCCGGAATTTTATCGCGCGTAAACCGTACATTTTTCCGGGATAAAGAGTACATTAAACCCTTAACTACCGTAAGGCCCACTTGGGCCGCGCTTGTACGGAGCCATGGTCTTTCCAGGGACTCGAAAGTATCTCCATACTAAATTTCAGCAAAACCGCTTCAGTGGTTTGGTGAAGAGGTAACAGACAGACAGATACACCTTCGCATTTATAATATTAGTATGGATTCTCCCTCAAAACTTCCAACCATTACATCATTCTACCGATTAAAACGTACTTTACCTTTCCTATAATCACTTTAAACATAGGTAATAACTAGCTGTGCCGGCAAACATTGTTTTGCCATATAAAGTATTTCTACTTCATCAGTTGATCCATAATCTTTCCCCCTCTTTTGTCCCCTAAGGGGGGGTTTATACAGCATATGTTGAGTTGGAAAATACAGTAAATAATATGAAGTAAGTCCAATAAAGAAAAAAGTTTGATACAAAATCTTATCCCCTCTTTGGTCCCCTTATAGGGATGGGGGCTAAAATTTTATATACCAGATATTGAGTTTAAAGAAGACAAATATATCTGCGAAAACCGTTTGCAAATCGGATCAGTAGTTTTTGTATTAAAGAAAAAAGTTTGAAAAAATCTGACCCCCTCTTTTGTCCCCTTAGAGGGGTGGGGGGAAAATTTTTTATACATCAGATGTTAAGTTCTAGGTTTTATTGCAAATATTCACTTCCTAATATGGACAGGCAGTTTAAGATTTGTTACTGTAATAAGTGGGTAATAAGTATTCTAGGATACATAATTTATAAGCCCTAAACACTTAGGGCAACCAGAATAGCTTAGCAGTTAGCAATATTCTAGCTTTGGCATGAATTACTTTGGAACATTGTATTGAAAATAAAACTGCAGTATCGTAAAAGTACATTCTATAACCATGACTCTCGCGATAGAAAAATCTCACCAAAAACATACCTGTTAAAACGGGGCCAAGTTCCTATTCACTAATTGTTCGCCTTAAAAAAGAGTTGAAATCCAATTCAATGCCAAGTTTAGATGCACTTCCAAATCGATCATAATCATCTTCATCAACAGCCTGATCCTAAATACTTCTAAATTTGAACTTGGCAGGTTAATTTAATCACATAGATATCTTATATTTAAATTTAAAAATTATACAATTATCAAGTGCTACTAGCATGAAAACCTGCCAAGTTCAAATTTAGAAGTATTTAGGATCAGGCTGTTGATGAAGATGATTATGATCGATTTGGAAGTGCATCTAAACTTGGCATTGAATTGGATTTCAACTCTTTTTTAAGGCGAACAATTAGTGAATAGGAACTTGGCCCCGTTTTAACAGGTATGTTTTTGGTGAGATTTCAATACTTTTTTTTAAGGAATCATACCAATTTGTTTCTTTCCTCCTCATCTTATTTCAGTGTATTTACTTGTACATATTAATTTTTATCTCAAATTCATAGATGAGCCGACTCACGCTTGACCAATTTCTCAAATTTCTTAATTTTTTGTTAATCTACATATAACAAACAACCTGTGTGCCAAATTTCATAACGCTACGACAACTGGAAGTGGCCTAGAGGTTTTGATTACCGATTTTTATCTCAAATTCATAGATGAGCCGACTCACGCTTGACCAATTTCTCAAATTTCTTAATTTTTTGTTAATCTACATATAACAAACAACCTGTGTGCCAAATTTCATAACGCTACGACAACTGGAAGTGGCCTAGAGGTTTTGATTACCGATTTTTATCTCAAATTCATAGATGAGCCGACTCACGCTTGACCAATTTCTCAAATTTCTTAATTTTTTGTTAATCTACATATAACAAACAACCTGTGTGCCAAATTTCATAACGCTACGACAACTGGAAGTGGCCTAGAGGTTTTGATTACCGATTTTTATTTCAAATTCATAGATGAGCCGACTCACGCTTGACCAATTTCTCAAATTTCTTAATTTTTTGTTAATCTACATATAACAAACAACCTGTGTGCCAAATTTCATAACGCTACGACAACTGGAAGTGGCCTAGAGGTTTTGATTACCGATTTTTATTTCAAATTCATAGATGAGCCGACTCACGCTTGACCAATTTCTCAAATTTCTTAATTTTTTGTTAATCTACATATAACAAACAACCTGTGTGCCAAATTTCATAACGCTACGACAACTGGAAGTGGCCTAGAGGTTTTGATTACCGATTTTTATCTCAAATTCATAGATGAGCCGACTCACGCTTGACCAATTTCTCAAATTTCTTAATTTTTTGTTAATCTACATATAACAAACAACCTGTGTGCCAAATTTCATAACGCTACGACAACTGGAAGTGGCCTAGAGGTTTTGATTACCGATTTTTATCTCAAATTCATAGATGAGCCGACTCACGTTTGACCAATTTCTCAAATTTCTTAATTTTTTGTTAATCTACATATAACAAACAACCTGTGTGCCAAATTTCATAACGCTACGACAACTGGAAGTGGCCTAGAGGTTTTGATTACCGATTTTTATCTCAAATTCATAGATGAGCCGACTCACGCTTGACCAATTTCTCAAATTTCTTAATTTTTTGTTAATCTACATATAACAAACAACCTGTGTGCCAAATTTCATAACGCTACGACAACTGGAAGTGGCCTAGAGGTTTTGATTACCGATTTTTATCTCAAATTCATAGATGAGCCGACTCACGCTTGACCAATTTCTCAAATTTCTTAATTTTTTGTTAATCTACATATAACAAACAACCTGTGTGCCAAATTTCATAACGCTACGACAACTGGAAGTGGCCTAGAGGTTTTGATTACCGATTTTTATCTCAAATTCATAGATGAGCCGACTCACGTTTGACGAATTTCTCAAATTTCTTAATTTTTTGTTAATCTACATATAACAAACAACCTGTGTGCCAAATTTCATAACGCTACGACAGCTGGAAGTGGCCTAGAGGTTTTGATTACCGATTTTTATCTCAAATTCATAGATGAGCCGACTCACGCTTGACCAATTTCTCAAATTTCTTAATTTTTTGATAATCTACATATAACAAACAACCTGTGTGCCAAATTTCATAACGCTACGACAACTGGAAGTGGCCTAGAGATTTTGATTACCGGTCAGTGAGTCAGTGCCAAAATTAGCTATTTTTACAAGGAAATATTTCAGGATCTAACAAATCTATATCTATGAAATTTGGTATATTGCGTAAGTACTAGTATATAATTAGGTAGGTAAAATTTTATCTTTGCTCTCGCAATAGGCACTGAGATACAAGGGGGTCAAAAAAGCGTCGAAACCGTTCGTGTAAATAGTGCACGGCATGCGCGCGGCCTGCTGGAACTTGGCCGCGCACTCCGTGCGCTTTGATCATAAAAACGTCAATAAAATAAGAGAGATGTAAATCTTTGTTTTAATGCCAGCTGACATTTGAAAACAAAGTAAAAGCAACGCGACGGTTGCAATAAGTACCTAAGTACTTAATACCTAGACACATTTTGAATAATGAAAATCAAAATAGCAGAAAAATATAAATTAATGACGTTTTGCTATATGTTATAGGTCACGTGGCCTAGGGGCGGCAGCGTTCATAGAGGCCCTACAGATTTCGTACATGGCGGGGCGGAAATAAAGTGGCCTACGCACATAAAAAATATAAATTTGGCACCGTTCCTGTCTGTACTATAACTGATAATACTTTAGGGTGAAATGATGAAATGATGAAATATCTTTTATTCAAAATAGGTATCATAAATACACTTTTTGAACGTCAGAAGTCTACGTTGCCTACCACCGGTTCGAGAACCAACCCGGCGAGAAGAACCGGTGTAAGAAACTCGCAGGGGGCCCACTTTTAAACGAAAAAAGTGAGAAAAAAATCGTTTAAAATAAAATTTACAATGTCGTAACTTAAAATTATACAATGTCAACATAATTGTAAGTCATTCACTAATGTAGAAGTAGCCTTGCAAGAAGCCATCCTACTCCCAACTGGAGAAACTCGTGAGGCTCAGGCCCTTGCCCATACAAAAGTGAAAAAAAATTGGTCTTTCAGCGCTGCTATTTTCACATGAACTCTCTACAAGGAACACGTTATACACACCCTAAAGTATTATCACTTATTTTTGTTACACAGTGTATATAGAGCAACATTAATCAAAACTAAAACATATTTTCAGGCGCATCACTTCGGCAAGCCGTCGATTGGTCCCAAGGAGGCTGAGAAGAACGTGCGGAACTTCACGGAGGAGCAGCTCAGAGCGGGCCAAGGCGTCATCTCCCTACAGTACGGCTCCAATAAGGGCGCCACACAGAGCGGAATTAACTTCGGCAATACAAGACACATGTAAATAGGTTAGGAGGTATTATTATAGAGAGCGAACAGTGAGTGTAATGTTATAATATTATGACTTCGAGTTACGTTTAAAAGTTTTCTTACTGCAATAACGGCATTTTACATAAACATTTATATATTGTGTCCAAGTGAACGAGCGGTTTGGTCGCCACAGTACTACAAAATCACATCAAATTGTATGAAATTATTTATTTAATGTGCGGCACCAACGGCGCCGCCACTAACACAGTTGCTTGTGAACTAGTGGTGTAGCGGCAAAACAGCTCGTTGGCGTGAACGCATAAGTCAACCTAAGGACAGGATTTTGAATCTTGCCACAGAAATGCAATAGGCTAAAATTATACAGTCAAAAACTTTATATTATATGAAAGATAAACGATAAAATCAAGGAAAGGTTCGATTTTAGAATGTCTCAAAGTGCTACAGTGCTGGGTACGATATGCCCCGTCTTCTTTTTGATAGACAGTAGACTATCTACTAATATTGTACGTCTTCTTCAAACGACTGTTGCATTGCTGTCGCAAGAACAAAGTCACCCTTCGAATTACTCTGCAGCTTAGTACAAAATTATCAAGGTTGATTTAAGTAACATTTGGGGTCCAGTCGTCCACAGATCAATATTGAAAAATACTATTATAACATCACACTTATGCTGAGTCCTGAGATATTGAATGTCTAGAAATCTATAAGCGTATTAGATGTCTCTTTCATTCCAATGTAATTAGAAAAGGATAGACGTAGACAGTGACCAAATATGCGAATTTGTACTTACTTGCTACTCTATACGCATAATACCTCAACTAAAGAGTAAACCGACTTTAAAAATGGAGATTGAAATCTATAATCATTATAGTTACTTTTGATAATTGAATCTCTAAACTAAGTTTTCTTAAAATTATTCAATCTAATAAGTAGCCTTTATCATTCCTTATTCCAAGCATTTGGAATTTATTTTTGTACTCTTTTAAAAGATAATTAATGAAAATTGTAAGTTTTTATTTCAACTTACTGTAGAACTAAGGTATCGTTTTTATTTTTTGTGCCAAAAATGCACAAAATGACGAATTCACTGAGAGAATATACTTTAAAGTGCCTTCAAAACCTTTGGGTGCTTTCTTCGAAGGTTAAAATTTCTAAAAATTATTTATTATACTGCATTCCATAATATTATATTTGTTATGTTACTGTGATTAACAATTTTAAAACATAATAATATATTATTATACAAAGGTAGTTGTTTGCGCGACGCATTTACCTAAGTAAATTCCATTTAAGACTTTTTTGGAAATACGTAGAATAAATTAATTGATAACTGTAAAATGTTGTTTATTTTCACTTGTTCCTTATACCTAGGGACCGTCCATAAATCACGTAGTGTTTTTAGTAATTTTAGGACCTCAGCTTCCTTCTTTAAAAGAAATAAAATATGACATCAAGTCATATTATTTTATTTCTTTTAAAATTATATTATTATTACATAGATTTCGTAGACATCTACACAGTTTTCGTAGATATCCACAGTTTTCGTAGACACCTGTGTAGTTTTTGTAGACATCTACAGCTTTCGTAGACACCTGTTCAGTTTTCGTAGACACCTGTTCAGTTTTCGTAGACACCTGTACAGTTTCGTAGACATCTACACAGTTTTCGTAGACACCTGTTCAGTTTTCGTAGACACCTGTACAGTTTCGTAGACATCTACACAGCTTTCGTAGACACCTGTTCAGTTTTCGTAGACACCTGTACAGTTTCGTAGACATCTACACAGCTTTCGTAGACACCTGTTCAGTTTTCGTAGACACCAGCTGTACAATAAATAATTGTCGTAGATTTAGCGGAATTATAGAGAAACAAAGGCCTGTGCAAGCGAGATGTCACTATCAGTAACACTGCGTGGTAAAAAGAGACGTCTGATACTTGACAGCAGGACTCTTATTTTGACGTCCAGTCGGCACGTATCGACACGTTGACAATTTAATCTCGTAGAATTCAAGTTCAATCATGCTTGTGTAAGTGTATACGTATTACGTACACATATTTTACACACAGATGTAAATCAATTTCAGGCAGTTGACAGACCTACCTCGTTTGGTCGGCTTATGTCAATTCAATATGTTAACTAGCTGCAAGCTGTGATCGGTTGGATGAGTTTGACTTAACGCTACCAAATTAAGCGTCTCCCAGACAGACGCGGGCAGCGGTGGCGGTGGCGGTCAGTTGGATGACTTGAAAGTTCTAGGAACGACACAGACACACGCGGAGGCGGTGGCAGTACAAACAACAGCTGACTGCCGCTGCCACCACGACCGCTGCGCTGCCCGCGTCTGTCTAGGAGACGCCTTACGATCCACCATCTGCCTAGGAATCAACTTCTCTGACAGTACATACTACATTGACATATATGCAACCATGTCTTTCAATCTCCGCGTTTCATTAAGGGGTAGGTATATAATAATAATATCTATGGACGCTTCACACCACGTCAGTCCGGCCCCATGCTAAGTACCTGATGGACTTGTGTTACAGGTACCAGACAACGGAAATATATTTAATACTTTTATACTATACATATATTTAAGATTTTTATTATATGATAAATATATTTTATACACATCCAAGACCCAGGAACATTGAAAACTTTTTGTTCCGTCGGCGGGATTCGAACCCGCGACCTCCAGCATAAGCTACCAACGTGCTATCCACTGAGCCACAGAGGTCGTCAAAGTGATAAGAGACTCGCTGGGGGGACCTCAGTACAATTCCTTGTTGTATAATATTATGCGTTAGCATATTTTATAGTTTGTGTTGTGGATTGTGTAGATCATCTTACGTCAGAGGTGTCGGTGTGACTGTTCCATAGAAGGACTCGAAGGACTCATAAAATATTATGCATTTCAACGCCTCGTTGCAATGTGACCAAAAGTAGAAACAATAGTTATATAAGTCAAGAAAAGTGGTAATCTAAAAGTCAATGTAAGAAAAAACCTCAGTAGGTACGAAACTCTAACAAGTGTCTGGACTCAGGAATCAGGATTCAGAATGCAATAAATTTATTGAAATAGATAAACCCAAATTTTCCAGCATTGGCTGATGATGATGAACTTGCTAAGAACATGACTTTCAATAGATACCTAATTGTCAGAAAAAAAACTGGATAAAAATCGGTCCTCACTCCTCTCGTTTGTCGCAAAAATAATTTTCGCATAAACTAAAGTTTATCTACTTTAAAACGTAACTTTCCGCTAGTCGCGATGAACAATATTAATAAATATTTTTATCGCCAAGTCTCCAAGGAATTGTACTGAGGTCCCCCCAGCGAGTCTCTTATCACTTGTAGTGATAACCTATGAGACTTGAGGGTTAGTAACTGTGCGCTAAATGGTAGCGTTGTCATCGTCAAGTGTAAAATTTAAACAATAGTTAAGTTTAACTAAGAACTAAATTAATGCTAACAGCGCGCGGGTACCGCTACAGCGGTACCCCGTACCCGCGCCGATTTGTCAGCTTGTTTGAAGTCAGCTTACTGGTTCGTTCTGCCTATTCACTATAATAATAATTGTGGGCTAATGAGTGCTAATAATTATTATTATTATTTATTAATGAGTATTGACTATTGACCCACAGGCCACACAGATCCTCATGGAGAAAAGAAATAAGGGTGGAAAAATTTCCGCTAAGGACATTGCGCGGGCGTCATAATGGTTTTAGGAAGCTCCAGTGTGTTTTAGGACCAAAAATAAAGAGACCTTAGGACCAAGAGCCTGTGACGGCCCAGACCTTCCTCAGTTTAAGAAAGCTGACGGTTTAAATACCTGTGTTTATAATATTTACCTCCTAAGGTAACCGCGACCAAACTGAGGAACGTCTGGCCGTCGCAGGCTCATACTATACAGTTAATAGTTTAAAATAATATTATGATATAATAATATATTATTATTTATTATCATAAAGTAACTTAATTACAGAGGGTATTTATTATTCTAATAATCAAAACCATGCAGTCTTCTATTTTTGCAGTAGCAAAAAATACTGTAAAAAAAATAAACGTCACGTGTGTCTTGTCAAAATGTCAATGTCATTTTCAAATTCGCCATGGCCCATGGTGCGAAAAAACCATAACAAATATGAAAATTTTCAATTTATTGCTGTACAATATGATATTATACTGTACGAAACTAATAAATGAGTGATGTCGCAGCCAGCGGGGGCGTACGCAAACGGCTGGGCGATCGACACCCCGCCAGTTGACCTGAAGAATGATAACGACGTAAGTGGCCCCCTGCGGACTTGTTTGTGATGATAAGAACGTCCTAATTGACCTTACTGCGTTGTTATTATAAAATAAGTATCTTTACTTCCATTGCTATGTACCCGCAATTCGAATAAGAATGTCGTCATGTATGTTTTCGAGTCTCGTTACGGCAGCAGAACATAGGCTACTTCAGACAGAAAAACAATAGCTTTAGTTTATTTTGCACACAGCTAATGGACACATCTGTACAGTATCAGGTAATCTATTTTTTAAATTTTTCATTACATTACATACTATGTTTCTTATCTCCTCTTGGTAATTTAGGTTGCAATAATTTAGGTTATATTCCATAAAAGATTCCATAACATTTCATCCGTTTTTGGACTAGGGACTATACTTTGCTTTAACTATAAGACAGATTCAAAAATTATTATGTGAAATAGATTTTTGTTAATGTTGACTTAGACTTCATAAGATATTCAATAATTAGTTAAGCTTCATAGTGTCAGTTTAGATGCATGATAATAATTATAGTAAATAAATAAAAAAATTTACATTTCTATGCACACAGCCCACAGGTACATTAAATAAAATGTTTGAAGATTGTTTTAAATTTTAATTGGATAAAATATTGTGTTTAATTTTAATTGGATAAGTTTGACCCCGCTTAGCTCAGATAATATTAATGAACATTCAATGTAATTCCTCAGATCTACTAATGTAACGTTAAGATAAAAAAGTATAAGCTCCTAGTTACATTCAAGTCTGAATAAACAATAAACTTATTATTCGATCTTTGCAAATAGTTCCCTTGGTAACTCTATATAAGAAATAATTTGTTGTTTCAAGCTTGACGTCAGATGGTTAACAAAACATTATTGCCAACGTCAATTCATTGCTATAGTAAATAATCTTAGAAATTATAAACTAAGCTGTAATGTTATCTACATTCTATCTGTTATCTTATTCATAACACACATAAGGCGATGCATAATCAGTAATCACTTCCTTGAAGACAAAAGTTATCTTATTTTAATTGGGGTTTACATAATAAAATATTTCCGTTGTTTTTTTTTTTAATGTAATTGTGTAGATATTAATTGGCACTACTTAGCAAAAAAAAGCCTGTTTCACCACTTTCTGATAAAGTGCCGAATAGGCTATTCACAACTTTTTTTGACAGATTTTCCATACCTCATCTCTCAAGTTAAGTGGTGGATAGCCTATTGGGCACTTTAAATCAGGAAGTGGTGAAACAGGCCCTTAATCTTTTGTAAATTTTAAACTAAAATATTATAGATAACTAATTTCTAAGTAAAGTGGTCAATGTCCTTCCCCATTATAGTTCTACATCTCTTCCAAATTTTATGAAAATTGGTTAATGTAAACAAAGATTGCCTTTCTTGTTAATTTAATAATATTAATGAAGTGCCATTATTTTACAAATAGAAATATTTAATATCTATGGACGCTTCACACCACGTTAGTCTGGCCCCATGCTAAGTACCTGAAGGACTTGTTTTACAGGTACTAAAGGTAGGTTTAAAAATTTCGTAAAATACCTATATAAGTACTTATTTTATTATCAAGTAAGCCTTGCTTCGAGGATGTTACACATTGCTCATTACCCCCTAGTGAGACCTACTGATAGGCACTATCTTGGGCTATCACGGCAACCTCTGACCCTTAAACGACTGTCTAAAGACGATAACAACAGCTATAAATTCCCGCGCTTATCGTTATCCGGTGCTTATTCTTCAGTCGTCCTCGAACGCTGTCGGTCTAGCGCGTGCTAACTTCAAATCGTTTCATTTTCGAATTTGAAAATTTAAATTTCTTTTTTTTTTCTTTTTCTAAATGGCTAAGTTCGTGAATTACAGTGATTTTCTGTCCCCTTACTAACATTTTGTGTGTAAAGACTAAAGACATTGCGTTTACGAAAAGTGCGTTTTACTTTTTAAAATTACTCTTGGTGGCATACATGCAATTTTCAAGCGGACTGATCGAAAAAATGACCATTTTTCTACTGTTCCGCATCAACCCTATTTACTACTCAGACTACTCGGATACGATCTAGATCTACTCCAAAAACTACACCTACCTAACCACATCTGCTATTGGCTTTATAATTTCGATTATTATAAATTCGGAGTCTACCCAAAAGACGTTACCTGATATTAAACCAAATCAGCACAAGAGTTGCTACAATGGATATTATTGCAAATGTAAGTTTTATCAAATAGCATTAATTATTTTCTTTCAGCAACAACAACAAGTTTTTCAGATAGCTTACCTTGGGACAACATAAAAATGCTATTTTTTCATAAACTATTAACATAATATAATAATTTAAAAACTCTACTTTAAAACTCTTTCTGATATTTGGTCGCTATGCTAACTACAATAATTATTTTAATTAACTAGATAGTGTAGAGAAAGATAGGCAAGTTTACTTTGTTTGAATAGCCAATATTGTAATCAGGCGTGCGTCTGGGTCAAAAGTTATCAAGTATACCTATTAAGGGCCCGGGTTACCCTCGAAATTTTCATACATTCTTAATACCAAAATCATTTTTTCATACGAAAATATTTAACATGTTTGAGTTATTTTTCAGCTTAAGATAGTAATTACCTAGGGTCCTGAACAAATTTTTTTTACAAAATATTTAAATACTAAAAAAAAAATTTTTGTGTTTAAATATTTTTTAGTAAATTTACTACTAAATACTTAAACACCAAAAAATAGACAAAAACACTAAAAAATATATAAATAAATAGTAAATTTACTACAAAATACTTAAATAATAAAAAATATTTTTTGTAGTAAATTTACTATTTATTTATATATTTTTTAGTGTTTTTGTCTATTTTTTTGTGTTTAAGTATTTAGTAGTAAATTTACTAAAAAATATTTAAACACAAAATTTTTTTTTTTAGTAAGTATTTAAATATTTTGTAAAAAAAATTTGTTCAGGACCCTAGGTAATTACTATCTTAAGCTGAAAAATAACTCAAACATGTTCAATATTTTCGTATGAGAAAATGATTTTGGTATTAAGAATGTATGAAAATTTCGAGGGTATCCCGGGCCCTTAACAAAAATATTAACTTGTGTTAATGCTTTCATCACGCTAGTGCCGGCGGTAAGATTAATTATCACTTTTTGTGTGATTGTACTTTGTCTTTTTTGCTGACCTGTACTTTGGCAAATGGTAACTTTCTAAGGGACTTTCCCTTATGAGTTATGACGTTTAGAAAGAAAATTCTGATAATAATCACACACATGAACTTTGTTCAGAAATGAATAATAATTAAATTATGTTTGTTTCACATTATAATTTCTAAACAGTATCAAAATATTAATTTCCTATGCATCATTTTACCATTACCATAAGGTAGGTATCAGAGAAAAGTATTGTGTAAAGTACTATGATGTTGTTTTCCCTAATTTAACCGCTTATAAGGTTCCTCAACCACAGACTTTAAATTTAAAAAAAATACAGCTTCTGAATTTTCTGTTTTTTTTTTCAGTACCACCCGGTTTTCAAAGCGTTCCTGGCGGGTTCGTTCTCGGGAACATTCAGCACTATCCTGTTCCAGCCGCTGGATCTTGTGAAGACGAGATTGCAGAACCCCAGCCAACATGTTGTTGCGGCGACTATCAAGTTAGTATAATCTCATAGACTAGCACGGGACGCGGGACGGGAGCGTCTGCAACGCGAAACTGGTGTGCACACTAGCGCGAGTACGGTCAACGGTGCGAAAATTATATTATTCCCGCTCTGCCGACGCGAACGTCCCGCGTTGCAGACGCTCCCGCTTCGCAGTCACTTTGGTCGCGTAGGTTTTGCCCGAAGCTTAAAATGTATGATTTCTCCATGTTTAATCTCCTTTTTTTCTCGGCGAAAAAACTCTACTTTTTTAATATTTTTTTTACAAAAAGTTGCTTATATTTTAGAGTGGAATTCTGGAAAGTCTGGAAATGGAATAAATATTCACTCAAATTTTTAGCATACTTTTAAAGGGATAAAAAAGCTTAGTTCCTCTTTCCACCACTAGATTGCTTTGGCGCTAGTGTCGTCAAATAAATAAGTACAGGCTGGCTAGGCTAAAAAATGTTTGACTAGCTAATTAATAACGACCCTGGCGCTAAAAAAATAAAATGGTGGAAAGTAGAACTAAATTGCTTGTAACATACAACATTAACCATAATATTATTAATTGAAGACATGCAGAGTTTCGATAGATACAGTACATTCATTGTATCAATGGTATCATCGAGGAAATTGATTCCTAGGTAGTTGACAGACCAATGTCATTTGGTCGGATTATGTCCATTTATACCATACTTATTTCATACTCTATAACCGCTATTTTCTGTCCACAGCAGCCGAATCCAACCCGGCATGATCTCTATATTCATGAACATTGTGCGTCAGGAGCATATAGTGGGGTTATGGAAGGGCATGGTGCCCTCCATCGCGCGCTGTGTGCCCGGCGTTGGGCTATACTTCTCGTCCCTACACTGGCTGAAGACAAAGCTAGGGAAGACTAACCTGACAGCACTGGAAGCGATCGCATTGGGTGTAGCGGCTAGGACCATGAGCGGAGTCGCGCTTATACCAATAACTGTTATTAAGACTAGGTAAGTTTTTAATTTTAATACTTTAATATAGGGAACTAGGTTATAGTTCATGCTCTATAGTTCGTTAATTTGTATTAATGTATTAATTGTTCTTAATGTAAATATAGCTCCGTGAAGGCTACATAATTGCTAACAAATTGCGTATAAAAATGTACGTATATCACATAATTTTGGTTGACTTCCAATTTTAATCTACATGAAATAAAATGGAAAGTCTTATAAATAAGATTTACCTAACCTTTGCATATCTATAGGCTATCTGTAACTGTAGCTATCATAAGTAAATTTTTCATTTTATTTATCTGTGAACCTAAAATAACCTACGTCACAATTGTTTCACTTAAACTCTTAAATTTTTGTGCGCAGTATTTTAATGATATTTAAATACTATTGCTGTAAATAAGGAATTAATGTTTAATGTATTGAGTATTTAAATTCAGTAGGTATTAGTTTGAATTAATTTAACTTAATGTGTTGAACTGCCTGCGTTGTTATAATGGAAATTATTTGATTAACATGAAATTAGCATAGAAAGTAATGCGGCGGTCAGACGGTCCACATACAGTTTACAAATGCGATTGTGTTGATATCTAACTAGACACGTGGTATAGTTTCATTGTGTATACTTTGTATACAAACAAGTTAAATATCTGCCCCCTATTGCTATCACCAAGATGATAACTAGAAATACACGGAATATTAACAATAATTTAAATGAGGGTGTTTGAAAAAGCCTTAGGGTATATAGTGTCAAATAGGTATTTTATCGTGACACATGACAGCTATATCGTGACATATCACATCAGTTTAACACGATAGAGTATAGACCCTAAGGGTACATAGTGGCACCTGGTGGCAAATAGATTTTCAAACACGAGGGTATTTGCCACCGAGAATGATCATTCTCGCTACACTTGATTGCATTTGGCCTTACATTATAATTAATAATACTCAATCCTCTTTACAGATACGAGTCGGGAGTATACAAGTACAGTAGCCTCAGCGGAGCCCTACGCGACACATACCGGGCGGAGGGGCTGCGGGGGCTCTCGTGTGGTCTCGGTCCGACTCTGGCGAGGGACGCGCCCTTCTCAGGGCTGTATCTCATGTTCTACACGCAGACTAAACAGGCAGTGCCTCAAGGTGATTATCCATACTTCCATCCTAATATTTTAAATAAAATTTTCAATTTGGTATAAAGACACTCCGAGTCCCGAGAAAACTAGGACATAGGATACTTTATATCCCGGAAAAATGTGCGGTTCCTGTGCGATGATCTGACACGTCATTACTATAATTATGATTGACATATTATTATTATTATTCCGAGAACTTAAGACTTACAACAAGTTAAAAGTTTAGGCAACATCTAGATTCTATAATTATAATAGGTGTGGCCCACACCTTTGTCGGTTCAGTAGATTGATTTCACAGTAATCATACATTTTCCTTAATAAAATACCACTGAATATAATATTATATTGTCTACAGGCAGCCTTTCCTGAGACTCATAATAATATTATGTCAATAAAATGGGTTCAGCAACAATTATAATATTATATTAATCACTGAAAATAACAGACAAAAGCCCTGTCTCATCTATGATATAAATAAGAAAATTTATAACTTTCAACTCAATATTATTTCAGAATGGCTCCAAGCCCCAGCCACGTCGAACATGATCCACTTCTCGTGCGGTGTTGTCGCTGGCATAGCGGCATCTCTCGCTACCAACCCCGCTGATGTGTTGAAGACGAAAATGCAGCTGTACCCAGAGAAATTCCCCAACATGCTGACTGCGGCGATATACGTACATCAGGTGAGGTGCAGCTCGTTATATATATTTTATATTATAGGAATTTCGTTTATTGCGCGGAAACTATATTATCAATTTTTGGCTAGTGATAGGAAGTAGGAATTCAAATAGATTAAATAAAGCGCCATCTATTGATAAAAAGTGAAGTAAAATTTTAACGTCTTTCGGTCAATAGATAGCGCTTTGATAAGTTTAATTTTTAGAACTGTACGTCTTACGTGTGAGCCAGTGAGCCAGATTACGCCAGTATTATAGTACTCTGTGATGTGAGAGAGCAATACTTCAGCACGAAAGAAGAGCAATTTTATTGCGCAATATCATGCATTGCGTAATAATATTATTGGCCGCCTAGGGTTGATATTGAACACCCATTGTGCGCCTTTAATAATTATTGTCTAATAAACCGTTCAATAAAATTGAAGCGTCATATTGCACAATACAATTAATCATCTAGCTGGCGGTTTAGATAAACTTACGTCTTGTTACAATATAGTAAGTAGGTACATTATTTCTTATTTTTCAATATTTGTTTCAGACTTACGGTATCCAGGGATATTTCAAGGGAGCCGTACCCAGAATGCTGCGTAGAACGCTTATGGCAGCAATGGCGTGGACCATCTTCGAAGAAATAACCAAAACCATTGGCTTAAAATGATTTATCATTTTGTTATTTTGTTAGTCTCTTGTTTGGAATGTGCTCAGTCTGATATAATCGATTGGAGTTGCAAGTGGTAGCTAAAGTTAGAAGAAAGTGTATATTTTTTCACTTTGTTGAATTGATCGTAGGTGTTTTTATCAAGTAGACATATTGTTACGTCGAAGAAAATGTTTTATTGTTTTATTTTTCTACATAGTAGATTTACCATATTATTTTGTAACATTTTTTGTTATTGTGTAATCAATATGAATATTATTTTGACTCATGTATAGAAAAATAATTGTTCTTTATATATACCAGCCATCACAATATTATTTTATCAAATGTGATATAGCCTAGGCTAGATAATGTTGATCTTTGTTATGTAAGTGCACAAGTGTATCTAAAGATATATGTTTGAAATGTTATACTTTGTTGATAATAAAACGTTTAAAAATATTTTTTTTATTTTCTTTGCTTCCAGCAAAAAAATATGATGTTATGTTTCAATTTATTTTGACCAAAATGTGAACATAAAAATTTTGTTCAATTATTGCGCTGATCATAATAATTAAATTTATGGGCTGTATTAAGTCACCCCATTTAGTGATATTCACATTGAAAACTATGGAATACCTATAGAAACACTTCTAGATCTAAAATGTTATAATAATATACCTACTTATAGTCTTCAGTCTGTGAAATGTTATACAAAAATGCAATGCAAGATGGCTGGAACTTATGGGAAATAATAAATTCTCTTGTGAAATAAAAACAGTGTAATAACAAAAGTTTTTATACATATTTACATATTCTCATAAAATTTGACTAACAAAAATAAATCATATAAATTCTATGCCCTCGTATTTCAGCGCTTCAATGAATGTGTCCTCTAAAAGGACTGTCCCATCTGTTTTAAATGCAGTGATGTATGTTGCTGTTTTGCCTTCGAATTCCGTTGTTTTCAAGGCGACAATAACTTCGTCATTTGTGTTTGGAATGAACTTGAAAGAGGAAAACCCATGCTTCGGATTGTGGGTTTTTGACAGCTGAAAATAATACAATGTAATTATTGTAAAAAGAATTACACCTAAATATTATGCTTACTCAGGTATTGTTTTAATCATTTACGGATTTTTCGCGCAGGATTTTTCTTATTTCCGACCTTTCCTAACTTTAATTAAAACATATTTTCTTTGACTTTCATATCGAAAGCATAGATTTTATCGAAATACCACTGACCTCGCTGGATCAATGATACCCTTTGAAATTACAGCTATTTCTTGTGCCTATTTGAAGCGGAATCAGAGACCCCAATGCGGGGGAAGAGAACTAAATCTGACGTAAAAATGACGTTTGAAAGACGCCATATTGACGCTGATAGCAGTAGTGGACTACTACAACCAATAGCGATTATGCGGCCATTTGCAAGTTACGTCAGATTTAGTTCTCTTCCCCCGCATTGGGGTCGCTGAAAAAGAAAAGAACAAATTCGTCACGCCAAATTTGTTTATAGTGGAACCATACATTTTCCCTTGATAAAAATTATGTCCAGTTTATGAATGAAAAAAAAATTATGAATTCCAACAGAAAACACTCAAGGCTTATATTAATTATAATATTCAATAAAGGGTGTAGCCAAGAAGTATAGATAATAATACTCACTTGCATAGCATGTACACTATTGAAACTGTTGTCAGCTGTAATTAGGTAATTACAACCCATTACTTCGTCCTTAGTTTCATTGTAAGGTTCCCGACTGCATCGTCGGGGGAGGAAGAACCACCTCCCCTGTGACTCCGACCAGGCTCCAGACTCATGTATCATGTAACCCGGCCACTCTATACCTATTGAGTGACGTATTGCTTTAAATTGACTTATCCAATTTAAATGTTGTACCTGTAATGAAAGATTAAATAAAGATTAACTAAAAAATTTTTTCAGAAAAAATAGAAAAAAATAGAAAAATTACATTGAAATAAAATATTAATATTTATCATTATGCTACATTTTAACATATTATTGTAATCTGGTAAGAGGCTGAGTAGTCTACATAAAATTTGCGTCTATTAATTTTTAAGCCCTCCCTAGTAGTACTTGCTTTTAATATTATAATTTTTTGAGCCTCTAGCCCTCTACTGCAGGGGTTTTCAACCATCTGTTACAAGCCTCTATTGGATTATAAAAATAGTTTTACTCCTATAATTGATTTGGATATTTTAACTGAAAACTGACATCTTTCAAAAAACTGTTTCTGACCAGTTAGAAACTCTTTTTTCTATTAAATGACTTAAGAAAAAGATATTACATACTTCCCCATGTATATTTATTGCTTTAACCCACATGGGATCGAATGTTTCAAATTCTCCTGCCGCAGTCGTCCACTCTTTACCCATAGAACCAATGTATAATATCTCATCCTTGACTGTCGCCCACTCTCCTTTGTATCCCTTCTCATTGTAACCATTTCCATCTGATAGAATAACCCATGGCACAACTTTGTTATTGATTATTTCAAAAACCTGAAATTGAAGGTTACACAAATCATAAAAACTGAAGAAAAGAAAGACAGAGAATCATGCATGCTGAATTCAAAACCAATTTGGGTCCTTTTTACTCAAAATAATTACACACATTTAACATTATACTATACTATTATATGTATATGTCGCAGTCATCTAGTTCAATCTGCGGTTCGATTGAATGACTAGCGCATTCATTGAATGACTCCATTCAATTGAATGACTCGGCCGAACATTGATTGAACAATCGTCACTCAACGTAAGTCAGGTAATTGAATGTATTTATTTTTAACGGAATAGAAAATGTATAAGAACAGTATATAATTCTTAGGTAATTAATAGCAATGTATTTATTACTTCGTCTGTCCAATACGATTGGATTTGGTTAGGTTAGATGGCAATCCCGCCTTAGCTATCGTGGTTATTTTTTTTGTAAACCACCCAGAAGTAGCCGTCGCCTCATAATTGAAGTCAGTTTCTAGATTAACCTATTAGTACGCCACCAACAAATACTTTAAAAAAATCATAGCATTCCATTTAACGACTTCACTATGATGACGTTTAGTCAAGACGTTAAACTTTACAGTCAGCGTCTTGACTAGTTGTCCTTCAGTCATTCAATAGAACGGTGTCATTCAATGAATACGCTAGTCATTCAATCGAATAACAGATTGAACCAGATGACTGCGACATATACATTAGACATATTATATTATTATTGAGTATATATTAAATTTTGATACTGTATACTAAGTACTGCACATTATTTAATTTTGTCTGATGTAGCTGTTGGCTAGTGCGATTCCATGAAAACTACTTACCATGCCAGACCTATCATCAAAGGTTAGCAGTCTACCATCATACACTATTAACTCGGAGAGCTCCATTCCTCTACCTTTGTGCGAGTATGTTGATGATAGAACTATGTTACTCTGCTCCCAAGACACTGTTACCTGCTTCTTCTTAACATTATAACTTAGTACACCCTTTTTCAAGTAACTAATATAGGTGTTTGGTTTTGTTTTACTTTTGGAATTTTTGTCTAAGTCGGTAACAATACCAATTTTATACTTTATCACATCTCCTGATTGATACGCAGCAGTAAGAGGATATGTATTGTTGTATATCTTGTAGTTCTTGTTCCACGTATGCATGGAGTTATTCGGTAGCTTCTCAGACCAATTGTAGTAGAATAACACTAGCAGGAAAGCACCTATGATTCCTATTAAAAAAACAAACTGGGGTTGTATTCTCACTGTGTTACCTACTCTGTAGGTGGCCGGTGTGCGTAGTGCTTTACGCCAATCCCGTAAATTATGCTTCATGTTTTGTTCTTCCAATTCATACAAGTCATACATAACGTAGATGAAATACTATTTCATTCTTCAGTCACACAACTTTTCGTGGGTTCACAGAAAACTTATACTACAAGATATTCATGATTACGCTAATTCATATATTCCTAGCTTATTGAATTTATGTACTCCATTTTAATATTATAGATTTTTCAATTTAATAACTCGTTATCGAATTTTTAGTGACATCATTAGAAAATTATAATACGTGCAGCTGCCAGCTGTTGACAAATGACAATTTTTCTACAAAGTACAAATTGACATTTTTTTTTTTTTATATAATTCGTCCGTCGGGACAGGCAACTACAAATTGACATTGATATAAGCCACTTTTGACTTTGACGTATAGCCATAGACATGTAGTTTCTGTCAGTAAATCTTTTTTACTTGCTTTTACATTTTGCAATAACGTTTAATAATAATCCTTAAATTATATACAATATATAGAACGGTTATTATGCCAAAAATGATATTTTATCATAATATTATTTGGACTGACATATTATCAAATTCAAAACCTTGTAAATAGATAAATGTACGGTGTATTTACAAATGTTTTATGGTATATTGAATTTGTTTTTATGGCAATATTAATAACGGGATTCTTCTGTTTGGTTCTGTACATAGGAAATTCCAATTACAGTACATACAATGCACAATTTGATATGCGCCGAAGGTAAAGAGTCATACCTACCTGAGTCCTGTTACATAAAAAGTTAAAATTGATGGTCAACTAGCAGCTGTAGGTAGATAATAATAATATTATTATCTTATCATCTAAGAAGTACATGGTGCTTTGCCACTGTATCACATTATTCACAACATACCTAATTATAATAATATTATAAATTATTTTAATTATTAGTGTTGCGATAGTATTTTAATCATAATGATGAGACGAGTCACGAGGCACAATAATAATAATTATTATTAGTTACCTACAACAAATAAAATTAACTTTAAAGTTCTGTGCCATTCTGTGCTTCATCACGGCTTTAATTATAATATTATTTAGGTATAGTTCGGGTGGCTGGCTTTTGGGTGCATTTTTATTTACTTAATTATTATAGTCTACAAGTTACAAGTTATTAACATACCTATTTTAACAATTTTTTCTTGGTTGTTTATCAGCTAAAAATAAATCAAAACCCAAAATTACAGGTACATGGCTGACGGTACGTGGATGATACAAGCCTAACATCTGAGAGTTCACATGAAAAAACATGGAAAACCCTTAGTGTACGTCCACTTTACCCACTTAAAATATATTATTCATTATTCAAGCAGCGTAGAAACTATATTTTATGGTTCCGTCAGTGTCTCTTCAATCTCTCTTCAATTTTCAAAGTCTGTTAGGTACGTGACTTTTGCCATATTGTGCTAGAGTCTAGAGTCTAGACTCTAGACAAAGAAACAAACAGATCTTGTTCGCTATGTAAAAAATAAATATTATTAGTTTTATTAGGAAGAGGTTAAACTAGGCTTATCATTTCTTACAATATCGTTAGGGTTTCCCAAAGTGTGCACAGCCGGCCTAGCATACGCCAATGAGATCTCTCTCTACATGTTTCTCGATGTTTGATAGTTTGTATCTTCATCTCTATTGACCCTAGCATGACAAACATTTTTTCTCGCGTAGATCTATCATCGAAATAAAACATTTTTATAGAGTTTTGTCGAGATAATGTCGAGATTTTGACATTATGAGACGTGTAGTTTTTAATTATCTCGAGAGTCGAGAGTGACATATCTCGTTGGCGTATGCTAGGCCGGTTGATTCCAAATTTCATTTGAGAAAAAGTTGAATTTTGAAATCTTGTGAACTGTGCTTACCGTCTCTACAAAGGAAAACGCAAGTAGAAACAGCAGTAATATCTCAGTTTTTTTACCACCAAATAACCTTAAAAAATAAAAATTCCAGATTTCAAAACTTCCAAGGACCACACTCCCGAATTCCAAATTCAAACGACGACAGAAATTTCATTTTGAACCGACGGGATACCCGGCCGATTTGCTGCGACTTAGGCTGCATTTGGTTCTGCAGTCTCATAGGCAGCATTGCCATTATTGCGGTCTGCTACTGGGGAGCTTACACATTTATTTCGGAAACCAATCTCAAGTTTGGTTTGTTTGTTCCTTAGATTTTTAGAAAACACCAAAACCATAAAATATTCATGATTAATAATTATTATTTCAAATAAAATTGTTGAATAGCTTTTTTTTTAATGAACATAATATTAAGTATGTACTTACTAAGACGTAAGTACTTAGTGTTGAAAAATGTTAGAGATTTGGACAATAATATTAAGTGTGCCTTTCTGTCTATCTGTCACCTCTTCATGTCCAAAAATGACTTATGTGAATTTTTATTCTGGAAAAATGTACGGTTCCCACGCGACAAATGAATTTTGGCGTAACGGAGTTGCATGCGTCAACTGCAGCAATGCAGCAGCATTTACGGTTACCGTACAATAAACGAATAATTGGTACGTTATAATGACGTAGATACAGCTGGTAAGGTAACATCTAGCTGTACCTAATGAAAATCATCAGATTTTCAAAATCAATCATCAGATTTTCAAGATTAGATAAGGCTCGCAACAAATAAAAAAATAAGTAAAATGCAGTACAGGAAACGAAGTCTAAGCCCAACCTAACTTTTTAGAGCACTAGAACTTTTCCTGTAAAGAATAATTACTTTCGCAAAGACTATGGCTATCTATAATCACTACATAATTGCGCTTATAATAACATCCTCTTTTTTATTCTCTATTTATTTACAAGAGGATACACTTTCGATATCAGCAAAAAATTAATTTGGACTCCAAAGCCGGCGTTAAAAATGAAAGCTTATAATTAGTTTATTGTTATACAATGGCTAATATGATAAATTACGTGTCAATTAATGGTAAGGTTAAATTGCTCTCATGCTTATTACCACTTAATACCATGGGCATTTTGCTGATGGCGTATAGAGTATAGAATAAAGACTGTTGTTGTTATACCTATTATCTATTAACTTATATGGGGATGATTATTACGTCGCATTAAGCTAGGCTTAGCTATATGCGGGATATACGGGGTGGCTGCAATCAGTTAAATGGATCAAATATCCAGTCGGCCTGATCGCAGGCCGATCTGACCAGACTCTTGCAAACACACGGGAATCCTATCATTTGAAACGAAGCCTATCATTTTGCCCGGATAATAATAATATGATGCCTTTTTAAAGCATCGCATATTATTTTAAATATTTTTTTATGATATAAGGGGGCAAACGAGTCACCTGATGGAAAGCAACTTCCGTCACCTGATGGAAAGCAACTTCCGTCGCCCATGGACACTCGCAGCATCAGAAGAGCTGCAGGCGCGTTGCCGGCCTTTTAAGAGGGAATAGGGTAATAGGGGAGGGTAGGGATGGGAAGGGAAGGATTAGGGGAGGGTAGGGAAGGAAATAGGGTAGGGGATTGGGCCTTCTGTAAGCTCACTCACTCGGCGAAACACAGCGCAAGCGCTGTTTCACGCCGGTTTTCTGTGAGAACGTGATATTTCTCCGGTCGAGCCGGCCCATTCGTGCCGAAGCATGGCTCTCCCGCGTAAATAAGTGACAAATTCCCAAAGGAATAGGAAGATGACGTAGGTACTCCATGATTGCGTTTGAGAAAAAGCCGATTGCGAAGCCGCACTTAGGAATATTTTGCTGCTGTTGCCTATTAGTAGCAGAACACTTTACAGAATCCTTCGTGTACGAGCCCGTCTCGCTCTTGGCCGGTTGCAGAGGTTTTTAGTGTGCTGTTGTCTGTGCTATAAGCTATTATCTGCCATTGCGGATGGATATGGCAAAACAAAGTTTATCGGATCAGCTAGTTTGTAAAGTAACTTAATAATATTGCTTATTATACCGCAGGCTATCACGAGCGACGTACAGTTTGAGAAACCCTGAACAGTTAATGAGGAAAAAAACTGCATTGTATTCTACGAATAATAAAAACTTTATTATTCGTAGTTAAATATTATAATACCAATTACCAATCAAACTTCAATGGGTTATTAACTTATTACTTAATACGTCATAATATAACAAGCATACATATGAGGTTTTTGCAGTTGTATGACGTCTTTTAACAATTTAATTATGTTGGGTGATAAATCTGATTTTGACAGTAGCAACAAGTCAGAAATATGTTGCTCAGTTAATGATTTTTAACGTAATTATTAAGGTCTGAAAACACTTTTTCACAGACACATGTTAATCCAAAACTACATAAAAACTGTAACGCTAGATCAGTTATTACAGGAAAGTCTTCTTTGGTACCAATTTAAATCTGAAAAATCTTCTGATGAATTTTGAGGTTTTGACGACACTTTTTCGACAAAAAGGGTTTTCAATGATTGATGATTTTGCAGTTGAACGAGTTCTAACTGAATATTGGCAGGGTAACTAACTTATGTCAGTCAAACTGATTAAGAGGCCGGGGTACCCTCGAAATTCTCATACATACTTAATACCAAAATCATTTTCTCATACGAAAATATTTAACATATTTGAGTTATTTTTCAGCTTAAAATAGTAATTACCTAGGTTCCTGCATAAAATTTTTCTAAAAAATATTTAAACACTAAAAAATTTTTTTTTGTTTAAATATTTTTTAGTAAATTTTAAAGCTGAAAAATAACTCAAAAATGTTAAATATTTTCGTATGAGAAAATGATTTTGGTATTAAGTATGTTACATGAGAATTTCGAGGGTACCCCGGCCCCTTTGTTTTTTTGCTAAATTATAGTCTTGAAATCTCCTATCAATCGACTGTGATAAACAGCTTATTTTAGCTCTCGTATTTATAACAATAATTAATAGAAGCAATATTGAGCTCCTCTTTCAGATGTTTTAGTGTGGGGAAAAGGTCAATATTAGGCGAGATTTCTCAGTTTGGCGGGATATTCAAAACTTCCTTGTGCGGGCCATTTGAAATTCTTTCGCGGGCCATAATGTGGCCCGCGGGCCTGGGGTTGAGCAGCCTTGATCTACAAGATCTTAATTCTATTAATTGCTGTTAAAACGTAATAAAAACTGATCAGCATCAGCCTGAATTATTTTATTAAATAGTAATCCGTCATGGTTGGCAGTGCAAATTAAATTTTATCACAACTCAGTTTTATTATGTTACAATTTATTTTATTATTGTTAATGAGCATGTTACGGTTTTTGAAATAGAGGCTTAGACAGGCGCTTATCTTCTAAGACAGTTTTAGACTTTTTTTGCAAATTAGGCCCCTTAAAATACGTCTGGCACGCGGGGATTGCCGCGGTAAAGCATTTTTTATCAACTTATATGTAATCTTCTTTGGTTATATACACGTGTATATAATCAAAGGTAATAATAATTCGCATACGTCTCAACTCTCATCGCACGTAGACAAACACCGTGCTGAAGTTTGGTAACGCCGCTGTGCTGGTCGGAGTGGGGCGTGTTAGGGTTTTTCGTTACGGAATTTATCGATGCGGTCACCGCGCTCAAAGCACGCGATAAAAGCTATGCAATAGATTAAAATTTATTTTGCTTTTATTATAAACTGTATATTTTTCCGGGAGAAAAATTATTCTTCGCCATTTTCTTCTTGCTCCAAACTTTAGCATTTTAATAACATGTAGGTACATCTAATTCACATTTCAGGTTTGCATACCTCTAGGTAAGCATACCATTAGGTGTTACGTACTCTGTTCATTTGCCTTCTACAAGTCATTGTTTTGACAGGCTCAAAACAAGTCAGCGCATCCGCCCCATTTCAGTTAGAGTCCGAGAGTCAACAGTTAGAACAAACAAAGACAAAGGCTCCGACTGACTTTTGAATTCAGAATGAGTTAACTTCGAGTTTGTAATGAGATCCTTATGATACAATCCTTACATAATCTGTAAAAGAGTGTCTGTCTATCCCATAAAGTTAATATACCTAGCGGAATAGAGCAACAAATTCGAGCTATCAAACGAAACCGAATAATTGGTTTTCATTTGTGTGAAAAATATGTGTACCTAGGTACGTATACACTTACACAAGCATGATTAAACATGAATTCTATGAGATTAAATTGTCAACGGGCTGATCCGGGCTGACTGGACGTCAAGAAAAGAGTGCTGCTGTCATGTATCACACGTCTCTTTTTACCACGCAGTGTTACTGATAGTGACATCTCGCTTACTCAGGCCTTTGTTTCTCTATTCCGCTAGGTATATCTATCCATAGGCGCCGGCAGAAATAATTTCCAAGGGGTGCAGGTTTTAGTTTTCTTTCTTTTCTTTTACTTTTTACGAACAACAGTGACTGTCTATTTACGTCAACTGAATACTAGTGCTGAAACATTACGAACTCTCTTTGAATAAAAAAAAATGATTTCCAATAGACGGCTTTTTATTTCAATATAATTATAATTATATCCTGTTGATCCCGAGATTCCCATTAGGGGTGCAAGTGCACCACCTGGCACCCTGCCGGCGCCCATATTATGTCTATCTGATACCTATTCACGCCCAAAACACTGAAACTAATAAATTGTAGAGTTCTTGATAGAGAAATATAATATATTACAACCGTCCCACTTTCGTCCTATTTCCATTCTTCCTTTTTTATCCAAGGTTCTAGAGGCATGTGTCCATAAGCAGTTCTCTGGGTTTGTACTCCAACACAAAATCCTCTCACCACTCCAATCAGGATTCAGACCTGGACACAGTACCACCTCTGCTTTGTTGAAAATAACTAATGATGTAAGGGCTGGCATGGAGGACTCAAAGATTACTATCCTAGTTTTAATAGATTTTTCCAGCGCATTTAATAATGTCGACCATGAGATCCTTTTAACAATTCTCTCTCGTATACTCTCACCTGAAGTTTTTAATTGGTTTCGTTCTTATCTTCGAGGACGCCAGCAGAGTGTTAGGGTTGATGAATCCTCTTCTACTTGGGTAGATCTTGAAGCTGGCGTACCTCAAGGCGGTATTCTTTCTCCCCTATTGTTTTCACTATTTATTAATTTCATATCCCTAGTTATACTATTTTGTGCGTATCACCTCTATGCCGATGACTTGCAACTTTACATCCAAGAGAGGGTTGAGAATTTACCTACAGCTATCAGGAACATGAACCGGGACTTAGAGGCAATAGGCTTGTGGTCTGCTAATTTTGGTCTACATGTAAATCCCAAAAAATGTCAAGCCATTTTGATTGGCAGCCCACGTTTGCTGAGCCGAGTAGATGTTGGAGCCCTTCCACCTATTGTCTTTGATAATAATACTATCCCATTTAGCCCAAGCGTAAAAGACCTCGGGCTATAATATATAGACAGTAATCTTGACTGGCGTACCCACATTACCAACGTTTGTCGTAGTGTTACCGGCTCCTTGCGATCTCTTTATCGTCTGAAAAACTTTCTGCCTCACAATATAAAGTTGTTGCTAGTTCAGGCCCTTATAGTCCCACTATTGGATTACGGTGATGTATGTAGTTTCGAACTTCGAGAGGAACTGCTTAATAAACTTGACCGTATGTTAAACAACTGCATTAGGTTCATATTCAACCTTCGTAAGTTTGATCACGTTTCTTACTACCGAACTAAGTTGAACTGGCTGCCCATTCGTCAACGTCGTTCACTGCGTGCACTATGTATGTTGTACTCTATCCTCCACTCCCCTAGCGCTCCTTCATATTTAACTTCACACTTAAATTTTTTTAGTAACACACACAGTCTGGAACTTCGATCATCCAAAAAATTACGACTCCTCTGTCCTCCTCATAATTCCAGTATTGTCCACTCCTCATTTTATATACAATCCATTCTCCTTTGGAACGCCCTCCCCCTAGAAATCAGGATGTCCCCTAATAAAAATGTTTTTAAACGCAGAGTTCGACAATTGTATTTAAAGTCGATTGAATGAAAAATATGATTGTAATAACAATTAAATAGTGGTTTCTATTTGGAATTTATATGTGACATTTATTTATTTATTCATTTTATTTTAGTTAGCTTTACAATGACATAGTTTATGTAGTTTATCTAGGTATATGTATAGTTTATGAATTTATTTATTTTATTTCATTGTTAGTATTATATTATGTGTCTATGTATTTATGTTAGTTTATTATATGATAAGTATAGTTTATTCATTATAATTTATACTATATAAATCATTTATTTTATCCTCAATCGTTTTGTCTCTTTACAAAAATGCGCCTGTATTATACATTCTCAGTATCACCCTAAGGTTGGTTGGTAGAGAATGCCACTAGGCATTAAGCCCGCCTTTGTGAATTGCATAAAGTGTAAATAAATAAATAAATAAAAATATTTGTTTATGTTTAATAATTTTTTTCTTTTATCATTGTTTATTTTATATTATCATCTTAGAAAATATTTGGTGACATATGTAGGTAATTTGAATAATTTTGATACTTTACCGACATTACATTAATTAAGGGCCGGCAACGCAACCTGCAGCTCTTCTGATTTTGCGAGTTCCTTCAGGTGACCCGTTTGCTCGTTTATTTTATATAAAAAAACCTATTAATAGCGATTAAAAAACTATGATTAAATTCGAATTTGTCTGCAACGCATTTCTTAACAAGAAACTTAGTAATGGCGCGTGTACGCATGTTCCGATATGATCTGCGTTCAATTATCTTGCACAATTTATCAAATTATTAGGGATATAGCGTTTTATTTTGTTTTTTCTTAACGCCAAACACTTAAAGCATAGATTGAGATAGAATTAAGTAGACTGTGTCAGCTAAGACGCGTAACGTTAAGACACGTAAAAATAATCATAAATGGAAAATGGCCGTTAATTTTTTTTTAAAAATACACATTTTTATTATTACAAAAATTCTTTAAAGATAAAAAATACCACACACATTAATTGTTATTACGTGTAGACATCGACCGGAAAAGTTAACCAGTTTAGCCATTGGCTAAATTACCATGATTAAGATGATGACTTAACCCCCAGCGAAAGTATTATACGCCCTGGACTATGGGGGAAAGTGTCGCACCCCCGTATATACTCGTGCATGCGCGCGCGCCGGCCACTCGCGAAACGAGCACGCTGAAGTGCGCGCGCGACTGACAGCGCCGTTACGTCACGCGTTCGAGTGCTAGTGTTCGAATTTTGAAAAGCTCTGTGGACGATTTTTTATGAAACAAAAATTCCGGCACTGAGATCGGGGTGAGTTTTCGTATTAGATTTTTTAACGTAAATATTTTTTTTCATAAATGAAATTAATTTTGGAACTTTATCTTTTAACAATATATTTTCATTAAAAATAATGACTAATTTACAAAATCATCTACTTAATAATTATTTAAAAAATTATTATTCTTATTACCGAAAAAAAAATTGCAATTATCAAAACATGTTTGATATTAATTGCAATTTTTTTCGGTAATAAGAATAATAACTTGAATACTAAAATAATGCATTCAAATCTTATTTAAAAAAGAAATCAGTCGATTTTTAAGAAGTAGAATAATTGCATTATTTACAAATAAAGAAAATATTATAATCAATACAATTACACAATATTTATTATAATTTATCAGACGGTAAAAAAAACATAATATTAATATTTTCGTTTCCTACATTTTCCTAGGCTGCTCTCGTTTGTCACAACTCACAATGCGCTCTTGTAATAAAAGTTACGAAATCAAGACAAAAAAATTAAAAAGAAAAAAAAACATTTTCCGTAATAGGTACTTTTCCTCTTCGCGTAACTTAAAGCTAAGTGCATTTGTCATAAAAAAAACTAATTGACTTGATTATCTCTGCTTTTATAATGAAATTATGATTTGAAAATCGAACTCTATTTTCAAATCAATTATTCTACATTCACGTTACCGTTTTGTTAAAATCGATTAAGAAATGGCTTTACGCACGTTTTCGAGAAAGTCGTTATGGGTGCTAGAAAGTGATTGTCCTCCCCTATTATTTTGTGCAATTTTATACAATGGTCATATCGCATGGGACAGATTATGATGGCATTCTAGCACGGATCCGCGGTTTTGTAGCGCCATAAGCATTTCACTTTCAAACATACATTTTTGTACAAGTATTTTGGAGCCGCCAAAAAAATTTTTTACTTCTTATTTGTCCGAATTCATTTGATGTGTAATTATTATATTGCTAGGCCAAACTAAGCCTGAAATGCAAGTTGCAATTTTATAGAATTATAATCAAATAAAATTAACGGAAAAAATATTTCCACATTTTATGAATAAATACAAATATTTTATATGCAAATAACCGTTTTATTAAGAGATCGATTGTGTCCTTAAATGTCCCATAACTATTCAAAGGATAGACGAGTAATAAACGAGTCATAAGTGCTTACAATAATAATTATTATACAGTACGTGCACAAATATTAATGAGATGGAATAAAATTAACAATGCAATTTTAATAGCCAATGATAAGCGCACATCAAATTCTCTTGAATTCATTTGCAACTGTCTACAATGCCGATCAATTGTCGCATCTTTAAACAAAGCGACACTGTTTTAGTAATTACAGACTGTATTACAATCCGCACTAATAAATTATAATAAATATTATGCATAAGTAGGTATGACTGAAATTACGCTTGAACCGCTAAATTAATTTATACGAAGCTATGGAAATACTCCCTGGAAAAGAACGTAAAATTTTATAACGAAAAAGTGCACTATTTTCTATTTATTATTATTTAAATTTCTAGTAAATACCAGTAAAAATAATTGCGTCCAATGAGGCATTTTCTTATTTTCTTAATTTGATTGTCAAACAGCTTCCATTATAGTAACTAGATGGCGTAATGGGTAGACAACTATCAGTAATACCAGGGAATACCATCAATAATTGCTACAAAACTGGGCAAAAAAATGTAAAACTTGATACATTTCAATTTGAAAAAGACGCAATAATATTCCAATGAATAGGATAATAAAGTTATTATAACGATGTTTTAGTTAAAACTCACGGAAGAAATAGGATATTTACCAATATTCACACCAAATGTCACAGGAATTATACATTTTGGTTTTGACAACATCTTACCTGCACTTTTGCAAGATAACGGATATTTAATGGCTAATATTTTACCAATAATGAACATCAAAAACACAACTTGGGAAAAAATAATAAAAACCACACCAACAATAAAAAGTGGAAGAAGTTTGAAAGTGACATGCCCGCCAAACTCTTTCAGTTTTCACTTTGACAAGTATAATTATGTTCGCATGTTCCTAAACTGTTACCAGTATACTGGCCTAATCGCTTAAGCCAATGATCGCTTAGGCGTATGCTCTTCGTGAAATTTAAACTAGAGGGACGAAGCAAAAAAACATAGTAATATTATATGGAAATGTATAAATACATAGTACAGTTTTATGTTAATATTATGCTAGCGAAAACTAGGTTTAAGATATTATTTTGATTTATGTCACACTTGACAGTACACTGAAATTTTTTGGAAACACAACCTATATGTAGTCAGTGATGCCAACCTGCAGATAATTTCAGATCGGTGGGGAACCAATAGAAAATCTAGAAGTGTCTATCCTTACGCCATCTAGTTCAGATTGAAAAAAATAAAATAAAAAAAAATAAATGAAAATCCCTCATTATGACCATATTATTATTATAAAAAAAAGAAAAAAAAACTTACTGCATTCCGTATTTTTTTAATTTGAATTGTAGCATACAAGGCAGTAAACTAGCAGGTCAATCCTAATGGGCGTACAAGACTGAGGTGGTAATAGGCTGTTAATTGGCAGCAGAATATGCATGCGATAGCCTGATGGATGGAGGAAGTGATCCGATGCGGTATCGATTTGTTGTATTTACGACACTGTTAGCCTACTGTAATTTACCATGTATTGTGGATATAATCACGAGTTACGACATTTATAAAAAAATCAAGTATCAAGATCGTTCGGGGGCCGGGGGTTATATCATAATAATTATTGTATTTTTTTTAGAAAAAAATAAAACAAAATTGTTAGGTACATATTACGGATATAAAAGGCGCGTAGCCAAAATTAGAGCTAATACCGCCATATTATTGTAATATGTCACTTGAAAGACAAAGTTATTTTTAACATACAGGCTTTCAGAGACACCCAAGTTGATAATATTGCAAAATGTTGGCTGTCGTCAAATTAATGGCAGCTGTTTTATATCCATCACAATGTTATCCACGCACCAAAAATAGCCATTTAACCACTATTACTATAGGTATAAGTTAACGATTTAACTACAATTGACAATTAATTAAATAAGTTAACAGTGGCCTCAAAACCGTGGCAAATTCGCGAGGCGAGAATAAAAAGTTTATTCATATCACGTTCGCGTTTTTTGAGAACATCTGTGCCACGATGTAGGTTGGTCAGTTACGTTTAAAAATAGAACGAATCTTCCAACTGACAAGTGACAGGTGATACTTTTTATAAAATACAAGTTGCATAAACAGTATAGGTAATAATTAGACTTTTAGATGTCTTATAAATTATTTAATTAAGTATAGTAAAAATGAAATAAAGTGTCCCCAGCGGTCATTAACTTTTTGTCTAGGAGTTATACGAAAAAATCTTGCACTATATTCGGCTAACTTAAGAAAAAATTGAACTCTTAAATACCTAGTTCGAAATATGACAAGGTTTTTAACTAGGCGTGCCCGTGGGCAGGATTCGGCAATTTGAGAATAGAGTCCAGTTTAATTTGCGTGAAATTAGGTTAAGGCATAGAGTAGTAGGTAAGTACAGAAAAAATCACGACTGCACTATTTTGCCGTTGGGCGTGAATTTCAAAATGGTTTGACTTCACGCGGGCCACTGACAATGTCTCAGCGGGCCGCAGGTTGAGCATAGCTGGTCTAGAACCTGAGCGGTTATATTATAAAAGTATATTTTATGAGATTTGTCCCTTTAATAAGAGTGAATAATTTATGAGTGTATGCTTTTTTATGGGTGACTGTACAATACAGGATTTTAATTCTTTTTAACCGACTTCCAAAAAGGAGGAGGTATAACGTTCGGATAAGGATATTTTTTTATGTAAGTTATGTTACCTTCTACGATTACTCCGCCGTTCGTTAACCGATTTTCAAAATTTTTGTTCTACCAAATTAGATTATAACCGACCTAGGTACCTAAGGCCCTAGGTCCCAAGCATGACATACAAAATGGTGCCAACATTCCTGAGCTAATCAGTCCCATCTCGACGCTAATAGCATGCAGAACTGCCTGATTAATATGTAGCTTGTTACAGATCAATCTAGCAGCTTAGATTTATAGTTGGTTGGTTCAGCTTGAAATTAGCTTTACTATATTATACATGTTACGGTTTTCTTCTGTATTATACAATAAAATGTTATAAAAATTAAAATAATAAAATATAAATGTTTGTTAACTCTCCACATTTCACGCAAAAAAGGCACTAAATGGCAATACAATAATATAATTATTATATTAGATGGCATTTACACAAGATAATTAACTTAATTATTATCTTTTAATTATTGTCAGTCTTAGGCGTCTCCCAGACAGACGCGGGCAGCGGTGGCGGTGGCGGCGCGGCGGCGGTCAGCTGTTGTTTGTACTGCGACCGCCACCGCGTGTGTCTGTGTCGTTCCTAGAACTCTCAAGTCATCCAACTGACCGCCCGCGCCACCGCCACCGCGGCCCGCGTCTGTCTGGGAGACGCCAAGGGACAAAAACTATGGAGCGGATGTCTTTTATTATTCTTAAGGTGACTCCCCGATTTTTTTAAATTCAAAATATAAAATTCCACTTTAAGACCTAGCTTATATTAGATTTAACTTCTACTAGCGACTATATGGGTCGCTAGATCAATAGTTTAGTTCATATAGTACATAATTATTATAATATTAACATTTTATTCTATTCTTTTTTCATTCGTCGCTTGGCCCAAGCATCGGAAAGTTATCCTAACTTACTTCTTACTTATAATAATATGACGCTGCATCTTTCTAATAGTGCCAAGCATAAGTTTTTGAAGCTAAAATCGATTAGTGAGTTAAAGATAACTTTGATTACTCAAGTCAATAAATATTCATAAGTAAATATAAATTGACATTATGTAACTGTTATCATAATATTTGACTACTGGTTTAACTTTCCAGTTACATCCAAAATTGGCGGAAACAATCACTAACTTGAGATACAGGTGAGTAATTTTTACGTAATAGTTATTTATAGGGTTACACTTATTATCTTCAAATATTAATTTTCATGTACGGTGGCGGAAATTAAATGTTGAACACTAATTAATAAAATTAAACAGACATACAATATAATTTACACATTATAACAATATTAAATTAATGACTGAAGTCAATAAAATGAGACTATTGTGCCTTTAAATAAATGAACCACCATAATATTTATCCAAATAGCCAAATGTAAATATTATTTAATTTTATTTTCAAGCTATAGCATTAATATTGGCTGTTCTGAACTGTCAAAGTATCTAAAGTATTTTGTCAGTATTAAAGTAATCATTATTGTTTTATGGTCACAGATAAGGATGTAACTTTGAAGAATGTATTATCCTAAAAAGGATATGACTAAATAATTTGATACAAAGACAAATAATGTTAAATGTACCTTTCTAAAATGTACCGTTGGTATATTGTTTTTGTATAAAGATTAAAGACACAATTCCTTTAATGAGGTGTCAGAATAAACTTACATTTCAATATTTATTTTCAGGTTAATATTCTTATCCTCTTTATAGATAACAAAAATTTTAAATAATGTTTGGGTCTGTCAAGTAATTTTTCTAAGGTGTCAGAAAAATGACAGCAATATGTAATCTACGCGTAAATGTATTACATTCTACAAATATATTCATGCATTTATGTATTACTTTATTATTCTTTTTGTTAATTGTAACTTTAATCAAAATCGGTTTATCTGGTTTTTTAAAGATTTAGTAGATATTAATATAAAATCTTCCAAAATCCTTTCATATAATATGGCGGCGGAGTAAAACAAATTATTTCTTGATTACTCTCTTTTTATTGCTACACTACTACAATTTATTATCCTTTCGGCCTTCTAGCATTTAAGGAACACAAAAAGTTAAAAAAATATATCAGTCGAATCAAGACCTCTACTTAAAAAAACCTAACCATAACCAAATTTTATCAGTGGGAGAGCCATGCTTCGGCACGAGTGGGCCGGATCGATCGGAGAAATACCATGGGCTCACAGAAAACCGGCGTGAAACAGCGCTTGCGCTGTGTTTCGCCGAGTGAGTGAGTTTACCGGAGGCCCAATCCCCTACCCTTTTCCCTTCCCTACCCTCCCTTATTTCCTTCCCTACCCTCCCCTATTCCCTTCTTTACCCTCCCCTACCCTATTACCCTATTCCCTCGTAAAAGGCCGGCAACGCACCTGCAGCTCTTCTGATGTTGCGAGTGTCCATGGGCGACGGAAGTTGCTGTCCATCAGGTGACCCGTTTGCTCATTTGCCCCCTTTTTTCATTAAAAAAAATATTTCTTTAAGTGTAAAGTTACTAGAATAGGGACTTAATATTATAAGTACTAGATGTCGCCAGCAACTCCGTTGCGCTAAAATTAGTTTATCGCGCGGAAACTGTACAGTTTTTCAGGAAAAAAAGTATCCTTTGACCTTTCCCGGGACTCAAAGTATCTCAACATCACATTTCAGGAAAATCGGTTCAGCGGCTTAGCGTGAAGGGGTAACAGACAGAGAGACACACTTTCGCATTTATAATGTTAAGTATGGATGTATAGACAAATTAGTATTCTAATAATGAAATACACTAATTGCAATACACACGGAAGCGGGTACCAATATCTCCCGGTACATATAAGGACCACGACGCATCACGAGTTGGACTAATGGACCAACAGTTAGACCAGCAAATTCTAACTTGGATTTAGTACTAAATGGAACAATAAAATATAGGGTCCGATTTTATATTATATTTTATACTGTACTCGGCGAAACATGGCAGTAGAGATCATTGACTCCGTGTCCAAAACTTGTCATTTTCTATATAAGCCGCGATTGACAACATCTGACACTTCATTGTCAATCGCGGTTTATATAGAAAATTACAAGTTTTTGACAGACCGGAGTCAATGACCGCTACCTCGGAAATCTTTTGTTCTTCTTTTGTTATCGCGGTCGCATGCGACCGCTTGGGGCTTGAAAGATCTATAAATAAATGAAAGGTCTATAAGTCTATAAATAAAAATGATTTTTAAATTTAATTAGTCTCGCTAAAACTCTAGAACCGCTGATGCGATTTGGCTAATTTTAGTCTAGAAATATTGGTGTAAGTCCAGGGAAGGTTTATATTACGAGGAAAGTGACACGAAGTTCACCACAAGTTCAAGATGTAGATCTTTCATAATAACTACTATTTTAAAAGTTTATGTTGAAATGGAATTACTAACGTGGAGGTTTTAATTCAAAAAGTTTTGTTAAATGGAAGGCTCCACTTCGGCGTTATTTAGGACCTTTTTGACATGAAATGAATTAAGTTAGATAGAATTTTTCGCGTCATCGTGTCACATTCTCATATAACATACGAAACATTGCTTTGGTTAAGTAACTCGTACAATTAACTTAGAATTTCTAAACTGCTGTTGATTCGCGTACAAACGCACCATATATTTTTTCACGATTTTCCAAATGATCGTTTAGATTAAATGTACCTTTCTAATTAGTGGAATATTTGGATCGTAACTTCCGTTTCAAGATGGTGTACATTTTTCAGCCATAAAATTAATTATAACAAATTGAAGGTGTCAATTACATGTAAGTAACATCCGGAACTTAAATTGAGTGAAAGCTATCCTAATTATGTTACAGATAAATACATAACTAACCTTTTTACTGTCGGTAATATCACGTACTAAATACCCTTTATATGAAATAGGTACTTTTAATAGCAAATAACATTGACTGTCTTAATAGATTTTGTACACGATGTCGTTTGCTGTAAAAATAAATTTCATAGTAACAACGTGTGTTTTGCTGCTTCAAAAATCATATTTTCATGAAACATCAGAAACCCGATAATTATTTATGTATAATAATTCTTACAGGTAACGTTTATTATTTGTCTAGCAGTCAGTCTGGCTAATGCCTCTTCATGATTAAATAGCTTAACTGATTTCAAAGAAGTTTGGTATAATTGCCATGCCTTGTGGCACAGGGAAAGACATTTTCTCTGTTATAAGTAAAAATCTTTAATTTAGTTATAGAATAAAGCGTTTACCTGTAAGAAGTATATTTAAACGTCATTTTATAACAGAAACAGAATTGTAATTAGGATTTTATAAGAGTTGTAACGCGTATAATATTTTATTAATCGTAATCAATACAGAAATATTATGGTTTATAATGAACAGTTTCTAGAAAGTAATCCTCGCTAACCAAGTTAAACTATTAAAAAATCAACTGGAAATATCTGAAATATGATTCAAAACTTATAGCTATAATAATTATTACTAGATTAAGAAACAAAAAGTCATTCTCACGATAAAACGAAAGTGATATACGTATTTGGTAAACTCAAAATAATGATTCGCCAAAATGTTAGAATTATGACGCTATTATAGCGGCCTTATTCCAATGGTGTAGTGTCCATAATACGTCCACAGTAAAACTTCCCGCGGACACTTTCGCTAAATAATGATAGATAATTTGCTAATGGAACAATACCGGGATTTTGGTTCTGAGTTAAATGTAGTTTTCGTATGTTTGACGTGTTATTTACCATCGTAGAAATAGGTTTATATTATGAAGATGAAGAATTGATACCATTTGGTCGTATTATGATAATTCATAAATCATAATATACAGTGTGAAATTTTAATGGTTGTTTTCCCGCAGTAAAATGATTCTATCTTAGTAGTACAATAGATTTGTAAAGTTTTTTTTGTTCAAATCAAAAAAAAAAAAACGGTCGGGTCCATAGTAACTCGCGCCTATCGGCATAAAGTTTCCATAGTACATACGTCATACAAAATATTTTTTATTTTCAAAAAATAACATGCATGGTTCGATAGTACTACTATAGGTAAATCGTTCTGCTGCGGGAAAACAACCACTAACATTTCACGTTGTATATAGGTCTACCAGAATCTGATGGATTGACAGCATATTTAAAAAAAAAATTTTATCATTCGATAAATTTATATAACATTATTTACATGTTTCACATACAGATTACAGAATCAGCAGCTCTAAGGAAAAAAAGGATCAAAATGTTTTAATCCAATCACCCCGGTATTGCTAGAGTCAATATTTTACTTTCTCACTTTTTGCCATCAGATTCTGGTAGGCCTATAGTCAATTGTTATCTGTCTGCTGGGTTTGACATAATGCGACCAAATAACGTACCGCATTTGCCTATGAATTGACTTCTCTAATAATGCCTAGATAACTAAATTTTTATGGATTTTTTTTATATGACACAAGCTGACCTGACATAAAAAATACGTGGTTGATTCTCATACTTACTCGATAAGATAAATTAAATCAAAATCGGTCCACCCATTTCAGAGAAACTTGCCAAGAAACACCGCAATCGTCTTACTAAGACTTCAGTACAAAAGACATCAACGAACTCGATGCATCATATTAAACGGATTTTAATACTTTTAATTAATATTATTTTACAATAGAAGGTTATTCCTGATATTAGTTGGCATATTTTATTATTTCTTCTTTTAATTTTTCGGATTTTTGTATATCCGGAAAATCCTGAATATATAGATATTATATTATTATTGCGTTTGGATTAACAATTAGTGTAAGTATGTAGCTAATTTGAATTATCTAATTTTCACTTAGTAATTAAATAAATTGTATCACCATATTATGGAAGTGCTACATTTATTTACAAGTACTGAACACTTCTTATATAGGAGTGAAATCTTTTCTACGAACGAAACACAAGATCTTGCATACTATATTATTACATGCATAAATATTGTATGTTCTATCTTTAGAAAAACTAGATCAGTTACATTGGACTATAGACTTTAATAGAGTCAGAGTTTTAGATTAATCCCGCAAAATATTATACAAGTACTAAAACTAAATTTATTTCTTTATAATTATGTGATTGCCTGTAAGAAAGAGACAGATATTAGTCGCATATTCGCTTCGTCTCTTTCTAGATTCTAATAGACTGTCAGTTCCAGTTTCATACTAATATTAAAAGTGCGAAGTGTGTCTGTCTGTCCGTCGATTTTAAACCCAATCCGCTGAACCGATTTTGTGGAAATTTCGTATGGAGATACTTTGATTTCGGGGAAAGGACATCCTCCTCCTCCAGTCGTGTTCCTCATGTCTGAGGATCGTGACCTCCCCCTTCTATGACCTTCCTTCTGATGGTCTCACGCCGGCTGTTCCTATCCTCGGCCACCTCGAAGAGCGTCGTAGACAGTGGACTGGGAAACGACATAGGATACTTTTATCCTGGATAAATGTACGGTTCACAAATTTTGGCGCAACATTTTTTTTTTTTTGATGCGCAGGGGAAACCCTTTATGGGTGCCCCGGGTTGGGGATGTGCCTCAGTTAAGCTGAAGCACCCCGGGGGTATGTGGGACTCCCGACTTCGGTTTACCCACTAAAACCATCTGCGGTTTGCCTTCAGCCGTATACGAAGGGATATCCTGGATACCTAGTTGCGGGTATCATCTAATATAGTCATTAATATTTACGTAATTCTTTTATTAGGTTTTTCTAAATTTCTAAGTCAATAATTTTATATTTTTGTTATTGCTTATTATAACATACTTAAATGGTGCTTGCAACTTCGTTTGACTTAAAAGTGCATACAAGCAGTGACGGATTAAGACTACTTGATGCCCTAAGCAATCCATGCCTGTGTGCCCCCCCCCCCTAGCCGTATGTCAACAGCTAGAATCGGTCTTTAAACTTATAGGTTTTAAGTACCACCTAAAAACATTACTTTTATCCTAGAAACTTTTTTGGTGTGGTTTTTGGTAACGTGAAAGTGAGACGTGATGCCCTAAGGACGGAAGTTTTTTGTCCTTTTGTCCTTCTTCTGGTGTCCCCTCGGACGTGATGCCCTAGGCAATTGCTTAGTTTGATTAAGGGTTAATCCGTCACTGCATACAAGTAATAAAATAAAAACTTTTTACAATCTACTATGATATTATGCGTCATAAAACATACATAGTATAATTATAGCGGACAGTACAATTTGACGGTTCTGATTGGCTGTCGAAACGTCATTTTGTACTGTACAGTACACTGGGACTAGTAAAGGAACGCTCCCAATATCGTGTCGGTATTATAAAAGAACTCTTGAAATTTTTACTTTCCCTTGAACATTATACTTAGATAAATAATGAATGTAGTTTGTATGTCACGGTATGATGGTAACAATATATTCGTGTAATTTAATAATATCCATGGTTGCTGGCAACGGGCAGATAAGATCGGTAATCTGAGTTTAACAAGGGCATTTTCTATATAATTGTAGTAAAATGTATTTGCATAGCATAGATCATTACTCAATAGCTTATAACTTTATAAGTTACGAGCTTTTGCCCGCGGCTTCGCTCGCGTTAAGAAGTATTATTATATTAAGTATACAAACTTTCATCCCCTATTTGAACCCCTTGGGGTGGAAATTTATCAAAATCCTTTCTTAGCGGATGCCTACGTCATACCTGCATGCCAAATTTCAGCCCGATCCGTCCAGTGGTTTGGGCTGTGCGTTGATAGATCACAATGTCAGTCAGTCGCCTTTATATATATATATATATATATATATATATATATATATATATATATATATATATATATGTACAGAATCTGTTGAACTTGTCTTGTGAACTTGTGAACTTGATAGATATGAAAAAGTTGTAGCATATATCAAGTTCACAAGACAAGTTCAACAGATTCTGCTAGGCTTATTAAATTTTAATTTGCAATATCATCGGTTTCAAGAAAAGTATAATAAACCTAGAAGTTATCCTTAATCACGGATATCGAATTATCTTCCACAGATAATATTATGTCGGCTCTCACAGTTGTCATTGGAAGATATTTTTAACCAGATAGTCCAATCAAAGAAAAAGAAGTTAATTAATGAGAAAATACTGGCGTTTTATTGCCATTACTTTTTCCGCGACTCGTTAATGCAATAATGTAAATCTATTCTGGTGACTTGAGTTGTAACTTTTTTTGCTGAACGGATGCACGCGAATATTATTCAAATTGCTGACAAAACTCTGTTGACTATAGGATTTCGGCGTAGAAAAAAAGTTGTTCATAATATTATATTCAGGTGTCTGCGGCAATCTTTAGCACAATAAATTATTGCTCGTTTAAAGATATTAGATATCGTGAAATTAAAAAAAAAATAGAAGTAGACAATTTGCCCCAAATATGTTGGTCTTTGAAAAGACGTCGGACAAACTTATAAAAGTGAATAAAAATCTGCCATTAAACCTACTGTTTTTCTTAGTACGTACTAAGAAAAACAGTAGGTTTAATGGCATAGTATACATATTATTATATTAGGTATACATTATTGTTTTTTCAATTTTTGTATTTAGTGTTTATAAGGGCGTTGACATAATTATTTTATTGACAAAAACCTATATAGATAATAATTAAAACTCTTGTGGACGATTAAGTTTTTGTCATTCAATTACTTTTATTAGTTCTTTGGAACCCTTTGAAATATTTGTTTTTTGGTAAATAAATAATTCTTAGTTTTTCTTTATAATTATATAAAGTATATTTCGATGTTTGCACATTTTATTACAGATTAATATTAATTAATTTTGTTTCTTTTACTTTGTTTATATTTAAAAAAAAAAAAAAAGTTTACTGTGTTCGGTAGGGTTCTTTTACTAATCTATTTTTATTAACTTACAAAAGATACAATCTGTTTTTAGACAAACAATGTCAAGCCACTGTTCATTTACCTTTCTAAGAAGGACAAAAAAATATCGTAAACTTATCAACCTCCTTACAGTATGGGAATTTCTTAATTAGTAAAGAGGGTTAAACTTTAAATTGAAATGCATGTTTTTAATTACAATATGACCCACTAGAAGACTGCATGTCTCGCAGTAGTTTGTATCATACTTTCTACGGTCGCGTTACATATTGGCATGCATACTCAATACAGTTCATTCAAAGCTATTTTACTTTTGACAGAACTCTATGTCAATGAAATAAGGATCGTTCTAGAAACTCCGAAATTACTCTGAATTAACTGTATGCAATTTCGGCGTATTGATGTATGAACTAAAGAAATTGCGTACTGGGAATTCTCATACTGTGACACAAATACTTAATTGCATAAGTACTAGTTACTTTAAATTTAGTACTATAATGTAATACATCTTAAAAATTTAGAAACCTTCTTAAGATCTTTACCACAACTGCACAAAAATTAGCTTGTCCCTTAAAAACTATGTATCAATTTTGCTGTGATAATGACTATTCTATGCGCTATGTCTCCTCCTTAGGACTCAAAAGTGTGTCTGTCTATCTATCTGTATGTTTGTCTGTTACCTCTTCACGCCCAAACCATTCAACCAATTTTGAAAAAAAATTGGTATTAACTATTAAGATACTTTGAGTCCCGAGAAAGGACATTAAAATAGTTTTTATCCCAGAAAATGTTTTCGCGCGATAAACTAATTTTGTCGCATCATCTAGTCCTGCATATTTAGTCTAGACTCCAGTATTTATTGTTAAGTCAACGTTATTAATATTAATGTCTGAAACCGTGTGAGAACTCAAACTGTACCACAACGCGCGTGAGGCGCCTCCCGTATATGTAACTGTACAGCACACGCAATTTATAGATTAGCCATCGATGGACGATAATGTGGGGCTAACTGCTAAGTGAATTAAATGAACTAAATTGTGAGTGTGAATGGTTGAAATAATAAATATAACCGCTAAATGATAGTAAGAATCGTTTTTTTCGTGCAGTCGCTTACTTATTCAATACTAGATGATGCCCGCAACTCCGTTGCGCCAAAACTAGTTTATAGCTCTGAAACCGTTCATTTTTCCAAGACAAAAAGTATCCTATGTCCTTTCCCAGGACTCATTACAATCTACATCTAATTGCATCAGATAAAGTTGTTTATCTATATAATATATAAAAATGGATTTTCAATTGTGTTAGTAAAGCAACTCGTAAATAAAGTAACTCGATAACGGCTGAACCGATTTGGCTAATGTTGGTCTCAAAGCAATTCTAGAAGTCCAGGGAAGGTTTTTAAGTGACATATAGTTTACCGGTACAGATAGTATTTTAAAATATTGATCAAAAATTACCAAAAGCATTAGCAAATTACTGTCACCTATTTAAATAGAAACTGTCTCCACGCTCACATTCACATCTCCATCTTGTCACGCTTTCAGTCTGTGTATCTAAGATCTCATCCCGACACAAGTGGGCTAATGATAATGTACAAAATCGTTAAAATCGTTAAACAGAAGCTAAAGAAGTTATTAATAAACTAAGGGCATGTTTCACCACCTCCTAATAAAGTGTCGAATAGGCTATTCACAACTTTTTTGATAGATTCTCAATACTCGACCTGTCAAGTTAATTGGTGGATAGCATCGGCACTTATCAGGAAATGGTGAAACATGCCCTTAATGTTATTGCTGATGTTAAATTGTTTTGGTCCTCAATAAAAAAATAAAAATAAATGAATAATAATCATCAAAAAATAATAATAATAATAAAATCTCAGTAAGAACATAGTGCTAAATAATAATCTACGTTTCACACTACATCAGTCTGGCCGTGCTAAGTTCTCGAAAACTTGTGTTATGGGTGCAAGACAACGGAAATAAGATATGTACTTTTATAGTATACATAATATTATTATATTTAGATTTTTTTATATGAACACTTATTTAATACACATCTATGGCCAAGGAACATTGAAAACTTAATTCCGTTCGACAGGATTCGATCCCACGACCTCCAAGTTAAACATCGATGGGCCAACCAATTACTAAACTACAGGGGTCGTCTATGTAAACTTAATAGTTTATTTGATAAATTAAGTCTTTATTTATAGTTATTTAAACTCTTGATTAAGACGTAAAATTTAATAATTACTCACGCTTAATATATTTCTGTGTTTATAGCATTATTATCATTGTCTAGAATATATAATGAAAATGTCGATATAAATTTAACATTAACAAGAAAGTAGCTCTAGTTATAACGCTTAATACATTTTAATGTTAAAAAACATTATTGTCATTGTAGAAAGAGGTTTTCATAATAGAATTATTACTGAAATGTTTTCACGCCAGACGGCAGCACAATCACAGACAAAAAGTTTTGTTCGACGTTTTTTTTTAAACGGGCTTTGGCCCACCACACATTTCCACCACTGTATCTCCTGTGTCGCCAGGATCGACAGCGGTATCCAACCACGAAAACCCTTTGTTAAGATCTCAGGGAGCCCGAGGGACATGCTAAACTGTCTTGGGACCCGCAACGAATTTAATCAGAAGAAAAAAAGGAGAAGTAGGAAGATTCCAGATTCCCTCCCCATACAAAGCGGGAGACAGCACAAAGTTACAATGACCAAAAGTCAAAGAACTGAAGGGGAAGCACCACGGGAATAAAAGTTAATAATTGACTACGCTATAGCTAAATTAATATTGCAATTTTATGTGTTGGATTGTTGCCAGTAATAACTGTGACAAAAACGCTTGAAGGCACGGAAGTTCCTGGCGCTGTCCGTAGTTAGTAGATCACCGTAGTATGCGACTCCCGATGTACAGAGTAGGTTGTTTAGCATTGCAGTTCTTTCCTCATGCCAGAGACCAAACTCCCAGAGAACATGATGAGCGGTTTGTTCGAACATGTTGCCTTCGGTCGAGCACTCGCACATAGGTGATTCTACTAGTTTAAAACTATAAAGCTTAGCCTTGAAATTTCCATGATCGGTCAGGAATTGAGAAACGCAGTGATCAACATCCATCCAATGTTTGGAAAGCCGTTCTCGAATATTAGGGAAAAAGTTGTATAGATGACGCCTTTTGGTGGAACAGTCCCATTGCGTCTGCCATTCGGAGAAGAGGCTTTGCACAGAGTCTTCTAAAGGTTCAACTTCAAACAATCTTGCTATTTTTATTCTATCACGATCGCTCAGAAAGAACGGGTTGTCAATGTTTTTATTATGATAATACATTGTCGCACGGCGCTGTATCTCAAGGTCAACGGGTAAAACTCCGGCTAACACGGGCAAGGCTTCGGTGCTTGTGGTCCTATAAGCCTTGCATAAAAATATGAGTGCCAGACGACTTTGTTCGACGTTTGACAACGTTTCTGTCAATATTCTAATATGACGTGTGCATCATGTCGGATTTTGGTGGGATTATTTACTGTATGTGCTAATGGCGCCCTCTGCTCTGTCCTTTGCGTAATATGTACCTATTCCCTATTGTCATGTTTGTTGCAGTGAAGATAATCCATACTTCCATACTTACTTAATATTATAAATGCGAAAGTGTGTCTGTCCGTCTGTCTGTCTGTATGTCTGTCTGTCTGTATATCTGTCTGTCTGTTACCTCTTCACGCTCAAACCACTGAACCGATTTTGCTGAAATTTGGTAAAGGGATACTGTGAGTCTCGAGAAAGGACATGGGATACTTTTTATCCCCGAAAAATGTACGGTGCCCGCACGATCAACTTTTGGCGCAACGGAGTGGCGGGCGTCATCTAGTAAGTAATATTTAGAAAGAGTTGATATCACTTCCTTTTCCGTTTTACGAATTTTCGATCACGTGTTTTGACGTGGGCTTAACGTTTTATACCCATCTCATTACTATTGAGCTAGGTACTTTGAAACAAGACTAGTTTTCCAATAAATCCCATAGACAATTGGAATTCGGCCGATATTAGGTATTCTGATCGGCTTTCGTACCGTTTACATAACATACACGTTTAAATAATAACTAGATTATATAACTAGGTCTGCTGGCAGAGATCTCTTCTAGAGATAAGCACACCTATGTACTCTATTAATGTATGGTATACTTAAGCTAGTTTTAGAAAATTGTACATAAAGAATAAATAAATAAATAAATTAACCCCGCAACTCAGTTGCACCAACATTCGTTTATCGCGCGGGAACCGTACATTTTTTCGGGATAAAAAGTGTCTTTCGTCCTTGGCCGGGACTCAAATTATCTCCATACCAAATTTCAGCAAAATCGGTTCAGCGGTTTTGGCGTGAAGAGATAACAGACCTAGGTAGCGGTACATTACTCTATGTATATGTTTTACGCATACAAATGTTAATCTTTAATCAATGACTCATTTATTGTCTGGAATTTTTATTAGGTATTTGACTTGTAGAGAATTTAACTATTGTATTTGCTAAGTTTTAACCAGTGTTTAAATGCTAAGTTATCTTATATACCTACCTACTTAGTACTTGTAAAGTTGTATGAACTGTAGGTGTTACGAAATAGATAGCGATATATCTACATAGTAAGATTTTAGACTACTGATTTAGATTTATTTGATTTATAGCCATTTAAGTACTTATTCTCGTTTTGTTACTTTATTGTACCAAAATTGGCATTTTTCATGCAAGAATCATTAATATTTCCATAATAAAAAATATCCCTTACCGGAGATCAAAGTATTTCAGATAATATTAAACATTTGAATCGTTGTAGCGCGAGCGGTTCAAGCGAGAAAAGTTAACAGACATAGTTACGCACTGTCACATTCATATTATTATGTATTTTTTTATGAAATAAGGGGGCAGACGAGCAAACGGGTCACCTGATGGAAAGCAACTTCTGATGTTGCGAGTGTCCATGGGCGAAGCCCATGGACACTCGCAACATCAGAAGAGCTGCAGGTGCGTTGCCGGCCTTTTAAGATGTAATAGGGGAGGGCAGGGATGGGAAGGGAAGGGAATAGGGTAGGGGATTGGGCCTCCGGTAAACTCACTCACTCGGCGAAACACAGCGCAAGCGCTGTTTCACGCCGGTTTTCTGTGAGGACGTGGTATTTCTCCGGTCGAGCCGGCCCATTCGTGCCGAAGCATGGCTCTCCCACGTCACGATATTATTATGAATTTTGAATTGCTTTATCACTATTATGTTTGTCTGTATGTCTATTGTCGATGACGTACATCCAATAATTGGCCCAGTTACCCCGGGTGCCAATAGGGTGTTTACCTTGTGTACAGTCAATGCCAACTTCAACGTAGCGTAAATCAACCTTATTCCTATAGTAATAAGAGCCATAGCTGCTAAATCACTGAAGCTCTCGACCGTACCTATATAAATACATAAACCGGCCCGCTAATTATAGTTTAACGTCTGCACTTGACTTTTCAAGTCGCTTATAAAGTGGCCATCTTGAAAAAAATTAAGTGTTTATAATGCTTGACTTTTTTGCAGCCAAGTTGTAGTCTTATTGTTACACCGCGGGGTTCCGTAGTTTCTTAATCTTTAATTATCATAGTAGCATTTAGTACATAGATAAATTGCTTCTTCGAGACGCATGTAACTACCTCTTTTGAAAGCGCGTAAAGCATTTTGAATTCTTTTTACGTTTCTTAAATGAGGTTGTTATTATTTTGGATGTTAAAACAATATTTTTATATACAATTATTTTGTTTATAAAAAAGTGCCAAATTATTATCGTGAAAGTGTGTATGTATGTTTGTATGTCGGTTTATTTGTTACCACTAGTCTCGTTTGTTTCGATTTTCATGGAATGTATTATAGAAATACTTTAAGTACGGGATACACCCGGAAAAGAACTATAGTGATTTTTTTATAAACAAAAAAGTTAGTTGCTAAATGCTACGTCAAATACGATTTTTTATACAACTTGCAGGAATTATTTAATTATCTAGTACTTAATGTGTAATTACTATACAAAACCGTGTAATTACAGCAAAAAACTTTACATTAATCGTTTACACAGGTTCTTTGTTTTTGATTCACAAAAACCAGGCGTGAAATTGTTAATGAAATAATTGCTGATATTGTCTTAGTTTTCCTTAATTACCTAGTTGAATATTTATTTTGTTAATTGAAACATTTTGTCTACGCAGCATTTTGTTTATCATGCAGAAATTTTCGCAACAAAAACTATCAGATCATACTAGGACCAAATAATTTATTATTTAATAATTTTTTCCAGGTCATAAAGGACGAATTAAATTAATATTTCTGAATAAATTTGAGGCAGAAAGTTTTAAAAAGACAACGTGTTATTCGGGAACAAACCCGGCGAGAAAAACCAACATAATATGAAATTGGCACAGGGCCACTTTTTCCAAAAAGTGGAAAATTATTTTTTTCATTAATAAATTAATTTAATATGGTGCTAATATAATTATTAGCACTAACCAAATGTAGTAGCAACTTATAATTATACTAAAACTATGATTACTAACACAAAAGTATTAAATTTTTGGAAAATTTGCGTTTTAGCTGAATCACGCTCCTCCATAATTTAGCATGCTACAATGGGCTGCTTTCTCTATAGATAACTGTGGAATAAAACATTGTTACGTTATAGTGTGTAAACGTCGTGTAACGAGGAAGTAATACATATTCACTTTCTGCGACGCTGCGCTCCTTGTAATTAACTTAAGTAACTACCTGAGTAGTCAAATGAAGTAATAAAAACCATAGGCAGAGCTAGACTACAAAAAAGTGAAGCCCGTATCCGATTCTGATCGCTCTATCAGGTGACAATAGTTTTGAAATATTTACTCGGGTAACATGTTAGGTTTTTATATCTTTTTTTTTCTTTATTTATGCTTGGTTTTTATATCTTGCATTGCTTGCTTGTTTGCTTGCTTGTTTAAATCTTCCATTATAAAAACTTATTTCAGTCATAAGAAAACGAGTATAATGTAGAAGTTATTTTATATTTTCTATATTTACAACTCAAATACGCTCTGTTGCTTACTGAGTTTTTACTTGATTTTCATAATAAATAATGCAAAATTATAAATTATTAAAAATATCGTAAAAAATTTAATACCTACAAAATGCACGGAAAAGATTTTTTTTCTCAAACGTAACTCTAACCGAAACACTTGCCTTGTCTATTTTGTTGCCATTTTATATTAAACATTTTAATGCAATATCAATTATTGGAGAATAAAAATATATACATTTTATATTACCATCATAAAAAAAAGTCACCATAAAGTCTCAATAGTCACAATAGTAGTTGTATTTGGGAGTTCTCATGTAGGAATATCAGTTTACCGCATAACCAATATATTAATTCAATATCTTACCTTGTTACCGGTTCCTCAAGATCATCATTAATTACATAATAAATTACATAAAATTCATATTGAAAGTAAAACTGTCGAAGGGATTGTGAATTTTAAGTAAATATAGACCTCTCACTTGAGAAAACTCGATAATGGAGCAAGAATCTTTATTTACGTAAGTTATTAAAATAATACATTAATTGGTGCATACTGTGTTAAGCTCTAATATTTTAATAAAAGTTGATTAAATTTAAATAAGTCTTAATTAAAATGATAAAGCCAGTGTGTCAGTCTAATTTAAGTCCTAGATATTATTTATTAATTAAACTAAATGATTAGAGTAATAGATTGCAAATAAAAGTCTAGATTTGATATAGCTTTATTGGCGCTTTTTACTGAATAATTATTTTTCGCTGAAACAGCCAGACCGATCTAAATTGATAGCATAGAGATGTATCTCCATGCTATAAATTTCTTTGCGTCCCGAGAAATGACAAAGGGTAATTCATATTTCTATCATATTCTATATCATATTTCTATCTAGAAAAATTAACGGTTTCCGCAACATGATGAATTTCATCGCAATGAATCTATATGCGCTCTCTAGTAAATTATACGACCTGTCTGCTCTCTATTAGTTGTAACAGCAAAATCTACGGTTACATATCACCATCTAATAAGCTTGAAGTCCCATACTTTTTACTAAGAACATCGTATTTTTTCTCCAACATTCTTCATTATGTTCACCATCAACATTCCTACTTTCCTTACCCAACTTGGTTCGTCCGGAACCATTTGACTTATACTTGCAGTTTTGCCGTATTCGGCGTGTATAAATATACGACGCGTTTGATCAACCGATCACTGCATTAACAAGTTAATGCGGAGTTATGCGCGAGAAGGAATAGTGATAGAGAGGTTCTGTATAAAATAATAAAATTAAAAACACGTCGTATTTTGTAAGGGAGATCTTAAATATTGTAATCCATACTTAATATTATAATTGCGAAAGTGTGTCTGTCTGTCTGTTACCTCTTCATGATGCCCAAACCGCTGAAGCGATTTTGCTGAAATTTAGTATGGAGATACATTGAGTCCCGGAAAAGAACAAAATATACTTTTTATCCCGGAAAAGTGTACGGTTCCTGTGTAAATTTTGGCGCAACGGCGTTGCGGGCGTCATCTACTTTATAATGTGTGTACGTGTACAATTGTACATTGTGGAGTGCTTTAGCGCACATCCGTGTAAAACTGTTCGACAACGTCTGCAGACGTTGCAGTCACTTTCCATACTAGCGGTACCTAAGGCAATGGTAAAATTACTCTTTTTACGCGGTACTGCAAGTACTATAAAAATAAAAGAACTCTAATTGCCTAGGTTTTGCGCTACTTTGAATTAGGAACAATCTACAATTTCCGTCTAGACCTCGTTATAGGTTATTCTATTCAATGTAAAATAGAGTTAAGGTCATAAAATTGTTATATCTAAAGGAATTAACGACGGGAAGAGAATGTTATAAGACCTGGTACAAAGTAAAAATAATTATTAGGCATTTCTATCCATACATGGTTTTACAGTGAACAATTATTATTATTATTAATAACACAAAATAATAATAATTATTTAAACAGTGTGTAACAAAAATAAGTGATAATACTTTAGGGTGTGTAGGTACGTGTTCCTTATAGAGAGTTCACTGTGTAAGTAGCAGCGCTGAAAGACGATTTTTTTCCTTAGGGGCTTAGGCCAAATTTCGCCAACGTCTGTTAGTATTAACAGCTTGATTAAATGGCATGTCTTCTCTTTCATTTATATGAAACACGAAAAAGATAACGTAATTCGAGCATTAGCTTTAACAATCGTTGGTGAAATTGGGCCATAGTCTTAATAGTTTCCACTAGGTATTTACATCGACATAAGGATCATTATTCGAGAAACTCAGAGCAAATTAGTTCCGAATAGGCACAGAAGTCAAGCCCAATCTAGTTAGGGTTGCCATCACCTAAATTGCCATCGCCGGTCAGGCACGACAAAACTCCCGGACATTTGGCCAAAATATGGTTATTTCCCCGGACACTATTTTACGATTACGTCTTGCCAATTTTTTATTTTTTTTAAATCTGATTATCTCAAGTCCGTGCAAGAAACCGTGTATACTTAGCGAGTTTTTATCTTTCGTTTATTGCTGCATGACTAAAATATACTCTAAATAATTCTCTTCACAAAAGTGTCCGGATTTACCCTGACACTTTTCAAAAACCCGACCGGACGCTCCCCGGACGCCCTCCAAACTAGGACAAATCTGGGGAAATCCGGACGGATGGCAACCCTAATCATCTAGTTAACCCAAGCAGATATAAACCTATACAGCACCGTAAAAGTTAGACTGAACATTCTTGTCTTTATTACAAGCGTAATATTACAGCTAATTGGCTTTGATCTTAATCTAGGCATTCATCATTATCACCAGCACAAGTTTGATGAAAGATCAAAATCGGTCCATCCCTAATTTGGAAGCTACTCAGTCACATAAAACAATGCCGACGTTTTTGTAGTAAAAAGTGTTTACATAAGTTTATTTTATTGTTTTCTCAATAATATTATTATAATAATATTATTATTAAAAATATTTTCTTAATAGATTTTATTATAATATATAATAATATTATGACAATATATTATAATGAGCTACTCAAAACTTGAATTTGCCTATCTCGTTGAAGTCTTTTGTATGGACATGTAAAGCGTTAAATGATTTGCGTGGAAAATTCGTCAAAATTTTTATGAAACAATATTGATTAATGCTCATTTTTTCGTTTATATTAAAGAAAAGAACAGTAGTATTAGGTTATATTATTGATTATTCCATGACTAGCAATTAGCAAAATTGCTTCATTATATAGGTAGACTACTACAAGCAATAATTAGCAAACATAACGACTAACAAAATTGCCTCAATATACTAGACTTATTACAAGCAAACATAACGTTTGTCTAAAGTCAATAGACTAAGTGCGACCGCACATTGGAGACACGACAGTTTTTAGACAATCTTCACATTGACGAGTCAGCTTTACAATTAAAGAGAAATAGTTGTGTCAACGTGACGAGGCGAGGCGAGGCGCGGCGCGGTATAAATTTGTATGGATTTGACAGATTTCAATTGCGTGAGACGTGTTACGAATCTGTCAAATACATATAAATTTAGAATTTCGAAATGCATCTACGCATAGCGTTGCTGCCTAAATCAAACTTTAAGGGTCAATTCAGACCACGACACGACGAGGCGAGGCGAGGCGCGGCGCGGCATAAATTTGTATGGATTTGACAGATTTCAATTGCATGAGACGTGTTACGAATCTGTCAAATACATATAAATTTAGAATTTCGAAATGCATCTACGCATAGCGTTGCTGCCTAAATCAACCTTTAAGGGTCAATTCAGACCGCAACACGACGAGGCGAGGCGAGGCGCGGCGTGGCATAAATTTGTATGGATTTGTCAGATTTCAATTGCGTGAGACGTGTTGCGAATCTGTCAAATCCATATAAATTTAGAAATGCATCTACGCTTCGCGTTGCGGTCTGAATTGACCCTAAGCTAACAGATCAAAGAACTTCATAAAAGACACGTAGATACCTAAACAAGCATAATAATTTCATCCGTCATACACCATGCAAATCATATTATAATATTTGCAGTCACAGTTCTCACAAGTATAATATTTCACACTCACTCAAGAATGCGTGGAAGCATACTATTGTAATTCATTTTTATGTCTTCATGGAGAAGTCAACATACGATTCAGTAGCTTACTCTTTTAGAATATGAGATGGTGAAACCTTCTATAATATTATGGAAATGTAAAAGAAATGATAAAAAGATGGAGCCGCAAAATGAATTACATTTTCTAACGTATTATTTTTATACCTATTGTATAATTGTATATATTTCAAATAAACACTAGCTCTTAGCATAGTAAAAATGAAAATATTTAATATTTTAATAAAAATATTAATTATGACTTAGAAAGTAAAAAATAATGATCTATATTTGGGATAGTAACTAACATTACTGTACTTTTTTTTAACGCTTACCTGAAACAGTAAAATACATTTTTAATAATACAATTTTCTTACTTACATTATTTCGATTTCAACTTTGTTTTGCATTTCATGTTACATAAATTATTACTTATATTTATAATAACAGGAATTCGTGTCCGAAAATTGCATGTGCAAAGTGCATGTGTGGTTTAACAAGACACGAGGAAGTTTGTACACAAAATTGTATACTTACCAAATTGAGTTTTTTTGCTGAATTCATTAAAATGATAGTAAATTTTTTTAATGAAAAAAAAAGGGAGCAAACGAGCAAACGGATCACCTGATGGAAAGCAACTTCCGTCGCTCATGGACACTCGCAGCATCAGAAGAGCTGTAGGTGCGTTGCCGGCCTTTTAAGAGATAATAGGGTAGGGGAGGGTAGGGAAGGGAATAGGGGAGAGTAGGGAAGGAAATAAGGGAGGCCGGAGGGTAAGGAAGGGAAAAGGGTAGGGTATTGGGCCTCCGGTAAACTCACACACTCGGCGAAACACAGCGCAAGCGCTGTCTCACGCCGGTTTTCTGTGAGCCCGTGGTATTTCTCCGGTCGAGCCGGCCCATTCGTGCCGAAGCACGATAAAAAACTGAATTCATGAGAATATTATTAAAAAATGATATTTTATTAAAATAGTAATAGTAATAATATGACGTATAAACGTCCATACTATCTCGGTCGTATTTCCGAACTTTATCGAAAAAGATGTCAGTAGATTCCGGATAACACTAGGCTAATTTTTTGTTACTTGACAAATAAAATAACATTTTAGTTCTCTAAGAACTTAGCACGGGACCAGACTGACTTAGTGTAAAGTGTCCTATGGATAATATTACTATTATCAAGTATAATATTATATACCTGCAGTGCCATTACTTTTTACACTGGTTTAATTCGGAAGTAATAATTTCTTTCACTTTACTACAGCTGTCTTCGTGACTGATTTAATTAGGCGTTTAATAGCTTTATTACTTACTTGTTTAATTGATATAGCATGTCTGTCATAATAATATGTCATAATTATAGTTATACAGACAGATATGTTTTTACGTACAAATTGCGTAGGTATTTCATATTATTTGTACGAGTGAATTCTTAAAAAGTAAATATAAATACTCCTGGTAAGCTTAACCAAAATAAATACAGCCGAACATATAACTTCCTTTTCGGAAGTCGGTTAAAAAGTTGCAAGAATAATTTTCACAAAAAAAATCCAAGCAGTTCAACTTTATTTTATAAAAATATAGTTTTAAATACTCACTTGAAACATCTTTTAACAAAATGTAATATTATTTTTAAGCTAACATCTAAGCTCTTATGTTTTTGCTACTGTAACGGTAATAAAGCAAGTTAAACAATTAGGCACTTGTTTTGTTTTATACAAACAACTAAATGTTTGCTAAACACTCGAGACTTTTGTGTTTTTCAATAAAAAGTTAAGTGTCAATTGAGTTTTTTAGACCTAGAAGAAAGACTTCCTAAAAAGTTATTAATGACTAGATTACGTCCGCAATTTTGTTGAGCCAAATTTCGTTTATCACGCGGGAACCGAACATTTTTTCGGAATAAAAAGTATCCTATGTGCTTTCCCAGGACTTAAACGTGCGCACGTTTGCAAACAAGCATAAATACCGTTTGCATGAAATAGCTTTTTTGATACGACTCTATCTTGTCTTTCGGTCCGAGATTGGCACTCTTTTTACTACAGTCATAATATCTCATAAGCATTCATAAAGAAAACCGCAAGTTGTTCTAATGACCACGCATAAACCATGGTAAAATTACCATTTTTCCATAATAATATTATACATGGAAATAAATTATGCATATTATTTTAACCACAAAATGTATAGTTGACTTAGTTAGGCTGATCGCACATTTGTCAACACCGTACGCGTCGAACGCACCGCATAGTACACGAAATGAGGCTTGTACGGTACGCGCGAATGTGTGAGGTTTCACATCATTTCATACATCGAATTCTGAAATGCGGCGCGTACGGCTCGTGCGTGCCGATAAATGTGCAATCACCTTTAGGCTCCCATACGCTGTCTTAGGGCGTTTGTGCACAACATACACGGAATTTACCGTCAGGCGCGGCGCTGCGTCCCGATTTCTTACGATTTTATATGGAAAACGTTAAAGTTATGAACGCTGGACGGTAAAATTCCGTGTAGTGCACAAACGCCATCATACAATAAGAAGAAATGCGCATTAGGCTACGTGTCCTTTGCTTCGATTTATATGAGTCCGCGCGGTTTGGCCGCTACACGAGCAATTTGATACATACCGTTTAGTGTTGGTAAAAATAGCATTAGCAATAATAATGAATTATTAAATGCCCATTAGCAATAATTAAATTAATCGCACTTGCTAAAAATACAAATACTAATAATATTATCGTGCGTAGATCATAAAATCAGACATAAAATCACGTCCGCGCTGTTTCGCACCACGGTGCTAATTGTTAATGAATTGCTATTTTTCACTCGACGCGAGCGGTGCGATGCAAACCAAATAATTCACGATGCCGCATTTTTAGCAAATAGCAAAGCAATAATACTTAGCATGCTGTGACATCAAAAATAGCATGTTAATGAAATTGATAGAAAATAACATTAATTTCCATTATTGATACCGTTGCTTGATATTATCTTGTGCGGCCAAACCGCTCGTTCGCGCGGAAACATACAGGGTGTAACAAAACTACGTGATAATAATTTAGGGTGTGAATGGGTCCCTTATATTATAGAGTTCCCTGTGAAAGTGGCAACGCTGAAAAAGCAACTTTTTTTTCACCTTCGTATGGAAAAATTCATGACGCGGGGGCGCTTGCCCATACAAATCACAAAGAAAATTTTGCTCTTTCAGCTCTGCTACTTTCACAGTGAACTCTATAATCTAAGGAATCCATACGCACCCTTAAGTATTATCACTTAGTTTTGTTACACCTTGTACAAATCGAACATTAAGTTTTGGCGATTTTTCATCGGCTGTACCTCAAACTGATGCGCGTTTATGTCTTTTCTTTTGCGGAAAATTATTATTGCTTAATAACAGCTCTACACTTACTAAACAACGTTGCGTTGCGTCGTTAGAAGGATGACGATAATATAATAATATTATTTCAATGGATTGACGGAGAAGTAACAAAACTTTTAGCCCGACCGCACACTGTACTTCTGATCAGAAACAGTTGAACGTCCGCGCTGTCTCTCACATATTTTTGTAGGTACTGAGCCGAGTGAGCTCGAACTCGCCGGAAGGATATTTCAGATAGTGTGCGGGGTGGCGGTCCGGCGGAATTCAAATGTTTCTGATCAGAATTCGGACAATGTGCAGCCGGGCTTAGAGCATCTGCAATAACGTGTTGCTATTGGCGGAAAATATGCCCATTTGATTCAATTGCAACAAGAACCTTGTAGGTCTGTAACCCACTCAAATAAACTAAATTATTGTAGGAAACACTTACACTTCCTAACGATGTCGTGATTAACAAACATTAATTAAGTATGTATCGAATATCGATCGTCTCATAGCAAAAACAAATGAGCTATAACCGCCTAATGGAAAGTGAGTTATGCCGTCAAATGGTAATTTATCAGTAAAAAAGATATGACTTCATATAGTGTTCATAAGAAGTACGCAATTGTGCGTAAGATGATTGCTAAATGGACTATATTTTATATACCACGGACACAGTATAAAAAATATACAGTAAACCATATTAATAATTAATTCAGGCGAACGCACCCATATGCATAACTAGATGACACCCGCAACTCCGTTGCGCCAAAATTCGTTTATCGCGCGGGAACCGTACATTTTTCCGGTATAAAAAGTATCCTATGTCCTTTCCCAGGACTCAAAGTATCTTCATGCCAAATTTCAGCAAAATCTGTTAAACGGTTTGGGCGTGAAGAGGTAACAGACAGACAGACACACTTTCGCATTTATAATATTAAGTATGGATATGGATTTCAGATGACTTCAGAAACAGGATAGTGCAGTATCACTCCATGTGCTGCAGACTTCTATGTTGCTGATGACTTCTGTGCAGCTGCTCTTAATGTTGCGAGTGTCCATGGGCGATGGTAGTTGCTTTCAATCAAGTTATCCGTTTGCTCATTTGCCCCCTTATTTCATTAAAAAATGTTGCAAGATTTTGATTTCAAAAACACGGCTGAGTTATGGTATTGTATTCATTTGTTTTATGTGTATCTTGCCACGTGGAAAATCCCATACCCAGCAAGAAACTATTTGGTGCGTACAAAATCCCAGGCTATATTTAGTATCCGTGAAAGCAAATTGAAAAATATCTACAATAGATCAAAAATAACAGGGAATATTAACTTCACAATAACTGCTTTAACACAACCATTTTGCTTCTAAATATAAATATTTCATTTTACAAGCTAAACTTTTTGTACAACATAGGTATAGTTTAGTCCGCCCGTTCACAACAATTTTGCTTGTACAATATATTTTACAAGCTAATCTGCATTCTAAACTCTAATTGGCCGTCATCGTACAAAAAAAAAAGGAAATATAGCGTTCCAGCGTCATATTCTAGTTACTGGAATCAAGTAGATTGCATTCGAGCAACGCCGCGGGCTAGCGTTTACTTGTTACAATTACAGCCCATTTTCAAACATAAAAATAACACGGTATATGCGTGGTACAAGTTATTTATTTATTTATTTGGGATAACAATATTCTAGTAGAATACCATAAGTAGATAAATAAAATGAAATAGATAATACTTATCTACTTATTGATTTATTATTTATGGATTATTAACACTGAAAATGAAATAAATAGAAAAGAATACAATAAGTAAAATGATTATTTGAATGACAATATAAAATTAACATTATAATTTTACTGACATTGACTTATTATTGATTAATATACTTAAACTTTTACAATTACTATCAATGCTAAATTATGAATTGTTATTATTAAATATTATGATTACTATTATTATTGACATTAAAATATAATTATGTGAATTTAATACTAGACAATTTTAATATAATTATTGTTGACATACTTTATATAGACTATCAAAACTTAACTAGAATAATAATAATAATCATATCAAAATAAATAATTTAACCTAATTCATAACATCATCACTTGACTAAGTATTGTATAGTTTCTTTATGAATAAAGATAAATTGTAATATCACAGTTTATCTTTATATAAGTTTTGTATACATATTAATTATAATATGTATACAAAACTTATAATCATGTTATTAAATAAGGATAACAATATTAATTGAAGATAAGGAAATGAATTGTAGTAAATTATAATACTTACCTCTTTTATTTAGTGTAAAATTTGCATGCCACCCAAAGGCAAAAGAGAACTGTTTATCTGACTAACATCATAATATTGTGCCTTATTTTATGCAAATAAATAATTTATATTCTATTCTATTCTAAGGCCAATAACAGCTTATTACAATACGTTACTTATTACAATTTTACCAGAAGTTATCCGCGCCGTGAGTTCTTAGCCTTAGAGGATACAAACTTGCAACGTAGAACATGCATTAGTAACGCTACTTTCATAATAATATTCAATTCTAAAACGTCTAATAAAAATGCAAAATAGGCGTATGATAACATTATTATCCAGGCTCACCGTCAGCGGCTGCGAGGCCACAATATTCTGATTCGTTGTGTTGTCGAAACTGATAAACGCATATTAAGAGTAAGCTTGACGGTACTTTCTTTGAACTAAATGGCCGACTAACATTATACAAAACGTACTGAACAATCTACAAAACTTAACGTACCAAAATTTGTTTAATGCCAGAGAATCCTACCTTTTTCGGGATAAAAATATCCTATGTCGTTTCCCGGGACTCAATGTATCTCCATACCATAATATTTTAACAAAATTTTTAGATTAGACACACTTTCACATTATTAGTATGGACATTATAAGTGGGACATCGGAACGGCGCTGATGCGATAACACAATTCTTCATCTATCCGATGTTACGTCAAAACACCTCGTCCGACAACGCAACGCATCAATAAGGAATATTAACATGAAACATGAACCTAAAACCACAGAATATATTATATTAGTAGTACCTAAAACTTCGCTGCTGCGTCTCATCGCACCGCATCACAGCTCACATTATGGCTTCACTCCTTAGAAATAAGCCTAGGACCTAGGCACACTCTAATCTAGTATGATTATAAGGCGGTAGGATGCGCCTCAGGCTGTCCAGGATCAACATTACTTTCACCTAACAGGCATATACCATTTTTATACGTCAATTAATTTTATCTCAATATTGCTGATGTTTCTATACTCTGAAGTCTGAAGGCTGCAATACTGCAAGTATGTTTTGGTGCCAAAATTATAATTTTGACACACGCATTTTTCTTTTGGCTTATTAGATCTAGATTATTAATTATATCTAAGATTTAATACTACTGAGTTTCTAAATTTGATACTACTGAGTCTGTCATAGTTCTGAGTGGTTCTTATTACAACGAAAATAATTTAAAGCATTAGTTCTTATTTAAGAGAGCTAGTTACACTCAAGTGACAGTTATTCTGTCAATCCACACACAAAAACATCCTTAAGACCAGGCTCCCAAAAATATCAAAGCACGCTAGCCCCGCCTACACACCCCGCTATCCTCCAATCGTGATAAGATTATAATGATTTCATCATTCATGAATCGTGCCCGCATGAATTTTACTTAGCACTGCAGCTTATTAGCAAACGATATCGCGTAACAACGGTTCCCGCATTATAGCACGAAAGTAAAGGTCGTAAGTCCCATAAATGTTTTTGATTATTAAGTACTTAAAAATTAAATACTAGTATTTCCTTTAGTTTTTATTTTATAAAGTGTGTGATTGTAGTAGTATAAGTTATTTAATAATAGTACCTAACTCAATAAGTGTAACAGATATTTGTTGAAAAACCCAGAAATATTCAAAATTTCGAAAAATATAACGAGTCAAAATAAGTGAATCATGTTTTTCATTTATCAAAATTAAGCATATAAAAAAGTTAAGGTATAGGTAACGTAGTGAATTCCTCCAAAATATTATTCTTAGTAAAAAATCAGCAAAACTACATTTTAAGCTTTGTAACTCGTAAAAATAGCTTCTTTTTAGACTATAGCGGCCTATAAATATTTAAATCTTACTTACAATCTTTTTCTAACTTTAGATTTTTCCTAAGCTATCAATTATTTAATACGGTAATACCTATGACTAAGTAGATTTCTTGACTTTTTAATTACATCTAAGTTTAATGAGATAAAGTTTTGATATACCGGACACTTGACTTAAGAAGACTTTTTAAATGTTGTTTAAAGTTAACTGGAAATTAATATTATTATTTTTCTCATTAACTTGTGCTAAGTCGCACAGATTATGATGTAAATTTATTCAGTTTGCGTATGAATGTGCTGACAGAAATATTAATTTTGTTAAACAAAATATTCATACTGAAATAAAATGAAACGTTTGTCTTACATGCGTATACTCACTGCATCACAATTTTGATCTTTAGAAGTACATTATAAGTCACTGTGGGAGTCTTAAATAACAGACAAAATAATAATAATAAGCTCCTGCTCAGTGCTCACCACTCTTTAAGGGGGGGCTAAATGTTACATAAATTATTATAAAGAAATATATTCGCACATTTATTTAGTCGAATTAATTTTTTTGCTCACATTGATATAAATAATACGAATAATTGTAACGGAGTTTTTGCCTCAAGATTAAACTAACTAACAATAATAATTAGATGCAGAGCGCAGAGCAACAACACATGTTTTACAACACATGTTTTTTTCTAATGAAGGAATACACCACCTACTGTTTTGACTTCTACAATTAAATTAAATGATACATTTTACAACTTTGTAGTTAAAATCGGACCACCTCGGAATAATATTAGACTCCTAGCTAATGAGAAGTTAGTGGACACGCATCGGGGACTGCGAATAATAATTGCGGTAAGGCTTATATTCAGGGCTGCCAACCTCGAGATATTTAAGTTTATAAATAAATAAGTGAATGGACGAAGTAGGTAACTATCAATTTGAAAATTAATAAGAAATTATGTTAAAATATTATTATGATTATGGGCTGGTATACCTTTCACTGGTAGAGTTGCGGTAGGTTCTATCGTACCCGCAACTCTGTCTTAATGCGATGAGTGGAGCACCATAGGGTTTTAGTGGGTAGACTACGCAGGAGTCCCACATACCCCGGCCAATATCCCCAATTTGCCGGGGATGCGTAAAGCATTCCCCGTGTTAAAAAAAGGCTGGTATGCCTTGTCTAAAAAGTCTCTGAAATAAAAAATGGGAATAATATATTTTATGTTAAAATATTTGATTTACGAAGATGAAGCAACCCTGATAATGTTTAGCATTTTTTCGTGGCTTTCTAAGGAAATGCTCTGTTTCGCACATAGTAGTTTTTTTGGCGCATCTATTTTTTATATTTTTTTCTTTGGTGTGTAATTTGATGGTCTATTTGTTTATTTAATTGGAGTGACTTATGGCTATGTTACGAAATGTGTGTTTTTATGTTTGATTGTTATTTGTAAATAAGGCTCATTTTTTTGAATAAATACTTGTATGGGATCGATTAACATTCATATTAGGTATTACAAAAAACTTAAAATCCACACTACCAGCGTTATCTCTAAAACGATGTTTTGATAATATAATACTAATAATTTATTAATTAAGATTTAAAATGCAAAAACTATAAGGCCCACTTGCGCCAATCTGGGTTAAAGTTAACTCTGAGTTAAACATCATGTCATCTCTATCACTGACTTGGTGAGTGACAGATATGACATGATGTTTATTTAGGCTTTGTGAAAGCTCTCTTTTTAGTGGTTTTATAATAAACAAATCGTTTTAAATGCCATAAGATATAATTATTTAAATATAATTTAATTTATATTCATATTTCTAAATTTTAAAAGTAAGTGAAAGTTATTATTTTTTCTTCAAATCGTGGTGTGTATTTCTCTGTAAAGGTAACATCAATGTGCGACGCTGGGTTGCACTGGTTCGAAATTCAAAGTTTTGAACAAAAACAAAGAATCTTCTTATTTCTCGCGGGAATTTTAAATTTAGAATCTCTTGAAAATATAGCGTCTTGTCGCAGTCCGTCTCTATTTAAACTTCTTACTTGTATATAAAAAAAAATATTATGCTTGTTGATTATTGGCATGTTATTCGCATATTATCAACTATATTACGATAGTGACTACCTCAGGCGCCCTTCCAATCAGCAGCTTTTGCCTGTCACTAATGATTGACGTGAATACTGGACGAGCGAATAGTAATAGCAATTTATATTATCTAATGTGAGCACAGAGCAATAACAATCTAGAGTAAATTGAAATGCGATTTTACTTGAGATCGTCATTGAATTATGAATTTCAAGACAAGGTAAAATAATTATTGTGAGATATTTTTAACTTTGATTACCCATTATTATTATTCATGGTAAAATTAAGTTATGAAGAATACTTAATCAAAGATTCGTCTGAGAGGTAGATAGGCTCTGTTCACAATAAAACAAAAGATTTACACGGTAATTCATTTTTAAGGTAGCGTTTTTAAATACATACTTAGTATATTGCTCCAATTTTAAATAGCTCTTTAAAAATACATCGCATCGCATCGTTACCTTGCAATGTTATCTGACTCTAGCAGTCGGGCTTCATTTTTTTTAATTACGTGGTGATCAAACGTCAATTTTAATGGTCATTAAAAAGTAGATGTACGATAAGCTACTGTAATCTAATTTCTTTAGTAATAAACCATTGTAATTCCCTCATTTTCTGTTTCAGATTGAGAGATAAGGCGGCGCAAGTAAGTACATTTGATGCGATTGTATGCGATTAGGGCATTGTTTCCCATACTTCTGACCTAGTTCTCGTGTTAAAGGCATAAATATATCTCTCAAAATGGAAGCAAAAGTGCTTACGTCTTTTAAGTTTGCGGAGAATAGTAGATAAGATTCAAAGACTTTATTAGCATCTCGTAGCATACATAATACAAACTCAGCACCTTGACGTGCAGACGATGGCCTATAACATTTTAGAATGTTCCAATAATAATTGTATATCGTCAATTATTACTAAATGTTTGATGTTAAGAAAGCACAACTTTTATGAGAAGTGTGCCTTTTTGTGTTTTTTATTTACAATTTCTGGCAAAACCTTTTACGCAGCCATTAGTTTTTTTACGACTATCGCCGCAGCGGCAACGCAACAGAGCAATGCGGCTTCGTCGCTCAAATAGTTAGAAAACCTTTATAACATTTACTTTCGAGCTGTACCATTCATGTTAAGCGATAGGCGTGTTCGTTTGATGAATGACCGGGAATTGGGAACGGTTTTTTCGACCATTAACCATCTCGCGTGTAAATATTAACACGGATTTGACTCACAAATTGATTCTGTAATTTATGTTGTGTGATTAAGTAAATGTTTCGTGCACCGCCTACGTTTACGTTTGTAGAATAATGTTTTGCTTTGCCCGCGACTTTGTCAGCGAAGAAATTCTTTCGAGATTTTTCGTATTAAAACCATCATTAGTTCTTTCCCGAGATTCAAAGTATCTTCATAGCAAATTATATAAAATAAGGTTCTATAACTTAAGCGTTAAGATTTAATAAACAAACAGTAAATAATTATTAATTAGCTTATGTAAATTTTATAAAATTCACACTTTTAATTCTCAATTTAAGGTGGCCAGGCGAGGAGTGTTCTTTAGGGAATAAAATATGACTTGAAGTTTAAGAATGATTGCTATTATGAAACAAAATAATCGGCCAAGTGCGAGTCGGACTCGCGCACGAAGGGTTCCGTACCGGTATAGAGCGAAAGTAGACAAAAAATTGTGTTTTTTGTATGGGGGCCCCCCATAAATATTTACTTTATTTTAATTTTATTATTAATTATTAAAGTACAAATACAATTAATGATTTTGTGAAAATTTCAAGTGCGTAGCTGTTACCATTATTGATTACGAGCAAAAAAGGCCAAAAAAATCACGTTTCTTGTATGGGAAAAATAAACTTTATTTGGCCTTAAAAATAAACTTTATTTTATTTTTAGTGTTTGTTGTTATAGCGGCAACAGATATACATAATCTGTGAAAATTTCAGAAGTCTAGCTATAGCGGTTCTTGAGATACAGCCTGGAGACCTACAGACGGACGGACGGACAGACGGACAGACATCGAAGTCTTAGTAACAGGGTCCCGTTTTTACCCTTTGGGTACGGAACCCTAAAAACACATATACTTATACATTTTAGAATTTATTTTTTTAGTTTAATAGGGGGTTTCCCCGTGTTCTTTCTCAAGGGGTCTTCCCCAAAAACAAAGACTTACTGCTGCATCATGATTCATGCGTGTTATCCATATTTAGATCCATCGAACACAATAATATCTTGCATAATATGCCTACTCTCTCTCTCTTTCTTTTGTAACTTTCATCTTAGAATATACCTAACGTATGTTGAAAATATTGAGGGCTTCTTCGACTTCAAAAGTATAAGGTTTGACCTGCCACTTAGTACCCCAACAAACTATTTTTTCATTATTTCCTAGTCAATAATAATTCATCCTCTTGTTTACATTTTTATAATATGCAAAGGAAGGCTTAGAATTAACCCAGATTGGATTAAGGCTTACGTTGCCTTAACCAAAATTAAGAGCATTAAATGAGAAAGTACTGGCTACCGTTAGGACATTCAGGTCATCTCAATCTTTCAGGTACAGAGCACATCAAAAGCCGTGAACTTACAATTAGCTGATTAGATTACTCCGCAATTTTATGCACCCGAATCATTTATCATCATTATCTTGTGTGAAATCATCATTACCGTGGCTTCTGTCTACGAGTTGCTTACATAGTGAATACAAACGGTTGTAGAATTTGTTGCTGACAAATTGACTAACTGAAGGATTATAGAGCCGAGTCGTATAAAAAGGTGGGCGCCGAAGGCAGGTAAAAAGGCGCCCCTTACCAGCACCATGGGCACCGAAGATATCTCGCCCAGGTAGTACTATAACCGGCACTAGATGTCAGGCAGTTGGAATTTGGAAGCAACTGTCAAAAATGTCTGGCAGTGGAAGACGAGATACCTGCCCCCTTAGACAAAGTATCTTTCCTTAAAAACGATGACGAAATTCGTTATCAAAATGTATGCGGTTTTACATAAGTCATCGCTAAATGACATTTCGCTTGCAAAGACTAATGTCAAATCCCGTACATTTTGATAATGAATATCGTCATAGTTTTGAAAGAAAGGGACTTTGTCTACGGCCTCTGGATACCTCCTAAAGTAACCGTGACTTAAATTCCATAGTTACTGGTCGTTCTTACTTCTATAAGTAAACTTTTGCTTTCTAGAAATTGACGAAAGTCTGTCTGGCTGTCCCTGGCTCTTACTCTATAACGTCATGCTGAAGTTTTACAGGCTCTCAGGCCCGTATAAATAGTCAGTACTTAAGATGCGACCCGCTCTCAAGACGCGGTTCGGCTCTGTGATTGGTCCAAATTTTGACAGCTAACCAATCACAAAGCCTGAACCGTATCTTGAGACCGAGATGCGTCTTGAGTACTGACTATTTATACCGGCCTCAGTTGTCCTTATAGTTAACAAGACCGACATATTATAATACAATTTATACCTAGATTTACAGTACCGGAATAGTTTTAGACATCACATTTATTACTTTTCCTCGTCGGAAACTAAACGGCTGAGGCAACCACGCGTTAATTTTATTAAAGGAAATAAAATGAATATACAACAGAATAACGGAAGCACCAACTTAGACGAATTTCAAATGCGGACTTATACTTGAAAACATGAGCGGATGAACTGGGTAACTAACATTTTTCAACATTAGAGAGTCAATTTTTAGGGTTCCGTACCCAAAGGGTAAAAACGGGACCCTATTACCAAGACTTCGTTGTCTGTTCGTCTGTCCGTCTGTCCGTCCGTCTGTCTGTCTCCAGGCTGTAACTCAAGAACGGTAATAGCTAGAGAGTTGAAATTTTCACAGATTATTTATTTCTGCTGCCGGTATAACAACAAATACTAAAAATAAAATAAATATTTAAGGGGGGCTCCCATACAAAAAACGTGATTTTTCAAACATTTTTTGCTCGGTATCAATGATAACAGCAGATAGGTACCTGAAACGTTCACAACATACTCAACTGTATTTATACTTTAATAATAATTAATAATAAAATTTAAATAAAATAAGAGGGCGCCCATACAAAAAACACACTTTTTTACTATTTTTTCTCTATAATGGTAGTACGGAACCCTTCGTGCGCGAGTCTAACTCGCACTTGGCCGTTTTTTTCTTTATAATTTGAACAAACCTTGTAACTTATCAACTTCATCATGTAGCTAATATAATATATCGGAGCTATACACTATACCATACTATACACACAATCCACATTTTTTTATTTCAAATCATTTGGCCACTTCTAGAGGCTCAATTTATGCAAGAAGCCTCAGTTTTCTAATTGTTACTTACCCATTTAATCAACTCACGTCTTCATTTAACAAGAATTAGCGTGCAAAGTGCGAAAAAGTGTAACAAAGTGCCAATTATGAATTACGCAAATACAAATTACTGTTATACCGAGCTTAAAACAGTTTTAACTGTGCGGGTTGTTGATTTGATAATTGTGGTGAAAAAGAATTAGTAAATGTTACTACATTTACTAATTCTTTCCTCTTAATATACCTACTGGTAATAATTACTAGTTAATAACTTTTAACTACTAGCTTTAATTGTACCCTATAACTACTTCGTACACCTAAAATTAATTCCCGCGATAAAAAGTACTCTATGTTCGTCCCCATCATTTAAATTACTTTTTTTGATGAAATTTTACGCATTCAAGCCGATCACGCGACCAAGGAAAATATTCTAAACACAATATTTTCCTTGGTCGTGTGATTGGCTTTAGTTGATTTGAAAATGATCAAAATACAACATTAATTAAAGGGTTATATTATATGGGATTTCCTGTTGTGGGTTTGATAGCTAGATCATTACGTCAAAAATACATAATTTAAAATTGCCGTTTACGTAATATTATAATATGTAATAGGTAAAGGTTAAGAAAGTCTGCAGTATAAATATAACTACTATAATACGTGTACAGATTATATTATCTTACGTAAAAGATTTGTCATAAGTGGTAAAAGTTTTAAGATAATAAAAGGACTTTATAGTTTTTATGTAAGTTAGTAGCGCAGAAACATTACGGCTCAAAACTAGATTGTGCATGTAAACTGCTGACGTGCCTTATCTCCTAGACACAATTTATTTAGGTTTTAGCCTAGAACTTTATCTGAAAACTTTTGACTTAACGAGCGCCAAACCAGATAGTGCTGAGTTATGTGCGCTCGCGGCGAATACTTTTATGGTTCAAATTGAAAACAAAATGGTGGATTTGACAGATATTCGAATATGGAACTGGATTGTTTTTCGCCATTCAGTTTTTTTTTCTTGTCAAGATAAGCAAGCAAAAAGATGTGTAATTTTTAGGGTTCCGTACCCAAAGGGTGAAAACGGGACTCTTCACTCTATTCATGAGACTTCGATGTCTGTCCGTCTGTCCGTCTGTCCGTCTGTCTGTCTCCAGGCTGTAACTCAAGAACGGTAATATATAGAGAGTTGAAATTTTCACAGATTGTGTATATCCGTATTCCGTTGCCGCTATAACAACAAATACTAAAAGCAAAATAAAATTAATATTTAGGGGGGGCTCCCATACAACAAACGTGATTTTTTTGGCCTTTTTTGCTCTATATAAATAATAGCAACAGGTAGGCCCTTGAATTTTCCATAAAATCCTTAGTTTTACTTGTACATTAATATTTAATAATAATATTAAAATAAAATAAAAAAATCAGGGGGGCTCCCATACAAAAAACACAATTTTTGGTCTAATTTTGCTCTATGGTACGGAACCCTTCGTGCGCGAGTCCGACTCGCACTTGGCCGATTATTTAAAATGTACGGATACTTCATATTTCTTTCTCGATATATTCAAAACTACGCAGATTCTATAAATTTATGTTTTCTTATATATTATTTGTCTTTAAAAATAGGTACTTTTACAAGTTCCGCTTATATTAAAGTTCTCCAGTTAACACAAAGGTTGTCTGGAAGAAATCGCTTTTAGCGATAAGATCGCCTTTGCCCACATACCTAGTTCTAATGTTACCTAATAGCGTGTGTTTAGTGTAATTATTTTTTGGTATTTGTGAGCAATAAAGTGTTTTATTATTATTATTATTACTTTTTTATCATATTATGCTGATTTTTTTTCTAAATAACTTATTCTCCTCTATATCAGCTCTACTAGCTCAATATAACAGGCCTAACATAATGCGATTGCTAAAAACGATAGGCTTATGACATAACCTCTAAATAAATTACAAGAATTCGCCCTTGTCAGAATATCCATGATTATTTTTAACTTATCATAGAGTCGTGACATTCGAAAACATTCGAACCTTGAATGTGATAATATGTTAGAACCACCCCGAGGACGTAAAACCGCCGTAAATCACGAAACAATAGCGAAGTTAGGTGCCAACTCGTCACGCGTGCGCGCCGTGATCGGAAATGCACCGGACTACGATACGATATATCGGAAAGAAAATTTTGCTTTTTACTTTAAAAATAAAAGCTATTTTGAGAAGTGTAGGTGTGTACAGCACAAATTTGGATGCAGGTACCAAATTACATGTAGACGTCAAAATAGTACTGAATAATAATTAACAGCGCGTGGAAAATGTTTTTTTATAAAACTTTCGTAATGTAGAGCTTACGATGATTATGTTATCTGCTATTATAAATTATAATAAATTATTGTCATTAAATAACACCATTATTTTGTGACATTTTAAGCGTTTTTTGATATTATCTAATTACGCATACACGCTCAAAAAGCATTCCGAAATATCGTATCGATCAGTCGTACCGTAAGTTATCACAGGCATACGATTACGCGAATTCTGTAAGGCGGGGACACACGTACGATAATATACGGTCGACGTTTACGAGCCAGTGTTATTACGGTCAGTACCGTTTGCTTGACTGTTGCTACCGGAAATGACGAAACAATAATTGAAAACTAAATTAGGCATTATAATATTATTAAATATAGTTTTCAATAACTATTAAAATATGCTTTTAGCAATGCTTTATATAATTGGTTTTTCTATGAAAAAAATATTGGCAAAGACACATTAGACTTGCCTGCTCTTGTTTCGTTTTTATATTCACGAGAAATCTGCTGACTAAAGAAGAGTTAGGGCCTATGAGTTAAAAATAAACTAAACCTTCTCGTTCAAGTATACTTGATTTTTACGTGTAAATGATTAAGTTAGGACTTACAAGTTAATAAAACATTTTTTAGTATTCATCTTGCTGTCACACTCGGAGACATGTAACGATGATTAAACTTAAATTTAATGGAGAGTTTGACCGATAACTTATGGGGCCTATATCAAAATGTTTATTTAATTACAGTTAAGTAATTAGTATTCGTCTTCGAGTGCGGCAGTTACTCCTTAACCATGCCCTAGACCTAGCTAATGAGAGAGCTTGGGGTAATAAAACGATTATTATCATCGTTAGGCAAATACAAGATAATATATAACAATATGAGATACAGCTCATTCGATTCCTATTCGAATGATTTTAATATTAGCTGTATCGGTTTTTACGACTATTTCATTTCCAAGTCATTAAAACAGACGTCTGATTTCTAATGACTACTGTTGATTAACATTATGACGCCTTCGTGGTATAAAAGCGATTTCCGGGTAGTTTCTATTCAGAGATCTAGAAATTAAGCTTGGGCACATAGTCAAATTACATTCGATAGATTAGACAGCGAAAATATCAAACATTATAGATGACCCGATAAACCTCATATCACTTCCCTTCCCTGGACATCTACGAATATTTCAAGACTTAAATAAGGCAAATTAGGTCAGCGTTTTTCGAGTTTTAGTTTTATCTAATGCTTAGTTACTTAGTATAGTTACTATGTATAGTTGCTTAGGGTGCCATAGGGCGCTTATGATGCTAAATATGAAATTCCATTTATTTCTTTTAATCCGTTCATTTCATTGTCAGTCCTTTCATATTCAATGAAAATTACGGTTCTTAACAATCGACGCATAGAGAGAAGGTACCCTCAGATTTGATTATGAGTATCTGAGTATAAAAGTGGAATAAGTGCATGAAAAGTGTGTATTATTACTGTGAAGCATGAATTTCCACCAAGAGGTTACAGTACATTCAAACATTTATGATTATGAAATATGAGTATGACTAAAACTTTCTGACTAAGCAAACAAAAAAACAGACAAAAAATTGCACATATGGCACTAATTACTACTTACTAATATGCAGGCTACTGTTACGTCCGCTATTATAGTCACAGTGACTGTTCAGTCGGCCGACTATCACTTTCTTCAGACACAAAAAGTGTAATATATTGTGGGTGAATGAAAAACTTAACTTAATTGTTACGGCTATTGATATTTCGTCTGCGGAGAGTTAGGGCGGTTCCACACTGTTGAGTCTGGCATGCCAGATTTTAGTTGTCTGGAACATTATTAATAAAATGTTAAAAATGTTTTATTACTATTTAAACAATCAGCATAAGCCCTAAAAAAGACATACGCAGTCTTTTAATAGAATTTTATTATTAGTAATCAGTTTACTAATAATAAAAAACAGCAAATAATAATAATTAAACAAGGTCTAAGTGTCTTTGTCTAGAACATTCAAAATTTCAAATGACAGAAAATAGACCTTAAATAGTTAAATAGTTAAACGTTAGCGTTACGTACGTAAATATAATTTTACTAGTACTTATAAGAGGTAATAATAGGAGTAGGTTTATGAGTAAGTAATTAGAAATATCATGGCATGGGAATGTTAAATGCTTATGTTTATATCACCTTGTAAAGTAACATTAAAAGTTAATTAATAATTTAAATATAATTAGCTCCGTGTAATCTATAAACTTTTAAATTAAAGTAAATTCCAGTGAGATAGCGTCACATAAAGCTGTAGCCACACGTTCGTGTCAATTTTGTGATTAATTATGCCAGGTGCAAATAACTATAAACACTTTACGATTCAATGATAAATAAACACGAAGATATGCTTCTGTCATTAAATAAATAATATCTTAAAAACTAAAAACTAAGTCAATATTTATATATAAATAAAATATAGTTACTAATTCAATATTTTAAAAAGAACCTGGCATTCCTGGCAAATATTGAGACCTATACCAACTGATCGTACCATTGATTGAAACAAGCCACAAATATTATAATGTAATAAATACAAGTAATGAAAATTTTAAAAAATCTTTTTTTAAAATTTATCTCGCATATCATATTTTGTGCCAGACTATGCCAGACTCAAACATTGTGGACGAGCCTCAAGGAGTACAATGGTTCGTCATCGTCTTTTTCTATCGTTTTCCCTTTCACTGGTATGTGTGTACTACGGATTTGTTTGATTAAATTATTCCAAGAAAGTGATACTAAAATAAACGACTTATAAATTGCCTTGAAGTTTCTATTAAAGTAATTATTACTGTTGCCTACACTTAGTAATGCCTCCCACAGCGATTTCGGTGGGGGTGGCCGGTTTGATAGAAACCAGGCAGCTACGCAGGAGTTATTTTATAGTGCCCTAGTGTGTGCGCACTATACAAGTGCCTCTTCCTTGGGACGGACGATCGACATGACTGGGGAGAGATCAGGCGCTGGTGCGATTTTTTATTGGCCCTTTTCGACGCATGGAATGATGAATTATCCTTCTCATTGCTGATTCGTCTGCATTGTCCTTACCATACCATGGAAACACCAATTTGCCGAAAAATCCTCTGACTCTTAGATACTCCATATTCCTACCACCTCCTCCACCTTACCCTATTTCCTCCATAAAGTTAATATACCTAACGGAATAGAGAAACAAAGGCCTGAGCAAGAGAGATATCACTATCAGTAATACTGCGTGGTAAAAAGAGACGTGTGATACTCATGTATCACACGTCTCTTTGCTGTCATCAGCAGAACTCTTTTTTTGACGTCCAGTCGGCACGTATAGGCGTGTTGACAATTTAATCTCATAGAATTCATGTTCAATCTTGCTTGTGTAAGTGTATATGTACACATATTTTTCACACAGATGAAAACCAATTTCGGTTTCGTTTGACAGCTCGAGATTGTTGCTCTATTCCGCTAGGTATATTAACTTTACGATTTCCTGTTAAAGTTTATACAAAACCAAAGGTAAAAATTATACATTTACCGTGACAAAACTGTTACCTATTTGAGAAAGTTCTTTGTAATTCTGTTCACAATCTGTTCAACTATTTGTAACACGAAGTGGATATAAAGAGGGTAAAGCATGTCTACAGTTTGTAACTGTATGCATCTATCTGTCTGGGAAGTCTATTTTGTCTGACTTTTGATTATTTTTTGGAAAGCCAGAGCGTATTTTAACCGACTTCCAAAAAGGAGGAGGTTGTAGAACTTATGGATATTATTGTAACTTAAAATTTGTTTACTTGCTGCACTGTTGCTAGTTTTCTGCTAGTTTTTTTTAAAGATAAATTACACTGAACCATACATCATTCGGAGTTAAAATTATCCTAGGTTAAGTCACAATCCCTTCCCGCACTAGGCGCACGACGGAGGGCTGGGGGGGTTTTAGTGGGTAGACCTCTCGAGGGAGTCCCACATACCCCCGCCCCTTCCCCCGAGGGGGTGGGGGATACGTAAAGTATTTCCCCTCCTCAAAAAAAAAAAAAAAAAAAGGTTAAGTCACAATAGATCCTCAAAGGTCGCAGTGACATCAGGGCTACTTGACCTGCCTTCAGCATAAAAAAAAAACTCTAGGTTAAAGTATTTTCACACTAAAATTCATTTAAATATTTAAGCAGTTTAAAATTGAAAAGTAACAGATAGAGAGATAGCTAGAGACACGTATTTAAAAGCTTTTATTTAACTTGCTCTGTAATATGTATGTAAGTATGTATGTTCGGGTGGAATTTTGGAACTCAATTTTGAAATATATTAATTTTTACATTAAGTTATATTTTTGAACAAGCATATATAATCAATAGTTTGGATAATTTGATAGTATGGGTTATAAAGAGGAATACGTTACCTCGATTTACTGTACCTGTCTCTACCACAATACACGTGCCGGCGCAGGGTGAAGCGTGATGGCAATAGTTTCTTGTTTAAATTCTACTATACCCGCATTTCCTCTTAAAAAATATAAGCCCAGAACTGTGACTAGTACCAGATACGTACAAAAATTAATTCAATGATTACAATTTAACTGTACACCTTCTTCAAAATGATCTGTATTCTACAGTTTTTTGCTCCGAACGCAAGTTGAAATGACAGGTTGTGCTTAAGTTGCGTAACCAGCGGCGCCCAATAATTTTGGTCACCATTAATTTGGTTAACTAGCGGGTTAACCGCGGGTTAAACCTCGGTCATGCAGTGTTTCACTTTGAACCTTAAGGGGATACTCCAAGGCCAAGGAAAATGAAAAAAGTACTCGCAATATCTGTTGCTGTTTCCCTTACCTCAAGCCTATACCGCAGAGCGCGATAGAGACAACTACAGAAAATCAACGATTCGTTGTCCCCTGATTCCTTCTCCAAAACTTAACCGATTTAAGTACTTTTTTCATTAAAGATTAAAGAAAGGCTTGAGCTGTGTTCCAATGTTTTATTAATTTTTTTGTATAATCTAGCCAAATCTGTTTTCTGGATGTTTGAACACAGCGGAAAATCTGGCAATTTTTTTGAGTTTTTGAATGTTCATATCTTTTTGAATAACTAAATTATAAAAAAAAGAAAACATAAGGTCACTGTATTAGTAGTCATAGCCATATTCAGGAAAAAAATTATAACTCTACCGGCATTATCCAGGGAGGAAACAGGGGACAACGTTTGTATGGAAAAAAGGGCGGTGTGGACTCCTCTTAAATGTTTAAATGAAAATACATATTATAAGAGCGAGTTTTCTTTCACGCGTAGTTTTAAGTTTACGTGTGTATGTTCAAGTGTGAAGAAATCTAATGTCATATTAGATTTGCTCATAGGTCATAGGATATTGAGGGGTGAATTTTATTTTTAACCGACTTCAAAAAAAGAGGTTATCAATTCGACGCGTATGTATGTAATGTTTCCAGAACTGCCCAATTTTCGTATAATATTATGTTAGTGTATATCAGCGACTGAACAAATGTGCCAAATTTCAAAAGTGTATGTATGTATGTGTATGTATTTATGTTTTTATGTTTGTGTTCGCATATCTCTGGAACCACCATTCGGATTTCAGTAATTATTTTTTAACCGACTTCAAAAAAGGAGGTTATCAATTCGACGCTTATGTATGTAATATTTCCAGAACTGCCCAGTTTTTGTTGATTTGACTGACAGCTTCTGAACAAATGTGCCAAATTTCAAAAGTAAACATACAACATACATACATACATACATACATACGTATGTATGTATGTTTTTGTGCACGCATACCTCCGGAACCACAAGTCCGATTTAAGTGATTCTTTTTTTATTGTACTAGGTATTATTCAACTTAGGGAATAGTGCAAGTTTCATCAAAATCAAGGGAGTTTTAATTCTCAATTACGTACAATTTTGAAGTCGGTTTTATCTTTTAAAAATACAGTTATTTAGAAAGTCCTTAAATTCAACCGCATTTTTTAACTCAGAAAATTCCGAAATGGTTACAAAAATAATTAATTCATAAATATAGATTTTTCATAGTATTTTCTCTTCATGATAATAAAAAAGATAGCAGAAAATGTTTCACAATTAACGTCATAAAATGAATCTAAAATCTAAATATTATATATGTCGTATCCGTAGTGATTGTGTACAGTGTTATAATAATTTAGTGCTCTGATTTGAAGACAAGACTTGATTTTTACAAGTTTTGTTCTTTTGCACGATACCCATCTAAGCCCACAATGTCTGAAGGTTCTGATCTAAACTCTGTCCATCCGACATATAGTTTAAAACTTATTACTAAAATTTCAATAGCTTGGAATGCTTTATTATTGTTGCAAAAGCTTAGAAAGCTGAGACGAAAGCTCTACAAGCATGAACCATACTTTTATATAAATCATACGAGAAACTTGAGTCATTAAACGGAACATACATTTATGTTATATCTTGGCTAATCACGTTGAATGGACTACGCCAGTATTTAATTAATATATACTAGGTGGTACCCGCGGCGTTGTCCAGTGTCTACATTAAGTTTATTAGATCATGGCATGAACGTAGAAAAAAAGGCGGACGGAGTCTTATTATTTATATGCACAACACTGTGTCCTCAGAGTCGGCCAGGCTGACTGCATGTACACGGTCCGCACGCACACATTCTTACGCTAGTCCATACCAATTGACAGGCGTAAGAATGTGTGCGTGGCCGACTCTGAAGACACAGTTCTGTGTATAATAAGGCTCCGTCCGCCTTGTTTTCTACGTTCATGGATTACCCTATACGCGATTACAAGCCTATCATAATTTATTTATCACTAGTAGACGGCCGCAACTCCGTTGCACAAAAATTCACTTATCGCGCGAGATCCGTACATATTTTCGGGATAAAAAGTATCCTATGTCCTTTTCCGGTACTCAAACTATCGTCATACAAAATTTCAGCAAAATCGTCTCAGCGGCTTAAGCGTGAAGGGGTAACAACTAACAGTTATAATATTAGTATGGATACAGATTACTTATATTAGTTACTTACATAATATTATAATTAATACCTTATTATTACAGGAAAATCTTAAAACATACTACAACTCAAAGAATTTATTTAGAGGTATATAATACAGTACATAGTACATATACAGCGGGTACTTTTATGTTTACTTTTATGTATGTACTATAAAGTAAAAGGTTTATCTACTGTAAGTTCATCGAGCGTAAAAACTCCACCTTGCACATTTGAACTTCACGCTTAGGGTTACCAAAATATATTTTTTTCTTTTTTCATTTTTTATTAAAACACTAATCACTAGCCTCATAGTGATTATCACGCCATATCTTTGTACCTATTAATACATAATGATCTACTATTACTAACAATGTTGTGGATATCAAAAGAAAAAAAAACAAGTCCTGTCTAGTCACTCCAGGCTTAGAAACAGGTCATTCTGGTAGTAAAATAAACCACTTTCAATACATCGGACGTCTAAAATACACATAATTATAACATTAGTGTGATGGGGTGATTGTGGTCTGAAAGGTAAAATATAAGGTTTTCACTTTTATCTAAAAATAAACTGAGCAAAGGCTGGCATAATAGACTTGCTCGTATTATTAGACTCAATCAAGTACTTTGTCAGGCGTCAATAGTTGTAAAAAGTAGATTATGACTTACCTTTATTATCTTGTGAAGTTAGAAAAACCGAAGATTATGGAGCCTTTGAAAACATTGAACGTGTCCCTTTTTTCTTGTTTTTTTTTTTTTTTTAAATTGTTAATGTGAAAAGCAAAAGACGTTTTGTTAGTATATGTATTTATTTTCCCTCTCCTTAAAATCTATCCGAATTGTCGCATTACAATATAATTTTTCTCCATATCATAGGAAGGTTTTATAAACAATAATTAAATTATTATTGACATCATTGATTTTTGTAAAATAAACTTATTCAAATCTTATAATTTATGACCGCGTTGTACGAATAACATACTTACACATAAACAAGAATTTCAAGGGTAATTTTATTGTACACACAAACAATAATGCTAATAATAATTTCAAGGGCGATTTATTTCCTGTGACAACCCTGGTCACAAGTGAAGGCCGCACAGAGGCCGGTCGCTGACCGGCGACCGCGCTATTTATATTACCACAGAGCAGCTATACACAGAGTTTCAACAAATTGCACTCTAATAATTGAGGTATTGATGATATCTTGAATTATATTTAAATATATGTATGAAATGTAATGAATTTTGTGTTAATTATGACTTAAAGCGAATTGATTTGTAGGTAGGTAATATACATTTTTAATTAAAAATAATTACTTTGGCATGGATTGTTAAACGTTAATTGGTATAACGATTGTTTATGATATTTGTATCTGCGAAATGAAATGTAACGGAATGGTTTAGTGGGCGTACTTGTATAGATTTATGTCTAAGATATCTTATCTGTCAAAGATTATTGTTTATTGAATACATATGCTATAAATCTACTCCGTTTGCGAGATAACAGAGCTGCAGAGTAGAATATTCCTGCAATAGCAATCTAGGTTCTATGGAAGTGAATTAAGTGTCCAAAATCTTTAGTAAATGTTCACAGTACCATATAAAAATTTACTCATTAATTTCAGAACATGTAGCACAATAGAGATAATAATAATAATAGCTCCCACACCGGTTTCGGTGACGGTGGCCGGTTTCATTGAAACCAGGCCAGCTACGCAGGAGTAATTTTATAGTGTCCAAGTGTGTGCGCAGTACACAAAAGCACTCTCTATTCCTGTACTCTCATGACCCAGTGAGACGGCAGACCGACACGACCGGCGAGAGATCGCGCAGGACAGACTTTTTTCTTTTTTAATTAATGAAGACGTTTTTACTTCTACATGTCCTATGTGAAACAGATTTTGCATAAGAGCTTGTATGTAAGCGGATAAGTACAAGGAAAGAATGCACTGTGTGGTCCTATAAATATGAGATAATTGGTCCCAGGGACATTTTAATATCTCTTAGGTAATAGTTTCTAGAGTAATTATAGACGCACTATTTATTTACCTACAATTTATTATCTCAGAAAACCTCTATCAGATATTAACGCACGATAGCCAGGACTATTTTTATTCATTGAATATATAATAAATTTCAATATTAAATCGACGATTTATTTTTTATCTATTTAAGTTTAGATATTTTTTTCACATCAAGCCAATTGAGATAACATTTTGTATGGAGATTTTACTCTATTCTATGCTGTAACTTGCAACTTATGTATGTAGTACGGAGACAAAGAATCATCTTCGTCACGGAAAACCTGATAATAAGTTTCTAAATACATCAATAATCCATTACCCTATGACGAAATATGATACAAAATAGCGTGGTTTATCTCATTACATCCAGTCTTAGATGCTCATTACAGATAGCTCTGTTGCAACATTAGTCTGTGTTATCGGCGATCATCTTACCTGTCTTCGCTGTCGGTTCTCACATCATTTATCAGAAAGCTATCATATATTTCATAACTTACAGTAGCTTAGCGGAAGGCACACGACAGGTATTGTGAAACGGCCGTACAAACTAGCGCCGTATGTAAATAAAATCGGCCAAGTGCGAGTTAGACTCGCGCACGAAGGGTTCCGTACCGTTATAGAGCAAAAATACGCTAAAAATTGTTTTTTGTATGGAATCCCCTCTTAAATTTTCATTTTATTTAAATATTATTATTAATTATTAAAGTACACATATATTAGAGGCTTTGTGAAAATTTCAAGTGCCTATCTGTTGCCATTATTGATATCGAGCAAAAAAGGCCGAAAAAATCACGTTTGTTGTATGGCGGCCCCCCATAAATATTAATATTATTTTGTTTTTAATACTCGTATTTGTTGTTATAGCGGCAACAGATATACACAATCTGTGAAAATTTCAGACATCTAGCTAAAGCGGTTCTTGAGATACAGCCTGGCGACACACAGACAGACGGACAGACGGACAGACAACGAAGCCTTTGCAATAAGGTCCTGTTTTTACCCTTTGGGTACGGAACCCTAAAAACTATGAACCTGTTGAGGTTAAATACTTGGTCTACAGCTGTCCGGTTTTATAAATACAACTAGATAACGACCGCAATTTGTTTATCGCGCGGTAGCGGGTATTTTTCCGGGATAAAAAATATTCTCATGTCCTTTCTCGGTCCATGTCAAACAGCAAAATTGGTTCAGCAGTTTGAGCGTGAAGCTATATTCTAACTAATATATTCTGTCTACCTGTTACCTCAACAAGTAGACAGACAGACACCTTTTGTATTTATATACCACTAAATGACACCTGCAACTCCGTTGCGACAAAATTAGTTTACGCGCTGGAACCGTACATTTTATTCGGGACAAAAAGTATCCTATATCCTTTCACTGCACTCAAAGTATATATCTCTGTACCGCCGTTTAGGCGTGAAGAGGTAACAGAGGGACAGACAGGCCGACACACTTTCGCATTTTTATTAATGCGAAAGTGTGTCTGTCTGTCTATCTATATGTATGTATATTAGTATGGATTAGTGTGGATTCTGTTGTGCTGCGGTGCTTGTGGCCTAACACCACTGAAACCACCAATTTTGTGTGTGCTTAAGTTTTTAAGAAGGTACTCAAATAACATTTCTGTTATTAGATCGTTTGGAATGACAACTCTTCGACCGAGAAAGCCATCGTAATATAGCTTAGTAATGGGAATTAATGCTATTTTCGATTAATTTCATTAACATGCTAATTTTGATGTCACAGCATGCTAAGTATTATTGCTTTGCTATTTGCTAAAAACGTGGCATCGTGAATATATCGGTTCGCATCGCACCGCTCGCGTCGAGTATTATTTCGCATCGAGTGATCATGATCGCAAACTATTGCTACGCACGATAATATTAGCAATCGTATTTTTTATCAAGAACGATTAATTTAATTATTGCTAATGATGCCCATTAGCAATAATATATTAATAATTAATTATTATTGCTAACGCTATTTTTACCAACACTAATATAGCTTCATTTGAGGCTCTGTAGCGTACTCTCACATCGTAAAAGACATCAATGTTTGACGGGTCGCCAAATATGTTCTCCAGTATCTAAGGGTGGGTTGCACCCACGTTGCACCAGAGGCGTAGTCAAAGTTAAAGTTAAGGTTATCGTCAAATATGGCGTCCATAATGGACTTTTACTTGGGATTTGACAGTTCATTTGACTTTTTGTTATGGTTAAAGTTAAAGTTATAGTTAAAGTAAGTTGGTGCAACCCACTCTAAAATATTTTAAATTTTTTGGAACGCAGTACGCATCAAATAGTTAGCTGAACAATTGAATAATCTATTCGGGAAAAATTTGAGTTCGAAAGGACCAAACTCTGATGATAATGACCATTGACTGCCAAGTCTCTAGGATACCGTTTTAGCTATTATCAAGGAATGCGCAGGACATAACAGTATGAATACAAGTTGGTAATTACCAGACAAAGTATTTAACATGACTAGATGTTTAGCGCTTACGTGCGCTGAACGTGAATTACCTAAGTTATTGGAACTTGCTACTAGCACCTTGATATTACATTAAGATATTATATCCATACTAATATTATTATAAATACGAAATTTTGTCTGTCTGTTATCTTTTCACGCCCAAACCGCTGAGCCGATTATGCGTAAAGGCATGGAGATACTTTGAGTCCCAGGAAAGGATATATAGGATACATTTTATTCTGGAAAAATGTACGGTTCCCGCGCGACAAACCAATTTCGACCTTTTTTTTTTAATGGGGAAATGCTTTACGCATCCCCGGCGGATTGGGGACATCGGCCGGGGTATGTGGGACTCTGTCTATGCCAGACAGACAGACAGACAGACAGACATGACGAATCTAGTCAATTAGTTAGATCTTATATGAAATACCGTAAATACCCTTGAATAACAAATCCTTGGTGATTATAGAGATGATATAATGTGATCATCGATCATGCCAATACGTCTTAACATTGACACAGTAAAAAGACACAATAACACTTGTAAACAGTAGCGTGACATCGTGCAAGGGAGGTCTGACATGTCAAAACCATCCAACTATGATTTAAATTACGACTTCCCAGCAAAGGCCTTGATCATAAATCAATAACGTCAATAAAATAAGTAAACACACTTTAATTAATATAAAACTAGCTAAAAGCCGAGCTTTGTGAGTGCTTGCATCGTCAAACCTTCACTGACTGATGATGACTCATCTGCATATTATTATAAATAAAAATTACTGTTAAGCGCTACTCAATACACATGATAGTTTTTCCGTAAAGTGTACCACAAAATGTAATGTAGGTGATATACTAGGGCTCGCTTCGCTAGCCCTGATAATAATAATATATTAGCGCCATCTTGATGTTTTATTTAATACCTCGAAACATTTAAATTCAATCAAATACGAAAGATATTTACACAGCATACAACGATTCAATAGTGGCTGTCTTTCAAAGAGTCACAGGGAAAGTGACTGAATTTTCTAATGTGCTAGACAAAGACAGGGAAAGCTTGTTAATTTTTTTTAGAAAAGGGGTAAGAAAACAACTAAAAATTGTTTAACAATAAATATAAAATCAAAGTTTGATGAGAAAAATATCGAAATGGTTAGCTTGATTAATAATGAAAAAGGAACGCCATCTATTGAGCATTTCAAGCTTTCAAATTACAATGTTTGAAGAATTTTTCCCTAAAGAAACAAAAAATAAACCAAATAGTCGATAAACAAATTAAGTACACTATCGAACAAGCTGTCTTCGTTCCGATAACTGAGGCTAATTACATTATCATTACAAGATCAGCCCGCCATTTTGTTGTCGTGCTCGACATTTTAATTAACAATTTGTCTTTCTAGAATACTGTAAAGAAAAAAGAATTTGAATCTCTCTATCAAATGTAACGAAAAAGACTAAATAAATTCCATAATATATAGAGCCCGGTTTTTGGGTTATTTGACAAGTTTGTGTTCTGTTTAGAGGTGTTTTTGATCAACAAAACAAAACAGTAACCAATCAGCAATGATGTTGAATATCTTGTTAAAAACTTCATGAACTGAGCATAAATCTTATTTGCGTCTGCACCTGCGCAAATACATGAAAAAATCGTATCAGAAATTGCTCTATGTCCTTTTTCATATTCTATAATCTAATCTGTACTTAAAATATTATGTTCCATCAATATAGATCCAGGAATTCCGCGGCGCCTATTAAATGCAAACAGACAAACATTAATAATCTCCCCACACCGGTTTCGGTGACGGTGACCGGTTTCACTGAAACCAGGCCAGGTACGCAGGAGTAATTTTATAGTGCCCAAGTGTATGCGCAGTACACAAGAGCACTCTCTATTCCTTTACTCTCATAACCCAGTGGGACGGCAGACCGACACGACCGGCGAGAGATCAGGCGCAGGACCGACTTTTTACTTGCCCATCCGACGCATGGATCATATCTTACTTGTCAGACAATCAGGTGATCAGCCTGCATTGTCCTAACCAAACTTGGAAATAACATGTTTCCAACGCGGGAATCGAACCCACGACCTCCGAGTCAAGTGCGACGCTCTAGACCACTGGACCACGGAGGCGACAAACATTACCTTTTGAGTGTACAGAGATTCTTCTTCAATGTATTATCAGAGAAGTTGATTCCTATACAGATGAGATAGTACGTAGTTTGGTCGCGTTACGTCAAACCCAGCTGTCAGTTAACAATTAACATAATTGACACGATCCGACCAAATGACGTTGGTCTGTCAACTGCCTAGGAATCAATTTCCTCGATGGTACCTACGTCTTAAACTCTTTAGAAAAGTAATATAAAATATCATCAATAACTCTTTAGTATGCCAGCGGAATCATAAATCTATTTAACATTTATTGCTTGCCTACATCTTATGTACGCTCTAATTGCAGATTATATTTAACAAAAGACAGATTAATTGAATAATTATTCTATCTTTTTCTTAACGGAGATAGAATGATTGAATTATTACGTCTACCAGTAATAATTTAATTATTCTAAGTTATATGGCCCAATTACGTAAGTCGTATCCTGAAGGCACATAATAGACTGGACTGAAGGTATAATTTAATGATTTAATTATATTGTTTTATAGATAAGCAACGTTTTCCACTTTAGTTGCGGATAAAAATAAAAAGCTTTTATGGCCGGAACGTATTTATTACATGAAAATACATGCTGTAAAATAGTAATTTTTACCCGGCTTTCACAGAAGACTAGAGCCCTTAGCCAACATGTTTTCTTTATCGCTTCTATAATAGGGTACTTATAACAAAACTAAGCATGGTGTACATACACCACCCTAAAGCATTATCACTTACTTAGTTTTGTTTTTTTGTGATTTGTATGGACAAGCGCTCTAGCATCATGAATTTGCCAAAAAGTTACTCTTTGAGCGCTGCTACTTTCACAGTGAACTCTCTATAAGGCACACATACACACCCTAAAGAATTATCACTATGTTTTGTTACACTCTGTAGTATCGCCGATCAAAATTGACATGACAACATGAATATATTATATTAACGAACACTTATAATATTATGTCAATTCCAAACATTTTTAAACGGTGATTCTAGAAAGAATCTGTAAAGAAAACGTTTTGGCTCCCGAGTTCCGAGCCAAGCTCCGGCTCAGGGTAGTAAAACAACTTGCATTCGATAATTTCAACAGCGGTGTTATAATTAAAAAAGTATCATACATTTTTACGTTTTGCGTTATAACTTATAAGGCGCTTTGCAGACGACGGGGCGGGGCGGGCCGGTCAATTGCGCCGTGAACGATAGCACAAAGGGAATCCTATATTACCAACGCACACGGCGGGCAAAAAGACCGCGCTGCAGGCGCCCGGCGCGCACTGAAAACGCAATATTATGTCCGCGGACCGCGGCTGACCGACCCGCCCCGCCCCATCGTCTGCAAAGTGCATTATTATGTCAAATGGTATATTTGACTAATAACGCAAAACGTAAGCTCCATGCTATTTTAATAGCATCTATTTTGAATCTCCTCATAATTAACCTCAGGCAAACTGTAATGCAATATACAAAAACTCATTCAGATAATAATTGATTTTTATACCTATATTCATAGTTTTGAAATGCACAGTTAAATTAGAGTCGGATTTTCTAGAACAAATTGTGAAGAACGCGTTCGAATTTAGAACGCAGTGTTTTAAATTTTCGAATTTCGAACCCCAATTTCTTCGGATGCCTCGACGTGTCTCGACTCTCGTGTCACTAAAGGAATGCAATCGCCAACTTTGTAATCTAAGCCCTTATAATAGTTATAGTCATTGTTATTATTATTCATAGTTATAGTCATTGTTATTTTTAAATTAAACCATAGCTATAGTGGACACGTCGTAGTGAAATTAGAACAATAGTATAATAGAAATAATAGAATAATAAATAGAATAATGGAGATAATAATATAAAATCGATTGCGATCGCTTTCGAAACATTATTGCATTAATGCATCCAATGTGATGATTTTTATTAAATTTTCTTATTGTTTATTACTTTCTCGTACGTGATGTACCGTAAGGTGAATTAAATTGCAGTTTGTTCGTTTTTCTTACGATGACAATATATTTTTATTGCCTCGTTACTAGGTTGTCGATCATTTATGTATTCTTTAGCGTTTTTATGTGACTTAATTAATATATATGTCGCAGTCATCTAGTTCAATCTGCGGTTCGATTGAATGACTAGCGCATTCATTGAATGACTCCATTCAATTGAATGACTCGGCCGAACGTTGATTGAACAATCGCCACTCAACGTTCAACTAGTTAGCGATTTTAAACATAGCCCTTTGAAGAGAGCGGATATGAAATTAGTCAGGTAATTGAATGTATTTATTTTTAACGGAATAGGAAATGTATAAGAACAGTATATAACTCTTAGGTAATTAATAGCAATGTATTTATTACTTGGTCTGTCTAATACAATTGGATTTGGTTAGGTTAGATGGCAAGGCGGGAAGCGTAGCGCAGCGAAGCTCCCAAGGCGGCTAAGGCGGCTAAGATGGCAAGATGGCAAGCATCTAACCTAACCAAATCCAATCGTGTTGGACAGACGGAGTAATAAATACATTGCTATTAATTACCTAAGAATTATATAATGTTCTTATAATTCCCTATTCCGTTAAAAATAAAAACATTCAATTACCTGACTGATTTCAAATCCGCTCTCTTCAAAGGGCTCTGTTAAAAATCGCTAACTAGTTGAACGTTGAGTGACGATTGTTCAATCAACGTTCGGCCGAGTCATTCAATTGAATTGAGTCATTCAATGAATGCGCTAGTCACTTAATCGAACCGCAGGTTGAACTAGATGACTGCGACATATACCTAAGCTACGTAGGCTACAAACAAATTTTCATCATTTACCGAGAAAATGTGATGAGAATGTGCCATATTAATATCATAAATGCGAAAGTGCGTCTGTCTGTCTGTTCACGCCGCCGCGCTGCTGAACCGATTTTGCTGAAATTTAGTATGAGTATGAGTACTTTGAGTCTCGGTAAAGAACATAGGATACTTTTTATCCCTAAAAAATCTAAAAAACATAAAAGAATTTTTGCGCAACGGAGTTGCGGGTCTGCTAGTAGTATCTATATATATATATCTATATATTATATAATACTCAAATGTGACTGACTGACATGGTGATCTATCAACGCACAGCCCAAACCACTGGACGGATCGGGCTGAAATTTGGCATGCAGGTAGATGTTATGACGTAGGCATCCGCTAAGAAAGGATTTTGATAAATTCCCACCCCAAGGGGTTCAAATAGGGGATGAAAGTTTGTGTATTATAATAATACTTCTAAACAAAGCTCGTATATAATATGTCCTGACAGGCAATGACCCCAAGATGTGATGTCTACGCAAACTAAAAATATGCGGATAACTTCTTGTTTAATGTTTTACATGATTGGTCCATGGTTTTACCTAAAATTAGGCTCTGTGTAAACGCACAGGTCTGTGTCCCGTCTGCGCCGACAGAAATGGTCAATATATTGTAATTTCTACTGTCATACTGTCGCCATAATTTAAGCCTCCATTCAAAAGTCAAAGGCTCAATGCTCACAATATTGACAAATACGTTCCCACACAGTAATTATTTTACACACGTAGCGATAGGAAATTAAACACTGATGAATCATGTTTTACTAATAAAAATATCCACTAGCCTTTTGGTCTTGTATTATAATATGAAAAGTTGATACATATTTTTTTTATAACCATACTATTAATTAATCAGCAGGTATACTTTTAATATTAAGAGTATTCTTATGACTCCACGATTTGAAACGTCTGTCTAATAATAATAAGCCGCCAGAATAATTTCAATTTCGGTTCGCGGTACTTAAGATCCTCTCCTTAGGCCCAGCAGGTCTTAGGCAGTTATCTCAATCATCTAATCCCCAATAAATCTAGATACCCAAATTTTTTATATTTTTTTTTTAGATTTGACCCTAGGGTCAAAGTCCTTGCACTGAATAACCTCCTTTTTGGACCATCAACGCCAGGTCTATTAACAGGTCGTGGTATGCACCATTAGTAATTACCTTTTGACAATCAAAGTACAGTAAGCTATAAATCCTTAACGTTCAGCCTAACTATTCCACAGAAAATATGTAAATTAGGAGTCGGTATTTCTTAGGTAGTAAGGTTCTGAATGCGTGTACGGTTTGTCGCTAGAAATGTATTATATCTGTGGCATTTGGCATTACAAGAATTGTTTACAATTAAACCTCCGCCGAGTTTAATTGAGCCTTAAATCAATATTATTTGTACGTGTAATGTGGGGACATTATAGGTTACTTTTTCAAATATTCGAAAAGTAGTATAATAGATAGATTTCGATGAATTTGTACAGCAGATAAAAAATAGAGGGTTATACTCTATAATAGACTATGGCAAAAAGCTTAGTCTTATACACGGAGGCTTTGCACGGAGGTACCAAGTGTCAAAATAAAAATATAATGGATTAAAATTAGTGGAAACTTCTTTGCGTTGCGTTGTGCATGTCTGAAAATTCGTAAGACTCTCTTATCTTTCCACCGTTCCTATATACCTGCAACTGCTGTTTTCTTTTCACTTCTGCTGGCACTCCCGAAGATATAATTTTATGTTTCTTTCCAAATTTCAACAATCACATAGATTTAATTTAAAGAAGAAGAAAGATTTAAAAGATGAAAATATAAGGTCATGCTGTGGGCAAAATTTCATAAATAAACTTGATGACCCTTTGAATTTCATATCACTTCCCCCCCTATTCCCTAAAACAAACCTTCCTTTATCTTCCAAAAATATTGCAAGACTAAGGGCCTCTTTCACCACTTCCTGATAAGTGCCGGACAGGCTATCCAGTATCCACAACTTCTTTGACAGATAGAGTATGGAGTATCTATCAGATAAGTCGTGGACAGCATATCTGGCACTTATCAGTAAGTGGTGAAAGAGGCCCTTATATTAGTCAAATATACTTTCAGTCGTTCTATACCTAGCCTTAGTGAGAGGTACGTTGGACGTGTAAACATAATAAAGCACTGGAATCAAATTAAACTGAATCCACCGTAGCTTCGAGTCCTTACGAGATTTCTATAAAGCCCAAGAAGTCCTAAATTAATATTCCTAAATGACACCTAAAGTCTAGGAGTTATAAATTATAAATTTATGGGTGCATAAAATAAACTATTCCTTATCATTATGCTATTGTAGGTCGTGAGACTATATTTTTTATAAAACGTATGCGAGTAATGATGTAGATTTTATCTGTTTGTGCACTAAAATTGATTTCGCATTTTTTAAACCCACAGTTAAGAGGGAACACTAATACAGTAAAATTCGAACGAAGAAACTATTGCTATCACGCTTCACCCTGCGCTGGCACGTGTATTATGATAGAGACAGATACAGTAAATCGAGGTATCGTATTCCTCTGATTTCTCTTTCAAAATAGAGCCTACTATCTAATTAATTTTTTTTTAATATCTTCAGAAAGTCTATGCCTCGACGTTTTTATTTTACCTTAAAGGTTTTTCAAATTTGTTTTATGGTCGGTTGATTGGCGGGGTACTTAATATTCATTTTTTGCAATTTTTGAAGGGTCATTCATGTTTTTTTATTTATTAGTACGTTTTCAAAAAATCGAACGTAGATGCATAGTTTTCACAAATCCCAATAGTGTATAAAAAATCATTTGTATAGACGCATTATCCAGGGAGGAAATTGGGAAATACGTTTGTATGGAAAAAAAGTGCTAGCGTATGCTCTTAAGGTGCCGGTTGGCAGCGGGCGATATGAAGCAACCGCAGACGACATGTCGCAGCGACACTACTGGTTTGTATGTATTTCTATGAAATACCTCCCACAGATAGCGACACACTTCATAGAAACACAGTGTCGCGACGACACGTCGTCTGCTGCAACTTCATGTAGCCGACTTCCAACTTGTACCTTTAAGGTTATATTTGAAATTAAGATACTAGATGACGCCCGCAACTCCGTTGCACCAAAATTCGTTTATCGCGCGGGAACCGTACATTTTCCGGGATAAAAAGTATCCTATGTCCTTTCCCGGAACTTAAAGTAGTCTCCATTAAATCACTTGAACGGTTAGGGCGTGAAGAGAGGCTCCTAATTGCGAGTGTCCATGGGTGACGGTATTTGCTTTTCATCAGATGCTCGATTGCTCGTTTTCCTCCTTATTTACAATTATAAATATGACACACTTTTGCATTTATAAAATTAGTATGGATATTTTTAATCATTGTTGCCTGGAAAATTGTACAAGAGTTCATTCGTTTTGTTCGTTAATTTTTTTCTGTTCTGGGGGTGTAGTGCGAGTTTTATTCGATCATACGCATCGAACACGTTAACGCGAATTTGTATGGGATCAAAGCAGCGCCACCTACTGGCTTACGTGGATACCGCTTTGATCCCATACAAATTCGCGTTAACGTTCTCGATGAGTATGATCGAATAAAACTCGCACTACGCACTCTGTTGTATGTATGTTGCCTTATAATACGAGTATTATGTGGGACTTTTAAATTTTTCACCGACTTTAAAAAAGAAGGTTATCAATTCGACGCGTATGTATGTAATATTTCCAGAACTGCCCAATTTTGGTATATGTTATTCTGTATCAGCGTCAGAACAAATGTGCCAAATTACAAAAGTATGACGTATGTAGAAATGTATTTTTTTGTTATTATAGGTATTGTTCAACTTAGGAAATAGTGCAAGTTTGATCTAAATCGGTTCAGTAGTTTTGGAGATACGGAGTTTTAATTCTCAATTACGTACAAATTAGACGTCGGTTTTATCAAACCGACTTCTAAAATACAGTAATTATAATATGTATTGAATATTGTACTTACTCGTAAAATGCGCGATCCCTTTGAAACCCTTTTCGTTCACGGGCAACATCTCCAATGAAACCTATGCAGTATGCAACTCACGTAATCACGAATTCAAATCGACTTGACGTAATATCGATTTATAATCGAAATATCGATTCCTGATACGGAAGGCACTGATTGCTGTGATTTGTTTAGCAATCAGCGACCGGTAGTGATTCGATACATGATAACAATTGACAGGGATCCTGCTCCCACGAGTATCGTACTTACGGGCAAAAGCTAGTATGATATTTTGAAGACATGAGTGGACGAAGAAGGTAACTAACTATTTGAATTTTGTGCATTAATGGATGCTTTAGGACCGAGAACATGATTTGAATAAAAAAATTCCGCACTACTACAGCTACTTGTACTAATATATTATATCCTGTGCTACAGAGCAAAAAAAGGCTAAAAATTATGTTTTTTGTATGGGAGCCTCCCTTAATTATTTAATTTATTTTAATTTTATAAGTACAAACATATTTGAGCATTTTGTGAATATTTCAAAAGTCTAGCTATAGTGGTTCTTGAGTTATAGCCTGGAGACAGACAGACGGACAGACATCGAAGTCTTAGTAATAGGATCCCGTTTTTACCCTTTGGGTACGGAACCCTAAATAATCGGCCAAGGGCGAGTTGGACTCGCGCACGGAGGCTTTCGTACCACAATAGAGCAAGAGCAAATCTATATGCTGAATATTGTGTTTTTGATGAATTGCTCTTATGTTGTAAAATGTTACTTAGCCACTAATTAGTCCACTCATGTCTTCCCTTATGAGTAACTAGAATTAGTTTTAGCTCGCGAGCCCAGTCGAGGAGAAACGAAAAGTCACTATGCAGGTTAGTATGGATAAAAATTAACCTAATGTCAAAATCTATCAAAATATGATAATATACGGTTATGCGACCAGTGGAAACGAAATATCAATAGTAGGCTGAGAGTAGGTATACATTTTTAGCGCACGGTAGAAAGAGACAGATGTAATTTTGAAAATAACGATTTTCCACTTTGTTGTTGTTAAAAAGTTTATTCGGAATTCGGAAATAAAACAATTTTTATTTATTTTCTTTTGTTTTCTGATGAGTATCGCTGTCCATAAGAAAAAATAAAAGGGGGTTAAGGTTATTTTTAAAGTGTTATTACTTTATTTCATTATACCGTTATATACTTATATATAGTATTATTTCCGATCAAAAGCTATCGATATCGGTTTATTGAAAGTTGTATTAATTGTAGCAATTATGTTATTATTTTCAAGAACTATAATATTATCTGTTCTTTTTTGCAGATCAGAAGCAGAGCACTTAGAAAGCTGCCGGCACTCACAGGTAAAAACTACATGAAAGTAGGATATCACATTATAAAGATGTAGGGTTTTTATATAGCACTTGCTTCTTCGGAAATCATGAGCAATATGATACTTTTGCGGGACTTGAAGCATTAAGTCTTATATCAGATTCCAGAGCCTCAAATATATTAGGCTCGAATTATACAATGTGTCCCGACACCGATCCGACACCGATAGAGTAGTCAACCAAGTTTTGTTGATTACGGAACTCTAAAACGGAACCCTAAACAGCTGATTTTTTGTATATTGGTAATTTAATAGTTATTTAATTTAAGAGTAACCTTGTCCTACAAATAAAACAATCCATATTTTAGGACCATCAAGTCAAAGTATGAAATCCTTTCTATCTCTGTTAGCTACCACTTTCGAGATTTTTCGAAAATAAAAATGTTGTTCGTCTTATCAAAATGTAGCTACTGACAAAAAATTAGCTTGTTAGTTATCACAAAAAAATTGTTCTAGGGCTCCCATACTAATAGGATTTTATCCCGAAAAAATTAATCTTTGAGGGCATCAACTAGTAAACTAAAAACAAAAAGAGGCATATATTGTACAAAGTATTCTACCGCTTATTGCCTTTTATACCTTCTAGCATTCCCTTTCTAATAACTAACCAGTAACCACCCAATAGAGTATAGACTATAAATAAATAAATAAATAGCTCCCACACCGGTTTCGGTGACGGTGGCCGGTTTCATTGAAACCAGGCCAGCTACGCAGGAGTAATTTTTATAGTGCCCAAGTGTGTGCGCAGTACACAAGAGCACTCTCTATTCCTTTACTCTCATAACCCAGTGGGACGGCAGACCGACACGACCGGCGAGAGATCAGGCGCAGGACCGACTTTTTACATGCCCATCCGACGCATGGATCATCTTACTTGTCAGACAATCAGGTGATCAGCCTGCATTGTCCTAACCAAACTTGGAAATAACATGTTTCCAACGCGGGAATCGAACCCACGACCTCCGAGTCAAGAGCCGCGCTCTGTACCACTAGACCACGGAGGCGTTATAGACTAGACTATAGCTACATAGACTATAGCTGTAGCAGGGAAGCACTTACTTGTATAGCAGTCATTAAGATAGCGAGTCACTCAAAACATAATAAAACAATAACTTCCTCTGGTTAATTAATACATTAAATTATAGTAACACATAAAGTTTTAATGATTTACTCAGAGTAGAGTTGGGTCGTTTTGCCACTTCCTGCAACTGAAAGCATTTAATGTATGTGCCTGTATTCAGAATTTGGAACGCCGGAGATAATTAAGAGGACTGAATGGAGATATCGGCATAAGCGATAAAGGACTGTCGAATTAAATACCAATGCTTCTATTTAATTTGACTCTTTGAGAATTCGACGGATATAAAATAATAAAATTTTAAAAACATGAAACCGACTTCAAAATTGTAATTGAGTATTAAAATTCCATATTTCAAAAACTACTGAAGTGATTTTGATGAAACTTGCAGTGTTCGGTATTCCCTAAGTTAAACGATACCTAGTATAACAAAAAAAAACCTTGAAAAAGTACAATCATTGTATAGCTTATTCCTGTTCATAGTTTGTCTATGTCAGAAAAGGTGTTAACTGTTATAATTATTATAATATATTATAGTCGGCCTTACTACAAAGGATTTAAACACCTGTTGGACAGTTGATTAGAAAAAAATTCAGTACATAATTATGGCGTCAAAACAACTGTTCATCAGATATTTAATATTTTGTAGTAAGACCAAATATAATACATTATATTTAACTCAGTACACTTGTCATGAGATGGACTGGTGTCGGACCTATCACCTGTCAGTGCAAACTATAAAGTATAAACCTTCAGGGTATTAAAAGACACTAAATTTCATGACAAACAAAGGCCAGTATTTCCGGAGCCATTTGCAGAACTCATTGAACACGAGAGAGAAATGTCCAGGGATATTAATGCTTCTAATATTGAGAAGTTATTGACAATTACTGCGAACAATAATATGGTTGGCAAAACGAGGGGCGTAGCTAATTTTTATTTCTTCCATAGAGAATCGCCGATCAAAAACGTATGGAATTGACAAGACGTAAGTCGAATGATGAGTTAATAATATTTTTATCGTACGCTTTTGTCAATTCCATTCGTTTTGATCCGTGAGAAAACGTGTTGGCTAAGCTTTACTTTTGAAATTTTATAGAAATCTTTAAAAAGCCTAATAGAAGGCTCTTATAAACAGGGAACCCAAGTCTCGATGGGCCTACGATCAATCCGATAGAATCGATCGGCCTACCCGTATATGCAGTACCCAATTTATATTTTTATAAGCGTAGGCAAGTTTACTTCCGTCGCACCATGTTCTCAAATGGACAGATGTCGCTCATAAGCTGCGGCCTTTACAACATATTTATAAATTCGGGACTGCGACTTTCAGAATATGTTTTAGTAGTAAAGACGTGTCTACTATTGTTCAATTGGTGGATCAAAAATATACTGTATTTTATCTACTCTCATAAATAGAAAGATAATACGGCGATTAACTTTGCAGTCACAAAAAATTTGTATTAATGAAAGGGCCTCAGCAAAGTGACAAAATTTGGAATTATTCTAATAAGTCCTTCAAAGAAAATTTATATTTAACCACAAGACTTTCTTTGCAGACCACACAAGCCAAAGTTAATTAGTAAAGCCAGAACAAATGCTAACCATCGCGATCCTAAGTGAAGAAATAGGGTGTATTGTGTACAGTTCAGAGTTATTTTGCCTTTTAATATTACATAATAGTATGAGAGTGAACTTTATATCATTGCCAATAAGGTCCTTTGATCTGTCAAATGTGAAAATATATTAAAACTGTTTTTAGAGAAAGTAATGGCACAATATAAAAAATATACAGTATACCATATTCATATTGAACCTCAAGAATCTGGTGGGTTAGTTTCAGATAAATAATTCAAGTAGCAAAATAATGCATTATCACATCGCCCACGCCTTGAACTTGTATTTTATAGTATGTTAATAATATTGTGGTTCTAATTTGAATTTACATTTTATTTTTATATGAAAACTAATAAACAAAAATCCCCTTTTCCCTTGGTCATGGGCTCATGGCATCACGCCTAAACTGGATTTTTGATGAGTTTTCGCACTAACATAGAGAAGACCAAGATGAAGGATATAGATTATATTAGGTTAATTAAAAAAATGCACAGTTTCTGATGGATTTATTGAATAGCACTGTATGGGAATAGCATCAGCTCTTCAGAATAAAAGTGATATTTGTTTATTGTCTATTAATTAGAGTTATTAATATTAAGAGACAGACAACTGAATGCTCAATAAACGATAAATTAGCATTGAGTAGAATAATTTAAGTGAAAACCATAGATACATCTGAGTACTAATGTCCGCAACCCGCGTACTGCGCAGACGAGCTACATTATTGCAGGAAAATAATTGTGGTATAATAATAAATCCCCACACCGATTTCGGTGACGGTGGCCGGTTTCATTGAAACCAGGACAGTTACGCAGGAGTAATTTTATAGTGCCCAAGTGTGTGCGCAGTACGCAAGAGCACTCTCATAACCCAGTGGGACGGACGACAGACACGACTGGCGAGAGATCAGGCGCAGGACCGTCTTTTTACATGCCCATCCGACGCATGGATCATCTTACTTGTCAGACAATCAGGTGATCAGCCTGTATTGTCCTAACCAAACATGCAAATAACATGTTTTCAACGCGGGAATCGAACCCACGACCTCCGGAGTCAAGAGCCACACTCTAAACCACTGGACCACGGAGGCGTAGGAGACAATTGTGGTATACAAACTAGATGACCCCCCCCAACTCCGTTGCGCGAAAATTCTTTTACCGTGTAGGAACCATACATTTTTTCGAAATAAAAGTCCTATAACGTCCTTTCCCGGGACAATATGGATAAGTTACATTTACATTAAAACGTATAATGAAGTAAATTATACCATGCTAGACGCTGTAGATAAGAAATGGCCAAATAAGTACTGCAAAGGATCGAGACGTGTGGGAGGAAAGAAGGGGGCCTTTGCCCAGCAGCTGTTATAATCCATACTTATATTATTATAAATGGGAAAGTGTGTATGTTCCCGCGTAATAAAATAATTTTGGCACAATGGAGTTGCAGCTGGCGTCATCAGCCAGTAATAAATAAATAAATTCTGCCGCCCGTATGCGCACCCCCAACGGTATCCGCGCTGCAGCCGACAATTCATTTAAATGTATTCATTGCGAATTATTATTTAAATTATATTGACAATGAATTGGTTCCATAGTAACCATCGACCAATACATTTACTACGAGCTTTCCCTTTCAAAAACCTATAAGTAACGTCCTATAATAAAGATCGAAACTTTCGACCAAAGGAAAAGAACCTACTACGCCTAGTCGTAGTAGGCTCTTTTCCTTTCGTAGTACATACATACATAATATATTATATAACCTCAAGGGAGTTAAATTTTTGAATGTACACCAAAACATATTATACTAATGGAAAAAACATAAAGAAATATAAATAGACAAATGTTTAAATAAACATGTTAGTCGAACTTTAAAATATAGTAGTTTATTTTCACTGCAGACAAGTACTAATGGATACTGATACTTGATATACTGCGAGATATGAGGCGAGAGGATCATTTGGTTGTCTTATTTTGATTGAACTTTTATATTTTTATGTACTATCGAGGAAACTGAATAGTAGGCAGTTGATGGACCTAGACGTCGTTTGGTCGGCTTATGCCAATTAAATGTTAGCTGTTATCGGTTGGATGGGTTTGACGTAACGCGACCAAACTACGTAGGTCCCCCAACTACCTAGGAATCAACTTCTTTGATTGTACAAAGCCTACAGAAAATATCTGCATGTAGAACTCCCGCTGCGTAGATTTGTTTTGATTTTTTATTCACTTTTAAGCCAGATCCTTGGACTTACAAATGTTGAAAGATTCTAAAATTTACTCTTAAATCACTTTTTTGATACTTAATATGATAAAGACATCACATGAATAATTTAGAGTCTTTGATAGTTATAATATTGTCAAAGATGAATTTCCGAAGTACAAAAAATAGACAAGTTCTAGTGCACTAATATTACAAATACAAAAGTGTGTCTGTCTGTCAGTCTGTCTGTTACCTCGGGCGTGACCCAAACCGCTGAACCGATTTTGCTGTTTAGTATGGAGATACTTTGAGACCCGGGAAAGGACATAGTGTACTTTTGATCCCAGAAAAATGTACGGCTCCCGCGCGATAAACTGGCGCAATAGAATTGCGGGTATCATCTAGTATAATATAATTATGTACGAATGTGCTCTAGTTCCTAATGTGATAGGGAATTATTATTATTATTAACAGCCGTTAGTGTCCCACTGCTGGGCAAAGGCCTCCCCTGCCTCCTTCCACGTGTCTCTATTCTTCGCTGTATTTGGCCACTCTTTATCTGCAGCGTCCAGCTCGTCGCGCCACCTTTTCTTGGGTCTGCCCCTGTTTCGCCGACCATTCCGATAGGGAATTATAAAGTCATAAAATAATCCAAATACCTACAGTATTCATTAGATTATTATCTAATTAGAATTTAGATAATAACCTCTATCCATATTATGTATACCAATATTATAAATGTGAAAGTATATCTTTTGGCTGTCTTGTAAGTCCTTACTCTCAGTCCTCAGATCGTTTAATCAATTCGGATGAATGCAAATATTTTAGACCCTTGCCATCCCTTGCAAAGGACATAATATTATTAACGGTCGCATGCGACAGCGATAACAAAAGAAGAACAAATGATTTCCGAGAATCTGTGATCAAGGATTTAAATTTCTTACTGACAAAACGTTCGGTTCCCGTGATAAACGAGTCAATTGCGAACAATGTTGCGGGCGACAACTAGTGTTGCAAATTTCTGATCCTGTTTCACATAACCACACTAGATTAATGCTTGCGAAAGCATAATTATAGGTATACATATTTGGTTACAAATGAAAATTTTATGATACTTAATGCTAATTTATTTTTAATTTTATTTCTTAATTTAACGTGTTTACATCATAGTTATTATTCCCATAAGTAAATTAGCAAATTAAATTAGGAGATAAACTACACTTTTAAAAGCTTAAGTATTACTTTCATAAAATTGCCTTTTATGTAATATAAAATATTATGTAAGAGTGTTTTTATTCAAAGAAGGATAATATTCATTCAGCCTACTTTAGTTAATCGAGATAAAGTTATCTGCTGATACATGAAATAAGAGTTTATTGGGATGAATATTAATATTGTATGATAACGCCGATAACTCCAAAATAACCGTACATTTTTCTGGTATGAAAAGTACCCTATGTCTTATCCCGGGGATCAAAGCATCTCCATAGCAATCCTTATTCAATTCAATTCGTTTGTTTCAGACATAGACCATAATATAAATTGAAAATTACAATATAATACTATATTACAATAAATACATAGCAAAAAAAAATAATTACAAAATTGTTGGGTAAGTCTGAGAATCGGCGAATATTTTCTTTCATACGAGAATAACGTATAGCAATAATCAAAAAACGTTTACTGATTAAGCTAGAAGATTAAGATTCTATGAAAAACAAAGTGAGGGAGAGAAAGATACAGCAATTTAATAGATGCCTTATTTACATGTAAAATATTATTACAAGCGGTCCTTCTATGATCTCATATTATGTATGTATCGGCATGTATGTTACATGTACTTTATAATGGTTTGTTGGAAATTATCATAATACTTGAGAAAAAAGCGATTTGATATCTCGTGAACTTGTCAAACCAGTCCTTGATAGAAGTTAACTAGAATTATTACAACATGGAATATTTCTCTGTTTGTAGTATATTGAAGTAGTTTTGGCGAGTAGAAATCTCTTTAAAATTCTCCTCTTCCGATGTATCCCACAGAGAATTTCCTCTGCAAAAGAAAACGAACATTTAATAAATACTAGCTAAAAGCTGAACTTTGTTAGGGCTCGCGTCGTCACACCTTGACTGACTGATGATGTAGAATGTAGATACAAATCAATAAAAATTACAATGTTAAAGGGCAAAATGACTATGTTTTTCCGTAAAGTGTACCACAAAATACAAAGATTGTGGGATATACTAGGGCTCACTTTGCTCGCCCTTATAAAATAAATGTTATTTTATAATAGTAATTTTCTATTTATTATTTCAAAGAATTTGATTTTCGTAAAAGTCTCAGGAAAACCATTGAACTGTACGAGCGTTGAACTCTTTTGTATGCGAATGATTTTGTTCGCTCGTTACGAAAAATAATTATCATGAGATCACATTAATCGTTTGCATTAAATTAGTAAATTAAAATTATTTTATTATATAAATTATTTAAATGAGGTTTTTGATACAATTTTTGCACAATACCTATGAAATCAAGTTCATCATCATATCAGCCATTATTCGTCCACTGCTGGACATAGGCCTCTCTCAATGAACGCCAAGATGGCCGATCTCCTGCTATACTCGCATCCAACATGGGCCCGCTAAACGGAGATCGTCGTCCCACCTAGTTGGAGGTCGACCTACAATAAAATAATAAATCAAGTTATATAATTAAAAAATAAATAACCTTATGATTAGCATTTCCTTACAATATACTTCCATGTGTGTTATTATAAGATTTAAAATAACATAATATCATGCAATTTAATACATTAAATATTCCAATTACAATTTGATGTTATTTTACCTTCCACAAAACAATATTTAGCGTACAAGGAGTAAAAACCTTTTAATAGAACCTATAATCTGTATAAATATAATTCTACTTACGAGACCAATACAAATCGTCGTAATAATTGAAGAAGAGAGAGTGGATGAAATGGTTAACCCATTTCCTTTAGTAGCATATTTTTATAACATAAGGACAGTTACTATTTTTTCTCTTATTCTTTGAACAAACATTATAACTCGTCTACTTCATCATTTAGCTAATATAATATCTGGCTATACCTACACAAAATACAAATTTTTAGGGTTCCTTACTCAAAGGGTAAAAACGAGACCCTTTACTTACTGAGACTTCGATGTCTGTCCGTCTGTCTGACTGTCTCCAGGGGGGGCGGGGGGGATTTTATACACCAGATGTTGAGTTGAAAGAAGACAAATATATCTGCGAAAACCGTATGCAAATCGGATCAGTAGTTTTCGTGTTAATGAAAAAAGTTTGATACAAAATCTGACTCCTCTTTCGTCCCCTTAGAGGGGAGGGGGAGGAAGGCAAATATTTCGGTGAAAACCACATTCAAATCGGATGAGTAGTTTTTGTGTGATAGTGGAACAAACATACAGACAGACAGACTGACAAAAAACTAACCACATTCTTGGCTTCTATGGCGATGTAGTGACACCCCCCGCTTAATATTTTTTGAATATCTTTAATATTGTACAGAATGTATATTACATTCCCGGTCCGAAAGCCTCCATTTATGCATAAAAAACCATTTTCAAATTGTTAGTTACCTACTTCACTTGCATCTTCAGTTTTACCTACAAGACTAATACAAATCGTCGTAATTATGACATTTTCCGTCGTAATGACTGCATTACCGCACTTATTACTACAAAATATAATTTTTGCCATTACTACAAACATCCTCTCGTTGATTTTTATCTATTTTTACTACTTACCAGTGGCACAATATAAATATCATACAGTAGAATGAAATTTCGCGCACATTTGACGGGACACAGCGGGGCGGGCCGTAATTTTCATACACACTGGTTATTTCTAGACAGTAGACGGTGGTGGATTGCCCCAGCGCTTGTCCCAGCGTCTGAAATATCCGCATACAAAAGTAAAAAAGTTACTCTTTCAGAACTGCTACTTTGACAGTGAACTCATTACAGGGCACTCATACACACCCTAAAGTATTATTATTTAGTTTTTGTACACATTATACCTATATCACATCTTTATCATAAATCATAATACTAGTTGACCCGGTGAACTTCGTATCACTTTGGAAATGTTATTCGCAATTTTTCCATTATTTCTCATCTTTAAAACCTTCCCTGGACTTCCAGGATCATTTTAAGTCCAAAAATAGCCAAATCGGTTCAGCCGTTATCGAGTTTTTGCGTTACTAACACAATTGAAGATCCATTTAGTTATATAGATGTAATAATCTGGTTAACATAACCGCTAACTTGTTATAAACGATGATTACGTTTAGCCGTAAAAGAGTTCATTACCAAATTGCAGATGGCGGTCGCAAGCCGTTGATCCCGTAAGGCGTAATTACAACGTTAAGCGTCAAATGGGATGTCTTTAGTGATTTATATTGGTCAAGATTATGGTCATCAAATTGCCTCTAAATATCTTTAAAAACGGCTTACAAGCTTAAAATAATTGAGAAGAATAATTTGCAATGTTTCCAGCTTTGTTGAATCTTATAGTGAGTCCTTTTCTAAGCCATTTTCTCTTTTCATAATATATGAAAAAAAAAACACGCAACAGTTCTATTATGTAAAGTAAACTTAAGGCTGATTTACATTGATACGGTAGCTGGCGCCAGCATCACTGGATTCCGTCGCTGCAGTGCTGGATGCTGGACGCTGGACTGGATTGAAACATGTTTACATTGATACAGTGCTGATCCAGCGACGGAATCCAGTGATGCTGGCGCCAGCTACCGTATCAATATATATCAGCCCTTAGTGAGAAGCAATAATTAGTTGATTATTATTATCAATTGAACATAATAATTTGTTGCTTTACTTAACGATTTTATCACGACTTTTTTAAAATTTCCAGTATATTATATAAACACAAAAACATTATAATTAAACACAATTTATTTAAAGTGTTCTTAATTCAAAAACATGTATTTATTCGAAGCAGTCAGCGGAAAAAGATTAGTGCAAAGCTATTTTACCACCACCTTTATACCAACGATATAAGAACTATATAATCAAAATAACTTTACACATAACTCTATAACAGCGATACTCAACCTTTTTAGTTTTTACGATATGGACCATAAACACGTATTAGTCAGTGTCGGGAGCCGCACCCAACATTAAAAGTAACTAAAAAGGTTTATTGGGTACTTAGTACTTACCTCCAAATCTTCAAAAAGGTTTATTGAATAACTCCAGATCTAAATAAGTTTATTTTTGTGACTAAATCCAAAATAGCGACGAGATGACGACGAGAAATATTGTTTTTTTTTTGTAGGCACAACAAAAATATTAAAATTCCCAATCATCTGGAAACAATACAATAATATTATGTTCATCAGATAATGCAATGTGTCCCGACACCGGTGTCCGATTCTTTAATGTCAAGTCAGATAGTTTACAAGTTATAACGATTTTCTTATGAAGTACTGGTCAGATTACTATGAGAGCCAGAGAAAAAAAAATTTATTTTCAAAGTTACAGACAAAAAATTTTAATAGCCAATTTGTCGATAAAATATTATGCCCTATTTCATAACCTTATAGGCTCGGACATTGTTTAACTTTCGTTCATACTTAAAATAACTCTTGACAATGCTTTGCAAGCACTCAATAACTTTAACTTCACGTGGGCCCCTGATAACGTTCCGGCGGGCCACATGCGCACTGCGGGCCGCAGGTTGAGTATATCTGCTCTATAATGATCCCATCTACATAATTAGATGTAATTTTTATGCACGTTACAGAACGCCTTTTAATCCGAAGTGTTTTTACGATGCTATTAGTAACAAGCTACAATCTTCTTCAGTTATTGTAATTGAATATACTTTGAAGTGTATTGCACTAGTTATTTCTTGCGTCATGATGATTATAACAGTTGAAATCTTAGTTTAATAGTTTCGGTAATAGATCCAAATAAGTTTTTTTCGCGTGTAACTTCGGAAGCTCTATTCAGGATTGTATGCTACAAGTTACAACCTTCCTTCTGGCATGGAAAATGATTTGGGCTGATTCTCAGTGACTTAATCTGTCCTTTTTGGAATAGTTTCGCAATAAATACGCAACAAGAAAACAATGTACTGTTTGTAATGTTTGTTACTTTTCCATGCTTAATCCAAATTCTTTACTAGTTGTAAAAATATTTGCTTTTTTATTAACTGTCAGTTATGTAGAGTAGTTATAGTAGTTGGCTAGTAGGGTAGCTGCCGCACTTAGAGACGAATATTAAGACGGAACGCGGGGTACAAATTAAATGAAGAAACTATTGCCATCGCGCATCACCCTGTGCCGGCACGTGTATTGTAGAGACAGATACAGTAACGGCCGTTCCCAATATTTGATCTATCTCTTACTTGAGATAGGAATAGCTCACATTAGACATTAGCTCCATATATTTTATGTCAATTCTATGTCAGCTGCGATCGGTTGTATGTCAAACTAGAGATAGATTGAATATAGGGAACGGCCATAAATCGAGGTAACGTAGTCCTCTGATTCCTCCTTCAAAGTAGAGCCTATCTAATTTTTTTTTAACATCTTTAAGAAGATTCAGTCTATGCCTCTACGTTTTTATTTTATTTTAAAGATTTTTCAAATTTGTTTTATGGTCGGTGGATTGGCGGGGTACGGGGCATTCATTTTTTGCGATTTTTGAAGGGTCATATTTTTTATATATTAGTAAATTTAAAACAAATCTAACGTAAAGACATGGCTTTAACAGATCCCAATATTGAATAAAAAAACATTTGTCTAGAGTCTAGACGCATAATTGTCTAGGACTCTGGAGAGTAAATTGGCATTTGGCGAATACGTTTGTATGGAAAAACAGTGTTAGCGTACCCAGCTCTGAACAACTAAAATATAATTAAATGTAGATTTTTGACAGAAGCCCTATTATCTGTCAAACTCTTCATTAATTTAAAGTTTAATCATCATTAATTTTCTCTGAATGTAGCAGTAAAGTTAACTAAATAAATCCCTTTATAAAGACCTTTAAAGCATTAAGCAAGTAAAACTTACATAAGAGAACAAGCTTGCTGAAGTGAGAATCCATGTTGAAGGCTTGATTACCCATTAACAGGTACTTCTGAAAGGTCATCTTGTGCTGATAAAGTTGAAAGGTATTTTATGCATCGAATATACACCCATTTGCTATCATGTTCGACATTTTGAATTATAATAATATAATAATAATAATATCTATGGACGCTTCACACCACGTCAGTCTGGCCCCGTGCTAAGTACCTAAAGGACTTGTGTTACAGGTACCAGACAACGGAAATATATTTAATACTTTTATACTATACATATATTTAAGATTTTTATTATATCATACACATATTTAAATTATTTAATACACATCCAGACCCGGGAACATTGAAAACTTTTTGTTCCGTCGGCGGGATTCGAACCCGCGACCCCCGGCTTGAGCTACCGACGCGCTCACCACTGAGCCACAGAGGTCGTCGAATTGACTGATTGAAAGATAGCAGAATATTATACAGATAAAATATAGGTTCAATTAAATAGAGATAAGTATACTAAAGTTCAATTAAAATAATGAGACACATAATTTTATACCACTTTTGAAATTTTAATGGAGTTTTGTGCCTCGATGATGATGATGAAGAATACGATTCATTTTTAGACTGTAAAAGTATCATATTAATTATTATTATTTACTAATTAATGCCGTCATATTCGTTCCACTAAAATAAATTTATTTCATACAAAATAAACAATATTATTTTAACCTGAAAAATTGTATGGATCCTATACAGGGTCAGTGCATTTATCTAATTTAAAAATTATAGAATCCTTTCCTGCGGTAAGTACTCTAAGTATTTCCAATCTCCATATAACACGATACTATCCGTTGTAAATAATGCCAAGCCACGTAATCATCATCAGCCACTGCTGAACGTAGGCCCCCCCTTAAGTCAACCTTCCCAATCTTGGGCAGCCCTCATTCCATCCGCTGCAATCTTCAAATCATCGGTCCATCGATCCGCGGTGTCCTACGTTTTCTCAATCGTGGTCTCCACTCTAACATTCGTTAATCCATCAAATCTACATACGTTCTAGCACTTGTCTGTTCAAATCATGACATCAACTACACAACGTCCGCAACTCCGTTGCGCTAAAACTCGTTAATCGCACGAAAACCGTACATTTTTCCGGGACAAAAAGTATCCTATGTCCTTTCCCGAGACTTAAAGTATCTCCATACCAAATTTCAGCAAAAAAAGAGGTAACAGACAGACAGACAGACACACTTTCGCATTTATAATTTTAGTATAGAGTATAGACTATAGATCCCGTAACTCCGTTGCGCCAAAAATCGTTTATCACGCGGGAGCCACACATTTTTCCAGGACAAAAAGTATTCTATGTTTCCCGGGACTCAAAGTATCTCTATACCAAATTCCAGCAAAATCGGTTTAGCGGTTCGGGCGTGAAGAGGCAACAGGCACACACACCTTAGAATTTATAATATTAGCATGCCTTGATCAAATAACGTGACATCAAAAGGGCGTGTGATGATGATGAGTTCTGTCACGTCCCCAGTCCCGATTCTGTCACGTACGGACCTAGATGAGTCTAGCGTATCGCGTAACTACCGTAATGAGATTATAACATTCCTGTTACAAATTGACGCGGTTGCCAGCCCTAAAATAGGGCTGCTATATTATTAGGGTTGTCAACCACCGGTATTTCCATATTAAATATTTTTTACACTCAAATCACTGACCGATTGAGATTTTGCTACGCAATAACTTTTAATATGTACGGCTCCTGCAAAATTTCACACTCATGTTAATATGCAAATTATACTTAGTAGACGTATAGTTCAATCCACGAGACCAGCTGATAACAAGACACACAATTTTTTATATATAAAATAAGGGGGCAAACGAGCAAACGAATCACCTGATGAAAAGAAACTACCGTCGCCCATGGACACTCGCAACAATTAGAAGCTACAGGTGCGTTGCCGGCCTTTCAAGAGGGAATACGCTCTCTTCTTGAAGGTTCGCAGGTCGTATTGCATATATTCAAAATATTAAAGGTACTTACTTACCTACCATAATCTTTTATACCTCGTTTCTTAGTTTGCAGCTAATTAGGGTTTTGAAATAACCAACAAGAATAGTATAAGAATTTGGAAGTAACTTGATGGCTATTTTCCAAGTTGGCCTTGGACTAGAATCTATTGTTTAGCGGCAATTTTACGTATGCGTCTTTTTATTGTAGACGGAAATTTGTCTCCGCAAGATTATGTCTACAACAGCTGGGCACCTACGAATTGAATTAACATTTTTAATTTCACGTTTTTAAAATAGATTCATTAACCGTGGGAGAGTCATGCTTCGGCACGAATGGGCCGGCTCGACCGGAGAAATACCACGGGCTCACAGAAAACCGGCGTGAAACAGCTCTTGCGTTGTGTTTCGCCGAGTGAGTGAGTTTACCGGAGGCCCAATCCCCTACCCTTTTCCCTTCCCTACCCTTCCCTATTCCCTTCCTTACCCTCCCTTACCCTACCCTATTACCTCGTAAAAGGCCGGCAACGCATCTGCAGCTCTTCTGATGCTGCGAGTGTCCATGGGCGACGGAAGTTGCTTTCCATCAGGTGACCCGTTTGCCTTTTCTCATAAAAAAAATACAAAGAAGTACGCTGAATCTGGGTGTGTGATAAAATAACAACACATGAACACACCACGAATACTCAAACCTAGTAAGTTAAGTATCTGCGCTTGACTATAAAACAACAACCAATATTTCGGCATCAGACAATTTAATAGAAATCTAATTCATTCCATACGTTATAAATGACTTTTAAATACAGCCTTCCAAAGGGCGTGGTCACTAAAAAAACGGCTAATAAGCTAGTTAAGCACGCAGTTAAAAATAACGTTACTTAATTTGAGTAACTGTTAGGTGAGGCGTCGCGTAAATTGTAAACCTATAATCTTGTTACTCAATAGTTAATACGTCAATAAGTGCCGCTGATTTTAAAGCTATAAGCAGATATTATTTGAAGCTTTCAACAAGAAAACACTTATTAAAATCCAAGTTTTGTCATCGCTTTTTCTCCTAATTGGCGATTACAAAAATATTATGTTAACATGTTACATGAGCATTGAGCTAATGTCCATGAAGTAGACTAATTATACGCTTTTTATTAGCTTCACCTGTATATTTGTTTGTAACATGTTTGTAACCGACTTCTTTGGGCGCGATTTTGACCCACTTTAAACGGCCAGATTTCGTTCAAACTTTGTAGATTTATCGAGGACCGATGACAATACACTAATTTGATATAATTATTCCATTTTTCAATTTTTATGTTTGTATGTTTGTTTGTAACCCTATAAAAAGCGTGTTTTTAGTTTTTTTTAACTATTACTTATTATTAACAACGATAATTAATAAGTAGACAAACTCCTATTACAAAACCTTCGAATAAAACCGTGCTCCAGTGACATTATGGGTGGGTTGCATCATCTCACGTTAACTGTAACTTTAACTATAACAAAATGTCAAAAGAATTATCAAATCCCATCTCATCAATGTTAAAATCAATAATGGACGCCTGCAATGCAACAACGCCTCTGGTGCAACCCACCCTAAGTGTTAGTGGTGGTTAATATAACGTATAGCTTAAAAAACTAGCGCGCTATTTCTTTACAACGTATAGCGCGCGCTATAAATTTATGCATAAGACGCTATAACGTTATAACGTATAGCGTCAAAACTAGCGCGCTTGAAAAACAACGAGTCAAGAATCGTTATTCGTTATAACGTATAGCGTCAAAACTAGCGCGCTTGAAAAATAACGAGTCAAGAATCGTTTATAACGTATAGCGTCAAAACTCAAAACTAGCGTTATAACGTATAGCGTCAAAACTAGCGCGCTTGAAAAACAACGACGTTGATTTTATCGTTATAACATAGCGTCAAAAATAGCGCGCTTTAAAAATATAGCTTATTCGATGTAACGTGCTAGGCAAATATAGCCGTTAGGAACACCACTACTAAGTATGACTTAGCGTTGCTTAGCTTCACATATTAATGGGAATTTAAAACTTTTGAGTAAACATTAACTAGGAAATTATAATTAATAACAAGACTTTTGTTAATGCATCTACATAATAAAGACAATCTTAACTTCTTTCATAACTATAGCTGGTCTACTAGATTCTGATGGCAAATTTTTACAGCAGATTTTCAGAAAATATCCTTGATCATTGGATAAATTTATATATTTACATGTTTCACACACAGAATCACGTTCTGCTATAAGGAAAAAAAAGTATCAAAATGTTTTATTCCAACTACCCTGGTATTGTTAGGGTCAAATTTCTCACTTTTTGCCATCAGATTCTGGTAGACCTATATTTGCCATTGTTATTAATTGTTACAGATAATAATAATTATTATTAACAACATTTTTTAATATCTTTTTCTTTACATTCATTTCTGAATGGGTCAGTCATATTGTGAGCAAATTTAATGAGGTGATAGAGGCTAGAGCCTGTTCTTACGTTGAAAAATATGTGTTATTATATACTATGAAAAAATAAGCAGTTCTTACATGCTGAGTAAGATATAAATTAGTAGGCTGTTTTTAAGCTGTAATAATTGAGTAATGAAATATCTCATACAAGCTCATAAATATTCAGAAACCGTTTATCGGGCTTTCTGTATACTTTACACTCATAAATCATTTCAATTAATTTACTTTTTTTAAAAGAATAAGCTTTTATAGGGTTCAACAGAAGCTTTACCCGTTTTACAATGGAGTGGTATTATTATCCTGAACATGAACGTAATGAAAAATTGTAGTGGAATTTGTTTTTAATAATATTTTGTAATTAAATTATGTAATGTATAAGCTTAGAGTTCGTTTCGTATTCATTTTTCGAATTCACTTCAAGTAAACGTAAATTAAAATAATAATTCGAATATTATACTCAAAAAGACACGAAGCATTTCATACAACAAATAAACATTAATCAGTTGACTGAACCTGATATTATCAAATTAAAATTTTTAGGGCCTGTTTCACCACTTCTTGATAAGAATAGGCTATCCACCACTTAACTTGACAGATTAATGTATGGAGTATCTGTCAAAAAAGCTGTGAATAGGCTATATTCGGCACTTTATCAGAAAGTGGTGATTTGGTGAAACAGGCCCTTAATATAATAATAATATTATGTTTCAATGATCGCTCTAGCTGTTGTATTTCAATAACTAACAATGTGTCGTACATGCCACATAATAACAATATTTTTCCAGTCCAGTGGTCTAAAGCGTCGCTCTTGACTCGGAGGTCGTACAGGGTTCGATTCCCGCGTTGGATACATTTTATTTCCAAGTTTGGTTAGGAACTTAGGACAATCACCTGATTGTCTAACAAGTAAGATGATCCATGCGTCGGATGGGCATGTAAAAAGTCGGTCCTGCGCCTGATCTCTCACCAGTCGCGTCGGTCTTTCGTCCAACTGGGTTATGAGAGTAAAGGAATAGAGAGTGCTCTTTGTACTGCGCACACACCTGGGCACTATAAAATTACTCCTTCGTACCTAGCCTGGTTTCAATGAAACCGGCCACCGTCACCGAAACCGGTGTGGGGAGTATTATTATTTTTTATTCTTTAGTAGGACGTAGGTACTCTACATTTTTGCCAACATTATTGTTTTTTTTTAGTTACTCGGTAGTCGGTACTCGGTATTATACTTATAACTCTCATAATATTGCTACTGCTCAGTATTGATGAAAACACTATAATAATTTTTATCACCCAACTATAGATTTAAATGTGGAATATGGGACTTATTTAACAAACTACGGAACCCTGCTTCCGATAATGAAGTCGCGCTTCAGCATTTTTTAGCACCACTGTCTGACAGACTAATGGTTTATTACACCTGTGTTATCGATGTTAAATGAAGCCCAAGATGTCTTTAATGCTTACAGTCTAGAATTCTAGACTTATTATTTAATATAATATACAGTACGTTTCAAAAGCAGTACTTATAGTAATGGGGGTCACTCAGGGGGTCATTCTAAACAACCTTTGTTCAGCAATGGAGAATAATTTTTTTTTGCGAATTACCAAAAGTCGTAGAACAAAAGTTGTTCAGAATGACACGCTGATGTCACCCCATTTCGGCTTATTATACCGCTATTTAAACACTCTGTAAAGCCAGTAGTCACATACTTTGTTAAGGCGCCAGCTCGATTTCTGCATTGTTGATGTTTTATTTTTTGCATCATAAAGTTAAAGTTTAATGTTATAAGGTGGTCGATATAAAAAGTAAAATCATTGACTTATTTATTAGTATCGTCTTGTACTATTATATATTCTGTGGTATCGTAAAGACTGCCTCTTTGTCCGGGAAAAAGGCTTATTGCATGATACTAGGCGAACATAATATTATAATCTTACCTATGCCTTGATAAGGAGGTGTTTTGATGTTAAGAAAGGGAAAAGGATAGTTTCTTTTTCTTAAGTGTTATTGTCCCACTGCTAGATAAACGTCTCCCTAAGGTCATCTCTATCATAATATTTTATATCGGTCCTGTCACACCATCTTTTTTAGGCCAGCCACGGTGCCGTATCATGCTTAGTATGCCTAGCAGTAGAGATTTTATTAATATGCAGATTAGATACTACTGCGAATAAATAATATTATATTATTGTATGGTTCCCGCATGGTAAACGAGTTTCATCGATTACTTATACTATAACTGTACCTTTTAGCCTGTAGGCAACCTCTCGTTTTTATTTTCCCATGATATATCAAGGACGGGTATAGTAAACATTGTTAAGTATAATTAACACAATTATTTACAATAATTATTATTATTTCAATTAAACCGTATGCTACACCAGTATACGTGTCTGGTATGATACACCAGATTCCGCAGGAAAAGATAAGTGCACTATTAAACAATTAACAACTTGTTTGAAGTACAGTTTGATAACTTTTTCATCTAGATTCCTTTTACTTGTATACAGCGAATCCACAATACAAACTAATATTACAAATTTAATAAAAGCGTGTGTGTTACCTCTGTAAACCGCAGAACAGACAAAGTATGGATATACTTTGAATCCCGGAAAAGGACATAGGAATTAGGATACTTTTTATCCCGAAAAATGTACGGTTCGCGCGCGCGATAACAGAATTTTGGCGTAACGGAGTTGCGGGCGTCACCATGTATCCTATAAAATAGGGATTAGGGACGCATTTTTGCGTTGCGATGTAAAAATACAATGTTCATGTATACCCAAGAACTTTATAACGGTTGTAAAAACCTATTATAAATCTTTAAAATCCTTGACGTTTAAAAATAAAATAGCTGCAGGAGGTAAAAATGTAGCCCTATTAATTGAGCGAGTGCGAGAGTAAATTATCCAAAAGAACAGGCCAAGAACTGACTTTATATTGGTCACAGATTGACGAAATGTGGAGACGTAGCAGTGTTGTCAGATTAAACTTTTTGTAATTTTACAAACATACAAACCTTTTAAGGACGCTAGTACAAATATCAGCGATTTTCCGGTACCCTATTAAAGAATAAGGAGTCAAACTGTGAGGATATTTTGGTTTCAAATGAAAGATAATATATTCATATCCACGACTGTACCATAAAAATTCTATAGCCGCATACAAAATTTTCACATAAAATACGTTTTAACCATCACAATAATCGCAAAATATGAAAAAAATGGGGTCTGATTAGGTACCTTAATATCTAAATACACTGAACTGAGGAAAATAAATATACAAAAAAATTATTGCTTATAAAATAAACAACTTTTCCAGTTATAAGAAAAATAAGAAAATTTCTCAAATTTTTTCATACATTTTCGCCATATCAAGAACGCGGCGAGCGTCGTAACCGCCACTGTACAAGGCGCGCTAATATGAATCTTATTTTAATGTCATTAACGTCGATATTCGTACTGACAGACATCCGACCTGCTAATTCTCCGGTTGGAGCATTCTTAAATAATAAAGATAAATTATGAATTACTGATAATATCAATAAGTTTTCAGTCAAAACAATTAGAATCACTGTTGGTAAGCAATCTAAGAAAAACTTGATTTCTGCCCCTAGTCCTAGAATTGACATAAGGTGATTTTATTTAACGCAAATTACTATGTATACTACAATAAAACCGTTATGATTACTAATTTGACATGGACTTTGTGTGAAGCCATTTTGGCTCTATGATTAATCTGATCCTTGAAGGCTTATCAAAACTGAGAACGAACTTTATAAATAAACTGCGATATATCAAGCTTTTGATCGTATCAAGTACGTTCATATAAAAAATAATAAAATTATAAGTACAATAGCTTAGCACCTTTTGTTCAGTCCAATTAAATTCTCGCAGTGTATTCATCTGTCAATTTAACACTCCCGCCAGTTTTGTTTTTTTTTCTGATATCGCTGGACACAGAGATATTGTCCAGTCGTACTTCACACGTGTATGACCATTTACTACAGTAAAATGCCGTGTTTTATTACAAAACTTGCACTTATTAAAAAAATTCAAGCAATAGTATAAAGCATGTTCTTTAGTTCAGGGACTTTTTACTCTATTTTTATGTTCTCTATCTGAACTATAAAATACCATCTTACTACGACTAGTATTACAATAATAAGATAACTGCGCTGTAAGTTGTTATTATTTTGCAGTTTTTATGATAAAAATCCCTTTAAAATAGCTATAATGTGACAATATAACAGTAATGTAGTGATAAGTGGTAATTTAATCATAAATATTCAATGTTGCAGTCACTGAGAACATTATCAGCAAATTGTAAATCGTCCGTATTATCATGTTCCAGGATTATCACAATCTTGCAATAAAACGATTGGAATACTTATTACATACATTTTTTATTGATCTTTGTTCGATTTTTATTCTAGCCAAAGTGTTTCAAAAGAAATACCTTTACAGTTTATGAGAATTTTACGCAACGCCCTTATTATAATAATTATTATGACCGTTAAATATTTTAAAGAAATATAGATGTCACTTTTAAAAGTCAAAATCTGTAGAAAACCAAAAAAACTACTATCGATTTTTACACTTTAGCCTATAACTTTAATAATTTTAACTATATGTTTAAGGATCTCTAAAAATTGCTCGATCCATCTACTTTTATGGCTGATGTGATGTGACAATGTTTAACATGAGAGACGTGGTTGTACAAACCGGTCATTTCGCAAAAAGTACAAAACCTCAGTTCGCATGCAGCTGTCGCAGGGTGCTAAAAATTTATAAGCAAATAAATTTTAATAATCAACATGCTATTATGCCTTATATGAAACAAGCTGGATTATTTAGGGTTCCGTAGTTCTTGGAACCCTATTCGTCTTAAAATAATCTGAGCTCAGCTTCGTCATATTATCTGTCTGTCTTTGATTCTCAACATCACCAACAATAAAATATAATAATTGCAAAGTAGATGAAAGTTTGCTGCACGGTACCATATTATATTGTGTAGTACGGATAAATTATAGCCTATTTGCCTCTATGTAGGTAATGAAAACCATTATATTTTTTGGCGTACAATATACATCTTTACACCTTCCTTAATCCTTTACACGCAAACTGTTAATGAGTAATTTTTCAACATAATAACATTATCATTGCGAGATTGCTAGGACGAATATAGATGCGCTTTTCTTTTGTAAGATATTCAGTATCAAAGCCACGGGTTATCTGTGATCAAAGCGCATAAAATTGGCAACATATTCAAGTGCTAATTTAGTTTTTTCTTTCTATTTCAGATCCAAGATGAGTTCTAAACTTCTGGTGATCACGATCGTCCTTGCCCTAGTCTACGATGCGCAGGCGGCTCCTAGCAGAAGATCTCGTGCTGCAGCCATAGAAGACACCAACAGGGAGAGTAAGCTAGAAGAGAAGTACAAGACAACGACCACAGAAGCACCGAAACGCAACAGCAGAAGGAACAAAGCGCTCAACTTATTCGGATACTTCCCTCCATTCCTGTCTTCCAGCCTGGACTACGCTGAAGACGATGACGACGATATCACCTTCTCAGTCAACGATGACAACTTTGATGGTGAAGATCTGTCCAGAACGATCCCGTCCAAACGCCGCCAGCAGAATAAACACAAGAATGGGAACCAAGATGCCTACTCTAATGATAGACTGAATTCCCTACAATACGATAACTCCCCCATCTTCTATATACGGCTCCCTCCTACCCCGTACATGTTCGTTCCTGGATTAGGGTATGTCTCGCAACCACCCAGTCTAGGACCTCCCATGCCTCCAATGATGCCAAACCCAGCGCAGGACCCTTTCATAAACTTGCCTCTAGACTTCGTCTCCAACGGGAAGCCGACTGGAGTGTACCAGTGGAGCGGGGCTGGTTTCCCACCGTCCCCACCAGTGGATCCGTACTATGGTGGAGCCCAGCCCATGATGCCTTCGCGCCCGAGCTACAACGGCTACAAGCCCAAACCCAAGCCGGCTCCGAGCAACTCCAAGATAACGAACCTCAAAGGACCCTACGTCTTCAACGGAAAACCTGGGGACAGCGTATACGTTTTGAGGGATACCTACAACTCTATATATTCGGATGCTCTACAAAACTTCTATCCTTAAGTTCCCTTGTATTTTATGCGTGGCTCGTATCGAGTCGGTAGGATAATAGTTACAAAATATCACATCTTACCCAATAGCAGCCAGTATTTTAGGACAGAAGGTCCATTTTTGAAGGTTTAGGGACTAAAATCAACTGCATTTGGGCAAGATAGTTTTGTCACAATATAAAATCAAAGTTTGGTGATGAAAACGTAGTATTTAAATGACAATTTCTATCGAAATATACTCATTCTAACTTTACAAGCTATTTTTACTAGTATGAAGACAGATTGTTAAGACTGGAAAGGCAAAATTAGGTTAGTTCTAGTGATGAGAGCTAAAGTATAATTTGAAGTGTGTGCTGAATATTCTCAGAATATAATGAGAAGGCTCAAGCTCTCTTTTATATGCCTAGACTTGCAATTTTACAGGAATTTATTTGAACGAGTCAATCATAATAATATTTATTATTTTACTATACTTACTATAATAATATAAGTTAATTTACTATACTATAATAATATACTTAAGTCATTATCTGATATTCTTTATAGCGGATACGTGAGAAATAGGTACTTATACTTAATTATTATTAACTTAACAAATATGTACTTAAATAGGATTTTATTAATTTTTTTAATTTATTTTATTTTTAATAAGATACGTACAAATTTTAGACAAAAAGGTTTTGAGTAGGACATTTTGGAAGTTGAATTATTAGGAGACAGTCTATGTAACTTATAAAATAAATTACTACTTTTACATAAATTTTGGAAAAAGTGCATGTTACAACGTGCATGTTACACCTCCTTTTTTTGAAGTCGGTCAAAAAGGGCAAAGGGAACACTGGAAGTTCTGTTTCTGTCTGTCGGTAGCAATTCTTTGACGACCTCTGTGGCTCAGTGGATAGCACGTTGGTAGCTTAAGCCGGGGGTCGCGGGTTCGAATCCCGCCGACGGAACAAAAAGTTTTCAAAGTTCCTGGGTCATGGATGTGTATTAAATATATTTATCATATAATAAAAATCTTAAATATATGTATAGTATAAAAGTATTAAATATATTTCCGTTGTCTGGTACCTGTAACACAAGTCCTTCAGGTACTTAGCATGGGGCCAGACTGACGTGGTGTGAAGCGTCCATAGATATGTCTATTTAATTTATTAGTGAAAAAACTTCCTAGTTTTCGGCATACAGTAAGATATTGGCTACAAGTGTGATTGTGGTATTCCACCCACAAAACACAACTCACAAGCCCTATTGGGCTTATGAAAATTAACAAACCCATAACCTAAGAGCTGAATTTTGTGCACCGATGTGAAAACATAATAAAATAAAAATATAGAAAGGTACCTGTCTATTTTATTTTATAGGTAGTTAAGTACCTTTTTGCTACAAAAATTCAAAATATATTACATCTATTGTAAAGTGCAATTTGACTTGCAATAAATAAACTAATTATTTATTGTTTTATTTAGGTATCAAAGTAAGTTAGATGTAATAAAATAATATGTATTAAAATTATACTAAGTTAGTTGCCGAATTAATTAGGCTAAGATCTAAAGCAATGTTTCCTGCAATTTTAAAGTCATGACATGACGTATATTTTTTTTTTTAATTTGCTTTTTTACCTCTAGTGGGTTCTATGTAATGAAAGAACCTATTAGTTAAGGTAAGTAGAAACTTTGTAATAATATTATAGAGGCTGTCTTAAAATTAAGCCTACCTTATTTTATATAAATAATAAAAAATCCGTCCTTATATTAACTGCTCATATTTTACCTAACTAAAAACTATAGGAGTAGGTATCGAATTACGTTTATTCTGTATTCTGAGCGAATTACCTATGTTAAGTGTAAAAGTTACAAGTAACTTGTATTTTAGGTACCTATGTAGGTGGTACTCAACATAATAAATAAGCGGGTACCTAACACGAAGAGTCATAATAATATTATATTGGTGACCTAGGTACCTACTTATTTATATTGTCAATTATTGTGAGAGTTAGAAGTAAAGACTTCCTTATTGAAAATTATATTATGCTTAATTAACTACTGTACCATGGCTGTAATAAGTTAAGTATAACTTACCGTGAATAAAACTGAAACTGAAAAAGTGTAAAAGGTACAGTTTGTTTGACATAATAAATTATTATTTTATAACTAAATACAAAGCATTTTATTTGGAAACTAATTTTTTGAGCAGTTATTTAAATATTTGAGATCAGTTGAAAAAATTATTGAGCAGTTATTTAATTTTATAGCGGTTGATTAATATTATTGTGACTGTAAAACATGGACAGTAATAAAAAAACAATTGAGCGGTAAAAATGATGAAATGAGCGGTTCGATAAATGAATGAGCGGTAAAAATGATGGAATGAGCTGTTCGATAACGAATTAACAGAAAGCCTACTTAACCGCGGATACCGAAGCGGGGGGACGGGGGCGAAAGGGGGGCTCGGGGGGCGCAGCCCCCGCCAAAACAAAAACAAACACAATCCAGAAAGTCCAAGAGTAGGTTAGGTTTGGTTAGAACTTAGAACTTAGATCACAACACAGACGGAGCCGAGCGAGCGCAGCGAGCGTGCTGCGGCAGCAGCCGGCGACCGTCTTATACTTTCGCTTTATAACGGTACGGAACCCTTCATGGGTGAGTTCGACTCGCACTTGACCGATTTTATTATATTTTACCACCTCATTGTATAAAGAACTGCTTAGAATGAGATTTCTTACTGACAAATTCCGATATGTTACTGCTACGCGTAACCGCTCATTCATTAATTTTTACCGCTCATTTAAATATTTAACTGTTCAATAATGTTTTCAATTATCCATTTCATTATTTTTTACTACTCATTTTTGTTTACTTTACTGCTTAGTTTTAACCGCTAAATTAGTAATTGAACATGCCATTTATAATTTTTAACTTGCCAAAACTGCAATTTACAACTGCCCCTTTAAATCAGTGCCATTTTATTTTAATTATCTGATTATGATCGAACGAGAGTCGAGTCAGCTGATCCACAAGAATACCTACGTCTAAGAATATCTTGCGAGTTGCGACAAGTAAGCAACAGGCGTACTTTGACAGCGATTTAATAAGGTTTTCTAGGCCCGTCTCTATCGACATAAAAACAATAAACATTGCAAACGCGATTGTAATTACGATTTTGTATATTATACTTAATAATTATGTTGTTAGGTCCCTTGAGAGTAGTTAACACCCAAGTTTGCAACCCTGAAAACCCTGTGCTGCCCCCACGGTGCTCGAAAAACTGCGAAATTTTGGCACATATTTCAGTTTGTTATAAAAATCTACCATAACGAAGAGGTTTTCAAGTACGTTCGTTAGAACTTTAATAAAGATAACTAAATTTGCTACAAATTTAGTGAAACCTGAACACGCTATGTCTTTTGATTGCGAAGATACAGCAAGTCAAAGATGGGCAATTCTCCCGCAGAGCTAGGAAAATTACTGTAAAATTACAGAATTTCCGAATTTCCAATGTAACATAATATAGTGAGGACCGCCCAAGAGCTCGGATTTCGATCAAGTATTTATCATTGGGGAGGACGTGGCCCTACTTGTCCTCAATAACGGCTTAATCTCTGGAGATACGAAAGTGTAATTTCAGAAAGGCAGTAAGTAGAGTTATCAGACTGCATCCAATACCCATCAAATTCGTTCACTTGTGGAGAAATGCAGATTCCACGTGGGATGGTGTTATTTCTGCATGCCATCAGCGGGTGTGACACTACCTCTGCCCTTTTCTGGCAAGGCAAGATTAAGTAGTGCAACGTCCTCAAAAAAACCCCGACTGGATAGATCTCGCCAATATTTTCCTTGACCCAAACTCCAACAAGGAAGACGTTGGAAATGCTGGCGAGAAAAACTTGATAAACCTCTACGGAGGAGATGAGGGGACACTGAATACTTTGCATTTGCCTTACAAACTAAGAAGAATATCGCGTGTGCCTTGACCCAGAACAGAGAGATATCTCTGTTCTGGGTCAAGGCACACGCGGGACTAACAGGAAATGAGCGTGCTGACGAGCTGGCCAAAGAAGCTGCAGTTAGACTGAGGGTTAGACCCCATTACGACCTGTGCCCGGTCTCACACGCGAGGAGGCTAATCCGTGAGGAAACTCTTCGCGAGTGGGATCGAAGGTACAAAGAAGGTACTACTGGAGGCGTCACTAAAATGTTCGCACAGGATATAGGTTCAGCTCACGAGGTCTTTAAGGAGGGCCCATTCACGGCAGTCCGCCGTGCAGGACTGCAAATGGACATAGCTCACTCATTCGCACTCGAGTGTGAACCAATAAGTAAGAGTTGATTATTAAAACGCCATTGACCATAATTGTCGATGAATTTCATTGCTTTTTTCTGCTTAATTTGATAAGATAACATTTCAGTCCATTCAATACAACTTAGGAAGAATTCAACATAAGTCATAGTTCTCATAAACAACTTGTAAAAAAATATCTGTCACTTTGACTTTGGCAGCATAGTGCAGGTGTTGTGTCAACTGTCAAATGTGAAATTGTCAATGTTAAATATTTTTCCGATGATGAACGCAGGTGTGAAAAATAATATAAATAATGAATAATCCACGTTTTATTTTAAAGGACCATCGAAAGACGATTTTAGTGTAAAATTAATAAATAGTAATTTGTCTTGTAAATAATGTGTGACGGAATAAAAATATATTATCAACCTACGAAAAAAGATGACGAACATAGTGCATTAAATTAAGACGTTTAGGTGCGTCGTGTTTTACGAAATAATAACGTGGAGGAACACAATGTTTCGAAGTAGAAGCTGGTTTGGGGGTGGATGGGGTCGCCCCAAGAATCCCCATTCATTAGAAAGATTAAAATACCTTCATAACATACTCTGTAAGAACACAACAGTTTCTGAGAGTAATCGAGGGATTTTGGTAGAATCACTACGTTGTATCGCAGAGATTTTGATTTGGGGTGATCAAAATGATAGCTCAGTATTTGAGTAAGTATGAGACAATTTTTTTCTTATTTTGAAATGCCATTAGCTTGTTTTTGGCAAGGCTTAAAAATTTATAACTTATGTGTGCAACCTTGACTTTATTAGCACATAAATGAACATTCTTATTGCTGCTCATTGCTTTTTATAAAGTTTTTATTACAAACAATGTGGTCCCTGTAATTTTGCCTTGCAAAGCACATTTTTTAACCTAAATAAATTTTATTGGGGCAAAAGTTGTATGTCATTCCTCAGACCCAAAGTATCTCCATAGTCCATACCCACTATAATAAGTTCAGTTATTTAAGTGTGAAGATATTGTAACTGACAGACACATTCTTTTAAAAACAGGATATAATAGGAATTATTTATGTTTACAGTTTTTTCTTGGAGAAGAATATGTTGTCATATTTCTTGAGAATAATGAGACAAAAATGTGGAGGATCTTCCTATGTGTGTGTGCAGTTGCTACAAACACTTAATATTTTGTTTGAAAACATAAGAAATGAGACGTCTCTATGTGAGTGGCTTTTTATTTGTTTTATTTATATTTGAATATCTTATTAGAATAATAGAATAAAATCGTTTAAGATTTAAATTAATACATACTTAAAACATCAAGACTTCGGTGGTATGAATAAAAAAATCTTAGTGAAGGTTTTAACAGTTTTCAAACTAAAATGTTCGCTAAAGCTAAAAACCGTCATAAAACACTCCATATGAATAAACGCTTGCTAAGCCTTCGCTAGTTTGAATACTGTTAGATGACGTTTTATAGTATTCTTTTTTTGGTAATGTTGGTAGTGTGCCAATTTATTGTGTTCAATCATCAATATTGTGTCAAATTCAATGAAATTCAATGAGTATTTTGTAGTAAAAAAAACTTGAGAGGTGTCAAAGGACACCCGAAAGGAATAGAGTTATTTCATGAGTTAAAAAAATCTACTCAAAAAAATATTAAAAAAACACCATCTATTGACAAACAGGAATACTATCAACGCGCAGCGCCCTCTGCCCCTAACATGCAGGTACTAATAAAAATATTTTTAAGTCGTCAAATGGATTTATTATTATCTTATTATATGTATACTTTTTGTCGACGAGGGCGGCTAGAAATTCCTTCAAAAATTGCAATAATGTCAGAAATCGCGATAATACTCGATATTTCGTCCATTTCAATCTCTTAAAATGGTCTTAAAGTAGGTCCGAGGCTTCACTAAAGTTAGCGAACTCCGATTTGACGTTTCGAGCCTAAACAACTGTTAGCAAACGTTTATTCATAACGATTATGCTTAAAATAGGTTTATATCAGGCTTATTATACATGCGCTAATTTTTGACAGCTGTCACCTTAAAAAGGTGTTAGAGCACTGTTATAGAACGTTTATTCATATTAAATTTCACAACAGGCTCATAAAGCTGTTGTAAACCTTCGCTAAGTTTTTATTCATACGACCGTTAGCAGTTTTGAAATATAGTTTAAGTTAATTTTGACGGTGGAATGAAAAAAGTTACTAAGTGACACTAGGGGTCAAAATGAGTTTCTTAATAATAGATTCCGAATCAGCGAATTTTTCACTATCGATTAGTCTAGGCCCCTAGACCTACAATAATAGTGAACAATTTATATTTTGTCAGTAAGATTTTAAAATTAAAAAATAATCTTTAAACGGCTCTGTTGTAAAAATAGCACTATGGCTCCTGGTAACTTTTTTAATCCACTGTCAATATGAAATAATATTAGCTACTTTTATTAATGTTATAATTATTTTCAGATTATTTGCTGAGTAATAATCATGTTAATAGTATAATTGTACACAAGTTTGATGTTTCCGATGAGGAAGTAATGGCCTACTACATTTCCTTTCTGAAGACCCTCAGCTTAAAACTAAATAATCACACTATACACTTTTTCTACAATGAGGTGAGTATTTAACATAGTTTATGCTATTTAACCTATCAAGCCCCAAGAGGTCGCATGCGACCGAGACAACAATAGAATACAATGGGAATTCCTAGAACCCGCGATTGACGGATTAATTATAAAATTATTATAATTTATGAACATGTTTATTTTAAGACAATGAGATAGAGACCCATATTATAAAAAATGAGTATCTAAGATAAATAAGTGTCTCAACCATAAACGAAATTGTTGTATCGTAATATAATATTTTGGCTCATTAGAACTAATGTTGCTTATCCTTCATCCATCATGTTTTGTAAACCTCTCAAAGTTTAAACATTGCATATTATGAAGAGGGTCCTTATTGTTTCTTCTCTAAAATCGCTATGAAATAATTATTGCACTTTCCAGCATACAAAAGATTTTCCTCTGTACACTGAGGCTATTAAGTTCTTCAACCATCCTGAGTCCATGGTGCGGATAGCTGTACGGACACTCACATTGAATGTGTATAGGGTGCAAGATGCCAGCATGCTGAGGTTCATAAGGGACAGGTACGATAAACCTTTTCAAACTTTGTACCTTTTCATTTAATTTTACCTTACTTTATACTAGGTAAAGGTTTAATATGGCCCTTGAATTGTAAAATATCACTTGAAATAAATATTAATTATTCTTATTTCGTGTTTCTATTTCAGAACTGCAGCACCATACTTCAGTAACTTGGTCTGGTTTATAGGAAAACATATTTTGGAATTGGATGCCTGTGTCAGAAATGATGCTGAGTATGTTTCTTTCTTTTAACTTTTTATCTCCTTAACGAAATGAACAAACTAGGTGATTAGGTCAAGATGTTCTCGAGTTTGCGAGTGTCTATTCGCATCGACAAGCGACGACGAGGCCTTTAGATAGTGATTAAAAATCGACGTAGCACAGTACAGCTACAAAATATACTTTGCCAAATGCCCCGTTGCGTCTCGTCTCCATAAATTCCGTAGCAATAGCAAAACATTTAACGATTTTTTCGTATCACTTTTATATTAAGCATAATTCCATATTACAAGTAATATTTTTGTAGCAGTATTACCATATAAAATATTCTACTTAGTTATAATCTATAACATTATTTCTTCCAGCCACCAATCTCAGCAGAAGTTAGATGACTTAGTTGCTGAACACCTAGACCATTTACATTACATCAATGATATACTCTGCCTCAATATACCGGACCTAAATGATGTCCTCACAGAGCATCTACTACATAAACTATTAATACCTCTGTACATTTACTCTTTGACCGAGTCTAGAAGACCAGTGACGTCATCACCCTATAACAGAGATCATCTACAGAGTATAGAGGCGATAACCCGAAATCTAGAAGCGATATTGACAGGCAAATCTTCGGATACTTCCAGAATGAACTATCCCATACAAAGGGTAGATTCAGAGGATGAGAAACCGTCAGTATCGTGTGTGGTCGCTCTGTTTTTATTGTCACAAGTGTTTCTGATAATAACTCATGGACCCATAGTCCATGCGTTAGCCTGGATTATCATCCAAGGTGACATGACGATTTTCGAAGATGGCGCCTCGAAGGTTCTAGACGTGTACATGTTAAATGCCAAATCCAACGTCAAATTGGAGTTCAGTAAGCCACAGATGAGCTTAGAGAAGGCTCTAGAAAATACTTCATGTTCGGAAAGAGATTATACTACTCCGGAATACTCTGGTCCAAAGACCTTTGGTTATGATACGGACCAGTCAAGTTGTGACTTGGATCCAGAGTTGGTATCTACGTCTCTTCCTTCCACATCTCATATTAGTGAATCATCAAGTGTAGCTCATGACTCCACAGAAGATCTAGTGACTCAAATCCACCCGAAACCAAAAGAAAACATGCCAGATTCCCCCCTACCTGACTCCGGAATTGACTCAAGTTCTTCAAAAACTTTATCGGATCTAAATAATATAACTGATGAAGAGAAACAGAAGTTACTTAAGGTTGTGCCCAGTACGTCGACCGAACGTACTATGAGCTTAGAGAATATTATAGAAAATCAATCGAGAGATATTGAGAAGAGGCCGTTCTTAAAGACTGTATTGGATTCATTGGATTGCAGCGAAAATGACTATAAGGCGTTATTTGCACTGTGTTTGTTGTATGCGCTGATCAACAATAAAGGTATGTTTACACTGCTTCTAAATTAGTAATTAATATACAAGTTTTTATTTCATAAATTACTAATTCAAATCTATTACTTAAAACAAGTTTTTATTTTACATTGCCTATTTGTTTTTAATGAAATGGAGGATAGCAATGAGGATAGTTGGGAGTATACGCGCTGTTAATTATATTTCGGAGTAATTGTGGGAAACAATCCCATAACTGAAATTGTAACTCTCAAAGTATATCAAAGTCAAAAACAAATAAAGTTCCAGTGTTGGAATTTTAACTTTAGTAAAGTAGCAGTAGCACAGAGTTCAAATTTCAATGCTCTAAGTGTTTCCACAAATGCGAAATCCCCATAAGTACCAGCCTAAAGAGTTCAAACTTAACGAGCAATTATCTCTTATTAGTAGCTTTATGTTTAGCATTAAAAGGTATACTTATAGGTAACAACTACAATTATTAACTAATAGAATACACAAGTTACCGTTATTATTATTATTAAATACAAACATGCATGCTATTATCACATTTCCGTGGTCATTTATTTATTAATAATAACGTAATGAACTAATTAATAATCTTTTTTCTCATTACGCCTGACCTGGGTTATCAGTTGGTAAGATATTTCTATTCTGTTACGCTTTTTATATGCCGACAATTTGTAAATAGTGAGATATAATAGTAAAGATACAATGTTAAATATGATGCACACTTGATTTTACTCTTAAAAGATAAATTTTTGGTCAAAATTGTGGATTTGGGCAAAACCCATAATTTTGTATTTATATTAATGATGTAACAAGTATCCAAACATTAATTTTCTATTGGATTTCATAGATCTTATGACATACTATCCCAGTCTTTGTGAATAAATAATTCTGATTCTTGTTATACCAATAACATTATTACACTGCGGATAATAATAACCTATCACAAGATAGTCCGTAGAGTAGCTTTTCCAACGTTAAGACAAAGAAAGTAATTTTATAAGGGCCTGTTTTACCACTTCCTGATAAAGTGCCGGATGGGCTATCCACAACTTTTTTGACTCATTCTCTATACTCTATCTGTCAAGTTAAGTGGTGGATGACCTTATCAGGAAGTGGTGAAACAGGCCCTTAATGTGGTATTTGTCTTGGATTATAAATCAAATAAAATTATGTTACAGGCGTAAGTCCGGAGCTTCTAGAAATACTGCTAAGTTCCGATGAGTCGACTACTAAAGACAAGGAGAGTTCTGAGAGCCAGGAGTCGAGTGAAGCCAGCGGAACTCCTAAGAAGCGATACACGGAGAGTTTCAATGAGCTACTCATTTCCAAATTGATAGCCATCGCTAACCTCTGCTGTAAACCTAGTAAGATATTATCTTATATATAAAATTCTCGTGTCACAATGTTAGTTACCGTACGTACTTCTCCGAAACGGCTTTACTGATTTTTACCAAATTTTATTTAAGTCTGAGAATCGGCTACTGGCTACTTTTTGTATTGATAAACTGTGCATTTGTTGAATAAATAATAGTAAATAAAAAAACGGCGACCATTGATTGTGCGACGGCCGACGGGATATCGATAGTGATTCGCTCACTCATTCATTCACTCACGGAGCGGTTTTCTCCCGCGCCCGCGCACGTTCGCGGGCCCGCAGCCTTCGTAGAATCCAGTTTTGTATGTAAAAAACGAAAGCAAAACTCACGGCGCATTTTTCGCCCGTGGCGGGTGCGGTTGTTTGCGGCTTCCGCTGCACCGGCGCGGCGGGCGGCGGTCGCCCGCAGCTCGGCGGTTTGCGCCCGCGCGCTCTGCGATAGTTTAGCGGGCGCGGGCGATCGCAGTAGCTGTAGTAGGGAGCGAACTCACGGCGCGGTTTTTTCCTATTACAATTCAAATAATAATACCTATCATATATCTTATTTTTACACTAATAATAATGTAATTAACTTCTACAGCGTCAAAAGTTCGTCTTGTGACGTGCGAGCTGAGTATACGTCTGTTGCGCGCGGCGATGTGTAGCGGACGGGCGGTGCGGGCGCGCGACGTCGCCGCGGCGGACGCGTTACGGGCGCGCGCCGCAGCACTCGCCAGAAACTTCTACAAGTGCGACGACATATTCCTGGACATGTTTGAGGACGAGTATGTATATTTATTTCAGTCGAAAAAAAGTAACACATCATGGCACTAAATGCATGTTTTTTTTAAACATATCAAAACTTTTTAATAGTGAATACAGTCATGAAAATAAGAAACTTTAGAGAAGATGAGCAAGATGCCGCTAAACGTGCCGTAGTATAATATTATATCGACTTCAAAAACTTCGATAGCGTGATTCAGGACTTTACAAGTTAATAATTTCTATAGGTATTGCGAGATGAGTAAGAAGCCTCTAAACGCGGAGTCTTATATTAAAATAAGTAAGCAACTCCCTATGTATAAAATATGAGGCGTAACGCCTCCGTGGTCTAGTGGTACAGAGCGCGGCTCTTGACTCGGAGGTCGTGGGTTCGATTCCCGCGTTGGAAACATGTTATTTCCAAGTTTGGTTAGGACAATGCAGGCTGATCACCTGATTGTCTGACAAGTAAGATGATCCATGCGTCGGATGGGCATGTAAAAAGTCGGTCCTGCGCCTGATCTCTCACCGGTCGTGTCGGTCTGCCGTCCCACTGGGTTATGAGAGTAAAGGAATAGAGAGTGCTCTTGTGTACTGCGCACACACTTGGGCACTATAAAAAATACTCCTGCGTAGCTGGCCTGGTTTCAATGAAACCGGTCACCGTCACCGAAACCGGTGTGGGAGCTATTATATTATTATATAAAATATGATTTGAGATTACTATCATAAGACTTGAATTTTGTATTTAGCTTCTTCTTGTTATTTAAAATACACAGATTTTTATTTATTTTTATATACTTTAGAAACTTTGATAGCGCGATTCAGGACTTAACAAGTTGATAATTAACAGATATTGCGAGATGAGCAAGAAGCCGCTAAACGTGGAGTGGCTGTGCATGGACGCGGCGATCCTGCTGCCCCCCACCAAGACGCCCATGTCCGGCATCGCCTTCGAGAAACGACTGCCCAGCGGAGAGGTATGGTACCTATGCTATCCATTCTAATATCATAAATGCGAAAGTGTGTCTGTCTGTCCTTATATCCGTCTGTCTGTCAGTTAGCTCTTCGCACCCAAATCGCTGAAACGATTTTATGAAATTTGGCATGTAGATAGTTTGAGTCCCGGGAAAGGACATAACATACTTTTTATCCCGGAAGGTTCCCGCGCGTTAAATGAATATTTTCGCAACGGAGTTATTGGCATCATATACTATAGTTTGTGCGTTATAAGATGATATGCGTGACACATTATAATTGACAATAGTAGGGAAGTTATCTAAAAAAATTATTCGATAATTTTAAAAACATCGAATCACTTCGTAAAGGAATTGCAATCGAAATTATCGATATCGTACTGACGTTTCTTCCGCGCCGGCGATTTAAGATGGCCGCCCTTTTTAGGGTTCCGTAGCCAAAATGGCAAAAAAGGAACCCTTATAGATTCGTCATGTCTGTCTGTCTGTCCGTCCGTCCGTCCGTATGTCACAGCCACTTTTCTTCGAAACTATTAGAGCTATACTATTGAAACTTGGTAAGTAGATGTAGTCTGTGAACCGCATTAAGATTTTGATGCAAAAATGGAAAAAATATTAAAAATTTTAGGGGTCCCCATAGGTACAACTGAAACAAAAAAATTTTTTTTTCATCTAACCTATGCGTGTGGGGTATCTATGGATAGGTCTCCAAAAATCATATTGAGGTTTCTCATATAATTTTTTTCTAACCTGAATAGTTTGCGAGAGAGACTCTTCCAAAGTGGAAAAATGTGTGTCCCCCCCCCTCTAATTTCTAAAGTAGACGCATGATAATTCTAAAAAAATATATGATGTAGATTACTATAAAAACTACCAACGAAAATTGGTTTGAACGAGATCTAGCCAGTAGTTTTTTTTATACGTCATAAATAGTAAACCTTAAACTAAATTTCATTAAATCGACTGAAATATGAAAATAAATCAAAAATATTTTAATTTCATAAAAATAAACCTTATTGCTGCTGCGGAACCCTCCATGGGCGAGTCCAACTCGCACTTGGCCGCTTTTTTATCGATTTCATTTCGATTCAACAGTGTCAATCTCTAGCGGCAAATGTTCCGTTTCATGCATCTGACATTTTTCAAATATTTTCGTAACAATAATTTTATACTCCTATTTCACAGTTAATATTTATAATTTTATTTTAATAAGTTAGCATTTAGCAACTTTTCATTTTTATTCATTTACAATTATAGGAAACATTAATTGTTTTTGTAGATGGAATATAATTTATTACGTTTTTATATTTTTTTTGTTTTCTTGTAAAAAATATCCGTAGCAAGGAATATGAGAAGTGTCACCCATATCATCTTATAACGCACAAACTATAGATATGCCTGCAACTCCGTTGCACCAAGCATAATATAAGTTTTAGAATCTGTAGACTTGTATACTGATTACTGTCTAAAAAGTATATAGACTTAGCCTGTGGTTCAGTAGGTAGGCATTCTGAAAAGATTTGTTTCATTTAGGAATAAAACAACTTTTATCACGGCGAGCGAAGCGAGCGCTAGTATATCCCACAACCTGAGCACTTTTGTGGTACACTTTACGAAAAAACTATCACGTCTATTGTTTTGTGCTTTAACATGGTAATTTTTATTTATATGTAGATGTGTTATCATCGGTCAGTCAAGGTTTAGTTACTATTTAAATATAAAAAAACTGCCTTAAAGATTATTACCACGCAGAAAAACGATGCGAGCCCCCACAAAGCTCGGATTTTAGCTAGTTTTATATATCACCAGATGGAGCGTGCACGTCGCGCCATACGCACGTTCTTCCTCATCCGCGCGGCGTATCTGGCGCTGGCGGGCAAACCCGAGACGCAGCTGCCGCTCACCAACGCCGCGCCGTTCGAGCGAGTTGGCGACGTTTTGGACCTCAGTGAGTGCTTATTATTGTAACTAGAGAAGAAGAAAAGTCACTCGTGTGGTTCAAAATATACAATAAAGGACTGCTTATTTTCGTAGCAATATAATGCCAAAACCGAAGTGACGTCACTTGTGTATTCAATATCTTGTTATCTCTTTCTTGACTAGAGATTTAGACAAGGCGACTAGGCGACTACAACAAAACATTCATGGTGAAAGGTTGATGACTGGGGGTAAGCGACTAGGTACCGTATCGCCGCACAATATCAGAGAGAAAAAGAGACCTGTTAAACTCCGTTTGTTTGAGTTAAAACTTACAGGTAAAGGTAACGTTGTAATATGTTGGTTTTCTCACAGGAAAAATACAGCATTTACATATTTTGTCTATAATATTAAATGGTTCTTCTATATCTATATATTATATAAAACTCAAAGGTTACTGACTGACATGGTGATCTATCAACGCACAGCCCAAACCACTGGACGGATTGGGCTGAAATTTGGCATGCAGGTAGATGTTATGACGTAGCCATCCGCTAAGAAAGGATTTTGATAAATTCCCACCCCAAGGGCTTCAAATAGGGGATGAAAGTTTGTATATAATAATACTTCTTAGTGCGAGCGAAGCCGCTGGCAAAAGCTCGTCTACAATAAGTTTACTTTTTACCTACGTCAGAATCCTTACAAATATACTTATTATTTTTTACAGACGACTCAGATCTCATCTCGTGCGACATAATTCAGAAGGACGGGACGTGGCAACACCGGTTTTTGGCCGTCGACAGCATCCAGATCATATTAGTGGAGCCAGACAAACAACGACTGGGATGGGGCGTGGCCAAACTAGTTGGCAGTCTGCAGGATTTGGAGGTATGATACCAGTTTTTTTTAACTGTTCAATGTATGAACTACTTTAAGCAGACTCTAATTGCATATTTTGCAGTTGAGACCTTTATTCACATTAATATTACGCAGCTCTATTCCGTCTAGCGACTTATACACAATATATCACATCTGCCTTTCTGACAGGACAATATGTCATCTATAGTCTATAACTAGATTCAAATTTCTACACTTCTAAACAACCAAATACCCATATTTCTAGATTTACGAAAATGACAAAGATACATTAACACTTAAAATCAAAATCACAATCAGCTAGCATATTATCATGGACCAATCATACATGTATGATTTGTCCATGATATTATCGTGAGTCATGAGTTTATGATTCATAATTCACGTTTGTGAGAAATATATTTTTATTTGCTTATGATTTTTAATCGCGCTTATAATTTATAATGTGACATTCATCAATAACGTTTATTAGGGTTCCGTACCTAAAGGGTAAAAACGGGACCCTATTACTAAGACTTCGATGTCTGTCCGTCTGTCTGTCTGTCTGTCTGTCTGTCTGTCTGTCTGTCTGTCTGTCTGTCTGTCTGTCTGTATGCCTTGAGGCTATAACTCAAGAACTAACTATAGCTAGAGTTCTGAAATTTTCACAGATTGTGTATTGTACTAAAATAAAAATAAAATTAATATTTAAGGGGGGCTCCCATACAACAAACGTGATTTTTTTGGCCTTTTTTGCTCGTAATCAATAATGATAAGAGGTAACCACTTGGAACTTTCACGAAGGCCTTAAATATAACTGTACTTTAATAATTAATAATAATATTTAAATAAAATAAATAATTAAGGGGGGCTCCCATACAAAAAACACAATTTTGGCCTATTTTTGCTCTATAACGGTACGGAACCCTTCGTGCGCGAGTCCGACTCGCACTTGGCCGATTTTTATATTTTTTGTTGTCTAGATCCAAGGCGACAAGGAGGATCCTCGTTGCCTCCACCTGACCGTACACAAGCCGCGCGCCGGCGCCGCTCCGCGCACCGTGCTGCTACGTGCGAAGTTCAAGTTCGACGACCACATACGCAGCATGGCGGCCAAACAGAGGCTTACTAAGGTGATGATAATGATGTTCGGAAGTTCTATGCTGCCAAGAATTAACGTTTTATTACTATGCACATTGCACACGTTATCTTTTTGAAAGTCTGCAGCAAACTGTTAAAACTTTTAAATGTTTGACAGATTGTATACAATATCTGGTAGTTTCTTCGATAACCATAAATTCATATTCTTTTAATAATTGTTCATAACTGAAATCATAAAGGAATATAATATTTCGCCATTTTGTTGTTCCGACCAGTTTTAAATTAATTTTGAGCAACAGCTAAGTAAAATAAACTGACATCATAAATATGGGTGCCGCGCTGAGACAACGTCACCCAAATAGTCAACTAAGCAAAAAATATTCAGAAAATGTTTGCTAAGTTCATTAACAAGGTGGAAAAACCTCGCCCCGATTATTCAATATTTATGTAAACCAGTTGATTGAGGAGCTCAGCAGTACTCATACTGGTTGTCATATTGATGGTGTATGTGTGAATAACTTAAGTTATGCTGATGATATGGTACTGCTGAGCCCCTCAATCGGTGGTCTTAACAGGCTGTTAAAGATTTGTGAGAGGTACGCTATTGAACACGGCTTGGAGTACAATGTTAGTAAGTGTGAGTACATGATATTTAAATGCAATAGTAAGGTTTTCAATCATCAAGAATGTCCACCACCTTTACTTAACGGAGTACCTCTGAGCCGTGTTACAAAATTTAGATACCTCGGCCACGTGGTAACAGATACTCTCAGTGATGAGGAGGATATTGAGAGGGAGCGCAGGGCGCTATCGATCCGCGGTAATATGCTGGCACACAGGTTTGCCAGGTGTACAGCGCCTGTCAAGATAACGCTTTTTAAAGCATTTTGTCAGACGTTTTACACCTGTGGTCTGTGGGCCAGCTTTACTCAACGGACCTATGGCGCCTTGCGGGTCCTTTACAATAACATATTCAGGTCTCTGTTGCGGCTCCCTCGTTACTGCAGTGCATCCGGTATGTTTGCCGATGCAGGAGTCGACGACTTCTATGCAATTATGCGTAAAAAAGTAGCGTCAGTGGTACATAGAGTTCGAGAGAGCCGGAACAGTGTCCTGAAGATGATAGCGGAGAGAATAGACTCTGCACTCCTTCGCAGACTCACTGAGCTACATGTCAGGGTAGCAAGATGAGCTGCATCATAATTGTATAATATAATAGGATTGTAACGAAACACTTAATTTCTTAATATGGACTTTTTTGTCTGATAATAAATTATTTTTATTTTATTTTTATTTATTTTTTATTTTTATTAACAATATTGCTGTCCTGCTCTCTCAGGGGCGTACGAAGGCGCGTCAGAAGAAGATGCAGCAAATCGGGCGGCTGCTGGAGGTGGCGGGGGTGTCGGCGCCGCTCCCCGCGCCCCGCGCCGCACCGCTCTTCGCCCGCCCCGCGCTGCGCCGGAAAGGTACGAGTGAGAGATAGAGAGCATGCGTCTGTCTCTCTCGGGGACGCCCCGTGCCGCACCGCTCTTCGCCCGCTCCGCGCTGCGCCGGAAAGGTACGAGTTTAGTGAGTCAGAGCGTGCGTCTGTCTCTCTCGGGGACGCCCCGCGCCGCGTCGGTCTTCCCCCGACCCGCGCTGCGCCGGAAAGGTACGACTGAGTGAGACAGCTTGCGTCTGTCTCTCTCGGGGACGCCCCACGCTACGCCGCTCTTCGACTGCCCCGCGTTGCGCCGGAAAGGTATGAGTGAGTGAGACAGAGCGTGCGTCTGTCTCTCTCGGGGACGCACTGAAACGCAATAGAAAATTGGGTGGCTTTTGGTACGGGAGAAAGAAAGAGAAAATATATTGAATAGAGGAACATATGTTCATTTCCTCAACGAAAGTTGAAAAGCCGCATTTCAAAACGGCCCAGTTTTTGATAACAGCATGCCCTAATGTAATACGGCAGATAATACTATCTGACCGTGACAGGTATATCTGTTATTATTTGAAGTAACGCTTAGGGCCTGTTTCACAACTTCCTGATAACCTGATAGCCTATTCGGCACTTTATCAGAAAGTGGTGAAACAGGCCCTTAATATTATAATATTTCAGGTATAGATGGCGATGATGGTGACAGACGACTGCGGCGGCCGAGCGGGCACGTGCTGAAAGACGGTGTAGTGGTGTACCGGGAGAGAACTACTAGTAGAGAGAGGTTTGTATTGTTAGTGTAGTTAAATATCGTTTTTTCCCTCAATTTAATAATCAATAATACGACTAACATCATGTTAATAATTGCATTATTAAACCTCTAAAATTATATTCTTAACTCAGCTATCAGTGACAGCGACAGATAGCAATAAAATATATTTTGACAGCGACATAATATAAGGCGTTATCCAAGACTAATTATTATAAGTTATAACTTCTAGCGTCTACTAAATCTTTTAATTACTACTCTACTTTATTATTCTGAATACTCGTTTTGTCCCTAGATATTATAAGCGTTTAGAGTCATGCGAATTTAACATAATATTTTTAATAGATAATATTATGTCATGTACGACATTTGGAAGGGTTGGGGAACTGTGCTCTAACCTAACGCGAAGGAGCCACATCAGATCCTCAAGGGTCGTAGTGACGTCTGGGCTGCAATGACCTGCCTTCGGAAGGAAAAAATTACATGTAAAATGTGGATACGATATAGACACCGGTTAAAGTACCGTACACGCCGAACGCACCGCATAGTACACGAAATGCGGCGCGTACGGTCGGACGAATGTGCGAGGTTTCATATCTATATATATAAAACTCAAAGGTGACTGACTGACATGGTGATCTATCAACGCACAGCCTAAATCACTGGACCGATCGGGCTGAAATTTGGCATGCAGGTAGATGTTATGACGTAGGCATCCGCTAAGAAAGGATTTTGATAAATTCCCACCCCAAGGGGTTCAAATAGGGGATGAAAGTTTGTATATAATAATACTTCTTAACGCGAGCGAAGCCGCGGGCAAAAGCTCGTCATTTCATACAACGAATTCTAAAAGGCGACGCGTTCGGCGCGTGCTTGCTGATAAGGCTGGTTTTATCGTTAAGAGGCCGGGGTACCCTCGAAATTTTCATACATTCTTAATACCAAAATCATTTTCTCATACGAAAATATTTAACATGTTTCAGTTATTTTTCAGCTTAAGATAGTAATTACCTAGGGTCCTGAACAAATTTTTTTTACAAAATATTTAAATACTAAAAAAAAATTTTTGTTTAAATATTTTTTAGTAAATTTACTACTAAATATTTAAACACCAAAAAATAGACAAAAACACCAAAAAATATATAAATAAATAGTAAATTTACTACAAAATATTTAAACTTTAAAAAATAATTTTATTATTTAAATATTTTGTAGTAAATTTACTATTAATTTATATATTTTTTAGTGTTTTTGTCTATTTTTTGGTGTTTAAATATTTAGTAGTAAATTTACTAAAAAATATTTAAACAAAATTTTTTTTTTAGTATTTAAATATTTTGTAAAAAAAAATTGTTCAGGACCCTAGGTAATTACTATCTTAAGCTGAAAAATAACTCAAACATGTTAAATATTTTCGTATGAGAAAATGATTTTGGTATTAAGAATGTATGAAAATTTCGAGGGTACCCCGGGCCCTTAAGCGTTTGGCAGCGCCGTTGGAGCGCGCGCGTTCGAAGATGTCACAAACGAACGGGCGAACGGCGCTGCTCAAGCGCACGACGTTGAAACGCAACTACTACCCCCATACATCTTCGAACGCGCGGCGCTCCAACGGCGCTGCCGAAACGCTTAACGATAAAACAAGCCTAAATGTGTGATCACCTTTAGTCGGATAATTTACCCCCTTACTAATGTGGCCAAACACGCATCATCATCAAAACAAATCTTACAACTAACAATATTATTTCTATATTACAGCAGCGTGTCCCGTAGCAGCGGTTCCCGCGACGGTTCGCCGCGCGCGCGCTCCGAAGAGATCCAGATGGAGGACATCCGCCGGACGACCGGCCTCGCCGCCGCCATACCCTCCACTAGCGTGCAAAAGGTACGGTGCATGTACATGGTCTGATAGTCTATTTTGATGATCGCGCTAATGATTAACTGTATTGTTATCGTGAATAATATTTACCTCCATAATAATAAAAATATTTACGTAGAGTTTGACTATGTCTTGTCTATTTATAATAGTATTATAAAGCTAAAGAGTTTGTTTGTTTGTTTGAACGCGCTAATCTTAGGAACTACAGGTCCGATTTGAAAAATTCCGGTTTGAAATTCACATACACACCCTAAAGTATTATCATGGCACTTAGTTTTGTTACATCCTGTATAAAATTATGCCATTTTTCTCATGCTATTTTAGACCCTTATCACACTGGCGATTAGCGAGCGATTTGAAAGCGACGCGATTGCGCAGCGTGCACGTCGCGACAGCGCAGCGTGGTCGCGGCGTGGCGTGGACGCCATTTTGTACACTCGTCTAGGGATATGACATTACAGTAACAAAGCCAGCAGTAGTATTTCCTCGTCAGAATCCATTTTGCTACTGAGTGTACAAAACGCCGAAGGCACGAAGAAGTGCACGCTGCGCAATCGCGTCGCTTTCAAATCGCTTGCTAATCGCCAGTGTGATAAGGCCCTCAGACATCCGTGGTGCAAAGATGATATTATGACGTTTCTAATAATATGTCAGATAAAGACGAGCAACGTTGAATAGTCGTAATATGCTCCGTAAATATTTTTATTTGTAAGATTTGACCATTTTGATTTAATTATTGTTTTAGGGCAACCACATTATTAATACAATAAAAGCAATTAATAATTATTGATATGCATGTCTGTTTTGGTGTTTGTGTGGTGTCTGTATCATGTATGAGGCTGGCTGCAAACGCACCTTTTCAGTATTAGATTTCCGGCAGCCGTATCACGTATCAGCCAAAACAATACGATTGCAATCTATCGCTTACATGATACCATTGTTTTTTAGACCCAGCAATCGATCGCGCGATTATTGCTAGTGGATTGTTGATCGCTATTTTTACGTGATAGCCCTGCCGATTTGTTTTCCATATTCGGATTTCTGTGAGACTAGCGCAAACGTTCGTTTTTTCACGCGCGAATGCGCTGGCTTGCACTTCAAACATACGTGTGGAATTTGTCCCTTTCTAACTAAAAGCGAACGTGTCTGCCATTTAATGTATATTCTACTGACTCCATGCAAGTAACGTAAGTACGTAAGTATTCGGAATTCCGAATACTTACGGAAATCTAAAACGAAAAACTGTATGTGGCCAGTCTACTTGCCTAAGTAACAATCAATATATTACCTATGGCCTAGATCAGGGGTCACCAAATGGCGGACCGCGGTCCGCATCCGGACCGCCGACCCATTGTGTGCGGACAGAGCATGTTCGAAGATGATCTTCGTTCATCTCGGGACTTCAACATCTCCAGGATTTTATGTCAATATCTATAGCTTGCGCCAATATTTCACTCCAAACTTCAGAGAGATAATTAGCTACAAAAATGGTTACTTACTTTTCTCATTGATATCTAAATAAATAGCTTTGTAATTTCAGTAATTACCTTTATTTAATTTTTTTTATAAAATGTGTGGACCGCGAAGGTAATTTCATGTCTTAAAATGGACCCCGAGCGAAACTAATTGGTGACCCCTGGCCTAGATGATTGTATTAGGTAACAAAATTTGTATATTATCTCTAGTGTACGTTTTACAGAAACTATGAAGCGGTGCTGGATAGTGAGGTAAAATATAATAACTCCGTCGAAAATAGAACTTTTGAGACTTTGTAATAAATAATAATTTGTTTTTATAAAATTTTTTGTTACTTTTTAAAGTACCCGTTTTTAGTATGTAGTTTTTAACCAAAGGGTTAAGACAGGACCTTATAATTACAATGACTTCATAGTCTGTCCGGAACGTCTCCAAGCTGTATCTCGAGAACTTTATAAAAATGATTTATGTATTTCTATTGCCGCTAAAACAACGAATACAAAAATAAAATAAATATTTAAATAGACTCCCATACAACAATAGCATTTTTTGCACATTTTTAGATATCAATAGAATGTCGAGCAAAAAGCGCAAAAAGTCTATATTTTGATATCTTATAGGATTAAAAATTTCTTCTTTTAATTTATTTTTTCTTAAAATTTATTGTTACAGAAATATGTTTTGATTTGGAAAGGTCTCATCAGTTCTATTTACTACAATCATGGTATTACTAACGCTTAAGCATCATTTAACATCATATACCTCACTAAACAGCATCGATCATACAGCTTACAATGCTTTTTATATTTAGTCGCTGTTAAGCATATTGTGTGTATTGACCCACAAAACAATTTTCTGCTGAGTTATATTCATAATTCAGCAGCAAATTATTTTGTGGGTTACACAAGTGTTATTCTAAATGTTCTTAAGAACACGAACTGCATTCATAACTCTATTTTTTTTTTGGGGAATGATACACAAATGCTAATAACAGCATACTTTTATAATATAATGAATTTAATCTGCTTTTAAATAAATAAAAAATCACTGTTAAAATCTTTCTTAAAAATAGTGTGCTTAGAAAATATAATCTTTATGATACATTCAAGTTCTTCGAGCTCTAGAAAAATAGTTTCTGTTACCAGAAGTTGCAATTTACATTTAACAAATTATATGCATGCTATATTAAAATAACATTAGCTGTTTTGAATTTAACGCTTTAAAGGCAAGTACTTTGTCGTTTGTCTTATTTGTCAAAGTTTTTTGAGTCTTAAATTTAGTTCTCATTTTGCTATAAATTATTATTTATTTTGCCCACTTGCGCCAGTTTTATCGTGCCTTCTTTTCCATAAATTAAGTCGTGAGTGGAAGAAGTGGGTAACTAACATTTTACAACTTAAGAGCAATTACAAATCGGTCGAGTTAACTCCGTATCTAGCGAGTTAACTCGACCGAGTTGTAATCACTTTTTTCTCATAATAAATCGAACAAATCTTGTAACTTACATACTTCATCAATCATCTATAGTTGATACATAGGGTTTTACAAAGAATACACATTTTTTCATTTATGCAAAAAAACGTCAATTTCTAATTGTTAGTTTAGTTAGTGTGTTAGTTAGTTTCTAATTGTTAGTGGATGGAGTCATCCACTCATGTCCGCAAATACGAAAAACGAAAGAGACAACATGATACTTAACTTACTTTGATCCTAACTGGTGCGAGTATACAGCAAGCAAAAGGCTTATTCTCATTGTATTGTGTTTACGTTTCAGAATGTACCCAGTCCCTTCCAAATTATGAAGAAGAATTCCTCAGAGGAAACGTCATTTATCTCGAAAGACCCGAAGAAACGGAAAGGTATCGTGGAGACTATTTGATATTAGTTTAAACCAGCAATAATAATTTTAGAATCAAACTAAACACGCATTGAAATATCGCGGCCTGCGGCGGCGGAGGCGGTGGCAGTCAGTTGGATGACTTGAGAGTTCTAGGAACGACACAGACACGCGGTGGCGGTGGCAGCCATCCAACTGACCGCCACCGCCACCGCAGACCGCGTCTGTCAGGGAGACGCTTTATACTTTGACGTTAGCTAATTAAGCCTGGCCGCACATTGTACGACGATTTCTGATCAGAAACAGTTGAACGTCTGCGCTGTCTCTTACATGTTGTACTGAGCCGAGTGAGTTCGAACTCGCCGGAAGGATATTTCGGATAATGTGCGGGGTGGCGGTCCGGCGGAATTCAAATGTTTCTGATCTGAATTCGGACCATGGGCTAAAAGCTCTAGTGAATATAATTATAAACTTCAGTCAAAAAAAGTCAGCAAAAAGAGTATTCCTTTAATAAATACGTCAACGTTGTAACTTGTAAGCGAATGAAATGGACTTATTTTTAAGTAAATATATTTATATTAAGTTATTTCATAATTATATTTTGTGATTCGGTGACTGTGTTGTGACTAGTATTTTCTTTTTTAAAAGTGATCGCGGCGTTGTTTATTGTGCTCCTAGCGTACCGCGAATAAGTACTTCACAAAGTTTTTGTCTTTGTCAGGCATATCGAAACATGACATGACAGACCAGGCAGTGGCAGTGAACTTTTTGACTTACCTGCTTCATCCACTAACCTCTTCAATTTATTATTAAGTTAAGATCATAAAATATACTCATTTGGATGGGCCTTATTTAGCGTCGCGCTGGCTGCAACGCTAATAAATCAAAACTTCGTGCGTACACTTTAAGATAGTATTTATAGAACAATGATTTCTCTTTCTTGTTTTTTTTATATTATTTTATATTTATGACACATTCGAAAGTCTGCTTTATCTATAAGTGCTGTGATTTTATATTTAAATGTATTATATTTTCTTTGTCCAAACACAAAATATATAACCGATCTTAAAGCTGATAGCACATATTTTGTCAGGACCGTACGCGCTGTATGCGTCGAGCGTTCTGATAAATGTGCGATGGCCTTTACAGTTCAATTATTTATTCTAGAATTTAACTAAGTACCTAATATTTATTTCAATCAAGTGTCTTACCATTTTTGTTATCACGACAATAGAAAATCAAATAGATAAAAGTACATTTTATATCTTCCGATGCTTAATAAATATTTTTATTAAAAATGTATAGAATGTATCATATTATATATAAATGTGTATATTTAAATTTAGATCTCATTTATTAACTGCTATTTCAGGTATAAATCTAATGTTACTTTTGTTTCATTTCTAGAAACTTATAGCATAGTTATAGAGGTGCAAAATTTTAGGTTAATATATTTTTTTATTTCAATGTTTTTATAATACGCAAAGGGAATTTACGTAAAAGTCAAAGCGGATGGCGCTACCAGCACATACAGTAAATAAACCTACGCAAATACCAACATATTGCACACGTCAGAATATTGACATAAACGTTGTCAAACAAAACTTTTTGTTTACTGTTTATGCTGGTGTTGCCTCTAGGGTGAAAACGTTGCAATAATATATCATATTATGACATGAATAAATAATTATATTGTTGGCCTCTAGCTAAATTATATTTATTTTGTATATTGTATTATAATTGTGGGACAGTATTAAGTAGAAAATTTAATATGGCATGAACAGAAAAGTAATAAATAAACCCCCAAGTTACGAAAAAAATTGAACTGTATTAATAAAATATTTGAATAGTCAGTAATGAAAAATCAATTAAAACAACAACCGATAATTTTATATTTAAATCTATGCAACCAATATCCAAATTGTGTTGTTGACATGAAAAATCCTTGGGTCATAAAGATTTTTACTTTTCTGGGCAGGAAATCTTTAATATAAAATTTTGTATAAATCTAAATCTTATAAATATTAATATTTTGAGTGAAACTTGAATAAATGTCCATTGTATTTTAACCTACATAGATGTTTAATAGTACATGATAGTCCTCTTTATATTGTATTTAATATTACATTCTCTCTCCAGTAGGTGTAGTTCAAATACGTCCAAAATATCGTCAAATTTTACTTTGAACTAACAAAAAAAAAACTCGTAGAATTTCTAAGGCACACTCGCTCAATCGTTTGTCAAAATATCATGCCAACTCTTTCATCAGTACGAAAAAAAAGAGATAACAATACTTGGCATACTTTCTCTTACATAGTCAATCTACAAGGCGTGACAAAACTAAGTGATAATATTTTGGTGTGTGTAAACATCCCTTATATTATAGAGTTCACTGTGAAAGTAGCAGCGCTGAAAAATATTTTTTTATCATTTGTGTGGGCAAGCGCCCAAGCGTTATGAATTTTCCCATACAAAAGTAAAAAAAATTACTCTCTCAGCGATGCTACTTTCAGTGAATAGTTCACATAACAAGAGACACATACACAGCCTAAAGTATCATCACTTAGGCCCGTATAAATAGTTAGTACTTAAGATGCGACCCGGTCTCAAGACGCGGTTCGGCTCTGTGATTGGTCCCAATTTTGACAGCCAACCAATCACAGAGCCTGAACCGTGTCTTGAGACCGAGATGCATCTTGAGTACTGACTAAAATATACCGGCCTTAGTTATGTTACATTCTGTATAATGCAAGCCGTAGATTTAATAAGTCAATATTAGTTATTTAAGTTGACGTGGGAGAGCCATGCTTCGGCACGAATGGGGCGGCTCGACCGGAGAAATACCACGGGCTCACAGACAACCGGCGTGAAACAGCGCTTGCGCTGTGTTTCGCCGAGAGTGTGAGTTTACCGGAAGCCCAATCCCCTACCCTATTCCCTTCCCTTCCCATCCCTACCCTCCCTTATTACCCTATTCCCTCTTAAAAGGCCGGCAACGCACCAGCAGCTCTTCTGATGCTGCGAGTGTCCATGGGCGACGGAAGTTGCTTTCCATCAGGTGACCCGTTTACTCGTTTGCCCCCTTATTTCATAAAAAAAATATTTTTGTATGTAATATAATTATTATTGTGGTTATGTTAACTTGAATTTCGTATGATTGAAAGGTATGTGTATAATGGTGTCGTATTTCTGTTTTTGTCTATAAGATTTTAAATGTAAATAATAATAGATATTTAACATAATATGGACTATGGAGTTGGAAAATATAAAACGTTATACAATTTGTTGTTTTATTGCAAATGATTTTGGTTAAAAGTTGGCGAATACTTACGATAGTAAGCATTTTATTTAAACTGTGAAGTACCAGGAGCGCATAACGTATGAAGAGGTGTAAATTGTAATTTGCATTAAGTGTTTTCGACCTATCCACTAATTCTAATATTTTTCTTGTGACTACCCCCAATATTTTTTTCTATTCTTGTGAATTGACATGAATACGGGTAGCCTATTTGTTTTAAGCTATGAAGTTGGTACTTCATAGCTTGAGGTGTTTGCGTTAAATTTTTTCGATCTACCTACAAATTCTAATATTTTTCTTGTGAATACCCCCAGTATTTTGTTTAATTCTTATGAATTGACAAATTAATATGGGTAGCCCATTTGTTTTAAGCTACGAAGTACCAGGAGCGCATAGCGTATGGGCGTATGAAGAGGTGTTTGCGTTAAATTTTTTCGATCTACCCACTAAATCTAATATTTTTCTTGTGACTACCCCCTATATTTTGTTAAAATTCTTGTGAATTGACAAATTAATAGGGTTAGCCCATTTGTTTTAAGCTATGAAGCATCAGGAGCGCATAACATAAAGCAAAAGTGTGTCTGTCTGTCTGTTACTTCTTCACGCCCAAACCGCTTAAGCGGTTTTTTTTAAATTTAATACGGGGATAATTTGAGTCGGGAAAGGACATAGGATACTTTCTATCCCGGAAAAATTTACTGTTCATCTATTTCAGCTTCAAATAAGGGGAAGATTAGGAGGTCCAGGGACCAGGGTAAGCAAACAAACAATTTATTGTTCTAATTTATTTGATTAATCATCTGCCCTATACACATGATATGCACCAATGCCTATAAATAATACAAATAATCACGGGTACAAAATAAATATTTACAACAAATATGTCAGTGAACAACTTGACAACTTAGGGTCAATTCAGACCGCAACGCGACGAGCCGAGGCGCGACGCGACGCGACCTAAATTTGTATGGATTTGACAGATGTCGTCAGCGTAAGACGTCTTGCGAATCTGTCAAATCCATACTAATTTAGAAATGCATCTACGCGTCGCGTTGCGATCTGAATCAACCCTTATTGAGCGAATCACAAATCGTGGACTTGGCCACTTATGATAACTTCTACGCACAATACCTTTGCTGTTTTATATGTAATCGCTTAGCTTTGGAGACAAGGATAAAATAACAATTTAGAACATCTCCATACATTAACATTTCGCCATGTATAATTGTTGTATCAAGTTACATATATGTTGTTTTTGGAGGTAAAAAGAGTTTTCATTAATAACATGCTAGTTAAATGGTACATAACTTTTTGACATACAAGAAAATCAAAAAATGTTTTGTATTTTTTTTTCTAATCTCTTGGTATTGTGGGTAGATGTATCACGACACTCGCGCCATCTATATCCTCAACATCAAATCACAGTCTTTAGTCCATTCACAGTTATTTTATCTTTGTTTTAAAGTGACCCTTATTCAGTTGGCATAAAGTTCTTGTCAGAGATAAAATGATTCTGAATGGACTGTGCGCTCGCAGCGCTTCGCAGACATCGAGCCAACGACTGCACTGTGGTTTTCCAGAATAATAGAAAGAGTGCACTTTAGATTATTTAGATATATTTAAATTATTGATTGATTATAAGCTATGTCCACATTAAGCAATTATCATCTTCAATTTTCGTCATCTTTTTATTCAACTTCCGTTAGGCATATTCAATAATATTATTGAATGCGTCAAATTCCACCCGCGTTGAAAGAAAAGTGTCCTAGCGCGAGCGCTACGATTTCAGCGCGCGTCACGGGCATGCCTCACGTTCGCTGTTGACTGCGCTATAACGCATGCCCTTGATGAACAAAAAAATGCACAGTGTGGACAAAGCTATACTCGAATGCGACAGCTTCCCTGCGCGACAGCCAATCAACTCGCGCTGCGTCTAGCGTTGACCAATAAACGTGTTGTTGACTTTTTGAATTCTAGTCTAACGGGAATTGTAAATACCCCGCCAAGTAATATACAGTAAGTAATATATTACTTGGCGGGTTATACTTATTTAAAATACATAAATAGTTTTGTTTTACTGAGTAGGTATGGAATTTTTTTGACGTAACGTAAGATTTGTTCTGTATTTCCCTATTGAAGTATTATTCTAGAAAGCCACAGAAGAAGAATATCAGAGACCAGAAAGTATTTGACATTTTGAAAGTGAAGTTTAGAAAGTAGACTATTTTAGGATTTACGAGATAAACAATATTATAATAGCAAAAAAAAACTTTCTAAAGTGCGGTCGTTGATCACATACAACATTTCTGTCTCATTGCTGTTCTTGTATATTTTCTGTCTCATTAAGACAAAATGTAATTTTAAGGACAGGCAAAAATAACGCCCTCTACCTACAGAGTTTTGGATAAAATGTCTTAAACGATTCAAATCTTGTACCAACCTACATGTACATAGGACTTGAAGTCTTCAAAAAATTATAATTCGTTATTGCTATGGATCACAAAAAAATATTTTCATGTTGTACATTTTAAAAGTAGAGTTACTATTGTATACCTTTGAGATGTACAGATACGTGAGAGAAAGAGACAGAATGAACTAAACTCTACATGCTCAGCGACCGCACTTTAGTCACACGGTAAAATTTTAAGTTTAGTGTATAGCCCACTTCGAATCCAGCAAATGCTAACAATTACTAGTCTGTCTTCCAAAGCAGACATTTTAAGCGACTTCCAAAAAGGGGGCAAAATCTGCATTGAAAAATCGTTTTCCGCTAATCTTGCTGGCGTATCAGTAAAAAAATGTTAAGCTAGTCTACACTTAAGACTATTTCAATGTTAAAGGAACGTCATTTATAATAATCTTAATAAAACCTTACAATTATATATTATGAACAACTCGGTACGTGCAACTCAAACTGTGCATTGATGTACCATACGTGTGGATCTCATTCCAGCTTCATAATATTATACGAATTTCTTTCTAAAATAAACATTTTTTTTATATTTCTAGATAGTACCATCCACGAACATTCGAGAAAATTATTTCGAGTATTAGGAAACCTGTGAAATCATGGAAAATAAATTTGAACTTGACAAGACCGCAATTACAGCGTTTTGTTTTTATATTCGTGGATAGCACACACTGTAGCATTTCTGTTACATACTGCTATGAGTCCTTAGGTGTAGCACATCAATGGTACGGTGACTATAATAATATTATTGCTGAAATCAAACTATATATACAGCTTTAATCTAGAATTTAGGCCAAATTATTATGGAACGAGAAACCACTAGAAGCGACACTTGGAAGCACATGCCTAAACGATTAAGAAACATCCAAACAAACACAGCAGTCTTAAAAACAAATTTTCAATTTCAATAAAACATATTTTAAAAGATTTAATAAGTATTTTCGTAAGACATTTATGTAGAAGAATAAGCTTAGATTTTAACCTAAAACTTAAAATGTTATGCAAAATAAATGCTGCCATTTTGTATGTTTATAGTTCGATGAATGAAAACTGATTGAAAAAACTATTTATAGGAATTGTATATTGGTGAACCGAGATAGAATCCATATTTAAGCAGTTAATATAATATTATCTAGGTATAGTTTCTAAAAATAATGTTAAGTATTTCGTTTGTGAATATTAAAAGTAGGTACCTATTCTTTTCAATAGTATCTGAAAATGTAAATACTTCTATTTTTTTTTTTGCATAAAACTCTGTATTGAAAATGAGAGATCGGATCCTTTAGCCAAGACGTTTTCTTTAACGCTTCTTTGTAGAATCGCCGACAAAAATGTATAGAATTGATTTAAGCGTTCGATAATAATATGAAGTCGACATTAGATTCTTGTCATATCAATTCCATATAATTTGGTTGACGATTATTTAAAGAAACGATAAAGAAAACGCTTTGACTATAGGGGCTCAGGGATGAATGTTTGAAGGTGTGAAAATCGACTTTCCATACAATTATTACTTAAGAAATACAAAATAAAATGCATCAATTTGTATTCTCATTTCTCATACTCTTAAGAGGTAACTATGATCAGGAAATTTTAAAATGAACACAAGAAAATAAAATACTTATTATGTTTGTTACAAGTTTAGCAAGTGGTTAATAAATATAATATTAGATAAAGATCTCTAATCAGGTAACTAAGTTTATAGGTAGAAAAAAAACTTTAAAATATATTTTAAGTTGAAGAACCTAAAAAGTAAAGTTTAATACTCAGTTAATTAAGATAAAAACCGTATGAGTTATGTTAACCCTAAATATACCTAATCTGTTATAAATTATTCGTCAGTAACAGCGTTATAGCATTGAATAAAGTTAATAATACAGAAGTAACTATGTATTATTTCAAACTATTAAAACTCGATGTAATAATTAAATTAAGTTACGTTAGAGCTGTAATATGTAACACATAAAATGCTAATTTCGAAAGCGATTTTCGTTATGGCGAATATAAAATTTTTGATTCGTAACCCTGTCACCTGAATATGTGCGTATTTATAAGTGAAATTATAGCTGTGTAATACCTATATAAAACAGTCGCAAAAAATTTTAGTTTAGCTGTCAGGTGATATACTTCTGTAATTGGTCGTATTACTATTGCTCAACTGTACGTAATTAAATACTACGTCATTATTACTCGTACAAAGTGGAGATGACCAGTCTGCTAAACAAAAATTTTTCGGACTACATAGATCGAAAGAAATCGATGGAGTATGGAATTTTGTACACCACACTATACAAGCCAGTAAGTCTAAACGAAGCTCATTATTCCCTTAAATACTATTTTATTTCGGTCTTCGATTGATTGAAATTTTCACTTATATAGTTCTCTATAATGAATTTTCAATAACTAATTCATAGGATTAGAAACATTCTTGATGACAATATTACGTTGTAAAATTATAATATCAATCACATTTTTAATTTAGATCTTCTACATTGAAATTCGCTGTCTTGTTTCGATATTGATTCTCAATAGGTTTTTTGGTACTATAAAAGTGAAAATTCATTTGGTTCCTAGGTAAATTACGTACAATATTTCTGGTTATTATGTTATTACTGTAGTAGTAGCGTATAATATTTGTTACACACAAAGTAACTTTCGGACTTACGAAAATTTGAATTCTAGGAAATAAATGACAATACTAATAATATCGAAATAGTATAAGCTTAAATAATATTCACATGACGAAAAAAGCCAATTTTAAATCTTATTTCAAAAATAAGTAATTGACAATTCTTAGATATAAATCATACAAAATAACTACGTTCATTTTTGTATGTTTTTAATTGACAAAAACTATAATATAAACATTGAGTTCAGTAAATAGGAACAAACCAATTACAAAAAGTAGTAATAAATTCTATTTTGCACTCAAAATAATATGTATTAAAAGTGATATTATAATAAAAAAGAATTTGTAATATAACGCGTTACATTTGTAATACATTACAGAAGTATTACTTGCGCATAAAAAATACAAGTTAATAATACATTTGTAACACGATACGTTACACGTGTATTAAAACACTATTTACTGAACTTGATGAATAAACAAATGTACATTCGAATTATGAACTCCGAAAACCGTGTTAAGCTATACTAGACCTGCAGATATAGAATAGTCTAAGGTGCAAATATTTCTAAAATATAGGTATAGTTATATAAACAGTTCGACTATATAGTGCAAAATACAACGCACGCTTAACACACACTTATAACAACGTCACTGTTACACAGTATACTATACATCAATATGTTAGCTATCTATAACTTGGTGTCTTCCAGTAGTTCACACGCCAAAATAATCTTTATAATATAATTAAAATTATTTATTACTCTGACCAAAAGTCTTTATATTAGTCGCAGACATTTAGTTGAAACGGCTAGGCAGCTCGACGCCTAGGTGTGTTCCCTGTTTTAAAATTAAATTACAAAATTAAGGGCATGTTTCACCACTTCCTGATAATGTGCAGGATAGGCTATCCACAACTTTTTTGATAGATTCTCCATATTCTATCTGTCAAGTTATGCTTGTTTATATGTTTTTTGTTCGTACAACTATGTGATTTTTTTAGATTATTGATTCTTTTAACTTTTTTGTTTTCTAAGACACTATGAACTGCCTAGACATCGAGTTAGCTAGCTAAAACTAGATGGCTGTGGCATAGACGATATAATAACCTACTCATTTAAACTAGAAACTTTACTATTATTATGATCAACTTCAAAGCAATATAATATTTAACATTAATATAATATTTTGAATAGAATATAATAGGATTTTGTTTCTGTAATTATTGTGTACGTAAAGCTTAGGAATTGCAGGTACGGGTGTAAATACTAATTATATTGAGACGAGATCTAAAACATTATAATCATAGATCATAGAAATAATCTACAAAAGATTAGAAAAGGTAGCTCTACGAATCGTCGTAGATGGTCTACGAATCGTCGTAGACGGTCTACGAATCGTCGTAGACGGTCTACGAATCGTCGTAGACGGTCTACGCGTGGCGTAGCCCGCCTCTACGAGCTACGTAGTAGACGAAATATTATAATTTATTGCTATAAAAATAGAGATTAATGTAAGATATAGTAAAATATATAATAACATTTTAAGTAATAGTCATCCCGTAAAAAGGGACCCCATAATTTTTATCAAGTTTTCACTGTTTATACTATAAATTAAAATTTAAAATACTTTCTTCAATAAATATGTAATTTTTAACAAAAACACTACTTTTATAAATAAACTTTTTTACTCATAACGTGGTAATATGTTTCGGCGTATGAACTACACATAAATATGACGTCAAATAAAATTAACACATAACACTTTAACCATCAGTTAACAATCATTATTGTCAGTTATAAATATATTTTATGTATTTTATATTAAATATAAATTCGCGACTATTAAGTAGGCAGTTTTAACATAATCGTTATACTCTATACACGATGGTGCGCCTCGGCACGGTTCTTTATGGACTTTTTATGAGGGTATTTTGAAGAAAAACTTCTTTTGGCGGTTGAGAGTGAAATTTCAAGATCGCGTCATCAAAAAGAGGGTCGAAATAATATTAATATTGCTTCACGACGCCACCGTCACGATTTTGAACAGAGTTTTCTTTCATGTATTCTTTGCACTCGCATTTACTATGGTATATACCATATTTGAAATGTGTTTTTTTCGAGAAATTAATTTTGTAGTATTACAAATTCATAATAATATTACTTACCTGGTTTCGTATTGAAGGTAACGTTGTTATATCTGTAGTATTATCAAAAAGAACAATAGTGAGACTCGAAAACATACATTCGAAACTTAGTTTTACTCATTTATAAATTGTCCTTACTAATTAAGCTCATTTCTAAACTCTTGTGTTGTGGCAAGATGCCTTTTAAAAAATATATTTTTTGCAAATTTACATGGCTTTATATATTTTTTATAAAAAAGATGATGGAAATCCTCGTGTAACTTTTGTTTTCAAGTGTATCATCATAAGTATAGTATATGAAAAATAACGGGAAAATATGGAGCTTCAAACATTCGAGGATCAAATTGTCAAATTAGACATTGACGCATTTTGACGGAATTGTCAAGTTAAGTATAAGGCCGCAACCGCACGTTTTTCGTATTTGATTTTCAAATTCGGAATTTTATGAGACTATAGGTAGTGCAAACGTTCGTTTATTTCACGCGCAAACGCGCAGGCTTGCACTTGAAACGTACGCGTACGAATTCCTCACGTACGTACGTGAGGAATTCGTTCCGCATGGAGAAAAAGGAACGTGTGCGGCAATTAATGTATTTTACTTACGACAGATACCATGAATTCGGATTTCCGAATACGGAAAAGAAATTTGGAAATCGTATACGAAAAACATGTGTAAGCGGCCGGCCTAAACCCCATTGTAAATTAATGATTAGCTAGTAGTTCAATATTTTATGACCCACGGATTCACAGCCTTGCATTGGGCGACCAGTTTTTACAATTCTATTAACTGTCAACTAAAACCGGTCTTTTCCGACAAGAGTCAACATGAATTTCTGTCAACACGGATCTGTCAACTATAAACTGTCAAAACATTCGTCAACTTAAACTGTCAACACGGATGTCAAAGAACCGCACCGATCGCAGACGGATGGGACTAGTACACTCAACTACAAACTAGACACAGTCACTTCACTTCACAGTACAGTATTGCGGTCGGGTGTGTGTTAGGAGCGCAGCTGCGCCGGGCTGAGTAGCAGCTCGCCGGGGCCCGCGAAGGACACGGTGCGGGGCGGGGGACGCCGCCCCTCCTGCCGCAAGCCGGACGATGAAGGCTTTTGGGAGATCGCCTGGAATATGTAAATGATAGCTTAAATGGCGTTATATTTTTTCTGTGTTACAAATTGAAGCCGGCTACATGAAATTGCAGCAGACGACGTGTCGTCGCGACGCTACTGGTTTCTATGTATTTCTATAATAAGTATCGCTAGCTTCGTGTCGCTAGCTGCGGAGGGTATTTCATAGAAATACATACAAACCAGTAGTGTCGCTGCGACACGTCGTCTGCGGTTGCTTCATGTCGCCCGCTGCCAACCGACACCTTAAGGGTGAAGACAAACGAGCGTAATTTGTGAGTCGTGAGCCGCAGAATTTCTGCCGGGCAATATTCTGCTGCATTCAGTTTCATACAAAAGTCCTGTTTGATTCACACGGAGTTGTCATTTGTATGAAAAGAAATTCTGCCCGGCAGAAATTACGCTCGTTTGGCTTCCCCTTAGGGCGAAGCCAAACGAGCGTAATTTGTGAGTCGTGAGCCGCAGAATTTCTGCCGAGCAGAATTCTGCTGCATTCAGTTTCATACAAAAGTCATGTTTGATTCACACGGCGACTCAAAATGAGTTGTCATTAATTGTATGACAAGAAATTCTGCCTGGCAGAAATTCTGCGGCTCACGACTCACAAATTACGCTTATGTCATTGGATACAATAATATTATGATTTGTGATGTCACAGCTGCACACTAGGCTAAGCAATGTAGGTCCTCCATTCGCCTATAAAAAAGTTATGTTGTGCACCAGCAGAAGTTTCCAACAAACGATTTCCTACCGGTTGCACGAGAACCGAGTGCGGCTGCGGTTGCGGCTGCGTTTGCGGCTGCGGTTGCGGCTGCGGTTGCGGTTGCGGATGCGGTGCGGCGGTGCGATACCGGCGCAGGCGCTCGTCCTCCTCGCCGCTGGACAGGCTGGACACGTCGCAGGAGGAGTCGAGGCGGCGCGCGGGTGAGCACTGCGCCGGCCCGCGACCCGCCAGCGGCAGCTCCTCGCCTTCCGCGCACCCGGACAGTCTGGAATTTTCGGATGCGGTTACGGTTACCATTTCGGATACGGCCGTTACCTTTTGGTTACTTAGAGTCAATTCAGACCGCAACGCGACGAGGCGAGACGAGGCGCGGCGTGGCATAAATTTGTATGGATTTTATGCTGGCACTTCACATGGCTATTTGTGTTTGCGTATTTGATGTATTCGCCAAACAATCACCATGTGTAGGCGGTATGTTTTGAAAAGTATTGGCCTTATTTGCCCATTAGACAAATATGACCAATACCAAATACACGTATCCGTACCTTTGTCGGTTTTTGACGCACATCAAAAGAGTCAAATTGGCAAGTACACTCAGTACATCGTGTGCGGAAAACAGCGGAAAACAACATTTTGTATCCTTTTTGGAGATTAGTGGTCCAATTTTTTGTAATAAATATTCGAAGTCTATAACTGACATCTGACATTGTATTGGTGAACACAAACCTGATTTAAAAATTCGAATGTTTGCAACTTTGCTCTTTGACGGTCATGTGTGGAAGGTCGTATTTGCCCTTATTTGCTTGTTTGCGCATATTCGTCAATAATGTTGCCAAATACAACAAATAGCCAATAGCAAATACAATTAATAGCCATGTGAAGTGCCAGCATGACAGATTTCAATTGCATGAGACGTCTTGCGAAACTGTCAAAACCATATAAATTTAAAAATGCCTACGCGTCGCGTTGCGGTCTGAATCAACCCTTAGTCTTAAGCTTTAAAAATTAATCCCCTTACCTTCTGTTCTCCTTGTGGTTGGTCCGTCGCCGGCAGCAGGGCTTGGCGAAGATGCAGAACATAATACGGAGCAGGCAGCAGGCGAGGCCGGCCACGATGAGTGACGGGCCCACCAGCCGCAGCGCCGGTGTTTTGAAACCCTGGAATAGGGAAAGAAAAGGATAAAAAATGTGTCGGTTTAATGTGATGATGATGGTGTACGAAATAAAATTAATAAAGGTGCAACATCTCTTTACTCTTTTAGAGTAAGAAATTGGGATTAAGGATGTCACTGGTAAAGATGACTGACATAATCTACTTTCCCTTACCCTCTGGTATAATCAATAATAATTATTGATCGTGGAAAGAAATTGCAACAACAGCAAAGTTTGATAGTAATTGTCTCAATAAGCATTGTTTTTCTTTACTTCTGGAGGAATTCAATCACTAGATCATTTCTTTCTCTTTCTTAATCAGCCGGCCTAGCATACGCCAACGAGATATCTCTCTCTACATGTTTCTCGATGTTTGATAGTTTGTATCTTCATCTCTATTGACCCTAGCATGACAAACATTTTTTCTTACGTAGATCTATCATCTAAATAACACATTTTTATAGAGTTTTGTCGTGATAATGTCGAGATTTTGACATTATGAGACGAGTAGTTTTTAATTATCTCGAGAGTGAGATATCTCGTTGACGTATGCTAGGCCGGCAGACCAAGACCTTACCCTCCTCTTTCTGTTTCATATTTCCTTCATTCTTTCTCTATTTCTCTCTCTTTCTCACCTTGTCTCCAGTGCCGACAAAGTACACGACGAGGCCGACCGCGAGCGTGACCAGGCCGGCGTATAACAGCCGCGCCACGCCCCACCCGTCCGCGCCGTCCTCCTCCGACTCCGATGACGAACCGTATGAGGCGTCCCGCACCTGAAACCGTAACCGCAACCGAATGTTGTGCAACCGTAACCGAATATGCGGTGTAACCGTAACCGAATGTGTAGATGTACGTTACTGAATGTGTGAGTAACCGTAATCGAATGTGTGAGGTAACAGTAACAGAATGTTTGGAGTAACCGTAACCGAAATTATATCTTAATTGCAGCGAAAACTTTCTATCTTGTTATAGCAACTGTAATTGAAGCAAGGTTATTCGCAATGTTATGAATCAATTATTATCGTGACAGAAGAAAAAAAATGCTAAATGAATTATAATGTAAAAAAAATACCTAAATGTCGGTTGTGTCCACGAATCTGTTACAAATAACCGTAACCGAAATGAAATCTTCAAAGTAATAAACCTGCCTTACTTATAACTTTAATTGTATTACACAATTTCAGTATCTAAGTCCATAAGTCCCTAACAAGTGAAGGTATTGTTTTACTTACTAGTTAGGTAAAACTTTGTTACCTTCTTAGTTCTTAGAAATTTAATATTTCTGAATTCTAGAGAACATTAAACAATGGCATTAATGCCTACTGTTATTATTATTTGTGTTACATTATTGTAACACAAAATATAATAATAACAGTATGAAGATTACAGAAATCACAGACATAACGGCATCTACTTCCATTCTAACACGTCTAGTTCCTCGTTCTATGGTATAGCCATTACCCAAGTATAACAACTATAGTATAATTATAAACCATGAATAACTATGAAGCATAATATCATGAGCAGTCATAGAATGATCAACGAAGAAACTCCGTACTGACCTGTATACATAGTTCATCGGTCAAACTTCCCGCTATTGCTCAGGACATTCTCTACACTTAGCCGGTCTTGCTGCCCTCAAACCAGACTATATAGACCATAATATCTTACCCGGTTGGTGCGATGCCACTTGGCGCGCGGGTCCCGTCTCGCGCCGGGGTGGTCGCCCAGTACGGAACAGCGACGAGCCGCACCGCCCGCGCCCGCTGCGCCGCCGCCGATAGACAGCGCCGCCGCCTCCTGCCACGCCGCGCGCCCCGCTGCGCACTGCGAACAAGAGAGAACATGAGCCATAGGTTCCTGGATACTTACTTCGGGCATAGCGCATACTTCGGACATAGCTGAGCACTGACAGCAAAATAATATCGTTAGCTTAGGGTTCGTCGCACGCCCGGCTACGCACTGGGAATAAGGGAGAACATGAGCCATAGGTTCTAATTATGGGTTATGGACATAGGTGGGCACTGACAATAAAAAATATAGATTAGGGAAATATCATGGGTTTTGTCAACAAAAATGTGAGCCCGGTGCAGTGATAACAAAGAACATATTTAATGAGCCATATATTATAAGCTCTGAATATTGTTGTTTTTGACATAGCTGGGCACTGAGAACAAAAATGTGAGATATGGGTTTTTTCAACAAAAATGTGAGCCCGGTGCACTGGGAACAAGAGAGAACATGAGCCATATGTCCCGCATTTACTTCGGAGTTCGGACATAGTTGGGTACTGACGACAAAAATGTGAGATTGGGGTTTTGTCAATAGAAATGTAAGCCCGGCGCATTGGGAACAAGGGCCGTAGGTCGTAGGCCGTAGGCCATAGGTCCACATCGACTTCGGACATAGCTGGGCACTTATAAGTTACAACAAAGAAAAAATTATATTGAGATTCTGGCTTTACATTGGTCATAAAATAATAAAAACATCATGTCCTTGAGGTTGAGGTTTTGATTATGTAGTTGGCTTTACATTGGACTATAGCTGCGTATTTATACTTAAAAAAACGTGAGCTCTGCGGACTGACAACAAACTAATACTATCGTGAGACTCTTAATATTATGGGCTTTATATTTTGTTCCCGATTTTGATGCATACTTTTTATTTATTTATCAATTTTGGTGAATGGGTCGCTAGTGTTATATAGAAGCGATTACGTTGTCAAAATATTGCCATTGTTTAGGTCGAAAGTAGTTTGCAAATTGAGAATAGTCTCCTACCGGCAGGGTGTTTATGTATCTTGTGACAGCAATGCAACAGGCAATCGACAGCAGATGCCAGATACTTTCTTTATGGCAGCAATCTCTGCCTGTTTTATTGCTATCGCAAGATACAAAATCATCTAACGGATGTCGTCTTATAATAACCTTCTATAGTTTTGATAGGTCAGTATTATGTAACATTGCACTAGTAGAATTTATAGATCTTGGTTTTTGATTATTAAAATACTAGGCAATATATTAGAGTACTTTAACGATCAACAACGCCTCTTTTGGCTCAGGTTCTCGCAGTACGCCCATTTGAATTGTTTCAGTACCTAATATATTGTTTTGTAATATTTTAAATGGTTTAATGGTTCATGAAACATAACCTAGTGGGTATTCGTGAGAAATAGTTATAGCGTATTTAACCTTCTTATTATTTTTAAACTCTTGTATACAATATTATTTCTAAAATATATTAGTGAAAAAAATCATAATACTTATGCAAATTATTTTTTCTCTACTTTAGCCACTTCCGTAGACTGTAGGTACAGGTACACGTTATTTTCTATTTGTGTTTTAATAATTACCTACCACGTTACCTACTATCTACTTTTCAAAAACATCCTATCATCACTACAAAATGTTGAAAAGTATTATAAATAAGCCCAATTCACAATAACCAATTAGTTCTGTTAAAATTTTAACGTATAGTTTTTCGGGTTGGGTTGGGCAGAAAAATATACCAAGAACTATGTGACGCAAACGACAAACGACAGATTTGTTAGTTTTGACCGATCATGAAGTGTTTATATCTTTATATGAGAATACCAATTTGTAGTTGATAAGAATAAGACTGGATCAAATAAGAAACGAAGCAATACCAATGTTGAATTACAATAGAAGAATCAAGGTTCTGTTTTCAAACAAGTCACGGACGGTAAGGGAAGACGTATCGTAATATAAGTGGATTTGTTCTCACCCTTATTGGCTGCTATATTTCACCCACCAATGTAGAACGACCCTAATAACGTCCTAATAAAAAGGTTTGTGACGACTGACGATCTTGTTAGGTATGCGATATCTTTATTCTGTTATAGAATATAGACTGTTCAATAAAAGTGATCATAAGCGTTTTCCAACTCAAGAAAAATAATAGTAGCATTCTTTTACAATATTGTGAGTGCTGTGAATATCAAAGAGTATATTAATATGTTTTACTATAGGTAAGACTATAATTATTATAGACTAATTTAGGTTCTTGTTAGAGATTCGCTACGATAATCACACTGTAACGAGATAAGTACTTTGTTATGCAACGATGTAAAAAAAAAAACTAAATATGGATGCCAATTAAATGCATTTACTTATTAGAAAGAAGTTCCTTATGGCGCATTCGGCGTTGCGAAAGAAGGCTGGACTGAACGACACCTTGACCTCGACACTTTTATTAGTACCTACATACTAGGGGTAGAGGGCGCTGCAGTTGATAGTATTCATGTGCGTCAACTAGATGGCGTTTTTGAGACACTTGACCTCAATACTTTTTTATTAATACCTGCATAGTAGGGGTAGAGGGCGTTGTTATTATTCCTGGGCGTCAATTAAATGGTGTTTTGTTTTTTTGAACGATTTTTTTTTATAATTTTAAAACTTCCTTCCATCCGGGTGTACCTGGACACCTCTCAAGCTTTTTTTATTATTTATACCTTTAGAGTACCTAAATTAAGCAATTTTCAATTTTCTTAGAATAATATAACATGCAAACATATTTTTTTATTTTTAACAATTTCTGTTAAAAATAAACGCAACGATCATTAACATAATAGCGGACTGCGGGCGGGGCCGCACGCGACCGCGCTGACCTAATGTAATTGATCCTTTTTTGTCACTTTATGCTAGGATTCAGGCATTTTTCATATTTTATATCCTTACACCCTTTATAAAAAGCGCGTGTACAGAGGATCATAGACTTATAATATATGCAGAGGATACGTGTCAAAAGTAAGTGACCAAAACCCAACCAAAACCTCAAAAGAGTATTGACATTTCAAGGTCATGAAAAATCGTGAAATTGCACTCTATTCTCGCCTAAAGAAGTTTCACTTTAATAAAGAAATTATAAAAAGAACCTGTTGAAAGCTACAAATTGCCTGGCTACTTTTAAATGAAAGTAATCAGAATAGTGAACGTTTGGACGACCAGACGTGACCAACAAAAACATTGTTATTGGACGCGTTCCTTAACTTTACATGTTTTCATGGACCTTTGGCAGACAAAGAGACATAATAGATAATAGTATTAGTACAAATTACTAATTCAGCATGATTTTTACATAAGTCAGGAGACAGAGGGAATCAAACTTTGATTTAATTAGCAATACCTTAATCTAAAAATAGTACAATAAATTATTATACAAAGGTATAATAATTTATGTAGTTTAGTCCGAACTCCGGTAAATCCACAACATTACAACGTTACAACACAAAAATAGACACGACAAATAACAAGTAAACTGGACCGTGTAAGTCCACCGTTCCAGCCGGTTGAACTTCGCAGAATAGGCCCAGTCTCTGGAGGCAGTTGATTGTAAGTAGGACAATTATTGACGCCGCGCCGCTACAATACTACGAACTAACCTAGATCGGACCGAATACTTTAAGTTTGCTACTTATAAATACTTTGAATTTTGAATAATATAATTGGCTGACATATTTTGATGAAAAAATCTATAAATTAATTTTGTTACCACAATATTTATAAACAAGTAAAATATAGCCTATAAAAACAATAATTATACATCCTACTCCGTTTCAAATTTCAATTTGTTTTGAGTGTGTTGACAATTGAACTTGAATATTTTATAAAAAAAAATATACTTAATAATAATCAAATTTCTATACAAAAACACATTTTTTGTCTATTTTTGCTCTTTTATGGTACGAAGCTTTTTGTGCGAGTGTCGTGCTCATACTTGGTTGATATTTTTAATCAAAATGACATGATATATTATCTTCTTAAACTTATACCAAAAATGTTACATAAAACATGCTTATCCATGATTAATTTTAATCTAGACTGGCGCAAGTGGGCTATGCTATGACCTATGTAAAGAATATCCCCCCCCCCCCCCGTTAAACAACTCGTTAAGTGAACGTTTAACGTTAACGAGTGTACACAACTGTAACCTGTATCCACAGCTCGATACGGTTATTAATACCCTGATTCTGCTAGTACGACATCAATACAGCTTCGATATAGTCCGGTTGGGTGAAAATGTATCTTGCAAGGAAATGCAATAGGTGAAAAATATAGTACAATAATTGGTGCCAGCGCGCTGGCATAATTGCCAATAGTCCCGGGAAGGACATCCTTTCCCGGGACTCACAGTATTTCCATACCAAATCTCATCAAAATCGGTTCAGTGGTTTGAACATGAAGAGGTAACAGAATATACACTTTCGCATTATATCATTAGTATGGATACCAATGCAAATGTGATGATGATTGGCGAACTTCAGTCGCGGCCTACTTACCAATGTATGTATGGCCTTCGACTTACCAGACTCGATATACGAACGTGATAGAGTTACCTACAACTCTACATACCGTAAAACCACGTTGGTAATTTTTTAAGTGTTTCGAAAAATATATGATGAGAAATAAATACCATGGCGGAATAAATACCATAAACGGAAACTAGTGACCATTATGATTGCGAAAGTTTGAGTGTCTATCTGTCTGTCTGTCTGTCAATTACCCCTTCACGCCCAAGCCGCTGAACCGATTTTGCCGTGTATATGGAGATACTTTGAGTCCCGGGAGAGGACATAGGATTCTTTTTATCCCGGAAAAATTAACGGTTTCCGCGCGATAAACGAGTTGCGGACGTCATATTATGGTGTCTGATAATTAAGTCTTTGGGACATACATCACTCATAATCACTTTACAGAACAAACGTTTCCATACAAAGTTTGGTACGCCATTCGACCGAAACCTCTGACCACGGTGACCCAAATTGCCGACTTCATTAAATTCATATTTACCACGTAGCTACATCACGATAGCTTATACTCCGAATTTATGGACATGCTGACTGTTAAAATATAAGAAAAAATAGATTTCATACAACAAGATGTTAGTGTAAACACTGATATCCTTGAAACCATCAACATGCCCGTCAAAATAAAAAATCTGTCTTCATACCCATACAAATTGCTGATCCGGGCGTCCGTATGGGTATGAAGACGGCATTTTTTTTGTGAGTTCCCAGCATTGTTTGATGGTTTTTTTCTTTTCAATTTCATTTGATGGTTTCAAGGATAACGGTGTTTACACTAACAGTCTAACACACTGTATACGCAACTAGATGATCTCTCCGTTGCGCCAAAAATTAGTTATCGCGCAAGAACCGTACATTTTTCCATGATAAAAAGTATCCTTTATCCTTTCACGAGATTCAAAGTATCTCCATGCCAAATTTCAGTACGATCGGTTCAGTGGTTTGGGCGTAAAGAGGTAACAGACAGACAAACACACTTTCGCATTTATAATATTGGTAATAAGTATGGATTATCAAATACAATGTAAGTAAAGTATATCCGTTGCCTTTTCGCTTTTATCGCTGAACAGTTTTTAAAGCGTTATTTATTTATTTATTTATTTATTTATTTATTTATTTATTGGACTCACCAACAGAAAAGCATTTGTTACAATTTAAATTTATACATAAAATTTGTTTACAGATAAAATGAATTCTAATGACAGGTGAAGTACAGCGTGCGTATGCGACAAAAATTAGACGATATGAAAATCTTTCAGTACCTACCGTAAACGGATAGTTTTATTTCCGAAAAAATGTACGGTTCCGACTATATATAAGCTAATTCCTATAAAACTAAAGTTACGGGCAGCATCTAGAAAAGCAATAAATTTCACTTTCAACTGAAATACACAAAAAAAAGAAAACCGTTTTACAAAAGATAGATAACAAAAATGGTATTCGAAATAAATCTTCATGAACTTTGCGTCATATTATTATGACCGAACAGGGTTTTATCGAAAAATCCCAAAGATTGTCCTCGTATTGATTTGAACTTCGAAGACCGTTGGGCGTTGTATAAAACTTCTGTTGATAAAAGTTCCAAAGTAACATGAATTGATGAAACTGAATACCTCTTGTGACTTTTTTTTTATAAAAAGTGTACTGAGCTGAGCTACATAGTGACTATAATATTGTCTTTGCTCTACTTAACTTTTTATATACGGACTAGATGACGCCCGCAACTCCGTTGCGCCAAAATTCGTTTATCGCGCGGGAACCGTACATTTTTCCGGTAAGTGTAAAAAGTATCCTATGTATCTATTCCCGGGACTCAAAGAGTCTTCGTGCCAATAGTGAAACCGGATCAGCAGTTGGGGCGTAAAGAGGTAACAGACAGACACACTTTCGTATTTACAATATTAGTTTTATGTGGATGATGATATTACGTAATTGAATATCAAAAACTATAACTCGAATACGAAATTTTGTAAGCCACCACCTGAGCTAATAATATTACAAATCTTCGAATCGTACAGTTTAGTAGCTGATTGCTCTTCCTTTCTGCTAAAAGCCGACGTCGAGTTAAAACCATAAAAAAGACGTGTATGGAAGGACCAGATTGCTATCATTTTATAACATAACAATTAGATACTAATTTAATATTTTCCCTTATCATATACCATATATCACATCATAGAAACCTTGTAACTTACCTACCATCATTTTGGCTAATTATATCAATTTATATCTGGCTATACACAAAATCCACATTTTTTCCGGCCCTAAAGCCTCCATTTATGGAAAAAAACTACATTTTTTTACTATAACTTATAGCTGCATCATCCACTCTTATCTTTAATTGCTTGTTTAATCATTTCATCAAGCCCCAAGCGGTCGCATACGACCGCGATAACTATAGATAAGTTGTTTTTCTCACGATCGACGGGATTTTAATCGTTTTACAATCGTCATGTCCATTAGAAAAATGGGTTTTCAGTACATAATTAAATACCTAACAAAACAAACAAACATGAAAATATTTAAAAATAACTGCACTGTATCTGTTAGTATCTCCATTGAAGAGCGCTTCAGAGCGGGCAGGGTGCCAGGGCCAGGTAACTTAGTTCAACTTGCTATACAAGTGAGAGAATTCAGACGCAGTTGCTATGAGCTAAGTATTTACTAAGTGATGTTTATTAATTAATAACTGCAAGACACATTTAAAATTTTAAATAATATTATGTTGTCAGTCTCGCTAATCCATACTTAATATTATAGTAATAATAATACCTAAATTATAGGTGTGTAATGTGTACGTCTATGTCTGTTACCTCTTCATGTCAAAACCGCTGAACCGATTTTGTTGACATTAATTGTTATGTAGATACTTTGAATCCCGGGAAAGGACATAGAACACTTTTTGTCCCGGAAAAATGTACGGTTCCCAATGCGATAAACAAATTTTAGCGCATAGGTATTGCGGGAGTCATCTGGTAAATAATAATTTAAAACTGGCAAACAAAAATATTATATTAAACTGACTAGCTATTGTAACGTCCCGGCCGCATCTGCGTCTATCGTCCGAAGCTTCGTGCTACGAGACGATACTATTGGACGATACACGCAGATCGTCCAGTAGTATCGGTTTTAGCGTGAAGCACCACGCATATGCGGCCGCGGCATAAAAGGCTCGATAAAATTCCTTATGCCAGGAGAACTGTGCATCTTAGTAGCCTGCTTAACTATTTGCCACAACTAATTACACTAACGTTAGATTCCTTTGCGTAAGAACCATCTATTAGGGATGCTAAAAGTTTTCTAGAAAAAAATATAATTCACTATATTTATATTTTATATAGGCAATAGGCATGTCAGATTTATCATCATAATAATTAGGTATTACTGGAAAGCCGAAAAAATATTTGGCATAAATAACATTCCAATTAACGTAATATCACTAATGGACATGTAATCCAAATTCTGGTGCTTCTAAACAAGACATTTTGCAAGCAATGTCATAAAACAAAGCGTTCAGGCATTTGCTGCACGTCATCAGCTGAGTTTATTGACCTTTGGCAAATACTAAGCAAATGTTAGAGCATATTTAGTAACGGATGAAAAGTTAACTTGGACTTATTAAGTAAAATGTGCTAGAAAATATTTTTTATACTTGGTTAATTACTTTTTTTTATAAAACCTCCTAGAAATTATCATGGACCTTAAACAATAAGGTCCAATAAATTTGTTAAAATATATTTACAACATAGAAGACGCCCGTTGTGTTAAAATTCGTTTATCGTGCGAGGACCGTGCATTTTACCGAGATGAAAATTATCCTCTTTCCTTTCCTAGTCCTTTCCAGGGACTCAAAATATGATCAAAATCGGTTCAGCGGTTCGAGCGTGAAGAGGTATAACAGACACACTTTCAAACTGAAAATATTAGTGTGGATATTTGTTTTTACCAAACTACATTTTTAAAAGGGCAATTGAATTTTGAGTGAAAATGCAAATTAAGGTAAACAATGTAACAGATGCAAATCGCGGCTTTTAGTTTTCAATGGAGTTTTGAGGGCCATTCGAACGTCACTCAGGTAAATGGACGCTTTTGTTGGAAACTTCATAAAAACGTATTTTGTTGTAACGAAAATTCATATCGCTTTGTGTGGCTTTCGCAGGCCTGTTGTGTACCTGAAGTTTTAATAAAACCTTGCATTTGTGAGAGACAGGCGTTTTATAATTATGCACTTATAAAAATATGCTGATTTAATAATAAGACACTGACAGATGTTTTAAAATATTAAGCACTTTTGTCACAAAAGTCCCTTGACAAAGTCGGCAGACCTTGGACATTTTACGTAAATAAGCATATTTTTTAGTAATTAGAATGTTTTTTATTTTATATTTTAAATACTTATAAAGGTTTTAAACATAAAAAAAATAAAAATTAAATATACTTTCGTAAAGAAATTAGTTTATGGCATAGAAATCGTACGTTTTCCACGATAAATGATTTATTTTGTCCTTTTCTGGGATTCGAGTAATCTCTATAATATGGCCGTTATGTAGAGTTCGCTAAGGACCTTACGCTCTTTTTAATATTTTACGGGAAAAATCATAACGCTACTCACTCTCATAGTGAACAAATGAACATTCTAAATTAGTATCACTTACTACCGCAATAAGTGACGAATATTGATAACTTAAGGCGCTATATTGATAGTGATTTTACCGCAAGGGCAATTTTATACTTAATCTGTATGACTATAAAGTCGTGAATACGCTGCGGCCAGAAGCTATCGGCTCGCTCGGAAAACATGCGAAAAAACGTAATTTTGTTTATTTAAACAATAACTAGGAGCATTTATGCAAAATGCTTCTACACGATTTTGGGTTGCAAAGGTGTCTATTAATTAGACTAATTTCCTACAATATTCTCGTTTAAAAATAATCTTCAAATTTCGTATTTTTTAAAGGGGTCATTTCGATCGAGAAATGTATAGAGGCAAAATACATTAATCGTGTTTCTGGTTCTTCTCAAACCTAGATAAGGCTATGAAGATATTATGTATATCTCATTACCAGATTTGTAACATTTCTGAGGGTCCTATAGTATTACTACTAAAAAGGACGTTATTATCAATATTATAGCGTCTCAACTGTAATCCCTAATCAAATCATAATTTTAAAATAAGCCCCATACTTAGCCATATACATAATAGTACGGGAGCCCTAGTACAATTTGTTTTGATTACTATCAAGCTAATTTTTTTGAGTAGCTTCATTTTGATAAGACGAACAATATTTTTATCTGCGAAAAATCTTGAAAGTGGTAGCGTAGTCAACCAAGTTTTGTTGATTACAGAACCCTATAACGGAATCCTAACGCAGATTTCTTGTATATTGATAGATTAATAGTAACATTGTCCTACAAATAAAACAGTCCATATTTTAGGACCATTAATTCAAAGTATGAAATCCTTTCTATCTCTGTAAGCTACCACTTTCGAGATTTTTCGCAAATAAAAATTATGTTCGTCTTCAAAATGAAGCTACTCACAAAAATTTGCTTGATAGTAATCAAAAAAATTGTTACTCTAGGGCTATACTATAAGCTGTCACATAACGCCTCCGTGGTCCAGTGGTCTAGAGCGTTGCTCTTGACTCGGAGGTCGTGGGTTCGATTCCCGCGTTGGAAACATGTTATTTCCAAGTTTGGTTAAGACAATGCAGGCTGATCACCTGATTGTCTGACAAGTAAGATGATCCATGCGTCGGATGGGCATGTAAAAAGTTGGTCCTGCGCCTGATCTCTCGCCGATCGTGTCGGTCTGCCGTCCCACTGGGTTATGAGAGTAAAGGAATAGAGAGTGCTCTTGTGTACTGCGCACACACTTGGGTACTATAAAATTACTCCTGCGTACCTGGCCAGGTTTCAATGAAACCGGCCACCGTCACCGAAACCGGTGTATTATAAGCTGTCAAATCATTAAATGTCTCTAAATGCGGCCGGGGGTTTTGTAGTAGTCTGTTTAATTAGTATTAAGTATGGATTATACATGTGTACCTAGTATCCCTACACGGTCGTAATTATAAATAGCTAACCTGTCCCGATGTGCTCGAGTGTCATTAATATGCCCCAGTAAGTGCCAACCTTCGGGAATATTCTAGCTTCATCAGGGAAATTATGGAAATTCATTATAAAGTATGGATCCCCGCCCGAACACTCCTGAATACTGCGCGAAACTTTTTTTCAGGTTTACCGTATAATATTTAATTTTATTAATTACATAGCACATATTTGCTCTTTTACTAATGAAAAATCCAAACGTCTATGTTAAGACGTTAAAGTTATTAACGTATAGGCTGTTCACAACTTTTTTGACAGATTCTCCATACTTCATCTGTCAAGTTAAATAGTGGATAGCCTAATCGGCACTTATCAGGAAGTGGTGAAACAGGCCCTAAATCTTAACATTTCAGACAAGGGTCTGGTTCTTCCTACTCTGGTTTTGGTGAAAGATTTTAATAATATACTAGCTGTCTCGGTGAACTTCGTGTCACTTTAAAACCTTCCCTGGACTTCTACGAATATTTTAAGACTAAAATCAGCCCAATCCGTTCTTCCGTTTTCGAGTTTTAGCGCGACTAACACATTTGAAAATCCATTAGATAACATTATGACGATTCTTTGGTTCAAAGTTATTGTGTTACAAGATTAAACTCTGTTTCCCTTTACTCTTATAAAAGTCGAACTAAAAAAACTATACTAGTACTATGTACTATACAGTGTGAAATTTTAATGGTTGTTTTCCCGCAGTAAAATGATTCTATCTTAGTAGTACATTAGATTTGTAAAGTTGTTTTTGTTCAAATCAAAAAAAAAATTCGGTCGGGTCCATTATAGTAACTCACGCCTATCGGCATAAAGTTTCCATAGCTCGTCATACAAAATATTTGGTATTTTCAAAAAATAACATGCATGGTTCGATAGTACTACTACAGGTAAATCGTTCTGCTGCGGGAAAACAACCACTAAAATTTCACGTTGTATACGTACACAGTACACAGACTAAAAAGTAAAATAACAGTGGAACGGCGAAAAAGACAATAGAATATGCACGGTCCGTTATTTCATGATACTCTCAGCTCTATACATTCAATAACTTCTTAAATAGTAACCTACTTTTTACTCTACACGATAAGTTTATATTGAAACCTGTATAAACTAAACTTTAATGCATTTTGTATATAAGTTCTTACACTATAAATAATGAGCTATTATCGTCAAACTCGACAACTCCCGCTTCGGAGTTTAACTATGCTTATACGTTAATACATATTATTTTATGAAAATTGTTGCATAGTTTTCGAACAATTATCAGCGAAATACAATACTACAGAACGTTAACTATAATACATCGGACCATTTAAATGTGTTTCCAGTTATTGGCACAAACGTTTAGCTAGGGCAACGAAAAATTGTATCTGAACCGAGTATGATAGCCTACTAAAAGTATGCCTTGGTGTGCAAAGTATGTTTTGTGATACCAGCTTTTGATTCGGTTAATCTTGTATATCATGGTATTTCGGTGACATTTATTAAATTTATATTTAACTAAGCAGTGTAATAATTGGACTTATTCAGACTGTAGAACGAATCTTACATTGTATATCGGAAATAGTGTCACTAACGTCCAGGCCGCATCTGCGTCTATCGTCCGAAGCTTCGTGCAATGAGACGATACTATTGGACGATACACGCAGATCGTCCAATAGTATCGGCTTTAGCGTGAAGCACTACGCATATGCGGCCGCGGCATTAGAGTGGGTTGCACCGGCTTACTTTAACTATAACTTTAACCATAACAAAATGTGAAATGAACTGTCAAATCCCTAGCAAAAGTCGCCATATTTGACGATAACCTTAACCTTAACTTTAACTACGCTTCTGGTGCAATTCACCCTTAGTTTGGCAGGTTCATCATAATTAGCTTACTTTTTGGCGAAATTAAGTTACATTGTATCGTACTGTGTTACTTTGTTTTTCTAAGTAATTTATTATAGAGAGAATATGAAAAATATACTCCACTTAATACGTGCAATGTAAGAACAGCCTAAAACTCTGAATTAAGAACCCCTAACCACTCAAAACAGTTTTATTAGTAAGAAATGTTGCAGGCGCACTAATACTATTAAACAATTACTTAAATCTTTAATTAAAACAAGATTTGGACGTTGAAAACTCAGTACATTTTCTATTAAATCGTTATTAAATTAAAGTCTCGCGCTAGATCCAAACGCTATTTTTCATAAACCTCAGTATTTTCGACCTGTCCGATATTCAATTTTGTTTGCTCACGTTATTGTCCTTCCCGAACCGACGTTCGTTTTATTTTCTATCAAGTAAAATGAAAACCCAGTTTTTAATAGCTTCTATAAACTTTTTGATCGGACGTTGCTCTACAAACTAGGAATCCCCTCGATTTTATTCAAACCTATAGATTTTAATGACGCCCGTAACTCCGTTGCACCAAATCTTGTTTATCGTACGTCGGAAGTCGGAACCGTAAAGTTTTCGAGATAAAAAGTATATAATTAAATATCCCTCCCCTTGACTCAAAGTATCTAGCAAAATCGGATCAGCGATTTGCGGCATCTTGACTCGGAGGTCGTGGGTGCGATTTCCGCGTTGGAAACTCGTTATTTCCAAGTTTATTTAGGAAAATACAGGCTGATCACCTGATTGTCTGACAAGTAAGATGATCCATGCGTCGGATGGGCATGTAAATTAAAGTCGGTCTTGCGCCTGATCTATCGCCGGTCGTGTCGGTCTGCCGTCCCACTGGGTTATGAGAGTAAAGGAATAGAGATTGCTCGAATTTGTGAATAAATATTACTCCTGCGTAACTGGCCTGGTTTCAATGAATCTGGCCACCGCCCCAGAAATCGGTGTGGGAGTGATGACGATGATGATGACATAATAAGGTATCTTATCTCACTATAATCCGTCGCATATCAATTACTAAAGCATCTAATATCATCGTACACTGACACAGCTAACCGCGTGATATCACATGGCTTAGCACATAATTAGTAGATATCAATCATAATAGAGTGGGATATTCACAGAGTGGGATTAAGACACATAGATCTATATACCTACAATAAGTCAAACTATTATGATATAAACTAGCTGATCCGCTTAACGTCGTTTTGCCATAATATACCTACTATGGAAACATCCTTGAACCCATTATTTATTCTTTAAAAAAATTCGATTGCGCGATTGAGAATGCAATGCCTTACTATATATGTTGGGTCGATGTTGTGCGAATACTTTTATACAGGGTGTAACAAAACTAATGTTCATTCTTTAGAGTTCACTGTGAAAGTAGCAGCGCTGAAGTATTATCACGTATTTTTGCCACACCCTGTATAATATATTATGTATATTATCATAGTTTATATGTCTGCGATATGGAAATTAATATTTCAATTTCCTTTCCAATCATTCGAATATATTTCAAAATAGGTAATCAAAGTTGGATATAGCGAAGGTAATTAGAAATCGCTATATTGCTAGCTATTACACCCAAGGCGCAGTTCCTATGATTACCTGGGTAATCATAGGAACTGCGCCTTCTACAGGGTGTAAGAAACTAAATGATAATATTAATTGAGGGTGTGTATAATGGGTGACCCATATAGAGTTCGCTGTGAACTTTATTTTTCACCTATGTATGGAGAAATTCAGGACGCGTGCCTTACCCATACACATCAAAAAATATTCTTTCAGCGCCGCTACTTTCACAGTGAACTCTATGATAATAAGGGACACATACACACCCTAACGTTTTATATTATAATTGTGGATTTGTATCTATATTTTTTTCTCATATTGTGTTCAGCGTTGAATGAATATTTTAGATAATCTTAAAATATAGGGAATACTTTGGATCCTGGAAAATATTTTTAGGTAGAACTTCTACGAAATTGAAGTTGCTAACATAGAAGTTATACTTTTAAGTTTTAACCAAAACCGGCGTTTTCTAACAATCAAATGATGTGCTCTTTTCTGGTTCATTTTAATTATTGAACATTGACAATGCAAAACGTTTTTCAAATGGTAACATTTAATCCAAGAAAAGTATACATATTGTACCTATTGTACGCAATTTCAGTATATCCTTAAAGTCGAAAGTTCTTAGCAAAAATACTCACGAAAACATTCACGAAAAAAACTAGCATTTAAAAGTAAAGTATCATTATGCTCCTAAAATGACGACACGGAATTTAAATCCATTTCTCGTTTTAATTCCAACTCTCGTGACTATCTGCCTCATTATTTTCGCTAAGCACCGTATTTTGCTTTTGAAATTACTACTTGTTAAATATTTCAAGTTAAAGAGCACTTTTACTATTTATTTAAATTAGTTTTTCGCTTTTTGTAGATTAAATGATTGAGAGTTTCAAATAAAGATATTTTAGTGGTGATTGAAAAGTAATTATCGATTAGATGTTAAATTATTTGTAATACGTAAGCCAGTAGCGCACATAACCATTTTGTAAGTTTCAATGATGATTCCAAGATTTTCCTGGTTTTAAAAAATCCGTTTTTTTTAAAAAAAAACGTCAATTTTTAAATCGTTAGTTATCAACTTCATCCACTCTCGTCTTCAATTATGGACCTAGTTCTATCATAAGCGGATCTCTAGTTATTATTATTGTATGTAATCAATATAAAAACAGATCCATTCCCTTGTGGACTCCAAGGGAACTGGCACAAAATCTCCATAATTAATTGGACTCCATCCAACTAAAGATTAAAAATGTAGCATAAAACGATGGGACGCCGAATTGAAACAGTAAAACCAATTTGTTAATAGTTCCCGGAAAAATATATTAATGGCACTCTATCAACGAAGGAAAAAAAGGATAACATTTTATTTAATCAAAGATTAACTTTAACCTACCCCGGTTAAGGGGTTTAATTCTCTCCTATTTATACTTACCTAAGCTTTTAGATTCGAGCTAGATCTTAATAATAGGATTCCGTTTTTAACCTTTGGGTACGGAACCCTAAAAATGGCCATAATAGGCCTTATTATTTTGTGTGAAAATTAGAATATAATAAACGAACGTCATACAATAAAGTTACTTATACGCAGTGGCTTATTATCACTGCTAGCCCTTCCAACTTCACGTAAAGTACATCGACAATACGTCATCGCCACGTCACCACTCCATCGATCGACATCGATATCTGCATTCGCCTTGACATGACAACACCTATGTCAACTCGTGTCATACATTATGTTGTCATTATAAATTATTATGTCACACGAAGGCGTGAACTTCGAATCGGGGAATTAACATTGATTTGAAAGTCAAACCATAAAAATATGTATAAGTACGGATTACGCTAAGTTCAAAACAACTTTTTTAAATTATAAAACAGAATGCTTTGTATTTTGATAAACAAAATATTCTCGATGACGCCCGCAATTCCGTTGGGCATAAATTCGTTTTTCGCGCCGGAAAATTGTACGGTTACATTTTTCCGGATAAAAGGTATCCTGTGTCCTTTCCCGGGACTTAAAATATATCCATACCGAATTTCAGTTAAATCGGCTCAGCGGTCTGATCGTGAAAAGGTAACAACCACAAAACAGACAGACCCACTTTCGCATTTATATCATTAAGGGCCTGTTTCACCACTTTCTGATAAAGTGCCGAATAGGCTATTCACCACTTTTTTAACAGATTCTTCATACTTTATAATAAAATATGAAATATGCGTGATATTGTGTATTATTATTATTTATTAAGATAAAACAATATTTCACTGTTTCACCGTAAATATTGGAAATTAAAATATTCAGAACACCTAAAAATCTAACATTAATCTTAAACTCTAACCTTTTACATAAAGGTTCAATTAAAAAGAAATTTGCGTTCCAATTTTAAATGTTAATGAGTTCAAAAAGTTTTCACTCACATGGCCTATCTTGAAGGAAATTCTGCTTAAGTAATATAGGTCTTGTAATTAGAGCTTATCGTGTCCTAGATCCCTAATGACGTACTTATACGCTTCACTAGTTTTTCATGTTCAAGATCCTGCATTTGAGTAGAGTTTGTAATTAGGTTTTGAGTAAGAGAGGCCTCTACATCTGATAAAAATAATAATCTGATAAAAAAATAAAATTCTCGTGTCATGGTGTGCGTGGTTGATCTTACTCCTCTGAAACGGCTCAACCACAGAAATAAATCAAGATAGAACGGCCACACGCGTCCGTTGCTAAGGAATCGCGCGTGTAAATTTTTGCTTTGCTTTTAGTTAGAACAAATAACTTACCCGTGGAAAGAAATACCTCCTTTAAACCGATTTACTTTCGTACTTCTGTTTTTACAATTAGACACTGCGCAATGAGGCATTTTTGCACAACCCCTCCGGTGTAATCAAGTCGAAACGTGCGCGCTGACTGAACAAACGTTCAACGACGTTTTGCCCACTTGTGCTAGTTTGAAACAGGCGCTTAGCCGTTCTATCTTGATTTATTTCTGTGGGCTCGACCGATTTTCATGAATCTTAGCGAGAATCGGACAACATCTACATTTTATATTAATAAGTGCATATTTTGTTGAATAAATAATAGTAAATTATTACAACTCGAGGTTGTCGGCGACCATAATTGTTTGTGCGACGGGATAGCGATTTAGTCATTTCAATAAAATAATATGGGCGAAATACTTTATACGGCAAAACAACGTTTGCCAGGACAGCTAGTGCTAATATAATATATTAATACAGGGTGTAACAAAACTAAGCGATAATACTGTAGGGTGTGTATGTGTTTATTATAATACTAGCTGTCCCGGCAAACGTTGTTTTGCCATTTAAAGTATATTTTCTACATCATCAGTTGATACATGTTTTTCCCCCTCTTTTGTCCCCTAAGAGGGTGTGGAGGGGGAAGGTCATACACCAGATGTTAAGTTGAAAAACACAGTTAATACCTAATATGAAGTAAGTCCACTAAAGAAAAAAGTTGTATACAAAATCTGACCCCTCTTTGGTCCCCAGAGAAGGTTGAGAGGGGAGGGGGGGAGGATTTTTATACACCATATGTTGAGTTGGAAGAAGACAAATATATAATATATCTGTGAAAACCGTATGCAAATCGGATCAGTAGTTTTCGTGTTAAAGAAAAAAGTTTGATACAAAATCTGACCCCCTCTTTTGTCCCCTTAGAGGGGTGGGGGGAAAAATTTTATACACCAGATGTTAAGTTGGAAGAAGATAAATATATCTGCGAAAACCACATTCAAATCGGATCAGTATTTTTCGTGTGATGCTGGAACAAACATACAGACAGATAGAAAGAGTGACAGACAGAAATACAGACAAAAACTAACCACATTTTTGGCTTCTATAGCGATGTAGTGACAAAGGTGTAATTTCGGGTGTCATTTCATATCTTTTATGTACAGAATTTTCATTTCTACAACAGAATATTGTCTTCCTCCGCACGCGCTTTGGTGACGCCCACTATCGTAATATTTTAATTTCGCCATAATTTCAAAACCAAACGTCCAATTTTAATCATTCAAAGACCAAATATTATCTACATAAACTGTACTTAGTGATAAAATAATTTATTTTGATAAGGATTAATAGCGTGAGTAAAATATATCCGTTTAAATGTAGTCCAAAAAAAATCAGGATTTTAAAATAAATAAATGGTTATTGTGCCTCACTCGACATAGATAGGTATAGTGTGTCGCGGACTTTTTTGTAGATATTTATAAGATCTACAATTACTTAGAACATTTTATGGTTCTATCTTTTATAGTTTAGGCAGCGTACGCAAAATAAGTAACTTTTCTAGCTGATTTTTTACACCTTGCGTCCGAAAACTCAAATATCTTACGGAACCCTACTTTTTTCCAAAATAAAATGTAGCCTATGTTCAGCAGAAATAACGTAAGATTCCAATAGCAAAAGAATTTTTCAAATCGGTCCAGTAGTTTCGGAGCCTATTCGACTCAAACAAACAAACAAAAAATCAAATCTTTCCTCTTTATAATAGTAGTGTAGATATGCCACTGTGAAATGAGTTTGCCCATACAAAGTTTAAAAAAGTTACTCTTTCAGCTCCACTAATTTTTCAGTGAACTCTATACAGGGGACTCATACACATAAAGTATTATCATTTTGTTTTGTGACACTATGTACATATCATATTATGTACTAATATAATTGATAAAATTGTGTACCTGCCTGTCAGCCCGTTTGTTATTTACCTCCTCACACTACAAAAAAAAAAGTCATTAAAATGGCCCCAAACTGAGAAACCAAAGTTTTAGCCTTGACCTTGCATGACCACTTTTATATTTCTATGAAAATAATCAAAAAAAAATAGACAAAATAGTGTATTTTTTAAATGTTAGCGATGAGTTATTTTAAAAGTAACGATTTCATAATACAACCTATTACTAACACAGCAAGGGCGATACTATTCATTGGCGCTATGCATAATAAATTAAATATTGCATAATATTTAAATATTTAACACCTCAATGGTTCACTGGTTTCAAAGCGTGGCTCTTGAATCCGTAATCGTAATTTGTGAGTCGCAGAATTTCCGTTCGGCAGAATGCAGCTTCATTTGGTTTCATACAAAAGTCCTGTTTGATTCACACGAGCGTAATTTTGTGAGTCATGATTTGTATAAAAAGATAATTACACGCAGGAATTCTGCGACTCACAACTCGCAAATTACGCTCGTTTGGCTTCACCCTAAAGGAAGAGTATATGTACTACGCACACCTTACGAATACTACAGAAAAGTACTACGTTTCAAAGAAAAAGACCACCTCAAATAAGTATTAATCAGCAACATATTCACACAGCATTTCGCAATTGAAAAAGATTATGGGACTGATTAAAAAATGCGCAATATTCCACATCAGTCATATGGAAACAAACATCAACCTGATGTGAACATGGCCTGCTCTTTTGTTTCCAACCCTGCGGCACTAGATAGAGAGTTCATAGTGGGTTGCACGAGGATGTATGTAAAGGTAATAGCTGCCGTGTGATAAGTGAATGAGGGCTGTCAGCACTCTTCGCTTTAAACGCTATATTGAATAAACTTGGAACTTCTTGGTTTATTCTCATCGCCTGCTTTTTCAGATAGAGGAAATGCTATCATCTCTTTAGGGACCTATCAGACAGAGAGCGGTCAAGCGGTCAAGCGTTCAAGCGGCCAGTTTTGCGTTCTTTGTGTTGTATTACGCTATGTAGAGATACTCGCACATGGGCGTTCTGACCGCGTCAGAATTCCTCCTGTGTGACTGACCGCTCTATCTGAAAGGTCCCTTAGATACTAGAGTATCTAAGAGAGTTTTTTTATAGAAGGGCAGCCTGGGGTACTAAATTTGAAGCGACTGAAAAGTATCTTAAAAAAGTCTTGCATAGCTTTTACAAGACATTTCAATAAGTTTATGATCGTACTACTCAACTAACTAAATGGGTTAAAAGTTAAAATCTGAGTATTTTCGATTTAGGTGCGCGCCTTGATAATTTGGCTGTAGCGATGTCTATTTTTCTCAGCAATGACTAAAGCTAAGAAATTAAAGTTCACTGTCAGTATTCATCATGTCTTTGTCTTTGAATTACCCATAGCACAACACGATTGGTCAACTTTTATAACACAGAATAATCAATCAAAAAGACCTCTGTAAAAAAAGGGATTCTTATTTTGCCAACAGAGGAGAGTGATATAAGCTTCCAAAATTTGTACTTAAATTGGTTCTAGTATACACTTTAATTTGCCCATAGCTTATATGAAATGTATTTATGGTTTTTAAATTACGCGACAAAAACCATTTTGTCGCTACGCCCTTTCCATTTTTTGCTGTTCCATTGCTTGTTTTCTATGAGAGGCTGGGCCAGCCTCGCATAGAAAATAAGCAATCTAAAACACATCCAACACAGTTTTTTACTTTAACATGGCGTCACTTTAAGTAATATTATTTCTACCAAAAAACCAACCAACCGCTTGAAAGCCTGACTGAGTTCATAAGTGCGAGTGTATCGCAATAAAAGAAGTTAACTACAACATTTTTCACTAAATATTTTTCTGATTAAAAATTGCAGTTACCTTCCTTTTTCAAAGAATAATAAATTTACTACATTATTACTCACAACATCTATAATACTAGCCCTAAAACTAGAAAACTATAAACTACAACTTTGTTAAAATCGAATATGTTTTCCAAACATTGAATAGTCAATGCACTGATCGATAACTCTTTATGAATAGGCGATGACGATAGCTTTTGTATGGACAATAAACGTTTGTAGGCTCCAAGGTTAAGTGTCTCAGGAAATGCCTTGCGAATATCGTAAGGTTTTCCTGTGATTCACAATACACGACACGAATTCGGAAACTTCTTAATTCAGACCGCAACGTGACGCGTAGATGCATTTCTAAATTAGATGAGGGCACAGAAATATATCAAGATAGAATGGCTAAGCGGGTGGAGTACGCGTGTTTCAATCTTGCACAAGCGTGCAAGATTCGTTGAACGTGCATTCAGTCAACGCGCACGTCTCGACTTGATTACACCGGAGCAGTTGTGCAAAAATACCTCATTCTGCAGTGTCTAATTGTAAAAACAGAAGCACGAAAGTGAATCGGTCAACAGGAGGTATTTCTTTCCACGGGTAAGTTATTTGTTCTAACTAAAAGCAAAGTGAAAAATGACACGATCGATTCCTTAGCAACGCACGCGTGTCACCGTTCTATCTTGATTTATTTCTGTGGGTGAGGGTCTTGTCCATCACTGTCTTTACAAACAATAATTGTAAATCAGATAAAACGCTCTATTACACACAAAATGCGTTGGAAAAATTACTATTATTACATTTAGCATTATTTATCATAGTAAGTATACTGTTCCACTGTTATGCAAAGTTCACCCTGCTATTTGACAAAGTAGACGATACCGTGTGAATCCGTGTCGGAAAACCGAAAAGCAAGTTTTCAATTCGTAAATAACGTACGCGCCAGATCGAAACCTTTCACAGGTCTTTCGAAATTGACTGCTTTTTCGCCCGGGAGTAATTCATATCGAGCTCAAAACTTGAATGGACGTATTGAGCTAGATTTACTCACAGAATTTCACACAACACGAGTCAGAGATTTCACTCAAATAATTTTCAACTTTACTTTCTTGGGACAAATTACAACGTTTTTGATTTATTTCAAGTGTTTCTTTATTTCATGGTAATAAATTTTAAGGGCCTGTTTCACCACTTTCTGATAAAGTACAGAATAGGCTATTCACAGCTTTTTTGACAGATTCTCCATACTTCACCTGTCAAGTTATGTGGTGGATAGCCTATTCGGCACTTATCAGGAAGTGGTGAAACAGGCCCTTAATGTGATAAAACAAAACAGTTCGATCATGATAAAATATACCATAATAATGTATAATTAAATACTTAATTAACTACCAATAAATAATTAACACCAAGTCACCCAAATTTTAGCATTATAATTTGTAACCAATACGGTAAACTAGAATTCTAATAAAAACTGTTTGATTACAATTAATATGTAAGTAGCCTAAAAAATTAAATGGTTATTAAAATATATAATAACGAGCTATTGCCCGTGGCTTCGCTCGCGTTAAGAAGTATTAATTATTATATACAAATTTTCATCTCCTATTTTAACCCTTTGGGGGTGAAATTGATCAAAATCCTTTCTTAGCGGATGCCTACGTCATAACATCTACCTGCATGTCAAATTTCAGCCCGATCCGTCCAGTGGTTTGGGCTGTGCGTTGATAGATCACCATGTCAGTCAGTCACCTTTGAGTTTTATATAAATTTAGATTTAGATTAGATTAGATAAAGGATTTACTTTCTTACTTTGCACCATCACTTACACAACTGACATTAAACATTTACCTAATATTTGTATGTTTATTAATACAATCTTTTACAAAAGGTAAATAATATACAGGTTATTCCATAAATATGCCTTAGGGACTGTATTACGTGTCCGAATATAATTTTCAAGGCCGATTCGTATTGCTACGCAAAACATTATAATATTATAATATACTATGTTTACCTTATTGTTATAGAATAATAGTACAATAGGAAAATAATAATTTCATGCTCTTATCTATATATATATGTCGCAGTCATCTGGTTCAATCTGTGATTCGATTGAATGACTAGCGTATTCATTGAATGACACCGTTCTATTGAATGACTGAAGGACAACTAGTCAAGACGCTGACTGAACGTTTAACGTCTTGACTAAACGTCATCATAGTGAAGTCGTTAAATGGAATGCTATGATTTTTTTAAAGTATTTGTTGGTGGCGTACTAATAGGTTAATCTAGAAACTGACTTCAATTATGAGGCGATGGATACTTCTGGGTGGTTTACAAAAAAAATAACCACGATGGCTAAGGCGGGAGCTTCGCTGCGCTACGCTCCCGCCTTGCCATCTAACCTAACCAAATCCAATCGTATTGGACAGACGAAGTAATAAATACATTGCTATTAATTACATAAGAATTATATACTGTTCTTATACATTTCCTATTCCGTTAAAAATAAATACATTCAATTACCTGACTAATTTCATATCCGCTCTCTTCAAAGGGCTATGTTAAAAATCGCTAACTAGTTGAACGTTGAGTGACGATTGTTCAATCAACGTTCGGCCGAGTCATTCAATTGAATGGAGTCATTCAATGAATGCGCTAGTCATTCAATCGAACCGCAGATTGAACTAGATGACTGCGACATATACATAATAATATAATAAAACTGTAGAAATGTGAATTCTGTACATTAAAGATATTATTCAAAAAATAATAAGCGGGGGGTGTCACTAGATCGCTATAGAAGCCAAAAATGTGGTTAGTTTTTTGTCTGTCTGTCTGTCTGTATGTTTGTTCCACTATCACACGAAAACTACTGATCCGATTTGAAACATGAACATTGAACATCTGGTGTATAAAAAAAATTCCCCCACCCCTCTAAGGAGGCAAAAGAGGGGTCAGATTTTGTATCAAACTTTTTTCTTTAACACGAAAACTACTGATCCGATTTGCATACGGTTTTGGCAGATATATATTTTGTCTTCTTCCAACTCAACATCTGGTATATAAACTACCCCCCCTCCCATCAAATATCAAATTTTTTCTTTAATGGACTTACTTCATATTATTAACTGTATTTTCCAACTTAACATCAGGTGTACACAATTTTTCCACCCACCCCTCTTAGGGGACAAAAGAGGGGGTAAGATTTTGTATCAACTGATGAAGTAGAAATACTTTAAATGGCAAAACAACGTTTGCCGGGTCAACTATAATATATAGACGTAGTTACATGGACAGAACTAACGAATACCTCGACTTCAAACAAACAGGCGAGTGTCCATGGGCGACGGAAGTTGCTTTCCATCAGGTGACCCGTTTGTTCGTTTGCCCCCTTATTTCATAAAAAATGTCCTTTCCCAGGACTCACAGTATCTCCATACCAAACAGCAAAATCGGTTCAGCGATTTGAGTGTGAAGAAGTAATAGATAGATATTATATAATAGACAGATATATAGACGGACAGACAGACACACTTTCGCATATAAATATTATTAATATGGATGTCATTTCGCCTTTACCAAGACAGGATAAAATATGTGTATGCAAGCTCTTGTACCTCGTATGTTACAATAGCGTTGAAATACGAGCTGGAACAAAGAGCCATGAGACAACTGTAATGAAATATTAATATTATGTTTAAATATATAGTAGATAAATAGAAAAACTGAAAAATGTGTAAATAATAATACGAAATAGAAAACTGGAAATTGTATCAGAATGACAAGAATATCATGATGTAATTCATAGCTATGTAAGAAATCATTAAAAAATAAGAAAAGAAAGAAATAGAAAGAAAAGATAACAGAAATAAATAAAAGAATAATAACAAGCCCTAATAATGTTAGGGGGGGTGAAAAATAATAAAAAAAAAAAAAAAAAAAAGAGCCATGAGATAAAATGCTAGCAGAGAGCTGATATCGTGTCATGAAAATACTTCCTAGTATTGAATAGATTAAAATGTGACGTACAAATTGAAAATTGAAAGTAACATTTGCTCACTTAAAAAATTGAATCTATATTTAATATTGAAGTTGCCGGCTTTGTATTTCCAGTCGCTCACTTAGTAATACAGTCGTTCGGATAGAATTTTAATATCTGAAATAGATTAATCACAATGCACTTTTTGTAAGCTCGTTCTGGATTTTATTATAAATCAATATTAGTCGTTAGTTTAGTTTATTTTTCGCTTACTCAAATTCATACCGCTCAAGTTATCATCATCAGTCGCAAAGTAATTTTTATTCGCTCGTTTTATTATTTCTCTTTTTAATACCACATTTTTTATTTTTATTACTTATCTGATTTTTTTATTTGATAAGAATTATATATATTTTTAATTTTAACTATCATCTAGTTAACTTTTAGTTCTTTGAATTTCTTCTGCCTCTGGATTACGATTTTATTCAGCCTTACTTGTAGTTGACATGTGTGAAAATAGAGGGCGCTGAGCGTTGTCTACATCGCGCTATCGCTTACTCTTAAGTCGTTGCTCAATAGAGTCTGGCTAACGAAAGATGAGACTGGAAAAAGGCGGCAAATTCAAAAAATCGACGTATAAAAACCCCATCTATAGCCAGAATTATAGTTTTGATCTATGAACTACGAATAATAAAGTTCCTTAGTTTTTATTATTCGTAATTCGTAGATCAAAACTATAATTCTGGCTATAGACAGGGTTATTATACGTCGATTTTTTGAATTTGCCGCCTTTTTCCAGTCTCATCTTTCGTTAGCCAGACTCTAGTATTGCACATTGTAATATACATAATTTCTTGTATGTTGTAGAACATCCGGAATACAACAATAATTTTTGAAAGCGGCGCTTGATCGAGCGTCGCGTCGTATTTAACGTATGGACCACTATCCCGTCGATCGCGGAAAAACGAGACACAATAGCTAATTATCTTAAGGGCCCGGGTTACCCTAGAAATTTTCATACATTCTTAATACCAAAATCATTTTCTCATGCGAAAATATTTAACATGTTTGAGTTATTTTTCAGCTTAAGATAGTAATTACCTAGGGTCCTGAACAAATTTTTTTTACAAAATATTTAAACACCAAAAAATAGACAAAAACACTAAAAAATATATAAATAAATAGTAAATTTACTACAAAATATTTAAATAATAAAAAATATTTTTTAAAGTTTAAATATATTGTAGTAAATTTACTATTTATTTATATATTTTTTTGTGTTTTTGTCTATTTTTGGGTGTTTAAATATTTAGTAGTAAATTTACTAAAAAATATTTAAACACAAAAATTTTTTTTTTAGTATTTAAATATTTTGTAAAAAAAATTTGTTCAGGACCCTAGGTAATTACTATCTTAAGCTGAAAAATAACTCAAACATGTTAAATATTTTCGTATGAGAAAATGATTTTGGTATTAAGAATGTATGAAAATTTCGAGGGTAACCCGGGCCCTTAATTTGTTATCGCGGTACTTGTACAGTGTACTATATTATTAGCTATTCTGTGATCGCGGTTGCGGGCGATTGCGAAAGCAAATGCAAAGCTTTAATAATTGTAAGCGCTATATTAAAATTTAAAGCGCTTAAAATTTGTGAAAACTATACCGCTATAGCTAAACTTCTGAAATTTTCACAGATTGTGTTTCTGGTGCCGATATAACAACAAAATGTCCAATATCAAAAACAAAATAAAGTTAATATTTAAGGATACAAACCTCCCATACAAACCACTTCAACCAGCTAAACGGTTATTTCTGGAAATGTGAAAAAATTCAAGGGAGTAGGAAATGATATGCTGAATTTAAAGGGAAAATTATCACGGCTAAGAAGACTTCAAAAGTCAATTGAGTAATAGTCGATCAACTAATAAAAATGTATTCGGTAAGGAACTTTTCGTTCAAATTCCTTTGAACGGAACTGAGATGATGTTGTTAAATGTTAGTACTTATAGTGTAAAACACGTTGTAAATGTACTGCATTCATTGACCATAAAAAATGTGTCAAAAACTAGCGGTAAGCTACGGAACCCGACACGCACTAGTAGGGAATTATTGGGCATTCTGTCCCACTTGTCCAACCAAAAGTTGGATAGAATTGTCTGTCCTGCAAAGAATCACTTAAATTAGAATGTGTCTGTCCTGCAGTTGAAATGATTGGGCATTCTGTCCCACTTTTGTTCGCTCGCGGTGCATAAACGAACAGGAGGGCATCCTGTTCCGACACACCGAACCTCCGTTCGCTCGCGCTCACTTCGGTGTACTCGGTGTGTCAGGATGCCCAATAGCTCCTGTTCGTTTATGCACCGCGAGCGAACAAAAGTGGGACAGAATGCCCAATCATTTCAACTGCAGGACAGACACATTCTAATTTAAGTGATTCTTTGCAGGACAGACAATTCTATCCAACTTTTGGTTGGACAAGTGGGACAGAATGCCCAATCATTCCTGTTCGTTTATGCATCAAGTGATAAAAAATAGCTTCTCATCGATGATTGGATGGTTGAAAGATCTAGCTAGCTATTATAGGAACATTTAATTTCGTATGTTTGAAGTTATCTGTTTATATGAGTCAACACACTGCATGATTATCATTTTGTCATAATCCACTAATCACAGTGGTCGATTGGATTAAACAGTTATGAAATTTCTGAAACAAAAAGAATCACTTAAATTAGAATGTGTCTGTCCTGCAATTAAAAATGAAGTTAAGCGACACGGAAATTTACTACCAAATACCATTCGCAGTATTGTTTGTGGTCCCTCAAACTGTGGGAAAACAAACTTAGTAATCAGTTTGTTACTACACCCGAATGGTCCACGATTCAGAAACCTTTATGTGTATTCAAAGTCTTTGTATCAACCTAAGTACGTCTTTTTAGAAAAAGTATTGGAAAAAGTTGTGGATACATCGTATCACAAGTATAATCATAACAGTGAAATTTTAAGTCCAGAAGAAGCCTTACCTAATTCTATCATCATATTTGACGATGTTGCATGCGAAAATCAAAATAATATACGTGATTATTTTGCTATGGGTCGTCACAAAAATATTGATTGCTTTTATCTTAACCAAACTTATACTAAAATACCCAAACAACTAGTAAGAGATAATGCCAATCTCATCATATTGTTTAAACAAGACGAGATTAATCTAAGACACATCTACGATGAACATGTAGGGTCTGATATGACGTGGTCGCAATTTCGTGAAATGTGTTCAACTGTGTGGAGTAAACCGTACAGTTATGTGGTAATCAATAAGGATTGTGAACGAAATAATGGTTGTTACAGAATGAAATTTGATACATTTATAATAGTGGATTAATTTATTCTATAAAGCTTATACGTACCCCACTATGTAGTAGTACAACTTGAGACATCAATCAGAGTAGAATTCTTAACATGGAGCGGAATCTTAAGGAACAAATTGTGAAATCAGCGTCTGCAGTGAAAAGAAAGGTAGAAATGATAAAAAATACTAAAAACACAAATGACATGGTACTGGAGACGATATTTCAACCGATCGTCAGTCCGCTAAAATTATTAGCAAGCAAAACTGAAAAAAAACGTCATGACGAAGACGAAAAAGAATCTTCAAAATATGGTTCACATGAAAAAGAAGAATCTGAGACGGATCTTGATGATGAAGAAAATTCAGATAATGACGACTTTAATTCTAAAACACCTGACAAAACGCTTACTACATCATCTTCTGAGGATTATGATATCCATGAGAACTCATTTAAATCTATTCAATCCTCACCAAGTATCGCAAACGATTCCTTGTCTTGGTCTGCATCGCCTGAAGCGCTGAAAGAAGATATACCATATGGAGTAAGAAGTGAACGAGGAAAACTTTGGCTAGGCAAAACCCGTTTACACGATGATGGAAAAGTTCTGAAAATTAGAAGCCGCTCTTTAAAAAAAACTTCTGGTCTGGCAGAATTGTTGTACAAAAAAAAACCTAATTTAGATATTATTACAGAGGAAGACTTACAAAATTATAAATTGCTACTCATCGACACTAATGCACATAAACGTAACTGGAAACCATCGAACCAAATAAATGGTAATAAAGGGTTCAAATATACTCACGTGATAAAGCCACTATTTAAATTCGCTAGAAATAATACCAGTAGCGTAGAAAGTCTTCAGCGAGGTGAAGGAATCGACATTTTGAAAGAAGTTAAGAAAGACACTGATTTAGTATACTGGAATGATCCTAATGAGTTAGTTGAGAGACTGAAAATATTATGTGCATCTCAGGCGGCTGGTAATACGGGATTAGATAATGAAATTAATGCCATACTTGAAGAAATGAAAGAAGCTGGTATCATTAAAAAAATGAAATATATAAGGCTGCCATCAGGAAAATTTAGCAGTTCTATTACACTATAGAACCTAGCAAGACGGCAATGAATATAGACAAATTTGGTCATCACGTTCATAAGCGTTTACGATTATCTGAATTTTCTGAAATTCTTAGCGATACATTGGTAAGGTCCGATACAGGGGAATTCGATTTAAAGTCATCGAAATTAACAGGGGTGCAAATTCCAGAAAAAGACGACGAGGCTGTGAATAAAGAATACGTAGATAAAAGTGTCCAAGCCCTTAAAAATGAAATGATGAAAATCCAAAGTAATGTCAGAAACTTTCTCCATAGTTTAGAAAAAATTACTACTACAAATTTAAGTAAAATGTACTACACAAAACAAGAAATCGATAACATGATTGCAGCAAAATCTGTTCAGAATGAGTAAACAAGATATAGTAAATGAACTACACAGAGGAGCGAGACGAAACTTCGTTCGTCGACATACGGTCATTAAAGGTCTGGATGATTTATGGCAAGCTGACCTAGTGGACTTACAAAAATATTCGTCGATTAATAAAGGATTTAAATATGTTCTCATAGTGATTGATGTTTTATCAAAATACGTGTGGGCTAGACCGTTAAAATCAAAATCTAAAAAAATTGTATCAAGTGCTATGTGCAGTATATTAACAGAATCCACACGAAAACCTAAAAACTTACAAACAGATCTAGGTACAGAGTTTTATAACGATTCTTTTAAGCATTTAATGAAAACTTATAACATAAATCATTATTCCACATTTTCTGTAAAAAAAGCTTCTATCGTCGAACGAGTAATAAGAACTATAAAATCACGTCTTTACAAATTATTTAGTTTATGTGGAAAATATGAATGGTATAAAAATAATTTAAGGTCCGTTGTGCAGAATTATAACAATACTGTGCACCGCATTACAAAACATAAACCAATAGACGTTAACAGTTCAAATCAAAATACAGTTCGATTGAATATTATCAAAAGCCAACAGCCAAAAAAAGTACGCAAAGAATCGTCTTTTCGAGTTGGCGATTTTGTTCGTATAAGTAAATACAAAGGCGATTTTTATAAAGGCTACACCCCTAATTGGTCAACGGAAATATTTCGCATCATAAAAGTCAACGAAACTAGTCCTCAAACGTATCAATTACAAGACAAACATAAACAAAACATTGTTGGTTGTTTTTATGGAAAAGAATTACAAAAAACTAAATTTCCTGATATTTATCTTATCGAAAAAGTTCTAAAGAAAAGAGGCAACAAACTTTTTGTGAAGTGGTTAGGATTGGGTGCCGAAGAAAATAGTTGGATAGATAAAAGTGAATTAGTTATTTAGATATATAAAGCACATAATCAGTGCTATATCACAATACATACTTATCAATGAAGGAAGGCAGTGGTGTAATCAATAACTTGATAGACCATTTACCGTTTGAGTTGCATTTACCTGGATATCAATTTTGCGGTCCTGGGACGAAACTTCAAAAACGAATACTACAAGGCGATCGAGGAGTTAACAAATTGGATGAAGCTTGCATGCATCACGATATTGCTTATATAAATAAAGATCCTAGTGCTCGACGTAAAGCTGATTTAGAACTTTTGAGTATGGCAAAGAAGAGGTTGAAATCAAAAGATGCTGGTAAGGGAGAAAAGATTGCCTCGTGGATAGTAAAAAATGCTATGAAAACAAAAATCAGAGCTGGAAGTGGTATTAAATCATTTAAGAAGGGTATTAAAAAAATACATGCTCATTTAAAAAAACTTAAATCCAAGGATCATCACTCTGCTATAAAATATGCGTATGCAGCTGCGAAAAAACTGTTCAGTAAAAAGAAAGGAATATGTTTACCACGTATAATTCCACTTCCAAAATGTGGTGGACTTTTACCACTTATTCCTATTTTTGCGGGATTGTCGGCGTTAGGTTCATTAGCAGGAGGTGCAGCAGGTATAGCCAAAGCCGTTAACGATTCTAAAGCAGCACAAAAGAGTCTCCAAGAATCTGAAAGACACAACAGAATGATGGAAGCGGTCGCTCTTGGAAAAGGATTATATATTAAACCTCATAAAAAAGGAGCAGGGTTATATTTGAACCCATCAAAAAACTAATTAGGCGGCTGCCCAGGCGTGCGCTTACGAATTTAGACATATTGGAGTATGCTGGTGAAATTCCATACTTTCGCGGCGTTTACATGAGAGATACGTTGCCTTTAAAACCTAGAAAAATAGAATGTGGAATTGTAAATTTAGATAGTAATGTGAATCCTGGCACACATTGGGTAGCCTATGTAAAACAAAACAGCTACGTAGAATACTATGATAGCTTTGGTAATTTAAAACCACCATTAGAACTGATGAAATATATGAATAATTTGCCCATAAACTATAATTATAACAGACATCAAGCATTTGGAACAACAAACTGTGGTCATCTATGTATTAAATTTTTAAAAAAATATTGGAAGAAACATTTAAATAATATTAAAAATAAATAAACGTGTCAGTATCAAAATGTCTTTCACTGTATCTATAACCGGGAGCGGAGCCTCTTTGACGACAAACTATTCTCCGACGTTGGAACTTCTTGGAGACTATGAATGTGGTCTTTTGTACTTTTCAACTTTTAACTCTATACCTAATATTGATGGACGAAACAACAAGTTTTATTACGGTGACAATGAAATGATCGAAATTCCTGAAGGGTCCTACGAGCTTCAAGATATTTGTGATTATTTGAAAACTAACATAAAAAATACATTGCTAAAACTGAGATGCAATAATAACACATTGAAAACAAATATATTTTGTTCTAAAGACGTTCATTTTAATAAAGATGATTCAATTGGGAACATACTAGGCTTTGGAATGGAAACAATAAAAGCTAATATAAGCACTGATTCACAGTATCCTGTCAGCATTCTATCAACAACTATCGTGAGGATTGAATGTGATGTAGTTAGTGGTTCATTTGTGAACGGAAAAGCAAGCCATATTATTTACGAATTTGTTCCTAATGTACCTCCTGGATATCGAATAATAGAAATACCAAAAAATTTAATTTATTTTCCAGTCAATCAAACTTCTATTAGTTCCATCAATATAAGACTGTTAGACGCTGATAACAAAGAAGTAAATTTACGAGGTGAAGAGGTACAATTGTATTTACATTTTAGAAAAAAATGATAAATTTCCATAAAACCCCTGACATATCAAATGTCCAAGTCAGTCCTAAAAGATCTTCTCGCAAAGACACACGACAGCAGTTAAAAAAGAAGCTTACTAAAAGCAATAAAGAATACCTCAAACTAATTGGTTTAATAAAATGAATATTTTAAACATATCTCAGCAAACCTCATACGACAACAGCATCGAAAGTTTTGAGTATCATTCATACAAACCGTACGTAACAAGTTTCAACAAGAATGATGAAATACGAATCCCCATCAATCAACAAGACCTATATGTGCTGCCTTCGCTCAGCAGTTTGTATATCGAAGGCAAAGTAATTGTCTATAACAGGACAACTAAAGAAAAGGTTTCAAATATACATTTCGTTAATAATCCAGCATTATTTCTATTTCAAGACATAAGATATGAATTAAATGGAGTAGAAATAGATAAAATAAAAAACGCTGGTGTTACTACGACCATAAAGTCTTATCTGTCCTTAAATCAAAACGAATCAAAATATGCTCGAGTTTGGGGGTGGTCGCCAGAAGGTATAAATAATACAAGTGGTGAATTTTCTGTATCCATTCCTCTAAACAAGATTTTAGGATTTGCGGAAGATTATGAAAAAATTATCATTAACTGCAAACATGAGTTAGTGTTGCTTAGATGTAACACTAACCTTAATGCAATCAAGTTGAAAACAGGAGAAGTTTTGGAAGATATTGTTATAAGTAAAATTATCTGGAGAGTACCTCATATTAAAGTATCTGATCGCGAAAGAATAAATTTACTAAAACAATTAGAAAAAGATCGAGCTATTCCATTAGCATATCGTAACTGGGATTTATACGAGTATCCATTACTACCCAAAACTCGTAAACATACTTGGTCCATTAAAACTTCATCTCAAATAGAAAAACCACGATTTGTTGTATTAGCTTTACAAACCAACCGCAAACAGAACAGTGAATTGTCGATGGCGGAGTTTGATCACTGTCACGTACGTGATGTAAGAGTGTTTTTAAATTCGTCATACTATCCATATGAGGGATTAAACGTCAGTTTTACAGAAGACAAATTTACTTTATTATACGAACAGTATGCTAGATTTCAACAGTCGTATCACGGACGTCGGTCAGAGCCGTTGATGAGTTTGAAAGAATTCAGAGACGTTGCTCCCTTATTCGTTATCGACTGTTCGCGACAGCACGAAACATTAAAAGGGTCAATCGACGTGAGAGTAGAAATCGAAACAGACCAAGAAATACCCGATCAGACAGCTGCATATTGTCTGATATTAAACGACTGCATATTTGAGTATAAGCCTTTGAGTAATATCGTTAAGAAAATATCATGAATAGTAATACAATAATCGTTGACTTACAAGGATTTAAAAATAATAATAACGACTTTTTAGTAAAAGAATTATGTATAGCCACTCGACAGCATACACATACATTTTATGTTAAACCACCATACCCATTCTCAGCGCTAACCGATGATGAAAAAAAGAATGTTCGGTGGTTAGAAAGAAATAGAGGGTTTCGATGGAGCGAAGGCTATATCGATTATAGAGAATTCAGAAGAATTATTAAGCCTTACTTAAAAGACCGAAACATTATCGTAAAAGGTGAAGAGAAAGTGAAATGGGTGAAAGAACTGTGTGATCATAATAATGTTGTAGATATAAGTTACAAAGACATTCCAAGATTTGACATTCTGTTCGATCTGTATTGTAAGGACAAATCGTATAACTGTTTTATTCATAAGAAGTATTGTGCATTAAAAAATGTATTATGTTTAAAAAAATGGTGTTTAGAAAATAATGTACACTTTCAATAAAAAATACCTTATATTTATTGCTTTTTATTTAAATAATTAAAGTTGAATGAAATAGAAATAAAACAAATATATTCACATCATACATTTATTTAAGCAATAATTACGTACACATTAATTTACAAAACAAACCCTAACTTATATTATTTTCATACAAGTATATCTTACAATTTTATCGACTTATTCATTCTAAAGTCTATTGCGACCCTACAGCTAAAACAAATACTTTATACCAAAGTAAACTAAAACCAATTCGTATAACTGTAATTACATATTTTTTTTGATATATTACTGACTAACTTCTCGGTTTGGTCCATTATTTCATCACCGTTTTCATTTACAACATATTGTGCGGATAACAAAAAATTATCATCGTCTATACTGTCACAATGTTGCTGGGATCCATCTAAATCAAACACTGAGATCTTTATCAGACGGAAACCTTTTTTGGGAACGCTGTTTACCACAAACGAATGAACTGGAATATGCAGTTTACTTAATGCACTTTTAGAAACACATTTTTTTCTTAATTTTGCTGGACGACGTTCCCGAATCTTAGCGTTCGGCTTTTGCTGAGCTTTCATTTTTAAAAACTCTTCCGTAAATCCTTCCAAAGGATCTTGAGCATACTGGAAAGTATCCCCATATTCATGTAGGTAGACATTGTCTTCGGATGTAGCAGTCAAATCTTTTACGCGTTCCATTATCTGTAAAAAAAGAAAATATTTAACACCAAATCAGAAATCTTTGCAATTAACGATTATTTTTATGTATTTTAATGACTTAAATCAATAATAAATCAACTTACCGTTGTGTAGTCAGGTCCAAGACTGTATTACCAAAAATACGTAAATTATGTACACGTGAGTAACTATAATATAAGTTAAGGTTTGTTTTGTAAATTATGTAGACGTGATTAACTAATTACAGTGCTTGTCGACGCAAGAATGAATACTAAAACAAAGTCTTCACATTATTATAATAGTGATTGCAACATGTATGTGGTATTATCATAAATGAGGACTCATGTTACAAACTGTACCGCGCGTTCATATACGTCGTAGGTACTACCAGGCATGCGCGCGCGGCACGTGTGGATTAGGATTATGTCGGCACTACATATAGGCGAATGCGTTGGCCGACGCGCTGGCCCAGTGCCGCCTCCCTACAAGATGGTATATAGATACCTACCGCCAACGCGCGAACGCCCGTTCTACACATTGGGCCAGCGCGCTGGCCAAGGCGTTCGCCTATAATATGTAGTGCCGACATTACTCAAGTAAAGCATGTTTCAACTTGATAAAACCTTACGTTACTTGAATTTAGCATCAGCCTGCAGGTTTGCTTGCAAAATCTATGTAGTCGTGAAGTAATAAATAAAACAATTAATGTATTTAATAATTGATATTTTATTTCTAAATCTACATAATAATTATTATATACATACTAAATACACAGGTTATGCTACGAAAGTAAACAATACAAAGAATTTCTTAATTAGGTACAGCTTATTAAATCTAGTTAAAAGTTAAATATACTACTGTGACCCCATGCTCTAGTTGAAATTTTATCTTTAGATATGACTCTCTTGTCATCATCAGCAGACAGAGCAACTTTCTTCACAGCACATGTATACAACTCATGTTTTATTGACTTAAATAAAACATTTGTTTTGTGAACAATGTTGCCTTCGTACAGAGTTTTTTGGTAATCAGTAACATTGAAATTGCTGACAATATTTTTCTTAATTCCTTTCGCTTTTTTGATTGTGCTATTTATGGTTTTAATACAATATAACTTTGAACGAAGGCCTACAAATTCACTTATGATTTTACCCGCCATTTCATCCTTGAACAAACCAGGAACTTTTTTATTTTGAATGGGTAAATCATATTGATTACTATTACAAAAATTACTAGTATCAAAGTAAGGCAAAAAATGTCTTTTTATGTCATCATAAAAATCATGGGTCCGTATATGATATACAAAACTATCAGTGTCCGTGTAACACATTTGTACATTATTTTTATAAAAAGGTTTAATAACAGAGTAATGAAAGTTATACATATGACTTTTTGACAATTCTAGTACGGTAAAACCAATGTATATTGGTTTATCCAAAATTATTTGATCAGGGTTTAATTGTACCGCAACTAGATTTTCAGTAAAAATCGTCGCGCTATGGAAATTTGGACGAGCGATAAGCTTTTGTGCACAATGCCTTTTCTTAGTCACATTATTATTATCAACCCACTGATTAACTAAATGCACATTGACCCTCTTCTCATTATTTTCTAAAGTTTTTCCAAACACACTGTTATTCAAGAGTTTGAAAAAGTCTTGTTCAAATGTTGAGGAACTTTTTTGCCTCAGAGCAGTATTCAAATCAATATATTGTTTTAAATATGGACTTTGTCGAAAACTAATCACTCGATGAATTTTCTTTAATATTAAACCATGTTTTAAACATGTTTGCAAGTGAATGTAATGTATAACATACTTAAATTTATCATATAAATTTGGAACTAGTTTGAAAGTTTTCCCCCCGGGTGGAATGCATTTTTCAGAACAAAATGGTAAATCATTATGTAAGTTATGTAAATGTTTAGGATATTGTAAATCCACTTCTAGAATATAACCACACTCTGCATCGATCGGTATTTCGGTTATATTTAATTTGTTGATTTCTTGTTCATTAAGAAATCTGAAATCTGATAATGGTAAATATTGACACATACTATATCCATATAAATTATTACAATCAATATAAGTGACGTAGGAAGGAGATTCTGATGGTTTGTAATTTTCTAAGTAAGGATTATTTGCTTTTGCATGTCTATGAGAGCACAGACATACTCCTCCCCTGATACCACTCTGTAACATGCGCAACATCGACAAGTCATCGATAAGTTCCAATTGTATTCCTGTTTTTAATAACATCGCATCAAAAGATAAACTGGGTGCTGTTAAGTAAAAAGCTGGGTCTAATTGATAGTGTTGCTTGCAAGTCTGTCTAAAATTTTCAAAGATATCTGCCAGTAAAAGCACATCAGTTTTTAGATATAAATCCGTATAACTACCTAAATCTTTGATTTGAAATGTTGACCAAATTAAGCACGCGTGCTGGTAATCCTCATCAGAAATATCATGATCAGTTAGGGAACTATAAAAGCATTCTTTTGGGGGTAGACTTTTTTCGTCATACCGCTTCCACGAGTTCATATATTCGTATGGATAAATGCCTTTACGAGTGAGTAACTGAAATTCATCTTCATCGGGGAAATGATTTTGTAAGTTTTTAAACATTTCCGGTTTTAATGTCTCTGACAATTTGCTTAAGCTTGTTCCCAAAAACTTAAATGAATCAACGAATCGAAGTTGAAAAAACTGATTATTCGTAACTGGTACAAATTTGGTAAATGAGATGTAGTTTTCTTTGGTTTTAGGTATTATTTTAATATTACCAGGAACCTCACCTAATGCTTTTATAAAAAGATGACAATCATAACCAGCTAAGTTATGAAAAAAAATGGGGACGAATGAAGGGCGTTTATACTGTAAATTACAAAACGGATGCGCAGCTCCGCGGTAACGACCAGTAACGTGACAATGGTCACGGACTTTGTCCGAAAAAATAAAATTTTCACAAATATGACAACGTGTGGCATTATCAAAGTCAGACTTATCCGCCATAGAAAATATCATAGGGACAGGTGTACTAAGTATATCAAATATTTTTTGTACGTCTTTAAGAATCGAATCTACAAACTGCTTATCACAACCAGGTCCTCGATATGATACGTACCGATTGTAACTAGGGTCATCACGACAAACAATATAATAACCAAAAGCTATAGGTAAATGTTGGTGTAACGTAGTCGTATTTTTGCTAGAAGAACAGTTAGCTTCAGTATGGGTTTGTAGCATCGATTCAAAATCTGCGTAAATACAAAATGGCATGTTTTGTTTTCGAGCATAGTTTTTAAATTTAATTACTGAGCCCTTATTTGGGAGGACAGTTACAACGCCTCCACATAAATGGTTTTCAACTTCTTTAGAAGTACTGAAAAATATCAAGCACAAATCACAAAAGTACAATTTGCTGTGATGAGATGTAACTTGGCTTCTAAACAGTCTAGAAGGTTCTTTGATCAAACAATAATGAGAAGTGTTATTATTTTCTAAAAACAACAAATGTATAATTTTCTCGTTGCATGTTTTATTAATGTCTGATTTATACAACGGCCCAACAATAGTTTTACTTTTTTTTAAACCATAAATTATGAACTTAATATTAGGATTATTTTTTTCAAAAATTTTAATGTCATGGAAAGATACAGGAAAAAACATTCCATTTATATTAAATAATTCACGAAAATTAGGATATGACGAAATTCTTTCAGGATGATTTTTAGCTGGATATAAGGCTGCTGTCACACACCATAGAAAGCAATGCTGATCTTTATTCATAATATTTAAACACGCCTTTTTAGCCTGAATTGATTTGGGTAAACTGATAAAACTCGAACCGCTAAGTGGTTGATATTTATTGATATTAATCTCAATGTATAAATTATTTAAAAATGTCCACCCACTGTCACGATCCTCAAATTCCTCTATACTAGTTTTTAAATAACTAACTGTTTCCAAATATATTTTTTCAAAATCATAATTACTATGTAATATTTTATTTTTGGTTCCAAAAGATTTTATTTCTTGTGAATTATCATTGAACTTCAAAAACGTCCCAAATAGTTCGAAATTAACCTTAACACATGAATGTTTAATAAGGTTTTCATCTAAAAGAGATTTTAACTTGTTACGAATTTCGGAAAAAAATATATCTACTGAAGCTAACTGAAGTTGATCAAGAGGTAATATCTTATAAGTTATAATGCGATTACGAAATGCAGAGCTGACGATTTCTACACCATCACTGTATTCTATTGTCTGTCTACTTTTTCTATGTGAATTACTTCGCAAATGACCTACCCATGATTTACTATGTACAGATATGTTACACGTCGAACAGAAAGGCATTTTATTCTATTAAAAAAGACAATGCTATCAAAACAATAATACAGTAACCGATACTAATGTAAAAAAATTAAAAAGGTTATAAATCTATTCTAGTATATTAAAAAGAAAATTAATATCTACTATAAATTGATTAACTGTAAACCTACTTAATAAAATTTATTTTTTGTCACTGTAATGGATGGGCTCCGACTCCTCAAACTCAGTAAAAGCTTGTCCTAAGAAGTCTTGCAGTGCCCCCCAAGACGATGATGACTCGTCACACTGGAGCTTTACACTTACCAGCGCCGTCTTGTATCGCACATTGGCAGCGTGAGACACGTAGTCCGATTTTTTGTAGATCTTGAGGTCCACAAAATATTCGCCACCGGTCTTTGCAGTCCGACGAGACGTTCCCGTAGAAACTCGGCTGGCGAAGCTTGATATTATTTCCCCGCAACGAGATTTGGGTTCACTGCAACTAGCTTCCTCAGCCCGCAAGATATTGAATAAGTCCGGTCTCCTTGTTCTGTAAAAACACAAAATTAACATATTATTATCATTAAAATACAATAATCGAGAATAAATATTAGTAAGAAAACAAACAAAATAGGAATAAGTGTATTGCACATTCACTTTTGACTGTAAACAATTAGGTGCCTAGTTTTATCAGACTTCAACAGGATACTGAACTAAGTTTTGATAAATAAAAAGTAGGAAATCATTGTAACTATGCAAACTGAATTATCGTGGTTGGGACTGTGTTGACAGTTGGCTATTACAAAGACAGTTAAAAACCAGCAGAAACAGAAATAGAATTTCAGCAAACGTAAAGTAGGTAATAATAATCGAACATACCGTGTAGTGTTAAATTCGTGCGGGGACGAGTATTTTCGCTTTCGTCGAGCACTTTTGTCTGATGAGGTGCGGGTCAACTCCAGCGGAGGAGATGAGTCGAGTTGCTTTTCCAAGCCAGCCTTGCGTTTGCTGGTTGACGCCTTTGACTTCTTTTTCGGTGCTGTCGACACAACAGATGGGGCCTCAAACTCTGAATCGGACCTATTAAAAAAATAAAATCATTTATTTCGGGTTTCTAAGACCCATAACATTACAATATTTACATTTAAAAATTTCGTTATAATATTATCATTAAAATTAGTCATTACATTAAAACTACAATACATTTATATTTTATTAAACAATAAAAATTTAATAAAAATTGTAAAGTTAAAATTATTGTTTTTATAAAATAATAAAAATAAAAAGAATTTAAATTATTTTTTTAATAATTAAAGAAGAAATTAATATAAATTATTTTACCATCTTGATGAATTAGTCACAAAAAAAGAGTAATAATATTAATTCAATACTCACTAACATTTTAGTTGAAGTTGAAGACTGGTGCGAAGCCACTTGAAAAGTTGTGACTTGTTCCAACATGCGTCGACTTTTATTGTTGGAAAACGGTCTTTGTCATCAAAAATGTGTAATAGTTGTCAAGCGCGAGTTGATATGTGCGTATGTTTGTCCGTTTTAATGTTATCAATTACATCATCATTGATCATTACTATGTAAAACATATGAAATATATAATTGTAAAAGAATTAAATAAGATAATTATATTATACGTTTCTTTAATAGATATATATGTAATTTCCATCGATTTTGACATAAATTTAATGTTATATAATTTTGCTTGATTTTAAATAATAATTAATAATATGGAATGTAAATTTTCTGAAATAAATGGTTTGATTTGATTTGACTGATCATGCATCCTCAAAATCTAGGTATCTTTATACATCTGTGTATTTTTTAAGCATGTTAAATGTTGCATACTTTTATAGCGAATTTAATCTTGAACCAATACCTAATTTCCAAGAAGAGATTAAAATTAAATAAATTATAATTGTTTAAATAAGCAAGTAAATCCGAATATTTAATGTGTATGTGAATAATTGTGATGATATTGTGGTAAATAATATGAAATATAAACGTTTTTTAAACTAATGATGCCTTACTACAATTTTCGACCTTATTATTGATCAATGTAGCTGAATATGAAATAAAATTGAATAAACAAGAATCTACGTCGCGCGCTCGCTGCGGCGTTTCATTGAAATGCTTTGTAATTGTATCTCTGCTGCTGTTCATAGTAGGGGAGGCAAAATATAATATAAATCATGGTATTATATTATTATTGTATCTTTCCCTTTACTTTAAGCCATCAGTGCTTTAAATAAAAGCTTCTTTGGGGTCTACACAACGTTCTCTATTTTAATCTGACAATTTGAAATCTACTTAATAGTATATTTTTTAACGCACCACTCAGATAATCTGATTTCTATACCACGTTAACTATAGACATGTGGGAAGCATACACAAGCTTAATCTGACGCGGTCAAATCACTGCAGAAATCACCGCTTTGGCTCCCTACTATAAAAGCGAGTGTCGGTTTAACAATACGTATGTGCAATATTATATTCTTGTTTAACAGCTTGCAGCTTTTTCCATATCAGGGATGTGAACTAGAAGCGAAAACTCGATTAAAGAGATAATTTAAGAGGCGATAAGTTTTTACCCTATAAATCCAATAAATTATAAATGAATATTGTGTATATTAAACACGATTATATTACCTCTAGTCAAATTATGAAAATTATCATCCTTTAAATGATATCGATGTTTATAATTCCTTATTTTACTAAGTTATGAATTTGACGCATGGTTTAATTTGTAATGGATAAATCTTATCGAATTTATTTATGTCTTACTGATTATTTGTATAACTATTAATTTGAGTTATCGCAACACTATGTGCTTTACGCAAAATATAGTAGTTTCGCCTACAAATTTTTTTAGAAATAAAGTATTTGATCCCTTAATTAATAGTTGGATAAAATTAATAGTTGGATACTATAATATATAGTAGGTTTGATAACCCTATCGACTCGGTCGGTCTGTTCCTATGATTTCCCGTCTTGGCTCGTTCATTTACAACGCTGTGCGAGGTGAGTATCATCGTAGTTTCAGCCCAGTACAACAAAAGTGTATGGGAAGATAAAGGAATAGTTAAAAGTAAGTGTAGTAGTTATTGTATTCATTATAGATTTAATTCACTACACAATTATTTAAGTTTTGATTTAAATTGATAATATTTTAGTTTTTGAAAACGATTCATTATTTATTACATTGATACATTTTAAAATTAAATAATTACAAATATATTCATTCGTTACCCATCAAATATTTTAATCTATTGTGTTACTCTTATTGATTAGTATTTTTCTATATTAGCTTCATGATTTACAAAGAAAAGTTAATGCAATTAGACCAGTCGTACCATGTTATAATAAATTTAATTGAATAATGTAATATAATATTAAAATCTACCTTATTCATAAAACACTATTATACTTTTACGTGTGTTGTTTGATGGAAAAAAATATATTTTATTTAGTATTTTCCTATATTAGCTTCATGATTTACAAAGAAAAGTTAATGCAATAATTAGACCAGGCGTACCATGGTATAAATATCTACCTTATTCATAAAACACTATTATACTTTTACGTGTGTTGTTTGATGAAAAAAAAAATACATTTGTTTTTTTTCAGATGCTTGAAAATTAGAGAAGTTCATCAAAAATTACAGCGGAACGCAGAAAAAGGATACCTGGCATTCTATTTTAATTGTAAGTAAATTTGAATCTAAATGTATCTAGTTTATTGAATGAGGTTTATGTAGTAGATACATATTAGAGGTAATTATTTAATCAGAATAATAATTATTATCCAATATTTTAATAATAACAAATTTAAATATAAAAATTCATAATATTATATTTCCTATAAAACCTACGAATAATAAAAACTAGAAAAACTGTTATTGCATAATATAACGTTAATATTTTCGAGATTATTTGAATGCCAAAAAGTCGAAGTTATCACTAGAAACATAATTAATCCATAATTTTTTTAGATCAAACATTACTCAAACATCCTTAATCGTCGTCGTAGTTTTAAAGTACTCGTGACTCTAAATGGTGATTATTATGTAAGTGTGGATGTACATAACATTCTTTTTTTTCAGATCGGATGATCAATGATGAAGAATTCTACATTACACAAACGAAGACATTATTTTGTTTATTTTTATAAATGCATAAAAACTGGTGTTTATTTATTGATAAGATCCTAAATTCCTATCCCCTGAAATGTAAGCTTAAACATACTAAACATCATAGTGTGTTGGTATATTTAAGCCGAGGTATGTTTTTTGGTAAAAAAGTAGGTGATCTTACCATTGACCGTAACCGATTACGAGTCAGTAGTATGATCGGTGCATGATCTTACCTACGGTAAGTGGCACACTGACACACCGAAGTGAGCGAACAGAGGTGCATGTCATGAGCATGTCCTTTCATTTACCATCAGTTGATGCATAAACGAACAGGAAGTATTGGACATTCTGTCCCACTTGTCCAACCAAAAGTTGGATAGAATTGTCTGTCCTGCAAAGAATCACTTAAATTAGAATGTGTTCTGTCCTGCAGTTGAAATGATTGGGCATTCTGTCTCACTTTTGTTCGCTCGCGGTGCATAAACGAACAGGAGCTATTGGGCATCCTGACACACCGAGTACACCGAAGTGAGCGCGAGCGAACGGAGGTTCGGTGTGTCGGAACAGGATGCCCTCCTGTTCGTTTATGCACCGCGAGCGAACAAAAGTGAGACAGAATGCCCAATCATTTCAACTGCAGGACAGAACACATTCTAATTTAAGTGATTCTTTGCAGGACAGACAATTCTATCCAACTTTTGGTTGGACAAGTGGGACAGAATGCCCAATACTTCCCTACTCGCACTTGGCCGGTTTTTATAAATTAATGATAGCTACAAAACGGTTGCCCAGCATTTATTAACTTTATCAAATTCCGAGTTAATACTTGTGCTTTTTGTGGCAAGCTATACTTTACGCTTACGGATTAACTTATACGCAGGGAAGATTAACAGCTTATCCTGAGGGATATTCATACATCCCGCAAATCCCATAGGATGTGGAAGAAAATAACGAAAAATTGCCCAAAAATTTATGTAAATGGAATTTTTGGAATTTTAAAAATAAATTGTAAATAATTAATAGCCAATTTTAAGAAAATCCGCCTCAAGGGGTAAAACGGGGGTTGGAACTTGGAAGTTTATACAATGAAAGTCGAAATAAGTTTTTAAAAAACTCTACACCTAAAGGGTTTAAACAGGGAATCAATATTCTTATTCCAAGAATGCTATTTTTACGCGAGCATAGCCGTTGAATAAAGCTAGTCTTACATAAGTCAAGTCTTACTAGCACACGAATATTCTAGAACCTCTTTCAACGTTGATATTTGAGTAAAATATTTGCCTGGAGTCGGGACCGGTGAAATGAAAATCGGAGGCTAATTGCATACATTGCAGCTGCAATCGCTACTGTTGACTTTACCGAGCATCGAGATAACCGAATTATGCGGATATTTGATTACAATTTTTCCGATCTAGTAAATACGAGTATAATAATATAATAATTATAGACGTACCAGGGTAGACAAAAGGAGTACCACGACTTCAAACAAACGGGCGAATATACGCGAGTTGGGCGCGACTGTCACTTTCAACATGTTTCACAATGCTGAATAACGGCGCGCGCCGGCCGATATAACACACTATGTCAAACGTATAAATTTCGATATCTCTTCTGAGTCGGCCTACTCTATATTAGTTTTGTTTACTCTGGACCGTTCGACGTTCGCGGCACCGTGTTACGGCGCGGCGCCGTTACACGGTGATGGCGCCGTGTGAGGTGTCGTTACACGGTGACAGCGCCGCATCGTGTTTGATTGATGGGGACGCGGCCTAACTTGTAGTTATTAATGTAATACCCAATAAAACTCTTATACAGGGTGTATCAAAACTAAGTGATAATACTTTAGGACGTGTATGTGTTCCTTGTAGAGAGTTCACTGTGAACATATCAGCGCTGAAAGACCAAATTTTTTTTGTGATTAGTATGGGCAAGCGCCCCAGCGTCACGAGTTTTCCCATAACTACAGAAGTGAAAAAATGCTCTTTCAGCGCTGATACTTTTACGGTGAACTCTATACACGGGACTTATACACACCCTAAAGTAGGTATTATCACTTAGTTTCGTTACATCCTGTATACATAGGCCCCCTTACTAATAAACGTTGTATAAGCTTTAAATAGTTATACAGTGTTTTGTTCCTGTCACACAAGTGACATTTGTAATTGGATTGAAGAAGACAAAACACTGAATAACTATTCAAAGCTTATACAGCGTTTATTAGTAAGGGCCATATACTTTAATACTAATATTATTAATGCGAAAATGTGTCTATCTGTAACCTCTTCACGGCCCTTCAGATGAACCTATTTTGTTAAAATTTGATATAAAAATACTTACGGTCTTACCACAAAAGATTTAAACACTTGTTGAACAGTTGTTTTGTGACATTTTTGTACTGAATTTTTCTCTAAACAACTGTTCAACGGGTGTTTAAATCTTTTGTGGTATGACCCTTTGAGTCCAGGGAAAGGACATAATAGAATCCTTTTTACTTCCCGCGCGATAAACGAATTTCGGAGCAACTGAGTTGCAAGTGTCATCTAGCATAATATAATTATTAATTATACCTATTATTGTATGTGTCATACTCATTTCACCTTCATCATTATTCAGGCAGGATAAAATATGTGTATGCAAGCTCTTGTACCTCAAACACGAGCTGGAACAAAGAGCCATGAGATAATTAAATTATGCTAGCAGAGCGATATCCTGTCATGAAAATACTTCCTAGTTCTTTAGGAACTGAATGGATTAAAATGCGTTATACCTGAATTGACATGCCCTTACTGATATGTAAACTTGAAAATACATAATATTTGTATAATGTTGTAAAATATTTTATGGTTGTAACTTGTAGCGCTACGGAACTCTGATAAATAATTTTCAAATTTTAACATAGCGAAACGACGCGACACTACACTGCATTTATTAATTATTATTATTAATAATTAATTATTGTATTTTTAGGGTTCCGTACCCAAAGGGTAAAAACGGGACCCTATGACTTCGTTGTCTGTCCGTCTGTCCGTCTGTCTGAAGCTAGAGAGTTGAAATTTTCACAGATGATGTATATCTGTTGCCACTATAACAACAAATACTAAAAACAAAATAAAAATAATATTTAAGGGGGCTCCCATACAACAAACGTCATAAATTTTTATGGACCTTTTTTGCTCTATATCAATAATGGCAAAAGGTAGGTACTAAAATTTTTCTCAAAGTCCTTAGTTATATGTGTACTTTAATATTTAATAATAATATTAAAATAAAATAGCAAATCAAGGGGGACTCCCATACAAAAAACACAATTTTTGGCCTAATTTCGCTCTATAATGGTACGGAACCCTTCGTGCGCGAGTCCGACTCGCATTTGGCCGATTATTTTGACCTTTTTTACTCTATATCAATAATGGTAAAAGGTAGGTACTTAAATTTTTTTCAAAGTCCTTATACTTATATGTGTACTTTAATATTTAATAATATTAAAAAAAAATAAGGGGGGCTCCCATACAAAAAACACAATTTTGGCCTAATTTTGCTCTATAATGGTACGGAACCCTTCGTGCGGGAGTCCGACTCGCACTTGGCCGATTTTTTTTTATTTTGCAAGGCGCCGATGTTGGTTTGGAGTCTCGAACTAATATTTTTTTTTATTTTAACTATCATCTAGTTAACTTTTAGTTCTTTGAATTTGTTCTGCCTCTGGATTACGATTTTATTCAGCCTTACTTGTAGTTGACATGTGTGAAAATAGAGGGCACTGAGCGTTGTCTACATCGCGCTATCGCTTACTCCTAATAAGTCATTGCTCAATAGTATTACTACCTAGTGTAATGGCGTATCAAATTACGATATAATACTAGTAGTTTTTGACAGCGGCGTCTGTTCGAGCGTCGCGTCGTATACTTTATTTGCTACAATAATTAAAAAAGGTAATTATACAGAATAGCTATTAGCTGATATTGATTTAAATACATGCCTTTATAAAAATCCTTATTTCTGAATTCTGTATACGACATTTTTACCATGGTGCCTTATTATTTTATACTTCAATAAAAATTTCAAGCAAGAATTTTCTCACTAACGACTATATTTTACCTCGATCGAAAAATAGTTGCTGACAGGTTTTATTAATGCATAGGTATTAGGTTGATATTAGGTGACCTAGTTCGAGTACTGACGAGGTAAAGACCTAGGGCAATTGGAGTTCAATTGGAATTATTCATCTATGCTGTGGTCTATGACTGACATAGAGCCTAATTTATAACAGAGCTCATAGGTGGAAGGTGGAAGCATAATAAACGAGTTTCTTACGCCGGTTCTTCTCGCCGGGTTAGTTCCCGAACCGGTGGTAGGCCTCATGTAGACGTTGTAAAAGTGTTAACTTTGTTAACCTATTTAGAAATAAATATTTTGATTTCAATTTTTGATTTTGAATAATATCGTGGCGGAAGTAAAATAATTGATCTTATATATAATAAAAAAATCGGCCAAGTGCGAGTCGGACTCGCGCACGAAGGGTTCCGTACCATTATAGAGAAAAAAATAGGGCAAAATTTCTGTTTTTTGTATGGGAGCCCCCCTTAATTTTTTATTGTATATTAATATTATTATTAAATATTAAAGTAAACATAAAACTAAGGATTGTGTGAAAAATTAAAGTACCTACCTGTTGCTATTATTGATGTAGAGCAAAAAAGACCGAAAAAATCACGTTTGTTGTATGGGAGCCCCCCTTAAATATTAATTTTATTTTGTTTTTGGTATTTGTTGTTATAGCGGCAACGGATATACACAATCTGCGAAAATTTCAACTCTCTAGCTATTACCGTTCTTGAGTTACAGCCTGGAGACAGACAGACGGACAGACATCGAAGTCTTAGTAATAGGGTCCCGTTTTTACCCTTTGGGTACGGAACCCTAAAAATGAATCCATATTCGCGTGGTCACGACATCACGCCTGAACGGCTGGAGTCTTGACCAATTTTGCTGAAATTTGGCATAGAGATACTTTGAGTTCCGAAGACCAACAAAGGATACATTTTGTCTCGGAAAAATGTACGGTTACTGCACAATAAACTTTTATGATTTTTGCCTAAACTATTCAGTCTATTTTGATGAAATTTGGTATAGAGATACTTTGAGTCTCGGGAAAGGACAAGCGATACTTTTTGTACCGGAAAATATACTGTTCCCGCACAATAAACTTTTATGGTTAACTAGACAACGTTTGTCGGGTCAGCTTGTCGATAATAATAATTAGTCCAAAATACTTAAAAGAAAGTATATTATTAAGTTTTTGTATAAATAAATAACGTTAAGTTTTCCTTTAAATAACTCAAAATACAAATTTTGGGGGTAAGTGATTTTTTTAATATTATTGTCTTATTTTTTTATAATAAGTACCTGTTTTATTTTCTATATAAAAAAACTCCAACTGCATTTAGATACCTTTAGAGGTATATTCACTGGTAATATTATTTTGACGAAGTCTTTCAACTTTGTGAAGGTAATAGTTGTAGTAAATAGCAAGTTAGCTTTTAACCGACTTCCAAAAAGGAGGAGGTCATAATAAATGTTCGGCTGCGGATTTTTTTATTTTTTTTTTGTTCAACGATTATTCCCCCGTTTGTGAACCAATTTTTAAAATGTTTGTTTTGTTGTATTAGGTTGTACTCCAATTTAGTTCCATGTTCACAAAAGTGGTGATCTGATGATGCAATCCATGAGTAATCAACGGGACTCCTCAAAATTTATATGGACACATAATTTGGTGATTTTGGTTTTATGAAAAGTATCCTAAGCATAATAGCTACCAAAACGCAAGATTTTTGGTTTGGTTTTTGGGACTGGTACCGACTTCAAAATTATGAAGATTGTAATATGTACAGATATAGCTGTTGAGGTTTAGGCAAATTCCGAAAGAGGCATTACTACAGAGTAAAAATTATTTAATGCTTTTTAGACCCTTTAAAGATAAGTAATGTTATTGTTTTTACTTTGAAGTCGGTTTTATTTTTTTGTTATTAATAGTTTTTTTTAATTGGCCTTTAGAAACATTGTTCTAATTCATTCGACACAGACACGATAAACAACAATAAAAATCTTCATAAGCAGCATAATCATAGTACTTACTTACTTCATATTTATAAATTGCAGATTTTTCTTTGATATTTCTGAGTGAAAAACAATAAGATGACTGATGATAACTGAACCTCCAAAAAGCCATAACAATAATTATGTATTGTTAGAAATTATAGTCCATTCAGAATTAATTTACCTCTGGGTTTCAGTGTGTTGATTATGTTATCAATAATTATCATAAATGTTTATAAATTGAAATAACTGCACGAACATTAAAAAAGACACAGTAGTTATTTCAATTGAACGAGAGCAGAACTTATGCCATTGACATAAGGCCATGTCAGAGGTAAAACGATTCTGAACGAGACGGCACAGTAGGAAATCCAAACAGCGGCATGCAACACTGACTACAGCTAGGTACGTACCCACGACGTCGGCGGATACCGGGGGAAGGGCGCGATCGCCTTCGTGGCAACATTACTTGGCAGTTCGTACTTCAGTCCTCGCTTCAGGCGCTGTTTTCTTCTCTCCCGCGATTTGGCTCTTATCATAAGAGCTGCCTGCATACTTGCCAGCTTAGAGGCCGTGTTTACCGCGGTCCAAGTCGCCGGTCGCTCACACTATACACTAGCGTAACTAACTATTCGCTCACTATAGATCACAGTATATAGTTCGTTTAGAATCGAGTTGTAGGCACAAGAAAAGGCTATATTACATTTATCACTAATTGAATTTTACAGCTAATCGAATCGATAGATGCCTTATAGTGATATGTGCGAGAAAAACTATTGGAAGCGAACGGGATTTGGCGAGTCGACTGGCGTGCTATGTCTCGTTCCGTTCGTCGAGCCGCAGTCTCTGATTCTTCGACACCTGCCACCGGACCTTCTCGCACAAGCGTCCCTGTCTCATGGCCGGCCCGCTTGGTTCACTGCATGCACTGACACTCTTCCGACGCGCATCGTATACTGTTCCTGCACCACGAAACGTTAAACCGCGAACGCGAGGGTGACGTCCGACACATAGTCTCACTTATGTCATGCTTGCCTACACACGTATACATCGAAATAAACCAGTACATCGAATACTATATTGCGAACAAACTTATAAAGCGCAACTTACACACTAATTCCATAAAACAACACAGGTACATTACCTTTATAAAACGCATGAAATTGCACTCTGCGACTCGTGCGACCAAAAAATTCATTTTCTCGAAAAAAATTACACCTCGTAGTAACAATTTCATGTGTATATTACATCAAGTCGTTACAATATCATGCTTATTCTAGTCTATTCGAACACGGCGGCGCCGCAGTAGCAGCACCCGACGATACAGCGCCATCTAGTTCGAGCAGACAACATCGACACAACAGCGGTACCTCGACGACATCGCATGGCGATTGCGGCTCGGAGAGAGAAGGGGGCCGCGGGGGGGCGAGGAGGCGGGACTCCCAGTGCTGGCAGGAGTATGCACGGACGCCGGTCGGCGCGGGGTGGACGGGGCTGTGGCCGGGACTCGGCGGCGCGGGCTGCCGGCCGTGTTGGCGCGCCTACACAACCAGCGGTTCATAAAAGGAACACTAGCAAGTCAGTCTGTGAGAATGGTACGTCGATGTCTTACGTAAAAGCGACTAAAGTCTTTTGTCTATTACCCCGATTAGACTCCAACTTAACTCGTAGCGTAGCAAGCTGTATTGAGTTTGGGTAGAGTCGGTGTAATGTTTAAAAAGCCAATTTTCGTTTTTTTTTCAAAATGATCTAGTCCCAGCCCCATAAAAATCATATACATGACTAGATTAAGATCTAAGACTAGATTAATAAGGCATTAACATATTTGATAGGTACAAAAATTGCTTAGTTGCGTAAGAAAATGACGTGTACTTCTGGCAACACTGACTTGCAAGACTTAAAATGTTGATAATTTAGTAATAATGTTAGTGACTGTAGCTACTTATATAACACATGCTGACTCTAAAACTTGAAATCCGAATACTGTAATAAAAGTAATTTTACAAAATCTATAATGTAAGCATGTGAAATCGCACTACTAAATAGTATTTACTAGACTAGAAGTAATTTTCGAAGCAAATAGACTATCTATCACTACAAAACTTTAAACTCCGTGAACAACATTAGTTCTAATACTAATAATATTGTGCTCTGTGATACTATACTTTCCTAGACTTTGATCACAGTAAAACAATACAGTAAGTCATATTAATCGATTTTCCACTCACAAAAACACGATTGAAAAAATAACCCAAGTTACATATTTATTCATAGACACTTTTGTACGTGACTATATCAACAAGACATTCAATATACAAAAAACATTTAACACTTTTGTATCACGACTGTACTTCATACAACAAGTACAGTCGCAAACACAACGGCCTTGTGACAGTATTATTTGTCACTGACGTTTGTCAAGCTCATGTCACGTGGTAAATCTAGCTGAAACAGTTCCCAGGAAATGCACCATCGGACACAATATTATAGTCCGGTGTCACAGTATTGTACCTATTGTTCTAGGAAAATAATCCGTCAGCACAATGCTGCAACATATTTCATCGTTAGAAGTGGTTAGAAAACTAGAATTTTGAGCTTAGACAATGGTATTAAAATAGTTTATACTTTATAGGTTCTGTATATTCAAGCATGCAAAAAACTTTTACGTTGCTTTTTAATAACGTAAAAGTTGACTTTTTGTGCTTGAATCATTCTTTTCATGATTTTTGTTGTGTTTTGACTCAAAAACTATTGTGTACGTGTGAGGTTTAATCGATTTCGTAAAATTTACTTGGTGGTAATGATTTTTGTTGATCGTGTGAAGTCAAATCGATTTCTAAACTAATTTACTGTAATTGTCTCACTATTCTCTCCAACCTGTCGTATGACGTATCTCTTCATATATTTTTTTATTACATAAGGCTTATTACATACCGACGCAACGTGAACCGCGATAAAGTATCTGACAGAACTGTCACACGCATCAAACGGCAGGATGATATTCGCGTTAGAGTCTGAATCGAAAATTTCGATCGACAGCAGAGTTACTTTCGACAGCGAAGTTAGATGTCAAAAAAAATCGTAAAGCATCGTAAGCACCAAGTCACTCAGCGATTGCGTTAAATCCCATTCTTTTTTGACATCTAACTTTTGGCAATTGGCGCCAATTTTGATTTATTTTTTTAATTTTTACAGTTTTCCGCCTGGCTGTACTTTATTGCGGTTCTCGTATCGGTGGGCAGGCGGCCATTTTGTTTTTTACCTTACGGCCCGCGAGCGACGCGCCGCCCGCCGCCGCGTACATGCACCGCGCTCAGCCGGCGCGCCTCATGCGGGCCGGAGCGGGCCCCCGCTCCACCGCATCCGTGCCTCTACCCTACACCTGCAACATCGAAAAGGTTAAGTCTACAGAAGTCTACAGAAAAATGTGACTGGTCTAAAGAGGTCTACAAAAGTGACAGTATTATCAGAAGATATTATGGAAGAAACTATCCTAATAAATGTCCTGTAGAATCCAAAACCGCTATACCAATTTTGACGTGGATCATCACAAAGTAACTATTGGGTTAGTTACAAAATTACTCAGCAATGAGGGGTTATGACTTATGAGTAGACTTAGGGGCAACGCGTGAAAGGGTTAAAGGTCTACAGAAGTCTACAGCAAAATGTGAACTGGCTAGTCTACAGAAGTCTACAAAAATAATACATACCATTATCAGAAGATAAGGAAGAATAATAATTATAGAAGAGAATTATATTTACGACTGAGTCAATTCAAACCCAACGCGACGCGTTTATTATGCATTTCTGAATTTGTATGGATTTGACAGACGTCTCACGTTCATAAAATCTGTGAATTCGGTACAAATTTAGAAATGCATCTACGGCGTCGCGTTGAATCTCGTCTGAAACGTCGTCGTCGGTCTGAATTGACCCTTAAAGTCTGAGATGCAAATGTTTAAAAGGTTCTTTGGGAGTATGTTATTAAGTACCTAGTTAGTTATTTTATAATTTTACAGGACACAACATAACATAAATACTGGAATGTTAAATAGTAAGTTAAACGCAAGAAAAATTTTTAGCGGAAAAGAAGCTAAGTACCACCAAGGTCCAACAAGAAATTTAATTCAGGAATAAAAGCTACGAACAATATACTTATTCTAAACGTTCACATACAAAAAAACTATAAAAGCGTTTTTAAATATGGCGTTTGTACAAAAAGATTACGTAGAAAGCTTAGTGATATTTTAATGAGGTGCAAACTAGTTAGCGAGCTAGCCGACTCCGGTGCAACCTATTCTAATGAAAATACTAGTAAACGGTCAGGGCTGTCGACGTTGCGATATTTACATTGCGTCGCGTTCTTGACTTGCTTGCTCAAGAAAAAATGCCGGCATATTGAAAACATTGAAACATGGAAAATATTGTTTTAATGCTCAATAATTTAATTGTAATAATGTTGTGTGCAAAATATTTGTGTAATTACAAAAGCCCCTAAATGTAAGTGTGTGTTAACCCGGCCTAAACGAATTTGGAAAGATAACTGCTTAAACTAAAATCAAATTTAAATAAATTTTAAAAGTATAACCAATGTGATAGTACACCCTTATTATAATTATTGCTAAAGTGTGTTTCTTTTGCCTCTTTGCGCTTAAACATTAAACCATTTTTGTCACTATTTCGTATGAAGTCAGTCCTGAATAGGATATAGGATAGTTTTTATTGCGGCATAATGGTAACAGTCCATTATGCATGTGGCATACATATTACAGTTGTCAATCATTTTGCTGAATGTAAAATAGTTATTTCAATTAGTGGCAACCCTATAGCTCTACAGTGGAAACCTAGGCACGACGCACAACTTATAATAAAATCTCGGTAAAAGCGTTGACATTTCGCCTTTTATGTGAAAAGTTATTACATAATTATTAGTACACGTCATTATATAGATATTTACGACATTATAAAGTACTTTTATTATTTCAAAGTTAGATTTATAAATAATAAATAAATAAAATAAAATGTCTTTATTTCAGGCATAAATGTACCCATACAGATTATACAAAATATTATGTAAAATTAAAATAAAAATAAAAATAAAATAATGTTAACACTGTAAAGGGGTGTCCGGTCATAAAATTACTTCTTGTTCTGGTTCATGTGAACAGAGATCCACCGCACGTACATTAAATTATTGTAGTAGTCGTCAGAGATAGCCGCGAGTAATCACATATCAAGCGTAATCAACTGCATTAAAATCCGAAATTGTTTCCCAGTTTAAACTGCACCGATATATTTAAATAATTACGTTGTATTAATAATTAGGGTTGCCAATAGCTAAATAATTAATATTCCTGATCAATTTATAGCGTGTTTCGAGCCGCAAAGCGAATATGTTACGTGTGGTTTTGCTCTATGTAGCAGATCTGGTTTTTGGTCGCGCTAACCGCATGTTTTTCCGATACGTTAGTTTATATTAATAAAAATTAAATAAAAAGAAGAGTTATAAATATTATATTATATTACATATTATATTGAATTTGTAGATGAAAACTGTTGCTCTGTATCCTAAGGCGGACTTGCGTAGATCTGGGTTAAATTTAACTCTGAGTTAAGCATCATTTCATTTCTATCACTCTTTAAAGAGAGTGATAGAATTAATGACATAATGTTTAACTCAGAGTTAACTTTAACTCAGATCTACGCAAGTGGGCCTTAGAGTGTTATGTCATATCTGTAATCCACACTAATATTATTAATCCGAAAGTGTGTCTGTCTGTCTGTCTGTTACCTCTTCACGCCCAAACCGCTGAACAGATTTAGCTGAAATTTGGCATGGAGATACTTTGAGTTCCGGGAAAGGACATAGGATAGTTTTTGTCCCGGAAAAATTTACGGTTCCCGCGTAATAAACGAGGGAGAGCGCAATAGAGTTGCGGGCGACATCTAGTAAAGTATAATATTGTAGGGTCTGACTTCTGGCCAAGAACTTCTGGCTTGCAAGAACTTTTCTATTGCACTATCCAAATTAAATTAATAAAAATATTTTTGAGTTAGGAGCGCTAACGATAAACATAATCTGGGTAATAGCTTGTTAGCCGTATTTCGTTACGTAGTTTTGAAAGTGAAATAACATAAAGAATAATGCATGGTATTTGACATAAAATTTAGCTCTGCGTTATATCGATTGTCATTACGTTTTTCATATCGTCACTGTCTCCAATGAGCCAAAATAACTAATGTACCTACCTAACCTAGGTAAAATTAAATACACAGTTAATCTCAAACAAGGTATTTCAATTTTCATGAAGTATCATTACATTGTGAATATCAGTTACCTATTAAACTGAACCTACGAACAAATTTAAACTCTAACACTGTTTAATTAAGGTTTACATTCGCGAAACAGTTGTTAATTATTCCCGGTTCTGAATCACGCAACATCGAATCTATGACATCGAACCAAACATCGAACTATCTAGAATTTCTAGAATTTGGTTGCCTAGCAACCAACTTTGCTGATTTAGAGATAACTCGAATGCTTCGTGTGCATTTTCCCATGTTACAAATTTGTGATGTGATTAACGAAAGTTTATAATTCCACATTGATATGCGAGTTTTACAAATTATTGCAAATTCGTTGACGCAGAAATTTGTTTATTACGCTGGTACCATACATTTCATAATTACTATTAAAAAAAACTTATTGTACCATCGAGGAAATTGATTCTTGGCAGTTGACGGACCTATATCATGTGGTCGGCTTATGTCAATTCAATGTTAGCTGTGATCGGTCGGATAGATTTGACGCTATCTGACAGGAACCAACTTGTCTGATAGTGCGTCTAAGGAAGTATGGGGACGTTTTATATTTTTGGGTGAAAGAAAGTTTTAAAAATGTTTGAGACATTTTTTTGTTCTAATCATGTTTTTGGATGTTCATGTCATTCAATACGCAGTATGTTTACTTTTTTGTGTCATAAATTAAAAGTAAATATCTTAAAAATTATTATAAATAAGTTTCAAGATACTTTGAACCTATGTTTTAAATATCCAGGCATATGGCCTCATAGAAAGCATGTGTTATGTATTTTAACTACTTCTAAGCACACACAAATATACCTCCAAGAAAAGCAATTACCAAAGCACAAAACGTCAGTCTAATGCAGTTCCGAAAAGCGTAGAACTTTAATGGAATAACTGATGACCCTTGGGCAACCCGCGCCGCTCTAAATTAATATTATTACACAAATATTTACTCGGTGTATTACATGAGTAGGTGTAGGGCCTGTTTCACCACTTCCTGATAAGTGCCGACTGCCGGATAGGCTATCTACCACTTAACTTGACAGATAGAGTATGCAGAATCTTTCAAAAAAGTTGTGGATAGCCTATCTGGCACTTTATCAGGAAGTGGTGAAACAGGCCCGTAGTCTGGGTACAGTGGTCCTCAAGACAAGCTTTACTAGATATAGAGTGATAAAACTCCGAAACTTGTGTTTCATTTCCATTTTTCAATTTATACTAATTTAATTGACGCCTGCAACTCCGTTGCGCCTAAATTCGTTTATTGCACGGGAACCGTACATTTACATATAGATGGATTAAAATTATCCTATGTCCTTTCCTGGGACTCAAAGTATCTCTATACTAAATTTCAGCTAAATCGGTTCAGCGGTTTGGGCGTGAAGAGGTAAATGACAGACGTCTGTCTGTCTATTACAGTTACAGGCCGACACACTTTCGCATTTATAATATTAGTAAGTATGGATATGGATTTCATAAAAATCGGTTCAGTTGTTTAAGGCGACGCCTTAATAATTTGGCTGTAGCGATGTCGATTTTTCTCAGCAATGACTAAAGCTAAGAAATTAAAGTTCTTTATCAGTATTCATCATGTCTTTGTCTTTGAATTACCCATAGCATAACACGATTGGTCAACTTTCATAACACAGAGTAATCAATCAAAAAGACTTCTATAAAAAAGGGATTCTAATTTTGCCAACAGAGGAGAGGGATTGAAGCTTCTGAAATTTGTACATAGATTAAAGTGTATGGTTCAAGCATACACTTTAATTTGCCCATAGCTTTTATGAAATATATTATGGTTTGTGAATTACGCGACAAAAACCATTAATTTGTCGCTTACGCCCTTTCCATTTCTTGCTGTTCCATTTCTTGTTTTGGCCCGGCCTCTCATAGAAAACACATCCACATCTATTCTAAGACATATCCAACACGGTTTTTCACTTTAACGCGGCGTCACCTTAAGTGTGAAGCTTATAGAAGTAGTATTCATTTCACAATTTAATTCAATGTGTTCAGTATAATCCTAGCGGTTTCAAGGCTAGACACAAAACTTTTTTTGCATATTATTTACTACTTTTTAACGAAATTGGTAGGTACAGTATTTTTAAAGCCCACTTAATGTTAACTTCTCTCTATCACGATAAAAAAACATAATATTATATGTGTTGCCCGTGTATGCTAAATGCCTTCATCTTTATGTTTTTTGTCAAAACAAGTCACACTGAACTATTTTGTTTATATTATTATAACATTAACATAATAATTGTTATAAGTAAGCGAAACAGGTCAAAATATCCACAGCCAAACATATAACCTCTTACTGTTTTAAGTCGGTCATTGAAAAGGGTCATTAACCTTTGATAGCATTTTAATATTAACAATAAATTATAATATTTAAGGAAGTAGTTAAAAACTCGACGAAATGTTAATAGCTGACACGGTTAGGGTTGGTTTAAAATATTGGTTCACCCTTGAAAGGTCGTAGTTAATGGTTGGGGTTGAATCGTTAAACTAAACTATTTAGGGTTGAATCTGTTAGTTTGGTCATGGTTTAGTCATAGACTGCGAACTAGCTGTTAGAATTCTCTATAATGTAGAGAGCAGTAATGTATTTACAATACAAACTTTTTCCTTGAATCACTTTTTAAATCGCCTAAATCTGCATTAGAATATGAATAATTAACTAAGAATGAAAACTACTTTTTTCGAACAGTTTAAAAAGTAGCTATAAAAAAAGAAAAAAATAACCCAAAATAAAACTTGCTAATATTTACATAATATATATTTACGCCTAACTGTTTGTAATCTGTTTGATAAAAATCTGGTAAATAAATTTCAGTCAAAATAATACAAGTAACTATTTACCATTGAATGATATAATTAATTACATCATATTCAAACTCTTATCATTTTAATCGAATTATAAAAGCTAATTACTCAATATAACCCCTATATGAAATCGACAGGCTTTTAGATTAATATACAAAAAATAATTATTGTCATTGACACATTGCATTTTAACAACCGTAAATTAACTTCAAATTAATTATTTTGTACAAAAAAGCAATTTACAGCATAAATAGATACGAGTAATATCATATGAAAGTTGGAAAGTAAACATTTTAAGTTTAAATGTTGGAAATAATAAGTCTTAAATCTAGACTACTAGAATGAAATATCGATTTTCATTAATTAAAAAAAGGGTTGGAAGATGTTAGGCATATTTTGATTAATGATTGGCTGATTTTTATTCGCTCTTCCGATAATTCGATTCAAGACGTAAAAAATATAAAAATCATACTGGATGATACGGCAAATTATGTAATCACTAGTCAGTAACTCACTGTTCTGGTGTATAATTATAAGTAGTTATCACTGATTATTAATAATAGTTGTAAACGTAATAGTTTTTCAAATGAGGTGCAAAAGTTATTAAATCATGTCGTTAACGACTCCATAAAATATTATCGGTAGTCAAACTAAATTTCATAGAAGGTCGTAGAGGCACTACGGTGCTACGCCGTAGCTCGTGCTACGAAAAATAATGAAAATACTTTTTATTCGTTCCATTATTGATTTTAGTGGTTACCTAGCAGCTCGCGTGCAGTTATTAGTTAAATAAACAGTTCCACTAAATACTAACGAAACGACTGACTTAAAATCTAGCAAATACAGTCTTTGAGAACTGAGTTCACAAGTTATACTGTTGCACTGATAACAGTTTACAAGTTATACTAAAATACGAAAAAGGCAAAGTTAAACGTAATATATACAACATAAGAACTGTAAAACTGAAGCAACTTTAAAATGTAGGGTTCCTGTGATGTATAAATACTTTTCTTATGGTAAGTACTTTTAGCTTCAAAATTTTAGTTTAATTGTAGTAGATTTCATTGTCTAAATATAAATACGATCTACAAAATTCAGTGAAACAAAAACAAGTTCATAATTGCTTTTAAATGTTTGTCCGTGATTGTTTTGTGTGTTTATTTGTACTGATGTTTCGCGTAAACAAACGTTAATGACAATTGCTTTTTAAAGTAAACCATTTAAAAACGAGGTTTTTTAAAATTGAACTTTATAATATAATATGGCATAAGATATATTATTATATTTACTCGAAAATTTGACTTTTAAGTCGCACTGGCGCACAACACGGTGTCGATTTTAAACTGCATTTATCTTAACTCTCTGTTAAGTTTGTTTTTCTATTACCTCTTCACGCTAAGATTACTTCACCGACTTTGATAAAACTTTGGACACAGGATTGTCTATTTACTAGAGCACGAAACTTTGTTGAGCCAATATTATTTTTCCGGGTTGAAATCTAATACATATTTAATGGGCTTTAAAGTACATACCAAAATTTCATAGATACAGTGATTTAAGCAAAGGTAACAGATAGACAGACGCACGACCTCAGAACAGGAAAATAAAGATCTGTGCGCACGACAGATATAGACTTTCGTATTTTTATAGGCATATTACATGCGGCAGTTAGGGTCAATTGACTTTGCAATGTGACGACACGGTATGATGCATTTTAAAATGAGTCATTCAAAATTGGAACAGTCAGTCCAACACCACGAGTGAAACGTCTATCAATTTTATGCGTATCTTCTTATGTACTAAATAAATGCCTCCATGGTCCAGTGTTTTAGAGCGTGGCTCTTGACTCGGAGATCATGGGTTCGATTTCTACGTTGGAAACATGTTATTTCCAAGTTTGGTCAGGACAATGCAGGCTGATCACCTGATTATCTTACAAATAAGATGATCCATGCGTCGGAAGCCCATATTGTAAAAAGTCGGTCCTGCGCTTGATCTCTCACCAGTCGTGTCGGTCTTCTGTCCCATTGGGTTATGAGAGTATAGGAATAGAGAGTGCGCATGTGACTGTGCACACACTTGGGCACTATAAAATAACTCCTGCGTAACTGGCATGATTTCGATGAAAACCAGCCACTGTCACCAAAACCGGTGTGGGAGTTAGTATTGTTACTAAATAAAGGTCAGTTTTGAAAGACTTAAAATACAACGCCTCGTCACGTTGCAGTGTTAACTGACCCTCATGCAGACGCAATATCTACGAAGGCCACGAACAAAGCCTCTATATACTAATTGGACGAGGCGAGTATTTGCTTTGAGAACATAACAAGCTATTATTTAATGACTTGGAAATAAAAGTTATTGTTTATGATGAGGTATATGAGTCGCAATCTCTGTGAATGATGAACGTTTTAGGTGCATATTTTTTATTTACTTAAAAATTATTTAGGCTGCCTGAAAATTGATATGTCTATTACATGTAAATAATAATTTAATCTACCTATCTGCCTGTTGCCTTTTTACAGTGAAAGTTATGGAGATACTTTGACCACCGAGCATAGACAAAAGGTAGTATTTATCCCGGAAATAAACGGTTTACGACACACTTTCGCATTTTATTATTAGTATTAATTCAATCACTTAGACACTTACAAAATATGAAATCCATACAATACTAATATTTTAAATACAAATAAAACACAGTAATACTTGCACTTTTTTCCACTATATTCTGTGCAAGTGTTACTGTGTTTAATTTGTATATTAAATGAATTTCCACCAAAAACAGACTGTACAATCAATTACATATTATTATATAATATTTTAAATACAAAAGTGTATATATCTGACACCATCTAGTAGACTATAATATTAGTGAGAAAATATTACAGTTAAAAATTTTTTCAAGTTTTTTCCATAAAAATAACGGAAATGAAGTAACCTACTAGGCTTTTTCAAGTAATTTATAATGTTCTGTCGATCGATCGCCTTATCGGCGAGCCTGTTTGTTGATCTATTTTTACAACGATTTATACACCGACCCAGAATAGAGGTATTAATAGACAAAAACAATCTTCGCAAAATAAACATGTTATTTTCAATAACATTGGATTCTTTGAATCATTCAATAAGGTCTTTGTTGCACTTAAATGAAACTTAAATTATCGTAAAAATTAAACCAATCTATTTTTATACGAGTACTGTCACAAAAAATTGATTTTTATGCAGATGCAGATTTATTCTCATCTGCATCAGAGAAATTGGTTTTTAGGCAACGCCTTGGTTTGGCCATTTGGTCGACTTAATATGTCTTGACTTAAATGTTGTTGATCTTTGTTGGATGGGCTTGACATAACCCAACCAAAATACGTAGGTCCGCAATCTCCCTATGAATCAATTTATCTGATAGTATATTTAAATAAAATAAAATTGATATAGCTACAGTACTCTAGACGGGACCTAAACTTGTTTACATTCATAATATTATAGCAACTGGAATCTGGATGCTGGTTATGTTTACATTGATACATTGTTGAAACGTAGCACCTGACTAGGTTACGCCGAAAATCGTTTATATTTAATCACGGGCACCGTATATTTTTCCGGGATAAAAACTATCCTGTATACTTTTCCTGGGACTTAAAGTATTTTCATACTAAACAATAAAATCAGTGTACTTGTGTGTCAATATCACTGGCTTAATCGTGGAAATGCATTAGACGGATACCACTAACACTTTCGCATTATTATTATTATACAGTAATACCCCGCTTTACACGACCCCGTTTTGCGCGGTTTCACTATAACGCGAAATTTTAATTTCGCGCTCATATCATAGCGCTACTCGAAAAAGTGCGTATAAACATAAATGTAGAGACAATGATGATTACTGTGTCTTGACCGTGTACCAAACAATTGAAAACAGTGTTGGGTGTTATGGTCGTATTTTACAAGAACGTAAAAAACGCTACCCAAAAGCGTACCATATATTATATTTTTCTTAAAAAAGTCACTAATGATATATATTGCATAAAGTGCCTTTAGAATTAAAATAATTAATTACAATGATTCGTACTTTTTTATTACATTTTGACTAGTTTACTCATAAACCACGATATACGCGAATTTCAGTTAACGCGATTTTTTCCGGAATACGTTCCGGAATAACACAGGATACGGCCTTCGCGTAAAGCGGGGTATTACTGAATTAGTATGGATACATCATACAACACACTTAAAACTTATCTGAAACCTTAAACTTTAAGATCGGAGACCTTGCACTGACACTAAGATGTTATCTGCGACCTTTATCATAAACCGTTATCGCAAGGTCAAGTTTGAATATCGAACACCCTTGACCTTGAGAGCAAGGTGTCTGCGAGATGAGAGTCTCGACGCTCTCACCACGATATCTCTCAAGAGCTGGATTTAGAACGCTGAAAAGTTCATGGAAGTAATGAATATTAAGGTTTTGTCGCGGAAAAATTCACTTAAGCCATCTCGAGTTACTTTCATCTTAATGACACTTGAAGGGATTGTGATATTTTTGTCTGAGGGTTACACTTATGATGCATTGATTGGTCATGTTCTCGATTTAAGTGACTTGCATAAAATGGATTTAAAATTTTAAATTTTTGACTATGATTATTTTGCAATCGATTTCGGGATTTAAGATTCAAATAAAATAATGTGTATAACTATTGTGTGTAATGAAATAATATCATTTCTACCTTCGCTTTAATAGTTTATGTTATATTTTGAGTCATTAAGAGCGTTTACACCTTTCACACTCAATTTGGCTTAAAACTATACTTTTCCAACTTGAAAAAATCATCAACCACTTATCTTTATAAAAATGTTGATAACTTATTTTTATAGGAAATTTCACTGCCTATATAGTTAGCAGAGAAAAAAATAGGATTTATAGAGTATTTGTACATTAAATCTCGATGCCTTAACAGAGGTTTTCTTAAATTCCGTTTTAGTATTAGTTTCGAAGCTTTTAATTTACGAAACCAGCGACAGATCTATTTAAAAAATAATAATAACCTATTGACAAGATCCTTAAACAAATAGTTAGCAGAAAAAATATTTCGTTTAGGTATTTAACTTTATGTAATTTAAAATTCAAAGAATGAGAAATATCAAAGAAATTTGAAGGAATTAAAACTCATTTTTACCTATATATTTAACTTAATTTAATATAATAATAGCTTTATTATCATAGAAGAACACTTTAATTTAAAGAATTGTTATTAAATAGCAACAAATCTTTTGTTATTTTTTCCTACAAATATTTTAAAACTACTATAAATCGCTGCGCGCAAAGCAATTCCAATAGTCCGCCGCAGGTTTGTATGGAAACTTGAGATAAGGTGTAAACGCTCTTAAATACATATTTTGAGCATTTTCACAATAAAACTATAATTGTGAACTTGCACGGTTCCTGTCAAATAGATTGCGGCGCAACAAAGATATCTATTTCCACATAAATTGATTCTATAAATGGAATTATTCCTACAAACTTTAAAAAACCTCGATAAGGTGTTGAGTGGTCAACCCGTATTTACGGCATAGGTAATGCGTATCGTAAACTGTCATTAAAACGTCGTTACCACCGTAACGATAGAAATCAATGGCTCATACATTGACGATAGAATAAATACATTTACTCTATCATAGCTTTCACACCGATTTCGATGTCGATGGCTGCGTATATTTAAGCCAAACCTTTTTAGGGTAATTTAATAGTGAACAATAAATAGTGACTCGGATTAATTAGCATCGGACACTCGCATAAAACAATACCAAAATATATTTAAAAAATCCTGAGGGGTAATGGACTTAAAGTAGATTAAGAGGAATTGTAAACTTGGTACATGAACAAATTATATAAAAAAGCGACATACAAGGGATATGGGCAGGATATGGGCAAAAAGCCCATAGACTACTCAAATTATTTGTGATAAAAAAGTAATAAAAAATACCAACACCGCGGCGCGGCGAGAGAACCATCCAAGTAGATGCTTGGATCATCTCGATTGACGGGGATTGAGAAGATCCTGAACTGTATAAAACATACTTAAAATAGCTTTTTATACAAACGCGGTAATCGAGTCTACGAGTCGAGGAAGGTTTAAACCATTAAACCATGGAGGTGTTTTAAAAAAACGTGTTTTAAAGTATTTTAATGAAAGAAAAACAATTGAAAGCGTTTTCAGTCTAAACCTAATGAAAACATTAGAAACATTCCGCAAAATTCTCGGGTAAACGACCGACATTTCGTCTCTACAAAGGTAAATTAAATTTTTAATGAGTCGCTTTCATACATACAATGTTTGGCTCAATTTCCTTTGAAAGGATGTTGAATGTTGATTTTCAGACGAAAATATTTCGAGCTGCACTTTAAATCTTAGATGTTACTTTTTCGGGTTCCGTACCCAAAGGGTAAAAACGGGACCCTATTACTAAGACTTCGATGTCTGTCCGTCTGTCCGTCTGTCTGTATGTCTCCAAGCTGTATCTCAAGAACCGCTATAGCTAGACTTCTGAAATTTTCACATATCTGTTGCCGCTATAACAACAAATACTAAAAATAAAATAAAGTTAATATTTAAGGGGCACTTGATATTTTCACAAAATCCTTAATTATATTTGTACTTTAATAATTAATAATTAAATTAGAATAAAGTAAATATTTAAGGGGGGCTCCCATACAAAAAACACAATTTTATGTCTACTTTTACTCTATACCGGTACGGAACCCTTCGTGCGCGAGTCCAACTCGCACTTGACCGATTATTTCACTATTTACCTTGCAAACCTCAAACAGTATGTTCAAAGCTACGGTCTACGAATCTTTGCACATACTTTTTGAGGTATTTGAAAAAATATATTCGATGATGTATAAATTTTTGTAGCTTTTTCTAGTAGACGACAAATTAATATAGTATTCCACAGGAACACCGTACTTTTTTAGCTAAAAAGTTGTCCTTTGAAGGAAATCAAACTATTAGCATACAAAATTTAATTTTTACGATTTTTGTAGCCATATTATAATATGTGAATATGTTTTTCGGATGAAGATGTAGCAAACATACAAACTTTAAGGCCGTCACAGACTTAGCTATAATATATATTAATATACCGTACTAAACACACTGAGACCAGAAATATATATTATAGCTGAGTGTGTGGTCACGCGCAAATTGTATAGAAAATATATAGTAATATGCCTAGCTATAAGCATATTAATATAATATATTATAGCTAAGTCTGTGACGGCCTTTATATTAATATGGATAAAACTAATCAAAGCAGGAAAATTACTACGGAACTACCAAAAGCAACTTTCCATATTTCGGTGAGTTTTAAGAGTTTCATCATTTCAGAAAGCTACACGCAACTCTAAGGCCCGTATAAATAGTCAGTACTTAAGATGTATAGTATGTAAGGAGTTCGGCTCTGTGATCGGTCCAAATTTTGACAGCCAACCAATCACAGAGCCTGAACCGTGTCTTGAGTACTGACTATAATATTTATACGGGCCTTAGTGCTTCTAATATCAGTTATTGCCAAATGCCAACTCAACATGCAGAATCGACAATATTATTATGCTCTTGAAATAGGCAATGACATGAATGAATTTTAGAAATAAGTAAGTTTTAAAAAATATTTTTATTGAACCGCGACACTTTATACGCTTAAAACCATGCTGAAACTTTGCAACATAAAGTAACCTAAGTTTATCCTCGCGGTCTATGATAGATCTGTACTAAATTTCATCTAAATCTGTAATGTAGTTTTCGAGAAAATAAACAATTAAAAATTATCTCTTTATAATAATAAATTAAGATGGAAGTAATTTCGTACATACTTTTCTCAAAATCGACAGGCCTGAATTGACATAATAAAGTTTATTAATATTGTTTTCAAACTGAATAAACCAATGTCAAAATAATAAACAGTAATTGAACTATCTGCAAAAAGTTTGAGAATCATTTGGAACAGGTTAAACAGAATCGTGAGTGAGGAATGTTTGGAAAACTAATTACAAGCGCTGGATCTGATTCTGTTTTTCGTGGAAATTTTCCATTATTTTTTAATGTTATTCTTAAATTGTTTTGTAATTGTAATTGAACAGTACCTTTTACTGGTACAAAAGTAACTTTCAGTTGCGAAGTTACGCCTAAGCCACCAAACGAATATTATTACAATTTTGCACAGGGACAGTTGCTTTGTAAACTTAGATTGTAATAAATATCCCACAAAAAACATTTTCATGTAAAAATGTTGCCAAGATGAGAACATAATATTGTTATAGTTCGTGGTGTCAAAAAGTAGTGAAATCTCATGTAGAGCCAAGTTTCTAACCTTACATACTTAGCCCTAAATCTAAAAACCTTAATTTTACACCAAAGCGCGGCAAAATATTTGATAATAATATAATGTGTCAGCCGAACGAGAAGAATCTAAAAACTCTACACATTAGTCAAAATCGATAGCCTGGCCATTTTTATTTAGTTAGGGTATATTAAGTTCAAAGCCCTGCCGAATAACAAAATGGCCAAGCCACCGATTTTGACTAATGTGTAGAGTTTTTAGATTCTTCTCGTTCGGCTGACACATTATATTATTATCAAATATTTTGCCGCGCTTTGGTGTAAAATTAAGGTTTTTAGATTTAGGGCTAAGTATGTAAGGTTAGAAACTTGGCTCTACATGAGATTTCACTACTTTTTGACACCACGAACTATAACAATATTATGTTCTCATCTTGGCAACATTTTTACATGAAAATGTTTTTTGTGGGATTTCATTTCTTTTTGTAAGTTGGTTTAATTACGTTGTTTTTTTTAGTTAATTTTTTCTTTCTTTTTTTTTGGTGTATTTCTTTTAGGTTTCAGTACCCAGAGGGTAAAAAAAGGAACCCTATTCCTAGACTTCAGTGTCTGTCAGCTGCCCGTCTGTCTGTCTGTCTATCTGTCTCTTGGAAGTATCTCAAGAACGGTAGTAGCTGGAGAGTTGAAATTTTCATCGATCATGTATTTCAACAAAATAAATTTAATATTTTGCGGGGCTCTCATACAACGTGGTTTTTTCCTATTGATATTTGATAATAATTAATAAATAATAGATGTCGCTGCTGGTCGTCTACATCGCATAATACTTGTAAATGTACTCTAGTCAATAAGAGATTTCACTGTTAGGTATCTACATCGCACTATTGTTTGACGTGATTATGTTTTAGCCGTTTAACTTTTAGGCACAGGTTTTTTCTTTGAACTAACCGATGTTGTTTACATCCTACAATTAAATATTTGCAAAGAAATGCTGAGACTACGACTATACTTTGAACTTACATATTTTTAAAATGATTTAAGGTCTAGAGTCTGCAAAGTAAAGTTATTAATAATATACTTAAGGAACATACAATTATAATATACAAGCTGTTGCCCGCGAGCCCGCGACTCCGTCCGCGTGGACTTCAGCTTTAAATAGCGCGCGGTAGTACCCGTCATAAAGCAACTTCTATTATAATATAATAATATTATATGGTAAGTAGTTCTCGTTGCTACATTACTGCAAATTGCATTTGCACGACAGACTAGAGGTGCTTCCGGGGGACGCTTACTTCAAACTTCAATGTTTACAGACAGACAGAAAACATTTCTTACATATTTTAAACTAGCTGTCCCGGCAAACGTTGTTTTCCCATTTAAAGTATTTCTACTTCATCAGTTGATATAAAATATTACCCCCTCTTTTGTCCCCTAAGAGGTGTGGGGGAAATTTTTTATCAACAGAATATGTTAAGTTAGAAAACACAGTTAATAATATTATGAAGTAAGTCCAAGAAAAAAGTTTGATACAAAATCTGACCCCCTCTTTGGTCCCCTTAGAAGGGTGGGAGGATGAGATTTTTATACACCAGATGTTAAGTTGGAAGAAGACAAATACATCTGTGAAAACCGCATTCAAATCGGATCAGTAGTTTTCGTGTGATAGTGGAACAAACATACAGACAGACAGACAGACAAAAAAACTAACCACATTTTTGGCTTCTATAGCGATATTGTAGTGACACCCCCCGCTTATTATTTTTTTAATATTATCTTTATTGTACAGAATTTTCATTACTACAGTTTTATTATAATTATGTATAGAAGATTTTTGCATAGAGGGTTATTAACAGCTGGGGAGTGGGGTCGAAGTCGAACATCAACTCTTCTTAATACAATATATTTCAAATATTATGTGAAACATCAAATAATCGAAAACAATATATTAATCCTTACCACCTCTTATAGAAACACGTTTGGGTAAGCGATAGTGCGATGTAGAAGACGCGAGGCGGCGGCGCGACGCCATCTATTATGAATTTTTGGAACTAACTTTATTTGAACACATTTACGCATTTTCACCCCCTTACAATTCGCATTTATAATAATATTAGTATAGATATAATATTATTTAAAAGGAGGTACAGGATGATTCTTTGGATGATGGAAAAATTACCACATAAATTATTACGTTTTTTATGAAATTAAGGGGCAATTAACGAGGATGTGCACTCGCAATATTAGAAAAGTTGCAAGTGCTTTGCCTGCCTTTAAGAGGGGATCTGTTATATAAAATTAGGAGACAAATGAGCAAACAGGTCACCTGATGGAAAGTAAGTTCTACTATGTGAAATACTTCTATTATGTGAAACATCAAATTAATCGAAAACAGTATGTTCATCCTTACCACCTATTATAGAAACACGTTTGGGTAAGCGATAGTGCGATGTAGAAGATGCGCGCCGGCGGCGCGGCGCCATCTATTATGAATTTTTGGAACTAACTTTATTTGAACTTTACGCATTCGCATTTATAATATTAGTAGGTATAGATGTAATATTATTTAAAAGGAGGTACGGAATGATTCTTTGAAAGATGGAAAAATTACCACATAAATTATTACGTTTTTATGAAATTAAGGAGCAATTAACGAGGATGTGCACTCGCAATATTAGAAAAGTTGCAAGTGCTTTGCCAGCCTTTAAGAGGGGATCTGTTATATAAAATTAGGAGACAAATAAGCAAACAGGTCACCTGATGGAAAGTAAGTTCTACCGTCGTCTATAGACACTAACATCAGAAGTGTTGCAAGTGCGTTTTCGGTCTTTTTATGAAGGAATAGGCTAAGGGAATCAGCAGAAGAGAACAGGGATAGGGAATAAGGTTTAGGGTGCAGTTGGGCCTCCGCTTAACTCACTCACTAAGCGAAACACAGGGCAAGCGCTGTTTCACGCCGGTTTTCTGTGAGAGCGCTGTTTCACGCCGGTTTTCTGTGAGTCTATGGTCTCTCATGTCTAATACGTATTTTTTTTGGCACGAGAATTATTTTATACTCTATTTTTAATTAATTTTGTATCTAGCACAAGAAACGGGGGTATCTCATACTAACATCCCCTCTCTATATCAAGGGGATGGGATAGGTTAGGTTGGGTTTGATAATTTTTTTGTTGTTTCTGTACTAATAGTATGTCACATACCAAATTTCAGCTTTCTATGACTTCAGGAAGTACCCTAACAATTTTGATGATCGGTGAGTCAGTCCATTATTGTGGGGTTTTTGGACCCCTATAAAATCTAAAGTATAATAGTAACAATATTCAAACTTTGCGCATTTAATTATTATACTCATGTCATAATATCTTGAAAATTTCAACTATCTGGCATTATCCAAACCAAAGTTACGAGGGTGCAAAAATACGGCGAAACGTTTCGAGAAAAGGTAGGTAGTGCCCGTGCGCGCTTCGCTTGGCTCATCTTGGCGGGGGCACTCCCGTGCACCCAGATTACTAGCGACTTTTACAACAGTTTATAGGTGATCTGAAAATTTTATGTTTGAAATAACTCACAGTTTTAAATTTACTTTGGATCCCGGAAAGGATGTTTTTTACGATGGCAAAATGTATGGTTATAAACGAATATTCGGACAAAGTTGCGGGCAACGTTGAGTCATTGGGTGGTGGTCGCAGAAGTGAGTTTAATAATTAAAACCCACTTCTGCGAAGTCTTTTGTGATTTCAAGGTTTTAGTACAAAAGTTATTTGTGATTGCTATCTCACCTTTGGCTTTTGAAGGTCTATGGCACTGTTTTTCAACCATTATAATCAAAATAATGAGCCAAAATTAGTTACGTACGGGGGTAAAGTTTTGAAACTGTTCGGGTACTTGGTACCTTTGTGTTTTTTCCTCTTCAGTGGTTAAAATGCGGCAAATAACAAAAATTATATTTTACTAGCTGTCCCGGTGAACTTCTTGTCACTTTAAAACCTTCCCTGGACTTCTACGAATAATTTAAGACTAAAATCAGCCCAATCCGTTCAGCCGTTTTCGAGTTTTAGCGCGACATATTTGAAAATCCATTTTTAACCGACTTTAAAAAAGGAGGTTATCAATTCGACGCGTATGTATGTAATATTTCTAGAACTGGCCAGTTTTCGTATATATTAGTCTATAATATCAGCGTCTGAACAAATGTGCAAAATTTCAAAAGTGTATGTTTGTATGTATGTAAATTGTAAGTATGTATATTTTTATGTATGTGTTCGCATATCTCTGGAACTACCATACTGACTTCAGTAATCCTTTTTTTGTTGTACTAGGTATTGTTCAACTTAGGGAATAGTGCAAGTTTAATCAAAATCGGTTCAGTAGTTTTGGAGATACAGAGTTTTAATTCTCAATTACGTACAATTTTGAAGTTGGTTTTATCTTTTTAAAATACAGTTATTAATTCCTATGTTGATTGTCGCAACGTTTTGCGCCAATCAAATCAAGCTTGCAATTAACTTGCTTGCTTGTGAAAGCTGTGTATACATGCTCTGTTTGAAGCGCCTCTTGCTACCTAGTGCCTACATTCCAATTACCAATATTGTCCGGTAGATGAAGAGGCTAGGTATGTTGCATCATCATCAACATCATCATCATATCATAAAATGTCAACGCCAATGATTCGATGCTTCATACTAATAACAGAGTAAAAGCCAGCGACAGCTAGGCTTTCATCGTTTTATAAAAGCTGAAAGTTTACCTGTTACCAATATAAATTTAGTAGAGGTAAGAATGACCAGCAATTAGTAATGGGAATTGATGCTATTTTTTATTAATTTCATTAACATGCTAATTTTGATCTCACAGCATGCTAAGTATTATTGCTTTGCTATTTGCTAAAAACGCGGCATCGTGAATTATTATCGGTTCGCATCGCACCGCTCACGTCGAGTATTATTTCGCATCGAGTGAAAAATAGCAATTCATTAACAGTTAGCACCGCGGTGCGAAACATCGCGGACGTGTTTTTTATCATGATCACAGACTATTGCTGCGCACGATAATATTAGCAATCGTATTTTTAGCAAGTACGATTAATTTAATTTTTACTAATAGGCAAATAACAATTAATTATTATTGCTAATGCTATTTTTACCAACACTAACAGCAACTACAGTAGAAAACACACCTTTCTTCAAAACTCAAACTTTGAACAAAGCTGTGCTTCCTTCTGTATTTTAAATAGTCGACTAATAATAAATGTTTAAATTGAAAATTAAAGGCTTTAACATAATAAAATTATATTATAGAAAAAAGCGTAACGTACCATTTTATAAATCCAAAAGGTTTTAACACTTCACTGAACATCACTCACACATATTCACATCTAAATACAGTATTTTCGGTTCGGGTTCGGTTCGGTTCGGTAATATACCAAAACCACAGCTAAAGAAAATTGTTTTCCTATGTAAAATTGACTCGTAGGCAGATGGTGGGCGTACTATGTGATTTGGTCGGGTTATGTCAAGTCAAAAACTAAAATGTACCTGGTGCACCATAATATTAAAACATTATTTGACAGAATGTAAACGATTCTGATTCTGATACAATATGATTCGTGTTCTGTCGACTTAACTTCAGAAAATCCGACAAAATTATATAGGTCCACAATCTTAATTGTTCTGATGTTACAATATTATGTCGATACTAATACAAACGAAATCCGTTTTTCATTAAAGTTGACTGTCCTTTATTAGAACACAGATTATTCCGCCCCATAACCCCGGTGTATATGATTTGCTCTCGGATTACTCAAATACAGTCTGTATATGTAATACAATCTGAAGTTTCTACGAGAAATGGAAGTACTTATGATAATAATCCGCTAGCTAGAGAAAATGTCGTCCACCTAATTTTTCTCCTTTTATCATCAGGCGTTTGAGCACGTAATAATGTAACGTATTATACAAAATATTGAAAGGTGTAACAAAATAAATGATAATACTTTAGGGATTGTATGTGTCTACTGTACCGAGTTCACTGTAAAAGTAGCAGCGCTAAACAAGCAACTTTTTGTGATTTGTATGGGGAAGTACCCCCGGGTCATGAATTTTTCTATGCAAAAGCGAAAAAAGTTAGGGTTTTCAGCACTGCTACTTTCACAGCGAAGTCTATATGAAGACCCATTCACTCTGTAAAGTATTTTCACTTAGTTTTGTTAAACTATAGCATGAGTTCCAAAATTTTACCCAGTATTCTGGCCAGTGTTCGTGACGTCAAAAATCCGACGCCAAATTCTGATGGTGTGCCGCTGGTGAGTGGTGAGACATGACATAATATAGTGACGTACATATTATAATAACATCCCACTTATATATATATATATATATATGTCAATGCTGCTGCAATGGGGTATATTACATATATCGAAACGAATTAACAGTATGTCATCAATTCTAAACATCATAAGCACTGACCACTCAGTTGTATTTCAGAATTCACCCCTGGACTGCAGTATGAAAACATAGCTTTATTTTTATAATTATCGAAATCGAATTCATATCAAAAAATGTTTTACATAAAAATTTTCGGAGTGTTTTAAAACAGACTTTCCTTGATTATATCGAATTCGTTTGCAAACATTTAAAATATAAAGTACTTAATGAAACAAAGTGAAATGCAAATATACGTTCTTTTATTTAAATTTAATTTCACTAATAAGCTTCGCCACAACAAAGAGCATTAATGTTTTAAAATATAATTTTTGAGAGCAATGCCAAAATATTAAATGTTTCAATAATATTAACATTAAAAGCTGTATTTAACTGTGTAGAGTTGGAGCAATGCCGCGAAAGGCCTTTTGAAAAATAATGTGGTCTTACAGAAATCCAGCGCACGAAAATTTTTTGTTATATTTACCGAATTAGTTTTTTTACTCTACACAGAACAATTCTAGTTTTGATGCAGCTTCAAACTTTTCAATTGAGTCTATTTCCTACTATTAAACTACATCAATAAAATTCTCATTAAATGTCAAACGTTACTCGTGTTTTGAATGGTCAAAAATTTACAAGACTATTTCAGAATTTTCTTAGCAAGTACTATTCCACTGTTTGCAAAGAAAAGAAACACGTCATCAAAGACAGATGAAAGCTGCGTTAATGTTGCATTAATATAATTGAATCGGGGTTAAAAAACGGGTGAAAATACAAAATGTTTCAATTACCGGTAAGCTTGGTTAAGCATTGGTTTGTTTTTGATCAGTCAAAGCCCGGGCCTTATGATCTGACCTCAATTGCGGTTTATTAAAAAAAACGACGAACGAAATTTGCTCATTTTAGCGTTTTAATCTCTGATGCTATGGCATTTTCTTTGATACTATAGTTTTAAAATTCTAAATATGAAAGTAGATATTGTACTAACCAAAAGAATTAATCAAGTCAATGATCCAAAATATTTTGAACCTTGACTTACTGAAAACTCGATAGCGTTAGATTAAGATTACTTATTTTTTATACTAATAGTTGCTTGATATAATAATTTATATATTCTTAAATTGTAGCTTTTGTTAGCCTGACTGATATTACGTATCTCAAGGATTCACTAAAACCATGTAAGTATATACACAATTATAAAATGAGCATACATACACCTCAATGCATTATAAACAGTAGTTTCCTTAATCCTTCCTCATTCAAATTGAATATAACGTTCTTAGACAATGCTACGCGATGTTTTAGTAAACAAATAAACTTTAGCATAAGCGTTCAGATAGTTTCTATAGTAAATGAAATTCTATCGTCATATTTGCCTGCATGCAATTCTAGAAAATGGTCGATATTATGGTGCATGTTATACCGAAGTATAGGTACTCTAATATTATAGCCCTACAATATACTCAAATTTTCTTACGAGTAACATAAGAAAGTACTAAGTGGATTTGAGTTGACTAGTTTATACGCAGTTTCAATTAATTTTGATGAAAATGTAAACAAAAGATTTACTCAAACATTGTGTCTTTATATTTCTTTATTTCGTAGTTCTTTCATTGAAATTAGCAGCTATATAGCCTGCGTTTTGTTTACAATTATGTCAAAATCATTTGAAACGAAGTATAATGCGTATTTTACTCTCTATTTTTAATGAAGTTTACAGTAATTTTACGATACAAGCCAAGAAGAGCGACTAAAAGCTTACCTGTAACTGAGCTATAATCAAAATTACGATGTACAGATTATGTTCATACTAGTTTTGACATTTTATATGTAGTTTTTATTGTCGATTCGCCGTTTGAACTATTTACTAGGTATAACTAACTTCAGCCCCCGGTATAGAGTTCTTTTTTTTTTTAATTTTAAATTTCCTTTGTACGTACCTAATACAGGCCAAAAATTTATGTTTTTTACATTGGCTTAAATTTATGGTTTTAACTTTTACATTTTTATTCTTACATTCCTTATCTCCTATTCTCTCTGACATTTTTGTGTAACCGTACTATTTTGTACTCTTACAATATTACCTGTTTTTCAATTTGTCTGTTGCTGAACTGAAACTGCTATATTCTGTTATATATAGAGTTCACTATAAAAGTAGCAGTGCCGAAAGAATAACTTTTTTTACTTTTGTATGGGCTAAGTCATAACGCTCGGGCGCGTGCCCATACAAATCTCACTACATTCACAGTGAACTCTATATTACAAAGGACACAATATACACATCCTAAAGTAGGTGTTATCACTTTATTTTAATACACCTGGGGGGTGAGCCAAGATCTTTTCTTTATCGCTTCTATAAAGAATCGCCGATCAAAATGTATGGAATAGACATAAGCGTTCGTTAATATGACGTTGACGTTCGACTCGTATTATGTCAATTCCATACATTTTGATCGGCGATTCTATAACGAAGCGATAAAGAAAAGATCTTGGCTTACCCCCCTGTATACATGTTTATCTCATGGTACTAGTAAACCTCAACTACGAGATCAACGTGGCTCTGCATTAAAAGTTTGCAATTAAAATTAAACTTTATTCATCACAAGAACGTTTCTTTTACACAGAGCTATATATCAGAGTCGCATTTACATTTTAAGTATTATGATAATATTTATAACGTAAGCAAAATATATTGTAACTAATGTACCTATTACGTATTTATTACAATTTAAAATTATATTAAATTCCTAAACAGTTATAAACATTTTACAAAATAGTACCAGAATTTTGGATAGTGTTTGACTACATCAATCCGCTAACATATTTTATGACATTAATTTCATTTTACTGATATGTAAATATAATTTTAAATAATAAGTAAACTATTTTTTTACTACTGGATTTACTTAATATTAATAATGTAGTCTTAAATTTCAAAAGGCATTTTTAAGTAAAAAAAACTTGAACATTTGTATCTTCTGCTTCAATTTTATAGTTTTTATTAATTAAACGAGGTAAATATTGGTAAGTACTTTGACTCTTTAATTGCAAGAATCTTAAAATTAATTCCTACTACATAAGTCATTTTAAAAGTGAAACTTTATAAGTACTTCTGAACATTCTTTTTTCAAAACTTTGTTACCTTCAAGACGTATCGCAGTATCATTTGCAGTACATCATGTGTTTATGTTCACACAATACATTATTTACATTATAAATAATAATAGCAAGTCTTAGCCATGATCCAAGCAAATCTTGTAATTAATATAGCAAGTAATTAGTGTTACTTTTCAATGCAGGTGTGTATTATTCCTAGTATTGTTTTAAAATAGGGTAGTAGTATTTCATAATATTTTTAACAATTTCATGCTATTAAAAATATTGAAACTTATGATAAAGTTAATTATTATCTTCGCCCTAATTTTTATATAATTTCTAGCTTAGTAACAATTAATTATCACACGTTTCCACAACTTAGGTGTGTCACAGAACAGCTGTGACTCGCTAATTTTTCACAAACACAAGTGAGACTAAACTGACGTCACCTCAACCGAAAACGCATAAAAACTTTTTCGAACCATAAACAATCACACACTGGCCGTTGGGTTTTTTTTTTTCAATTTTCAAAATTCGAATGCACTTGGCGCGCGCGGGCGCTGTGTGCGCGGTGTTGGCGCCGCGCCGCCTCGGCCTCGACTGCCGGTTCGAAATTCGATTTTTCTGACGTTTCCTCCGCGCCTTACTTCATTCGATCGAACCACAAGCAGCCGGTAGCCACTGATTTTGCACGTCATTAATAATATTCACAACTTTTTTTTTCATATTTTCTTAGGAATTTTAAAGCATGCTTTATGTTTGTGTGCTATTCTTTCAAGAATCTATTTTAATTTTTAGCGAAAAATAGGTTTAAATTTTCAGTCTGCGAATGACCTTAAATATTTCTTTGTCCAAGTGAAGTCTATATTTTTAAATAATAATCTAATTATAGAGTTTGGAAATTTTTTGTAGATAACCGATGAACCAAACACGCAAAGACGGACAAGAAAATAAAGTTTTTTTAGTCTGTGCCAGCAAGTGGCTCTTATGAACGATTATATTTAATTTAAAATATTAATAATAATAATAATAATAATAATCTTTATTGATAACAATATAGGTAGGTACATTGTTTCAATGTTGAACAGTAATTACAATTTGTTACTTTATCTTAATTTTAGCATTTAAACAATTAAACGGTACTAAGTACCTAAACTAGGTCACATGACCTGTTCTTATAGGTACTTATATCTAGTTATGTTTAGTGCTCTGATATTGTGTTGTCTGTCTGTGTGTCGTGTATGGAATTGAACATTGCCCTACAGATTATCTTGGGATGGTTACTGCTTCCCATAGGATACAGTTTCGCTAGGGAGTGTGAAATTCGTGTATTATGAGTGTTATGTGTGTAACCCTAGCCCTACGATATCTCTATCTTGGGATGGTTACTGCTTCCCATAGGATGCAGTTCCGCTAGGGAGTGTGAAATTCGTGTATATGAGTGTTGTGTGTGTACTGTGTAAGTCTGTGTACCCTAGCCCTACGATATCTCTATCTTGGGATGGAAACTTCTCCACACGAAGAAGCTCCACTAGGGGGTGTGTTGTGTACTGGGTTGTGTGTGTGTCTATAATAATTGTGTATATATGTTTTGTGTGTAATGTAGGTAAAATACTTAGTAATTATTCGAGTGATTGTATAAGATTAACAGGCAAGTGTTAGTAGATTTTCTGTTGTAATGTAGTCCATGGTTAATAACCAATCGTATATAATTGTTTTACATTGATGTTTATTTTTATGTAGTATGTTTAGTTTTTTATTTAATCTGTTATACAAAAGGGGGCCAGTAAAATGTTGGAATCTAGTTAAAAATTTTGTTTTAAATTTGGGAACATCGAAAGGCTTGGGGGTGCGTCTGTTGGTGAGAGTGATTACTTCTTGATCAATTAGGGAATGTTGTTTCAGTGCAATATGTAGATAATATAATTGACGTACGGTGAGAAGTTTTGAGTCATTATAAAGTTTAAAGGTAGGATGTCTGTAAGGAAGGCAGTACATTACTTTAAGCAATGCTCTCTGAGCCCTTTCAAGTATTAGTAGATTCGTTTTTAGGCTTCCCCCCCAAACGTTTATACAATAAGTTAATAACGGTTTACAAAGGGTATTGTAGATTATTTTTAATAAGTGATGACTAGCCGCATGCCTTATGTTTCTAAATATAACAATCAATTTGCGAATTCTTTTTGATAAATCAATAATGTGTGGAGTGAAGGTAAGAAGGGAGTCAAGTTTGATGCCCAAATATTTTATATTGGTCACTCTTTCCAAAGTTTGGCAGCCACAGTTTATATCTAGTTTTGTGTCACAGTTGTTTTTATGGACTATAAGAGTGTGTTTTGTTAACGATGGCTGTGTTTTATTAGTTATAGAAAATGTTATAAATTTTGTTTTATCGGCATTCATTGTTAAGAGGTTAGCAGAGAGTTGTTCTTGAATACAATTAAATCCGGTTTGAGCTTGTGTGAAGGTTTCCTCCCAAGTACATCCACTGAATATTATAGCTGCATCATCTGCAAATGCCACTATTTTGCCAGTAGGAAATTGAGTATTTATAATATCATTCAGGTACACCAGAAATAGGGTGGGTCCTAATACACTTCCTTGTGGTACTCCATACTCAGTGGAAGTAGGGTCACTTATAACATCCAGGATCCTAACTGACTGCTGCCGGTCGGTCAGATAGCTTTGGAAAAGTTTGAGTTGTTCATTACGAATTCCATAAGATTCTAATTTGTTAAGAAGTAAAGGAATAGACACGGTGTCAAAAGCCTTCGCTAAATCTAAGAATATTGCTAAGCATTTACGTCCTGCATCTAGTTCATTAGAGATAAAGTTTGTCAGTTCTGACACTGCATCATTTGTCGATTTACCAGTCCTAAATCCAAATTGGTTAGGTGAAAGCAAGTTATTATGTTCAAGATAGTTAATAAGCCTTTTATTGATTAATTTTTCTAATATTTTCGATAAGCAATTAAGCAAGGATATTGGACGATAATTTGATAACATTTTACTGTCTCCACCTTTATATAGCGGTATAGTAATAGATTGCTTAAGTTTTTTAGGAAAGGTCGAGGTAGCAAAAGAGAGATTGCATATATGCGTAACCAAAGGTGCAAGGGTAGGAATATTAGATTTTATTATTTTATTAGATATATTGTCCCATCCTGGTGAGCTATTGATTTTTAGTGATTTAATTGTAGATATGATCTCATTTAAATTTGTGTCTAAGAGAACAAATGAGTTTTGCGTGTGAGTTTTTATTTGAGGCTTGGGATTAGTCGGTTGCTGTATAATGGTTTGAGCCAATTTTTTGCCTAGAGTGCTGAAATAATTATTGAATCTGTTTGCAATCTCTTTTGGGTCATTTAATTCATTTGCAATATAATTATTAATGTCTTTAGGTTTCTTATATTGAGTTAGTTTATTAATTACTTGCCAAGTTTCTTTCATATTAGTAGAGTAAGCTTTATCAAGTTCTTTTTTCTCATAATCTTGTTTAACTCTCTTTAAAATTTTACTGAAGAAATTTCGATATCTACTATATATAGTTTTAATTGTTTCATTATTAGGTGATTTTTTAAAATCTAAGTGTAGTTTATCCTTATGCCGTACACATCTGAGAAGTCCAGGGGTCATCCATGGTTGATGTAAGCTTTTGCGTTTTGATGTAGTTATAAGTGTCGTGTTTTTATGTATTATAGCGCTTAAGTTCTCAATGAAATACTCTGTTGCAACGTCTGGATCCCTAGCTTCTAAGACATTGCGTGTGTCCCACTGTTTTATATCCTCTTCTATTTGTTTATAGTTAATTTTACGCATTGTTGTTTTATTGTTTTTATTCCTGATTTTATCTTGGTTTATAGAAAATAAAATTGTGTTGTGATCTGTGATACTAGTATTTATAATATATGTTTGAGAAGAGTACTGCGTTTTGATAAGAACATGATCTAGGCAAGCATTATTTCTCGTCGGTAGACAATGAGCTGGAGAGAGGCCACAACTTGAGATAACATTTAAATACTCAGAGGTTTGTTTAGAATTGTCTCTTATATTTATGTTAATATCTCCAGCTAGTATTATATTAGAGTATGATGATAGTGAATTTAGTATTTGTTCTAAAGAGCTAAGGAAATTATCAATTTTTTGGTAAGAGGGTGGCCTATATATAGATACTACAGCTGTGTTTCTATTCAATGTAGTAACTAGGCAGTTAGCCTCTAAAGAATCTGGTTCATATGTCTTAGTTATTAAGTTGCTATTTATGTATAATACTATGCCATCATTTTGGTTATGCAACCTATTTGTACAATGTGAAGTATATGCATCTAATTTCGGTATCGCTGGGTTACTGGAGAGCCAACATTCAGTGAGTATTATAATGTCTGGTAATATATTTAATCTTGAAAGTAGTAAATTGAATTCATTAAAATTGTGTGCTATACTTCTGATGTTTTGTGTCATTATACTTATTTTATGATTGATGCTCGATACATTTAATATAATATTCTCTGGATCACACATTAAGGAATTTGATACTGAAGATGTGTCTATAGTGTTAATAATTTCTTTAATAGAATTCATTATTATATGTTATGATAATGAATTGTTTTAGGAAGGAATATGTAGAAGAAAGGACAAAATGTATAATTAGATGTTTCTTCCCTACTTATATATTTTTTGCCTGCCTGTTTGCATGTACACTTATGATTAAATGAAAAGTCTATTTTGATTTTCGAAAACACTCTTTGACCAACCAATATTATATTTTGAGTATTATAACTTATTGAAGAAAGTAAAAGGAAGCGTAAGCATTTATGTATCAATGTACTACAAGGTTTTATAAGATAATGTATTTTAAGTATGTAATAGAATTTACTATTTGGGGTAATAACTTGTTTTATATTAGGGATAAAACTTAAACGCAAAGTATGTATCTCATGTGTAAATATACTATTTGTATTATATAATGTATATTGATGTGCATATTGTGTAAAGTATTTCAGTGTATACTGTAGATATTTATTTGAACAATTTATATGATTGGTAATTAGTTGCTTAGCAAAAAATCTTATGGAAATTATAACAGACACATAATTACAATTCAGTTGAATAACAGAGTAATATATTGTATTGTTCATAGTACAGTAGTTATTGATTGTTGATCTTGTTTGAGTTGTAGTAACAATATTATGTGTGTCTAATGATAATGAAACTGAAGAGAAAGGGTACTTGTAGTTTAACCGTAACATGATAATAATTTTAGTAGTCAAGTTGTAAAACTTGTTATATGATATTATATGAAACCAAGTAAGATGAAAGGGCGAAAATTGATGTTTAAGGTAAGTAGTTAATGGTTTGTGAGAACTTAGAATGTAAAATATAAGACTAGACTTACAATGTATAACATAACCTATGCTAAGAGAAATTAGGTACAGTTTTGATATTTTGGTGCAAGACAGAATAACTATTAGGAGCAATATCAGAAGGAAACATAATATAACATTTTTATATAAACACTTAAACAAAAACAGTCAATTTTGTGTTACTTCAGTCTTGGGAATGTCTTCCTCAGAGTTAATTTTTAATACTTTCGAGCCCTCCTTTTCTCTCATATAGACAATTCCATTTGCAGTCCAGCAGAAACGATAACTGTTTGCTGCAGCAAAGTCCCTTGCTTTACGGAATAACTTTTTCGTGTTAAAAGTGAGTGATTCTGAGATATATATTCTTTGTTCCGGGCCATCTAGTAGTAAATCTTTAGTGTTGAGTTTTTTTGTAGAATGCTGACCGTTATATGCTTTAAATCCAGATAAAAGCATGGTTTTGCTCGTTGCATCAACAAAATCTATAACAATGGGTTTATTTTTCTCCAATTTAGTGTTTATTCTGTGTAGGGATTTGACTTTTCCTTCGTCTATTTCTAGTCCAATTTTAGTGCAAATACTCTGGAATGTTTTCTGTAGTTCTTGGTTTGTTTCTTTAGTAGAAATCTTGGGAATGTTTCGAATTTCCACTTCATTTGTTTTCATCTTTCTCTCCAACAATTCAATTTTATTTTCCAAAGTATTAGTGTATTTTTCGGAATCCTTTTGTTTGTTTTTAAGAAGATTAATCTCATCTCTCATCTCATCATATTTCTGACTAAGAAAACTCAAGGATAGTGAAATTTCCTCGTTTTGCTCTTTGATAGTCGATATGGTACTTTGCAATGACATTATTTTATTATTTTGGTCTTTAGCAAACTCATCAAACATGCTTTTGATTTCCTGAATAAACGAGCGCATTGATGTTTCTTCCTCTGACATATATTTGCGCTTGCCACACTTGCCACGAGTAGTTATGGAGTCCAGCGCGGAGTCCGATCCTGTATGATGTTGCAGATTGGATTCAGGTAAGATGAGCGAAAACGAGCTGGCGGACGAATTCGCTTTAGGCGGTGTGAGTTTGAGTGACATCGCGATAACTTTTCTGGGTATTTATTGTTTAAAACCTGGTATCACTTTATCTGACAGGTGTCAGTGTCAGTGTCAATATGTCCAAATGTCACTTTCACCAATTTAAAAATTATTGAGGGTATAAAAATATTACTTTTATGACCAGGCCACTATTTTATTACGAGTTTTTATCGAAAAACCACTGTTTATCCGCATGAATAACACTATCACAGCTCAAAAGGATAATGATTATCAGATCACACTATACTTTAGTTCGTAAATGCTGTCTAAACTCACGAAAATGAATTAAAATCGGGAGCGTGACGACAACACTTTGACAGACTTGACAGTATTTTTGATGACGATGATAATGAGGTAATAACTATACAAACTAGTAACTAAGTAATAAAGCGGAAAAGCGATACAGAAAGAATATTTAACGAACCTCGGCACGAACTGGTTTTAATATTATAAACAGTTGAAACTTTCCGTTTTGCATGAACATTTCCGATGAGCGTTGCGCTATTTCTACATTGTTAGATTAACAAGTAAGTTATAATAATAATATTATGCTTACAAATATTTTATTTATTACATACGATGTTGTAAGCAAAATAAAGAAATGTTTAACAAAATTAGTAGATTGTGAATTTTTGCTTTATTTTTTGTCTATTTTATGATATTTAACAATCACAATAATTTCTTGGATACAAATTATAATAAAACTATTCTAATGGAATTTATTGCCTTTAGGATTTGTAATGCTTTTGTAATGCCTAGGTTAAAAAATAAGATCATAATAAAATCATCCAAATGGATTATATAGCCTCGTAATAATTTCTAGATCCCTAGATCTTGTATACATACTAATACTATAATGTGTGGTCGCTGTTAAACATGTGTTTCAACCCACAAAAAATTCAGTGTTGAGTTATTAATTCAGTATTTTTCTAAGGCCCACTTGCGACAATCTGGGTTAAAGTTAACTCTGAGTTAAACATCATGTCATATCTGTCACTCACCAAGTCAGTGATAGAGATGACATGTTTAACTCAGAGTTAACTTTAACCCAGATTGGCGCAAGTGGGCCTTAAAATCTAAATAATAAGACTACATTCATAAGTTTGATTTTTTGTGACACAAGTGTTTAATAGCGCTAATAAAAGCGTATATAACATCTCTTTCTCTTATCTCTTTACGCTATCATGCATCAACATAAATGAATATGGATATGCTTTGAGTCCCGAAAATGGTTAATTATTAGTCTTTGATCAAGAAAATTTGCGATTTCCGCACGATAAAAAAATGTTGACGCAATCAAGTTCCTCGCCATTAAAAAAACATATTAAACCCGTTAAATTTTGATCGTGTACTAAAGCACTTATGAGTAAATTAGACCCCAGTGAAATGGTTTAGCGGTCAGTGACGCGGAAGCGATCAGTGAGCACGGGTTATTCGGAGTTGAGCTTTAGCTGCGCGGTCAAAGGGAAAGTTATGGGACCCTTTTTAGCCAGGACAATCAACTGCAAATGTGCATTACATTTGCTTTTAGAAATTTTAATAAATGAATATTACACATACTAATATTATAAATGCAAAAATGTGTCTGTTTGTCAGTCTGTTACCTCTACACGAATTTTCCATATGATAATATTGTGATATCGTAAAATGATTTGATATAAAATTGCATTACGCATGTTATGGATGGCAGACGATGTCTGTCCGTCTGCTTGTGTGTTACCTCTTTTCAGTTATACCTTAAATCAATATGGATGTCGCAGTCATCTAGTTCAATCTTTGGTTCGATTGAATGACTAGCGCATTCATTGAATGACACCATTCAATTGAATGACTCGGCCGAACGTTGATTGAACAATCGTCACTCAACGTCCAACTAGTTAGCGATTTGTAACATAGCCCTTTGAAGAGAGCGGACATGAAATCAGTCAGGTAATTGAACGTATTTATTTTTAACGGAATAGGAAATGTATAAGAACAATATGTAATTTTTAGGTAATTGCTCCGTGTATTACTCCGTGTTGGCCCAATACGACTTGATTTGGTTAGGTTAGATGGCTAAGGCGGGAGCGTAGCGCAGTGAAGCTCTCGCCTTAGCCATCGTGGTTATTTTTTTGTAAACCACCCAGAAGTAGCCGTCGCCTAATAATTGAAGTCAGTTTCTAGATTAATCTATTATAACGCCACCAACAAATACTTTTAAAAAATCATAGCATTCCATTTAACGACTTCACTATGATGACGTTTAGTCAAGACGTTAAACGTTACAGTCAACGTCTTGACTAGTTGTCCTTCAGTCATTCAATAAAACGGTGTCATTCAATGAATACGCTAGTCATTCAATCGAATCACAGATTGAACCAGATGACTGCGACATGGATATAATTTATATTATATTTCATCTGGCTATGAAACAAATATGGGATAGATGTGCCACTTTGAATGAATGTCTACGAGAACTAAAACCTATTTGTTATTTTTCCTTATGACTAGATCTTTAAAGGATAATAAAAAAAAAAAATTTTATTCTTAACACAAACATTAGTAACAACCTACGCAAACCATAATGTGAGTTATTGTTACGTGTTCGGTTGGCCTAAATAAGCCGATTAATGGCTTTATTGACATTCGAGTATGTTTTGAAACAGGAAAGTTTGACTTGTCACGACTTATAACTCCAAGCCACGAGGTGAGTCACAAAGCATCATTTATACTGTGGTTAGGCACCATTTTTTTCTTTTATAATTGTAATACTAATGCTGTCTCTTTTTAACATGACAAAACAAATGCGACAGACGATTGAACATTATAAAAAGTAATGAAAGTAACGTTTATCTATGACTAAAACAAGGTTTATTTAAAAACGTTCTTGATTGAACTATAGTCAAAGCTCAAATATTTTTCTAAGTATGAATCAGTTTAAACATAATGATTATTATATATACATTAATTTATAAAAATAATATTTTTATAACTAAATACATAATCAAAATAAAAAAATAAGATTCTAAGGCCCACTTGCGCCAATCTGGGTTAAAGTTAACTCTGAGTTAAACATCATGTCATTTCTATCACTGACTTGGTGAGTGACAGATATGACAAGATGTTTAACTCAGAGTTAACTTTAACCCAGATTGGCGCAAGTGGGCCTAAGTTAGGTCAGTAAAACATTGGTTAGTTAAATTGGCGAGCTAATAACGGCTTTATGATAATTGCAAAAAATTGTAACTTGCTTTGGAAATCTAAAACCTTTAAAGAACCTTATAACCGCCATTATATTATAATAGGCTCATACAATTTTACATATTATGGTGTTGAAAAATTTCCGGTCTAAAGTACATTAGTAAGTTCTGGAAATTCCGGAAATAGGAATAATTTCCAACACGAACCTGCAGCTATTGTGTTATTAAATCTATGAATTACTACATACTAGAATTAATGTATAAACGACTTACAAGGTGTAATTCTGAAAGTATTGCATCAAAGTGTTTATAATATGCATTTATGATATGAATTTTATAATCATTCTAATCAGGACGTTTTAATTTTCATTTGGTAAGTTAGAATGATTCCAATTAAATTTTTATTTAGTCTATTCAAGTTTAGTTATCAAGTAAGTAATGATATGGATAGTATTAAAGTTATAGTAGTTTATAATAATAATATATTAGAAATATGAAATTAAAAAATAGACTTACTTCAAATAGAAAAATTTATATTAAAATAAAATACGGTATGGAGATATTTTGAGTTCCGGATGAAATGTAATATAATAATAATAATAATCTTTATTTGCAAAATATGGTAAAATAAGATGGTACAATTTTCGGAAAGTATTTGACCAGCGTTGCGACATCTAGTTATTTATGTATCTATGTATTGGCAAGATAAGTAATATTATAGTAGAATGTACAATGGAAAATATCAGTTCGAGAACATTACGAGTACAATGGTGTTGAACAAATTGCGACCGGATCTAGCGCAAGAGGTCAGCCACTCTATAGCAACACTATTTTTGTACTAACAAGACTCACCGTTACGGAGACTAGTAAATATTCTATATTTTTTTATAATACAGAAAATTATTTAAATGTTTAAATGTTCATTCATTCATTCTGAAAATGCTAAGACTGCGTAGCATGCTACGGAAACGCTGCGACTTCGTGCTTCGTAGCGTGCAGCGAACATGCTAATGACTACGTATCATGTTATAAAAATACAAAGACAGCGTAGCATGCTACGAAAACACTACGATGGAGCAGTAGCAAGCTACGAATATACTAACACGGCGTAGCTCGCTACGAAAATGCTACGATGGCGTAGCATGCTACGAAAATGCTACGATGGCGTAGCATGCTACGAAAATGCTACGATGGCGTAGCAAGCTATGAACACGCTACGACAGCGTAGCATGCTACGAATACGCTCCGACAGCGTGGCATGCTACGAAAATGCTACAACGGCGTAGCAAGCTATGAACACGCTACGACAGCGTAGCATGCTACGAATACGCTCCGACAGCGTGGCATGCTACGAAAATGCTACGACGGCGTAGCAAGCTATGAACACGCTACGACAGCGTAGCATGCTACGAATACGCTCCGACAGCGTGGCATGCTACGAAAATGCTACGACGGCGTAGCAAGCTACGAATACGCTACGACAGTGTAGCATGCTACGAAAATGCTACGATGACGTAGCCTGCTACGAAAATGCTACGATAGCGTAGCATGCTACGAAAATGCTACGACGTAGCAAGCTACGAATACGCTACGACGGCGTAGCATGCCACGAAAATGCGACGACAGCGTAGCATGCTACGAAAGCGCTGTGACGACGTCGGCGAACAATAAGTACAAATTTTATTGACTTCACAATTCACATCGCTTTCAGAAGGGCAATAAATCAAAATAAATAAAGAAGATTTATTTTTATTTAAAATAGGTAACATGAATACACTTTTTAGGGTTCCGTAGCCAAAATGCCAAAAAACGGAACCCTTATTCGTCATGTATCTAACCTATGCGTGTGGGGTATCTATCCAGGATAAGTCTCCAAAAATCATATTGAGGTTTCTCATATCATTTTTTTCTAACCTGAATAGTTTGCGAGAGAGACTCTTGCAAAGTGGTAAAATGTGTGTCCCCCCCTCTAATTTCTAAAGTAGGGGCATGATAATTCTAAAAAAAATATATTATGATGTAGATTACTATAAGAACAACCAAAGAAAATTGGTTTGAACGAGATCTAGCCTATAGTTTTTTTATGCGTCATAAAATATGGTAAACCTTAATCTAAATTTCATTAAATCGACTGAGATATAAAAATAAATCAAAAACCTTTTAATTTCATAAAAATAAACCTTATTGCTGCTGCGGAACCCTTCCTGGGCGAGTTCAACTCGCACTTGGCCGCTTTTGAACATTGGAACTACGATGCCTAGCACCGGTTCTTAAACTAGCCCGGGGAGAAGAACCGGTGTAAGATAATCGCACGGGGCTATTTCCTTCGTTCTCATACTTTAGTTTTTAATAAAAACTTTGTTTCTTATCCGCAGCCATAACTTAATGTGCGTTACGGAGTCCTTGCCAAAATTTTAATCGAAAATATATTGTATACGCATCGGTAGATTTTTGGAGCTGCAGCCAAGTCTAAACACTTGCGTGTTGACATAAAAATGGACTTGGCACTTGAACTACAAGTAACAATCTACCGCGACTTTACTTGCTATTTATTTGGAAACGTAAGAGTTTAATTTTAACCTGACAGCGCTGAAGAGAGGGTAAAGTTTTTCCTAATACGCCGATCACGGCACATTATCTGTTTGTGCAACAAATAAATTGCGACTATAATTTCAATGTAAACGTTTTGGCCCCTAAGTTCTAAATAGATTTTTCTTTTTAATAAGGCCATTATTAAATAAATTGTTCGTAAAAAGAGAGTTATGTGTTTAAAATAAAATGCATTAAACTATTTTTCGTTTTCGTCAGCGAATAGTTTTTATTCTAAACAATAAATTATGTATATTCTAAGCTCTTATTTCAACACCTGCAAGTGCATCTGTATGTTGGACATTAAAACTACATAATGTCGGCGCTGGCTCGACGCCAGGCTTTATTTATTTTTAAAATATGATGATTGATGAGCAAAAGAGATGCTGTTTCGTAGATGAAACTGCTTAAGGAAGTTTTCTTATTTGCGTGTTACGTTTTTTTGGGCTGAATGCAGAATTATTAAAACAAAAATTGTGACATCTAGAATCTGGACAACCTACAAAACAATGTACTATTATACAACTAACAAAATATTTTTTACATATTATATTAAGGTTTATTCATCTTAAAAGTACTAAATTAGATTATGACTTTTCACAGCTTAGCCACAACACATGTTCGCTCTGAAGTATTTCAAGAAGTAATTTGAATCTATACCACGAATACAATAGCTAAGCGAAGACGAGAAATCATTCACGGCATGAATGAAAATATCGTTTTATTTTCAACGATGTGATATTAAAAATAGTAATTTAGCTCCATAGTTAAAACTGGGGCATCATGAAAGACAACTATTGTTGTAGATAATTCGTACAAAAACAGAATAAAAATGAAATAAAAGCATCATTGTTGGATATTTTATTATTCTACAGCGACGGATAAATGCTTTCGCATTAAACTTGAGTCGCAGTTTCGTGTTTGTAGACGCTAAGATTTAAACGGACCTGAATAGAAAATATTTTTTTTATTGTTTTTACATAAATTCATCAGTATGTTTATATGTACATTTATTGATAAAACACGCTCACGAACTATAAATCTGCATACGAACGTCGGCATAAAAGCTGTCAAGCCAATATGAAAGGGCTGGTCATACAAGCCGTATGCATCCTGATCGCTGGGCCAAGATCACCACAGTGTGGATACCAGACGACGGACGACGCTGCCGTGGCCAGCCTCGGAAAAGATGGCGCGATGAGATAGTTGCATTTAATCGAAAGGACGAATACTTTGGGGGATTGAAGCATTGGGGTAGCAGTGAACGTCATTATTATTATTATTATTATTGGCCCACTGTGTACCACTGCTGGGCAAAGAACGTCATAGACTCTTTAAAAAATCTGCTTTGACAATCATTTTTATTTGGGAGTCGGGTTACTTAAATATATTGCGTAGGTTGACGTGAAACAAAAATAGCTTAAACTAAACCAATAATCATGTATTACTTACTAATTTCTCTCGATACAGAATAAGTATGTAGTAAAAATGCTTACCTGTGAACAAATAAAAGAAAATTAAAGACAGAGATAACGACAAAAAATATACAAAATTAGTATCGTATAAAATATTTCGACATCTAGTCTACCTGGATGACTCCGACAAAAAAAGCTTCTAAGTGAATTAAAAATAACAAAAAACAGTGACTGAATTTGAATGAATTGTCCTTAAATTTTTATAATAACTTTCTTTTTTTAGGGTTCCGTACCCAAAGGGTAAAAAACGGGACCCTATTACTAAGACTTCGATGTCTGTCCGTCTGTCCGTCTGTCTGTCTCCAGGTATCTGTTGCCGCTATAACAACAAATACTAAAAACAAAATAAAATTATTATTTAAGGGGGGCTCCCATGCAACAAACGTCATTTTTTTGACTTTTTTTGCTCTATATCAATAATGGCAAAAGGTAGGTACTTAAATTTTTCTCAAAGTCCTTAGTTATATGTGTACTTTAATATTTAATAATAATATTAAAATAAAATAGCAAATTAAGGGGGGCCCCCATAAAAAAACACAATTTTTGTCCTAATATTGTTGTTTCATGGTACGGAACTCTTCGTGCGCGAGTCCGACTTACTTGGCCAATTATTTTTTTTATCCTACATCATCATTTAATTCGTATACTTTGAGTTAAACTGGCAATTAAACTAAATAACACAAAATGAAAACAATTACCAGTATACTTTATTTTAATACTCAATAAAATTGCATGAAAAACTAATGTAAAAATATAACAATATTCATATAATTATAATATATCTCAGTGTATAATACAAATTGCAATAATTTGTATTTCATGCAATTATTTGTTGTCTGTCGTTCGAGTGTCGGATTACAGCGGCACGTTGGAAGAGAGAATTGCATTATATAACAATATGCATACGGTCGTATGAATAAAAACTTAGCGAAGGTTTACAACAGCTTTATGAGCCTGTTGTGAAATTTAATATGAATAAACGTTCTCTAACAGTGCTCTAACACCTTTTTAAGGTGACAGCTGTCAAAAATTAGCGCATGTATAATAAGCCTGATATAAACCTATTTTAAGCATAATCGTTATGAATAAACGTTTGCTAACAGTTGTTTAGGCTCGAAACGTCAAATAGGAGTTCGCTAACATTAGTGAAGCCTCGGACCTTCTTTAAGACCATTTTAAGAGATTGAAATGGACGAAATATCGAGTATTATCGCGATTTCTGACATTATTGCAATTTTTGAAGGAATTTCTAGCCGCCCTCGTCGACAAAAAGTATACATATAATAAGATAATAATAAATCCATTTGACGACTTAAAAATATTTTTATTAGTACCTGCATGTTAGGGGCAGAGGGCGCTGCGCGTTGATAGTATTCCTGTTTGTCAATAGATGGTGTTTTTTTAATATTTTTTTTGAGTAGATTTTTTTAACTCATGAAATAACTCTATTCCTTTCGGGTGTCCTTTGACACCTCTCAAGTTTTTTTTACTACAAAATACTCATTGAATTTCATTGAATTTGACACAATATTGATGATTGAACACAATAAATTGGCACACTACCAACATTACCAAAAAAAGAATACTATAAAACGTCATCTAACAGTATTCAAGCTAGCGAAGGCTTAGCAAGCGTTTATTCATATGGAGTGTTTTATGACGGTTTTTAGCTTTAGCGAACATTTTAGTTTGAAAACTGTTAAAACCTTCACTAAGATTTTTTTATTCATACCACCGATACTAATTACTAATATTATAAATACAAAAGTATGTCTGTCTGTTAAACCTCTTCACGCCCACTTAATAAAATAATTTTAACGTAATGGAGTTGCGGTCGTGATCTATAGTGTAATAATATTTATTGTTACTCAATCCTCTCTGAGTTTACTGAGCAATACTGCTTTTAGTAGTTTCATGAAACGCTGCTATGCATCAAGCAAACTAATTTATTTTACTGAACTATTATACCTATTTTGCATATTTTTTTTATGAGCCGAGGGGGCAAACGAGCAAACGGGTCACCTGATGGAAAGCAACTTCCGCCGCCCATGGACACTCGCAGCATCAGAAGAGCTGCAGGTGCGTTGCCGGCCTTTTAAGAGGGAATAGGGTAATAGGGGAGGGTAGGGATGGGAAGGGAAGGGAATAGGGGAGGGTAGGGAAGGGAATAGGATAGGGGATTGTGCTTCCGGTAAATTGACTCACTCGGGGAAACACAGCGCAAGCGCTGTTTCACGCCGGTTTTCTGTGAGGACGTGGTATTTCTCCGGTCGAGCCAGCCCATTCGTGCCGAAGCATTGCTCTCCCACGTCAATTTATTCTTAAATCGAGTTATATAATAGTTATCACAGAAACAACGCTTCTCTACTTTTAAATAAAGAAACATTGGCGTTTTGGGTCTAGATTTTTTAAAAGTAATTATGTCATTATAGCACAACGGCAAGAAATCTTTTAAAATTTAAAGTTAAATTTAATAAACCACCACCCAAGGTAAAGCTAGGTAAAAGACACTTGAATATAAAATATGATAAGATAAAAATATTATTATGCATATCTTTGCTGTATGTGATGTGCTTTAAACTTTAACATATTATTATATCTATCCGCCTCTAAAACAAAGGAAAATCAGTTGATAAACAAGAACAAACGGAGGTCAAATGATTTGACCTATTTCTCGTAATGCATACGCATATATGCCCCGCTGCATCAAATCACTATAAATAATGCATATGCCTATGCATCAGTGCATCAAATCGCGAATAATAAAACGCTTAAGGCGAGGCTATGACATTGCGCTGCGACAACGCAGGGTAAACAATAGAGTTGAATGTTGATACAAGTTAGACAAAACTACGATGTTAAAGATAAGACAAGTGCGATAATGTCTCATCTTTTATTAAGCATGAAATTGGAGCAAAATAAAGAATTCTAATATAAATATTTAGTAAATCAGATAGAGTAGGAAACTCTACTTAACTGATTTATTGTATGTCAAGAAAATCTTTATTTTATTGCTATTAAATTTTACTTCGTTTCATACCCAAGCAAGGGTAGTGAGTTTTTGCAAATCACGTAAAAGACAATCCTACACTATATATTCCATACGAAATCCAAGCACCTTACTTATTCAGGTCGCGAAACTGCGGTAAAAATCGCAGTTTCGTGTGAAAACCTACGTCCCCATGCTTCAAAGCATTGAAACAAAAATTATTCTGTAAAATGTTCCACACAGAAAACACAGAAAAACAGTAAGTCGAATCCAAAAGGGAAATGAGGAGGAATTGCCTCGTACCGAATAAGTTAACGTTCTGACCTCTATGGTAATGTGATACTTCGCTTTGTATTAGTGTGGCGCCAAAGAAAGTGTATTTTTAATTTTCCATACGATTAATGGCGAGTTTTCAGCGTCGCGTGTTTCCCCAAACGCTACAGTAGAAAACGCGCAGAAAATGCGCAGTAACGTTTCGCATTTTTTCATATTTCAACTTTGTGGCTTAATATTATGAATTAAATTTTGTAAAAATGTAAGACAGTTTTTTTTTTTTTTTCAAAAAATGTAAGACAGTCAAGCATTTTTTTTTTCATTAATCATATCCTTTCATTATTATTATTAATATAGAAGAGAAAGCGATTTAGAGATACGCAAATACTACTGAACGGATTTGGTTTATACTGATACTTTCAAAAAGTTTATAGTATCTATGGAAACTGTTACAACCATAGACTTATTATATACTGACGTAGTTACAACTAATTTCTGTAAAGGTGAAACAAAAATATAGCATAATATCATAATCTGATTAAAATTACACCACCAATAAAATATGGATCAACCCAAAAGCAACTACTTCCTTCTAAAAAATGCAATATCGCCATAAGATCCTCTAGTAATAAGATTTTTTTGCAAAATACTTATTACAAAACTTTATTTCTTTTATTACATAAACGAGTACGATTCGTATAACAACATTGGGAATAACGTATTCCGTAAGTATCGACTCCGTTTCCGTATCCGTACATCTCCCAAAGCGATTCAAAGGCAACCTTGTTATGATCAACTTTTGCTCTGCATTTTATTTTAAAAAGCATTTTCCAGTAGAACATAGAAAATTTAAAAAGATTGTAGTCCTATTATACTACAGAAATGTAACACCACTATTCTACAGACAATTTTTATTTGTAATATTATATCTATCTATACATATAAAATATAACTACGGAACACTAATAATCGGCCAAGTGCGAGTCGGAATCACGCACGAAGGGTTCCGTACCATTATAGAGCAAAATTAGGCCATAAGTTGTGTTTTTTGTATCGGAGCCCCCCTTATTTTTTATTTTATTTTAATATTATTATTAAATATTAAAACACATATAACTAAGGATTTTGTGAAAAATTCAAGTACCTACCTGTTGTCATTTTTGATATAGAGCAAAAAAGGCCAAAAAAATCACGTTTGTTGTATGGGAGCCCCCCTTACATATTCATTTTATTCTATTTTTAGTATTTGTTGTTATAGCAGCAATAGATATACATAATCTGTGAAAATATCAAATCTCTAGCTATTACTGTTCTTGAGTTACAGCCTGGAGACAGCAAAAAAGGCCAAAAAATCACGTTTGTTGTATGGGAGCCCCCCTTAAATATTTATTTTATTTTATTTTTAGTATTTGTTGTTATAGCGGCAACAGATATACATAATCTGCGAAAATATCAAATCTCTAGCTATTACCGTTCTTGAGTTACAGCCTGGAGACAGACAGACAGACAGACAGACAGATGGACAGACGGACAGACGGACAGACAACGAAGTCTTAGTAATAGGGTCCCGTTTTTACCCTTTGGGTACGGAACCCTAAAAATGAATCCATAGTTCCCTTGGTTACATCACGCATAAACGGCTGGACCGATTTTGCTGAAATTTGGTATGGAGATACTTTGAGCCCCGGGGAAGGACATAGGATACATTTTGTCCCGGAAAAATGTACGGTTACTGCACAATATACTTTTATGATTTGCGCGTAAGCTATTCAATAAATTTTAATGAATTTTGGTATGGAGATACTTTGAGTCCCGAGAAAGAATAAAGGATACATTTTGTCCCGGAAAAATGCACGGTTCCCACACAATATTCTTTTATTAATTTCGTCTAAACTTTTTAATTTCATCTATTTTGATGGAGTGAGTAAAATACTTTATAATATATCAAAACAATGTTTGCCGGGACAGCTAGTTAATAATAATTATTTCTATAATAATTATTATTAGTCTTAAAAAATTTTGCACAAATAATATTATAATTATTATGACGTATCTATGTTTTATTTTTGTCATTGTCTGTCAAATGCCTTTTCTAACGTTTTAGACACTTTGAAATACGCGCACACTATAACTATGGGCAGCGGAGTGGGCCACATTGTCTTTACATGTTTAATTAGTTACTACCGCACACGTGATTAGATAATGCGGCCAACCCCCTGCACCCCTTCATAATATTCGCGTAATATGCAATACTACGCGAAATTTGCCTACAGAAAGCCGTAGAAATTCAAGTCTTACGGCTAACTGAAACGTATATTTACATAATTAGCGAACACAAACAGTTTAAACCGCCTAGTTTACAATCGGGCTGACGTAATTACAACTTGTTTCCCGCCCGTTAGCATAATTGGAACGTATGCACGAACGAGGTATTGCATTATGCATTTTTGGGTATTTTTAACCTATTATAATTATTATACACTTCATATACTAGGCTACTTGTTATTTTAAAGAATAGTGATTTTAAGGTTGCGTAGTCAAATGACACTGGAATCTGTCTCATCTGTCTGTCTGTGTCACAACTCACAGGTATTATCTAGTGCTAGTCATTTAGGATTCCTTTTAATTCTTTAGTAAATTTCACTTGCCTCTGTAAAATATGAATAGTGAATATTTGCGAAGACTAGTTCAAATATTTTTAAAGACAAGGAAGCGTCATAATATTTATTTTTTAAAATAGGAGCCTTCATGAATTATACGAGGGCTAATTTAGTTAATGGTTAGGGTTAAGGGCCCGGGTTACCCTCGAAATTTTCATACATTCTTAATACCAAAATCATTTTCTCATACGAAAATATTTAACATGTTTGAGTTATTTTTCAGCTTAAGATAGTAATTACCTAGGGTCCTGAACAAATTTTTTTTACAAAATATTTAAATACTAAAAAAAAAATTTTGTGTTTAAATATTTTTTTGTAAATTTACTACCAAATATTTAAACACCAAAAAATAGACAAAAACACTAAAAAATATATAAATAAATAGTAAATTTACTACAAAACATTTAAATAATAAAAAATATTTTTTAAAGTTTAAAAATTTTGTAGTAAATTTACTATTTATTTATATATTTTTTAGTGTTTTTGTCTATTTTTTGGTGTTTAAATATTTAATAGTAAATTTACTAAAAAATATTTAAACACAAAATTTTTTTTTTTAGTATTTAAATATTTTGTAAAAAAAATTTGTTCAGGACCCTAGGTAATTACTATCTTAAGCTGAAAAATAACTCAAACATGTTAAATATTTTCGCATGAGAAAATGATTTTGGTATTAAGAATGTATGAAAATTTCGAGGGTAGCCCGGGCCCTTAAGGACTGCATGAGATTCTTCTTCCGTAGGAAAAATAACGAGTTCAGGTATCGATGTTGCGTTATCATAGGCTACATTTTAATCATTTGACTGACTTAGAAATAGTCCCAAATGGGAATTCATAAAATACACAATTTTTGACGACCTCTGTGGCTCAATTGGTTGAGTGTGTGTGGCATCTCAAGCCGGGGGTTGCGGGTTCGAATCCCGCCGACGGAACAAAAAGCTTTCAATGTTCCCGGGTCTGGATGTGTATTGAATATGTGTATGATGAATGATGATATAATAAAAATCTTAAATGAATATTGTATAGTATAATGATATTAAATATAATATTTCCGTTATCTGGTACCTGCAACACAATCTTCTTCAGGTACTTAGCACGGGGCCAGACTGACGTGATGTGAAGCGTCCATAGATAATATTATTATTTAAAAAAACACAATGCTAGAGAAGGTTATACTATAATATAATGTACCATCAAAGTAATAGATTCATAGGCGGCGAACTCACGTTATTTAGTCGGTTTACGTCAATTCAATGTCGTGAATTGTTTCTTGGGTTTTACACAATTCAATCAAATTAAGTAGGTCAATCATCTATAAAGGCCGTCACAGACTTAGCTATAATATATATTAATATATTTATAGCTAGGCATATTACTATATAATAATATTTTCTATACAATTTTCGCGTGACCACACACTCAGCTATAATATACATTTCTGGTCTCAGTGTGTTTAGTACGGTATATTAATATATATTATAGCTAAGTCTGTGACGGCCTTGAATCAAGTTCTCTGATAGTACGTAATTTCAATGTAGGGTATCGAATATTTAATTGAATGCAGTCATCAGTCAATCTAATAACGTCTTGTGCACACAAATCAGCCATCAGCTAACACTAGTTAGCATGTTAGTGTTGTTTAAACAAGTTTATACTATATTCCAAAGCCATACAGTTGATTTTACTCTAAAGCTATCCGTGTGTGATTATACAGGGAAATACATTTACAAACCAAAGAGCTGTTGTGTGGTTTTTCAGACAAATTGTTTTCATGGAATTAGTAAATATATTTTTGTTTTTTGTAAAACGATTGATGTATAAATGCAGGGTAATATTTTTATTTGTTTGTAAAAACGAGCTATGAAACAATTGTGCCGATTTTGATATAATTTCAGTAGACGACAGGGTATTTTTTGGGTAAAAAAGGTTTGCTCTTTTGAAACTGTGTTTACAATTACAAAATTTGTAATTGTAAACACAATTTCAATTATTATCACTACTTAACCTTACAAAAGTGATAATAGTTTAAAAATCGCTCTTTGAAACAAAATAAACACTTTTACAAATCCTAATTTAAAGAAGGTACTATTTTTAAATCAAAAGAAATCCGTTCCAAACCAAAACAAAACAAAAACTAGAAAGCTGAATCAACAGTTGAGCGCCCATGTCCATCAATCATTGTATCGATGATGGATCGCCACTCATACACTTGTTTCTTAAGCAAATCATCCACGAACCGTGAAAAAAAGTTGAGCGTAACTGATTGACTTAAATACTCAAACTACTTAACAGTATTTTTTTTTCTAACTACGGCGAAGCTAAATGGGGGGGGTAGTGATTTTGGCAGCCTATGTATGTATGTGCTCTCTTAGCTGCTAAACTACTGATGCATTTTTAACAAAATATGAGGTATCAATAAATTGGAAATGATGCCGCGAGTAGCTTTTTTTTTTTAAATATTTTCAAAGTTGTTATTCAAATACTAATCAAAACTAACAATTATGGTTATAATGAAACAATTAACTTATAAGGAAATATTAAGAACATGTAAATTTCGTTTACCAACGTTACAAATACTTTGTCACTAAAAATGCTTAGTTAATCCAAAAGTGACATAATAGTTAGTAAAAACCATTATTTTCTACCATGTAAAAGTGACCCAATTTGTCACGTAGTCACGGGCAATACAAAAGGCTAATTAAAACTGGTAATATTTAGTAGAGCAAGAACCTAGGGCTACTCCCCTAAATCCATACTTTTTTTTTTTTCCCGGAGGGGGAAATGCATTACGCATACCACCCAGGCGCAGGGGGCGACCCGAGCGGTGATGTGGGACTCCCGTAGCTAATGAGACCACGGTATACCCACTAAAACCCCCCCCATCTTCCGCCACGCCGCCTTTTGACGGGGCCACGGGAACGATACACACATCCGCGACCCCGCCAGCGGTCCGAAGACTCCACGATGGGCGCACAACACGTGCGCCCTCCTCCTTGGCCCCCACCAGGGCTGTAGCCTTAATTCATACTTAACTTAATGTTATAAATGCGAAAGTCTGTCTGTTTATTAACTCTTCAGTCATCACGTTTAATCCGATTTCATGTAATTTGGTACGCAGATACTTTGAGTCCCGGGAACGGACAAAGGATAGTTTTTATACCGGAAAAATGTACGGTTCCCGCGCAATAAACGAATATCAGCCCAACGAATTTGCGTATCTAATATTGTAAAGGTGTTTGGCAGTAGTGTCACATAAAAAAATAAATAAAAAAAGATTTATTTAAATGTGGAATGAACAGACAACTACGTGGTCCAGATCTTTAGGGAACAAGACCACGTGGTCCATTACAATTAAAGAAATCTTCTTTTTTTATGTGACATTGGCGCCCAACGTGGGGCTTGCCCTAGCCCGGCAAGCCAGTGTCATAAATCCGGCAGTGGAAGACGAGATTCCTAGAAATAACACAAAGAAAACATTACAAAAAAAGAGGTATAAAATTTAATAAAAGGTATTTACCACTTGATACTTAGAGAGGAGGTTATCTTATATATAAAAATGGATTTTCGAATGTGTTAGTCGCGCTAAAACTCGAAAACGGCTGAACGGATTGGGCTGATTTTAGTCTTAAAATATTCGTAAAAGTCCAGGGAACGTTTTAAAGTGACACGAAGTTCACCGGGACAGCTAGTCTTATAATCTACACTACTATTATAAAGAGGAAAGATTTGTTTGTTTGTTTGTTTGTTTGTTTGTTTGTTTGAGTCGAATAGGCTCCGAAACTACTGGACCGATTTGAAAAATTCTTTCACCATTGGAATCCTGCATTATTTCTGCTGAACATAGGCTAATTTTTATTTTGGAAAAATATAAGGTTCCGTAAGATATTTGGGATTTTCGGACGCAAGGTGTAAAAAATCAACCAGAAAAGTTACTTATTTTGCGTACGCTGCCTAAACTATAAAAGATAGAGGCATAAAATGTTCTAAGTAATTATAGATCTTTTAAATATCTACAAAAAAGTCCGCGACACACTATACCTATCTATGTTGAGTGAGGCACAATAACCATTTTTTTATAAAAAAATCTTGAATTTTTTTTGGACTATATTTAAACGCGTTTATTTAAATAATGCTATTGACCCTTATCAAAATAAATTATTTCATCACTAAGTACAGTTAATGTAGATAATATTTGGTCTTTGAATGATTAAAATTGGACGTTTGGTTTAAATGTTACAGCGAAATTAAAATATTACGATTTCTGCTGCACGTTGCGAATTGGGCGTCAAGGCGCGACGCGCGGGTGTGCGTGCGGTAGGGGAGAGATTTAATTATCAGTGCCACCGACTCGCCCGGAGAGTCCACGTAAATATTACCTCGATCGTGGGAATCGCAGACACAATAGATTTTCAATAGTTATGCGACAGCCGGGTGCTGCTTTATTGATTTGATATAGACTATAGTGCTTCATTATTATAATCCTAATTTCAAAAAAGCTTTAAAAGTTATGACTAAGAAAGTAATATTTTTAGAACTTTTTAAAATACGTTTTGAATGACTGTTATTTTTGATTGCTATTATAATTAATTAATTTCTTTAACTATAAATCTATAACACTACTATTATAAAGAGGAAAGATTTGTTTGTTTGTTTGTTTGTTTGTTTGAGTCGAATAGGCTCCGAAACTACTGGACCGATTTGAAAAATTCTTTCACCATTGGAATCCTGCATTATTTCTGCTGAACATAGGCTAATTTTTATTTTGGAAAAATATAAGGTTCCGTAAGATATTTGGGATTTTCGGACGCAAGGTGTAAAAAATCAACCAGAAAAGTTACTTATTTTGCGTACGCTGCCTAAACTATAAAAGATAGAGGCATAAAATGTTCTAAGTAATTATAGATCTTTTAAATATCTACAAAAAAGTCCGCGACACACTATACCTATCTATGTTGAGTGAGGCACAATAACCATTTTTTTATAAAAAAATCTTGAATTTTTTTTGGACTATATTTAAACGCGTTTATTTAAATAATGCTATTGACCCTTATCAAAATAAATTATTTCATCACTAAGTACAGTTAATGTAGATAATATTTGGTCTTTGAATGATTAAAATTGGACGTTTGGTTTAAATGTTACAGCGAAATTAAAATATTACGATTTCTGCTGCACGTTGCGAATTGGGCGTCAAGGCGCGACGCGCGGGTGTGCGTGCGGTAGGGGAGAGATTTAATTATCAGTGCCACCGACTCGCCCGGAGAGTCCACGTAAATATTACCTCGATCGTGGGAATCGCAGACACAATAGATTTTCAATAGTTATGCGACAGCCGGGTGCTGCTTTATTGATTTGATATAGACTATAGTGCTTCATTATTATAATCCTAATTTCAAAAAAGCTTTAAAAGTTATGACTAAGAAAGTAATATTTTTAGAACTTTTTAAAATACGTTTTGAATGACTGTTATTTTTGATTGCTATTATAATTAATTAATTTCTTTAACTATAAATCTATACATAATATAATAAAACTGTAGAAATGTGAATTCTGTACATTAAAGATACTGAAAAAATAATAAGCAGGGGGTGTTACTACATCGCTATAGAAGCCAAAACTGTGGTTAGTTTTTTGTCTGTCTTTCTGTCTGTATGTTTGTTCCACTATCACACGAAAACTACTGATCCGATTTGAATGCGGTTTTCGCAAATATATTTGTCTTTCTTCCAACTTAACATCTGGTGTATAAAAATTTTCCCCCCCACCCCTCTAAGGGGACGAAAGAGGGGGTTAGATTTTGTATCAAGCTTTTGCTTTAACACGAAAACTACTGATCCGATTTGCATACGGTTTCCGCAGATATATTTGCCTTCTTCCAACTCAACATCTGGTGTATAAACTTTCCCCCCCACCCCTCTAAGGGGACCCAAAGGGGGGTCAGATTTTGTATCAAATTTTTTCTTTAATGGACTTACGTCATATTATTAATTGTATTTTCCAACTTAACATCAGTTTTCACCCCACCCCTCTTAGGGGACAAAAGGGGGGGGGGTTAGATTTTGTATCAATTACTGATGAAGTAGAAATACTTTAAATGGCAAAACAACGTTTGCCGGGACAGCTATATTATATAAAAATGGATTTTTAAATGTGTTAGCCGCGCTAAAACGCGATAACGGCTGAACGGATTGGGCTGATTTTAGTCTTAAAATATTCGTAGAAGTCTAGGGAAGGTTTTATAGTTACACGAAGTTTACCGGGACAGCTAGTAATGAATATTTTTGTCTGCTCATTTTTTTACACTATGACGAAAGTTTTTTTAACCCTGGGCGTGTTTGTCTGTTTATATATTTTTTTATAAAATGACGAAGACCTGGCAACCCTGGGCTCTTGGGCTATAGCACTTGTTGCAATAAAATATTTTTCGCTACATTGTGGTCACCTCGTATTTCATATTAAATAATTAGCATACCCGCATTTAATACATGCAAGGTGCAATATACGGTTTCTTTGAAAGAGGTTATTAGTTTAATTTAACTTTCGCATGCTAATTTTGTAACATAATAGCTTTTTACTTAAGCTGCAATATGCATTCACGGGGCAAAAAAACACAATGTGCGTTAAAGTAATGTTTTTGACATTTTTGGTACAATATAGGATACATTACTGCAATGTTTTCACGTTAGAGGCAGCACCAGCATAGACAGTAAAAAAAGTTTTGTTCAACGTTTGACAATGTTTCTGTCAATATTCTGATATGATATCGGATTTATAGGTCGGATTGTTTACTGTATATATGTGCTAGTAGAGCCACTACCACTCCAAACTTTGTATGATATTCCCTATTTATTCTCACAATCTTTTATATTGTAAAGTCATAAGAGCACAATATCAACAGCTTAAAAATTTATCAATTAATTAAAACTTAACTACCGAAGCAATATAACCTAGGCAAATTGATTTCACCTTCAGAATATTCAAGATAATATTTTTTCTCAACATCTTTGTCAATTCAAAACCATTTTATTTCATTCCTATAACATTCTAGTAAATTATTAAACAAAATGATCTCTTTTCGAGATTGTTACAAATATAATAATTTTATTATTATCATATGAATAGAAAACGAACGTCAAAATAATCCTATGTCATGTTTCGTCTAAAGTTGTAAAAGCAATTTTCTCCTGCGAAATAACATAAATCTCACTACTTCCTGCCAGTCCATAGCTGCCAATTACCCGCTAGCATGCGGTTGGCAGCCCTGCATTTAAGACTCATGCACATATTACACAAGTGGAACGGTTAGCGGTAAGCGTTACGGATTAGATGTCCTTCAAATATTTTTTCAGTGGTCGTTATGCATTTTCATATTATTTGAATTTTCCATTGAGAAAACTTTTTGAGACGTATTTTTATATAAAAATATCCGTACATAATATTTTTAACGGATTATTATTAGTATTAAATATTTGGTATGATTTTTTCGAAAAATTATTTCCTCTTTGATGCCTACACCATTAGAGCTACGCGTATACGACAGTTTCAACTCTAGAGATTTTCTTGTGCTTTGATCTGTCAGGTTCGCTTCGCCTTGTATGAAATAAGTATTGAGTATTTAATTTAGTAACAACTAACACACAAGCTACAATTTAACTACTATTTATTTTACTCTCTATGAAAGCTTACAACATTACAAAAAAATCATTGTAAAATATAAAAATACGCATGGAAAAAATTAAGTACACGATTATCTTCAAATTAACTAGATACTTATCACCAACTTTTATACTATTCGTGTATTAAACCGCTCCGTCACCCGCTTAGCTACCCGCTCCGCTCGCTAGCGTGCTACCTCACTTAACGCCAGTGCCATGCGAACAGCTGCGCCGAGCGGTCGTTAGCGACGTATGATTTATACACAGTTTACACGGAAAAATTGTATTCCATATGATATAGTGCCATGTTATACTTTACTATATGAAATATCTTACTCCCGGCACATCGCTGTTACTAATGATTTTAATGTCTACAAGCAGACTGAGCATAAATAGTGTTCTCTGATAAAACATAATGTTTAGTTAATGTTTAGAACTATAAGTTCTAATTATAAATAATAAATTAATGACTTATACAAAATCTTAAAAGAAAAATCTATTTTTAAATATAACTGTCCCAAAAATAAATATTGTAATGTGAGAGCGAGAGGGCGCTATGAAGTGATCGTTAGCTGCTGCAGCCGACTGTCCCGACATCACCCGAATTCGTCTATTAGTGACAGGGTAGTACTTCTCAGAAGAATTTGCATCTTTTTGATGCCATATAAATTGAGTAATTACTGTTACTTTTAGTTTCATAAATTGTTTTTTTTTGCAAAGCATTTTTTTGCGAATAAGACAATATTGTCTGTTTTTCGAGTATAATATGCACGTACGTATTTTTCTAAGACACAAGTTTAGACTTTAGATAATATCAATTAAAATTATTTAAGTAAGTATTCCAAATGATATTATTATTGTGTACAGTTATTCCTACAAAAGTTATAATTTATTATAATTTAGAAAATTAAAATTATATAATAGGAAGGTACTATAACTATAAATACATTCTAATTTCTAAAATAAATAATTCTTGTTTCATGGAAAGAGTTGTTGAGAAAAATGCAGCGCCGCGGTGGCAAAACTTGACACTAACTGCTATAACAGTTGACGAGAAAAAGCACCATCTAGCACGAATACTGTTGCATGTTACCAAAACTAGATGGCGCTGTGTTGAAAATCATGTTCAGCAGTGGCGCTGTAGTTCTTTTACAAGGATATTTTTAAAAGAAATGTAAGAAAATTACTTAGGTTTAGGTCATTACGACATATTGAAGCAGACAAAATATGTAACACTTTAGATTTTAAACTACGGTCCCAGCGGAAAAAGCAGGTGATTTGGCTGTATTATTATAATTTAAAAATATTTATGTTTAATCATCACATCAGTATTTAACAGTAGTAATTCAAACATCAGTATCATTATTTTATTGAAGTGACCATGACTAAATAAGTATATCACTATGTCAATGTCCATCGCTATTCCGTAGCATGTAAACAATGGTCGCCGTCAGTCTCGAGTTGTAATAATTTAGGTATTATTATTTATTCAACAAATGCACAATTTATCAATATAAAACGTACCCAGTAGCCGATTCTTAGACCCACTGAATCCATACTTCCATACTAATATTATAAATGCGAAAGTGTGTCTGTCTGTCTGTCTGTTACCTCTTCACGATCAAACCGCTGAACCGATTTAGCTGAAATTTGACATGGACATACTTCGAGTCCCGGAAAAGGACATAGGAAACTTTTTATCCCGGAAAAATGCACGGTTCCTGCGCGATAAACGAATTTTGGCGCAACGGAGTTGCGGGCGTCATCTAGTATGTATATATAATTTGGATAAAATCAGTAAAGCAGTTTCGGAGGATTACGCGGGTCGCGGCCTAACATTGTGACATGAGAATTTTATATTTAAATATATAAGATATAAGATAATTCAAGAGCCTACGAACCACACTACGAACCGTAGCAAATGCGTAGCGCGCTACGTCGTAGCTCCGTAGCTTGCAAGACGTTTATTTTCTTGCAAATTAATAGCCGATTAATTATTATTATTTGCTTCACTAAAAACAAAAATATTTTTTACTCTATTTACGGTAATGTATCATACTTTTTTAATAATTTCTACATATTACAATTTAAAAGTCACAAATACTTAATCATTAATTTTTTTATCATAAAATAAAGTTAAAAACACTACATAACAATTAACAGTAGTGTAAGTACATGTCGCTAACGACCAATATCGTGAGTGCACTACTCACTGCTCAGTAAATTGTCTCCAGCGGAAAATATTCATTACTGCGTGTAGAAAAAATATGTGGACATTTTATGTTACATTGTCTACTTAGAAGCATTTTATTACTAGCTTCCCGCAGCTGTATTTGTGTGAAATACTATTTCTATTTATTTTTATGACGTCATGTAGGAGGTTAAATGAAGAAAGTTTGTATGCATATTGTTATAAGTTTGTTTAATATTTTAGGGTTCCGTAACAAAAGGGTAAAAACGGGACTCTATTACTAAACTTCGCGGTTTGTCCGTCTGTTCGTCTCCAGGCTGTATCTCAAAAACTGCTATAGCTAGGCTTCTGAAATTTCACAGATTGAGTATTTCTGTTGCAGCTATAACAGCAATTACTAAAAACAAAAGTAAATATAATATTTTAGGGGAATTCCATACAACAATCGTGAGTTTTGGCTTTTATTTCTTAAATACCAACAATGACGATAGGTAGGCACTTGAAATATTTTAAAAATCTTCAGTTATATTATCTTTACTTCAAGAATTAATAATAATACGATAAAACAATTAAATATATTAAAGGGGGTCTTCCATACAGAAAGAAACACAATTTTTGGAAAATTTTGCTATTTCACGGTACGATACCCTTCGTAGACAAGTTCGATTGGTACTTGGCTGATTTTTTACTGTACTTATAGTATTGTAATAAATAATCCCATCAATTTTCCTTGTCGTTCTAATTTTTATTCCATTAGCTTTTTCGACAATTGACATAAATAAAATAAATCCTCAAAATATGTATTGTGCCAATCCGTAACAGTAGCTTTAGGTCTGACTTGGCTAGTTTTCATCTATAAATTATATTATAGTATCACAAAACAATTAAATAACAAAAGCATAGTTCATACAGTAATATTTTCTGCGTTAGTGAACGCTAAAGTGAGCAGTCTGTAGGGCGTCATTATGAGCTCGCGAGCTCAAGTGCTTTTCTAAAGCATTTTACAGAGCTTTTTCAAGCCAAATATTCGCTTTATGAGCTTTGAAGAGATGAATGCAGATTTTGAAGGCTTTTTTAAGTGAACTTTAATGGTGAATTTTATTGAAGGTGTTGGTCATTATTATATTTTTAGACAGTAATTATTGATTTTTACCTTTTTAGTTGTAAGTCAGTAACTACGTTTTAAGCAGTTCTTTTTTACTATCTGAGAAATTTATATACTATGCAGATAGCTACTTTATTTTGTCAAGTTACCTAGCCAGGTTCGACTTGGCATAACCTGACTTTAACGTTAACAGTGTAGCTATAAATCGCTGATGGACCCCCTCACGTGCAAACAGTTTTTTTTTAAATAAGTTAGGAAAAGTGTATATTATGACATATTATTTAACATAAAATCATATTAAGCCCCTAAAATTGGTTTTATTTTAATTTTTTTGCAAGACCCATATGTGGTGCACACACGTATGAACTCAAACTCAAAATGACCCACATGTGGTGCAGACACAGGGAACGTGTAAATCGATTTTTCTGCTAATACATACAACATGTGACACACCATCTTATTGTCATAACCATGTTTTTACAAATATACGTTATTATTATTATTATTATACGTCTTATTACATACCTCATGACGCCCGTAACTCAGTTGCGTCATAATTGGTTTATCGCGCAAGAACCGTACATTTTTCCGGGATAAAAAGTATCTTATATCCTTTCCCCTGGGAAAGTGAGTCCTGACTCAAAATATCTCCATACTAAATTTCAGCAAAATCGGTTCAGCGGTTTAATCGTAAAGTGGTACTTGGTAGTCGAGAGAGACACACTTTCGCATTTATAATATTAGGTACTAGAAAAACATAACCCTCTTAACGCAGTCGGTTAATATCGACTCGTGAATTGAATAGAGGGTTGTAATAATGCAGCATCGAGCCCGCGGGCGCTCGTATTATGTTCCACGGCATTTTACTACCGTTTTGTGGGTAGATTGAAATTCACGTAATAGGCACGCCCGGGGAAATTTAATGATTCGCAGATTAACATACTTCCGAAATTGACGGGCCTCGCGACGGTGACTCACGATTAAATGTTATATTATTATATTATAATATCTATAATAATATCATAATAATAGGGACATTGTAAGAAACTAGAACGATAGAATTATTGTTATTAATGAAATTTTGCTTTGACTGAGCAATGATTTGATAGGTTACATAAATATCTTTCAAGAAAAATAATATACCTATTGTTATTAGAAAGAGTTTATATATTATAATATAAAATCATTTTAAATCTATATTATATTATTTATTTTCATTTGATATGAAACTTAGGTAACTTTTAGAGCACTACTATTAAACGAACTTTTTATAAAAAGTCACACAGCTAAACATTTATTTTCCGTGACTGTACAATGCGGTATCTTCGATGTTTAATTAAGAGTCTATAAAGCAAATCGACCTATTTTAAATTCTATTGCATAGTTGTGCGAGCGATTCAGGTGAGACGGTTTTGATAAAAAAAATAAACTGCCTTCGCTGATATGTCTATAATTTAGCAGTACTTACGCCTATAAGTTAAATGGTACTTTTTAATTTGGTTTTTTAAGGTCAGTTTGAAAAAGATACATACAGCCGAACGTATTACCTCCTCCTGTTTGGAAGTCGGTCAAAAATATCATCGTAATAGGTTTATACATTTAGTAGTATAATAGAGAGTCGTCAGATACAATATTACAATGTTTTTTTACTAACTTTTTTTTTTTAAAGAAGGCAGGTTGCTGTAGCCCTGACGTCACTGCGACCCATAAGGATCTATTGTGACTCCTTCGCATTAGAGTATCATCCCCAGCCCAATACTGCTCATAAATTGAACGATTTGGTTTGGGTTGGTGTCACGAATTTCCTCTGTGGATGAGTATTCGTGGCGACCAAGATGCCTGTTTCTGCTCTGTAGTAGAGCAGGACAGTTGAAGAGAAGGTGAATAGGTGTCTCATCCTCCTCCTCACAGAATCTGCAAGTTTTTACTAACTCCTTAATGATTACAAACTATAGCCTCCTTCTTATACCAAATTCTTTCAAAAATATACTGCTTTATAAAGATAGAGACTTATAATACTTACGTATGCTAACTTAACGTTTTAACATGAGGGTTAAAACATATTAAGCCCATAACTACAAAGTTGGCACACATGACGTGATTCTACGTGATTCACAAATTTCACGTGCTGCGTACGTGTTATCTACGGCGAATTAGTTTCTACATAAATTTACGGTTATTAAAACATACATAATATAGTTTTATTATAATTGTTGCGATATGAGCTGCTTTAATATAATTTTAATTATAATGTACAAATGCCTCTATTAATTATTGTTTAGTTTACACCACTAAACCGATTTCGATGAAATTTTTGTATGAAGAGTTGGGACTAAAACCAAAAAAGTACCATCAGAGAAATTGGTTCATAGACAGATGGCGTACCTATGCTGTTTGGTCTGGTTATGTCAAGTCGATGTAAGTTGTGATTTGACGGCTGCATTTGACATAACCCGACTAAAATGTAGTACTCATAGGACTTGTTATTTTGTTTCCGTCATTGAAAACTTTTTGTTCTGTCGGGATTTCAACCCGTGCCCTCGACTAGAGACTCAGAGGTCGTCAAAATAAAAACCGCTTTATTTTAATGCCAAAGCAATTCTTCAAGCAAATTAACCTTATGTAAATATTTGGTGTAAATATTGAGTTGACGAGTTGTGATGAGTCGGTGCATGAATAGAACTTCAACGTAAACCTTTTGCTACACAGAAGTACGATAGCGATAATATACTTATCAATATTCTTTCACTACATGCACTTTGTCTATCGCGCCTAGATAATCGATACTGATTTTTTATTACAGTAGTTTTCCAATAAAATATTTATACCCTTTATTAGAAAAGATGATTTGAAAACAAACATTATTACTAATATTGATCTAGCTTTTCTGGACTTTTATCGAAACATTCAAATTCCATTAATACTTAAGAAAGGCCCAATAAGAAAGGCCTTATATTTGTTATATATATAACCAATAATTTATAAGATATACGCAAATAATCAAAAAATACTTTCATCTCTCTTCAAATAGTTAATTTGATGACGATTTTTTTTCGTTTTCGCATAATATGTCAAGAAACACATTTTAATGCGATTTATAGCTATAGCTTCTTTCTGTGTACCCAAGTCTTATGCATAATCCGTCTCCAATAGATCGCCTTAATCACTTTAGGAAGCGCATGTGCTCAAAAGCATCCGTTTGATTGGTTTATACCACAGTTTATCCTATTAAACAAGTAGCCATTACATAAGACAGAAGTCCTCCAGATATTAAAGGACTTTAGTCAAGATGTATTTAATAATTCCAACAGTGAAATTTCAAAGCATTTGTTTTCTAAAATCCAGTGTTTTTCAAGACTAGTATTGGATTCTCTGTCTCTTCTCTGTCTGTAACTTCTTCACGCCTAAACCACTGAACTGATTTTGCTGAAACCGGGAATGGACATAGGATACTTTTTATCCCGGAAAAATGTACGGTTCTTTGTGATACACAAATTTTGATCCAACGGAATTGCGGGCGTCATCTAGCTAAATATTTCTGTCATCTTTATTTTCTGTATAATTCTATTACAAACTTACACGATTAATTTAATTCTATAATCAACAACAACAGCTTGTAAAAGCAATATAAGATCCCGTTACAGTTATTGTCTTGTCTTCACAGGCATAATATATTGCTTTATAGCTTACAATAGCAGTAGATATGCTAATACAGCCTGCAGATGCACACATTACAGCCTGATTGAGACGAACGGTCCCGACTGATAATATTACTGTAATGGATGAATGGATATGTCAGCCCTGTAGTTGTATTATCCAGCCAATTCAATGCCTGGGCCGTTTACTAGGTTGATAGTAAACAAGAAGGTTACAAGCCTCACTCTCCTTTGCATCTTTTTTGGCAAAAATAAAAAAGAACCAACAAAACAGTATCGTTGTTCACCTATCACAATATGTTGAGGAAATTGAAATAACTTTGTATTTAGTGTAATTAATTATTATAAAAAAATTGTAAAAATAAAAATTATATGTACTTCATTATTGTAACATCGTTTCGTCCCCACAGGACAGGCATCGCCTAGTGTGGGGATCTGTTATCGCATTATTCTATGTTAAAATTTTTTGGTCAATAAATATTTGTATTTGTATTTGTAAAATATCTGCAGTGGCATCTGACGTAAATTATTTTAAACATTTTGACTGGATTAGCGATGGATTACTTAGGGTCTAAAATGCTCTACACGAGCGTCAGAAAAGCCACTTACGTCTAAAAATGATTGGCAAATTTTATATCTCCAATATAATAATATATTAATTTAATTTGTTTATATTTTTCATGTCGAGTCACTAGACACACAGATTATGTTTTACTTTACGTCTTATCTACTTGCGAAAACTTTATAATTGGCTTTATGTTTCTAATATAACTGTACTCTCACAGCTGTAATTTCTGCAAGCTATAAGTTTTCCGAATAAAATAAAAATAAACTTATATTGAATGCAATTAAATGCATTAATAAACTGAATAAATAATCGACCAAGTGCGAGTCGGACTTGCGCACGATGGGTTCCGTACCGGTATAGAGCGAAAGTAGACAAAAAATTGTGTTTTATGTATGGGAGCGCCCCTTAAATATTTACTTTATTTTAATTTTATTATTAAGTACAAATACAATTAGGGATTTTGTGAAAATTTCAAGTGCGTAGCTGTTACCATTATTGATTACGAGCAATAAAGGCCAAAAAATCACGTTTCTTGTATGGGAGCTCCCCTTAAAAATAAACTTTATTTTATTTTTAGTATTTGTTGTTATAGCGGCAACAGTTAAACACAATCTGTGAAAATTTCAGAAGTCTATCTATAGCGGTTCTTGAGATACAGCCTGGAGACATACAGACAGACGGACAGACGGACAGAGTACATCGAAGTCTTAGTAATAGGGTCCCGTTTTTACCCTTTGGGTACGGAACCCTAAAAACAGACTTCATAAACGACTTGTTTTATGTAATAATAAAAATGTACGACACCATTTTAAATATATTTTTAAATGCAAGAAAATTTAAACTGAACTAAATGTTACACTAAATTGTGTAGGAACAAATTAATAAACGCAAAACCGCTTTTTAGACGTGAATAAACACATTTTACAGAGAGGATTAAAACCTTTTATTCTGGCCAACAGTACCGTCCCCGTGGGATAGCACGAAAGTCGCTGGGAATGCTAGTTTAAAATTTATGTTCTTTAGCTCGTTAAATGAATATTTTAAAAGAAATGTAATCAAAAATGTGCGATTCAGTAAATTGAATTTTTAGCAAGTTGACAAAATTTTGATCGTCGTGTTTTACCAATGCGATGGAGAGTACTATCAAAAGAACGAAATATTGCAGTAGACAGTAGTAGTAGTACCATTTTAAATGAAATCCATAATACTAATATTATAAATTATGTGAAAGTGTGTCTGTCTGTCGGTCTGTCACCTATTCAGTCTTCATGCCCAAAGTGCTGAACGGATTTTGCTGAAATTTGGTGTGGATCATGATGATGGGAAAGGACATACTAGGATACTTTTCAACCCATAAAAATTTTTGGGCAACGGAGTTGCAGGCTTCATACAGTAATAATTATAATAATTAGGTATTTCGTAAAAAAGTATCGCTTTTTTCTAGCTCGATAAACTTTGCAAGCAAAATCACGAGCAATGTATTATAGGATGATTATATACAAGATGTGTGACCGTATAATGATAAATCTGCATTTCCCCGCCAGCACATTACATGAATAGTGTGAAACGATGTGCGGAATCAGGACAGGTGTCAAGGCTTCAACATTTTGTACATTTTATTCCGCAAATGCCACGGAATATGTGCACAATTTAAAGATCAAAATTCAAATGTCAGCTTGCAAATTCTATAGGTTATTAGTTGATATAGTTGGTGTTCATACGTTATTATATTACTACAATTTTTCGGAAATCTTTTACGACGTAGTGAATATTGTAACCAATAACCTATATATTAAATAACTTATATATTAAACAAGTGATGCAAAAAACTACTGACAACCACATTTAATTGATCTAGATCCTAGGAGAATATTACGATGAAACAAACAATAAATATTACTAGAATACGTAGAAAAAGAATGTCAAACATTGTGATAGACCTAACAATTTTTACTTCCGTAATTCTTGCTTTGTCGAGAAAAATGTTCACAAAGATGAAAGATGTAAACTTTTTTCCCGACGCAAAGCTTTTCGTAAGCTTTGAGAAGAACGGAAGAAAGCTTTGACGAACCCATACACTTAATTAGGAAGCAAATTAAAAATGCTCTAAGCTTCTTACGATAGCCTTAGGGTGAAGCCAAACGAGCGTAATTTTGCGTTTGGGTGTGAAGAGGTAACAGGCAGACATACAGACAGACACACTTTTGGTTAATAGTATTAGTATGGTCTTTTACACTTTAAAATATCATAAAAAATAAGAGTTTATTAAAAATGCATATTAACGTGAAATTTTAGTGGTTGTTTTCCCGCAGCAGGACGATTTACCTACAGTAGTACTATCGAATCATGCAAGTTATTTTTTGAAAATACAAAATATTTTGTATAACGTACTATGGCAACTTTATGCCGATAGGCGCGAGCGACTATGGACCAGGCCGAATTTTTTTAATGATTTAAACAAAAAAACTTCACAAATCTATTGTACTACTAAGATAGTATCATTTTACTGCGGGAAAACAACCATTAGAATTTCACGCTATATATTATATATACGCATTTTAGCAAACACGCTTAAACGGACTTAAATCAAAGCTTCAAATTACTAATGCATCACTAGTTCATCGATTGCCGTATAAACAGACACTGTAAGCTCGTCGCGAGCTTCGAAAGCTCTCATTAGGAGCTTTCGAGTGCAGCTGTAACTCGCTGGATAAATTGATGTCTCTGTTAGCTTTGTTTGTCGTTATTTAAACTTGTATTCCCAATTGGTGTCTCAATTTGATTTTATTGGTTTAAAGGCACTTTTATCCGTAATATTTCTCGCCATGAACAAGCTTTTTCCTTACGAGACAAGCGGTAAATCGCCTGACTTATTGACTTAAAGAATTCCACCATAAAAATCATACTATACAAATTCGTTTTCTCGCATTCAAGCGAATTCATCACAAATATGGAGGTCGCAACTAGATGGGATTGAACACGCACATTTTTTGGGTTTAGATCTTTTGACAAAAATACATTTGTTAAGGTGATCAGAGATTTATCGGTACGACCTGGCCGAACGCGGCGCATTTTAGAATTCGTTGTATGAAATGATGTGAAACCTCACTGACTTCGCAGTTCGCACATTCGTCCGCACCGCACGTGCCGCATTTCGTATACTATGCGGTGCGTTCGACGCGTACGGCGCGTACGGTGCTGACAAAATATGTGCGATTAGCTTTATAGCCACAAGCGAATAATATTACGTGGTTTTTGAATTGATCATTTTAGCGACGTTGCATAATTTATTTGGGGTGTATAAAATACTTCAACTGATGTCAAATTAAGCGACCTAAACAAAAATTCGTAAGACGCGACAGCGAGAGAGGATGTTTAATTTTTTTTTTTAATTTTCACTTGCTGACACTCACAGAGTGCTGTTGTTTTTCTTTTAACGAACACGCGTAATGTTGCCAGAAGTAATAAAACCCTAATCTCAAATTAAAAATTGTACGTGCTGACTCCAAAGAAACATAAATCGTAAGCCCGAAGCTATTATGATTATGGCGAAATTAATTTCAGACCGAGCTCATTAGGTATTTAATTCACTTGAGCCTTCAACTGATATTATCCTGACGATTGTACAGGAAACTACGGCAGTGAATAATGAAGACCTTATAACCTAAGAGCCAGAAATTATCTGTATGGGTTATATTATTGTAAAAGAAAGGAAAAAGATTAAAAGAGCAAAAAATAAGCCCGGATAAAGTTAAGGGGGTAGTATTAAACAAATAAATAAAAAAACCCAAGAGCCAGCGACAACCAGACTTATGTAATTTTATAAAAGTTGAAAGTTTGCCTCTACATATTATATGACCCCTATAGAGGTAAGAACGATCCCATCAAAAACATCCTGTAAAAAAACCAAGTCTCGCAACTCAGTTTTTCAATTCAATTTCAATTGGTCGCTAAGTCTAACTGTCGCTGGCTCTAGGGTTATAAGATGGTAGCAAAATTCAAATTTAGAATGCAACTTAGAAAGTAGAAGGATGTATTAGTGCGCAGCTGAAGTAATGCCGCCGTTTTGTGTCACTTTAGAGACAATAGTTTTACACTCACGCTACAATGTCACTAACGCCGTATGAGTCAATTTTAAATAATAAAGTAAGTTTCTTTCCTTTTTATGAAAACATTCCTGAATGGATTTTTATCAAATTTGACATAGCAGTAGCTTGGCTCTCAAAGGCTACTTTTTATTTAGAAAAAAGGCCAGTGTTTCCGTAGGATACGACGACGATATCATATACGAACTGACACCATATAAACGATATGAAGTTTTATTCAAAAATTCAAAGAGACTGGAACAAAGACGGGCTTTAAAACGGAAGCCCGCACCAGCTGTTGAAAAATAAAGTGCCAGAGCATATTTCTTTTTTATTAGATCATCATTACCATACCAGGACCGCTGCCAAGAACAATAAAGAAAGAACGAGCTTTAATAAGCTGTAGTTTTAATGCTTTTTGAGAAACGAAAATAAAGAGTGATTTCTTCGTTTATCTAATTTTTGCTAAGACAACAGGAAAGAGGAATATGTAGACTAATTCTTATTGAAGATTACAGTATCCCACACGGTTTTCAGCCTCAACTGCAAAATCACAATTATTATTACAATAACAAGCACAATTAGGCTTCTGTAAACATTTTGATTGAGTGTGTCATGCTAAATCAAAATATGTACATAAGCGTGTTAGTCTGAGTCAAAGTTGGCCCTGGGCTTGATAATACGTTATATTTCTTATTTATCGCATAAATGAAGGCATGATATTTTAATACTAGTTGATTGACATTTTCTTGCGCTAGTGCAAATCTGACTTTAACTCGTAATGACACTAGCTTAAAGTGAAAATGTTACAAACATACACAAAACTTTGCTTAAAGATGAAACGAGTTTGTTACGGTTCAAGAAATAGCCTTATAAAGATGGCATGATTGACTAACCTTTTCAAGAAATATTTACGTTATGAGTACTTATAGTTTCTCATATAATTATATTGATGAAATATTTTTGGAAAACAGGTCTAACTTATTAATTGAAATATATAGGTACTGCGTTATGTAATACGGAATATCAAGGTAAGCTGACACAGTAACGAAATTCTCGCAACTCATACCACATACTTAGCTGAAGACTTTTTGATGGGCGATCAGCGACTGATGTATTCGAAAATATATTGATACCGTCGAAAATGACTCATATTATGTTAGGTGTAAGGTCAAATGTTGCGTGAATCATTTTAGCCGTGCTAGCAATCTATCAAGACGATACCGTTATCTCCAAAACTCTCGAAAACTCGATATATTAAAGCAATCTCATCGATGAAGCACTTATTTCATTAGGAGTAGAAAAATATACGTACAGTCGGGTAATAGAGTATGTCAATAAGTAAGTAGGTTTGATTAGAGTATTTTAAAGAATTAGTTTTCAGTTGATAGTAGAACTAGTGTAAGATGTTCAAGAATTATTTATTAGATATAACTCAATTTTTGTTTTAAGACATTGGTATTTCTACTCGATTGAAATGCATCACGATTTTCGAGTGAAATCCATAATATACTAAGGCTGACTAATTTTTATATTTCTACTTCGTAAATAAAGAAAAAAATTAAATCCTCATTGAAGGAGAAATCATAAAGTTAATATACCTAGTGGAATAGAGCAGCAATCTCGAGCTGTCAAACGAAACCGAAACTGGTTTTCATCTGTGTGTAAAATATGTGTACGTTACACTTACATAAGCATGATTGAACATTAATTCTATGAGATTAAATTGTCAACGTGCCGATATGTGTCGACTGAACGTCAAAAAAGTCATGCTGTCATGTATCACACGTAAGTGAGCGAGCGAGTAACTGAGTAAGCGAGATGTCACTGATCATAGTGACATCTCGCTTACTCAGGCCTTTGTTCCTCTATTCCGCTAGGTATATATTAACTTTATGGGAGAAATATAACTCTGACAGCCGCACTCAAACACATTTAATAATTATTTAACTTAAGTTAGTAATGTGTTGTGTAAATAATGAATTTAGCTAATTTAAAAACCATAATAATTAGTTTAAGTTGAGTAACAAACCTCTCTTGGTGCGACCGTACGCTATTCTGATTAAAGGAAAACACAATGTAGCTTTAGAAAGTGGAACAAAAACAGAATTCCCTCGAGATCCTGCTTACTCGTTGTGATGGAGTCGGGAACAGGAACATAAATAATGCATTGGGAATTCACTCCTGTGCTTACAATTATAAATATATCGACGTTAACGTAAAGAGACGTCAAGATATATTTTTTCTGCGATAATAGAAAAATAAAGCTAAATTTATAAATCATCATGAACTGGCGACGATTTTTTACTAAATAATTCCGTCTGTTTATTCATCGTAAGTTCCCTAAAGCTACTAAGTTATACTATAATAATATTATGTGTTCAGTGTTCCACAGTGGTTCCAAATAATATTATTATAGTATAACTTATAAGTATCTACAGATACCATTAAATCATTCGATAAGATAAATACAGCAATAAGAGACCTCCAACATTTTCAGCAATATTCAACGATTTTTTACAATAATTCTAATATTGTTTCTATTAGTCCCTACGTATATCCAGAATGTTAATTTTAAAAACTACAACACTCAGGGCCTGTTTCACCACCTCCTGATAAGTGCCAAATAGGCTATCCACCATATAACTTGACAGATGAAGTAAGGAGAATCTGTCAAAAAAGTTGTGAATAGCCTATTCGGCACTTTATCAGAAAGTGCTGAAGTACAGGCCCTAAATATTTTACATAACTGTTAATAATTGATGCCTGCGACGTTGTTGTGCCAAACTTGTTTATCGCGTTGGAGCCGTACATTTTTCCGGGATAAAAAGTATCCTATATTTTTTCGTGGGACTCAAAGTATCTCCATACCAATTCCTGCAAATTCAGTTCAGTGGTTTGGGCGTAAAAAGGTTACAGACAGACAGATACTTTCGCATTTATAACATTAGTATATATCAATGTCTAACTTCACTCAACAATTATGCCGCTAACTTCACATCCTTTAGGATATCGTTACATTGTGTAAACTTGGAGAATAGAGAAGTTGTATTAGCTTGCCTGACACAGATATACTTGATGTTATATTCTATTGTGATTAGGTATTAAATTTTAAAATCGCCTGATTAAAGCAAGGCTTTTTAGCCATTGTTTTAAAATAATAATTGTGAAAGTAAGACATACTTTAACTACAATTTACGTCTTCATCTTATAAAATTAGCAATACATTAAAGAACACTCGTAGTATATAACACGCGTGCAGTAACGGATTAACCCTTAATCAAATTAAGCAATTGCCTAGGGCATCACGCCTGAGGGGGCACCAGAAGAAGGACAAAAAACATCCGTCCTTAAGGCATCACGTCTCACTCTCACGTCACCAAAAACCACACCAAAACAAGTTTCTAGGATAAAAGTAATGTTTTTAGGTGGTAAAACTTGAAAGTTTATAGACCGATTCTAGTTGATAATATCAACTAGAATCGGATCGGATTATACGGATAGGGGGGGGGGGGGGGGCACAGGCATAGACACAACCACGTTGGGTATTGTGTACAGTCATAGAATATAATATATTAGTAGTAGGTACCAAGTACAGTGTAGTAATAAATGGTGTTCCTAGATGGGCTTCACAGTTCACTAGATGGGTCTGGGTATTTACGAGAATTTATCCTTATTAATAGTTACGGTACAAAGAGGATAAAATATGGACATTATAATCACGTCTAGTACTATAATATATTTTTGTTCTTGTACTGGAGCACAATAACGTGTATTTATAAGTGTATAAGGTTTAGTAAAACAATAACCGATTTTTGGGCAAATATTTTTTACTATAATTTTTTTTGTTCTCTCCTGTATACGTATAATATAATATTATTATGTATCATGTATGTCTTCCGTTCAGTCGAAAATTCAATAAAAAATAGTATCAAGCAATATGTATAACAAAATATTATATTTGGCTTACTATGATAAATTTTGTATAGAAATGGCAGCAAAAACAAAGATGGCACAGACGTTTAAGCCTCTGATTGACGGTCGGTAACTTTTAAGCGTCCTGTTTAATCCTCTGCAGAGAGTGACATGAGTACACTCGACTAAATAAAAAAATCGGCCAAGTGCGAGTCGGAATTGCGCACGAAGGGTTCCGTACCATTATAGAGCAAAATTAGGCCATAAATTGTGTTTTTTGTATGGGAGCCCCCCTTATTTTTTATTTTATTTTAATATTATTATTAAATATTTAAGTACACATATAACTAAGGATTTTGTGAAAAATTCAAGTACCTACCTGTTGCCATTTTTGATATAGAGCAAAAAAGGCCAAAAAAATCACGTTTGTTGTATGGGAGCCCCCCTTAAATATTCATTTTGTTTTATTTTTAGTATTTGTTGTTATAGCGGCAACAGATGTACATAATCTGTGAAAATATCAAATCTCTATCTATTACCGTTCTTGAGTTACAGCCTGGAGACAGCAAAAAAGGCCAAAAAACTCACGTTTGTTGTATGGGAGCCCCCCTTAAATATTCTTTTTATTTTATTTTTAGTATTTGTTGTTATAGCGGCAACAGATATACATAATCTGTGAAAATATCAAATCTCTAGCTATTACCGTTCTTGAGTTACAGCCTGGAGACAGACAGACAGACAGACAGACAGACAGACAGACAGACAGACAGACAACGAAGCCTTAGTAATAGGGTCCCGTTTTTACCCTTTGGGTACGGAACCCTAAAAAGCATCAGGCACATCTGTAGATTACTACTCATTAGAATTACATAAAAATGCTTTTTTTTGGCCCTGATAACATTATACATATTAGATACAAATATTAAATACTTTAATATCTATGGAAGCTTCACAACACAGGATGTGGAATCGTGGTAAATTCCACGTATTTGTTTCGTTTAAGTAAAGTGAAGAAAATGTTTAATATGAGATGTTATTACAATAGCAATAGAATATTATATTCTACACATAATAATAATAATTATTATATGACCCAACATATTTAAACCTTTTATTTTATCGGAGCGATTAGAACCCGCAGCTTACGCGCTACACGCTCAACAACTGAGCCATAGAGGTCGTTAATTGTACGAACATATACCTGTTTCACTTATAGTAATTAAACGACAAATATTATCATCGAATATAATATCGTCTGGGAATTTAAGGAATTTCATATTTTCAAGGACATCTCGAAGTTAGTCTACTGTATTATATATTTTATACTGTGGCTCTACTAACGGGTCAACAGCACGCAAAACATTTCTCGCCATGCTGTTATATTTAACGCATGTCAGCTACAAATGTTGACGTAAGCTTATTTACATACCAAACTAATAATTAACAAAAGTTTTATATTCTTGAGGCAAAATGCGGTAACATTTTGTAACCTAAATAGATTTTTTTGATTGCCATCTTATGTCGTAATTTTAATTACCTACGATTCTACTAGATCTGCCTTACTTGCTTTTAATTTTATTATGGTATGATTTTTGCTTAATGCTTTTTTTCTTGTAAAACAACAGGTTACATTTTTTTATGTAGGCCGAAGTTAATAATAATTGTAGTAGTTAAGTATAATAATTATTACTACTACGTGTGTACTACTGTCTACTATGTCTGTCTGTCTATAACCTCTTCATACGTAATAAAAAGCATACAATAAAAATAGATAACCGTTTATACATCGTTTATAATTAAATTTCTTAATATTCTAAATGTATATCATCATACTTTAATATATAATATATTAGTGTGTCTGACTGTAAAAAAATGTTTGGATCGACCCACATTCGTCCCCAAAGACACAGTATAAAAAATCATACAGTAGATTAACTGTCACGTCCAATTGAAATGAAACTCGTTTAACACAAAGACAATATTCACGCGCGTGCATTTGTGAATTGTGATACATTGTTTTAAATCTTTAAGTTATCTCATAAGTTATCTTACAATGATCGTTGGCAGACTTTGGAATAGCGAAACGACTGTTAAAATTAAAAAATTCATAATTATTAAGAAGCAGAAGAAGTAGTGTACGGTGGTTTGGTTCCGTACAGAGTAAAAGACAAGTTAGCTTAGGGTAGCTAATTTGTGCGTACGCTTGATTCTGATGGATGTATGAAAATGGTCTACTGTGCTTATTTATACTGTGTTAGTACGACCCACATTCGTCCCTGAAAGTCCGACTTTGCTCGACTTTTCCGTTCGACAATCCCTCTTTTGAATACGGGCTATAAACTGCAGTTCTACTGATTAAGTTAGCTCTAGGGTTGTCAGGTCAAATTTTTGTAAAAAATATTAATAATATATTTTTTAATCCGCTTAAATAAAATCAGAGAATATAATTAGGTAGGTATTGCGTTATATTTAATAAGGAATAAAAACAAGAAATAACCAACTAAAAACCGACGCTGTAAAGTGTCTGAAAGTTGTCAAAATAAAATTGCAAGAAAATATTAGTAAAACTACTTTTGAATTTTATCAATGTATATTAACGTTTATTGAACCCTAAAAATAACATAACAGTTTCTTAATATAACCGGTTTAAATATTAGGACATACAATTGGACTACAATTGGAATTAGTTTTGGTATGCTAACCACAAGTAATTCCAATTGTTGACAACCCTACAGTATCTGCATCGCGTTTCTGTCTCACCGTTGTTGCGGTCGCATAAAGGTTACATACATCTTACATTGTGCTCCTAACAACGACGTTACTTGGGGAAATCTGCTGAATCTCAGAATAATACCCGCCACTCACGTTCTATTTCCATAATGAATGGGATAAAGAATAGCTGTCGCACTTATGTAAAGTTAATAATAATCACTTAGCTTTTATTAATTGAAGATTTTGACACAAGCTATATACATTTTCTGACAAACTCTTCATTAAATTTAAGTTAAATAATCATTAAACCTCTAAGGTGCTGCCGGAAAAAGTTGTTTACCATGTGCGTTATTTCGAGTATGAAAAAGAGACAGGTATACCTCCGACCTAGACTTATTTTTTACTTACAGTGTATATTAGTGTTTATATATAAAATGGTTTCATTTTGTATTTTTATAGTAGGCCTTTTAGAATTTTATTTTTATAGTAGACCTTTTAGAAAAATTATTTCTGCTTATTATATAAATTGTAATCATACATTACAGAGATTTGATTGCGCACATGATCTACTGATTAAAATATATATATTATTTAAGCAGAATAATAATATTTTCATCCTCGAGAAAAGATCTTTCTTTATAATATGGTCAAATATGCGTTGAAGAGTTGCCCATACAGGAGATGATTTGCCCATAAGGTGCTCCCACACACAGCAGTTATATATTATAACGTTATAAAACATTGTGTAACACGATTACATTATTTATCATCGTGTATCAAACGCTACAACATGTCAAAAAACAAACGTCCCTTTGTATAAATGTTGTAGTCATATCCAATGTGTGTAGTCAATGTGTGTAGTCATATCCTTATGAAAGAGTTTGTATGTAGTAAGTATTCAACCAATCATAATATTTCACTTAAGAATGCTCCAACTTTTTAATTAGCAGGTCGGATGTCTGTCAGTACGAATATCGACGTTAATGACATTAAAATAAGATTCATATTAGCGCGCCTTGTACAGTGGCGGTTACGACGCTCACCGCGTTTTTGATATGGCGAAAATGTATGAAAAAATTTGAGAAATTTTCTTATTTTTCTTATAACTGGAAAAGTTGTTTATTTTTATATAAAATTTTTGGCGGACTTTATAGAGGACTAAATAAGCAACAATTTTTTGTATATTTATTTTCCTCAGTTTAGTGTATTTAGATATTAAGGTACCTAATCAGACCCCATTTTTTCATATTTTGCGATTATTGTGATGGTTAAAACGTATTTTATGTGAAAATTTTGTATGCGGCTATAGAATTTTTATGGTACAGTCGTGGAGATGAATATATTATCTTTCATTTGAAACCAAAATATCCTCGCAGTTTGACTCCTAATTCTTTAATAGGGTACCGGAAAATCGCTGATATTTGTAATAACGTCCTTAATGTCACTTATTACCAAGATTTGTTGGTCAACTAATCATAACTAGCCGACCGCGCAAGACAACGCTCTTCAAACGTTTTGAATTTTGGAGAGGCGCGCCATGTTATCGTAGTTTATCTCTACCTGCAACTACTTTGAGTATGACAATAATTATTTTTTGCCTTAAGTTTATACTTACACCCAAAATATCTATAGTGTATTTTACTTTAACCTTATAAACCTACGCTGTCTAAATGTACCTTATATTTTAAATAAACAGGTGATTTGTTTAAACACTCAAGAGGCTGTTTATGAGCATCATCGTTATGTAGATCAGGCCGCGAGCATCGATCAAAATTATCTAGCAGAGGATAACGCATAAAACACCCATTTATATGCTTTATACCCCTCGCTTATTATTTTTAAGCGCCCAAATGCGGGAATTTAAGCGGAATTTATAGCTTAAGCGCGAAGTCGCATAGCTATGTTGCGTTGCGTTTTATATAGGGGTTAGTTAAGACAAGTTAACGCTGAGATTTAAGAGCAAGTTGACATCGCAACGTGGCAAGTGATACGATGCACTTGGCCTCGAATCCCACCATAGAAGGACCTTCACCGAGCTGGTTAATGGATGAGAGGTAAAGTATTTTACATTTAATTACGTATGTCAATCAATTTATTACAAGTGGGTTGCCTAAAAAAATTCAGCCCAGAATAAAAAAAAAATTGAATCTCTCATCCCACCATAGGGATCCTAGGCCAACTTGTAATTTGACTCGGGCGACGGATTGGGGGACCCGCCGCCCATTGCACGAGTCTTTCCGGTACAGAGTGCCCTGTGCCTTGGGCAGCTCTCCCGGAGTAAGCGACAACAGAATGTCGCGCGGAGAAGCTGCGCTGGAAGCAGATGCCGCTGACTGGGCCGCTGCAGTTTTCGTCTCAGACGGGCCAGCGGCCCAGCACAAAGCGGAGGAGAAGGCACGGACGGGTTTTAGTGGGTAGAGCTGCGGCCAACTTACCATCCTCTCGGCCGCAGCGAATCCCACATACCCCGGTGGTCCTTCCCCAGTGCCGCCGGGCATGCTTAAGCGCATTTCCCGTCTTAAAAAAAAAAAAAAAAAAAAAAAAAAGGCCAACTTGTAATTTGTAAATGACACAAAACTGAACTCTATTTACTATACAGTACACAAGTTTGAATTGACAGATTTGATGTTTTCATTTATTGTTTTTTAACGAACACTTTTTTATCCCAGAGATCATGGTCCCCCTTCCTCTACCCAGAGGATATAGGACATAGGACCATAGGAGAATTCCTAGACAGTAGATAAAGTGGGAGAGTGATTAACGCGTTGCCCTGTCACCGATTTTCATTAGACACCGGTTACACGGTCAGTCTGGTAACAATTCAGTCAATTATTTTGGTCAATAATGACGAGAGAGTGATCGTCTAACTGGTTGATTGACGGACTGATCATTTCTTTATTATTTCAGTCATCATTCTGACGTCAGTCTCAGATTGATGGACTGAATTGATGCCAAACTGAGCGTGTAACCGTTGTCTTTACTCCGTGCTTATAACTCACCGAAATACGGCATACAATATACCGCACCGCAACAAACCAGGACAGTCTGACCTCGCCCTAAGGCCTAAGCGGTAGCGTTAAAAATAATAGATATAAATAATATTTAAAAACGCGTTAAAGTCAGCGATAATAATTTCAAATGTCGTTTTAAATGTGCCTTAAATACTCCAAATATAATATTTCAGACAGTGCTAAAATATAATTAACTGTATTTTTATTTTTTATGTAGTGTTAGATTTTACCATAATTATTTTCTTAAGTTTTTAAGTTTTTTTTTTGAATGAAAAAAGGGGGCAAACGAGCAAACGGGTCACCTGATGGAAAGCAACTTCCGTCGCCCATGGACACTCGCAGCATCAGAAGAGCTGCAGGTGCGTTGCCGGCCTTTTACGAGGGAATAGGGTAATGGGGTAAGTTAGGTAGGGAAGAGAATAGGGGAGAGTAGGGAAGGAAATAAGGGAGGGTAGGGAAGGGAAAAGGGTAGGGGATTGGGCCTCCGGTAAACTCACTCACTCGGCGAAACACAGCGCAAGCGCTGTTTCACGCCGGTTTTTTGTGAGCCCGTGGTATTTCTCCGGTCGAGCCGGCCTATTCGTGCCAAAGCATGGCTCTCCCACGGTGTAAAGAATGTAGCAAAAAAAAATGACAAAATAATAATTATTAAAAATGTTGTTTTTAAAGGCCACATTATTTAACTCTTATCCCCGAGTATGAAACCCGACAAGCGATTATAATTTACTTTATAAAGTCAGGAGGTAAGCTCATTAATATGAGTAACATGATATAATATTATCATGTCATCATATAATAATAGTATCATATTTTACAATGTAGATAAAATTGTATATTTTTTGTGTATAAAAAAAGAAAATATAACCAGTGACTACTAAATTTGGAAAAACGGATACAAATATTAGATAATGCATTAATTACTAATTAGTTAGTAGGTTTAAAACGTGATCTAAAGCAAATCTTTACAAAAAGACCTGGAATACTTAGTAGCCCGGCTTTTTAGAGTGTTTTATTTAGGCCAATATTCCAAATATATATTTATATATATTAATTATTTATAGTTATAGTTTTATAACTTTTTCATGGTATTCTTAAAATGTTTTTAAATAAATTGACACTTTGAAACAACTAATTACAAAGTAGGAGACACTTCCAAACAAACTTTAAAATGCACAAGTCCTCCCTTAGCACAATAGCAGCTCCAACACGCAAGCGTTTTGTAAACATTTACAACGTAACAAATTATAACCGGCAAATGTTACTGTTGACAAAAAGAGGTAATACAAAACCGGCCAAGAGCAATTTAAACACACGCACGATGGGTTTGTACAGCTAAAACACTTTTTGTGTTTTGAAACTTACTTAGCTTAAAATGAAGGTATTTTATTATGATTTAGTATTTATTATAAATTGTAATAGCAACAACAGAAATATAATTCATTAACTGTCGATCTATCAGTAACGCATACTTTCAAAATAGTCCTATTTGTGTCTATATTGCCGTACACCGGTTCGGGAATTAACCAGGTGAGAAGAACCGGCGTAAGTTTTAGCAAAAAGGTGGAAAACAGTTGGTTTTTCAAAAATATAATGTTAAAGTAGTATCCTAATCACTTCCAAAAGTCTTATCTCGTTCTTATCCGTACTGGAATTTATATAAGCACACAGTTTAACAGGTAATTTTACTATTTACTCAAAATACAAATTGTAATTTAAATTATCACACATTGAACAGTTGGTGATTTGTAATTTATCTATAACAAAATTCAGTAAAACGTTTAAAGACTGCAAACCGGATAGCTTAACAGCTTAATAAGCTGTCTAAATGCGCTCCGTTTTGAGAGGTCGTTATGAAGCCCTTATCTTATTATCTCTTGACAGAGGCCGATCGTCCTTGTACGCGCTTCAACTGGAGAGCTTTGTCTCATTGCCAAGGTTGTACCTAATGACAAGACTGAACTTCCTTATTAATAATTGGCTTATGCATTTATAATACACAAATTATACTTTTAGGTGCACGTGGTTCTACCGGCCGCGTAAATATAATTTTCAAACTTACAACCTCAATCAGGGGTAAATCTATTTTTAACTGGCGTATGCATTCTTGGAAATTACTAATTTTAATTTTAATTTTAATTTTATTTTTATTTACTGAATGGAAAACTTACATCTAGACAACATGTACTAAAATGTAATTAGCGTGATTCTAACGCTGCCTCATGATGTATAATATTAAGATATTGTTTAAATATAATATAAGTAACTCATAATATAAAATTGATCGATTATTTTGTAGATTCGAAAAATTGAGATAAGCAAGTCTAAAGCTTAGGCCAAACCTACGCGACCAACGCGAAAGCGAAGCGGAGCGTCAAGTTGTCAAATGTTGTCAAATGTGTGTTTTGTATTCAAAAAACACATTTGACAACATTTGACAACTTGACGCTCCCGCTTCGCAGTCGCGTGGTTGCGTAGGTTTGAACGAAGTATAAATCTCAAATCGGACCACTACTAATTTGTAATTATCATTAGCTATGTCCACATTGTGCCCTTTCATCTTCAATTTTCATAATCTTTTGACATTGCGAATGTCAAAAGATTATGAAAATTGAAGAAGAAGAAGAGAGAGAAGAAGAAGATGAAAGGGCACAATGTGGACATAGCTATTGAAGGATATTGAACCATAAATGAACACTTTTCGAGAAAGGACTCTGTTCAAAAGAAAACAACGTATACAAACTATACAAGTTAGTTACTTAACTACTACTTATATAAACTTTAAGAAGCAGACTGTATAAGAAGCAACTAAGAAAATGCTGTTGTACTTAGCAATGAATGCTAAAAGCGGGCTTTGAAAGTTTTTACCGTCTATTTCTTTCATGATATGTAAGCTATACTTGAGCTGTAATTTGTAAAGCATAACCTGGGATTCTGAGCATGTTAATGAGTTAAAATAAACGAATATTATTTAAAACTACATAGACAAAGGACAAAATATTCCAATATAATATTATATGTTATTATTATATAACTATTATAATATCATAATAACATAGGTATATGTTATTATGATGCAGAGAGCATTTGCAAGCACTTGCTAGATTCCTCTTGCGATTTTAATAAATGAAATGGGCAGTTAAAACCAACCCACACTCATTTTTAGATTACGTAGATGAATCCTTTTCTTATTCTTTACTCAGAAAATAATTTACATTTCGTTAAAAGTTATAAGTTATAACCAACAAGGTGTGCAATGAAGATATAAGCAAAATCTATAGTAATAATATTATAACTTAACTTAATCATAATATTAATTTTAAGATATTTTAATCCCTCTGTCCTCTAAGTGTTTACATCTACCTCACTATCTCTGGAACACCCTAAGGTTTGGCTGGAAGAAAATGCCACAAGGCATTAAGCCTGCCTTTGTACAACAACCTGCAAAAAGTTTTAAATAAATAAATAAAAATAAGTGTAATAAAATGTTTAAACATTGTATTCTGTTATAGAGTTTAACAATTTGCTGGTACAATATCTGGTTGTAATCTCCGGAGCTGATGCTACCACTTGTTATTGGAAGCGCAAAGTTAAATAAAACTTTGATAATTATCAAAGTTACCCTTTCCCCTACTTTGCATACCGTACCGGAGGAACTACCGTATATTTTACAAAGTCTTTGTTACGTTAAAGTGTACAAAGATCTTTGGATTCTTTGTATCTGTACGATTAAAGGTTCTGCATATTCTTTGGTCGGATTTTGCTATTGTTGGGATCAGAATAGATGTGAAAAATATCTACTTTAAGATATATTGAGTACATTATTCAGTAAAATGTTAGTATCCTTTAGATAATAATATGAATGAAGGAACAGTTAAGTTTATTTATTAATACAAAAACATTGGTGGTATCTCCTACGGAACCGTATATTTTACAGTTAGAAAAAAAAACTTACATCTTTCTACAAAATTCAATATTAATTTGTGACAACCGTGAACTTTTATACTTTAAGTGTTATTCAAATTTTAATTGTATTGAAATATTCTATCAATAATACAAATTTTAAGTTTGAATTAATCAACTGAATTAAGACTTCCTTGCTTAATTCTTCCTTGCTTTCATATAGGAAATTGACCATCACGATGCAATGGTTAAATTTTCAATTAAAAACCAACAAAATGTTATTTTATTTTAAAAATTAATTAAAATCGTACCGCTCGCGCTAGTCACAAACGCCTGCAAAATGAAATAATGTAAATGTAAATTCTTAAAATGTAAAACACAATGTAAGTTGAAATCTGCCTGACGCGGTTGCAGTTAAAATGTAACAGCCACAGTTAAATAAACAGCCGCGTTGTGAGTAACGTCGACATCTGACACTTGACAACGCTAAATTATGACGATGTTAATTTTGACTCTGATTCAAATATTTTATAACTGAAAATGTCTGTTTATTTCACTAGAAATATCGCCCGTTAAAATATTGCAAGGTACACTTTAAAGAATATCATTGGTTATAAACTTTTCACATAATAATTACATTGAATCCAATATAAAAATTACATTGAAATCCAATATAAAACTCTTATACGGTCTAAAAATATCGAAAACAGAAACTAACATTTCTTTTTGATCGTGAAACGCTCTGAATTGCACTTTGTGTCGTATTCTCTTACAGGTATATACCTAACTTGGGAATATAACTAGGAAATTGTTATTTTTCTTATGGTAAAAGAGTTAGGTTATAAGAGTATATTCTGATAAATTTTTTGAGTTACGAAATAGAATCGACCATTTTGAGGCATTAAATATTATGTACATGGTTTATTTTATATTTTTCCTGAATTACCTTAGAATAATAACATAGGTAAGCACTTTAAGGATCCCAGAGGTATCCATTATCAGGGATCGCGAGTAAAGTTGGGAGGTCTTCGGGGCATTCGTTCAGAGCATCCAACTCTGCTCAGACGTGTCATAGTTAAGTCTTAATTGTAATTAACTTTAAGTTAAAAAGCATTTTCCGCTCCCCAAAATTAGATCTATTCATATGTTATATTATACAATATACATAATATTATTATTATATTTTACAAAATTTTAGATGTGATACTTGCTGACTTTCTTTATAAAGCGCTAATGTCAAAGTAAGTCAAACCTTATCTAATAATATCTTCTGAAAACTCATTCAAAAATAGGTGTCATTAGGCTCTAGAGCCTTTTGATCAGCTGCAAAGTGACAAAGACAAAAGGAATTAAAAAAAGACAAAAGAAAATTAATTAAATCGCTCAGTAATTGTCACTTGGATCGGCTTAAGTTGGATTTGATTCAATAAGTTTTCTCCTTGATCGGGATTTCATCTGGATTAATTTATATCCAGTGATCGACAATCGAAATTAGTCCTTAATTATTATACTTTATCGATTCCGTAGCAGGTGCTACGAGTTTATTGTAGATGCTATAAGTATTTACAAACGGCGCTTAAAGAATGCTTTAATGGCGCTAATATGTTTTGGCGTTCTAGTGCTACATGATTTGATAAATTCACCTAAGTTTGCATTGTTTATTTACGGTCTCATCTTATAAATTATATTGTAAATAAGTATTAAGTAGTAAGTGAATATTATTTTTAAAACAATTATTATCCACCTTTTTGCGAGTTTTTAAAATTTGTGCTTCGAGATTAGGTATATCCACGACTTTGTAGACGGTGCTACGAGATTTTGGAGATGGTGCTACGAGATTTCGTAGACGGTGCTACGAGATTTTGTAAACGGTGCTACGAGATTTTGTAGACGGTGCTACGAGATTTTGTAGACGGTGCTACGAGATTTTGTAGGTGATGTTACGAGATTTTGGCGACGGTGCTACAAGAATTTTTTGATGGTAATAATGGTCCTATGACATTTTTTGCTTTTGAGGTTAGTAGCTATTCTTAATATTCTATGTTGGTTGTGTGAAATATTAAACTTAGAAGCCTATTGCATATCTGTGAAAAAAAATCCATACTTTATAGTATGTGAAAGTGTAAATGTCTGCCTGCAACCTCTATACGTTAAAAATGTTAATAATATACTTAATTTTTGATAACTCACAAGCTACAATACTTTGAGTACCAGCAGGCTTAGCATAGTCACCATAGAAACTGTTTCTTTCTACGAAAGAATATACAAAGTGACAGTTAAACAATGGAAATCCGCCATTTTGTCGATAAAATCTGTCAGTATGTCGATTCTTTCCCATTTCTACTATTATGCTAGGCCTGCAGGAAAGGAAACGACTAATGATAGCTTTTTTCACGAAAAAAAGTATTAATCACAGTATGAATGTGGCTTCACTATGGATCAGGTGACCGGTTTGTTCGTTTGCCCTCTTATTTTATAAACAAATACCCGAGATAAATAAGTTGCTGTCATTGATATAGATAACATAGTGCAGGGACGTGCTGTACAATATCGACACCATGTTGGACGACGTCCATAAAAGTTTCCCTACAACGGTGTTGATTGTAAAGTGTCTAGCGAAGTTAATGTATTGTATAATAGATCGATGAAACTAATCAAAAAAATTCTGGTAACAGGCGGTGCGAGGTTTTCGTCGTTGAACAAATAATCATTATTTATACTTCGATTTATCGAAGCCAGTGGTATGTATAAAAGAAGTATAATATAGTTAGCGTTGAGTTCAGTGTGAATCATCGTCGCAACTACCTTTACGCTTAGGTCAGGTTCATAGCTACCATTGATTGATTCGTTTGACACAAATTCATATAAAAATTAGATGTAAGTCAATTTCTAGACTTGCCCGATAAGCAAAATTTTATTAAAATCAGTCCAGTCGCGTCGGAAGAGCATCAAGTACCGCGACAGAAAAAAACTTGCATTAGACAATAATATGCGTCCATAATCAAAACTCATTTATTACTTATCTCAAATATGTATGTAATGAATTTTGAAATACTTATTATACTAGGGAAGAGGAAGAAGAGGGAGAGGAAGGGTGGAAGAGAGTTTTCAAACGAAGAATGTAAGAAACGCTACGTACGTATAAAAATCAATATCAGTTAAATACTGTTTGGTGAAAATTAAAAACTACAGTTCACTTAAGTTTAGTATTGGTAACGAAATATTTTAAGGTCGATTTGCAGTTTTGTGCAAACGCCGGTGTTATTAAGGCTTGCCTTGAAACTAAACTGCCACTTTAGTTTGAATGGCAACAATGCTTAGGGCCGTTATACCTGGTGAGAGCGGGGAAACCGCGCAGCTCTTGAACTATAAATTAAGCAATAAGCGTGGACTAGTATACGTAGATTACATTTTTGGTGATAGTAGGACAAATTATTCAAATTAACGGCGGCTACCGATATGAGGATAGGCGTGAGAATTTACGAAGTAATTTCAAATTGATACTCGAATATAATTATGTCCAATAAAATACAAATCTTTAAAATAAGTAACTGTAAGTACCTACAGCGCAAATCCTCTACGAATCGGAAGATTTAACACACATATAAGAATGTTAAACAACAGAACAAATCAGGCAGTATACATCACGTCGTCTAATCCCATGCGAAGCTAAACTTAATGTCTATTAGGATCTTAACTATCCAACTACAGCATGACTGATGAGACATTACCGATACGTCTTATGGAGAGTACTCGGTAGTCGAGTCTCATTATAATCTATAATTCTATACATATAATAAAACTGTAGAAATGAAAATTCTGTACATTAAAGATATTCAAAAAATAGTAAGCAGGGGATGTTACTACATCGCTATAGAAGCCAAAACTGTGGTTAGTTTTTTGTCTGTCTGTCTGTCTGTCTGTCTGTATGTTTGTTTGTTCCATCATCACACAAAAACTACTGATCCGATTTGAATGCGGTTTTCGCAGATAAATTTGTCTTCTTCCAACTTAACATCTGGTGTATAAAAGTTACAAGGGATTGAAACTTTTTGATGATTCTCAAAAAGATCAAAAAATATTTATAACTGGCTGTTGCCCGCGACTTCGCCCGCATTAAAGTAAAATAATATATCCTCCTTCTTTTTGGAAGTTGGTTAAAATGTAGCCTAAGTTACTCCTTACTACATCAGCTATCTACCAAAAAAAGTCCCGTCAAAATAGCTCCAGCCGTTTCAGAGATTAGCCGGAACAACATACAGACAAAAATTGTAGAAAATGTTGTTTTGGTGTGTGTAGCGTATATGCAACTAGCGTATATGTAACTAACTGTTCTTTCAATATTACAAACAGACACTCCAATTATATTTATATGTATAGATGTATGATTAGTTTTACAGAAACGATAAGGAAAAACAATTCTTATTCCAGTGTAGTCCACTAAACGCGCTTTATTATTAAACCAATCATTACCATTCGATACAGGTTAACCCAAATAAAATACAGGGTGTTTCAATAAAATTCAATACTATATCGCCAATTTCGATGTTTTTACGAGGAGACAAGCTATCAGTTGGCCGCAGTCATTTTATCTGATCGTTTTAAGCTGTATGTATATATCTTTGAACGGTTTGAAATTTAAAATGACGTCAAAATTCAAACCTTATTGACACTTCACTAATTAGGGTTCCGTACCCAAAGGGTAAAAACGGGACCCTATTACTAAGACTTCGTTGTCTGTCCGTCTATCCGTCTGTCTGTCTGTCTCCAGGCTGTAACTCAAGAACGGTAATAGCTAGACATTTGATAATTTCACAGATTATGTATATCTGTTGCCGCTATAACAACAAATACTAAAAATAAAATAAAATGAATATTTAAGGGGGGCTCCCATACCACAAACGTGATTTTTTGGCCTTTTTTGCTGTCTCCAGGCTGTAACTCAAGAACGGTAATAGCTAGAGATATTTTCACAGATTATGTATATCTGTTGCCGCTATAACAACAAATACTAAAAATAAAATAAAATGAATATTTAAGGGGGGGGCTTCCATACAACAAACGTGATTTTTTTGGCCGTTTTTACTCTATATCAAAAATGGCAACAGGTAGGTACTTGAATTTTTCACAAAATCCTTAGTTATATATGTACTTTAATATTTAATAATAATATTAAAATAAAATAAAAAAATAAGGGGGGCTCCCATACAAAAAACACAATTTATGGCCTAATTTTGCTCTATAATGGTACGGAACCCTTCGTGCGTGATTCCGACTCGCACTTGGCCGATTTTTTTTAATGTGAAGAGGCGACAATTTAATTATGACGAGGTAAATAGTGCTCTCTCAAAAATAGTACATTGGTTTAATGCTAATAATTTACTTTTGAACTCTAATAAAACAAAATGTTTAAAATTTATCTTGCCAAATGTTAGGCAAGTACAAACCAATGTACTATTAAATGACGAAAAAATGAATTTAGTAGACACCACCGTATTCCTAGGCATAACGCTGGATTGTAAGTTACAATGGGGTCCACATATTGCAAATCTGGCAGATAAGCTTAGTTCTGCAGCATATTATGCTGTTAAAAAAATTCGTGAAATCACTGATGTAGAGACCGCGCGATTAGTTTACTTTAGCTACTTTCATAGCATAATGTCTTACGGCATCCTGTTGTGAGGAAACGCGGCGAACATTAATACAATATTTGTGCTGCAGAAGCGAGCTATTCGTTCTATTTATAAGATGTCGTCTTTTGAATCTCTAAGAGAAAATTTTAAAGAAATAAGAATTCTGACCGTCGCATCTCAATACATTTTGGAAAATCTCTTATATGTTAGAAAAATAACATAAATATTTTCAAAAAGAAAAGCGATAATCATAATGTAAATACTAGAAATAAGAACAAGTTAGCAATAATAATGTTCAGACTAGCTAAAGTAAGCAAATCCTTTAAAGGCCAATGTATACGCCTTTGTATAGGCGTCCCAGAAAATATTCAAAATCTACCTTTAAACAAATTTAAAAAAGCAGTTAAAGAACGTTTGTGTGCTAAAGCGTATTATAAAGTCAATGATTTCATCAAGGACAGCACACCTTGGGAATAGGGTGGCTCCATGCAGGTTACTTTACTCTTATTTTTGTTACATAGCTGTAAGCCAAAACATTGTTATATTATTTTATTTTAAAAGATTAATTTTTTCTCACTTTTTTTGGTAAAAAAGTGGGCCCCGTGCGAGTTTCTTACGCCGGTTCTTCTCGGCGGGTTAGTTCCCGAACCGGTGGTAGGCAACGTAGTTTCTTCGTTCTCTCAACGACTTTCAAAAAGTGTATCATGATACTCATTTTGAATAAAAAGATATTTTATTTTATTTAATTTTATTTTTTATTGAACAATGTTATTAAATAATTATTTATTTGACAATAAGATTGAAAGGCGGGCGAGTTCAATATTAACCCTAGACGGTCAATAATATTGTACAATGTACAATACGTGATATCTAAATATATAAAACTCAAAGGTGACGGACTGACATGGTGATCTATCAACGCACAGCCCAAACTACTGGACGGATCGGGCTGAAATTTGGCATGCGGGTAGATGTTATGACGCAGGCATCCGCTTAGAAAGGATAAATTCCTCCCCCAAAGGGTTCAAATAGGGGATGAAAGTTTGTATATACTAATACTTCTTAACGCGAGCGAAGCAGCGGGCAAAAGCTCGTAATGTAATAATTTAACATACAGTAGATTGTTGTAAATTATGATAAGATTTAACCTAACACAACCGCCTAAACCTTCAGTTTGTTGTTTATATGTTAAACATTAACGAAATTATGTTAAACATAATATTGTAAGAGCGAATTAATTCATAATAATATTATTATTTCGTAAACGTTACAACAAACACAACATACTACAGTAACAAAATATGTTTCTGTCACGGTGACAAGTATCATTGATCACTTTGGTCCTTGAAAGTCCTTGCGTCAATAATTCCGAAAAAACGATTCACAAAGATCCAAAATGTCTACACTTTCCGTAATATTACGATCAGTTTAATATTAAATTACTATTTATGCGTTTTATCATCTGTAACTCACTATATTAAAACACAAATTAAATGTTTTTAAGCGAGAAATGTCATGAAATGTAGCTATATATTTACTAGCAATCTTTAAGGTTTCTACTACTATCAGGATCAAATAACACACAAGGACACGAATATATTTTAGTCGTAGTTTATTTAAACACTAGATTACACAAGGATGCCAAAATGTCAATAACATTACACCAAGGATACCACGGCCAAGGATAACCCTCGAACAAGGAATAAAACCTACGACCATCGAAAATATTTCGATTTTCGGCAACATTATTTTGATCACTATGGCGTCAGTACGTTTTAGACAATATTTACGTAAGTGGTCACTTAGTGGTTACTGGTTACACTACACATCATAGGATATTTTTGTTGCTACTACTCATTCCGATTACGGGTTTTCACGTGTAAGTTTTGGCCATATTTTGGCGCGTGTTAGTGGTTGGTAACTAAGTGGTTGCTAGCTACTAGTGGTTGGTTACTCACAGTTAGCGGTTGCCGCGGTCACCTCGGGCAATCCATCTGCACTGGCACGTGGCTCGCGATCGATTGTCACCGAACAGCTGACTGGCCGGTAAACATGAACGGGCCACCGCCCACCCCGCGCACCACGGCTGCGCAGCGCGCGTTGGCCGTGCGAGCGATGAGGGGGTCCTTATTAACCGATTTCTGAAAAAGAGGGGTGTTTTATATATGGATAAAAATGTTAGACGTGGTCGTTACATTTTATATCGTCGTATATGCAACGACTACGAAAATGTAAGGCATTAATTGGATTTTAATATCTTCCAAGATTTTTATATTTTTGTTAAAAATATAAAAAAACAATGCGAAGCTTTAGCATTTGATTGAATAGAAATACTGCACTTATTTTAACAACTACTCATCAGAGTAGATATTATGGGATTTACCTATAAGTTCTTTCTTGACTAAAGAACAAAAACGATGATTTATTCTGGCTTCAGATAACGAAAACTATGTAGCCTACGATTGCTACAGCAAATATTTAATACGTTAACATCAATGTTATTTTAGAATTTAGAACAGAAATTAATGTACATCATGTTCAGTGTATCGTTGTAATTTCGAATACGTATAACCCAGTGCGCTAAATGTATTAAATTCATATATTTTTCGTAAATTTTTTAACTCTAAAAATGTTTAACGTTTCGTCCTTCCAAAAGCGCGCACCGTCATCCCTTGTATGGCCTACGGTCCTGGCGCTGTGGGTGTAGCTGCGTGCGGCGCGTGCGTGTGACACAGGTGCTCGCATAAACACCTTATGTAATAACCCCCTTAATTATAAACAATTAGTAATTACTACGTGCATCTGCACCTGAAAATGAGGATGATTCCCCATTTTCGGCTACAGTTACTCGGGTACTTTGACTGCCAGTTCCATATAACATTGGCTGAATTCATTGAAAAAAAAATTTAATACGAAATAGTCCCCTTATATTTTATAAACAAGTAATTATTACTACGTTCATCTGCACCCGGAAATGGGTAATAACGCTTTGACTGAAAATTCTATGTAATATTTTTTTTACGATGTGAATTAATTGAGAAAAAATTTCAATGCGTGACAGATATTTATAAAAATTATTACAAAAACCCATTCTTGGTGCATTTTGTAGCTAGTGTCCAATTGTGCGTAGTTAAATGATTTATCATAATCTAGTAATTAGGGAGACCTATACTGGTTGCATTTTTTACCCAACAAAGTAGGTATGTATAATTCTCTTTGAGTAAAGGTTAATGTTATTTTGTGGGGTGAAATTGGGACTTTTATTTATAAACAGAAAATTTCGATTACCCATTTTGTGACAAGCTTAGCGGTTTGAACCATAATATTTTATACTTCTGTTTTTAACCGACTTCAATAAAAGAGGAGGTTTCTCAATTCGGCATATATTTTTTTAAGAATATCCTAGTTTGATCGCGTTACGTCAAACCCGGCCGACAGATCACAATTAAGGTGACGCCATGTTAAAGTAAAAGACCGTGTTGGATGTGTTTTAGATTGCTTGTTTTCTATGCGAGGCTGGTCCGACCGCTCATAGAAAACAAGCAATGGAACAGTAAAAAATGGGAAGGGCGTAGCGACAAAATGGTTTTTGTCGCGTAATTTAAAAACCATAAATACATTTCAGATAAGCTATGGGCAAATTAAAGTGTATATTAGAACCAATTTATGTACAAATTTTGGAAGCTTATATCACTCTCCTCTGTTGGCAAAATAGGAATCCCTTTTTTACAGAGGTCTTTTTGATTGATTATTCTGTGTTATAAAAGTTGACCAATCGTGTTATGCTATGGGTAATTCAAAGACAAAGACATGATGAATACTCACAGTGAACTTTAATTTCTAAGCTTTAGTCATTGCTGAGAAAAATGGACATCGCTACAGCCAAATTATCAAGGCGTCACCTTAACATTGAATTGACATGATCGGACCAAATGACGTTGGTCTGTTAACAGTCTAGGTATCAATTTCCTCGATGGTACATATCCGGCGTTCAATAGGTGCATGTAAACAAGTTGCAATCCGTACTGGATTCCAGTAACTAGTACCAGCTACTGTATTAATGTAAATCAACACTGAGTTTTCAGCGCACAATAAAACTTTGGAATGAACTGTCGCCAGCGGTATTCGTACGACCTGCAAAGGTTTGCACTGATATTATAGAGGTGAATTTGTGAGTGTGTAAGTTTATTACTTCCTCACACAAAAACTACTGAACGGATTTTGGTATTTGGAAATCAGGAATCCAGGGTCAACACAAAGGCAACTTTTTATTTCGACGAATCAAACTTTCAAGAATCATTGAAAACTATCCTTTTAATATTTTAAACCTTAAAGTTAGCAACTAAGTTAGCTACCGCTATTAAAGAATATAATAATTAGTATTGCTTGCTAACATTTAATATAATGTACATTTTGACAGAAAATGTATAAGAAAATTAGCAAAATTATCAAATTATTATTAAACTAATGCCAACTGATCATTAAATTTCTCCGAGTTTTTTTTTATACTTACCAAAAAAACACTTGTGGTTATACCGTCGCGGGTAAAACCTTTTCCAATAAACAAGCTAATCCAAAATCAACTTAGAACTTAGAGCCCAAAACACATTAGGATCACAAACACTCGCAATTTATTTGTTTTCTAAACTGAATCTGTCCCGTGACCCAGTTCAGACCACGATAAGTCATAGCATGACCTGAATTACGGAATACAAGGATCAAAGGCGTTCTACTATAGGTCCCGTTTTTACCCTTTAGGTACGGAACCCTAAAAATGCAGTTATGTATTTTTTAACAAGCACTGACCCATCACATTCCCATCACAGTAACTCCTGTAGGCCAGAATCTACATATTATTGAAAGGCAAAAACCCCCTTTTAAATAATCTCAGGGGTGCCCGAAACCGAAACTGAAACATTTATTTAAATAAATTTGTATAAACTAGCAAGCTGCATCCATCTCGCTCTCAAGAGAGTAATACCATTGCCAAAACGCGACGATTAGGCCGTACCCAGGTGTATACGAAAACTTTTGGCAACCAGCCTGAAACGGGAATGCGAGACGTTCATAAACCCCAAGTGAATAAAGAATTTTAAACTGGCACATACACAGCATATTATTATTGTACCTACTGATAGTGCTTAGGACATAGGATAATGCAGGCTGACTGAAAAGAAAGATAATACATGCGTCAGATGGAAATGCAAAAAGTCTATGCGCATCTCTCTCGCCGGTCGTGTCGGATCGTTTATGCACGTGCTATGTACCCAGTATAATATATTATGCATAGTTTAAATTGTCTAAGTACGTCAATCGTCATACTTAGGACATAATTATTGTAATACCTCGATCGTGGGAATCCACTGATCTCTATTATAGAGATCAGTGTGGGAATCACAGACACAATAGATATATTCAATTGTTATGCGGCACCCGGGTACCGCGTGGAAGTTGCTGGGTTAAACTGCTGCGTTGCTGGCTAACTTTAGACCTACCGGTTATTGTCGGTGTAGGAGGTACAGCTGCCTTATAACAACATACAGTTTAATATGTTTGGTTTATTTTATATTTCAAATGTCAAAAGGTTCTTTCAAGTTTCAGGTCTGCTTAATGCAGTGTCTAACAATGCACATTATACACTTAAACAAAATTCCCATGCAAAAGCTATCCGCCTACATTATTACTGCAATTACCAGCTCAGGTCTCCCGTAAATTGTGCTAGACAAATCACTACGTAGACATTTAAATCTATATAAAATGAGAGTTTGGAGTTGGCAGGCCGCCCGTACCAACATGCAGACGGATTGCTGCAAGTTGCCGCTCACGGCTATCTCCAATAAACTTATGTAACCCTAGTACCTGTTTGCCTATGTGCTGAAGATTTTTCAAGTAAATGAGAGTTTCAACGCCTATTCCTGAAATAAATCGTCGTAGTTATACAGACTGTTATAAAACAATGTTATAATAATTTTGGGTGTGTAATACATGTCCCTTATTTATAGAGCTTAAACTGTAAAAGTAGAATTTATGCTGAAAGAGCAATTTTTTGTGATAGGTGTGGGCAAGCGCCCCAGCGTCATGTATTTGGCCATACTAAAGATAAAAAAGTTACTCTTTCAGCGCTGCTATTTTTACAGTACTTATTTCCTGTAGTATTATACTTTGTTTTGTTACACCCTGTAAACGTGACCGAAAAACTTGAAAGTTTATTTACTTTCAAGTTGCTTTTAAGCACAATGGTTCCAGCATAATTGTAAGCATTTACAGGAAATTGGATTACTTCCTACTGCAACTATTCTTTTGTATTTTTAGGCCCCAAGATAGTTTTAGAACAGTTTAAGCATGGCCCCTTTTGGCTCCCTGAGATCATAGTAGCACCTCCATCGAGGGAATCGCAGACACAATAGATTTTCAATTGTTATGCGGCAGATGGCTGCCGCTTGGGGATTGATGGGTTAAAAAGGTTTTAACCCACGTTTACAAATAGGTCGTATAGGCCGCAGCCTAGGGGTGGCATCGTACAAGTATCTCCGTACTCAAATTCCAGCAAAATCGTTAAAAGAGGTAACAGACAGACAGACAGACAGACACACTTTCGCATTTATTTAGTATGGAAGTATGGATATAGCATATACGAAAGCATCAACAAAACTACCCTACAAATTGAATCGAGATAGGCGAACAAATTAAAACCAAAACAAGTCGACAAGTTGGCGAACAATTTGGGATATTTTAAACCCCATCTGATGCCAAGTGTGTTATCACATAGCTGTTAACCCCCAACTGTTGCGCCTGGCGCCGGTCCAGCCGTACAATTATAATAATATACAAACCCATTTACAAACTTACATCATGTCACGCTGAAATATGGCTTTAAAGGCCCATGAAAAGATTTGTGAAAACTCATAAATTTGCGCATGCTTGCGTGCAGGGTGCAACGAAACAAAGTGATAATAAAAACATATAAATGGTGCTCTGATACCTAATATTAATATGTAAATTAGTTTTATATCACTGTTTGTTATCCAAATAAAATAAAATACTTTAGGATGTGTACGGGCCCCCTGCAGTGTAGTCACTGTGAAAGTAGCAGCGCTGAAAGTTTTTAAACTTTTGTATGGGCTTTCATTTCACTGGGGCTCTTGCCCATGCCCCATACAAATTACCAAATTTGCACCTTTACCGCTGCTACTTTCACTGTGAACTCAATATTGAAATAGGTAACAAACACATAGGTAGTAGGTACCTGTACCGTGTACGCACATAGGTACGAGAGTCTGATTATAAAATAAAAAAATAAATTATTAATCAATACCAAATACCTGGATGACTATGTACCTAGAGACAGAGCAGGTATAAATTATTATTGTATTTAGATGATTTTTTCTCCTCCTGCAAAAGTGCGAAAAATATAGTGCGTCAAGAAAGTGAAGAAATTAAAAAGTGGCAACATCGTAATGCCATCCCTTTCAAATCAATTTAAGAAAAAAGGGATGTCGCCACCCGAACGCGGTAGTGAGTTCAATGCACGTCGCGTTAGCACCTAATAAGCTTTAAGATTGTAATAAGTGAACAACTATTATTGGCCCTACTTCCTACTGTTAAGTATAGCTTATAATTGCCTAAAATGTATTAATAGTTTACAAAATAATATTAGCTATACAAGTGTCATTAGTGATATAAGAATGATGGCTGTTGTTGTTCCTAATAAAAAAAAGACACTACGATATTGCCACTTTTTAATTTCTTCACTTTCTTGACGCACTATATAGGTACCAACCATCCTCATCACCTTGAGTGGTATAGTAGTAGTCTTCCACTGAGTGTTTTTCGCGTAACTTTCTGCCGCGCACTGTAAAACTCTTGAACGAACTGTCACCAGCAGTATTTCCGAACCAATACGACCTGCAAACCTTCAAATTGAGAGCGTATTCCCTCTTAAAAGGCCGGCAACCTGCAGCACTTCTTATGTTGCGAGTGTACATGGGCGAAGGTTGCTTTTCTTCAGGTGACCCGTTTGCTCGTTTGCTTTTATAATGATAAAAAATCTTTACGGTCAGTGCTAAAGACTCACACTCAACAATATAATATTCTTCCGAATTTGATGTATATTCCCCGCGTTCCACCTGGCGTTGAAAACGATCAAAATGCTGAAAATGCCTCCTATTTTTAGCGTTTTGATCGTTTTCAACGCCAAGTGGAACGTAGGGATTACGTCCTCACTCCTCAGCAACTTAAGCCTTCACAAAACTTCTAAAAGTTACCGCCAGATGGCGCTGTCACAAAAACTGGAAATTACTCTCAAAAATCGCATCGCAATCCAACGAAAGTCAAGGGTTTGTTTTAAGTATATTATAAGTCTATGGTTTTAAATTATGTATTGATTGTCGAATAGTGTTGTGAACTATTTAAGTTATCTATACCTACTGTTCTATTTAAGTTATATATAAATGAAATTAATTTTAATTTTTTTTAGTCTCGAAATATTGTAGGAAGTCCAGGGAACGTTTATATTAGAAAGGAAGTGATACAAAGTACATATTCTACTCTAAAATAAAACGACAAATACAAAATAACATTTACTTACCATTATAACAACGTCCATTCAAATCCTCTTAAGATTTAAATTATACACTTTCTTATATCAAACAGTCCTCATTTCGAACTTATAAACTCAAAAGGCTAATATTTTAAACCATGCATAAAACGGTTTTTTAGAATAATTCACAGTAGACTGTTTAGAGTTATTTTAAAAATCAATTTCCAAAGTTTTGCTGGTAGTTTATCTTCTCAATAGCGTTGTTGGTAAATGTGTTTTAATTTACCGTGTACCATGCTTCGGCACGAATGGGCCGGCTCAACCGGAGAAATACAACGGGCTCACAGAAAACCGACGTGAAACAGCGCTTGCGCTGTGTTTCGCCGAGTGAGTGAGATTACCGGAGGCCCAATCCCCTACCCTTTTCCCTTCTCTACCCTCCCTTATTTCCTTCTATACCCTCCCCTACCCTATTACCCTATTCCCTCGTAAAAGGCCGGCAACGCACCTGCAGCTCTTCTGATGCTGCGAGTGTCCATGGGCGACGGAAGTTGCTTTCCATCAGGTGACCCGTTTGCTGGTTTGCCCCCTTATTTCATAAAAAAAAATGTGTATGACTTTAGCCAATCAAACGTTCTAGAGTAGATAAACTTATGTCAAAAACCGCACAAATTGGGCATCGGACAGTGATCCTTATGTCTATTAATATAAGGTCCTAATAGAAGCAAAATAACTCGAAACAGTAGTTACAAGATAATATTATTTTACTGACTACAATAAGCTATTTAATTTTAGTAGTCAAAAATTAAAACCATAGACTAAAACAGCAGTTATAGCTAAGCGACTATTTTAGAAATTTCTCCTTAGTACTATGCGAATGAAATAAAAAAAATTGTTATCGCTTTATCTCTTTTTAAGCATTTATCACAAAAATTTAAAAACAAGAATTAGTGAGCCACAGTTTAAGACACTTTTTGTGCCCAAATGTAATTTCCATAAGAGGAAACCAGAAAACAAACTTGTAGCTCTCTTAATTAAAGTTTTCCCACCTTACATAATATTCTTTTTGTAACAGGATTTGTTGCTTTCTATTAACCCCTTGACTAATATAAACAGAACCACAATCTTTCCATAGACTATAAAGTCTATGGAAAGATTGTAGTTCTGTTGTGTGGTCGTGGTTATGAATTAATGCTATCCTTGTCTGATACATTAGAAGTCGCTTGACAAACAAGGACAAAACATAGTTTTACTATAACGTCTGTCCGTGTGTTTACACATGAAAATATTTTTATAAGTTAGGAGTAAGTGTTATAATTGAGATCTATTTATGCCTCAAGTATGTTAAAAACAGCATTTACAACAGGTCTATTAGATCAGTTCTTGCGTTATATACTATGTGATATTTACTAACGCATGTTTTCCAATTGCAAATCGCAATAATTGTCTGTCAAAAAACCATTACCTTTCTTTCGTTAAGAGCGTTTACACCTTATTTCAAGTTTCCATACAAACCTGCGGCGGACTACTTGAATTGCTTTGCGTGCAGCGATTTATAGTAGTTTCAAAATATTTGTAGAAAAAAAATAACAAAAGATTTATTGATATTTAAAAACAATTTTAAATATCAATAAATTAAAGTGTTCTTCTATGATATGAAGCTATTAAATTAAGTTAAATAAATAGGTAAAAAAAAGTTTTAATTCCTTGATATTTCGTTGATATTTCTCATTCTCTGAATTTAAATTATATAAAGTTAAACACCTAAACGAAATATTTTTTTCTGCTAACTATTTGCTTAAGGGTCTTGTCAATAGGTTATTATTATTTTTTAATTAGATCTGTCGCTGGTTTCGTAAATTAAAAGCTTCGAAACAGATACTAAAACGGAATTTAAGGAAACCTCTGTTAAGGTATCGAGATTTAATGTACAAATACTCTATAAATCGTATTTTTTTCTCTGCTAACTATATAGACAGTGAAATTTCCTATAAAAATAAGTTACCAACATTTTTATAAAGATAAGTGGTTGATGATTTTTTCAAGTTTGAAAAGTACAGTTTTAAGCCAAATTGAGCGTGAAAGGTGTAAACGCTCTTAATAGTAATATCGGGAGAGATACTAGATACAGATAGATAACAATCAACATTAATGACAATGGTAGATATTAAAATTATGGAATTATAATGATTATAAGCTATGTCCACATTATGCAATTTCATCTTCAATTTTCATCTTCTTTTTATTCAACTTTCGTTTGGCATATTCAATAATTGAATGCGTCAAAATCCACCCGCGTTGAAAGAAGTGTCATAGCGAGCGATTTCAACGCGCGTCACGGGCATGCCTCACGTTCGCTGTTGACTGCACTATAACGCATGCCCTTGACGAACAGAAGAAGGCACAATGTGGACAAAGCCATTGAATCATATTATTATCAGATTTAAATAGTAAGGCTGGATGTATAATGTAAATGCTTGTGGTATATGCGTCCGCGCGAACGCGCGTTTTGGGCTCCCACACAAAACTGCGAATTCGCATCCATTCGCAAACATCTGCGACTAAACTCATAATAAAAATTACATTGCAATGCAAATTCGCAGTTATGTATGGGAGCCCTTTGGCCGCCACACCACAAGCAATCGTATGTAACGATTTATTAAGATAGCGATATTGATCTCGCGGTGTAACAGCCATACCGCACGTTCGGGCGGACGAATATAAATCAAGCCTAAATAGATACGACTTTTTGGAATTTAATGGCATGACATTATCATTAACAACACTCTCAGCTCTCATAAAGCTGGCTTCTCACGGCGCGTAATATCACGAGCCGCGCCGCGCCAGCTCAAGCCACGCGCCGTGTGAAGGGGTGGCTCGAGCAGGCGCATCCGATCCAATTGAAGTTCAAAGAAAACTTCAAGGGCGCGGCTCGTGATATTACGCTAACGCGCGCCGTGAGAACGGATAGCGCGGACAGGAGCCAACTGCAGGCGACAGTTGGCTCGTGCTCGCTCGTACAATATCACGTGATATCACGCACCGTGAGAAGCCAGCTTCAGGTAACTAACAGCATTTAAATCTGATAACAACGCTATGTAATTCAAAGTATCTGTAAATGATCCCTACAGAGATAGAACTATACGTCATATTGTCGAGGTGTAAGCGAAATAGCACGAACTGTCATTTACAATATAAACTTACGTAACTATTTTTACAACTCTATAATGTGCACTTACATTAGAAGTTTACACATTACTATAAATACTATGCCGCACTCAAAGACGAATATAAATCACTTAACTGTAATTAATTAAATTAGGATTTTGACATAAGCCCTATCCATCAAACTCTTCATTTAATTACAGTTAAGCAATTCATTTTCGTCTCTGATTAAGGCAGTAATTCGCCTTGACACTACATTGGCAAATCGGATTTTAATGTATTTAAAGTCTATAAGCTCAATTTTTTACCGTGAATCAGAATATTACTTCTATAGTTTGAACATGCAGCGAGCATGTTTGAATGTGCTACTTATTATCAGAACTAGGATGGAATAAAATATTACAAGTCTGGGAACATGTGATCTAAAATCCGGAAAACCGAAGAAAAATAGTTCTTCTGCAGGCTATGTGATGGTCAACATAGGTTTCTTTCTACGTAAGAATAGACAAAGTGACAGATTGACAAATAAAATCCGCCATTTTGTCAATAAAATCTGTCAGTATTATAACGATTCTTTCCCGTTACTAGTGTTATGCTAAGCCTGCGGGGCTCTGATTTTTTTTCCAGCTTTTCTCTAGTCTATTTCACAATCTTAAAAAAGTGCCTGCTTAGTTCGTAGTTTTGTCTATGGTCGAATTTCGTTCTATATTAACCTATCTGCTTTTACAAAAATGCAGAAAAATGACACTTTTGAAAGATTGAGAAGGTCCAAAGACTTGTACTAATATTATATTATTTTATATGTTATATTTGCCATAACGGATAGGAAAAGTTTTCAAGTCCAAACTTCCATAACAAAGAGTGTCTTTCGCCATAAGATTATTTTTAAGGATGTGAATTATTTACAATTTACATCAATTTTGGCACGTGTAGCCATTTACAAATTCGAAATTCAAATCTTACAGTGTGCCGAGTGTGAGGTTTTTGTTTCACATTCGATCGTGAACGCGTTTGACGTTTACTAAGATTTTTTATGGGAGCTGGGCTCACTCCCGTGAGCATCGCTAGGTGGCGCTGTACAAATCCCATACAAAATCTTAGCAAACGCCAAACGCGTTCACGATCGAATGTGAAAAAAAAAACTCACACTCGGCACACTGGTCAACATTAAACCTCTTATAGTTTACTCTTTTACACACTATACAAGGTGAAAAGAGTACAACTATATTATTGTTACTAACATACTTATAACTTAACTACAAAAACTTCTATCCTTACTGCATATTATATTCTCTTTGCTCATTTTCTGACTGTTATTTTCTAAACGTTAAATTTTTTGGGATAGTACGTTGAACATTTGCGACATGATAATTCAAATTAAATAGAAACATATATTTCACAGCCACAAATCATAATAACGTCTTTTATGAAGAAACAATGTAGTCGCATTTAAAAAAAAATGTTACTAGATAATTTTATGAGTGAAGCAAGTAACTGACATGAGAGGGATAATAAAATTAGCTTGATGGTTAAAAGCCGACGATGGCGTCTCTTAAAGTCGGTATTACATCACACTGTATTCAGGCACCCTGAATCTAAATGACAATGTAATTACAAAATATAGGGCTTAGGTAGCAAGGGCTCCTAAATTAAATTCCGCCACTTCCAACTATCGGGCCTTGTGAACTGTGAACCTTTGAGAATTTCCCAAATTACAGCTTACAATCAGCTTTATTCAGAAGTTTTCCACTATCAGCTGAATATGACATAACTAATATACATTCGACTGTATTTGGGATAGCTCCCTACCAACCGAGTATGACAGTAAGGGATCTACTTTTATAAAATGTCGGATATATTCAGGTGTACTTAATGCTGGCTTCTCACGACGCGTAATATCACGAGCCGCACCGCGCCACTCGCCAGCTCGAGCCACGCGCCGTGTGAAGGGGGTGGCTCGATATGACGCGGGCTGGCTCGAGCTGGCGCGTCCGATCCGATTCAAGTCGGTAACATCAAAGGCGCAGCTCAGCGCGGCTCGTGATATTACGCGCCGTGAGAAGCCAGCATTAGACATATCTCTATCAACCGACTATGACAGTAATGAACAATTCCAATACAAGTTAGTAGTCCAGAGCCCATTCGTTGTCCTGCAGAAAAGCGTCGACGACTTCCTTCATAGTGAAGTTAGGTATCAGCTGGTCCGCAGTCAACTTCACACGAGTCACAGGATCGAAGTGGCCGACGCGCTAAAAAATAACAAATATTTTGTACTCTCTTGCTAATAAAACCGTAATTTTGAATAACTTCACTTTTCCCCGTCGATAAATTTGTTAATTCATCATCACCTTCATAATAATTCTGTAATATGTCATCTAGCTATACAGGGTGTAACAAAAATAAGTGATAATACTTTAAGGTGTGTACGTGTTCCTTGTAGAGAGTTCACTGTGAAAGTAGCAGCGCTGAAAGACCAAAATTTTTTTTCACATTTTGTAGGGGCTACCCCTACAACGTTGTGGAAGGAAAAGAGATTGGGGAGTTACCTGGTGGTTTGTTGGGATGGCCGGGCTGAAGAGATGGGCGGAGGTGCTGATGGTGCTGAATGTAGTCACAACACTGTCACCTTTGTCTTTATTATCACGGATTAGTTCGCGTACTATGGGCCGATCGGCTACCGAAAGATTTCGTATTTCGTATTTAACGAACTGCGCGACGCAAGAGCGAATAGTGGACTGTGTCACTGTCAAGCCGACGGTTGTCGATGACAGCCGAGCTATATCCGTCCCGCTTTGGCGGGAACACATTTGTATGGTAAAACTCGTGATGCTCGGTCCCTTGCCCATACAAAAGTGAAAAAAAATCGTCTTTCAGCGCTGCTACTTTCGCAGTGAACTCTCTACAAGGAACACGTACACACCCTAAAGTATTATCACATTTTTTTTACACACTGTATATTTCTTACAATATCAGATGTTGCCAAATATCCATATTTTGGACTCCAAAATTGGGACAACATTCAGACTTCAAACACTGTCGAACTTTACCATCAGTATACCATCGAAGAAATTGATTCAGAGGCAGATGGCGAACCAACTTTATTTGGGTTATGTCAGGTCAATCTGAGTCGTTAATCTATCAGCTAGGCTTGACACTACCAAATTACATATGTATAGTTCGATAAGGCTCTATATGAACGTGGCGAGAAAAGAAACTAAACGCTTCTATCATACAAAAACGTCATTTTTGACATGTGTTTGACAGTTCTCCTTTACCAGCAGCGCATTTTGACATCATTGACACATTCATATAAAGCCTTGTCGAACTATACGCAATCTGCCAATGAATTTACTTTTTTTATAAATCATCTTTGTAAACAAAAAAATGGATTTATATACTGTCGTGTTTTTCCAAACGATCTTAAACTTGTACACGGCCTATACCATAGACAGTAGACATACCTCTAGCTGATGCTCCTCGATGTCTTTCCTCTCGTATGTGATGCCGCTGGGTGTGATGACGGGCTCGCTGAGGATCTATAAGTCGTGCGCGGTCTACACCCACCATAGACAGTAGACATACCTCTAGCTGATGCTCCTCGATGTCTTTCCTCTCGTATGTGATGCCGCTAGGTGTGATGACGGGCTCGCTGAGGATCTATAAGTCGTGCGCGGTCTACACCCACCATAGACAGTAGACATACCTCTAGCTGATGCTCCTCGATGTCTTTCCTCTCGTATGTGATGCCGCTGGGTGTGATGACGGGCTCGCTGAGGATCTATAAGTCGTGCGCGGTCTACACCGACCATAGACAGTAGACATACCTCTAGAATCTAGATGCTCCTCGATGTCTTTCCTCTCGTATGTGATGCCGCTAGGTGTGATGACGGGCTCGCTGAGGATCTATAAGTCGTGCGCGGTCTACACCCACCATAGACAGTAGACATACCTCTAGCTGATGCTCCTCGATGTCTTTCCTCTCGTATGTGATGCCGCTGGGTGTGATGACGGGCTCGCTGAGGATCTATAAGTCGTGCGCGGTCTACACCGACCATAGACAGTAGACATACCTCTAGAATCTAGATGCTCCTCGATGTCTTTCCTCTCGTATGTGATGCCGCTAGGTGTGATGACGGGCTCGCTGAGGATCTATAAGTCGTGCGCGGTCTACACCCACCATAGACAGTAGACATACCTCTAGATGCTCCTCGATGTCTTTCCTCTCGTATGTGATGCCGCTGGGTGTGATGACGGGCTCGCTGAGGATCTATAAGTCGTGCGCGGTCTACACCCACCATAGACAGTAGACATACCTCTAGATGCTCCTCGATGTCTTTCCTCTCGTATGTGATGCCGCTGGGTGTGATGACGGGCTCGCTGAGGATCTCGAAGCTGATCTTTCCGCACAAGTAGTCTGGGACGTCGCGCTTCTGTTACGTTAAAGGATAACGATATTATGTGTCCATACTAATATTATAAATGCGAAAGTGTGTCTGTCTGTCTGTCTGTCTGTTACCTCTTCACTCTCAAACTGCTGAACCGAGTTTGCTGAAATTTGGCATGGAGATACCTACTTTGAGTCCCGAAAAAGGACATAGGATATGTACGGTTCCCGCGCGATATAAGAATTTTGACGCAACGGAGTTGCGGGCGTCATCTAGTGTATTAATAATAATAATAATATCTATGGACGCTTCACCACGTCAGTCTGGCCCCGTGCTAAGTACCTGAAGGACTTGTGTTACAGCCTACAGGTACCAGACAACGGAAACGAGAAATATATTTAATACTTTCTATACATATATCTAAGATTTTTATTATATATCTACACTACTATTATAAAGAGGAAAGATTTGATTTTTTGTTTGTTTGTTTGAGTCGAATAGGCTCCGAAACTACTGGACCGATTTGAAAAATTCTTTTGCTATTGGAATCTTACATTATTTCTGCTGAACATAGGCTACATTTTATTTTGGAAAAAAGTAGGGTTCCGTAAGATATTTGAGTTTTTCGGACGCAAGGTGTAAAAAATCAGCTAGAAAAGTTACTTATTTTGCGTACGCTGCCTAAACTATAAAAGATAGAACCATAAAATGTTCTAAGTAATTGTAGATCTTATAAATATCTACAAAAAAGTCCGCGACACACTATACCTATCTATGTCGAGTGAGGCACAATAACCATTTTTTTATTTAAAAATCTTGAATTTTTTTTGGACTACATTTAAAGTCGTTTATTTTACTTTATGCTATTAATCCTTATCAAAATAAATTATTTCATCACTAAGTACAGTTTATGTAGATAATATTTGGTCTTTGAATGATTAAAATTGTACGTTTGGTTTTGAAATTATGGCGAAATTAAAATATTACGATAGTGGGCGTCACCAAGGCGGGGTGGTTTTTTCTTTAACACGAAAACTACTGATCCGATTTGCATACGGTTTTCACAGATATATTTGGCTTCTTCCAACTCAACATCTGGTGTATAAAAATCCCCCCCCCCCCCCTTTTTTTTTCATTAGTGGACTTACTTCATATTATTAACTGTTTTCCAACTTAACATCTGGTGTATAACGTTTTCCCCCTCCCCTCTTAGGGGACAAAAGAGGGGGTAAGATATAACGTATCAACTGATGAAGTAGAAATACTTTAAATGGCAAAACAACGTTTGCCGGGACAGCTAGTGATAAATATATTTAATACACATCCATGACCCAGGAACTTTTGAAAACTTTTTGTTCCATCGGCGGGATTCGAACCCGCGACCTCCGGCTTAAGCTACCAACGTGCTATCCACTGAGCCACACAGGTCGTCAAAATTTTTTATTAGTAAAGAGGGATTATGTACAGCATGTAAACACTATTTTGAACATCAACCTTGATGTATTTCGTTAATTCGATTACTCGTATGAATGGTGTCGTCATGTGTGGGCGTCATACAATTGCACATGTAATACGATACACGGTAATACGTCTTCAATGAACATCACACTTGGCTGGGTGCGTGAGTGAAACACACTTTGTATAGATTGGACTACGATAAATGGTGAAGTTTCGTATAGACAAGAAAATGAATGGGATCGACTGTACATAGACAATGTTCTAGACAAATCGAGACAGTGAAAATTATTATGCATTCTCAGAAACTTAAATAAGTATCGAAATATTTAAAACATCGCATACTTTTTTTGAAATCGATACCGTAATAGCCAGGGCCCCGGCCCCGTAAGGGCTACTGGCGCCTGTGTGCAAAAAAAAGATTTTGGCGCCCCTTTAGGCAAAATTTTTGGGTCCTTGGTTTTGGCGCCCCTAAAGATGACAATTTGGCGCCCCTAGAGGATGGCGCCCGTGTGCATTGCACACATTGCACATAATATGGCAGCGGGGGCCCTGGTAATAGCGAGTGCTACCATCACTGGATCCAAGGCTGGATTAATGTTACAATCTATGAAATAAATTTTATGCTTCAATCTATCAACTAAAACTAAATTCGCTTAATTCAAAAAAATCAACTAAATCTCAGAGAGATTTAATAATTACTCAAATTTAATTTAACGGAGATTTTGATATTTAACTCAATAAATTTTCAGTAAACTTTTCAATTAATCTACACTACTATTATAAAGAGGAAAGATTTGATTTTTTGTTTGTTTGTTTGTTTGTTTGTTTGTTTGAGTCGAATAGGCTCCGAAACTACTGGACCGATTTGAAAAATTCTTTTGCTATTGGAATCTTACATTATTTCTGCTGAACATAGGCTACATTTTATTTTGGAAAAAAGTAGGGTTCCGTAAGATATTTGAGTTTTTCGGACGCAAGGTGTAAAAAATCAGCTAGAAAAGTTACTTATTTTGCGTACGCTGCCTAAACCATAAAAGATAGAACCATAAAATATTCTAATTAATTGTAGATCTTATAAATATCTACAAAAAAGTCCGCGACACACTATACCTATCTATGTCGAGTGAGGCACAATAACCATTTATTTATTTAAAAATCCTGAATTTTTTTGGACTACATTTAAACGGATATATTTTACTCACGCTATTAATCCTTATCAAAATAAATTATTTTATCACTAAGAACAGTTTATGTAGATAATATTCGGTCTTTGAATGATTAAAATTGGATGTTTGGTTTTGAAATTATGGCGAAATTAAAATATTACGATAGTGGGCTTCACCAAAGCGCGTGCGGGAGGAAGACAAATTCTGTTGTAGAAATGAAAATTCTGTACATAAAAGATATGAAATGACACCCGAAATTACACCTTTGTCACTACATCGCTATAGAAGCCAAAAATGTGGTTAGTTTTTTGTCTGTCTGTCTGTCTGTCACTCTTTCTGCTGTCTGTATGTTTGTTCCAGCATCACCCGAAAAATACTGATCCGATTTGAATGTGGTTTTCGCAGATATATTTATCTTCTTCCAACTTAACATCTGGTGTATAAAATTTTTCCCCCCACCCCTCTAAGGGGACAAAAGAGGGGGTCAGATTTTGTATCAAACTTTTTTCTTTAACACGAAAACTACTGATCCGATTTGCATACGGTTTTCACAGATATATTATATTTGTCTTCTTCCAACTCAACATCTGGTGTATAAAAATCCTCCCCCCCCCCTCCCCTCTGAACCCTCTCTGGGGACCAAAGATGGGTCAGATTTTGTATACAACTTTTTTCTTCAGTGGACTTACTTCGTATTAGGTATTAACTGTGTTTTTCAACTTAACATCTGGTGTATGACCTTCCCCCCCCCCACACCCTCTTAGGGGACAAAAGAGGGGGTAAAACATGTATCAACTGATGATGTAGAAAATATACTTTAAATGGCAAAACAACGTTTGCCGGGACAGCTAGTTAAAGATAAGTACTTAATTCTTTCATGTCTCTGAGTGTTGTTGGAATCCAGTGCCAGTGGCTTATCCTACTGTTTCAATGTAAATTATTATGTAACTTGAAGAAATGGCAGATATGCTGAGAAGCTATTTTAACACCATTCAACATTACAGTTACATATTGCCAACGTAGTTAGTCACATCTTCAGGTATAATATAATATGGTAGACTAACTTAAACATTTCCTTGGTTTCAAACTTGCTCAACACAGAGACATGTCGTGCGCAAGCCACCATATTATATGCTTTGTTTTTGCTACTTTTTAGGGTTTTAAAGACAAAGGGTAAAAACTGGACACTATTATTAAGACTTTGCTGTCTGTCCGACAGGCTGTATCTCAAGAACCGCGATAGCCAGACTGAAATTTATGCAAGTCAAGTATTTCTGTTGTCGCTACAAAAACAAAATCTAAATAAATATGTAACAAGGGCTCCCATACAAAAAAACATCAATTCTTGGACCTTTCAGCTCGATATTAATAAATGATAGGGAACCCCTCTTGCGCGAGTTCGGCCGGTTTTTTCTGAGATCACGTCTATGCGTACGAGAGCCCCCGGTTTAGTATTAACTATAAAGATGATCTACTGTATAACCTTATATATGAAAATGGATTTTCAAATGTGTTAGTCGCGCTAAAACTTTAAAACAGCTGAACGGATTGGACTGATTTTAGTCTTAAAATATTCGTAGAAGTCCAGGGAAGGTTTTAAAGTGACACGAAGTTCACCGGGACAGCTAGTATAAATTATAAATCTTCGATGTACTTTGAGATTACGCTTTAATATGCGTGTGCCCCCGGTTTAGTATAAAGATGATGAACGCCTCCGTGGTCTAGTGGTACAGAGCGCGGCTCTAGACTCGGAGGTCGTGGGTTCGATTCCCGCGTTGGAAACATGTTATTTCCAAGTTTGGTTAGGACAATGCAGGCTGATCACCTGATTGTCTGACAAGTAAGATGATCCATGCGTCGGATGGGCATGTAAAAAGTCGGTCCTGCGCCTGATCTCTCGCCGGTCGTGTCGGTCTGCCGTCCCACTGGGTTATGAGAGTAAAGGAATAGAGAGTGCTCTTGTGTACTGCGCACACACTTGGGCACTATAAAATTACTCCTGCGTAGCTGGCCTGGTTTCAATGAAACCGGCCACCGTCACCGAAACCGGTGTGGGAGCTATTATTATATATAAAGATGATCTACTGCATGTATTGACTATTGGGGCTCAAGTGAAGTAAGCGTCTTACATAATCGCTATTCAAGCGAGCGATGGGCGTAGGTTCAAATCCGTTTAGGCGCTAACAATCCCATTTGCGGACAATTGACATGCGAGTCCTAAATATACGTGTGACGTCACACCGCTTTCATTCACACAGACAACATTTTGTACTATTTATTGGATATTCCTTACTAATATTATTAACGCAAAGTATGAGTGTAAGCAGGTTCATAATAATCGGCTAAAAAGTACTGAGTGGATTTTATTTGGTTGTAGTTTAATATCTGGATGAACCCGTAAGCTATAAATAACTGTTTATCATTCACATATAAATATATTTTCATGTTCATATTAATATGATGTAACAGAATGCAGAGTTTTTAATAAAATTATTATTTCCTGTTCTTACTTTTGGGTAAGCCGACAAGGTCGATAACTGACAGAAAACAAAGACCTGTTTTACTTTTTAACCGACTTCCAAAAAAGAGGAGGTTATAATTATGTTCGGCTGTGGATTTTTTTTTTATTTTTTTATTTTTTTTTATAAAATAGGAACTGTCGAGCCTGATTCACAGTAGATCATAATATTTCGAATCCGATTCATGCGCCAACAATTAACGCGCGAATACGACGAATACGAATCATAAATAAATGCGCTGGTGTAGTAATAACCTAAAGTACGGTCGCACAACACGAAGAAATTCTTAGACGCTTTGCAGACGACGGGGCGGGGCGGGCCGGTCAATTGCGCCGCGAACGATAGCACAAAGGGAATCCTATAAATTATGTTGGTAAGGGCTCCATTCCACCGCGGCGCACGGAGAGACTACGCACGTGCGTTAAGTTTCGCTTTGTAAGAAAATATATGTGACTGTGTCCACTGCAACCCACGGACACGCTACGCACGAATTGACTCAAGTCAAAGAAATAAATTCGTGCACGTGCACAGCGTGCACCGCGGTGGAATGGAGCCTTAACACACACGGCGGCAAAACGCCCCCCCCCCCCCCCCCCCGTCGTCGTCTGCAAACTTGAGGCTCGAATATAATATTAATATTTCATAATACTTTTATACGCGATAGCAATTTACCATGCAAAATTATCTTTGTATTCTGTAATGTAACTGTTTTGTTTGTAAACATTTTGTTTAAGTGTATGTAATTATTTATAATAAAAGATAATTTTTGTAACATTAAAATAACATACCCTTCTCCTCTCGTCGATCTTTGAGAACAAGTTGTTCAACTCGCTGCTATAATTATTCTGAAATTGAACAATTTCATACTTAGTCAACAATTATGACTAGGCGTCTCCCAGACAGACGCGGGCAGCGCTGCCCTGATACCAGAAAAGACCGCTACGTGAAAAATACGTTTTTTTTATTTTTTTATGTGTAAACTAAGCAGATTGTCAGCTTTCTGGTTCTATTTGACTTATATTTTTAAGTTTATTAGTTTCTGAGATAAGTTGCCGCTATGAGACCCCTATTTTCAGTTTTTAGAGATGGCCATAAGATAAAAAGCCGCTAAACTAAATTGCTAAGCTATAAACATGTTATAATATCTTAACTGATGTTTATGTTAGTAAAAATTGAAAACATGGTTCGGGAACTACTACACAAGAATGCCGTGAAATGGTCATGATAAGTATAAAAACCGTTATTTAACTATAACGACCTTAATACGTAGCAAATTTTTGCCCATAACCATTTTCATTATAAGCAATAAAACGGCTAAATTATCGTCATACACTAGAACCACGTTATGATATGTAAACTGTCTTTAAGCGTAGTAGAATAATTAATAAATCAAACTAAAAAACTACACTACACAACTATGACCGTCATTTAACTTAGGATATTATTTAAATATTTGCATGATGGCATTTTATAAACGCGGTTTAATTAAAAAACTAAACAAAAAAACCGCTATTTAAGTTGATTGAGAGAAGAGCGGGGGGGAATTATACGAACGCGGCAGAGCAGAGCATCAATCGATAATCGATTGATGCAGTCAATATTTTGTCGGCGTGGTGCGTGGCCCGTGGGGGAAGCGCGTGCTTGTTTGCGCGCCAAAAATTTGGCGCGATTTTCGTGGGACAGGTGAGGTAACATAAAGTACTTATTTAAATTATTTTCTACTACGAAATAATTTTAATTGATAACTGTTAACATTATGGATCAAGAGCCTGCGACGGCCAGAGTCCAGACCTTCCTCAGTTTAGGAAAGCTGAAAGTTTACCTGTTTTTGACCTTTACAGAGCTGAGGTGAGAACGTAGAATATTCTTCGCGGTAAGTAGGGAAATCTCGTATTACAGTGCCGGACATTTTTGACAGTTGCTTTCCACTGCTAGACACCTTTAAACTTTCTTGGATGTCTAGCAGTGGGAAGCAACTGTCAAAAATGTCCGGTACTGGAATACGAGATTTTCCCACTTACCGCGAAAAATATAAGCTATGAAATTGAGCTTTACTCTTTCTCGAAGGTCAGGTAGACCTTCAGAACTGGATACCTCCTAAAGTAACCGCGACCGAAACTCCATAGTTGTTGGTCGTTCTTACTTCCTATCTCTGTAAAGGTCACAAACAGGTAAACTTTCAGCTATATGTAACTGATTGTACTGTTGGTTCTTGGTGGAAATTCATATTGAACACTAATGAAACACAATTTTCGTGCACTTTTTCCACTATATTTAAGAAATTATAACAATTTTAACAAATTACACGACCGGTTTCGAATTAAATCATCATCAGGTGTAAGTTTAACGTCGGTTAAAACTTACACCTGACGTTAAACTTACACCTGATGATGATTTGTGTAATTGATGAGTGATAAAAAGATGAGTCGTGTAATTTGTTAAAATTGTTATAATTTCTTAAATATAGTGGAAAAAGTGCACGAAAATTGTGTTTCATTAGTGTTCAAACTTTCAGCTTTCCTAAGCCAAGCTCTTACTCTATTATATTTAACAGCGAGTTTTTGTATTGAACTAAGATATATAAATTATTAATATATGAATTATTAATTAAGTACATTACTTTTGTTTTAGGTAACAATAGAGGCCGTTTGTAAAATGTATCGAGGAAAAAAGGGCATACGTATATGAGCTGTGATCATTTTCATCAATCATCACCAAGTAGAACTCTCCATGAAGAAGTCAGGCAAACTCTATGACTTTCAAGATTTTGTTGATTGTGTCGAAAAAGCAAATTCTGGAAAGTGAAAGAGATGCAAATAGCAGATTTTATCGATATATCTGACTATACTTGTAATCGAAGAATTCTTCAACACCAAGAGTGTACATGAAAAATATCGTTCAAGTTAGTTTTGAACAAAAAAGCTACAACATGTTTTAGAAATCCTATTTTGACAGCGATTATATTGAAGTTTGTTTTTAGGGTTCCGTACCCAAAGGGTAAAAACGGGACCCTATTACTGAGACTTCGATGTCTGTCCGTCTGTCTCCAGGCTTTAACTCAAGAACGGTAACAGCTAGAGAGTTGAAATTTTCACAGATTATGTATTTCTGTTGCCGCTATAACAACAAATACTAAAAATAAAATAAATTAAATATTTAAGGGGGGCTCCCATGCAACAAACGTGATTTTTCTAACATTTTTTGCTCGATACCAATGATGACAACAGCTAGGCACTTGAAATGTACACAAAATATTCAACCGTATTTATACTTTAATAATTAATGATAAAATTAAATAAAATATATAATTAATCCCATACAAAAAACACAATTTTTTACCATTTTTGCTATATATCGGTAAGGAACCATTTTCATTTGATTTTTCAATCGTCGGATAACTTTTACCTAAAGAATTAATATGACACTGACATTTTTTTCATATAAAATCTGTCAAAACGCCAAATTTTTTCCAATGGTAAAGTTTATCTGACGATTGAAAAATCAGCCCTAATAAGTAGTTTTATTTCTGATCAAATATAATATTTTTTTGCTGTTGCATTTTTGATCTAACGGTCTTTTCAGCTAATGATTAGAATTATTTGAAGTGGAGTACTTAGTTAAAATACAGTTATTAAGTGGGTAGTGCATTTAACTGCTTTCTCTTTTAGTATTATACTGATAACTTTTAAACCAATTCTGATTAAACTAATCAAAAATGCAGTTGACGTCACATAATGGCGTTTTTAGATTGATGAATCTGTTTCTTCTCAGTTTCGTAATAATCTATAAAGCAGTTAGGCGACATAGCGGCATTTTTTCGTATGATTCATGTAAAAAATGGGTATATCAAAATTTAAAGACAAAAATCATACGCTAAATGGCAGTTACCGTCGAGGTAACTGCGTTTTAACCTAGCAGCGTGAATGAAAGAGCTATTCATGTGCTAAGCTAAACCAGAAATTTGTATTTTAAATTACCTTACAAACATATTATATAGAAAAGGAGAACATGAAAATATTCTACGTAAGGTCACTTATTTTAATCAATAATTAAATCTTAACTAATCATAATACTTTTCAAGAAATCTCTTTTCCCGCTATTTTTGCCAATTACCAAAAGTTGCGTTTTGCACGTAGCGGTCTTCTTTGGTATCAGGGCAGAGCGGCGGCGGTGGCGGCGGCGGTCAGTTGTTTGTACTGCCACCGCCACCGCGTGTGTCTGTGTCGTTCCTAGAACTTTCAAGTCATCCAACTGACCGCCACCGCCACCGCCACCGCTGCCCGCATCTGTCTGGGAGACGCCTTATTCATATTAAAAAATATGTGACAGTGCACAGTACTCCAAACAACAAAAATCTTTGTATGGCCTATGAGTTTGACATCGAAATGTCACTGTCACACTTTCCCTACGTTCCACTTGGCGTTGAAAACGATCAAAACGCTAAAAATAGGAGGCATTTTCAGCGTTTTGATCGTTTTCAACGCCAGGTGGAACGCGGGGACAATGTTTTGGAGATCGTGACGTCACATCCTGCCATGGTTGTTTGCGATCACGTGATACTACAGATTAAATATTTACTTTTTATTAAACAAAATAAAAAATATTATAAAGTTAATGAGTAAAAATATGTCCATTTTCGGTAATTTTATAATACAAACTCTCAAAAAAATAATAATTTGTATTAGATTTCGTTTACTGTACACACCCCTATTGTCTCATTATCATCTAGTAGCTAATATTAAAAATGTGACAGTGTGTATAATAATTGTCTTCCAAATTTGTGCACACCTGATGAACTCTATTGACAAGTCAATGTGGCATATAAGGCCAATCTCTGGTAGAAAATGTAGGGCTGCTTCTCCTTAATTGATAAAACAATCAACTAAATACTTACACATTCTTCCTCCACCTTAGCCACTTTACTGGTAGCCTCTTCTTCACTGATACTCTCCAGTTTCACCGATTCTATTCTACGCTGCATATCTTCATTTATTAACCTGACAATTAATTCCAACCATCATCAAAACAAGGTCATTCTATTACAACGAGGATACATAAAATTATTTTATAGAGGAAAAATGTTATCTAACATACTTAAATTAAATTTTGTTCTAAAAATATTATCAAACGCATGTTTTGCAATTGTTTATCGATCTACTTTAAATGTATCATCATATTATTAATACGCGAGCGAAAAACTTTGTAACCCTTTTTTCGAAAAATTGGGAAACGTAGATGGATGAAATTTCGCACAGTTTAAATAGTTTATATTATAATAAATGGTGAAAGAGTACATTGAGCTAATATTATTTTGAAATTATGCTTTTATCATATATTTTTTTACAAATAAAACATTTTACACACACTACAATACACACACTAAGGGCTCCATTCCACCGCGGCGCACGCTGTGCACGGCCACAAACGTTACATTAAAACGCTTCCTAGAGGTTCATACATTTTGGCTGTCAGCGCTGACGGTCAGCGTGCGGTCAGCGTGACTCTAAAACCAGCCTAACATAAGTTTATCATCTTACCGATTCAAATAAGACTGTAACTCTATTTCCTGTGATATTCTTTTCTCTTCTTGGACATTCCATCTCTTCTTTCTGGCAATTCTAATCTGTGCTGCTATGTCATCACCAAAGTTCAACTTTTGATCCCTTGCCAAATCATTTGCTGAAAAATTAAATCATTAATTTAAATTATGTATTTCATAATAACATCTAGTTTCTTAAAAAACATTGTTTTCTTGTTACTAACCCATTTAATATACTGTTTATCTACAACGAGAATGACTAAGACTAAAAATAATTACTTTGAATTTGACATTCAACAACAACAATAATTATTATTAACAAATAACTTAATTTCGTAAAATAAATATATAGTCGAAAGAATAGTACACTATACTTTCTACAACATACCAAAATCACAGACATATAATATATCAAGATTAGATACCGCATGTGTATGTACCTACTTCGCGTGCCATCGCGTTCCCAAACGACGAGCAATTTCAATCTTTCGAAAGCCTGTTCTTTAGTCTGCGCTCCACCGTTATCGGAATAAAATGAAATTTTATTCCGATAACGGTGGAGGAATTCTAAAAATGCCTAATTGTGCCGTATTGGGCTGTGGAAACTCGAATAGAAACGTTGGTCTAAATAGTGGACACATTTCTTATCATCTGTAAGTAAATTTGTTATTAATTCATGTGTCCTTTATTTTAAAATCATTATTTAATGTTAATCGTGGGTGGTTGTAGTTTTTACCATGAAATCTACGTAACTGCGTGTGTACCGCATGATTCATAATACATTGCCGCTTTAGTTAGAAAATCATAGAGCCCATTATGTTTGTCCGCTATTGAGCGTGCAATGGAAATAAAACAATCGATACTTTCACTCATCGCTTAGTTTTGAGGTACAGTCAATATTCTCATTTTTCTGTCAAATGAAGCAAATGGTGTTGTACATAATATTCTCGACGCTAATTAATCGATTTTCGAAACAGACATGAAACAGAGGAATGATAATGTTCGCTTTGGGATATTTTGTGACTCGGTAATTATATTTTATGTAATTTATATTTCAAACAAACAAACAAATCTTTATTTCGCTTAAAGAAACTTACATGCTAATCTTACACAAACACTGTGTATTTTTTATGTAGTTTATTTATGTTCCTGTTTAGTGATTTAGTTTAGAATAATATAATATATTACTAGCTTTCCTGGCAAGCAAGTATAATTATCATTATTATCATTCCTCTGTCTATGAACTCAAATAATAATCGATTAAAATATCGATATACCTATAAAAGTGGCAAACGCGGCGGGGCACGGCGATGCCTTCGAATCGATTCCGCGCATATGGGTATTCCCATCACTAAAGCACTCTTGTGACGTCACAGTAGGTATGAAAAAAATGGCACGCTCGTTTTCATACAAAGGGAGAGACATGCGGCTTCTATCGTGATCTATGTCTGTGCAAAATCAACTAGTCACCTGCATAAAATGTGCTTTACATCTTAGAATGACGTGCCTAGTTACTTCTGTAGTGTAATATAATTAAATATTAAAAACTTTATACCTCTGTGCAAGTGTTTGATAGCCTCATCGTAGCATTCTAGTTCAACAAGAGCCTGTCCGAGGAAGAAGTGCCCTTTGACCTGGTTGTTGTCTATGTCCAGAGCCCGTCGACAGTCCTGACAAGTGGACTCCCATCTCTTCATTTTCAAGTGGCAAAGCGCTCGATTTGTAAAGTATGTTGCGACTGACGGATTCTTTATCTAAAACAGAAGTAATATTATTAATGATAATTTCTGCTTGGTCTTTGTAGAATGGGGAATTTATTGTTTTTGAGTTTCAGCATCAAATGTAGCTTATTTCATAAGTAGTAAGTTGTTTTCTGAAACTTTAACAGAATACTAGCCACTTTGATTCCACATTTTCAACAAGGAAGACATAGAACATTGTCTAGTAACATATTACAACAATGGAATGTTCTCTTAATATTTAATAACATTAACAATTTTTTTAAACAATTAGAAACTGTCTAGACATTGAAATTTGCATAATGTGGTAGTTACTGCATTAATTCTGCTGACCAGCCGTGAGTAATTTTTAATTCTAAATGTTATTGTTTGTTGTCACACTGGTTTGAGTGTTTTACTTGTAGACAATCCATTGTCAATAAAGGTTTGTAGTTTAGTGACCTTACAGTATTGAAATCTAATCCAATACACTATTACCTGCTTAGGAAAATGCGGACAATAATATGATTGACATAGACTTTAAATAGTGTTCAAGAGTTATCGACAATAAAAATTAGAAATCTGGAAAAATCCTTGGGCTGCATTAACTACAGGCTGTGGAGGTAAGCCTGGTTGCGTCCGTTTCTCATTGATTGTAAAAATAAAGGGTAGCAGTAAAACTTACGATTGCCTTGGTGTAACAATTCATAGCATCTTCGAATCTTCGCAAACTGAACAATCTATTGCCTTGTTCCTTTAATTCTTTGTCAGAGAGATTAGCGGTGGAATACATGTGTTTATTCATGGTTATCGATTTACACTATTACTTTAGTCTCAAAACAAACACAACACCATTTTATAATGTATCCAGTGATCCTATTTTTAATTATCGTGGAATTCGTGGGGAAAATTATTTTCAAAATAATATTCGCAATGAAGAACTTTCGTGCACGTAAACGTCAACTGTCATTTCTGATGACATTGCATGACGTTTGACAACCATGAAATGACTTTGACAATAGTTTTTTTTTACATTATGCGCAAGCTGGTTTTAGTCTAAACATTAAAGTTTATGGTAAAAATAAGTTAGGTACTTTTATGCTGCTAAGTTGCGATCAATGCTTATAATGTAATAATATGTTACGTGATACCTCTCGCTACATTCTAATTTTTTATTATTAATATTTAGTACTCTATGCCGCATGCCGCGGCCGTCTAGGGCTGTAGGCCGGTATATTACCGGATCTTCTCTATACTAATTATTATAAACAGAAAGCGTTGTAATATCGGCAGAGTAGAAGTATGCAAACAGTAGGATACCTTGTATTGTATTATGCGCATAGCAGAAATTATCATTAATAATATAATAGTACACAGTACACAATTTTAATTAACCAGTTGCACGGTAAACCATGCTGCATGCAACAGGTAAATTAGAATACATGTACAGTAAAAACTCTAAAATCATCAAAATATACACAAAACTATACAAACACAGACCTTAACAAAATGGTTAAATGTTCAGTAATTGTAAAATAGCCACGGCTGACGGCACTCACAGACCAAGGTCAGTAATTTTGTAGACCAATCTTCTTATTGTGATACGGAACCTGTACGGTGCGATGTCAGTCAGAAATTGCAATGACACGAGCTAACACGCTGTCCCAAAAAATCGGCCAAGCAAAAAGTTTGAAAACGAGATTTTTTTTCATAATTGGCTCATTAGTCTTAATAACTTTGGCCTATTTTATTCTGAGAAAGTTATATTCAGTAGGGTCTTCTGGTGATTTTATTGTAAAGCGTATTCCTAAATCGTATTCAAGACCAGAAGTCTTAGCCCCAGAGGATCGAGATGTGTTCCAAGGGTTTCAGACCTCTTTCTTACCGTCAGATGAAGTGGTGCTTGCTAGAAGACCAGAAATTGACCCCGTCAGTTTAATATTCAACAATGAGCTTGAAGAATACACTCCTAAAAGGGTAAAGCGCAAAAGTCACAATTTCCTAAAGAATGCAGGGTAAGTAGGTAGTACTACTATAGTATTTAGGTAATATCTAAAGTCTAGACTCTAGAGTCAAAAAAATTTGAGGCTTCTTACAGACGAAGGGCAAGTGTCGGCGGCAGACGACGGTAGTCGACGGCAGTCGACGGCAGGCAAATTAAGTATATTTGAAAAGTGAGTACGGTAATGATATTGTAATCTTACAACAAGTGTTCTGGAAACATGATAGTTTTAGGAAAGGTCGTGGTAGGCCCCTGCAAGCGTCATAAACTGTCGACGGCCGCCGTCGACTACCGTCGACTGCCGCCGACGCGTGCCGCCGATACGCGCCGTTCGTCTGTAAGCGCTCGGCCTCTTACAGACGAACGGCACGTGTCGGTGGCACGTCGTGTCAACGGCAGTCGGCGGCACGTGTCGGCGGCAGTCGACGGGACGCTTGCAGGGGCCTACCACGAACTTTCCTAAAACTTTAATGTTTCCAGAACACTTTGTTAGGGTTCCGTACCCAAAGGGTAAAAACGGGACCCTATTACTGAGACTTCGATGTCTGTCCGTCTGTCCGTCTGTCTCCAGGCTGTAACTCAGAGTTGAGTACATAATCTGTGAAAATTTCAACTAGAGTTACCGAGATTACCGACTAGCCTAGTAAATGAATGCTTAAAAAGGGATGGTGTGAATGGAAAAGTCGAAAGCAGAAATTTTGACTTAAAAACTTTGTTTGGACTAATTTGAAGATAAAAATAACGGCTAGTCGGTACCTAATCCGTACGCTGCCGATACAGTGGACGTACTGTAAAAAAATATCCGTTTGATGCGAGACGTCCGTTGCGTACGATACCGTCCTGTGGACGCTTACCTTTACGCGGTACGTCACAACTGCAAGCGTGATAAACTGTTGACGGCTGCCGTCGACTGCCGCCAACACGTGCCGTCGACTGCCACCGACACGTGCATGATCTGTGCCTGCCGTCGACTGCCGCCGACGCGTGCCGCCGACACGTACCGTTCGTCTGGAAGCGCAACACAAAAGCAATTCCAACAACCATACTTATTACATTTCGAAGCTATAATAGTGAGATAAAAAAACTGCATGCTTGCTGTTGTTAAAGAATCTATTCAATGTAAAGATGTTTCTTTAAAATATTAGTACTTAGATATAATAGGTATTTATAAAAGTATTGACGTTTTAGTACAAGAACAAAACATCGAAGAGACATTGATTACGATGAGGATGAAATTGAGAAAGGGACAGAAGAATATACGAGCTCTTCGAATGAAGATTATGAAGAAGAAAGCAACATTCAGAGGTAAAAATGTATAATACCAATATGCAGGTTCGGGAATACAATCGATACTAATATTATACTACATAATATTATCCTTAATATACTTATATTATACATGCGAAAATGTGTCTGTCTGTAACCTCTTTACGCCCACACCTGCACCGCCGCGGCCGAACCAATATTGCTGGGACCTATGGGGATACCTTGAGTCCGGGAAAGGATATAGGATACTTTTTATCTCGGAAAAATGTACGGTTCCCGCGCGATAAACTAGTTTTGACGCAACGGAGTTGCGGGCGTCATCTAGTTTAGATTATTTTTATTTTTTGTACTTATGTAAATCTTTTTCCCTACTTTAACTTCATCAGCGTGGTTCATCCTGAGATGTATGTCGATCGAGGGCCTTTAGATGACGTAGAACAAGTTAGAAGACATCCTGAACTTGAAGAAGGTGAAATGGTCTCATCGGCTCATATTTTTAAGCCTCTCAAGTCTTATTCAGGTCAGTACTATAACATACGTAAAAAGTATAGTCGGCATCTTTTAACAGGATAGCTGGTAGGTCTCCTTTAAATCTTTAAACTGCAGTCGTTTAGTTCGTTCGTTCGTACACTTTGTAAGCAGCAATTACCAAGTCTACAAAAATCCAGTCAATACCAGCTGGCAGCTGAACACTTCCAATTTTCAAATTGCAGGAATCCACGCTTTCTGGAAAGGGCAGGGGGACAAACAGACAATACGAGAAACGCAGGCGAACATAATGAAACAGTATATGGACGAAGGTGCTGACCCATGCGATGATTTCTACCAGTACGCGTGCGGAAATTGGGCCGCTGTCAACCCCATACCTGCTGATAAGGCTGGGTGAATATCTTTTAGTTTACGCCTTAACCTTAATAATAATCGCAGAAGAGTAAACTTGCCACTAATACAGGCGCTAAAATAAAAATGAATGATGTAAATCTTTATATTTTAGGCTTAGATACGAGTAAATATAATGAGGTTAGGAATTATCTAGTAGTATTTTAATTGCAGGTACGATACATTTGAGATATTGAGAGAAAATCTGGACAGCGTACTAAAGGACTTATTGGAATTTAAAGAACACGAGCAAATATCATCAATGTACCCAGGGCTGAATTTAGATCTTCCGGACAATATTTTAAGTTTGATAAATTGCCCAATATGTAGCTGTAACACGCACGATGTTTTGGATGTGGTGGTGACGAATTCCAAAGAATCTGTAAATTATTATTCCGGAAAATTAAGACATAAAGATACATTTAATATGATGAACCGCAACAAAAGATATCCAAACATAGTATTGAAAAGAAAGTTTACGAAAAGAAACAACAGAGCAAACTACAAATTCAACTATAACTCTTTAAATACATACAATACTATTAAAGTCGATAAGATTGAACGTATTAAAGGAAAACTGAAAAAGATAGATGAAGGGAAGCATCAGCACCGAAAGAAAATATCGTTTTTCAAGAAGAAACGACGCAGAAGATCGATCGATTTAACAAACAATAAAGAGAAAGTAAATAATCAAGATGGCTTAGCTGTAAGCGACGCTACGTTAAAAGCACGATACCTTTTTAAGTCCTGCATGAGCCATGACATTTTGAGCGAAAGAGGTTTCAGACCTCTATTGGATCTCTTAGATCTTTTCGGAGGCTGGCCAATACTAGATCCCAATTGGGAATCAGATGGTTTTGATTGGTTGGAACTAATGGCTAAGTTGAGGCTATTCAATAACGACATTCTCATATCAGAATGGGTTGGACCAGATATAAGAAATTCTGATGAGTATGTGATACAATTTGATCAAACAAGTCTAGGTAACTATACAACGGCCTCAAAATAATATTATATTATCATAATATTATATTTTTTTATGTTACGATATAAATTCCATTTTAGATAAACATCTACCTTAATCAATTGACAAATAAACTATGAAGTAGATAGAGTATCTTATCTGTGAATTATATCATAGATAAGATACTCTATCTACTAGATAGTTGCTACTAAAATTTTAGGTCTACCAACTCGAGACTATTTTATTCAAGAAACAAATAAGATATATTTGGATGCGTATAAGGAATACTTAATTAAGATTTCTTTTATCTTAGGAGGTACTCCTAATCACATAGAGCAAAGCGCTGAAAAAATAATAGACTTTGAGATTCAGTAAGTTTCCATATTATTAAATTTCTGAAGTAACTACAACGAATTACCTACGAAATGCGGAAAAATCAATCTGATAGGTAACCTCTGTAATCTTAAGTCTCTGATGCTCTAAGCATTAGTCCTTGATTAAAATTAGACCTTCCTCAAAATTTGATTTGAAAGATTAATGATCGCATACTTAAACGCTTCTGAATCTTAGAAAATCAAAGCTGTAATCCTTTCATATATTTCAACAGTATGTACTGTCTCTACAGTAAAAAATTGGAAGATACCGTCTAGGTATATGAATGTCTGTTTACTCCGTTTAACTTTCAGACTGGCAAAGATAACGTCTGCTCCAGAAGACAGACGTAATGTCTCGGAGCTATACAGACGAATGACGCTATCTAAACTAGAAGAATTGGTACCAGAAATAGATTGGAGAAAGTACCTGTGCATAGTCATGAACAAGACAGTGCAATCAAATCAGCCCGTTGTGCTGTTCGCACTGACATACGTTCAAGTGAGATGAACCAGTGATATTTCTTTTCTGTGGGAGTTGTGATGATAAGTTTTTCTAATTCCCTACCATATTACTCTTCCTCATTTTCTTGCCATGCATCGGGGACGTAAAAATCCCCCTTCGTCACATTTTTAAATGCAAGGACCAAATCTTGCTGCTAAAGAATTTTGTTTAAAGAATTTCTATAATAGGAAGGTATACAATATACATACATAGGTCATATACTTTGTAAATAGTATAATATTATATCCACAGCGCTTGGTTCAATTGATACATAGGACGGATCCTAACACTTTATCAAATTACCTGCTGTGGCGCTTTGTGAGACACCGGGTGAACAATTTGGACGATCGATTCTCGTCTGCCAAACAGGAGTAAGTCTATTTATAACTCTCAATAGCGTCAGATAAATTCAACGAAACGACGCAAAATATTATGATAAGCAATAATTCAGTCGGTGCGTCAAATGCTCGGTAAAAGATTACAAGTACCTAAATAGTAATAGCTGAGCTTACAAGCAAGTGCCGACTAACTGATACAAGCGTTAGATATCCAGCATACAGTATGCTGAAAAAGATAGAAACATATTTTAACAAAAAGTAGTTACTTACACAATAATAATTGGTCCATCCATAAGTATGTAAGCAAACATTAATTAACTTGCTGATAAAAAAGATGCTGCTGAGTATGATACCGATTTCCACTAACTTATTAACGAACTTACTACTTATTAACAGCTGTTAGTTAAAAGATACTCCAAATTACAGATTCTACAACATCCTATTCGGTCGAGAGCAATCGCCGCCTAGATGGAAAAACTGTATAGCTCAGGTGAATTCAAACATGGGCATGGCATTAGGATCAATGTTCGTCCGAAAATACTTTGACGAGATGAGCAAAAACGACACACTGACCATGACAAGAGAGATACAACAATCATTCAGAGATCTCCTCCGTATGACCTCCTGGATTGACGACGAGACGAAGAACTTAGCAGCTCACAAAGTTGATACGATGATGCTGAGAATCGGATATCCAGATTATATTCTCAACAAAGACGAATTAGATGAGCGATATAAAGATGTAGTTATACACCCAGATAAATATTTCGAAAACATCCTGAATATATTACATCACTTGACTAAAACTGAACAGTCCAGGTAATAATTAAGAAGAATGTTATATGAACCAAATTTTAAGTAATAAGTAGGTACCTATATCAAATTATAATTTTTTTTGACAGGATAGGTCAACCTGTTAACAAGACCCTATGGAATACCGCGCCGGCAGTGGTAAATGCCTACTACAGCAGGAACAAGAACCAAATCATGTTTCCTGCAGGAATTCTTCAGCCACCGTTCTATCACAGGCATTTTCCACGATCTCTTAACTTTGGGGGTATTGGTGTTGTTATCGGTAAGCTATACAAAAGTATATATCCTACACCACATGTCCTTAAGGCTCCACTGACGCGGAGCTGGGCGGAGAGGAGCGGTGAAGAGCGGTGAAAAGTGGTCAGTGTTTTCACTGAAGCGGAGCGGAGATTTCGAGCATAGTGATTGGTCAATTCGAGCACCGCTGAGCTCCTCTCCGCCCCGCTCCGCGTCAGTGGAAACGCGGCCTTATCCTATTTTGTTGACAGCTTTTATTTGCATCTCTATTTTATTGTTTACGTTGTAAGAAGTGTTTAAACAAGTAGAAAAACAATATAAGCTGGCTTATATTGTTTATTTATATTAGGTCGTATTAAGACGCCCACTTTTGGGCGCTTGGCAGACGTGAGGCGGTTTTTGGAGTTTTTGCTTTGAATTTTCATCTGTCATTTTGGGTTTCTTCCAATTATTCAATTATTTTTCATACTGGTCTTATCTGTCTTCCCGTACCTCAAAGCCTTATTAATTTTGCAGGTCATGAAATAACACACGGGTTCGACGACAAAGGCCGGCTCTTCGACTGTGAGGGAAATCTCCACAGATGGTGGTCGGACTCCGCCATAAGAGCATTCCACAAGCGCGCTCAGTGCCTCATCGATCAATACGGAGAATATATCGTACCGGAAGTCAATATTAAGCTAGATGGGGTGAATACTCAGGTAAGAAAAAGTGGCTAAAGATAAAAGGATAAAACCTCTGCAAAAATTGCCATCAAGCGAAAAGAATCTATGACAACTTTTGCCATATTAAATATTGTAATGATGTCAATACATCTTTTAGCCTCTTATATTATGCATCCCTTGATCATCGGACTTAAACAAAACTGCTGGTCATTAGCAGGGTTGCCAACTTTTCCAGCCGCCATAACCGGACAACAAATTCATTAAAGATGTATCAACTATCAACATAATAAATACCTAAAATATATTAGGTGTAGGGTAGGAAAATCCGGTCGGAAGTTAGTGACCTGACCCCAACAATTCCTTCTAAAACCCAATAGTCCGGCCCGAAAACCGGACGGTGGGAACCCTGGTCATTAGCCTCAATTTGGGCTATATAAATACATAAGTTTCAGATCTAGATAATGTAAATTACATTTGATGCAGAATGTATTGAAATTTTAATGCAGTTTGATGGGTCGATCGACCAGGTAAAAATTCCAAAATGCCCATTATTTTCCAGGGAGAGAATATAGCTGACAACGGCGGCGTGAAGCAGGCTTTCCACGCGTACCTGCGCTGGCTGGAACATCACGACGCCTCTGACGAGCTCATGCCCGGCCTCAACCATACGCACAAGCAGCTGTTCTTCCTCAACTTCGCTCAGGTGGGGGTTTCGAAGTGCGAGTTTTGAGATATGTACCATCGAAGAAATTAATTCATTGGCAGTTATAATAATAATAATAATAATAGCTCCCACACCGGTTTCGGTGACGGTGGCCGGTTTCATTGAAACCAGGCCAGCTACGCAGGAGTAATTTTATAGTGCCCAGGTGTGTGCGCAGTACACAAGAGCACCTCTATTCCTTTACTCTCATAACCCAGTGGGACGGCAGACCGACACGACCGGCGAGAGATCAGGCGCAGGACCGACTTTTTACATGCCCATCCGACGCATGGATCGTCAGTTGTCAGAAAAATCAGGTGATCACTGATCAGCCTGCATTGTCCTAACCAAACTTGGAAATAACAACGCGGGAATCGAACCCACGACCTCCGAGTCAAGAGCCGCGCTCTATACCACTAGACCACGGAGGCGTTATTGGCAGTTGTCGGACCTACGGCATTTGGTCGAATTATGTCAATTCAATGCTATTGTTTGTAATGCTGTTGGCTGGGTTTAACATAACGCGACCAAATTACATAGGTCGCGGTCCGCCATCTGCCTATGAATCAACTTATCTGATAGTGCTGTATAGTATAGGTATTTTGCGCTCGAGCTCCGCAGATTTGTAAAAACCCAATTAAAAACGCAAGTAAAAATTTTTCAGTAAAATTACATAATATGATAAATTTCGATTTCGACAAGAGAGGCTTATGATTTGTTTTAGAATGTATATGTCGCAGCCAACTGGTTTAAATAGCCGTTCAATCAAATAGCTAGCCCTTTGACTGAACAACGCCATTCAATCACACGTCTAGCTTTTTAACTGAATATTGAAGTCGCTCAAAACGTTCAACACTACAGCTAATTCAAAAGCCGCCGTGTGATTGAATTCGTTTTATTTGCTGTTAAGTGTCGTCCGTCGCGTTCCGTCCGTATTTTGTATGCGTTTGAAACGCGGCGGAAACGCGGCGGAATTTACGCCGGCGTATTACGGCCTAGTGTGTTTAGACACAAAGGGCTAGCTCATAGCTGTTTGATTGAATGGCTTTTTTAACCAGTCGACTGCGACATATACCTACAGCAGACCAAACCGAAAGCAACTTGCCCTAGTTGTGTTAAAAATATTATGTCGGTCCTTTTTTAGGGTTCCGTAGTCAACAAGGAACCCTTATAGTTTCGGTCTGTCCGTCCGTCTGTCCGTCTGTCCGTCCGCGGTTTTGCTCAGAGACTATAGGACCTACAAAGCTGTAATTTGGCATGAATATACATATTAATAATGCCGACAAAATGATACATAAAATATTTAAAAAATATTTTTTTATGGTGTACCTCCCCTACACATCAAGCGGGGTTGAATTTTTTTTTCGCGCCCACCCTATCGTGTGGGGTGTCGTTGGATAGGTTTTTTAAAAATATTATGAGTATTCATAGATCATTTTCCGGTTTAGGGATCCATTTGTCAAATATTAAGTTTTAAAGTGGAAAAAATCGTTAGAGGCCAGTGTCCCCCGCTTCTACCAGCTAAACGGTTGCTTCTGGAAATGTGAAAAATTCACGGGAGTAGGAAATATGCTGAATTTAAAAGGAAAACTATCACGGCTAAGTTGACTTCATAAGTTATTGAGTAATAGTCGATCAATAATTTAAAAAAATGTATTCGGCGAAGTATAAAGGAAATTTTCGTTCAAATTCCTTTGAGATGATGTTGTTAGTAGTGTAAAACATGTTATAAATGTACATTCATTGACCGTACAGAAATTTTCAAAAACTAGCGGTGCTACGGAACCCTACATTGCGCGTGGCCCGACACGCACTTGGACGGTTTTACAAATCAAGTACACTAGGGCCTCAAATGGCCGAGCAGCACCATCAAAGCGAAGAATTATTAAATGATATCCTTTTTCAGGTATGGTGCGGCGCCATGCGTCCAGAGGCAATGCGCAACAAGCTGAAGACGACAGTTCATTCTCCTGGCAGGTTCCGGGTAGTCGGTACCCTGTCCAACTCGGAGGACTTCGCCAGGGAATGGAACTGCCCGCCGGGGAGTAGCATGAACCCCGCCATTAAGTGTAGTGTATGGTAGGGATCCTAGTGCCAGACCTTCGCCTGTTTTGACGGAAGGATAAAAAGATATTTGACGTAAGAAATGACGTGGTTTTCCACGTTGCATCGCAAGTCGCAACAATAGAAATTGCTGTAAAAATTACGAAATAAGATTAATAACAGGGTAGAAAATTAAGAGGTTAAGGCTGGCCTCACACAGCCGGAATGTCCCTCTGAATTCATAATCGGAAATTCATAATCTAAATTTCGGTACCTTGCCTCACACATCTTAAAAATTCAGATTGATCAGTAGTCTCTACGTCTTCTTCCATAAACGTCTTTATGGAAGAAGCATCGAAGAATTTTCACGCTGTCTTTTTTTCCTGTCATGGTAATCCTCTGCAATGGAAGTGTCCCATAATATACAAGGGCGGCTTTCAACGCATAAGATTTTTTTTCGTGTCAGACATCAGTCAGGTTCGCCGCTTGCAGTATCAACTGAAATAATTCATAATCTGATTTCATTATGTGTGTGCCGACTGCCGCTCTATTAAAATGTATGGGAATGCGCGCGATGCGAAATCATAATCTTAAATATTCCCATCCGGAATCCAGAACGCTCACCAGTATCATTCTTACAGATCGATCTGAGAAATTCATAATCTGAAAAAATCAAAATGTTGCGGAGCATACTGATATTGTATGGTATTCCTTTATTATATTACCTTTCTGAATTAATAATATTATGAATTCAGATTATGAATTCAGAGTAACATTCCGGCTGTGTGAGGCCAGCCTGCGGATGCGCGGATGACACGGCAGACGTGTCAAAAATATTATGTATTTTGTATGGACCCCATTCCCGCCACTAAAAGTTTTTGTTGAAAATGTGCTCCGCAACGAATCGGTCTCAAATTTTTCTCGGTTTTCTACTGCTCAAGAATTTATTCTTATTCTTATTTTATATTCAATCTTATATTCAATCAATATCAAATTCTTATTTTATAACTATAATATAATTATCAAATACTGGTTAGTGGTTACCACGTAAAGTACTTATTACTATGAAAATATTCACATTTCTGTTGTATAATAATTATTATTTATTGAGCAACATATTTACTTTGAAGTAGCTTTAAAAATATTATGTGAATTCATGGTTTGACGAAATAAATAATTATACACAACAATTTAAAATATTACCTACATCTTTTATTCTTAATTTACGGAGCACGGACACATAATAAATCTTGGCGATTATAATTACTTGAGATTTTTAAAATTACTAATTGTGAACAACGATAAGTTTAACCTAATATTAGCAAAGAAATCTCCAACAGAATAGATTATCTATTTTTTCGAAAAGCAGTTCAGCGTACGGGCCCTCCGAGGGGTCGCGTCGTAACGTAAAGAGATAGTGTTAGCCATCGAGGAGGCCCAAAAATGTTTTTTATAGTGTTACCTGTGATCTCCATTATATCACTGTTGGAAAGACATACCTCTATTATAATAATAGACTAAGGGCCTGTTTCACCACTTCCTGATAAGGTGCCAGATAGGCTATCCACAACTTATTTGACAGATGCTCCATAATCTATCTGTCAAGTTGTGGATAGCCTATCCGGCACATAAGGGCCTGTATTCACTTTGATTAGTGCGTGTGCTGGTGATTAGTGCAAGTGATTAGTGATTAGGAGAAATTAAAGGACTTGCACTAATCAGTCGCTGTCCACGCGTACTTTTTCCTGTTTACTAATCACCTGCACTAATCACTTGCACTTATTACTAAATAAAGTTAATACGGGCCTTATCAGGAAATGGTGAAACAGGTCCTAATAATAATTAGTTTTCCTAGTCCTACCCTTTTACTGAAATTAAAAGCAAAGCTTATAAAATAATAAATATAAAGATTTATAGAGCTTGGCAACACTAGATGAGAGCAATATATACAAACACTTGACAAGCACCTAGTTAGTATGACGTATTACATTTTTTTAGGATCTATGTAATATTAAGAGCCTTCTGATAAAGTGCCGAATAGGCTATTCACAACTTTTTTGACAGATTTTCCATATTTGATCTGACAAGTTAAGTGGTGCATAGCCTATTCGGCACTTATTAGGAAGTGGTGAAACAGGCCCTTAATCGAATATTAGGTATATGATATGTGTTATTAAAAATCGCAAAAGTGAAAAGACATCATTACAACCATGGACGCTACCACGGAATATATAACATAATATATTCCGTGGACGCTACAATACTTCGCAAATCATTGAGTGTTGTCACGACCATCAATATCATTTTCAACCTAGTAGACTGTAATCATTACGTGCGCACGATTATAAAGATAAGTGAAGGAAGACGATTAGGGTCATTAGAAATTAGTTGATGTTACAATTTGGACAACAAATCACGTGCCGTGCTGCATCTGGATCATTAGAATCTTTTAAAGGTTACTATTAACTAATTTAACCTTATTATGATCGTCACTCACTTTCTTTGTAAATTTTACGGTTTTCTATAAATAGCTGCTGTTTAGCATTGGTGTACTATTCCACAAAAAATCGGGTTTTGAGTTAATAATGCAGTTTTATTCTTTAGAACATAAGGTTTACGACAGTGAAATCCATGTTTTTGAAAACCCACTGTAGCCTATAATTCTAGAGTACAAAAATCATAACCTTTATAATACCATGTCCGTCCGTATGTCACAGCCACTTTTCTCCGAAACTATTAGAGCTATACTATTGAAACTTGGTAAGTAGATGTAGTATGTGAACCGCATTAAGATTTTGATGCAAAAATGGAACAATTATTAAAAATTTTAGGGGTCCCCAAAGGTACAACTGAAACAAAAATTTTTTTTTTCATCTAACCTATGCGTGTGGGGTATCTATGGATAAGTCTCCAAAAATCATATTGAGGTTTCTCATATAATTTTTTTCTAACCTGAATACTTTGCGAGAGAGACTCTTTCAAAGTGGTAAAATGTGTGTCCCCCCCCCACTCTAATTTTTAAAGTAGGGCATGATAATTCTAAAAAAACCGGCCAAGTGCGTGTCGGGCCAAGCGCAATGTAGGGTTCCGTAGTACCGCTAGATTTTGAAAATTTTTGTATGGTCAATGAATGTACTATCAGAGAAGTTGATTCCTATGCAGATGGCGGACCTACGTCGTGTGGTCGACTTATTTGTCAATTCAATGTTAGCTGTGATCGGTCGGCTGGGTTTGACGTAATGCGACCAAATTACTTAGGTCCGCCATCTGCATAGGAATCAACTTCCTCGATGGTACATTTATAACATGTTTTACACTACTAACAACATCATCTCAGTTACTTTCAAAGGAATTTGAACGAAAAGTTCCTTTATACTTCGCCGAATACATTTTTTTTAGTTGATCGACTATTACTCAATAACTTATAAAGTATTCTTAGCCGTGATAGTTTTCCTTTTAAATTCAGCATATTTCCTACTCCCGTGAATTTTTTCACATTTCCAAAAGCAACCGTTTAGCTGGTAGAAGGGGGGGACACTGGACTCTAACGATTTTTTCCACTTTAAAACTTAATATTTCACAAATGGATCCCTAAATCGGAAAATGATCTATGAATACTCATAATATTTTTTAAAAACCTATCCAACGACACCCCACACGATGGGGTGGGCGCGAAAAAAAAATTCAACCCCGCTTGATGTGTAGGGGAGGTACCATAAAAAAAAATATTTTTGAAATATTTTATGTACCATTTTGTTGGCATTATTAATATGTGTATTCATGCCAAATTACAGCTTTATAGGTCCTATAGTCTCTGAGCAAAACCGCGGACGGACAGACAGACAGACAGACGGACGGACAGACCGAAACTATAAGGGTTCCTTGTTGACTACGGAACCCTAAAAAATATATGATGAAGATAATGTAGATTACTATAAAAACTACTATACTATATTCTAGCCAGTAGTTTTTTTATACGTCATAAATGGTAAACCTTAATCTAAATTTCATTAAATCGACTGAAATATAAAAATTAATCAAAAACCTTTTAATTTCATAAAAATAAACCTTATTGTTGCTGCGGAACCCTTCATGGGCGAGTCCAACTCGCACTTGGCCGCTTTTTTTTTTGCTTAAAATAAGCAGAAAATAAAGATTATCCAAAAAAACCTTAAAACGCCGATTACTCAAAACTAGTTCTATGTGGTACACCAATGCTTAACAGCATCCAATAATTATAGTATAATTATGTGTCGCAGGCTGTTTGTAAAATACGCCGTTTTACATTACGGCTAGCCGTTTTCAAAAACAGGGCCGTTTTGTAATACGGCGGTTTTTAACAATTAGCCGGATTGTCAGTACGATACGTTCTTCAATAAGGCGGCCCATGTTTAGCCGCATTGTATCGCTACCTAAATCGTAGGGTGACCATGCTTAAACTATGTTTAAAATAATTTTGTACGTCCAACGATTACTCCACCGTTTGTGAACTGATTTTCAAAATAATGAAGATTATAATATTATAAGTACAGAAATAGTTGAGGTATAGGCAAATTCTGAAAAAGGCACTAACTACTTGAAGAGTAAACTTTAATTTACTAGAAATTCATAAAGAAATTCTGCCACATTCATAGCATCATATTTTTTACATTAATAATATTGTGTAGTGTGGTTTATATGGTTTAATAATAGAAATTATTTATTTGCACCTGAAAATTATTATGAAATTTACTGTTTTCTTTGTTTAAGGTTACGCCTTGATAATTTGGCTGTAGCGATGTCCATTTTTCTCAGCAATGACTAAAGCTAAGAAATTAAAGTTCATTGTCAGTATTCATCATGTCTTTGTCTTTGAATTACCCATAGCATAACACGATTGGTCAACTTTCATAACACAGAATAATCAATCAAAAAGACCTCTGTAAAAAACGGGATTCCTATTTTGCCAACAGAGGAGAGTGATATAAGCTTCCAAAATTTGTACATAAATTGGTTCTAGTATACACTTTAATTTGTCCATAGCTTATATGAAATGTTTTTATGGTTTTTAAATTATGCGACAAAAACCATTTTGTCGCTACGCCCTTTCCATTTTTGCTGTTCCATTGCTTGTTTTCTATGAGAGGCCAGGCCAGCCTCGCATAGAAAACAAGCAATCTAAAACACATCCAACACGGTTTTTTACTTTAACATGGCGTCACCTTAATTCACTCAAAACTTCACAATTAAGCAACATTTCAAGAAATGTCGGTATCCAACGACATTGTTGTTATGTCACAGGTAGCGCCACAAGTGTTAAGAATCGGAACTAAAAACGTTCAAAGAGGCGAATATTCTTTCGCTGTATAACATTATGGCTAGCGGTTTTGAATAACGTATGGCGCCGACGGCCGAATACATTCCGGCGGTTTTTGATTCAGCCGCATTCAATCCTGACTGTTTTTTAAAACGGCTAGCCGTAATGTAAAACGGCGTATTATACAATCCGCCTGCGACATATAATAATAAATTATTATGCATATTCAAAACTAGTTTAAAACGCGTACATTTTTGTATTATAATTAATACACATGGGAACTCTACGAAGTGCGGCCGTATTTTAATTGAAGTAGGTAGGTATTTGTAGTTATTAAAATTTTGTGTGGACTGTTCTTTGTAGTTTCAATGACTTTAAATGTTCCATGGATTGTCTATTTAATTGGATCTATAAGTATAATAACGCTTGCGAAATTGTTTTATTTTTAGTACTCGTTTGTAAAACAAATACCTACTTAACAAATTGTTTCAGAAAAATCCCATCATCATGGTGAAAGCACGAAAATATGTCGTAAGGAAACGTTTTCAAGGTCTCCCAAAGAGGTTCGATTATGAGATTGTTGAATATGAACTGCCACCTTTAAAAGACGGAGAAATTCTTGTAAAATCAGAGTGGATAAGTGTCGATCCATATTTACGAGCGTACAATTGGAATGCGCCGGTGGTGCCTTACGATCAATTCAGCTACCAAATTGGACTGGTCGTGGAAAGCAAGAATCCCAAATATCCCAAAAATTGCAGAGTCGTCTCCCACAAAGGTTGGTGTGATTATGCTATAATAGAGAAACATTTGTTAGAATCTGAATCAGAAAGCAAAGAAACGTTGGGACTACAAACGTACAAGCTGCCTGATTTGCAAGGCCTGCCCGATGTTTTGGGGATAGATGCGATCGGTATGATAGGAGCTACTGCTTATTTCGGATTCCTAGACATCTGTAAGCCTAAATCTGGCGAGACGGTTGTAGTTACTGGGGCAGCAGGCGCTGTTGGTACCTTAGTTGGACAAATCGCAAAAATAAAAGGATGCAGAGTCATCGGAATCGCAGGGTCAGATATAAAAGTCAAACACTTGGAAGACGAATTAGGCTTCGATAAGGCTATCAATTACAAAACAGAAGATATAAACTCTGCTTTAAAAGAAGCGGCTCCGAAGGGAGTAGATTGTTATTTTGATAACGTCGGTGGAGAGATAAGCAGCGTTGTAATGAGTCAGATGAATGATTTCGGCCGAGTATCTGTATGTGGTAGCATCAGTGCATATAACGAGGATCCGCGGCAAATGCCAAAAGCAACTATAATCCAGCCTAGCCTAGTCTTCAAACAAATAAAAGTAGAAGGATTTGTAGTTACGAGATGGCTTAAGCCCATCAACCAATGGCCCGAAGCGTTTGAAGAGCTTCTGAATTGGATCAAAAGAGGAGACATGAAAACGAAATATCACGTCACAGATGGATTTGATAAGATATTCGATGCGTTTGTTGGGATGCTAAACGGTGAAAATGTCGGCAAAAGCGTTGTTAAAGTTTAGTTGTAATAAACTACGTATACTTACAAAAAAATTAAGTAAATATACTTAATTATTATGTGTTTTTAATTGTGTTATTACCTGTATAATGTATTACGTTGGATTCTAATTGGAATATTTTATGCTTGTTGTAGTTAAAATAATATGTAACCCCTTACTAATAAAAATAGTTACGTAACGTATACGGTATAAATATTTAAGTTTGCTTGTCTATTTCTGTCATAATATAACGTTTCCAACATGCTAGACCAAATAGATCTCGAATAGTTAGGTAGGTATATCCGCTGTGGAAATATCCCTAAAATCTAAAATATTCATACCCCTAATATTTTTATTAACGAGAATGTCAAAGTTATTCATGCTCTACAATCTACATAAAAGTCAAATTCAATAATAATAATACAATCTTCTATTTTTCAAAACAATGTAAACACATTATCTAGATGTTTTATTATTTGGTTAATTTATTATCTTTTTTTCACAACTCTTTTATTTTAGTAGTGGAAATTACCAACTTCGACGCTAGGTACCTCTCTGCGTACCGTGACAGGTACAACGGTTTCTTCTACTCTCTTCTCACTATCCATCACGACTATCCGAGCTACCTCCAGCCACACACGAGCTTCCAGTACTGGAAGATCAAAACAATTTTATATTCGTTTAACATTTTATGATGCGTTATGAGTTTATGATCTAAGTGTTTCTCAACCTGTGGTTCGTGTAAGCCCCCTGGGGGTTCGCGAAAAAAAATTTCATAAGTCAGTCGCATTATAAAAAAGATTGGAAAACACTGACTTATTCAATACCCCTCGTGATGATTTGGGCATCACTCAGAGAAAAAATCTAACTGCCGCACTCAGTCATTTAATGATGATTAGACTTCAATATTTTAATAAGACTGACAGATAATGTATGGGAACTTTGTCAAAATTTTGAATTAATTACATTTAACTTTTAAGTAATAATTAATATTCCACTCTGAGTGCGGGACGCCAGTTAGACTGATGCAGATGTTAAGAATATACGATCGACACAAGAATGACACATCAGTTGATGTAATATTTATGAACCTAGTACCTACATTGAAGTAGAATTATCAAATCAGTTTCAGATAAAATTTTGTTTATCCATTTATCATTCTTACTATGATACGTATATGAAATGTTATTGTAATTCGTATAGCTCAGCATAATGTTATTATTTATTATTATCAGCAAGGCCATGGACCAAATTGCTACACGTCATTGCTTACACAGCTAATTTACATGCCAGGATTCTATGTTCCTATTCGGAGATTCTCTCCATCTCATTTCACATTCACATTTTTCTGTCAAAAATTAGGCTCCCTGACCTTATCTATACATATAAAATTACAAGTCCTGATTGACTGACTGACTGACTGTTTGACTGATTCATCATCGCAGGGCAAAAACTGTTAAAGTTACAGCCACGAAATTTGGTGAGCAGGGTTGTTTTATTAAGTAGACCCACTAAGGAAGGAATTTTGGAAATTTTAATCCGAAGGGGGTGAAATAGGGGTTGAAAGTTTGTATGAAAGTACCCGTCATTTCTTAATTTAGAAACATGAAACTTTACTTTTGGGCTACTGATTAAAAATGAATCAATATAATATATTTAAGCGTTTTTAGAAATTCTACCCCAAGGGGGTGAAATTGGGGTTGAAACTTTGAATGAAAGTCCGTCATTTCTTGAGTTATAAAATTATGACTTTGTTTTTGGGCTACTGATTAAAAATGAATAGATACATATTTAAGCGTTTTTGGAATTTCTACTGCCAAGGGGGTAAAATTGAGGTTGAAAATTTGAATAAAAGTCCGTCATTTCTTAAGTTAGAAACATGAAACTTTATTATTGGGTTACGAATTAAAATTGAATGGATATTATTATATTTAAGCGTTTTTGGAAATTCTACCCCCAAGGGAGTAAAATTGGGGTTGACAGTTTGTATGAAACTTTGTCAATTTTAAACCGATCGGTCTGAGACTTTGCATGTATAAAGCTACTATGACGTAGGCATCTCCCAAGAAAGGATTAAAAAAATTCCACCCCTAAGGGGGTAAAATAGGGGATAAAATTTTGCATGAAACTTTGTCAATTTTAAACCGATCGGGCTGAGACTGTGTATGCATAAAGGTTCTATGACGTAGGCATCCCCTCAAAAGAAATTTAATAAATTCTACCCCTAAGGGGGCGAAATAGGGGATGAAAGTTTTAGAAATTTTCTTAGACTTTCGACTGATTGAACTAAAAATTTGTACATTATTTTGAATATATTTTTTTACGTAAAAATTAATAATTAAGTATATTAAACAATTAATAATCTTTCTCTCAAGGAACAAACTAAGTCATCTACCTATCTATACATAATATAATAAAATCGTAAGAAAGTCAATTCTGTACATTGAATATTTTTGAAAAATAATACTTGGGACGTGATCTAACTATGCTAATGCGGACGAAGTCGCGGGAAACAGCTAGTTGGCTTATGTGCCTTCTAAGATCTTGGAGAGTACTTACTCAAAAGAGTGCAGAAAGTCGAAAGGAACAAGAGATCCAGGTTTCCGTTGACAACCACCATGGTATACATCAGCGCTGCTGCAGTCGGCGTCTGGCGACACAGTACCCCACGTAGAACAACTCCAAGCCATGGCAGAAAGAGGTGGTAGCGGAGTTGAGGTCGCTGAAACATTTTTTTCAATTAGGGGCTGGTATCTATCAGATAAGTTGTGGATAGCCAATCCGCCACTTATCAATAAGTGGTGAGACAGGCCGTAATTATTGTATTTTTTTATTACTTACATTGGCTACTGCCTGGAATATTACCTAAGTACTTAATTACTATTACGTCTTATAAATGGTCGCCGTTAAGCATTACTTGGTCCAAACAGACTCCTAAATGTGTTGGGTAGCAGGTGGGATTCGATGTTGTGAGGGGTGCAGCCCCATGCTCCGATAGCTTGGTTCCCATATATATAATTGAATTGAATTGAATTAGTGTCCTACTCCTAACCCAGATTTTTTTTTTGTTGTTAAAGTTTGAATGCAGTCTTGTTCTAAATCATCTAAAGAACATAACTGCATTCATAATTACTCAAAACGTATTTTTTGTGGGTTAGTACACTAGCAGCGTCCAATTTATATACAAATACAAATATACTTTATTGTGCACACAAATTACATTAAAACTTAAATACAAACAACAATTAAATCAGACATGTACACAAAGGCGGTTTTATATCCAGTTGCCTGCTAATTTGGGCGTGCAAAAGGAAACTGCGATAATGAAATAGCCTAGTATGTCCTTTCCTCATGGTCAATTCTGTTAAATTGTACCTATATCTTTGCTTTTTTAAAAAGCTTAGTAGCTTTGGAACCTAAATCTATACATATAAAAAAACTGTAGAAATGTGAATTCTGTACATTAAAGATATTCAAAAACTAATAAGCGGGGGGTGTCACTAGATCGCTATAGAAGCCAAAAATGTGATTAGTTTTTTGTCTGTCTGTCTGTCTGTCTGTCTTTCTGTCTGTCTGTCTGTCTGTATGTTTGTTCCACTATCACACGAAAACTACTGATCCGATTTGAAAGCGGTTTTCGCAGATATATGTGTCTTCTTCCAACTTAACATCTGGTGTATAAAAAAATTTCCCCCCACCCCTCTAAGGGGACAAAAGAGGGGTCAGATTTTGTATCAAACTTTTTCTTTAACACGAAAACTACTGATCCGATTTGCATACGGTTTTCGCAGATATATTTGCCTTCTTCCGACTCAACATCTGGTGTACTTATAAACTTTCCCCCCCACCCCTCTAAGGGGACCAAAAAGGGGGTCAGATTTTGTATCAAATTTTTTTTCTTTAATGAACTTACGTCATATTATTAACTGTATTTTCCAACTTAACATCATGTGTACACAACCCCCCCACCACCCCTCTTATGGGACGAAAGAGGGGGGGGGGGATAAGATTTTGTATCAATTACTGATGAAGTAGAAATACTTTAAATGGCAAAACAATGTTTGCCGAGTCAACTAGTTATTAATATTTAAATCTTTTATTTTTGTGACTTGAACCTAGGTACATAAATTAAAAGGCGATTATATGCCTTTTAATTGACCAAAAAGGGGGTCAGATTTTGTATCAAATTTTTTTTCTTTAATGAACAAACTTACGTCATATTATTAACTGTATTTTCCAACTTAACATCATGTGTACACAACCCCCCCCCCCCCACCCCTCTTATGGGACGAAAGAGGGGGGGGGGGATAAGATTTTGTATCAATTACTGATGAAGTAGAAATACTTTAAATGGCAAAACAATGTTTGCCGGGTCAACTAGTTATTAATATTTAAATCTTTTATTTTTGTGACTTGAACCTAGGTACATAAATTAAAAGGCATATCGCCTTTACATAAATTATGTACCTAAGTTCAAGTCACAAATATGCCTTTTAATTTATGTACCTAGGTTCAAGTCACAAAAATAAAAGATTTAAATATTAATAACTAGTTGACCCGGCAAACATTGTTTTGCCATTTAAAGTATACTCTATCTTTGCAAAATTGCAACGCAAACTCTAAACCGGCGCCAGTCAATAGAAATAATCAGCATCATATTATAGGTCTACCAGAATCTGATGGCAATTTTTGACAGCAGATTTTCAAAAAATATCCTTGATCATTGGATAAATTTTTATACTTAAGTATTTGCATGTTTCACACACAAAATAAGCCGCTAAAGGAATAAAAAAGGATGAAAATGTTTTATTCCTATTACCTCAGTATTGCTAGATAAGAGTCAATTTATTTTCTCACTTTTTGCCATCAGATTCTGGTAGCCCTATGATATTATTGTTTTTAATACTGTTGTTTTATAGTCAAGATACTGAATAGTGAACATCGCTTCATCATTAAGAATGCTCCAACTTTTTAATTAGCAGGTCGGATGTCTGTCAGTACGAATATCGACGTTAATGACATTAAAATAAGATTCATATTAGCGCGCCTTGTACAGTGGCGGTTACGACGCTCGACGCGTTTTTGATATGGCGAAAATGTATGAAAAAATTTGAGAAATTTTCTTATTTTTCTTATAACTGGAAAAGTTGTTTATTTTTATATAAAATTTTTAGCGGACTTTATAGAGGACTAAATAAGCAACAATTTTTTCGTATGTTTATTTTCCTCAGTTCAGTGTATTTAGATATTAAGGTACCTAATCAGACCCCATTTTTTTCATATTTTGCGATTATTGTGATGGTTAAAACGTATTTTATGTGAAAATTTTGTATGCGGCTATAGAATTTTTATGGTACAGTCGTGGAGATGAATATATTATCTTTCATTTGAAACCAAAGTATCCTCGCAGTTTGACTCCTAATTCTTTAATAGGGTACCGGAAAATCGCTGATATTTGTAATAGCGTCCTTAATCATGATTCATGAGCCCGCGCAGTCGATACAAATATGTATTATCGATATTGAAAAATTGATAGGTCATGACGTGAAGTTGCATGCAAATCATTGGTCATCATCGTCACTCATCGCCATCTTGTTATGTCATTGATCGCCATCAACTTATAATATCTGCAACTTCACGCCTGTGCCCACAAACACATGATACCTAAATAAATGTGTTGCCTGTGTCACTACTCGCTAGTATATTATCCGTATTATCATTTATCTGTGCCAGTGCCGGCTTTAGTTCCAAGACCGAAGCACGTAAGTACGAAAACTTTTATTTCTACTAAATACACTTGCGAAATCTAGATAATTAAGTTAAAAAGACATGTAGTTTAGGTACATGTATGGTAGTATAATAGACAGTATTTGATTTGTGTCTAGGCATTGAGATGTATCTAGGTATTATGTTAGTAATGTAAATTGATAACATCCGTTTTTATTAAGTATTTCCCTATTGACCGAATTACCATTATTGACCTAACTCCTAAGCTACTGTTAAAACAATTGGTTAAAACAAGAAATAATAGCAAAACATTTAATTAAGTAATAATTGAAATCAGTGTTTCCCAAGCTGTTTTTATAGAGCTCCCCTCGAATAACAAAAACACTAATTACTTATATATGCTTATGCATGTCATTTGTAGTATTTTTTAGTTTTACCGCGTTTTTATCATTATTTACAATTCAGATTCAGAGGGACAAGCCTATACTCACGAATTGTACTTACTCTTTTATTAGGGTTCCGTACCCAAAGGGTAAAAACGGGACCCTATTACTAAGACTTCGTTGTCTGCCCGTCTGTCTGTCTGTCTGTCTGTCGCCAGGCTGTATCTCAAGAACCGCTATAGCTACACTTCTGAAATTTTCACAGGTTGTGTATATCTGTTGCCGCTATAATAACAAATACTAAAAACAAAATATTAAATAGGTAATATTAATATTTAAGTGGCTGCCATACAACATGATTTTTTTGGCCTATTTTGCACGATATCAATAATGGCAACAGGTAAGCTCTTGAAATTTTCACAAAGACCTATGATAATATATGTTTACTTTAATAATTAATAATAATATTATTTAAATAAAATAAAAAATTAAGGGGGGGCTCCCATACAAAAAACACAATTTTTAGCCTAATTTTGCTCCTGTAACCACAGAATATATAAATTAGTTGCTGTAACGGTAATTTTTCTCCATGTAACGGTACGGAACCCTTCGTGAGCGAGCCCCACTCGCACTTGGCCGTTTTTTTTCAAGTATACGTTTTCTACACTACTATTATAAAGAGGAAAGATTTGATTTTTTGTTTGTTTGTTTGTTTGTTTGTTTGTTTGAGTCGATTAGGCTCCGAAACTACTGGACCGATTTGAAAACTTCTTTTGCTATTGGAATCTTACATTATTTCTGCTGAACATAGGCTACATTTTATTTTGGAAAAAAGTAGGGTTCCGTAAGATATTTGAGTTTTTCGGACGCAAGGTGTAAAAAATCAGCTAGAAAAGTTACTTATTTTGCGTACGCTGCCTAAACTATAAAAGATAGAACCATAAAATGTTCTAAGTAATTGTAGATCTTATAAATATCTACAAAAAAGTCCGCGACACACTATACCTATCTATGTCGAGTGAGGCACAATAACCATTTATTTATTTAAAAATCCTGAATTTTTTTTCGACTAAATTTAAACGGATATATTTTACTCACGCTATTAATCCTTATCAAAATAAATTATTTTATCACTAAGTACAGTTTATGTAGATAATATTTGGTCTTTGAATGATTAAAATTGGACGTTTGGTTTTGAAATTATGGCGAAATTAAAATATTACGATAGTGGGCGTCACCAAAGCGCGAGCGGAGGAAGACAATATTCTGTTGTAGAAATGAAAATTCTGTACATAAAAGATATGAAATGACACCCGAAATTACACCTTTGTCACTACATCGCTATAGAAGCCAAAAATGTGGTTAGTTTTTTGTCTGTCTGTCTGTCTGTCACTCTTTCTGTCTGTCTGTATGTTTATGAAAAATACTGATCTGAAAAATACTGATCCGATTTGAATGTGGTTTTCGCAGATATATTTATCTTCTTCCAACTTAACATCTGGTGTATAAAATTTTTTCCCTCCACCCCTCTAAGTGGACAAAAGAGGGGGTCAGATTTTGTATCAAACTTTTTTCTTTAACACGAAAACTACTGATCCGATTTGCATACGGTTTTCACAGATTTGCATACGGTTTTCACAGATATATTATATTTGTCTTCTTCCAACTCAACATCTGGTGTATAAAAATCCTCCCCCCCCCCCTCCCCTCTCAACCCTCTCTGGGGACCAAAGAGGGGTCAGATTTTGTATACAACTTTTTTCTTTAGTGGACTTACTTCATATTAGGTATTAACTGTGTTTTTCAACTTAACATCTGGTGTATGACCTTCCCCCCCCCCCCACACCCTCTTAGGAGACAAAAGAGGGGGTAAAACATGTATCAACTGATGATAAAATATACTTTAAATGGCAAAACAACGTTTGCCGGGACAGCTAGTCTTTTAATATTTTCATCTAGTAGTGACTAGTGATAACTTTATTTTTGTCTAATTTTACACCTTTCGAAATAATTAATCTGCATCGATATCTAGATAATTAATATAGTCTGTCAAGAAAGTCATGACAGGCGGGAAAATTTTTAAATGAAATAAAAAATATGAGAACTTTATTAATTCGAGATAAAAATGTGCAAGGTGACAATATTTAAAATGTAATAACAGCTATCTAATAAGCGTTCTCTGGAGGTTCTCTGTGAAAATACAAAGAAAAAAAAAGCGGCCAAGTGCGAGTTGGACTCGCCCATGGAGGGTTCCGCAGCAGCAATAAGGTTTATTTTTATGAAATTAAAATATTTTTGATTTATTTTTATATTTCAGTCGATTTAATGAAATTTAGATTAAGGTTTACTATTTATGACGTATAAAAAAAACTACTAGCTAGATCTCGTTCAAACCCATTTTCGTTGGTAGTTTTTATAGTAATCTATATCATATATTTTTTTTAGAATTATCATGCCTCTACTTTAGAAATTAGAGGGGGACACACATTTTTCCACTTTGGAAGAGTCTCTCTCGCAAACTATTCAGGTTAGAAAAAAATGATATGAGAAACCTCAAAATGATTTTTGGAGACCTATCCATAGATACTCCACACGCATAGGTTAGATGAAAAAAAATTTTTTTTGTTTCAGTTGTACCTATGGGGACCCCTAAAATTTTTAATATTTTTTCCATTTTTGCATCAAAATCTTAATGCGGTTCACAGACTACATCTACTTACTAAGTTTCAATAGTATAGCTCTAATAGTTTCGGAGAAAAGTGGCTGTGACATACGGACGGACGGACGGACGGACGGACAGACAGACAGACAGACAGACATGACGAATCTATAAGGGTTCCTGTTTTGCCATTTTGGCTACGGAACCCTAAAAATACACCATAAATGCGTGAAATACGTTTAGAAAATTTTCCCGCCTGTCATGACTTTCTTGACAGACTATAAACGATAACTAGGTACACATTTTACTATATATGTATATTGTATATAATCACAAACATGTTGGTAGGACATTTAAAAACAAAATAGTATATCATATTATATTATGGTCATAGTGATAATGACAAGTTTATTTTATATCTAACGACTAGATGTCCCGTGCGGCTTCGCCCGCGTAAATTAGGAATTTTACGAAAACCGTACATTTTCCCGCAAAAAGTTCTGTCCCTTCACGTGGTCTATTCTATATCTGTGAGTTGTGACAAATAATATCAAAAATGCTCTAGTACTTCGTGAGATAAACCCTTTCTAGTTTCTAATAATTTTCCCGGGTTTTTCCACATTTTATTCTGATTCTTCGGTCATATATATTTTAGTCTTAGCGTAAGTAATAATAAATAGCCTTCCTCGATAAATAAGCTATTTAACACTGTTTTTTTTTTTTAAATCGGACCAGAAAGTACTTCCTGAGATAAGCGTGTTCGAGCAAACAAACAAACTCTTCAGGTTTTAAATAATATTAGTAGTAGATATACATTTTTTTAAATCGATTGACAAACTCGAGTCTCGATCTAAAAGACTATGAAACGTATCATGGGACGATACCGTGGGAGAGCCATGCTTCGGCACGAATGGGCCGGCTCGACCGGAGAAATACCACGGGCTCACAGAAAACCGGCGTGAAACAGCGCTTGCGCTGTGTTTCGCCGAGTGGTGAGTTGACCGGAGGTTCGCGTAGTGTATATTTTCTTTGCCGGAGGCCCAATCTCCTACCCGTTTCCCTTCCCTACCCTCCTTTATTTCCTTCCCTACCCTCCCCTATTCCCTTCCCTATCCTCCCCTACCCTATTACGCTATTCCCTCGTAAAAGGCCGGCAACGCACCTGCAGCTCTTCTGATGCTGCGAGTGTCCATGGGCGACGGAAGTTGCTTTTCATCAGGTGACCTGTTTGCTCGTTTGCCTCCTTTTTTCATAAAAAAAATGGTACTTGGTAGTGATGATGATGACGAATGAAATTTGCATAGTAGAATCTGCTATCCGATCTTAAATCAACACCGAAACTCTCAAACGTATATCTATGAAGAGTCAGGAGTTCTCTCAGCAGCTCCCGAACCATGGGTGGGTGTTGCTGGGTCCAAAGTCTTACTTGTTGTTAGCATATACTCGGAATACTTCTCATGAAACCAAAGTCACCACATGTTTCCATATAAATTTTGAGGAGTTCCCTCGATTACCCATGGATTCCTTCATCAGATCACCATTTTTGTGAACATGATATTAAATTGGGATAATGCCCTATACACCAAAAGAAAAATTTTGAAAATCGGTTCACAAACGGCGGAGTAATCGTTGAGCATAAAAAAACGAACATAACACCTCCTCCATTTTGAAAGTTGGTTAAAATTATAGCCTATGTGTTATTCTGATGCATAAGCTATATTGTTGTAAAGTTTCATTAAAATCCGTTCAGTAGTTTTTGCGTGAAAGAGTAACAAACATCCATACATCCATACATCCATACATCCATACATCCATACATCTATACATCCAAACTTTCGCCTTTATAATATTAGTAGGATTAACGGTACACTATCTTAATTCATAACTCATAGGTAACGCATAAAAGTTAAGGATAAAGGAGCATGATTATCACATTCTTATTTTTTTCACACTTAGGTACTACTAAATGATCACACTATGGTCTATGATTACATTATTTTTATGTCATGATTTATAATGACTACTACTAAGAGTACAACCCTGGCATGACTTGCAATTATTGTTGGGTTTTCATATTTTATCTTATCAGACTCTTATAAATTTTTATGTTAACGTTATTCAAATAGTTATGTTGTTATGCCACTTTGTAAATAAAATATAATAAAGTTGGACCACCTTGTAATACCATTACACTGGGCGGAGATTAAAACTAAGTTTGTAAGAACTGAAACTCTTTTTAATGGTGCGCTTATACGGGCAACTAAATATATTGATCAACTCCAGTCAATTCTCGTCAACTTTGACGTCACGACTACATCAAGCAATTTGCGGCAACAAGCAGCAATATTGCGCAATACAAAGTGATGTGGCCATCGAAAAAATTGAGAGATATGACATCGAGCGATAGAAATAAATTGTTCCAGATCGCACCATTCGTGTCGCCTAGCAATATTGCCGTAATTATTGCCCGTGTAAGCGCATCTTAAAGGTAAATAATTGGCAAAGTGCGAGTCGGACATGCGCACGAAGGGTTCCATACCGTTATAGAGTGAAAGTTGGCAAGAAATGTGTTTTTGTATGAGAGCTCCCCTTAAATATTTATATTATTTTAATTTTATTATTAATTATTAAAGTACAAATAAAATTTATAATTTTGTGAGTATTTCAAGTGCCTACCTGCTACCATTATTGATTACGAGCAAAAAAGGCCAAAAAAATCACGTTTGTTGTATGGGAGCCCCCCTTAAGGTGACGCCATGTTAAAGTGAAAAACCGTGTTGGATGTGTTTGAGATTGCTTGTTTTCTATGCGAGGCTGGCCCGGCCTCTCATAGAAAACAAGCAATGGAACAGCAAAAAATTGAAAGGGCGTTGCGACAAAATGGTTTTTGTCGCGTAATTTAAAAACCATAAATATATTTCATATAAGCTATGGACAAATTAAAGTGTATACTAGAACCAATTTATGTACAAATTTTGGAAGCTTATATCACTCTCCTCTGTTGGCAAAATAGGAATCCCTTTTTTTACAGAGGTCTTTTTGATTGATTATTCTGTGTTATAAAAGTTGACCAATCGTGTTATGCTATGGGTAATTCAAAGACAAAGACATGATGAATACTGACAATGAACTTTAATTTCTTAGCTTTAGTCATTGCTGAGAAAAATGGACATCGCTACAGCCAAATTATCAAGGCGTCATCTTAAATATTTATTTTGTTTTGTTTTTAGTATAATTTGTTGTTATAGCGGCAACAAAAATACATAATCTGTAAAGAATTTCAGAAGTCTAGCCATAGCGGTTCTTGAGTTACAGCCTAGAGACAGACGGACAGACATAGAAATCTCAGTAATAGGGTCCCGTTTTTACCCTTTGGGTACGGAAAAGAACAGAGTAATATTAAGCGTTTAAAAACCGACCAAGTGCGTGTCGGGCCACGCGCAATATAGGGTTCCGTAGTACCGCTAGTTTTGATAATTTTTGTATGGTCAATGAATGGACACTTACAACGTGTTTTACGCCTAGGTACTAACAACATCCTCTCAGTAACGTTCAAAGGAATTTGAACGAAAAGTTCCTTTAGGTCACAGAAATAACATCAACTTTAGGTACACTTCGCCGAATACATTTTTTAGTTGATTGACTATTACTCAATAACTTATGAAGTCTTCTTAGCCGTGATAGTTTTCCTTTTAAATTCAGCATATTTCCTGCTCCCTTGAATTTTTCACATATCCAGAAGCAACCGTTAAGCTGGTAGAAGGAACACTGGACTCTAACGATTTTTTCCAATTTAAAACTTCATATTTCACAAATGGATCCCTAAATCGGAAAATAATCTTAGAATACTCATAATATTTTTAAAAAACCTATCCAACGACACCGCACACGGTGGGGTGGACGCGAATAAAATTCACCCCCTAATTGATGTGTAGGGGAGGTACCGTAAAATTTTTTGGCATCATTAAGATGTGCATTCATGCCGAATTATAGCTTTTTTTATAATGTAATTCGGGGCCGTCTATGGGCTATTCGCCCATATCCTTTTTTTGCTCTCTTTTTATATTGGTTTTTCGCACCAAGGATAATTATTGAAATAATATTATTAATGTAATTGTAGTCCATCACGCCATGGACTTTTTTTATTTTTTATTAATATACATAATATAAATATTACTTATATAAAATATATAATACAACATGTTATATACTTAGGGCCTGTTTCACCACTTCCTGATAAAGTGCCGGATAGGCTATTCACAACTTTTTTGACAGATTCTCTATACTCGATCTGTCAAGTTAATTCGTGGATAGCCTATTCGGCACTTATTAGGAAGTGGTGAAACAGGCCCTTACAGATATAGATAATATTACTTATAATATGTCATAATAATATACATATATATACACATAACAATATATGATACTTCCCAGTGTGGCGGCTAGTAGATCCGACATTTTCCGATTTTCTTAGATATTATGCTGCTCCACCCTTTGCAAAGGCAAATTATAGCTTTGTAGGCCTATAGTCTCTGAGCAAAACCGCGGACAGACAGAAGGAGAGACAGACCGAAATTATAAGGGTTCCTAGTTGACTACGCGGAACCCTAAAAAACAACTTAGTTGCCAGTAAAAGCCCAGTCTACACTACTACAATAATTATAAACTATCATCAGTTATAACAACTAAGGGCCTGTCTCCCCACTTTCTGATTAAGTACCGAATAGGCTATTCACAACTTTTTTGACAGATTTTCCATACTTGATCTGTCAAGTTAATTGGTGGATAGCCTGTTCGTCACTTATCAGGAAGTGGTGAAACAGGCCCTTAGTATTTTAAACTTCAAAACATAACCAATGAGGAACATAAACATTAAGCAAGCATCAAAGTAAAGTTAAAATCTATAATATAATAAAACTGTAGAAATGTGAATTCTGTACATTAAAGATAATATCCAAAAAGCGGCCAAGTGCGAGTTGGACTCGCCCATAAAGGGTTCCGCAGCAGCAATAAGGTTTATTTTTATGAAATTAAAAGGTTTTTGATTTATTTTTATACTTCAGTCGATTTAATGAAATTTAGATTAAGGTTTACCATTTATGACGTATAAAAAAACTACTGGCTAGATCTCGTTCAAACCAATTTTCGTTGGTAGTTTTTATAGTAATCTACATCATATATTTTTTTTAGAATTATCATGCCCCTTCTTTAGAATTTAGAAATTAGACACACATTTTACCACTTTGGAAGAGTCTCTCTCGCAAACCATTCAGGTTAGAAAAAAATGATATGAGAAACCTCAATATAATTTTTGGAGACTTATCCATAGATACCCCACACGCATAGGTTAAATGAAAAAAAATTTTTTTTTGTTTCAGTTGTAGGTACCTATGGGGACCCCTAAAATTTTTAATAATTTTTCCATTTTTGCATCAAAATCTTAATGCGGTTCACAGACTACATCTTACACTTACCAAGTTTCAAAGTATAGCTCTAATGGTTTCGGAGAAAAGTGGCTGTGACATACGGACGGACGGACGGACAGCAGACAGACAGACAGGCATGACGAATCTATAAGGGTTCCTTTTTTGCCATTTTGGCTACGGAACCCTAAAAAGTAATAAGCGGGGTATCACTAGATCGCTATAGTAGAAGCCAAAAATGTGGTCAGTTTTTTGTCTGTCTGTCTGTATGTTTGTTCCACTATCACACGAAAACTACTGATCCGATTTGAAAGCGGTTTTCGCAGATATATTTGTCTTCTTCCAACTTAACATCTGGTGTATAAAAAAATTCCTCCCACCCCTCTAAGGGGGCAAAAGAGGGGTCAGATTTTGTATCAAACTTTTTTCTTTAACACGAAAACTACTGATCCGATTTGCATACGGTTTTGGCAGATATATTTGTCTTCTTCCAACTCAACATCTGGTGTATAAATTTTTCCCCCCCACCCCTCTAAGGGACCAATAAGGGGGTCAGATTTTGTATCAAATTTTTTCTTTAATGGGCTTACTTCATATTATTAACTGTATTTTCCAACTTAATATCAGACAGTGCATAATTTTTCCCCCCACCCCTCTTAGGGGACAAAAGAGGGGGTAAGATTTTGTATCAACTCATGAAGTAGAAATACTTTAAATGGCAAAACAACGTTGCCGGGTCAACTAGTTTGCAATATTTGCTAACTCATTCCTGTTGTTATTCCAGGTAACCTAGGCTCAAAATGGTAAAGGCACGCAAATATGTGGTGAAGAAGCATTTCCAGGGTATGCCAAAGAGGGATGATTACGAAATCGTAGAATATGAACTGCCACCGCTTAAAGATGGAGAGATCCTGGTCAAAGCGGAGTGGGTCAGCGTAGACCCTTACCAGCGCGCGTACAACCTTCGGAACCCAGTACCCTATGACCAATTCAGCTTCCAAGTCGGTCTAGTCCAGGAGAGCAAGAATCCAAACTACCCAGTCGGAAGACGAGTGGTGTCACACAAGGGCTGGTGTGACTACTGCATCATCAATGAGTCACAGGTTAATCTCTTCAACGTCTACCTGCTGCCGGACATGCAAGGTCTTCCCAACGAGCTTGGCATCGGAGCTGTTGGCATGCCGGGAGCAACCGCCTACTTTGGACTTCTGGAGCTCTGCCAACCTAAGGAGGGCGAGACAGTCGTCGTATCTGGAGCCGCGGGCGCAGTGGGTACCCTCGTGGGACAGATCGCCAAGATCAAGGGATGCAGAGTCATCGGATTCGCCGGATCAGACGATAAGGTGGCATTCCTGGAGAAGGAGCTAGGTTTCGACAAGGCCATCAACTACAAAACCGCGGACATCAACGCGGCCCTCAAAGCTGCAGCTCCCAAAGGTGTGGACTGCTACTTCGACAACGTTGGAGGAGAGATGAGCAGCATCATTATCGGCCAGATGAACGATTTCGGCAGAGTCGCCGTCTGCGGAAGCATCAGCGCCTACAACGACGACCCGAAGCAGATGCCCAAAGCCACCATCCTCCAACCCAGTCTGGTCTTCAAGCAGCTCAAGATCGAGGGCTTCCTGGTCCACCGCTGGAGCCCCAAGGAAAAGTGGCCCCAGGCCTTCGCGGACCTCGTCAAGTGGATCAAGAGTGGGCAGATCAAAACCAAGTCTCACGTGACCGAAGGTTTTGAGAATATTTTCGACGCGTTCGTCGGAATGTTGGCCGGAGAAAATACGGGCAAGGCCGTTGTTAAAATATAAGTGTCGTCTTTCGAGTGAAAGTTATATATTTTTATGTTATTTATTGTAACAACAGAATTTTATTAAATTTTAAGCTGATAAGTAGGTAAAATGTTGAAATAACTGTTTTAATTCTGTTTTTTTTTTATTATTTTTAGGGTTCCGTAACCGAAGGGTAAAAACGGGACCCTATTACTGAGACTTCGATGTCTGTCCGTCTGTCTGTCTCCAGGCTGTAACTCAAGAATGGTAATAGCTAGAGAGTTGAAATTTTCACAGATTATGCATATCTGTTGCCGCTACAACAAATACTAAAAATAAAATAAAGGTAACATTTAAGGGGGGCTCCCATACAACAAACATGATTTTTTTGGCTTTTTTTGCTCGTAATCGATAATGGCAAGTGGCAACAGATAGGCACTTGAAATATTCACAAAATACTTAATTACATTTGTAATTTAATATTTAATAATAAAATTTTAATCAATTAAATAATTAAGGGGGGCTCTCATACAAAAACACTATTTTTTCGCTTTATAACTTTACGGAACCCTTCGTGCGCGAGTCCCACTCGCACTTGGCCGATTATTTAAAGCAAATAATATCTAAGATGTTCATAATAATGATAAAAATATGTTGCATAATTTACATTAGGTATACGAAAGTGATTAAATTGTTTTGTTTCCTACAAAAATTTAAGTTATTATAATATATAAAAATTTAAATAAATAATATAAAAAATATTATATTATATCTATACTAATATTATACTTCTGAAGAGTTTGTTTGTTTGTTCGAACGCGCTAATCTCAAGAACTACAACTACTAACTAACGATCGTACCACGATTTGAAGAATTCAGTGTTACGGCCGGGACACAAAAACACGTCGTGTCGTAGAAACTCACGAGTCACGACACGACGTCGCGTCGTAGAAACTCACGACACGACACGATGCCGTTGATGCATCGATATACCTACTTGGATGTATCGACGGCGTCGTGTCGTAGTTTTTTACGATGCTCGTCGTGGATTCCCACGACACGACGTCGCATCGTGAAACGGCGCCGCGTCGTGGTACGACACGACGTCTTATCGGGTTTTTGTGTCTCGGCCCTTAGATAGACCATTTATCGAGGTAGGATATATTTTAACACTCTAAGACTAATAGGAGCGAAGAAATAGAGGAAAATGTGGAAAAAACGGGAGGAAATTATTTGAAAGGGCTTATTTGAACGCGCTAATTTCTGGAACTACTGCTGCTTTAAACAATGTATCTTTAGTTAAAAACGATGACGAAATTCGTTATCAAAATATATGCGATTTGACATAAGTCATCGCTAAATGACATTTCGCTTGCGAAGACTAATTTCAGATTCCATACATTTTGATAACGAATTTCGTCATCGTTTTTAACGAAAGGGACTTTGTCTACGCCTACGGCCTCTGGTCCGATATGAAAAATTATTTCAGTGTTAGATAGTCCATTTATCGAGAAAGGCTTTAGGCTATATTTTATCACGCTAGGACTAATAGGAGCGAAGAAATAGAGGAAAATGTGAAAAAAACGGGGGAAATTATTTGAAAGGGCCATCTCACGAACTACTGGAGCAATTTTTTTGTTAATTGGCACATAATATCTATTAGTCGTGTGCGTACACGACAAAAAATGAGGAATACGGCTTTTGCTGAACCAAAGGATTTCCTTTGGCAGGATTGATCTTTATATCCCTAAGATGGGTTTACGAAGTGGAGCCACTTTAGGTTTATAACAAAGTCTGAGGTCAATAACTGCGTAGGATTTAGGTATAAAAAAGGTCGAGTTTGGTATCATTTTCGATTGAATCGAGTGTTCTGGAATAATATTTAGATAAAAGATAGTAAAAATAAAATAAAAATAAAAATCTGGAATTTCACGGAAACCGTACATTTTTTACAAATTAATAATCCATGTCTCACGTAGTCTACTATAATATATATTCGTGTCAAATGACATAAAAATTGCTCCAGTAGTCTGTGAGATATTAGACCTTTCAAAAAATTTTCCCCGCTTTTTTACATTTTCCTCTGTATCTTTGCTCTTATTGGTCTTAGCGTGATAAAATATAGCTTATAGCCTTCCTCGATAAATAGGCTATCAAACACTGAAAGATTTTTTCAAATCGGACCAGTAGTTCTTGAGATTAGCGCGTTCAAACAAACAAAGTAACTAACACACTCTTCAACTTTATTTTCACATTTTCCTCTGTATCTTTGCTCCTATTGGTCTTAGCGTGATAAAATATAGTATATAGTCCTCCTCGATAAATAGGATAACAAACACTGATTCTTTCAAATCAGATGAGTAGTTCCTGAGATTAGCGCGTTCAAACAAACAAGCTCTTCAGCTTTATAATATTACTAGACGTTCCGCGCGGCTTCGCCCGCGTAGATATTTCACAGACAAATTAGTCCACAGTAAATAGCCTATGATCCTTCACGTGCCTACTTTTTATCAGTGCCAAATAACAGAAAAATAGCTCCAGTTGTTCGTGAAATAAGCCCTTTCAAATAATTTCCCCCGTTTTTTCCACATTTCTTCGCTTATATTAGTCTTAGCGCAATAAAATATAGCCTATAGCATTCCTCGATAAATGGGCAATCTTACACTGAAAGAATTTTTCAAATCGGACTAGTAATTACTGACTCATACGATAGCACGTTTAAATAATGCTTCTTCTTCTTCTTCTTTTTACGTTGTTTAACATCTTTATCTTGCAAATATGAGTCCTAAAATGAAATTAGCATTCTTAAGTCATCCGAATATGGTGCCGAACTTGGAATAATACCATACCGGTAAAACATGCCAACTTTGCCACATAGGATAACTTTGCCCTAAGATCCATTAGCAAATCTTTGATGTACAGAGGTATTTTAATATTATGGCAACATTTGTTTAATTTGGCAGAAAATAGGTTATATGACTGATAACATTGACAATACCCCGTAGTGCTAACTTTATTCAGTAACTTGTTGGAACTTCTGAAAAACGGACAACGGTACGTATTTTTGCGGGCAAATTGTGGTGCAGATTTGTGAATAATTGTGCGTGGTGGCGAATTCTTTTACTGGACTTTGTTGCCACCTGCGCAAAGTTCATATTTGCGTGAAAAATCAAGGTGGGTAATGTTGGCTACAAGTCCAGGTAACTTTACCCGGCATGAAAATCAATCATAAATTGAATTAAATGAACAGTAGTAATGTTTTTGACATTCCTACATCTGCGCATGTAGCCTTGTAGTGCACAGGGCAAAAAAATACTTACACTTCTATACATTTTTTTTACAAGAATTTAAATTATTCGAAAAAAGCTGGCAAAGTTGGCATGTTTCGCGTAATTAATGCCTCTATACAGATTGAGACTCTATTTTCCTCCAGAGCAGAAGCTGCTAAAATTTGAAAAAACTAACATCAAAAATCGCGGTGGCTCCACATCTTAAATCCATCCTAGGGTCATAAGGACCAATCTTTTAAAATACTGTTAAATAATTATGTATCACGGTGGTATCACTTAAATCGCGGGTAACACCACGGGGCACAGCCAGTAATGAATATAAATCAAAACTGCTGAATCGGTTTTAATCATTTTTTCAGTGGCTATATATTTTTAATTTTATACCCGAGCGAATCCGGGGCGGGTCGCTAGTGTATTGTATAAAAATATTGTAATATAAAAATTTAAGTACCTAGATAGATTTACACTAATTAACATAACAAAAAACACTAGATGAATTATTACCATTGTCATAGTAATCTTATCATTTTCATATTTTATGACATAGGTAATATTATTATTATATTACAAACGTAATAATTATTACTTTACTAGTTGTACTGTATGCCACGGGGTTACCCGCAGTTTATTAGGGTAAATAATCTTGTGATATTTTCCTACACTAAATACTCCAGGGTATCAGCTTACTCGATTTTTATTTGGTCTGAGCTGGTTACCAAAATAATTAAAATATCCACAGACGAACGTATAACCTCCTCGTTTTTGGAAGTCGGTTAAAAACGCTCCAGCCGTTTAGACGTGAAGAAGTAACAAACATACAAACTCACAAATATTCGCCTTTATAATATTATACCTGTGTGATAGTGTGATTATTTACAATAGGTTTTTTATCTCGACTGATTTGACAGTAAGTGTTGCCAATTTTGATATACAAATGCCCATTTTTGAGCGAAAAATATTGTTTCCCGTTTGTCATTGACAATTGTTGCTTGTATTCGCCGCTAAAATGGTGGGCTGGCTACTGAGACTTACTGAGACTTACTTAGTAAGGACTTTTTAGTGAGGAGATAAGGACTCCTTACCTCCTCACAAAAAAAATATCTACACTGCGAATTTTTGTCTGACATAATATTGGAAAGCCATTTTTATATATTTTGCTGATATTTACTATCTTTATTAATGTGTTTATGGGCGAGTTACAAGCATTTCATTATTTTATGATTATGATTACTATAGTAAAATCGAGTTTAATTTGCATAATATACGCATTGAGTATTGACATAACATTATCTACATATTAAATAACTAGCTGTCCCGGCAAACGTTTTTTTGCCATTTAAAGTATTTCTACTTCATCAGTTGATACATATCTTACCCCCTCTTTTGTCCCCTAAGAGGGGAGGGGGAAAATGCTATACCTACATCAGATGTTAAGTTGGAAAACACAGTTAATAATACGAAGTAAGTCCACTAAAGAAAAAAAGTTGGATACAAAATCTGATCCCCCTCTTTGGTCCCCAGAGAGGGTTGGGGGGGGGAGATTTTTATGCACCAGACGTTGAGTTGGAAGAAGACAAATATATCTGTAAAAACCTATTACACCATCAATATTATCACGGAATCGTGATAATATTGATACGTGTAATGCGAGCCATTGACACAGATGTATTCATAAAGCCTTGTCGAACTGTAGTAAACAGTGTCATAATATAAATCCCGATAATGACGCTCACTTTTCAAGATGTGAGATTGTGATTGTGTGTGTGTGATTTCAACAAGTGAATATAAAATCCACCGTTTTTATTGGACATGTTTATTAACTGGCTGCTGGCAAGTGGCAACACTTTGTCAGAGCAATGAACTTGAAAATATCACCAGCGGTGTGTTGTCAGTGTACATTTAAATGGTTAGCAGTTAGCGTACAGGTTGTTGCTTTATATTCAGAGATATTACGGACGCGAGACGTTCTGTTTTTAAAACGTGGAATTTTAGTCATCGGTCAAAGGTAGGTTTTTGTTTTTTTACTGTGATTTAGTTACACGAAAAACATGTTTTTGTCACTACCACAGAATATATAATAGTACTCCGTATCACTACTCACTAAACTCTAATAAGGCGGTCCCCCGAGCAAACGACCTTGGCCATACATTGCCGCGTTGCCGAGATCGCACCAAAACCGTATTTTTTTTACTTATCTTAGTTCAAAATTGAACTAAAAAAATTTAAAACGGCGAATATGTAGTTTATGATATTATTGTCGATCTATTGGCGTGTGTTTCAAATAAAAGTAATTTGTAAATACTAAGGAGATGCTGAATGTATGCTTGAATTTTAATAAATTGGCTTTACTTTGGAAGCTGATATCATGAGTATATAATAAACGAAAATAGAAAATTTAAAACGTAGAAAGGAATGTTGAGAACTGAAGATTATTGTTGTATTTTTATTATAACTCTGTAACTTTCAAATTATGAGTTTATAAGGCTCTAATTACGGTAAATTACGGATTCTCCGTAGGGAAGGCCCTAAGCTGTTCGAACTGTTGAATAAAGGTGAATGATTAATACGTAAATTTTTAAGTACTTAAGTATAATAGTATTTTAATAACAGTATTTTAAAAAGATAAAACCGACTTCAAAATTTTACGTAATTGAGAATTTAAACTCCCTATCTCCAAAACTACTGAACCGATTTTGATGAAACTTGCAGTATTGCGGAGTGCTGTGACCTAATAGGCTACTTGACCTATATTCAATTTCATTGAACAAATGCATATTTCTAGTAGAACTTGGCTCCGTAGGAAACCGTATTTCACCCTTATCATCAAATAAAAGCTTATGATTGATAAATAAAGTCGATTTGAAAATATGAAATTATGAAAATATGATTTGTACTGACGAAAATGCTTTTGCGGTACTTCCGATTTGGATGTGACGTCATCACACTAGTAATTAAATATCTTTTATTTATCGCGCTCGTTATATGTAAGTTTATTTGTTCATAAATAATAAGAATAAGTCTTAGAGTAGAAAGATTTGTAAAATATATTTTCTTGAATAGTTCAAATAATACATCAGTTTTAAATAATATCTCCATTTATTGTAGTTGGGAAATGAAATGGCCAAAACTTTTCTAAAAAAGTTTTCAACATTACAAATGATTTCTAAATTCTTTCCTAATTTTTTGGCACTGTTAGACTCACACGCTTAGCTTCATAAAGAATTTTTCAATAAAGAAAGTATAAAATACAAAAAATATGACGTCACACTATGGCGGACAGTGTTTTCGGCGCCATTTATAAGGCATATTTTTCAATCAACATTTTTATGGGTTTCTACTGTTTAAAATATTGAAATATTAGTTTTTTTGGTGAAAATGAATGATTAAGAAGCGATTAACACGAAGAAAAAAATTAGGTCAAGAAGCCTATTGGAATTAATAATGTCGATAATATTATGTCGATACATTTCAAATATTATGCTTTTAAGTTTTAGTAAAAAAAACAAGAAAGTAATCATGACACTTTTTATAAAATAATTCAAAATCAAATAAAAAAAGTTTCTTTTACCCTACTACCGGAGGATCATGTTTTTCTCCTTTTTTGAAGTCGGTTAAAAACAACTTGCGTTCAAAGTGCACTTATATAAAAACAAAACGTATTGTTTACAGTTTCAAACGAAGACCTTCCTAAAAATGAAAAATTCACTGATGACATTCGTGAGAAATGGCCAATTTCAAAACTGTTTGAAATGCTCCATTGTTGCTGCACAACCTGGAAATCGGTCCTTCCATACCGTGAGTATACTAAAGTACTTCTTCTAAACTTATTACCAGTCAAATGGCTGCACTAATGGCTGCCATACACGCTACAGTCTACAGAAGACAGTCACCTGTGCTGTGCAGGTATAAGAGTTAATCATTACTTTAATGAATATTTTGACATTAACACCATAATATATATTCTGTCGAACTCAATTGCGATTTGCGGTCGTATAGAAACTTATCATCAGTGCTTATGTATTCTACTTTCTTTTTTCAGTCCAATCCTGAGAAGCAAATCTCAAGAAATTATGTAGTGAAAAACTATTTCCAAGGAGCCCCGAAGAGATCCGACTTTGACATCGTCGAGCACGAGCTCCCAGCGTTGAAAGACGGAGAGATCCTGGTTAAAGCGGAACTGATTAGCGTCGACCCTTACCAGAGAGCCTACAACTTGAGGAGCAAGCTACCCTACACACAATATGGGTACCAGCTGGGTGTGGTCCAAGAAAGTAGGGACCCTAACCACCCCGTCGGAAGCAGGGTAGTCTCATTAAAGGGCTGGCGAGACTACAGCGTGATTAATACGAATAGCCATCCCTTTTCGGAGTTCTACAAGCTACCAGACTTACAAGGTCTTCCGAATGAGTACGCCATGAGCGCAGTCGGCATGATCGGAGCGACAGCCTACTTTGGTCTTCTGGATATTTGCATGCCGAAGCCTGGGGAAACCGTCGCAGTCACAGGAGCTGCTGGCGCAGTGGGCACTATAGTTGGGCAAATCGCCAAAATCAAAGGATGCAAAGTCATCGGATTCGCCGGATCAGACGATAAGGTGGAATTCTTGGAAAAAGAACTGGGGTTTGATAAAGCGATTAATTACAAAACTGCCAACATTAGAGCAGCACTGAAATCTGCTGTCCCCGAAGGAATAGATTGCTATTTCGACAACGTCGGTGGTGAAATAAGTAGCACCATTATTGGAAGGATGAGAAACTTTGGACGGGTCGCTATTTGCGGCAGCATTAGCTCCTACAACGAGGATCCAAAGAAAATGCCCAAAGCGACAATTCTTCAGCCGCATCTGGCGTTCAGACAGCTAAAAGTCGAAGGGTTTTTGGTGCAGAGATGGTCAGAACCAGAAAATCATTGGCCCGAAGCATTCGCTGATATCACGAAATGGATCAAAAACGGACAGATGAAAACCCACCACCACGTCACAGAAGGATTTGAGAATATTTTCGATGCGTTCACCGGTATGCTAGAAGGAAAAAATACAGGAAAAGCCATTGTAAAGGTCTAAAAATATCGTGTCTGATTTTTAAAAATGCGACAAGACTGATGTAAGTGAATAAATCTTTTTATACAATCGTTTTTTCCATATTATTTTTTAAGGACAAAGGGGCAAATCCACTCACGACATGTACCTAACAGGTACCTATAAAACAGTTTGCTGACAACATAACTTATCTTTTATCATTTATATTACTTTATAAAAAAGAGATAAGTATTAAGTACTGTACCCATTATCTTTGTGAGCCAATCCACTATCCAGCCGTTTCGAAGCCAATAGTAACATTATAATGCACGGAATTAAGAGCGAACGCGGGTACAGTAAAATTTGAACGAAGAAACTATAATTGCCATCATCACGCTTCACCCTGCGCTGGCACGTGTATTGTGATAGAGACAGATACAGTAAATCGAGGTTACGTATTCCTCTGATTCCTCCTTTAAAATAGAGCCTATCTAATTAATTTTTTTTAATATTTTCAGAAAGGATGAGTCTATGCCTCTACGTTTTTATTTTATCTAAAAGATCTTTCGAATTCGTTTTATAGACAGTTGACTGGCGGGGTAGGGAACATTCATTTTTTGCGATTTTTGAAGGGTCATAATTTTTTATTTATTAGTAAATAAAAAAAAATCGGACGTAGTGGCATAGCTTTCACAGATGCCAATAATATATAAAAAAATCATTTGTCTAGACGCATTATCCAGGGAGGAAATTGAGGAATACGTTTGTATGGAAAAAAAGCGTATGCTCTTAATGCGTCCGTTCAGACCGTTCTTTATAATGATAACTGTATAATGTATCGACTGGAGAAATTCGACCACTGAGTAGGTACAGACTACTGACCCATCGGCCATGCATCGTCCTATCTCTTCCTGTCTCATTCGCAGAAGAGTAGACTATAGAACTATCTCGTTTCGGCAGGTACGCTATAGGAGCGTCACAAATAGCAATAATTTCATGCACGAAAGTAACAGTGGTGTAGCGTAGGGTCAATAACGTTTTCACCTTCTCCGGAAGTTGCAAGAAATATGACTAGCGGACGCCCGTAACTCTGTTTCGCGAAAATTCGTTTATCGCGCGGGAACCGTATATTTTTCCGTGATGAAAAGTATCGCCATACCCAGCAAAATCGATTCAGCGGTTTGGGCGCCAAGAGGTAAGAGACAGACATAACTTCGCATTTAAATTATTATATTAGGATGGACAGGTATTACTTACCGCATATGTTAACAGCCATACGAGACTGGAGCTGATGATGGTGGCAATAGCGTCTGATGCCTCGAGACATAATACGACCTCTGAAATGAAAATTATTTAGAATTCATACAACACTGAAAGCTCTGAGGCAGATATTATGTTTATGTAATAAATAAGACAAATATACTCACTTGAAATATCTATATCATCGGTATACAAATTATCTTCTTTGCTCAGTAGAATATTATGCAAGTCGTTACTCAGGGGTTCATCCGTTATAGTACCCACTTCAAACTTCATATTGGCAACCACACCAAGAAGGAAGGCAGTTAAACTCAAGAATGGTGAAAGAGATACTTGGCTTTTCTTCTGGTGCAAAATCTCTCCTTGAACAAAAGATTTACTTTTCAGATATTGGTAACTCGTTGTAATGTAATCTATAAGTCCACCAATAAATGGTGCATTGGAATTAGAAAAACCTATACGTCGTGATAAAATCTGGGAATTAGACATTATTTAGTAAGCACCACAAAAAGGTGTACATAATTTAATATGTAAATTTGGATGCTTGTAATTTTGATAAAATTTTAATTTGATTTTAATGACATTCATGAATTCAATGTTTATTTTTCTCTATGACGTAGGTTACACGGTCAAATTTTCATCAATCTGATCCATCAATCTGATTGATGGAATATTGATGGTTATAAAAAGGTACTATCAGAGAAGTTGATTCCTAGATAGATGGGGGACCTATGTATTTTGGTCATAGACTTATAATATACTGACGTAAAGACCACCTGACAACCCGAAAATGCGTGACGATTTTCGATCTGTCAATGTGTGCGTGTGCTAGTGATGTATCTTTTACTATCGATAGTATGGTCCGTTCCACAGTGTATTTTCTGTCCAAAAAATTGGCCATGCCTTTATTTTTGGAAATCTTGAACAGAAATGTTATGTAAGTAATTTATTAGTATTTACATGTGTTAATTTCTTATTATGAACAATAAAAAAACACTTTTAATTTTTTTTTCAATAAAATTAAAAACTGCCATAACTTTTTAAATATTTACTCAATTGTCTTCTTGATTATTCTGATCGACAATAATAAAAAAAAACTCACAATTTAACCTGATTTACATATTTCTTAAATAAGTGTTTAAAGATTTACTTACGATTTATGTTTTTTTTTCTTTAATTTATTATGAACGTATTTCTAATTATTTGGATTTTACAGAATTGCTACTTAAATGTACAAAAATTCGTGTAAAAAAATTTAGATCCAAATAATAAAGGGCACCGAAGTTAAAGGCTTCTAAAGTTTTCTTGGTAACTATGGTTTTAGGGTTGTCAATATTTCTGTACCAACATTTTTTACTCATTTGAACTTTGTTTTTTTTGAGCATATAAAAACCAACTTCAAATATTATTAAACTATGTGAACTATGCGGTGACAACCCTATCCAAAATTATACAAAATTGAATAACTCCAACCCCCGCCTCATTTGGATCCCATTTTTTTGGGTTATAAGTATCAATAAAAAGAATATTTCAGTCTTAGTTTCAAATCCAAATATGAAAAGACATGACGTTAAAAAAATTAAAACATAAATTTATAAAGTCAGTCATAAATACGTTATCTTGAACAAATAAAGCCTGGATGTTTTTCGCTATCGTAGGGCTTTTAAGACACTATTTAGACCAATTAATAAATTCTTAAAAGAATATCAAACTTTTGAGCTATAGCTGTTTCTATGTTTTTTTCTGGAAATCATAGAATTTTTTTTTCAAGTACTAATTTGCATTCTTCTATAGGAATTGGGCAGTCAGGTACTTTCGCCCTGCATTTATAATCACAAATCCTTTAAAATTAAGTAATAAAAATGGCATGGCCAATTTTTTGGACAAAAAATACACTGTGCGTTCGAGTTAGTTTACCTGAGTTTCTATGAGAAATAAATAATACACAACTTTGCCAGATTTTCTATTTCAAATTAGGTACCATATATTTTATTTGGCAGAAAAAAAGGTGACGATTGAAAAGTATCTAAGACACACATTGTCGTTTGGGGTGATTTTTCAATCGTCGGATATGTTATGACATGAGGTTCTTATATGGGTAAATAATATACACATTATAAAGTTACTTATTTATTACTCAGGTAAAAGCTATCTGAAAAATCAGGCCTTACATTATTAGAAATGCAAACATACTTAATGTTGAAAGTAAACAACACACTTAGTATTTTATTTATTCTTAAATTAAATACATATCATAATACTCTTACACACCTATTACATTTTTAGATTGGTTTTATGTTATTGTTAAATACCGATAAGTATATCGATAAATTTGATTCAAGCACTAGCGTATATGTAAAAAATTTTTATGAAAAATTTTTCTTCAAAAATTGTGTAATTTAAGAACAATAGTACCTTTAGTTACGCAAAATATTAAAGTAAAAGGGAGGATTGATATTATTTTATTTGAAATACAGAACTAAAGACAGAATATAGCAAAAATAAACACATCGTAGCAATTAGGACATGAAGATTAATTACCTGTGAAATGTATATTTTTCAGGATTATTCCTATGATTTACACTGCAATCACTCACAGAACAAGTTATCATTGCTATATATAATAGTATTTGTTAAAAATAACAAACGATTTAAACAATAAATTTCAAATACTGAAAGGGCACAAAAACGCGTGTCGACTTGTGACGACCTGTCAAATAAAAGTGGTTACAGTTCACATTAAACTGCCTCTCTCTTTTCATCTTGTTATAATTCCATAAAGGATTTTCTTCTCTCTCGCACTCTTTGTTCGTCTATGCATTATAGGTTTATGATTTTGGTCCCACCCGACAGATCACAATTAACATTGAATGGACATGATCCAACCAAAATATGACGTTGGTCTGTCAACTGCATAGGAATCAATTTCCTCGATGGTACATATTAAAAAAATGATCAATCCATCAATCCGTGGGTAATGCTAAGTACTCATATTTGAGACTAGTTGAAACATTCACATTATGCCTCTTATCTTAAACACACAATCACTATTTTGATATATTAAGGTTTTCACTTACGGATTTTTGTCGCGGAGCACTTTTATTAATCCCGACGATTCGGCTGCTTTTCAGCGGCGCCTGTCACCTCAGTCCACCCGTGACCACACGGTCACGGGTGGACTGAGGTGACAGGCGTCCAATTCCTGAAAGTTCTTCAACTACCCGAATTCATTAATTTTTTGTTTGCGTTCCGATCACTGATTAATATACATATGTAGCAGTTCCGATCTACGCAGAACGAACTTACAGTGTCTTGAAGCCGAGGTGTCTTATAGGGCCCATTCACGGCATTCCGCCGTGCAGGACTGCAAATGGACATAGCTCACTCATGGTTCACACTCTGTGTTGCCGCACATGTCCATTTGCAGTCCTGCACGGCGGACTGCCGTGAATGGGCCCTTTTAGATTTGTGCTTTAAGGGGCCCATTCACGGCAGGCCGCCTTGCCGTCCGCCGGCTTTTGCAGGATTGTAAATGAACAATCCTGCATAACTGCACGGCACGGCGGACTGCCATGCAGGATATTGAATGGGCCACTTAACTTTGTTTATCACTGGATACCAACTAGATGGAAGCACCCAGCCATCTTCCCGGTTGAAATTAGGGTGTTTTTTAATTTCTATGGCCTCGCGTATCATTCTTGGGCGGTATCTAGCTTCTTTTGCCAGTACTTGTGGCTTATCAAATCTTATTTAATGGCGAGGTTGATCCAGTGTGTGTTCACAAAAATGCGTAAGTGAAAAGTGAAAACCTTATAATATCATGAATTCATGAGTGATAGGTACTCGCGTAAACTTAAATCATTATTCGACATATTTTTTGGAAATCTCGTTCCAAATATTAGAATTCACTTCAATATTAAAATAAAACAACTATTAAATGGTCAGTATATTTATTACTTACATTACAATATATTATATACTTTATCAAAACAAATTATTTGTAACACTTTAGAACCTAAAGATTCATAGTTTTTACGTGTGATTCATGAATATTTACATTGTTTTTTAGACTTTTGTAATTTAATAATATTACACCGAAAACTATTAAAATAACCTCCTTTTTTAAGTCTGTTAAAAAAACAATAAAGCGTAAGAGGAAAATAAAGTAAACTACGTATATTCTAGAGTCAAGGTCCAAGGATCGTGTATTTCGTTTTAAAATAAATATTTTAAAATTATTCAGACTGGCAAAAAAATTATTTACTTACCTACTTTTCTAAGGCAGATTTTTTGTTGCTTTTACAAATTAAATTAAAAAATAATTTAACATTGCTGTATCTGAAATAAACAATCATACTTACCTTTTGTTTATGAGAATTTTATACAGGTTGTTAGGGAACACCGTTATCCTTAAACCCATCAAATGAGCCCGTCAAAATGAACAATTGCCCGGATCCGCAATTTGTATGGGTATTTATATATTATATGGGTGGGACGGCATTTTTTTTTTTTGAGTTCCCAGCATTGTTTTCATAGAAAAAGTTGTTCATTTTGACGGGCTCATTTGATGGTTTTAAGGATAACGGTGTCCACCCTAACACCCTGTATAAGAGCTGCATTTTTGATTGTAAATCAAAAATGTGAAAAAATAATCAAGATGTTGCCACAGCTTTATTTCATTTTTGCCAGATCTAAAAAACGTCTAATGCCCGGTTTCTGAGGTTTTTTGACTGGAGTTTATCCTTTCACTAGCGTTGTTGATTGGTTAATTTTTTGACGCCAGCCAATCAAAAGCGCTAGTGAAAAGATAAACTCCGGTCAAAAAACCTCAGAAACTGGGCATTATTCAGTCTAAATTGTAACATTAAGATTATTAATTTAGTTTCACTTACTAAAACTAAGTCAGTTCTATTTTAAGTTTAATATTATATCAGTGATTCAGTACTCAATGATTCTGATACAATATATTATACGCTACCAATAAATTACATTATAATTAATTTCAATATTTTTTTATAATTATAAAAACACAATGAAAGTCGTATAAAAAGAAGAAGTATACATTAAATACAAAATCAAGTAGTTGAAGCGCTTACACACTATGCGATACGACAAATCGGAAACTCTCTTATGGCATGGACATGGGCATAAGAACGCTATTTCAAAAAGTAAATTTCAACATACATTACACAAAACTGACAAAGACGAATATAATAATATTATCTTCCCTACAAACATAATATCATCTCCGTCCTCACAACGAATGACGATGTATTTTATCAAAACGACGCGATATCGTATCGTAAAACGTGTAAACCCTCTTACTTCCAAACAAACTCCAACCCTCTTACTACTAAAGATATTCATTTCAGCGTATAATTATTTGCAGCGTAAAATGTTAGACCAGCTTCTCAAACTTTTTTGGTAGCGGACCCCCAAAAAATGTTTGTCTTTGAATGAATAGGCGTGTAGACAGTAAACGAAATCTAAAACAAATTATTGTTTTTTTTGAGAGTTTTTATTATAGAATTACCGAAAATGAACATATTTTTACTCATTAAAAGTAAATATTTAATCTGTATTATCACGTGATCGCAAACAACCATGACAGGATGTGACGTCACGATCTTCAAAACATTGTGTGTGACCTCATGTGTGACAGTGACATTTCGATGTCAAACCCATACAAAGATTTTTGTTGTTTGGACTTTGGAGTACCGTGACGTCATAGCGACGCCATGATGACCTTTAGCGCTTTGGCGGGAAATTTTAAAATGAATAAGTGTTTTTTTCAATTGAAATAAGAGTGTATTTATTTTTTATATATATTTATAGACCGTGTAACAAATGTACATTTGTAAAATAAATATATTTCCCAAAAATTGTCTACAACACCCCTACTGTCTCCAAGCTGTAAATTTGTCTGATGACATTAGGCTACTTGACCTAATTTTTTTCTTCATGCTAATCGCTTCTTAATCATTCATTTTCACAAAATAAACTAATATTTTAATATTTTACAGAGTAGAAACCCATAAAAATGTTAATTGAAAAATATGCCTTTTAAATGGCGCTGAAAAACTGTCCGCCATAGTGTGACATCATAATTATGTTTTGTATTTTAAAGTCTCTATAATGAACAATTTTTTATGTGCTTTAGAACTTTGTACGAGTCAAAAAGTGCCCAAAAATTATAAAAGAATTAAATAAGAAATTCGAAATCATTTGTAATGTTGAAAACTTTTGGAGAATAGTTTTGGCCATTTCATTTCCCTTCTACAATAAATGGAGATAACATATAAAACTGATGTTTTATTTGAATTATTCAAGAAAATATATTTTACAAATATTTCTAGGTTTATTCTTATTATTTATGTACAAATAAACTTACATAATATAACGAGCGCGAACCAAATCGAAGTACCGCAAAAGCGTTTTCGTCAGTACAAATCATATTTTCAAATCGACTTTATTTATCAATCGTAAGCTTTTATTTGATGATAAGGATGAAATACGGTTTCCTAGGCCAAGTTCTACTAGAAATATGCATTTGTTCAATGAAATTGAATATAGGTCAAGTAGCCTTCAAACTATTTATGTACCGCTCGCGGAGCCCCTTCAAGGCATCTACGGACCCCCAGACCTTCACGGAGTACACTTTGAGAATAGCCAGATAAAGACAAGTAGACCTTGTACTATCAAAGAAGTTGATTCATAGGCAGATGGCGGACCTACGTATTGGAACGAAGTTCCTTATAGCGCGTACGGCGTTGCGAAAGGAGGCTAGACTGAACGACACTTGACCTCGATGCTTTTTAATTAGTACCTGCATAGTAGGGGCAGAGGGCGTTGTTAGTATTCCTGGGCGTCAACTAGATGGCGTTTTCTTTGGAACGATTTTTTTATAATTTTATAATTTTGTTCCATCCGAGTGTCCCTTGACACCTCTCAAGTTTTTTTAGCTTCTTTTGGCCTACACCTCCCCTATTAGGAGTTGCCAGCGTCAGAGTGGAGGTGCAAATGCAAATAACGACTTACAGTTGAGTTGACTTAATCCAACCAAATGACGTGGGTCAGTCAACTGCCTATGAATTAATTTATTCGATGCTACTGTTGTTTCCTGTTCAAAGACAAGACCTTGTATAACTATTCGCTGTATAAATATCATTAGTAAGTGGGTATATGTCAATAGTCAACACACACTTACATGCTATGCTTATTCAACGTTTCACGCGTTCAGTCTCTTCGCCGGCGATGCTGTTTCCTCGCTGTTCTTCCGTTTCCTCTTGATGAGGTGCGAGATGTCTGATGCTGCTGGCTTGTCGCTGCTGGATCCGGCACCGGAGCCAGAGCCGTTGGATCCAGAGAAGGATGAGCTACCGTTTGATTGACATAGCGTCTCAGCGAGCCTTTTCTTGGTCTGAAAATAGATTTTAATAAATCAGTTATATTAATATTCTAAAACTTAATAAGAGGAATTCAGTACATGGAGTCAATTTTGCTTAGACCAAAGAATAAATTGAAACAAAACAAAACATACATGTCAGCTTGCCTGATGATAAAGGTGTAGTTTAAACTTTTTATTTTACTTTCTGTTACCAAAAAGTGTAGTTTAACTCAGAAACCACCCAGCAACCAAATGTTGACGCGATTCAAACCCATAAAACTAAGCAATGGTATTGTTAACTACCCACTTTCAGGGGCACCGGCTTTCAGAAAACCTTATATTATGCTTATTTGATGACTCTATAAAGTGGCGAAATGTAAAAATAGAAATACATAAATTGCTTTACTCAATACTTAATTATAAATTATGTTTGTAAAACTAAGTGATAAATTAAGGTATTTATCCTGTATGAAGTTTTTGTGATTTATGGGCTAGCAACCTAACGTTGAGTTTGTCCATAGAAAAGTTATAAAAAATTGTTCTTTCGGCGCTGCAACTTTCACACTGAACTCTATATGAGGTACACATACACACCCTTAAGTATTACCACTTAGTTTTATTACATTCTGTAGAAACCATCATTGTAATAAGGCGGTTACTAATTTGTTTCTAAATAATATAATCTTTCATATCGTTTATATCAGATGGGTTATTAATTATTATTATTGGCAAATTACGATCATAACACTTCTAGGTAAGTCATATCATAATACTAAATACGTTATAAGATGATATGGGTGACAGTTCTCATATTCCTTCCTAGGGATTTTTTTACGTTGACGTAAAAAATATATTTTTTTAATAATTTATATTCAATCGATAAAAACAAATATTTCCTTTAATTACAATTACTGTGTTATTATTATTTTCCGTTTTCTTTTCCTTTTCTCCCTTGCGGGGTAGCTTATTATTATTATATTAAATGTGAGTTATAAGTACAAAATTATATTACGAAAACATTTCATGAAAATGTCAGATGCGTGGAACGGAATGTATGTAAAATGTCAATAGTGATTGACCCATTCAAATCGATAATCAAAAAAACGGCCAAGTGCGTATCGGGCCACGCGCAATATAGGGTTCCGTAGCACCGCTAGTTTTTGAAAATTTTTGTATGGTCAATGAATGTACATTTATAACATGTTTTACACTACTAACAACATCATCTCAAAGGAATTTGAACGAAAAGTTCCTTTATACTTCGCCGAATATATTTTTTTAGTTGATCGACTATTACTCAATAACTTATGAAGTCTGTTTAGCCGTGATAGTTTTCCTTTTAAATTTAGCATATTTCCTACTTCCGTGAATTTTTTCACATTTCCAGAAGCAACTGCTTGGCTGGTAGAAGGGGGGGACATTGGACCCTAACGATTTTTTCCACTTTAAAACTTAATATTTCACAAATAGATCCCTAAATCGGAAAATGATCTATGAATACTCATAATATTTTTAAAAAACCTATCCAACGACACCCCACACGATGGGATGAGCGCGAAAAAAAAAATTCAACCCCGCTTGATGTGTAGGGGAGGCACCATAAAAAAAATATATTTTATGTACCATTTTGTCGGCATTATTAATATGTGTATTCATGCCAAATTACAGCTTTGTAGGTCCTATAGTCTCTGAGCAAAACCGCGGACGGACAGACAGACGGACAGACAGACGGACAGACGGACAGACAGACGGACAGACGGACAGACGGACGGACAGACCGAAACTATAAGGGTTCCTTGTTGACTACGGAACCCTAAAAAGAGCGGCCATCTTAAATCGCCCGCGCCACTGAAACGTCATTCAGTACGAAATCGATAATTTCGATTGCAATTCCTTTACGAAGTATGTAATTCGATATTTATAAATGATCTTAAGTCAACTGTCACAGTTTTCTTTAAAGGTATATACAACTAGACATTAGCAATGAACCACATTAATGGCCATACAAATAAAAATTTACCACATGGCCATCAATGTATGAGAGACTGAAATAACACACATTCGTAATTTCCAATTATTTATTCCAAAATCGTGTAAAGCGATACAAAAATGGCCAAGTGGTAAATTCTTACAACTAATCAGTACAATATTCTTAATTCCAAGATCCAAACCAGAAGACGAGTCACTTCAAATCCCATTTTTTTGCTCTTTATTTCTAGCAATCTTCGGGCAACTAAGTTGAACTTGACTGAATGAAAAAAATTGTAACTTGTCTCGTGGTTTTGACTATAGCAACCATGAGCATTCAGATTATAAGGCACATTCTAATGTCAAAAAGGAACATACTACATAATATACCTAGAATCATTAATTTAAAAACAAAAACACCATCCAATAATAACAATTTGGCACTAACAGGAACTCAAGCATTTCATTTATAGTAAAAATTGGACATAAAGTAATACCTTATACAATACTGATGAACGTAATAATAATATGTAATTGTATAAATGCAAAAACTGGAATGTCACCATCATCAACCTATTCTACAAGTATTTTAAAAACACTAATTCTAATAAGACAGTTTAGTAAAATGGAATTATTTGAGATTCTTTTCAAAAATGACAAAATAAGTCTTGTCAGTCAAATAATAAAAATGCAAATTATAATTCTTAAAAATTATTTCAAAACTGAGCCACCTCCATAGCAATAATGAGTAGAATCAGTATTTGAAGTAGCCACCTAACCTTGGACGGCACAGCACAGATTTTTCTCCTTAAGTATCATATTACGGAGCATATTTCTAGTTTCCTCTATGCAATCACACGGTCTTACCTCAGCCTTATAGTCCATCATATCCTGAATCTTCTCTTGGATTTCAGGCAGTAGACTCTTCAGCTCCTTGATTTCACCCTCAATGGAGTACAAGGGATCGTTAGCGGAATACTTCTTAACGGACACATCTTCGGTGGCAACGTTGGGACTCTCCAAAGTCTTGATTCTGGTCTCCAGAATGTTGGCTGCATTCTTGAAATGTAGGATCGCGTCTTCGAAGTTGGAGGCGAGAGAATTGGCGAGTCCTGAAAAAAAAGGAAATAATTTTACTAAATATTAATACCTTGATCGTGGGAATTTCAAACACAATAGATATTCAATTGTTATGCGGCACACGGGTGTTGCTTGGGAGCTGATGGGTTAACATTACAAGTTAGAACAAATGTATTGGAGATTTTAATATTTTTAGTGATTAAAAAAGTTTGATATAAAATGTTGTTTACACATGAAGAATCAAAATGTAACTTACCAATTTGATAATGAGTCTCAGCAATTCTTCTGTTATCAAGTCCGTACAGATCTTTTTGGATCTCCAGGCATGTCACTGAAACACAATTTTTTTCATTAAATACATAATATTAATTAAAATCATTTTTAATTGGAGTTTTTGTTCCAAAATTAATGTGCATTTATCGCATTTGCATTATTCTAAAATGTTATCGGTGTCATGATAGTTATTAATATTTATGTAAAAAAATATGGTCACGTTTCATTATGCATACTGTTGGAATTCTGAGAAAGAGCAAAAATTCCCATTAAGGAGAGATATTGTTGAAATATCATAAACACTTCTTATTTTTTAATACGGGTGGCTCAGTGAGTTGCCAACGTCAGAGTGGTTTGAAAAGACTTCGCGCTCATCAACACTAATATTATAATACGCATGTCAGAGTATTTTAAAAAGACTTTGTTCATCAACATAGTAATGGGAATTAATGCTATTTTCTATTAATTTCATTAACATGCTAATCTTGATGTCACAGCATGCTAAGTATTATTGCTTTGCTATTTGCTAAAAACGCGGCATCGTGAATGATGAGTGGTGCGATGCGAACCGATAATTCACGATAATTCACGTTTCGCAACTAGTGAAAAATAGCAATCCCTTAAGAGTTAGCACCGCGGTGCGAAACAGCACAGACGTGATTTTTATCATGATGGCAGAATATTGCTACGCATGATAATATTAACAATCGTATTTTTTTGCATGTACGGTTAATTTAATTATTGCTAATGGGCATTTAATTATTATTGCTAATGCTATTTTTACCAACACTAATCAACACAAGCCCCGCGTTCCACTTGGTGTTTAAAACAATCAATGCGCTCAAAATAGGAGGCATTTTAATCGTTTTTAACGCTAAGTGGAACGCATATCTTACGCATATCAGTGACCGCTTTGTCATATGTTTCACTCTCGAGCGCCACCTCCCCGAGGTACAAGTGCACATCAGCCAGCAGCGCCTTCGTCTCAGTGGCTGCTGAACCCTCAGCACGCTTCTCCAAGATATTACGAGCCAGGTCTGTACGAAGTTGGAATATTACTTATATAGACATTACACATATATAACTAGCAGTTGTTGAAACTTTAAAAGACATTGGGATTTAATAATTAAAAATATTTGCTCATGAAGACAAAAAAATAGAATCTGGATTACAACAACCTAAACTACTTACGATTATGTGAAAAAAAAACTACTACTCACCCAGCATCTCCCAGGCCAGCTGTAAATTATCTATTTCGTCTTTGTTTTCCAGATCCACAACAGACTCGTCATGAGTCTCTCCGTTTGACGTGCCCTGTTAACAGATAAACATGAATTAATAGATGAACATGAAACATGGGAGGAGAAGAAAATTATATGGAAAACCAGGAATTCACCTGGTTTCCTATAGTATAATTCAATTCTCTTCTCCAGACAATATTACTATGGTCAGAAGCAGAAACCGAATCCCCATTCTTGTAATTATTTATAGTCATGTTGCGCGTCACGCGATGTCGTATCGTGCCTGAGCAATTAAGGGCCCGGGTTACCCTCGAAATTTTCATACATTCTTAATACCAAAATCATTTTCTCATGCGAAAATATTTAACATGTTTGAGTTATTTTTCGGCTTAAGATAGTAATTACCTAGGGTCCTGAACAAATTTTTTTTACAAAATATTTAAATACTAAAAAAAAATTTTTGTGTTTAAATATTTTTTTAATAAATAGTAAATTTACTACAAAATATTTAAACTTTAAAAAATATTTTTTATTATTTAAATATTTTGTAGTAAATTTACTATTTATTTATATATTTTTTAGTGTTTTTGTCTATTTTTTGATGTTTAAATATTTAGTAGTAAATTTACTAAAAAATATTCAAACACAAAAATTTTTTTTTTAGTATTTAAATATTTTGTAAAAAAAAATTGTTCAGGACCCTAGGAAATTACTATCTTATGCTGAAAAATAACTCAAACATGTTAAATATTTTCGTATGAGAAAATGATTTTGGTATTAAGAATGTATGAAAATTTCGAGGGTAACCCGGGCCCTTAAGATAAAGGATTTGTTTCAAGACTCTCAGGTGGTAACAAGTCTGCTAAGACTGTTATGATGTTCTTCAAAACATTAGAAAATTAAAGAGTTATTAGCTAATAGATAGTATTAATTACTAGATGACGCCCGCAACTCCGTTGCGCCAAAATTCGTTTATCGCGCGGAAACAGGGCCCCCGCTACCATATGTGCAATGTGTGCACTGCACACGGGCGCCATCCTCTAGGGGCGCCAAATCGTCATCTTTATGGGCGCCAAAACCATGGTTTTTGCACACAGGCGCCAGTAGCCCTTACGGGGGCCCTGCGCGGAAACCGTATATTATTTTCGGAATAAAAATGATCATAAGTCCTTTCCGGGGACACAAAGTATCTCCATACTAAACAGAAAAATCGCTTCAGCAGCTTGGGCGTGAAGAGGTAACAGACAGACAGACACATTTTCAAATTTATAATATTAGTATGGATTTATTTGTCTTACCGGTTGCTCATCTGCATTGTCCTCACTGGGTCCCGGTTCAGCATCTTCTGTGGTGGATTCCGCTTCAATTTTCTCCACTACTTCTGCCTTCTTCTCTTCTCCATTGCCTTCTGCTTTCTCTTCTTCACTATTATCTTTTTCATCCCCATTTTCTTTTTCATCTCCATTCTCTTCGTCATCTTCTAAAGCCAATATGATATACATATTACATATACAAAGTGTAAACATAGGTGATAAATGTTAATACTAGAGTTTAGAGTATGTATGTATTTGTCCCTTATAAGTTATAATATAGAATTCACTGTGAAAGTAGCAGCGCTGAACAAGCAAAACTTTTTTGTTCATACAGAAGTGAAAAAAAAGTTACTCTTACAGGGGACCCATACTGTCCCATACGCACCCTACAATACGACGATGGTGTTCCACAATGGTCCCATTGACAGGCTAAGATAACACTAACCTTCATTTTCCTCATCGTCTTCATCAGCATTATTTGTTCCTGGCATCCCATCACCCAGCACACCATTTTCCTCCCTTGATAACCCTAGTAGAGCTTGACCGTACCTAAAAGGATATTTTAATTAAACAATAAGTTAGGCCGGCAATGCACCTGCAGCTCTTGTTTCCATCAAGTGACCCGTTTGCTCATTTGCCCCCTTATTTCATTAAAAAAAAAGATATTTTTTATGATTTTGGGACGATATTTTAAAATTATTACAGACAAAATTGTTGTCTTCTTCAACAAAAACTATTCTAAGTATGTACATATTCTAAAGAAAATGATGTTAAACCAAATTACTAGACTTTACAAAAGTCTTGAGAAAGGGTAATGATAGTCTACATATTATACTCTAAGTAACAGTGCTTTTTTCTATCAAGTTATTTTTTTTCATACCACAAATAAGCTTCAGCACATTCATCTGCCAATTCTCCGTGTTCCTTGGCTAGCTGTTCACATGCTGTGGCCAAGGCTTCAGTAGCTGCGTGGTAGTCTTTAACGGCTAGGTGTCTTCGTCCTGCCGCTATCAGCTCAGATGGAGAGGTTGTGCTTACTTCTGGTACGTCAACCATCTGTAATGTGGTCAATTTTTTTATTTATTTATTTATTTTGTTCAATACATAATAATATTACATAAGTAGGTATAAGAAATCTTGCCGCAATAAGTTTATCTGGACAAGATGTAGTTGCATCATTAATTACCTTTACTTAATAGATGTTTTTTAAGTTGTCATCTATATTTACACCTGTCCCGATACAGAATATCAAAATAAGCTTAATTATTAATTTATTTTATCTATCTTTATATAGATAAAATATATTTTAGGAGGTTTGAACAAACGTTTTACAAGAATAACTAATTCATTAATAATAATTATTATTTGGAGGGTAATCTATAATATGTTTCAGTATACCCACATGCTAAAAAAAGAAACTTTCTAATAGCATGGAGAACCATTCTTCTCATGTAATAAAAACGCAACATTTTATTACAGAATTCGCCAACAGAACATTACAAGTCAGCATCTGTTAGCCAAACCATGGCCAAACCTAAATACATAATTAACTTCTAGTGCTTAATGATACAAATAATAATTGTTGTACCGTATAAAACAAACATTTTATTAATATTGTTACTTAAAAACTATATTATTACAATTAAGAACTCGATTATAGCTGTATTGTGTAACGGACAACGGTTTATTTGGCGCTTGACATTTTGCTTTCTAACAAAGGGCCACGTGCTCAAAACAACTTTATATTGTATATTTCGAATCCACAAACCTAAAATACGTTCTCTAATTGTTTAGAAGACGATAAATATACAAAATAATACAAATAATACATTAAAACAAAGCGGCAATAAGTTGTTCTAACAACTGAAAGTACTTACGTTTGTGATGAAGAATGTCGTTTAATTTATGTGATGTAAGGCGTTACTTATTAAAATTAATGAATTAATTTAAATAGTAGTACAAATAAAAGGCTATAATGTCAGCAGAGAAATTGAAATTAAAATTAAAATTTAGTAAATTCAGCCAAAGCGGCACTGGCGGCAGATCCAATCACAAATGATGACAAATGACAAATCACAAATGACAGAATTGACTTTGACATTTCCAGACAGACTTTGACGTATTTATTTTTTAAGCCATTTCTGTTTATGTTGGTACCATAATACAACATTGAGATACTATAGCAGGAGAGAGCCTTATATCAGTGTACAAGCGTCAAAAGCGTGTAATGTTATGTCCTACTTACTAGGACATAACAAAGGAGTCGGTATGCATATTTCATGTAATAAAAGTGATAATAAAGGTTTTTATTGAACATTTTATGCTAGATATTGTTGAGTTCTATGGTTCCGCTAAATTATAAACCATAAGAATGGCCAAAGAATGCCTCAAACACGTGGATTTAACATTAAATACGTAAGTTTTGAACAACGTCTTTTGGACTTTTCAATTGGTATTTTTGTAAGCTAAAAAGGATAATATTTAAGTTTAATAATCCCTTATTCGTGCTATGTAAGGCATTAGTGCTAAAAATGTCACATTAATTACTAATTTGACTACAAAAGTTGCATAGCTTTTTACGTGTGTTTACGGATTCTCATTACTTGAACTATAGTTTATCGATATCATGAACTAAATGACTTTCTTTTCTGGATTTAAATGTGCTTCGAAATGATCGACAAATAGAAATATTCAAGAAAATAAACGCACACTACTTGTATTAAAATAAGCACAAAATGGCCACGCGATGACGGGCTAAGACTACATCTACCTATATATCCTTAATCTGTGTAATACAATCACTACGGGCGCCAAGTATCTGCCACGCATTGAGGTAATAATACTTAGGAGTCCGCCTTATATTTTGACAGCTGATAATGTTACTCTTTCTAACTAACGATGTAGTAATTTGGGTGAAAGAGAAAGCTCATATCGGTGTGTAAACGTCAAAAGCCTGTAATGTTATGTCCCACTTAGTAGAACATAACAAAGGAGTAGGTCTGCATATTTCATGTTTAAAAAGTGGTAATAAAAGTGTTTAGTGAACGTTCAATGCAATTTAATATTGTGTTTTGTGGTTCCGCTATATAATAAACCATAAAAACGGCCAAGGAATGCCTCAAACACGTGGATTTAACATAACATACGTAAGTTTTCAACAACGTTGTTTGGGCTTATCAATCGGTATTTTTGTAAGCTAAAAAAGAAAATTTATAAGTATATTAATCCATTAATCATGCTATATAAGGCATTAGTGATAAAAATGTCACATCAAGTAATAATTTGGCTATAAATATTGCATAGTTTTTTACGTGTATTTTAGGGATGCGCCTTACTTGAACTATAGTTTATCGATAAAAATAATGTCATGGACTAAATGATTTTTTTTTCAGGTTGAAAATGCTTCAAAATAGACGACAAACAGATATATATTTTAGACGCAAGTTTCATGCAAGTTTTTAATCCTTACTCCCTTATGAAGGCATCACAATATTGGAATTTGGAATTATCATTTCAAACGTAAGTTTGAAACAATGATTTTATTGAAATAAAGAAAGTTCTAACGGAGAGTAAAATAATTGCATGATCAACAGCTCTCACACCTCCCCCCTATAAGTACTCAATTCGTTACTTAAAGATACTTCTTGAAATTTTATCCTGGCATTAGGTACTCTTTTTTAATAAGTAAAATGTAAAATTTTAATAAGGCTAAAATCATAATCATTTAATAAAATAAATTTAATACCTCAATCGTTGAATTCCAGACACAATATATATTTAGTTGTTATGCGGCACCTGGGTTCCGCTTGGGGCTGGATGGGTTAAGCATGGAAAACTTACATAAAGCATAATTATTGCCCCGTAAACAATATTATGAATTATGTGTATATTTTATAGTATGTAGTAGTATAGTACATTTATTGACACTAAACCATTTATTTTTTTCAGGTTATTGGAATGCCCTTAAAGAAGAGTTCAATATTATGGTGGTGACGGAGAGACCTATAATGAAGATAATAATTATTGTTATTCTACAAAATAGTTGCTTAATAGTAAATAGTAATTAAGTTTAATAAAGTATAATATATTTTGTTCTTCTGTTGTGTTTTATAAAAACTGTTGATTTTATTGATATTAGCTATTACACTCCGGACAAGCTTTCGTGGCTTATGGAGTATACATATTATGTATATTTTTAACTATTTGTGTAATTATATACTTAAATATTTTGTTTATACAGGGTGCAATTAAACCTTCCTGCCAATTTTTTTCCAGGGCTTAGGTATCATTAGGAGAGGTCATTTAGCAAAAAAAATTGGGTGTTATTTTTTTAATGACATTTTATCCCATTTAAAATCGATGCAGAACGGTTACTCGTGGCGGTGGGAATGAGCGGGGGTGACGTGGGGGGGAGGCGCGCGCGCGCTCACCCGCCGGCGACGCGTAGTGTCCATTTTAATTGTAGTGTTTTTTAGGATAACTTTCGGAAGCTATTTCTCAACATTTTAGTACTGAGTGACTATATTAAAAGAAAAATACGTGTATTTTATTTTGAACAAGGATCAATATATCAAAATTTGGCAGGAAGGTTTAATTGCACCCTGTATTTAAGTATTTTCATACACTTAATAAATAGATAAAAAATACCTTTTCACCAAATTGAAAGCGACTTCTAATTTAATGAGCATAATAATATATCCTAAATTGAACATGCAGGTCGAATTGATAACCTCCTTTTTTGATGTCGTTTAATAAAAATCTATAACATAAAATTATGGTCGACTTGGTCGATAGCTGTAGTCTAATTTTATATTTTTATCGATATACGCCATCCCTACACGCACACTACAGCAATTGCACACAAGCATAAAATGGCCACGCGCTGGCGAGCTAAGAATCCATCTATGTATACTTAATCTGTGCTGCCACGCAGTGTTGCTTTATCAGCTGACAGCATTTTTTTTCTTTATTTATCCTTAGGCTTGTGTCGAAACCGACAATGCCAGCCTCATAAGTTACATCAAGACAGCATTTTTTTATGGGAACAAAAGTTAGTTCTACCAAAAGATCTATTTTGTAGAAATATGCCCATATTTCACCTCGGCCGACGCGACAGTTGCCACTTACCTACTTCATTAACGACCGGACCGGAGCATACCAAAGTCGAAGTACGAAACCACAGATTAGTATTATGTAGGAAACCTTCGGTTGTAGGCTGTAGCAGCAGTAATAGGTACAGCTTCTTTGGTCAGCTGGAGATATATTTTGCCAATTTCGTTCTGTACTTTTTAAGGAACAAATTGATTTAAAGAAAATGTAGGTATCAAAAAATACCTGACTGTCGCACACAAACACCGTGCCGAATCTAGCAACGCCACGCCGGGGCCGGGGTTTGTTAGGTTTTTTCGTTACGGTAGGTATTTCTTGATTCGCGGACGGAAGCTACGGAAGGCGTGTCATAGACTCTCGCGTCTCCGTCCAGCGCGGGAGTACGAACACGGTCGGGTTTTAGTGGGTAGAGCTGCGGCCACTTACCATTTCATCGGCCGTAGCGAGTCCCATATACCCTGGTAGTCTCTCCCTAACGCCGCCGGGGATGCAGAATGGCATTCACGACTTAAAAAAAAAGGTATTTCTTGATTTGATCACCGCACTCAAAGCCCGCGATAATACGCAATAACTTAAAAAGTCCGACCTGTTCTAGATGATAGTCAAGATGATGTATAACTAAGTCGTATTCATAGCTGACGCTGTAACTATTAGCTGCAGCTGCTCATCCATAAGAAAAATCATTATTTATTTTGGGCACCCCAATAAAGGTTCGCTACGCTACTGACTAAAGTTCTTTAAAGCTTGCGATAAACAAAAGCTCGGTGGCTGAGAGCTTCTCCACTCATAAGTGTCTTTTTGTTCTAAGTGTTAAAGTTTGCAACCTTTATGGTTTTTGTGGTTTTAACAATAAACATACACAGCTTTTGACATAATTCGAGCAGAAGTAGTACTAATAGTTTCTACGAAAAATATTCGGGACATATTTTGTTGGAGGGCCACGAAAAATGTTATCCTAATTAATATGGTTATTGGATAGGTAAAATCAGGTTTAAAGTCGGTTTATACCAATGAAAACAATCAATTTTTCATAGCCTCCGACTACTAATGATATTAAAATAATTATACATACAACATATTTAAAAAAAACTTCATCAAAATCGGTTCATTCGTTCATGAGCTAGGAAGCCACAGACAGACACAGTGATAAAACAAACACGTACCCCTTTTTATGTCGGGGGTCAAAAAACACAATCTTACTTAACCTACCCAAGGTACAAAATATTATCTACAATTCTATCGTACCATTATTGTACAATAGTGATGAAAGATAATAATATGAACTGTTAGGTATGTTTAATGTTTGTGTGAATTGAATACGTTCCATAACTATAGCTGACTTTGATGAGACTTTGTACGTCATATTATTATATTGCGTAAAAATGAACGGTTCATATTATTATAGTATTTCGCGCGTAGTCGCGGGCGACGCCTAGTGCCCACTGCTGAGTACATTCATGCATAAATAATTTAGTACATAGTAATTTCAGTAATTATAGTGCATTTTGATATTGTAACGACACTTACATAGATATCGACTTTTCCCCCGCCACTGCGATTGCCCACCCAGTGGTAGGGATGTGCCCTTATCTATAATACGTCAATGTCGATAAAACCGATTCAAATTGTTCTTATTTTTGGTAACATTTCGAGACAACATACCTAGATTTTGAGTTTATTTTTGCCGCCTTATGCATTATTTGCATTCTACCAAAATGATAGCAAACAATAGGTAGGTATTTCGAACAGCTTATTTTGTATCAATCGAAGTATTTGTGATTATAACAAAATTAATTCAGCGTATGAAAGCTACCATGCAAAGCAATTAAGTTTAAGTTAATTCATATTCTATTATCTATTTTACTTATGTAAGTAACTATAAAATTAATAAAATTGTAAAAGCAGCAGCATAATTTACAAAACGTAAGTTAAAACCATTGAAGTTTTCCAAAAACATGTAAATGAAAATGAAATGATCTATTATTCTACCTTACAACTACTAGCCAGCTACAGTAGATGCAATCTCAAAAGAAAACTACAATTTCGTAGATATCTTGCCAAATATAAATGTTTCCATATCAAATCACGTTCACCTCTCTTCAATATTAAGCATTAAAAAGCTCAATTTAAAGCTTATCGACTCGGTTTTTCCATCACTATTGATTACTTTATTCTCCCGTTTCCCCCGAGCTCAGTAGTTGCAGCGACACCGTGGCTGGGGGTGGTTGTCTCGAAACCGTTGGTTGTTTTCGACCCGATTCGAAAATATACGCGATATATTATTTTGACTGATGTAGAAGAAATGTGACTGAAAGTGGTGTAAATAGCTAACAGAATCGTGTAGAGAAAGTAAGTTGGGCGTACTATACCCAATGTATTGTTTATTTCGATTTTTTATATCGATTTCGTTTATATTATAATTTTTATTCCCATGGGTATATGTATTTTGAAAAATCTTTAATGCTGATAAAATGAGAATCTCCTTTTCTGTAGTCGGTTGATTTCATTTATAGAAATTTATCTATATTTCGGGTCAATTTTCTTTCCATATGGTTACCGAAACCGGCACTTAAAAAATAAAAGAACAAAGCTATCATATTTCTAGCTTTTGCCTGCTCTAATACGGTACAGTATTTATCCCAATAGAACACTGTACACTGTACTATTAAAAAAATTGTTAAAGGGACCACTACCATATCCTACCAATCAATCTACATTTTTTTTCGTAAATACATTCATCCATAATCATGAACTTTCACATTGATTCAGTTTGGGAATTTGAGGTTCAGTTATCGACGAGACCTTTACCGACCTTTGACCTTACAGTTGCTGCATATAACTCTGCAGTTAATTGCAGTTGGGTGTACAAGCAAATTTGAATTAAGGTTGATAACGCCCACAATTCCATTGCCTCGAAAAATTGTTTTTCACACGGGAACTGTCAGTGATGTAAAAAAATTATATACAGTCCTTTCCCGCCTCTCAAAGTATCTCCATACAAAAATTCAGCAAAATCGGTTCATTGTTCTGGACGTGAAGAGATAACAGACAGATAGACGGACAGACAAACTTTAGCATTTATAAATTAGTAAGGGTTTTACCTAACCTTATAGCTTTGATGCTTACTAGGAGTGTTTTATGTGTACAACCGATATTATACCGCGCCTGTTTTTACAACCTTCGTACCTAAATAAAAAGCTTTTGTTTTTATAACGAACACGTTGTATCGTTTGTTCAATTTTCAAATATCATTCTTCTATAATTCATAGAATACATAGTAGCCTGTTTCATCAAGATATTAGAAGATATAAGTAAAGCTCAATCAGGAACATTTTTCTGTTTTATACCGGAGTTTCTATGAAATTTATTCTTTTTTGATTAGCATAGTAATCCTATCAGAGGTAACTATACATAATATACCAAAACTATAGTAAGAGTGAACTTAATTTCTTTTAACCATTTTTGGGTATGCAAGGGTATTAAAATTTATTAATCAAATTAAAAACTCACTTTTAAAGCGTAAAAATAATGCTGTCTTCAATTGATATTAATTTTATCTTGTATGAATATTGCATATCCATACTATCCATACTAATATTATAAATGCGAAAGTATGTCTGTCTGTCTGCCTGTCCGTCTGTCTGTCTGTTGCCTCTTCACGCCTAAACCACTGAACCGATTTTGCTGAAATTTGTTATGGAGATACTTTGAGGCCCGGGAAAGGACATAGGATACTTTTGTCCCGGAAAAATTTACGGTTCCGGCGCGATAAACTAGATTTGGCGCAACGAAATTGCGGGCATCATCTGGTTAACAATAAACTATTTTCCATTCGGCAACCGGCCAACTATAGGTCATTTAGAGTTGACCTTTGACCTATTGATGGCTTGCAGTTTGGACAGCTCTATAGAATAGTAATATAATAAGGCATTAAGTATACAAAAAATTCATATTTTGCAAACGTATGTCCCGCGCCCTTTGGGAACGCGATATGACACCCGAAGTACCTACATACACATGCGTTATCTATCTTGATCTATGGCTTTGTCCACATTGTACCTTTTTCTGTTCGTCAAGGGCATGTGTTATAGCGCAGTCGAACGTGAGGCATGCCCGTGACGCGCGTTGATGCCCTTTGATGTAGATTTTGACGCATTCAATTATTGAATATGCCAAACGAAAGTTGAATAAAAAGAAGATTACGAAAATTGAAGATGAAATTGCATTATGTGGACATAGCTATTGTCTGTGGTATGAACATTGAACAAGCTAATACACAGCACAGGCACACTAAATACATATTAAAATATAGTCTTTGTGTGTGGTTGAGTGCATGCTGCGCTAGCCGGTAGTCGGAGGTTCGAATCCCGCCGATGGAATAAAACTAAGGCAGGAACTGTTTTCTTTTTTCGGTATAAAAAGCGTCCTATATCCTTTCCCAAATCGCAAAGTATATATATACCAAATTTTAGCAAAATTATTTTTTTGGGCGGTTTAATTTAGCGGTTTGGGCGTGAAGACATAAGAGGTTACAGACAAATAGACAGATAGACACACTATCGCATTTATAATATAAATATGGATTTTGCTAAAACTAAACATAATAACCCAATTTTTAACTTTGGTGCCTTTATTTTTATGACGTAATTGTAAGTACTTCCGTATTGCGGCAAGTTAGTGGCAGTTAAAATATTCAGCATTTTACATTTATTGCTGTACGCTACGGAGCCATCATGAATTTTATTAATTCGTTTCAAATTCACGACCATACCTCACCCGGCTCAAATTAACGATTTTTAGACGCTAACCATAAAATATGGGAAGTAATTTTTTTTTAAGAAGTTACTATTTAAGTACTTGTACTTACTAGTGCAGTGTTTCTTTAAAAAGTTATTTTTACTTTCTATAATATTTTTCTTCACATTTATACACATCTAATTTCTTTCATAACACAAGCATCAAATTAATAAAGGAGGATCATTGTAGCGATTACCATTATAGACGTCGTCGTAGGAGTTACGTAGCGCGTCGTAGGAGTTGCGTAGCGCGTCGTAGGAGTTGCGTAGCGCGTCGTAGGAGTTGCGTAGCGCGTCGTAGGAGTTGCGTAGCGCGTCGTAGGAGTTACGTAGCGCGTCGTAGGAGTTGCGTAGCGCGTCGTAGGAGTTGCGTAGCGCGTCGTAGGAGTTACGTAGCGCGTCGTAGGAGTTGCGTAGCGCAGCGTAGGAGTTGCGTAGCGCGTCGTAGGAGTTGCGTAGCGCGTCGTAGGAGTTACGTAGCGCGGCGTAGGAGTTGCGTAGCGCGTCGTAGGAGTTACGTAGCGCGTCGTAGGAGTTGCGTAGCGCAGCGTAGGAGTTGCGTAGCGCGTCGTAGGAGTTACGTAGCGCGGCGTAGGAGTTGCGTAGCGCAGCGTAGGAGTTGCGTAGCGCGTCGTAGCGCTTCGTAGAAGTTACGTAGCGTTGACGTAGGCGTTTCGTAGCAAGTCGAAGTGCGTCGCGTCGTAGCTTTTTTTGCAGTTGACATACAGCGTAAAACCTTGAGTACTCCTTTATATAAAATGATTATATATCTCCCATGTAAATCATTATAGAGTTGAAAAGAAATTCCTTCTTAAAATTCTGTACGTAGGTCCTCGTTGCGTAGAACGACTAATAAATCACGATTGCTTTTATGTAAAGTGTTACTTGAAATTTAGTCCGAATTAAATTAATTGGACCCAACCAACTAATGTTCTCAAACTTTGACAGTTTTCGCCGCGTTCAATTTCAATCTCGTGCAATAAATTTTGTAAGACATTTTGTACAATAGGTACTTACACGAGTAAGCAACGACAAATCATAAGTTACTAAGTAACTATAATAATATGTTGTTTGTAATTTACGCAAACATTAATTTATTACTAGGAAATAGACAATATAGTATATTTTCTAGGATACCAAATTTACGATTCTCTTTCCGGGGCTTATAACACATCCACACCTAATTTTATTTTCGGTGTTTAAGTTTAAGCATAATTGAGAGGAAGCAGACAAACAGACGTATATTATGTGGATATTGCAAGAAAGTGCAAGGTGCCTTCAGTATTCTTAACAAAATGCCCAATAAAAGTCACCTACGCATTCAATAATTTCATAGAGAGGACGCAAACGGTGAGCGGGAGGGTGTTTGACATTGTATTTGCCTTCAGGTGCCGCTCGATAGGCCCTAAGGCTACACGTACACGCCTCAGGGCCTATCGAGCGGCCCCCATATACATATACGAGTATCTGTAGTTTTCAATATTGGCCAATGGCCCGGTATATATTATATCTGTATGTGCTTAGTAAATAAAGGATTTACATTAGTTAAATGTCAGCAAAATGCACAAACACTATCACAAGATGTAAACAACTTGTGTAACAAACCCGTCAGCTTGAAATTTTAACAATTAATTTAACTTACCGAGCAAAATCTGAAACATTATATCCATCCATCACGCTGTTGAAAGTTTTAAAATATTGTTTCAAATTATTCAAGCCATGGAATTTTTTTGTATTTAAATATCAAATCATTTATCATTAAATACGCAGATTAAATTTCATACTTTTATTTTTTACGTACATAGACATTTTCATTGCTCGGGCCCTGAAAATATTATTATGTTGATAATTTACAAGCATATTTACCTAAGAATTCAATTCTCAAAAGCATACTACATTAGTGTTGTCCGTAAGCTTGTTGTGCCAGAATAATTGGTTTATCACTTGGAAACTGTACAATTTTCCAGGAGAAAAATATATTATCCTAATATATTATTCCGTTCCTGAAATTGAGGTATCTACCTTCCACGTTCCCTATGTTCTTTCTTTGTTATCCATATAAGGCGCTTAGAGCAACAAACTGTAGATTCCCCTTTCCCAGGTGGAAGGAGCGGTCGTAACGGCGACCAGATGAGCTTGTGTGCGAGCGAGACAACACAACCACGAAAATTGCTCCCCACGGCAGCCCCGCGCGCGCCTACATCGCCTACCATAAGCTGGGCGCTGACATGGACGCCCAGACGCCAGGCGACGACTGCGCCATACACCCCAGCGGATTCTATCTGCTGGCGACGTTGTTGCTCACCAGGTACGCACACAGACATGACGTTATGTACTATCAGAGAAGTTGAACATCACATGCATGCGCATCGACTACGTGGGCGCACACACACGAGATCGCGCGCACGTACTGAACTCAAACACGTACAGTCGTACACGCCTACTCGCAGGCACGCCGCCGCACGCAAGCACACACGTATACGGCAGTGTGTGCGTTACACACGTTAAATTCGGCACGTACCTTCGAAGGCGCGTACGCACTTAACATGCACTCAGGCAAAAAGGCATAGGTACGCGAGCGCGCACATACACACGTAAAGTTAGTCTATGTTTTTCTGTGGACACTATCCACAGAAGAAAATATATCGTAAACTGCACAGGTACAGTACTATATCGTACAATATAGTAGATACTATATCGTAGACGTAATCACCGAAAATCGATAACTTAGAATATTTGAAGCTCCTAATTTATACCCTAACTAAACACACATAGCACAAGTAATAAGTAGCATAAGTAATTTTTTCCAAAACCTGCATATTCTGTAAAACTCTAGACACGATTTAGTCTCGTTGGAAGTTCAAGATTAGCCATAGCTTGGGTGTAAAATAATATTTCGGATACTGGATAGAAATATTGAATTTCATGCCAGTGAGTTATAATGAGTGTTATGACAGATTTTGAGTAGGGTCCGCTAATATAGAAACGGTTTAACGTTCTAGTTATTTACTGAATTTTTCTTAAGCAACAAAAAGTATAACACTAGATGGTTCCTGCAACTTAATTACTAAACTGCGAAAAAGAGCAGAAACCGTAATTTTTTTCGCGAGAAAGTTTTCTACATCCCTACCACAGTCTACTCTGCATATACTCTGTATATGTGTAAAATGTTATAATAATAATATTATCTATATGGACGCTTCACCACCACGTCAGTCTGGCCCCGTGCTAAGTACCTGAAGGACATCGTGTTACAGGTACCAGACAACGGAAATATATTTAATACTTTTATACTAGACATCTATTTAAAAATTTTATTACATGATACACATATTTAATACACATCCATGACCCAGCAACATTGAAAAATTTTTGTTCCGTCCGGCTTGAGCGCTGACCACGCGCCCATCCACTGAGCCATGACAGAGGTCGACATTTTTTTATCTTTATCTAATATCTTTATCGTTGTATATACGTTCGTAATTCGTATAGAATTACGAACGAATTATATACGAATTACGAACGAACCAAAGTAGAACTTAAAGTGTCCAAATGAAATCTTGTGGCTTGCTTCAAGACTTTGACTGTAATATTTGACCTAAGTAAAATGAACTTTTTATGCAAATCAAAAGGCAATTTATCACGCGTGTCTCGATGACTCGAACTTTTACCCCTGTCGTATCGTTTGATTCACCCCGCCCTTGGCTCTACCACAGATTCATATTTAAGTAGATGCCACATAAAAAGTAAAATAAAATGGGTATTTAATAATTAGTATAGTAGGTATAGTAACAGTAGATAGCGCCACATAGATCTTATGTTTTGGATTTGTGATGACAAAATATGTAAAGTAAATAATGCGTTGATAATAATAATAATAAATGATAATAAATGCATGAATAGTAAATTAGCGACACGTTCGCAGCACCTTCCGTTCGTTTACAATTATTATCATAAGATACTCGTATAATTTCTTTCTACATCGCACGAGGTAAGCTTCCTGTTTTACGAAAACTATATACGTTTTACTTTTTCCTAAATAAATAGTGCGAATAGCCTCAAAAAAGGTTAGGCTCGCCCTTTTTAAGCTAGTAGGTATATATTTTATGCATCCACCTAAATGTATATCTGTGGTTGTCCTTGTCAGCTCGACCTTGTATGGGTAGGACCGGGTTCGCCGTTCGGTTATCGACGTGTGTATTTTATAACTATTACGCCTGTCAACACTTTGGGATTGTACATTATAATGAGCACACAAGTTTGAAGCATATTAATCGGTTTTCTTGAAAATCATGTTGATTGTTGAACAAATACTATTGTGGCGGATTCTCGCTACAATCCTGAATCAATAGAAGTTCATATAAGTACAGCGGACTGCGGCCGGCCCGGCCTCTCATAGTCCAAACAACAAATACAGAGCCTTTAGGAACAACTGTACCAACTTTCAAAACTATACGAATTATTCGGTCTGATCGACGATTTTGAAACTAATTTTGGACAATGGACAAATTAAATGAAAAATTAATGGACAAATTAATGTGTATGCTTGAACCAATCTATGTACAAATTTTGGAAGCTTAAATCACTCTCCTCTGTTGGAAAAATTAGAATTCCTTTTTTACAGAGGTCTTTTTGATTGATTATTCTGTGTTATAAAAGTTGACCAATCGTATTATGCTATGGGTAATTCAAAGACAAAGACATGATGAATACTGACAATGAACTTTAATTTCTTAGCTTTAGTCATTGCTGAGAAAAATCAATATCGCTACAGGAAAATTATCAAGGCGTCGCCTTAATTTGCCGCCCCTATGTACGAACTCCGCCACCATCCTAGGACGCTGCCGCTTCCCCTAGGACGCCATAGAACGATGCCGCCCATATAGGCCATGGCCTTTTTTTTAACATGGGGAAATGCTTTACGCATCCCCGGCAAATTGGGGATATCGGCCGGGGTATGTGGGACTCGAAATAAACTACCCACTAAAACCCCATGGCGCTCCACTTATCGCTAAGGCAGAGTTGCGGGTACGATAGAACCTACCGCAACTCTACCAGCGATCATCTACATTTTGCAGACCCGACTATAATACCTACTGCCTATAATACATAAATCCAGAGCTGTTGTCAGATCTGCATTAACTTTGGTACCTACTAAGTTATTTAAGAAGCACGTACACTTTGAGCTGCCATTTTGAGAAAATAAAATTTAAATTTCGAATTTCAAAATGGCGGAGTGTTAAGGAAAATAAAAACTTTGAAAGTAGGCCGCAATACGGTGTTGTCCCAGTAGTAACTGGCACTTCGTTTTATTAAAACTTCACTTAAAAACTTGGCGGTAAACTTTACAGATTTTTCATATTTCCAACGACACTTTGTAAGTTTGATGGTTGGTAAATACTATATAATATCATCATCATCACTTATTAAATACTAAATAATTATTATCATCATAGTACTGATGGTATTCATGGCGATTATAATTATAATTAGGCACTTAGTCGGAATATTCCTATGACATACCTTTAAACATATTATTATAGTTATTACATCCACAGTACATCGTATAAAGAGTTTATTATTTGCAGATAGTGTTAATTTCCCTAAAAAATTTAATACATACAAGTAATAGACGGGTACTTTTCTCGTATAAATGGAATCAAAAAATTTATCATAATAATTATTGTGTAACTAGCCTCAAAAACCGTTGCCCTAAAACAGTTGCATTTCCTATACGCCGCTTTCCAAAAGTTGGAAAGTTGGCAACCCTGGCTTGTACCACGGTCTACAGTCTATACCCAATAAATATTCTAAAGCAAATAAACTTCGATGTGCCGCCACTATTACAAATTGCATTTCAATTTTAAATTACGCCTTTAAATCTAACTTAAAGCCTGCTTGTTCGTTTCGAATCAAGACTTTATTTTTTAAATCTTTCTTTGCCGGCCTACTGAAATAGGGTGTTAGTATTTTTCTTATATTTTATAACGTTTTGTTATTTTAAAAGATTACAAATAATATTAGTAATTCTGACAATGACGTCATACCTAATACTGAGTATTAAAACATCCATACCTATAACTTTCTGACCTAGAAAAATATGCACAACTAAAGTAGGACGAACATTAAAATAGCGCGCTTCTTCCGAACAAATAAAAGGATATTACGATTTATGCAATTCTATGTTAGGCATTCCGGCGAGAAAGAATTTAAAAGCTGCTCACAGCTAGACATTCAAAAATCTTCCCGTATATTAATCATATATTTTCATTAAGTATCACCTTTATTTCCTTTTTTTTATATAATATCTGACATTGTGAAAAGTAATAGTGAAGGAACACTCGTAGTCTAAGGCATCAAAAAGTTTAAAGTGAAGTCTTACTAAGGGCCTGTTTCACCACTTCCTGATAAGTACCGGATAGGCTATTAACTTAACTTGACAGATATAGTGTGGAGAAACTGTCCAAAAAGTTGTGGATAGCCTATCCGGCACTTTATCAGGAAGTGGTAAAATACGCTCTAAGTATTACAAATTTTACTTCATTGCAGTTTCACTGTAAAGTATGTTTAGAAATTGTCCATTTTCCTTTGCAACTTTGCACAGGTTTTAATGAACTAAAAAATCTCTACACAATGTCGCTTCATCATAGACTAAAGAGGCTAATTAAAATGGCGGCTTGTGGAATGGTGCCAAAACCTACTTTGCATATAATTTGAAAACTGTTCTGAAAAATAAAGCGCGCTTTTATGAATGGAAACCTAATTTCGTGAGCGAAATTACATCCAGGATTCTGAGAAGTGCCTGTCGACAAATTTTATGAACGACAATTTATTTCGAAAGGTGCTTTATAAAATAAAAATTCTCTTTTATGAAAAAATATGAAAATCTGACCATCACGTGCTATTGGGTACACAGAGAAGAATAATCTCTGTCTATCTTTTGGGTATCATAATCCATTCACCAAATCAAATCTGAACTTTAATAATTCCTACAAATTAATGTAGATCTAAAGTAGGAATTATTAAAGTTCAGATTTGAATTTCAACTCTCTAGCTATTACCGTTCTTGAGTTACAGACAGACGGACAGACAACGAAGTCTTAGTAATAGGGTCCCGTTTTTACCCTTTGAGTACGGAATCCTAAAAAAGCGGCCAAGTGCGAGTTGGACTCGCCCATGAAGGGTTCCGCAGCAGCAATGAGGTTTATTTTTATGAAATTAAAAGGTTTTTGAATTATTTTTATATTTCAGTCGATTTAATGAAATTTAGATTAAGGTTTACCATTTGTGACGTATAAAAAAAACTACTGGCTAGATCTCGTTCAAACCAATTTTCGTTGGTAGTTTTTATAGTAATCTACATCACATATTTTTTTAGAATTATCATGCCCCTACTTTAGAAATTAGAGATTATATGTCCCCCCCGGACACATATTTTACCACTTTGGAAGAGTCTCTCTCGCAAACTATTCAGGTTAGAAAAATATGATATGAGAAACCTCAATATGATTTTTGGAGACCTATCCATAGATACCCCACACGCATAGGTTAGATGAAAAAATTTTTTTTTTGTTTCAGTTGTACCTATGGGGACCCCTAAAATTTTTAATAATTTTTCCATTTTTGCATCAAAATCTTAATGCGGTTCACAGACTACATCTACTTACCAAGTTTCAATAGTATAGCTCTAATAGTTTCGGAGAAAAGTGGCTGTGACATACGGACGGACGGACAGAGATACAGACAGACAGACAGACAGACAGACAGACAGACAGACAGACAAACAGACAGACAGACATGACGAATCTATAAGGGTTCCTTTTTGCCATTTTGGCTACGGAACCCTAAAAAGGATTGCTTTGCCTCGTTGCCGCGTTGCGTTGCAATGTAGCTGACCCTAACACTAGACTATGGTTACACCCTTAGTCCATCAGTTTGGTCAGGAACGATGGTAGGATGATCGTCTAACCAGTTGGTTGAGGGACTGATTGGTTTTATGATGTTCTTTCCGGCCATCATCCTGGCGTCAGTCTCAGACTTATGGATTGAACCTCAGGATTGAACTGATACCAGATTGAGCGTGTAAACGTTGTCTAATACAATGAAGTAGCGTAAAGATCTTGAACTATCTTGTCTCTGGGGTCAACCCGGGTCATAAACACCCGACCCGACCCATAAACTCCCGGTTAACATACGACCCGATCCAGGATTACATACTTTATGTGAAGGATTCTATACAGGGTGTGATTTATGTAAAGAATAAGATGTAGTTTATACAATATACAGCGTGTTTATATACGTTTTGATTTATAGACTGTAGGATTGTTTTAAATGTTTTGTTTACTGTGCAATAAGTTTGAAATAATGTAAAATTTTGAATCACAGTTGTTGTTCTTTAATTATTTTATTTTATATAAATTCACACACATTTGTTCTGTTTGTTATAAAGTTTATGATAACTTGATAAGTAGGTTTATGATTACCTGATATTTTAGAAATACATAACAAAATGTTTTTTCTCACAATTAAACATTTAAAACATGAAAAATCTACTACACAACTATACTGTATTATTAAAATGCAGTTTGCATTGTAACCAACATGCAAGCTGCATTTGAAATCTTAAACAGCTTGAAAAATTCACAGTTTCGCTTACATTATGCTCCAGAGTATAAAGCCAATTTTCTAGAAAAGTTTAATCTTATTTTACTTTAAAACCATTTCGTAAAAACAGATTGCATATTTTAATGTTACTTATAACTTTTTTTATTGCAATAAAAAGGTGAATGTACTGTACATGTGTAAAATCTTCAAGACATCTGAGCAATTAAATTCAGAAGTCTTGTACATATTTTATCGTCAGTACTTAAGGATTTACCTGGAATCGTAAAAGGCTTTATATCGTACATAAAAAGAGGTATAATAACATTTACATAATATCTACGTGTTTTCGACGATTTTCGTATGTACGCTTTACGTTGTGATTGTTGTCTAATAACACTTGCATCGAACTGAGTTATAGTTAGTTCTGTTTTAAAATCATGCCTTTTCGGTGCACGGGAGACGAGGCATAATATTAGGTACCTATAATATTTAAATTCATTATTTGTATTTTTGCAGATAAGACATAATATAATATTAAGTATATTTAAATTCTTTATTTGTATTTTTTGCAATATTCAAGAGTCAATTTTCGATTCTATTCAACTTCAGCGTGGCCAACAGAGCTCTGCATTAGGTTCTACATTACCAGTCATTTCAATAGAAAAACTTTGCAAAAATAGTACGACAGACGGTCGTGCTATACATTAAGGCTGGCCACATACACACGTATTCCGTATTCGATTTCCAAATCCGTTTTCTGTATTAGAACATTCGGTAGAAAACACAGTAACTGACGCAAACGTTCTTTTTTTTTCAAACGCAACGAATTCCGTAGGTTTCGAGTGCAAGCCAGCGTGTTTGCTAGTGAAAAAAATCGGCCAAGTGCGAGTTGTACTCGCGCACGAAGGGTTCCGTACCACTACAGAGCAAAAACAGGTTAAAAATGGTGTTTTTTGTATGGGAGGCCCCCTTAACTATTCAATTTATTTAAATTTTATTATTAATTATTAAAGTACAAATACAACTGAGTATATTTTGAGTTGCCATTATTTAAGTGCCTATGTGTTGCCATTATTTATATCGAGCAAAAAATTGTAAAAAAATCACGTTTGTTGTATGGGAGCCCCCCTTAAATATTTAATTTATTTTGTTTTTAGTATTTGTTATTATAGCGGCAACAGATATACATGTGAAATTTTAGTGGTTGTTTTCCCGCAGCAAAACGATTTACCTATAGTAGTACTATCGAACCATGCATGTTATTTTTTGAAAATACAAAACATTTTGTATGACGTACTATGGAAACTTTATGCCGATAGGCGCGAGTTACTATGGACCCAACCGAATTTTTTTTTTGATTTGAACAAAAAAAACTTTACAAATCTAATGTACTACTAAGATAGAATCATTTTACTGCGGGAAAACAACCATTAAAATTTCACACTGTACTTACACAATCTGTAAAAATTTCAGAAGTCTAGAGCTATAGCGGTTCTTGAGTTACAGCCTGGAGACGGACAGACGGACAGACGAACAGATGGACAGACGGACATGCGGACAGACATCAAAGTCTTTGTACATAATAGGATCCCGTTTTTACCCTTTGGGTACGGAACCCTAAAAACGAACGTTTACTCTAGTCTCCCGAAATACGAAATCGAAATTCCACATTAAGGAAATTTAATACGGAAAACTTTGTGCAACCAGCCTAAATGAATTTCGTAGACATTCGTAGACAGACTACGCGCCTTAGATGTGCTACGGAGCGTAGAATATACCTACGGAATACTATTATCACAACAACATAACACAATATACAGTAGAATCAATAAGCTCTGTCGTCTAGAGCAGGGGTTCCCAAACTGTACGCCGCGCCGCGGGCGGCGCGGCGCGAGGCTGGAAAAGATTGGGAACCCCTGGTCTAGAGCGTCGCTCTTGATTCGGAGGTCATTAATTCGATTCCCGCGTTGGAAACTTATTGTTATTTCCAAGTTTGGTTAGGACAATGCAGGCCGATCACCTGATTGTCTGACAAGTAAGATGATCCACGATGCGTCCGATGGGATGTAAAAAGTCGGTCCTGCGACTGATCTCTCGCCAGTCGTGTCGGTCTTCCGTCCCACTAGGTTATGAGAGTAAAGGAATAGAGTGTGCTCTTGTGTACTGCACACACACCTGCGCACTATAAAATTACTCCTGCGTACCTGGCCTGGTTTCAATGAAACCGGCCACCGTCACCGAAACCGATGTGGGGTTTAATATAATAAGCTCTGACGTTGATATCAAGCACGTTCAGGATAGGTACAAGTTTTATGCACGTGTGATATTATGATACTAAATTGAATACTACCTACATTGCTACATTCACTCATCTGAAATCACGGCATTGTGTGCGTGCATCCGAGTGGTCTAGTTTAAAAAATACATTGTTGCGTATTTTTTTCATTTAAGCATACTAATTAACAATAATAGCATCGTAATTAACAGATTATTTTGTTTCAGTTGCTCCACGGCGATGTTATGCGCGGCCATCATGACGGAACACTGGGAGCACGTGTCCTGGGAGAGGAGCGCCCTCACCGCACTGGCCAACACCTCCAACACGGCGATACACTGGCTGCTGGACGACAAGGTCGCTAAGGTGAGAGACAGCACGATATACCTCTCTCTCTCTCACCGACACTGCAGGGAGCACGTGTCCTGGGAGAGGAGCGCCCTCATCGTTAGTTCTCATAATGTTAGTTACCGTACTCCTCTGCAACGGCTTTACTGATTTTTACCAAATTTGATATGCATATTCAGTAGGTCTGAGAATCGACTACTGGCTACTTTTTATATTGATAAGTGCATTTGCTGAATAAATAATTGTAGTAAATTATTACAACTCGAGACTGACGGCGACCATTTTTTTATGCGACGCGACGGGATAGCGATAGTCACTTCAATAAAATATTATGGGCGAAATACTTTATAATTATGGCAAAACAACGTTTGCTGGGACAGCTAGTAAAAATATAAAGTTTTCGACATCGCAGAGCATTAATTTCTAAGCAATGAAATGATAATAAATGTCAAAGTTCAAATGAAATTAAAACCACTTTATTGCGAGTTTCTATTAATTTCTCTTTACAGTTCAGCTGTGAATGTCACCAGCGCTGCTATTTTCAGTTCACTTTGAGCTATCAAAGTGAAGTTTTTCTATTATAAACTTTGCCTTTACAGCTTTTGTCCAAGCTTTTAAATTAAGATCTATGCTTGTTTGTTGAAAACTTTGAAGGGGTTTTAAAGTGTGAGCACGTTTAAAAATTTGAATAAGATTTTAAGTTTTAACAATATATAAAACTTAGTATTATCTCACGCCAATATGCTAAACGTTTAAGATAGTGACAAAGGAAGGTTTAAATTAGGGTAGCGAATAAATTTCACTTATAGCTATGATGTCTAGACTCGAATTGTCTAGGCACTGAGGTACTAGAAACCATAGAATAAAATTTGTAGCCTTAAATAAAAGAAATATGAAAAATTAAATTAGGAACGAATGAAATATAAATTAATTAAATTTATATTTCTTTCTATAAATTAATGAAATTTTAATACATTTAAAAACTGGAGATTTTTCGAAACTTCGAACTCGTACTTAAGCTTCATCACCTTACAAATTCATACAAAACTGAAGCGACAGTTGATCGAAGTTTTAACAAGTTGTATTCAGAGTTGTTTAAGGTGACGCCTTGATAATTTGACTGTAGCGATGTCGATTTTTCTCAGCAATGACTAAAGCTAAGAAATTAAAGTTCACTGTCAGTATTCATCATGTCTTTGTCTTTGAATTACCCATAGCATAACACGATTGGTCAACTTTTATAACACAGAATAATCAATCAAAAAGACCTCTGTAAAAAAAGGCATTCCTATTTTGCCAACAGAGTAGAGTGATATAAGCTTCCAAAATTTGTACATAAATTGGTTCTAGCATACACTTTAATTTGCCCATAGCTTATATGAAATGTATTTATGGTTTTTAAATTACGCGACAAAAACTATTTTGTCGCTACGCCCTTTCCATTTTTTGCTGTTCCATTGCTTGATTTCTATGAGAGGCCGGGCCAGCCTCGCATAGATAACAAGCAATCTAAAACACATCCAACACGGTTTTTTACTTTAACATGGCGTCACCTTAACTTGAACTCGAGGGAATTACGAGACGAGCTTCAAATAAACTCGTGCTTACAATGAACTTTCATCCATACATTCATATATCTATTTACAGCATGACTGGTGAGTCAATACCGATATTTAAGGAGAGTATTCAGTACTCGATTCTCATTATAAATATGTAAAAAAATTAGGTTCTTAATTTTTTTTTGAATTTCCCAAAAATTAATGAATCATGGATACTAAGTAAATTACGCGGCTAGGCAAGTAGGCATACTATGCGGCCGGTGCAGAGGCGTACGCTACCAAAGAAACACCACACAACTACCCCTCCCGCTCGCGGTGTCCATGCGTTGGGTAAATAATTATTTAACTTTAAGCTACATTTACTCAGTGATCAATTGATATTATATTTTTTATATTATTTTTTTCCAACTAATATAATAGCCAAATATCACGTCCTCAAGTATTGAACATGTCTCACCAGTCACGCAGTATAAAGTAATGAATAAATCATTAAATCCATATTTCCCTTTGTTCCAAGCATTATGAACGACTGAACTAAAGATGAAATTAATCGCTGGTGTAAAGCAGACGACGGGAAACGATCTGTTGTAACTTGTTGTAATCTACAAGATAGTCGTATGAGGTATGAACATCCACAGCACAGTACTATGATAAGTGTTTATAAGACTTTAATTATTCCAAACAACATTACAGTGGTGGTACATATGCATACATTTTATACGTTTTCTCTCCAGCATACATATCCGTGGAACATTTTTATCGAGAGCGTTCAGCGTTCGTTATCAACTTATCACACACTGCCGCCTAGGGCTGCTCTCTACCAATTTAAGCGTAATGGCGTCGTGAAAAGACAAACAGTTAACCTATTTCCGGTACAAAAATAGGAACAGTCTGTGAGCATTGGCAACACTGAATCGATTTGAAAAAAGATTGTTTTGAAAGTAGAACACTTATTTTGCAGTGGTATATAAAGGCAATGATGAAAAACTCAAAGCAGATGTTATGTTACTACCGCGCGCGTTGTGAAGATTCAAATACGGCCCAATTGTGTCGTCTGTTATTTAGTCTGCATCGAGAGCAGTCACGAACGTGCCGCCTCTTGTCTTACCTAAATAAATTGAAAATGACGTCGTGTGTGTTTCGAAAATGTACCAATTATGACTCAAAAGTAAACAAAACACATGGAATCTCTTACCACATGTCTTAAATTGCAATAAATACCTCGATTATATACATTTTCAATTTATTTTCTAACAATCTGAAAAAATCGAATTTTCGTCATAGCTCAGGCAAAGAAAGAGACAGCGATACGATTCGACGTTTAAAAATAGAACTGTCTCTTTTATGTAAATGGCATTTCGTATCGTTTGTTTCACTTATCTGTCAAAGTTAATGTTTGCAATTTTAAATTTGAAAGTTGTTCGGAAGAGATTTAAGCCGGAAAATAGTATGGACGTAACATATCTGTACAAAGTGCTCCCTAGACGGTAATTCAGCATGACATGCATCTACGTGACAGTATTATTTGTTGCATGACATGCCTATCGCGAAACGATCATGCGTGCATGTAATGCACATATTGCAGGACGAAAAATTAAAGAACTTATCAATCAATGTATAGCACGTAGTTTGCATGTCATTCGCATCAATCACTACAATAAACGATCATGCGTGCATTACAGCACGTAACGCATGTAATGCTGAATTACCGTCTAGATCATCATTGGGTATAGGTAACCGTGTGGCACTTGAACTCGTCTCGTTCTCGTCATTGAAAGTGTCTCAACTAACTACAATAATTGTCTATCTAGTGACACTTTTACAAGGCGATGCCATTATTTTTATTATTTTTATTATAATATATTTTTATTATACAATTATTTTTATATGTAACAAGGCGATGTTGTTATGACCTTATTTTCTCTTATCAGTGCCTTATCCACTGTATTGAAATTCAAATTAAAAAATCAACCAAATGTGTGACACACACGAAAATGCTTGTGGTAATTAGTAACCTATTGACTATTTCATTCTCAGCATCGACAATATCTAATAATACGCTTACACATTACAACTTGGCACGATCGGTAAGCCAAACACTTAACTTCTAAGCTTATTTTCAGAGATTACAAGTATTATAGCACTCAGTCGTTAAGGCTTTATTACACATTAGCATTTAACACATTTAAGGAGCATTTACATTAATTAACACAACATAGAGTGCCCTTGTATTGATCCCGCCATAATCCCTCCCTAGAGACCCGAAACACGCTAGCTTTCGCGCCAACAAATGTTTGAATTTTGAATTTGAATAAATTACAGTGTTGCCTGGTGTTGCTATGTTTATCACAAATGCTCTACTTTGTATTTTGTGAGAATAGTTTTAATGCTGTTATGCTAAAGAATAAGAAAAAGAAACATTTATTTTGTAAATGTTTATTTTCTCAACTGGTGAAGGTGCTTTGCTAATTATTAAAATATTTTAATTTGATGAGACCTGCGTTCCATTTATAGTAGGTAATAAAAATAGTTGGAAAAAAAAACAAAATTTTCATTATTTTCAATCATCTGTCTTAGTCGTTTTGGCATATTCAAAAAGCGGCCAAGTGCGAGTTGGACTCGCCCATGAAGGGTTCCGCAGCAGCAATAAGGTTTATTTTTATGAAATTAAAAGGTTTTTGATTTATTTTTATATTTCAGTCGATTTAATGAAATTTAGATTAAGGTTTACCATTTTTATGACGTATAAAAAAACTACTGGCTAGATCTCGTTCAAACCAATTTTCGTTGGTAGTTTTTATAGTAATCTACATCATATATTTTTTTTAGAATTATCATGCCCCTACTTTAGAAATTAGAGGGGGGGGACACACATTTTACCACTTTGGAATAGTCTCTCTCGCAAACTATTCAGGTTAGAAAAAAATTATATGAGAAACCTCAATATGATTTTTTGAGACCTATCCATAGATACCCCACACGCATAGGTTAGATGAAAAAAAATTTTTTTTGTTTCAGTTGTAACTAGAAGGTGAATGAAATTTTGCACAGTTATAACTTATATGGTGAAGGAGTGCATCGAGCTAATATTATTTTGAACTTATGCTTTTATCATACATTTTCTTAACAAATAAAACATTACACACACTACAACACACACTAGGAAAGATGACAGACACAAGCCTATTTAATATGTTGTAATGTCGTTGAAACTAAGGTCGAAGGGTATTTTAGTGTTTAAATGAGAAAAAAATAAAAAATGTATTATTATGATAGTTTAGATGAAAAGCAATCGAAAAATGTTAGTTTGACTTCATAAGATAGCTTATTATATTTTTAAATGTGGTTTAAAGATTTCAGGATTTTTATCTGTCTTTGAACGCTCCGAAATCTTTCCGCCGTGCTAATGACGTCATTGGGATAGTAAACAAAAAAAATGACAACTGCGTCAACTGTCAGTGCCGAATATCTTAAGTCAATTGATGCTTTGTTTACTCACCCAATGACGTCATGACCATAGAGCAATACAGAGCAAACAAGGCGTCCACTAGCGGAAGCGTTTTTGCGAAATACGCGCGAAATTTTAAATTATGTAAAACTATTCTTTTTTCATGCTTATCGTGAGAAAAAAAATATTGTTTTATTTTTTACCGTCATATTAACACTATAGAATTGTTTTGGAATACATTTCAAAAATTCGTGTAATAAATACCCTTTATGTTTGCGCCTTATCTTAGATATAAGGATGTCGTGTAAAACCGCGGAGTGTAAAACGCAAATAAAACGGATGGAATCTCCGAAAAAGCCGTATTACCATCCACCATTATATGCTGATATTGATGGATTTTATAGCTTGAATGGATGTATTTACTATTTGGAACTCTTTTACGCTTTTAAAATACAAGAAAGATTTTAATGATGTGTGTATGTTTTTGGCACAATGTTGAAAACGTTTGATATGATTCAAGTATACTCTATTTTATTTTAAACGCGAAATCGTGGGCGATACCGTGTGATATGCAAAGTAAGTGTACATTTTATGTTACATATTTCATGATTATGTAATACAAATGTAAATTCCTCTATCTCCAAGGATTCCTTGTACGACAGTTCTTATAAACCAATCATAACTTGGAGATAAAATCCTACATAGGATTGGCGATACGAAAGTTTGTTATCCCCTAGGAATTGCAAGAGTTTTAGAGTAAATATTTAGTTCGCTGATCGCTCTGTATAAAATATTGGCGTAGGAGTAAAATGAGTTTATGGATCGGAGACGATTTGTCTATTGTGATTGGGGTTACGAGGTTTTTAAACAAGTGACAAGTAAAACTTCACCAATAAAAACAACCAGCTTTTTAGGGTTCCGTAGCCAAAATGACAAAAAAGGAACCCTTATAGATTCGTCATGTCTGTCTGTCTGTCTGTCTGTCTGTCCGTCTGTCCGTCCGTCTGTCCGTCCGTCTGTCCGTCCGTCCGTCCGTTCCGTCTGCCAAAATCATCACTCTTTTTTTATTCGCTGTAGTTGAGTAACAAAGGCGTGAAGCTTCAAGTCATATTTCTACGAACACCTCAAATACGAAAGTCTGTTTGGCATGGCAAGGCATGAAAGGGGTAGAAATTGAACAATAATTTCACCTGAACCAAGGTCGTTATTCCAGTCACCTTGGCGTTCCGCACGCGATGTGTTATGATCGTTAGCTGACATACATTAATATGCGAATTATATTTTTGCACTACATATTAAGTACATATCGACCGTGACTTAACGTAGGAGCGATAACTGTATAAAGATTGTGTGATTAACTGTCGAATTAAATCTTCTGGGTTCTTTCCGACACACCGATTGCGACACACTGCCGCGCTCAGAGAATAGAGACGAATAGTTAATTACTTAACTTTAGTTAAATGAAGATTTTGACTTTAAAACCAGGCTTTGACAGATTCTGTCAAGCTCTTCATTAATTTCTTTTTTTTTTATACTTTTATTTATTTACTAGGCATATCAACAATATAAACACACACTTATACATAGATTACATTAATGACTACATTTTAGTGCTTATATCTATTACAGACATGCACAACATTATTTATAAAAAACACATCTATACCCAAATTAAATTAAAGTTAAGTATATAATTAATTCTAAATTTATAAATATACAAAAATTAAAGAAGCATTTCATTACACAGTACATAATTTAATTCAATGTCATAAAAGTAAAAACAAATATATATTATGGAAAATGTCACTTTAACTATATTTAAAAGCCTAGAGTATAATGTCCGGATCAATAAATAAAATGTCAATGTAAAGTCAATAGTAAATTCGTAATAATAGATCAATTAGTAATAAAAAAATATAAATAATAAGTCAAAATAAAATTTAGTATGGCTTCGGATTGCTGTTAAAATAATTAATGTAACATTTTTTCTTTAATGATATTGAGTGGTCATGATATATATCTAAATCAAAAATTTTATACCATTCGTTATAAGTCATAGCGATTCTATAAATAGGATATATATATATATCCTATTTATAGAATATAGAATTTCGAAGTTTTATCGTCATTACTTGCACATTGATGTCACTACTCACTGAGTGCGGCCGTAAGTATATAGGTATTCCACTGAAAAAAATGTCAGCCTACATACTAATAACATAGTATAAATTACATGTCCTAATAATAATAAATTATGATGATATTGCGGACTCAAACAATTTACTGAAGCTTCTATGTTGGTAACCTTGGCCTTAAATGATTTAAGGTTAAGGCTATCACATTAAAAGTTTGTCTTTTACTTCGACAAAACATTTTTATGGAATCAAAATCAAATGAATTGTGTTTATCAAGGGCATGAGACATGCCTTTGATAAACACAATTCGAAACAAAGAAAATAATCACTACTTACACAGTAAGTACCTGGATAATAAAAGAAATTCGCTGTCGGTCTCAAAAATATAATTAATGAGATTTGATTTTTGAATCATGCAATGGATTTTGATGCGTTTTTTAATAATTTGAATCAAGAGAAACGTTTATAGTTATTATAATTAAGTTTTAACACAATGTCCATACTAATATTATTATAAATACGAATGTGTGTCTGTATTTCTGTCTGTCTGTCTGTTACCTCTTCGCGCTCAAACTAACCTATACGACTTGCAAACCTTCAAGAGAAAAGCGTATTCCCTCTTAAAAGGCCGGCAACGCACCTGTAGCTCTTCTGATGCTGCGAGTGTCCATGGGCGACGGAAGTTGCTTACCATCAGGTGACCCGTTTGCTCGTTTGCCCCCTTATTTCATAAAAAAACGGAGTTGCGGGCGTCATCTAGTTTATAATAATTAATAAGTATAACGCTAATAGGCAATAGCAAAACAGCGTGTGGCAGCTAGGCAAGTAATGTAACTTAGCGCCTCCGTGGTCTAGTGGTATAGAGCGGGGCTCTTGACTCGGTTCGATTCCCGCGTTAGGAACATGTTCTTTCCAAGTTTGGTTAGGACAATGCAGGCTGATCACCTGATTGTCTGACAAGTAAGATGATCCATGCGTCGGATGGGCATGTAAAAAGTCGGTCCTGCGCCTGATCTCTCGCCGGTCGTGTCGGTCTGCCGTCCCACTGGGTTATGAGAGTAAAGGAATAGAGAGTGCTCTTGTGTACTGCGCACACACTTGGGCACTATAAAATTACTCCTGAGCTGCGTACCTGGCCTGAGTATGAAACCGGCCACCGTCACCGAAACCGGTGTGGGAGCTATTATTATTATTAATGTAACTTTCTCATTATAGTATTTTAGGAATTTAAAATGAAATCGTAAATAAAAACTGGCAACCCTAACACCTCATTATCGCTTAATGCAATGTGACCCAATTAAATATAATTACCGCGGGAGAAAACCCGAAATTAAATACAAGTTGTTTATTTAAAGCTTTCCTAACAGGCCACGGATACTCTAACACTCTTTACGTAAAAGAATATTATTCTAAGGACCATTCGTAGTATAACTCATTTATTTACTAACGCTTTTAAATATAACTGTCTACGCGCAACGCGAGACATCACTAGCGACGCCGTTTTGACAACTCTAAGAAAAAAGACGACGCCATGGTTGCACGGAATAAATTTATAAGAACATTATATTGTTGTTAATTAGAACATTATCAATAAATAAAAAACCTCGAGACATTAACATTTGGCGACCGTGACAGGACCATTCAATATTGCAAGTAAGAAGGGCCGTGGCGCTCGCCTCTCCAAATGTTATCTGTGTCTATTTATTTGTCAAGCCTATAAATGTGTACACCTAGAGGCGGTAAGCGAACTATCTAGAGACGCCTTTTTACTTAGCTTGCGTCGATTCATCTCCCGGAGGGGGAAGCCACTTGAAATATTTTGCGATAATGGTCGAAACTTTACTGCAGCTTCTAAAGAGGTAGGTCAATTTCTTAAAACATCGAGACATTAACATTTGGCGACCGTTTGGATCAAGAATCTGCAATCCCGGGAACTATACCCAACGCTGCACGTCTACTATTGGCTTTCCGTTGATGAATATCAACCTATATTGTGGGATGAGCCTGCGTGTATGCTGCCCGGCCGATAAAAAGCTAAGTCCTATCCTATAAAATATCCAATAATTATTGTCCTACTTCTACTTCTACACCACATCGTGGCCTATCATAACATAGCCTTGTTTTTTGCCTATTACATGACCTAATTCACATAATTCCGTTTGATAAACAAGTATTTGTCTGCATTCAATATTATTTCATTGGAAAATTTAGCTATTACAACAATTGCACGCCATTTCACAATACATTCTTGCACAAGAATTCTGTTCACATTTTGACATTTCTTTGAGTTTATTTTCAAGTCTTGCATTTTGTTTGCGCCCCCGAGTGTTCTGCCTTTGCACTGCCTTGTTTTGCATGTTATATACCCCGGTTTGGGCCGACTATTTCAGCGCAAGAGGTGCCCGTGCCCATCTTTGTGGCCAGTGCCCAGAAAGGAGTACTGTGCCTGTCCACGAGCCCCGAGCGTGCTTCCCATACCCGACGCTTCACGTCGCACGCTGCTTGCTGCCCCCGTGCTTCGCTGACGCCGATGGAGTGACGGTAACTGCAGACCAGGGGAGCGTAAGATCTTTTTATTTTATTTTCTGCCTATAGAGTTACAATTATTTCATATTCAATACAACTTTAGTTCAAGTGTTTATGCAGTTCTTTAAATTTCACAATGTCTGCGGAACTCAGAACATTAACTACAAAGCGCGCTAGTATAAGAGGCAGATTAACTAAGTTTGATAACTATCTTGATTTAATACAAAAAATACCAACTTTAAGTGAGTTGCAAGTGAATGAGCTATTATTAAAATTACAAACATTTCATGATTTAAAAACAGAATTCAGTTTGCTGCAAGATCAAATCGACCAAATAAATTTTGATAATATTGATGATGAGATTGATGAAAGGGACAAGACAGACTCACATTTCACAAAGGTGATTGCTTTAGCGGAGACTATTTCTGTCAAATACAAAACTACACAAAAGCAATCAGAGTCTGGCTCTGGCTCTGGCTCACTTCGTAGTGTTCATCGGCCACATCATCAAGCAAATTTTAAACTTCCGCAAATACAAATCGGTAAATTCAATGGAAACTATTCCAAGTGGCTTGATTTCCGGGATACTTATGTATCTTTAATTCATGATAATGACAGCTTGTTACCTGTCCACAAATTTCATTATCTCAATTCATATTTGGAGGGTGAAGCTGCCAGAGTCCTATCTAATCTCGAGGTCTCCAATGCGCACTATCAGGAAGCTTGGGACCTGCTATGCCAACGTTATGACAATAAACGCTATCTGACCAATAACCATCTCAATTCTTTATTCAATATAGAACAAGTGCACCGGGAATCAGACAAGTCATTGAGATCTTTAGTCGATCAAGTTAATAAGGATCTCAGAGCGCTGTCCAGTTTAGGCCATCCAACTCAGCAGTGGGACACTCTGATTATCCATATTATCACAAATAAACTGGACTATCATACAAAACGCGATTGGGAAGAGCACCGCAATACTATCAATGATATGCCTTCTCTCAGCCAGTTGACTAAGTTCTTACATGACCGAGCCGATGTGTTAGAATCCTGCCATACTAAAAAACAATCTTATAATACAAACCATCATGCTATAAGCAATACAAACAAAAACGAGCGATCTTATAAATCATTTTCGTGTACCACACAAAACAATGATGATAATGGCGCGAAAATTCAAACACCCTGGGTATGCAATTATTGTTCGGGTGACCATAGTATTTACAATTGTTCAAAATTTCTATCTCTATCAGTAGAACGACGAAAGATGGAAGTGATGAAGTTGAAGCTGTGCCTAAATTGTTTAAAAAAGGGCCATTCACTCAGAGAATGTCATCGAGGTCCATGTCGTGAATGTCGTAAACGACACAACTCACTGCTTCACATTCCACTTTCGCAGCCTGCAAGCTCGAGCATCTCTGCGCAGTCAGCTCTCGCCGCTGACGACAATGATGCGCAGGGTGTCTCTGTCAATTTTTCAGCCTCGCAGACTGCCTATCAAGTCCTACTGTCCACGGCTACAATCAAGGTAACCAATCCTCACAATAATAAACAATCAACGGTGCGATGCCTCTTAGACTCAGGCAGCCAAGGTACATTCATGACTAAGGCGTTACAACAAAAGCTAGAACTAGAATCTATCCCCACAGTGCCTATTAAAATTATGGGTGTTGCAAATATCCCATGCGGCTCCATTTCAGAACGAAGTGTAGTTCGTCTAAGCTCTCTCTGCACTGACTATAATGTAACGCAAGCCTGCGGCGTACTACCTGAGCTCACCGACAATGTACCTAAACAATTTATCGATAAAAGGTATTTCAATCTCCCGCCTAAATTACAATTGGCCGATCCTACATTCAATATCTCTGCCCCAGTCGAGATGCTGATAGGCGCAGACCTATTTTGGCAAATTGTGGGCAACGAACAGCGGTGTCTCGGTGCTAACTTACCTTACTTGAGAAGTTCACAGTTAGGCTGGTTAATATCTGGCCCTATATTTAGTAACGGTGAACCAAGGAGCATAAAATGCAGTTTCTCAAGGATCGACACATCTGACTATCTCAATGAGAAAATTTCTAGATTCTGGGAGCTAGAGGAACTCCCCAAGAGGCCACTGCTCAGCAGCAGCGAGAAGGAATGCGAGCAACACTTCAATACACACACCTCTCGCCAAGAAAACGGCCGTTTTATTGTAAAACTGCCATTCAAGGACTCACCGGACAATCTAGGTGATTCCTACTATCGAGCCAGGCAAAGATTTCTATCACTAGAGAGAAAATTTCGCAAAGAGCCAGAACTCAAAAAAGCTTACTCTGAATTTATAGCCGAGTATGAAGAGCTGGGCCACTGCTCGCCCGTAGAGGGCCGAACTCCGGAGGTGCGCCGCCACTACCTGTGCCACCACGCCGTGCTGCGCGCGCAGAGCGAGTCTACTAAGCTGCGCGTCGTGTTTGACGGCTCCGCGCCTACCACCACCGGCGTCTCCATCAACGATATCCAGCACACTGGTCCTAAAGTACAAGATTCTCTCTTTGCTATTCTATTACGCTTCCGCACGCACAAGTACGTACTAGCCGGCGATATAGACAAATTCTTCCGCCAAATCCTTGTCCACGAAGACGATAGAGAATTACAACTGATTCTATGGCGTGAAGATGAAAAGAAGCCATTAAAGACACTAGGAGAAGAGTGTCGAGATGAAACAATAAAGCAAATCATACAAAAGGATTTTTACTGCGATGATATGTTGACCGGTAGCGATACGAAAGCAGATCTATTATACATTCTGAATGCGGTCACCACTCATTTAAAATCGGGCTGCTTCAATCTGCGGAAATTCAAGTCGAATGCACCTGATATTTTCCCCATCTCGACGATCGACTTGCAAGGAAAATTGAGCTTGAGTGACGCCTCGAACGCACTCGGCAAAGGCTGGAGTCCACAATCAGACGAGCTATACTTCACTATCGAAGCTCCGACCTCCGGCATGCAAGAAAAAATTACGAAGCGAACAATACTATCGTCAACATTCAGTATCTACGATCCACTCGGCCTCCTGTCGCCGTGCACCGTTCAGCCCAAACTACTCATGCAGCAGCTGTGGCGGCGTGGGCTGGACTGGGACGAGCCGGTTCCTGACGATCTTCAGAAGGAATGGAAGAAAATTACGGCCAGTCTCTCTTCGCTAGCGAACATCACAATCCCCAGGAGAGCCTTGTCTAGAGATCCAGTCGAAATACAATTACATTCGTTCTGCGATGCATCAATGCATGCCTACGGCGCATGCATCTATTTAAGATGTAAAGACAAAGATGGTAACATATCAGTCAATCTACTATGCGCTAAATCGAGAGTGGCACCTACCAAGCCACCCCTCACGATACCGAAATTGGAACTACTTGGAGCGCTACTCGCCGCTAACCTAACCAAGACCGTTCTCGAGTCACTGCGCTGCTCTATATCGTCGTGCACACACTGGTGCGACTCCAACGTCGTACTCGCGTGGCTCCACAGCAGTCCTAGCAAACTAAAGAGCTTCGTCGCAAACAAGGTTGTGGAGATATGCGAGAATACCGCGCTGTCGGCGTGGCGCCACGTGCCCGGCACCGCCAACCCCTCCGACGTGCTCTCCCGCGGCACGCCCGGCGACCAGCTAGCCGCGCTTGAGCTGTGGTGGCGTGGCCCCCCGTATCTCGCCGCGGACGATTCTCAATGGCCGCAAGCTCCATCTGAAACAAAGAAACTAGATAACGACTTACCTGAGATTATAGTCCTCCCTTCGACGAGCTCCGACTGCGACGATCTATCTATCCCGTTTGAAAATTTCTCTAAACTAGGAAAACTTCAGCGTACTTACGCCTACGTTCTACGACTAAAGCACAACCTGAAAAACAAAAGCAAAAAATTGTCAGGTCCACTATCTGTGCAAGAGATTAATAATTCGTTTTTATTTCTAGCAATACGAGCACAAAAGCAATCTTTTGACAAAGAATATCATGCACTATCTACAAAGCAAGATATCGCTTCAAAAAGCAACATTCTATCACTCAACCCGTTCCTTGATAAGGAGGGAGTGATGAGAGTAGGTGGTCGACTGGATCGCTCCACCTATAGCCATGAAAAGAAACACCCGATTATTTTAGACTCTACTCACCATTTTACGAAGTTAATCTTTCGGCATGAACACGTCCGCCTGATGCACGCAGGTCCCCAGCATCTCCTATATTCTATTCGTGATTCAATATGGCCCGTGTGCGGAAGGAGGCTAGCTCGCACCACTGTTCATCGCTGCGTAACTTGTAGACGTCACCGAGGAAAAACTTTGACGCCCATGATGGGTAATTTGCCCCAACAATGTGTCACACTCGCACTTCCGTTCCAGACCATCGGGATGGACTTCGCAGGACCATTCAATATTGCAAGTAAGAAGGGCCGTGGCGCTCGCCTCTCCAAATGTTATCTGTGTCTATTTATTTGTCAAGCCTATAAATGTGTACACCTAGAGGCGGTAAGCGAACTATCTAGAGACGCCTTTTTACTTAGCTTGCGTCGATTCATCTCCCGGAGGGGGAAGCCACTTGAAATATTTTGCGATAATGGTCGAAACTTTACTGCAGCTTCTAAAGAGGTAGGTCAATTTCTTAAAACTAATTCTAATGCTATCTCTGATCTTGCAACTAACTTACACATAAAGTTCAATTTTCATCCCCCTTACGCTCCACATTTCTCTGGTCTGGCAGAGGCCGGCATAAAATCGGCAAAGCACCATATCAAAAGAGTTATGGGCAATTCAAATCTTACTTTTGAAGAGTTGTCCACACTTTTCGCACAGGTCGAAGGCATAATGAATAGTCGCCCCCTGTCTCCACTATCTTCCCATCCTACAGACTACCTTCCTCTCTCCCCTGCCCACTTCATAATCGGCCGGCCGCTAACATCGATACCGACGCCTGCCATTGACGACGCACGCCCCAGCCGGTCCCGCTATGAAACGATCGAGAGGATGCGCCAACAATTCTGGAAACGCTGGCAACACGAATACATCAGCGAGCTGCAACAGCGTACGAAATGGAAGCGAAACATGAATACGCTACAAGTAAATGACATGGTCTTGATACAAGAGGACAACGTCCAGCCCCTCAACTGGCGCCTCGGACGCATTGAGAAACTTATTCCGGGAAAGGACGGAATCTCGCGTGTCGCTGATATTAGGACAGCGAGAGGAACAATACGCAGAGCTCTCACTCGTCTCTGCCCACTACCAAATGAAAACAACTAAATACTAAGCATCTTAATCTCACTGGAAACCTGCAATAAACTCTACTACTAAACTACAGCAAAATATATTCTACAACTACTTTCTACAAGATAACTAGCTACAAAATTACCTTATAACGATGACTACATCTACACCTACCTGGAGATGACCCCGCAGCGCCTGAAAAGAAAATAGACTGAAAGAATACATAGAAACTTTCTAGAACAACTTACCTGCTGCCTCGTTACTTCAGCCCGGCCCGGAGTATGTCTACGCGCAACGCGAGACATCACTAGCGACGCCGTTTTGACAACTCTAAGAAAAAAGACGACGCCATGGTTGCACGGAATAAATTTATAAGAACATTATATTGTTGTTAATTAGAACATTATCAATAAATAAAAAACCTCGAGACATTAACAATAACCCTTTTTAAAAGGGACTATAATAACTAATACGATATAAACTGCGCATAGTTTTAAGATCTTTCTACTAAACTGCGAGGGTGCAATCGTCGCATGCGTACAATATTATTTATAACTAATATCGTGTCACCATCTGAATGTCTCAACCTGAGCTCTCAACCAATAAGAACTAGCTTCATATCAGCTGATCTACTGCTCATTTATTCATGTATCAAAGAGACCTAAAATTTACCTTATATTTTTCCTAAACGTATTATAGTTGAACATTTCAGAAGGCATTATAATTTATTTTCGATTACAGGTAAAGTTATAGCGATCGAAAATAAATGAAAATATAAACTTTAATACACCTAAGCAATCACCATAAGCATAAGCACTAAAGTGCTTTCATGACCTAAGCATTAGCAAATGACCTTAACCTAGGCTTTAACCCTGAAAGCGTTCCGGTCGCATTACCTTGAGAACTTTAAATTATCGGTTGCATAGAAAAGCACTATAAAATGTGAAGGAATTTGCATATTAATATGCACTATAGTTTTTGTATTCCCCATTAAGTCTGAAGTTGATATCTTTACAGTCTAGATGTGTGTTTTATTTGAGGTCTCTAAATAAAACACAAACGTTATTTGGGCCGATTTCAATGAGGCTTCACAGGAAAGGGTTTTTTCACGTCGCAAAAAAACAGACCATACAGAATTTCCTTTTGTGTGCTGTGACTCGAGTCTCGGGACTCGCAGGCAACATTAAAATTTTGTACGAACAAATGAATTAATTTGCTTTTGATTTGCTTATTTGAAAATTGCACGTAAACTATGTTCCCAGATTTTTTTCAGGCCTTGTCAGAAGAAACTTACATATTATTTTACTTAGCTCTACGCAAAGACTAGAATCTAGCACCAATCTCTTTGAAAATAAAAGGTATCTTTCAACAGTGATTTATATACTTGAATTCCTTCCACAATACCAGGGGGTGTAGTGCGAGTTTTATTCGATCATACGCATCGAACACGTTAACGCGAATTTGTATGGGATCAAAGCAGCGCCACCTACTGGCTTACGTGGATACCGCTTTGATCCCATACAAATTCGCGTTAACGTTCTCGATGAGTATGATCGAATAAAACTCGCACTACGCACTCTGAGCGTAGCCCGACAATGAAAAAGTGCTGTTAGTTGACTGTATGAAATTGCCGAGGTCGGCTCTTTTAAATACGATTGTAACGACAATAGAAATTGAAATGGATATTTTTATTTTTTACATTAAAAGCTTTGGTACATGTTCAAAATATTATGTCTTTTATAGAAATTGTTAACCGAAAACCTTCGAAATTCAAATCGTTGAAGCGATAAAGAAATGAAATTCGTTTATTTCTGAACGTTAAAAATATCGTCCAACAAACTTTAGGAACATTTTTTCTATAAATTAAAATCATCCATACTATAATAATGTAATAATTCATGCAAAAGTCTGTCTGTCCGTCTTTCTATCTCTGTATCTATTACCTCTTCACGCCCAAAACGCTAAACCGATTTTGCTGTTTGGTATGGACTATGGAGATACTTTGTGTCCCGGGAAAGGACATAATATGACAATACTATTATCCCGGAAAAATGTACGGTTCCCGCGCGATTAACGAATTTTGGCGCAGCGGAGTTGCGACTTGCGGCCGGTATCATCTTATAAGTATTCGAAATTTAAGAACACTGCAACCAGGCTTTGGCCTTATTGTTTTCATCCCTATTTCATAATAGGCTGGCAACTTTCCAGAAACATTTGAAGACGTGAGTGGAAGAATCGTAAAACTAACTTTTTATAACATAAGGACAATAGGCATGATGACAGTAAGTAAATTTCATTGAAATAATTTGTGTGTCTAAAGTATCTAAATGCTTGATTATAAAACACTGGTTCTTTTTTTATTTTACATCAAGATTAATATTTTATTGATAAAATAAAATCACTAAATATGACAATCCGCCATGAAATGTTGAACGCCAATCAGAGCGCGTGACGTCACGTTAGAGCACTTTTGACATTGACGTTTGAGTTATTTCTCTTTACCACAGACATTTTTTTTTAAATCGTCCCGGTCGGGACAGGCAAAGGGATTACCACAGACAATTATTACTGTCAAATGATTCCTATACAGCTGTCACTTGTCAGCTATACTCTAGAGTGACGTCACAAGTGACGCCATGACACCTTGAAGTGTTTTGGTGCAAATTTTAAATTTATGATTTAAAAACTAATTTTTATATACTAAACCATAATTTTTAGCAGAAATATTATGTTTGTTGTAATCAATATATATTTCCGAGTATTATAGAATAGTTTCTCAAAATTTGTCATCATGCCTAATCCCTTCTAATTTGAACAAACCTTGTAACTTACATAATTTATTCATCATTTGGCAGTTGGCTACACATAAAATCGTCATTTTTAGGGTTCCGTACCCAAAGGGTAAGGACGGGGACGGGTATTACTAAGACTTCGTTGTCTGTCCGTCTGTCCGTCTGTCTGTCTGTCTCCAGGCTGTAACTCAAGAACGGTAATAGCTAGAAATTTTATATTTTCACAGATTATGTATATCTGTTGCCGCTATAACAACAAATACTAAAAATAAAATAAAATGAATATTTAAGGGGGGCTCCCATACAACAAACGTGATTTTTTGGCCTTTTTTGCTGTCTCCATGCTGTAACTCAAGAACGGTAATAGCTCGAGATTTGATATTTTCACAGATTATGTATATCTGTTGCCGCTATAACAACAAATACTAAAAATAAAATAAAATGAATATTTAAGGGGGGCCCCCATACAACAAACGTGATTTTTTTGGCCTTTTTTGCTCTATATCAAAAATGGCAACAGGTAGGTACTTGAATTTTACACAAAATCCTTAGTTATATAATATGTACTTTAATATTTAATAATAATATTAAAATAAAATAAAAAAATAAGGGGGGCTCCCATGCAAAAAACACATATTATGGCCTAATTTTGCTCTATAATGGTACGGAACCCTTCGTGCGCGATTCCGACTCGCACTTGGCCGATTTTTTATTTCAAATAATTTTTCCGGCCCTAAAGCCTCCATTTATGCAAAAAAGGTATTTTTTTATTGTTATTTACCTGATTCTTCCACTCGTGTGTTCATTTATTGACATTATTTTGCAGGTCGAAGACGGGAACCGAAAAGGCGGTGGCACGTTTTTGGTGCCAATGAACGGGGGAATTTGGACGATGTGCGTGTCCCTAGAAGGTATTGATTATGACTCATTCTTAAATTAGATGTGATTTGGTTTTTGAAGTTGTGTAGAGGCATTGGTTAGAATTGACATACATTACGTATAGTAAATATATAACAACTCATTGTTAACCCATCAACTCCCAAGCGCCCTCCCACGATCGAGGTATCTAATTGAGAATATTTTGTATGTGCACATGATAGGTATGTTTTTCAAACGAGCAGGCGAACTAACATGACGAATCAATAAGGGTTACGTTTTTTTGCCTTAAAAACTCTATGATCTCGGGAAGAAATCTATGCCCGAAGGACAAGCTTCTTTTGATACAATGTGTTTGCGTAGCTAGCAAGGCAAGTCAAATGCCGCTATGTAGCCGCTATGTAGCCTTAGGGTCTACAGGGATAGACGAGAGACCATAATATGGGCTACATAGCGGCACATGGTGGCAGATAGAATTTCAAACACCCTCATTAATAAATTCAGCTTTAGCATGTCCCTCGGGCTTGAGATCATATCAAAGGGATTTCGTGGTTGGATACCGCTTTCGATCCTGGCGACACAGGAGATACAGTGGTGGGAACGTGTGGTGGGCCAAAGCCCGATTAAAAAAACTCTCATTAAACGAATAGTTTTTTTTTTCAGAGGAAGAAGTATCAATACTATCCAGGGTGGGTTTCCCTAAACAGCCGCTGTGCACAAACTACCTTGCAGACAACGACAGCGAGGAGCCTAGATCAGACTGGCAACATCGTAAGTTGACTATATTAGGTAGTGCTCATTTACAAACACTGACACAGTAGGTAGCTTAATGATATAGTTAATATAATATAATATTATATCATTAAGCTATACCTACTGTGGGCACTATAGGTACTTAACATAAATATTATACCTCTACTACTCTAGAGTTGTATTGAGCAAAATTTGTCTTGGTCTTGCAATAAAGGCAAGACCAAGACCAAGACTATCCTAAGACTAACAAGGCCAAGACCAAGACTAGGCATATATGCAAGAACAAGACCAATGAGCGTTCGATCTTAACGTTAGGCCCCCGTTAACAATAATAGTACTTAGTAACAATTTAAATCTTTATAAGTTTCTAGTGCCGAATTAACCTCATCCGAACAATCTTGGTTAACTATAAAGTTATCTTACTTACCTGACGTTGAACTCAGATAAGATAACTTAGTTAATCTCAAAGTTTTCATAGTTTAACTTTGAGGTTCGTGTGTGCACCAACGGATTTGATATTTCACTTTAATCTTCATTTTACAAGATCCTCATACCACACAGCTGACAATATAGTTGAAATAATACCATAGACCTTCTCTATTTTAGCCGAGCTTAGGCAGAAAAGTTTAATTTTGGCTGTATCTTTACTTTATATTATAAAGCTGAAAAGTTTGTTTGTTTAAACGCGATAATCTCAGGAACTACTGGACCGATTTCAAATATTCTTTCACCAATATATAGCTAAATCCCTGAGTGCTATACTGCTATAGGCTATGTAGTATGTATTTACCAATATAAAATACATAAATTTTGATCTAAGTATGTTTGTGCTACCGTAGCGCTTAAACTACTGATCTGATTTTAATGAATAAGCTATCAATTGATTCCTAACCTAACAGTAGTCCAGGTAATATAGGCCTATTTGTCGTCGGTTTAAAGCATTTACCCGATTGTGACCGGAAGAACGATTGCTATGTAATGTTTTATAATTTACCCGACTGAAACAGGAAGAAGGAAGGTTAGCTATATTTTTTGTTAAGGTTACTTCTGCCTATTTCCAGGTATGCAGAACCTATCAATATCGTGTGCGCTGGTCTGCCTCATAGTGCTGGGTAGCGCGGCCCTGGTGGGAGCCTTCGGCGTCTGCAAGCATCAGATCAGCGCAGTACTTGTTACTGGCGTTATGTATTTACTGGCTGGTAAGTTGGCAGTTAAACACAGCACAGTTAAACATTTTGCTAAGTCCTCGGCATGGTAGGACAGGGCTGGGCAGTGCAAGGCAGCGCATGGCAGCGAATGGCAGGGCATGGCAGCGGATTACAGTATAGGGTAGCAATAGCCTTAGATTTAAAATTGTTTTGCTTACGCAGACCATAAGTCATTAATTTATTATGTTAATTTGTGCATGCTAGGCACCAATACCCTACTATAAGTATATTTTGTCTTTTTGAGTCTTACATTAAAGATTCGATACGGTTTCGATCTTATTTCGATGCAGCATGCTGTTTCGTTAAGAGGATTACACCAAGGGCTAGAGAAATGAAAAAAGTACTTGTAATATCTATTGCTGTTTCCCTTACCTCAAGCCTACCTACAGACTTTCAAGCACACCAATAACGAGTTCCAATTTGTGTGACGTAATTTGACCCCTATAATCCTGCTTGGCAGAATCCGAAAGGGATCGAAGTTGTATTTAAGTTGATTTCAGAAACAGAAGACTTTATTCAAACCTACGATTCAAACGTTACTTCTTTCAATCGATCGATTAGACAGAAACAGTTTTCAATCTTTCATCTTTCCCTACAGGCCTCTTCGCGATGTTCACCTTAATGATTATCCACGTGAAGCGTGTCCAGCGAGTGTCCACCCGGGGCTCCTCTGACGACACCGACGACGGGGTGCTCGGCCCCCGCGGACCCGCCCTCACGCTACTATCCGCGAGGGAATTCACAACCGCCTGGTCGCTAGAACTGGGCTGGGGCGGAGTCGCCCTGGCTACCATCACATCGATATTATGGATACTGTTGTCCAAAATAATGAGATATAACCCGCTTTCGTCGATGCTATTGTAAGGCCCAGGGCCCGATCTACGGGATGAGACGAGCATTTGCCCAAAGGTAAAAATGAGGGGCAGCAAAATTGACTAATGCAGGTGATTAGTTATTAGGAGAACTTAAAGGACTTGCACTAATCAGTCGCTGTCCACACGTACTTTCTCCTGTTTACTAATCACCTGCACTTATCACTTATCAAAGTGAATAGGTACAGGCCTTAACACCCAAGTTTGACAATTTTACCTTTGAACCTACTTCAGGTTGGATAGGGGAAATATTTAAGTATTTTCCCTAAATTTTCCCCCCCATTTCCAACAAAGCTAGCTTATGAATAATGTTTTCTGTATGTAAAGGGCGGCGAAAAATATCTATCCCGGAGCCGCTAAATAGCTAGATCGGGCCCTGGTAAGCTCCTTTAAATCCTATTTCCAATTTTTTTTGGATATGAGATCCAATGCGATTTTGGTTGGTTTTGTGACTTTTTTCTCTACTAATATCAGAAGTAATGTCGACAAAGGCTTTCGATCAACCCCACAATTTTGCGTCTGCATTGGAACGCTATATAATATAACATAATATTTTGTGAATGTGATTGCAACGATTACAGATGTGTTTAAAATACTTACATAACGCGCATAGGCGCGAAAGAATCTACAAAAAGATTTCAGCTTATACCTACTGGTCAAGCGCCATTAATTGTCGATAGTATTATTAGATGGATGATGTTAAGCATTCATACATACTAACCCACAAAATAATTACTACGTATTGAATTATGAAAGCAGCTGTTATGTTCTTTAGATCATTTAGAACAAGAACAAAAATTCAATTTTTTTGTTCTTTGTGTTTGGTTAGGACACAAAATTTGTTTCAAAATCAAAATCTTTTATCACTGTTAAGCATTTGATGCTTTAACAGCGACCAGATAACAATCTACATTACAGCATTAACTACAATATTATACAGGATATCATTACCTGTAAATTGTAATATTATGTGTTTTCACATAAACACAGCGTCGATATGAAGATTGCGCTTGTAAACTGTCATAAACTTACCTTAATTGTCTCTACTTACTGACAATTTTCTCTGTTTGCCACCCTTGATCTCAGCTAATATGTTTTGGCAACACTAGCTTCTCCGCTCATAGCGTTTTGTAAACTCGAAATGTCAACCGCCAAAAAATTTTCTTTTCCGAAAATAAGTAGATTTTTGTGTTTTAATTCACCTAAAGTAGTGAATATAACTCAATTTCGAGTTTTAGCACACGTAGTGATATTATTCTCCATGTTTTAGTTCTTCAATCGCGGACTCGGAGGTCCTTTGTTATCGCGGCCACATGTGGCCGCTTGGGTTTTGAAGAGTTGGTGCAACGCAGTGTGTTCAGTGTAGTTTGTGCTGTGAGTAAGTTGTCGAGTGAGCAACAGAGTCGCTGCGAATTCCTCCAGCTCTGAATCCTCGGATTTGGAGGCCGACTTCCAAAGGGTAAGTCAGAAGAACTAATACTAATGGACGGCTTGAATTGGGCGAGGGTGGCCTCATTTGATAATACTGCATTTCTAATAGCCCTAAAAGCCAAGCCGGGTGTCAGGGTCGGATTTTAAACTATTAGCCGCCCCTAGGCACTGAAAAATTGCCGCTCCATTATTGAAATATCACTGAGAGTTGTTTAGCTTTAACATTCTGCATTAACTAAATTAAGCTGGAAATAAATGACTTGTTACACCAATGCAATTACTAGGTATGCATAAAAGTTATAAACGTCATAACAATGTCAAAAAATAGCCAGCCAATGTACATAACTCCATACCTCATTGAATACACTGGTTTAGTCAATAATGGATTGCACCATTTTAGCAATGGTTAAAATATCATCATGGTTTTAACGATAAACCATAAGTAGTCAATTCTAGCCAGTGATTGTCCTCAATTGTTGGTATTCCAGACACAATGGGTGTTCTATTGTTGTACGGCCACCGGGGGCCGCTTGAGAGTTGATGAGTTAATGTTTAGTTAACAAATTTGAAAACTATAACCCATTCCACTTGTTTCATTACAATATTTAAGTTAAAGAACTAAAGATTTATTAAAACTGCTATCGTCTGCCCCCCGTATATTTGCAGCCGTATCCAATTGGGTTGCGGTAACCCTACGGGCAAAGGGGGTGCGACTGCTTGCATACCTAGACGATTACTTCCTGGCTGGTTTTATAGATTCAGAATATAAACCCAAACTTATACATTTAAGTAAAGGTAAAGAGTATCTAGCGGAAGCAGTGAGAACTATGGCTGGCTTAACTTATGGCCTATTAAAACAAAGAGAATTAAGCTTCGATTTACTAGGGGTTTGACAGATGGTGTATGGGGCTTATGTCAAATTTTTAAAATAATTACATTTAAGTAATTAATGTTCTACTCTGAGTGCGGAAAGTACTCATCAACAGAACTATGCAATTTGAAATCCTTCCTGCCAGGGGAGTAGTGAGAGCCCTTTTTATTGTCTTGAGGGAAGAATCAATTAGAAAACATTGTTTACTTGGAAACCAGGACTCTACCAAGCTGGCCTTCTTCTTCTTCTTGTAATAATGACTGACTCGGTGAATTGCCAATATCAGAGTAGCTCGAAAGACTCTGCTAAGCTGGCCTTATGAGTTGTGACTAACAGGCTGCGAAAGCCAAGAAGTTTAAGAGGTCTTGGGCTGGCAGGTAAGCTGTCAAAAATCAATTTAGAAACCAACCCAACAGTTGCAGTATCTAAGAATTGCCTCGATCACAAAGGAAAAATTAATGTTCCTGGCACTAGAAAGGAAGTTAATGATAAGAATTATTTCTTTCTCAAATATTACAATATTGAGAATACAAGAGTAAAGTATGCAGTTTAGTCAGGTGCAAGGAAGTTTGGGTCAACTGAGTTCCAACAGGATCATCCCAAGTGGCCACCTACACCATTGGGATTTCCACTAAGCCCATGATCCATGAGTCGGATAGAGATGCGAAAGTCAGTTCTGTGCCTGATCTCTCTCCAGTCGTGCCGGCCTTCCGCCACTGGGTTATGAGAGTAAAAGGAATAGAGGGTGCTCTTGCGTATTGAGCACACACTTGGGCACTATAAAATTACTCCTGTGTAACTGGATTGGTTTTAATAAACTGACCATGAGCACCGATACCAGTGTGGGAATTAATATTCAAGGCAGTAGACAGCAACAAGGAGTTGTATCTGCGCCCATATACATTACCTGACAACCGATGCAGCAAATGCAGCTGGTGCAGGATGAAGATTCTCCAGAGGGGGTCCCCCATATAAGTACCTACTTAACATTACCTGACAACCGATACAGCGGATGCAACGGATGCAGAATGAGGAGTTTCTCTCAGTATATGTCTTGATTCGGAATCAAGCTCAATTACTGCAGACAGCGCATAATATAATATTAGTCCCATGTGACATTCGCGCGCTGATGGCTTATATCCCAAAGAAGGAAGGTACACACTAAGCCTGCTCAGTCCAACTCGCATATTGTTGATATTGACAGTGAGAACATTCTCTTGTCGGCAGTATCAGTACCTTTCGGAAGGGTACAATTATTACCAATTGTCTATCAAGGAAACGGCAGCGAGCGGAATGGCACCTACTACCCACTGCAACAAACAGACTGATTAGTCATTGGGGCACTCCAGACGTCGACAGATTCGCGTCTGTAGACTCAACTGTGGTCAGCAGACAGGTTTTGCCATATCCAAATTTTAATCGCTATTTTTAAATGCTGAAGACAAGTCAAAATGAGACTTTCAGTATGCTTAGCATGACCACCATAGACGAGTTTGTTATTATGATAAAGAAGACAAGGTAATGGATTAACAAAGGGAATCTGTCAGTTGTGCACAAAAACTGGCAATGTTTCTATTCCTTCACATTTCTACTATGGCCATGCTAAGCCTGCAGTTGGACTGGATGTTCCCACCTCCTAACCTTGTACTAGCCCATCTGAGCAATGCTAGAATCAAGAAACAATATCATTTATTGACAGATATGTAGTCCAGGGGCAGATACAATCTAATACACACACAGGGCATAAGCCTCTGAACCTTCTGTGTAAATAGAAATACTCTCGGAGAGTATAGTGGATACAACAACGGGCCTGCCACCCGAAGTGAACCAGCTAACACAACTAGTCTGGATGATGAGAGGTGGGGACAAACTATCGCTGGATGGTCAAAACCAGAGAGACAATAATTATTGACCTATAGCTGAGGACAATCCCCTCTGGAAACATTTTTGCCTCAAATAAGAGCCAAGAATGGTGGCAAGCCAAGAGTGGTGGCAAGAATGGTGCAAAAAGTATTGAGATCTAACCTAATTTAAATATTACATTTAAATACAAATTTAAATGAAGCTAACTCTTCATATAATAGACAATCTTAGTTTATAAGATTGTCCTTTTTACACTTCATGGATTGGAACAAAATGGTCAAAACCATATATCCTTAAGGCTAGTTCCTCAGCTCAGCCTTCTAAGTCAAAAGGCCGAAGATGGGATCCAGAAGTTCTGCTTAATTGGCTTTCTAATTTAAGTTGTCAGGATAACATATTCAAAACATCCCAAGGAACAACAGCAATCCTTTTATTAGCTCCTGGTCAGGGGGCGCTCTATAAAAATTACAGAAGCCTATCTTAGCATCTCTGTAGGCAGGGCAGTTTGTTGCCCACATCTGAATAAAGGACTGTGCCCCGTAAAGTGACTGCAGAAGTTAATGTCTAAGTACAGAAGAGAAATATTAGACAATTTAGTTTTAACTTTTCATTGGCCAGACCACATCTGATATCCAGAACGGTAATAACGGGTTGCCTAAAAAAAGCAAAACTACATGAGAAAGCAGGAGTTTCTGCCTTACTGATCCAAGGTAACCTCAGCAGGTTGGTTAGATAACCACCCAGTAATTACTTCCTAGGAAAGGCTGGAGAGGTGAATCACCTTAAAAAAAAAAAAAAAAAAAAAAAAAAAAAAAATAGTATCGCTAGGAAATTGGCATAAGTAATAACAGATTTTTTTACTATTTTCTCAATACTACCAAATAATAATAATTAAGTACCTAATTGGAACTTATAAACCAAGTTTATTGGGTATTATTAAAATTACCTACAAAGCTTTAATTGTGACCTCAGGAATCAATTTAAGTGGGTTAAATTGAGGTTAAAATAGTAATTGTAGGGGCGAGTTGCACCAGAGGCATAGTTTAAGTTAAGGTTAGCATCAAATATGGCGTCCATAATAGACTTTTACTAGGGATTTGATAGTTCATTTGACCTTTTGTTATGGTTAAAGTTGAAGTTATAGTTAAAGTAAGTTGGTGCAGCCCACCCTAGGAGAGTTGCTACTGCCCACTACCTCTCATTTTACTAATTGTTGTTTTAAATATGCCAAAAGGACATATTATAAAACTTTTTTTTTTTTTTTTTTTTTTTGTCTTTTGGGAATTTATTTTATGCTTATAATATATATACTGTTTATTTCCTTATAACATTTGTGTTGTTGCAATTATTATTATTTTGCATTTAGGTATGATATTGATATTATACTAAATGTAACAAAGTTATTTCACATAGCGTTTTGTGTTTTGTCACCAGCAGATATCAAACAGGTCTTCATATCGACGCTGTGTTTATGTGAAAACACATAATATGATATTTTGCACTACAACAAAATAGTTATTATGTGTTGAAGCATAAACACAGCGTCGCAGGAAGAACTTCCTGGTGAAGACTATGAGCGGAGAAGCTAGTGTTGCCAAAACATATTAGCTGAGATCAAGGGTGGCAAACAGAGAAAATTGTCAGTAAGTAGAGACAATTAAGGTAAGTTTATGACAGTTTACAAGCGCAATCTTCATATCGACGCTGTGTTTATGCTTCAACACATAATAACTATTTTGTTGTAGTGCAAAATATCATATTAATATTTTTAAGTTTTTGATTTTTGAAGTTTCCTTTTGCAGTCTTACTTTTTTCAGCCTCTATAATGTTACATAATGTAAAGTAGATGTCAATTATGTGATAAATAAAGTTTATATACTGTTAAGAAAATTAGTTAGTTAAAGTTTAGGTAGATACATATGGCTTCTACACTTGGGTACCTACTCATAAATTAAAATGTTAGTTTAGATATCGGTTTCTGAAAGTCAAAATACCAAGTAAGACAAAACATGAAAGTATTAAAAGCAAGCATGCGCAAAAATAAATATTTTAACTATAAGTAAGTAATTTATATTATAGTAATTATAATTTTGCTGAAAGGTTGAAAATATTTTAATTTCACGTAGCTTGCTGTTGACCAGTCACTGAACGCGTAGAAATTTGACCACCCATCGTCACTAAATTCCACTAATTCACACGCAAAAGTCGCTATTAAGCTCTAGCTATTGTTGCATACGTATGAAAATGAGATAACAATTCTTACACAAGTGAAAGAGACAACTAGCGGTAGGTCGATAGCCGAATTCCTACTAGTTCTGTGTTCCAGCTATATTAGACTTTCAGAAGCTGATCATCAACAACTGTTATGTATACTTACTGTATAATGTATATGTAATATAATATATATGTACCTATACATTGTCGCTTCAAATAGTTTGGCCTGCGCCTGTTTGTTGCCGTCCATTTCCAATAACAAACATTTCATTTCTTGCCTAAACTTTTGTCAGCATTTCATGCCTAGTTTTCTAGCACTAAATAAGAGTATGCATTTAGATTTTCTCGCACACCTTAAAACCAAACTTATTGATGACAAAAAAACGAAAATATTAAATGTTATGCTGTGCCCTGTGGGCGAAAATGGCCGACTGGAAAGAGTGAAAGAGTGAGAGCAGAAGCGTACCGTGCCTTGGTAGGGCCTCGTATAAAAATTTGTTGGGGGGCTCTAGGAAGGGTAGCTTATGCACGTTGGGGGCTCCGTATAGTTAATACGGTAGCTACGCCTCTGAGTTAGAGACAGTGATCGTGTTTTTAAAGTTCAGAAACTGTTTAAGGAGTAATGCAGGAGTATTGCCGATGCAGAGTAAATGCAGCTTAGGGCCTGATCACACCTACCGAGAGCACTGTCGCACCACTACTCGTTAGATGTGATCAACCCCTTAGGGCGTTCGCTGCGTTGAGCGTGTGCACGTCGCGGCTGCCCGTCGCGGGCGCCCGCGCCGTGCTCTCGCCATAGTAATCGTGCGACGGCTGACCCGCTCAACGTGCGACGGCTGACACGATTACTATGGCGAGCGCACGGCGCGGGCGCCCGCTACGGGCAGCCGCGACGGGCACACGCTCAACGCAGCGAACGCCCTTAAGAGTTGGGACTGAAGTCCACTAACGCTTTTAACATTTTTACCTTGAGCTTATTACTACATTTTGTACCTTTTTAATTAGCACATGTCTTTATATTTGATGCTGTTTACAAGCTGTTTACCTATTGTATACCTATCATAAGATATACCTAATTTGTAATAATTCTATGTCTAATCATAGTTTTAAATTAAGAACTATGGTTGTAAATTTTTTTATGTTTTCGTGTAGTGGCTTAAGAAAGTTAATCCATCTTCTCTGCTTGTATTTTCAAATAGATCCCTCTAAAACTTATGTAGATGTAGTATGCTGTTAAATAGAAATCTTTAACAAACATAATATACACAAAGAACAATATTTAAATAAGGTTGAATTTGTAAAGTTTATTATTTGTAAGGTTGTGGTAAGAAAAATTCTAGTCAAAACTCAAATTGCGGTTAAATTTGTGGAACTGAACCAAGTTACATTAAAGCTGGGAACCGTGAAAAATGACTGATAAATCTTATGTTACATGATTGCATCTCTTTCTCTTTCATCAAATTTTCGCGGTTTGAAGCGTCTTTGCAAGCAACCAATAGTGCAGCCAAATAAAATAATGAAAAAATATTATATCATTACCACTAAGAAACTTTAAAATATAATATGTATTTCAGTTTCTTCAATAATAAATAATGGACAATAATGATGATTGATGAATAATGGACCTTTGTGATAACATGATAACTTCCCATTTTCACCTTTGGAAACACGCAAACATAGAATTCAAAATTGAATCGCCTAAGGGTCTACATTAATGGTTCATGATCCATTATAATATTATATACAAAAATATCTTTCTTTGGCTGCAGTTATAGGCAATATAATATAGATTAAAGACACTACGGGCCAGGCACAGAAATAAATCAAGATAGAACGGCGACGCGCGTGCGTTTCTAAGTAATCGATTGTGTCAATTTTTGCTTTGCTTTTAGTTAGAGCAAATAAGTCCTTTTGACCGATTCACTTACGTACTTCTGTTTTTACAATTCGATACTGCACAATGAGGCATTTTTGCACAACCGCTCCGGTGTAATCAAGTCGAGACGTGCGCGCTGACTGAATGTTCTACTAATCTTGCACACTTGTGCAAGATTGAAACACGCGTACTCCACCCGCTTAGCCGTTCTATCTTGATTTATTTTTGTGGGATCAGGCCACAGCACTGCGTTGCGGAACGTAAAAATGCGATACGACGTCGCAACGCAGTGTTGTGGCCTGGCCTTAAGTCGTGTATAAATCAACAAAAACAGCGAACGTTAAAAGTTATAAGGGAAATATTATATGCATGGATATACTTTCTGTTGTGATATTAATTTTACGCTGATGTTTGTAAATTGTTTTTTATGGAATTAAATTATTATTTTCATTAAACTTGTCTTTTTAATTTTATAGTGAAACAAAAAGTTATTCAATTACATAATTTATTCGTTAACAATATACAAAATATTGAATACAATATTGTATTCATAACTTTGTGGTCTATATACCGTCACAGTCATACGATTCTAATAAATAGGTTATTGGAAACGTCAGTTTAGAAGATACCTCCTTGGATTCTAATAGAATATTAGGCGGTTAAAAATTTTAATCAGACGTCATGAAACATCATTGATTTAAATTGATGATTTATCATTCATCAATAAAATAAGTCATTACATTTATAATGATTTTCATTTTTTAACTATTTGTAACATTGGTCGTATCTGATTGAAGCACCATTCTTATGAATATCTAAATAAACATTTTGCCATACCATACTCGACTTTCTAAGTTCTCTTAGGCTCTATCCAAGTAATTTAATCATCTTTTAATAGATCATCTTCTAGATCAATATCTTCTGCTTTTCTCTTCTTGGGCCTCGGTCGTTTGCCGTGCATCATTTCTAACTTGATTTTCTTTGCTACCTTTTTCTTCTCTTTCAATTGTAATTTCCTCTTTGCAGCCTTTTCTGGATTATTCACCTTCTCTTGTAGTAAAACCTACAAACAAAATATAATAGAAATATTTACAATTCATATTATGTGAAAATTCATGTATTTTTTTTATGAAATAAGGGGGCAAACGAGCAAACGGGTCACCTGATGGAAAGCAACTTCCGTCGTCCATGGACTCGCAGCATCGGAAGAGCTGCAGGTGCGTTGCCGGCCTTTTAAGAGGGAATAAGGTAAGGTAAGGGGAGGGTAGGGATGGGAAGGGAATAGGGGAGGGTAGGAAAGGGAATAGGGTAGGGGATTAGGCCCTTAGGTTAACTTACTCACCATGCCATGGCAAATTTAATAAAAATCCGTTCAGTATTTTTAGCGTGATGAAGTAACACAAACAAACTCATAAATTTTGTATATAGTGTGATAGCCTGACTGGATGTTGCCAATGTCAAAGTGGGGTAGGATGGGGCAAACTGATCGCACATTTGTCCGTACCGGACCCATCGTACGCGCCGTACACGTCGAGCGCACCGCATAGTAACTACCCGAGATGCGGCGCGTACCGTGCGGAACACATCATTTCATACAACGAATTCTAAAATGCGACGTATTCGGCGCGTGCGTGCTGATAAATGTGCGATCACCTTTAGTCGTAACGTAAACTGTCTGCCAAATCAAAAGCCAAATTGACATTAGCAGCTAACTAGTTCTACTTAGCTATTTTTTTATTGAGGGAAGAAAGTTAGGGGAAATACTTAAGTTATTTTAGTAGCATTCGAGTAACACGACCTAATTTAAAATTCTCCAAAACTAATATACCTTTTTCCTCTCAGCCCGTCTGATGTTCAGTTTGGTCTGCATGTCAGCGGCCATCTTGCTAAACTCGATATCGCCCAACTTCCTCCGTAACTTCTTGCCCAGTCGCCCTGCGAGCTGCTTAGCCGGGGACGCGGCGCCCTCACCTGTACCATAAAACAAAACATGATAATTATATGAATATGATATGAAGGTTAGCGGAACTAGACGATCAAATATTACGTATTGTTCAATATTATTGGCCGTCTAGGGTTGATATTGAACGCGCCCGCTTTTCAATATTATAGTCAAATATTAACTTGTTCAATAATATTGTTCAATGATATTGCACAATAAAATTGATCGTCTAGGGCAGCGGTCGGCAACACGCGACCCGCGGGCCGCATGCGGCCCGCGAACGTCTTGCTTGCGGCCCGTGAATGTTTTGTGAATAAATTACGTGTATCAAAAACAATTTTTTCTAATACTACCAGTAGTTATCGTCACTTAAGTACGTAGCTGTTTGTGCCATTTTTAATAAAAACTTATTTCCTTTCAATATGTGTAGGTGATAGGGATATGTATTGGGCTTCTAGGGTTAATACGAGTATGAGGTCAGCGGCCCGCCTTTAGTTTGTTTTGCCACCTTGTGGCCCTTGCCTGCCAAAAGGTTGCCGACCGCTGGTCTAGGGGCCCACTTACACTAATATTTGCTTACCCGTGGAGAGTTCTCTAACTATCGGCGGCAGTATCACGTCGACAACGCGCTGTATGTCCGCCGTCTCGAACGAGCTGATCACGTGCTGCCACATCGTGAATATCGCCGTACGCTGGAAATTAACATCATTCATGAATCGATATCATTGCCATTATCATTTAAAAAGTTCCCTGTTTATTGATAAAATAAAAATCAGTCAAGGCACGCGTCGACGGCTGCCGGATGCCGTCGACGTGTGCCGTCGACAAGTGGCATTCGTCTATAAGTGCTCTAATTTCTTTATCGAAACTTATAACTAGTAGGCTTGGTATCATCTCACTAGAAAAAACGTGATACACTGCTAGAGTTAAGTTTCTACGAAAATAGGTTACCTATTTTCGTAGAAGTAGTAGAAGTAGTAGTAGTTTAGTAGTAAAATACCTATTATAGGTATTTTACTACTAAATTTTTATATTTCGTATTTACAAACTGCCACAAAATATAATACTTACAATGTTCATACACATTGGTGCTTTAGCGACCTCAGCATTTACAGCTTTCCGCAGCTTGTATAATATCCACCGCACATTCACCTTGGACGACTCCTCAATTTGTTCGTCTGTATGTTTATTCGACGACTTGAAGTATGGAAGACAGTGGACTAGCTTGAGTATGGCGAACATCACTTCTGTCACCTGAAAAAATAAGTATTTAAATAAAGATAAACAGAATACACTATCGAATATATAACAGAATCTAAGACAAATACAGTGTTTAAATAGAAAAAGCTTGTTGGAACTTATGTTATAGAGAAAACAAGCGCGCATTTTGCAATATCTACTATAATCCCCGCGCAAAATCATGTCTGCATCTGATCGACCAATAACACGAAGCCTACAACTTGAATTTTTGCCGTACTATCTAATGCCTAGTTTCTGAGATATTTTGATTGGCTAAACTCACTATAGCTTTTGATTGGCTAACGTAAAAAAATAACCAACCTACACTGCTTTATATTTTATAAACTTTTGCTAAAACACCTCAATAACCGAGCATTTTAGTTTTGACTATTTTTTGTTTTGTTGTATACCAAATATATTATGTAGTGTCTTAATCCTTACCTGGTCAGCCATATCCTTGTCAACGTTCGGCACATACTGGGCGCACAAATCTAATATCAAACTTCGCAACGCTTGCTCTGTATCGTCGTAAATAAAACCTCTATCACTCTCCAACTTGCCAGACACAATTACATTAAATTCCTCTAAATCTATAGCTAGGATCATCTGACCGAGTATTTTGGCTGCCTTTAGTCTGACCCACGAATGGGGATAGGCTAAGAAAACTTGACATTGCTGCCCGATTTCATCGAAGTCAGATATAAATTTCTTATTCTTCAAACTGGTCGGGCAGTTAGTAGTTATCCTATCTATTAGGTTTAGAATCTGTATTAGACTGTGGTCTTTTTCTTTTTGCGTCTCTTCGTCTGTCTGTTTGCTGTCGAGGTTAATTTTAACGAATCTTCCGACAGTTGTGTTGGTGCTTAGTTGATGAGTCTTCGCGCTTAACAACGGGAGTAGATCGGGAAGTCGCGATTGGAAGTTGGATTCTTCGACGTTGACGAATCGTATGCAGAGTTGCGCTGCAAATTCGAAGTGGACGGGCTGAAATAAATTAATAATTAAAACATTGCTTGTATCGTGAAAGTAGAAAAAAAGGCGGACGGAGTTTTGTTACACACGGTACTGTGTCCTCAGAGTCGGCCAGGCTGACTGCATGTACACGGTCCGCACGCACACATTCTTACGCTAGTCCGGCCATTTGACAGGCGTAAGAATGTGTGCGTGGCCGACTCTGAAGACACAGTTCTGTGTATAATAAGACTCCGTTCGCCTTTTTTCTACGTTAATGGCTTGAATAATGTATTACTTTGATGTGATAGTAAACGCAGCATAGCGTATTCACAGTAGCAAGCAGTTATACTCAATGGACATTGGGTGTTTATTATGTAGCCATAAAATTGTGGAACTCGTTAAAAAACCAATGCCAGAAAATAAATCTAGAATAAATATACCAAAAACAGAAGACAGCATTATCATACCCTATATTATTTTAAAATATTGAAAGCGGTCACTTATAGTCTGTCAAAAATGTGAAGTAATTAAAAAGTGGCAACATCATAGTGTCTCCCTGTCATCTCTTTCAAATCAATCTAGAAAAAAGGGATGACATAATGATGTTGCAACTTTCAGCTTATATTTCTCACCTTAGTATCGCTAAAGAACTGCACAGCCAGACCGAACAGCTTGTTTCTGTCTGTTGCCGGTAGCTTCTGTAGCAGTGCTTCAATGCAGGCAGCAGCGCTCGCTCGACATGCCGGCGCCGCGTCGTTCATCATACTAGCGCCCAGAGATATGAATAGAAACTCGCTATGGTTTGTAAGTTGGGCCTGAAATTAATATGATATTTATTTTTTAGCTGGGATAAAAATAAGAAATCAAGGCCTTTATTGTTAAAGACATTTTACACAAGCTCAAATAAAAAAAGATAACACACTTTCTTATTTAATTTTCCGAAACTACTACGTTTAAACGCGCATACTTTTTTTATTGCCGGAATTCATAATAAATAAAATTGCAGAGCAGTCTGAACATATCTTGTACAACAAAAAAATCAATATTCTTTACTATCAACTCTGTATTTATTGCTTAATAATAGCCTATTATTGTTTTATAATATTACATAATATTGTTGTTTCCTTACCACATTGAGTTTCTTAATGATCATATCTAGGAACTGCAGCGCGGATTCCCTGCCGTGCTGCAGCTCATAGTTCAGTTGGGCCACGAAGAATTCCAAATGCTTCTCTAATCTTTTACCCGGGGAGTAGTGTGTTAGGTAGGTTATGAAGATGGCGCGGGCTTCATTCCTAAAAATAACAAATAAGTATATAAATATAACGGTGACTTACAAAACTTGCTGCACATGACTTTTTTTATGAAAAAAGGGGGCAAACGAGCAAACGGGTCACCTGATGGAAAGCAACTTCCATCGACCATGGACACTCGCAGCATCAGAAGAGCTGCAGATGCGTTGCCGGCCTTTTACGAGGGAACAGCGCAAGCGCTGTTTCACGCCGGTTTTCTGTGAGCCCGTGATATTTCTCCGGTCGAGCCGGCCCATTTGTGCCGAAGCATGGCCCTCCCACGGTAAAGACTTAAGGTAAGACTTGTCGTCAAATACATCGCTTCTGTTAAATGGATATCTAAGATCCAAACCCAAAGGGTATAATTGCTTTGAAGTAATGAAAGTCCCTATGGTAACACTGTATAGTTTTTTTAATAGCATATTTTGCATAATATTCTAATTTCAACACATAATGTAACAAATAATAATTAAACATTATTAGATTGAGCCCGCTCAAGCTTCATAAATTCGGTATCCCAACATTAAAAAAAAATTGTGGATGTTTTATATGTTTTTTTACGCTAATACGCCTATTAGGCCGGTATATTTTAGTCAGTACTCAAGATGCATCTCGGTCTCAAGAAACGGTTCAGGCTCTGTGATTGGTTGGCTGTCAAAATTTGGACCAATCACAGAGCAGAACCGCGTCTTGAGACGTCGCATCTTAAGTACTGACTATTTATACGGGCCTTAGTGTCAAAAAATGCTTACCTAGACCTCGCCGACTCGCTAAGTATACACACTTTGGACACCTTAGCCATGACTTCATGCAGCTCATCGGAAACTAGCCTAGCCTCTAATATAGCCTTTAGCAGGGAGAACGAGTTAGCCTGTCTCTCATCATTTTGACAATCCTCTTCCGCGTATAGAAGTAAAGTCTTTAACTGATCTGATTCTAGAGTGTAGTATTTTACGTTGCGAATCAGTACTGTTACAGCCTGTGAACATAAAAATTACTATCTTTAATAGTAGTTCAATGCCAATCAATTTATTAATTAATTTTAGACGTGGGAGAGCCATGCTTCGGCACGAATGGGGCGGCTCGACCGGAGCAATACCACGTCCTCACAGACAACCAGCGTGAAACAGCGCTTGCGCTTGCTTTCCATCAGGTGACCCGTTTGCTCGTTTGCCCCCTTATTTCATTAAAAAAAATTATTAAATAACTAGATATCCCCCGCAACTACGTTGCGCTAAAATTCGTTTATCGCGCAGGAACCGTACATTGTTCCGGGATAAAAAGTATCCTATGTTCTTTGCCGGGACTCTTAGTATCTCTATACAAAATTTCAGCGAAATCGGTTCAGCGGGTTGGGCGTGAAGAGGTAACAGACATACAGACAAACAGACATAAAGACACACTTTCTCATTTATAATATTGTATTACAGAAATAAATAGATTGAAATAAGCCTTACCTTAAAAGCATTTCTAACTAGATGATAATTATCATTTTGCTTGCTAATCTCAAACGTGGCGTACTTATGTAATATCGTGAAGGTAGTTTTGACGATATCTTTGGTCATTTCCTCTAAAGACGGCGTAGTTACACGTATAGTCCATAGCGTTGTTATACATTTTAGTGCAACAGTAGTAACTTTAACGTGATCACTATTCAAAGCATCCACTAGTATAGGTATTAAAGGATCTACGAATGCCTTACAATCCATCCTTGGGACCTTCTCTCTTTTGAGTATAACATACAGAATATTCAAGCTGAATTCGACCAAAACGTGAGCGTTCGTTTTAGAAGATGTTTTAACATGTCTAGCTTGGGACTCCTTATTTCGTTTAGGAGTTTCCGGTATAAGAAAACAGTCCGGCTTCGCTCGTAGCATTTTCTCCCTCTGTGCCTCAGTTAGTTCTCTTTTTGGGGCACTTAATACAAACTCTGGAATACTCTCCGATGCGACACCATGTAGGAAAACAAATAAAGATTCCAAGTCTATATACTTATTTGTAACTAATCCAGTAGTTATATGCATTAACGCTTCTTGAACTTTCACTACAACCTTCTTCGAATGATGCTTCTGTAATACCTCTTTGAATGGTAAAAGTAGATTGATCAAGCACTGTTCTGTAATATTCTGGGCAGCAATCATCAAAGTCACATAACTTTTTTTACTTGGCTTTGCTTCTGGTGTTTTATAGTGTAGCTTTTCAACCTCTTTTTCTTCTGACAGAGCTCCGAATAGATCATTAGTGCATACATCGAGGATATAGTTTATATTATCGTTTATTTCCCCAGGTTTGAAGTCAGATTTCAGTGCTTCTAACACTGTATGTATGGTAGCTACTAACACATGAACTTGGAAACCTCTAGTCAGTAGTAGAGTTAGGTGCTCCAAAAGTATGCCTAGATATGATGTGCCAACTGTTATCATGATTTTCTTCACTATATCCCTGGCGGTTATTCTAACTTGTTTCAATGGTGACTTCAAAAACGAACATAGTTTGATGATTATTCTAAAAATAATTAAAATGATAAAGAATGTAAGTACTTTAATTTAACTGTAGTAGTTTATTTTTATTAAAATGATAGTTTGGCGTAAGCCTAACAATTCTAAGAAATAAACAAAACATTGAAATAACTTTATATACAGGGTGCAATTAAACCTACCAACCAATTTTTTTAGGTCTAATATCATTAGGTGTTTTACCAAAAAAATTGGGTGTCAATTTTTCTACAATAACATATTTTATCCCACTTAAAATCGTTGCAGAACGGCCACTTCGTGGCGGTGGGTATGAGCGGGGGTGACGCGGGGAGAGGCGCGCGCCGCGCGCGTTGGGGCACGTCACGCACGGGCGACGCGTGGAAGCGGAAGCTATTTTTCAACATTTTAGTACTGAGTGATTAACTGATTATAAAATAAAAAATACATGTAGTTTTATTTTTAACAAGGATCAATATTACATACTTATATCGAAATTTAGCCGGAATGAATTACACCCTGTATAACTACTATCTATAAAAATATGTAAATTGTTCTGTACTCTGCTCTGGCTAGTAAACGTAAATAATAATATTGTATCCCATTTTGTACTAAAATTTTAAAAATTAAATAATAAAAAATATATACAATGATGACGTCATTATTCTCAAAGAACTTACCCAGGTAGTTGATGCTTCAATATCTCTCCAGGCAGCCTCTGTAGCAGTTTGACAAGCGCCAACGCTATCGGTACACGCAACATGTCTTCCTCCTGACGAATAAATCCCGTTTTCCGACGATTCACCTTGTGGGACTCTTCGTGTTCAGTCAGTTTGCCTATAGCCCTGTAAGTAGAACAAATAAGTTGATGTATACTAGCTTTTAAGTTTCATTCACTTTATTTAATAAAGAAGAACAAATTAATTCCTTCTGAATCCTTGCGTGCCTTAACTGATTTAGATGAAATTCGGAATGGAGATTATTTTAAAGCTGAAGAGACTGAAGCAGACTGAAGAGGTATCAGACAGACAGATAGACAGACAGACAAACAGAAAGATAGAATACACATTCACATTTATTTTATTACTAAGGATATATTGTCTTTCTATCATTGTTATTAACAAAACATGTACACACAGGTACAATTCATTTACTTTTTGTATATTTCTTATGATTATAAAATTACTTTTTAAACTTGGTTAGTATGTTTTACTTACCGATTTAGCTGTGGCAGCAACCCTGTAGTCAAAGATTTGATGATCCTGTTTCCTACAGACGGAGAAACAATAGTCACTCTCTCAAAGGCCGGTACAGTTGCTATTTCATTGTTACCTTGTTCTTCATCTACCTTATCATCAGTTGTAAGTAATTCAGTTTCCATAGCTTCTATATCTTCATTTGTATCACTTTCAGAATCTGAATCTTCATTTTTCTCTTCTTCTTTATTTAGTTTACTTTCATCATCATCTACTTTCGATTTTTTTTCAGATTTATCTTTTTCTGATTTCTTGTTATCAACAATCTTTTCATCATCCTTTGCCGGTTTATCTGATTTATTGCCCTTAAATGATCTTATGTTTGTTGTCAGTGCTCTAGGGATCTCAATATTTTTCACTTTAGAGAAATCGTAATGAAATACATCTAGTATGGCCACGAGTATTCGAGTCAATTGTTTCTGATGTTCTGTAGAATGGCGCATTTTATTCAAATACAACTTTAGTATAACTTCATAGTGATACCAGGGTAAAAGCCTACAGCATGTAGCTATTGTTTCAATACATGCGTCTATTAGAGAATTCTTATCTGAATATTTATCATCACAGATATACATAGTTGCTAATGGCAAAATGAAATTAGTCAAAGTTCTAGGCGTAGGACATTTATTCATTTTTCTAGCTACTTTCGAAAATTTCAGCAACGCTCTAACTCTTCTATGGAGTTGTAAATGGCATGAATTCTCGAAGAAATCTACTTCTGGATCTTGTTTGTTAGTGAAATGTGCTAGATCTGATAAGACAACATCTGCATCTGGACATTCGCGTGCTAGCTCTCCCAATAATTGTATGCTCTCATTATGTAGCACTTCATTTTTTGTATCTCTTATGCCAGTAGATATAAGAGATAGTACTGTATCTCTTACTAAAAACTGGCCATTAGGACTAGATCGATATTTCATTAGTAGTTTAGGAAGGATCTTTTTCAAACATAGACCAGCACTATCTCGTAAACCGATATCTTTTTCAGTTCGAATAAAGAAGAAGCAATTGTTGACGATAAGTATTGCTAGATCAACTCCGATTTCATTGTTATCCACCATTCTATATATTTCTTTGTAGGCATCCAGTCTTCTATCAAAATCTGGTTGATCAATCCACCTTTTGTTAAAAGCATTCATTTCGGTTATTACATGGGCTATTTTTGTTAAAACCTCCTTGTCACTTTTTGCATTCTCAGCTATAGATGTTAATAGTTTTATTAGAAGCTTTCTTACTTCAACTAGGCTAACTTTATTGAATAGCACTGCAATATTTTTAATGTACACCTGTGGATTCGTACTGTGGCCTAGTAAATTAATAATAGTTGTGATAGCATGTTCCATATTCTCTTCTGCCATGTTCATACAAACTTTTTTAACTAATATTGGCAGAAGTAAACTAAGCAGTTCGTCACACATTTCAGGAGTAGTCACCATTTCAGTAACTCGTGAGAGAATCAACAAATCCCTTTTATTAACAGTATTAGATTTAGCTGTATTTGCGATACGTCGTTTCATTACTTCTAAAATATTTGGCAGATGTGGTATTAAAATTTTACTTCCAAAGTTTATATCAGTTCTGTCGCTACAGATTTCCAGTGTGTTAAATGACTTTATTTCAACTGCTTCTTTATCTTCGTCTATTGTTAGTGTTAATAGTTTTTCAACCATATCCAAAATCATATTCACTACTCCAGGAACAGTTTTAGGAGCCAAGAGCAGTTTGAATATAGCTGAAACTGCATTATTAGATATATCATTTGCTGGACACGTAACAAGTAAAACATAGTATCTTGGATTTTGGCACCACGTGTTTATAAGTTTTAAGAGAGCAGTTGGACTATGAATTCCTTCTATGTGCAGCTTTGGTAGTAACGGCCATATTAGAGTCTCGTATATTACAAACAACTCATCTGGAGTCCAACAGTACCTTTCGAATTGGTCAAACAATTTCCCTAATATTCCAAGTGCGATGGTTCGCAAATGTTTGATAGTTTTTACATAGCCAGTGTGAACTTTATCACTTTGGGTCAAAACTGCACCTAAATTGGAGCAAACCGCATAAAATATTTTAAATAGCTCCGACAGTAGTTGGTCTTTCATATATCCACCAAAATATTCTCTGACTACATCAAAGAGATTTAATACGCTATGCAATTTTCCTGGACTAGTAACAGATTTCAAATCAATACTCTTGACAATGTTCTGGTAAATTTCCTTAGGTTGTAAACTCATATTTTCTTTGAGATTTTCGAAGGCCATTTCGATGAACATTCTTAGTTCACTCTCATTACAACCACTCAAATACCTCATGACAAGAGATCTTCTAGTTTGGCCTCCGCCTTTCTTATCTGCACCAAGTTTTGACGTCATTTTACCGTACAGTATCCTCAAAATTAAAGGCACGACATGTTCCCTATCTTCAAGCTGTATGGCTTGTGAATCTTCTGTTATTTTGAATTGAGTCATCGCATCTTTAAACTTGTTTTCATCTACCAAATTATACAATTGGCTCTTGTACGCTACAACACTTTTGTTCTTGTAATTTAACACACAATCTAATGCATACTTCTGCAATCCAGGATTTTTGTGTTTCAGAAATTCCATGTACAGATCCCAGAATACTGGTTCCTTATGCAGTGCCCTTGGATTTTTGAATTGTGCTAGGACTTGCATGATATTTATTAGAGTTTTAAATATTATCTTGCCAGTTGCTGAGTCAAGATAGCTATTTTCTTTTTCAATTGTTTTCTCTATGTCTATATCACCATCAGGACTATCGTCTACTTCCATTTCATTCTTATTGTGTGCTTCCATATCTACTTTGAGAGCATTCGTTTTGTCGTTCCGTCGATATTCTTCATCTATAAACTTTAGAAACAGTACAACAACATCCCTATTCTTAGCTTCACACACTTGAATGCAGTTCCCCATAACTTTTAAGAGTAAAGTCCTGTAATTATATAGATCAGGTCTCTCTTTTAAATTGTTATATTCAGCATACAGTTGAGTGACGTATTCGTTGTCTATTTCTATATCGCTATCGAATTGGAATGACTTGAAATTCTTCTTGGCGTTATTGAAAGCAAATTCTAAGGATTTGTGGAAGGTTGGCCAAAATTCGTCAATCGGTAGAGCATTTCCGTACGTCGCTATGAATTCTACAACAGGCTCCCAGAGCAATTTAAAGTTGAAAAATAGAACACCATGCATATAATTTAAGGCATAGAAGTGAAATTCTGTTTCCTTGGCCAATTCATATTGAGTTGTATTAAACGTCATTTTCTGTAGTGTGTTTATTTGCACCCTATACTCTTGGATAGAAGGAGTTATAGATTCCACATTAAAGCATCTAGAGAATATTTCAAATCTTTCCATTTCTCCTCCTACTTCTACAGTTTTGTTGAGCTCCTCTATATTTTCGAATAGTTTATAAATGTGGGTAGTCAACAGACGAACCTGAAAAGAAATAATTTGAATAAATGCATGAATATATTTTTATTTGAAAGCATTGTTTGATAGATTAGATCAAGTAGTTAGTAGAGTACTCACCATATGGAAAGGAGATGATACATTACATCTTAAAAATGAGTCTATTAATGATAGCATAGGATAATTCAGACCATTTTCTTGTTCATACGCCGTCAAATATAGATCTAATGTGTGTAAAGACACAACAAAACTAGGGTTAGCTGCACATGGTAATAGCACAGGTAGAAAATCATCTTTATCGCATATTTTGCCAATATTTTTGCAACTAGATATGTGAATAGCGCATTCTATTGCGTTAGCCAGCACAAACATGGCTTTGCGAGCTTGCTTCATTATTTCTGTATCTTCATTATGAAATTTATTGCTTTCCACCGTCTGCTCAATGTTGTAAATAAGCAGCAACTTCAAAAGTTTTGAAATAAGTGCACTCAGTTCCGTAACACATAATTCTACATCAACTTTAGCAACATGTGGCAATATGAAAAGTACATTCAATAGTTTTAAAGGATTTTCAATAGTGGTTTCTTCATCTTGGCTTAAAACCTTCTTCACATAATTCATAAGTAATGGGAGTCCTTTGCCAAAATCTAGAGGGTATTTCACCCATTCAAATAGTTTTAGACCATTCTTGGATAAAGGAGATTTATTGAGGCAAATTTGGGCTAGAGTTGATACAGCTTCTTCATCAAAATCCGATTGCAGTACAAACTTTATAAATGGTGGCAAAATGTGCATATCAAATTGGGAGTAATCCATAACATTTTTGACGAAGTTCATCAGAATTTTCGGGAATGGTAATGGCAGTAGGACTTTAACAATAATACCTGCATGCTCCTGAGATAATGTTATATTCGACGACAAGAGCATTAAGGACCCAATTTGAGTGCAAACTTCCAATATACTTTCTGCAGATTGTGAGCATATAACTTTGATGAGAAGTAGGGCAAATTGCGGTGGATTTGTCAGGAATTTGCCATTCTGATGTTCAATAACTTGACCTGCTAGCCTCATGATGTATTCTAGACCTGGATTTTCGTCATCATCAGCTAAACACTCTTCCACAAACTTTTGTAGATTACTCCAGAATATATGAAATTCCTTATGAGATATGCTCTGTAAGCAATCTTCTACTGTCTGTGTCAAAACCTTAAATAGCATTTCTTGATCTTCCTTTTTCACTTTTAAGTGCTCAAATAATATGGGCAAAAAGTTTTCTATACAGCTATGAAACTTGTTTGATACTCCTTTCAATATTTCAAACATAAGATGACCACAACCAGTTATAGCCTGAAAAATGAATAAGCATCTAAAATTGCAACTTTGTATTCAAGTTTTACACACATTTTATATTATTTAGAATAATGATTTACTCTAAGCAATGTGTGTTAATTTATTAAAACATACTCACACTATCATTTTTCCTTAAATAAGCAAGCATCAACTCTATAAACTTCTTTTTATCCCTTATATCTCTAGCAACAAATGCAAAACTTTCTGCTGCAAAATTATTTATGTACTGTGGCTGGCTCTCGCTCAAAAGTGGTATGATCCTTGTCAGGACTACTCCTATATCTTTCTTCAGGTATGGTTTAAGTGTTTTGAACAAAAAGGCCAAACAAATGAGTGCCCATTCCAATCTTTCTGCATCTTTTGTATTTAAAAGTCTCAATAGAATGTCAAGAAACTTAGGAAAATGTGGGTAAAAGTCACTTCTTAAATCTTTTGCCAATGAAACTAATATTCTGAAACAAAATAGAACAACCTGTAATAACTCACAACACTTTGATTTGTTGGTACACAAGGCTTACAATTATTCCAATTTTTTTCTGTATAATATATTATTTGTGTAAATGAAATAGATAACACAATTCTAAAAATATAAGATATAGATTTTAATAAGTTACATGCTCTATTATCACATTTATTTTCTTTTGATTGCAAGTACTAAGACATGGTTATGACTTTATGTTAACTATACATTATAATAATAGTAATAAAGCCTTTTATTCCGAACTTCAAAGTTTTTCTTTCTGGTTACACAATAGTTTAAACGCTAATTATAAAATGTCTCTAAATTTGGTGTGCCTTACAGCATAGGCCTCCTCCAACACTTTCCACTGTTTTCTATCAGTCCTCGTCTTCCCATCTTCTCACTTTGCGACCACGGCTCCTTGATCCATCTCTTGGATACCAGTCTGTTACTTGCTAAACTATACATTACTAAAAACTTATTTAGACTTACTCTAACAAGGGCTGCAGACACAACTGGTCCTCCAAATTCAAATACTTCTCCAATGTTTCCAAAACTTCATCTTTTTTATGTATCAACTGCGCTACTGTAACCACACCGAAAACTTCCTTTTTAAACTTCTTGAAATTCTGGGTTAAATTTAGAGCGTGCCATTTTTGTACGGCCAAGTGGAAGTGAGTTTCGTTTTCCCCTGGGTGAGTCGTGTAAGCATGTTCTATATGATACAGCGCGGCATGGCGAATATCGATAGAATTGATTCTCTCCGCGAACGGAATGAACTAAAAAGAAGAATACATAAGGTACAGGTTATCAAAAATCATTCATAATATAATATGAACTTATATATTTCGTTTAAAGACGCACAAAAAGAATATTATTTACTTACTCTAAATGTGTTGGTTGTTTTATGTTTTACAGGTTTGCTTTTCATTTTGGACGTTATATCATCACCTTACTTAATACAGCACCTATGTGGTATAAATGTTTCACAATATTTAGAACTGCATTTTTGTTCGCAATTATATTATTTTTCAGATGAATTGGAATAAATGCTTTGAAAGTCGCACGTGCCCGTATTTTGGTTTATTTGACATTGACATTTGGATTTGACACTAGTAACTCTAGACGTCAAATGTACTATCGATTTCCAAACTGACAACTGTAAATCGATTTGTTACTCTTACTATTCTTTACTCGATTCACCTTGGGGAGTTAAACATAATCTCATCATTAAAATATTATTGTTATTTTAGAAACTAATTTGAATAAGATAAAGGATGGTCGAAAATCAAGAGTCAAGACTCAAGAGTGTTAACTCAATAGGACTCAAGAAAAGATTCGATAATCGGGATGATTAATTCAAAAATCGATACCAGTATATGTGTTCTGTGATCGATGATCGATACCACAGATTAAGTATACATAGATGGATTCTTAGCTCGCCAGCGCGTGGCCATTTTATGCTTGTGTGCAATTGCTGTAGTGTGCGTGTAGGGATGGCGTATATCGATAAAAATATAAAATTAGACTACAGCTATCGACCAAGTCGACCATAATTTTATGTTATAGATTTTTATTAAACGACATCAAAAAAGGAGGTTATCAATTCGACCTGCATGTTCAATTTAGGATATATTATTTAAGTGTATGAAAATACTTAAATACAGGGTGCAAATAAACCTTCCTGCCAAATTTTGATATATTGATCCTTGTTCAAAATAAAAATACACGTATTTTTCTTTAAATCTAGTCACTCAGTACTAAAATGTTGAGAAATAGCTTCCGAAAGTTATCCTAATAAACACTACAATTAAAATGGACACTACGCGTTGCCGGCGGGTGAGCGCGCGCGCACCTCCCCCCCACGTCACCCCCGCTCATTCCCACCGCCACGAGTAACCGTTCTGCATCGATTTTAAATGGGATAAAATATGTCATTAAAAAAATAACACCCAATTTTTTTTGCTAAATGACCTCTCCTAATGATACCTAAGCCCTGGAAAAAATTTGGCAGGATGGTTTAATTGCACCCTGTATAAACAAAATATTTAAGTATATAATTACACAAATAGTTAAAAATATACATAATATGTATACTCCATAAGCCACGAAAGCTTGTCCGGAGTGTAATAACTAATATCAATAAAATCAACAGTTTTTATAAAACACAACAGAAGAACAAAATATATTAAACTTTGTTAAACTTAATTACTATTTACTATTAAGCAACTATTTTGTAGAATAACAATTATTATTATCAAAGAAATATAAGAATGAATCTCAGTCCTACTTATTTAAAGTAATTCCAAAAACGCTTAGGTGCATTTCTTTACCTATTAAAATATAATTATGTAATAATATTTATACAGAAAAAGACTTAAAATAGATACTTCGACGCCCCCTGAATAATGATATTCTAATAATAATAATTAATAACCTAAGTGGGACTCTAGAGTCTAGACGATCAATTTTATTGTGCAATATCACGGTGTGTGCAATCAAAATCATAGAGCACTAAACCAAATATTATTCTTCACTTTCAATCTTATTATCAAATTAATAATTGAAAATAATTATTATCTTCATTATAGGTCTCTCCGTCACCACCATAATATTGAACTCTTCTTTAAGAGCATTCCAATAACCTGAAAAAAATAAATGGTTTAGTGTCAATAAATGTACTATACTACTACATACCATAAAATATACACATAATTCTTAGTATTGTACACGGGGCAATATGCTTTATGTAAGTTTTCCATGCTTAACCCATCCAGCCCCAAGCGGAACCCAGGTGCCGCATAACAACTAAATATATATTGTGTCTGGAATTCGACAATTGAGGTATTAAATTTATTTTATTAAATGATTATGACTTTAGCCTTATTAAAATTTTACATTTTACTTATTAAAAAAGAGTACCTAATGCCAGGATAAAATTTCAAGAAGTAGCTCTAAGTAACGAATTGAGTACTAACAGTGGGGAGGTGTGAGAGCTGTCGATCATGCAATAATTATTTTACTCTCCGTTACAATTTTACCTTACATACTCAGTAACTTACGTTTGAAAAGATAATTCCAATATTGTGATGCCTTCTTATGGGAGTAAGGATTAAAAACTTGTATGAAACTTGCGTCTAAAATATATTTCTGTTTGTCGTCTATTTTGAAGCATTTTCAACCTGAAAAAATAAATCATATAATCCATGACATTATTTTTATCGATAAACTATACTACAAGTAAGGTGCATCCCTAAAATACACGTAAAAAACTATGCAACTTTTGTAGTCAAATTATTAATTAATGTGACATTTTTAGCACTAATGCCTTACATAACACGATTATGGGATTATTAAACTTAAATATTATCCTTTTTAGCTGACAAAAATACCGATTGATAAGCCCATAAAACGTTGTTGAAAACTTACGTGTGTAATGTTGAAACCACGTGTTTGAGGCATTCCTTGGCCGTTTTTATGGTTTATTAAATAGCGGAACCACAAAACGCAACAATATGTTGCATTGAACGTTCACTAAACACTTTTATTACCACTTTTTAAACATGAAATATGCAGACCTACTCCTTTGTTATGTTCTACTAAGTGGGACATAACCAGTGCTGCCAGGTCTCCCGATTTTCCGGGAGTTCTCCCGATTTTAGTAAATGTCTCCCGATATCCCGGATCCTCAGTCAAACCTCCCGATTTTTTCCACATCTTGAACAGTTACTAAAAAACACTGCGTCTAAGTGCGTGAAACGAAATAACCTACACAAGTTGCAATACTCAACAAAAGTAATGAGTTTGTAAAGTATGTAGCGTAAAGTATGCCTTGACAGAATGGAATAAAGTTGAATATCAAATAGCAAAACTTTGGAATTCAGATAACACCAGAGGAGTACTATTATTTATTCTGTGACCAGAGTCCAGACAAACCGGTATTTCGTCTAGTAATTGTAAGGATAAGTAAGGTATTTTAAATGAACAGCATTAGATTGCGTCATGTGAAGTGAGCAAAGTTTTGTTCGCTTGCATTTGCAACCACTTTGCTTTTGTGATTTTGTTGTCTCGGACTAAATATCATTGTTTTTAAGTATTTTAAACAAGTTTTTAAGCTGTAAAATATGTATTAAAAATCTCCCGATTTTTTTTGTAATCTTACCTTAAGACTCCCGGATTTTTATAGGTATACTTCCCGGAAAATAAAATTTGTATCTGGCAACACTGGACATAACATTACAGGCTTTTGACGTTTACACACCGATAGGAGCTTTCTCTTTCACCCAAATTACTACATCGTTAGTTAGAAAGAGTAACATTATCAGCTGGAGAACGGCGGGAAACTCGAACGCGGGCGGTCGTGTTTTTTTCTCAATTCTCAAATTTTTTGTTTTTTAGTGTTCAGTGCGGGAATATTGTATATATTTGTAAATATTTTGCTTTAGTTATCTTTATTATAGTGTATATTATTTCATCTCGGTAAGTTTATCTATTTCTGGTTATAATGAATCGACCTCCGGATCCGGGAGGCGGGAATTTTTGCGGCCCAATTCCACAGCCTGGTTACTTTGTAACATTAGATTACGATGAATGCAGTATGGACACAGAAGAATTAACTCAAAGAACGTACAAACGATCTCGTAATGATCTTACTGAAGATCTTTGTAATCAATGTAACAAAGTAACTAGAACTAGCGCGGGTAATCGTATTAGTTGTAAGTGTATGCTGGAAAAGGAAAATCCTGCTAGTATACAAGTATCCTCAGCCTCGACACCTCAAATAGAAAGAAAGCATATTGGTAGAAGTATATATAATGAGAATGATGTTTCCCCATATTTAGTCCATGTACAAAGAGTTACTAAAAATTCCTCTGATGGCACCCAACTACACCCCATCACATTTGGTGATTTCTTGATTAAAAATAACATTTATAACATTATTAATGGCTCTCTAAAAAAAATTGGTCGAAACAGAATTTCCATTTCCTTTCAAAATTACAAAGATGCTAATACATTTATTGAAAATTCTATACTCACTGACAATAACTATGAAGCTTTTATTCCATCATTTAATGTTGTCAGAATAGGTATTGTGAGGGGTATACCAGCTGAATGGTCACCTGAAGAAATAATAAATAATATTTCTACACCTACAGGTAGTGGTAAAGTTGTAAAGGTTAGACGCTTAAATTATAAAACAATGGTAGAGGGGTCTCCTGTATGGAAACCGACTCAATCAGTTGTTGTGTACTTTGATGGTAGGGTTCTTCCAAAAAGAGTTTTTATTTGCTACAATTCATTACCAGTCGAGCTTTACATCTTCCCCACTATACAATGTTTTAAATGTTGTCGGTACGGCCATACCAAAGCTCAATGCCGATCAAAACCAAGGTGTATCAAGTGTGGTCAAGAACATGATATGGATTCCTGTATTGTTAATGAACATGATTATTTCTGCTGCTTATGTTCGGGACATCATATGGCTAATAACAAAATATGCCCAGAGTTTAATAGGCAAAAATCTATAAAAATACATATGGCTGAACACTGTGTCTCTTATGCAGAGGCAAATAAAGAAATTCCTTCCTCATACAAATCCTATTCAGATACATTAACCACTCCTAAAATTAACTTACCAGCTAATAGTATTATTAATAATTCATCTACTAACAGATCATACAAAAAAACTGTAATTGCTAAGCCTCGTGCTCCTTACAGACCAACTAAAGGCTATGATAAAATTGCCCATAACAATCTGGTAAAAGAGTTTTCTTTTGATAATTTAGAAAAAAACACAACACCTGTAAACGCGTACAATAAAAGTAATAATTATGAGAATGAACTTTCTTCACTTACAGATGTAATATCATTACTTCAAACCCATTCACAGAACATTGAACAATAATATACCGTCCATCGTTGCCCCTTTGATACAATGCATAATTAATATTCTTCAACATGGCCCAGATCATTCAGTGGAACGCTCGAAGTGTAGTTAATAAAAAAAGTGACATAGCTTATTTATTAAGAAATTATAATCCTTTTTTATTTTCTTTCTCAGAAACTTGGCTTAGACCAAGTAATACTTTTAGATTTAAGAATTATAATACAATCAGAGAAGATAGGTTAGACGGCTATGGTGGTGTAGCTTTTCTCCTTGAGAAAAACTACCCTTTTAGCCTTATTAATATCCCTGTACATAGTTCAGAGCTTTCTATTATAGCAATAAGTGTAAATAATGTATGTTTTGTCTCTGTATATATTTCCCACGCCTCTATTAATATTTTAAATGAATTTAATAACATTTTAAGCTCTTTACCAAGACCTATAATTATAACAGGTGACTTTAATTGTCATCACCAGTCATGGGGAAGTTCCATTACTAATAGTTATGGTAACAAACTGCTAAGTATTTTGGACTTGAATAATTTATGTGTTATAAATTCTGGTGAACCTACAAGGCGCACTAGTCCTACAGAAGGCAAAAGTGTAGTTGACTTGACTATTTGCTCCCCACAGTTTGTAACACAATTAACATCTTCGGTTCTACCCTCCACTTTTGGAAGTGATCACTTCCCCATAATAACTACTTCTCCGTTTGATAATTTGCATGTTCCTACTCATAATATTAGATTATTTCCGAGGTATAACCTCAATAATGTCACTGATCAATCTTGGGAGAAATTCAGTAGTACAGTTGATGTAAAACTTTCACAGATGTCACAAGATGACTCCATTGATGCTCTTGTTTTTACAGATGTCTTGATAGAAAGTGCTAATGAAGTTTTCCCAATTAAACATGAATCATCTCCCATTCCGAGCCCACCATGGTGGGATAAAGAATGTACGGAAGCTGTAAAAAGGAGAAAGAAGGCTGAAAAAATGTACAGTACAAATATGTCTCTTGAAAATTATTGGTCATTAAAAAACATTATGAATAGCACCAAACTACTCTTCAAAAAGAAAAAATCAGAAAGTTGGCAAAAATTTTGTTCATCTCTGTCCCCGAATTCACCTCCATCTGTTGTTTGGCAAAATATTAGGAGGTTCAAATCTGCATTCAATACTTCTCATTCTGTTACTCTTCCCAGTTCTATTGCAAATGATTTTCTTGACAAACTTGCTCCTCCTACAGTTAATCTTCCTAACTTATTTGATAACAATAGTACAATCACAGAGGAAAATGAAGAGTCTACAGAATTAAATTTCCCCTTTACCATGACCGAATTAAAAAATGTACTCTCTTGCGTATCGGATTCCTCTCCTGGGCCAGATGGTATCTATTATTCATTTATTTCTCATTTAAATGAAAACAGTTTATCAGTTTATCTCAAAATCATCAACTCCATTTTTGAATCTGGCAATATTCCTTCAGAGTGGAAATGTCAACTAGTGTTACCCATTTTAAAACCAAACAAAGATCCTTCCCTCCCATCTTCATATCGTCCAATAGCCCTTTCATCTGTTCTTCTTAAATTAATTGAACATTTAGTCAAAAACCGCCTCGAGTGGTTTGTTGAAAGTAAATGCTTGCTTTCTTCATCGCAATACGGTTTTCGGCGTAATAAAAGTACATATGACAACTTAAGTACTTTTACCACCGACATAAGATTAGCTTTTAGCGTAAACAAATTCGTTCTTTCAGCCTTTTTAGATCTTTCTAATGCTTATGATAGTGTCATTATATCAATATTGAAACGGAAACTAATACGTCTAAAAATTCCAAAGAAAATTATTTCATTTATTATAAACCTTTTATCTGATAGGTCTATTATTTTCTTTAATAATGGCCGTAAATATATAAGAATTGTAACCAAAGGTTTACCACAAGGCTTAGTTTTGAGCCCTCTGTTGTATGACTTATATACTTATGATTTAGAATTGGCCATCGCAGAGCTATTGGATGTTGATAATTCGCAGTATGCGGATGATCTGACCTTGTATGTTGTAGGGAATAATGTTGATGATGCTTCCGCTAAGTTAACTAAAGCCTTGCATTTTCTTAAGCGTTGGTTGGACAACCATGGCCTGGATTTATCCCCAATCAAAAGCTCCATAGTTCTTTTTAGTCGTATGCGCATAACTCCTCAAGTTAGAGTATTTTTTGATAATACGGTAATTCCACAAAAAAACCATCATAAATTTCTAGGTGTCATCCTGGATGAAAAGCTTTCTGGAATTCCTCATTGTGATTATGTTGTAAATAGATGTGAAAAAAATGTAAATATCATCAGATGTCTAGCAGGCGTTTGGTGGGGTGCCCATCCTTTCTATCTAAAATTAGTTTATAATGCTTTAATTCGTAGTATATTAGAATATGGCTCTTTCCTTTTAGAACCTGGGCGAGCATCAGGTTTTAAATCTTTAGACAAAATTCAAAGTAAATGCCTTAGAATTATATGCGGAGCAATGAAATCTAGTCCAATCAACGCTTTACAGGTGGAATGCTATGACCCACCTTTACATTTACGTCGTCAATATTTATCCGATAAATATCTCTACCGATGCCTTCAACTTAATGATCATCCTATTATTGCGAAGCTTCAGCAGCTTTCTTATCTTGTTTCCGAAAATTCGTATTGGGTACACAAACAAAATCCATGTTTAGTTGTAAGTTATTTTAAATTTAAATCGCTTACTGCGCCTATTCATAGCTCTTCTAAATTACCGATTTTTTCTTCTTCATATGGGGCTCTTATGTTAGCTCCAAATATTTTGACTATTAATATAGAGAAGAACTCTTTGAGGGCTAATGAAAAATTTAATAATATAATTAATACACGATTTAAAGACCATCATTATATCTTCACAGATGCTTCTAAAAGTAATATTAATGGCCACGTTGGTGTAGGTGTATTTCATTCTCAGTACAATATTGTACAAAAAATCAAACTCCCTCCCGAATGTACTGTATTCTCTGGAGAATGCTTAGGGATCTTTAAAGCGTTAGAATATATTTTATTAGCCAAACTTAAGAAATCTATAATTTTTACAGACTCACTAAGTTCTATTCAAGCTCTTAACAAGAATCCATTTAAAATTAAACAACAACATCCTGTTATATTTGATATAAGACAGTTATTAACAGATTTTATTACGAAAGGTACCTCAGTTTCATTTGCTTGGATCCCTAGTCATTGTGGAATAGAAGGAAACATTAGAGCGGATTCTCTTGCCAATGAGGCACTAACGTGTGGCGATTTAAACCCATACAAAATATATTACCCCGATTTATTAACTTTACCTAAAATTCATTTAGAGACTTCATGGCAATCGTCATTTGATCAAAGTCATAAACAAAAAGGAGCACATTTCTATAGTATTCAATCCGAAATTGTATCAAAACCATGGTTTTATAGTATGAATTTCAATAGAAAATGCAGTAGTATCATATCCCGATTAAGACTTGGTCACACTTCCTCACCAGACCATCTTGATAGACTTAATATAATTAACAGCCCCTCTTGTGCATGTGGTGCTGAGGTTGGGGATATCAACCATATATTCTTCACTTGTCCCCTTTACAACCGCTCCCATTTCCTCGATTCATTATTAATGAACAAAATCCCTTTCCCTACTTCTATAATTTGTTTATTGTATTCTAGAAAATATATTATTTATAAAATATTAGCTTTTATATTACTTAATAATATTGAGATCTGATTATTGTATTTTTTTATTCTTTTGTAAATATATATTTTTTCCTGATCCTGTCCTGAATTCCTTATTCCAAATTCCTCGATATTCGTATTAATTTAATATTTTAACATTGTTTTTCCCGTTCGTCATTGGCAATGTACTAGGTGCATGCCAAAAAAAAAAAAAAAAAAAAAAAAACATTATCAGCTGTCAAAATATAAGGCGGACTCCTATCTACTCTATATACTTTAATCTGTGGACTCCTATCATATAACCTCATTGATCGATCAATATAAGTTACTCTATGTGATCGATACAATCGCAATCATGTTTATTCGCAGTCACATCGCTATTTTTATTTACGTTTCAATTTGAGATAAGAATATCCTGATAAGAATTTTCTTGATAATGTTGAATATACCCTATTTAAGCGGCATTAACCGCGCCTAAATTAATATAATAAGTTTATAAGTAGTTTGTATTGTGTTACGATCATTTCGGTGCCGGCTTGTTATACTTATCTGATTTTGTCGTCTGAACTTTCAATGCTTGCAAGATTTGTTAACTCTTTGCCAAACGGGCTGTCGCAGCGAATCACCAAACTTTATTTTCAAGGTAATAATTTATTTATATAAGGCGAAATACCTTCCAAACACTGCAATAAACAATCCGACTGCTATCGACTTGAGGTTTGCGTAGTAGCTATCTTGAATATTGATACCTACTTGATAAACAACTTACCTACATTTTTTTTCTCCTATAGTACTTGTCCGGAATCAGCGCAACTCCCACAGCGAGCAAGTTTTCCACGAAGGTCGAGCCATGGACGTCAAAATATTGCCGGCTTTACAAGACAATTACATGTATCTGATCGTTGATAAGGCTACGAAAGAAGCAGCCATTGTCGATCCTGTGGAGCCAGAAACAGTTTTAAAAGCTGTTAATGAACAAGGAGTGAATCTAACGACTGTATTAACAACACACCATCATTGGTAAATAATTGAAGACGTGAGTGGAAGAATCGAATAAGTAACATTTCGTAACATACGGACAATAACTCATTTTTTCCATAATTATTTCAATAAAACTTGTAACTTATCTACTTCATAACCTAGCTAATATATCTGGCTACACATACAATCCATGGTTTTTCTATTTCAAATAACTTTTCCGGCCCTAAAGCCTCCATTTAAGCAAAAAACGGGAAGTTTTTTCATGTTACTTACCTTATTCTTCCACTCACGTCTTGAATTATATTCAAGATTCTAGTCCTTTGAATAATATAGTATTTTTGCTTCTAGGAATCTTTTCTGTTTATCAATAACTAGGATATTGTGTTTCCAATCCATACTAATATTATAAATGTGAAAGTATGTCGGTCTGTCTGTCTGTTACCTCTTCACGCCCAAACCACTGCAATTTTGAATAAATTTGGTATAGGGATACTTTGAGTCCCGGCAAAGGATATAGGATACTTTTTATCCCAGAAAAATATATTATGGTTCCCGTGCGATAAACGAAATTTGGAGCAACGGAGTTAAGGGTGTCATCTAGTGTAACATAATGTTATATTTTATTTTGATTTCCTGATATTGTCTTCAAAATCAGTGTGCCTCTAAGCATGTCTCCAGTCTCATCCACATTTTTTCTCTTTTAAGTGAAATTGAAGTAATATGTATCCAGTATCATCTTATTATAACATCATCATTTAATACCTCAATCATGGGAATTGCAGACACAATAGATATTCAATTGTTATACGGCACCTGGGTGCTGCTTGGGAGTTGATTTGCATAACAAACTGCACAGTGCAGTGATAATAATTTGCAATTTGCTAACCTATTTTGGATACATTACTATTTATAGTCTGAAATTTTCAGGGACCATGCCGGTGGAAATGAAGATTTAGTGAAGAAACATCCTGGTCTTAATGTATATGGAGGTGATGACAGAATTGGTGCCTTAACAAAGAAAGTAATGCACAATACAAAGTTTAATATAGGCAGTTTGAACGTAGAATGTCTTTTTACACCATGTCATACGTCTGGCCATATCTGCTACTATGTCACTGCTCCTGAAGAGAATGTAGATCCCGCTGTGTTTACTGGTAAATATTTTGTCAAGACTGTATTTGCTTGCTGTTAGAACTAAGAAAGGTAGTATAAAAGATAATATTGTACTAGTAATTACTAGACCAAGATAGAACTAACATGTTATGTGACTTTATAAATTACAACTGCACTAGTTAATTTACAAGAATTGTAAGTTGTAACTTTTAACACAAAAATGTATAATAATAATTATTAAGACTTAACATTATTTTCCATACCTATGTCTTAAAATTTAAATAAGTATATAAAGAAAAATTAATTTCGCTAGGCACGCTAAAACTAGAGAACGGCTAAAAAGTTTTGGCTGATTTTAGTCTTAAAAAAATTGTGCAAGTCCAGAGAAGGTTTATATTAGGATGAAAGAGATACAAAGTTCACAGGTTCATCTAGTAAGTAATTAATATTTGCTCTTTCAGGTGACACACTCTTCCTTGGGGGATGTGGAAGATTTTTCGAAGGTACAGCTGATCAAATGCACAAAGCACTCATTGAGGTGTTAGGAAGTTTGCCAGACAAAACTAAAGTCTTCTGCGGACATGAGTATTCTGTGCAAAACCTCAGATTTGCACTCAAAGTTGAGCCTAACAATAGTGACGCAAAAAGTAAATATGAGTGGTGTACAAAACAAAGAGCTGAGCACAAACCTACTGTAAGTAAAAAATTTTGCTGGGTATTTCTATGCCCTTTTTAACTGACTTCCAAAAAGGAGGAGGTTATAATATGTTCGGCTGTGGATATTTTTTTTTAATTCTTTCGAGTATTCCAAAATTTCGTAACAGTCGTTTCTTTATTTGTTCTAACCAGTTTGGTGAATCTTCGTAATCTTTTAATTTAAAGAGCATTAGCATTTTCTTTGTTCACATATAATTATTATGTAGTTCAAAGCATAGAACCAGACTTCTCTGATGATCATTACTCCACCTACAAGAGCTTTATAGGTCTTAAGATTTAGGGCTTGATTCACCACTTTCTGATAAAGTGCCAAATAGGCTATTCACAACTTACAGATTCTCCATACTTGATCTGTCAAGTTAATTGCTTAATGTTTTTTTATTTTTATTGTAGATTCCATCCACAATACAAGAAGAAAAGCAGTACAATCCATTCATGAGAGTAAATGTGCCGTCTGTGATGGAACATGCTAAAAGTAATGATGCTGTTGAAACTATGAAAGTTATACGGCAAGAAAAAGACAGCTTCAAATAATAAATGTAGCATAGGTACCATTTTATATCTTCTACTTTTTGGGAAGTGTAATAAAATATACAATAATTTAGGTGGTGTAAGAGTTGTTGCACAATGATTATATTCTAAATTTACTTATTATGTACCCTTTTTCTAATAAACAAAAAGAAACCCATAATGTTATTTTAGTTACGCCCAGTTTAAATGTCTATTTTGGAAATTAATAAATAAAACTTGTAAAAAATATAATAGAAAACACTATATTAGTTATAAATAACTTAAAGCTTATGATCACAAAGGAATGGGTCAATTTCATGTTTCATTGTTCTTTTTTTATGTATGCAGACATTTCTTCTGCATATTTTTCCTTTGATCTTTCAAACATAGCAACATATACCTGCAAAAGATAAAAGGTACAATTAGATGTAAGGTATCCAGTGCTGAATTTATATTTTTTATAAGAAAGAGCTCCTAAAATTATATTAACCTTTCAAGCCCCAAGCGGTTGCATGCGACCGCGATAACAAAAGAAGAACAAAAGATTTCCGAGAATCTGTGATCAAGGGTTTAAAATTACAGACATATAAACTATGATTCACAAGCTCATGAGATGATTTCATTGTATATATTTTGGATAAGGCTTGGTTGATGGTTGCTATGTGTAGATTTTGTTCAATTTTATTAAATCCTTGGCATAATAAGCCATTCCATCCTATAGGTTTTAAACTTTTCAGTATGAGGATTTCACTTACTCTCTTCTCTTCATTATTTAGTGACCTCCATCTAGATGCCAACAGTCTAGTAATTTCCTGTTTCGAAGGTTCTGTGCCCATTTCAGTTGTTGTTTCAGCAACTACAACCGGCCTTTGTTCCTGACAGAATTGGAAGAATGCATTGCACGGTTTCTTTGGAGCATTTGGATCTCTTTCAGGCTGCAAATATAAAAAAATAATCATATAGCAAAAAACAATGCATATTTTATTACTATCCATACATTAAGTAAAGGTAAGCATTTGATTAGGGTCTATACAAACGGACTGCAATTTGCAAAACGTGTCAACTGCATTCAAACTGCACTTGAACTGCAATTTGCGGTTGGATTGCAGTCAGTCTGTATAGACTATAGACCCTTACTCAACTGTGTCATATGACTGAGTTGCTTGTACTTTATAACATTTTGTAATCTTATAAATATAAACAACATACCTTTTCAGCTTTTGTTTTTCTTTTTGTGGCTGGTTTTTTTGTGCTGTTAGACTGAGGTTTGTCTGAAGGTTGTTTGGCTCCTGTGACGTTTTTTGTACTCGATCGCGGTGCTTTTTCCACTACTTCGTGTTTCGTATCAATCTCCAATGAGGCAGTCCTAAAGGCATCTCCATGTTTGTCGAGACGCTCTACTAATAAGCCGATGTCTTTCTTGTACCGTCTTGTGATTTTTTTCACTTCATGTATCCTAAAACAATAAGGCCTTCGTACACTCCGTTTACACACAATATTACAACAATATCGCTACAATCAGCGGACCTATTAACGATTCGTTCATTATCCTGCTGTAGCACTTCACATCGTTCCAAAAGCATTTGATATTTACGCCTATAGGTTTCCTCCTCGGACGGCAAACTAACCATATCATCCGAGTCGTCAGAAACATTCGACTGGACTTGTTGTACTGTCATTTTAAATTATTTCACAGCTTCAAATCGCACTCCAAAAATTTCTTGTTTTCTACTTGTCAGTTGTCAGTCAAATTGTAGCCATGTTTGATGTTATCTGTCAAAAGCCGGAAATGGCCTAGCTCTGTTTGTTGGCACTTGGCAGTTGGCAGCACTGTGTGGACCGAAGTAAACCAGAGACAATCGATTTAAGAATTTTATGTACCGGTAAAGTGGGGCTATTTGGGACACATTTTACACTATTTTGGTTTATATTTCATTGTTCGGATAGATTCTTGCAAAAATTACAAATGGATTCCTGAGCGCGTGTTTTTTGCATATGAAGTTAGCATTTTGAAATTTATATTAAAGAGGCCAGTAAAATCGCTTGAACGGGGCTATTTGGGACACCATTCAGATTTCATAGTTAAATCATGGTTTTTAGGTAAATAACTGAATTAAACATTTTAACGCTATTTGGGACGCAAAAACATAAAATGAAATATGGATTTGAACTGAATCTACAATAAAATTTAGGATTTTTCGAAAATAAAAGCACTTTTAAGAAAAAGTAGATTTATTAGAGTTCCATAGATTACTTTTGAACAAATTTTCTATTAAAAACAGATCAAAATGCGTAGTGTATAGGTCTACCAGAATCTGATGGCAAAAAGTGCGTAAGTAAATGGACTCTAGCAATACCGGGAATTATTGGAACAAAACATTTTGATCCTTTTTTCCTTTAGCGGTTGATTCTGTGTCTTAAAAATAGATAACATTCCTGGGTGCTGCCATTAAAAAAATTACAAATATATTTTTGTGAATTGTGGCTTAGGAGTTAGGAGGAAGTGGGAAATATTTGATACTATGGGTTAATTCTTGGGTTATAAACAGAGAAATATAAGACAGTCCTTATAAAATATAATGTAGGTAGGTAGGTGATAAGTATAATTATTACAAAGACCTTGGTTTTTTTTATTATGCCAATGGTGTTCGAGCAAAACTTCTTTTCAATAGCCCTTTTTCAATAGATGGCGCTTTTGTATAGCTTGGATGTCGTATTACACCTCACTTGCCCTCATGGCCCTCAGGCCGTGTCCCCATCAGACACGGCGCGGCACGGCACGGCACGACGCCGCCACCGTGCACGGTACGGCGCGTCCCTATTCAGTCGATATTTGCGCTCGAACAAGAGTGCTTGTCTGGATATGGATCGCGAAAGAATTATTCTCTTGTTGTTACTAAGACGAAGATTGAAAAAGAAACAGAAACAGATTGAGTAA